>BSYR01000006.1:20600000-25600000 GCA_030270665.1 Hibiscus trionum | reverse complement strand
CGGGACATAATCATAGACAAGCAATCTTTGATGCTCTGATATACAGTACCCCACCAATGAAACCAAATGGCGATGATGTACTCGGCTAATAATCTCAACTTCTGCTCTGAACTCCCTCTCCCCCTGTCCACCCCCAATCTTTAGCTGCTTGACAGCCACTTCTCTGCCATCTGTGAGGATACCTTTGTATACACAACCAAATCCACCTTCACCCAAAAGATTCTGTTCGGAAAACCCACTTGTTGCCTGGATTAACTCTTCGTATGTGAACCATGACCGAGAATTATTAACCCCGCCAGGCTCTGGTGATGGATAAAAACCACTGTTAGAACCACTTCCCACTAGTTGAGGCGGAGACCAGGGCCTTAAAAAAGCTGCATCTGCAGAGCAAGTAATATGTGACTTGAGAATAACATTTATATATTTGTATGTAACTTCAATATTAGCAGCTGATATATGTAGAAAGGTGGCTGAAATTCTAATCATAATCTCAATTCAGGTATTACATTCTCCACAAAATCTTTTGGCTGACTATCAGGAAAATTTTCATTTCAGACTAAGTCTTTTGGAATTTTTAATCATTAAATTAGTATTGTTGAGGATTTCAAAATGACTCCAGGAAACACAGAAGAAATGAAGTTAATTCTCACATTGAATTCAGAAAATTCACAACAGAAGAACATAAAAGAGCTGTTCCCCTAAGCATTGTTTCATTATTTACCTGAATTTTGAGATAACACAAATGGAGAAGGTGCAGTGTACCCAATTTTCAGTCCAGCCCTCTTCCTCCTTTTCTGAACAAACCACACAGCCATCACAAGAAGACTGAGCACAATAAACCCAACAAAAGTGCCTATTGTCACAGCCCCTCCAGTGCTTAAACCATTCTTGCCAGAGGATGTTGCATTGACTGATACACCATTAGTTGACGTTGCAGTTGTTTTTTCTGTTGGAATTGTGGGCAAAAGTGATGAACTAGGACTTACATTCGTTGTCGGAGTACTCGGAGTTGCTGGGGGTAAAACTGTAGGTGGAGAGGAGGTTGAGGGAACTGAAGGCGGCGGGGACGATAATGTGGGTGTTGTGGGAGAAGTTGTGGGAGGTGGAGAAGACTTAGAGCCAGATGGTGGAGGTGTTGAAGAGCTTTCAGTCGGTGGTGGTGAAGGTGGAGACTTTGAGGAAGGCGGCGTTGGAACATTAGCTGGAGGAGGTGGGGAACTAAATATTATCTGCGGCGGAGGTGAAGGTGGAGATTTTGGGGAAGGCGGTGTTGGAACATTAGCTGGAGGAGGTGGGGAACGTAAGATTATCTGCGGTGGAGGTGAAGTTGCAACCGGAGGTGCTGGTTCAGCTTGTGGAGGAGGAGAGCCACCTGATTGCGCTGCTGGTGGTGATAAAACCGGAGAGGGTGGTGAATTATCAGCAGATGGAGGAGATGTTGGTGGTGATGGAGGTGGAGATGAAGCTGGTGGTGGTGTTGACAATGCTGGTGGTGGTGATGGAGGAGGAGCTGTAGGGACATCAGGAGGAGGGGATTGAGGTGGTGGAGATGAAGAATTTGATGGCGGTGAGGATGCCGGGGGATCGGTAGTTTGATTTGGCTGAGATGATGTAGGGGATGGCGAAGTGCTTGAAGAATTAGAGGAAGAGGTAGGAGGTGCTGGTGGTGGCGAGATATCACTAGAAATTGGTGAAATTACAGAAGCTACAATTGAACTCATAATTCTCTAAATAACCAACACTACAATCTCATATCCAATTTAGCACAGCCACAGGATGCCAACATTCAAGCCGTTAAATGTCTATCAAAGATCTTAGGCTAAAGTACAAAGAAAACACCCAATAGAAAATGATCCAACAAGTCAGGCTCATGAAAACAAACCCTCCAAAAATCCAAACTTCACAAAATTAAACGAGAAAACCCCAATTCTTTAAACCCTCCAAAAAGCAAAACCCAGACCACCAAACTCAAATTTAGAGTTCACAACAATGAGTTCCCACTTCCAAGCAACATCCAGAATGAGAATGCAACTGTTAATAATAATCGAAATGCAGCATTACAAAGATGGACGAAGTCGAAACCTTGAAAATAAGAAATACAAAAATCGAACAAGCTGAAGAGTTAAGAAACACTTACCTATATTCCCAGAAGCTGAAGAAAATTAAAATGTTTAAGGGAAAAAAAAAACACTATCTTTAGAGGAAATTGGTATAGAGAGAGAGAGAGAGAGAGAGAGAGTTTGTCCGCAGGCGCATATAGTGCAAAGGGAACGTGGGGGCGACTTGGAGTCTATACTCAAAATCAAGTGTTCTGCTTTTTCATCACAAGATCGATAAACAGCGTAGAATTATGGATATGCAACGTTTCCTTAGCTGTTCACTCAAATAAATTCTTAAGATTCACTAATAACTTCTACTTAGTAGGCTGCATTAAATAAATTGGATTACTTTCGACAAATTCATACCTTAATTTGAATTATGGTGTGTGTTTGGGTAATTTAGGGGATAATCCATTTTGGATTATTAATTAGGAATATAGGGGAGTTTTGGGGATATTTTGGCATCTAGGCCAAAATCTACAGGACCACGCCACCCCCTTATGGCGTGGCCACTTTTTAGCACAACCTCGCCACCTCCTTATGGCGAGGTCACTTTTTAGCACAACCTCGCCACCTCCTTATGGCGAGGTCACTTGGACCACGTACCTATATAGCCAAAAACTATCCACTTGAATCATGTAAGGTACGTGAGTTGCATGGTCTATGTGACCTCGCCATAAGGAGGTGGCGAGGTCCTGTAGATTTTGGCCTAGATGCCAAAATATCCCCAAACTCCCCTATATCCCTAATTAATAATCCAAAATGGATTATCCCCAAAATTTACCTGTTTTGTTAAAAAAAAAATTACAATGACAAAAGTAAAAGGTGAGATTTAAGATTTACTAATTAGTTTAGTGGTTAAAGGTATGTATATTGTCTCATATTGTATAGGTTCGAATTCTGACATAAGGATGCAATATCTCTATTTAATTTTTTTTAAAAAAAAAGCAAAATGAAAAAAAGAAGTCCTTAACGTTTGGAACAAACAATCCAACGTTTTAATTTGGTTCAAATATGCCCTTGTTAGATGAAAAATGTCAGTCAACTAACGGTCAACGGCTAATTTTGACTGGACTTGTCACGCGTTAAGATTGACTGACGTGGCATATGCCACGTCAGGTTTTTAAAAAAATTATTTTGTTATATCGTTTTTTATGATGACACGTGGCTGACTATTATGCTGACACATGGCCGGATTGGATGGTGTCACGTGACAAATATGATGTTGACACGTAGTGAGTATAATGCTGACATGTCAGCAGATCTTAACACATGAAAAGTCCAGTTAACATCAGTCGTTAATCGTCAATTAACTGGAAATTTTCACCTAGCATGTGCATATTTAAACTAAATTAAAACGTTAGGGTTATTTATTCTAAAAAAAACCCAAATAACAAAATATACAATGGTTGAAGTTTTTTTGTTGTCATATTTTGCAAAAGAAAAAAAAAAAGCAAAAGGTGAAAAGTTTAGTTAGATTAAAGAGAGGTCAACAAGAACTCCAAAACCGTGTTGGGTTTTATCATTTACTTGTGATTCTTAAGTACTATATGAATAAGTCAGCGTTGAAAAAAATCAAATGATAATGAAAAATAATTATTTGAGATCTGATTCTGAGTTCCCACTTCAACCGCCCATGTTTTTGTGTAGAATGTATTGTGTTCTCGCTCATAAACAATTAACAAAATCTTGACAATAAATAGGATTAATTATAGAAATATCTTCAAATCTCAATATTTGAATATCATTTTCATTAAATCATTGAACCATCAATTTTTTGTTTAATCACCGGTACCTAAATTATTGGTTGATAATTTGGATCGAGTGCTGAAAAAACTTATTACAAAAATACTCTATAAATTTAATTTTCTCTATTCACGACGTCAGGACTCGAACTTCTAACATTGCTTAGGAATCTGGTGTTTATTCCTACTAAACCAACTGGTTGTTAGTTCTTTGAACCATCAATTTTGATATTACATATCAATTCTGTTTTGACATATAACATGTTTATAAGACGTGGTTAAACTTTATATTGACGACTTGAATCAGACGTGTTAATAAAATAAACAATATAATTTAAATTTAGAAGTGTTGTTTTTATTTTTTTTCTAACATGACAAATCTAAGTAAAATTGTGTCATATACATATTAAATTTGATCCATGTGTTTTAAATATGTTTTACGTTTTATTTGAGTTGGCACATAAATTAACGACTAAACTGATAGAATGACTTGAATGGTACAATATTTGATACTTCGAATACTTAATTAAATTATTTTAAAACTTAATGATCGATTTGATATATAGATAATAGTTGAGAAGCGTTCGATGTAATTTATAAACACCCGATTTTGTCTGGATCTAAATTTGACAGTTTCAAAAAAAATTGCGAACAATGAATTATTTTAATTTGAATATTGTTTGGGCTTTAATTGAAATGATTTTGGACTTGAGATGTGGATTTAGGTTTTGGATAATTTTAATAATTTTTTTAGGCTTCGTTAAGTATGGACTTGGGATGCTTGAGCTTGATTTTATACTTTGGTTGGGCTCTATGTGACTTAGGTTTTAATTTTTTTGGCTTAAAAGTGTAAGAAAGCCCTCAAAATTTTGAAACAAATTAATTAAGTCCTTAAATTTTTTGTACTCAATTAAGCCATGAACCAAGAAATTTAATCAATTAAGTTATTTAACCAATTTTTACCATTAAATATTGACAATTGATTTTTTAGATATTACTGGCACATAATACATTACAGTTCTACCATGTTGCATTTGTATAATTTTTTTCAAATAATTATTATAAAATTTGTAAGTTTTTTAGAAATACTGTGACACGTCGCACTACACCAACAAATCCAAAAAAATGTCAAGATTTAATGGTCATAGAGTTTAATTGATTAATTTATTAGTTCAAAGGTTTAATTGGGTGCAAAAAAGTAGGGGCTCAATTGATCCCCCAAAGTTTGAGGCTTCTTACACCCTAAGCTTTTTTTGAATATTGCTTAAAATTAATTTAAATTATTTTTAATTATGAGTAATTATTTCATAAACTGACGGTGAAAATAAAAAAAATCACAAATATCTTAATTTTAAGGTTTAGCAATTTATGTTTAGAATAAATGATAATATAAATTCAAAAAAATGCCATAAATATTTGATTACTAATGAAGTCATAGTCATACCAAACAAACGTCTAATATTAAGGACAATTTCGGATACCACAGTTGAATAATTAAATTAGTCTGATGATTACATAAAATTTTAATTCTCCGAACATATTTGATTAATATAATGTTGTAATTCTTCATGTATAATATAAATTGTAATTACACAATTACATAATTTTTTTAAAATTTTAAAATGAAATAAAATTTAATTATAAAACTAAAAAAAACATTATTACAATTTAAATATCTCACAATTATATAATTATATCCAATTTAGTTACACCGTCCCTTTCCAAATATTATAGATTATAGATTATAGATTAATTAATCAGTTAATTAATTTTTACACACTACTTTTGACTAATGGAGGACGGTTAAACTGAAAGTACAAGATAAATACTGCCATTTCCCACCTTTCGTCTGTTGCTTTCTGAACCAGAAGAAAAAGGAGAATTCTTTGGAAACTAAAAGAAAAGAAAGAATGGGGGAAGAAAGAGAAGACCCGCAGAAACTGAAGAGAATAGCGGCGGCGGCATACGATTACGAACTCGATCCAAGATGGGCAGATTATTGGTCCAATATCTTGATTCCTCCTCACTTGGCTTCTCGATCTGATGTTGTTGATCACTTCAAGCGCAAGTTCTACCAGCGCTATATCGTACGTTTCTCTCTCTTTTGTGCTCTGGGTATTTCGGATTTTTCATTTCCCGTTTTCTTTCTCTAGGAATTTGTAATCTGGGTCTTTCTCTTTTGAGTTTTTCAGATGATTACAGAATCTTTTAATTGGTTATGAACTTTTATTAGTTATGGGGTTTTTAAAGGTCATTTGCTACTCAAGAAAAAGAAAAGAAATGTGGATTTGCTTTTGCTTTAACCCAATTTAATTTTCTCCGAGAAATTTTAGTTCTTTCTCTTGTTTATGAATCTTCTTCACCTTTTAATGGCCTCACAAAGACTTGAATTCCTTATATCTCTTTAGGCTGCTAAATCTGCAGGAACCTACTTCTATGATAGATTAATGATTAGGGGTTTTACTTATTTTGTCTACTAACTTTTTTTACTCTTACCACTTGAGTTAAGTGCAAGCGGTTCAAGTTTTCATTCTTTATACATGAATGTTTGATGCTAAAATTCAAGTAGTAGAAGCAACAGTTGATTATAGCCTTGATTGTTTGATGCTACAATGGTTCACGTATTTGAAAAAGAAAATCATAGGCAATTGTTGTTAAATTGGTCTACTTATGGAAAAGGGATCTCATATGATGCATACCCTACTTCTATTGGATGCAACTTGTTTTGTATGAACACATATCGCATTTTAATATGTTCGTCTTACAACATCTTCTAGTAACATTTTTAACTTGTACCTAATGGTCTGTGGCACACGTTTCATGAACAGGATCCTGATCTTGTGGTAGAGGCTATGCCGTCAAGCAAACCATCACAATCCACAAAACCTTCTGCTTCATCCTCAACTACATCATCGGCAGCAGATGATGGAGTTCAGCCTCGCAATGCAGGTAAAAGATATTTTTTTTGGGATAAATGCAGGTAAAAGATTATTGCTGATGCAACCGAGACTAGAAAAAGAAACTAAAAATTGCAATAAATAACATAGAATTGTACACTTCATTGTATTTTCTCTTTGTTATTAATAAGTTGTTTCCTTCATTGAACTTAACTAAATTTGTCCTGTAGGCTCTACCACCCGAAGTTCAGGGGCATCAGCAGCTGCAGGTTCAAATACAAGTTCTGTGCATTGGGATCGGCAAACACTACAATTTTCTGTCAATGCTTGGGTATAACCCCCACCTGCTCTCCAATTTTCTCCCGTATCTACATATTATAAAGTGTCTCTTGCCTTCTTATCGGGTTTTTTTCAATGAAACCACAGAGTTGTGGAGCTGATTGATTGTTAATATCTAATTACAATTATAATATGAAATATTTTATCAGTTGTGATATCTGTTAATGGTGCATCTTTCATTTCCTGCCTATATTTTTGTTAGTTTTTTTGCTAAAAATATTTCTTGCAGGTTTTCATCGTTGCTGTGCTTGCCATCTTTCCACTTGTTCCTAGAAGTCTTTCCTATAGGGCTTATCGGCTATCATTTGTGGGCACTGCTTGTTCCACTTTGTACTCTTTGTATGCAGTATATGGGGTAAACTTTATTCTACTTATCATCCATTTGATATAATATACCATTGTTCTTGTGTTGAATCTGTGCTATATGTTATGCAGAAACCTAGGGCATGGAATTTGCAGGCAGTTCAAGTGTATTTTCAGTCAATAATTGCAACTAAAGATTTTATATACTTAATCTACTGCCTTACATTTGTCACTTCACAGCTTTTCCTTAAATGTGAGAATTTGTTTCTTCCCTTAATATTTTAACTGTTGTTACTGAATTCTCTTTATTTTGTAGTATGATGAACTAATATGGATCTTCATTGTAGTTGCTCTGATTCCCATTTTATGCCGAACACTTGAACACATTGCGAAGTTCTTAAGGCGTAATTTCAATCGCTCCACCATGTATAGGTATCCCCTTACTGAGATGTATAAACCGTCAGCTTTACTACAATGTGCCGGTTCATACCTAATTACTTGATTGACATAATTGCCTATGGTTTTTTTAATTAATTATTTTATCAATCTATTAATGTTCACTTACAGAAATTCAGTTATATCATATTTAGAATGGCTTAAACTTTCTGGTCTCTTCATGAATGCTAATGATAAAAATTAGGTAATATTCAGACTTATCTTCACGTTAGCAAATTCCTAGAAATACGGAGATCAATTGATCTATTAATGTCACCTCAAACATGGTGAGATGAAATTCTTGTTTGCGTATGAATGTGGTTGTAGATACCTGAAGGTCTATTTTTTCCTTCCCATGTTAATACCGAGCCCCTTTGTTTATACAGGAAGTATTTGGAAGATCCTTGTGTGTGGGTGGAGTCAAACACGACGACCTTGAACATACTCTCTTCACATGCTGAGATTGGACTTGGCTTCCTTCTAATTGTTTCCTTACTCTCGTCAGTTGCTAACTAATACATTTTCCTATTTTTGGTTTATTCTACCCGTCAGCCATTCCTTTCCTTCTCCGGCCTTTCTAATTTGCTGAAATTTGTATGAACTTTTGTAGGTGGCAACGTAATATCATACAAACTTTCATGTACTGGCAGGTCAGAACTGCTTCTTTCTTCTGCAACTTTATTTATTTATTCTTTATTAGTTTTCCGTTCAGAAGTTGCCTAGAAGTTATCGATAGGTTGATACAGAACTATTTACCCAGTTTACGTATTTACAAAGAACAAGTGGGGGGAAATGAATGTATTAATGTGTCCTCATCCTTTGTCCTTTTTTTTCTCTTGCAGCTTTTGAAGCTTATGTACCATGCTCCGGTTAGCTCAGGGTACCACCAAAGTGTTTGGATGAAGATCGGGAGGACGGTTAATCCTCTTGTCCAGCGTTACGCACCCTTTTTGAACACTCCAGTTTCTGCAATTCAGCGATGGTGGTTCAGGTAGTAGCCGAAAGTAGATGATACATAGATCAACATGAACCATTTGGTTCAAAACAGCAGTTGAAAACATGGACCCTACATTACATTACATGTGCTTCTGTTATCATCTTCAGTTAGAAAAATACTGATTTGGGATAAATGAAAGTCGGTCCATCTCGAGTGTAGATGGATACATTGATTCAGCAAATTACAGTTGTTTTTCCTCAAATAATCTAGGACTCTGCTTTATGCTTGAATCAATTATTGCTTGTGCTTGTTAGGTGTAAGGAGTTCCTTTCACCAACCTGACCCACCCACCACAAATAGTATAAATAATATCTTCTTTGAACTGTCGTGTGTATTTATAATTAAAAAACACTTCAACTTTGCATCTGCACTTGGGATGATAAGAAAGATGCTAAAGCAAGTGCATTAGCATTGCCTTCCCTGAAATCACGTAAAACATGCTTTTCTAATCATCCTGTCCTAAATCAAAGAATCGATCAAATTAACTATTTATTATTCATTATACAAATAAGTTATAATTTATTGTTTCCGAAAATTTTTTTGACGAAGTTAAACCGGTAATTAGCTTACATGTACAATACTCAAATAGTAAAAAAATTATTGCATGGTCTCGGACTACCGCGTCATTTATGGTCTCTCTCACTAAAAATCAGTCACATGATTTCTTTTTTATTTTTTCTAAAGATAAATTTTTACTTTTTTTAAGCCATGTAAATAGGGAGTGAGTAGTTACATAGAAATTGATTATAAATGAACTAGTGACATGAAAAAATATTATGTGGCTTATTTTTAATAGATAAAGACCATAAATAACGTGGTGAACCAAAATCATTAATATTTTTTAAAAATATATGAGATTAAATATGTTTGAACTTTTAATATCTTTTAATTTGTAAAAAAAAAAAGTCTAAATAATATAGCTTTATTATATCAAACTATATATTATATCTTTTAATATCTTTTACTTGTCTGCTAGTGCTTGGCACCTCCTCTTTTTTGGGAAGGAGAAGCATGGCCCATTTTTTTAGGAAGAAGAAAAAAGGGGTTTTCTCCTTATCTTATTACCCTCTCAAATTTTTGAACAACCGTTTTTTATAAGAATTTTTTTTATCGGCGTATCAATAAAAAAAATAATAAATAGACTTGTCCCATCTCATCATCTGTGGTTGCAGGTAATAAAATTTATTAATCTCATTTTTTCAAGACTTTTTTTATATGTAAATAAAAAATAAACAATAACGGAATTATATATAAAATTAAAGTCAATTGACTTCACTTGACTTGTTGGAGTATGTGATTTTCATAGAGTTAAATATGTTTTCAATTAGCTGATATAGAAATTTTCATGAAAATGATAAAATTATTCGATTTGATTTATAGAGGTATGAAATTAAAAATATTTATTGTAGTGATATAAGAATCCTCATACTTTATATTCTATTTTGATCTCGTTATATTTAAATACCGACTCTGAAAATGAGTAATTATTTAAAATTTATTTTAAAATAAATATATACTATTTATTGTGACCACGAATAACATTATGATAATTAATCGAGCGGATAGCTCCTACATCATTTTCAATCCTAACGTGATACATGTGTAACGTAACGACTATAAAGTGGAATCCATAATAACCACCATGCACGAATTTTAAGACGCTCTCAATTATTATTAGCACCATATTTGCTTCCTCCCTCTTTCTAGGGTGGGTCATGCCCCATTATTCGAGTAAAAATTTTCTGCCCTTAATCATGTATTTTTATATGTTTCTTGCTAAAATACTTAAAAATTAAATTATAAGTTCTAATCTTAATTTTTATATCTTAAACCCTAAACTCTAAAAAATACATCATGCCCTTAATTCCCTGCACCCTAACTCTAAGCCCAACCCTAAACCATAAATCCGTTATTTTAAAATAGAAGCACTAATAGAGGCATAATTAGGGGTAGACGATTTATATCCCCATTATTCGTAGTATTATAAGAATAAATGATATATTTCATTTTTCCCCTTCTTTTAAATATTGATATAAATAGACTTGAGAAGGGAGAGCTGAGTAAAGAAAAGTAAGAGTAGCCAATTCTCCAAAATATGAAGGCTTTTCTTATTATTTGCATCCTCTTCTTGTCATTCGTTATATCTTTCTCCAAAATACAAGATGTTCGTCATGGTAAGATAATTGCTTTCTATTTTACTTCTATATTCCTTGTTTTGAGTTTATATAAACTTATTTACTTTCAAATTTTAATCACTTCTATTTTTGAAGTATTATATATATATATATGAATATGATAATTCGAATATATAATTGTATCCTATGCTCACTTGATGCAGTGGAACAATACCGGAATTTACCGATAAAAGCCGGGGCAATAGGCGGACGACATCCGACTCTAAAAAGGTCATGCATTTATAACGGACGATATACGGAATGCCACATATCCGGACCACCACCGGTTAGAAGGGCAGGGCAGCCGGCTGTTATTTATATTGGATCGGCATGCCCCTGCCATAAGTACTGAAACTACGCCCACAAAATCACCTATTAGTTCTTTCTAAGCCTACTGTATTTCAACACATATGTTGAATAATGACTTGTTTTTTTTATAGTAACTTTGCTTTTTAGGGGGAGGGTTCTTACTTGTTGGTTAGGATGGTATGTCAAAAGTTATATTTGGGCGTGGCAACTTTTGTTTTGGTTTTCGTATTTGGAGATGTTTTTCTTATAAATTGTATCATTTGATTTAATGATATTGTTATTGTGTTTTTATTGATAACTTTTAAGATTATTGTCATTAAATTTTAAAATGTTTGTCTATGTGAATTCGATAAGTGGTTATCGTGAAAAAAGAAATGATGTTCATTTTAGAAGACTCGAGTTCAATCGTTTTGTCTGCAATGTATGTATATTGTCAAAGGGTTAAAAATATGTATGAATAAATACTAACTTGTAATCAACTTTAGCCTATTAAAAAAAAAAATATTTGTATATGTGAATCACTAATTGTTTTTAAAAGGACTTTACTATCGACAACTTAGGCTATCAATAAGAACTAGATAAATTCATATAATTAATGTTTATTAATTTATTTTTCAATAGAATCTAGTATAATATAATTAACATTTCTAAAAAGTTGTGTTCCATTAATGTAAGGTGTTTAATGTAACTAAACCCTAAATCCTAAAACACTAAACTAAAAAATTCTAAATTCTAAACCTTAAACTCTAAACTATAAAACCTAAAAATATAATCCATGACACCCTAAACCTTAAAAACCTAAATCCTTCTTATTAAATCTTAAACCCTAAACAATAAACTCTAAATTATAAATAATAAACTCTAAAACTTTAGACCTTAAACCCTAAAACTTAAAAATATAAATCATAACGCACTAAACCCTAAAACCTAAATCGTGGTTAATATTAATTATAATTACATTAAACACCATACATTAATGAAACATATTTTTTTACTATTAAATTTTATTGAAAAGCAAAATAAACATAATGTAAACTACACTGAGGGGAAAGAAGAATGTAATTTAGGAGCCAATTTTAGAATTAAGCTTATTTATTGTTAAACCTTCGGAGCCTAAGGCTTTCGGGACCTACCCCTAAATTTGAAGCCTCTGAAACTCACCACAGAGCAGTATGTATCAGGACTATTAAGTTCACTTAAATTTTGTCTTTTAAAAAGAAAATTGCCAAATTAATATTTACCTTGATGACGAAATTGAACATTTTGAAGAAAAAAAAAAGACTTTAACTTGCATTGACTTGTCGTCATTGTTTCTGTACTCAGTACTTTGGATGATTAAGATGATAAGGATCATAATAAAGATGCTAAAGCAAGTGCATTAGCATTTAGCATTGGCTTCCCCGAAATCACCTCAATTATGCTTTTCTAATAATCTGGTCCCAAATC
Organism: Hibiscus trionum; assembly: GCA_030270665.1. Lineage (NCBI taxonomy): Eukaryota > Viridiplantae > Streptophyta > Magnoliopsida > Malvales > Malvaceae > Hibiscus > Hibiscus trionum. The sequence continues at coordinate 25,587,256 of BSYR01000006.1, read as the reverse complement.
AAAGAATCAACTAACTTTTTCTCTTTATCCAAACCAAGCTCAAAATGATATGGGTCTAAACGTGTGATTAGGGGTGTTCATGGTAGGTTAACCGTACCGTTTAACTTAAACGGTTGGTTAACCGTTATAGTGATTATTATTCGTAACTTAACCGTTACTAACCGTTAAGAAACGGTTAACCGTTAAATTTTTAAAACGGTTAACCATTAAGGAACAGATTGGTTACAAGTTAACCTGTAACCTATTATGATTTTTTCCCAAATGATTATTATTTCTTTTTTAGAATAATAAATATATCTCTCCGATAAATATTGTATTAAATTAAAAAAAAAAACTTAAATAGAGAAATTTTAAACACAAACTTTATACTTAGTTAAAATAAAGTATCTATAGGTTAACTTATAGATTAACCATTAATCATCTTTTCTAGCGGTTCGGTTAACCGAAACCGTTTAACCTTAACGGTTAGATTAATTAACCTATAAAATGAACGGTTATACTGGTTAACGGTTACGGTTTATTTTGCACACCCCTACAATATCTTTTGATTTAGAAATTTTATAATAATACATATAGTTTAAACATCCCGCTAAATCAATAAATTATTGATTGAATTTTTATTCACCTTTTTAATTTCAAGTTTAGATTTATATTACTTCTTACAAATAAATTTTAAAAGTTTTATAATAATTAAGTTTTCCTTTGGGTTAATACTTATTTAACCAAACACATCATTAAATTTAAAATACAGATTTTATTCATTATAATGTTAAGTTATAATTTATTATTTCTAAAAAATAAATAAAATTGGGAGTTGATTGACATGTCATAGATATAATACACGGAAGGACGCGAGATTGAACATACTTAAACACTCAATATCTTTCAATTTATGGGTAGGGTGACGTTTGAATAGTATAATTATTGTATCAAAGAAGAGTCAGAACGTTTAAGGGACTAGGGGCATGTCCCCCATTTTGGGAAATTCAAATTTTGCCCCTAAAATTTTAAAAAATTTAATTTTTGCCGCCTTAAATTTTTAAAAAATTCATATTAAACTTCAAAAATTCGAATATTTTTATTTAAATTTCCTCTCAATTTTTTTTAATAAAAAATCTAATTAAATCTCTCAAAAATATTAAAAATTTTAGTTAAACTATTAAAATTTTTAAAAATTTACATTTAAATCTCTAAATGTCTAAAATTTTAAATTATCCTCAAACTCTTACTTAAAATTCCGTCACTGTTTCAAACTATATGTTAAAAAAGGCTTATATATCGTATTAGTACCTAAAGTATATCAACTTTTTCATTTTGGTACCTAAAGTATTTTTTGGTCAAAATAAGTACCTAAAGTTACTTTTTGGTTAAACTAGGTACATAAAGTATAATTATTGGTCAAAATAGGTACCTAAAGTATTTTTTCGTCAAAGTAAGTATCTAAAGTATTTTTTTTTTGGTCAAAATAGGTATCTAAAGTATTTTTTAGGTCAAAATAGGTACTTAAAGTACACATGTTTTTTATATAGGTTACTAAAAATTGTCAATGTGTCATTAATTAAAAGGATTATTATCCTATACACTGGCAGTGGAAACTTTTTGTTTCCACAAGCGCCTCAATTATAGGGTTTAGAGTTTATGAGTTTTAGTGTATGAGTTTAGAAGTTAGGGTTTAAGGTTAGGGTTTAGGGTAATACGAGTAGGGATTTAGGTTTTAATCTATAAACCCTAAATTTTAACCATAAACCCAAAATTCTATCAACAACCCCTAAATTCAAAAATACTACACTTAAACCCCTAAATAGAATCTCTAACCCCTAAAACTAAAGCGTTTGTATAAAAAAGTTTCCACAAGCTTTTGTGTATAGAATAATTACCCTAATTAAAAAATACATTATGTGTCTATTTTAACGAAAAAATATACTTTAGGTACTTACTCTGACGAAAAAATGTTTTAGGTACCTATTTTGACCAAAAAGTATACTTTAGGTACCTAATTTAACCAAAAGTATACTTTAGATACTTATTTTGACCAAAAAATACTTTAGGTACTAAAATGAAAAGGTTGATATACTTTAGGTATTGATATGATATATAAACCTTAAAAAGTCAAAATTTATTACCTTCCTATTTGTTACCTCCACTTTCTCGGAAGGAGGAGAATAAGGTCTCTTTGTGTAGGAAGGGAAAAAAAGGTATCTTTTTATTTATGTTGCTCTCTCAGGTCTTTAAATAATCTTCTTTTAAACATAGGTTGGACCAAGAAAAAAAGAAGACAAAATAACAAAAGATGCCCCCAACGTTTGTATGTTTGGTCATTTGGTCCCCTATTCTTTTTTTTGGTCCAAAGATGCCCCCAACATTTTTTTTTTGTCATTTGGCCCCTTATTCTTTCTTTTGGTCCAAATATGCCCCCAACGTTTCATTCATAGTCCAAATATGCCCCTGCTGAATGTAAACTGTCAATCAACTGACGGTCAACAGCTTATAAAAAAATTTTGACGTGGCATCAGCAGATCTTAATACGCGGCAAGTCCAGTCAGCATCAGCTGTTGAACGTCATTTGTCTGACAGTTTCCATCTAACAGGGGCATATTTGGACCAAATTAAAACGTTGGGGGCATATTTGGACTACGAATGAAACGTTGGGGGTATATTTGGACCAAAAAAAGAATAGGGGCCAAATGACAAAAAAAGCAAACGTTGGGGGCATCTTTAGACCAAAAAAAAGAATAGGGGCCAAATGACAAAACATGCAAACGTTGGGGGCATCTTTTGTCATTTTGCCAAAAAAGAAACCGAAAGTTCTGTGCTGGTAGACAGGTGGCCCCTACCTTTTCTTTTTCTTTTTCTTTTCAGTATTTTGAGAGTAAAATAATAAATTTAATTTTTCCAAATATCTATAAATAGACTCAAGAACGGAGAGTTGAGTACAAAAAAAGCAAGAGAATATAATTCTCCAAAAACATGAAGGCTTTTCTTATTACATGTTGGTTCTTTTTATCGTTTGTCGTTTTTTTCACCGCAGCTAAAGATATTCGTCATTGTAAGATAATTTTATTTTCATGTTCATTTTTTTATGAAATTATATAGTTTTATCTAGTTTCAAAAACCAATCCTCTTATATATTTCTTTCGTTTTTGAAAATCGCCAATCTTCATCTCTTTTAGATAATTAAATAATATATAGTAACAAGTAACGTTACCTGATAAGAAAGTAATATATATGAATAAAACGTTATTGTGATATAGATATAAAGATATGTCCCTTCAATTATATACACACGCTTATCGAATATATAATTGTATCTGACGCTCACCCAAATTTAATTAGCATGAATATTATTTTGATCTGGTGCAGTGCAACAATACCAGAATTTACCGATACAGAAGAGGGCAGCCGGCGGGCGACATTCGACCCTAACAAGTTCATGCATATATAACGGACGATATACAGAATGCCACATATCCACACCACCACCGGCTACAACGCAACGAAGGGTAGTTGTTGTTTATACTGCATACGCATGCCCCTGCCCTCCTTCAATACCTTGCCCTCCTCGAGATCCACGTGGACCAATTCCATAAAATCGTCGCTTAGTTTTTTTTTTCCTAAGTCGACTGTGTTTGATTTCAATCCTGACTTATTTTATAACAGCTTTGCTTTTTCTAAGGGAGGAGAAGGGTTATATATATATATATTGTATCATTTAATGATATTGTTTTCGGTGTTTTTATTAATAATGTTTAACATTATTGTCGTTAAAATTAGAAATATTTGTTGATATAAGTCACTAATTGATTTTAAAATTCAAATCATATATTTATGTTTTACCAAACTTTTTTAGAAAACAATAAAATAATAAAAATAACCCAATTAAATTGCTCGTTCGAAATATTGTAGAAAGGAGTAGAGGATGAGGATCCAAAATTATGTTGTAATTTATTTAGAGTTCAATACATTTTTTCACATTACAAAAACTTATGATTATATTATGTATTAAAAAAATTAAAATAGATGACACACAAGTCACAATTATACAACATTATTTTTAATAACTTTTAAATGAATATAATTTTTTTTTAAAAACTCAACAAGCAATTACTATATTTTATAAGGATTAATATCATATACATTGGCGGTGAAAACTGAAAGTTTTCACAAGCATCTTAATTTTCACAAGCATCTTAGTTTTAGGGTATAATGAGTTAGTTTAGGGTATAATGTTTAAGGGTTTAGGTGTAAGAGATTAGAATTTAGGGATGGTTGTTTCAATTTAAGGTTTAAAGTTATAATTTAGGGTTTAGTTTTTAGGGCAATATGGTGAGGATTTAGATTTTAACTTATAAACCCTAAATTATAACTCTAAACCTTAAATTGAAACAACTATTCCTAAATGCTAACTCCATACACCTAAACCCCAAAACTCTATACCCTAAAATAACTCCCTATACCTTAAAACAAATACGCTTGTAGAAACTTTCGGTTTATAATACTTATGGAATACTTTTCCATTTTATAATACATAAACTGTGAACATCAATAATGGTTCCGCTTACAATGTCAATCGTCCGATGAAAGATTTACTTTCAAATATTATTTCTCAGGGAAATAACCCTTCAATTTCCCAGCTTTGTACTGAACAGTGAACACCAAAGTCCCGGATTAAGAGCAGTAAATAAAGATGACAGACTTGAATTTTCTTTCCAACATGTTTGAAAATTTTGAGTAGTGGCGGAACTCGGAATAAAAATTTGAGGGAGTCAACTTAATTTTTTAAAAATTAGAGGATTAAACAAGAAATTTCAAAAAATTGAGGGTTTAACTAAATTTTTTAATAGTTTTGATAGATTTAACAAAAAAATTAAAATTTTGAGAGGAAATTTAATTAAAAATATTTAAATTTAATATGATTTTTTTAAAATCTTAAGGAAGACAAATTAAAATTTTTAAAGACAAAATCTGAATTTCTCAAAATTTTGAGGTAAAGTTTCCGCTCCTGATTTTAAGAAAAGTTCGTATGAAGAACTAGAGTTTGTTTAGGTTACCATCGAAGAGACTTCGAAAAGATGAAAGCACAGTAGAATTCATTGTTCCTCCTGCAACATATGGATGCATTATGAAATTTGATTATTTATATGTTGAGTTCTTAAAAATTTTATTATTTATTTTAAAATTATTAAAAAAATAATATTTCGTGACTGTGTATAGTATCGTGTGTTGTTCGTTCTTATTAATGTATTAAAAGATCAGATTACTATTTCACCATTTTTAATGGGTGAAAGCTATTGCCACTATCACCCTTTTCTTGGAAGAAGAAGAAAGGGCCTCCTTATCTCTTTTGCTCTTTTCATCATTTAAAAGGCTTAATAGTATAAACAATGTTTTATATTTTTTTTTTACAAAATACATAAAGTAGGAATCTCATGACCCCGTTTTTCTAGGGTATTTTTTATAATTTTCAACCTGAAGTCGGATTCAGCTGCACCAGCCTTTAAGGCACAATTCATACTGCAATAATTTTAGAAATAAAATGGTTTGCGCTATATTTAAAGAAAAAAAAATAAAGTTTGTGCAATATTGCTGGAAATTGTCCCAAAAAAGTGTCCAATTTATATTTTTTCAGTTTGTAGTGTCTAATGTTTTTTTAAGTTACTTTAGAGCCTAATGTTTCATTACGTAATTTAGATTGGTTTTTTCGTCAATGACCGTTAAAAAATTTTTGTTAGCCAATTACAATTTGACACGTGAATTGTTTTATTTATTTTTTAATTTTAAAAAGAGTATAAGTTGGACATCTTTCTGACTATTAAGCCTTTAAGTAAAGTCAGACCAAATAAAGCAGAAAAAAGAAAGAAAAAAAAAACTGCTGACTGCTACCTACCGACACATGCAATTAAAAGAAGAAAATATATTATATGCCCAATTAGAAAATTTGGATTCAAAGTTTAATTATTATTAGAAGAGATAATCACTAATATTAAACATAGATAGTAAATGAATTAAAAATATATTTATATAAAAAAGACAATACAAATATTTAAAACTAGAAGAAAAAAACTTACTTTGACATAAACCATAAGATAGTAGAGAAATTTTGTTTATAAAGAAAATTTAAATAAAATTTGAGTTATAATATGAGACTCTGATAATTTGAAATTTTTAGTAATTATTAGATTAATTTTTAAGTTCGAGTCGAGTCCCTCGACTCTGCTTGATATTTGTATTACATATGAAAATAAATAAATAAAGATTCATATATATATATATATATATATATATATATATATATATTGTACATGGTTATAGAAATCATTTAATTGGAACTAATTAGTATTATAATATTATAAATATTTACAAATAAGTTCAAATAGAAAATCGAATAACTAAACTCGACATAAATCGACTCGAAAATATTTCATATAAAGTTTGAGTCATAAAATATGACTCATCAACTCAATTAACTCATTTTTTTAACTCAGTCTAATTCAATATTCACCCCTATCACTTATTATGAAAAACACCTTTTATGATTTGTGGAGAAGTAACTTTCAATAACATCTTACATTTCAAGAATAATAAATCAAGTTTAACCTACCAAACATTAAAAACCACATTTTCAGACAAAATGTCTTCTAAGTTAATGGTGAAAGAGGCTATGACTTCAACTTTTCTGGTTAAATTATTCTTTAAATTTTTATTAGTTTTAAATGAATGAAAAATAATAATAGTCGAGTGGTTAGAGTTTTCTCACTTATTTTTTTTCTTTTTCTGATCCTGAGTTCTAAACCCAACATGAGTTCTTCTTTCTGCCTCTCTCTTAAGTCATGGGATAAATTCCTAGCAAGAACAGTCTCCTTCCTTTATTCAAAAATATTTGACTTTTATTTTTTAGTTTAATTATATTTTAGGTCTCCGATCATTTTAAAATTAAATAAATTGAATCTTAGTTACAATTTTTAAATGCTTTGTAGGTCCCTAGCATTTTGAACCTCTACAATTTAACCCCAGACTTTATCTTAATTTCCACTCGTGACAAGTAAAGGTGTTCATGGGCCAGGTCAAATTTTATATATTTTATTTTAATCCATATTTTAAAATGAGTTTTTCTTTTTATCGAAATCAGTTTTGCGAATTTAAGAGTCCATTTGGTTCTAAAAAATTGAGTCTGTTTTTATTTTCTTGTAAAATGAAAAACAACCAGAAAAGTGTGTTTGGTTGTATAATTAGAAAATGATTTTTAGAAAATAAAAAAAATGAAAATTTGAAAACATAAAAAATATGTTTTCATTGAAAATGTTTTGGGAAAGTGAAAAATATAAAAATATTTTTTTTATTTTAACTTCATTTTAACCCGATTTGAATCATTCTAATGCCATTTTTCAAAATTTTAATTTATTTACTCGTATTTTATTTATTTATTATATTTTGTAACTATATTTTATTTTAATTATTTAATAAATATTTTTTCATTTTTATTTTGAAAAGCTAAATACCAAAACACAATTTTACTATTTTTATTTTTAAAAACAAATTTTCATCAATATTAACCAATCATGTTTTTTAATTTTTAAAAAATTAAAAATTAAAATTATTTTTTGAAAATGAAAGTAAATATTTTCTAAAACTAAAGGATGTAATATTTTCATCCAAACCGTCACTAATTTTAAAAGAAATCTTTAAACAAAACGGATAACACAATCGTTGAACAAATCTCCCGGTCTGAACAAATCTTTAAAGACATGTTCTTTCCTTTCGCTTTTTAATATTTTATTTTGATTCTGATTACAAATCCCAATTTTTTTTTTGTATTAGTCTCACTTAAACGCGAACAATGCGTTAAGCATGATAACTCAGATATAAAGGTTTTTTGGTGGTAGCCATAATCAAATCCGAAGACCTGGTCCAAGCCTAATAAAAATTAATCCATATTTAAAGAAGAAGAAGAAGAAAAAACTGAAAAGCATAATTCGTGTGGGGCAAAGCAAATATGAACACAACTTCTCCGACCCGACTAATCTTTTGTCGTAAAAAAATGTCATTTAACCCACAAACACTCTATAGTGGAAGACTTTCATTTGGACTCCGAGATGCATTGAGGGGACCCTAATTCAACTCTAATCTACCTTTAGAAATAACATGAAATGAATTTATAAAAGAAATAATATAATAATAACAAAACTTCTCTTTTACTGTATTTTTCTTTCCACGAATATACACGTGCAAATATCATTGTAATAAATAAAGACTATTAAGAGTATTATGCTATTTTCGGTCCTTTATTTGTGTGTTTCAAGCACAAAATTATATTTAAATTTTAGAGTTTATAGTTTAGGGTTTTAGGTTAAAGAACATGGTCAGAGTTTAGGAAATTTAGAGTAGAGTGTATTTTTAGAATATAGGGGTAGAGTTTAAGATTTAGAATTTAGGGTTAGAGCTGAAAATTTAATTTTGTAGTGTTTTTTAGTATTGAACCATAAGTAGAGACACCAGAAAAGATAGAGGATTTTTATCCATTTTTGACTCGTATTTATGTTCTTTTATACTTAAAAGTAGGTGTAGTGTTTAATATTAAAGTTTAAAAATTTTAAGACATAAAAGGTAGGGTTTAAGATTTAGAATTTTAGATTATTGTTTAGAATTTAATTTTTATTATTTTTTAGTAGTGAACATTAAAAGAGGGGTAAAAATCATGGATGAAATCCTCTACCTCTTTTCGGTGCCTCTACTTATGCTCTCACATTTAAAATTAGGTTTAGGGTTTAGAGTTTTAGGTTAGTGTTTAGGGAATTTAGGGTATGGTGTATTTTTAGGGTATAAGGTGTAAGGTTTAGGATTTAGAATTTAAGGTTAAGGCTTGTAATTTAATTTTGTTGTGTTTTTTTAGTGTTGAAGCAAGTAGGAGCACCGAAAAGAGGCAAAAGATTTTTATCCAAAAATCATATGTCCCAAATTTGCTCCCTTCTATACTCCACACTAAAAATCACTTGAAAATTAAATTCTAAACCTTAACCCTATTTTTCACATCCTAAACCCTAAAAATATACCCTACCTCTAATTCTTTAAACCCTAACTACAACCCTAACTTTAAATCATAAACTCTAAAACCTAAACTCATTATTTTAAAATAAGAACATAAAATGAACATAATAAGGAAGCAGACTATTCTCATCCTAAAAAGAGGCCTCGAAAAGTAGAGAGTATTTTCGTCCCACGTCTTTTCGAAAAGAGAAGTTGAAGACAGTCTGATTTGGACTGTCAATAAATATGAAGCCTCCACTCAATTTTCATGGCAAACCAAACAGTTTTGGACGTAAAAACAATTGAGTTATTGCCATCAGTATCATTACTATGGCTTTGGGCTCATCTTTTCACTCGACGCTGCTTCATTTACTCTTATTGCTCTCTCTTGTTTGTTGGGCAAAGCCGAAGCCCTTGTGTCTCCCTGAAGACCGCTCAGCATTGCTGCATTTCAAGCGAAGCTTTATCATCAATGATTCCGCCTCTACCAGTCCCGACGCCTACCCCAAAACCCAGTCATGGAGTCTAAAAGAGCAGCATTGCTGTTCATGGAATGGAGTAACATGCGACAACAGCACCGGTCACGTAGTCGGCCTCGACCTCAGCAGCAGTTATCTTTACGGTTCAATCAATTCTAGCAGCACCCTCTTCCGTCTTCCTCACCTTCGACGCCTTAGTCTTGCGGACAACGGCTTCTCTGGTCAAGTTCCGTGGGGAATCCTGGAGCTATTAGAGTTGGAGTTTCTTGATCTGTCAGGGAACTCACTCAAGCTTCGGAAACCAGGGTTGAGTCATCTGCTTCACAAGCTAACCGATATGAAACAACTTTATCTCGATGGTGTCGAGATTTCTTCCTATGTGCCTAATATCTTAGCAAATATTTCTTCATTGGTAGAGTTAAGTCTATCCAACTGTGAGTTGCGTGGTGAGTTTCCCGCCGGGGTTTTTAACTTACCAAGTCTCGAGCTTCTCAACCTGGGGTCGAACCAGGAGCTTAGTGGAGAACTGCCAGAATTGATCGGAAACTTTAACTCCTTGAGGTCCTTGGACATCAGTAACTGTCGATTTTCAGGGAAGCTGCCGTGTTCACTTGGTAACCTTACTCAACTCACGCTTATTGATTTGTTTTCGAACAACTTTTCGGGGCCTATTCCTTCTTCAATTGGTCACCTGAATCAACTGAAAGTTTTGGAATTCTCTGGTAACAAGTTTTCCGGGAAAATCCCTTCTTCCTTGGCCAATCTTACTCGGCTTGAATATTTGTCCCTTGGCACCAACAGTTTCGACCAGGGAAACTTGGCTTGGATTGGTACTCAAACCAATCTCACATACCTGGACTTGTCCAGCACCAATTTAACTGGACAAATCCCATCATCTCTCCAGAATTTGACCCGAATCACTTATTTGTATCTTTCGTTCAATGAACTAAATGGTCATATTCCACCTTGGATTGGAAGCCTCGCCGAGCTGACTGAGATCAAATTCAATGAAAATAATTTGAGTGGTCCTGTTCCAGAATCAATCTTCAAGCTTCAGAATCTCGAGCTTCTTTTTCTACAAAGAAATCAACTAAATGGAACTCTCAAGTTGAACTCGTTTCTCGAGCTTAAAAATCTCACCCAACTCCAACTTTCAGCTAACCACTTGTCTGTGCTCACCAATGTCAGCACCAATGGTGTGCCTCCAAAGTTCAAGCTTCTAGGATTGGCTTCGTGCAACTTATCTGAGTTCCCAAGTTTTCTGCGTCGTCAAGATGAGTTGGAGTTTTTAGAACTTGCTGAAAACAAAATTCATGGCCAAATCCCAAATTGGTTCTGGACAGTTGGAAAACAAACTCTTCAGTACTTAAGTTTGGGCTTCAATTCTCTAACAGGATTCGGAAAACTCCCTGATGTTCTTCCATGGAGTAGCTTAGAGCATCTCATCCTTGAATCCAACATGTTCCAAGGATCATCGCCGCCGCCGCCGCCTTCTGTCATCTTCTATAAAGTTTCGAGTAACATGCTGTCAGGAGAAATCACACCAATCTTCTGCAATCTTTCTTCTATTCTAGTCTTGGATTTGTCCAATAACAACATGACTGGGATGTTGCCACCATGCCTAGGCAGTTTGGCTGACTCTTTAGAAGTTCTCAACCTTCAAAACAATCACTTCATCGGTGATATTCCTCCGACATATCCGACGAACTGCGGGTTGAGAACGATGGACCTAAGCAAAAATCAATTGCAAGGGAGAATTCCGAGATCACTAGCCCACTGTACTCCGTTAGAAGAACTAATTCTTGGGAACAATCTGATAAGTGACAGATTTCCTTATTGGTTAGGAAATCTTCCAAACCTTAAACTTCTCAGCTTGAGATCAAACAGATTGCATGGTGTGATAGGGAAACCTCGGACCAAATCAGACTTCTCCAAGTTGCAAGTAATCGACCTGTTCAACAATCATTTTAGTGGCGAGTTGCCATCCGAGTACTTCAAAGTTTGGAATGCCATGAAAGTCGCCAATACCAGCAACTTATTGCTATACATGTTTGCAAATACAAGCTCTCAGAACAAAAATTATTCGTGGTATGGTTACTATAACTACACGGTGACATTGGCAAACAAAGGCAGGGAACTAAGATATGAGAGAGTTCCGGATTCCATCTCAGTTATTGATTTCTCAAGCAACGAGTTTGAAGGTGAAATCCCTGAAGCCATTGGTGATTTGAAGCTGGTTCATGTACTTAACTTTTCCAATAACAATCTCGACGGCCGAATTCCATCGTCTTTGGGGGGGATTTCGAACCTTGAATCTCTGGACTTATCTCGAAACAATCTCTCGGGAACAATCCCTCCCCAGCTATCCAAACTCAACTTCCTAGAAGTCTTCAACGTGTCTTACAACAAGCTTGAAGGGCCAGTACCTCAAGGATCACAGTTTAGTACATTTGACAATAATTCGTATGAGGGAAATTCAGGATTGTGTGGCTACCCTTTGTCGGAAAAATGTGGGAATCCTCAGGTTCCACCGTCGATTCCTTCGACCCCGGATGAAGATGAAGATGAGGGAATCTGGAGAGTGATGAAGTTCGGGTGGACAGTTGTGTTGACAGGATACGGAGCAGGGTTGATCCTAGGGATGTCTCTAGGATGGAAATTCGACGCATGGAAATACGCCTGCTTCCGGCGGGTATTCGGAAAGTGGGCAGTGAGTAATAGTGGGAGTGGATCAAACTGGTACAGCTCCTCCTTGAGTTCTGTCTGGAAAAAAGTTTCCAGGAACTAGTGAATTTACCAGCTCATGCTGTGACATATGTTATACATGTTTGCTTGTGTGTCTGTATGATTACAAGTTTGTTGTTTTCATTTTGTTGGATATTAAGATTCCAATTTTATGCTTGGTTTGGTTGAATTCACATTAGAAGATGGGAGAAAAAGCAAAAGAAGTAAAGACAGAAGCATTTAGCTGGTTTTGAAACTCAAAATCCAGCCCTTCATTATTAATAACACAATAAGCATTCTCATTTATTTAACACATGGTGACCGTAATTGCAAGGAAGCAGTAGACACAACCTTGCTACCACAAGTTAAAAGGAAATCCAACCATGAAAATGACAAGAAACCTAAAACAGTGAGCGATGAGATTAGTGTATCCTAATGGGGAAAAAAAACTTGTTCTTTCCTCTGTTTTTGCCACGGAAGGAGAGACGGGCTTCCTATGCCCCTCATGGTTTCCACAGGACGGTGGTTTCTGCAATCATGGAAGTGACAACGTATGGATCCATGTTCGAAGCTGGCCTCCTGTCTTCGAAATACCCTTTTCCGGCTTTCTCGGTGTCTCGGCCAACACGGATTGATGCCCCACGGTTTGCAACACCCTGTCCGAGATAGATTCAACCATGAAATTGCAAATCAGATGGTATTATGATGTTATCATATAAATTGTCAAAGGTGGTTTCAATTTTTTACCCATAAGAAAGTGTTAATGTCTGCGGTCTCGTGCCGGCCGGTGAGACGGCGCTCGTTTCCTTCTCCATATGCAGCAATGTGTTCCTTGTGCCTTAGCCCAAGCTTCTCAATTGCTTTCTTGATAACCTCGTAACCTCCATCATTTCTCATGGACTTTGTACTGAAACATCATATGAACTTCGAAATTAGGAAAACAAAAAACAACAATACAAGCACTTTATGAATCAGTTGCCCTTTAAATAGTACCTGTAATTTGTGTGAGCACCGGCACCATTCCAATCTCCCTGGATTGGCTTAGGGTCAAAGGACAGCACCACTCCAGCAATCTCAGTAATCCTCTGTAATTCAAAAACAGAGATCAAATTAACACTTAATAATTGTGTTGCCATGTGCATTCATATCGTACAATCACACCCGAATCGAGTAACACAAGCCATTACCTCCAAAATGTAGCGTGCCACCCACAATTCATCGCCGGCAGAGATGCCGACGGATGGACCAACTTGAAATTCCCACTGTCCTGGCATCACTTCTCCATTGATGCCACTGATATTGATTCCAGCATATAAGCAAGCTTTGTAGTGAGAATCCACAATGTCACGGCCATAGGCTTTGTCCACGCCAACACCACAATAATAAGGACCCTGTCCCCCAGAAAAAGAATCATTACCCAAGATTCTTGGTTTTTTCTTAAAAGCATCCTGTTGAATATTACTATATAATCTTCCAGATATTCAAAATTATTTACGTTAAAGATTACGAAAGCAAGTTCCATTAACTTTAAGGTATGTTACAAAACTGCCCAAATCAGTTGGCATAAAAAAGAGCAATCACGTGCTATTAATATCATCCATCCACTTATTGGCATTCCAATATAAACTCTTATGTCATCCTCTATGACTGGGAATCTTACCAAAATGACATAAGAAAACAGTGTCCAAATTTCAACAGTTATGATCGAACCGATTAAACCGATAACCGATAGTTTATCCAGTCCGATATCCGGATTACCTGAGGTCCAGGATAGCCACCAAGAGGCCATCCGATTGGCCATTTAACATCTTTCTGCAACAAGGTATACTCCTGCTCAATTCCATACCAGGGTTCTTCAGCTGCAACATCGGCATGGGAAAATATCTTTGCAGCGTTGCATCGCTTGTTCGTCGGAATAGGCTCGCCGGCCGGTGTGTAAGCATCACACATCACCTGATTCATTAGAGTTCAAAATCAAAACAATCAATTCCTTGATATGCACAAATTCTCAACAACTTTCATTTTCTTAGCCCCGAAATAGAAACACAACTTACAAGAATATTGTTGCCCCTCCTGAATGGATCTCTGAATATAGCTTGAGGACTACAAGGGCAAAAAACCAATCAACATCTTGGGGAAAAAATTAAGACAAAAGTAAAGAAACCCAAAGAAGAAAACATACTATAAGATCACTTCACTGTCTTCTCCCGGAGCTTGACCAGTGCTGGAACCGTCATAATTCCACTTGGGGAGCTTTGAAGGGTCGGAAACAGGGCCAGAAAGGGTCTTCAAATAACCCCAAAAAAGAAAACAAAGAACGTCATACTATTAGAAAGTATTGAAAACAAAAACAAAAACTTCCGGAAATAGGCAAAATCATTACCCTAGCTTTGCTTCTGATGTCCATGCCAGATCCACCGATCCTATTCAACCAATATAAAACAACAACAAAAACAGGGGAAAAAGTTGAAACTGTAAGAAAAGTCATCCTGGATATCATTTGATAAGCTATTCAACAACCAGAACACGACGATAATCAAAAGCAAAACGTAACCCATCATTTAGATGATCACAAACTGGTATTTTAAACTCTTTTTAAGTTACAAATATTCACGAAAACTAAAAAAGAATACTTGAAACAAGCTCATGAAGAAAAACTGTTTGATTATATTAGCGTGCGAAACAGAGGATGAACAAAACAAAGTAAAGAAAAAAAAACCCATTGACGGTAACACCGAGCTAAGCATATTTATGAGATATATGCAAAGAAACAATGAATTTTTTTCTTCTGAAAAGTGAGAGAGACCGACCAGATGTATTCGGCAATGATTTGGTTAGTGCAGTCGGAGAGATTAAGGTTAACAAGATCTGTAAGAAGCGACATATTGGATCTTCTCCGAGCAAACAAAGAGATTTCTTTTTCTGCAAACTCTATCGAACAGAGAGGAGAAAATACAAAGACACGGTGGGAAGAAGGTCGCTTCCTATGTTGCCTTTTATAGCGCGGTTGGAAGCTAAGAACTGTGGAGTGCGGTTGCTTTGCAATTTGTTTGTTTTTTTTATTACAAGAAATTATTATTTTTATATTCTTTTGTAATAAAGATAATAAAATTAAAAAAATGTTTTCTGTTTACGGTATTAAAAAAGTCGGGTGCAAATCGTAATTATCGCTCGTGAAGGGAATCCTGTAATTAGTCAGAAAAAGGCCAGCTGGTTAGAGGTTAAATTAAAGGCTAATCCCCTTGTTTATCAAATTTAAACTAATTAATTAATTAAAATAATCTCTTCTCTAATTTCGCCTCTTTGGTTTAGTCTCCTGTCTCTATATGGACGCGGAGGGACGAAGGAAATAGAGTTCATCAACTCCGTATACAAAAATATTTAAATAAATTGCATCGTTAACCATTTAAGTATGGATTAATATCCTATACACTGGTGAAAGTTTCCACAAGCGCCTTGGTTTTAGGGTATAAGGAGTTAGTTTAGGTGTAGGAGTTTAGAATTTAAGGATAGTTGTTTCAATTTAAGGTTTATGGTTATATTTTAGGGTTTATAAACCCTAAAATATAACCATAAACCTTAAATTGAAACAACTATCCTTAAATTCTAAACCCCTATACCTAAACTCATAAACTAAATCACTATACCCTAAAACTAAGGCGTTTGTGGAAATTTTCAGTTTTCACCGTCTATGTATAGAATATTTATCCTTTAATTAGTAAATTTTTATTTTATTTTATAAAATTATAGAAATAACTCGATTCAAAACTATCTTTGTGGAAAACTCCGAAACACACTCTTAGTTTGAAGGGAGAATAAATCTATTGTATTTTTTAAAAAAAATTTACACAATATTATCTTCTTCTTCTTTTCTCGTAGTGAATTGTAGATGATAAATGTACGGAGTAATGATCTAGATATTGTGTTAAAAATATTTCGCCATCTCTTTGCATTTATTTTTTTATTTTTAAATTTATGATAATTTCTATCACATCAATGGAGTAAATAATAGATTTGGTTGAAGCGACATGAGTACTGGCTGAAGTCGACATGAATATTGGCTGACATTTTTTTTTCATGAAATCAACAAAAACACATGACAACTTTATTATTTTACTGTAACAAGTGCAATAGATCGTAAAATAAAAATAAAAGTACAGTAAATCATGAAATATATATTTTTAACAACAATATTCAATAAAAAAAATTAACTATAAATATAGTATCCATAATCTAACTTAATAAGGTTAAACCTAAATGATTTTTTGTTCAAAACCCACACCAACTCATAAACTATTATGAATATAGACAATTGTATGTCAAGATTTTTCTCATCTTCCCCATACTAATATATTCAAGAATATTGCATGGATATAAGTTCAAAGTAAAAAAGAAAAAGAAAAACTAGAATACAATTTGAAAATGTTAAGGATTTATTCAAATACAAAAATATAAAGTTTTTTTAATGATTAAATTTATGTATTTCTTATATTATTATAATTCATTTTTATCTTAATATTTTAAAAGATTAATGTTTAATGTACCGGTAATATATAATTTAATGCGATGTCAGTAAATTAAATAGTGA
This sequence comes from Hibiscus trionum, assembly GCA_030270665.1. NCBI lineage: Eukaryota > Viridiplantae > Streptophyta > Magnoliopsida > Malvales > Malvaceae > Hibiscus > Hibiscus trionum. Next base: position 25,570,444 of record BSYR01000006.1, on the reverse strand, counting down.
CCTGTTATCTAAAAATCATTCATTTTTATGAATTTGGTTATGATTTTTTAAAAGCATAATTTTTATTTGTATACCATATCACGAGTATGTAAAAAAATTATATTGTTTTTTAATTGAAATACTTATGAATATCATTATAATGAAATAAGAAAAATGCTTTTTTTTTATAAATTTCCTTTGTTAAATGATTGAGCTTAGTGTTTTTTTTTAAGCTTAGTAATGGTTTTTAGACTAAGTTGTAGAATGGTGCACTTTATGCTATTTTATTTTATTAGATATTCCCACCTTCAAATTAAGAGTAAAATATATTTTTATATAAAAAATACTTTTAGAAGTTATTTAATAATGGTTATTGTTCCATTCAAAAAATAATAATGGTTATTGTTTAAGCGGCAGTAATTTATTTGAAGAATATATTGAACGTGAATTCGATTTTTAACTGTCTTTTTATTATATAAAAATGTGAAGATATAAAAATATTATTACAATAATACTAATTATTATATAAAATAATAATAATAATTTTCTAATGCTCAATGACACCAATTAAATAAAAAACTTAATATAATATAGATTACTATATTTAGTGACGGAGTTATAATTGTCCCTCCTCACTCCCAAAATATATTTATTCACCTTTATTCTCTTATATAATTTTTTTTAAAATTTAATTTGTGTACGAAGTTGCCCCTCTTATTTTTAAATATTTATATTTTACTCTTGCCTCAAATCCTGGCTATATCCATAAGTATATTTGTTTTAATGATGCCTATAGGCCTATGCTTTAGGGCCCTTATAAATATGACTACTAAACAAAATAATCTTAATTTACATCTTAGTGTTCCCTTTATCAAAAAGTTTAGCAGAGGACCCTTATAAATATGACAATACAGTTTGTCAAACAGGAATGTTTTCACCTATATATTTACAAAATTTTTAGCTTGTTTCGTTTACCATCTTATTAGACGATATTTGATGGAGATTGAAGGATTAAAATGTCAATTGTTTACATAAAATTTTGACGGTGAGTGTCAGTCGTTCGATAACAGTGATTAGAGTGATTTAAGGTTATTATATATATATAAATAACAATCACATTATCATGTTATTAATGATTTAACCTCTCAATAATCAACAAAGTTTATTTCAGAAAGTTCAGTAACAAAATATTAAACTTTTATAATTCAATGATCAAAATGAAGTACACTATAAAGTTTAGTGACCGGTGTGATGTAATTTACCCTTATTCTTATTCACATTATTTTAATGTGTACTTTTCTCGAGTTTGAATAAGTAAATCTATCCAACTCACCCTAGTATGGGTGTAGTGGAGTCTCGATTGTTTGAGTAGAATTTTTAGATCAAAATGGAAAATTAATTAATGGGAAATATAGTAATAAATATGGATTAATTAATGGGTTTATGATTTTAGTTTAGAGTTATAGTTTAGGAGTTTTAGTGTATGTGTTTAGAATTTAAGATTTATGATTAGAATTTAAAAGTTTATGGTTAAAATTTAGTGTTTATGGTTTAGAGTAACATGATTAGGAAATTATGTTTTAACCTATAAATCTGAAATTTTGACTCTAAACTCAAAATTCTATTAACAGCCTATAAATTTAAAATTACTGCACTTAAACCCTTAAATCATAAACCCTAAAACTAAACCGTTTATGTAAACAATATTTCCACAAGCACATATGCATAGAATAATTACTCATAATATATATATATTGAAAAATAAAATAAATATATTTTAAGAATTTCTTTAAAAGTACGACTTTGGAAATTGAAAGCCACCGTTTGAGATGGTGCAAGCACGAAACGACTAGCGGTTTGTACGGCAAAAAGAAGACGGGTTACAAGCCGCCACGTGTCCTTCAGCAAATGCATATCCCGGTGATCGACCCTCACGTCACGGAGTCCAGAAACCACGGCACTGTTGGCTCGATAAAAATAAATAATTTCTTTAAAAAACTAAATTATATATATAATTTTTTTAAACAAATTATTATATCTTTACTTTATATTTTTTTAATCGAAGAAGCTCAGTCAAAAGTTAATCGTATAAAAACAACATTACAACAATAAAGAGCAGCGTAATTGAAAAAAAAAACCCTATGTCTACCGCCGCTCCCCCTAAACCTAGAAAGCACCGTCGCCTTGAGGAAGAACCGCCCGACGAAGGCAGTCCTGGTGACCGGCCTGATGGCCTGAACCCCAATAGTAACCCCCTCCCCACTACCGACCCTAAACCTCCGTCCTACAAAGACTTCTTAATGCATGGCAATCCGTTAGATCCACGTGAAGATGATGACTGTTTCGATGATGACGACATCGAGCTTATTGAGGGTGATGTCATCCGTTCTGTTGAGGATGGCCTTATATGCATTGACTTTTCTGACAGGGTTCAAGAACTGTCGGAGAAGTGTTTCGATCTCACTGTGGTGGTCAAGCTCTTAGGCAGGCGTATTGGCTATACGACTCTCAGAAACAAACTTTACGATCTCTGGAAACCGAAACAAGCCTTCCGACTTATGGACATTGAAAACAATTATTTCTTGGCATCATTCAATCAAACTCGGATCTCCTCCATGTTCTCACTGAAGGTCCGTGGACCATTTTCGGACATTACCTCACCGTCGAGCCATGGTCTGTAGATTTCCAAACGTCCCAGCCGTTTCCTACCAACATTTGGTCGTGGATTCGTCTCCCGGGTTTACCGGCTACCCTATACAAACGCAGCCTTATCACTGCCATCGGAGAATGTATTGGTCATGTGATCCGAATTGATTATCAAACGGAGAGTGGTCAAAGAGGGAGATTCGCGCGTATGGCCGTCAAAATTGATCTCCGAAAGCCGCTCATCTCTAAGATTGTTATTAATGGTAATGTGCAAATTGTGGAATATGAATCTCTCCCGATTGTTTGTTTCGGCTGTGGTAGATATGGCCACTCACAAGACAACTGCCCGGACGCTACGAAAAACCCTATCGACACTACCCCGGCCCAGCACAGCGAACCAGTTGACCCTTCTAAAGCCTCCACCAGCACAGCTCCCCCAACAAAGGAAGACAATGCCCCTAATCCCGATCTTACGGCTGTCCCCAACCCATCTTTTGGACCTTGGATGCTTGTTGAAAAGCGCCAACGGCGACCACAAAAAAAAACCACTGATGCCCCTGCCCGCCCAGCAAGTGGAGTTTTCACTGCTTCGCGATTCAATCCGATATATGATGTTGAGAGTGAGAAAACGGACGAACCGGCAAGCCCTGGTCCCTTGCACTTTGGTGCACAGACAGTGAATGAATCAAGCAACCAGAACCTGAGACACAAGTATAAGCCTAAAGGAAAAGGCTTGAGCTCCAATAAAACGAGCAAAGCAGTCCATGTCTGTAAACCCCTGACCCTTGCAGATTTCCCAATCCTTGGTCGGACCCCAACCCGCACAGCACCACCCCAGGCCGCTACTGTAGCTCCCTCAACGTCCCCCTTGATGTCACCAAACACTCATCGGTGGTCCTAGGAGAAAACCAAGATCCTAATGTGCCATGTGCCCTACTCGCCCCGGATATAGCTACCAATCAAACGGTGCAGCCTCCTATTGGACATCCACCGGAGGCCACTGCTAAATGTGCTAACATGGTCCTTGACAGCCCCCATAATGTGACGCCTCTTGGAGATGCTAATAAAACCATTACTGATGATAATAGCCATGATCATGGCGGCGACCGGGCAATTGCCATGTTAGAATGATACTCCCTCCCTTGACGCGCATTCTTTTATGGATATTAAGATCTTTAGTTGGAACGTACAAGGCTGCGGACATAGACGTTTCTTAACCGCTGCCAAACAACTCCTTCGGGACAATAAACCGGACATGGTTATCTTTATGGAACCTCGTATTAGTGGACGCAAAGCGGACTCCGTCATCTCTTCTTTGGGATTTCCGAATTCTCATAGTGTGGAAGCTGTTGGTTTTGCCGGTGGTATTTGGTTAGCTTGGTATGATACTGTTAAAGTTGAAATCCTTTTGAATCACTTTCAATTCATCCACTGCAGGGTAACGGCAAAAGGTGATGGCCACTCTATCCTCGCCACTGCCGTCTATGCTAGCCCCCGTTCTTCGCAACGGAAAATTCTTTGGCCGCACCTACGACGTCTTGCCACTACCATTCATTCGCCTTGGGTTTTGTTTGGTGACTTTAACGCAACTCTTGCTACTTTGGAGAGAAAAGGTGGTGGTGCTACTTCTCGCCCAAGCAAAGACTTCCAAGCTTTCGTCTTTGATCTTGGCCTTCGTGACATGGGTTATTCTGGCCCCGAGTTTACGTGGACAAAGGGAAACACACATGTGAGGCTTGACAGATTCATTTGCAATAGCTACTGGGATGAAACTTTCCCTGAAGCTAGTGTTGAACATCTTCTACGTCTCCGTTCGGATCACCGCCCTATCCTCCTAAGTGTAGGGCACATTGTACGTCATTCCACTCCTGGCCCTTTCCGCTATTTTACGGGCTGGCAATCGCATGAGGATTTTGAACGCATGGTAAGGGATAATTGGAAGGCCTCGACATCTTTGTCCGAAACTCTCTCTAATTTCGCTAAGGCAGCGGATGTGTGGAACAAGACCACATTTGGCTATATCGGCACAAAGAAAAAACTTCTTATGGCGCGGCTTCGAGGTATTCAAATCTCTTTGGCCTCCCGTCCCTCGCGGTTTTTACGTACTCTTGAAGAAGAGCTCCTTATTGAACTTGAGCACCTCCTCGACCAAGAAGAACTGTTGTGGCGTCAAAAATCTAGATCGGATTGGATTGTTGAGGGCGATCGCAACACTCGCTATTTCCACCGTCGGGCAACTATTCGTAAGCAGAAACATAAAATTACCTCCTTGAAGTTACAAAATGGCACGTGGTGTGATGATGATGCTATTCTTCAAGAGGAGGCCACTCGCTTTTATGAACATTTATTCTCGCGAGATACAAGTCCTACTGATCCTTTCACTAGCACAGTGACGTATCCGGCGATACATTCTGATATTATGCAACGCCTACATGAGGTACCTTCAAATGATGAAATCCATGATGCCCTTCGAGCTATGGCTCCTCTTAAATCTCCAGGTTGGGACGACCTCCACGCTGAATTTTTTCAGCGGCAATGGCCCATTGTTGGTTCCTCTATCTGCGGTATGATACAGACTATTTTCCGAGGAGGAAATATTGAACCCTCTCTCAACCGCACTGTCCTTGTGTTGATCCCTAAGAAGGACAACCCTGAAGCGTTTACTGATTTCCGACCAATCAGGTTGTGTACGGTCCTGTATAAGCTGGTTACTAAGGTGATTGCTTGCCGTCTTAAGCCTTTATTTCCGCTGCTTATAGGCCCGAATCAGTCTAGTTTCATTGCTGGTCGGTCAATAGTAGATAATATCATTATCAATCAAGAAGCTGTCCACTCGATGTGAGCTTCAAAATCAAAACTTGGCTGGATGGCGATCAAAGTGGATTTGGAAAAAGCGTTCGATAGATTGCAATGGGATTTTATTGATGACTCTATGGTGGCTACGGGTTTCTCGACCGAATTGCGTAGGATTATTATGGACTGTGTCTCATCATCTAGCATCCAAATCCAATGGAACGGCAAGCTCTCTAGGGCCTTCAACCCGTCGCGTGGTATCCGGCAAGGCGATCCCTTGTCTCCATACCTTTTTGTCCTAGCAATGGAAAGACTTGGTCACTTAATTTCTGGTTCGGAGCAACAGGGACATTGGCATCCTTTTCGTTTTATCCGGAATGGTTCACCCTTGTCGCACCTCTTCTTTGCTGACGACCTTATCATTTATGCTCGTGTGGATATTCAGCAAGCACACATCATCAATGAAATTCTCATGTATTTTGGAACTCACTCAGGACATCGTGTGAGCAAGCCAAAAACTCATATATATTTTTCTCCCAATACCAAATTGGATTCGCAGCAAGCAATCAGTGCTTTCCTTGGTTTCCAACGGGTTGAGTCCTTGGGAAAATACTTAGGTGTGCCGGTTCAGCACCAACGCCTCAAATGTGCGGATTTTGATTTCTTACTCGCCAAGGTGAAGGAAAAGCTGAATGGTTGGAAGGCTCGGACCCTATCTATGGCCGGTCGCATTACTTATGCGAAATCGGTACTAAGTGCAATTCCTATCTATTTCATGCAGTCCACTATGCTCCCTAAGAAAGTTTTCCACTTGATCGAAAAACAAATCCGACAATTCATTTGGGGCTCGACCTCTACTGCCGCGAAATCCTCCCTAGTCAATTGGGAGGCTATTTGTCAACCTATGGAATGTGGAGGCTTGGGTTTCCGACGCCGACACAACTTCAATATAGCTTTCGTCTTGAAACTTGGCTACTTGCTCGTTACTAAGACAAGCTCTTTGTGGGTTAATTTCTTGCGAGAAAAGTACAGGATGATGGCCCCCTGTCCTTTGTCGATCTCCCGGGCGAATTGTTCTCCACTTTGGAGGGCAATCGCATCCGCATGGCCGACTCTCCGCTCTAATCTTGCTTGGTCATTAGGAAACGGCAACTCCGTCGACATTATGGAGGACTGTTGGCTGCCGCGTCTAGGCATTTTACGTGATCATCTCTTGGATGCATCAAGGGTTCCAACCTTTGCTGATTTGCTGGACGAGGATGGTGACTGGGACCCCTCGCTCTTATCCTCATTCTTCACACCGGATGTAATACCTCATATCATGAGCACGAAAGCCCCCAACCCTCTTGACTCGCAGGATGTGCTGATTTGGCGACCCTCCAATAAGCATAATTTTGAGATCTCCTCAGCGTATATAAGGCTGGAAACAGGTTTATGGGATGCCGTAAATCCAGTTTGGCGCGCAATTTGGCGTTTGCAGGTTCCCCAGCGCATTCGCCTCTTTTTATGGCTGGTGTTTAAAGGTCGTCCGATGACCAACAATGAACAATACCGGCGTTCCATTGGGCATTCTCCTATGTGCCCTCGTTGCCAGCAAGCCCCTGAAACCCTCGTCCACGCCCTCCGCGACTGCCATTCCTCCAAAGCTCTATGGTTGCTCTTTTTCCCACGGAATCATGACAGTTTTTTCACCTCAATGGATGTTTGTGACTGGCTGCAGTAGAACATATCAAGCATGGTTTCCTGCGATGACAACGGTACACCTTGGAACTTGCTCTTTGCATCTACTTTGTGGCAGGTATGGAAAGCTAGAAATGAACATGTGTTCAATGCTTGCATTCAGCATCCCTCATCGATCCATCAGAGAAGTGTTACTTGGGCTCGGTATTATAACGAGTCTTCAGCAAGACAAGCAACGCGTTATCCACAGGTTGATTGTATGGTCCCCTGTCATCGTCCTCCTAGGGGCTGGGTCTGTCTAAATGTAGATGGCGCGGTTAATTCAAGAAGCAGCATGGGGTCCGTTGGTGGTCTCATCCGCGATGACGAAGGAAGTTGGATTACAGGTTTCTCGCGCCACATGGGATCTGTTTCGACGCACGATGCCGAATTAAGGGCAATCTACATTGGTTTGCAGGTAGCCTGGGCTAATGGCTTCACTCTTGTCGAAGTACAATCTGATTGCTTAGAGGCTGTCAAAGAAATTAAAGACAGCAGAGCGAATGACAGCCCTAATCCGTTAGTCCGAGCTATAGTTCGCATCATTCACAATGGTTGGGAAGTAGAAATCAAATGGATCAATCGCTCGGAGAACATACCAGCAGACTTCCTTGCCAAAAATGCCGATATCTCCACTTTCGCCCTCCAGATTCTCAACGACGTTCCGCCTTTGTTATTGGATCTCCTAGCGAAGAACATGACTAGTTCTTGTGTGTCTTCTTAGTTGTTCTTTCTTTCATCTTTTAAATCAAAAAAAAAGTATTCTTTCTCCTTTAACTTTCGAGCAAAGATAAGATAGATTAAAAAAACAGCTTTTTGCCACAATTTGCTCGTGGCTCTTAGAAGGAAACTGCTTTTATTCTATTAATATTATATGGGCACTTCACTTTATGCGAATAGATAATATAGATAAACTAAGTATTTCTTTATTAAATCGCTCAACCCCTTGTGTCCCATTAGCAAAGTATGATGTTTATCATTTTAGTGACTCGAGTTTGAGCACCAGTATTTTCTTGTTGTGTTTGTTTTTTTAAAAAAGAATAAGAAAGTTTCAACAGTTGCTACCCTTGCAACACACCAACATTTTCAAAAAAAGTATTTCTTTATTAAATTTGATAATTTTTAAATATTTTTATTCGTATTAATTCATAAAATTAATCATTTTTGGCCATTTATTTTCTAAAATTTAAATATCTAATAACATGACCTTCTTTAAATATTTACCGACGATTTATTTAAATCATCGTTAATTATATAGATGATATAGGGATAGACTGAGGAGGTTAGGGAGGGCTATCATCTCCTAAGAATTTAAAAATCGTATATGATTTAATTTTTTTTAATTATTATGTACTTTCTATTGAACATATATTTTCGCCCATAAAATTTTATAAGTTTGCCCCTAATATATAGTCTTACGTTTACCCTTGCATACACTATTATCGTGTTTCCTAAATAAAGTTTAACCAATACTATCTCCTTTAATATCAGCCTTGACTTTGATTTAATTAATTTTTCCTTTTCATATTTTTCTACATATATACTTAAGGAAAAAACTAATTCCAAATTGTTACATTATTATTATTGTCACCTAACCTTTTTTCAAACCTACTTTTCAAGTTCAACCATGCAAATGAGTGCACCAAAGTTCTATAGGTTATAATTATTCACATTTAATATGAAACTGGTAAGTGATGAATACTAATCATGCTACTATTCTTACCATCTTCACAGTTTCGATCTCCATTGTTGTTGTTTTTATTTTTTTGGGTGATATATATATCCATTTTATGGTCTATGTTCGAAGTATGAGGCTGCCTCTCACATTGAGAGTGCAATATGCCTTACTAATATACCAACAGTTATTGGTAAATGTTGTTTATTTTTAAATATTGAATAAAAGCTTAAATATTTCTTGCTCAACCCCTTGTGTCACAGTGGTAAAAGATGATGTTCATCATCTTGGTGACCCGAGTTTGAGCACTAGTGTTGTCATGCTGTGTTTGCCTTCTTAATAAAAGACTAAAAAAATTTAACAGATGCCTACTTTTGCATCACATCAACATATTAAAAAAAACTTAAGTATTTCTTAAAAAATAATTAGAAAAACAATTGAATTCTTGTTAAAAAGCTAGAATAATTTATTCAAATAAAAAAGTTGGACCAATCGCACTATTATTCTAGAAAATGTAACCAATTAAACATATGTAATTACACAAAAAAGTTAAAGCCCTATGAAAACTTAACACCTAACACGTGGCATCTTCCATTAGTTCAAACTTACAAATTCAAAAAATCTTATGTAATTTTAATGTCTATGAATTAAGTTAGACATTAATAAACTTATCTCATCGTCTTTCACGTTCTTTTATTTTAAATTTTTAAAGTCTCTTTAAAACTCACGAAATTTAATTCGAAATCGGAAAAAAACAACTTTGATATGCAAATTACTCCGTTTGAATAGTATGGGGTCAAATTTATTGTTCTTTTCTTCATTCATCACCTACCCACTATTGAGATTTGGGGGGGGGGGAGTTGAGATTTCAATGGTGAAAAGTCTTAAAAATAAATTAAATTTTTTTAGGTTAAAATTAATTATGCTTTTATTATTTAGTGACCAACCAATGATTAAAAATAGTTAGTTAAACGACTAATCTCAATTCTCAATGATAAACAAATACTAGTATAATTTTATAATCATTTAAGAGTATTCATAAAAATATTTAAAAAATAGAGAAAAAGCCAGAAAAAGAAAGTCATTTTGGATGTTGGAAATTGCAAGCCACCATTGACGGTTTAAGCAAGCAACCACGAGGGTGTTTGTACGGCAGAGGACGGATTAAAACGCGCCACGTGTTATCAGCATTGGAAATTCTAGTGATCTTTACTGGGCCCAACTTCCAGCGCATCAAAAAATTCGATTCCAATGAATTTTTTTTTCAAACGGAACAATGATTTCATTGATTTGTGTAAAAAATATTCAAAACAATATTTTTATGTGAAAATTATATTATAAAATTATATTTGATGTTTGATAAATAAAATAATTGGATATTTATTTTTTACTATTTATTTTAAAATTATACAAATTTACAAAAAGATAATAATAATAATAATAATTGCAATAATTTATTATCATTGACTTGATCACCTTTTCAACACTATAAAAGAAGCGAAAAGATATTCCTTCCTCATAACTTTTGAGCATGGATAGGCTATATTTTAATAGCAAAAGAAAATTGAAAAATATTCACGTTCAAAAAAATGAAAAATATTTTGTCACAAGACTCAAAAATAATTAATATATGATATAGAAAGCTAACACGTGGGATCTTTTTAAATAAGATATATGATTTGAATTTTTTACGTTGCGATTGATGTAAATCGGGTTAGAAAGTTCATCCATGTAATAATTTTATGGATTTATATCTTATACATTGGCGGTGAAAATTGAAAAATTTTATAAGCGCTTTAGTTTTACGTTTTAGGGTCTTAGTTTAGGGTGTATGTTTCAGAATTTAGGAATGGTGGTTAGAATTTAGGGTTTATATTTAGAGTCCAGGGTTTAGAGGTTGGGGTTTTGTTTTTAGGGTAATATGGTTTTGATTTAGGTTTTAACTTATAAACCCTGAATTATAATCATAAACCCTAAATTATAATCGCTATCACTAAATTCTAAACCCCTAAACCTTACACCCTAAACTAAGACCCCAAACCCTAAAACTAAAGCGTTTGTGGAAACTTTCAGTTTTCACAGCCAGTGTATATGATAATAATTCTATTTTTATAAAAGTCTTAACTTTATATCAGATTAACAATTCGAATATTAATGATTATGTTAAAAATTCAAAATATTTATTCTCCGTTACTTTTTGATCCAAATAACTTTTAATAAAATTCGGGTTTTGTTTAATATATTTTTATCAAATATATTTATTTTAATAATATGTTGTGAGCACGGGTTAGAATCTTAGATAAAATAATTTTGTAATTAAAATTGATTCAATTCGATATAATTAATAATTAAGAAGATTTTATTAAAGATATAAATATTGCTTTAAGTATACTTTATTTTAAGGGTTTTGCTATGACAATCTTCAGGGTTATCCATAAGAACCACATAGATTCAGCTCATTAAAGTGTATTTTGCTTTTCAATAGAATTTAATAGACTACTTTCATAGAAAGCTTTGTTTCATTAATTTAGAGCATTTAACGTAATTAAATCATAAAACTCTAAGTCTCAAACCTTAAAATATTGAACCATAAAGTATAAAACACTAAATTATAAACCATAAAACAATAAACACTAAACCCTAAACTATAAAACTCAAAACTATAAACCTTAGAACATTGAACCTAGTAGCAGATTCAGAAATATTTTTGAGGGTGGGCACAAGTCATAAAAATAAAAAAATGTAAGGATTAGTTTATAAAAATTTTAAAAATCAAAATAGAATGTGTGAACTTTAAAAAGTTCAGGGTGAGCACGACCCTCCCACCTAGGTATGGGCACGGGTCGGGTTTTTGGCCCACATGGACCCGACCCGAAAATAAACATACTAAATCCGACAATATTCTTTAAAAAATCTGACCCAACCGACCCGAAAATAAATATACTAAATCCGACCCCGACCCGACCTATATAAAATAAATTAATTTTAGGGACCTAATTGTTAAAAAATAATTTTAAGGGACCTAATTGTAAAAAAATAATTTTAAGGGACTTAATTGTAAAAATATAATTTTAAGGACTAAATTATAAATAAAAATTTAATTTTAAGGACTTAATTTTATATATATATATATATATATATATATATATATATAAAGAGAGGTATTATTATAAATATCCCTAAACAATTTAGGGGAAAATTACACTATTAGTCCTGGGTCGGGTTGGATATTTACCACCATAAACCCGAACACGACCCGAGTCTACCCTTAACAAAAACTCGACCCGACTCGAACCTAATTTTTTATTAAAAAATTCGACCCGGTCGGGACGGGTTGAAACCCGTCGGGTCCGGGTAAAATGCTCATCCCTACTCCCACCCTTCCACCAACATTCGCAGCTAACTGAATGCATAAAACTTAAAGCATAAACCTTAAACTATAAACTCATAATTCCTAAACCCTAAACTATAAATGCAAAACTATAAATGCAAAACTATAAACTCTTTTAATTAAATATTAATTATATTAAACACACTAAATTAATAAAATATAACTTTTTAAAATATAATTAATTATATTCTATTTGATTCTATTAAAAAACAAAATAATCATTAATAATTGAAATCTATATAACTCTTATTGACAGCTAACAAAATTCTTTATTTTACTATTTAATAAAAATAATTCGAGTCATTACAAACTTCAATAAAAAAATTTAACCACTGCAATAAATGTACGATCAAGTAATCATTTATGAGAGAAGTTTTTATTATCGTATTCATATGTAGGTAAGAAAGGTAGGTGAAACGTGAATCAAACAAAACCAGACACCAAATCTTGAGGTTCACAAAGTATTCTTGTTTTTCTATGTGCTTAATTCAATGCATCTTTCTATTTACAAACACAACATTATTTTCCATTAAAAAATATTAACAACTACAACACATCGAAATCCAAACACAAAATACAATATGTTTTTGAAAAAAAAAATATTCATTAAAAATAATTCATAAAATAGACCAGGGTTAAACGTGTAAGAGTTTCTTTTACGGTTTTAAAATTTATTTTTTATATTTATGTTATTATAAAATTGAGTTTTTGTACTATTTTTATTAGAAAAAGTTTGGTCTCTCAACTTCTATTTAATTCCATTGTTAACACTTGACCTATTAACTAAAAAAGGTAAAATAATATTTTTAATCTTTCATATTTACAACTTTCATCAATTTTATCCTTGAAAAGCTTGTAAATGTATATGATTGGAAAAAATATATAGTTCAATTAATTATAGTTTTTATTTTATTTTAAAAAGTAAGGGTAAATTTGAACAAAATTTACTGAAGGAATTAAGATTTTCAAATAAAAATAGTACATGAATACATTTCCATAAAAATATACGAATTAAATTTTAAAACCGGATAAAGATTATCACTTGAAAAAAATAAAGAGTTAATTTCAACCCATTAACAATGCGTATACACCTTGTAGACAAAGCGAATTAAACCTACGTCTCCTAAAATGAACATCATTATTTTTTTTACTGCGACTGTCGTTGAGTTCATATATATATATATATATATATATATATATATATATATTCCTCCTTAAACTTGAGTTTAAAGCAAGACTCTTCTAAATTTTGACAACCACTCTTTTATTGCAAAGTTGACCCATGAATTTGTAATAGGCCAGTGATTACATTAAAACCACAGATTCTTAATGTAATTTGTCAACTTTAATTTTTTATATATTATAATTATAGTTTGACTTTGTCTTTTATATATATGTCACCATAACTTGTAGAAAAAAAAATTATTTCATGTCATTTTCTTTCAATTAGTATGACGATTTTCTATTTTTTAATAAAATGAATATTTATGTCAATTCTTTGGCGACACAACGGCCAAATTGTTATTTGATTATGTGAAAGGACAAGCCCCTAATTGGTATTGTTTAATTTAACGAAATTGTATATTCAAGAATCTTAAATCTTACTCTACTTGTTTTGTGGTCCTGATTTTGCATTGTCTAATCCTGGCATCGCTCATCATGCATCGTTCACTTCGATTATTATTTATTAGTATTATTTTTTTAGTTGTTCTCTCAGTTTTTCAGGGCTTTGTCCTGATTAATTCGTATCAACCCGCATCGTACATCTGAATTTAGTGAATGAGTCTTTTAACAGAGATTTTCTGCATACACAATACCTCAAACTTGAGATCTGCTTAAATAATCAAACTGCTTATCATTTAGACCAACTTCATTAATATTTATTAGTATTATTAATCATAAGCATTTAATTATGTAAGATTTTTGTACTCACAGTGTTTTAATTTGTTTCTAATTATTAATCATGTCATAAATTAATTTATGTTATTTGCATTTAATTATATAAATATATCGATATTAGTATAAAATTATTTTTATATCTTGACATAATTTGAACAAAGAATTAGTTATTAATTGATTTAGTGAGTTGATACACTAAATCTTTTAAGCAATGTTTAGGGTTTGAATTTATACATTATGGATGAGATAAATTGAATTAGGAGGATCATCCATTATAGGTATCTACAATACTGGATCTATATCAATGGAAAAATAATCAAATATGATGTTTGTAAAACAAATTTTCAAACTAAAAATGAAAATTTAAAAGGGCAATCGCTCTTTTTGGTAACTCGACATTTAATTATTTAAAATTATTTTTTGTTGACAAATTTATCCACAAAATCTTAAAATTCTCCGGTCAAACCTAGATTTTCATACCCCTTTTAATTCTCATGCGTCAAAGTATTTACTTTCAAATCCGAACTATGAAGAGGTCAAGAATGAGGAATAAAAGATATATCTATACCTCATACTGATCAAACTATAGATATTGCATATCAAACTAAGATAAGTTCGAAATTTTATTTGAATTTTGTAGATTTTCAAGAAAAACCAAACCGAAAAGAAAAAAGAACATTTTGATACCAATTACGTTACAAATGATGACCGACAATGGTCATGTTATGTGTATAGGTTAAGTAGAATCTGTTGTAAGTTGAGTCAGTTGAGATGAGTCAGCAAGTATGGTTAGAATTCTGTTAGAATACTGTTACATTACTGACTCACTCTATCTTGTATATAAACCACCCGGTCTCTATTGAGATATTACGGGCCATTCATTAATAAAATCATCAGAGAGTACTGTCTCTCTTTCCCCCTAAATCCTCTGGCATTAGTTTCTACTTGAGTATCCTAATATGGTATCAATCGCTAAATTCCTGGTGGTGCTTCGCTGTGTTTTTCCCCTCCTGCTTGTTGCTGTGTGTGCGTGTTGAAGGCTGCGATTGTGGTTGAGTTGGTGACTCACTAATCAAACTCTCTGATCTCGTTTTTCCTCTCTGAGTTTTGATCGCGAGAGGTAAGATTTATGTACTCATTCGACTTAATTTACACTTCAGTTTTCTGATCTGAATGAAGAATTGTCAGTTAAATCGTCAGGATATCTGGTTCGTGTTGCTTGATTTAGAACAGATGAGTGATTTGTGGATGATTCTTAGATCAGAAATTGTGTCTATTAAAATCGTTGTTTTGTTCTTCTAGACTTCGCAGTCTTCTCATGCTCCTTTTTTTGATGTCTGGTTCGTTTTCTGTTGATCGTGTTATTCGCCTCTGATCTTCCTTGCTGTTTGTTTGATCTGGATTTACTTGTGATCTTGTTGGATGGCACGGACTAAGATTTGTTGTGATTGCTGTGTGTGATCTCTGGTGTGTTGTTTTTATTGCACGGTACCTGCTTGATGTTTTGTCTCTGTCAACTGATTGTTCTTCATTGAGTGCCCTCTATCTGTTTGATTCTTTGCCTCTATCAGCTTTGTAGTCTATTTTCAGTCTTGATCTGCCATGGCTATTGAGTCCAATTCTACTACTGGTCCACAAAGTTCCGATTCGATTTCGTCTTCCTTGACGGTGTCCTCTAATGAGTATAATGTTTAGCAACTTCCGAAGCTTGACATAGTCAAGTTAACTGAAAATAGCTATGTCCTTTGGAAGCATCAAGTTTTGTTGATTATCGAAGGATATGGCTTGATGTCTTTCCTTGTAGATCATAAGGTCCCTGAAAAGGTGGTGACTGATTCGACTGGTCAGATATTTGTTAACCCGATATATGTGGCATACTTGAAGCAGGATAAGTTGTTAGCCTCGTGGCTTCTCTCGACGATCAGCTCTGATGTGTTACCACATCTCACAGGACTCACTACTGCATTGTCTATATGGAATACATTATCCAGACGATATGCTGCCAAATTTGCTTCTAGAATTTCTTCTTTACGCCACAATTTACACTCTCAAAGGAAGAGAGGTCTTTCTGTGAGTGAATATCTTGCCAAGATTAAGCTCATCTGTGATACACTGAATGCTTCTGGAAGTACGGTGACTGAGCAAGAATAGGTTAGTGTCATTCTTGCTGGTTTAACAGCAAAGTTTGAGTCTGTGATTGCAGTAGCCTCTCGTGTAACACTGACGCTTGAAGGGTTGTCTGAGATATTGTTTGATTGTGAGGCTAGACAAAAAGACTTTATGGCTGATAGTTTTTCCCTTCAAGCAAATGTTGCTACACACATCTCATAAATCTAATTTGTCTGATTTGCCTGAGGATAAAGAGGATTTTTCTGATGATCAGTTTCAGTCTCAGGATCAGTTTCAAAATCAGTCTCAGTCCTTTTTCAGGGGTTAGCGTGGAAATTCTTCCTTTCGAGGGAGAGGTCGTGGTCGATATGGTTATGGTTCTAATAGTCCTCAGTGCCAGTTGTGTAGAAAATATGGTCATCTGGTTCAGAAGTGTTATTATAGATTTGATCGAAATTTCTATGGTTCTACTTTTTCTGATTTTAACACTGGCAGAGGAGGTTTTTCTCCTTCTGGTCCCATGCCTGATTCTTCCTCTTCAACATACACTCAATCCCCTGCTCAAGTTTACTCTCATAGTCTCTCCATTGCTCCTTTAACTGGTTTTAATGGTCCTTACACTGCTCCTTATGTTGCATCAGTGTTTCCCACTACTCCACTGAGTGTTAGTCTTCCTCCTGGTTCAGTCTACTCTCCTCACACCCCTGGTTCTGTGTTCACTCCACACACTGCATTGGTTTCCCAAGTTCCGTCCACATGTATCTACAGGCCCGATTCTTGGTTCGACTAGGGTTTCTCCCGCTCGTGACCTCTCTTTGTCTCTTGACCCAGAATATTTTGTTGAGTCAAGTAACCCGGTTGCTCCGCTTGAACCTGATGCTATTCTGGACCCCCATAATGGTTTATCCTTATCTCCTTCAGATAGTCTGGGCCGTTCTAGCCCAAGTCTTATTTCGAGGCCTGCTTCTATTTTGAATGATTCAAACCCTGATGGCTTGGATGTCGAATTTTCTGGTTCTTCATCAGATGCGGCGCTTAGGGCACATTCTGATTCTGAACGACCATTGTCTCCACTCCTTTCCGATGAAGCATCTCTTCCTGTTTTTCCAGATCCAGTATCTGCTGAGCCTGTACCCCACCTCAGATTGTGAATCTTCATCCCATGGTGACCAGAGGAAAGTCTGGGATTCGTAAACCAAAGGTCTTCAACACTATCGTGTCTCAACCCGATGTGGTTGAACCTCAAAATATTTATGAGGCTTTGCAAAGTCCTCAGTGGCAAGCTGCAGCTCAAGCAGAGTTCGATGCTCTTGTTCAGAATAACACATGGACTGTAGTCGAACTGCCTCCAAATCGACGAGCGGTGAGTTGCAAGTGGATCTTCAAAGTCAAGCGAAATGCAGACGGGTCCATCTCTCGGTACAAGGCACGACTGGTGGCAAAAGGGTATCTTCAGCAGGCCGGCTGTGATTTTCACGAGACCTTCAGTCCCGTTGTCAAACCGACCACCGTTTGTATCATTCTTTCAATTGCTGTTGCTAAACGTTGGAAGCTGCGTCAAGTAGACATCAACAACGCTTTTCTCAACGGTGACTTAGTCGAGGAGGTCTATATGACGCAACCTCCAGGTTACGAACATGGTGACAAACGCAGGCATGTTTGCAAACTTAATAAAACTGTTTACGGGTTAAAACAGGCTCCGAGAGCCTGGTTTGAAAAGCTACGAGGATATTTGGTGTCTGAGGGTTTTTGTGTGTCTAAATCTGACTCATCGTTATTTGTTCGAAAACTGGAACATAGGATCCTATATCTTTTAGTTTATGTAGATGACATAATAATTACAGGGTGTGATGATGATGAGGTTCAAGCTGTGATAGATGATTTGGAAAAAAAAAATTCTTTGAAAGATTTGGGATTGCTGCATTATTTTTTAGGCATTGAGGTGAGATATGGGACTGATGAAATTGTTCTTAGTCAAAAGAAATATGTGTATGAGTTGTTGCAAAAAGCTGGTCTAGAAAATGCCAAAGAGTTACCAACACCCATGGTCACAAACTTGCATTAATCTACTGATCATGGAAGTCCCATAAACAATGCTTCTGATTACAGGAGTATTGTGGGTGCTCTACAGTATATTGTGATCACTAGGCCTGAGATTGCTTTTGCAGTTAATAGAGTTTGCCTGTTTATGCAAGTACCCTTAGATACTCATCTTCAAGCCGTGAAACAAATTTTAAGGTATCTACAAGGTACTATTGACTATGGTTTGAGGTTCACTGCTTGCTCTAGAATGAACATAACGACCTTTGCTGATGCAAATTGGAGATCGGATGTGGATGATCGTCTCTCGATCACAGGCTTCTACTTGTTTTTTTTGGAGGAAATCATGTGTCTTGCGGTTCTAAAAAGTAGCCTGTTGTGTCTCGTTCCACTGCTGAAGCCGAGTATCGTGCAGTTGCGTGTGCTACTACTGAAATTCTGTGGCTTCAGTCTCTTCTTGGTGAATTACATGTTGATTTAGTTGATACGCATGTGTTGTGGTGTGATAACTCTAGTGCAGTTGCCATTTCTGCTAATCCCGTCACGCATTTTAAGTTCAAGCATGTTGAACTTGATCTATATTTTGTTCGTGAAAAAATTGCTGCTAAGAAATTGCTTGTTAATGAAGTACTTGCGTGTGAGCAAGTTGTTGATATAATGACTAAACCCCTTTCTGCTCCTCTGTTCTCTCAGTTTCGATCACAACTTGGGATTGTTCCTGTATCAAATGTGTCTCTGAATTAATGAGGTACATTTCTTTCTTGCTTTGTCATTTGTTATCTTTCTTTTGATGCCTTGTTGTGTGTTGCAGGGTGTTTTTCAACAGTCGTGAAGCTGCTCTGAAGGTTTACAAGATAAGGAAAGTAGGGTGAATGTTATGTGTATAGGTTAAGTAGAATTTGTTGTAAGTTGAGTCAGTTGAGATGAGTCAGCAAGTATGGTTAGGATTATGTTAGAATACTGTTACATTACTGACTCACTCTATCTTGTATATAAATCACCCGGTCTCTATTGAGATATTACGGGCTATTCATTAATAAAGTCATCAGAGAGTACTGTCTCTCTTTCCCCCTAAATCCTCTGATATTAGTTTCTACTTGTGTATTCTAATAGGTCAAACGATAATGGAGAAGAATTTCGACCATAGAAAATATTAGAATTTTAGAGAAAAAGTTCAAAAAATACAACGTTTAATTATAAAATTAAATTCTAGAGAAAAATGTCAAAATTTCAACAAATGATGTTGATTTTTTTTATTATCTAGAAAGGGTATGATTTTATTCGAGGTTGATTATGGTGTTAATATTAAACACTTAACAGTCTAATAACTAAATTAAATTTGAAAGTTTAATAATAATTTTTTTGACGAAGGAATAAAGGTATTATGAGTTATGACAATTCTTTGGCAACACAACGGCCATGTTACTTATTTGATACTGTGAAAGGGCAAGTCCAAATTGTTTTTTTTTTTAAGAATAAGAAAGAAATTAGTGAGAGGTGCTTAATTATGAGGCAAGATGATATAAACATTTGTTTTTTTTAAGTTATTAAACATTTGAAATTCAACTTTCAAGAATCTTACATTCTTAATTTAGTTGTTTCTGTCCTGATTTGGCATCGTCTAATCTTGGCATCACAGATCATGCATCTTCACTTCAATTATTATTTATTAATACTATTGATTATTTATATACTTGCAAACTATTTAATAAAAAAATAATTTGACTTAGTAACTAGCAGTTGATCTAGCGGAATGAGACATTAAATATTTTAAATAAGATCGAAGTTTGAATTATAATGTTGTGAATGAATCAAACTAGGTTGAGAGAGTATTTGCCCTTTAAAAGTGCACACACACCTTGCAAACAAAACGATTTGAACTTGGGTCTCGTAGAACGAACATTATCAGTTTTTTTTTTTACTGAGACTATTTTTAAATTCTACATTAAATTGTATGATTTTAATATATTTCCAATAAAGAAATACTAGAATTTTCGGATGCAAAGAGTTAAGTGAAGCAATTGGTTGTTTTGGCTATTGACTATACTTTCAATAATTGAATTCGAATACTCAATTAAATAAGCATTAATTTTAATTATTAATTTGGGAGATTTCAGATACGGACTTAGTATATTTATTTTAAATACTCATCCTTGATATATGACATCTAACCGATTTTAGTTTAAATACAGATATTTAAAATAATTTTATTGTTATATCACAACATTTTTGTATAAAATAGCAATTGTAGTATGATTTTCATAATCAAGCATTTCTAATAATATCAAATGATAAATATAGTCAATTCGATGAAAATTTTATCTAAAGATTTGACCTTTTAATGCTTCGATTTCTTTCGACGATAAACTAGTTTCGAGATAGGTTGTCTATCTTTTTAAAAAAATGTATTTTATTGTTTAAATTTTCGAGCAAACACTCTAAATTTTAAAAAAGATAATTTTTGTTTAATTTCATGAGTTTAAAAAAAAATTTAAAAATCTAAACCTATAAAGCAACAACACGAGTTTGCCGGTATCTAAGATAATTGCAAAAGACGTAAAAAAAACAACGATTTTTTACAGCGACTAACGTTGAGTGCAAAACCCTTATGTTTTAATAAAAGAAAAGATGATATGGTGAAAAAAAAAGAAAAAAAGTTTATGATTATTTCGACTTTCAAGATAATACCAATATGACATGTGATCATGCCAATAATGCAACTCATTGTCTTATAAGGTAACCTTATTTCGAGCAAATTATTTTATTTGAGAAGTTATTTTTATACTATTTTTTATTTGAACAATTTCTACTTAGGAGGGGAGAAAAATGTTGCTCATAATAAGTACTGAACCCGCAACCTAATGTAGAGGGAAGGGTGTCAACTAAAATTTTTTAATCACGTACTCTAAAAAAATTTTACTTGAAAAGTTATTTTCATACTATTTTTTGAAAGGTATTTTCATACTATTTTAATTGTTATTAATGCTGATAATTACTTAAACAATATCAAAAATTTTACAAGTACTTAGGTACGGTTGTATTGAGTATGCTGCGGACTGAAAATAACAGTTCTTTACAAATTTGATTGTTATATTTTTATTATTTTATTATGTATAAGGTTTTAAATTAAAAAATATTTATTTTATGACAAAGAGCAAGGCAAACGATGTGCTAGATTCAAGTAAATCTATCGAAGTGAGGTTCGGCCGATGGTTTCGTGATTAAATTAAAGAGTAATGTTAAGTCCTCCGGGTTTACATACAATTTTAATTAATTTTTATTCATTTTTAATTACATTTATTGTCAACCTTTAAAAAGTCAAATTATTTTAAAAAAAATCATTGTCTAAAACATTAAAATTATAATACTTTTGAAGTGACAACACTCGTGATAATCTGCATGTATTTCATGATAACATGATAGTATTTACATTATATCTTATGTCAATAAATAATTTAAATTATAAAAATTTTAAAAACAAAATTTTAAAATTGCATGAAATATACACGGACATGTCAACTGCATTAAAAATTCAATGCCTTACGCATACTTATATTTTTTAAAAAAGTAAATCGACTATTATTAATTTTTTTTAACTTGATGAGGTTTTATTTAATGATGAGAAAGATTTAAAATGTTAAGATTACATACACACATTTGATATTTGTATTGAAGTTATTCAAATGTATTATGATTTATTAGGTATTCATGAAATCAGAAGAGAATGATCGATTATATATAATTTTGGGTAAATTACGTAAATCATCATTGATCTTTACTCCCAAATTTATTTTGGTCACTGAAATTTCAAAACATATAATCTATTCACCGAAGTTTAGATATTAAACGTTTTTATGACTCTTCCATTAATTCTTTGACAGCGTTATGAAGTGGAGATCGTTCACCGCCGACAGCCGTAGATGGTGATCATTCGGTCCCAAATTTCACCAGCCGTCTCGTCTCGTCCTCTTAGCCCAAATCCGACCATTGAGGGGGAAAAAGGGTAAAATAAAGTGAAATAGAATGAATGGAGAGGAGTGATGAGGCAGGCATTGTTCTTTGTTCCCTCTAATTTTAAAAAAACCATAGAGCATAGTTGTTTTGCCTTGTTTGGAAGACAAGGTAGGGGTTGGTGGTTGTTGTTGCCAGAATATATGCGAGAATTTGGTGTCCAACTTGTCTCTATCCTCGACATAAATTCAAGGTATCTACTGCCAAGAACATAACAGCCTTCCTTTATGTTTCTATCCATTAATTATTGTCCGACCATTGGTGGGTGGATGATATTTACGAGAACCTAATTCTGCAGAATTCAGTCGAATTTATTCCCCCAAACATTGCATTGTGATCTTCGTGGCTATGGTTACAAGAACCTACCTCTTTCCTTTTTCTTTCCAATGTCCCACAATTACAACCCCTAAACAATCAAAATGGCATTGTTAGACACGACTCAAATGGATTTGTTTGTTTGTTTGTTTTTATTTTGATTTTTACAAGATAAAATGAACTAAAAATTCGAATTTAAAGATTAATATGAATACCGAAAGGATTTATAATCAATACACAGGTGGCGGTGGAAACTAAAAAGTTTCTATAAGTGTATTACTTTTAGATTGTAGGGATTTAATTAGGGTTTATATTTTAATGATAATGGTTAGAATTTAGGGATTAGAGTTTATAGGGTATGATTTAAGTTTTAGGATAATATGATGAGAAATTCTAACCTTATAAATCTAAACTCTAAAGTTAAGACGTTTAAAAAAAAACTTAAGGGATAACTATATTTTTAGTACTCAACCTTTACTCGTTTTTCTATTTTGGTACTCTATCTATTTTTTTTGGCAAAATAATACCTAATGTTACGTTTTGTTTCTATTTTGGTACCCCGCCATTAAAAAATTAACAGAAGGCTGACTAGGAGAGAGAAAATCACATGTGGCATGCTGCCACATCATTTTCTCTCTCTTACTCAGCATGTTACGTCAACAAAAATCATGAAAAAGCACACGTGTCATGCTGATTTTCTCTCTCCTAGTCAACCTTCCGTTAATTTTTTTTAACGGCGGGGTACCAAAATAGAAACAAAACGTAACGTTAGGTACTATTTTACCAAAAAAATAAGTAAAATACCAAAATAAAAAAACGGGTAAAAGTGTGATACTAAAAATATAATTATCTCAAAAAATTAATTTTCAGCATGAAATAATTACACACAAAGAAAGTGATAGAAAACTGCCGCGTCCACTAAGTCAAGTAACATGTGAAGATTTAGATGTATACGGAACTCTCGTCTTTAATTATTTGCTCCATTGAACTTGATGCATTCATATAATTGGAAAGACCATTTACTTTTGCGGAATATATTGAAAGTGATTAAACATAGATGTCAATTTTACCTTTTCATATCCAATTATACTAATGTACTTTTACTATATATATTAATGTGCGACAGTCGAAAGGGTATATGACAAATACAAAAATTAGTGGATTATCGTGCAATCAGATAACAAAGCTTATAGGTACCCAGGCCTTAATTAGCTGTTCAACTTAACGTACAAGACAAATACATAAGGAAAACAAGACTTATTTATAAATATATGTATTCGTATTCTTTTGTATTTATTATATAATTAATTTTGTTATTAATTATAAAATTAATTTGGTTGTTTGGTCAAGCTGTTCATCTTTATTTTTTTGTATTTTCTTATGTCATGGGTTCTAGACCTACTAAAAACTTCTTTTTCTTTTTATAGAATTATTTTCTCCTCCCTTTAGGTAGGATTAGAATTATATTTGAGATTTGTAAAAACAAGCAAACAAACAAACATGCATGAAAAATCTTATTCATATTATATTTTGAAAATAAATCGTATTCATATTTGTTTCTCTACTCGATAAGCAAACATAAATTGTTCATTGACATGTTCATTTACAACACTATTTAATTATAGTGAAATGTTATATTAAAGTAAAATTATTTTTATATTCCACTTGAATTCAAGGTAGTTTTTGCTTTAAATATTTTAAGTACAAGTATAATTACAAAGACAATCGAACTATAAATACATATACAACTAGAAAGACAACTGTAATTAATGTATGAGACAAAGTCTGAACAATTAAAAAGACTCAATTTTGATCTAAAATAATATGGATAAGAATGTACACAAAAAGATGTGATAAAAACTTACTATGTAAATTTCCTAATGACAAAACTCGGAACTAAAATACAAAGATACTTGGGTCATCCTGTTAATTATTTTTTCCATAATATCGGATGGTATTATTACTTCATTGGCTCAATTTAAATTGGATGGTTTCATTGGGTCTGGGCTAGAAATGAAAATAGTGGCCTAAATATTAAAAAAACTGGGCCTAATACCTTGAAAAATCAAATGAAAACAATGAAAATGTTAGGGTAAACAACACAAATGACCACTCAACTATAGGGTTTGTATCAATTTAACCATGAATCTTTCAATTTTGACAAATATACCGCTAAACTATTTAATTGGTTTCAATCAAGCCACCAACCGTTAAAGAAAACGGAAATGCTAAAGTGTTCTGTTAAATAAAACCAGTATAATTATACATTTGGTCCTTGTTATTTACACAATCTATCAATTTAGCCCTAATTTTAATAAAATAAAATAAATTAATTATTCATGTCACCACCTTATTGGAGGAATTTAATTATTTATATTTAATTTTAATTAATTAATTTCCCCTCAAATCAGGTGATGACACGTGTCACCTGATTGGAGAATGAAAAATGGAAGTTGGGAAAATGACCCTGGGTGGATTCGAACCAACGACCTTGGACTAAAAATAGAGTGTGCTTGCCACTGCACATTTTTATGATATAAGGTACAACATTTAATATCTCTTAAATGTACATTAATGACCGAAAAATGGAAACAAGGAAAAGTAAAAACTGGGTGGATTCGAACCAGCAATCTTAGAGTGAAAATAGGGTATGCTTACCACTAGGCAAAGGATATTTTCGAGATATAAAGTATAACATTTAATTTGTGTCTTATATCGTTGTTAATGCTTGGAAAAAAAGAAAGAAATGTGAATTTAGGAAACTCTAACACGACATACTTATGATGCATAAAAACATCTAATTCAATTAAATAAATCTAATAATTAAAATAAATTTAAAAATATTTTTATATATTTTAAATTTTATTTAGTGCACGATTTAAAATTAAAAAAATTAAATCATATTAAATTAATTTAGCGAATCCAAACTCATGAAAATAGATCAAAATTATATTATGTTCGTGAGTTTGGATTTGCTAAATGAATTTAATATAAATTTTTATTTTTATTTTTTTAATATAATTATATATAATAATAATTTAATTAAATGGATCTTAAAATCATTTTTATATTAAATAAATAAAAAATTGAATTATGTTTGTGAGTTTAGATTCGCTAAATGAATTTAATATAATTTTAAATTTTTGATTTAAAATCGTGCGCTAACTATAATTTAAAAAATATACAAAATATTATTAAATTTATTTAATTGAGTTAGATATTTTTATGCATCATAAGTATGTCGTGTTCGAGTTTCCTAAAATTACATTTCTTTCTTTTTTCCAGGCATTAACAACGATATGAGACATATATTAAATGTTGTACTTTATATTTCAAAAATATGCTTGGCCCATTGGTAAGCATACCTTTCCTTCACTCTAAGGTTGTTGGTTTGAATCCACCTAGGTCCATTTTTCCTTGTTTCCATTTTTTCGGTCATTAACAAGCATTTAAGACATATATTAAATGTTGTAACTTATATCACAAAAATGTACTTAGCTCAGTGGTAAGCACGCCCCTGTTTCTGTCCAAGGTTGTTGATTTGAATTCACCTAGGGTAATTTTCACAACTTCAATTTTTCATTCTTCAATCAGGTCACACGTGTGTTACCTGATTGGAGGGGGAAATTAATAATTAAAATTAAATAAAAATAATTAAATTCCTCCAATAAGATGGTGACATGTGTCACTATCTAACTAAATAATTAATTTATTTTATTTAATTAAAATTAGAGCTATATTGATAGATTGTATAAATAACAAGGACCAATGTGTAGTTATACCAGTTTTATTTAACAAACAACGTCATCATTTTTGTTTTTTTTAATAGTAGGTGGCCTGATTGGAACCAATTAAATAATTTAGTGGTATATTTGCCAAAATTGAAAGAATAGTGGTCAAATTTACACCAACCCTATAGTTAAGTGGTAATCTGTGTAGTTCACCCAAAATGTTATAAACTTATGGGTAAACTATACTAATGACCACCGAACTATGGGGTTGGTGTCAATTTGAGCACTATATTTTCAATTGTGTTAAATATACCACATAACTATTTAATTGGTTCCAATGCAGCCACATGCCGTTAAAAACGAAAAAGTTAACGAGACTGTTAAAATAATTGGTATAATTACACATTTAGTCCCATTTATTTATACAATCATTCAATTTAGTCCTAATTTTAATCTAATAAAATAAATTAATTAATCAAATTAAATAAAAATAATTAAAATCCTCCCATAAATGTCACTACCTAATTAAATAATTAATTTATTTTATTAGATTAAAATTAGGACTAAATTGATAGATTTTTTAAATATAGGGGACCGAATGTGTAATTATACCAATTTTATTTAACAGCATCATCAACTTTTCTGTTATTTTTAACGGCTGGTGGTCACATTGATACCATTTAAATAGTTTGGTGGTTTAATTGCTTAGAAAAAAGTAATATGGTCAAATCGTAACTTTTCCAATAGTATGGTTGTCAATGAAGTAGTTTACCCTTGAAAAAAACTTTCATTTTGTGTGTGTGCGCGTGCGTGCGTGCGTGCGTGCGTGTGTTTTACAGTCCATGTTTGGGGGGCTTTTCTAAAAACAGGCGGCTTAAAAGCAGGCTAAATACCGACCATTAATTTAGGTCATTGGATGAAGCCACTTTTATAGTGACCGTTGGATTAAAAATAAATAAATAAAAGGTTACCCGGTAAACCGGTAACCCTTATGTTTTCGTCTCTATCTTTCACAAAAGCATTGGCTCTTCTCCACCAACGCTTCATTTCTTTTTCCTCTACCCTTTTCTGCTTTTCTTTCCAGAAATCTCTTGAATAGTTCTCATTTTGAGGAAAAAATTTCGGAATCTAAAGTTATAAGAGAAGAAACGATGGGGTCTTCGGTGAATTCTAACTCGCATGGGAACCTGGACGAGCAGATTGTGCTGCTAAAGAAAACAAAAAACCCCTCCCGCCATTGACGCGTCTGTCCATTCTTCTTGAGCACGACCTAAAAAAATTACAGAGATTTTTTTAAGTTAATTAAGAAAAAGAAAAAAAACCCATCATTGGAAGTCTGTAGAAGAACATAAATAGCCCAAGAAAAATCCTCGAAAAAAATGATATGTAGATGAAATGGAAATCAAAGAACAGAAATGTACCAATTTTTTCATGTTTGTCATACCAGCATCGATACCACCTAAAGGTGGTATCGATACCCCCTTGGTGAAATAGCTTTTTTTTCATGTCTGCCAAACCAGCATCAATACCACCTAAAGGTGGTATGGATGCCCCCTTGGTAAAATAGTTTTTTTTTTCATGTCTGCCAAACCAGCATCAATACCACCTAAAGGTGATATGGATGCCCCCTTGGTGAAATAGCATATTAAAAAAGGTATATACTTTTTTCTCTTACAAAATTGTTACAATTTGTGTACATTTTGTACTCATTTGTGTATATGCACATTGTGTAATTTTGTATACATACACATTTTGTATAACAAATGTACTAATTTTTTCATGTCTGCCAAACCAGCATTGATACCACCTAAAGGTGGTATCGATGTCCCTTGATGAAAATTCGTAGTAAAAAAAGTATATACCGTTTTCTCTTACAAAGTTGTAACAATTTGTGTACATTTTTGTACTAATTTGTGTATCGATGCCCCCTTAGTGCACATTTCGTAATATTTTGTGTACATACACATTTTGTATAACAAATATAACAATTTTTTCATGTTTGTCATAATGCCCCCTTGGTGAAATAGCTTTTTTTTTCATGTCTGCCAAACCAACATCAATACCACCTAAAGGTGGTATGGATGCCCCCTTGGTGAAAAAGCTTTTTTTTTTCATGTCTGTCAAACCAGCATCAATACCACCTAAAGGTGGTATGGATGCCCCATTGGTGAAATAGCATATTAAAAAATATATACCTTTTTCTCTTACAAAATTGTTACAATTGTGTACGTTTTGTACTCATTTGTGTATATACACATTTCCTTACAAGTACATGAGCCATTTTGAACTTTGGAGAAATTGTGTAATAAAAAAGGTATATACCATTTTTTCTTAAAAAGTTGTACCATTTTGTTTATATTTGCTACTAATAAGTGTATATACACAAATCCTAATAAAACTTGTACCAAAGTATGCTTTTGGGTAAGAAATTGTGTATGTACACATTTCCTTACAAGTACAAGAGCCATTTTGAACCTTCGTGAAACTGTGTAATAAAAAAGGTATATGTCGTTTTTTCTTACAAATTTGTGTAGATTTGCTACTAATATGTGTATATACACAAATCCTTATAAAACTTGTTCCAAAATATGTTTTTGCGTAAAAATTATGTATGTACACATTTCTGTACAAGTACAAGAGCCATTTTGAACCTTCGTGAAACTGTGTAATAAAAAAGGTATATACCGTTTTCTCTTACAAATTTGTACAAATTTGTGTAGATTTGCTACTAATATGTGTATATACACAAATCCTTATAAAACTTGTACCAAAATATGTTTTTGCGTAAGAAATTATGTATGTACACATTTCTGTACAAGTACAAGAGCCATTTTGAACCTTCGTGAAACTGTGTAATAAAAAAGGTATATGCCGTTTTCTCTTACAAATTTGTACTAATTTGTGTACATTTGCTACTAATATGTGTATATACACAAATCCTTATAAAACTTGTAGTAAAAATATGTTTTTGCGTAAGAAATTATGTATGTACACATTTCTGTACAAGTGTAACCCCCTCATCCCGGTCTAGCCGAATGACCGGTCCAAGTGGGTCACACGGGGAAAACCGAAGCGAAACCCGTTAAGGTTCCCCCTCGGTTAGCAACCCTATTTTTTTCCCATTAATTAATCTTGTCTAAATGCATTATTAAGTCCTAAGTGAAGCACGGCAGCGGAAACACGAACGATATATCAACGACCCACCAAATCTGTATATTAAAACAACCCATTTATCCTTTCTAAGCATGCCGTATCAATACAGCTCTCTAGTGTATCAATACAGCTATAGTGTATCGATACACTCTCTAGTGTATCAATACAGCTATAGTGTATCGATACACTCTCGAGTGTATCAATACAGCTATAGTGTATCGATACACTCTCGAGTGTATCAATACAGCTATTGGTCAACTAGGTCAAACTGTATCGATACGCTTAGTCACCGTATCGATACGACCCACACTCCACCACTCCTAAAAAAAACAGAGAGTTGGGACCGTATCGATACACCCTAGTGTATCGATACGCCTGACCAAAAATCTGCCATTTATGCAAGAGTGTATTGATACAGCACTTTAGTGTATCAATACGCCCTGTTTTGCAAGACTCCCAACTTCAACATATTCAAAGCATGATTATGAACCATCATACTTACATGGTAAATTATACATTAAGAACCTTTCATACATGATACTCAACATGAGCATACCTTAATCAACTAAGGAAAATCATGCATTCAATCAAAAGAAAGCAAGCAAGCACATAAGGTCTCATGCTTCAACATCCATACACTTAGGCATCCTCACAAGACATATGTCCAACACACATGATAAGCAATTTAAATATCTACCAACATACATCACTCAAGCATTCATCAAGGCATGCATCATAAGTGACATTTACAAATCAAACAAGGCATCTAAGTGCCAAACCAAATCAACACACATCAAAGTATCAAGACACACAACACTTATCCCATTGCTTTACTATTACAATCTTTCAATTTATAAATCATACATTGAGCTCACCAAAGCAACACTTGAAGACCTTTCCTTTCCCTTGCCACCCACAAGCTATTTATCTGCATTGTCGAACAAAAGAGAGCGTAAGCATAAAAGCTTAGTGAGGGTAAGCTCATAAAACAAACCTTCGACAATACAGGGTCTAAGCTCGAGCAACTATCATGATATAATACATGATTTTACTTTCGATCCACATGAGCCATAATTATAAATGATGCATGAACATATTACCAAATTCATGTCATGCTCAACAACTTATATATTCATCATACAATGATACATAACTCAATGTATTAACCACATCATATATCGCTTCACATTGGAAATCACATTTCATATCACATTGATACACATATCAATTCATATTAGGATGTATGCATAATCTCATATTGGCATAAACATACTTTCTCATATTGGCACCTAGCTATGACTCGAATACGCGGATAACATGTTGGAACGCATTTTCCAACATCAACATTACCTCGGTGGGATTACACTCATCACCGGCCTTGCATGGACGGGATTCCACTCATCGCCACATGCCCTACGGATGGGATTCCACTCATCATCACGTAGAATATATATAAATTTCTGGTGGAATATTACATCACCGTACTCCTCCTTGGTGCCTTAACGCCACCAAGGCCACGTACGTTTTGACTCAATTTGTGTGCACACTCATCCTAATGATCGATCATTGTACCCAAGCATACTAGTGCCAATATTAATCAAATTCCACAACCTTTGATATTCAGAGTCATAATATGGCATCTTACATCATATTAAGCTCAACATCAAATATCTCAACAACATAATATCATTTTCAAGAGTCATAATATGGCATCTTACATCATATTAAGCTCAACATCAAATATCTCAACAACATAATATCATTTTCAAGAGTCATAATATGGCATCTTACATCATATTAAGCTCAACATCAAATATCTCAACAACATGCATATAACAATGCATTAAATCATGCTCCAACATACATGTATATCACATTATACATAATCATCATAATGTCATGTTCAAGAATAATAATATGGCATCCTACATCATATTAAACTCAACATCATCATACACAGTTTACAATCCAAACCACATGCATAGCAATGCATCAAACCATGCCTCAACAACATGTATAACACATTATACATACACAAATCATCATGAGGCATAACATCAATTAAAGAGATCATCCAATGTCTCTAACTAAAGCTTAGGATTAGGCTACCACCCTAATCCTAACTCTAGGTGAGTCTACCACTCTCAACCTAGTCCACATGCTCGAACCAATTGCTCAAAACCATTTAAAATATTTTAACCACTCACCTCCACATCCAAGCTTAAACACCAAGCAACCATGGCCTTCAATTTCCAGATTTGTTCCCAAGGCTTCACCATCTCAAAACCTCGCTTCTAAACATCTCAACACAAGTAAAACAACCTCGAATCAACTCAACATCAAAGTAGCTAACCCGGAATACCAATTCAAATATCAAACTCAACATATTAAGTCATGACCAAACCCCAACTTTATCTAATTCAAGCAGCCCATAACCTTGATGAAAACTCGAGTTTCCAACACATCTCATACTCACAAATAATTGCTAAATTCAGCCACAACATCAACCCATAGGTGCAAGCCAAGCTCCAACAATTTTCAACCCATACAATTCACCAAAATTTCCATTTTCGTACTCCTATTTTACCCAGCAGAAAATACCATTTTCAAACATCCAAATGACACCTAAATGGTCCCAAAACACTTTCCTAACATACATATACCATCAGCCCTTCAACCTAACTCTAAAACTCACCAAATTTCAAGTTTTAGACTATTCAAAAATGGCCATAAATACCCATTTCGGATTTTTACCCAAAATTACTCATTTTAACATATTATGTGTATTTTAACATGATTAAACAAAGCCCCAACTCAATTTATCAAAACAAGATGAAAAACCCCTTAAAAACCCAAACTTTGATATGAACCCTAATTTTCAAAACTCCATAACTTTGAAATCTAAGACTATAGATAGATAGAGGATGAAGAGGAGATTAAGAAAACATAATTACCTTTCAAAAACCCCTTGAATTGATGAAGAAATCAAAGGGAATAGTAAAGAGAGTTTGAGAGAATTTGGGATGGTTATACGGTGAAGAAGAAGAAGAAATGAGAAAAGATGATAGATAAGGTGGTGTTTATTTTTTATTTTGGTTTAATTACCAAAATGATCCCTCCCTTTCTTTCTAAATTCAATTTGCTCACACTAAGGTCAATTTGATTAAAATTAATTTTACCGACTCAGATCAACTAACCCGACTAACTCCTAACCCCAAAACACGGGTGTTACAACAAGTACAAGAGCCATTTGAACCTTCATGAAACTGTGTAATAAAAAATATATATACCGTTTTCTCTTACAAATTTGTACCAATTTGTGTATATTTGTTGTAACAATTTGTGTACCGCTTTTTACCCGGTAAACAGGTCTGTTTTTTTTTAGTTTGTATTTAAAGGTTGTTCCCTAGAACTCCCCATGTTTGGAGTGAGAGATTGTCCTTTCCAATAATGTTGTTTCTAAGGCATGAACCTATGTTTTCTCATAGTGAATGCAATGTGCCTTATCAATGCACCCAACATTTATTAATACATTCCTTTTATTTTTATTAAATGTCATGATTTTTTTGACAAGTCCTGTATTTTTTTTTTAAAATTAATAAATAGAATTTGTCGGAAATGCATAACGAATTTTATAAAAATCAATTTATTTACAACTAAACATGATTATAGGATGAGTTCGTCTCGTATTGTAATAATGTTGTAGATCTCTAAATAATTTCTCAGATATCCTATTTACCCATTTTTTAATCACATTATTTCCCTAAATTTACGAAAATAATAAGATAAAAATTGGTTTTAAATCATCATCTTCCGAAAAGAACCAAAACCTAGGTGTCATGTGTGGTTGTAATGGATGGATATTATATTATGTTTAGGGTGAGTATAACTCGATTCAGTGGGGTTTTGGACATGCGCGACATGAGCGACCGTACGGGGCCCCCAAGAGAGAGAGCCCCGAAAATAGGGAATCTAAATTAAATTAAATATTTGTAAAAAATTATAAAATTATATATATAATTATGTTTATATAAAAATTATCTAAAACTTAAAACATGCAAAAAGAATGATAATTTTGAAGTGAAAATGTTTGATATTTAGATTTTATAAGTCAATTTTTTTATTCTCAAGAGGACAATTTAATAATATTTTTTGTATTAAAGTTTTTTTTTTTGAAAAAACACTTATATCTCTTACTGATTATAAATTAAGAGTCATATTTTAATAAATTGCACAGGGCCCCCAAAATCTTTGAACCGCTCCTGACTCGATTCGGTTCGAAAAATTAAAATTTTCATATTCGGTTGAAACTTTTGTTATTAGCACAACATATAGAATGTCTATATACAATTCTTCCCGATTCAAAGTTGTGATTATGATTGTGAGTATAATTATTAATTTATACCTATCTATACAATCTCTCCCCGGTCCCCAATACCTTTTCATATTATAATTGTATTTAAAATATTTTATTTGTTTAAATTTTAAAATATTCATAATTTGACCTATGTAGAATTTAATGCATTCATATATGTATAACTAAGTTTTGATATAATATTTGAAAAATGTTTTGGACTAAATTGCAAAGAATTTAAAATAAGTTTTTAGTCAAAAACAACTTGAAAATATGTTTAAAGGTTTTCAAAAGGCTTTGGAATGATTTAAAGTGTATTTAAAGTAGTCAAAACCAGGCTTTTAAAGTGACTGTACCGATACGGTATTGAAACGTACCGATACGCCTTAGGGTTTTCAAACTACCAGAATTCCAGTAGCCAAAACCCGTACCAGTACGCTTAGCCGTATCGATACGGTGTGCTTTGAAATAGCCCAACGGCTAGTCGCGTACCGATACGGTTGAATCGAGTACCGATACACCTAACTACCCCAACGGTCATTTCCCAACGGTCATTTTGTAACACCCGTGTTTTGGGGTTAGGAGTTAGTCGGGCTAGTTGGTCCGAGTCGGTAAAATTAATTTTAATCAAATTGACCTTGATTTGAGCCAATTGAGTTTTAAATAAAAAGGAGGGATCATTTTGGTAATTTAGCCAAAACAAATTAAAAAGCTAGATCACCTTTTGATTTAAAAAGGAACAAAAAAAGTTATCATCTTTCCCCATTTCTTCTCCCCCCAACGTGAAAAGCATCAGACCCCTCCCCAAACCCTAGTTACTATCCCCTTTGATTTTTTCCTCGTCTCAAGGGCGTTTTTGAAGGTAATCACATATTTGAACTCTCCTCTTCATCCTCTACATTTACCTAGTTTTAGAATTTAAAACTACCATCTTTTTGAAATTTGGAGTTTAATGAAAGTTTGAGTTTTTGATGGGTTTTACACTTGGTTTTAATTTATTAAGTTGGGTTTTGGTTTAATCTCCTTAAAAAACACATAATATGTTAAAATGAGTAATTTTGGGTGAAAACCCGAAATGGGTCCTTGTGGCCATTTTTGAAGTGTCTAAAACTTGGATTTTGGTGAGTTTTAGAGTTAGGTTGAAGGGCTGATGGTTTAGGGATGTTAGGAAGGTGTTTTGGGACTATTTAGATGTCATTTAGGTGTTTGAAAACATGGTTTTCTCCTGGGTAATAAAGGAGCACGAAAATGAGAAATTTTGGTGATTGTTTGGTTTGAAAATTGTTGAAGTTTGACTTGTACTTATGGGTTGAAGTTTGTGGCTGAAACTTAGCATTGACTTGTGAGTAATGGATGTGTTTTGATTGACTAGAAACAAGAGGAGACATTGGAGAAGCATCGGAATCGAATCCGGGCATTTAGGAAGCTTGTTTGCTTGCTTGAGTTGCTAAGGAAGGGTGGTGAGTAAAACCTTAAATTGTTTTAAAGTTGGTTCAAGTGTGTGTAGTGGATGTGTGGGAATGAGCTTGGTAGGCCATTCCTAGGTGGGAGTTAAATTGGTAGTTTAACTCCTTGATTTCCTATTGATAAATGATATGCCATTGCATAATTGTTCTTGTGAAATGTGAATTGATTTGTATGTGTGTATCTTGATATGTATATGTGATGAGCATGTGATATAAATGGTGGATGTGTGATGTGGTGAAAGAAATTGGCACTAATTAACTTACGGGGGGTAAATGATCGATCATTAGGATTAGTGTGCACACAAATTGAGTCAAAACGTACGTGGCCTTGATGGCGTTGAGTCATCAAGGAGGAGTACGGTGATGTAATATTCCACCAGAAATTTATATATATTCTACGTGATGATGAGTGGAATCTCATCCGTAGGGTATGTGGTGATGAGTGGAATCCCGCCCATGCAAGGTCCGGTGATGAGTGTAATCCCACCGAGGTAATGTTGTTGTTGAGATTAAATCCTGTAACACCCGGGTTTAGGGGTTAGGTGAAAATAATATTTTAATATTATTCTGGGTTCGGTTTTATAATTTAAATAATGGTCCGGGTTTGGTTTTCAAATTAATTAAATTGATGATAGACTATGCTTTGAAAATTAAAACCCAAATAGCCATGGACCCTATGTCCTTGTGGATATATTATTTCATTAAGGGCAAAAGGGTCATTTGGGGCTTTTAAATTAAAACAAGACAAAGACACTCCATTTACTATTCATTGTCTTCCTCTTCAAAGGTTTTCCAACGTGAAATAGAACTCAACACCCAAATCAATGTTCCATCCTATTTCTCACTCATTTCAGCCCCAAATCGAAAGGTAAGGACATTTTTGACTTCCCCTCATCTTTCCCTCTTTAAAAGTACCATTTATTTTCATTTTCATTGAATATTTGGAAATGGAGTTTTCTAAGAATTTGATTAAAAATGATGCCTTTGTGTAGCTAAACCTAATATTATGATTTATTATGGTTAGTTATGGAATGTAGGAGCCAAATGATGCTACATATGTAAATTTCAAATGATTTTAATCAATTTTCGGATTTGGGTTTCCAAGGGGTTTTTGGAGGGTTTTAATGTGGGTTTGGGGGCTGTTAAAGGTTGGAATCTGGGGGCTGTAGGTAGTATGATATATGAGGATCATTTTGGGTGAAATTGATGCTTGTTTGGGTGCTTGAAATGAGAGTTTTCAGTGGGTCAAGTGGGCTGCTCGAAAATCCTGTTTTTGGTCTTGTTTTGAGTGTTGAATGCTTGGTAATGATAATCCGGGTTAGTTTCGATGACAAGATATTGATTGTGGATGTTTTGTTTGTGTTTGGGATTGATTAGAATCAAGTTTGGGCATCGGTGAAGCATCAGAAGTGAATCCGGAGAATTGAAGGTTGTTGCTTGCTTGGTCTTCAGCTTGGAAGCTTAGGTGAGTGGTTAATTGTTTTGAACGGTTTTAAATTGGTTGGTTCGAGTATGTGGACGAGGTTGGGCTTGGTAGACCCACCTAGAGTTAGGATTAGGGTGGTAGCCTAATCCTAAACTTGGTCTAGAGCCTTTGGTTGAACTCATTATATGGTTGCGTATGTCTCGTATGAATTGTGGTATGAATGTGTATGTATATTGCTTTATACATGTGAAATGAGATTTGGACTTATGATGCTTGAGACATGCATGATGATGGTTTTTGGTGAGTACGTGCTAAGCACAAGGTTATTGAAATGAGTAATGTGAAGTGAGTAAATATTGGCACTAGTAAACTTAAATACAAATGATCGATCATTAGGATGTTAGTGTGTACACATGAGTCAAAAGTCGCGCGTGGCCTTGGTGGCGTTGAGTCACCAAGGAGGAGTACGGGTACGCCCGAAAATGGTATTTAAATATAGTCGGTGATGAGTGGAATCCCATCGACGAGGCGTGAGGATGAGTGGAATCCCCTCCGCGAGACCGGTGATGAGTGTAATCCCACCGTCAGGTAATGGTTGTGTTGTTGGATGTGAGTTCCAACGGTTATCCGTGTATTTGAGTCTTAACTAGGTGCCAATGTTGATTGATATGTGTATCAATGGGTTGAGATGTATGAGCTGTTTGGATGTTTAAATGTGATTACATGTATGGTAGTGTTGAGCTCATGATTAAGGCATATATGTGATATATATTGCTCATGCATCTTTATCTTGTGGACTTTTGGTAAATGTGAATTGCCTTGGCTAGATCGTGCTCGGACCCTGCGATGTTGAGGTTTGTTTTTAGAGCTTACCCTCACTAAGCATCATTGCTTACGCTCTCTTTGTTCAACATTGCAGATCCTTAGTTCGTGGGTTGCTCGGGCAAGTGGAGGGCCTCCAAGTGTGGTTTTGGACTTGAGTTCATCAAGTATGGATTTTAATGCTAAGACATATAATAGTTTAAGCAATGGGATGTGTAATGTTTTGTTGGTTGTTGTTGGTTGCTAGAAGCATGTTTAGACTCCTTAATATATTGCTTTCATGGTTGTGTTGCCATGTTGTATGTTAACTCATGCCTAATTGCTTACTTTGAATGTTAGCTTTATGCCTTAAGAGTTTATATATGTGTTTGAATGATGTCTGTATGAAAGCATGTTTGTGGGATGTTGTCCTAGAGTTTGACATGTCTAAACCTTGTTAAAGCATGATAGTATTGTTGGTATGCCTTGGGTTTTATTGATTAGGTGTTGTGATGTGTTTTGGTGATGTTTTGGGGCACCTTTGTGCCTCAAAACAGCTAAATCGAGTCTGCAGACAGGGGGTGTTTCGGAACGGGTCCCCCTGTTCCGGAACGGTCCCTTTGTAAATGGCCTGCCGTTTCGGAACGGATGAGGGTCGTTTCGGAACACTTTGGCTACTGGAATTTTGAGAAATTGGCGAGATGAAGCCGTTCCGAAACGGGCCTTTGATGTTTCGAAACGGTCAAATCTCGTTGACCGCGAGATATTGACCGTCAAGTTCGTTCCGATACGGGTCACCCCTATTTCAGAACGGTCACCTTATGGTTGACCCAGGGCCGTTGACCAAGTCAAGGCGTTTCGGAACACCCTAGGGGCGTTCCGAAACGGCCTGCTGAAAAACCTTAAAATGAACTGTTTGGTGGTTTGGTCGGTCTATGTATGTTGAAATGTTTGAAATCTTCCGCTGCTGTGCCACACATAGGTCTTAATTATGCATGTAGACAAGATAAGATAAAAAGAAATTTTTGGGTCGTTAACCGAGGGGAAATCTTAACGGGTTTTGCTTCGGTTTTCCCCGTGTGGCCCACTTGGACCGGTCATCCGACCAGACCGGGACGAGGGGGTTACACTTGTTGGTATCAGAGCCTAAGGTTACCGAGACCTTGGGCAGGTAAGTGAGGTAAGTTCAAGTTTTTGCTTGATATGCACGGTGTTTGCTTGCTTGTAAGAATGGTTGCTTGTTTGACGAGTATGTTGCTTGTTTTATTCAAAGCATGTGTGTGTGAGTCCCATTGCTACTATTACATTGGAAAATGGTTTTGTTTTAGTGAGGGGACGTACTTGAACACTTGGAAGCCTTGCCTTGCTAACCCAACTTGTATGTTTGTTGTTGTGGTTGTAGTTAATATTTGTGAGAGCAATGTCTAGACCGAGAGGTAGACCGAGAGTGGTTCGTCAGGAACCACGGGTTGCGGCTCCTGTTGAGCCGGCTGTTGGTGTGGAGGCTCATTTG
Source organism: Hibiscus trionum (assembly GCA_030270665.1). Taxonomy (NCBI): domain Eukaryota; kingdom Viridiplantae; phylum Streptophyta; class Magnoliopsida; order Malvales; family Malvaceae; genus Hibiscus; species Hibiscus trionum. The sequence goes on along the minus strand of BSYR01000006.1, from coordinate 25,531,423 downwards.
GAAGGGCCGGTGGCTGCGGGAGTTGGCGCTCCACCACCACCTCCACCACCACCACCTCCTCCACCTGGAGCTGGAGGTGAGGATGGAGTCGGAGGAGAGGGACCTCAAGATGGCCAAGGTCCAGCTGGAATTGATATGACTCCGCTAGTGCAAGCGATAGCGGGAGCTTTCCAGGCCGCAGTTGCGGGAGCTCAGGCTGCAGCTCAGCCTAGGTGTGATGATGCTAGTCTCCCTTTGGAGAGGCTCTGTAGCTTAGGAGCCGAGGAGTTTAGAGGATCTACTCCGGAGAGATCAGAATTAAGGTTGGAGAAGACGGTTCGTATCTTGGCTCAGATGGGCTGTGCGGGCGCACGTAGATTGGGTTGTGTGATCTCATTGCTTCAGGGTGATGCCTACACCTGGTGGGTCACCATTACTGCCGGGGTTCCAGAGGCAGAGATTGATTGGGAATTCTTTGAGTTTGCTTTCCGAAAGAGGTACTTGGGACCGAGGTACTTGGATGAGAAGAAGCGAGAGTTCATGGCTCTTACTCAGGGAGATGCTCCTGTGACCGATTATGAGATTCGTTTCGTCCGTCTGAGTCAGTATGCTCCAGAGTTAGTGCCTACTGAGAGGGCTCGATGTGATCGTTTCAGATACGGGCTTCATGAGGAAGTTAAGAGGTATACCTTAGCTTCAGATTATTCTGACTTTGATGTCTTGGTTGCTAGAGCCAAGGACATTGAGCATAGCTTGGGGCTGGCCAAGCGTTCTGGGGGATCTAGTTCTGGTAAGAGGCACAACAACTTTGATGGTAGAGATGCTAAGAGGCACAGAGGTGGCGGACATCAGTTTGATCAGAGACGTGGCAGTGGCCACCATGGTAGAGGCCATCAGGGCCATAGGGGAGGAGGGCGTTTTCCCGAGTGTGCACAGTGTGGGAGACAGCACACTGGACATGCTGGGGTAACTTCCATGCTTGTTGGAACTGTGGTTCGAGGGACCACTTTAGAAGGGACTGTCCACGTCAGGCGGCTCAGGCACCGAACATTGCTCAGGCTCCTGCGAGAGCGAATGATTTTCAGAGAGGCCGTGGGCGCGGTCGTGGCTACTTCCAGCCTAGGGCTGATGCACCTAGGGTAGATGCTCAGAGGAACCTTGCTCATGTTGTAGCAGTGCAGCCAGAGGCGGGAGGACCAGCGAGGGTCTATGCTCAGAGAGAGGCCGGGAACGACACCGATGTGATAGCAGGTAATTTCGAGTTACAGTCTATGTCTTTGCTTTCTTTGGTTGATTCGGGTTCTGCGCATTCCTACATTTTGAGTGAGCATGCACAGAAGTTAGATATTCCTGTTGAGATCTTAGATGTAGGTATGCATGTTACTAGCTCTTTTGGTGAGACAGTTGTGGTTAGACGTATGTATAGGAGGTGTCCACTGAAGATTCAGGGTCATGTGTTTTCAGTTGATATGATGGAACTTCCTTTCTACGGTTTTGATATTATATTGGGTATGGATTGGTTGGTTGAGCATCGGGCTAGTGTGGATTTTGAAACAAAGAGAATTTCCTTGAAGCTCTCTGATGACTACGAGGTAGTGGTAGTGGGCGAGAACATTAAGTTCTTGTCCAATGTAGTGTCAGCTTTAGAGGCTCATAGGTTGATGGACTCGGGATGTGGGGCTTATTTAGCTTATGTTATGAATCCGGATATGAGTGAAGCTAGACCGAAAGATATCAGGACAGTGTGTGACTTTCCAGATGTGTTTCCTGAAGAGTCCGGGTTTGCCTCCTGACAGAGATGTTGAATTTGTGATTGAGACAGTTTCAGGGTCTAACCCAGTTTCGATAGCTCCGTACCGTATGGCTCCGAAAGAGTTGAAAGAATTGAAGAGTCAGTTGCAAGAGTTATTAGACCGTGGTTTCATTAGGCCTAGTAGTTCTCCGTGGGGTGCTCCAGTGTTGTTTGTGAAAAAGAAGGACGGTAGCATGCGTATGTGTATTGACTATAGACAGCTGAATCAGTTGACTGTGAAGAACAAGTATCCGTTGCCTCGTATAGATGATTTGTTTGATCAGTTGAGAGGTGCTTCAGTGTTCTCGAAGATAGATCTGAGATCCGAGTACTATCAGTTGAAGGTGAAAGAGTGTGATGTTCCGAAGACAGCTTTTAGGACTAGGTATGGTCACTATGAGTTTCTTGTGATGCCATTTGGGCTCACGAATGCACCAGCAGCATTCATGGACATGATGAACAGAATTTTCAGAGACTATCTAGACCGGTTTGTGGTTGTCTTCATTGATGATATACTTGTGTACTCGAAGACAGAAGAAGAACATGATGAGCACTTGAGGTTTGTTTTACAGAGATTGTTGAGCAATCAGTTGTATGCGAAGCTTAGTAAGTGTGAGTTCTGGATTCGAGAGGTTGTATTTCTGGGCCATGTCGTTTCGGCCGAAGGCATCCGAGTTGATCCATCGAAGATTGAGGCTATTGTTGAGTGGAAACAACCTAAGTCCGTGACCGAGATTAAGAGTTTCCTAGGATTAGCTGGTTACTATAGGAGGTTTGTTGATGGCTTCTCTAGGGTAGCTGCTCCCCTGACTAAGTTGTTGCAAAAGGGAGTCAAATTTGAATGGTCAGATGCAAGACAGAAGGCCTTTGAGAAATTGAAAGAAGCTTTGACAAATGCTCTAGTGTTAGTGCAACCTGTTTCAGGTAAGGAGTTTGTGATCTACAGTGATGCTTCCTACGTAGGCTTAGGATGTGTTTTGATGCAAGATAGAAGAGTTGTTGCTTATGCTTCTAGACAGTTGAAGATTCATGAGAAGAACTATCCTAATCATGATATAGAACTAGCCGCAGTTGTGTTTGCATTGAAGATTTGGCGTCACTATTTGTATGGTGAGAAGTGTATTGTTTACACCGATCACAAGAGCTTGAAGTACCTGATGACACAGAAAGAGTTGAACTTGAGACAGAGAAGGTGGTTAGAGTTGCTAAAGGATTATGATTTGACCATTGAGTTCCATCCGGGTAAAGCAAATGTAGTAGCCGATGCCTTGAGTAGAAAAGTGGCCGTTGAGTTGAGAGCTATGTTTGCTAGGTTGAGTGTGTCCGATGATGGTGGTCTGATCACCGAGTTGCAAGTGAAGCCTTCTTTGATTCAGTTGATTAGAGAGAAGCAGTTGCAAGATGCTAGCCTAGTTCCTCATGTTCAGGACATAGCCGAAGGAAGACCGACTGAGTACAGTTTCAGTGGTGAGAGTCTGTTGTGCTTCAGGGATAGAATTGTTGTACCGGAAGATGTTGAGTTGAGACGACAGATTTTGAGTGAAGCACATTCGAGTCCCTTTTCTATGCATACGGGTAGTACCAAGATGTACCAAGACTTGAAGAATGATTACTTCTGGGTTGGTTTGAAGAGAGATGTAGCCGAGTATGTGAGCCGTTGCATGGTCTGTCAGAGAGTGAAGGTGGAACATCAGGTTCTTTCAGGGTTGCTACAGCCTTTGAAGATTCCGGAATGGAAATGGGAGAGGATCACCATGGATTTTGTATCGGGGTCGCCTTTGTCTCCTTCGAAGAAGAATTCAGTTTGGGTGATTGTTGACAGGTTCACTAAGTGTGCTCACTTCTTAGCAGTGAACACTACGGATTCCTTAGACAAGTTGGCAAACTTGTACATTTGTGAGATTGTGAGACTTCATGGAGTTCCGAAGTCTATTGTTTCAGATAGGGATCCTAGATTTACTTCGAGGTTCTGGAGTTGCTTGCATAGTGCCTTAGGTAGCCGGTTGCATTTCAGCACATCGTATCATCCTCAGTCCGATGGGCAGTCAGAGCGAGTGATACAGATTCTAGAAGATATGCTTCGTTGTTGTGTGATTGACTTCCAGGGTTCTTGGGAGAAGCACTTACCGTTGGTTGAGTTTGCCTACAACAACAGTTATCAGTCTAGTATTCAGATGGCACCTTATGAAGCTTTGTATGGTAGACGGTGTAGGACTCCGATTTGTTGGGCTGAGACAGGTTAGAGATTGTTACCTATGTCAGACTTGCTTAAGGGAACCACAGAAAAGGTGAAGTTGATATGTGACCGCTTGAAAGCAGCTTCCGATCGTCAGAAGTCTTATGCAGATTTGAAGAGAAAAGAGGTTGAGTACTCAGTGGGTGAGAAAGTATTTCTGAAGGTATCTCCGTGGAAGAAGGTAATGAGATTTGGCCGGAAGGGCAAATTGAGTCCGAGGTTCATTGGTCCGTATGAGATTGTTGAGCAGATCGGGCCTGTAGCTTATGGTTTGAGGTTACCTTCTGAGTTAGAAAAGATCCATGATGTCTTTCACGTGTCTATGCTTAGGAGATATAGATCAGATCCTTCCCATGTGATGCCCGTTGAGGAGATAGAGTTAAATCCAGATTTGTCTTATAGTGAAGAGCCCGTTGAGATACTTGCTTCTGATAGCAAGATGTTGCGTGGCAAGACCATAGAGTTGGTCAAGGTGTTGTGGAGACATAGAGGTGTGGAAGAGGCCACGTGGGAGAGAAAAGCAGATATGGTCGAGCAGTTTCCGTATTTGTTTCCACCAGGTAATTTCGAGGATGAAATTTCCTTAAGTGGGGGAGAGTTGTAACACCCGGGTTTAGGGGTTAGGTGAAAATAATATTTTAATATTATTCTGGGTTCGGTTTTATAATTTAAATAATGGTCCGGGTTTGGTTTTCAAATTAATTAAATTGATGATAGACTATGCTTTGAAAATTAAAACCCAAATAGCCATGGACCCTATGTCCTTGTGGATATATTATTTCATTAAGGGCAAAAGGGTCATTTAGGGCTTTTAAATTAAAACAAGACAAAGGCACTCCATTTACTATTCATTGTCTTCCTCTTCAAAGGTTTTCCAACGTGAAATAGAACTCAACACCCAAATCACTGTTCCATCCTATTTCTCACTCATTTCAGCCCCAAATCGAAAGGTAAGGACATTTTTGACTTCCCCTCATCTTTCCCTCTTTAAAAGTACCATTTATTTTCATTTTCATTGAATATTTGGAAATGGAGTTTTCTAAGAATTTGAATAAAAATGGTGCCTTTGTGTAGCTAAACCTAATATTATGATTTATTATGGTTAGTTATGGAATGTAGGAGCCAAATGATGCTACATATGTAAATTTCAAATGATTTTAATCAATTTTCGGATTTGGGTTTCCAAGGGGTTTTTGGAGGGTTTTAATGTGGGTTTGGGGGCTGTTAAAGGTTGGAATCTGGGGGCTGTAGGTAGTATGATATATGATGATCATTTTGGGTGAAATTGATGCTTGTTTGGGTGCTTGAAATGAGAGTTTTCAGTGGGTCAAGTGGGCTGCTCGAAAATCCTGTTTTTGGTCTTGTTTTGAGTGTTGAATGCTTGGTAATGATAATCCGGGTTAGTTTCGATGACAAGATATTGATTGTGGATGTTTTGTTTGTGTTTGGGATTGATTAGAATCAAGTTTGGGCATCGGTGAAGCATCAGAAGTGAATCCGGAGAATTGAAGGTTGTTGCTTGCTTGGTCTTGAGCTTGGAAGCTTAGGTGAGTGGTTAATTGTTTTGAACGGTTTTAAATTGGTTGGTTCGAGTATGTGGACTAGGTTGGGCTTGGTAGACCCACCTAGAGTTAGGATTAGGGTGGTAGCCTAATCCTAAACTTGGTCTAGAGCCTTTGGTTGAACTCATTATATGGTTGCGTATGTCTCGTATGAATTGTGGTATGAATGTCTATGTATATTGCTTTATACATGTGAAATGAGATTTGGACTTATGATGCTTGAGACATGCATGATGATGGTTGTTGGTGAGTACGTGCTAAGCACAAGGTTATTGAAATGAGTAATGTGAAGTGAGTAAATATTGGCACTAGTAAACTTAAATACAAATGATCGATCATTAGGATGTTAGTGTGTACACATGAGTCAAAAGTCGCGCGTGGCCTTGGTGGCGTTGAGTCACCAAGGAGGAGTACGGGTACGCCCGGAAATGGTATTTAAATATAGTCGGTGATGAGTGGAATCCCATCGACGGGGCGTGAGGATGAGTGGAATCCCCTCCGCGAGACCGGTGATGAGTGTAATCCCACCGTCAGGTAATGGTTGTGTTGTTGGATGTGAGTTCCAACGGTTATCCGTGTATTTGAGTCTTAACTAGGTGCCAATGTTGATTGATATGTGTATCAATGTGTTGAGATGTATGAGCTGTTTGGATTTTTAAATGTGATTACATGTATGGTAGTGTTGAGCTCATGATTAAGGCATATATGTGATATATATTGCTCATGCATCTTTATCTTGTGGACTTTTGGTAAATGTGAATTGCCTTGGCTAGATCGTGCTCGGACCCTGCGATGTTGAGGTTTGTTTTTAGAGCTTACCCTCACTAAGCATCATTGCTTACGCTCTCTTTGTTCAACATTGCAGATCCTTAGTTCGTGGGTTGCTCGGGCAAGTGGAGGGCCTCCAAGTGTGGTTTTGGACTTGAGTTCATCAAGTATGGATTTTAATGCTAAGACATGTAATAGTTTAAGCAATGAGATGTGTAATGTTTTGTTGGTTGTTGTTGGTTGCTAGGAGCATGTTTAGACTCCTTAATATCTTGCTTTCATGGTTGTGTTGCCATGTTGTATGTTAACTCATGCCTAATTGCTTACTTTGAATGTTAGCTTTATGCCTTAAGAGTTTATATATGTGTTTGAATGATGTCTGTATGAAATCATGTTTGTGGGATGTTGCCCTAGAGTTTGACATGTCTAAACCTTGTTAAAGCATGATAGTATTGTTGGTATGCCTTGGGTTTTATTGATTAGGTGTTGTGATGTGTTTTGGTGATGTTTTGGGGCACATTTGTGCCTCAAAACAGCTAAATCGAGTCTGCAGACAGGGGGTGTTTCGGAACGGGTCCCCCTGTTCCGGAACGGTCCCTTTGTAAATGGCCTGCCGTTTCGGAACGGATGAGGGTCGTTTCGGAACACTTTGGCTACTGGAATTTTGAGAAATTGGCAAGATGAAGCTGTTCCGAAACGGGCCTTTGATGTTTCGAAACGGTCAAATCTCGTTGACCGCGAGATATTGACCGTCAAGGTCGTTCCGATACGGGTCACCCCTGTTTCGGAACGGTCACCTTATGGTTGACCCAGGGCCGTTGACCAAGTCAAGGCGTTTCGGAACACCCTAGGGGCGTTTCGAAACGGCCTGCTGAAAAACCTTAAAATGAACTGTTTGGTGGTTTGGTCGGTCTATGTATGTTGAAATGTTTGAAATCTTCCGCTGCTGTGCCACATATAGGTCTTAATTATGCATGTAGACAAGATAAGATAAAAAGAAATTTTTGGGTCGTTAACCGAGGGGAAATCTTAACGGGTTTCGCTTCGGTTTTCCCCGTGTGGCCCACTTGGACCGGTCATCCGACCAGACCGGGACGAGGGGGTTACAAATCCGCACATCCGAGTAAACTAATATTGGCCAATGATATTTCTTTCATGATTATGATGTTATGATAATTGAGATATTTTTTGTTGAGCTTAGTATGATGTGAGATGCCATATTATGACTCTTGAAAGACTAGCTAGGTCGACTTGTTGATACCTATGCATGTTGTATGTGAGGTTAAGGATTTGCATGCTTGAACCCTGCATTGTTGTTGTCTTTGATTTTAGAGCATCCTCACTAAGCTTCTAGCTTACGCTCTCATTTTTAACAATGCAGATCATTAGCGTGGTGTTAGCAAGGAGCATGGCGAAAGGGCTTTCCAAGTTTTTGTTGCTCAAGTACGGTTTAGCAATTAATGTGATAGTTTAGCAATGTGGCAAGAGTGTGTTTTGTATGAGCGATGTATGACTCATATATGTGATTTGGATGTTTATGCTTGGCTTGATTTTGTAAACCATGATATGCCTTGATGAATGCTTGTGTGTGATGGCATGCCTTTTTGGATGTTTAGGTTGCTTTGCTGATATGTGCAAACCTCATATGTGTTAACTTGTGTCTTTGGCCTTTTTGAGCTCTTATGTATGCCCATATATGCTACATTTACCCCTTTGTGTGAATGTCATGAATGAATGCATTGTTAGTTATCTTGATTGCTTCCCTTGGTCGTAGCATGTTGAATGGATGTTTGTATGAACTTAGGGGAGTCCAAAAATGCATTTAGAGGCGTGTTTGATGTTGTTTTTGCTGAAATTGGAGAATTGCATAGCAGGGCGTATCGATACGCCTGAGGGCCGTATCGATACGGTCTTGCCTACAGGACTCAGTTTTGGTTGGGCGTATCGATACGCAGGGGCGTATCGATACGGTTTTTGCTCACTGAAATTCTGAGATTTTGGGGAGTTTTTGGCGTATCGGTACGGTGATGGGGCGTATCGATACGGGTTTATCTCGTTGACCACGAGATGTTGACCGAGAGGGGCGTATCGATATGCTCAAGGGTTGTATCGATACGGTCTTCCCTGAGTTGACTGTCTGGGTTGACTTGGTCAAGGCGTATCGATACCATTGATGGGTGTATCGATACGGCCTGCCTGAAAGCTTGAAATGGACTACTCGGAGTGTGGTTGTGGTTCGAATGTGTTTCCTTATGAATGTTTTCTGCTGTTGTGATCACTTAGGTATTAAATGCCTTTAGACAAGATTGAAATGAAAGAAAAAAAACTTAGGGTTGCTAATCGAGGGGGAACCTTGACGGGTTTCGCTTCGATTTTCCCCGCGTGGCCCACTCGGACCGGTCATCCGACCAGACCAGGACGAGGGGGTTACACATTTGAATTTGCAGGACCGTACCGATACGCTAGGCAAGCGTATCGATACGCATCAGCTGAAGAGCACAACGGCTAATTCCTCTTCGAGACCGTATCGATACGGGTTGAGAGGGTATCGATACGCCAAGCTGCAAAACTGTATTTATGGTGGGAAATAAAGACTCAAACGGCTCCAATTCAATCCCAACGGCTAGTAACGGCTACAAACTCAATTGGGAGTATAAAAGGGACCTCCAAGCATTTTGTAATGGTTAATGCTTCAATTGTTACAACATTATGATGTCAAAATTTGTCTAGAGCTTAAATTGTTTATTTCTTGCTTAGACAACACTTGTGAGCTTACATTGTTAAATTTGCTCAAGTGTTTAGGTTTTGGGTGAGTTCTTAGAATTGCAAACAAACACCTTTTAGAGGGATTTCTATTTTGCTAAGTCTTTCTTTGTAAAGAGAGTGTTCCTTCAAGCTTTGAGTAGAAAGCTTTGAGGGTTGTAACGGTTTCCTCCTAATCCGAGAAAAGAGGACGAAATTCTTAGTGAATTTGTTGGAAATCCTTAGTGGGGAGCTAAGGTAGTGGATGTAGACCTTGTTAGAAGGTTGAACCACTATAAATCCTTGTGTCAAATTGCCAAATTTTCACCTCCCACTAAAACACCCAATTATCCAACTTCTCCACACTTGGCGAGCAAGAACGGTTGATCGAATCGAGCCCCCTAAATCTCAACAATTGGTATCAGAGCTTGGCTCAATCGAAGTAAATTCACATCCTATTGAGAAGATCCGGCAAGCTCGATCGAAATTTCACCAACCGACTCAAATGGCGCAATCCATCGACAAACCGCCCTTCTTCGACGGAAATCACTATGCCCATTGGAAGACAAAGATGAAATTCTTCTTGAAGTCAAGAGATTACAAGCTATGTGACATAGTTGAAGATGGTCCGTTCGTGCCTCAAGGAAGCAAAGCGGAATGGAGTGCCGACGATCACAAGAAGATGGAGCTTAATTGCAAAGCCTTGCACATGCTCTTTTGTGCTTTTGGCCCAACCATCTATGAGAAGATGTCTTCTTGTGAGAGTGTCAAGAAAGTATGGGACAAGCTTGAAGTCACATACGAAGGAACCGATGAAGTCAAGGAGACCAAGATTGGGCTCCTCACCTTAGAGTATGAGAACTTCAAAATAGATCCAGAAGAGAACATCGAGAAGATGTTTGATAGGTTCTCCACCATCACCAATGGTCTTAAAGGTTATGGAGAAGCCACCCCGAAAGAGAAGCTTGTCCGAAAGCTCATCTACTCCCTTCTTGAGTCATGGGACTCAAAGAGGACCGCCATCATCGAAGCCAAGAATCTCAAAACCTTGAAGCTTGATGAACTCATGGGGTCACTTCTCACTCATCAAATAATGAAGAAAAACAAAAAAGAGAAGAAGAAGAAGGAAGAGCTTAGAGCATTGGAGAAGAAGAAGATCATGGAGCTAGGCATCAATGCAAGTGCCGTAGCTCTCAAATCCTCCTCATGCCATCATGTAGATTCAAGTGAGGAGGAAAGTGAAGATGAAGAGATGACCTATCTCTTCAAAAAATTCGTCCGGTTCATGAAGAGCAAAATGAAAAAAATCCAAGCATGAATCGATGAAGAAGATGAAGGACTCCCACAAATCCAAAAAGAAGGGATCATCTTCAAAACAAGCATATGTGGCCACATGGAGTGATGAAGACTCCACCGATGATGAAGTAGCCCACCTATGCTTGATGGCCCTCAATGAGGGGGAGGTAACTTCTAACTCATCTATTTCAAATTCTTATACATTTGATGAGTTACAAGATGCCTATGATGATTTGCTTTTGGAATTCAAGGCATCATTTTCCAAGAACAAAAAGTTGATTTCAAAAATAAAAATTGAAAATGATTTGCTTTCCAAAACAAATTTTGAACTTGAAGCAAAGTTGAAAGATTTTGAACAAAAATGTTTTGATTTACAAAATTTGCTTCTTAAAGTTCAAAAAGAAAAAGATTTGATTTCCAATGAACTTGAAAAGAAAAATAGTTTTGGAAAATCAAACTTTTATGTAAGACAATCTAGTGCCCCTAGATTTGTGAATGGAAAATGTTTTAGAAGTGTTTGGGTCCCAAAAGGAGTAACCACTTCAACTAAAAAGGATAAAATTGAAAAATGAATTCCTAAGGGGACTAAATTTTGTGCTACTAATGTCTATGGATCCAAAGCAATTTGGATACTAAAAATTACTTGATTGTCTTTTGCTAGGTGTGATGGAGAGTGATCAACAAGTCAAAAATTGAGGGGGAGCTCCATGCACACAAAGGAAGAACACTTGAAGAAGAAAGGCTTCATATCCTCCCTTGAGTTCAAGTGTGGTAAAATCTAGTTACTTTTGTGTTTATTTGATTTATTTTCATTTATGTCAACTAGATAATCATATATGTTGAACTAACATTCTCATGATGCTTTGAGTAAGGGGGAGCCAATTTTCAAAAACCAAAATTTTAAGTGTGTCAATTTTTTTTGCCTCCTATGTTATCTTGAGCTAAATGTCATTTTAAATTCTTTTTGATATAACAAAAAGGGGGAGAAATTGGTTTTGAAAAATTGAATTTTCAAATGAATAAGGGGAGCTTTATTTGATTTCACATCTTTAATCTCTTATTCAAAATTTTAAAGTTATAGGGGGAGAATTCCAAACAATTTTTCAAGTTGGTTTTATTATATCAAAAAGGGGAGATTGTAGAACTAAGTTTTGATATAATATTTGAAAAATGTTTTGGACTAAATTGCAAAGAATTTAAAATAAGTTTTTAGTCAAAAACAACTTGAAAATATGTTTAAGGGTTTTCAAAAGTCTTTGGAATGATTTAAAGTGTATTTAAAGTAGTCAAAATCAGGCTTTTAAAGTGACTGTACCGATACGGTATTGAACCGTACCGATACGCCTTAGGGTTTTCAAACTACCAGAACTCCAGTAGCCAAAACCCGTACCGATACGCTTAGCCGTATCGATACGGTGTGCTTTGAAATAGCCCAACGGCTAGTCGCGTACCGGTACGGTTGAATCGCATACCAATACGCCTAACTACCCCAACGGTCATTTCCCAACGGTCATTTGAATTTGCAGGACCGTACCGATACGCTAGGCAAGCGTATCGATACGCATCAGCTGAAGAGCACAACGGCTAATTCCTCTTCGAGACCGTATCGATACGGGTTGAGAGGGTATCGACACACCAAGCTGCAGAACTGCATATATGGTGGGAAATAAAGACTCAAACGGCTCCAATTCAATCCCAACAACTAGTAACGGCTACAAACTCAATTGGGAGTATAAAAGGGACCTCCAAGTATCTTGTAATGGTTAATGCTTCAATTGTTACAACATTATGATGTCAAAATTTGTCTAGAGCTTAAATTGTTTATTTCTTGCTTAGACAACACTTGTGAGCTTACATTGTTAAATTTGCTCAAGTGTTTAGGTTTTGGTGAGTACTTAGAATTGCAAACAAACACCTTTTAGAGGGATTTCTAGTTTGCTAAGTCTTTCTTTGTAAAGAGAGTGTTCCTTCAAGCTTTGGGTAGAAAGCTTTGAGGGTTGTAACGGTTTCCTCCTAATCCGAGAAAAGGGAACAAAATTCTTAGTGAATTTGTTGGAAATCCTTAGTGGGGAGCTAAGGTAGTGGATGTAGACCTTGTTAGAAGGTTGAACCACTATAAATCCTTGTGTCAAATTGCCAAATTTTCACCTCCTACTAAAACACACAATTATCCAACTTCTCCTCACTTGGCGAGCAAGAACGGCTGATCGAATCGAGCCCCCTAAATCTCAACAATATAAATCTCAACAATATATTTATTACACGTCCATATTATTTTCATGTAATGTTGCTGCGATTGTGCAGCTAGAAGCTGCAGATTAGTCTGTTCTGCTATGTTTGAATATTTAATTTATCGTAAAATACAAAAATAATGACTCAACTTTTGTCTCTCTCCTATTTTACTCACTCATCTTTAAATTGAGTCGATTTAATGACTCAACTTTTAACATTGGGTTTTTATCATCACCCAACCGTTATATTATGGATGCCGTTAATGATGTGGCGTTTTTTATTGATTTGGCCGCCACGTAAACACATACGTGTTAAAAAACAGAATAAATACAAAAGAAAAAGAATGAGTGGTGGGCCCCAGTGGCTTCAGCCGTTCGGTTTGACTCACCACCCCAGCTCCAAGTTTGCTCAACATCATACTCATCATCTCCATTCTCCTCTCTGCATTAATTTTGAAATTCATCACTCAGAAACATACAACCCCAAGAAATTTGCCACCCAGTCCTCCTGCTCTGCCAATCATAGGCCATCTCCACCTTCTAAAACAGCCTGTACATCGAACTCTTCATCAACTCTCCGAGAAATATGGCCCCATTCTGCTCCTTCAATTCGGAACTCGTAAAGTCCTCCTCGTCTCCTTAGCATCAGCAGCCGAAGAGTGCTTTACAAAAAATGATAGCATCTTTGCAAACCGCCCTCAGTTGCTTGCCGGCAAGCACATGAATTATAACAATAGCACGATCGGACTAGCCCCCTACGGTGATTATTGGCGTAGCCTTAGGCGTCTTACCACCATGGAGCTCTTCTCCACAAGCCGACTCGCCATGTTTGCTAGCATCCGGCAAGAGGAGGTTCAGTTATTGGTAAAGGAACTATTCCTGGCCTCGACCGAGAAACCGGCAAAGGTGAAACTTACATCAAAGCTTATCGAGGTTGTTTTCAACATCATTCTAAGGATAATTGCCGGAAAGCGGTATTACGGGAAAGATGCGGTGGACAAAGAAGGAGAGGAGTTTCGAGACATCATGAGGGAGGTTACGGAGATGGGGTGCTTTACTCATTTGTAGTTTGATGCTATCTTGTCATTTTCTTTGTTTGATTAGCAGAGGAAAACGATTTGGTATTACTGGGTTTTGACTTATATGATAAATACCATAACATGTTTCGAACGAGTACATTTCGAACTTCTAAATGTTGAACCAATATGGGTTTGTTTCAAGTTTTGTATATTAGTTCATTTGGTTAGCACATTGACAAACACTAAGGTTCAAATCAAATCAATAGGGGTTGGTTCAGGGTCAATATGGATTGGTTCTGGTTAAGTTGATTGACTACTCGTTAGTACTCGGATAAACGTTAAGGTTCAAACGAAACCAATAAGGGTTGGTTCAGAGTCTATATAGATTGATTCAGTTGGTTGACTATTCATTAGCATCTTGAAAAACATTAAGGTTCAAATCTAATCAACAATCTCAGTTTGTGTAGGACACTAAGGTTCGAGTCTCATTTAGTGGATGATCTATAAGTATCACTTTCAAGTTTCAACCCTCTACGAGACTGGTGGGATAGCCTTCAAATATGTTATTATATGCGTTAGTTCTTTGCATATTGGAACAATGTTTTGAGCATTGAACTCACCGTGGAGATGTTTCATGGCCTTTGCAGGAATCCTTTGGTGGTTCAACCATCACCACCTTCATCATGTGCTCTTCTTCCAATTTATGGTTGTTTAAGTGTAGTCTCTCATACAGGGGGATGCAATGTCCACCGGCTGTTTCCTTGTCTAAAATTTGATGTTTTTAAGATTGCTAGGAATAAAACAGCTTGTCTCTGAATTCTGCTACTATACTAGGAATAAAATTTGATGAGTATGATGTTGAGCAAACTTGGAGCTGGGGTGGTGAGTCAAACCGAACGGCTGAAGCCAACTGGGGCCCACCACTCATTCTTTTTCTTTTGTATTTATTTTGTTTTTTTAACACGTATGTGTTTACGTGGCGGCCAAATCAATAAAAAACGCCACATCATTAACGGCATCCATAATATAACGGTTGGGTGATGATAAAAACTCAATGTTAAAAGTTGAGTCATTAAATCGACTCAATGTAAAGATGAGTGAGTAAAATAGGAGAGAGACAAAAATTGAGTCATTATTTTTGTATTTTACCCTTTAATTTATTGGTCCCACTATTCTTCGCGGAAGAAAAGTAATTTAACACAACTAAAGGAAACACCTTTTTAAAGGCGATATCAATTCAATATAAAAGAATTAACCATTAAATAAATATAAATACCAATAATATTTTTACTAATAGAGAAATTATAATATCAATTTAAAATTTATTTTTTTCAATATAAGTACGTTAATTTTATTAAAATAGAAAAAACGTAAAATACAATGAGAGTTTACAATTCAGGTAAACAAATTTGATGCAGACATCATGTCAAAGCTCGACGATGAAAGTTTACAATGACAGTTTAACTCAAAGGCTCAAAAAAAATAAATACAAACATCATCAAAGCTCGACGATGATGGGTAAAAACCAACGTCAATTAAACAGTATTAAAAAATACATATTACAATAATAATGCACATTGACAACATTGTCATGACCACAACTCAATCACGAACAAAAACGATAAATGTGAGCTCGTATCCAAATTCAGTTCGAAGGTCCAAAACAGAAAAATCAACAAGATAATCAAAACAACATCATCTTGATTAGTCACGGGGAGGCCAAATCCAACTCAAATAAAAAAAATCATTTTAAAATTTATTGAATTCAATCACTCATTTAATAAAAAATTAATCATATAAAACATTAGGAAAATTTTCTTATAGATAATTGCTTTACTTAAATCATCCAAAAGAATAATTCCAAATTGCCCTTCAAAGTTTTAATAGTAAAGATTTGAGCCTAAAAATAATGGTCAGAACTTTCCTCCAATGAAACACACCTTTTCAGATTGATCCTCCACCATATTCAAATATATAAATATTTATCCTTAGCCGTCTTAATACTTTAATCACGTTTTATTCAGATAAGCCATATTTGATTGCGTTGCAAACCTAATAGAATCCCTAAAATTCTGATATCCATTCAAATCTCGTGACCAGAAAACTGAACAAATTATTTTCCCAGATATTAAAGGAGCTCAAATTTGTGAAAACGAGTCACATTTGCAGTCAAATGGGAGTTTCTCCCAAACATCACTTCAAAAGCAAATAAAACCCTTTTTTTTTTGTTTCCAAAATATTGTAGCATGAGTATGACCATGGCTTCTTCTTCACTGCCTTCAAGTTTCGCCATAATTTCACCATCCTCCAAGCATTGTACTCGTCAAGCCATTCACGTCAGAGCTCAAAGCTTCAGAGAAGGAGGTAAATCTACGATCATCTATTATCTTGCTTTCTTCATTTGTTGTTCTGCCAGAGTTTTACCAGAATCATCTGTCGACGAGAATTACTATACAAGTTCATATATATCTAAACTTATTTGCATCTGTATATTTATTCTGGTGGCAGATGGATCGAGTAGTCGGGTGGATGCGAATTTGAGTGTGTTAAAGGAGAGGATAGAGAAGGTGAAGACGAGGGAAAAAATGGAGAAATGTTGCAGATCACGTGATGACATTGACAAGTGTGGGTGGAATTATGCTGCTGGGTATGATTATAAACCAAAACGGGGTGGACATTATTTATCACAATTATTTCAACTTTTAGCTCTGGTTGGGGCGAGTATTGGCTTCACCTGTGTTACCGCCACTCTCTTCCTTTGTCTAGTTTCTTTATTGTTTCATTTCCATCATTGATTATATATATATATCTGTTTTCACAGTATAATAATTTTTAAGTTTTATATATTTTTTGGATCGTTTGATGGTTGAAACGAATGGTTGATATTAACAGTACTATACGTGAAGATTACCACTTGAAAAAAAAGAGTAAAGAGTTAATCTCAGTCATCCATTTCACCCATGCAACGATCCATAAAAACACGTGTAAAACTTATAGTTTTACATTGTGTGCAAGTGAAATGAATGGATGAGGTTAAGTTTTACACGTTCTTTTTTATTGTTGCATGGGTGAAATGGATGGTTATGATTAACTCTTTACTTTTTTTTACAAGTGATAATCTTCATATATCCAAACCTTACTCTTATCCATCTATTTCACTCGTCCAACGATCCAAAAAACATGTAAAATTCAAAAACTATATATATAATGGAGATCATATTCTTTTATCATGTTCATCAAATCATGCTGTACTGATGATAGTGATATTACGCGTCTGATTGTATTTGTTGGGATCGTTGGCAACACACATAGACAATAAGTGAAAAACAAGTGTGACTCTGAGTTGATTTAATTAGTTTTCGAAGCAAAAATATTGAATGTTTAAAAGTGAAAGAACTGGTAGTTGTAGTACGCCAAACCTACTTTTTCTCCAAATATAGCCGCAAGTCTTATTCATTTTTTTTATTTGACCTTATATTAATTTTAGTGTTGATTGTCTATTGTTG
The DNA here is from genome assembly GCA_030270665.1 of Hibiscus trionum. Classification (NCBI taxonomy): domain Eukaryota; kingdom Viridiplantae; phylum Streptophyta; class Magnoliopsida; order Malvales; family Malvaceae; genus Hibiscus; species Hibiscus trionum. The sequence continues at coordinate 25,514,292 of BSYR01000006.1, read as the reverse complement.
GTGTTTATTATTTCTTTTGTTTTCTTCTATTCTGTTTTCTTTTGTTTTTATTTCTTATGTTTTTATAATTTCTAATATTAAGAATCTTTAAATTTGTGACACGTTTTTTTCTGCCTTCATAACACAGTTTTCACATACCTTAAAGATCTTTTAGTGCTAGTACAAAGATTCTCACCGCGCTTGTTTTTTTATTTGGATTTCTCGATAGTCATAAAAAGTTTGATCATATTTTGTGGTTGTTTGTCGATGTAATCATAACTATGTAGCATAGTCATTTATATAATAGTTTAGTTCGCTCACTACTTATTTTTTTTCACCTCAGAAAAGATCTCACTTAGATCTGAGATAAAAGAGATTTATAAAATATTTTTTTTATGATATTTGCAATCTTAAGGGAAATGTTTATTTTTTTTACACATATGGATTTTATGTTTTATTTTTGTTTTAATATTTTTCGTAGACATAATCTCTGTTTTTCTCTCTTTTGTATGCATTATACAGTTTATACTTATGATGCCTTTTATTTTTAATAGAAGACTTAAATGAAAAATAAGTATTTAAATTATACCATATTTAAACTTTAAGTGTTTAATTTTTTTTAAAATAGGTGTCTAAAGTTTCAACTGTTATAATTTTAAGTGCCCGTCCATCAATGACTGTTTAAAAAAATCAGTGTCCAATCAGAACTACACACGTGGCAAGTATATTATTTTTTATTTTTTTGAAAAAAAAAACTTTAAAACTTTATTTTTTAAAAAAATCTCAAAAACCTTCAAATCAGTCCCTAAATCCCTAAAAATAACAAAACTCCAAATCATCACTGCTACTTTCATCGATCGTCGTCGCTGGACCTAACCGACCATTTTCTTCAATGTGCTGTCGTCGGAAACCAACAAACGATGTGTCAATCGAACGACTTTTTAACATTCGTCGTTTAATGTTCGACTGGCACATCATTCGTCAGTTTCCAGCGACGACTGGCACATCAATCGTCAGTTTCCAGTGACAACACGTTGGGAGAAATAACCGGCTAGAGTTAACGACGGCGACCGACTACGGCACTGATAATAAATAATGATTTAGGGATTCGAGATTCGGGATTCAGTGATTATTTTAAATTTTTTTAGAATTTCAAGATTTTTTTTGAAAATTTGTAAATTATTAAAAACAAAAAAATAATTAAAAAATTATAAATTAAAATATGGCACGTGTCAAATTTTTATTGGCTAATGGATTTTTTTAACGCTAATTAAGTACCAGGCACCTAAAATCATAACGGTTGAAACTTTAAGCATTTATTTTCAAAAAAAATACTTTAGACACCTAAAGTTTAAAAGTAGTATAGTTTAGTCACTTTTTTTCATTTAAGCCGTAATAAGATCTAATTATCATTTAAAAAATGTAATATGCCACAATGACGAATCTAGGGGTGGGCCTACATAGGCCATGGCCCACCATGCCCAAAAAATATTTTTTATTGTCTTAAAAATAAAATTTTAAAAGTTATTTTTTTATTATTTTGTTTAAGCTTTATGGTTCTTAAATTAAAAGGTTTTGGTTCTATTGTTCTCAAAATCAAACTTAAAAATTATCACAATTTTATACTTCTATTTTTACAGGGGTGTAAATGAACAGAACATTCGATGAATTATTCGTCCATATTTATTATATTTACAATCATTATTGATAATTTGACAAAACAAGTTATGGACAATATGCTCTAACGTCTTGTTTGGTACATTAGACGTGAAAGATAAGTGTTGTGTTTGATAAGATGGATGAAAGATTTGTTACTACATTAATGTGTTTGGTTTGTTGAAAATTGTGATATATATTATTGACATTTTATTCAGTGTGCTTTTACTAGATCTTGAACACACAACTTAGGGGAAGTGGAGATGTCAACTGAGAACTTTAACTACCTGGTTTAGAGATTGTTGATAATTAGTAAAACATATTCTTATAAATAACAGTAAATAAACATAAATTTTAAATACATTGGTAATTATTTACATCATTGTATAGTATAAGCTATTTTATTTACACCGTTGTAAATAAGTATTGATAATTTATTTACATTTACTTTTGTTCGTTAACATGTAATTATATTATTTTAAATTGTTACTCAATTTTTTAATTAAAAATTTATATAAAAATTATGTTTGATAATTTTTTTTGTTCTATTAATATTGACCCAGTCAATAATATTTTTTTTGAATTCGTCACTGGTACGCCATTTACAGGCATTTAAAATTAAAGAAAAGTTGTTTTCCGTTAATTATTACAACTAAGAAATGTTAACAAAAACTATTTCTGTTAAGTCAATTTCCAAATGTTATCTCAATTTCTCTCAAATATCATAACCTTTATAGCTATTCTTTATTATTATTATTGTTGTTACACTTGAACCTTTGGACTCTGCATGGTTTTAAAAATACTCCTTTAACACCTTCATATATAGTGAATTTCAGAGATGATTCACATTTCACAATAACAACTTTTTTAAAGATAAAGACTTTTTCAGAAATTGATATTACTGGAGTCTTTAAATTATCTTAAGACAAACACAGTCAGGCGTCACGGCACGATATTTACGTGACCAACATACAAAAAAGGGAAATTTTCAGAATCACTTTATTCTCTTGTCTCTATCCTCCTTATTGGATGACTCATCATTTCCATATAACAATTATGAACGACAGCTTTTAGTTGTCAAAAAAGGGAAATTTTCAAGACATCAAAAGAGGGCACGTTATTTTCTGAAATTATTGGGTGTGAGGACAAAGCGTAAAATGAACAATTTCAAATTTGGTAAGACATCAAAAGAGGGCACGTGAAATTCTAACATTATTGGGTGCGAGGACAAGCGTAAAAGGGGACGATTTCAAATTTGGTAAGACATCAGTAGTGGGAACGTGAATTTCTATAACTAATGGACATGGCCAACAAATTTAAACATCAATTTTTTAAAAAAAAATAAATAAATTATTTTTAATAGAAATATTAGTTAAATTTTTAATGGTATTGGTGTAATAACTAATGGACATGACACTAATTGTTGTATATGTCACTTAATAAACTAAACATATATAACATATATTATATTATAATAACTTTTAGACCATTTAAAAAAATTAAACATATAATTTGAAAATTGTTAAAAAGTTCAAAAATTAAAATCAAAATGTTAAAATAATAGTATGAAGTATATGTGGATTGTCATGGCAAATTGATAAAAATTTAACAGTTTAATTAATATTTTTGTTAAAAAATAATAATTTTATTTTTTTAAAAGATTGAGAGTGAAATCTGACTTTTTTAAGGATGGTGGCCAAATGTTACTTATAAAATTGACAAAAGATCTAAACCTTGAACCGAGTTTCTTTTATTAATTTTATTAAATAATTTTTAGTTTTTATTTCGAATAACAATTTAAGTAGGAACAAATGTGAGTTTCTTTTGTTATATAACTTTTTCATTTATAGTGTTTATTTTTTCCCTATTGGGTTGTGCTTAGTATTCAGTTTTGAATATTATTGATTATAGATAGAATTTGGGGTTAGAATTATGATATGTTATTTTTATATTAAAGTTTTTATTAATTCAGTCAATTAATTGAATTAACATATAATTGAATTTTGTAAAAAAAATAACTTTTTACTAAATGAACTTCAATTATTGTCTTTTAATGGAATAATGAATGTGAAAATTTATGGAAGACGAGAAACTGATAAGCTTTACTTAATACACTAACAATAAACACTCCTACTAAAATTAATCAAATTAATATATATGAACTAAATCTATAACTTATGCATAATACAATAACCATGTTTGGTAAAGAGAGGTTTGAGCAAAAAATAGAAGTTTGAGGCATAATTAGAGGTCTGATCAGTCAAATCCACTAATGTAACACCCGGGTTTGGAGGTCGGGTGAAAATAATATTAAAATAATGGTCCGGGTTTCGGTTTTATAATTAAAATAATAAAGTATTATTTTGGGTCTTCATATTTTCAAAGCAAACCTTTTGTGTTGGACCAAATTGAATTGAAAATCAAATTTCATGAATTTTAATTGTTAATGAGATTGCCATCTCATTAATGGCAAAACTGTAAATAAATCAACTTTCAAATTAAAACCCCCTCTTTTATTAAAAGTCCATTTTGTCATCTTCTTCACTCACCCTTTTCCCTCATTTTGACGACAAGTAGAGAGTTCTCCTCCAAGTTGTTATTCCATCTCCTTTCTTCTTCAATCTTGGAGCTTTTTGAAAGGTAAATGTGTTTTTGACTTGGCCTTGGTCTCCTCTTTATTTTGGTACCACTAGTTTTCATTAAAACTATGTATTTTATAATTTAAGTTTTTCAAAGTTTTGGTTAAAGGTTGAAGCTTTATGATTCTTTATCAAAGATTTTGATTTAATATTGTTAGATATGGTGTTTATGAACCATAAGGTCCAACATAAGTAATTTTTAAAGTGTTTTATGAGAATTTCCGAATTTGGGTTTTGGTGGGGTTTTAGGAGGGTTTTTAGATGAGTTTTGGGTATGGTTTGTGTTGGAATTTGAGGGTTGATGTTAGGGTAATAGTTGGGGACTGTTTTGGAAGCATTTAGAAGTGTTGAATGTGTTGAAATCATGAGTTTTGGTTGGGGTTTGAGGGCTGCCCGAGTTTGGTGTTTTTGGGGGTTGTTCTTGGCTTGGAATCTTGTGTTTATTGCTTGAATGGTGTTTCGGGTTTGCTACATTAATTGTTGAATTAATTTGAGGTTGTTTTGATTGTGTTGGGGTGATTAGAAGCGAGATTATGTGTTGGTGAAGCCTCGGGAACAAATCCGGAAACTTGAAGACCTTGGTTGCTTGGTAGTTGAGCTTGGAGGTGGATGTGAGTGGTTAAAATGTTTTAAATGGTTTTAAGCAATTGGTTCAAGCATGTGGACTAGGTTGGGATTGGTAGACCCACCTAGAGTTGGGATTAGAGTGGTAGCTTAATCCCAAGCTTTGATTAGAGACTTTGGTTGCACTCTTTAATGGTTGTTTATGCCTCATGTTTAATTGCGATTGTGTTGGCTATGTATAATGTGTTATACATGTATGTTGAGGCTTGGCTTGATGCATTGTTATATGCATGTTGATGATAAATATGATGGGGATATACATATGTATGAAATATGATGTGATATTTGTGTTAATGATATACATGTGGTGTTGACATGTGAAATGATGTTATGAGGTGGTTGCATGATCCGAGGATCATGGTGAGTACATGCTAGGCATGGAAATGTGGTTTGTGCATGACGGTAAGTCATGGTAAGTACGTGCTAAGCACGAAGGTTGTTATGAAATGATATTGTGAAAGATTAATGAAATGTGTAGTATTGGCACTAGCATGCTTGGGTATAAATGATCGATCATTAGGATGTTTAGTGTGCACACGTGAGTCAAAATGCGCGCGTGGTCTTGATGATGGTAGTCATCAAGATGGAGTACGGGTTCGCCCGAAAATCTTCTTATATACATTCGTCGGTGATGAGTGAAATCCCATCAACGAGCGTGAGGATGAGTAGAATCCCCTCTGCGTGAACGGTGATGAGTGTAATCCCACCGTCAGGTAATGGTTATGTTGTTGGATGTGAGTTCCAACGGTTATCCGCGTATTCGAGTCATAGCTAGGTGCCAATACGGATTGTGGATTATGTTACTCATATGTTGAATACATGTGTTTCCATATGTTGTGGTTAGGGACTTGTTAAGCATGACATGATTTTGATAATATGTTCATGCATCATCTATATTTATGGCTCATGTGGATCGAAGGTAAGATCATGCATTCTACCTTAGTTGTATGCTCGTGCTTGGACCCTGCATTGTCGAAGGTTTGTTTTATGAGCTTACTCTCACTAAGCTTTTATGCTTACGCTCCTTGTTTTTCGACAATGCAGATCAGTAGCTTGTGGGTGGCAAGGGCAAGGAAAGGCCTCCAAGTGTTGCTTTTGGTTAGCTCAAGTATGATATTTAAATTGTAGATTGTAATAGTTAAGCAATGGGATAGGTGTTGTTGATTGAATGCTTTGGATGTATGTTGTTGTTGGTGTGGCTTGTGGATGCCTTGTTTCGTAAATCGTGCTTTAATTCTTATCTTGCATGCTATGTGTATGTTGGCTAAGGCATGTAACCTTAAAAGCTATGTATGCTTCCTTTAAATGCTATGTATGGTCTTTGAATGGATGCCTATCTTATATCGTGTGTATCCTGAGCATGATTGCTATAGGGTGTATGCCTCTAGAGCGTGCTTGTATGATTTGTATGCTTTGTGTAGTTGTTTAGGGCGTTTGGGATCGTTTAGAGATGTGTAAAACTGATTTTGGAAAACTGCAGGCTGCAGGTGTTTTGAAACGAGTTGTGCCATTTCGAAACAGATGTGGTTCTAGGGTCCCCCGTATCGAAACACGTTTCGGTACGATTTGGCCACTGTGAACCCCTGTTTCGAAACGCTTTGGCCACTGTAAACGTCTGTTTCGAAACAGGTATCGAAACGCCTAGGCGAAACGTGACCCTGTTCTGAAACGGGGTGGAAGCGTTTCGGTACGGGTGTCTTGCTTTTTTAAACTGAAGCACGTGTTCCGAAACGGGTGTTGTCTGTTTCAAAACACGGGCCTAAAAATGGGCTGTTTATGCATAATACAATGGCCATGTTTGGTAAAGAGAGGTTTGGGCAAAAATTAGAGGTTTGAGGCATAATTATAGGTCTGACCAGTCAAATCCGCTAATATTGTTGTTTGGTAAACAACGGATTGAAAGAGCGGATTGAGGTGAAACCGCTAATTTTAAAAAAGTTCATAATAGGAGTTTTTTGAGATTAGAGGTTTGATATTAGAGTTGTAAAGACTCTTTTGCCCTTATCGGTTACCAAAAATCTCAAAATAACCTAAATTAAATATTTTATCACCCTATTTATAAGCTAATCCTATTTACTTTTTTATTTTTATTATTACATATTTATATGTGTATTTAAATTTATTAATTAAAATAATTATATAAATAATAAATTAGTATATAAATCATTTGAATATGTTTAGAAAAGTTATATTAAAAATAATTTTATAGATCTAATTAATAATAATTAGATACAAAATATTGATAACTAATAAACTATTCAAACAAGTATTGAATATAATCATGTTCTTATATGTCATTTTGCTTGTTTAAATAATCTAAGAGCTATCAGCTATCAGTTAATTTTACCAAACACTTTTATACAATAAGCCAATACAATCCGCTAGTCAAATCAGCTAATACAATCACCTATCAGCTATCAGCTAATGTAATCCGCTATCCGCTATTAGCTATCCGCTAATTGCCAAACAGGGCCAGACTAATATAATTATGTTTAAGATCATTGTAACATAAAATTAAAATATATTTTAAAAAAATTAATCGTTATCTACTATATTTGTTCATAGGTTAGGTTGTTATTTTTTTTGGGTCTTCGTTCATAGTTTTTTTTAATCTAGTTCAGCTCGTCAACTTGATTTTATTATTAAATTAAAAGTAATGTTGTTCAAATTTATAATTTTTAATGTTATATTAATAACTATATTAATCAAGTTAAAATTTAATTTACAAAAATATTTTAAGTTTAGAAAAAAATAAAATTTATTAACATTAGTCATGTTTGGTTAATAGTGGATTACATTAATTTATTGTATAAAAGTGCTTGATAAAATTAACTGATAATTATTTGATTATTTGACAAGTGAAATGACATATAAGGACATAATTCTAATTAATATTTATTTGAATAATTTATTAATTATCAATATTTTGTATCTATTAAAATGTATTAGATTATTAAAATTAATATTTTAATATAATATTAAGCATATTTGAAAGATGTATATTATTTTTTATTTATAAAATTATATTTTTAATATAACCTAACTGAAAATCAGTGGATAAGAATCTGCACAAAAAGATGTGACAAAAACTTACAATGTAAATTTACTAATAACAAAACTCGAAACAAAAATACAAATATACTTGCGTCATCTTGTTAATTATTTTTTATGTAATACCGGATGGTATCATTACTTTATGGGCTCCACCTATATTGGATGGGCTGATTGGGTCTGGGCTAGAAATGAAAGTAGTGGGCTTAATATTAAAAACACTGGGCCTAATACCTTTAAAAATCAAATGAAAACAATGAAAATGTTATAAACTGGGCCTAATCGTTATTCTTCCGGAAAGAACCAAATCCTAGGTGTCACGTGTGGTTGTAATGGAAGGACAGTAAGTTACGTCCATGTATTTTCTACATTATGTTTATGCATTTAAAAAATAAGTTATGGGATTATGATTTTGTTTTTTAAATTATATTTGAATTCAAAATTTAGTAAATCTAATTTTTTTCCGAAAAAACCACTTATTTTTTTCTCCATAGTCATCGCCAGCTTTTTCTTTTTTATCTCTTTTTGCTTAACCGATAACGACAATCAATTTTAGTGTTGATTGTCAATCATTGATGTTCATTTTTTTGTTTTTTCATGTTTTATTTTCTTAATTTTAATAAAAATCTCCGTTCTTATGGCACGTGTTTACTCTACCTTTGTGGCACATTTTTTATTGGCTTTTGTGGTTCGTTTCATCTGTCATTTGGCACGATTTCAGCATACCTTATCGGTCATTTGGTGCTCATATTGAGATCCACACGGCGCTAGCTTTTTGATTTGATTTTGTCGTTGGTCATAGAAAAGATTGATCCCCACTCGTTTGATGGTTTGTTAGCCAATACAATAAAAACTGTGTAGCGGGACAATATGGCTGATAGTTTGGTTCGCTCAACACTCATTTTTTATCCCATAAAACGTCTCGTTTGGCTAGAGACAAGGAGATTCATGAAGGTCTTTGGGTTTTGATGGTATGTTAATCTCCATGGAAATGCTTGCTTTTCTTTGCATTTTAGTATGAAAATTTTTGTGGACTAGTCATTTTTTGTTCTCTTTTTATGCCTTGTGTTTGTAATATCTTTCATGGTGTTTAATAAAATTCAAATGTCATTGTTCTGAAAAAAAATAAGTTAAGGTGATTGTTAAAAAAGTAATAGTGGTTACAAATATAATAAATGTTCGCTAGGGGAAAAAATACTCTTGTTGGGTCTTGAACACGAGACCTAAAGAGAAGAATGGAGCATATGAGCAAATCTAACGAACCAGCCATCAATAATTGTTCTCCCTTCAAAGTTTTAATCGTAAAGATTTAACAATTAAATATCAAATCGAATAAAAATAATGGTCAAAACTTTCTTCCAACGAAACACTCCTTTTTCAGATTGATCCTCACCATATTCAAATATGTGTTATGTACGAAATAGAAAAGAAAGGGTTTTAGAGAAAATGAAGAGAAATAGAGGATAAGAATTCAGAAGATTTCATTGATAATAATCAGCATAGGGTTTTCAAGCTTACAACTTTCACTCTTATACTCTAGAATGAGACAAAAGATAAAAATAAATATCTGTAAAATAATCTTCTCTCCTTGTAACAAACTAACGGTTGCCTAGCTGGATTAATTCAAGCCAGAATCTATCATATGAGCTATGTGGGCTGCATTGTCTTGGGCCGCTTTCGGGTCAACACCCACGTTAATTTCTTCGTCCGGTTCAACCTTGTTGTCGCGAGCCAGTCTGTTACCATCGATAGTTGATCCATTACCATCGTCCAAAACGCCATCGTCTCCATGTTTCTCATTTTCCCAATTTCACTAACTCCCGATTTCTTCTTCTGCTCTAATTTCTTCACCATTGACATAACAATACCCCCGCTGCAGTTGATTATTGTCCCCAAAGATCAAAGTCAGGGAATGGAGACTTCAAAACGGAGTAATCTTCTCATGTAGCGTTTTCAGCGTCGAGGTTCGACCACTGAATGAAGAGTTGTGTCACTGCACGATTGTGGCGTTTGACCATTCGTTTATCCAGTACAATGGCGGGATATACGTAGGCTTGACCGTCTGTTCCCATCTCAGGAGGTGACGTTGCCTGCACCGATCTTCTTCTTCAGCAAACTAACATGAAACACGAGGTGGAGTTTCGAAGAAGCGGGTAAGTCAAGCCGATAAACAACCTTTCCATTTCTCTGTAAAATCTGATAAGGTTCATAATAACGAGCTGATAATTTCAGGTTTTTCCGCAGGGCAAGTGATGTTTGGCGGTAAGGCTGGAGCTTAAGGTAAACAAAATCACCTTCGTTAAATTTTTTATTTGTACGTTTCATGTCTGCTATCTATTTCATTTTGTTCTGAGCATGTTCGAGACTAGCTTTAAGTTCCTTGTTGAATTGATCTCTATTCTGCATCATTTCTTGAACTGTGTGGACTTGGGACTCTCCTAGCCAAGTCATAAGGGGGTGGGTAGCCATACAAGGCCTGGAATGGGGTAGTGTGCAGAGCAGTGTGATATGTGGTGTTATACCACCACTCTGCCATAGGAAGCCATTTAGCTCAAGTGCGGGGCTTCAAGAAACAGATGCTTCTGAGATATTGTTCCAGGCACTGGTTCAATCTTTCGGTCTGGCCATCTATTTCAAGGTGATAGGATGTACTAAAAAGAGTTGTAGTGCCAAGTTGCTTCATAAGTTCCTTCCTAAAAAGACTGGTGAAGGATTTATCTCTATCAGAAATAGCAATCCTAGGATGACTATGAAGTTTGTAGACATTGTCTATGTAAAGTCTAGCAACATCAACCACAGTGTAGGGGTGAGTGTTGGGTTTTTTGCACGCTCGAATCGATCACCGAAACCGTCAAGGAGGGTTGTAAATGTTTGGTGGTTGAATTGCCTAAAACCGAAATAAAGGTAGACAATTTGCACGATGATTTTAGAGTGGTTCGACTACTCAACCGAGTCTACATCCACTACCTTAGCACACCACTAAGGATTTCCCAATTCACTCAACAATGAATTCGTCCCCTTTTCCAGGCTCAGGAGGAAACCGTTACAACCCTATCTTTTGAACTTGGCTAAGATAGAACCAACTCTAGTTTTTCTCTCAAGGCTAAACTAGAACCTCTCCCTTTTACAAGTTAGTTTGTGTAAACAATGAAAACCTCACAAGGTGGGTGTTTACAAGGATTAAGCTCACAAGAGTGTAAAGAATAAAACAATAAAAAAACACTCTCTATACAATATATACAAGAGAAATGAAGAATAAAGACTTAAATGCTATTTCTCTTGATCATGAAGCTTGGATATTGTCTCTTTTATTCTTCAAGTGTTCCAGCCTTCAATTTATAGTCCCAAATGAGTTTGTAGCCGTTTATAGCCGTTGGGAATATTGTCGTTTATAGCCGTTGGGAATGTAGCCGTTTATAGCCGTTGGGAATATAGCCATTTATAGCCGTTGGAATAGTGCCATTTATGACCGTTGGAAATAGTACCATTTATGGCCGTTGGGAATAGTACCGTTTATAGCCGTTGGAATAGTACCATTTATGGCCGTTAGGAATAGTACCATTTATGGCCGTTGGGCTATTTCAAAACACACCGTATCGATACGGCTAGGCGTATCGGTACGGGTTTTGGCTACTGGAATTTTGGTAGTTTGAAAACCCTAAGGCGTATCGGTACGGTCCAATACCGTATCGGTACGGTCACTTGAAAATTATGGTTTTGACTACTTTAAATGTATTTTAAAACCATTCCAAAGCCTTTAAAAACCCTTAAACATATTTTCAAGTTGTTTTTGACTAAAAACATATTTTAAATTCTTTTCAATTTAGTCCAAAACATTTTTCAAATATTATATCAAAACTTTGGTTCTACAATCTCCCCCTTTTTGATATAATAAAACCAACTTGAAAAATTGTTTGGGATTCTCCCCCTTTAACTTTAAAATTGTGAATAAGAGATTAAGATATGAAATCAAATAAAGCTCCCCCTTATTCGTTTGAAAATTCAATTTTTCAAACCATTTCTCCCTCTTTTTGTTATATCAAAAAGAATTTAAAATGACATTTAAGTTCAAGATAACATAGGAGGCAAAAAAAAATTTTGACACTTAAAATTTAGGTTTTAAAAAATTGGCTCCCCCTTACTCAAAGCATCACATTAAATTTTTAGCTCAAAAACTTGACACTTAAGAGATTGAATTTCACCATTGAATCAAATCAATTTAAAAACACATGAAATTCAATTTATCCAAGACTTTAAAACTTTATGCAAACATATGAATGAAACAATGTGATTCATATGCATAAAGAATCATAAAATGTCATGCACTTATAAATATAAATAAGCAATGATGCATGAACATTTATCATCAAAGTAGGCAACCGAATGATTTAAAATCACATACATTAAGATTAAAGGTTACCCATTTTCTTCACTTGTGTGACTAGAGCATTTGAGATTCTTGCTTTTCTTGCCTTTGCTCCAACACACCTACAAGAGACACTTACTTGAATTTTGGTATCCAAATTGCTTTGGATCCATTAAAATTAATCTCAATGTCTCTAGTTCCCTTAGGAACCCATACTTGTCTAATCCTATAATATTTTTTCTTCTTTATAGGACAAGTATGCATAGAATGACCATGATAATGACAATGTGAGCATTTTGTCATTATGGGATGAGATGAATTATTAAAAATAATTTCTTTTTCTTTTGCTAAACTTTCAAGCTTAACTTTCAAATCAAGATTTTCTTTTTCTAAAATTCTATTGCTTGTTTTTGAAAACTCTAAATCATTTTTCAAAATCTCATTTTCTTTTTCAAAATCCAATTTTGTTTTCAAAAGAAAATCATTTTCAAATTCAAGTTTAGAAATCATTTTCTTAAATTTGGAATTCATGGTCTCAAATTCCAAAAATAATTCATCAAAAGCATCTTGTAACTCATCAAAAGAATATGAATTTAATTCATTTGAGTTAGAAGATACCTTAGGCTCCTCGAGAGCCAAAACACCATCCACCTTTGGATTGGAGAGAGGGTTTGCACATGATTGATCATCATCTTTCTTTTCTCCCTTCTTGTTGCCATAAAGCTTCTCAAGTTTCTCCCATATATCTTTGGCACTTTTGCATGTGGAGACTTTCTTGGAAACGTCTTCATTTAGGCCACAATAGAGAATGTGCATCGCCTTGGTGTTTAGCTTTGCCTTCGTGTCGTTGGCACTCCTATGCTTTTTCTTCTTCTTTGGAGCTTCCAAATACCCATCTTCAACGATGTCCCAAACCTCATAGTCTTGAGACTTGATGAAGAATTTCATGATATTTGCCCATTGGAAGTATGATTCTCCTTCAAAGAGTGGAGGACACGAGATAGAGCGGCCTTCTTCAAATCTTGCCATTTTCTTGAACGGTTGGACTTCGAGCAATAGATCTTTACTCCCGGATGTTAGTCCTTCGATGGAGACGAGGCTCTGATACCAATTGTTGGGTTTTTTGCACGCTCGAATCGATCACCGAAACCGTCAAGGAGGGTTGTAAATGTTTGGTGGTTGAATTGCCTAAAACCGAAATAAAGGTAGACAATTTGCACGATGATTTTAGAGTGGTTCGACTACTCAACCGAGTCTACATCCACTACCTTAGCACACCACTAAGGATTTCCCAATTCACTCAACAATGAATTCGTCCCCTTTTCCAGGCTCAGGAGGAAACCGTTACAACCCTATCTTTTGAACTTGGCTAAGATAGAACCAACTCTAGTTTTTCTCTCAAGGCTAAACTAGAACCTCTCCCTTTTACAAGTTAGTTTGTGTAAACAATGAAAACCTCACAAGGTGGGTGTTTACAAGGATTAAGCTCACAAGAGTGTAAAGAATAAAACAATAAAAAAACACTCTCTATACAATATATACAAGAGAAATGAAGAATAAAGACTTAAATGCTATTTCTCTTGATCATGAAGCTTGGATATTGTCTCTTTTATTCTTCAAGTGTTCCAGCCTTCAATTTATAGTCCCAAATGAGTTTGTAGCCGTTTATAGCCGTTGGGAATATTGCCGTTTATAGCCGTTGGGAATGTAGCCGTTTATAGCCGTTGGGAATATAACCATTTATAGCCGTTGGAATAGTGCCATTTATGACCGTTGGAAATAGTACCATTTATGGCCGTTGGGAATAGTACCGTTTATAGCCGTTGGAATAGTACCATTTATGGCCGTTAGGAATAGTACCATTTATGGCTGTTGGGCTATTTCAAAACACACCGTATCGATACGGCTAGGCGTATCGGTACGGGTTTTGGCTACTGGAATTTTGGTAGTTTGAAAACCCTAAGGCGTATCGGTACGGTCCAATACCGTATCGGTACGGTCACTTGAAAATTATGGTTTTGACTACTTTAAATGTATTTTAAAACCATTCCAAAGCCTTTAAAAACCCTTAAACATATTTTCAAGTTGTTTTTGACTAAAAACATATTTTAAATTCTTTTCAATTTAGTCCAAAACATTTTTCAAATATTATATCAAAACTTTGGTTCTACAGTGAGCCAATGGGATGAAGTGTCCATACTTTGTAAATTTGTCTATTACAACAATGATGCAATTGGATTTGTTGGAGGGGGCAAACCTTCGATAAATTCTATTGTAATGATGTCTCAAGCCTGATGAGAAATAGGCAGTGGTTGTAGAAGTCTAAGAGGGGCCACATGTTCTGACTTAGTTCTCTGGCAGGCATCACAGTTTTGCACATAGGAATGGACCATGGTTCTCGTGCCTGGCCAGTAGAAATTGGAGTGGAGCCTCTCAAATGTGGCTTGTATTTCAGAACGACCTCCATGAGGGGAATCATGTAGGGTTGTAAGCAATTGCTGTCTAAAATTTGTATGTTCTCCCACATAAACCTTTCCTTTGTACCTTAGGATCCCTTTTTGATAAGCCCAATTAGTGTCAGATGCAGAATTAATGGGCACAGTAGGAAGTACTCGTTGAACCAGTGGATCGTTCTCATAACTCTTTTCAATGTCCTGTACCCAAGCTGGAGTAAGTATTGTAGTACCCATAGTTGATAGCTCCCCTAACTTTAGTGCTTGTCTAGACAATGCATCAGCAACTAAATTTGTCCTCCCCTTTCTGTATAGAATCTTGTAATCTAGGCCCAACAGCTTTGTGAGACCCTTTTTTCGGAATTGTAGTGGTGAGTTTTTACTCTAGAAGGTTTTTGAGAGGTTCATGGTCTGTTTTAATGACAAAGGGTCCTCCCTCGAGATAATGTCTCCATTTAGAAATGGCCAACAAAATAGCAAGGCACTCTTTCTCATAGATTGAAAGGTCACGGTGTCTAATACCTAGAGCCTTGCTTAAGTATGCAATAGGCCTGCCATCTAGTGACAAAACAGCTCCAATGCCACGAGAGCTAGCAACAGTCTCTAGATAAAAAGTTTTTGTAAAATATGGAAGGGCTAAGACTGGTGTAGTACACATGGCCTGTTTCAACTTGTTGAAAGCTTCTCGAGCTTCCTCAGTCCAGATAAAACCTTCCTTTTTAGCATGTTTGTGAGAGGCTTGCTAATCTCCCCATAACTTCTAATGAATTTCCTGTAGTACCCTGTCAGACCCAAAAATTCTCTGAGAGATTTAAGGCTTCTGGGAAGTGGCCATTCAGACATAGCAACTACTTTGGCTGGGTCAGTTGCTACTCCCTTTGAAGAAATGATATGGCCTAGGTATTCCACTTGAGGCTGGCCAAAAAAATACTTGGACTGTTTGAAAAATAATTGGTGTTTGCGTAGGACTTCAAATACAGTTCTCAAATGACTTGCATGAGAATCTAAATGTGGACTGTAAACCAAGATGTCATCGAAAAAAACTAAGACAAATTTTCTCAGAAAAGGACCAAATAACTCATTTATTAGAGACTGAAAGGTTGCAGGGGCATTGGTTAAGCCAAATGGCATTATCTTGAATTCAAAATGCCCATGATGAGTTCTAAATACAGTCTTAGGAATGTCTTCTGGTTTCACCCTAATTTGACAATATTTAGACCTCAGGTCTATTTTGGAGAAGTAGGATGCCCCATTGAGTTCATCTAAGAGATCTTCTACCACAGGGATTGAGAATTTATTCTTCACTGTCTGAGTTGCCTGTAATCCACACAAAATTTCTATGTACCATCCTTCTTTTTAACCAACAAGCATGAGGAAGCAAATAGACTCTTGCTAGTTTGTATAATAGCAGCACTTAGCATTTCTTGTATCTGCTTTTCCACTTCTGACTTTTGATTATGAGTAAACCTGTATGGCCTCAAATTAACAGGTTGTGCTCCTGGTTTTAGGGTGATGGCATGATCCTGTAATCTCACTGGTGGTAGCTGGGTAGGTGCCTCAAACACATCTTTAAACTCAGACAACAGAGGCTTCAATTCTTCAAGAATGGTTTCCTCAGCAGCTTCAGCACTAAGAAGGTACACCTCTCCTATTAGTTCAGGGTCTTTATCTGCTAGTTTCTGTAATTTGTTTCCAGAAATTTTTTGTATCCAAGGTTTCTTAAGCCGTCCTTGAATCACCACTTGCTTACCATCTTTCTCAAACCAAATAGTCATTTTGTTGAAGTCCATGAGGATTGGGCTAAACTTTTTCAACCAGTCTACTCCAAAAACCATATCACATCCTCTTATTTGCAATACTTTAAAATCATGATAAAACTGGAATCCTTGCATCTGCCACCCCAATTGATTACTCTTGGCTGCATTGTAAAGCTTCTCTCCATTAGCTACTGTAATGGCTAATAGATGAGTCTGAACTACCTCAACACCTTCCTTAGCCCAGTTGGAAGTAACAAAGCTATGTGTACTGTCACTGTCAATGAGGATATTCAAGGATTTTCCTTTAATTACCCCTTGAAGTCTCAGTGTGTTGTACCATGCATTCCCTGTCAGTGCATTTATAGATATCTCTAGATTCCCTTATGAATGTTTATTTCCCTTTGGTTCATCTAGAATGTCTTATTTTTAACTTTCTTGTTGTTCATCTCTCATTCCTGGTTCTTCTTCTTTCATTAAATTAAGTTTTATTGCTTTGCACTGATGCCCTAGATTGAATCTTTCCCCACATTTGACGCATAAGTTGTTAGCTCGTCTGTACTCTACAAATGTTTGTTTAGTAGGGGCAAGGTTTTGGAATTGCTTAGTGGATGTTGCAATATTTGTAACTTTTGGTGTGGTAGTCACATTATGATAATAAGGCCCTATTTAGAGATACTTGGTCTTCTTAGATTCCACCTCAAGTGATAATTCATGCAATTTGGCCAATCTGTAGGCATTAGCTAGAGTAGTAGGCTCATGCACTCTCACCCTATGCTTCACTTCTTCCTTAAGGCCACTCAGGAAGCTAGAGACAATGTATTCTTCCCTGAGCCCTAGGTTCTACTGAAGGATATAGGGTTGAAGTTCTTCAAACCTATGTTGGTATTCCTCTACATAAGATTTTTGAGTCAGTTTAGAAAACTCTTCCACCACATCAGTGTACCCTTTATCACAAAATCTGTGGCAAAGATCAGCTTTGAACTCGTGCCAAGTGACTCTATGTTTCTGTAAAACATAACTGTCAAACTAGGTTTCAGCATGTCACATGAGATACATCGTAGCCATATCCACCTTCTGATCTTCAGGTATAACAAATAACCCAAAATACTTATCACATTTCTTAAGCCATCCTCTGGAGTTATCTCCATCAAAAGCCTGTAGCTTTATTCTGAGTTTAGGAATGAAAGTTCCTGAGCTACTAATGTGATGGATAGTGGGTGATGAGACCTTGTTCAGTTTCTCTTCTTCCCCTAGTGTAGGGTTTTCATTAGTACTCTTTAATTCTTGTTTCGTTTTAGGAGTCTGTTCAGGTGAGGTGAGGGTTGATTTTGAGGCTAAAATTCTTAGGTCATCTGGTTGATATGAGTATCGTTATTTATCTTTAATGACAGTGATTTGTATTGGTTTCTTTCTGTGCTTATCTACAAGTGTGAAGTTTGGTACCTGATTGCCAGCTCGGTTTTGACTTTCGGGGCTGACAGCTTCAGTATCTGAGACGTCCTTGGTCACCACTGCAAGGATTTTGGCCATAGTCTCCTGGTTTTCCACCATGTATGCCTCCAGGATGTTCAGTCTGACCCCTTGTGTCTCCCACCATTTTGGAGGTTTAAAATCGTCCTGTAGTTTCTCTATGTGAGCTTGCACCTCCTTCATCTGTTTCTGTAGCTCTGTCAGTTCTATAGTCTTTGTCATAGGCTGATTTTTCTTTGTTTTTCCCAACTTTGTGGATCAATAACGCAGTTCTGAATACCAATTTGTTATGTACGAAATAGAAAAGAAAGGGTTTAGAGAAAATGAAGAGGAATGGAGGATAAGAATTCAGAAGATTTCATTGATAATAATCAGCATAGGATTTTCAAGCTTACAACTTTCACTCTTATACTCTAAAATGAGACAAAAGATAAAAATAAACGGCTGTAAAATAATTCTCTCTCCTTGTAACAAACTAACGGTTGCCTAGCTGGATTAATTCAAGCCAGAATCTGTCATATGAGCTATGTGGGCTGCATTGTCTTGGGCCGCTTTCGGGTCAACACCCACGTCCATTTCTTCGTCCGGTTCAACCCTGTTGTCGTGAGCCGGTCCATTACCATCGAGAGTCAGTCCATTACCATCGTCCAAAACGCCATCGTCTCCATATTTCTCATTTCCCCCAATTTCACTAACTCTCGATTTCTTCTTCTGCCCTAATTTCTCCACCATTGACATAACAATATGTCAATATATATTTATCCTTAGCCGTCTTAATATTGTTTTAATCATGTTTTATTCAAATAAGCCATTTTTATTGGGTTGCATGTAACACCCGTGTTTTGGGGTTAGGAGTTAATCGGGTTAGTTGGTCTGAATCGGTAAAATTAATCTTTAATCAAATTAACCCTAGTTGGATCTAATTAGAGTTTAATTAAAAAGGGAATGACCATTGTGGTAATTTAGCCAAATAAAATTTAAAAAGTAGACAACCTTTTTGAAAGTTAAAAAGAACAAAAAAGTGGTCTTCTCCCCCATTGCTCCCAATGTGAAAATCAAACCTAAACCCCTCTCAAACCCTATTTACTATTCCATTTGATTTCTTCCTCATCTCAAGGGCATTTTTAAAGGTAATTATATATTTGAACTCTCCTCTACATTTACCTAGTTTTAAAATTTAAAACTATCATCTTTTGAAATTTGGGGTTCAATGAAAGCTTGAGTTTTTATTGGGTTTTTCAAGTGATTTTGATTTATTAAGTTGGGTTTTGGTTTAGTCACCTCAAAATACACATAATATGTTAAAATGGGTAAGTTTGGGTGAAAACCCGAAATGGGTCCTTGTGGCCATTTTTGAAGTGTCTAAAACTTGAATTTTTGTGAGTTTTAGGGTTAGGTTGAAGGGCTGATGGTTTAAGGATGTTAGGAAGGTGTTTTGGGACCATTTGGGTGTTCGAAAACAGGGTTTTCAGCTTGGTTTTAAGGGAGCTCGAAAATGGACATTTTGGGTGATTATTGGGTTTGAAATTGTTGAAGTATGGCTTGTATTTATGGATTGAAGTGGTGACTGAGTTTTAGCATTGATTTGTGAGTAATGGATGTGTTTTGATTAGCTAGAAACAAGAGGAGACTTTGGAGAAGCATCGGGATCGAATCCGGGCACATAGGAGGCTTGCTTGCTTGTTTTGGTTGCTAGGGAAGGGTGGTGAGTAAACTTTAAATATGTTTTTAAAGTTGGTTCAAGTGTGTAGTGTATGTGTTGGAATGTGCTTGGTAGGCCTTTCCTATGTGGGACTTGAATTGGTAATTTAACTCCTTGTTTTCTATTGATGCTATTTATGCCTTGCCTATTTGATTGTGAGAAATGTGGTTTGAATGGTATATGTGTACCTTGATATATGTATGTGATGAGCATGTGATAGAAATGGTGGATATGTGATGTGGTTAAAGGAATTGGCACTAATTAACTTATCGGGTGTAAATGATCGATCATTAGGATTAGTGTGCACACAAATTGAGTCAAAACGTACGTGGCCTTGATGGCGTTGAGTCATCAAGGAGGAGTACGGTGATGTAATATTCCACCGGAAGTTTATTTATATTCTACGTGATGATGAGTGGAATCCCATCCGTAGGGCATGTGGTGATGAGTGGAATCCCGCCCATGCAAGGTCCGGTGATGAGTGTAATCCCACCGAGGTAATGTTGTTGTTGAGATTAAATCCGCACATCCGGGTAAACTAATAGTGGCCAATTGAACTTGTTCATATAATTATGACGTTATGATGTTGGCATATGATGTTTGAGCTTAGTATGATGTGAGATGCCATATTATGATTCTTGAAAGACTAGCTAGGTTGACTTGTTGATTACCTATGTATGTTGTATGTGAGGTAAAGGATTTGCATGCTTGAACCCTGCATTGTTGATGTTTTCGATTTTAGAGCATCCTCACTAAGCTTCTAGCTTACGCTCTCATTTTCAACAATGCAGATCGTTAGCGTGGTGTTAGCACGGAGCAAGGCGAAGGGGCTTTCCAAGTTTTTGTTGCTCAAGTACGGTTTAGCAATTAATGTGGTAGTTTAGCAATGTGGCAAGAGTGTGTTTTGTATGAGCGATGTATGACTCATATGTGTGTTTGATGTTCATGAATTGGCTTTGATTGTAAAACTTGTTATGTCTTGTCGAATGTTTGTGTGATGACATGCCCTTTGAATGTTTAAGTTGCTTTTGGTTGGCATGTAAACCTTATTGTGATGAATTGTGCCATTTGGCTTGAGTTCTTAAGCATGCCCTTATATGAAATGTTGCCTTTTGTGTAAATGCCATGAATGGATGTTTCACCTTATGCCTGGTGTGTTTGAGCATGTTTTGACATAGGGCCCATGCCTCTAGATCATGCTTGTAAGTGTTGAGTGCTCCTTGGGGTCGTTTAGGGCCTTTAGAGTTGTGGAGAAATGTTTAAATCTGGTTTTTGAAGGTTGCAGACAGCCAGTGTTTCGAAACGGGCTGAGCCGTTTCGGAACGGGTAAGGCTTCAGGGACCCCGTATCGGAACGCGTTTCGATACGGTTTGGCCACTGTGAGCCCATGTTCCGATACGAGTTTCGGAACACTTTGGCTACTGGAAATCTGAGAAATTGCCGAGATGAAGGCGTTTCGAAACGGGTCTAAGGGTTTCAGAACGGTCAATATCTCGTTGACCACGAGAAGTTGACTGTTGAGGGTGTTTCGGAACGGTTGACCTCCATTCCGATACGGCCCTCTCGTGTGGGCTTGGGGCAGTTGACTAGGTCAAGGCGTTTCGATACGCCTCAATGGTGTTTCGAAACGGCCTGCCAAATGGATTAAAATTGGACTGTTTATTTGTCGGTTTGAGTTCTGTTGCGTGTCTTTCTCAAATTCTTCCGCTGATGTGTTCACATAGGATTTAAATGTGCCTTTAGAGAAGATTAATTTAAAAGAAATTTTTAGGGTTGCTAACCGAGGGGAAACCTTAACGGGTTTCGCTTCGGTTTTCCCCGTGTGGCCTACTCGGACCGGTCATCCGGCCAGACCGGGACGAGGGGTTACATTGCAAGCCTAATAGAATCCCTAAAATTTAGATATCCATCCAAACCGCATGACCTGACAACTAAACAATTTTTTAAGGAGCTCAATTATGTGAAAACGAGTCACATTTGCAGTCAAATGGGAGTTTCTCCCTGTTAGAATATAATTAACTAAGGCGATTGTAATTAGTTGTATTAGCTTGTTAAGCCAATTAAAGTTTGTTACAAAAAAATCTCATCCCTTTGTGTCCTGGTGGTAAAGGTAGATGTTCATCATCCATTGGGACCCGGGTTCGAGCACCAATAATGCATGCTGTGTGTGCCGTCTTAGAAAAGACTAAGAAAATTGAACAGATGCTACCCTTGCATCGCACCAGCATATTTCAAAAAAAAAGTTTGTTACAAAAATCAGCTGTATTTTAGGTATAAAACTGACGTAATGGGCTAAGGCACCCAATCTTCGTAATCCATTTTCTCATTAATACAAACTTTCTCAAATTACTTTCTTCACTATGTTCATCATTTAGTTTTCAATATAAAATCCTAGTGGTTGGCAGGGCCGTTTCTGAGATTTTAATGGCCTATAGGCGAATCAAAATTTTGGGTCCTAATAACAACAACTAAAAATAATAATTTTAAGAGCATGCAAAAATAAATTAATTTGCTTGTAAATTATGTTTTTTATTACAATAAAAACAATCTAATAAAGACATCAAAATTCAAATGATAAACATCAATAAATTTTATTAAACATCCAACTACTCATACAAAATAATTTCTACGAGCACTTTTAGATGCAAAATCACTAATAATAGTGTCTACGTCAATATGTTCTAACATATTTTTCTCAATACATAAAATGGCTAGACCATTCAACCTTTCTTGCGACATTGACGACCTCAAGTAAGTTTTCAACAATTTTAATTTCGAAAAACTTCTTTCGGCAGATGCAACAGTCACCGGCATAGTTAAGAGGATTCGATAAGCAATTGAAACATTTGGATAATAATCCCCAACTTTGACAAACTTGAGAATTTCAAGTGCCGACATTAACTCATTTGGCAAAGTCATTTGCAAGACTTTCAATTCTGATAAGAGATCATCTGCATCAACATCAGAAAAATCGTTGTAAGAAAAAATATTTTTAAAGTTTATGCAAAATTTTTGTAATTCAATACTACCTAAAGATTTTAACATTTTAGAATTAAATAAAAATCTAAAAATATTGTCAAATAACTTTAATTGTTCAAATCTAATTTTCAAAGAAGTTATATCCAAATCAACAATCACAAAAAAATAATTGACTCTAAAAGATTCTTCGGGTGATTGTACTTCTTCATCATCATCATTTTCATCAAATTGTCTTCTTCTAAACACATGGCGTTTTGTTGAAAATATTGGTTCTATATTCATACCAAATGCAAGAGTTTTCGCAATATCCATATAAGACTCAAACCCTTCATTTCTATATTCTCAAAGAACAGTATTACAATTTCTACTTCACTAACTGTAGTTCCAATGCACATAGATTTAGATTGCAATTTCTTATTCACCTTGTTAATAATAAATAAAATCTCACACCAAATCACCAAGCTAAGTAAGAACTCAAAACTTGCAAGAGAATTAGCTAAACTTTTTGCTTCACTTTTTGTTTTGACATCTTCACTACTAGAATTGTACAAAATCAATAAAGCTAATTTTATTTGAGGTGCTTGAAATCTAATAGCTTTAATGCTCTTTATTTGACTCTCTCATCGAGTATTACACAAAGATTTAACTGTAAAATCTTTAACATTATCAACTATTTTTTTTATTTTTTGGTAGAACTTGCAAATAATGTGTATATGCGATGTACAATTCTAAAAAAAGAAATAGCTTTCACACAAGAATGTGTCATATCCGATAGAGTGAGATTAAGACTATGACAAGCACATGGCATATATAAAGCCCTTGGATTTATTTCAAGTAACCTCTTTTGAACTTTTTGGTGTTTTTCTTTCATATTAGAACCATTATCATAACCTTGACCTCTAATATCATTAACATCTAAATCAAGTGACTTACATGCATCAAATAATTCATTAAAAAGTCCTAATCCAGATGTATCATTTACATTTAAAAACTTCAAAAAAACTCATCTATTTTTATTTTATTACTTGACACATTAACACATCGTATTATCAAACTCATTTGTTCTTGATGGCTCACATCTGGGGTACAATCAAGGATAACAGAAAAATATTTTGACTCTTTAATGATCTTTATCATAGAAGTTCTAATACTATGTGCCAAAAGAGAAATTAATTCATTTTGAATTTTAGGACCAAGGTAGTGATAGTGAATTTCTTGACTTTGGATACGTCTAACATGATCTTGCATTACTAAATCAAATTCGGCTATCATTTTAATTAAACTTAAAAAATTACCATTACCATCATCATAAAATTTTCCACTAGATCTACGAAAAGTTAAATTATTTTTGGCAAGACATTTCACAACGGATATTATTCTTATTAAAACTTGTTTCCAACGTTTCTTTTCTTTTGAAATTCCTTCTTGTAAATTTTTATCAATACCTTTATTCTTTTCTAATCTTATTCTTGTTTCATTTCAAGTATTCATATTAGTCATATGCTCAACACTATTCTCATGTTGTTTGAGTCTATCACTCAAATGTTTTCAATCATCCATTCCATCATTTGCTAAAATACTTTTGCTATTTTGAGAACTAAATAACTTGCAACAAAAATAATATGTTTTATTAACATGTCTAGAGTAAACTAACCATTTTCTATCAAGAGTTTCTCCGTTGCTCAATTTTTTTAAAAAATATGAATAAGAAAATGTCTAAAAAGATTATCCTTAGGAAATGTGAGATTCAAATCTCTAATGGGTCTTTTTTCATTCAAAATATCTCTAGTTTTAGTATCAAGAACACCCTAATTTTTAAGATCATAGATATCAAAAAGGAGAAATTATATGTTGATCAATGTCAACATCAACATTTGATGCATCAAGTACATAATCATGCTCATTATTTAAATTAGTATTATCTTTATCATTCAAATTTTCATTAGAATGTTCAATATTATCTTCATTTACGTCCAACTCATTATCATCTAAAGGCTTTTCTACTCGTTTTGGAAAATTTTATCTAAAGCACCATTTTGTGATTCTATTAATTCTTGTACTTGTTTTCTTTTTTTTTCTTTTTTCACTACCAGAAGCCTGTTTTCGATTCAACGTTATACTATAAGAATTATTAAGCAAAAAGTATAGAATGATAGCACCTGGATCTCTGTTGTTGAAGACTTGAAGTTAGGCCTCAAATTTGATTATAGTACATCAATAGTAAATCCCATAAACCGCAATCTCCTTGAATATATGAATTTTTACCCTCTTGAAATATCAAATTAAAATTATATAAAAAATTAAAATAAATTATGAGAAAATAATATAAGAAAGAGAGAAAATTGAAGAGAAATTGAGATGGGAAGAACAAGAACAATACAACGATTATTTATAGGTGTATTTGAAAATCTTATTCTTATTAAAAATAAATTATTATTAAAACCTTAATAATTACCTTAAAACCTACTAAAATATGTACTAATTACAATAAACTAACGGTACTAATTTGTTTTGCAGAAAAAATAACGGTACAATATTAATATTAGATTGCTTCTAAATATGTACTGTTTTTTTTTTTGCAAAAAAAATTAACGGTACTATTAGACTGTACTATTTTGTAACTTAAAAAAAATATGTTCAAACGGTTATAAAAATTAATAGGGTAAATTATACCAATGACCACCAAACTACAGGGTTGGTGTCGATTTGACCACTATATTTTTAATTGTGTCAAATATACCACTTAATTATTTAAATGGTTCCAATTAAGCCACCCGCCGTTAAAAAATTGAAAAAATTGACGGAACTGTTAAAAAAAATTGGTATAATTACATATTTGGTCCTCTATATTTATACAATATATCAATTTAGTCCAAATTTTAATCTAATAAAATAAATTAATTATTCAATAAGATGGTGACACGTGTCACCAACTTATTGGAAGTCTTTAATTATTTTTATTTAATTAATTTTCCACCTCCAATCAGGTGGTGACACGTAGGGGTGATAATGAGTCTGACCGGCTCGTGAGCTACTCGGGCTCGGCTCGGTCAAAGCTCGGCTCGAGTGAGCTCGACTCGGGCTCGGACTCGGCTCGAAACCTTAACAAGCCGAGCCGAGCCTACCCAGGCTTGGCTCGAAAAGCTCGTGAACAGGCTCGGAATCTACATATGCACTAAAATAAATTATGTGTTTGTATTATAAGAATTTTTATTGATTATTTGGATTAATCTAATTTTTGGCACTTTTTCCCCTTTCCGGTCATTGAATTTCGTTTTAGTGTTGGTTATGAAAAGGATTTTTAAAGAATATTTTATATAAAAAAACTATAGCAAAATTTTTCATTTCGAGCCTGAGCCTGGCCAGGCTCGGGCTCAACTCGGCTCGTTATCACCCCTAAGTGACACGTGTCACACTCTATTGAAGGTGGAAAAATGTTAACATAGAAATTGCTTCCAAGGGAGATTGAACTTGAGACCTTTGAATGTAAGGGGCAGGTGCTTGCTACTAGGCCAAGCATATTTTTGTGCTATGAGATAGCATCTTTGATATATATTTAAATATATATCAACTTTGGAAATAGGCAGAGCTGCTTGCGAATCTCTTCGAGATGAATACTAGTAATCGAGAGATTCGCAAGAGATTCGTTTAGGGTTAAAATCTCTGTCAGGATGCTTGTCTGATAGACTCGAACTCTTGTTCTGGTTTACAGTGATCTTTCCGGTCACCTGAGCAATCGACTTGGTCTATTCAGAAATCTAATTATATCAAATTTGACATTCTTGAGTTACGTGAATGCAGCTTGCAACAATTTAACGGGGAAGAATGCAACAAGCACTCAACTCCAAAGTTTTGATGCGTCAAATTTTGCTGGTAACCAGTGGACTCCAAGAAAATCAAACCACTGCAATTTCTTGATTGTTTGATATATATAATATTGTTGTATTGTTACTATATATTTGTCTACTTTTTTTTTAACACTTTTTATAATATCATGGACACAGTAGCATCCAAAATAAAAAATTGTAATTTTATATAGGATCATATTTGCAGCTCAGTTTGTCTAATATATATTTTGAATGTTTGATATAATATTGTACTCTTTTTCCAAGAAAAGCACACAGTACTAGCTGAAACACTTTGAGACGATTAATCACCATATACAACTAGCTCTAACACATTTGGAAATAGGCAGATCTCCATGATTTCTTAAACAAAGGTCTTTCGACGGTCCAAAAATGCAACTACAACAACAAATCCCAGCACAGCACTCACGTAAAACCAAAACCAAAATGATGCTGGAAATCGTGAGGGATCAGATGGTG
This sequence comes from Hibiscus trionum, assembly GCA_030270665.1. Lineage (NCBI taxonomy): Eukaryota > Viridiplantae > Streptophyta > Magnoliopsida > Malvales > Malvaceae > Hibiscus > Hibiscus trionum. The sequence goes on along the minus strand of BSYR01000006.1, from coordinate 25,487,291 downwards.
GACAGAGATTTTAACCCTAAACGAATCTCTTGCGAATCTCTCGATGATATATATTTAAATATATATCAAAAATTGTATCGCATAGCACAAAAAAGTGCTTAGCCTAGTGGCAAGTATTTGCCCCTTGCATTCCAAGGTCTTAGGTTCAATCCCCCTTGGAAGCAATCTCATAGCACAAAAAAGACTTCTAATAAGGTGGTGACATGTGTAATTATACTAGATTAAAATTAGGAGTAAATTGATATATTGTATAAATATAAAGGACCAAATGTGTAATTATACCAATTTTTTTAACAATTTCGTCAACTTTTTCGTTTTTTTTAACGGCGGGTGGCTTAATTGGAACCATTTAAATAGTTAAGTGGTATATTTGACACAATTAAAAATATAGTGGTCAAATCGACATCAACCCTGTAGTTTAGTGGTCATTGGTATAGTTTACCCAAATTAATAATGAATTATCCCAAAAAAATAATGATAATGTGGGCTCGCCCATCCATGTAGCCAATTTCCAACTTTCTACCGTACAACCTTCACCATAATAATGATGGGCCCCGTTCAGGCCCGGCCCTGGGTAGGGGCAGAAAGTGCGCCCGCCCAGGGCCCACAGCTTAAGCAAATTATATTTTTATAATTTTATTCGAATCGTATTTGTTTTTAATAGTCTAATTTTTTTAATATTTGTTATTAGGGGTCTAATTTTTTCAATATTTGTTAATATAAATTTAATTTTTTTCTAATATTTATTATTAGGGGCCTACTCTTAAAATTCAACATTTTCTAATACTTGTTATTAGGGGCCCATTTTTTTAATATTTGTTATTTTGGGCATACTCTTAAAATTCATTTTTTTAATTATTGTTATTAGGGGCCCAATTTTTCAATACTTGTTATTATGGACCCACTCTTAAAATTATTAATTTTTTCATTACTTGCTATTAGGGACATAGATTTAAATAATAGTATCCAACCGCAACAACGACTGTTACATGACGATAGTGGTAGTGGCGGAGCTAGAATTTTCTTATAGTGAGGTCATGAGTGAAGTATGATGTATTGAAGATTTCTATACCACTAGAATAAACATTGTTGACCGCATACTCCAAACAAATTAAATGGGGTCAAATCTAATATTTCCTATGAAAAATTTATATTACCTCCTTAAAAGTCTTATGCCCCAACAAATCAAGTAGAGTCAATTGCACCCCCAATTTATATGCTACATCCGCTCATGGGTAGCGGCACCATCTAAAACCGCGTTACTTGCAATTTTTATGTACATAATAACATATGTTATTAAGAGATTTCACAACCACGATATTTGTAGTGACCGAAATAGCATCTATAATGCCCGCAACCACAATAAAACCTAACATGACTGTAAATACGACGGCAATCGTAATTTAAATTTCTAATTTGGGGCCCATGTTTTATATTCGCCCTGGGCCACTAAAAATCCAGGACCGGCCCTGGCCCCGTCATTCATCAACTTTATTCATATATATATATTCAACTTTATTCATATATATATATATATATATTTATTTATTGTTATGGCCCTTAAAAATTTTTAAATTTATTTTAAGTATCTAATTAATATATTTAGGTATGGGTCCTGGACAAGACAGGGCCCTGGGCCGTCACCCTTATTGCCCTGGCCCAAGGACGGCCCTAGTTGTTGGTAATATACTTCTCTTTGCCTCCATTCACCGTTCGTTCATATCTTCGGCAACTATGCCACCATTCTTACACTCCCAAACTTCACTTCAAAAGAAAACAAAACCCTTTTTACAAAATATTTCACCATGACTGTGTAAACGAGCCAAGTCGAGCTCGAGTAGTGCTGAGCTCGACTCGACTCGTTAAGATTTTGAATCGAGTTTGAGTAATTTTTAACGATCCTAAGAAATCTGAACTCGACTCGGCTCATTAAGAACTCGAGTCGAATTCGAGCTTTATTCGAGCCTAATCGAGTCAAGTGTTGACCGATCTTTGACCGTGTCGGACTCGAGTATCTCGCCATCTGTCACGTCTCATTTAAAGCCCTATCAAAAAAAAACTTTGATACACAAGTTGTATGAACTCAAGCTTATTAATTTTAGGGTTTAGGACATTAATTTAGGGTTCAGAAATTTAGGTTGTTGAGTTTATAATTTAGAATTTAGATTTTAGGGTTTAAGACTTATGTTTAGGGTTATAAGTTTAAAAATTTATATTTTAAATTATAAAAAATAATATATTATATTTTGCAGATCATGTGATGACAAGTGTGGGTGGAATTATGCTGCTGGGTATGATTCTAAACCAAAAAGGGATGGACAAATATTTTATCAGAATTATTTCAACTTTTAGCTCTGGTTGGGGTAATCGCTAAATAAATAAAAAATATTTATAGGCATTTATTGACTTTCTCACCCGCAAGTTCTTTTAAGTTTTTAAATAAATAAATTGATTTCATTAAAAAAGTAAAGAGAGAAGAGGTAATTTCTTTTTTACAATTTTTTAATTCTTTAAAAACGTACATATCTGCCTTTCACTCAAATCTAATTAAATTTTTTTTTTCAAATATCTCAAGAAATCATCCTACTTTCTCATAACTATATCATAATACTTCTAGTTGTCAAAAAAAGAGAGAAAATTTCAAGACATCAAACGAAAGCACGTGAATTTCTAAAATAATTGGACGTGAGGACAAACTTAAAAGTGGACAAACTTCAAATTTTGTAAGACATCAAAAGAGGGCACGTGGATTTCTAAAATTATTGGACATGGCCAACAAATTTAAAAGTGGACAACTAAGGAGCTAATAAAAAAGTAAATATGATCATTTTAACTGTTTACTCTTTTTTTTTGTCAATTTAGTTCCATTGATTATTGTCCTAAAGGCAATAAATATTTGGATAATAATTTATGGGTAAATTGCACAGATTATCAGTCAACAATATTCTCTCTCTTATTTTGGTCACTCAACTTTCAAATTTTCTAATTTACTAACTCAACTTTATACATTCAACGTTTTTGGTCACTCACTCACGAATATTTTATTATTATTTTCAAAATTTTAATATTATTAAATATAAAAACAATTTAAAATAAATAATAAAATAATAAAATATTATTATTTAATTTTAAAAATATTTAAATTAACTGCCGCCGATTGTCATCACCGGCGGCCACCGTCGACCACCACCGGCCTTTAAAATCGGTGCCCGTTTGACCCCAAATTACATCGGGCGACTCGTTTTGACACGCTGAGTCTGAATCTGGTAATTGTTTCACCGTAAAATGCCTTGAAACTCGTGAATCTCGATATAAATGTTTTAGTTTCTTCACTTTCGCTCCCTTTTCGTGGATTTTGGAGCACTTTCCGACAAAATGGAGGCCAGATTCGGACTCAGGGGAGTGAGGCGAACTCACCGGTGAAATATGGGACCGAATGACCACCATCTACAGTCGTCGGCGGTGGCGGCCATGGTGGCCGCCAGATACTTTGATTTTTTTGGGTTTTTTTTAATTTTAAATTATTTTTATATTAAATAATAATAAAATATCATGTCATTCAAAAATAATAATAAAATATTCGTGAGTGACCAAAAACGTTGAATGTATAAAGTTGAGTTAGTAAATTAGAAAAATTAAAAGTTGAGTGACCAAAATAGGAGAGAGAAGATTGTTGAGTGATGATCTGTACAATTTACCCATAATTTATTGATGTTATCATATATTCATAATTAAAACCTTACCGTATATACGATCAATTATTGTGTTTATTAATACAATACCTTGTATATGAAAAACAATGTTATCCATTAAACCCTCCGGCTCTAACCGTCATTTTCATTATCAGTTAGATTTTATCATTAATTATTCGAATTATTCATAAATTGTATATTTAGTTCCTACGCTCTAAGTTGGACGATTATATTTTTTTATATTTTATTGAAATTTTAGTCCAACTCAAATGGTGTAGTATTAAAATATAACTAAAACACACGACATGACTAAAAATGATTAAATTAAAAAATAATAACGAAATCTATAACTTACCCACAATAAAAAAAAAATTAATTGTAAATTTTAACTTAACAGATTTAACGATGGTCATTCCAGTCAAAACAAAAATTTCAAAATCAAAAAACTTGAAGGTTAAAATTTGTGGGTGCTCAAACGACAAGTTTGGTTAATAACAAAATCAATTTACTCAAAATCGATTAAACCGAACTCTTAAAATTTTTAGTTGATAATTACGCTTAAATTTTTTAAAATTTATCAATGAAATGGAACTAAATTCGATTAGTTCTATCAGCTTTCGAATTAACTAAATTTGGTAATGATAAGTTGAGTAAAGCATACGATTCTGTCCAATTCCAATATAAAACAAACCAAATTTTCGTAACAAAGTTACAAAATCATAATTAAGCCATGCCTGTACGGCGCACAATAAACGTGAGAGCGTTTAGGAAAAGAACAAAGTATTATAGATAAGACTTTTCATACATATAAAAACAATCATAATAAAATTTTTAAAAATATCAAAATATTAGGGTAAACTACAATAAATGTCATTCAATTATAGTTAAAATTACATTTGGGTCACTCGATTATTAAAAGTTATATTTAAGTTACTCAATTATTAGTATGATTACATTTCTGTTTGTAGCCGTTAAATGTTGTCATTTAATTGGGTAAAATAACAGTTTTAGTCTTCAATACTTTTATATTTTATCAATTTAGTCTTAATTCAAAATAATTCAATAAATTTAACCTTTTATATTTAAAAATATATCAATTTAGTTATTTTTTTTCTTTCAAATCACTTGTACATCCTCGTTAACACTAGAGTAGTTCATTTAAAATTATTAATTAATATAATACACAAATTTATAAATGTAAAGATATTTGTAATTATTTTAATATTAAATTTGTAATTAGTATCTACATTAAAATTAAAGTCATTGAAATCTATTTAAAATTATTTATGAAAACTCTATGTTTTAGTTACTGCTACCACGTAATTTTCTACAAAAGTTCACATTTTAGTTATTGCCACCACATCAGTTACTGAATTTTTATTACAAAACAAATTTTTTTTTAAGTTTTTTACAAGTTTGTCTTATAATAAAAAATAACTGCTACAAAATTATTGTAAAAAATATAGTTTTTAATAAAAATACACAGATTTGCAGAGAACTTAAGAAATTCGTTTTATAATAAAAATGACCAAATTAATATATTTTTAAATATGAACTATTAAATTTATTGAATTAAGACTAAATTGATAGAATATAAATACTTCGAGGACTAAAACCATCATTTACCTAATTAAACAACAATGTTTAACGACTTTAAACGTTCGAGTGACCCAATTATAATTATAATATTAATTGAGTGACTTAAATATAACTTTTAATAATTAAGCAACTCAAATGTAATGTAATTGAGTCAGCTATGTTGTAGTTTACCCAAAATATTATTTAAACACATGATCCTCGTAATTATCAACAAAGAAATAGAATAAGTGGTAGTGTGGTACCAACCACGTTCAGCAGCCTATTAAGCGAGCTCTCAGATTGGATCATAAAAGATTTGAATTGAGAAAAGAAAATGGAAGAGGCGTTGCTGAGTAGAAACGTGGAGAGGAGGATAACATGGAGCGGATTCACGGAGGAGTTAAAGGCGGTGAGCTACATGGCGGTGCCGATGGTGGCGGTGTCAGTGTCGCAGTACCTTTTGCAGGTCATCTCGGTGATAATTGTCGGCCACCTCGGCCAGCTACCGCTTTCCGGGATCGCCTTGGGTTTCTCCTTCGCTAACGTCACCGGCTTCAGCTTTATCGTACGTCTTCTCTCCCTCAAATCCCTTAATTTCTCATCTCTTTCACGTTTTCTGACCTGCAAATTTTCACTCATAAGCAACCAGATCCATCTTTTTATTCTCTTTACACTTTAGAACGTTTACACGAACAATTTCAATTGAAATCATCAAAATAAATCTGGATTAAACCATAATAACAAGATTTGAACTGAAAACCTCGAAATTTCTAGAATCCTCTTTATACGGCTCATTAACATAAACAATCACTTAATCACCGTGAATATTCACAGCTTAATTATGATAACCAAACTTAGAATCATTGTCGAATTTGAGTATATACTAAAGTAACGTGTGTTTAACCTTTTTTTAATAAAAAGAATTAATTGTTAATAATTGGCTATAGAAAAAAAAGAACAGTTCAGATATCAAGACTTGGTACAGAATATTGGACTCTTACAAATTAATGTGTAATTAACTCCTAATTTCTACCATCAGACCAGAGATTGACCGAGGGGTGCTGGTGGGGGCAACCGCCCCCCTAAAATTTTGAAAATCATATATGATTTAAAAAAAAATTAAAATTTTTCTATGCATTTTCTATTAAAAATCTATTTTCGTCCCCCTAAACTTTTATAAGTTCGCCCTCTAAAAATTTTATAGATTCGCCCCCTTAACTTAATGTCTTAGGTCCGTCCCTGAATCAGACATTTAATTATTGACAGCTTATATATAAATAAAATATAATAAAAAATCATGGAACGAATCTTGATATGTGGAATTTTTAGATTTTCGTATCCATGTTGTTGGAATTTTTAATTTTAACAATCAAATCTGAAAATTTTAAATATAGAAAGGCTTACGTACATAATTTATGTCGTACTTTTCATCTAACTACTTAAAATAATTTTTATTATAAATAACTATTTAAAGTATAATTTATTTTATCTTAATAGAGATTTAAAATATTTTTCAATCAATATCACATGTCAATTTTTATGAATTTATTTTGACCAAAAATATACTTTAATATTTATTTTTAGTAAAAAATATTTAAATATTTATTTTGACTAAAAATATACTTCACATCTTTATTTTAAAAAATATTATAAATATTTAGATAAAAAGATGGTATATGTATTTTTTAATTAGAAAAGGGATAATTAACACGTAATGTGAAAGGGAATGGGAAAAAGACAGTTTGTTTTATGTATTAATGACTGATGGCCCTTTACATGTTCTGTGAATTTGGTCAGGGTTGTGAGGACCCACAGACTCATTAAAAATAAAAAAAGTTGATCATGATGGTACGTATTTTTATTAAAATATTTTGACCGTTTTCGCGAAATCTATAATTTTCGCCGTTAATGTGTTGAAAACTTATTTTAATCAACTTAACAAAAGATTTTAGTAAAAAAATAAAAAATTAGAATTCGAGCAGTTTTATTTGAATGTATATATAATTTTGATGACTTAAAAAGTAAATATTATTATAGAATCACAATAAGAAAAACTTATTAAATAATTATTTTCTATAACTGTGGATGGTTGTTGAACAGATTTGCGAATTTAATTATAGGTAGGATCATTAATAAAAAATATATAGGTAGGATCCGCATTATAATATCAACTTATTTAGAGGATATCATCAATGCAATTTTTTAATCAGTGTATAATAAAGTTATATTTAAAATTAAAGTGAGAGATAAAAAAATGTTTTTGAAAAGTGATTTAAAATTTTTATTTATTTTAAATTTAAGTGTTTGGATTATCGTTAAAAATGTTTTTAAATAGATAAAATGCTATTTTAAATGTTGTTTTTAAAAAATATAAAAAGTTAATTATATAAATGAGTAGTTTTGTTCAATAGTGCTTTTGAAAATGCTGAAAAACTAGAAATTTTATCTAAGAAAAAACACTTTTGTTTTTAAAGTTACTTGTTCTCATGCTTTTGGTCCTAAAAGTGTTTTTGGAGTCAAAATACTCTTAAAAAAACATTACAGAACATGACCTTAATGTTTGGGCACTTAAATTTAGTATGTACTAAAGTAATGTGTGTTTAATTATGATAACCAAACTTAGAATAATTGTCGAATTTTAGTATATACTAAAGTAATGTGTGTTTAACCTTTTTTTATAAAAGAATGAATTGTTCGGATATCAAAGCTTGGTACTGAATATTGGACTCTTACAAATTAATGTGTATTTAACTCCTAATTTCTACAACCAGACATTTAATTATTGACAGCTTATATATAAATAAAATATAATAAAAAATCACGGAACGAATCTTGATGAGTGGAATTTTTAGTATCACATGATGTTGGAATTTATTTTGACTAATAATATACTTCAGATATTTATTTTAAAAAATATTATAGATATTCAGATAAAAAGATGATATACTTTAATTATTTATTTGTGATATAAGTCTATAATAAAATAAGATAAAAGTGTTTTAATTGATTATTTTATTCTGCACGTAATGTGAAAGGGAATGGGGAAACAAACAGTTTGATTGTTTTATGTTTTGAACGGAAAGTTTTTTTTGGAGACGGACGCAGAATTTTAGGTTAAGGGGGAGAATTTATAAATTTTTAAAGGTAAATTTATAGAAATTTAAAGGGGATAAAAATAGATTTTTAATAAAAACATTTAAAAATTTTATAAATCGTATAAGAATTTTAAAATTTTAAGGGACGACCACCCTACCAGCTACGTCTATCCCTGGTCTTCCTGAAGACGTGTCCAGATTTTGTATTTTCATTGTTTTGGTCTAATTAAAGGATCCAATAAGTGGGAAGATAACACGTGAAATTAATTTTTTTTATCATCATGATTGATGGCCCTTTAAATGTTCTGTGAATTTGGTCAGGGTTGTGTGGACCCACAAACATTAAAAATAAAAATGTAGATCATGCTGATACGAATTTCTATTAAAATATTTTGACCGGTTTCGCGAAATTTAGAATTTTCGCCGTTAATGTATTGAAAACTTATTTTAATGAACTTAATAAAAGATTTTAATGAAAATAAAATAAAAGATTAAAGTTTGAGCAGTTTTATTTTGACGGTATATGTAATTTTAATGACGTAAAAATAAATATTATTATAAAATCACAATAAAAAGACATATTAAATCATTATTTTCTATTACTGTGGATGGTTGTTGAACAGATTTGCGAATTTAATTATAGGTAGGGTAAGGTATTGGTTTTAAAGATCGAGGTGAAAAAATATTTTTGAAAAGTGATTTAGATTTTTTGATTTTAAATTTAAGTGTTTGAAATACTGTTAAAAATATTTTTTAAATAGATAAAATGTCTATTTTAAATGTTGTTTTTGAAAAATATAAAAAAATTAATTATATAAATGAGTAATTTTGTTCGATAGTGTTTTTTTTGTTCAATAGTGTTTTTGAAGATGCTGAAAAACTATAAATTTTATCTAAGAAAAAACACTTGTGTTTAAAGTTACTTGAAATGCTTTTGGTCCTAAAAGTATTTTTGGAGTCAAAATACTCTTAAAAAAATTACAGAACATGACCTTAATGTTCGATACTTAAATTTAAGTTTGGATTGAATTTTTAAAAAATAGATTTGAAATTTTAATTCATAAATTATGACTAGGCGTTCCATATGGAATTTGGCTTTATAGTTTGTATAATATTTAAGTCCAACATTCAATTTAATTAACTGTAAATAACATGAATCTATAAATATGTAAAAAGAAAAAATCAACATATCCGAGTATTTAAGTTTTATACAATATGTTTCAAAAAAAAAATCAAACAATATATTATCTTGAAAATAATTATGAAAAATTAACACGAACGCATGACGTGATGAGTTTGATAAATGTAGTCTTGACATTTTTGGGGGAGAACATAATTATACGGGATCATTATAATAAAACAATTAAAAATAACACGAATACATATATATATATATATATATTATATTGTAATTTATATAAAATAAATTAGCTGTGTATTTAAATTTATATAAATATATATCTATTGAATTCGATAATAACACTACATTTTTATGTTCCAATACGTAGTTTGGAATCTCCGGTGCACTGGAGACTTTGTGTGGGCAAGCTTATGGAGCTCAACAATATCAGAAGATCGGAACTTACACCTACTGTTCAATACTTTCCCTGTTTCCGATTTGTATTCCGATAAGCGTTATTTGGATATTCATGGACAAGTTATTAGTATTATTGGGTCAAAACCCTGAAATTGCAATGGAAGCCGGCAGATATGCAATCTGGCTCATACCTGCATTGCTTGCGTACCCGATTCTCCAGTCATTGGTTCGATATCTCCAGTGTCAAAGCTTGGTTCTTCCCATGTTCTTGAGCTCTTTTGCGGCTGTACTTCTCCATATACCTCTTTGTTGGATTCTAACATACAAAACAAGCATGGGAATGACCGGGGCTGCTTTATCGACCGGAATAGCTCTCTGGTTTAATGTCGCATTGCTTGTTGTTTACATGAGGTACTCTTCAGCATGTGAGAAATCTCGTGCTTTCGTCTCCAAGGACGTTTTCTCATGCGTCAACGAGTTCTTTAGCTATGGAGTCCCTTCTGCAGTAATGGTTTGGTAATGTAATAACAGCCTTTTTCTCGGTTTAAGATAATTTGATAGATCAAAATTCGATTCGGTTCGGTTATTGGTTAATTTTGCAATCTGTTGGTTTTGTAGTCTTGAATGGTGGTCATTCGAGCTGCTTATACTGCTATCAGGACTTCTACCAGATTCGATGCTTGAAACATCGGTTCTTTCGATATGGTAAGTACTGATTCGTTAATGTAATAATGTAGTGTTTTAGAACTTCAATCTTCAGTAAAGTCTTAGGGTTCTGTTTTTTCTTTCTTATATACTGATTTTGTCTCTTGACTTCTGCAATTTTAAAGCATAACAATCACAGCATTACATTTCTTTGTACCGTATGGGATCAGCGCTGCTGCAAGGTAAAATCATAACCTTCCCTCGTATGAAACTCTGCCTGTTATTATATATGCATATGATCTAAATGCATGGAATTTATGATGAGTGAACATTTTGCAGCACGAGGGTTTCGAATGAATTAGGAGCCGGAAATCCAGAAGCAGCTCGACTATCTGTAATTGTTGCAACGGTAATCGGATTAATTGAGCCAATCATGGTGGCCATTGTCTTTTTTTCTTGGCGCCACATCTTTGGATACATATTTAGCAATGAAGAGACAGTGGTCAAGTATATTGCACAAATTATTCCTCTGCTTTGCATTTCAGTATTCATGGACAGCTTACAAGCTGTACTTTCTGGTCAGTTTCCCTTCCCCGCTTCGACACGTAGACCAAGTGCATGCATTTACAATAACACTGCAATTTACAGTGATCTAATCTATGGGGATTTACTGTTTTTTGTGTGTTGATGATTAGGTGTTGCAAGAGGAACCGGGTGGCAGCATATTGGAGCGTATGTAAATCTGGGGGCATATTACTTTGTGGGAATTCCAGTAGCTGCTTTGTTGTGTTTTGTTGCAAATTTGAGAGGGAAGGGGCTTTGGGCCGGGATCGTGTGCGGTACTACTGTTCAGGCATTGGTGCTTGCTCTCGTTACCGCCTCTACAAATTGGCAAAAACAGGTAATGTTCATCTGTTATTACTAATGAAAATCCTAAACCATAGATGATTGACAGTGTTTATGGGGAAATGGCAGGCAAACAATGCGAGGGAAAGAATGCTTGAGAAGCCGATCGCAGCAAATAATGGAGCAGTTTGCAGGAGCTCATGAACAAGGCAAGGCAAAGTGCCACTAAATTAGACTTAGCTTTGTTCTGTAGAGTGTTTGAATTGTTTAAAGGATACATTCTTGATTTCGTGTCGTTTGCATCATTTTGATTAATAATACTAGTGGTATTAATTTTTTTTTGTTGAAAAAAAATATTTTTTTGAAACTAATATCATTTGCAAATCAAAGAAGAACATTATGAACCATGAACATAAACTCACCCACAATTACATTTCTTAATATGCTTTAAACATTATTATCATATTCAAGTTTTAGTTAAAAAGAAGAAAGGCCATTAAAGAACACCACCTGAACTGTGTTGCAAACAAATGTTTGTAAAAAAAAAAAGCAGAACACTAAAGATTCACCAGCAGCTTACTCATCTTTGCCAACTTTCTTGCCATTAAAGAACTTGGTTAAATTTGGCATCGACTTTCTTTTCTTCTTAATGATGAATGAAGTTGATCCACTCTCCGTTGTTGCAGTCGTGGCGGATTTACGGAGCTTTGTTCTTCGTGAAGGGGTCCAATTGCCACTGCTTTTCGTGGATCTAACTCTAATCAAATGTAATTGCACGTTTGGTGAATCCACATTTTTCTTTGCTGAAACTGATACATCATGCTCCTCCTGTACTCTCAATTCTCTAAGCTCCCTATGAGCTAGTTCAGTTCTCATCAGTATCTCCCTCTCACTGGCCTTTAAAGCTTCGATCCATGCCTGAGCTGCCGCAACCTTTTTATCAGCGATTTCCTCGGCTCCAATTGCATGTCCAGTTAAATAGTCATACTCAAACCTTGAGACAGTGATTGTGGAGCTATGGTCAGATGCTGAAGCTCTAGATTGCATTGTAGTCTCAATGAGGGATCTTAACTTTTCTAGAGCTAAAGCTTCTGATGACTTAACAGCCTCGAGTTCTTGCATAGCTGCCAGCAATCTTTCCTCGGTTACGTCTATTTCGGACTCCGTTTTCTGGATTTCTTCCTTGATAGTTGCAATGTCTTCGGTGATAAGCATATTCTCTTTCTTTGATGCCTCTGCTTCTGCCCTTGACTGTTCAAGGGTGAGGGAAAGGTTTGCCTCGATCGATTTAGCCTTTTCTTCAGCTGCAGTCACTGCTTCCAGCTTGGAGCTGGCTCTCGCCAGCTTCGAATTGAGGTTTTTAACTTTCGAATCTGCTTGTTCTTCTGTTTTTTTCAACTCTGATGTTTCTTCTTTAACATGTTTCAGCTCATTTCTTATGGTATCCATGGAGGACATAAACTGAAAACCCTCATCTTTAATCGAATCCAATTCTTCCTTAGCCGCCTCTAGCTCTTTCTTGATTGATTCCAAGGAAACTGAAGGTTCCACTCTCTCAAAACTATGAAAACTATCATCTTGTTGATTCAAGTCATCATCACCACCTCTCGGAACCACATTGTCTAGTCCCTTAACTTGCTTCATCTCTTCTTGTAAGAGACTAATATCAGACAAAGTGGCACCCAATTTTGTTTCCAACTCTTTCGACCGATCAATCTCTTCGATTACATCCTTCCTTTTCTTCTTTGTTTCCTCCATCCAAAACGAGAACTCGCCAGCTTCTTTCACTCTTTGAGCTTCGATTTCTCCAGCTTCTTTCAGAGCTTCAATCTGAGCCAACTCAACTAGCACATGCTCTTCATTAGCTGCCTCAATTTGTCCCCTGAGTGCTTCAACAGAGGCACCATTAGACCTCATTCTAGAGCTCGAATCTTCAAATTCCTTCTTTGCTCTTGCTTTCTCTTCCGTAACGGATGCCATATCAAGCTTAAGTTTACTCAATTCTTGTTTCACCAATTCCAATTCTCTCATCACTTCTTCATACTCATAACTTTCAACACTCCTGTCATTGACAACCAATGCTTTGTTTTCAAGGTACACAACATCTCCCATTGAAGCCGGATCCTTAATCGTTTCCCTCGAAGCGAAGAGCTCGGATTCTGCCATAGCCTTTGATTGTGCAGTTTTTCTACTCTCTCTGTATCTATCCATCCCCCTTCTTGCCACATGAAGCTCTTTTACCCTAGAAGAAGGCTTCTAAACAAGAGTTACCCCCACAAATGACAACTTTGTCAGTCAAATTGAAAAACAATAAAATTCCAATAATTGCATATAAACAAAAGGGTTTTCACTTTTCAGAGGGGTAGCAAAAATCATACCTCTGGAAAATCCTCCTGGGTTTTACTGAATGAAGAGTTTCCATCAGGAATAATCTCCCCATACATATTAACAGCAGCTTTAACTGACCCAATTCTTCTTCTATCCATTTTTAAACTGTTCCATTGACAAAACCAAATCAAAAAGTTCAAATATATTCTATATGTGTATATATATAGACTACAGTCATGGAAAAGCCTGGAATTTCCATAAATAAAAAACCAAACTACACATTGGCAAATTCCCATGAAATATAAACAGGTTTAGAAGAAAAAAGGCAAATTAAAACTGAAACAGGAAGTTAAAAACTGTAGAAGAAAAGGGAGTAGAGTGAGAACATACCAGGAAACTGTGAAGTTGGAAAATAGAGAAATGGTGCTTGGAAATTACAAGCGGAAATGGAAGAAGGAAGAGTTTACAAATACAAAGGACGTTAATTACTAAAAATGATAAATACCAAGGAAATGGAATAGAATTAAAACGGCAGCAGGTAAAGGAATAAAATTAAAACGGCAGCAGGCACAATAAAATAAAGGGTAAACTACATAAGTGGTCCCCGACTATGCTCTAATTATTTTTTACATCCCTTGACTATCAGAAGTTATAAATTTGTCCTTTGACTAATCGAGACATACAAAGCAATCTCATTCCGTTAAAAAATAAACAGACGGCTAACCTGGACGTTAATCTACTGACTGAGTTTTTTCTTACTTGCTAACAAAGACAAAGCTTCGTTCTTTTCATTTTCCATAGCCATGAAACCTCAACCACCGCCGCCAAAGTTCCTAACCCGGCTTAACTCTGCCGTGGCCAATAGTTGAGTCGAAAACATTTCAAATTTACTGAGCGAAACTCTACTTTCACAACCGAGTTATGTGTCGACACAACCATGTTTCTCACCATGGCTTACATCTTGTCATTCAATTCTTCCATCCTCGCCGACTCCGACGGCCCTTGCAGCGTTTCTGATTGCGTTTTTTTATGCTCCGACTCTTTCGTTCCTTTATACTAATAGAAATGCAAGTAAACCCATATCTTTTTTTTTGTACCCGGATCTTGCAAACTTTATAAAAATTTCAACATCACTCCCGAGCTATTGCTGCATATTTTACCATGTTATGAACTCGCATAGGCTAGTTTCTGCCATTAGAACGTACAAGAAAATATATTAGGATCAAACAAAAAGATGACCTCGTAAAAATCATAGAGTTTTTAACTAATATTCTAGTTTATTCTTCTCAAACTTTAACATGAAATTTAAAAATGAACTAGGAGTGAAAATAAAAGTAACACACTTAGACTTATGTTGTTAGCAAGCTCCGTTGTAAACAAATAGTTTAAATTTGCCTTTTCCACAGGTTCACAAAAAGTTGCCAGTGATGGATCATCAACAGGAAAAGCCTATACCAATGTAGCAGAATTTGGCCATTCAAATTGTGTATCCCCGTGAATCAAAGGTTGCATCCATGCCCGACCACTTTCTCGCCTTGCATACATCACACATCTTTTTTGTCAAATATCAGAAGAAGGCAGAGTCTTTGGCGTAGTTTGATCGCGCTGATGATTATAAATCAAGAATTCTTTTTTTATAAGGTAATTAAGGCAACCAAGAACTCCAAAAACTAGCTTCCCATCCTCGATCAAGGCTGGCGCTACACCATACTAGTCACCACGTGCAAAATAAAGCATCTTCATCTCCAGATTGTTGCTGCAAAAGGTCCTCATCTTTGCAGCAATCTTCTTTGCAATGATATAACTTGCAAAAGGTCTTAATCTTTGCAGCAATCTTCTTCGCTGCAAGGGCCGCTGGAGTCGGCGAGGATGGAAGTATAGATTGCTAAGATGTAAGCCACAGTGAAAAACGTAGATGTGCCGTCACATTACTTGGGTGTGAAAGTAAAGTTTCGTTAAGTGAGATTGAAACGTTTCACGACTCGACTATTGGCCACCGGATTAGGAACTTTGAGGGCGGTGGTTGAGGTTTCATGGCCATGGAAAATGAAAAGAAAGAAGTTTGTCTTTGTTACCAGGTAAGAAGAAAACTCAGTCAACAGGTTAACGTCTAGGTCAGCCGTCCGTTTATTTTTTAACGGAATGGGTCTGCTTTGTGTCCCGATTAGTCAAGAGACCAATTTATAACTTTTGATAGTCAAATGACGCAAAAGATAATTGGAGCATAGTCGAAGGATTATTTATGTAGTTTACTCTAAAATAAAAAAAAAATGAAAAAGTACACGAGAGCTCAATTTTTTTTCTTGAATAGGTAGTACCTGTTTATACATATTATTAACCATTTTACATATTCTTAACCATTTGACAATTCATATCTTATAGACAATGCGGCTTGAACCTAGATCTCTTAGGACGAATATCATCTGCTTTTCTATGAGACCACTTATTGGGTTCACACCAGAGCTCACTTAATTATAGGTTTGACAATGCACCCTTATGACCTTATCACATATCCATCAACTACTTGTCGTATTTTATATTACTGTCAATCAACTCGATAATCGACATATGTAATAGCTCAACAGATTCAATAATATTACTACTAAACAACTAATATAATAATAGACTACACCTATTATAATTTAACGTCACCTGTTAATAAACACAATCACTTTATCAATATATCTTTTAAATTTGAAATTAAATTCGTCTTGCTATACAGATAAAATGCATATATACTAAAAACTAAATATATTATCATGTACTATCATTTAACCAATAGTGGACTGGAGTGAATGTGTGTATTCTTTTTTCATCGTAATCTTCTAAATTTCGAATCAAAAGTTTCTACGCACTTTTGAGGAACAAAAACATTTTAAATAAAAGGAAGCTTTACAGTGTCAACAACGCCAAAGCAGTTAAGCGAAGCGGTCCGTTGACTTCGACTGACGCTACTCCAAACTCTCAAGCGCCGACGCACGTTCTCGAATAAGATGGATCCAACGGCCCATCTCAATCCTCGCCCAGATCTAAATCTAAAAGCCTCTTCAGATCCATAAATTCTTAATACTTCGCCGTCACACCAAATTTAAACTCTATCCCCTTTGTTTTCAGCTCAAAAGACTTTTCAAAACAACGAGCTCTGCAGTCATTTAGTGAACCGTTAATGTTTATATAGATTTTGTTTCAATATAAATGGTTGATTAGGTCGTGGTGTTGTTAATCGACGGAGATTGATCGAGTGATGGATGTAGAAAGATCGTCGCTGTGCAATTGCGTGGTGAATTTTCTACTGGAAGAAAATTACTTGTTAACGGCATTTGAATTGCTCCACGAGCTTCTCGACGATGGGCGTGATGCTCATGCTATTCGTCTCAAAGAGTTTTTCTCTGATCCTTCTCATTTTCCTCCTGATCAGATCTCTCGTTACAACTCTCTTCGAGGTACATTTCTTTATTTTTTTTTGTTTAATTATATGAATTTTGCTTCATATTAGAAATTTAAAGTTAGTAATACAAGTAATTACTGAATGGAAGTTTGAATTTGTGGTGATGCAAGTTAATTTGTTATATTGGCAGTTGATAGGGGGTAAAAAATTACGATATTTTTAGTGTTGAATTGTTCTTTCTAATTTTAAAATATCTAGTGGTTACTCTCACAGCTTTAATCTACCGTATTGCGCTTGTGAATGAAAGGCGGAATGCTTATGCTGAAGATATAGCTAGTTAAAATGTTTGATAATTAGTTGACAGTTTCATTTTGGACTTGATTTTGAATATGTGAACCTTATTGATGGTTTGAGCTAACTTTTATTTCTTGAAATTCAGTTTTAGACCCGCAGAGTTTGCTTGAAGAGAAAGAAGCATTTGAAGAAAAACTAGCGCTTAGTGACTATGAACTACGCTTAGCTCAAGAAGACATTGCGAAACTGAAGACCGAGTTACAAAGAAAAGAAGATCTCACTCAGGATAAATTGAGTGGTAATATTTCTTATTTGTCCAATATTCGGATTGATGCACTTAGATTCCATTTGGTTTATGCTTTTTATTTATGAGTGTTTATCTTTAGAGGAAACAAAATGCTCAAGAGCAGCTTTCTAAATCAGATATAGGCTCACTATTGGTGATTACATGCATTTAGGGTAAACAATTAAGCAAATGATTCTGTTTGGCTCCTCTTGCATTCCATGAGGTTGGCCACCTTGCATGACCATGTCTATGCACGAAATGAAATGTAATTTTCTCCTAACCATCCTAGATATTAATACCATTGTTTGGGAATGACACCTCAATTTATGCATCATTCACTTTTAATCGGTAACTGTTCTGCAATATCTGGTGGGCTTTGTAGGATTTCAGGTGGCAAATTTCTGCATTGTAGGATTCTTCATTTGTGCATTCTGTTATCATTAGTTGGCCACCATGCTTCTGGCATGTGTAAATTCCTTTATGTTGTATGTGTAGAATCAAGTGTAAGCAGTACTGTAAATCATGCACCGGAAATACATCGGAAAAAGCGAGATGCTCCCTTTTCTGATTTAGGCCCATTGAAGGCAAATGAGCGTAAAGATCTAAATTGTGCAGTAAAGGAATATTTGCTGTTAGCTGGATATCGGCTAACTGCAATGACATTTTATGAAGAGGTATGTGGAACAATTGGTAGCATTTTCTCATTGTTACTGCTTGTTAATTCTGTAAATCTGATCCGACTAAGAGTGGAAGGTCTAAACATTTTTTGTGATTGGTTTGGTTGCAAGGCTGGTTTCCCTGCAAATCTCTATAATCTGAAAATTGTGGAATTTTTTAATTATCATTTGCAAACTGCAAATAAGTACAAAATCCTTGCCCCATGACATCTAACTGTAGATTTTCTGAACATGAAGATATTTTAAAAAATAGGAAACACAGCCTATAGTCGATACTCGATACAGCTTTTGATTTGAATTTAGAGGCTAACTAATGTTTTTTATTGATGTTCTGACATCTTTTCAAGGGTAAAATTAGCATAGAGAAAGAGAAGCTATAATGTTATGTAGAGTTCCCAACTGAATCTTCATTTCTTATCTGCGCTACATCTTAATTTTTCTTATACTATTAGGTTTTGTGGTTCTGAAGGATATGAAGAGAGAGTCTAATCTGGTGAATGTGCATATTTTTACTACTAGTTCTTAAAACTTGTCATAGTTGATATATCTTTTAACTTCAGGTTACAGATCAGAACCTAGATGTTTGGGAAAACTCTCCAGCATCTGTACCTGATGCCTTAAGACATTATTATTACCAGTACATGTCTTCAACTTCAGAAGCTGCTGAGGTAAGCTAGATGTTTTATACAATTCATTTCGAATAATATTGAATATTTTCATATTTGTACTTTTATATATGTTGACTTGCTCCATTATTGTTGACTTTGTTAGTTTGTTTTGTTGATATCTTTAAATCCCTGTCTCCGAGCAATAAAAAACCTTGAACTGTTGGCTGTAATATTCATTAAAGTACTGTGTTATTATTTGGAATTGTTTCACTGAGGAAATATCTATGCTTGTAGATATCAATTAGAGATAAGAACGGATCCTTGACCCAATATCTTTCCCCACGGACACTCTTTTTTAGTTACAATTGGATGTGTTTGACATTGCTTGTCATTAATGTTTCCTCTCAATGTTGTAGATATATGTTGCTTAACTTTAGTATCGTTGGCATTTAAAATTTTCAGTTATGATTACGAAGGATCAATGTTTCGACAATATTTGCGGTGAATTTCTTCTCATTGAAGACAGTAATGCATTTCTGTTGCAGGAGAAAATTTCTATGATTCGAGAAATTGACTCATTTAAAAAGGCAAATGAGAGCTTAAATCATGAGAAAGAGTGCTTAATGAAAAACAAGGAAGTGACTGAAGGTCAAATAAATGCATTAACGAAATCCTTGGAAGCCACTCAGAAGGATCTAAAGGACAAGGAAATGATGGTAGTTTTCTCTGACATAATTGCTTTTAAGCAGGTCCTGGTAATGCTAAAATAGTAATTACTACATTGACTTCATAATTTTTCAGACACAAGATCTGAAGCAAGCATTGGAACATCGAATGAAGGAACTAAATGATTGTAGAGCTGAAATCACATCTCTGAAAATGCAAATTGAAGGATCTAGTTTTTTACAAAATCAGGTGTCTACTAATTTTGACTCTACTCAGTCCCAGGCCTTAGAAAGTTTCAAGGAAGAAATAAAGTCTTTGCAGATGGAAATTGAAAGATTAAAGGCAGAGAAAACAAATATTTTGGATGTAGTTGATTCCAGCTCTGGTGAGAAAGAGTCAATACAGACCGAAGAGAAAGTCGTTGAGATGGATGAAAATAAAACTCCAATCTCTGATCATACTGAACCCACAGAAGTTGTAGACAGCACCACACTGTTAATACCAGTTCAAACATTTGACAGCAGCACTCACAAGCCCGAAGAAAATTTGCCAGAATCAGTTATGAATTCTTCTAACAGTACTGATCGTTTCCCTGATGGTGGAATCCTATCTCAACAAGATGAGAAGCTACCATCAGAAGATGGTGGGTTGCATTTAAATTCCGAAAACCTTGGCAGTGGACCTGTTCCTGAGAATACGGCAAGTTTTTATGATATTATATTCTTATCCTCTAGGGTGGTAGCAGGGGCTTCTCTGTCTCTGGATTTGGTGGCGAGATTGAGTGGATTGAGGCTCAAATTCCAGATATGAGATTCTTCATGTCTGTTTAAATTTGAGTGGTTTTCCATTTGAATATCATAATTTATCTTAAAACTTTACTTTCCTCCCACTCCTCGTCCACCACCTTTGTGATTGTTTTCCATGTCCGCTCTATTCTTGTGTTTCCTGTTGAAGAAATTCAAGTACACGTATTATATTTGATGCCAAGTGTTTTCTTTCATATAAATTAACAGGGTTTGGGGACGATTCAAATCCTTGCAGATTCCTTACCCAAGATTGTACCATATGTTTTGATCAATCATCGGGAGGTCACTTTCTGACTATGTTAGGTTTTACTCAGATGCCTATATTATGTATTTCGATCCCATATTCATTTTATTTTTCTTTAGGAGCTTCTTCCGCTGATAATGTGTGCTATCGAGAGGCATCCAGATAGCAGCACTCGAGATTCATTGACACACACACTCTTCAATTTGATTAAACGTCCAGATGAACAACAGAGACGAATTATAATGGATGTATGTTACTATTCAAAGAATCACATTTTAGTATCCAATAGCTAAGTTTTGTTATGGTGCTAAATCCCTTCAACTTCACATCAGGCATGTGTTAGCCTTGCTAAAAATGTTGGGGAGATGAGAACAGAAACAGAATTACTCCCCCAGTGCTGGGAACAAGTGAGTTTCTATACTGCTTATTATTGTTTTTCTCAGTTATATCTTTCGTAACCTGACATCAGCCTTTTCTTTTTGGGTTTTCTAAATTCAGATAAATCACATGTATGAGGAGCGCAGATTGCTGGTTGCTCAATCATGTGGAGAGCTTGCTGAATTCGTCCGACCTGAGATTCGTGATTCTCTTATTTTATCTATAGTGCAACAACTAGTAGAAGATCCTGCAACAGTTGTTCGAGAAGCTGCTGCACACAATCTTGCCTTGCTGCTTCCGCTCTTTCCGCATATGGATAAATATTTCAAGGTCAGCTTCACTAAATATACTTCGAGGCAATCATGGAGAAGAAATTCTGACTTGACAGAATTGGCTGCAGTTTAAGCTCTAGAACAGGTTGATGACCCATGGTGTAGGGAATGGAGCCTTTTGCCCTTAGCATAATATCATATCATGACTTGAAAGACGTAGAGTGTATATATATATAAAGGTTCTACAATGCCTTATTTGTTTATTGATAGGTTGAAGAGTTGATGTTCCAATTGGCCTGTGATCCATCTGGAGTGGTGGTTGAAACAACACTAAAGGAACTACTTCCTGCAATAATAAATTGGGGAAACAAGTTGGACCATATTTTGAGAGTTCTACTTTCTCATATCTTAGGCTCTGCTCAGGTAATGTTTTGGCTTTTCAATTATCGTTTATGATTTACCAGCCAATACACCACATTTCCAGTTTGCAATGCTTCTACATTTCAATATCATTCCCCCTATATTTTCAGCGTTGCCCACCTCTTTCCGGAGTTGAAGGGTCTGTGGAATCTCACCTTCGCGTTTTAGGTGAACAAGAGCGATGGAATCTTGATGTTTTGTTAAAAATGCTGTCTGAATTGCTTCCTTTTGTTCATCAGAAAGCAATTGAGACTTGCCCATTTTCCTCTGTTTCGGAGTCTAATGGGACAATATTTTCCAGCTCAGTACTTGAACTATATGCAGGGTATAATTTTGCTCTCTTTGTTAGTTTTACCAGGCTTGCATTCCCTTTTACTATATCTGACTTTTGGATGAGTATATGGATGATATTTGATGGCTTAGTTATGAGCAGATTTGATTTTCATAGATTCTAATATTCTACTAGGGGACATGTCGAATGGCCTGCATTTGAATGGGTGCATGTCGATTGCTTTTCTTGTTTGCTACAGCTGGCTTGCTTGTTACCCCGGAAAGAAGATAAATTAAGAAACCGAATTACGAAGGTATTTTTTCAGTACTCAGTTACACATTTTTAATGGGATCTTCTGTTTTCCATTGCTTGTTCTATTGAAATTAATGTTCCTGTTCTTGTTTCCAATCTATATCACTACATTGCAGTTTTTGTTGGCTGTTTCTGAATGCTTTGGAGATTCGTATTTGACCCACATAATGCTACCTGTATTCTTGGTAGCAATTGGGGATGAGGCTGATTTGACGTTTATCCCTCCCAACATTCATTCAAGAATCAAAGGTATCGGATCTCATTGGCTCTTGTTAACCTTTATTCATTGCATATTCCTTAATTGTTTCTTGGTTGCAGGTTTGAGACCAAGAACAGCTGTGGCAGAGAGACTTGCTATTCTAGGCATCCTGCCACTTCTCTTGGCGGGTGTTCTAGGATCTTCTGGTAAGCATCAACAATTAGCTGACTACTTGAGAAAGCTGCTACTGGGAGGTGCCACCAAAGAGTCTACTTCTGCAATACACAACATGGATATTGTTAATGCTGTCCGCTTCCTTTGGTTTGTAATTGAAAGAACCTTTGTTCTAATTATTTGGTATTTATTATTAAGCATTTAACAAAGAATACTCTTCAATAATGCCAGCACTTTCGAAGAACATCATGGTATGATATTTAATATCTTGTGGGAAATGGTTGTAAGCTCTAAAATGGAAATGAAGATCAATGCTTCCAATATAATCAAAGTCATTGTAAGTTTCTCTTTCCTTTGAAACAAACATATCCTGCTATATCTGGTAATAAGATATTGACTTTGTACATTTAACAGGTGCCATATATTGATGCAAAAGTTGCTTCGACACATGTTCTCCCTGCCTTGATTACCCTTGGCTCTGACCAAAACCTGAATGTGAAGTATGCTAGCATAGATGCATTTGGAGCTGTGGCGCAACATTTTAAAAATGATATGGTACAGGGTTTTTATTCTGATTCTTGCTGGTACAGTTCCTTATGTATTGTTATTTCTAACTCTATGTTGTACAGATTGTTGATAAAATACGGGTTCAAATGGATGCTTTTCTTGAAGATGGATCCCTGGAAGCAACTATTGCTGTGGTCCGTTCATTAGTGGTAGCTGTTCCACATACAACCGAGAGACTTAGGGATTATATCCTTTGACTTTCAAGTCAAAACCAATTTTTAGAAATTTGTTGATTGAATTGTGTATTTTGATTTAGCCAGTCGTGGTTGCCACTGTCCATTTATTGTGAGAACTGATAACCCATTGTCTCCTTAACACGTTTTACATCTTTTATCCAAGATTTTCCAGCTGACAAGCACACCTGTTTCTTCAACGGATGTGATGCGTCGTCGGCAGAGAGCTAATGCTTTTTGTGAAGCTATTCGTGCTCTGGATGCTACAGGTTAGCTTCTCTTAGTTATTGGGAACACCTTTTCTCCCCATACTGTGTTCTCCATTATTTTCCTTGTTATCACTGAAAAAAGAAAGGTGAGCGGAATGAATTTTCACTCTTAAGGAACCGAAGAAGGGGATGAGCTGCAGGCACACCTTCTTGGCGCCTTATTCCTCCCTGATTCATTTCCACGCTGGACAATCATCAAACCCTGATTCACGTATCAACTCCTGTGTGCCTGCATTGAACTTTTTCCAGTTCACTATTGGACACCACGAACATAAATTACTGCTGCTTTTGATTTGTAATAATATATTTTCTGTTTCCTACCAAATGGTTCATCTGTGTACCTTCTTTTTTGGCAGATCTTTCTGCAAATAGCATCCGCAATTTCCTCCTCCCCACCATACAAAACTTGTTAAAAGACCCCGATGCACTAGATCCAGCACACAAGGAAGCCCTTGAAATAATATTGAAAGAAAGATCGGGTGGGACTTTCGAGGCTTTGAGTAAGGTGATGGGAGCTCACCTCGGGATGGCATCATCAATGACTAACTTATTCGGTGAAGGTGGGCTGCTAGGCAAGAAAGAAATTACCGAATCACCAACCGAACCAGCAGAACTCCCGAATTCTGCAGCATCACCATCACCAGCACCAGCAGCGGCAGAGGATACCAGATTCATGCGAATCATGAGGGTGACTGACATGCTTAGAGGCAAAGCAAAGAGCCCGGAAGAAACACACCAGAACCAGTGAAATCAAGTGAGACTGGTGTTTCCCAACACATATATGATCTGAATATATATATGAGTTTTCATGTTCATATACGAATAAGAGTAAGCTATTTTAGTACGCGCTGATAATTCTTTTCCATTAAAATCATGACTTAGACAGATGAAATATAAAGAGAGATGAGGTTGGTGTCATAAGCAATGCACATTACAATTAATGTTTTTAAAAGTTCGTAGCTCTCGCTATTTCTGAATTGCTGTATTCTTGGGATGGTTGGTTTGATTTGTATTACAATTGCGAACTACATTCCTTGGGGACTGAAACGATGCTTTCCTTGCAATTAAAGGACTTGTTATGTGAAGTTTTTTGGTTTCAATTATTCTCAAGCGATGAACTATCTCATCGTTATTTATTATTAATTGACCAATAATTTTTATCCATAAAAGTGTTATTTTAATCCAAAAGGTTGAGGGTTAAAGGGTTCTAAAAAAAAGTGGAGACATTTTTTTCGACATTATGTCGATGACAAAAAAAGAATTAAATGGGAAAAGCCCAAATTTGTTTAAAAGCCCAACAACTCTAAAGCACAAAAACTGAACAAAGAAGCTTGTCCATCAAGGTTCTTCAGGCCTCTGTAACTGGGAATTCGAAGACTACATCTTTCCCGGTTAACTTCCTGTATACTCCTGCAATTGCGTCCAGCTTGTACTCGGTGTTGTTTCTTTCCTTCGGGTCTAAGAAAACCTGATGAGTAACGAGAAATTTAGACATGTCATGGTTGATACCATGCCTGAAAAGAAAAGTAACTACCTTCAATATTTTGGTTCCATCAACTCGGTATCTGGTGCGCTTCCCGACAATCTCAGCAGGGTGTACTATATCTTCGAGCATGGCATCATGAACAGCAGTGAGTGTCCGGGTGCGGGGACGCTGAACAGCAGAGCCTTTCTTTGGCGGCCTCAATATTCTCCTGTTGGCAAGCACTACAACGGCCTGCAAAAGAAAACATGCACAAACACACATGATTTAAGCTTTTTTTCCCAAACTTTTTGATAGAAGAGTAGAGTAAATCACCTTTCCACTGAACTTTTTCTCCAATTCTCTAACAAGGCGTAGATGAACCTTGCGGAAAGCCTTCGACAATCTATATGGTACATAAATGACAACTGCCTTGTGGTTTCCAGGAACATCCATTTGCCTGCAGGATTAAAATGCATCTATCACATTAGTGAATGAAAAAACAAGGACGATTTAAGAGGTAGAAAACACTTCAAAGTCTGGAAAAGGGCATCGGGTTTGAATCCATACACCGCGGAGTTAATAAATAGATCTTGCAACTCAGTCTTAAAATCCTGGTTGGCATTCTCCAAATCAAATAGTGCCTGCAATATCATCAAGCATTTGAAATTGTCAACATTTGGAATGAAACGAATAAGGCTCTTCATCGCGAGCTACACAAACCTGTGCGACTGTCTCTTCAAATCCAGTGGGTTCGGCATCCTTGTCCTTGTGGATCTTCTTCCTTGAGGTGTACATCTTGACAGTTCTGGAAAACAAAATATACACATTCAGCTTTGAATAAGTACCATACACAATAAACGACATTCGAACCGACACAATGTTTTAGGCACGGACACTATCAAAAACCTAGGGACAAACACAAAAGCGAAGAAAACATGGAATTTAATCAGGAATTTTCTTACATAGGTAAGAGAAAGAGATCAAATGCTTGTCACATTCCATTTCTACATGGGGAAGATAGAAGCAAACATGAAATCTTGACCATGAAAACAATTGCATAAGGTTCTACAAAGTAACAAATTTAAACATACTCTAATGCCTACCAGTAACTACAAAAGCAAATATGAAGCTTTTTTTTCCCTTCTAAAGTTCCAACATTTTCTGTGGCAAGACCTTATCTTTATATCAAATTTAAAATATGAAACATAAAGGGGGAACACGAAGAGTACTCGGATGATGAAAATACTAACCACAGCTGAGAAGCTAAGGAGTATAAGATTCTGAAAAGCTCTCCTATGGGCTCCGACTTCAGCTGCTTTGAGGAAGAAAGAGCGGCAAAAGTTTTGGAGGGTTTGCTACATATATGTCAAGATTAGGGTTTGAGTGTTCTGCCGCATATCCAACGGTTCAGACTTTTTTCTTAATTTTGTTTGGCTACTTACTCCATATTAAATATTCAGATATTATAGGGTTTAGGGATTAATTTAGGTATTAGGGTTAGGGGTGCATGTTATTATTTAGAATTTAATGTTTATAGAGTTTAGGAGTTAGAGTTTAAGGTTTATGACTTAAGGTTTAAGAGTTATGAATTTAGATTTTAAAGTTAAAATAAGCTTATTTGTGTAATTTCTTTACATTATTGATGTACCAAATAATAACTCTTAATATCTAGGTACATTATTCAATATAACAACGATAGAATTTTTTTTACAAGCGGGTTAAATTTAGGATTAAGAATCTAATGTAGAGTTTAAGATAATATGATTTGAGATTTGGGTTGTAACTTTAAATATTAAATTCTAACCTTAAACTTTAAAATTTAAATCTTTAAATTTACACCCTAAATTTTAAACTAACTTCATAATATTTGAATTTAATCTGTTTGTATAAAATTTATCAAGTCAATGTATGAAATAATAACTAATGGTGTTCTTTGTTATTAAGATAATAAATTAATTAAATGTTAATGTTGGATTAAATTGGTTTTTGTAGCAGTTTTTTTTTCTTTCTGATTTCCAATTATCCCCAAAAAAATAATTAAATCCCTGAAAGTGACAGCCCAACGTGTAGTTTTAGGAAACAACACCTTACATAAAGGCTAAAAAAAGATATGCATTTATTACAAAAAGAAAATTGTAAGAAATTCTGTACATGTACCGAATTTGTTATAAAAATAGTAAAAATTTTAATATG
Source organism: Hibiscus trionum (assembly GCA_030270665.1). Lineage (NCBI taxonomy): Eukaryota > Viridiplantae > Streptophyta > Magnoliopsida > Malvales > Malvaceae > Hibiscus > Hibiscus trionum. The sequence goes on along the minus strand of BSYR01000006.1, from coordinate 25,459,908 downwards.
TACATATTTTTTTACGACTTTTTTATACATACAGAATTTCTTACAAAAGTTGTATGAAATTATGTACATACCTTAAGTTTTACGTTTTTTAAGAATTTTATACATGATTTTTTTGTACATACCGAATTTCTTACAAAAATTGTAAAAAATTATGTACATACCTTAAGTTTTACGTTTTTTTGTAAGAATTTATACATGTACCGAAATTCTTACAAAAGTGATAAGAAATTATGTACATACCGATTTTTTTACGATTTTATAAAAGTTTTAGTATTTTGTACAAACTTTTTACGATTTTCGTAACAAATTCAGTTGTTTTTAGCTGTATTTAAGATGTTGTTTTGTAGAACTTCCCCAGCCCAACTAGAACTCGAGACTCGAGAGTGAAATAAATTTCCCATTCTCAACTTGGCGGCAAAAAAATCCATCATTCATGCTCCAAACTCCCAACTTCACTAAAATGGCGTCCATGGCATTTCCCCTTGTTCGATCCCCAACAAAATCAACCACCATTTTCTTCCATCACAAAGACCAAACCCAGAACGGGAATGGCTTGAAATTTGTGAGAGGCAAGAAACTGTTGAAGGATCTTTGCACTTGGGGCATTGGCGGCCCTTGCAATTATTTTGTTCAAGTTTTTCACCAAACCCACCTGCTCTCTGCCATCAGGTTTCATTTCTCTCTCTCTTTCATCTCAACTTTGTGAAATTAGATATTAATTGATATGAAATGCAGATATTGTCACGAGTTTTCCGTTCCATACATTGTGATTGGCAAAGGGTCAAATTGTCTCTTTGATGATCTGGGTTTTGATGGTTGTGTGATTCTGAATCAGATCGACTTCTTAGAGAGGACCGAACCTGGAGTTTATAGGGTTGGTAGTGGTTTTCGATTTAATCATTTGGGGATTTTGAGTTGCAATGAAGGATTTGCAGGTCTTGAGTTTGCAGCAGGCATTCCTGGGACTGTAGGAGGTGCTGCTTACATGAATGCTGGTGCAAATGGTCAGGTAATCCTTGTAAATCTTAGTTCGAGTTACCGAGCTGGTTCGAATTTGGAATTCGAGCTCGAGCGAAGTCGAACATAAAAAAGAACGAAGCCTTGTACTATTTAATTCGAACTTTTGAGTTGTGAATTATGAAAAGGGACTTGAATTTGGATTTGAACTTAACTAGATTAAATCTTAATAATTAATGGATTATGGATTGCTGTTACTTTTCTCAGTTGAAACTGCTAAAAAGTATCACTCGTTTTTGAAGGAGACTGCCGATTCCGTTGAAAGCATAGACATCGTTACAACTGATGGAAAATTCCGGACACTGAACAGAGTTGATCTCAGTTTCGGCTACCGATCATCACCGTTCCAAGACATGAACGACTTGGCAGCGATTGTCGCGGTTACTTTCCGGTTAGAAGGGTCAGTATCAGCTAGGAAAAGGCAACAGGAGCTTTTGAAGAGGTTGTGAGTTGTGACAGTCTTTTAAAACCTGTGTATGAAAAGGGTTGCTTACTGATGACACCTTTTTTATTCACAGGCGAAGATCTACTCAACCGGTAGGGGAACGTACTGCTGGCTCGGTATTTCGAAATCCGACGGATTTGGGTATTTCGGCCGGTGAATTGATCGAGAAAGCTGGATTGAAAGGGTGTTGCGTAGGAGGAGCAATGGTATCGAATATTCATGCCAATTTCTTTGTAAATAATGGTGACTGCACTTCTCAAGACATGCTCGGCCTCATAGCTCTGGTGAAGGAGAAAGTTCATAGAAAGTTTGGGGTGGAACTTGAGCAGGAAGTACTCTACTTTAACCCCTACGGGAATATTGCATCATCTGGGAAAGGTAATGTGTAATGTATTTGCTTTGATAAACCTGGAGAAACAAAGTTCAGTAGCTCTAAACTAATTGGTTATTTCAGTAGTATTGTATTCGATGTTACCAATAATAAATTAACGTCTTTCGGATCGAGTGATAAAGAGTACGGTGTGCCTTACGCAACAAATGGTTCCATGTAGTGTATGTTATTTCCGGCTGATCTTGCAAGTGCATAGGCAACAAAATAGTCCTTTTATGATACTGTCAAAACAAGCGAGCCCGTCAGATTAGAGCAGTAGTTAGATAGTTCTATCCTGACATAGAGCAACAAGTTACTATTAAATTATCATTATAAAAATAAAGTAATATAATATTTATAAGAGAAGGGCAAGTAATATGGAAGAAGAACAAAAATTTAACGAACAAGGGTTCGACTTATTGGGATGTTTTGAATTAAGACCAAACCAATTCATTATTCTCGTCTAATATTTATCTACAATCACATATTTGTATCTAAATTTTTAAATAAATTTATTTATTTTTTAGAAGACAGCAGGTTGCCTAACTCATAATTAAGTGACCTAAAATGTAATTTACCCAGACTAAAAAGTAACAATTGTGAAGGATAATGTTTGAGTTTGAGAATAGTAAATCTGGGCTTTTGTATATAATTCCCTTCTGGCCTGCGTTTTATTCTTTTCCTTCCCCGTGGACTGGCACCCACCCTTTATCTGTTTTTTTCTTCTTTCAGGTAATCTCCAAATCAAATTTCCCTTTTTATTATTCCTATAATTTTTCATTGTTTTTTTTTATATATATATTTAGATCTGTCTTACTTTTTCTTCTTTCCTATTTTTTGCTGTTAAAAACAGTTTAACATTTCTGTTTTTCTAGTCAATTTTCAAAGCTTTTCTTCGACAATTATGATTAGTTTCTGTTTTTAGCTGTAACACTTAAATTTCCCTTCTGGGTATTTATTTTTATTTCTTACCTCTTAATTAATCCCAAATAGGCAAATATTTCGGATGTTCTTTTCAACTCTCTGAATCAGATATAATATATATACTAACATAAAAATCCTAAATTTTATTACAACTGAACTTCAAAGAAGAAGGTTTTTATTACAGTTTACTTCCAAAGGAACTCGTTATCTCTTATTTGAAGGTCTGCGTCTGGATCTGTGTTTCTATTTATGTTTTCTTTTAGGGTTTGACTTTTTTGGCTTTTTGTTTGGATGATGTGAAAATGAAGGAAAATTATAGGGGGGGACTTTCGCTTTCATTATTTTAATTGGATCTTTACTGTTAGATCTGGTTGTTAACTTTCTTTTTTTGTTCCGGTTACTGTTTGAATGTAGATTTTTGAAGAAGATGAATCATATCAATCTTCAGCAGAACGTCGCCGCCGTTTCGGCTTATGAGGAGATGGGAGGGTTTATCTCTTCAATATATGATCATCAAAAGGCCGGCGCCGTTGTTTGCCCTAAGCCTCGGCGAATTGGGGTTCTCGCCAATAACCCTGTCAGGCCTTTTAGACTGCATATGAGGTATAATTTTCTCTTTTCCTTTTTTTCCCCTCTTGTTTCTGATGTGAATTTTGGTTGATTTGATTTGCTTTTGATTGTTGTAATTTAATTAAGGATTTTTTTGTGTGTTCGATTCCAGTCACCAAGCCGATGTAAGTGATTCGAAAGCCAGTTCAGAGCTTCTAGATATCATCCTCAACAAGGTATTATTGAATTATGAAGATGAAGATTAATGTTAGATGCATTTGTGCTTTTCGATCTTTGCTACGATTCTTTATTTTTCTTGAAGTATTCGTGTCGTACACTTCTATCCGAGACGAACGAGTATATGAATTTGAGTGATATGTGTTAATGTTTTGGTTTCTAGGGTGGACTTGTTCTAATGTGTTGTTTTGTTTTGGTTTTGCAGGGTGATTTATGGGGAGAACAACCTGCGGCAGAAGTAGCATCCCCGCCCCCATTTTTTTGCGGTTCGCCTCCTAGTAGGGCCACAAATCCGCTTGTGCAAGATGCTCGATTCGGTGATGAAAGACTTGCAGCCCTTTCGGCGTTGCAAGCTCCATCACCGTCTCCATCACCATCAGCACATAAAGGGGGGCGTGTTAGGATGTCGTTCGGCCATAAACCAGCAGCAGTTAGAATAGAAGGGTTTGATTGCCTTAACAGGGATAGCCAAAATTCCAGAATCCCTGCTATGGCTTAGACCATAAATTAAAAATCCAAGTGTACATACATAAAAGGGAGCTAAATGCAGTGATGTCTATATGATTTGCTTTTTTTTTGTTCTGGTTAATCTATTTGATTGAAGGGAAGACAAGGCGGGGAGCAATCTTATGAAGAAAGGATTGAATTTTGCTGGGATCGAGCAACAACGATATGAATCGATCGGATTAAACCAATGATCTTTTTTGTAATATATATGATTTGATATCTGATTTTGTAAATCACCATGGAGAAAAAAGGAGACAAATTCTGTATAGATCCTACTGGTGAACGATTTTTGTTTGAGTTTCATCTCTGTAATTTTTTCTCATTTAATAAAATTGTCAATACTTTCTTGTTTTATGACATTATCGTATTTGTGTTAATTATATTGTAGCTTCAGTGGTTCAGGCTAATAATGGTATTGGAATTGCATTTGTTACCTCAAATAGGGGAAGTGGTCTACAAGAGAATTAGCGGCGGTCGAGGGAGGTTTAGCGACGATAAACGCCGACGGTTGCCCGTCACAACCTTTGAAGACAACAAAAATGCCCAGAAAATAACGGCATGTGGAGTGAAAGAGGAGAAAGGGCAGAGAGATCGGAGATGGTGCTGTGTATAAGTGAGAAAAATCAAATTTATAAGGATGTATATTGTAATTTAAGCATGACATCATAAGTTACAACATAAACTAAAATTGTCAAATTCTGGTTTTGATCCTTCTAGTATGCTTAAAGTTAAAGATTTAATTCTCATTCTTTGATTTGACATATTTGGATCTCTCTACTTTCACAATATCATTAATTAGTCAATATAATTAATACCATCAATTATTCTGTTAAAATGTTAACATTTATATTAGAAGGAAAAAAACCTTCCAACTCAAATTCATATTAGCATGACGAGTCGAAAATGATTTTAAGAGAAATCCACGTTGGTATTTTAACCGAAATATTTTAATATGTTAGTTTTCAAAACTAACTAATAACATTATAAAAATAGATAACCGAATTATATTTTTTTTTGTTACCCTTCTAGTTTTCAGAGCTTCGCCTTGACTAATCTAGACCAACCCGCGTCACACACCTGGCTTTGGTGGACGGATCTTCGAGCGATATCAAACTGTTTACCACTTCGATCAACTAGGTAGTCTATGTTTATGATCTAATTATATTAAATTCAAATACTAAATTTTAAACTTAAATATAATAGGAACTAAAATCAAAACTTTAACGAAATAAAAGAAACACAAAACAAATACAGATACGGGTGTGGGTAGGTCTATGTTTATGATTGGTGGCCAAAAGTTGGAAAAGAAATTAATAAGAGCTTTAAAGGCTCTTGGATCTACACTTGGAGCACCATCACTGCAAATGTGACACTTCTTATCATTTTCATTTTTATTGATTTTCCAGTATTTCATTAGATCAATTATTTTGACTATATTTTTTCTCAAACAATTTATATTTTATATTTATATCTGATATATTTCACTAACCTACAAAACATTACCTTTTTCTTTTTTTTTTCTTTTTAAAAATAAAATTGATTTCTTTCTTATCCCATAAATTGAAAACCAGAGACTAAAACGTACGACCTAAATGTTATGGTTGAGAATTTTCTAACGTATATCTTAAAATTTGAAATAAGTACATCCAATTTAATAGAATTGACATTTTAATTTTATATAATATATTTTGAAAATAAAGAAAAGGATACTGCTTTTCTTTCCTACAAATCATTAGTAAATTATTTTTTGGTAATATGCATGTTCGTCTTACAGTTCATATTCGGGGTGTGTTGCTGTAACCCCCTCGTCCCGGTCTGGTCGGATGACCGGTCCAAGTGGGCCACACGGGGAAAACCGAAGCGAAACCCGTGAAGGTTTCCCCTCGATTAACGACCCTAAAAATTTTCTTTTTATTTTATCTTGTCTATAGGCATAATTAAAACCTATGTGAAGCACAGCAGCGGGAAATATAAACATTGAAACATACACCGACCAACGAATACATCAAACAGCTCATTTTAGCCCCTTTACAGCAGGCCGTTTCGAAACGCCCTTAGGGTGTTCCGAAACGCCTTGACTAAGTCAACAGGCCAGGGTCAACCATAAGATGACCGTTCCGAAACAGGGGAGACCCGTATCGAAACGACCTTGACGGTCAATTTCTCGTGGTTAACGAGATTTGACCGTTTCGAAACTTCAAAGGCCCGTTTCGGAACGCCTTCATCTCGCCAATTTCTCAAAATTCCAGTAGCAAAAATGTTCCGAAACGACCCCCATCCGTTTCGAAACGGCTGGCCAATTGCAAAGGGACCGTTCCGAAACAGGATGACCCGTTCCGAAACGCCCCCTGTCTGTAGACTCGTTTTGGCTGTTTTAAGGCACTAGGGTGCCCAAAAACACCACCAAAACACACTACAACACCATCACATATAAACTTAAGGCAACCCAGCTATTTTAACATGCTTCAACAAGATTAAAACAAGTCTAAACACAAAGGCAAGACATTATAGGTATGCATTCACACAACATCATTCAAGCATAAAGGTAACATCTTAGGCATATGGCTAACATTCAACAAGAGCAATTTAGGCATGAGTTAACATTCATCATGGCAATACCAACCAAACAAAAGCAAGGCATCAAGGAGTCTAAACATGCTCCTAACAACCTACAATTATCCAACAAAACATTACATGTCCCATTGCTCACACTATTACATATCCAAACATTAAAAATCCATACTTGAAGCACTCAAGGCTAACAACCACACTTGGAGCCTTCCCCTTGCACAAGCAACCCACGAACTAAGGATCTGCAATGTTGAACAAAGAGAGCGTAAGCAATGATGCTTAGTGAGGGTAAGCTCTAAAAACAAACCTCAACATTGCAGGGTCCGAGCACGATCTAGCCAAGGCATTACACAAACATACCAAGGATCCACAAGAGCCACGAGATAAGATGCATGAGCAAATATATACAAGTAAATGTCATGATCAACAAGCTCTAAATTCCTCAACATAAGTAGCCACATCAAACATCCACATAAGGATCATTTATCACAACACATTGATACGATTATCAATCAACATTGGCACCTAGCTATGACTCAAATACGCGGATAACCGTTGGAACTCACATCCAACAACACAACCATTACCTGACGGTGGGATTACACTCATCACCGGTCTCGCGGAGGGGATTCCACTCATCCTCACGCCCCGTCGATGGGATTCCACTCATCACCGACTATATTTAAATACAATTTCCGGGCGTACCCGTACTCCTCCTTGGTGACTCGACGCCACCAAGGCCACGCGCGACTTTTGACTCATGTGTACACACTAACATCCTAATGATCGATCATTTGTATTTAAGTATACTAGTGCCAATATTTTACTCATTCCACATTACTCATTTCAATCATTTCCGTGCTTAGCACGTACTCACCATGAACACAATCATGAACCATTACCATGCATGCTTTAAGCATTACAAATCATGCCCCATCTCCCATGTATAATACAATATACATAAGCATTCATATCACAAGACATACGAGGCATATACATTCATACATTTAAGTTCATCCAAAGGCTCTAGATCAAGTTTAGGATTAGGCTACCACCCTAATCCTAACTCTAGGTGGGTCTACCAAGCCCAACCTAGTCCATATACTCGAACCAACCATTTTAAAACCAAGTAAAACAATTAACCACTCACCTAAGCTTCCAAGCCCAAAGACCAAGCAAGCAACAACCTTCAACTTCCCGGATTCACTTCCGATGCTTCACCGATGTCCAAACTTGGCTCTAGTCAATCCCAAACACAAACAAAACACCCACAATCAAAATCTTGTCATCGAAACTAACCCGGAATGCAATTCAACCACAAACTACTATGTTGCAAGCATGAATAATACTCATTTTTCACCAATTCGGATGGCCCCAAAACCTTGTCCAAAAACCATGTTTTCAACTTCCATTACACCCTCTAATGGTCCCAATTCAACCCCTACCTATAGCACTATCAAAAGCCTATCAAAACCCACCTAAAACAACCCCAAAAACTTACCTAAAACCTCCCAAAAACCCCATTTTCACCCAAGTCCGAACATTGTTCCAAATCATTTGAAATTCACATAAGTAGTATCATTTGGCTCCTATATTCCATAACTAACCATAACAAATCAAAATATTAAGTTTAGCTACACAAAGGCACCATTTTTAATCAAGATTTCCAAAACTTCCATTTTCCAAAACCTTTATGAAAATGAAAAAGAAGAGTACTTTCATGAAGGGGAAGATGAGGACAACTCAAAAATGTCATTACCTTTTAAAAATCTTCAAAGATGAAGCAAGGAGATGATGGAATAGTAACCTTTCATGGAGAGGAGAAGGTGTCGTGAGTTTTGAAAGAGAGAGGGGAGGAAGATGAGTAAAAAGTGAAGTTTTATTTGTTTTGTTTTATTTTAAGAGCCAAAAGTCCTTTGTACCCCTAATGAGATGGAGTATTCTCAATAGTATGAAAACCATGGCTAATTGGGGTTTAAATCTTAAAACATGGTCAACCCAATTAATAAATTTGAAAACAAAACCCGAAACATTATTTAAATTATAAAATCGAGCCCAAATAATATTAAAATATTATTTTCACCTAACCCCTAAACCCGGGTGTTACAGTTGCTGTATCTCTCAACAATGTCGTCTCCAAGAATCAAACTAACGTCCTCTCCTTGAGAGTGCAACGTGTCTTACGAATGCACCCAACCCTTATTGGTAATCACTAGCAAATCATTAATATAACATTCAAAGAAAGTTTTTAGCAAAAAAAATCAAAGAAAGTTCATTTTAGTTAACTTATGTCACAAGGCATATAATAAGGATGTTATATTGAGTAATTATTCGAATTTTATTTCATTATATAATCTTGTATAAAAAAATTATTTAGAAAAATATCATAAATACCCAATATAGCACTTTTATCTTATGTTTAGCGACATAGACTAGACAAATATATTGGCCATGTTTGGTAAACAACGGTTTAAGCTAAAATTAGAGATTTGAGCTTAAATTGAAGGTTTGACCGGTCAAAGCCGCTAATTTGAATGTATGGTGAATAACGAATTGAAATAGCGGATTAAAGTGAAATTCTCAATTTGAAAAAGATGCTAATAGGAGTTTTTTGAAATCAGAGGTTTTGATATTAGAGTTATAAAGACCATTTTACCCTTAAAATTATAAAAAATTTCCAAATAACCTAAATGTAACTTTTTCTATTTTAATTATTCACCGTCGGGTATTTACATTGTGACATTTGTAAACTAATGCTTTTTGTTTTTTTATTCTCACACATTTATATTTCTATTTAAATTTAATTATTAATTAAAATATATTAAAATTAATTATATAAATAATAAATTAATATATAGATCCTTCATAAATGTTTACTAATGTTATATTAAAAATATTTTTCATAATCTAATTAATATTAATAGAAACAAAATATTGATAATTAATAAACTATTCAAATAAATATCGAATATAATTATGTCCTTATATGTCATTTTACCTATTTAAATAATCAAACAACTACTCCCTCCGTCCCATAAAAAATGTCCCTTATTGACTTTTTGAAAGTCAAAATTTTTAAACTTTGACTATTATTATATTGAATATTTTAAATAATTAATTTTTATAAAATATATATTTGAAAACTACTTGACTAGAGTTTTTAAAATATATTTTTTCATATTTTTATCAATGATACATTTTAAATAATTATGAGTCAAAGTTAAAAAAAAATTGACCAAAAAAAAGTCAATAAGGGACAAAAAATGTGGGACGGAGGGAGTATAATCTATCAGTTAATTTTACCAAACACTTTTATACAATCCGCTAGTCAAATAAGCTATCAGCTAATATAATCTGCTATCAACTACCCGCTAATTGTCAAATAGGGCCACTGGACAAAGGTCATGTTTGGTAAACAACTTTTTGAGCCAAAATTAGAGGTTTGAAGCATTTTTAGAAGTTTGACCAGTCAAATCCGCTAATTTTTAGAGGTTTGAGTTAGAGGTTTGAATAAAAGACTTGTAAAGACTTTTTGTCCTTGATAATTATAATTTTTATCCTTGGTAAACTTATACATTATATTAATTTTGTCTTAATTCAATAAATTCAACTCTTTATATTTAAAAATCTATCAAAATAGTACTTTTATGATACTGTCAAAACAAGTGAGCCTGTCAAATCAGAGCAATGATTAGATAATTGTATTTTGACATAAAATAACAAGTTACTATTAAATTATCATTATAAAAAAGTAATATAACATTTATGAGAGAATGACAAGTAATGTGGGAGAAGAACAAAAATTTAACGACCAAGGATTTAACTTATTGTGATGTTTTGAATTATGACTAAACTACTTCATTATTTTTGTCTAATATTTATCTCCAATTACATATTTGTAACAATTTTTTTAAATAAATAATTTATTTATCTTTTAGAAAACAAATAACTTGCATGTTACCTAACTCATGTGACATAAAATGTAATTTACCCAGAACTTAAAAGTAACAATTGTGAAGGATAATGTTTGAGTTTGAGAACGGTAAATCTGGGCTTTTGTATATAATTCCCTTCTAGCCTGCGTTGTATCCTTTTCCTTCCCCGTGGACTGGCACCCACCCTTTACCTGCTTTTTTCTTCTTTCAGGTAATCTCCAAATCAAATTTCCCTTTTTATTATTCCTATAATTTTTCATTGTTTTTATTATATATATTTAGATCTGTCTTACCTTTTCTTCTTCCTATTTTTTGCTGTTAAAAACAGTTTAACATTTCTGTTTTTTCTAGTCAATTTTCAAAGCTTTTCTTCGACAATTATGATTAGTTTCTGTTTTTAGCTGTAACACTTAAATTTCTGTTTGTCGCACACATAATTTTGGTGGACGAGCCTCCGAACGGTAATTTTTTACATATACAACGCCTCAAATTTGAGAATGTATTCAAGCGATATTAAGATGGTTATCACTTGGATCAACTAGGTGGTATATGTCTATGTTTATGATTGGTGGCCAAAAGTTGGAAAATAAATTAATAAGAGCTTTAGAGGCTCTTGGCTCCGCACTTGGAGCACCATCACTGCAAATGTGACACTTCTTATCATTTTCATTTTTATTGATTTTCCAGTATTTCATTAGGTCAATTATTTTGACTATTTTTTTCTCAAACAATTTATATTTTATATTTATATCTGAGATAAGTCACTAACCTACAAAACATTACCTTTTTCTCTCTCTTTTTCATTTTTAAAAATAAAATTGATTTCTTTTCTTATCCCATAAATTGAAAACTTGAGGCTAAAACATACGATCCAAATGTAATGGTTGAGAATTTTCTAACGTATATCTTAAAATTTGATATAAGTACCATCCAATTTAATAGAATTAACATTTTATTTTTATTTTTTTTAAAGGAGTTTTGTATAATATAATTTTAAAATAGAGAAAAATATACTGCTTTTCTTCCCTACAAATCATTAGTATAACATTCAAAGAAAGTTTTAGTAAAAAAATCAAAGAAAGTTAAAGTTTGGTTAATTTATATCACAAGGCATATAATAAGAATATTATATTAAGTAATTATTTGAATTTTACTTTATTATATAAACTCGTATCAAAAACTTACTTAGAAAAACATCATAACAACCCAATATATAGGCATGTAAATGAACCGAACAAACACGAATGAGGGTATGTTCATATTCGTTCATTTAACTTTAATTGAACAAATGAACGGACATGAACATAAACGAACACAAAATTTCTTGTTCGTGTTCGTTCATTAAGGAATGTAGTTTGTTCATGTTCGTTCGTTTAAATGGTAAACGAACACAAACGAACATATATAATTTGTTAAATATTTAATATTTTTGGTTAGTTCGATTAATTTAGTTTAGTAACCGGTTTTAAACCGAATTAATCGATAATTGAAATTTGGAAAAACTCTTAATCATTAGCCGAAACTTAAAATTATCTAATAGATTAACCAATTTTGTTTTGGTTCGGTCGGTTAGTTCGGTTTAACCGAATAATGAACACCGCTAGACATATGTGAATAAATTTAAATAAACATAAACGAACATAAATGAACAAACATAAGCGAACGAACATAAATGAACATAAACGAACGGATTACCGAACGTTCACGAACATAAATAAACGAACAAGCCATTTGTTCGTGTTCGTTCATTTAATTAAACGAACAAAAAATCTTGTTCATATTCGTTCGTTTAATAAATAAACGAACATAAACGAACTTCCCGCCGAACAGTTCACGAACGGTTCGTTGAACGTTTGGTTAATTTACTGCTACCAATATAGCACTTTTATCTTATGTTTTGCGGCATAGACTAGACATAAGGGAAGTTCTAAAAAACAACACCTTAAATACAGGCTAAAAAAGATATGTGCCGAATTTGTTACAAAAATTGTAAGAAATTTTGTACAATGTACTGAAATTTTTACAAAATCGTAAGAAATTCGGTATGTACATAATTTCTTACTACTTTTGTAAGAATTCGGTACATGTACAAAATTCTTACAAAAAATCGTGAAACTTAAGGTATGTACATAATTTTTTACAACTTTTGTAAGAAATCCGGTATGTACAAAAAAGTCGTAAGAAATTATGTACATACCGAATTTCTTATTATTTTTGTAATAAATTCGGTACACGTACAAAATTTCTTACGATTTTTTTATAACAAATTCGGTACATACCTTTTTTTAGTATGTATTTAAGGTGTTGTTTCCTAGAACTAACCCTAGAGAGAACCTTCACAGAATTGTAAATAAAATAAAGGTCTAATAACGCCTTTGGCCCTCAAACTTTTAGACAAATATTTTGATTCTTAAACTTTTTCTTTTTCGTCTCTTTCAATTTTTGAATTTTTTTGTTGTCTTTTTTACAAGTATTTTCAGTTTCTTTAATAAATAAAAACAAACTTCTACTATTTTTTACTCTTAAGAATGTCTTTCTATGAGAGAATTTATAATCAATATTTTCTGTTATATGTGTGCGTGTGTATTATATGCATACACAATTATACATATACATATACATATACATATATAATAAGAAAGAACATCTTGAAACAATAGAGACATACTAAAATTTTGATTGCAATAATAACTAAAATATTTGATTTTTCTTTTTGCAGCCAGTACGGACTAATTGATACATATTAAATACCATGGTTTTGATTCCTGTTTTGTGTAATTGGAACATGCAGCTGCTGAATGTTTTATATCTAACTTATGATATCATAGCAGAATAATTCAACCCGATTAATATTTAATACAATTATAAATACAATTTATGTATTGTTAATGAATCACATAACAATACATTATTAAACATAATGTTGATTTGAACTTTAAATTTATTTAGAGATCAGTAGATTACAATATATCTATTTCATTAACTGATTGATATGTTCCCATAAGAAGATAATGAGCCTCCAACACAAAAATTCTATCCTCTTCTTTGAAACTAACCATCACCTCCCAAGCACTCTTATTTACTTGATTTTTTTCTCAAAATGTTAATATGAATTCCGAAGGAAAAAGATTCATGAAATTTAGCAAGATGTTACATTTTATTCATATCGATTTTCAAGTCATTCCATTGGAGACCAAAAAACAAGACAAAGAACTCATAGCCAATACCTCAAAAACAAGAAGAAGAAAAAAGGTCTTTTGAGAGCTTAATTTAAGTACAACTTTAGAAACAAATGAAATTCCCTACGAGGGAAGGAACTTAAGCGTAAACGGTTTAGAAGTCTTTAGGTTTGTGAGCAATGAAACTGATGCACTGCACTTGACGGACGTTGTCGAATCCGATGATTCGAATGAATGCATTGGGGTATTCCTTCTTGCACTCCTCCAGCTCTGTAAGCACCTGAGATGAATTGGTGCATCCGAACATAGGGAGCTTCCACATGGTCCAGTAGCGTCCGTCGTAGTACCCCGGTGATCGGTGGTTCTCACGGTACACGAATCCTTTCTGCACATACCACAATATAAACATGTTTAAAAATAGTTTTCAAAACAAAAATCCCATCAAAGAGATATAGATGGTTGATGTAATGGAATAGTTTAGAGATTTTAGAGTTTGGAAACACCTCTACTTCGAATTCCAAGCAAGGAATCCATTTAGAGCGGAGAAGGTAGTCAATTTCCGATGCCAATTGTTCGGTAGTGAGATCGGGGAGATACGAGAGAGTCTCGAACTTCTTCTTTCCAAGTGGAGGCCACACCTATACTCAAAAAATGATTAAATTCGCGAAATTTGTGTTCGAACACTAGCGAATTAGCATAAGCCACAAGGTGTGACCAAGTACCTTCATGCATTGCACTCTGCCACCGTTGCTCGCAAGGGTAGTGATGTCGTTGTTGGCCTTCCTGGTGCCGGGAAAAGCGGAGGCGGACTTGAGGCCGGTGAAGGGGGTGACCATGTTGGCCTGAGCCGGGGAGGAGCGGTTAACGGTGGCAATGGTTGCCGATGACATCATTGAGGAAGCCATTGTTGATACTACTTACTAGTAGTATACGCTAGAGTTATATACTAAACAAATAGAGAAAAGGGTCGGTAGCTCTATGTTAATGGTTCTTTGCCAATAGTTGGAAAGGAAATTTATAGGAACTTTAAAGGCTCCATGGCCTTTCCATTGTTATCCCTTGGCTCCACACATTGGGCACCATCACCACAAATGTGACATGCCATTCATTTTCTTACATTTTTTCTAATTTATTTTTTCTATGTATTTCATTGGATCAATTTTTCTGGTTATTTTTTCTCAAACCCTTTAAATATATATTTATATATGCGATATTTCACTAACCTACAAAACATCACCTTTTCTTTTTGCTCTCTTTTTTCAATTTTATTTCCTTTTTTAATCCATAAATTGAAATGTTGAGGCTAAGAGCCTTAGACTTAAAACCTAAATGTAATGGTGGAGAATTTTTTATGTATATCTTTAAATTTTAAGTAACTACCACCCAATTTTAATAATTATTGAATAAAGCTTTGAAAAAATATTTTTCTTAAAATTATTTTCTTTTGCCCATAACATGGGTGTGCTAAATCCAATACTTTAAAAATAAAAATATTTTTCTTTCTTTATTTTTGTATATGTTACTTCCGTCATTAGACTGTACTTGATAAAAATTGTTAAAAAAAATAATAAGTATACTCATTTAATGATAGAGACGAACTCGTATTCTATATTAGAAAATCAATCTTAGATATTTAAAAATTTAAGAATTTGAACAAGCACTTTTAGCCAGTTGGCCAAATTATTTTAGTTCTTTCATATTTCCTTAAATTATGGGTTCAAGATTCGGTAGAAACATGGATTGTGTTCATTAAATTAATAAAATTTCGGGTTTTTTTTTTCTTTTTAAATTAAATTTGTAAAGTTGTGTTCTAGTGATTAAGACATTCTGAGTTGTGAGTGTGAAGAAGGAGAAGAGGCAATTCCTATCTCAATTTCTATCTATATTTTGGTTCCTCCACAAATGTAGCTTTCCTTAACATTAATATTTCTTTCATTTAAAAGAAAATATAAACCAAAAACATAGTCCACCACTTAACATGTATCTTTAAGCTGCTTTTTTTCCATGTTGGGTTCTTGATGTAAACTAAATAAGATAACCTTTACGAATCATGTTTTTGTTTCTTTTAATAACATCACACCCGGTATTTATATATTGATAAAATATTTAATGTAATAGGTGTATTTTCAAATGAATTAATATCCTATACACTGGCAGTGGAAAATAAAGTTTCCACAAGCGGGTTTATTTAGGGATTTAGTTTAGGGTTTAGAGGTTAGGGGTTTAGGTTGTATGATTTAGAATTTAAGAATTATGGTTAGAATTTAGAGTTTGGGGTTTGAGGTTAGATTTTTAGGGTTTTAAGGTTAGAATTTTAGGTTTTAAATTTAGGCTTGAAAATATGCATGCTTGTGTAAACTTTTTTTACACTGACAGTGTATCAAATATTAATCATTTTCAAATCGTCTAATATATTACGTGTTTTTGATAAAATGTTTAATAAAATATAGGTTTTTTTAAAGGATAAATATTCTATACACAGGCGGTAGAAACTGAAAGTTTCCACAAGTGCCTTAGTTTTAGGGTATAGGGAGTTAGTTTATGGTATAGAGTTTAGGGGTTTAAGTGTAGGGGGTTAGAATTTAGAGATAGTTGTTTCAATTTAAGGTTTAGGGTTATAATTTAGGGTTTATAGGTTAAAACCTAAATCCTCGCCATATTACTCTAAACCCTAACCTATAAACCCTAAATTATAACCCTAAACCCTAAATTGAAACAACTATCACTGAATTCTAAACCCCTGCATCTAAACCCTTAAACCCTAAATTAACTCCCTATACCCTAAAACTAAGGCGCTTGTAAAAACTTTCAGTTTCCACCGCATGTGTATAGAATATTAATCATTTTTTAAAATGTTGAATGTAATATTCGTACTTCGACTAAATGTATACTTTTCTAAAAAAATTCATTTCCACTTATTTTTATTTAATTTTCACATAAAATTATATCAATGAGATTGCTCAATGAAAAAAAAAACTTCTACTTCAATACCTGCAAGTGTTGAGATTGATTTTTTTACTTTGTTCCGGTCAAATTTTCATTATGTTTTGATCATTTCGAATATTTCTATTAATATCAACATGCATAGGTGATTGATTACCTACCAATTTCGACTAATACAATATTCCAATATTTCATTATGTTTTTTTAATATTCTTATCATTGATTATTTCAATTTGTTATATTTTACGTTTAAAAATAAAAAATAATCATTTAATTAAGTTATTGAACTTAATTAATAATTTTATATTTACATATAAATAAATTTATATGAATGTAACTGATGTATATTTACAGGTGTATATTATATATGAAAATTATTTTGAAAAATATCAATAAGTCCAAAACACTGGAATATCAGTCTCGACAATTGTAGGTATATTTGCATGTGTTTATTATTTTTTATTTTATAATATTTAGATAATACTTATATGCAATTAAGCTTCATTTTATACATGAAACAAGAAAGAAAGGAAAAGAAACAAAATAATTTATATAATATTAATGAATAATCACCCTTTTTTGTTTATTTTTTCAATTCAAGGTTAACATAAATTTCAAAGCATTTGAAATGAATAAAAGATTCATGAAATTTGATAAGAAAATATATTTTATTTATATTAGTTCTCAGCTGTTACATTGGAAATCCAAAAACAAGACAAAGAACTCATAGCCGATACTTTAAAAAAGAGTCCTTCAGAGCATAATTTAAGTACAATTAAACAAGTGAGATTCCATATGAGGGAAGGAACTCAAGCGTAAACAGCTTAAAAGTCTTTAGGTTTGTGAGCAATGAAACTAATGCACTGCACTTGACGGACGTTGTCGAATCCGATGATTCTAATAAATGCATTGGGGTATTCCTTCTTGCACTCCTCTAACTCCGTTAACACCTGAGATGAATTGGTGCATCCGAACATGGGGAGCTTCCACATGGTCCAGTAACGTCCGTCGTAGTACCCCGGTGATCGGTGGTTCTCACGGTACACGAATCCTTTCTGCACATACCACAACATGAATATGTTTTAAAAAAATTCAAAACAAAAATCCCATTGAAGAGACTTAGATGGTTGATGTAATGGAATAGTTTATAGAGATTTTAGAGTTTGGAAACACCTCTACTTCGAATTCCAAACAAGGAATCCATTTAGAACGGAGAAGGTAGTCAATTTCCGAAGCCAATTGCTCGGTAGTGAGATCGGGGAGATACGAGAGAGTCTCGAACTTCTTCTTTCCAAGTGGAGGCCACACCTATACTCAAAAAAGAAAACCCAAAAATGTGATTCAATTCATGTAATTTGGGTTGAAACACTAGCAAATTAACATAAGCAACATAGTGTGACCAAGTACCTTCATGCATTGCACTCTGCCACCGTTGCTTGCAAGGGAAGTTATGTCGTTGTTGGCCTTCCTGGTGCCGGGGAAAGCAGAGGCGGACTTGAGGCCGGTGAAGGGGGCGACCATGTTGGCCTGAGCCGGGGAGGAGCGGTTGACGGTGGCAATAGTTGCCGACGACATCATTGAGGAAGCCATTGCTGATACTACTTACTAGTAGTATAGGAAATATAGAGATAAGGGTATAGGTAGCTGTATGTTAATGGTTCTTTGCCAATAGTTGGAAAGGAAATTTATAGGAACTTTAAAGGCTCCATGGCCTTATCATTGTTATCCCTTGGCTCCACACATTGGGCACCATCACCCAAATGTGATACCATTCATTTTCTTACAAATTACAAATTATTTTTCAGTATTTTATTGGATCAATTATTCTGGCTATTTTTTCTCAAACCCTTTAAACTTATATCTATATTAGAGATATTCATTTTCTTATGTATATCTTAAAATTTCAAATATATTTGAAAATAAAAACATTGTTCTTTCTTTATTTTCTACGTGCATATTGCACTGTTGCTTCTCTAATTAGAGTTTAAAACCTAAGTTGAAATTAATTATATTAACTTTATTAAAATATATTTATAATTTATGTTATAAAAAACAATGAATTCCGTATACAAGGCTTTATTAATTAACAAAATGTATTCTGTCAATTAAATTGACAAATGGTCAGTATACAACTACACATAGTAGGAATTAGGAAATTGGTCATGAATTTCGTTCATTAGATTAAAAGTTTCACAATTTGTTGAATTAATTAGCAATTTTCATTTCGTTTTGAAATTAAATTTTTAGATTTGTATTCCAGTAAATGACCATTCTATCTGACATGGAAGGAGAAGGAGGCAATTCTTATCTCAATTTCTCTCCATATTTTGGTTCGTCCACAAATGTAGCTTTCACATCAATAATATTTCTTGAAGTAAACCAAAGAAGACAACTATCACAAATTATGTTTCTTGTGATTTCTGTACAATATTTTTGGTAAGTATGTAAACAGTAAAATACATAGAAGTTTAAAAAAATGTAAAATTTGTTTAAAATATCAAAATCTTATATCAATTAATATAAATCGATACATATTTATGTAAATTATTATTGATTTAAATAGATCAAAACAATTTGGAACAGTTGAAACGCATCAAAAATTTCACTGAAATGATAATTGAATTATTTAGTACCAATTTATAGTTAATACAGTCGAATACACTTTTGATAAGATACACACACGTTGTAGATAAAGTTATTCGAATTCAAGTCTCCTGTAATGAATATTATTCTTTTTTTTATTAGGATCACTTGTTAGGTTCAGACTATTTATGTCTAACGTTTGATATCACGATAGAATGTACATTGTTAATATTTAATACAATAGCAAATATAATTGAGGGTGAACTATTTCATTAGTCTTTAAATTTTAGTTTATCTATTGATTTTGTTATTAAACTTTAAAAGGTTTTAATTTTAATACTAAATTTATGACATTGGTTTTTTTTTTGTCATTAGACTGTTAAATCGTTAACGACATGATGGTGTATTTATTTTTTTCTTTACTTTCTACAACAACAAAAAATAATGGGTAAAGTACGCAGACAATCACTAAACTATACCTGAAAAATTAAAATAGTAATCAAACTTTCAAAAATGACAAAATGACAATTAAATTTTATGTTTTGTTACAAAATGGTAACTGTGCCGTTAACCTCCGTTAAAATAGTGACATGGCTGTTAAATTTTTTATAATAGCACATTTAGTCCTCAATAGTTACACATTCAATTAATCTAGTCATAATTCGAAGAAATTCAATAAATTTAAGGTTTAAAAGAAAAATAAATGCCTAAAGTATACCTTTTTTGAACTTTAGGTGTCTAAAGGTTTTTTTTGTAAAATAGGTGCCTAAAGTTTCAATCGTTACAATTTTAGGTACCTCGGTGTTAATGGCCGTTAAAAAAACTTATTAGCCAATTATAATGTGACACGTGGTAGATTTTTATTTTTTACATTTTTAAATTATTTTTAAAAAAATTAAAAATAATTCAAAAAATCCCCTAAATTCCAAAAATTCCAGAAAAGCCCTAATTTTATAAATTTCTAAATCCCGAAATACCTAAATCTCTCAATCCAGCCACTCTCGCCGTCGTTGGCCACAATTCTGGGGACGGAATGGAGCATACTCCCCTCTCCCAAGCACCCATGCACCAATTGTCGTCGTTCAGCCGTCGCTCGTCGCAAATTGTTCGAATGAATTTTTTGAATATTTCGGCCTTCGTTTGGCGTTTTGCACGACTTTGGTGTATTTCTGACAACAGAATCGATTCCAATCGTGATTTGAGTTTTGGTGAGTAAGAATTTCGAATTTGGGGCTATTTTGTGAGTTTTGGAAATTTAGAGATTTTTTAAAAAAATATAAGTTTAAAAAATATAAGAAATTAAAAATGTAATGAAATAAAAAATATTTTAAAAAAAAGTTAACGATGGTTAACACGAGGCTCCTAAAATTATAACGGTTGAAACTTTGGGCACTTATTTTTACAAAAAAAAAATACTTTAGGCACCTAAAATTCAAAAGTGCTATAGTGTAGGCACCTGTTTTTCATTTAAGCCTAAATTTAACCCTCAATTTTTACACATTGTTATAATTTAGTCCTAATTCTAAAAAATTTATAACTAAAACAATGTTAAATTTATAACAAAGTGTAAAAATTGAGGGTTAAATTTAGTCCTATTTACACATCTGCACGTGTGTTCTTAGCTATAATTTTTTTAGAATTAGGACTCAATTCTAACAAAGTGTAAAAATTGAGGGTTAAATTTATTAAATTTCTTCGAATTATGACTAAATTGATTGAATGTGTAACTATGAAGGACTAAATGTGCTATTATACAAAAAAATTAACAGCCATGTCACTTCTTTAACGGAGGTTAACGGCACAGTTACCATTTTGTAACAAAACATAAAGTTTAATTGCTATTTTGTTATTTTTAAAAGTTTAGTTACCATTTTATTTTTTCGGGTATAGTTTAGTGACTGTCTGTGTACTATACCTAAAAATAATTGTCAATTTTTCGGTCACCGTTGTTAGTCAATCGCAATAAAAAAATTTAACGTCTCTTTTTTTGGAATGATTTTTATTTACAAAACCCACTCAAAATTGAAGAAACTTCATCTAAAGTTTTGACGTTTTAATGCTCCAATCTTTTCCGACGACAGTTTGATGAGTCTAGTTTTGAGATATGTTATTTGAATTCACAAAATAATATTTATCATCATTCAAATTTTAGAACAAACACCTCAAATCCCTCAAATTCAAAAAGTCCCCCCTTAATTGTTTATGTTTAATTTCGTTAGTTTTAAATAATTTTAAAAAAATCTAAACCGATAAAGTGATAGATGATGATGAAATTTGTTCAGCGGTGTCTATGGTAGCCGTAAAAGAAGCCAAAGAATGTTTTCAGCGGTGGCCGAAAACTAGCTAACATTAAATTATAATGCTATCCGATTTAACGATTCAATGACAAAAAATAATAATGTCGAAGGTTTAATGAATGTTAATTATTATAAATAATGTTGGACAAATTACTTTAGAATTTGTTAGACAATGTCCCTATTTCATTAGCTGATAATTATCTGTGGTCGGTATGTTCACATAAAAAGATAATGAGCTCCCAACAGCATTGCTCGTCCACAAAAATTCTATCTTCTTTGAAACTAACCAGCACCACTCAATCACCTTTTTTTACTTAAATCAATCCAAAATGTTAACATGAATTCCGAAGTATTAGAAATGCAGAAAGAAATAGATTCATAAGATTTGGCAAGTTGCTACATTTTATTCATATAAGTTCTCATGCCGTTCTATTGGAAATCCAAAAACAAAACAAAGAACTCATAGCCAATACCTCAAAAAAGAAGGGAAAAAAGTCTTTTGAGAGCATAATTTAAGTACAACTTTAGAAACAAATGAAATTCCCTACGAGGTAAGGAACTCAGACGTAAATAGTTTAGAAGTCTTTAGGCTTGTGAGCAATGAAACTGATGCACTGCACTTGACGGACGTTGTCGAATCCGATGATTCGAATAAATGCATTGGGGTATTCCTTCTTGCACTCCTCCAGCTCTGTAAGCACCTGAGATGAATTGGTGCATCCGAACATAGGGAGTTTCCACATGGTCCAGTAGCGTCCGTCGTAGTACCCCGGTGATCGGTGGTTCTCACGGTACACGAATCCTTTCTGCTCATACCACAATATAAACATGTTTAAAAATACTTTTCAAAACAAAAATCCCATTTAAGAGATGTATATGGTTGATGTAATAGAATAGTTTATAGAGATTTTAGAGCTTGAAAATACCTCTACTTCGAATTCTAAGCAAGGAATCCATTTAGAGCGGAGAAGGTAGTCAATTTCCGAAGCCAATTGTTCAGTAGTGAGATCGGGGAGATACGAGAGAGTCTCGAACTTCTTCTTTCCAAGTGGAGGCCACACCTATACTCAAAAAAATGATTCAATTCATGTAATTTGTGTTGGAACACTAGCAAATTAGCATAAGCCTTAAGCCACATAGTGTGACCAAGTACCTGCATGCATTGCACTCTGCCACCGTTGCTTGCAAGGGAAGTTATGTCGTTGTTGGCCTTCCTAGTGCCGGGGAAAGCGGAGGCGGACTTGAGGCCGGTGAAGGGGGCGACCATGTTGGCCTGAGCCGGGGAGGAGCGGTTGACGGTGGCAATGGTTGCCGATGAGATCATTGAGGAAGCCATTGCTGATACTGCTTACTAGTAGTATAAGCTAGAGTTATATAAAAGTCTCAGAAATCCCTTAGTAGTGTTATTGCCTCTGCAGCAATAGCCTATATATAATGATACAATTTAGCCATCTCATTTCTTGAGGTCACAAAATGATGATATCAACTTGGGAAAAAGGGGGACCGTTGGATTCAAAATCTGATAACATTACATCATAATAACCACAAGTGGTGGAAAAAGGTTTTGAATGGTAGCCTTATCTTTGGAGACCTGCCACGTGGAAGAAGCACAATGATCTTATCTCATCTAAGCCAATGGGAGCACAGAATGAGTGATTTCTCCTTTGTCTTCTTCCTTTCAGTTCAAATAAAATCGGTACGGTCTCATTTGGAGGTTTGCCGTTGGAAAATAATCTCTGACCATACGTCCATACCTTGTTTGCTTGGCCATGCATTCTTTCCTTTTATGTTTTACTTCTCGCCTTATCTTCAAATATAGTAACTTTGGTAATGAAATATCATCTATTTCGGGTAATTTTAGGGCTGAGCATGGTTAACCGAAAACCGAAAACTGATCCGAACCGAAGCGTTTGGACAGTTTATGGTTCATAAGTTTGCAAACCGTGGTTAACCGAATCGAATTGAATTGAATTTGATATTTTATTTAATTTATAATTATTTTTTAATGTAAAAATATGTATTTTATACTTAAAACATTGTAGATGCATTTTTAATTATTATTATTATTTACTTAAAAAATCAAGTTTTTAATAAATATTTATGAAAAACACTTTAAAACTTTAACTCTTATTGTTTAAAATCCATCAAATAAAGTTATTTTGTCAAAATAAAATACAAATTTTCGAAAACTTATGTTAATATGGAAAACTCGAAAACTGAGGTTAACCGAACCGAAAATCGATGGTTACTAAAATAGCTTATCGAATTAAACCGAAACCGAACCGTATACACCCCTAGGTAATTTCAGCCATCCCAGCAACCCGTTGGTGCAATGGATGAAGCACTAGATCCCTTTAAGTAAGGTTAAGAATTCGAATTTTAAAATTGTAAATGGAGTAAATTAGATTGTGAGGGTCACCCCATAACCGATTTCTGCAATATTCGATCTAAATTAATCAATAAATAAATTTGATACAAATAATTAAACCAAAAAAAGTAATTTCAGCCTTAAGTTGATTGGAGTATGGCCTAAGGTGAGTGCCATTGGAGAAAGGTAATTGAATGGGGGAGTCTAAAGAATGGCATATTTAGGGTGCGGTTAAATATTGAGTAATTTTCTCGTACTAAATCCAAAATGAGTGGAAGAACAAAACCCAGACATTCTCTTGGAATCCAATACTGCTTGATTTGTTAATTGTTACAATTGTAAGCTATTCTGTTTAATCATAGAGATATGATAAGTTTTTGAGGAGGAGGATGGGTGGTACTGGTATCTGCAATTAATGCCAAAGTTGCTGCTCTGGCCGTCCTTTTTCCCATAGAAAAAGTAAGATGATTGGAGTCCATATCTTTTCGGGAACCTCTAAAAAAACGGTTGTATATAATTTCTTAAAAATCGTATAATGTAAGGATTTATATATAATATACACAAATTTTTACCACTTTTGTAAAATTTTCTGTATATGTACACAAATTTTTACGATTTTTTATAAGGATTTGTGTACGCGCTTTTTTTAGCCGCTTTTTAACGACCTTCCCTAAAACTTCCCATATCTTTTCTGACCCTTTCACATCATTATTAGCTGCAATGCAACTATAATATATCAAAACATCTTTTAGAATTCCTATTCCAAATTCTAAGAAAAATGCCATGGAGAACTCAGTGATATGAACAATTTTGATAAAAGAAGAGAAAATGTATCACTACAACATCTGATTATCATTCAAAAGATGAAGGTGATACGCCAATCTTGGACCTCAAACTCAAATCCTCAGCTGTGTGGTGTGTGAGTCAGATCAGCAAGTTGATCCTTGAAAACGACGTGCGAGACTCGAAGGCAATGCTATTGAACGAGAGCGCGTACGAAGTGATAATCAATCTCAACATGCTTCATTTGTACACACACATATAGGCACAAGAGCCAATTGGAGTGCTCTTGCAGCAGATTTTGACCCAACGAAGGTCAGGGCCCTATATTCAAGCTGTTTCTTTGAGCTCCAAGACACAGAACCCGGCCATGTGAGCAAAATAACAAGGCACATGCCTAGCCAGAGCCCAATGTAGTTGTAAGGGATAATGTGAACTAAGAGAGCTTGCAACTAGTGAAAGCAACATAGCAGCAAATAGTACAATAGAAACCCCTTTGGTTTGGTATCCTTATTAATACTTTTGCTTAAGTATGATTCAGTGCCAACATTTAAATTGATGCCTCGACCATAATTGTCATTATATCGAAATGGACATTATTCTAGTCACTTTTAGTGCCGCTTAAGGGTGCACATGAACCGAGCTTGAAGAAATAATATTATTTTAATGCCCGTTTGTTTAATTTTGAGGGTGTTTATGTTCGGCTCGTGTTCGTTTAAATTTTTAATATCGTATTCATGTTCGTTTGTTTAACATTTAACGTTCGCGAACATGTTCGTTTATATGTCACTTCATAGTTTGAACTTTAAACTTCACATTGTGTTCAATTTAGTCCCTACTTTCACCAATATTCTAGCCACTTTTTGTGTCGCTTAAGGGTGATGGGTCGAGTTTGAACAAATAATGTTGTGTTCGTTTGTTTATTTTTGAAGGGGTTCATGTTTAGCTCGTGTTCATTTAAAATTTTAATATCGTATTCATGTTCGTTTGTTTATCGTTTACGAACATGTTCATTTATATGTCACTTCACAGTTTAAACTCCAAATTTTACTTTGTGTTCAATTTAGTCCATACTTTTGTCAATATTTAAAATTTAAATAAAAATAAAAGGAAAGGGGAATTGAGTAAGCGAGCTTTTAACGAGCCAATAAATGAATCGATAAACGAGTTTTTCAAACGAGCTTGTTCGTGAACATAAACGAATCAAACAAACATATGTTCGTTTATTAAATGAACATAAAATTTTATTCCTACTCAATTATTTAACTTAATAAATAAATATAAATGAACGTTATACGAACGGTTCACAAATATTTATTTAACACTTTATTCATTTACACTCATAGCCGGCTACATCTTTAGATTTGGGATCATACCAATATAACTGGAGAAACTTCTTTCATTCGATAATAAAATAAAATATTAAAATTAATTTAAATTAAACGTTCAAGAGATTTAATATTATAAAGATAAATCAATCTTAATTTATTCAGGTATTTGTATCAATTGACCCTTAAAATTTATGTCAAAATGTTGGGAATCTCATACAAGGTCAATATGCCAAAATCATTCAATCAGTAAAATCCTATTCATGCATAATAATTTAATATATCTCGAAAAAAATCACAATTCTAATTTTCTAGTTATTAATCAATAGAGTTTAAAAAGAAAATAAGAGAACAATTATTAGCAAGTTAAGGAGACTTATTTGAAAGTTCTGAAAGATAGGGGAATAAAATTCGACTTGACTCGAAAAAATTGATTTTTTCAACTCGGCTCAAGGCGAAAATTTTGACTCGTTTTGACTCGACTCAAAATTCTATAAACTAGACTCGATTCGAAAATAATTCAAATAAAGTTTGAGTTGTAAAATGAAAATTCGAATAACTTAAATTTTTTTTAATAATTAGTAGATTTATTTTTAAGTTTGAGTCGAGTAACTCAATTTTTCTTTATATATATATATATATGTGTGTGTGTGTGTCACATATGAATATATACATATATATATATATATATATATATATGAAGAAATATTTATCACATATGAAAAAAAATATAAATAAATATATATCCATATCTTATATGATTAAAGAAATTTGTTTAAATTAGAATTAAACTGTACCATAACATGATAAATAATTAAGAATTTATTATTTATATAAGAACTCAAAAACTCGACTCGAATCGAAAAAATATAATTAAAGTTTGAGTTATAAAATATAACACGTCAACTCGAATAACTCAAAAATTTTAACTCGATTCGACTCAATCGGATGATGACCCTTATCGAAAGATTGATAAGTTATCTCGTAAAATTTTTGAAAGAAAGTGGGAGAACAAAAATTGTTGAGAAAAGTTCATAAATATCAATATATATATATATATATATAAAGAGTTCTTGTGAATAGAGGTATATCAATTTATTTATGGGTTTATGATACATAAATAATGTAAAAAATTATTAATTTTGTCAGTTCAAAAGTATATTTAAACAAAAGTATATCACTCAATTTTTATTATTTCTAATAAATAAATAAATAACTATCTTTAAATTTATTTATTCCTAAATCATGATTATTTAAAAATACAGTTTTACATATAATCATTTTTAATAAATTTAATTAATTTTAAAATTTTAAAAATAAAATTAATTTTATTAAAAAACAATGTATTTTTAAAAATATATATTTTATTACAAGAATGGGTATCGTTAATACGTATACGGTTGTGTCTCAAAAATTAGTGGTATCACAAAGTTTAGAAAAATAAGTTTAAACCAAAGCATAAAATAAAAAATTTTCATATTTGTAAGGTTATATTAATAATTCAATTTTATTTCTACAATAAATAACTTTCATTAAAATTAACGATCCTTTAGTTTGTGGATGTTTAAATTGTTTTTTAAAATAAAATATTTTTAATTAATTTTAAAAATTATTTTATTCAAAAAATTTAAATTATCAAAAAATAAATGTTTCATAAATAAATAAGTTGGGTTCACAAACAAACGTGTATCTCTAAAAACTAATTAACTTGATTGGTATTATTTTTTGCTAAGCATTGAAAAAAAAAGATAAACTACTCTAATGGCCACTTTAGTTTCATAAGTGTTTATTTTTGCTCACTGAATTAAATAATAATAATGTTTTGACCACTTACGCTACCATTTTTTAACATTTTGGTCACTTAGGCATGTAAACGTACCGAACAAACACGAACGAGGGTATGTTCATGTTCGTTCATTTAATTTTAACTGAACAAATGAACGAACACGAACAACTAAACGAACATAATTTATTGTTCGTGTTTGTTCGTTAAAATAATAATCGAACACAAACACACATTGAGTATTGTTTACTTTTTTTATTAATAAGTCTGAAGTATCGTACATTGAGTATTGTTTATATTTTTCTTTTTATTTCATATTTTTAATATATGTTTTTAAAATTTTAAAATATAATGTTTTTGTTATGAAAAGTAATAAATATAAATGGACATGTGTGAATAAATTTAAACGAGCATAAATGAACAGATTATCGAACATTCATGAACGCAAATAAGCGAACAAGCCCTTTGCTCGTGTTCGTTCATTTAATTAAACGAACATAAAATCGTGTTTATGTTCGTTTGTTTAGTAAATAAACGAACTCTCATCGAACGGTTTGTTGAACGTTCAGTTCGTTTATAACCCTATGGTTACTTATGTTATCGTTTATAATATTTTGGTTACTGAGACGTTAAAGTCTTAACAAAAAAGTACCGCTTATACAGACAGCTGAATGCCGAATCTGCCGGGAGGAGGATGACATTAAGAATTTGGAGTTGGAGACACCTTGTCCTTGTGCATGCAGTGGTAGTTTAAAGGTATTCATTCATTTGGGATGTAAGCTTTCCATTTCATTTTATTCAGTAAATTAGTTTGGTCTGCTGCAATGATGGGTTTTCTATTAGGTCTGGAAGTATTTTTTTTATCATTAGCTCTAAGTTGTGTAAAAATATCTGGTTCTAGAGGGTAACAATTTTAATTTAGTTTCATTTTCTGATGAATCAATTTGACAACAATGGCGTAAAGTTGCAGATCCACCTGGTTGAATATTGCTTTTTCTCATGCTCTTAAAAGGGAAGGGGCCTTTTATATCGGATTCGTGTTCGGGAGGGTAAAAATGAGTAAACCGATAATTTTGGGATCCAATGGTCGGCGGCGGTCAGCGAAGTGAGCGGTAGCCGGTGATTAATGACTTTGGTCGGATCTATAGGTTAAATTAATACTTTACCTAAAGTTTAGAGGTAAAATTAGTATTTATATAAAGTTCAATGATCTAATTAAAAGTAACTCCTTTTACTAACGTACCATATCATCAAATGACTGTCTTTAACGTTCCAATGACTACAGTGTTATAAGCGATAATATAAGTGATCAAAGCGTTGTAAAACAATAATATAAGTGACAAAAACGTTACTTTTTTAAATTCGGTAAGCGAAAGTAAACTCTTATGAAATAAAACTGCCCATTACCATAGTTTACCCCAAAAGAAAACATGTGTCACTCTAAGGAACTCGTTATGATTTTTTTTATTTATTAATTTAATCTTTTAATAGGTAATTAATTATTCGAATCCGAACCATTTAAAAGTAACAGTGTTTTTTTTTTCTGAGACCAAATGGCAATCTCTAGAACTCATTATAACTTAAATTTCATTTATTGACACAAAACAATAGAATAAGACCAGTGTTTAAAATAAAATAATTTTCTTAATCCACTGTATTAGAAGATAAGCACGAGCTTATAGCTTTTTTTTAATTTAAAAACATTCAAAACCGTTGGCTGATGGGTCTAGTAGTGCGCCCACGGTCCCATCCTCCCAAATCCGGAAACCAGCCACTGGTTTCGCTTAACCTTTTGCAAAGCGGTTTTCGAACTAACACCAACTTCCCGAAAACCAGGAGTCCTTTTTTAATTTTATTTTCTGATGTCCCTTTAATTAAAAAAATCTGCCAAGAGGTTTCCGTAGCCCATCATATCTCTCTGTCCGACAGATTATATGTGGCGATTCGTCGGCACTCTGACACTGAACGTATCTGCCACGCGCTGCTCTCTTCCTTCTCAAATTTTGTACCCATTTGCATGGCATCTTTAACATCTCCAACCATCTGTCGTCTCTTCTCTGAAATCTCCTTTTTTTGCCCTTATCATTGCGTATTATTTTACTGTAAAGATTGTAATTTAGATAAACAACTAGGGGTAATTTAGTGAAAAAAATGTTGATCGTCGATTTCCACGAAGTGAAACAATGTCCTATTAATCTTAGACAAACATCATCAGCACTAATATAATAATAAAATATTGTAATACATCCACAATTAGTAATTTTATAATAATACAAGTGTGACATATTTAAGGTGATTATGCATATCTATTAAAATGAAAGAATTAATTTGAGAATCCAAAATAGAAATAGATTAACAAAATAATTATTCAAAGAAAACCACGACAAACTTAATCTTAAAAAATCACGCTACAAAGTAGACAAAAACGTAATAGACAAAAATATTCATTTTTTAATAGAAATATTGAACAATTTTTAAAAAATGTAAAAGGATAAAAAGAACTTGTAATTGACTTTCAAACGACTTACTAGTTTTAACTAATAAAACAATTAGAATACGTGAAAACTATAGTTTTGGTTAGGGGTGAGCAAAACTCGGCTCGACTCGAAAAAATTAAAATTTTCGATTCGATTTGAGGCGAAAAAACTCGACTCGTTCTGACCCGACTCGAAATTACATAAACTCTACTCGACTCGGAAAAATTTTAAATAAAGTTTGAGTTGTAAAATGAAAATTCGAGTAACTCAAAATTTTTAGTAATTAGTAGATTGATTTTTAAGTTCGAGTCAAGTTCCTCAATGTCTCCTTATATAAAAATATGATGAAATGTATATGCAAATTGTATATGATTAGAGAAAGTCGTTTAAATTAGAATCAAAGTATACTATAACATGATAAATAATTACAATTAAATTTGTAGATGAACTTGAAAACTTCAATCGACTCGAATCGAAAAAATTTCAAATAAAATTTGAGTTAATAAAATATAACGCGTCAATTCGAATAACTCAAAATTTTTACTCGACTTCACTCGATCGAACGTTCACCCATAGTTTTGGTGTACAAGGCATCCCAAAACTGAATTAGTGATATAAGAGTGAGTTACACGCGCGTGAACTGAAAGTGGTGAAGAATCGAAGTGCGTAAGAATTTTTGTACTATAATTTATTTAGTTGATAGCGTGGCTCCTTGAATGTTGAAAACTTGAAACCATGTTTTTGGAAATAAAAACAACGGCTGAATCCCCTGAACCCTGAAAACCAAGCGGCCACCGCCTACTCTTTTTTTATTTTTATTTATAAATTTATTTTTCTTTCTCTTCTTCCCTTAAATACTACTCTCACTTCTCTGTTCTGTTCAATCTCCAAAATTTCCTATTCTATTTTCTGATTCTCCTGTTTCCCATATTTTTTCATCGTAAATAAATCCAAAAAAAAAAACAAAAACAAATCTGATTTGATTATAATATCGAAACTTTTCTCTTGCATACGGTGTTTTCTCAAAACATTTTCAAAATGCGAATGAGTTGCAATGGATGTCGGGTCCTGCGCAAAGGCTGTAGTGAAGATTGCAGCATTAGGCCTTGTTTGCAATGGATCAAAAGCCCTGAATCCCAAGCAAACGCCACTGTTTTTCTTGCCAAGTTCTACGGCCGTGCTGGCCTCTTGAATCTCGTCAACGCCGGCCCCGAACACCTCCGTCCTGGTCAGTCCTCTTATTTTTTTAGATTATGGGATTTTATGATGCGTGTGCTTACGGTTTGTTCTTTTTTTATTTTCAGGGATTTTTAGGTCGTTGTTATACGAGGCTTGTGGGCGGATTGTGAACCCCATTTATGGTTCAGTTGGGTTATTGTGGGCTGGGAATTGGCATCTTTGTCAAGCCGCCGTGGAAGCCGTGCTGAAAGGCGCTCCGATCACGCCTATTGCTTCGGAAGATGCGGCGGGTGGTCAAGGGCCGCCTCTAAAAGCATTCGACATTCGTCATGTTTCCAAAGAAGAGAACTCCGCGGGCTCCAACGATGTTGATCGTGTGAAGAGTCGGCGCCGAGTCAAGACAACCGTGAAGCGAAAGGTGAACAAGAAGGTAGTAGAGGAAGAGAGCCGAAACGCGGAAGCCAAAGCCGAGCCGCGTTATTGTAGTGACGAGGGAAACCGGTCGACGAGCCACGAGTCTTCGCTGAGCCATCAGTCCGAGTTGGCGGTTATGGATGGGGAATGTAAAGAAACCGAGAGCATGATCTCGGAGGAAACAGCGCCGGCGTCGCGGCTGTTTCCGGAGGAGACGGAGTTTGGAGATAAGGTTTCCAACGGGGGAAGCGGGGACGTTGGGTTGGAGTTGACGTTGGGGGTTCGACCGGTGATTTCACGTGCGACTCACGTGGTGGTGCCGGTGAAGAAACGGAAATTGGAGGCATACGACACGAGTGAGAAAACTCGCACGTGTATAGTGGAGTTGGGGCTTGCTTATCCGGCTTAAAAGAAGTCTTCCTATGTAGAGTTTGGTCCAGTTTTGGCGGCTCGGTTTCGGCCTTTTTTAATGTTTTACATAGACGAGTTGGATGGGTTTTCTTTTTTAAATATAACTGTAAGATCTTTTTGAGTTTTTTTTTTCACTTCTATTAGTGAAAAATGCAATGTACAAATGTGGCTTTAAATGAATGGAAATGGTGCACATTTATTTATTGGCCAATCTAAACATCATGCATATGGAAATTGTACATTTATTTATAGGGTTATTTTTTTTAAAGATAATGTGATTAAAAGTAGTATCTGTTCCGAATATATTCTTAATCAATTGACCTTGTTGCAGTTGCTGGTGTTCGAACCTGTGGCCTCTAAGAACAACAATCGTTCCCTTAATCTCTTAGTCAAATTGGTTCGTGCACTTATGGGTTAATTTTGAATACGTATTGTTAATCAGATTTCTAATGTATTACAAGAGAGCACTTATGGGTTAATTTTGAATACGTATTGTTAATCAGATTTCTAATGTATTACAAGAGATGTTTTAATCTTATTTGTTTAATTTTTGAACTTCCAAGTTGACTATTTCTCTAATAAAGTATTTGTTAGTTGCTTATAATTTTTTCAATAATAGATCTTTTACAATGGGATTTATCTTAAGTAAGACAAAATTCTTCTGCTCTTTGTATGCCTTAATACTAAAAGAAATTAATTTTAAGCATTATTCTTAAATCTTAAACTATAAACATTATACATAATTCTACCCCTAATTCTTTAAATCCTGACTCTAAGCCTTAATCTTAAATCTTAACTTTAAATTTAATTTTTTAATGTGAAATATAAATAAGTGCACTGAAAATGAGCAAATAATTTCTATTTGATTAATTGGGCAGCTGAATCCGTTAGTTTGTTATTTGACTGTTATTTTTAAAAAAATGATTTTTACCGTTAAACTATTTTTTTCGATCACGTGAGATTTTAAGATATAAATTTAATCCATATAAAGGCTAAGAAGGAAAATTTGCACTTTCTCACTTAATTCGACTCACTTCCACGTATTAAAAAGACACGCGAATTAATTGAAAATATATTTTTTAATTGTAAAAATAGTTGTACACAAGTAAATCTGTAGTGTGAAATCTTTAAAATTATTAGATAGGGAAACGTGAAAGCTTTGTATAGCTAGCATCTACGACCAAATAAGAAAATAGATTCAGATCAAGTTCGGTACAATAGGTTATTAACTAGTAATTTTTCATGATTCGACCGGAATATGCGTCATTTTAATATAAAAACAATACTTTTTACTATACACTACGAATCTATATAATTTTTTTAATGATCTCAAATAAACTTGTGGACAATCATTTTTCCATTATTGTATTGAAAGGTTACGTGACAACTTGTATTCGTTTACAGGTTTTGGTGAAATCTACCGGCAAATTTAAAATATGTACTATGGTTAGCAACTTGTATAAATAATTTTTTTTGAAAGGGATTTGTATATTATTAATGACTCCTTTGTCCGGTGTCTCGTTAAAAAACCTCCTTAATTTAGATTGGAGGAAAAAGAGTGCAACCGAGACAAAGGGGGAGAATTACATGAACGACCAGCAAACCTCAATCATGCCCCCCAAACATAACTCTATTTCTGCTACAAACTGCCAGCGCTCTTAGGAAGTGTATCCGTTTACTCCTTACACTACCAAGCCCCCCGAAATTGCATACCAACAATAAGCTTCCCAGCTTATCATGTTAAACATGGTCTGCTGCTTCTCAAATCCACTCCCATACTCTATCCGATCCACCGGGTACCAAAAGTCATCTATATTCATCTACATTAACGGTCAACCACCAGATCTCCCAGGTAATTGTCCCTCGACTATTGCCTCAAAACCATCTTTAAACAAAATTAATCCTCGAACACAAGAAGCCATCAATTTGGAATCATGGGAGGCTTTAATCCGATTCCTTTCTTAGCCAAGCCATCGACCTTACCGTTTATGCACCGCGGAATAGCTCGAAAACTGACACCTTTAGTCGAAACGAGACTACCCAGATCCTTGATCAAAGATGTTATATTTGGAGGAGGATTCAAGTTTCCGTTTATCCAGTCGACAACCATCTTGAAATCTGATTCAACCACCAACCTGTGAGACTTGGCCCAGCTCGATTGCATGAAAAAGGAGACACTCACCTTAATAGCTTCAAGCTCAACCAACGCAGGCGGGCCACGACAAGCTAATTCTTAGAATTCGTACAGAGTCACACCTTGCGCATCTCTTAAAATACCTCCAATACCACATGCTCCCGAAGATGAGCTCACCGCACCGTCGACGTTAAATTTTAGAAAGCCCAGAGGAGGAGGAGACCACGTTAATGCTGGTTTCAGTTTTTTCCCCGCAGTCAATAAGTTGCCTGCTAATTTAGGATTCATCACAAGGTCTGCAATTGAAATGATATCGTTGCTAATTTTGGCCTTCAACCATGAAGCTCAGCGATAGTTCATCATAAATCACAACTGTCCGCAATCGAAAGATTTACCATTAAACAGGACGTCGTTGCGCATCAGCCAAATCTACCAAATAATCGCGAATGGGGCTGACATACACCAATTTAGACTGGCAGTATTGAAAAGACCACTCCAAGCAATGAGAAAAAGACGTGGAGACCTTGGCCAAACAGTTTGAACACCTGCCATTTCACAAAAGTTCATCCAAATTCGCCATACCTTGTCGCAGCAAAAGAAAATATGGTCAACTGATTCCTCCTTGCATCTACAGAACGGACAATTCGTATCCCTGATCGTCACTACTCCTCTCCTTTTAAGTTCTGCCAAAACAGGGACGCGTCCCAACATTAATTGCCAAACAAAAAATTCAACCTGGGGGGGGGGGGCGAATCCCATCCAAACTATCTCCTTCCAGTCAAAATTATAAGTAGAGGGTCTATCGAAGTCCCTACGTATTGCTTTGACTGATAACGCCCCATCGCACGAGGTTTTCCAACAGATCCAATCTTCTGGCACATTTGAAGATTTGAAATTAGAAAGTAGATTAAAGAATTCACCCCATTGATCATTTTCCCATTCTCTTAATGTCCGACGCAAGGGGATATTCCAAACCCATCCGTCACCTACTTTAGTACCAAAATTGCAAATATATCCCGATTTTTTAACAGCCAAGATGAAGACACGTGCAAATTTTTCTTTCAAAGAAAAGGATCCAATCCATTTATCACTCCAAAAATGTATCCTAGTATCATCGCCCACTTGTAAAATTAAATTGGTTCTTAAATGTTGCCCAAATATATCATAGGAGTGAAAAGAACCAGTGATTCCTCTCCAGACCCAAGAGGATTGTTTGTAGGGAGGTTGCAAAGGTAAGAGGCTTGTAGAATTACCTGGGATGCGGGCTGAGATGACGCGCCTTCATAGACTCGAGGTCTAGTTCCCGAATCTCCACACCCATTTTCCAAGTAGAGGTCTATTTAATATTTTCAGATTAGCCACCCCTAATCCTCCTGATTCTTTTCGAGAACAAATGTTAGACCAACCAACCCAATGAATTTTGGATGCCTCATTCGAATCACCCCACAAGAAGGAAGCCATCAAGCTATTTAACTTCTTAAGGACAACCATAAAGATTTTAAACAATGATAGAAAATAAATCGGTAAGCTTGTTAGAACTGATTTGATCAAGATAAGTCTTCCCGCCTTTGACAAAAAACTTGTTTTCCACCCTTCGAGCTTCTTAGAAAAATTGTTAATAACCGGTTCCCAGAGTGTGAGAAAATTCATGCGAGCTCCTAGTGGCAAACCTAAGTACATTGTAGGCAATCTACCTGAAGAACAACCTATTCTTTGAGCCTAGGCATCAATAGTCGGTTGCGGAAGATTTACACCAAACATCCTACTCTTCGTTAAATTCAGTTTTAACCCGACTACAATTTCAAAAACCCGTAACACCTTCTTCACATTCTTTATCTGCCTTTCCTCCCCTCCGTAAAAAATGAGGAGATCGTCGGCAAATTGCAAATGAGTAACCACAATTTCTGACCCATATTTGCCAAATCGAACACCATCAAACAGCCCTAAATTTGATGCCTTCACTAACATCAGATTTAGAGCCTCACCGACAATATTAAATAACAATGGGGACAGTGAGCAGCCCTGCCTAAGTCCTCGGGTCATCGTAAAAGAGTCGGTAGGGGAACCGTTCACTAAAATAGAGATAGAGGCCGT
Source organism: Hibiscus trionum (assembly GCA_030270665.1). NCBI lineage: Eukaryota > Viridiplantae > Streptophyta > Magnoliopsida > Malvales > Malvaceae > Hibiscus > Hibiscus trionum. The sequence goes on along the minus strand of BSYR01000006.1, from coordinate 25,423,383 downwards.
TGAGATACATCTTCTGATCCAATTGCACCATTTTTCATTGAACCCAAACTCCTTCAGACATCTCAATAGAAAATTCCAGCTTATCGTATAATAGGCCTTATGAAAATCAAATTTGAAAGCTAACCTTCCTTGGATGAAGGCGAACTGTGACTCCCCTATGATGTCACCAATAACCGATTTTAATCGCCTCGTAAGAACTTTTGATAACAACTTATACACCCCACCAATGAGACTGATAAGACGATACTCCTCCAAAGATGTCGGATTGAGTATTTTCGGTATGAGTGTGATGAAGGAATGGTTTAAACCCTCATCCCAAGGCTTTCCCTAAAAAAAGTCAGTGAAAAACGCCATGATGCTCTCTTTTAAATCTGGTTAAAACTTCTTATAAAAACCCATATTGAACCCGTCAGGTCCCGGAGCTTTATTGCTATCCATCGAGTTTAAAGCTGTCCAAACTTCCTCTTCGGTAAAATTGCTCGTGAGACTTTCAGCTTGACTCGCTGACAACTTCCTGAATCCTAGCGACATGTCTGCAATCTCAAGATCCTGGGAGTCATTGTATATTGAGCGAAAATAATCTTTCACGAAAGCTTTCACTTGGGCCGGCTCAAAAAAAATCTCCATCTTCATTACTGATTTTTAAAATGGCGTTGGATCTTCTACGGTTAGAAGCCATCGCATGAAAAAAAATGAGTGTTACGGCCCCCCTCCTTAAACCAACGAATTCTAGAATTTTGAAGCCATTTACACTCTTCTTTCCTGTATAGAGACCAAAGCTCCTTTCGCCAATTACACATAGTCTGAAACGAATCCCCAGCTGATTGGCCTGCTTGTATCCGTAATTCCAGTTCTGAGATTAGCCGCTCCAGTTCCTTAATTCTTCCCTCGAAGTTACTGTGTTTATTTCCTGCCCAGGATTTCAAAGTCTTTTTCGAGTGCTTCAGTAAACCACCTATTTTCACTCTCGGCTTCTTCAATTTAAACCCCTTGATCGCTGAAATAACAGTATGATCAAAGCCTTCTTCCAAACACCAATAATTGAAGAATCGGAAGGGTTTCGGGCCCCAATTCACCTTATCTTCTTCCAACAAGATAGCGTTATGATCCGAAATTGATTTATGTTGTAAAATTTACGATACATTTGGGCAAAGCATGCTGAAATCCGCATTGATAAGAAATTTGTCGAGACGGACATATGTCGGCCATTCTCTATTGTTTCCCCAAGTAAATTTTCCTCATATCAGAGAAAGATCAATCAGATTGGAATTAAAGACAAAGTCCCTGAATCAGTCAATCGAATGCTGATTAAGAGTGATCCCTAACTTCTCCTCTTGATCAAGGATCATGTTAAAATCCCCCGCGATACACCATGGGATTTGTCGACTCCTAATGATATCAAGAAGTTCCAGCAGAAATGCATCCTTTTCAGCTTCAACTACTGGACCGTACACGTTTATCAGACCCACAATAGAATTCTTCGACTTAATGCACCCAATGAGACAAATGTACCTGTTGGCTATGTTGACGTCTGTTACCTAAAGAAAAGAAGAATCCCAACAACTGATAATGCTCCCTGCCGAACCTATAGCTGGAGAAAACACGAATTTGACTTCTTTATTCCTCCAAAATTTCCTAATCTCTACTTCTTTAATTGCCTTCATCTTCGTTTCTTGGATGAAAACAATCTTTGAATTTAACTTCTTTATCACGTCCCAAACTACCTTCAACTTCTCCAACCTTCTAAGGCCTCTAACGTTCCACGATAGAATTTTTAAAACCATAAAAACTATGAAAAACAATTACCCAGAAACTAACAACAACTCTCATTCATCGACAACCATTCTCCAATTCTTTCACTCTGTTAATTACTACTTCTCTGCCACCTTTAAAGGATATTTCCAACAAATTACAAATTTCTCATACCGATTCTGCCTCAAGCCCAACTACAGAGTTATCCTTTTGAATCGATTGAAAAGAAGCATCGTTACCTGCAATACTCCGTGGCTCATCAAGGGATACTCGGACCAGTCTTCAAATTATTCTCCTTGAGTTGGCTCTGAAAAAACCCCTCGATACAAGCGATGTCGGCGAGATCACCGGATTATTCCTTGGAAGTGGATCCAAAAAATTAGTTGAAATTTGCATGCTTCTTCCTTCAAAGCTGTCGGGGACCATATCCAGTGAAGTATCAGGACAAATCATTTGCACTGGATCCATCTCTGAAATAATTCTAAGATCCGGAACAGTGGGCTCAACCCCCCAGGCTGCCTCAAACACTCTATTGGGCTAGAAATATCAGCCACCTGAAATGGCCCATGAGAAGGCCCAATCGAGTTGTTACGAGCCACTTGTTCCTCAGACTCACTATTATCCACCCAGGACTCAACGGCCACAAAATCATTAAAATTGTTGGACCCACATGAGTTCCCAAAGGATTGGGATCTGTGGGGGTCTCAATATGCCCGCCCTCATGAAGGGCATTGCCACCCCTTGTGTTTAGAGACCGTTGTGTTGCCTCATCGTCGGCGTCACCTTGCGGCGGGGGAGAAGAATAACGGCAACTTTAATGACGAGATTCAAATCTGCCTTTAAGCTTGAATCTGATGAGTCTGACCACAAACCCGCCATGTTGTCGTTAAGGTCCCTGTTTACCGAAATTGTACTATCCTCCTTAGGGCTCCCAAATCTAACTTTTATGTTGTAGTTTTTACCCATAGATTCCAGTCTGATAAACTTAGGAATATCTGCCAAATTGGCGATTCTAAGGGTGAAGCAAGCTATATTCAATCTGTTCCTCATGCTTGTATCTTCATCAATACTAACAAAAGTGCCCCAACGTTTTCCTACCATTTCAAAAAAAACGATCATGCCAACAGTATAAAGGGACTCCCACCAGTGAGACGGAACGGAAATAGTGGGGGATTCCATTCACTAATAGCTTGTCAATGTGGTCGAACCAGTAACTCAATTCTTCCTTCTTGTTTTTCAAAATATCTTCCATGTCAGAAATAGAGTTGAACAGTATTACATGTAAATCTGTAACACCCCTCGCCCGGTTACGAGCGAGCGATGTTACTATTCGGATGATAGACAGATTCATACATATCAAACTTGATTAACTTCAAACATAGTTAATTCATATTATCATATCCATATTTACATAAACATTTATTAAGTCATTACGTAATATAACATGTCTTAGTTTTATACAAACCACACTTAAGAATTACATGATTCATAATGCATGACAAAATAATTTAGACTATGCCACCAACTAGGAGTCTAAGCAAGATTATATCATACTTGTTCTTGGCTTGCGAAGCTCTCGAATCAGAACGGATGACTTTCGGATATCAAAGAACCTGTTGTTTTGGAAGAAGGAAACAAAGAGAGTGATAAGTACACATAATGTACTTAGTGAGGCAGCCCTAACTTTACTAGTTTCAATCTTTTAAAGTCTTATTCAATCTTTGAGGTTACTTAGCTAGGCTTAGCACACATTGAAATACCTAGCTAGTTCCATCAAAAACCAAGTTAACTTAGCTAGTCTCAAATACTAACTAATAGGGCAGCAAACTTTTACAATTCAAGCTAACATGGACAACAAACAACATGTAATCTCATTGTCATCTTGGAAGCAACATTTCATAGTTTCACATCACAACATAGTTCATTTCGAATCTCAACCAAGTACACATATTCATTTCATATCATAAGGGCTAATACCCAACTTGTTCATTTAAACATATATCATTGTTCTAATAAATGTTTTGCCTTGGATGATTAATGAAATAGGTAATCAAGTCTTCATGTAACATGTAACATTAGATACTCAAAGTATCCATTTCTCATTTCAACATATAACAGGGGATGCATAGGCATCAATGGTGACTTATCACCATTCAATTATCAAGGTGACTAACCACCTTATCAGGTTTATAGGTGACTAACCACCATCCTGTAACAAAGATCAGGGGAGCTCAACGACTCTAAGGCATGCCCTTCTACCTATAGACACTAATCATACCAAGGACTTTACTTATCTTTCTTTATTAACAAGATCATTCACTTGCCAATCATTCATAATTTCAGAGGCATTTAGCCATTTCAATAGGCATATACATATAATCAATCAAGCATCATGGTAACATAAAATTCCAGCAAGCACATGAGATCATTTTCATTTTATGATCATCAAAAACCAGTAGCAAAGCTTATCATTTAGTCACATATCACATAGCTCAAGCAATCAACACATCATAGTAACTAATCATATTTATACTAAGCATGCTTATCTAACAAGCAATATACACTTAGATCAATATTTTTGCCTTTAATCCTTCTTCCTTATCATTTTAAATTTTACCAATCATTATTAAATTCATTTCATGCTTTCTTCATGTTATCTAAAAAAAATAACAAGGTTAGGATACTAATCCCAACACTTTAAACAAAACTACACTCACAATACTCCAAGCTAGTATGTCTCCTTAATGGTGATGCCTCTCCCTTTCTTCTTGGTTTGATCACCCCTTGATTCCTCTAATATCTCTTCACCAATATGCTCTTGATACATAAAATATCATATACAATACCCATTAGTAATTAATTCAAACATATAAATTCATTTACTTAAACATAATCACTTAGAAAAGTGAATCTGCCCCCTAAACTGGCAGTTTGAGTAACCTCTACTAAACTGGTCATATCTTTTTACTCACAACTCCAAATAAGGAGTTCTTTACCATTCTGGAAAGATTATAAACACACCTTTACAACCATGTATGGAACATAATTTTATCATTTCTCTATCAATACAGTTTATTACTTGAACATAGGGTATCTTTAGAAAACTAATCTGCCTATTTGTGACTTTAGTGTATTTATAACCTATGTTTCACTACACCATAAATCTTGAGATTTTAACCATATTTACCTTCACATATTAACATGATAATTATGTTCCAGAAACCATGAAAACAGAGCATATAAGTCCTCAACTTATCAATTCTTACAAACTAGTCCATTTTGATATTCTATGTGTTCTAATGATATTTAAACTATCAATTGATATATAATTCAAACTAAATTATTTATTTTTCAATCCTACAATAACTCCCCTGTTTCTAATAAATTTTCCAGAATTTATTGGCATCAATTAAACCCCTAAACATTTCGAATTTTACAATTTAGTCCAGCAGATTCCAAATCCATTCAGTTTCAGTCCCGTCAACTTCTAACAACAATTCAGAGACTTATACTTAACATTTTTGAGCAAATCATACCTCTATTCCATGTAAAATTTTGTCCTCTACAACTTTGTAGAAGAACACGTTTTCCATAAATGACTCTAACATGCTCAAAAATGCAGTTTTCTACAGGACAGTTTATAAATCCGAATTTCTTTATTCTTTCTACCCTTATCTTTTACCAACCTTTAATTAATCCAATTTCATGCTTAATATAAATACTAACATCAAATTAAAGATAGTTGAGACTCTAATCTCAACTTTAATTTATTTCACTCACCTTGATAGACCAGTACTTTATTCTTATTTCTTGAACTCGATGGTTGTTCTGAATCGACCTCGTGAACTATGATAAAAATTAATTAAAATCAATAAAACAGTATCGAATATATATAAAAATATTAATCAACTCGATACCGAAACTTAGACCAACTAAGGATTTGAGCTTACCCCGACGTCGGCAGAGATTCGATATTACTATATCGAATTTATCGAATCACCAATCGAACATTGGATTGAATCCTTTGTTTCTTCCCTAATTTTTCTCATACTCAATCGAAACCCCTCTCTCCTATTTATAGACTCTTGGCCGGCAACCCAATTCCAAATCAATTTCTCACCTTTAATTCCTTGCCACATATAGTGGTATATAATTCAATCCTCTTTAATTCAAGTGGAGTGGTTGCCGTCCACTTATGTCTTTTCCCCCTTTTTTTTAATAATAATAATAATAATAATAATAATAATAATAACTATTATAAATTACCCCGAATAATATTTATTGGTTCAGATAAGATCGAATAAATTATTCAATAAAAATACTCGGTCACCGGAATTTAATTCCGACTAGACCGGTTTTTGGGATGTGACAACTCTCCCCCCCTAAAAAAAAATTCGTCCTCGAATTTTACCTGAATCGAACAGGTGAGGATATTGCTTTTTCATCGTGTCCTCAGGTTCCCACGTTGCTTCCTCGACGTTGTGATTTCTCCAAAGAACTTTGACAAGAGGAACACTTTTATTTCGAAGTCTTTTGACTTCTCGATCAAGGATTTGAACAGGCTCTTCTTCGTATGAAAGATCAGGATTGAGCTCAACTTCTTCAGGCTCAAGGACGTGAGACGGATCAGATCGATATCTTCTGAGCATTGAGACATGGAAGACATTGTGTATCTTATCAAACTCGGGAGGAAGAGCGAGTCGATAAGCTACAGGACCAATTCTTTCAACTACTTCAAATGGTCCGATAAACCGAGGACTTAGCTTGCCTCTTTTGCCGAATCGGAATACTTTCTTCCATGGGGAGACTTTAAGAAACACTTTATCTCCGATTTGATGTTGAATGTCTCTACGTTTCAGATCGGCGTAGGACTTTTGGCGATCAAAAGCTTGCTTCAATCGAGAATGAATGATTTGGACCTGTTCTTCGGTTTCCCGAAGCAATTGTGGTCCCAAAACTTTATTATCACCGAGTTCAGACCAACACAGAGGTGTTCGACATTTTCTGCCATACAACGCTTCAAAAGGAGCCATTTGAATCGAAGATTGGAAGCTATTGTTGTAAGCGAACTCTACCAAAGGTAGCGATTTCTCCCAGTTCTTTCCGAAGTCAATGATACAAGCTCTGAGCATGTCTTCGAGAATTTGAATTACTCGTTCAGATTGACCATCGCTTTGCGGATGGAAAGCTGTGCTAAGATTCAGTCTGGTTCCGAGAGCTTTATGTAATGATTTCCAAAATCGAGCTGTGAATCGAGGATCTCGATCGGAGACTATTGAGATCGGAACTCCATGTAAACGAATTACTTCTCGGATGTATAATTCAGCTAAGGCTTCAAGACTGAGATTCATTCTCACCGGAATAAAGTGTGCTGACTTGGTGAAACGATCAACGATCACCCAGATAGCATCGCACTTTCTTGGCGAACAGGGAAGGCCGGTTACGAAATCCATTGTGATCTGTTCCCATTTCCATTGCGGAAATTTGAGAGGTTGGAGTAAACCAGTAGGGACTTGGTGCTCGGCTTTAACCCTTTGGCAGTTCAAACATTTTGCTACATAGTCATTGATAGCCGTTTTCATTCCTGGCCACCAATACAAGAGCTTGAGATCCTTGTACATCTTAACTGATCCAGGGTGGATCGAAAAAGAACTTTGGTGTGCTTCTTGTAGGATTTCATCTTGTAATTCTTTGTTATTAGGGACACATATACGATCTTTAAAGTATAGAAGACCGTTCGACTTAACAGAGAAGTCAGAATTAGACTCAAGCTTAGAATTGATTTTCTGAAGTTCCGGATCAATTTGTTGAAGTTCTTTGATCCTGGTGATCAGAGTAGATTGAACTTGAAGTTCATTCAGATAATTCCGAGCTTTGCATAGCCGGAAATGAGCGTTGATAGCCAAAGAAGAGAGGTTCGGTTTTCGACTCAGAGCGTCGGCAACAACATTGGCTTTTCCAGGATGATAATCGATAGTCAGATCGTAGTCTTTGAGCAATTCTAACCATCTTCTTTGTCTAAGGTTTAGATCTTTTTGAGTGAGTAAATACTTTAGGCTTTTGTGATCAGTGAACAGCTTGCATCTTTCACCGTACAAATAGTGTCGCCAAATTTTGAGTGCGAACACAATGGCTGCAAGCTCGAGATCGTGAGTAGGATAATTCAATTCGTGTTGCTTCAGTTGCCGGGAGGCGTATGCAATCACATTGCCTTCTTGCATCAGAACACAACCTAGGCCCGAGTGTGATGCATCGCTGTATACTATGAATTCTTTACCCGATTCGGGTTGAATAAGGACTGGGGCATGTGTTAGAGCTTGTTTGAGTTGGTCGAAGCTTCGTTGCTGCTTTTCCGACCACTCAAAGATTACATCCTTTCGAAGGAGTTTAGTTAACAGTGCGGCAATCACCGAGAATCCCTTCACAAATCTTCGGTAATAGCCAGCTAATCCGAGGAAACTTCGGACTTCGCTCACATTTCTCGGAGGTCTCCAATCAAGAATAGCTTGAATTTTCTTGGAATCAACTTTAATTCCTTCGGCAGAAATGATGTGTCCGAGGAATGAAACTTCGGATAACCAAAACTCACACTTAGTGAATTTGGCAAACAATTGGTGATCTCGGAGCGTCTGAAGTACAATCCGAAGATGATCAGCATGTTCTTCCTTGTTCCGGGAGTAAACAAGGATGTCGTCGATAAATACGACAACGAACTTGTCAAGATAGGGCTTGAATACTCGATTCATCAGATCCATGAATGCAGCAGGGGCATTTGTTAGACCGAATGACATTACTAAGAATTCGTAATGTCCATATCGAGTTCGGAAAGCTGTTTTGGGTACATCTTCTTCTCTTACCCTCATTTGATAGTAACCAGACCGAAGATCAATCTTAGAGAACACGGCTGCGTGTTTGAGTTGATCGAACAAATCTTCGATTCTCGGTAGCGGATACTTATTCTTGATGGTTACTTTATTAAGTTGCCGGTAATCGATACAAAGCCGCATCGTACCATCCTTCTTTTTCACGAATAGGACAGGAGCACCCCAGGGAGATATGCTAGGTCGGATGAATCCTTTATCCTCGAGTTCTTGAATTTGCTTCTTTAGTTCTTTGAGTTCAACAGGTGCCATCCGATAAGGTGTAATGGACACCGGATTAGTTCCGGGTTGAACTTCGATTTTGAATTCAACTTCCCGAGTTGGAGGAAGGCCAGGGAGTTCCTCAGGAAAAACATCGGAAAATTCAGATACGACAGGCATTTCAGGTAAACTGAAATCAAGCTTGTCTTGCAATGCCATAGCGGCAAAAATAGAGGTCGGTTTCTTGTCTATCAATAGGATAGATTCTTTTCCTAAACCCCGTAAATATAACCTATGGTTTTGACAGTCTATCCAGGCTTCATGTTTTCCCAACCAATCTAGTCATAAAACTAGATTAAATTCACATTTGGGTAAAACATATAGATTACAAGGAAAGGGTATATTTTGAATTGTTATCTGACAATCTTTACAGATCAAATTTATTGGCATAATACCTCCTATAGGGTTCGAAACAATTAGCCCAATTTGTACAGTTTCAGGTTTCAATTTAAGTTCATCTAACAAGTATGAGCATATAAATGAATGGGTTGATCCCGAATCTATCAATGCGTAAACATGTTTAAGGTTAAGTTCAACCGTACCCGCAATGACATCAGGAGACTCTTCTTCTTCCTTGCCACGAATGTGATAGACACGAGCTGGGACTCGGGACTCCTGATAAGTGGTGGCTTTTGACTGGGCAGCCTTGCCTTTCCCGGGATTGTTCGACTGAACTTGTCTCGGATGTTTGCCTCGGCTAGATGGTACAGAACTTTGGTTAGCCGGTTGAACAAAAGATTGATCATTTCGTTTTGGACAGTCTCGGATGTAATGATCGTCAGCGCCACAAGCATAACAGAGGTTCGCTTGGGTTCGGCATTGGCCAAAGTGATTCTTCTGACAGAATTTGCAAACAGGAGGTCTGTCGACATTTCCAGTACTGTTGATGGAAACAACCGGAGTAGCCATCTTGTTGGAGTGTTGGGGTTGGAAATTATTCCGAGTAAATGGTATATAGGTGGAGGATGATTCCTTCTGATGTTTCGGCTTCTTAGACCACTGAGACTTGTCGTCACTCTTCCGCTTCTTATCAGTTCGGAATCCACTCTTTCGTTTCTCGGCATTCTGCATCTTAGATTCAGTGGCGATGACCCGATTCACAAGGATTTGAAAATCCGTAATGTCAAGTGCTGTGAACATCGGACTCAATTCATCACTTAGCCCGTCGATGAACATTCTGCATTTATCTTTCTCGGTCTTGATGTACTCCGAGCCATACTTGCAGTATTTGCAGAAATCGGCAACATATTGTTCAATCGGCCGATTGGCCTGTTTCAGATGTAAGAATTTCTTCCTCCGATCAGCAAGGTATTGTTCGTTAATATATTTCTTTTTGAATTCATCAACGAAGAATTTCCATGTAACTGACTCGGCAGGGGCAGTTAGAGTCGTGGTTTCCCACCAACTTAGAGCTTCATCGGCTAGAAGTGCAATCGCACATTCAAGTTTATGTTCATCCGAACATTGGAGTTGGCGAGTTAAGATTTGAGTGGTTCTTTCTAGCCAATTCTCAGCTTCTTCCGGCTTTTCCTCGTTTTCACCGGTGAATGTAGTTGCTCGATGTTGTGCGAGCTTGTCGATAGGGGCTCGACTCGGTGTAGCAACCACCGGAGTCGGTTGTTCTCGTCGGATGTTCATTACTAATTGATCGAACATCTCCTTCATACTTAGGAGACATTCCCGCTGAGCACTTTGAATAGTTGGAATTGTCGGAGTTGTTTGATTAGGTTCAGGGGGTGGAGTCGGTTCTCGCAGTTCCGATCTTCTCGGAGGGTCCGCTTGCTCGAGAGGATTAGATTGTCCCGGAGCGTTGGTTTTCATCCTAACGCTACCATCCTCGTTAGATGATTCCCGAGGACTTTCATTATCACGAGCCAAAAGTGATTCGGACATTCTAATAAGAGTTGAACAGTATTACATGTAAATCTGTAACACCCCTCGCCCGGTTTAAGAGCGAGCGATGTTACTATTCGGATGATAGACAGATTCATACATATCAAACTTGATTAACTTCAAACATAGTTAATTCATATTATCATATCCATATTTACATAAACATTTATTAAGTCATTACGTAATATAACATGTCTTAGTTTTATACAAACCACACTTAAGAATTACATGATTCATAATGCATGACAAAATAATTTAGACTATGCCACCAACTAGGAGTCTAAGCAAGATTATATCATACTTGTTCTTGGCTTGCGAAGCTCTCGAATCAGAACGGATGACTTTCGGATATCAAAGAACCTGTTGTTTTGGAAGAAGGAAACAAAGAGAGTGATAAGTACACATAATGTACTTAGTGAGGCAGCCCTAACTTTACTAGTTTCAATCTTTTAAAGTCTTATTCAATCTTTGAGGTTACTTAGCTAGGCTTAGCACACATTGAAATACCTAGCTAGTTCCATCAAAAACCAAGTTAACTTAGCTAGTCTCAAATACTAACTAATAGGGCAGCAAACTTTTACAATTCAAGCTAACATGGACAACAAACAACATGTAATCTCATTGTCATCTTGGAAGCAACATTTCATAGTTTCACATCACAACATAGTTCATTTCGAATCTCAACCAAGTACACATATTCATTTCATATCATAAGGGCTAATACCCAACTTGTTCATTTAAACATATATCATTGTTCTAATAAATGTTTTGCCTTGGATGATTAATGAAATAGGTAATCAAGTCTTCATGTAACATGTAACATTAGATACTCAAAGTATCCATTTCTCATTTCAACATATAACAGGGGATGCATAGGCATCAATGGTGACTTATCACCATTCAATTATCAAGGTGACTAACCACCTTATCAGGTTTATAGGTGACTAACCACCATCCTGTAACAAAGATCAGGGGAGCTCAACGACTCTAAGGCATGCCCTTCTACCTATAGACACTAATCATACCAAGGACTTTACTTATCTTTCTTTATTAACAAGATCATTCACTTGCCAATCATTCATAATTTCAGAGGCATTTAGCCATTTCAATAGGCATATACATATAATCAATCAAGCATCATGGTAACATAAAATTCCAGCAAGCACATGAGATCATTTTCATTTTATGATCATCAAAAACCAGTAGCAAAGCTTATCATTTAGTCACATATCACATAGCTCAAGCAATCAACACATCATAGTAACTAATCATATTTATACTAAGCATGCTTATCTAACAAGCAATATACACTTAGATCAATATTTTTGCCTTTAATCCTTCTTCCTTATCATTTTAAATTTTACCAATCATTATTAAATTCATTTCATGCTTTCTTCATGTTATCTAAAAAAAATAACAAGGTTAGGATACTAATCCCAACACTTTAAACAAAACTACACTCACAATACTCCAAGCTAGTATGTCTCCTTAATGGTGATGCCTCTCCCTTTCTTCTTGGTTTGATCACCCCTTGATTCCTCTAATATCTCTTCACCAATATGCTCTTGATACATAAAATATCATATACAATACCCATTAGTAATTAATTCAAACATATAAATTCATTTACTTAAACATAATCACTTAGAAAAGTGAATCTGCCCCCTAAACTGGCAGTTTGAGTAACCTCTACTAAACTGGTCATATCTTTTTACTCACAACTCCAAATAAGGAGTTCTTTACCATTCTGGAAAGATTATAAACACACCTTTACAACCATGTATGGAACATAATTTTATCATTTCTCTATCAATACAGTTTATTACTTGAACATAGGGTATCTTTAGAAAACTAATCTGCCTATTTGTGACTTTAGTGTATTTATAACCTATGTTTCACTACACCATAAATCTTGAGATTTTAACCATATTTACCTTCACATATTAACATGATAATTATGTTCCAGAAACCATGAAAATAGAGCATATAAGTCCTCAACTTATCAATTCTTACAAACTAGTCCATTTTGATATTCTATGTGTTCTAATGATATTTAAACTATCAATTGATATATAATTCAAACTAAATTATTTATTTTTCAATCCTACAATAACTCCCCTGTTTCTAATAAATTTTCCAGAATTTATTGGCATCAATTAAACCCCTAAACATTTCGAATTTTACAATTTAGTCCAGCAGATTCCAAATCCATTCAGTTTCAGTCCCGTCAACTTCTAACAACAATTCAGAGACTTATACTTAACATTTTTGAGCAAATCATACCTCTATTCCATGTAAAATTTTGTCCTCTACAACTTTGTAGAAGAACACGTTTTCCATAAATGACTCTAACATGCTCAAAAATGCAGTTTTCTACAGGACAGTTTATAAATCCGAATTTCTTTATTCTTTCTACCCTTATCTTTTACCAACCTTTAATTAATCCAATTTCATGCTTAATATAAATACTAACATCAAATTAAAGATAGTTGAGACTCTAATCTCAACTTTAATTTATTTCACTCACCTTGATAGACCAGTACTTTATTCTTATTTCTTGAACTCGATGGTTGTTCTGAATCGACCTCGTGAACTATGATAAAAATTAATTAAAATCAATAAAACAGTATCGAATATATATAAAAATATTAATCAACTCGATACCGAAACTTAGACCAACTAAGGATTTGAGCTTACCCCGACGTCGGCAGAGATTCGATATTACTATATCGAATTTATCGAATCACCAATCGAACATTGGATTGAATCCTTTGTTTCTTCCCTAATTTTTCTCATACTCAATCGAAACCCCTCTCTCCTATTTATAGACTCTTGGCCGGCAACCCAATTCCAAATCAATTTCTCACCTTTAATTCCTTGCCACATATAGTGGTATATAATTCAATCCTCTTTAATTCAAGTGGAGTGGTTGCCGTCCACTTATGTCTTTTCCCCCTTTTTTTTAATAATAATAATAATAATAATAATAATAATAATAACTATTATAAATTACCCCGAATAATATTTATTGGTTCAGATAAGATCGAATAAATTATTCAATAAAAATACTCGGTCACCGGAATTTAATTCCGACTAGACCGGTTTTTGGGATGTGACAGAATCGAATTGAACACCCCATTGCATTAGTTTGACCTCGATTCCATCATGTAGAAGGGCCTGCTGGACGAATTCAATGTCGAAATTTCTCTTGATGACCCCTACCATACATCGGTGTAGCCACTCTATTTCGGATGATTTGACGTTGAAGTTGCTATCACTAAGGTTCTCCTTACACATAGGATGAGGATGATCTGAGTTCTCTGTTTCTAATGATGGTAAAGCGATTCCATCTAGAAGAACATCTTGGTATGTTCTAGGGCCAATCCACTTTCTTTGTGATGACGAGCCTCCAGAATTAGCTAAGTTGCGAAAATTCTCCTTGTTTGCCTCTCCTGTTTTCCTTGTCCATCTTGGAACATTTTTCAGGCCCGCCGGACCCCTTTTCGGAAACTTTGCCACTGAGACCTTGATGAATAAGCCATCTATCTTTGCTCTTTTCATTTTAGTGATTAATCTTTCCATTCAGACTTTGAAGCCATTGAGACAAAGGCGAAAGTGGTCTCCCTGTATTTCTTTTTATTGTTTCTCAACGGAATGAAAACTCGCAAGACCTTGCCATGAAAGCTAAAAAGCTCCCTGGTTGCAGAATGTGGGACTCTTCTACTTAGGTTATCTAGAAACATCGTCCACTCAAGTGGACCTGACTGATAGTTCTTTCTTGTCAACGATGTTCGGTTTCCGTCCACCACAGTATCTACGCGCTCCGGCCTGCCGATCTCATCCACTTTCTTGTTCGACGCTGCTCCCACTCCCAGACTTCCATTGTTGACTCCTGCTCTGCCTACAGAGAACGCCGTTTGGGCTCCTTCTCTCGCCATCAATTCCTAAAATCATGAAATTATTTGATAATGTATAAATAATTATTATTTTATAAATATGAATAAGAATTAGGAAAATACTTTAATATTACATAGTCTTTTCAATTTTAAAGTATATGGTTTAAGGGTTTATTGTTTAGGTTTTAGATTGTTAAGGTTTGAGATTTAGGTTTTAATTTTTATAAAAGAGTTAGTGTACATTTTTTTACACAACTTGTATATCAAAATATAACCCTAAAAATTATTGTCTAATATGTTGTCAATTAATTTTTTCTCCACCCAGTGTTATTCACTTATTTGTACATTATTTAAAATTTAAAGGATAAAAATTATATTTAATAGAGTGGCTGTTTATCTCGTCATTTAATCTTGAGGTTCGGAAGTTCGATTTTTATGATCAATTATTTAGCTTTTCGACCTTTGGTATGACTGTTAAAGCACTGTTCACAACATTTAAGCATTTTCAATAACAAATATTGGTCGAGTTTTGTGTCACATGTTGACTTAGACACCAACTTAGTTAAAAAATACCAAAACCTATTTTATTAAGGATGATAAACATTTTTCGTGATATTATTGTATTTTTCACATTTACACAAATATTTTAATAAAACAACTAAACATAATTTCTGGACTCAAACCCATGACCAAATGTTTTCATATACAAGTAATTTACCACTACACTTGCAACAACCTGTTATAATAATATTTACACATATTTTTTAACATAAAATAGTTTTTGGCCTTGTTTGGTAATTAGCGGATAGCTGATAGTAGGTAGCGGATTACATTAGCTGATAGTTGATTGCATTAGCTGATTTAACTAGCGGATTGTATTAGCTGATTGTATAAAAGTGTTTGGTAAAATTAACTGATAGTTGATAGCTGTTAGATTATTTAAACAAGCAAAATGACATATAAGGACATGATTATATTCAATACTTGTTTGAATAGTTTATTAGTTCTCAATATTTTGTATCTAATTAATATTAATTAGATCTATATAATTATTTTTAATATAACTTTTCTAAACATATTCGAATGATTTATACATTAATTTATTATTTATATAATTATTTTAATATAATTTAATTAATTAATAAATTTAAATACACATATAAATATGTGATAATAAAAAGAAAAAAAGTAAATATGATTAGCTTATAAATAGGGTGAGGAAATATTTAATTTAGGTTATTTTGAGATTTTTAGTAACCGGTAAGGGTAAAAGAGTCTTTGTAACTCTAATATCAAACATCTAATCTCAAAAAGCTCATATTATGAGTTTTTTTTTAAAATTAGCGGTTTCACCTCAATCCGCTCTTTCAATCCGTTGTTCACCAAACAACAATATTAGCGGATTTGACTAGTCAAACCTTTAATTATGCCTCAAACCTCAAATTTTTGCCCAAACTTTTCTTTACCAAACAAGGCCTTAATATTTCTATATGTTTATACTTACTAATATTAAAATCATGACTGAGTTTGATGATTGGAAAACACCAAAATAACCTCATTATATCATAAATAAAAATATTATTTTAAAGATGTTACTATATTTTATATTTACATAAATATTTAAATAAAATAACTGAAAAATATTTTTTAAGACTCAAACTCATAACCAACAACTTAAAAAAAACCCTTAATCATTATATCTACAATTATTTATTGTGATCATATTTACAAGTATATTTTAACATAGTTTTTTTTCTTTCGTTTCTTATGTATCTATCTATATTTTCTATAAAATAACTAACCGAATTAGTATTACGAATCAACTCGACACCAACTCAATTTTAAAATTTTAGAATTTTCTTATTTTTAAGGGTAATTAATATCATTGTAAGGACATTTTTTTTTTATTTTCATACTTTATATAAACTTTAAATAAAAAATTTAAAATCACCACTTAAGGATAGAATATAATACCAACAGATTAGCATGCAAGTCCATCACCACTACACTTATATTAATTATTTATTTATAAAACACTATTAAAAGTATAGTTTTAGAAGAAAAAATAGTGTACATATACTTTTTATAAAGTGGCATAAAGTCGACACTATCAATTGTGAAATTATTAAAACACTCCATTTCAAAGAATAAATAAAATAAATGTTTTTGTCATTTTATAATTTTATTTATTTATAATGAAACAATTAAAAACCACCTATTTGTATTATAAAAAAAACCACCTATTTGAAAATTGATCACGAGACCAATGATGTATGCAAATCATTTTGTCACTACACTTACATTGATTTGTTGATTAAATGTTTTTTAAAATGTTTTTTAAAGTACGTTTTTACAAAACAATAATGTATATTTTGATATTTTAAATATAATTATTTTGATAAATTTTATTATTGTTTTTAAAAATAAAGTAATCGACTTGGATGGTATCACGAGTTAACTTCACGCTAACTTAATTAGAAAATAACTAAAATAACCTCGTTAACAAAGGAAAACAAATATTACTTCAATTATATTATTATATGTGAGGATGGCCATTTGACTCATACCCAATAGATTCTGACCCGATTTGATTTTATATGGTCAAATTTTTTTAAAGAAAATTTCAGTTTTGGGTTGGGTTCGAGTCTTATTTTTTTAGGATGAAATCGAGTCGGGTCAGGTTCGGGTTTGAGGTGAACATACCCTACTCGACTTAACCCAGAATAATAGTTTATTTTTATTATAAATATGTAAGTATAATTGCTACAATGCCCCTCTCTTTATTTATATATGTTGGGATTTTCGGTGCTCGAATCAATCAACCGTTCTTGCTCGCCAAGTGGTGGAGAGGTGAATTTTTGGGTGGAAGGGTTTAGGAAGCTAGAAAGAATAATGACACGATGATTTATAGTGGTTCAACTCCTCAACCGAGTCTACATCCACTACCTTAGCTTCCTACTAAGGATTTCACAACCAATTCACTAATTGATTCGTCCCCTTTTCTAGGATCAGGAGGAAACCCTTTACAACCCTCGAAGCTTTCTACCCAAAGCTTGAAGGAACCCCTCTCTTACAAGAGATAAGCAAAGCAAACTAGAAATCCCTCTACAAGGTGTTTGTTTGCAAAATTAAGCTCTCACCCAAAAACCTTAAACACTTGAGCAAATTTAACAATGTAAGCTCACAAGTGTTGTCTAAGCAAAGAATGAACAATTAAGCCCTAGACAAGGTTTTTCACTCAAAATGTTGTAACAACTTAAGCTCTTATTGATCTTGATGCTTGGAGGTCCATTTTATACTCCAAATTGAGTTTCTAGCCGTTTATGGCCGTTGGGGATGTTTCATAGCCGTTGGGGATACAAAATAGCCGTTTATTTCCCACAAAATGCAGTTCAGCAGCTTAGTGTATCGATACACTCTCCACTGTATCGATACGGTCTTGAAATCAGATATAGCCGTTATGCTCTTCAGCTGATGCGTATCGATACGCTTGCCTGGCGTATCGGTACGGTCCTGCAAAGTCAAATGACCGTTGGGAATGACCGTTAGGCGTATCGGTACGCGATACAACCGTATCGGTACGCGACTAGCCGTTGGGCTATTTTCAAATCACACCGTATCGATACGGCTAGGCGTATCGATACAGGTTTTAGCTACTGGAATCCTTGTAGTTTGAAAACCCTAAGGTGTATCGATACACTCTCCACTGTATCGATACTGTCACTTAAAATGCTCGGTTTTGACTACTTTAAATGTACTTTTAAGTCCATTCCAGAGCTTTAAAAACCCTAAAACATATTTTCAAGTTGTTTTTGACTAAAAACATATTTTAAAATCTTTTCATTTTAGTCCAAAACATTTTTCAAATATTATATCAAAACCTCAGTTCTACAATCTCCCCCTTTTTGATATAATAAAACCAACTTGAAAAATTGTTTGGGATTCTCCCCCTTTAATTTTAAAAATGTGAATAAGAGATTTAGGATATGAATTCAAAATAAAGCTCCCCCTTATTCATTTGAAAAATCAATTTTTCAAAAACTTTCAAAAATCATTTCTCCCCCTTTTTGTTATATCAAAAAGAATTTAAAATAACATTTAAGTTCAAGATAACATAGGAGACAAAAATTTTGACGCACTTAAAATTTTGGTTTTTTAAAATTGGCTCCCCTTACTCAAGGCATCATCAAATTGTTAGTCCAATATATAAGCGTATCTAGTTGAATTAAAAATAAATAAATCAAATAAAATCAAAAACAACTAGATTTTTACCAACACTTGAACCCAAGGGAGGATGTGAAGCCTTCCTTCTTCAAGTGTTCCTTCTTGTGTGCATGGAGCTCCCCCTCAATGTTTGACTTGTTGATTACTCTCCATCACACCTCCCTCTTATTGAGGGCCATTTATGCATAGGTGGGCTACTTCATCTTTGGTGGAGTCTTCATCACTCCATGTGGCCACGTATGCTTGTTTAGAAGATGATCCCTTCTTTTTGGATTTGTGGGAATCCTTCATCTTCTTCATCGATTCATGCTTGGATTTTTCCATTTTGCTCTTCATGAATCGTGCGAGCTTGTTGAAGAGATAGTTCATCTCTTCATCTTCACTATCCTCCTCACTTGAATCTACGTGATGACTTGTGGAGGATTTGAGAGCCATGGCATTTATATTGATGCCAATGCTCTTGAGCTTCTTCTCTCCCATAGCTCTAATTTCTTCCCTCTTCTTCTCATCTTCTTTGTTCTTCTTCATGATTTGATGAGTAAGGAGTGACCCCATGAGTTCATCAAGCTTCAAAGTCTTCAAATTTTTGGCTTCGATGATGGCGGTCCTCTTTGAGTCCCAAGACTCGGGAAGTGAGTAGATGAGCTTTCGAACAAGCTTTTCTTCCGGAATGATTTCTCCATATCCTTTAAGACCATTGGTGATGGTGGAGAACCTATCAAACATCTTCTCAATGTTTTCCTCCGGATTCATTTTGAAGTTCTCATACTCTAAGGTTAGGAGCCCAATCTTGGTCTCCTTGACTTCATTAGTCCCATCGTATGTGACTTCAAGCTTGTCCCATACCTCCTTGGCACTTTCACAAGAAGACATCTTCTCATAGATGGTTGGGCCAAAAGCACAAAAGAGCATGTGCAAGGCTCTACAATTAAGCTCCATCTTCTTGCGATCGTCGGCACTCCATTCCGCTTTGCTTCCTTGAGGCACGAACGGACCATCTTCAACTATGTCCCATAGCTTGTAATCTCTTGACTTCAAGAAGAATTTCATCTTTGTCTTCCAAAGGGCATAGTGATCTCCGTCGAAAAAAGGCGGTATGTTGATGGATTGCGCCATTTGAGCCAGTTGGTGAAATGTTGATCGAGCTTGCCGGATCTTCTCAATAGGATGTGAATCCCCTTCAATTGAGCCAAGCTCTGATACCAATTGTTGGGATTTTCGGTGCTCGAATCAATCAACCGTTCTTGCTCGCCAAGTGGTGGAGAGGTGAATTTTTGGGTGGAAGGGTTTAGGAAGCTAGAAAGAATAATGACACGATGATTTATAGTGGTTCAACTCCTCAACCGAGTCTACATCCACTACCTTAGCTTCCTACTAAGGATTTCACAACCAATTCACTAATTGATTCGTCCCCTTTTCTAGGATCAGGAGGAAACCCTTTACAACCCTCGAAGCTTTCTACCCAAAGCTTGAAGGAACCCCTCTCTTACAAGAGATAAGCAAAGCAAACTAGAAATCCCTCTACAATGTGTTTGTTTGCAAAATTAAGCTCTCACCCAAAAACCTTAAACACTTGAGCAAATTTAACAATGTAAGCTCACAAGTGTTGTCTAAGCAAAGAATGAACAATTAAGCCCTAGACAAGGTTTTTCACTCAAAATGTTGTAACAACTTAAGCTCTTATTGATCTTGATGCTTGGAGGTCCATTTTATACTCCAAATTGAGTTTCTAGCCGTTTATGGCCGTTGGGGATGTTTCATAGCCGTTGGGGATACAAAATAGCCGTTTATTTCCCACAAAATGCAGTTCAGCAGCTTAATGTATCGATACACTCTCCACTGTATCGATACGGTCTTGAAATCAGATATAGCCGTTATGCTCTTCAGCTGATGCGTATCGATACGCTTGCCTGGCGTATCGGTACGGTCCTGCAAAGTCAAATGACCGTTGGGAATGACCGTTAGGCGTATCGGTACGCGATACAACCGTATCGGTACGCGACTAGCCGTTGGGCTATTTTCAAATCACACCGTATCGATACGGCTAGGCGTATCGATACAGGTTTTAGCTACTGGAATCCTTGTAGTTTGAAAACCCTAAGGTGTATCGATACACTCTCCACTGTATCGATACTGTCACTTAAAATGCTCGGTTTTGACTACTTTAAATGTACTTTTAAGTCCATTCCAGAGCTTTAAAAACCCTAAAACATATTTTCAAGTTGTTTTTGACTAAAAACATATTTTAAAATCTTTTCATTTTAGTCCAAAACATTTTTCAAATATTATATCAAAACCTCAGTTCTACAATATATATATTAATTATCTTCTTATTTTGTCTAATAAAAGTTGAATAATTATTATAATGTTCCATCTCTATTTGTATTTTTAAAGAAACTTATATTAAGTGTGTTATTGTCTTTTCATATTTATATAAAAAAAATAAAAAACCAACTGGAAATTAATACGTTAGATTTAAACT
Organism: Hibiscus trionum; assembly: GCA_030270665.1. Lineage (NCBI taxonomy): Eukaryota > Viridiplantae > Streptophyta > Magnoliopsida > Malvales > Malvaceae > Hibiscus > Hibiscus trionum. Next base: position 25,401,994 of record BSYR01000006.1, on the reverse strand, counting down.
ACGACCAAAAAGCTCTAATTTTTAAACGCTTAAATAAAAAATAAACCTCTAAACTATATTTTTGTTTGCTTTTAGTTATTTTTGGTCAAAATTACTCCCTAAACTATTATTTTTGGTCACTTTAAGCCAAGTAGTTATTTAAATAAAAAATGTTATTTCGGCTAATAAGATGTTGACACGTCACAAATATTTTTTGACCAATAGATAATTTACGGGCTAAAAGAAAAAATGACATATTTTAGATACTTATATTGACCAAAAATAGCTTAGGGGCTTAAAGTGACAACAAATAATAGTTTAAAGACTTAGTTTGTCCAAAAAATAGTTTAAGGGTTAAAAACAAACAAAAAGCATGATTTTAAGGGCTGGTTTTCCATTTAAGCCATTTTAAAGCTTTTTACCACTACACATACAGTCGTTTATTTTATGGGTAATTATTGTATACACAAGTGCTTGTGGAATTTTTTTTTACACAAGCGCCTTAGTTTTAGGGGTTAGAAACTTCGTTTAGGTTTTAAAGTTTAGGGGGTTTAAGTGTAATAGTTTTTGAATTTATGGGTTGTTAATAGAATTTTAGGGTTAGGGTTAAAATTTAGGGTTTATAGGTTAAAACCTAAATCCATACGCACATTACCCTAAACCCTAACTCTAGACTATAAATTTTAACTCTAAACCCTTAATTCTAACAATGAACCCTAAATTCTAAACCACTATACTAAAACCTCTAAACTCTAAACCCTAAACTAAAACCCTAAAGCCTATAATTGAGGTGTTTGTGGAAATAAAAAAATTTCACCGCCGGTATATATGATAATAATCCTTATTTTATTAGTGTTTACGAAACTTATTTTTTTATATAAATTATTTATTTTATGTTTCTGAACTTTTTTAATTTAAACATAATTTTATTCAATAAATGATAAATTGTTTTAAAAATCATACCTCGTTACAGAAGTAAGTAATGTGACATCTATTAGAGTTTTGATAACTCGTGGCAATATATCAATTAACATCCAATTAATATGTAGCACCAACTCTATTAAGGCTTAATAATAAGTAAATTAAAATAATTTATTAGGTTGATGTTAGAGTCAATTTGATATCAACTTAGTCGATAAATTACATATAGATATACTTATATTTAGAGAATAGAAATTATATGTCTTTTTTATGCTTTATTTATGTCTTATGCTAAAAAAAAGTAAGTTTACAGTTTAAGATTAAGATTTAGAAGATTTAGGATAATGTATATTTTTAAGGTTTAAAATTTAAAATTTAAAGTTAAGACTTAAAATATAATTTTTTTAGTGTTAGAGCATAAAATGAGCACCGTAAAGAGGCAGAAAATTTTTATTCATATTTATATCAAGTGCAATAATGCATTATATAGGTAAAGTTGTAAAAGATTGTATTCAAACAATGTTTAGACATTTAGTTTAAATAGTAAATTTTAGTTGTTTTTAATATTTTCCAAACTAAAAATTAGTATCAAATATATGGTTTTTTGTTGTTAAAAAATTAATACGAGATCCCAAATGTGAACACTACAAAAATTAACTATTTTGTATTTATATAAAAAAGAACAAACTATTTTGTAATAAGGGTTAACTATTAGAATGATCACGTATGTTTCTCTCAGTACATAGTTGGTCACCAATTCTGAAAAACGATCACTATGATCACTTACGTTTTTGGGGCAGAAACCTTTTTCACCTAGCTGTTTGTTGCCGTTAACATTTGATGAGAGGTGGATCCAAAACAAGAAAAAAAGATAAATTACCTAAACAATCCATAAATTATTACTTCACTCATATTTTGACCACCGAAATAAAAACAATTTGTACAATTACACATTTAATACTCCACATTTATAATTTTTTATTTGTTCTTCATCTAACTCAATCTCTAATTTTTTACTATATTAATCCTCAATTCACACTGTATATTATAATTCATCGTCGTATATATACACGTTTCAAATAATGTTTGTAATCTTCAACTCAAAATTTTTAATCTTTCAAAAAATCCCAAAAATTTGGAAATTTCACAAAGCAATCCTCAAATCCCTAAAATTACCTTGTAACACCCCATTCCCGGCCTGGTAGAGAACCGGATCGGGAAGTGTTACCCTATAACACTCCAATTAAGTTTCGAACTTTGAATATGTCTTTCGGTAACACTTTTCGATCTGGTTCTCTACCAGGCATGAAAAGGGTGTTACATACCCAAACTCAAACCCCCAGATCGCCACCGATTTTGTCGTCCCTGACCACGCCCCTTTGGCCGCCAGAGCATGGCGGTCATTTCCTCCAACACAGCGTCACCGAAAACGGCGAATGACGTGCAATCGAACATCGAACGCGAAAACAACGTTCAGCTGACACGTCGTTCACCGTTTTCGGTGACACCATGTTGGGGGAAATGGCCGCCATGCTCTGGCGACCAAAGGGGTGTGGTCAGGGGCGACGATCGACAGTAGAAGCATCATCAATTTAAGGGTTTGAGTTTGGGTAATTTTAGGGATGTGAAGACTGTTTTGTAAAATTTTCAAAATTTATGGATTAAAGATTAAAAATTATGAGTTTCTTTTTATTAGATTAATTTTAAAATATAAAAATAGTACCACGTGTCGAGTATTGATTGGTTGATAATTTTTTAACACCCCTTCAACGGTCTGACAACTAAAATTATACCGCTTGAAACTTTGGGGACATATTTTTACAAAAAAAAATACTTTAGGCACCTAAAGTTCAAAAAATGTATACTTTAGACACCTATTTTCATTTAAGCCTTTAAACATGCTATGTAAACATGGTTGCACGTAAGTTGTACATTATTTTGTACTGAACCATATTAAGAATTACAAATATTATTTGAAACATAGATATATACGGTGATGAATTATAATATACGGTGTGAATTGAGGATTAATATAATAGAAATTAAAGATTAAGTTAGCTGAAAAAAAAATGGAAGATGGTGGAGGAGAGAAAAAATAAAAAAAATGTAAATGTGGAAGATTAAATTTATAATTATTCAAATTATTTTTATTTGATGGTCAAAATAAGAGTGAAGTAACAGTTTATGGACTGTTTAAGTAATTTATCCTTTTTTATTATCTCAGATCATCTTCAAGTTAACATTTAACGGCAACAAACGACAGAGTGACCAAAAATTTATGCTCCGAAAGCGTAAATTACCTTATTGGTCGTTTTTCATAATCGATGACCAACTATGTATGGAGGAGAAACAATAAGTGACTATCTCAATAGTTAACCCTTGTAAAAAATTATACTTTTACTAAAATTTAATTTAATTAAAAACTCGAGAGGTTCTAGGGTGAAACCTCTAATTTGAGGCTAATTTAAGGCTGACCGGTTGTGAAGATTATAAGTTCGTACAAAATTTATTACAAGGTTTGTACATAATTGATTACAGAAAGTGTAATTAAAAAGGTACATACATAGTTTGTTATAAGAGATCACAAAATCCAAGAAACCTCAACAAATAGTAATAAACTATGTACATACATAATTAAAAAGTATGAAAACGTAATTTGTTACAAAAAGTATGGTAAATTAACTATGTACTTAATTTATTAGACGTTGTACGTAATTTGTTACACAATTTGTAATGAAAACGGTATGTACTTAAATTATTACACGACATCACCAAAACCTAAACCAGCTCAACCAAGGGTAATAAACTATGTACATACCTAGTTTCTTACACGAAAACCTAATTTGTTACAAAAAGTATAAAAAATTAAGTATGTACTTAAATTATTACATGTTGTACGTAATTTGTTACAAAATCTGTAACGAAAACCATATGTACTTAAATTATTACACGACATCACCAACCCAAAAGTACCTCAACCGTTGTACGTAATTTGTTACAAAATTTGTAATGAAAAAGGTATGTACGAAAATTATTACAGAAGATTACCAACCCAAAAGTACTCAACCAAAGGTAATAAACTATGTACAAACAAAGTTTCTTACACGAAAAACGTATTTTGTTACAAAAAGCATGAGAAATGAAGTATGTACTTAATTTATTACAGCTTGTACGTAAGTTGTTACAGAATTTGTAATGAAAAAGGTATGTACCGAAATTATTACAAGAGATCACCAACCCCAAAAGTACCTCAACTAAGGGTAATAAACTATGTACATACATAGTTTCTTACACGAAAACCTAATTTGTTACAAAAAGCATGAGAAAGTAAGTATGTTGTAACACCCGGGTTTAGGGGTTAGGTGAAGATAATATTTTAATATTATTTGGGCTCGGGTTTTTGATCAAAATGATTCTTTAAAATTTCGGGTTTCAAAATAAATTTCTGAAAGGGGACCAAATTGATTTGATTTCAAATTTAAGAGCTCTTAAAAGAATTAAGAGGATAGCCATTCATTAATGGCCTTTTGGGTAATTTACCTATCTTCAAATTTAAATCCCCTTTTCCTATCATCCTTTCACTATTCACTCTCTTCCTCATTTTCTCCCAACGTGAAAGAGCTCTTCTCCCCCTTGTTACTATTCCATTAAAAAATCTCCTCCATTTCAACTCCATTTTGAAAGGTAATAACGTTTTTGACTTCTCCTCATCTCCCTCTCCATAAAAGTACCTTTTATTTTCATTTCCATGGAGGTTTTAGAAAATGTCATTTTGGAAATTTTGGATTAAAAATGGAAGCTTTATGTTGTTAAAGTAAATGTTTTGATTGAATATGTTAGTTATGAAGTATAGAGGTCAAATGGTATAACATATGTGAATTTCAAATGATTTTGAGCAATTTTCGGATTTGGGTTTCAATGGGGTTTTGGAGGGTTTTAAAGTGGTTTTTGGGTGGTTTAAATGTTGGTTTTTGAGGGCTGGTGCTCGTATGATATATGAGGGTCACTTTGGGTGTATTTGATGGTTGTTTGGATGCTTGAAATGGAAGATTTTAGTGGGTTTTATGGGTTGCTCGGGAATTCTATTTTGGGCTTGGTTTTGAGTGTTGGATGCTTGAAAACGTTAATCCGAGCTAGTTTCGATGATGAGTTATTGATTGTGGATGCTTTGTTTGTGTTTGGGATTGATTAGAATCGAGGTTGGACATTGGTGAAGCATTGGAAGTAAATCCGGGAAGTTGAAGGTGGTCGCTTGCTTGGTCTTTAAGCTTGGGAGCTTAGGTGAGTGGTTAATTGTTTTACTTGGTTTTAAAATGATTGGTTCGAGTAAATGGACTAGGTCGGGCTTGGTAGACCCACCTAGAGTTAGGATTAGGGTGGTAGCCTAATCCTAAGCTTGATCTAGAGCCCTTGGATGAACTCATTTATGTGGTTGTGTATGTCTCCTATGAAATGCGATATGAATGCTTATGTATATTGTGTTATACATGTGAAATGAGATATGACTTGCGATGCTTGAGACATGCATGATGATGGTTGTTGGTGAGTACGTGCTAAGCACGGAATTGATTGAGATGAGTAATGTGAAATGAGTAAAATGTTGGCACTAGTATGCTCGAGTACAAATGATCGATCATTAGGATGGTAGTGTGTACACATGAGTCAAAAGTCGCGCGTGGCCTTGGTGGCGTTGAGTCACCAAGGAGGAGTACGGGTTCGCCCGGAAATTGTATTTAGAAATAGTCGGTGATGAGTGGAATCCCATCGACGGGGCGTGAGGATGAGTGGAATCTCCTCCGCGAGACCGGTGATGAGTGTAATCCCATCGTGAGGTAAAGTGGTTGTTGGATGTGAGTCCAACGTGTATATCCGCGTAATTGAGTCATAGCTAGGTGCCAATGTTGATTGATAAGTGTATCAATGTGATGAGATTTATTATCTTTATTTGGATGATTAAATGTGCTTACTTGTGTTGAGGATTAGAGCTTGTTGATCATGGCATTTAATTGTATATTGCTCATGCATCTTTATCTTGTGGCTCTTGTGGATCCTTGGTATATTTGTGTAATGCCTTGGCTAGATCGTGCTCGGACCCTGCAATGTTGAGGTTTGTTTTAAGAGCTCACCCTCACTAAGCATCATTGCTTACGCTCTCTTTGTTCAACATTGCAGATCCTTAGTTCGTGGGTTGCTTGCGCAAGTGGAGGGCCTCCAAGTGTGGTTGTTGGCTTGAGTACATCAAGTATGAACTTTTAAATGTTGAGCATGTAATAGTTTAAGCAATGGGACATGTGTTATTTTGATGGATAGTTGTTGCTTGTATAGGAGCTTGTCTAGACTCCTTGTTATCTTGCTTTTGTATGGCTTGTGTTGCCATGTTTGAATTGTAATTCATACCTAAATTGCTTATCTTGAATGTTGGCCATGTGCCTTTGAGGTTGCCTTTATGTTTGAATGTTGAAGTATGAGCTTTGAATGCTTTAATGCCATCTTGGGTCTATTGCATGATTTCCTTGATGTTTATACATGTTGGGTGCTTGTATGGCTATATAGTGGTATGTAAATGTTGTGTGAATGTTTGGTTGGGGCTAGGGAAGTCTTAAACTGCTTTTAGATTCGAGTCTTGATCGTTTTGCTAAGTTCGGGAGGTTTTGCAGTGCAGGGGTATCGATACAATTGGTCCGGTACCGATGCCGCCTTCTTGTTTCAGGCCTCGTGTATCGATACGCGAGGGGGCGTATCGATACCATTTTGGTCACTGGAGCTACTGTCCATTTCGGTATCGATACGGGCCTCTGGTGTATCGATACCGTCATCGTGGAGTTGACCGTGGAAAGTCAACCGCTGGGGAGGGTATCGATACACCCCTTGGGCGTATCGATACGGTCTCCACTAGTTGACTCTGACCAGTTGACCTAGTCAAGGGGTATCGATACACCCCTCAGGTGTATCGATACCGCCTGCAGTATAAGTTTAAAATTAGGCTGTAAACATGTTAGTTTGAGTTCGTTTGTTTGCCTTGTGAATGTTGTTCCGCTGTATGATCACATATGATTAAATACTCATCTAGACAAGAATTAAATTGAAAAAAAATAGGGTTGCTAACCGAGGGGGAATCCTTAAGGGGTTTTCACTCGGTTTTCCCCGTGTGGCCCACTCGGACCGGTTATCCGGCTAGACCGGGACGAGGGGGTTACACTTGTTGGTATCAGAGCCTAAGGTTACCGAGACCTTGGGCAGGTAAGTGAGGTAAGTTCAAGTTTTTGATTAATTTGCACGGTGTTTGCCTGCTTTGCAAGAATGATTGCTTGTGTGACAAGTATGTTGCTTGTTTTATTCAAAGCATGTGTGTAAGAGTCCCATTGCTACTATTACATTGGAAAAATGATTTTTAAGTGAGGGAACGTACTTGAACACTTGGAAGCCTTACCTTGCTAACCCAGCTTTGTATGTTTTGTTGTTGTGGTTGTAGTTAATATCTGTGAGAGCGATGTCTAGACCGAGAGGTAGGCCGAGAGTGGTTCGTCAGGAACCACGGGTTGCGGCTCCTGTTGAGCCGGCAGTTGGTGTGGAGGCTCACCTAGAAGGGCCGGTGGCCGCGGGAGTTGGCGCTCCTCCACCACCACCACCACCACCTCCTCCACCTGGAGTTGGGGGCGAGGATGGAGCCGGATGAGATGGACCTCAAGGTGGCCAGGGTGGCCAAGGTCCAGCTGGAATTGATATGACTCCGCTAGTGCAAGCGATAGCGGGAGCATTCCAGGCCGCAGTTGCGGGAGCTCAGGCTGCAGCTCAGCCTAGGTGTGACGATGCCAGTCTACCTTTAGAGAGGCTCCGTAGCTTGGGGGCCAAGGAGTTTAGAGGATCTACTCCGAAGAGGTCGGAGTTATGGTTGGAGAAGACAGTTCGTATCTTGGCTCAGATGGGTTGTGCGGGCGCACATAGATTGGGTTATGTGATCTCGTTGCTTCAGAGTGATGCCTACACCTGGTGGGTCACCATCACTACCGGGGTTCCAGAGGCAGAGATTGACTGGGATTTCTTTGAGTTTGCATTCAGAAAGAGGTATTTGGGACCGAGATACTTGGATGAGAAGAAGCGAGATTTTATGGCTCTTACTCAGGGAGATGCTTCTGTGACTGATTATGAGATCCGCTTTGTTCGCTTGAGTCAGTATGCTCCAGAGTTGGTCCCTACTGAAGTGGAACGCTGTAACCGTTTCCGCTATGGGTTGAATGAAGAAGTCAAGAGGTACACGTTGGCTTCTGACTACTCAGACTTTGATGTGTTGGTCGCGAGGGCCAAGGACTTAGAGCATAGTTTGGGTTCGGCCAAACGATCTGGTGGTTCCAGTTCTGGTAAGAGGCATAACCACTTTGATGGTAGAGATGCCAAGAGGCATAGAGGTGGCGGACATCAGTTTGATCAGAGATGTGGCGGTGGTCACCATGGTAGGGGCCATCAGGGCCATAGAGGAGGAGGGCGCTTGCCCGAGTGTACACGATGTGGGAGACAACACACTGGTGAGTGTTAGGGTAATTTCCATGCTTGTTGGAACTGCGGTTCGATGGACCACTTTAGGAGGGATTGTCCGCATCAGGCGGCTCAGGCACCGAACGTTGCTCAGGCTCCTACGAGAGCGAATGATTTTCAGAGAGGCCGTGCGCGCGGTCGTGGCTACTTCCAGCCTAGGGCTGATGCACCTAGGGTAGATGCTCAGAGGAATCTTGCTCATGTTGTGGCTGTGCAGCCAGAGGCGGGAGGACCAGCGAGAGTCTATGCTCAGAGAGAGGCCGGGAACGACACCGATGTGATAGCAGGTAATTTTGAGTTACAGTCTATGTCTTTGCTTTCTTTGGTTGATTCGGGTTCTACGCATTCCTACATTTTGAGTGAGCATGCACATAAGTTAGATATCCCTGTTGAGATCTTAGATGTAGGTATGCATGTTACTAGTTCTTTTGGCGAGACAGTTGTGGTTAGACGTATGTATAGGAGATGTCCACTGAAGATTCAGGGTCATGTGTTCCCAGTTGATATGATGGAACTTCCTTTCTATGGCTTTGATATTATTTTGGGTATGGATTGGTTGGTTGAGCATCGGGCTAGTGTGGATTTTGAGACAAAGAGAATTTTCTTGAAGCTTTCTGATGACTACGAGGTAGTAGTAGTAGGCGAGAACATTAAGTTCTTGTCTAATATGGTGTCAGCTTTAGAGGCTCATAGGTTGATGGACTCTGGATGTGGGGCTTATTTAGCTTATGTGATGAATCCGGATATGAGTGAAGCTAGACCGAAAGATATCAGAACAGTGTGTGACTTTCCAAATGTGTTTCCTGAAGAGTTGTTGGGTTTGCCTCCTGACAGAGATGTTGAGTTTGTGATTGAGACAGTTTCAGGGTCTAATCCAGTTTCGATAGCTCCGTATCGCATGGCTCTGAAAGAGTTGAAAGAATTGAAGAGTCAGTTGCAAGAATTATTAGACCGTGGTTTCATTAGGCCTAGTAGTTCCCCTTGGGGTGCTCCCATGTTGTTTGTGAAAAAGAAAGATGGTAGCATGCGCATGTGTATTGATTATAGACAGTTGAATCAGTTGACTGTGAAGAACAAGTATCCGTTGCCCCGTATAGATGATTTGTTTGATCAGTTGAGAGGTGCTTCAGTGTTCTCGAAGATAAACTTGAGATCCGGGTATTATCAGTTAAAGGTGAAAGAGTGTGATGTTCCGAAGACAGCTTTTAGGACTAGATATGGTCACTATGAGTTTCTTGTGATGCCATTTGGGCTCACGAATGCACCTACAGCATTCATGGACATGATGAACAGAATTTTTAGAGACTATCTAGACCGATTCGTAGTTGTTTTCATTGGTGACATACTTGTGTACTCGAAGACAGAAGAAGAGCATGATGAACACTTGAGATTTGTTTTACAGAGATTGTTGAGCAATCAGTTGTATGCGAAGCTTAGTAAATGTGAGTTCTGGATTCGAGAGGTTGTTGAGTGTGTAAAAGTTCTATTATTTACACCCTTTTTAACCCATATTTCTGCTGCATTCAAGCATCATTGCATTGCATTTAGGTTAGTTTTCAATAAAACATCACAATTATATAAAAGGCACGGATTCTACTAAAAGATGGCTATTTTTGCAGGTATCTGTCATAGTAGAAGATGAAGGCAGGCGCAGGGCAGAGAAGCAGGAGAGCGGAACTGGACAAGCAGCCAAAGAAGACGAACCTGTCATGGACCTGTCGTGACAGCATGGTGACAGCAGATTTATGAAGAGGAAAAGTCAAGTGGACCTCGATAGATAGAGAAAAATCTGCTCGTCTGTCGTGTGAACGCCAAATATTTTTCCAAGCCCCGGATCAAAAGATATGTCAAGCCAAAGCTCAAGGAGAAGAAATTCCTAGAAACAAGGATGTGGCTGCAAAGTAGGATACTTAGAGATTAAGTCTTCATTAGAATCTTACTTTTAATTAAAGTTGTAATCCTTGTTACCTTAGATAACTTGAGCCCAAAGCTTATATAAGGGCATAGATTTTAACCTAGAGGGAGATCCCTCATTCTACCCCATAACCGATAACCTAAACCCCCCTGCCGTTTACCTGTCACCGATATGTTCTAAATTCCCCCTAGGGCTACGGGTTGTTTTGTAAAGTAGTTGCAAGGGTTGCTTTGTTTTAGGATTTTTCAAGTTCAATAAAATAAACTTCAAGTTCTTTTATCTTGGTTTTAATATCTTGCAAGAGCATCGGGAGAGCATTGTGAGGTTATCCATTTACTTAGCATCGGGAGAGTTAAGTATACGAAAGAGATAGAAGCGCGTTCTCTAGTTTATAGTTGAACCATCTCGTGCCTAGGGATAGGGCGAGGTTAAGTGGCTAAGGAAGAATTCATACACATCGGTGTTCATCCTTCGATTCACGCCGGGAGGTATCATCAAAGACGTGATCATCGACAGACTTGTGCCTAGGGATAGGGCAAGGCAGATCTGGGATTCTTGCCAAGCTTGAAGTACGGAGTTGGTGTATCTGCTGCCGCAACTGCCAACGGACAGACGCCGCGACAGGTGTTGTCGGCGACGGGAGCGACGACAGAACTGGAGATCCTAAGCAATTCAATACCTGCACTACTGAGCAACTCAATACCAGCCCATTCTCTCTATCTTGATTTCTCAATCCTTTATTTTACGTTTTTCTACTTTATTATTCTCGTGACAACTCTTAATTATTTCCTTTACTTTCGTGTAGTAAACAAGGTGAAGTCATTAACCCAATCCCTGTGGAAACGATATCCGATACTTCGTATCACTTTACTACTTGCGTCGTGTACACTTGCACTACAATTGCGATAGACTCTTTTACACGCAACAAGTTTTGGCGCCGTTGCCGGGGATTGGCAACATAACTACATCTTTCTTTTATTGGCAACATAACTACATCTTTCTTTTATTGGCAACATAACTACAAGAAGGAAAAAATCAGAAGTGATGAAAAATGAAAATGGGAAGGGGTTTATATAGCGGTCGAGTAGCTGCCCATTTAATGCCGCAACGGCAGGCGAGAATAACGGGGCGGCAGATTGAATATAGCGTGTCTGACGCGTCTGACACGTATTAATGCGTCTGCTGTGCGTCTGCCGCACGCTTCTGCGTCTGCCGTGTCAGTCTGTTGACAGCCTGTCGTATCTGTCTGCGGCGGCAGCCGAAACGGCAGGCTTCAATAAATGGGCTTTAGTGGGCTGATGGATGGGCGGTGGGCTTGGCTCACTTCTTCTTTTCTTCTTGACTCCTTTATTTCCTAAAAACTGAAATTATAAAACAAAACATTATTCGAATAAAATAAACCTAATTTCCTAATAATAATAAAATAAGTAAAAATAAAAATTAGGTTAAATTAGTGATGCCTTGTGGGGCATCATCTAAAGTAACCACTTCCTGTAGTCCTGGGGCTTCAGTCCCCTGATAGTGCTTGAGGCGTTGTCCATTGACTTTGAATTGGTGCCCATCCTTTAATGATTGAATTGTAATGGCACCATGGGGAAAAACTTGAACCACTTGGAACGGGCCAGACCATCTAGATTTGAGCTTCCCTGGAAAGAGTTTCAACCTAGAATTAAACAACAACACAAGTTGCCCTGGGCAGAACTGTCGTGGCAGCAACTTCTTGTCATGCCACTTCTTAGTCTTTTCCTTGTAAATCCTTGCATTATCGTAGGCCATTGTCCGTAATTCTTCAATTTCGTTCAGATCTAATAACCTTTTCTGGCCGGCCTTATCCAAGTCCATGTTCACTGCCTTAATTGCCCAATATGCCTTGTGCTCGATCTCGACAGGCAAGTGACAGGTTTTCCCGTAAATCAGTCGGAATGGAGACATGCCTAATGGAGTCTTGAAAGCTGTCCTGTATGCCCATAATGCATCATTCAGAAGTAAAGACCAGTCTTTCCTAGTTGATTTAACCATCTTTTCAAGGATGTTCTTCACTTCCCTATTGGATATCTCAGCCTGTCCATTGGTCTGTGGGTGGTATGCTGTCGCGATCTTGTGCTTGACACCATATTTCTTCAAAGCGGCAGCAATTACCCTATTATCGAAATGTCTCCCTTCATCACTGATAATCGCTCTAGGGATGCCAAATCTCACAAAAATGTTTTTGTGCAGAAACTTTTGGACCGTTTGGCATCATTCTTTTGCGTTGCGATTGCTTCTACCCACTTGGAGACATAGTCCACTGCTAGGAGGATGTAAAGGTTTCCACACGAAGATGGAAAAGGTCCCATAAAATCAATCCCCCAAACATCAAAGATCTCTACTTCTAAAATATTCTGCAGTGGCATCTCGTTTCTCCTCGAGATGTTACCTGTCCTCTGGCACCTGTCACAGTTTCTGTAAAATTCCTGTGCATCTTTATATAGTGTCGGCCAGTAGAACCCTGACTGCAGCACCTTGGCAGCAGTTTTATTGCCTCCTAAGTGACCTCCATATTGTGAAGCATGACAGTGATGGAGAATGTCTTCTTGTGGTACACACCTTCTTATAACCTGATCTGCGCATATTTTGAAAAGAAGAGGTTCGTCCCAATAATAATGCTTAACATCATTTTGGAACCTCTTCCTGGCTTGATAATTAAGATCAGAAGGTAATATTCCGCTAACTATAAAATTAACGAAATCAGCATACCAGGGAAGGTTAGAAGACTTACCTGCCGCCATGGCTGTCGCGACAGCGACTGCGGCAGCAAAGAGCTGCTCATCTGGGAAGGTCTCCAGTATGTGTGTCTCATCTAACGGTAGACTCTGTCCCGTCTCCAACCTTGACAAGTGGTCTGCCACCTGATTTTCTGTCCCCTTTTTGTCTTTAATTTCAAGGTCGAACTCTTGTAATAGCAATATCCATCGTATCAACCTAGGTTTTGCGTCCTTTTTTGCGAACAAATACTTGAGGGCAGAATGGTCGGTGTGTATTATTACCTTCGTTCCAAGTATGTAAGAACGAAACTTGTCGATGGAGAACACAACAGCTAACAGCTCCTTTTCTGTGGTGGTATAGTTCACTTGGGCTTCATTTAATGTTTTGCTGGCATAATATATGACGTGAAACAGCTTGTCTCTGCGCTGCCCAAGTGCTGCCCCGACAGCATAGTCACTAGCATCACACATGATCTCAAACGGTTGTGTCCAGTCTGGTGGCTGTACTATGGGGGCTGTCACTAACTTTTCCTTCAGAACCTTGAATGCTTCAGTACATTCTTCGTTAAAGTCAAAGGGTCGGTTCTGCTCTAGGACATGACATAGAGGCTTGGTGATTTTTGAGAAATTTGCAATGAATCTCCTATAAAAACCTGCATGCCCTAAAAAACTCCTAATGCCCTTGACAGTTGTTGGCGGCGGCAGCTTCTCAATGACCTCTATTTTTGCCCTGTCGACTTCTATCCCACGGCAGCTAATCTTATGGCCTAAAACTATCCCTTCATCTACCATAAAATGGCATTTTTCCCAATTAAGAACAAGATTAGCTTTTTCACATCTTTCAAGTACCTTTTGAAGGTTGCCGAGACAGCTCTCAAAATCGTCTCCAAAAACGGAAAAATCGTCCATGAAAATCTCAAGGAAGTCTTCTACCATGTCGGAGAATATTGCCATCATGCATCTTTGGAAGGTGGCAGGTGCGTTACAGAGGCCGAATGGCATCCTCCTAAATGCATATGTTCCATAGGGGCATGTGAAAGTCGTTTTCTCTTGATCCTCCGGTGCAATAGCAATTTGGTTATAACCTGAATAACCATCAAGGAAACAATAATAAGATTTACCCGCTAATCTATCAAGCATTTGATCAATAAAGGGTAAAGGAAAGTGGTCCTTTCGGGTAGCTTTGTTAAGCTTCCGATAGTCCATACAAACCCTCCAACCGGTCACAGTCCTGGTTGGGATTAGCTCATTGTTTTCGTTGGTTATCACGGTCATGCCTCCTTTCTTGGGAACACATTGCACCGGGCTAACCCATTTGCTGTCGGAGATGGCGTAAATAATACCAGCATCTAACCATTTAATGATCTCCTTACGCACTACCTCCTTCATCGCATGGTTTAGCCGCCTTTGAGCATCTATAGTCGGCTTATGATCTTCCTCAAGAAGGATTTTGTGCATGCATAACGCCGGACTAATGCCCTGAATGTCTGCTATCGTCCATCCAATCGCCTTTTTGTGCTGCCTTAGCATGTCGATCAGCTGTCGTTCCTGTTCCTGCGGCAGCTTAGCAGAGATGATTACGGGCAGTGTGTCATCACAACCAAGATAAGCATATTTAAGCTGCCCTGGCAGGGGCTTGAGTTCTAAGACAGGTGGTTCAACAGTAGAGGGCTTTTGGATTAAATGGTTATCCGAAGTGTAGTTCAAGGGTTCGAATAACTTACCTGGACGATGGTCTAACCAATTTACCTCCTCATGACCTTCAGTATCAGATGTATCGGATTCAGAGGAGTTTCTGTCGTCGGTACTGTCGTCATCACTGTCGTGACAGGTCTGTAAATGGCTGTCGCAGCAGTGACCAAATTTTTTATCATGGCAGCCCGACCTGATGCAGGGGTAATCAAAGGTCACCTCAATGATGGCCTTGCATTCCTCGTCCAAATCAGCTCGTTTCATTGATTGGAGAACATTCAACTTAATCTCTTGATCATTTACTCGCATGGTGAGTTCTCCTCTCTCCACATCAATCAGTGATCTTCCCGTGGCTAAAAAGGGTCGCCCAAGGATGACTGGTGCGTTCTCATCTGCCTCGCAATCTAAAATAAGAAAGTCAGCAGGAAAAATAAACTTATCCACTCTTACCAAAATGTCTTCAATCTTTCCCTCTGGATGAACGTAAGAGCGGTCGGCTAGCTGTAGGGTAACTGTCGTGGGCCGCGCCTTCCCAATACCTAATTTCTTAAAAACAGATTTGGGCATTAGATTAACACTAGCTCCAAGATCACAAAGTGCCTTACCCACAAATTTGTCACCGATTACACAAGGTATGAGGAAGCTCCCTGGATCCTTCTTCTTCTGGGGTGGTTGCCGATGAAGAATACTCATGCAACCATCTGCCATCCTTACCGTTTCAAACTCCCCAAGTTTATATTTCTTTGACATGACATCCTTGAGAAATTTAGCATAACCGGGCATCTCCCTAACGGCATCTAACAGCGGAATATTAATCTGAACCTGCTTAAAAATATCATAAATCTTTTTAAGTTGAGATTCTTGCTTAGCTTGCTTTATCCGTTGAGGAAAGGGTGGTGGGGGACGGTAATCAGCAACACGTCCTTCCCACTGCATAAGAATCTGAGGACGATGTTCTTCATTTTTCTCCTCTGTCGCTTCTGCTGTCGTGACAGGCTCATCGGCAGCAGTCTGTTTATCACCTGTCGGGGCAGCTTCCTCGGCAGGTTTATCTAAGGCAGGTTCCTTTTCTGCTTCAGCTTTTTCCGGTCCAGGTAACTTTTTCCCACTCCTAGTAGTAATCACCTTACATTGCTCATGTGGGGGCGGTCTAGCATTTTCAGTATTGCTAGGGAAACCTCCATTCTGCCTCGGCTTAATGTGCTGGGACACCTGACCCATTTGTGTCTCTAGAGATTTCAAGGTAGCCTCATGATTTGTCATCCTCATCTTGGTTTCATCCATAAAGTTTTCCGTCTTCTTGACAAACTGATTAATATTGTCCATATACGTACCAGTCTGAGACATAAAGGTGGCCAGAGTCTGCTCCAATACACTACTCGTGGCAGGTGGTGGCTGCTGTTGCTGTTGTGGCGACAGGTTCTGCGGCATATTTTGCGGCTGCTGTTGCTGTCGCGTCAACAATCTAGGACCCCCCCTGATTCTGATTATGCACTTGCGGATTCAGAGCATTGTTATGGTTACTCCAAGAAAATTTGGGATCTTTCCTCCAATTAGGATTGTAGTTGTTGGAATTGTAGTTTGGCTTGTAATTTCCAACATATTTTCCCTCTTCTATATTTATAGGGCATTCATCCTTACTATGATTTCCCTCACAAGTAGTACAAACTTCCTTGACAGCAAACCCTCGTAAGTCCTCTTCATTCAATAAGTGTTTCATGGCTTTAGTGAGGAATGCTACCTGTGATTTCATAGTGCTGTCGGCCTCATAGTCCTTGACAGCAAGTACCCGTTTACCCCCTCTTCTAGCAGTCGGAAACTGCTCCTCATTCTTGGCCAGGTTTTTCAAAACTTGCAGGGCCTCATCCGGATCTTTATCCAATAATAATCCATTCGCTGCAGAATCAATTCGGATGCGAGTTTGTAGATTGGCAGCATTATAGAACTTTGTAACCTGATTCCAGACGGGGAATCCATGCATAGGGCAGTTTCGAAGAAGAGTAGTAAACCTGTCCCAGGCCTCGTGCATTGGCTCGTCATCTTCCTGTTGAAAAGTAGCAATTTCATTACGTAGTCGCTCAGATAAATGTGAAGGATTAAAACGAGATAAGAATTCACGAGTTAGGTCTGCCCAAGTCATAATAGAACCCGGTGTTAGTTTATTCCACCAAGTTTTAGCTCTGTCCCTCAAGGAGTGAGGGAATAACCGAAGCCTCAGTATCTCCGGACTAACTCCTGGCAGTCTAAACGAACCACAGATCTCCTGGAACGTTTTGAGATGCTCCCTAGCATCTTCTGTCGCAGAACCACTAAACTGTCCGGCGTTGTTGATCATACTAAACATGACAGGTTTAAGCTCGAAGTTATCAACATTAATATCCGGCAGCGTGGTCTCCAGCTCTACATGATCATTCAGCATGTAGTCACGACATGACCGTCGTCCACCTGCTGCGGGCGGATCGGCGACATGTGGGTTATTATTGCCAAGGGGTGGTATGAATCCACCAGCAGGTTGGTTATGGGCCATCTTCTCTAGCTGTTCTTCGAGATATTCGTTTCTGTCTAAAAGTCGGCGAAGTTGTTTCTTGAGATTGAAGGAACGTTCGATCTCCGGATCTAATTTATACTCAGGATCTTCACCTCTTTTGGATCTGCGCATAAACAGGAAAACCTCGTGAAAAGCAAGAGTTGAAAACACAAAAGAAAAAATTAAAGAAAAATAAAAACGAAAAAAAAAAAAAAAAAAGAAGCAAAAAGTGCAATAAAAGAAAGATGTAGTTATGTTGCCAATCCCCGGCAACGGCGCCAAAAACTTGTTGCGTGTAAAAGTGTCTATCGCAATGTAGTGCAAGTGTACACGACGCAAGTAGTAAAGTGATACGAAGTATCGGATATCGTCTCCACAGGGACTGGGCTAACCCTTTCCTTCGCTATCTGCACAAGGGGGGAAGAATAGATTAAGATATTTGTCACGAAAATAAATAAGAATACTGGAAAAATAAAAGTAAAGTAATCAAGATAGAGAGAATGGGCTGGTATTGAATTGCTCAGTAGTGCAGGTATTGAATTGCTTAGGATCTCCAGTTCTGTCGTCGCGCCTGTCGCCGACAGCACCTGTCGCGGCAGCTGTCCGTTAGCTATCGCGGCAGCGAACACTAACTCTGTACTTCAAGCTTGGCAAGAATCCCCGATCTGCCTTGCCCTATCCCTAGGCACAAGTCTGTCGATGATCACGTCTTTGATGATACCTCCCGGCGTGAATCGAAGGATGAACACCGATGTGTATGAATTCTTCCTTAGCCACTTAACCTCGCCCTATCCCTAGGCACGAGATTGTTCAACTATAAACTAGAGAACGCGCTTCTATCTCTTTCGTATACTTAACTCTCCCGATGCTAAGTAAATGGATAACCTCACAATGCTCTCCCGATGCTCTTGCGAGATATTAAAACCAAGATAAAAGAACTTAAAGTTTATTTTATTGAACTTGAAAAATCCTAAAACAAAGCAACCCTTGCAACTACTTTACAAAACAACCCGTAGCCCTAGGGGGAATTTAGAACATATCGGAAACAGGTAAACGGCAGGGGGGTTTAGGTTATCGGTTATGGGGTAGAATGAGGGATCTCCCTCTAGGTTAAAATCTATGCCCTTATATAAGCTTTGGGCTCAAGTTATCTAAGGTAACAAGGATTACAACTTTAATTAAAAGTAAGATTCTAATGAAGACTTAATCTCTAAGTATCCTACTTTGCAGCCACATCCTTGTTTCTAGGAATTTCTTCTCCTTGAGCTTTGGCTTGACATATCTTTTGATCCGGGGCTTGGAAAAATATTTGGCGTTCACACGACAGACGAGCAGATTTTTCTCTATCTATCGAGGTCCACTTGACTTTTCCTCTTCATAAATCTGCTGTCACCATGCTGTCACGACAGGTCCATGACAGGTTCGTCTTCTTTGGCTGCTTGTCCAGTTCCGCTCTCCTGCTTCTCTGCCCTGCGCCTGCCTTCATCTTCTACTATGACAGATACCTGCAAAAATAGCCATCTTTTAGTAGAATCCGTGCCTTTTATATAATTGTGATGTTTTATTGAAAACTAACCTAAATGCAATGCAATGATGCTTGAATGCAGCAGAAATATGGGTTAAAAAGGGTGTAAATAATAAAACTTTTACACACTCAACACAATGGCACCCTCCATATTTAATAGAGTCCTTAGTACATCTTTCAATTATTGTTGTGTCTTTTTATTTAAGTTCTCTAAAAAAAAAAATTAAAACTGTTGGCTTAAAACTGTGAAGTTAACTTACCTGTCATGACAGCTCTGTCGTGGCAGCATCCTTAGGACAGGTTAAGGAAAAGTTTAGAGCCTTTCTATAGTTCTGAAAACTTAAACACTTTTGTGACTGTTATACTGCTTACATTTCTTTTAGCCAAACTAGAATAGGAAGCTTAGTACTTGGATAGCCCCTAGAGGTGCCTAACACTGGCTCTAGGAAAGAAGTTTAGCAAAAGAAAATTTAAAACCTAGAGGTGCCCGAAACCGGCTCTAGGAAGCTAACTAGAGGTGCCCGAAACTGGCTCTAGCAAAAACTTAGCTTGAAAATAGAAGAAAAAGAAGCATGAAAATGTGTCTTCAAGAAAGTAAGCTTTGGCATAAAAATTCGAGTTAAGAAGTTGAATATTCTAGTGAAACTAAGAGAGTCTTGGCATATAACTGTTCACAAGCATGCACACACTGCACGAGAGCTATAGGGAGATTCCGGACAGATCCTAATCTTTCCGACAGTTTGCTGCCGCCATAGAGAATGAGCGACGGGTAAGGGACAGTTCACTGTTTGAAAGCCAACACAAAAAAATATTCATTTTTCTTTCTTCATTGCTTGAGGGCAAGCAAAAACTTGAGTTTGGGGGTGTGTTGAGTGTGTAAAAGTTCTATTATTTATGTAACACCCCCTTCCCGGCCTGGTAGAGAACCGGGTCAGAGAGCGCTACCGAAAAACATAACGGAGATCGGAGACATAAATCTTTTAGTGACATAACATATTAGAGATCAGAACTTATTCCAAAGTTCAAAAATCATTTCGACATATTTTATTAATCTCTTTTAAGACTTAACACTTAACTTATTAACAACTTATTTGAATTGGTGTCAATTTTAAACTTTTTTAAACTCAGGGACTAATTTGTAATTTTTAAAAATTGGGGGTCCTTATCTGAAATTCGTGATATTATACTGAAATTAAACTTACTAGTTATTAGCCTGTAAAATCTCATTACTAACGGAGGTCATTTACCTATCTGATTAGACTAGGTAATGTTTAGTGACTATTTTGTAAAGTATTCAAATCTATTTCTTTTTTAATTATCTTACCAAAATTCTCTACATATTTAAATGAGCCTAACAACTCACAAAAATCTTACAATCCTTTAATCAATGTTTTAGTACTAATTATGTCAATTTTATTACTAACTCAATAGTCTATATAGCTTTAACACCTTATACAAAACATAGGCAGATTTCACAATAGTAGGCCCACAAGATTAGTATAATTACTTTAACTACTTTTCCACCATACTAGGAGTTCATAAGGACAAAACACATTACTCTTTAATCGTAGTGACTTGCCAACCTTCCAACTAATCTCGATCTCGATCTGTTACTTTCTTTAACCTGAAATGTTATGCAATGAATGCATTAGACTTACATAGTCTAAGTGAGGTAGCCAATGACAATGAATGATCATATTATGTCATGTAACATGCTTCCAAAAATGAATGTCATGCTAATTATGCAATAACATGGCATACTTCATATTCATAACAAAACATAATATCATATCATGAGCATAACATAGCATAACGTATCAAACACAATATATATTGGTACCATTTTTCGATTTGTGCGTGTCATCCTTGCGCAGGGGCCATGCTAATCTTGTAACCATTTCAAGTAACCATTGATGCAACATACTTTTATGTTCATTCATACATCAAGTATCATTCAAAACATTATCATATACAACAACAAGCATCATTTAAAAGACATTAGCATATACAAGGCAATTAGGCATATTAATTTCATTTCATTGGTACTTCTCATTTAAGTACTTATCTTTCAAGTCATGTAACTTTTAAATATTTTGCCTTGGATGATTAATGAACAAGGTAATCGAGTCTTCATGTAACATGTAACATTAGATACTCAAAGTATCCATTTCTCATTTCAACATATAACAGGGGATGCATAGGCATCAATGGTGACTTACCACCATTCAATTATCAAGGTGACTAACCACCTTATCAGGTTTATAGGTGACTAACCACCATCCTGTAACAAAGATCAGGGGAGCTCAACGACTCTAAGGCATGCCCTTCTACCTATAGACACTAATCATACCAAGGACTTTATTTATCTTTCTTTATTAACAATATCATTCACTTGCCAATCATTCATAATTTCAAAGGCATTTAACCATTTCAATGGGCATATACATATAATCAATCAAGCATCATGGTAACATAAAATTTCAGCAAGAACATGAGATCATTTTCATTTTATGATCATCAAAAATCAGTAGTAAAGCTTATCATTTAGTCACATTTCACATAGCTCAAGTAATCAACACATCATAGCAACTAATCATATTTATGCTAAGCATGCTTATCTAACAAGCAATATACACTTAGATCAATATTTTTGCCTTTAATCCTTCTTCCTTATCATTTTAAATTTTACCAATCATTATTAAATTCATTACATGTTCCATGATTTTCAGATCATATCATATTAAATAACAAGATGAGCCGTAGCTCCATATCAGGTAACATTTCATATTATTTTCATGTACATATAGCATATCATAATCATTTTTTAGCATATCCAAATAATGCAGAATACTTACCAGATGCAAATAAATTCATAATTAATGCAATAGGAAGGCACCGAGCCTACCCCTGACACGACTATACCCACATATCATAACATAAAACAAATATCGGAATGACACCGTGTCACCCGAGACAAATGCATCTACACTCACATATCAGAACATAAAAACAAATATCGGAATGACACCGCGTCACCCGAGACAAATGCATCTACACTCACATATCAGAACATAAAAACAAATATCGGAATGACACCGCGTCACCCGAGACAAATGCATCTACACTCACATATCAGAACATAAAAACAATGATCGGAATGACACCGCGTCACCCGAGACAAATGCATGTACACTCACATATCAGAACATACAAACAAATATCGGAATGACACCGCGTCACCCGAGACAAATGCATCCACACTCACCTCAATCCAAGCTTAGAGACATTTTCTTTATTCTCCAACTTTGTGGTTTCCTTCATTTCTACATCTTTTCTAACCAAACATTAAAGAAACATATCATTTATTACATTAGGCAGCTTGCATTGTCCTTAAAGAAATATTTATATAAAATGTTCTATAACTCAAAATCTGATTTCGTTTGTTTCAAACGAAACTAGACTGAATAACCTTTTAAACCATATAAATTATAGCTTTTAATTCCTCTTATACAATTTATAATGAATTTCTAAAGTCGCTGTTGATGCAGATTTAGGGGCAAACTGTTACCCTGTTTTTATGACATTTACTTATTCAAAAATTCATATCTTTTTACTCATAACTCCAAATAAGGAGTTCTTTACCATTCTAGAAAGATTATAAACACACCATTAAAATCATGTATGGTAAATATTTTTAGCATGTACCTATCAATACAGTTTATTGTTTGAAAACCGGGCTTTCTCGTAGACCTATTCTGCCCACTGTTTTCAACTTGCCACTTTAGTGTACATTTAACTTACCAATTGAGACTTAATTCAAGCTTGGACATTTAATTTCATTCATTTCATGAATCCCCTGTTCTAATAATAAATTTTCAGAATTTATTAATACCATTTGACCCCCTAAACATTTCGAATTTTATAATTTATCCCAGCAGATTTCAATTATTCAGTTTCAGTCCCGAAACTTCTAAGAACAATTCAGAGACTTATACTTAACATTTTTGAGCAAATAATACCTCTATTTCATGTAAAATTTTGTCCTCTACAACTTTGTAGAAGAACACCTTTTCTAGAAATGGCTCTAACATACTCAAAAATGCAGTTTTCTACAGGACAGTTTATAAATCCGAATTTCTTTATTCTTTCTACCCTTATCTTTTATCAACCTTTAATAATCCAATTTCATGCTTAGTATAAATACTAACATCAAATTAAAGGTAGTTGAGACTCTAATCTCAACTCTAATTTGTTTCACTCACCTTGATAGACCGGTACTCTATTTTTATTTCTTGGGCTTGATAGTTGTTCCGAATCGACCTCGTGTACTATGATAATTAATAAAAATCGATTAAAATCGATAAGACATTATCGAATAAATATAAAAACATTAAATAGATTCGATACCGAAACTTAGACTAACCAAGGATTTGAACTTACCCCGACATCGGTAGAGATTCGATATTACTATATCGAATTTATCGGACTACCAATCTAATACTGAACTCGATCCCACCTAATTTCGCTTATTCACTGACTTCCTTATTTTTCTTTCTCACTTCCTCATTTTTCCTATCAAATGCACTCATCTCCCCCCTATTTATACTAGCATGACCGGCCACTCCCCACCCTTTTTAATTCATTTCTATTTTAGTGGCATTTTAGTGGTATTTTGGTGGCATTTTAGTGGCCACTTCTTTTTTTTTCTTTTCTATCACATGCGCCATGATCTCCCTTATTTATTTATTTATTTTTTTCTTATCTTCTCCGCAACATTCCCTACACCCTTATTTATACTACTTGCCGTGAACTATTTCCCCCACCAATTAATTATTTTTTATTCAATAATTTCATATGGTGTTTCCACTATATTTCTCATTATGCTTACTTTACCTAAATATTTTAGGTAAAGCTGCCGTCTAAACACCCCCACCATTTGTTTCTTTAATCAATAATTATAATGGTGTTTCCACCATATTTCAAATACAAATTATAGCCGGTGCAAAATCCCACTTCAATTATTCATTCATTATCTTAATTATAGTGATGTATCCACATTGCACCACTTTTATACTAATTTAACGTCCACTATTTTGCTCCCATTATTTCTTTGTCTGCCACCCAAATTTTCTTTTATTCAATTCCAATATACCCTTTAATTTCCTACCACATATAGTGGAAATATGTGGCAATTGCCACTTTTGCTTTATCTTCAATTTCAATTCAATTGGTGGAGTGGTTAGCCGTCCACTGCTTTATGTTTTTTTTTATAATAATAATAATAATAAACTATTATAATTTACCCCGAATAATATTTATTGGTTCAGATAAGATTGAATAAATTATTCAATCAATAAAAATATTCGGTCACCGGAATTTAATTCCGACTAGACCGGTTTTTGGGATGTGACAATTTACACCCTTTTTAACCCATATTTCTGCTGCATTCAAGCATCATTGCATTGCATTTAGGTTAGTTTTCAATAAAACATCACAATTATATAAAAGGCACGGATTCTACTAAAAGATGGCTATTTTTGCAGGTATCTGTCATAGTAGAAGATGAAGGCAGGCGCAGGGCAGAGAAGCAGGAGAGCGGAACTGGACAAGCAGCCAAAGAAGACGAACCTGTCATGGACCTGTCGTGACAGCATGGTGACAGCAGATTTATGAAGAGGAAAAGTCAAGTGGACCTCGATAGATAGAGAAAAATCTGCTCGTCTGTCGTGTGAACGCCAAATATTTTTCCAAGCCCCGGATCAAAAGATATGTCAAGCCAAAGCTCAAGGAGAAGAAATTCCTAGAAACAAGGATGTGGCTGCAAAGTAGGATACTTAGAGATTAAGTCTTCATTAGAATCTTACTTTTAATTAAAGTTGTAATCCTTGTTACCTTAGATAACTTGAGCCCAAAGCTTATATAAGGGCATAGATTTTAACCTAGAGGGAGATCCCTCATTCTACCCCATAACCGATAACCTAAACCCCCCTGCCGTTTACCTGTCACCGATATGTTCTAAATTCCCCCTAGGGCTACGGGTTGTTTTGTAAAGTAGTTGCAAGGGTTGCTTTGTTTTAGGATTTTTCAAGTTCAATAAAATAAACTTTAAGTTCTTTTATCTTGGTTTTAATATCTCGCAAGAGCATCGGGAGAGCATTGTGAGGTTATTCATTTACTTAGCATCGGGAGAGTTAAGTATACGAAAGAGATAGAAGCGCGTTCTCTAGTTTATAGTTGAACAATCTCGTGCCTAGGGATAGGGCGAGGTTAAGTGGCTAAGGAAGAATTCATACACATCGGTGTTCATCCTTCGATTCACGCCGGGAGGTATCATCAAAGACGTGATCATCGACAGACTTGTGCCTAGGGATAGGGCAAGGCAGATCGGGGATTCTTGCCAAGCTTGAAGTACAGAGTTAGTGTTCGCTGCCGCGATAGCTAACGGACAGCTGCCGCGACAGGTGCTGTCGGCGACAGGCGCGACGACAGAACTGGAGATCCTAAGCAATTCAATACCTGCACTACTGAGCAATTCAATACCAGCCCATTCTCTCTATCTTGATTACTTTACTTTTATTTTTCCAGTATTCTTATTTATTTTCGTGACAAATATCTTAATCTATTCTTCCCCCCTTGTGCAGATAGCGAAGGAAAGGGTTAGCCCAGTCCCTGTGGAGACGATATCCGATACTTCGTATCACTTTACTACTTGCGTCGTGCCTTTAATATATTTGTGATGTTTTGCTGTAAACTGACCTAAATGCAATGAATAATGCTTGAATGCAGCGGAAATATGGGTTAAAAAGGGTGTAAATAATAGAACTTTTAAACACTCATCACAAAAATATCTTTTAGCCAAACTAGAATAGGAAGCTTAGTACTTGGATAGCCCCTAGAGGTGCCTAACACTGGCTCTAGGAAAGAAGTTTAGCAAAAGAAAATTTAAAACCTAGAGGTCCCCGAAACCGGCTCTAGGAAGCTAACTAGAGGTGCCCGAAACTGGCTCTAGCAAAAACTTAGCTTGAAAATAGAAGAAAAAGAAGCATGAAAATGTGTCTTCAAGAAAGTAAGCTTTGGCATAAAAATTCGAGTTAAGAAGTTGAATATTCTAGTGAAACTAAGAGAGTCTTGGCATATAACTGTTCACAAGCATGCACACACTGCACGAGAGCTATAGGGAGATTCCGGACAGATCCTAATCTTTCCGACAGTTTGCTGCCGCCATAGAGAATGAGCGACGGGTAAGGGACAGTTCACTGTTTGAAAGCCAACACAAAAAAATATTCATTTTTCTTTCTTCATTGCTTGAGGGCAAGCAAAAACTTGAGTTTGGGGGTGTGTTGAGTGTGTAAAAGTTCTATTATTTACACCCTTTTTAACCCATATTTCTGCTGCATTCAAGCATCATTGCATTGCATTTAGGTTAGTTTTCAATAAAACATCACAATTATATAAAAGGCACGGATTCTACTAAAAGATGGCTATTTTTGCAGGTATCTGTCATAGTAGAAGATGAAGGCAGGCGCAGGGCAGAGAAGCAGGAGAGCGGAACTGGACAAGCAGCCAAAGAAGACGAACCTGTCATGGACCTGTCGTGACAGCATGGTGACAGCAGATTTATGAAGAGGAAAAGTCAAGTGGACCTCGATAGATAGAGAAAAATCTGCTCGTCTGTCGTGTGAACGCCAAATATTTTTCCAAGCCCCGGATCAAAAGATATGTCAAGCCAAAGCTCAAGAAGAAGAAATTCCTAGAAACAAGGATGTGGCTGCAAAGTAGGATACTTAGAGATTAAGTCTTCATTAGAATCTTACTTTTAATTAAAGTTGTAATCCTTGTTACCTTAGATAACTTGAGCCCAAAGCTTATATAAGGGCATAGATTTTAACCTAGAGGGAGATCCCTCATTCTACCCCATAACCGATAACCTAAACCCCCCTGCCGTTTACCTGTCACCGATATGTTCTAAATTCCCCCTAGGGCTACGGGTTGTTTTGTAAAGTAGTTGCAAGGGTTGCTTTGTTTTAGGATTTTTCAAGTTCAATAAAATAAACTTCAAGTTCTTTTATCTTGGTTTTAATATCTTGCAAGAGCATCGGGAGAGCATTGTGAGGTTATCCATTTACTTAGCATCGGGAGAGTTAAGTATACGAAAGAGATAGAAGCGCGTTCTCTAGTTTATAGTTGAACCATCTCGTGCCTAGGGATAGGGCGAGGTTAAGTGGCTAAGGAAGAATTCATACACATCGGTGTTCATCCTTCGATTCACGCCGGGAGGTATCATCAAAGACGTGATCATCGACAGACTTGTGCCTAGGGATAGGGCAAGGCAGATCTGGGATTCTTGCCAAGCTTGAAGTACGGAGTTGGTGTGTCTGCTGCCGCAACTGCCAACGGAAAGACGCCGCGACAGGTGCTGTCGGCGACGGGAGCGACGACAGAACTGGAGATCCTAAGCAATTCAATACCTGCACTACTGAGCAACTCAATACCAGCCCATTCTCTCTATCTTGATTTCTCAATCCTTTATTTTACGTTTTTCTACTTTATTATTCTCGTGACAACTCTTAATTATTTCATTTACTTTCGTGCAGTAAACAAGGTGAAGTCATTAACCCAATCCCTGTGGAAACGATATCCGATATTTCGTATCACTTTACTACTTGCGTCGTGTACACTTGCACTACAATTGCGATAGACTCTTTTACACGCAACAGAGGTTGTGTTTCTTGGCCATGTTGTTTCGGCTGAAGGTATCCGAGTTGATCCATCGAAGATTGAGGCGATTGTTGAGTGGAAACAGCCTAAGTCCGTGACCGAGATTAGGAGTTTCCTAGGATTAGTCGGTTACTATAGGAGATTTGTTGATGGTTTCTCTAGGGTAGCTGCTCCTTTGACTAAATTGTTGCAAAAGGGAGTCAAGTTTGAATGGTCAGATGCAAGACAGAAGGCCTTTGAGAAATTGAAAGAAGCTTTGACAAATGCTCCAGTGTTAGTGCAACCTGTTTCAGGTAAAGAGTTTGTGATTTACAGTGATGCTTCCTACGTAAGCTTAGGATGTGTTTTGATGCAAGAAAGGAGAGTAGTTGCTTATGCTTCTAGGCAGTTGAAGGTTCATGAGAAAAACTATCCTACACATGATATAGAGTTGGCCGCAGTTATTTTTGCATTGAAGATTTGACGCCATTATTTGTATGGTGAGAAGTGTATAGTTTACACCGATCACAAGAGCTTGAAGTACTTGATGACACAGAAAGAGTTGAACTTGAGACATAGAAGATGGCTAGAGTTGCTAAAAGATTATGATTTGACCATCGAGTACCATCCGGGTAAAGCAAATGTAGTAGCCGATGCTTTGAGTAGAAAAGTGGCCGTTGAGTTGAGAGCTATGTTTGCTAGATTGAGTGTGTCCGATGATGGTGGGTTGATCACCGAGCTGCAAGTGAAGCCTTCTTTGATTCAGTTGATTAGAGAAAAGCAGTTGCAAGATGTGAGTTTAGTTCCTCGTGTTCAGGACATAGCCGAGGGAAGACCGACTGAGTATAGTTTCAGTGATGAGAACTTGTTGTGCTTTAGAGATAGAATTGTTGTACCAGGAGATGTTGAGTTGAGACGTCAGATTCTGAGTGAAGCACATTCGAGTCCCTTTTCCATGCATCCGGGTAGTACCAAAATGTACCGAGATTTGAAGAATGATTACTTCTGGGTTGGTTTGAAGAGAGATGTAGCCGAGTATGTGAGCCGTTGTATGGTTTGTCAGAGAGTGAAGGCAGAACATCAGGTTCCTTCAGGTTTGCTACAGCCTTTGAAGATTCCGGAATGGAAATGGGAGAGGATCACCATGGATTTTGTGTCGGGGTTACCCTTGTCTCCTTCGAAGAAGAACTCCGTTTGGGTGATTGTTGATAGGTTCACTAAGTGTGCTCACTTCTTAGCAGTGAACACTACGGATTCCTTAGACAAGTTGGCAAACTTGTATATCCGTGAGATTGTGAGACTTCATGGGGTTCCGAAGTCCATTGTTTCAGATAGGGATCCTAGATTTACTTCGAGGTTCTGGGGTTGCTTGCATAGTGCTCTAGGTAGCCGTTTGCATTTCAGCACGTCTTATCATCCTCAGTCCGATGGGCAGTCAGAGCGAGTGATACAGATTCTAGAGGATATGCTTCGTTGTTGTGTGATTGACTTCCAGGGTTCTTGGGAGAAGCATTTACCGTTGGTTGAGTTTGCTTACAACAACAGTTATCAGTCTAGTATCCAGATGGCACCTTATGAGGCTTTGTATGGTAGACGGTGTAGGACTCCGATTTGTTGGGCTGAGACAGGTCAGAGGTTGTTACCTATGCCAGACTTGCTTAAGGGGACTACCGACAAAGTAAAGTTGATTTGTGACCGTTTGAAAGCAGCTTCCAATCGTCAGAAGTCTTATGCGGATTTGAAGAGGAAAGAGGTTAAGTAATCAGTGGGTGAGAAAGTGTTTCTGAAAGTATCTCCGTGGAAGAAAGTAATGAGATTTGGCCGAAAGGGCAAGTTGAGTCCGAGGTTCATTGGTCCGTATGAGATAGTTGAGCGGATTGGGCCTGTAGCTTATCGTTTGAGGTTACCTTCTGAGTTAGAGAAGATCCATGATGTCTTTCATGTGTCTATGCTTAGGAGATATAGATCGGATCCTTCTCATGTGATGCCCGTTGAGGAGATAGAGTTAAACCCAAATTTGTCCTATAATGAAGAGCCTGTTGAGATACTTGCTTCTGATAGCAAGGTGTTGCATGGCAAGACCATAGAGTTGGTCAAAGTGTTGTGGAGACATAGAGGTGTGGAAGAGGCCACGTGGGAGAGGAAAGCGGATATGGTTGAGCAGTTTTCGTATTTGTTTCCACCAGGTAATTTCGGGGACGAAATTCCTTAAGTGGGGGAGAGTTGTAACACCCGGGTTTAGGGGTTAGGTGAAGATAATATTTTAATATTATTTGGGCTCGGGTTTTTGATCAAAATGATTCTTTAAAATTTCGGGTTTCAAAATAAATTTCTGAAAGGGGACCAAATTGATTTGATTTCAAATTTAAGAGCTCTTAAAAGAATTAAGAGGATAGCCATTCATTAATGGCCTTTTGGGTAATTTACCCATCTTCAAATTTAAATCCCCTTTTCCTATCATCCTTTCACTATTCACTCTCTTCCTCATTTCCTCCCAACGTGAAATAGCTCTTCTCCCCCTTGTTACTATTCCATTCAAAAAGCTCCTCCATTTCAACTCCATTTTGAAAGGTAATAACGTTTTTGACTTCTCCTCATCTCCCTCTCCATAAAAGTACCTTTTATTTTCATTTCCATGGAGGTTTTAGAAAATGTCATTTTGGAAAGTTTGGATTAAAAATGGAAGTTTTATGTTGTTAAAGTAAATGTTTTGATTGAATATGTTAGTTATGAAGTATAGAGGTCAAATGGTATAACATATGTGAATTTCAAATGATTTTGAGCAATTTTCGGATTTGGGTTTCAATGGGGTTTTGGAGGGTTTTAAAGTGGTTTTTGGGGTGGTTTAAATGTTGGTTTTTGAGAGCCGGTGCTAGTATGATATATGAGGGTCACTTTGGGTGTATTTGATGGTTGTTTGGATGCTTGAAATGGAAGATTTCAGTGGGTTTTATGGGTTGCTCGGGAATTCTGTTTTGGGCTTGGTTTTGAGTGTTGGATGCTTGAAAATGTTAATTCGGGTTAGTTCCGATGATGATTTATTGATTGTGGATGTTTTGTTTGTGTTTGGGATTGATTAGAATCGAGGTTGGACATTGGTGAAGCATCAGAAGTAAATCCGGGAAGTTGAAGGTGGTCACTTACTTGGTCTTTAAGCTTGGGAGCTTAGGTGAGTGGTTAATTGTTTTACTTGGTTTTAAAATGATTGGTTCGAGTATATGGACTAGGTCGGGCTTGGTAGACCCACCTAGAGTTAGGATTAGGGTGGTAGCCTAATCTTAAGCTTGATCTAGAGCCCTTGGATGAACTCATTTATGTGGTTGTGTATGTCTCCTATGAAATGCGATATGAATGCTTATGTATATTGTGTTATACATGTGAAACGAGATATGACTTGCGATGCTTGAGACATGCATGATGATGGTTGTTGGTGAGTACGTGCTAAGCACGGAATTGATTGAGATGAGTAATGTGAAATGAGTAAAATGTTGGCACTAGTATGCTCGAGTACAAATGATCGATCATTAGGATGTTAGTGTGTACACATGAGTCAAAAGTCGCGCGTGGCCTTGGTGGCGTTGAGTCACCAAGGAGGAGTACGGGTTCGCCCCAAAATTGTATTTAGAAATAGTCGGTGATGAGTGGAATCCCATCGACGAGGCGTGAGGAAGAGTGGAATCCCCTCCTTGAGACCGGTGATGAGTGTAATCCCACCGTGAGGTAAAGTGGTTGTTGGATGTGAGTCCAACGTGTATATCCGCGTAATTGAGTCATAGCTAGGTGCCAATGTTGATTGATAAGTGTATCAATGTGATGAGATTTATGATCTTTATTTGGATGATTAAATGTGCTTACTTGTGTTGAGGATTAGAGCTTGTTGATCATGGCATTTAATTGTATATTGCTCATGCATCTTTATCTTGTGGCTCTTGTGAATCCTTGATATATTTGTGTAATGCCTTGGCTAGATCGTGCTTGGACCCTGCAATGTTGAGGTTTGTTTTAAGAGCTCACCCTCACTAAGCATCATTGCTTACGCTCTCTTTGTTCAACATTGCAGATCCTTAGTTCGTGGGTTGCTTGCGCAAGTGGAGGGCCTCCAAGTGTGGTTGTTGGCTTGAGTACATCAAGTATGAACTTTTAAATGTTGAGCATGTAATAGTTTAAGCAATGGGACATGTGTTATTTTGATGGATAGTTGTTGCTTGTATAAGAGCTTGTCTAGACTCCTTGTTATCTTGCTTTTGTATGGCTTGTGTTGCCATGTTTGAATTGTAATTCATGCCTAAATTGCTTATCTTGAATGTTGGCCATGTGCCTTTGAGGTTGCCTTTATGTTTGAATGTTGAAGTATGAGCTTTGAATGCTTGAATGCCATCTTGGGTCTATTGCATAATTTCCTTGATGTTTATACATGTTGGATGCTTGTATGGCTATATAGTGGTATGTAAATGTTGTGTGAATGTTTGGTTGGGGCTAGGGAAGTCTTAAACTACTTTTAGATTCGAGTCTTGATCGTTTTGCTGAGTTTGTGAGGTTTTGCAGTGCAGGGGTATCGATACGGTTGGTCCGGTATCGATACCGCCTTCTTGTTTCAGGCCTCGTGTATCGATACGCGAGGGGGCGTATCGATACCATTTTGGTCACTGGAGCTACTGTCCGTTTCGGTATCGATACGGGCCTCTAGTGTATCGATACCGTCATCGTGGAGTTGACCGTGGAAAGTCAACCGTTGGAGAGGGTATCGATACACCCCTTGGGCATATCGATACGGTCTCCACTGGTTGACTCTGACCAGTTGACCTAGTCAAGGGGTATCGATACACCCCTCAGGTGTATCGATACCGCCTGCAGTATAAGTTTAAAATTAGGCTGTAAACATGTTAGTTTGAGTTCGTTTGTTTGCCTCGTGAATGTTGTTCCGCTGTATGATCACATAGGATTAAATACTCATCTAGACAAGAATTAAATTGAAAAAAAAATAGGGTTGCTAACCGAGGGGGAATCCTTAAGGGGTTTTCACTCGGTTTTCCCCGTGTGGCCCACTCGGACCGGTCATCCGGCCAGACCGGGACGAGGGGGTTACATATGTACTTAATTTATTACACGTTGTACGTAATTTGTTACAAAATCTGTAGTAAAAAGGGTATGTACTTAAATTATTACACGAGATCACAAATCCCAAAAGTACCTCAACCAAGGGTAATAAACTATGTACACACATAGTTTCTTACACGAAAATCTAATTTGTTAAAAAAAGTATGATAAATTAAGTATGTACTTAATTTATTACACGTTGCACATAATTTATAATTAAAAAGGTATGTACCGAAATTATTACACGAGATCACCAACCCTTTTAATTTATGCCTTCAATTTTTGGGTGACCGGTTAACCAGGTCACCTTTTTTTTTCTTTTTTAATCCAATGATTATTATTCTACCACCTGAATCTAATGGTTTAAAATAACTGTCTTATATTAGAAAAAAAATTAAAGGTTTTTTTTAGACAAATCCTAAAAACTCAGTTAATTTCACTTATTGATAACGCCAACTCCATTTTAGAAGCTATAAGTTCATCGGTGAGACCGTGAGAATACTCTTCTCTCTTGTTTAAGCAGCTCTTCAACATCCGCAGCTTCTCATTTTCTTTCAAAATTTCCCTTATTTTATACTAATTTTCTTTTTCAGAGCTGAAAAATTCAATGGAGAATCTGAATATGGCGTTAGTTTCTTCGTCTTCTTACTCTTCTGCTCCAAATTTATTTCCATTAGGATACAATAATCCCAATCACACCCTCAAAAACCCTACAAAAACCTTCCATTTCCGAACTTCCAAGATTGCTCCTCGCCGTTCCCGAATTCCCATCTCCGCCCATGCTTCTCCTCTTCCGCCACATCATCCCCGAATCGGTATTGCTTTTCTGCTTTATTTATGTCTCTCTTTATTGTTTTTGATTTGATTTTAGAAATTCGTGTAATTTGAGCTTTTTTTTTCTTTGGATTTTATGTTAAGCAGTTCTGAGAAAGGATGGGGATCAGAGGTTTGCGAGCATTTCTTCTTCTTCCAGCAATCAACATACTACTTCAGTTGGAGCCAACCCTAACCCCACTGTGCCTCCGCCATCCTCTCAAATGTATTAAATCCTCTTTTATTTTGTTTTAGATTTAGTTTATAATTTCTGCTTTTGAAAATGAAAAAAAAGAATGTTGAACTTAAGACTGTAATTTCTTTGGAGGATAAAAAATTGATATATAATTTAATGTGAGGAGAGATAGTAACCGAAATCGTATTAGAATTATGGTTGATTTTGTAGTCACTTATCTAGTTTGTTTATTGATTTTTTTCTTAATGTTCAGTAAATCTTCAGATGGCAAAAACCACCAGACAACCTTATGGAACAAATATATTTGAATTGCTATGAAAACTTTTAACTTTTTACTCAGTTTTTTATGGAGTGGTGATTTTCTTTTTCCTTTTTAATATTCACTTTTCTTTATAGCAACTTAGGAGGAATTAATAAAAATGCAAATACAGAGAAAAAAGAAGCAATTACTAGACAGACATTACCTTCTGCTTTTAATGAACAATTTTTTCATCGCTTAGTCATTTGTTTCTTTATGTTTTGTAGAGGATCACCGCTCTTCTGGATTGGAGTAGGTGTTGGGCTCTCTGCACTTTTTACATGGGTGAGCACATGAAATTTTTTTCCCTGCCAATATTTTTAATATTATTGCATTGATAATGACAATGGTTTCCTTTTTGGTATATATTTTGATGAGATCGAATGAAATGACAGGTAGCTTCAAGATTAAAGGTGAGGGTTTCTCTCATATGAGGTATACTTGCATTGTTTTTGCCTGTAATCTTTATTATTAGATCTCTTTCTTTCTTTCGATTTTGGAAGTAGAATATGGTTACTTAAATGGTGCAATTAAAATGGTGGTGGGTAAAATTTTATTTAATGTGCATGCTTTGGATGTTTTCTACAAATTGAAAAGTTAAGAGTGAGGCATGTAAAAGGCTAGTTGTAGAGTTGATAACAAAGTTGTTGATGGAAATTATTTATCCAGGATATAAAATTGCTAGTCAATTGGTAAGTAAAGAGTTTGTTGTATATTTTTGCCACTTTCATTTCTGCCAGTTCTTAGTTGATGCAGTTGAGAAGCTGACTTAATGGCAGAAGGTTGCCTTGACATACTGATTACAAAGGCATGATTTACGTCCCTTGTTATGGCACCGTGAAAAATGTATGTCGATTTACAAATGTTGAAAATAATGGTATGATACGAATTGTTTTGCTACAGTGAGTTCCTTGCGTCACGAAGACGATCAAAGCCCTAACATGACTTATTAGATATGTAACCCAAATCTCTTTCATGTGCATTTTTGTTTTGAGGCTGAGGCCTGAGCTGTGCCTTAATGTATCTAAATTATGGCCCTTGTTTTTGGGTATGCTTAACTTTCTTTATGCACTTAAGATTGTACAAATGGTAAAATTTTTAATGTAACTCTGTTATTTCATTGCTTTATGATATTTCCCTTTACATTATTCAGAATTATGCAATGCAACAAGCTTTCAAAACCATGATGGGCCAGATGAATACACAAAATAATCAATTTAACAATACTGCTTTTTCCCCGGGATCCCCGTTTCCATTTCCAGCACCTCCATCAGCAGGTCCCGCCACACCCCGCCCTCCATCTTCTTCTCCACCTGCTGTTACAGTTGATGCACCTGCATCAAAAGTTGAAGCAACCTCTGTGACATATCCTGCAACTGAAGTGAGAAGCGTGAAAAATGAAACAGAAACAACTGAGACAAAGAAATATGGTAATATGGAACTTTTCCTGTTACCTATAAGAAGTATAATATGCAACTCTTCCTTTTTCGAGGTAAAAAGGAACATTATATGGCAATTTGTGTATATGAAATATTATCAGGACTAACCGACTTTTTGTCCTTCCCCAGAAGGACTTTACTTTGTATGTGATAGTATAAACTGATCTATAGTATCAACGGAATTTCCTAGTGCCTCAAATAATGATTGTAGATTTAGTTAACGACTGGATTTATATCAATTGCTGTGTTATTCTTGAAATTGTTTCTCAGAGATTGATGCAAAGTTCTTTTTGCAGCTTTTGTTGATGTTTCTCCTGAAGAAACTGTCAATAAGAGTGCTTTTGAAGATGCAGAGCTAAGTTCATCAAAAGATGCTGGCTCTCCCAAGGATGTAAGGTTTTAATTTTTTTTCCTTCATTATGACATGTGCTAGCATGGATTTAATTCTTTAGGAGTCAGAGTATCTATTTTGGAAATTAATTTTATTGTATTTTGTGTGAAGATTTCTAATAATGGAGCTGCATCCAAGCAGGATGCTGGTGCTTTTGCGGGTTTCCAGGCAAGCGGTATGTAAAAAGCTAGTTGTAGAGTTTATGGTTATTTGGAATGGAAGTGTGAGGCATTTTGGTTTGTATTTGGCTGCAATAACTGTATGAAGGAAATCATTTGTTTCAAGTGCAACACTTCTAACCCTTGTAATCTTCACACTGTTTAAAATTTCATCGGGACTATGGGAGGTAATTATACATACATATGTAATCTTTACAAATGCATTTGATGTGTTTATTGACATAGCTAATGGTGGTTAATATTTGGATTTATTAACTCATTGAGCCAGAGGCATTTCTGTTGCCTTATTTATCAGGTAGCGCTTTGCTTGCTATATTATTCAAGATTATATATGGTGCCTTCTTATCACTAGTTTAGTTGTATTCACGTGTACCTAGATTTATTGATTTAATTATCACGTGGACATTTTTGGCCTGCTTTCTAATATCTTTCATGCTCTATGAGTAATATTTGAGCAAACATTGTATTGCATTTGCAGGAACAGCAGGTCCTACCTTATCTGTAGATGCTTTAGAGAAAATGCTGGAAGATCCAACAGTGCAGAAGATGGTTTTTCCGTAATATAGCTTCTCTTCCTTAAATATTTTTTTCCTGAAGTTCTTATCGATGTCATATTGGTGTGCCCTGACATGTGAAAGTTTATGCTCTTGTCTGAATGTGCATTATATAATACTTATTCTTTGGAATAGTTACAGAACACAAGGCCTGTCAAATTATTAAGTTTCTTGTATCTTTCCTCGTACAGTATGTTTCAGACATCTCAATGTTTTTGATGAAGGAATATGACATATTTACAGCTTTTATTAACATATTAGTGAAGGAGTCCTGATCTTTTGTCCCTACACCCTTTATGTCCCTTGATGATTTAATACCTATTTACCTTACCGTACTGAACTGAGGATAGTTCTGGTCAAACTGCGTTATCTTCTACACTGTTGTCTCTTCTTTTCTTTTTCCAGCAACAGTCAAGCTACATCCAGAACTTAAGCCGAAAACCTTTTCTTCTCCAATGTAACCATCTCCATTTCTCCTAATAAGCTACATCCAAGACTTAGGCCAGTTGTGGCAGAAAATGTTTGGTTTTGATTAGGTTGTTAGAAGAGATACAAGGCAAGGGAGTGTTTGGATGGGATCTTTCCTTAGTAGTTATTTGTCAATTAGCTGAATTAACCTTTCATTCAATTTTTGAGTTATCTACTAACAAAAGTAAATTTGATCTTTTATTCATCCGTACAGGTATTTGCCTGAAGAAATGAGGAACCCTGAAACTTTTAAATGTAAGTCTACAGTTTTTGTAACACTGCTTTCCTTCTCTGTTTTTCTTTTCTTTTTGGATCAGTGGGATGGGTCAATGGGAGTAGAGAAGGTAGGTTTTTATCATCTCTGTAAAATTAGATCATATGTTAACTTATAGATGACTGCTATCTTTTGTCTGGTTAAGGGTTCATGCAAAACCTTGTTTCATTTCCTGGTCAACTTATTAGAATTATTTGTTTGCAGAACTGCTCTGTTAATTTGATGCATAAGCACTGCTGCAACTTTATGGATATCATTTTTATACGTTCCAATTTTCTCACTGTTGTGCATGTTTTTTAAACAGGGATGCTACAAAATCCTCAGTACCGTCAACAACTGCAAGACATGCTGTAAGTACTCTTCTGACCTGTCCGCATTTGATTGTTTTTAGGGGTTTTTGCATTCCAAAGCTTTAACTTCATTGATTTCTATTTTTTCTCATTTTCTCCCTATTAGCCTTATGGTTTGCTATTGTTATATGAATTTTCTTGTTATTCTGAATTGCATCCTGGAAGTGTTAAAAAGTGCGCAAGGCGCACTAAGGCGATAGGGGTTTTATAGCCTAGGCGCGCGCCTTATTGAATTAAGGCGCACTTTTTAAAAATAAGAGATATACATGTTTTTTTCTAGTTGTATAGTCTAGCAAAAAGAACAGTTTATGCAATGTAAACACCTAAGAGTATTCATCATCAACATTTTATGTATTAGGCATCACTTCAAAATTCGTTACATTCAATAAAATATTGGGTGATACGAATAATGAGATTCGTTGAATGTTCAACTTCAACATGAACCAATCAAGGAAAATGTATAAATGCACATGAAGCAGAGTACTAAACAAGAAAAAAATAGTACTTTAAAAAGGATTATAAGTCCAACAAAAGCTCTTCATTTCATTTACCTTTAACTTTCCAATCAAAAAGCATACGATATTGCATTTTATCATGCAGTATGAAATTTAAACTGTAAATAGACAAAGCTAGTTATATAATAATTTCAAAAAGGATATATGATAATATGATTTAAATTAAGGATTTATATCCAATACACTAGAGGTCGAAACTAAAACAAACGCCTTAGTTTTAGGGACTCAGTTTAGGGGTTTAGAATTTAGGGGTTATAGTTAGGATTTAGGGATAAAAGGTTAGGGTTTAGTTTTTAGGATAATATGTTAAAGATTTAGGTTTTATCCTATAAACACTAAATTTTAACCCTAAACCCAAAATTCTATTCACAATGACTAAACTATAAACCTAAACCCCTAAAACTTACACCCTAAACCTTAAAACAATTAAATTTAGTTCAAGTTTTAAAACTCAACCAAATTAATTTGAATTTAAATTGAATCCTATTTAATTAATGTTAGTATATATCGTGTGTTATGCTTTAAGTTCAAATTGCACATTAACTCGGCTAGGTTAATTTAAATTTCATTTGATTAATGTTATTTCTGTGTGGTCCCCACTTTTGGCTCAAGTTAGTATGTAAAACATAATAAAAAATTAAAAAAGGACAAAAAGATCAAAAAAAATTGAACAGGCGGCGCCTTTCTGCGCCTCGGCGCCCGGTGCGCCTTAGGCGCGCCTTGCTGCACTTCATTGAAATCGCCTCGCCTAGACCCAATTAGGCGATTTACCCTCGCCTCGCCGCCTAGGCGCGCCTTTTTAAACACTGGTTTCCAGAAAATCTACATGCTAATCTTGTCTCTGAAATTCTTTTCAGAAATAATATGGGTGGAAATACTGAATGGGAAAATACGATGATGGAATCCTTGAAGAACTTTGATCTCAACAGTCCTGAGGTCAAGCAACAATTCGGTAAGTCTGAAGCTTTGGCGCTTTGGATAAGATACAAACTGGTTTATATCAGATATATGTGATATTTTCGTTACCAGATTGTCAAATTCTTTGCCACTTTAATATGGTCTGGCAACTGAAGAAGTTTCTTTAATTTCTCCCCTTTCCCATTTGCAGATCAGATTGGGCTGACACCTGAAGAAGTAATCTCCAAAATAATGGCCAATCCTGAAGTTGCTATGGCATTCCAAAACCCTAGGGTTCAAGCGGCTATCATGGAGGTATGTTCTATCTGGCTTATACGATGAATCCTCGAATATCTTTTTAGATGCATTCGTGTTCATGACTATGTGCTGCTTTTGCAGTGTTCCCAGAACCCACTGAGTATTGCAAAATATCAAAATGACAAGGAGGTAATCTTTTTTCCTTCTTTCTATTCAATCTAAATGATTAATGGCCATCACTTGGAGTTCTGCCCTTTTAAACAGTTTTTCCCTCGATGACTATATGATGTCTACATTTATATATCCGAAATAGAAAGTGACTACGTTTTTCTTCAAAAATCAAGAAAAGTTTCATCTTACATACATGCATAGACCTACATGTTCTTTGTCTACTTGCAAATGTATGTATATGGCTGTGACTTTGTTTTTTCAATGAGCTTTTCATATATATGTACTAAGATCTGAACCACATATACTTGGCTGCCATTTTCCGGCCCTTGATAGCAGATATCGTCTTTAAAGTTGATTTCTCGATACCTTTTTATTGTTGATAATTTGATGATCGACTACATTTTTTTTGCACTTCAGGTTATGGATGTATTCAACAAAATATCCGAACTCTTCCCGGGAGTGTCTGGTTCACCTTGAAGTTGGTAAGTTCATTGTAGTTTCTGGTTATGTAGCATGTGCTATTTTATTACAGCTGGCTGAGGTGATTGGATCTGGAGTATCAAAACCAAAGCCGAGCATAAATTCCGGATCGCTCCTTCCTAGTTTCCGAGTTTTGTTTTCAGAATGAGAACGAGCATTACCATTCGGTTATCCCTAATGTTCACCATTTACTGTAATTTTGATTTTTTTGGTAAGCTGCAGTTTGTAGTTGAATGCGTACTTCATCAAGAAAGTGGTGGTCTTACAGAGGCAATGTCTTTGAAGTATTTGCTCTATCAATAACTTGATTTAATGGTATACTGGAAAATGACATGACATGAAATGCTTGTTAACTGCTTGCCATTTTTTTCAAGCAACAAAATAATAATAATAATAATCTTTACAAATTTCTGTTACAGCAGCATCTTTAAACATAAAAATTCATACATATTGATACACAAGTTTAATTTTACGCGTCCGTCAGGGTTTAGTTTAGAGTTTAGTCTTCAACCGAAACTCAAACTTGACACTTTCTTATAGACATCATTATTCATTCTCCAATTACATTCACCACAGCTACAGACTACATGTACACGGCGAAATAGAAAAAAAGCTAATCTACTCTGCCAGTGCACTGCGAGCAACGCTGCATGCCAATGTCGAAGGGTTTCTACGGACATTGTGCGAGTATGTACATGTTCATGGTTACATCACATGTCCATGTTATCGAATATTTCACCGTCTTCGTAACATAAGTTGTCAGCAAGAAATCCATCACCCACTAAATTACTGCCAGAAACAATGTTTGGGAATGAGGCCTAAAGAGAGGCGATCATGGAATGGAAGCATGTAGAGCATGATAAATATCTTGGAAAATATACCCACCTTAAGCAGCAAAAGCTGAAACTCACCACACGCTTCAATTTTCTATTGTAGAAGAAGAAACTGAAGGACCATCTGAAATATCAAGCCCCCAAACTGTTAATTATGGCAGAGTGACAAATCACTTGAGATTAATGTTTTTTAAGGGGGGAAAAGGGTCTTACATTGCCCCTTTCTCCAGTAAGGGATCAGCACCAGAATCTGGATTATAACTGTAAATTTCACACTCCGAGAGATTCACAACCTCGTCTAGAGCCTTGTACAAAGTTTCCAGGAGTGAACTACCCCCATATGTCTCGAGCCATTCCTGCAGATGATATAAAGCAGGAAGCTTAAGCACAAGACGAATCGACTTATTTAAGGCAACACATATCATGATCAAAGAAATGCTACCAATCCCTTGTCTCCCATGATAAACCCCATGACAAACAGAGAAACCCACAGGGTCATATAACTGGGGAAGACACCTAGCTAAACCGGTGACCATCATAAGTACCCACAAGGGCAGGTGATAAGTAAGGATTGTAACTATAGTAACTCAGGTAAAGTATTCAACGAAATCCAATGCCAGACTGAATAAATGAAGATAATTATGCTAATACCTTTGATGCTTCAAGCATGTAGGTTTCAAATATCTGCTTAAAAGTATCCCAGCTTTCCTCTGTGAAGAACTGGTGTGCTTTAACTGCACTGGAAACCATAGATGCACATGCCGTATCAAAACACGCATGAATATCAGTATAAGCACTGATTGGCACGACGACTCGAAATAGACACAAATGAACCCACATGACCAGAAGAATTAGAAATGGGAAATGGAGAGATTTGAACTCTCAGCTCCTCCAAGAGCAACAGTTGGCTGAACCGTCTGTCAAAGCCTTTTGACAACACTCCCAATGCAGAGAAAAGGAGAATTAATAGCGGGTTGCCAAGTCGCCCAATAAGCTGACGGTGGCATTACCCATAATCCTCCTCTTAAGCTCTCTTTCAAGAAGAAGAACGTGCTGATGCAATATAAGATACAGAGATACCTTAAGTCATAATCTGGATACATGTGATAGAGGGTAAGCACCAAGTAGATCAATGTCTTCCGGCTGAAATGCACGTGACGAAACGCTAGTTAAAGAAATATGAAAGATAAACTAAACTTCCCAAAACTGAATGTAATATTTACAACCTTGATCGGCTCAACAGGAATTCAACCGGTGAGGAGTCGGTATCCGAAGATTTCCCAAGATAGTCTAGGATCTGATATTAAACAAGCATCAGAAAACCCTCACCCCTCCAATAATAACCTTCTAGAGCAAAAAGGAATCTATCATATGATATGTTGATTGTTCTCGAATGTACCTCATTCTCCAGACTGAGAGACAGTCTTTTATCTGTTCCTGTGTGTTTGCCTATAAGGAAGAAAGAAACTTTGTTTGAATCAAATTTCTCCAAATTCTTCAGGACAAATTATGTACCTAAACTTACAAGAATATGCTTCCAGGCTTGATTCGATAGTACGTTCACCAAGGTCTATTTCTCTCAAGAAATCACTTATTCTAGAAAATTGACATGGGACTTATGTCAGAATTCAGATAAGAAAGAAAATGGCAATGCTCATGAATCTAAGAAGGGATAAGAAAATAGCAAAGATTATGCAATTAGGTATTTTCAATGTTTGAAAATTACCGGTCAAGAGGAGTGTATTCTAAGAACTTCATGATGAGTATATTCGGACAGGTTGTTGAACCTTAGCGTCACAGATGCCAAACTAAGAGGTCCTGAAGACAAAGATACGTGGGATTTATACATTGAAACTATAATGTAGAAATTATTGCAGTAACAATGCATGCAAACAATCAATTAAGGGATGCATACAATCAGATTGAAACACTTACGGATGCAAGCAGGATAAAAATTTCAATGCAAGTTACGCTCAACTGGCCGAATAAAACCGTGAACAAATAAAAACACAATCTTTCTTTCAACTGTTCTTCATTTATAAACACACACATCCGACTGATCTCAGCATAAACATCAATCTCTCATCTCATTATTGAAGATTTAAACATGAAAATTAAAATTATAGTTGCAAATTCATTAAAAATGATACATATCAAGATATAGTACATGATGTGCACATTGACGAGATCCTTATGTTTATCAGTTCTAAATTAACAAGCTTCAAAAGCTTTTTCCCCAGAATTTCAACTTGTTCCCTTGGTTGTAATTAGAATATTTCATGAAAATCACCAAATCCATATATCATTACAACCCATGGAACAAGTAGAAATTCTGAAAGGGAAAAAAAACTCGATTTTGATTTGTGTCCCCGTGTATCACTTTTAATGAATTTGCAACTATAATTTCAATTTCATTGATTTTTTACATGAAAATCACCAAATTAGAATATTTCAAGGAATATTTAGTTAAAGTAATTGACAAATTTAGTTGTTGTTTTTTTTTTTTTCATTTTATCCAGAAGCAAACAAAACTGTAAGTATTAACGATAACATTCAATAAATTGAAATACAGTGGGAAGATTTAGCCTTAATCCTCTTTTCTAAAAACAAGCCGAGTCAGATCCAAACCAGCCTAAAATTTGGAGACCAAATTAAACCGAATCCCGATTTTGATAAGAACAGAACGAAAACGAATTACAAATCTAGAATCAAATAAAAAGCAGAATTTCCGAATCAAATAACAAAAGCAATTACAACGATAAGAAAAGGCGGATCTTACCTTTCGTTAATGGCCTCCGGTTTTGAATTTGAACGATGGATTCAGAAAATGAGAGTTTTTAAAAAAGCGGGTCAAACGAGAACAGCGAAAAGAGAATAAATAGATGATTTTAAAAAGGGTTAATATATGTATGGTGCTTGAATTTAGTTTGAAAGTTTAATTTGGTGTCTAAGTTTTTTTTCTTCCAATTAGGTACCTGAATTTGGTATCTAATTTTAATTCTATCCAATTAAATACTTGAATTTGGCTCATCGATTTAAATTGCTACATGAAATTTTCCTTGTAATAAGTATCATTTTCATTTACATAAAATTAAAGTTTTTTATTGTACAAAACAAACTTCAGATATTTAATTAGATAAAAAAAATAGGCATTAAAATCAAATCTTAGAATTAAATTTGGGTACCAAAATGTCTATTTACCAATTTAAAAAGAAAATAGATTCTTTTCATTTTCAAATAATTTAAGCAGATAATATAAACATAAATAATAGTAAAAAATTGACCAAATAATATGAAGACGGATATTCTTTTGTGCTTTAGAAGAAAAACACGGATATTCTTGGTATCAGAATTCTAAGTTCCACAGCCACAAGGATTTATTT
Organism: Hibiscus trionum; assembly: GCA_030270665.1. Lineage (NCBI taxonomy): Eukaryota > Viridiplantae > Streptophyta > Magnoliopsida > Malvales > Malvaceae > Hibiscus > Hibiscus trionum. Next base: position 25,357,865 of record BSYR01000006.1, on the reverse strand, counting down.
GTGTACGAGTTTTTATCAAAAATTGAAAATAAAACAGAAAATTCAAGGAATCATATTAAATGTTAAAAAAATTAATCATATCCAAATTTTATTATTTATAATATATTAATAAAATCAAACTTAATATTTAAACAATCATTCATATTCAATTAAACTGAATATATTAAAGGTCTGTGTATTATTTAAAATTTTAAAACTTAATTTTTATATTTTAATCTTGAAATATTACGTTTCTGTATTATTTTAATTTGAAAATCTTAGTACATTCTTCAACTTTTGATCAATTTTATCCTTAATTGTTAACATGGCAGTTATAAAAAAAGGCAAAATAAAATTTTAATTCTCTACATTTATAACTTTTTTTCAGTTTGAACCTTAAAAAATCGTATAGAATTAAAAATGCATTATTCATTTGATGATATTTTTAAAGATTAAAGGTCAAATTGATAAAACTATAAATATATAAGACTCGAAAAGTTCTTCTAACTTTTGTTACAGCTCCCACGTGTAGATGGTTAGTGATAAAATTGAACAAAATTTAATGAAGGATTAAGAATTTCAAATAAAAAATAGTACAATGATTTAATGTTGTAAAATTAAAGTATAAAGAGTACAAAAATACCTTGAATATATAAAACTAAAATGTTATTTGTGTTATAAAATACATTTTAGAAGGAAAATAAGTTAAATTTTGAAAAGGTAAAGTAAGTTTTTTTTAAGTAGGTGGCATTTTAGTGAATTTTATGTATTAAATAGGATAATTGACTAAAAGCATTTCTAATAATATTCTACAGAGTTACTTGCACCATAAGTTTTTAAATTTGGACCTTCATTTTAAATTGGTCTTTAAATTTTTAAATGTTTTAATTTCATCTCAAATTATAACTTTTATTCTAAATTGATTCTTGAACTTTTAAATATTCTAATTTCATCCCAAAATTATGACCTCATTCTAAATTGATTCAATTCTTGAACTTTGAACGTTCTAATTTCATCCTCAAATTATAGTGTATGTCACAACACATTATTATTATTATTATTATTATTATTATTATATCAGAGTTTATATGACAATTAACAAATTTTATAACTGTTTTATTAACATATGATGATTAGCATACACTGATAATTTGACGATGTAATTAGGATGTTCAAAAGTTTGAGGATCAATTTAAAACTAAGATCATAGTTTGGTGATGAAAGTGGAACAATTGAAACTTTGGGGTCAATTTAGAATAAGGGTCATAATTTAAGAATGAAATGAAAACGTTTAAAAGTCTAGAGACCAATTTAAAATGAGACATAATTTGAGGGTGTATGATGTAATTAATTCTATTTGGATAATAAATGTCATTTATTTAACATTGTTTTTACTATCGCAAAGTGAATTTTAAATGACCAACAGTAATATTAAGATTTAAGTGTACTCTTAGTGTCATTAAACTCAATAACTCCAAACTCGGTTCTAAACACTAGTAATATTAATTGAATGTTATTTAAAAACCATATATTAATTAAATATGATTTTACATCTAAGTTGACATGAGTTAAAAGCAAAGATTGAAACTTCGAGTCCGATAGCATGCATCGCCATCTAATGGGTAGGCCACGTATGTTGTACGAAAGTTTAATTTAAGACTAAAAACAACTAATCTAAAATGTTATTAAAACCTAGGATGAGTCTATCACGTGCGACGAACACCGATGAACACCACTAATGATGAACACCGTTGAATACCATTAAATTAATTAATAAAGATTTAAAATTTCAAGGACTCATCATACAATTAATAATTATTTTTAAAATTTTAATTAAATTATTTTTTATATATATTAAAATTTTATTTTTTAATAAGGGTAAACTATATAATTAGTACCTCACCTATTTTCGTATTTCTATTGAACCCTCATTATTTAAATATTATTTCAATTTGATCATATTCTTTATAAAAATAATTTAACATAAAACCCTAAACTATTAAACTTTAAACCCTTAAACTCTTAAACCTAAAACCCTAAACTATTAAACTTTAAACCCTTAAACTCTTAAACCTATACCTAAACCATATACCATTAAATAGACTAGTTCTTCCTTGGAATCGTATTAACATGGAAAGAATGTATTTCTGAATCCCTGCTCATCTTCTGAATTTACCTTGAAATCTCGGGAAAATGGTTTCTCTACACACGTTTGGATTACCAGATGCAAGATCACCGCCACGGGCACACTTTTGCTTGACAAATACCATGTTATCAGCAAAATCAACAAGATGTCATAGGGCCTTGAGATCATTCACCATGAAAATCTTGAACCAAGAAAGCAACTTCTCTGTTTCCTTATGGCTACCCCACATCTAATTGTGAAGGCCTCTTCCGCATCGGTGATGGAACAACAATCGCAGCACTTCGATTCATTGAAACACTATGTTGGCAAGACTGTTGTGTATCTGGAAAATCACTTTTTATTGAATCATATGTTTCCGACTCTGAGATGCTGCACATATTGAGACTTCCCTTTACCGGCCTCATAACCATTGGCCTGCAATCCACTCCGCTACCTGTGGCATCAGCACCCGTCTGCGACAAATCAAAAAAGTTAGTTAATCACAATGCAAGTGAAATAGGAAATCAATACCTATACTATGGCCACTTAAATATTTTTAGATGAAGAAGGTAATTTTACAAATTATATAAATTGCAAAGAACAAAAAGTAATTGAATCCACACTTTTCTTTTTCTTTTCTGAATCAAAATAATGTAACTTGTACACGTAATTCAACCAGATTTTGGCAAGAGGCTTCAAATTAAGTGCAAAGGGGAACTTAGTGATCTAAAGGATCATACTTCAATCACTTCTATGAAAGAATAAACCAACAGCAGAAAAAATTTAGTCGTGAAGAAAGCTTGTATTTTTATACATTGAGAATTTGAACAGCAAGAGGAAAATTTAAATAGTGCATACATTTGACAAGCCTTTAATCTGTACAATGATGATTGTAATATCATCGGTCCGGTTTTCAATATCCAACCAAAGTTTGTAGGATTCTCCAGCTATTGCAGCACATGCATCCCTGGGATCTGTGTATGCCGCCGCCTATGTGAAGAAAATCAAAATTTTGTTCAGGGCATTCTCAAACATATCAACTATATTCAAAGAAACGTTGCGTGATAATTTGTAGAATTTTCAAGACATCAATGGTTTAAGAGTTCTAGGGGTGTGCAAAACCGGGTTCGGTTAACTATTAGCAAATTATTTCGGTTAACCGATAAGTTCGGGTCACCAAATTCTCGACCTTAAACCGTATCCATTCAAGCGGTTAACCGTTTAGTCGGTTAACCGAAAAAATCGGTTCGGTTCGGTTCGGGTAACGGTTTTTTTATTTTGTTTATTAAAAATATAAATTTTAATAATATGTTAGAAAAAAGTACATACTTTTTAAAAACGACACATGATATTATTATCTTTTCTAATACTAGCAAGTTAAACACTTAAACTTGATAAAATAAAATTATGGTTCTACTTTTGGGGAATGAGAACATAAAATAAAATAAATTTTTTTAATATAAAATAATAATATATATTATATAATCGGTCGGTTCGGTTACCCGGTTTATCCCAAAACCGTAAACCGTAACCGAACCGGTTTCTTTTTAAAAAATAAAAACCCGAACCGAAACCGAATTTTTCGGTTCGGTTAACCTATTTTTCGGTTCGGTTTTTTCGGGTTTCGAAATCGGTTTCGGTTTTTCGGTTTTTTTGCACACCCCTAAAGAGTTCACTAACGGTACAAAAGGCAAAAAGGACATTGGAAAACTCTTTTGCGCTTCCGTTCTAAAGTTTACAAGGTATAAACAAGTTTACAAACATCATTTTGCAAGAAACATGCATTGAAATCTAATGTAAAGACACTTCATCAGTTGTTTGCAATCAAAATGCAAATGAACAACCCTTTTAATGTCAATATGTGAATGATGGAAACACAAAGTATCTTAAGCAAAAGGTAAACATCATTGATAATTGTATGAATCATACCATGTTGACAACAGTTTGGCTAGGTAGAAACTCGAAAACTCCATCACTTGCAACGACAAAGAATAGATGACTAGGTGTGAGTCGAACAACTTTAATCTCAGGAACAGCAATCACACCAATCGTCTCCGCTGTACCATCACCTACACTCCTAGTAAATGCAGTCCCAGGATACATCCCATTAGGAACCCACAACCTTGGAGGATCACCGCCTTGGCTTTTTTTTAGGAGAATTCAACAATTTATATACCATTAAATATTATTTTAATTGGATTTTTTAGGAGAATTCAACAATTCATTGAATTGAATTGAATCGATGATGGTGAAATTATTTTTAACGGTATATTGTTTAGGGTATAGGTTTAAGAGTTTAAGGGTTTAAGGTTTAATAGATTAGGGTTTTAGGTTGAGGGTTAAGGGTTAAATTATTTTTTATAAAGAATAGGGTCAAATTAAAATAATATTTAAATAATGAGGGTTCAATAGAAATATGGAAATATGTGATGTACTAAATATATAGTTTACCCTTATTAAAAAATAAAATTTTAATATATATAAAAAATAATTTAATTGAATTTTTAAAAATAATTATTAATTGTATGATGGGTCCTTGAAATTTTAAATCTTTATTAATTAATTTAATGATGTTCATCGGTGTTCATCATTAGTGGTGTTTATCGGTGTTCGTCGCACGTTGTAAATTTTTCCTAAAACCTATAACATTTTAAGTTGGCACGAGTTGCAGCCGAAAATGCAATCAAAATATAAAATATTATTCTCACCAACTTAAAATATTATAAATTTTGGTAACATTTTAACTTTACCGTTTTAATTGGAGTTTTGACTCAAATATTGCAGCAGATTTTTTATTTCAAATCTATGACATAACTGACTTTAATTCCCACAATATTGCACTTTCTACTGTACATGTATAATCGGATTCAACTAAATCTGACTATGAACAGTATTTTTTCCAAAAAGTTTTAAAAATTGCTTGAAGTCGAATTCTCTTGTACTCGTTTTAAGAGTATTTTTAGAATTTACTATTCAAAGTCGAATTCACTTTACATGTCAGTTGTGCCATAGATTTAGAATATAAAAAATCTGCAGCAATATTTGGGTCAAAACTCCGTTTTAATTGCTTAGGAAAACCGAACTAAAATTAAAATCTATGGTAAACTATATAAATGGTCCCCGACTATGCTCTAATTATCTTTTGTGTCCCCCGACTATCAGAAGTTACAAACTGGTCCCTCGACTTAAAAAAAGTAACAGACTGGTCCCGTGCCGTTAAAAATTTAACGTCTGATGACGTGGCAGTTAACAAAAGTTGGCATAATAACATATTTAGTCCTCTATATTTATACATTCAATCAATTTAATCCTAAATAAAAAAATTCAATAAATTTAGTCTTAATTTTACGCTTAATTATAATTTAGTCCTAATTTTAAACTTCAAAACTCATCTTCTCTCAAACTATGATAATCATTGCTCAAATCAGTGTAGTCGCGATATGGTGGCTTCTCATCTTCGTTTAGGCACCGACATAGAACCCTATTTATAGATTTTTGAATAGTTTCACTTGTCGTCAAAAGTTTTTTTTTAAATTGTTTGATAACTTTAAAATAATATGGTTGAATCTAATGAAAATTTTGATGTTCGAAAACAATATATGGATTTTGAAAACAATGTTTCTATTTTATGTTTTAAAATTCTCAATTGAAAATCGCAAAAAAAATTAACTAGGCTTCCAAAGAAAAAAATTACAGGTTATGAAATTCAAATGAAAAAGGATTCGTGGTTTAATGAGTTTTGAAGAAGAAAGTTTTGAGTAAAAATATTTTATGCTTTCACATGTTTCAAAGAAAAAAAAGTTGAAAATTGGTTATGATCCTAGATTTGTAAATGAATACACAAATAAGTAAGAAATTGTTTTGAGAAATGGGTTTTCTGCAAATCTGCACTTGCAGGTGTTAGATGCAATATTAAATTTTGCACAAATCATTGTTGTGTGTGACGAACTGGGGTTTGTATTTTGTACAAATCAGAATTCATGTTTGTAGCAGAACTTTTTTGTTTTTGGGACTGATTTGATGAATTGATGATAGTAAAAGAAAAGGGATGGCTCACTTGGTTATGGTGAAAGTCGAGAAGGGGGAAATCGAGTCTGTGAGATGCATGATTAAGGAAAGCGTCGACAAAATTACTTGAGTACGGTTGGATGGGTCGGTGTAGTGATGGTGAATGGGTGACAGTGGTGACAAAGATGATGAGGTTAAAGGAACTCTTTTGTAGAAAAGAAGATGGGCTAAATTAATAGATTATTAAAATTATGTGCGTTAATTTTTTAGAATAAGGGTCAAACTAAAATAAGTGTAGAACTTGAGGGCTAATTATGTAATTATATCAATTAAATTAACTGCCATGTCATCAGCTGTTAAATTTTTAACGGCGTTGGATCAATTTGTTACCTTTTTGAAGTCGGGAGACCAGTTTGTAACTTTTTGACAGTCGGGGGTCGCAAAAGATAATTAGAGCATAGTCGGGGGACTATTTATATAGTTTACCCTAAAATCTAATATGTACAAGTATACAATCTGCCCAAACATGAAGGATCATTTTCCCCAATCTTCATGATCAGCAACTAGTGTAACATCTCACACCAACAAAACAATTATGAGATTTATCTGGGGAAAGTGGAATCATAATTCCCAAACACATCTGCTATACCAAATATTTAGGCAAGAAATGTTTCGAATGTCCGAAAAAATGAAGAGTTCGAACATCATGAGTGTAAGCAAGCATTATGTTAAGAAATGAAGCAAACTCACAACAAAGAGAACATAGATCATCATCATTAGCATTGATCACCCTCTACAATAACTTCCAAATCAAAGCCTAAAGTAAAACTACATTAGATTTTCTACAACAACACTCCAAGCACACACAATTTTCATAAACAAACAAACAAACACAAGACACAAAAGTAAAATAGTATGCGCCACCACTACAAGTTAGAACCCACTAAAAGTGACTCTCAATGTCCAACACTGACTTCAGTCAATGCCGGAGCCTTGACCTTAGGAGGACGTCCCCTCGGCCTCACCGAGGTCGACGTCATCGCAGTGGAGCTCCCACCTATTCCCCCTTCGGGCCGAGCCATCTTCCTCGGCCTCCCACGTGGTCTCCCACTCTCAGAAGGAAGCCTGGGCTTGGGGGACCTAGAGGGAGCATTGGGGTCCTTAGGAGGGCGGCCTCGAGGCCTCCCGGAGCTTAAAACCATACCAGGTGGTAATGAAACCTTGGGTTTTGGAGGCCTACCACGGCCACGCCTTGGTGGGGCATTGGGATCAGCTTTCATGTAATTGTTTTTCCAAAACACAAGCTCCCCTGTTTCTTTCATTTTGTTAAGGTGGTGGGTAAGGAGAGTGGAATGTCCACCAGACAAATCTCCGTACTTGGACTCTATGTATTTCGATATTGTCGTCTTGTTCGAACCATTCTTGTCGTTCAATGCTTCAATCACATCAATAATTAGCTGCATCATAAAATAATTCATCATTTCTTTCGATTTTCAACCAGTTTTAAGCTGTGGGGCTTAAAATTGGAGGAAAAAAAGAAAACAAGAGTCATTAAAATCCTCATGTGATAGACATAAACTTCTTTGATGAACATCAAAACTGCAGCCAGAGAAATTTTTAGAAAATTATTATAATATATCAGGAAAAATTAAATTACATCAAAAATCGTGAAATTTGAGGGTTGAATGAAAATGGGTTTCTTTTATATTTTATCAAAATTACTTTCAAATTACAAAAAAAAGAGAGTAAAAGATCAAATTTTGATGATCAGTAAAAAAGCAAAAGTGAAGTGTGGGAGTAGGTGTATGTACCTGTGGGTAAGAAGGAAGTGGAGGAGGCTTATTGACTTCTTCAGTAGCCATTAAATTTTGTACACCCAACAAAATAAATTAGCGAAAATGAAAGATTAAATTCCTTCAACCAAGCTTTGAACTTCAAAGTGCAGTCCCCACAAAAAACCTCCTTTTTTTTCCTTCTCTTTGGTCTTCAAAATTTTCCTCAGAAACTAAAGCCCAAAGCCGAAACAGCTTTAGATACTGTTTGATGACCAGTTGCGAAAATGTTTTTTTTTTTATAAAAATGAACGGATAAGATTCGGTTGATGGACATGATCAGACGCTTACAAAAGGGGTTCACTCGGACCGGTAACGTGGCGGTATAAGGTTTTAGGTTCTGTTTATTTTCTAAGAAGAATTAGGTTAAATTACACAGATGGTCACTCAACTATCACCTTTTTACTGTTTTGATCACTCAACTGCTTTTTTCGTCAAAACTGTCACTGACGTTTCGTTATCATTTTTGTCATCAGCCGTTAAAAAATTAACAGAGATAGTGATTTTTCATGTGATAATAACACTTTTAATCTTAAAACGTGCACATTCTATTAATTAGGTCCCAATTCAAAATAACTCATCAAATATATGAGTCAAACCCTAAATTTTCTATTTTTCTTCTTCTTCCTCTGCAACAACACTTCCCTTTCTTTTCTTGTTTCTCATTTTCGTTAATGTTTCGTTTCTAGCACACTCAAGTTAACAAGAATTGTATGTTTTGGTATGGTAACCTGGAATTTTTATTTATTTTACATTTGAACTTCAATTTTGCATTTCGTACATGATAAAATTAAAAAAGAAGTAGCAAGAATTGCAACTTGGTGTGATTACCTGAAAAATAATTTTTTTGGTTAGCAACAGATTCCAATATACCCTCCAAATTATTGTTTTTGTGTGATAAATTACTTGTATGTTTTGGATTAATGTGGCCATCAAAATAAGTTGATGAAAATCAATGCAACTTGTCATCTATGTTAAAGCAAAATCAGTGAGAGTAACAGTGTTTCGCCGTTAACGAAAATGGGAAAGAAGAAAAGAAAGAAGAAAGAAAATAGAAAATTTAGAGATTGATCTATATATTTAACGAGTTATTTTGAATTGTGACTTAATTTATAGAATGTTGAACTTTTAGGATTAAAAGTGTTATTATCCCATAACAAGTCATTATCTCCGTTAATTTTTTAACGGTCAATAACCAAAATGATAACGAAACGAAACGTTAGTGATGATTTTAACGAAAAAAATAATTAGGTTACTAAAGCAAAAAAATATAGTAGTTGAGTGACCATCCGTGTAGTTTACCTAATTTTTTATAGGGGAATCGCTAGATTATCCATTTATTCCATCGTACTTGACTGATATTTTAATTTTTAAATATATAAATCATTAAACTATTTTATTAACTTCTTGTTCCTAAAGAAAATTACTAGAAAGGTAGAAATCGTCTGTCATTTTTAATGTCTCTGTTTATATTTTATCATTAAAAATATTAAGTTGAAAATTTAAGATTACTATTTAAGGATAGGGTTTAGAGTACTAAAATAAAGTTTAAAATTTAAAATTAATGGTTAAAGTTTAAATTTTAATTTTGTAGTGTTGAATACAAAAAGGAAAAAAAAGGACAGAAAATTATAAGTTGGGAGTTATAAATTCTGGTTGTTATGGTTACTCTCAATAATATCAATTAGGGTATGTGAAAGAAACTAGGGGCGACAATGAGTCTGATCGGTTTAAGAGCTATTTAGATTCGGCCCGGTTAAAGTTCGGTTTGAGTGAGCTCGATTCGGGCTCGGGTTCGGCCGAGACCTTAACAAGTCAAGTCGAGTCAACTCAAGCTCGGCTCGAAAAGCTCGTGAACAGGCTCGAAATAATTATATATATGCTACATATGCACTAAAAGTAATATGTTTAGCAAAAGAAAAATAATAAAATAAATTAGGAAAAACCAACTAAAAACAAATTAACTAAAATAAATTGAGAATTTTCCTTGGTTGTTGTTTGATTTTGTATTTTCTTTGATTATGGGTTTGTATTGTAAGAATATTTCTTGGTTATATGGATTAATCTAATTTTTGGGCACTCTTTTCACTTTTCGCGACATTGAACTTTGTTTTAGTGTTGGTTATGAAAGGGGCTTTTAACGAGGGCCCATTTTTTATATAAAAAAAACTATAGCAAAATTATTCATTTCAAGTCGAGCTCAATAGCATTGTTTACGAGCCGAACTCGAACCTAAAATTTTGAGCTCGACGAGCCTTAAGCCCGAGCTAAACTCAATAACACTGTTTTCGAGCCGAGCTTGACCAGACTCGAGCTCAGCTCGGCTCGTTATCACCCCTAAAAAACATTGAAAACGAAATAAAAAAAAATAAACTTTAGAAGTACATACTTTGAATAAACTTACATCTTACATTTTTTTATTATTTTGTTTTAAGTGGTAAATCATACATCTCATTCTTTTCTATTTTCTTTCTTATTAAATATATTTAGAATTTATTTGCTTTACATTTTACTTTTCTACGTCTATTGGAAGGAAAAAAAGTGACGGAAGATGAGAATCTTCAACTTTTTCTTTAGTTTTCTTTTAGACCACCCTCACTCTATTGAACACTTTAATTTTATTTACAGATTGTATTTCACTTTGTTTTCCCATTCTGGCTGGTGGTAGCACTAAAAATATCACGAGGAGCTTTTGGGTTGATACCATGTTTATCCAATGAATTTTGATTTAATTATATTATTCTATCACTAAAATTCAACCTGCCGAAGTAATTAAGAACTCCGAATAAAAATGAGAAAATTATTGAACCGTCATAAAATACTCGTATTGACAATTACATTCTACATATAACAAACCACCTTCCCGCACATTTACAAGCAATTTGCACAATTGCATCAAAAGAGAATTAAGCCATAAGTGAGAACCCAAAAGGAAAGAACAACAACTTTTCATACAAAACTAACACACGTGTTTGAATTCCCAAAATTCATGACATCTATTGGATCCTCTGATGCAAAGACTAGGAGAGTGTAGGATAAACCCTTCTTCTTCCCTTTCAAATCCTTCCTCCAACCCTTGTGGAGAAAAGGGTACATGAAAACTGGTTTTTAGGAGCAAAACAAACAAGAAAAAACAAGTTACAAGGGTTCTCAACTGGCTTACACTACATGAACAAACCAGGTAATAGTTTGTTTTCCTTCCTTTTCCACCCCCTTTTTTTAAGGCAGATAAGGAGGATATCCTTCAAAACTTGGGAATTTGCTTCATTCTTAACCCCAAAAGAAAGGCAGATAAGGAATCTCCCCGTTTAAAAAAATGGATACCAGGAGCTTCTGGACCAGTAGGTTCAATGTGAAATGAAGTTCACAGACCAGTTAACATGGAGAATAGTGTTGCTGAAGCTTGGAAATGAATCCTGCAATGTGAAAGGGAATTGATGATTCATGATTGGGTAGTTTTAATGTAGACACTTTAATATATATACGAAATGAGATATGGAATTACCAGGTGAATCCTTTTTATAGTTTATGGAAAGCCTAAGATCACCCTTGCAGGCCACCACTCAAGTTCTTTGATCGGATTTCGACCGCCTTCAGGTCTCGCAGATGTTGCAAGATTTCTTGGAGCAGATCCATCCCTTTGTCGCCTTTGTTTACGGAGCTCATGCAGTTCTTGAGGAATTCCCTGTCTTCTTCAAGAGCTTGTAGCCTCTCATAAACACGGTCCACCTCTTCTTCAATTGCTACATGTTTGGGGTCTAACTTCGGTTCTGGTCCTGCATATGCCTGCATTTCAACCGGTTCAGTACCATTATCCTCTGCATCCAGGAAAGGAAGGAGGCTCTTTGCCATGGCAGACATTGTTTTTCCATGGAAGCCATTATCGGTTCCATTAGCTTCTTTGCTACTCAGATCATTACTGTCATCAAAACCATTAAAGGAATTCTTAATTGATTTCACATCCTCCATGAATTGATCATCTCCCATGGCTAGTAACTTGTCTTCCAAGGCTTTGAGCTGATCCAGGATGGACAATCTCTCTTCCTCGAATTCGGTCAATGAGTCATCGAGTGCACTTATATGGTTTACACAATCCAGTGCCAGTTCTTCCAAGTTACCAACTGCATCACTGCTGCTCTCTTGGTTGCCAGAGAAGCTGCTGTCCTCATACTTGGCTTCCCGGTTCAGGTCCAACGATAGCTCATCGCTATCCTCCACATAGCTGCAGGCTGCCGAAGTTTTCCTACTTTCCAAGTTTCCATCTTTGCTTATCATCATTGGCCTCATCTTTTCGTTGGCCTCATAATCGAAAACCTTCTTGCGATACACTTCCAATTCTTTCTCGAGTTCTTCCTTCTCTTTCTCTCTTTTGATCATAAGCTCATTTAGTAATTGAAGGGCCTCTTGGTCGTATTCCGATTGTTCCTCCATCATCCTCTGGTATTGCAATGCTTCCATCTGCATCACCGCCTTCTCCTCTTGAAGCCTGGTTATCATAGCCATTGTCTGATTCGCAGCAACCGCAGAGGCACTCCTCTCTTCTTCAAGCTCTGCATATAAAGCACTCATTGCCTTTCTTTCAGCTTTCAAGGAAGTTTTCAGCCTTTCAATGGTTTGAATCATATCACCACTTTCCATCTCACTTAGTACACTCCCGTCTAAAGACTCCTCGACACCCGAATCTCTTTTCTCGAAGAATAGCAGTTTCTTATGCAAGTAATGCATTACTTCATGCGATGAAGTTGGAGTCTCGGGAAACTTTTCCTCCTCTGCTTCGTTGTTGCGATCCGTTCGAATCGATAAAGGAGCATGTATCCTCTCTCGATCCTCATCCATTATGCTCTTCTCCTCATTGAAACCTAGTGTCACACCAAGAATGGCTGTAGAACATATGTTATGTACATAAATATTTGCCATTCACAAGATCAAATGCTTGACCATAGTAATTAAGATAATAAGTACAGGCTTACCAACATTATGAGTCTTGCTTGATTCAGGAGCATCAACACCTTTAGCTTCATTCTTAAACTTTAAAAAACTTTCTTCTTGAAAGCTTTGGAATGAAGGATCTGACCCTTGAACTTGAGGCAGATCAGAGTCTTGAATCCTTAACAATGTCATCTCGGGTTTCGGTTGCTCAGCCGTTAGATTAAGATCATCCTTGTCTAGTTGATTAGCTGCTATAATTGAACACATTTAGTGGGAGGAAATACTTGCAACTTGTAAGTATAATAAATCATGGTTAAGCAAACAAACAGTATAGAATTTCCATACCCAGCTCCAGATTTTCGGGTTCGCCGGGACTGGTATTCTCTGCACTCTCATCGGTAGCATGTAATGGTGTCTCTTCAATTGAAGAATCACAAGTTTCAGTGTCATTATCTTGCTGATTTTCCGACAAATTGTTTGCAGATGTTGATAAATCAACTAATTCAACAGGAACTAAACGATCCGAAACACATTTCTGATGATGCAGATCAATGAACTCCAGCATATAATCTCCATCAAAACAAGGTACAAATGTTCCACTTGCGACACTACCAAGATGCATCTCTGCAACGTTCATGGTGTCTGATTTGTCATCTTCATGGACATCAGAAAGCACCTGATGTTCATTCGTATCCCTTCGATTGTTCCGGTCATCGTCGTCGTCATCGTCATCATGTTCGAGTTTAATCTCGATCATATCGTCACCATCTTTGCACGGATCATCACTTTCACTGCCATCACCATCATCTTCGATCGCTTCTATAATCAAACTCCCTTTGTCTGCATAATCCAAAGCACCCCAGCTAGGCTTGAACAAGAAATAAGGAGAATGGAGCTTGCTGCCATCGCAACAAGAACAAGGGACAACCTTATCGACATCGTCGACCTTATGTTCGCTACTCACCCACGAAATGAAAGCAATCCCCCTCGTCATTCCTTTACCATCACTAGGACTTGGCCTAGAAGCCAAGCATTCCTCGCACATGAGATGTGTTTCCGCTAGTTTCCCATGACTCGAACAGTAACTCAATTTCGAAATCTCGGAACCATGTTTGTCACAGACAAGATCCCTGTAAGAGTCCGAGTTGTTGTCGGGTTCCAGGACATGATCCACTCTAGAACACCATGGACATGGAGGTTTAAGGCCAAAATAACTGGCAAACTTTGTAATCAAGTAGGTGAACAAAGAGTTGAGTAAAAGGAGGAAGATGAGGATCCATTCAAGTAATGCGTAGACTAAAATGACAGTGATTTTGCTGGCGTGTTTATGCAAAAAACTTGCGAACTTGTTGCCACCAGCCATGGGACGGTTGCTATTGTCTTCTTGCTGTTAACAGAAACACAAAATCAAATGAAAAGAAGAAGAAGAAGACATAAAAGTGTTTGCTAAGGGTTCCAGTCTTTTGTGCTTTACGACAAAATAAACCTAAGAAACACATAATTATTGATGCATTAAATATTAATTTTATATTAATTTTTTAAAAATGTTTTCTTATATATGTTCGAATAATAACGATATTAATTTGTTAATATGGGTTATGTGAACTGTAAAGAGGGAAGAGTAGGATGATAAAAGCAAAGTGAGGGTGAGGGCCCACGTACATTTGATTTAGGCAGCATCATGCGCAAAAGATTGGCCCACCACTCTCCGCATGTGAGTAAGGTGGATGTATTATTTAGTGTTGGTCCACGACACTACTTTTTCTCCATTAGACAGACAGACAGGCGCTGTCCAATATTTAGAATTTCATTTCTCGTTTCTTTTCTTTCTAATTTTTTAAGGAGAAAAAAATTAGTGTAAACCCAACAAGTAGTTCAACTGGAAAAATAAAAGATATTCATTCAAGAGACTTAGATTTAATTAGAGATGGGCATGGGTCGGGTCGGATTTTTGGCTCACCCGACCTCGACCCGAAAATACATAATTTATATTCGCACCTAACCCGAACATATCTCTTAAAAAATTCGACCAGACACAAAAATAAATACTTTATACTCGCACCCGACCTATAAAAAAATAATTTTTAAGAACTTAATTGTAAAAAATTATAAATTTAAGGACTAAATTGTAAATAAAAAATTAATTTTAAGAACCTAATTAAAAAAATATATATAAAGAGTGACTATTATTATAAATATCTCTAAAAAATTAAGAGAAAATTATACAATTAGTCCCGGGTTGGGTCGGGTAGGATATTTTTCACCCTAAACCCGAACCCAAATTTTTCATTAAAAAATTCGACTCGATCAGGTTGAGTCGTGTAAAATGCCCATCCCCAGATTCAATCACAAAGTCTACAAGGTGTGTGCTTTGTCAATAGGTTAAGAATAATTATGAATATATGCTCCCTTGTAATCACTTTTAGACTATTAAAAAATATAATGTGAGATGCAGCCATAATTGGTTCCATTAATTTCTACCATGTTAAATTTAGGATGATACATGGATGAGTTGGTTAAATGGATCTTTATTTTTTAATTTAAATATTTAGTTTAATATAAAATATATTCAAGAGAAATATTAGAGGCAGATTCAGAAATATTTTTGAGGATAGACACAAATTATAAAAATTTAAGGATTAATTCATAAAATTTAAAAAAATTAAAATAAAATATGTAAACTTCAAAAGTTTAAGGTTGGCTCGAGCTCATCCACCCTTCCACGTACATCCGCCACTGGGAAATATGATAGGATTTAGAAAAAGAAAAGTTTAGCATTGCCACTTGAAAAAATAAAATAGTGCAAGGGATTGGTTGTATTATAAAGGAGAACTTGGGATTCCATTTGGTTTTATAATTAAAGTGAAAGTGAAGGGAATGATGATGGAACAAATGTGTAAAACCGGGGCAGACATTATGGGAACCCTAAGAGCAAAATAAAATCTAAAGTGGAATAAATTAGGGGGACTTTGATGGTGACTTGAGAGCCCCTTTCTTTTCTATTTTCTACATTTTCCTGCCCAAATTGTGGTTGGTGTCCTGGTCCCCCACTCTTTTGCTTTCTCCCCTCCTTGCCGGGCAAAAACTTAATATTATTTTCTAATCCGTTTGTTATACCGGTTAAATTGAAAATCGATGATTTATTTGATTGAAGTAGCAGAATAAAATAAAATTTTATACGAATAGTTAAAATATCATTAACCGAGATAAAAACCAATAATTTAATCGGTTTTCTATTTTTGTTTTATAATTTTTTTAATTATTATTTAACTAATGATCCAATTGATTCGATCACCGCCTTTAAGCCTTTTTCTATTCAATTGTTTTGTTTGAATAGTTAATTCTTGGATTTGAGGGTAGAGTTAGGGTTTGGTATATTTGAGTTTCTCAGTTGTTAATTAGAAAATAAAAAAGTAATTGGGATTTTAAAAAAACTAATGAGAATTAAGTGGGATAGAAAATTTGATTTAAAACATAATAAAACTTTAAATATCATAATATTTAATTCGATATCAGTTAAATTAGATTTCTCACTCTTCCATATGCCATTGTAGTTTGAATGCGCCGCAATATTATTGTTTAAAGAAAACAAATTTGATGTTTTATTACTTTTGAGATACTTTTGCCTTGTAAATATTGGAAAACGCATTTACTTTGCAGTAATAGAACAAAAATATTATTATTATTATTTCCATATTATTGCAAACAATTCAAAATAAATAGTTATTGGAAATAATTTGAAGAGCAGCATACTCACTGTGACTAAAGTTTCGAGCTGTAAAAGAAAACTAAAAAAACAACCAATTAATTTTAGCGATTTTAAGGAGGCATACGATAATAATTCTTTCAAACAAACTAGAAAATTTGATTTGATCAAAATATTATGGGCTAGTTACATCATATCATACGTCTTCAAATTATTACTCTCATTTTAATTTGATTTTTAACTTTTGAATATTTCAATTTTAGTCTCAAACTATGACCCTTATTCTAAATGGACTCTTAAACTTTTGAATATTTTGATTTCATCCTCAACCTATGATTCTAATGCTAATTTGATCCCCAAACATTCAAACATTCTAAATTCATCTCCAAACTATCAATACATGCTAATCATGTCTCATGTTAATAGAATTGTTATAAAAGTTATTGATCTTCGTGTAAACTCTAATGTATGTTATGTGATAAAATAGTGTGACATAAATGACAATTTGAGGATGAAATTAGAACATTCAAAAGTTTGAGACTAATTTAATATGAGACTTTAGTTTGAAGTTGAAATTGAAACATTCAGAAATTTATGGACTAATTTAGAACGAAGGCCAGAGTTTGGAGATGTGTAGTGCAGTTAACTTAAAATATGGCCAAAAGATTAAATTCTCAAATTGCGGAAAATTTTACCTATTCCATGAGTACTTTATTAGCGATTACACCTGGTAAACTTGACCCGAAATTCGAGACTTGAATTGATTTACTCGACCCGAGACTCAATATAGACCCGAACATGATAGTCTAAACTTGACCCGAATCCGAACCAAAACTGACCCGAATTTAGTTAAACCGAAAATCAACCCGAATCGAAATTAACCTAAATCGAAACCACCCGAACCGAAAATCAACCGAACCAAAAGCAACCTGAACTGAAAATCAACCCGAATTTAATTTCCTCAAATATGTATATTTTATTCTCATTTTGTGTTATATTACTAATTAACAACTACCTTTAGTAATAGTTTAATATCATCTTTTTTCTTTTAAAAGATCATATTCATACATTGACTCTAATTGAAAGATGATCGATCTAATATTGACCCGATCCGAAAAATCAATCGATTCGATATAGATCCGACCCGACCCGAAAAGATAATCAATCCGATATTGACCCGACCCGAAAAATCAACTGATCAGATATTAACCCAACCCGATCCGAAATAACATAGACCCGAACTAAATCTCATTCAGACTCGATCCAACCTGAATCAAACCTAAATCAATAACAACTCAAACTGAAAATCAACCCGACCCGAACCTAATCCAAACGACTCGTTTGTCACCTCTAAATAACAATGGGACGAGCTTTGCACATTGCTTCTAATGGCACCTCCTTGTGCCATACCAATTTCTTCCCCACTAACCCTTTCCAATTCAAAACATTGGATCAACGATCCCAAACTTAACCCCATAATTCGATGAGCCAACCCAGCTCGGGGACATGCCCTTCTTTCCAAAACCAAATGGCACCGTCTTGTTCGATTCCCCTTCGCCATTCTCGATCATCCCCATCTCGGACATAAACATCGGATCATCCCATAACTCATAGTTAGAGTTGTAAATAAAACGAGACAGATCACGAGCAACTCGATTGACTCGGTCAACATTCGATTTAATTGGAGTCGATTCGAGCTCGAATTTGGTTCGAGTTCTTAACGAGCCGAGTCGAGCTACTCGATACCTGACTCGAAAAGCTCGCGAGCTACTCGAAAATATAATATACTATTTTTTTTATTTTTTAAATTTAAAATCTAAATTCCTAAACCTAAAACCCTAAACATAAGTCCTAAACCTTAAATTCTAAATCATAAAGTCTAAACCCAACAACCTAAACCTATAAACCCTAAACCAATCACTTAAAATCTAAATCCTAAATTCTAAACTCTAAACCTTAAAGTTTACACAACTTGTGTATCAAAGTTTTTTTTTTTGAGCTTTAAATGAGACGAGACAAATTACGAGCTACTCGAGTTCGACTCGATCAAAACTCGACTAGAATTCTTAACGAGTCGAGTCGAGCTCATATTATTTAAACTCGTTAAAAATTACTCGACTCGAATTTTTAACGAGTTGAGTCGAATTCAGTAGTATTTGAACTCGACTCGACTCGTTTACACCCCTACCCAGGTCCCTAAGAATGGGCCATGCATTGATAATCACAATCGTGGCACGTCGCAACCGCATATCTTTCAATTAGACGATGCCAATTGCCAAGTGTGGCAGTACTGAAGTAGAAGTGGACATGTTGTGTGCAACCCAATGGTCTCGTGTATGATGCTTTTAAGGCATGGAAGCTTGGGAACATGGGCTAAGTCCATCAAAATTTGTTGCCCAATTTCAGAATCTAATTTCAGCTCTAGCTTTGGTTAACGCATGTGGGTTGTTAAGTAAATTGGGCTTTGCCCATTCTAAAGTGATTGCTGATGCATCAGTTCCAGCAAAAAACAACACCTACACAATTTATATGGTATAATAAAAAACATAACACTAAACAAAAGTATCAGTTTAAAAAATTGCAGGTGCTAAATTTAACTTTCAATTAGTGATGAATTTAGTGGAACAATTTTTAGAACAAATGGTTAAAATCTCAGTTGACACTCTTCTCTCTCCCCTAGATTGTGGGTTCGAAACTTATTAGGAGCAAATCCCCCTTTTCCTAAGTAGACATTGTTAAAAAAATTAAAGATGAATTTATCAACGCTCGTTTATAAATAGAAACTCACTATCTTTTTTGGTATCTGTATTTAATTTATGCTTCAATACTAAAAAATTAACTTGAAGATTTAGGAATAATTACTGACATTAAAGTTTGGAGTTAGTATATAGAGTATAGGGTGTATGATTTATTTTTTTAAAATTTAAAATTTAAATATTTAACGTTAAAACACATATAAAAGCATCGAAAAAGAGCTGAGGGTTTTTGTTCGCTCGTTTTCGTTTATAATAAGTTAGAAAACATTGTGTGCGTGATCTGTTTCAAAAAGTCAGAAGCAGAGCAAAATTAATACTAACTTTTAGGAAATTTAATTGGTGCGTGTATTTAGTTGAATAATATGATTTCACCGTCACTATCAGGGTGGTTGATGCGTGTGTGACACATGGTTATAGATTTATTTACATGTCAAATTATGATTTTATTCCTATAATATGTTTAAATTTGAAATTTAGCTCTTTTATTTTAATTTGGTTTAATGTGATTCCTCTATTTTTATAATGTCATTAGTAAGTCAAATTAATTATTTTAATTACAAACAACTAGTTGATTCGACAGAATAAGAGGTTAAATTTGTTTTAAAAATTAAAATTTTATATTAATATAATACTATAAATATGATTATAATACAAACTAATAGTAGGAACATAGAATGAATACACAAAATGAATTAAGTGTTTTCCAGAAATATGAGATAATTATTATTATAAATTATACATAAATGTTTCTTTAACGTAGATACAACTCATTTAAAATACATGCCTAACTGATACGATTTGATTAAAACCAATTTAATTTATATAATTAATTAAATACGTACGAATTCAGAATTCTTTAAAAATACATCAGCAACATATATAGTTGGTATGCAATCAAGGATGGACGGAGGGTTGACGAGGCGGTCGTCCTTGAAAATTTAGAATATATATATATGATTTTAAAAAAATTAAGAAATTTTATGTTGAAAATCTATTTTCGCCTCCTAAAATTTTATAAACTCGCCATTTAGAATTTTATAAGTTCGCCCCTAATATTCATGTATGCAATCAATGACAGAGCTATTAAGGGGTGGGGAGGGTCAATTTCCCCTTACCCCATTTTTTTCACATTTATCTTCTTATATAATTTTAAAAAATAGATTATTTATAAATTTATTCTCGCTTTTAAATATTTATGTTTTATCCCTCCAATCTTAAGTTCTGGCTTCATCCTTGTATGCAATTATCTATAAAATCATGTCCCTCTTACGTCTAGAAAAGCAATTTGCTTCCCAAAGTTCATAGTTCGAGACTCAATTTGCTTTCCTTTCATGGAGTCCAGTTTAGATTCCAAGAGAATTCAAAGCTCTAAGATGATAATAAGATGCTTTCTCAACCTTTCCCAAACAAGATTGTTTAAATTAAATGGCGGAACTTAACGTTATATATTAAAAAAAATTAAAATTAGAGGGATAAGAATATAAATTATATATTTTAGGGAGTTGAAATTTAATATTATCATTATCCTAACTTAAAACTTTTTTATTTTTTAAAAAATTGGGGGTGTGGTACCGCCCATGTCTGAATTCATTGTGTATAGTTTAATTTGTTGTTAGTATAATATACATGAGGACGTGTGATTGAATATGTTTAAACGTTTATTATCATCTAATCTAGATGTGAGAAGTGGCTTGAGTAGTATAAATATTGTACACTAAATGTTAAAAAGATATCATTGATTCCTAGTTTTGAAAATGAAAATTTTATCGACTCTTTGATTAAATTTTTTAGTGTCAACAATTTGAGTAATTAACTGAAATGAAAATTTTATTGACTCTTTGCTTAAGGAACCTAGTATCTCATTCTGTTAGACTAATTAGTTGTTGGCAATATACTAATTATACTAATAATATCTTAGATATAAAATTATTACATAATTTAGATAATGTGATAAAAAATAATTTTAAGAATTTTTATTTAAGTATTTTTAATTTAATATTTACAGTCAAATACCATCCTCGAAACATATGAAGCAAATATAAGAATAATGAAGCAAATCAGCAAGATGCTCCAAAAAATACTCGGACAACTAAAATCGTTGTCGGCCCATCTCAGTATATTGGATGAGGGTGAAATCAATGACGCTAGAGAAGTTGGGGCAAAACAAGATGAACCAGAGGCGAAGGTTCACCAAGTGTTCGACGAATTACCAACACCCATTAATACTGAAATTTTCGATGAAACGATTCAAGATAAATTTGGGGGATCTATTGATGTTGTTGCCATTATCAATTTCGTTGATTCTGGACATGATTTAGTTATTGTGGCAGAGGTTAATGCTTCTGATTGGATTCGGGAAGTCGCCACAGAATGTAGGGTTGATTTTGACGAGGATCCTTCGACCATGGTTATTGATCACACTGGCTATGCAGTTTCAGAAATAGAAGGGGATCATACTTTGATTGCCTCTGAGGATTTTATCAAATCTGACATGATTCTGAAAGCAAGGAAATTATGCGCCGCTCATGTAATTTTTCAAGCAGTAGCGAATTTAGAAATATTTTTTAGGGTGTACATAAATTAAAATATTTTTTTTCAAGCAGTGGCTGATGTACGTGAAAGGGTGGGTGGGCATGTGCCCACCCTAAATTTTTTAAAGTTCACACACTTAGCTTTGATTTTTTAAATTTTTATAAATTAATCCTTAAAATTTTAAATTTTTTATGACTTATGCTCAGCTTGAAATTTTGTGATTTTTATGACTTGTACCCACCCTAAAAAATATTTTGACTTGTGCCTACCCTAAAAAATATTTCTAAATTCGCTACTGGCAACATACTTCATCAACCAGTGGTAGCGGGTCTCTTTTTCACTTGTAAACAACCAAGATCTTCTCCATTTACATTTTACACTGTTCAAAGGTCTTGGTGCGTTGTCAATAGAAAACCGAGAGAAATTTTAAGGAGCTGGAACCTTGAGGACAAGGTTCAGTTTAGAGACGGAGATAATGTTGTAAACCGAGAATTGTGAAATGCCTGAAATAGTTGAAGGGGGACCACATGAATTACTTAGGTTTTATATTAATTATATTAAAATATTGTTAGTATAAATAAATTAGGAGGCTAAAAGGATGGTATGAAAATTGTTATATATTTGGGTGCGGCTATTTTCTCTCTAGGTTCAATGTTTTTTGCAGACACCTTTCCCTTTCTTATATCTCTTTTCTTCGTAATTCTATTATTTGTCAATAGAAAACTTGTTTGAGTATTTGGTTCATTAGTTCACTACAAATTTCATACAAAATATATGCAATTTTTTATTAAGTTGTTTAAGTTGTAATAAAGTAAATATGAACGATTTAAAATAAGTTTATTGTTTTGAGTCGGATTAGATACGCGTAAGTAAAATATTAAATTTTTTGCTTTTCGAAATTTTGAAAGAAAAAAAAATGTAATTTTAATCATAGATTTTTTTTTCTGTTTTTTAGGCCGTATCTGTATACATATTTTTAACTATTTGACAATATATACATTGCAAATAAAACAATTAGAATTCGGGTCTTTTAAGATGAATATTATCCGTTTTTTTACTAACACCAATTGTTGAGTTCTTATAAATAGGAGAATATTGAGTATTTAAATATATTCAATTTTATATTTTATATATAATTTAGAGTAAACTACTGCGGTGGTCACTTATGTTTCCCTTTAGTACAGAGTTGGTCACCGATTTTGAAAAATGACCAGTAAAGTCACTTACGTTTTCGGGGCGTAAACTTTTGGTCACCAACCTTTAATGCCGTTAAACTTTAACGGTTTTCTGATCTGGCAATTGAAAAAATAAGGGTAAACTATTGAAATGGCCCAAAATTCCCGAAATTTTAAAAAAAACCCAAATTCATAAATTCCTAAATCTTTAAATACCTAAATCCCTCAATCTGGTCACTCTTGTCGTCGTTGGCCACGATTCCGGCGACGGAATGGAGCGTCCTCCCTTCTCCCAAACACCCATGCACCAATCGTCGTCGTTTAATCGTCGCTTGTTGCAAATCGATCGAATGAATTTTTCAAATATTTCAACCTTCGTCCGACATTTTGCACGACTCTGATCAATTTTTGGCAGCGGCGTGGTAGGGTAAACGATCATGGTGGTCTGACGACGGATGTGGTGGGCGGCGGCATTACAATCGCGACGGAATCGACTTAAATCGCAATTTAACTTTTGGTGAGTTGGGGATTTCGAATATAGGGGTTATTTTGTAAATTTTAAAAATTTAGGGATTTTTTTAACTGTCAGATCAGAAATTCGTTAAAATTTAACGGCATCAAATGGTTGGGTGACCAAAAGTTTACGTCCCGAAAACGTAAGTGGCTTTACTGGTCGTTTTTCAAAATCGGTGACCAGATCAAAAAATCGTTTTTCAAAATCGAACTATACTTGATCGATAATTTTTTTTTGTCCAAACTGATATCAAATAACGGCAATGTGTCATGTGAACCCCCATGGGACATTGGTCCCAAAATCGATGTTGACGTCTGAATCCATCTCTCCATTCTAATCTTTCACATTTGCAATGGGTCCCACTAAATAATCACCAGGTTCGAGAAATATATGTGCAACACACGCGCTTGGTTTACCCGCCACATGGCCTTTAAGGACACTACACTCTTTGTGGTTTGGGGAGTGGTTACAGTCGCGGTTGATGATTTTCCGAGATAAAAGTTTGACTACATTTCGATCATGTGGCCATGTTGGAAGTGAAAATGACGTGCTCACTCGAATGAAGGGAGCGTGTTAATCACTTATCCGCACTTTGAATTTATTTATTGTGGACTATAAAAGTTCTCTTTCTCTCTTGCATAAAGCGATAATTGGAATATGCGGCAACTTTGTATTTTTTAAAAAAGTATATTATTTTTTTATTTTTTATGTCCGTTCTATAGTTTTTATTTTAGATTCGTGATCAGCTCTTTTAATAATATTCTCTAAAATTAAACTATGTACTATTTTTTTGGGAATATGTCTTATTAAGACACGTATATCAAACGCTTGTTGGTTATTTAATAATTCGTTTAAGCCAATAAAATTTTAGTTTAAGGGTAAGAGTGAGACATATGCAAATATTATATGTGAATTTTTACTCTAAATTTTATTATAGTTTAAATATAGAACTTATCTGAATATATTTTGATTATTAGTACATTTGTGTTTGTAATAATAATTTACCATATTACTTTTGTTTGTTGAATTTGTATCACCATTATATCTCATAATAATCCAAAATATATGGTAAAATTTAAAATTAATATCAAATTTACCAATATAATAAAATTGTCGTTGTATTTTAGTTCAATGTTAAATTCTATCATTGTACTTCAATTTTAAGCATGGCATGATTTTACAAACTAGAATATAGTTATCAAAATAAAAGATTATATTTGGATATAGGAGCGTGAAGAACACGAGGGCCACGAAAGATTGGAAAAGGAGATGGGAATAAAGAAGGTAGAGCCCACAGTCTGCAAAACCCAAACATTAAAAGTAAATGATAGAATCGTACGGCCAGCTGATTCTTTGATCAAATGTGTGGAGACGGGAGGGAGTTAGTTCATTGGTAATATTTACTGTGCACCCAGCAGTACGGTATAAACCCCCCTCATTTTCTTTTCTTTTTTTAGAATTGCGGAGCTGCTACGACTCCTCTTTTAGGTTTATGTAGTATTTTAAAATGGAAGAATAAGTTTATTTCACGAATAAATAATATTAAAAATACAATTATATTATTGAATCAGCATTAGATACATCGATAATTTTTTTATTTTTTTATAAACAGTGTAAATATTATTACATATATTAAGTTTTTATACATTGACAAGACTGTCACACGATCTGAAAATTAAACCGATGATTATTTTTTATCCATTATTGATAAAAAAAATAATTTCCTAAGTAACATTAATATAATGGTAAGTGTTTATTTATTTATTTAAAAATTTTAAAAATACTTAAAGTAAATTACTAAATTTGTTATTATTATAAAATCATTTGTAGAATTATTGTTTACACTCATTGTATTGAATATCAATTATAATAGAAATTCAATATTAAATAAAATTATGAAGTGTTTTAATGGGTTACAAGAAATAATTAGATATGAAACAAATTAAATCGAAAAATCTCTTGACTAATAAATTAAATACCGAATATTATATAAAAAATATTAAACTTATCAGGAAAGCAAATTATAATATTATAAATTTATATCCGATACAAATTAATGGAAAAAAATTGTACCATAATTTAAACATTATCTTTTAAAACATATAAAGAAAAAGAAGAAAAATGCCATTATTATTATGGCCTCCGTTGTTCCTTATCTCTTCTTCCCTATTTCCTCCTTTACGCCTCCCTTCCCACCCATTTATTTCCTTTTCTCTTTCAGTTTTCTTCCATTTTTTTCTTTCTTTAAATCCAGGAAAAAAAGCTGAAATCCAAGAAAAATCGTAACCCGAATTTCAATTCCTTAACATGATCAAATTCTAGCCTTGGATTTTCGTTCTATACTCTCCAAAAACCCAAAAATGAAGAGAGAACATCAGGAAATCTGTGGAGCCGGCGGCGGCGGCAGTTATGGCAGTAGCAGTGGTTCAAAGGGTGAGAGCTCAAGCACTAACAAAGGGAAATTATGGGAAGAAGATCAAGATGCCGGCGACATGGACGAGCTATTGGCCGTTTTGGGTTATAAAGTTCGGTCTTCAGACATGGAGGATGTGGCTCAAAAAATGGAACAGTTGGATATGGTTATGGGAACTGCTCAAGAAGATGGGATTTCACATATTGCTTCTGACACTGTTCATTACAATCCTTCCGATCTTTCGAGCTGGGTTCGAAGCATGCTGACTGGGTTGAACAATCCACCAACACCAGATCTTGATCCTGTTTTCCCCAATTCGGATTCCAAACATCAACAAATTGCTAGCAGCAATCATTCCCAGGTTTATAATGATGATTCTGAGTACGATCTGAGGGCAATTCCCGGTGTTGCTGCTTACCCACAACCAAAACGGATCAAAACTTTGATTCCATCCGCGGGAAATGAGTCATCTTCTTCACCAATTGAGTCATCAACTCGGCCTGTCGTCTTGGTTGACTCACAGGAAGCTGGGGTTCGACTGGTTCACACCTTGATGGCTTGTGCCGAAGCTGTCCAACAAGAGAATCTCAAGCTGGCTGATGCTTTGGTCAAACATATAGGCTTACTCGCGGCGTCTCAAGTTGGTTCAATGAGGAAAGTGGCTACCTATTTTGCTGAAGCCTTAGCTCGTCGAATTTACGGCGTTTACCCACAAGACTCGCTTCACCCTTCCTGCACCGATATGCTGCAGATGCACTTTTATGAAACTTGCCCTTATTTGAAATTCGCTCATTTTACAGCCAATCAAGCTATACTGGAAGCTTTTGCAACGTCAAACAGAGTTCATGTTATCGATTTCGGGTTAAAACAGGGGATGCAATGGCCGGCTTTAATGCAGGCTCTTGCATTAAGGCCAGGTGGACCGCCGGCTTTCCGATTGACGGGTATTGGCCCGCCTCAGCCGGATAATACTGATGTTTTGCATCAAGTGGGATGTAAGTTAGCGCAGTTAGCTGAAACTATTGGCGTCAAGTTTGAGTTCAGGGGATTCATGGCCAATAGTTTGGCAGATCTTGAGCCTAAAGTGCTCGATATCCGACCTCCCGAGGTCGAGACGCTGGCGGTAAATTCTGTTTTTGAACTTCACCGTCTTCTTGCTCGACCTGGTGGCATCGAAAAGGTTCTTTCGTTGATCAAAACCACGAAGCCCAAAATTCTCACGATTGTGGAAGAAGAAGCGAATCACAACAGTCCTGTTTTCGTAGACCGCTTCACCGAAGCTCTGCATTACTATTCTAGCCTTTTTGACTCGTTAGAAGGCTCGGGGGTGGCGCCACCAAGTCAGGACCTGGTTATGTCCGAGTTGTATTTGGGAAGACAGATTTGTAATGTGGTTGCTTGTGAAGGGGTAGACCGAGTTGAACGACATGAAACACTGGCTCAGTGGAGGTCCCGGATGGAAACATCCGGATTCAACCCAGTTCACTTGGGCTCAAATGCTTACAAGCAAGCAAGCATGCTGTTGGCTCTGTATGCAGGCGGCGATGGGTACAGAGTGGAGGAGAATGATGGGTGTTTAATGCTTGGGTGGCATACAAGGCCGCTTATCGCCACCTCGGCTTGGCAACTCGCCACCACTGAATGAGGACTGTGAGCTGACTCAAGAAATTGAAGAGAATGGAGATGTTTTAACCGAGTTACATGCAAACTGAACGAATTAATGCGACGAAATGCACCCGAATTAAAAAGCCAATTCCTAAATTGTAACTGTAACTGTATCTTTCTGCTTTTCTACTAGTTTTTGTAGGGTAGTCTTTGTTAATGGGAGCCTTTGTAATTTTCAAGGTTGGATCATATGGAAAGGCATATATTGTTTTTCATTTCTTCTATATAAGACATGAATTATTGTGCCATAGCAAGATTCTGAACAAGAAAGACTACAAAATATAATGTGTATCTCTATCTTCAACCTGTGTCTAAAAACACTACAAAATAGGCATGTAAACAAGATAGTTTCTGTAGTATTATCCGAAAATTCTTATCGGATTGGATATCATAATCGAAAGCAAAACCATTAAACCGAGTATAATCACTTATAGTCATAAAATGATTCTACAAGTATGTAAGCATTTAGTGGTCTAGTTTGCAACTAAACAACTATGATTTTCAAAGTACCTGGCTATTGGAACAACAGCTGTAGAATTCAAGCACTTTGAGAAACAAGATACAGGTCTCCAGATCTCATTTGAGCTAATGTAGAATTCAAGCTTTTCCGATAAGACTAACAGGATTTCCATTTTCTTAAAAGTTCTTCGTATACCCCATCCTTTTTCTCTCGGCTAAGGCTGTGTTTCAGTCTAGACAATGTGGCCGATGTGATCTTGATTCGTTTCTCTATCATACCCTCAGCATACTTAACTGCCTCAGGAAGCATGTTTGCATCTCGAAGCCCATTAATCAACAGATTTCCAGTCTCCTCCAAATCAGAATCATAATTTTCTATCATGAATTTCCAAACTTTTATAGCCACATAAGGGTCCCCAATGTCGAGAAAAATCTTAACCGCCGCGATGCAATCGGCTTTACTAGGGAAAAACTCGTTTTTAACCATTTCGTTGAACAACACCGAAGCATCTTTCAACTTCCTATTCTTGATCATGAAATGAAACAACACATTATACGAATGCACATCTGGAAATGCCCCAGTGAAAACCATCTCATCCAACATCTTCTTCGCCACATCGGTATAATTCTTGGAACAATACAAAGCGATCATCGAATTATACATCTCTGTATCAGGCATAATCCCAACTTTCTCCACCATCGCCTTCCAAATCAACTCAGCACCCCTAACATTACCAACTTTCTGAAAATCCTCGAGCGCATCCCTAAAAAACTTCATCCCCGGATAACACTTCTTCTCGAGCAGTAAATTGACATGCCTCAAAGCCTCACTAATCCCATCCTTCCCTTTAATCAAAGTACTCAAAAACGATTCATAAGCCGGTACATTCCCAGGATCCCACCCTACTTCCGCAATCATCTCATCAAAAGTCGTTTTTGCTAAACTAACATTCCCTTCTTTCTCCCACCCTTCTAGCAATATGGCGTAACTATCCGAATCCGGCTTGATCCGACTTTTAGCCACTCTTAGAAACTCCAAGCCATCAATGGTTTTACCCTCCCTACATATGGCACTAATCAAAGTATTCAAAGCAACAATATCCCTAACACAACCGTACTGATCCATAACTTCGAAAGTCAGAACAGCTTCCTTAACTTTATCAAACCTAACATAACTACTAAACACAGAAGCAAAAGTAGCCAAAGAAACTAACCCTGCGTTTTTCATGGACTTGACGGCGTCCCACATAGCATCAAAGAGGCCGTTTTTGCCCAACAAGTCGACGACGAGGTTCCAGGAGTAAGGGGAATGTTGGTGTTGGAGTCGGTGGCCCGACCAACGGAAGAACTTGACGGCTTGGGAAGGGAAAGAGTAGGAGAGGGTGAGGACGTTTTCGACGTCCTGCTGGGTGATGCGGAGGCCGGTGTTTTCGAGAAGGTTCTCGACGGTGGCGGAGGGCGTGGTGGAGATGATTTCGCAGAGGAGTTTGACTTTGGGGTTGAGGTTAGGGGCGGTTTGGTAGGAAGGGAAAATCGGCGGTTTGGGGGGTGATGGGGAGCGCTGCGAATGTGATCTTTTCCTGTCTCTCGCCATTTTCAGGGAATTTTCCTTCGATTCGCGCTGAACCCTTTAGAGAGGAATAGAATTCAATGGAGTTGAGAGGAATAGAATTCTCATTCGGGTTGTGTTCGGATCTAGCAGTTTTTTTAGTAATATGTATATTCGTCTTACAATATATGTTTGGATTGTGTTCGGATCTATCAGCTTTATTTTAATATTATGAACATTTTAAGATCACATTTACATAAAATAAGTATAAATCAAATTATTGTAATAAATTACATAAAATAAGTATAAATACGACATGAATAAGATATAATACAAAAATGATACAAATATATTGACACAATACGAAAATTATTATGAATATATCAAAAACATACGAGTGTGTCAAATTTACATAAAATAAAATTTAAATGTATCAAAATTTAAATAAATATAACATTTTAAGAACAAGATTATAAATGCAACACAAACGTAGATATTTTTTTCGAACGTGAACCTGGAGATCAGCATTCATTCAACACAATTATAGTACACTGTAAAACATAATCCAAGAACAATTAGGGATGGCAAAAAAAACCTGAAACCGGCGGGTTCTGACCCGATTTGGTAAGGTTGATTTTTTTTTTAATTTTTTAGTTTTTGGGTCGGGTTGTGTCGAGTTTTAAAGAAGTTTGAGTCGGATCGAATTCAAGTTTAGGGCAGAAATTTCCTGACCCGTTCCGACCCGGTTTATTTATAAATATATATATATATATATTTATTATATTTTTTTATTAATTTTCTTTAGGTCGGGTCGGGTTTTTTATTATGATTTCAAGATCAGGTCGAAGTCGATTTATACTTTTATTATATTAGGTTATCAGATTAGGGTAGTTTGCTAGGGTTTGATAGAAAGGGGAAAATTCCCTTTAGGGGTTTCGGATGAATAACGTGCAAAGGTCGAAAAGTATGAGAGAGAAAGGAAACTTTTATTAATACCGTGTTATTTTGTCAAAAGTCAAAAACTGACTATTGACTATAGCCATTATTTATACAACCAAAAAACCCTAAAGAAAAAAAAAAGAAAATAAAGAAAATAAAGAAAACACTAATAACAGAAAAACAATTGTATTCTAATAGCCCCCCCTCAAGGTGGAGCATATACATCATGTATGCCCAACTTGGAGATAAAAGATGAAAAAACAGAAGGAAGAAGCGACTTGGTAAAACAATCTGCCAGTTGATTTTGGGAAGTAACAGGGAACAACTTGATGATTCCATTCTGAACTTTTTCACGAATGAGATGACAATCTATCTCTATATGCTTTGTTCTTTCATGGTGGACTGGATTCTCAGCTATCCTTATTGCTGACTGGTTATCACAAAACAAATGTGCAGTGTGTAAAGGAATCTGCAAATCAGACAAGAGAAAATTAAACCACTGCAACTCACATGTAACAGCAGCAATAGCTCTATATTCGGCTTCAGTAGAAGACCTAGAAACATTGTTTTGTTTCTTAGTTTTCCATGATACTAAAGAATTTCTTATAAATATGCAAAAACCTGTTGTAGATTTTCTAGTTTCAGGGCATGAAGCCCAATCTGAATCAGAAAAAGCTTGTAATTGTAAATTGTTGTCAACAGAAAAAAATAACCCTTGCCCTGGAGATCCTTTCAAATACCGAAGAACACGATGAGCTGCCATGAGATGGACAGAAGTAGGAGCAGCAAGATGTTGAGATAATTGTTGCACAGCATAACAAATGTCAGGCCTAGTATGTGTTAAGTACAAAAGTTTACCTACAAGCCTTCTATAGGCTGTTATGTCAGTTAAAGGAATTCCTTTATGCTCAGCAAGCTTAGAAGTATATATGATAGGAATGGAAACAGTCTTACATTCTAAGAATCCTGTTTCTTTTAGAAGATTTAAAACATACTTTCTCTGACATAAATTTATACCAAGGTTGGATCTTGTAACTTCTAATCCAAGAAAATACTTTAGAGTCCCTAAGTCTTTGATTTTAAAAATATCATGAAGAACATTTTTAAGACTCTGTACTTCA
Organism: Hibiscus trionum; assembly: GCA_030270665.1. Taxonomy (NCBI): domain Eukaryota; kingdom Viridiplantae; phylum Streptophyta; class Magnoliopsida; order Malvales; family Malvaceae; genus Hibiscus; species Hibiscus trionum. The sequence goes on along the minus strand of BSYR01000006.1, from coordinate 25,326,163 downwards.
TCTATGTTGGGACTAGCAACAATTATATCATCAACATATATAGCAAGGGCAATAAAATCAGAATTAGAACCTTTAACTAACAAAGAGCAATCTGAACCAGTTTGTTTGAAACCTAAGGAAAGAAGGGTTTCAATTAACCTTTCATTCCACTTACGGCTAGCTTGTTTAAGACCATACAAGCTCTTCTCCAATTTACAAACAAGACCAGGTTTAGGTGGATTAAAACCAGGGGGTAAATTCATGTAAATCTCTTCTTTTAAATGTCCATGTAAGAAGGCATTATTAATATCTAATTGATGCAAATGCCATTTTTTAGCAGCAGCAATAGCAAGAAGGGCTCTAATGGTATTAATTTTAGTAACAGGGCTAAAGGTATCAAAATAGTCTATCCCTGACTGTTGAGTATACCCTTTGGCTACAAGACGGGCTTTATACCTTTCTAAAGTTCCATCAGACTTTAATTTGGTCCTAAACACCCATTTGCAACCTACTGTACTTTTACCAGGGGGAAGAGGAACAAGTTGCCAAGTTTTATTTATTTCTAAAGCTCTAATTTCTTCTTGCATTGCTTCTTTCCAACAATTATGTTTAATGGCTTGATTATAAGTTTTAGGTTCAGCTAAAATTTCAGCATTGTTAATGTAAGACTTATGAGCAGAAGATATGTTATGATAAGATAAAACTTGAGCAATTTGATGAGGAGAAGTTCTTACCTTAGGTAAAGAAACATTAAAATCCTTATACTTTTTTGGGAGTTGCCTCTGTCTAGATAGACGAGTAGAAATAAATGGTTGTTGACTAGAGTCAACAGATTTAGAACTACCAGTATGAATGTTAGTTTCAACAGAATTATCAGGAATAAAAACAGGATCAGTAGTTGCATCAGAAGGCATACTTTCATCTGAACACTGAACAGAATCATTTACAACAAATGGAACTTGATTATTAATGGGATTTAAGATTTCAGAGTTGTTCATTAAAATGACATCATCAGAAATTTGTGTATTTTCATACACAGATGTCATTAGAAATTTGTTTAAAAGGAAACAAATCTTCAGAAAACGTTACATCCCTAGAAACAAAAATGCTTTTAGTTTCTAAATCAAAAACACGAAAACCTTTAGTATGTTTAGGATAACCTAAGAAAACACATTTAGAGGCACGAAGATGCATTTTTGTCTTTGGCTTAGGCAAAACAGAAACATATGCCAAGCAACCAAAAACCCTCAAATGTTTTAAATTTGGTTTTGAATTGAAAAGTAATTCAAAAGGGGTTTTATTTTCTAAAACAGGTGTTGGAGTTATGTTAATCAAAAAAGCAGAGTGTAAAATACAATCTATCCAAAAATAGAGAGGTAAGTTAGCTTGAAATCTTAGAGACCTAGCAACAGCCAATATATGCTGATGCTTTCTCTCAACAGTACTGTTTTGTTGAGGTGTATAAGTGCAAGAAGTTTGATGTATAATGCCCTTACTGTTAAAAAATTCAGTCATTTCAAACTCTTTGGCATTATCACTTCTTATACATTTAACTTGTTTTGAAAACTGAACTTCAACAAAAGAACAAAAATTAGTTATAAGACTTCTAACTTCCCCTTTATTGTGCATTGGAAAAATCCATAAAAATCTGGTTTTGTCATCTACTATAGTTAAAAAATAAGAATGTCCATACAAGCTTTTAATGGGAAAAGGTCCCTAAACATCCATATGAATAAGATCAAAAGGAGCAGCACTAACAGAACTGCTAACAGGAAAGGAAGGCCTTTTCTGTTTGGCTAAACGACAAACTTCACATTCAGAAATGTGACCTAAAGGTATATCACAGTTTATGTCAGCAAAAAACTTCATCCTTGTAGAAGAAAGATGCCCTAGTCTAGCATGCCAGAGAGACACAGAATGACTAGAAGAACTATCAGCAACAAAAATACTCTTAGAAACAATATCAGAACCAACAGAACTTTCAGAGATATCATTTCTAGAAGTAACATACTTAACCACAGCATCATCAGAAACATGCTTAGACACAACATTATCAAAAACATGCTTAGACACAACATTATCAGAAACATGCTTAGAATTTGCAGAAGTAGCATGAAAAACAGAAGAATGCCAAACCAAATTTTCAACATTTAGATGATACAAGCCTTGAACCTGCTCAGCTGTACCAATCATGCTCCACTGAAGTGTATCCTGTATGATACAACAATTATGTGAGAAGATTAAAGAATACATGTTACCTTGAACTAATTGGGAAACAGATATTAAATTGAAACCAAACTTTGGAATATGAAAAACATTTTTCAAAACCAAAGAATTCAAAACAATTGTTCCAATATGGTGAACCTTAACAAGTTCATTGTTAGGAAGCTTTACAAACTTATCATATACAATATGATAATCTTTTAAAAAATTTAAATCATTGACTATGTGGTCAGTAGCACCAGAGTCAATTATCCATGAAACACTATTACAACAATGAGAAACATTATTACAACAAGAAATATTAAGAACTGACTTGGAAGAAAAATTAATACCTGAATCAGAAGCCTGTTTGACATCAGAAACAAAAGCTGAGGACAAGGCATTAACCTGAGGCTGAACACTCTGATTTTGGCCAAGAACAGTATGTGCAGAAACAGAAGAGGCACGTTCTTGAAGCAAAGAAACAATGCTCTCATACTGTTCTTTTGTAAAAACATGAGGATAACCAGGATTTTGATTAATACAAGACTCACTAGGAACATTGGTTTCACAAGAACCCACCTGATTAGACCTAGGAGTTTGGGATTTTGATTTATAACCTGGAGGGTAACCATGTTTTTTAAAACACTTCTCAACAGAATGTCCAAATATGCCACAGAACGTACATGTAGGCTTTTTATTCCCAGAATTATTACTATACTTCTTCCCAGCAGACTCAGAATTAAAACTTTTATTTCCAGAAAACCTATTGGTATTTTGAGACTGGACACGACCAGCTAAGAACACAGAAGAATCACAATTGATAACACTAGAACCTAGAGTTCTTTCATGCTGAATAACAAGGGCAAAAATTTCATTTATAGAAGGTAAAGGTTTCATCATAAGAATCTGGGCCTTCTGAACAGAAAAGCTATCATTCAACCCTCGCAAGAATCTAAGAACAAAATCTTGTTTTCTGTATGTATTTGCATCACAACCACAATGAATTAAAGGACGAAGGTTTGAGATTTCATCCCAGAGTACCTTTAATTGCGTGTGGTAAACGGTCACTGGCATAGACCCTTGCTGAAGCGAATAAAAATCTTGCATTAGGTCAGAAACACGAACCAGATCGCCTTGACTGAAGCGGTCAAACAAATCGGCCCAGAGCTCGCTTGCATTGTCGATCCATATGACACTCTGAGCAATTTCGTTGCTCAACGCGCGCTGGAGCCAAGAAAGCACCAGATTATTGCATTTCATCCAGGTAGTGTAGAAAGAATCATCCTTCTTGGGTTCTTTGATGGAGCCATCAACAAACCGAAACTTGTTCTTCGAGATTAACGACATCTTCATAGATCTCGCCCAGCCGTGGTAATTATTGCCGGTAAGGAGCGAAGACGTCAGAACCAACGCTGGGTTCTCGTTGGGATGCACATAATACTCATTATTCGGATCATCAACACGAACGGAACGGCCGTCGTCTGTCTCGGAGGAGTGCAGCGGAATAGAGTCGACTGATACCATATCAGATTAGGGTAGTTTGCTAGGGTTTGATAGAAAGGGAAAATTCCCTTTAGGGATTTCGGATGAATAACGTGCAGATGTCGAAAAGTATGAGAGAGAAAGGAAACTTTTATCAATACCGTGTTATTTTGTCAAAAGTCAAAAACTGACTATTGACTATAGTCATTATTTATACAACCAAAAAACCCTAAAGAAAAAATAAAGAAAATAAAGAAAATAAAGAAAACACTAATAACAGAAAAACAACTGTATTCTAATATAGGTCGGATCAGATTGGGGTAGAGATATATAAAACTCGGGTCGAGTCGAAATTTTAAATTTTTGAGTCAAATTCGGGTCGGCCAAAAACCCGGCCGGCCTTCCCGTTGCCATCCCTAAGAAAAATAGGCAACAAAGACATATAGAACAAAAGGAAACTCATAACCCAGATCAAGAAGGCCCCGCCAGACAAGCAGCCCAACACATAGTCCAACCTGTAAAGCCCAACAATCAAGACCACCCTCTAAAACGTTACAAAATCACAGTTTTTTTTTTTTGTGGCAATTTTCAGTACAGATCGGATTTGAAAATATTAAGAACCTTTTTTGGGTGTGTTTTTTTTTCTCTGCGAAACACTATTGAAATGAAGATAAATTTTTGTTGATTTATTTACTATGAGTTTAGTGTTTTTCTTCCACAATTTGTCAAAATATCTTGTCCATGGTATATGGATTAATTACCTTCGTCCAAGTCAGCTAGATAACCAAACTCTATTTGAAGACTCATCTGATTTCCTCTTTGGTGCCCGACAGGGATGGACCGAGCGAGGCTGGCGAGGGCGGTCGCCCCTTTAAAACTTTAAAATTCTTATACGAATTAGAAATTTTTTTATTAAAAATCTATTTTCGCCCCACTAAATTTTTATAAGTACACCCCCTAAAAGTTTATAAATTCGTCCCTCTTCACTTAAAGTTTTGCGTCCGTCGCTGGTGTCTGGTTTTGATGCATGAAGTTCTTTCAGTTATAACCCTATATAATTTCCTTTGCAAGCTAATTGTTTTGCTTTAGGAAATATCCCAACAAATCATTGAGTTGTTTAATGAAACGATATGTATTTGCAGTAAACCCTAAAACTTGCGGTTCAGTAACAACACTAAACACAGAATTAATTCTCACCCATCATCCCCAAAATTGGACATAAATTTTCTATTTTCTTTGCTTTTCCAATCATTATTTGAGTGACTATAAAAGCTTCATTTTCAATGATCAAACTGATACTGAGATTCTTTCAAATTAAATATAAGTGATTAAACTTGTGCAGAATCAAGAGAAATATAAGGAAATCATATATAACATTGTAAATAAGGCTAATATTATAACATGTGGATATTTTTAGTCTGAAAAGGCAGATAAAAGGTAGGAGAAAGCTCTCTAAAGCCCTAACCTATATGATTACCTCTTTTGCTATTTACAATTGGAAAACAAGAAGAAAGAAAGCCAAAATTAGCAGCAAATAGTTGTTAATTTAGTCATGCCAGCAAAGGAGCATAACAACACATGCTCGGATAATGTAGAGCCTTCCTTTTTGCTGTCGGAGATACCCTCCAAGCCTTCTGCATGAAACCTTCTTCTTCGACTCTCCCATGGCTGCTGCACTGCTACTACTAGTACTACCACTGCTTAAGCTTATCTTCATGCTGTTGATATACGGTTTCTCCTTTGTTTAATCTCTCTTTGATCTTTTGGAAATAGAAAAAAAGGCTGGAAATTGTTGTTGCTGTTGTTGTTGTTGTAAGATTGTTTGAAATGAGAGCAAATGGTAGGCTTTTATAGAGGGAGGGTGTGGTCCAGATTCTTGCACCTCACCTTCCCAAGAACTTAAAACAAAAAATTTAAATAAAATAAAAAATAATCCTTTTGTCTATCTATGAATATGACACGTTATCATATGCAGAAAAAAAATATTTTTTGTGTGGGAATTACTAACCTAAGACAATTGGTCGGCCATTGATGAAAAAACTTGGAACTTTGAAGTATGGGAGAGGGCATGCATGTTTTCATGAATGTGATTCGGTTTTTGTTCTTTTTGATTTCATTATTTTCTTATTATCTTTTGTTTTCGTTGTTTTCGTTTCACGTGAAACTTGTATATAGGATTCGCAGTTATCTCAACAATATTCAACCACATATTCCCATTGTTTTTGTTATTTAACAAGCTTCTCAATGTGAAACATATAACACTGACGTATACAGTTTTTTGCAGAATTTCTATGTTTATGTATAAAAATAAATGAAGGCTCAAAACTCGAGACATTGCAAAGGAATCTGAGTGACAAGTTCAAGCTTGGAACTAGAAAATATATATGAATGTAAGGAAATAAACAAAAAACACAGCATGCCAATCCTACATGTTTTGTCTCGTGCTCCGCACCCATATCACCGAAGCTGCTTCAATGGTTTCGCTCATTCCATACTAAAGGGGGTTACTCTATTATCCTTCAGCTTTAGAGCTTCAGTTCAGTTCTGAAAATGCTCAGAATCTACCAAACATCTGCCTAAATTCCAGCAACTCTTGGTCCCTTTAAAATGTTGTTTACAGCTAGCTATCTATTTGTATATTCCTTTTATATTTCAATTTTAGACTTATCTGTCTGAAAAAATACTTCGCCCCACTATTTATGTCATAATACTAAAATAGTCAACTAGTATACCTAGTCTTTATTAACTCGAACTTAAAATGATTTCGATTTAAAATAATCTTAAACAATACTAAAAAAATTTAAACCCTAAATTTTACCCAACCTAAAACTGACTTTCTGGATGAATTGGTAGGTCTATATTAAACCATAATGGATGAAAAACGCCTGCCCCTTTATCATGTCTCCTTCTATGTTCCCACTTTAAAATAGTGAGTTTAGGGTTTAAAGTTTAGGGTTTAAGGTTAGCGTTGTGGTTAGAGTTTAGGAAATTAGGGGTACGGTGTATTTTGTGTGTGTAGGGTTTAGGGTTTATGATGGGGAAATTAGGGTTAGAATTTAATTTTTAAGTGATTTTTAATGTGGGACATAGAAGGAGGTAGGGCCGCAAATGAGACGAGACAGATCGCTCGACTCGGTTGGACTCGACTCGAGCTCGAAATCGGCTCGACTTCTTGACGAGCCAAGCCGAGCTACTTTATACCCGACTCGAAAAGCTCATGAGCTACTCGAAAATATAATATACTAATTTTTTTTTATAATTTAAAATCTAAATTCTTAAACTTAAAACCCTAAATATAGATCCTAAACATAAGTATTAAACCCTAAAATCTAAATCCTAAATTCTAAACCCAACAACCTAAACCTCTAAACCCTAAACTAACATCCTAAACCCTAAAATTAACAAGCTTGGGTTTACACAACTTGTGTATCAAAGTTTTTTTCTTCATAGGACTTTAAATGAGACGTGACAGATGAAGAGTTACTCGAGTCCAATGCAGTCAAAGATCAGTCAACACTTGACTCGATTGGGCTCGAATCAAGCTCGAACTCAACTCGAGTTCTAAACGAGCCGAATCAAGCTCAGATTTCTCAGGCTCGTTAGAAATTACTCAAGCTCGAACTCGACTCGAAATCTTAACGAGCCGAACCGAGCTTAGCACTACTCGAGCTCGACTCGGCTTGTTTACACCCCTAAAAGGAGGCATGAACAGGAGCAGAGGATTTTTACCCGTATATAATTAACCCATGATCTTAGCAATTTTCTGGAGCATTTGTTTTGTTTCGATAAACATGATATTTTCAAAAATATTCTAAATCATCAAAATTCTTAAAAAAGGAAAAAGACACGAAAAGAAAATAATTCAAGTCACAGGGAAAGTTCAGATTATTCTGTACATGATACTTAAACTCTCTCAAAGCATTTGGTCCATGAAAAATACAGATAAAATAAATAATTAATAGAAAAATAATCGAATAAAAACATATTGACATAAAAAAATCTTAATCATATTTGGTAGGGACAGCTCAAAAATCTAAAGAATTATATTAAAATGTGATTTTTAATTTATAATCTTAAAGAGATATTTATTTTTTTCTTCTTGTAAATATTAAACTTAATCTATTTTGGGATCCTACGATCGTTCACATTGTGTCGGTTCAGAACAGTCATTGATAATTGAAGAATAATTAATGTCACGCGTCGAGATTCTAGTTCAATCACCATACAAATTTTTGTAGGTCTCCACACGGACTATAGCACAGAACACCATTTGATTACGATGTTTTAAAATCTAGGTTTAATGGGGTCAATTTATACCCAATTATAAGAAATATCCACTAAACAGAACACCCAAGTTGTCCTAAAATGGTATATATATATATATGACACCATTGCCAAACAACGGGGCCATGTTTTCGTTTTCCAGTTGTTGCTTGCTCCTAGTAAATAAAATATTACAAATATGTCATGTACAAAGAGGACCGGTCCGCAGGTGATAATCCCGTGCGAGACGTTGTCTTTGCCTTGCTTATAGAAGACAACCAAGATATTTTTATTTGGGGAGACTTCATTGACTTTTTTTTAATGTTTTTTTACTGTAATTTGATTAAGTTTTGGGTTAATACATGTTTTTGTGCCCTAAGATTGGATTATCGTATCTTTGTCTTGGTTTCGTCGAAGATTTAGATTTGCCGAGAATGGTCTTAAAGACGTACGTTCAATGTACTAACTTGGGATTTTTCGGATTAGGAGATTCGTATCTAGAATTAATCTTGATTAGAAGAAACATTAATTTTTAGAAAACAATAATCTTGAAAATTGGTATACCGAGTATCTATAATTCAAGTCAAAGAGCTCGACACAAAAATCTGAGTCGGATTAAATTTAAGCATTATATTAACAAACATTTTATCTGTCTGAATTTATTTCGTTTATAACAAATTATTTTTTTTTTAAAAAGACCTCGTTAAAAATCTCTTTAAACCTAATAAAAAAAATGTCCGAATTTTATTACTCAATCAAAAACTTACTTACAATTGATTAATAAAAACATGTCAAATCATATGAAAATTTTGCGAACCTGACAGATCAATTGACTTTATATGTCTAACTTTGGCCAAAAGATCTCACAAGCTTGAGTTAATATCTTGAATAGTGTATTATGTGTGAACGATTAATTATAAGATATGAGATTTATTTATTTTAAATCAAACACTAAATTTTATTAAAATAATAAGAAGAAATACATAGATAAGCATACCCTAAAATATAAAAATAAACGTAGAAAAGCAAAGAGTATGCAAACATGAATAGTAAATTTAAATCTTCTCATAAAATCTTTTTCAGTGTTCTTCAAATTTATCACTATAGCGAAATCTTGAAGTGCTCACTAAAAGAGCGCAAATCATTGAATTACTCTAATCAACAAAAAGAGAGAAAAACGTCTTGGTTATCTCCACAAACAATCAACCCACGCAATGTTGTGCGGTAAGATTCAACTGTAACATACACTAGGTTGTAGACGTCTTCAATATCAGCGTGCCATAAAGGCAGACAAAGAACGTGCCATAACGACAGATGAAGAACGTGCCAAAACAGCCGACAAAAAAAATTATCGTCGGTAGACGGCCAAAGACGCTACCATTGGCTTGAAAAACTTAAAAATCACTAAGAAACTCCCAAAGAAAAGATAAATGCTGCAAAAAAAATTGTGAGAGTGGAAGAAAGTGGATATGCTTAACATAAATCAATGACTTGATTAACATAATTAACATAAAATATAATATTTAAATTTTATAATTTTTGAACTAGATGTAAAATTATGAGATTTTTTTGTAAATATAAAAATATGATATGATTAACATAATGAACCCAATAAATGGTTACAATAGAAAAGAGACAATTATTTTTAAAGCAGGTTCAAACAATTGTTCGTGTATGTAAATTTTTATTAAGAATTAAAAACAAAACATATATTATCGTCAAATCAAATTAAAAATACTACTAAAAAATATGATCAACATAATATGAGTAATAAATCTATCGTGTCCAGGAAGGGTTATATCAATTAATAGATACTAATTATTGTAGGCAATGTTACCCCTCAGTCCTCACCAAGAAATTGATGGAAGAAGATTTTGTTAAGAAATGTGATACCAACCAAACATGTTGCAAATTCTGGTGGCTGGGAGTGAAGTCCCCCACAAATTAGTTTTGACATATTGAGATTTTTAATGGCTTATGCATCGGTCCAAAGCTTATGTTTCTAGTAGTCCAAATGAATTGCCAATTTCCATTTCATTCTATTTCCACTTTCGCAAACATTCATTGAATATGAAATTTCCTTTTAATTCTCATAACGACAACTCCAGCATGATACATTTTCTTTTTTCTATTACATAGATAAATAAAATTCCAAAGGAAAAGGACTTAACAATATTTTCTTCAGAAAATATAAAGTTATTGCGTATTTTGATTAACAGGCTAAATTGTAAATTCTAAACAATAAATTCTAAACTAAACTCTAAAATTAACAGGCTTGTATAAACTAAAATTTACACAGTATCAAAATATTTTCCATTGTTTATAGTTTGTTTTCCCTTTGAGAGATTCTGGTATTATTAAGCTTCAATATTGATAGCATCATTCATCACTAGTTGGTGGATTTCCGCAGGGTATTCCTCCAACCATTTCAGTAAGCACTTTACAAGCTGAATTTGCAAGAGCATTCACAACCTCATTCTCTTTTCTTCCGGTATGCCGGACCACGTTCACTCAATGTTTGCTTCAACCGTTTCATTTCAGGATAACTGCGATAAGTACTCATTGAGTGAACGTGGTCCGGCATACTGGAAGAAAAGAAAATGAGTCCCATTCCAGGATAACTGCCTGTACACTCATCTTTTTAGCAGATACAATACCTTCCCAATCCCGTGCAGCAAGTGCGTGAGCTAGATCTGCGTCCAGGATATTGGACAGTGGTATGGCAGCTGCCCCAACCAGTCAACCACAAACCCCTCAATGTCTCTTATGAAAGCACCAATGCCTCCTCTATGAGTCCTTTCAAAAGCTGCAGCAAAATTTATCTTTAGCATATGAAGTATGAAACAACACGACAATATCGAAGCTTGAATGGAGGAAAGAAACCACCCGTATGTAGCCATGTAGATTAAAACTGTGGAGTTGAAGTATAGGGAAAATATTTAGCACAATATAAGGATAAAATTATAACAAGAAGATCAAGGAGTATTCAATGTAATTGAATTCTTAATAATGACAGATGCTGCTGAATGGATTAGTATTGGAGAAATTTTCTCAAATGCATCGACATATTCCTGCATTTTTCTGTAATAACTTCAGGAAAAAAGTATTTTGACTTGAAGGTCAAGAAAGGTGGAGCACAGCAGATGAAGTTCAGATTGAAATGATACTTACATGGAGTGAAGAGTATTACTTGGGTAAATTTTCACTCATTATGGGCAATGTGAAGACAAGGACCAATGTGGCAACACTAATAATTAGGATAGTAATTAGTATAGTGTTTCAAGAATAGTAAAAGGAATGAAGAAGAATTACCACAACATATAAGTATCATATGAAATCACTATCTAAACTTGCACAGACCAATCCAAACTTGAAAACTTGAACAATCCAAACTTGAAAACTTGGCAGACCAATCGATTGTGTATTTCTAAGTTTGGTCACTTGAAAAATCTTAACAACCAAGTTAATGTTTTGATAGTAATGCGTATTATGAGTGGTTTAGGTTACTACTTACAACATGATACCCATGGCAAGGAAAAAAAGACACTTTGTTCATCGAACATGAAAACATCGAATCTATAATGTACCTCTAGGCTCTAGCATAACAGAAAATGCTGCAAGCCTGCAATATTCAATATCAATAGCAGTAAGAATAATTGAAAATATCTCCAAGAAAAAAGATAAAGTTATACCTTATGGCTTATTGCTCATTTGGATCATAATTTAGGAAACACTGATGATGAATCTTCAAACTAAAAGACCTTGATTGATGAATTGTTGTGTCCTGCATGAGGACAGCCGGATCCCCTTTTAGCATAGTAAATAGCAAAATCTCTCGCAATCAAAACGAAGCGAAATGAAAAGAGTTTAAATTTGTTTCCAGGTGCTGTAAGATGGCATAAATCATGTTACAACGTGGATGGCTCCTATCCTCTATAGAAAACACAAAGAGTCTATTGTCTAGCTCAATCCAACTGCAGCCTGGATCCTTTTCCACTTCCAAGTCCCTCAACTTCTGCCTCACCTCCAACTTTTCACCCCATTTCCCAAGTACTGCATATATGTTTGATAGAATCACATATACAGATATAGTATTTGGATTCATACTGAACAGCTTTTCTGCTACCCTCTCACCGACTTCCATGTCCATCCAGTACCAACAAGAATGGAGTAAAGCTCCCCAAACAGCCTCATCGGCTTCAACTGGCATCTTTTTAATGAACTCATCGGCTTCTTGCAGAAGACCTTCTCGACCAAGAAGATCAACCACACATGCATAGTGTTCTATAGTTGGGACCACACTGTAGCATTTTTCCATCAACCTGAACAATTCCATTCCTTCACTTACTAGACCAGCATGGGAACAGGCAGACAGAATTCCAACAAAACTAGCACCATTAGGGACCACACCTTTCTCCAACATATGATCAAAGAGTGAGATAGCTTAAGAGCCAAGCCCATGGTGTGCATACCCATTAACAATAGCTGCCCGCGCTACCATATTAAGTGAAGAGATGCTGGAAAATGATTTGTGAGCATCAACGGTGGTGCCACATTTCGAGTACTTATCTACGAGGGTTGTTCCAACATAAACGTTAGATTTTAATGGTGTTTTGATCAAGTGTGCATGAAGTGATTGTCCTTGTTGAAGAGATCTCAGGCATGAACATGCATGAAAGAGAATCGAGAATGTCGACCTTGTACGCGCTATTTGTAATCTGCACATATTCAGGTACAACATTAGAGCCTCTTTGCATTGCTCGTTTTGAATATAACCAGACATCATTGAGTTCCACGTCACAGAGTTTCTTTCCCCTCGTGTTTCTTCAAGCAACTTTAAAGCTTTATCAATTTCCCCACTCCTGCATATTGTTCTTAATTTCAGACATCTCTTCAAATAATCTTTGAGTAACCCGATGCAGTGGAAAAAGTAGACTCATTAAACTTAACATCACTCAGATGCATGGCTGAAAGTAAAGCAAGAGCGTCACTGAATTTCCACCACTTTGAGTAACCCGAAATCATGGTGTTCCATGACACATCGGTTCTTCTAGGCATTTCATCGAACGCATTCCGCGCGATGTCTAACTGCCCGCTCTTCACCAACTTATTTATGTAAATATTTGTAGAAATTACTTGAGGTGGCTGAGTTGAGTATAATTTGTAAATATAATGCTTCCATTTTGGTGGGGAAATGCATCTTAACGACATTTCAAAGCAAGAGCTGATTAAGACGTCGTTTCCTACATATATTTTTTAAAAGGGTAAACTACTGTGCAGGTCCCTTATGTTTAACGAGTGTACAGAGTTAGTCACCACTTTTGAAAAGTGCATATTAGTAGTACTCTACGTTTTCGATGTGTAAATACTTGGTCACTCCGACGTTAACTCCGTTAGCCCCCTAACGGATTGCTGATGTGGCGAAAGGATAAATTACTGCAATAGCCATTAAAATTTATCTCATGTATATTTTTTCTCCTCAATTTAAAAAAGTAAACATTATAGTCACTAATAAAACTGTTTCTTTATAATTTCACCCTTAAATTTTTAAAAATTCATTTTTCAATCCTAAAACTTTACAATCAATTAACACAATAATATTATAAATGCTTAGATGAAAAATAGGTGTCCAAAGTATACCCTTTGAAACTTAGGTGCCCAAATTGCTCCTATTTAATAACTCAAACTTAAAAATTTAGTCCACTAACTACTAAAAAATTCGAGTTATTGGATTTTTTATTTTATAATTCAAACTTTATTTTAAATTTTTGAGTCGAGTTTATGAAATTATGAGTCGAGTATTTTCACATCAAACCAAAAAATTTAATTTTTTCGAGTCAAGTCGAGTTATTGGAATTTCTATTTTATAATTCAAACTTTATTTTGAATTTTTGAGTCGAGTTTATGAAATTATGAGTCGAGTATTTTCACATCAAACCAAAAAATTTAATTTTTTCGAGTCAAGTCGAGTTATTGGAATTTCTATTTTATAATTCAAACTTTATTTTGAATTTTTGAGTCGAGTTTATGAAATTATGAGTCGAGTATTTTCACATCAAACCAAAAAATTTAATTTTTTCGAGTCAAGTCGAGTTATTGGAATTTCTATTTTATAATTCAAACTTTATTTTGAATTTTTGAGTCGAGTTTATGAAATTATAAGTCGAGTATTTTCACACCAAACCAAAAAATTTAATTTTTTCGAGTCAAGTCGAGTTATTGGAATTTCTATTTGCACGAACCAACTTGCCTCAGTGGTTAAGGGAACAGTGATTTAAGTTCTTTATAGTTAATATCATATAAATAAAGATTTATATATATAATATGTATTTGCACGAACCAACTTGCCTCAGTGGTTAAGGGAACAGTTGTTGTTTCTAGAGGTCACGGGTTCGAGCACCAGCAGTTGCAGCAGAGTGATTGAACGTTTATTGTCAAATGGTTGAAAGTATATTTAGAACAGATACTACTTGTAATCACTTTAGCTTTCATCAATATATATATATATATATTTATATATAATATGTATTTGAATTAATCGTCACAAAATATAATTACATTATAATTTAGAATATATTTGAACCTTAAATTAAGACTTAAACTATAATTATAAAAAAAATCTACTCAAATTACAATCAACTCAAGGCAAATAAGAAATGAACAATTTATTTTTAATCAAAATTCGGACAGAAAATAGGGTTTGACGATCAACCCAATAAGTGTAGACACGAATTTAATTACTTTATCTACAAAGCGTATGTGCATTGTCAACAGGTTTAGAATATGTACAGGGGCACAGCCATTTGTGGAGTCTGTGGGGGTCATGGCTCCCATAAATTCAGTAAACCAATTTTTAGCCCTTTGAAAATTTTAAAGTTTTTAATTTAGCCCCTTCAAAAAATTTAAATATATTATTATATTTTAAAAAAATTGAAAATTTCCAATTAAGTCTTCTCTTATAATTTTTAAAACTTCCAATTAAATCTCAAGTTTTTGAAAATTTTAAATTTAACATCTAAATTTTTAAAATTTTAAATAGGCCCCCTCAGGCCTCAACCTTGATTTTTTAAGATTCGCCCTTAAATATGTATGAACATATACTACATTATAATCACTTTCATATTATTAAAAAAATTTAACGGTGAACGGCCATTTTCACCTTCTCATTGGGCCACCGGCCACCCAATTTTCTTTCTTCACCCAATTGACACTCCAAATCTTTTAAATAAAGTAAATTTAAATAGGGAAGCCCTAGCCCTTGCGCTTGCCCTCCGCACTCCCCTCTATTATATATTTTCTTTTCCTTTCTCATATCCTTTAACGCTATCGAAGTAAAAGAACGAGGTACGTTATTTCGGATCTGTTATCTCTTTTAATTGTTTTTTTATGGATATATATTTGTTTTGATTGATGAATTGTGTGGTTTTTAGTTTTCCTTAGATTTAATTTTTAGTGGTTTTCTTTGGATCTGTTTGAGGTTTGAGTTTTTCATTGCTTGATTTAACTATTCAGTGTCCTATTTCTTGATTTGATCCGTGGATTTCGTAGAAATCAGGGGAAGTTTGGTTACTGAGAAAGTTTTTGTTCTGACTGAGTGGTTTTACTGGTAACTGGTCATACTTAGAAAATTTTACCAACCAAAGAAGGTATGGATCCGATCTGTTTGGCTACTGAGAAACTGTTGAAAAGAAAAGGACAGGAGCAAGTGGTAGTGGTTTATCTTCCTCAGAGCTTGGATCTTTTTTTGGTTAATAATTGCATTCCAGGTTGTACCTGTTTTTAGTTTATCTGAAATTCGAAAATTTGGAAGAGGAATGAGAATGTTTCCGATGGTTGCTCACAATTTTAATGCACTTGTTTAGAAAGAAGGAGATCTGTTCGAAATGTTTGTTTGATAAAAGTGAATATTTGGTGTTGCAGGATCAAGTCTTAGATTGAAATAATAAAGATGTCAACTGAGTCATCTCGAGAGGAAAATGTTTACATGGCCAAATTGGCTGAGCAGGCCGAGCGCTATGAGGAAATGGTTGAGTTCATGGAAAAAGTTGCAAAAACTGTAGACGTGGAGCTGACTGTCGAGGAAAGGAACCTTCTCTCCGTGGCTTACAAAAATGTGATCGGGGCTAGGAGGGCTTCGTGGAGGATCATCTCTTCTATTGAGCAGAAGGAAGAGAGCAGAGGAAATGAGGATCATGTTGCAACCATCAAGGAGTATCGGGCCAAGATTGAAGCCGAGCTCAGCAAGATATGTGATGGGATTTTGAGCCTTCTCGACTCTCACCTCGTTCCTTCGGCTTCATCTGCCGAGTCCAAGGTGTTTTACCTTAAAATGAAGGGTGATTATCACAGGTATCTTGCTGAGTTTAAGACTGGTGCTGAGAGGAAGGAAGCTGCTGAGAACACTTTGTTGGCTTACAAGTCTGCTCAGGTGGGTGAAATTGGTAATGCCATCTTGTCAATGAGTTATTTTCTCTATAATTTCTTGAGCATCCTCAAATATGAGTTCATAGCTGCTTCTTATTTTGTTTATGACGGCAGGATATTGCTCTTGGTGACCTAGCACCGACTCACCCAATTAGGCTGGGACTTGCTCTTAACTTCTCTGTTTTCTACTACGAAATCCTAAACTCACCTGATCGTGCTTGCAATCTTGCAAAACAGGTGTTTATTTTCTTCTAGTTTATGTTGGTTTCTTGTGTAATTTTGTCTTTATCGACTTGTAACAGGTAATGAACCAGATTATGTTGTTTTAGTTGGCTGTTTATTAGACTTATCTTGCTATAAACCCATCTGTTTAGGATGCTATAGTAAATTGTTGTAATGTAATCATGCCCCTACTTGAAATGCTTTTGATGCAACTCTGAATATATCTATGAGAGTTGCTGGTCTGAGAACCTTTTAACTACTGAATATATTTTGCGAATCTGATTGATACTTGTGATGGTATGGACACTGAGCTTAATAGAAGTTCGAAGGGCTGACTATATCTCCACACTTCATGCTCATATAATGTGTTTCTTTATGGCATGGAGTGAGTCCACATAATAACTTGTTAGTGATTGCTTTCTGTATTTTATAAAATGTTATGCATTTTATTGAAGTTTATTAATTTTACCTATATATACATGTAAGGCATGGGTTTTAGATTGTTCTTATGTGAAGATCTCGAAATATTTTCATGGAGATGAATTGAATGTCTAAAGATGGTTTGTCTCCCATCATAAAATGACATGTTCTTCATTTGGCAGGCATTTGATGAGGCTATTTCTGAGTTGGATACATTGGGTGAGGAGTCCTACAAGGATAGTACATTGATCATGCAACTTCTTCGGGACAATCTGACCCTGTGGACATCTGACATCACGGTCTGTCTTTCTCTTTCATTAGTTTTCTACCATGGCCTTTTAAATCTTTCTGCTTTATTTACTGTATTAAAAATGCTGTGTCGAAAATCAACAAGCCAAAACAGATTCCATTTATTCCAGAGTGTTTTGGGGCAAAACTTGGGATGTTGATTACTTTCATGCCATAACCTTTGATAAAAGTTGCACATTGCAAGTTGATTTGCATTTTGCTTGAATGTGGTGTTCTATTATTGATGTGTGACTTTGATATAGGACGAAGCTGGAGACGAGATCAAAGAAGCTTCCAAACCCGAGTCAGGCGAGGGACAGCAGTGACGAGCAAGGATCTCATATGATATGTACTCTGTATTCTGAATTTATGTTGCAGGTTTTACTTTTACATAGATGCAATGTGGGCTGTTCTAGAAGAAGGTTCTTTTTTATACATTCATCAGCACTTGGAGTTGAAATGCTATTGGACAAGAATTTGGTTTTGTTTGGTTGTTGTAATGCTAGAATCGAGTTATTGAATGTTATTTCAGTCCTGTTTTAAGTTCCGTACATCAGTTCATGATTTTGAATGTTTTTGAAGCCTGAAAGTGTTTGGTTTCCCCTGTTCTGCACGTACTCCTTTTGCAGGATAAGTAAGACAGGTACTGTTGGGTAGAACCGTAAATTAGGCGGGTTGGGTAAACTCAGATTGGTTAATCTGAGTTCGTTCGGAAAAATTATTAGATGGACTTGGCTTACCATGTCATCTGTGGTCTTAGCCAATAAGGTTCATTCATCTCTTTTTTTTCAATTTCTTTTCTATTAATAAGGAGTGGGTAGTTATTTTGAAGTGGATGGATTTTATTGGTTGAGAACACGGATGATGTGGTGAGCTAGGTTTCTAATAATTTTTCGTTTGTAATATTTTGAATAGGGATGGCAACGGGGTGGTTTTTGGCTGCCCTGACCTTGACTCGAAATTTAGATCATTTGCCCCGACCCTGCTTGCCATTATTCTAATATATTGTATTCTTGCCTTGAAATAATAAAAACCCGACTTTATCCCGATATTTTAATTAAAAAAAACTGATTAAACTCGATATGGCTCGTAAAAATTAATAAAATTATTAAATATAATATATAAAAATATAATAAATATATATAAATATATTGGGTCGGGCCAGAGAATTTTTACCTTAAACTCAAGCTCGACTTGACTTTAATTTTTTTTTATATAACCTGACTTGACCTGTTTCGAACCTAATTTTTTAATAAAGAACATGCTCCTATTGAATCGGGTCGAGTCGTAACTTGATGGAGATGAATTATTTTACCATCCCTAATTTTGAATAATTTCAGTTTTAGTTCGTTCTGGGTAGGTTTTTATTCAGGTTGTTTGGGTTTTTTTTATTCCTCTTGGTTCAAGTTAGACAAACTTGAACCGAGAAGAATAAAATATAATATTCCTAAAATTTCTTTAAAGTTTATTAATTTGTATGTTAAATATATATATATATATATATTGACTTATTTCTAAAATAAAATGTTTAATAATGTGTTAATTGGTGTTACATTTTGATTATCTTTTTACTAGAGATAGTTTCATATTCTTTATGTGTCGTATTTGAATTTATTAAATAAATTAAATAAGTAAATAGATGAGAAATTTGGATATCCAACTTTATTATTTGTGTTGTATAGGGATGTGATCCACTTACATGGTGTAAAATTCATTTAGTTTTACACTAACTCATGACCATTGGATGAGTGAAATGGATGTATGGGATTAACAGTAAAAATGTAAAGATTATCACTTAAAAAAATAAGAAAATAATTTTAGTCATTTATTACCATCATTTAACGGTTTAAAAAAAGTATAAAAGTAATTGAATTTTATACGATGCAAGTAGACCCTAACATATATATTATTTGTGGATTCATGTCTTACCATCCATACTATCTAGTAGAAAACCAATTTAAAAAAAAATAGTGTTAATTGTTTTTGGCGGTTAGAATTAGAAGAAGAATAAACTAAATAATTATTACGAAAAAAATATTTAGTACATTTGTGGTTTAAAAAGTATTTTATGCAATTATATTTATTTAGAGGTTGTCTATTATGTCTGGTGTTTAAAATTTAAATATACAAAATTGTATAAAATATATTTTCTCATTATTTATCTAATTAGTATTTTAATTGTGTGGAAGATAAGAGAAAGTAAAGAAAAAAAAGCAGTGAAGTGTTCAGAAATCAGATTTATAGATATTTAAATAATAAAACATAAAAAATGTCAGGAAAATAAATAATAAGATAAACTTAAAGCAGGAGCTATAAGGCTATGTGCAATGTGTAGCGGCAGCAGAGTTGTTGTGTTTAGGGTTTTAAATAGAAATGAATTATTTGATGCATCGTTACAGTATTTTCAGTTTTGTTTGATACGAAAGATAAAAAATGTAAGAGATAAAAAATTATTAATCAAATGGTTTAAATTTAAAACAAGAAAATAATTGCTCAACCCCTTGTGTTTTAGTGACAAAAGATGATGTTTATCATTTTAGTGACTCGGGTTTGAGCACCAATGTTACTATGATGTGTGTGCCTTCTTAAAAAAAACTAAGAAAGTTGAACAAATGTTACCCTTGCAATCACACTAGCATATTCAAAAAAAAAAAAATTATTTTCAGTTTTGTTTAGAGTTTTTATTATTTTACATTTTCATTTTTTATACCAAACAAAGCCTTAATGTTGTGTTGTCACATGTTCTTTTAGAGGTCTTAAATTTTAAACCATAAACGCTAATATTTAAAGCATAGAATTTAATTTCAAACTTTAAAATCTAACCACGAACACTAAAATCCTAACTCTTTTTTATCATAAAAAATCTTAACTATAAACCCTAAAAACTAGATATTTGTAAAAAAAAGCACCACCAATGTATAAAATATTTTGTCCTTAAATAAGTACAACAATTTCATTTTATTTATATTTATTTATCAAATTAAATAAAACGAATAGATATATGCTTTTAACTTATCATTGACTCGTTTTTGTTTAAATTTGTTTAATAAATCATTTGAATCTAGTTTGTTATTTGATTATTATACAATTAGTAACATTATTAGTGTGATGTTTATTTTACTCATAATATAATTATTAATAATTAAGGTTAGTTCTCTCATATTTATAAAATAAATATATTTATTTACAGTTTCTGTTTCATATCCTTGAAAAAAGTTTTAATTGTTTACTAATATGTTAAATTATAACCAATAAGTGTTGGGTGCATTAGTAAGGCACATTGCACTCTCAGGAGAGGACATAAGTTCAAACTTTGGAGACGACATTGTTGGGAGAAACAACCTTGCACCTCGAACATGGACCGTAAGACGAACATGCATATTATCAAAAAAAATATTCAATTATAGATTGATTAATAAATTATGTATTTGTTTAAAATTTGTGAAAATGTTTGTTTAATGCTCGTAAATATTAAATAGATAAAGTATATACATATAATGTTAAATAAACGAACACAATTACACTTTTTAATTTTAAAATTCTTTTAAAAAATTAAATTTTATTATATTAAACGAAAAATATTACAAATAGAGGTCACTGCCTTTAGCTTCCATTAAAAAAGCTGGTGTGACATGTTAAAGTTTTCTTCTCAAAAAGCACAATTTTTCAAATTTACAGCCTCACCAAGGTCAAAATTATGATGAATGAAAAGATTGTCGGTCAATCCCAGCAGTGAGAAAGATCTATTTTGCCATAATATTAATATAATTTAGTTTGAAGTTGATCTGACAGTTAACAATGATTAATCAAAACTAAAAATATCAATTGAAACTAAAAATCAAAACCTTTTTCATTTACCATTGGTAACTATCAGATCAACTTGAAATCAAAATATATTCATCTTTTGGTCAAACAGATCTTTCTTACCGTTAAGATTGACTGGTTCATAAGATTTTTGGCCTTTGACGGTTGTCGTAAATTTAAAATTTTAAGATTTTTTTAGAAAGAAATTTTTATCGTGTCATGCTAGCATTTTTAAAAGGAATAATCATAATAAAAGTAAAATAAAAGTTTAGTGAATAATAAAAAAAATTCTATTTCAACGACTAATGTAAAAACACCCTAACAATCACAATAGTTCATCGCCTCAATAAATTTTAATAATAAAAATTGAAAATAAATAAATTTTAATTGTGTTTTCTACAATTATTAATATTTGATTAATTAGACGTGAAATCAAAATAATATATTATATAAATTTATTTTAAAAACAAACTCCTCAATTCAATTTATTCTATTCATGTGTATAAATTAATTTCAAAAACTCGTAAATTAAAAAAGAGAAGAAAAGAGGGTAAGTGAAGGAAGAGAAAATTGATAAGAAAAGGAAAACAGAAAACGTTGGACAATATTTATTTATAGCAAAACAACAAGAATGAGAAAAGTAGCAGCACAGGCTTTCGTCATTGTATCTGTTGGGAATGGGATGGAATGTAAATAAAATATATATCATCAAAAGATTGCAAGATAAATCATATATTTATGTCAAAATAAGCTAATAAAATGTATTATATATATTTTAAAAAATCGCATTTTAACTATATAATAAAATATATATGTTTTTAAATTTATCTCTTGTCTTTAAGGTATTTAAACGGTCGGTTTAATTATGAATCAAATCGAACTACTTAAAATCGAAATTAAATTGAATATATTTTTCCAAAATCAGAAATCGAATTGAGCATTGATAAATTTACGAATTAACTAATTTTGTTTAATATTTTTAAATTTTATTCAAAATAAAAATATAAGTAGTAATAAATTGAAAATGAGTTTTGTATTAGACATTTTTTTTTATTTTTAGACATTATTCTTATCTCCATAAATATTATGTTTTAAATATTATGGACATTATGAGATATGGACTTAAAATTAAAAATATATTAATTATATATTAAAATTTCGGTTAATTCAAACAATTAAATATTTTTGAACTGAATTGACTGTTAACTGAAATTAAGGTATGAAATTCACATAAAATCAATCTCTGTCTATAAAACAAGCACTATAAAGCAGCGCTGAACCAACATATACGACTATTATCAAATTCAGTGACAGAGTTAGGATATTCATATAATAAGATCAAAGTGGAGTATATTTTAATGTTTAATAAGCTTCTGGATTTGATGATCAAATAAGATGGAGTTAATTGTTTAATGTTTTCCATCCATATGGGTATATTTTATGGAAATTTTAAACGTTAAGGGTGTAATTATAAAAGAAGAGTAATGTTCAAATTAAAAAATTAGAAACGTTAAGGGTGAATTTCACAATTAGATTATTTTTTTAATTGTGGGTTCATGTCAATTTCATTGAAAGGACTTGAAAAAGCGGAAGAGATTGGTCTGAAATCTGAATTAACGGGTTTAAAAGTGTGAAATGACTGCTATAGTCCCCCCACTCCCGGCCTTTAGTGGGTGATTTATTCTCCATTTTGTATTCAACATGTTGTCTTGTCTCTCTATGTAAATCCCTATATATATATATATATTAGAGAGAAAGTTAGGATCAACTTACACAATGTAAAACTCTTTAAGTTTTATACGTTTTCTGAATCTTTAGATGAGGGGAATGGATGACTCAGATTAACTCATTACTCTATTTTTTTCCCAAGTGATAATCTTCACGTATTTACTGTTAATCTCATACATTCGTTTCACTCATCCAACGGTCCAAAAAACGTGTAAAACTTAAAGAGTTTTACACTGTGTAAACGGATCATATCTCATATATATATATATATATATATATTACTATTAGAGTTAATATTTTTATTCATTCATGATATATTACGGGTAATTTGGTTGAATATTCTCTTTTGAAAATTTATTAGAAAAGATATCCCTCTAGATAATATTTGGATAAATACCCTCATTTAGGCCACGTAGGGCTAAGTCGCGTTTTGCAAAACACGACTTCCATGTTGAGTAAATAGGTAAGAAAAAAAGTTAATTTATTAAGTTTTTATTATACAGAAGTCACGTTTTGCAAAATGCGACTTTGGAAATCGCGTTTTGCAAAACGCCAACTTCGCCCTACATGGCCTAAATGAGTGTATTTTTCTAAATGCTATCTAGAGAGGTATTTTTTCCAATAAATTTACAAAAAAGAATATTCAGCCAGATTACCCATATATTACTTCACCTATTGTAAATAAATCGATTAATTATTTAATTATTTTAAAAATAAATTAATTTGACTTAATTTTAGATGAGAGTATATTTAGTGTTAATATTTGTATATAACTAATATAAAAACATCTACTTACATTACTGTAAAAGTAAATAAATTTTATAATTTAATATGATCAATTTTTTAAATTGACAGTTGATTTTTCAACTATAAAATTGTATTTGTTAGCACATAAAATTTGATGGTTGATTTGTCAAAATATTAATCATAGAACTTGTAGAAACATATAAAAATCCACTTATTAATTTTTAAGATAACGTGTATAGATCTTTTGAAAATAAATATAAACAGTTAAATTTTTAATTAGTTATTGGTATATGAATTTATATACAAACAATATATTGAATATAAATACTCATTTACATAATTTCGTCCTCTTAAATAATGAATTAAAATAAAACAATGATAGAGAACATTGCATTTTCAAGGAAAAATTTAAATACAAATTTTATAGACGACATCGTTGGAAGAAAAATCCCTAATCCCGAACATTAACTATACAACAACAAAAAAACAATACTAAGAAGAAAATGCACACATAATTAAAATATCTGTAATAGACTTCCCATGGCCTTTCATTTTCAGGAATTTTTTTGGCCAAAAGTGAAATAGTCTCCCTCACTGTAGCAGCTTGTTTGGATGTGGTTCTGAAACACGAGGCAAACAACTCGATCCCCTGTCTTCACTTCCCTTTAGCTGCTTAAATTTTTCTTCCCTTGATCCAATCCCCACATTTTTTTCTTCTTCTAATTTTGTTAAGGCAAACTCCACCTTAACGAAAACAAATTGTCTTAAACTAAGCTAAGCAAAGATGTTCTTTCCAAGTTCAACTAACAACTATAATATCAACTCTTTTTCTCACCTTCCTTCTTCTTCTTCATCTTACCATCTTCCCCTTTTAAGTCACGAATTTAATGATAATGTTGTCTTTAATCACTACCACCATGATCTGATGTCGGCTTCTTCGTTGTTTCCCGCCGCTGCAAACGAGGCTTTACTCAACATGGCGGTTTTGAACAAGGACGGGGACCATGGAGTAGTTGGTTTTGGCGGTGGTCCTCCTCCTCCGGGGTTTGGTTTCCCCGTCAAGAAGGGTCTGAAGAAAGATCGGCACAGCAAGATTTGCACCGCGCAAGGGGTGAGGGATAGGAGGGTGAGGCTGTCCATAGAGATCTCCCGTGATTTCTTTGATCTTCAAGACATGCTAGGGTTTGACAAAGCGAGCAAGACAGTGGGGTGGCTGCTTAGCAAGTCGAGGAACGCCATTAGAGAGCTGGCGAAGGTGAAGCAGTATGGGAATGTTGGTTGTGCCGGTGCTGGTCAAACGAGTTTTTCGCCGGTCTCCGGTGACGATGGAGGAGAAAGCAACTCGGTTGAGCTAGAGGGCGTTGTTTCAAAAGAGAAAAGGATGAAGAAGATAGAGAAATCAGCAGCAAATGCAATCCCTCTCAAAGCCTCAAGAGCAAAGGCAAGGGCAAGAGCAAGGGAAAGGACTAGAGAAAAGATGAACACTGGTATTACTACTACTAGTACTAGAACTCAAGAGTGGAAACTATGTCCAGATTCAATGCCTCATCCGTTTAGGTCTTTCACCGAACTTGAACCATCCAAGAAACCAGATCATTTAGCTTATGTCCACAACAACGACACCGGCATGCCGTCGTCTTCCTTTAAAGTTGTGCCTCATCAAGTTGAACAACCTAGTGCAGCACCGAGAGACAATGTTATCGACCAATCTATAGTAATCAGAAGGATGCTGAAGCCGTCTGCAATTTTGGGTTATCAGCAAAACGTTGCAACTTCAAAGGATGCTAACGGCTTTCCCAATTTGTCTCAGAATTGGGATATTAATGGTGCAATGGCTCATTCTACCCTCTGTGCTATAACTAATGTTAATCTCTCAGCAGGTACAGGTACTATCCAATAACACACACACACACATATATATGTACATTTGATTATCGAACTTCATTTATAGTTAATTGGTTTCGGTCTTAATTTTCAGGAGTTCAACTGTATGGCAAACCCTGAGAGGGCTTGCTTTGCTTGTAATGAAGGGCCAAAGTACTTGTGCAGTGCATGAGCATCAAAGATGTAAGCTATATAGTTTTAATTTCTGGATTAAGGTTTGGTTAGAGCAAATAAAAACTCTTTGAATGCTCACATTTTCTTTTGAGTCCCTCAACTCAATTGGTGATCTCTTTGTTTAGAACTATGTTCTTTGCTCTATATATTTCTGTCTTGTTTACAATCTTTTCTTAATTCCAACAATTCTTCGCCAATTGATGAGCAGACAGAATGTAAAGTTGGCCTTAAATTTGATTCAAGTACAGAATTCAATGGATGCTACCTATTGTTCTATACCTCTAATTTTGGCAGACTGACACTTGACATTGCTTGCTTCTTAGCCCAAATGGTTAATGAACTGATATATGAGATTGAGAATGTTTGCTGTGTTTACAAGTTAAGGGTTTGTTCAAGGATCGAACGCGAAACTGATGTCGACCGAAGACTTGAAACTGATCTATATTTAAAAGTAGAAAAAATATGAGAAAAGGTGGTTTTAATTCACCTAGGTTAGGAATAACATCAGGTAGTTTGTTGCTCTAGACTCTAGAGTATGAAAGTCATGGAATGCAAGTGCCATTGTGTGTGTGAATATAATGTTTGAAGAAGAGAATTAAAAATATCATTAACAATGAAATTTACAAATTCATGATTCATGTCTTAGGCAAATGCTTTGAGATCTGATCTTAGCTACATGAGAACTTACACACACATATACATATGAGCATGCAACAACATAGGAGATCCATGAAGTTGTCCAAATTGTGTTTGTTGGTAAGAAACCCTAGGCAAGATTGCATCAAATAGCCACCTAATGCAATCTGAAAATTCAACAAAATTAATATAAACTGCTCATTTAGATTGTTGCTTTGATGATGCAAGTGAAACGTAACATTTTCTCAAGCCCTCTACATTGTGAATGCTTATCAGAATACATAGGTCTATTATGAAACTAGACTTCAAAAAGAAAACCTAATTTATATTAGATTATGAAATATATTAGCATAGAATTTTTTTAATTTCACATGTGAAATTATAAAAGTATATATATAAAGGGAATTTTTCTAGGCTAAAAATGGGGTTCTTCTTACATAGGTGAAGAAATTTCCATTTGATTTTGAGGATTGATGAGCAAAGACCATATGGATTGGCACTGCATTAATTCTGTCAATAGATACCTTTTCATGTATATTATATGGATTGATGCTTACCCTTTTCTCTAGCCAGTTTTTCCCATTTACTGGTGCATGCTTTTGTTTTTGATTTGTTCTTGTTGCTAGGTTAATTTGGATATTGCATGCTATTCTCAGTTAGGAAGATTTGCTACACCTTTCAAAACAACTAAAGAATTATTGAAATGTATGCACATGGAAAGGGAAAAACAATGCCAAATGATGGTAGCAATCATTGTTTAGGCTGGGGTTCACAGTTTTGGAAGTATTCTTTTTCCTTTCCTTGTGTGTCTTTTGTCTTTGTGGTGTTTTATAGGTTACTGTTGTGTCTGGTTTTAGGAACAGTGTTGTTGTCTTTGGATGTTTCAGTTCTATTCTGAAATGGTTTCTGTAACGTGCCATTGCCATTTAAAATGATCTATCATCACCATTCACACACCCGAGGCTTAATCATGTTATAAGTTCCAATTCTAACAAATAAAATCACAGGAAACAGAATGTTTAAAGTAAATATAATAACAGATCATTGTTCAATGATCTCCGGAATGAGATTTGGTAGAGTGCAAGTTACTTAAATTATGCACGAAGTATGAAAATCGTCTGCCCTTAACTATGCACTTTTTGGTGTTCTATTTTTAAAAGGTGAGTTTAGGGTTTAAGATTTAGAGTTAGAGTTTATGGTTAGAGTGAAGGGATTTAGGGGTATTGTGTATTTTTAGAGTGTAGAGTTTAGAATATGAAATTTAGAATTAGAGTTTAGAATTTAATTTTTAATATATTTTTAACGTAAGACATAAAAAGGGGCATACTTACGGAGTAGAGTATTTTTGTTCGCACAATGTACATGATGTATAAGAGTCTCCTACTGCATGCATGCATGCATGGAAAATAATATACTCTCCCTTTGATGACATTCTTCAATTCATACCAGAGTACTACACAGTACAATAATGTGTCAAAATTCAATAAAGAATGGATTACACGTTATGATAAGATATATTTATTCCGGATAAAAATTATTTGCCCCGTTTCGGTGTCCCTACTTATGCTTCATTACTAAAAAATACTATAAAATTAAATTTCAAGCCTTAACCCTAAATTCTAAATCCTAAAACCTATACCCTATACCCTAAAAAATACAATCTACCATAAATTCCTTAAGCCTTAACCATAAACCCTACCCTGGACCCTAAACTCTAAACCTAATTTTGAGCGTGGGGCATAAATAGGGACACCGAAAAGGGGCAGAAAATTTTCATCCATTTCTTCCGCCATAATATTTTTTTATTATTTTTGTGTTTCTAAATTATTTCATTTAAAATGTTACTGCAAAAATTAACAATTATCAACTTTTATATTTCCTTTTCTCCTTCAATATAAAAAAGCTCATTTTTAAAATCAATTTATCCTTAATTTCTAAACCTTTTATATGAAATGGTTTATGAAAATTTTGACTTTCTTAAATGGTGCATAATTAAAATAATAATAAAATTATTAGATTTTCTAAAAAATAATTTCATTCAACAACAATAATACTACTACTACTAATAATAATAATACCCCCTACCTACCCATGCCTGGATATGATTACCTTACCTCCAAAGGAGAGGGAAAAAAAGGAATGATTACTCTAGGTAAAAAACAGCTAGGTTATTCAAATTTCATTCTTTTCTTGAAAAAATATATATATTTCTTATCGTTACGAAATCATGGAATAAAAAATGTATACGTTCAAATGATGGGTTGATTAAACCAAAATACCACATACGAAAGATTAAGGTAATTTAATATTTTGAGAAACTATTAGTTGGTTTAATAGGATGATTATTAAATTTTTAAATAAGATTTAAAATTCAAATTATAATACTTTAAATAAAATAAATTGAGATGATTATAATAAACTTTTACAATACTCAATTTAAATTAGTTGATTGTTGTGTCATTACCGATTATTGTGTCATTGCCGATTATTATACCAAAAAATAACCACAAGTAAATGAATTAATTGTACAAGGTTATCCAATATGAAAAAATATTAAAACATCGCATAAATAATATAAAGAGATAAATGGATGTTTAAAATTTTATATAAACAAATTATTATTGTAGTGTTCTTAGGCCCAAATTTAAAAACTGTTTATAAGACTGGGCCCATCATAAAAGCTTGAAGATTAACTAGGTTATATTGTTAAAAGCCCAAATCAGACAATAAAGAACTTCAATAATAAACATTAAAAAGTTGGTTTTGGGTTGGAATACTTTGTATTAAATTATTTTAAATTTTAATATCTATTTTTTAGTATTTTGAATTCATTATATTTTATATCTATGTCATTTTATGTTGTGTTACTTCATATTTAGGTTGTTTCAAATTTAAATTTTTATTGAGTTTTTAATTTTTTTTGACAAATTTTAATTCTAATCATAATCCTATTAAGAGGGGAGTTGAGAGGGGACTCTAAGAGAATGGAAGATTTGTTTTTAGTAGGTCTAGAACCCTTGACCTAAGAGAATTGAGGGAATAAAGATGAACAGCTTGGCCTGCCGGCCAAATGTACTTGCTCAAATTTAAAAAAAAAATTAAAAATATTCATTAGTATATTTTTATATTTTTTAGAAAATATTTATATGTTTAATACATAAAAATTAAATAACATATACCGATAACGTGTTTCAAACACATTGTCCCTGTGACCAAATATACCGCAAGTAAAATATATAGAGAACCCCTAAAATCTTAATATTAAGATCCGTTATTGATGACTATACTCATTTTAGATTATTAGCTCATAAATTGGAGGTAAAAATTTGTTATTTCCACGAGTGCCTTAATTTTAGAGTATATAATTTAGAGTTTTAGGAGCTTTAGTTTAGAGTTTAGAATTTAGTGTTTATGGTTAAAATCTAGTGTTTAGGGTTTTATGGTAATATAGTTAGGGATTTAGTTTTAACCTATAAACCTTAAATTTTAACCCTAAACCTAATATTCTATCAACAATCTATAAATTCAAAACTACTACACTTGAACTCAAAACGGAGTCTCTAAACCCTAAAACTAAGTAGCTTGTGCAAACAAAGTTTCCGCTAACAATAATTACTCTTTTATATATATATATATATAGTTGTTGAATCCTTCTACACAATCTAAAATCATTATACATGTTATGAAATTGTATTATTTTTATTAAATTAATATCTTTTAAAAATATTATATTTAGAAAGTTCAAATAACATTCAGATTGAAGGTTTTTATTATTATTATCAACTTCTGTTGATTAACAACATTAATAGCCCTTTGAACTTGGGGGAAATTCAGAGAAACATATTGCGACCAAAAAACAACAAAAGCAAAAACATATGTCTGCAGGAACAAAACTCAGTTGGCTGTTTCTTTGAAAACTTTGAA
Organism: Hibiscus trionum; assembly: GCA_030270665.1. Taxonomy (NCBI): domain Eukaryota; kingdom Viridiplantae; phylum Streptophyta; class Magnoliopsida; order Malvales; family Malvaceae; genus Hibiscus; species Hibiscus trionum. The sequence continues at coordinate 25,295,983 of BSYR01000006.1, read as the reverse complement.
AATCTGCTAAAACAACAATAAATGATGCCGAACCCTAGAAAGAAGAAGAAACAAACAACGAGCGTTTAAAGCTGAAGGCAAGAGCGTACCTGGTAATAGTTACTTTGCATTTGAAGACTCCGCTTCCTCATCTGCAGTTTTCACATTCAGAATTTGAACCCAGCAATCAAAACGAAAGTAAAAGTTTTAATGAAAATAATGGAAACTAAAGCCTAAGGCCTAAGCAGCAAGAGAAATGGAAAAAGAAGCCACAGTGGGTTCCAACAGTGCAAAACCTTGGAAGTTGGAAGAATGAAAGACAAAACACAAGTGAGAAACAGTAATAAAAGCATCGGATTCGGAACCTACAGGAAGAAGAAGAGGAAGAAACAAACTGTTTCCGAGCTTTCTATTTTATCGGAAATTAATATTGGCATTTTGGGTTTGAGTTTTGGAAGTGAAAGAGAAAGAAGGTGACAGTGTTTCAGCCGGAAACATGGCATTCAGGGAAGACTGTGTGAGTCCGAACCACGGGTCACCATTGTACGGTGCTTCATTCATATATATATATATATATTTGGTTTAACCACTTGTATCCAAACTATTAATCCAGATCGAATATTACAGTTTATTATAAGGACGACCCTCTTTATTTAATTTGTTTCATTCACAATGTTAAAATTTGAACTCTGTACCTTACTTTAGATATCTAATGCCTCGTTAATTTATTTTTATCAAGTACATAATTAACGTGAATCAAGTGGACGCATGAATCATACTCTTTATATACATCATCTAAGTTTATAATAATAATAATAATTATTATTTAATCTTTTTATAGTTTATTAGATAAAAAATATTAAATCGTATTTCAACTTATTAGTCGATATTGTCACTCATTTTGATTTCTATTCTTTCTATGAAAGATATTTGAGACAATTAGCTACAATAATATGGAGTTTGTAAATATAAAAAATATATTTACCGTAAACTTGATTGAATTTAATCATTTAAACTAAAAATACGACGTCGAAATTGAATTAAAAATAGAGTGTCACCGTCACATCTGTGGAGTCGGGGGACAAGAAATAAAAAACATTTTCATACAGGAATTGGGGCAGCAAATAAGACGGAGGCAAATAAAGAAACCACTGAACGTAATTTATTGAGGGATTTTTTACTTTGACCAGAAGATATAAGATGTACGACGCTAAAGACAGATGGGTTAGGTCCTCTTTATTTCTAATATTTTCTCTGCCCCAGAAAGATTTTTGTGTACAAATTCGGCCTATATTCTTATTCCATCGCAGATTTAATTAATGGATAATCAGCGGATGAGGCGTTGGTGCATTGGTACATCCATCGTTCGAGTTCGAGACCTTGTGTATACAAAAAATTCTCGCTGGAGGCTCATCCATTAAAACTAAGTATACGACACATATCGGTACGAATTAGTCAGGACAAATTGTTGAGAATTGGGAAGACAACCAGAAAAAATAGGTAACATTTGTCAAAATCAGATACAACGCTTACACTCTCTGTCGACCTGTTTACTCGGCCATTTAACTAACCATAATCATATTTCAGCACTATAACTTCAGAATGAGAATGAGAAAAAAGAATTCACAAAACGTTAGGTTTCTTTTAAAACCTACACCATTACAAACAGCTTCAAAGTAAAGAAAATAGCATGCTTCTTGGAAGCCAACTAATAATAATCAACACCAATATATTAATGAAAATCCATTAATAACATGTACAACCCTCAAAATAATGTCCGTGAAAAGCATACATATAGAGCCGGGATGTTACAAGTCGGGTACCATCGATGCCAAGTCCAAGTCTTCATCGGAATCCATCACCTCCTCAAAGTCATAGTATGCATTCACCTGCACATGTGGAGGTTAGCTTCCATTCCCTTCTATTCATCTTTATGTTTAAGGTAACATCCACTAAGGTTATCCTTGCAATCAACTACCGAATCGGATTTAGCTACATATATTATTGAATCCAGTTCGATACCTTGGGTCTTGGGGTAATTGCTTCAAAACTATGGAATTCAGGGTTATCAAAATCTGGGGACTTCAGTACAATATATGCTCCCTTGTTATTGTATCTCTCTTCAGTTGCCTGGATCATACAAAGAAGATGCGAGTCAAATACAAGCAGACTCAGGACATACTGAGAATATGGCACTCCCACAGCAAATATATTGTTCTTGTTCTCGCTAAAATTGTATCCAAAGTTTCCTCGATGTTTAACACCACCGACATAAAATAGATAGACATACTTATATGCTTACCCTGGATCTTTATCAGGTTTTGGTAATCTGTTACATTTTTTGCTGTTACCTTGATCGGTGAGTGATGTTTGCATGAGCTGTGCAAGTAGTTAAAAAGGATATGGTGGAAAATTTAAGCCAAAACATGGGCATACTTTGTCATTTGCTGTCGAAAATCAAAACCATAAACCAGACCTTTAAATCACAAGGGATGACAAGTAAACCATTGGAGATGAAAAAGATACCTGAAATTGTGGGTAGTCCGGAGCACTAAACACGGTTATAAGTTTCCCCGATTCCACATCATGATCTATGGTGTATCCTTCATCCATTCCTGCAAGACCGGGCCTCTTTTCTCTTGCATCAGGTCCTTCATGTGATCTGATAATTAGCTGAGGCAATTGCACCCAAAAACAACCACACTCTAAATATTTCGCAACTCAAAGAAGAGCTAGCCCATAAAATTAATAGCTGTAATGAATAATAAGCGATTAAAAAAAGAACCACTATAACATACGACTTAATTAAAAAAATAATATCAATTCAAGAAAGTTTATTGAACAAAAAGAACGTCATAGTTTGCCAGAAATAATAGTGTAAAAGTTAGATTACAGCATCAAGTTATTATCTTATTAGCACTCCCCACACTTGCAACCGAAGTGCAAGTTTTAACACGTAAGTCCTAACAACTTATTCCCCTAACACTATAATAGATATGCGTGATCTAATCGCATCAAAATGTAGACTAATAATAAGCATTATCCTCCTGTATATAACTTAGACTTGAAATGCTCAACCAGAAAATCTAATTTACCATTTAGACAATGAACTCCGTCTCAGATTTAGACTCAAATCTAGGCCAAAAAATTGTATAAGATGGTCCTTCAAAATTGTGCAGCTCATACCAGATTTAGACTCAAGTTGCAGATCGAATGCCTGGTGTTAAAGGATGGAAAGCACCTAACATCTTCAACTGGAATGATAACATCCCCTTCTCTTAATAAATGCAGAGCTTATAGAAACATAAATAGCATGTTTACAGAGAGAAATAACAGAGTTACCATCTAAAAAATACTAACCAAATATCAGACTGCTTAAATGTCTCTTCTAATGTTGATGGAGAGTGGAGACAAAATAATTTAATTACACAATTACCAAATCAACTGTTAAATTTAACCACAAAAGCTTTAAAGGAAAAACGTAATTATGATAATACCTTTAGTTTGAACTTCTGTAAGAACTCCTCTGTGCAGTCAGGGCCCCATAACAGGCCAATACCTCTCTCCTTATTAGGGGAAAGACCTGGTTTCATTGATGGATCTGACCATAGCACATCGCCGGGAATCAAATTCTGTCCTTCCCAAGGAGGATCAAGGACTGATCTTCGAGCTTTAGATAGCTCCTCCAAAGAACCAAGACATAACGCGTTGGATTCAGGGACGAGATTCATCCTACGATTCTTCTTCCCTCTCGTCCTTTTGGAAGGGGTGACGGTAATGCTGCGGAAAAGCCCCCCATGAGCAGTATATACACGCTCAGCAATTATAGAGGCCAAAGGAAGTCCTTCAAAGCATCCCAAACATTTGCGATACACATGCTTACCTTTATCCCCATACTTAGCCAAAACTTCCTTCTCAAACCCATAAGTAGAGGTGCAGTACTTGGATTCATGATTTCCACGAAGGAGATACACTCTATGTGGCATGAAAACCTAGAAGAACATGCTATCTTGTCAAAAGTTACTTAATAATCAAAATAGTAGATAGAATTCAGCTTCAGTAATAAATAAATCAATGCAAAGATCAAAATCCAGTGTAATTTAAGGAAAAAGAAATGAACTTAATTTCTGGCCATTAAGGGGAAGCATGTTTGGAAGTTAGCTGCTTAACCAAAAACAGAATAAAAACAGTATGCTAATCACAGCTGCTAAATGCTAATGTATAAATTATTGTGAGATCCATAATCTAAGAACTGAGAAGCTATGTTCAAGTTGAAGCATCAAAACCATATACAAACAGCTCATGAAAGATGGTACTTACAAATACTAAAACAAATGTTATAAAAAGTGAAATCTTTGTAAATTGGAATTACCTTCCAGGCTAGCAAGAGCAAGAAAGTCTCGAGACCCCAAGCTCCTCTGTCAACATAATCCCCATTGAAGACAAATATCCGATTTCCGGAAGGAAAGCCAGCATCTTGGAAGAGGAAGAGAAGATCATGCAATTGCCCATGAAGATCGCCGACCACCACGACCGTTGAATCAGAGTCGGGGGTCTCGATTCGGACGCAATTGGGTTCTTTGTGGAGGATCTTAGAAGCTGTAAGAACGAGGGCATCGAAAACGGGAACTGGCAGCACGGAGGGGAAGGACGAGGGGGGCAGATTTTTCGAACTCCAGTCGAACGCCGAGATTACGTGCTGGATCCACTCAAGGCTGAGCTGGCCATCGGGAGGCCAAGTTAGGGGTACCGGAACAACCTCCGGGAGTGAGGACGGCGAAGGGTTGGCGGTGGATGTGGAGGAGGAGGAGGCATCTGCATCTCTTGAAATTGGACTGATATTGATATTATTACTGCTATCATCAGTAGACATAATTTGAGAACAAATTTATTTTCCGGGATGAGAAACTGTGGTAGAAATTTGGAATCCCTCCTTGAACATACAATACATGAGTAGTTCAACATACAGATTATGTTGTTCTGGCTGGTTGATTTATTACACCTCAACATTATTCAAATAAAATCAAATTAATTAGTCGAATTAAAATCAAATTAATTGAATCTAATAAAAATTATGGGAATTAAGGTTGTAAATGAGACGAGACAGATCGCGAGCTACTCGATTGGAATCGACTCGAGCTCGAACTCGGCTCTAGTTCTTGACGGGCCGAGCCGAGCTACTTAATACCCGACTCGAAAAGTTCACGAGCTACTCGAAAATATAATATACTATAATATTTTATAATTTAAAATCCAATTCAACTTAAAACCCTAAATATAAACGCTAAACATAAGTATTAAACCCTAAAATTTAAATTCTAAATTCTAAACCCAACAACCCAAACCTCTAAACCCTAAACTAACACCCTAAACTCTAAAATTAACAAGCTTGAGTTTACACAACTTGTGTATCAAAAAAATTTCTTCATAGGACTTTAAATGAGACGTTACAGATGAAAAGTTACTCGAGTTTAATGCGGTCAAAGATCGTCAATACTAGACTCGATTAGGCTCGAATCAAGCTCAAGCTCGACTCAAATTCTAAACGATCCGAGTCGAGCTCAGATTTCTCAAGCTCGTTAAAAATTACTCAAACTCAAATTCAACTCAAAATCTTAATGAGCCGAGCCGAACTTAGTACTACTCGAACTCGACTCGGCTCGTTTACACCTGATGGGATAAGTATGGGGTGGGAAGGGGTAAGAGAAGCCCAATTGTTTTTTTTTTTTGTCCGAAGGAAGAGAAGCCCAAAATAAAATAATGAGATTAGGCCAACTTAATAATAGAAATCGATCCATCGTCGTCTTCTATTCTGTTATCAAGACAAAAAGGGAGGAAATTTAAGTACAGAGAGCAAAGGGAAGAATTCCTGAAGTAAATGGAAGAGTACCCAGAAGAATTAAGGAGTCCACCAGTGGCGCTGCTAGCCTTGGTAGGATGCTCAGACCACCACGCTGCGATAACGACCCACCTCCTCTCCCAGCAGCCTCCTATCAACACCCTCGCCTTGCCGGACTTCTCCAAGCTCACCCATCTCCTTCAACGCTCCTCCTCTTCATCTTCACCGGCCGGATTCTTGAAAAGGGATTGGCTGCTCAAGCACCGTACCAAGATCCCCGCCGTGGTGGCCGCCCTCTTCTCCTGGGATCACGTGTCCGGTGACCCTGCACAATGGGTCCAAGTCTGCTCCGATCTGGATGACCTGAAAGCCGCTATTCGTCCGAGGAACACCAAATTGCTACTGGTCGTCGTGGTGGGCAAATCGGAGGACATCAGTGAAGATCGTCTCCTTGCTTTACGGAAACGAGCAGAGGTTGATTCCAAGTACCTTCTCCTCTATAACCCCGATCCTTCTCAACTCGATAATTCCCTTCAAAGGTGCTCCTTTTATCCCCTTTTACTGAATCAATTTATATATAAATTGTGCGATATACCTATACATCGTAATGTCTGTCAGGTTGAGCGCCAGCTTTGCCGAACTAGGGGCTACTTTTTACAAAGAAGAAGGTCGAAGGATTAAAGCTCGCATTGAAAAGAAGAACTTCTCCACTCCCGACCTCCAAGTTCGCTACTGTTTCAAAGTAATAAGAATAATTAAAGAATAAGCTTTGATTACTTTTATTTTTTCATTATTATTAATTCCAGATGTATTGGCTCATTGGTTCACAAAATGGCTAGGTTGCTGTATATGCAGAGTTCCGACGAGACTGGGCTGAAGCCTTGAGGTTCTACGAGGATGCCTATCATGCTCTGCGAGAGGTTCTTTCCCTAATTATCCTTTTTTTTTTACAATCTTAAGCTTCAGTCTTTGACCATCTATGGATATGCTATGCTATGCAGATGGTTGCTACCGCTACAAGATTACCTCCCATACAACGCTTATCCGAGATCAAAACTGTTGCCGAACACTTGCATTTCAAGATTTGCACTTTGTTGTTGCATGGTGGAAAGCTCAACGAAGCAATCACATGGTTCCACCAGCACATTGGCTCCTACAAGACCCTTGTTGGAGCTCCAGAAGTCATTTTTCTTCACTGGGAATGGCTCAGCAGGCAGTTTTTGGTTTTCGCTGAGTTGCTTGACTCGAGCTCTGCTACTCTTCCAAGTGCTTCCTCTCAGCCATTAGACACTGCTGACCAAACTCTAACCGAATGGGAATTCCATCCAGCTTATTACTATCAGGTCTGTACCATCATTGTCCACATTTAATTCTTTTATTTGTTTTTCTTGCTTCTCATTAGTGATTAGCCATTTTGTTTTAGGTGCTTTCCCTTGCAAGTCTTGCTAACTTGCTTTATAGAAAACCCTTAGAAACAATGAGGCCAACGGTTACCCATACATTGTTTTTTGGGGCTAAGGATAGGTATAAGCTAATATATGTATGTACCTTGGTAGCTGGTAGTACTATTCTCATGCTCGTTTCTCTTTTCTTCTTGCTTGCTTTGGTGAGATTGAACATGCATCCAGAGTTCTCTTCGATTATTTAACTTAGCTGAATAATAAAATTCATCTTGCAACAGTCAGCCGCTCAATACATGAAGGAGAAGAGATCTGCTCTGGAGTTGGCAGTGTCAAATTCAGAAACTTTTAATGATAATGATGATGGAAGTGCTGAATCTGTGGCACCATCACTTTATATTGGCCAGTTTGCTCGGTTACTTGAGCAAGGGGATGATTCAGCTATACAGTCGTAAGTATTGGAAAATTTAACTAAAAGTCTTATTTGATATGGACCATATTCCTTATAATAAATGTTTGGATTTTTATTCTCATCTGACTGCGCAGCATTACTGATGATGAATACACCCGTTACTTGATTGCCGAGGGAAAAAGGTTTCAAGACTCCTTTGAAATTATTGCTTTGCTCAAAAAGTGTAATGAAATGTACAGTAACCGTAAAGTTCAGAGGATGGCTTCACTTTGTGCCTTTCAGATTGCTAGAGAATATTTTTCTTTGGGTGATTTCAGCAATGCAAAACAGTTTTTTGATGATGTTGCAAATCTATATAGGCAAGAAGGATGGGTTACTTTGTTGTGGGAGGTTTTGGGTTACTTGAGAGTGTGCTCAAGGAAACAGGGTGCGATAAAAGAGTTTGTAGAGTTCTCTCTTGAAATGGCTGCATTGCCAGTATCTATTGTCGATAGCATCCAGTCCTCCAAATGTGGTCCAGGAGGACCTGCAAGTCTTGAACAGAGAGAATTGATACACAGAGAAATTTTTGCACTCTTAAGTGGAGAAGCTAGACCTGAATCCGTTAATGGACTTGATGATCTCAAAGTAACCGGAGATAATACCCTTCATCTTGAGATTGATCTCGTTAGTCCACTCAGATCAGTACTTCTTGCTTCAGTGGCTTTTCATGAACAGATAATTAAGTCTGGTGCCTCCTCCTTGATTACAATATCACTTCTATCACATTTACCCGTTTCCATCGAGATTGATCAGTTGGAAGTCCAATTCAATCAATCTCAATGCAATTTTATCATCATGAACTCCCAAAAACGTCCACTAGAAGCAGTGCAGGGTGAGCAACATGATCATCGAATGGAGAGTTCCCCTTCTTTAGCACTTGTTACAAACAAATGGCTGCGGCTGACTTATGACATCAAATCTGGTAAGTCAGTTATATATATGCATTCGTTGTTTTCACCATACATTAGGTTCATCTAATAAAGACCTAGGACCTAACCCACATTGATAACATAGTCATTTTCAACTAGCCATTCCTTAAACTTGCAAATAAGAGAAGAATCATTTCTCCTGTAATTCTGAGAGGTTTTGTACACGGTGTTGTTTGATATTACGCTGACTACTTTGCAATGAGTTCGTTACAGCATTACAGCCACGCGTTTTGACCTAACCTAAGTTCATTGATACTTTATTAAATGATAGTAAGGGACCTCTTAGCTTTCAACAAGTGAGCCTAGGATTTAATCAACCAAAAACCATGTGAAATCACTAATGCTGCACCCTAGATAGCAAATAAGGGTTACATCAGATTGACAATATAACTTGTTTCCTCACTTCTTTCTTGTCTGGGATTTTAGTTTTTCTTTCTTCAAAGTTCAATCGAAAGGATAGCTTATTCTTGATTTTCCCTAGAGATTCAAAGGCTAAAGTCATATTTCAATGCAAGGTCCTGGTAGTTCTTATTTTTAGCCAGAACCATATGGGATCTGATGTCTTCTTTCTGCATACCTTCGCTTATATTGTAATTTCTTTATTATGATTAGCATCATGGTTTCCTTCATTTTATCCACGTACTGTTCATTAATACAACATTCAAAAATTTCAGAACAAAGTGGAAAGCTTGAATGCATATCTATTATTGCAAAAATGGGACCCCATTTCACAATCTGCTGCAGAGCTGAAAGTCCTGCTTCAATGGATGATTTACCTGTTTGGAAGTTTGAAAACCGTGTGGAAACTTTCCCCACAAAAGATCCTGCTCTATCATTCTCTGGTCAGAAGGTTGCTCAGATTGAAGAACCTGATCCGCAAGTGGATGTCACTCTTGATGCTTCTGGCCCTGCATTAGTTGGAGAGAGATTTCTGGTACCAGTTACCATAACCTCCAGGGGGCATGCCATCTATGCTGGTGAAATGAAGATAAATCTCGTCGATGTGAGAGGAGGTGGCCTGTTTAGTCCTAGGGAATCTGAGCCTCTTTCATTGGACACACATCATGTTGAGCTTCTTGGCATTGTTGGACCAGATTGGGAAGATGAATCTCAAAAGTTCTCTGATAAAATCATTAAAATTCAACAATCTTTTGGATTGGTTTCTGTTCCGTCTCTAAAGATTGGAGAATCATGGTCCTGCAAACTAGAAATCATGTGGCACCGTCCCAAACCAATTATGCTGTTTGTATCATTGGGCTACTCCCCGATTTCTTTTGAGTTGAATGCACAAAAGGTCAATGTCCACAAGACCTTGCAAATTGAAGGAAAGGATGCTGTTTTAATTAGCCAACATTTTATGCTGCCCTTCCGCAGGGATTCCTTGCTGCTTTCAAAGATCAAGCTGGCCCCTGATTCCAATCAGTTTTCATCACTACCCCTGCATGAATCAACAGTACTTGTTGTTAGTGCCAAGAACTGTTGTGAGATCACATTGCAGCTCCTATCTATGGCTATTAAAGTTGATGGTGGAACTGAAAAGTCATGTTCCATCCAGCATGGGAACGAAGATCTTGGCCCTGCAATTCTTGTGCCCGGAGAAGAATTTAAGAAAGTTTTCAATGTTATTCCTAATCTGGATTCCTCGAAGCTTAGACTAGGGGTGGTGCATCTAAAATGGAAGAGGCATTGTGGAATCGAAGATAGATCTGGTTCGACTGTGATTGATTCTGAGGTTGTAACTAAACACGAACTTCCCGATGTACATGTAGAGTTGTCACCAATTGTTGTGACTTTGGAATGTCCTCCTTATGCCATCCTTGGAGATCCCTTCATGTACCATGTTAAAATCCGCAACCAAACCGAGTTACTTCAGGAGGTTAAGTTTTCATTGGCAGATTCACAAAGTTTCGTGTTATCTGGGTCTCACAGCGACACGGTGTTTGTCCTTCCAAGATCGGAGCACGCCCTTTGTTATAAAGTAGTGCCTCTTGTCTCAGGTTTGCAACAATTGCCTAGAATATCTTTGACAACTGTGAGATACTCGGCTCGGTTTCAGCCCTCCATTGCTGCATCTAATGTATTCGTTTTCCCATCCAAGCCACATTGCAAGATGTCTGGTATAACAGAAGAAAGGGTGGAGAAGCCTGCTGCAGCAGACTAAATTCTATTCTTTGTTCACTGTGATTATTACCGATATTATTGCCGTATATTTATGAATATACGGGGGAGTCTTGTCTCGTGAGACCAAAGCTTTGTGGTTGAACATAAGCTAGCAACTCAGGTAACTCGAAGATATCAATTAGTTTGTTTCCGTTTTTGGTGCAATGGAATAAAAGAAACGAGGCTTAGACATATCAATGTCGTGAGATGGTGGTGGTTGTTTCGTTGTTTCTCGGCAGAGAGAAAAAATGGTATGCTCATTTCGTGTTCATAGACATTAAAGAGGTGGCAAAACATTTTATTCTGGTTCTTGCATGGTATTTTTGGTTGTAGAATTTGTCTCTTTTAGAGTTTAGAGATTGTAATATCCAGGACTCAAAAGTCATTTCACATCCGCACTGGCTTAAGAAAAATCATTGTTAGAACCCTTCTAAATGAGTTTTGTTTCATGCTGTATTTTTCTAAGGGAAAATTGACCCCTAAACTATACCTCTGATTTTCAAATCGGTTGTTAATTTTCTGTTTCAGTTAATAATGGGACTTAGAACTATAGTTTTCTCTTATTTTATGCAGAAGTGAAGGGTCTTCCAATAAACAAATTGATAGTTTACTTGTAACTTGTTGGTCCTATATATTACTCATTCATTTAGGAAAAATTATATTATTGGTGATTCTCACCACGTTATCCATGAGACCAACCAATGAAAACCACCCACATGATTTTTCCATGTCGTTTTTTCCAACCAGTGAATTTTCACTAAAGTTTTTTTTATGTCATTTTAAAAACTGTTTTTTTTAAGTTATTCTAAAATTAGATTAATGACATGAAAAATAATGATGAAGTGGATGGTTTTTACTGGTTGGTCCTATAGATGACGTGGTGAGATATAATTTCTCTTTATTTAGGAATAATCAAAATTCAATTAGATTAAAAAAAATCAATTGAATTATAAATTTCTGTTAATATCACTTGGGTCCCGATAGTTTAAAATATGTAAATAGATCCCTCTCAACACAAAAATCCAATATTCTATGAAAATTAAAATTATACTATATAATTATTGAAAATTATTTAAAAGTATAAAAATGTTACATTAAAATATGAAAGTTGTTCAAAATGATAAAATCAAACATTAAATAGATAATTTGTTCTAAGTCGGAAGTTATTTATATTATTGACATGATTTTAATTTGACATTTTTTAATTTAATTCTAAAAAATTTGTTCTATTTAAATTTTATTTCATTCGATTAAAAATTAAATTAAATTGAAATGGTAAATTAACTCATTAACTCAACTAACTTTAAAATTATTTGATCTGATCCAATACTCACCCAACATTGACCTAGAAGAAAACCAAAAAAAAAAAGATAAAAGGGAAATAAAAAAAAGTATGAAACTATGCATGTTGCGGTGAGTTGGTGAGAGTAGAGAAACATAGCACGTGACTGAGTCATGCTGAATCCGTGACTCGTTTGGTAAAGACGGAGAAGGCCGTAAGGCCCATGATGGATGAACAATGACGGATGCCAAAAATCTTATCTGCACTGTTTTTAATTTTTATGAGGAATGATAAAGTTTGGCGGTTTCGATCCTTCTTTCTTAATTAAAGTGGTGAATAAATTAATTGGGATTCCAATTTTGTTAACATAAAAATATAATTAAGAATTTAATGCACAATGTTAGAATTTAGGGTAAAGTATACAAATGGTCACTAAACTATTTCTAAAAATATAAAATGGTCATCAAACTTTTAAAAATTACATAATGGTCATTAAACTTTAGTTTTTATTAAAAAATGGTCACTGGGCAGTTAACGGGAGACGTGACAGTTACGAAAATTTGTATAATAACATATTTAATCCTCAATATCTACACATTCAATTAATTTAGACATCAATAATGAGGGTTAAATTAGGAATAAATTGATTAAATGTGTCAATATGAAGGATTAAATGTTATATTATTCAAATTTTTGTAACTGTCACGTCACCCAATTAACGACAGTTAACGGCTCAGTGACCATTTTGTAACAAAAAATAAAATTTAATGCCCATTATATAACATTTGAAAGTTTGATGACTATTTTATAAATTTAGAGATAATTTAGTGACTAATCGGTAGTCGTCTAACCGGTAAAGATCGGTCTCTTTATTTAAACTAAATAGGGCATAATGTAATTTTCTCAAGTTAAATGTTTATAATATTAAGTTATTTGGCTTTTCAAGAATCTATTTGTATGCCAAGTTATAAATTTAACTTTCATTTGTAATAATAATAAAACATAAATATGGTGTGTGTTTTAAAATAATTTACACTGATTGTTTAAAAAGTATATTTCGTGTAATATTTTTTGAACAAAATATTTCACATAATATTAACAATTGGTAATCGCAGTTTATTTTATACTATATTTTTATGTTAATTTAAGTTGATATTTATTTATATTTATATAAAAAAATGATATTTGTTTACACCAAATTACCATTGTAATACTAACCTGGGCCATGGCATTGGCATCACAGTAATGAAATTGATAATTTGCATTTGAGTTAATGATTTCATCAATTACAATTTTTTTATTAATTTATAAGAGATATTTTTATTTGAATTAAATATTTAAATAAATGTTTTTCGCATTAAATAAATGTTTTAAGTATTCATAATACTTTTGACATCAATGTTAAATATTTAGGTAAACTACCTCTATAGTTATTTAATCATGGAGAGATTCTATTTTGATCATCGTTATTATAATTTTGTCAATTAAACCACTTAACTATTTAAATTATATCAAACAAATAATTGACTGTTAAAAGTTAACAAAAATATTGATGTGGTGATTGAATAAATTTATATAACTACACGTTTGATCCTCATTATTTACACATTTTATCAATGTATAATTATAAAAATTTGTTTAACTGTCACGTCAGCATTTTTGTTTACTTTTAACCACTAGTGACCTAATTGATACAATTTAAATAGTTGACTGGTCTGATTAATAAAATTAAAATATCAGTGGTCAAAATAGAATCTTCACGTAATTAAATGATTGTAAAAGTTTACTCAGATATTTGTTATACAACATTTATTTATCTAATTTTATATTGTAAGGGTCAATTTGCTCATGACCCCACAATAGAGGGACCACTAGGGTAGGTTTAACTTTGAGACCGAACTTGTGGTTGAAAATGTCAAGAAAACTTTGAAACTTAACACAACATATCGACTACACGTTTCCTATGTTGATGTGGATTTGACTTTATAACATGCGAATTGGATGAGTGTTTGAAATGTACTGATCAAATACAAAATATAAATTTTACAAGTACGAGGGGGGTGAATGTAATTTGTTGATGTTGTCGTACAAGCAAAGATCTTAAGAACAATGACATTTTTTTATTTTAATTTTAGTGTAATTTATTCCGAAAAATGTTAATTACTAATGTGCATCACAACTTATATATTAAGCTTTATAGAATGTTGGTAAATTTAAAAAAAAAATTACTCCCTCCGTCCCACAATTTTTGTTCCTTATTGACTTTTTTAGTCAATTTTTTTCAACTTTGACTCATAATTATTTAAAATGTATCATTGATAAAAATATAAAAAATATATATTTTAAAAAACTCTAATCGAGTAATTTTTAAATATATATTTTATAAAAAATAATTATTTAAAATATTCAATATAATAATAATCAAAGTTTAAAAATTTTGACTTTCAAAAAGTCAAAAAATGACATTTTTATAGGATGTAGAGAATACTTTCTTGTGTAAAGATAACCGAAATTGTTAAAATTCAGGTTATTATTTTTTAAATTTAATACACATGTTCCTACTCTAAAATAAATATTTATCCAAACTTTAACAACATCATTTCTTTCTTTCTTCCTTCCTTTTTAACATTTTTTTAACGTAAGGACGAATGAGAAGAAATATGCTCCTAATAAGTATTAAACTCTCGATCTAAGCAGTGACGAAGCTAGAATATTCATATAATGGGGTTAAAATAGGGTATATTTTATATACCAATACAATAAATATTGTTGATCACCTTATACCCTAATAAATTAAGTGGGGTTAATTCTAATATTTCCTATATAAAATTGTGATATAATTCTAATATTTCTATATAGTAAGTACTTTTAAGTGATGTCATTTGCACCATAATATTCTCATGTAACTCCGCCCATAAATCTAAGAGGAGAGAAAATATCAACTGGATGACTTACCACTACACTAAAACTTTGTTAACTTAATATTTAATAACATCATTTCATAATGCTATAAGTCAAATTATATTAGTAATATTTGATTTAGTAACAAGGAGAAATATCAAGATCAAGCTTAGTCATTTGAGTGATCTAAATGTATTTTTCTTTGATAATTTAGAGTTGGTCTAGATAACTATTAATCTAGAATTAATTATCGATTATTATAAGGCACAAACGTCTGAACTAAAATTAATATATTTGAACTTAGAAATAAATGTGGATTGAAAACTCATATATAGTAGAAAAAATTTGAATCTTAAACCCCATTAATCTAATACTCAAACTTTGCCAATTAGACCAAAACCTCGAAAACTTATATAATACATATTTGAAATTAGATTTATTATCTCATTAGTCACTGAACTTTTAATTTTATATTAATTTTATCACTAAATTTTAAAAAGTTTTATTTCATCTCTAAACATTCACATTGATTTGTTTTGGTCAATAAATTGTGAAATCATTGACGGCGTGATGATGTGGTTGCTTCTTCTTTATTTTTTCTGTAGAAAATTGCCAGTTCTTTTAGTTTTTGTTATCGTTCAGTCTTCATATGTAAATGACAATTTTTCGTGATAAAATCGGTGCCAAAATGTTCACACTTTACTTCTTATTGTTCTCGTCAAAATAATTTTTCATAAAACTCACTCAAAAATCAATGGAAATTCATCTAAAGGATTCATATTCTAATGCTTTGATTTCTTTTAAAGATTATTTGGTGAAGCTAATTTTGAGGTATGTTGTTCGTTTTCTTAAAAGAATACTTATTACCATTCGAATTTTTGAACAAGCACATTGACCTAAACACCTCAAATTCGAAAAAGCTCTCAAACCCCAAAAATATTAGACTTTTTTTGTTTAATTTTGTAAATTTTTATTTTTTATTTTTGAAAAAACCTAAACGGATAAAGTGATGCGGTAATTTGATGTTGATGTGTTTAGGGTGAGGGCAAAAAAAGGTCAAATAATGACAGTTTCTAATGGCGGCTAAAAATGGCAAAAACCCTAATTTTGATGAAGAATATGATACAGCAAAATAAAATTATTATTATTATTTATTTATACTAAATTGTCCCATCACCCAATGTTAATGATTTAACGGTCTTGTATAAAAAAGAAATATCAAAAGTTTAGTAATAGAATTAAAATTTAATGAAAAAATAAAGATTTGAGTCCAGGGACGGAGTTAGGATTGAACTACGAAGGGGCAGATCGATTAATTTTGAAATAATAGGGTCTTAAAAAGTAATTAAATCGTAAAAATTAAGAGAGTTTAGGTTTAATTTTATAAATATTAAATTTGAAAGGTCTTAAAAAGTAATTAAACTAGAAAAAAGAGGTCAAAGTTTAATATTATTAATTTTAGATTACATGGTCTTAAAAAATAATAAACCATAAAAAAAATTGGGAGGGGCAAGGAAGAAAAAATGACTTAACTACAATGCTTTCAAAATTATTAGAGCCTAAAATATAATTAACCTATAAAATTTAGGAGAGCAATTGCCTCTCCCTCGTACTTGTATATAGATCTGTCCCTGCTTGAGTCTAGCAATAATGGGATACTTTACCCTTAAAATTAATATGATTTTTAATGTAATGCTAATTTTTTATACAAAGTAAACAAAAAGTTGAAATATATCTCAATGCTTTAAACTCAAGTTTTTAAGATGAATAATTTTATTTATAAGATAGTATATGTTTGGAGTTCATATATATATATTTAACCCTTTGATAATGTACACGTTTTGTAGACAATATGATTGAATTCAGATCTCCTAAGATGAACATTGTCCGCTTTTTCTATTAAGACCATTTGTTGGCAGTGGCAGATGCAAATGTACTCTAGCGTGGGCACGGGCCTACCCTGAACATTTTAAATTTTACATATTTGGCTTTAATTTTCTTAATTTTTATGAATTAGTCCTTAATTTTTTTTAAATCTTTATAAGTTGCGCCCACCCTGAAATTTTGATATTTTATATGTATCCTCTCTCAAAAAAATTTATGAATCTGCCCTTGTTGGGTTCTTATTTTATCTCATTTCAATTTTTTTTAGATGGAATAAAAATTTTTAGGACGTGGTTAATTTATTCTATTTTTTATAATCTTATTATATTATTTATTCAATAAAATGAATTATTACGATTTATTGAAAAATTAATATTATATTTGAATTCGATTCTGAATAATTTAATTTTCATCTCTTAAAAAAATAAACCTGGAAAGGTCGGCGTCCCTAGCTCCCCATCCTCCATGTCGATGGGCCATGGACATCAGAAAACGGTTATGGCGTGACTACCAATTTGCCAGCTGGAGACAGTTAGGTGGACATTTCTCGACATCACCCCTCTACACGTGTTCCCTCCATCTCAGACACTGCATTAACTCACTCCCCCCTCTCCCTCTTTTTTATTAAAATATTTATTATATCTTTTTCACCTTCAATAATATTATCAGATCAAATTATGGGTTTCTTTCTTCGTATTCTACGTTATTATTGTTAGAAAGTTTTATTAATTAATTTATTCGAATATTCAAAAAACAATAATTTATTAGATCTCTATTCTTACATTAATATAATGTCTAGTTTAAATCTCAAGATTTCATGTTATAGATATATATTCTTTATTTGTATGATACTTTGTCTTTTCTCTTTTTTAAATAAAAATCCAACTTCTAATTTTGTCAAAAAAAAAATTAACTACAAAATAAATTTTCAAACTATGCCGCTTTTTTATAATTGGTGCCTAAAATATTTTTTGGTTGAAATATGTGTTTGAAGTTTTATTTTTTGCTGAAGTAGCTGACAGGAAGGCTTTCAAAGAGCGAAGCTAGGGAGGACAGAGCGAGGAACGTAGTGAGAGAACGCAGTGAGGACCCAGGGTCTTCTATGGGCGCCTCGGTCAGCTTCGCGCTCGAACTCTTGAACTTCTGGAATAGACAGATCGAAAGTAAACAAGCAAGGGATGAGCAGCTCCCTCTGGGCATCCACCCGTAAAGATAAGAGCTGATTCTGACCATCTATGAATCCAAATTAACCTCCTAAACTATTTTTTGGCAGAAATAGGTGCTTAAACTTTCAGTTTTGGTTGAAATAAGTTTCCAAGTAGGTGCCAAAATTGACTTTAAAATAAGCCAAAAATAAAAATTTAGGCACCTATTTCAGTCAAAATGAAATTTAGACACGTATTTCAACCAAAAAATACTTTAAGTACCTATTACAAAAAAAGATACATAATTTGAACACTAATTTTATAGTTTATCCTAAAAAAATCATCTATTTAAATGAAAGGTTAGGATTTGTGAATTGAATTTTGTTTTATCAATTGTCTGAGAAGTTTTACCGTGCAACTTTTCTGATAAAGAAATAATTTTTGGGAAAATGTGGTTACTTTGATTCAAAGTATGAAATCTTGTTAGAGTATAATGCATAATATTATGCATTATAGAGTTTTTTTGGTGAACAAAAAGATATCGAAAAGTCGTGTAAGTCTTACAAACACAAACCTCTTATAAATTTGAAATTATAATGAATTTTCCCCTACGTGTGATTTTCCCGCAAGAATTTTTAATGTGAAATTCGTCTTTTTTAATTGTACAATTGTTTGTTTCTCGATATTTTTCTTGTAAATTCTTGACAAGGTTTCCCATAAAATATGACATTGATAGCCTCTAGATCCATATCATATCATGATCAGTAATTTGAAAGTAAATAAAATAAAGTAAAAATACTTTTTATTTGGTTGCCCTTCTAGTTTCTAGTACTCCACTCTGACTAATTCGGACCGACCTACGTCGCACACCTGGTTTTGATGGTTGAGTCTCTCAATGAGAATTTTTTACATACACAACGCCTCGAACTCAAGACCTACTTAAACGATACCAAGCTGCTTGCCACTTGGACCAACCCGTTGAATAAAAACACTTTTTTATTTTAAAATTGATTATTTTGCAATAATAAAAGGACTATTAGACTACTAGTAACTAGTAATCCGCCTCCCTCTCACTTGAGTGCATGCATGTATGGATATTAATATATCACTAGCACATTTGTTTATTACAACCTGGCGATTCAAATACTAAATCTAAAAAATGACTTAAATCATTTATCTTAAGACTTACTATGTTGTACATTTTTTATTTCTATAAAATTGTAGTTCAATTGCCTTGTCAATCTCGATGGATGGAACTAGACTTTTTTTTTATATATATATATAAAAAAAGAACAAAAATAATTATTTGAATAATTATAATTTCACAAAATTTCAATTTTCAGGAAAACTACAATTATCTTTTCATATAATTACCAATATCAAATTTATTGGTTGAATAATCTGGATAAGATGTTGTAGACTAAAATAATTTTTAGTAATAGTAATTAAGGTTTTGACTAAAGCAAACATTTAATAAAAGATTAAGATTAAAATGATCATAAGGAAAATATAACAACCAAACTACCAATTTGATTTTGTATTTTGGCAGTTAATACATAAATTTTAGATAGATTTGCAGTTAATGTTAGAGAAGTAGAAGTAGTTTTGGCAAATGACAGCGAAAGGCTTTTGCAAATGAATCGGGGAAGCCGGAAGGGAAAATGAAAAGGTTTTATATGAGAAGATAAGGGATAAGTCATAATCCAGTTCACGCCTCTTTATTTTAGTTACAGTATCACGTTTTCAAATATCCTCTCTGTTTTATTCAGAAAAAAAATCCATTTTACTTCTTACTTTTTTATTATATTTACTAGTTTTAAATGAAGTTGGAGTATCAATTACTAAAAAAAATATTAATCATCAACTACCCGTTGGTTTAAGATGAGATGTTAAGTCCTTAAGATGTAGAAGTTAGGCAGTTAATGTTAGTTACGTTTGTTAAATGGTAATTTTTTATTTGTTAGTTGGTTAGCATTTGTTGTATAAATAAGAGACTCTTGTATAAATTAAATGTATGATGAATATACAAAGTAAATTTATATTTTCTCTGAGTCAAAATTAACATGATATCAGATAGGGTTAAATACAAAACTTCGGGTGAGGTTGAAAGATACAAATCTCGTCTTGTTGCCAAAAGTTACAATCAAAAGGAAGGGATTGATTATGTTGAAACATTCTCTCCTGTTGTGAAGATAGTTACCATTCGAACAATTTTTGCTCTTGCTTCTGCATTCACTGGCCATTGTTCCAAATAGATGTTCTCAATGGTTTCTCACAAAGGAAGTTTACATGTCTTTACCTGAAGGGTTTTGTAGCCAGGGGAGAGAATGGCTTGTAGGCTACAAAAAATCTTATATGGATTGAAACAAACATTCAGACAATAGAATTTAAAGCTTATTGAAGCTTTAATTGCAGCAGATTTTATGCAAAGTAAATATGATTACTCACTGTTTACTAGAAAACATCAAGGTAAGATTGTTATTCACCTTGTTTATGTGGATGATTTACTTATAATCGAGAATGACAAGGCCTAGATTGATGAGTTAAAGCGGACTTTGAATTGTAAATTTAGAATAAAAGATCTTAAAGAGTTAAAGTATTTCCTGGGCATTGAAGTGTTGAGATCAAGAGAAGGGACCTTATTAAACCAAAGGAAGTAGGCTCTTGAGCTTATCGAAGATACTGGCTTAGGAGAGCCAAACCAGCTTCAAATCCTTTGGAACAAAATCTGAAGTTGACCACAATAGATGTTGTTGATGAATTGCTAGAAAATAAATCACTCTATTAAAGACTGATTGGAAGGTTAATATATCTTATATATACCATACCTGATATTACTTTTGCAGTAAATCATTTGAGCCAGTTTATGCAAATTTCAAAGAAGTCACACATGGATGCTGCCCTCAGAATAGTCAGGTATATCAAAAAAGAACCAGGTATTGGGATTCTGTTGGTAATATCAAATGATCTTCAGATTAAAATCTATTGTGATTCTGATTGGGCTTCTTACGCAATGACAAAAAAATTAGTCACTAATTTTTATATTCTGTTTGGAAGATCTCTTATATCACTGAAATCTAAAAAAATGAATGTAATAGCAAAATCTTCAGCAGATGCTGAGTATAGAGCCATGGCTGTTGTTACAGCTAAAATAGTATGGTTAAAAGGTTTGCTTGAGGAGTTGAGTGTGAGGAAGTTACAGTTGGTGAAACTGTACTGTGACAGCAAGGTAACATTTTAGATTGCAGCCAATTCTATTTTTCATGAGCGCACGAAGCACATCGAAAATGACTGCCATTTCGTGAGAGAAAAAATTCAAGAGAAGATAATTCGGACTAAGCACGTTTCTACTCTTGAACAACTTGCAGACATCATGACCAAGGCTCTAGGTTATCAACAAAATGGACACTTGACTTAAAGTTGGAAATCAAAAATGTTTTTAATTCCCAACTTGAGGGGGAGTGTAGAAGTTAGGCAGTTAGTTTTAGTTACTTTTGTTAGATGGTAGTTTTTCCTTTGTTAGTTAGTTAGTATTTGTTGTATAAATAAGAGACTCTTGTGTAAATTAAATGAATGATGAGTATACAAAGTGAATTAATATTTTCTCTGAGTTAAAATTAACATAAGAAGCTTGGAGTTCGAATTTTAACTTTGAGAATGAAAAAAAATGAATTGGGTGAGTCACCTTATAATGACTGAATCAGACAATAAATTAAATATTGATGGTTATACCATAAAATTTGATCATTATTATTTTTAATTAAGTAGTGTGTTACATTTTAATATTCTAAAAAGTAAATATCGAGAATCGAACCTACACAATAGATAAAAAGAATGAGCATTTGTGATAACTAAACGAATTAGTGAATCTCCATCATTATATTTTTCTTTTCATTACATTTTTTTAATAGTTTAAATGAAAGTTATTATAAAAATTTGTAAGGAGCACAAAAATGACCTTGCTCGCTATTAATTCGGTTGTTGGTTCAATTATTTCAACAATATGTTAAATAATCTCACATTCTAATAATTTTATTATCTTATATTCTTTGAATCAAATGCCATTGATTTTAAACAGGGATAGACTGTGGGGTTGGCGGGGGCGGTCGTCTCCCTTAAAATTTTAAAATTTTTATACGAATTAAACTTTTTTAGAATTTTTTATGTATTTTCTATTAAAAATCTCTAAATTTTTATAAGCTCGCTCTCCTAAAAATTTATAGGTTCGCCCCTAACTTAAAGTAGTGCGTAGATGTGCCGAAGAATTAAACAATGCCTGTTTGAGATTCCAGAAGAAGTTTTCTTTCGGTGAAAAACATACGTAGAAATAAATTAACAACACACGTGGAACCATATGCACCAACTTTTAACATGCTTTCTCCCGATCACTATTTGTTTATTAAGATGACTAGTATTTCAGTACTATCGCTAAGGCTACATAAGTTTCTTCATAGTTTTCGTGTCCAAAGAATTACACTCACCAGAATTATATGATCTATAGAATTAACAATGAGCACTCTGCACTTGTAAATACATATAGAGTTATCTGAGTGACATGGTTGTCTGTTGAGGAATTTTTTTACTTATATATATTATTAATTTTTTAATAATCTTAAAGTAATTACAAGTTAATATATGTTCATATTTTTTCATAACCCTTTTACAAGACACACACCTTGCAGACAAACATAGATGGACTCAAAGGAGGGCTGGAGGGGGCAGTCCCCCTCAAAGTTTGAAATTCATATATGATTTAGAAACATTTTATTGTAATTTCTATTTTTATTTTCGCCCCTAAAATTTTATAAGTTCGCACCTCTTAGAATTTTATAGGTTCGCCCTCTAACATAGAATCTTGTGTCTATCCTTGTAGACAAAGCTACTCGAACCCGAATCTCTTAAAATAAATAATATCATCTATTCCATTGAGACTACTCGTAGGGTTTATTTTGTTGAAAATATTAAAAATAAAATAACATCACTTTAAAATAATTGATATTTTTAAAAGAAAATTTACCCTCATTATTTATTCCTATTCATTTTAAGTTCTAACATCATCATATATTTTTTATTTATTTTGATACTAATTAGTCTTTTTTTTTGGACAATTATACTAATTACTTTTTTGAACATATCTGAACTCCTCTCACTCATAAATTAAAAGACAATGGTACTAATTACTTTTTTGGTGCCTTTTTGGTGTTTTACGGTCTATGATTAGGGTGTGAGACTATTTTTTCTAACAATATCGTCTTTAAAATTTAAACTCGCGTTCTCTTCTTAAGAGTGCAATATGTTTTATCAATACATCCAACATTTATTGGTGGAGGTAAAATATTTTTAATCATTAAAAAATCATAGAAGAATTTAAATACTGCAAAATAATAGTTGGCTCGGCTCATAAAGCACTACATTTGCACGCATTTCCTTAACAATAATAAATTAATAATAATAATAAAATTACGATTCCTCCAAAAAAGAGAAAAGGAAGCTCTGAGCAGAGCACCGAAACAGCTGGATTCGTTAGACGCCACGCCATAACATACTCTGGATTTTTATCAATTAGCCTCCCCATCACTTCTCTCTCATGGAACCATCCATTACACAATGATAACATAAATAAAGAAACTCGCTACCTCGGACTCAAAAATAAAATAAAATAATTCGAATTTAATTTAATAAAAACTCGTCTATATAATTTATCTGAATTCGTTAAAATTAAATAAAATTTCAATTTAACTCTTCAAGTTAAAAATAATTTAATTAATTATTTTTTTCGAATCGAATTTGAATTATTAAGAGCACACAGATTTCATGTACAGCAAAGCCAGAGCCAAGCTAAGCAATCTAACTATGAACATGCCTATCTGTCTTCATGTGAAATATAAATTAGCAGTGAGTTGATTTGGTGGTGAAGCCAGTTCTTATTCTCTTTTTTGATTGTGACTATTACTGCAATTAGTTTCACAATTGTTTCTCATTTCTGGAAAAATCTTAATCTTTTAGTATTATTTAATTTAAATAGCACTGGTGATCCATCCTCGGTCTCTAGTAACCCACTTTGTGTGTTTTTATCTCCCTCTCTCGTCTAACTGCAATTGAAATTCGAGTTTCGAGAATCCAGATTCAGTTTATTCAGTTATTTTTAATTGGATCCGGTCGGTCAGGGCTGGACGCTGCCGCCACCGCCACCGCCGACGATGGTCTCGAAATCTATTTCAGTTTCAATCTTGATTCTTTTCCATTAACCGTTAAGTTTGGTGGAGTTGTAGTGTAATTGAGATTTCCAAGCGACTCGGTGATTTCCTTAGTGGAAACAATATGGTTGAGTCCTGTGCGGTTCAGTCCACTGACGAGGCGGTGGAGGAGATCATGAGAATCCACAGATCTCTGCCGCCGCGTCCTGCTCTCGACGAGGTTGAAGCTGCCAAGGAGCTCATTCGGAATGTCGAGAAGGAAGAGCAAGCTAGGCTCGACGCCATTGCTCGGCAGCCGAAGAGCCCTAATGTCTCCGAGGAGCTCTTCCATATCTTCCTCGAGATGCAAAAGAACTGTGTTTACTTCCAGAGCAAGGAGCAGAAGCGGGAGGCCTACAAATTGCTGGATCTCGAGGCCGTCCATGCTTTGTTCGATGAATATATCCAGAGAGCATCCAATTGCCTTTCATTTTCTCCTTCTTCCTCGAAATCTCACGATAAACCCACCCGCTCAAACGCCTTGCCCAGCACCGCCGCTCGTCCGCCGTCTTCCGACAACTCATTTGCCGCTGCCACGACGTCGTCCTTCACCGCCAGGGAGCCTGCCGCAGAACGAGTGCTATTCTCCAGAGATGATAGTTACGTTAAGAAGGCCAAGTCTTCCTTCTATGGTAACGCCACTGATCGGGGGTTGGGTATTTCTATTTCATCAACACCTCACATATTGGATTCCTCTCTTAAATCTGGGGCCGCCACTGCTTCCGGTTAGCTTTACTTACCTTAATTTCTTTGTTTTTTAAGTAAAAGATTTAGACTACGATTTCAGTACACTTTGTTCAGCCTACTGCTACTACCGCCGCTTTCTCTTTCTCTAATATTCCATGCATATTACTTGCCTGTGCAGTTCAAAATGGTGAGAAGTTGAGTTTGATTAAGCTAGCTAGTATAATTGAAGTCTCTGCAAAGAAAGGCAGTCGAGATCTCAACCTCCAAGCCAAGTTGATGGATAAAATTGACTGGCTTCCTGACTCAATAGGAAAGTTGTCCAGTTTAATTACACTTGATTTGTCTGATAATCGGATTGTAGCTTTGCCTGATACCATTGGTGGCCTTTCATCGTTGAAGAAACTCGATTTGCATTCAAATAAGATTGCTCAACTCCCAGATTCCATTGGAGATCTCCTCAGCTTGGTCTTTCTAGATCTCAGTGCCAATCAGTTGTCATCTCTGCCTGCTACATTCGGGAGATTGGTACGCCTTGAGGAGCTTGATTTGAGCTCGAATCACCTTCCTTCGCTCCCAGACACGATCGGTTCACTCATTAGCTTAAAGAAACTGAATGTGGAGACAAATGACATCGAAGAAATTCCACATACTATTGGTCACTGCTCTTCACTTAAAGAGCTTCGTGCCGATTATAACCGGCTCAAAGCCCTTCCTGAAGCAGTTGGAAAGATAGAAACGTTAGAGGTCTTATCCGTGCGCTATAATAACATCAAACAATTGCCTACAACGATGTCATCTCTGGCGAACCTGAAGGAGCTAGATGTCAGTTTCAATGAGCTCGAGTCTTTGCCTGAGAGTTTATGTTTTGCCACCACACTCATCAAGATGAACATAGGCAACAACTTTGCCGATCTCCGATCCCTACCGAGGTCTATTGGGAACCTTGAGATGCTGCAGGAGCTGGACATTAGCAATAATCAGATCCGGGTCCTCCCAGACTCTTTTAGGATGCTAACACGCCTTCAAGTTCTACGTGTGGAAGAAAATCCCCTGGAAGTGCCTCCTAGGCACATTGCTGAACAGGGTGCACAGGTAATATTTCCCTTGCTATGCCTTTTCTTTTAAAATAAAACAAAATGTTATCCCATGGCTAAAGCTACTTGTTAATTTCCTTAGGCTGTTGTCCGGTACATGGCTGATCTGGTTGAGAAAAGGGATGTTAAATTACCACCAATGAAGCAGAAGAAGAGTTGGGCTCAAATATGCTTCTTCTCCAAGTCTAACAAAAGGAAGCGCAACGGAATGGACTATGTCAAGGCCTGATTTACAGCACTTGTATGTTTCGGTAAGTTGTCAGGAAATATCATCTTGTTGCTAAGTTGTTCTACCGTTGAAGCCATACGAACGTAAGGGCGGATTTGGAATACTCATAGCTAAATCTTATCTTAATGGAAGAATCTTCATTAGGGAAAGCTAATATCAGGATTTTTACTCATAGCTGTTGTTGCTTTTGTATCTTACAGGTTTTTTTATCCGTTAGTGAGTCAGATGAAATCAATTAGGACGATGCAAACCCGTCGATGGCATCGCCAAGTGGATCATAGATCATGGTTCTGACTTCTCTTCTCAAAATCTTGGATTTCTTTCCCTTTTTCCCCTATTCAATTATAATTGTTCCCCTGATTTATGTTGTCCTTGAACTATACTGAGGTGTACCATTCAGAGCCGGGAAACAGGGGAGGAAAAGAAATGTTGTAATCTGTATTTCTGTTGTAAAATTGAAGTTCGAGTACCATTTTAACAAGCTGTAATACAAAATTTATTTATTTGCAGACTGGAATGGTTTCGAAAAAGTTTCTAGATTGTATGATCCATTGTTACTGGGAGTCTCACCGGAATGTACACCTATGTCATTCTAGCTCTAGGCTGTAATACAAAATAATTAACTATATTTGGCCATATCAGGCACATCACACATTAAATCATTATTAAGTTTCAAAATCTATCCGAGAGGACATAAAATCCGATGAACAAAGCTGTCGAGTAGCCGGTAGGGCTCTTGGATAATGGGTATGAAGTGAATTCCAAGGAGATGGGAGCCACAGTTTTGTCTGGAGGTGCATGACAGTTTGGTATGGTGGTTGCTGGCTGGGTGTCCACTCCACTGTCCATGTTTGTAGAATAACAAGTAATGGTAGATAGGAGGGGGGCAATGCCAACCTCTGCCACACTTGCCGGCTTTTCCATTACTGCTAACTATTTTTTTTCTCCCAAAACACTAAACTGGGACCAAAATATAATCCACTAACTAATACAGGGGCTTCATTAATACTTTTACCAACAATCTTTCAAAATTTATAAACTATAAATAATACAGTTATGTATAAAGTAAAGGTATTGTTAGAGTTGTACCTTCTAGAGAGACGAAGCCGAAAAACTAACTGTCGAGTAATGCAAACCATTGCACATTTTCTAGAAGACAGTCTTATCTATTCATTTGATGCATAGTCTACGTCTGAGAAGAGAAAGAGTCATTAATATCACGTTGAAAAGGAAAAAGAGAGGTCTTGAGATATATAAACGGCGATACTGCACATTCTATCAGACATGTTTTTTGGAAAGAGGGTAATGGTCCCGTGACAAGTGGTATTAGAGCGACCCTTTGACTGCCTGATTTTAAGCAGGTTGGACAACCGTAACAATTGGTCAATCACGAGAGCGGAAGCTGGTGACGGACGTAGTCATTAATTTCACATCGTAAAGAAAAAGGGAAGTCTTAGGATATATAAACGACGGGTCATTAGTTCCACATTAGAAAGTATAATGGCCCCGTGACAATATGCAACTTATAAATCAATGCTACTGCTGCTTAGGTATCAATCTTTACAAAACATGCTGTTTGCTTGCAATAGGTTTGGTTTCTCTCATTGTTCTTGTTTACTTGTATAATCGGACCGAGTTAGCGGATCTCATCCCGCTCGATAAAACATTCTTTGCCATGCCTACTATAAGATGCAATTTATTATGAACAAGCACTGTTAATGTACATTGAAAATCATTCCAACCAAGCTGTTAAAAATATTCCGCAGAAATGCATTCAACAAATGATTTACATGACAGGTTTAGGGTTCCTTAGCCGGGGCAGGCTTCGCAAAGGAGAACTCATCTTCATTTCTTGCTTCTACATGGTAGATTTCGCTCGTTTCGGTTGCTTGCTCATCATGGTCCACTCTTATTGTTAAATTGTTGGTTGATGCAGGTGTCAACGGCTCGGCTTCAAGATCAGACAAGTCGTGATCTTCATAGGCATAAGACGAGCGAGTGGAATGACCGGTAGTTTTGAATCGATGGAGCGAGTGTCCAGGGGAATGGAGTGTTGAACTTGGGCTTGCACTTCCACCCATACCTCTAGTAGGGGACTTTCTTGCATCCCCTTGTCTCTTTTTCGCAGCCATATGCCAATTCTTAAGGGCCTTGGATGTTTGCTCGTCGAAGATGGACCTCTTCATGCGGGAACCCATCTGTAAGTATCCGGCATTATAAGCATCACTCGGTTTTAATGCTATCCATAATGGACAGTTCACATTCAAGAAAACAACAGAAGCATCCAATGATATCGGAAACAGAAAATGCACCTGAGTTACTAGGGCATATAGCGGAAGGGTGATGTAGCTGCACAAAAGTAGAACTCCGACCCTGCAGAACACCGAAAACATCCGAGTATTATATTCCGGCAAACAATCGTATTTACATCTGTGGTGCATAATATTACTATCCACCATAAACTGATGGGACTAAAGCTTAAGCTTACCCCAAAGCTACTTTTACCATGACAAGTCTGAAACTATCATGAAAGCAAGAATTCATCCCAAAGGAATACTGCACAAGGAAATAAAAAAAATGTTACATACTTATCGAAGACTTCCGGAGTAGAAATAATGAAAAAGTGGTTGCGGAGAAGAACGAATAAAGGAGCGCGAGAAAAGTTGCAAATAGGCAAGTTAGTAGAGCTTAGATAATTACCAAGATCCACAAGAAATAAGTTATCTGGAATGCATTCTGCCAAAAAAGGAAAAAGAACAAGAGAAATATACATTAGAAATAAGTTACTCATCACATGAAATTTTCTAGACAATTATGATAGAAAATAGCTCAAGGATTGAACTGGTTCATTTTCTGTTAAAAGGCAGCTATCCTTATATTCGAGAATCAATCGAAGCGGAAAATAATGAATACCATAAATAATGCAAAATGAATCAGATGAAGAACTAATTGGGGTCGACCGAACCAAAAGTATTTGTCAGAGGCTTGTACAAGAGGCATTCCCTGGACCACAGCATGCCGTTCCGTAATTTCGAGAGCCATCTTTGTCAAAACGGCTTGAAGCTTCGTCCCGACAGCTAAGATTATCTGTTATCAAACTAAACAATTAGAACTTTAAAATCTTCTACTATAATCATAAAGAAACTGCTATAAAGAAACATTGCTTACAATCACAGGAATTAAGGATGCCCAAAATAGTGCTTTCCAGTCTGGAAAAAGCATGTGTGTTAGATTAGCAAACAGAACTCAGCTTCTAATTCAGCTTACCGTAGCGAAGTTTTAATTCGAAAAGATCCCCTCAAGGAAAGGTGGCTCACCTTTGACATTCAGCAGCAAGAAGACCACAAATGATGCCCAGAGCACTGGACTGCAAACATGATAAACCTAGGATCAGGCATATTAACAGCAAGGAAATTTGTCCACAACAAGGCAGGAATATAACTAGTACCTTACTCCTACAACGATCTTGAAGTCGTCTTCTAATGATCTTTTGATATATTTTTGGAAGTTAAACTTACTTCCGGGAGCTAAATGAACCTACGGGACAAATTCAGAATAGTTAGGAAGAAAAGGACGAACCGTTATCAAATATTGTTGGCATTGTAATCGAAAGAAACTCACATTGATAAAGCCATTTCGCAATGTCAAGTAGTCAACCTTCCCAACAGACCTGAAAAATTGTCGAAAGAAGCATCCCTGCAGTGAATGTCGAAGAAGGTCAATACTGAATCAGAAAGGTAGCACGTTGAAATACATACTAATAACCACAAAGAGAACAAAACATACTCAAGCAAAGCAAGTTCTTTTTTTCTTAAAACATTTACTTACAATGTAAAAGAAGAAAGGAATCCTGGTCCAAAAGCTGGTGTGAGCTTTCACAAAAGATGTCTCATGAGTAAGCCTGAATCGAGAGGGATCTGCAAAAACCAACCGCGCATCAAGTTAGTTTCCAAGATAAAGCAGTAAAGCTATAAAATGCACTAGAAGCTGTTACTTGCGAAAAAAACATACCGTTTGTAAACTCGTAGTCATGAGATAAAGTTTCCTGCTCCCACTTTTTCCAGCCACGAATCTGTTCAAAGCGCCTTTTAGTTTAAAAGAATATACTTATCCTCAAGAATGCATCTAGTGTAGAGCAGAGAAAGAGGATCATGTACAACACACACACATAAGACAGAACTTAATTAATTACCTTTAGTCTCCCAAGCATCATAGTAACAAAACTATATAAAACATGGAA
Source organism: Hibiscus trionum (assembly GCA_030270665.1). Classification (NCBI taxonomy): domain Eukaryota; kingdom Viridiplantae; phylum Streptophyta; class Magnoliopsida; order Malvales; family Malvaceae; genus Hibiscus; species Hibiscus trionum. The sequence goes on along the minus strand of BSYR01000006.1, from coordinate 25,265,524 downwards.
AACAGCAAGGAAGAATATGAGGATGTGTAACTCGTGCAACCCTTCGATGGATATAAGCGGTTCATACCCCTGCAGAGAAAACCCAGTTAGTTTTACAGTTTGATGATGACAGAAATTCATGTTTCAACCGATACTAAGGCAAAAATCAGTTGCACCGACAAGGCGACAACGAAGAAATAAGTGATTAGGAAGATTAATCCAGGAAAGTAAACAAGAGAAGCCTCCATATAGCTGTAATTTGAAATGCCATGACAAAATGTAGGAGGATGACTTCATGAATCTTAAATTAATACTAAACAACCATACTACTTGGACATTAATAGATGTTGGCCTAGGCTCACCTCATTGCATTTAGGAGCGGTTGAAATCGAAGCCAAACTTCTACGGTCCAACCATAAGAGCCTTCGACGGTTTTCGTCACCGTCTTTAGAGGACTCCTTAACATCAGATTTACAAGGCAACATGGTATTCGCAACATCTATAGGGATGCAGATTCTGGCAATATAACTCTGGCAAAAAGTGAGGAGCAGGGAAATAAAACCCAGAACCATCAGCTCTGCAATAATCATGTTAAAAGTCAAAATTTTTATTGCACAAAACAGTGGCATCTCATAGAATAGAGTAGAACCATAAAAGCATGAGACATAAGTTCAAGAAGCAACTCGTTTGTACAACCAAGTTTCTGGCAATTAAAATAAAGTCCTTGGCTTACCAGCTTTAACCTTGTCCAAAGCTTCAAACAGAGCTCTCTTGTGTCTTTCTGTGAACCACTGAATGGCACAAACATATAGATGATGATGATGATGATGATAAAGTGAATTAATTTCAAAACCCCCCAAAAAAAGGTAAAAACTTGATAAAGAAAATGGGAAAAAAAGGGAATACCGTTCCAAGTTTGTGAAGAACCTTCTCCAAGGTAATAGAAATAATGATGATAACAGCAGAAACGCCGGCCACCGCCCATGTAGGCGTCTGATCAAGCTTCCTCTCCCCTGAACTCTCGGTTGCCCCCATTACTCTTTCCCCTTCCATTACTAACAAAACCCACAGACAGCACCATAGCAACAACAATCCCTTCATATTTTTCTTTTTCAGAAAGACAAAGACAAAGATGAGAGCAGAGGCAAAAAGAATGGAATCTGTATAGGAGACAAAATATTAATTTGGGTTTGCTGAAATTTAGGAAAACAGCAGCGGCAGTAATACTTGTTGGCGTTGTTAAAAAAGGAGTGTTAAATACTAGAGATTTGGAAGAAGAAGCAAAGAAGGTTCAGAAACGGGCGCCTCTGCTCAGCTGAGCTCTGCTCCACCACCTCGGGTTGTTTTGCGCCAAATACCATGAATAATTGAATATCAACACGCTTACAGTACAGATTCTCTCGGCACAGGAGATAAATATATATATATATATATATATATGTATATGTATATGTATATATATATATATGATGTTTTAGGTTTAACCATTCCATATTTGGTTATTTGTGGGAAACTGGGGTTACTTTTCAGACGTAGTAAATTTATGGGGGTGCAGTGAAAGTCAATGGAATTTAATGTCTTCATTTTGGTAATGTTCAGTTTCTTCAACAATTTCAGTTTTGAGTTCACAAGTGGCAATTGGAGTTCACAACTAGAGATTGAACAAGAGTAAAGGCGTGGAAATTATCTAGCTGGATGGATGGGACTTGGGAGATATGTCCAAACGTAGACATTAGTCAAGTCACATTGTCCATTGACATGATTAACAAATTACTTAAATGAGAAATTAGTCCCTAAATTATATTTTTATTTATTTTTAGTCTTTAAATTATTTTTTTTGTCAAAAATAAGGTAATTTAGGGGGATAATCCATTTTGGATTATTAATTAGGGATATAGGGGAGTTTGGGGATATTTTGGCATCTAGGCCAAAATCTACAGGACCACGCCACTTCCTTATGGCGTGGTCACTTTTTAGCACAACCTCGCCACTTTCTTATGGCGATGTCACTTTTTAGCACAACCTCGCCACCTCCTTATGGCGAGGTCACATGGACCACGTACCTATATAGCCAAGAACTATCCACTTGAATCATGTAAGGTACGTGAGTTGCATGGTCCATGTGACCTCGCCATAAGGAGGTGGCGAGGTTGTGCTAAAAAGTGACCTCGCCATAAGGAGGTGGCGAGGTCCTGTAGATTTTGGCCTAGATGCCAAAATATCCCCCAAACTCCCCTATATCCCTAATTAATAATTCAAAATGGATTATCCCCAAAAATTTACCACAAAAATAAGTACTCCCTCCGTCCTATTAATTTTGTCCCTTATTGACTTTTTAAAAGTCAAAATTTTTAAACTTTGACCATGATTATTTTTAATATTTTAAACAATTAAATTTTATAAAATATATATTTTAAAACTACTTGATTAAAAGTTTATAAAATATATTTTTATATATTTTTTTCAATAATAAATTTTATATAATAATAGGTCAAAGTTTAAAAATTTTGACCCAAAAAAAAATCAATAAGGGACAAAATTAATGGGACGGAGACATTTTAAGTTCGATCGTTATTTAAGTTAAAAAAATATTTTAGCTAATTAGATGTTGACATGTTGCAAATATTTAGATATTTGTTTTCACCAAAAAGATAATTTAGGGATTAAAAGTAAAAAAATATAGTTTAAGTACTTTCTTTGACAAAAAATAATTTAAATACTTAAAGTGATTAAAATAATAATTTAGATACTTATTTTGACTAAAAAGTAGTTTAGGGACTAAAAAGCAGAAAAACACAATTTAAGGACGTTTTTTTCTAATTGTAAAGTGGGTGGGGTTTTGGGATGCCCTTTAATTAAATTCACAGTGGACTACAACCTTTCGTAATTTTTCAAGACTTGAATAAAAAAAAATCTAGATACTTAAAGTGATTAAAACAATAATTTAAATATTTATTTTAACTAAAAATAATTTAACGACTAAAAAGCAGGAAAAAAACACAATTTAAAGACGAGTTTTTTAATTTTTTTCTTCAAGTCTTAAAGATTACAAAAGGTTGTAATCCACTGTGAATTTAATTAAAGGGCATCCCAAAACCCCACTCACTTTCCAATTTTCTTTGTTCTACTTTTTTTCTTTTTCTTAAATGAATATATAATAATCATATGAGGTTAATTATTGTAGAGTCGAATTGAATTGAATTTTAAATAAAAAATGTTTGATGTTAATTTTTTATTTGTTCAAATATATGTCCATTTGATACTTCTTTCAACTTCCTCTTTAGAAAGAAGATTTGACAAAAAAAAGTATGAGAATTCTTATTGTTGTCAAGTTTATTCAAAAAGGACAAAAAAATCATCTTGAATTTTTTTACATGCAATTTAGAGTCTAATAAGCTTACATTTGGTGTAAAAATCATTAAATTTACACTGTTTTTTAATCATTACATTATAATAAAATGTATGACCAAAATTAACTTTTTTTTAATAACTATTTTTCTACCAATCTTTTTATTATTATTATTATTGGTCAACTTTCTGTGTCACTCTTCCCCATTTAACATGTTTATGGATTCAGAGCTTGGAATTAGTCTCAAGCTTTTCCCTTCCATTATCATAATTAAAATAAAATTCTGAATGTCGCCCACACCTAATCATAGTTGACCATGATAGCTATTAATTACAATTAATTTTTCGTATTTTGACCACAATACTTGTACTGCAAAATTAAATTTTGATTTATATAAAAGGTAAACGCTTCTAAAAGAACCAGTAAGTGTAAAGTCGGTTCAATTAAAAACTAATAATAAGTGTACCAACGAAAGTTAAGTGCAATGAAAAAACATACATATTGTTCTTTTAACTTTTAAGTAGAGAAATCGTATTCGAACCTTAAAAACGACATTGTTAAGAAAGAAAGTCGTGAATTCTAAGTATAAATCATAAAATAGACATGTACTTAACAAAACAAATAAGTGTCAAGTGTAATGGTAAGATTTATTCACTACAACAATATAGACTTTTAGTGACAAATTGCTAGTGACTAGGAGTAATTTTGTCACAAATATTAAACTTTTGTGACAAATTTTTTGTGCGACACTATTAGTATTAATACTTGTGATGAATTTTAATTTGGTCACTATTATAGTAGTAATTGTGACGATTATATTTTTCACAATTAAATTATCACTATAAGTCTATAATTGTGACACAAATTTTATTGTCACTAAAACTTTGACCCATGATAGTGATGATATATAAAGTGGTCACTATTATTTGATATTTATTGTGACAATAAAATTGTTTGTCACTTAAAATTTTAGTTTTTGTTGCGATAAATTTTGTAACCCCCTCGTCCCGGTCTGGCCGGATGACCGGTCCGAGAGAGCCACACGGGGAAAACCGAAGCGAAACCCGTTAAGGTCCCCCCTCGGTTAGCAACCCTATTTTTTTCATTAATTAATCTTGCCTAAATGCCTTATTAAGTCCTATGTGAAACATGACAGCGGGAACACAAACACCATAGCAACGACCAACCAAAACAGCACCTTAAAACAGCCCATTTATCCTGTTTAGGCAGGTCGTATCGATACGCCTTCAGAGGGTATCGATACGTCTGACCAAGGTCAACACCCTACAGTCAACATAAGAAGACCGTATCGATACAGCCCTTAAGCGTATCGATACGCCCTTCTCGGTCAACACTACTTGGTCAACTAGGTTGGACCGTATCGATACGTTTGGACACCGTACCGATACGCCATGCACTCTACAACTCCCCAAGATTTCAGAGAGTTAAGAGGGTACTGATACACCCTTGTGTATCGATACGCCCAGCCTAACCTGAATTTCAGAGAGTTGGGACCGTATCGATACACCCCACGTATCGATACGCCCAGCCAAAACTGTTTCCTCTGAGCAAGGCCGTATCGATACAGCCCTTAGGCGTATCGATACGGCCTGCACTGCAAGTCCACAATTTTTAGCTAAACGACCCCAAACACGACTCTAGATGCAATTCTCGACTCACCTAAGCATATACAAACATGTAAGCACGCATATTTAAGCCAAAGGAGTCATTCAAACATGGACTAAAACATTCAGGCATAGCATTCTAGTTAAAGAGCAATTTATGCAATATTGGCATACACAAGAACACAAAAGACCTTTAAAAGGAACAAGTCATCTTGAACGGTTTGCACTCATACACGAGGCAACCTAAACATTCTAAAGCATACCATCACACATCAAATCATTCATCATAGTATAACATACGTACAATTCAAAACATCAATCCAAAACAACATCAAACGAATGAGTCACACACGCTCAAACAAAGACCCTTGCCACATTGTTAGCTAATACAAAATCGATAACCATACTTGAGCTACAAACTTGGAAGCCCTTCTTGCCTTGCCTTGTGCTAACGCCACGCTAATGATCTGCATTGTTGAACATAGAGAGCGTAAGCTATAAGCTTAGTGAGGGTGCTCTAAAGTGAAAAACAACAACAATGCAGGGTCCAAGCATGTTAATCCTAGTCTACATACATCAAACATAGGCATAATATCAAGTAGACTTAGCTAGTCTTTCAAGTGGCATATATGGTCTCTCATTCCTAACAAGATTAAACATCAATATCATCAACATACAACAATACCATATATCACACTCACACATCACCATCATATATCACAATACATGATTTAAGTTTAATTGGCCACTTTAATTACCCCGATTGTGCGGATATAAACCTCAACAATACTTTACCTCGGTGGGATTACACTCATCACCGGCCCTTGCATGTGCGGGATTCCACTCATCGCCACATGCCCTACGGATGGGATTCCACTCATCATCCCGTAGAAATATATGAATAGCTTCCGGTGGAATGTTACATCACCGTACTCCTCCTTGATGACTTAACGCCATCAAGGCCACATACGTTTTGACTCAATTTGTGTGCACACTATCCTAATGATCGATCATTTACAACCGGTAATTTTTAGTGCCAATTATCATAACCACATCATATATGAACATCATCAACCTCAATACATGCTCATCACATATCTACTCATCATGATATATATATATACAAGTACCAATTAACCACAAATCAAGAGCATAGCTAGTAAGCACAAAAGCACATGGATATCGAAGGCTAAGCTATCAACTTGAATCAACTAGAAGTGGCTTACCAAGCACACTCCACCCACACACACACACTCGAACCAAACTTTAAAGACAAGTTGAAACCACTCACCGCCCTTCCTTAGCAAATCGAACCAAATCTTCCTACGAACCCGGATTCGGTCCCAAAGCCTCTTCCGCGCTTCCACTTGCTTCTAGCCAAAAAAACATACACATTACTTCTCAATTCAATGCTAAACTCAACCGTCAACATACTTTGCTAACACAACCCAAATTCCTCAATTTCTCAAATCACATAATCTACTAAAATCTCAATTTTCGTGCTCCCCTAAAGGCTTGCTGAAAAACCAATTTCCAAACATCCAAATGACTTCCAAGACATCCCAAAACACCCTCATATCATAGGTATACCAACAGCCCTTCAATTTCAACACAAAACCCACCAAAAACCCAAGTTTTACCCCCCTAAAATCTACCTCAAGGACAAGCTACGAATTTTCACCCAAAATCAACCAAATTAAGATATGTTGTCTCTTTTATTATGATTAAACATAACCCCAAAACAATTCCTCAAAACAAATTGAAAACCCCCATCAAAAACTCAATTTTCCATATGAACCCTAATTTCCAAAACTCACTATTTTTGAAATCTAAAACAAGGGATAGATAGGGAATAGAGAGGAGGTTAAGAAAATACATTTACCTTTTAATTTGGTGTTGAAATCGGTTTGCAAAGCTAATGGAATAGTAACTAGGGTTTAGGAGTGTTTGAGAATGGGGGAGGGCTTTGAAATTGGGAAAGGAGAGAATGAAGAGAAAGATGACAACTTTTCCATAAAAGTTGTCTTCCTTTTATTTAAAATGGGGTAAATCACAACTTTGGTCCCTCCCTCTTTATTAAGATTCAAATAGGCCATTTTTCATAGTTGGTTTATTTTAATTAGATTTTAATTGACCCGAACAACAACCCGGCTAACTCCTAGGCCCAAGACACGGGTGTTACAACTCTCTCCCACTTAAGGAATTTTGTCCCCGAAATTACCTGACTGAAAGAGATATGGAAACTGCTTTTCCATATCCTCCTTCCTCTCCCAAGTGGCCTCGTCCACACCTCTACGTCGCCACCGCACCTTTACTAACTCAATCGATCTACCCCTCAACACCTTTCTGTCAGAAGCTAAGATCTCTATTGGCTCTTCTTCATAAGTCAAATCCGGATTCAATTCAATTTCTTCTACGGGCATAACATGTGATGGATCGGACCTATACTTGCGAAGCATCGACACATGGAACACATCATGTATCTTCTCAAGCTCAGACGGCAACCGCAACTGATAAGCAATGGGACCAACCCTCTTCACAATCTCATACGGTCCTATGTACCTCGGACTCAACTTTCCCTTTCGGCCAAACCTCATCACTTTCTTCCACGGAGATACCTTCAAGAATACCTTCTCACCCACTGAGAACTCAACTTCCTTCCTCTTCAAATCGGCATAGGACTTCTGCCTATCCGAAGCAGCCTTCAAACGGTCGCAAATCAATTTTACCTTGTCGGTTGTCCCCTTGAGCAAATCTGGCATAGGTAACAATTTCTGTCCCACCTCGGCCCAACACACTGGAGTCCTACACTTCCGGCCATACAAGGCCTCATACGGAGCCATCTGAATGCTCGACTGAAAACTGTTATTGTACGCGAACTCTACTAGAGGCAAATGTTTCTCCCAAGTACCCTGAAAGTCTATGATACAACATCGCAACATGTCCTCTAAGATCTGAATAACCCTCTTTGACTGACCATCTGACTGAAGATGATAAGAAGTGATGAAGTTCAAACGGGTACCCAAAGCGGTATGCAGACTCTCCCAAAATCTAGAAGTAAACCGCGGATCTCTATCTGATACAATGGACTTCGGCACACCATGCAGCCTAACTATCTCACCAATGTACAAATCGGCCAATCTATCTAAAGTGTAAGTAGTGTTGACTGCCAAGAAGTGAGCACATTTTGTAAATCGATCCACTATCACCCAAACTGAGTTCTTCTTCGTAGGAGTCAAAGGCAAACCCGAAACAAAATCCATGGTGATGTTCTCCCACTTCCATTCCGGTATTCTCAACGGCTGTAACAAACCTGAGGGAACCTGATGTTCCGCCTTCACTCTCTGACACACTAAACACTTACTCACAAAGTCGGCTACATCTTTCTTCAAGCCAACCCAAAAGTACTCATTCTTCAAATCGCGGTACATCTTCGTACTTCCCGGATGCATAGCAAACGGACTACTGTGAGCTTCAGTCAAAATTGTACGTCTCAGATCACTATCTTCTGGCACAACTATTCTGTCTTTGAAACACAAAACCCCATCGGAACTAAAGCGGTAGTCTGAAGATCTACCCTCGGCTATATCTTGCACGTGAGGTGCCAAAGATCTGTCTAAGAGCTGTTTCTCTCTAATCATCTGACCTAGAGTAGGTCTAACCTGAAGCTCGGCTATCAAGCCACCATCTCCAGACAAACTCAATCTAGCAAACATAGCTCTCAAGTCTACGGCCATCTTCCTACTCAAAGCATCGGCCACTACATTGGCCCTACCCGGATGGTACTCAATAGTAAGATCATAGTCTTTTAGCAGCTCTAACCACCTACGCTGTCTGAGATTCAAATCTCGCTGAGTCATAATGTATTTCAAACTCTTGTGATCGGTGTACACTGTGCATTTCTCACCATACAAATAGTGCCTCCAAATCTTCAGAGCAAACACAACTGCAGCTAACTCTATGTCATGGGTCGGATAGTTGCGCTCATGGGTCTTCAACTGTCTTGAGGCATAAGCCACAACCTGTTTGTCTTGCATCAGAACACATCCTAACCCTACATAAGAAGCATCACTATAAACTACATAGTCCTTCCCAGACTCAGGCTGAATCAAGATCGGAGCTTGGGTCAAAGTTTCTTTCAATTTCTCAAAAGCTCTCTGTCTTGCATCTGTCCACTCAAACTGAACACTCTTCTGAAGTAACTGTGTCAATGGAGCGGCTAATTTAGAGAAACCCTCTACAAACCTCCTATAGTATCCGGCTAAGCCTAGGAAGCTACGTACCTCTGTCACAGACTTCGGTTGCTTCCACTCAACAATGGCTTCAATCTTCTTCGGATCAACTCTAATGCCTTCAGCTGACACTACATGTCCTAAGAAGACTACCTCACGGATCCAGAACTCACACTTGCTGAGCTTCGCATACAACTGATGATCTAGCAAAGTCTTCAAGACAAGTCTTAAGTGTCGGTCATGGTCTTCTTCAGTTCGCGAGTACACCAAAATGTCATCAATAAACACAACTACAAACTGATCTAGGTACTGATGAAAAATCCTATTCATCATGTTCATGAAAGCGGCCGGTGCATTAGTCAACCCAAATGGCATGACTAAAAACTCATAATGCCCATACCTAGTCCTAAAGGCTGTCTTCGGTACATCGACCTCCCTAACCTTTAGCTGATAGTAACCCGATCTCAAATCAATCTTAGAAAAGACAGATGCTCCTCTCAACTGATCAAACAAGTCATCGATTCTAGGCAATGGATATTTGTTCTTCACTGTCAACTGATTTAACTGTCTATAATCTATGCACATTCTCATACTTCCATCTTTCTTCTTCACAAACAACACTGGTGCACCCCAAGGTGAAGAACTAGGTCGAATAAAACCTCTATCTGTCAATTCTTGCAACTGAGTCTTCAACTCTTTCAGTTCTTTCGGTGCCATACGATACGGAGCAATCGAAACCGATGCCGAATCAGAATAAGTCTCAATGCTGAACTCTACCTCTCTGTCCGGTGGTAACCCTGGCAATTCTTTCGGAAACACACTAGGAAAATCGCATACTGTCCGGATGTCTTGAGGTCTAACCTCACTCATGTTAGGGTTCATCACATACGCTAAGTATGCTTCACACCCTAACTCAACTAATCTCTTAGCCTCTAACACTGAAACCACATTGGATAAGAACTTCACGTTCTCACCCACCGCAACAATCTCATAATCATCTGTGAGCTTCAAAGAAATCCGCTTAGTTTCAAAATCTATTCTAGCCCTATGCTCCGTGAGCCAATCCATACCCAGAATCACATCAAAACCATAGAAAGGAAGTTCCATCATATCCACTGGAAACACATGCCCTTGAACCATCAACGGACACCTTCGGTACATCTTCCTAACCACTACCGTGTCCCCAAAAGAACTAGTAACACTAACTCCTACCTCTAACAACTCACAAGGCAATTTCAAAGACTGTGCATGCTCACTCAATATGTACGAATGTGTAGACCCAGAGTCAATCAAAGAAAGCAAACCCAAAGACTGTATCGAGAAGTTACCTGCGATCACATCGGTGTCATGCTGCTCCCCGCGCTGAGCGTAAACCCTAGCCTGTCCTCTGCCCTCCGGCTGGACTGCAACTACATGAGCTAAGTTTCTCTGACCATCGTTCCTCGGCTGGAAATTACCTCTACCGCGCCCGCGGCCTCTCTGAAAGTCGTTGGCTCTAGCAGGAGCCTGAGCTGGTGCCTGTCCCACCTGATGTGGACAGTCACGTCTAATGTGGTCTCTAGCACCACAACTCCAACAAGAATGGTAGTTCCCCCAACACTCACCGGTGTGGTTCCTCCCGCAAGTAGCACATGTGGGCAACTTCCCTCCAGCTCTCTGACCCTGATGGCCCCTACCGTGGTTACCGCCACCACGCCTATGATCAAACTGATGCCGGTTGTCCCGATGCCTCTTGGCATCACCTCTATCGAAGTTGCTGGACCTCTTACCCGAACTAGATCCACCTGACCGCCTGGTCAAACTCAAACTGTGCTCCAAGTCCTTGGCCCTCGAGACCAAGACATCAAAATCAGTGTAGTCTGAAGCTAGAGTATAAGTCTTGATTTCTTCATTCAGCCCATAACGGAAACGGTTACAACGCTCCACCTCAGTAGGTACAAGCTCGGGTGCATACTGACTCAGTCTAACAAATCTGATCTCATAGTCGGTCACCGACATACTCCCCTGAAGTAGTGCCATAAACTCTCTCTTCCTCTCGTCGAGGTATCGCGGACCCAAATACTTCTTCCGGAAAGCTGTCTCAAAGAACTCCCATGTAATCTCGGCCTCATACATCCCTGAAGTAACGGTGACCCACCAGGTGTAGGCATCACCTTGAAGCAAAGACTCAACGCATCCCAACTTGCGCTCACCAGTACATCCCATCTGAGCAAGAATACGGACGGTCTTCTCAAACCACATCTCTGACCTCTCCGGAGTAGCACCTCTAAACTCTTCGGCCCCAAGGCCCCGAAGTCTCTCTAATGGCAATCCGGTGCCCTCACCCTGATGATGAGCTGCCTGACCTCCAGCTACTGCAGCCTGGAATGCCCCGGCTATCGCCTGAACCAACGGAGTTAAGTCGATTCCGGCCGGTCCTTGGCCACCTTGGCCTCCTTGTGGTCCCATTCCTTCGGGCCCGGCCTCGCCTCCCACTCCCGGTGGAGGAGGTGGTGGTGGTGGAGGTGGTGGAGGAGCTCCAACTCCAACCACAGGCTCTCCCACTTGAGCCTCAACCCTAACTACTGGCTCTACTCTTGGAGCCTCTGCCCGTGGTTCCGGTCGAACCATCCTAGGCCTCCCACGTGGTCTCATGGTTCAACTAGCAAGGTAAACTACAACAAGAAACAAATAAGGATTACGTTAGTCAAGGCAAAGGTCCAATAGTGCTCAAGTACTCCTCTTTCCAAAAATCTTTTTAAATTAGGTAATAGTAGCAATGGGCACACACTCACACCAGACACGACAATTCATGCTTCAAAACAGCATACTATCGAGCAAACATCAAGGATTCATGGCAAAGCATGCATCGAACATCATAAGCATTTAACACATTAAGCTTACCTCACTTACCTGCCCGAGGTCTCGGTAACCTCAGGCTCTGATACCAACAAATGTAACCCTCTCATCCCGGTCTGGCCGGATGACCGGTCCGAGAGAGCTACACGGGGAAAACCGAAGCGAAACCCGTTAAGGTCCCCCCTCGGTTAGCAACCCTATTTTTTTCATTAATTAATCTTGCCTAAATGCCTTATTAAGTCCTATGTGAAACATGACAGCGGGAACACAAACACCATAGCAACGACCAACCAAAACAGCACCTTAAAACAGCCCATTTATCCTGTTTAGGCAGGTCGTATCGATACGCCTTCAGAGGGTATCGATACGCCTGACCAAGGTCAACACCCTACAGTCAACATAAGAAGACCGTATCGATACAGCCCTTAAGCGTATCGATACGCCCTTCTCGGTCAACACTACTTGGTCAACTAGGTTGGACCGTATCGATACGCTTGGACACCGTACCGATACGCCATGCACTCTACAACTCCCCAAGATTTCAGAGAGTTAAGAGGGTATCGATACACCCTTGTGTATCGATACGCCCAGCCTAACCTGAATTTCAGAGAGTTGGGACCGTATCGATACACCCCACGTATCGATACGCCCAGCCAAAACTGTTTCCTCTAAGCAAGGCCGTATCGATACAGCCCTTAGGCGTATCGATACGGCCTGCACTGCAAGTCCACAATTTTTAGCTAAACGACCCCAAACACGACTCTAGATGCAATTCTCGACTCACCTAAGCATATACAAACATGTAAGCACGCATATTTAAGCCAAAGGAGTCATTCAAACATGGACTAAAACATTCAGGCATAGCATTCTAGTTAAAGAGCAATTTATGCAATATTGGCATACACAAGAACACAAAAGACCTTTAAAAGGAACAAGTCATCTTGAACGGTTTGCACTCATACACGAGGCAACCTAAACATTCTAAAGCATACCATCACACATCAAATCATTCATCATAGTATAACATACGTACAATTCAAAACATCAATCCAAAACAACATCAAACGAATGAGTCACACACGCTCATACAAAGACCCTTGCCACATTGCTAGCTAATACAAAATCGATAACCATACTTGAGCTACAAACTTGGAAGCCCTTCTTGCCTTGCCTTGTGCTAACGCCACGCTAATGATCTGCATTGTTGAACATAGAGAGCGTAAGCTATAAGCTTAGTGAGGGTGCTCTAAAGTGAAAAACAACAACAATGCAGGGTCCAAGCATGTTAATCCTAGTCTACATACATCAAACATAGGCATAATATCAAGTAGACTTAGCTAGTCTTTCAAGTGGCATATATGGTCTCTCATTCCTAACAAGATTAAACATCAATATCATCAACATACAACAATACCATATATCACACTCACACATCACCATCATATATCACAATACATGATTTAAGTTTAATTGGCCACTTTAATTACCCCGATTGTGCGGATATAAACCTCAACAATACTTTACCTCGGTGGGATTACACTCATCACCGGCCCTTGCATGTGCGGGATTCCACTCATCGCCACATGCCCTACGGATGGGATTCCACTCATCATCCCGTAGAAATATATGAATAGCTTCCGGTGGAATGTTACATCACCGTACTCCTCCTTGATGACTTAACGCCATCAAGGCCACTGTTGCGTGTAAAAGTGTCTATCGCAATGTAGTGCAAGTGTACACGACGCAAGTAGTAAAATGATACTGGAGTATCGGATATCGTCTCCACAGGGACTGGGCTAACCCTTTCCTTCGCTATCTGCACAAGGGGAAAAGAAGAGATTTAATAGTTTGTCACGAAAATAATAAAAAATACTTAAATAAAAGAGTAGAGAAATCAAGATAGAGAGAATGGGCTGGTATTGAGTTGCTCAGTAGTGCAGGTATTGAATTGCTTAGGATCTCCAGTTCTGTCGTCGCGCCCGTCACCGACAGCACCTGTCGCGGCGGCTGTCCGTTAGCTGTCGCGGCAGCGAACACTAACTCCGTACTTCAAGCTTGGCAAGAACCCCAGATCTGCCTTGCCCTATCCCTAGGCACAAGTCTGTCGATGATCACGTCTTTGATGATACCTCCCGGCGTGAATCGAAGGATGAATACCGATGTGTATGAATTCTTCCTTAGCCACTTAACCTCGCCCTATCCCTAGGCACGAGATGGTTCAACTATAAACTAGAGAACGCGCTCTTATCTCTTTCGTGTACTTAACTCTCCCGATGCTAAGTAAATGGATAACCTCACAATGCTCTCCTGATGCTCTTGCAAGATATTAAAACCAAGATAAAAGAACTTGAAGTTTATTTTATTGAACTTGAAAAATACTAAAACAAAGCAACCCTTGCAACTACTTTACAAAACAACCCGTAGCCCTAGGGGGGATTTAGAACATGTCGGTGACGGGTGGACGACAGGGGGGTTTAGTTTCGGTTATGGGGTCATCGGTTCTGCCCTAGGTTTAATCTATGCCCTTATATAAGCTTTGGGCTCAAGTTATCTAAGGTAACAAGGATTACAACTTTAATTAAAAGTAAGATTCTAATAAAGACTAAATCTCTAAAGTCTCATACTTTCCAGCCGCATCCTTGTTTCTAGGAATTTCTTCTCCTTGAGCTTTGGCTTGACATATCTTTTGATCCGGGGCTTGGAAAAATATTTGGCTTCCACACGACAGACGAGCAGATTTTTCTCTATCTATCGAGATCCACTTTACTTTTCCTCTTCATAAGTTTGCTGTCACCTTGCTGTCACGACAGGTCCATGACAGGTTCGTCTTCTTCGGCTTCTTGTCCAGTTCAGCTCTTCTGCTTATCTGCCCTGCGCCTGCCTTCTCCGTCTTCTATGGCAGATACCTACAAAAACAGCCATTTTTAGTAGAATCTGTGCCTTTTAATATATTTGTGATGTTTTGCTGTAAACTGACCTAAATGCAATGAATAATGCTTGAATGCAGCAGAAATATGGGTTAAAAAAGGTGTAAATAATAGAACTTTTAAACACTCATCAGCCACGTACGTTTTGACTCAATTTGTGTGCACACTATCCTAATGATCGATCATTTACAACCGGTAATTTTTAGTGCCAATTATCATAACCACATCATATATAAACATCATCAACCTCAATACATGCTCATCACATATCTACTCATCATGATATATATATATACAAGTACCAATTAACCACAAATCAAGAGCATAGCTAGTAAGCACAAAAGCACATGGATATCGAAGGCTAAGCTATCAACTTGAATCAACTAGAAGTGGCTTACCAAGCACACTCCACCCACACACACACACTCGAACCAAACTTTAAAGACAAGTTGAAACCACTCACCGCCCTTCCTTAACAAATCGAACCAAATCTTCTTACGAACCCGGATTCGGTCCTAAAGCCTCTTCCGCGCTTCCACTTGCTTCTAGCCAAACAAAACATACACATTACTTCTCAATTCAATGCTAAACTCAACCGTCAACATACTTTGCTAACACAACCCAAATTCCTCAATTTCTCAAATCACATAATCTACTAAAATCTCAATTTTCGTGCTCCCCTAAAGGCTTGCTGAAAAACCAATTTCCAAACATCCAAATGACTTCCAAGACATCCCAAAACACCCTCATATCATAGGTATACCAACAGCCCTTCAATTTCAACACAAAACCCACCAAAAACCCAAGTTTTACCCCCCTAAAATCTACCTCAAGGACAAGCTACGAATTTTCACCCAAAATCAACCAAATTAAGATATGTTGTCTCTTTTATTATGATTAAACATAACCCCAAAACAATTCCTCAAAACAAATTGAAAACCCCCATCAAAAACCCAATTTTCCATATGAACCCTAATTTCCAAAACTCACTATTTTTGAAATCTAAAACAAGGGATAGATAGGGAATAGAGAGGAGGTTAAGAAAATACATTTACCTTTTAATTTGGTGTTGAAATCGGTTTGCAAAGCTAATGGAATAGTAACTAGAGTTTAGGAGTGTTTGAGAATGGGGGAGGGCTTTGAAATTGGGAAAGGAGAGAATGAAGAGAAAGATGACAACTTTTTCATAAAAGTTGTCTTCCTTTTATTTAAAATGGGGTAAATCACAACTTTGGTCCCTCCCTCTTTATTAAGATTCAAATAGGCCATTTTTCATAGTTGGTTTATTTTAATTAGATTTTAATTGACCCGAACAACAACCCGGCTAACTCCTAGGCCCAAGACACGGGTGTTACAAATTTTGTCACCAATGAAAAATAAAATTAATGACAAATTAGATGTTGTCATAATAATAAATTTATTTTTATAATAATAGTAATAATAACAATTATAAAAAAAATTAAAGTTACCATAAATTAGTTTGTCAAAAGGTAAAATAATTCTATTAGTCTCTATATTATGTGTAAATTGTTGTTTTATTCATTCTATTTTGATCAGTTTTAGTCCCTATTTTTTTTAAATTTTAAAATTTTAATCCTAATCACAATGGGACAACGACAATATAAATAAATTACAATGACTAAAAATGATGAAATAAATAAAACAAAAATCAAATATGCAACTTATGTATAACAAATGGGCTAAAAACAAAATTTTACTTAACATATTTGATGACTACCATTCATGTCAAGATCGAAATTTCAAAACTTAAAAAGTACATAAACTTAAAGTGACCAAATTAAAGTAAAAAGACTAATATAGAATCTTGGCATAATATGTGATAGCAAATTTTACCTTGTGAAAATTTTTACACTTGATATTTGTTTTTAACTTTGCTTGTGGAGTTAAAATTTGCATTGTTAGTATACTAAATAATTATCACAAAAAGGATAATTCAATCAATAATTTAAATTAAATTAATTTATGTAATTAATTAAAATATAATATTTAATATCTAATATTTAATATTTTAGGTGTAAATATTAATATTCATATGTTTACATTTTAAAACCAACTCAATTATTTTTATATATTTTCTTCAACAAACGTATTTCGTATAAGAAACCATAGAAAATTAATTAAATTATTATTATATTAATTAGTTTATAATTAATACATACTTTTAAAATAAATAAAATTAATTTCAATTACAATTTAACCTACATAATATTTTTCTTTCAAAATAATATTAAATTTCTTACATAGCCTAGTGGATAGACATTGCACTCTCCCCCTAAAGGTCTCATGTTCGATCCTCCATGAAGCCATGTATTGTATTTGTTTATTAAAAATTGAAATATAAAGGTGCCACATCATTTATAATTAAAAGTTCAATGGCCAAATGAAATACTAAAAGTGATGTTTGACTATAAAACAAAAGACTCATTAAATTTCAGGGACATAAATAAGATGGTTACAACTAAAAATATAATTAATATTTATTATTGAAAGTGAAAACATATTTTAGACACTATTTCAATATGTATTTGTGATAAAATGTTTGTCACTAATAAGAATAAAATTAGTGTCTAAATTTTAGTCACTATTATTAATCTTTTGTGTCAAAAAATGTAGTCATAAAAAATATAACTAATTGTGACGAAATGCATAAAAATTGTCACTAATATAATAGTGACGGAGTTATTAGTGACAACTGGTGACGACTCAGAAAAATAGTCACTAAAAATTTCAGTAACTAAATTTAATACTTTTAGTGACCATTTTCAATGTCACTAAAAATGCATTTTCTTAGAAATCAAAATATATGAATTACAAAATAAGATAAACAATAGACTTGGTATTATTCCATTCTTTAATTTTACATTTTGGTTGTTTTTTTATTACTTTTTAAGGTTCTTATGTATTTAGGTCATTTATTGTTTTTAAAGGAAATATATAGGTATTATTTAAAAATATATTTTTAAAATTTTTGGGCATTTCCTGTAAAAGAAAACGCATGAACTTTATGGAAAATTAATTTTAGGGTTTATTCTTTAGGGGTTTCCAAGCACCCGTTTTATGTTAGTTATCGACGATTATGATTTTTTTTTTAATTTTTAATCTTTAATAAAAATATTTTCTGTCTTGGAGTCTTCTCTTTTTTTATACATTTTAATTGTGTTATTTTGTCTATTTTTATGGCACGGCACAATTTTCATCTACCTCCTTTACGTAGTTTTGTGTTAGTGTAGCTATCGGTAAAATTAAATTAATATTCTCTTTTAAGGAAATATTTAAAAAAATATCCCTATTTCAGTCTACGTAAGGCAAACTCGCGTTTAGCCAAAAGCGAGTTTCAAATTTGCGCTTAGCTAAACACGAGTTATGTGTTGAATGGATAGAAAAGAAATAAAAAATAATTTTCTAAGTTTTTTCTAAATAAAATTCGCTTTTAGCTAAGTGCGAGTTTGAAACTTGTTTTTTGGCTAAATGCAAGTTTACTTTACGTGGGCTGAAAGGGAAGAATTTTTCTATATAATCATTAATGGAGATGTTTTTCTAGATAATTTCTAATAAGGGATTATTCATTTAATTTAGCCGTAGTTATCAACATGACATATTTTCTTGATCAAGAAATATTAATGATCTAGTATAATTAGATCTCCTTTTATGACAATTTGTTGACGTAACTAAAACTATTAGCAAAACAAATCCGGCAAGATTGTTTATGCTCATCAATTCTCTTACATCATTACATAAGTGTTTAGTTGAACAAAGACAACAAGATTTTAATAATAGTTATCAGATTTTTAAGAAAATTAAAAGTCACGGTTCAAAGAAAAGTTTAGTTTTTTTTCAAACTCTTTAAGTTTTTATGTGTTTAATTTCTTTCTTATATAAATTATTGGTGCATATAATCTCTAATTTTGTTTAATGTTTCTATGTTTGAGTGTGTTTTCTTATAAGTATTCATATCTTAAATTCAGCTCTTGTTTAGAAAGTAAAAATTTGGCTTGCTCAATCAAATCCAGTTTTACAATACCATGAGTTGCCACGACTGAGATGATCATAGCGTAAGTGCGTAACTGGAACTGAAATTCAAGATTCTAACTTCAAATTTTACAAAGGTTATCGATACACGCGGACAAATTTTTATTTACCCTTTTAATTTTTACTAAGAGCGCCAAGTCTGAAGACCTACATTAAAGATGAAAATAAAATTTTATATAAAGAGTATGAATTTCATTCAAGATTCTAATATTTTATGTAGTGCAATGTTAGATTGTTGATAAAAAAATAAAAAATAAATCTAAATTATAAGAGAATTTAAAATTTACTAGAAATAATACTGCACCCTTAAGCACTTTTGGGTCAATCCCTGGCCTTTTAAGGTTGTGGACCTCTCCAATTTTTTCTACTAAAATAATAAAATAAAATTATCTATATAGACCTTCGATTTTAATTCAATTAAACTTCCTCTGTTGTTTTTATGGTCAACTATAACTTGTTCCTCTGACTTTGATTTCTGATTCTATCTCTGACCTGAGTTAAACTACTTAAATATGGTAGGGTTCAGAGGCGGATCTATATGACCTTGAGAAGGGGAGTAATTGCACCCCATTTTTGGGAAAACAATTTTTTAGTATTAAATTTCTTCTAAAAATCAATTTAGTGCGTAGAATAATAAACAAAAATCTACATATTCATTTAAGAAAAAAATATTTTAGACTTTATTCCACAACTAATAGGTTGGGTTATGGGTGGGTTACCTAGGGATGGACCGAGGGCGATTGGTGGGGGAGGTCGTCCCCCTAAAAATTTAAAATTTCTATACGACTTAAAAAATTTAATTTTTATGTATTTTCTATTAAAAATCTATTTTCACCCCCTAAATTTTTATAAGTTCATCCCCTAAAATTTATAAATTCACCCCTAATCTAAAGTATTGAGTAGGTCTCATTTTCACCCTCATAAGTCAACGCGGCCTCCTCCCCGGGTCTGCTTTGCCTCTTGCTTTTGTTCATGCCTACGGGACAATGTATAGACAACATAATTTGTTGAGAATCATTTGTTTTGAATATTACTCAACGTGTGTAAGACACAAAGGCATATTAATTATTCACATGTGCAATTAGCTTCATTAATTTATTTACTTAAACTTACTCATATATTTTTTAATTATTTTAATTTTGCCAAACAAATCGAAGTTAAAATTCAGCGGAAGAGAAAATGTTCGCTCAATCTTAATCTTATCTGTTGCTGACTCGTTTTTATTTTACTTTTATCATGATAGAGAAATTTATTTTCGATATTTGAATTCGAGATCTAATATCATCAGTTTCTTAGTTAACTTTAATCTTATACTAACATAATATCACATTTCACTTTGGGATTGACAATTATAATTACAGAAAAATAATATATATATATATATATATATATTTCAATCTTCAGTCTTTGATAGACTAATGTCAAAATATGGAACATTAGACGGATCGAAATTTTATGACAAGGATGCTTCCTTAGAGGAAATTTGTTATAACAAACCTAATCAATGTAGAGTCTATTTGATGCAATAATTCATAGCCCTTATAGAATCACAAAAGTTTGTCATGAGCAATGCATTCAACATGTGACAAAACCAATGAGAAGAATTTGAGAAATCATGTCACATGATAACATGTTTGAACTACTGAAGATATGTCTCCGTAATTTACCAGACAATTTTCATAAACTTAAATTACTTTTTTGATTTAAACATTTGAAACAACATTTTTTTTTGTAATTGTAAACCAATTTTCTAATTGCACCAAAGGGCATCAACATGTGTAGAAAACAAAAATGAATGATCAAATTCAAATGCGAAAGGTGTATGCGAAATAGAAAAGGTCAACTAAAAATAACCAGAATAACGAGAGTAACAATATAAAATCATAATTAAATTTTTGTAATATATACATATTGATATTTTATCAAAAGTTAAGTAGCCAAGTTACAAATAAACCATCTTTGTTAATGTGTCACATCATCAATGTAATGAGAGTCAATGATTCAGTGATCAAATTGTAATAAATTGATAAAGTAAGTGACTGAAACATTAGAATTAGAAGTTGGACGATCAAAATCAGAAGAAAACCAAACAAAAACGACCTCCACCGTAATTTACCCAAAAAAGTAAGGTTGACTCTGTTTTCTGCATCCCTTCAACCTTTTTATAATCAATCATATTAATTTTTAAAATGAAGAGATCATATAAGAAATAATATTAAATGAAGAGTTTGAGTGATCCAATGGGAAGGGATTATTTCAAGGTTTGATTTAGTGATTTGATTTTTTTTTAATATGTTGGTGTGATATAAGGGTAGCATCTGTTTAACTTTTTAATTTTTTTTAGTAAGGCATACATACTGTGCAGAACTGGTGCTCGAACTCAAGTCACCTGAATGAATTACATCACTCTTTACCACTGGGACAACAAATGGTGATCCGCGTTAATATATGTTGATGCATCCTCTATTTTTTTATTTTTTATTTTATTTATTGACGAGTAATATAAAAATCTATATTATCTAATAAAAATAAAATATAGTTTATTTTTAAATCATTGATTGACCCCAATTTTCTTGGCGACGTTCATCCAGAAATGGACCGAATATGTGCTGGGAGGGAATAGGGATGCATCTCTTGGAAAGTTTGAATTCCTATATAATTTAACTTTTTTTTGTCTTTTTCATTAATGATATAATTTTATGTACTCCTTAAATTTTATAATTTCATACCTTAATTTTACATATAACTTTCTAAAATTTCACAATTCTAACATAAAATCTCGAGTCCAACTCTATTCACCCCACACAAATCAAATTTGTGATCGACTTATTACATAACAAGTGTAACTTACAGGAATTTTTGGGAGCGTAAATTTTAGTCTCGCCAAATATATTACATAAATTAATTTTGATAAAAATAAATGTAAGAATTTCATTAAAGATCTTGAAAAAACTAATGTGAATATGAAATTTGAACTGAACCATAAATTTAGCATCAGTGTAATAATCTTCATTTTGTCATCTGTTTCTTCCTCCGTCGAGTATGAAAGTAATTATGTACCGACCATGACCGTCAGTATAGCATCTTAGTCGGCAAGAGAAACAGCGTTGCCTATGTGGAATTCAGAAGAGTTCACATAATTCTATCACGTTTCTTCGCAGCTGAATGTAAATATTGCGCAAACTTAACGAGTAGTTTTAGTAGAAGAAATAATGATATTTATTTTAAATTTTAAAAAATTAAGATTTAATCACATATGTGCCAATTGTATGTGTGTTAAATAATTAAAAAATTTAAAAAGATATCACCATGTAATCACAATAATATATTAAAAAATATGTAAATATAACGCAATAGGCACTTTAATTGCCCCATTAAATTGGATAAAAATCCTTTGCCTCTTTTCGGTGCCCCTACTTATGCCCCAACACTAAAAAATACAGTAAAATTAAATTCTAAACCCTAAATTCTAAATCCTAAATCCTACACCCTACACACTAAAAAATACACCCTACCCTAAATTCACTAAACCCTAACCACAACCCCTAAGCTAAAACCCTAAATTCTAAACCGTAAACCTATTTTTGAAGGTGGGGGCATAAGTAGGGGCACCGAAAAGGGGTAGAGGATTTCCATCCCATTAAATTAGTCCATCATAAATGATGGTTATCTACGTACCTTTTGTTTGATCACACTAAGAAAATGTGAATGATGTTTATTTTAAAAGATTTGAGTTTGAATATCTTTATGTGTAAAATGTGTTTTCTTTGTTAAAATATTAAAATAATCATACGAACATATATTATCTTATAATCATCTTAAGACTATTAAAAAAGGGGGAAATTACATATTTAGTGCACAAACTATGCTCGTGTTATTGTTTTGGTACCCCAACTATTATTTTTGGTAAAATGGCGCTTAACGTTACATTTTTGTTCTGTTTTGGTACTTCCGTCGTTTAAAATTAATAGAAGTGGTTACTTGGCTTGGGTTACTAACAATTTTAGTCCAAAAATTTATACAACCTATCAATTTAGTCTAAAATTCTATCAATTTAAACATTATTTTAATTTTTAGATTAAAATTGTAATTTTTTCATTTTTCTTCTTCCAGTCAAACACTTTTTTGTATTTTGGAGTTTAAAAAACACGCTAGGGACAATTAAAACTTTAAGGTTTGGGGATCAATGGGGGATAATCAGGGGTCCATTGAAGAACCCAAACTTCGCGATAAGGATACCAGCGAGAATACGAAGAGGGTGGGAAAAGGATAAGATAAAATTCTATCAAAATTAAGATAATGTTTTAAATTGATGAATTTTAGATTAACTTGATAATATATATAAGTGATTTAGACCAAAACTGTGATTATATCAAACCACGTCATCATCACCGTTAGTTTTTAGCGGTTAGAGTACTAAAATAGAACAAAAACATAACGTTAGATATCCTTTTGCCAAAAATAATAGTTTGTATAAGTTTAGGTACTAAATATGCAGTTTTCCCTTAAAAAAACATGTTTGATTAAACGATAAACATACATAATTGTTTTGAGAGTTTGAGTAGACAACAGCTAAGGTAGGCGGGACCATTTTCTTTATCATGTATTTTCTTTAGGAAATTCTTTTTATCATGTATAATGATTTGTTTGGCAATTAGCTTACGTAAGTATCAACAATCAGTGTCATGTGGGTTAATTTTTAGCAACAAGGACCCTGCGCGCTGTTAGATCACGGCAAACAAAATACTTACCGAATTATGTCATACATCCATGAACAAGAAATATAAAAATAACTTTCTTCTAACACGAACCAATTTGCCTCAGTATTTAAGAGAATGATTGTTGTTCATAGAAGTTACAAGTTTAAATATCAGTAGCTGCAGCAAGGTGATTGAGCATGCATTATCAAATAGTTGAGAGTATATTTAAAACAAATACTGCTTGTAATCACTTTAGCTTTAAAAAAAAAATATATTTCTTATATGCACAGTAAAATACCCTTTTATGAATGTATGCATTGGCACGAGTCAAGAAATAACCATCTGTTACCGTATTACCACATTCTCTACTTTTTTTCCTTTCAATATTAGTGTTCATATTTTGATAGTTTTTTTTTTCTATCAGTACTATAGATCAAATGATATTCGAGTATTCGATTAAAAAAATAATATTCGAGCATATTGGGACAAAATATTAGTTATAAACATAATTAAAAATAAAATATAAGGGTCAGTTTGATATTATTTTTGGAAAGTGCATCAAAAAAGAGTTTTAGATCTGGTTCTGCAATGCTTCTTTCAAAAGGATGATAATTAATTTGCCGATTAACTATGTTCCTTTTGGTGATCTTATTTTAAAAAATTGAGTTCAGGGTTTAGAGTTTATACTTTAAGGAATTAGAGTTTAGGGTATAGTTTTAGGGTGGATGATTTAGCGTTTATGATGTGGAATTTAGGGTTAGGATTTAAAATTAATTTTTAGTATTTTTTTATGTGAGACATAGAAAGGGGCATACTTAGGGGCAGAAAATTTTTGTTCTTTTCAAAAGTACTTTTAGAGTTAAAAATAATGCAAAACATGTAATTTTTCAGCCTAAAATCATTTTCCAGCTTAATTCGAAAAATGTTTTTCAAAAATTAAAATTTTCTAATTTTTAGTTTTTCCAAAAATACTTTCCAGCAAAATTATTCATTTATTCTTTTTTGTCTCACCAATTCTTTTGTCGTTTAAAATTTTTTTAAAAAAATATACATTTTATCTACTTAAAACTACTTTTATTAACAATACCAAACATTTATATTTTAAATCAAACAATCCATTAGCCTTATTAAGATTAATAATCGACAATAGTTTGTTTTGTTTGTAAAACATAGACCTCCTGACTCTACATATAACAAATTAAGGTAATTAAGGCACAATTCAAGAGTTAAATTAAGAACCCAATTTGTGGACGAGTATGTATTATTTGTGTCTATCTACGAGTAGTAACAGATCTAAAAATATTTTTGAAGGTGGACACGCTTAATATCTTAAAATTTTAGGGTAGACACAACACATAAAGATTAAAACAATCTAAAGATTAATTTATAAAAATTAAAAAATTTGGAAGTTAAATGTATGAAGTTTAAAAACTTGAGTGCAACATAACCTTGCATCCGCCGCCGTCTACGAAACTCGACTTGGTCCATCTTGATCAGAGACGGAGTCAGAATTTAAAGTCGGGGACAAAACATAAATTTTAAAAGATGGGGTGCAAATTTACAATTATCTAAATGTTTTTAAAAAAATATAAAAAAAATTAGAGGGTAATAAAAATTACCTGCAGAGGCTATAGCCCCACCCAGGAACTACTAAGATCCGTCGCTAATCCTGATTATTCCGGTTGCTACCAGTCAGGCAGTCATTCTATAATAATTACTGTATAAACTGTAGAGTTGAGCAAGCAAACAACAAAATTTACACAAACTTAACCCAAAAACAAACACAAAAACAAAAGGGTGGACTGAACCCGGCAAAGTCACAGTCAGAGGTGAGCTTCATCGATATTTCCTCCATCTTGATTCACATGTCTTTTACTTAACCCCAATTTCCTTCTCCATTACCAAGCACAAACAGTACCAAACCAAACCTCCCCAATTAACTTTTCGTATTTCCTTTAACCTCAATCCCACTGTATGTCTCTCCATTTTAACTTCATTCTTCTTTGCATGCTCCTTCCCCTTCCCTCTTCTTCTGTTGTTTTAACAAACAGCGTAGGGTTCATTGGAAGAAGGCTGCGCCATAAACTGAGGTAAATATAACATGGGTTTCTGGACACTGTTCGAGGTGGCTTCCATGCCTATTTTGCAGGTACTTATAATCAGTTTGTTGGGTGCTTTCATGGCAACTGATTACTGTAAACTTCTCCCTGAAGACACCCGCAGATACTTGAATAAGGTTCGCTGTTTAGTTTAACTTTTTTCATGCATAATTCTGTGTGTAACATGTTGGTGATGTTACATAATGTGTTGTGTAATGAAAACGCAGCTCGTGTTCGTTGTGTTTACCCCCTCGCTCATGTTCGCGAGTCTCGCCAAGACTGTCACGCTCCAAGACATCATTTCATGGTAACATACATACACACATACGTATATATATATAGATATAAATATAGATACATGGCATAGGAGTTTGGTCCCGAAGGTGGCTTGGTTTTCAATGTGTTTGAACATCGACTCACAGGTGGTTTATGCCTGTGAACATTGGGATTACCTATCTAGTGGGAGGAATCATTGGATGGATTGTGGTTAAGATTCTGAGGCCAAAGCCCCATCTCGAAGGTCTTATCATTGCTACATGTTCATCTGGTGAGGCCCCTTCAAGTTTTCTTCTTTTTTCTCCATGCATCAGGGATGGACAGAGGGGTGCTGGAAATTCTCGTATAATTATGTATTTTTTATTGTTGTTCTAAGTTGGCACCCTCTAAAAGTTCGCGCTCCCTAACATAAAATTTTATGTCGGTTCGTGTCATGCATGAATTAAGTTGCACTTGAGATTAATTGTTGTTTGAATTAGGGAACATGGGAAATCTTCTGCTTATAGTTGTCCCAGCAATCTGTAATGAGGACGGAAGCCCGTTTGGGAACCGTAGTGTTTGCAACTCAGCTGGACTTTCCTATGCATCTTTCTCCTTGGCGGTAAATTAATACTACTATTGTTTATTTCAAGCTTTCAGTGCAGATTATCATGTGTAATTATAGGCTTTCAATTAATGCAGATTGGTGGTTTCTACGTATGGACTATCAGTTACCAAATGGTAAAATCTTCGGCTATGAAACTCAAAGCACTCGAAGCAGCCGAGGAATTGGTTTCGAAAGCTGAACCGAACAACGACTCGGACGCCACTTCCGAGAGTCGGCTTCTGAAAGGAGAAGGCGGTATAGCAACAACGGTGGCAACAAAGGCCGTTGAAGATCCGGAGACACAAGCAGCAGTAGGTAGACTGCCCTTTTATACGAATAATTAAGCATTGCTGATTTCATTAACCCTTGCTGGCTGTTGGGTCTTGGACCTTTGAATTGCAGAATGTATCACAAGAGAGTAGCCCAAAGCAAAAAGGGAAGGCCTCGTTGTGGGTTGAAGTGGTGGGCTTTTTTCATCAGATTTTAAAAGAGCTAATGTCTCCTCCCAACCTTGGTGCAGTAAGTTTCTACTGGACTCGTAATTCAAAATTTCAAAATATTTTATTCGGGTATTTAAACTATGAATTATTATTTTATACACTGGCGGTAAAAACTGAAAGTTTTTACAAGCGCTTTAATTTTAGGGTCTTAGTTTAGGGTGTAGGGTTTAGGGGTTTAGATTTTAGGGATAGTGGTTAGAATTTAGAGTTTAGGGTAATAATTTAAGATTTATAAGTTAAAACCTAACCATATTACCCTAAAAATAAAATCCCAACCTCTAAACCCTAAATTCTAAACCTAAACTCTAAAATTTAACCACTATCCCTAAATTATAACCCCTACACCTAAACCCCTAAACCATACCCTCTAAACTAAGACTATAAGCCCTAAAACTAATGCGCTTGTGAAAACTTTCAATTTCCACCGCCGTGTATTGGATATAAAGGAAAAGTATGGATTATTATAATATACATTGACGGAGTGACGGTGAAAATTAAAAGATTCCACAAGCGCTTTAGTTTTAGGGTTTAGGTGCTTAGTTTAGGGTGTAAGATTTAGGGGTTAGGTGTAGGGATTTAAATTTAGGAATATTGGTTAGAATTTAAGGTTTAGGGTTAAATTTTAGAATTTAGAGTTTAATTTTTAGTGTAATATGGTAAGGATTTAAGTTTTAATCTATAAACCCTAAAACCCTAAACTATAAATTTCAACCACTATCTTTAAATTCAAAACCCAAACACCTAAATCCTTAAATCATACACCCTAAACTAAGTCCTTAAACCCTAAAACTAAGGTGCTCCCGCGCTTGTAGAAACTTTTAGTTTCCACCGGCAGTATATCAAATAATTACCCTGATTATTATTGTATCAATAAAGTGTTTTGCCATTTTTTTTGAATTGTGTATTTTATGTATGTTTGTTTTGTCAGATATTGGGATTCATTTTTGGAGCGACCATGTCGCTGAGAAACCTTATAATAGGTGCAGGGGCTCCACTACGGGTGATCCAAGACTCCATAAAACTTCTAGGGTACATTCTCTTCTTCTCTTAATTTGCTCATACACATAAATAATTGTAATTAAGAAAGGGTAATTAACAAACAAATAAAGAGAAAAAGAATGTGCACTGCAGAGATGCAACAATCCCTTGTATCACCCTGATAATAGGAGCCAACTTGGTAGACGGATTACGATCATCGATAATTAAACCGTCGATAATCGTGGGCGTGGTTTGTGTCCGATACGTTATACTCCCGGTCATCGGAATTTGTGTTGTAAAAGCTGCCGGGAATCTCGGCCTCCTATCCTCGGACCCGCTGTTCCGCTACGTCTTGATGATTCAGTTTGCTCTCCCACCTGCCTCCAACATTGGTCAGTGATCACCTAAGCCCTCATTTGCATGCAGAAAACAATAATAATTAACAAAGAATAATGAATAATTGCATGCAGGGACCATAACCCAGCTGTTTGATGTGGGTCAAGAGGAGTGTTCGGTCCTGTTCCTGTGGACATACCTGATTGCAGCTCTTGCCCTCACTACTTGGTCAACAATCTTCATGTGGATATTGACCTGAACTTCAACAACAGATTACTAAACAAAGAATCTCTATTCATATTTCATTTGCATAGTTTATAAGTTAATGATAATTATATTATAATGTAGTTGCAGTATGCTGTCGGCTTACTTGTAATAATGAATGAATAAATGAGAAAATACAGATAGATATAGATCTCTTAGGAGCTAGGACTAGGAAGCCTGTTTAATTATATTAATAAGTTTGGTGTTATAGTCCACACCAATTTGTGTTTTATTTGGTCTTATTTGGACAAGATGTAGGATTCAAACACCCTGGCTTAGCAGTATTATTCATGTAGCAACAATATAGCCCACTTGTGGGAAGAACTGCCAGAATCATGCATAGAATTTGCAGAGATTTTCGCAAGCTCGAACGAGGAACAACACGACATTCGTATCGGAGATGAAAAATGGGGTAAACAGAGTACACAAACTGGCCTACGAGTTACCAACTCAAACTCAGCACTCAGCAGAGGATTTGAGATGTAAACAACAGGACTGAGTGACTTGCTTCAACTTGGAAATCCTTTTTCTTTTCTGCATATTCTTATGATTAAACATCTGAAATCATTGGCACATGTAAGAAATTATAGCCAAATTCCCAAGTGGGGATCCTATACTAATAGTTTTCCAATAGGTGGAAAACATAGTGGTATTTGATTGATGAATTCTCACCTTTTTCTGAGACAAAAAGCATAAGACAGACCACCTTTGGGTCCCTCAACCAGCCACCACAGAGACAAAAGAGAACTCGAAATGCAATTATTCCTTATTTCACTCCAAAACAGTAGACAAAAAGTGCTCAGAAGATCTCTTTTCCCCCAGCCTTTTCCTCATTTTCAATCAATTACTCTTAGCCTTTTGCAACAATCAACATATATAAAAACATGTATGGAATCTTATTTAAATATTCCCATTTCCGACCACTCACACAGATGGTCCATGTATTCAGTAATGACGTGTCCTTTTTCCTTTATTTTTCTTCCTTGGGTGCCAAATGAAAAAATATATTGATTTGAAAAGGTGAATGAAAGAAGATATACTTAGGATGAGATGACATTTAGAGTTATCTTCTTTTCTGCTGTAGGAACTTCCAAAAACTACATTCATGCATTTTTCTAGCAAGACATCATAAGATGCCTCCTATGACAGAATTTTAGCATGAATGGATTACACTTTATGAATTGTTTTTTTTTTGTTATATTTTACCTGAAATTGGTCCGCAACAACATAGATGAAATTTCAGAAAATTGTGGACGCTTTGTTGGGCAGCTATTCCAGCACTTGGTCATCAGAGATTTGAGGATCTGTGGGCAGTCCTTGGGGATATCAGGCCTTAGGCCACAAGCAGCAATTCCTACCGCCGCTTGCACCGGTGAACATGCAGAATAGGCTGCCTCGCCTGTCACCATCTCCCAAATCACCATCCCAAAACTATAGGAATTACTCATCCATGTCTCGGTAACATTCTCTGGGTCCCCGGCAATGATCTGCACTCAAAAAATGTTGGGGCTAGAAATGATCAGCTAATGTTAGTTGTACAGAATGGAACATGAAAAGAAAAAAATGGATAAAGCAGATATAACATATTATTGTGCGTGCAAGTCAAATCTGGCATGACAAATCTGACATGATGCAATGGAACTCTTGACGGTCCTATTACCATGTTATTTTACGCCCAAATACGGACAGTTATATACACTAAACATATTGATTAGTGAAATTTGGTCTAACTTGCAGACAGAAAGAGAACCAATCAGTAAAAGTTGAAACAAATTTTCACCAAGTGAACTCTTCCGTATGGTGCCATACATGCCGGAAAGACAAATGCAAACAATAAAATATGGCATCAATTAGGAAAGGTAGTAATCACACGGTGGCCTTAGCCCTTAGGTATTTAAAAGGACTATAATCATGCTAAAATTAAAAGGCTCCACTACACAGGCTCCACAGACAATTTGGTAAATGAGACACTTCAACAGTATTGATGCTTTCTTAATTGAGAATAAAGTAGTGCATAAATAAAGGCAAACACAATACTGAAGTGTAAAGCAAGAACAATCATTTAAACATGTCACGCATGCCCAAACAATGATGTTTTAAGTGGTGACCAGCATTAGCAAATAGATTTTGTGCACTCAGGTGAGGGGAGGGAATGAGATTATGACTGCATAATGATATTAATTAAAAGAACATCAAGGTGATGCAAACCTCGGGAGCAAGCCAACGGTAACCATCGGTTTCATATTCCATTGCTTCACTAACACTCTTGCAAGCAGTGACTATACCCATGTCTGCCAAGCATGCATTCCCATGCTTATCAAGCAGAATCCTCTGTGTGTTAAGGTCTTTGTATGCAACACCATGATCGTTCATAAACTTGACTCCTTCTGCTACATCAGCAGCAATCCTCATTATATCCTTGATCGGAAGCTTCTTGTTCTTTAGCATCAAATCATGGACTGATCCACCTTCCATCAACTTGGTAATTATGCACAAACCATTATTTTCATCAACACAAACACCATAGAACTGCAAAATGTTCCTATGCCCACAAGTCATGAGTTCTAAGAGATCTTTTCGAAGTTCAAACTCATAAGAATTTCCCTTGTCACATCCTTTGAGCTTTTCGATTCCAACACGTTTACCCCTGTAGACACCTTTAAAAGAGTTGGGCACAATCTGATCAATAAACTCAAGACTGTCGGAGTTCAATAGCCATTTCCCAATCTCTTCTGCCCCTGATTGGACGGTTTGCCATTCATCGACCAATACAACAAACGACGAGGAGGGCAGAGGCATTGGAAGCTGAATCCTGGTATTTGGATTTTCAATCCCACTTCTTTGAGTTTGCTCGATCCGGTCTTCCTCAATTTCCCCAAAGTCTCTCCCTTTAGTACTCTCCTCCTGACATCCACAAAGTCCAAACGGTAGCTTCACAGTGGTTGTCTTGGGCTTCCTGAGAGCCGACTTGAGGGCATTCTCGATGTGGGATTTAAAAAACTTGTCTTGGGTGTTTTGAACCAAGAAGAGAATAATTCCAAGGGTCAACCCTTTCTTCTCAAATATTTGTATCTTCTTGCAACAGATGGAAGCAGTATCAAGAGCACCGGACATGGCAGACCATGAAAAGGAAGAATTACAAGCAAATGTGAGCTTAAACACCGAACCTTGTACATCATCATCAGATGTTTGCTGAATAAATATAGCAGGGTGATCATCCCCTGATGCCTGCTCTATCAATTTTACATGTAGAAATACTTCTTTCATATCAAATCCCGCTTGTGCATAACTGTCAACATGATACCAAAGAAAAAAAAATACAAAATTGGGGGAGAAGAAATAGCAACATTTCAGCATCATCATAATAAAAATAATAATGAGAAACCCAAACTTTCACGGTTTAAAACCCAAGAAAAACAAAACCCATAGCTGAAAGAAAACTGCTTTTAGAATTCTGTTGATTGTTCTTGCACTTTTTTTAGAGTAACCTAAAACTGAGTAGGAACAAAGAACATGCAAGGGAAGGGAAGTGAAGGGAACCTGAGAGGCAGGGAATCATAATGCTTGCGGATATTGGAGACAAGCTTCTCAGGCAACTGGCTCCCAGGATAAAGCTGAGTCAAGTTCCGTACAACGGTACCCCAGACCACTTTCCGGCAAGCCTCGGCCTTGGAGGAAGCAGAAGGGAGGGAAGAAACAGTGGGAGGCTGGTCACGCGGAGAGGAAGTGTCTAGATTGAGAGAGTTCTTGAGAGATGCGATGGCCTCGGAGACGTTCCGGCTCAACCTCTGGAACCGTTTGTTCTTGGCGGATGGCGCTTCGAGCTTAGCGGAAGCTGCGGAGGAGGAAGAGGTGTCCTCGGATCGGTTGTTGGAGCGCATGAGAACCTGCTCGACCATGTCGTCATCGGTGGTGGTGGTGGTTCGGCTGGACCAGCACTCGAGGGCTGCAGCCATGGGGCGGCGGAGATCGGCGTTGCTAGAGGTCTACTAATGGGATGGTAATGTAGATGGAAAACGGGTCAATGTGGAAGCTTGTGGGAAAAGAGAGGGCGGCGGTGTTTGATTTGATCTGCTCCAGATTTCTGAGCTCTGTTCTGCTCTAAGCTCTACTCGGCCTTTGTCTTTCTTTCCTTTTCTCTTTATTTACTTATTTCAAATTAAGACAAATAATAGGAGTACTAGTACTTTGTTACTAATTTATTTGCTGTCCGTGTTGGATTTCTGACATCGGACGGACGATGAGGTAAAAAAACACGAAAGATGAGAAAGGAGTTTGAGTTTGAGGTGAATCAGCAGTGACATTAATCTCAGATCAAATCGAAAAGTAACAGAAATATTGGGTAATGGTCCGTGACATTTGACAATAAGCTAACAATTTTAAGACTACACGACTAATACTTGATTTGATACAATAGAAGCACCACATGCATATTCACATTCACACTCCGAAAATGATAACTATTATACTATTAAAATTTTGAAAGAAAAAAACCGAGTTAACAAGTTATTGGTTTGGTCATAATAAATTATATGAGTTCAAATCTATTGACTTAATAAATTATTTACATTACATATCTTACTACAATTTGACTGTTGAATATTGAAATTTAGAAATGGGTTTGTTTGTGACTTGTTGTAAGCTTGAGATGGCAATGGCATGGCAATGATGATGGTAAAAGGTTAAAAAAGGGGGGTTTGTTTCTTCTCTGCCAATGCCATGTGACCCACATTGAGGAATCATGTGAAATCAGAGCAAAGGGGAAGATGGTGTAGGTTAGGGCCGTTAATTAAGGTTACTTTCGGACATTGACTTCTTATCAGTTTTTGGGGTCCCACATGTTCCATGAAAGAAAAGAATCAAGGTTAGAAGATAGATGGATATGTATAAAAATAATCAAAACCCCCGTCCATATGGTTAGGTCTAGTTGTTTGTCGTTCAGCCAATGCAATTTCTTACTAGCAATTATATGAATAAGTTGTATTGATTAATTAATTAGTTAATCCTTTTTATTGTTGTATATATATATATAGGGTTAAGATCAACAACATAATATAAAATAGGTCCACTCACTGAGTCAGTCCCATTCATGATATTTATGGAAAGGAGATGTGGTACTACCGGTAGGAACAAATAATTTAAAGTAACAATAATTTGAAGTAACTTCAATTTCCACAAGACCCAGAAATCAAACAACATATCATTTTATATCTCTTATATAATACAACATTTCCTCCTCTGTGTATGTTAATGTTACCTTTTGCTTCTAGGTAATAAGAGTAAGCTGCAGTTTAGGGCGGTTCGGTTGGGGTTCCACAACCTCCATGTGGATCCTCACTGCTTGCAATACACTGTAGGAAAGGCTGTTATTATTGTCTATCTTTATAATCTTCTGCTGCTGCTCGTCGACACGCCACTCCCCGCTTTCTTTCTCTGCTCTTGTTGTCAAGTAAACCGGTCCTTCTATACCATATCTGTTTGTTTTATATTACAAAGTGCCAAAACATTATCTTTTCTTGCCTAGAAAGAGAATGAAATAGAAAGAAACAAGGAACGTGTTTAGATACTCCAGCATAAAAAGAATTAAGTTTCATACTTGGGCACAAACACAATGAATCCGTTGGACCTAATCTTCACTATCCTGGCTTCTGTGTCAATGGGCCTGCGGCACACAAAAAAATCAAAACATGTGCAATTATTCATGATGGTATGTGGAAGGCTGTTTCGACTCAATGGGAGAGGCCAAGGCATGTACCGGTTTCTGAAGTAAATGAGAGTATGGAGCTCTACTGAGGCCCTGCTTGCCATTTGGGCATTCCTATGTCGATAATTCAGATCTGAAAAAGGTAAAATGCATTGTAAAGATTGTTTCCAAATCCAAGGAAGCCTGAGAAATGCAATGAAAGAACACAAGACTTACTATCAGCGATACTAGTTAGCTGAGCTCTGTCTTGGAAAACTGGTGGAAGCTTATCAATCCCTAGGGATGCAGCAAGCAACCTGTGCACAATCACATCTGCAACGAGAGGAATGTTATATACTCGAATGATAGTATCGGCAAGAAAAGGAAAAACAACAAACAAATATCTATTCACAAACCTGCATATCTCCTAATAGGAGAGGTGAAATGAGTATATAGGGGCGCTGCAAGCCCATAATGATGATATTCTGGAGGGCTGAGATCCCCACTACAGAAATAAACAGCCTAATTTGAAATCCAAGGCAAATTAGTACAAAGTTAAAACATGCCTCACTCAAAATCATGTGGAGATTGAAATGTTTTCCTTGCTAACTTTACCTGTGTCATACACCTAGTTGCCAGTATCCGAATCAACTTATTGAAGTAAGGATCATCACGCTGCAAGACCCAAGTAACAAAGATTTAAAAAATAAATAATAAAATAAAATAAAAATGAAAGCCTGGAAAAGGAATCATCTGAGGTCGTACATCAGCTATGCTGTCAGACATATATATCATTAAAAGGAACCTTACCACAGCACGGTCAAGGGAGTCAGCCATTGCCTTTGATGATGATACATCCAAGTCGAGTCCAACAGCAGCAGCAGTGCACAACAAAGGTTCAAGCATCTCCCTTGTCGGAGTTGGATGACGCCTGAACCAAAACCCAGTGAAGCAAGATAAGGTATCAAACAACAGCAATGCAATTATCAAGAACTAGCCACAACTCCGGAATTTTTCCAGAAAAGGTGCCACAACTAGATGGTAAACTAATTTGCCCGTAATTATGAACTTCAAAAGTACTCTGGATTCTTGAAGAGATCAGATGGTGTACAATATTCACAATTATCAATGCATTTTATGATTTAACAACATCTTGGATAAAGTGATCTGTATTAAATATACTATCATGCAATCTAATTTATCCCATGATAAATAACTCCAGTGACATAAGTTCACACAGGATCATCAACTGATTTGGATTTCTCTGGCATTTACAGAAACCATAATCATTTTTCTGAGGGGACAAACCTTAACAAATCTGTATTTTGGGATAGCAAAGTGGCATGTAAATAAAGTTTACCTTAGTAGTGAACAGGTAGGAAAACATTCACGGATTTGTTTGGCAACAGAAACATTAGCAGCAAGCATAAATTCTTCAACCATTTGGTTTGCTTCTCGAATCTGATACATGCCTGAATGAATAACTCAGATATCAGACATAAATCAAAGCATATGAGCAAATATGAAACACATTCTTTGTGGATTTTGGGATCTCAAAACCATTTAATTTAATTGGCATTGCCTTAATCATAATTATTAATTACTACCCTCCACCATTGGACAAATGATTAAAAGCCCAAATGCATAGAACAAAACTGAAAGGGAAAAAACACTGAACAAATAGATGAAGACCAGAGTGTGTAAATCTTTTAATTAAACAAAAAGATTTATGCAGATAACGTTCTAAAATATGTTCTATTATCAGATGGTTCCTAAAGCATAACATATCATCTGCAGAACATATTCATCTCGTTGAAACCATTTTTAGCTCGAAGAAGGCCTTCGGTTTTTTACCTGGATTTATGTTCAGGTCTAATTACTAAGAATTTTGTAGATGGGCTGAGTTTTTGTTTTGAATTGATGCTAAAATATATATTTGATTCATGTTCCAGATTAAGAGTTAAAAAAACATTAGGCAACAGACCAATATCAAGAGGATCATGAGTCTCAGTATCAATTTGAAATTTGACTTCAGCAGAAGCAAGAGTTAAGGCTCCTTTGTCGATACGTCTCTGCCTCATTATCTGCAGTTTCACAAGTGACAACAGACATGGAGTAAACAAAATTGAAGGCAAAATAAACCCACTCTATTACAATTATGTGTAGAAACATGCTCTTTAAGAACAGACCTTAGCCAAAGTATTCATATTTCTCAAATCTGTAGTTAGTGGGTCCATCAATCGACTGCAAAAGTACAAAAGCAATCAGAATGCTCAGGCAAATAAACCAGATATCCACAGCAGAAAATAAATGAAAATTATATACTAGTAAGAAATAGAAAGAAATGCGTGAATGTGCTAATAGGATAATAGCTGACAGTGTAAGGGAATAAGTTAAACCAGGTGTATAATAGGATAATAGCAAATAACAGTTGATAAGCTTAGACAACTATTAACCTTTAACATAGCCAAAACCATAGAAACCACTATGCTCCCTATTTCAAGCAAAAGAATAGGAGCTCTCTCTCGCAAATAAGTAAATTAGCAGCTTGTAAGATCCTAAGTCAACATCCTAAAGAGAATGGTCCTTTTTCACTCCATTGGTTAGGTTTCCTGCTTCAGACTGTTATACTCACAGCAATTGTTTAGTCGGTGAAGAAATTTGAGTTATATAGTGTGGCTAGTTTTTCCTGTGGAATCAGAATTATTTACATGCTGATGCAACTAGATCAGTTGATAGTCTTTCAATGTTCAGAAAAAAGAAAGAAAGATAACAAATCATGACTCCATAGTAGAGAAATTTCGAAGTTAGCATCATAACCATTTAGCAAAGAAGAATTTTCAATCAACCCAGCAGGTTGACACAAACTCCAACTCAATCTCTTCTCAATAAGAGTATGTTGTCTCCCGTACTTAATAGCTCTATCAACTAACACTTAACTGCAAAAATAGGCCGGGGATATGATGATTCAGTCTCAAGCTTGAGTACACTACATGCAACTCTTCAGCTACTATCATCCGTGAGTCACACCCAACTTTTGAATGAGCCATACCCACTGACAACTTACTAAGAGTAGTATGTCTGGCTAGGTTGTTACTTTGTAGGCCATGGACAGTCAACAAATGATTACAGATCTAAGAGTTAAAATGTATAAGCAACATGACGAATAATCTACTGGTCCAGAAACTACTAAAGAAATCTATCTTAAGAGGGAACCCATGCTGTATTATGGCAAAGACAAGTTACCACATAACTAAACAAGAAGAAAATAATCACTCATCATTGAAAATTAGTCGAAAGGCTACATTAGAGCACCTATCATCCATCCTAGCCTGCGCTTCAACATAAGACAATGCGGCAGATGATTTGATAACACTTTTTGTGAATCTAGTCGAGATAATCTCCGCATCAGGCGACATTTCCTGGAATTGAAGTGAATATAAGTTTTTATTTATTGAATTGAATACAGAAACGTAGCCATAAAATTATTTGAATCATTTCGTAGTGCATACCCAAATAACTGAGAAAGCTAGCCTTTCTACATCAGCTCTAAGTGAACATATATCTGCAAAAAATGATCATTAGTACTTCAACATCAGAAAATCAATTTAAAAATCAAGTATATAATCCAACAAAACCCTTTTATTACCATAAGCAACTCTATAATAAATGTGGGAGGAAGAGAAATACAAAAATGACCTTCTGTCAAAGGTTTAGGAAGCATGTCAATCCGGCGCTCAACAAGGTAGACAGATGTGCCCCTTTGGGAAGCTTCATCATCCAACGGGGTGCCAGGGTGAACAAAATTTGTTACATCAGCAATATCTGATCAGATATCATTAAAGAACACCCAACCACATCAAGAAAGTTTGAATACATAAAAGCCCTTTTATAAGGAACACAAAATTGTTTGAAATCTGTCCAATTTTCACAATACACAGCCCTTTGTGAAGATTGATCTGAGACTATGTATACCCTTTGGGGAAGGGGGTTGGATATCATCTTTCTGGTTCACTTTATGAGGAAAAGGATGATATGGAGATGCATCAGAGGTAGAAAATGGCTCTACAAAGATCTCCTAAAGAAAAACCTTCCCACAAATCCTAGAGCTTTATAAGAGGTAAATTGTAAAAGATGCATATTTGTGCCAACTCCATTCGCCCCTTCACATAAAATGTAAGTATGATTTCATAAAAAAGAATAAATAGTTAAATTATATTGGATACGAACTCCAACTTCGTAGTTTCCATTCGGAAGAGCTGTACAGTGTAATGCATCATCAATGTCCTTGCAACCTGCACAAGAAAAAGGCATTTCTATCTGTATAGCACTTGCAAAATACATAATTCACAACAGTCCTTTAAGAGTACACACCAGGGGGGTCTACACTAAAGACACACAAAGATCGCAAATCCAGGCGGATTGAATTTGTCACATCTTCATTAGACACAGACCACGGTAATGGTGGCAAGCAAGCCAAAACTTGGGAAGAAAAGGGCCTTGAGTTTATATCATTCTCGATTAAGACCACCTGAAACACAATACACAAGAATTAATAACTTCAGAAATTACCGTGACATATATGGAAAGGGATTGAGAGAGGAAGAAGTTACTATCACATACCTCACTTTCAGTGTCTCTATCACCTATTTCTCCTATTACTCGAACATAGTGGCCAGAAGGATACCGAGATTGCCGGTCCCAAGAATCAACTGCCACAATTATCCTCTTATCCAAAAGATTCTCAAGCTGCCGGGTTTGAATCCGAATCTTAGGAATTCTACGATCTTTGGAGACAAACAAGGCAGATATAAGGCTTCCTGTACCAGCAGGAAGAGGCATCGGCTCCAATGACCCACAATAACTGGAAAAAAAATCATTTAGACTATAAGAACAATAGCAAGAAATTGGCAACATCATTAAGCAGGGGAAAAATAAGGGAATAAGCTTTTGAACATGTTTGATTCTAATAACAGTGAACACACTGAATCCACAAAGATAACAGTTTTACCACATGACCACATAGGATACATGAATATCTTTCATTCAATTATTTGAAAGAGAATTGCTAAAGATAAAACTTGAACAAGCTAATAGAAATACAAAGAAATAAAACGTGAACAGGCTGAACTAGGAGATAGAAAACAAGTCACAGTAATGCTCATTTAATTCATAGCTTGGTCCCTGCCTAGTTGAGGCAGTTATATGTGGTACACCAGCAAAAGAACAGATAAATAAATTATATTATGGCAGTAGGAAGATAACTTACGAATTCCAGTTCCGCTTTATAATACCAACAACACGGCCTGATGGGCGAGACGGAGTGGAGTTCATGTTTGTGGCAGAACCTGATACCAGATTCGTAGTTCTAGGGGCATCATCAGCACTGCTTGGAGCTAAATGAACATCTTCTTCCTCATCCTCTGCAAGGGAAGAGAAAAAATAATAAGAACCTAGACACATGCATGTGAAAGTGATAGCAGCATGTTAAATGTTTTGTACCCTTATGCAAGGGAGACCATGATGAAAATACTGATTTACAAAAGAACCAATAAAGATGCCAAACGTCGTGCTTAGAGTGCAGACACATAAGCACCCTTTTTATAACATTAATGTGTACTCGACGCATGCTCAAAATCACTTATAAACATAAAAAATCATTAAACTTTTCCAATGAACCTAGAAAACACAAAAATCTTAATACCTTCATCTGCAATTGACAAGTTCTTCTCCTCGTGCCACTGATCTTGGGGCAGAAGTTCTACAGCTACTATATCACCGTCAAAAGCTCTATTCATGTTTTGACGTCCGTGTATAATTATTTCATCACCTATGCTCTCACTTCCAACGTATGCTTCAAATGGATTGTAACGATTAACCCGAAGCTTTCCTTGATGGTATATTCCACGATGCAAACCCAACGTAATCTCGGACATGGGTTTATGCTGAACAAAGAATAAGCCTTAGAGAGCCAATTTGTTTCATGGGAACAAAAGTTGACCAAATTGATCGTTTACAATTAATAGTGGCAAACAGCACTGGAAAATATACCTCTTGGTAAATAACTCGTCTCTTGGAAGGTCTCAAATCTTCAACTTCTTCCATGACAACATCTTCAGTTTCGGATGCAGGATGAACAAGCAGGTCAAGCAACTCCGGTTGACCCAATGATTTTACATATGACTGAACTGAAACAAATCGGTCATTGAACAATTAGCTGAAAACATGAATAATTACAATAGTTTGAAAAGCAGATGGTGATGAATTATTAGTAGTGAGCCAATATATAAAATATCGAGTTGATATTAGTTTCTAAGCAAATAAAATGTACATACTTGTGTCAGCAGAAAGGCCCTCTTCGGTAGCCCTCCTCTTATTGTCTCTGTCATTGGTTATAAGTAAAACTGTTGCAGTACCTAGATGAGCTTGATACCATCGAGTAGCAACCCGAATTGCTGAAGCAAAATAGGACATAGTAAACAATTTGAATTTCAGAAGCAAATGCTTAGAGGTATATTAAAGTGCAAAACTAACCTCTATCATTGTAATCATTTGGAGTTTCACCATCCATGCGCTTTACAAACGTGTCTCTGTTAACAAAAAGAAAGAAAATACCGGATATAAGAGCTTGAAAATAAAAGCATTTTATTAAGAGAGTTTGAGGAATGAGAAAACTAACTTATGGAATTGATTACTGAAAACATAGAACTTGCGGATAGGATTGGTAGAGAGAGCTCTAATTCTATTGTAAACCGCCATGTTCTTGTTCTTAACCTCATCCAGCACCACGGATAGCAGTACGGCGTTGTCGATTGCAGGATTCTCGAGCAAGTCAATCTTACAACATTAATTAACAATAATAGCAATAATGAAAACGTTGATATTTGGGAACACAATGAAATAATCAGTAATTATAATCATATTGAAGCCGAAAGGAAAAGAAAGAAACCTGATGAAGGAGGACATTGGTATCAAGAACAAGAAGGGGAGAAGCAGCATCCAAAGGAGCACGCGAAGTGGAGGTGTCGCATGTTTTGCAAGCAGCAGCTCCACAGTAAATGTCATCTCTCAAATATATTTCTCTAACTTCCTGACCCAGCCGAATGGCGCAAACAAATCAAATACACTCAAATCATCGTTGTAAACTAAACTAAATGCAATTGATACTTAGGGTTTCGTTTTTTTCTTCCATTTTGTATGTAAAAAAAATATGAATAAATTGAAGAGGTTGAGAGGTGTGAAGGAACCTTCTTAATTTTGCCGCCCTTTGTCTTCCTGCTGAAAGTGTTGCTCTTCAACATATTTTCTCTTATTTACTGACGTTTTCTGCCTCGAATTGCTTAGCTCTCCTCTCCTTTACACTTGAAGCTGGAGCCTGGAGTGCAGAGGCTGCGAAGAATCAAATTACTAAATAATCAAAGATATTAGATTGTTGAATAAAATAAATGAAATTGAATGAACGCCTCCTTCTTCAATTCTTCCTTTTAAAACCTAATAGCCCAGCCCAATCACTTCTTCAAATCTCAAGTTATATGAAAAGGTCAAATTTACATTTAGTCCCTCTAATTTACTGAAAGTTGGGATCTAGTCTGTCCAAATCGACAACAATACTAATAGTTCATTTTGAAGTATCGATATATATTTTTACTGCAAGAAAGTTATATGATAAGAAATTTAACAATAAAATTATTTACATCATCTTTATAATGACAGTAATTGAACAATATTATTATTTTGAATCTAGTAATAATATTATGAAAATAGATTGCACGGACCAACTTGCCTCAGTAGTTAAAAGAACAGTTGTTGTTCTTAGAGGTCACGAGTTCGGGCACCAGGAGCTGTAGCAGGGTGATTGAGCATGCATTGTTAAATGGTTGAGAGTATATATTCAGAACAGATACTACTTATAATCATCTTAATTTTTAAAAAAAATAGATTGATCATTTTAATATTACCAATTAAATAATATCATTAGTTTGGGTATATTGGTAATTTTTAAAAAGAAGATTTATCGGATTATGTTAAATAAAATTGGAAGGGGTTAAAGTGATAATGTGAAAATTATAAAAATGGAATTATGTTAAATTAAAATTAAGAAATTAAAAGGTGAAATTATGTTAAATTAAAATTAGAGACAATATTATTAGAAATTTCAGTAAGAACCATGAACATAAATCATGAAATGGTAATGAAATATACTAAAAATTGAGAAATTAAATGTTAAATTTTAGTATGATAAGGGACTAAAACCACAATTAAACCAAAAAAATCTTTTTATTCACCGTTTACAGTTTACTGCTATATTTATATTTTCCGTCGGCCCATTTGAGAAAGTGAACGAATCAGTAGGGTAAGCAAAATCCGATAGGCATGTCGACCCTGAAAGAGATCCTAACGCGGCGTCCAGTGGCGACGACCATCAGGTTGACGGTGCCGGCGGGAGGAGCACGACCCGCACCGCCTGTAGGTCCGGCCCTCGGACAGTACCGACTCAATCTTATGGCCTTCTGCAAGGACTTCAACGCCCGAACCCAGAAGTACAAGCCCGACACCCCAATGTCAGTCACCATTACCGCCTTCAAAGACAACACCTTTGAGTTCACTGTCAAGTCGCCGTCCGTTTCGTGGTACCTGAAGAAGGCGGCGGGTATCGAGTCCGGAAGCAGCCGGCCAGGCCACGTGATCGCCACCACGTTGTCCGTCAGACATATTTATGAGATTGCCAAGATTAAGCAATCCGATCCCTATTGTCAATACATGTCCCTGGAGAGTATTTGTAAGTCCATTATTGGGATTGCTAATACCATGGGGATTAAGGTGGTCAAGGACTTGGATTAGATTCTTCATTTCCTTTTCAATCTAAAATTCGTATTTAGTGCATCTGAGCTGTTCGACATATTGTCTGTGTGGGAAAACCTTGACATGTCTGTCTGGATGATTTCTGCAACGCTCGAACATTATTTCAATTCACTACATCATTTCTGATTTGTTGTTTTCTTTTTTCATAAGAGGGTAAAGGGTTGTGCCGGATTGAACCCAGAAAGCTGAAGAAGAAGAAAAACCCAAAACTTTTTTTCAACGGAATTGTTGTTTTCACTACATTATTTCAATATTTGTCATTTGGTATTTCGAACTCTTACAAGGATTGCTTAGTTCGTGAACTTTGCCTAAAAGAGTGTTGCCGAGTTAATGAATGATATGGTAGGCTTGGCTGTGTTTATTCTTTTGAAGTAGGGATTAATCATTGTAGTCTAAATACGAAGACCGAGTTTTGGAAATCTCCCCGATATTAGAAACTTTCGTCACCAAGTGTAAGCCACATGAGATATTTTGAAGTTAAGAAATCATCCTCTACTACATGCCGTGAGAAAAATAAACATTCAACAAATAAATAAACATATATTGAAAGGAAAAAATAAATGAAGGATTATTATCCAAGAATGAAACCAAAAACCATAACAAGAACACTGAGTGCATGAGAAATGAGTTTATACAAATTTTACGTTCCATATCGCATACAATGGTTATCACCAACTATTTGGAAACAACAACATTTCGTGAGTCCAGATCCGTCCATAAACCAGGAGAAAAATGCACTAAAACTAAAACCCAAAAGAAAGAAAATGACAACGGTATAAAGATGCAAACAAAAAAGACTTTAGCACAACCACTCCTTTACCGAGTCGCTATATATACTAATAAAAGAATCAAAGCCGCCACACGAGAGACCAAAATCTCGACCTACAAGGCATGATAACGCAAAACACTCCCAGCCGTCCATTTAATTGCATTTATATTATATCATATGTATTTATACCTAAAAAGCACTCCATTTATCGGAATCTCTCCTTGGAGTCTGACTCTCCAGTGATGTCTTAAATGGCCCCATTGACCCGAATGGATCATTGTCGTCAAATGATGTGAACTCGTGACTATGATCAAACCCTGTACTGCTTTGCATGGAATCAAACCTTGATAGAGATTTGTCAGGTTGATCATGTGCATTAAATGAATCAAACCCCGTAGTGCTTCGCATGGAATCAAACCTTGATAGAGATTTGTCGGGTTGATCATGTGCATTAAATGAATCAAACCCCGATGGGGGGAACCCATAACCCTGATCAAAGTCTGTTGAGCTGCGCATGGAATCAAACCTGTCAAAGGAGCGGGGTTGAAACAATCCACTGTCTTGCATGTTGAACGAATCAGACCTAGAGAAGCTGTCAAACGAGTAAGCATCTGATCCTTCACCAAAACTCTGTTGGGAATGATGATAAGCAGGGGTGCTCGGAACAGAATCCGCAAAAGGAGATGAGCTCTTCCCCTTGAACATGTCATCTGCATAGGCAGGAGTGCTTGGAACAGAATCCGCAAATATGGATGAAGTCTTCCCCTTGAACATGTTATCTGCATATGCAGGAGTGCTTGGAACAGAATCTCCAAATATGGACGAATTCTGACCCTTGAACATGTTATCCGCATAGGCAGGAGTGCTTGGAACAGAATCTGCAAACAAGGACGAACTCTTCCCCTTAAACA
Source organism: Hibiscus trionum (assembly GCA_030270665.1). NCBI lineage: Eukaryota > Viridiplantae > Streptophyta > Magnoliopsida > Malvales > Malvaceae > Hibiscus > Hibiscus trionum. The sequence goes on along the minus strand of BSYR01000006.1, from coordinate 25,220,560 downwards.
TGTTATCTGCATAGGCAGGAGTGCTTGGAACAGAATCTGCAAAAACAGATGAGCCCTTCCCCTTGAACATGTTATCTGCATAAGCAGGGGTGCTTGGAACAGAGTCTGCAAAAATAGATAAGCTCTTCCCATGGAACATGTCACCAGCGTCTGCAGGGGTGCTCGGAACGGAATCAAAAACAACCGGACCTTTCCCTGGGAACAAGTTTCCTGTGTCCGAGGACTGTGTTTTTATGGGCTTTATATTGAAGCCACCAAGACCGAATATAGAGTCATCAGTCTCCTGCAAGAAGAGTTTTCTTTAGACCAATTTGTGATTCTCAATACAATTCCAACAAATCTTTTCAAGACACAAACATCCGTTGAGAAATATATTGAAATCAAGACAAAGGAAACTAGAAAACTAATATGACACCAAAAGGTCCTGAGATATTAAACTAGAAAACTGTAGGCACTACTCAGCTTTGGCCAAAAGACCAAACAATAAACTTTCATCATAACAGAAACATAATTCTTTTTCATCGACAATAGAACTGAAACAAATAAGTGACTAAGAAAACCCAAGCTGAACAGAGAATATAGTTTTCATTCTCTTGATTTGGCTTAAAAAGGAAAACAGCTTTCAATTTAATCTAAATGGGTGCCGGAAGACTAAAATTCCACTTACCTTGCTGTGTTCATTGTCAAAGCCCCAAACTGGATCGAACTGAGAATCAAATTTCCCCCAGGTAGGTTCATCAAAACTCTTGTCCTCAGAAAATAAAGATTCAGCACCACCCTGACCACTGTACAGGTATATCACCAATTGGTCAAGAAACCATAATCCTAAAACATCAAAGACTTAAAAGGAAGAAAAAAGGAAAAAAGAAAACAAATCCCTACTGTACAACCATGTGCAGGTTCACTGCTTGCAGAAAATACATGCAAGAGGAATAGTAGCTGGAGAACTACATAATACAGCAAACAAAACAACATACCTTCTAGATTCTTTAGCGAGAGCTGAGCTATCAGTATCATCAGTTTTCTTGGCGTGAGGAGATCCATAAGGATCAATCGTCTTCTGAGCTTGGGGAGAACCATCAGCACCACTACTTGTCACATGGGAATCCTGGAATTCTTGAGTTCGCTTATCTGTTGTAACAGCTGGTTTTTTTGCCAGGCCATCCTCACTTTGGTCAAGTGTTGAGTCTTTCTCAGGGATCCTTTCACTTGTATCCGGAACCTTATCTGAGTTAGCATCAGAAACAGTTGCAGAGGCTGTTTCTTTTTGAACTAATGAAGATTTTGGTTTTGGAGGGGCTATGACGTTTTGCACATCAAGTGTGAGCTCCTTTACAACTGTGAATCCTACAAGGAGAATCAAGTCATGATTCATCAGAATAGAATACAAATTACATTATTCAAACGAAAGCACGGTATCAAATTCTATACATTACGTTAAGGGCGTGCCAAATATTATTAAATAAGGGTCACCAAACAATAGGTTGGACATCAAAAGTTATGCCCTACAAGCACATACCTTCATCTTCAAACTTATCCCAATCTTCATCCCAGTCAGCTGAACCTTCTTGGATTCCAGGTTGCCAGCCTTAGAAAAGTTGACAATAAAGTGAAAAATCTTTAGGTATATGCTTATATAAAAACACGGAAGATTAGCTGGACAATGAAATGTTCAAAACAAAAGTAGCCTGATTAAGAAAACAAATCCAATTGAAGCTCTCTAGGTATCTCAAATTTACTATATCTGAGAAAGAAAAAATGAGGGGAAACCTTGCAACCACGTTCAGCTCAATGCAGATTAAAAAGTGACATGATTATATTGGTATCACATAATAACTGCTTGAGGAGATTAAGAATAGTGGCACAAACAGAACAAAGCAAAACTGAACCAACAAGTGTTAATCCCAACATATCTGGAATCAGCTAAAAGAACCAAGGAAGAGAAATATATGCCTCGAGTACACAAGTCCTCCTCCCCCAATCATTCTTATCAACCACCACTTTCTCTTGAAGGCTATTCTTATCACCTCCAAACTGAATGGTCATATCTTAATATTTGCATCCCTCAATTTGCATTCAAACTTTCTAACTCTTTTTTTTTGGTCTCCAATTCAACCTTTACCTTGTGAAACAATTTGCTCTGTCCTTCTAACATATGTGCCCCCTCAATTTGAGTCCTAAGTCACCATACCTTATCAACTATCGGAATTGTCCCAACTTGGAGACGGAATATCCACATTTCTAAGCTTGTCCTTCTTTTACTAAATGTACACTATATACTCTGTCTTTGATTAGCTCAATCTAAACCCCCGTGCTTCTAGTGCTTGTCTCCAAAGCATAGGCAAAAGCCCATACATCATCAAATAATTATATCAAACATAGACAGAGAGGAAATAATACCAAATGGAAGCTCAACCAATGAAGTCGGTTTAGCACGTAATCCATATTGTTTGCAACGTTCATTAAGAGATTTCACTAATTCCTCCAGACTTGATTGAATTTGATTAGCACGCTCCTGCACAAGCCAACAGAAACTACACTCTTACATACAGGTTTAAGTATCCATGACTAAATCTAATTATTTACAGATAGATAATACCTGGAGAGCACCATCCTTATTGTCTCCTTGTTCTATTTTGACAATTGCCTGATACAATTCCATTTTTTTCTCCTGCAAGTGATTCAAGTCAATCTGACAGAAATTTCTATTGAAAGCAACGCACGAGAAATTTTCAGCAAAAGGAAATTCAAGCATTGCCATCAAGCCAATCAACCATTAGCAATCACTCAAAACATAGGAAATTCCTAAATACCTGAATATCACGAAATGTGGACTCCTCAATGGTTAACCTAGAGGCTACGTCTCCAGACAGCTTGTATTTCTCTTCATACTTCTTCGCCAATGCTTCAACCTGAAATACAGAATAGTTCAACTGCCCAATAACCAAAAAACCACGTGGAAAGTAGAATTGAATTGTGGAGAATTGAAATAAAATGCAAAGTACCTCTCTTTTGTCAGCAGAGGTTCTTTCAGTAATCTCATTAAGTCGATTGTCACATCTGCTTTTATATAAAATCTATTGCCGAGTGGCACCAAGTGGAAATGAAAAGGACAACAAATCAATGGTCTGAAGATACAACATCAAAGACAGCAAAACATATACATTTCAACAAGAATTTGGTTAAAAGATGATTCCCGCCTAAGGCATTCTTATGTCTTTAGCGAACTGTGTTTAATCCCAAAGAGGTCAACTGTAGTTGAAAAATGAAGGCCTTGCAATAATCATAAAGACAAAAGGAGAATACTAACCAGTTCCTGCATCTTAGCACGAAAGAATTCAGTCTTCGTTCTTGAATCTTGTATCTCCTTTTCCAGTTCTTCAACCTTCAAAAAGAAAAATGAGGCTGACTCAAATTTCTAGAATAGATAATACCAGGCATTTTCGAGACAGTAGAGCCTATAATGAAAAGAAAATTGTAACAGTTCATATCATATCAAATTTCACAAGCAATTGCCTAGACTCAGTTACTTTAACCATCTCTCAGGAATAGCTAAAAATGAAGATGAAGTAACCGACTTTTTACATGGCAGCCCTACACCTGAGATGTCATCTATAGCATTGATTGGGGAAAAGAAGAATAAAAATAAAAGAAATTTCATGGAAATTAAATACAAACGAATCAAAAGTGGGAAAGGGTTGGTGTTACAATAAATTCCACATTGGCTACTAGTACATAGCAAGTCACAGAGAAAAAGGAAATGCCTTTTTATTTGCATCTGTCGCCTCTTTGAACTTTGAGTTAAGAGAATCTTGCTCCTCTTGGCTAAGTTGATCTACAAGGTTCTTTTCCAGAACTGGAACCTTGGACTTTTGCGGAGCAGGTGGCGTCTGTGCATCAGTCTGAGAAAATGACACTGGCCTTGGTGGTCTTCCCCTAGCAGAAGGTAAAGGTGGCCGTGGAGCAGTAGTAGCTTGTGGTTGCACAAAACCTATAAAAGATGTTTTTGTAAAAGGAGATGATCCATGAAGAAAACATGGAAAAGCAAAATACAGCATAAATATGACACAATAGAAAACAATACCACGAGCAGGCCCCCAAGCTACATTTCTGTGTGGAACTGGAGGATGACCTGAGGTGGATAGAGTCTCATCAGTTATGAGACTACTTGGGAGCGCAGAAGGAAGAGGGCGGCCTTCTCTATAGCGTTCCATCAAATAAAGAGCAGTACAAAACTCTCTCAAAGAAAGCATGCTGTCATTATCTTGATCAGATAGGTCCCACACCTGCTTTAAGACCTCTGAAACACCAATAATAATTTCAGGATGACAATGTGTCATAAGGTGACACAGCAATTGCCTTATAAAAGGAACACAAAATTATTTCTGAATTTAAGAGAGCTATAGGATTCTAAAAAGAGCTGTAACTGCTGATAAGGAGAAAAAAAGGTACCGTAGTAAAATAATTTTAAAAAAAGAAGAAGAAATGAACCAAACTGGTTTCAACTACATTAACTTTTTAACTAAATATTCATTGAAAATATTTTGTTAAAATGGTTTCCAAGCTGAGGAAAACAAAGTGTATGAAGGGGAGAAAAGACACACACACACACACACACACATACACACACAAAGAAAAGAAAAACAAATCCATTAACTATATTGGCAATGAAAGAGAGAACAAAGCCCTTAAAACTACATATAACCTGGTGTAACACTATATTTAATTGAATACAGTGGTCTGGCAGTTTAAAATTAATAGCTATAAATAACTAGATAGATAAACATTTCATTGATCAATAATAGAATTCATTATTGAATACAGTGGTGTAACACTATACTTACCGAATACAGTGGTCTGGTCATTTAAAATTAATAGCTATAAATAACAAGATGGATTAACATTTCATCGATCAATAATAGAATTCATTATTTTACAACCTCTACCTGCCTACCGTGAGTTTAAGAACAACAGCAAGGCAATTTTAATATTTCTTTATTCTTCATTTTGAAAATTTCAAAAGAAACAAAGGAAAGTTTACGCACAAACTCTACTTCTCTCTGACCTACTATTGGCTTGGTCCCTATTACTTCAACATGAACTCTTGTTTTCCATTGATCTCACTATCATTATTTTCTTTTTACCATGTTTCTGTTTCATCAAGGTTTTTAGTTCATTTCTACCATTAATACCTGCCATAAAATTTTAAAGATGCTAAAAACTATGTTTCAGGCTTTAACAAGGAGACATTCACTCTAAACAAACTCAAAGAATAGTCCCTAGAATAGAAGTACCTGTACAGATAGTGCCTTCAAAAAAGTTGTCAATTGATTGGTTAAAATAATAAAAAGAATCACATCTTTATACTTATAGGTAGTTAAAAAGATTGTGACTAGCCGTTCAAAAAAGTAACTAAAAAAGATAATACAATCTTAATGATCTGCCAGTTATATCCATGCAGAGTCTGCATAATCTATTGCACTATCACCATTAGATTTCAAAAATAAGAAAAAGATATTTTAACCAACACGATTGAGCTACTAGATAAACCAAAAGCTGACGGTCACTCATAGCCTACCTCTTGGAAGCCTCCAGCTTAAGAACAGACTGCGAGCCTGATCACCAGTAATTTTCCCATCTCTATCAGTGTCAACTTGTACAAATACTTTTGTGTACTTTTGTATATCAGATTGAGTCATCTTTGGCCATGGGGACTGAGAGTGAGTTGATTGACCAGAAGAAAAGTTCCCAGGCCCAGCAGGAAACCCAGTTGAACTAGATGCAGCATTGCTTGGACCTGCAGCCTGCTGGTACTGTCTCCCTGTTGGATGACCAGGGTGATACTGACCACCCACAGGTTGTTGAGAAAGTGTACCCTGCAAAGACTCAGCTGGGCTTGACTTTGCAGAAGGATGGGGCCCAGAAGCTGGAACAGAGGTCGTTGAGACAATGGAGCCAGTTGCAGACGATGTGGTTGCCAAAGCAGTTTGCTTTGATTGCGATGAAGTTGTAGAGAAGACATCACCAAAAAGAGAATCAGAGGCAAATCCGTTTCCTGAAACCACCAATGCCTTGGAATCCCCTGCCGCTAACTTGTTGGATGGTATGGATGAATCGTTTGGTTTTGGAACAGAAGAGGATATCTGCGCAGGGGTTGCTTGTGGTCTTGGTTGCATAGAAGGTGTCAACCCTGAAGCTGTAAGTCCAAATCCTTGACCTGTAGGACTAACACTTCGGTTTTGAACTTGGTTACTGAAACCCGTTGTGAATCCACCTGAGCTTCCACTTTGCCAATTAGTTGAGTTTGATGTTGGAAGATGGGGAGGAGCCACCATGTTACCACCCCTCAGCGTACCTTCTGCAACAAGTGCTGGCTGTATTTGTGATGAAGTTCTGGGAGGCATGGCTTGAGGTGGCCTCACAACTTGATTTTGCAATGGTTGGGAATACTGCTGGTTTACACCCACATTGCCAAGACCATTTGCCCCATTGAGGCCAGAATTTCGGGATGGCACAGATGAGTTGCCACTGGACTGTGAAGTAACTGTTGCTACCCTTGGGTGTGGAGTGGGTGTGGCGGCAACGTTTATTTGGGGAGCAGGAATCCTAGCTGAAGCAGGGCCAAACAGTGCAGCTTTGACCATCTCTGGTGTCAGATCTCGCTTACTTTGTGCCACAGTAACAAGTTTAAGGGCATTATAAAATTCTTGTCTACCAAGATAACCCAGTTTCTTCTGGTCAGCATACATCCACACCTGCACGGAACAGAACATAAACAAAAACTCAACTGACCGCAACGAAAGCTATGTTTCCAAATACTAAGAGCTCCCTGAAAAAGCAGATACAAGAGTTTCCCCGGGGGACTACCAAAACCCTGCTTCTTCTTTCAGATTTTAAAAGACTTCACAGTTAAAAAAGAAAGACAAAAAAAAAATCACTAACAATTACGAATTCAAATCAGATTGGGCTGTTAAGGTTAGTGTAAACCCTATGTCAATTATGTGTTTTTCGTTATGCTTTTCTCTCAACCACAGATAGTTGCCAACACCTAAAAGCAACAAAATGAAAGAAAAGGATTCCACTGAGCAGTTAACTGATAGATTGGAGCCAAATCTGATGAAGTCCAACATTTTCAATAATTAATAGCACCTAACGCTAATCAAATAGAAACATTGTAAAATTGGCGGAAAGAAACCAAAAAAAAAAAATCAAATCTGATCTATGCCTCAGGAGCCAGCAAAGAAGAAAGGTAAGTAGGGAGAAACACGAAAACGAAGAGGGAAATGACCTGAGCGAGAACTTGTTTGGGCAAATTGGAGCCTTGAAAAAAGGCAACAGCCTCGGCTCCACTGATCTGGCCGTCGCCGTCCAAATCCGCTTTCCTAAAATAAGCATCGAACAGATCGGTCTGGTTTTGCGCCGCCATTCCTCAATTTCCAGTCAATCCGAATATTTTATGCTGGAATTTGAGTTTCAATTTGTATTCAAATCCAAGAATACATGAAACAAAAACGAAATAGAAATCAGATGGGAAATGGATCAATAACCATAGACCATCCAGTTCCACACTTGAAACATGGAACATGAAACTTGGAAGGCCGATGCCTTATACAACGAGGGGAGAGAGTAGCTTGCTTTTTCCCCCTTTTTTATGTTTATCTTTTTCTCTTCTTTTTTTTCCTTCGGCTTTCGTTGTTTGTTGTTTGAGAATGCACCGGGGGGAAAATGAAAAATTAATCATAAAATTAAAAAATATTAAAACTTGGATACGTGTGGTAAAAAAAAGTAATATTTTAAATTAAATAGAATCTGTTACAATTTCAATGTTGGATAAAAAAATTGATATATATTTTTGTTTAACAAAAATTCATATATATTTAAAAATTATAAAATAGTAAAAAATAAATTTAATTAAAAAAATTATATCAAACTAAGTTAGATATATATTTTCAAATTAGGTGTGGACACCCTTTAGGTATTAGGTTTAATCCTTTTCAAATTCATTTTAAATTCTTATTAATTGCAGTTCAATCTAATAAATATAATGTTCGTCAATTATAAACAAAATATATTGTTTGGCTTAAAGATTCACTAATTGAACTAATGATTAAGAATGTTTATATTGCATCATCTTATGTGAGTTTAAATCCTGATATGTGAATATAATACTTCCTTATTTAATCAAAATAAAAAAATACATTATTTGGCTTAGCAATTGCATGTTGATATTCATGAGTCTCGTATTTGATTATCACAAATTTATTTAATTATCATATCGTCAATTTTGTTTCAATAACCATTAATGATTTGATTAAAACTAAATTAAAAATTTGGTGATGTAATTAATATCTTTTATTTAGTGGTCACCAGGTTAATTTAATCTTAATATTATAGTATTGTTGCAAATTTTATCTTTATATAAACTCATTTGTTAGTCTAGTTTTTATTTTATTTAAGGGTGAAGTATTTAATTGTAAATGGATCACTTTTTTAGAACAGTTACAACTTAGTCATTCAATTTAAATTTTGTTACAAATAGGTCATTAGACCTTTAAAATTGAAATGAACGCAGTATGATATAATAACAATTTTAGTTCTAATAATTTATACATTTTATTAATTTGCTCTTAATTTAAAATAATCCAATAATTTTAACCCTTCATATTTATAAATTCAATTAGTAAAATGATTTGTGTCTCTACTGATAGTCGACATTAGGGTTATAATGGATTTGTTCTATTTGTCAATTGTCCAATAGTGAAGTAAGTGATTATGCATATCGAGTTATCTCTTTACTGAAATAGATTTGAAAAAATGGGAATAGAGGGAACAGGATCGAATGCAGATCAACTGACTTGGCTCCAGCTGGAAAACATGTGCACAGATTATGTGTAAAACCACCAAATTTGGCTGATCCACTTTATAATTACAACAACTTGTTTGAATCTTTTACAATTTGTGTATTAGATATTTAGATTATGAATTATTTGTGCATCCAATAAACAAAAATATGGTATTTCATACCTTAAAACCATTTAAGAAAATAGATAAAAAGGAGAAGAAAATGATATAATTCAATTGCTGGAGAAGCAATACCAAAGGCATTAAAGTTTCAGTACATCTATGGATCATCATCCCAGAAAGCAGGATGAATGTGCAAAAATGAACAAGGAAAGAACCATCTAATATTTATTCCATTGCATTCCTCTTTATCTCGACTTCGAATATCGGTGTTATTCTATTTCAGAGGCAAGCAATTGAAACATTCAAATGTACACTGTCGAATCCAACTTTCTTACAAAACCAGAGATGAGCAGAAAAAGATGAAGTGGAGTAAAACTTGTTTCTATAAAAAGAGAATTGTGAATCCTACCTCGGCTATTGTCTCTCTAACATTGAAGCCGCCTGTTATGAGAACGGAACCGAACATTACGATTGCATGACTTTGTTTTGTTCGATACATGCAGGGGCCTTGAAATCCTGGCATTTCAACACAGGTGTACCTTCAATAGAAATAAAACCATCAGCAGCGGGTTCCAGAGAAAAACACAGGCTTAACAACAGCAGTCGGATTACCCATGTTCTTTTCCATCAATGGAGAGTTCTTGGTAATAATATCTTCCTTGAGATTCACTTGATCCCGATAGGAGCAAATGCTCAATGGCAACTTCTTTAGCTTCACTCTTCCCCTCTTTTTACCAGAAGAATATGCATCTTCGCAAGCTTTTTCCTTTGATTCTGCTTCACCATTATCCAACACCGACTGCCCTGATTTTTCGTAATTGGATACCTTTACATGCTCCTTAGCCAAGTCATCAGAATCGATTTCGGCTGCCATTGTACCTCCATTGCAGGTAGACGAGGGGCTTCCTCTCAACACAATACCCCCATTGGAAACCTTTGTGTTCTCGAGAGTTGGCAAGCTCTTAGGCCTTTTGTGTTGATGACCTTTCCATTCAGATATTGGTGAATCTTTTGAGATACTTGGAGAACTATTGATTGCTCGGAACAACCTTTGGGCTAAATCTTCATCTGACCTAGAATTCTCAATCGGTTGGTGTTTTTTGTATAAAACTTGAACCGGGACATGCTTCTTGAGCTTATTCCTTTTAAGATATCTATCCTTACTACCAGCATCTTCAGAAAATGTTGCTACCATGTCCAATGCACTCTTAGCTGCAGCGATGGCTTTAGCTGCAATTGCAGCCTTCTCCTCTGCTGCAGCTCTGGCAGATTCAGCAGCCTTAGCTGCGGCAATAGCCGCTGCTCTCGAGGCCTCGAAAATCTCCTCTGGAGAAAGGTTAGGGTTATTGAAACGCGAACTCAATAAGTTATTAAGATGAGCATCAACATCACTTGATGAAGTAGCAGATGATGGTGAAGGTGGCGAAGGAGATGAAGTGGAGGAAGCAGCTATTGGCTGATCTGAAGCGCCATTTGCATTAGAAGCCTGTTTCTTAAAACCTGCTAACAGGCGCTTCCGAGGAGGCAAAAGGGCATCGGCATCCAAATGATTAATGTCACAAATGTTAGCCTCCATTAAATCCAGCTTATTATAATCCGAAGCACCAGAGAACGAGTTAATTCTTTACAAGGACAATCCAACCGCTCCAATTCACATTGATTCTATAACATCAACAATCATAGATTCAGTGTTAAATGATAAACAAAACCCCAAAAAGAAAATCTGAATTATAAGGCAAAATAACAAAAAAAAAAGAAACCCAGTTTTGAATGAGCATAAATGCAAACAGATGATCATCGAAAAATGTTTCATTCGTCGTAAATGACATAAATAATGAAAGCCTAAAAACCCTATCTGCAGATTCTGTTGTAGAATTACCAGTAAAGCCAATGGAAAACTTGATGATCTTGCAATTAAAATGAATAGCCAAATTGAAAGAGGAGGGCTGAGCGATTAAAACAAAGCCACAAATGCAAACAACGTAAATTGGGGGATTGTAAAGAAAGAAAGTGTTTTGTTTTAGGATTGTAGAGGAATGAATAGCCAACTTGATGATTATGATGTAATAATAATGAAAACAAATAGGGAATGAAAAAAGATTGAATTTTGATTGAATACCTGATTATACGTATGTATCTGGAAAAGAAAGAAAGTGTTTTGTTTTAGGATTGTAGAGGAAGAAAGAGCGGAGAAGATGACAATTAGGGTTTGTTTTTGTGTGGGGGAATTTGAAATACCAAAAGGAAATAATGGTATTTCAAGGTTCTGGATTAAAATGGTTCCCGAGCCAAAGCAGGGAGAGAGGAATGAGAAAGAGAAGGGAATGGAATGGGAAATATATAAGATTGATTTAATCTGAGGAGGAGATTTTTGGATTTTCAATTAAAAATTTCGAAATTTATTAAATATCAATTAGTCTAGCTAGAGAAAAAGTAAGTCGATTTTATATGATGAAACATCAAATCTCTTTAATAAGGTCAAAAGGTACGAATTTTGACGTTGAGAATAGAATAAACTAAATTAAAAAAAACAGTTGGAATGAAATTTTGTAAGTTTATATTGCCCGATCTAAATTAGTTAACCAACGGACGATAAAAGACATCATAGGTTAGGTGCTTAACTTTCATTTGAATTAAGCTTAACTTGCTAATATTTGTTTATCACTTGGTTTAATCAAATGGGTTGTAATCTCTATATGCTAATCTGTTTTACTTGTTTGTTAATGGGATTTTTTTATAATCTCTAGATGGCAATAATGTATACAATCCACGTAGGATTTATTTATTTTTGTTTATTTTGCATTTACACAAGATTTTGATAGGAGAGACACATTGTTTAAGATGAACATTCATTCTAGACTAGCATTTCAAAGCAAAGAAGTTAATTGAGTTGGAGACAAAACATTATCCAACCAACATATGTTAAGAAGTCCAAAGTTCAAGTATCAAACTCAGACCAAGAATCATCAACTCCAACAAAATCAAGCAGGATTATAATTTCAATGAAGAACTCGCCAAAACATTCATGGGGTTCCTTCTATATTAACAAAACAGCCAAAAAACAAAGTCAAATCACAATGGCACACTAAGATTCAGAAACCATACTAAGAAGTCTACTTTCAACTTAACTGCCTCATTTCATGTTCAAACTAGAAGTATTAGCTTTACCATGTTTAAGCATGCTATTGTTCCATGATTAAACCCGAATTCTTTCGTCTCCAAAGTATACCCTATAGTCCAACAACCAGAGTCTTGGATGGCATGTTTGCACAACCTGACTCTCATGTCTCACCCTGCCATGCCGTAATCGTCTGCCTGGTCATAAATGTCGTAGCTCCCCGGCATTCCCAACTTTCCGGACAGATGTTCATCTCCTGCATCAATTAAGTAGGGATATGATACAAGACTAGTGCTTACGATGTAGCACTAGCAGAACCGACCATAAACAGACAGAAGATTGACATATCTTTTCTCCCGGAGGAATGACTATAGTATCGTTTAGATTTGTCGAATTATCTATTCTAACACACCTTCCTGAAAAGAAAATGCTGCCAAGTACTGATAAAATAACCATCTTTGCAAGTGGAAAATGAAAATCATATCGAATCAAAACGATAGGTATAACTATAAAGTAATACAGGAGAATAAGACATCTTAGGATGCTTCTTCTAGTAGCACCAAAATGTTTTCAATTTAGATAGCAAAACAAGGAGTCCAATGCTTACCATTATATGCATTTGGATTGGACATCACACTCAAGAAATGCAAGTCAGAGGATATCTCAGGGCTTTGGAAGCACAGATCTTCAGCTCTTGGTGCAGGGTTCTGCTGAGAGAGAAGATTCACCGGCTTCGTCTTCTTTTCATTCGGGGACTCAACTTCCGTCTCGTGTTCTGATTCAGCATTGTTGGATGATGACCCCAGTTGCTTCCTCTTAGACCGAGCCCGTCTATTTTGGAACCAGTTATAGACATTTGTTTCAGAAATCTGGCCATGCTGGCTCAGTTCCGAGGTTATCTCTTTGATCTTTTGCTTGCTCGGAGTTCCGGTCCCCTGATCAAAGATACGTTCCAGAATCTGGAGCTGAACAGGGGTCGGAGTCCACCGCTGTCTGGCAGTAATTTTGTGCCCAGCAGATGCCATTAAAGGGTCACAATAGAGGTTCCCCAGCCTACCACCTACAAGAGAGACGATTGTTTCACTCACAATAAACAATACTATAAAGTATCTGAGTTAAACAACATTACCATAATTTCCCAGAAATTCAACAATAAATTCACATACAACACTTGTAAAGGGCCAACTAAACAAAGAAGCTAGCCTAAGAATAGAAAACCCTTGCCACTAAACAAATCAGAAATAGCCAACAGCCATGTGGGTTGTTGGTGGAATACTAGAAGAATCAATCATTGGCAACCTCAAAAAACCAAAAAAAAAGTCTGGGTTTGGCCTATATTATCTGAAGAATCATTGTTCTTCACAAAGAAAGCATTAAATGGGTATTTTAACTCATCCAAATCAGTAACAAGACACATATTGGTAAAAAAAAAGATACCTTTGAGCAAAATCCTTTTAGATAATGACAAAAGGGAAGAGAAAAAGACCATGATATGAAGTGAGAGAAGCCATAAATGAACGACACCATGAAAACATAAGCATGACATGCATATAATGATACAAGGAGAAGAGAAATAGAAATAGAGAGAGGCCTGCAAGATCTTGCTGGGCGGTGAGGTTCTTATGCATCTCAACTAGCTGCTCACAAATGGAGGCATAAACAGCAATTTGGTTCCTGAGAGTCTCCAACTGCTCATCGGTCATGACTTTGACATACATTACACCACCATTATTCACATTTACATTCAAAATATCTCTCTGGGTTTGATTCTCTTGGTGTCGTTCTTGGCCTTCCCATTCCATTATCATGATTTTTGTTTTCTTTTAATTTTCACTGCTATCATAAAAATTCTATCTTGATTTTCTCTGGCATGTCTTTGTTTGGAGGAAAGGAAAGTCAAGTGGTTGCCCAGTGCTCACCAAAGCAAAAGAATAGAAAAATAGCAAAAGGGAAAAAGGTGAAAGGAGAAAACTTTGAAAAGTAGTGTAGAAATGGACAAACAGAGACAAAAAATCGTTGGCTGTTGGCTATTGACGGTGCTTAATGCGCTTCCCGGTGTATGTTAGCAAAAGGCAGGGTTTTTTCCTTTCACTTTGACTTGGACTTTTTTTTATTTGGGATTATTATATTATTAAAATTTAGGGTAAACTAAGAGGAAAGACTGAAAAAATTATTTAGCAAAATGATATTTTTATAAGAGAAATTATTTTATACACAAGTGCTTGTTAATTTTTTTAAACGAACGTCTTAGTTTTACGGGTTAGAGACTTCGTTTAGGGTTTAAAGTTTATGGGTTTAAGTGTAGTAGTTTTGAATTTAGGGGTTGTTAATAAAAAATTGGGTTTAGAGTTAAAATTTAGGGTTTATAGGTTAAAACCTGTAACACCCCCTTCCCGGCCTGGTAGAGAACCGCGTCGGAGAGCGCTACCGGAAAACAATACGGAGATCGGAGACATAAATCCAAAGTTCAAAAAAATCATTTCGGATTATTTTATTAATCTCTTTTAAGACTTAACACTTAACGTATTAACAACTTACTCAAATTTGGGTCAACTTTAAACTTTTTCAAACTTAGGGACTAAATTGTAATTTTTACAAATTAGGGGTCCTTATCTGAAATTCATGATATTATACTGAAATTAAACTTACTAGTTATTAGCCCGTAAAATCTCATTACTAACTGAGGTCATTTACCTATCTGATTAAACGATGTAATGTTTAGTGACTATTTTGTAAAGTATTCAAATCTATTTCTTTTTGAATTATCTTACTAAAATTCTTTATATATTTAAATGAGCCTAACAACTCACAAAAAATCTTAGAATCCTTTAATCAATATTTTAGTATCAATTATGTCAATTTTATTACTAACTCAATAGTTAATATAGCTTTAACACCTTATACAAAACATAGGTAAAATTTCACAATAGTAGGCCCATAAGATTAGTATAATTACTTTAACTACTTTGCCACCATACTAGGAGTTCATAAGGACAAAACACATTACTCTTAATTGTAGTGACTTGCCAACCTTCCAACTAATCTCGATCTCGATCTGTTACTTTCCTTAACCTGAAATGTTATGCAATGAATGCATTAGACTTACATAGTCTAAGTGAGGTAGCCAATGACAATGAATGAACATGTTATGTCATGTAGCATGCTTCCAAAAATGATCATAATGCAATAACATGGCATACTTCATATTCATAACAAAGCATAATATCATATCATGACCATAACATAGCATACGTATCAAACACATAATATATTGGTACCATTGGATACGCGGATTCCCTGTACACCATATCATGTATCATAAATGAGCCGTAGCCCTGAGCCGTAGCTCCATGTATCCCTTACACTTCCATCCTTTTATCTCCCACATATAGGCCGTAGCCCTGGACCGTAGTCCTCCCTTACATGTTGAGCTCGAATAACCCTATGGCATGCCAATTGTATCCAACGTCCATAAATACACACAAATTCACATAGTCCATGATTTTCATATCATATCATATGAAATAACAAGATGAGCCGTAGCTCCATGTCATGTAGCATTTCATAGTCATATTCGAACATATCAAAGTAATGCAAGGCACTTACCAAATTTGCCATTCAAACATAGTTGCTCTACATGAGCCCTTAACAAATGCAAACATAATCATAAATAATGCAACGGGAAGACACCGAGCCTATCCCTTGACGCAACTACACTCACATATCAGAACAAAGAAACAAAGATCGGAATGACACCGCGTCACCCGAGATAAATGCATCCACACTCACATATAAAAACAATGATCGGAATGACACCGCGTCACCCGAGACAAATGCATCCACACTCACATAACAGAATATAAAAACAATGATCGGAATGACACCGCGTCACCCGAGACAAATGCATCTACACTCACCTTGATCCAAGCTTAGAGACATTTTCCTTATTCTCCAATTTTGTGGTTTCCTTCATTTCTACATTTTTTTCTAACCAAAACATTAAAGAAATATATCATTTAGTACATTAGGCAGCTTGCATTGTCCTCAAAGAAATATTTATATAAAATGTTCTATAACTCAAAATTTGATTTCGTTTGTTTTAAACGAAACTAGACTGAATAACCTTTTAAACCATATAAATTATAACTTTTAATTCTTCTTATACAATTTATAATGAATTTCTAAAGTCTCTGTTGATGCAGATTTAGGGGCAAACTGTTACCATGTTTTTATGACCTTTACTTACTCAAAAATTCATATCTTTTTACTCACAACTCCAAATAAGGAGTTCTTTACCATTCTGGAAAGCTTATAAACACACCTTTACAACCACGTATGACACATAATTTTATCATTTCTCTATCAATACAGTTTATTACTTGAACATAAGGCATTTTCAGAAACTTAATCTGCCTATTCTTAATTTATGACTTTAGTGCATTTATAACTTATGTTTCACTACACCATAAATCTTGAGCTTTTAACCACGTTTACATGAATCTTACAACATTATTTTTATAATCCAGCAACCTCAAAAATAGGACATGTAAATCCTCAATTTATCAATTTCTATAAAACAGTCCCCTTTAATCCTTTAATAATCCTACATGTGATCTAAATGCATTTACTTTACCAATTGAGACTTAATTCAAGCTTGGCCATTTAATTTCATTCATTTTATGAATCCCCTGTATCAAACAAAAATTTCCAGAATTTTATTGGTATTATTTAAGCCCCTATAATTTTCGAATTTTACAATTTAGTACAGCAGATTCCAGATTTATTCAGTTTTAGTCCAGTAACTTCTAACAACAATTCAGAGATCTATACTTAACATTTTTGAGCAAATCATACCTCTATTCCATGTAAAATTTTGTCCTCTACAACTTTGTAGAAGAACACGTTTTCCAGAAATGACTCTAACATGGCCAAAAATACAGTTTTCTACAGGACAGTTTATAAATCCGAATTTCTTTATTCTTTCTACCCTTATCATTTACCAACTTTTAATTAATTCAATTTCATGTTTTTAATATATATATATACTAACATCAAATTAAAGGTAGTTGAGACTCTAATCTCAACTCTATTTCACTCACCTTGACAGACCGGTACTTTATTTTTATTTCTTGGGCTTGACGGTTGTTCTGAATCGACCTCGTGTACTATGATAAAAATTAATTAAAATCGATAAGACAGTATCGAATATATATATAAAAATATTAATCAAACTCGATACCGAAACTTAAACTAACTAGAGATTTGAGCTTACCCCGTCATCGGTAGAAATTCGATATTACTATATCGAAAATATCGGACTACCAATCGAACATTGGACTGCATCCTTTGTTTCTTCCTAAATTTTCCAATGCTCCATTCAATTCCCCCCTCCCCTATTTATACTAAACATGGCCGGCACCCTTCCCTCCATTTCCTATTCACCCTTTAATTTATGGCCACATTTAGTGAATTTGCTTCTTCTTTTTTTTTCTCATTATTTTAAGCTAATGGTGTTGCCACTTTCAATTATACTCATTATCTTAATTCTAATGGTGTTTCCACTAGATTACAATTATATATGCTTTACCTAATTTACATATTTTTTTTATTCATTAATTATTATATGGTGTTTCCACTAGATTACAATTATATATGCTTTACCTAATTAAATTAGGTTGATCTGCCGTGAATGCTTCAATACCCTTGCCCCCCCCTTATAAACTAATTTGGCCAGCCTTCAAATCAATCCTAGCCACAAATGGTGGCAATTCCACCTTAATTGGTTTTTTTAGTCCAAATTGCTTTCATGACTTGACTTCCATTTGCAATATGGTGGGTATGCCGTATAATCCTCCTTTTTAATAATAATAATAATAATAATAATAATAATAATAATAATAATAATAATAAACTATGATAAATTACCCCGAATATTCAAGATAAGATCGAATAAATTATTTAATCGATAAAAATATTCAGTCACCAGAACTTAATTCCGACTAGACCGGTTTTTGGGATGTGACAACTCTCTCCCCCTTTAAAGAAAATTCGTCCTCGAATTTTCTCCGACAAGAATATGCTTATCTATATGAGCTTGACTGAACTTAGACATCTAAACATACAAAGATCGGATTAGTCGGCAAGTCACAATACTCAATAAATAACTCCTAGGTGGCAAAGTAACACAACATACAATACAAACATACTTAAGTTTAGTCCAGAACCGACTAAACTCTAGCTCTGATACCACTATTGTAACACCCCCTTCCCGGCCTGGTAGAGAACCGCGTCGGAGAGCGCTACCGGAAAACAATACGGAGATCGGAGACATAAATCCAAAGTTCAAAAAAATCATTTCGGATTATTTTATTAATCTCTTTTAAGACTTAACACTTAACGTATTAACAACTTACTCAAATTTGGGTCAACTTTAAACTTTTTCAAACTTAGGGACTAAATTGTAATTTTTACAAATTAGGGGTCCTTATCTGAAATTCATGATATTATACTGAAATTAAACTTACTAGTTATTAGCCCGTAAAATCTCATTACTAACTGAGGTCATTTACCTATCTGATTAAACGATGTAATGTTTAGTGACTATTTTGTAAAGTATTCAAATCTATTTCTTTTTGAATTATCTTACTAAAATTCTTTATATATTTAAATGAGCCTAACAACTCACAAAAAATCTTAGAATCCTTTAATCAATATTTTAGTATCAATTATGTCAATTTTATTACTAACTCAATAGTTAATATAGCTTTAACACCTTATACAAAACATAGGTAAAATTTCACAATAGTAGGCCCATAAGATTAGTATAATTACTTTAACTACTTTGCCACCATACTAGGAGTTCATAAGGACAAAACACATTACTCTTAATTGTAGTGACTTGCCAACCTTCCAACTAATCTCGATCTCGATCTGTTACTTTCCTTAACCTGAAATGTTATGCAATGAATGCATTAGACTTACATAGTCTAAGTGAGGTAGCCAATGACAATGAATGAACATGTTATGTCATGTAGCATGCTTCCAAAAATGATCATAATGCAATAACACGGCATACTTCATATTCATAACAAAGCATAATATCATATCATGACCATAACATAGCATACGTATCAAACACATAATATATTGGTACCATTGGATACGCGGATTCCCTGTACACCATATCATGTATCATAAATGAGCCGTAGCCCTGAGCCGTAGCTCCATGTATCCCTTACACTTCCATCCTTTTATCTCCCACATATAGGCCGTAGCCCTGGACCGTAGTCCTCCCTTACATGTTGAGCTCGAATAACCCTATGGCATGCCAATTGTATCCAACGTCCATAAATACACACAAATTCACATAGTCCATGATTTTCATATCATATCATATGAAATAACAAGATGAGTCGTAGCTCCATGTCATGTAGCATTTCATAGTCATATTCGAACATATCAAAGTAATGCAAGGCACTTACCAAATTTGCCATTCAAACATAGTTGCTCTACATGAGCCCTTAACAAATGCAAACATAATCATAAATAATGCAACGGGAAGACACCGAGCCTATCCCTTGACGCAACTACACTCACATATCAGAACAAAGAAACAAAGATCGGAATGACACCGCGTCACCCGAGACAAATGCATCCACACTCACATATAAAAACAATGATCAGAATGACACCGCGTCACCCGAGACAAATGCATCCACACTCACATAACAGAATATAAAAACAATGATCGGAATGACACCGCGTCACCCGAGACAAATGCATCTACACTCACCTTGATCCAAGCTTAGAGACATTTTCCTTATTCTCCAATTTTGTGGTTTCCTTCATTTCTACATTTTTTTCTAACCAAAACATTAAAGAAATATATCATTTAGTACATTAGGCAGCTTGCATTGTCCTCAAAGAAATATTTATATAAAATGTTCTATAACTCAAAATTTGATTTCGTTTGTTTTAAACGAAACTAGACTGAATAACCTTTTAAACCATATAAATTATAACTTTTAATTCTTCTTATATAATTTATAATGAATTTCTAAAGTCTCTGTTGATGCAGATTTAGGGGCAAACTGTTACCATGTTTTTATGACCTTTACTTACTCAAAAATTCATATCTTTTTACTCACAACTCCAAATAAGGAGTTCTTTACCATTCTGGAAAGCTTATAAACACACCTTTACAACCACGTATGACACATAATTTTATCATTTCTCTATCAATACAGTTTATTACTTGAACATAAGGCATTTTCAGAAACTTAATCTGCCTATTCTTAATTTATGACTTTAGTGCATTTATAACTTATGTTTCACTACACCATAAATCTTGAGCTTTTAACCACGTTTACATGAATCTTATAACATTATTTTTATAATCCAGCAACCTCAAAAATAGGACATGTAAATCCTCAATTTATCAATTTCTATAAAACAGTCCCCTTTAATCCTTTAATAATCCTACATGTGATCTAAATGCATTTACTTTACCAATTGAGACTTAATTCAAGCTTGGCCATTTAATTTCATTCATTTTATGAATCCCCTGTATCAAACAAAAATTTCCAGAATTTTATTGGTATTATTTAAGCCCCTATAATTTTCGAATTTTACAATTTAGTACAGCAGATTCCAGATTTATTCAGTTTTAGTCCAGTAACTTCTAACAACAATTCAGAGATCTATACTTAACATTTTTGAGCAAATCATACCTCTATTCCATGTAAAATTTTGTCCTCTACAACTTTGTAGAAGAACACGTTTTCCAGAAATGACTCTAACATGGCCAAAAATACAGTTTTCTACAGGACAGTTTATAAATCCGAATTTCTTTATTCTTTCTACCCTTATCATTTACCAACTTTTAATTAATCCAATTTCATGTTTTTAATATATATATATATACTAACATCAAATTAAAGGTAGTTGAGACTCTAATCTCAACTCTATTTCACTCACCTTGACAGACCGGTACTTTATTTTTATTTCTTGGGCTTGACGGTTGTTCTGAATCGACCTCGTGTACTATGATAAAAATTAATTAAAATCGATAAGACAGTATCGAATATATATATAAAAATATTAATCAAACTCGATACCGAAACTTAAACTAACTAGAGATTTGAGCTTACCCCGTCATCGGTAGAAATTCGATATTACTATATCGAAAATATCGGACTACCAATCGAACATTGGACTGCATCCTTTGTTTCTTCCTAAATTTTCCAATGCTCCATTCAATTCCCCCCTCCCCTATTTATACTAAACATGGCCGGCACCCTTCCCTCCATTTCCTATTCACCCTTTAATTTATGGCCACATTTAGTGAATTTGCTTCTTCTTTTTTTTTCTCATTATTTTAAGCTAATGGTGTTGCCACTTTCAATTATACTCATTATCTTAATTCTAATGGTGTTTCCACTAGATTACAATTATATATGCTTTACCTAATTTACATATTTTTTTTATTCATTAATTATTATATGGTGTTTCCACTAGATTACAATTATATATGCTTTACCTAATTAAATTAGGTTGATCTGCCGTGAATGCTTCAATACCCTTGCCCCCCCCCCCCTTATAAACTAATTTGGCCAGCCTTCAAATCAATCCTAGCCACAAATGGTGGCAATTCCACCTTAATTGGTTTTTTTAGTCCAAATTGCTTTCATGACTTGACTTCCATTTGCAATATGGTGGGTATGCCGTATAATCCTCCTTTTTAATAATAATAATAATAATAATAATAATAATAATAATAATAAACTATGATAAATTACCCCGAATATTCAAGATAAGATCGAATAAATTATTTAATCGATAAAAATATTCAGTCACCAGAACTTAATTCCGACTAGACCGGTTTTTGGGATGTGACAACTCTCTCCCCCTTTAAAGAAAATTCGTCCTCGAATTTTCTCCGACAAGAATATGCTTATCTATATGAGCTTGACTGAACTTAGACATCTAAACATACAAAGATCGGATTAGTCGGCAAGTCACAATACTCAATAAATAACTCCTAGGTGGCAAAGTAACACAACATACAATACAAACATACTTAAGTTTAGTCCAGAACCGACTAAACTCTAGCTCTGATACCACTATTGTAACACCCCCTTCCCGGCCTGGTAGAGAACCGCGTCGGAGAGCGCTACCGGAAAACAATACGGAGATCGGAGACATAAATCCAAAGTTCAAAAAAATCATTTCGGATTATTTTATTAATCTCTTTTAAGACTTAACACTTAACGTATTAACAACTTACTCAAATTTGGGTCAACTTTAAACTTTTTCAAACTTAGGGACTAAATTGTAATTTTTACAAATTAGGGGTCCTTATCTGAAATTCATGATATTATACTGAAATTAAACTTACTAGTTATTAGCCCGTAAAATCTCATTACTAACTGAGGTCATTTACCTATCTGATTAAACGATGTAATGTTTAGTGACTATTTTGTAAAGTATTCAAATCTATTTCTTTTTGAATTATCTTACTAAAATTCTTTATATATTTAAATGAGCCTAACAACTCACAAAAAATCTTAGAATCCTTTAATCAATATTTTAGTATCAATTATGTCAATTTTATTACTAACTCAATAGTTAATATAGCTTTAACACCTTATACAAAACATAGGTAAAATTTCACAATAGTAGGCCCATAAGATTAGTATAATTACTTTAACTACTTTGCCACCATACTAGGAGTTCATAAGGACAAAACACATTACTCTTAATTGTAGTGACTTGCCAACCTTCCAACTAATCTCGATCTCGATCTGTTACTTTCCTTAACCTGAAATGTTATGCAATGAATGCATTAGACTTACATAGTCTAAGTGAGGTAGCCAATGACAATGAATGAACATGTTATGTCATGTAGCATGCTTCCAAAAATGATCATAATGCAATAACATGGCATACTTCATATTCATAACAAAGCATAATATCATATCATGACCATAACATAGCATACGTATCAAACACATAATATATTGGTACCATTGGATACGCGGATTCCCTGTACACCATATCATGTATCATAAATGAGCCGTAGCCCTGAGCCGTAGCTCCATGTATCCCTTACACTTCCATCCTTTTATCTCCCACATATAGGCCGTAGCCCTGGACCGTAGTCCTCCCTTACATGTTGAGCTCGAATAACCCTATGGCATGCCAATTGTATCCAACGTCCATAAATACACACAAATTCACATAGTCCATGATTTTCATATCATATCATATGAAATAACAAGATGAGTCGTAGCTCCATGTCATGTAGCATTTCATAGTCATATTCGAACATATCAAAGTAATGCAAGGCACTTACCAAATTTGCCATTCAAACATAGTTGCTCTACATGAGCCCTTAACAAATGCAAACATAATCATAAATAATGCAACGGGAAGACACCGAGCCTATCCCTTGACGCAACTACACTCACATATCAGAACAAAGAAACAAAGATCGGAATGACACCGCGTCACCCGAGACAAATGCATCCACACTCACATATAAAAACAATGATCAGAATGACACCGCGTCACCCGAGACAAATGCATCCACACTCACATAACAGAATATAAAAACAATGATCGGAATGACACCGCGTCACCCGAGACAAATGCATCTACACTCACCTTGATCCAAGCTTAGAGACATTTTCCTTATTCTCCAATTTTGTGGTTTCCTTCATTTCTACATTTTTTTCTAACCAAAACATTAAAGAAATATATCATTTAGTACATTAGGCAGCTTGCATTGTCCTCAAAGAAATATTTATATAAAATGTTCTATAACTCAAAATTTGATTTCGTTTGTTTTAAACGAAACTAGACTGAATAACCTTTTAAACCATATAAATTATAACTTTTAATTCTTCTTATACAATTTATAATGAATTTCTAAAGTCTCTGTTGATGCAGATTTAGGGGCAAACTGTTACCATGTTTTTATGACCTTTACTTACTCAAAAATTCATATCTTTTTACTCACAACTCCAAATAAGGAGTTCTTTACCATTCTGGAAAGCTTATAAACACACCTTTACAACCACGTATGACACATAATTTTATCATTTCTCTATCAATACAGTTTATTACTTGAACATAAGGCATTTTCAGAAACTTAATCTGCCTATTCTTAATTTATGACTTTAGTGCATTTATAACTTATGTTTCACTACACCATAAATCTTGAGCTTTTAACCACGTTTACATGAATCTTATAACATTATTTTTATAATCCAGCAACCTCAAAAATAGGACATGTAAATCCTCAATTTATCAATTTCTATAAAACAGTCCCCTTTAATCCTTTAATAATCCTACATGTGATCTAAATGCATTTACTTTACCAATTGAGACTTAATTCAAGCTTGGCCATTTAATTTCATTCATTTTATGAATCCCCTGTATCAAACAAAAATTTCCAGAATTTTATTGGTATTATTTAAGCCCCTATAATTTTCGAATTTTACAATTTAGTACAGCAGATTCCAGATTTATTCAGTTTTAGTCCAGTAACTTCTAACAACAATTCAGAGATCTATACTTAACATTTTTGAGCAAATCATACCTCTATTCCATGTAAAATTTTGTCCTCTACAACTTTGTAGAAGAACACGTTTTCCAGAAATGACTCTAACATGGCCAAAAATACAGTTTTCTACAGGACAGTTTATAAATCCGAATTTCTTTATTCTTTCTACCCTTATCATTTACCAACTTTTAATTAATCCAATTTCATGTTTTTAATATATATATATACTAACATCAAATTAAAGGTAGTTGAGACTCTAATCTCAACTCTATTTCACTCACCTTGACAGACCGGTACTTTATTTTTATTTCTTGGGCTTGACGGTTGTTCTGAATCGACCTCGTGTACTATGATAAAAATTAATTAAAATCGATAAGACAGTATCGAATATATATATAAAAATATTAATCAAACTCGATACCGAAACTTAAACTAACTAGAGATTTGAGCTTACCCCGTCATCGGTAGAAATTCGATATTACTATATCGAAAATATCGGACTACCAATCGAACATTGGACTGCATCCTTTGTTTCTTCCTAAATTTTCCAATGCTCCATTCAATTCCCCCCTCCCCTATTTATACTAAACATGGCCGGCACCCTTCCCTCCATTTCCTATTCACCCTTTAATTTATGGCCACATTTAGTGAATTTGCTTCTTCTTTTTTTTTTTCTCATTATTTTAAGCTAATGGTGTTGCCACTTTCAATTATACTCATTATCTTAATTCTAATGGTGTTTCCACTAGATTACAATTATATATGCTTTACCTAATTTACATATTTTTTTTATTCATTAATTATTATATGGTGTTTCCACTAGATTACAATTATATATGCTTTACCTAATTAAATTAGGTTGATCTGCCGTGAATGCTTCAATACCCTTGCCCCCCCCCCCCTTATAAACTAATTTGGCCAGCCTTCAAATCAATCATAGCCACAAATGGTGGCAATTCCACCTTAATTGGTTTTTTTAGTCCAAATTGCTTTCATGACTTGACTTCCATTTGCAATATGGTGGGTATGCCGTATAATCCTCCTTTTTTTAATAATAATAATAATAATAATAATAATAATAAACTATGATAAATTACCCCGAATATTCAAGATAAGATCGAATAAATTATTTAATCGATAAAAATATTCAGTCACCAGAACTTAATTCCGACTAGACCGGTTTTTGGGATGTGACAAAACCTAAATTCCACCCATATTACTTAAATTCTACCATAAACCCTAAATTCTAACCTTGAACTCTAATTCTAAACCCATACACTAAAACTCATAACTCTAAACCCTAAAATTGAGGTACTTGTAAAAACAAAAAATTCTCACCGCCTGTGTATAAGATAATAGTCATTTTTATAATAGGTAAATTACAATATGTGTTACTGAAATTGTAGGATTAATTAGAAATAAGTCATTCTTTTTTTAAGTAACAATCCAATCATTTAATTATAGCCTTAGGAGTGCCAATGGAGCGCGTGAGGGCCGGTTTTGTATTCCCCACTCCGTCCCTAACACTCGCGGGTACGGACCGTACGGTTTTAGAGAATTCCCAATAAACATTTCAGTTATTTTTTCGTTTAATCCTCGTACCCAATCATTCATTAGATTTCAATATTATATTGTATTTTTGCATTGTATGTATTTAGGAGCGTTCATGGTAGGTTAACCGTACCATTCAACTTAAACAGTTGGTTAACCGTTATAGCGGTTATTAATCGTAACCTAACCGTTAAGAGTTGGTTAAGCGTTAATTTTATGAATGGTTAACCATTATAGTAGTTAACCGTTAAGAAACAGTTCGATTATAGGTTAACATGTAACCTTTTACAATTTTCTTTTCAGATGTTCATTATTTCTTTTTAGAATAATAAATCTATTTCTCCGATAAATATTGTATTAAAATTTTTAAAATAAATATTTAAATAGGGAGATTTTAAACACAAACCGCATACTTAGTTACAAAAGTATTTATAGGTTAACCATTAACTATTTTTTAACTATTCGGTTAACCGAAACCGTTTAACCTTAACGATTAATTTAATTAACTTATAAAATAAACGATTATAACATACCATTAACGATTACTATTTATTTTACGCACCCTAATATTATTCCTCGATGTTACTCTCCCCAGGGGTCTTCACTATCTTCATCGGCCGCCTGAATCCTGATGAGGCTTTGCGAGTTGCGACCCCTTCATGACGATGCCCATGGAATTAGTTGTAGACGATCAGTTCCCATGTAATGGAGCTAAGCTCTTTCTTCTTCTTTTTTTCCTTCCTTTTTTTTTTTCTAAGAAAAAGGTGGTGACAATTAAAATATATGTAGCCCACCGGTCCCACCCGCAAATGAAATGATAATACTATAATACAAAGCATATAATATATGTATATATTGTGTAAGGCCTAAGCAAAGCCCTAGATTAATAATGGTAAATGTGTTAGGATTGTGAATAATCACCAGTAGTTGGTTTCTTTTATACCAAACATTGATGATTAAATCAATTTCTAAGCACTAATTAAGCACTATTACTCGTTATTTAGAGTTTTTTTATAAATAAAAAGAGCTTTTTTAAGTGCAAAAGTGCACCGATAATATACAATATATTGTATTTTTAATGAGAGAATTTAAATTTAACGTTTGAAGATAATAATCACAAACATTGAATATTAATCATCGTTAATATACACCAAATCTTTGTTTTCTGACACCCAGACCTTCATTTTCATTTGCTTAATTTTATATGCATGTTCAGTTGAAGCCTATGCCAATCAAATCATCGTTGATATATATCATATCTAAGGGTGATCATGGTAGGTTAACCGTATCGTTTAGCTTAAACGGTCGGTTAACTGTTATAGCGGTTATTATTCGTAACTTAACCGTTACTAACCGTTAATAAACGATTAGCCGTTAATAAACAGTTAACCGTTAATTTTTTAAATAATTAACTATTATAGTGGGTAACCGTTAAGGAACTGATCGGTTACAGGTTAGCCTGTAACCTATTACGATTTTCTTTTTAAATGTTTATTATTTCTTTTTTAGAATAATAAATATATCTCCCCGATAAATATTGTATTAATTTTTTTATATAAAAAATTAACTTAATTAGAGAAATTTTAAACACAAACTTTACACTTAGTTAAAATAAAGTACCTATAGGTATGTTAACCATTAACCGTTTTTTTAGCAGTTCGGTTAACCGAAACCGTTTAACCTTAACAGTTAGGTTAATTAACCTATAAAATGAACGGTTATACCGGTTAACGGTTACGGTTTATTTTGTACACCCCTAATCATATCCTGTGATGCTATGCAATGGCTGTCAATATTCCAATGCTGCTTATTATAATGGTAATATAGAACGATCCTTACAACTTAATTTTTTCGTTTATAATGTTAGGATTCGAATCAGGTGAAGTGCCATTAATTAGTAATTAGAAAAAATGTCTTTCGGTTATTGGGATTCATTTCTTTTGCTTTGCTTGAATCAGTCATAAGTTACATCTTTCCTTTTGCTTTCTTTTGAATGCTCAACTTGGACCGGACATGACAGGACAATTTGGTGTACCTAACAAACATTATGAACAACTTCAAGATTCTAATCTTGATGCTTGAACATATTATGAATAGCTTATGGGCTAGCTGGTTTTAGTAGTAAAACATAGCAAATGTCTGTTACAGTTAGCCAATAAGGCCAGCCCAATTTAAGTAAGGGCTTAATATGTCATTCTTAAAAAAAACCAATGAAGTTAAAAAAAAAGTTTTGTATTTTTTTTTTGAATATGCTGGTATGATGCAAGGGTAGCATATGTTCAATTTTTTAGTCTTTTTAAAAACGGCACACACAGCATGTATTACTGGTGCTCAAACCCGGGTCCTAAGGGATAATGAACATCTACCTTTGCCACTAAAACACAAAGGGATGAGCAAATTTTTTTTTACAATTTAAGCCAACAATAGTGTATCATGTGTCATTCTAAACATGTTATGAATTATGTTATCTATCACGTGTCAAGTCCACGCCACATGTTATCCTAAATATATTTAAACAACATCGTGTCACGTTTTTATTTGTTATATTAATTTATGTTTTTTAGCGCCGTGTGTATAATTCACATCAATATAAGCTTCATTCGGCAACGTTTTTTCATCAGTTTTTGGAGAAATTTTACCGAACGAGCTGTTTTTGAGGCTTATGTACGCTGTTTTTTCGTCGAGATTGTTCATAACAACTGTATTTGAAGAAGCGGAAAATTTCAGCTTCTCCTCAAACGCGAATTATCGACCCAAACGTGAATTCTCGCAACGGCGACGAGCGAAGCCTTAGACTCCTTTTAGCATAGCTTTTTAAACTATCTTTTGGGGCCAAAAGCTGGTTTGGAAGCAGAAGTAATACTAAATAGCTAGTTTTTGGAGAAAAAATTGTGTTTGAAAAGTGTTTTTCGACCCAAACACAAAAGTTATTTTTTTTTAGCTTTTGCGGTTGTAAAAGTACTTTTGGGAGTTAAATTACAAATTTAACATTCATTTCTTATTGTGTTTATTTATAATTTATAAATTTGTAATTTGTTACGAAGATATAATTAATAATTATTTTTTAGTTTAAAAATAATATATATTTCAAATTTTTTAAATAAAATATTTAAAATTTACTATATTTTTATAAAACGCGTACAATTGTTAAAAAATATATTTATTAATAAAAATATTTTTATAATAATTTAAGTTGATGTATTATAACATTAAATAATTTGAATATCATTATATATATATATATATATATATATATATATATATAACTTACAATATCATATCTAAAATGATCATTTATCTTTTTAAAAGTATTTTTTAACAACAATACTAAATACTTAAATTTTAAACTTAGAAATCCAAAAACACTTTTAAAAATTACTTTTTACACTAGATTTTTCAAAAATAATGCTAAATTGGCCCTTAATCTCTCTGTATCACCAACTCCGTTAATAATATGCACATAGGACAGGCAAATCTCCGATCAATGTTAACCTTTCTAAAAGAAAAGAAAGCGATCACCTCTATGTATTTGCCTCCACTGTCTCCCTACTTAAAATCTAACCTCTGCTTCCTATAACACTCATAAATGCATATGTCCTTCACAATTTCCTCAACCAGACCTCCAATAATGTGACATTCCACCTCTCTTCCCAAAACATCAGTTTCATCATCGACCAAGCCGGTCCAAGGGGTCGATCCTAGATCTCCGGCCACCATATTATCGAGTGAGTAGTTGTATCTTTCATTTGGAGGATGTAAATTAATATGGACCATCTCCCACACAAAATTCAATAGCTTCCTTCCCCGTGGAGGTGTCAATATGGTGGAACCAAGAAGCTTTCTCCTGAATTTGGACATGGTCACCGGTGGCCCGAGTATGGTCGAAAGTGCTTCATTCAACAAATCAAGTAACACTTTGTGATCTACCTTCTTCTCATTCTCCTTGGACGATTTTCTATAATATTCTTCCACTTGTTCGAAGATGGATTCGCTGATAGGCTTTGCTAATGGATTCAACCTTGATAAGGATTTGTCACACGATCCATCATACAAACCAGAAACAACAAGCAGATCTCTTACGTATCCTTGTGCATGGTCCTCCGGAAACACTGTTTCAGATTCAGTAGGCTCCTGCTCGATTGTTATGCGGTCTGCCTCAGCAGACTCTAGTTCATTCAGTTGCCTCCTCAGCTCTGATTGATAATTGGAAAAATAAATAAGTGATCATTTATGGAGTTGATGAACTAGGTTGCAATAATAACGAGTCCGTTTCGTATGTACCATTCGAATTAGAACCGATCTCTCCGAAACCCTGTGGTGCAACATTGTCCACCTCCCACCAAAATTCTTCATGTGGACTGCTGCAAACCGATGCCGGGCTAGGAGGTACCTCTGTAGGATTCTCCTAAGACAACAAAGAAAACAATCAGAAATGGGATGTTTTTGCAACTAAACATTCTATAGGTTTATAAACAACAAAATGTTCTTACATGATTCTTGCCAAAGTTCATCATAACTGTTGGTCCACTCAAGATGTCGTTTGCAAGATCATCATAGGCACTGTATGACTCCACCATGGATTCAATCTTCTTTCCAAATAGCCTCCGTCTAAGAGTCGAACCGTTTTTAATATTGGAAACTTTTTCTTTCAAGTTGAACTTCTCTTTCTGCCTTCTTCTAATGTCTACTGATGAAGTTCTGATACCTTCATGCTTCATCCTGATCTGTGCGCCGGTAAAAATATTGCGATCCTCTAAAAGCAGCTTCGCAAAAGATGTTCCGGATACAGGGGCAGACATGGACCTAATGAGATTTATAGGGGACAGTTCCATGTTTAGCATCCCAGCATCATCTCCATGCCTGAATGATCCAATTTGCATTTCTGGTACATGTTTAACAATTTCCCACTCGTTTTCGTACTTCGACTTATCTTGCATTCTTTTTAGCCTCTCCCTTCCATTATCATACACGGATGATCTAGAGCTGACACTAGAAACTATCGGTACATCCAACGGTGTTTCTTCCTTTAGGACGTTCCTTAGTCTCTCTGACAAGAACCTTCTTGTATCTTTGTCGATGGACTCGGGGGAACCCGGTCCATTGAATGGAATTTCACTTCTATATGATCTGGTTGATTTTGATCGAAAAAAATCCATGCCAAGCTCCCTGCTGACATTTTCTCTAACTTGTTTTGCTATATGCTTAGCAATTTGTCTTGGATCAGATGATGGCTTTTCATTGAAAGGGGTCTCAATCCCACTTCCTCTGACCACAGAACTCTTTTTACAAAGAGCTTTACCTTGCAGTTCCGATTTTAATCGTTCCCTTACCTCCTCGAGAAAATCCTCCATACTCGTTCTCTCTTCGAAAGTGCTAGGTGAAGAGGTCCATGATTCTTCATGGTCATAAATCCCATCAGGACCAGGTTTCAAGATCACTATTCTTGTAGGAGCAGCATCTAGTACTTTCTCGTTATAATCTATCATGGAATGTAGCCGAAAATCCTTGTTCATGCTTCGTCTTCTCGATTCATTTTGCTTGGATGTAAACAGTTCTGATTTATACATCTGCTGGTGCAAATCCTTTTCTTTTACTGCAAACCTCATGGATTCCAGAGGCTGCTTGTGCATCGTTTGTACCGAATCTGCATAAAGAGCTTTCCTTTCCTTGTTCAGTTTCTCTTGAGCAAGTTGATGAGTATAAATGCTTCCAACATCAACAACCTTTGTACATTCCCTGATCCTGGACACTTGCCATGCCTTGAATTCTTTCTTAAATCTTTGCAATTCTTCCTCCTGAGGATGTTCACGAGGCTTAGGCTTTCCGAACTTAAGGTCGATGTTCCATCTATCAGCATCACTGTCTCTTGTACTGTAAATGCAGTCAACTCCCATTTGCCTTGAGTGATATAAGTTAGAGCCCT
Source organism: Hibiscus trionum (assembly GCA_030270665.1). NCBI lineage: Eukaryota > Viridiplantae > Streptophyta > Magnoliopsida > Malvales > Malvaceae > Hibiscus > Hibiscus trionum. The sequence goes on along the minus strand of BSYR01000006.1, from coordinate 25,188,439 downwards.
TGACATTTTTCTCCCCTACAGAAAGCTCCACTCGGCGATTATCACTCGTTTTCGCAACTGGTGGAACTACAGATTTTGTATCTGATGGCAACAGATCCATCCCCATCAATCTGGCAACAATACTAGGTGCATTGTGTCTGGTTTTAGCTTGTTTGGAAATCTCCTTGCTAATCAATTTCTTCATTGAAGCCTCGGATTGATAACAGTTCCTTGCTGACCAATCTTCTTCCACTTGATAAGAGAACTGCAATTCCATACAAATTGGAGGGAAAGATACATAAGAAATATTTACATGATACTTTTATTTCAATGATTTTGGTTAAGACTAAATCATTTGATGCTGAACTCGGTGACAATCCACTCTCGAGACGGTATCATTAGATGACAGTCATGCAACACAAAGAACATAGTCTCAAATGTTGAAAAGGAATCAGAAGGGAGAAAATTACTGGCAGATCTCCGGCAGCATAGTTGCTCTGAGAAGGGTCTAACTGCAGCTCCAAGCTATTCCGTGGAGTTTCGACGCCTGCACGGTGCAAAACAACAGCATTACTGTATAGGACCATAGAAATTAAAACCGGCTTTTTCCCAAGGCGATATTATCACTTACCGTCGACCTGTTTCTTCTTTGCAAGTATTTTTCTGGCCATGTTGCCTTGATGGAAGTCAAAAAGATGAAATATGCCTCCCATGCAGCCACCGGATCTACCGAATCATTTTCTTCGCACAGAATCTACTTCTTATCACTCCAGAAAACCAGTCTTCTCCTACAAGTGAATAAAATCACACACTTGGCTTGTGTCCTGTGAAGTCACAAATGAAACAACACCTTGATTATCTTAGCTCACCGGATGTGAAAGAAGTTCTACTGAACTATAAGCATATCGATTTAAGATGAACCGACTGCAGGCTGCAGCGCGGGCGTTTAAAGGTGTTCTGTTTTTCACTGAATTCTAGTCTAATTCAATCAACATAATCTCCTAAGAATTCAGAATCAAGATATCTTCATACAAAGATATAAATGCTGCATTTCAATGTTGCTGGATTATTTTCCATTGTAATCAAACTTTGCAAGCAACCAAGCAAATGTGCACATTAAACAACAACATTTACTTCATGTGCTCCACAAAACCTTATGCAAACGCCTAGACTAGATGTATCGAGCTTACTCGATTATGTTCGAAAGCCGATTAATTGTAACCCTTTCTAAAAATCTCGTCCTAGTTTTTCATTCCGTTAGTTTCAGAAACACATGCGAAATTCATCTTCAAAGCAAAAAATAATAATAATAATAATAAAGGAACAAAATATAAAATGGGAAAGAGGAAGAAGTACAATTTCACAAACAACACACATGGAAAGTTGCTTATTTTTTGAAGTTTTAAATGAAATTCAGAGATTTGAAGCCAATCAACATCCATCTTGCAATAAAGTCCAGACTAACATAAACGATTACGATGATCTAAGCAACATCAGCACCTAAATTCAAAAGAGAAATCTTTTTCAGTTTGAAAATATTGGAAGTTGATCGTTTTAGACAAAATACTCAGTCAAAAGAACAGTTAACATCAAGCAAATACCAGAAACAAGGGGAAAAAGTTGAAGACTTTCAAAATTTAAGCTTTTTCTTTCAATTGTTTAAGACCCCAGAAAGCTAAAACTGTAACTGGGTTTTCAATTCAATCCAAGCTTCCATTTTTATTGTGCGTTTCTTCCCCCTTTTGACGTTACTCAGCTTCAGAAGCAAAACAAAGAGAAAGAATAACAAAAAGAAAGCATACCCTTTGTTTTAGAGGGAAAACTGAAGAAAGAGGGAGGGAGAAAATGAAGAACCATAAACCATTGCTGAATGCTAATGAGGAAGTGGAGAAAAATGAAGAGACAGCAGCAAAGCTAGATAGGCAGAGAATTGAATAAAAGTGGGAGCTCAAAGCTAAGAGCTGTATGAAGATGATACAGAAGAAAAGTTGTGGCTTTTTGGCTACCAATGGTAAACGGTGAGTTATGAGTTTCATGCAGGTGTGTAGGTTGAAGAAGAAGAAGAAGAGGGACCAGTGGACCCCACAACCCCCCAATCACATCATTAATTTATTTATTCATAAATCATTATAACTCCCACGAAAACAAATGGGATTCCAAATGGCTAACCTCTATGGAGAGTCTAACATATCATATGTTACAAAACATAAAATTTAAAAATGTATAATTTTTTACAATATTTTAGATTGTTGGTTAAGTATTGAAATTTAACTTTAAGTATTGATACTTATTACTTTTGATAATATTTTAGTTTTTTTAAGTATCAAAACTTGTTTCTAAGTATCCATACTTGTCATGAGACCATCAACTTAAAATGTTATTAAAAAATATAGGTCGTGTTTGGTAAAGAGAGGTTTGGGCAAAAATTAAAGGTTTGAGGCATAATTAGAGGTTTGACCAGTTAAATCTGTTAATATTGTTGTTTGGTGAACAACGGATTGGAGTGAAACCGCTAATTTTGAAAAAATTTATAATATGAGCTTTTTGAGATTAGAGGTTTAATATTAGAGTTGTAAAGACTCTTTTACCCTTACCAGTTACTAAAAACCTCAAAATAATCTAAATTAAATATTTTCTCACTCTATTTATAAGCTAATCCTATTTACTTTTTTTTCTTTTTATTATCACATATTTATATGTGTATTTAAATTTATTAATTAATTAAATTATCTTAAAATAATTATATAAATAATAAATTAATATATAGATCATTCGAATATGTTTAGAAAAGTTATATTAAAATAATTTTATAGATCTAATTAATATTAAGGCTAAAGGGTCAAATTTGCCCCTGTAGTAATATGAAATCAGCAATGTTGCCCTTACTTTTTTTTCTCCGTAATTTTGCCCTCAAAGTCAGTCAATTGTAGCAATGTTGCCCTTTGACTGATTTTGACCGTTAAATGCTGACGTGGCAGTTAACTGTGCTGACGGGGCAATTTTACCCTCGAAGTCATTCATGCAATTTTGCCCTCGAAGTCATTAATTGCAGTACTTTTACCCTTGGTTTATTTAGTTTTTGAATAAAATTAGATAAATAATTTGGTTTTTTCGAGTTGAACTTTAACAAACAGAATATATGAAAAATCGATTAACAAATTGATGTAAATATCCTTTGAGTCCCTAGTAATTTTAAAAATAAGCAAAATGAGAACTCTAAAAAAAATCAAAATATTATTTAATTTTTTTAAAAATCTATAAACTTAATAAAAATAAATATGATATTCAAAAAAAATTATTGAAAATAAACCAACGAGAAGCGTGTTAATTGAACGGTGAACGCGAACTATTCTATTCGAACGACGTTCGATTGACACACTTACCAGCGATGGGTTGTTAGGAAAAAATGTACAGTGAACTCGAATCACGTGGCTCAGGTTGAATTCCGCTTTATCTTCGGGATATCCTTGTATTTATCTCCCATGCCCTTATCTCCCATGTCGTTTTCGCCGAACACCACTAATGTCGTTTTTTGAGATCATCGTACATTTTTTCCTAACAACCCATCGTCGGTAAGTGTGTCAATCGAACGTCGTTCGAATAGAATAGTTCGCGTTCACCGTTCAATTAACATGCTTCTCGTTGGTTTATTTCCAATAATTGTTTTTGAATATCGTATTTATTTTTATTAAGTTTATAGATTTTAAAAAAAATTGAATAATATTTTGATTTTTTGTGAGAGTTCTCATTTTGCTTATTTTTAAAATTATTAGGGACTCAAAGGATATTTACATCAATTTGTTAATCGATTTTTCATATATTCTGTTTGTTAAAGTTCAACTCGAAAAAACCAAATTACTTATCCAATTTTATTCAAAAACTAAATAAACCAAGGGTAAAAATGCTGCAATTAATAACTTCGAGGGCAAAATTGCATGAATGACTTCGAGGATAAAATTACCCCGTCAGCACCGTTAACTGCCACGTCAGCATTTAACGGTCAAAATCGGTCAAAGGGCAACATTGCTACAATTGATTGACTTTGAGGGCAAAATTACGGAGAAAAAAAATATGACATTGCTGATTTCGGATTACTACAGGGGCAAATTTGACCCTTTAGCCTAATATTAATTAGATACAAAATATTGATAACTAATAAACTATTCAAACAAGTATTGAATATAACTATATTAGTTTTTTTTTAATATGCTAGTGTGATGTAAGGGTAGTATCTGTTCAACTTTCTTAGTCTTTTCAAAGACGGCACACACAACATGCATTACTGATGCTCGAACTCATGTCCCAAAGAATAATGAACATCTACCTTTGCTACCAAGACACAAAGGAACGAGCAGTTAATACAACATTTTAATTTCTATATTTTAAAACATTTTTAGTTGATACTAGACTGTAACTATGTCGCACCACATAACTACCCCTCTCCTCTCGACACATAAAACAAAAGTGAAGCTTTTCAACACTTGGTCGTATATGTCATGTTATTATGTTCTCCCTCCATTTGGCGCCATTTTATACGGGACTCCATTAACTCCATTCACTGGCGTTTCAGTGCACGTTAAGCATTAATTGTTCCGGTCAAATTCTGGTTGTGGTCCAACTACTATGCCCATCTTTTGAGTTTAGTCCCTTCACTTTCATAATTTTATCGGTTAATGATATAATACTTTCTCAACTCACAATAAAGTGTGGCAATTTAATAGTTAATGGTGTTAACTATTTGGATTAGTTAATGATATAATAAAAGTCCAGGATCAAATTATATGAGATTAAAGCGTAGAAACTAAATCCAAAATTTGAGCATATTAGAGTAACCAAAACCACAATTTGACCTTGAAATTTTTAAACTACTTTGTCTGTTGTTGCGTGATATTCAATTTCAATTCCAATTCCATATCTTACAGTATGTCAGACAGAGAATTAATGTGTCAGTCCCTTAGTTTTATGAAATTAACGGCCATGGATCATTATATTCATCATCATGTGCTGGTTACAATTTAGAGCTCCCTTTTTCTGACTTTTTTACCTTTATTTTTGCTTTTTTTTTCAACCTTTCACCATTTTTCAAACTACCTTAAGGAATCCATGAACCTCATTTCAAGTTTTTAACTAATCATAACAGCAACAATAACGTTACTCCCACGGTGAAGTGGAGATTTTGATTACAAAAAAAAAAAAAAAAAACTAGTGTATGAATGATTGGTTTGTAACTCGTGTGAATATTATTTAATATGCTTGTAGTATAGAAATTACAAATAATTATGTGTTCAATAGAGGTGATATTTAATACGTCGTATTATTTTTTTTGAAAAATAAACAAATATGATCTGGACATATTTCTAAAAGCATAAAAACTAACGTCTCTAAATCATAAACAATACCCAAAAAAGAAAAGGTAAAACTTAATTGAAAGACTCGTACAAAACATCATCAAAGCTCGACGATGAAAGTAAAAAAACATCAACAAACGACATTAAAAAATGCATATTACAGAATTGGGGCACTTTGACAACATGTTTGTTACCACAACTCAATCGTGAACAAGAGCAGTAACAAAACTTGCATCGAGATCTAAAATTGATGATTCAAAATAGGGAGATCAACAGGATAATCAAAAGAGCGGCATCTTAATCATTTGTGGCGACTTTCAACTACAACCCTAACAAAAACAAAGAACAAAAAGTGTGCCAAAAAAAATATACTAAAAAATAGGAAAAACGTACCAAAAAGTCAAGAAAAATGTGTCATAAATATATATATTTATTGAATTAAAATTTAAAAAACAAAATAAATAAATAAAAGAAGGTGACATGGAATTAACAACCAACAGCAATTAACAACCAACCCTAAGGCTAGTGTCGCCGCCGGGCATAAAAATTAAACAAAGAAGGAAAAGTTGTGACGGCACTAAATTGAGAGAAAACTAGGGCAACGTGTGAGTTGGTGGACCAAAGGCTTGGCCCAACACTTGCTGATTCTGTACACGGCGGCTATTGCATTAGCACAAGTGTTTTTGGTTGGCAAATGCTATTAATATGCATTTGATTTAATAGATGCTAGAATTAATCCCCACTTCGTGAGGGATTTTAATTCTTTTTTTATGTTTTGATTAAATAAAAATAATAACTAATTTTATTTTAAATTAAATTAAATTTTACTGAAAAAAAAGAAAAAATAAATTTATGAATCGACCTAAGACTCAAGTAATTATTTTTTAATAAAATAAAACAATTAATTAAAGGATTTTTATTGTTTAAAATTTTCATCAAACAAGATAATATGCGAATCAATGTTGAAATCAAATCAATCAGATATTAATTAAAATATGATTTGTGATCATACCACAAAATGTACTTTGCAGTTCATCTTCCTAGCACCAGGAATTTTAGATGGATGATTTGAGATCATACCAATTTGAACATAACCCATTTTTTACCTACACAGAATGAATCCACTCTGTTTACACCACGAAAACCTCAAAATTCTGCCCTCCCTTATTCATCTTCGATTATAGCATTTGTCGATCCACATTCCAGCTAAAATTTGATTGCGGCAAACACTGCATTTTCTGCCACTAATTCCACATAACTAAATTAAGGAATAAATCAAAAGAGGGGAAAAACCTGGAAATGGCGGAGCTGGCCACCTACATCTTTGGTTAAAGTCATGGATTCACTCAATCTCTTGAGTTTTGGGCCAAGTCCATTTGTCAAATGCCTTGGCCAGGGTTCGCAATTCAGGACTTCTAACAGTGCTCATCCTTATACAGATCTGGGTCCGTTTTATACGATCATAACAAGTTTAAAATATTTTTTATCCGCTCCTTATTTTAAAAACTTTTATGTAACAAGATATTGTTTTCTTTTTTTATATGAGGAATCAATGCTATTATCATGTCTCGTTAAAAAATTTCTCTAAGCTTATTTGAAGAAAAAAATACATATAGTAATAGTTACAAATACAAATCAAATGCAAACCTTATATATATTAAAAACCAAAACCTTTGAACCACGACACAAGAAGAATAAGTTTAGAATTAAGATTTAAGATGAAAGTTATTTTTAATGTAGTGCCTCATTCATTAAAAGAGCAGTGTGAACAATCCAAAATATCAAAACACCATGGAAGGTCAGTCAACACAATACAATGGTAAAGAAATTTATTCTGTTGGAAGGAAGAAAAATCAAGTCATTGACTATTAGTGATCTACAAAAGAGAATGAAGGAGAACAAGTGAAGAGAAAAATAGAAGGGGGGAAATGAATAGAGAAAAGAGAGCGTTTATTAGGCTTTCTGGTAACATTTTGATTTCATGGGGAAAAATTCCCAAACTCAAAAAGAAAATTGAACTTTTAGATTATTTTTTATAACAACTAAACCAAAAAGTAGGATGAATCTAAAACACAGAGATAACCACAAACACTTAGTTATTGATATTGAAGAGAAATATAAGTACAATATCCATGAAGAAGTTACTGCTGCAAAGAGTCCATTATATCCATCTCTTATCTAAACTAAAATTCCATTGTCGAATACTATGATATTAATATCAAGTCAATTGTCCATCTCTAAGTAGGAAAATCAATACTGAATCAACCTAACCAGATCTAATCAACAGCACATTAGTTCATTCAATCCTCATCTTCGTCCTGCAACAACAAAAAAGCATAAACGCATTAAAATCCAATCCAGCAAGGCAGCAACATGAAAATCAGAGTGAATGTTGAATTAGAACCAACCTCTCCACTTCCCACTTCCTCATCATCGTTAACTTCAGACTTTGACTTGTCAGATTCATCGTCGTTTCCTCCACCACCAGCCTACATAAGTAAAATATTAAAAATCAAATTTATGATATTAATTACTGATATTAATATCAAATAATAATGAAAAATAAATAAAGCATTATTGCTGTTATTTACCAGTTTCAGGTTATATGCCTGAATGTTCTTGGTGTACTCCGTTTTGCGCTTCTCTGCCTTCTGAACATAAGGAGCCTTCTCCTGAAATTTCGAATGATAATAAGAAAAATCTTCTGGCAAATAATATAATCTATCAAGTAATGAATACGATTTGCACCAAAATAGGCACAAAAAAGGTACTCACGGCATCTGTCATGCTTTTCCACTTTGCACCACCAGCTTTGCCAACCTGAATACAAGAATTTAACGAATAAGACACTCGAAGTCCATATTCTAGTTGTCAAAATTAAAAGAAAAACTGAAGATAATTTAATGATTTGCGTTAAGAACGACGACTCACCGCAGCGACGGATTTGTTGTCAGGATTCTCCTCTTTGTACTGCTTCCTGAACCCCTCCCTTCATTGATCAAATCAATCAATAAATTGAGTGATAAAAAAAGAATCAGAGACGCTGTAAAATAAGTCGTTATAAGTTTTCCAGAGAATATAGATCATACATGAAAACGAAGAAAGCACTGGGAGGCCTCTTTGGCTTGTTAGGATCCTTGGCGGCCTTCTTCGCACGCTTTCCAACGCCTGCGCCTTTGCTTTTCAACCTATTAACAAATCCGAAAACAACAATCCATTCAGTGACGAACTCAGCAGATCCAACGTTCTTTAAGGCTGATATATCAATAACTACGAAGCAAAGCACAAATTAATCGAATAGAACAGTGCAAAACCCACTTGTTGTCAGTTTGCTTCAAATCTGACTTCGTTTTACCGCCTTTCATGATGAATCCTGCGAGAAAAAACGCCAAAAAACAATTGAGAACCCTCAGGTTTCGGTCGAAAATAGTGTAATAGGGGACTGAGTCGGCGCCGCGAGTTACCTGAAGCGATAGGGATTCACTTTAGGGAATAAGGAGGCGAAAAGATATAGACGAGAGAGTTCTTTGTAGAGATGTACTTTAGAGCGGTTGGGACTGTGTGGGGGATGGGCTTTGGCTAAAACTAAAAGGAATTTGGTACTAAATAGAAAGTATATAAAAATTAAAAACCGAATCGCGAAAAATATTGGAGCCCGCGTTTGGGCGGGAGTTCGAAAAAGGTAATTTTTTCTCGCCACGTCATTGATCCGTGTGCCTTGAGTTTATTCGTTGTTCAGCTTCCTTTGCGATTTGTTCAATTGGAGGTTGGGAAGTGGGACCATTGAAACTTCAAAGGGCCTCGGCCCAGGGTTAGCACTTAGCATATTTGTTTGCGACTCATAAAAGAATACTTCAAAACATATGGCAAATGACCCATTGGTAATCAGAGTTTTGCCGATACTGATATAATACATAAATTTTACACTATAAGAAATAATCTTTTCATTTGCATTGTTTAAAATCATTCACCATCTTAGCATTTAGTTTGATGTTGTTGATAGTTTTATTGTTTTTAGGGATTTATTGTTTTGAATAAGCTTAACTAGTAAATAAGTGCCTAAAGTATATCTTTTTTTCAGATAGGTGCCTAAAGTATTTTTCGGGCCAAATAGGTACCTAACGTTTTTAAAGTTATTCAAATAGGTGCCCGTCGTGACTGTCTGTTAAAAAAAGTTTCGTTAACCAATAAAAAGCATGACACGTGGCAGTATTAAACATTTTTTTTTATTTTTAGCCAATAAATTAAAATTTTTAAAATATCCTAAAAAAATTAAATAATCCAAAAATAGTCCCCAAATACCTAAACCCCCAAAATCCAGCCACTACCACCGGCATTGGTCGCGTTACCGGCGACGGATTGAAGCACTCTCCCCTTGCTGAACGACACACACCATTCATCGCACGTTATGTCGTCGTTCGTCGCGTATTATTCGAATGAACCATTCGATGATTTTGACGTTTAGCATGGCATCGGTCGATTTCTGGCGACGATGTGATGGGATAAATGCTCGTGATGGTCCGCCGACGATGTTGTGGGCGGCGGTGTGGCAATCGGCGACGAAATCAAGTCAAAATCGGGATTAGAGTTTTGGGTGTTAGAGATTTCAAATTTTGGGGTTAATTTGTGAAATACAAAAATATTTTGTTTTTATTTATTTTTAAATATAATTTTGAAAATTTAAGAAGCTGACATGTGTCATTTAACGGTGAAATTTAACAGACGTTGACGGCGGACACCTATTTAAATAACGTTAAAAACATTAAGCACCTATTTGGCCCAAAAAATACTTTAGGCACCTATCTTAAAAATATATATATATAGTTTAGACACTTATTTGCCACTTAAGCCTTTTGAATAATTTGATTCTTTAAATCTTATAAAATCATATTTAAATATTTATTTATATATATATATATAGAAAGTCGCTAGTTTTTATTAAGGGTAATCTTCACCAGTGGTCCCTTTCGTTTAGGGTGTGTTTTATTTTGGTCACCAGAATTCAAAAACGATTATTCTGGTCACTTACGTTTAAAATCGTTTCTATTTTGGTCCCTTAGCCGTTAGTCTCCGTTACTTTAAAAAATTAGTTTCTAATTTAACCCCCAAACTTTCAAAATTTTATTTTTCACCTTCTTCCCCAAAAATTATAAAACTAAAACTCCATAAAATTAAATCAATGGCTATAACCCACCACTACAACCCATTCCCCCAAGATTAAAAGCGTCAACTTTCACTTTAACCCATAAAATTTTATTTTTCATATCAAAGGAGGCTTGAAGTCATGTATGAGATTAAAATTACTTTGTCTTGTTTCATATTTCTCTAGTTAATTGGTCCTCAGCTGGGATCTTCAAAGCTCTAGCAGGCCCCTCGATGCTATCTTCCATGTTCATTGATTTAGAACCGTCCGTGATTGGCAATTCTTGGACTCTATCATTCTCTTCTGTTGTTGTTGGATCTTTGCTTTTCCCCCACAGCACAGTGTAAAGTCCGAATATTATGATCACAGTTCCAATTATACTGTAAAACATACAGACACAAAAAAACACATGATTTGAGTGCTGTAATTGAATTAACACAAAGTAAATCCAAAGGTGTAATGTTAAAAGAAAAGTACCTTCCCATGTGAATTTTCTCTGCTAAAATAATTGATCCTAGTGCTGCAGTGATGATCATGCAGAGGGGGCCAAAGGCAGTGACAAAAACTGGGCCTTGTTCCCTTATCACAATTCCTCCAGCATAATATGCGATTCCAGAACAAACCACTCCCTGATTATATCAATCACAAAAAGTTTTATAATGTCAATAATACTGTTAATTTGTTGTTAATATCTTTAAATCCGGCTTAAGGCTTTGTTTTGGTACTCACGGAATATACAGCAGCTAGCAAGCTTGAATCAAATCCAATTTTCCAGACACTCATATCTCTTTCCATCGCAAACGACACCGCTGCACCTCGATTGTCCCAATAAAGCATATCAAAGCTGTAAGAGAGAGCTCTGTTGGGTACAACTTCAATGTAAATGACTGAAATCAAAACAGCCCAAGTTAGCAATATTACAAGGTATTGAAGAAATGAAATGTTTGGTACTATTACTGACCTGCAAAATGTAGAAACCTGACCAGCCCCAGCATCTGGCTAAGAGCATGAGTGTCCCGGCAACCCAATGCTTGGCCTCGGCTTCATTGGTGGCGGTGTGGTGGCCACCCCCTTGCAACTAATTTTAATCTCAGACATGACTTCAAGCCTCCTTTGATATGAAAAATAAAATTTTATGGGTTGTAGTGGAAGTTGACAATTTTAATCTTGAGGAATGGGCTGTAGTGGTGAGTTATAGTCATTGATTTAATTTTATGGGGTTTTAGTTTTATAATTTTTGGGGAAGATGGTGAAAAATAAAATTTTGAAAGTTTGGGGGTTAAATTAGAAACTAATTTTTTAAAGTAACGGAGACTAACGGCTAAGGGACCAAAATAGAAACGATTTTAAACGTAAGTGACCAGAATAATCGTTTTTGAATTCTGGTGACCAAAATAAAACACACCCTAAACGAAAGGGACCACTGGTGAAGATTACCCTTTTATTAAAAAGAATATATCAGAAATTACAATGAGATTTACAATCACGGTCGTAAATTAAACACATAATTTAAACATTTTTCTATAGCCAATGACACGATAAACTTGTCACTTGAGATCATACATGAAAAATGTTAAAACACAACCAAAAGACTCGAACAAAACATAGATACGAACAGAATTGACTACATCGACAAACGAACTACAAAAGGGGTCAAGCTATTAAAAGACCACCGGCAACCGCAAATCAGAGCCAAACATCATGAAAAGACTATCCACAATACAAATCGTGTATCCACGTCTAATATGAGAGTTCAAAGCAGGGAAGATAAACAGTATAACCAAATAAGTGTTATCTTGATTAATTGAGGTGACGTGTGACAACGTCAAAATTTATTAAAAACTGAAAAATATAAAATATAATATAATATAATAAATAAATTAGAAAAATTACTGGCAGTCGATAATTAGTACCAAGACTGATGCCACCGGTGGCGGCCAAATCAAATGAAAAAAATGAAACGGTGCTAAAGAACAGTTTCAAAACTTTGAAAGAAAACCCTATTTAGGAATATTTAATTTTCTTAAAAATAAATATGTGGTGTTTTAGGGTTGTTTTTCTCGAGCAATCAACACATAACAAACAAATTATAAAGTTTATATGAGATAATGAAGTTCTCTTCTACCTTAATTAGTGGTCGATATATAATTTCCGTTTAGAAAAAAAGAATAATTTTAAAACTCGTTGTTAGCATCTAATTGTTATGTGAGCCAACAAAACACAAATTAGTAATCACCATAGCTACTTCAATAAATATCTTTATAAAAAATCCAATATAACAAAAAAACGAAAGAAATTACTAAATCATAAAATGAATTACTCTGTTAATGAAGGTGAAATTTTCAAGATGGGAAGATTGTATCCATGTGATTGGATTTAAAGAGCAAAAAAATACTTTTGCTTCTAGAAAACTCTGGAAAAATCTAAAGTGAAAATAGCTCCAATTCAATTAGATGGAGATGTTTTTAAATGGTATGGTTGGTTTGAATCGTGCACGAAGTCCCTACATTAGAGCAATTTAAAAGGGTTGATTCGTTTTGGACAATATAAATATGAGTATTGATAACGAATTTGCTTAGATTCATTAAACATCAACGGTATTAGAGCATCAAAGTCGACTCGAAAAAAAACAAGTCCTTTAAATTTTATCACGCATAAAATTCTCTCAACCACACTTGTTTTTTTCTTTCATTTTGTACTCTTGAGTAAGTCCATTTCTGGTGGCTCTCACGTCGTTCGACAACAACCATACTTCTATGTGTTCATTTGTCAGTCTCTTAAAGTTTTCGTCAATTTCGTCGATATATGTCGCTAAATTTGTCATTCAGATATGCCCTTTGTAACTCCCTCGTCCCGGTCTTGACGACTGATCGGTCCGAGTGGGTCACACGAGGAAAACCGAAGTGAAACCCGTTAAGGCTCTCTTTCGGTTAGCAACCCTAGAAAAAATTTCTTTTAATTATTATCTTGTCTAAATGCTTTAGTACATCCTATGTGACATGCGACAGCAGAAAGACATCGAACGAGGCAAGCATACAACACAAACAACTTAAAACAATCCATTTTAATCATTGCCACAGGCCGTATCAATACACTAGAAGAGGGTACCGATACGCCTTGACCAGGTCAACTGCCCATAGTCAACCTAGAAAGACCGTATCGGTACACTGGTTGACCGCACAAATACGCCCTCGACGGTCAACTTCTCACGGTCAACGATATAAAATCGTACCGATACACCCAATACCCGTACCGATACGCCAAAATCTCGTCAAAATCTCAGATTTCCAGAGAGGTTTTGGCGTATCGATACACCCCCGTGTACCGATACGCTAAGCCAAATCTGAGTCCCAAAGTGTAGGACCGTATCGATACAGCCTTGACTCGCTGACAAACCGTACACTTACTCACAAACTCGGCCACATCCTTCTTCAACCCAACCTAATAGTACTCTTCCTTTAACCCACGATACATCTTCGTACTACCTGAATGCATCGCAAAAGGACTGTTATGAGCTTCATTCAAGATCGTACGTCTCAACTCGGCATCTTCCATAACCATTATCCTATCCTTGAAACATAGGATCCCATTCTCACCAAAACAATAATCGGTAGGCCTATCTTCGGTTATGTCTTGCACGTGAGGTGCCAAAGACTCATCTTACAACTGCTTCTCCCGAATCAACTGAGCTAGCGAAGGCTTAACCTGAAGTTCGGCTATCAACCCACCATTCTTGGACACACCCAACCTCGCGAACATAGCTCACAACTCAACTGTCACTTTTCTACTCAAACCATCGGCCACTACGTTTGCCTTACCCGGATGGTACTCTATCGTAAGGTCATAGTCCTTAAGAAGCTCTAACCACCTACGATGCCTAAGGTTCAACTCCATCTGAGATATCAAGTACTTCAAGCTCTTGTGATCGGTATAAACGGTACATTTCTCACCATAAAGATGGTGTCTCCAGATCTTCAAAGTGAACACTACGGCGGCTAACTCTATGTCATGAGTGGGATAGTTCTTCTCGTGCACTTTTAGCTGTCTCGAAGCATAGGCTACCACCTTACCTCCTTTCATAAGCACACAACCTAAACCTACGTATGATGCATCACTGTAAACCACAAACTCTCTCCCCGATTCAGGCTGAATCAAGATAGGAGCTTCGGTCAAAGCTTTCTTCAACTTCTCAAACGCTTCTTGCCTTGCATCTGACCACTCATACGGAACATCCTTCTGAAGTAACTTAGTCAAAGGAGCCGCTATCCTAGAAAATCCCTCGACAAATCTTCTATAGTATCTCGCTAAACCTAGGAAACTACGAATTTCTGTTACTGACTTCGGTTGCTTCCAATTCACTATAGCTTCTATCTTTTTGGGATTCACACTACTCCTATTAGTCGAGATCACGTGACCCAGAAAGACCACCTCCCTAATCCAAAACTCACATTTGATTAGCTTGGCATACAATTAGTTCTTAAGTAAGGTCTGAAGCACTAACCGCAAATGCCCATCATGCTCTTCTTCGGTCATAGAGTACACTAGGATGTCATCTATGAAAACTACCACAAATTTGTCTAAGAACTCATGAAACACACGGTTCATCATATCCATGAAAGCTGCTGGAGCGTTAGTGAACCCAAAAGGCATTACCAAGAACTCAAAGTGCCCATAACGTGTACGAAAGGCTGTCTTCAGTATGTCCACATCCTTTACCCTCAACTGATAGTACCCAGATCTCAAGTCGATCTTCAAAAACACGGAAGCACCTCTCAACTGATCAAGCATGTAATCTATTCTAGGCAGAGGGTACTTGTTCCTCACTGTCACTTTGTTCAACTGCCTATAATCTATACACATGCTCATGCTACCGTCTTTCTTTTTCACAAACAAAACCGGAGCACCCCATGGAGAAATACTAGGCCTAATAAAACCTCTATCGGACAACTCCTGAAGCTGTGTCTTCAACTCTTTGAACTTTTTCGGTGACATTCTATACGGAGCAATAGACACTGGTGCAAAATTGAAATTCGTCTCAATAGCAAACTCAACTGCTCTATTTAGAGGCAAACCCGGCAACTCTTCCGGAAAAACACTCGGAAAATCACACATTGTCCTGATGTCTTGCGGTCTCACCTCACTCGTATTCGGATTCATCACATAAGCCAAGTAAGCCTAACAACCCAAACTCAACAACTTCTGAGCTTCTAAAGCCGAAACGACATTGGACAAGAACTTAACGTTCTCGCAAACTACCACAACCTCAAAAGCATCCGTAAGCCTCAAGGAGACTCTCTTGGTCACAAAGTCAACCCTAGCTCTATGCTCTACGAGCCAATCCATGCCCAAATCATGTCAAAGCCATAGAACGGTAACTCCATCATATCAACCGGGAACATGTGGCCCTGAACCATCAAGGGACACCTCTTATACATTTTCCTAACTACCACTGTATCACCAAAAGAGCTAGTAACATTTACACCTACCTCTAGCCATTCACATGGTAACCCTAATAACCTTGCGTGCTCACCCAAATTATACGAATGTGTCGACCCCGAATTTATCAAAGAAAGCAAACTCAAAGACTGTAACGAGAAATTACCTGCAATGACATCCGTGTCATTCCCAGCCTCTCGCTGAGCATATACCCTAGCCGGTCCTCCTCCCTCGGGCTGAATTGCTACTACAAGAGCTAAGTTCTTCTGACCCTCGTTTTTCGGCTGAAAGTTTCCACGACCACGCCCACGGCCTCTCTAATGCTCAAAACCCCTAGCTGGAGCCGGTCCGCCCCTAGCCAGGTGTGGACAGTTACGCTTCATATGATCTCGGGAACCACAGTTCCAACATGGTCCAAAGGTACTCGTACACTCGCCCTGGTGGCGTCTGCCGCATCTAGTGCACTCCGGAGTGTGCACCACAGCTCTTTGGCCCTGATGGCCCCATCCATAGTTACCACCCCTCTGTCTCGAATCAGGCTGATACCTCTTATCCCTATGCCTCTTGGCATGATCTCTATCCTAGTTCGCGTGTCTCTTCTCGGAATCGGACCTACTAGCACGAGAACTAGAGCCCAAGTTCTGCTCAATATCCTTGGCCTTAGAGACCAAAACATCGAACTCAGTGTAGTCAGAGACAAGCATGTAGGTCTTCACATCTCTAGTCAACCCATACCGGAAGCGCAGACACCGCTCCCTCTCTCTAGGAACCAACTCATGTGCATATTGGCCCAATCTCACAAACCGAACCTCGTACTCAGACACAGTCATGTTGCCCTGAACCAAGGCTATAAACTCCCTCTTCTTCTCATCCAAGTATCGAACTCCGAGATATTTTCTCTTGAAGGAATTTCTGAAGAACTCCCACGTGATATCCGCTTCATCCATACCCGAAGTAACAATGATCCACCAAGTATATGCGTCCCCCTGAAGCAAGGAAACAATGCACCCCAACTTACGGGCGTCTGAGCACTCCATATGACCCAAGATGCGTGTAGTACTCTCAAGCCACGCCTCCGAACCCTCGGGAGTCAACCCACGGAACTCAACTCCGCCCAAACTACGGAGCCTCTCAAGGGGTAATCATGTCCCCGCACCCTTAGGTGGTGCTGCAGCTTGTACACCGGCCAAAGCTGTCTTAAAAGCTCTGGATATGGTCTGAATCAAATCTGAGTCCCAAAGTGTAGGACCGTATCGGTACGGCTCTTGGGCGTACCGATACGCCCTGCACTGCAAGACTCAAATTAGAAGTAAAAAGCATTAAGACTCAACTCTAGATGCAATTTATGACTCGTCTAACCACATACCAACACTCGTACATCATTTAGCCACCAAGATTAAACATGCGTTACTACTTAACCGAACCAACATGGCATTCATCTCAAGATAGGCAATTTGGTAGAAAACTTGCATAAAGACATTAATGATTTCACCATTTCATCCTTAGGTAATAAACATCACACATAGGCATTTCATAGCAAAGTTTCACATGCTTTTTTTGACAACACAAAAGCAACATCGTGATCAAGTATTTTAAGCCACATCAAAGGCATTAACATCGAACCACACATACGAGTCTAACAATGCTCATACATCTACATGACATCCACAACCAAACATGCTAGGACATCGAAGGCCCACAAAAGAGTATGAACTCCAACTACATATATGTCTAAATACCCCAATGTCTAGGCATTATTACAATTACATAAATCATACTTGAGCTACTTGAGAACTCCAAAAGTTCATCCCTTGCCCACTTGCCTTCCGTAACTCTAGCGATCTGCATGTTGGAAAAAGAGAGCGTAAGCTTGATAGCTTAGTGAGCGAAGCTCTAAAACTCAACAATCATGCAATTTTCAAAACTTTTTTCTTAAATGATAAGTAAACCATTGCATGCACGAAAGATATCACAACAAGACAACTACATGGGTTGCACAACTAACACACACGGTGGGACCACACATCACCGTTCGACTAGTAGTTTTCTGATGGGACCACTCATCACCTTACTCTACTACTAGTCACTACCGGTGGGACCACTCATCACCGTAGTTATGAAAACCATCACGTGAGGCTCGACATCGACAACGACTACACAACAACGACGGATGTAAAATCAATCCACAATGCATATGATAACACAATAATTAATCACGCATCATCACATAACCATTAAGGTAGGATTAGTAAACTTACATTTGGGTTTAGGTGAGCCCTCAAGGCTCCACCCAAACCCCCAAGAATCCTATTTCGAAAGCAAAACAAGGTTAAACATTTCCACTCACTGATGCAACCCAAACGGAAGCCGAACACCGATCTCAATTCTCCTAATTTCCCAGATTCGTGCCCGAAGCCTCTCCAATGGTTTCCCTTGGTTATAGTCAATCAAAAACAACAATTTACTCAATCATTCAGCCCCAAAACCATTGTCACAATCAATATACATTTCCAAGACCCATTTACCCCATTTTCAACCCAAGAACCAACAAAACATCCTTCATTTTCGTACTCCCTAATGACCCAGCAGTAAACTACCAATTTCAATGCCCAAAACACCTCCAAACACCTTCAAAATCACCTTCTAGTATCACTATAACCCCAGCCCACCTCTCTTTCACAAAACCACACCAAAAACACAAAGTTTGACACTTTTAAAATACCCCAAAACCCAATTTCGAGATTCTTAACAAAAATCAACCAAATTGAGATATAATGTACCTTAGGGCTAGGTTAACTCATAACTTAACTCTACACATAAAAACAAAACGAAAATCAACTAAAGTTTCATGCTTTTCTTTGAAAACTATGAAAACTAAAAAACTTTGAAAGAGGATTTCTATGAAAACTAAAGCTATGGAAATGCTGGAAATAGTGAGGAGAAATAAAAAATGAAATTACCTTAAAGATAGCCCTTGAATTGGTGAAGAGTTTTGATGAAATAGTGACAAAGGGTTTAAAGAGGGTTTGACGTGAAAAGCTTAGAAGAGGAAGAAGATGGATAGCATTTTTTTTCTTCAAAAATCCCTTTTTCCTTCTTATTTTCTCTTTATTTCCAATTTACTATTTTGCCCTTAATGAGCCACAACCTCTTTTTATTTAAACCAAGGCTTAGTTTAATTTTAAAACAAACCACGACTCGAACCCGATTTACCCGAGTAACATCCGACCCCTAAACACGGGGCGTTACACCCTTAGTGGCAAAAACATCTAGTAATTCCATCTATCTCTTGATTTTTTTCGCTGACTACAATTGACTCTTCTATTCTCAGCTTGGAAGTATTTCTCCCTTGAAGGATTTAGTTTCTGCTTTTTCTCGGATTTGTTTTGTTGAAAAAAATGTGATGAATGAAAAATTGATGCTTAAAGTTGGCTTGTGAATTGAGTTAAGGAGAAAGGAAAAGTTTATGTCCCATGTTCATGGGTTACCAAGCGTTGGATATGTTTATATACAAAACTCTAATTGATGGTTATTGAATAACTTAAGCTTATATGATATGGGTAATGTGAATGTTTGGATCGGTTGGGCCCTTTGTTGTCGTGTAAATATTTTAACCCATTATGAGATCATTTTCCTTAAATATAACGTTTTAAATATGTTCTCACAGGCCTCAACTCGTTTTTACTCAATTGAATTACAATTTATTTTATTCGTTTTTATTATTTTTAATTCCTTGGTAATTTGTTATTACTTGCCATAAAAGAAATATGAGAGACGTTGCGTAATGATATCTAGTGGATCATATGAAAAAGCCGTAGAAATAGATTTAAGTATAGTCGTAGCAGAAGAGATCATTAGAATACATCATTTTATTCGGTTATTCTATTTTTTTAGCTTCAACTTTTATTTGTAGTTGTTTTATTTTGTTTGATCTAATAACATTTTTAATATTTATCTTTATTATTCTATTATTATTCTTGGATTACTAACGTCGTTTGTCTAACATACTTTGTATTCTGTTGTTTTCTGGCCTGAGCCTTTGCTCAGTGTTTATTTGATCTTAGCCTCTTCTTGGCTATGCTTGTTATGCTCTTCAATTTGTTAAATGAACTTTTTCTTTTTTGATAATTTTTTTTGACTCGAACGACTGTCAATTTGAGCTAAAATTTAATTGGAGAGACAACTAGTTGGAACATTCATGAAAAGCCTTAATCCTTATATCAATGTGAAGTTAAAAGCTGGACAACCTCGTTCTATTATCGCTGCAATTTCTTTTACACGGTTATATGTAGAAAGTCGTCCAAATAATTGGGAGTTATAAGCATAATATGTCAGCAAGTCAATTGGTTTTTGCTACATGTAAATCTAATTATAACTCTAATATAAATCTAATTATAACTCTAATATAAGAGGATTGAACCAATATGAGTTTAAAAAACATTATGCAAAAGGTATATATTGATATGTCTTATTAGTATATTTGCTGCTCAATAGTGGAGTGAGTATGTCTGTCAAACTATCACATTTGCCAATTATCGAACAGATGAATAATATTATAAAATGTGTTAAAGGGTCAAAGAATTTGTTATGAGGGTACAAAATTAAAATTTTTAAATATGAAGGACTAAATTTATTAAATTATTTTTGAATCAAGACCAAATTGATAGAATATATAAGTTTTAGAGACTGAAACTATTATTATATCATGCCATGTTTAATTTTACTATAAAATAACATTTTTATCACAAATTTATATTTGAGTGATTAAATCATTATTCTTTTAAAAAATATAACATATTTGTTACAAAATTTAATTGATTGATTAAATTTTAATTTAAAAAATAATTTATCTGTTACTAAATTTGACTTGTGTTGTAATTTACTCAAACATAAAATAGTTTCGAGATACCCCTCCCCTAAACTGCAGGTTCCTTTACCGTTGGCCTGTGTATTCTACCTTTGCACCGCCATGGACGACATCCCACCCTACCCTCCAATCGATCCAACCACCTTCGACCTCATCGTCATAGGCACCGGCCTTCCCGAATCCATCATAGCCGCCGCAGCCTCCACCGCCTCTAAATCCGTTCTCCACCTCGATCCCAATCCCTTCTACGGCTCCCACTTCTCCTCTCTCCCTCTCGCCGATCTCCCCTCATTCCTCTCCTCCCACTCAACCTCACCATCGCCACCGGGCTCAGCCTCTTCCGACGAACATCACGATTTTTCTTTATTGGATTTATCTACTCGTCCCCTCTACTCCTCCATCGACATCTCCAGTTTTTCCCCTGATCTCCTCGATCAATACTCCAGAAAGTTCAACCTCGATGTGGCCGGGCCTAGGGTTTTCTTTTGCGCCGACAAATCTATTGAATTGATACTAAATACCGGAGCCAATCAGTACATGGAGTTCAAGAGTATTGACGCCACTTTCGTAGGGGACAACAAGGGGAATCTCTTGAATGTGCCGGATTCCAGAGCTGCCATATTCAAAGACAAGAGCCTGGGGCTCATGGAGAAGAATCTGTTAATGAGGTTCTTCAAGCTAGTGCAGGGACACTTTGCCGGCGAACAAGACGTCAAGATTTCCGACGAGGATTTACAGAGCCCGTTTGTTGACTTCCTGAATAAAATGGGATTGCCGCCCAAAATTAAATCGTCTGTTAGTCACAGCTTTTAATTTTTTCCCCATCTATAGTTTCCTTCCTCATTGCTTCAAATCATTGACGTGATTCTCAAATCTCAACTGCATTTGTTTTTTCCTTGCGGTTGCAGGTTTATACTGTATGCCATAGCAATGGAGGATTATGATCAAGAAGATACTGGAGTTTGTGGAGATTTGCTGAAGACAAAAGATGGGATCAATCAGTTGGCTCTGTATAATGCATCCATTGGCAGGTTAACATTTACTACTCTTTCTGTTCATTGTTCAAGTCAATCCTTCAACTAAATTTTTTCAATTCCATGTTGAAATTTGAACAGGAACTTATTATAGCTGATTCCGTGTATATTTATGTTTAATGTCTTGTCTATAGGTTTCAAAATGCATCTGGGGCTTTGTTATATCCTATCTATGGGCAAGGGGAACTATCCCAAGCTTTTTGCCGTCGTGCTGCTGTCAAAGGTTGCACCTACGTAAGTTGACGAGGAGAGAATTCTTGTGTTTGATATCTTTTAATGTAGTTATTGATGCGTTTCCTAGCACTGTAGTAGGTTTTCCTTATGCGTGGCAGCGAGTGTGTATTTATCATTGCATGTTAACCTGATTTTGTGTTTAAATTTCTTTATCCTGATGTGGTAATTTTTTACAGAAATGCTTTTAAGTGAATTGAGTGGGTTCATTTGCTTGATATTTAAATGCTTGGTTGTCTACTACTTTCTGCCAATGAAAACCTTAATCAAGCAAATTAGTGTTAATCTGTAGAACAACTCCAGAAGAAAGCTACAATTGTTTTTTTTATAGCTAAAAAGGCATAGGAATAGTGCATTGAGTTACCGATCATTTCAGAGTACCCACTATCAAGCACAATTCATCTGAATGTACTCCTAATTCGAGAAATGTAAATGGACTTTATCTGCTTTTGTTCTCCTTAGCTATATTCATTTCCGCTGAGTTTCTTGAAGGCATTTCATATCTTTGAAATCATTAGGTTTTAGTTGTAAGATTATGCTAATCCATTTGAATAAATGTGACACAGGTATTGCGTATGCCAGTTACTGCATTGCTTGTAGACAAGGTATTGAAACATAAGCCAGATTAAATTATGTTAGATATTTTGTTATTCTGAGCAGACTGTTATGATGTTAAGGTAATGATCTTCATATTTTTCCTTTGCAAACTTCTCAGGATACCGGGTGTTACAAGGGTGTTAGATTAACTTCAGGTCAGGATATATTCAGCCAGAAATTGATCCTTGATCCAACCTTTAAGGTAACATTGCCATCAGGCTCATCCCCATCACCTCCACTTCAAGCAAAGTTTCCATTTTTCAGTCCGAAGGATGATAGAGGAAAGATTGTGAGGGGAATATGCATCACAAAGGCTTCTTTGAAGCCTGATATGTCTAACTTTTTGGTTGTATATCCTCCAAGATGTAAGAATGGTTTATTTTGCTTTTGTTAAAGATATTAAACTAACATTAAAAAAAAACAATAACTCTTGGCTTTCCTTTCTTTTTTTCCTAGCAATGTTTCCTGAGCAGGTTACTTCAATCAGACTTCTGCAAATAGCTAGCAATTTGGCTGTTTGTCCACCGGGCATGTAAGTTTGTCAGTTTCTGAATATGATGGGTTTTATTCTCTCTGGTTGTTTTGTGACGATGAATTTGATCAACTGCCATTTTTTAGCTTCCCTGTTTAGCTGTTTTTCCCATGGTTACCTTTGAACATATCATTTGTGATCAATTTTGTGAGAAGTGAGAACCGTTATTATTAATGTTTCCGATATGCATACATAAAATGGAGTAATTCTAACCTATCTGCTTAATGCAAAATTGTAAAAGTTTCTCTCTGTTCTATTCAGGTTTGTATTATATATCTCAGCATTATGTAATGACGATGATCAAGGGAAGAAGTTAATTCATGCAGTCATGAACACTCTTCTTACAGTTCCCCCTCCTATAAATTCTGAAAGTAACGCTTCAGCTCAAAGTGAGACTACAGAAAGTGGTTGTGCAGCTCAAGATGAGACTGCAGAAAGTAGTTCTACAGGTCCAAGTGATCCTGGTGGTGATCCCGGAGAAGGAAAACCTACTCTACTTTGGAGTGCGTTGTATAGTCAGGAGCTCACTTTGGTATGTTTCTTATGGTTGCTATTTATTGTGTGTTAATATTTGGTATTGCGACTTTGGGCCTCTATTTTGTTGTGCTGCCTTTTTTTTCTCTCTCAGAATAATCATCACTATTTCCAGAAATGCTTTACACTTGGGATAGTGTTTTAGAGGGATCACTCAGTTTGCCTAACAGTTGTTAGAACTTGGAGTTTTGTTAATGTGCTACGTCGATGTCAATATATGGTTTATTGCAATGACCTTTTCAGCGGAGTTATTTTTTGTTTTCAGGGTCAAGTTGATTTTATCTGTTCAACTCCCATGCCAGATGGTAAACTGAACTACGATGATCTCATAGATGCGACAGTTAAGGTACATAATTTGCTGGTGTTCATGAAATTTAATATCCCATTATACACACAATTGCCTGTTTGTTGGGCTGCTTTGTTTGAGCTTTTCATGTACTTCCTTTGTTCTTCGGGATGAACTTTCCTCAGAACACGGAATGTTGAACATTTCTGATTGCCGATTGGAATGTAATGCTGGTTGTGGAATATGACAGTTATTTAAGGAGATATACCCTGAGGATGAATTCTTTCCACAGACATCCTCAGAGAATCATGAGCATGATGGCGATGGTGATGGCGATGGCGATGTTTCTCTGGAGACCTAAAGATTTGCTGAATGAAATATCCTCTCTACTTTAATGGAGCATCAAACAACAATGGCCCTTTTCCAAAACTGTGCTCGTGATCTGAGGATGCTTCTATCTAATGATTTATTTGAAGTGAAGGAAAAAAGGAAAGGGATTTGGTACACTTTACAATTCCAAAACGTGGTGATTTTTCGGATAACTAAACCACTGTTGGCGTGGGTTCCCTTTGTATAAACTTTTGTCGTATCCATCTTTTACTAGTTGTATTTTGGTCAGATAATTTTGCTACTTTTATAGTCCTGATGTAACAGTGAAAAAAAAGGAACTTCCCCCGCGAAGTAAGAAAAAGAGTTGCACAGCCTACAGTTATGAGGTGTGTTCCGTTGCTTGCATTTGTTGAATGTTTAAATTACACTCACATTCTTCTGAATCAAATAAAATGATTGGCATCGATTACAAATGAGTTTTTTTCTTCTTTTTTTTTAATCTCGAAACGATATTGAATTGTATTAAAATAAAAAATGTACAACTGTAAAATTGCAACCACACAAAGAAAAAAAATTAGGGACTATGTCCACCAAAAATCTAAACAAATAATACAATGAAAAGAAAAACCTAGACATACTGATAGACGAAACTTCTTTTGAATCTGAAGCCTATTATTTATAGTAATTTAATAACTGTCAATAGTACTTCTTTGTCTCTATCCATCCAGACGCTTTCGAGATGATGAAGGAGTGACGAGCAAACTAAAGTAAACTTACAGGCTGCTTCGCAAAAACAGATCTGAATGTAGGGAATTTAACCTTTGAAAGAACATCGATAATTGCAAATTAGATACGAGCGATGTGAGAATTTCTACACCTCGCAGATCTACTGTAGAAGTAGACGAAAAATAATCCATAAATGCAGAGGAAACGTGCCACAAGTGTAGACGAAAGCGTGCCACAAAAGCAAACGAACATGCGCAAATATGCGAATCAAACAAAAGAGATTTTTATTAAAAGTTAAGATAAAAACAAAAATATAATAGATCCGATGGTCGACAACCAATACTAGATTAATAGTCGACCATCGGTTAAGAGGACAAAAGTGAACGAAAGTAACGGCGTTGCACTTAAGAAGGAGAGAAAAGTAGGGTTTTTTGAAAATTACTCTTACAAATGAGATCTTTTAAGTTTAGGAATTTAATTCTCGACATCATGAATGGAGTCAATTGAGTTATAAAGGCCGTTCTAATAATGGGTAATGGATATTTATGTACTTGATTCGGATTAATTGATAAATATATGAATACCAGTGGTTGGCATTGACAACATTACCATTAATCAAAGAGCTCTTTCTTCTTATGTTGGTGGTCTCTAGTTCTCTCTATTCCTTCAAGATGCATAAAATTCAGCAACATAGTGATACGCCTTATTGCTTCGTGACATCTGATTAATAGCTATGTTAATACATGTTCTTAATCAGAAGGAGATATCCTCTGGCCAGGTCTTGGTCGCATCAAGAGGGTCGAAACCGAACCTATCCGCATCAGCAGGATCCATTATCTGAATGAAGAGCTTCAACTCTGGAATGTGGATAGAGATCTTGTGTGGCATGACTGTGATTCGCTCCACCAACAGGTTCTTTACACCACACGTGGGGTTCCAATGGAATTTCACTTAGTGTGCCTTCCCAGCCTTGTTGATGAGTGTATAGGTATGAACACCAGAACCATCCATGTGCCTGTGATCCTGGGGAATACCGATGTCGTCGAATCGGACCTGCAAAATCAAAAGTGTTCTTCAGGTTCCTGTCCTTTGTGTTGCTAACAATCGACCCAAAGTTTCAATTCTTGTCCTCGATGGTTTAGCATCTCCATATTTTGTGAACATGGTACAATGAACAAACATGGACTTTAGACCATTGCTGTAAGCAACTTTTGGATTAAGACAGACAATAGGAAAAAGAAAAGATAATATAACAAAGTTTGAAGGCCACAAGCAATGAACACAAAATGAAGAAGAAGAAAACCAATACCAATGCAACAAAATGAGGTTGGAAATTGGAATTGTACAGGTCTCTTTCAAGTATTCCCAAGTTCAAGCACAACTACCCACCATTAGACACATAGAAGATATGATATATATTAGTGAAAGAAAGAATTTCACAAATGTTAAAGATAGTAGTTTGGTAAATTCAATATTTTGTTTTTAATTCTATTGTTATTGTATATATACTTTGGGCCGTCATCAGTTCTCTACCTTAAAAACTAAAACATATAATATAAACATATACTTTATGTGTACTTGTCGATTCTTTTTGCCGTTGTGTGTCTTTTTATTAAAATTTTAGGGTAAAGTGTTCATTTAATTTAATTATCTTACATTAAATTTTAGGGTTTTAGAGAATCGGCGATCGTGTAAGGTGTTCATTTAATCTAACTAACCTTAATTCTATTGTTTTAGATAACCGACGATCGCATAAGGTGTTCGTTTAATTTAACCATCTTACATTAAATTTTAGGGTTTTAGAGAATCGGCGATTGTGTAAGGTGTTCATTTAATCTAACTAACCTTAATTCTATTGTTTTAGATAACCGACGATCGCGTAAGGTGTTCGTTTAATTTAACTATCTTACATTAAATTTTAGGGTTTTAGAGCATCGGCGATCATTCGAACATATATTATTTGAAATATTTACCCTAAATTTTAGGGTTTCAAGAAGGATGGAGAGATAAATTTGGCAAAAAAAAATCATGCTTACACTACACAAGACTTGAAACAGAACCAAACACCAGAAAGAAGAAAGAACACCACAAACATGAGAGCCATAAAAAGCCTAACACCAAAGACAGAAGACACAAACTAAGGAATCTGCAATTGAATCAACCAAACAGTTAGCTTTTCTAAAGTCCAGGTTTTGCTTTCGCCAAGCTGAGATTAAGAGAGCCAAAGGAAGCTTTAATCCAAAAGGGAATGCAGTTAACAAGGAATAGCAGTTCCTCCACTCCAAAATGCACATTTCAAGTTACCCAAAACATCAAAAAATGCAGCAGCAGCAGCAGCAGCACAGACAAAGCAACAACAAATGAATTCTACACATGGTCTGAAATTGATCATTTAGAGGAATGCCAATAATTTCAGACCCCCAATGATTCACTTCAATATATACATCAACCTAAAGCTAAAAGACCAGGTGCTTCGGACAAGACATCCTAGTTGCTACCAACACCAATGCTGATAATCAGCACTCAATCTCTAGCCACTTTAACAAGCAAATCTGATTATATCTACAATCTGTATGGGCATATGGCCAAGAAAATAGATAAATCTTCACACACACACACATATTAAAGGACAAAAATAAAAGACGATGTTGTAGGAAGAAGAAGATACTTTCATCGAACTGGTGCAAAAGTATTATTTGAAATTGAAAACAGGAAACTTAAACTCAAACATGCTTTATTTTTCTCAAGACAATTCTAGATCTCATGTGTTTTGAAACACCATGAGTAGTTGCATGTTTAACTCTTCTAATCTTCATCTCCATCTCCATCTTCATCCTCGTCATCATCTTCATAATCGTCTTCATCGTCATCATCATTCTCCGGTGGTGGAGATTTGTTTAGATCCAGTAAAAAACTGGTTCCCGGATCATTGAGATTAAAATCCAAGCCCAACCCTCCGTCTCTCATCGACGAAGAAGCATCCCCCGCAGCAGCATCAGTGTTGAACTCATCTTGACTCATCTTGTGCATGGTTTCATAAGCCAAGTTCAACAGGGAGGGAGCTAGTTGATCCTTGAGGGGAGTCGCATCCGGATTGTTATTTTCCGGAGACCCCTTGGGAGGAGTGAATGGCGGAGGAGGAAACGCCCCCGGAGTTTGCCTCTGATGCGCTTTCAAATGTCCGAACACCGCCTTCCACGTCCCGAAACCTTTCTTACACACGTAACATGTAGGTTGACGCCTGGGAACTTCCGATTCCCCTTTCTTCATCTCTTTCGACCCACTGCCGTACCCAGCATGCACAGCATCAGCATCAGCATCAACATCAGCATCGGTCCTCCCTCTTTTTCTGGCGGAGATAACCAGGGAAGAGGAAGAGCCACCAGGCCCACCACCAACACCACCACCGCCACCGGTCACATCATCTCCTGCCTCACTTTTCTCAATCGGACAGTTATTCTCCAGGGATGATTTCTGCTCAGAGGACGAGGATTTCTCCTCGGGTGGCTGATCCATAGGTTCAGACATGTTCAATATCTGGAGAAACCAAAGAAATGGTTGTTTTAGTACAGAAAACACTGGTTTTGGTTGTGTTTATATACTGGTTTTTGAATTCCTTGACGGTTACACCCCGTTAAGTCCATACCAGTGGGTGACTGTTCATCTCGAAAGGTTACATCTCTCCATGCATGTATTACCGCCCAACGTACGGTGAGGATTGGCACGTCAGATTTCAGTGGCTGGATAATTAACTAATCTCAGACCGTCGTGTTTGTCACCGGAAATGAGTACCAAATGAAGCATATTTGGTAGGTTTTTCCCTATATGAGAAAATAATAATGTGGTTTCCATATACGTGGAATTTTGCTAGCTTTAATTCATTAATTGGACAGCAAATATGAATTAGGAAATCCAGGCATGCAGACTGGATCTTTTTTAACTTTCCTTTGTATGTACCAATGGAAATTTGCTAGCTTTAATTCATTAATTGTTGGCTTTAGTTTTCTTGAACAAATTATAGTAAAAGCTTTATATGACTTCATAGCTTATTAGCTCATTAGTTATAATTAGCCTCCTTTGGCTTAATGCTTAAGGTTAAAAGTTGAGAATGCATTAATTGATAGGCATGGATTGGTGCCAGAGAAGACGAGGGTGGAACCTGAACAGATAAGTTGCTTAGCTAAAGACCCAAATTCAAATGTTGAGATTCGAATATATTTTTATTAGATACGTGCATAATCGATTAAATTAAGATTTTGAAGACGGTTATTAATGGGACATATGCACTCTTTTATAAAGAATGTTTATATTAGATGATTCAGTCGATCGAGTTTAAACATGTAGTATATATTTAAAATTAAACATGTTTTTTTGGATAAGATTTGTGTTTTTATTTCTCATCAAAATTCAACAACAGACTACAATAAATCTATCTGAAAATCCAAATGAATATACCACTCTGTACACAATCTGGCATTTACATTATCGTTAATGTCTATACATCTATTATGGAATTTAACATTGATCACTTCATGTACACACTCTACCAAGTCATCCACTGTACGAGAGATCTCTCGAAAAAACCTGAAGTTTTTCTATATATGCAAGCAGACCGAACAGTTCTAAGAATATAAACGATGAGAGAACAGTACCCCTTGAAATCATTCGTAGCCT
Organism: Hibiscus trionum; assembly: GCA_030270665.1. Taxonomy (NCBI): domain Eukaryota; kingdom Viridiplantae; phylum Streptophyta; class Magnoliopsida; order Malvales; family Malvaceae; genus Hibiscus; species Hibiscus trionum. The sequence continues at coordinate 25,158,722 of BSYR01000006.1, read as the reverse complement.
ATTTCAACTCACCCTCCCAGTGTAAAATTCTTTTGCGCAATTGATATTTCTGTAAAATAGCACTCCAGACAGCAGCTGCAAAGGGACATTCAAAAAATAGATGATTCTTAGATTTCAAAGCATCATCATATAGCAAGCAACAACAATTCAGAGTAATACCCATACAACATAAGTGATCTCTTGTGAGGTGTAACACCCGTGTTTTGGGCCTAGGAGTAAACCGAGTTTATAGTCGAGTTAATAAAATTTAATTAGAATCAACTCAACTTAAGTTGTGGTGTAATTGAGCTTTAATAAAAGGGGAGGGACTTATGTTGCGATTTTACCCAAAACTTTTAATTAAAGTAAGATAACTCTTAAAATATAAGAGATCATCTTCTTCTTCTCTTCTATTCTTTCTTTCTAAACGTGAACCACCATCTCTATACTCTCTCAAGCTTTTCACTATTTGATTGGTCATACAACTTGATTTCAACGTCGTTTTGAAAGGTAAATTATGTTTTCCGACTCTCCTCCTTATTCTCTATCTATATTTGGTCTTAAAATTTAAAAACATGAGACTTTGAAAAATTATGGTTTTATGTTAAAGTTTGGATTTTAGGTGGTTTTCCAAATTGTTTTAATGTTTTGAGTTGGGATTTAGCTTAATCATGATGAAATACACATTATATGTCAATTTGGTTAAATTTGGATGAAAATTCGTATTAAACTCATAGGGTAAATTTTAAGGTGTTAAAACTTGGTTTTTGGTGAAGTTTATGTTGAAAACTAAGGGCTGATGGTTAGGGTATAATATGAGAGTGATTTGGGATGTGTTAAAGGTCATTTTGGTGTTTGGAAGTGGAGTTTTCAGCAAGGTGTTTGGGGAGTACGAAAATTTAGTTTTTGGATGATGGTGGATTGAGAAATTGAAGAATATGGCTTATGTTTGTGAAGTGAGTTGTTAGTTGAGTTTTAGCATTGAATTGTGGTGTAATAAGTGTGTTTTGTTTGGTTAGAAGCAAGAAGAAACGTTGAAGGAGCTTTGGAGCTAAATACGAGGTCGTAGGAGGATTGTTTTGATTGACAAAGGAAGGGCGGTGAGTGGTTTTAAACTTGTCTTAAAGTTTGGTTCGAGTATGTGTAGTGTGCTTGTGTAAAGTGTGCTTGGTAGGCCACTTTTAAATAATTCAAGTTGTTAGTTAGCCATTGATATCCATATATGTTATTGTGCTTAATTAACTATGCTCTTGTGATCTTGGTTGTTTTGTACATGTATATTCATGAGGTGTATATATATGTGATGAGCATGAGTTATGATTGATGGAAAACGTGATGTGGTAAATGATAGTTGGCACTAAATAATTACCGGTTGTAAATGATCGATCATTAGGATTAGTGTGCACACAAATTGAGTCAAAACGTACGTGGCCTTGGTGGCGTTGAGGCACCAAGGAGGAGTACGGTAATGTAATATTCTACCGGAAGCTTATATTCATTTCTACGTGATGATGAGTGGAATCCCATCCGTAGGGCATGTGGCGATGAGTGGAATCCCGTCCATGCAAGGCCGGTGATGAGTGTAATCCCACCGAGGTAACGTGTTGTTGAGTTTTAAATCCGCACAATCGGGGTAATTTAAAGTGGCCAATTAACTTATTCATATATGGTGATATATGGTGGTGAAACATGACTATTGTTATTGATGCTTGGTGCTTAGTATGAGGTAATATGCCATATTATGTCACTTGATGGACTAGCTAGGACTACTTGTGATGTTGCCTATGCATGTTAGATATGAGGTTTAGGGATTACATGCTTGAACCCTGCATTGTTGTTGCTTTCGTTTTAGAGCATCCTCACTAAGCTTTTAGCTTACGCTCTCCATGTTCAACAATGCAGATCATTAGTGTGGCGTTAGCTCGGAGCAAGGCAAGAAGGGCTTCCAAGTTTTGTAACTCAAGTACGGTGGTAATTTTGTATTAGTTAGCAATGTGGCAAAAGGGTTGTTGTATAAGTTTTTATAACTCTTTGTTATATATGATGTTTTGGGGTGTAAAGCATGAATTACTTTGTTGAAGGTTAAGGGGGATGGTATGTTGTAAATGCTTAGGTTGCCTTGTTGTATGAATTCTTTAGATGCATGATCCTTGTGTGTTTGAATGCCATGAGTGTTGATATTTTGATTGTTAAAGGTCGTTTGTGTGTTGATGGGTCTAGGGAGGTCTAATTATGCATTTATAGTGTGTGCCTTATATGTTTTAGCTGAAAACAGAGCATTGTAAAGCAGGGCGTATCGATACACCCCTGTGTATCGATACACCCTCAACTCTCTGAGATCCAAATTAGGCTGAGCGTATCGATACACAGGAGTGTATCGATACGGTCTCAAATGTCTGAGATCCATTTTAGGCTGAGAGTATCGATACACGTAGTGTATCGATACGGTCCAAACTCTCTGGAATCCTGAGGGAATTGTGGAGTGTAAAGCGTATCGATACGGGGTCAAGTGTATCGATACGGTTCAAACTAGTTGACTAAGTGATGTTGACCGAGAGGTGCGTATCGATACGCTAAAATGGTGTATCGATACGGCCTTCCCTGAGTCTAGGAGAGGGTTGACTTTGGTCAAGGCGTATCGATACCCCATGTAGGTGTATCGATACGTCCTTCTTAAAATGGAAAAATTGGTTGTTTAATTGTAAGTTTGTGAGTTTTGTGTCAGTATTTGTTCGCTGCGTGTTCTCTCATATAGGATTTAATACAAGCATCTAGATAAGAAAGAAAAAAAAAATATAGGGTTGCTAACCGAGGGGGAACCTTAATTGGTTTTCGCTCGGTTTTCCCCGTGTGGCCCACTTGGACCGGTCATTCGGCCAGACCGGGACGAGGGGGTTACATTTGTTGGTATCAGAGCCTGAGGTTATCGAGACCTCGGGCAGGTAAGTGAGGTAAACTTGTTATGTTGAGTAATTATGTTGTTCGATGCATGTCTTGCTATGGATTCTTTGATATTTGACTGTTCGCATGATGTTTTGAAGCATGAATTGATGTGTTTGGTGTAGAGTGTGTGTGCCCATTGCTACTATTACTTAATTTACAAAGATTTTGAAAAGAGGAGTACTTGAGCATTATTGGACCCTTGCTTTGACTAACGAAATCCTTATATGTTTCTTGTTGTAGTTTATACCTTGTTAGTTGTACCATGAGACCACGTGGGAGGCCTAGGAGGTTTAGACCGGAACCACGGGCAGAGGCTCCAGGAGGAGAGCCAGTAGTTAGAGCTGAGGCTCAGGTGGGAGAGCCTGTGATTAGAATTGGAGCTCCTCCACCACCACCACCTCCTCCACCAGGAGTGGGAGACGAGGCTGAGGCCGGAGGAGAGGGACCACCAGGAGGTCAGGGTGGCCAAGGTGGCCAAGGACCGGCAGGAATTGACTTAGCTCCGTTGGTTCAGGCGATAGCCGGGGCTTTTCAGGCTGCAGTAGCTGGAGGACAGGCAGCACATCATCCTGGTGAGGGCACCGGATTGCCATTAGAGAGACTTCGGGGTCTTGGAGCTGAAGAGTTCAGGGGGTTTACTCCGGAGAGGTCAGAGTTATGGCTTGAGAAGACCGTCCGTATCTTGGCTCAGATAGGGTGTACTGGTGATCGCAAGTTGGGCTGTGTTGAGTCCTTGCTACAAGGCGATGCTTACACTTGGTGGGTCACTGTTACTTCGAGTATGGATGACGCTGAGATCACTTGGGAGTTCTTTGAGTCAGCATTCCGGAAGAAGTATCTAGGTCCACGATACATCGACGAGAGGAAGAGAGAGTTCATGGCTTTGATTCAGGGGCTTAGATCCGTGACAGACTATGAGATTAGATTTGTCAGACTAAGTCAGTATGCACCTGAACTTGTTCCTACTGAGGTGGAACGCTGTAACCGGTTTCGTTATGGGTTGAATGAAGAAATCAAGACATATACTCTAGCTACAGATTACACTGATTTTGATGTCTTGGTTTCGAGGGCCAAGGACTTAGAGCACAATTTAAGTCTGACCAGGCGGTCAGGTGGATCTAGTTCGAATAAAAGGTCCAGTAATTTTGATAGAGATGATGCCAAGAGGCATCGGGACAACAAACCTCAGTATGATAATAGGCGTGGTGGCGGTAACCACGGTAAAGGCCATCAAAACCAGAAGGCTGGTGGGAAGTTGCCTACATGTGCTACTTGTGGAAGGAACCACACCGGTGAGTGTTGGGGAAATTTCCATTCTTGTTGGAATTGTGGGGCTAGAGACCACATGAGGCGTAACTGTCCACATCCAGTGGGACAGGCAGCAGCACAGGCTCCTGCTAGAGCCAACGATTTTCAGAGAGGCCGTGGGCGCGGTCGTGGCTACTTCCAACCTAGGATAGATGCACCTAGGGTGGATGCTCAGAGGAATCTTGCTCATGTTGTGGCAGTGCAGCCAGAGGCAGGAGGACCAGCGAGAGTTTATGCTCAGAGAGAGGCCGGGAACGACACTGATGTGATAGCAGGTAATTTTGAGTTACGGTCTATGTCTTTGCTTTCTCTGGTTGATTCGGGTTCTACGCATTCCTACATTTTGAGTGAGCATGCACAGAAGTTAGATATCCCTGTTGAGATCTTAGATGTAGGTATGCATGTCACTAGTTCTTTTGGTGAGACAGTAGTGGTTAGACGTATATATAGAAGATGTCCACTGAAGATTCAGGGTCATGTGTTCCTAGTTGACATGATGGAACTTCCTTTTTATGGTTTCGATATAATTTTGGGTATGGACTGGTTGGTTGAGCATCGGGCTAGTGTGGATTTCGAAACAAAGAGAATTTCTTTGAAACTTTCTGATGACTACGAGGTAGTAGTAGTAGGCGAGAACATTAAGTTCTTGTCTAATGTAGTGTCAGCTTTAGAGGCTCACAAGTTGATGGACTCTGGATGCGGGGCTTATTTAGCTTATGTTATGAATCCGGATATGAGTGAAGTTAGACCAAAAGATATCAGAACAGTGTGTGATTTTCCGGATGTGTTCCCTGAAGAGTTGCCAGGCTTACCTCCTGACAGAGATGTTGAGTTTGTAATTGAGACCATTTCAGGGTCTAATCCAGTTTCGATAGCTCCGTACCGTATGGCTCCAAAGGAGTTGAAAGAGTTGAAGAACCAGTTGCAAGAATTATTAGACCGTGGATTCATTAGGCCTAGTAGTTCTCCGTGGGGTGCTCCCGTGTTATTCGTGAAAAAGAAAGATGGTAGTATGCGTATGTGTATTGACTATAGACAGTTGAATCAGTTGACTGTGAAGAACAAGTATCCGTTACCTCGCATAGATGATTTGTTTGATCAATTGAGAGGTGCCTCAGTGTTCTCGAAGATAGATTTGAGATCCGGATACTACCAGTTAAAAGTGAAAGAGTGTGATGTGCCGAAGACAGCTTTTAGGACGAGATATGGTCACTATGAGTTTCTTGTGATGCCATTTGGGCTCACGAATGCACCTGCAGCATTCATGGACATGATGAACAGAATTTTTAGAGACTATCTAGACTGTTTTGTAGTTGTTTTCATTGATGACATACTTGTGTACTCGAAGACGGAAGAAGAACATGACGAGCACTTGAGGGTTGTTTTACAGAAATTGCTGAGCAATCAGTTGTATGCTAAGCTTAGTAAATGTGAGTTCTGGATACGAGAGGTGGTATTTCTTGGTCATGTTGTTTCGGCCGAAGGTATCCGTGTTGATCCATCGAAGATCGAGGCTATTATCGAGTGGAAACAACCTAAGTCTGTGACAGAGATTAGGAGTTTCCTGGGATTAGCCGGCTACTATAGAAGATTTGTTGATGGTTTCTCTAGAGTAGCTGCTCCTTTGACTAAACTGTTGCAAAAAGGAGTTAAGTTTGAATGGTCAGAGGCAAGACAAAAAGCCTTTGAGAAATTAAAAGAAGCTTTGACAAATGCCCCAGTGTTAGTACAACCTGTTTCAGGTAAAGAGTTTGTAATTTACAGTGATGCTTCCTACGTAGGTTTAGGATGTGTTTTGATGCAAGAGAGAAAAGTTGTTGCTTATGCTTCTAGACAATTGAAGGTTCATGAGAAGAACTATCCTACACATGATATCGAGCTAGCCGCAGTAGTGTTTGCATTGAAGATTTGGCGTCATTACTTGTATGGTGAGAAGTGTATTGTTTACACCGATCACAAGAGCTTGAAGTACTTGATGACACAGAAGGAGTTAAATTTGAGACAGAGAAGATGGCTTGAGTTGCTAAAAGATTATGATTTGACCATCGAGTACCATCCGGGCAAAGCGAATGTAGTCGCTGATGCTTTGAGTAGGAAAGTGGCCATAGAGTTGAGGGCTATGTTTGCTAAATTGAGTGTGTCTGATGATGGTGGTTTGATCACCGAATTGCAAGTGAAGCCTTCTTTGATACAATTGATTAAAGAGAAGCAAATGCAAGATGAGAGTTTAATTCCTCATGTCCAGGACATAGCCGAAGGAAGACCAACCGATTACAGTTTCAGTGGTGAGGGCTTGTTGTGCTTTAAGGATAGAATTGTTGTACCAGGAGATGTTGAGTTGAGACGTCAGATTTTGAGTGAAGCACATTCGAGTCCCTTTTCTATGCATCCGGGTAGTACCAAAATGTATTGTGACTTGAAGAATGATTACTTATGGGTTGGTTTGAAGAAAGATGTAGCCGAGTATGTGAGCCGTTGTATGGTTTGTCAAAGAGTGAAGGCAGAACATCAGGTTCCTTCAGGTTTATTACAGCCTTTGAAGATTCCAGAATGGAAATGGGAGAGGATCACCATGGATTTTGTATCGGGATTGCCCTTATCTCCTTCAAAGAAGAATTCAGTTTGGGTGATTGTTGATAGATTCACTAAATGTGCTCACTTCTTAGCAGTGAACACTACGGATTCCTTAGACAAGTTGGCAAACTTGTACATCCGTGAGATTGTGAGACTTCATGGAGTACCGAAGTCTATTGTTTCAGACAGAGACCCTAGGTTTACTTCGAGGTTCTGGGGTTGTTTGCATAGTACCTTAGGTAGCCGCTTGCATTTCAGCACTTCCTATCATCCACAGTCTGATGGGCAGTCAGAGCGAGTAATACAGATTCTAGAGGATATGCTTCGTTGTTGTGTGATTGACTTCCAGGGTTCTTGGGAGAAGCACCTACCGTTGGTTGAGTTCGCTTACAACAACAGTTATCAATCTAGCATTCAGATGGCTCCTTATGAGGCTTTGTATGGTAGACGATGTAGGACTCCAATCTGTTGGGCTGAAACAGGTCAGAGATTGTTACCTATGCCAGATTTGCTTAAGGGGACTACCGACAAGGTGAAGCTGATTTGCGACCGTTTGAAAGCAGCTTCCAATCGTCAGAAATCTTATGCGGATTTGAAGAGGAAAGAGATAGAGTACTCAGTGGGTGAGAAAGTGTTTCTGAAGGTATCTCCTTGGAAGAAGGTAATGAGATTCGGCCGAAAGGGCAAGCTGAGTCCAAGGTTCATTGGTCCGTATGAGGTAGTTGAGCGGATTGGGCCTGTAGCTTATCGTTTGAGGTTACCTTCTGAGTTAGAGAAGATCCATGATGTCTTTCATGTGTCTATGCTTAGGAGATATAGATCAGACCCTTCTCATGTGATGCCCGTTGAGGAGATAGAGTTAAATCCAGATTTGTCTTATACTGAAGAACCCATTGAGATACTTGCTACTGATAGCAAGGTGTTGCGTGGCAAGACCATAGAGTTGGTCAAAGTGTTGTGGAGACATAGAGGTGTAGAAGAGGCCACGTGGGAGAGGAAAGCGGATATGATTGAGCAGTTTCCGTATTTGTTTCCACCAGGTAATTTCGGGGACGAAATTTCTTAAGTGGGAGAGAGTTGTAACACCCGTGTTTTGGGCCTAGGAGTAAACCGAGTTTATAGTCGAGTTAATAAAATTTAATTAGAATCAACTCAACTTAAGTTGTGGTGTAATTGAGCTTTAATAAAAGGGGAGGGACCTATGTTGCGATTTTACCCAAAACTTTTAATTAAAGTAAGATAACTCTTAAAATATAAGAGATCATCTTCTTCTTCTCTTCTATTCTTTCTTTCTAAACGTGAACCACCATCTCTATACTCTCTCAAGCTTTTCACTATTTGATTGGTCATACAACTTGATTTCAACGTCGTTTTGAAAGGTAAATTATGTTTTTCGACTCTCCTCCTTATTCTCTATCTATATTTGGTCTTAAAATTTAAAAACATGAGACTTTGAAAAATTATGGTTTTATGTTAAAGTTTGGATTTTAGGTGGTTTTCCAAATTGTTTTAATGTTTTGAGTTGGGATTTAGCTTAATCATGATGAAATACACATTATATGTCAATTTGGTTAAATTTGGATGAAAATTCGTATTAAACTCATAGGGTAAATTTTAAGGTGTTAAAACTTGGTTTTTGGTGAAGTTTATGTTGAAAACTAAGGGCTGATGGTTAGGGTATGATATGAGAGTGATTTGGGATGTGTTAAAGGTCATTTTGGTGTTTGGAAGTGGAGTTTTCAGCAAGGTGTTTGGGGAGTACGAAAATTTAGTTTTTGGATGATGGTGGATTGAGAAATTGAAGAATATGGCTTATGTTTGTGAAGTGAGTTGTTAGTTGAGTTTTAGCATTGAATTGTGGTGTAATAAGTGTGTTTTGTTTGGTTAGAAGCAAGAAGAAACGTTGAAGGAGCTTTGGAGCTGAATACGAGGTCGTAGGAGGATTGTTTTGATTGACAAAGGAAGGGCGGTGAGTGGTTTTAAACTTGTCTTAAAGTTTGGTTCGAGTATGTGTAGTGTGCTTGTGTAAAGTGTGCTTGGTAGGCCACTTTTAAATAATTCAAGTTGTTAGTTAGCCATTGATATCCATATATGTTATTGTGCTTAATTAACTATGCTCTTGTGATCTTGGTTGTTTTGTACATGTATATTCATGAGGTGTATATATATGTGATGAGCATGAGTTATGATTGATGGAAAACGTGATGTGGTAAATGATAGTTGGCACTAAATAATTACCGGTTGTAAATGATCGATCATTAGGATTAGTGTGCACACAAATTGAGTCAAAACGTACGTGGCCTTGGTGGCGTTGAGGCACCAAGGAGGAGTACGGTAATGTAATATTCTACCGGAAGCTTATATTCATTTCTACGTGATGATGAGTGGAATCCCATCCGTAGGGCATGTGGCGATGAGTGGAATCCCGTCCATGCAAGGCCGGTGATGAGTGTAATCCCACCGAGGTAACGTGTTGTTGAGTTTTAAATCCGCACAATCGGGGTAATTTAAAGTGGCCAATTAACTTATTCATATATGGTGATATATGGTGGTGAAACATGACTATTGTTATTGATGCTTGGTGCTTAGTATGAGGTAATATGCCATATTATGTCACTTGATGGACTAGCTAGGACTACTTGTGATGTTGCCTATGCATGTTAGATATGAGGTTTAGGGATTACATGCTTGAACCCTGCATTGTTGTTGCTTTCGTTTTAGAGCATCCTCACTAAGCTTTTAGCTTACGCTCTCCATGTTCAACAATGCAGATCATTAGTGTGGCGTTAGCTCGGAGCAAGGCAAGAAGGGCTTCCAAGTTTTGTAACTCAAGTACGGTGGTAATTTTGTATTAGTTAGCAATGTGGCAAAAGGGTTGTTGTATAAGTTTTTATAACTCTTTGTTATATATGATGTTTTGGGGTGTAAAGCATGAATTACTTTGTTGAAGGTTAAGGGGGATGGTATGTTGTAAATGCTTAGGTTGCCTTGTTGTATGAATTCTTTAGATGCATGATCCTTGTGTGTTTGAATGCCATGAGTGTTGATATTTTGATTGTTAAAGGTCGTTTGTGTGTTGATGGGTCTAGGGAGGTCTAATTATGCATTTATAGTGTGTGCCTTATATGTTTTAGCTGAAAACAGAGCATTGTAAAGCAGGGCGTATCGATACACCCCTGTGTATCGATACACCCTCAACTCTCTGAGATCCAAATTAGGCTGAGCGTATCGATACACAGGAGTGTATCGATACGGTCTCAAATGTCTGAGATCCATTTTAGGCTGAGAGTATCGATACACGTAGTGTATCGATACGGTCCAAACTCTCTGGAATCCTGAGGGAATTGTGGAGTGTAAAGCGTATCGATACGGGGTCAAGTGTATCGATACGGTTCAAACTAGTTGACTAAGTGATGTTGACCGAGAGGTGCGTATCGATACGCTAAAATGGTGTATCGATACGGCCTTCCCTGAGTCTAGGAGAGGGTTGACTTTGGTCAAGGCGTATCGATACCCCATGTAGGTGTATCGATACGTCCTTCTTAAAATGGAAAAATTGGTTGTTTAATTGTAAGTTTGTGAGTTTTGTGTCAGTATTTGTTCGCTGCGTGTTCCCTCATATAGGATTTAATACAAGCATCTAGATAAGAAAGAAAAAAAAAATATAGGGTTGCTAACCGAGGGGGAACCTTAATTGGTTTTCGCTCGGTTTTCCCCGTGTGGCCCACTTGGACCGGTCATTCGGCCAGACCGGGACGAGGGGGTTACATGAGGAGCCTATCTAGAGTGCACATCCACACAATAATATCATGCTTCAGGGCATAGGATGGAAACCACACCGATCTTTGCCAATTTACTTTCTCCTTCTTATCCTTCACTCTATCATAATCTATGCATTGTTCACCACCGACTAGTTCGAAATTTCTGCAAATAGGAAATTGATTTCAGGGCGCATCTTCAATATCTTCCTCATTGTCCAGCTAAATTGAGTTCGAATCTCTAGAAGCCAAAAATCATTTTTCTTGAAGACATATTCCCTTAGCCATGCAACTCAAAGAGAGCCATGACCTGCAAGGATATTCCTGTAACACCCACATTTCCGTCCTAGAATTTAAAGACGTTAAATTTAATTTATTTATTTATTTATTCTTGGAAGCAATCGAGTTTGCAATTAAGTGAATTATTTAATTTAGTCCTTGAATTTCTTATGGGCAACCATTGCACCAATTCGAATTAAAAAGTAATTAAGCTTTTGAATTAAGAAATTTACCCAAGTGATGAATTAGTGGATTCAAATTAGTAAAAACAAGATCCAAAGTGTGAAATTAGAAGAATTAAAAGGAATTAAAGAGTGGTACATTTCCTTGTGGAAATCGGACCAAATTGAAAAATTAAAAAAATATTAGTAAAGAAAAATTATGACCAATTTAAAATAAAAATAAAGTTTGAAAATTGCATGTTAAAAAATAAAAGTCCTTATGGCTGCCCTTAGTAAAAAGATAATAAAAGATATAGGATGAAGGACATTTAAGTAAAATTAGAGGCTATCAAATCCCCTAAATTAGGGAGGATGTCTTCTCTCCATCATTTCTTCTCCTTGTTGCCGTGAGGGTTGAGAGAAAACGGAGAAAATGGAAGCTCAAAAGTATGAACTTTTGAGAGCTCAAATGGTGAAGGTTTGGCTTGCATGTTTGAATGATTAAGCTAGGAATTGAGAAGGGTACCTAGTGGTAACAAGAAAATCAAGAAGTAAGTTCTATTCTCCTTGTAGCTATTCGAATAAGTGTCAAACCATGCATGCAAGCTTAGCATTTGTTTAAACATGAAACTATGAGAGTCTTGATGATTATATTAAGTTGAGCTAATGAAATTCTTGAAAAACTAATTGTGAATTTATGAATAGATTCAAAAAGGACTATTTTGAGATAAAGTGTAAAGTCATGGATGATTGAAAAATTAGTATGATTAGAGATTAAATTAAAAAATTCTTACTAGGAAAAAAATGTAAAGAAATAAGAATTCTATGAGAAATTACTTTTGGTTTGCTGGAAAATGAATTAGAAGGGAAAACTTCGATTAGAACTAATATTGGACAAGTACTAAAAAATAATGGGATTTAGGGACTAAATCGGAAAATCAGTAAAATTGAGGACTTGACTGTTGAAATAAAAAGTTGATATGGACTTTAAAATGATAGTATAAGTCATGCCATAAGTAAATTTAGACTTTGAATGATGTAATTAGATGAATTTTAAGCTAAAGGTGACAATTGAGTAAGTTGTCCAGTGGAATACAAATCATAAGCTGAAACTTTGGAAATTCACCAAAAATAGGATATAAGGTATTTCGAATTGAAATTTTTACTGTATAAACTTTGATATGTCTAGAATCACTGAGAGAAAACGGAACTCAAATCCAGTATGTAAATTAGAAGATATGAATTTTTAAAGTTGGACAGTACAAGCTGTCCAGATTTATCGAAAAGGGGTGTATTTAAGTAATAAACTGTATCTACTCGAATAAGATAAAAATATGAGGTTTACATGATTAGAAGATTGAGTTTAATACCTTTCTAATGGTATATGATAAGTGAATTTTGGATTATTAAATAAAGAGATATATGATTAAAACACTAACTAGTCCTCCAACTAGTTTAATAGAAAATCAGATTAAAAAAAATTATGTCCATGCTTGAATTTGAAGAGTAATTATGATTGAATTGCTTCCTAATATAGTGTGTGTTCGTTTTATGTTGATAATTTAGATCGAAATTGTGAAGAGATCTTGGAGGAAGCTAGGATCGATCAATCAAGGGGAAGAAACAAGGGCATCTTAATTCAAGATCAAGCTTGAGGAGTTGTGAGTGTGATTTTGTATTAGGGTTGGGACTAGTGTCCGAACCACTTTATGTTTGGTGAAATTTATGATATTATACATGAAATTGGACCTAATAGATATTTGGTAATATGTTTAGTAAGGGAAGGAGATTAAAGGAAAAATGGATGCATGATTGAGATTTTGACCAATTTGAATGTGTGAAATTGTGGACTATTTTTATGTGACTTTAATTGCCACGATTTATATGTATGATTTGGAATTTGATAAGGCCTGAATATGTGTAAATGTGAACTGCCCTATGTAATATTTTGTATGTGAACATGCATAAACATGAATTTTTGTTAATGCTCGATTATATGTACATGTGGACTGCCCTATGATATTTTTGCCATGCTTGATAAGCACATGATTAATCGTGAAGTTGCTGCCCATATATGTCGATGTGATTGAATGAAGCATGAATTTAAGTAACATGATTTATGTGAGTTGCACAAATAGACGATTGAATAAACATGTAAATTTGAAGTATGCAAAAATGTATATGCTAAATAAAAGTAATGAGTAATAATAATTAACAAGAATGAAATGCTCTCGGTCGATTAGAAGTCTTAGATAGTACGACATTTTTAGAGTCTGAGCTCTCTTGTTTGTTGCTTCGTGCAACCATTGCTTGTTGCCTTGTGCAACCATTGTTAGTACCTTGTGTACTCTTCGACTTGATGATTAAAGGTGTTCTTGATTGCTGTTCAAGACACATTGATGCTAATGGGCATCCATTTTTTGTTGCTTCGTGCAACCATTATTTGTTGCTTCGTGCAACCTTGGTACTTAATACCTTCTTAATGGCTTGAATATTTGATTCGTCTACTCTACCTAGGGCAATGTAACCTAATTAAATTAAATGAAATTGCTTATTGATGTAAAGCTTATGAAGTGGATAAATGAATTGATATGACTTAGTATGATACGATGTGAAATTAATGAATGAATTTTGTGGACATTAGTCCTTCCGATTATGATATAATGCATATTAAATGCTTACAAAGTTTGAATATATGTAAGGTGGGCAATAGTCATGTTCGAATACATGGAAATTGAGATGTGATAAGTTGAATAAGTTCTGATTTTTGGTTAATGGTTTGTGACCTATTCGAATGATATGCTTATGGAGAAATTGTGATTTTTGCTTTGATAAATTAATGATGTTATGTATTAATTGATATGAATTTTGGTTATTTCGATCATTAAGCATGAAATTGAGTATGCTGGAAATTAAATTGAGTTATGGTATTGATCGGATCAAATTGAAGCATGTGATAAATTAATGTTGTTTGAAATGTATTCGAACATGAGCTATGAGTGTTGACCTTGTTATGCATGATGCTATTTGTATTTGATTTTCATAAGCTTAGTTGGGTATAATTTGGATGTTAATAAGCCTAGCTAAATAAGCTTAATGCTTGACCACATTAAAAATTCAAAAATGAATTAGATTTAACATTGCCTCGCTAAGTACTATTTGTACTTAACGCTCCGTTGTTTTCTTCTTCCTAACTTTAGCAAGTTAGCTTGGAACTTAAAGCTAGCATTCGATCAGATCAAGTTACAAGACCAGAAATATGTATGATCTTAATCTTATCTTTAGACTTCTAGATGGTGGCTTTGAAGTTTGTCTAAGGGCTCGTTTTGTTTTGTTTGGTCGTAGCCTAAGTCTACGTTGGTGTTTAAGATTATATGCTCCATGATGCTTTATTAGGAGACTAGATCATGTTTTGTATTTAAGTAGAAAGCCTCATTATTTTGTTGTATATAAATGTAAGTCGAGATAGTGGTCTTGCCGATTCTTTTTGTTGTTCATAGTCTATAGCTTGACATGGATTAGGGACATATAAAACTTGATATTTTGTAATGATCTAGTTAAAGAAAATCGAATGTCATGGTGTATGAAATCTTTATGCCTTGTATGCAAAATTGATGTAATTAAATATTGGTAATTGGTTTAAGTTCGAAAATCACCCAGACTAAGTTAATCAAAGTTTCGAATGGCATTGTAATGAATAGCTTAAGCATTCGGCATGGTTGATACAATTGTATTCGAGATAGTAATTTGGTAATTTACTAGTTAATGATTAGAATTAATTGGTCGAATAGAAAACATAATGATCGAATGGTTAGGTTATAGTTTTGAAATGGAAATTCGATAATGATAATAAGAAAAATTTAAATTGACTTGTAATTTGATAAACAAGATTAAAAGAAATTTTATTTAGTCGTGTATGTTTAGGAAAAAGTTTTTGTTAGCCCACTTTCCGCGTGCGCATTAATATGAATAACTTAATTAAGAATGGTTTCTTATTTTCGTTTTTCTGTTTTCCGGTTCTGGTAACGCTTCTAACTCCCGGCCCGGGTTAGGGGTGTTACAATTCCGCACAAGAAGAAAAAGGTATGTCTTATTCCAGCAACTTAGCTCCTTAAGACCTAACCCTCCTTCCGATTTCAAAGAACAAACATCCTTCCACTTTACTCGAGCCCCACGTACTGCCACATCGCTTCACTTCTAAAAAAAATCTCATACAAACCTGCTTGATCCTACAAATTACAACCTTAGGAAGGATTAACTGTCTACACCAATAGTTTGTGATACTAAACAACAATGATTGTATTAGTTGTAACCTTCCTCCATAACTCAGGTTCCGATTCGACCAACAATTTAACTTTGCACTTATCTTGTCAAGCAAAGGTTGACAGTCTTTCTCCCTTAACTTCCGTGCCACTAAAGGCACTCTCAAGTATCTCACTAGAAGTTACCCCACTTTAAAGCCGGTAACATGTCGAATTTCAACCAGACTCTTTTCACCAATGCCACTAGCAAAAAACGCATTCTTGGCACATTAAGTTTCAATCTTGAAATATCATAGAACATATTTAAGATATTAACCACACCTAATATGAAATTCAAGTCTCTTTTATAGAAAATTAGTAATTCGTCAGCAAAACACAAATGGATTAAAATAATCCTTTTGCATTTAGGATGAAACTAGACTATTGCATTGATCAATTGAGTTAAGCTCTAGCTATAGATTTCATGTACGAATACTAACAACACATATACACTTCTTTATAGAGAATGTTTATATAAGTGTAAATAAAGGAGGTCAAATGTCTTTTTTAATAGTCTTAAGGTGATTATAAGGTAATATATATTTATACTTTTTCTTAATATTTTAACAAAGCACACACAACTTACAGACAAAATGTTTGAACTCAGGTCTCCTAAAATAAAAATCACCCTCTTTCAACTAGAAGCACTCACCGAGTTTAAAAAAAGGTCAAATGTTAAGTTAGAACATATTTAATACTTACGTCGAATCAATTAATTTAAGCGTTAGTTATAGGTTTTTAATTATGAATATTGACGACACACAGACTCGTTTCTGAGATTTTGGTGGTCCATGGGCGAACTTAAAAAATAGGCTCCTAATTAAGGGTGAGCGTTCGATCGAGTTAAGTTGAGTAAAAAAAATTCAAGTTATGCGAGTTTACGAGTCCTTACGACTCGAACTTAAAAATGTATCTACTAAATACTAAAATTTTGAGTTATTATAATATATATAATCTCAATTCAATGATTTCAATATATAAAATACTTGCAGCGATTAGATTAAATTAAATTAAATTGATAATTTAAATTACAAAGACGTGTTTAGTAACAATAAAGCCTAAATAAATGCAAAACAAACCTTTAATAGTTAGGCATATAGACCCAATCCGAGGTGGGCTATAAAAGAGTTATCAGAATGATCGGTTTACGAGCGGAGTCTATTGGGCCTCAGCCCAAAGATGTTTCCCAAATCTAAATATGAACTAAACAATTTTGTCTGCTCACCGCGAAAGTTTAGAACCCTTTCCCCTTAATTGGGTTCTTCAAGATTCAAACAGCCGGCCGGGCAGCTAGGCCGAGGAGCTTACTACGTCGGTCTACCAGCAACAAAACATAGCATGACCTAACACAGATATCCATGGCGATTTTTATGAGAGCCAAAAACTTCTTCTCCACTTCTCTCAAATCCTTGACTCGCTTTCAGGTCGTTCCGTGTTTTTCATTTTCTTTTGTTTGCGGCAATTTGTCGAATATCTATTCGACATAAAACCAACTCTTGTTGTTTTTTTTTTTTTTTGGCTTAGAGGTGGAACCACACGTTAGGGGAAAGAAGTTTGCAAGCTGAATTAGATTCTAAAATGGCTCCAGCGCCTAATCCCGCTCTTCAACCAAGTATCACGCTTTATCTAATTTAACCTCCTGTTCAGCATTTCTTCTTCTTCTTCTTTTCAGTCATTATCTGGGGATATAAACTCTCGAGTATTGTTAAAAATGATGTAGTTGACACCTCAAAATGGAAGAAGATTCAAGCAAGCACGGTGGGGATATCTGTTTCTATGATTTCGCATCCATCCTGGATTGTATTGAATGTTCTTCATAAAGGAGGTAATCATCTTTTACATTGAATGTTTTCTGTTTCCTAAGCTTCGTTAATGTAGGTTCTTTAAGCTAAAAAAGTGCAAGTTGAACCACTCAATTTACTTTGTTTTGTTCATATTATTTACTCACTTGGTCAGATTTTTGTATCGAAAGTAATGCTACTAGCTTTCCCCCCCATGGTTATATTTTCCTTGCGTATTTCAGGTTTTGAGGCCTATTTAGTTGGCGGCTGTGTCAGAGATTTACTACTAAATAGAATACCTAAAGATTTTGATGTGATTACCACTGCAAATCTTAATCAGGTTTGGTCACAATTTTCTTAGTATTCTTCTTTAGTTATAGTTTATAGGGTAATGTGGGTTGATATAAAATGTTTTCTATTGCTATTCATAATATCTTGCTACAGATAAGAAGTAAATTTCATCGAGCTGTGATTATCGGACGAAGATTTCCAATATGCAGAGTGCATATAAAAGGATCTATGATTGAGGTCAATTTCTTGGCTCATTACTTTGGGTAACTTTTTATGTTACTTCTGGATTAGAATTGCCTCAGTAGCGAGAAGTATCTTAATATGTAATATTGATTCTGAATGTTCCAATAGGTATCGAGTTTTGAGACAGTTGCAAAACATGATGAAGAAAAAGGAAAAGCTTTAACATCTTTAGTCCCAAACAGATGTGATGAAAAAGACTTAATCCGCTGGAGAAATAGCAGGAGTCGGGACTTCACTATTAACAGGTATTAGTTCTCATGTATGTTTGTTTTGTTTATTCCATGGGAAAAGCTATTATAGTCCATATTAGCTTGTTAAGACCCCACTTTCCCGTCTTCTCCTTGATTAAGCTTGAGTTTGATGCCGTCTAGTTGATAACAATTTTGTTTGAATTTTGGGTGCAGCTTATTTTTTGACCCTTTTACGTGTAACATCTATGATTACAATGATGGAATGTCAGACCTGAAGTTGTTAAAGGTGATTCTCCACCTCTGCCAATAACAATTTTATGTGTTCCATAACATGTTCTAATATTTACCCTCTGACCCTTCTGTTTGGTCTCAGCTACGGACTTTAATCCCTGCTCATGTGTCATTTCAAGAGGACTGTGGTAGGTGATTTTAGCTTTACTGAATGCAATCTCTTATAAGGTTTTTTTTTTGGATGGAATAACTTCAACATTATGGGACATTAATGGAAATTTACTGCAATTTGTCTGACCTAGCAAGAATTCTCCGGGGCTTAAGAATTGCAGCTCGTCTACGCTTATCATTTTCAAAGGATATTGAGAGGGCAATGCACGATCTTTCGGCCTCCATTGGGGGATTAGATAAGGTAGTTCAGAAATATCTTTTGAGAACTTTCCTGTTGTGTAGATAGTGTCTCTTCTCTCACTCGCTCTTGCTTTGTCTCTCTCTCCATTTGTGACTCTGCGAGTCTTTCTTGCTTCCCTTTCTTGTACCATTAAGATTTGCTGTTGGTAAACCTCAACTAGGCACAAAGAACCAACCATATTGTGGTTAATTTACAACCCTTTGCCTTTGGATCCTTCTCTTTTTTGGTGTAAAATTAAGGTGAGGTTATCAATATTTCCCTAATACTTACCATCATAATGTTCTTCATTTATCCAGTTCAGGTTAATGTTGGAAGTGAACTACATGCTGTCATATGGAGCCGCTGTGCCTTCCATCTGCTTGCTCCAGAGGTTTAACCTGCTGAACATTTTACTTCCATTTCAGGTTCACACATTTTTAGCCTATGGTTGTCCATGATTTAATTTATTGAATTTAGTCATTATGGAGGTTAGCGAGACTTCTTTGCTTCACAGGCAGCGTACATTAATCAACAGAGATCGGCCAAGACTTCAATGATGCTGATGGTGAGCTTGGTTTTATGTTCTGTATCTCTAACGTTGTTGATAAAGAAGTCCTTTTTTGTAGAATGAAGGGATTTATGAAAGTTTTGTTTGCTATGCAATTCAAGTTGACTTTGTCAAGACTGTTTTGGGTCAATATGAATACTTAATATTAAAAGTATTTGGAATTGAAAGCGATTTATAGTTATTAGATCACTCTCTTGATACTCTCACTCAGTGTATATTAATAGTTATCTTGAAAGTCATGGTTTATCTTATAGAAAGTGCAATCTGAATGCTTTTTGAGATACAGTAACAATTTGATAATTATTTATTATCTGCAAAATATAACTGTCATTATGCTTTTATCTGGTTTGGTATGATTAGCATGAAAATTTGATATAGTTTTGGCATAATTTTGAGAAAATTTTCTAAATATTATTCCAGTCAATATGATATTTTCTAAGAAGTGAAATACTTTCCACTGGCTTGCATACATATGATTTTTAGTGGTTTATCTTCCTGAATGGTGTCCTTTGTCTTCTTGGTAGAAATTATTCTTCAATCTGGATAAGTTGGTTTCTTGTGATCATCCTGCCGATAGCAGTCTATGGTGAGCCTACTTGTCTCTTTTTTGTCTCAAGCATAGAATATCCTAAGATTTCTTCTTTATCGTTGTCATTATCAATAAACTATTGGCTAGTGTAAAGAGTTGTTAGACTCTGTTTAAACCTCTCCCAGATTGGGCTGAAAATATTATTTCTGAGAAAACTGTTTATATGTCTGTGGAAGTATTTTTACACTGCACGTGATGATTCGTATTAAGGGGAATTATCATAATATGTAATTTAAAGGAACTGGAGGATGGTCTTGAGCGGATTTTTGTGTTATTTTTCCTGCATAGAACAGGGTTGGAATGTTGATGTTTCACCTGGCATTGGTAAACAACCCTCAAGATGCTCTTGTTGTCTGGACCTTTGCTTCTGTTCTATATCATGGAAGTTGGAAGAAAGGTGTTGAGTTTGCAAGAGAAAATGCTAAATCGGATGTTAAATTCGTTCCTGAAATCTCAGGATATTCAGAAACTAAATCAGATGAAGATCTTGCCAAAGAAGTTGCTCAGTTTGCAGCTTTAGTGCAAGATTCTGTATGGACCTTAACAGAGACTAACAATCTACTTGAATCAATGTCCAGATATCCATTTTTTCCATGCTCTGGTTTGGTAAGTGGCTTTGGCATCCACTCCATTGATTTTTTTAGATTTCTTATCAGAGAGACGTGTTCATGCTTTTGGTTTCTTACTAATAATTGGCATTGTTATTGTACATGAACGTATCTGTATACGTATCTTCTTTTAGTAAATAGTTTTTCTTTTTTCAGGTGTTTATACCGAAGAGCACTGCAATAAATACTGCTGAAATTTTTGACCTGATAGTAGAAGATGTTAAATCTTTCATAAGGGGACGAGGGAGAATAAGTCCTGAGATTAATTATCACCTGCTTGGGATAGGGGATCCATGTGAGACGAGACATGTGCTTGGCAAAATTATCTTAGAAACAATGAAGGCTGGTCCCTGTGGAGATGCAGCAGAAATATCCCCCGATGAGAAAGACCGCCTACAACCAAAGGCAACTGTGGAAGTTTTGACCAATAATAAATCTCCAACGAAGAAGGATAAAACACGTGCCCCGTCATTATCAAATCCTGACGACAAGGGAAGCATGCCGAAGAAGCAAAAATTGGTTGAGACGAACCAGAATCCTTCCAGGCTACATACTGCTACAAAAAACCGGAAAGCGGTTGCAAAAGATGAGCTCAACATACCGGAGAAGGAAATAGGCCATTTACAGGGACAGGAAAACACGGCGGTAAAGGATTCGAAAAGCAAGGAAGATAAGGCAAAGAAACCCAAGAAACATATTCAGTTTGTAGCAGAGAATTCAAAACACCATATTCCAGCACATGCAGCAAAAGGGAAAACAGAACAAAAAGGGTCAGCAGGAAAGGAGAGAAGTGTAGGTTCACTTTCTGCTCTCTTCAGGAGACCATTTTGATTATGATGCATTTGCAGGCTACAATCTCTTTATGAACAGCACTAGATGTGTTAAAATGATAGATAGAGAATATTATTTTATGTGGATGTCATAAGATGGGACCACACTTAACAAAGTTTTACATCAATTTTTTTAATTATAACATAAATTGTTATGTGAATTAAGAGTATGCAGGCTATAAGACAAATAATTAATTACTTTTGTTATAGTCAATTTAATCGCCCACAAATTACAATGGTTGTCCAAACAAATTACAATTGTGTAATTATATTTAATTACATTTACATGCGACTTTTTAGACGCTTTGATTACATTTTATGTGATTAGATTATAGTGTCCAAACATGTCTTAATCATAAAATTAAATAGTGTAATTGCGCTCTTAGATTACACCTAATTCAATAAGGGTAATTGTTCTATACACAAGCGCTTGTGGAAATTTTTTTACACAAGCATCTTAGTTTTAGGGGTTAGGGACTCCGTTTAGGGTTTAAAGTTTAGGGGTATAAGTGTAGTAGTTTTGAATTTAGGGATTGCTAATAGAATTTTGAGTTTAGGGTTAAAATTTAGGGTTTATAGGTTAAAACCTAAATCCCTACCCATATTACCCTAAAACTAAACCCTAACCCCAAAATCCTAAACCCTTAACATGAACCTTAAATTCTAAACCTTTACACTAAAACCCCTAAACTCTATAACCTAAACCCTAACCCTAAACCCTATAATTGAGGCGCTTATGGAAACAAAAATTTTCCACCGCCAGTGTATAGGATATTAATCCATTCAACAATACCTATATATTATAATGATGGATGAGTCTGACATGCTCGGCGATCACCACTAATGATAAGCACCGATGAACACCATTAATTTAATTTGTAAAAATTAAAAGGATGCATTGTATAATTATAAATTATTTGAAAATTAAAATGCAAATTAATTAAAACACATTATTTTATTTCTAATTTTTTAAATATAATTAGATCAAAATACACACCTTTAAATTACAAAATTTTAATTTTTTTCTTTTGAAATTCAAGCTGCCGCAGCCGGTCATTCTCACCGTCCTTAATTTATGACTTTGCTCGACGGCCCGACGGCCACGCAAAAGAAACATAATCTCTGTTCTAAATGTTTTATTCTCGGTATTATGTTATGTCGGTTTACTTTTACTCGAGTAGTTCAAGTGTATAATGCCGCAGTGAAATTTTGTTAATTTTGATGTTAGTTTTTTAACGGCGTTGCTTTGCACTGTTAGCAAATGTTTCACTTGCAATTTTGAGTTTGATTGTGTTTGGTATCGATAGAAATCAAATGAACAAACGCAGGGCGGTGATAATGTGGCCGGCGGCGGCGACGGCTACGGCTTAAATTTTAAAAGAAAATAATTAGAGTTTTATATTTTAGGGTAGGTATTTTGATCTAATTATGTTTAAAATAAAATTAAAAATAAATGTATTTTAATTAATTTATTTTTTGATTTTTAAATAATTTATAATTATATGATGATTCCTTTAAATTTTTAATATATATAAATTAAATTAATGGTGCTCATCGATATTATCATTAGTGGTGCTCATCGATACTCATCATTAGTGGTACACATCAATACTCGTCGAACGTAACAGAATTTTCCTATAAAAATTCTCTAAACACATCATAACTATACAATTACATCTAAATTCAATTACACAAAATTTTCAAACACGACTAAATACAAAGTTCAAATTTGATTTATATTCTTAAAATTATTTTTTTAATAAGGCGACACTCTTTAAAATAACACTCAACTTTTATTCAACATAATTTTTTTTGATCGAAATAAAAATATTATATTTATTCCTTGCATTCCACGGATTTGAATTGGATTAGCGTACATGTACCTTTCCATTTAAGTTTATTGGAGTATTATGCATAGAAAGGAAAAAAAGAGAGAGAGATCAGAGTCCAAGATACAACCACCCCAAAAGAAACCTAAACTAAAGTAATTCCAAAACGACACCGTTATTTATTGTCCACTTCCCACCAACCCTCTCGGAGAAAGTAAATAGCCAACAGCCACTGTATGATCAGTCTTTTTCCCTTTCCCGTGTATCCCAAATATCATTCGAAAAACACTTTCTCTATAAATACGCTCCACTTCCATTCAGATCTTTCCCACCAGCTTCTTTAACATTTCTGCCTCATCGGAAAAATCTAAATCCATGGCGGCAACACCCTTAACCACCCCAAACGCTCATCTCCTTCAGAAAACCCACCACAGCCAAAGCCATGCCTTTCTCAAACCCAAAACCGCCTTCCATTATCCAACCTCACGCAAGCCCTTCTCCGTTTCTTGTTCATCAACCATCCAGGATCGTCCCTCCCTCCAATCCCAATCTCAAGATCGGGTATTTAACTTCGCCGCCGGTCCCGCCACCTTGCCGGAGAACGTCCTCCTCAAGGCCCAGACCGAGCTCTACAACTGGCGCGGATCTGGCATGAGCGTCATGGAAATGAGCCACCGCGGGAAAGATTTCCGTTCCATTATCGAGAAAGCCGAGGCCGATCTACGGGCCCTTCTCAATATTTCTGAAGACTACGCCGTTTTGTTCCTCCAAGGCGGGGCGACCACTCAGTTCGCTTCTGTCCCTTTGAATCTCTGTCAGCCTGATGACACCGTTGATTATCTTGTTACCGGTTCGTGGGGAGATAAGGCTTTCAAAGAAGCCAAGAAATACTGCAAGCCCAAAGTCGTTTGGAATGGGAAATCGGAGAATTACATGAGGGTTCCCTCGTTTGATGGTTTGGAACTAAGCCCGAATGCCAAGTATTTGCATATATGCGCCAATGAGACTATCTATGGGGTTGAGTTCAAGGACTATCCGGTTCCCGGCAATCCAAATGGGATTCTTGTAGCTGATATGTCTTCCAATTTTTGTTCCAAACCCGTTGATGTAACCAAGTTTGGGTTGATTTATGCCGGTGCGCAGAAGAATGTCGGGCCATCAGGGGTTTGCATCGTGATCGTGAGGAAAGATCTCATAGGAAATGCACAAGAGATTACCCCAGTGATGCTCGATTACAAGATCCACGCTGACAACAACTCTTTGTATAACACGCCTCCTTGTTTCGGGATCTATATGTGCGGGCTGGTGTTTGAAGATCTTCTGGAGCAAGGAGGACTGAAGGAGGTTGAGAAGAAGAATGAAAAGAAAGCTGGTATTTTGTACAATGCCATTGATGAAAGCAAAGGGTTCTACAGGTGTCCTGTCGAGAAATCGGTGAGGTCCCTGATGAATGTTCCGTTTACATTGGAGAAATCGGAGTTGGAGGCCGTGTTTTTGAAGGAAGCCGAGAAGGAGAAGATGGTGCAGCTCAAGGGACATAGGTCGGTTGGCGGCATGCGAGCTTCCATTTACAATGCTATGCCTTTGGCTGGAGTTGAGAAGTTGGTTTCTTTCATGAAGGATTTCCAGGCAAAGCATGCTTGATTCATGTCTCTTTCCATACAACTGCTATTGTTCTCTTATGTTTGAGTGCACTCTTTATGCTTTTGCTTTGATTTTATGTCTGTAGGGCTTAAGTACTATTGATGATAAATTGCAAGCTATCATGTGTTTTTGTCCGGGAAAATGCTGAAACTTTAGCAAGATTTTTGTAATAGATTGAACACATGATTTGCTTGTTTCATTTCCATTATCAATTGCACCACACATTTGAATTTTTGATATGTGCTGTATTTTACATTCCCTCAGCCAAAACCGAGTATAATTGCAGACCTCAACACAGAATCAAGAAGAATTGCATCTGCAACATGTTAAGCTTCGTTTTTTTATTCATCTGACGAATTCTATATTTACAAAAATACGAATCTTTGAGAAAAGAGAGAGGCTTTGATCTTGGCGGAACATCGATCGAGGTGCCGTAGACTCGAGCATCTGTGGTTGAAGATATAGAGGGTCAATGATGCCATGAACTAAGATTTATATGCAGAACATCCTGCCGTGATAACTACAGCAGGAAGTAGATGTCCCACTTCACGTATGTGAAGAACCAGCAAATTTATCTGTTCATCCAATTAGCCCCGTTGTTTTTGTACTTATGTGCAAGTGCAACATAGGATCAAACTTCTCACCCAACAAGTTTGGGTTGTTTCGGGTTGATTTAAGGGTAAAATGCAAACACATGTCACTTAATTATAAGTTTAGTAAGAAACATGTCACTTTTTATTCGAAAGTAACAATTTAATCACTTAATTAAAATTTTGTGACAAACATATCATTCTTTTTACTTTAGATTATTTTGAGTTCCCATTTCAAATTCAAGGTGAGTTTAAATTCGAATGGTGTTCAACCATTTTACTTTTGTTAGCTGGGTCATGTTGGATTTATTTTTTCAGGGTATTATAAATTCGGACACCGTTAGTTCAATTTAATTTGTGTTTTTTATAAGCATAGTTATTTAGGGATTTAGAGTATTAGTTTATTGTTTATGGATTATAGTTTTAGGCAGTAGTGTTTAGAATTTTAGGTATAAGATTAGAATTTAGGGCTTATGATTTGAATTTATAGTTTAGATGTTATAGTTTAGGGTAATATGGTCAGATAACCCTAAATTCTAAACTCTTAAACTAATAACTCTAAATTGAATCCATAAACACTAAAACTAATTTTTTTTTTAAAAATCACCTCCTGAAATAATTACCAAAATTTAATTGGATATATCTTTGGAGTTGAAATCGTATTGACGGTTATAATTCACTTAAAGTCTTGAACCAAATCAAAGCGTGGAAATCCAATGTGAGCAGGCGTCAAACAAGGGAATGCCGAGATTAGAAAAAGAAAGAATCAAGGGACAAAATCCACATTCTGAAACCTGTTGAATGCTCTGTTTCGTATGTTCCTAATCTGAAGACTGTTAAATTTCAAGTAAATCCTATGATCATCTTCTTAATATCCGTACGTAAAAGGGGAAAACATGGTCTTGTCTGCATTCGATCACTGCTCTACTCAACTCTATTCTCTGCCAATTATTTTACTATTTCTTTTGGCTCCCTCAATTATTCTCTGCTTTTGCTCTGCTCTTTCAATGGCTGCCTTGCTTTGCTTCGCTTAAAGTAAAGGCCAAACAAACCCAATAACCAAGACTCTCGTTCCCTCCGTTCCTACAACCCGACCCGATGGCCCGACGATCCATGCCCATCCTCCGACAACTCTGGAACTTTCCATTTTCTAATCTCACACCCACTCGATCCGTCACCTACATGCCCCGCCCGGGCGACGGTGCTCCCCGAGCCGTCACCTTGATCCCCGGTGATGGGATCGGCCCTCTTGTGACGGGCGCGGTGGAGCAAGTGATGCAAGCGATGCACGCGCCTGTGTATTTCGAGCGATACGAGGTTCACGGCGACATGGATCGCGTGCCTGAAGAAGTGATCCAGTCAATTAAGAAGAACAAAGTTTGTCTAAAAGGAGGACTGGCTACGCCGATGGGCGGAGGTGTCAGCTCGCTGAACGTCCAGCTAAGAAGAGAGCTCGATTTGTACGCTTCCCTCGTCAATTGCTTCAATTTGCCCGGCTTGCCTACAAGGCACCAGGATGTCGATATTGTGGTGATTAGAGAGAACACTGAAGGCGAGTACTCTGGCCTCGAACACGAAGTCGTCCCTGGAGTCGTCGAGAGCCTTAAGGTACTCCGTTTTAGCCCATCCTTTACTCTTCTGTTGCTAATTCTGAATACAATTTGGAGTTGTTTTATTTTCGTTTTATGTAAACCTCATACTACTCGGTTGCTAGCTGATAACAAAGTTCTGTTCGGAGCGCATTGCGAAATATGCATTCGAATATGCTTATTTGAACAACAGAAAGAAAGTGACTGCCGTGCATAAAGCCAACATTATGAAGCTTGCTGATGGGTTGTTCTTGGAATCATGCCGAGAAGTTGCTACCAAGTATCCAGGGATTAAGTACAATGAAATCATCGTGGACAATTGCTGTATGCAGCTTGTTTCCAAGCCTGAGCAATTTGATGTCATGGTATTCATATCCTTCCCCCTATGCTGTTAGTTTGAGAATCTTATATGCACTGCTAAAATTCAGAATTTTGCAAGCGAATGATGTTAAAAATAGGTGATTATTGTTCGAGTCTCTAACTTGCTTCTCGCTTTATCTTCTTCTTATTGTAATCAGTAACACTCTAGTTGATGTTGGCTACTTTATTCTTTTAGGTAACACCCAATCTTTATGGCAATTTAGTTGCAAATACAGCTGCCGGTATTGCCGGGGGCACTGGAGTTATGCCTGGAGGTACATCCATTGACACTTGAGTTGATGATCTGTCATGTTTTCTTCTGTTTCTTGAATATTTGCTCTACCCTGACTTCTTCTGGAATGGGCTGCACCATAATGTTGAATCATTGATGAATATATGAAGCAAGCTGCTCAACACCTTGGTTATCTTGACCGAAAGTAAAAAGTGGTATCGACATCATATATGTATGACTGAAATCTTGTTCAATTGTTGG
The DNA here is from genome assembly GCA_030270665.1 of Hibiscus trionum. NCBI lineage: Eukaryota > Viridiplantae > Streptophyta > Magnoliopsida > Malvales > Malvaceae > Hibiscus > Hibiscus trionum. Next base: position 25,131,191 of record BSYR01000006.1, on the reverse strand, counting down.
GGTTGCTGTTTTTGCAGGCAATGTTGGGGCTGATCATGCTGTTTTTGAGCAAGGGGCTTCTGCTGGAAATGTGGGCAATGAGACGCTATTGGAACAGAAGAAAGCAAACCCAGTGGCCCTGCTTCTGTCATCTGCTATGATGTTGAGACATCTGCAGTTTCCCTCATTTGCCGACCGACTGGAAACTGCTGTGGAACGGGTTATATCAGATGGCAAGTACCGTACAAAGGACCTTGGAGGAAGCAGCACTACTCAAGAAGTCGTTGATGCAGTCATAGCCGCTTTAGACTGAGTAAGAAGAAAATTGAGAAAGTTTCTAATCTCTGTCGCTCTGAGAATTACTACCTGCAAATTATGGAAATTGCACACCCGGCACAAATTATGAACAAATGACCAGCTAACAGATCCCGGCAACATCTTTTGGTGCCATCAAACTTATAATCCAGTACTCCTTTGATTGGAATGTCTACTATACGTATAAAAAATAATCACCTTTCCTCCACCTTATATCTAAATAAATTTGTGGGTTTATTGATTGTTTTTTTTATCATATTGCTGGATATAAACTGCCTTCAAAATCATTGTAACTTTTTCCCTGATTTCTCATTTTCTGCAGTCTTTGTGCATTATATATTCAGTAAATTTCTCGTTGTTTCCATCATTTCAGGTTTCAGACATGTAGTATTTTAATTTCGTTTGTGAAGTTCAAATATTACACTGTGCATCGAATACTAACCTTTAATAAGTTTTGAAGACAAATTTCTCCAAAAAAGTTAGCAAATTATTTCGATACAACACCGGCGTGATGAGTTTACAATCCACAGATAGTTAAACAAAGGCATTATTGACTGCAGATTAGCAGAAGCCATAGCTATAATTTATCTCTGCAATTTGAATTTGCAGCACCAGAGCGAGGGAACTAGTTTGTTATTCACATAGACACCGTGGGGCTTGCAGGATATTGATCTAGATTGAGGCTCATAATGTGGGAATAAACCACAGAGCCGCAGTACACACGATTACCGATCTTCACTGCGCTCGTAACCGAGCATAATTTGTGATCATAGTAGTGGGCAACTGGTTTTCCTTCCAAATCAACAACCAACACACCTGCGTCGTTCCCCTTAGGCAGTCCTCCTATGTACTTCTCCATCATTCCCATGATCTTTCGGATGAAAGCATGTCTCAGTGCCAAGTCAAACAGAACCGAATTTCCCTGCCCGAAACCATAAATTATTAGACGCGAATAACCCGAACTCGAACTAATCCTACACAATCTTATTTGAGTATAAAAAGTCGACAACAACCTTGATCGACCCGGACCTGAACAAGTAACTCGAAATGACTATTACCGTGGCTAATGCAATCCAGTAGTGGCCGTCCCCGTCATATTTAATACTATCAGGCAAGCCCGGCAAATTGTCTACAAATCTCTCTAGCTCTCCCTGTTTGTTGCCCTCTATGTAATATTTTCTGCACCTTCTCCTGCAATTAATTTCATTTTTATTATCAATTTATCACCATGTCAATCGAAAATTACAGAAAAGATTAGCAGCAAGGGCAACATACATTACTGTTTCACATAAGATTACAGAATCTTGTCGTGGTGATACAACAACGCCATTAGGGAAGTAAAGATCGCCGGCCAACACTCTGGTTTTTCCGGTAATCGGATCGAAGCTCATGAACCGACCATGTGGCTTACCTTCCAGCACGTCCCAAACGCTGTCTTCAACGCTGTATTTGTAAGAAGCGTCTGTAAAGTATATCATGCCATTCTCTGCTACATCTACTCCGTCTGTAATTTTAAATTTCAGACCGTCGGCCTCGTCCGTTAGCACCTCGATTTCACCATCTCTGCTTATATTCAGCAGTCCCTGTTTACATTAATCGTCAAAACTTTTTTTTTTTTGATTTCATTGCTTAACAGCTCGAGTGTTTGAGTAGAATTAGAAACTAACTAACCTTGTAACCATCAGCTACGATTGCTTCACCATTGTGTCCGAGGGCCACTCCTAGCGGTCTACCCTGGGTGTTGACCCATTTTTCCACGGCCGAGTCGTTCAATCTAACTCGCTTGACCCACCCATCCTGGCAACCCGTGTAAATGAGTTGCGACTCGGAATCATACGCGAGATCTTCCGGTCCTAGCAACTCACCTGAGCCCACGAACTCTGCACCTTCCAGCATGCGATCGTTGCGTAACGAGACGGACATGGATGATTGAGTCGACTCGTGGATGGGTATAGGAGCTGGATCGAATGAATCAAGGTGGAAAGCAAGCACGGCTGCTAATACCGGAAACAACGTGGATAAAACAAGAGTGGAGGGCCATAGGCTTCTCTTCCGAAGACGAGCAGGGTTAGAAACCTGGGATTTTGAAGCCGATTCAGAGCTTGAGTTCGGCATTGAAGCGTTGCGGTTCTTGATAGATTCTTAGTTTTCCTTGAAGGAGATGGGAAATGTCGGATTTTAGGACGTTCATCTGCTTTTAAATTTCGATTTCCCTGCAAGTGGCTATCGGATAATATTAGTAAAATATCTTCTACAAAACAATAACGATTGTGATTATTTTTCTTTAATTTAATCAACGAATTTATTCTCGACTTATCTTAAAATGTTTTTATATTGTTTGTGTTAGATTCCCGTGCATTTATTACCTTTAGGCTTTAAGTATCGTCCATCAAATTAATTAATGATTAGCTATATAATTATAATTAAAAGGGGCTTAGGGCGTACGCAATTTCAAAATATTGGTGGGCTTGGTATGGTGGTAGGACAATTCCAAAATTATAACACATTTCTCCTACATTTATTCAGTCAAGGAATATATTGTCACATAATATATAGTAAAACAAACATATTAAGTATAATTTAATTGATATTATAGTTAGTACAATATATAAAAAAATAAAATAAAATTTATTTAGTCACTCAATATTAATTTATTTAAGAATGGTACATATATTTTACATTAAATGCTCAAAAATTTATAGTAAAACAATACATAATATTGTTACGGGGCTAGGCTTATATGGCTAGCTCGTGCGGCACTTGGTCGGGAAAGGACTTCGAAAGGGACCAAGTAAGCTTTAAAGTCAAGTCTTGGCTTGGCTAGGTGAGCGGAAGCGTTGCGAAGAGAAAGGAAAAGAGATGGCTCGAGTAATTGCAAAACGAAGAGCCTCGTTAAAAACCCCCCTCTAAGCCTAGTTAGGGGGAAAAGAGTACTCGACGTTGCTATTCTTTTATTGATGAAAGAAAGTAAGAAAACAAAGGGAATTCAGGATGATTACAACTGAGGGGGTGAGGCTCTATTTATAGCCTGACACCTCTCGATCTAACGGTTGTTATCGATTACAATGGATGGCCAAGATCGGCCTAATCTACCTAATGAAGGCAAGAGAATGCTATCCATGATTCCTTCCATCTTGGTAGGTCTTCTTTCCTTGTGAAAAGGATTTGAATCTCCATGAATCGGGGAAGATTGGCATGCTTGATCCTTGCCTTGAATACCATGGTCAAGGGGGTAGATATTCCCCAAGAGTTGGGCTTGAATGGCCATGGATGATGGAAATTCGGACATGCCCATAGGTGTGGCTGGACGGGCTGCTCGGTGCTGCTCGGACAGGCCCTCGGGTGCTGCGCGGACAGGCCCTCAGGTGTGCGCGGACAAGGCTGTACGGACAGGCCCAGGGTGCTTGGCAAGGCCCCTCGGGCTGTTGGCTCGGCTGGTTTTGTAGCCCCATGGGTGCGGCAGAGTGGGCTAGACGGATTAGGGCCTCGTGGGTGCTGGAAATGGCCCCTAGGTGTGCGGCAGATTGGACCCTAGGGTGCACCACGGTAACATTCTCCTCCACCGAATTGAGCGACGCCCTCGTCGCTCGTTGGGCTTCAAAATCGGCAATCTTGTCTTCAAATTACCATAAGTCTTTGTCTAACTCCCAACTACCCTCGGCTTCGGTTAGACCCTTCCAAAGCACAAAGTACTCTTGCCTTGGTTTGAATCCTTGGCGTCGAATGACTCGATCGGCTTCGATGGCTTCGAATTCTCTCTCGAACGAAGTCCTAACTCCAACAGGTGCTCGCTTGGAGATGTTTCTTTCCGGATCTTCCTTGTCCTCGTGGTAAGGCTTGAGAACACTAATGTGGAAGACGGGATGAACTTGGATGTGGGCGCGGCAAGTCTAGCTTGTAGGCCACCTTGCCTACTCTTTTGATCACACGAAATGGGCCTTCGTACTTCCTCACAAGAGCCCTGTGAACAGAAGAATTTCGAAGGGTTAGATGAAGTTTAGCCAAAACTAAATCATTTACCTGGAATTCGAAGTTGCGTCGCTTCTTGTCGGCCCACTTCTTCATTCGCTTGCTTGCTTTATGGAGGCAAGCGTTGGCTAAGTCTCTTTGCTCTTGCAAGTCCTTCACTACATGGAAGGCGGCTGGATTTGGACCTTGGTACTTGGTCACGATGGCATCGGGTGTGAGTGGTTGTTGGCCCATCACTATCTCGAACGGACTTTGGTTCGTGGCTTCACTCCTATGCAAGTTTTAGGAGAATTGGGCCACGTCTAGCAAATCGGGCCAATTCCTTTGAGATGCGCTAACAAAGTGTCTCAAGTAGATCTCCAATAACGCGTTGGCCCTCTCGGTTTGCCCATCGGATTGTGGATGAAAACTCGTTGAAAGGTTCAAGGAGGAACCCAACAACTTGAACAACTCGGTCTAAAACTTACCCGTGAACCAAGCGTCCCTATCACTTACTATGGACTTTGGAATACCCCAAAGCTTCACGACATGCTTTAAGAAAAGACGAGCGGCTTCGTCGGTGGGGCATGTCTTATTGGCGGGAATGAAAGTAGCATACTTCGAAAACCTGTCTACTACAACCATAATACTAGAAAAGTTATTAACACAAGGAAAACCAATAATGAAATCTAAAGAAATACTTTCCCATGGTCTTTCCGGTATTGGCAAAGGTTGAAGTAGTCCTATCGGCTTGTTTGCTTCGATCTTGTCTTGTTGGCAAACAAGACAAGTCTTCACGTATGCTTCTACATCTTCATTCATACGAGGCCAATAATAACGTTCATTAAGCAAAACTAAAGTACGATGCATACCTGGATGTCCCGCCCACTTCGAATCGTGACATTCCTTCATCAATGTCTTTCGCAAATTGTTGAAGTAGGGGACGAATAGGCGTTGGCCTCTTGTGAAAAGAAGATCATCTTCGACCCAAAATCGGCGTGACTTACCCTCTTTGGCAAAGGTGATTAGACTCTTCGCGGTGGGATCATGCGTCAAGCCTTCCTTGATGGATTCGAGTAGCTCACCACTTGGTTGGCTAATGGAAGCAAAGATGGCTTTACGGCTAAGCGCATTGGCCACGGTGTTGGTCTTCCCGGGCTTATGCTCCATTGAAAAATCAAATTCCGCCAAGAAATCTTGCCACCTAGCTTGCTTAGGAGACAGTTTCTTTTGGGTTAGATAATACGAAATTGCGGAATTATCGGTAAAGACGACAAACCTGGAACCCAAGATATAATGTCGCCATGTGCGAAGGCAATGGATGACGGCGGTCATCTCCTTCTCTTGAACGGTGTAGCGCCTTTCGGTGTCGTTCAACTTTCGGCTTTCGAAGGCAATGGGATGACCTTCTTGCATCAAAACTCCACCAATCGCATAGTCGAATGCATCGGTGTGGATGGCAAATGATTTGGTATTGATCGGGCAAGGCTAGAACGGGCTCACTTACCATGGCTTGTTTAAGCCTTTCGAACGCTTGTTGACAACTTGGACTCCATTCCCAAACTTTGTCCTTCTTCAAGAGTTCGGTCAAAGGCGTAGCTATGGCGGAGTAACTTTGCACAAATTTCCGATAATAGTTAGCTAAACCAAGAAATGAGCGAAGTTCGGTTACCTTAGTTGGCGGTTCCCAATCGTCGATGGCTCAAACTTTGCTTGGATCCATTCGGATCTTACCACCTCCAATGATGTGGCCTAAGAAAGGGACTTCTTGTTGAGCGAAACTACACTTTTCGCGTTTGATGTAAAGCTCGTTCTCACGAAGAACCTGCAAAACCTTCCTCAAGTGCATTAAATGTTCATGGAAAGTCTTACTATAGATGACAATGTCATCTAAGTAGACAACAACAAAGCGATCAAGAAAAGGTGAAAGTACCTTGTTCATTAAAGTGCAAAATGTTGCGGGAGCGTTTGTAAGGCCAAAAGGCATTACAAGAAACTCAAATGAACCATACCTTGTGATGCACGCGGTTTTGGGCTCATCACCTTCGGCTATTCGGACTTGATAGTACCCCGAACGAAGATCTAACTTTGTGAAGAATCTAGCACTTCCAAGTTGATCAAATAAATCGGAAATCAAAGGGATATGGTATTTTTTCTTTACCGTGAGTTTGTTTAGAGCGCGGTAGTCGACACACATGCGCAAGCTACCATCTTTCTTCTTTTGAAAGAGAATGGGTGCTCCAAACGGTCCCTTGGATGGGCGAATGAACCCGGCATCCAAGAGCTCTTTAAGTTGCTTTCGGAGCTCTTCTAACTCTGGTGGCGCCATTCGATAAGGTGCTTTGCTCGGCGGCTCGGCATTTGGCACCAACTCAATTCGATGATCCACCTCACGCTTGGGTGGCAAAGCCTTCGGCAATTCGGAAGGCATAGTGTCCTCAAACTCCACGAGAACACGTTCCACTTCTTCGGGAACTTCTTCGGCTTCAATCGCCTCGTCTTCCTTGAGCACGGCAAGGAAAGAATCTTCCTCCTTTCGCATACCATTCCAGAACTAGATGGAAGACAACATCTTGGATTGGATACCTACATCTCGACTCACGAGGACCATACATTTTTGGGCGCGATCGAGCACAACCAATACATCGGCAAAGGGAAAGAGAAGTGCATTAATCTTGTCTAAAAAAGATAAACCAATCACAAGATCATAATCATCAAAAGGAATTACCTTAATATCCTCACGGCCTTTCCAACTACCAAGTTGGATCTCGACCCTCTTTGCAACTCCGGCAATGGGCGCTTCTTTTGAGTTGACCGTCTTAATCCACCCACTTGTCTTCAACACGTTGAGATTGAGTTTTTGGGCGGCTCCTTCGGAAATGAACAGCTCGGAAGCTCCGGTGTCCACAAGTGCACGCAATTGCTTTCCGGCAATCGTGACTTCTACAAACATAAGACCACTTTTGGGCTTGTTAGATAAAGAATTCACTTGGAGATTACTTACAATTGCTCCAAGTTGGGTTGTGGGCTCGTCGTTGACTTTGACGGTAGAAAGACTTGTCCTTTGTGGGCAATCTCGAATATGGTGAGGTCCCTTGCAATGGAAACATCCTCGTCTCTCCCATGGTTTAGTTGATCGGCCTTGTCGGTTATTGTTGTTAGACGGCCTATCGTGGTTAAATTTCTCACCTCCGAATTTGGCATTCTTGTCTCCCCAACCTTTGGATTTTGGTTTTGGTTTGGGCGAGTCTCGCTTTTCGAACTTGGCTATTGCCTCGGCCTCGTCAAGGGCATAGGAAAGATCTTTGACACCACGTCTTTCCAACTCCATGTTAGCCCATCGGTTCAACCCATCCATGAAAATTGAGAAGCCTTCATCTTCTCCTAAGTTGGTGATTTGAAGCTTTAACTCGGTGAACTTCCTCACGTACTCATGGATGTTGTTGTCGTGCTTGAGTTGGCGTAGCTTTGAGCGCAACTCTCTTTGAGCATTCTTGGGATAGAACGCTTCATGGATCTCGTCTTGAAGCTCTTCCCAAGTATCTACGGGAACGTCTCTATCGGACTCCTCGGCACACCTGCGTCTCCACCATAAAAGAGCGTTGTGAGTAAAATAACTAGAAGCAATATTTACCTTAGTGGATTCATCCACGATGTTGGTGTTGCGGAAATATTGGTTCATGCTCCACAAGAAAGTATCGGTTTCTTGAGCATCTCTCGATCCTTTGAATTCCTTTGGTTTCGGCACATCGGCTAGCACTCTACTCGGACTTGAAACAACTCCGTTGGCCACGGTGGATTTATAGATGTTGAGTTCGACCCTTAGCACATTCATCGCCTTCTCTAGTTCGGTTAGCCCATCTTTAAGAGATCTATTCTCTAACTCCATGGTCTCGAGTCTATCTTCGAGGTCCTGGGAATCATCCTTGCAACCATCACCCCGAGATTCCAACGTATCTAGTCGGGTTTCAACAACATCGAGCCTCTCTCTGGACTCATTCGTGTTGTCCTCCAAACGGGTAACTTTGTCTTGCAAGGTTGAGATGGCATCTCTCGAACTACCCCTCTTGGCTTTTCCACCACGAGTCTCCATTGTCTTTGAGGTGCCATCGGCGGGAGCGTCACTTGGATTCGTCATCTCGAACAATTCTTCGTTAAAACGTAAGCTCTGATACCACTTGTCACGGGGCTAGGATTATATGGCTAGCTCGTGCGGCACTTGGTCGGGAAAGGACTTCGAAAGGGACCAAGTAAGCCTTAAAGTCAAGTCTTGGCTTGGCTAGGTGAGCGGAAGCGTTGCGAAGAGAAAGGAAAAGAGATGGCTCGAGTAATTGCAAAACGAAGAGCCTCGTTAAAAACCCCCTCTAAGCCTAGTTAGGGGGAAAAGAGTACTCGACGTTGCTATTCTTTTATTGATGAAAGAAAGTAAGAAAACAAAGGGAATTCAGGATGATTACAACTGAGGGGGTGAGGCTCTATTTATAGCCTGACACCTCCCGATCTAACGGTTGTTATCGATTACAATGGATGGCCAAGATCGGCCTAATCTACCTAATGAAGGCAAGAGAATGCTATCCATGATTCCTTCCATCTTGGTAGGTCTTCTTTCCTTGTGAAAAGGATTTGAATCTCCATGAATCGGGGAAGATTGGCATGCTTGATCCTTGCCTTGAATACCATGGTCAAAGGGGTAGATATTCCCCAGGAGTTGGGCTTGAATGACCATGGATGATGGAAATTCGGACAGGCCCATAGGTGTGGCTGGACGGGCTGCTCGGTGCTGCTCGGACAGGCCTTCGGGTGCTGCGCGGACAGGCCCTCGCCCCTCGGGTGCTGCTGGACGGGCTGCTCGGTGCTGCTCGGACAGACCCTCGGGTGTGCGCGGACAAGGCTGCACGGACAGGCCCAGGGTGCTTGGCAAGGCCCCTCGGGCTGTTGGCTCGGCTGGTTTGTAGCCCTATAGGTGCGGCAGAGTGGGCTGGACGGACTGGGGCCTCGTGGGTGTTGGAAATGGCCCCTAGGTGTGCGGCAGATTGGACCCTAAGGTGCACCACGGTAACAATATGGTCACATGAAATTGGACACTTTCCTTTGGAGTCCATTCCAATCAGTTTACTTATTCTCATTTGGAAAATGAACTGTCCACTTACCAAGTTTATTTTTCAAGATGGAATAATCATTAACCACTTTCGCAATGTATTAAAAAATATTTTAATACACAAGTTTGTGTAAACTCTAACAAATTTTTTAATTTTAGAGTTTAAAGATTTAAGTTATGGTTTAGAGTTTGGGATTTTATGTTGTATGATGTAGAATTTAAGGTTTATGGTTAGGATTTAGAATTTAGGGTTTAGGGCTAGAGATTTAAGTTTTAAATTTTATAGCTTAAATATAAATGGTTGTGTAAACTGTAATTTTTTTACGAAGATTGTGGACCAAAATATAACCCTTAAAAAACACCTCAACACAAGACTCTATCCCTCAATTCTTATCAAATTTTTTGACCATTTTAGAAAACGTCAACACTTCAAAAAAAAATAAAAACAAATCCACCTCAAAGTCATGAAATAAAATATCTCACACTATTATCTGGGTAAAAAACTTGATAATATTCAGCAATATTTTCATTTAATTAAGCTCTAAAATTTTATAAAGTACATGATTAAATTCTACTAAATTAAGATAGAAAGATTACCCGTTCAATTTTTTTTTATAAAAACAGAGATTGAGATTCATCATGGACTAAAAAACAAATTTAAAATAGACAAAAATATGAAAAAAAGGTTGCTGGTTCTTTTTAGTACGACGTGGACCCTGAATTGATACAATAACATAGCTGACGGTAAAAACACCTGAGTGTATGAATTTAGTCCCTTTATAAAAGAATTGATTAAAATTAATCCATCTATAATTAAATAGATCAATATACTCACTATATAAGGTCAAATTTTTACAAATTTAACATTTATAGTTGAAGAAATGACATTTAAATGATTTTTTCCACCTGCATCTAGGGGTGAGCAAAACTCGACTCGAAAAAACTAAAAATTTCGGCTCGAGGCAAAAAAACCTAACTCGTCTCTACTCGAAATTTTATAAACTCGACTTAACTCGAAAATATTTCAAATAAAGTTTGAGTTGTAATATGAAAATTCGAATAACTTAAAATTTTTAGTAATTAGTGGATTTATTTTTAAATTTGCATCGAGTTTCTCAATTTTTCTTGATATATATACCTGTATAAAAAATATATGAAGAAATATATATATATATATATATATATGATTAGAAAAAGTTGTTTAAATTTGAATCAAATTGTAGTATAACATGATAAATAATTACAATTAAATTTGTATATAAACTCGAAAACTCGACTCGACTCGTACTCGACTCAAATGTCATAAACTCGACTCCAATCGAAAAAATTTCAAATAAAGTTTAAGTTGTAACTCAAACTTTTTTGACTCAACTCGATCGAATGTTCACTCCTACCTGCGTCTCAACTCCAAACAAAAGACTACGTTTAAACAATAAATCTTAACATTGTAAACAATTTGGGCTTATTTGATTGTTTTTATTGGTACATGGACAAAATTGACCGATCCAATAGTAAAAGGGTTAATTTGAACCAATCCCTATAATAAAATAACTAATTTAAATCAATCTCTACAATAAAAGAACTAATTTGAACCAAGCTTTGCAATAAAGAAATTAAATTGATCCATTTAATAGGAGATGGACTAAATTAGTACAGTCCCTATAATAAGGAGGACCTGACAGAAAGTTTCACCCATAGCAGACAAAGATAGGGACTTGAAAAGAACAGAAATAGGAAGCATCACTGACTCTCATTTCCGTCCGCATTAATTCCCCTGTTTCTATCTCTATCTGCAATGAATTTCCCATCTTCCTATTAACATATAAATCTTCACAATTTCTATCTCTACAACGTCCGACGAGCATCAATAAACACCACTAACAATGAGTACTATTAATTTAATATACAAATATTTAAAATATAAAAAAATCAACATATAATTATAAATTATTTAAAAATTAAAAGGTAAATTAATTAAAATATATTATTTTATTTTTAATTTTCTTTTAAACATAGATAAAAATACCTATCTACCATTAAATTACAAAAACCTAATTTTTGTTCATTTAAAATTCAAGTCGCCGCCGCCGCTCCCACCATTGCTGAACTAAAAATAGATTAAAAAACGTCCGACAAAAAATGGTGAAAATAAAATTTTGTACGATGATATCCATCCACGTATTCCAATTTCAATTCCAATTACAAAATCCATTAGGTTTGTGTAATTAGGATCGTGTAATTGGGTAAACAAAACCCTAAATTACAACTTTCATTCCACAAATTGGGGCAGTACAAAAACATCTTAAATAACTGCAGTACAATCTAAAATTCGAATCCCAACTCCGATCCCAACCACGGCGGCAACGACTTGAATTTTAAATAAACAAAAATTAAAATTCTGTAATTTATTTAGGAATAAATAGGTACTTTGATCTATGTTTAAAAAAAATATTAAAAATAAAACAATATATTTTAATTAATTTACCTTTTAATTTTTAAATAATTTATAATTATACGTTTGAGTCTTTTTAATTTTAAATAATCTTTATAAATTAAATTAGTAATGTTCATAAATACTTATCGTTAGTGGTGATTATCGGTGCTCGTTCTCGTTGAGCCTAGTAGAAGTTTCCTCGATTAAAATGCATGGAGAGAGATTAGTATTTCATTAACAACAAAACGAAAACATGATTAAAACACACTTTTAAGTTTTAACACTGCCTCCCCTCCCCTCCCCTCCATTTCTTTTTCTTTTTCTGTTTAGAACTAAACCCAGTGCACAAAATGCTACCTATTTACAGATCAATGTGAAAGGAAAAGAAAGAGCAAAATGCAGAAAGCAGAGAGCATTTTACAGCAGTAGTAGAATATAGTATAAAATATGATCTATGAGATGCACCTCATAGAGTAGATGGAGACGGAAGGAGAAGCAGAATCAAGGGCGGGTGCACCGTGATGATCACTCTCCAATCCGTAGTCCATCATCGGACGGTACTCCAAGTCTTCATCATGATCATACACGAATTCTGGGATCTCTATCTCCTTCCTCTTCACGTGCTCCCATAGATAATCCACCCTACTCACGTACCTCAATTTCCCGTACAGCCTACCACAGATGATCGGAATCAATTATATATAATACTAGAAAAAAATATGAATCAAACGGTTTGATTTTAGTATTTTACCCTCCGGTGAAGAGAAAGCGACCGAAGGTGGCAAGGAAGAGCCGAGCCTGGAGACCAGGGTGCACGAAGTAAACGGCTTGGAGATTATCGTTGACGTCAACGGGGATCGCCTCGTAGATTGATCGGAGGGCTGAGATTCCGGGGAAGTTCTCGCTCCGTTGAACGCCGGTGTGCACGTACAACACCGAGAACGACTTCTTTCCTAGCCTTGGAAATATATGCTCCTCCAAATACTTCTTCAAAACGTCAGCGCTCAAAAACCGAGCTGATCAACCCACAACCAATAGCGTCAGAAACCCATATCTTTAATCGAAAAGGAAGGAGGGGGGAAGAGCGGGGGTTGTTTACCGGGAAAGAATTTTCCGATGATACGGAGAATCTTGTTGCCTCGTTTGTCTTTGCCGCGAATCTTGAAAATGTCGAGTTTGTGGAGGAGAAGTTCTTGATCAGACTCGGTAATTATCTGGGATGCCATGATTTTTGGGATTTGATTTGGATTATGATTTTGAAGAAACGTTGAAGGAAAATGACTTTTTTGAGGAATTTTTTTGAAATTCTGTTAGGACTTAGAAGCAGTTTTTTTAAGGAATAATAGGATGAGAAAGTCGGTGGAATTTGAAGGGAGGAGGAGGGAATTAAAATTAATATTTTTTTTCAATGGTATTATTATTATATATGCCAAAGACCAAATTTATTTATTGTGATGGGTTAGAGATAATGATGGTTGGTCCTTAACTCCTGTCTTTTTTTTTTTAAATTCTGATAATAGTTGAATTTAAATATATTTTTTTCATGTTTTTATCTGATTTTTTGTTTGATAAGGATAGAGGCGTTATGAATTTAGAATTAATTAGAAATAATGTATAAATGACAATACAACAATTTGAGTAGGACATGATTTATCGTTTTTTTATTGATTCATAAAATATAAAATCATCGAATAATTTCATCCAAGAATAACATCTATGTAATGAGAAATTAATTTTGCACCAACGTGTGAGAAATTAAAAAATAGAATTAAAAAAAAAAGTTGACCATAATTAAAAGTTGAGTGATTAAAATATAAGATTAGTCATATTAAATGACCAAAATATAAATAAAAAAGTAATGCTTGTTCGAAATTTGATGACACGATGTTATTGTTGTTATTTATAATTGATTAATTGAGTGATTAAATTACGATTTTTTGAAATTTAATGACCCAATTATAAACTCAGTTTAACAGAGTGACTTATGTTGTCATTTACCCCAAAAAATAATTGTATATTCCAAAAAGTATCTTCCATGGTAGGGTGCAGGGTAATTGTTGCGAGTCCCCGACCCCTGATTCCCTCTATCATTTAAATTCACGGATAAATTATTTGAATATATTTTAATTTTGTGGATAATAAATTTTGAATATTTAAATATAATTGGATTCATTGAATTTTAATATTTAGTAAATTTAAAATATCTAGAGGACAATGCTATTTAATTTAACTTCACAATTGAATAATAATATTTAAATTTATTCAGAATAGTAAATAAATAAATTTTAAAATGTCATTATTCAAATTTAAATAATAGATAATTATTATCTCTGAGTTGATTTGGAGCTTTTGAAGGATTCAAAGTAGAGTTAAATTTTTGAATTAACATTATGTTTGGTAGGGTAGAAACAAAATTGGAAAGATAAAAAAATAATCACTTTTTTAATTTTTTCTCTTCCTCTCCTTCTAATTTTAGGATATTTTTTTTACGCATGAGCATGAAAAAAATATGATCTATCTAGTTTTTTCTAATCAATCATACCAAAAAATTATTTTATTTCCATTTCCCCTCACATCCTTCCATGATCCTTTTAGTGGAGTAATAGTTATGAAGTGTATTTAAAAAAACAAATCCGAAGTGCCATTAAATTTCAAGACAAGACCAGCTTTGCAGCGGAGTGTAGCTTGTAAGTAAGGTGAAAAAATTAAATAAGATTTATTAATTGATCGAGTGATTAAAATATTTTTTATTATTTTATTTTGAATAAATTCAAATTCAATATTTATTTTAAAAATATAATTATCTCTTCTTAATAAAAAAATGGGCGGTTGGTTTGAGAATTTTAACTGGAAATAGTTGGAATCAAGTTCAACGAGGCTGGTTATTTGGGGTGGGTTTCGAGCCAATGAGGATGGGTGTTGGAGTTCGGGCAAATTGGTTAGAAGTTTGAAGGATATTTTGTTGATATTCCCACGTGTAAAACAGCTCCGCCAGACATTGAGAAGTGTGCACCCGATAACATGAACCACCACCCTACCTTCTGACGGTTTCAAGACTTATCCATGCAATTGCAAATGTCGGTTTACAATTTTACACAGAGACGGGCTTAAAATTTTAAGTTAACTGACGAATTTATAAATTTTTAAAGGTTAAATTTATAAAATTTTAATAAATAAAAATAAATTTTTAATAAAAAATAATTGATTTTTCTTTAATTTTATTAAAAATTTCAAAATTTTAAAGGACAACCGTATCGCTAGACCCGGGTCTACAGTCTACATCACCACCCTCTTTCGATACCTCTGTCTTTATCCGAAACCATTTCAACTGATTACTCAACCGTCAAAAGCTTTCGTGGCGTTGATTCTCCTCTCTTTTCACCTCAAATCCTTCATCAATCAGCAACCAATCCACCCTTTAAAAAGTCGGAACCAGAAACATCTCCACTACCCCATTCTCCACTCATTACCAACTTTCCCAACCAACCATGGAAGCGACGTCGTTTCTTTCTTCTTCTTCCTTCACCCTCTCCTCCCTTCCTCAACATCTCCACCACAAGGTTCTGTTCTCGGTTCCTGTAAAGCCGCAGGCATGTCGAATAGCTGTTGCCCGCAAAAAGTTGAGTTTCTGGTACGGACGCCCTAAGAAACTAGTTTTTCTTTTCCTTTGCGTTTTAGCAACTACTTGAGTGATGTTGTATGTTTTTGCATGTGAAGCACAAAGGCAACTCTTAGAGGAAATGTGCAGGCGACAGGAGTTCCGACTTCTGTTCCGGTGAGAGTAGCACACGAGCTTTATCAAGCTGGCCATCGGTATTTGGATGTTAGGTAATTTTTACTGCTTTAATTGAATCTTAAAAGGTCCGATTGTTATAAAAAAAAAAGCCTTTCAATATTTTTTTTGTAGGACTCCGGAAGAGTTCAGTGCAGGGCATGTTCCTGGGGCCATTAACGTCCCTTACATGTACAAACTTGGATCAGGTTGGTTCTAAATTTCTCTTCTTTTTGAGCTAATTTGTGTCTCAATTATCTTCTTTTTAGCCAAACGAAGACAACGACCGATGTCTGGTCTGGTGTCTCGCCTCGTGTATTACTTTACGTTTACTCCGAGGTTGGGGTACTTGCTTACTGCGGTGGCAAGCATGGTTTGGTGAAATTTTATTTGCCTTGCAACTGATTTTTAGCCATTTTTTCTAAAAATATTTTTTTTTGCTTGCAGGAATGGCAAAGAACCCCAGTTTTCTGGCGGAAGTATCAGAACATTTTGGAAAATATGATGAACTTATTGTTGTGGGTTTTTGTTAACCAATTGAACTGAAAACATTTTCTTTTAGAACATGTCCATTTTAATGACTAAATTGCTTGGTTGTGCAGGGGTGCCAACTTGGGAAACGATCTCTAATGGCTGCCACTGATCTTCTAGCTGCTGTAAGCACAGAAAATTTTCATTCTTCAATCTTTCTGAATTGGTTCTAAATCAGCCATTATTTCTGTAATATCTAACTAGAAAACAAGCATATTGGTTTGGTTGGATTTTGAATCTTTGAGTTAGCAAAGAACTATGTTCTACTACTTTTCCTAGGTTAATCTACATGTTGAAGATAGATAGCTAATTACAACTTCTGTCATTGATTCTTTTTTCAGGGCTTTACTGGTGTCACCGACATTGCCGGAGGGTATGCGGCGTGGACTCAGAGCGGGCTTCCGAAAGAATGATGATGCTGTAGCCACAGAATAAGTTGCTGAATGCTGATACAATAATAAAGTTGGAAGACAAAAACCAAAAAAAAATCAAGTGAAGAAAAGATCTAACTTATCAGTGTAGTAGCCAGCCACAGAATAGCAAGAAAGTATGTGAATTTAAATGTCCAGAGAAAATGCTCTTGTTGTTCTGTATGGAAAAGGAAACAGAAACAAACAAATAATGAATGAATGAATGATTGGAACTAGTAAAGTTTGTACATAAAATTCTCTTCTCTTCTCTTGATGGACATCACTTATTGTCCTGTTATGAAATTTGCCTACTTGGCTTCATGGACTGGTTTGGAACACAGATTTTCCTTAACCAATTTTGAAAACTATACTTACAAAAAGACTATAGGCTATAGCCCAAGGAAAGTGTTGTTACCATGCCAACTAATTATCAAGACAAGCTTAAAGGGCAGGCCTCAGTAATAGAAATCATCTGTTCTTTTTCGGTGTTTTTATTTATACCCTCACACTAAAAATTAATTTTAGGGTTTAAAGTTAGGGTTTGTGGTTAAGGCTTAGTTAATTCAGGGTATGGTGTATTTTTGGGTGTAGGGGTAGGGTTTAGTATTTAGAATTTAGGGTTAGAGCTTGAAAATTAATTTTTTTGTGTTTTTTAGCATTGAGACATAGAAATGGACAATCGAAAAAGGGCAGAAGAATTTTATCTGCCTTAGAATTGAGATTTGAGATATCATTTGTTTAGATAAGGTTTGATTCATGGGTTATAAAAAAGATTGGTCATGCCATTAACCACATCAGCAGCAGCAGTATAAGACATTTAAACGAAGATTAGAAGAAAAACTCAAGTATTATTCTCTAATATTCAGTATTATCGGCCTCCTCTCGATTTAAATAGATGTAGACCAAACAACAAATCCTGCAAATCCTATGGTAATTGTTGCCTTTCGTTTACATTTAACATCTACCATATGCACATGCATTTTTTATTTGATAAGCAGTTGCAGTTATGGTAGTTCTCATGGCCCCTTCTTTTTCTTTGTCCCGACTCCCGTGTATTAAGGATTGAAATTATGGGTAACATGACCTAAACCATGTTAAATTTTGGAACAAAAACATGACCTGAACATGTCTTAACCATAGTTTGATCTTAATCGATAACCAGAATAAAACCCCCAAAGCATAAGGTAATAAGAGTCTGTATAGTACTACTACTATAAACTTCCTGCAAAACCAATATTAAACATATGGCAACAAGATACAGAATCACCAGTTCATGAACAAGAACAAACCTTTGTACCAGCCTCGGAGATATGAAAGAGTACATAAGATATTGGCACGGCTCAATCAGACCAAAACCACTGATGCTTTCAACCATTGGAAGATCAAAACATGCCTTTGTTTCATGTCTGAGTGAACCAGGCCAATATCACAGTTACTATTCCATGTAACTTCAGAGCACGAAAGCAAGCCTTGGGGTACTGAAGCTTGCCCAAACAAGCAACAAGGAACGAAACAGAGAAGAGAAAACTGAAGAATTTGGGGAGGAAAATGGGGTTTTAAAGAAGAGAACAGACAAAACAGAGGAGCAATGAAGTTAGATGGGGGACTTGAGCATTTAAAACAGCTACTGCCGAAACAGAAAAGTTGGCCCATTGCATTAAATCCATTATTCTCTCCCTCCCATTGTCCCATCCACCAAGTTTCCCTCTGAAAACCTGCCTTCAAAATTTACACACACTTCTAAGCTCTAATATAACATTACCATCCATCGGCAGATAGCAGCATCACCAGTATGAACATACGGCTACGCATCTAATCTAGGTAGAGAAAAAAAATTGTCCTTTAAAGGTGATCACATGGGCGGTGGGTGAAGCAAGAATGCAGAGAGGTTGAGAGTTAGCCCATGCCATGATCGTGATACTCTCTTTGTGCATCATTAATGAAGGAATCTCGATCTGGGACGGACAGACACCAACATTAATAGGCAAGGTAAGGCAACCGGGCGAACTATTTGTAGTAACTGGAACCGTTGTTTCAATCCAGTTTGGTTGTACTTGCTTTGCTTGGAGTTGAAGGGTAATCACTAATTACGCTACACAAACCAGAAAAGAGAGATTGTACATTTTCTTCTTCTTTTTATATATGGGCTAATTCCACAAAACTTCCACAACCTATAGTTCAGATTCTAAATTCAACCCTAAACTTTAAAATGTGCTATTTTAGTCATCAAAATACCAAGTCTTTCTCTCATCCTATCTATACCTTAGCTTGGATGTTAAATGCCATGTTAAATCCAAGTTGGAGAATATTTCTTCTTTTTAATACGTTGTACCTAAGTTGTTTGTGTGATAGGGACAAACATGTTTGAAGTTCGATCAATGTGTTTTATATAAGTTTTACTATTGATTGAGCAAACATTTAATAACGCCCAAGCTAACAGTTAAGTTGTTGGAGGGATGTGATTGATACGATATTGATAATTTGAGAATTTAAATAAAAAAATTTTAAACTTTAAGGATTAATTTAGAATATGGGTTATAATTTGAGGACGTACGGTAGAATTAACCCTTTATACTCGGTTTTCTTTGCATGACTAAAAGCTGAAATACAATATAGTGACGGATAAAAAAATTTATTCATTTTCGGTGCCCTATGCCCTAGCACTAAAAACACTATAAAATTAAATTTCAAGCCCTAACCTTAAATTATAAATCCTAAACTCTACATCATGTACCCTAAAAAATACGCTCTACTCTAAATTCTCTAAACTCTAACCTAAAATTGTAAATTCTAAACCTAATTTTAAGCGTGAGGGCATAAGTAGTAGCACCGAAAAGGGGCAAAGAATTTCCATCATATATTGACACGTATAAATGAACAAATATCCTCTGTCCCTAACTATGCCCCTTCTATGCCCTTACACTAAAAAACACTTAAAAATTAAATTCTAAACCTTAACCCTAATTTCCACATCTTAAATCTTAAACCCTACACCCTAAAAATTCACCTTATTCTTAGTTCCTTAAACCCTAACCATGACCCCTAACTTTAAACCATAAACCCTAAACCCACTTTTTTAAACTGTGGGCACCAAAGGAGGTAAAGTTTAGGGGCATAAGATTTCCATCCCATATATATATATATATATACATACATGTGAGTAAAAATCTCCTGCCCCCTAACTATGCCTCCTTATATGCCCCCTACTAAAAAATACGTAAAATTTAAATTTTAAGCCATAATCTTAATTTACATATAATGTATGTATCATCTAATAAAAATTCTCTGCCCCTAAGCATGCCCCCTATATTAAAAAACACTTAAAATTAAATTATGAATCATAACCCTAAATTTCAAATTCTAAATAATATACCTTAAAAAATACACCATAATTTATATTTTCTATACCCTAACTTTTAACTTAATCTTATACCATAAACTCTATACCCTAATTTGAGTATGGGCATAAATAGAGTTATACTAAAAGGCAAACGATTTTCATCCTGTATCATGTATGCACAAGCACAAGAGAAAGAAATTGTTTTGTCCGCTGTGGCGGATGCTTTGAAACTGCTAGCTGCACTAATTTTGGTTCCATCAAAGATCAAACATTGTCTTCTTCAGGTAACGTCAACGACCTTTCAGCACTATCAGGATGCGAGTATATTTACCTTCGTTAAGCGGCGAAAACTCACCTCTAAATCCAAATTAATTATTTCCCAAATGAATATTCATCCCCAGCTAATAAAGACAATGAAGAATGTTAGTGTATAACATAATGTATATTAATGGCGGGGGGATTATCCCAATGTTCCACCTTAAACAAAACTCCAAAAATTGCTGCCCTTTATACTCAAACCACCTCCAAGCAAGTCCAAATTTTCCAAGATAACAAAATCCCATCTTTCTCTATGAACTTTCCGCTCTATCCGTCATCGGGGCTAGATCCCGATGAAGCATCACCAGAATGGCTCAGCAAAGGAGACAATGCATGGCAACTAACAGCCACGTACTTTGTCGGCCTGCAGAGCGTTCCGGGGCTGGTGATACTGTACGGGAGCATGGTGAAGAAGAAATGGGCTGTTAACTCGGCTTTCATGGCTCTTTACGCCTTTGCCGCCGCTCTGCTTTGCTGGGTTTTATGGGCACACCGGATGTCTTTCGGGGACTACGATAGCTATCTGGTGGGGAAGCCTGTTAATTCATTGTCTAATGTGTTCCTTCTTGGACAAATGGGTGATGGTCATAAGCTGCCAAATGCTGATCATGTGTTTTACGAATTTGCTTTTGCTGCGATTACTGTGATTTTGCTCGCCGGATCGTTGCTTGGGAGGATGAACTTCTATGCGTGGATGCTGTTTGTTCCTTTGTGGTTGACGTTTTCGTATACCGTGGGGGCATTCACCATATGGGGCAATGGGTTTCTTCGTAACAAAATTATTGATTACGCCGGTGGTTATGTCATCCATCTTTCGTCCGGGGTGGCTGGTTTTACTGCTGCGTATTGGGTAAGTAACTACAGCACCTTAACATTTTTGACCCTTCTTTTTGCTATATCAAGCAAACTTGTAAAACTATGGTGATTGTGTGGCTGATGACTGCAGGTTGGGCCTAGACATTCGCATGACAGACAACACTTTCCGCCCAACAATATAATTCAGATTTTAGGAGGTGCAGGATTTCTATGGCTCGGATGGACTGGTTTCAATGGAGGGTCTCCACTTTCAGCAGGCGTCGTCACTTCTTTAGCCGTGATAAACACCCATATCTGCACTGCCACCAGTCTATTGATCTGGCTTGCTTTAGACATGGTTGTGTACAGGAAAAGCTCGGTCATCGGTGCCGTCCAGGGGATGATCACAGGCCTTGTGTGCATCACTCCCGGTGCAGGTTATACTTCACCCAAAAGATTGTATTCATTATCATTATAAAGTCCTTTTTAAGAGGCCTGTTTCACTCAACATATGATACATGCATGGGCAGGTCTTGTGGATCCATGGGCAGCAGTCCTGATGGGAGTGATGTCCGGGTCGATTCCATGGTACACAATGATGGTTTTGCACCGGAAAATTGCTTTCTTCCAAAGCGTGGACGACACGTTAGGGGTCTTCCATACACATGCGGTGGCCGGTGTTTTAGGAGGTCTCCTCTCCGGCCTCTTTGCAAAACCCAAGCTTCTGAAACTGATGTATGGTAGCCACGAAATATATGGACTACACAGTAAGGGACAGTTCCACCGTGCTCTCAGACAAACGGGTCTTCAGCTTCTTGGAGCCGTTTTCATCACTGCATGGAATGCTGTTGTTACCAGCATCATCTGCCTTGTCATAAGCCGCTTTGTTAATTTAAGAATGGACGAAGAGGCTCTAGAGGTAGGGGATGATGCCGTGCATGGAGAGGAAGCTTATGCACTGTGGGGAGATGGTGACAGGATGCCGAAACCTCGCCGTTTCCGTATACCACTTATTTGCCACCGTCTGGTTTCGACTCAAGTTTGATAAATTTCAAACGAGAAAGACGATCGTCTTCTCGATTATTGTATTTTACACAATGTATCCCATAATCATTGTGCTTATATCAGTGTACTGGTAAATTGTCTGCTGCAATATATTTATACCATCATTTGGTTCTACATATATTACAGCCTACATGCATGAAAGGAACTTTAGAGAGGCACTTCGTTTAATGCTGAAAACAATAAGATTAGATTTATTTAGAATTAAAATCACATAAAAAAAACCAACAGCGTATGAATGTCATAGTACTTACCAAGAACAAGTACAGAAAAGAAAATTGAATGACAGTTAAAACCAACCATGCAATTATTTTTTGCTTTTTACAAACTAGCCAAATCGTACTTCACAAACTATTACTACTTCACACATAGAGGAACACAGTTATGCCGGTCCGGTCGTCCAATGTCATGCCACTGTTGTTCCATCTCTACCAATCTTGATCAGAACAATGGGGGAAAGAAGATTCTCAATTATGTTGTAAGAACATCGGGAAGCTGGATCGAGTGAGCTCCGAGTACTTTACCGCCAACATCAGGGAAATTTTCATGTCCGGGGAGCGGGTTTACTTTTCCATCGATATCTACTTGCACAGGATACATCAGGAGGTGACCCTGCAATGGTGAATGCTCAGCATCTGTGAATTTCTTCCAGTTCTCTTCTGCAATCCCATTCACCGTCTTCACGCAATCTAGACTTTCTGGCTCCTTGAACAGCTTATTTACCTCGCCAAGATGCTCCGCCCATAATGACATTCTATATCCATGTACCTGCCAAATGCCAGAGGGGCATCACTGAGTAGAAAGTACACTAAAAGATTCGAATTCTCATCAACAGCTTCCTGGCAATGCAGTTCTCGAGGCAGTATTTTTGTTTCATGTGTTGTTTTAAATGTGAAGGAGAGATAAAAGCATCCTCTAATCTAACACTATGAACAACGGAACAGAAATGTGAAACATGTTTCTCTCATTGCAATGCAATAAAGATATCTAATGAACAACATTTAAGCTCATTCAATGCCTTTTCCTTACCAGTTACCATCTCTGAACAGCAGCCATTTTATTGGTCTAAAAATCAACAGTTTACTAGGAAGAAACAATAAGCAGAAAAATATACAAACCTGACCGCGAGGATGTTTTTTATTAGCCCATGTATAATGTGGTTGATAGGCTCCCATAGCGATCTCTGTGTCTTTTGTACCAGCCATAGATCTTTGGTTAATATTTGCTGATCCCACTATTACATACTCATCATCTACTATCATTCCCTTTGCATGCACATAAATCATGAACCGACCAAATTTTGCGGAGTCAGAGACCTAAGCAAAATATAAAATATATTAAAGTAATGAATTGATAAGCAACTCGGAGCTTCATTGTGAACTATCAATACAACTATTATTCTGTCTATATTCAAGGAACTCTCCACTGTTTATCAAATAAAAAACTAGAGCTTATCAGCACAAAAACATTATAAAAACAACCACAAAAACCAAATGCAGAAATCTAGATTTATGTAGGATCAATCCTGATCCGATTTCAATAGACATTAATCTACAACAAGAACCTAAAAGTTAACAAAAGGGTTCGAGCAATTACCGAATTACTGCCATTGAGCATTTCCTGGGAGACCTCTTCCCGATTACCTAAACAATAGAAATTGAGGTAATCTCGAGGATGTGCATCCTTAATTTGCATGGACTTGAGTTCTTGTGCAACAACATCATACATCATTTGCATTGTTTGACTCTGGAAGCACAAGATGGGTGAATCTAAGTTAAATACCTTTGGCATTTCTCTAGTCTGAACAGAGAATTCCACCTTCATATTTTGGTAACAGTAAAGGTGGTGTCAAAACACTAAACCCTAAACAAAAAATGAACTCAAATATAAAATAAGTCCAACTATGCTCAACTAGTAGAAGCCATAGCATATTTTCCCAAAGCACACTAGCATAGGCATGCTTCCAGAATTGGAAGATCTTGCATCAGATATCAAGTCTAAGTTCAGAACCACCTATGGACTAGCAATGAAACGATTTTTTTCTCTTCGAGAAATTCAAGGAAGGTATATATTGGAATAAGCAGACAATTGCACTGTTGCTTCATGTTTTTATCATAATGAATAGACATAAGATGGTTACAGCTAATATGGTTCAGGAGCTAGATACCAACCTGCCAGAATAGAATTTCCTGTACAGTAGCAGTGTTAGGATCACCCTCGGGCCACAAAGGAATGATGATATATACCGCGAATCTCTCCCCTGCTCTGATTTTAGAAGTAACCTTTAGCGCCAGTTCCATAGGGATCAGATTATCAGCCCCTAAAAGAAATAAAATAATAGTCGTACATTTTAGCTTTTTTATTGTTACCAAAAGATTAGTAGACATACGACAAATCCGTATGCTGAATAATTGATGGGGGAACATTCTTCTGAAAACAAAGAATTCGAAGATATGGAAACATATAACCTTAATTGCCAAGGATAACACCGCTGACCTGCATTTTTATATGATGGCCATGCATATGAAGATCCAAGGAAATACTGATTTTCAATGTATATGTAATGCTGGGCAGATCTGATAGCCTGTATATAAGCAGTTTGAATGCTTTTATCTATCACCTGATTTTTTGAACAGGTAAGATTCTGCAGAAAAGACAGCCAACAATAAGAACCATGATATGTCATTATACAGAAAAAATGGTAGTTACAAGTAGAAATCTGGAACAGGTGAAAATCTAAAATATGGAAAAGCTACATATTATGTTTACTCCATCTTAAAATCAGAAGAAAAGCAATTGCAAGGAGAAACCTGATTCTGAGCTTTTTTGATGTATTTGGGAAATCCTCTCAGTGATCCTGAGTCAATGGAGCGGAAAATCTGTGGAAGAAAAATAAAACAAAAATTGCTACTTCCTTTTTGAGAAATGAAGAGAAAGAACAAAATTAACACGTAGTTATCAGCAGTAAAAATTTACACAACCTGAACATCCCAGTTTTCACGATCATCTTTGCTAAGAACATGTACTTTGGGATCATCGTCCGGAACTATTGTAGTACCATCGTCTGTCACAGCTAAGGGAGGACTTTGTATCCATGATATTCGTTCTATCCTGATCAAAGAATCATTGTCCCAGTGAGATTTTCCTTTAAAAATTAGACTGAACTCTTTCCACCTGGTTGATTTCCTCCACCGCTGCTCAAAGTTGATAAGAACATCATATGCAGCAGGCCCTTCGATTCTGCTGTGTAAATCATGCCATGGTTGCCTTGGAGCCTTGGTTCCGGCCTAAAAAGTAGAGACAAGTAGAGAGAAGAGGAGAAAATAAAGAAGTGCCAAGATTAGAATTTAAAGTACGTGAACCTAAACATGTTTGATGATACAGTTGATAATTAACTGAACAAAATGCCAGTCTCGTATGAAAGCAGCTTGTTTCAAATTGCAACACAAGCACACAAGCCCTAGTCGCAATCTAAATAGCTAGTTGGAAATTTTAGGTGTCACTTACAGGAAAAGTAGGATTATGAAAATCATCCTTGAAAACAGTGTCAAGATCACGGAGTAGTCGATGTTCAGGTGTATCATAACGACCATCACAAAGATCGATACCTCCAACAAATGCAGTTATCTTTCGATGATTGCCGACTGCCTGTGTGTCAACAAGGACACATTTTTGATGATGCGTAAACATGGTTCCAACAACCTGCACAAAATAATTGCATAAGCAACCTCAGCAAAGTGTTTAGTTGAAACACTTATCAAAATCAAATAAAATTTGTCAAATCCATAAAATAGTTCGCTAAACTAATCCACCAAGCAAAACCAGAAACGTTAAGTAGAATATATGCACCCAGTTAAATGTGCAGAAACCTGAATATGCAGGAAATGAGTTCTCCAAGGTAAAGGGTCTAACTTTCACATGCATCGAATTAGCAAAATACATAATTCAATATCCTAGTGCAAAGCATTAAGGATATTCTGACTCGAGCCACATGGTTAGAAATACATCGATTAATTACTTGAACACAAAGATAAACAAATTATTTGCAGACAACAATAGTTCAAAATAAAGAAAGCCTTGCCTGCTGTTTGAAAAACCCAAGCTTACTGCTAGCATAGCGTGGAGCCAGCACACAAGTAACAGACGAATGCTTAAAAAACTTCAACGTTTCTTCATCGTGCGTCTGCATCACTCCAGCCTGCAACAACCACATTACCATCTCATAATTTCGAATAATCATCAGATAAAATAACAGAGTTTCGAGGGAACTTATTTTACCGTACGGATACCGAATTTATCATGCGAAGTTTTATCATCCCAAACCAACAACAGAACTCTAACCCCTTCTTCAGATTTATATTTAAGCAATTCACCTAGCGTTAAGTCCCCGCCTCGCGGCAATGGCCGTGTCGGCTCTCGAACAAGATTAATCTTATGAAAAACGGACCATCCAACAATGTAAACCATATGATGAGCCTCAGATATAGCATAACAAATATCCTCCCAACAGTTCCCTTGGCTATAAACTTTACCATCGTCTAATTCTATTTTAGGCAACATACCGTCCGGCGCGTGAGCATCCTGGTAAAGGGTCACCTGGCTCCCTTTCCTTAAGGGGAAATACGTGTGCCTGACGCCGGCTTGCTCTGGGTCGCTAGCGACGCCCTGCTGATACAAGGGATTTTTCTCGCACGGCGTGAATGTCATATCGAGGTAAATTGCCGAGTCCTTCTTAGGAGGCTTTCCCTTGGGGCCAATGAGCGGGAACCAGCCGGTGATATGCTCTCCCGTGGCGATTCTCGAAGCGGGGATCTTGGCGGTGCCGATTGCTTCAGCGCCGAAGAGGTCGTTGTCTTTGACGTTAATTTCGAGCTCATTCACAGGATGAGCGAAAGGGATGATGAAACGCTCGTTCCACTTCGGGTTCTGGGAGTTCTTCAAGACGCGTGTGCGAGCGACGGTGGCTTGTGGGAGGCAAACGGTGACGTATGGGTCGCTGGTGATGATTTTACGGTGCCCGTGGATCTTGGAGTCCCCATCTTTAGCAGCCGCCTGCGACGGAGGTTTGCAAGGCTCGCAGGTTACGCAACTCCGAATATGATTGGCCATAAAATCCATGTTGGGCAACCTCCTGGCTTCAACAATGGTTAAATCTAAGTCACCGTGAAGATAAATCATCTCCTTCGACCCTTCCTCCGCCATTTTCACAGTACCAAAAACAACAGCAGAAAGCTAAAACAAACAAAAACCCAGAACAGTGTCAAAGTTTGTGTTTTGGGTTCGGAGCTGGCGGCGCGGCGGTGGAGGTTCGGTGTTGAAAGGAAAACGGGAAAGTGGGTTGTCGTTTAATGAATAAAAACAGTGGGAGGGACGTGGGTTTTGAGGGATTAATACGAAGATGGCAGCCGTAGTGGAAGAGGCATATCGTGCAACGGCGGTTACAGACGGCTACACTAAGCTAAAAAGCTGCTTGTTTTGGATTATTGGATATCCTTGTTTTCAAGGGACACGTGATTCATGACTTCGTGTCTTAAAAATTCTGAATTTCAAAAATAATAACGATGAATCATCATTCAGCTGAATGATTGACGATGCTAACTAAGATAGGAAACTTTTATCTACTAAGAGTAAGACTGTTTATATTGTATTATTTTGGATACGAAATAAAATATTTTTTTTTTTTGGATAAATTGTGTTTGTATTATATTATTCAAGAAAACAACATTACACTTGTATCAGAGTCAAAAAACCTCATCAAAGGGTGTAAACCCCCTTAAGCTATCCCAAGCTATACAAATATGCCTACTTACAGAACTACATATATTCTTTCCCTGTACACGTATTCTCACTATTTTCCTAATACAAGCAAAAATACTATTAAAATCACTAGCAAGCCCTTTAAATTTCCTTCGATTCCTTTCCTCCCAAACTTTATAAACGAAGGCACTCCACGCGAGTTTAAGTATGAAGGCATTAACTGATTTCCCTCTCAGATTTGCACACAACCATTGCATCTCATTATCCCAGCTATATGTTGTCCGATGAACATTGCATGCTTGAAGGATAGACATCCAGAGGTTCCTCGCAAAAGGGCATTGAGCAAAGAGATGGTTCCTTGACTCCTGACCAGTAGTACACAAGGAACAACGTCCATCCACCACCATCCCCATTCGCTGCAGTCTATCAGTCGTTGGGAGTCGATCCAAGATAGCCATCCACAAGATTATAGCATGCTTAGGAACATGCAATCCAAACCAGACCAGCTTGTGCCAAGGTACCCTGGGAGCAGCTTCTCGCACACCATTCCAAATATGAGTCATGTCAGATACAGAGCCCTGAAGCAGATTCTGAGCAAGTGGTCTGAGCTTAATTATTTTCCGCATGCACCAACTAAACCACCCTCTGCTAGTCACAGACCAGTAACTTTGTTCCTTAAAAACATACATTTTTACCTAGGCAACCCACAAGGATCTTTCAGTAGATAAGAGCTTTTTAATAAGCTGAATGATACATGCTGCATTCCATGAACCAAGATCTTTGATTCTTAAGCCCCCTTCACTCCTTGGTTTACATATAGTCTGCCAACTAACACGAACACCAGTCGCAGGTTCATCCTTACTCTTCCAAAAGAATCGCATATACATCTGCTCAATCCTTTTAATCACTCCACTAGGGATTACAATCTGTCTGCACCAGTAATTGACCAAACTAAATACCACTGCTCTCAATAGTTGCATTCTGCATGCATAGCTTAGGTGCCTAGAAGCCCAATGTCCCAATTGGCTTCTAATCTTCGCAAGCAAGGCACCACAATCTCGTTCGAAAAGCTTTCAATTATTGCCCTCTTTTAATACATTTTTATGGTACACTAACAAATTAAATTTTAAATATTAATTTTAAATTTTAAATTATACTCCCTAAAAAAATACACTCTGCATTTAATTTTTTAAACTCTAACCTTAAACATTAATTCAAATTTCAAACTATAAATTCAAAGTAGTGCCTAAATTCATAATTATTTTAAATTTTTTTAAAAATTTAAACCTAATATTTTAAGGCGGGGCATAGATAAAATACTAAAAAAGAAAAAAAATATTATTGTATAAATTTGAATCTTAATATAAAAATATAATACTGCTTCTCTGTTTAGTAAAAAAAATCTACCCGTTTATTTTATTCCTTATAAGTTAATAGCTCATCATAAATTATTGCTACTATACTGATTTAGTTGATTTATCGCCTTGTTTCTATTTTTACTTTAAACGTTTCCTTTCTATTTAAAAAATTAATAACCAATTATTGTTATTATAATATTCGTATTATGTCGTGTGAGTTTTTATTTATTTAAATATATATTTTTATTTGTAAATTTAGTTAATATATAGATATTGCATAAAAAATTGACATATAATTTGTAAATAGAATAAATTGAGATAAAATAATTTTTAATCTCTAACTTTAATATTTTCTTAATTTGATTCATAATTTTTTATATTAGTAATTTTTAAATTTTGATTGTTATTTTAATTTTAAAATCAAATTGTCACATTTAATATGTAAACAATGTATACAATTAGTTTGGATTAAATGTTATGTTATATTTTAAATTAATAATATGTCTTTTAAGACTCATTCTATATAAATACTCTTTGGAGAATGTTTATTTATCATTTTTACTTGGTGTTCTTTGTGGATAAGAAACCAGGATGAAAATACCTTTTTATCACCTTTTTAATTTTTTTTTTATTAATCTTTATATTCGAATATTCATTTTTTGAAGAAAAAACGTTTTTATTCGTTTGAATTATTTTGAATTAAAGTTGGATGATAATTGAAAATGGGAATGAAAAGTTTATTGGCATGATAGTTAATAGTGTACGGGCTGGGAAAAGTTATTAAGGTTCAATTATGACACTTGAAGAACTAATATTCTTTTACAACTACAATTTCGATTATAATTATAAATTGAAAAAAATGCATATTCAAATAATTATTTTTAAAATTAATCATAGTAATTTTAAATTAAAAATCAAATTATAGTATGTAGATAGGATAAAATTCAAACTTGAAATATGAAAAGTTCAACTTTGTCGTGAGGAATGTTTTTTTTATAAATATTATGCAGAACAATAATTTTAATGAAATTAAACAATCTAAAAAATATATTTAAATTGGAATAGTTTATATAAAATTACTATATATGTGTTGATATAATATATATGTGTTTTTTTCAATATATATACTTATAGTTATTTTAATACATCTTATTATATATTTTTTAGGGTTAACTAAACCACATACCACTCAACTATGACCACTAACTCGAAAATGCCACCGAATTTTAGAAAAGTGCGAATCTAACACTAAACTTTAGCTTTTGAATCGAAAATGTCACTCCATCATTAACTCTTAACGTCCCTATTAAGTCAAAATGGCATCATTTTGGTACGACTGATTTGAAGCTTAATTTATCCTAAAAAAAACGACATAGTTTTGCTGGAGAAAAAAAAATATTAAAACCACACTTTTGAAGGGATTTAAACCCAATACCTTCAAATTCAAAAGCTAAGCCTTAACCACTCAGCCAACATAACATTTTATAATATTTTACCACAAATATTATATATCTCAAACCACTTGAGATTAATTCAAATTATTTTATAAAATAAATAATATTATAAATAATATCAGTATATAAAAATATAAAATATATTATTTACACATATATAAATAAAAATAAATTATTTTTATATATATACAAAAATTTTAAAATATTCATAAAAATAATATATTTATATTATAAATAATATATAAATACCTTAAACTACAAAGTCTAAACCCTAAACCCTAAATCTCAACTATAAACATAAAGATATAGGATTTTTATATATTATTTATAATTTAAATATATTGTTTTTATGATTATTTTTTGTTTTTATAAAAATAATATATAAAAATATAAAAATAATATATTTTTATTTATATGTTATTGATATATATGTAAATAATATATTTTATATTATTTATAGTATTATTTTTTCATAAAATAATTTTATTAAACCAAATGGATAAATTTATATAATTTAAATAAAAATATATTATTTTTATTTTTATATTTTTTATAATATAAATATATTGTTTATAAAATCTTAAAATATTGATAAAAATAATATATAGAAACCCTTATACCATAAATTCTAAACTCTATGATTTAGGATTTATGTTTGAGGGTTCGAATTAGTGGGTTAATAGCTCGAGGTTTAGGGTTTTTTATATATTATTTTTATAAATATTTTGAGTTTTTTTAAATTAATACATTTGTATTATTAATAATATATAAAAATAACATGTTTTTATTTATATATATTGATATATATGTAAATAATATATTATATATATATTAATATTATTTATAGTATTATTTATTTCATAAAATAATTTGAATTAATCTCAAGTGGTTTGAGATATATAGTATAAAATATTATTTAATGTCATATTTGTTTAGTGGTTAAGCTTTAGCTCTTGAATTTGAAAGTCTTGGGTTCTAATCTTTTTATAGGCATGATTTTAATATTTTTCTTCCAGCAAAAACGACGTCGTTTTGACTTAACATGGACGTTAAGAGTTAACGACAAAGTGACATTTTCAAGTCAAAAACTAAAGTTCATTGTTAGATTTGCCCTTGTTTAAAGTTCAATGACATTTTTGAGTCAGTGACCATAGTTGAGTGGTATGTGGTATAATTAACATTTTTTTTTACATCTTACTTTATATTTACGTTTACGTGTAACAATTATATTAAACATATTAAAATAAGATAGTAATTTTGATGTTTTCTACACTTATAAAAGTAGAAAATAAATTTGGATTTTTCCTTTAAAAACACAGAAAATATCTTAGCCAACGTGTAACTATAATAAATAATGATAAAGATATTTACCCACCCCCAAGGCCCCAACTACCATTCACCTCGCAGAGGAAACATCTCATGCATGTTATTAGTAGAAAAAAAAGTTAAATCAAATTCATAAGTATCATTTTATCTTTTACATTTTATTTAATTTTTTATTTGAGTTTATAAAATAGAAATTGAGTCAAATATATTTTGAAGATAAATTTATATTCCATTCCATCAAAAATAGAAAACTGCTAGAAAGAAACAAATAATAAACATCACAATAAGAGTAATCTTACTTAGGTAAAATTTACAGAAATTTTTATCCAGATGATAATAATTTATGTAGTCACACAAATTCTTATCCAGTTAGTAAAAATTTTGGTTCTACCTAAAGTATTACCAATCCTACATAAATTCTTACTATTTTAGTAAGAATTTATGTAGCGCCTCATTTTAATCTCGCCCTAAGCTATTTCACCTTAAAATTTCCCGATCGACCCCGACCCTTAATCCTAACAACCGTCCATTCAAAAAATTGTTGTCAACCCAAAATGATGTGAGCAGGATTATGCCACCCAACGAATGCTACTTCAAACTTTTAGGGAAGTTTGACTTTTCATTTGTTACATACTGATGTGTAACATTTCTTATACTTATACTACTTATTAGTGTGTTTAACTATGTATATAATATGTTTGGTGTGTTTTGAATAAGTTTGAGTATGATTTATAATGTTTTTATATTGGTTTCGTTTTGGATTATTATAAGGTGACTTATTATTTTTATATATTTGTTTTATTAGGATCAAGTGTACGTGTGTGATGAGTGTGCATGCATTGTACGTGACCAGCATTGTACGTGACTAGCACCTTGCATGTGCGATACAAGTTCGACCAAATAGAATTTACATATGCAGCCGAGCCATTGTTTCAGCTCCACACATGTGCGGGTTTTCATGAGATTTAAATTTCAATGTGCGGCAGAGAGAGAGAGACATTTGGAGTGTGGCATACACAAACATTCATCGTGGCAGATTTTCTTACAAGTGGTGCAGCCCAGCCGAATGATGCTTGTTTTTTTCCTTGTGCGGATCTAGGAACGTTGTTTCTGAAGCAACGTACCCTTGTATCATATGGTATCAGAGTCAGGTTATTGTGCACATGTTAAATGTGCTTTGGGCATTTGAATTTCAAAGGGGATAACCCCTTGTTCTTATCCACACAAGGGAAAAAACAAGCATCATTCGACTGGGCTGCACCACTTGTAAGGAAATCTGCCATGATGAATGTTTGTGTATGCCACACTCAAAATGTCTCTCTTTGCTGCACATTGAGATTTAAATCTCATGCAAACCCGCACATGTGTTGAGCTGAAACAATGGCTCGGCTGCATATTGTCACATCCCAAAAACCGGTCTAGTCGGAATTAAATTCCGATGACCGAATATTTTTATTGATTGAATAATTTATTCGATCTTATCTGAACCAATAAATATTATTTGGGGTAATTTATGATAGTTTATTATTATTATTATTATTATTATTATTATTATTATTATTATTATTATTATTATAAAAAAAAAGATATAAAGTAAAGTAGATTGGACGGCTAACCAATCCACTTGAATTGAAGATAAGAAAGCATTGAAGATAAGAAAGCAATTGAATTATGGGGAGACAAATTGAATTGGCAATTGCCACTTGTTTATTTTTTATAGATAATTGGCCACTAAAATAAAAATAAATGAATAAAAAAAATGGGGTGGAGGGGGAGATGTCTGACGCCAAACTTGTATAAATAGGGGAAGAGAAGTATTGAAAAGGCACAGCAAATTGAAGAGTTTTTAATAGGTGGGTTCAGTATTTGATTGGTAGTCTGATATTTTCGATATAGTAATATCGAATTTCTACCGACGACGGGGTAAGCTCAAATCTCTAATTAGTTTAAGTTTCGGTATCGAGTTGATTAATATTTTTATATATATATTCGATACTGTTTTATTGATTAGTTTTTATTAATTATCATGGTATACGAGGTCGATTCGGAACAACCGTCAAGCCCAAGAAATAAAAATAAAGTACCGGTCTATCAAGGTGAGTGAAATAAATTAGAGTTGAGATTAGAGTCTCAACTATCTTTAATTTGATGTTAGTATATTAAGCATGAAATTGGATTAATTAAAAGTTGGTAAATGATAAAGGTAGAAAGAATAAAGAAATTCGGATTTATAAACTGTCCTGTAGAAAACTGCATTTTTGAGCATGTTAGAGTCATTTCTGGAAAACGTGTTCTTCTACAAAGTTGTAGAGGACAAAATTTTACATGAAATAGAGGTATAATTTGCTCAAAAATGTTAAGTATAGGTCTCTGAATTGTTGTTAGAAGTTGACGGGACTGAAACTGAATGAATCTGGAAACTGCTTAGGTTAAATTGTAATTTTGAAAATGTTTAGGGTTTAATTGATGCCAATAAATTCTGGAAAATTTATTAGAAACAGGGGAGGTATTGTAAGAATGAAAAATAAATAATTTAGTTTGAATTATATATCAATTGATAGTTTAAATATCATTAGAACACATAGAAAATCAAAATGGACTAGTTTGTAAGAATTGATAATTTGAGGACTTATATGCCCTGTTTTCATGGTTTCTAGAACATAATTATTATGTTAATATGTGAAGGTAAATGTGGTTAAAATCTCAAGATTAATGGTGTAGTGAAACATAGGTTATAAATACACTAAAGTCATAAATTTAGAATAGGCAGATTAGGTTTCTAAAAATGCCCTATGATCAAGTAATAAACTGTATTGATAGAGAAATGATAAAATTATGTGCCATACATGGTTGTAAAGGTGTGTTTATAAGCTTTCTAGAATGGTAAAGAACTCCTTATTTGGAGTTGTGAGTAAAAGATATGAATTTTTGAGTAAGTAAAGGTCATAAAAACAGGGTAACAGTTTGCCCCTAAATCTGCATCAACATTGACTTTAAAAATTCATTATAAATTGTATAAGAGGAATTAAAAGCTATAATTTATATGGTTTAAAAGGTTATTCAGTCTAGTTTCGTTTGAAACAAACGAAATCAGATTTTGAGTTATAGAACATTTTATATAAATATTTCTTTAAGGACAAGGCAAGCTGCCTAATGTAATAAATGATATGTTTCTTTAATGTTTGGTTAGAAAAGATGTAGAAATGAAGGAAACCACAAAGTTGGAGAATAAAGAAAATGTCTCTAAGCTTGGATTGAGGTGAGTGTGGATGCATTTGTCTCGGGTGACGCGGTGTCATTCCGATCATTGTTTTTATGTTTTGATATGTGAGTGTGGATGCATTTGTCTCGGGTGACGCGGTGTCATTCCGATCATTGTTTTTATGTTCTGATATGTGAGTGTAGATGCATTTGTCTCGGGTGACACGGTGTCATTCCGATATTTATGTTATGATATGTGAGTGTAGTTGTGTCAAGGGATAGGCTCGGTGCCGTTCCGTTGCATTATTTATGATTATAATTGCATTTGTTAAGGGCTCACGTAGAGCAACTATGTTCGAATGGCAAATTTTGTAAGTGCCTTGCATTACTTTAATATGTTTGAATTTGACTATGATATGCTACATGTATGTGAAAATAATATGAAATGCTACCTGATATGGAGCTACGGCTCATCTTGTTATTTAATATGATATGATCTGAAAATCATGGAACATGTAATGAATTTAATAATGATTGGTAAAATTTAAAATGATAAGGAAGAAGGATTAAAGGCAAGAATATTGACCTAAATGTGTATTGCTTGTTAGATAAGCATGCTTAGCATAAATATGATTAGTTGCTATGATGTGTTGATTGCTTGAGCTATGTGATATGTGACTAAATGATAAGCTTTGCTACTGATTTTTTTGATGATCATAAAATGAAAATGATCTCATGTGCTTGCTGGAATTTTATGTTACCATGATGCTTGATTGATTATATGTATATGCCTATTGAAATGGCTAAATGCCTTTGAAATTATGAATGATTGGCAAGTGAATGATCTTGTTAATAAAGAAAGATAAGTAAAGTCCTTGGTATGATTAGTGTCTATAGGTAGAAGGGCATGCCTTAGAGTCGTTGAGCTCCCCTGATCTTTGTTACAAGATGGTGGTTAGTCACCTATAAACCTGATAAGGTGGTTAGTCACCTTGATAATTGAATGGTGGTAAGTCACCATTGATGCCTATGCATCCCCTGTTATAAGTAATGAGAAATGGATACTTTGAGTATCTAATGTTACATGTTACATGAAGACTTGATTACCTATTTCATTAATCATCCAAGGCAAAATATTTAAAAGTTACATGACTTGAAGGATAAGTACTTAAATGATAAGTACCAATGAAATGAGATTGATATGCCTACTTGTCTTGTATATGCTAATGCTTTTAAATGATGCTTGTTGTTGTATATGATAATGTTTGATCGATACTTGTTGTATAAATGAATATAAAAGTATGATGTTTATGTTGCATCAATGGTTACTTGAAATAGTTACAAGATTAGCATGGCCCCTGTGCAAGGATGACACGCACAAATCAAGAAATGGTACCAATATATTATGTGTTTGATACATTATGCTATGTTATGCTCATGATATGATATTATGTTTTGTTATGAATATGAAGTATGCCATGTTATTGCATAATTATCATGATGTTCATTTTTGGAAGCATGCTACATGACATAATACGTTCATTCATTGTCATTGGCTACCTCACTTAGACTATATAAGTCTAATGCATTCATTGCATAACATTTCAGGTTAAGGAAAGTAACAGATCGAGATCGAGATTAGTTGGAAGGTTGACAAGTCACTACAATTAAAGAGTAATGTGTTTTGTCCTTATGAACTCCTAGTATGGTGGCAAAGTAGTTAAAGCAATTATACTAATCTTGTGGGCCTACTATTGTGAAATTTTGCCTATGTTTTATATAAGGTTTTAAAGCTATATAGACTATTGAGTTAGTAATAAAATTGACATAATTGGTAGTAAAACATTGATTAAAGGACTCTATGATTTTTGTGAGTTGTTAGGCTCATTTAAATATGTAAAGAATTTTAGTAAGATAATTCAAAAAGAAATAGATTTGAATACTTTACAAAATAGTCATTAAACATTACATCGTTTAATCATATAGGTAAATGCCCTCCGTTAGTAATGAGATTTTACAAGCTAATAACTAGTAAATTTATTTTCAGTATAATATCGCGAATTTCAGATAAGGACCCCTAATTTGTAAAAATTACAAATTAGTCCCTGAGTTTGAAAAAGTTTAAAATTGACCCCAATTCAAGTAAGTTGTTAATAAGTTAAGTGTTAAGTCTTAAAAGAGATTAATAAAATATGCCGAAATGATTTTTGAACTTTGGAATAAGTTCTGATCTCTAATATGTTATGTCACTAAAAGATTTATGTTTCCGATCTCCGTATTGTTTTCCGGTAGCGCTCTCCGACGCGGTTCTCTACCAGGCCGGGAAGGGGGTGTTACACATATGTAAATTTTATTAGGTCGAACTTACATCGCACATGCAAGGTGCTGGTCACGTACAATGCATGCACACTCATGACACACGTACACTTGATCCTAATAAAACAAATATATAAAAATAATAAGTCACCTTATAATAATCCAAAACGAAATCAATATAAAAACATTATAAATCATACTCAAACTTATTCAAAACACACCAAACATACTATATACATAGTTAAACAGACTAATAAGTAGTATAAATATAAAAAATGTTACACATCAGTATGTAACAAATGAAAAGTCAAACTTCCCTGAAAGTTTGAAGTAGCATTCGTTGGGTGACATAATCGTGCTCACATCACAAAACAACCGTCTTGATCTTGCATATCTAGAAAATATTAGATCATCATAAAATATATATATTTACGCCGTTACTGAAATGATTTTATCCTAAAATGTTATGATTAGAATTCATCTTACTCGAACCAATATTATTTTTTACTATAAAATTCTGAATCTTAGACTCAAATGACATGAATTTATATGATTTGAACTGAAAATTATCCAAACATCTATGAACTAATTATCGCACCGATGAAATGAAAGTTGAGAGATAAAACTGATCGGAAACTAATAAAATAGTTAAAATAACAATTTTAATAAAGTAAAGGGGGGTAGGGTTGATATTAAGGATTATAAATAAGAAAACAAGCAAGGAGAAAATGCAGAAAAGGAAGGAAAAATATGGAAACTCAATTAAAGAACAAGTACGATAACAGCTTCAAAGTTCTCCCAATGAGAATTACATACAGATACTGAGTCTATGAACCAACCAACCTCAACGCGAGCATAAAGCTTGAAAAAAAACCATAACTCGCAGCCGGACTCAGTTGTTAAACACCGAGTCGAAGAAATACCAGATCACGATCTCCCGAGTTTTGATCAGAAATGGCGAAGCCGAGGTCTTCGCGCCCTCCGGCTCGGAAATGGTCATCGTCAACAATGATTCTAACCATGCTGATCATCTTTTGATTCTATGAATATGGGTGTTTTTAGCTAATCCTAAAAGCAACTTTGAGTTTAAAATTTTAGTTTAATTTTTTTTTGTAAAGAGCCTTAATATTTGATTTTCAATTTGAATGCATTTAATTAATTGGTGTTAGCTTTTTCTTACACATGTTCCATGGAAGATCTCTCAACGGGCATGTCAAGTTTCGCAGTTGATCACTTTGTTAAGAATGCAAAGAACTTGCAACCAACCGAAGAAGCCATCTGGCCAATTTAAAGGGACACTTTGCCAATACCTGGTTAGATAACATATAGCCACCGTGACTACAAGATTTACGTCATATTCTTCACACGTGGATAATACTTAAGCCGTATCAAATCCACCTGGGTCACCACTCACCATAGATTACACCAAGAGACAAACTAGTCCCGTGGTTGTGTACAAGAACACGTGGGAAACCCACAACGACTTGTTCATTTACTTTCCTTATATGATGAATAAATCATATACAGATGATTAAAAAATAACAATATTCTCATAAAAAGTTTATTTATAATATTAAAATGTTGAACACTTAACAGTTTTGAAGTATGTGAAGCATCCATTGGTTGGATTATGATTTATGACCATGCTCGTACGCCATCTTCTCGAAATGTAGTGGCATAGCTTGCCTTCTTATACGTCCATTAGGGACAAATTATAAAGGGTAAACTACATAAATGACCACCTTATTATTATAAAAGTTTCGATCTGACCACATTACTTTTTTTCGTCACAATTAAACCACCAAACTATTTAAATGGTATCAATGTGACCACCAGCCGTTAAAGGTTAATGGAAGGGTGACGTGGCAGTTAAAAAAATAAGGGTATAATTACATATTTGGTCATTATTACTTATACACTCTATCAATTTAGTCCTAATTTTAATTTAATAAAATAAATTAATTATTTAATTAATTTCACCTGATTAGGACTAAATTGATAGATTGTATAAGTAATAAGGACCAAATGTGTAATTATACTCATATTTTTTTAACTGTCACGTCACCCTTCCGTTAACCTTTAACGGCTGGTGGTCACATTGATACCATTTAAATAGTTTGGTAGTTTAATTGTGACGAAAAAAAGTAATGTGGTCAGATCGCAATTTTTGCAATAGTAAGGTGGTCATTTATGTAATTTACCCAATTATAAATTCGATAACATCACCTTACGGTGAAGAATGAAAGAAAAAAATAAAGACAAAACGATAGACATCGATGAATTAGTCATGCTTAACAAAACTAGGAAAAAATAGGTAAGTATCACTCAATTATTAGTCGCGACCTGTTTTGACCACCCAACTAAAAATTCAAACAACTAACTATTTAAATAAATATATTTTAACCACCGGCCGTTAAAAATTAACGAAAAGTTGACATGTTAACTTTTAACGCCCGTAGTCAAAATAAGTTCATTTAAATAGTTAGTGGTCGAATTTTGAACTTTTTTAATTAAGTAGTCAAAACAAATCGCGGCCAATAGTTGGATGGTCCCTGGAGTAGTTTACCCAAAAAAAATTATTGCCAAAACCAACACGAAACAGTGAGGTGAGGAGAGGGGGAAAACATCTTATGTCTGTATTATCTATTATAAAAAGCATGTCTTTGCCTTGCTTCGGATCACAACACCGAATTTTTCCACTTCTGTTTCAAATTTTATTCAATAAAACTTTTGCTGCAAATCTATAGTTCTACTTCATCAGCCATCGGCCTAAATTGTCAGCCCAAACATGGTTTACGAAAATTCCTCAAACTCCGCAGACAGATTTCTTCTTCGCCTAATCACTGTTTTGAGCCGATCAAGTTCCTGATGACATACTGCAAAATGCCTCCGTGGTTGAAATAAGCCAGTTCCACCTGTGCATTTAATATAACCAATACTTCCTTCAGTGAGTCAGTGGGAAGTAAATTCAATCGGAGCTTGGCTCCCTCAGTTTTTTAAAAGAAGGCGAGACAATGACTAAAATGTTACTCCATTATCTTACCTCCGTATCGAATCGTACAGTGCAGGTGAATGACTTGCCACCGTCTGTAGTCACGGTGACATCTTGACCAGGTCTAATTTCGCTCACACTGCTGGGAAGATCAATAGTGTAGCGTTCATGGCCAGTCAATCCAAGAGTGTCGGCATCCTCTCCAGACTTGAAACAGAGGGGAATGATGCCCATGCCCACCAAATTACTACGGTGAATTCGCTCAAAACTCTTGGCAATGACTGCTTTCACACCCTGAGTATGACATCATTCATGGTATTACTAAGAGAGTGCACAAGATACATATAAATTGAGAATGAGATCCACATGTTTGTCACTCAAAGCAATAAATGTTCAGGAATCGGGGAGAGAGAGAGAGAGAATGGTGCACTTTTGTAAGTCGAGAAGGAGCCAATAACTTACCAGTAACATTGGACCTTTTGCAGCCCAGTCTCGAGAACTTCCACTCCCATATTCAGCACCAGCCAAAATTATGGTATCTTGTCCTGCAGTCTTGTACCTCTGTCGATAAATAAAATTGAACAATATTACAATTCACTCATAAAAAACCCAATTTAGGTGGTGAAGCTGAAAAAATGATGAATAAAATTGAGTAATTACAATTCACTTTTAAAAAGCCAAATTGGATGATTTCTGTAATATAAACGCATTAACTTAATAGTTAATAGAACTCTCAGGCACAATGAAATAACTGCTCCTTTCTAGTAAAAACAATGAGATGAATGTTAGTCATGGAAATAAATACAATGACTTCAGATAGATCATAACGCAAAGGCTAAATTTCAAGGGTTAAATAAATCATAAAATATGAAATATATGGGGGATTAAGAATAGTTAATTACCATTGCGACATCATATACAGATAGTTTCTCTCCAGTGGGAATATGAATTGTTTTAGGCCCAACTTCTCCTTTCAATAGTTTGTTCACAATTCGGATATTTGCAAAAGTACCCCTGGCCATAATTTCATCATTACCACGTCGACTTCCATAAGAGTTGAAATCTCTTCTATCTACCCCATGTTCCAAGAGAAATTTGGCTGCGGGGCTATCTTTGTGGATGCTACCAGCTGGGGAGATGTGATCAGTTGTGATGCTATCTCCAAAGTTAAGCAAGCAGTAGGCATCCTTCACTCCGTGTGGACCTGGAGGTGACATGGTCATGTCTTTAAAGTATGGTGGCTCGTGGATGTAAGTTGATGTTGGATTCCAGGCATAAAGGCTACTAGATGGTACAGATAACTCATTCCACATGGGATTTCCTTTGGTGATTGCTTCATACGTTGCTTTGAACATATCAGGCAGCACACTTGATTGTACAACCTGAAGACAGAACAACAATGGAAACCTGAATTAGTTCCTAATTTTTTTAAGCCTAGAAATCAGGGTAAAGCAGGTGAGTAGCTCACATTAGCCACTTCTTCACTAGAAGGCCAAATATCCCTGAAAAAGATTTGTTTTCCATCTTTGCCTGTTCCAATGGATTCTGTCTCGAAATCAATATCTACCTGCAACATTGTGTCCAATGAGAAATACACTTGATATTCCGAAAAAAATAAGTAATGAATAAAGAAGTTAAACCAAAAGCAACTAAATTATGATTACAAGAAGACATCATACATTTCAATTTCAAGAGCATTTTTTTAACAGAGATCCAGTTGTAATGAGATGAAGATACATACAGTGCCAGCAAGAGCATAGGCAACAACGAGAGGAGGAGAAGCAAGATAGTTGGCCCTTGTCAAAGGATGTACACGTCCTTCAAAGTTTCTGTTTCCTGACAACACAGCCGCAGCCACCATATCTGGAAGCATGCAGAATACAACCAATATGTCAGCTTCAAGCATTCTGATGCAAGGAAAACCAACTATATTCTCAAACAATTTACCATTTTCAGAGATAGCTGATGCCACAGATTCATCAATATCTCCAGAATTCCCAATACATGTAGTGCATCCATATCCAACTATGTTAAATCCTAACTGATTCAAATACTTCTGCAAGCCGCTGTAGTTCATTATTGAGTTAGCAATATGAAATAAAGAAGAGCACTTATCATATGGATAACACGCTCCATCAGATTAATGAGAAATACCTCTTTTGCAAGTACTTGGTTACGACCCCAGAGCCTGGAGCAAGACTAGTCTTAATCCATGGCTTGACCTGTTAAAACAATGATCCAAAAATATGCAACAAGGTTTATTGCTCCAAAATTCTAGTAAACATTCTAGCTAGAAAAAATTGCATCAAATTTCTTGGTCAAAATCTCATTTTAAGGAAAAAATAAAAGTTCACCCTTTCCCATTGAATAATTTGCTGTTGTAAAGAGATTACCTAAAAGATAAAATTCTGCCTTTGAATAACACAGAATTTGGAAAACTTTCATGAGTATAATGGTTGCATTTTACAATTTTAAGATTAAGAATTTCACATATTGACGATGTTCATCTTTTCCCATTATCAATTACTTCAAGTCTTCAACGATGAGAAGCACACATGGTACTATGGTAGACATAAAAGAAGAGAAAGCCTACCTCCAATCCTAGTTCACAAGCTTTTTTTGCAACCAGAGCAGCTCCAAGCATCACACTGGGATTTGAAGTATTTGTGCAACTAGTAATAGCGGCTATAACAACATCTCCATGCCTCAATTCTGCTGGAGTCCCGTGGAATGAAAACTTTGCAACCTTATTCTGAGATTCCTTTGGTATTGCAAATCCCTGTAACAAGAGAATGCAGGTAAAGTGAACTGGGGAAGACAGTAAAGGAGGAGGATGCACTTAACATATATTTTCAGCTCCTTTTTTAGTAAGAGAGAACTCAGGGACCAGACTGTTCTTATTATATGACCAGATGATATACCATTTTCACACCATTCAAAAATGATCATTTGTGTGTAAGCATCACGGTCCAGTTTTTGAATAATAAAATAATATGATCCCACCCATAGTAGATTTGGCAAGTGTTATTTATAAGCACATAGTATTCATAACATGTATATGTCCTCATCACCACTTCAGTGTTCCAAGAAGCACAAATATAGACCCTTCCCAAATTCATGAAGAGCATACCTTAAATCCAACTTTGTTGTCTAAGCATGCATGCCAATCCGCTTTCATTTCCTTCAAAGGAACTCGATCATGCGGCCTGCCATAGAGCGATCAGATACTATCACAGGAATGCCAAAAACTAAACAAGATTTTTCATCTTAGAGAAGGTTGCAGTTTCTAGATATAAAAAATGCTTTTACCTCTTGGGCCCTGATATACAGGGTTCAACTTCCTCAAGTTTCAGTTCCAGGTAGGAAGAGTACACTTTCTCAATCTGAGGCTGAGTTTAGGAACAAATTATTAGAAACTGTATGCTGAAAATTTTTGAAACGTAGAAGAACCTAAGTGTATATTTACCTCATTGTAGTCCACAAACATCTTATTGGCCCGTAAATAAGATTCTATCCTTGCAATCTACATGATTGTAGATAATTCAGCAAATCAAAGGTTGATACATCAAATGAAACAAAGATTTATTCTAAGTGGCTTACAGTCTCATCACTCCTGCCAGTCAATTGCAGATATTGCAGAGTGACGTGATCCACAGGGAAAAATCCCATCGTTGCACCATACTCAGGAGACATGTTGGCAATAGTTGCACGGTCTGCTAATGACAATTCACGCATGCCTTCCCCTGTATAAGGATAGAGGGAAAAATGTACCTTAGACAAAAGTAGCACAAGAAACAATGCATAAGTTACCACATAGTGGTTGCATTGAAGACTATACCATAGAATTCCACAAACTTGCCAACAACCCCATGCTTCCTCAGCATTTGAGTTACTGTCAACACCAAATCAGTAGCTGTCACACCATCTCTCAGCTTTCCTAGTAGTTTAAACCCAACAACACCAGGCAAGACCATGCTCATGGGCTACAAGCAAAAATCCAAGTGTACAATCATTAGCTAAGGTGTTTTACTAATCAAAATTAAAAGTCCGTGCTCTCAGAAACGTTAACGAAGAAATTTATTAATGTTAATCAGACACTTAACCACTGCAATTACTCCATATATTGTCCTTTTCTTCCTTCCCCACCTTTTCCATCATTTTGTAACATATAACATATTAATAAGAGGAGTAAGTAATTAACCTGGCCAAGCATGGCAGCTTCGGCTTCTATACCACCAACACCCCAGCCAGCAACACCCAATCCATCAATCATAGTTGTATGAGAATCTGTTCCAACAACGCTATCGGGATAAAGCACGCCATTTGTGTTGAAAACAACTCTTCCAAGATATTCTAA
Source organism: Hibiscus trionum (assembly GCA_030270665.1). Classification (NCBI taxonomy): domain Eukaryota; kingdom Viridiplantae; phylum Streptophyta; class Magnoliopsida; order Malvales; family Malvaceae; genus Hibiscus; species Hibiscus trionum. Next base: position 25,086,428 of record BSYR01000006.1, on the reverse strand, counting down.
ATTGACCTGTTAACCAAGATTACAGAAACTTATTTGAGGGCATAAAAACTGCTGGCAAAGACATTTATTCTGTTTCCATGCTAAAATAACTTTTCAGCAGCAGTATGCAATTTCTTTCCCCCTTCATTGACACTACAACAATTCATTTGCAAGAACAGTAGCATCTATTTATTTACAGCCAACAAAAAACATATTATGATCTCTTAATGTAGCTTTAAAAATGCTTGGCACCTGATGTACTATTCCTGACCCAGGAGGGACAACAAGCATGTTATCAAATGCACTAGAACCCCACTTGAGAAAAGCAAATCTTTCATTGTTCCTTTGGAATTCAAGTTCCATGTTTGCCTGCACAGCATTTTCTGACCTTGCCACATCAACCTGAACTGAATGATCAATAACAAGATCTACAGGAACCTGCAAGCATCAGAAATTCAAGATAAACCAATGATTAGAACTGTTCTCCAAGTTACAAAATCAACAATTCAAAATAAAATGTTGCTTTAGTTAGTCCAATATGACCCATAAAAGTAAGTATCTAACTTACCAAGGGATTAATTTTATTGGAATCACCACCAAGCTTGTTCATAGCATCTCGCATGCAGGCAAGATCAACAACAGCAGGAACACCAGTAAAATCCTGAAAAAAGAAAGAAAAAAAAAACCGGAGAGCATTGTCAGAAACCAAAGAACCCTAGTAATGCAAGTTCGCATTAAAAATAACTCATCATCATCATCATCATTAAAACAATGCCATCATGGTAAATGTCAGATAAAGTGAAGACCTGAAGAAGCACTCGAGCTGGCTTAAACGGAATCTCAACTTGCTTGGGAGATGTGTTCTCCCAGTCAATGATCTTCTCGACATCCGTACTCTTAACTTGAAACTCATCGCAGTTACGTATAGCAGATTCAAGAAGTATTTTAATAGAGTAAGGAAGTTTATCTGCACAACAAGCATCAATCTCAAATCAATCAAAAACATAAAAACCTTTGTTCGATTGAAGAGAAAACAGTAAAACCGATCTTCTCCGGTTTGAATAATCAATAAACAACCACCAGATTAGCTAAAAAAAGCGTAGATTCATTTCATCTCATATACTTCATTCTCTTTCCTATCATATCAACAACAAAACCAAATTTAAAATCTAAAACAAGGAACTGACCAATCCTAGGATCGTTGAGAGCAGGTAGAGAGTAGTATTTGCCGAATTCACCACCATCTGGCTTCTCCAAAGTCTTCAAAATGGAATCGAAAGGATTTGCTGAAGCTAAATCGAAGTTCAAAAATCGGTTAGATTAGTAAATAACAGCAAAACAGGGGGAGGAAATCGAAAGAAGAAATGAGAACATGAGGCAGATATTATACAAGTGGCTTACCCATGGCAATGATCCAATAAACGATTGCTTGATGAAAACGAAGCGAGATCTAGAAGAGAGCGTGAGATTGAGATTGAGGTCGGAGTAGGTGAGGCTTCGTTCTCCGTGAGCACAAATCAAACACAAAGACTTGAAAATTACACTAAAATTTTATATATAATTCTAAATCTGATGGTAAAAAGGGTGAAAAGGCACAATGAAAAAGTAGGAGAGAAGTGGGATTACGGTTCAGTTACCAGTGTCGTATTAGTATATTCATATATAATATTCAGAACTTTCAAAAATATATATAATATTCTGATATGATGTGGTTTCCACGTGCTTGGTAAATGACTAAATGGCACTCAAGTTTAATATGTTTTGGTTTAAATACACTAGACGTCCCCAGAAATCTAAATTTTAAATCTCTCAAATGTTTACAAATTCTATTTTAATTAAGTTCTCAGAGTATCACTTTTATATGCGTCAGTTTTTTTAAACTTAATTGTTAGTTTAGATGTGTTTTTTTAACTTAATTGTTAGCTTAGACGTTAAAATCACATTAAATTTGACAAGAAACATATTAGTTAAAATTTAAATGTGTTTGTATCTATTAATTGATCCAGTGGTTAATGATGATTATGTTGTCTCATCTTATGTGGGTTTGAATCTTGACATTTGACTTTGGAATGTAAAACATCTCCACTTAATAAAAACACACTCATAATGTCAAAAAAAATAAGACTACTTTTAACATATTATATTATATTTAAGTTGTCTATGTAATACACGATATTTAAAAAAAAATATCCACGATTTAAATGTGTCTATATCATATCCAAGATATCATATAGCGTCAGAAGTTGATGACTAGAATAATCGACAAAAGCACCTAATTGATACGATACTAATACTTTGAAGATTTGATTAATATATTTTTGAAAAATGAGGATCAATTTATCATTTAAATAATAGTTTGGGTATGCTTAGTAAATTTAACCCTAATATTTTCAAACTGGGAAAAGATGCATATGGTGAATAAGGGTTAGTTTAATATTGTTTTTAAAAAGTGGTTTTAAAAGTGTTGTTAGAAAGAGATTTTGAAAATTGGTTTTAAAAAATCAGTTGTAAAATTTTAGTGTTTAACATTGCTGTCAAAAAGTACTTCTGAATAGATAAAATGTCTAATTTAGACATGATATTGTAAAATAAAATAAATGAATACAAGTAGTATTTTTATTATTTATTTTTAATCAAAATATTAAAATTTAATATTATCTTAATATTAATATTTAATATATTATTTTAATATATCATGTTTTTCTTCTCTAAACCTTCTCATTCATCGATTTTCAATTTTCTCTTTTAAATTTGTATCATTGCCTAATGAAACTACATGTCTAGTTTCCAATTCAAACCATTTCAATTTTCAAGCTCCCTAAGAAACTCATTTTCTACAAAAGTCACTAGTAGTCATAAAGCTGATTTTTAAGGTAATTTTTAATCATTGGATGTAAAATTTGCATGTTGATTTGATAATCATATATCGATAAATTGGTCATTTTAATGAAAATGTTTGATAAAAATTAAGTTGTGTGTTTGGAAAATAAAAGAGAAGGTTGTATTGTGAGAATAGAACGACTGGAGCTGTGCTGGATTGGTATTCAGGTTTGAAGAGTAAGGAAAAAGAATAACCGAAGAGCAAAGAAAAAGGGATAAATTTGTCATTTTTCTTCCAACCAAAATTTCAAACGCTAAAGCTAATAATATTCAACTTTTAGGTTTGGGTGAAGAATCTTGTTTCTACTGTTAATTTTTTTTTATCAATAAATAAGTGTTTAAGATTGCTTTTGAGGTTCAAACAAGCTTTTCAACCAAAAGTATAGTTTAACCTCGATCCTAAACGGGCCCTAAGTAGCAGCGCAAGGCCCATTAGTTTTCACTATGACTCTTTTGAGGTCTTTGTAATGTCCAAAGACCTTGTGAGTTAGGTTGGTATGTCTGGATGCCTCTCAAAACACTTTTACAATGTTGAGTTTTTCTAGATTCAATTGGTGGTCTCACTAGGAAAAATATAATATTTATTTTAAAATATTCGAATTCAAGTAAATTTGTCTACAAAATATATACTTTATCAAAAGATTCACAAAAAATATAAACATATACTACCTTTTACTTTGTAATCACCTAAACCCTATTCAAAAAAATATTAGTTCTTCATTTATATAATTTTTTTTCATGATTTAACATCAATATTTTCAATGTTTAAATTTAAATTCTCTTTTTAGTAGTATAAGAGTTAATATGTGATGTACATGTAATGTAATTTTTTTTATACAAACATGTCTATTTTAACTCCACAATATAACATCTAAATCTCTAACTTTAATTTCTAAAACTTGAATCTTAAATTTTAAACTCTAACATTTAAATCTTAAACTAAATCCCTAAACTATAAATTAAGAGTACTTATGAAAAATAAATCTTTTACATCCAACGCTTTAATTTGTTCTCATAATATAATATGTTTTTATTATTGTACGCATGCCCGACCTTGGGCAAGGGCATCCGTCCAGGACTCACTGTTCAGAGAAGTTATATGTTTGTATTTTTTTTGGAATTATATTTAGGGTAAACTATACTAATGACCACCGAACTATGAGGTTGGTGTCGATTTGACCACTATATTTTCAATTGTGTTAAATATACCACATAACTATTTAATTGGTTCTAATGTAGTCACCTGCCGTTAAAAAAAACGAAAAAGTTAACGGGGCTGTTAAAATAATTGGTATAATTACACATTTAGTCCCTTTTATTTATACAATCATTCAATTTAGTCCTAATTACACATTTAGTCACCTTTATTATTTAATTATGTGGTGACACGTGTCACCACCTTATTCGATGATATTTTTTTATTTTTATTAAATTTATTTTCTCCATCTAATCAAGTGGTGACACGTGTCACCACCTAGATCCCAATGATAAAAACGCAGGACCTTTACCACCAGGCCAAGCAAGGCTATATGACATAAAGTACAAAAACAAATATATGAAGAACTACCTCTTCTCATGTCCATGTGAAAAGGCCAGATGTGAAAATGTTGTTCTTGCTGCTCCCTTCTCTCCTTTTATTCTCTCGAGTTTGATACTGAAATTATTTCCACCCTTCATGCTTCTTTCTAGATTTGAGGGGATGATATGCTTTGGAAATCAATGCAAATACACAATGATGTCATTTTTACTGTTAGCTTGGATGGAAAATGGCTTTTTACGGGAAGTTGAGACTGAACCATCAAGGCACAAGTTTGAACACATGCTTGACTAATTAATTTTTGTTTGCTTGAGACATAGACTGCTAAGATGGGGGAAACCTCTATAATTCTATTCATCTGTAGGAGCATTTTTTTTCTATGTTTAGATTTACAAATGTCATTGATATAATTGATTTGCAGGAACTAGCAGGAGACGATGTTGAAGTAAACGTTCGACATATTAGATCAATTTCTTGTGTTTCTATCATAACAGCTTTATCATACTCGGAAGGGAAGCTTTTTATCGGTTTTGGTGATCGGAGCGTTGAAGTATGTTCAGTGTTTTTATTTAGTTTTTCATGAAAATTACTCATTTTATGTTATTTCTCATGACTTAACAATCCAATTTAAATTTTACACAAATAATCACTTTAATTCTTTTCAAGCCTGGTATTTTTTGTTGTTGCCATCACTTACATTTTTCCATTTAATGAACTATAACAGTTTCTTTACTTCGATTCTTTCAATTCGACAGAAACTTTCCGCATTTCTGTTTTTCATCTTTCGGATGAAATGTTGAATCAGTTAATGTTGATCTTAACTTGTAGGTATACTATCATGGGAAGTGATCAAACTTTCTCATCACAGTAACTATTTCTTATCTGTGATTTAGTTGTTAACAAACCTTGTATATTTGAGACCTTAAAGTTCTCTCTCTTTCTTACCAGACAAAAGTTAATTTTTAAGAGCGAAAATTTTAGACACTAGCATTTAACACTGTGTTGTGTCGTTATCTTTTTCTTTTCAGCAACTAGACTGCAATTTTACATGAACTTCTTCTAAAACATTACAGTAAAATAGTTGTTATATTTGTTTTTGTAGTTTATGACATATTATCTTGCCTGGTTTGGTGGTAAGGGCACTGCATTTTAATCATTGGGATCCAAGTTCGAATCCCTTTAACGTTAAATCCCTTGCTTTTATTTTCCTTCCTCTAATCACCAGACACGTGTCATCACTTGATGGTGACAGCTTGATATCACTTGATTAGATGGAGAAAATAAATTTAATAAAAATAAAAATATCATCGAATAAGGTGGTGACACGTGTCACCACATAATTAAATAATAAAGGTGACTAAATGTGTAATTAGGACTAAATTGAATGATTGTATAAATAAAGGGGACTCAATGTGTAATTATACCAATTATTTTAACAGCCCCGTTAACTTTTTCGTTTTTTTAACGGCAGGTGGCTACATTAGAACCAATTAAATAGTTACGTGGTATATTTAACACAATTGAAAATATAGTGGTCAAATCAACACCAATCCTATAGTTCGGTGGTCATTAGTATAGTTTACCCTTATATTTATTGTTAAGGGGCTAATTTTTTTTCTAATATTTATTATTAGGGGCTTACTCTTAAAATTCAATTTTTTCTAATACTTGTTACTAGGCCTCGATTCCCCCCCCCCCCATATTTGTTATTAGGCTTAATAGGCAAATAGCCGCCCAAACTATGGCCTTTTTTACAGTTAGGTGCCCAAACTATTTTTCGGGCCAAATTGGGACCTAAAGTTTCATTATGTGACCCATTTAAGGTTCATCGTTACTTTTTCTGTTAAAGGACACGTGACATCTCCTGAAAATTTTAAAAATTATATTAAAAATAAATAAAATAAATAAAATAAAAATAAAAATATATCCTGAAATTTTTAAATATTCCCAAAACAGTCCACAAATCCCTAAACCCCAAAATTCGACCACTCCCGCCAGCGGCGGCTGCATTGCTGACGACGAAATGAAGCGCTCTCCCTTCGCTGAACAACCCACACGCCGTTCGTCACCCCTCTTGCCGCCGTTCATCACAAATCGTTCGAAAGAACCATTCGACAATTTCGTCGATTCGCACGGCGTCGGTCGATTTCCGATGACGGGATGGTGGGAGAAATGGTCGTGATGGTCTGACGACTGATGTGGTGGGCGGCGACATGGCAATCAGCGGCAGAATCATTCCAAATCGAGATTTAGGTTTTAAGGTTTAGGGATTTTGATATTTGGGGTTGTTTTGTAAAAACTGAAAAATTTAGAGATATTTTTGAAAATTAATTAATTTTACTTAATTTTAATATAATGTTAGATTTTTCTAAAGTGACATGTGGCATTTAACGATGAAAATTAATGACGAACCTTAAATAGGTTATGGAATGAAACTTTAGGTCCCAATTTGGCCCGAAAAATAGTTTGAGCACCTAACTAGAAAAAAAGGCATAGTTTGGGTACCTATTTGACGGTTAAGCCATTGTTATTATGTACATTCTCTTAAAATTTATTTATTTTTAATATTTTTGTTATTAGGGCCCAATTTTTCAATACTTGTTATTATGGACCTACTTTTAGTTTTTTTCCCATTACTTGCTATTAGAGACAGATTTAAATAGCGGTATGCAACCACAATAACGACTGTTACATGGCGGTAGCGGCAAAATCTAAAAACGCGATACTTGCAACTGTTATGTCTACAATGTCGTATATTATTAAAAAATTTCACAACTGCGATACTCAAAGTGACCGAAATAGCATCTATAATGTCTGCAACCACGATAAACCTAACATGATTGTAAATACGACCACAATCGCAATTTAAATCTCTGATTTAGGGCTCTATTTTTTAGATTCGCCCTGGGCCACCAAAAGCCCAGGGATGACCCTAATTGCACTCAATACTTATTGATGGAGAAATTATATCATGAGTCATTCTCGCCACGTCACCCATGGGACCAACCGATAAAAATTACCCATCTCATTATTTTTTCCATGTCATATTTTTACCAAGTGAATATTCACTCATATTTACTGTAAAATAAAATTTAAAAATAATTTTTGCTAAGTGAAAATTCACTTAATAAAAATATGACATGAAAAAAACAATAAGATGAGTGATTTTTATTGGTTGGTCCCACAAATAACGTGACGAGAATAACCCAAAATACTTATAGATTGCTCCCCATTTTTAAACAGTAATCATACAAAAATATATTAAAAAAGTAAAGACATTATTCAAAGTCGGAGTATCCTCCCCGTCTTTAAATAGTGTCATCTTCAAAAATAAGGACACACTCCACGTTTTTAAACAAAAAAATATATTAAAAAAATAAGGGCACTATTCAAAGACGGATGGTGTACAATTCGACTTTGAACAGTAACATGGATTTTTTAATGTTTTATGGTAAAACACTGTTCAAAGACGGAAAAAATCCTTTGGTCTTCTGATTTGGACAATAAATAACAATAGATTAAAAAATAAACAAAGATGAACCACATTGTTGAGGAAAAAATTCAAGAACTATATTGCTGAAAATTCTCCATCTTTTACATTGAAGAAATCCCATTAACAAACTTGACCTACCCTTAACATTACAAGATTAATTGAGATGCCCTCTTCATCTTTAATCATCTATTTTCAGTATTTTCTGTTTTGATTCATCTAACTATAAGATTCAATCACTTTGCTTGATTAAATTATTGGCCCAAAGTGTTTCTATCACATGCTAGGGGAAAAAAACATTGGGACCCTAAATATTCACATTTCTATATCCAATCTTGTACGTTGTCCAGCCAATTTTAGTTTTATTTGATTCAGCAACTCGAACCAGAAACTGAGAGTCTGGTCTTCTCCGGAAAAAGGTGTTCTGAAACTTAATACCGATGGCGCGGTTCATGAAAGTTTTGGGGAGGCAGGCATTGGTGGGTACTTGCATAATGAGAAATCAAAGATTCTAATCTATTTTTCCAAGTCGGTTGGCAGCACAGATGTTTCTAACGCGGAGATTCTGGCTATCAAAGAAGCAATGTATTTGTTCAGTATATCGGAGTGGCGTGACAAGTTTAAACTTTTGATCGAATGTGATTGCAAAATGGTAATGGATTGGTTGTTACAACCGCTGCTTTTAATTCAATCTTTTCTTCATGCTTGAGATGTAGCAATGGATTAGAGTGGAATATCCAATACGCTGCTTTTAACAGATTTGAGCGGTAAAAAAAAGGGTCATAGAGCTTATTCTACTAGACCAATAAATTAATGAAGCAAAGTAATTAAATTGAAGGTAAATATGAAGCACTACAGCATCAAACATTTTAATTGTGCATGAATTGCGGTTTAAGATTATATATTTTCTTATACATCTATTACCATCATGAATGAAATTGAAAAACACCCTTGAACTACCCGCCAACATAATGAAGTAATTGGTAGAATGATTTCAAAAATATTCACTGTTAAGAGCATAATTAACACCGTCTCATTTTGATTGCATGCCAAAACTCACAAGCCTAAATCTAATATTGTAAATAAAACATTCATTATAACTATTTTGAATTGATAATCGATAGTGTCGGAAAGAATGTGATAAATTGGTAATTTTAAGCCATATTTTTCATGGCTAAAGGTAGAGATTCAAATGATGAATTTATTGGTTCTTATTCTATTCTATGAGACTTTTACAACGGTATCTTATATGCTTAAAACGATTGAGTGATGAATGATAAATTGATGTTCAAAGTAAGGTACTTGTAAATTGTGTAAGAAAATAGTTGGATAGTGTAAATATATGGTATGACTTTTCAAAACTACATATGAAAGGATTCAAACCTGAAATTTCAAACTTTTAATCCTACAAAATAATCAAACATTTCAATTATGCATGATTTGAAGTTTAATATAATTTCCTCTACATCTATCACTATCAGTAATGAAATTGAAAACCACGATTGGACTGCCCACAGCTTCAGGAAGTTGGTGGAAAGAGTACAAAAATATTCATTGTTAAACTTAAGAGCATAAAAATTATATATAGGGACGAACGCAGAACTTTAAGTTAGAGTGGACGAACCTATAAATTTTTAGGGGGAAAACTTATAAAAATTTAGAGAGGTGAAAATAGATTTTTAATAGAAAATACATAGAAAAATTTTAAAAATATTCTAAGTTGTATAGAAATTTCAAATTTTTAAGAGTACAACCTCCCCCGCCAGCCGCCTTCTGTCCATCCGTGTGTATATATGCAAAAGGGTTACGTATTGGCAAATAGGCATTGCATCGGCCATGCATGCAGGTCATTATTTAGCTCACCCACCAATAAAATTAATAACCCAACCGATTACATTATTAAAGCAATTTGATGGCTTGATTTTCATTGGAAGGGAGAAGAATTTTGAAGAGAAAGAGAGAAGCATTGCATCAGCAAATCTTTTCATAGTCCACAGCCAAAATCCCACCCACAGAATTACTTCAATTCAACCCTTTGCTCAGGCTTTTATTTGATATTGACAATTTGATTAATTAATTAATCAGAAGCATTAATGGTTATTAATTCTATCAAGTTCCAGAAATCTGGATTTTCTTTTTGACAAATTAAGAGATTTCTGATTTTGCATTACACCAGATCGAATCATCACATGACTTCAGGGATTTTCGAGCCTTCTCGACGACTATATCTTCTTCTTCATCTAGGTTTGCTTGCGTTGTTACTATTTTTTCCATCAATTGATTCGTCAGCGTTAGAATTTTTTTTTTCCGAATTCGAACGATGTCATATTACAGAAAAAGAAAATAATGTATCTTAGTTTCACATTGATCAGACGATAAAAATTATAGATTTGACCAAAATAAAGTTCAAACTTTAATTCAATTTTTTCGATTTTTAAACTCTTTGATTCATTAACGCCAAAGTATTTTCTTCCAATTTTGAATGACAAGGAGGTTAAGAAGGAAAAAAGCGATACGTACTGGTTTCATATTTGATCGGACCAAAGGTTTAAGCCCGTTATATTTCAGAGATGGGCTAAACAATATACATCTGGGGAATGGTTATACTAAACCGGCTGGAATTCATGTTGGCAAAATTGCAAAATCCCCAGTTGTAACCACGATTAAACAGTCAAGTCAGGGAGGAAAGATGCTTGTGGAACGGGAAGAAAGGGCAGCTGTCAACAACTGTAAGCGAGATTCAGCGGCTATTTTGGAAGCCAAGCGAGTGGCCGAGGTTTGTAAGATGGTTGGATTAGTTTTCGAAGGTGAAGAAGAAGACATAATCAAGGGCTTGGTAGGAGAAGTACCAGGAGGTGGAGAAAACCAGGGGTTTTAGGAGCCTCTAATCGGAGCGCAGGTGAGTTTCAAGAAGAATCTTTATGAAGTCTTCTCTGTTTGTTACATGGAATCTACGTGGACTGGGCAGTAGGACTAAAAGGGCAGCAGTAAGGAGGGTGTTAGGGAAATTAAAATCTGGAGTTGTACTTATTCAGGAATCGAAAAAAGAAGTGGTAGATGAGTGTTTCATCTCTCAAATATGTGGAAGACAGTTTCGATTTTCTTTCGCTTTTTCGCCCTCGAAAGGGGCAGCCGGAGGGATAATAACTGTCTGGGATGATTCTTTTTTTAGACTGAAATTTAGCATTATTCATAGCAAGTATGTTGCCTGTGTTGGGACGTTACTGAATGAAAAATTGGACGTGGCGATAATCAACATTTATGCTCCAAATGATGTTTCGGAAAGACGAAGACTATGGGCTGAATTAAAAGAAATGGTTCACCAGCTGAATATCCCGGTATTGATAGGTGGGGATTTTAATGTTATCCGAAAACAGAGTGAGAAGTTGGGATTTCATAGCAACAAGAAAGCCATGGCTGAATTTGATGAGTTCATAGAAGGATTAGCTCTCATTGATCTTCCACTATCCGGAGGAGAATATACATGGTGCAGCAACAGAGAGGAACCTGTGTTTTGCAGACTTGACAGGTTTTTAGTGGATGCCGAAATCATTTCGAAGTGGCCTAATGTGACCCAAAATTTAGTGGCTAGTAGCATCTCGGATCATAAACCAGTGGTTTTGTTCAATAATATTCGAAGAAAGGAACCCAGCATTTTCAGATGGTTCGATTACTGGGCGGAAGAGAAGGACTATGATGAAGTGATCAAAGCAGCGGCTGATAAGGCAAAGGGGAAAGGTATACTAAATTTCCTATCTCAGTGCAAACGTGAGTCAGAAAGGTGGAATCGAAGCAGGAAAGTCCTTGATAACGAGTGCAGTCAGGTATTGGAAGAGAAAATGTTGGTGTTGGAAAAACAAGTCCAGAGCAACCCGGGGAATATCGCAGCAAAAAATGAGATCAAAGGCTGCCGTGCAAAACTGTGGAATTGTTATAGAAGGGAGGAGAGGGAATGGCTCCAGAAATCTCGCTTAAAATGGTTTCAGGTAGGCGACAAGAACACAAAGTATTTTCATTTGGTGGCCTCGGCGAGACAACGGACTAATACTATAACAGCTCTGAAAGTTGATGGGGAGCTAGTTACTGATCAAAACAAAATAAAGCAGTCCATCTTCGAAAGCTTTAAGGAAGTGTACAACGACAAAAACACTATTCCGATCAAGAAGCTGGATTGTAATCTTAAGAAGCTGTCGGCAGAATCTGCTGAATTTTTAGACAGGGAGTTCTCCGAAGATGAAATTAAACACGCTCTATGGGCTATGGATGGGTCTAGAGCCCCCGGGCCTGACGGATTCAATATGAACTTCCTGAAGAAATATTGGAGCACAATTAAGGGAGATGTGCTAAAGTTCTTCAACGAATTCTATAACGGAACAATTTCAGATACTTCTTTTAATAGATCCTTTATAGTTTTAATTCCGAAGAAGTCACCCTCATCCACAATGGAGGATTATAGGCCGATAAGCTTGGTGTGCAGCATGTATAAACTGGTAGCGAAGGTGCTGTCCTATCGTGTAAGTGGGTGCATCCATGAGTTTATAAGTGAGAATCAGTTCGCTTTCTGTCCGGGAAAACAGATTCTTGACTGTGCATTAATTTCTAATGAAGTTGTCGATGTTATGAAGAAAGGAGGAAGGCCTGGAATTGTCTTCAAAGCTGACTTTAGGAAAGCATATGACACTGTTGACTGGCATTTTTTGTTGTTTTCGATGAAGATGATGGGATTCGGGGAGAAATGGCTGTCGTGGATCCAGTTTTGCATCTCCTCGGCAAACATATCTATTCTAGTTAACGGCTCGCCAACTCCAAGCTTTCCGATTCAAAGAGGGTTGCGACAAGGTTGTCCCCTGTCGCCCATTCTCTTCAACATTGTGGCCGAAGTTCTTAGTGAAGTCCTTAAGAACGCAGTGCGAGTTGGCCTATTTGAAGCTATCAACATAAATGGCAGCGACATATCTGTATCTCACATCCAATTTGCGGATGATTTAATAGTATTCGCTGGGGCAAGTGAAACACAAGTCCAAAACATAGTCAGAATTTTGAGGGGTTTTGGTTTAGCTTCCGGATTACGGCTGAACTTGGATAAATCTAAACTGCTCGGAGTGAATGTGGATCCGGTGATATTAGAAAGATGGGCAGTGACGACCAAATGTTCCACTGAGAACTTTCCCTGCACTTACTTAGGCTTGCCGTTAGGAATTGTGCGCAATTCTCTTAAAATATGGGTACCAGTGGTGGAGAAGGTTAAAAAAAGACTCGCAAGCTGGAGATCGCGCCTCTTATCTTTCAGCGGGAGATTGGTATTAGTCAAAGCGGTACTCTCTAATTTACCCATCTATTACATGTCTCTGTTTAAATTACCGGTTTCTATTTGTAAGCAAATAAACAGGTTAATTAACAACTTTCTGTGGGGTGGAGCCGAGAAGAGATCGATAGTGTGGATTGGTTGGAAGGAGTTGTGCAAACCGAAAGTTAATGGAGGTCTCGGCCTTGTGGATATGAAAGTAAAGAACAGAGCATTACTTAATAAGTGGGTTTGGCGCTATGGGGCTGAGACAGAATCTCTGTGGAGGAAAATTATTAACACCAAATACGAGAGGAACTCAACCGGGCTGCTGCCGAATAACTTGAGCAAAGCGAACAAATCTAAAATATGGTGGGACATCATTTCACCAATCAGCAATGAGGATGAACCGTGGATGTGCAACATTGGCTACTTGGCGGGTGATGGAAAGGCAATTAGTTTTTGGGATGAAAGGTGGTGCGGACCGTTTATATTGAAGAACAAGTATCCCAGAATGTTCGCTCTAGCCGTTAAAAAACAGGGAATTATCGCTGAGTTTGGTAGCTTTGAGAACAATGAGTGGAAGTGGAATATACAGCTTCGAAGATCACTATTTAACTGGGAGGTGTCGATGTACAGGGAATTTTTGGATGTTATAAGCCGAGTCAAGCCGGGGGGAGCTCTTCAAGACAGCCTACAGTGGAAAGCACAACCCAATGGTATATACACGCCAAAATCGTATTGCAATATTTTGAATGCAACAACCGAGGTTCCTAATTGAGTATGGAGTTTGGTATGGAACAAGGAAGTGCCTCCGAAGGTGGAATGCTTCATGTGGCGCTTAATCCATAGAAGAATCCCACTAGAACTGAATTGATCAAAAGAGGTATGAGGCTTAACTCTTCCAATTGTGTGTTTTGCTGCATCAAGGAGGAAACTCCAAACCATTTATTTTGTGAATGTGAAGTAACTTGGAGGGTTTGGCAAGGGTGGAACAGCATTTGGGGCCTTAATGTTGTTACTCCTAAGTGCATTAAGATATTAATCAACATGTGGTATGATACGGCCATTGGTTTTAGTAATTGGCGTGTTTGGATATTAGCATTTTATAGCTTGGTTTGGACTGTGTGGTTGCATCGTAACGAAGTTGTTTTCCACGGGAAGAAGCCGGATGTAAGTGTGATGATTGATGTGGCTTTGGTAAGATTGGCACATTGGTGCAACGCGAATTGGCCAAGGGGTAGGATGTCAGTTAATGACCTCTGCAACTTTCCGGCCAATTTCAAGTTGGTGGCTAGTGAGTCGACTTGTGCGCAGAAAAACTGCTGGTTTCCCCCTCGTGAAGGCTCCCTAAAGTTTAATGTAGACGGAGCTGTATCGGGAGTGTTTGGGGCAGCCGGGATAGGAGGCGTTTTACGCGATAGCAGCGGGAAAATCTGGGATACTTTCTCGAAATCAGTGGGCCACATGGATGTGTCCTCAGCTGAAATACTCGCTGTTGTGGAGGCGCTGAAGTGGTATAAGTCAATTCCGAATGTAAAAGTGTATCCGCTGGTTGTGGAAAGTGATAGTAAGATGGTCGTTCAATGGTTCAAAGCCCCGCACCTTGCCCCGGACATCTTTAAGAAGTTGATAACCTCAACGATTAACCTATGTGGAGACTTAAAGTGGTCGATCGAAGCAATATACAGGGAGGCGAATGGGAGTGCTGATATTCTCGCAAAGAAAGGGATAAATAGAAGCAGGGATTTTCAGCTATTAATTGATGGAGCTGCTGACTAGTGAATAAGGAGTGCGGGATCGCAATCAGGACGGCAACAATGCAAGTCTTGGGGAGGTGGAGTTGAAACTGGATGATTGAAAACTCATTGCCACTAGTGCGTAACGAACTGAAGGCAATCTAGCAACAGAGCGTTGGGTGGTGCCGGTGAACCTAAGTGTGGAGCACGCTTGGGACCCCCTGTGTGTCATACGTCACGGCCACAGATTGGTGATAGCTGGGATTTCCCAGATTGATGCCGCTGCGTTGAACTCTCAGGTGAGTAGGTGAGGGTAGCAATGTAGAATAGATTGGCTTCCAATGACTGCGAATTTGTGGCCAAGGTGTGTTGAATCTTGTGATGGGTGCAGGTTCGGCTAACTTGAATTGCGTCTGTTGCAGTAAGATGAGTGTATAGTGTGAAAGTGGGGTCTGTAATGAGTGTTTGGTTCGATATATTGCGCTGTGGTTTTCTGTGTTGAGCTGCAGTTGCGTGGCCATTTGCATTGTGGCAATTTTTGTTTGTTTCTTGGTTCAGGTTTTGATGATGTTCGAAACATTCTTGATGGTGATTGGTTGTAACACATTACTCTCGGACACTCTTTTTCCTCCAATTTAGGTGTAGGGAGGTTTTTTAACGAGGTCCGAAGTAGTGTTGGTTTTAATAAAAGTCTCTAAATTTTCAAAAAAGATAAGTCTAAAGCTTTGATTTGAGTTTTTTTTAGAAATACGAAATGGAGACTAAAAAAAATATTTTGATATCAGTTAAATCACGAATAATGGTCGACGGTAGTCGAGAATGATGTTAACCATGAGATTTTTTAAAAAAATTTAGGTTAATTTAAAAAAAAAAAGCCTAAAATGCAACATTTTTTGTGTTGGTGTTAAACACTTAATAGGCGAGTGACTAAAATGGGTGAAATTTAAAAGTATAGTTATAAAATTAAAATTTTAAAAGTTGCATACAAAAACTCACTAAAAATTGAGAGACTAAACATGTAATTTATAAAATTTAAAATTAGATAAATGAAGCTCTAAATCAGTCTTTTTCCCGCAATATTGTGGTTGAGCTTTTTACTTTATGATATGAGGTTCTTTATTTCTTTTTATGATTTATGGTGATTATTATCGTATCGGCAAAAATCTTCGACACGGTAAGCTGACTTTAGGGAATGTCACTAACATTATATATCAACTTCAGCCGAACAAAAAGAAAGTTGCCAACACTGCAGACCGAATTCATGTCAATTACAGTACTTATTGGATGTCATTTTAGCAAACTTATTGGTTACTCAATTGATTTGATAAGAATCACCGCAAATCATGAAATAAAAAAAAGGATAGTTCTTTTACGCTTGACGAGCTTTGACGAGCACCACTATTGACGAGCACCGATGAGCACCGATAAACTAATTTATAAAATTTTTAAATCCAACATACTTAATGTGTAATTATATTTTAAAAAAAAATTAAAAATACAATTTAATTAAAATACCTAGGATTCTTTGATTTGGGGATAGATTAGTTTGATTAATAATGTTTAAAACAAAATTAAAATTAAGAAAATGTATTTTAATTAAATTACACTTTTAATTTTTTTAATAAAATTATAATTACACATTAAGTACTTTGAATTTAAAAAATTTATAAATTAATTTACCGGTGTTCATCGGTGCTCGTCAATTGGTGCTCGTTGATACTCGTCAAGCGCTATAAATTTTTCTTTAAAAATAGCACCTCAAACCTTGAAATAAAAACTCAACAACAATATTCTAACAATTATTCCCTTTAAACCATTGATTTCTTAGATTCCTTTTAATTTTCAAATCAGACAAATCAAGTTTTTTGTTTAAATAATTTTTGGATCTCTAAAAATTCCGTAATTAGAAGAATTAAATCCTAATATCTCAATATTTAAATTTTAAATTTACAACTTAACTTACATTTATTTCATTAATATTGATATTTGCTCACATCTTTTTCACCCTCTAGATCTTTCCTTGCGGATAAAAATTTGTTGCCCGTTTCAGTGCCTTTATTTATGCCCCAACACTAAAAAACACTATAAAATTAAATTTTAAGTCCTAATCTTAAATTCTAAATCCTAAACACTACACTATATACCCTAAAAAACACACCCTACCCTAAATTCCTTAAACCCTAATCATAAACCCTAACTTAAAATCCTAAACTTTAAACTTAATTTTGAGCATGAAACATAAGTAGGGGCACCGAAAAGGGGCAGAGAATTTTCATCTCTGTTCTTTCATGCAACGAGAGGAAGCATCTGTCTTCCTCCCCAACTCTTTTACGGTAAACATGCCTATGAAAGGAAGCATCAGCCTCCCTTTCCCAACTCTTTTATGGTAAAATCCCCATACTTCAAAAATGCTTTTTACCCAAAATTTGAGAAAATTCAGACTAAAATACAGATTTAGAAGATTGGTTGGTAGGTTAGTTGGGACTTTTGAAAATGGCAGCATACCAAAAGGAATTTGGTCACACTAATAGATTAGATACCACCAAATATAAGTTAACGAGGACTCCAATTTATTGGTGAGGGTTGAAGTCTTAAGATTTTAAATATTTAGATTCGAGTTTTATTAAATATAAATTTATATTTGTGTAATAAATTTTGTCTAGAGTTTATTGTTATTTAAGTCTCACCGTGTCATATTTTGATAAAACTCGAATTTATTGTCTAGATATACTTTAAAATTATGTCATATTTTGATTATTGGTCTATTCGTTTGTGATTTATAATAGTTGATTCTGCACGAATCAACTTGTCTCAGTGGTTAAGGGAACGGTTGTTATTCCTAAAGGTCATGGGTTCGAGCACCAGCAGCTGTAGCAGGGTGATTGAACATACAATCTCAAATGGTTGAGAGTATATTCAGAACAGATACTACTTATAATCACATTAGCTTTAAAAAAATAGTTGATTCTAATTATAGTTATACGAGTGTATAGTTTATAGCTATAATTCCGTTTATGTATTGTAATGGTGAAAGGTTCATGTTGAAAATCAAGGCCTAAATTGGCCTCTAATTATACTCAAAATTCTGTTTTTGTCCTTTTTCTTATAGAAAAGTAGTCCTTAAAGTTTCATTTTACTGCCCCTTTTGCCGCTTTATTTATCTCCGTTAAAAAATGACGTGATCTTTTTCGGTCAATAAACGAGAGATACACAAAGGGTCGAATTGAGATAATCTATAATTTAAGAGTCAAATTGAAAGAAAAAAAGTTTAGAAACGTCTTACAGTGTTTTTATTATTTTCTCGCTCATTGGCATCTTCTTCGTATTTAAATTGATTGAAAGACTTTGATTTGCTATTTTTAGTTTGATCTTTAAATTATAAATTATCTTTGATCTACGTGTCATTTATCAATTGGTAGAAAAGATTACATATTTTCTAACACTTAGTGAAAAGGCAAAAAAAAAAACAATGAAATAATGAAATTTTAAGTATTTTTGACTAAAAAATCTTTTATAGTCAAAATAAGATTTCAAGTATAGTTGAAGACAAACCTACTAGTTAATCCTAAATTCAATTGTATTGAAAAATTAAATTTAAAATATAAATTAGAAAAGAAAAACAGGATTTGGTTATGTGAACCGACATCTCTTAAAAGAGCAGCCGTATTAATAAGCAAATCACCCTACGAAAAAAGTTTTAAAAAATTGCTAATTAATATTTTAGATCAGTGGGGGTTTTGAACATGTGTAAGTAGAGCGACCGTACAAGCTCCTCGAAAAAAAAGGGCCTAAAATTAAGGACCAAACATAAATTAAATATTTATAAATTTTTATATTCAATAATTAATAACTTGCGAACAACTTACAACGTCATTCAAATTAATTGCATAATACGAACAATAATATCTTATAAGGAGTCATTTAGAATCGAATACTTCTTGTATATTTTCAATTAAGCCATTATTTTTTTGGATACAAGATTTGAACAATATCAATTATATGACAATGTTTCTGGCTTTTTTCATTCTAATAAATCACATTCATTGGACGCCGTTAATCTCAAAACTCATTATAATAATTTTAAAAATACTCTTACGAAGGTGATTTATTAAAAAAATTAAAACTGTGACAATTGCTTATAGAATTTTATTAACTATTTATATTATTGTTGTTTTTACAGAACAAAATTTTTTCAGAACAAAATTTTTTGAAATTAAAGTTATACTTACAGACAACTATGTCGCAAGAAAAGTTAAATGGAAACTGTGACAATTGCTTATAGAATTTTATTAACTATTTATATTATTGTTGTTTCTACAGAACAAAATTTTTTCAGAACAAAATTTTTTGAAATTAAAGTTATACTTACAGTTACAGACAACTATGTCGCAAGAAAAGTTAAATGGACTTGCTTTGATGACAATCAAGAGTGTTCTTTTAAAAGAAGTTAATATTGAAAATGTTATAAATGATTTTGCTTTAAAACATGTAAAAAGAGCGGCATTTTTAAGTGAAAATGTTAGGTTTTTAGATGCTTGTAAGTGAACTTTTGTTATTCAATAGGGTAATTATTCAATTTTTTGTATTATGATAATTTTTTTTAAAAAAATATTTTTTACAGACCATAAACTAAGGACTTTACTTTAATAAATTGCACAGTGCCCTCTAAATCTTTGAACCGCCCTTTTTAAATGTTCATTGAGGTTAATTATAATTACTATATTGATATATCTTTTGAAAAGAAAATTAATATTAATACTTTATTTAATACATAATAATTAAATAATTAATTTCATAAATTTTACAGAAGTCGCGATTTTATAAAAACACACACGACAAAATAAATTAAAAATGTCAGAATTTGTAGGAGTTCAATGTACTGTGTATTTTCAGTCGATTATTAATAATCATATTATGAATTAATCATTTTAAATTTTCTACTTTTTCAAAATTTTATTTTCAATATTAAGATTTTTTTGTTTAATTCTACAAATATTTTAAAGAACTTAACATGTATATGTCTGTAATTTTGGTACAATTAGACAAATTTTGTGCACATTTAGAAAACAGTTAAAATATGCTCAAAGAATTAAAAAAATAGAAATATTGTATTATGTAACTGTAAAAGAATAAGATATATTATGCCACGACATGTTTTGTAATGAATCACGTCAATTTTTTTTAAAACTTATTTCTATTTCTACCTAGAGGGGAGGAGAAAAATCTAGAGGAAAGTAACGTTCTTGACAGTTCTTGAATCCAAAACCTAAGAAGAAGGGAGTAGATCAGGTATATATTTATCTATTTTTTATTATATAGATAAATTTTGTATTTTCTATTTTTTTGTAAATGAATCACGTCAAATTATTCGATTAATTAACTAAACAATTTAGCGTTTAAATAAAATATATATTTAAATTGTAGATGAATAAATGGTATTAAGTTCTTAGGGACTTTTTGATATTATGCATGTCCGTCTTACATTTCATGTTTGGGGTGCGTGGATGCCCCTCCCAACAATGTCGTCTCCAAGGTTCAAACACACGCCCTCATTTTGGGAGTGCAATGTGCCTTACTAATGCACCCTTAAAAACAAAAGTGAATTATTTTCAATATAAAAATTTTAATCTCAAACATTAAACTTAATTAATTAAATAATTCTAAATCAGTCTAAAATTAAATTGTTTTACGATCAATATAAGTAGATCAAAACCCTTAAAATATCCACAGAAAATAGATGATACAAAATTTATCTATATAATTTGACCTAAAATAAACCAAAGCCTTTTTTTAATCCTTTCAAACATTTATATAACACTTAACTATATATATCAGTTATATTACGATTAAAAGTATTAATCATATTTTAACCCCTAAAATTGTATAATTATGATTATAATCCAAAATTTCTAACTACGCTGCCAATCAGCCGAAGGTACAAGATTTGAGAGAAATCATAGATTTTTCTTTCTCCAATTTTAAAATGAGTGAACCATCATATTCATGATGTTCTTGTATATCCTACTCATATCAGAGTCAATGCTACATGTCTCATGCCTAAAAGAACCTTGCACCATTTCAATTAACAAATTTGTTAGAAATTTAAAATGCGAAAAAATAAACAAAGTGTGAACAACAAAAAATATGGTATATAAGAGAAACAAAATTCAATGTAATTTAGCTTTGATTATCTCTATGGACGAGAGAAACAGATAATTCACTATTAATGTAGAGTAGATGAAAATTAGAACTACTTTATATCTTTTGTACCACATAACTCGATATATGTATCTCAAAACCGAATATGTCCAGAACTGTCTCCCAACATCCCTACGGTATCTATCTTTATAATATAGTCGCTATAATTGCATAGATCTTAAAAGAAAGGAAAATACTTTGATGCACAAGCTGTGTAAACTTTAGTTTACACAAGCCCTTTAATTTTAGGGTTTAGGGTTTAGGGTTTTATGTTAGGGTTTAGGGGTTTAGTATGTAGGGCATATAATTTAAGGTTTATGGTTAGAATTTAGAGTTTAGAGTTTAGTGCTTAGGGTTTAGGGTTTAGGTTGCTAGGGTTTGTGATTTAGATTTTAAATTTTATAAAAGGATTGTGTAAAAAAAATTTACACAGCTTGTGCATCAAAATAAAACCCTAAAAGAAATTACATCTTTCTAGAATAATTCTTCATCATAATTTTAAAGATTAAGGTCAATTGTATATCTATAGAGCTAAATACTTGACCACCGGAAGACCTTACCCTATACACTTATTATCTAATATAAATGTTTAGGTATTAAATAAATCTAATTACCAAATATTTTTTATAATTAAATTTATAATCAAATCTAACTTAATTATTAATTTGAATTTATGTGGATGTCAAATAAATTCTATATGATTAAATTAAAACATATAGGAAAAGATATTTTCTTTCGTCCACAAAGACAGAAATTTTCATGTTTCAAGTTCAACCAAACAGGTAGAGAGAGAAAACAGGGTCTGCATCATACAAATATTGAATCTTTAAATGCGAGTTGGTTGATTTTCCTCTCTCTCTCTCTCTCTCTCTCTCTTCATTATATATAAGCTTCTTAAACCCCCTGCCTGTTCTTCGTTGATCACCAGAAAACCTTTTTTCATATCGTTTCTCATTTGATTTCGACAATACAAAGGGGAAAAAAAGAATGGATTTTTACGCATACCCATCTCGTTTTTCCATGTCTTCATCGTCTTTGTTTGGAGATTTCATTGAAAAGATCAAATTTTCTTACAATTTCGCTGTTTCTGTCATCATTGGGAATGTTTTCTCTGCGATCTTAACCTTCTTCTTTGCATTAGGTTGGTTCCTCTTGTCCTCTGCTATGCTTCATTGTTTCTTCAAAAGCTTCTCTTTTTTTGGACTTTTCGTTGATGATCTAATTATGAACTCTTTTCATTGGATCCTCATTTGGTTCTTGATCTATCCATTGCTTGCTATAAATTGGATTTAGCTTCTTTTGTTATTATTCTAGTATTCTTTTATAGTAATTATTATCATTTCCTTATTGTTATTATATGGACAAAAGATGAATCTAATTATGATTGTGTTCCATTTTTGTTGGAATTCAATGGTATGAACTATGATTGTGTTCCATTTTTGCGTGCCGACAAAGCATTTTGGGATCAATTTGCCATACATTTATGTCCAAAATAGACCCGAGTTAATGACTTTTTGTTTGGTTTCTTAGAATTCTTTAACATGTATAACGTTGTATTGCATGAGCTGAGCTTTAGTATTTTTACACTCGAATTTTGTTAATGAAATTCATCTGCAGTTGGCACCTTGCTAGGGGCCATGACGGGGGCTTTGATGGGACAAGAAACGGAGAGTGGGTTCATTCGAGGAGCTGCGGTCGGGGCCATCTCCGGTGCAGTTTTCTCGATCGAAGTTTTCGAGTCTTCTCTGGTTCTTTGGCAGTCCGATGAATCCAGGATCTGTTGTTTGCTTTACTTGGTGAGCAATTCTATTGATTGCCCTGATTTTATATGTTTAGTTGCTGCTTTCTAAGAAGGGATATTCGAAAAAGAAATCGGTTCAGTTAGTCGAGTACTCGTTAGCGTCTTGCCAAGTATCATTATTCAAGCGTCTCAAATGCACAAAATTTCAACACTTTGGTTGTGGTAAATGGTAATTCTTCTAAGCAATCTAAACCAATTTTGTTTTCCTGCAAACTTTCAGATCGATGTCATTGCAAGCCTTCTAAGTGGGAGGCTTGTCCGAGAACAAATCGGCCCCGCGATACTGAGTGCGGTCCAGAGTCAGGTAAGAAGAATTGAACTGCAAATTGATATCACCTTCATCAAGCAGCAATTTGCTAATGAATTTCAGTAAATGTTGCCAGATGGGAGATGCTGAAACAACTTTTGAGGATGTCCAGAACATATTTGACATTGGTGGTTCCAAAGGATTGGCTGGAGAATTGGTTGAAAAAATCCCAAAGATCAAAATTACAAACACCAACAATGTCGATGCTTCCGGGGAGAAAGTTTCGTGTTCCGTTTGCCTTCAGGTATAAGTACCGTACTGCATTTTCAGTTTCACACCATTTTTCATAAAACTGGTTGCATAAGAAGCTCATCGGATCGAATCTTTACGCAGGACTTTCAGCTCGGAGAAACAGTTAGGAGCTTGCCGCAATGCCATCACATGTTCCACTTGCCCTGCATAGATAAGTGGCTTATTAGTCATGGTTCGTGTCCGTTGTGCAGAAGGGATCTGTAATCTCGTTATTTTTGTAAATTATACAATTAGAATAGTTCTTCATAGTTTATTTTACACCATTGTTACTCACCGGGGCATGCGTATTCGTTCATTAAATGCCGAAGCAGCCCTTTGTATAAGTTTTTGGTTCACATAAACTTCCAAATTGTCTAACCCTTGTGTTCTTTTATAGTGTCTAGCTAAGAATCTTTGCCAGAAACATCTTGTGTTTTTATTGGTTAATTGGCCGCCGACGGTGCAGAACCGATCTTATTATCGGATCCGACTTTGGTCGGATCCGAATCATGCAAAGGTTAGATGAAATATTAAGTATGAAAATATTGACGAGAGCTAATTTCTGAGTCTCATTTATGAAATTGCAGGTTGGGTGTTGCAATAAATATATGTGTGGAAGCTGTTGTGGGTTGATATAAGCTTAGAACAAACAATATATTGAATTATATGGCCACTAGCAAATGGGTCTAATTTTAACTACTCTGACTTCCAGGACCCAGTCGGTATTTCTCTTTTCAAAATTGTATAAACAAACAGGTAGGTGTGGCAGAATGGGCTTCTCTTTCTTAGATCTGAATTTAATTTAATATCAAATTTTAACATATTAAAGGAATTGGGTTTTTTTTTTTTTACAAATCTTGGAAAGGGAGACTCTAGCGAAAGAAATAAATGCTTTTAGTAGGTCTAAAATTTATGACTTCAAAGAATATGAGAGAACAAAGATTAACAGTTTGACCAACCGGCCATATGTGTTTACTTATATATTAAATGAATCTAATTAGATAAAAAAAAGGAAGGTTTGTGTTCTTTCAGCATAAATGATTGCTTAAGCATTTTGCTCATACATATAGTTTTTAATTGACTACTGCCCTAGATACCGGCTGTCATTACAACTTGGTATAAGCCTTTTGACAATGGAGCTCAAGAAAATAAAGAATACAGCAAAAGGTATATTAGCAAGCATGGCCATTCAGATAGTCGATCCGAGGATCGAGAAGATTGTGTAAGCAAACCTTGAAAAACAAACATATAAAATCTGGATCTATGACTTGCAAAATGCAGCGAGAGTATCATCGAGGGCCTTTCTATCATACTCGCCAGTGAAGACACAGTTTCCGAGGGGACCTTTCAGAAGGATAAGCCTTAGTAGCCCATCAGCCACCTTCTTGTCAACCTACCATTAACATAATGGTGCATATCCGTCAAGCGATAGAGATTGCGATTTGAGATATACGGAAGAAGTAAAGCTTGGTTCACTTACCGCCATGACAGACTTGAACATTTCTACGGTCATGGTTTCAGGAGGAGCAGTGGGTAACTTAGCCCGCAGTAAAATGTCATTAACCCGTTTGACGATTGAACTGTCGATCCAACCGAGGCGGTACGACATGTCAACAGCCATAACCTGAGTTAAGCACAGATTTGAGTTTAGCAGAGATGTGGAAAAAGATCAAAACGAAATGCAACAACAATCATAATACCGTGCCAGCTGCAACAGCTTCTCCATGAAGCCACTCTCCATATCCAAGCCCAGTTTCTACTGCCTGGAAAGAAACACGAAGAAATCAGCGAAAATATACAATCTGGAGAAGCAGAACCCTTTAAGATCAAGTACAAATTCTAAAACACAAAATCTCAAGTTGCGAGTATCTTGAAATGTATTCAATTTTAACACCGTTTCATAGTTTCCTTCATGGGATTTCAAACCATGCAGTCCCAAAACAAAAACTCCAAATAAGAACAAGAATACTTTATAAATTCAGCAAGTTACACTAAGAAGCAAAAAACAGAACATACGAACGCACAAAGCATGAATATAATCCATTCCGTTTGCACCCTAAAATGTAATATAATCAGTAGCTCACTTATAAAACTTACATGACCGAATGTATGCCCCAAATTCAGTGTAGCTCTCAATCCACTTTCTTTCTCATCTAACGAGACAACCTCAGCCTTGTTTTCACATGACCGCTTTATAGCATAAGCCAGCGCATCAGGATCCCTTTAATGATCAACAGCGGATCACATAATGCTTGAAGAAATATAGATTGCAATGATAACAAAAGCACCGCCATATAATATCGTCGGTTAAAGTAGACAAGGTGAGGTATACACATTCGCAAAGCACGCCAGGAAGAAAATTTGATTACTTCAAAGGATAATACGAGGTATATTCCCTAAAGCTCAAAATGACAAATTGACAAATTCCCTAAAGCTCAGTTTCACATTTCAAAAGAAGTTTCAACACATTCAAATGTTTAATTACAGTTCATTCAATAAGTTTCGGGTACCTTGCCATCAGTTTCTCCATATTTTCTTCCTGCCACTCAAAAAACTCAGCATCTCTGATGAGTCCATATTTTATAACCTCTGCGAGACCTGAAGCCAGTTCCCTATCTGGCAATGTGTCCAATGTGTCCGTGTCTACGAGCACACATTGAGGTTGGTAGAAAGCACCGATCAAGTTCTTCCCAAGAGGATGGTTAATGCCAGTTTTACCTCCAACCGAAGAATCGACCTGCTTATTATTAACAAATTCGAAAACATGAAATGTCTGCACACAATGTGATGATCATCAATACATAAATGAACCATGAGTGTGAAAATACCTGTGCCATAACAGTAGTAGGAATCTGGATAAAATTAACACCGCGAAGGAAAGATGCGGCGGCGAAACCACACATATCCCCAATCACACCACCTCCAAGAGCAACAAACGTACATCTCCTGTCCAATCGGGACTCGATGGCCTTGTCGAAAACTTTCATGAGAGTCTCCTATAAGCATAACCATTACTATTAATTCCTTAGAGTTTTAACAGCAACAATGCCTCAAATCAAAATGCTAATTAAATAGATGAAAAACAGAAAAGGAAAAGTGAAGAAAAAAAAAACCACCATGTTTTTGTGCTTCTCTCCATCAGGTAAAATCACATTTTCAACAGAAACATTCGGGTTTCCCCTTGTTAATGCATCAACGACTTTATCCAAATACAAAGGAGCAATCGTAGTGTTAGTCACCACAAGAACTTTCTTCCCATGAACATGCCTATTAAAACGACAGCCCATTAAATCTTCGCAAAAACGCTAGTAATTATTGAATAAAACGAATGAATTTAACTAACTTTTGAAGGAGCTCATGCTGATGAAGCAATCCGGAGCCGATGTAGATGGGGTAGCTCCGATTACCCAAATCCACCTCAACAATTGTGGGGGCAGCGGAGCTCTTTTCACCAACCGACTGATCCATCACCTGAGTTGCATTGGCGCAAACCCTGCGACTGGGTTGACTGGGTCTGGAGAGGGCAAGTCGGCCCAGATTCAACTCACCGGAAGCGGAGCTGCGGAAGGTAACGTAGAGGTGTTTATTGAGTTTGGGAATGGAGTCGGGTGAGAAATTGGTGTTGGGGTTGGACGATAGAGAAAGAGAGAAGGCGTTAGTGGTGCAGGCCATGGATGAGAAGGAGGGGTTTGGTTGGTTTGTTATTGTTTGGTAGGGGAAGGATTATGAAGAGAAAACATGTGTTTGTTTGAAGAAGAAACAAGGAGTGGGTAGGTGAAACCCGAAGCTGTTGCCTTGGTGGAGGACGACGCAATTGTAGAAACTAGAAATGAACGGGTCCCGCCCGTTTCGTGGTTGGTGGCACTGCCAATTAGGTTCAATTTGGATTTTTCATTACTTAGTTAAGCTTTAAATGTGCTATATGCACTTCTGATTTATTGGTTAATTAATTTAAATTAAATTTTATAGATACTTAATATAAGTGACGTCATTTTTAATTTAGTTTTCACCATTAACAATGTTAGAATTTAAACTCATAACTTTATTTAAGAGACATACTAACAATCAGCTATTGGTCAATTATATAGAGAGAGAGTTAGTTTAGGGTATAGAGTTTAGGTGTAGGGGTTTAGAATTTAGGGATAGTTGTTTCAATCTAAGGTTTAGAGTTGTAATTTAAGGTTTATAGGTTAAGGTTTAGTTTTTAGGGTAATATGGTGAGGATTTAGGTTTTAACATATAAACCTTAAATTATAACCCTAAACCTTAAATTGAAACAACTATCCCTAAATTCTAACCTCGTACACCTAAACCCTAAACCTTATACCCTAAACTAACTCCATATATCCTAAAATTAAGACGCTTGTGGAAACTTCTACCGCTAGTGTATAGGATATTATTCATATGTATATATATATATATATATATATATATATTACACGTTTTTTGGATCGTTAGATGGGTGAAACGGATGGATGAGATTAACAATAAAATATGTGAAGATTATCACTTGGAGAAATAAGTAATGAGTTAATCTCAGCCATCTATTTCCCCCATCCAACGATCCAAAAAACGTGTAAAATTTAAAGAGTTTTACACTGTGTAAGTTGATCCTAACCCTATATATATATTGATTATTCGTGTAATTGTCTATAACTCCATGTATTATCATTTTGTTATTTGAGTGTTATCAAAAATTGTACTCAAAAGATATATTTAATTATAGATTAAATTGTTTAAATAAATCGAGTAATACAATTAAAATAACTATTTAATTTAAATTATTTACTTTAATCTATTCAAAATAACTAGAGTTATTTTAAATTGATCGACTTTTTCAAATCTAATCAGATTTAGATCTATACTAACAAAGGCGATGGCAATGAAGAAAAGAGATAACGAGTGGAAAATTGTACGCCAAATGGCCCAAATGTATTGGGCTGAACCCTAAACCGGGACTTGTTGCTGCCTTCTGGACCGGGCAGGTTATTAGTATGGTTTGTACATAGGGGTGGTCAAAAATATCTAATTTGGTTGACTTAACTTGACTATCCAAACTTAAAAACGTCGAATAATCTTATTCTAAAACAATAATTTTACAAATAGAATACTCAACCCACTAAATATAACTGGTTTACGGATTGGGTTAGACTATCTTCAAACTATCTTTTTGTCGAAAAATTATTGGATGAATAAATAAGCTTTTGTTGAAAAAATGTGGGACTCTCTCCAAGCTATCTTTTAAACTTTACAAATTAAAAGATGTAATTTATTGGACGGATGAGCATATCACGTCATTTCAAAATTATAATATCATATTTTAAATTAATATCACATCATTTCATATTCCCTTTTTTCTTCTTCAAAAAAAAAAAAACACCAGTGGCAGTGGGCGTGCCTTAGACTATATAGAATATGTGTATTACTGTATAATTTGTGTTTCAACTTGCACATAATTTCAATGTACAAAGCTTTCAAGGATTATCATTTTAACAAAAAGTAGTTTTTGATTTAGCTTTGTTAATGATGGATTGCACGAATGGTGATTTTGCTTCCTAAACAAAGTCGGGTGAAGAATATTTCCTAATAGTTTTTGATGTCTCTATTCATGTCTTAATATTATAAAATTAAATTTATATTGATATTTTACCGTATATAAAGATGTTAGCAAGATTTAAAAAAAAAAATTGGATGGCAAATTTTATGTTAGTCACAAATAATGACATTATGTCATTCACAAAAATGGATGGCAAAGCAAGCAATCTTTATCTACCTATACAAGAAGTCAAAGATAGTTGTCAAAAATAGTAGCAATAATTTCAAAGGAAAAAAATGGATGACAAAGCTTTATGTCATTCATGAATAGTGAAATTATAATAGTAAAGATTCCCACTATATTTAATATTGTATCGAATAGTGGGAAAAATAATTGTAAAAGAGAACATAGCCTTTTATAAAAAGTTCTCACCATTATTGATGTATTCGGTATGTTCAATTTTTTTCCGGATTCAATATAAAAGCTCAAATTGCTTTTCTTGTTTATTTTCTTGCTTTCAATTTGAAACATATATATATTATTTTTTCTTTTAGATGATTATAGAATATGATCATGGGTCTAATTCTGAAGTCGTCAATTTAAAATATTAAAATTAACAAAAAATTTAATCAGTTTTCAAACAAAAAATGAGAATTATATTTAATTTATTTACTTCCAAAAACAATCGGGACCAAAAAAATATTTAAATTAAAATATGGGATGATCAATGCTTAAATTTCGAAATTAAAAAAGACTTAAAAATAATTTAAAACAAAAATTATGAAAACAATTTAATTTATTTAGTTTCAAAATTATGAAATAAAAAAGTAATTGAAACTAAAAACTTGGAAAACCAAAACCTCTGCCACAATACATGTGGTTTCATCCTGGGTTAATGTACTATTTTTCTCTTGCGGGCATTTCTACTGTGAGGCGTTTAATATACGGTTAATATATGAAGTGATCCGTTAAACATAACAAAATAGGTAAAATTATCTATTTTGTTGATAAGAGTATCAACAAATCAAGTAAAATTACCTATTTTGTTGATACTTTTGAGTAAATTACTTATTTTGTTGATACTTTCAAAAGTATCTATATTTTTCTAAAAGTATCGATACTTTTTAAAAAGCAAAATAACCGGTTGCAATTTGACTCGAAAGTATCGATACTTTTAAAAAAGTATGTATACTTTCGAAAGTATCAACAAAATAAGTAATTTACTCAAAAAGTATAGATACTTTCCAAGGCCTCATCAGCTTAAAATAAGTAATTTACTGGATATGTTGATACTCTTATCAACAAAATAGGTAATTTTATCTATTTTGTTATCGTCGGATTTCCAATGCCCCATCAGCTTAAACTTTAATAACAAAATATGTGAAGCGCTACCGAATATGTTGATACTCTTATCAACAAAATAAGTAATTTTACCGATTTTGTTATCGTGGGATTTTCAAGGCCCCATCGGCTTAAACTTTAATAACATAATAGGCGCTACCTAATATGTTGATACTCTTATCAACAAAATAAGTAAAATTTTACCTATTTTGTTATGTTTGTGTCGATACCTACCGATAACTTAAGTTTGCCGGTTACCAATTTTTTTTTAATATTTTTTCATGTTTTCTACCGGATACATTATTTTAAATCAACATATCCGGTAGCGCTTTACCTATTTAGTTATTTATCTTACAATATTTTCAGTAACGACGTTTCTTAACCGTATATTAGTCCGTCTTTCATTAGAATTTCCTTTCCCTTGCGCTTTAAAGGAAAAAATATCTTCTCAATGTCCCTAGTGACATGATTAGCATATTCCTATATCTTCTTTATGGGATAAAAAATAGATTAATATCCTATACACTGGCGGTGTAAACTGAAAGTTTCCACAAGCGCCTTAGTTTTAGGGTATATGGAGTTAGTTTAGGGTATAGGGTTTAGGAGTTTAGGTGTAGGGGTTTAAAATTTAGGAATAACTATTTCAATTTAAGGTTTAGGGTTATAATTTAGAGTTTATAGGTTAGGGTTTAGTTTTTAGGGTAATATGGTGAGGATTTAGGTTTTAACCTATAAACCCTAAATTATAACCCTAAACCTTAAATTAAAACAAATATCCCTAAATTCTAACCCCTATACCTAAACCCTATACCCTAAACTAACTCCCTATACCGTAAAACTAGGGCGCTTGTGGAAACTTTAGTTTCCACCGCCTGTGTATAGAATATTTATCCTAAAAAATTACTATTTTCTGGCGCTCTAACCCTAAATTTTAAAATTCTAAATCTTAAATTTTAAAATTTAAAAAGCACTATAAAATTAAATTTTAAACCCTAACCCTAAATTTTTTAAATTCTAAACGCTACACCTTATATCCTAAAAAATACATCATACCTTAAATTCCCTAAAGTCTAAATCCTAAATCTAATTTTGAGCGTAAAAATATAAGTATGAGCACCGAAAAAGGGCAAATAATTTCTATATGTGTTAATGTACTATCTTTCCCTTGCGCTTTAAAGGAAAAATATCTTCTTAATGTCCCTAGTGAGTAGTGACGTGATTAGCATATTCCTATATCTTACCATTAAAATCATTAATTGCAATTTTTCTTTAAATATCATCTTAATCGGTCAATAATGACATAATTAGTATATTCCTCTATGTGACTACTAATTTAATAGTTATTCACTCGATTATATTCGTAGTTTAATGATTAAAGATTTATATAAAAATAAAGGATTTGAGACTGTGTATAAGAAATACTAGATTCATATCATTAATTGTTATTTTACTTTTCAATAGAATCTATTAGAATGTAATTATTTACATTCCTAAAATATTAAACATCATTGATTTATGGTGTTTAATGTAATTAATAATAATGCAAAATAGTTTAGGTGTTTAGGGTTTATGATTTATAATTTTAGGGTTTAGGGTTTATTGTTTTAGGTTTTAACTGTTGTTGTATTTTTGTGGTTTTATGGTTTAGAGTTTATTGTTTATGATTTAAGGTCTAGGGCTTATGATTAAAGTTTAGGATTAATGTATAATTTTAGGGTTTGAGGTTTATGACTTAATGTTTGAATTTTAGGGTTTATAGTTTAAGGCTTAGTGTTGGGCTTGTAGCACGCTCGAATCGATCACTGAAACCGTCAAGGATGGTTGTAAATGTTTGGTGGTTGAATTGGCTAAAATCGAAATAAAGATGGAAAAGTGACACAATGATTTTAGAGTGGTTCGACCTTCTAACAAGAACCTACATCCACTACCTTAGCACACCACTAAGGATTTCCCATTCACTCAACAATGAATTCGTCCTTTTTTCTCGGTTTAGGAGGAAACCGTTATGTTGAGAAATATTTTGATATAACAATTATGTGAAAAATGTTTTGGGACTTGTTTAAAGATTTCAAAAATAATTCAAAAGTCCTTAAAACGTGACAAAATGTTTTGAAAGAGTTCGACTTAATACCTATATCGAACTATACTTTTAAAAGTCGAAAAATGCCCGAAATACATGTTTTTAGATGAAAGTTTCGAAACCTCAAACAAAGGTATCGAAACTTATCTGGGCAGTAGCTGATTTTTTAGAAACCTAAGCAAAGGTTTCGAAACCTTCACAAGGTTTCGAAACTTTGGCTCAAAGGTTTCGAAACCTTGTAAAGGTTTCGAAACTTTAGCCCTGTAACGGCTACAAACGGCTATAAAACGGCTAGTTTTTTTAAACCCCTCTTAAGGTTTCGAAACCTTTATAAGGTTTCGAAACTATAGTGCATGAGAGCATTTAAAGCTCAACATTAATGGCTTCCAACGGCTCCAAAACATCCCCAACGGCCATAAACGGCTAGATACTCATTCCACACTATATAAACACCCCAAGGACACTTGAAGATAGCAAGAAACAAGATCCAAGCTTCATGTTCAAGAGAAATCGAGTTTAAGTCTTTATCTTCTTCATTTCTCTTGTAAATATTGTATAGAGTGTGTTTTTCATTGTTTTTATTCTTTACACTCTTGTGAGCTTAATTCTCGTAAACACCCACCTTGTGAGGTTTCATTGTTTACACAAACTACCCTTGTATAAGGAGAGGTTCTAGTTTAGCCTTGAGAGAAAAACTAGAGTGGTTCTATCTTAGCCATTGAAAAGATAGGGTTGTAAGGTTACCCTTTGTCCTCAAAAGGAAGAATTCATTGTTGAGTGAATTGGGAAATCCTTAGTGGTGTGCTAAGGTAGTGGATGTAGACTCGGTTGAGTAGTCGAACCACTCTAAAATCCTCGTGCAAATATTGTCTACTATTTTCGGTTTTAGCCAATTCAACCACCAAGCAATTACAACCCTCCTTGACGGTTTCGGTGATCGATTCGAGCGTGCCTAAAAATCCCAACAATTGGTATCAGAGCCTCGTCTCCATCGAAGAACTAACATCCATGAGTAAAGATCCAACGCTCGTAGTCCACCGTACAAGAAAATGGCAAGCGGTTCTACAATGATTTCATTTGAAGAAGGCCGCTCTATCATGTGTCCTCCTCTCTTCAAAGGAGAAGGTTACTTCCAATGAAGCAACATCATGAAGTATTTCATCCAAGGCTTCAACCTCGACATTTGGAGGATTATCAATGATGGACATTCGGAAGCTCCTAAGAAGAAGAAGAAAAGGAGTGTCAATGACACAAAGAAGGACCATCTCAATGAAAAGGCTATGCACATTCTTCTCTGTGCCCTAAGTGAAGAGATTTCCAAGAAGGTCTCCCCATCCAAAAGTGCCAAAGAAATTTGGGAGAAGCTTGAGAAATTCTATGGGAAAGAAAAGAAGAAAGATGATGCTTCATCATGTGCAATCCTCCCCTCAACACCTAAGGTGGATGGTGTTTTGGCTCTCGATGAGCCCGAGGTATCTTCTAACTCAGATGAATTAAATTCACATTCTTTTGATGAGTTACAAGATGCATTTAATGAATTATATTTGGAATTTGAGACCATGAATTCCAAATTTAGGAAAATGATTTCAAAACTCGAAACTGAAAATGATTTTCTTTTAAAAACAAAAATGGATTTTGAAAATCAAAATGAAATTTTGAAAAATGATTTAGAATTTTCAAAAACAAACAAAGATGTTTTAGAAAAGGAAAATCTTGATTTAAAAGTTAAGCTTGAAAGCTTAACAAAAGAAAAGGAAATCATTTCTAATAATTCATCTCATCCCATAATGGCAAAATGCTCACATTGCCATTATCATGGTCATTCGTTGCATACTTGTCCTATAAAGAAAAGAAAAACTTATAGGATTAGACAAGTATGGGTTCCTAAGGGAACTAGAGACATTGAGATTAATGTTAATGGATCCAAAGCAATTTGGATACCAAAATCCAAGTAAATGTCTCTTGTAGGTGTGTTGGAGCAAAGGCAAGAAAAGCAAGAATCTCAAATGCTCTAGTCACACAAGTGAAGAAAATGGGTAACCTCTAATCTTAATGCATTTGATTTTAAATCATTCGATTGCCTACTTTGATAATAAATGTTCATGCATCATTGCTTATTTATATTTATAAGTGCATGACATTATTTGAAAATTTTATGCATATGAGTCTAATGGTTTCATTCATATGTTTGCATAAAAAAAAATTTAAGTCTTGGATAAATTGAATTTCATATGCTCTTAATTTGATTTTATTTTGAAATTCAATGCCTTTAAATGTCAAGTTATGTGCTAAAAATTTAATGGAATGTTTGAGTAAGGGAGAGCCAAATTTTAAAACAAATTTTTTTTTAATTGAATCAAAAATTTTAAACCTCCATTGTTATTTTGAGCTTAAAGTATTTTAAATTCTTTTTGATATAACAAAAAGGGGGAGAATTTGGTTTGAAAAATTGTATTTTCAAAAGAATAAGAGGGAGCTACTTACTTTTCAGATTTTCATCTCTTATTCACATTTTTAAACGTTTTAAACTTGAAGGGGGAGAATCCCAAACAATTTTTCAAGTTGGTTTTATTATATCAAAAAGGGGGAGATTGAAGAACTAATGTTTTGATATAATAATTGAAAAATGTGTTGGACTGATTTAAAAAGAATTTAAAACATTTCCAAAAGTCCAAACAACTTGAAATTATGTTTAGGGAAGTTTTCAAACCGTTTCGATACTCCCACATAAACCCCATTGTTATTATGTACTATAAAGATTTGAATTATTTTTGATATAACAAAAAGGGGGAGAAATAAGTGAAAAATTAAGGGGGGAGCTTTTGTCAAAAACAATTTTTCAAAGAAGTTTTGTTATATCAAAAAGGGGGAGATTGTTGAGAAATATTTTGATATAACAATTATGTAAAAAATGTTTTGGGACTTGTTTAAAGATTTCAAAAATAATTCAAAAGTCCTTAAAACGTGACAAAATGTTTTGAAAGAGTTCGACTTAATACCTATATCGAACTATACTTTTAAAAGTCGAAAAATGCCCGAAATACATGTTTTTAGATGAAAGTTTCGAAACCTCAAACAAAGGTATCGAAACTTATCTGGGCAGTAGCTGATTTTTTAGAAACCTAAGCAAAGGTTTCGAAACCTTCACAAGGTTTCGAAACTTTGGCTCAAAGGTTTCGAAACCTTGTAAAGGTTTCGAAACTTTAGCCCTGTAACGGCTACAAACGGCTATAAAACGGCTAGTTTTTTTAAACCCCTCTTAAGGTTTCGAAACTATAGTGCATGAGAGCATTTAAAGCTCAACATTAATGGCTTCCAACGGCTCCAAAACATCCCCAACGGCCATAAACGGCTAGATACTCATTCCACACTATATAAACACCCCAAGGACACTTGAAGATAGCAAGAAACAAGATCCAAGTTTCATGTTCAAGAGAAATCGAGTTTAAGTCTTTATCTTCTTCATTTCTCTTGTAAATATTGTATAGAGTGTGTTTTTCATTGTTTTTATTCTTTACACTCTTGTGAGCTTAATTCTCGTAAACACCCACCTTGTGAGGTTTCATTGTTTACACAAACTACCCTTGTATAAGGAGAGGTTCTAGTTTAGCCTTGAGAGAAAAACTAGAGTGGTTCTATCTTAGCCATTGAAAAGATAGGGTTGTAAGGTTACCCTTTGTCCTCAAAAGGAAGAATTCATTGTTGAGTGAATTGGGAAATCCTTAGTGGTGTGCTAAGGTAGTGGATGTAGACTCGGTTGAGTAGTCGAACCACTCTAAAATCCTCGTGCAAATATTGTCTACTATTTTCGGTTTTAGCCAATTCAACCACCAAGCAATTACAACCCTCCTTGACGGTTTCGGTGATCGATTCGAGCGTGCCTAAAAATCCCAACACGTTACAACCCTATCTTTTGGACTTGGCTAAGATAGAACCAACTGTAGTTTTTCTCTCAAGGCTAAACTAGAACCTCTCTTTTTACAAGGGATTTGTTTGGTAAACTAAACATCTCTCTAGGTGGGTGTTTACACAAATTTAAGCTCACAAGAGTGTACAAATAATTTACAATAAAGCACTCTCTAAAGACTATGTACAAGAGAATAGTAAAATAAAGATTTAGACTATAATTCTCTTGACCATATTGCTTGGATGTTGTTTCTAACAATCTTCATGTGTTCTAGCCTTCCTTTTATTGATTGAAATGAGCTTATGACCGTTACTAGCCGTTAGCAATAGTTTGGAGCCGTTGGAGACTGATTTCCATGTAAATTTTTTACTTTTGGTACCTTCGGTATCAATACTCGCGTGGACGTATCGATACGGTCTTATTATGGAAATAGCCATTGGAGGCTGAAAAAGTCAGGCTGGTTTCGATACCACTATCCCTGCATCTGGGTTTTACTTACTGGAAATGGTGGTATCGATACGGATCAAGGTGTATCGATACGAGCCTTGTAAAAATGATATTTTGACCATTTAAAAAGTGTTTTAGACATGTTAAAAACCTATGAAACCATTTCAAACATATTTTCAAGTTGTTTGGACTTTAAAGGCATTTTTGAAATCTTTTCAAGTTAGTCCAAAATTATTTTCAATTATTATATCAAAACATTAGTTCTTCAATCTCTCCTTTTTGATATAATAAAACCAACTTGAAAATTTGTTTGAGATTCTCCCCCTTCAAGTTTAAAATTTTGAATAAGAGATTTTAAAATTGATAAGTAATTAAAGCTTCCACTTATTCATTTGAAAATGTAATTTTTCAAACCAAACTCTCCCCTTTTTGTTATATCAAAAATAATTTAGATAACTTTACGTTCAAAATAACTTGGAAGGTTAAAAATATTGACACAAAAAGAATTTTGGTTTTGAAATGGCTCCCCCTTTCTTAACTATCATTGTTAGGCTTAACAGATAATCCAAGACTTTAAAACGAAAATTAGATAACCAAAGATAAAAGAAAATAAAAGCTATAAGCTTAGAGGTTACACAATTTCTTCACTTGTGTGACTAGAGCATTTTCATGTCTTTGCATTTTATCTGATTGCTCCAACACACCTACAAAAGACATTCACTTGATTTTTGGTATCCAAATTGCTTTGGATCCATTTACGTTAGTCACAATATATTTAGTTCCCTTGGGAATCCATACTTGTCTAATCCTATAAAAAAAATTCTTCTTAATAGGACAAGTATGTAAGGAATGACTCTGATAATGGCAATGTGAGCATTTTGCCATTATGTGACAAGATGAATTATTATTAAAAATATTTTTTTTCCTTTTGTCAAGATTTCAAGCTTAACTTTCAAATCAAGATTTTTTTTCTTCTAAAACATCTTTATTTTTTTGAGAACTCTAATTTTTTTTTTCAAAAAATTCATTTTGGTTTTCAAAATCTAATTTTATTTTTAAAAGAAAATCATTTTCAAACTCAAGTTTTGAAATTATTTTCTTAAATTTGAAATTCATGGTCTCAAATTCTAAAAATAATTCAACGAAAGCATCTTGCAACCCATCGAAAGAGTAAGAATTAAGCTCACTTGAGTTAGAAGATACCTTAGGCTCATCGAAAGCCAAAACACCATCCACTTTTAAATTGGAAAGAAGGTTTGCACATGATTGATCATCATCTTTCTTTTCTCCCTTCTTGTTGCCATAAAACTTTTCAAGTTTCTCCCATAATTCTTTGGCACTTTTGCATGTGAAGATCCTCTTGAAAACTTCTTCGTTAAGGCCACAATAGAGAATGTGCATTGCCTTGGTGTTTAGCTTTGCCTTCATCTCGTTGGCACTCTTTTGTTTTTTCTTCTTTTTCGGAGCTTTCAAATACCCATCTTCAATGATGTCCCAAACTTCATAGTCTTGAGACTTGATGAAGAATTTCATGATATTTGCCCATTGAAAGTATGATTCTCCTTCGAAAAGCGAAGGACACGAGATAGAGCGGCCTTCTTCAAATTTTGCCATTTTTTTAAACGGTGGACTACGAGTGTTGGATCTTTACTTTCAGATGTTAGTCCTTCAATGGAGACGAGGCTCTGAAACCAATTGTTGGGCTTGTAGCACGCTCGAATCGATCACCGAAACCGCCAAGGAGGGTTGTAAATGTTTGGTGGTTGAATTGGCTAAAATCGAAATAAAGATAGACAAGTGACACAATGATTTTAGAGTGGTTCGGCCTTCTAACAAGCACCTACATCCACTACCTTAGCACACCACCAAGGATTTCCCAATTCACTCAACAATGAATTCGTTCCCTTTTCTCGGTTTAGGAGGAAACCGTTACAACTAAGAGTGTTCAAATCTGGGTACCCGAATCGTCGGGTATCTTTAAAATCGGCCCATGTCCCGACCCGGAAATTACGAGTACCCGATAATCGGGTACCCGGACGTTGCGGGTACCCGAAAAATTAGGTATCGGGTACTCTGATTTTTATCATTTTTTAAATCATTAAATTAAAAAATATATATATACACAAATTTAAAAGTTCGAATTACATAATCCAACATCCAAACATATAATTTTAAAATCCTAGTTACAAATTACATTGTATTTTATATTTTTATTTATTACGGTAGATTACTATAAATTCATGATTTCAAGTTTTATTTTTTTCGATGTGAAATCCTTATTACTGTAATATATATATATATATATATATATATATATATATATATATATATATATATATTGTATATACATATATTGTAATACTGTTTAATTTCCCCACTGTGAAACTGTTTAGAGCTGTTTAATTGTAAATTGTAATATATTGTATATACATATATTGTAATACTCTAAATTGTAATATATATATATATATATAGAGAGAGAGAGAGCGCGGTGAAATTGAGAAAGAAGATTAGTGCAAATTGTGAAGGGAGAGCATTTGAGGGATCGAGATTTAAAAGTTAGGTTGATTGATTTAGGAATATAGTGAATATAAGGATATTTTATTTAAAAAATAATTATATTTAAAATAAAAAAAATTAAGAACCGGGTACCCGAAATTAACCGGGTACCTGAAATTTTCTACTTTTGTGACCCGGGCCCGACCCGAGAAATGGCGGGCCGGGTACCCGACCCGGGTAAAAAAAATTCAGGGTAATTACCCGGTTATTTGTGTTCGGGTAGTCGGGTCGGGTAGTTCAGGTCGGGTAATTTTGAACACCCCTAGTTATAACCCTATCTTTTGGACTTGGCTAAGATAGAACCAACTCTAGTTTTTCTCTCAAGGCTAAACTAGAACCTCTCCTTTTACAAGGGATTTGTTTGGTAAACTAAATACCTCTCTAGGTGGATGTTTACACAAATTTAAGCTCACAAGAGTGTACAAAGAATTTACAATAAAGCACTCTCTAAAGACTATGTACATGAAAATAGTAAAATAAAGATTTAGACTCTAATTCTCTTGACCATATTGCTTGGATATTGTCTTTAGCAATCTTCATGTGTTCTAGCCTTCCTTTTATTGATTAAAATGAGCTTATGACCGTCACTAGCCGTTAGGGATAGTTTGGAGCCGTTGGAGACTGATTTTCATGTAAAATTTTCACTTATGGTGACTTCGGTATCGATACTCGCGTGGGTGTATCGATACAGTCCTATTATGGAAATAGCCATTGGAGGCTGAAAAAGTCAGACTGATTTTGATACGAGCAAGGTGGTTTCGATACTACTATCCCTACATCTGGTTTTTGCTTACTGAAAATGGTGGTATCGATACGGATCAAGGTGTATCGATACAGGCCTTGTAAAAATGATATTTTGGCCATTTAAAAAGCGTTTTAGACATGTTAAAAACCTATGAAACCATTTCAAACGTATTTTCAAGTTGTTTGGACTTTAAAGAGATTTTTGAAATCTTTTCAAGTTAGTCCAAAACTATTTTCAATTATTATATCAAAACATTAGTTCTTTACTTAGTGTTTAAGGTTAGAGTTTAGGGCTTATGACTTAGGGTTAGGGTTAAAGTTTAATGTTAATGTTAGGGTTAGGGTTAGAGTTTAAGGTTTATGGTTTAATTCTATTAAATACTATAAATTAATGATATTTAATTTTTCTAAGAATATAATTAATTATATTCTAATAGATCCCATTAAAAAGTAAAATAATTATTAATGATAGAAATTTAGTAGTTATTATACACAGCTTTAAAGGTTGTGTATAGCAAAACCCTAAAATTAATTCTTAATTGACATTGAATTTTAAATTCAATCACAACCAATAGTTAAATCGAAAAGGAATGCAATGATTTGATATTTGTAGGTGGAACTACTTAATTAAATTTTTTTGATAAATTACTTAATTAATTTTATTATTATTCAAAGATTTTTTTAACCTATGCATTAAGGCTCATTTAACAGCCTTTATTAAATACAAATATTATATTTGAAAAAAATAACAATAATTTAATATTTTACAAAACCCAAAAATATTCTATTAAAAAATTCTCATTTAATGTATTAGGGTTTGTGGTTTAGAGTTTAGGGTTTTATAGTTTAAGGTCTAGGTTTAGAGTTTATGATTTATGGTTTATACTTTTATGGTTTAGAGTTTAGTGTTTATGGTTTAGGGTTAAAGTTTATGTTTTAGGATTTATGATTTATATTTAGGCATTAGGTTTCTAGGGTTTAGGTTTAAGGTTTACTATATTGAATGTGTGTGTTTTTACTAGAATCTTTTAAGGTTTTTTAATACATTAAATGATTGTAATTTTTTCCAATAAAATCTTATAGGTTAGAGAAACTCTTATTCAAAACCTAATGAAGTATAATTAGCACAAGCCTAGTTTCTGATTTTTGAAGAAGCCACTAATAGAATGTTGCCAAAGTTGAGGTAATTCATTCAACATTGTTATGATTGATAAAACTGGAATCTTATATCACCAACAAATATCTCCAATCCCACACAAAATATCTCTTTTTTCATTTACTTTGGTCTATTCAAACTGTGGTATCTAGTATTGTTATAGGTGTAAACTTAAATAATGCAAAAAAAAATCCTATTTCTGAAATAAAATGATTTGCATATGAATATCATGTGTATATAACTTTAAGATATGCATGATTTGAGTGACCTAACTAAACTGATACAATCTGGATTTTGCCCTACTTCTCATTTGTTGCTGTTGATGAACTTTCACTTGGGAAATTAAAGACTACAAGAAAAGGGAGAGGGCAAGAAAAATAGTGACGACGAAACCAAATCGGAGAAGGGAAAACGGTCGGATCCGGGGGCAGTCTCCGGTGGCCAAATTTGCTAGCCATTGACTTGTGAGTGCAGATTCCTGCATGGGATCCGGAACTGGATCCGACCCTGTTGCTTCTGCAGTAGTAGGACTAGGATCCTTTGAAGATTTCAAACTGCATCAAAAATGTATGAAATTGTCAATCTTTTTCGAGTACCAAATTCATATGAACAGTGAAATTAATGAATTAATTTTGAGAATTTACCTTGGGACATTTGGACAGAAAGTGATGGTATAATCAGAGCCAGAACAAGTGAAAGTGCTAGTGGCATCATCAAAAGCATAGCTATAGGATTTGGGGCAAGCTGACTTGAACACTTGTGAATACATGGACGGTTTACAAGCCGCCGGACTATTGTAGGCTCCGCTACAACAGTACTCCGGCTTCCCGAACGCGTCGCAGGCACTCTTACAGGCGGCGCCACCGTCGATTCTCAGTTCAGAGGGGCACTTTTTGTTCAAATCCGTCAAGCAACCGGTGGTGGCACACTCTCCCGAACCTCCATTTCCTTCCACAATCATAGGCAAATTGTAGCCATCGACCAGACTCACGTCGTAGAAGTCTTGTGATCCCGAACCGAGCGTGAACTCGGCTAAGGTGGCCGGCGGGATGGCCCCAGCTCCGTTGCATTCAATTTCGCCAGAGCCGCAGTCACCTGTAGTGCATGACCCGCGGCCGGAGTCATCGAAATTGCAGCCTGTTCTACCCCAGAACCGACCTGCCCAACCAGTAGGAGCTTGGAAAGAACGAGAGCTGCCTTTTGTGAGTTCAAAGCCTGTACTTTCAAGCTTTAGGCTTCCTGGATTAGCTAGTATCCCAGGCCACACTGTGTAATCGCATCTGTTGTTGAATGTAAAGGTGGCAGCCGTAACACCTGCAGCCAAAAAAAAAAAACAGAGAAACAGAGGATTAAAATTGTTTACTTCCAAAAAAAGATCAAATTTTACGAAAATATGAAGCAACCCCATTTTTTAGGAAGCATATATTCTCATTACCTTGAATAAACACAAGGAGAATGAAACTAAAGATGGTGGTAATAGAATGGTGACCACCGGAGAACAGAGCCATGGGGGAATATATTGTCTGCTTTATTTGGTGAATGAATTGTTTGTGAACGAAAATAAAAAAAGGGAATTTTTTTATTTAAGCAAAGATAATGTTTATGGAATATGGAGAAGAAGAAGATGCTTGAGACTACCACCCATAAAACTCCATGGTTTCTTTTTATCTGTTTGAACCTTCACTGTTTTCCTCTTTCTGGGAAAAAAGAGTGGAAGCAAGGAAGGCTGACTTGAGTGGTGGTGGTGGGTGGTGGTGGTGGTGCTGGGGGAATCTAATAATCTGCCCTTCATCCTATTTATAGCCAAGCATCATTCAGTAAACAATCAGGACAGTAAATAGGCACAGCTACAGTAAATAGACACAGTTAATCACCACCTCATTGTCATTTGTTTGCTTCTTTGGCCCCTCTTACCTAATAATTAGGCTTTTCTTATAAAAAAACAATATAAAATTGCTGTTAATGAGAGTATAATTCCAATTGGTAATAGTAAAAAGTTTTTCATAGAGTTAATAATCAGTTTGTAGAAAAATAAGATACTACCTTTTGCTTTTGTGTAGGCAAAAATTAGAGCTTCCACTATCCACTTTGTAAGGGATAAAATTCGTCTGCCCCTTCTCGGTACCCCTACATATGCCCCAACACTAAAAAACACTACAAAATTAAATTATAAACCCTAACCTTAAATTCTAAATCCTAAACCCTACACCATATACCCTAAAAAATACACCCTATCCTAAATTCCCTAAACCCTAACCACAACCCCTAACCTAAAACCATAAACCCTAAACCCTAAAGTTAATTTTGAGCGTGGGGGCATATGTAGGAGCACCGAAAAGGGTAGAGGATTTTCATCCCTTTGTAAGGGCTTCATTCACCAACCACTCATTTATTGATTCATATATCAGAACTGTAGACTTTAAGATTAGTGTTTTTGTTTATGGAATCATTCAAGAAAATCACATACAACTAATCTAATATGTCAAAAACATATTGGAGATGTGATTCTCAATTAGAAAATAATCTATGAAAGAATCTTTTTAAAGAAAATTTTCAATATATATTTTTTTCTTCATATTTTAGACTGTTAGAGCTTAAATTCAGGATTTTTAAAGCAAAATTTCAGTATTTCTACAAACAATGTAGCCGATGTTTTATTTACTAGGAGGATGAAATATAGGCCCTTAACATAAAATTCTGAGTCTGTCCTGATGACCGGCAATACCGACCAACAACTGTGATGTCCAAAGGTTATTGCAAGGTCGTGGTGTTTGAAGTTTGAACCACGTGAATGTTTTAGATTTCTTGCTGCAACTTCCATCCAAGTTGGCTGTTTGTTCCATTTTAACACAGCTTTATGGGATGGATCCATAACTTTTACAGTGGGGCTGCTTTGGCTTAGCTTTCCAAGTGACCTAACCACTGTTTTAGATAAGGTCCCCTTTCGATCGTCAGACATCAATATGCTTATCGCACTGTAATGTCTGATTGTGTAGGGTTTTGTGAATTGTTGTGGGTGCACAGTGGATGTCTCCAAAAAAAACCCTTTTTTCCCTTTATTTTCCTTGTTTAGGTGTGTTAGATCAGTATATGAGCAAGATCACAACTCAAAAACATTACTGCTGTTCTTCCAACAGATAAAGTGTTAAAAAGAAGCGGTAAAACCCATTGTTTTCTGTCATAAACCCTAATCATAAACCTTAAAACATCATGTCTATATCTGAGGGTGGGCCATAAGAGCAACGGCCTAGAGTCCACTCATGTTAAGGGCCCATGACTCATATTTTTCTAATATTTATTATTAGAGTTTAAATTTTTCAATATTTGTTATCAAAAGTTATTATTAAAATTTAATTATTTT
Organism: Hibiscus trionum; assembly: GCA_030270665.1. Lineage (NCBI taxonomy): Eukaryota > Viridiplantae > Streptophyta > Magnoliopsida > Malvales > Malvaceae > Hibiscus > Hibiscus trionum. The sequence continues at coordinate 25,041,851 of BSYR01000006.1, read as the reverse complement.
TCAGTAGTTGTTATTATGGATTTATTTTTTAATACTTATTATTGGAGATCCATTTTTTTAATATTTGCTATTACACATACTCTTAAAATTTACTTTTTTTTAATATTTTTTTATGAGTTTATTATTAAAACTTAATAATATTTCAGTAGTTGTTATTATGAGTCCATTTTTTAATACTTATTATTAGAGATCTGTTTTTTTAATATTTGCTATTAAACATACTTTTAAAATTTACTTTTTTTAATATTTTTTATTAGTCCAATCTTTTTGTAGTACTTGTTATTACGGGTTTATTTTTTTAATACTTGTTATTAGAAGTCTACTTTAAAATGTAATATATTTTTTTAATTTTTGTTATTAGAGGTCTAATTCTTATTATTAAGGTCCAATTTTATTTTCAATATTTGTTGTTAGGTACATACTATTAAAATTTAATATTTTTCTAATATTTGTTATTAAAATACCATTTTTTAATACTTATTATTATGAATCTACTCATAAAAAAGTATTTTTTAAAATACATGTTATTAGGAGCTTAATTTTTAATTTTGCCCTTAGACCATTAAAATTTCAAAAACGACCATGATGAGACGTAAAATAAGGAAGGGAGGTAATGTAATGTGGCTATTAGTTTTGAGTTATCAAGATATGGTTTAGCTGAGCCTGAAGTATCCTTTTGCTTTTTCGAAGAAAAAAAACATTTATTGAAATAACATTGGCCGGGTTTGTTTTAATGTGTTTTATCGTTCGGAGATTTTTTTTATCATAATTTTTTTATTAAACTAGAAAAGGGTATAAACAGGAGGGACCCATGGACCCCATTAATGTAGGAAACATGCAATTAAAAGCCATAAACGACCGAAGAGCCATGCAAGGTCATAAAACAACCTAAAAAAACACGATTAAACTCCTAACAGCCAACATCTTGGACACTAGCAACAAAAGCAAGTTGTGGACAACAAAAGACCACGCTAAAACCTAACAAAGCCAGACCGAAGAAGAAACTGGATCACCCAGCAAAACACTTTTATCGATAAAATCGTGGATCATGTTTCTAAAAACGATAAAACCTGAACGATACTGGAGAAAGCTAAAACTTAAACACCATAATCTCTTCTCGGGATAAAAGACAGTAGTCGTGCCTGACCTGAGAGCTCTATCCAGAGGCAGGCTTCCAACGCAATGTCCTTGGTCCTTGTCAAGGCATCACCCAATGTACCCCAGATATGAGGAGAGCATGAGTTCACTAAACCTACTCCCAATCTTGGTCTATCGTACACGTTGTTACCAAACAAACCTAAAAAGAAAATCAGATAAAACCTAGACCAATGATCATACGCCGACAAAACAGAAACTGTAATCCGATAGATCAAGGAAAAAATCGAAACTTGAAAAAGGAGAAGAACCGCCTGGATACCATGTTAAGCTTAAAGCATTTGATTTCCAAAAACCATCAGATCTCCAAATCCCAGCATATTTTCAAATCCCATAGATCAAGGTATTGTTTATCTTTAAATGGAAAACTTTAGACCATATCCAACAAAATTTGGGTAGAATAAGCTGAAAAAGGAAAGGACTTGTCATAAAGGGAAAAGACAAGCTTGCCCTTGTCAGCGTCTCCTTCTCCAAGGAGGAGTCATGAAGCTTCACCAGTGTATCATCGGGCCGTTTTTCGGCAGGCCGACGAGCTCTGTAGAGAAACGACACCTGATCGGAAAGCCCACCCATCCTTCGTACTTCCAAAGAAGAGGCCTCCAAGAGCTTTGACACGATCGTCAACAGATTTTGTTCGCCCCAACCTCCACCGACACTTAACACCGGCAGGAGTGGATATCCACAAACAATTTTCGGTCTTCGAGTATCGTCCCTTGAAAAGCTTCCGTTTGCAGACTTACGAATTGCGGGGATTGCAAAAGAAATCCAGTGAAACCAGAGACAGAGGAACATCCACAGTCTCCACCCGAAAACTTCCTTTCCACCACCACTCCGTTAATTCAAGCCACCACGCGTGTTTTAGGACACCACCGCAGTGACAGAGACGACGCCACACTTACAACACTTCAAGCAAGAGATGAACAGAGAAAGGGCAGAGTTGCAAGAAGTCTCGGGGAGTGGCGTGGGAGAGGGAAAGAAAATTAGGAAGGGGGGAGTCACCTGATGTGGGAAGAAGCAGGGGTGGAAGTTACGGGTGGAGGGTCGCCGGCAAGATTTGCGACAGAAAAACAAAGAAAAAGTGAGGCCCCGCCCAAGGAGAAAACCTTTTTCGCCGTAATACCTCGGAGCAAACTACCAGACGTCATTGATCACTACGAAACCAACACATCGGCAACCTCTCGCCGGGGACGACGCCTTGCGGACAAGGCAGCGAACAAACTGTGTTTGGCTGGTGAACCAAAACCAATCGACTGAGGCTCTTCGGATATTTGGCGATGAGGAAATTTGGGGGGATCTTGACTCCACTGTTTTATCGTCCGGAGATTGTCTACACCATTTCTGGCAAAAATCATTTTGACGATGAGGTTGCTACATTTCTCTAATACCCTTCAAAGCTAGAGTTTTGTTCATGCAGATTACGTTTAAGAATTGATATCCAATAAATTTAAACATTTGTTTAATTATTAGCCCAAATCCAGACCCACTACTATGCTCCATTTGATATCACTTGGCCTTGAAATTGATATTTCCTCCTCATAAAAACAAAAGGTAAACAACAGGAAAAACGACCCTTGATTCAATGAAAGAGTGTAAAAGGTTTGCATCAGTATAATAACCTTTACTTACACACAAGCAAGCAACCAATTAGAAACAATATACCAACTCAAATTACACATTCATTCTTCTCCATTAATCAAAGAATATAGAACAGTTGCCCAAGTCATTTTCAAAAACAATATTCCTACTTTAACAATCTCCAATTGCCTGGACCAGAATTGATAACTTTTACTCTACCATCAATTCTGGGAGAAAATAATGAGAATATGGTAGAGAACTAAAAGTTGTAAAGTTTGATGTAACATCGATAACCAATCACTTAGCACAGCTGTTGCCAACTTCTGCAAGATGGCAAGTTTAGGCTAGGCTTACAATTAGCTTAATCTCTTAACATCCATGTTAACAATGCCAAGATTAAATGCACATCAACAACGCATATGACAATGTCCCGGACAACGTCAAGAACTTCAGCCAGACGATAAGAAATCTATTCAGATAACCTATATACACACTCTGTACATACACCCTAGCTAAGAAAGTAGAAGCAACATCAGTTACATTTTAGAATCATTTTATGTAATAACTAGAATGGAGTACAACAAGACAGGCATCTATAAAGCCTGAGACAGGGCGAAAGCATCACGACTACTGGTCTAAGTGAAATCAAATTCAAGCTCGAATCCATTCCTAAAAAATGCTAGACCAAAGTGACATCAAAACTCAAATGAGTACTCATTAGTTCTAATAAAGGCTAGTGATTAACAAACAAGAAGCATGAAGCACAAGTTTAACATTCATGAATATAAAAATCCTGACCAATTCTCAATCAATTTGTCAACTACTATGACTATACAAAAAGAATGCACTTCAGTAACCAATTATAATATCTTTTTGAAAGATATAGAAACATTAGTTCACACTTGAAAAAAGATGCTGTTGAATCGAGAAATAACCCAAAGTAACTGATAATAATCCAAAATAACCTGAACAAGAAAAAACTAAATTTTAATCCGAACCAGCTCATCTATGTATCAAAATTGGAAAATTCTCCACCATAAAAGAAAAACAAAAGAGCTGGATAATCCAAAATATCCTTATGTATAAATTCTAAGAATAAGAGAACCACAAAACATAGAAAAAGAGAAATAGTTACTATTACTCTTATTTCCGCATATTCCAGTTTAATCTGAGGCCTTCAAGTTTGGACACTCCCTAGCAAAATGACCAGCCTCGCCGCATTTAAAACATTCAGTCCCTTTGTTATTGTTATTGTTGCAGTCCCTCGCCATATGCCCAAACCCTCCACAGTTAAAGCAGCCTCTGCCACCGCCGCCGCCGCCGCCGCCACCACTATTTCTATTGCAGTCTCTGGCGAAGTGCCCAAATTTCCCACAGTTGTAGCACTTCCCAGCCCCACCACCGGCAGATCCGCCAGAATCCCTCCTACAATCCCTCGCAAAATGCCCCGCCTCACCACAATTATAACAAGAGCCTCCGCCGCCACTTCCATACCCAGCGTTATTATAATTATCGTTATTATCGTTGTTATTGCAATCCCTTGCGAGATGATTCGGATCACCACAGTTATAACACCCGCCGCTACCGTTCCTCCTATCGTTCCTCCAACCGCCGCCGCGGCGGTCCTTCTTACTGATTTGAGAGCAACCTATCGCGGTGACATCAACAGCCTGGGTTTTTCCACCGTTGCCTTGGGAAACGGTGAACTCAACAGATTCACCCTCGGCGAGGCTACGATAGCCGTCAGATTTGATGGAGGATTGATGGACGAAGAGATCTTCGCTGCCATCGTCGGGATGGATAAAGCCGAAGCCTTTCTGGTCATCGAACCAGAGGACCTTTCCGGCGGATCTTGATTGCTGCTGTTCTTGCTGTTGCTCAGCCATCGAAGCTGGATGCGAGATCTGGGATAGTAAAAAGGAATAGACTTTTGATTTGTTTGTTTTAGGGTTTTGATAGAGTGAGTATAAAATCACAGGAGGCAGATTTATAGGGAAATTTGTGTGAATGGAGAGAAAGAAGGATAGGGGCAAAGGCTACTTTAATTGTTGGGGGCAACACCGACTTTTTATTTCTCAACCACTTAGGTTACGAGTTCTAGGTTATTCTCTAATAAAAAAATTAATTTGGTTTTATTGTAAAATTGACCCTTAAATTGTACTCTCTTTTTATATTAGTCCTTCAAGATTTTTTTTCTAGTGCTACTTCTTAAGCTATTTTTTTTCTCATTTTTTATCTTAAAGTGTTATAAGGCTTCTGTTACATCTTCATTGGTTGTAATATTGATATTTAATTTATTAATAAACTACTAGATTAAGTATTACAAAGATTTAATATATCGTTTTATTAATAAACTATTATATAATTAACAAGTATTGGGTACATTGGTAAGACACATTGCACTCTCAAAGTGAGAACGTGAGTTCGAACTTTAAAGACAACATTATTGAGAGGAACAACTTCGCACCCCGAGCATGGACCATAAGATGGATATGCAGATTACCAAAAAAATAAACTATTATATATAAACAAATTGATAGTTTAAATATCATTTTAAAAAAATCTAAAATTAATACATGAATAAATGCATAATATAAAGGTCAATTTACAGATAAACTCTAATGTTTTAAATTGGAATTGTTTTATTCCGATCAAAATGTTAATTAGTTAATTAAATATTTAAAATTAGTATTTTTTATTTAAATAGGTATTTTTTATTCATGAACTCTTATTTAAGTTAAAAGAAAAGTATTTTATTTTTAAACTAATTTTATATTTGTCCCTGAAAAAATCTATAAAAATTCTAACAAATGTTTTCTTAATAAATTTAAGAATTTTAAAAACAACAGAGATATTTGTCGATATTTTAACTCCACTTATGCAAACAAATTCCACTATGCATCTGATAATAATCGGTATTCATTTTAGTTTAATACAAACCACAATTTATTGATTATAAAAAGATTTAATATAAATCTCGAATCATGTTATTTTAACTTTTTTAATGAAATCTGATACTGAATATTGTCAGTTTAATAATTTAAAAACATTGTTTGTGATTTGAGTATTTGGATTTGTTAAAAGATATTTTAACTATTTATACTTTCATGAATAAAAATATAAAAACATGACTTATTTAGTTTAAAAAACAAGGGTAAACTATAACAAATGTCACTCAATTATGAGTAAGTTTATATTTGGGTCACTCAATTATTAAAAGTTACATTTGTGTCACTCAATTATGGGTAAGGTTACGTTTGGATCACCCAATTATTAAATGTTACATTTGGATCACTCAATTATGGGCAATGTTACATTTGGGTCACCCTTCATATTTAAAAAAAAGTATATCAATTTGTGTATTAGATGAATTAATAATTTCAAATGAAATATTCTAATGTTAACAAGGGTATACAATTGATTTGGAAGAAAAAACGACTAAATGGATGTACTTTTTTAAATATGAAGGGTCACCCAAACGTAACTTTACCCATAGTTGAGTGACCAAAATGTAACCTTTAATAATTGGGTGACCCAAATGTAACCTTACTCATAATTGAGTGACCCAAAAGTAACTTTCAATAATTAGGTGACCCAAATGTAACTCTACCCATAATTGAGTGATCTCCGTTGTAGTTTACCCAAAAACAACAACGTAAGGACTTATTTGAACAAACAATACTAATTTTTAGGACCTTTTTGGTACACCAAATTGGATCTAAATAAGCAGGGGAAATTTAAGTTTCATTTACTACACCACAACGATAAGATTTGTGAGGTTTGGCTATGATATACCATGTATTCCATTAATATGACATCCAAAAAGAAGAAAAAAGAAGCACTCCCTATCTACATAACGCAGTGGAAATCCTGATAGGATATGGCTGCTCAAAAAAGAAGAACAACAAGGAAGAAATGGGGCTGATTTGTACATGCAATCCACAGTTAGTAGACTTCCACATTCCATTGCTCAGATTTCTTCAACTGCCTTTTATATTCAGTCCAATCAATACCTGAAATGATTTCCAATGCAGCATTAGATTAGAGGTGTATATGTATGTATGTATGTATGTATGTATGTAAAAGAAATTTGGTATCTGGTGTTTTTTACCATCTGCAGCAGCAAGTGAGACCATAATGTCATCAATTCCCTTCTCCATGCCTTTCAACCCACACATGTAAACAAAGGTGTTATCTTTCTTGAGTAACTCCCATAGCTCTTTTGCGTATTCGGCCATTCGGGTCTGAATGTACATCTTTTCTCCTTTATCATTGGTTTGTTCTCTGCTCACAGCAAAGTCCAGCCTGAAGTTGTCTGGATTTTTCTCCTTCATTTTCTCAAATTCCTGTTACACAACATTTGGACATTTCATCCAAGTTAAAAGATGCAAATCCATCAGATAAGTCCAAGATTTTTGTTAGCCTGAATGCTTGCCTCCTTGTACAACAATGAGCTACTTGTAGGAACGCCGAGGAAGAGCCATGCCAAACCGTTGAACTACAAGTTTTTAAGTCAAATCATTAGTACAACAAACATATTGATGAGTTAATGCCACAGTTTTTAAGTCAAATCTTTTTTACCTTGTAGTCGTCATGCTTTTCGAAGAACATTTTCCACAAAAACGATCGGAAGGGAGCGATTCCAGTTCCAGTACCAAGCTGCAATGAAGTAACTGAGAGTGAAAATGTTGTTTTGGAGCAGCAGTTAATCAATATAATGGAATCTGCATTCTGCAATGAATGAATGATAATCAAATTTAGTACTGTTTTAACAGCTTGGTATTATACAAACCATGATGATTGTGGCATTAGGATCTTTTGGCATAAGCATTTCCTTCCCAACAGGTCCTGTGATTTTAACTTCTGCCCCAGGTTTCAAGTCACCTGAAGGTTAATATTAAAACATTTAGCATCTCTTAAGAATGACTGCATTAACTAATTGAACTAAGCTCCAGGCTCATCATTCGACCCGAGTTGTTTAAAACAATAGTAATACATTATGATGAAACATAAAAGGTCCTGCAATCTTACACAAGAAATTTGAGCAGACTCCTTTAACGACTTCTCCTTGCTCGTTGGTGTATACCAGACGTTTCACACATAGGGATACCTGCAATAATACAATGAGATCATAAACAAAACAAAAAAGAAGAGCTGCATGCTAAAAGGTATATAGATATCCTATCCAGCACTTGATTTGCATCTTCATCTGAAAAGAAAATTAAGATTTAAAGGCAAACTCACAGTTTTAGAGTCCCCAAAATCACCAAGAGCACTGCTAGCAATAGAGTATAATCTCAGCTTGTGAGGTTTCCCATTCTTGTCAACGCCATCCGGAATCACCCCAATGGATTGCCCTTCTCTGTAAGGAACCTCTCCTAATCCAATAAAACCAGCCAAATCAGCTAAGAAGAAAGAGTTCTTTTTTAACTAAACACAAAGGGGCAACCTTTCATTACTTAATGACCAAAACTTAACATGAAAGTTGGCAAATGAGCATAATACTTGTGTATATGATTTCATAGCTATGCAAATATGTAGAAGGATTTAATTTTAGCATATAAAAGCGGCAGATAGTTTGCATACATACCCTCAGTGCTGAAGACCATATGCCAAGTCTCTCCAGGAGCATCATCACCAGTGATCTTAGTGTTTAAAAGGCATCTGCCAATATAAGGCTCCTTTGGCTTGAACTTGTTAACCACAACACCTTCCTCATTCTTCTTGGATTCCTTCACAACTTTTGCAGGAGCTTCAGTCGTAACCTGGGCTCGAACCGAAACCACTCTCCCTCCACTCGACACATCTCTGTAGTAAAACGAAACCTAAAAACAAACCAACAAAAGAAACAGCTCACCAACTACATGTATGAAGTTTGACATTACAGACATGAGAAGTTATCATTACCTTCTTGAATGTGATTCTTTCGGGAGAAATGATAGATGTTCGAGTCGTAAGAGAAGTAGGCTTGGTAGAAGGAAAGGAGACTGCAGCAGTTACAGCAGCCATGACTATTGATGAAGAAAGAAAGAAGTAGAGGAGGAAATGTTATTTGATGAGTAGCTGTTGGTGAAGAAGTAATGAGATGAGATGAGGGAATCTAGAAGGATGTGGTTGTTTTTTTTCTCAATTCGATTGGATTTGGGATGATGAATTGGGTGGAGGAGATTTGAAGGCTAATGCAGTGGTCTCTATGAGGATAAGTCTGTGTAAAATGTATGACTCTCACACCACCATAAACACATACACACATATTTGATCTTCATAGAAATTTATACAACTGTTTGAGTCCAAGTCCAGAGCAATGCATCACAAGTTTCAACATGAAATGGAAGATGGGAATTGGGATCCAAAGATGATTTTGGGTTAACTTATATGAGTCCACCAAAGCAATCCATGGACAAACCTTCAGCCCAATTTAGAAGTTTGCATGCAGTACCTCTACTAAGTTTATTTTATGTGTAAATTTCAAGCTTCTGTTCAGCCCAAACTTTAGTTTACTGAAAAAAAGGGCAAAAACCATTGCAGAAAAAAAAAAAAAAAAAAAAACAAGCACCAGCCACCAAGTATCCCTAAACCAGGGCCTAGATGACCTGTTTTACATGGAACCTGCACCATGATTCCATGAACACTTTAATAAATTTGCTTAATTTCATATAGGAAAAGCAAGATTCAAGCTTGATGGGTAGAAAATTTGCTTATGAATTTCTGAGAAATTTTGACCAAGAGTTCATCAGGCTTCTTTGAAAAGTCCATTCAAGGATGCTTTAATAAATGCTCCATATACACACTTCATTCTTCTATTTTCCAAGAATACAGTAGAACCACTTGTTTTGACTGCTGAAAGCATTTTGAATAATACAGTAGAAAAAGGAAGAAAAGAAGAAAGGGACATGAGCACATATTTTACCTACTTTTATTTTCTCATAAATCACTTGCTGCTAAGAGGTATAAATGCAGTCAGATCAGCTGTGGAGGTTAGGATAAATGCATGGCAGAACCAGACTCACCTTCCTTGTAGGTGACAACCTAGGCAGGCAGTTTCTAGTTTGCTGATAGAATCAGATGACATAAACCAGCAACTGGTTTAGAAGAGTCCAAACCCCTCATTTATGAGGCTGAATCATTCTTTTATGTGGTTAGAAACCACATCAAAAATTCCAGGTCAAATTCAACTTATAGCAGCCTAGACTTGTAAACTGAGTTGGTTCGATCAATTCGGGTCAAAATTGACGAGTTTATCTTTAACTTGATAACATTAAAAAGCAATCACCTAGCTTCTTCATGATGCAAAGTATGCCTTTTTTGAAAAATACAATGAATAAATTTAATTTATAAACGAACATACAGTTGTGATTCCCATGGGAGAGGAAGTCCGAAAAGAACAGAGAAAATGAGGAAAACATGATATACCTAACAGAACTAACTACATTCTAGCCTTGCAAGTTACAACAGCCATGCAACGATGGAAGAATACTGCTAACTGTATGTACACCACATTAGAATCATGGATTTTGAAAGAAAATTATGGGATATTGATCCGAAACAAGGAACTGTAATGGAAAGTGCTGTCGAGTCAATGAAATCCCCTTGAACCTCTAGACTGATAGAGCTCCAATCTACTTTTGGCTTCTGGTAGAATTTTGTCCACTGTTTCATCTTGGGTCATGTTGGATTGCTTGGATGCCCATTCCAGTACCGTGAGCACTTCAGCTTGGGCGAGTTCTTCGCTATCAGGTACATGGAGGGCAATGTAGCATAGGAGAACTAATGCCGAGTGCTGAACAATTTGTTCCCCGAAATACACGAGTTGAATCAAATGCTTTGCACCCCCTGCACTAATGATCGACTTAGAGTGATCGAGGTGTAGGTAGTTGTCGGTGCAAGCGAATTTGGTAAGAGCAATGGCAGCTTCATTGGAAACTTCGGCTTCCCTCTCGTCAAGAAGTTTAACCAATGGGGAAATCATCCTCGTTTCCGTTGCTCGAAATGTCCTTGCCAGATTACCAATAGCCTTGATACAAGGAATCAGCAGTTCTGAATCGGCCTCCTCGATTATCTTGAACAGCTGATCTACAACGAGCTTACAAGCATGAGAGTTTGGCTTAAACGCAGACCTTCTCAAATCTGTATTCTGCTCTGCCACAGCTGTAATCTCCATTAACGCCATAGCCGAATTAAACTGCACTTCACCGGTTCCTTTTTCTAACAAAACAGCAAAACATAGCAGTGCTCTAGACTCGGTGATACTCCAACATATGGTCGAATTCCCCTTGGCTAGATGCCATAAAGCTCTAGCTGCCATTGCCTTCATATAAGCCTTGGTAGCAGTATCCTCTGTTTCCCTTCCCTTCATATTCGCCCCGTACATCGAACCATTCTGGTGCTGTTGTTGATGATAAACTTGATGAAATTGCTTGGCATTGCCCTGACTGTTACTCCTAACATGATTATTACTCGGCTTTTGCGGCGCTTTCACCCCTCCATTCATTGCCATGGTATTGGTAACCACATTATGCATCTGATTCGGCATTTGCTTCCCCATCGGATGCGGAACCGGATTCTGGTGATCATCATCAACAACATTCTTCACATTATTCACCTTTGAATTATTACTGCTCACCATAACCACCGTGTGGATCGACATCGCCTTGTTGCTAGCAATTGCATATTTGCTGTGTTCTTGAATGGTTTCAAACGCCAAATGACTGACGAGTAACCGGATTATGTTATGCTGAGAGAACAAATCTTGACATTTCGGGTAGTTAGCTGCCAGCTCCGACACTGCCCACGCCGTCACGGCTTGAACTTTCATCGGACCTTCTTTGAGGATTTTCGCAAACACCGCGCAAACACCAGCGTGGACCAAGTGCTCCACGCTTTCCGGGTCCCGACCCAGAAGGCCAATTGCTCTGGCGGCGTTCTCTTGACCTTCCATTTTCCCTTCTTTGACTAATTTCAATAACGGCCCAACGCCTCCTTCTTCGATAATCAGTTTCCCATACCGGTCATTGTCTCTGGCTAGCGATACAAGCGAAGCCGCCGCGTCAGACCGGTCGTCGAGTGAACCGGTGTAAAGAATCGCGATGTGTTCCCAAATTAAGCATAAAATCGGCTCGTTCGCAGCGATCGGAGGAAGGCCTAAGTACTCATCGTCGCGGTCGTCGGCGGAGGCCGAAACACGGAGAAGCCAAGAAACATCGCCGATCGAGTTCTCGAGCTGAGAATACATTTTACGGAACGCGGCGGCAGGAATGATTGTGAACACTCGCTTCATGAAGCCGTTGCCACGGCATTTGAAGACCAAAGATAGAGCTTTATCGAGGACCTGTTCGGTATCATCGATTATGCGGCGCGTAGGGCGTTCGTAAAGTTCGGAACTCGCACGCGCCGCTTGTCGGAGCAAGCCAGCAAGTTTCTCCGTCTTCGACTTAAGCTCCAAACACTCTTGCTTAAACGAACTTGCCTCATCCGCCGCTTTCGTTACTTGGTCTGCTAACTGAATTGGCCTTGCCAAGATTTGCTTCACCATATCCGCCATCACAACAACCCAACAAAAACAAAGACAAATGGAATAAAAGAAAACGCAAACTTGATGGGATCAAAATATAAATACACCAAATTGAAGATAAAGGGGTTGATCTTTGTTGGGTTTTTTCCCCTCACTGGAAGTTTCGCGTTATGGAAAGGAAATCTATCGAATTTAATTGCTGGTTTTAGATGCTACGGGGGATTTTGGCCATTTGGCGGTAAAAGGGTCAATGGCCGTTCATGGCAAACAAGTTTTACAAGGTCAAACACGCTTTCATCTTCTTGTTTATATAACATTGTTTTAGGTGGAAATAGCTTTCACGATTCTTGCTGCTGCTGTTGTAATTTCAATCTTTTAAAATCGGTTTTTTCTTAATCGAAGGAGACGGGAGTCTTATTGGAGCACGTGGCTGTGGAATTTGGTAAATTAATTTTTAGTCTTTTAAGATTCTTAAAAATTTTAATTTAATCGCTTCAAAAAATTTAAAAATATTATTATATTCTACTTAAATAAAAAATCAACTCCTAAACTATATTTTGTGTTGGTTTTTAGTCCTTAAACTATTTTTGATCAAAATAAGCCCATAAATTATTATTTTTAGTCACTTGAAGTTCGATAATTATTTAAGTCAAAAAAAATTATTTCAACTAATAAGATGTTGACACATCACACAGGTTTTTTGACCAATAGATAGTTTAGGGACTAAAAGAAGAAAAATGACATAATCTAAGTACTTATTTTGACCAAAAAATATTTTAGGGACTTGAAATGACAAAAATAATAATTTAAAGGTTTATTTTCACTAAAAAATAATTTAAGAGCTAAAAGTAAACAAAAGACATAATTTAAGGGCTAATTTTTTATTTAAGCCGTTATATTACAAGATAGTTAATATTTTTCATTAAATTTTCTCTTAAAATTTTTCATTAAATCTTAGTTTTTTTTAAATGAACCCTTCTAAGTTATCAAACTCTGATTTCTTTAATAATTTGGACTTGTCCTAAAACACTGATTTTTTACATTATTTTCCCAATTTTGCCGAGAATTGTTTCTAGGGTGATAATAAGCTTGAACAGCTTGTAAGTTATTTGAAAAGCTCGACTCGAGAATTGTTTATTTTCAAAGCTCGGTTAAAGCTCGACTCGAGCTCATGCTTGGCTCGAAACTTTAAAAAGTCGAGTTGAACCTATCTAAATTTGACTCAAAAAGCTCATGAACATGCTCAATATATATATAAATATATATGCATTAAAGCAATATGCTTAGCCAAAAAAACACTAAAGCAAATTAGACAATATTATGTTGCCGCCTGCTTGTCACTTAGAGAAATCACGAACCGAGGTCAAATTATTCACTTCGAGCTCGAGCTTAAAATTTTAAACTGGAGCCGAACTTACTAGTACTATTTTTGAGATGAGCCGAACTTACCCAAGCTCAAACTCAAACTCAGCTCGGCTCGTTATGGCCCTCAATTATTCCTAAATATTTAGGGTTTGGTTTTCTTCATGGAAATATATACAAATAGTTGACGGTAAATAATGACCCAAAAGAACTAGAGAGAATTGGCCCACATAAAGAATAAGGATAGACAGAGAGGGGTTGAAATAGTGCATGTGCCTCTCTTAGAATTTTTTTTTTATATTTTTAATATATTTTTATTAATAATTTAATTTCACACCATTTACATTTTTAATATATACTTTTAATAATTTGTACTCTTGGAATTTACCCACGAATGATGCATCTTGGAATTTGGGTTGGGCCCATTTTTAATCACCCAGCAGCAAAGACAAGACAGTGTTTGACTGTTTGTTCCATCCAAACAAATTATTATACTTTTTTTTGACGAAAAATCAAATTATTTTACAACTCTTGGAAATTTCTTGTGTTTGTAATCTTCATGAGATATTCATTTCCTTTGTAGAAAAATCCAACTAATCTTTCAAACTTTTAGAATATTTTTAGTGTAGACCTTAAAGTCTTGTAAATGTTCAAACTTATCCCAATATCTCGAAACAACAACTTCTAGCACCAATAAAACTGCAGAGTTCTAATTTATTTGAAAATTTTCGTATCGCCAACATAATAGTGAATTTGATGAATCTTTGATTTGAATAAAATTATTTATGTATTTAGGCATTTTAATCCTTCATTTAAATTTCATAATCCATGTTCAAATTCGTGGTTGTTTTTTAATAATATCAATTTTTAAAGTTTTACCGTAGATCTATTCAAAAAGTTATGTATTCTATTCAACCCTAATGAAATAAGAAAAGCTAAAATTTAGTATAACTTGGCTCTCTACTTTTATAAAGGCTAATATTAATATAAATAATTAGCATTGTTCTATTAAAAAAATTACATATTTAGTTCCTCACCTATTCATGCATTCCTATTTTAGTACCCCGCCTATTTTTTGTTAAAATAGTACCTAACGTTACGTTTTGGTTCTATTTTGGTTTCCTGACCGTTAAAAACAAACGAAGAGCTTATTTTTAATTGGGATAATCACAGTTTAGTCCCACAAACTTATACATTTCTATCATTTTAGTCCAAACTCTATCAATTTAATAATCATCTTAAATATTTAGATTAAAAATATAAATCGCTCGTTTTATTTCTTCTTCCTAAAACTCTAACTCCATTCTATTTCTTTTTTTGGGCAGTTTTTGTTTTTGTTCTCTTGGTTTCCTTCAAGGTTTATTTGCCCTGTTTTGTTTGGGGGCCATGCTCTGTTCTTTTCTCCATGTCTCAACAAAAAAGAAAATAACCTGAATAAGAAGCAAATCTAAAAATCGCCTTCACCAGAAGGAATCGTGATCGAGGTACGTTGATACCAATAGCGTTATCAAAGAACTTGTTCACATACAATTAAACCATTTTTTAACATTTCAATATGTCATAACTTTAAACATCACAATTTATACCCTAATTGTTGCACCAGCTGCAATTTCCATTTGAAAAACTTTGACTCCCTCAACCTCGTGCAGCCAATTTTATTATTTAGAAATCAGAATCCTACCAAAGATAACATGAAAAAAGAAGATACAGACTTGTAAATACATAAACAATTAGTGCCACACCGATAAGCAGTTGACAATATTTTAACGAATGATTACTTACAAATTGTTTGTATTGAAAATTTTAAATTTTTCTATGGACTTGAATTCATTGACATGTTACAAATAGATAAATCTTTTGTCAGTGCTTCAATGTATAACAATGGTGCAGAACTAGTATATTAATCAAAATCTACAGTCAAATTCTAATATCAAACCACATTTTCTCCATTAAATTAAATTCAAAAGAAAATTGAGGTGGAAGAATAAATAGCAAAACAACAAATAGATAAAGAAAGATGGGAAACAGGTAACTTACATGTGCATCAGGAACTTGTGCAATTTCAAAGAGCTGAATCACACAAATGAATAAAACCATGCTAGTTAATGTCAAATTTTATACGTTTCTCTTTTGGGGAAGATGAAAAATTAGTTAAGACATGGAAAAAAGAACATATCATAGTCTCCAAATAAAACAGAGCAAATAAACCTTGAAGGAAGTTAAGAGAAAAAAAAATAAAAACCACCCAGAAGAAGAAATAAAATGGGGTTACGATTTTGGGGAAGAGGAAATAAAATGGGGTTTTACAATTTAAACCTAAATATTTAAGATGATTATTAAAATGATAGAATTTGGACCAAAATGATAGAAATGTATAAGTTTTAGGGACTAAAATTGTGATTATCCCAATTAAAAATAAGCTCTCTGTTTGTTTTTAACGGTCGGGGTACAAAAACAAAACAAAAATGTAACGTTAGGTAGCATTTTGCTAAAAAAATAAGTAGGGTACTAAAATAAGAATACGAGAATAGATGAGGTACTAAATATGTAGTTATCCCAAAAATAGCACTGTTAGTTTTTTCAGATAAGATATTATTATATATTTTCTTAAAGCACCCTTTTTAAAATTATTACATTGATATATATATATATATATATATATATATATATATATATTTGTGGGTTGAAATTTATCTTTAAGAAAAAATCACATTAAAACTCATTGAATGTTCTAAATAAAAAAAGGAGTGTTGACATTTTTAGGAGACTCGAGTTTGAACAATTTTATCTATACGGTGTGTCATTTCAAAGGATTAAGATTAAAAAATAGATACTATCATGTAATCTCACCAAAATGTAAAAAAAAAAAATTCCATTAACACTTAAATCAAAATAGCCAAATTAACTAATGACATTATATAAATAAAACATCAAATTATGTCAAAGTATAAGGACTTGCATCAAATGTTAATGTGATTTCTTTCTTTCTTTTTCAATAAAAAAGCAAAGCCTAGCTAGCAACCGATGAATTTGACAATTTTTAATAAAAAATGGTATATGCTTTTTTTTCACTCAAATCAATACTTAAAATTAGAAAGAATTATCAAATTGATACATAAACTTGAGAACAAAATTTCAAATTGGTACATGGTGCTCATGTTATGACACAATTGACTTTATGACATTACCATTTGATGAATCAATCCTACATCAACAATTTGATTGGTTGCTAAGACGGCATGTAATTATGTGAATATAATTATCAATTTGAGGTAGAATAAAATTCAAGTATTAATTTGAGGAAAATTACCGAAATGATATACTAATTTGTATAATAAACGTACTTTTTATAACAATAACAAATAATTTAATGTTTTTATGATGTAAATAGGTCATAGAGTAGCAGATCTTTTTCTGCTTGCTTTGGAAAATGAATGAAAGAATACTTATTCAAAAAACTAAACTTTGTAATTAATTAATTTATATTCTTATTACCATATCATATTAATTAGGATGGTAACGGGGTGGGGATTTGGTGGCCCCAATCATATTCCGAAATTTAAAAAATTAAAATTTAACTTTGTCTTGCTCCGAATTTAATATGTTTTAACTTGATTTGACTTTCATCAAGTCTCGTAATTTTAACAAAAAAATCGTTTAAAATCATCTCACACCCCCAAAAAATAATAAACTATTAAATATACTATATAAAAATAATATATATATAGAATTAAAAATATAGCGAATTTGGTCAAAAAAAATTAGCCTAAACTCGAACCTATCCCAACCCCAATTTAATATCTACTAAAACTTGTCATACCCTAAACCCAAAATTCAAAAACAAATATTTATTCAAGTCAAAATGACCCATATCGAATCGGATTTGTGTAATTTTACCATTCATAAATCATATTTGAGAGCTGAATTCATGTATGTCACTATGCGTGGGAGCATGGATGGACCTAGAGGGGGTTGGAGGGGACAGTCGCCCTCCTAAAATTTAAAATTCATATATGATATAGAAAATTTTTAGGAATTTCTATGTATTTTTACATTGAAAATCTATCTTCGCCCCTTCTAAAATTTAATAAGTTCACGTCCCCTTAAAATTTTATAAATTCGCTCATTCTAATATAAAATTCTGCGTTCGTCCTTGCTTGTGAGGACGTGATTGCGAAGAAAACAAAGTGACATAGTGCCGTGCAGATAACTTAGTGGTTCGCAACTTCGCATGTTGTCTCTTAAATATATCACAATCAGAATCATCGTAGATTATTGCATGATTCTATCTATTCCATTTACGTGGTGGTTGTTTTTTCCTCTTTATTTTATTGATTTCTTTAAAAATATAATAATAATAATTCATTTATGTAACTACTTATTTATAAATAAATAAACATCGATGACATTAATGGGCATCACATTCTTCAAGAAGCTGCTTATATTCCTTAGCTTTACACCTCCATCAATACAAATCTTCAGTCGAATGCGTATGCAACGAGTAATTTTAATAAAAAAATCAAAATGTTTTGTGAGAAGGGAGCCATAACGGCCGGTGATAATCCGATAGGTGAACATAAGTGAAGAAGATGCAATGAAAAACGATGGTTAGAGATTTTTGGTAAAGTTGCAAAGAAAATTGTATATGAAATTTATTTTATTAAACTTGAATGAAATCACGATGTTTTACTCAATACAAATGATAAGCTTATATAACCCAAAGTCATAATAGTTTGTTTAACAAACTAGCCCAATTGCTAACAAACTAATAACATAAATTAAACCACTAATTACACTATTTTCTAACATTCACCCTACTTTTTTCCTTTTTTTTTAATTTTTTTCAATCATTTTTATTGAGTTGGAGTTGAGTCCATGAGTTAATTTAATGAACTGGTTCAGGGACTTGGGGAGTTAGCCTTTCTTCAACATTCTTCATCCTTTCTTACTCTCTTTCTTCTTCACCATGCACAACATTATTAGCAGGTGAGCTGGTACTCGAAGAAGAAACTCAACTGTCTAATTTAGCTTTACTTGAACATCTGCTCAACAATGTACATCTTATTTTTTTTGCAGTGCACTGGTAGAAAGAAGTTTTCTTCATCTCATTTTTTTTGTCCTTCTTCGTGGTCCGTCATACAATTTTTCTTTTTTCATTTTTTTCATTCACACAATGACCTTTGAATTGTTGCAGACTAAGCATCATAACTATATAACCAACTTTAACCAGTTTTCACAACATTCAAACTATCACCAACATTTAATAATTAACAATATTTATCAATAACTATCATTCAAAGTTTCGAGTACCCTTGTCAACGAAAGGGGAGATAATGAAGCTCCCAACATCGAATAACCCAAATTAGCACATTTTTTTTTTTGCAGAAAAAGATGAACTAATAGATTCCACTAATTGTTGAATCACTAAACTATACATCAGAATGCCACCAAAGATCATTGAAGCAACAACTTTAGACCAAGAGAGAAGCATCTCAGATTAAACGAGAAATATGAAAAAAAAATTAAAACACATATTACTATAGTAACTTCTAACACCCTATGTCAAATGAGCAATCGAACAAAAATGAACCAAAAAATCATGAGTCATGATACTCTTTGTGATACTGCATCAGCAACCTTTGTGATAATAAAAATTTTCATAAAAATCAACTCGATCAAAGCAGTAACCAACGCTCTCAAAACATGAATGTCAGAAACTCAATTCTTCACAAACCCAATAGTAACTCATACGTAGTTGCTAATCCCAAGTTCAGATTCAAGAAAATTAAACCACCATAATCTCAACTAAATGTAAACTACTCACTCAATCATTATGCGACAACAATCCACAGAGCAAAATAATTAATTATGCCCTCGAATTCAGTTAAAAATCTAATTTTTTTTAAATTAAATCTTGTTTTGTCTGCAAACTATTTTCTTTTTACTTCCTCATTCCATCTCTTTTAGCCATAAAAGAAAACTGATGTTTTGCTGATATGATGGGCGTTTAAAAATTTAAGAGGCTCTGTGCAATTTATTAAAGTAAGGTCCTTAATTTATAATCTACAAGAAATATGTTTTTTCAAAAAAAATTATCATAATACAAAAAATGTTTAATTACTCTTTTGAATAACAAAAGTTCACTTATAAACATCTAAAAATCTAATATTTTTACTTAAAAGTGTCGTTTTTTTACATGTTTTAAAAAAACTATTTATAACATTTTCAATATCAACTTCTTCCAAAAGATTACTCTCGATTGTCATGAAAGCAAGTTCATTTAACCTTTCTTGTGACATAGTTGTAAGTATAACTTCAACAACTTCAATTTTAAAAAACTTTGTTCTGTAGAAGCAACAATAATAGAAATAGTCAATAAAATTCTATAAACAATTGTCATAGTTGGGAAGCAATTAAAATGTTTTAAAATTTTTAATAAATCACATTTTTTAAGAGTATTTTTAAAATTATTACAATGAGTTTTGAGATTAACGATGTCCGATGAATGTGATTTATCAGAATAAAACAAAAGTCAAAAACATTGTCATATAATTGATATTTTTCAAATCTTGTATCCAAAGAAAATAAGAAATAATGTCTTGATTGAAAATATACAAGAAGTATTCGATTCTAAATAACTCCTTAGGAGATATTAATGTTCGTATTATGCAATTAATTTGAAGGACATTGTAAGTTGTTCGTAAGTCATTAATTATCAAATATAAAAATTTATAAGTATTAAATTTATGTTTGGTCCTTAATTTTGGGCCCTCTTTTTTCGGGCGCCATGTGCAGTCGCTCCACTTACACATGTCCAAAACCACCCGGTGTATTCTATTACATGCCGCCCCCAACCAGCCCCTTTCGTTTTCAAGGCAGACCCTTAAATGTAACTATCATATATTCCAGACATTATGGTACAGTTAAACCGTACAAATATATGTGGTTTCTTTTACGTATCGTGCTGGAGAGTGAAGATCCCACAAAAGCAACGTGCTTATCAGTTACGGGTACAAACAAGGAAGGATGGTTCCTGCTGGTAGCATACGAAAGGGCCGGACTCTGATTTCTTCGGGCATCCAAATCTCACCCACTCTAGTCCGTTCCCTTAAAGCCAGACCATAAATTTCAACAATTCATCATGGTTCATATGTTTGCAGCATGTATATATCATTCTTACAGTTGCTTACGAAGTCGAGACATATGATTCGTGACCGGTGCAAAAAAATCTTTCGAATACTTCCAAGCTTCGTATCGTTGTTCGATTTGCACGCCTCGAATCAGCCTGTTAGTGCCTCTAGGTGCTGCAAAAGGCCAAAAGGTATTGCTTTAATTGATAATGGTAGCAACGGGGTAAGCTAGAAAAAGTGGAAAACAGTAGCTATTAAAGTGATATTCGACGTCTTTTCAAACATTTTATGGATTTGTTGAATGGAATAATGGATCTAGGGTCACCATTTTGTAACTTCTCAGAAATTCATGACAACAAAAATGTCCTATAATTAGAAAACTATTTGCGTATTTTAACCATTAAACCACAAGAATATCGACATATCCAAAAAAAAAAAGATTAAAGGCCTTTGGCCTTTTAAAGTTTAAAGTGTTATTTAATTGTCGACATTTTCATCTACAGCAGTCAGTGGTTCCTTTATGAATTATCCTTGTTCACATCACCCTTTAAGTGAATTATGATAGAGCAAAGCAATAGTATTTGCTTTATATAACCCACAGGCCACAAGGCAATGCGGATTATGAGGAATTGACATATACACGTGAACCATGCAGTATTAAGAACACAAACGGACACATAATTTTATGTAACATGTGTAAAAATGAGAAGTAAAATGTGAGGCAACCAACTGAAAGCTACGTGTCGTTGGGATTCTAATAATTCTGGGGATGAGTTTACTCATAGATTCTGATGTTTGGGATGAAAAACGTTGATTCAAGTTCAATGATTGGGCTGAACCCTTTTATATGCATTCATAATAAAATCAATGAGTAACAAGAGCCCAGAACAAAGATTGGGCAACAAAGGCCTAAACTCATAACAAGGCCGAAAAAAACCTAGACCAGAACTCTAATTGAGAAGCTGAAAAAGGCAGGCGGCTGATAGGGAAATTCTTCGTGGTCGGAAATACTCAGTGGCGAATTCAAAAATTAAAAAATAAGAGTCCAAAATAATTTTTTTCTTAAATGGGATGCAAATTTTCATTTTTTTTCTCATTTACACATTAAATTTAAAAAAAAATAGAGAATAGTAACACTAAAAAATGCCCCAAAAAATGAGGTGCAATTGCACCCCTTCAAAGCCATGTGGCTCTGCCACTAGAAATACTAACATAGGGGGTGTTTATTGAGCGAGTCGGTTGTGAGTTGAGTAGTGCTCGACTCGTGCTCGTTAAAAATTGCATCGGACGACTCGTTTTGACACGCCGAGTCCGAATCCGGTAGTTGTTTCATCGGAAAATACCTTGAAACTCGCAAATTTCAATATAAACATTTTGGTTTCCTCACTTTCGATCTCCTTTTTCGTGAATTTCAAAGAATTTTCCGGCAAAACAGAGGCCAGATTCGGACTCAGGAGAGTGAGACGAATTGACTAGTGAAATATGAGACCGAAAGGCCACCATCTACGGCGGTCGACGATGGTGGCGAATGGCGGCCGACGGATAATTTAATTTTTCTTTTTTTTTTCTTTTAAAATATTTTTATATTAAATAATAATAATAAATGTCATATCATTCAAAAATAATAATAAAATATTCGTGAGTGACCAAAAACGTTGAATGTTAAAGTTCAGTTATTAAAATTTCAAAATTGAAAGTTGAGTGACCAAAATAGGAATGAAAAGATTGTTGAATGATAATCTGTGCAACTTACCCATCTATAACAAGGATGAAGCACAACTGTATAAAAATAAAAGAGGACAAAATCATATAAAAAAAAGCAGATGGATCAATTTTTTTTTCAATACTTGTTATTACAAGTGTAATTTTTTTCAACAATTGTTATTAGCCGCTCAATTTTTTTAATATTTGTATTAAAACTCTACTTTTAAAAATTATTTTTTTAATATTTATTATTAAATGTCCACTTTTTTTAATACTTGTTATTAGTGTTCAATTTTTCCAAATATTTATTATTAGTTTCATACTCTTAAGATTTATTTATTTATTAATACATGCTTTTAGAAAATTATTTTTTAATACTTATTTTTAGTGACCTACATTTAAAATTTATTTTTTAAAATACTTATTATTAGCGGCCTAATTTTTAATTCACTCTCATATTACTAAAATTTCAAGAATGAGCTTGAGACATACCAAAAGGGAACCGTAAAATATTTTTTTTAGTAAATTATATATCCATTTTATGATCTATATTCGGGATTCGTGGCTCTCTCTGTTAATAATGTCTTCTTTAAAGTTCGAATTCATATCCTCTCCTTTGAGAGAGCAATGTGTCTTGCCATTACACCCAACACTTATTTTTCGTAAAATAATTTTAAAGAAAAAAGAGAAAAAAAAATCAACCGCTCTCGACAGATTAGCTTGCCGCTGAGAAAGAGACAGAGTAGAAAAAATTTGGTCCAAACTTAATCACGATGGTCATCAAAAAACTTTTTAATCGCATAATATTGTAGAATTGTTCCACATAAAAAAATACCAGAAATCCAAATTAAATAAATGTAGATCTAGATTTTAAGATACTTTTAACCAGGGTGAAATTTCTGGTAATTAGGAGGGCAACTGTAAAAAAAATAAAAAATCGAAGCTGCTTCCATAAAGTAAAATATTAAATTTTGAAGCTACCCCAACAGTAACATTAATAAGAGAAAAAGAAGATACCGTCGTGATTAACTAGAAAAAGAGCAGAAATCTTGTGGGTGAGGCCTGAGGGCGAGGCTGTGGAAATTTATTCTTCGCCTGCTGCCCGATACTTGAGCATATAGAGACAGCAAGCATTCAAAGGAAAAAAGAGGAGAATTAAACGAGCACCGCCACAATAAACTACAAATTAATGCAGCAATAAAGTTGAACCACAAAGATTATGCAAGGATTTGATCCAGGGGCTTGGCTTCCAGCTTGGGCTTCTCAATCTCCTTCTCCTGCAACTGTTGCTGCTCCTTGGCCAGCTTCTTCAGCCTGGCTAGCTCAAGATCCTTGCTCATCTTCCTCCTGTACATCTCGGCAAAGGTGATGGGCTCCTCCAGGATCGGTTTCTCTCCCTCTCGGATCTTCAGTGGATACACAGTCGCGTCCGGTGCTGGGTTCTGGAACGTGGCGATTGACAATCTGCTGCAGTCCGAGTTCACCACTGCTTGGTGGTCTGCGTTCTTGAACCTCCCATTGCTCAGATACTGCATAACGCATCAATAAGAAATCAATACTCAATAGGCATTTGGCAAATGCGGATGGATGATCAGTTTTAAACTTACATGGCCGTGATCTCCAAGGTTGACCACAAAGGCGCCTTCAACAGGTTGAACGGTGATCCAAGTCTTGCCATTGTCCCTGGTGGCCTGGAGCCCTCCGACTAGGTCCTGAAGCAAGAGGGTGATCGTCCCCGGGTCGGTGTGGCGTTTGAGTCCGAGAGTGAGGTCTGGTTGTGGACATTTCGGGTAGAAATTAACCACCACTTTCTGATCCATGTCCACACACGCCTTGGTCAAAGCCTCCTTCTCTAAACCCATGGCCTCCGACAACACCTCCAGAAGCTTGCAGGCTAACCCCATCAGCTTCTCGCTGTACTCCTTTGTCACTTCATTCCAACCCTCTGGCTTATCAGGCCACCTCGAGTAGTCCCTGTTTTTCAATGGGTATGAAAAGTACGTCACAATCTCCCGCCAATCTTGCACTGCTTCTCCCTGCAAGTACATATCAAATTATCAACCATTTCACGCAATGGGTTCATCAAAACAGGCGTACTTCTTATTTCTTAACAATTTATTTACCTGAAGGTGGCTGGAGACGATGAAACCCCCTTTCTTACCACCGGACATGTCGAACCGAAGCTTGTCTTCGGCAGGCAAAGCGAAGAACTCTTTAGCAAGACGGGTCATGTCGGAAATGAGTTTAGCATCGACACCATGATCGACAACCTGGAAGACACCCCAATCCTCACAAGCCTCGACGATTCTCTTGCATATCTCAGCCCTCCTTCCATCGACATCATCGATTCCGGCGAGGGAGATAACGGGGATTTCGTCGCTGAATTGGTTGTAAGCAACCTTAGGACGCTCGTCTTCATCGCGAACGAAGCTTGCCTGTAAGGTTTTCTCTTCCGCAAGAGCCGTGAGAGTTGAGGGAGCCATTAATGTTTGATGATCTTCCGATAAAGCGTCGCGTTTGCTTAAAAAGTGCGTGCGTTCGTTAAATGAGCGTGTTTAAGTTTTTAGAACCGTCGAATACGTTTGAGAAAAGGAAGGGACGGTTTTTATAAATATGGAAGAATAGTTGGGAAGGTGAAAAGTGGTCGCCTCATTGGGCAGCTCTAACTACCGCTCTTAGCTCGTGGCTCGTGAGTAACCACACAGTCAGCTACCGGTCTTTCCTCTTTTCGCTTCTAGAATGGGGGATTTTGTATTGGTTTGTAGTGGCAAACGGGTCATTCGGTTCAGGTTCAGTTCAAGCAATTTCAGTTTTAGTTATTTTGTATATGATATTATCTGATTCAAATTTGGTTTCAGTTCGGTTCAGTTTTATTGTGCTTCAGGGTCATTTTGGTTCGGGTCAATAGGAGATAAGTCGGTTTTAATCAAGTTTTTAAGTTAGTTGGGTTTTTTTCACCCTACATATGGCCTTATAAAGCCAATATATTTGACTTTTGGTGAGTTGTGTGACTGTTTATATCTCATTTTTCTTTATTTCTATTAATATCTTTTATTTATTTCGGGTAGTCTTCGGTTCGGGTCCATTCGGTTCAACCCATTCGGCTCAGATCCATTTCAGTTCAACTAAAAATCGGTTCAATTTCGGTTCGATTTCGAATTAAATTTCAGGTCATCATGTTCGAGTCAGTTTCAGGTCTCGATTCGAGTATATCAGTTCGGTTCTCGAGTCTTGATCAAAAATTTGTCAGGTCTATTTGTATCCGAGTTAATTTGAGTTTTAATTTTGTTTTTAGATATTTTAAATTTAGATCATTTTATCTTTGGTATTCAAATCTGTTAATCAAAGTTTTCCGGTTAGATCATTTTAGGTTTAATCATTTCAGTTTAAACTATTTTTAATATTACATTTGATTTTTTTCAGGTTATATTTAGATGATTCAAATTTTGGATTATCTACAATAAAATTAAATTTAATCGAAATTCAGGATAAAGAAATTATTTTTTTAGTTCTATTATAATTGATAGCTCTAAAAAGTGTGTACGTTTAAATAGCTATCGTAACTATTTAAAAACTTAATAGTTAAACTACATTTGAACAAGTATATTTGATCGGTTGGTCAAATAAAATATTTTTATTTTTTTATTTTCTCATAGGTCATAAATTTTATATTTTTCAGAATTTTTATATTTAAAAATTTAATAGTTTTCTTTCCCTTCGCCTCTAAATAAGAACTGTATGTAACATTATCTGTGTAATACACTGATTCACCAATGAAATAAAAATGAGAAATTATAGCTGTACAAGTAGAAAATCTTTTTAAAATGCTAAGCGACCAGACAATTTGTTTATCTATCTCCTATTCAATTTGTGGGTGACAAAATAAACGTTATACCTCGCATTAAAAAAAATTAATAGTTATCAATTAGAAGTTGATTTGTAGAGTAAGTATATTTGACCGTTGACAAAGTTGTTCAACTTTGTTATTTTATATTTTTTAGGTCATGAGTTTTAAATTCACTAAGAATATTTTTTTCTCTTAGAGTCCCCATCCCCTTCCTTGTATGTAGAATTATAATTAGAATTAAAATTTGTAAAAAAAAAGTTGATTTGTAAAAAAAATTTTGAATTAATTTGATTTAAAATTTCCGGGTTGGATATTGATAGAAGCTCTTATTCGCCGAAGATATATCACAATTGAGTTGCGGAAAATATCAACTTGTCAACGAGTCATCATTATTATATGTACTTTTATGTTAGTGTTGATAATGTTTATCCTTCACCACTGGCAATGGTGTTTGCTTGTATTGTATCTATCATTTTGTCTGAGTTGTTTGGTTGAGTTTTAACCAACTCATTGTATGGTCATATTTTTCTTTATTAAGCGGCAAGTTTGCGCACTTCAATTATTTTTAGGAGAATTACTTAATTAATCTGATTAGTCTACTATTATTTTTGTAGATTTTCCTTTGTAATCTTATTATATTTTCTTTTTATTTAATAAAATTTAAAATTACTTTTATTCAAAAAAGAATTTAGTTTAACCGTATTTTATCTAGATTAGTTAAAAAATAAATACGGATATAATTATAAAAAATCAACACATCTCATTTAAAACAATTAATAGTTAATATCTCCCATTGTACGTTGAATTTAAATGGTTGATAGGTTTTTAATGAGTAATTTTATGGGTGACCCGTAATTATTTTAATAAAAAACTATTAAGAGATAATTGTAACCCCCTCGTCCCGGTCTGGCCGGATGACCGGTCCGAGTGGGCCACACGGGGAAAACCGAAGCGAAACCCGTTAAGGTTCCCCCTCGGTTAGCAACCCTATTTTTTTTTTTTCATTTTAAACTTGTCTTCTCTAATGGCACATTCGAATCCTATGTGATCAAACAGCGGAAATAAAACACAGGAGATAAATATTCGAACCCAAAACAACCCAATTTTAATATTTTAAACATGCCGTTTCGAAACACCCTTGAGGCGTATCGAAACGCCTTGACCAGGTCAACAGTCCCAGAGCCTATACAAGGGGCCGTATCGAAACGGTGGTCAACCGTTCCGAAACGCCCTCAACGGTCAACTTCTCGTGGTCAACGAGATTTTGACCGTTTCGAAACCTTCAGGCCCGTTTCGAAACGCCTCCGTCTCGTTAATTTCTCAGAATTCCAGTAGCCAAAACGTTCCAAAACGCGTATCGAAACAGGGGGTTCCAGAGGCCAAACCGTATCGAAACGCGTTCCGATACGGGGTCCCTGAAGCCTACCCGTTCCGAAACAACCCAGCCCGTTTCGAAACGCGGGCTGCCTGCAACCTTTGAAAGACAGATTTGGGCGGATTTCCACAAGTCTAAAGGTCCCATAGGACCCCCTAAAGGCACACAACACCAACAAACAAAGTCTAGAGGCATACATCCTGGGTTTAGCATACTCAAACACCCACTAGACATGGATTTAAACAATCCTTCATACATGGAAAATACACATTAAAGACATATCATAAAAGCATGCTTGAAGACATTAAAAGAACCAATAGGCATCATTCATCTCAAATAAGTTTACAAGTCATTCAAAGTAACTTAAGCATTCATAAGACATCCATCATACTAGCATTTGGCAAGATATATCATGCCTACAAACCAAGTCAACCATAGACATACATCAAAACTCAAATCAACAACACAAACGAGGAGTCTAACATGCTCCTAAGCAACATCAACCACAACACTCCAAAAGCATCATAACACGACACCTATCCCATTGCTTTACTATTACAATCTTTAAATTTAACTATCATACTTGAGCTAACCGTAAGCAACACTTGGAGACCTTTCCTTGCCCTTGCCACCCACAAGCTATTTATCTGCATTGTCGAACAAAAGAGAGCGTAAGCATAAAAGCTTAGTGAGGGTAAGCTCATAAAACAAACCTTCGACAATGCAGGGTCCAAGCACGAGCTACAACCAAGATAAAATGCATGATCTTACCTCCGATCCACGCGAGCCATAAATATAGATGATGCATGAACATATATTCATTATCATGTCATGCTCAACATGTTTAAATCCACAACATATGAAATCGCATATATTAAACCATGTTAGCAACACATCTCAAATCACATAGGCTCCCAATTAATCACACATTGGCAACAAAAACTACAATTCGTATTGGCACCTAGCTATGACTCGAATACGCGGATAACCGTTGGAACTCACATCCAACAACACAACCATTACCTGACGGTGGGATTCCACTCATCACCGTGCACGCGGAGGGGATTCCACTCATCCTCACGCCTCATTTCACGCGGAGGGGATTCCACTCATCCTCACGCCCGTCGATGAGATTCCACTTATCACCGACTAATATATATAAAAGAAGATTTCCGGGCGAACCCGTACTCCATCTTGATGACTACCATCATCAAGACCACGAGCGCATTTTGACTCACGTTTGCACACTAAACATCCTAATGATCGATCATTTGTACCCAAGCATACTAGTGCCAATACTACACATTTCATTAATCTATCACAATATCAATCCATAACAACTTTCGTGCTTAGCACGTACTCACCATGACTCACCGTCATGCACAAACCACATTTTCATGCCTAGCATGTACTCACCATGATCCTCGGATCATACAATCACCTCATATCATCATTACACATGTCAACACTACATGTGTCTCAATAACACAAATATCACATCATATTTCATGCATATGTATATCTCTATCACATTTATCATCAACATGCATGTAACAATGCATTAAGCCATGCCTCCACATACATGTATAACAACATAAGCATCACCACCATAAGCATGATTAAACATGAGGCATAATTCAACACTTTAAAGATCAACCAAGGTCTCTAACTAAAGTTTGGGATTAGGCTACCACCCTAATCCCAACTCTAGGTGGGTCTACCAATCCCAACCTAGTTCACATGCTTGAACCAACACTTGAAAACCATTTAAAAATATTTAACCACTCACCTCTACCTCCAAGCTCATCTACCAAGCAACCATGGTCCTCAATTTCCGGATTTCTTCCCGAAGCTTCTCCAACCCAAATTCCCGATTCTAAACAACCTCAAACACATTTCAAACAATTCCAAATCAGCCCAACATCAAAAGACCAACCCGAAACACAATTCAAATTCAATTTACAACGTTGCAAGCCATGAACAAACCCCAATATTTGCAATCTCGGACAGCCCCAAAACCCCTTCCAAAATCCATGTTTCCAACACCCATTGCACCCACAAATGATCCCAAAACAGCCCCCAACTATTACCCTAACATCAACCCTCAATTTCCAACACAAACCACACCCAAAACTCAACTAAAAACCCTCCTAAAAACCCACCAAAACCCAAATTCGGGAATCATGTTAAAATACTTTAAAATTCACATATGTTGGACCTTAAGGGTTGCAAACAACTTATATAACTTCAATAAATCGAAAGCTCAAATTAAAGGCATTAAAGTTTGCATTTTTAACCTAAAAACTCAAAACCCTAAACTTCAAAATCTATGAGCTTTATGAAAATTAAAGGTATCATCTTAAAGAGGAAGAGGAGGACAAGTTAGAAACGGTTTTACCTTTCAAAAATCACCAACAAAGAGCATGGGGATGAAGGAATGGAGATTTGGAGAGGGAGGGGGTTTTTGGCGTGAAGGAGAGGAAAGAAGAAGATGAAGATAGGAATTAAAGTGGTCTTTTAAATTAAAGGGGTTTTAAAAATAGGAGACCCTTTAATTACACCTTTGCCCTTAATGAGATGGCATATCTCATCCATGTTTAAAATCCATGAAATTGATTCCAAAACAACTTAAGTCCAATATAAAATAATTCGTTTTGAAAATGCGAATCCCAAATATTAATTTATTATTTTAATTATAAGAACCGAAACCCGAAAACAATATTTTAATATTATTTTCTCCCGGCCCCCAAACCCGGGTGTTACAACTCTCCCCCACTTAAGGAATTTCGTCCCCGAAATTCATCGAACAGGAAGAGTCACTGAAACATGCTCCTCCACACATTCCTCTCTCATCACAACATACTAACCAACTCAGTAGACTTACCCCACAACAATAGCTATCTAATGCTAAGATCTCAATTGGTTCTTTCAAGGCATGTCAATTTAAAACTCAACTCAATCTCTTCAACAACATAGCACGTGACAAATCCAACTCATACTTCTGAATCATAGATACATAAACCACCTCACAAACCTCTTTCTAACTCTGGTGGTAACCGCGACAGATAAACAACAGAACTAGCCCGATTCACGATCTCATACAGCACTGTTTGAATACTTGACCCATAACCTTTTCTAACTGAACATCTGCCTTCAACAGATAACCAGACACTATGCAAACGTCTTCAAAATAATCTAGCAGAAATTTCGGATCTCTATTACCCACTTCCATTAAGAACCTTCCACGGATGTAACAACTAGAAGTAAACTAGTACTCGGTCTTGACACGCTGGCAATTTACACACTTACCCTCATACTGAACCACATTATTTATCAACTCAATCCAGAAGTACTCATCTTCAACCCACAATACGTCTTCATACTACTCGGATGCAATATAAATGAACTACCGTGTGCTTCGGCCAAAACAATACGTCTCAAAACACTATGTCAATCGGTACAACTATTCTGTCTCTGAAGTGCAAAACTCTATCATCTCTGAAACTGTATTATGAAGGTCTTCCTTCTACTCTGCCTCGCGCGTGAGGTGCCAAGAATCTGTCTTGCAACTGTTTCTTTTCAAACATTCTGACTCAAAGTAGGTTTAACATGTAACTCGGCCACAAGATTACCACGTTGACTGAATCCGGCGATTACAACTCGCAACTCAACTACTAATCTAACAACAGATACAACTCGAAGCATTGGTTACTACGTTGACTCTCTTCGGATGGTACTCAATCTTGTTATTACAGTCTTCAAGCAGTTCTAACACTTTATGCTGTTCAAGTTTCAACCCTTCCTAAGTCTTCAAATATTTCAAGCTCTGATGATACGTATATATACACGGTGCATTTCTTACTATACAAGCTTTGTCTCTAAGTCTTCGAAGCAAATACAATTGTAATTTAACTCTACGTCTTGTGTCGGATAACTCTTCTCTCGGCCTTTCAACATTCTCGATGAATAAGCTACAGTCTTCTGTCTTGCATAAGCACACAACCTAACTCTACATGTAACGCACCACTATGGTTCACAAACTCTTCCACTGATATAGGCTGAATCAAGGTCGAAGTTCTCTTCAAGGTTCCTTTCAGTTTCTCAAGGGCTCATTGTCTTGCATCTGATCACACAACTGTCACAGTCTTCAATACTTTAACTTCTCTCACTCCCAACTGGAAACAAACGAATCTCAATTAATCTTCAATTGGACTGAAGCACACACTAACTGATCAACAAATCACTGACACACGGAAACGGATACTAATCATTCACTGTCACTTGTTTCAACTGTCTGAAATCTAAATACATTCTCGTACTGTCACTCTTTCTTCGACACAAATTCCATTGTAGAACTCTAAGATAATGCACTGGGCCTAATGAATCTAAGGTCTAACAAGTCTCGAAGTTAATTCTTCAACATTCTCAATTCTTCCGGAATTCACAAGTTACAGAGCAAACAAAACAGAAGCAACCTCGAAAACGGTCTCAATAACAAACTCTTCTCCTCTAACAAGAGGTAAACCGACAATTCTTCCAAATACATCTAGGAAAAGAAAACACAAACTATCCTAACACTCTGCGGTCTAATCTTCATTCAAAAATCAAATCCATCACACTTGCTAAGCAAGCCTGTCAACTAAACTAAATCAATCTTTGACCTCTAAATCTGGATCAACATTCAACAAGAAGTTCACCTCCTCACCTACCACTACAGTCACACATAAATCTTGCAACTTCAAGTCAACTCTTTCTTTGTCTCAACGTATACACTAACTATTTGTTCTTCAAGCCGAGCCTTGTCAAAAGGCACACCGAAACTGTAGGAAGATAATCACTTCACATCTACCAGAAACTAGTAACTTTGAACCACCAACAAACATCTTCTGTACATCTTTCTGAACACTACTATCTCCCAAAAAGGTCTAGTCACATGCGTCCCTACGTCTAAAATCTCAACAGAGATACATCAAAATCCTTTGCACGCTCACACAAACGGACGATTCTGCAAAAATTGCAACTTCACAAGTACACAGCTGTTAGTCTTCGGCCCTCTTGTCTTCAGGCTGGTCCTTCAACAAAATCTAACTCTTCTAAATCATTCTTAGAGCATTGCGAAACCTCAAAACTCAATTCTGATTACACACAAACTATTATGCTGGAACCAGTTCTATATCATCAGTCCCGACGACTCAAACATCCCATTACCAAACAATCTGAAGTTAAAGATCAAGACTTCTTTCTCGGCTCCACTATATCGGAAGCGACTTCATCTCTCCCTCTTGCTAAAAGACAACTCAGACGTACACTGGCCCCATCACACAAATCGATTTCCACTCACGGATACTGACTGACTGTCTTGTATGAAAACCATAGGCTGAATCCTAACGATCACCAACTAGCATTTCTGAACTTCAACTTACTCACACGAGACCCTTACCCTGATCTCGCTCAAAAAACTAAGGTGCTCATACCTACCTCTAACACCTCATCGGGCACATTCAAACTTGCATGCTTGTTAACAACATACGGAAGTACGGACTCAGAACCAATCGGAAGAGACAAAATCAAAACTGTACCAAGGGCTTATCTACTATAACATCGATACCACTTTGACCCCCACTCAAAGGTCTTTGCTTCTTTTTACCAACTAATACCAGAATCGATCCCATTGTCTCTCACCAACAAGAATCAACTCACATACACGCGGACTCGAGCAAACAAATTATACCTCAACTCCGGTACAACCATACTCCCCTAACTATAACAAAGAACTTCCTCCACATCATTCACATTTCCAGAACCCACAACTTCCACTTACCGATTCACGGCCCACGCACTGGCCTCAAACTTACTAAAAGCAATAAATCAATCAACAATTTAACGTACAAGTTGGGTTAGCAAAGGAAAGGTCCAAGTGGCTCAAGTATGATTTCCCTCACTTAAATCCTTTTTCCGATGTAATAGAAGCAATGAGACTCTACTCAACATGTTTCAAACAAATCAGCACACATACATGCTCAACCAAGCATATAACAAGGCATACTTGCTAAACAAGCAAACATATGCGTACGATCAAACAACATACATTCTCAATCAAACAATCACACATCACAGCATCCACGGGTAACGAGCAACATGCTTTTAAACAAACAATCAACATACTTGTCATACAAGCAATCATACTTACAAAGCAAGCAAACACCGTGCATGTCAATTCAAAACTTAAACTTACCTCACTTACCTGCCCAAGGTCTCGGTAACCTTAGGCTCTGATACCAACAAATGTAACCCCCTCGTCCCGGTCTGGCCGGATGACCGGTCCGAGTGGGCCACACGGGGAAAACCAAAGCGAAACCCGTTAAGGTTCCCCCTCGGTTAGCAACCCTATTTTTTTTCATTTTAAACTTATCTTCTCTAATGGCACATTCGAATCCTATGTGATCAAACAGCGGAAATAAAACACAGGAGATAAATATTCGAACTCAAAACAGCCCAATTTTAATATTTTAAACAGGCCGTTTCGAAACACCCTTGAGACGTATCGAAACGCCTTGACCAGGTCAACTGTCCCAGAGCCTATACAAGGGGCCGTATCGAAACGGTGGTCAACCGTTCCGAAACGCCCTCAACGGTCAACTTCTCGTGGTCAACGAGATTTTGACCGTTTCGAAACCTTCAGGCCCGTTTCGAAACGCCTCCGTCTCGTTAATTTCTCAGAATTCCAGTAGCCAAAACGTTCCGAAACGCGTATCGAAACAGGGGGTTCCAGAGGCCAAACCGTACTCCATCTTGATGACTACCATCATCAAGACCACGCGCGCATTTTGACTCACGTGTGCACACTAAACATCCTAATGATCGATCATTTGTACCCAAGCATACTAGTGCCAATACTACACATTTCATTAATCTATCACAATATCAATCCATAACAACTTCCGTTCTTAGCACGTACTCACCATGACTCACCGTCATGCACAAACCACATTTCCATGCCTAGCATGTACTCACCATGATCCTCGGATCATACAATCACCTCATATCATCATTACACATGTCAACACTACATGTGTCTCAATAACACAAATATCACATCATATTTCATGCATATGTATATCTCTATCACATTTATCATCAACATGCATGTAACAATGCATTAAGCCATACCTTCACATACATGTATAACAACATAAGCATCACCACCATAAGCATGATTAAACATGAGGCATAATTCAACACTTTAAAGATCAACCAAGGTCTCTAACTAAAGTTTGGGATTAGGCTACCACCCTAATCCCAACTCTAGGTGGGTCTACCAATCCCAACCTAGTTCACATGCTTGAACCAACACTTGAAAACCATTTAAAAATATTTAACCATTCACCTCTACCTCCAAGCTCATCTACCAAGCAACCATGGTCCTCAATTTCCGGATTTCTTCCCGAAGCTTCTCCAACCCAAATTCCCGCTTCTAAACAACCTCAAACACATTTCAAACAATTCCAAATCAGCCCAACATCAAAAGACCAACCCGAAACACAATTCAAATTCAATTTACAACGTTGCAAGCCATGAACAAACCCCAATATTTGCAATCTCGGACAGCCCCAAAACCCCTTCCAAAATCCATGTTTCCAACACCCATTGCACCCACAAATGATCCCAAAACAGCCCCCAACTATTACCCTAACATCAACCCTCAATTTCCAACACAAACCACACCCAAAACTCAACTAAAAACCCTCCTAAAAACCCACCAAAACCCAAATTCGGGAATCATGTTAAAATACTTTAAAATTCACATATGTTGGACCTTAAGGGTTGCAAACAACTTATATAACTTCAATAAATCGAAAGCTCAAATTAAAGACATTAAAGTTTGCATTTTTAACCTAAAAACTCAAAACCCTAAACTTCAAAATCTATGAGCTTTATGAAAATTAAAGGTATCATCTTAAAGAGGAAGAGGAGGACAAGTTAGAAACGGTTTTACCTTTCAAAAATCACCAACAAAGAGCATGGGGATGAAGGAATGGAGATTTGGAGAGGGAGGGGGTTTTTGGCGTGAAGGAGAGGAAAGAAGAAGATGAAGATAGGAATTAAAGTGGTCTTTTAAATTAAAGGGGTTTTAAAAATAGGAGACCCTTTAATTACACCTTTGCCCTTAATGAGATGGCATATCTCATCCATGTTTAAAATCCATGAAATTGATTCCAAAACAACTTAAGTCCAACATAAAATAATTCGTTTTGAAAATGCGAATCCCAAATATTAATTTATTATTTTAATTATAAGAACCGAAACCCGAAAACAATATTTTAATATTATTTTCTCTCGGCCCCCAAACCCGGGTGTTACAATAATTTTATCAAAAAAGGGGAAGAATGACATTTTTGGTTCCTATTTTTTATAGTTTAGTTATTTAATTCTTTAAATTGTTATTATTTTATTTGGTCCTCGAATTTTTATTTTTTATTAAATAGTTTGAATGTGATATAAAAATAACAACGTTTTTAAGTTGACATCAATTATTTTATCATTTTTTACTATGACATCAAGAAAAATTAAAAAAGAATTATTTTTCTCATTGGAATAATGATATTATCTTTTCTTTTTTTTTTCTTTTTACAATTAATAATATTGTTTTGTTTTCTTTGTTGGTGTGACAGAAATGATAAAATAATAGATGTCAATATCTCAAAAAAAAAGAATTATTACTTCGTCACATTTGACTCAATTTGACAAATAATAAAAGTTCAGGCGTAAAAAATGACGTAATAAAATTAAGGGAAAACTATACCGGTGGTCCCCTAACTATGTCTGTCTTCCTACTTTGGTCCCACAACTTTGTTTTTCGGCAAAAGAGTCCCTTCCGTCACATAGTTTTCCTATTTTGGTCCCCAACGTTAAATAACTAACGGTTTTGCTGACGTGGCATTTTTTAATATTTTTGGTCCCCTAACTATGTCACATAGTTTTCCTATTTTGGTCCCCTAACTATGTCTGTCTTCCTATTTTGGTCCCCGACTTTGATTTAAAAAATATTAAAAAAATGCCACGTCAGCCTTAAAAAATATTAAAAAATGCCACGTCAGCAAAACCGTTAGTTATTTAACGTCGGGGACCAAAATAGGAAAACTATGTGACGGAAGGGACTCTTTTGCCGAAAAACAAAGTTGTGGGACCAAAGTAGGAAGACAGACATAGTTAGGGGACCACCGGTGTAGTTTACCCTAAAATTAAATGATTAAATTTCGAATTATGACGAAATCAATAGAATGCATAAGTTTTGAGGACTAAATTTGTTATTGTACCAATATCTTTTTTTTGTGACAAAGACTACCTACTTCTACTTAGAGGAGGGAAGGAGAGATTCTAGGGGAAGGAAATGCTCCTGATGGCTCTTGAATCCGAGACCTAAGAGGAAGGGGAATGGAGCGGTGAGCAATTCTGACCAACTGGCCATCAACGCTTGCTCCAAAATTTTGTTTTAATTTGAACGACAACGTGACTTGTTTGTTACAAAATTATAATTGAGTGATATATTTGTTTGTAAACCTATATGTGAGTGACTAAATTGTCACTTTTAGAAGAAAAGTGGCCTATTTATTACTAAATCTATAACTAAATGGCCTCCAATGTATTTTTCCTAAAATAAACTAGAAAAAAGGAAAATTATTTGCACTCGAAATTGATTTTTCCTACCAAATTTTGGGTGGTTGGTAGGATATGTGGTACATCTACATGCCAAGTGTGTGCTTAGATCTTGTTGACTCTTGTATGGTATGAGATGAGGTATTTATAGTACCCATGGGTTCTTAAATTATGTTTAATTCACGAGTAAGGTTGAAGACTCGCAAAATGATTTAACGAAAATCTCTAGAGGGCTCTTCAAATCTTTAACAATTTTTAGAGTAGGTAGTTAAAAATTATCGGTTAACATTTTTTTAATTTGTCAATTCAATATTATTTAATAGTACATTTTCCTTCTCTTTCCTTTAAGAATAAATGGTTAAAAATTATCCAACTCGTAATAAAAAACGTATCTTAATTTTTACAAGTGTTTTGGACAATACATCACTAAGTCCAATAGTCACCTTACAGGATTATGAACCCATGTTATTATTTATCAGGAGGCAGGGGTGAAGCCAACAAAAAGAATCAGAGGATCTGAATCAAATTTTAATTTTACGAGGGCTAAAATGAAAATTTATCAATAATCATTGTACCCATATGACACGTGAAAGGCACTTAGTATTGTCATAATCTTGCCTCAACGTTTCACCGTTTGGTCATTTTAGCCCTATTTTTTTTTTTGTAAACAACCACCTAACATTTCATTTTTCGTTCAAATTTCACCTTTATTAGAATGAAAACCGTTAATCAACTAACGGTCAACGCTTGAAACTGACGTGGCCTATTTACAATGTATGGAGAGATGATATGGCACTACCACGTTGCATTTTTGCTGACATGACATTTTTAAAAATTAAAAAATTAATTAATTATTTAAAAATATATATATTTTTTAAATAATCGCCATGTCAGCAAAAATGCCACGTGGCAGTGTCACGTCATCTCTTCATACCCTGCAGACATGCTACGTCAGTCTCAGGCGTTGACCGTTAGTTGACTAAAGGTCTTCATCCAACAAGTGTGAAATTTGAACGAAAAATAAAATGTTAGGCGATTGTTTACATAAAAAAAAGACAGGGCTAAAATTAGTAAAAATGTGAAACGTTGATGGCTATTTTTGACTTTCTGCCTAAGAATCCTCTATCTAATCGCGACTCTACGTGTGTTTTGATTAGCGTTTGGAGGCACAAAATCTTGAATCAACAAGAATATGTGCTTTGAGCGTCGTGTTTACATGTTTGGATCCAAAAATTCAAAATTAATTTTGGACTCAAACATGATTTTAGAAAAAGCAAGATAGAAGTAGGCAAGTAGCTTTTGCGTTTTATCGTGATTTTTACACTATATTTTCACACAATGTTGCCTCTGGACATGGGCAGGAGGGGCACTCGCCTAGGCCCCTTTTTTGTAATATTCGATGCTAAGATTTAATTTTTTTAATATTTATTATTAGGGACGCGCTCTTAAAATTTATTTATTTAACACTTATTATTAGGCCTCGATTTTTTCAACATTTGTTATTAGGGGCCTACTCTTAAAATTTATTTTTTCTTAATATTTGTTGGGTCCAATTTTTTAATAATTATTATTAAGAGCCTATTTTTTCTCTATTTATTATTAGTTACATACTCTTAATTTTTTTTCAACACTTGTTATTATGCCCGATTTTTCTAGTACTTATAATTAAGGGCTCAATTCCCATATATTTGTTATTAGAGACATTTTCTTAAAATTTAATTTTTTTAATATTTGTTATTAGGGGGCCAATAGGGACATGCTTGTTTTCTCAATATTTATTATTAAGAACACTCTTAAAGTTTTTTTTTCTAATACTTGTTACTATGGGCCTACTTTTAAAATTCATTTTTAATATTTA
Organism: Hibiscus trionum; assembly: GCA_030270665.1. Classification (NCBI taxonomy): domain Eukaryota; kingdom Viridiplantae; phylum Streptophyta; class Magnoliopsida; order Malvales; family Malvaceae; genus Hibiscus; species Hibiscus trionum. The sequence continues at coordinate 25,002,677 of BSYR01000006.1, read as the reverse complement.
TTATTATGAGTTTTTTTTTCTAATAATACTTAGGGGTAACTTTTAAATTTTATTTTTTAATATTTATTATTAGGGGCTTAATTTTTTGGTTCGTCTTTGGGCCATTAAAATCTTAGAAACAACTATGTTTTTACACAATCGTGATTTTTAAAAAAAACTCTCAAACATAAATCACGTTATTTTAAAATTAATTATACACAAAATTAATTCTATAAAATTACGATAATCCAAAATCAATTTTACCACCGCAAAATCAAACACACACAACCTCCGCCGTATGGACCGTCATCTGTAACAATCTTCACGTCTTTTTCCTTCAACGTGTATATTTAAAGGAGTGTTAAAAACAATAATTAATTGATTTAAATAAGACCATAGTCGATTTTTGACGGTGTAAATAGAAAAAAAGTGAATTGAAAAAAACGTTTTATATAAACCTAAAATATTTCTAATCGCAAATAAAAAAATAGATTTCTAATTGAATTTTCATCCTTCGAAGTTGAAACCACTTAATTTTTTTCAAAGAAGAAAATAACTCTTAATTTTTTTTTGAAAGCAAATAACTCTTAAATTAATCACTTGAAAAATGAATATTATGCATCTAAGTATTATAACTGTCTAGAAATTGTATGTAACAGTAAATTCACTTATATCTAATTAGATTGGTTTGGTTTGCACATTGTTGCAAGTCTCCATCTCACATGACTTCACCAAACCTACAGGCTACATTAATATCTTTAGATAGTCTTGCATGTGATGTGCCTAACCACCTCTTTCCTCGTAATATAATATATTTTATATCACATTTTAAAAATTAGTCTAGTCGAAATTAAATTTAAAATTTAATTATTCAGTTTAACAGTTTATTATTAATTAGTATAAAAAATATAAACAATGGCGCGGGACTCACGGCCAATTCCTTCAAATTGAAGGAGTTGCCGTAGGCTATCCCGTTTTGGGATACATGGCAAGCAAAGAAATCAAGGTGACCATGTTTTGACAATACGTGGCAAATGGAAGGCCACCATAACCTTAGGTCATGCCACACTCATACTTACGTGGAGTATGGAAAATAATAGGGTGGCTGATTCAGTGGCGGATCCAGAATATTTTTTGAGGGTGGGCACAAATCAAAACATTTTTTTAGGATGGATACAAATTATAAAAATCTCAAAATTTCAGGGTGGGCACAAATCAAAACATTTTTTTAGGATGGATACAAATTATAAAAATCTCAAAATTTCAGGGTGGGCACAAGTCATAAAATTTAAGGACTAATTCATAAAAATTATGAAAATTAAAACCAAATGTGTAAGGTTTAAAAAATTAAGAGTGGGCACAGGCCCACCCAATGCACCATATGGATCCGCCACTGGGCTGGTTCACTCAAGTATATAAGGGGAGGATTGTGCGCAAATGACATTGAAAAATAAGAAAATAATAAGGAAAAATTAGGTGAGAAATAATTACGGTTTAGTGTTAGATTAATAGTTTGAATTTTTCGATCTTTTTTAAGTTCAATTTTATTGAAATATTAACCATTAACTCAGGTCTGGTTAAAAAACCCTCCTAATCTTAGTTGGGAGAAAAAGAGTGCGCTGAGTTCATGGTATGTCAGTCCGAAACAGCCGTACAAACAAAATACACATAAAAAACGAAAGAAGAACACCAGAGTTTCTAATGCAGCAACTACTTTCCTTCCGCTGCACACTTGTTTAAAAGCTGATCACGACTTCAGATGAAATCCTTGTCTCTTGCGATACCTGCCTTAGCCAACCTATCCGCAGTGACATTTACCTCCCTTGGAACGACGTTGATGGAGCAAGAAAACTTCTAACAATCGGAAGACAAAAGGTGCCAAGCTGGAATTTTTCGGTTTAACGATATCGAATTTATATTATTGTTGGGGTAAGCTCAAGAATTGTAGTACCTCTTCTCAGCCTGATAGAGAATCAATAGGAATCAGTTAGAATCGATAAAACGATATCGAATTAAATCAAAATTTAGATTAACCGAAGTTTTGAGCTTACCCCAACAATAACAGGAATTCAATATCGTTAAATCGAAAAATTCGGACCATCAATCTAACATTAAACCGTAATTATTTCTCACCTAATTTTTCCTTATATTTTCTTATTTTTTATTGTCATTTGCGCACAATCCTCCCCCCTTATATACTTGAGTCTTGAGTAAACCGCCACCCTATTACTATTTACTTTCCATACTCCAGGTAAGTATGACTGTATGAGTGTGGCATGACCTAAGGTCATGGTGGCCTTCCATTTGCCACGTATGGTCAAAACATGGCCCACCTTGATTTCTTTGCTTGCCATATATCCCCAAAACGTGGGAATTGGGTTAGCCTACGGCAACTCCTACTCCTTCAATTTGAAGGAATTGGCAGTGGGTACCACGGCCATTGTTTATATATATTTTTTATACTAATTAATAATAAACGGTTAATCGAATAATTAAATTTTGAACTTAATTTTGATTTTACCGGTGTTTGAAATGTGATAAATTTTATCATAGGTCTTCTTAAAATTTCCTTTAAACTTAAATAGGAAAAAATAGGGAAAAATACCTATGATAGTAGTTAAAAAAACTACAAAATAAAACTCGACAAATTAATCAACCAAAACAAACCGAGGCTAAAGCAAAACAAAAACACATTACCAACAAAACATAACCCAGAACGAGGCATCCCCTAGCATCCAGGGTCCTCACGTGGATTTAAAGAAGATTGGCGAGACTCATGCACCATCCTGCTCACATTGATCAACTGATATGTTGAGGGAGACAGATTGCTGCTCCTTAGCTAGCTGCACCAACACTTGAGCCGGCGGCTCTTCAAAGGAGATTTCTCCAATCGGTTGCCCTCGAGACACTGCCGCTAGCTTATCCCCCACCTCATTCATGTTTGTGAAATCGTAAAATTTAGTTCATAAGTAATAAGAAAAAAAAAACGGTTAACGGAAATATAAAAAATAATAAAACATAAACAATATCTACAATATAAATAAATAAAATAAGCATAATTATTTGTAAGTAACTTAATATCAAATTTAAATAAATGAGTTAATAAACAAACTAAACAAGAAAAGAGATATTATTTTTTTGGATGAAAAATGAATCTTACGATCTTAATAAACACGAAAGGGTTATAAATTCTTTTGTTAGGCCTACTAAAAACTTCGCTACCTCATTTTCAACTTCCCTGGCCCAAGCTCAGTCAATTAGTATCAATTTTTTTTTTGACAAATCTTAAATTTAATCTTAATTTTACTTAGAGGGAAGATAAAAGAAATTTTAAGGGAAGGAATGAGTGTTTCTAGTAGGTTTAGAACCCATAACTAGGGGTGAGTGTTCGATCGAGTTCAGTCAAATTATTCGAGTTGACGCGTCATAATTTACAACTCAAACTTTATTTGAAATTTTTTCGATTCGAGTTGTGTTTATGAAATTTGAGTCGAGTTTTCGAGTTACTATACAAATAAAATTGCAATTATTTATCAATGTTATAGTATAGTTTGATTCCAATTTAAACGACTTTCTCTAATCATATAAGATATGCATGCATATTTCATCATATTTTTTTTATATTGGTATATATATGTATGTGTTGAGTTGATCAAACAATTGCAAATGGCCAAGAGGGGGGTGAATTGGCAATTAAAAATTTTTGTGAAGAGAATATTGGAAAATAAAATGACACAAGGGGTTATAGTGGTTCAAGTTCAACAACCGAACTCTACATCCACTACCTTAGCTCCCACTAAGGATTTTCCAAAACAATTCACTACTTGAATTCGTCCCCTTTTCTTGGATGAGGAGGAAACCTTACAATATCGATTAAGCTTTTCAACCCCAAGCTTAATCCACTCAAATACAAAGAATATTTTTGGTAAACTCAAGTATTTCCTCTCAAAGGATGATTGTCTACCCACTTACAATTACAGCAACCCAAAACTCTCAATAATATGACAAAATGAAATACAAAGAGTTGGGTACAAGAATATAGCTTTGAATAGCTCTAGGATTTGGATTTTTGCTTTGATGATGCTTGAATGTGTATTGTTGTTCTTCCTGGTGAAATGAAGCTTGTATTTATACCCTTGAATCAGTTTCTAGCCGTTTGGATCATTTGACTTATTGAAGGAGCCGTTGGGAACATTTTTCCAGCTATTAAGGCAGCTCCCCAGCACCGCGTATCGATACACGACAAGGCTGTATCGATACGCTAGTTTAAATTCCAACTAGCCGTTGTGCGTAAAAACAGAGTGTATCGATACACTAGACGTATCGATACGGTCCAAACTTTCTGTTAAGTTTGATGCATCAAAGCATATCGATACGGGGGTCGTATCGATACGGTCCAAACTCTCTGTAAAACCATTTAATTTGTTGCATCAATGTGTATCGATACTGTGACCAAGAGTATCGATACGTCATAACGGTCAAAACAAATTTTCAAATAATTATGCTTGGCGTATCGATACAGTTATTAAGCGTATCGGTACGGTTGCCCAGATGAACACTGTATCGATACGTATGAAGGGAGTATCGATACGCTATGTTCATTCAGAATTACAGTAAGTTTCATGTGTATCGATACGGTGAGTGTATCGATACGCAGGGCCATTTTTGCATAATTTGGTTTTGAAAAACATGAAAAAGGTTTGAGAAACTTAATGTTTTGAGATCCAATCTTCAAACAATATTTTATACAAAACATTTTGTTAATATTTGAACCTTTAAAGAGTTCTTAAAAATTTATTTGTTTTGCAATTTGGTCCTTAAATTTTTATGTTATATCAAAATCAATTTTAGTTTTACAATCTCCCCCTTTTTGATATAACAAAACCATAATAAATTTTTAAGTTTTTGAAAACTTTGAAAAAGGCTTTTCTCCCCCTTGCTTTAAGATAAATGTTTCAAAACAAATTTGTTTCTCCCCCTTACTTAAAGATAGAGAAATTTGAAAAATTTTTGACCTTTACAATGAATCCTTCTCCCCCTTTTTGTTAGATCAAAAGAAACACAAGGATTAGAATAATCAAGCATAGGAATATCAATCATAAGAATAAACATAAAGCTCCAAATTCATAAACCAAGCAAGCAAGCATAATAATCCAAACTTTTTAAAAATCCTAAAACATAGAAAATAGGCATAATTCAAGTTCTAATAAAAATGCAATGAAATCCTAAAAAGTCCTAATATGAGATGCATCTACGCGTCTCCACCATCATCATGGTCATCCTCATCATCTTCTTCCTCGTCTTCGTCTTCTCGAGGTGTTTGGTTCCTTTGGTTTTGGTTGATCCAAACACCATGGAAAGCTGTAAGAGAAAGATCCATAGAGTCTTGGCGAGCACTCAAGGTATCTATTTTCTTGTCCATGCCTTGGAGTCTTTCTCCCATCGCTGTAAACTGAGTTTCCATAGCATTGAAGCGACCGTCCATAGCATTGAACTTCTCATTGAGGAAAGTCATGAGATTTGCCATGGAGGAGGAGTCATGAGAAGCACGGCTAGAGGATGCGCGAGAGGCATTGACCGGGGTAGCGGGAGGATCAGCTTGAGGGTTGCGAACCCATTCATTACCGACAAAAGAGAAACCAGAGCGAGAAAGGGAATGCTCATCAATGGGTTGGCCAAGGTTTTCGGGAAGGTTATGTGTGCAGTCAACACCAAGGGAATGAAATAGACAACTCAAGGCCGTAGTGTAGTAAAAGGATTGAACAAGTTTGGTGTAACGGTTTTGAACCAAAAACACAAGATCGGCAAACATAATTTGACAAAGATTTGGTCGTTTACCCTCCCTAAAGCATGTAAGCCAAAAATCATCAATTTGACGAATGGTAGAATATCTACCACCCGAGGGACGAATAAACCAAGAGATAATAAGATGAAGAATACGATCATGAGCATCTAAAACTTTTGCCGGACCTATGTAACCCGAACCTAAAGAGTGTTCATCATCAATCCCGACATCCTCAAAACCAAAAACAGTGCATAAGACTTTTTGATCAATTCGAATAGGAGTTCCCATAACCGAGGATTCAATGGCAATAACATGCTCATTGGCGTCATCATTGACACAATAAGCATTTGAAAAGAAGACAATGACAAGATTCCTATATAAAATAGGAGGAATGTTTAAAAAGGTTAAAAGTTTCCATTGCCTAATTAAAGGGAGATATTTAAATTTGAATTTAGCAGAGTTTAAAAACGGAATAGACACGATTCGTTCTTCCCTAAGATTGATTCCCATACAAAGCTTATAGGTTTCTCTAGCTAGGGATGTGGGAAAACTAGTTTGGATAATATGAGGAAGGTTAGGAGTAGGATTACCCTCATCCTCATTAGAAACGGAAGCGGTGCGATGTCTCTTATTCCCCTTTTTAGGAGCCATAATCCTGAAAATACATCAAACATGATTCGAATATGTATGCAATTAACATCCAATTTAATCCAATAGATTCTAATAATTCAAGGTAATTTGTTTAAAAAAATTGTTTTAAAGAATATTTACAACAAATCTTAGTTTTCGAAAAAAAATAAAAAATTTTTTTATCGAATATAAAATATATTTGAACCAAAAAAAAATTATTTTTGAAAAATTTTATGAACAATATGAAACCCATAGTAAGTTAATCATAATGTATATAAAAATCAGTTGAAATAATAATTGAAAATTGACGAAAATTCAAAAAATAAAAAAAAAGAAAAATTTACCTTGATTTCTTAGAGTTGGATGAAAGAGGGGGTGTTAGTGCACAAGATTGATGCCCAAGGATAGCCTTGATGTATGAAGTAAAATCCCTCAAGAAATTTTGAAGATTTGTGTAAAATTTTGAAGAATTTAGAGGGTTTTTATAGGGGTTTTCGGTTAGGGTTTTTGAAGAAGAGAAGAGGAGTTTTAAAATTTTGGGATTTTGATTAAAACAACCCTAAATAGGCTCTCCGTCCGTCGAGTATCGATACGCTGTCCATGCGTATCGATACGCTTTAACCTAATGTATCTTTGTCGTTTTATGTGTATCGATACAGTAGACCGTATCGATACGCACCGGTGTTGACTTTTTCCCTTGACTCTTACCGTATCGATACACTATGCTGTATCGATACGTTTTCATCTGCAAAAATCCCAGATTTTGAATACCGTATCGATACGCTGATATGCAGTATCGATACACCCTTGCCTGTTTCTGCAATTTTGGTATTTTTATGTGCAAAATTCAATTTGAAACGCCCCTAAATGCATGTATGTGTTATATGAACAAGTTTTAATGACTTAACATGATACATACTTCCCTTAGCAATATGTGTAGAATCAAAAAGAACAAAATTAACATAAACATGAATCACAAACAATCTCAAGCAAATTTTTGTCATTTTGGGACCAAAAAAAAATTAAGAGAGACAAGTTAGACCTAACTCTCTTCTAAGTGTCCAAAAGCGCTCTTTATCTAAAGGTTTAGTAAATATGTCCGCTAATTGGTTCAAGGTGTCAACAAATTCTATAACAACATCATTTTTCGAAACATGATCTCTAATAAAATGATGTCTAATTTCTATGTGTTTAGTTCGAGAGTGTTGAATGAGATTCTTAGTGAGACAAATGGCACTAGTGTTGTCACACCTAAGGGGTATGGTTTCCATTTTAACACCATAGTCTAAGAGTTGTTGCTTCATCCAAAGGACTTGAGCACAACAACTCCCTAAGGATATATACTCCGCTTCGGTGGTAGATAAGGCTACGATATTTTGTTTCTTAGAGAACCAAGATACGAGCATACTACCTAAGAATTGACATGTACCGGAAGTACTTTTCCTATCTATCTTACATCTCCCATAATCCGCATCCGAAAAAGCATGAAGGCTAAAAGTTGAATCCTTAGGATACCAAAGACCTAAGGTCGGTGTGTCTATTAGGTATCTAAAAATTCTTTTAATGGCAACAAGGTGTGATTCTTTAGGACTAGCTTGAAACCTAGCACACAAGCAAACACTAAACATAATATCCGGTCTACTTGCGGTAAGATAAAGCAAAGAACCTATCATGGATCTATAAAGCTTAGAATCAACACATTTACCTCCTTCATCTTTGTCAAGCTTTATGGAAGAACTCATAGGTGTGGCTTGAGGTTTTGCATTCTCTAAGCCAAACTTCTTGAGCATATCACTTACGTATTTAGCTTGATTTATGAAGGTGCCATCACTCATTTGTTTGATTTGGAGTCCCAAAAAGAATGAGAGCTCCCCCATCATGCTCATCTCGAACTCACCTTGCATTAGCTTAGAAAAATCCTTACAATAACACTCATTAGTAGAACCAAAAATAATATCATCAACATAAATTTGAACTACTAAGATGTCATTGTTATATCTTTTTATGAAGAGTGTTGTATCCACCTTTCCTTTTTCAAAACCCTTTTCAATTAAGAAAGTTGAAAGTCTCTCATACCAAGCTCTTGGAGCTTGTTTTAAACTATAGAGAGCTTTTGTAAGTTTAAATACATGGTTTGGAAATTTTGAATCCTCAAAACCTGGTGGTTGTTCAACATATACCTCTTCATTTATAAAACCATTTAAAAAGGCACTTTTCACATCCATTTGAAAAAGCTTGAAATCATGATAACATGCAAATGCAAGTAACATTCTAATAGCTTCCATTCTTGCTATGGGTGCATAAGTCTCATCAAAATCAATTCCCTCTTCTTGAGTATAGCCTTGAGCAACAAGCCTAGCCTTGTTTCTCACTATATTACCGTTTTCATCTAATTTATTCCTAAAAACCCATTTTGTACCTATAGTAGATTGATTATTAGGCCTTTCTACTAATGTCCAAACTTTACTTCTCTCAAATTGGTTTAATTCCTCTTGCATGGCCAAAATCCAAAAATCATCTTTTAAAGCTTCTTTAATGTTTTTAGGCTCAATGCATGAAAGAAACGCAACATGATTCATTAATTTGAGAGAGGATCTAGTGGTTACCCCCTTGGATGGATCACCCAAGATTTCACCATCTTTGACATAGTTTAACTCCCTTGGGTAAGATACCTCTTTTTCTTCATGAGCTAAGTCTTTTAAGCCTTCAAGAGGAGGTTCTTGTGAGTCTTCTTCTTTAGTTGGAATCTTATCCTCTTTTGATGTTTGTCCTTCATCAATAGTATCAATGATTCCTACATCATCATCATCACAAGATTCCTTTCTCGAAAGGAGGTTATCATCGAAAACAACATGTATTGACTCTTCAACAACTAGAGTTCTTTTATTAAATACACGGTAGGCTTTAGAGTTTGAAGAATACCCTAAGAAAATGGCTTCATCACTTTTAGCATCAAATTTACCTAAGTTTTCTTTACCATTATTTAAAACAAAACACTTACATCCAAAAGGATGAAAATAGCTAATGTTAGGCTTTTTGGACTTTAAAATCTCATAAGATGTCTTCTTTAAGATTGGCCTAATCATTACTCGATTTATTATATAGCAAGCGGTATTTGTAGCTTCTGCCCAAAAATATTTAGGTAAATTATTTTCACAAAGCATGGTTCTAGCCATTTCTTCTAAAGTTCGATTTTTCCTCTCAACTACCCCATTTTGTTGAGGAGTGCGAGGTGCAGAAAAACTATGGCTAATCCCATTTTCATTTAAAAACTCATCAAAACCCAAATTTTGAAATTCAGTTCCATGATCACTTCTAATATGAGAAATTTTAAGTTCAAGATCATTTTGAGTTATTTTAGAAAATGTGATGAGTTTTTCTAAAGCCTCATCTTTTGTACTTAAGAATAGAACCCAAGTATATCTAGAATAGTCATCTACAAGCACAAATGCATATGATTTTCCACCCAAGCTCATTGTCCTAATTGGCCCAAAAAGATCCATATGAATCAATTGTAAACATCTACTAGTAGAGACATCATTTATGGATTTAAAAGAACTCCTATGTTGTTTACCCTTTGAACATGCATCACAAATTTTATCATTTGAAAAATTAAGTTTGGGTAAACCTCTAACTAGATTAAGGGAATTTAATTTTTCTAGAACACTCATGCTTGCATGTCCTAACTTTCTATGCCATAGCCATGAGTCATGTTCATCATGTGCAACTAAACATGCATGGGATGAATGGATGTCATCTAAATGCACCATGTAAATATTGCCTATTCTATGTCCTATGAGCATTGTTTGATTTGTTTTAATGTTTACAATTTTACAACCACTTTTATCAAATAAAACATTAAAACCTTTATCACATAACTGACTAATGCTCAACAAATTATGTTTAAGACCGTTGACATACAAAACATCTTTAATGTAGATAGAAGAGTGATTACCAATAGAGCCTATTCCTTCAATGAGTCCTTTTGAGTTATCACCGAAGGTTACTACTCCACCACTCTTAGGCTTTATTTCCACAAATCTACTTTTGTCACCGGTCATATGTCTTGAGCATCCACTATCAAGGTACCAAGAATTTTTGCTTGAAGCTTTAGCCTTGAAGCAATGCTCCCCCTACAAACAAAGAATTTAGGCCTTGGTTTTTGGTACCCAAATCATCTTGGGTCCATGAGTGTTAGCCTTTAACAATTTGGTTCCCTTGGGAATCCAAGAAGCAATAGCATTTAAGTTATTAGAAGTGATAAGTTCTTTAGGAACCCAAACATTTCTAATTTTATGACTTTTAGTTTGCTTATAAAAATTTCTTTGTTTAGGTATAAAATATTTTCTTTTTGTATATTGGGGTTTAAAATGATTTTCTTTCTCAAAATTCTTTTTCCCAATATCAAAAGATGTTTTAAGATTATCTACTTCCTTTGTGTGATAATCTTGAAAATCGGAAAGAAGTTTTTCAAGTTCAAGATTTTTAGTTTTAAGATCATTTGAAAAATTAACTAAAGATAAAACTTTCTTTTCCAATTCGGAGTTATTTTTTAAAAATGTCTCATTTTGAATTTTTAAATCAGAAATTATTTTCTTGTTTTTCAAAATGGACTCCTTGTATTTTTCTACTAACTCATCATACACTTCTTGAAGTTCATCATAAGCATCTTGAAGTTCTTCAATAGAAAAATCTAAATTTTATGAATTAGAGGTTACCTTTGATTCATCATCGATGGCCATGAGACATAGGTTGGCCACTTCTTCCTCTTCCTCGGAAGACTCATCATCACTCCAAGTTGCAATTTGTGCTTTGAGCTTGTTCTTCCTCCCAAAGCTTTTCTTTTTCAATTGAGGACACTCGGAACGAATGTGACCCGGTTTGTTGCATTCATAGCAAGTAATTTGGTCTATCTCCTCTTCCTTGTTTTTACTCTTGAAGTCCCTTCTTCTCATGAATTTTCTTCCACGATTTGACTTCATAAACTGAGTAAATCGTTTGGCCAACATAGCCATTTCCTCTTCTTCATCCTCACTAGAATCGTTTTCTAATTGTGAAGCCTTTAATGCGATTCCAACTTTCTTTTTCTCAGCTTCCTTCTTTTCTACTATCTTCTTCTCTTGTTCTCTTCCCTTTCTCATAATCTCATGTGTGAGTAGAGATCCAACAAGAGCATCTAATTTAAGAGTCTTCAAATCTTTGGCTTCAATTATGGCCATTCTCTTGCTATCCCATGATTCCGGAAGAGAGTATAACAACTTTCTCACTAGCTTGTCTTCGGGAATGATTTCTCCGAAACCCTTTAAACCGTTGACAATGACCGAGAATCGATCAAACATTTGGGAAACACTTTCATCGGGATCCATCTTGAAGTTCTTATAGTTTAGATTGAGTAGTCCAATCTTTGTCTCCTTTACATCGCTAGTCCCTTCATATGTTGTCTCGAGAGTGTCCCAAACCTCCTTGGCATTTTCGATTGAAGACACCTTAGAGTAGATATCCGGACCAAGTGCACAAAATATTACATGAAGAGCTTTGTCGTTCACTTGCATCCTTCTTCTTTCATCATCGGTCATTTCGGCTTTGATTTTTGGAACAAGCCTTTCTCCATCTCTCCTCATGGGAATGTATGGACCTTCTTCAACTATATCCTACACCATAAAGTCGGTAGACTTAATGAAGAGCCTCATCCTATTCTTTCAATAAAGATAGTTATCCCCATTGAAGAATGGTGGCTTGGTGGTGGATTGAGATTCATAGTTGGAGGTGGATGCCATTGCTTGACTTGTTGTTGATCAAACTTTCAACTTTCCAAGGATCGACTCAAGAGGGTTGTAATCCTTCCAATGAGTGTAGCTCTGATGCCAATTGTTGAGTTGATCAAACAATTGCAAATGGCCAAGAGGGGGGTGAATTGGCAATTAAAAATTTTTGTGAAGAGAATATTGGAAAATAAAATGACACAAGGGGTTATAGTGGTTCAAGTTCAACAACCGAACTCTACATCCACTACCTTAGCTCCCACTAAGGATTTTCCAAAACAATTCACTACTTGAATTCGTCCCCTTTTCTTGGATGAGGAGGAAACCTTACAATATCGATTAAGCTTTTCAACCCCAAGCTTAATCCACTCAAATACAAAGAATATTTTTGGTAAACTCAAGTATTTCCTCTCAAAGGATGATTGTCTACCCACTTACAATTACAGCAACCCAAAACTCTCAATAATATGACAAAATGAAATACAAAGAGTTGGGTACAAGAATATAGCTTTGAATAGCTCTAGGATTTGGATTTTTGCTTTGATGATGCTTGAATGTGTATTGTTGTTCTTCCTGGTGAAATGAAGCTTGTATTTATACCCTTGAATCAGTTTCTAGCCGTTTGGATCATTTGACTTATTGAAGGAGCTGTTGGGAACATTTTTCCAGCTATTAAGGCAGCTCCCCAGCACCGCGTATCGATACACGACAAGGCTGTATCGATACGCTAGTTTAAATTCCAACTAGCCGTTGTGCGTAAAAACAGAGTGTATCGATACACTAGGCGTATCGATACGGTCCAAACTTTCTGTTAAGTTTGATGCATCAAAGCGTATCGATACGGGGGTCGTATCGATACGGTCCAAACTCTCTGTAAAACCATTTAATTTGTTGCATCAATGTGTATCGATACTGTGACCAAGAGTATCGATACGTCATAACGGTCAAAACAAATTTTCAAATAATTATGCTTGGCGTATCGATACAGTTATTAAGCGTATCGGTACGGTTGCCCAGATGAACACTGTATCGATACGTATGAAGGGAGTATCGATACGCTATGTTCATTCAGAATTACAGTAAGTTTCATGTGTATCGATACGGTGAGTGTATCGATACGCAGGGCCATTTTTGCATAATTTGGTTTTGAAAAACATGAAAAAGGTTTGAGAAACTTAATGTTTTGAGATCCAATCTTCAAACAATATTTTATACAAAACATTTTGTTAATATTTAAACTTTAAAGAGTTCTTAAAAATTTATTTGTTTTGCAATTTGGTCCTTAAATTTTTATGTTATATCAAAATCAATTTTAGTTTTACAGTATGTATGTATGTATATATATATAGGGATAGGATCCAGTTACACAATGTAAAACTCTTTAAGTTTTACACTTTTTTTGGATCGTTGGATGAGTGAAACGGATGGTGAGATTAACAGTAGAATATCTAAAGATTATTACTTGGGAAAAAAATTAAGGAGATAATCTCAGTCACCCGTTTCCCCATCCAACGATCCAAAAAACGTGTAAAACTTAAAGAATTTTACACCGTGTAAGTTGATCCTAACCCATATATATATAGGATCCAGTTACACAATGTAAAACTCTTTAAGTTTTACACGTTTTTTGGATCGTTGGATGAGTGAAATGGATGGCTGAGATTAACAGTAGAATATGTGAATATTATCCCTTGGGAAAAAAAGTAAGGAGTTAATATCATTCATCCATTTCCCCCATCCAACGATTCATAAAACATGTAAAATTTAAAGAGTTTTACACTGTGTAAGTTGATCCTAACCCATATATATATATATATATATATGGATAGGATCCGTTTACACAGTGTAAAACTCTTTAAGTTTTACACGTTTTTTGGACCGTTGGATGAGTGAAACGAATGTATAAGATTAACAGTAAATATGTGAAGATTATCACTTGGGAAAAAAAAAGAGTAAGGAGTTAATCTGAGCCATCCATTCCCCCTTCTAACGATCCAGAAAACGTGTAAAACTTAAAGAGTTTTACATTGTGTAAGTTGATCCTAATTCATATATATATATATATATATATCAGGAAAAATTGAAGAACTCGACTCGAACTTAAAAATCAACCCACTAATTACTTAAAATTTTGAGTTATTCAAATTTCTATTTTACAACTCAAACTTTATTTAATTTTTTTTAAGTCGAGTTTATGTAATTTCGAGTCGAGTCGAGTTTTGCTCACCACTACCTCACTACAAAAAAGGACATATACCGACGAACGTAAAACCGTCGGTAAAACACAAAAACCGTCGGTATATATCCTAAAACCTTTTACCGACGGGCAAAAGACATATTCCGACGGAAAAGTAACCGTCGCTAATACGCTTGTCGGTATAGATTTATAGCGACGACTATAACCGTCGGCATAGATGTTAAACCCTATACCGACGGTCGAAATCGTGGGTATACATATGGACTACCCGACATTTTAGTACATATATTTCGACGGAAAAAATTCGTCGCTATATCTAATCAATATATAACGACGAGTATTTACCGACGGACGCCCGTCGCTATAGAGGTTACTTTATACGGAAAACCTTTCCGTCGCTATAGGTTCTAATTTTACCGACAGTCCTTCTGTCGATATAGGTTCTACTTGTACCGACGGTTTGTCCGTCGCTATAGGTGTTAGTTTTACCGACGATTCTTCGTTATAGGTTTTATTGTATATTTTATTTAATTTAAATATTAATTATTACTATTGTATATTTTATTTTAAATATTAAATTTACTAGTAACATTGTAACAAGAATTGTATTGATTTTTCAATGAAAAAGTATCTAATTAAATGTTTAAATAATTATTAAAATTACTAATACTAGTATTTTAAATATTAAAAGTTTGTATTTTAATATCAAATTATACATCTAGAGTGTATTATAAGCAGAAGGAAAGTGCAACAAAGCATTCCCTTATTTTTTTTCCTTTTTGAGTTTTACAAGGATCACATAACAGCCCCTAATATGATTTTCTGTAAGAAATTTTCGGCTAAAGAATATTTTAAAAGGGTCAAGAATTATAATCACACTCAGCATGACACCAATCAATCCAAAACATTACATGCAGAAGACATGTAAGGGGCCAAAATTATGAAAAGCATCAAACGGATAAGGTCCAATGCATAGCTTGGTTCAAATTTTCTAGATGGATTAGTACCAAAAGTGTTACTACCCTTCTACCAAAAAGATAAAAAGAAAGAACACAACAAATTTAAGAGACCACAAATTACATTCATGCATTTCAAAACGCGTGTAGGGTGTAGTAACTAGCTTGAAAAAGTACTAGTGTTCAACAATAACACCGAGCTTTTAATTTCTCTATCGGAGCATGATTATTTTCAATCAAAGTTACACAATTAAGCGAGCTTTCGAGAGCAATTAATGCAAAATTGGAGCTTTCTAATTTCTTCAATTTCTCAAACACAAACCAAAGGGTAAAGTTTTAGCTTGTTTGTCAAAAGAAATCCATAGGAATCGGAAGAAAAATCTTCCCGAAAAATATGAAAAATGCAATTTCAATTGAAACAAAAAATAAACAACCCAATGCTTATTCGATCAAAAGAGAGGGATCTTTATACATCAATCGAAATGAAAACTACTGAACAGATAAAAACAATAGCCGATAACGTACCTAAACAGAGAGCTGGAAATTCGACAAACTCTTGCGTCACGAGCACGAGGGAGAAGAGCACGACAGGTGCAGGCGTACAACGAGGAATTTAGAGATTTCAATTTTGAAGGGGTAACGAGCGTAATAGAGAGAAGAGCATTATTTTTGTTAATTTTTATATTATTTTATATTATTTTAAAAGTTAATTTAAAATATACCCTATACCGACGAACAAATAAAACCGCTGATAAAACCTAGAAGTATACCGACAGATACCAAATTCCGTCGATAAAATCTAAATATATACCGACAGACATAACAAACCAACGGTATATGGTTCAACTCTACCGACGGTGACTTTATTTCGTCAGTATAAAATTACTCTATACCGATGATTTTCTGTAATCTGTTGGTATATATATCGTCTACACTGACGGATGTTGTATCCGTCGGTAAAAATCGTAATTTTTAGCGACATTTTTATTGTCCGTCGGTATATAAGATATATACCAACGAATTTCGTCCGTTGGTATAAACCGTCGTTGGTATATGTCATTTTTTTTGTAGTGACTCATGACCCAAAGAAATATAAGAAAACAAAGATGAACAGCTTGGCAACCAGCCAAATATACTTGCTCCTACCAGTATCACTTCTTAGTTTTACTAATATAAAAGTATTTATAAAGTATAAGAGATAAAATAATAATAATAATAATGAGATTATTCAATGAAGGGATACATACTTGTATGTTTTAATGCAATCCATTACTTAATAATGGATAAAAAAATGTAACCAGTCCAGTATGACGACATCATTGGCATCTCAATTTAAAAAAATGGAAATCACTCAAACCAGTGACGGAATCATGGGAATTTCTCCTCCCAAAATTTGATGGGATAATTATATTTTAGGTCCTAATAGTTTTGAAATTAAAAACTCTTCCTAAAATTTGATGGTTTATTACTTTTTAGAACCATATAATCTAAAATTGATAAATTTAAACATTGATCCTTCATTTTTTGGGTATAATTACTCTTTAAGACTATTTAATTTTAAAATTTATAAAATTAAACTTAAATTCTCCTATTTTTTATGGTTTAATTACTTTTTAAGACCCTATTCGTTTCAAAGTTAATCGGTATGTCCTCTTGTAGCTCAATCCTGGTTTCTTCCCGGACTGAAACAGATATAAATAGGTTCATCTGTGTATTTGAACATCGGTGATCGTATCCTCTACCCGCTTCCAAATTGGCAATTCACATGGGATTTAGTTTTTCCTAAGATTCTAGCACTGACTCTTCTTTTGCTGCTCCATTTCACTCAAGCTGAACAACTGGTAAACTCTTAAGACTTAGCTACCTAGATATAAAACATGGCATTGGCATTGTAATTTCTTGATTGAATATAAAACATGGCATTGGCATTGTTTATTCAGATTGTGGAGTAGCATGTGAAGGGAGATGCAGAATATCGAAGAGGCAAAATCTGTTCAGAAGGTCGTGTGGGAGTTGCTGTGCGAGGTGCCGGTGTGTTCCCCCGGGGACTGCCGGCGGCGGCAATCATGAAGCCTGCCCTTGCTATGCCAACTTAAGAACACGCTACAATCTTCGCAAGTGTCCATGATTCCCAGGTGTTAGGGAAGTTTCATGTTACTATTCCCCATACTAATGCAAAATTTGATTAGGTTGTCAAGGAAGAACGAATCTTTCCATCGTTTTCTTTTGTGGGAATATATTTATGTATTTGTTGTTTTTATTATTATTTCCCTTTCTCAAATTTATCCTTTCCCCATTTCAATTTTGCCCTTGTTTATAGATAAATTTATAAGTTGCATAAGACCTTATGAGTTATGATTGAATAAACAATGTAATACATAAGTTTTAATTTTTTATACACGAAATTTTATTTTAGTTATTAATTAAATTAAAATTCCTACATTTATTTTGTTTTACTCCTCTTTTAAAATCATTTCTTTTTATTTTTTATTTTCGTAAAAGAAAGAATGAAGACTCAAAATAAATTTGTTGCACCGAGAATAAATAAGTTTTCAAAATTAAAATGTTGGATACTTGAGATTTTTTTTTCCAAAAACGGATTTATTTTCAAATTTCACCTTAATTTTTTGTTCGTTTTCCTAAAAAATTCTAAAGGAAAAGGAATAAGGTGATCGAAGGTCACATGTCACACATTTACTGGACAATTTTTTGATAAACAGCCTACAAAAAATATATTATAAAATGTTAAACACTTACTTTGACAAAAATAAAAATATATACAGTTTAAATAGTTGTTTTGTTATAAAATCTTTTCTTTTTTATAGGCTTAAGGGCTCGAGAAGCACCTGAACTTTTAGAGAAAAAATCAATTAAGCCCTTAAAGTTTTTTTTCGCACTTAATGTCACTCTCAAACCCTAAAAATTAATCAATTTAACCCTTTAACTGACGAAATCCTATGTTGACCGTAACGGTGTTGATGTGGCGGTCCACGTTAAAAAAAGTGATGACGTGAAAGAGGGGCTTAGTTGATTTTTTTTAAAGTTCGAGAGTTTAATTGATTTTTTATAAAGTTTCAGAGATTATTTAATCTTTAAGCAAAAATAAAAAATAAAAACTGTTAAAATATTCTAAAATAAATATTAAGTTACTAAAAATAAATAAAAAATAAAAAAATATGATCATCGTAATAATAAAATAAAATTAAAATTATGTTATAACCTAATAAGTTGTGTAAAATCTAAAGTATATATTTCAATACATATAATGTAAACTCATGTCACAATACAGTTACATACCTTTTATTTGAGTGAAGCAATAATTTTCACGGAATTTAAGTTAGAAAATAAAAAAAATTAAGAAACACTCTTGCGGCACACAAGACTCTATAGTGCTTGACTCTATTAATTTTTTTTTTTCATCCGATCAAACAATAAACTTTATCTTGCTCGATGCATCCAAACAGTAGTATCATAAGAAAATTCAAGCATTTTTATAGTGATATCACTTCCTTGTCAAAGAAGAATTTTCTTAATATTAGAAAATGTAACTTTATATTTCTAAAAATTCATCGATAACGTTTTTTATTTTAGTATTTTTTTTCTAACTTTTTAGTATTATAACATTTCTTTATATTTTTAATATTTTAATTTATTCAAATAATTTCTTAATTTTTTTTAAAGATTTAATAAGCGCTCAAACTTTCTAACAAAATCTATTAAGCCCCTCTAAACACACCATCATTCACACGTGGACTGACACGTCAACACCATAATTACCATGTCAGCACCGTGAACTACCACGACAACACCATCACGGCCAACAACAAATTTCGTCATTCAAAGGGTCAAATTACTTAATTTTTAAAGTTTAAGGGTAACATTGAATTGGAAAAAACTTTAAAGACTTAATTTTTTTTTAAGTTCAAGACTTTTCGTGCCTTTTTTATATAGATAATTAGAAATCATTGGCCCTAAAAATTAAATCCAGGCCCAGCCTCCAAAAGAACCTTCGTCCCCCAATCCCAATTTCCAAAGAAGATAAATTAAAGAAATGGTGCAACCCGTTACCCATACCGTATTATTAATCAAATAGTAGAGCGAACCGTACAAAACTAGGAATCGTATAAGTTCCAGTCAAACGGATGAAAATCATCTGACCCCAAAGTATGCCCCCCATTTGTGCCTCTACTTTAAAATAGTGGATTTAGGGTTTAGGGTTTGGGGTTTAAGGTTGGGGCTTAGGGTTAGGGTGTAGGGAATTAGGGATAGGGTGTATTTTTTAGGGTTTAGAGTTTAAGGTTTAGGATATGAAAATTAAGGTTATGAGGTAAGATTTAATTTTTAAGTATTTTTAGGCAGGGGCATAGAAAGAGGCATGGCTAAGGGGCAGAAGATTTTTACAGGATTTAATAAGGATTAAACATTAAAATTAGTTTATATTAAAATATTAATGGATTTTTAAGTATTTAAATTTAAATAATGAAAAAAATTATTTAACTATTATTCAAATTAAAAAAATTAAAATGTAATTATTCCAAAGAAATTGAGGGTCCACAACTTCTCCGTCCCTGCATCCAACGGCTAGTTTATCTTTCTTCCTTTTTGCAAAACGATGTGCCGCCCAGCCAGCGCCCTAACGGTCGAATTTCATATATATTACCGTTTAAACTCCGTAATCGTATCTCAATATATAGTGATTTCTCTCTTTCCCCTTTCCGAACATTCTATCTTTTTCTTAAAGCTCGTTATTGAACAGCTATCTTCATCGTGCTTTCGAAATTCGAAACCAAGAAGTCAACTTTCCGGCGACCCGAATCTTCATTTTCCGGTTGTTTTCAATGGAGACCCCTTCATCTACAAGTCGAGTCACCAGGTCCCAGACTTTGGCTACCTTGAACAACTGCAATATCTCTTTTTCCAGTGAGTTCATCATTTTCTCTCTTTTCTTCTTTTTCTCTTCTTAATCAAAGAAATCAAAGATTTTAGAATCTGGGTTTTGTTCTTTTAATGATCCTTGTTTTCTTGATGTTTTGATTAGTAGAAGGGAACAAGGAAGAGTCAGAGAAAACAATGTCGACAAAAGGGAAACATCAAAGCGAAAGGGCTGCTCTTATCGATATATCAAATGACTCGCCGATTGTCGGGCTTGCAATGGAAACGCCGTCGTCCGCTGTAGGTAAGCAGCGGTGTAGTAGGGCCAAGAGCATGATGATGACTCCCGGCTCCGGTGAGGCTTTGTTGAGAGGTCAAGTCAAGACTCTCTTGCAAAAGGTTGAAGAAGAAGCCGAGATTTCAAAAGTTTCAATGGAGAGCCGCCGTGCTTTTCTTCGACTTCAAGGATGTGTGAATTCTCCGATGGGACTTCTGGCTCCTACTCCTGCAAATACACCACAGATATCAAATCTTGACGATGATGGGTTGGGCTCAATAGTGATAGCTCTTCCTGTTGTCGATGAAAAGATGAAGAGTTCTGAGGAAGTGAGTCTTGAATCACAGAAAACTGTGATAACTCGGTCTTTGCTGCTTGACTTTGCTGAGCATTCATCAGAATCCTATTCTGAGGCGACAGATCAAGACAAAAGTCGTGCATGCAAAGACAAGGCCTCTATTTGGTCTGTCCAGGATAATGGTAACATCGACGATGAAGATGAAGATGAATATGAGGAGCCATTTGAAGAAATGGGAGATGACTGCTATGAAGAAGAAGAAGAAGAAGATGATGATGGTGGAGAGATTGATGAGCTTTGTGAAGGTTTAAGCAAGATAAGCATGGCGGAGATGTTTAGAGGGAGGCACACGAGATTCGTATACAACAGTGATGATGAGATCGAAAGGGAAGAAGGTAATGCAATGCGGTTGAAGGGGTTGCCGACGCCGAAAGGGAAGCACCTGCGCTTTCCCATGGAGGAAGAAGATGATGCGTGATTGATTGATTATTAACTTTTCTTTCTGGGTTTTGCTGGATACAGATCGGTTGTCTTTCTTGACACCCATCTTTAAGCGTTTCCTTTTTTGTGCGAATAAGTTTTCTTGACATTCATTTACTTTTACGACAAAATGAATAATGTGATTTCTACATTTTGGAAATATTCCAATCAATAGTATGCTACTCATTTTCATTAATCGGGTGTGAAAGGAAAACGTCCTCCGATATCAATATTATGGAAGGAAAATACAAATAATAGAGGGTTGGATTATCTTACCATATTTGATTTTGACTCATATTAATAATAATTAATAATTTACTATTTGTTGTATATTCGATTAAGAATCCTTTATGGGAATATCTAATCAGATTTGAAAAGCAAGAAATAGACGGAATTATAACGGAATTGTTGAAAGCCCCATTGTGAAATGCTTTTGCCGAATTCAAAAACTGCACTTCTTCCTCCTTTCCCTCCACTAGAGAGAAACTGCCTTGTAGTTGGGTGCCACCGGCTCATGGTGTTGTGAAGATTAACTCGGATGCCTCCTTTGATAAAATATTTGTTGTGAAATAAGACAAACAGACAAAAAAAATAAACAAGTAAAAATACAAGAGATTAACGAGGTTCAGTAATGTGTTTATGTCTTCGGGAACAAGAGCGGTTATTTTTCTTATTAATCCAACTAAGCCACCAGCCGTTAAAAAATGGAAAAGTCAAATTGGTATAGTTACACATTTGGTCCCCGTTATTTACATAATTTATCAATTTGGTCTTAATAACGAGACCAAATGTGCAATTATACCAATTTTATTTAACAACCATGTCAACGTTTCTTTTTTAACGGTTTGTGGCTTAATTGAAACTAATTAAATAGTTAACTGGTATATTTTCCAAAATTGAAAGTATAGTGGTCAAATTGACACAATTAAGTGGCCATCTATGTAGTTTATCCATAAAAAAAATAAAATATTTTGATACATATGTTTTATAATATATTTTTTTCGGATAGAAATGAGGCCGAATCCGGTACATCAAGCATTCATATGAAAGTGAATAGTTTATATAAAATTATCAATTTTAAGACATTGAAGTCTTGTTTAAGAAAAATTATATTATGGGTGATTCTCACCACGTCATCTATGAGACCAACTAATGAAAATCATCTACTTCATCATGATTTTTTAATGTCATTTTTTCCAACTAATGAATTTTCACTAAAGTTTTTCTATGTCATTTTAAAAATTATTTTTAAAAGTTATTCTATTATTAGATTAATGACATGAAAAATAATGATGAAGTGGGTGGTTTCTATTGGTTGGTCCCATGAATGACGTGATAGGAATCACTCATGATATAATTTATCCTTGTTTAGAGTTTTACAATTTAATGTTTTAATTTTTTTGAAGTGAATAGTTTAATATTTTAAAATTAGAATTTAGAATTTCAATGTTAAAATCTAAGAAAAATTAGATTAATCGGCCCAATTGATGACCAACGAGGATAGTCCAAGGAAAGCCGCCTGGCTAGCCCACGTAAAAAGGCTTATCACTCTTCCTCTTTCGGTTCAAGTTACTACGCTTCTTTTATTAAATGGGCCCCTACGAGTCTTATGTTTGTTAGTCCTTTTCAAATCATTCGTCGGTTTCACGATTTATATCCGAGTTTAAAAAATTTCCGCCTCAAATCCATTGAATGATTTCAATAATAATAGATAACTAGATTTATTAATTTTTTTAAGTGATTCGAATTTGAACAGTGTAATTTATAAAAAATAGATATCTTTTATCCTTTTACGTTGTATTTTCTATGCATCAATTCTATAAAATTAACTTCTAAGCCCTGATTCTGAACCCTAAAAATATACTCTACCCTAATTTTCTAAATCATAACCTTAATTTTTTTTTAGCGTGGGGCATAAATATAGATATAAAAAGAGACTAGAGAATTTTTATTCATCTACAAGTACGTATAAATTTATCCATAATAGAAACGAATAATTGAATTAGAGTATACAAAAACAACAATCCACGCTTATGATTTGAAGAAATGAGCTAACCGTGGAGTTATTAGAGAGAGAGATACGTGGCAAGCCATCGGAGAAGCTTAAAGGAGAGAAGATGGTGGCCAAAAAGGGTTGGAAGACAAAGCAGAAAATGGGAAAGAAGGAGGCGTGATGCAAGTGGTGACTCAGTATTACTGGTAATGGGAGATTACGTACTCGGGGACTCAAAAGGCTTTCACAAATCTTGTTGGATCCACAACTAAATCTCCACATATCTATGGAGCAGGAGCGGAAGGCAGTGTTTCCAGTTCCCTCATTTCAGAGTCTTTTAACTGGAAACGCACTGGACTCCATCACCCGCCATAAACTCTGAAAATATGTCGAACCCAAATAAAGGAAAACCATACATCACCCACTTCCAATCCTGATCATGGTATTGGTAGCGGTAGGGACCCTTTCTGCAATTATGAGATCGGGGGGATGTAACAGTAAGGGATTTAC
The DNA here is from genome assembly GCA_030270665.1 of Hibiscus trionum. Lineage (NCBI taxonomy): Eukaryota > Viridiplantae > Streptophyta > Magnoliopsida > Malvales > Malvaceae > Hibiscus > Hibiscus trionum. Next base: position 24,978,938 of record BSYR01000006.1, on the reverse strand, counting down.
GTATTCCAGAAGCTGAGTATCTATTCATTGCATCACCACCTTTGATTTTTTTAACACTTGCTCTTGCCATTTGCCCACATATGGGATTGGGTTGACAAGGTGGAGGATGAATCCACTGCTTTGCTTTGTTTTCCATGTTAAATACAAATCCTATACCCTATTTACTGTTTCATATTAAAAAGTTGTGTTTAGGGTTTAAGATTAAAGTTTAGAGAAGTTAGAGTATAATGTATTTTTAGGGTTTATGATTTATGATTCAAATTTGAATAGAAATTTCATGTCCTTTTTTATATCCCTATTTAAAAATTAGATTTAAGATATAGGGTTTAGAGTTTAAGATTAGGGTTTAGAGAATTTAAGATAGGTTGTATTTTTAGGGTTTAAGGTTTTGAATTTAGAATTTAAAGTTAAGGCTTGAAATTTAAGTTTTTTAGTGTTAGGGTATAGAAAGAGGCACCGAAAAGCAGCAGAGGCCCTAACCCTAAATTCTAAATCCAAAAACCTACATTCTAAAAAATACACCCTACCCCAAATTCCCTAAACCCTAACCACAAACTCTAACCTTAAACCCTAAACCCTACACTCTAAACCTAAGTTTTAAATGTTGGGCATAAATAGGGCACCAAAAAAAGGCAGCAGATTTTTATTCTAAATTTAAGGTTTAACTATAAAACTTCATTTTTTTTAGTGTTAGAGCATAAAAGGAGACACTATTAAATTTATCCTTCCATATTTGTTGGTTCAAACCTAAAAAAATGTGCCTTTTATGTCTAATTCTGATTTTAGCCCCTTTATTTTACATAAATTTAAATTTAATTTTTCTACTTTATTTCAGTGTTACATTCATATTTTACTCGAACAAAAATTCATATTGTTTTTAGCAGTGTTAATTTTCTTCGTTTTTTAATTTATGAGTTAACAATAAATCAACTTCACTAGATCATTTTTAATCACTCACGTCATTTTAGTTTGAACAAAGACAAATTGTAGTGTTATTTCTTATGTTATGAGAAACTATTTAAAAACTCAAGTAATAATTAAGTTTTTCCTATGCTGATATTGATGTAATCAAAGGAGACATAATTGATTTCATTGAAGGAAGACCTGATTTATTCACTTGACAGGTAATTTATTTTTGTTTAATGATTATGGTTGATTGGATTTCTATGAGATAAATATAACAACTAAATTCAAGTGATCATAAGAAGGGATTAAATCCAAAATTTCAACATATATAATAGAGGGATAAAACCAGTATTAGACATTTTTTTAGCATATTGGCGCTAGGGCATGTTACATGTATCCCAAGTTATTCTCACATTTCATCATTTTTTGATGATGCCCTTTCCTTCCTTGCCTATGTATTTTTGTCTTTTTATCTTCTTCTTTTCTCACTCTGGACAAATTTTGTCTGATTTTATCGTATGACTATCAGAATTTAACTTATAGATTGACTAATTTAAATTGAGTTTTATAGAGATCAATTATAGTACGACCCCTTCAATCAAAATTTTTCACTCACAACACTAAAAGTTGAACTTCTAACCTTATTTAAGGGATCTAACGCTTAGTCCAGCTAAACTAATCTAATCTTTTCAAGTTTTTTTTTGTTAAACAAAAAAAGCATATAGAACTCATACTCATCCTGAGTCCTTACTCCTTTGCACCTTAGCCTTATCACTGTCACCAACCACCCTCTTAAGGTCCCACCTAAATAGACATTGGTCATGAAAACTGGAAACCCCTTGCCCACTGGCAATTCAATCCCCCCTGGGAGTAGAGATGTTCAAATTCCTTTTGCCTCTTTTTGTAATTTTTGGAATTGATTGTTCAAATCATCTTCAGTCCTGCCGGTCACTTCTGCTCCAAAATGGCTACATCATTAATACTCTCATTAAGTTACTGAAAGGTGACAGAAAACCATCTCCTTGCAATTTGCATAGAAAAAAAAAACCCCAATATTTTTGGAGCATAAACTCTTCCTAAAACTAAGCACCATATTCATAATCCTTCTTTGTATGTTGGGTTATCACTATCATGTAATATTATTGGCAAAAAGACAGGAAAAAACAGCACATAATATATAGAGCAACAAAGGTTACACTATATTAAAGGCATAACTAGTTAATTAGTAGCTAATTGAGAAGACAGTAGACATCATCATAATATATTTCCATCAGATGGAATCTTGTGATCTGCCGGTGTAAGAGTTGAGGCTGAGCTCTAGTGAAGCTCGAGCGCCGGTGTAGCCATCTTCGGTCCTGTACCACCCGGAGTAGCGGCTGTCGGCTTCGGCCTTCATGTTGCTGCAAAAGCCATTGATGTCCTCGCCGTGCATGGGGAAGAGAGGGAGGGTCTCGATTTGTGGACCTGTAGCTTCTTCTTCTTCGTAGTAACAATCTTCATCTTCTTGTCCCTCTTCGTGGATTCCATCGATGAATCTTTTCGGCTCGAAGAACGAATAAGCCGGATCGATCCCCACCCATCCGAAGTTATGGCTCAGGGATTCGTTTGCACTTGCTGTACTGCTACCACATGCTGATATTGAGCAATCCTGGGCATAGAGAGCTGAGAGTTAGAAAAAATAGGAGAAATTTCTATATACTATATATGTAAAAGGATCCTCTCCTAGTGAATTATTGGGGGTTGAAAGGGGAATTGGTTTTGGCTTGAAGAAAAACTTCCAATCTGTTTGGCCTTTTTACAGGGAGGAAACAAAAGGGTTGTTTCTTTTTATAGATGTTTCAAGGGATCATGGGATAAAACATTAGGCTGTAGTAATATCAGATATGTCTCCACCCCAGCTCCTTCTTTCTCATTTTAAATTCCTATGTTGAGTTAGTTAAATATCTTACTGTTTTAACTGTACTTCAAACTAGAAATGACTAGAATATGTACTATTCAAACAGTACTTACCCTAAAACTCTTTTCCATGGTAATAGACCCATACCCATAGTTCCCTATTTGTCCAACAGTAAGCACACCAGTTGAAGAAGAAGACGAAGGAGAATAACCTGCAAACACACAAGTAAATACTAATAATAATAATGAATAACAAAACTAAGGAATTTCTTGTCTATGTTAGAAATAGGAAAAGGGAAAGAGAGAACAACCAGAGTTTATGTTGGTGGGGAACTTGTTGTTCGCGAGTGTGAGACTGGTTGGTCTTTGCATGGGGACATGATGATGGAGTTCAGTCGTGGAAGTATTGAACCTTTTCTTCTGCCTCTCACGAGCCTTGTGGTTCTGAAACCAATAAAACACATTCTTGCCTTCGATTTTACCGTACTGTCTAAGCCTAGCAGAGATCCTCTGAATCTGATCAGCACTCGGGGACCTAACACCATTGTTGTAGTAAAGGTCCTTCAAGATTCTAATCTGGTCGGTGGTTGGAGTCCACCGTGTACTGCTTTGCCTGCAAAGAAAGCTTCCTTTGCCACTGCCACCGCCACTACCATCTTGAATATCATTTGCAGCCTGTTGGTTTTGCTGCTGCTGGTGTTCCATGCTGGAACAAAACAAAGAGAAGCTAAACAAAGGGTGTAAAGAGAGAAAAGAGGTGACCAATTAAGTGAAAACTGCATGAAACGGAGGAGATATAAAAAGGAGAGAGATGAAGGGGGGGACAGAGAAGCACATGGAGGGATGAAGAAAGGATATCAGAGAAAATATCTGAGAGAGAAGGACTGAAGTTGACAGAGCGGGAAGGGACAAAAGATGGCCTAGAAAGAGTGGAAATTACTTGGATGAAAAGGCATGACGAGGTATTATCATGATTAAACCAGCCTTTTTGATCAGATGATGAAAAAAAATACACTATATCATTCATACTTGGATGGCAAATGAATGAAAGAATGAATGGTCATAATATTTTATGAGTCCAAAGATATATTATTACAGTGCCTTTTTCTCTAGCATTCTTCTTGCCTGATGATCATGTCGTAATCTTCATGAAGAACTTAAATCAAAATAACCAGGACAACTATTTTACTATTTTATATCTTTTCTACTCATTCCACATCTCAAATGAAATCAACAAGGCCTTTATATAGACACTAGGCACTTGTTATGTTAAAAAAAAACTTAAACACAATAAATTATATTAAAAACCATAAAGACCACTAACTCCTATATCACCCTTTGGCCTTTCATCTACTATGACTCTTGACCTTTTATCTTCCACATAACTTCTAAATTTAAGACTCACTAAAAGCAACATTTAAAGTTTATTCAACAAAACTCCCCCATAAACTTAAATGCTTCTACCATCCATCATGCCAATCATCTTCTTGCATTTGTCGAGAAGTACTTTCGGTAGCGGTTTTGTGAAGATATCCGCAACTTGATCCCGACTCGCCACATGCACCAATTCCACATTTCCTTCCTTCACATGATCTCGGATAAAGTGGAAACGAACGTCGATGTGTTTGCTTCTTTCATGGTTCACCGGGTTCTTTGCCAACTCAATTGCTGATTTGTTGTCAACTTGAATCACGGTTGCACCTAGTTGCTTTAGGTCCATCTTGTTCAACAAATTTCTAAGCCATATCGCATGACATACACACCGAGATGCTGCCACATATTCAGCTTCACATGTTGAGAGCGTCACGATCGGTTGCTTCTTTGAAAGCCATGTAAATGCAGTATCTCCCATAAAGAACACATATCCCGATGTGCTTTTCCGATCGTCTATGTCTCCGCACCAATCGCTGTCGGAGTACCCAACCAACTTGTAATCTTCTACTTTCGAGTAGAACAACCCGAGTGTCATCGTTCCTTGGATGTACCGTAGGATTCGCTTCAACGCCTTCCAATGTGAATGAACCGGCTCCTCCATGAACCGACTTACAATGCCGACACTTAATGAAAGATCTGGCCTTGTGCATGTGAGATAGCGAAGGCTTCCAACCAAACTTCGGTATCTACTCGTATCGACACGTTCTCCTCCATCGAACTTTGAGAGTTTTGCACCTGGTTCCATTGGTGTTGATACTGGGTTGCAATTTGCCATCTTGTACTTCTTCAAAATTTCTTTTGCATATGTCTCTTGTGATAAAAAAATACCTGTCTCTACTTGTCTAACCTCCAAACCAAGAAAGAACTTCATCAAACCCAAATCTGTCATTTCAAATTCCTGTGTCATTGTGCCCTTAAACTCTTCTATCATCTCATCATTGTTACCCATAAAAATGAGGTCATCGACATAAAGAGCAACAAATAACATGTTACCTCTATTCTTCTTTACGTAAAGGGCATGCTCGTAGGGACATTGCTTGAACCCGTTCTCCTTGAAATATGTATCGATGCGTGTATTCCATACCCGCGGTGCTTGCTTCAACCCGTAAAGCGCCTTCTTCAATTTTAACACCTTCTTCTCTTCTCCGACTTTCATGTACCCAGGTGGTTGTTCGATGTAGACATCTTCTTCAAGCACACCATTCAAGAATGCCGACTTGACATCCATTTGAAATATCGGCCATTTGAATTGAGCAGCTTGTGAAATGAGTAATCGGATTGTCTCCATTCTTGCAACGGGAGCAAACACCTCGTCGTAGTCGATACCTGCCTTTTGCTTGTATCCCTTCGCAACAAGTCGCGCCTTGTATCGTTCTATCTCGCCTTGAGCATTCATCTTTTTCTTGAACACCCACTTCACACCAATAGGCTGACTTCCTTTCGGCAATTCTGTTAGCTCTCATGTGTTGTTGCGGTCAATCGCCTTAATCTCCCCATTCATGGCAGTTTGCCACTTCTTGTCTCGGAAAGCCTCTTCAAAGCTAATATTTTCATCATCTGTCAAAAGACATACAAGGTGTACCTCATTTGTCGAATCATACAATTCTTGCAAACTTCGCATTTTGGGTTGTCGTGGTTCATCTTCATCATCGGTAGTTTCAGAGTTTGTTGGTATGCTTGTTGGTGCAGAAACTGATGATTCTCCAACTTCGATAATAACCTCTGTCGAATTGTTCCAGTCCCACTCGCTTGCTTCGTTTACTCGCACATCACGACTCACTGTCACCTTCTTGCTTATTGGATCGAGTAGCTTGTACCCTTTTGTCTTCTCATCATAGCCAATAAAAATATACCTTTTGCTTTTGTCTTCGAGCTTCGTTCTTCGTTGATCCGGTACGTGTGCATAAGCCACACTACCGAACACTTTGAGATGGGAAACTGTCGGCTTTTGTCCGCTCCATGCCTCTTGTGGTGTTTGATCATCTAACTTCACATGTGGACATCGATTTTGCACATAGACTGCACATTGCACAGCTTCTGCCCAGAATTGCTTCAGCATTTTCTTGCTTTTGAGCATTGATCGTACCATGTCTAGAATGGTCCGGTTCTTCCTCTCGGCCACACCGTTTTGTTGAGGAGAGTACGGTGCGGTTAGAAATCTCCTTATGCCTTGCGTCTCACAATACTCCATGAAAGCCGTCGAAGTATACTCGCCACCTCTATCGGATCGAACGGCTTTGATGTGTCTACATGTTGCCTTCTCCACCATCACTTTGAACTTCTTGAACGCCTCAAATGCCTCAGATTTTTCTTTCAGAAAATAAACCCAAGTTTTTCGTGAGAAATCATCGATAAAGGAAATGAAATACCTTTTACCGCTGAAAGATTCGAGGGTGATTGGTCCACATATGTCGGTATGAATCAACTCGAGAGGATGTTTAGCTCGATATTCTGCCTTCTTTTGAAACGAGGTTCTCGTTTGCTTGCTAAGCACACATGCTTCACAAAATTTGCCCTCATAATCCATGTCCGGCAGCCCGTGCACCATGTTCTTCTTTGCTAACTCTTTTAGACCACCATGATATAGGTGACCAAAGCGGAGATGCCACAACGATGCCTTGTCTTCTACGTCGACTCGCAAACATTTTTCTCGCAAGCTTCTCAAATTCAGTTTGTACATCCGATTTCTACCCATCTCGACTCGAGCAACTAGACGCCCTTGCTTGTTCTTCAAGTGTAGTACCCGGTCTTTCAAAAGTACTGAGTAACCTTTCTCCGTGAGTTGCCCCATACTTAAAATATTGGTCTTGAGATCTTGTACATAATAAACATCTTGGATTGACCCTATCAAGCCATCCTTTTGTAAGTAACAAATTGTACCTCGGCCTTTGACCTCCACTTTTGATGCATCCCCAAACGACACATGGCCATCTTCAATCTTTTGCATCTCTTTGAATAGGTGCTCGTGACCGCACATATGGTTGCTTGCGCCCGAGTCGAGGTACCACAGAGTGTCATTGTTGTCGTTGACTTCATTTTGAGCCATCAAGAGAAAGCCTTCATTCACTTCGTCTTCCAAGGCTAGGTTGGTTGTTTCTTCCACCTTTTTATCGACTCGACAATCTTTTGCAAAATGCCCCACTTTACCACAATTATAACATTTGTCGGAATTGCAATCCTTCGCATAGTGACCATACCTGTAACACTTTGTTGAACTTATTTTGATTTTGATATAACTTAAAAAGAAATTTTAAAGGACTAAATTGTAAAAATTTGTAAAGTAATTTTAAAGAAATTAATTTGTCAAAAACTCGATTTTAACTTGACAAAATGCTTTGAAAAAGTTCGATTTAATACATATATCGAACTACATTTTTAAAAGTCGACAAATGCCCAAAATGCTCATTTTGGAAGGAAAGTTTCGAAACTATAGCAAAGTTTCGAAACTATACTGGGCAGTAGCACTCTGTTTTTGAAACCTGGGCAAAGGTTTCGAAACCTTCATAAGGTTTCGAAACCTTGGCTTGAAAGTTTCGAAACCTTATAAAGGTTTCGAAACCTTTGGCCTGTAACGGTCATATTTTTCAAATCTAATCTTAAAGTTTCGAAACCCTTGGTAAAGGTTTCGAAACTTATGTGCAGGGGAGCTTTTTAAGGTCAATTATAAACACCCCCAACGGCTCCAAAGACCCCCCAAAGGCTCCTAACGGCTAGATACTCAAACAACACTATAAATACTAGGGGTGTGCATTACCGGATACGGATAATATCCGATCCGAATATTTCGGATATCCGAATGTTTCGGATAGTCATAGTAGTGATTCGTATCCGATCCGAAAAAACCGGATATCCGAAAAACCGGATATCCGAAATTTCGGATCGAATATCCGGATATCCGAATCCGAATATATTACTTAATTTAACAAAATTTTCAGACTAAAAATTACATACTTTCATATTACACAATGCACACACAGTACTATAATATATATATATATAATTAAAATCAAAAGAAATAAATTACTTAAAAAATTTCATATTAATGCCATACAATAACATTGTTGTCCATTTGTTGCAATAGAGGAGGCAGTCGGAAAAGCCCTAAGAAAAATTTTGGCTTTAAGGAGGAGATAATTGTTTTAAGAAAATTTGTTGCACTGCTATCTAAAATTTGAAGAAAAAAAAAAGAAGAGACCCTACCATGGAAGGAACTTATACAGATACAGACGATGAAGAAAAAAATTGAAAAATTTGAACAAAATTTAATTGGATTGGCTTTCAATTAGATAAATTTGGGTCATGGGCACTGGGCAGTTGGGCTAGCCGGCTAGGGCCAAAAAAATTAAAATTTTAATCGGGTTTTCGGATAATCCGAAAACACTTTTAGGCTGATCCGTATCCGATCCGATTATCCGAAATTTTTACCGGATATCCGATCCGAATTATCCGAAAATTTAAAAACGGATCGGATATCCATATTTTCGGATCGGATCATCGGACAAACGGATCGGGTTACTCGGATCGGATTTTTTTGCACACCCCTAATAAATACAGCTTTGGATCAATATTGAAGCATTAAGAAAGAGTAAGAAACATCAAGAAAGCATATACAAGCATTCAAGCTTCCAAGAGTTTATTTCGAGCTTATTTTTCGATCTTTCTTGAAAAACACTAGAGTGTTCTTCGTTGTAATTCTTGTTCTAGTGTTTATTCGGGTGTGTGAGAGAGCTTAAACTTTGCAAACACATTCCTAGTGAGGATTTTCTAGTTTGCTCATTTGTATCCAACTTTGGGATAGGATTCAATAGACTTTGGGGTATAAGTCTATTGAAGTGTGTAAGGTTACTCCTTGTCCTTAAAGGAAAGACAAATTAGTGAATTTGTGGGAAATCCTTAGTGTGGACGCTAAGGTAGTGGATGTAGGCTTTGGTTAGAAAGTCGAACCACTCTAAATCGCTTTGCAATTTTTATCTTTGCAATTAGCTTTCACCGTTATTTTCAAAAATCCAATTCACCCCCCCTCTTGGTTTTGTTCGATCGATTGCCACGTTCTACACACTTGTTGCACTCGATGTTGGAATAGTTTGATCGGCCGCCTCTTCCTCGACCACGTCCTCTTCCACGCCAATTTGGTTGGCTCGACTGTCCCTTCTCATTATAGAACCCTTCATGACTAACGCCTTGACCACCGCGACCATTTCCACGACCTCCACGACCACGCCCTCTACCTCGAAAATTTTGAAAATAGAGTACCTTTTCGTCTTTGATTGATGCCTTGGTTTGAAGTGCTTGCTCGAGTGTCTCCTCTTTCTTTTTCTTCTTACGTTGTTCATGTGCCTCGAGAGAACCGGCGAGCTCGTCGACTGTGAGCGTCGCAAGGTCCTTTGACTCTTCTATTGCGCACACAACGTTCTCAAAATTGTCGGTTAATGATCTCAAAATCTTCTCCACAACTCGCGCATCGGTTAATGTTTCACCATTACGATTGAGTTGGTTCACCACGGCTTGTACACGCGTGATGTAGTCGGATACACTTTCTGACTCTTTCATCTTCATGCCCTCCAACTCGCAACGAAGAGTTTGGAGACGCACTTGCTTGACTCGACCGACTCCTTTGAACACTTTTTCTAAAATGTCCCACGCTTCTTTTGAAGTAGTTGCACCGGCAATCTTCTCAAAGCCCGACTCATCAACGGCTCGGAACAACATGTATAGTGCCGCATTATCCTTCGATCGCGCCTCTTTCAACGCCTTGGTTTGAGCCGCTGTATATCCCGTGGTAGTTGTTGGTTCTTCGAAACCTTCTTGGACCACCTCCCACGCATCTTGAGATCCGAGAAGAGCTTTCATTTGAATGCTCCAGTTTCCGTAGTTCGCCTTCGTTAGTCGTGGTAGCGGCATTTGACCCGTTACATTCGCCATTGGCTCTGATGCCAATTTGAAGAACTTAAATCAAAATAATCAGGATAACTATTTTACTATTTTATATCTTTTCTACTCATTCCACATCTCAAATGAAATCAACAAGGCCTTTATATAGACACTAGGCACTTGTTATGTTAAAAAAAAACTTAAACACAATAAATTATATTAAAAACCATAAAGACCACTAACTCTTATATCACCCTTTGGCCTTTCATCTACTATGACTCTTGACCTTTTATTTTCCACATAACTTCTAAATTTAAGACTCACTAAAAGCAACATTTAAAGTTTATTCAACAATCTTCACCATTAGTGTGTTTCTGGGCTCTGGCTATGCCTTATAGTGCTTTGATTACCCTGCTGGTATGCTTTTTTAAGAATTTCAGGGATTTTTTTTGCTTCTCAATGTTGTACTCTTTAATAGGGGAGAGCTCAACTTGGGGGACCGCTCAGTTTGCTATATGAAACATGCTGTTAAGAGGAACATAGGATATACCTAGGTCTAGCAAAACTTCAGTTCTTGGAAATTGAATTTATCACATGAGACTACCTTCCATGTGCTGTGTAAAGAATTAGCCTGTAGCTTTTCCCCTCAATCACCAGTTTTTTTTTTGAAACTAAACCACCCGTTCATGTTTCCCACTTCCCAGTTTCTGCTCTATTGATTTTCTATATCTTGTGGTCCATGAAATAAATGCAAATGCATACACATACGTATATACGACTATTGAGTTATAAAATAGGACTCGTAAACTCAACTAACTTAAAATTCTTTTACTCGATCGAAAGCTCACACCTAATTAGCGTAGATAATAGTTTCTTGAGATATTGGGGGATGGGGGGAAATGGCAGAGGTTCTTCACCTTTCTCATTTGAGTATATTCTTATTATGTCTAACTCATTTATAATATGACATCCACATGATGAATGGTTGGTATATAAAAAGTAGTAAACCCTAATGAAACCATAAAAATTCCATTTGGAACACTATTCTTCACATTAACACAATAGATTGTTGGAGCTGTTGCATGATATTACATGATTTGAGACCCAACATACTAATTTTCATGATTTTATCCTTTGAAAACATACCATCCTTGCTTCTAAGCTGTAGTCCTATCGTTTGGAAGATAAATCAAGGAATAGTAAATCTTTAAACTATTTAGCTAACATTTCAGCCCCATTTTGTCTTTTCAGTCCCAATATTGCAGAGAGATATGATCATCTGAATCACCTTTTTGTTGCTTTTGCAGCCATCTCTGAATTTCTTGTGTGCCTCTCGTGTGTGTGTTTGAATGATATAAGAAGCAAAGAGATTCTGATAAATATTTTGATAAAAGATTTAATGATTAGAAACATGAACACCAATTGGAAGATAGTTAAGGAAAAAACAATTTCTAGTAACGAAAAGAAACTAGGATATATCCATTTTGGTTTTGTTATGGAGTAGGGAAAAAAAACAGTCATTTTCCAGAGGATTTTGCTTAATGGGAAAAGTTATAATGCCCATGAATTCAACATGTAACAGCCTTTATTCCTTTTTTTCTACAAATTCTGACTACTGCAGCCCCCGCTAGCTCTATGTTTTCTCTTTCATTTCATTTCTTTCTTTCTTTCAAACTTTTTTTCCAGATTGTGTTATTTGGTTGATTTTGACATTACCATCATGATGAGATCTCCACTCCTTATCATGCATCGGTTTTCTAGCTCTTCCCAAACACACACACACTCTTCCCCTCCACGTGGGTTGTTGGTATATTGTCCCTTTTAGCTACATAGTAAATTCTAGTTGTGGATTGATCAACTTTTTTATCCATGGTTTTCCACTGAAAAAAAAACCCTTTTTTACACACAAAAAACCCATTTTTTTAAACAAAAAATTGTTGATTTTCTCCCATCCAAAGTCCCAATCTGATGAGGTTGCTTACCTCATAACAAGTGTGGCCTAGAAGGTTTTGCAGCCGGCTATGGGTACCATGTGCTTTTCTTACGGGTAATCATCCCTTGTGCTGTTATTTTCTTCTTCCCATATCTCTAAACATAACATCAGAATATCAGCCCGTATCTCAGCTTTCTCTATCTGGTTTATTCCTTGTAGCTTCCCTGCCAATGAGCATAGTGCAAGGCAAACCCTAGCCACAATCTTTTCTTACCATTCTCATCATTTTATTAATGAGCTTCAACAAAACTTACTAAGAATGGATGATGGACACTGAAGTTTTGATGACAGACAGTGTCTTAATATATCTGTACTTCTAGGGTTCTAGTGTGGACCCCGATTTGTGATATGATTAGGGTTTTAGTATTTGGTTTGGAGTTTGGACCACAAATTGTTTTTCACTGGTTCTGTTTTGACTGAATCCCTAACAATACCAGTGAAACAGGTTGTTTTCAAGCTTGAAGCTTGTTCATTTCCGGGTAAAATGTTTTAAGACAAATATCAGGATTCGAACTCGTACAAAATCGTACAACACGAGCATCATACCACTCAGTCGATTAGAATATGAATATCGGTTGTTTAGTTGTTTGTTCATTGCATCTGGCTTATGCAAATGAGGAGAGTATATTATTTATGTACATATATAGATACAACATGTGGATGTGAGGGATGTAAATTATTATACAAGTTGCTTTAAATTATGAACCCACAAAAGGAAAATGGTTGCTTTAAATGGTTCGTAAATATTTCAGCTTTCTGGGTCTAACTCTAGTTTGATGCGGATAATGTTTTGACACGGTCCAATTCAGTCCAAAGGGTATGAATTGAAATCTTTAATTTTTTTATCTACAAATTTAGAGATTTAATTTCATGTTATATTATACAATTTAAGTGTACGTCTTTGAAGATCATACTGAATGTAAGTGAGACTTATGAGGTCTAAAGAATCAATTCTGATTTATATATTTTGTAAATTTAATTGGGTCGAATTGACACATGAAAATCTACATTTTATTTGCCATCCTTATCATAACAAATGTAGAGATTTCACATTGGATGACTGAAATAAAATTTTAACAGTTTGAATTTTAAAAAACTTTTGTAAAGTACTTAAATTAAATTATTATTAACTAAAAGGACTAAAACTATAATTACTCCATGAAACCAGGTGAGCCAAAGCCCATGGCCCATCCACCTTGTTTCGTTGTTTTTGACAGTGAACTATAAGGTTCAGCCTCATAGGCAACTGTACATTATTTGGCTCCAAATAACAATTATTTCATATTATATTTTTTGACACATCAACCGGACTGCTTTGTTGATAAACAAAAATAAAATTAGAACATAATTAATAAAAGTTTTAGAACATAAAAAGATAAAAATAGTAAATTAAAAAATATAAGCGTTCCATTAATCAGATTAGACACTTTTTTCTTTACAGTAAAGAAAATCTCACGGTCCATTGTAGGAAGGGTCCTAGGAGAATTGTTAAAATACGAACTAGATAAAATTCTCAAAATCGACAATCACTTTTTACGCATATTCCCAAAAATGATCATCCATTATAGATTATATCGGCAAACAATTCAAAAAGGAGATCAAACTCTACGTGGCCACCATCAAACACAAAATCGGAAACAAGTGTTTTGAGAATCACCGTACGAACACCAAAAACCCTCAAAATTAATCATAGAAACGTGCCATAAGGCAGATACGTGTCATAAAAGCAGAAAAATATATCATAAAGACAGATAAAAACGTAACAAAATGTATAAAGAAAACAATTAAAACAAAAAAATGAACGACGGCCAACAATCAACACCAAAACAGCCGCCGCCACTGGTTAGACAGAAAAAAAAAGAAAAGTAAACAACTAGGGTTCAGAAAAAATATCAAACTTGTATTTGAGTTTTAGATTTAATCAAAATTTTAAAATCAAAGTTACAAAGATTGAAAATAATCAAATTAATTAATCCATACTATATTTATTTATACAGTATTCACATATAAATTTACATGTTATGTGTTTTATTTCAAATAATAATTTCTAATTGTTGTATTTAACGATTGTAGTATAAAGATATGTAAAGAGAAAAACACCTTGTAATAATAGTATTATTATCTTTTATAAAACGTTTTTTAATTATTTTTGAATTGAATTAATACCCATCAACCGATCACACAAATTAAATAAAATCTTTAAATAGTAAAATATACAAATAATTTTCGATTCGGATAGTTCTAAATTTATTCATATTCAGATTTATAATTTATGTTTGATTTAATTTTTTTATGCTTAGAATATTTGTCTTTATTCCAAAGTCCAAAATTTTGGCTACGGTACAAAAGATGGATGTTCCATTCTATCTAATCCTGTATAATTAAAATTTTAATACACAAGCGGTTTAAAAATTCTTACAAATCTATATATTTATACTACAAAATTTAAATATTAAAATTTTAATTTAAAATTTTAAAAATTAAACTTTAAATTTTAAACTATATAACCTAAACCCCTAAAACGAAAAGATTTATGTAAATTGAAATCATAGTTTTTTCCATACTATATTGGATTTGTGGCTTGGCCAGTGGCCTGGAAGCTCGAGCTTTCATTTCCCAATGATTTGGCTAAAGCTGCAAACCTCAATATTATTCTTCATCACCATCATCAGCCGATATCTCAGTTTGAAATTTACAGTGCAGATTAATGATGACCGAGTTTGATCAAATATATCAACTAACCAAACACATGATTTCTTTGTCCGAAAGCTTTCTGTGTTTGGTTTTGCAGTGGTAGAATTTATTTTGGATCAACGTGATTTTATAAAATTGATTTTGTGTAAAATTAATTTTAAAGTAACGTAATTTATGTTTGAAAGTTTTTTTATTTATAAAAATCACGACGAACCGCAAAAGCTACTTTTACCTTGCTTCTCCTAGAATTACATTCGAAGTCCAAAATTAATTAAACATGGGCAAGGCGTTTGAGGCCAAAAATCTCGAAATGTGGATTGTAGGCCTCCAAACGTCCAAACTCTGACATTGGAGATCCGTACAAGCACCTTCAAAGTTTACACCTATGCAATTTTTTTGTGTAAAATGTGTAGTAATACTAATCAAGCTCAAGCAATAGATCTTTGGGATTTAGGTGCCAGAGATTACTCTCTTCGGTTTCTCCTCATTGACATTGTAACACAGTGATTCAATTCCTTCCAAGTCAGGTTCCGGAGCATATCCGATTGGCCGTTTTGATTCATCCATTCGCCTGAATGTGATTGATATCCTAAGAGAAGCAACATGACAGAAAGGTTCAATAGAAGCAATAAAGCAAAATATAAAAAACATGATAATTTAACTTTGTAGGAACTGCTGCCTGCTGGCACACAGTGTTTAGCAACATCTGCCCCGTTTCCATTAATGACTAAAACTGATCTGAAAGAAGAAATAATTGATTTGAACTTTCAACTCAACAGGAATAAAACTAAACAATAATTGCATGACTTGATATAGAGGACCAGTCAGGGCCCACAAAATGGTCGAACAAAATCATGGTTGTCAATGTGTGGAGGAATACAGTCGCCTCTATTAAATTTATTAATTCCATTAGAGGTATAAAGCAAGAAAGCAAAACACAAGGGTAAATGGAAAGATAACAAAAATCTATCATCAGTAAAAAGAGAAATGATTAAAAAAAGATAATTGAATCTAAGTTTTCAATTAACTACTTATGTTCGATATTGCAAAACAGGAAAAAGAGCACCAAAGAAGTTTTATTCTTTATTGTATAAGCACACGAGAAGAGTTCAAGTGTACAAACAAGTTCGGCAATGTAAATACTAACCTTTTAATTCTCCATTTCTTCAAGCTTATAAACATGGTCGACTATCCTCTTCTGCTCTGCAGAACTAAAAATCCCCATCGATAATGTTAACCATCTTACCCTTAACTCTCTCGAGACATACAAAATCTTTCTTTCTCTTCACATTCATAAAACTTATATACTCTCTCTGATACCTACACAATTTAGGTTTCTCAACAAACTTGGATATACTCAACTCACTGGTGGAAGTAGTTAAATTAGCAACTCGCTTCCTCAACTCTGACTGCTGTCGCTCTTCTTCGTCTTCTACTTTCTCAAACTCATCTTCCTGTGCCATGTCTGCCTATGATTGACGGAGAGCCCGAGTTCTAACCGGAGACGATGCTACTCTTGAAACCCATTTGCCAAATACTTCCAACTACCCAAGGAATTTGTATCTTCCTCATCTTTTGAACTTCTAACCGAATTTGCATCATAATTATTACGATAACTCCCATTTAATTCGTACGATTGAGTATATCTGGGATTAGAAGGATATGCATTCGAATCTGTGTCGGACAGTTCAGCACCTCCTTCAAGTTCTACAATCCCAAAATAGGACACTTAGTACTTTGTTAACTGGTATACTAAGAACAATGTTGCTATATAAAATAATATCTTCATAGAATGCATTAGAAACCATGCCCATTATGTGAAAGAATATTACTACATAAAGGGTATATTATTAAGCATTAACTAAGAGCAATTCTTCCACATATAAATTAAGACAATCTAAACACAAACCGCTAATTTCAGCCAAAAGTAGATATTTGTATTACCGAAAGAAGAATAAAAACAAGAATGCCGAAATCAATAAATTTTACAAGGGAAAAACGACTACTTTAAACTGAAATACAATGTGCCATGGAAACTGAATTCTTACTAACAATTCTAAACGGGAGAGTACCTGCGTCGAGAGAGCGGATTCGCTGGGAGAGTCTTCGGCTGCATCCATGGCATAAATCTCTTGAAAGGAAACGGAGCCATGTGGTCAAGAACTCGGAGGCTATTCTGAGTTCGGAGGGATGATACTGCCGGAGAAACGGGTCGTCCGTTTTGACTCGCTCGGTATCGTTCATTGGGTTGCTCTGAGTCGGGGAAGAGACGGCGAGAGATTCGAGATATGTATGGGTGGTTGAATCGAATGTTGTTGGACAGAAGGAACGAACAAAACACAAGGCCAAAAAGAAAATACTACGTTGTTGGAAAGTTTATTTGGGGGGTGTTTTTGAAAATTTTATTTTTCTTTTCCCTCAAGAAAAATTGATATTCTAGATACTGGGTTTGGAACTCTGGACGACACAATTGGCCCAAGAAATATGTTTTTATATATCAGTCTAATTATAGTTTTAGTCCCCTTGTTATGTTAAAATTAAAATTTTAATCAAATTATTTTAATTTAGTGTAATGCTATTAGTAAATTCAAATTAATAATACTATTAATTATCGTTGCTAAATTGATACAATATTTTTAGGATTAATGTACATTTTAGCTCTTATTTTCTTGGTGTAATTTTGACCTCCAATTTTAACTTTACAGCACAACACTTCACCCCAAACTAGGGTGTAAACGAGCCGAGTCGAGCTCGAGTAGTGCTAAACTTGACTCATTTTGTTAAGATTTCGAGTCGAATTTGAGCTTGAGTGGTTTTTAACGAGTCTGAATAATCTGAGCTCGTTAAGAACTTGAGCTGAGTTCGAGGTTAAGCCGAGTTCAATCGAGTCGAGTGTTGACTGAGCTTTGACTGAGTCGTACTCGAGTAGCTCGCGATTTGTCTTGTCCATTTAAAACCCTATTAGGGGGAACTTTGATACACATGTGTAGGGTGTTAGTTTATGGTTTAGAGGTTTAGGTTGTTGGTTTTAGAATTTAGGATTTAGATTTCAAGGTTTAGAACTTATATTTAGCGTTTATGTTTTAGAATTTTAGGTTTAGGAATTTAGATTTTAAATTTAGAAAAATTTACTATATTATAGTTTCGAGTAGCTCGCGAGCTTTTCGAGTCAAGTATCGAATAGCTCGACTCGGCTCGTTAAGAACTCGAACCGAATTTGAGCTCGAATCGAGTCCAATCAAGATGAGTGTTAACCGAGCTTTGACCAAATCGAGCTCAAGTAGCTCGCAATCCGTCTCATCTCATTTACAACCCTACCCCACACTTTGTCTTTGATATATTTTGACACACTATAAAAGTGTAATGTAAAAAAATTATGAAAATCATAAAAAACATAATTTATCAAATTTATCAAAAATATTAAAATGATAAAAAGTAATAAGACAATATAGAACAATAAAAAACGAAAATATCATAAATATAAGAAAAATACTAGTAAAATGATAAAAAGTAGTAATAAACAATATACAAACATTATATTGAATTTTTAAAAATATCGAAACCATGAAAAATGTAAAAATAATATTTTTAAGAGTAATTATTCTATACACAAGCGCTTGTGAATTTTTTTTACACAAGCGTCTTAATTTTAAGGGTTAGGGACTCCGTTTAGGGTTTAAAATTTAGGGGTATAAGTGTAGTAGTTTTGAATTTAGGGACTGTTGATAGAATTTTGGGTTTAGGGTTAAAATTTAGGGTTTATAGGTTAAAACCTAAATCCCTACCCATATTACCCTAAAACTAAACCCTAACCCTAACCCTAAATTCTAACTCTAAATTTTAAATTCTAAACATGAACCGTAAATTCTAAACCTTTACACTAAAACCCCTAAACTTTAAACCCTAAACTCTAACCCTAAACCCTATAATTGAGGCGCTTGTGGAAACAAAAAATTTCCACCGCCAGTGTATAGGATATTAATCCTATTTTTAAATGCAATAAAACTGTAAAAAAAATCGTAAAAATGATAAAAAGAAAACGTCGAAAATTATGAAAAATCTAAAAAAAACATTAAAGATTGGAGAACAGTCATATTCAATAGCATACTTCTTGATTCGGTGGAGATCAAGTTATCCATTTCCACTTCGTTTGTTGGGTTGGTGGTATTGTAATGTCCATTGAATATTTGTATAAATATTTTTTTTTTGGATAAATAAACTTTTATTCATCCAAAAAACTACACCATTACAACCATAACAAATAATCAACTTTCTACTTACATTTAACTATTTACAAATGAATCTCCCAAGTATCAATTAAATCTAAAAGATCAAATGTCAAACTAGCACATCCAGACAAACGTAGACACACATCCTGCTTAATCTTCCCAAATAGGACCCTCGCTGGCCAAAGGCTTTTACTATGCACCCTTCTATTTTTTTCATACCAAATGTAATAGTTGAAGTCATTCCGTGCAATGGCCGCAAGTAACGCCTTCCTTCGCCCATTTCTTTGTACCCATGTTAACAACTCAATCCAACTATTACACCTAACTGTTGTGTTGCAAGCTTGCAACACCATATGCTAAATCTGCAGAGAATAAACACACTCAGCAAAAAGATGGTTCTTGATTTCAGACTCTCCACCACACAAAACACACAAAGAGTCAACCTGGCATCCTCAAGACAACAAACGGCTCTTTGTTGGCAATCGATCCAGAACAACTAACCAGGAAACAAAAAAAAAACGAGGTATAGCTGGCCCACCCCACACAACTCTAGCCCAATCAACTTTTTCATTATGATGCCGAAGCTTGTCCTAAACAAACCGAGCTTTAAACGTCCCTTGTATAGCACCCACCTGTTGCATTACACCCCTCAACTTTAGAATTTTCCTCCATGCCCAGCTATGAGAGCTTTTCACATTCACCTCCCAAAAAGACATCCCCTTAAGCACATAATTCTCAATCCAGGCCACCCAAAGAGAACCAGCTCGAGTGATTAAGAGCCAAATACATTTAAGCATACATGCTTGATTCCACACTTTAACATCCTTAAACCCAAGTCCTCCTTCACTCTTTGGATGACAAATGCGATCCCAACTCACTCTTGCACCTTGGCTAGACCCTATCATCCCCTTCCACAAAAAAAAAAGTGCAGATCGATGTGATAAGGTGAATTACCTTAGAAAGCAATAAGAACATTCTACTCTAGAAATTTTGAATACTGAAGATAACTGATTGAATTAGCTGCATTCTCCCAGCAAACGAGAGACATTGCGAAGGCCAACTCCCAATAAAATATTTTTATTTTATATGATTTATATTATGTTTTTTTGATGATAATTTTAACGTCGTTCTCAATTGAGTTTAGCTCGGTTGACATGTTATAAGTACAATATACATGATAACTTGGGTTAGAGTATGTTTAAATGCTCAATTCTTCGATTTATAAATAGGAATGAGTCTAAATGATACAAACACTGTAGCAAACTATATGCTAAAAACAAATCAACACAATAGCTTGATGCACACGTATGTGCTATAATACCTAAAGTTAGGGACAAATTGCACATCAAAGTCAAAATCAGGAGTTGAATTGCACCATAAAATATCACGTAACAAAGAATTAATAAAAGTTAAAGACGTGAGTTTGCATATGAAAATCAAAGTTAAGGACCAAAAAGTATATTACCCTTATTTTTAATAATATTTGATCATAATAAAGGCATTTGAAAAATTGTATAACCATGTTTAATTAATAACAAGTGTATATCATTACTTTATTATCAGAAATTAACGATATTATTAATATGAAATTACAAAACATAGGAATCAAATTATATTAAAATTTAAAATAAAAAAAATCATTTTAAATATTAGTATAAGAAAAGGACTAAAACCATAATTAAACCATCAACCAAAACCCATTACTAATCACTATATTTATTCAACCATTCTATAGAAACCCTAACCCCTATTTCGATATTATACCCCGTCGTCCGCCTCCAAGAGAGAGGACTCAACTCTCCACACCGCCGCACACACAACACTTTCACCAAAATGGGTCGTGTCATCCGAGCTCAACGTAAGGGTGCGGGTTCCGTTTTCAAGTCCCACACCCACCACCGTAAGGGTCCCGCCCGTTTCCGCAGCCTTGACTTCGGGGAACGGAACGGCTACCTCAAAGGTGTCGTCACCGAAGTCATCCACGATCCGGGCCGTGGCGCTCCTTTGGCTCGCGTCGTCTTCCGTCACCCATTCCGTTACAAGAAACAGAAGGAACTGTTCGTTGCCGCCGAGGGAATGTACACCGGACAATTTGTGTACTGTGGTAAGAAGGCTACTCTTGTGGTCGGCAATGTGTTGCCTCTTAGATCTATCCCTGAAGGAGCTGTCGTTTGCAACGTTGAACACCATGTCGGTGATCGTGGGGTTTTCGCCAGGGCTTCCGGTGATTATGCTATTGTTATTAGTCACAACCCTGATAATGATACCAGCAGGTGTCGTGCTCTTTCTCTGTTTTGATTCGAATTTTTGATCTGGGTTTATCTATAATTCTATATCTGTTTGCTATATGAATACATTACTGATAATTTCTTGATTTTGTTTAGTCTTGTAGTTTGCTAGGTTTGTTTTCCATGTTTGTGCTTAAATATACGCTTAGACCAAGTTTATTAACAAGTGTTGAACTGTTGGAACTTGGAATGTAAAACGAAAAGGCTTTTCTTAAGCACAATGATTCCGGTTTCAATATTGTTTATTTGTTTAATCCTCAAAAGGAAGTGGACGACGATTGATTTCCGTGAAAAGTTTGGAGTTGTTAGTGGTTACTTTAATGACATTTTGGAGTACAATCTTTACAGGATCAAGCTCCCATCAGGTGCCAAGAAGGTTGTTCCAAGTGGTTGTCGGGCCATGATCGGCCAGGTTGCAGGTGGTGGTAGAACCGAGAAACCTCTTCTCAAGGCTGGTAATGCTTACCATAAGTATAGAGTGAAGAGGAACTGCTGGCCTAAGGTGCGTGGTGTGGCTATGAACCCAGTGGAGCATCCCCACGGAGGTGGTAACCATCAACACATTGGTCATGCTAGTACCGTTAGACGTGATGCACCTCCCGGACAGAAGGTCGGTCTTATTGCCGCAAGGAGGACTGGTAGGCTCAGAGGACAAGCGGCTGCTACTGCTTCCAAGGCTGATAAGGCTTAAGACTTTTGACATTACTTATCGTGTTAGTTTTTTTTGGCAGTTATTATATTCAAGTGTATTAAGCACATTTATGCTGGAAATTTTGCTTGCATTTTCAGATAATGGTATTGTTTGAGGGATGGATATGTTCTGAATTGGGAATTTTACTCAAGTGTTTTATGTCTATGTTTCTGATAATTGTTCTATCTGGCTTTCCTTATTAGTTTCCCTATATGGACTGGATTCAGTAGTTATTGGTAAAGGCAGACTGCCCCCCCCCCCCTTTTGAATGGAGTAAGAAATTGGTATCAGATCCTGTATGGGCTCTATTAGAGGGAAGTCTAAAGAACAGCAGCCTAATTTAGGGCCAAAAGAAGATAATTTTGAAAACTTGTTGAAAAAACAACCGACCTAAAACAATGGACTTTTTGATAACATTTTAGGTTAGTTTTTTTTCTTTCAAAACTTGTTGAGAAAAACCATAATTTAAAATATTATAAAAAAAACTAAATTTTGAAACTTGTAAAAAATCACTAAAAATTAACTTAAAATTTTATCCAAAAATCTAACATTATAGATTGTTTGGACAAATTTCAAAATAATTTAAACTTGAAATGATCCAATTTAAAACATTAAACAAGTAAATTAAATTTATAATGACCCCAACTGAAAATTTGACTAACATGCTCAAATGAAGTGAACCAAAATGTCTTGAAATAGGAATAACATACTTAAATTTGGAAAAAATTGGAAATTACTTTGGATAAAATGGGAGACCCTCTCAATGTGGTATTCAAGTTCAATCTTTGAAGACTATATATTAACTCTATTTTTGTAAAAAATGTGAGATCCAGAAAATGGGTTGGATAAAATATTAACCCCATTTTTGTTAGAATTGGGCCTTAGGCAAGCACATTAAAACCCAATCTTGGTCAGCAGCATCATTATTATTATTATGCTCAAGCGTTCAATAAGCCCCTAAACTTTTTTAAAAGAATTAATTAAGCTTTTAAATTTTTTTTCACTCAATTAAACCCTTAAACTCAAGAAAAAAAATTAATACGGACCTTTAACTAACGTTGACCGTTATATTTAATATTTTTAATTTTTTTTGACACATGTCGTAATAGGATAATGTCACTTATTTTTTAGGAATTGTTAAATTTTATTTTTTTTAAAATATCTAAAAACAGAAAAATTCTTAATTTTTTTTCAAAAATTCTGGAAAATTAGTAAAATTATTTTTTAAATTTCGAAATTTATTTAAAAAATAAAATATTAAAAAATAAAAATAATTATTATACAATTATAAAAAATAATTTGAAAAAAATATAAAACAATAAAAGTTATTTTGATTTTTAAAAATATTAAAAAATTCAATTTTTTTATAATTTTATAAGAATAATATTTTATATTTTTAATTTGTAAAATTTTTAAAATATTTTAATCTTTTAAAAAAATTATTATTTATTATTTATAAATAAATTTCAAATTAAAAATATATTTTTTATATTATTTTTTACAAAATTTTTACAATTTTTTTGTTTTTATATATTTTTTAAAATTAAAATTTAAAAATTCCTAGAAACGACAAGTGACATTATTATATTGCGACATGTTTTATTTATTTTTAAAAAAAATCCGTTAAAATTAACGGTCAACATCAGTCAAAGGGCCAAATTAAATTTTTTCTTAAATTTGAGAGCTTAATTAATTTTTGGGTAAACTATACCATTGACCACCAAACTAATTGGGGATTCCTATTTTGACCACCGAACTAACGAACTCGTCAATCAGACTACCGAACTTATTAAATTAACCTATTTTGACCACCGCCGTTAAAAAAATAACAGAGGGCTGACGTGGCAGTTAACGAACTTTTATAAAATTACACATTTAATCCTTATTATTTACAAATTTTTCAATTTAATCCTAAATTTAAATTAATAAAATAAATTAATTATTTAATTAAGTGATGACACGTGTCAACACTTAGTTGAAGGAAAATTAAGCAAATTTGGTAGAACTGCACCAAGCCTTTCTCAATGACATGAATTGCGCCATTTAATATATATGTTATAATGCAGTAAATGTTAGGGAAGAAAGTAAAAATGGTTGAAAGGGGATTCGAACCTAGACCACTTGGGATGTGTATAATCACACAAACATTCGATATAAAGAAAAGAAATTCCATTAAAATATTCAAATATTTTTTCTTTTTCATATGTAAATTAAATCAAATATTTGATTTAAATATTTTAAATCGAATATTTGATTTAAATATTTTAAATCGAATATTTTAAAAATATTTTCTTCTTTTTTCATACTTTAAATATTCGACTTAATTTAAATACTTTAAAATTTTGATTTAAAATATTTAAATATTTTAACAAATATTTTTTAAACTGGAAAAGTAAAATTTGTATTAAATCGAATATTTGTATTAAAATGGAAAATTTGTAATAAAATTACTAAACATTTTAATAAATATTTTTTAAAATTGGAAAAGAAAAATTTATATTAAATCAAATATTTTAAAGTATTTAAATTAAATCAAATATTTAAAGTATGAAAAAAATATTTTAAAAATATTTGATTTAAAATATTTAAATCAAGTATTCGAATTAATTTAAATATGAAAAAGAAAAATATTCGAATATTTTAAATTGAATGTTTGTGTGATTATACACATCTCAAGTGGTCTAGGTTCGAATCCCCTTTCAATCATTTTTACTTTTTCCCCTAACATTTACATTATAACATATATATTAAATGACACAATTCACGCCATTGAGAGAGACTTGGTGTAGTGGTAAAAGTGTGGGTTTATAACCCACATGCAGATTCAATTCCCCTTATCCTTATTCTTCCAAATTTTCTTAATTTTCTTTCAACCAAGTGGTGACACGCGTCACCACTTGATTAGAGGAGGAAAATAAATTTATAAAATCAAATATAAATAATTAAAATCCTCAAATAAGGTGTTGACACGTGTCATCACTTAATTAAATAAATAATTAATTTTATTAATTTAAAATTAGGACTAAATTAAAAAATGTGCAAATAACAAAGATAAAATGTGTAATTTTATAAAAGTTCGTTAACGGCCACGTAAGCCCTCTGTTATTTTTTTAACGGCGGTGGTCAAAATAGGTTAATTTAATTAGTTCGGTGGTCTGATTGATGAGTTCGTTAGTTTGGTGGTCAAAATAAGAATCTCCAATTAGTTCGGTGGTCAATAGTATAGTTTACCCATAATTTTGTTTAAAAAAGATTAGGGACTTATTGAACCTTTAAGTGTTATTATTATTATTTAAAATATACTGTAATAATTATATTTATAAATTTATAAAATCTTTCCCATTTCTAAATCATAACATTTATAAATTTTCTCAATGTTTGTTGGGTTTTTATGTTGATTTGATAAATTTGTTTTGTTTTGTTTTGCTTCCCCCTCTCTCTCTCATCGTCATTGTTTTCATTAGACAATCTGAGAAGAAATGGCTTCGGCGGATAGTAACTTCCACATCATTCGTTTTCTAACATTGGTTTCACTCTATATTTCCTGTGCCGACAAAGCATTTTCCATTCGGATTCCAGATCGGGCCTCAACCACGCCTCGGGAGCTATCAGATCAGTCTCTGAAAACCGCGGTTTTTGCCCTCGGTAGTTTCTGGAGGTCGGAAGCCGTATTCGGTTGCTTAAACGGCGTCGTTCGAACTACTTCTGGTTATGCTGGTGGGTCCAAAATCAACCCCGAATACAGAAGCTTGGGTGACCACGCCGAGTCTGTAATGGTCCGTAATTTCTCCTTATATCAAATTATGAACTTTAGTAGTGATGTTTTTGATATAGTTGCTGAATTTATGAAATAATTGTTTTTTGGAATTAATTCATCTAAAAGATGAAAGAAAATATCTGAATTTTTGGAAATGATTTAAAAGATTGATGTTGATTTCCATATCAATTGGGTAGATTATATGGGTATTTGAATGATGAACAGGTTGAATATGATCCAAAGGAGATCAATTTTAGGCAACTTCTGGAGGTTTTTTGGTCTAGCCATGACCCAAGGCAGGTTTTTGGCCAAGGTCCTGATGTAGGTAATCAGTATAGGTAATCATCATCACCCAAATGATGGGGAAAAAAAACAGATTATCACTTCATTTTGTACTCTTTAATGATAGGTTTTCATATCTCAATTCAATCAGGTCTATTATTTTTACTAATGGAACTGAAGAGGGTAGATTAGCTACCATGAGCAAAGAAAGGGAACAAACCAGGTCGCGGAGCAGCATCGTGACAACCCAAATTCAACAACTCGAATCATTTTATCCTGCAGAGCCTGAACACCAGGTTTAATGCTCTCCCATTTCTTATTATTGTTTGAGAAAGGCAGTAAGGTGCATGTCAGGGTGTGTTGTGTATTCGTTGTTGCTTGCATCTTATGATCCACAAGCTTCTTAAAGTTTTCGGTTTATGCTGAATTTGAACCTGATTTAGTACGTTGGAATTTGGGGGTGTATTTGAATTTGGATGATGGAAAACGTTTATCATCATTTATAGACGTGCTATTGCCTATTGATAGTTTTTTCCCCTTTCTTTTCTTGAAGAATATTGATAGATTAGAAGGTCAAAGGAGTTAAGGCTCTGATGCAGGGACGAACATAGGATTTTCTTTCGGGGGGTGTGAGCTGTTAGGGAGTTATATTAGAAATTTAGGGGGTGCGAACTTAGGTAATCGATAGAAAAATACAAAGGAAATACATAATCTAGATGATAATTTGAAACTTCCAGGGGGAGTGACTCCCCCCCGGCACCCCCTCGGTCCATCCCTGTTCTGATGGGTAAATGAGTGACTGATAAATTCATCCAATGTGCAGAAATTTGAGCTCAAACGCCATCCATTGCTTCTACAGCTGATAGGAAACCTGCCCGAAGAGGAGCTTGAGATGTCTACCATGGCAGCAAAACTGAATGGATATGCTGCGGAGCTTTGCCCCCAAAGGATTCAAAAGCAGATCGATGCAAAGATCAATGGAATTATTAGAAGGGGTTGGCCTGTTTTGACAGATGTATAGCTGAAGCTGACCATTGGAGATGTGTTTCAGGTGAATGGCATTACTTTTTTTGTTTTTCAGGCGGAGTGACTTCATTTTGATGGTTTTTCAACCTTGGATTAGCTTAGCATAGGTTATATTGTTTGGATTGAATGTTATTCTCCTTTGCAGATTTATATTTATGAGATGCAAATTGTATGTAATGATTCCTTCCTCCCGACTAAATAAATTTAAGGCTAAATTAGAATTAAAACACGATGACTTAAGATAAATAACATGTATGGGACACAAATAGTATACAATTTTGTAATTAAAATTATAATATTAGAACATGCAATAAAATAGAACTAAGTCTAACATGATAGAGAAAAAAAATAAAAATTGTATGAATTGAGATACAACATGAACACGCTACGATCATACATGTCATTTTAAAAATTAAATCGTTGTTATAAATTATGTTAAAAATGTTACATGCCGTGCACACACAAATGTATAGGTTAAGGATTATTTAAGAGCTTGTATTAAATACAAGATTCTATTAAAAAAACTATATCATTGAAAACATTATATCATTCAATGTATTATAAAACTCTAAAAGATTCCATTAAAAACTATCCTTCAATGTATTCCTAAACCTTAAAAATCTTTAACCTTAAACCATAAATTATAAAATATTAAAACCATAACCCTAAAAATAATAAACCATATAAACTTTAAACACTAAATCATAAACCCTAAACACCAATCCATTAAATAATTTTTTTAGTAAAATCTTGTATTTAATCAAAGCACTTACACGACTCTTAACTTAACAGTCAAAGGAATATTCCATTCTTTCGAAGCTTGTAATAGCTCAAATAATCAGATCCTACAAAGAATGCCAAATCAACTAGGTTAACATGCCACGTCAGATTACAATTAACGGAGGAATGGTTATTTTGTTATTAATTGAAAATGTTAGTGACCAACTGACCATAATATAATGTTTTAAACTTCAACGATGAAAAAGAAACTTAATCAAAAACTAGGGACAGATGGTGTAGTTTACCCAACCCCAAATCGCTCAAATCACTGATATCTGAAACCGTGTCTTTATTCTTCCCCTTTGTTTCTCTCAGAAGTCAGAATCCAGAATCAGACTTTTTTGAACACCAAAATGGCAAGCCAAAATGACAGTTCAAGTGTCGGACCCAAAACCGGATCCTCCACCACTGACGGCGAGGCTCCTCCCGACCGCAAGATCGCGTTGATCACTGGCATCACCGGTCAAGACGGTTCGTACCTGACTGAGTTCCTTCTCAACAAGGGCTACGAAGTCCATGGCTTGATCCGCCGCTCTTCCAACTTCAACACACAGCGTATAAACCACATCTACATCGACCCCCATAATGCCCACAAGGCTCGGATGAAGCTCCATTATGCTGATCTCTCCGACGCTTCCTCGCTTCGTCGCTGGATCGACACGATCCGACCCGACGAGGTTTACAACCTGGCTGCCCAATCCCACGTCGCCGTCTCGTTTGAGATCCCTGATTACACCGCTGACGTGGTGGCTACCGGAGCCCTCCGTTTGTTGGAAGCCGTTCGATCGCATATCGCCGATACGGGTCGGAGCCATATCAGGTATTACCAAGCCGGTTCTTCGGAAATGTTCGGATCCACTCCTCCGCCCCAATCTGAAGATACCCCATTTCACCCCAGATCTCCATACGCGGCTTCGAAATGCGCTGCGCATTGGTACACTGTCAATTATAGGGAAGCATACGGGATTTTCGCCTGTAATGGGATTCTGTTCAATCACGAGTCTCCGAGGAGAGGAGAGAACTTCGTGACCCGGAAAATCACTCGGGCCGTTGGCAGGATCAAGATTGGGTTGCAAAGCAAGTT
Source organism: Hibiscus trionum (assembly GCA_030270665.1). Lineage (NCBI taxonomy): Eukaryota > Viridiplantae > Streptophyta > Magnoliopsida > Malvales > Malvaceae > Hibiscus > Hibiscus trionum. The sequence goes on along the minus strand of BSYR01000006.1, from coordinate 24,950,007 downwards.
GTTTTTGGGGAACCTGCAGGCATCGAGGGACTGGGGTTTTGCTGGGGATTACGTGGAAGCTATGTGGATGATGCTGCAACAAGAGAAGCCAGACGATTACGTGGTGGCGACCGAGGAGTCGCACACGGTGGAGGAGTTTTTAGAAGTGGCGTTTGGGTATGTTGGGTTGAAGTGGAAAGACCATGTGGTGATTGATAAGAGGTATTTTAGGCCAGCCGAGGTGGATAATTTGAAAGGCGATTCAAGTAAAGCAAGAAAGGTTCTTGGTTGGAAACCCAGAGTTGGGTTCCAGCAATTGGTGAAGATGATGGTTGATGAAGATATTGAGTTGGCTAAGAGGGAGAAAGTGTTGGTTGATGCAGGTTACATGGATGCCCAACAACAGCCTTAATTTACACCATTCCCTACTTGCATCATATACTTGAGTTTAAGAAGGTATTTATTCCATGTTTACTTTATTTTTCAAGTCTTCTGTTTGATTTATTCATTTGGTTTTGCAGTTAAGTTTGTCTTGGTATGAAAAAAAAAACACAAAATTCACAATTGCCTTCACAATTCACATGCAATCCAAAAGTTTTCACTGCGAACTGAATTCAAATATCTGGTGAAATAAATGTTAGTGCACTATTTGTATCAGACACGAAGTAAACAAATGTTAGTCTAACTGGGTGTCTGTAGATGTTGAAGTTTGATTCCTAGGTTTACCTCTTTGCTCTGAAGAAAAACTGTTTTGTGCAGTCGAGTTTGAACTGGAAACTGTGAATGGCTTGATAAACGGTCGACGAGGTTCAGGCCCCTCTGCAGCTATTCACTTTCAGTTAACCCTTCCTTTAAGCTCCCCAAGCTTCAATTTCAATGTATGAAGTACATGAATTATACAAGATATAGTTAATTGAAAATTTTAATCAGATTCTAGAAAATGTTAAGCCACATTCGGTATGCAATAAACTAGAATTTAAGATAGGGTTACCTTATGATAAATGCTGTGAAGTTGTATTCATTGTTGAAACAGAGTAGTTAAGGCTTTGGACAGCAAACTCCCAATTGGATCTTAAGATTATTGCTTGCCAGAGCAATTTGACCCATGACTAGGGGTGTAAATGAGTCGAGCTCGAGTAATTACGAAGCTCGACTCTAACTCAAAAATGCTCAAGGTTAAGCTTGACTCGGCTCGAAAGCTTGCGAGTTTAAATTTATGAAGCACGGGATCAAAGTTATCAAGCTCGAACCGAACTCGAAAACAAAATTTAGAGCTTGAAAAAGCTTGAACTAAACTCTAAAATGCTAACACTTGTTCCTCCAAAAACCTATCAGCCACTTACCTACTTTAACCCTAAATCTCAAACAAGACCTTAAACCCCAAATTAACCCCTAACTAACATATTTGCTAGCCGACACCCCTAAACCCTGAATCTACCTTACCATCCTCTCTCGACTGCTATCCTCATCAACCACGGATTGGTAACAGGTCTGATGACCCGCTCCTGATAACAAGTTGACCCGACCCGTTCGGTCCTTGATCCAAGTAAACAAACATGTTTGACATTGGGCTGCTTTATGTGTTTAGTGGGTAATCTTCGTAAAGCATTTATTAATATTATTTTAGTTGATTTAATTATTAGTCGTATTTAATATAATAATAACAATATCATTATTAGTATGTAGTATATATGGTTTTCAACCTAATATAATATAGGGTAAAGTACACCAGTGGTCATCAAACTTTTAGGGCGTGCTCATTTTGGTCACTGATCTTTTTAAATTTTTATTGGTGTCATCCAACTTTTAGTCTGCTTTCATTTTGGTCCCTCCCATTAACTTCCGTTAAAAACGCTAACGTGGCACGTTATATTCTTCTTCAACCTCTTTATTCCTCTCCTCTGTTTTTCCTCCAGGAAAATAAAAACTTACAAAAGCTTCTTCCCTTAGATGTTATCATGGATAAACCTTAACCTCTCTCAACACTTCATCTTCATGATTTGTTAATGGAATTCATGGAGAATTAGAGGAGATCATAACTTTCACTGATTGTTTGTTTAATCATAATAAATGGTCATACGGTCTTTCTCAATGTCGTATTTTCTTTATTTTGTGTGTTGACAGGGAAAGTTCCCCGATCGCTGAAGTAGAACCCTACATTCCAAGTTCCCTGATGTGATTAAAATACTTATTTTGAATCCTCTATTCTATTTTTATTTCGAGGTAATATTCTTTTGATGCATTGCATAGCCTGGGTTTGTTGTTTGTCTTATCCTATGCACTTACCTTAAGTGCTACATTTTGTTGATTGCCCGGCAATTATCTAACACATTGCATTTTTGGCAGTATCCTTGGTTCACCATTTTGGGAGCATGTTGAGGAGATGTTGAACCCTGCAACATCTGTTGGTGCAGAACCATGGGTTTACTATTCAATATATGTTTTTTCTGTTCAATATATTTGACATTGTAAGTTCTTTTGAACCTTGGTGATTCTAAGTTTCTGATGATTACCTGCTTATTTTCTACTACTGCAATCTAAATTGCTTCTGTTGCCTTGATTTATTTCTTCTGGCTATTGCTAACTGGGGTATTTGTGTTGTGCCAGTAGAACGTTATATATGATTATGTTTCACTATTATACTGATTTTGCTTTAATTATGTTTTTTTTTTAAATTTCTTAAAGATGGACTTTTGACCTTCCACTGAGAAATTTCGGGTACTTGGAGCTGTGTACGGAAATGATTAGTACAAGTAGGGGTGAGCGTTCGATCGAGTTAAGTTAAAAAATTTCAAGTTATTCGAGTTAACGCGTCATATTTTACAACTCAATTTTTATTTGAAATTTTTTCAATTCGAGTCGAGTTTTTGAGTTCTTATACAAATTTAATTGTAATTATTTATCATGTTATAGTACAATTTGATTCTAATTTAAACGAATTTTTGTAGTCATATAAGACATGTATATATATTTCTTCATATTTTTTCATATGTAGCAAATATTTCTTCATATTTTTTTATATTAGTATATATATACCAAGAAAAATTGAGGGACGCTACTTGAATTTAAAAATTAATCTACTAATTATTAAAATTTTTGAGTTATTTGAATTTTTATTTTACAACTTAAACTTTATTTAAAAAAATTTTTGTGTCGAGTTTATAAAATTTCGAGTCAAGACGAGTCGAGTTTTGCCCACCTCTAAATACAAGCAGAGATTGAACTTTATTGCTTTTATCCATTGTCTTTTTGGAGAGGTTAAGATTTATCCATGATAACATCTAAGGGAAAAAGAATAAATAAAAAATCGGTCTTACTTTTAAAAGTTTTATTTTTATGGAGGAAAAAAACATAGGAGAAGTAAAAAGAGGTTGTAGAAGACGTGCCACTAACAGGATGTTAACAACATGGACCAAAATGAGAGCGGACTAAAAACTGAGTGATCTCAATAAAAATTTTAAAAGTTTGGCAACCATTGGTGTACTTTACCTTATAATATATTATATTTTTGAGTAGTTCATGAATTTTTTGAATCAAGTATCGAGTAATTTTTCTCAGCTTATTAAGAATTTAAATAACTCACGATTTGTCTTGTCTTATTTACAACCCTAACTACGGCAGAAATAATCCATCCAAGCCACTTCAACAACTGTATTGGAACCCACAAAAGTTATGTAAGAGATGACACAGCTGCTTCTTGCAAATCGTTTGAGCTTTCTCCTCTTGCCATTCACGATACATTGCCAACAGCTCCAGAAACACCTCTAGATTTACAGTAGCTATTTTGATAGTCCGAAAAGAAACACTTCAAGTCGGTTAAAAAATTTACAACAATCACATAACAAAATTATAATAAATTGGCACTTGAAGAGCAACATTAACCAGCTATGGCCAGAATTACTATAATTTCTTTCTAGTAGTTAATTTGCCAGATAAAGAATCTCCTCTTTTTTATACTATAATTTTACCAATTATGACATTCATCACACAAATCGCCCCACACCAACTGTAACCTAGATTATACTAAATCACCAACTGTAACTTAGATTATAGTAAATAACATGCGCTTAACATTAGTATCACGCTTAAAAAAGGCGGAGACATTAATCTTACATCAGAATAAAAAAGAGTGGTCTTGGATATATAAACGGTGGCGCTGTATATTGTTGGAAAATATACTGCAAAATCACACCGTTAGCACTGACTGGAAAAATAGAATTAACGGATAAAATAATGCAAATCGTGTCGTGGTAAAAACTACTGCCTTAGAAACAAATTCGTTCCGATGTGTGTAATCGTTGCGATAAGCGAACTGTCCTCCCGAGGTTAACACAGTCGCTCCAACAGTCGTACATCCAAAATCGGAGTAAACTACTGTAGTACTACTCCTTTGAAATGCATAGGAACTCAGAGAGCTTTTGAGTGAGGTGTGATGAGTGAATTAATAAGTGAATTGGTGACAAGAAAGTTGAAATTGCTTCTCTATTTATAAGCTAAACTAAGAGTAAAAAGTCCAAATGAGATAGAATTAAACCCTGTTTTAATTCTGATTTTTAAGTCTCTTGAACTGCTATTTTAATACAAAGTTTAAAGCATAAAATTGTTGAATTAGTTCTGCTCTAATAGCTATTTCGGCAGATGAATCTAGACCTCAAGATGTCCAGATTCATTCTAGAAATTAAAATAACAGTGATCAACTGTTTTGACACGTGTTATCATGCCTGTACCGTGTCAGACGGTGGCGACGACGCGCGATATTAACTCCTATTCTCTATCAGTCAACAGGGGAGGAGAGAATGGTCACTATAAATACCTTTGCCTTGGTATTTTCTCACTCAATGTGAGATTGTGACTCTTCACATTCCAACATACATGAAATAGGGTAATGGTCGTGTGACAAGTGATATCAGAGCTACCCTTTAACTGCCCGATTTTACGTCGAACGCTGGTGAGTAAAATAGACAGAGAGAATAAACTTGACAATTGATCCATCACAAGTGTGGTTGACTCGTGACATGACTTTATCACTACCAGTTTTATCACTTCAAGTAACAAGGCTTTATCTTCTTTGGGGTTATCACTAGTAACACTAAAATGTATGACTAGCTATCAAAAACTCACAAAATTTCCTAAAACAACTAAGAGAGCAAATCCCATTTTCATTAATATATGGAAAATCTTTTTCCACGAAGAAACTTCCAAAAATACTTAATAGAAACAATCTTTAATACATGTGTGATGATGATATAGATTAGTGAAACCTAAACTACCAATCCTGTTGACCATTCCCATCTCATCAATTTGACATGCATGTTTGTTTACATCAAAACATTGAGCCGTTTTCATGATTTTTAACGACCAGCTAAGGGATCGAGCCATGTTTTTTCTCTATTTCACATGATGGAAAGTCAACGAGATCACCATAGCTTCAACTCTGAAGAATGTGTGAAGATTATTACATTAGCCATGCCTTCAAAGTTTCAAAGAAAGCTTTTATTTTTGTCCAAATATTATCAATACATACATCATTGCAGAGAACCTGTTCTGTCATTTCAGTCGGAAAAAGCAAAGATTTTTATGTTGACATTTCATAGTTTGTGATTGGTTAAAGCCCTTTATTCTCTTCATCAATGTGTATTTCCACCTTATCTTCTGCATGTAAAAAGTTCATCAGGCATGGGGTCTGGTTTTGCTTTATTAGTGTGCTATGATTAAGCATCATTGTTCTCCATAAAAGGATGCCTTGTTTTTGGTCAACCGTTGCACTAATTGCTAATTATACTGGAAAAGGTAATTAATTATCTCTTAATTATAGCGAAAAAAAGTGATTGTTTTAATAAAACTTATGTATTAGTTGTTCTTGTTTGTGGGGTTTGGCCATGAACAATTGAACATATGGTCAAAGAAAAACATGTACCCATAAAGACAACTTCCAAGGCATGCCCCAACAGGAGCCACGTTGTCCAGCGCATGCTAGACGAACCATGGCCCCACTTAGCCCACAACAATGTATATATATTTTTTTTACAAAAATATGTCTCATTATGCATCAAATATTTATAATTAATACTAAACGATAAACGCTCTCTTCATCATCTCCTTTCATTTATCAAATATGCATGTTCCAATATCACAATATGAACTCGAACTCAATAACTCGGTCAACTTGTTCCCTTCTTCTCTACTACTCTGTAACAACAGCAATGCCATGTCCGAGTTACTACAATTGTTGGCATCAAAGCTTGAGATCGAGGCAGCTCCTTGTTGATGATCACCATTGTTGTATCTATCTTCATGACTCAGTTGTGCAGCAACAAACTTGTCTAGGGTTCTCCAATCAGTCACTTTCTTGTTGTTGTTGTTGTTGTTGCACATTCTTTTCTGATCGTCTTCTTCTTCTTCGTAGTTAATGTTATTATTATCTGATACGAGAGATATCGAGCTCGGCTTATTCATTAATGGCAGAGATGGGCTCTCTAGTGGAGGAAGCTCTATAAACTGATCAGAGTAAACAAAGTTGTTCAAATTATCTGCCTCTGTCGTCTCTTGCTTGCACAGAGGTAAAAAACTCTGGGGTTGCCTCGGCATGTATTCCGTTGGATCGACAACCGAGCTCAGACCACTTGGTTCATCGTAGAAGTAGTTCGAGTCCCACCCACCACCAATGCTCTTGGCTTGACCACCGGTTGTTTTTTTCTTAAAAGCTCGACAAACCACCCATCCTTCCTCCTGCAAAACTTAAAAATATACTGTTATTTGTTGATAAAAGAGAAATAAAATAACTTAAAACTTGCCGACATCGTCTGCCTCTATATGGCTCAACGGAAGCCAAAAGAATTAATCATTAAACTCATTCTAGGGGACACTTTGAGAAACAAAAGAAAAAGATATAATAACTTAAACATCGAACCCAAAAAGATAAAAATAAAGAAGGTTTATGAGATTCATTAATTGACGGAGTAGTCAAGTATATTTATGTCGCTTCATTTTATATAAATACGAATCTCAACATTTACTTTAAGGATGTAAATATTTTTATACTCGATAAATAAAGAAGGTCTATAGATGAGTAATGGGATTTTACTTTTGACTTTTTTTTGGTGGAAGACTTTTTTTCTAGACATTTATGTTGACGTATCAGTAGAAATGGTCTTTCGATGGATAGCAAAAAAGATTGATTCCTTTCATCATATAAATTCTATTAGTGGGGCATATTCAACTTTAAACTTATGGATTTATATTTGATATTATTGATGATGTGTAAATTTATATACTTTTAGAGGATCTGATTATATGCTGAAATTTGATATTTAACCTTAATTTTATTTGGATGGAAATCGTCTACTCCTAACTATATTCTCATTGGTGCCTTCATTTTAAAATAGTGGGTTTAAGGTTTGAGGTTTAAGGTTAGGGTGTAAGGAATTAAGGGTAGGGTGTATTTTTTAGAGTTTAGGGTTTAGGATATAGAAATTAGGTTTAGAGCTTAAAATTTAATTTTTAGGTATTTTTAGTATGGGGCATATAAGGAGTCATGGTTAGGAAACAAAAGTTTTTACTCACTTTATTTCGGAATAATTCGATCATTTATTTTTTATAATATTATTTTTAAGTCTAAATTGATAACACTATTATTTGTTGTTGTTAAAGTGATCGACACAATTTTTTTACCATTAAGCAATCGCACAAAATCATATGAAATCTAGTCAACTACATTCCACTCAATCAATTCAAATGCTTAAAAAATTGTAGAAAAATGTATTATCATTTTAATGAGAGCAACTAACAGCGGGTTCTGGACAAGCGCGATAGGAGCGACCGCACAGGCACCCAAGAGAGAGGGCCTCCAAAAATAAGGAACTTAAATTAAATTAAATATTTGTAAAAAAATTATAAATATATATATATATATAATTATGTGTATATAAAAAATTATCTAAAACTTAAAACATGCAAAAAGAATGATAATTTTAAAGTGAAAATGTTTGATATTTAGATGTTTATAAGTCAATTTTTGTTGCTCAAAAAGATAATTTAATAATATTTTTGTACTAAAGTATTTTTTTTTTAAAAAAAACACTTATATCTCTTAATGATTATAAATTAAGAGCCCTATTTTTATAAATTGCACATGGCCCCCAAAATCTTTGAACCGCCCCTTGCAACCAACAATTTCATAAAAATTTTAAGGAAGTTTAAAATATTAGGTCAAGTACTTCAAAACTACTCAGAGTATTGGACGAACATGACAGTAATTAATAACTAGAAAGAGATAAACTGATAATCAAAGGGGAAAAGAGAGGGAATTAAATAATATAATTATAAAATGTGCTTGCCTGAGGAGGTCCATTGTCGTCGGATTCAAGCCTGTATTCATGCATGATCCAGTCAGATTTCTGGCCATTCGGAGCTCTTCCTTTGTAGAACACGAGAGTCTTCCTCATCCCCATGAGCTTCGATTTATTATCGTACACCGCCTTGTCCCGTCCCGTTGCTTTCCAAAAACCGGCCATGGTTGCTCGGTTAGTCCTCGTCCCCGTCGGATACTTCTTATCCTTGTGGCTGAAGAAATACCACTCCTTTTGCTCCTCGTATCCGATCCGGCATCTATCTGCTCATCATTTTCAGATCTTTAGGGTTAACATGCATGATGCATCCATGTCTAGGGTTATTATAAACCCTAGGTGTGGATTGATCTTAAAAATATGATTAAAAGAAGAAAAAAAAGGAAAGAACCTTGAAGATCCCAGGGTTCAATCCTATAGAGATCGATGTCTCGAATAACATCGAGATCGATCTTTTGCGAAGCGACCTTCTTCCTCAGATAATAGCCGACGAGTTCTTCGTCGGTGGGGTGGAACCGGAATCCTGGTGGGACGCTTGACTCCATCATAACTGCTGTTGCTGCATCAAATTCAACACTCATAACTTCATCATCTCTAAATCATAACCAATGTATACATAAACTTAGAGAAGAAAAAGGAAAAAAAAAAAACTAAAGGTAAAATGATGAACCCTCCAATTAAAAGGGTTATCATAATTATGAGTTTGCTAGCTCATTTGGTAGCGACCAAATATCACCCGCCATGTATTTTTATTTATAAAACATTGCTGTTTTTTCTTAAAAACCAAGAGAGAACTTGGAACATAGTTTTTCTCTCTTTCGATTCGTGCTGTAAGCTAGATCCAAAATTTTTTACACCAACGAAATACTAGAAAATAATTGAAAATGTAATATAAAAAAACATGAGATTTATAATTCTATATTAGAAAATGCTTATGAAAATATATGATATTCTAAAGACAAATTGAAGGGCCAGTTGTGGTCTGTCAAGTAAAACGGACAGGTAGAGGTTTGAGATAATGATGTTGTCTAGTGTTGGTGAATGGTGGAAATCATAGCTCGTTTCCATCTCTAAACTTTTAACCATCACTAAATAAGACACTTTACTGATTATTAATTGATCGAGCATGATGAACCATTAAATCTCTTAAGTAAAAATAAAAATTTAAATTATCGTAAAATACACTTGATTGGCAGGTAGAATATTTTTATTTTACTACGTTGAAGAATTGGGAAAAAGAAAAAGTTAAATGATGCTAGCTAGGTAGCTATAACAATTAAGCACGCCTCATTTGAAAAATAAGAAAACAAACAAACAAAACAAGAAAAGGTTTTGTTTGATCGGATCAAAGCCTGACAAAGTGTAAGAGATAATAACTAAAAAGAGAAAAAAGAAAAGCTGTGTTGAATTGATGAAGCACTTGCAGAGTGTTTTGTCTCATTGCAAGTGAAAATGGACTCTGTCAACTTTGTCTGTTTGTCGAGAATTTCCATAACATTCCTCAGGCTCACATAGACTGACTGATGATATATCAGTCTCAGATAAAAAAGAACTAAAAATTTTAGGGTTTGGCTTTCAATGCTCGGAATAGTTCCCCCCCCAACGTTTTAACCAGAGAAGTATGAAAAAAAGAGAGCAAGCAGCTGATGTAAAACTTGAGCAAGAAGGTGACATGAGACGGCAGTGCTAGAACATTAAACGACAGTGTTGAAATTAAAGTTGAGTTTCCATGAAAATTCAAAAGCTTACCTGGATAAACTATCGTCCTGGAGTTAAATTATTGGTTTTCGGGAGTTTAGAATGAAGATGACAAAGGAAGGAGAAGAAGATGTGAAGAGGGAGACAAATGAGAAAGATGGAGAGATAAAAGAGAATATAAAGGGGAGAGGGCGGTGGGAGGACCGCTCGATTGCGCATGGTTCATGGCTGTCCCGTGTACTTTCGTCTTCCTACACAAATTACTAATACTCATTCTTTTATTTTACTTAGTATGAAAAGTAATTCAAATATATAAGTGAGAAATTTTCTTTAAATATAGCATTCAATATGTTTAAATTTGATTTCAACATTACAATTTTTAACCAATATGGTTAAAAGTGGTGACCAGCTTGGTATCGCTTAAGCAAGGTCTTAAGTTTAAGGTGTTGTGTGTACAGAAAATTCTCGCTTGGAGACTCTTCCATCAAAGTCAGGTGTGCGACACGAGTTTGTCTGAATTAGTTAGAATGAAGCCCTAGAAATCGGTTGGGCAAAAAAAATATTACAACTTTTATTTTCAAATTATACCGATCTCATTATATTCTTAATTATCGTACTTTTTGTACATTTCGAATTTAATCTTTAATCTCTCTATTTTTATGTAATATAAAAAAATACTAAAGGTCGACGCTCCATTGGACCTCTACAAAATTCCATCTAGATTAGTTGGTCAGAGGATTGAAAACCAGTAGTTAAACCGAAAAAAACTTGTTATTGTGTACTGATTTTATTTTTTATTAAAAAAAATACTATTGTATGGCCAATTTTATATAAAACACGAATTAAAATTCAATTATGCGAATAGTACAAGAATGGAAGGTGCGCAATTAGATCGATTATAGTCTCTTTTATTTATAAACGAATTCTAAATTTCTAATGCTTATTGTCTAGGATTATGTTTGATATAGATGTATATATATTTTCTTGAAATTCTCATAGGAAGTTATTTCTACGCTTTTTATTGTATTTGAATATATAAAAAATAAATATTTATACACATGCGGTGTAAATTGAAAGTTTCCACAAGCGCCTTAATTTTAGGGTATAGTGAATTAGTTTAGGGATAAGGTTTAGGTGTTTAGGTGTAGGGGGTTAGAATTTAGGGATAGTTGTTTCAATTTAAGGTTTAGGGTTATAATTTAGGGTTTATAGGTTAAAACTTAAATCTTCATCATATTACCCTAAAAATTAAACCCTAACATATAAACCCTAAATTATAACTCTAAACCTTAAATTGAAACAACTATCCCTAAATTCTGAACCCCTACACCTAAACCCCTAAACTATATACTATAAACTAACTTTCTATACCCTAAAATTAAGGCGCTTGTGAAAATTTTCAGTTTCCACAGTCAGTGTATAGGATTTTAATCCAAAAAGAAAACGTTTTTTCTTTTATAGAAATATAAAATTCAATCATAAAGCAGACGCTACTTTTTTACTTTTATGTTTTCTTTGATCGAGAGCGACTGTGAAATGTTTCTGTTCTCCCCCCCCCCCCCCCATTGTCTAAACATACACGTACACACTAGCTATAATAATCGGTTTTTTTCTTAAAAAAACTATGGTAATTGTTTTTCATATAAAATGAAAAAACATAAAGATACAGACACGTTTTGTTAAAAGTAAATAATAAAAGTAGATTAAATTTAGTTTGATTGGTATTTATTGTTTCTATAAAGGATGAAAATTTTCGTTCATTATCCTCCCGTTTATGGATAAAAATAAATATGAACACATTGTCAAACTATAGGTTCAAAAAAAAATTGTAAATAAAATTATACATTAGTCATGTAAATAAGTAAAATAAAAATTTTTATACGTTGAGTGGTTCCAGTGGAAAAAAAAAACGATGTTCATCCTAAGAGAATCAAGTTCGATCAGCCTTGTCTGCAAAGTACGCGCGCTTTATCAAAGAGTTAAAAAAGTTTGAACATATATTACCATTAGATTAAAATAAATATATCATATTAAATATTAAATTCTAATTTAATTTCCCAATCGGAGGGTGACACATGTCATCATACGATTGGATGAGTAAAATTATTTATATATTAAAATTATGACTAAATCAATTGTATGTATAAATATAGAAGACTAAATGTGTAATTATACTAAATTTCTTTAACTACCACTCCATCCTTTATGTTAAAATTGACGACCAATGGCTCGATTAAGAGCACTTTAATAATTTGGTGGTTTGATTAACAAAATTTTTAATTCAGAGATCAAAATATGATTGAGACAATAATAATTTAGTGGTCGTGAGTGTAGTTTACCCTTAATTAATTAAAATTTTTGTTTATAAAATATAATTAAAACCTTGATCTCATTGTGACGTGACTAATCCTATGATTAAGTTAGCATTAGAGTATATGTTCTTTTCTTCTTCTTTTTTGCTATAAAATTCCCAAACTTTCCGGTAGACCTTAACTTTAACGTATCGTAATATTCTCGCGGTAATTCCAGTAATTTTCCTTCCTTTTTCCTTTTCGAACTTTTTGACACACCTGCCACGTTGGCACACATCATGACAACATCCGCCACGTGTTGCCACCGTCCACGTTGTCCATTCTTTCCCTCGCGGTTGCCTGATTTATAAGTATTAAATTACGGAAAAAGACCATTTTCAATTTCAAATTCCTAACTGGAGACAACAAGACAAACTGCGAACTGAGGTTCATGACTGGTAGTAAAACCCAGAAGAAGGGCGTGATTTTCTTCTAGGGGTACTACAGTCATTTCATTTTGGAATTACGGCCTTCAAATGATTTTCTCGACATGTATTATGGAGAAGGAATAGGACATGATTGATCGAAGAAAATATTGGAATACACGTGGCGGATAGTGGTTGGTTGAGTGGCATTGTTCTTTACTTAGAAGATAAACAAAGGAAAAGACAAAACTCAATTACTGAGGGACCCCACTTCCACTCACACTTCCTATCTCAGTTTCAGCTTATTATTATCATGTAAAAAATATTGTCACCCCATAAGAAATATGAATTTAAGGCAATTAATTCGAAAGTTATTTTAATTAAGACCGTAAAACTTGAATTAATTTATTTTAAATAAAATATTCTCTTTATAGGAAAAAGTAAATAAGCTAAAGTGGACTTTTCCGGAGTAGATTTGATAATTGTATGTGCTTAGCTCTATCCGTCATATGATCGTTCCATAGATTCTGACTGGTTCCGTTTCGAAATGAAATGGAATTTTTTTACAGGGAAAATTTAATGTGTAGTGAGTTGAATTTTTATAATTAAGTCGAAAACTAAAATTCAAATTAGAATACTAAAACTATGAAGCAACAGCAGCAATCAGCAATGTAACATGCGACCAGAAAAGAAGATCGTTGAGGTCCAATCAGGATCTTAATTCCCTTTTTGAAATCGACCACCCTCCAAACGTGATCTCCTGATTTTATATATTATGATAGGACGGTCTAAGCGAACGAAATTCTCTATCTCTTTTTGATGCATTTATATAAGTTCAACACTAAAAATATAAGTTTAGAGTTTGAGATTAAGATGTAAGGTTAGAGTTTAAGATTTAGAGTTTAAAATTTAAATTTTTAGTATTGTGATATACATATGAATACAAAAACACAATACATATGAATACAAAAAAGGATAGAGGATTTTTGTTCGATTTAAACATATTCAAACTCACAACTTTCGAATTATTATAATATTAACCGTGGGGATGGAATAAGCACCCAGTTCTTTTCCACCCCTTTCACAGTTTTATTATATTCAACAAAATTTGGAAAAAGAAAGAAAAGAATCAATGGTTTTAACCTAACTCTTGAACTACACTCATATATAACTCAATGCTCTTCCCTTTTCCACTCTTTATTCTAAGGTGTGAAACTCAAGCTTTATTTCATTGGGCGTCGACCATGATTGCTTTCCACCTCTTATATATATATATAGATAAAGATCCGTTTACATATATATATATATATATATATATATATATATTTCATTAAGGAGACTATGATTGACAATCGAAAACACCCATGTAATAATCAGGGTTTCTGGATTGGTGAGAGGCCAAAGAGACCTAGAGTGTTGAAGGTGAAGGAACTCCATATTCATTTAGGGTTTCAGAGGCACATGTTGTAGTTTATATTATCTGTCAGGCGTTGATTAGCTGGTCGACAGTCGCCTGTAAATCCTTTCCAAATGGACACATGCAGATGCAGCAGGGAGATATTACATTCCAGAGAATGATTTGATCCGGGTGTAATCTACACCACATTTTCTCAAAACAGGTGGAACTCTAGAAATAGAATAATAGATGCCATGATGGTGTGGTTTTACAATGCGATTTCGCCACTGCTTCCGGGGTCCAATACACATCGATTGCAACGCGTGTGAATTGACTGCTTATTTTGCTTTTCATTACACAGACAAAACTGGTTTTTGCTCCTCATTTTACTACAAATTCGACCCTTTGATTACATACAGGAATGGATTGAGGGGTTAGAGGAGACCGTCGTCTTGAAAATTTGAAATTTTTATATAATTTTAATTTTTGTCTCATAACAAAAAAATTTTAGGACGGTCCCTGATTACGTGCTATTTTTGGTCAAAAAAGTCTTCATCTTGTTGCCTTAACCTTGCTTCTTTTCTTTCCCTTTATTCCATTTTAACAAGCTTGATAAGACCTCCAACTATAGCGATTTTTTGGGTACGGACTGAGTGTCGGCACCGATAATTGAATTCTTAGAGATCAAATCATAAAACACAATTATGATGTGACAAAAGGGATTTCGATCCAATTAAAAAGATTTGGAGAAAAAAAACATGATTTCACCTCCAAGTGAACGTGTGGATTGTGCTCGGAAACGAATTACATTCTTGCTTAAAGTAGGTTGGGATTAATGATCCCCGGGCCAACTCCATTATCACAATTTGTTGCATAAGTACGATCGAAGAAGTTTTACTGAATAGAATGATGAAAGTTGATGGAATGATGTAAAAGAAAAGACTTCATTTTTACCCTAAACTTATCACGAATGCACTAGATGTGATGCATTAATTCGTGCACGTCTGACTCTGAATATCCAGCAAGAGTTGGAGTTGGTAGAGACGAAGTATTGTTCCCATTTTCCATCACTTGCATCTGAGGTATGGGCCTTTATCAAATTGTTTTGCATGAAGTTTGGTATAGAACAATAATTCAGTAGGGATTATTAAACGTCTGTTGTGGTGAAACGACCGATTGCAAAAACATTGGATTTTCTAATCGTGACAAAACACCCGTTTGCGCACTAAATTAGGAGTGTAAACGCCCGTTCAGCACACATCTCACGGTTGTTCAACATTACTTCTTCGTTTGGTGCTCCAACGACTGTTGAAAAAGCATTGCTGAATGAAACCATAGATTATTGTCTTTTTTTTTTTTTTAATTTAGAATTTCATTCCTAATAAAATATATATTTTAAAAAAGGATAAATATTCTATACACATGCGTTGGAAACTGAAAGTTTCCACAAGCGCCTTAGTTTTAGGGTATAGGGAGTTAGTTTAGGGTATATGGTTTAAGGGTTTAGGTGTAGGGGGTTAGAATTTAGGGATAGTTGTTTCAATTTAAGGTTTAGGGTTATAATTTAGGGTTTATATGTCAAAACCTAAATCCTCACCTTATTACCCTAAAAACTAAACCCTAACCTACAAACCCTAAATTATAACCCTAAACCTTAAATTGAAACAACTATCCCTAAATTCTGAACCCCTACACCTAACCCCCTAAACCTTATACCCTAAACTAACTCCCTATACCCTAAAACTAAGGCGCTTGTGGAAACTTTCAGTTTCCACCGCCAGTGAATAGGATATTAACCCTTTAAAAAAATGCTACTTTCAAGTAAACAATTTCGCTAAATACAACCAAACCTAGTAGGAAAATTTCCCTCCTCTATGTTATGAGTTTTAGACCCAATAGGAATAAATTTCTCCTTCCCTATCTCTTAAGTAGGAATTATTCCAAAAAAAATACAACCAAACCTCAATTTATGTAAAAAAAAAATGGACTTGGTTTTAATAGTTTTAGTACAATTTCAAACATTCTATTAATTTGGTTATAATTTAAAATAATTTAATAGATTTAACTCTTTATATTTAAAAATTTCATCATTTTAACCATTTATCGTGATATTGTTACGCCAAACGAGTTCGTTGGATCAAAGCACCGTTTCAGTAATTGTATTATGTTATAAAGCAACAACGAGTTACTGTTAAATTATTATTATATCAAGAAAACAATATAATATTTTTTAAGAGAACATACACTTTAAGAGAACAAAGACTAAAATAATAGAATTTTTAAATATAAAGAACTAATTTATTGAATGATATAAATTATAGGGACTAAAACTATTATTATAACAGACCATATCATTATTTAACTAATATTTTGAATTAAGTAAGATATATAAATTATAGGGACTAAAACTATTATTATAGCATACCATATCACTATTTAACTAATATTTAATAGCTAGTGATATGTTTGTAATAATTTATTAATTGAATAACTTATTTGCTAACTCTTTAAAAAGTGACCCATCTATTATTTTTAATTTGGAAGATGTGCATGGTAGAGCACGTTTTTTTGAAGAACTTATAATAACCTTTTTTTATTTAAAAAAATACAAATTAAGCATTTTTAAAATTTATGATCAATATATATTTCTAATATGGATTAACACAACTACTCAAAAAATTAATTATTCAACTCGCTCTAATTAATTGATAAACAATTAAAATAGGAGAGTGGAGCAACCGTGGAAGAAAGTGGGGTCGGCAACAATTCTTTGGCAAGGCTTAATTTGTTTGTTTTTAAGTCCAATGTTTTTCTTTCACCAATGATTTTGATTTGGCAATTTGGCATTGAAGTCGCACGTGTACGTGTATCTATAAATCCAAAATCAATATACATAATATATGCCAATATCAAAAATGATTTTTTTATACAAAATTAATTTATTTTAAAATCTAAATGAAAAAAAGTAGGAGTCATTTTTTCTCCGTAGTAGTTCCAGTTTATTGATTTTGTCTTTATAGTATTTTTGCATCAATTTAGTTTTTAAAGTAGTCGAATTATATCATCGTTTGTCCCTTAATTGACAGAAACTAACGTTGACCGTTACGATGCTGACATGGCAGAGGGGCAAAATTGATTTTTCAAGTGTTCAAGGGCAAAATTAATGTTCTGGTTGAGTACGAGGGCAAAATTGATTTTTAGGAAAAATATATGTTGAGTGGATCGTAAGATCGAAATGAACCAAGAGGGGGGTGAATTAGAAATTTAAAGACTTTGTGGTGAAAATTTACAAATAAAAAGATTGACAAGGGATTTAGAGTGGTTCAAGTTCTCCAAATGAACTCTACATCCACTACCTTAGCTTCACTAAGGATTTGCAACAATTCCACTAATTGCTCTTCCCCTTTTCTAGGCTAAGGAGGTAACTGTTGAGTGTGTAAAAGTTCTATTATTTACACCCTTTTTAACCCATATTTCTGCTGCATTCAAGCATCATTGCATTGCATTTAGGTTAGTTTTCAGTAAAACATCACAAATGGACTAAAGGCACGGATTCTACTAAAAGATGGCTATTTTTGCAGGTATCTGCCATAGTAGATGTTGAAGGCAGGCGCAGGGCAGATAAGCAGGAAAGCTGAACTGGACGAGCAGTCGAAGCAGACGAACCTGTCACGGACCTGTCGTGACAGCAAGGTGACAGCAACCTTATGAAGAGGAAAAGTAAAGTGGACCTCGATAGATAGAGAAAAATCTGCTCGTCTGTCGTGTGAAAGCCAAATATTTTTCCAAGCCCCGGATCAAAAGATATGTCAAGCCAAAGCTCAAGGAGAAGAAATTCCTAGAAACAAGGATGCGGCTGGAAAGTAGGAGACTTTAGAGATTTAGTCTTTATTAGAATTTTACTTTTAATTAAAGTTGTAATCCTTGTTACCTTAGATAACTTGAGCCCAAAGCTTATATAAGGGCATAGATTAAACCTAGGGCATAACGATGACCCCAGAACCGAAACCAAAAAACCCCTGTCGTCCACCCGTCACCGACATGTTCTAATTTCCCCCTAGGGCTACGGGTTGTTTTGTAAAGTAGTTGCAAGGGTTGCTTTGTTTTAGGATTTTTTCAAAGTTCAATAAAATAAACTTCAAGTTCTTTTATCTTGGTTCTAATATCTTGCAAGAGCATCGGGAGAGCATTGTGAGGTTATACATTTACTTAGCATCGGGAGAGTTAAGTATACGAAAGAGATAAAAGCGTGTTCTCTAGTTTATAGTTGAACCATCTCGTGCCTAGGGATAGGGCGAGGTTAAGTGGCTAAGAAAGAATTCATACACATCGGTGTTCATCCTTCGATTCACGCCGGGAGGTATCATCAAAGACGTGATCATCGACAGACTTGTGCCTAGGAATAGGGCAAGGCAGATCTGGGATTCTTGCCAAGCTTGAAGTACGGAGTTGGTGTTTGCTGCCGCGACAGCCAACGGACAGCTGCCGCGACAGGTGCTGTCGGCGACAGGCGCGACGACAGAACTGGAGATCCTAAGCAATTCAATACCTGCACTACTGAGCAACTCAATACCAGCCCATTCTCTCTATCTTGATTTCTCAATCCTTTATTTTACGTTTTTACCTTATTATTCTCGTGACAACTCTTAATTATTTTCTTTACTTTCGTGCAGTAAACAAGGTGAAAGTTATTAGCCCAATCCCTGTGGAGACGATATCCGATACTTCGTATCACTTTACTACTTGCGTCGTGTACACTTGCACTCAATTGCGATAGACTATTTTACACGCAACAAGTTTTTGGCGCCGTTGCCGGGGATTGGCAACATAACTACATCTTTCTTTTATTGCACTTTTTACTTTTATTCTTATTTTCGTTTTTATTTTTTTTTCTTTTCTTTAATTTTTCTTTTGTGTCTTCAACTCTTGCTTTTCACGAGGTTTTCTTGTTTATGCGCAGATCCAAAAGAGGTGAAGATCCTGAGTATAAATTAGATCCGGAGATCGAACGTTCCTTCAATCTCAAGAAACAAATTCGCCGACTTTTAGACAGAAACGAATATCTCGAAGAACAGCTAGAGAAGATGGCCCATAACCAACCTGCTGGTGGATTCATACCACCCCTTGGCAATAATAACCCACCTGTCGCCGATCCGCCTGCAGCAGGTGGACGACGGTCATGTCGTGACTACATGCTGAATGATCATGTAGAGCTGGAGACCACGCTGCCGGATATTGATGTTGATAACTTCGAGCTTAAACCTGTCATGTTTAGTATGATCAACAACGCCGGACAGTTTAGTGGTTCTGCAACAGAAGATGCTAGGGAGCATCTCAAAACGTTCTAGGAGATCTGTGGTTCGTTTAGACTGCCAGGAGTTAGTCCGGAGATACTGAGGCTTCGGTTATTCCCTCACTCCTTGAGGGACAGAGCTAAAACTTGGTGGAATAAACTAACACCGGGTTCTATTATGACTTGGGCAGATCTAACTCGTGAATTCTTATCTCGTTTTAATCCTTCGCATTTATCTGAGCGATTACGTAATGAAATTGCTACTTTTCAACAGGAAGATGACGAGCCAATGCACGAGGCCTGGGACAGGTTTACTACTCTTCTTCGAAACTGCCCTATGCATGGATTCCCCGTCTGGAATAAGGTTACAAAGTTCTATAATGCTGCCAATCTACAAACTCGCATCCGAATTGATTCTGCAGCAAATGGATTACTATTGGATAAAGATCCAGACGAGGCGCTGCAAGTTCTGAAAAATTTAGCTAAGAATGAAGAACAGTTTCCGACAGCTAGAAGAGGGGGTAAACGGGTACTTGCTGTCAAGGACTATGAGGCCGACAGCACTATGAAATCACAGGTAGCATTCCTTACTAAAGCCATGAAACACTTATTGAATGAAGAGGACTTACGAGGATTTGCTGTCGAGGAAGTTTGTACTACTTGTGAGGGAAATCATAGTAGGGATGAATGCCCTATAAATATAGAAGAGGGAAAATATGTTGGAAATTACAAGCCAAACTACAATTCCAACAACTACAATCCTAATTGGAGGAAAGATCCCAAATTTTCTTGGAGTAACCCTAACAATGCTCTGAATCCGCAAGTGCATAATCAGAATCAGGGGGGTCCTAGATTGTTGACGCGACAGCAACAGCAGCCGCAAAACCTGCCGCAGAACCTGTCGCCGCAACAACAACAGCAGCCACCACCTGCCACGAGTAGTGTATTGGAGCAGACTCTGGCCACTTTTATGTCTCAGACTGGTATGTATATGGACAATATTAATCAGTTTGTCAAGAAGACGGAAAACTTTATGGATGAAACCAAGATGAGGATGACAAATCATGAGGCTACCTTGAAATCTCTAGAGACACAAATGGGTCAGGTGTCCCAGCACATTAAGCCGAGGCAGAATGGAGGTTTCCCTAGCAATACTGAAAATGCTAGACCGCCCCCACATGAGCAATGTAAGGTGATTACTACTAGGAGTGGGAAAAAGTTACCTGGACCGGAAAAAGCTGAAACAGAAAAGGAACCTGCCTTAGATAAACCTGCCGAGGAAGCTGCCCCGACAGGTGATAAACAGACTGCTGCCGATGAGCCTGTCACGACAGCAGAAGCGACAGAGGAGAAAAATGAAGAACATCGTCCTTAGATTCGTATGCAGTGGGAAGGACGTGTTGCTGATTACCGTCCCCCACCACCCTTTCCTCAACGGATAAAGCAAGCTAAGCAAGAATCTCAACTTAAAAAGATTTATGATATTTTTAAGCAGGTTCAGATTAATATTCCGCTGTTAGATGCCGTTAGGGAGATGCCCGGTTATGCTAAATTTCTCAAGGATGTCATGTCAAAGAAATATAAACTTGGGGAGTTTGAAACGGTAAGGATGGCAGATGGTTGCATGAGTATTCTTCATCGGCAGCCACCCCAGAAGAAGAAGGATCCAGGGAGCTTCCTCATACCTTGTGTAATCGGTGACAAATTTGTGGGTAAGGCACTTTGTGATCTTGGAGCTAGTGTTAATCTAATGCCCAAATCTGTTTTTCAGAAATTAGGTATTGGGAAGGCGCGGCCCACGACAGTTACCCTACAGCTAGCCGACCGCTCTTACGTTCATCCAGAGGGAAAGATTGAAGACATTTTGGTAAGAGTGGATAAGTTTATTTTTCCTGCTGACTTTCTTATTTTAGATTGCGAGGCAGATGAGAACGCACCAGTCATCCTTGGGCGACCCTTTTTAGCCACGGGAAGATCACTGATTGATGTGGAGAGAGGAGAACTCACCATGCGAGTAAACGATCAAGAGATTAAGTTGAATGTTCTCCAATCAATGAAACGAGCTGATTTGGACGAGGAATGCAAGGCCATCATTGAGGTGACCTTTGATTACCCCTGCATCAGGTCGGGTTGCCATGATAAAAAATTTGGTCACTGCTGCGACAGCCATTTACAGACCTGTCACGACAGCGATGACGACAGCACCGACGACAGCAACTCCTCTGAATCCGATACATCTGATACTGAAGGTCATGAGGAGGTAAACTGGTTAGACCATCGTCCAGGTAAGTTATTCGAACCCTTGAATTACACTTCGGATAACCATTTAATCCAAAAGCCCTCTACTGTTGAACCACCTGTCTTAGAACTCAAGCCCCTGCCAGGGCAGCTTAAATATGCTTATCTTGGTTGTGATGACACACTGCCCGTAATCATCTCTGCTAAGCTGCCGCAGGAACAGGAACGACAGCTGATCGACATGCTAAGGCAGCACAAAAAGGCGATTGGATGGACGATAGCAGACATTCAGGGCATTAGTCCGGCGTTATGCAGGCACAAAATCCTTCTTGAGGAAGATCATAAGCCGACTATAGATGCTCAAAGGCGGCTAAACCATGCGATGAAGGAGGTAGTGCGTAAGGAGATCATTAAATGGTTAGATGCTGATATTATTTACGCCATCTCCGACAGCAAATGGGTTAGCCCGGTGCAATGTGTTCCCAAGAAAGGAGGCATGACCGTGATAACCAACGAAAACAATGAACTAATCCCAACCAGGACTGTGACCGGTTGGAGGGTTTGTATGGACTATCGGAAGCTTAACAAAGCTACCCGAAAGGACCACTTCCCTTTACCCTTTATTGATCAAATGCTTGATAGATTAGCGGGTAAATCTTATTATTGTTTTCTTGATGGTTATTCAGGTTATAACCAAATTGCTATTGCACCGGAGGATCAAGAGAAAACGACTTTCACATGCCCCTACGGAACATATGCATTTAGGAGGATGCCGTTCGGCCTTTGTAACGCACCTGCCACCTTCCAAAGGTGCATGATGGCAATATTCTCCGACATGGTAGAGGATTTCCTTGAGATTTTCATGGATGATTTTTCCGTCTTTGGAGACGATTTTGAGAGCTGCCTCAGCAACCTCCAAAAGGTACTTGAAAGATGTGAAAAAACTAACCTTGTTCTCAATTGGGAAAAATGCCATTTTATGGTAGATGAAGGGATAGTTCTAGGCCATAAGATTAGCTGCCGTGGGATAGAGGTCGACAGGGCAAAAATTGAAGTCATAGAGAAGCTGCCGCCGCCAACCACAGTCAAGGGCATTAGGAGTTTTTTAGGGCATGCCGGTTTTTACAGAAGATTTATTGCAAATTTTTCAAAGATCACCAAACCGCTATGCCATCTCCTAGAGCAGAACCGACCCTTTAACTTTAATGAGGAATGTACTGAAGCATTCAAGGTTCTGAAGGAAAAGTTAGTGACAGCCCCCATAGTACAGCCACCAGACTGGACACAACCATTCGAGATCATGTGTGATGCTAGTGACTATGCTGTCGGGGCAGCACTTGGGCAGCGCAGAGACAGGCTGTTTCACGTCATATATTATGCTAGCAAAACATTAAATGAAGCCCAAGTGAACTATACCACCACAGAAAAGGAGCTGTTAGCTGTGGTGTTCTCCATCGACAAGTTTCGTTCTTACATACTTGGAACGAAGGTAATAATATACACCGACCATTCTGCCCTCAAGTACTTGTTTGCAAAGAAGGATGCGAAGCCTAGGCTGATACGATGGATCTTTCTATTACAAGAATTCGACCTTGAGATCAAAGACAAAAAGGGGACAGAAAATCAAGTGGCAGACCACTTGTCGAGGTTGGAGACGGGACAGAGTCTACCGTTAGATGAGACACACATACTGGAGACCTTCCCAGATGAGCAGCTCTTTGCTGCCGCAGTCGCTGTCGCGACAGCCATGGCGGCAGGTAAGTCTTCTAACCTTCCCTGGTATGCTGATTTCGTTAATTATATAGTTAGCGGAATATTACCTACTGATCTTAATTATCAAGCAAGGAAGAGGTTCCAAAATGATGTTAAACATTATTATTGGGACGAACCTCTTCTTTTCAAAATGTGCGCAGATCAGGTTATAAGAAGGTGTGTACCACAAGAAGAACAAGAAGACATTCTCCATCACTGTCATGCGTCACAATATGGAGGTCACTTAGGAGGCAATAAAACTGCTGCCAAGGTGCTGCAGTCAGGGTTCTACTGGCCGACACTTTATAAAGATGCACAGGAATTTTACAAAAGCTGTGACAGGTGCCAGCGGACAGGTAACATCTCGAGGAGAAACGAGATGCCACTGCAGAATATTCTAGAAGTAGAGATCTTTGATGTTTGGGGGATTGATTTTATGGGACCTTTTCCATCTTCGTGTGGAAATCTTTATATCCTCCTAGCAGTGGACTATGTCTCCAAGTGGGTTGAAGCAATCGCAACTCAAAAGAATGATGCCAAGACGGTCCAAAAGTTTTTACATAAAAACATTTTTTCTAGATTTGGCATCCCTAGGGCGATTATCAGTGATGAGGGGAGACATTTTGATAATAGGGTAATTGCTGCTGCCTTGAAGAAATATGGTGTCAAGCACAGGATCGCGACAGCATACCACCCACAGACCAATGGACAGGCTGAGATATCCAATAGGGAAGTGAAGAACATCCTTGAAAAGATGGTTAAACCAACTAGGAAAGATTGGTCTTTACTTCTGAATGATGCATTATGGGCATACCGGACAGCTTTCAAGACTCCATTGGGAATGTCTCCATTCCGACTGATTTATGGGAAAACCTATCACTTGCCTGTCGAGATCAAACACAAAGCATATTGGGCAATCAAGGCAGTAAATATGGACTTGGACAAGGCCGGCCAGAAAAGGTTATTAGATTTAAACGAGATTGAAGAATTACGGACAATGGCCTACGACAACGCAAGGATTTACAAGGAAAAGACTAAAAAGTGGCACGACAAGAAACTGCTGCCACGACAGTTCTGCCCAGGGCAGCTTGTGTTGTTATTTAATTCTAGACTTAAACTCTTCCTAGGAAAGCTAAAGTCTAGATGGTCTGGCCCGTTTCAAGTAGTTCAAGTTTTTCCCCATGGTGCCATCACAATTCAATCATTAAAAGACGGGCACCAATTCAAAGTCAATGGACAACGACTCAAGCATTATCAGGGGACTGAAGCCCCAGGAATTCAGGAAGTGGTTACTTTAGGAGATGACCCACAAGGCACCCCTAATTTAACCTAAGTTTTATTTTTATTTTTATTATTATTTATTAGGAATTAGGTTTATTTTATTCGAATAATGTTTTGTTTTTTTTTCTAATTTCAGTTTTTAGGAAATAAAGGAGTCAAGAAGGAAAGAAGAAGTGGCCCAAGCCCACCGCCCATCCATCAGCCAAATAAAGCCCATTTATGATAACCTGTCGTTTCAGCTGCCGGCGCAGACGGACTTGACAGGCTGTCAACAGTTTGGCGCTGCAGACGCCGAAGCGTGCGGCAGACGCACAGCAGACGCATAAATGCGTGTCAAACACGTCAGACACGCTATATCCAATCTGTCGCCCCGTTCTTCACGCCTGCCGTTGCGGCATTAAATGGGCAGCTACTCGACCGCTATATAAACCCCTTCCCACTTTCATTTTTCATCACTTCTGATTTTGCTCTCTTGTTATTTTTCTCCTCTAGTTTTATTTGCTCTCTCTTTTCTTTTTTTCACACAGCCCTTGCAACCAATATGTCGTCGAGACAAACCCGCCGTAGCTCTGCTGCCGCCTCTTCTTCCGCAGCAGCATCCCCCTTTGCCAACAAAGAGTTATGGGAGGAACGTGGCTTCGTGTACATCCGACAGACGCCCAACATAGGACTCCGGCCGTTCATTTTCAAGGCCATCAAGGCTCAACTATGGGAGTCTTTTGCTGAACAACCGGCCGAGCTTAACGACACCTTAGTCCGCGAATTCTACGCAGCCATAGACAGCAGGACGGCGACATCTGTCACTGTTCGAGGAGTGCAAGTACCTTTCACGGCCGACAGCATCAATCACATGTTTGGCCTTTTCTTTGGCCCCGGTGATGATGCTCATCAGGAATTCATCGACTCCCTCGACGCTGCCACTTACGATGCCATCATGGTGGAGTTGACAGAGGCCGGTACATCATGGACAACCAGCAAAAAGAACCCCCACTCCGTCAACAGGGGACAGCTCCGCCCGGAAGCCAAACTTTGGAACGCTTTCATCAAAAAGCGTATCCTGCCCTCGTCCCACCACACGACAGTCAACCGACAGCGGCTTGCCCTGATTCACTCCATCATGCACAACAGGGCCATTAATGTGGGCAGATATATGAGGGACAGCATCCTGGACTGTGCCTTCCGCTCTGACTCACGCCTCTGCCTGCCGTTCACCATAACGTCCCTCTGCCGATGTGCTGCGGTGCCTGAGGACCCCTCCGACAAAATCAGGAAGGGCAGAGGATGGACAGACAATAACATCAACAGCCTCATGGAGCTGATCGCGGCTACACCTGTCTCCTCCTTCAACCCTGCTGGCTCACCCGCAGAATCATCAGAGGAACCACCCACCGACCCTGCCACCGAGCCTGCCCCTGATGCTGAAACCAACGCCCCTCCTACAGACCAGTCTGCCCTCATCCTAGCTGCTTTACAACGGGTAGAGGAACGCCAATTGGGATTGATGACATTTATTCGGGACTTCACAAACTCCACGGTAAATTTTATTACCCAAACTCTAAATTTTCCCGATGTTCAATTCCCTACTTTTCCTGCCCATTATTTCCATATCCCCACTCCTGTCCACACACCTATCCACACGCCCACACCACCTGCCTCCCCGTCCCACTCGACCGCTTCCACCAAATCACCTGCCCCGACGGCAGAAGGCGACCAACCGGCAGACACTTCCCCTCGAGGAACCAAGAGACCTGCCACTAATGACAGCCCTCTTATCCGGAGGAATTTGGAGAGTGACTTTACCAGGGTCAAGAGGATTAAACATGTGGCAGACAAGAAAAGGCTGCCTAAGGCTAGTACCACTACCACCAGCAGTTGGGACAGCGGCAGCAGTTCCGATGTTCAGCCTGTGGAGCAACATGTCCCTGAACCTGTCCAGCCTCCCCCACAGCGCAGACGCCGCCGGCAGATCCGAATCAGCAGCAGCAGCGAGGGCAGCGACTGAAAATTTAAGTTTTATTTTCCTCTGATTGCTGCCTGCCTTTATATTTTATGATGTATTTTTTCTTTATTATTCATGTCATTTTGCATTGAGGGCAATGCAACCCTTGAGTTTGGGGGTGGCAACCCTCCATCATTAATGGAGTCTTAAGTACATCTTTTTATTATTTGTTGTGTCTTTTATTTTAAATTTCTTTAAAAAAAAACACAGAAAAGATTAAACTGTTGGCTTAAAACTGTGAAATTAACTTACCTGTCATGACATCTCTGTAGTGGCAGCATCTTTAGGACAGATTAAGGAGAAGTTTAGAGCCTTTCTATAGTTCTGAAAATTTAAACACTTTTGTGACTGTTGTACTGCTTAGATTTCTGTTAGCCAAACTAGAATAGGAAAGCTTGGCACTTAGAGTAGAAAAGAGACTAGAATCTCAGGAAACCTAGAGGTGCCTACCACCGGCTCTAGGCAGATAACCAGAGAAAAACTTCTAGAGGTGCCTATCACCGGCTCTAGACAGTTAACTAGAGGTGCCTGAAATACTGGCTCTGGTAAAAGAGAAGAAGTTTGAAAAAAAAAGGAAATAACTAGAGGTGCCCAATTCTGGCTCTAGTAAGAAAAAGAAAGAAAACAATCTCGTAGGAAAAACTCTAAACAAGCTAAAGTTGAATATTCTAGTGAAACTAAGAGAGTCTTGGCATATAACTGTTCACAAGCATGCACACACTGCACGAGAGCTATAGGGAGATTCCGGACAGATCCTAACCTATCCGACAGGTTGCTGCCGCCATAGAGATCGAGCGACGGATAAGGGACAGTTCACTGTTTGAAGGCCAACACAAATTTTTTTTTCTTGTTTTCATTTTTAATTGCTTGAGGGCAAGCAAAGACTTGAGTTTGGGGGTGTGTTGAGTGTGTAAAAGTTCTATTATTTACACCCTTTTTAACCCATATTTCTGCTGCATTCAAGCATCATTGCATTGCATTTAGGTTAGTTTTCAGTAAAACATCACAAATGGACTAAAGGCACGGATTCTACTAAAAGATGGCTATTTTTGCAGGTATCTGCCATAGTAGATGTTGAAGGCAGGCGCAGGGCAGATAAGCAGGAAAGCTGAACTGGACGAGCAGTCGAAGCAGACGAATCTGTCACGGACCTGTCGTGACAGCAAGGTGACAGCAACCTTATGAAGAGGAAAAGTAAAGTGGACCTCGATAGATAGAGAAAAATCTGCTCGTCTGTCGTGTGAAAGCCAAATATTTTTCCAAGCCCCGGATCAAAAGATATGTCAAGCCAAAGCTCAAGGAGAAGAAATTCCTAGAAACAAGGATGCGGCTGGAAAGTAGGAGACTTTAGAGATTTAGTCTTTATTAGAATTTTACTTTTAATTAAAGTTGTAATCATTGTTACCTTAGATAACTTGAGCCCAAAGCTTATATAAGGGCATAGATTAAACCTAGGGCATAACGATGACCCCAGAACCGAAACCAAAAACCCCCTGTCGTCCACCCGTCACCGACATGTTCTAATTTCCCCCTAGGGCTACGGGTTGTTTTGTAAAGTAGTTGCAAGGGTTGCTTTGTTTTAGGATTTTTTCAAAGTTCAATAAAATAAACTTCAAGTTCTTTTATCTTGGTTCTAATATCTTGCAAGAGCATCGGGAGAGCATTGTGAGGTTATACATTTACTTAGCATCGGGAGAGTTAAGTATACGAAAGAGATAAAAGCGCGTTCTCTAGTTTATAGTTGAACCATCTCGTGCCTAGGGATAGGGCGAGGTTAAGTGGCTAAGGAAGAATTCATACACATCGGTGTTCATCCTTCGATTCACGCCGGGAGGTATCATCAAAGACGTGATCATCGACAGACTTGTGCCTAGGGATAGGGCAAGGCAGATCTGGGATTCTTGCCAAGCTTGAAGTACGGAGTTGGTGTTTGCTGCCGCGACAGCCAACGGACAGCTGCCGCGACAGGTGCTGTCGGCGACAGGCGCGACGACAGAACTGGAGATCCTAAGCAATTCAATACCTGCACTACTGAGCAACTCAATACCAGCCCATTCTCTCTATCTTGATTTCTCAATCCTTTATTTTACATTTTTACCTTATTATTCTCGTGACAACTCTTAATTATTTTCTTTACTTTCGTGCAGTAAACAAGGTGAAAGTCATTAGCCCAATTCCTGTGGAGACGATATCCGATACTTCGTATCACTTTACTACTTGCGTCGTGTACACTTGCACTCAATTGCGATAGACTATTTTACACGCAACAGTAACCCTTACAATTTCGGTTGATTTTTCTACCCAAAAATCAACACAATCCCCACACAAGTGAACAAAGAAATTTGTTGGCTAATAAGGTATCTCTCAATACAAATGATAGCCCAATTACATGCACTCAACCCAATTGAACAAGATATGAATGAAAATTACAATTGGGATTTTTAGACAAATAGAAATTTTGGCACAATTGCTTGGATTTGATGAATTAATGTTTTCTTGAAGATCAATTGTTGTTGCTGATGCTTTTAGATGTGTCTTTTATACCTCCTCATTGATTTCTAGCCGTTTGGGTGGTTGAGAACATAAATGGAGCCGTTGGAACCCTCTCTTACCACCATAAATGCACTTCTGCAGCTACCAGTATCGGTACGCGGGAAGGTGTATCGATACTTGTCTCAGAAAAGAAAGAGCCGTTGTGTGCAATAAATAGGGCGTATCGATACACGCGTAAGCGTATCGGTACGGGGTATCGAAACGGTAAAGGCCGTATCGATACTATTTTCTCAACTTAGCTCACTGTCGATATCTGTATCGGTACAATGGTTATGTGTATCGATACGGGTCAACGACTTTTTAAAGTTTGGTTACCAACCAACCAACGGTCATATTTTTTAAACCGACTTAATCTTTAAAAATTATAAAGACCGTATCGGTACGAGGGTTTGCCGTATCGGTACGCTATTCAAACTCTTTGAATTTTAACACAGGGGCGTATCGATACGATGGTTTGCTGTATCGATACGTGTTCCGACAGTAACCAAGTTTGGCAAAATGGTATCGATACGCTTGGAAGTGTATCGATACGCCTGTACGATTTTCAATGGTTTTGCCTTGGAACACTTAGAAAATATTTTGAGTTTGAGTTTTATAAATCAGTTTTAAAGAGTTGGTGTTTTGAAACTTATTTAGGGATTTATAAAAACAATTTTAAGTTTTACAAATTGATCCTTAAAGATCTAATTATATCAAAATTAAACATATGTTTTACAATATATAAGTAAAATATTAAAATATTAAAATAACATAAAAAATAATTAAAATATTTTATTAATATTTAACTAAAAATATAATAAAATAATTAAAAGTATCTATAAAAATAAGTAAAATTGTAAAATTAAAATATCATAAGCTAGTAAATTATTCAATAACTAAAATTTAAAATATTTATAAAGTATAAAAAAATATATAAAAGTCTTCGTCAAAAAATTTAGACGATTTTGATTTTTTTTTTCTCTTCAAACAATGTAAGGAAGAAAGAATCTTAAAATAAAGTTAATGTGTTTCTCTCGACCGAACAAAAATTTTCTACCCTTTTGGTGCTCTTATCTCTCAATACTAAAAAATTAAACTCTACACTCTAAGCCTATTTTCTAAATCACAAACCTTAAACCCTAAATTTTAAACCCTTTACTTGATTAAATTTGTACACATACTTTTATGATTCATATTCATTTTATATTGATAAAATTTTTAATTAGGATTTAAGATTTAAGGTTTGCAATTTACAGTTTGAAGTTTAGAAATTAAGATTAGAGTGTAAAATTTATTTTTAAGTTAATTTTTGAATAATTTATAATTTAATAGCTTCTGATATTTTAATTTTATAATATTTATTTATTTTTAATTTTTAATTTTATTTTTGTTTCTTTTTAGCCGTATATTGAATCATTTTAATATTTTCTTAAATTCATATTTTTACCTAAAAATTAATTTTGCCTTCGTACTCAACCATAAAATCAATTTTTTCTCAAACTAGTCAGAAAATCAATTATGCCCCTCTTCCATGTCATCTTCACACATAGACTGCTATGTCATTACACGTGCACCGCCACCTCAGCACCGTTGACCGTCACGTCAGCACTGTTTACCTCCACGACAGCATTGTAACGATCAACGTTGGCTTTCGTCAGTCCAGGGGCAAATGGTGATGCAATTTGACTACTTCAAGGGCTAAATTGATGCGAAAATACTATAAGGGGCGAAATCGATAAATTGAAACTACTACAGGAGCAAAAGTGACCCTTAAGACAAAAAAAATGTAAAGACCTTAATTGTGGGCTTAAAGACATTTCTAGGACCATTAGGTCCTATTTTTTTTTACTAAGTAAGACCTAATTTTTTATATTTCCCGGACTAGCATCATAACAGTGAACTCGTCGTAGAAGTACGACGAGTTCGAATAAAATATTATATTTTAACTTTTTTTTTGAAACTTGCCGTAGAACCACGACAAGTTCTAAAAAATTTTAATTCTTTTTTTGTTTTAATCTAATTAATCGCATTAACAGATAATTAGCAAATCCTAATTGGAACTCACCGTGCATGTTATGCGAGTTTAATTTTTTCCATTTTAGTTCTTTAATAAAAATGTTAGATTTAAAAAAATTTAATTGAAACTCCCTTTGCATACACGACGAGTTCCAATTATGATTTGCTAATCATCTATTAATGCGATTAATTAAGTTAAAACACGATTTTTTTTGAAAAAATTTGGTACTTGCCGTAGTTTTACGGCGAGTTTCAGAAGAAAAAAATAGAAAATATAATATTTTATTCGAACTCACTGTACTTTTACAGTGGGGTTGACAACAGGTCCGATTTGGATGGGTTGGAGCTTCATCCACCCCATCATCCGTATCTCAAATCGTCACCTAACCCACCCACCACCCGCTTGATCATTGACCCAAATCCGCCCCACCCATCAACCGCGGATGAGGCGGGTGGATCGGATCATAAATAAGTTCTATTATTAGAAATTCATAGTTAAAAATACATGTAAAATCTTACTAAAAATATTTAATATCTAATACATTAAAGTCAACTATTATTAAAGTTCTAAAATTTTAAATATTGTTACATACACCAGAACCTACATAAATAAAATCTTCATTTCCCAATAATAAACAAAAACTTAAAAAATCTAAGGTTCAAAATATTTTTTAAAATTAATATTATATCAATGGATGGGCGGGTGACGGATTGAATGGTGGGTTGAAATTTTTTCACCAAACCCATCACCCGCTCCATCCGCCACCCACTTTAAATCCATATTTTTCGTCTATTTAGTTGGATCTGGTGAGTCGGGCGTGCCACTATCTATGGATAATTGCCGACACTATTTTACATGAGTCCACTGTATGATGCTAATCTGGGAAATATAGAATTTTGAGTGTTAGTTTGATAATATTAAGATGTAATGGTGTTAGTTTTGTCTTTACGCCTTAATTGTGACTCTGAATGCCGCCTGTCTTTGTTCATCTTGCTTCGAGTCATTTTAGCATTGCCTCACTTTGTTATATTTGTATTTGGCTAATTAATTGTTGCAATTCCCCACTTGGAATATACTTTTTGCAGCAATTCTCAATGAAAGTGCTGACTGGCTGCTAGTAAAAACACCAGATCTGCTAATTTTATATATCATGATAGATCGTTAAACGTGATGCATGTCAGTTCCATATTCTTCTTAAAGACTTTGAGATTTACACGATTAACAAAAAGAACATGAAATTACACAATTTGGCCTTCTCCGTACCCCTCAAACAAAACGAATATGTGAAAAAAACTGAACAACTGCATTAAACTATAGAGAAGACAACCCTTAACGTTCACTGCAATCTGTATTAAACTAGAAAAGGCTTTGGATACAGCATCTGTTTCCTTCAAATTCAATTTACAGTTTTAAAAACAGCTTTTGTCTTTAAACTAATATTTTTCTTGCACTACATCTCGGGGTCTACAATTTTAACGTCTATAGTTTTTCATTGTTCCACGTGAAGAATCCAGGCTACACCGTGCCCTATTGTTTCACATTTGGCGCGAAACCCCCTCCCCATGTGGATCCCAACGGTTGTTGTCTGCTTTCGGACATCTTTGAAACTGAGCTTTTGTCCCTGTGAGCTTCATTGACTCCCACTCTCTCAATAGACCACAAATGTTGTAAAAAGAACATAAAGTAACAAACTTGAAATGTAATACAGGAATTAACTCAACAAAAAATTCTCACCCTACTGTTAAATATGTTCTTTCTGAAACCAGAAAAGCTGGTTAAATTTTTTTCATGAGACAGGAAAAGTTAAAAAAAAAAAACAAGCTTCGGATATGGTGTTGTTTATGCTGGTGAAGGTTGAGACGAAGGAATATCAGGGCTGACACGACAACCTTCGAGCATGAACACGATATCGGGCATGGTTGGTCGATCGAGAGGATCTGGGGCTGTGCAAAGTAGCCCAACTTTGACTCCTAGGAGAAACTCTTCCCATTCTGATGATTCTGGGTCAAGCTCAAGTAACCCTGGTTCTAAAAGTTCAGTGATTTGGCCTTTTTGAAGCTGTTTCTTCACCCATTTGACAATGTCTTCATCTTGTGTGAACATAACCGGTCTCTTTCCGGTGAGTAGTTCTAGTAGGACAATGCCGAAGCTGTAGACATCGGATTCTTTGGTGGTTTCCCCGGTTAGAACTGCTTCAGGGGATACATAACCCAATGTTCCAACCGATGCTGAAGTGGAAGGTTCTGATGGGGTTGCGATCATGAGTCGTTCCAAGCCGAAATCCGACAAATGTGCTTCAAAATCTGCGTCGAATAGGACGTTTTGGGGCTTCACATCTCCATGAACAATGTTGGATGTGTGTAGAAAGGCTAAACCACGGGCTATGCCTAGCGCAATTAGGTGGCGCATCGGCCAATTGAGGACATGTCCATCTTGGTGGGATGCTTCTTGGAGGAGTGTTGCCAGGTTGCCATTAGGCATGTAGTCGTATACTAGGAGCCTCAAGTCCGGTGGTCCTGCGTAATAGCCTCGAAGAACCGTTAAGTTCCGGTGCTTCACTTTGCCTACAAATTCGGCTTCTTTCCTAAATATGTTCTCAGCAAGTGATCCATCTGGTAGACGGCGGATAGAGAGCACCATTCCGTCATTGTAACAAGCCTTGAAAACTAACCCGAACCGTGTTCTGCTAAGCACATTCTCTTCAGCAAATTGCCTAGTTGCTTCGATTGTTTCTGCTACCGTGATCTTGTCATTGAACATAACAAGCTTTGGGCCTCCATTTTCCGAGCTCCTACGGCCCCCACTTGCTCCCGAACTATCCCTCGTTGGGCTACGTTTCTTGTCCCCAGCAGCTTCTTTGAGCTTCTTGCGCCATCTGAACAGGCTAAAGACATAGAAGCAACAGCATAATGACATGAAACAAGCAGCACATGCTACCACAACCATCAAAAGAATCAATCGTTTCCTCCTGTTCTTTTCGGCTACATCCTCGCACTTTCGATGCAATGGCCTTCCACATAGCTCTCGATTCTCCGCAAATGCTGATGCATTGTTGAATCTAGAGCCCAGAGTAACTGGAATCTCTCCTACTAGGTCATTTCTCGAGACATTTAAGTAGACCAATTCAGAAATAAGACCAAGGCTAGAAGGAATCTCTCCACTCAAGTTATTTGAAGAAAGATCCAGCATCTTAAGATTGGATAGCCGGGACAGAGAATCCGGTATGCTTCCGGTGAGCTGATTACCATCTAGTAACAAAGCTGTCATTGATGAGCCTCTGGAGATGTCCATTGGGATTTCTCCAGTTAAGTTGTTACCACCCAAATCTAGCACATTCAACCTAGAAAGGCGAGAGAGATCAGCGGGAATTCGACCAGTCAAAGAATTTGATCCGAGCTCGAGAACTTCAAGATCAGTGCAGTTTCCAAGCTCAGGTGGGATCACCCAAGTTATGTGATTATTAGACAATGAAAGAACAACCAGTGAACTTAGAAATCCGAAAGTTTCTGGTAATTGACCAGAAAATAAATTGTAACTAAGATTCACATATTGCAAGCTCATCAAGCTACTAAAACCTTCCGGAACATCCCCAGATAACATATTCTCCTGCAATGCAATGACTTGCAGATTAGGTAAACCTGAGAGCTCAAATGGCAACTCACCAGAGAGGTTCTGCTTGCTTAAATCAAGAGTAGTTAGCTTGAACAAATTGCCCAAACTTGCCGGCATCTTCCCGGAAAACCCGTTAGCACTCAGATTCAGAACAGCAACCTGACTCAAGTTCCCGATGCTTGCCGGAATCTCCCCGGAAAACTTGTTTCCACTCAAGTCCAACGTACTCAAATTGCTCAACCTCATTATCTCCTCTGCTATGCTTCCACTTAAGTTGTTACGTCCCAAATTCAAGGTTTCAAGCTGAGTAAGATTCCGAAGACTCCCCGGAATCGAACCGGAAAATAAATTACCCCCAAGAGAGAGCACTTTCAAACCAGTCATGCCACCTAAAAAACCAGGAATTTCACCGGAAAGTCGATTTCCTTCAAGATCAAGAACATGTAACGAACCACATTGCTTAATCTCAATAGGAACAACCCCAGTTAATGAATTGTTAGCCAGTTTCAGCTCCTCCAATCTAGGCAAATTCCCTATTTCAACTGGAATCTCACCTGACAAAAAATTCCCAGAAATATCCAACATTGTTAACGATGTTAAAAGCGTTAACCATAAAGGAAAAGCCCCATCAATCTCATTATCAGAAAGATCCAAGGCCTGTAAAACACTATAGCATTTCCCAGACTCAGGACCAGCAACATTATTGAATACATTAAACCCCAACTGAAGAATCCGAATGGAAGGCGAATAAACAGAAACATTACAGAACAGCGAAACCGGCACCGTTCCGGAGAGATTGTTACGAGCAAGTGAAACAACTTGAAGCTTAGGAAGAGCTCCAATGGCTGCTGGGATAACCCCACCAAGCGCATTGGCCTCGGCACTAAAATGAATCAATGAAGTGCAGTTGGCTAAAGCCGAAGGTAAAGTCCCTTCCAAAAGATTATAATCAAGCCAGAGATACTGAAGCAGTTGAAGCTTACCAATACTAGTGGGAATCTCACCGGAGAACTGGTTATACGAAATATTAAGGACTTGCAGCCGCGACAAATCAGCAATGCTTCTAGGAATCGAACCGGAAAACGAGTTCGAAGAAAGATCAAGATACTGGATATTTCGTGGGAGATCTCCTGGTATTTGGCCGTATAAATGGTTTTGAGCTAAACTTAAAGTGGTCAACTCAGTGAGGTTACTTATCTCGGATGGTAGTGTCCCGGAGAGTGAGTTGGACTGCAAGAAAACAACTCTTAGACGCTTGCATTGTGAAAGACCGGGAGGTATGCTGCCATTGAATGCGTTGGAACGTAGGCTGAGCTTGGTGAGGAACTTGAGTTCAGAGATACGATCGGAGAGTCGACCACCGAGTTGGAGTTCAGGTAGAAGTAGCTCGGTGACTCGGTGGTTGGAACAAGCAACTCCACGCCAGTCGCATGGAGCTGCAGGTGTTGATGGATCCCATCCGTTTAAAGCTCCAAGTGGGTCATTAAGATTAAGCTTGAAAGACGTCAATGCTTGGATCTCAGCTTGGTCCGTCTCGGCCGGTGATAAAAATGGTAAGCAAAGAAGCAAAGAAAGGACAAAGATGAAACCTTTAGTCATTTGGTTAACATTAACAACAGCAAAGTTTGATCCTTTGGCAAATGGCAACAAAAATGGAGTGTCTTTGAACAAAGGGTGTCACAGTTTATGAGAAAACAGAGGAAGAAGCATTTGTTACAGTTGAAAAACTGTTGGTTTCGCCATGAAAACAACACAGTGTTGAGGTTTTGAATCTTTTGATGATCTCTGTCTTGAAACGGGGAGTGGTGGGGCATAGAAAAAGGGAGGGGTTGGCTGCTCCTTTTAACCTCATATGATATGATGTGGGCAGAATCATTGAGCCCTGTGTGATCTTATCTTTGCCCTGCTGTAATCTTTCCCCTCTTTTTTTGTAATTTTGTTTTCCCTCTTTTACTAGCTTTTTTTCAGTCATATTTTACTGTTTCTTTCTTTGGCTTTCAAGATTTATGACTCCATTGGGAAAATGTTAGTGCACTGTAAGTAGATTTTTTTTACAAGTACTTTTAAAAGGGTGGAAAATCTTTTAAGTAATTTATTCATTTCGTTAACAATGATCTAGAAGTAAAGGATGATGTTTTTCGTGTGTGTGCCGCTTTTCGAAAAACTTCAAGACAATAGTAGAAATGCTACCATATAACCATATCAGAGTACTAAAAAAATTAAAACAAAATCAATAATCTAACCAATTCAAACATCAGTTTAATTTCTATAACATTACTTTAAATTCTTTTTAACTCACTAGCTCAATGATCCCATTTTCCTCCACTTTTGACATTTTTGTGTTATCTTTTCTCCAAAATTTCAGGTTCTAGTGTACCTTTTTCGAACTTTAGACTTTTCTGTGTTCACTATTTGATTCAAAAGTGAAGATGTCAAAGATGAGAATGGTTTTTGTAGGGAAAAGAAGATTGTGATCACACATTCTTTTCAATAGGAGTAAGTAATTTAGAAAAGGCCAAAAAAGAAGCAAGCTGTAAGCCCTACCCACCAAACAAAAGGCTAATCAAATCAAATATTGTGTGAGCCACAACCTAAAAAAACCAACAAATTAAAATCGAATTTAAAATCCGGTTAATTGAAATGAAAAAATTGATTTCGATATGATTGTTTTAAAAAATAGTTTGATTCAATTACAATTTACAGTTTTTGGCTAAAATTGAGTAAACGATCCGACTGACTATATACAATATTTGTAAACTTATGCATTAGAATATTTTATAATCTAGTGATTTTGATGATCCCTTCGATTCTCTGTAGACTTTTATTATAACCGATTTGGTTAACTAAAATAATTTATTAACAGTTAACGGAACTCAATTTTACACATCCCTAATAGCCCCCCGCTCTTGACTAAATGATGCAAAAAGCAACCCATAGTTGGGTCTTTTAAGAACATTGTTTTTGGTGGCAAATTTGAATTGATTTATGTTTAGGAGGGAGCTAGTTTAAAAGCCTAAATAATAAGATTTAGAAAACTTTAGGTGCCAAGTCAAAATAGAATTATGATGTGCTTTTGCCAATGATGACATGTTGCACTCTCAACACAACTGATAACCTGGAATGGACCCCTCCAAGGAATTGTGTAGCAAACCAAACTTTAATTACAAAATTCACACCACTATGATCGATTATGCCCTATTATATCCAACTCTATTGAGTATCATTATATATTAGAACTCAATCAGTGGTTTCAGTGAAAAAGAGAATCACGTTCATCTTAGGAGACCCGAGTTCAATTCGTTTTGTTTGCAAGGTGTGTGTGCATTGTAAATGGTTAAGAATATGTATGAACATATACTATCTTTAAAAATCTGTAAACTTGTTAGTTTACTGTGCTCAACCAACCGAAATCAAATCGAGACGGCCATATTGAAGTTGTTGGTGCAATTTCAGGTGGCAGGTGTACCGGATGCAGCCGAATAAATGACTTGTTTTTTTACTTCCTATGGAATTATGTTTTGAAGAGATTTGCCGGTGGAGTACAGGTAGAGCGCCATTAAAGACTGTAGCCAGCTCTACTTAAAGCTGGCTGATTAAAGCCTTAATCCAATAAATTTAGCAGTGGTGGATCAACGGCCGCACTTAATGAAGTTTTGTACGTAAAGATTCCATTGCTTTTGAACTGATAATATTAGATTGTCTTAAAATTCTGATTCTCATCCATAATATGTACAGTATGGGAATCTTGCTTCAAAGTTCATACTCAGATGTATTAACAATCAAAATAATTGAATTCGGGTTCTAGTCCAATTCATATCTTCACTCTTAAAAAGTGACATCCAGTATGTCTAGGTTCGAATTTTCAGTGCATAATCTCTGATAAAACCTTGAGCAAATTTGAAATGATTTACAAACTCTTGCATTATACTAACACCAGACTCAGAAAATCCAAAATCGAAGTCTGTAAACAGTAACAGATACATATATATAGGTAAGTATGAAACAAATCAGTGGGGATTATCAAACAGGATAAGTTTTTGTAAGAAAACTATCTTATATAACACCTCAACTATAAGAAAGACAATACAATGCGTTTCAAGCTATAGTTTCTCTTGTTTGATTGTTGCCCTGATGTAAAGTTGAGCCCAAACATTTCCTTAAAAGTCTTCTCTGGGTCTACCAAGCCAACCAGCTTTGCAACAACGGCAGCACTCTCGGTAATGTGATCCATGTCTTTACAGTCGGTCCACAAGCTGTAAGCCAACTGCAACCTCCTGTGTTTCGTGTTCAACCCGATGCCCCATTTAAGGAAGAGATTATCTCGTTCTTGAGCGGAGAGTCTCTTGCGCATCTTCTGACTCAGCATATGCCTTTCACGACGTAGATCCTTCTTACTGTTTACAACATATTCATAGAGATAATTAAGTTGCTTTCGATTACAAAGGGTATTCATCACCAATGTTCCAAAAGCTAGTGAGAATAAATCATATATACCTTGAAGCAGGGTTAAGAACTTGTCCGTTTTCCACCATCTGATTACCATGGGATGATACACTCCTAAGAAATGACAGCCTCCTATGTTCGACCTCCATGTATATATAATCTTTTGGATCTCCCTTAAATAGCAGAAAAAAGTATGTCCTGTGGACCAATGACACATTGCAAGCATGCCAGAGTTCAATGATCTCTCTTTGAAGCCTCTTAAATTCCGAAGGCCATGCCGAAGGACTTCCACAATTATCTGGTATAGGGTCCAAGCCAACGTCTTTAACATCCTTGACATGTACAATGGGTTCTGTGACCTGAACCTGTCATGCATGAACAATATCATATTCAGAAAGCCAATTCTAAAGCATATAAACAATGGCATATTCAGCATGGATCTCCTGTTTCGATCATGTAATTAACACTCACCGCATGATCAGCAAGTTGCTTCTTAGACATTTCTTCTGTTCCTCCCATGGAAGCAGAGAAAACAGTATTATTCTGATCCTCTGGAGTTGGGACATCCGGAGCAACATGCTCAACTTCAGCAGCACTTATTAAAGAGCTTTGAGATTCATTTTTTTCTATCGGGGCGTTAAGCTCATATTCAGTAGCACTTGTTGAAGAACTTTGAGATCCATTTCTAGACAACCCCTCATTTGGAAGATCATACTTCAATGCAGAAATTTTTTTCCGGAAACTATCTGGTCTTCCAGGGAAATCTTTCTCATTCTCCATGGGAGGTGTGCTCTCATCCTGCTCTAGCCTTTCGATCCATTCTGAGGTCAAAGCTGTCATCAGACTCGCTTTACAACTTATACTCCTAGTTAATTTCAAGCTTCTACGGCTAGATATTTCTTCTTTTAGCTCCCATAAATATGTTTTTTCAGGAGATGAAAAAGCAATATCTGGATGGTTGCTACTGTTTTTCAAGTGGAATGACACAGATTCTCGCTTTGATCTATCTTCATTGCCACTATCCATCAATCCTGAGATATCCATGTTTTCTCTTGGAGAAGTCATATTATAATTTTTATAGTTCTTTGGGCTAGATTCTGACAAATTTGAGTCTGAATATCGATTCATACTTGACCTTCCCGAGTCAATGCAACGAACTTCTTTGCAGGGTGCCTCTGAATTTTCATCAACAAGTTCACCATTTTCGTCCTGGCTCAGATTACTTCCTACAAAATTAGGAATTTTAGGTGACAGATGCGGGGAGGAACCGGGATGTGGCATATTCAGTTTGAAGTCAGGAAGCTGGAGGAAGCTCTCTTCAGAACTGCAGCTTTGCCTATCCGATGGGGTGAAGGACCTATCACCGATATCCATAACAGGTGTAGCAATGTTTGAATGTTCAAATCCCCAAGAATTTTGCACTCGCAGGTTGGGGTACTGATCTGGAGCTGCCTGGTGAAGGAGAAGAGATCCGAGTTAAACTTTGGATGCTGAAGTGAACTTAAAAGAGCCATCAAATGATTCAATTATTTAGACATACCCATATTTTCACTGGTTTTTCATCACTGAGACTTTCATCCTTCACCGTTTGTCGCAGTTCCTCAACCTCAGACCTGGCAAGTTCTCTTTGCTGTATCAGTGTGTTTATCTCTTTCTTCAGCTGCATGAAGCATGTAGGAAAATTAAATAATTCATGGATTAAGCAAAGAACTCGGCAATATTGTATTTAAATTCTTGAAAGAATCATCAATTCAAAAGCTTGGTGGTTAACAACTATTTTTGTAGGAAATATCCACCAGCCATTCTAAAATTACTCCAATGAGTGATGCAAGAGTAAGAGGTGCAATGCAAATCGAACCTTTTCAATCTCAAGGTCTTTCTCTCTCAGCAGTTCAGCAGAATCAGAGGAAACAAAAGTTGTTTGTGCATTTCTCAGCTCGTTCTCTAGTCTAGCCAATTCTCTTTGCAATTGCTTCACTAATGCTTTATCGGACACAACCACATTGACTTGTGCATTGGTAGTCACTTCTTTAGCACAACTTGCAAACAAGAGGGTGTTTCTCGATTGTTCAACATGAGTTCGTGCTGGACTAAGGGTACAAATGATAGCAGTTCGAGCATTGCCTCCAAGGGAAGACTGAAGTATACGGGTCAGCTTTGAATCTCTGAAAGGAATGTGCCCATTTCTTCCCTTGCTGCAGTTGAATATAAATTTATAAGATGTGGTTATAAATTATAATCACTGCTTTATGCTTGAGGCTCAAGGTGTAATATAAGCATCAAGGAGGGTAACCCTGAGTAAAAGTGAATCAGAATCCGAGTTCATAAACATCGGGACATGCATGCAAAGGGAAAAAGAAATTAAAAAAGCACATGATAAGTATTTTTTGTAAGTTTTATGGTACTAGATGCTATTATTGGCACAATACCAAAGGACAGGAAAGCAATGGAATTTACTGGTTTTTCGAAAAAGGGCCTTTCATTGCCAAAAAGAAAAAGATTCTCAAAGTGCTACAAACATTAGAACAAGACTTTAATAAGAAGCTAACCTCAGCTTACGGATAACAGTTCCAAGTGTTAATAAGCTTCGGTTTATATGACAACCTTCTTTCAACCTAGCACCAGCTGATAATGTCTGAGATGCACGCTCACTTCCTGCAAGATCAACAAAGTTCTGGACAAAACAAGGATGAAATCATCAGTTTCTTTTTCCAATATCTATTGTCCAATAAAATCTGACTGAAAAGTATATACTGTTTCGTACCACAGTGGCTGCAAGGGTACTTGATTTG
This sequence comes from Hibiscus trionum, assembly GCA_030270665.1. Lineage (NCBI taxonomy): Eukaryota > Viridiplantae > Streptophyta > Magnoliopsida > Malvales > Malvaceae > Hibiscus > Hibiscus trionum. Next base: position 24,907,914 of record BSYR01000006.1, on the reverse strand, counting down.
CCATTGCCTAAAAATTCTCGTGCAGAACTTTCTATCGTCTGATGAGTGACATAAGCACATGAAAATATATATTAATCAAGAAGTAAAATAGAATATCATATCATTTTCAATTGAACAGTATTGAAAAGTGTTGCCATGAAACAGAAAACATACAACTTTCAAAATTTGATGGGATCTAGAGCTTGCTTCATTCAGAGAAGTCTCTCCTATTTGTCTTTGAGCTGCCAATAAGCACCAACACATGCTTAAATACACAGTCATGAGCTAGTTAAAGGGAGACTTGTTGAGACAATCTGTTACCTTCACACACCGATAGAAGCTCTTTAAAATGATTCCAGTCCCGCAGTGTTTCTTCTGTGAGTTTCTCAACAACTGTCCCTCTCTATCGAATCAGCGATCGGTTAGTGAGATAGTCCGTAAGATAACTACTTCCTAATAAACAAAGGATGTAACGTTGTAACTCACTTCTGGATCATCTAGAAGCCTAAGTGGAGTACTGTCTGCACTAAGGAGGTCTCTGACGGATTCATTGTAAATCTCCATAGCTGAGAACTTCAGGATAAACTCTCTTTCTTTGTGCTACAGAAAAAATACAGTATGTTTTTAGCCAAAGAGAGGAATACAATCGAATAGTATACTGTATAACCACAAAAATGTTGCATCTCCATTACCCTTTGTATGTAGTCATAAATATCTGTCATGGCATACTCAGTGATTCCGGTCATTGTATACGTCTTTCCGCTGCTTGTTTGTCCGTAAGCAAAAACACTTGCTGAAAAATAGTTTTATGTTAAGAATTGAAAAAGGTGACCATGAAGTTATGGGGAGTCAAAAAAGAGCCTTATAGAGGGTATGCAAATAAGATGCACTCACAGTTTATACCACTGACAACTGAAAGAGCGACTTCCTTTGCTCCATCTTCATACACTTGCTGGTTTGGACAATCAGAGCTGAAAACTCTGTCTGAAATCAGCAGCACAGCCACAAATCGGAAAGAATGAAAAGAAATGAGAAACTGCTGATGTCAACTTCATACATGATGAAATGTCAACAAATTTTCCTAACAAGAATCAAGGCATTGGTATTAACAAACTCCCAATTCACCTTAGGCAAGCAACATTCTATACCCGAGATTAAGACATGATATTGTATATAGGAAAGGAATTTCAAAATTCTACCATGGAAACATATTCAAAGGAAAACGAAGTCTTTCTGCATCTAATGCAGGTGAAATCAGCTATTTCCGGAAATTAGAGACATTTTCGAAACTTATTTTTTTCCAAAGGTGAGGAGTGACTGAGGAAAGCAATCAAATTATACATGAACTGAAATCTGAACTCATACCAAATGTATAGGCAGTTGGGTACATGGATCTCTCTGAAACCGAAAGGCTGTTCCGGTATATGATAGTGTTATCATTGATGCATTCCCAGTCTGATACATCATGCCTAGCTATTTCCTTCCCACTAAGAGGGCGCATTCGAACCGAAACGAAAATTCTCTCCCCACAGCTTGCTGGCTCTTGCATTTGCTCATCTCCACCGTCCATCCCCATCTCCGAGCTTCCTTCTCCAAAAATGAGTGCTACTTTTCTTTATCTCAGCTCTCTACCACTTATTCTTCCCCATTCAATTTGGCTCATCACAAATTCACAAGGTTTGACAATGAAGCTTCAATTAGTATAAGGACCACCAACCCTGCAATCAACAAACTAATCATGGGTTAGTGCTAAATCCACCCAGCATTTTTTCTTCAGTAAATTGTCTCAACCCAGAAACAAAGCCGCCCCATGTCTTTATTCAGAAACGTCAATGTAAACACAAATAATTGGCCAAAGGGAAACAAAAATCGTATCCTTTATCACCGGCTATAATAATTCTTTAAGTCAACAATCATACGGCGAGACTATTTTTATTTGAGTTGTAATTAATTCAAGATTTTGGACTGTTCTAAGATGGTCTCTATTTACAGACTGTCGAAGTCAGATTCCCACACTGTTTAAAAACAGAATCTTTTTGGAATAATCATTAAACAAAATGAAATTACAACAAATATAGTTTGAGAATTAAGAAGTTTTTACCTTGGGATTGAAGGGTATTGCTATTTTCCAAGGAAAGTTTGATATTTTCCCCAGATTTGGATTCGGAACATCTGCAATTTGCAAATATCAACTTTGTTGTTTCCCTGGTTTTCTTCTTCTAAATTTAACCTGAAAGAAACAACATAATCCAATGTTATTTTAAACCCAAATTCCAAATGCAGAGCACAATGAACAAAAGTGAGTATGAAAAGAATTACAGCAACAAATTTCAACTCTTTCTTTTTGAGCCATAGTTACCTCAAAACTTCAAATTCTTCAGCTTTCAAACTTCAAATTTTTGCTGGTAAAACAATTTTTCAAAAAACAAAGCACATTGAAGGAGACAGAGGGTAAAAGAGAAGAAAATTTGTGATCTTTAATTCTCTGGAGAGGGAAGTTGGGGTCTTTTAATGCAATGAAGTTGAGTGAGTGAGATATTGATGTGGTTAAGCCGTCTACTTCTTTGTTTGATTGTTAGTTGATTTGGAAGCTGCTCTTAAAGTGAAAAAATATGATTAACCTTTAAAATTAAAACAAAATGGGAAAAGCTTTATGATAACAGAAGTTGATTAGATTACAGTTAAAGCTGTACCAAATTTGCTTAGCAACCAAGCCTTGTTAGTCCCTGCATTAAATTATTGCTCAAGTGTTCAAGAAAAAACTAGCTTTTCTAAATCTAAACTAGATTTCCATCTTTGGGTAGAATGTAGATGCTAAAATATATGATCCATCAAGTTTGATGGGTTCTAATCTAGCATTAGGTGTTTTCACCTCTTTTTTTCTGTCTGAATTTATCACTTCCATAAAAATTCCCATGCATGACAGTTGAAATACAAAAGGTAAAATTCTGCTAATAGTCTTTACTGTGTGTAAATCATGGATTTAGTCCATTTAACCTACTTTGATCATTTTCAAACTTATACTTTTTAAAGTTTTGAAATTTTGGTCCTAACTAAAACAGAAGTAGTGAAATCTATTATAAGTCAAAGTCTATTAATAGTTAGAAATGGCAATGGGTCTGATGTTTGTATTCTTTTAATTATATGAATATGTATTCTCAAATATGACTAAAAAGTCGAGGTCTATTTTTATGCACAAATTATCTTAGTATTACTATCTGAATTTGAACTCGATCATATATAAAATATGCCGATATGCACAAATTTGAATATGAATAAGCTAAAATTAAGAAACCAATGTTCAAACTCCCTTAAAAGCAAACTTATTGTGGATTTTGTAATTTGAAGTCGGATTTAGATATCTGCATATGCATCCGTATAAGTAGTGTGGGTTTGTATAATGGATATATAACGGTGTCTAAACACATCTGCTTCAAATCCACAATAGATAATAATCTTCATATATGCATATGAATCTGAACATTATCCAAACCCGCAACATTTAAATCCACAAGTACATATTAGATTTTCATAAATATCTAAATTTCACAAGTATAAAAAATAATGTTGAAGAAATTAGAGTATAAAGATTAAATCAGTAATTTATACATATTATAAGGACCAATTATCAAATTTTACCAATGAAAAACACATGTTTATCTTAGTGGTTTGACATCATTTTCAATCACTCTTTTTATCTTAAAAAGTTCAAACACGTTGTATGATATTATTATTGGTTTATTACCAAAAGAATAATAAAAACTAAACATTTCATCATTTTTTGTTTAGAAATTTCTCAACCCAATTTCTTTCTTCTTTTGTTCATAATCCAAATTCAAACTTATGACAGTCTTTCATGATGATATCTAATTTTTGTACAAAATTCAAAGTTAAAAAATACAATTAATTAATAAATATTGGCAAAGTCTTACCTTATGCTGACCTTAAATCCATTGTATTAATTGTCCTTGGAATTTTATGTCATGCAAGAACACAGAGGCCAAACACAAAAGCTGCTACAGACAGAAAGCATGGGGACCCTTTTGACCAAAACCCCCCAAAAAATAATAATTGCAACTTCACCCCCCATCCCCATGTGCTGAGAAAAGCCATTGCTTAACATATTCCACTCCTTCAAAGATGAATGGAGCCCCATGCATATGCTTGTGTTCACATAAATTTGTTTCCAAAATAACCTTAAATTTGGTATGGTTGATGTACAATGGGTGGGCTCGACGGAGTCGGAAATTAAGATCAAGGGAGTAAAGTATAATTAATTATAAAATAAAAAAGACTGAATTCAAATGAATTGAAAATTAAGGGTCTAAATAGATAAAAAAAAAACTCCTATTAATAGCCCACAAAGGACTACATAGTTTTCTCTCAGAATCAGATCATTCATTTTTGTTTTCTAAACACTCGTCTATTTAAAACTTACGTCATTTTAACAAATAATTCTCCGTTTAAATCAGAAGCGATGAACCGTAACCAATAGCCACAACCATCATTCTTCTCGTTATATGTTAGAAGGTATACCAATTAACATTATTATATAATTTGCAAGATTTGACAACTTAAAAAATTAGATTGCATGCATGTGCTCTTCCCATTTTTATTCTCTCAAAACATGAAAACAATGCCTTCTCTTTATCTGTTTTTCACTCCAAAAAAAGTTTAATAATTCTTTTTGGTACAAAAAAAGAGCATTCATTTCTTTCTTTTCTGGTTTTTTTCTTTTTTCCTTTTGCTTTTCTAGCACATGGTTTCAATATTATTGAATTAGGTATATGAATATGTGATTTCTTTTTCATATTTTCATCATACATATTTCTTGAAATGCAAATCAACCAACACTGTTTCAAACATCAGGGCCAGAATGTTTTATAAGTGTCGGAGCTCAATCCAATTCATTGGGTTGCATCATTAGACACAAGTCGAAGTTGTTCTTCCAACGGGTTTTTTGAAATTCTGTCATGGGTGTATTTTTAGTCACAATCTGACTCAACACGCCAGATTATTTTACGAGAGTATAATTTAAAATTTACAAGTCTCATATTTTGACCTTTAAATTGTCTTTACATATTCGAACTCGCATGCTCGTAAATAAAGGAATGCACTTTATTCATGTAGAAGTGTGCATAATTTTACGAAGAAATGTGTGAATTCGAATATATGTAGGTGCACTTGAGTTCAACAGTATATTATGGAGAAAGATATGCCATTTATTTCAAACTATCCTTTTCATGGAACCTAGAACATGGAGGAACATTTTTAATCAGAATTTTCAATGTAATAAGGAGCACCAAGATGCCACCTTCTGGACTGTTAGGCATATCTTCTGTAATTTAATATGACAATAAAATAAATTCAGAATTGGACTTAGTAGCTTATTGTTTAGAGCATGAACCGACCAAAAATGTTCAAAACTTGCTTGTAATTATGTAACCTAACCAATTAATTATAATTTATAAAGAACCATATATCAATGTAGATTAAATAAAGAACTTAATAGTTGTCAGATAATTAATTTAATCTTCATTTTCTCTCAGAAATCCCTTTTAAATCCACAGACAAGATGGTGAGTGTTTGCTAGATTATCAAAATCACATCCATAATTGATTATTAGCAAGGTGTTTAGACATCTTTTTACTGCAACAACCATATGAGTTTGGCAACAACAGTTACTTAGTGAGTGGGTTACCTTAAAAAAATGTCTGAAAGAAAGCCTAATAACTGATAATTAACCTGAATTATAAATGGGGTCTTCAAGCTCTATGATGTTGGATAGCATTAGCAATGCATATGCCCCTGTTTCCCTGGTTGCAGTCCATTGTTTTTGGTCCTGTTTTCAGCTCTGTTTTGTTTTGTTTTTTAGCTACTTGTTCCTTGCATTTCTTTCTGTGTTGGTTTATGCAATCCAAGATGCAGAGCTACTCAACCAGGTGGGGTTGGTTTGGCTATACATAGATCGGTGCATACCAATCTGTTTTGTTTTCGAACGAGTTAAACACCTTTAAAAGTACTTCTCAAAAACATTTTCTTACTGCACTTTTCAAAAGTAAGGTCGAACTGAATGCGAACGAAGCCCGAATTCGCAGGGCATTTCGACTAGGGCTTTTGTGGTGCGTGTTACTCAAATAAAGAGTCGTTATCTATGAATGCAATGCTCCCATTGATGACACCTCCTTCATTACATAGTGCCTTACGTGGTCCAAATACAGCTTCATTTGCAATCACAAATTTATTTTAAAATATTATATATATATATTGGATTAATATATATGATGATGAGTGACGTGTGTTTGTTTGAAAAGGAGTGAATGGAGAATTTGAATCCATGTTTCTTAACTTATTAATTCCAGCATAAATGGCGATGTGAATTAGGTTAGGTAGATGTATAATAAAAGCAGAGAATGAAGCTAAATAACATGGAATTAGTGGAACAGGTTGGTTTAATGTGTTTGGACATGTTAATCAAACCAATAATTATATGACGTTTCTCCCAATTATTACCTCAAACTTAACATCACTCACTTCCAAATCAATACCCTTTACATTATAAATATGTAATTTTGTTTACGTTAAATTATTACCTCAAATTTTTATATTTAATTCCTCTGTTAATTCTATTTAGTTTACGTTAATCACCGACTTACCAACTATAAAAGATAAAGGGTAAACTACTCAGATAGTCACCCAACTTTCACCTTTTTCCTATTTTAGTCACCCAACTAAATTTTTTGTCAAAATCGTCACTAACGTTTAGTTTCGTTATCATTTTGGTCACCGGCCGTTAAAAATTAATGGAGATAGTGATGTGTCATGGGATAATAACACTTTTAGTCTTAAAATTTATGGATTTTTTTTATTTAGGTCTTAATTCAAAATAACTTAACAAATACATGAGTCAAATCCTAGATTTCCCATTTCTTTCAACTTCCTCCGCAACAACACTTTTAGTCTTTTTTTTGTCCATGTTAATTTCTTCATCCCATTTTTCCAAATTGAAGCTTAATCATTTTAAGCAAATTTTTTTGAAAGAATCATTTTAAGCAAATTAAATTTCAAATGTGGAATCATAAATAAATTTTCAACCGTAAAGAAACAATAGGTCCAACCTCCGTGCAGATTTCTATAAGATGTTCCTCAGTAGCATTATAAGGTATATTCCTAACTGCCAACCAAAACAAAAAGAAAATAAATACTAAATCCAGTAACTTTGTAAAAAACAAAAACAACTTCGGATTAATACCAATTAACCAATTAAAGAATGAAAATAAAAAACAATGATTAATTGCTACAAATACAATCTAAAAACAGAAGCAAAAACAGAGAGAGAGACCGAAAACGCAATGATGTTGAGGAGTGGCCATGAAAAGGGGATTGAAATCAATAGGTCTTCTTCTTCTTCCTCCACGTCGCTCTTTCGAATTCAAAGGGATGACGTTAAATTAGTTTCTCCAAAGATTCGCTCTTGATTTCTCTGTAGTTTTCAGTTATAAGAAAAATGAAGAAAAGAAATAAACAAGGATTCGATTCGCTTGTTGTCAATTGGCACACGTTAGACAAAGAGAAAACTAAACAAATAAAGGGGTAAACTTCAGTTCTTTAATTAAGAGTAAGATTTTACGTGCAGTGTATATAATGAAATGAAAAATGTTGCAGAGGAAGAAGAATGAAAATGGGAAATTTGGAGTTTGACCTATATATTTGTTGAGTTATTTTAAATTAAGGCTTAATTAATAAAAAGCACAAGTTTTAGGACTAAAAATGTTATTATCCCATGACATGTCACCATCTCCGTTAATTTTTTTAACGGCAGGTGACGAAAATGATAACGAAACTAAACGTTAGTGACGGTTTTGACAAAAAAATTAGTTGGGTGACCAAAACAGGAAAAATGTGATAGTTGGGTGACCACTCGTGTAGTTTACCCAAAGATAAAATACTAACATTTTATTCATGTAAACACAAACCCCATACAGGAGAGGCACCAAGGGCTGATAAGGACTTTGTCCCCCTTGATAATTTTTTTTTGAATAAATAGAACTTTATTCATCCAAAGAAACCTTCAAGTACAAACACCCTATATAAACCCGCATGCAACATTCAGCAAACAAAGAAAAAGAAAAAATTATACAGACATCCTATCCCACCAAAAAATCAAGATAGCCCCCAAATATTTACTATTTTACCCGCAGAACTATTGTGTCTATACTTTCCTAACATTTTCATACGAACATCATTTTTAATTAACAAAAAAAAACATCGATAGCCTGCCTAATACGAGAACCATGCAATCTGAAAATTCGTTCTTGCCATATATAATAGTTCATCCCACACCAAGCCAACCTAATTATCGTGGCCAGCAAAATTTTATTTTTACCACGCCACTGAACTCACATAAAGAACTCTGACCAAGAATTAACTTCAAAAGGAATACCGCAGACCTGCACAACAGTTTCCCAAAGTTATCTCTAAGGTTCGAACTCACGTCCTCTCCTTATGAGTGCAATGTGCCTTACCAATGCACTCAACCCTTGTTGTTTGTAAACATTTTCTTTTAGTCTCCAAAATAAAAATTGTATATTTTTATAGTTAATGAAGTAATAAAACTGAACTCATTGAGTGGTCTCAATAGTAAAGGATTGGATTGTTTCCCCCTAGATGACCTAGGGTCAAGCAACGTAGTTTGCAAGTGTGTGTAAGTTTATCTATATATAAAATTACAATAAGACACTACATTGTAATCAGATTAAAATGCTCAAAAACGGTAAAACCACCATTTGACTTTCTGAAAAAATTATAATTCAGTCTCCGCCTTTTAATAAAAGTTTTATGCCTTCACCCATGACCTCGTGTAAGGACGATCTCCAACCTCAATAGCCTACCGTCAATCAAGGATGATCTTGAATACAATTAGTTGCTACAATTGAGGTGTAACTAAATTACAGAAAAAATTTCACGTCATTAGCAGCAACAAAAGGTGTTATTAATACTGTTATGAAAGTAGAGACAACGGGTTATGCTGAATTAAAATAAAGGGATTAAATCCAAAATTTAATATAGTAGAGGGACTACAACCAGTATTATTTTCCCTTGATTTGGACTTCTATATGCTGTAGACGGGGAAGAAGTTAGTCCAAGACAACAAGGCCCGTCTTGTCTAAAACCCAAAACAGATAAGCTTGGAGACACACAGACCGTTAAATTCATCAATTGGATGGAATGAGAGTTGAATTAAATTGATTTTTTATTAAGTAGAGAGATATTCACATTTACAACATAAATGTTGGACTTTGAACCTATACAAAATAAAAAAACATGATTATCTTTGGTCACTCAGTTAATTGATAGATTTCAAATTAAATTAAATTAATTTAATTCAGATTTTAAAATCTATGGATCATTTTAAATCCAAATCAGTTTCAAACGATTTATTTTAATTCCACATAGGTAATTTAAATATATAGAAAATAACTCATGCACTGGCGGTGAAAACGAAAAAAAATTTACAAGCGCTTTAGTTTTAGATTTTAAAGACCCATGTTAGGATTTAGGGGTTTAAGTGTATATGTTTAGAATTTAGAGGTTAGAGTTTAGGTGTAGGGTAATATGTTAGAGATTAGTTTTAACCTATAAACTCTAAATTTACAAACGAAACTAGACGATTCGATCAAACTAAATTGTTGTTTTGACTAAACAAATAGTTATGAACGACTTCACATTAAATTTCAGGTCGAATCGACTAATCTGATCTATTTTCACATTTATAGGAGCTCATCTATGTTTTGCTTTACGAATATGATATTTTTTGTGCATTTTCTAATAATATCAAGTGCTATAGCCCACATGCCTCTCGAGAAGAGATGCGAAACATGCTCAATAATCAATATCATTTTGTTGAATAATTGACCTAAAGTATTAGAATGGGCATGTCGTGCCAGTCACGACCGTTCTTGGTTGTCTTCTTATCATCTTTAGGAGCGTCTTGTTGGTGGCCTCGGCTTGTCCGTTGCCCATAGGGTAATATGGGGTCGAGAAGCGATGGTCGATTTTCTATTGTCTACAAAAATCACCTGTCGGCTCTAAAAATTCATCCCCGTTATCAGTGCCAACTCTAAATTTTAACCACACTCCTTAAATTCAAAGCTCATACACTTAAACCCCTAAACATTATTGTTAAAGCTCACCTTAAATTTTAATCACACTCCTCAAATTCAAAACTCATATACTTAAACCCCTGAACACTAGATCCTAAACAAAATTTTTAAACTTTAAAACTAAGCTGCTGATAAAAACAAGTTCATGAAATAATTACCCTTAAATTCTACCACTTTTGCACTTTTTTTGTCATGGCCAACAATTCAAATTTGCTCAACCCAAATTTGAAAAAAAATCGAAATAAAACCTAGATGATCAATGTTAAATAATTCGAACCCGAAATGATTTCAGATAATTAACTATGGGTCTTTGAGTGAAAGATCGGAGAAGGAAATTCCATAATGTCATGTTGTAAAGAAGAAACAACAAAGAAATTTCTCACCTTTTTGGAACTTTCTACTTCCTGTCTTTAGGATTCCTCCATGTTTGTTTGGCTGTAGCCTTAACAATCACCATTTCTGGGCTCAAATCACCCATAATAGAATAGATTTCCCATTGATCTTAACACCATCTTCAACATTGAGCTTAGGCAACAAGCTAAACCAGACACCTTTGTTTTTTTTATTGCAACTTGATTTTCTGATCAGTACAAAAAGCGCGTTCTAAAGCAGTAACTAGCTACTTGGGATCCACATATTCAAAAAAAAATCTTCAAACCAAAAAGTATATGACATTGATTTGGATTGAAAGGAACATTAAACAAATCAAGCCAATGTGTCCGGATTTCATGTTTTAGGCTTGTTGTTGGTGAAAATACATGTAATTAGAGATACTATGTAGCATGGGAAATAGTGCTTATTGTCTAAATGGCCTCTTGTCTGTTTAAGTCAAAACCATAAAACCAAACAAAAACAGATAATTTTGGGGTTTTAGAGAAAAAATTTCTTTCATAATATAAGGATATAGAAAATTTCCTCTCATGTCTATGTATCTGATTGGGAAGTAAGAATTTGCCAGGAAAGTTCCTCTTAATCACTTGAATTTGAATTTAGGAAATTGGGTGTTTCTCTCTATAAAAGGAGCATAAGGGCAGGAACCTAGTCATCATCCAAAGTGAGATAGCAGAGAAAGGAAGAAGCAAAGTGTAAGAGTATGAACATGGACATTGTGGAAGTAAACAAATCTGAGGCATTGCCACTTCTGTCATTGAATCATGTCTCATTGTTGTGTAGATCAGTTTGGGATTCGATGCGGTTCTATGAAGATGTTTTGGGATTTGTTCCCATCAAACGCCCTTCTTCTTTCAAGTTCAATGGAGCTTGGTAAAGCTCACTGCTTTATCCTTCTTTAATAACTCCCCGGTTTTTAATGAAGCAGGAAACTAAATAGCTGATGTGTGGGATCTTATGCAGGTTGTATAACTATGGCATTGGGATACACTTAATTGAGAATCCATCGATTGATGATTTCGACACTATTGTTGAACCGCGACCGATTAATCCTAAAGATAATCACATATCCTTCCAGGTATAGTGTATGAATTAAAGTTGAATCTTTCAGAAACTAAGCCTGTGTTTGCAGCATTAACAAGTTTTCGGTTTTTGATGACAGTGTACAGATGTTGGCCTTGTCTTGAGGAGGCTAGAAGAAATGGGAATGAAGTATGTCACGGCCTTGGTCGAAGACGAAGGGAATAAGGTTGAACAGGTGTTCTTCCACGATCCAGATGGGTATATGGTTGAGCTCTGCAACTGCGAGAACATTCCGATCATTCCCCTTTCTTCATGCTCGTTCAAGCCAAGGCTAAGCAGTTTCATCAAGTCTGCACCAGCTAAATGCGGATTCATGGAAAACGCGATGATGGAGAGCTTGAGCATGGAAATGCTAAACATTTCGTTTTGAAATTGCACCAGAGGAATGATAATTGTGAACAACTTTCACTTTCTTTTCTCTGCTATCCTATGCTGCAATTGTTTTCACGAGTCTTACAATGGTTTGCTGTCTTGTTTTGCATGAACAAATTGTGTATTGGTCATAGTAGTTAATAAGTTTGTGGGATTGAGTGCTGTAGTCCCTGTGTAATATATATATACCATGTAAGCCTAAATGAGGCTTTTGTTTGTATTAAAATTGAAATATATATATATATATATATGGCCTATAATATCAAAAGGATGACAGAAATGGCCATATTGTGCCTTGGCCTGGCAGTGCCAGTTTCCAATATTATTTGTGAAATGTCAATTATGCAGCAGCAGCTGCTGCTTGTTTTTGTTACAAAACAAAACATGTTTCATTCTATGAAGATGTCTGCAACTTAAATTTACTGTCTGGTTGACCCACCATTTTTATCCAAGACCATTAATTATCTGAATTCACTTATTTACAATTGGATTTAGCTATGATTTCCATTTATGTGGCATAGGAAAATGTGGAAACAACAATCAAAAGGCAGGCAGGTGGAGGAAGAAATTAACACCACAAGATCATAGAAACCTTGGCGAAAAAGTGGGAAAAGAAAAGGCCAAAAATATATCTCATAAATGAAAGCACTACAATAATTAATAAAGTAGCTACATTTGATGGAGCTTGCAAGTCATTGGCCTCCGTCCAGTTGTGTGAGAACTGATTGAATGTTACTTGACTCAAGTATTGGTTATTTTCCCCCTCAAGGTAGATGCATGAAAGAATGTCATTAAAAAACGCTAACAAAAGTTTCGTTCACGGAAACGGAATGTAAGATTACTTCTAGATTTATATAAAGCTTTATCAATCCACATTGATTCGACACGACTCGAAATAATATTCACTACGAAACTCTGATATCTTCTAACTTTGTCCCACTGCAGACATGCCAGTGGTGGGAAAAGATTAAAGCAAGAAGAGTTGTCAACCCCACAACTCTTAAAAGCCAAGACTCTTTGAAAAACAAAAAACTTGTGGTGTTCATAGTGGGAACAAATACCCAAATCAATCAAACAAAATAAACTTGCACCCCACCCTCTCTTTCTCTATCATTGATTCATTTAACTAATCAAACAAAAAAAACTTGTGCTGTTTCACTCCCATCACCAATCCTAGTCTTTGCCTGCTATTATCACCAACTCATCCCATCAACAACCAAAACAACAGCTGCTGCCTCTACTTGTGTCATTCATTTGATTATAAAACTAGCTTGCTTTCTTTTGCATGCTACTTGGGATCGTTCTTGTTTGCTGGTTGATTGGGAGAGAATGAGAGTGAGAGAGAACTATGCGAATCCTTTGTGACGCTTGTGAAACTGCTGCTGCTATTGTCTTCTGTGCCGCCGATGAAGCTGCTCTTTGCCGTGCCTGTGATGAAAAGGTTGGTTCTTTTTTTTTCCTTTCTTTCAGTTTCATTCTTCTCATCAGCTTTCTTCAATTCATTCTATTTATCATGTAACTACACATTTTGAGGTTTCTTTTAGCGGTTAAATGGACCCCCATGTGGGATTTTGTGGTCTATTATTGTTCTGCTGTATTGGAGACAAGATTTTGACATGGTTGCTTGATAGTCTAATTGTTTATATCTTGCTACTTCGGTAGAATCTGGTTTTCCATTGAACCCTACTAAAGGCCCCTCTTTTCTTCTCAAAATTGAATCTTTTATGTGCTTTCTTCTGTACTGTATAAATTCTCAGCTAAGCAACTGTTAAATCTATTGAATTTATATACCATATCAAAAACTTCCTTTGCATTGTTATCAAAACGATGCTTCTCCATTAGAATTCTTTCATTTGATACAAGATTGTAGTGGAAAAATTAAGCCCTTGCTTTGAACGGTTCGTGGATTTGGCAGGTCCACATGTGCAATAAACTTGCTAGCCGACATGTCCGGGTTGGTTTGGCAAATCCCAGTGATGTTCCCCGCTGTGACATATGTGAAAATGCACCTGGTATGCAGGTGTCTATTTTTTCCTTTGATTATAGAGCTGTTGCAATATCAGGTCCAGTAGAAGTTTCTTAAACTTATGTTCATCATCTCTTGGCTATGCTTGCAGCTTTCTTTTACTGTGGGATAGACGGGAGTTCCCTTTGTTTGCAATGTGATATGATTGTACATGTTGGTGGCAAAAGAACTCATGGAAGATATCTTCTATTAAGGCAGAGAGTAGAGGTTTGTTACTTAACCGCTGAAGAGAATCCGGGTCATATGTTCCTCCTGGAGTTTTAATGTGCCCTTGAAACTTTATTGCCTTTTGTCTTTGTTGCAGTTTCCAGGGGATAAACCTGGTAACAGAGATGAGACAAGAAGGGGTCCAAATCAGCCAGCTAAACCAGCAGTGGGAGAGAACCAACAGAATAACAAGGCCTCTCCTGTTCGTGGGGCAGATGCTAATGCTGTTGGTCATCTCGAAACGGATACTAAAATGATAGATTTGAATGTGAAGCCTGGTCGAATAAATGGACAAGCCTCGTACAATCAGGTTAGAACTGCTTTAACTACTTATATATACTTGTATATCTAGCTGATCTTTTTCTTTCACAGCATTTGACACTCATGATGTAACTGTTCTTTCTACTTATTTAGGGGTAATATCTGCAATTGCTCGTTAAGGAGTGAGATTGAGAGGATCTCTTGGTTGGAACCCTCAACTTTTCATTCTATTTGCGATGGGAATCGTTTGTTTCGATATGCATGAAAAGATACAAACCCGTGTATGAGGATTGTATGACTTCTGAAATCAGATTGCAGTATCAGACTGAGAGGATAGATATGGAAATTTCATAAAAAGGTGTTGAGATCATTTTTATGAAGTTCATGAAATCAAATAGAGTGATAGAATTTAGAAGAGAAAGCAGTCATCCTTCATTTGTACCTTAAAGAATAATTGGCTTGTATTAACAAACACTGTAAGATAATTTCCTGGAAACTCTCCAAATGTGCTAGTTCAGTTGCTTGTTTTAGTTCCTGCAAGTTTTGCCAGTTTTATTGTCCACAAATTATGTACTTGATGCAATTCTCTCACATGTATGTGCATCTACATTACACTAGTATATTCAGGAAAATAAACTACAGTCTAAGTTTTGTCTATGCATCAAAACTGTTCTCTTAAGCTTGCAAAATTGATCCGTGATGTTTGTTTATATGTCGGAAGGAACAATACATCGATGTTCTCAGCGGCAGTGATGATGATAAGCAGACCAGGTCTCTATTTGTTTAAATTTTACTAGGAAGCCAGAAGCCTGGGGAGGCCTCATTTAGTCATTTGTCCTTCTGTTAACTGCTCCATTACATGATAAGATATGATCAAATTAATTGTAACAGAAATTAAGGAGAAAACAAAAGATTTTATAATGATGGAAAGATCAGTAGTCTGCTTTTCCAATTAAATCTTCAGTGCAAGGAAATTTATAAAGCTATTGAAAGATACAAACAAGCTAATAGACATAACCCTTGACAAACATTCCTTGCTTGGCTTCCTCCGACTCTCCCTCGCCTGTGTACTTTCCAAGTTGAGCAAGAGAGTTGGCCTTTGCACGGACGAGCAGCGTTTCCTGAGCCGCCTTCACATTCTCAGGTCTGCCTCCCCACGTCTTCAGGCAAGTATTTTGAAGGGCTCTTGCATATGAGAACGACACATGCCATGGGTTGGGAGCTTGGTTCATTGCATTCAAGTTCAAGGTAGCCTCTACTTCAGACTGCCCGCCAGACAAAAACTGCCATAAAACAAAACCAATTAACCATTAGCTTCTAAGTTTCCTCTAAGCATGTCAAAAAAACTTGCATTTTATTGCCAATTACCATGATTCCGGGAACAGCCGGAGGGATTCTTTGGCGGAGGAGGCTGAGGGTGTAATCAGCAACTTGTTGAGGAGTAGCCCTGTCCTTGCACTCTGCACCAGGAGTGACCATGCTTGGCTTGAGGAGGATGCCTTCGAACAACACGTTGTTCTGGGCAAGGTAGAAGAAAACCTCAGCCCATACCTTTTTGGCTACTTCGAACGTCCTGTCGATTCCGTGCTCACCATCAAGCAAGATCTCTGGCTCAACGATTGGAACCAATCCATTGTCCTGCATGACCAAACATCTTAAAGATTACCTAATGCAAAAGAAATTGCAGTTGAGACTGTGCTGTAACAAAACTCAAGTTCATCTTACTTGAGAGATGGCAGCATAGCGAGCAAGACCCCATGCTGCTTCCTTAACAGCAAGTTCAGATGGTCCATTGGGAATACTTACAACAGTACGCCTATAAAAACAGAACGAATGGAGTATGTATGCACATAATCCTTATATCACTTGGCTGTATGGATAACACAAGGGAAATGCTAATGGGAAACTGAAAAATATTCAAAGGAAGGGCCAAAAGGATAAAATCTTACCATTTTGCAAAACGAGCTCCTTGTTGGTAGTATGCAGCCGAACGTGGAGCGAGGCCGTCAAGACCTTGGCACCATGACTCATTGTTTGAGCCAGCCAGTGGAACAAGACCCTGCAGTATTCATATTATCAAGCTCTAAGTAACAGATACTTCATACAACTTAGAATTAAACAACAGAGAAGAGATGTTCTTCAACAAATGGGGCATCAGATTTACCTTGTCGACCTTGATACCGGGGACTATGTTCTGCTCAACAAGAACGTCGACCATCTTCTTGCCATCGACCGTGGTTTGGTAGAGGGTTTCCTCAAAGAGGATGGCACCCGAGATGTACTGGCCAAGGCCGGGAGCAGAAACAAGCAATGTCCTATAGGCTTGGCGGTTAGCCTCTGTGTTTTCTAGCCCAATCGAGGCCAAACGTTTCCCACAGGTAGCGTTCGACTCGTCCATGGCCAAAATTCCACGGCCCGGAGAGGCAATAGTTTTCTACAAACATCCAACCAGCAGAATCATAGTTTCGAGACAATCTCATCGGCATATATTTTAAGCATGTTGTGGAAGAGAAATTAGAATTATATAACACTTACTGCTGTCTTGACAAGCTCATCGGCATATGAGCTAGCACGCACGGTTAGTCCGGACGGTGCAACAGGGTGGCACCTCACAACCGAAGCTGAAGGTTGGCGAAAGGTCTGACCCTTAACCCACTCAGACTTGTCTACAATAGGTGAAGTCTTGAGGAGAGATGCAGATGCCATTGTTTGTATTTTCAATGCTTTGCTCTTATCTCTTATCTCTCAGCTCAAGCTTTTTTGGCACAACGTTTAGGCTCCAATTCTATAAATTATAGTTCCCAGCACTTGCCAAGAGATATCTTGTTTGAGGCTGTTATACGTAGGCCAATCATCAACTGACACGAGGGATGCTTACTTGGCAACTTGGTATGGCAGAGGTGTGGCTGATATAAGGTGGGGGGCTTCAAGCACATATCTTGTGGAAATCTTGTCTTGAAATAAAAGGTTGAATTTTCTTACATTTGTAAAACCAGAATAACTAAATGGAATCAATGCTCTTGTATAATTTTTACTACATTGCATTTTCTCTCATTTGCCCGTGGTTTTTTTTCAATACAAGAGGTGTCCTGAAGTTAACTTAAGGCATTGGCCAATAGCCACTACTCTCCAGCCGTAAGACAAGGTGCAAACTTTCCTAATAAGGACAACTCTCGAGCAATGTAATAGAAACAATGTTAGCCTCATTGGTCACCTCAAGTTGCAGAAGTGAGCTTATGACCAAGCAATTCTGTTGTAACATCAATGGCCCCATAGTCGAGATCTGGCTGTACGCCTATGGAAATGCAACTAAATAAACAAATAAGAAGACACCTTTGGTTGTGGAGGAGAAAATCTCCTTCAGAGGAATATAGGAATCATTGTGGAACAGATGCAGACACACTGCAGCTAAAAAACATAAAAACACTGAAGAGAGGACACAAGGCTGCTCTCAGCCGCTCAATCTACGGGGCCTCTTAGTGCTCGGGTGCATCAAATGATGTATCATAGTCTTACCAATTTTCAACCCCACAAACAAATCCTGTGAGCATTTACGATTTAGAATCTTAGTCACAAATATGGGGAATAGAACAAGGGGGAAACGCATGTAAGAAACCACATTTCAGAAAATCAACAACCTATCTTTACTTTTAACTGGTTTTACATCTTTTACCAGACAACAAAATGATTTATCCACATATCTTTTTTCTTGCAAACTGTACTTGTGGGCGATACGTTCAGCACAATTAGCATCAACGTCCAAAGTAGAAATACGACACAGCTCTCATAAGCTAATATAACATGATCGATGAGCTACTGCCAAGAAAACCTGTGGTTATCCACTACTTCAAAATTGGGAGTCTATAATAAGAAACCTGGTGCTCTAGCACTACTTAAGATATGTGGAAGAAACCCAGAGTAGCACATAGGTTATCAATGATGTCAGCACTTCAAAACTCCTCAGGCCCTTAAGAATAGGAATAGGTGGAATCACAGATACCATCAAGAAGGTTCCCACCAACCAGGAGAATATAAAAGCTCCAGCCCTGCAGTGCAGAAATAAATTGGTTACTAAAGCCTGTTAATGTTGTTACAATTCAGGGTTCACCATCAAAGGAGTTCCGAAAAAAAACGTTTAAAAGAGGATTTGGTTAGGAACATTCATCTTCTTTACAAGTAGTATATGTAATGTCTGATAAAAGAAGCAGGATTATATGAAGACTAAAATGAAAATTTAAGAAGAAAATGCCTTAGAAAGATATATCAAGGACAGAGTATCGCATTAACATTGGAAATGTCATCACATACCCATAAAGTAGAGCTCGGATTTTGCTTTTCAACCGATCATGTATGAAGTAGAAGGTAGCTACCAGTGATATAGCTACTTGCAGGGTTGGGCCTTCTTCAGTTGGGAAGAGAACAGTGAGAACTCCAAGCACTAAAAATGCTAAGGATGTTTTTACAATGACCTTGGTGGCTGGAGTTTGGAATCTGCTTGTCACAGCCTGTACAACCCGGGATTGTTTGACTTCCCTGACCTTTTTCTTGATGTCAATTTTTGGGTTCCTCCTTTCATAGAACTTCTGCATAATTATTTTGTCATGGGCTGCTTCAATTGCATCCATGCTAGGTTTATGCCCCCCATATCTACTAATAAGGAAGTTCCGTGCAGCTTGAATTTCATCCTCAGAAGCCTCCTTGCTTATTCCTAGCCGTTTGTATGGGTCCCGAACATTAATCCTAGGAAATATAGCCGAACCTGCAAAGGCAGTTAATGAATAAATTCGATAAGGTAAACGCTTTTTAACAACACATAAGAAAGTTCAATAAAATGGAGTCAACAACAATAAATTAGTAGAAAAGCACAATTCAGTGAAGCGATTCTTCATAAGCAAACTGCAACTTATAGGCTCCTGGTAAATGCACGTAACAGGTGCATCCAAGGTCATTAAGAAACCAACAGTCTCAGGGTTAAACTAGCTCCATGTTGAATGAATAAAAGCTATTCTAAAGCTGAGCTTATGGCATTTCCAAATTACAAAGAACTTATCAATATTGAATCTAAATTCAGATATCAGTAGCTAATTGAAGTACATATGCTTACTAAGACCATTTGCATTTGATAATCAATCCAAAGAAACAACTAAACGTACATCAATGCAACACAGTTGTTAGTTTAAACTTTACAAATGCACAGCATTTCTTCAAGGCAGAAATTAATAAGGTCAGAAGGTTTTTCTAATTGCTCTTACTTCCAACGAAAAATCCTTAAAATAGCACGTCTGCATATTCAAAGCTAATCAAAACAATAACCCCCTCACCTCACCCCCCAAAAAACAGAAGAAAAAAAAATCCACAGTCCTTGTCATGAATATTACCACCCGATTCACTAGCCATATCACCATAGGAAGCATCCATTGCACATTTGATCAAATGAGTTTTCTGCGCCTTCCACCTTCTGATAGAAACCGTCCACCTATTCCTGCACCGTAACAGAAAAAAGACCACAACATCATGTAACCAAACTCAAAGTTTAGTTTACTAGTTCATGTTACCAGAATTCTACCTTGCAAGACGAAGATTGCCGAATTTCTCATTTGGTTTGCCAGCAATTGGAATAGCCGAGACTTGTCTGCATACTACCAACCCTTGCTTGCGATCAGGTAGCGGAAGACAATATCTTGAGGGACTACCAGTCAGTCCAGAGATGCTCATTTTTTAATACCTCCTTCGGCTGTTGACCACCGAAAAATCTCAATGAGCTACATTAGATAGGAATTTGAATTGCATAAAGAATAAAGCAAAATTTAACATTGCCTACTTTATTTCCTCTGTAAAAGTGAACAGTATAACCCCATTATATTGAATCTTATATGAATTCATTCATTTATCCTCCTTGAAAACGCCTCAATAGAACAATTTGCTTCCTTTTCATATAACCCAATCCATAGGTTAGCTTAAAACCGTTAAAAATATACAATCAAAACGCTAATCGGAAAGACACCCATTATCAACCGAACAACAGTTCAGCTAAAATCGCAGGAAAGGCTGCAACTTTATCTTCGCCAATAAAAAGCGGCTAGAAAGCAATTAACATTTTCCACATAAATTGAGAGAAGTTAAAGGCCGAATAAATGTAAGAAAAATTGAAGTTACGGTTTCCAGATTATTCAGTGTTAAGCAGTGAGCATTCAGAGGCTGCAATCAAAATGAGTGAACGATATTGGTGAGAGAAGACGTACCTTTCTCGAGAATCGAGATGACTGAAAAATACGAAGTTGGGTCGAGCTAGAATGTGTTGCAATAGATAGGGAAATAGTGTGGGAAGCTTGGGGAAACATACTAAACCCTGCTTTCCACCCTCAAAAAATGACAAAAACACATAATATTAATAACCAAATTTAAATGATAACAATCATCCGTTGTAGTCTAGTTGGTTAGGATACTCGGCTCTCACCCGAGAGACCCGGGTTCAAGTCCCGGCAACGTTAATTTTTATTTTTTATTTTTTCCTTTCCTTTGGTTGTGTGTTTTAAAATGTCTGCTGCATCTTTCTTGTCTATTGCTGTCCTAGAGGCTAGAAGTGCACTGCCAGAGTGCAGTTTTTGAACTGAAATATGGACAATATCATATGGTTTTCAATTTTATTGACCTTTGCCTTTACAGAGTAGCGATGTAGAAACCACCGCCTTCTTGTGAGGCAAAATGCACAGTATAACTTCATTGTGTCATATCTTAGCAGCAAAAGAAAAGGTAAAATATTAAAAGATTCCGTTTCCGGGATTTGAACCCGGGTCTCTCGGGTGAGAGCCGAGTATCCTAACCAACTAGACTACAACGGATTGTTGAATCATATAAATATTATCAATTTAAGTTTAATACTATACTTTAGACTAATTGTGTTAAACCAGACAAATAAACGGTTTGTGAAGCTATAGAGAAACCGAAGATGTTCATATTTTCATCAAATTTTAGATAGCCTCTCAACCATGAAGATGTTATATCAGCCTCAGGGCCTATCCTTTTGTCATACCGTTCCACCATTCTGCCCAAAAACAATAACGCTTTGCCTTGTTCTTTCTTTTAGCATATCTGTAGAAATAAGAAGAGAAATTAAATATGGTCCACCTTCATTATCCATCTTGTCTGCTTTCTGCACGACTTCCCATTCAACCCCAAAATGTCAAACCTCTGTGAAAAGTAAATTCTACTGTGTTGTGATAATCCACACCCTTATATATTTTTTACTTGACTGTATACATATATTCTTATCATATTTGTCCGGTGGAGGAAAACAAGGGAATTGGAAGTGGTCCATAATCTTCTCCTTTTTTTGCTGTTAGATCCCTTGTTGCTTTCAGTCTTTGTAATCCATGTTTGCTGGATTTTGGAATAAGCTTAAACTGACAATGGAGACTGAAAACTGAAGGGTGAATACATACATTACACATTCACGGGTTCTGAACCAGCTGAAAGTCACTGAATTGGTCTAAAGGGAATGGCAGATATTGAATTACATCATCATCATCCTCTTTGGGTTTTGAACCAGCTCCATAAAAATGGAGTCATTAAATCTTCAATAGCAACTCAAATGTCAAAAGTTTTAACATATTCTCCACCAAGTTTGAATTTTGAAACTTGTATTCTTGTTTTAACTGGCAATATGATAATGAGGCTACTCTTGTTTATCTTACTCTTGGGAGGAGCAAGTCTTTCTGTAACCTCAAGCAGCTTTAGCCAACATGAGGTGATTGAAAAACAATATCTCAATTGGGTTAGACGCAAGTCCATTTTCAAGCAATCTCTATTTTGGAAACCAAAGAACAAACTGAAGCCCTGCTTAACCATAAGAGTGAACAAGAAGCCAAGTCTAGCAGGGTTTTCCACGGTGCGAAAGGCTATTCGTTCGATTCCAATCGTTAATCGGTGTCGGGTTGTAATCTCCATTGGAGCAGGAACTTACAGGTAAAATGTAGAGTTGTTTGTTCTATATAGCTTTGTTTCTTACATATTTCTGATTCGGAATTCGGATGGCGAATACAGAGAGAAGATTGAAGTCCCTGCAACTATGGCTTACGTTACATTGGTAGGTGCCGGTGCAGACAAAACAGTCATCGAGTGGGACGACACAGCTGACAAGATGGGGCAGTCAGGCCATTCACTTGGCACCTATGGTTCTGCAACATTCGCCATTAATTCTCCATACTTCATTGCAAAGAACATCACCTTCAAGGTCAGCCATTGTTTTCTTTTTTAATATATATTACAATCTCATCACTTTCCTATAATGTAATAATCATTAATCACCAATGTTGTACTTGTTTGGTAGAACAAAGCACCATTACCGCCATCGGGAGCATTAGGAAAGCAAGCGGTGGCACTCCGGATTTCGGCCGATGCAGCCGCCTTTCTCGGTTGCAAGTTCATCGGAGCGCAAGACACTCTTTACGATCACATCGGTAGACACTACTTCAAAGACTGCTACATCGAAGGTTCGGTCGATTTCATATTCGGAAACGGGCGTTCGCTCTACAAGGACTGCCATTTACACGCAATAACCAACAGCTATGGAGCCTTGACAGCACAGAAAAGAGAGAGCTTCCTAGAGGAAACAGGCTTCTCTTTCGTTAACTGTAAGGTTACCGGGTCGGGTGCCCTCTACTTGGGTCGGGCTTGGGGGGTTTTCTCCAGGGTAGTGTTTGTTTATACGTACATGGACAAGATCATCACCCCGAGAGGTTGGTATGATTGGGGAGACAAAAACAGAGAAATGTAAATGATCTCTCTTTCCTTTTACTTCGTCTGTTGATTACTTTTGTTGATTTAAATATGAATTGTGTCTGAAACATCAACATGTTGGATTCACGTTGCAGGACTGTGTTTTATGGACAGTATAAGTGCTCAGGACCTGGAGCTGATTTTGGCGGGAGAGTTTCATGGGCTAGAGAACTTACTAAACAGGAGGCGAAACCGTTTATTTCCGTTGATTTCATTGATGGGCAGAGTTGGCTTCCCATTTCATCGTTAAAGTTGTAACTTGTAAACTAGTGTTTTCCCGTTAAACTAGTGTTTTTTCTTTTATACTCCCGGTTTCTCGTGACTTAGTCCTGACTTTTTCAGACTGACTCGAATCATACATATAATTTTAGTGGGTGAGTCTCTTAACGGGATTTTTTTACATACACAATGTCTCGTGTTCGAAACCTAATTAAGCAATACCAAATCGCTTATTACTTAAATTAATCTCGTTAATGTAAACTAGTGTTTCTTAAGTCGATGTTGTTTTCAGCAAACTACAATTCTTTTTAATTTACATATTACAAGTATAATTATAACGGGAAACATTATACCTAATAGAATTAATCATCAAAATCATTAACCGAATACGGTTTGATTGATAAATTTAGATTAAATTCACACATGATGAAATGATTTATAGAAAAAATCTGACATAAACCTAATATAGATATACTCAAAAATGAACAATCAATCGTAAAGAAAAGCTGGTTATTTAAAATAATTGTTTAAAATAATAAAAATATTAGGAAGGAAAAAAAAGATTAAAGTGCACTAGTTACTAAATTATGAAAAAAATGAGTATGTTGATCATTTATCTTTCAAAAGTTATAAAATAATTATTAAATTTATCAAAAATAATGTAACAATTTGATTAATTTAATGATCATTTTATAATAGTTCAACAAAATTTAAAGACTATTTTTTAAAAGTTTAATCAAGTTAATGACCAATATGTAACTTTTAAAATGTCAATGATCAAAATAATCATTTTTCATTATTTAGTGACTATGTATGTACTTTAACAAAAAAAAAAGCACCCGCCAATTTATCGTGGAAAGAGTTGACTGTCGGAAGAACAGAAAAACAGGCAGATCCTTCATTCCTTTGTGGTCTTGAAAAGTCAAAAGATCTGCTCTCCTTGAAATTAACGGTGAAGAACCAACCGCGAAAGGTCTCCCTCCATTTCCCGAGACAAGAGCTGCCATTGCCATTCCCCGTTTTAGCAAGCAATGCCCGCCATTAGTATAATCCTCAAAACCATATCATATATCCTATCCCCATTGTCATCTTCTTCCTCAAACTCTGCAGCAACAGGTACTTGTTTTTCTTCTTCCATTTTCATGTCATTCGTAAACCCATTGTTCTTATAACTAACCCATCTTTCGTTTTTTTTCTTCTTAAAGCTTTCGCTTCTTGGGAATTCAATTCGCGTGTTTTCTTTGAATCCAATTTCCAATTTAATGGCCGCTGTGGCTGCTTGTAAACGCGTTTGTCAAATCGGAACCAATTCGTGGATGAGAAGCGGATTTAAGGCAGCGGTTTCCCCTCTCGATACGTCAACGTTTCTTCCCTCGGCGGTTCGATTGTCAGCTTCAGCTTCTTCTCCTTCTCCATTCTCACAATGGGGGCATGCTCCTCAGCAGCTTGTGAAATCAAATGGACAGAGATTGTTTCTCGTGGACACATTAGCTTTGGTAATTTCAAATTTTTCATTTTTGGGTTTCTTTTTTTTTCGATGCAATTCCACTATTGAGAAAATGAAAGGGTGGATTATACTTAGGTTAAGAGATTAGAGTCGGAAGGTCTGCCTTCGAAGCAAGCTGAGGCCATAACATCTTCCATAACTGAAGTTTTGAATGGCAGCTTGGAAAATCTGTCTCTTTCGGTTGTTTCCAAGACTGAAATGCAGAAAGTAAGTGCTTTTTGTTGCAATGCAAGGCGGTTTATTAGACTAAATATCATATCCAAAATTTTATTCCTATTTCCTTATATTAACTCGTAAAAGGGTGTCATTTGGTAGAGTGAAATGACTCAAGATTCCAATCTTTCGAAGCTGAAATCAGAAGTTCATAGTTCTCAGGTATTTGCCAATTCTTTACATTCAACGTTGATTATTGTAAGTGGAATTTGCATACTTATTAATTTTAGTGCATGTATGTGTATATGTGTGTTTGCATTAATTGAATCCATTTTGAGTTGTTGTTTCTTATTTGATGGTGGAAAGCTGAATTCTTGGCTCCTTGCAAATTGCTATAGACAGTGTTAACATTGTTTAGGCTCTTGCTGTAATTAGTCGCTTTGGGACTCTAAATCTTGTTTTGAACTACTAATATTTGATTGCTTGAATGGGAGAAACAGTTTACAATGATGGTATCCGATCTTAGCATCGCTAGAAACTGTCATTGGACTTTGATACTTAGTTGGATGGAAATGAGTGAGAATGGGAAAAAAATTAATCTAATAGTTAAGCTACAAAGTATGAAAGTGTTTATGAATCTTAACCATTTGATTAACAAATTTTTCATCATTCCTCATTCCAATTGCTTCGGTAGGTTGATTAACAGTGAATAATGCATATATACCACCGCCTTCATTACGAGAGAGATAGAACAGTAGCCAAACACTAAGGTTTATTATAAGATTTCAAATTTTAGTCAGTTGATGCTCTGTTGTAAAGTTGTGCTTCTAAAATCCAAAAATCAAATATCATCATCATTCGTATTCCCATGTTTTATTTTTTACACGAACATCTCTCGAAAACTTCTACATTTTAGGAAAAGAGGAAAAAGTGCTGCCTGAAATTTCAAATATGAAACAATTGTTATGATGCACACTAAGGATTGGATCTGAGTCGGTGCCTCTTTGTCTGTTCAATTGGGTTATTTTTCTAACACTAAGTTATGCAGGAGCACCATTATTCATTGCTGCAACACGAGAATGAGAAGCTTCGGCATGATATAGAGAAGATGCGCAGTGTCCTAAGGTCTTTCTTTTTAGTCTAACATGCATCCCTGTTTGCCTGTTACAATCTGAATACGTACATTTTCTATTATGATCATGCCGTGATGAGTATATTGATTGATATTCAGACATGAAATTGACAAAGTCACCGCGGAGCATCGCCTGGATTTGAATCTTGAAAGAGGGTAAGAAAAAGATGAATATCTTGTTTTGCACCATACATTTATGTTCTCATTAAATTCACCGAAAACAGGGTATAATGTATGTGTGGTTTCTAACAACTGCAGGAGAATGAGGGATGAGCTTACAAATCAGAGTGCTGTAACATCTAACCTCACTAGCACACTTGACCGGGTTAGTGTTTTTAAGTGAACAGGAAATGGCTTGCTTTAGTTGATCGAATTCATGACATTTGTTGTTTTCCATATCCTATTGTAAAACTTGTTCAGGAAATTCACACATTAAAGGCTCATCTGGAAGCTGCAAAATATGACTTGATAAAATATTGCATAGGTACACTCGTTTCCATATCTGCTGTTGGTCTTGCCATGGTTCGTATGGTGATGTAATCGGGCAGTGTCAGAATAACCCCACAAGGGGAAAGAAACTGTTCTTTTTTTCTTTTCTTTTCTTTTAAATGGAAAATAGCTCAGTTTGGTGAAGCTATTCTTCATTTGTGTCACTTAGGATTTTAGTTCGGTTGATTGGAATGGGTTGAGAGTTGAGGTAGAGACATCGAGTTCGAGCCTTATAGCTCTCCTTTTGTAAAAGAAAGAGAAACACCAACAATCATACTGAGTTGTTCTTTGTTTAAGATTTTGAAAAGAAATAAAAGACAAGTCCATTGATTATTATATAGCTGCTTTGAAGTGCTCTTCCCTTTCTTGTATTCTTAGCCTGGTTTGGTTAATTTGCAAATTCTCTTTGTATGACATCATAATTCAATTGTCTTATCAAACATTGCAAGCTTGAGATATTATAACGATGAAATTAAGAATGAAAAATTATTGAGATCTCAAAGGAATAAAAGGAGTAAAAATATATTTTATACATTCCTTGATAATTTGTGAAATTAATTACTTTAATCTTAGTTATTGATTGTAAAATAACATTTAAGAGATGAAATTCAATGATCCCGGGTTTAAATCTCCTTTTGCCTCTTATATAATATATATGCATGGATGTGTATGTATGTATATATGTATGCATGCATATATGTATATATAAGCAAAAGATTAGGTCGAAATGGGAGTTTTTCTTCACATGGGAGAAATGATGAGTTGAAATTGGTCTGGTATGATTGTAAACATTGTCCCTTTGGGGACCTTGTCTATCTGGATTGCACTTACACATCCTCTTCCAGTCCCCATGATCTCTCACATGGCCACCACTGGTGCCCCAAATTTCATTCTTCAAGCAAAAGGCATTATCTTCCTCAACTACTACCTAACACGGGCTATGTTTAGGGCATCGATCAAGCTAGCTCCATTAGTCTACTTCATACGGTGCATGTATTCGGATTAAAATATAGTCATGTTTTTATGATTGTAGCATAAACTTGTCATTTGAAAATGAGCTGTCTGCTGGTTTATGCCATGATCCTGTTAGGCCACCATGAAAATTTAACAATTTCTCCACCACTTCTTACATCATGTGGCTGACATTAATAAACTAATGACTGATTCAGATTATTCCTTTTGCATGCCTGCAGGCTGCAAGCGCGTGATTCCATGTTAATGTCCCTAAAGCAACTAAATAGCCTTTCAAAAGATTCTGAATTGGAATGTTTAAGCAGCGCTTATCATGCTCGGTCGGTGTCTCTGTTTTTGTTTTCTTCTTAAAACAAGATTAAGAGAGCAGAGTGTTAAATGTGAAGTGAGTGTATGCTTGACGCCTGCATTAGCCACTGAAAAATGGAGAGCGTGGGGACATATTGTGGCACAAGGGATAGTTTCATCACTTTTGCAGCCTTTTGAAAGGTGGTGTTTGGTATTGGTGGCTTTGAGTTTGTTCATGTGGGGACTGTTTCAAGTTGTTGTTTTGCTTGATTACTATGGAACGATCAAAGAGTATATAAAGGGATTGGAGAGGGGGGATTCTTGCATTCTCAAGTTGAGATAGAAGATGGAAATGAGAAGAGCAGTAAGGGTTTTGGTTCTACTTGCGGTGGTGATGATCAGCCCGTGTTGGGTTGATGGAATGCGTGGATTTGAGAGAAAGAATGGGATGTCCAATGCTAATTCCAGCACTATGGTTTCTACTGAGAACCATGGTGTTATTGACAATGTACGGGACAAAGGCTTGAATTCTTCTCAAGAAATTTTAGTCCAAAGCAATAGTAATATTCATAATGGTGGGAAAGGAGGAGACGGTAGCGGTGGTGGCGGTGGTGGGGGAAATGGTGGAGGAGGTGGAGGTGATTGTGGGAATGGTGGCGGAGGAAATGGAGGGGGAGGAGGTGGCGGAGGAGGAAATGGCAAAGGTCACGGAACGGGTGGAGGAAATGGAGGTGGTGGCGGAGGAGGAAATGGCAAAGGTCACGGAACAGGTGGAGGAAATGGAGGGGGAGGCGGCGGAGGTGGTGGCAATAGTTGTGGAGGAAATGGCAAAGGTCACGGAACGGGTGGAGGAAATGGAAGGGGAGGTGGTGGAGGAAATGGCAAAGGTCATGGAAAGGGTGGAGGAAATGGAAAAGGCCACGGAAAGGGTGGAGGTAATGGAGGGGGAGGAGGTGGCGGAGGTGGTGGGAATGGAGGAGGAGGTGGCGGTGGTGGGGGAAATGGTGGAGGTGGTTGTGGGAATGGTGGAGGAGGTGGCGGAGGAGGAAATGACAAAGGTCACGGAACGGGTGGAGGAAATGGAGGGGGAGGAGGTGGCGGAGGAGGAAATGACAAAGGTCACGGAACGGGTGGAGGAAATGGAAGGGGAGGTGGTGGCGGAGGAGGAAATGGCAAAGGTCACGGAACAGGTGGAGGAAATGGAGGGGGAGGTGGTGGCAATAGTGGTGGAGGAAATGGCAAAGGTCATGGAAAGGGTGGAGGAAATGAAAAAGGCCACAGAAAGGGTGGAGGGAATGGAGGGGGAGGCGGCAATGGTGGTGGAGGCGGTGGAGGAAATGGCAAAGGCCACGGAAAGGGTGGAGCACATGGAGCAGGAGGAGGTGGGGGTGGCGGCGGTGGAAATGGTGGGGGAGGTGGCGGCGGCGGAGGAAATGGAGAAGGTCACGGATGGGGTGGAGGAAATGGAGGGGGAGGAGGTGGCGGGGGAGGTGGGAATGGAGGAGGAGGTGGCGGTGGCGGTGGCGGTGGAAGTGGTGGTGGTGGTGGAGGAGGAGGCGGTGGTGGTGAAGGAGGAGGTTGGGGTTGGGGAGGTGGCAACCAGGGTAAGTGTTGGATTTGGGGATGTGGTGGCTCAGGAAAACCAATTGGGTGGCAGACTAGTTCCTCCTCACCAAAACCAAACTTTTAAAATAAAACACTTCTCACCATCAATGAAACAGTAACACCATACATTTCAGCCATCAAATATTATCCTTTTGCCATGCTTTAATCTAATGTATGTTCCAGTTTCCCTAATTTAGACACTAAATAAAAACAAGTTCCCATTGTAATTCTGTTATGTTGTAAGTTTTGCCTATAATGTATTATGCAGTATCCATCTGAATTTGATAAATGAATATTTTTTTTCTTTCTAAAATCCCAGTTTTGTGTCACTGTTATAGCATCATTGTCTATAATTTCTCCATGGAAATAAACGACGAAACAGCACCAACTGTGTCATGTCAGAGAAAATTCTGGCCCTATAAGTGGGAGCAGTTTTAAAGTGCTCTGCCATTATCTCAGTTTCACTTAAACTACAGAAGCAGCCATGTTTTTGAGTGCCACAGTCAGGAACTCTTCCATAAAGTACTCCTACTTTCACCGTCTTGACCAAATGAAGACAAAATTTTGGACATTTCTATTACGTTTGTGATTAGATTATTTGCTCAAATCCTAAGATCTGTCCGTTGCTCTGTTGGTAATCATATGGACTGACATATCTGTAGTTTGTAAAACAAGCATCCCGAATGAATCTGCCGATTCACAGTAATAAATACTGTATACTCAAGTCTTTAGTGGGAGCTGTATGTAGCCGTTAGAAAACAGCTTTTCTCCATCCTTTGGCACTAGAAAACAAACATACAGCGTTGCTTCCATATAAAACTAAAACTTGCCAAAACAATTATCTCTAACAGCGCTGTGCATATAATGCTGGATATTGAACTCATAGCCTAAGAGAGCGGGGAGGGTGTTAAGAGCTTTTAACCATTGTTCTAGAGATTATTGACATTTACCCGAATTCGAGTAAACTGTGACTCAAAAGCAAGCAAAATAATACTTGTTATTGGAAAAAAAAACATGTTACTATTATTACAATAATTTCTTTGTGAAATACTATGGATGTTTACAAGGTGGAAGAGGGGTACCACACAAGCCTGGATTACCACTAAATGCAGATGCAGGGATTATGGCTTTATGGGGTGGAATCTTGCCGCTTAATTGATTATCCGACACATCGAATTCCTTGAGATCATTCAAATTGATCACCTTCCCTGGGATAGAACCGATGAGCTTGTTCCTAGAAAGCAAAATTGTGTTCAATTCCATGGCATCACCGAGCTCCACCGGTATCTCCCCCGAAAGTGCATTGTAATCCAGCTTCAAGATTTGCAGCTGACTCAACTTCCCTAAGGATTTTGGTATTGATCCTTCAAGTTGATTGTATGACAGAACAAGTGATGTTACAGAATCCATTGCAGGGCTCTGTAGAGCGGAATCGTTAATAGGACCGGTGAACATATTGTGGGATAGATCAATATAATTAAAATGGCCTATAGGGTCATCAGTTTCTTTGGAGAAAATTGTATCCAGATTACCGGACAACTTGTTCGAATGAAGATCAAGATCCATTAGACGCCTAAGATTCTTGAATTCGGCAGGGATTGATGAACGAAGACCATTGTTCGATAAATTAAGAAACGAAAGGCTGCTCATGTTCCCGATCCATGGTTGTAGTTTCCCTGTCAAAGCATTGCTTGATAAATCTAGAGTGGAAATCAATGTGGAAGATAACCACCTCGGAAGAGACCCTGTGATCCCGGATTTCGCTAATACAAGCCGAAAAAGTTTCATTTTAGCAAACCATTTCGGTATGCTAACTAGTCCTAGAGGATTAAACGACAGATCCAATGTCTGTAAGTTCTGCAACTTGACCAGCTGAATTGGAAGTTCACCGGAGAGATTGTTTCTTGACAAATCTAGCGTTTGAAGGCTTCGTAGATTGCCAAAACTTGACGGAATCTTACCGGTTAAACGGTTGTTCGATAAATATACTTCAGTTAGAGTGACAAGTTGGCCCATTGAACCCGGTAGATTCCCAGTTAGCCTGTTGTTCTCAAGGATTAGCCTCTGAATATTAGGGAGCTCACCAATTGATGGTGGTAAACTTCCTGTCAACATGTTTTCCGATATTCGGCAAAACTGAAGAGCGGTGAGCCCCGAAATCGATGAAGGGATGCTTCCTGTAATCTGATTTTGATTCAGATATAAGAGTACTAAAGCTGAAAGTCCTCCCATGGATTTAGGAATGATGCCTGTTATCCGGTTTTCGGATAAATCAAGATACTTGAGGCTCTTAAGCTTGCCTATAGTCATAGGCAAACTACCAGAAATATTGTTAGCATGAAGATCAAGCTTTGTAAGCAAAACCAAATTCCCTATTGTTTCCGGAATTGTTCCTCCCAATTGATTTCCTGAAAGACCAAGTTCGGTCAGTTTCATTAAGGATCCAATAACAGAGAACGGTATAATTCCAGAAATAAGATTGTTGCTGAGATAAAGCTTTTCCAGGCGAGATAAGCTCTTGAATGTCACCGGTATCGACCCCATGAGCTGGTTTGAATCGAGAAAGAGAAGAGTAAGATGCCTTAACTTGCCGAATTCCGAGGGTATCGATCCATTCAAGTTCTTGAGATTGCTAAGATCAAGAACTTGAAGAAACAGCAGGTTCCCAAGGGAGGGAGACAAGGTCCCATTCATGAATGTATCCAGTAAGTCGTCACCGTCCGAAACAAGGCCCGGACGTGTGACATTGACCACCCTCCCCCTGGAATTGCAAGCGACCCCTTTCCAGGACGTGCAGCAATCGGATGAAGGTATCCATGATTGCAACAGTCCGGAAGGATCCGCTGTGATGCGGCGCTTGAATCCCAGTAATGCTTCTCTGTCCACTGGATTGCAGGCCTCACAGGCAGGTGGTGAGAATGACAGTAATAGTAACAGCAGAAGAATTAGAGGAATATGAACAGAATTATCCATTGATGGCTTTGAAATGAAAAACATCTAAGGTCCAAGCTTATGTATATAAGGCAAGTTGGCAGATGTGGAAATCAGTGCTGCCATGAGATTTGACAAAATTTGGATCTTAAGCAACACGAGTCAATCTAAATTTGATATAATTAAATATTGTGATTATGTTATCTTACTTTTAAATTGTCTTTTTTGAACTATTATTCTATCTATTTTATATTTCTTGTCAAAAGGCAGATTATTCTTGCAAAAACATAAGAGTGAAACTTCAACTACTGATAAGCCTTAAAAAAATGATACATAAATAAACCGAACAAGGTTGGCTGTTATTCGGACCTATCTGATAAGCCTCAAAGGAAAAGTAGGACCCAAGTTCTATATTGCTCATACGCGTATACCTCACGCATTATATGACCATGTGAGGAAAAAAAAATGAAAAATCTGGTAGATTTTATGTGATTTCGTCATGTACTGTAATGTTTTGCCTTTTCCCATGATTACTAACGAAGCCAATTACGTTAAAAAGATTTCTTTTTTCTGGGATTTTACACTAACAAACAACCCCAAACTATGAACAATAGAACAACATAGAGAGAATATTACACAGGAAAGAAACACACGAATGTTTCAACTGAAAAAACATCGTTGGATTACAGGCAAGATTCAAGGGATTACAGGGCCAAAACTATTGCATTCCATTAAAGATTTCTGGTCAGCACCTTGGCAAAAAAAGAAACGCAACGGACACCTGATCAAGCAGTTGTCGGCAAGGCTGACATTTGCAGTGTCAGGTTTCAGTACCAGCAACGGCCCGGGAATTGGTCCGAACAAGTAGTTCCCTCCGAGCAACAGCCTCGCAAACGGGGAAATTCCGGATCCGGGCAGAACCGCTTTCAATGCGTATTGGGCAGGGATCATACCCGAAAGCTTATTGTTTTCCAGGGATAAAGCTGACAGCTTTGGCATTAATGGCAAGAACGGAGGTAACCAGCCTTGGAGCTCGTTATTGCTCAAGTCGACCGCAATGAGCTCACTTTGGGTGCCCAGATTAGACGGAGATTGTAAAGAATCAAAGGAGTTAAATGCGAGAGTGAGTTGCTGGAGAGATTGGTGGTTAAAGAGGAAATAAGGGACTGAGCCGGCGAGTTTGTTGTGACTCAGGTCTAACACTTGCAGAAAGCTCAAATCTTTAAGACTTTGCGGAATTGTGCCTTCAATCATGTTGTTTCTCATGGAAATTTGGACCAAAGAAGGTGACAATGTTGTAGGGAGATACCCAGAGATGGCATTGTTACTTGCATCAAGAAAATACAGGTTTTTGAGTGAACCCAACTCGGGGAACTCACCAGATATGTTGTTTGATTGAATTTCGAGCCTTTTCAAGCTAACCAGACCATTGAAACCCGTGGGAATAGAGCCCTGTAGGTTGTTGTTATCGAGGTACAGTTCTTCAAGGCTAGACAATGACCCAATCGAGGCAGGTATCTCCCCGGAGAACGCATTCCTCGAAAGACCGAGTCGAGTTAACCGAGTCAGGTTGGAGAGTGAACCCGGAATCCACCCGGAGAAGAAATTGTTGGAGAGGTCAAGGGCTTGTAAGTAAGGCAAGTCCCAGGAAGTGGAATAGAGAGAGCCGGCATAACCAGCCGAGTCAAGACTAACTTCCGTGACTCGGCTCAACCCAGAAACAACACCGTCGCACCTGAAACCACAGGTGAATCTTTCACTGAAGAGACTGTCGCATGGGTCTACCGTGAAATCCCAGGAACTCAAACAAGAACCCGGACTCACCGAGTTCGGCTCGACTCCATCTTTGAGTTGTTTCAACACTTGAATATCTCCCCAGTACGTCTTGGATTCTGCTCTTGGCAAAACACCATTAACAACAACTAACAGAAGAAGTGAAGATACAAAGAACTTGAAAACACCCATTTTTTCCCCAACCAAGGAAAGTGAAAGTGAAATTCAGAATCTAGACGGCAAGTGAAGAAGATAAAGAGCTTTACAAAACCAGTTAATCATGACCGTTGATGTGGAAATTACTAGTGATTTTAGGGAAAACTACCCAAATAGTACCTCAGCTATTGTCGAAATATTATTTTAGTACCCCAGCTATTTTTTTAGTAAAATAATACCTAACCTTACATTTTGTTTTCATTTTGGTACTCCACCGTTAAAAACTAATTGTGTGCCGACTAAGAGAGAAAAAATAACATGTGATAGGCTGTCATGACATTTTCCCTCTCCTAGTCAGCATGACACGTCGACTAAAATAAATAAAAAAGCACATGTGGCATGTTGACTAGGAAAGATAAAATAATGTGGCAGTCTGCCACATGTGATTTTTTTCTCTTCTAGTTAGCGTGTTGTTAATTTTTAATGGCGGGGTACCGTTTTAAAAACGAAACATAACATTAGATATAATTTTACCAAAAAAGTAATTGGATACTAAAATGACATTTCAATAATAGCTAGGGTAGTATTTGAGTAGTTTTCCTGTGGTTTTATGGGGAAAAAGAAGGGAGACAAGAGAAAGATGGGTATTGGAGTACGATTATGGCAGTGTGGGGTGAAAACAGAGTAACTTTTAGCGATTAGATTCACGGGGAATTGTGAATAGTGTTCTGTTCTGTAAAGCCCGTATTTAAATTTGGATCGTTTCAAAGATTTGGCCAACAGAGAAAACAGATGGGAAAAAATAGTTTCTCAAGTTTCCTTCTACTTGATGATTACAAATTGTGACGTTTGGTGGCAGATTTAAGGGTAAAAGTCACGAGCAAGTCCCTAGATTATAGTCAAGATTGTATTTTAGTCTTTGGATTTGAAAAATACTTACTCTTTTTGTTCGAAATAAATTAATTCTCAAACTTTTAATTATTATTATTTTGAATAGAATCAGCTAATTTTGTTAAAAATAAAAAATTATCTAAAATTATATTAAGGGTTTACAATTATCATCATAAACTACATACATAATTTAAATATTTTCTTATAACATTGACACATGAAACTAGCATCGTAAACTTTAGATCACAAGGACCATAAATGGAAAAGGTTAAGAACCCAATCAAAAAAGTCGAATGAAAATAGATACTAACAAATCTGACTGCATCAGTAAACGAACCACAAAAGGCGATTAAACTATTGAAAGACCATTGAGAACTACAAATCAGAGTCGAGCGTCGTGAGAAACTATCCACGAACGCAAAATGCATATTCAAATTCAATTCGAGGGTCCATGGCAAGGTAGACCAGCAGGATTACAAATAAGGGTGACCTTAATCAGTCGTAGCGTCGTCAAATCTAACCATGTGAAAAACATAAAATAAAAAAAAATGATCAAACAATCGATAAAGAATACGAAAAAAAGTATCAAAAGACAAACATAAACGTACCAAAAGACAGATTTATTCTTATTAAAAAATTAAAGGAAAAAAGAACCGACGATCGGTGACCAGCATCAAAGCTGATGTTGTTGTCGACTAAACAAAGTTAAAGAAGAAAATGTTATGGTGCTCAATACGGGTAAAAAAAATTTGCACCCTAATCATGCCCTCTTTTATGCTTCACACTAAAAATTATTTAACATTAAATTTTAAAGCTTAACCCTAATTTTCATATCCTAAACCCTACACCCTAAAAATACATCCTACCATTAATTCCTTAAATCCTAACCACAACCCCTAACCTTAAACTCTAAACTCTAAGTCCTAAACCCACTATTTTAAAGTGGGGTATAAAAAAAACATAATAAAGAGACAGACGATTTTCATCCGCTCAATACTTCTATAGAGAGAAAATGGGTTGCGGTGCTCCTCGTTAACCTCATTGACCCTTCAATTATGGTTTGCTATGTCAATAATAAAACACAAGTAGATTATCATATTTAAAATTTAAATTGAATTTTTTTATTATAAATGTAATGTGTCTTATGACTGCACACAATATTTATTGATTATTGGTTGCAGATAAAAAAAAGATAATGAAAAACATGTCACCGTAATACATTGAGAATTCATTCGATTTCCCATGGCATGATCTAACATTTGATCTAAAAAACCTGTTCATCATATCTTGTTGTGCTGCTCAAGTACACACATATTGAATCCAGACAGAAATTGGTGGGGAAAAACATGGTCCATGGGAGTGAAAAATGGAACTTCAAGATTGATCGCCACTAGCACTAGCCCTAGTATTTAAGGAGCAGTAACTCCTACTGGATTTGGTGCTTCACTTTAGCATAACATGAGGGGGCACTGCTTTGCTATGTCCCAATGTCTTTAATTGCAAACAAAAGCTACATTACTTGATCAACATTAAATCCCATGCAATTAGATTATTAGACAAAGAAATTTGTAAAAATGTTGGAAACCAGAAATAAAAGCAGACAGATGAGTTTTTTCCCCTTAAAATTTACATGTTACTTTGACATTGAGGTTGGTTAGGGGCAGGCCCGGCCCTGGGAAGGGGCAACATGGGCGCCCGTCCATGGCCCACAACTGAAAGAAGTTATACGTTTCTAATTTTATTCGAATTATATTTACTTTTAATAGTATAATTTTTTAATATTAATTATTAAAGGCCCAATGTTTTCAATATTTATTAATAGAGGTTTAATATTTTTCTAATATTTATTATTATGGGCTTACTCTTAAAATTTAATTTTTTCTAATACTTGTTATTAGGAGCCTGATTTTTTTTAATATTTGTATTTTGGACATACTCTCAATTTTTTTTAATTTTTGTTATTAGGGGCCCAATTTTTTATTACTTATTATTATGGACTTATTCTTAAAATTAATTTTTTTTCGTTACTTGTTATTAGGGACATAGATTTAAATAATAGTATGCAACCGCAACAATGATCGTTACGTGACGATAGCCATAGTGGTGGGGCCAGAATTTTCTTATAGTGGGTCATGACTGAAGTATGAGGTATTGAGAATTTCTATATCACTAGAATAAGCATTGTTGACGCCGGATAAAAATTCTCTACCCCTTTTCGGTGTCCCTTTCTATGCCCAACACTAAAAACATTAAAAATTAAATTTTAAGCCCCAAGCCTATATTCTAAATTGTAAATCCTAAACCCTATACCCTAAAAAATACATCCTACACTAAATTCTCTAAACCCTAACCCTAAACCTAATTTTTAATGTAGATGTATAAATAAGGGCACCGAAAAGGGGCATATGATTTCTATTCGTTGACCCAATACCCCAACATATTAAGTGTGCTCAAATCTAATATTTCTTATGAAAAAAATCTATGTTTCCTCCTTGAAAATTTCATACCCCAACAAATCAAGTGGGGTTAATCGCACCCAATTTATATACTACATTCGTCTATGGGTAGCGGCACCATCTGAAACCGTAATACCTGCAACTGTTATGTCCACAATAACATATGTTATTAAGAGATCTCACAACCGTGATACTCGTAATGACCGAAATAGCATCTATAAGGTCCTCAACTACAATAAAACCTAACATGGTTGTAAAAACAACTGCAACCGTAATTTAAATTTTTAATTTGAAGCTCATTTTTTATATTCGCACTGTGTCACCAAAAACTTAGGACCGGCCCTGATTAGGGTCCAAACGATCGTTCTGAAAAGCTAGAAAATCCAGCTTCCATCAAACGCCGGTTTGGGGGCTAAAAAAAGTAAGCAAACGTCCGTTAGTGACTAAACTAAAAATCGTTTGACGAGGAAACGAAGATCAAATGACCGTCGAAGACGCCGGCATGAACCAAAAACGCAGTAGCTTCAGGGAATCTGAGTCTGAGTGTGAGTCCGGGCCACTGAGTTGAAAAAGAAAAGGTGAGTGGTTGAATGAGGGTGAGTTATGATTACAGCAAGAGGCGTTTGTAAAAAGCCATTGCCATTTGCAGAAAGTAGATTGTGTGATTAGGTACACCCACCCAACACATTTTGTCAGGTTGTTAATTAACGGATTTCTATACCTTAATTTCACATTTTGCTTTGCTTCACCCTACATTATCATTATCAACCTTTCTTTATTTTTGGGTCCGTTGTTACTCGTGCATGTGAACTTTTTGATCAAAAACAAAAGGATGAATTCAACACTTTTAGGGATGGGCACGGGTCGGGTTTTTGGCCCACCCGACCCGGCCCGACTTATATAAAATAAATTAATATTAAGGACCTAATTGTAAAGAAAATAATTTTAAGGGATTTAATTGTAAAAAATATAATTTAAAGGATTAAATTATAAATAAAAATTCAATTTTAAGGACTTAATTATAAAAATATATATAAAGATGGGTATTATTTTCCACCCTAAAAAATTTAAGGGAAAATTACACTATTAGTCTCGGGTCGGGTCAAATATTTTCCACCCTAAACCCGAACTCGACCCGACTCGAGTTTATCATCAATAAAAACCCGACCCAAACCCAAATTTTTCATTAAAAAATCCAACCCGATCAGGTCACGCCGGGTTGGAACCCGTCAGGTCCGAGTAAAATGCCCATCCCTAAACACTTTAACTCATATTTTTATTTTTTTTTCTCAAAAAAATGAAATAATGACTTCTACTGATGAGAATACACAATTCACTTTTGAGATAGTTTTATTGGGCGTATGGTTCACTTGTATTGCATTTTGTTGTAATCGTGAATGTAATAAATGTGAACTTTGGCCCATCCAACAGAAGAACAACTAACATGATAAGATAAGGTTATGGTCATGGTAAACAACGGTTTAGGCAAAAATTAAAGGTTTGATGTATAATTAGAGGTTTGACTAGTCAAATCCGTTAATATTGATATTTGATAAATAGCAGATTGAAATAGCGAATTAGGGTGAAAAAACTAATTTTGAAAAAGCTCTTAATATGAGCTTTTTGAGATTAGAGGTTTGATATTAGAGTTGTAATGATTCTTTTACCCTTAACAATTACCAAAAATCTCCAAATAACATAAATTAAATAATAACATTTTTTAATATAAATAATAACATATTAAATATTAGACTTATTTGTTGTTACTACTAATTTATATGGTGACATTTGTAAGTTAATTCTATTTTTTTTATTATCACACATTTATATGTGCATATAATTTTTTTAATAATTATATAAATAATAAATTAATATATAAATCTTTCAAATATGTTTAGAAAATTTATATTAAAAATAATTTTTATAAATCTAATTAATATTTATTAGATACAAAATATTCATAACTGATAAATTATTCAAACAAGTATTGAATATAATCATGTCCTTATATGTCATTTTGCTTGTTTAAATAATCAAACAACTATCAACTATCGGTTAATTTTATCAAACACTTTTATACAATCAGCTAATACAATTCGCTGGTCAAATCAGCTAATGTAATCCGCTATCCGCTAATTGCCAAACAGGGCCTATGACCTTTATTAAATTTTAATTTATTGTTTTCGATTGAGTTTTAATTTAACCGATATTATTATTGTTATAACACACAAGGAGACGTGATTTTGAGTTTGTTTAGATATGCATTATCCTTCTATGATTCTATCTATGGATGAAAAGAAACTTAAATAGTTTAAGGTTTATATATATATTAGAGATTAGTGATTACTTGTTAATTACCTGTTATTAGTTTGTTAGTAATGTTGTATCAGTTGGATCAACTAATTTCATTAGCAGTTTGTTATAATTTTGGCTTTTATTTTATAACTAACTATGGACCTATGGGTTTTTCTTGTATTTGGATTGGGCCTATAAACCCACAAGTTCATTTTAAAAAAAATTGTAATATTTTCTTAAAATCAGTTAATTTATAACTAACTACGGAACTATGGTTGGTCTAGTGAAAAGAGATTAGATATTTTAAGGAGGATTACATATTTGAATTTTTGCATTGTGAATAAAATAAACTGAGTTGTAATTTGGGATGGTCGTCCCATAATAGGTCTTTGCAGTATTTGATTCATATTAGTCGGCTAATGAGTCAAATATTGATAATTATTTAAAAAATCATTGATTTATAAAATTAATTTAATATATATTATATTTTTATTAAATTAATGTCACGGGCTAATAGAATTATTCACTTGAAAATTAATTAAAAACTAATTTTATTAATGGTAATGAATATTATTATAAAAGTGTGTTTGTTTTTATATTAATAAAATAATTAAAAAGATTAATGTAGTTATATACAATAATCTTCTCCCCCCCTCAAATTTTAGGACAATAGTTCTAGCCTTCTAGTTCTAGGTGACCGTTGGCTATCTGAGAACTGTCATCAATCTCCTCCATCTTTTTCTAACCAAGCATCTATTTATAACATGAAGATATGTTTATAAATTACAAAATAATTTTAGGAATTGAAATAGGAACGTTGATGAGTATAATTCGATTAATATTGTCGTTTGTTCAATATACAATAGGATATATGATCGAACATGTTTAAACGCTCAATATCCTTTAGTTTTATGGACGAGAAAAAATTTGGGTAGTACAAACGTTGTACACTGAATGTTCAAAAAATTAAAATGGAAATATTAAACAAAAGCATATCGAACATAAAAACAAAACAAACACGATCCATTAAACAAATTTTTTCAACAATCAAAATCAAATTGTAGTAGCTAATTAACATAATTTCTCTGCCTTTTTCAGAACTCTAACCTTAAACTCTAAAACCTAAACCTGCTATTCTTAAGTGGGGCCATAATAGAAGGCATAATAAAGAGACAGACCATTTCCATCCAGGAGAACCAGGCCACTTTTTCAGCAATTATTCTTCTACTTCATATAAAACCATATACTAGCAAATACGATAAAAGAGAATAATTGTCTGAAACTGGAGACAGTGTGTCCTGAAAACCCATGAATAATCAAGCAAAGCGAAGATCATGAAACTGAATCCAATAATTTTTCTTTACATGTAGAATAAATGTGAAGATTCACTTAAAAAAATGACATGAAAAAATATTATTGGATGGGCCGCGGATAACGTGGTGGACCAGACCCATCCAATAATTTTTGGTTTTATTGGTAGATCTAGTTTCAGTGTTGGGATTGAGTTTAGTAGTAACTACTAGTAAGTAAGCTGTGTTGATGTACTTGCTTCTAACACTGCCAAAACCTGAAGCACTGAATTCCATGAAAGAAGATTAATCTTGAATGCAAAGAGTTTATACTTTATAAATGTCTAGGATTCGCATTTCACAGGACCTTCAATGAGTAAACTCACCAGCTTACAAAATTGTTTATTTCATTTTATCATGTAATTTCAAATGTTTTAAATGATTAATGAATAAGATTATGTTTCTTAAAACAATATCTTGCCCACTTTAATAGCTTATCATGACGATACGGAACTTGTTCGCGATGGATTGGGAAATAGTGGTACGGTATGTTCGATGAGAATCTAACGGAGTTGCGAACACAATTCAGTGTAAAAAGCATTGTTCATGAGATCACCTCTAAAAATGATACCCCATACAAGTTTCTACGTTTGGGCTTAATAATAATATATATAAATATAATATATTTAATATTTATTATATTTTGG
The DNA here is from genome assembly GCA_030270665.1 of Hibiscus trionum. Taxonomy (NCBI): domain Eukaryota; kingdom Viridiplantae; phylum Streptophyta; class Magnoliopsida; order Malvales; family Malvaceae; genus Hibiscus; species Hibiscus trionum. The sequence goes on along the minus strand of BSYR01000006.1, from coordinate 24,865,792 downwards.
GTAATTCGGTTAATTAACCTGTTTCGAACCGAACTAACCGTTAACCGAACTTTCAAAAAAAAATTAACCACTCACCGACCAAACAAAGTCCGGTGGCCGACCGTTTAACCGAATTAGTTTGGTTTGGTCGGTTAATTCAGTTTAACTGGCCGTTTGAACACCCCTACCCCTATATATGCCTCAACACTAAAAATACTAAAAATTAAATTCTAAGTCCTAACCCTAAATTTTAAATTCTAAACCCTACACCCTATACTCTAAAAAATACACCCTACCCTAAATTCTCTAAACACTAACCTTAAACTCTAAACCCTAAACTTAATTTTAAGTGTGAGACATAAGTAGAGGCACCGAAAAAGAGATAGATGATTTCCATCCTCAAATCAAATCTTATATAATTGGTATTTCTTGAAATTTATAAGGAGCCAAAGTAATCATGTGTAAAGTGTATATATTACTGAGTTAGCTTTTGGAACCATTAACACCAAGTCTATTAAAAATTATTTAAAAGCTAAAATAAAATCAAAACAGTATCATGTTTAAGAATTAAGATATTTTGCATTTCATTTTTTTATATTACAAAAGAGCACAACGACAGCTACATATAGAATGAGTATTGAACTTAGGGGTAAACTATACCGTTGACCACCATACTTTGTTTAACGTATTAAAATGTTCACCTTAAAAAAATCGACTCAATTGACCACCCAAACTATTAAAATTGAATCAATGTGACCACCAGCCGTTAATGGGCTAACGAAAGGTGACGTGGCAGTTAAAAAATTAAAGGTATAATCACACATTTGGTCCTTAACGGTTGGTGGTCACATTGATCCAATTTTAATAGTTTGGGTGGTCAATTGAGTCGATTTTTTTAAGGTGGTCATTTTAATACGTTAACCAAAGTATGGTGGTCAATGGTATAGTTTACCCTAAACTTAGTTTCTTGTTGCAGGAGGCAATGCCATGAGTGATTTCGTGTTCGAAGATATTAATGTTGTAGCTAGGTTCTGCCATGGCTGGCTACAGTTGCTAGCTTCTTCACAGATCTCGCCATGCATGTTCCAGCTTCAAAATAGCTTTTCTTTTGCCTAGGTTTATATCAAGTTTTGGGTCGAAAAAATATCAGTACCCAACTGAGCCGGTCCAACAAAAACACAGCCCATATTTCTTGGGTACTAATCAGTCCCTGGCACTGAGCATGGTAGGGAAGAATGAAGATTTCTTCATCATATTCAAGCACAAAGATTCAAAACCCCACCTAATTGTTAGGTTTATTTTATTGGGTTAAGTGAAGTGGTAGCCCAAGCTTTATCTTACAAAGAAGCAGCAATCGTCAGGACACTTTCTGTCTGGTTTTTTTATGAATGAGATAAGCTATATATTCATCTGTCAATCCATATGTTTTATGCAAGATATCTCTGCAAAATCTTTGGATGTGACAGTGTATGATGATGGGGTTCTAATATCAATCTTGTGTGATGAAAATATGGGTTTCGGACAAAGTGAAGGCATATCCATTAAGCTTTATCAGCTCCCACCATGGACTCAGAATGCAGGTCCATTTTGGACACATCCCAACTTGTTTTATATTCAGACAAGTTGGAAGATTGAAGAAGCAAAGACAGGGAGCATGGGAGTAAAAGGAGTTTCAGATTTTTGGTCATTTGAAGATGTCTGTGGTTTCCAATACCCTGAGTCAGATCTTAGGGCATGAGTGTTTATGTCTTTATAAAAGACAGTAGCCAACATCCACCAAACCTATTCCATTATCATGCCAATATTCTACAGACAAAAAAAATGGGGACCCTAAAGCAAGGATGATGGGATACTTCCACTTTGGGTCGGCATTAAGTTTCACAAAGTCCAATGATCAACTAAGTTTGCCGGTCGCATTAAATGTCCATTCTTTCAAATGGGGGACAAGCTTTTGATTAAAAGGTAATGCAAGTTTATTGCAGGTCAACTCTATAAAATAAGAGTAGTTCACATTTTAAGGTCATAATTTTAAAAATATTTGAGATTCATTATTATTCCTCGAAATAATATTGTAATATAATCATGAGTTAAACCTAAAACTTAATCCTACAAGGGAGGATGAAATATAGGGGCGTGTGAAATTGATTTAGGTTAACAATTAGAAATTTTTTTTCGGATAATTGATAAATTTGGGTTGCTTAATTCTCAACCTTAAACCTTAACTATTAAATCAATTAATAGATTTACTTATTAACCAAAATATTCAGTTCGATTCAGTTCGGAGGATGATTTATTAACTTTTCTTATTAAAAGTAGGATAGAGTTTGAATTTCGAAATATTTGAAGAATAAAAGTATTAATGTATGAAACTGAGAATAAGAAATAATTAACAATTAAGGTTGAATTTTTTACTCCTAAAGTAAACTAAATTCGCTAATATTTGGGAAGGAAATACATTAAATATTACCGCTAATCTTTTACTTTCCAAGATAATAAAAATATTTGAGGATGAAAATAAATTAACAATGGCGCTAAATTTTACCAATATAATTGTATAAATATGCATATTTTTATATTATATATTATGTAACCGATCGGTTCGGTTACTCAATTTTGTTCCAAAACTATGGACCGTATCCAAACCGAAATAATATTTTTTTCTTAAAAATTCTACCGAAATTAATTTATTCAGTTTAATTAACCATATTTTTAATTTTTAATTTCGGTTTGTCCGGTTTTTTGCACAGCCCTAATGAAACCTACGTGCTATAGCTTGAATACTTAATAAACCCAGCTATTTATTGACCTGCAATTCTACATGCAAGAAACATCCATCAGACCACCTACAGAGAAAATATTTGGATTTATTCACTGCTGGAAACAAAATTATTGTCAGCTTTTATTTATGGTTTTAAACAGGCTGAACTTAAACCAATTTGCAGTGTTAACAGCATAGTTTGTAGAGAAGACTGCCTCCTCCTGTGCCTCACAAGCAGAATAGGGTTTTCTTTTTTCCCAGCAGAGTGTTGAGTAAAGCAAAGCTGAGGTTTTTAATAACAGAAAAGCCAGTTTGGGGACCACAGCCATTGATGCCAGCAGAGCCAAATCTACTACTGTTGTTTCCTGCAGAAGATTTATCTCTGTTTTCACTACCTCCACACCCTAGGTACTATGTACCCGCAGATATCGACACATGCTCACACTGTCTTAATGCGATAACAAAATCCTTCTGGTCTTAATGATCTTTTTTTGGATTTTTTGTTCGAGCAAAGAACTGTTTGATGTGTTTAATCATTGTTGTTCTTTCTCTGCTTGTTGTTACTTCGTATGTAGTTACGAACACAAGCACAGTATTTTTCACTACATCTGCTTCACATGCATGGCAGGAGTCGGGTCAAGAACAGTTGAGACATGGAGCTTGTCAAGGACACATCACATGCATGTTCTTTTTTAGTTAGGGTTTGATGGTAATTAAGTGCGTTTGAGCTATAATAAACATGTTTTTCATCAAATGGTTTAGGTTTCCATGTTATCTCATGTTTGGATTGATTCAAAGGGAATTTTCCTTCTGTAAAACCAAGAAACATGGATGTTCTATCACATCTTCTTTCCCTGAAAAGACTTAGCAAAGAAAAATGAAGATGTACAAATCGTATCAACCTTTCCCAATGCAAGTTTTCTGGGATTCTCATGTTTTGTGAGACACCAAAGAGGATAGTGTTTTATTAATATATATATAATTTCTTGGTGTGAATTCTCCATCAACATATTCTCATTCGTTGAGGATTTTAATCAACCTGTCAGAATGTTTCTGAAAGAATATGGAAAATTAACTAAATTCTCTTCCTTTCTTCTGTTGATATATATTATCCAGCAGACTATTGAGTGCATTCAACAAGAGGAACCCATTTTCTTTATATTTTATCAAAACAGTCTAGGTTTTTTTCTTTTTTCTGGAGGAATGTTGCCTGTATAGAGAAATCAATTGCAGGAAGACAAATAATAGTTAAACTAAAAAAGAAAAGGAGCTCCATATATGTGTAGGATTAATGCTGAGATACAAAGGAATTTATAGAGAAATCTCCCATGTTTAAGACTAATCTTATAACTGTTTTATATTTTTGTATTCATGATTTTAAACTCTTCATTATTGTTCCTGCGACTTCCTATCAGCAAAATAGATATCAACAGAGAGGTTTCTTTGTGAAACCTTACTCCAATTTGTAATAAGTAAGTTTCTAATTGTGTTGCAACTTACCCTAACAAAGATTATCCAAAGATCAAATTCGAAGCTCCAAGTTGGGGAAAGTCTACTTTTTAAAAGATTTTAATCAAGTTTCCACCGGTGACACTATATTTGTATTGTAAGGAAACAATAAGCACTAAAAGGACAAAAACAAGCAAGGGTTAACCACTTTGTTTCCAAAATAAATAGAAAACAATAAACAAAATACTCTAAACATAGCGCAAGAGTGCAATCTAAGTTCCGACAGACCTTGAACTCAGCAATAAAACAAAGCAGGTGGGATTAGGTGCCAGCAATAATTGAAACATGCAATATAATTAAGCATGTACTTAGGGGGGGAGGCAAACAACCGTAGAGGTAGGATGTTAGATTAAGGAAAATCTTCATAATCTTTCCGATTAATGTCTTGGTTCAAACATTTCCAATTTCCCATTACAAACAAGCAGTTGTATCAATAAGAACAATGCAGGGAATGAATGTATAACACTGCAATATGCAGAAACAAATAACAGGTTTGTTCCAGGAAAAGGCATTAAAAACAAGGAGCAAATGATAAGAAATATTTCCCATTTGATCAAATAATTTAAGTCACGTCAATGCAATAAGTAACGATGATCATATATATATATATATATATATATATATATATATATATATATATATATATATATATAGATAGATAGAGAGAGAGAGAGAGAGAGAGAGATTAATGTTTCACCTTTTGAACATGAAAGCTAGCTAGCTAGCTAAGCTCACTCTCGAACATGCATGGCTGGACCGCCCATACCGTGATAGCCATAGGTGGAAAACAGGTAGTCATTGAAGTTGGACCAACCAAAGAAGAAATCAATATTTCCTTCGTTTTGTAACCAGTAAACATACGGAGAAACAGGGAAAAAGCAGCTCCGTCGAGAATCAACCAAAAAAGTGTAATGGAAATTTCGAAACTATTGAACCAAAAAGCCTTCCACCACCCATATTCTGACTAAAATAATATTGAACTCACTAGCCACGCTATGTGCTACGCTTGTTTTCGTACAGAAACAGCTTTAGATTTCGTTCAAAAGGGAAAGAAGAATTTATATTGATAACTTGAACCAAAAGCATTCAATTTTCTACAACAAAAGAATGAACAGAAATCTCCAGCATCTCTCTCTCACACTCTCTCTCTCTTCTGTTTTCCTTTCAACTCTTTTAACAACTCCCTACTTCAATGGTGGGATGTATCATCAAATGCTTAGAAAGTTTATATGATTAGAGAAACAAGAGAAAAACACAGTAGAGTTTTTTTTAAGATCTTGAATTTGGGAAAAACTGCGTACCAGCCATGAAAATGTTGAGTGGAGTTGTATATAGAGATAAAGGGTCTAAAACTGCGGTGGCTGATGAAGATGAAGCGGCTGTTACGATACCGGCACTGGCATTAGCTGCAAAGGTAGCCTCATTGGTGGTGGCAGAATTCTCACCAGCTGCTGCAGCAGCAGCCATGTTGTTGTGGTTACTATCAGTATCAGGGCCTTGATCGTAAAGAATTCCCTTGAAAACATGCCCTCCGATGCTCACTGCCGTCTGATAAGCATACTGATCGTCGACCTCGTCGATGCTACTCACTGTCACGCATCGAAACACCGCGTGTGAGCTCACTTCTGCCGGAAAATTCCCCAGTTGCTCTAACCCTAAAATACAAAAACAAAACATCGACAACAAGAAATTCAAACAAGTAGAAAACAAAAATGGGGTTCCTTTATTTTGTTGGTTACCATGATTATAAGTGGAAAACACAGGGAATAAAATGCAAGAACACGACTGGTTATACACAAAGATCAACTCGGGGGAAGACAGAGAAAATGACTCAAAAGGATTCCTAAACGTAAAAGGAAAAGATGAAAAGAAAAGCTGCTGCAGGGTTTACTGTGAAGGTCTATTACAACACGCAATTGAATTTTTATGCGTTTTTTTTCTTTTTTCTTTCCTGGGCACAAGTTTCTTATCTCTTTGTAGAAAATTTTGCTTCTAAATGCATAAAAATAATCAATCTGTGAGACTGTAAGTAATTCACTGAGAGTGTATACTAGATATAGTTTATAACTTTATATTCATATATATATATATATATATTCATATATATACCACCAATAATAGGACTGCACCTGACATGTGTGTGGGTAAACGAGTGCAGGCAAGGGAAGAAGGTGTTGGATTCTCTCGCTGTCTTTTAGGATTCTCTACCCGAAGCTGCTGCTGTTGTTGTTGTTGCTGCAAATCAGCAGGAAGATTTTGTTGCCTTTCACGGCGCTTAGAAGCAGAAACCCAAGTACTTTTGACATGAGTCTGGCAATCAAATCCTCGGCTCTTACAACAAGTTCTACACCTCATGTAGAGACAATCTTTTTTGGCTTGGTTCCCACAATCCTGGCAATTCATGTTTCCTTTCCCCCCTCCTCCACTGCTACTTCTCCCCGCCACCAAACCCCGTCTCGAGCTCGAAGAATCATCAGAGACGTTGATCGAGCTCCTGCTAGGGCCAATACCTAACCCAGTTGCCGATGAACAAAGATCTTGCTGCTGCTGCTGTTGTTGCCATGGCTCGAAACCCTTGTAAGAAATGTCCTCGTTTTTGTACCAAAACCAGCTCTCGGGTTGAATTTCAGTAGGTGGGTTGCTTTGTTGATCTTCTTGGCTGCTCCTTCCTCTTCCTCCTCCTAGTGAGAAAAACCCAGCCATTGTAGCTCCTCGAGCTGATAATCCATATCAGAAACTTACCTCCCTCTTTTGATTTTTTTTTACAACCCAATATTACCAAATGGGTGCACTTTCCAGTCCTTGTTTTCCTCGAACTACCGTCAATTCTCTCTCTTGAACGTGTTTACACTTTATGTCATTACCTAACTAATTAATCTTAAGCCCGCTCAAAGTGTTTAATGCCTGTATTTTTGTATATTTTCTTGTCGGTAAAGCTGCTGCTTCTGTTGGAGTTGCTTCAAAAATTCCAGTGCTTGTATTAATCTCTTTTCACTCCTTTCCTTGGTTTTCTTCTTAACTATTTTCTCTTGTATCTGATGAACAAATCAAAACCCAGAAAATGAAAGAAAAAAAGGGGAAAATTTTACTTAACCAGTTGCTGTTTTTTTTTCTCACTAAAATCCCGGATACTCTTTTCGTTTGGCTAAGGGATGCCGCTTGGCTGAGAGATGTCATCTCAAACGATCAACTGTTGCCGGCCACCTTTTTCATTCCCATCTAACGGCCGTTTTCTCGCCACGTGTCGTCCCACCAGCTTTGTTCCCGTGAAATACGCTGCTTTTTTTCACTCCTTTTTTTTTTTGCTTTGGTTTTTTTGTGTGAATAGTTTTGCTTGTGTATTTTTGCTTCCGTAATAACTGTTACAACTTATATTATCGTAATTAATATTCTAATTAATTTCGGAGGCGCTAGCGTACGCATATAAATGGTGTTTATTTTTCAATGAATTATATAGTTTTTTAAAATAATTTATTTTTTCAAATAAATTTATTTTTAAGTTTTTAATTGGGAAAACTTTAATAAATTTAAAATTTGACAATTAGAATAATAATAATTTTCAATTAAGTTTTGGTTGTCTAATTTGAATATTTGTATGAACGTGAAAATACTATTAACACTCATAGTATAATATTTATTATACTTAATAAATAAAATTATTTTGGTCATCCTTCAATTAAGTTGAGAGTTTGATTAATTGATAATGCTAATTCGATCACATTTTTAAATAGCAATATCAATTTAAATAAATATCCAAAACACATATTATATTATGTTATAAATTATTCATGAGAGCCCATGGAGTGGTCCTAGTAGTAATGGATGTATTTTATTCAAGTGATTCGAATTCGAGTATCATATGTACACAATATATATTCGTATTAAAAGTTAAAAAAATTAAACAAATACTATTAAACCTTAAATATAAAAAGTCATTCATAAAAAATATCAATAATATATCAAATACTAATAAACCTTAAATATAAAAAATATAATATAAAACTTGCCATTTTATGGGTGTAAATCCTCTCACAAATAATTTGTCACTCATAAATAATTATTATCATATTTCCCGATTTCACAAATACACATTTTATCTACGTATTACATTAAAGTTGAATTGTTTACGCATAATGTGAGTATTTTATTCTTATCATTTATTTGTTAAGGGTTATGCTTTGTGAATAAGAACTATATAATTGTTTAAGATTCAAATTCTCACGCCGCTCTTTTTTTAAAATTGTTTTAATTTTAGTCGTTTTTTTTTTGTTCAATCTCTTTAATCGGTGGTCGGCAATTAATCTTCGTATTGGTTGTCGACCACCGATTTTATCAGTTTTCTTATTTTTATTTTAATAAGAATCTCTGTTTCTGTAGCACGCTCTTTCTCTGTCCTAGTGACACGCTTCTTCTTCTGTCTTTGTGACATGATTTTATTTTGTTTTTTTGGTTCGGTTCATCTGTCTTCGTGGCAGGTTTCAGCATACCCTAGCGTTCGATTGTTGTTCGCACATAGATTCACTCGGCGCTAGTTTCTGATTCGTGGTGTTGGTGGTGGTCACTTGGAATGTTTTATCCCCACTCGTTGATGGTTGTTTGCCGATAAAATCAGTCCTAGGTAGCGATACCTTTTGCCTGACAGAATGGATCGCGCACCACTCCTTCCTTCTTTATGGTCTCGTTTGGACAGAGACAATGAAATTCAGGAAGCTTTTGAATTTTCGTTGGTATGCGTATTTCCATAGAAATTTTCGTTTTCATTGTTTTTGAGTTGTAAGAATTTTTTGGGATCCTCTAACCCAAATTTTCTTCTTCTTGATTGCGTTTTAATTGGGTTTTTCTATGGTTTAATGAAAATTTAGTAGCTATTTTTAAAAAAATAAGAACTATATAATTTCCGTTATTAATGTCTATTTAATTTTTTAATGGAACATAGTAGGATGTAATTAACTACGTTTTAAAAATTTGTGTTCTATTATCTAATTTTTTTTATATAATTAAACATTAAAATTTTAGACCCAAAACTTTAAACATTAAACCCTAAACCCTAAACATTAAGTCATAGAAGCCTAAACCATACACCCTAAACCCTAACACTAAGTCCTAAAGCTTAAACCTAAAACCTAGAAACTTAGAAGCATACACCCTAAACCTAAAACATAAAACCCTAAACCTAAAATCCAAAAGTATAAACTAAAACTTAAACACTAAACTCCTAAAACACTAACATTAAATCATAAACCTTTTTAGGTGAATATTAATTACATTAAACAACTTAAATTAATTAAATACAAACTTTTTAAGAATGTAATTAATTATATTCTACTCGATTTTATTAAAAAGCAAAACAAACATTAATTATAGGAATTTATTAATTTTTTTGACATCCTTAAGTGTTGTCAATAGCAAAATCTATTTGTTAAATGAAATCCAAATACAATTTAAAATACATATTCACAAACGAAACATTGACGTAAATTTGTTATATTTAAATACGTGACATTTCAATACTTAGAGGCTTCGTTATAAAATTAAAATCCAACTGATAATCAGAATTCACATTTAACAGAAAACTCAGTTAAGAGTGTTATCAATTAGACTTTAGTCTTTAAATAACACAAATAGATGGATTGAATTCGTCAAAATGAAAGTAGAGATGATAAATTTCTAAAGTTTAAAGGATACGGGGATTGAAAAAAAATTGGACCTTAGAAAGCATGAAATATAATATTCCAGAAATTAAGATTTTTTTGGGTCGGGGAAAAAGAGAGGGAAGTGAATGATTGTCCGAGTCCCAATAATTGTATGTCTCGGTCCGAGTCCGAGTCTGGGTCTGAGTCTGAGTCTGTCATTCACTCATTCTCGAGCCATGTGTTGGTTCCTATGGATATGGTTGACTGCCATAGCTTTATACTTTACACTACTACTAGTATTTTCAGTCGGCTCAGACATAGATAATCTTTTTATTTATTTGGTACCTGTCTTGTCTCACATTAAGTACAACTAATATTTATTTATTTTTGCACGAACCAACTTGACTCAGTGGTTAAAGGAACAGTTGTTGTTCTTAGAGGTCACGGGTTCGAGCACCAGCAGCTACAGGCTACAGCAGGGTGATTGAGCGTTCATTGTCAAATGGTTGAGAGTATATTTAGAACAGATACTACTTGTAATCACTTTAGCTTTCATAAACAAAATATTTATTTATTTTTTAATTACATTATTTTAATTACAATTACTTTTAAAATATTTACGTATCTAGGGTGTGAGACATGGTAGGTCTAGAGTGCGGCATAGTCGCGATACGGCTACGGTGCGGCACTAACTGAAAATGTTATAAAACATGAAATATAGAATTATAAATGTTATAGTTTTATAACATTTTTCGGTTGGTGTCTCACGACGGTATCGATACTTAGATACAAATTTTAATATTTACAAAAACCTAAAATGTTATCAGAAGCGATAAATATCGATACTTAAAGCTAAGTTTTGATATTTAACCACCAACCGAAATTGTTATAAAAAGTGTAACATTTTTAGTTCCGTGTCTTATGATATTTTTGGTTGGCGCCGCCTAGTAGCTGCACCGCAATGTAAGGCGATGTATTTCTTTTTTCCTCATCTCGGCTTTATGTTTTAAATTTTATTTAGGCTTAGGTTTTTTTTTCCTGGTGTTGATGTCCCAAAGGCTGTTGGGGGATAAATGGTGTAACGCCCCGATTTTGGGCCTAGATGTTTTGGGCATCAGTTTGAGTTAGTCGAGACTAGAATTAGAGATCCGAGCCTTTTGAAGCGGTTCAGAGAAAACGTAGTCCAGGATGGGATAAAATTATGAGAAAAATTGCTAAAATCCTTTAAAAATATATATTGAAGGTTGGTAAAATTAATTTTAGAAAATGAGTTTTGAAAAGTGACTATTTTGTAAAAAAATGTAAAGTTGAATTTTAAGGACTAAAGTGAAAAGAAGACAATACTTAGAAACTTTAGGGAACTTATATCTTTTTGTGGGTCTTTTCTCTCAAATTGATCATTTTAATTATTCTAATAAAAATATTTAAAAAAATCAAATTAAAAAGGGAATTTTAATTAAAATAAGAGAAGAGTTTACGTAACTAACTTCTCTCATTTTGCACTCAGCCAAACACTCTTTCTTTTCTAAAAATTATAGATATTTTTCATCTTTTTTAATTATTTTTGAATAGCTAAAGAGTTCTTTGATTCTCCTATCATTTATTATTGAGTTTACTTCTCTAATCAAGGTTCTTTAATGAAATTCCCAAGTCTTGTGCCTCTTAAGTATGTTTATTAACTTTGTTTTATAGTTGATTAAAGGGAAATTGGCTAAAAATGACTTTATGTGGTGATTTTCTAAGATTTTCGTTTGGGCACTGTTTTGGTTGATTTTAGATTGATTTTAAAGTTGTTTTGGGTGTTAAATGATGTTTTTCGGCTGCCCTGGACGGTGGCTGTTGAACCGGCCAGCTCAGACCTGGCATGACCTAGACCGAGCCACCCGAATCGGTCCAAACAAACCAGCCCAAGCTCAGTGGTAAACCAAGCCCAATAATCGACCCGACCCGCGACGTCATCATGCTGACGTTAGCGTTGACCTTGACCAGTGATGTCAGCATGATAACGTCAACGTTTACTTTTTGACCAAAAAGTCAACTTTTTCAAAAAGACCCTATTTTATGTTTTTCGACGTCCCGAGTCCGATTTTGAAGCCCGTTTCGCAAAATTCCATCCTGAAAGCCTCCGAATTGGACATTGATTTGAACCCGAACATGCATAAGTATTAAGTTGTGTTATTTAAGAGAAATTGATGAATTAAAGATTGACATTGATCTTTTGATTTAAAGGTACTCGTGGATCTCCCGATCGTGCCTACGCTCGGCCCAGCTCGGCCCGATCTGTACCACCTCGTGATCCCACCGTCACTCGTACGACCCTATAACTTAGTATTTTATATCGATCAATGTGTAAATCTGTTAGTAATCGTAATCCTTGTCTATTTAGGTTCCAATATCGTAGCGGAGCGTGATCCCGATGCTCGGTAGATCTTCTGAACGACCGATCTGATCTTTTGAGGTGTGTTCCTTGTGTGCTACATAACCGTTAAAATATTGTTTTACAAGATGAATATATGTTATTAAACTGAACATATGCTCATGATTGATAAGGTGTTTTCGCATGATTATGATATGATTTCTAAAATAAGCATGATTATATTGTATGTATGATACGTCTTAGTTTTGATTGAACAATATGCTCTCTGGTTACCGCTTTATTGAGAATAAATGCCTACTTTATAATTATCGACATTATTGCTACTATTGATTATCGAATTACTACATAGGTTGTTATTGGGGTACTTGGGATAGAATACGAAGTGACCGCAGGTTCAGCCCTGATCCGGGTGGTAATTCCTTACCGTTACAGGTTTCTATGCTTCGGCTAAGGTAATTCCTACCGTACCGTTCCTAAGTTATTTCCTTAGGTTGTCACCTATGCCCAATGGGCACGGGTTAACGCCTTTTTACGCAATTTTTGGGAAACTGCATACTGGAGTATGGTTGGAGGGTAGATAGAAAATTGAACCAAACTATATTGCTACTTGAATTCTATACTCTTGTACTAGAAATGCTTACTAAATTGTTTGTGATATATGATTTTTTGCTTGCACTATTGGAACACACTGAGCTTTCTAGCTCACGCCCCCAATTCTTTTTCACCTTTCAGATATTTTGGATAGGCCACCTCGTAGATGACACTTGGAGGATCGACACATTTGGTATTCTTTTTGAATGTAATGTTTCTATCCACCGTTTGTACTTTCAGGGTGACATGTGCCTATATTTTGAGACGTATGGTATTATACTAGGAGTATTTTGATACTTTTTTGTGACTCTCATATGATGGGTTTACTTAAGTTATCATGGTTGTTTACATCATTTTACGAGCCTATGTTTTGTAATGGTTAAAGTTTAAGCGTTCGACCATCTTATTACTATGTTTGATATGAAATTATTTTGGAAATACTACTTGATGTATTAAATAAGTTTGTCCAACTTGATGGTTTTACATCGAGTCCTGCTGTTATACTGTCGAAATGTACACTTAATTTACCAACAGGTTTTCCACTTGAGTTTTAATTGTGATGTGCCTTGCTAGACATGGTCATTTCGCAGAGACCGGTCTAGGGGGTTACATTTAGTTGGTATCAGAGCTTTTGGTTTAAAACCTCGATCTATGGATAAGTCCTTCTAAAAGACTGTTTTAGACCGTTTTTCAAAGTATTGTGAAAAGAGGCCATGTCACCAAATTTTACATGTTTAGTTGTGTTCGATTCTTCAATGTCATAAACTGATCTTAGGTTTTATCCTTGTAGAGATTCTCCGAGATGAGCACCAGCAGGGGACGTTGACCCGCCCGTAGGCAAGGTCGACCCGTTAGATTTGCAGACTCGATGGACGATCCGGTGGTTGCTCCATCTACTTATGTTGATGCTCCTGCCTCCGTAGATCCTCCAGCCTCTACCGAGCCTTCTACCCCTCGTGGTCCTTCAGTTTCGACCACCCCAACTGCTTCGACATTTGCTCCTGATATTTATGTGACTACTCTGGTTAGAGGAGCGACGATTTTTATACCCTAGCCTGCGACTGGAGTTACTGATGCGGGTTTAAGTAGACAATTTCTTCATCTGATTCAGGGTGTAGTTAGAGCATCGGGTGTCGCTCCAGAAGTCCCCATCACCCAGACCTTGTTTGCTACCGAGATCAAGACCTTCTCAGGATCTCTATGTGGAGCACCGACCGAGGCTGAGGAATGGTTGTATGACATCGAGCGATGTATGAATGAGATGGGTTTTGTGCCATCCAAGAAATACTTGGGTGTTGTATCTATGCTGAACGGGAATGCCCGCACTTGGTGGGAGTCCACTATGAGTAGCGTTCCCTCTGATCGGTTGACATGGGATTTCTCTAAAGAGTATTTTAGGAATCGTTATCTGGGCGAGCGGTTCCTGAGGGAGAGACGTAAGACATTCAAGGACTTGGTGCAGGGTTCTATGACAGTGGCCGGAGTATGAGATGCAGTTTTTGGAGTTACAAAAGTATGGTCATGGTTTGGTTTCTACCGAGAAGGACAGATGTGAAAAGTTCTTAGAGGGCCTCCGTATTGGGATACATGACAGGGTGGCTACACATCACGATGAGGTATTTGAGGATTTAGTAGATTGGGCTAAGACTGCAGAACATATGGAAATTTTGGCCGCTAGTCAAAGCGGCAGGGATAGGGACCGAGATCGAGGTCGAGACCGAGGCTGAGATTGGGATTGATCTAGAAGGCCTAGTCAGGGTGAGTCCTACGGACGTCCGGATAAGAGAACCTGCATCGCTGGCTCTCAGAAGACTAATGCAAGTTTTAGGCCCTCAGCACCTTCAGTCCCAGCTACCAGTCGAGGTGATTCTTTGGGATTTTCATCTATGACTGCATGTGAGCACTACAGTAGGAAGCACGGAGGAGAGTGTTGGAAGTTGATTGGTGCTTGCTCCGGTGTGGGTTTATGGATCATTTCTTTAAGAAATGCCCACGTTCACCTCTCACGGGGGTATCCACTCAGACTTTTGTCCGTACTCAGACACCTTCTCGTTCACAAACATCTATTCAGACTCCGGCTAGAGGCCGTAATCAGGTAGAGCTTTTGGATCTGCTATTAGATCAGGAACATTCACTATATTTTCTGTTTCATACTTTGCATTACTTGACAATGGTTCTACCCATTCCTACGTTTCGAGATCTCTGTCCCGAGACCTTCAGATTCCTGATGAAACCACTGAGAGTACAGTTACCGGTATGAGTCCGGTGGGTCAGTTTGTGGTTGTAAATAAGGTTTTCAGGCGATGTCTCCTTGAGGTGCAAGGGGAAACCTTTCTAGCTGACCTTATGGAACTACCATTAGAAGAGTTTGATTTGATTCTTGGCATGAATTGGTTGACTAAACACTGGGTTAACTTGGATTGTGAGTCCAAAAGAGCAACCTTGAAAACCTCTGATGACCGGGCAGTGATTCTTGTTGGTGAGCGCCGAGGGTATTTGTCTAATGTGATATCTGCTTTGGCTGCCGACAAGATGATCCGGAATGGCTATCAGACTTTCATCGTCTGTTTCTTGAATACTAAGGGTTCTTTGTCAAAGATCGAGGAGATTCGCACTGTGTGTGAGTTTCTTGATGTTTTCCCCGAAGAGCTACCTGGGTTGCCACCGGATAGGGATGTTGAGTTCGAGATTGAGACCTATCCGGGATTCGCGCCAGTCTCTATGAACCCTTATCGTATGGCTCCAAAGGAATTTAAAGAGTTGAAGATTCAGTTACAAGATCTCCTTGACCAAGGTTTCATCTGACCTAGCTCTTCACCTTGGGGAGCTCTAGTCCTATTTGTAAAAAGGAATGATAGTTCACTCCGACTGTGTATTGATTACCGAAAGTTGAACAAGCTAATAGTTAAGAACAAGTATCCCCTGTCCAAGATCAACGACTTGTTCGATCAGTTTCATGGAGCCACAGTATTCTTGAAGATTGATCTTCATTCCGGGTATTATCCGTTGAAGATAAAGGGGTTTGATGTAGCGAAGATGGTCATTCGCACCAGATATGGGCATTACGAGTTTTTAGTGACGCCGTTTGGTTTGACTAATGCTCATGTCGTCTTTATGGATCTGATGAACCGTGTGTTCCGGCCCTATTTGGTTTAGTTTGTGGTAGTGTTCATTGATGACATCCTAGTTTACTCTCGGACTGAAGCAGAATATGCTGAGCATTTGAGGATTGTTCTGAAGACTCTTAGAGAACACAAATTGTATTCCAAGTTGAGCAAGTGTGAATTTTGGCTCAACGAGGTGACATTTCTGGGGCATGTGGTATCGGTCTGGGGTATTCACAATATAGAGGCCATTGTGAGTTGGAAGCAACCCAAGAATGTTTCCGAGATTCACAGTTTCTTGGGTTTAGTTGGGTATTACAAGCGTTTCGTTGAGGGCTTTTCCATTATTGAGGCTCCCTTGACGAAGCTGTTAAGGATGAGTGTTCCATTCATCTGGACAAATGCTCAGTAGGATAGTTTCGAGAAGTTGAATACAGCTCTAACGCAAGCTCCAGTTTTGACTCAGCCTGAGTTTGGGAAGGATTTCGTAGTTTATAGTGATGCATCGCGCTCCGGGCTTAGTTGTGTTCAGATACAGGATGGCGGAGTAATAGCTTATGCGTCTCTTCAATTGAGGCCGCATGAGTGTAATTATCCAACCCACGATCTAGAGCTGGCCGCTGTGGTCTTTGCCCTGAAGATTTGGAGACACTATCTCTATGGAGAGAAGTGTTATATCTACAGAGATCACAAGAACCTGAAGTACATCCTTACACAAAGAGGGCTTAATCTGAGACAACGTCGTTGGATTGAGCTTCTTAAGGACTATGAATGTGTGATTGAGTACCAAACGGGGAAGGCTAATGTTGTTGCTGATGCATTGAGTCGTAAGACCATATCGGACTTGAGATACTTGTTTTCCAGGATGAGTATATATAGTGATGGCAGTTTACTAGCTGAGTAGTAGGTTAAACCGACATTGGCTGAGGAAATTCAGGCCAAACAACTTCTAGACAATTCTTTACTCCCTGTCATACAGCAGGTTGAGCATGGATCTACTTCTATCTACGCCTTTGATCAGGATGGGGTTATGTGCTTCAAGGGTCGTTATTGTGTACCGGATGATGTCGAGCTGAAGCGAGCCATTCTTAGTGAGGCTCATAATAGCCCTTATGATATGCATCCCGGTGGGAACAAGATGTACCAAAACCTGAGGCAAAGATATCGTTGGGAAGGTATAAAGAAGGACATTTCAGATTATGTATCTCGGTGTTTGACTTGCCAACATGTTAAGGCAAAACACAAGCATCCTTCTGGTCTGTTGCAGCCCATTATGATTCTCGAGTGGAAACGAGAGCGTATCACGATGGATTTTGTTACAGGGTTACCTCTGACTCCTTCCAAGAAGGACCCTGTCTGGGTGATTGTTGATAGACTCACTAAGTCAGCTCATTTTATTCATGTCCGAGTTACTTATCCCCTGAAGAAGCTGGTTAAATTGTATATTTCTGAGATTGTTAGACTTTATAGTGTACCATTGTCTATCATTTCGGATCGAGATCCACAGTTTACCTCTCGGTTTTGGAAGGCCTTACAGGAGGCCTTGGGCACACGTCTGAATTTCAGTACATCTTATCGTCCACAGAACGATGGATAGTCGAAGACGGTGATACAGATCCTTGAGGACATGTTACGGGGATGTGTGATTGATTTCGTGGTAGTTGAGAGGATTTCTTGCCCTTGGCTGAGTTTGCATACAATAACAGCTATCAGGCTAGTATCATCATGGCACCGTATGAGGCTCTGTATGGATGTAAGTGTCGTACTCCCATCTGTTGGACAGAGTTGTATGATAAGAAGACCTTAGGCATAGAGTTGGTTCGAGAGACCGATGAGCCCTTTAAATTGATCCATAACCGTTTGAAAGAGGCTTTTGACTAATAGAAGTCCTATGTTGACCGGAGGAGGAAAGACATTGAATTCGAGGTCGGTGATCAGGTTTTCTTGAAGGTGTCTCAATGGAAGAAAGTTTTGAGATTTGCGCGCAAAGGCAAATTGAGTAGATTTATCGGGCCCCTTGGTTTATTTTAAACCAATGTCTCCTTTCGAAATACAATAATAATAATAAATCTAAAATATCCCACCTACCCAAATTAAGGGGCATTTATTTCGGTCCAGCAACCCCTCCCAAGGATTCTAGAACCCTTTTCCTTTTCCCTATCGACCCTTCGTATTCCTTAAACCACGACTGGCCACCGCCCGTTCAAACCCATCGCCACTCGCCGTGTCACGTCATCGCCACCGTCAGAGTGACCGTCGCCCCTTCCCGATCAAAACCACGACCGCCACTCGCCTCAATCCCCCGTTGTGCGCCGTGGAAAGTAGCTGAAAGGTTCGGCCGCAACCCTAACACCTTGTCGTTTTGTTTTCCAACGTTACCAGCGTCGATAGGCACCCTTTCGCCACACCGCCGCCACCCCTTGACTCCCCATTGCAAGGCAAGTAAAACCCAGCCGATTGTTCAATCGTTCACCGTCGTTCAATGCCTCATCGGTGATATGGAAGTCCGATCAAAATTTTTGGCCGATTTGGTAAGTTGGCAAGTGATTTGACTTATTTTCGGGTGTTTTAGGGTCATAGATGGATTTCCAGTGCTCATTTTGAGTTTTGGGGTAGTTTCCGGCCATCTAGGGCCGCACGTGGGCCTCACGTGCCGTCCGGGGCGATTTTCGGCCGCCTTGGACGGTGGCTGTTGAACCGGATGGCTCAGACCCGGCCTGACCTAGACCGAGCCACTCGAACCGGTCCAAGCAAACCAGCCCAAGCCCAGTGTTAAACCAAGCCCAATAACCGACCCGACCTGTTGACCGACCCGTGACGTCAGTGTTGACCTTGACCAGTGACGTCATCATGACGATGGCAGCATGATGACATCAGCATTGACTTTTTGACCAAAAAGTCAACTTTTTCAAAAGGCCCTATTTTATGTTTTTCGACATCTTGAGTTCGATTTTGAAGCCCGTTTCGCAAAATTCTATCTCGAAAGCCTCCAAATTGGACATTGAACCCGAACATGCACAAGTATTAAGTTTTGTTATTTAAGAGAAATTGATGAATTAAAGACTGACATTGATATTTTAATTTAAAGGTACTCGTGGATCTCCTGATCGTGCCTAGGCTTAGCCCAGCTCGTTCCGATCAGTACCACCTCGTGATCCCATCGTCACTCGTACGACCCTATACCTTAGTATTTTATTTCGATCAAGGTGTAAATCCATTAGTAACTGTAATCCTTGTTTATCTAGGTTTCAGTATCGTAGTAGAGCGTGATCCCGGTACTCGGTAGATCTTCTGACCGGCCGATCTAATCTTTTGAGGTGTGTTCCTTGTGTGCTACATAACCGTTCAAATATTGTTTTACATGACGAATATATGTTATTAAACTAAACATATGCCCATGATTGATAAGGTGTTTTCGCATGATTATGATATGATTTCTAAAATAAGCATGATTATATTGTATGTATGATACGTCTTAGTTTTGATTGAACAGTATGCTCTCTGGTTACCGCTTTATTGAGAATAAATGCCTACTTTATAATTACCGACATTACTACTACTATTGATTATCGAATTACTACATAGGTTGTTATTGGGGTACTTGAGATAGAATATGAAGTGACCGCAGGTTCAGCCTTGATCCAGCTGGTAATTCCTTACCGTTACAGGTTCCTATGCTTCGGCTAGGGTAATTCCTACCGTACCGTTCCTAAGGTATTTCCTTAGGTTGGCACATAATCCCACGGGTTAACGCCTTTTTTCACAGTTTTGGGGAAACTGCATACTAGAGTATGGTTGAAGGGTAGATAGAAAATTGAACCGAACTATATTGCTACTTGAATTCTATACTTTTGTACTAGAAATGCTTACTGCATTGTTTGTGATACATGTTTTTTTGCTTGCACTATTGGAACACATTGAGCTTTCTAGCTCACGCCCCCCCCCCCCCAAATTCTTTTTCACCTTTCAGATATTTTGGATAGGCCACCTCGTAGCTGACACTTGGAGGATCGACACATATGGTATTCTTTTTTAATGTAATGTTTCTATCCACCGTTTGTACTTTCAGGGTGACATGTGCCTATATTTTGAGACGTATGGTATTATACTAGGAGTATTTTGATACTTATTTTGTGATTCTCATATGATGTTTACTTATGTAATCATGGTCGTTTACATTATTTTACGAGCCTATGTGTTGTAATGGTTGAAGTTTAAGCGTTCGAGCATCTTATTACTATGTTTGATATGAAATTATTTTGGAAATACTACTTGATGTATTAAATAACTTTATCCAACTTGATGGTTTTACACCGAGTCCTACTGTTATGCTGTCGAAATGTATACTTAATTTGCCAATAGGATTTCTGCTTGAGTTTTAATTGTGATGTGCCTTGCTAGACATGGTCATTTCGCATAGACCGGTCTAGGGGGTTACATTGTGGCTGCGTTAAGTTTGGAGTAAGATCAATTGAGTTTTCGGTTGTTTTGGATGGGTATTTTGGGTGTCTTGGACAGAGCAACGAGATTGTTTGAGTCGCTGGTGATTTTAATGCATTATGATGCATTGATCCTCTGTTCTTGTGTGGTATAAATAGGGGAGGATACTTTGGAAGTAATCGGTGAAGATCTGGGGGCTTCGAACGCTTGAATTTCGCGTCGACAATTGAGGTTTCGTGAGTCGGTGAGTGGAAATGGGATTTCCAGCTTTGAAACACCTTTAAAGTGGTTTTGGGAACATAGTGTGAGCTTGAAACGCTTTACTAAGTTCGGAAGTAAGTAATGTGATTTTCTCCCTCGGATTGTGCTATTATTGGCTTGTTGATGCACTTGTTTTATATGTGTTTACCTACTGTTTTTAAGCATGATTTTGAGTAAGAGATTTGTTGTTTATGATGCCATATTATTAAGGGTGCACATGGTAAGTGATCCTTGTATGTATATGTTTATACATATTTTATGAAGCATGGTTTGATGCTTGGAAATATGGTTTTATTGTGAATGCTTTGAAAACAGTGATGTTTGTATCAAATGAAAATTATATTGGCAAGTGATATTGTGTAAAGTGGTTTATAAATGAAATCGGATATAGTTAGCCGGCTATAGGATTGAGTGCTCTATAAACAAGTCGCCTTGGATGTTGAGGGGTTGTGAATGTACCGAAATTTCCATCCAAGTACCCTAACGATTGAGGAAAATTGAGTTGTGTCTCGTCTCTCGTTAGTGGTGTTATACATCTATCGATGAGTGGTGTTGAGGGGTGGTAAGGTACCGAATACTCCACCATAGGTGTCACAACGGTAGAGGGTAGCTCCCATGTGTGAACCTTGTGATGCCGGTGAGAATGTATGAAGTGTTGGGACAACACTTGAGAATCCGTGTATCCGATATGTTTTGAGAAATGAGTATGTTGATGATCACTTGTGAGCCAATATAATTGTTAAAATGATATGAAATGTATATAGATGCATAATATGGAAAATAATGTTTTAATCTTGAAGCTTTGCATATGCTAGCT
The DNA here is from genome assembly GCA_030270665.1 of Hibiscus trionum. Lineage (NCBI taxonomy): Eukaryota > Viridiplantae > Streptophyta > Magnoliopsida > Malvales > Malvaceae > Hibiscus > Hibiscus trionum. The sequence continues at coordinate 24,844,323 of BSYR01000006.1, read as the reverse complement.
ATGCATGGAAAGGCTTAAGATGAGTGTTAGCTAATGGTTTTGCTGTTGAAGTATGTGATACTTGTTGCATGATGAATAACATGCTGATTTTGTTAATGAAGTGTATAGATTTTAGTAAAGGCATGATGGTTTTCAAATGGTGTAAAAATGGTTTTAAGCATTTATGATATTTTTAGTTTTGAGCATTTCTCACTAAGCTTGTATGCTTACGCTCTATCTTGACCATCAATGCAGATAACTAAGTGTTTGGAGGCAGCAACTTGCAAGGGGATCTAAGGAGACTTCACTTTTGAATGTATGTTTCATTTTAAAGACTAGAGTAATAAGGGCAATGGGGGTACTATAGTCTATTTGGGAGAGGTGTATGAACTCCCTTTATGTGCATGTTTAGTTATTGGTTTTGAAGTTGTAAAAGGCCTCTATACGAAAGTTTAAGTCTTGATTTGATATTTGACTTTTGAATGCTTTGATTTCATTGGAAGCATGCCTCTAGGATAACGTGATGATAATTGCCATGTCTCGTTGATTGAAACTGCTGTGTGCTTAGGGAATGTTGTTTAGATTCATTGGTTGTGTTTGAAAATATGTTGGTTTATTTATGAGTGGGTTTAAATATGTAAAACCAGCATTTTTGTGTAGTTGTAGACTGCAGGGTATCGATACCATTCTTAGAGTATCGGTACGGTCTTGCAAATTGGGAAGGGGGTATCGATAGGCGGGGGTGTATCGATACCAATTTTGGCTACTGGTTTTAGGCGTACCGCTACGGGCTCGAAGGGTATCGGTATGGCCTCTGTCTTATCAATTATGAGTGTTTTACCAGTCGAGGGTGTATCGATACCCTCGTCAAGGGTATCTGTACGATGGTCGTTATGGTAGTTGGAAGCTTATCTGAATGTTCTGTTTTTCTTACGTTTTAGTCCATGAATGTCGTGGATGCAATTAGTTTAGTTTGAATGATTATTTTGAGCTGAGTTTTGAAAGAGATGCATGTAATATGATTAATCTAAAAATGGCAATCTAAAATTGGGGAAAACCCTTGAAATTTGATAAGTTTACATTTTGGTCCCTAAAAGTTGTTTTGAATGCAATTGATGTTTTGTATGTTCCGCTGCAACATTAATCACTTAGGTTTGTAACGAGCATCTAGACAAGATAAAAGAAAAAAATAGGGCCGTTTATTGAGGTATACCTTCCCGGTTTACTTCAATATTCCATGTGTGACTCGTTCGGTTCGGTCGATCGCTTAAGCCGGGTGAGGGGTTACAAATAGTCATTGGCTAAAAGTTGGATTTTTTAACTGACATCAAACGCTTGATTGGGCGCTAAAAATGGTGCGCAAACGCTTGTTGAGGAATGAGGATAAAACTAGTGGTCGTTTAAAGTTGTTGTGACTGGTAAACGGGTGTTGGGGACAACAACAACAAAATAAACTGCATTTGTTTGACATTGATTATAAAAATTGCGGTAGAAAAGTAATTTTAAAAAGTATTGTGAAAAATGATTTTGAAAAGTTAGTTTAAAAATTTAATGTTTGGTATTGCTACCAAAAAATGTTATTCGAAAAATAAAATAATTATTTTAGATGTGCAGTTAAAATGTGTTCTTGAAATGAGTGAAAATTAAATTTCAAAACTAATAAAGGTTAACTTTGTCATTTAAATCTACACAAAATTTTTAATCCTAAAAGCTAAAAAAATAATTTTAAGTTTGGGTCAATAATTACTTTCAAAAGCGAATTTTTTATTATTATCAAAATATAAGTGTTTTTATTGATTATTAGGTGTATAATTAATTTTGGCCATCTAAAATTAATAAAAAAATGGGCGGCAGCTTTTTTGTTTTGATTTTCGAAATGTTTCGTCCATGATGTATCAATTTTGTCTAATAAATTATGTTTTACATAGATTTTTTAACCGGTCAAATAATTAAGAATATTAATGTTATTTTATTTTATATGATTTTATATTTTATAACACAATAATTTTTCTAAAAATAAGACAAAAATATAAATATTAAAAATAACTATAAATTTTAAAAATATTTTATTAAATATATCAAGACGGGTGGAACAGAGTTCATCTAAACTTAATCTCAACAAAATTACGATAGTTTTAATTAAAAAAAAAAGTCATCTCGCCTTATGGTATTGTTTGGTAGAAAAAATAAATTGAAATGTTTGAAAATATATTTCCATTTTTTCATTAGTGTGCTTCGTTGGTAACATGGATAAACGCATAAATTTATATAAGGAGACGACATTATAAAATTTTAGGCATTATAAAATTTTAGGCGGTAAAAATAATTTTTTAATAAAATATACATATAAAATTCTAATTCATTTACAAATTTGAAATTTCCAAAAAGCGACCGCTCTCCCAACTCCTCTCGGTCCTTTCTTGGTTGGGACGGAAAAATCTATAAAAAATAATTTTTTAATTTTTATTGCTTGATACATTAAAAAAATGAGAAAATCGATAATTATGTAAGGTTATGTAGTCTAATATTTAATATTTAAAAACCTAAAAAATAACTTATGTAAGATTTTTCAGTTGTTTTTTTAGCATTAGTAGTTTTTACATAGTTTAACATGTTAAACTTACATCATAAAGCCAACGGTTTTATAATGATAAGAGTTTTTAAAGTAAAAATATTTGATGCAGTATCAATGTAAACTTTAGCTTATATAAACATGTTTATTTTAAGGTTTAATGAATTATTTTAGTGTTTAGAGTTTGTGTTTAAGAGTTTAGATTTTTAATGTTTTAAATTTAGGATTTAAAATTTAGGATTTAGTAATTAAAGTTTAGAGTTAAAAATTATATTTTAAGTTTTAAAGACGGTGATTTTTGAAAGTTAAAATTGAAATGGCAATTCTCTTTGCTTTTTCCCAAACAATAACGTAAAAAATGCGCTGGTCAGTATTATGTTTCTTCCCACGTTTGGTCTCCATTTATTTAGATTACAAATAAAGCTATATTTGGGCCGTTTGAAATCCACATGGCCCGTCTCGTGTTTGTTGTGCAATTTTATTTGTATTTTTTGGTTATATTTTGTCAAAAGTGAATGGAATTATTTTAGGTATAAAATATATTAAATAAACTAATGATTATAAATGAAGTGAAAAATAGTACATAGAAATTATTAGTTTTATGTTCAATTCATCATTCGGGCATAGCGTTAGCTTTAAATCTAACCATTTTTATCGGTTGGTGATGTGTATCGCGTCGTGATAATATTACTTCAATTTTTCATATTTTTATTTAAAATTTTTATAAATCAACAGCAAAATTAAAGTGTTTCACATGAAAATGGTAGTTGAAGGGAAAAATGTTAAGGCTTAATGTTTTAAATTGATTAAATATCATAATTGATTCATTTTATTAGTTCGGAGATTAAATTAATTTAACTTTCCGAACATAAAAGCTTAATTGAGTATAAAAATTTACGAGTTTAATTTAAAATTGAAAGTAATGGGAGATTTTTTATAAAAGGAAAATAGAATAAATTCGAGATAAATATCAATGGAAGCTTTTGATACAAATTTGTATCATTCACCAATTTACATCAATTTATATTGTATGAGTTCGAATTTTGATATGAAAATATAATACTTTATTATTTAATAAAAAAAATACAAATTTGAGCAAATATATTTGGCTGGTTGGCAAAGCTGCTCTATTTTTTTCCTCATACCCCCTTAGGTCATGGATTCTAGACCTACTAGGAGCATCTCTTCCTTCCTCTAGAGTTCCCCTTCCTTCACATCTAAGTACGATTAGGATTAGAATTAAGATTTATCAAAAAATATACAATCTTTCGCATTTGGATTATAAAATTTAAAATCTTAATCTCTAACCATGACACCTTAAATCTTAAACTTTAAATTCTAAATTTTATAACTTAAATCTCTAAATCATAAAATAAAACTCAAACTCTTAAACTCTAAAATTAAAAAAAAAACTAATGTAAATTAACTGTATTTTCCTTAATACAATACTGACTATTTTGCTTGACAACTTCATTTGATGATTATAAAGGACGAAGCCTGGGTACGTAATGTGTTGGCACCTTGGTGATGAGTTCTCAAATATGACATATTTCATTTGCTATTTTTCTAGTTGTTTGGACTTCTTGCTGCTTAATACATGCTGTTTTCGTTATATTTTATGCAGGAATCCAATTCTAGAAACAGCAGTGAAAATGGGGTATTTCTGTAGTTTTTATTATAATTTTGTCATGACTGGCATCATGAGCACGACACCGGGCACGACGCGTCTGACGTGGCAGTGACGTGGCAATGATGTGGCGACTTCTAGAAGCTTCTGGAACGTTCTGAGAGATCTTATCAGCTTATCCGATTATATTCCTGCATTTAAATTTCAAAACATTTGAATTGTTTTATCTTTTGTTTATTATTTTAAATTATCTCATCACTTTATCTTTGTAAATCTAAGCCTATAAATACCACCCTTGGTAAAGGCTTAGATCATCATTCATTTTAGTTTTCATCTTCTAGTTTTGAGTTTTCTTATCTTTGTAAACATTTTTAGTTTAATCGAAGTTCTCTTCTTCTATTTTCTTTATTTCATTTCTGTTATGTTATTTAATTGTTTTTCCAAAACCAAGTTAAGCATGATAATCAATATCATGCTTAACTAAATCCTTTAAGCCAAGAGCCAGCCAAGTCAATTCGATTCGTGAGAATTGAACTTGCTTAAATTCTTTTGGGGAAATCATTTTTATCTTTCTGCTTAGATAGTTTGGCAATCGGCCTTACTAAAAGTTTTTAATCGTTTTTCATATCAAAAAGAGCCATTTGGTCTGAATTCGCTTAAAAACATAGTTGGGAGGAAGGATCGGCCTGTGGCAAATTTTGACTTCCTATGAACACTCTTAGCGGCGGTCCGCTAAGGAAAGATAAAATCAGAAGCGATTCTACTATTAGACAATTTCTGAGTCGAGTTTTTCCTGCTTATTTCTAAATACTTTAACGGCGATAGACGTGGTTGATTTATTTAAGAACCGTCTTTCGAAGATAGACTTGGGAGGATTGGTTACTCAAGAGAAGAACAAGTTACGACGGGTTGGGCCTCGTAGACTGTAACCGACATGATCTCCGAAATAAAAATCTATTTCAATGATCGAAAAAATTGAAGGAGCTGGTTCGAGGTTGATTTGCACATTTGGTTTTTCGCACTACTTTTAATTTTTTTTCTTTATTTTATTACTTCATCCAATATCAAACCACTCCCCCCATTTTATTTAATTATTCTGCAGATATTCCTGGAAGTAGTAATCGAAGCAATCTTCAGTCAATAATTCCAGCTAATCTCCTCGCGGATCGACCCTCTTTCCCTATACTACTTAATTTTTTTATTTTATTAATTGTTGAAAGAGGTTAATTATTTATTTATTTTGACCGGTTAAACGACGACTTGTCAAAATTGGCGCCGTTGCCGGGGAGATTTATTTTCGGCAGTTTTTGACTGATTTTTGTTTTATTTTATGACCAGGAAGAACCCGGGTATTTTAGCTCCATATAACCCGGAAATTGAAGCAAGCGCTCGTAGAACTCACGACGAAACACTTCGACGAAAGAAACAACAACAAAGCACACGACGATCTGAACAAGAATCCACCTCCGAGACCACACCAATCGACGAACCTACACAAGAACCAGAACCGATGGCAGATCAAACAATTCGAGAGCTGAACGCAGCCCCTACCGTGCAACAACCACTCTGCATTGCTTTTCCTCAAGGCGATACTCCTTTCCAACTCAAAACGGGCCTAATTCACCTATTACCCACTTTTAATGGCCTCCCTACTGAAAGCCCACATAAACACCTTGCCGAATTTCACATGGTGTGCAGCAGCATGAAACCGCAAGGAGTTTCGGAGGATCAGATAAAACTAAGGGCATTTCCTTTTTCTTTAGCCGAAAATGCTAAAGAATGGTTATTTTATTTACCTCCGAATTCTATTAATACATGGGCTGATCTTTCTCGTGTTTTCCTTGACAGATATTTCCCAGCAGCAAAAGCGACTAAACTTAGGCGAAACATATTGAGTATCCAACAAATGCACGATGAATCCTTGTATGAATATTGGGAAAGATTCAAGAAGATGTGCCCAAGCTGTCCGCAACATGGCTTATCCGAGCAAACACTCCTTCAATACCTATACGAAGGAATGTTACCAATGGACAAAAAGATGGTAGATGCAGCAAGCGGTGGCGCGCTCGTTAATATGACCCCAACTGCAGCAAGAACATTAATCTCCACAATGGCTGCAAATTCGCAGCAATTTGGTTCTACAAGTGAACCCAGTCGACGGGTTCAAACAGTAAGCACAATTTCAATAGAGAATAAGATAGACAATTTGACTAATATTGTGTATTCTCTTGTTTCAGGGGAGATAAAAGCTGCTAAGGTATGCAGAATATGCACTATGCCAGATCACGCAACTGACTTATACCCATTGTTGTGAGATACGTCTGGTGCCCAAGTTAACGCTATACACAACTTTCCCGGACCTCCCCAAAGACCCTATAACCCACATAGCAATACCTTCAATCCCGGTTGGAGAGATCACCCAAACTTGAGCTACGGTAATCAGAACCCAAATTACCAACCTAGGCAACAACCTCCCCACCAAAACCAAGCACCCCAAAAATCCTCACTTGAGTCTATTGTTGAGAGATTGGCAGTTTCACAGGAAAAATTCCAAACCCAAACACAATCCCATCTCCAGCAAATCGACAAACAAATAAGTCAACTAGCTCAAGCCGTTAGCCGTATAGAATCCTAGGGAAAGTTACCATCCCAAACCGAAACCAACCCAAGGGAAAACGTTAGTGCAATAACTTTGCGTAGTGGAACAGTGATAACGCCTAAACCGCCCAAGCAAGATGAGCAAAGATCCGACGAGCAAGGCAGCTCTTCGAAGGACCAAAACGAAAAGTCTCCACCCACTGCAGGTAACTCTAAATCCAATATTTCTGTTTCTATTTACGAACATGTTCCTCCTTTTCCAGGTAGATTGGCGAGACGAGATAAAAAGGAGGAAGAGAAGGAAATTTTGGATGTATTCAAGAGAGTGGAAATTAATATTCCACTTCTTGATGTTATTCGAAAAGTGCCTAAATACGCAAGGTTTCTGAAGGACTTATGCACAAACCGAAGGTGACTATCCGGAAATGAAAAGGTGAACCTTGGTGAAAATATTTCGGCCATCTTTCAAAAGCCGTTGCCGCCAAAGTACAAGGACCAAGGTATGTTTGCGATTCCTTGTAAAATTGGGAAAATTGGGATTAAAAGAGCGATGTGCGATTTAGGCGCATCTATCAACGTCATGCCGTTAAGCGTCTACAACAAAATTTCGACTGAGCCTTTGAAGGAAACGCGAGTGACAGTTCAACTAGCTGATCGTTCAGTTATCTACCCCGAGGGAGTGCTAGAAAACGTGTTGGTACAGGTAAAAGATCTTATTTTCCCTGCTGATTTTTATATTATTGACATGGAAAATGATCGCAGCAATAACGGATCCGAAATCTTGCTTGGCCGACCTTTCCTATCAACCGCGCATACAAAGATTGATGTCCGCGGCGGCATTTTAACTATGGAATTTGATGGGGAAGTAGTTAAATTTGATATGTATAAAGCTATGAAGTATCCTGATTCGGTCGCAAGTTTAAATTTCGTTGATATTATAGATCTGTTAGCTGATGATTTGATCGAAACTAATTTGTGTTATGACTTTTGTAGGGAATTCGCGGATCTCGACGATAATAACAAAGGCGAAATCATTTCAAATCTTTCTTCCCTTTATGATTTTCGATTAATTCCAACTCGATCTAAACATTTTCCCTCAATTTTCCAGGAACCAAAGCCGAAGTTAGATCACTTTAATTTTATATTTTTAGGCGACAACCAAACTTTGCCAAACATCATCTTGAGTAAGTTGTCGCATCGGGAAGGAGGTGGAAGCTTAGTTGTTGATTTGCGCACAAATAAAAAGATGAAGGAAGGCGTTAAAACGACAAGGGATGGACATCACCGTTTATTTGAAGACCTTTCCTTTGAAGAACCAAAAATTTAGCAAAGATCGTCGAGCTAACGACGTTAAACAAAGCGCTAAATGGGAGGCAACCCATTCTTTTCATTTCCGTTAATTTTTATTTTCCCTTTTATTTATTTTTAGTTTTTAGCTTTAATTTTTGTTTTAATTTCTTAGCTTTTCCAATCTCTTTCAGGGACTCCAGCAGCACTAATTTCCACTCTACATCAAGGAATTTTCGAAGAGCAGTGAAGTGCACTTTTTCATGAAACGATGCACGCTAGCAAAACCTATGGTCTACGGTGCATTTTAGCCAAACCCTTTAGCCTTTACCCTTTGACCACCCAAATATCTCCCGCAGCCAATCAACCCATTTCTTTTATTTTATTTATTTATTTTTTTCCCTAAATCCCCCCATTTCGTCTCCTTCCTTTTCCCCACCCGCATCATCTTCTACACTTCATCACCACAAAAAAACCTCACCACCACCAATGGTCCGCATATAACGCCAAGACCGGGTCGGGCCTCTACCCACGCACTGTTCTCGGTGATGACTCGTTGCGTCGGCGGCCTTCGTGGAGGTGCCCAGTGATTCCGACCAGTCCCCATTCCTCCTCCCTACCGTGGTGGCCGACGACCAGCAACTATTCGACGGGTGCCCAACAAAAATGCTGAACCACCCTTCGCTGCACCCTCTTTCGCACATCCGGCAGCTCCGTTCAAAGCCCTCTGCCGCTGCTGATCCGAGCCACTCATAGTGCACCATTCCCATCGACTCACTCTACATCCACGGGGAGTATCTTTTGCCCTTATTTTCTCTTTATTTCCTTAATTTTTATGAATTGGGGCAATTCAATTAAGTGAGGGGGAGGGTAGCAAACCACTTGCCATGCTTATCTGATATATGTTTGATTTTGGTTTAACTTTGAGAAAATATTTTCTTTGTCATTGCTTGCTGTCCAGCATGTTATAATTGTTATAGTGCATAAAAATATTTGAATGATGACATTTTGATAATCAAATGGCATGAGTATAATGATAGTTTGACATCTCTTTTTAATTTGCCTTGATTGTGATAATTGGATTTCTCACCTAGCTTAATCAACTTAGCCTAATTTTGTGAGAATTTGAGCCTTGAGCATGCATCTTATTTTTTATGCTCGTTTTTTCTTGCTTGAGAGTGTCATCTTGAATTTAGGAATCTAGAACTTGTGGCTTTTATACAATTTGAGACTACACTAGAATGAGGTGCTTTAAGATGATTTAGGCATTAGGATTTTCTCTCTTTCATTAAAACTTACCTTTCGCTTAGTGAACCCTCTTGAAACCTTATATCCCATTTTTTGGCTTAACCCTCAACCAAACTTTTTGATTGATCAAATGCTAAAAATTGTATTGCTAGACAAAAAAGGGCTGCAATTCGAATAAAGGGCAGAACTTTTCGAAAAAAGAAGAAAAAAAACAGAATAAAATAAGCAATTGCTTCGAGAGAAAAAAGAAGAAAAAACAGTTTCGAAAAGAAGAAAAAAAAGAAAAAAAAAAGAAAAAAAAATGTGTGTTTGCTTGCCCATTTTTAGCTCATTTTTAATATCTTCACTGCTGAATGTTTGAAATATCTTGCATTGATCATCCTCTTTTGTTTCTCTTTCCATATTTTTATCTTTTTTTTTCTAAACCCACATTACACCTTGAACAAAGACCTAATGATTTTTGCACCTCGATTCTATTAAAGTAGTGGAGAATTGAACTTGTTACAAGCCTATAGAAACCTTTGTTCATGCATGACTTAGAGTGTTTTTGCTTCACATTTACCTTTAAACACTTTGAGTGATCTTGAATGTACCTTGGTGAGGATTAAGACTAGGCTAAGAATTGATTACTACTTGATAGACGATTGAAAGAATGAAAGACTTTTCTTTGCTTATATCCACTTGGTTTGATTTATGTCTCTTTCATGGTATTTCTTTTGCACTTGAACTCTTATGATTATGTTTGATTCTTGGTTAATATCTCTTTCGGACATACTTGAGGACAAGTATGAGACAAGTGAGGGGGAATTTGATGAGTTCTCAAATGTGACATATTTCATTTGCTATTTTTCTAGTTGTTTGGACTTCTTGCTGCTTAATACATGTTGTTTTCGTTATATTTTGTGCAGGAATCCAATTCTGGAAACAACAGTGAAAATGGGGCATTTCTGCAGTTTTTATTATAATTTTGTCATGACTGGCATCATGGGCACGACACTGGGCACGACGCGTCTGACGTGGCAATGACGTGGCGACTTCTAGAAGCTTCTGGAACGTTCTGAGAGATCTTATCAGCTTATCCGATTATATTCCTGCATTTAAATTTCAAAACATTTGAATTGTTTTATCTTTTGTTTATTATTTTAAATTATCTCATCACTTTATCTTTGTAAATCTAAGCCTATAAATACCACCCTTGGTAAAGGCTTAGATCATCATTCATTTTAGTTTTCATCTTCTAGTTTTGAGTTTTTTTATCTTTGTAAACATTTTTAGTTTAATCGAAGTTCTCTTCTTCTATTTTCTTTATTTCATTTCTGTTATGTTATTTAATTGTTTTTCCAAAACCAAGTTAAGCATGATAATTAATATCATGCTTAGCTAAATTTCTTGAGCCAAGAGCTAGCCAAATCAATTCTAATCGTGAGAATTGAACATTGCCTAAATTCCTTCGGGAATACATTTTTATCTTTCTGTTTAGATAGTTTGGCAATCGGCCTTACTAAAGTTTTTAATCGTTTTTCAAATCAAAAAGAGCTCGTTGGTCTGGAATCGTTTAAAGACATAGTTGAGAGGAAGGATCGGCCTGTGGCAATTTCGACTTCCTGTGAACACTCTTAGCGGCGGTCCGCTAAGGAAAGATAAAATCAGAAGCGATTCTTTTTAAGACAATTTCTGAGTCGGGCTTTTCCTGCTTTCAAAACTAAATACTTTAACGGCGATAGACGTGGTTAATTTGTTTAAGAATCCACCTTCGAAGATAGTCTTGGGAGGATTGGTTACTCGAGAGAGAAGCAAGTTGCGACGGGTTGGGCCTCGCAGACTGTAACCGACATGATCCCCGGAGTAAAAATCTATTTCAATGATCGAGGGAATTGACAAGGCTAGCTCGAGGCTAATTTTCATATTTGGTTTTTCCTACTATTTTCTTTAACTCTTGCATTTTATTTTATTACTTCATCCAATATCAAACCACTCCCCCCATTTTATTTAATTATTCTGCAGATATTCCTGGAAGTAGTAATCGAAGCAATCTTCAGTCAATAATTCCAGCTAATCTCTTTGCGGATCGACCCTCTTTCCCTATACTACTTAATTTCTTTATTTTATTAATCGTTGAAAGAGGTTAATTATTTATTTATTTTGACCGGTTAAACGACGACTTGTCACTTGGTGTAATATAAATCCTCAAATCAATTTAAATTATTTTAGCATAAATTTGAGTTAATAACATTATACGTTCTAAATTATGACTCTCATTTTAAATTGATATATAAATTTTTAAATATTTTAATAACATTCCTAAACTATGATTTTCATTTTAAATTAGTCCTCAAATTTTTAAATATTTCACTTTCAACCCCAAACTACGACTCTCATTCTAAATTACTCCCAAACTTTTGAACATTCTAATTTTATCCTCAAATTATCATTTATGCCGCATCATCTTATTATATAATATATATCAATGTTTATATGACAATTAAGAAATTTTTATAACAATTTTATTAACATCAACTATGATGAGTATATACTGATAATTTATGGATAAAATTAGAATGTTTAATAGTTTGAGTACCGAAGGAAGATGTTGGTATTTCATAACCATGATCAGTTGAAGAGACTTCAAGACATGACATGACTGATCGATGTATACATAAATACCAGTTAAAGATAGAAAACTAACGCCACATAGCATTCGAAAGACACCATAAAAAGACATGATTGGATACAAACATATGACCACAGAGTTCGAATCGACATGGATGTCATCTACTTGCAGATAAAGACGCCTAGCTTGGACCCAACTGCTTGAAAAAGACAACCTACGAAAGATATATGGAACCAGTTTCACTTTCCTCAAGTTTCATTCTTTGTTTTCCATCATTCTTGTCATCTTCATCCTTTGCTTTTTCTTCTTCTTCTTGAATCGTTCGGTCTTCCTCAGGTTTATCCTTTTTCATGTTAAGGTACTCAATGAGACCGTGAAGCGCGGCTTTAGGGTCATCACTTTTGATCATCAATTGTTGTGCCACTTCTGCTGGAGTAACATCCACGATCTTAATCAGATCATCGATGGCGTCGAACAGTTTATCGTCTTTGATTCCGAGATACGTCGTCGCAAGTTTTCTGAACCCTGTTGGCGTACAATATCCCATATGAATATGCACATCCATTCGCCCCGGACGCAACAATGCAGGGTCTAACTTCTCTTTGTGATTCGTCGTGAAAATGATGATCCTTTCGTTCCCGCAGCTCGACCACAGTCCGTCGATGAAATTCAATAGTCCCGACAATGTCACCTACAGAAGAATTAACAAATAATGCAGCGTCAACTAAAGTACTAAACTAATTACTTTAATTTTATAAGGTCTAATGGGGGTACTTACTCCGGGATCAATAGATGAAGGACGATCGGGTCTTCCGTCTTTGTCCTCCTTGTCTTGGTCATCTTTAACCTTGTCTCGATCTTTTGCAATTTTTGTGCTGCAATCTATGTCTTCGATGAGGAGAATAGACCGGTTCGTGGTGGATGTAAGTATACGCCTGAGATCGGCATCGTTTCGAACACTTTGGAACTGGAGATCATACACGTTGTAGTTCAAGTAATTCGCAATGGCTGCAACCAAAGAAGATTTACCAGTCCCTGGAGGACCAAACAAAAGGTACCCACGTTTCCAAGCCCTGCCAACGCTTTCGAAGAAATCCTTGCGTCCCGCAAACGAGTCGAGGTCATCTTTTATGAACTGCTTCAGCTCTGGCTCCATAGCCAGAGTCTCGAACCTTGCAGGGTGCCTGAAAACAGCTGATTCCCACCTCGAACGGTCTTGGTTATAAGTGTAGATGTTGAGCTTCTCTCGCTTGCTCAATATTGTTTGAGCCGTCTTAGCTATATGGGGGAAATACCTTTGTTCAACAAGTTCCCTCACTCTTTTCTTGCACGTCAAGTGAAAGGTCTTTTTATCAGGGATGTAGTACTTCTCCGATTCTCTAACGTGCAACGTCCACTCCAGGGTCATACCTTCGAACTCATCGATGATTTTACAATCCGAAGGGATCTTTCGTTTCGGCAGCGATGTCGGGTTATTGGTGTCGTTGGAGCCGATGAGAAGTTTATCGGTCGTAGGGCCAATTCGGGTCGGAAGGTAGACCTCCACAGCTCGAAACGTTTCGTTGTAAACAGCTTGCCATCGTTCTTCAATGATGAAGGTGAAGTTGGAGGAGAAGTAGTTGGATATAAGATGGGAGAATTTCGAGTTGATGAGCTTTTGCATCGGTTTCGGGATCATTTCGTTCAGTATGGTTCGGATTAACATTGCCATTGCTGAGAGGGAAGCATAGGCAGCAAGGATGGTAGACATGGAAGGAAGCTCTTTCAACAAAGAAGTCATATTTCTATACAAAAGAGGGATTCAGTTGCAAGAGAAATGAGGAGCTGAAGTGGGTTTTAAACAGCTTGGCTACTTTATTAAGAAACAGGGCAGAAACTACTGGCTTGACTCAACTGTGAAAAAGAAACGAAAGAATCTAAAGATTGTTTTGTCTGAAATAGGGTCATGAGGAAATTGTATGGAAGATAGAATTCACACACTTTTCAACTGCTCCGTGTTGAAAATTATGGACCATACATTTGCCTAGCTGCTTCTTTAATTTGTTGCATACAGTCAGCAAAGTAAATAATGCCAAGACTCATGACTAAGTTCCTCAACCAAATCTGTTGTTAACATCTCATCCTTTCACTATAATCACATGAATATAATACCAGTTACAGTTTCAAATTGTTCTTAAAAACAGAGCACCATGGAACGAGTGTGATGGAGAAAAACACTATTTTCATGTCTGTCTGAGAATCTGACAAGTCACGTGTTCAAAGAAGAAAGTATGAACACTTGATTCTCATGGCTCTTACAAGCCTCGTGATCTGAAGATCTTGGTCTGAAATACTAAGTTAATTTCCCAGAAGTCGTTCAGAACACAGTTGACCATTCATTGTAGAGTAACATGAATCTCTGAGAATTTTCCTTACTAAGAACTATTGAAGGAATACAAAACAAAATTGGATATAATCTCTGAGAATTTTCCTTACTAAGAACTATTGAAGGAATACAAAACAAAATTGGATATAATCTCTGAGAATTTTCTTTTGCCTTCACTGGAACATTGAACATTTCCCTATACTCTTTCCATGTCAAGCCAAAATCTTTTTTTTAGTAATTGTTAATAAATGCTCGATGACACTGGTCAAAGATTGTATCTTCATTATAAAATTACAAAAAAAAAAAAGGAAATTCGTTTGAAGTGCAATCCAAATGGGCGTCTCTGTGTGTATATATATGAAAAAAGGCTCATAAATTTAAAATTCAGAAAAGTTTTTCAGAAAGATATGGTTTCTCATTCATGTGCTTAGTGCTGACAGTGCACCAAGCAGGCAAGCATCTCTCACATGGGCTAAACACCATAAGTTGAGAGAGCTTTGTTCCTTACAAGTTGCTAATGAAAGTCTATCTTCTCTTTCTCGTACTAAATACCAGCATATAATCATTTACAGGAGTCATTGAGCATTTAACTTTGATTCGAAAAATGAGTTCTCCTTTTGTTTTGATTTTCCTTAAAAGTGGAATCTGTTTGTCTAATCTATAATTATTAAACCAGTTAATGCAGGAAGATGCCGATGCCAATTACACTTTGTCATCATGGAACCACCACCTGGTCTGCTTCGGAGATCGGCCATTTCTACAGTTCCTTACATAGCGATCGTTGTCTTCAGGACCTTGCTGCGAGATATGATTAATAATAGTATCAAAAGGTGTGTGGGATGCTCATGATATGAGGATTGTGTGGAATAAGACGGCACTCAGAAAATCAATCAAATGTGTAACCGAACCTTCGCAGTTGCGCTTGATAGCATTGAGAGAATGCTGATACAGATTGAACTAACAGTCATGGCCGGGGACCATGAATCATATAAGATATCTGCAAAAATAAAACAGAACAATCATATATTATACCTGTCTTGTCAAAAGTTAAGCAATAAAGATAGAACATGCATGTGAAAATTGAGCAACATTGCTATATGTGCATGTGCATGTGTGTGTGTAAGAGAGAGAGAGCTTCTGAATTTTAAATGTTTGTTACATTAACAAAATCAACTATTCTTTGAATTTGGAAAACATATATTGGAAAGGCACAGCAAGTGTATAAAAAATGTTATCCTTAGCTCATTTCCCAAGCTATTTTATCCCTACCATGTCTTAATTGAAAGAAGCATACAAAGAGTTTAAAATCAAGCCAGGACCTTGTGAATTACAGATAATCTACGATCACCGGTTACTGTAAAACACAATAGCATCACCCCACATCCATCCATGAACAAGGAGAAGAAAAGGATAGATTATAGTTCTCAAGCATCACAATATAGAGAATTACCCGAAAAAAGAAAACAAATTTCTGTTGAAGTCTTGCAAAGCTCCTTCTCAAAGGAAGGAACATCTATAGTTCTATACCACCCGAAGCAAACTTTTCCCCCCCTTTTCTTTTCACTATAGTTATACATATACAATACATCTATACCACTTAAAGCAACCATCTTTAACCTTAATTTCCCCCTTTATAGTCCCCACTCCCCATCACTGTACAGTAATCGAGACAAAGCTAGAAATTGGACTTCTACCTTTTATTTTTCATACATTATATATATTTTTGGGGAAAAGGATAGGATGATAGAAAAATGATACAATAATATCCAAATATTAGTGAACATAATCCCACATAAGCATCAACGACCCTTTTAACAATGTAAAGGAAAACGCTTTTGAAGGTAAGAACAGGATCCCCGAAACCCCTTCATTTCCAAAGGATAAATGGAAAAAATTAAAATGAAAGCAAAGTGAGAATCAGATCATGACATGTCTACTGCAATACATATATATTTATATAACAGAAAAAATCTGAGAAAACACAAGAGCAATCGAAAATCACTAAAAAACAGAGCATATTTATGGGAAACCGATATCAAAATTCATACCAAGACAAATATGGCCATTGCTATAAATATGTGGATGGAGAGGTGCTGGTTGAAGAAATATCACCTGCCAATAATAACCCAAAAGAGAAAAATTATTCAAAAGGAATTAAAAACCAAACAAAAAAGTGGTTTTGAATAAAAATCAAACCTGGGGTGCTTCCATAGGGTAATGTTCAGGGAAATCCACCTGAAGCTGATATGTTTCATTGGTGTACAAAGTTCCCGCAGCTCCATTGACTTCAATTACCCACCTTTTTTTACAACAGAAAAATATCATTTCCCCCCGAAGGAAGTAATCTAAAGAAAATAAAAAAAAGGATAACCAAAATAAAACCTTTGAAGATTATCGGTGACTTTGTGCTTGAAACCGGAGGGAGGGTTGACCTGCCACTCTACCAGCTCTTTTTGCAGGCGATTGCAAGCAATCTTACTAAGTGCCTAAACAAAACAAAAAAAAAACCCATTAAAACAAAACCAAACCCAAATTCAAAAAGAATCAAAGGAGTGAACCGAACCTTGCGAGAGGAAGCGGATGAGCTGCTCATGCTTATATGGTGGTGTTTTCGGTGGGTATGGCAGTTTGGGTCCTCTGTTTTCGTATTTGAGAGTGTTTTGAAATCAGAAAGAAAATGAAATACCAATCAACGATGAAAAAAAAGAGAGATTATTGAGAAAGGGAAAGCAAAGAGCGAGGATTTATGAACGCGGGAATTTGGCCCCTCTTTGTGTTCCCCACCGTTACCTCACTTTTCTATCTCTCTTGAATCCGATGGCTTATATTTGTTCAGCAGTTTTTGTTTCGACAAAAAGTCCTCCTACTCAATTGTTTTGTTTCTAAGGCAGACCAATACGACGCCGTTTCTGTTGTCGAAGACCTCGAATTTTTTAAAACCTTAATTTTTTTATTTATTTATGGAAAAATCTTTGGTAATGAGGAAGGGTTGGTCGGATTTAAATTCGAAATCTAATAATTAATAAATAGTGATATAGCCACTTGTATAGCGAGAGGTTTTCATTGCTCGGTTTAAATTACTTTTGAAATCATTTTTTATATTGAATTTGAATAAATTAAGTCTCGATCTCTTTTAATTTTTTTAGTTTAAATATTTTTTTTATATCTTTGTTCATTTTTAAATTTAAACAATTTAAGTTCGGACTTTATTTTTAAATTGTGAAGGATTGTCAAATTAAGGTGGTAAAAAAGTTTAAATAGCATTTTAAGATAAGCTACCAAGTTCAGTACTAAAGTGGTTAAAAAAGAAATCGAAGTGTCATTTTAAAATTTTGTTAAATTTAAGGACCATTTAGTATATTAAACCTTTAATTTTATCGTAATGTTTTATCCGAGGACAGCAAGTAGGAGAAACCAACGTGGAAAGAACCTTTTACTTTTAATCTTTCGGCAGATATATGCTCGCTTCTTTTGACTCCTCCGATCTCTGTCTCATCCATTTAAGAATTTTTGGACATTCGCCACATCAACGGTTATCATGTGCTGTCATTTATCAACGATATTTAAGGAGACTTAATTATTTGTAAATTGATGTCATTTTATTTATATGTGAATATCATTTTATTTATAAAAGGATGTCATTTGTCTATATTTTTAAATTTTTATAAACAAATTATATAGAAAAATAAGTTTTTAAAAAATTATAGGGTGATTCATTCCAAAGGGTGACTCCGCCCATGATGATTATGCATATTTCACTTCAATTGGTAAACGTTGAGTTTTCGAGTTTTCTTTTTATTAAATAGGGAGGTATTATATTTTAATATCGTGATTCGAATTTATACAAAATGAGATAATATGACCATCCTTAGCTACTAGGTCCAGGGACGGAGCCAGAATTTGAAGTTGAGTGGGGCAAAACATAAATTTTGAAAGGTGAGGGGGCAAACTCACAATTATCCTAATTTTTTCAGGAAAAATATAAGGAATCAAAGGGTAAAAAAAATATTTCCCTACAGGGGCCACAACCCCTCCCATTAAAGCTGTAGCTTCGTCCCTGACTAGGTCAATTAGTGAATCTCGAGTTTTAAATCTTTAAATTTAATTTTTTTATTTAAATTTTATTATATATGAATTATTTTCAGATATGTTTGGATTATAGCTCATACTTTTAACTAAAAAACAATTTTACTTTCAAAGGGAGAAAGAGATTAAGCATATTCCAGTCGTGCAAATTGATTGCTTTCCTATGCAACAATTTGTTCCTTTTCAAAGTTATTGGATAAAACTGGGATGTCGAATCTCAAACCCCCCACTAGCATATTATTCTGCTTTGCATTATCCCGGTTATCTGAATATTTTGGCTGAAATCTTGAAGAAAGGCTTATCTAAATAGAGCAAACGACTTAATCTTTCCTTCTAATCGCATCCTTAAATTATGTTTTTCATCTGGCTGATTCTAGACATGTGCAATAAGAGTCATTACATAGACCCCAAAATAAGGTCTCAAAATAAATTAAGTAGTAAAGCACAAAAAAATAAAATGTTGTTGTACTTTATAGATTTCGTGTTTTATTATACTCATTTTTTATTAAAAATCAGTCTCTCCAAGTTTAACAAACATTTATTTATGTTTAAATTGAGGGCACCATTTGAAATACTGAATCACTTAGAGCCAGATACATAGAACATCACCAATACTAAAAAGCAAACTATGTTAGTTGAATTCAGGTATGTATCTCGGGGATGTATATATATATTTATTTGTTTAATTTTTTCATGTATTTAAACGATCATGGAATGATAATATATTTTGAAAAAAAATGAAATAACATGGGAATTATTATTATTATTTTTCAATTAACCAAACATGCGGTGTGCTGAAAAAAATATTATTTTACTGCAGTTTAGTATAGATTACGAGTTCAAATCCAAAAACCCTCTTCCTTTCCTTATAAAAGAATATTAAGGTTTTCTTTATGTTTGCTGAAACGCTTTTTCTTTGCTGGTTCGGTCCAGGGTGCAAATGAAGCAAGATTCTAAATGCCACAACCTAGAGAGTTATGGGCATTAATTCTATATCGAAAAGAAAGAAGACTACTAGAATATAAAAATAAGGGCATTGTATATCCTATTAAATATGTTTAAATTTGTTACTTGATTATTGTTATCTTATTTGAATTAATGACATTCAAATTTATAAAAAGTTTAATTCGAAACATTAAATTATATATTGAATATTAAAATTTATCAAAAGTTTTTTTTTTGACAATAACAACTAGATTTTATTAATAACCATGAAAAATATTTCAAATGCAAAGCATCCAAAAGGGAGAATAATGAGATTTAGTCCATCAAAATCTCAAACAAACTTGAAGATGCAAAGAAAAATAAATATTTTCATAGATATTAGCATATCGACAAAATTCATAAGTGAGAGAACCAAACTATTACAGAATGAAAAAAGAAAAGTGAGAGAACCAAACTATCAGGCAGATTGCTCCGCTACCCATGTCTAACTACATCGACAAACAACCATCAACAGAGTGGAAATCTCTTTCTATAAACACCGACATAATCAAAACAAAAAAACTAACGTCGTGAAGATCTCTGTAAAAGTACCAAACGACCGCTAAGGTATGCTAAAATCATGTCAAACGTCAAATGAAACAAATCAAAAAAAATGAAGAATCGTTCTACAAGAACAGAAAAAACACGTGCTACAAAGACAAAAATATTTATAAAATATAAAAAAATAAAATAAATAAATAACCATGAAAATAATGAACCCAAAATCCATTAAAAGTTGAATACGAGGTTCAAATCTCACCAACATTTTGTAATTTAAAATAGTTCGAATTAGACTTTACATCAAATGTATAGACAAAAGTGATAAGGTAGACGTGCAATTATGTATTATCATTTTCGAGATATTCAAGGGCACATGAAACGAAAATTTGGGCCTCAATATTTCGATGGGCTTATACCTTATTTCTGTACCCCGAATATTTTTATTCCGGCCCGAACACGAAAATGTTATCCAGTCCGGTCTGGTCCATGCTTTGTCTTCCCAAGTTCAGTTGAAACTTGAACCGCCTCGACGTTTTTCCGTTTGCCAGTCTTTACATCTGCTTGAGCTGACCCAGATCAACCATTGATCCTTCCACCGAGCTGCGATTCCAACACTTAGAGCCGCCATGAGGAAACGAGATTTAGCTATTCTTATGCTCTCCGCTTTCGCCATATTCTTCTCTCTTCAGGTTCGTTTATTCCCAAT
Organism: Hibiscus trionum; assembly: GCA_030270665.1. Classification (NCBI taxonomy): domain Eukaryota; kingdom Viridiplantae; phylum Streptophyta; class Magnoliopsida; order Malvales; family Malvaceae; genus Hibiscus; species Hibiscus trionum. The sequence continues at coordinate 24,823,759 of BSYR01000006.1, read as the reverse complement.
TTTGTTTCTCTTCACTTGAACCATAAACCCTAGAAACACATTGGTTTTGTAAATTCCATGCTGTAATTTCACTTCCAATTTTTTATAGCATGAGGGAGATTTCTCGTTTAGAGAAGCTTGGTATCATTTATCCGATGAATATCCTATCAAATACGAAGCTGAACGTCTTCCCCCACCTCTTGTCGCCGATCTGAATGGTGATGGAAAGAAAGAAATCCTCGTCGCCACTCACGAGGCCAAAATTCAGGTTTTTCACATTTCTGTAAAATTAAATCAATTTATTATGAAGGCAAAGAAAAAAATTATATCTATATATATATTTTCAAATTATAAATTTGATTGGATTTGGAACCTACTAGGTATTGGAGCCACACACACGGCGTGTTGATGAAGGATTCAGTGAAGCACGTCTGTTGGCAGAGGTGTCCTTGTTGCCTGATAAGATCAGGGTTGCAACCGGTAGACGTCCAGTGGCCATGGCTACTGGTGTTGTAGATCGAATTTATAAGTCTGGACAACCTCAGAAACAGGTTCTGGTTGTAGTTACTTCTGATTGGTCTGTTATGTGTTTCGACCATAATCTCAAAAAGTTATGGGAGAATAATTTGCAGGTTTGTTTCCTTTGAGCTTTTGTATTAGATCTTTGGGTAACTTGTTTTCAAACAGTGTTGTTTCTGATAGTCTTGGGTTTTTTTCGTGTTGGACAGGATGATTTTCCACATAGTGCGCACCATAGAGAGATAGCAATTTCGATAAGTAATTATACCTTGAAGCATGGGGATTCAGGTTTAGTCATTGTTGGTGGGAGGATGGAAATGCAGCCCCATGTATGTTATCTAAGCTTCTTTTTGTTGTAGTTTCCTTTGTTCCGTGTTGGTTATACTCTTAAAATCGAAGTTGTACATTTCTGTTCACCAAGTCTGGTTTCTGAAAACTATTATGTTTCAATCACAAAGGAACTGATTTTTTTAGCATCTCAGTGTTTCATATTATCAAGACTTGGATATATGATTTGTAAACTTTTTTTTTGTGTGTTTCTTCACTTTGATTGATTGACAAGTTTCTTAATGATTTCAGTTATACCTAGATCCTTTTGAAGAAATTGGGATGGCAGAACGAAGTGCTGAGCAGCATAGAAGAAGTGCGAATGAAAAGGAGGTACGGATGTATCATTGCCTGTTGATGTTAGACATCTGCGTGCTTAGTATTGTTAATGTTGGTATTTCAATGTTTATGCAAAGAGATTTAATATAATCCAGGCATGTTAAATCTGCTTGAACTTTTTTGGGAGCTTCCTTCTCATATTTCATATTCTTTTTGCTACTTCACTCTTTTCAAACTTGTCTATCAAATACCGGAAGTTGTGATTTGGCACTAACCATTTGAAGCTGTCAAAGTTGGACACGGTTTCCATTATTTTCTCTATTTGAGATACTTGATGATCCTGCACTTCCATGCACAAAATCTGCAGCATTAGAAATAAAGTGGATATCACTTCTAGTTTCATGATTCAAGTACTGATGCATTATATCCAATATAGGCTCCTGAAAACTCTGGAACTGTGAATTTACGTCATTTTGCTTTTTATGCATTCGATGGACGAAAAGGTGGACTTCGATGGTCTAGGAAGAATGAGGTATGCTTTTTATTTATTTTTGGAAAACTTGTTTTTGTTCATTATTATTTTCTGCAGTTTTTTGAAGTTTGCACTTTGCATATCTTTTACCATATGTGAAGTATATGCCTCTTGATAATTGTTGTCACCTTATTTGCAAGTTTGGTACTTTTATCAGCTATCTTCTCCTTCACTCCATGCTGATAATGATCAATTTTTCTTCTTTTGGTTTAGAATATTGAAGAGCATTCTTCAGATTCATCACAACTAATTCCACAACATAACTATAAGCTTGATGTACATGCTCTGAACACTCGTCATCCTGGTGAGGTATGCTTTAAGGCTATTTTGATTATTCTATTTCTTTGAAGGAGGTTATAAACTTCAAGTTCTTTGGGGGAAAATATACTGGAAGCTAAAATTTTATTTATTAACGTTCTCATTATTATTCAAGTAAAAATCACATTCAGCTGATTTTTCAAGCTTCACATCTCTTTTCCTGGTAATGTTCATCTTTGTTCAATTTTTCAGTCAAGTATGAGTCTCATTTCACTTGCTGTAAAAGCACACCTTTGCTATCATATTTGTACATATTGTGTCATTTTGACTGATCTATGTTGTGGATGTTCCATATTTGTCTAATTGTGTTGGTACATGGTATGCTTCCTATCTAAATGATTCCTGTTGTGATAATCTTTTGAACTTTCTTTTGTCCAATCTAGTTGTAACGTTCCCTATTATAAAATTTCTTAAGACATGTTGAACTGTAGTTTGAATGCAGGGAATTTAGAGAATCAATCCTTGGAGTTATGCCACATCATTGGGTACGCTAGTAGTACATGTTAATTATGAACTTTTACTCTGTTCTTTGCATACTCAAGAATGTAAGGGACTCATTTTACATCTATCTTTTTTCTCTAGGATAGGAGAGAAGATACGTTGTTGGAGTTATCACATTTCAAGCGACATAAGAGGAAAACATTGAAAAAAGTACCTGGAAAGTCGACAACATATCCTTTTCACAAGCCTGAGGAACACCTTCCCCCAGGGAAGGATGATTCCAAAAAAATTTCAAACTTGATTGGAAAAGCTGCCAAGATTGCTAGTTCAGCGAAAGCTAAGAAGGTGGGTTTTTCAGTTGGATATGCATACTTCTGTTAACACATTCATTCTGAAGTTTAGAAAAGACTTGACATGAAGGTTTTTCAGTTATTTGGTAGGTTTCATTTTAGCTGCGATGCTATGTAACTTGTAGTTGATTGGGAATGGCACCCCTTTATGCACCTTTTGTTTTATCTCTATGTTTTCCTTTGTTGCATAGACTTTTTCTATGGCTTTGATACATTTAACTGCGACCTTTTTCTGCTGCACTTGGTCACTCTTCTACACTAGGAGACCCGACCCTGGAAGATATTGCTTATATTCTATGACCTCTCAATTTTGTTTTTGTGTCAGTTTCTCTTTTGTGATTGACAGATATATTCCAAACTAAAATTTCCATGTATGATGTTTTTATCATTGAATGGTTTTAGTGATTAGTTTCTTTACCTTGATCATCGAGGGATAAAGTCCATTCATGCAATTTATCTTATAAATTCTTATAATTTTCTTTACAATTTTGTTGCAGCCGATGACTTATATTCCAACCATAACAAACCACACGAAGCTCTGGTGGGTTCCTAATGTTGTCGTGGCCCATCAAAAGGAAGGGATAGAAGCTGTTCATTTGGCATCTGGCCGAACTGTATGCAAGGTTACCTTAGACCCACACTCTGTGCTTGTAGATATACTGGTTGTGAAATCTGCTGAATTATTTTCTTTGTCTAAATTTCTTCACTGGCTGTTAATATGAAATGATAGTTTTTTAACTTGAAGAAGTCAGCCTTTCCCCTGAACTTATTATTGCTTTTGTTGTGCTTTTTCTCTTCCCTCATGAAATACGCATTGCAATTGTCAAATTGTTCTACTTTTGGTTTTTAAATAAAATGTATTCATGCTATATGTCAGGATTGTATATTGCTTACTGATTTGACGGGTAATATTTATTGATTTCATCAGCTTCATCTCCAAGAAGGTGGCCTCCATGCTGATATCAATGGAGATGGAGTCCTGGATCATGTTCAGGTGCGGGCTTTTCTTTTGGTTTCTTATATTACCTTGTACCAAATTGTTTTTGTTGTGCATCACGAATTTAATAACAAAAATTGCATTAATACCAATGTGCTAACTACTCAAGTGACCAGTTATTTTTGTTCTCCTCAGGCTGTTGGAGGAAATGGTGCTGAGCAGACTGTTGTTAGTGGATCAATGGAGGTACTGCGACCTTGTTGGGCTGTGGCAACCTCTGGAGTACCAGTTCGAGAACAACTGTTCAATGCTTCAATATGTCATCACTCCCCTTTCAATTTATTCCAGCATGGAGAATTCTACAGAGGCTTTGGTCGAAGTGCAAATGTTGCTTCTTTAGAAGTGGCAACACCCATTCTTATCCCCAAAAGTGACGGACATAGGCATCGTAAGGGAAGCCATGGTGATGTTATTTTCTTAACCAATCGAGGAGAGGTATGCTGTTATTCCATGTCTAACATTTGTGTAGCTCCTTGGCTGGTATTGTTGATTTTCTCAACCATGGTGTTCGGTCATGCACGTATTGTTTTCATTTTCTAGTCCTCTGCTGCAAAGTGCATGTTAAATTTTATCTATGCTGAAGACTTGGGAAGTTAGAATGCATTGATCCTTTCAGGTAACCGCGTACTCTCCTAGCTTGCATGGACATGATGCTGAATGGCAATGGCAGCTCTTGACAGATGCTACATGGTCAAACCTGCCTTCACCTTCAGGGATGATGGAAGGAGGTACAGTGGTTCCAACATTGAAGCCGATCTCATTGCGTGTGCACGACAATCAGCAAATGATCCTTGCTGCTGGAGATCAAACAGGTGTAATTATTTCTCCAGGAGGAAGTTCATTAACATCAATTGATCTTCCCGCTCCACCCACCCATGCCCTGATCACTGAGGACTTCTCGAACGACGGGCTCACTGATATCATTCTCGTGACCTCGAGTGGAGTATATGGTTTCGTCCAGACAAGACAACCCGGCGCCCTCTTCTTCAGCACACTGGTCGGTTGTCTTTTACTTGTGATGGGAGTAATCTTTGTCACCCAACACTTGAATTCAATGAAGAGTAAACCTCGCACTTCATCTGGCCCTCAGTGAAAAAGAAGTTTCGTCTTCTAGGCACGGCTACCAAAGATCACCCTGACATTTGAGCTGAAAATGGCTGCAACACAAGTTCGAACGCTCTGGAGTTCGAAAAGATGAAAGATTCTCAGGCTCATAGTTCTCGAGTTTGTATGATTTATGTTATGCAGAACTGGATTTACAATGGGGGTGGATGATGTAACTGTTTAAGTTCAGGAAACGTTATACAATTAATTTTGTGAAATCTCTTGTTTTTTCCGATTTCATTTTACTTTTCTTTTCGTATTTTAATATTCATCTTAATTGATCGCAGAAGAAGAAAAATAAGAGGAAAAAACTCTGGGCATCTGAAAACACCAGTAAAAGATACAAACTTTAATAACAACTAGAAAGCCACGGTACACAACAAAGAATCGATTAATCAATACATAATCATATCAGCAGAAGCCATGAATGGTTGATTAACAGAGAATGAATTCCATGGATTCACGAAAGCATCATCATGAGGATGATAATAGGCAGTCTGGTCAAAGTTGCCACTTTCAAGAACCCCATTGCTCGGGTTTATCAAATCAATGATTTCATTTAGAGATTGCAACCTGGTAGCGAGCTCACTCATCTGAGCTCTAAGGACCGAGTTCTCAGCCTCAACCTTGGAGTAAAGTTGCGAGGCGACATTGATGCTTGTCAGGATCTGGTTATTGTGCTTTGTGAGCTCAGAAACTTGGCCCATCAGTTCATCCAGGTGATTCTGTTTACGCATCCGAGACCGACGTGCAGATTCCCTGTTGGATACCATCCTCTTGCGCTTCTTTTCATCCAAAATCTGCTGAAAATCCTCCGATGAACTCGAGCTTCCCAGCGTGCTTGAACTAGCCATAACAACAACAAAAACAGAAGAAACAATAACTGGCTGCAGGACCCCAGAAATTTTATAATTGGAAAAAAAACTTAGATATGGGATTGTTGAGGGAAAATGGTAAAGAAAACAATGCCTGGTTATGGGGTTTCAATCAGAAAGAGATTGATAGTTCATGAAAACACGTAGAACCAGTAAAGGAAAACAACAGAGAAAGATTGAACAAGATGGGTCCTGCGCCTAAGTGTAGAGTTGATCATAAAACCAGAGAGGAGGATTTCACTGAGTACAGGAGACATTAGTCTCAAACATCAGGAACAAGATGTTGATAAGCATTCAAAAAAGACCAATTTGCCGTTTGCATTTGATGAAAGAACCAGAAATGGGAGACAGATGTAGAGAAAACTATCCTGCTAAAAACTAAAGGGAAATATCAAGATGAGAAAGTAAAGAGGTTGATGAAGGATTTTATTGTGCACTTTATAGGCAGGAAATGGCAGAATGCCCATTGGAATTTGGTAAAAAGAAGCAGCAGTTGCAAAATTGATGTTGGCAAGCTTGCAGTAGGTGTAATAGTTGGCTATCCACTGTAAAAAAACAGTTTACAGTTTACTGTAAAATTCCTATGTCTATTTCTATCTGCTGCAACAATGCAATGTTGGGTTTGTTTGTACATTTGTCGACTTCAGACAGTCCTTTTCTTGCTAGCCTGTCTGATTGCAGTAAATCTTCATTTCATGATTGCATGTTCTGTTTTCTAGCTAAGTTAAGTTTCATTCAAGAAAAAATGGTAAAGTAAACCAATAATGCTGGTGCTTCCATGGGAAAAAAGGCCACCATTCTTCACGGAGTATAGGCTATAGGGTGATATATAAGCCGTACAAATCACATGCATTCATGTCAGATTTCTGTAAGATTGGTCCCACTTCACCGCCCTTTTTCTTAAATTTCAAGGTCATGCATGTGGCTCTTGAAAATCTCCAGGAGCTGGTCTCTTGAAACAGTTTTATATTTAAAATTCCCTAAACAGATCCTTTTTGCTTAATTTGACAGCATTAACTTCATCATTCAGCCATTCTAAACAGTGGGAGTTGTGAAGTTTCTAGGATGATTCTTCACCTCCCAATTAGCTTTATTTATTTTTTATTTTTAGAATCCAGACAGTATCCGGACATTCATGTATGAGAACTGGTTGGTTTCTTTCTGCATTGTCTGAAATTGTTGGCTGGCTGGTTTTGGTCTATGGACTGACCAAAATCATCTTTGATTTTCCAGAGGGAAAATACTAAATAATTGAAAGTTAAGACAAATTTTATTATAGTTTTAATTTATAAGCCTTTTTTTCAAACAAAACACATGTATATGCCATGGAAGATTCCTAGTTTCTTGCTGCAAATTGCATGCATTGTTTAACCAGGGTCAAAGTTTGGTTAGCCTTTGATTAAAGGCTAAATGCATGAACTGGAAAAAGTAAAAGTGCAAAGCAAAAGCATGAAAAATGAAGGAGATGAGCTCTAGATTAAAAACAACACCATAAATATTTACAAGTTACATGAACCAACGTCTGGCAACGAAGAAGCCGGACTAATGAACTAGATGCTAAGACAATCTTGGCAAAATTGGTGAGGTCCAAGGGAGAATTCCCAATAACAATCGTCTATGTCGAAAGCAAATCATGACAAAGCAGCTGAACCGAGCAAAGCTAAAACAATTTCATGTAACCATTTGTTGATGCAGCCTCTGGGTGGTAGTGAAGCATCTCACTCAACATCATCTCCCTAATCATATGTTCTCCCATGTTTTTTTCATCAATGTCGAGATTAATTGGGACTTGGGCCGGCGGATTGCAGCTTGGATCATATAGCGTTGACATGTAAGGATGTTGGAGAGCTTCTGTGACAGTGATTCTCTTAGATGGGTCGAAAATTAGCATCTTTTGCAACAAATCTATGGCTGATGGATCGGCTCGAGGATATAAACGCGAAAAATGGATGCCCCTAGTGTAAGGAAGTGACTTGATGAATCTTCTGGCTTTGGGATTATCTATAAACTCGAGATCAGCTTCTTGCTGACTTCCAAGGACATCGATAATTAGCTTAAGCTGGTTGAGGCATTCCGTCCCGGGAAAGATAGGTTGCCGGCCAAGAATCTCAGCGAAGATGCACCCTACTGACCAAACATCAATGGAGGTCCCATAATTGTCACAACAGAGTAAGAGCTCGGGTGAACGGTACCAGCGGGTGACAACATACTCTGTCATGAATTGTTCATTGCCTCTGCTGGTTCTAGCCAGCCCAAAATCGCATATTTTCAGGTCACAGTTAGCATTGATGAGAAGGTTCCCTGGCTTTAAGTCTCGATGAAGGATGTTTGCCGAGTGCAGGTACTTCAGCCCTCGTAGTAGCTATAATTTATTATAAATGTTAGTCACAAGCTGATAACCAAATAGAAACCATTCTGTTAGCATATAGTATAGGCTGCATTTCATACATAACCAAACGAAACGAACACGGGTTACCACTCAGGCCTTTATCATAGCGAACAATGCTAACCGAATTACTCTCATGTAATGAATATACATATGCATATGTTCCTTAAACAGTCAATCCTTATCCGTTCGAGCAATTAACAACTAATAAGCTTCAAGTGGTACAAGCTGTTTCTCACACCAAGCCTAAAAACTCATCAACCTAACATTTGCTGCTGAACTAAATGCAATTTGGGACCAGAATATCTGTCACACATTATAATGCAGGAATTCAAAACAGTAAACGGGAAAGAAAAAGGAAAGGGGTTGATTCCCAGTACCTGAAAAATAAAATACTTGCAATGGTCATTAGTAAGTGGCTGAGGGGACTTGATAATCTGAAGCAAATCGGTGTCCATAAGCTCGTAAACCAGATAAACATCCTTAAAACTGGTTCTGTGAGCAGGCATCATAATGTCTTTCAAGGCGATCACGTTCTCGTGTCGAATGTGTCTGAGAAGCTTCAACTCCCTCAGTGTTCTCAACGCATCAACACGGTTCCCGAACACGTTGCTGATCTTCTTAATGGCCACTTTCTCATTGGTTTCCCTGTTGATTGACGAGCAAACAACACCATATGATCCTCTCCCTATAGGCTTGATTGGAACATACTTTGTGTCAATCTCGAAAAGGATTTGCCATATTGAATAGTAATGCTTCCCCATTGGCTTCAACCCGTTCGGTGGCTCCACAGGCATCGCCATTCCTATGAAATTCCCAGAAAAAACAAAAAAAAGGGGTTAAATTTAACCAAAAATGAAAAGGGGGAATAGGGATCAGAATCAATTCTTACTTGCCGCTTCTACTTCTTTGCTTTAATCCTTTTTACCAGCTTTTCACTTTTTCTTTAATCAACCAGCAAACCCCAAATTCACCAATTTGTAAATCATCATTCCTCCGTAAAGTTTCAAACTTTCACCAAACCCACCTTCTTGTTCTTCCTCAAAACCAACTCCAAATTCACAAATTTGAAATCACCCCATTGTAAATAAAACCAGAAAGCCTCTTCAGAATCATTTGTATTTCCCAGAAACAAAAGTTGGGTCTTTATGCAAAATTCTTATCCAAAACAAAGAGAAAATCGATCTTATCCGAATCTATATTCCCGATCAGAGACATGTATAAAGAAGGGAAATTTTAAAAGATGTGGTAAAGCCTTTAAATGGTTCTTAACAATTACTAGAGTCCAAGGAAAAAGAATTAACTAAAATTGAACAAAAGCTTTTGTTTTCCAATAAAAAATTTCTATTAGTAGTACACCATAGTCAGCTTGAAGCTGAAAACTTTCCCATCCCAATGGCTAAACTTAGCTTTGCATTACCAAAAAAAAAACGTGGAAATCTGGCTATTGTCCTTTGCTTTTCCTTCAATCAATCCATCCAATACAAACTGCATTGTGCGACTGTTTCAACGATGCATTGGATTTCTCATTAGTTGCAAGTAAAGGTGCTGCCCACGTGTGCCCACCATTTTTGGCCGCCTGGCTTGCTTTCATTTGCCGAAATCACATTCCTCACGATGGTTTACCATGCACGCAATGATTGGGATAGAATGAGAAACGAGTATATCATTTTGTGGCCCCTAATAACAATTTACTTTTAAATGATGCTTACTAATTTCACACTTTTTCTCAAGTTTCAGGTTGTTAACATGTTTTTAACCGATGAAAAAGGGTTGATATTTATTTTAGGATATTCGAGTTTGAACAGTTTTTTTGTATTATAGTACGTCTTATCAAATGATTAAAAAAATATGAACAAATACTGACTTACAATTACTGTAAAACTATTTTAAAATAAAAAAGGGTTGTTAACATGTTTGAACTCAAAAGGAGTTTCCCATTCATCGGCTAAAATTACATTCAAGTATAAAAAGAAAAAGGGCAAAAGGAGGGTTAAGTTTATTGAATTGTTTTGAATTAGAATTAAATTCATAGATTGTATACGTTTTGAGACTAAAATTATTATTATACCAAACTATTGGTTTCAATATTAACAATAGAGTAACATGTTTGCAGTGGCGGATCTAGAAATATATTTGAGGGTGGGCACACATAAAATCTTAAAATTTCATGGTGGACACAAGTCATAAATATTACAAAAAATTTAAGGACTAATTCATAAAAATTAAAAAAATTAAAAGCAAATGTGTGAACTTTGAAAAATTTAGGGTCGGCACAAGCCCACCCCACATTGCATTTGGATCCGTCATTACATGTTTGTCACAAAATTTTAATTTTTTTTTTGAAAATCCTATTCTACTTCTACCTAAAGGGGAGGGGGGAAATCTAGGTGAAGGTAATGCTTTTGAGGGGTCTTGAACCCGGGACCTAAGGGGAAGGGAGTGGAGCAGGTGAGCGTGCTCTAACCACCAGGCCATCATCGCATGCTCGTCACAAAATTTTAATTAAACGTACTTTTATAAGAAATATGTCATGTTTGTTATCAAACTTATAATTAGGTGACATGTGTATTTTTTTTAATAATTATTTTTTCTTCGTTTGCATTCGCATTGCGTCCAAACTTATCGAACCAGAGAAGAAAAGAAAAAGACAGGAAATGGACATAAATTTTAGATTAACAGATTTGGTGATTTCTAAGATAAGGGCGTGCCTTTGTTTATTCCATAATTAATGTTGCTATCAACTTGACCTAATGCCACCAGTTTTCTGCCCCCCAAAATGTAATGAATATTTCCTCCGGCCTTTAAAGCGAAAACCAGATATCAAACTTTCGGCATAAACTATAATAATTCGGCAGGGGCGGATTTTGGTGCTATAATTTATGGGATTTAATCAAAATTTTGAAAATTCAATGAATTTTTTTAAAAAATGAGGGTCTAATTAAAATTTTCAAAGAAATGGGTGTCATAATGAATCTTTAACAATTTAGAGAACTTAACTAAAAATATTAAGACTTAATGAAAATTTCTAATAAATTTGAAGGGTCATAATTAAAATTTCTAAAATATTTGAGGGTATAAATTTATTATTCCCAAATCTTGGGTGCCAAGGCTCCCCTAGGCTCTTGGGATGATAATATTTCGTTGTTCGAGTCTTAATACAATTGATATTATTTTTTTGGTTATATGCATGTTTGTCTTACGGTCTATGTTCGAGGTGCGAGGCTGCCCCTTTCAACAATGTCATTTCTAAAGTTCGAACCCGCAATGTGCCTTACCAATGAACCAACACTTGTTGGTTCAATTGATATTATTACTGTTATAACATATCTTGAATTTTCAAAAAAAAAAAGAAAAAAGAAAAACTTACATGTTTACAAAACTAAACAAGGTCACCTATCTGAATTTTCTTTTGAAATTCGAATTTCAGATCTTATCACAAAACGGAATTCTTACTAAATCTTATAATAAGTTAGATTATAGTTAATTGTCTTGTAAGTTCTTTAGATAAGTATATTAACCTGGATTTTTCTGCTATATATTATAGGTTGACAAAAGAGAGCATATATTCTTGTAGGATCCAAATGCCTTTGTCTTCTTCTTTGATCTTAATAATTCAGACAACTTTACACCTCCTTCTCGTGCTCTAATCTGCCACTTATATATATACTATATTATTACCAGGGACGGAGTCAAAATTTAGGGTTAGAGAGCAAACTATAAATATTTAAAATAAGGTAAATTTATAAATAAATTAATTTAAAAAATTTAAATAAAAGAACAAAGATGAAAAAATTTCTTCACCACTCTCTCATAGTTCCGTCCCTGATTACTACTTTTTATTTCACCGCCATTTTTGTTTTCATTCATAAGTTTAATATGCATGTATACGAAGTCGGAATTAAACAATAGAAGGAATAAAATTATTTAACTTCTAAACTAATAGAGCCTAATAAGTATTTAATTCAAAATTTTAAAAAAAATAAACTTAATTTGACAAGTATTTAAACTAATAAAAAGTAAGATTGTTTTAAATAAAAAAGTTTTTGGACACGAACCCTTTCATTCTTTTGATAACTCCAATTATTCTTATAGGTAATCTTAATTATTTAACAAAGTAGAGAAGACAAATTAGGCTAGTCGCCTATGCCTGTACTTTTGACAATCTCTTATTTGTAAACATCAACAACAATTTGACAAGGGTTCAGCTCCTTATATTAGACTGATCTTGAATTTTGTTTGTTTGTTTTTACCTAAAATTTAGTTTAATTTGATTCATTGAGTTTTTTTAATAGAATTTGATTCATTGAGTTCAATATGTTGGATTTTACTACTTCTACTATTTTAGGAGATTATCACAATTATGATTATGAAGAATTAATGTATATCTGAATCATTATGGAAATAATCATTACGGAATAAGTCATGATTTTTTTAAAGATAATACCATAACTCTTATTATATAGAAAGAGAGCCGAACAAAGAGATTCAAATATAAAAATATTTATAGTCAATAACAATAAACTGAAAAAAGAAGAAGATAAAAGAACTATCCTCCTTCATGAAAAAGAAAAAATTTAGTCACACCAATATAGGATGCTCTCACAGTTGCTAAAATGGATAAACATAGGCTCAATTGAATGGCAAAAGGCCATAGAGTTGTCAACACATAAGATATAAAGTGAATTCCCTAGACGCTTGATGTGAAACCAACAGTCTTGCAAGCTACTTCGCTGAGTAGATTTGAATGCATCGGCAAACAATCACAATAGGGGATCAAACTACTGAACGACCATCGACAATCGCACATCAGAACTGAGCGTTGTGAAAAACTCTACATGAACGTAAATCTACCACAATGGTAGGCGAATAACGTGCTATAAGGCAGAGACGTGCCATAAGACAGAGGAAAAGCATGCCACAAAAATAAAGAAAATGAGCATAACAATATATGCGAGAAGTAAGAATCCGAAACAATGAAATTCTAATATAAAAAGAGATAAAAAAATCAATTAAATATAAAAATAATTAAAAACGAGGTATAAGAAAGTAAAGAAAAAGAATACTGAGGTAACAACCAGCACTAAGGCTGATGCCGCCGCCGGAGACTAAATAAAAAATGAAAACTCAAACAGGAAGCCGCGCTGCACAACCAAAAAGTTGAGACAAAAACCTAAAACCTAATAAATTATGATTTATTCATTTGATTTTTAAAGAAGTCTAACTATACATATTAAATTCTAACATTAACAGTGACGAAATTAGGATTAAAGATTAAGAGGAGTAAGACTCTATTAACCTTTTAAATTTAAAAGTTAGAAGGGGCAAAAGTCTTATTTAACTGATATATAAATTAAAAAAAACTAAAAATACTATTATACCAAAAATTTTAGGATAGGCTGTTGCCCCTCTCATGCACTGTATGCTTCATCTCTTGACCATTAGTTTCTATACCATACATAAGTTGCATATCACGCCTTATACTCTAATTTAGTTATTTTTTACCTTCAAAAATAATTTAGTTATTTTTTGTTTTTGTACATTTCAAAATTTGAATTTCACTACCAGCTCAAATGATGACTATTAAATCTCTTTAAGTCAGAATTCTACTCATAGTCCTTGTACTATACGTAAGTTGTAGATTTAATTTTTATTTTTTAATTTGATAACTTTTAGTTCCGGAAATTTAAGCATGTATACTGTTTGAGTCAGATTGAATATCAACATTCAAACAGTACATGTACTAAAATCGACCAAAACAAAATATTAAGGGGTAAACACATAACTTAGGTATATTACAGAAACTAATTATAAAATTCGACCAATTATTTAAGAGGAGGGGAGGAAGAAGGAGATGCATTAATCTATAACAACAAAAAGTACAGGCGTGGGAAATTACTGGGCAAAGAGGGAATTAAAGAAATCGTTGAGAATGGTTGACTACGTACAATGGCCGTGAAAAGTAATAGTAGTGGAGAAATTATCTTATTTTATGTCGTTTTACAACAATATTTTATTTTTGAATAATATGAGATATGTGTTTTCAAATATATATATATATATATAGGGATGAGATCAAGTTACATGGTGTAAAATTCATTTAGTTTTACATTAATCTAGGATCATTGGATAAAGGAAATGGATGGATGAGATTAACAGTAAAAAATGTGAAGATTATCACTCGGGAAAAAAAGATAAGGAAATAATCTGAGTCATTAATTACCATCATCTAACGGTCCAAAAAATGTATAAAAGTAATTGAGTTTTACACAGTGTAAGTTGATCCTAACCCATATATATATCAAGAGAAATTATTAGATGGACTCAACTCATCTCGTCATCCGTGGTTTCAGCTAATAAGTTTCATCCATTTGTTATTTTTTTTATTAAAGAGAGAGTTATTACATTCTCATGTCGGGATTCGAATCCATTCAAGATGGGGCAAGATGAGAATCCTTAGCCACTAGGCCAATTAGTGGATCTCTCATCCATCTCATTTTAATTTCTAAATAACTACCCACTTTTTTTATTGACATGTAGAAAAGAGATAAAAATTCACCTTAAAAAATGAGATGGATGAATATTATTAATTAAGACCATAAATAATATGATTAACTCGTCCATCTAATAATTCTTCATATGTCAAAGCTTAATGGATCCCAACGTGGATTCCAATTGGGATGCTTATTAAAGCAAGTGGATAAGTGGTCTCTCACTTTAAATTTAATACTCCAAATCCTCTCCTAATTAATAAACATACACAAAATTGCATCTTGGAATCCCAATGTTATTCCAATAATTGCTTAATTATGAACCTAAAAGTTAGACAACCAAATTGATAGTCAATATCTTTTAAGGTAAAATATTCCATGCAGTTTAGACAACCCTAAACCCTATGCAGCAACGATAGAAATATTTTGTGTAAATTTTGTTTTTACAAGTGTATCAATTTTAGGATTTAGAAACTTTATTTAAGATTTAGTGTTTAGGAATTTAGGTGTAGGGTTTTTGAATTTAGAGAGTGTAGTTATAATGTAGGGTTTATTGGTTAAAATCTAAATCCCCAATTATATTACCTTAAAACCTAAACCCTAAACCATAAATTCTAAACTCATACATTTAAATCCTTAAACTCTAAACAAAGTCCATAAACTCTAAAATTAAAGAGTTTGTGGAAACTTTACATTTCCACCGCCAGTGCATGAGGTATTTTCCATATGAATAGACGAGATTATAAATATGATTTAATTCTAACTTTAAATTTATTAAATTATATGTAATTATATAAATCAGTCGGATCAAAATCGAACTTTAATTGATTATTCTTTTAAAACCATTTAGAGGATAAGCTTGATGGAAGTGTTTGATTTGGTGTTATTTTTCAAATAATGTATAGTTGTATTTTAGGAACCGACCCAATGTTGAAACATGGGGATTTCAACATTAAAACTGAAAAATACCCATAACGAGTTGGTTTAACAGGACGAGGTATTAAATTTTTTAAGTAAAATTAGTTCGTATTTTGATATCGTGAATAAAAAAATTTGAGTTGAAAGGTCTTTTCATATTGAGTCTTTATAAAACTCGATCGAATTAATAAATCAGCGAGTCGAATAGGTTGATTAAGAAAAATAAAGCATGAAAAAGTAATGGGTGATTGGGGGGAGAGGGAAAGTGGAGGAGAATAGACAAACGACAAGCCTGCAATCTGGCCCATCAGCTTCATATTTTATCATCTTTTCCCTCTCGGTCTCAGCTAACTTTTCTGGCTTCATTATTTGCTTATTATATTTGACCCACTTTTCGTTGAAAAGACATCTTAGTTTTGTTTAATCCAATAATTCCGAAAGTTGAGCCCCATCAAACCCTAGATATAAACTATGCCTACACTACATATTATGAGTTTATAGAATGTTTCTTTACATTGCTTGAAGAGTGCTTGCATGGCGATCTTATGCATGAAACAACAATAATAAAGCTAGAAGATTGTGATTTACAGACTAAATAGAGAGATAATCTAATAATCACCATTATCTTTGCCCCTCAAAGTCTGTAAATTTTGTGAGTACAATCATTTAAAAAAACATAAAAGAAATCTACGCGGGAAATAAATAACAAACGTTAAGATTCGAATCTAAATTTATTAATATCTCCTTTTAACCATGGTTATATGAATTATGTTTTGTTAAACAGCGGCATCTTTGCACATAGAAAACAACCTAATATTTTTAACTTTACAAGGATAAAAACCCTAGCTCCTAATATGCCTATATATCATTACTTAATACGCAAGTCTTTGGATTACAAAGTAAAAGGAAAGAGCATTTTAGAAAAAGAAACCTTGGTGCAATTCCAAAAGAACAAGGAACTTAACCAACATATAGGGTATTCATTTTTCTTTGTTTCAGATTCTTGCTTTAAGCTGAGACTTTTGCATGCAGTTCAAGGTGAAGGAAATCAAGGGAGAAAAGTAGTTAAAAGCTGAAGTGGTTTATGTTTTCAAGGGTTAATATTATAGTAATATACTACAATTAATACTTAGTAGAATCATCATGGAGTCTGCAAATCTTCATCCTCATGACCATAAGGTTCAACAGCAGTATGCTAAGTATTCAACTCTGGTAACTCCAACAAGCCATCAAGTTTCAACCATGGATGAATGGAATCCGAACGTCTTTCCGTAAGTACCTAAATCAGTTTCCTTCTCATTTTTGCTGCCCCTTTTTCATTGTTATAGTCTGAGCTTTACTTGTTTGTTATTTGTTGATTATTACATGGACTACCTGGATTTGTTCATGCAACATGTATGTTGGTAATGTTTTCATGTTGAATATATTGTGTTTGTCGTTATGTCTTTCATGCAGGAATATGAGTAGTAAATACGATAGGGATCTGAATGAAACCATCTCAGCAAAGGAGCCATGGCAAGCGCCACCATTGATAAGGACTTCCATGAACCAAGATAGCTTCAACCAACAATCTGCAGGTGAATTTCTCCTTGCAAATATCAAAGATGAGATGTCTAATTCCTTCCCCAAACTGAGTGAGATGATGTACTGTCACTCTATAGAGCACTCACATCTACCCTCTAAAAAGAACTACTGTCCTCAATATCCTAGTGATTATGATCTTGGAGGGAATCTATGGCACAGCAATTTCTCCATTGCTAACAACATGACCGAGCTGCAACTTTCTTCAGGAGAGTTGTACAATAATGTTCATCATTCCCCATGTCCGGGAACAACATCAGCAACTAGCAGATATGATTTCAATCAGGTCTTTCCAAGTACAAACATTTCCACATTGTTGTCAAGCTCTTTGGACTTGAACTTGAAATCATTGGATCTTTTGACCTCAACGTATGATGGGGGAAGTTATAATCATTCTTTACTTGATATGATTCCCGGGAAATTAAGCAGAAGCGTGTTTATAAGCCATGAATCCAGTGATCAAAGAAGAGAACATAGTGATAGTACGTCCACCAGTTCCAAAGTGGGTACCTTTCTCTCTTATTCTTATTCATGCCACTTTGAATTTTCATGCATTTAGAAACTCCTGCTTACCACCAAACAGAACAACTTGATAATGGAAAAGCTAGCCCTAGTTGGAAAGATACAGGAAAAAGGGTGCACTTTCCAATTTCCAGTTTTATAAACGAATCTTCAATTGGTCACTTTTAACATGTCGAGATCCATAAACTGAATTGCTTTTCTTTCCACCGTCATAAGGTACCATCCTTTGTTAGTGGATCAAATACAAGCACAAAGAGGCCTGCTAGCTTTTCTGATACAAAGGAATCAACCCATACAGATGCTAAAAAGCATAGGTCCTCATGTCCCACATTGAAGGTGAAACTGATATTCCACTTACAGACTCTGCAAGTTTTAGTTTCTATTTTACTTTGTCAATCTCTTATATAGCCTGGTCTTTGGTTTTTTTAGCTACAAGTTAGGAAAGAGAAACTAGGAGACAGGATCGCAGCTCTTCAGAAGTTAGTGGCACCTTTTGGCAAGGTACATTTCATCTCCATGTTACTTCCTGATCAGGCCACTAAGTCTGATTGAGTCTGAGATGAGTGAGTCTTGCAGTTAAAGCAGTTAATATATTAATAGGACCATACTTGCATATATCTAAATTTTCTATATTTGAATGATGGCCAGACAGATACATCTACTGTGTTAACAGAAGCCATTGGGTACATCCAGTTTCTCCAGGACCAAGTTCAGGTAATTTCCATTCCTTTCACTATTGCATGCATGTATGTATGCATGCATGCATGTAGTTGCTTTGGGATCTTGAACAACTTCCTTCTTCAATTTCCCTTTGCAGACACTGAGCGTGCCATTTATGAAGTCATCACAAAGCAAGCTGTATAGGACAAAGCAAGGGGTATGAAATTCCTTAGTCATCTCAATAAACCACACATTTGCAAGCGAAATAACTTTAGAACTTAATGTTAATTAATCATCATTAATCGGAGAATCCATTATTGGCGAGAGAAAATTACAAGTTTCTTTTCTTCCTATTGGCTGCAGGGTTCAAGAGAGGAGGAAGAGCAGAAGTGTGACCTCAGAAGTAGAGGACTATGCCTTGTGCCCCAGTCTTTAGCATCATATTTTATTAATAGTTGCAGTAGTGGGATTTAGACATCTCCCTATTGAGAACTTGAGGTTGTACATAAGAAATAGTAATTTTGGCTTTTGGGATTATGAATATTTATAAACTACAGGTATATGACTGTAGTTTGAAGGTCTGGTTATAGAGACTTAGAGCTTTGGCTGGCTCATTTATTACTTGTCAACCTCCATTTATAAAATCTTTATTAGGGACTAATCAACTCGGCATGAAACTTGACCATTTTAATGCATTATCAACAATGTTGCAGAAAAAAGAAGTTGCTTGCAGCAAATCTAGAAATTATTTTCAGGGTGGGCATAAGTTAAAATATTTTTTAAAGTGGGCACAAGTCATAAAAAATTAAAATTTTAAGGTGGGCACAAGTTAAAAAATTAAGGACTAATTTATAAAAATTAAAAAAAAACTAAAGTCAAATGTGTGAACTTTAAAAAATTCAAGGTGAGTACAGGCCCACCTTAGCTTTCACATAGATCCGCCACTGGCTTGCAGGAAGAAGGAAAGAAGCAGAAAAATAATAGAGAATAGGCCTGTAAACGAACCGAGCGAACACGAACGAGGGTGTGTTCATGTTCGTTCGTTTAACTTTAATCGAACAAATGAACGAACACAAAATTTCTTGTTCGTGTTCGTTCATTAAGGAATGTAGCTTGTTCGCGTTCGTTCGTTTAAATGGTAAACGAATATAAATGAACATAAACGAACACAAACAAACATAAACGAACATATATAATTTGTTAAATATTTTATATTTTTAGTTAGTTTGATTAATTCAGTTAATTAACCGATTTTAAACCAAATTAATCGATAATTAAAATTTGAAAAAAACTCTTAATCATTAGCCGAAACCTAAAATTATCTAATAGATTAACCAATTTTGTTTTGGTTCGGTCGGTTAATTCGGTTTAACCAAATAATGAACACCCCTAGACATATGTGAATAAATTTAAATGAACATAAACGAACATAAATGAAAAAACATAAACGAACATAAATGAAAAAACATAAACGAACCAACAAAAATGAATATAAACGAACGAACATAAATGAACGAACATAAACAAACGGATTACCGAACATTCACGAACATAAATGAACGAACAAACCTTTTGTTCGAGTTCGTTCATTTAATTAGACGAACAAAAAATCTTGTTCATGTTCATTCGTTTAATAAATAAACGAACATAACGTTCAGTTCATTTACAGCCCTAATAGAGAAGGCTGTCACCTCATCTGGCAATAGAATACAGCAAATTTATGAGCTAGATGCAAGTTCAATAAATTGCCTCCTAAGCAAATCATTCATAAATACGAGATGCTAAAAACTTGCAGCAAATTACTGCAGCAATTGAACGTCGTCATGAATGTATGACTTGATACATAACCGGGCAAATAGTACACCAGACATCAATGACCTTAATGGCAATAAAGCACAACTAAAGAAATGTCATATAGAGAATAGTCTGTCTGTCTGTCAAACATCCTCTCTTTTTTGATACAATTAAAACTTCAAACTCATAGAATCATGCCATGAAGGCCAGTGCCAAACCAAGATACTCCGTAATTAATAGTTCTTAGCATCCGTTATGAACATGTTGCTATTGATTGGAGAATTCAAACTGCGCTTCTTGAGATAAGGAACCTGATCGAAGACGGTAGTTTCTTTTTCAGTCAGAATCAGAATCATGATCCATAGAAGATCTTACTGATCTGCGCCTGCTCTCGTCATAAACGTCATCCTCATCATCTTCATTTTTCTTCTCACTTATTATACCTGAAAAATGATACATGGTTTTCAGCTCTGCTAAATGCTATAAATTGCATGTTTGCTCTAGGCAAAGTCATTACCTTTCTTTATCAGAAAAACCTCTAGTGTCCTTTTAGCAAAATCATCTTTCCCCCCAAGATCTTGAAACCCAACCAACCTATCTACAGCAACCCCTTTTCTGACCAAACATTGTAAATATTCAAGTCAGATAGATGTGATAAAAGAGAGAATTGTTTTCTAACTTCAACACTTGAAGCCAAAACTTATCAACATTTATGGCAAGGAAAAGGAAACTAAGAGATGGCTGACCTGAAAATTATAACACAAGGCAAAGTTTTGACTGCAAGTTTGGTAACAAAGAAAGGAGCATTCTGCCAAAAAAAATAATCAGAATCTTAAGTTCACAATGAAACCAATACCACAACTGGAACGAAATATGATAAATCTCTATCAAGCTTTAGAATTATAGTAAGCTCGCTGATGTTCACCTCAGCATCCAGCTTGATGAACTTTGTATCCAGATGCTTTGGTGCAAGGGCTTTCAAATGCTTATCCATTATCCTAGATGTCCATGCATAATACCCAATAAGTCTCGCACATTTATGATTGAGCATGCACAGTATGTGTATCCAAACTGTATGTCATGCATACATGGTAGACAGAGAAAAGTTAAAAACTTTACTTGCATCGATAGAATTCCTTATGGTAGAAGTGGCAAATCACTTTCTCACTTCCAGTGACTTCACCCAAGAAATCTCCTTCAGTAATCTCCCTGTACTCTCCATGCCCTTGCCTCTTCATCGATTCTCGCTTCTCAGCTTCTTTCTATTCAAAAAATCTTAGTGTCATTACCGATTTCAGAGCAAATATGCCCAGATCTATTGACCATTTTGCATCATTTTGAATTAAGAATTGTCATTAAATTTCTAACCTTGAGAGCAGCAATCCTATCTGCATGCAATTTCTCCAGCTCAGGATCCTGTATACACGAAGCTCATGAGCCTACAGAAAAGCAGTGTAATGTAGAATAGATGAAAGATACTCCATCATTAAATACGAAAAGCTTCATAAGACTTACATCCATCAACTCATCCAGGTCAACCTCCTCGTTGGCTGAAGCTGATGACTGTGCCTTCTCTTGGGCAAGCAGGTCCTATAAGATCATCAAATTCACAAGTTCACACACCTTAAACACATACCACTTGGCATACCTATTTTCTTACCAGCTAACTTAGATAACCAGACATCAAATTTTTACAACAAATCAAGTCAACCTGGCTTAGCCATTTAAAAATCACCATCAATTTACAGTTCCCAATCCATCAATGAAAACTCATTCTATTAGACCAAAACAGAATCTTAGAAATGGTAAGATTATTATCTACAAGTTCAAGCACAAGTTATTGTCTTCAAGTTCTTCAACAAATTACAGTAACTTCAGTAGCTTAACAGTAAAATTAAAATATGCCCAAAGACAAGCATCTAAAAATCCAATTAGTATATCCAACATTGATGAGCAACTGTTTATCACCTTTGGTGACGAGCAATATAGGCTATAGCAGGCAAAATGACAATTATCTACTTCTGTTTTAACAAATTTTCAGAGCATTACATACTATACAATAAACTCGGCATATAAAAAAGAAGCAAAAAAAGGGGTAAAAAGACAACCTTTTGATAGTCACGAGCAGCTGCTGCCATAACATTCCCGAAGGCTAAATTAGACAACGTTGATTTAACTGAATCCGGATCCATTTCTCTTTCTCTGAAAGATCAAAACAAACAAAAATAAAGCACAAGATTTAGAGAAGAAAAAAAGCCCGAAGCTTTCATGGGAATTATATAGAAGCAAGCAGATCGAGGTATAACCTTTCCTGCAAGTTTTTTTTTTTAATTATTTTGGTAAAGATGAAAAATAAAAATGGGATCTTTGAAAATTTGAAGGAAGAGAAAGGTCTCATATGAACGACGGACCCAGCAGCCAGCAGGCTAACCATGGCTCTGTGAAGGCCCAAATTTGATCCTTTATAGTTCGATGTGTCCATTTTAGGCACAAATAATGGACTCACTTGAGAGGTTTTGCAGGCTAAGGGACCCGAAGATACAATTATACAGACAATGGACTCGCAAGGCCTTTAAAAGGCAAGTAATCTCTCATTTTTACACTGTGTCCATGAATATAAAGGTTCACTGTATAATTTATAATACGAACCCACGTCCGGTGCTAAAAAGAATGATGTCTAGTTTAAAAGATTCGAGTTTAAGCAGTTTTGACTATGTGTTGATAAGGCTCAGGACTATTAAAAAACTAGTAATAAGAAATATGATAGGAATATATAAGTGCCAAAATTCATATAGTTTAAATCGAATAAATTCTCAATCACATGACAAAAAGCTGAATTTTATAGAACGTGAATGTTAACATTAGTTCTAATGCTTGTGCTCATCATTGATCCACACTCCACCTCTGAAGCCGACACCATCAATTGGGAAAGACACTAATTCCGGACACCAGCTGACATTCACAATTCTCAAACATTTCATCGTTTCTTGCAACATTGGCCAGTGTAGTTCCAAATCTGACAGTGCTTCCAACATTAACCCTTCAATCTTCCAATCAATATTGTTGTGTCCCCAAAAGTTTTGATGCATACTCGCAAGATTTCCGGACGATATCGAAAGGTAATTAAGCAAAGGAAGTGCTATAGGGTTGAGCCAAGCTGGACTCATCTTTCCTGGATAGAACATGAGAGACAACTCATGGAGTTGTTGTGGAGGACGGATTCGGTCAAGTTTTGAGGTCAGATCACTCCCATGGCTATCGAAGCAACTTATCGACAGATTCTCCAGATCTTGTAGGTTCAACATTGCATTAACCTCGTTACCTTGAACTTCATCACCGTGTGTCAGATGTAATCCAAGTATCCTCAATCGTGTCAAGTTTCTTAATTCTCCGATACGACAACCATGGCTAGATCTTGCAGGCCTAAATCCCAACAGTACTTCGAGGTCCGAAAGCCTCCCCAAGCCTTTTGGCAAGCATTCAAGTGAACCACAATTACTGACATCTAAGACCTTGAGCTTCCTTAATGTAATGAGGTTTTGAGGCAAAGTTTTCAGATTTTGGCAATAACTCAAATCCAAAATCTGAAGGTTGGTGAGTTTTTCCAAGGAAGCTGGGAGTTCGATCAAAGGATGAGTGTTGCTTAAGCTAAGATAAGTTAGATGTTTAAGTGAACCAATATGAAATAGCAAGCTACTGAGAGGCAATTCAAAGATCGATTTTGAAACATCCAAAACTCTCAGGTATTGGAACTCACTGAGTTTTTTAGCAGTGCTTGATTCGATCTTGTTCACTTCACCAGTTTTCGTCGTGGACACCAATCCCCTTAGCTTTTGATTAGCAGTAAGCTGTTTTCTGTCCATGTTGTTGGTAATCCCCAAGTGGCGGCAATTAGTACTATTTGTTGTGCAAAATGCATCATCTTTTGCTATTCTGATGACCAATTCACGAACCATATCATGCATTTTGCAAGTTAAAATTGTCCCACTATAAGCCTTGTCGACAACCTCTATCAAGCATCGATTTATCAACCCTGAGAAACAATCTTCACCAGCATCAGTTGAAGATCTGCCCCTTCTCAATGGAACAAATCCCTCACCGATCCACCAACGAACCACTTGCTGTTTCGTTATGACGCAGTCCTCTGGATAAAGAGAGAAACTAAGGAAGCACGACTTCAAGTAAGAAGGGAGTTCATCGTAACTCAATTGCAGTGAAGCCATGACGGAGTCATCATTTTCTGCCAATTCATCTCGAAAATGGTCCGCGATTCTCCTCCATTCGCGATAGTACGGTGCTTTACAAAGCATCATTCCTCCCACAGCTTTGATGGCTAAGGGAAGACCCTTACACTTGTGGACTATCTCTCTTCCAACATCTTCTAAATCAGGGTAGATACACTCACCTTCACTTGCAGCAAAGGCTATCTTCTGAAATAGAAGCCAACTGTAATCCTTGTTCAAGAATTCAGGCCTATGAACCCTTGTTTTCTTCACTCCCATCTTCACCGAAACCTCCTCGATCCTCGTCGTGATGATGATACAACTACCGTTCCCTTTAGGCAGCCCTTGAGAAATCCGCCCCCACCAGGCGACATCGCTCCACACATCATCCATCACGATCAAATACCTCTTGCCTAAGAGATACTGGTTTATCTTAGTCAACAGTTCATTTGCATCATCCCCAACACTTGCATCACCCAAATTCCTCAACATACTTCTCATGATTTGTTCTTCGGTGAACGACTGAGAAACCGAAACCCACACCCTTCTCTCAAAGTGACCATCTATTTCTTTTTCATTGAACACTTTCTGAGCAATCGTGGTCTTGCCCAATCCACCCATTCCAACAACTCCAATCGCCAATATCTCCTGCTTCCCTTCACAAGCCGCTTCGAATACCCAGTCTTTAATCTTCCTAGTGTCGGCTTCTAGTCCAACAACCAGAGTGTGATCATACACTTGAGAGCTCCACCTGGGCATTTGGTCGACATCGGGTTGGAACAAAAGAGGTCCCCCGAGGAGTGATTGAATGCTCTGCTTAACCTGGGTAATTTTCCCAGTAATTTCCTTGAGACGCTTCCCACTTTGGTGCTTGAAATGAAGGTTTGATGGCGAGAAGCGTGTTAACCTGTCGTCGGCGTCATGGCTTGATTGAAGTTGACAATCCGCAAGTATATCTTCAGCTTCATAAACTAGCTCGCGCAGATCGGCCAAGATCTTGTTTACAGTATGGTTCTTCCTCTTCAACCTATCCGCATCTTTGAGGAAACATTGCATCAATTGAAGCTCGGTTTGTAACTTTTCAAATTCTTCCCTGAACTTAGTCACGTAGCGGCCTTCCTCTGCAAGAGTGTTCAACAGCTTTTCCAAGAAGGCACTGACAATTGCATCCGCCATGCTTTTTGTTTGCCTTGCAAAAATACTGGGGGGTAAAAAAACTAAGATTCAACAAATTTGGAGCTCTGGGTACTCTAAATCATGAACATCCCAAACAATAACCATGATCCATTACAATGAAAACTGAAAAGTGAACTAGAATTAGAAGAATTCTCCTAGGAAATTATATAATAATACAAAACAATGACAAACAGTGTGTTAATAAGCAAATACATTCAGGGAAAAAGAATCAAACTTACAATTGAGAATTCCTGTCAAGACTTTGTTGGTTTTGGAGAAGGAATGTATGACTCCACAGCTTTATTGTTCAAAGTAATGGGAAGAAGACTCAATACAATGAAGCTTTATTGTTCAGATTAATGTTGAAGATTTTGTTCATACCTGGATTTACCGAAAAATCCTCAATTTATGTAATCCAATGGTGTAGATAGAGGATGAAAATTCTCTGCCCTTTTCGGTACCATACTTATATTTTTACGCTTAAAATTAAGTTTGCTATTTAGAGTTTTAGGTTAGGGGTTGTGGTTAGAGTTTAGGGTTTAGGGAATTTAGTGTATAGTGTATTATTTAAGGTATAGAGTGTACGGTTTAAAATTTAAAATTTAAGATAAGACTTAAAATTTAATTTTATAATATTTTTTTTTAGTGTTGGATATAAGTAAAGAAGAAAAAAAAGACAGAGAAAAGACGGTTCTAAAGTTTGTGTCGTAAGGGTGTAACGGTACATAACGTCATGCAGACTAAAGTCAAGTACGCGTATTTTGGCTAATTGACTGAGCTCTGGAATGGTAGCATACCTATATTTCTAGTTCATTGTTCATCATAATCATCTTCCTTTGGTTTAACCATGGATCGACTGAGGGGCTAGAGACGGTTGTTTGTCCTCTTTAATTAATATATGATTAAGAATATTATTAAAAAAAGTTTACATATTTTTTATTAAAAATTTATTTTTTTAGTTCGCTCCCTAATGATCTGACATAAAGTTTTAGGTCCGTACTTGAATTCAACCCTTTCTTCTGCTTGACTCGCAGTGGCTAATTGGTTTGAATATTCCCTTTTGAGAATTTAATGGGAAAAATAACTCTCAAAGTTTGATATTCGAAAAAATACCCTCTTTCATGCCATGTAGGACAAATTCGCGTCCTGGGAAAAGCGAATTCCAAATTCGCGTTGCACAGAACGCAAATTCCTGTGCCGTGTCAGTCAAAACAGAATTCGCGTCCTGCAAGACGCGAATTCAACGTTTTATTACAGCCCCCCGCACGAGAAATTCAGGAGGAAGATGCATTCAAACCAATAAAAAATGATTAGGTAGCTATATTTGTGATCGAATAACGGGTTATCTGGGGACCCGATTACAATTTTTGAACTATAACAGTGTCGTACTGAAACATATCTTTAAGATGGTGTGAAGATACGAGCGTATACAACATCCTAAGATGTTTGAAAATGGCCTGCAAATGGACGCTTGGATTTTGTCGGCGAGATCTGGATGAAATATGTGGCCACCTACCATCCAGTTCATTGCTTGTTTCTCGAGGGTTGTGAAAAGGGTTGCCAATCGGTAATGTAAAACCTATGTTTGATTTTGATATAACTAAATTTTTAAGGATCAATTTGAAAAACTTAAAATTGTTTTTATAAATCCCTTAATAAGTTTTAAAACACCAACACTTTAAAACTGATTTATAAAACTCAAACTCAAAATATTTTCTAAGTGTTCCAAGGCAAAATCATTGAAAATCGCCCAGGCGTATCGATACAGCACCAAGCGTATCGATACCATTTTACCAAACTTGGTTACTGGAGGAACACGTATCGATACGGCAAACCCTCGTATCGATACGCCCTTGTGTTAAATCTCAAAGAGTTTGAATAGCGTACCGATACGGCAAACCCCCGTATCGATACGGGCTTTATAATTTTTAAAGGGTTTAAGTCGGTTTAAAAAATATGACCGTTGGTGTCAGTTGGTTGGTAACCAAACTTTAAAAGTTCGTTGACCCGTATCGATACGCCTAACCCCCATACCGATACGAGTTTTGACAGTGAGCTATGTTCAGAAAATAGTATCGATACGGACCTTGCCGTTTCGATACCCAGTACCGATACGCTTACGCGCGTATCGATACCCCTTATTAAATGCACACAACGACTCTTTCTTTTCTGAGACAGGTACCGATACCTCTTCCCGCGTACCGATACCGGTAGCTGCAGAAGTGCATTTATGGTGGTAAGAGAGGGTTCCAACGGCTCCATTTATGTCTCCAACCACCCAAACGGCTAGAAATCAATGAGGAGGTATAAAAGACACATCCAAAAGCTACAGCAATAACTATTGATCTTCAAGAAAACACTTATTCATCAAATTCAAGCAATTGTGCCAAAATTCATATTTGTCTAGAAACCCATTTGTAATCTTCATTCATATTTTGTCAAATTGGGTTGAGTGCTTGTATTGGGGCTATCATTTGTATTGAGAGATACCTTATTAGCCTTCAAATTTCTTTGTTCTCTTGTGTGAGGGTTGGGTTGATTTTTGGGTAGAAAAATCAACCGAAATTGTAAAGGGTTGCCTCCTTGTCCTAGAAAAGGGGAAGAACGATTTAGTGGAATTGTTACAAATCCTTAGTGAAGCTAAGGTAGTGGATGTAGAGTTCATTTGGAACTTGAACCACTCTAAATCTCTTGTCTATCAATTTTTAATTTGCAAACTTCCACCACAAACCTTTAAATTTCCAATTCACCCCCCCTCTTGGTCAATTTCGATCTTGCGATCCACTCAACAATTGGTATCAGAGCTTAACTCTTTGAGGATTAACAACCACAAGAGGAGATCCTTGGAAGAGTGTGATCATCAAATTATCAAGAGATGGCTTCTACCTCTGGTTCCGGCATATACGAGTCACAATCGACCACAAAGCCTCCCTTCTTCAACGGTGATAACTATTCTTTTTGGAAGAATAGAATGCGTCTATTCATCAAGTCAAATGACTATCTTGTGTGGGATGTCATTGAGGATGGGCCATACATTCCATTGAAGCAAGACGGTGAAGGCAAGATGGTGTTGAAGAAGAAAGCCGAAATGAGTGAAGAGGAGAGGAAAAAGATTCAAGTCAATGATAAAGCTCTCCACATGCTATTTTGTGCTTTCGGTCCGGACATCTACTCAAAAGTCTCATCAATTGAAAGTGCCAAGGAAGTGTGGGACACTCTTGAGACCACTTATGAAGGCACCAATGATGTCAAGGAAACTAAGATTGGAATTCTCAATCTTAGTTATGAAAATTTCAAGATGGAGTCCGATGAGACGGTGTCAAAGATGTTCGATCGATTCTCCACGATCGTCAATGGTCTAAAGGGATTTGGAGAAATCATACCGGAAGACAAGCTTGTCCGGAAGCTACTCTATTCACTTCCCGAGTCTTGGGATGGGAAGAGAACCGCTATCATCGAAGCAAAGAACTTGAAGACTTTGAAGCTTGATGAGCTTGTGGGTTCTCTCCTTACTCATGAGATCATGAAGCAATGAAGGGAAGATGAGAAGAAGAAAGAAGAGAAACGGGTAGAGAAGCTTGAGGTAGAGAAGAAGAAAAAGATGGGAATAGCTCTCAAGGCTAAAGCTTCACAACATGATGAGAGCTCATCTAGTGATGAGGATGAACTTGAAGAATTGGCTATGATAGCCAAACGATTATCACGCTTTATGAGGTCCAACCGGGGAAGAAAAATCCAAAGGAAGATGGACTTCAAAAGCAAGAACAAGGAAGATGGAAAGGATCAAATCATTTGCTTTGAGTGCAATAAGTCCGGCCACATACGTTCGGAGTGCCCTCAACTCAAGAAGAAGGGCTTTGAGAAGAAGAAAAAGCTCAAAGCCAAGCTTGCTACTTGGAGTGATGAGGAGTCATCGGAGGATGACGAACAAGAAGTGGCTAACCTTTGCCTCATGGCACTTGAGGAAGATTCCTCCATGGTAACCTCTAACTCATCTACTTTAGATTTTTCATATGAAGAATTAAATGATGCATATAATGAGTTACAAGAGGTATATGATGAATTAGTTGAGAAGTATAAGGAGTCGGTCATTAGGAATAAAAAGATCATTCTAGAACTAAATGAGAAAAATGACTCACTTACTCAAGCTAATTCTAAATTTGAGAAAAAGATTTTAGGATTAAAAGATGAACTTAAATTCTTTCAAGATGAAAATATTGATCTTAATAATCTTTTATCTCAATGTAATAGTGAACACCAAAAGGTGTTGGGTGAGCTAAATGAGCTCAAAAAGTCTTTAGAGAATGTTGGTAGTGCTAAGCATGAAGTAGGAGAATCATCTAGAACACACCAACCTAGGAAAAAGACTAACTACTACAAACAAGGTAGCTACCCTAGACATAGTAGAGTTAAAAGAATTAGAAGTGTATGGGTTCCTAAGGAACTTGTAAAATCTAATAATATTGTTGCTATGTCATCTTGGATTCCTAAGGGAACCAAGGTTTTGGGAGCTAACACTCATGGACCCAAAATGATTTGGGTACCAAAAATCAAAGTTTAATATCTTTGTTTGTAGGGGGAGCATTGCTACAAGGCCAAGGCACAAAGTCAAAACTCGTGGTACCTTGATAGTGGATGCTCGAGGCACATGACCGGAGATAAGAGTCGATTCATGGATCTAAAGCCAAAAAGTGGAGGAGTAGTAACATTTGGTGACAACTCCAAAGGCCACATAAAAGGTATTGGCTCCATAGGTAATCACTCTACTATTCTCATTGAAATTTTTTTATATGTCGATGGTCTTAAACACAATTTATTGAGCATAAGTCAACTATGTGATAAAGGATTTAATGTTTTGTTTGATAAAAATGGTTGTAAAATAGTAGACATTAAATCTAATAATATTATGCTCATAGGTCATCGCATAGGGAATATATACATGGTGCATCTAGATGACATACATACATCTCATGCATGCTTAGTTGCTCAAAATGAAAATGATGCATGGTTGTGGCATAGGAAGCTAGGACATGATAGCATAAGTGTTTTAGAAAAACTAGTCTCTCTAAATCTAGTTAGAGGTTTACCCAAAATAAAGTTCTCAAATGATAAAATTTGTGATGCATGCTCAAAGGGTAAACAACATAGGTCTTCCTTTAAATCCATTAATGATGTTTCTACTAGTAGATGCTTACAATTAATTCACATGGATTTATTTGGGCCAATTAGGACTATGAGCTTGGGTGGTAAGTCTTATGCCTTTGTGCTAGTTGATGATTTTTCTAGATTTACTTGGGTTCTCTTTTTAAGTACTAAAGATGAGGCTTTGGAAAAATTCATCACATTTTCAAAACTAACCCAAAATGATCTTGAACTTAGAATTTCACATATTAGAAGTGATCATGGAACCGAGTTTCAAAATTTAGGGTTTGAAGATTTTTTAAATGAAAATGGTATTAGCCATAATTTTTCGGCTCCTCGAACTCCTCAACAAAATGGGGTAGTTGAGAGGAAAAATACAACTTTACAAGAAATGGCTAGAACTATGCTTTGTGAAAACAATTTACCTAAATATTTTTGGGCGGAAGCCACAAACACCGTTTGTTATATTGTAAATCGAGTAATGATTAGGCCAATTTTAAAGAAAACACCTTATGAGATTTTAAAATCTAAAAAGCCTAACATTAGCTATTTCCCCCCTTTTGGGTGCAAGTGTTTTGTTTTAAATAATAGAAAAGACAACTTAGGTAAATTTGATGCAAAAAGTGATGAAGCCATTTTTATAGGTTACTCTTTAACCTCTAAAGCCTATCGAGTATTTAACAAAAGAACTTTAGTAGTAGAAGAATCCATTCATGTTGTATTCGATGATAACCTCCTTCCTAGGAAGGATTCTTGTGATGATGATGATGTAGGGATCATAAATGCCTTTGATGGAGGTCAAACTTCAAAGGAGGATGAGATTCCAACAAAGGAAGAGGACTCACAAGATCCACCTCTTGAAGCCTTGAAGGACTTGGCCATTGAGGAAAAGGAAGTGAGCTACCCAAGGGAGTTGAACTATGTCAAAGATGGTGAAATCTTGGGTGATCCATCCAAGGGGGTAACCACTCGTTCTTCTTTTAGATTAATGAACCATGTTGCATTTATCTCATGCATAGAGCCTAAAAATATAAAAGAAGCATTGAAAGATGACTTTTGGATTATGGCTATGCAAGAAGAGTTAAATCAATTTGAGAGAAGTAATGTATGGACATTAGTTGATAGGCCTAGTAATCAATCTACAATAGGAACTAAATGGGTCTTTAGGAACAAACTAGATGAGAGTGGTAACATTGTGAGAAATAAAGCTAGACTTGTAGCACAAGGTTACACTCAAGAAGAGGGAATAGATTTTGATGAAACCTATGCACCCGTAGCTAGAATGGAAGCCATTAGGATGTTGCTTGCATATGCATGTTATCATAATTTCAAGCTTTTTCAAATGGATGTTAAAAGCGCATTTTTAAATGGTTTTATAAATGAGGAAGTGTATGTGGAACAACCACCGGGTTTTGAAGATTCAAAATTTCCAAATCATGTTTTCAAACTTACCAAAGCTCTTTATGGTTTAAAACAAGCTCCTAGAGCTTGGTATGAAAGGCTTTCAAATTTTTTGATTGAAAAAGGATTTGAAAAAGGTAAGGTGGACACTACACTCTTTATAAAAATGTATAAAAATGACATCTTAGTAGTTCAAATTTATGTTGATGATATCATTTTTGGTTCTACTAATGAATGTCATTGTCAAGAGTTTGCTAAGTTAATGCAAGGTGAATTTGAGATGAGCATGATGGGGGAGCTCTCATTCTTTTTGGGACTCCAAATCAAGCAAAAGAAGGATGACACCTTCATCAACCAAGCAAAATACATAAAGGATATGCTCAAAAAGTTTGGCTTGGAGAATGCAAAGCCTCAAGCCACTCCTATGAGCTCATCTACAAAGCTTGACAAAGACGAAGGAGGTAAGTGTGTTGACTCTAAGCTTTATCGTTCTATGATTGGATCTTTGCTTTACCTTACCGCAAGTAGATCGGATATATTGTTTAGTGTTTGCTTGTGTGCTAGGTTTCAATCTAGTCCTAGAGAGTCTCACCTTATAGCCGTTAAGAGGATCTTTAGATACCTTAGAGACACTCCTTGTTTAGGTCTTTGGTATCCTAGAGACTCTACCTTTAACCTTCATGCTTACTCGGATGCGGATTATGGGGGTTGTAAAATCGATAGGAAAAGTACTTCGGGAACTTGTCAATTCTTAGGTAGTATGCTCATATCTTGGTTCTCTAAGAAACAAAATAGTGTAGCCTTATCTACCACCGAAGCCGAGTACATATCCTTAGGGAGTTGTTGTGCTCAAGTCCTTTGGATGAAGCAACAACTCTTAGATTATGGAATTAAAGTTGAAACCATACCCCTAAAATGTGACAACACTAGTGCAATATGTTTAACAAAAAATCCCATCCAACACTCTAGAACCAAACACATTGAAATTAGGCATCATTTCATTAGAGATCATGTCCTTAAGGAAGATGTTGTTATAGAGTATGTAGACACCTTGAATCAATTAGCGGACATATTTACAAAACCCTTAGACAAAGATCGTTTTTGGTCCCTTAGGAGAGAGTTAGGTCTAGCTAGCCTATCTTGATCTTTTTAGGACCTCTTTTGTGCTTAAATATGCTTGATCTTGTGAAATGCCATGTTTGTATGCTTAGACTCCCAATTTCTTCCATGCCTATAGTTAGGGGGAGTATGATTCTGTTAAAATATGCTTAGAACTGCTCATACATCATTTGCATACTCATAGGAGAGGTTAGGTTCGAGCCTTTGGTTGTTCTTTGAACCAAATATGCATTTCTGGGCATACCGTATCGATACTACACTACGCGTATCGATACCTGTTCTTCATTCCGTTTCCCAGAATTCTCTTCGCTTCACGCGTATCGATACGATTCATACCGTATCGATACGGGTCGTTTCGATACGGACCCCTCCGTTTCGATACGACTTTTCCAACGGGCATTTCTGCAAAAAGACATCTTTATCCCCGTATCGATACTCCAATGGGCGTATCGATACTCGACTGCGCTGATGGCTTTAATTAGGCTTTTAATGTATTCAACTTTTACCTAAATTCAAACTTTTGAAAACCTAATTAACCCTAGCTGTTTTTGCCTATAAAAAGGCCCTTCCTCCTTCATATTTTTCACATCTCAACTCAAACCTAAAAGAGTTTTTGAATCAAGCAAGGCTTTGTGCTCTCTTTCTCATCTTTGTGCTAGTTTTCTTCAAACCTTCAAGTTTCTATCAAGGTAATCTCCTTCTTTCTCTTTCTCAATTTTTTTCTGTTTTTATTTCTTTTTCAAACTTTGTTTTTCTTCTCAAACTTTTTCTTGATTTTTTTTATTTTCAAATTTTTTTTAAACTTCCTCTTACCTTGATTTTTACTCAAATTGAAGAAATCTCCCTTGCTTATTTTCACTCTTAGATCATGGCACCAAAAGATCCATCGAGGAAGCGACCAAGGACTAATCAAGCCGGTGATTCCTCCACCGGTGGAGAAATTGCTCGTCCAAACTATTCCATCATCTATGATCAATGCTTTCCCGGCAATGCGGGTCTCGCTCACTTTCGTCAATATGAGAATTACAAGATCCGTGCCGAAAAGGTAATATCCATTCCTTTTCTCAATTCGGAGCGTTTTAAGTTTGAATACCTCCTCTTGCTTCATCGTTGGAATTTCATGGATTTTCTCTCTATTCCGGGTTTTTACTATCGTCTCTTGGTTGTGAATTTCTATGCTAATGCAAGATGTATTTCTCGTAATGGGGAAGTTGTGGCTATTAGCTCTTTTCTTATGGGGAAGAAATTAATCCTTGATGTCAAGTCTATTTGTGATGTCTTTAAGTTGGATGATGAAGGCCTTGATGATGAGCATGGTATAGGGCATGTTCTTAGTGGTTCCGTCACCACCCTTAATGCCTATGATCGAATTCTACATTTGATGGTGTCGTGGTTGTTTCGTCCTTCCGGAGGGAAATATTCCACCATCCGTCAAGTGGATGATTTTTGGATTCGATGCTTCCGTGAAGGCAAGCGACCAAATCTAGCTCGTCTCATGTTCGCGGAGATCGTCTATATCGTTCAAAATCGTAACACTCCTCATGTCACCTCCTTCACATACGGTACGGCTTTGAGCTATTTCTTTGTTAAAAAGGATATTGCTCTTATGACTATCCAACTTCTCTCATTGATCCCATTGATGAGCGATCTCTTGCTCGGGCAAAATTCTCTTATGTTAATGGTGAATGGATACGTCTTGCCGAGTTACCACCGGAAGCCGCCGCCATGTTTGAAGAGGCTCAAGCTCCTCAGGCTCCTCAAGTCCAACAACCCAATATGGATGCTCTCATGACCTATCTCAATGAGCAATTTATCGGGTTGCGCACGGACATGAATACTCGTCTCACTTCCATGGAAACTACTTTTGACACTAGGATGACGGGTATGGAGAATCGCCTTACATCTCTTGAGAGCGGGCACAATTCCTTAAATATTTCCATTGCCGCTTTCCATGATGAATGGCGTAATAGCATGCGCTCTAATGTGCCCTTGGGACTTGATGATGACGATGATGAAGACGACGAAGATGATGCTTAGACGTTTTCTCTTGTTTGTCATGCATATCATTTAGGATTTTATATTTTTATGCACCTATGTTTTATGTTCTTAGGATTAAGGTTGTTTTAGGATTAAAACCTATGCTTTGATTTCTATTTTGCCTTTGTTTGGATTTTAAGTATGTTGCCTTAATGAATAATATCTATGTTGCTTATTATACCTTTGATTTCTTTATGCACTTAATTGTCTCAAAGATTTTTTTGATCTAACAAAAAGGGGGAGAAGAAACTAGCTCACACTTTAAATATTTTGATTTTAATTTAAAGGTTACCAAGCTTATATTAAGGGGGAGTTAACTTTGTAAAGTTTTTCAAAAGTGTCAAAAATTTTAAGTTTTAGTTTTGTTATATCAAAAAGGGGGAGATTGTAAAACTTATGTTTGATTTTGATATAACTAAATCTTTAAGGATCAATTTGAAAAACTTAAAATTGTTTTTATAAATCCCTTAATAAGTTTTAAAACACCAACGCTTTAAAACTGATTTATAAAACTCAAACTCAAAATATTTTCTAAGTGTTCCAAGGCAAAACCATTGAAAATCGCCCAGGCGTATCGATACAGCACCAAGCGTATCGATACCATTTTACCAAACTTGGTTACTGGAGGAACACGTATCGATACGGCAAACCCTCGTATCGATACGCCCTTGTGTTAAATCTCAAAGAGTTTGAATAGCGTACCGATACGGCAAACCCCCGTATCGATACGGGCTTTATAATTTTTAAAGGGTTTAAGTCGGTTTAAAAAATATGACCGTTGGTGTCAGTTGGTTGGTAACCAAACTTTAAAAGTTCGTTGACCCGTATCGATACGCCTAACCCCCGTACCGATACGAGTTTTGACAGTGAGCTATGTTCAGAAAATAGTATCGATACGGACCTTGCCGTTTCGATACCCAGTACCGATACGCTTACGCGCGTATCGATACCCCTTATTAAATGCACACAATGGCTCTTTATTTTCTGAGACAGGTACCGATACCCCTTCCCCCGTACCGATACCGGTAGCTGCAGAAGTGCATTTATGGTGGTAAGAGAGGGTTCCAACGGCTCCATTTATGTCTCCAACCACCCAAACGGCTAGAAATCAATGAGGAGGTATAAAAGACTCATCCAAAAGCTACAGCAATAACTATTGATCTTCAAGAAAACACTTATTCATCAAATCCAAGCAATTGTGCCAAAATTCATATTTGTCTAGAAACCCATTTGTAATCTTCATTCATATTTTGTCAAATTGGGTTGAGTGCTTGTATTGGGGCTATCATTTGTATTGAGAGATACCTTATTAGCCTTCAAATTTCTTTGTTCTCTTGTGTGAGGGTTGGGTTGATTTTTGGGTAGAAAAATCAACCGAAATTGTAAAGGGTTGCCTCCTTGTCCTAGAAAAGGGGAAGAACGATTTAGTGGAATTGTTGCAAATCCTTAGTGAAGCTAAGGTAGTGGATGTAGAGTTCATTTGGAACTTGAACCACTCTAAATCTCTTGTCCATCAATTTTTAATTTGCAAACTTCCACCACAAACCTTTAAATTTCCTTTTTAACAATCGCAAAAGCAACTGGGATACATTTTCTGTTGACATCCTGGGCAACTGCAATTAGTAAGATCTGCGTGTATCTGCCATATAAAAATGTACCGTCGATCTGGAGCATAGGTTTGCAGTGACGGAAAGCCTTTATGCATTAGGGGAACGTCCAGAAAAGGCGATGAAATTTGACATCCCCTGGTACAACACGATCATTGTAGTACTTCGGAACAGTCTCCAATTCTACAATTGTCACTGGATTGTATTCCTGTATAACTTGAAGCCATGATCGCAGATCGTTGTATGATAGCTCCCATTGCTCGTATAGTGTTTCGATGGCTCGATATCTTGCATACCATGTCTTATCGTAATTGACAGTGTACTTGTAAATGGATTTGATGGCAGCTATACACACTGGCACGGATACACGTGGGTTTGCTTTCACGAGTGGAAGGATTGCGTCAGAAAGCACGTGTACATCCAAGCTATGATGGTCTTGGCTGAGGCTCCCAACGGAGCATATATGGGGTCTTGTATATCTCGTTATTTTCCACAGGTCATTCATCCTTTTCAATTGCGACACACGAACCCTCCATTTACATCCGGCGGACTTGTGAGGACACTCTGCAATATATTTCCTGGCCTCGGTCTTCGAAACGGTGGACGTAACTGAGCGCTCTATGTTGTAATGCTTGATGGCAGCCTCCACGAGTTTTTTTGTCCTGAAGACCATTCCAACATGTAACTCATTCGAACCCACATTTCATTGGTTAAAATGATCTAATTGTGGATATTCTGGGAATTCAGTATCGAAGAAGCAATCCATATCCACTGTTGTGAAGTGCGAAGGTGGGTCGTAGTACGTTGCGCAACTGCTTGGTCCATGCAGATTAGTCGAACGAACATCACCGTCCTCATCATCCTCAGAAGAGTTTTCTGCGCTCTCCTCTGATTCGACCGGCTCGTCAATGTCAAATGGTTCAGGAGGAAATAGACCTATCTCGTCACCATCGGGCCCAACCTGTGTACCCGACTCTTTATCGGAAAGCGCCTCATCAAACTGGAACAGTTCTGCGTCATCATAAACGTGTGCGTGAACAGGTTCTGAAGTCATAACCGGATCGACAGTAGCGGCGGTTGAATGTCTCCCCACGGATAACATATCATCCACATTTCGGTGACTTGGGATGTATGTTGAGTGGAGCCCGGTAGAGAAAGCATCGAACGAGTTAAACTGTTCATTGCACGTTGATGACGCCGTGTATGGAATGTATGTTGAGTGGCGCCCGGTAGAGAAATCATCGTTTCTTGGAACATATGGATTGTATGACGACTCTTGGGTTGGTGGCAAGTTAAGGACAAATTCGAACCTTGGAACGGAAGAATGTCGTTGCCGCGAAGACGAAGACAATGAAGCTTTATCATTGCTCGTATGTAGAAGGTTGAAGTCGTGTCGTAAACTCGATGTCGGACTAATAGCATTTGGATTGTACTCGAGATTTGCTCGTAACCAATTTGGTAC
Organism: Hibiscus trionum; assembly: GCA_030270665.1. NCBI lineage: Eukaryota > Viridiplantae > Streptophyta > Magnoliopsida > Malvales > Malvaceae > Hibiscus > Hibiscus trionum. The sequence continues at coordinate 24,785,519 of BSYR01000006.1, read as the reverse complement.
CACATTATGAGCGCCAACGTGAATTTCAGAAAATGTTGCAAACAGCTCAATGGCCCATCCCATTGAGTACTGACGATGTGTATCTATCATCAATTCTACAGAACTGTCGTCTTCAACATCGAATATTGTGTAATACAATGGCTCTATCGACGTTGGACATCGATACTTCAAAGACTGCAACTCCCTCCCCGAGCGATTGGGAACCTTCCTGGATATTGAGGTCCTAAGCGACTGGAACGTTGATCGTCTCAGAATGTTGATCGTAACAGTATTTTCAGATTGAAATATGATCCCAATGTATGAATCGGGGACCATTTGACCATCGTAGTATACTATAGCCTCAATTTGCGGTGCCATTTCTGAAAATCGGTGAGCTTTGTGATTCTAAGTTTTGTTAGGGTGCATCTAGAAATTATGCGCCCCCTCAATTATAAATAGAATTGTGCATACCAATAATTATTGAATTCTGATAGAATTGTGTAGGAATTCAGCACCATAATGCAATTGTCAGCCCAAAGCCTGGCAAAGCAATTGTCAGCCCAATAATTTTGGAATTCGCGTTGTGTATAACGCGAATTCTATAGGATTCTTTGGAATTCGCGTTCTACAGAACGCGAATTGTGCATGAATCTAAGGAATTCACGGTCTACAGAACGCGAATTCTGTACGAATACAGATATTCGCGTTCTCCAGAACGCGAATTCCAAAATTATTTCTGACATTTCAGATGAATTCGCATTTTCTAAAACGCAAATATGACCCATGCATGCCTACCACCACCTGTATAAATAGGTTGCATTTCTGCCTTGGGCATCCCATCAAACTTATTACTTTCCTATCATCACGAGATTTCTGCATTTCTGCCTTAGGCATCCCATCAAACTTATTACTTTCCCATCAAACTTCTACCTTTCTTCACGCGAGTATGGCTCGATATTCAGCTACTGTATTTTTTCGTGGAACATACTTCTACACATCTTTTAGTGAAACGATCACAGGAAATGAATTATTTGAGTTGATCTCGAAACGGGTTAAAGAGTCGACGAGCGCAAAAATAGAGGCCTTGCGTGTGAAAGTACCAGTCAATGAGTCCAGCCCCGAGGAGCATTATATACTCACACTGTCAGATAAGAAAGATATGCGGAAGATGTTTCGGGCATACAAACGTGCTGGGGGAACAAACATCGAGCTTAGCATGAAATTTGATGACGGGTCAAGTTCTTCAACAAATGTGTTAGCTGGCCAAGACGAGAATGCGTTATCTAGTGAAGACGAGAATGCGTTAGCTAGCCAAGACGAGAATGACGTGTTCTTAAAATTTATCAGAGACGGCAGGAGAAAGAACAAATAATTGAAGAACTAAACTTAACGTCTGACATAAGTACCGACTACGATTAGTAAAGTACTTTTGATTAAGTTATGTAAGTTATTTATCTTGCGTACTTGTATTTTGTGAACTCAGTGCTTTCAATGTAGTGCTTTCGATGTAAGTTATGTAAGTTTTTAAATATGAAAGTATCAATTAATAATTTCGAATATATAATACTTCAATTAAAAAAATATAAATTAACATTACTTAAAAAAACTAACATTAAAAAAAACATAATAGTTTGCACGAACTAATTTCGAAAAATATAAAAAAATATGACTACTGCCTATGTCCGTCGGTACCACAATTTGGTGGACGTCGAGTTCGAGCGGGATTATGTCGTCCACGTTGAACCGTAACTTGTTGCAGACCATCATCGCTATCGATGTCGTCTCCAGCAGTACCACTCGGTCCGGAATGCCCACTAGAATAGAACGGCTGTGGAGGTGTTTGCTGAACGAACCCGGCGCCTGAAATATCATAAGGCCTAACATGAAACGGGTAGGGGACAAAAGCAGAGGGAACAGTCGTACTCGAAGATCCGTCGGTCATGCCAGGAAATGAACCGTACGCAGTCGACATCGAAGATCCACCCATCATTCCCACAATATGAGTGAAAAAGCCTTCTATCGGACTTGGGGGCCTCAGCTGAATCATCAACTGGGTGGGGCCCTGGGGGCGAATCGGATCAGTAGCATCAGCTGCCCCCTGTGCTCTGGAGGATGAAGCACCTGCTCCCCTTCGATGTTGCGATCCACTTGCTCCCCTTGTACGATGAGTCACGGGGCGGTTGCGCTGCACAGGCTCTATAACAACTACTTGTTCATCCGGAGTGAGGAGATACGGTTTCCCACTGCCAAAGTACCATGCAAAGTAGCATTGCTCATCATAGGCTCATCAAACATCATGTACTCATTCAGTGCCTGCCGTTGATGCCTCTCCTACCACTGTGCAATGTACTGCACATGTTTCACCGACCAGTCCACCTACCACAAAACATCAACAAAATTATTGTTTATAAATTGTAAAGTAAGTATAAATCGATAACTATTAAACCAAATTTAAGTATTGTACCTCAAGTTTTCCTTGTCTAGTGATCCTATGTAATTCATCGAAATTGGGAGGATCTAACGGAATAGTTTGCAGACGACCGAACTGGCGTTGGACGCGATCGATCGGATGTCACTCAACTACAGCGTACCAGATGAGAGGTACCACGGCCGTCCAAGCGGACACCGTCTCAGGCAAAAAAATAGGCAGACACTCGTTGATCTCCAAATCCGAGTACGGGGTCCACAAAAACTGTAAATTAAATATAGAAATGATTAAAAATAAGTAAACTAAACTATATTCATATTAAACTTAAACTTAATATAAAAATTAAAATATTGACCTCATTTGCAGGTTTCTTGTCAATATGTTGCCTAATAGAATGCATCATATTAGGAAGCCCAACATGACTTAAAGCATGGAACCACCTACATAACATCAAAATATAACTTTAATATTTAAAAAAAATATATTAGGAAAATAACCAATTTATAAATAAATTTTAGTTAAGATTATGTTCCTTACCACAAACATAGTGGATAGGCATAGGTAACTGGCGCGGACAACTCAGGGCGTAAAAATGACATTCTAAACCACGCCCAAGCCTGAAGCAGCAAAAGACATTCTACGATGTTGTGTCTATCAGCACTCTCGGCCCTGCACAACTCCCTGTACAGAAATGCAAGTACTGCCGAACCCCAACTTAATTTACAAGCATCTTCGAAATCCCGCAAGTGTCGCAACCACAACATGCGAACTTTGTTGCGACTTTTGTCGGCCACCAAAATTCCCCCAATGATCTGTAAGATATCCGCCCGAGCATATGCCTACAATATGAAAAAAATATTAAAATATAATAATTTTATAATTTCATTACTACTAACAAAAAATTGATTTTTTTTACCTTGTTAACATCTTCGTTGGCGTCACTCAGTAAATTAGAGAATTTCTCACGCAACCACCGTAGATTCACACATCCGCCATGTAGTTTTTATGGTTGTTCCCCTAACAACTCCGGACACAAGCCCTCTCAATCGTCACTGGCGGCACCGGTGATAGCCTCCCCATCTACAGGCATGCCAAGAATATGTGACACATCTTCTAATGTGATGGTCGCCTCACCACATGGTAAGTGAAAGGTATGTGTCTCTGGCCTCCACCTCTCCACAAGCGCGTTGATTAAATCAACGTCTAATTTCGCACCTCCTCCAATAATCCTCGACACATACCCAAATCCGGATTGGGCTATGTAATCGGCTAGACGAGGATCCGGGGCCGTCCTCATCCGAGTGATATAAACCTCCAACCGACGTTCTTCTCCATTCTACAAATAATTAAAGACGCACACAAATTAATAATTACATATTTGAATGTCACAATTTTTTATAGTGTACAATAAAATACTAAACACATATTCGAATGTACACTATTTTTATGTCTAAAATTAAATACTAAAAAGGAGTCCAAATGTTCACTATTCTACAATTAAATACTAACGATATATTCGAATCAACATTATTTTTTATGTTTAAAATTAACTACTTTTACTCTATAATTAAATACTAACGATATATTCGAATCAACATTAATTTTTATGTCTAAAATTAACTATTTTTTAGTCTATAAGTAAATACCAAAGATACATTCCAATTTAACTAATTTTCTTAGTCGAAAAATAAAATCTAAAGACATATTCGAATTTTACTAATTTTTTTACTCTAAAAATAAATACTATTTACATATTCAAATCATGTCGGCAACACTAAATTAAATTTACATATTCGAATTAAAGTAAAAAATAAAAAAAAAACTTACATTATTTCGACGATAATTACATACGTGTCCTTCATATAACCTCAGCAAACTCGTCATTATCGCACTCGCTTCAAATTCGCGTTCTACTCAAACTTGGGAGAGAATTTTCAGGGGTGAAAATTCTCTCCCGACTTCCCCCAATTTATAGAGAAAACGCGTTCTGGAGGGAGGGAATTCAAACCGAATTCGCGTCCAACAGAACGCGAATTCCGTATAATAAATTAAATTCACGTCCTGCAGAACGCGAATTCTGTTCCCGAACCGTCCGAATATACTCACAATTTACTGCGATATTTTGGGGTAAATATCGTTGAATTCGCGTCTTGCAAAACGTGAATTCTGTTTTGACTGACACGGCACAGGAATTCGCGTTGTCTGCAACGCGAATTTGAAATTCGCTTTTCCCAGGACGCGAGTTTGTCCTACATATCATGAAATGGAGGTATTTTTCTAAATATCAAACTTTGAGGGTTACTTTTTCCATTAAATTTTCAAAAGAGAATATTCAAACCAATTATCCACTCATAGTGGCCCTTGCTTTCTTATTTTTCATTTTTTCACCCTGAGAAGTTCAATGGAATTTTGGAGCACAGTTCCAAGATCATAACTTCTAAGCAGATGCTCTGTCACTTCAGCCTTGAGTTGTTCTAATTCTATCCTCCGCATTAGGGATGTAAAAACATGTAATCGGACGGGTTTCAGGTCGGGTACTGTCAGGTCGGGTAAAATTGGATACATGTCATTTCTGGTCATTTTTCTGTTTTGACTCGACTCGGGTCGGGTGCGGGTCCATTTCAGGTCGGGTCTATTTCAGGTCGGGTCCGTTTTAGGTCGGATCCGTTTCAGGTCGGGTCAAAACGGGTCGGGTCCGAAGTAGATAATTGACAGGTTAATTCGGGTTCGGATACACTTCAGGTCGGGTCCGTTTCAGGTCGGGTCCGTTTCAGGTCGGGTTCATTTTAGGTCAGGTCGGGTCCATTTCAGGTCGGGTTCATTTCAGGTCGGGTTCATTTCAGGTCGGGTGCATTTCAGGTCGGGTGCATTTCAGGTCGGGTAATTTCAGGTCGGGTAGTTTCAGGTCGGGTAATTCAAGTCGGGGTATTTTCGGGATTGGAATTCATATTGAGTTTGAGTTCGGTACAACCGTATAAGTAGTCGATAGACTTTAGGTTGGCCTTCGTCAATCGTCATTGATTTGGAGTTAATTATTTAAAGTCATATCAAATTGAAATTATAAAACATTGGAGTAATTAAAAAAATAATGAAAGGGGGTCAATTTGGATTAAAAATAAAGTTTCATGGATTATAATGAACAAAAATATCAAATTAAAATTATAAAACATTATACAAATTTAAAAGAAAATAAGGAAAATGGGTTAATTTGGAATGAAAATAAAGTTTTGGGGACTATAATGAACAAATATATCAAATTAAAAGTATAAAAATTAGAGTAATTAAAAAATAATAAGTGGAGGTCAATTTAGAATAAAAATAAAGTTTTAGGGTCTAGAATGAACAAAATTCAAATTAAAATTATAAAACATGATGAATTAAAATATATATAGGGGTCAATATGGAATTAAATTAAAGTTAAGGGACTAGAATGAAAAAATATTAAATTAAAATAATAAAACATTAGACAAATTAAAAAAAATAAATGTGGGTCAATTTGGAATAAAAATAAAGTTTTAGGGTCTAGAATGATGAAAATATCAAATTAAAATTATAAAACATTGGACGGATTAAAAAAAACAATGAATATGGATTTAGGGTTCATACAGTGATAGATACATTATACATACATACTTACATATATTAGGGTTTATGGTTTAGGGTTTATTGTTAAGGGAAAAATCATTAAGGCTATAGGGTTCATACATTGATAGGTACATACGTACATACTTACGTACATTAGGGTTTATGGTTTATGGTTTATGGTCTAGGGTCTAGGGTTAATGGAGAAATTCATTAAGAGTTTAGGGTTCATACATTGATAGGTATATACATATACTATGTTTTAGGGTTTATGGTTTAAGGTTTAGGGTTTAGGGTTTAGGGAAAAAAGTATTAAGGGTTTAGGGTTCATATATTGATATGTATATACATACATACTTACATACATTAAGGTTTAGGGCTTATGGTTTAGTGATTAAGCTTTAGGGAGAAATTCATTAAGGGTTTAAGGTTCGTACATTGATAGGTACATATATGCATACTTACATATATCAGGGTTTAGGGTTTAGCAAAAACTCATCAAGGGTTTAGGGTTCATATACTGGTATATATATACTTACATACATTAGGGTTTAGGGTTTAGAGGTTTAGGGTGTGGATTTAAGGGTTTAAGGTATAACGTTCGGGTTAAGGGAAAACTCCATCAAAGGTTTAGGGTTCAAACATTGATAGGTACATATATACATACTTACATACATTAAATTTTAGGGTTTAATGTTTAGCGTTTAGGGAGAAATTCATTAAGGGTTTAAGGTTCATACATTGATAGGTACATACATACATACTTACATATAGTAGGGCTTAGGGTTTATCGAAAACCCATTAAGGGTTTAGGGTTCATACATTGATAGATACGTGCATATTTACATACATTAAGGTTTAGGGTTTAGATCTAATGGTTTAGGGGTTTATGTTGTGGATTTAAGGGTTTAAGGTTTAGCGTTCGATTTAAGGGAAAACTCCATTAAGGGTTTAGGGTTCAGACACTGATAGGTACATACATACGTACTTACATACATTAGGGCTTGTGGTTTAGTGTTTAGGGTTTAGTAAAAACTCATTAAGGGTTCAGGGTTCATACATTGATATGTACATACATATATATACACATTAGAGTTTAGGGTTTAAGGTTTAGCGAAAACTCATCAAAGGCTTAGGGTTCATACTTTGATAGATACATACTTACATACATTAGGGTTTAGAGTTTATAATTTAGGGATTTAAGTTGTGGATTTAAGGGTTTAGGGTCGTACTCAAAATATATTTTTTTAAATTTTGAAATTTTGAATTATTTGAATTAATTTATTAGTAAAATAAAAATCTTAGGCGGGATAAGGAGGGAAAGACCCAATTCTCTTCAATTTATGAAAGATTCTTTTTAAGTTTTTGGCATTCCCGAGAAAAAGGTAAGTCAACCTTTATTTTATTTTTTAAATTTAATTTATGAGCTCGAAATTAGGGACAAAATCACACGTGGTAGAAAGGCACACCATAGCCTCCACTAAAACAGTACAGCTCCAACGCGTAGGAACGCCTCGTCCTTATCAACACTACGTGGACTTATCTCATTCGTAGACCTCACTTTCACCCTAATTATTTGTGCACATCATTTTCTTTTAAATTCTCTACTTTCATTACATTAATAATAGCAAAATAGTCCATTGATTTTTTTATTATTATTACGAAGAGAGTATTACATTTCTCAGACAATAATTAGAATTCAAACACATAAAATAAAATAAAATAAATAATTTTCACCATTTAGTTAAATAGTGGATCCTAAATATTCTATTGAACGTTTTTTTTTGGTAATATACCTCTAAATTAAGCCAATGAACTTTTAAAAAAAATCAATTAAGCTATAATTTTTTTTGCACACAATTAAGTCGTTAAACTAATAAATTAAACCAATTAAGGCCATTGACTAATATTGACCGTTGAATCTTGACAGCTTTTTTCTTTAAATATTATTGCCACATGATACACTTCAGTTCTATCATATGTCATTTTCATATTTTTTCAAAAATATTTTTTTTCAAAATCTTTTAGGACTTTAAAAAAAATTTAAATAAAATAAAAGATCTAATGTTGTTAAGTGGCAACATTGTGATAATAACTGATATAAAAATCCGTTAGATTCAACTGTCAATATTGGTCAATGAGCTTAATTTGGTGCAAAAAAAATCTAAGAGTTTCATTGATTATTTTTAGAAGTCCAATGTCTTCTTACACCCTTAAGCCTTATTTTTAATATTAAATAAATATGTAAAGATTAATAAAAAAAAGTAAAATTTCACAAATACTTACTAAACTATGCAAAATATCGTTTTGATGATCAACCTTTCAAAAAATACAAATACTCCTCACATTTTATCAAATTATTATAAAATGGTCATTAAATTAATTAATTTAATATACTATTTTATTATGTGTAATATATTTTTATAATAGTTTGATAAATTTAATAATTATTTTATAACTTTTAAAAAGTTGATGATTAAATCAATTATTTTTTTACATTAAAAGCAATCAATTTTTATAATTTAATAACAAAAAAACTTGTCATTTAAACACAGAAAGTTGATATCCAACCGATTCTATACCTAATTAAATTAGATGATTGATCGATTATTGATGAATTCAATACTTTATGCCATCAATTATTTTAGCTCTAAGGTTGGTTAAACGGATTAGGATTCCTCGATTCTATACCTAATTTTTTTTTTTCAATTAGTTAAGTAAAATCAATCTAATTTATAACAGAAGTTCAGAAAACAATTTTTGAATCTCTTATAACTTAATAAAATAATTTTTGAATTTGTTACTTAAAGTTATGTAACTGTTATATATTTTTTTATAATTTATAAGTCTAAAATTTTATTTAAGTTACTGAGAAATAAAAAAACAACTCTTAACTAAGTTTTTGTAGTTTATAAATTATCAATTACTTAATATTTTTTTTAACTTTAGTACTTAATATATATATATATATATATGTATGCGCGCATATACATCATGTATATCAATATATGTAGGTGTATATGTATATACATTATATATGTATATGATATATCAACTTATGATAGTTTTTAATTCATCAAGTCATAGATTTCGGGTCAATATCAGTTCAGGTCAACAACAGGTCGGGTCACTTAGCAGGTCGGGTCCATTTCAGGTCGGGTCCATTTCAGGTCGGGTCTGTTTCAGGTCGGGTCCATTTCAGGTCGGGTTCATTTCAGGTCGGGTAAAATCGGATATCGGGTCAGTTCAGTCGGGTAAATTCGGTTATCTGCCAGGTCGGCTTCGGGTTCGGGTTCGTTTCAGTCGGACGCAGGTCGGGTTTCAGGTCCACAATAACAGGTCCAATTCGGGTTCGAGTCGTTTTCAGTCGGACACAGATCGGGTTCGGTTACTACAGTAACAGGTCAAATTCGGGTTCGAGTCAACAACAGTCGGTCACAGATCGGGTTCAGGTCATTAAATCCTCGGGTCAAATTAGGTTCTGACTCGAGCAGGTTTCAGTCGGGTTTCCAGGTCGGGTCAGCTTTTTACATCCCTACTCCGCATAGTCGTCTCATACATTTTCGCAACTTTAACCGAAAACTCAAAAGTAAAAAGGGTAAACTACATTAGATGTCATTCAATTATGGGCAAGGTTACATTTGAGTCACTCAATTATTAAAAATTACATTTGGGCCACTCAATTATGGGTAAAGTTACATTTGAACCACCCTTCATATTTAGAAAATATATATCAATTTGTGTATAAGATTAATTAATGATTTCAAATGAAATACTCTAGTGTTAACAAGGGTATACATGTGATTTGGAATAAAAAATGACGAAATTGATGTATTTTTTTAAATATGAAGGGTGACCCAAATGTAATATTACCCATAATTGAGTGACTCAAATATAACCTTTAATAATTGGGTGACTCAAATGTAACATTACCCATAATTGAGTGACCCAGGTATAACTTTTTTAATAATTGGGATACTAAATATAACATTATCCATAATTGAGTGACCTCCGTTGTAGTTTACCCAATAAAAATAGTCCTTTATAGACGAAAGCATATTTCATTACTTTGAACAATTAATTTGATATTTTATTAATAAATCATTATTTTTATTATTTTGTTAAAAAATATTTTAAATATAATTAAAATAATAAAAACAACCACTAACCTATAAAACCGTTACTTAAAAAATTATTAAAACCATGAAAATGAAATGTAAAAACCCTAAACTGAAGTTGATCTTGTTCCCCTATGAGACGATCGTGCTCCTCCATATCTCTAGATAATACATGCTATTTTGAGAAGAGTGAATAAATAATTAAAAAAGTTAAACAAATAATAATTAGAAATTTAAAATTTAAATCCGAAACTACCTTCTAAAATTATTAATTTGAGTTGGGTATTAAGAGTTTCTAATTGGTTAAACTAGTTTTGGGTAGGATTAGATGGGTATTGGGAAGATTAGGCCTAATTGAGGTACTAAAAAGATCGAAAAAATCAACTTGTTCAATTCAAATTAATTTTGTCTGATTAGTTGATTTTTTGTTTCACTTTCCAGTCCAACTTGTTCTCGTCTGAGAATATAAGTTGAAATTATTATTTTTGAATAAATAGATCTTATAAAATTTTATAACCTCCAGATATTCGAGGGTAACAAAATCTTACAAAACTAGTGGTTCTTTAAAGAAAATTTTAACTTATAATCTAACAAGTGGTTTTAAAGGAGAAAAAATATATTCATCCCAAAAAATTTGGTTTCGAGCATCTATATGTAGAGAAATTATTACATGGTCCCAGACCACCACGTCATTCACGATCCTTATCCACTAAAGATAAATCACATAATTTTCTTTTTTCCATGTCATTATTTTATTTATAATCAACTTCTATGTAACCACCCACTCTCTATTGGGTAAAAATCTTCTGCCCCCTAATTATGCCTCCATCTAGGCCCCCTGCTTAAAAAATAAATAAAAATTAAATCTTGCCTCATAACCCTAATTTTCATATCCTAAACTCTAAACCCTAAACCCTAAAAATACACCATATCCCTAATTCCCTACATCCTAACCCTAAACCCCAAAGCCTAAACCCTAAACTCACTATTTTAAAATGGGAGCACAAATGAGGGCATACTTAGGGGGCAGATGATTTCCATCCCTCCCTATTTACATGGCTTAAAAAGATGAAGATTCATCCTTGGAAAAAAATGACATGGAAAAATCAAATTATGTGGCTTATTTTTAGTGGATAGGGACCATGGATGACGTGGTGGTCCGGGACCATGCAATAATTTTTCCTATATGTATACGAGTAAGGCGTGTATACCTTGTCAAAAGGTTAAGAAAAAAATATATTTTTAAAACCCTTTTCCGCCATATAATTTCTATCATCATTAGAAATAAATTTAAGAAACTAGCACCAACAATCGGTTGTTAAGTAAGATCATACATTCGAATTGGATTAGAAAAATTATTCCATAATAACACTTTACAATATCTGATCCAGATTAATCAACTCATAAATTGAATACACGTGGTTATAAAAGAAAAAACTACATAAACTAGCGTCAAAAAGGTCGCTTTAATCTACCATTTGATTAATGCTAATGATATAAGCTCCTCCAGGTTATGGCGATAACAAGTGTCTTTACCTTATGTCTGATTCTGTATGTGAATTTTCCCTGTCCACCCCATGCCTTATGCATCCACTTAGAGGATTCCTCCAGCTCCTCCAATTCCAACATTTAGTCCACATCATATATATTTAGAATTATATATTCAAACCCCATCTATATTTTATTCATGCAATATTGTTTTTACTTTGTGAAGCATCTTTTAAGGTTTTAGCCTAAGCATCAAACCTAAGATTCTCTTCGTTCGAAAGTATCATCTGACTTTGTCTCGTTTAGAGCTCATTTCTTTTATTTATCCTAACCAATGCACCAGCACCTGAACCACACGACAAATCTCTTTGTTGCTTCTCAAGTCAAAGCTGATGAAAATGTTGAATTCATCAATGGAAGGAGGAGGACTTGCTTTGCTTGTGCAGAACAATTATGGTGTTCTCATCGTTGCAGTGCTTTCAATTGGAATAACATCTCTTCTATGGAAAGCTTGGGGAAGTACCATTGACTCCACCGATGAAGACGGTATTCCCGGCCGATTGGGATTACCTTTCCTCGGCGAGACCTTCTCATTCTTTTCGGCTTCTTACAGCACCAAAGGATGCTATGACTTTGTTAAACAGAGAAGAAAACGGTTGGTGAAACTTGTTCATGTTCATGTGCTTTCTAGTTCATACAACTTATAACATTGTCTGATGAAAACAGGTATGGGAAGTGGTTCAAAACAAGGATACTAGGAAAGACTCATGTGTTCATTCCGAGTGTCGAGGGGGCGAAAACGATTCTAAGTAATGATTTCGTGCATTTCAACAAATCATATGTGAGATCAATGGCGGATGCAACCGGTGCGATGAGTGTGTTTTCGGTACCGCATAAGATCCACACCAGAATCAGACGCCTTCTCTCCGATCCTTTTTCGATGAGTTCTTTATCCAAGTTCGCGGTGAAATTTGACAAGATGGTATGTGAAAGGCTGGGGAAATTAGAAAAAAGTGGGGAAAGCTTTAAGGTCATTGACTTCAGCTTGAAGGTAGTAAAAACTATTTCATAGAAGCTAGTGTTCATCAATTTTGGGATGAGTGAAGTTGAGTCATTAAACTCTTTGTCAATTTTTATGTTGCAGATAACTTTTGATGCAATAGTGAGCATGCTGATGAGTGTCACGGAGAATCCCTTGCTAGAACAGATCGAACAAGACTGCACCGATGTTTCGAATTCCATGCTATCGATTCCCCTCATGATTCCGGGCACCAGATACTACAAAGGCATGAAGGTAGGGTATATGATACCGAAGAGTTTCTTTGCAATGAGCATTACCTCTGAATTTTAAGCTATTTTCATACAGGGACGTGAAAGGCTGAATGTAACCTTTGGCAATATGATTGCCAAAAGGCGTAGCGGAGAGGAGTATTTCGACGATTTTCTGCAGACCATGGTCGATAGGGATTCGTATCCGGAAGATGAAAAGCTTGATGATCAAGAGATCATAGATAACCTAACAACACTGATACTTGCAGGGCAGACAACCACTGCATCTGCTATGATGTGGTGTGTCAAGTTCCTGTCCGAGAACAAAGATGTACTCGACAAGCTAAGGGTGAGGGCTTTTCATTCACTCGGTAAACATGTGTAGAATTGAATGTTTTTATTTCGAACAAAAATAGACTTAAATTACTTCTGTTCCCCATATGCAGGAAGAACAATTATCAATAGCCAGAAATAAGCCAGAAGGAGCCTCACTCACCCTTGAAGATCTTACTGAAAAGTCATATGGCTTCAAGGTTAGAACCTAAAGAGCAGCTCTTCCTTTACTCCATGTTTTGAATAGCCATGACAATTTACTTCAATGCATTTTTCAGGTCGTAAAAGAAACGCTGAGAATGGCGAATGTACTGATTTGGCTTCCCCGTGTTGCGATGAACGACTGCATAATCGACGGCAAGTCCCCCTCGTTATGTAATTTTCCATCAGGCAACTTAAATTAAGTCTACTGATACCAATTTTCACCATTTCTTGCAGGGCATGAGGTAAAGAAAGGTTGGCTTGTAAACGTCGACGCAACCTGTGTACACTACGACCCCAACGTGTACAAGGACCCTATGCGATTCAACCCTTCAAGATTCGACGTATAACCTCTACTTGCCACATAGATTTTCTTCTCCCCTGTGTCCCATTTAGAGTTCAAAATGAGCCAAGGGGTCCTAACATTCTATCTATATTCCAGGATTTCCAGAAGCCCTACAGTTTCCTTCCATTTGGAGCAGGGCCTAGAACATGCCTAGGCATAAATATGGCAAAAGTGGCAATGTTGGTCTTTGTACACAGGCTGACTAGTGGCTACAAGTAAGAGATTATGAAGAAATACATTTCTCTCTTTTGCAATCCTTATATCACTGCATCATTAAGTTTGAACTCTGCAACTGTTGTGTAGATGGACACTCGATGATCCCGATAGCGCGTTCGAGAGGAAGGAACATATCCCTCGACTCCGAAGCGGTTGTCCCATAACCCTCAAGGCATTAAACGGAGGAAAGTAAGGTGGGGACTCTGGGGGAGGATTTCTCTCCACTGTGAAAGGTTTCCAAAGCGTCTAGCATTTATGGAAGGCAAAAGATCAGAGTAAATGAAGCTATGTATAAATAAAAATCTATTTTCTCTACGCTGTATCAAGAAGTAGTCTTCTTCCCTAGTTAGCCGCATTATCATCATGCATGAAAGTTGAAACTATATATATAAAGGTTTCTGTTTAGATCCGATTAGGCACCAAAATATGGTTGGTGAAATGTAAAATCATAAGAATTGTCCTGGTATTGAGTGATGTGGTTTTGTAAGATGTATTAAAAAGTTGTATTGCAAATAAAAAAAAAAACTTAACTACAAAATAAGTGCCTAAATTATGCCTCTTTTTTACAATAGATGCCTAAAATATTTTTTGGCTGATATAGGTGATTGAAGTTTCGTTTTTGGCTAAAATAGGTGTCTAAACTAATTTTTTTAGCTGAAATAGATGCCTAAACTTTTATTTTTTAACTGAAATAAGTGTCCAAATAGCTGCCAAAATTGACTTTAAAATAAACTAAAAATAAAAATTTAAACACCTATTTTAACAAAAATATAATTTAGGCACCTATTATAAAAAATAGATATATTTTGGGCACTTATTTTATAGTTTTGCCATAAAAAAACTAAACCTTACTTTTATAATTGTTTTTTAGTCCACTTGTGAACAAGGGACATGATCAGCACACAAAATTCAAAGCTTAGGGAGTATTTCAAAGATGTAATGTGTCATTCCAGATTGTTTTTATAAATCATATTATATATATACCTATATATTAAAATTGTTCTCAATTTCAATTAGTATATTGAAACTAGAATTATTTGACACCACATCTTCAAAGTCGTTTTTCTTCAAAGCATAGGTAGAAGCAATTGTAATTAGGTTCTATTACACGAAAAGCAATTAAAATATTGTATCATTTTTCAAATTAGATATTTAAACTATTTTTGTCGATATATAAATTAAAGTCCGTTACTATTTTGAGTTTCACCGTTATTTCAACCGTTTAAAATAGCGCGACAAATCTAGAAAACACCAATAACGGGCTGTTAAAAAGCACCCGTGGTAAAAAGAATAATTTTTTTAAAAAATCAACATATTCTTAAATAATTTTAAAAAATGAAAACTTTAATTTATAATTTTTTTTGAAGTGTTTCATTTATGCGTATGTTTTTTTTTACTTTTTCTATTTTTTCTACTTTTTACAATTTTCTTGATTTTATTTAATTTTTTGGATTTTTATTTTTTTTACCACGTGATACTTTAAACGGGTAAATTATATCATGGGTCATTCTCAAAGATGGAAATCCTCTGCTCATTTTCGGTGCCCCTACTTATGTCTACACGCTTAAAATTAGGTTTAGGTTTAAGGTTTAAGGTTTTAGGTTAGGGTTTAAGGAATGTAAGGTAGGGTGTATTTTTTAGGGTATAGGGTGTAGGATTTAGAATTTAGGGCTAGGGCTTAGAATTTAATTTTGTAGTTTTTTTTATTGTTGGGGCATAAGTAGGGGCACCGAAAAGAGGCATAGAATTTTTATCCCATTCCCAGCACATCAGACCAACCAATAAAATGCATTCATTTCATTATTTTTTTTCCATCTCATCTTTTTACCAAGTGAATCTTTACTTATATTTACTATAAATCAAATTTAAAAATAATTTTTACCAAGTGAAGATTCCCTTGATAAAAATATGACATTAAAAATCAATAAAATGAAGACATTTTATTAGTTTGTCTCATGAATGGCGTGATGGGAATGACTCGTGATATAATTTCTCTTTGAACTGCGAAGATAATAGTGATGATCTAAGGTGGTTACAAATTATAATTCAGGTATATAATTCGATTAAAAAAAGTTTAGATACAATTAAAAAAAAGTATATTTTATGGGTTTATTGTGCAAGTGCAACAAAACATCGTTGTTACATGATAGAGCAGCCGGGGTTGGGGTCTGTATAAACGACATGCATTTGCTGACAGACAGGACATGTTATGGGATTGTGGAACTGTGGCATCATCAATGAGTCTGTCTTCTTATCATCTTTCTTGGCTTCAGGCTTCTTCTCTTCCGGCTTCTTTTGGGGTTCCTTTGGAGGTTGTGGAGGAGGCCCTACACTCACCAGCTCTACATGTTTCCCCACTTTTCTCGTCCGAACAATAATATCGTACGGATCGGCATCGCCTGTTACTGATATAGTTCCCTTACCAGCATCCACCTCAATCTTGTCCACGCCTGTACATCATTCAGATTCAATCATCTTTATGAACATAATCTGCCGGAAAGCCAAGAGGATGGAAAATGGAGCAGTGTTTAGTGTTTTTAATTACCTTGGAGACCAGAGATTGCCTTGAGAAGCTTCTTCCTGCATTTATGGCATGAGATATCAACTTTCAACACAGTCTTCTTTACCATGGAACCTACAGAAGAAGAAATTTCAATCAAAAACAAGTTTAAGGTTAAGTACATTAATTGCAGCAGCATGGTCTTATTTAAAGAGGAAGATGGAAATATATATTATTATTGGATTGTTCACCTGGCCATCGTAGCAAGGGGGGCTTGTCCTATTGCCTGTTTTCCTTGAATCCATCAAAATTATATACTAATCACAACAAGTTTGAGAGTCGTGGGTTTTTAGCATTTGACCTATCTGTGTTCATTGTTTATATTTGGAGCTATTAGCTTAGGCTGCCTTGGGCTTTCAGGAGTCACCAGCTCTCACCATCTGGTGCACTACCACTTAACAAGCCAAGAATCAAAATTCACAGAGATTTTTACTTTTCCCTTTGTTTTTCTATCATTTTTGTGCATCTCCTGGTTGTACTTTGACATGGATTTAAATCACAGCAGTGTACATGTAGAAACATGTGATGGAATACTTAAAAGCATGAAAGGTCAAATCATTGTGTGACTTTGAAGCACACATTTGAAAACTACAATCACAAGGGAATCTTTTTTAACTTCATTTTTCTCCATTCAAAAGCTGTGCTAATGAAGCCTTTTGACTGTGCCTGCCTGGCTACCAATGCAATGGCTAGTGGCCTGAGAAATTTGATTGTGATTGGAGCCTTTTTGTGGACTTGAACTACAAAAGATGGCCGGGGACAGTCCCATTGGTGCACCCCTTGCCTGCCATTTGTCCACCTCTTGTACGAGTGGAGAACAATCCCTACAATATTACACTTTAAAGCTGCTACAGTTTTTGATTTGATGAAGCTCAGTTGCTTTTTGATTCCTTCCAAAGTGGGAAGTGGCCAGTGGGAACTAAGTGAAAGTTGAGAGCAATTAAGGCAATACAAGACAGCACTTAAAAAGGACTCCAAATCCCACACAAACTCCTTTACAATTTCCACCAATTGCTTCAAAGTAATGGGGTTCAAGTTGAATATTGTAGTATGTTGGTAATGTTTTATATAATTGAGCTTGCTAATAAGGGAGATATAATGACTGGTGAATTGAATTTGAACCTAACTTTTACATTTCTCTTTCAAACTATTGAAGCTTCACGCCCTTTCCAACGCATGCCAGAAATAATTGCAGTTTTTTCAACAGATGGGAACATTATGTGATTATGATACTTGCATTTCCATTTCATTTCAATTGTATTGATTCTGAATTAGCTTCCTAGATTTTCTCAGACATGTGGAGAAGTGTAATTAAGATTGTACTTCTTCATATGCAAATTAAACTTCTAATTTACTAGGGTACTTTTGAAAAGTTACCCCATCAAGAAACCAAGAGGAGCACTAACAAGGCAATGGTTCATAATCATGGGGGCCTGCCATGATGGTTAATGATAAAATGTTAATAATTGAACTACCATGACAAGTAATATATGTATTAAGAAAACAAAAGATAACCCAAAAAAGTAAAGGGCTTTATGATTGAGTTTTTGCCTTTAAAAGCATACACAAAGCAACCCCCCACTAATTCCAATTCACCTCTAAGCAGTAAGCAAGCACCCTTGTAGTGAAACATGGATGTGGAAAAAGTCTTTCATATGACTGGAGGAATAGGCAAGACTAGCTATGCCCAAAATTCTTCTCTCCAGGTTCGGCCTATCCTTCTCTTCCAATTTTGTTTTCGGTTTAGCATTGTGCTTATAACTATGTTTTCTGAAGAAAAAAGCATCAGATATGGTGAAACATATAACCATGGAAACGATCCAACAGCTTTACTCTGAAGTAACTCCGAGGAGCATAGGCATAGCTGATTTGGGTTGCTCGTCTGGACCCAACTCCTTATCCCTCATTAAAGATATGGTCCAGGCTGTTGAAGGAATCAGCCATCAAATTTCCCATCCCGTGCCAGAATTTCGAGTTTACCTTAATGATCTCCCCACGAATGACTTCAACTCCGTGTTCAAGTCCTTGCCTGGTTTTTACAGGGACCTTAAGAAAGACAGAAACCGAGAGTGTCCTACTGTTTTCATAGCAGGCTACCCCGGTTCATTTTATGGAAGACTGTTCCCACACGATTGCCTGCACTTCATCTATTCATCTTACAGTTTGCACTGGCTCTCCAAGGTAAGCTAAGATTCTCTAATATTCCATGAAATGACAAACCATGGCTCAAGATTCAAGAATAAGTAATCCATGCAGGTTCCTCCAGCTCTTTACGACGAGCGTGGCGAGTCTGTCAACAAAGGAAACGTTTACATTTCTGAGTCAAGCCCTCCGAGTGTGTCGCAAGCATACTACAACCAGTTCCGGGAGGACTTCGAATTGTTCTTGAAATCACGATCGGAAGAGCTAGTTACAGGTGGGAGAATGGTGCTGATTCTGTTGGGAAGAATAGGCCAAGATCATGTTGATCGAGGCAATTCTTTCTTCTGGGAAATTCTCTCAAGATCCCTTGCCGTATCTGTTTCAAGGGTACCCTATTTTTCCAACATACATACATATACATACATACATATGTTTCTTTTCTTCTTGTTCGAATCTTATCCTTTGTGTTCTTGCAGGGTGAAATTGAGAGGGGAAATCTTGATTCTTACGAAGTGCATTTTTATGCGGCGTCGAGAAATGAAATAGAGGATGAAGTTAGACGAGAAGGGTCTTTCGAAACGGAGAGGGTGGAGATGTTTGAGATAGAGAGGGAAGTGAAAAACGGGGAGAGCTACGGCACGGCGGTGGCTATGACGGTGAGGGCTGTCCAAGAATCCATGCTTGGTGACCATTTTGGAAATGGGATAGATTTAGACAACTTGTTTGACAATTATGGGGAAATGGTTGATGAGGAAATGGTTAAAGAAGATATTAAACCGGTCACCTTTGTTGTAGTTCTTAAGAAATTATGAATATCACATCATTGTTAGAACTTAGAAGCATCGATTTCCATCGGTAGTCCTAAATAATTTTCATCATTTCGTACAAAATAGAAGCATAAAATAGAACTTGTAGAGTGGTCACAATAGTAAAAGATGATGTATTTTATTTAGGTAATTTGAGTTCAAACACTATATATAGAGGATGTGTGTGCGTTATTAAAGAAATAAAAAAATTAAACAGATATTATCTTATAAACACACCAGCATAATCAAAAAATACAACCATCCAATATCTATATTACATCAATTGAGAACACCGTATTTTTTACTTACTTTAATGATTGGTTTTTTTATATATATGTCGATTAAATAGGTAAATATTTTATCAATTACCCTTTGTTTTTTTTTAATGAGAGGTTAGATTCTTATGTAAGATTATGTGTTAGAATTTTGATCATGTGAATGAAGCATACTAGGTTGGAAGGATCATTTCTTAATAAATATCTATAATATTGATTCTGATTAGACAATTTACGGATTGGATATTAGTGATTATATCAAAAATATTTTTTTTAAAAATCATATAAATACATATGAATAAAAATTGAGATATAAAAATCAAATTAGAAAATGTAAAGGAAAGTAAACTTGAATTAATTTTACAGAAATATATGGGTATGAGAAGTAATTAAAATGGTTTTGAATCAATTAATCACCCATTTTCTCTAAATTAAAGGAGATTTTTTTATTAAATAAAGAGGTATTACATTTTTATGTTGGAATTTGAATTCATACAAAATAGAGTAGTATGAGTATCCTTAGCCGTTAGGCCAAACAGTAAATCTCAAAAGAAGATCACTTTAAACACCACTTGAACTTTCCGTTTGGGTTTTTAAAAGAAATGTTATTTTTCAAGAAAAATAATTTAAAAAAAATCAAATTTTCATAAATTTGATTTTAATAGTAAGTGATCTCACAAAAGATTAATAGATTTGAAATTTTTTTTGTTGCCCTTCCGGTTTTCAGGATGAATTCATATCGACGCGCGTCGCACACCTGTCTTTCAGCGGAGATTTTTTGCATACACATCGCTTCGAACTCGAGATCTTACTTAAGCGATACCAAATTACTTACCACTTGAACCAACCCCGTTGATTAATAGATTCAACTTTAAAACTTACTCTATCTAATATAAACTTCGTAAATAAAACCCCAAGTGTTGTAAAACACATTACACTCTAGATAATCT
Source organism: Hibiscus trionum (assembly GCA_030270665.1). Classification (NCBI taxonomy): domain Eukaryota; kingdom Viridiplantae; phylum Streptophyta; class Magnoliopsida; order Malvales; family Malvaceae; genus Hibiscus; species Hibiscus trionum. The sequence continues at coordinate 24,764,826 of BSYR01000006.1, read as the reverse complement.
AAATTTTCTTATACTATTAAATGGAGTAACCACAAACTTCAAACATAGTAAAATGAAATGAAAGATTTAGAGAAAAAAAAAAAGAAAACACTTTGCAAATTGCAAACAACAGACATCCATAAGCGGGCCCAAAACAAACCAAACCTTTTTATTGGTGATGCCACCGATATAGACTTTAGGCTCACAGTTAAACTACATTAGTCTAAAAATCTAAACCCATCAAAGGGTTGGGTCTCTAAATAAGTCCGGCCTGTAGCTGACGGCCCACGGTTCACTCTTCCCACTTACAATGCGTGGGGCTCGACAATATCATTGCCATTGCCATTGCTATTGCCAATGCAAGTATAGGTCATTATGTCTTGCATGAGTTCTTTCACGTATTCGGATAGTCAAACCTTGATTCTCCCGGATACAGTTATCTGGGAAAATGAAGAAGAATAGAAATTAGAAAGAGACAAAGTGGTAAGAAGTTTAAACACAATCAAACGCATCAGCTTACTGCAGATTTTCTGGATACAAAATGGAACAGTTTTGGCCGAATTGACTGAGCTAGCAGATAATTAATATGATTCTGTGCAGATTATAAAGAAATGTTAACATGTAAGTACGGACAAGACCAAACATACCTAACCCTTAATATCCGGCAATAATTATATATATATAGATGTAAGTTACCCAAGATTTATTGTAGTCTCTGCTGTCTTTTTACTCAAGAAATATAGTAAAACTTCTGGTGGCAGGCACACTATTATTAGCTAGGGAGCAGCAGAAGTTTCAACTAAAAATTTTCTATGCATTATTTTATATACACCCTCTCCTTGATTTCAGCATCTGAAACAGATGTTTAATAATAGTGTTATTATATCACGAGCTTAGGTGAAATCATAAGGGTTTTTTTTTATCTTAATCGGTAATTTCCCCATGAATTTATCTTGAATCGTGATCTTTTGATTGAACTTTATCCTAGTTTTATAGAGGGAGCAACCCTATTTTTTACCTTGAATTGGTCAAAATATACGAAATTTCTTACTTTTCGTGGAGGATTAGATCCATTGACTGGGGGTCTATGGTTAACTGATATTGCACACCATCATTTAGATATTACAATTCTTTTCTTAATAACAGCTCACATGTATAGGACCAACTGGGGCATCGGGTATGGCCTAAAAGATATTTTAGAGTCTCATAAAAGTTCGTTTTGTAGGCCAAGGGCATAAAGGACTATATGAAATCCTAACAACATCATGGTATGCTCAATTATCTCTTAACTTAACTATGGTACACAATTGTCATCATATATGGATTGGTGGATTTCTTGAGTCCAATCTTTGTCTTTAATATAGAACAATTTTAAAACTTATAGTTATAGCAAGCATCTACTCTTATATGGGCGAACAAAACATGAAGAATTAGTCATTGGACTCGCTCTGTTCAATATCATAAGAAAATAAAAAAAATATTGTTATGAAATCTAACATTACTTTTATTTAATATAGATATCAACAAGTGTTAAATACAATAATAAAGTACAATATATTTTTGGAGAATCAAAGTTTGAACTGATAGATGACATTATTAGGGGATTATTATAGATCTTGAAATAATTAATCTTTCTTAACCGTAAAAAGACCGCTAAAAATACCTTGTTCGGCCAATGTAGCATGCCTAATGACTTTGGAATTTGAAATTCATAGATCAGCAAAGTCATGAATTTCAAGCAACCACATGCATTTATTACATGCATGCACGAAATACGTGTTCAAAATAAATAAATATATATATTATCATTGTACATGCGCATGCAATGAAGATAGGTAAAAACATAAGAAAAGGCATTGGCAAAGCTATTCAATAATACGAAGGCAACATTCAATATAGCCCCCAGACAGACTAGACCAAGTCTTTGAATTAAAATCCATCAGGTTTTCAATTGCCTTACATATATAGCTGACAATGCCAGACCCTACGAGGCCCTAATTTTGCCTTTAATTTCACAAGGCAATCTGTACAAATACCCTTTTACTCGTTTAAATCCCATCAACCCCAACTTTTTCCATAATTCAAAGTCCTGCAAATATAAATGCTTTTTTTACATCAAATTAACCACCTACCAATCTTTGTTGAACTCGGTTCCAGTCACATTTGTGATAGCGGGGGGGCCTTGAACCAAGTTGACAAGTCGATGCATTTGCAAGACATATGGCATGCATGGGAATGAGACATATTGTGTGGGCACAATCTCCATTAGGGCTACTGTAATTGATTTCTTGTCAAACACAACAAAGATTGAGACTCCCAATGTGAATTCTTCTTTTTTTTCGATTCAAGGGTAAAAAGCTTTCCAACGATTGGACTCTGCAAATATGAACTGTGTGATGTTTGCTGTACATGATGAGTGAGGTTATATATATTTGTTGCCTTTGTTTTGTATCCCATGATTGCTAGCTATGGGGGTTATGAAGCAACTATGCATGCTTTGAATTTTGATGATTTAGACAAGAAACCAATCAAGGAAAAGGAATCATGAAGTGTTTTAACCCTTTGCACATCTTTAGCATATTGTGTTGGTAATTTCAAACCATTGAAAAAAGAATTTACATTTAGACAACTTGTATTTTCACTTTGATTGCACAAATATAGAACATATACTGTAAGTTGTAACAAACGAAACAAAAACTAAATTTTGTTTAGTTGAACCAACTTTTTTATCTCGACATATTCAACATTATCTTATTTAAATTAAGGGTTTTGCTATACACAACCTTAAGGGTTGTGTATAAAAATTACTAGATTACTATTATTAATGGTTATTTTACTTTGCAATAGAATCTATTAATTTTATTTAGTTGAGCCAACTTTTTTATCTCGACATATTCAATATTATCTTATTTAAATTAAGGGTTATAAGAACTACTAGATTACTATCATTAATGCTTATTTTATTTTTCAATATAATCTATTAAAATGTAATTAATTACAATCCTAAAAAATTAAATATCATTAATTTATGGTGTTTAATCAAAGGAAACCTTAAACCTTAATCCTAAACTTTAACCCTAACCCTAAACACTAAATCGTGAACACTAAACCTTAAGCCATAGACCCTACACCTTAAAAACCATACGTTAACACTAAACCTTAACCCTAAACCATAAATCTTAACCACTAACGCACTAAATCATACACCATAAACCTTAAACCATAAAAGCATACATTAACACTAAACCTTAACCCTAAATCCTAACCCTAACCATAAGCCCTAGACCCTAAAAACCATAAAAATACAACAACACAACACCTAAAACAATAAGCCATAAACCCTAAAATTATAAATCATAAATCCTAAACATGTAAACTCTTGTACATTATTATTAATTACATTAAACACTCTGAGTCAATGATGTTTAATATTTTAGGAATGTAATTAATTACATTTTAATAGATTCTATTGAAAAGTAAAGTAACAATTAATGATAGGAATCTAGTAGTTCTCATATAGCAAAACCCATTAAATTAAAACAAAAAAAAACGATTTTGAATATCAATAAGTTATGAACCCAACAACTGTGATCATGCAAGTTGTGTGTACATTGTCAAAATGTAAAAATATGTATGAAAAGATACTATAAATATAAATTCTAATCATAACCCTAAATTTTCAACCCTACAAACTAGACCTATAAACTCTAAACTCTATCTCTAATCTCTAAAATATAAAAAGTTATATAATATATGTACTGAATAATTTTTGAATAATAATAAATAAGTTGAGTTTCATTTTTTTGAGTTTTTTAATATTAGTTTCTTCCATTGTCATGTTCTCTATAGTTTTTTTAAATAAAAAACAAGATTTACCTAACATTAACCCATATTATTTAGGTTGAGGTTAAAATTTGAAATTTGCATTGATATGCATTTTAACCCATCAATCAACAGTCAACTTAGCTTTGGGTGTGGGATTTATTCTGAAATAGGTGATAGTGAGTGAGACCTCTTTTTTCAACTTTAGGAATAATTGTCCAATGCTACAAACTTGAAGGAATATATGCCTTCTCTTATTGTCATTAAAGCCCCTCAATTAAAAATTAAAATTAATGGGCAAAAGGCAAACATCACTAAAACATGGAGCACCACATAATAAATATTAATTGTTACATCAAATAGAATTTGTTGCATTGTGGGATAAAGTTTTCAGTGTTCAAACCTAAATTTGTCTTTGCCTTTGTCTTGTTTAAAAGTATTAATTAAGTTAATTTAAAATTTTACCTAAATTTGTCTCAGCCTTCTTGTTTAAATTGATTTAAAAAAATGGGTTTGGAGAATAATTCAAGCTTAATTAATAGTTTTCTCAAGTGGTACTTGTAACACCTTGATTTGTTTTATTCTTTACAAAAGAGTTTGAGAGTGTTGTTCTCTAAGTTGTCGGTCTCGAACCCTCAACAAATGATATTCTCCTCAATCAGAACTTTGTTCCCTGTATTCTGTCGAAAATTGTAAAAGTGTTCAAAAAACTAAAATTTCTTGGATGTTTGAAGATCTTTTAGGCTTTCTGTTCATAAAGTGTCATTTATCGAACAATAAATATAATTCTTAAACCCATAATGGCAAAGTGTTGAAGTATATATGAAACCCTATAAAATTAATACACACTCCTACAAAAGGCAATGTCCAGGCACCCACCAGTCCACCACAATTGACTCTATGATAAAAACAACCCCTACCAACCTTCCTTTGACACTTTTGGACAAAAGAAGAGAAACATAGAGGAAGAGTTCAAGCAAAAGAAAAAGGGGCAAAGCAAAGTGTTTTTATTTAAACAAAAATTGTCCCAAATTACTTAACCCTAAACAATTGTTAGTATGTTTGCTCAGGTTCAATCCGAGCGGAATCCCGTATCCTTTCTCCTCCCTCAAAAATGTAAATTTAAATTTTAACAGTAACAAAAATAATAAATATAAAGAAGAAAATGTGCCATAAATTTGGTTAAAAATCCCATTTCGGTATCTAATGAAATTAGTAAATTTAACCACTTCCCATTGTTGTTTTTATAGTGGAATTAACTGTGATTGCCCCCATAAAGGAAAAAAGTAACAAAAGCCAAAAGGTGGAGGGAAAGAAATAAAGTTGGGCAAAAACAAAAAGTTCTCTCCATGTAAAGAATAAAAGTGGTTTTTTCCCCTTACGAGATTATAGGACGTGTCTAACATATGGTATAGTTATGATTAGGTACCAATTGAAAAATGTTATAAGATTCGAAATATGAAATTAAAAATGTTATATTGTTTGATAACATTATTAGTTGGTGGTAAATATTGAAATTTTAACTTCGAGTATCGAAACTTTCATCGTTTCTGATAACATTTTAAATTTTTGTAAGTACCGAAACTATTATCAAACAGTATAACATTTTAAGTTTTATGTTTCAAATCTTATAACATTTTTAGTTGGTGTCGTACCGTAACCGCACCGTAGAACTAGATTTTACAGAGATTATGAAAGTAAACAATACAAGACTTTTGATTCGGAAATTATTGGGTGATGATTGATGCTTTTAAGCACTAAATTCTGTTGCTTAAGGAAAATATTAGAAATTATTGTTAGTGGGACACTGCTTAATTTGAACTTACAAAGTTAAAAAAAAAATCAGGGGTGATTGATTAGACCATCCATCAATCAATCCTAAAAACACAAACTTTTGAGTTTAATCTCATCAAAACCAAGTTTGTCTGCATTGCACTGTGATTGAAATGTTATTTTATACTTGAAAATTGAAATTACTAATAATTCAATTATTAAACTAATTACGACTCACAAAATCTTAATAATAATATTAATATAATTTAAAACAATTATTTTAATTTTTATTCTTAAAACTAATTTTATTTTTAAGGTAAAAAAACATAGCATGGGCATTGTACAACCAAATGACTCCATTCTAGTTTTAGCACTGTACAAACCTATTATAAGCGGTCGTTTTTACTTTTTTTTTTTGTTAAAATTTACTGAAAAAGTAATTTTATTTTTTGAGATTTGGACATTGAAGAACAATTGAAAGAGATTCTTCTCGACGAAACCTCAACTGTTTAGCGATGAAATCTTCGATCGTTCGTTGAAACTCTTCGTTACTCAACTCGTCTTCTGAAAATAATTCCTCGTCGATGTTTTCAATTTTCCGATACTTTTCTGTCTCCGATCGCCGTAGCTCTTTTGTCACTTGCTCCTCGGTATTTCTCATTGGTAACTTATCCGACTTACTCCTTCTATACACTCTCGGATTATCCATCTCAATATCGGAATCCGACTCAAACTCAGACTCAGACTCCGGCTCCATTTCTTCAGATGTGAGAGTATTTGTGCTCGGTTGAGAGATGATCTCCTTGTCTTGATATACAATCTCTTCTTGAGACTCCGATTTTGAACGATTCTCGGCGATTTTGGTGATTTCCTCGTAGATTATGGAATCGGCATTGCTAACGGTGGAGAAAATGCCGGACTTAGCAATGAGAGTGACGATGATGACGTTAGAGACGAGGAAAACGAAGAGCGGACTCGCGATGACTCCGCCGAGCTTCAAAATGAATTCACCGGAGATCTTGACGAGGAAAGGCACGCGCTCGAAGGTCCACGCCAAAAACAGCAAAGCCAAGAGCAATTCCAAGAAACGAAACGCGTTCGCTAAGCTTCGAAGCCGATTGTACCTCCTCATCGCCTTGGCTTTCTCTGCTTTCACGTTATCGAAAACAAAATAATCCATTAAGACAAAAGTTTTCAAGGCATTCAACGCTGAAGTACCGAAAGAAATTTGAAAAGTTTGAAGTTCCGTTTGGTTCTCTGGAAACTGATGTCTTGATTTTTCCGGGAAAATAAACGGAGAATTTGAAAAGTGTACGGAGATGTACAGTAAGAGCAGCAAGGTTTTGTTTTTCGGAGAACTAAACCATTCTAGGGAAATGCTTATATAGACTGACAGTCACGGGATTATTTATATTTATTTTTTAAGATATATTCAGTACTAACTAAAACCATTCTAGGGAAATGCTTATATAGCAGCAAGATTTTTTTAAAGTAGTTTTACCGTTATTTTAATTTATATTTTTTATGATAAAATTTAAAAACGTCATAATTGATTAAAATGATATTTATTTGTAATTTTGTTGATTTTTTTTGTTTTGAATTATTGGATTGAATTTGAATATGTGGTCTGTGGATAGTTTTTTACGATATTCGATTATGATTTATGATTCTTAATGGTCTTTTAATAATTTAATCTTATTTTTGTGGTTCGTTTATCGATGCTGTTAAATTGTTCATATCTATTTTGTCGTTTGAGTCTTTAATTAGATTTTTAACCTTTTATGATCTAAAGTGATTAAAGCTAAAACATCTTAAGCAAAAACCAAAGATTAAAGGGGTCTAATCAATAAGGCAGTCTTGAAGTAGTAAATATATAGAAATATCCCATATGGTTGGGTAGATTAGAGGCACATCAAGTACATAACACGTGGACATCTATTTCTCTTTGATTTTCTATTTTTCTTTCTTAATCTAAAAACTATATGAAAATATAAATAAATAAATATACCATATGTAGAAAAATAAAATGAAATCAAACAGTCTAAATATTATTTTAAAAAAAGTATCATAAAAAATAGATGATATTAAATCGACAAATAATTATAGACAAAGTAATAAAAAGATTTAAATATGATAAATTTTGGTCACTCATTCAAATCTTAAGTTATTTTTTATTTGTTTTATTTTAAAAAAAATAAAAGCGTGGAAATACAACAGTACTCTTACAATGATATTTAGTATTCTTACTAGATAAAAATATTTTAGTTATTTTCAAATTACGTTAGTGTCAACTCGACTCTTTTACCGATTCAATTAGAGAATTAAAGTCGATATTATTTTTGATTAAGAAGGAAAAAAATCATTGTATCTTTTTACTAGTAGGGGTGGATCGTTGAAAGGGCTAATGAGAGTCGCGCCTTTTCAAAAATTTTATTAAGAAAAAAATTTTATTTAAACCTTTAATTTTTTTATTTATATAAAATAAGTTGATCTCTCAATTTTTTACTCCAAATTCTACCATTGTCTGTTAAACTTGTTTGGTAAAGAGGTTCGAGCAATCTTTGATGCTTAGTTTGAGATTGGTTCAGTTTGATTTTTTTAATTTTATTTTCAGATAATTTTGTTTTATATTATTCAATATTATAATTTATAAATTTTAAATTCATTAACTATTGAAATATTCCAATCAATCCAATTCGATTTATATTACCCAGTACAGCAATAACATGGCATTAATCACATTTTGCTGAAGTGAAAAAAACACGACGCGTAAATAACGTTTTTTACTTGAATTGTTGAAGGCAAAAACACGACGCATCAAATGCGTTTAGGTCCCATTGCAAGTTGTCCAACCCTGAAATGCCATACATTTTTAATAATTCCAAATATGTTTTGAGTTATTACCGATTTAAACATCACAATATATTACGATGGCTTTATATATATATATATATAGAGAGAGAGAGATTTTCCGAATCTTAAAATCAAATATTGATAGAGTGAACTTAGTTGGAAGAATCACCCTATAATGGGCTTCTATAATACTCGAGAATTAGTTAACTAATCAGTTGAATATCGGTAGTTAAAAAAAAGTCGAATACTAATTTAATTTTGTTGTAAAACATCTCAATTCAAATGACATAAACAAGTTAACCTTACATTGGAAGGCATTTTAGCAAAAAATTATGACATGAGTCGGGCTTACAACATAAACCATGGTCCGAACCAATAAAAACTATTTAATTCATCACTTCTTTTATATCACAACTCACTTGTATAATAACTAAAAAAAATGTTTTTCAAATAACAAGTAAAAAGTTTAGTAAATATTCACTTGTTAAAAAAATGACAGAGAAAAACTGATAATTTGGATAGTTTTTATTGGTTAGAACCATGGTTGATGAGTAGCTAAGCTTATAGTGTGTAAATGAGTCGAGTCGAGCTCGAGTAGTGCTGAGCTTGACTCAGCTCGTAAAGAATGCGAGTCAAGTTCGAGTTTGAGTAGTTTTTTATGAGCCTGAATAATCCAAGCTCAACACGGCTCGAGTTCAATCAAGTTGAATGTTGATCGAGCTTTGATCGAGTCAGAATTGAGTAGCTCGCGATCTGTCTCGTCTCATTTAAAGTTTTATTAGGGAAAAAAACTTTGATATACAAATTGTGCAAACTAATTTTACACAAATTTGTTATTTTATGGTTTATATATTTAAGTTATCGTGTTTAAAATTTAGAATTTAGATTTTAGGGGTTTAGTGTTTATGTTTTAGAGATTTATGTTTAAAATTTAGATTTTAAAATTAAAAATTTAAGTATATTATATTCTCGAATAGTTCACGAGCTTTTCAAGTCGAGTATCAAGTAACTTAACTCGACTCGTTAAAAATTCAAGCTGAATTTAAACTTGAGTCGAGTGTTGACCTACTCGGCACTGAAAACTCTGTTCACTTTCACAACAAAATTCCTTGGAGCGACTTAAAAATGATCACCCTTTGCTTGCTGTTTAGATAACCGATCGTAATACGTAATTAATAACTTCACCAATTTACTCATTTATTTTTCAAAAAAAAAAAGTTTGGACAACTGGGTTAGGGAGAAGACGTGATTGTCAGACACGTCATAGTGTATGACCTTATTTATTGAATTTATCCACCTTAGTTTCCCTCCCTGTATTCCGCTTTATTTAATAATATATTGTATTTCAGTTTTCCATGATTATTTTATGTACATTTAAATGATAACAACTTCTTCCACTTCTGTTCTTCTCATTGATTTGGCCTCTCCTTTAATCTACAACTTCAAGCAAAAATAAAGTTTAAATATATAATGGAAACAGTACTAATCGGACTTTGAATTATTCAAGAAAAATAATACTATATTACGTTAGCGGTAAAATTTGGTGAAAAAGTTTGGGAATCAAACTTAAACTTTTAAAAATTTGAAGGTTTAAATTAAAAAATTTAAATTTTTTGAAGATCTAACTAAAATTTCTAATAATTTTAAAAAACTTAATGAGAATTTTAAAAATTTGTAAGAGAATACTTAATTAAAAATATTTAAAATTTTGAAATTTATTATGAATTTTTTAAAATTTCAAGCGGGTCGAATTCTATTTTTCCAAAAAATTTGGGGCATGCCCCTGATACTCACTAACTTCTGCCCCTGCTTATGCCATTAGAATCATAGGTTAAGTGTTGAGGTTAAAATGTTTAAATTTAAAAAATACAAAATTAATATTGATCGAATTATAATATATAAACTAAATTTTGAATCATGCATAATTCAAAGATTAATGATATAATTTGTGCTTTTAATTTTAGGATAAAAATAAAAATGGATATATTTCATTTCAATTTTCTGGGAAAGGATAAATTAAATTTTGAAACAATAGAGGAGCAAATTGACATTTCGAGAAGAAATGACTTAAAAGCAACCATATTTATGAATGACCCCCCCCCCCCCCCTCCAATGGTTTTAATATATATAATATATTTAATATAATATATCCGACATTGAATCCTGCTTCGTGTTTCATACTATGGACTTCTAAACTGAGCAGTGTACGTACAGGAGATTCAAATCCATGGCTGATGGCTTCCCGGTCACCAAACTTTATGAAAGGGGGAAAGATTAAAATTTGGCAGAGACCTTTTATTTCAAAATATAAATATTTTAACCGGATTGATTTAAGTGATAAGCAGATTAATATCGCTTAAGTATGTCTCGAGTTCGAATTTTTTAATATGTATAAAATTCATGCTGAAAGACTCTTTTACTACAATCATGTGTACGACGTTGGTCGATCCAAACTTGTCAGAGCAAAGCCCTAAAAAATCGGGAGGTCAACAGAAAAATATATAAATATTTTATATGATCTTTTATTTAAGTATGATTTTGATATTTTGAATTCTAAAAATCACGCATATTCTTATCCCGTTCAAGGCGAAATAAATAGAGAAACCACCGGTTTTAGCTTTTCAGCATTTGTAATCCTCGTGCAAAGTTAAATTCAGATGGATAATGAAGCATCATGAATATTGGAGGAGGCAGGGGCAGATTTTGTTCGGGGTAAAATTAATTTTTTTAAAAATTGAAGGGTGTAATAAAAAAATAAAAAAATAAGAGTTTAATTAAAATTTAAAAAAGTGCAGTGAGAAATTTTAATTTTTTTACAAGATTTAATAAAAAAATTTAAAAAATAATATTTAATATGAAATTCTAAAAATGTGAAGGTGGTAATTATTAATTTTCAAAATTAGCCAAGCCTGTTGTAGCTCTTTTTATGGTCCTCCATAACAAGTATTAATTTGAAAAAGTTGAAGCAGGAGTCCTAGATAAATTGCAACAAACTTGGAATATTAGAGCTGGGAAAGTAATTGTAGAAGTTGATAATTTGAAAGTTGTGAACTTATTCAATAATTGTTATATCAGCATATATTCTCTCTTTTTTTTAACAAATATATCAGGATATACTCATGTGTTGTAATCAGTGCAGTAAAGGAACTGTTAAGTCGAGACCGGGATGCTCATATCGTTTATTGTTTTAGGGAAGTAAACTACGGACGGAGTTAGAAATTTATTTAAGGGGTGTTATTTTTTAATACTATTTAAGGAAAATTAAATATTTATAAAGAAGTATCGTTTTATTTATAAAGGGTGTCATTTTATTTATAAAATGGGGTGTCATTTATATATATTTTTAGTTTTTTATATATAAATTATATAGTAAAAAAGTTTCCAAAAAAAATTTGAGTGTCATGAGACACCCTAGTCCATAAGGTGACTACACCCATGAAAGAAACTAATTAATCGATCACATGTATTACTTACGAATCTTTTAATTTATCTTTTACACTAATTGTAACAAAAAAACTCGATTTTTGAGATTTGAGACCTTTGTTAACATAGTTACCACGTGAATCAAATTCATACAAAGATTTATATTATTTTGAATTCGAGTGACTACATATTAAAACGTGTTCAAATAAAAATATATACATAATTTGGATTTTTTTTGATAGAATGTGTGTATTTCATAGACATATTAACATAGAACCATGCATTGCAAACAATATTGTTGATAAAAATATCTTTTTAACTTGAAATGAATGGTGTCAACCAAGTGAAGCAACTCAAAGGCCCCTCCCAATTTACATTACTATGTGTAGGCCATCCAATCCTAGAGATCTAACTGCAATTTGTCAATGAAGCTAAGGGGGGAAAGCTTACATTTTAATTATGTGAGACATTGTCGATACTTTATGACCATAGCATATAAATGTATACCCCACAATGATAAGTCCATGCTTCATTATTCAAGAAGAAAACATTGTATTTGATCCTAAAACATATAAAGAAAATGTTTGAATTATTCCAAATTTTATGAATAAATGTTTTTGAAGGGACATGTTTTGAAAATTTGTAAATATATATGAGCATGTATATTTGGTCGGTCGGCCAAACTGTTTATCTTTGTTCCCTCATATTTCTTTAGGTCAAGGGTTTTAGACCCATTAAGAACGCTCCATTCCTTTCCCTTAGAGTCTCCTCCCCTCCCCTCTAGGTAGGATTATGATTAGAATTTGAATTTGTCAATATATATATATATATATATTTATGAGAATTTTTGGGGTTGCATCATACCAATTATGGTATAGTTTAAGTTCAAATAAGATATGAATTTAGCAAGATAATCCCATTGGATTGTTCATGCACTTGGCACAATCTCACATATACTTTATAACAACATATTCTCCTCTCCTATCCATTCAATAGATTTAAAGTTTAGATCTTAGTATTCATACCCTTAGCAAAGACGGGTATGTACATAGAGAGTTGGGGGTTCTTACTCCTCTCAAATTTTTTTAATGCAATATTATTTTAAGTCTTTATCAGTTTAAACTCAAATTAAATTAGACTTTTCCACCTTCTAATTTTTTTAGATCAAATACTAAATGAATCCTTGTTGTTTTGATTTTGAACTCATATATTTGTTTTTATAATATTTGATCCTAACTCGTCATGTTTGTATTAATATATATTCCCATATGTGGTAGCAGACCCTTGATTTCAAAGGAGAATAGATTTTGTTTGATGGGCTGTCCATATATTGCACATGCTCTGCACCTTGAATTCATGGGCGGAGCCACACGTACAATTGGAAAGTCTGTTGACACTTCAATTTTTTAAAAATTTATATTTTTTTATAATTTATAAATAAAAAATAAAAATATATAGAACTGACATTTTTTTATAAATAAAGTGACACCCTTTTACAAACGTTTAACTCTTTTTAAATATTGTTTAAGAAAATAACATCTCTTAAATAAAATTTTGGCAACGTCGGTGCTTGAATTTATTCCTTATTTCCAACGCCCCAAGTATATTACTTGGATTTTCGAACCAGGTGTGCTCCGTAGAAGATAAGGAAGATCGAAAAGGGTAAAAGGCATGGATTCAATGGTGGAGATCAGTTTCCATGGAATCTGCACTCAGTTAAAAAGTTGAATGATTCTTTGCATTAATTGATGGGGAAATGGTGATTTTCAAGATGATGATATTCTTAAAGTAAAATTTTGATTCAAAATAAACGAGACCCCTTTCATGTTTGGGTAAAATACACCCCTAGGTCACTCAATAATTAGATTGATTACAAATGGGTCATTTTTTTTTATAAAAATCAAATTTTACTCACCCAATTAAAAGATTATTACATTTCACTCCGCTTCAAAATTGAAAACTAATATCTCTAATGCGGCTTAGAATAATAACAGTTTTAATCCCAACACGTATACAATCGGTCAATTTGATACTAATTCGAAAATTCAATAAATTTAACTCATTTTTTTGCGATACCAAACTAGTCATTTAGATCAAAGAAGTTGGATAACTACATTATACCATAAAGCAACAATAAGTTATGATAAAAGCAACACTTGGATACTTGCAACATGAAAGAAATATAACATTTTTGGGAGAAGAACATGTAATTAAGGATAAGAACAAAGACCAAATTGATAGAATGTATAAGTTTTGAGGACTAAAATTGTTATTATATCACGTCACATCACAACTTTTCATCCTTTTTTTAACGTTTAGTGACATGTTTGTAATAGTTTTAAAATTGAGTGGTTAAATTATAACTTTAAGAAGAAAAAAGTGACTCGTTTGTAACCAAACTAATAATTGAATGAATTGGGGTATATTTTACCTTTTTGTTTTTTAGGAATATATTGTGGGAGACTATCTTGCGTGTAAAGCAATGTAGAGAATATTTTTAAAGGCTAATGGTTTAAGGCAGGGTTCACTTTTGTTATTTAAGTTTTTAAGAACTGTTGCATGACATGGATTATGTGGACTGAATTTTGTTCTACCTAAAAAAGAGAGATTAAATTGTCATTTTTTAAAAAATTTTGGATTCTTCCACATGGTTTGGTTTCCATCAACAATGGCATCGTTTGTCGGATTCTTGACGAAACTGTAATCCACACTTTTGATTAAGAGTTAGTGTCGAGGGAAAACACGTCCGATAGTGAAGGATTGGATTATAACTTTATAAATTCGAAATGCTTTTTTATGTGATAAAAGGATAAAATTGTGAAAACAACATTTGAGGGGTATGTAGAGTAAAATTTCCCAAGTTTACACGGTTTAAACACGCTAGAGTTTGAGCTTCCCGTCATTGATTCCTATTCCTTGCGTTTGTTAAATGGGGGCAGTGCCGCAAAGCATAGATTCGCTGGTTATTTTGCATGTTTGCAGAAAGAGACAGACATGAAATTTTAAGTTAGGAAGGTGAATTTATAAAATTTTAAGTGGCGTATTTACAATATTTTAAAGGGACAGAAATAAATTTTTAATAGATTATACAGAATTTTTTAAAAAAATTAATAAATTATATATAAATTTTAAATTAATAGGAAACGACTGCCCCTTCTAAGTCTATCCCGTCCAAGGTTGTAAATTTGATATCCGGTGGTTTGTTGTGTGTATAGTGGACACACCAAGACAACCAGCCCATTTCAGAACTCGAAAAAGTTGGGTTAGAAAATTAGATTCACGTGTTGCAAGCCGATGATCAAAGTGGTTAGCCCATTTTCTATATTTAATGGGTTTAGTTCTACTAGAAAAATGAGGCCATTTTATAACCTCTTTTTCAGGTCTACGGGCCACATTTTGCATGTAACAAATTAATCAATGGTGGATTATTATTAAGTTTAGGGGTTTAAATGAATTGAGTTTGAATAAGTAAGGTTTTGTTTGTGTTTATTTATTTATTTTTAAAGGTGAACGTGTTCGGTTTGTGTTCATTTAAAATTTTAATATCGTGTTCGTTTGTTTAGCGTTCACGAACATGTTCATTTATATGTTCGCGAATATGTTCGTGTAACGTTCACGAACATGTTTGTTTATATGTCTGCTAACATATTTGTTTATATGTTTGCTAAAACGGTGAAATTACATCACTAATCTTTAAGCTCCTTAGGCTTCATAGTTTGTACTGAAAAGATCACATTGTGCTTAATTTAGTCTATATCTTCACCAATATTTAAAATGTAAAAAGAATAAAAGGAAAAGGGGAACCATGTAAACAAGCTTATAAATGAGTCGATAAACGAGCCAACAAACGAGTTTGTTCGTGAACATAAACGAGCAAAACACACCTCTCTTCGTGTTTACTCGTTTATTAATCGAACATAAAAAATTTGTTCATACCCGTTTATTTAGCTTAGTAAATGAACCTAAGCAAATGTTATACTAACGATTTACAAACATTCCGTTGAACACTCTATTCATTTACACCCCTAATTAAGATAATGATATATGTCATTTGAGGTAAATTTATACCAACGGTTTACAAACATTTGAGGTAAATTTAAAATTTTAAAAAATAGTAAATAAAATGTAGACCACCATGGTATTTAATAGAAAATAGCTAAAAGAAAGTATTTAAAAGGGATCGAGTTTCATAAATATTCGTTTTCAGTACTTACCAATGAGATGATAGACTCATGAGTCATGGCTAAGCCTTATTTTCTAATAATAAACAAAATTAGCTGAAAAAAAAACAAAACTTAATCCAAGAGCTGTCTAATTCATTTGGTTGCTTCTGTTTTTTTATAGAAAACAATTGATTGGATACTTACAAGAGTTGAAATATTTTCAACCATTTGTATTTTTTTAATAATAATAATAAATGGTCGGAAATTGTGTGCTTTTCCGTAATTATATAACCATAGAAAATGGAAGATAAACGTTGTAGCTTAACAGTTAACACGTTGGAAGATGTGGTGGGAGACATGAGAAAATGTGTGTGAAAAACGAGATGATTCTGCCACGTTTTATGAGCACCATTAATTTAATTTATTAAGATTAAAAATTTAGAAGATTTATTATATAATTATAAATTATTTAAAAATTAAAAATAAATTAATTAAAATATATTATTTTATTTTTAATTTATAATTGTATGACGAGTATTTTAAATTTTAAATTTTTATAAATTGGATTAATAGTGTTTATTGGTGCTACGGGTGACAAAATTTTCCGTGAAAGCATCTGATATCCCATGAAACTTCATGAAATTAGGGTTCTAAATAGATCCTCTGTCTTGGAATTTTGCCATCCATTTATTGCATCCGTCTTCCCTGTCCACCGTCCACACGTTTTACAGAAATCTCACAAATTCCATTAAATAAAACCAACTGCCGCTCTTCTTCTCTAACAAAAATGCTTCTCCTCTTCTACACGTCTAATTCATTTCCTTCCACCCTCGTCCGTGCTGATACTTTCCAAAAAAATGTCTTCGATTTCGTTTCTTTTTCAGCCCCTGTTCTTTAAATTCAAGCCTAATTCTTCACCTAAGCTCTATAATTCCTTTGACCCACAGTTTTCCCTTTGTCTCCGAACCCGAAAAACTAGTTTTCTTGGAGGGGTTTTGGCCGAGAAAACTGGGTGGCGGGACTCTTCAAGAACTATGATTAAAACTTCGGTGTTAAAGGATTCCAGGGACGGAGACGACGGTGGTATTCAAGTGCTTGAAGTTGAACAAGAAAGTTTCCTTGACGGATCAATACGGGTCCAAAGTTTTGAATCCAATTTGAATCGTCTGGTGAGTATATTTTTCTTATATCCACTATTACGATACGTATTTGGGCATATATTATCTTCCATGTTTACTGAAGTTGTTTTTTTATTCTTGGGTGTTTGGAAATGATAGAGCAAGTGGTTGGTTTCGGCTTTGTTTGGCGGGGTGATACTTTGGAGGCACGACGCCGAGGCTTTATGGATGGCGATGGGTTCGATTGTGAACGCTCTGCTCTCTGTTGGACTGAAACGGGTCCTGAATCAGGAGCGACCAGTGGCCGGGCTTAAGTCCGACCCGGGGATGCCTTCTTCTCATGCCCAATCCATTTTCTTCACTGTCGTCTTCACTATAGCTTCAAGTATGCCCTTACATTATCGTCCATTTTGCATTAAGATTGCAAGTTAGCATTTCAATAGTTTCAATTCTGTATTTTGGTGTTCGACAGTTTTGGAATGGCAGGGGGTTAATGAACTTTCAGTGAGCATATCCGTTCTGGCTCTGGCATTTGGTTCATATTTTGTGAGTACACACATTCTGAGAATTGAATTAAAAAGTGAAAAGCTTTGATGTTTGATAGCTTGTGAAGAACAGTATCTGATTGGTGTTTGTTTTTCTGGTTTGCAGTCATGGCTTCGAGTGTCACAAAAGCTTCACACGATCAATCAAATTGTCGTGGGTGCTGTCGTCGGTTCGGTTTTCTCAGTTCTTTGGTACATGTCATGGGATGCAGTTGTTTTGGAAGCGTTTAATTCCTCATTGTTGGTAAGGGTAATTGTTCTTCTTGCTTGTGCTGGATTTGGCCTAGGCTTTCTCCTATATGTGATACAGTATTGGCTAAAGAATGAAAGATGAACTCTGTATTTATGTTTTTATAAACATAAACGAATACAAGTCCTTTGACTCCCATCTCAAGAGTTTCAACCTCATCCAAGGCAGTTTGTCTGTCATGATGTTTTCCAACAAATCCAGGCACTGTTTCAATGTCTACTAACTGTCGTAAATACGATCTGCGTAAGAAATCAATGTTGCCAATGCTTTGGGCTATAGAGTGCAAATGAAGACTCGGGAGCCGAGTGAATGCAGATCGCCATGTTCTTAATGCAAGATGTTTGCAGACCACTCCATAAATTGAGCTGCATTCAGTCATTTTAACTTGAAATGCTTTTAAAGCATCTCGCATGATCACTCTTCACGAGCTGCTCGTCTTTGGTCTCCGTTGTAAGCGAGTACAAAAATGTAGTGCTAACTAATTGTTGTATGTTAACTTTTGATTAGCGCCTTGATGCTGTTATATGCAGCATTCAACAAGTAAGGACTCGAGTTATATAGATCTAAACTTACCCCTCCTACTTTAGGAAAATAGACAAATAAACCTACCTCAATTTACTGTTGCTTTTTGTCAAGTTATTGCGCATAAACTATTGAACTATTAATTTCTAAGTTTGCAGTTTAGACGAAGTTTCAATAGTGGTGTACTCAATTCAACTAATTAGATAGAGAAATCAAGTATTGTTAATAAATTGAAGATAGCCTATAGCTATTCCAAAAGATTTTTTTAACTTTTTTAGTTTTATGCATGTTCGTCTACTGTCTATGTTCGGGGTATGAGACAGCTTCTCCCAACAATGTCGTCTATGTTTGTCTACTGTCTATGTTCGGGGTATGAGACAGCTTCTCCCAACAATGTCGTCTCGTGCAAGTGTTCGCTTCTACAACGCGGCTCACAGAGCCGCGCTGTGAGGCGGATTTACCAGGGATGTAATCAGGCAGCAGATTGGGTTGCAGTTTCCACTGGCAGCAGCAAACGTCAACAAATTCATATCCTGTTTTGGCCTCACCAAAGCAGTTTCAAACAAGAAAAGGCTAAACTAGATTGTCTTGACGGACACAAATTCATATCCTGTACGAACTTATTACATATTTGAAAGATGAGGTACTGTTGCTGGAACATCCCAAGCAAATTTCATTCTATAAACAGAAGGTTAATGAATTCACACAATACTGTGCTTTATCACTGAAATGTCTTGCACACGAAGTATATCTCTGCCTGAATCTACTAAGAGACCTTTAAAACAAATCCCAGAAGGTTTTATGTGCATTACGCACACACTAGGCCAAAATTGGGTTAACAAAGAAAGATACATAATTTTGATGATTCATCAACTCACAGCCTGCCAGGGTAAGGAGCAATTAGTAGTACTCAAAATTTATTATTGATGGTACTGCACATCCTCCGATGGCTCATGGCAGTTTCGACTGCTATTCACATGAAAGAATGTATGCATCTTATTCGCTTTGCCACACAGCTCTAGTGATTGAAGGTAATAATCACTTAGCTGCATCATCAGCGGGATCTGAAGCTTGAGGAACATCGCCGGAAGATGATCCTTTACCTGTTGGAAGATAAGACCAAGCTAAGGCTGCTGTCCCTAGGGTAATTGCAGTTGCAATTGAACCCCATACCCATCTCTGCCTCCTTTTCTTCCTTTGTCTCTCTCGCCGTGCCATCTCTGTAGAAAACAAAGATAATTTGTGAAATCAAAATCTGATAACATAAACATAATTGCATCATATTCATGCGTAAACCCCCCCGCTTGCAGCAAATTTCAACAAAGAGAATCAAACTAAAGAAACCAGTTGAAGAGGTGTGTTCTGTTTTCCAAAACAACTACTTATGCAAACGAAATAAAATTAGGATAAGCACTCACCTATAGCCTCTTGGTTCCTCTGAGACATTTCCTGATTCACAGCCTCATAATAGTTTAGTTTGTCCCATAATCGGGCAATTTCGAAGTTCTTTGTGTCAATTTGAGCTTCCATTTCCGCCTCCATCTCTGCCCTTGCAATGCCCCTTCCGACAGATAATGATACAAATCGTGCAAGATCTGCTTGCTGCCTCAGTTCTTCAGCTTGTTTCACCAGCTCGTCATCTGTCACATCAATAGGATCTGCAGGCAGTGACAATCCCACAATAGCCAACTCTTGGCTCATTCTTTTCCACACACATCGGACCTTGTTTAGAGCCTCTTCTGCTTGCTTCCTCTTTTCTATCTCCATGAGTAAGCTCAATCTCATTTCACGCATTTCAGCTTCAGTGTCACGGTAAAGAGACTGAGTTCCACTCTCGGAGGATAATTCTGAAGGAAACAAGAAATCTAAGTAAACTGCCATAACAGCCACAAAATCATCCCTATTCCACATTAAGCTGTATCTATGGGAAATTTTTCATAGCTCTCAATATTTTAACAAAAATGTCATGTTCCATCCAGGCAAAATGGACACACATATATGCAAACGTGAACATAGAAAAAAGTATAATATGATATATATATATATATACATAGGCCTTTTAATTGTCAAATCTCAATGTAATCAAGACATTTGAACAAAGGCTAGCACATATCATAATATCAAAGTCCAAGTAAATACATCAGGTAAAATAGCGACCATGCAAGAAAATTGTTTTTTCAGCAAAAAACAAGCTCCTACATTTAAACATATGCAGCTATACATGATCGTATTCAGAAGAAAATAGAACTCTACATACCGTCCCAAGCATCAAAAAACTCAACTCCTGATGTAGCAAGCCTTGCAGCACTTTCATCATCAGCATCTGTATTAGTTGTGGCGCCCATGGAATCCTTCGGATCAAAAAAATCTTCACTTTCATCACCTCTGTTCAAGTTCAATGAAACAAGCTTCGGCAAAGCAATATCACTTGCCATACCATTACTCATTCGGCTGCTTCCAACTGCCTTGTTACTGCTCCCAAATTCACCATCATGGAAACCATTTGCCTGATCTACTTTAATAGGACCATTATTGACACCATTCTCATGCTCCTCTTCATCAGGCTCATGAATGCTAAAAACAATAGAACCATCCTTGGATAGATCAACAGACTTGGTTTCTGTCAGCTCTGCCTTCTCATTAACTTCACTTTCTTCAGTGGTTTTCTTCTGAGTTGATACATTGTTTTCAGAAAAGCTCTTCAAAAGGCGAGGCCCACGTCGCTTGTGATTAATGATGTAAGGCGACGGAGGGAAAGAAGATGGTGAATCAGGTAGCGGAGTTGTCTCAGGAGTGGCATACAGGGCAGGTGATGATATTTGGGGACGATTAACCTTCCTTTCAGCTACTGATGCACTATTCACCCTCTCTAGATTCGAATTGGGTATAAGCTTTGTCTTGGGCAAAGGTGGTTTCATATTAGGACCAGACTTGTCGACAGATTTCGAAGCTCCAGGTTCTAACAACCTATCCAAAGCTATAGCAGAAAACGTTGGCATGGCTCTGGATTAACAAAAACAAAAGCTAAACTCAATAAACCCATATGTATCATTTTCTTAGAAGAATAACCAAAAGGAAAGGGAAAGAAGAAAATCTCATTGTTGCTACATGTGAGAACATCCTACTTTCCATAAATTTGATAAGATTCACCCATAATTGTTAACTGTCGGTTCGAACAACCTAAACTTCAATGTTTTACTCCTGCCTCTAATAGGAACTGTAAGCAAACTACAACCATCCAAACCCTAAAGCCAAAGTCAGTGAACCAACATAGCCAAAGTGTGATCTGTCTACCAATCACTCAATCAGCAACCAGAAAATTTTGTGACAATAAAAAATAAGCAGCTCAAACAATCTTAAATTCATACACACACATTTATTCAGTATTTCAACTTTACTGCCACACAAAAATTATCTTTTTCTCCATGTAAAACTAAAACATATATGCCGGTTTTGAAAAAGAAATCATTTAGCTAAATTAAATATCAAATTATATACAAATTAAAGCCCCCAAATGAATAAGAGAACCCAAAAACAGAGGTATCAAACACATACAAAAGGAAACACATGAGAATTCCTCTTGAATTTAACAGCAACCAATCAGAACGAAAAAAATCCTTTAAATTTTTAAAATTCAATCATCTACTTCGAATATTTGATGAGTTACAAAAAAAAACGAAAAACGAAAACAAAAAAATTATAAACCGAACACGACTACCAAAGCCAGAATTAAAAACAAATTACATCATTTCCGCTTCGAAGTTAATAACGAAAATAAGGAGGAAAAATAAACCGGAAGAAGATCCCTAATATAACATAGCTATTACCAGCTAATTCAAAAGCTGGAAAATAAAATTAAAGAAAACCGTCAAAAGAAATAAAAAAAATACTGAGCAAGACAAAAACTAAAAGATTCATAAAAGGGAAAAAAATTAAGAGATTTATTACCTAATAGGCTAATAGAGATATAATCTTTCAACAAGAAACCCTACGCGCGAGCGGCGGTCGAGACGGTGGCGCAACTGGACGGAATGAAAGAGATCTGATTAGAGCGCGTGCGTTGAAGACATAAGATATGGATTTTCATTTCTTATATTTATATTTCCCAAAAGAAGATGAAAAAATGGAATTTTCTTCTCTGATATTCTCGAATGAAAAAAAAAAACTAAAAATTAAAAATTAAAAGAAGAAAACCTGTTCCCCAAGTTATTATCGCAAAGACCGCCTCCACTTCTCTCCGCAAAAATTTCAAAACGCTGACAATTTCCCCTATTCCTAGCTGGGGGAATACTGAAATGTCGGATTTGACCTTGTTTGGGGGAACGGGAATGTAGGGTTCTGTTTTAAATGTGGGTAATTCCGGGGTTTTGTAATGTTGGGGAGGTTTCCAAAGTGTTGGGAAATGTTCTTTGATTCACTACGACATCGTATTCTCGGGTTTCTCTGTACTTTTTGTTTCTTTTGCGAAACTTCCTTTCCCTTTTGCCCCAATGCAAAACGGCGAAACAATGAAAAGAATGGGGGGCGTCACGTCAGGCGTGAGTCAGCTAATGAAATACACTCAAATTTATATTTATGTTTTATCTCTTTTTATATTAAAATACGCTCAAATTTATAATTTTTTTAAATATTACAATATTGGTAATGTCAACTGGAAAAACATTTAATATATATTAAATATAATTTGTAAACGTTATAAGTACAAAAATGTAATTTGATTTGAGCGAAGGGTTTTCTAGTTGTTTCATGCAGCAAGCATCTTGTGATGATTAATAAATAGAGTATATGAATTAAAAGGTTTTTGGAATCTAGAAAATTGACGGTTAAGAAGGATCGGAACACGTGTTAACTTATTTTTAAAGGTTAAAAGTGATGAAGGGATGACCACATGTAAATGGAATCTGTCATCATCAGAAAAAAGAATAAAATAAAAGCTTGAAATTAAAATACCTTCCACACTGATAATGCCCTCGTGGGCCATTAGCTTTGAAAAAGGCCTAATTAGATCCGGTTGGTTAATAACTTCTGAAGGAGGTGAGAATTAAAATTTAATTTCAAAAATATAAATCATGGACCATATTTCCCTAAATTTAATTACCAGTTTACCACCCGCAATATTCCTCTTGTTTTTTAAAGATATAATTCCAATAATAATTTTTTAATTATTCTTTTTTCATTTCTATGGCAGGTACAAGGAGGTTTTATGTAGTTTTTCAAAACTTTTCTTCTTCGGTGTATATTTTCAATATTGACGGCAGCCTTTGCATGCTTTGTTGATTTTGTATATAAATAAAATTATTAATTTTTTATTTTTATTTTTTTTGTTTTTTATTTTTTTATTTTATGAGTTTTTTTCGCCTGCTTTTATAACGTTTCTATTCTGTCTTTGTGACAGTTGTCTGCTTTTTGACAGTTTAACATTCAGGTGATAAGTATCAACGAATATTTTTGTTAGCGAATGACGACGATATGTTTATGCTTATGATTTCTTTTTGTGGTTTTGTCGATATATTAAGAACAAACAGTGAAAGAATTCGTTTTCTTTATAGTGATCAAAGTAGTTGATTGTTGGATTGTTTAAGTTTTTTTCTAAAAGTGATTCTTTTGACTTTTATTGTATTTATTTTTTCGTATTGAATTTTTAATATTTGCAATGTTATTTTTTTTTAATATTTTTACTTTGAATATAATCCAGCATTTTTTCTGGTTAAAAAACATATAATATAATTATCATATTATATTAATTGTTTTTATACTTATATTGTTAATTTGTTAGCACGACTAAGCCTCAAATAAAATGCATCAAATGTGAGAAAATGTTGTGAATAAAATAAAAAAGAACAAGAATAAGAACAAGAAGAACAACGAGATGAGAGAAAGAGGGAGATTTGTATTATTCTCAAAATATAGAATCATATACAATGCCTTCAATGAATCATCTATTTATAGGCATAAGAAGTACATAATACATTAAACTCTAATTAATAGAGATAATATTCCTAATAATAAATAAATCAAACTCCTTAGATAAAGTTCTAATCATGATAGACATCCACATAGATAAATATTCATAACACTCCCCCTTGGATGTCTATGAAGATAATGTGCCTCGTTAAAACCTTACTAAGATAAAAACTCAGTGGGAAAAAATTTTCATTAGCGAAGGAAAAAGAGTACACACATCTTTAATACGCATAACATGTTGCCTCATTAAAAACTTTACCAGAAAAACCCATTGGGACAAAACCTCGGTTAAGGGAAAAAGAGTGCAACGCGTATTTCCTCCCCCTCATGAAAACATCACAGAAGATCTTTGAATCTTCATAATTCAATCTTGAATATTATTTTTCTAAAGATCTTGAGGAATGAAACATTAGAGTAATATGTTTCACGATGTATCCGCCTTTCAATTGAGATATACATCTTGCATTATCTCTACACAAAATAGCTTCATATCATATCTTGTGAAAGTAAATCTACATATCTTTTGGATATGTTGGGTCAATGATTTTAGCCAAACACATTTTTGGCTTGCCTTGTGCATAGCAATTATTTCTACAAAATTTGATGAGGCATCGACAAATGTTTGAAGATCTAAATGTAATGATCTTTGTATATCCATGGATATTGCTTGACCAACTAATATATAGTGCTTCAAAACCAAGAAAAGATATAATTATCTTTATTCACATCCAACAATCTTACAACTATTGGGATACTCAATAGATATGCTCTATTCATATTGAATCTTCTTTAAGATTCTCTCAGCTTATGTCTATTCATAGACAAAAGGAAATATATAAAAATGGTCGATCTTCAGGTCGAGATAAACTTGATGTCAAGATTCAAGTACTTGTATTGAAAGTACTCCACGAGTTTCCAATTTGAAGCTCTTCAGGAGTTCTAAAATTATCATAATGGATCTTGATCCAAACTCCTTTATAAAATACATCAGGAAATCTGATCATTCTTATAGTATTTGCTCAATTAGTATTCACTAAGGCGATTATACCAAATGCGCCAAAATATTCATGAGACATGTCTAAATAAATTTTCTCGGAAATTTTCAAATGCTTCTAGCATTTTAAATCCTTCAAGGATAAATATGGATCCACAAATAATTAGACGCATGCAAAAATTTTCATAACTGCCAAAGTAATTGCATCCACCATGAAGTAATTAAAACTTTTCATAAATCATAGTTCAAGTCGTATTTACGACTACTTATTTGTGTCTCACTTGCATTACACTTTTAGGTGTTTGGACTGCTGGTCCAAATACTTCTATTTTAGAAGTTCAAAGCGTCTTTCAACATAGACCAATTCAATATCTATACTTCTGGATAGATTTTATACAAGATCCTCGATTTCTTTCTTTACTTCTATAGAAGTATTTTATGTAAAATTGTTTGTAAAATCGTTGTCGACAACTTTTCAATTTTTTGGTTCCATTATCGTAATGACATAACTCATCGAGATCTTTTCAAGATTTCAATCTTTATTTCAGGTACCTGAAACTCTTCAAGAGTTTTATTATTAGTTATGTCTTGGGTCTCTTCAGGAGCACTCGCCTCCAATATATGACCATCTCATATTAATTTCTATTTACGAGAATTTTGATCATTGGAACCATTTCAACTATCATGCTTCAGGCATGATTTACATTCTCTCGCTCTAACATGTAATTTAAACTTAGAGCGTTTCAGCTGGTATATGAGACTTAATTACTCTCATTGGGTCAGTAAATATGTCTGGCAGTTGACATGTAATAACATGAATTATCTTATGAACTTCTAGTTCATATACGAGGATCTAGATAATGATAATTCATTTTCCTCTATCCAGCTTATTATTATCTCCCATGATGTTGAGAAAAATCATGTCATAAATGATTCTCCAATTAATGTTTAAGAATTTAAACATAAAAGGAGACTCGTACTCAATATATATTCTCAACCTTTTTTATTTACCCATTTTGTGCGTTGTGGTGGAGCAATTCATATCGCACATTCAAAAATCATAAAATGGGAAATGTATGGTTTCTGACCAAAAACCAATCATAACGGGGAGTTTATTATAACTCGTTGGCTTGATGCGTATAAGTGTTGCTATATGGAAACACCATATAAATAATAACTCTTTTGTTCTCATAGTTTAGTTATTAAATAGGAGGCATCCAATTGAAATTTTGCTAAACTATATTTTTCATAATCAATAGGCTTTGTAACAATTGATATAGCCTAAAATATAAACCCACTAGCTTTTCAAGACGAATAGTCTAACTGCATAATGTGAATCTTTTAGAATCAATCTCACAAACTTCTGGTTGTAAGTCGATAAAACAATGTAGATGCATCTACTAAAATCATATAAAACTTTCCACATTTGTGGATATATGGGCCCATATTTCGTTCAGATATGCAAAACATACAGTCTTAACTTCAGTACAAGAACTTTAAGTTCTAATTCTTTTGGTAAGTGAGATCATCTATATCATTTGAGAACAAACAACACAAGAACTTCATGTTCTTTTAGTAAGTGGAATTTAATCAATTTCTTTAAGTAACACAAGAACTTCACGTTCTTTAATAAGTGGAATTTAATCCATTCCTTTGAGAATAAGCACCACAAGAACTACAGGTTCTTTTAATACATGTGCATGTAAATCTCAATAATTTCTGCACCATTATTGATCAGGATGGTCTAACCGATCATGCCAACTATATATATGTGTGTGTATATCTCTGAATTTGTAAACTTCTTGTTTACCATAACATGTAATTCAATCTTACTCGTACATGTCTAGTACGACCATCAAAATTGTTCCTTTAAATAGGAATATATTTAGCTCTTTCGGAGCTTTCAATTGAAATTATCTTTTGGTAGCAATATATAGCTCTCCTAGAGCTTTCAACTGACTTTTTGGCTACCAGAACTTATATCCATATTGACTTATTTCAAATGCCAATTGATAACATATGTTATCTATAATTCCCAAAGGGATAGTTTGTGAACTCATATTGCTCTCTTTATGACTTTGACGAGTATAACGCGCTGTGAATATGGAATAAAGTTCCATTTGACAATAACATATTTGCTCAACCAGAGCCTTTTGTGATATTAGTACTTCCGGATATAGTACTCACATTATTCCCTTGCATTTTAATCGAGAAATGCATAATTGTGCACCTTTCAAAATGTGCTTTGTTTCATTTACTTCAGGTAATGAAAATATGTACTTTGTATCATTCACTTCGAGGAATGAAAAATATAAAATATAGCACATCATATCAAGTCGATTATCTATCAGAGATAAACTTTCAAGTGCTCTTCTGAAGTATTGATATTTTAGTACTTTGAGAAATACTACTCATATTTCCCCTTGCATTTAAATGGGAAAAATATTTTTTTATGCTTAAGTACAATATGAGTACTTGCATTATCTGCTAGGCATAAATAGCCACAATTCATTGTATATTTTATTCCGGAAGTAATCATATTCTTCAAATAATAAATAAACATAAAACGTAAATAAATAATATGTGAAATAAATAAACATAAAGCAAACTAACATAAATAAATAATAAATAAAACGAATTAACATATAAAAAAACCAATTATTCCTGTTATGAGAAAATTAACAATATCCAATTGAGTTGGACCAATAACGCCATAATTATTTTTGCCATAAACAAATTTTATTTATATTTTATTTCATTTATCATTCATGATTATGGATAAAGTCCATAGTACTTTGGCGTTTGACAAGTACGAAACCAATGATTTATAACATCACATTGGTAAAATGATTTCACTTCCTTAGAATGATCTTTATCACTCTTGTCATCCTTATAACTTCGCTACCAGCGGGTAGAAGTATTCTTAAAATGACTATATTTTTTCATGTGTATATTTATAGCCTCGACCACGACCATAACTTTTAATGTGATTTTTTATTCCTTCCATAATATAATCTCACATTCACTTCAAGGAATGGAGTAGAGCCAGTGGGCCTTTAAAACATTTTTCACATATCCTTATCACAGAGAACAAAGATTTAATCCTCGTACGCGGCATTGTTAAACATGTCCACAAGGTCATTTAAAAACCTCCTTTGAGACCAGTAGCCTCGCAGAACGGGATGTCCAGCCAATTATACTTGGATTATATCGAAATTATGTCTCTAATTGAATAATGATTTACCATGTTTGCATTCACTTCAGGGAATGAAACAGATCCAATAATCGCATGGAATAAACATCATGCTT
This sequence comes from Hibiscus trionum, assembly GCA_030270665.1. Classification (NCBI taxonomy): domain Eukaryota; kingdom Viridiplantae; phylum Streptophyta; class Magnoliopsida; order Malvales; family Malvaceae; genus Hibiscus; species Hibiscus trionum. The sequence continues at coordinate 24,736,111 of BSYR01000006.1, read as the reverse complement.
GCATTCACTTCAGGGAATGCCCCATCATTGATAATTGCATGGAATAAACATAATGCTTGCATTCACTTCAGGGAATGCCCCATCATTGATAATCACATTTTAAAATAATAATATAAAGAATAAAAATAAAACCAAAATTTACCGATATTGATTTTTCTCTCGTGGACAATGGAGACATAGCATATGACGGAGATAGCTTCTCATAGTCCCTTTATATCACATCTCTTTCCAAGCCATTTAAGCATATCATGTAAAACTCAAAACACGGTTAAAAATATTAACTTTTACCAAATAAAATGACATAAATAATAATATGAAAAATATCAAATATAATCATATAAGTAAAAGTATGAATAAGCATACCGCTAATTAACCCTTTTAGGAACAAGAGAAAACACACGTAATTTACACCAAACGCAACCTCTTCGTCTCTGTCCATTCGTCTTTTGGTTTGTGAGAAGCCACAAATTTATCTCTTTCCAATGTTCGAATAAAATTAAACATACTTCCAAACTTTTCAAAAATTAAAACCAAGTTAAAATATAAAGAGAAAGACAATCGGTAACTAAAAAAAATAAGGAGAAAAAAAAACTTATTTTTGGTTCATTCTATAATCGAATTCTTCCCGGTAACTTCTTTTGAATTCGAACGATGAAGACCTCAGTTGATTAGAGTCTCGTGCTAATAACGTGTTGTGAATAAAATAAAGAAGAACAAGAATAAGAACAAGAAGAACAACGAGATGAGAGAAAGAGGGAGATTTGTATTATTCTCAAAATATAGAATCATATACAATGCCTTCAATGAATCATTTATTTATAGGCATAAGAAGTACATAATACATTAAACTCTAATTAGTAGAGATAATATTCCTAATAATAAATAAATCAAACTCCTTAGATAAAGTTCTAATCATGATAGACATCCACATAGATAAATATTCATAACAGAAAATAAAATCTCTACGCTTTAAAATGAATGAAGCGACAGCCGTGGCATTTTCTGTTCCACGTGTTGAAAGTACAAGATTTCTAAATCTAAGGTGGTTAAAACGGGTTAGAATTTAGGGAGTAATTATAACATGAGTGATTTTCACTACGTTATTCGTGGGACAAACCAATAAAATGCATCAATTTTATTAATTTTTTCATGTCATCTTTTTATCAAGTGAATCTTCACTTGATAAAAACTATTTTAAAATTTGATCTACAATAAATATGAGTGAAGATTCACTTGGTAAAAAGATGGGATGAAAAAAATTAATAAAATGAGTGCATTTTATTGGTTAGTCTCATGAATGACGTGGTGGGAATGACCCATGATATAATTTCTTGAATTTAGGAGGGATAAAAAACATCTTCTCCCTTTCGGTGCCACTTTATATGCTCCAACACTAACAAATTAAATTTCAAACCTTAATTCTAAATTTTAAATTCTAAACCTTATACTCTATACCCTAAAAAATACACCCTAACCTAAATTCTTTAAACCCTAACCTTAAAACCTTAACCATAAACATAATTTTTAGTGTGTGGTATAAATAAGGTAAAAAAAAAAAAGAACGTGGTTTCTATTCATTTAAGAAAATGGATATTTGATTTTTTTGGGATCAAACATAAATTATTATTTCATCGATTCAATAAATAGGATCGTACATTTTTTGGATTAGTTCCAAACCGGTAATAAAAAAAAAAGAAACAGTCGTAATTTTCAGATTAGTAAAATGTGTTTATGTAATAAGTTGATTGGATGTAAAGGTTATTTAATTTTTCTTTTACTATTATTTAATGGATTAGAAACACTTGCGTGTTTGATCCGGATAATTAGGTGCGACTTAACATACTTGAACAAAGTAGAAGATTGCAATTTGCAAGTTGAAAGTGTAAAGGCTTTGATTCTACGAATAAAATTTTTCTGTTTTTTTTTCAATGCTTTTATTTATACTTCAACATTAAAAATATTACAAAATTAAATTTTAAACGATAATTTTAAAATTTAAATTTTAAATCTTACACCACATATCTTTAAAAATACACCTAACCATAAATTTTTTAAATTCTAACTATAAACTCTAACCTTAAATCTTAATCCTAATTTTGAGCATAAGAGCATAAAAAGAGGCATCGAAAAGGGCAAAAAATTTCATCCGAATTATGCTGCTGCGATTGCAGTTCCTTCTGCGGCTGGCATACTTGTTGAGAAGAAGTGGTTGTGTCCCCTTGATGGTTGGATGAATGAATTTAATACGGATAGTGCACGGATATGTCGACTGGACTGACTTCTTGTGGTAGGGTTGGTAGAGATAGTCATGTGTCTTGGCTGTTTGATTTCTCGAAGTTTGGTGGCATATGTTCGGCTTTTTAAGTTGAATTATGAGGTGTATATGAAGCACTCATGCAGACATGGATTTATGGAGTCATTTTTGAGGCTGGTAGTTTTGAAGTCTTCAACCTGTTTACCATGGATGGATGTAGAATAGGTATTTGGGGTGCAATTGACCCCATTTGATTTGTTGGGATATGAAAATTTTAATGGGTAATATATAGTTTTTCATAAAAAAATATTATATTTAACCTCACTTAATTTGTTAAGGTATGAGATCAATAATCTTAATATACTGGTATGAATATTTTGACTCTACTATATAAAAATAATAGTTTTGCTGCTGTTTATTCGGGGTTCGCGAGCTGGGGTCGCACTTGCAATACTACAGCGTATCCGTAATTTGGTTCAACGAAATTGGGTAATTATTTTTCAGCATGTTCGAATGGGTGCAGATATGGTTGCTGAATCCTTAGCCAAACTGTCTCGACAAAATTCTTTGGTCTGTCACATCTACGTTACCCCGCTGATGCGGTGCTCTCCTTGCTGCATATAGAACTGGTAAACTTTACCCGATACTTGAAATTTGAACCAAATTATTTAAATTGAGACCTGATTTTAACCCGAATATAATGATCCGAAGTTGACCCGAAACCTGAAATAAATTGAACCGAATCGAAACTGAACCGAAATTTTTTGTTGAACCGAAATTTTTTGTTGAACCGAATGCTACCCGAACCGAAAGCTGAACCGAATATCGACCGGATTTTGACCCAAAAATTAAGGTAAAATAAATGAATAATTTATTTTTAATATTATCTATTTTTAATAATATAATAAATAATAAAATAAAGTATGTTTTATTATCTTTTTGTACTATACCATGGAAGAGACCGTTGCTCTTGTCAAAGTTGTGGTATAATAATATTTTATGTCATTTTACGTTTAAATATTAATTAAATAAAACTTTTGTCTCTACTAATTTTTAAATTTAGAATTTTAATGTACTATTTTCTCTCCCAATATTTAATCTTAAGCCATAAATCCTAAACAATAAACATTAAGTCATATAAATTAATCTCATGAACCAATAACCTTAAACTAAACCATAAACCCTAAATCATTAACACTAAGCCCTAAAAACCTAAATTGTTAACCTTTAAGCCATAAAAATTAATCTCATGAACCAATAACCTTAAACTAAACCATAAACCCTAAATCATTAATACTAAGCCCTAAAAACCTAAATTGTTAACCTTTAAGCCATAGAAATTAATCTCATGAACCAATAACCTTAAACTAAACCATAAACCCTAAATTATTAATACTAAGCCCTAAAAACCTAAATTGTTAACCTTTAAGCCATAGAAATTAATCTCATGAACCAATAACCTTAAACTAAACCATAAACCCTAAATCATTAACACTAAGCCCTAAAAACCTAAATTGTTAACCTTTAAGCCATAGAAATTAATATAAAATCAATAACCCTAAACCATTAACACTAAGGCCTAAACCATAAACCATAAATTAAAATTAGAGACAAAATTTTCAATCTTACCATAAATATAGTTAAAACTTGAATTAGAGACCATCTTGACGATTTGAAAGTAGAGAAATTTGAGAACTTGATGACCAATTTTATAATTTCACCATAAAATATATCATAAAACTGAAATTGTGGACTAAATTGACAATTTGGAAGTGGAGAAATTTGAGAGTACAATGACCAATTTTATAATTATACCATATAAATAAATAGGGGTCAATTTTGGCTAAAAATTAAATCTTAGAAATTAAAATGAACAAAAATATTATTATATTAAATTAATAGACTAATTTCAAAGATTAATTAATTTTGACTAAAAGTAAATTTTTAGAGACTAAATATCACTATGGGAGGAGATTTCTATATCCGAAGTCTAAACCGTGGGATACTTGTGACTAAATTAAATTGAACTAAAACTTAAAGTTGAATATTAGTACTAAAATGTAACATTTTAAATGCAACATGACCTAAAAAGTAATTAATACTTAAATAATTGGTGGCTTATTTCCCTCCAAAATTTTGTCTTTTCCCTCTCTAATTTACCAATTGTCTTTTTTTTTCTTTTTTTTTCAATCTAGCTTAAATAATTGGTGCCTTATTTCCCTCCAAAATTTTTACCAATTGTCTTTCTCTTTTTCTTTTTCTTAATTTAATTGAGTTTCAATTTAATTTAATTTAATTGATATTTCACATTTAGTTTTAGAATTATTTTAATTATGTCCGTGATTTATGCTTCTAAATTTTAGTAAGCTCAATTAGATCTTAAGTTTAATAAATTAATTCATTTCAGACATTATTATTATTATTATTATTATTATTATTATTATTATTATTATTATTATTATTATTATTATTATTATTATTACATATAATAAACTTTGATTTAATATAATTATACACAAAATTTTGATATGAATACATGAAGCTTTGATTTAAATATTTAATCAAATTCAAATGCATAGATTAACAAGTTGAATCAGAATTAATCTCATACATCAATAACTCTAAACTAAACCTCAAACCCTAAACCCAACTCAAACCGAATTGACCCAAAAATTCAAATGTTGACCCGACCCGAAATCGACCCGAACGACCTGATTTTGACTCGAACCGAAAGCGACCGATTTAATATTGACCCGACTCGAAAATAACCGATCCGATACCTAAATCGGATCCGACTCATCACAGACCCGAATTAGACCCGAACCGACCCGACCCGATTGCCACCTGCATACGGACTGGATGAATCTAGCATAGAGCTTTGTTTGTTCTTATGTAATAAAAAATTGAATGAGAATTGGTCCAAGCAAAATTGTTATATTTTTCGGTATTACCATTTGTATATGATATATTGACTAATCAATTAGAGATGCATACTATTTTTCTAGTCAAAACCTTATATCGATTTGAGATTAACTTTTAAAGATATTATATATTAAAATGTTACAAGTTTGTCTTTTCAAATTGTCGAAATGCACAAGAGCTGAGCCACCTTAATGGTTATAGGGTCAATTGAGTGACCCATATTTTTTTAATATATATATATAAGTAACGAATTGACCCAAACAATCTTAAATTATTTTATATAAAAAAATTATATAATTTATGATCTTTGATGATTTAGGATAAAATGACATGTAACGAAATTATATATTTATATATATAAATATATATCTTTTAAAAATTATATAAAAAATATATAATTACTATAAACTCTTATTTTTCAAGATTATAATTTGTTATATTTTCTCTTTATTATTTTTTTTTTAAAAATTAGAAGTTATTAGTTAAAAATACACTTATGATTTAACTAGTGATATTTAGCATGGATAGTAGCAAGTTAAATATATGTAAAATTTTAAAAATTAAACTTTCAATCTATTTATTTTTCACATTAAATTCAAGTATTATCATTTAAATATAAAATAATTGAAAAACATTTGTCAATGTCCAAATGCTCTAAAAATTTGCATTTAGCAAGTCTAGAAAAAACAAAATAGAAAATTTAAATGTAAATGTAATAAATAAATAATTTAAAATTAAAATAAATAATGTATTTGGATATATGAATATGAACACTTCTCTTTTTGAATAGATGAAATATGAACACTTTATCTACAAAAGAAAATAAATTTGTAATATAGATATCCGAATCTATTATCCACTAAATCATAATATCTAACTTTGCAATATATATCACAAATCCTTCATAATAATGAAGAATTAAACTAGAATGGACTGATATGCAAACTGCAAAAAATGGAATATAAAACCTTTTGAAAATAAAAGGATCTATTAAACTAGATCAATGAAAAAATCACAGCACTAGTTAAGAAGATCCAATCCATATACTATTTGTTTACAAAGTTTAAAATAATCTAAAAAGAAGAATACAAATTTAAAAGCAATCCAATATGTTTACAAATTCTGGGTGTTTTTCTTTTCTTTTTCCCAGAAAAAAAGCTTCATTTGTAGTGAATGATAGGCATATTAGCATTCATGTCCCACATCCCGCCTTCTTTAAGATACTCTATATACCTAGCAAACTCTGGTTTAGCCGTTGTTCTCTTCTTGCGACGGGTATCGAACAGGCTGAAAAGTGGGTGAACACTCTTGGACTTGGCACCCTTTTTGTTCGAGTCGGTCGTCGTCGTCGTCGACGACGATTTCACTCGACCCTTCTCCGGAAACCCTAATTCCGGGGCGTTAAACTTTTTCGACAAACCGAAAACTCGAGCCGGCACACTTCTAGCTCTCTTCAACTGTGCTTCGAACTGATTATTGCGCGAAACAGGCTGGTCATCGACTTCGGTTTCGACAAGTAACCTTTCATAGCCGCTGCGGTTTCTTCTGGTGCTGAAAGCTCTAAGCATGGCCATGGTGTGATAAGATGAGAGGATAAAGGCTTAGCTTAGCTTGGGTTTCTAGCAAAGATTTTATATATTTATGAGGTTGGAGACTGAAATAGTTGTGATTTTTTAAAGGAATTAATTGCACGCCTTATTTGATTAAAACTGGTCGTTTGTTTGTTGCCCTTATGGTTTGAACATAATAAAATTGTGTTGGTCAGATTTTGCCACCTTTGTTGAATAATTCTTGGCTTGGAAGTTTGTTTGTCCAGCAAAGGTGACGACAAATTTGGTTAGGTGACGCTTTGAGGGAGAGAATCAGACATCCGCTCCGCGATAGTCAATTGTTATAATATCGTCACTAAAACGGGACTGAGTCGTTTTTTGCATTTGTTTTATAGATTAAGCAACATGTTTCTTGCTTTGTGATTGTAAGTTGAAACATAAAATATTCGGGAATAAATTTTTTTTTTTGTCTATTTTTAGTCCTTTATTTATCGTCACTAAAAATTAAGTTTATAATTTTAAATTTAAAGTTTAAAGTTAGAGTTTAGGGAATTGAGGGTAAGATGTATTTTTTAGGGTATAAGGTGTAGGGTTTAGGATTTAAAATTTAGGGTTATGGCTTAAAATTTATTTTTTAATATTTTATATTGTTGGGAAATAAAAAGAGACACCGAAAAAGAGATATAAGATTTTTATTCAAATATTCGAGCGAGTGGAAGGAAATTTCCTTACGTATTGTACTTCTATTTCAATAAATAATGTACTACTTTTCTAATGAAATGCAACAATATATCAATTAAAGGGTCCAAATCATCAAAAAGAAAAAGTCAAAGTTTCCTATTTTTTAGATAACAATTTGCATTCATTAAATGCGAACTGGGAATGATAAACTCCTAACTTAAAAAACTTAAGGAATTTGAGTGTTTTCTTATTTTGATCATCGAAATATTTATTTTTATAAATTTAATTATTAATATTATATTTTTAATTTAATTAACGGTTGTTAACTATTAATTTTTAATAAAGAGAATGATGTGACTTTATATAATAATTCTAATTTTTAAAATTTTTATGTTCTATCAATTTAATTAAAATAAAACCGCGAGATGTTCTGTTAACAAAAAAAAAGCCAGCAAAGCAACAAATAATTTGGAAGTGGTGGTAAGCAAAAAGATTATACATAAGTCAGACATTATCCATTTGGCCCCTTCCTTTCCTCAACAGTCAACATATATAAGTTGAGCTTTCATAACTTCCAGCTGTCTTAAGTTAAGCCCTCGTAAATCGTAATTAAATATCATCCCCATGTCCTCTTCAGGTAACAAATTTTATTTTCAATTTGACACGTTTGATTGATTTGCCCTCTTCGTTAATGTCGTGGTCTAAGTTCTTATAGGAAGAAAAACAGTCAGGAGGGCATTACAGATTTTAGTCACACGCTCTAATGCACACGTTTGTGAAGGATATTATACCTTTCTGCTTCCGTTAGTTCCACCCAAAAAAATTATAATATTTAATTATCCAAATCTTTTAATTTACCATAATATAATTTTTAAAATTAGTTACAAGGTAGTTCTTGTTCATAGGGATCGCAACGGGGCGGGCCGAGTTTTTGGCCGCCCCGACCCCGACTCAAAATTTAAATCATCCTTCCCGACTTCGACCCGGCTCTAATATATTATATTCCTAATCCGCCCCGACCCGGCATAATAAAAAACACAACTCAATCCTGATATTTTAATAAAAAACTCGACTAAACCCGACTCGACCCGGAAAAATTAATAAAAATATTAAATATAATATAATAAATATATATAAATATATCGGGTCGGGTCGGGGAATTTTCACCAAAAACCCGAACCCGCCACGACTTTATTTCTCTAATAACCTGATCCGAATCAAACCCAATTTTTTAATATAAAAAACCTACCCCTATCAGGTCGGGACCCGACGGGACGAGTCAAATTGTCATCCCTACGTTTTCATACATATTCTTAACCCTTTGACAATGCACACATTTTTTGCAGACAAAGTGATTAAACCCAAATCTCTTAGAAAAAATATCATCTACTTTTTCATTGGATCACTTGTTAGATTCAATTCATTTTCAAATATATATATATATATTGATATAAACCACAAATGTTACTTAAGTTTAATTCTCTAAGAGTAAGCGGTAAGTTTGTCATTATAATAAACGTAAATCGGTAATTTTGTCCCCACTTCACATCAATTTTACTTTTGAAGTTATTTAATTTTGATTATTTGAATTTACTTCAAGATGTAATTAAATTACTTCGAGAACAAAATTGAGACAACTAATTAATTGTGAAAATAAAATTGATACAATTAAAAAGTAGAAACAAATTTGATACAATTAATTGTAAAGACAAGTAGATTCGAACAACATTATTGATTTGAATTTATTTCAGGGTAAAACTTACCCCTTAAGCCAACCGTCTAAATCTAAAATACCAATCTCTTTACTAGCTCTCTCTCAAGGCTCGAGGTTCAAGCTAAGCTCTCTATGCCTTCACACACGGCAACATGGGTTTTGAAAATCAGGACAATGGACCAGTACTGGGAATGGCTTAGACTCTAAAGTAAAGAGCCTTGCATTTCACCTATTACGATCATCGTTCAAATCCAATTGGCAATAAGTTTCCATTTTTCTCAGCCCTTGGCTTAAAATCATAGGGCTAAAAATCAAGGCCTACAAATATTTACAATTTACTCAAGCTTGTATGGTGGTGGTAAAATCTAGACATATACACGAATTATAAATAATAAATGTAGTAAAGTCCATGTAAAGACAAAATGCTTTATATAAGATTGTGACATGACATGGACACAAAGCATGGGCAGAACTAAGCAAAAAATAGGGACCAAATTGCTTAACTTCAAAATTAATAGAAACCGTTTAAAGTTTAAACCAAGAGAAATGCAGCTAGAGTTTAGTTATCTTACCTAATAAGTTTTTAAACCGAAAAATTGAGAGACCAAGAATTAATTTGACAACTATTTAAACTAATTAAAAATCAATTAAACAAAAAAGGGGTCCCACTCCCACGTCCGACTCCGTTCCGTCCCCGACACGAAGCTCTATCAATCGCACCTTTGTCTAAGAGGAAAAGCATCATTTCCAATTCAAGGATAGATGCATCAGATGAGTAAAATCAAGTAGAAACACAAATAGTAAGAGGAATCTTTCCTTCGCTTTTCATAAACAAAGGAGTACATTCTATTTCTACTGAAAATGTCATAGAACAAGTGGAACATAGAGCAATAAGACAGCATGAGTATTTGGTAAGATTAACCAAGAGAGGTATGCAACATAAACTTTGGCTACATTTATATAATACCCAATCAGTAACATTTTACTGCAATTTTCACCAAAGAGTAGGGAAGACGGTCACTTCCTCAAGCTTTCAACGATGTAAGACGCGTATAGATCCCTACAACATGGAATTTTTGGGTAAGACAAGAAAAAATGACGGATAGATTACCAGAAAACTTGTTCTTAGGTTAGAGAACATCTATAAACAAGATGCAAAATAATGCTGATCCCAAATAAACTCACATGGAATACTTGATGGCTTCAATAGCAGTCTCAGCTGGCAAAAAGTCTTCTACATCAACCTTCTTGTTCTCATTCTTTTTGTCTGTTATTCAAGATTAGTGAAGGATATACCAGTGAACGAGTTTGATCTTATGACTGATGGATTGTCACAAAAAACCCAACAATGGCAGCAATTCAAATTACTAGCAAGCAAAAATTAAATACACATGTGAGTGGGATACAATCCTCAAAGAAGCGGCGGATTTCAGCCAGACGGTGGGGAGGAAGCTCTTTGATGTCTGTGTAATGACGGAACTCGGGATCATCAGCACATACAGCAATTATCTTGTCATCCTTCTCACCCTGCAAAATGCATCTCAACAGTGAATGTCTTTACGGTCAAAAGGAACAGGGAAAAGATAGGAACTGTAGAATTATCATGCAGAAGTCATGGAACTTAAAATGTCAATGATCTTCATTCCATGTTTTTGACTTATCATGGACATTGGATTTGGGACTCAATCACTCAACTCAACTAAACTAAACAGGAGCAGGATGAGTAGTATAACACACAGAAGATATCGATGATTACAGACAATTAGTAATCCAACACAATAAAGCTTAATTGGAATACATCCTTAGATAGTTGGAAACTTGAGTACTTCCACTCCTGTTGTTTCTCAACAGCAACATGTGCATTTAGATACCCTGTTCAAGTAAATATCAGAAGCAATGAAGATGAAGCTATTACCTGATCAATCATGGGCATTAACCCAATAGCACGAGCACGAAGAAAAGAACCAGGCAATACAGGCTCCTAAAAAATAACTCAAAGAATCTTGTTAATTGGTTCAGCTGAAACCCAAAGAACCCCACATTATTTGTTATAGTAAACCATGAATCACTCAGAGTAACATACAGTACCTGCATCAGTATCAAGACATCCATAGGATCACTATCTTCACAAATAGTCCTTGGGATGAAACCATAATTGTGCGGGTAAACAACCGATGAGTACAGAACACGATCGACCTGGTTTTAAGAGAATTATTCATCACATTCTTCGTTTCAAAGCAACGATTAGCTAATATTTTCGTTAGAGGAAATGGCTATCATCTTAGCAATAATCAAAAGATCCTAAGCAAAGAAGGACGATTAATAGAGCCATGATTCAATAGATATTACTAGTCAAAAAAAGGATACACACACAGAGATATAAAAGAACTCACATATCAGTTGGTTCCAAACAAGATGGCAATTGATTTAAAATTAAAAACATTGAATAAATGACCAGCTCTTTCTTAATTGAAAAAAAGGAGGAAAGTCTTACTTTAATAAGACCAGTGGCCTTGTCGAGCTCGTACTTGACCTTGCTACCTTTTCCAATTTCAACCACCTTCAACAAAATAATGATAATTAATTAATTAAAAATGCATTTCTACAACGATTTGCAAAACCAAAAACTTAAATTTGAATAACAGAAAAACAAATTACACAGTTAAAAACTGCTGGAGCACCAGGTCCTGCATCAATATATGAAACATAGTTGAAGCAAGAATCAGATACGGACTTAGCTCAACGAAGTACAATTGATTTAATTTAGTAATGGCTAATGCAAATGAAAAATATTATACCGATCTCCAAATCATGCCAAGGATGAGCAGCAACCGATCTTCGAGTCATCGAAGAAAGGATTCTTTCATTGAGAGCAACGCGAGAGAATCCAGCGCTCCTCCCGCTTCTTGCTTCACCACTGTTTTCCATGCTTCTTTCAACACTAAAAAACTTGTCTATATAATGAAAATCAACATCAAAACCAAAATCATCGCAAGAAAAGGATTAATGAAATATCAAAAACCAACGGATTCAAAGCTCAAAAAAGTGAAACTTACGGATACTGAGAGAATATGCTTTTTGATATGGAAGGTAATAGAAGAAGAAAATGCGGTTTAACTGCTCTTCAACACTGGCTTGGCATCGATCAGCGGTCGGTCCACGCTGAGCGATGATCCGATGGATGGAAATAAATGTGAGAAACAGACGGTTGTAGATACGGAGATGTGTCTGAGCTTATTTTTTCAATTTGGTGGACAACAAATCGAAGAGCTACACGTGGAAAATACGGGGCGGTTGTGTGCCACGTGTTACCCACTAATGGTATATAAAATTTTGTTGTTACGGGTGGACTCGGCTCGTGAATGTATTTCATTATATCAAACATTTACTATTAATTAGATAATAAATAATTATATTAAAAAAAGATAGTAATAAATAATTGAATAAAAAAATTAGATAATAAATAATGTGTTAATAATGTAATAGGTTTAAATTAATGATTAATATCCTATACACTGGCGGTGGAAATTTTTTGTTTCTACAAGCGCCTCAATTATAGGGTTTAGGGTTTAGAGTTTAGGGATTTTAGTGTAAAGGTTTAAAATTTAGTGTTCATGTTTAGAATTTAGGATTTAGGGCTAGAATTTAGTGTTTAGGGTTAGGGTAATATGGGTGGGGATTTATGTTTTAACCTATAAACCCTAAATTTTAACCCTAAACCCTAAATTCTATCAACAATTCCTAAATTCAAAACTACTACACTTATACCCCTAAACTTTAAACCCTAAACGGAGTCCATAACCCCTAAAACTAAGACGCTTGTGTAAAAAAGTTTTCACAAGCGCTTGTGTATAGAACAATTACCCTTAAATTAAATGTATAAATTACAAAATTCTTTTAAAAAATAAATAATTTATTTTATAATCAGGTAGAACATCATGAATTATAGTACTATTTGTTTATTTTTTTTAATCCTTACAGATAAATTGTTTAAATTCGACTCTTTAACATTTTCTTTAACATCCGCACATACAGAAGATGAGAAATTAGACATACAAACCATTGGAAACAATGGCAATTTGCAATAAACCATGATATCCCAGCAATTAAAATGTACAAGGCTACGCATACAAAGTTGCTGTATTTTATTGGTTTCTTTTATAAGACATACAAAGTTAGTGTGTTTTTTCCACTAATGTTTTAGACAAACTGATACAGGTATTCATCAACAGTAGTATATTTCACTTCAGGGTAAAGCTCAGATGCCTCCACACCGGAACAAGCTTCTATGTCAAAATTCGTCGCCTCTCCCTTCACAAACATAGGATGGCCGAACGACAAAATGAAATTCCAGGGAATAGGTGACTCTGCAGAAAACAAAGCACCCTGAGTTCAACATCTGGATCAGCAAGCTAAAGAAGCACTTACAAATGATGATATAGTAAAACATTTTCTGGTTTGTCCTCCATGAAACTGCCGATTGCTTTGGCTTCGGATACAAGCAAAAACCATTGGATAAAACAGCTTGTCATCCGTAATTAAAAGAAACCAAGAACCGAAACTCTCAAATACAGGCTATACAGCTAGTTGATGACAACCAGAGGATTGTATCTTTTCTACTTGGCCATTAGCATTTTAGCTATTTAGGACGGTTAACTTTGGCTTAAAGCTTTCAATCTTAAACTAATATTGCCAATGGCCGCCAACTCCATTTTAAGTACTTTGGATATAATCTGATAAGTGGAAATGAAGTAAAAGGTCTACCACAACTGGTATGAGATTTTTTACCTGGAATGATCTTAAGAAGTTGTTCCTCCGGAACATAGCTCCTTTTCAAGGGTCTTGCCAATTTTCCTCTCCCATAGGGAGACTAATTCATTGAAAGACAAAACATTGGTAGGGGGTCTCATATAAAGAATCTTATTTAAGGTTCGTGGATCTTCAGCTGCTTTAATGGTATAGGTTGCTATGTCATCTTCCTGGACAAAAACAGCTGAAACATGGAAAATCACCATAGCTTTGTCAGCTGCAATCATGTCATCGATCAGCCAAAGCTATGGTTTCTGCAATCCTAGAAGGAACAGTGATCTAAAAAGTTCAAAACGGAAGGAAGTATCGTTTGTTCACCAATCCTTGTCATGATCAGCCAGCCCCTAAAATCAACAAAACTTTTACTGGTGTCTTTTCTCTTCGGCTGCCCTTCGATCTGCCTTTGGTTTCTGTTTCTGGGCTCGGTTGGTGCCCTGTGGTTTTCTGGGCCTTTATCTTGTCGTTTTTGTATTAGGGCAAATGAAGCTCTCCTTCATTAAAAAAAACATTAACAACAGCAGGAACTAAATGGTCTGAATTAGATAGATAAATAGGTAGGTAGGTACCTGAAAGATAAAACCTTCCTACTAAACTAAACTGACCCAGACTTTCAAACACTTGTTTTTTAAGTTCTAAACCCAAGCAAAAGCTTGAAGTAGTCTAAGGTTCGGTGTACCTAACCCAAGTCAATCGTATATAAACTTATTTTTTTTTTCATTTGTTCTTCTAAATTGAACGGTGACGAAAGGATTGTCTCTCGCTTCACTTTGTTTGCTGTGTTTCGGTGGTCTGATACAGATGACGCTGTCCGAAGAGCAGAAGTATCAATCAGCTTTGGAGAATCCGAAACTATCGCCGCCAAATTCATACGGCGCCGTCGTTCTCGGTGGCACCTTCGACCGCTTGCACGACGGCCACCGCCTCTTCCTCAAAGTAAAACTAACATACCCATCTCTCTCTCTGTGTTTTCTGATTGCTTGTGTTCTTTATCCGAATTTGAATGAAAGAAACATAATTTTGTTGGAAATAGTCAGCAGCGGAGCTTGCCAGGGACCGAATCGTGGTGGGTGTTTGTGATGGTCCCATGTTAACCAAAAAACAGGTTAATTTTCTGCTTACTCTGAAATAATCGAAATCCTAAACTTGGTTGAAATAGATTAAGGCAAAAGACCTTATATTAACTGTAGTAATCCTTCTCTCATTTATACAGTTCGCTGAATTGATTCAATCCATTGAAGAAAGGATGCGTAATGTTGAGAATTACATTAAGGTGTGAAATGAAACAATGGAGTATTTTTATCAAAGAAGAACATGAAAGAGTATTGGGGTTCAATCATTTGATGATTCTGTTTATTAGTACTAATTTGGCTTATATTTGTGCAGTCTATAAAACCAGTGCTGGAAGTGCAAGTTGAACCTATTACAGATCCCTATGGACCTTCAATTATTGATGAACATTTGGAGGCCATTGTTGTGAGGTTTGTCACTGATTATTGAAAAATGGGTTGCCTTTTAAACTCCAATTGCTTCATTTGTTCTTGCAGTTTGGTTTTGTTTTTCATTTGAATTAACTCTGTGATTCGGCCGTGTTCGTAAAAGCGGCATCCTAGTTTATATTAACCTTTGATAATGCTAGTGGAATCCTTCTTTGCCTAACTGCAGTTGTTTCTTGACAGCAAGGAGACATTACCAGGTGGAGTCTCAGTTAATAAGAAAAGAGCTGAAAGAGGCCTTTCACAGTTAAAGGTTTGTATGTTTGTTTGTTTTCCTGGTTGATTTCTGTGCTGTAGGTTGTATTTGCACGTAATTGTCAACGATTACGTCTTGATATGGTGCCGTTTTCTGCAGATTGAAGTTATAGATCTAGTTTCTGAAGAATGTAGTGGAGGCAAGTTGAGTTCAACAACATTAAGGAAGCTTGAAGCTGAGAAGGCCAAAAACCAAAGTCTACCACAAACTTGATGGTAATGAACTGATATGCTGTCAATGGCTGCAACCTGCAACAAAAGTTGTCATATTTTCATAGTTCTATCTTTTGTGAAACTCTAACAGCAAAAGTGTACAAGAACACGTGAGTTAAAGCATGCAGGTTTCTTCTTCTCTGAAGTATCAATGTCTTCAACACAACAGTCTAAAATACTTTTATTTTGGATCTGGATATCGCTCTCTCTGGAATTAAACTCCACCGAGACCCTATGAACGATGTTCAAAACCAGCCTTGTTGCAGAAACGATCTTAGTAAGCAAATTACTTACTTTTTGTGTGTCTATGGAGTATGGTAGTCTAGAACACTCCCAGAAGGTTTTTGATCGAGTAAATACGCATAATACCTTCATGTTCAACACCATGGTTAAAGGATACTCAGAGAAAAACAAACCAGAAAAAGTGCTTCTTCTATATCAACAAATGTTGTATCTTTCAGTTCCACACAATTCTTACACTTTTCCTTTCCTGTTTGTCAACTGTGGAAGAAACCAAGCAAACTCACACCCATGTCATAAGGTTCGGTTTTGGCTCAAGACGTTTATGCCGAATTCCTTGCTCCATGCCAATGCATCATCCGGCAACATCGAATCTGCACGTCAACTCTTCGAGTATGTTTCAGAATGAGACATTCTTTCTTGGATCTCAATGGCAAGATGGAAATCCTGTATGAAATGGGAAACTCCTAGTTGAAGAAGTATTGTCTTCGTATGGTCTATCAATCAAAGATTATGCAGACAAAACTTAATTTGGTTATAATAAAAGATGTTTAAAAGGTAATTACTAGCAAAGGTTTTTAAATTAAGAATTCCACATTACTACAACTGTCATATGATTGCAAGTTCCAAAATCTCCTCCCAATAAATGTCTTGGCCATTGTGATTGCGATAAAGCATGTCATTGCAAAAGTGGCAGTGGGAAAAGAGTTGCATATTGAGGGAATGAGGGCCTAACCTAAACCCAAATTTACACACAAAATGAGGAGATTTAAGCTTCAAGTCCCCACCATCCAACTAACTCTTAGACATGGACTCCACAAATTAATCAACCAAGCAACTTTGGGGTGCAGCTAAGCTAAGCTTGGCGTTGAAAATGATGATTCTTCTTTCCCATTAAACGTGCATGTAACTAAAGTTTTCATATTTTTAGTGCTCATCTCTTTGGTCTCCACTCTAATGACAGGCCCTCGTGGGTGTACATTGAATTCCTTGAATCTGACTGAATTAAGACCATTGGCAAAGCAGTGTTGGTTTTTAATTTCAAGTTTGAATCTTTCTAGAACAATTATAAGGGGGAATGATATATAATAAAGAGTGGTTTCTTTTAGGAGTGTAAATGAATCAAGCTTGAACAAACCAAGCTTTGTTCGTGTTTGTTTATTTGTTTTCAAGTTGTTTAAATCTGGTACGTGTTCGTTTAAATTTTTAATATTGTGTTCATGTTCATTTGTTTATTTGTAAAGGTATTCGTATTCGTTTGTTTAACGTTCGCATACATGCTCGTTTATATGTTTGCAAACATGTTCGTCAATATGATTAAATTACTCTACTAGTCCTTAAGTTCTTTAGACTTCATAGTTTGAACTCTAAAGTTCACCACGTGTTCAATTTAGTCCCTACCTTCACCAATATTTAAAATATAAAAAAGAAAAAGGGAACTATGTAAATTAGCCAATAAACTGGCTTTCAAACGAGCTTATCCGTGAACATAGACGAACCAAACACGCATCTGTTTGTTTTTGTTCGTTTATTAAATAAACATAAATTTGTTCGTACAAATTTATTTAACTTAATAAACAAACAAAAATAAATATTATACGATCGATTCACAAATAATTTATCAAACGCTCTATTCATCTACACCCTTAAATTCTTCTGATTCTATTGCATGAAACTGTCAAGCCCACTGGCCGATGGAATGGGCTTCAGCACGTGCATTTGTGGACCATTGTTCGGCTCCCATCTGGTTACCCACGGGTTCTGGTCTTCTCCACATGGCTCGAACCTTTTGACCCTACCAACACTGCTGACTGCACCCCCACTCTCCATATGTGCCTTTCACACCTACCCAAAATTGCAGGTGAAGCACGTTCGCCCTTACCCAAGGCGGCTCTGGCTGCCGATTTCACTCGGATGTTGCCCATTTGCTCGCTTCTCCAACATTAATCTTCTCCGGGTATTATCTATTTTGATTCGTTTGAATTATTAATTTTGTTCATAAAAGAATATCTCACAAGTTAAATTACATTGTAATCATTTATATTTTAATATCCATTTTAATACAAGTCGATATAAGACATAATTTGTCATTAGAATCGTATTATTTTTGTCCACCCAAATAATGATTCATCTCTTTGGTCACGCGTTATTAACGTTTTAGTAACAACTCTGATATTAAAAGACATGATCTATCAAAACTCACAAGATAATTTTAGCTTAACCCTTTAAACTTTAAAGATTTGTTCACAAGATATACATTAGGTTAAAGATATTATCGACATTTATATCTAAAAATCAATCCTAATTAGGGGTGAGTATTCAATCAGATCAAGTGGAGTCGTGTCAATTTTTTTTTTGAGTTAGTCGAATTGACGAATCAATTATCTCAAACTTTATTTGATAATTTTTCGAGTCGGGTCAAGTTGTTTGAGTTTCTGTTCAAATTTAATTGTAAAATATTTATAATGTTTGATACTAATTGATTCAACTTTAAACAATTTTCTATAATATACATATCTTTAAAAAAAATTCAAGTCGAATTTATAAAAATTAGTAAAATCGAATTTTGTCACGTAAAATCAAATAGAAATAACTTGTGGATATATGATTCATTACTCAAATCTAGGACCACCACATTGATTAAACAATTGTTTCGCGGTTTATGGGGAATTGCATTCTGTAAACGAATTCTATTAAAAAAATGGTTAATATAATTGGTAAATTGAATTTATTAGGTAGGAATTGTTGTTTGTTTAATGGAATTATCAGCTAAGGAATTGAATTAGAAGCACCTAAAACAACTAAACAAGGTCATCAGGTGGGTAGAAAAAGATGCATCTCCGAAAATACTTGACAGATGCCACGTGTCTTAACAGCAAGGCGTTTTTCACTAATTAATAACCGTCACGGCAGTCGGACTGTTCACTAGAATTCATTAAAACAAGTTTGGATCCTTTTTCCTTTTTAAGTGAACGAGCTTTTGTCCTTTTTACGCAGGAAGAGGAGAGAAAGCGCTTTGGCCGACTGATGAGCGAAAACTTGTGCTGATGGCGGCGGTGGTGAAAGGGGTGCTACAATGCCGGCGCTGACGGTGTTTATGGCAGCGGTGGCACTGGTTTTAGCAATGATGTGGCCATCTTAGGATTCCCACTCATAAAGAGAAAAGTTGGCACCTTTTCTTTATCCAAAAAGGGGAAAAAAAGGAATCATTTTTATTTATTTTTCATTCGGATTTGATCTTTATTTTTGGTTTGTGGTGTTGTCGAACTATGGGTCCCTAAGACTGTTGGGATGCGTCTGGGCTGATTCAGTTCTGGCTTTGATTTGAACCGGTTGGTTTCCACATTATTTTTCCTTCCCTTTAGAATTTCAAGTTTTAAGCTTTCCCGGTTGATGATCTTGGGGTTTTCTTTATTTTGTGTTTTCTGGGAGTTAATTTCTATTCATGGAGTTTGATTTGATGTGAATTTGCTTACAGTTGAGCTGAGATTTGAATAGTGAAGGAAAGTTTATTGTTGTTTGGTGTTTGAAATGATTTGTTCTTTTCAGTTGAATATTGTGAAATTGGATTTGAAATCCTTATAGAAGATGTCACTGAAGAGTATTATGCGGGAGTTAAAGGAAATGAAAGATGGGATTGGGAACATGTCAAAGAGGGGAGACCGGACCAGATCCCATGTAGCTCCTGATGAAGCACCATTGGAACCTGAACTCGCAGAGCAAAGCTCGTGGGCCAATCTACCACCTGAATTGCTCTTGGATATCATCCAGAGGGTCGAAGAGAGTGAAACGGCTTGGCCGGCTCGAGCTGTCGTTGTCTTCTGTGCTACGGTTTGTAGGTCTTGGAGGGGAATTACAAAGGAGATTGTGAAGACTCCTGAGCAATGTGGAAGACTCACTTTCCCCGTCTCATTGAAGCAGGTTAAAACTCTTTCCTTGTTGGATAATATGTCATTTTGATCCCTTTAGAATAAACTGCTGGAGCCTGGATGTTTAGAGTTTAGCTAGATTTATGCCAAGGGGAGTGAAAATTTAATCATTTTTGGGGACTTTTCTGTCATGAAATGAGCACTGACTGATAGTTTAATACTATAATTTTAACTTTTCGAACAATGCATATAAAGCTAAAGTATTTATTTTTCCTAATCTGCTGTGTCGGCCTTACAGTCAGCAATAGCTCTCATGTTGGTGTCCATGAATAATGGTAGTGCCTATTTTCTTATTCTTCCATTTGTAAGTTTATTTATATATTCTCTTTGTGCTAATGAACAGCCGGGTCCTCGCGAGTCTCTGATACAGTGCTATATTAGAAGGGACAGAACAACTTCTACATATCTTTTGTTCTGTGGTCTGGTGCCTTGTAAGTCATCTTGTTATTATGGCCTTAGTTACAAATTTCATTATAAATTCGAAATTATGTACATCTATATCATTCTAATCTTAAAAAATTTGATCAGAAAACAGTAAACATAGTGTATCATTGCTTTTGGAAGCAACTTTGTGAGATAATCAGGGTTACTCGGCCTTCAAGTTATGAAGCTTCCTCAGTTTTTATGAGGTATTCACTTGTGTTTCTTCTTTGGTTTACAGCTGAGGGAGAGAGTGATAAATTGTTGTTGGCAGCCAGAAAGGTCAGAAGGGCAACGTGCACAGATTTTGTTATATCTTTGGTTGCAGATGATTTTTCTAGGGCGAGCAATATGTACCTTGGTAAACTAAGGCAAGTATCTCCATCAGATTTCTCATGCTTATCTGATTTTTCTCCTCGTGTCTATGACATTGTGATATCTTTTCAGGTCTAATTTTTTGGGTACCAAGTTCACTATATATGA
This sequence comes from Hibiscus trionum, assembly GCA_030270665.1. Classification (NCBI taxonomy): domain Eukaryota; kingdom Viridiplantae; phylum Streptophyta; class Magnoliopsida; order Malvales; family Malvaceae; genus Hibiscus; species Hibiscus trionum. Next base: position 24,715,148 of record BSYR01000006.1, on the reverse strand, counting down.
CAGCCAACCTCCATGTGACTCCATAATCCCGTCAACTGCTCGAGCGAGTCGTAGATTTCACTCTAAGCAGGTGTCTCCAAGATTACCTGCATGCAACTACAGCATTGGTACCGTTGGCTATGAGCTCAACGTTCTACGGACACGAGGACCAAGGAGAATGCATTGCATTATGCATTCGATTCCCGTCTCTGCTATTCAAGAAGGAGGCACTGCTCCAACACTATCTGCCCTCCCCAAATCCTTTGATGAACAACTTTATCCCTTGAGTTCAAAAGGAAAGGAGCTGATCATAGACCCCATCTCCCCAAGCCTCTTGGCCACACCAGTATTCTCTTCAGGCTCAGCAGAACCATTAGCCCTTAAAAACAAGGCTCCTAGATGGCATGAACAGTTACAGTGCTGGTGCCTTAACTTCAAGGGGCGTGTGACAGTGGCCTCTGTTAAGAATTTCCAGCTTGTTGCAGCTGTTGAGCCATCGCATAATGTATCACCTGAAGAGCAAGAGAAGGTCATCTTACAGTTTGGAAAAATCGGCAAAGACATCTTCACCATGGATTATCGTTACCCTATTTCTGCTTTTCAAGCTTTTGCAATCAGCCTAAGCTGCTTTGACACCAAACCAGCTTGTGAATGATAACCACAGGTCGGGATCTACATCACTGATGTCCCCATGATTATAAGTACCCTTCCTTCCTTGAACGCCTTTGCGATCTACTCAGCAGCTTTATACGGAACTGCCATATGAATGAGGGTATGTTGGTATGAGAAACATATCTTTCTCCTCTAGAATGCTTCCTGTATTTCTTAGTACTGTATCTATTTTCAAATGGAAGTTTTTCTTGCCTGGTCTTTACTGGCTGGTATAAGCTGTTTGGTGCATGACTTTTCTGATCATGCAATCTGACTTGTATATTGTTTGATCATCTTATAATCAAAACTGAATTAACAGCAAGTTGCCTATATCTTGTATTGTTTTCTTATTAATAAACTCGAAACGAAGATATTGATATAGTAGTTAGACTCGACTTCCAGTGACACCAAAATCGAATTCTTCCTTCTCTCTTCAGAGGAAGAGGAGTGGGAAACTAGCACTCCTGTTTCACTTTTACAGTTCAGGTACTCATCCAAATAGGATATGGCAGATCACTTTCTTTTGGTAGTTTGAGATTAAAAAAATCTTGTGGCATTGAGTTTAGATCTTTAAATCTATTGGATATGAGCTTTTAAGAGAGATTGCATGAATCAATTGAATTAAATTATATTATAGATCGCTTTCAAGTTTAATTCGTATACCTATTGGATCATGTCATGAGAATATAAATCGAAATTGTTCTTAGTTCGAGGTGCTTGCTGTTAGCTTTTTACTTGTAGTGGCAACTATTTCCTTAATTTAGAAGTGTCTTCCCATCCAAAGGCCAAAGCCAAACACCAAGGGATTAAGACCATGCAACTCTGATCAAACTTTAATGGTGGAGACCTGCACTCGATCCGAGAGGTTTTGCTCGAAAGTTTCACGATTTTGTCTCACAAAAAACATCTCATGCTCAAGAGAAACAGTAATTCATTAGACAAGGGAGTGAACACTGTCAGTGTCAATATCATATCCTTTTCTTCATATTCACCATGTTATAGATGTGTATAGTCTTATCTATTATTTCTTAGTTCTGAACAAATCATATGGTTGCTTTCTGCAACATGTTTTTGTTCTCTTCAATCTCAGACAACCTTCCACATTTCATGTTCAATGTCCTTTTGTTCTCCAAGCCAGCTGTTAGGCCACATTTATTACTATCTCAACAGTGGTTGAGAGAACCTGATGAATTCCTCTTGAGCATATTGGAATGATTGGTGCGGAATTGATTCCTGCAATACAGCATATGTTAGTCTCATTATGAGACGACCCTTTCAACCCAATTTGTTTCATTTGCAACGCCAAAATTCGAACCTTGTTCAAAGGATTTAGTTCTCATCCTACTAAACGAACCCGTGGTTGATTCCTCAATAATTATACATGCACTAGTGTGCTCCAGCTGATGCTAACTAACAGCAATATAGTACCAACTGTTAATATTCTCATGGAAACTTGAGAAACAAGCATACGGTTCTTTTGGTCCGTACTATTACTTTGATGCCACTCAACATACACCAAACACAAACACTTATTCGTATTTCACACTTAATCCCAAATCCGGATTTAGGAGGGACAATATATATTTTAAACATATCACATATAAAAACTGAATGGAAGTGGAAAAATCACATAATTAGCTTCAAGACAAAACAGAAAAATGCCGGACCAGTTTTGATTCCACTGTAAACTGATATCGAAAGGGGAGTCAGAGAAACGATAAGAAAACCGTTAACGGCCTCCTTAATGATATCAAGAATGTTAGGTTATATCTGATTGAACTGTCTTTTGATTTTTGTATTAACAAAGAGAGTTTGAAGATTTGCAGGCAAGTTGGGCAGCTTGCTGGGCCATTTCTGCCACTAGCTCCCACCCTTTTCACTCATCTCTATCATCTTTGTTGCCCCCCCAACAATGACTTAAAGTTTCCAACACAATGCTTCTTCTGTCATTTTCTATTCCCATCAGCCTTTCTTTATGGTAGTCTTAGTGTGGTCCTTTATGCTTTCTCTCCTTTCACAGCCTAGAAAGACATATCCATATTCATTGCATTGGGCAAACATACTGACAAGAAACATATCTTTAGTCATTGTACAATGAAAATATGGAAAAAAATTATGATGATTAATGATATAGATGATATTTTATTATAGTGGGGGATATACATGAAGAACAAGAGTTTGTTCATTGAGTAATTTGTTGGAATTTTCCTAGTAATACAGTCTTGTAAGAATTTAGATGGTGAATAATCAATAGTCATAAAAAATAACATCTTCATCTTGATACTGCAATGATTTCAGGAATGATAACTATCAGAATCTTTGGAATAAGCCCCGTAAGAGGGTGAATAGTGGCATTCGAAAATCTATTCTCTCTTGAAGTTTGATATGATTCCAGGAACAATATCTGCAGAAAAAACCAGTGAACAACATATCTTAGCTGGTAATTAAGGAATAAATAATTTTTTTGAGGAATAAATAAAGGAACTGAAATGGCAGATGTTTTTGCTAGCTGGAAGAACGGAAAATGTGTGTGTGTGTATCCTGTAATGGATTATGTTTATGCACAAGTATATTGCACCAGCTCTTCATCTTTCATGAAGTGTCTGTGTCGGGGGTATATCCAAACAAGTGTCGAATACGAATTCCAACACTTACAATGGAGTCCAAGTAACACAGATGAACAAAATGGAACTGGAGTGGAAAATAAGAGTAAGATTGCTAGAGCTACCTGTTGATGTTGGAGGCAAAATTTAGTTGATCATTCTTAATGAAACCCCATATTGTACATGTTGTAAAGGCCTTGAGGATCCATGTTCCAAGTTGGGAATGGTTGCAGTTGCTGCAATGTGAGAGGCATTTCAGAACATCATACATGAAATCAGGAAAGAAGAGTAGTTGAAATTATAAAAGTAGGAGAAATTACAGTCATGCTGGATGAGCTAAGAGATTGTTCCGAGATAGAAACAGAAGCACTTGCAATTCCTTCAGTTGCTGTTTGGGGAGGAAGCATTGATTCATTTAACATGCAATTTACAGATTCTTTTTGCAATGGATTCAACTGAAAGTAGGGCAAACCGGCCATTGCTGGTAACTTGGCGGCTGCTGGAAAATTGGCCACATAAGCAGGGAACTTCATTGCATGATTATTTAAGCACAAGTCAGCCATAAAAGAAGTCACTTGTTATGCACAGTGAGAAAGGACAATTCAGAAGGCTGTTTTCTTACCTCTTTCATAGGTAGGTTTTCAACATTGAATTCAACACTTGAATTTAGAGCAGCAATTTTCATAGACAAGAACTGCAAGTATATTAAATTACAACTTGGTAAGCTTAACAGAAAGATAATGTACTAAGATATCCATGGCTAACAATATCAATATGCATATCTATCTTACCTCAACTTGTCTTTGGAGAGATTGAACATAGTTGATTATTTCATCAAGCATTCCAGCTTTGCCTGTGATTTTATTGCAACCAGGGACTAAGTCTTGCAAGCATTTCATCTTCTTACTAATCTTTTCCCTTCTGGCCTGTAAATTACAGACACAGATAAAAGGCCATACCAGTTAAATACTAGTAATTTTCCTTAGCAATTACAACTCCGAACTCAAAATTCGAAAAAAATTCTGACTTACTCTTTCAGCCAAGCTGTGACTGTCTGTAGCCTGGCCACGACGCGCTCTTACATGAATGAAATCCAGTTTCTGAACCTCAGAAGCCTTGGAGTTCTCCTTTGAAGAATTCCTGGAAATTTCAGTACTGCATTTTGTTTTCACCTCAGATTCCCCTTCCCCTTTAATCCTCTTATTTTTGCTTTTATGGTCTGCAACAGCCTGTACATCAAGAGACAAATGCAACAATGACACAATTTAGAACTGCTTTGATCTAGTAATTCACAAAACTTGCTACAATTCATAACCATAGTATCATAATGATCAGATTTATTCAGAGTTTCATAATTCATAAATAACCAGCAACTTGAAAAAACATAAATAAATTTGGAGTGAAGACAAAGTAACAAACCTCAGGTTTTCTCTTGTTAAAGCTCTCTCTGCAACTACCAGTGGGGGATTCCATTTTCTCCGGAATCATATCTTCTCTTTCCTCTTTCATAACAGAGGTATTGAGAGCTGTCATCTGACAGCTAGAAGTCCGAGAAATACAGTAATCTGCAGCAGCCTCAGGCGGCACCAAATCCAGCTTTTCACTGTCACCAAACTCTGGTCCAGCCACTGGAAAGTTCATAAATTCCTGAAAACCATCACCACCCAGAAAAACTTCTGGCCTTTTCAGCTCAACCATTTGTCCACTACCTAAATTTCTCCCAATCAGACCCTGAAACTGAGGCATTGAACTTGCACATAGTTCAACAAGATTGTTGTTTTGGACCACATAGTTTTGCTGCTGCTGCCATTCCAACCTTGCTGCTTGTCTCTGGAGCACTGCCACGTCCATCCCGTTAAAGTTACAGCTTTCTAAGGACTCCAACCTGTGTAACATCTCTGGTCAATTCAGCAAGGAGGAGAAATGGGATTCCTTTTGCTTTCTTTTGAAACTTTTCAAGACCCTTTTTCTCCCCAGCTGCTAATGGTGAAGATGAATTTGCAAGGGATATGTAATTATATTTATAAAGAAAAAGGATTTGGATAGAAGAGAGGCAAAGAATCACAAAAGAATGTAAGCCATTAACGAGAGCTTGTGGCCAATGGGACCCAGTGACATAAACTCCATGTGAGAATGTCAGTTTATAACAGAAAACGAGAGGCTTCAAAACATGGTCGGGAGTCTCGGGTTCGGGTTCGGGTTCGGGCAATGGTTGAGGTTGAGGTTGAGGTTAACATTTTCAAGGTTTGGTGAAGGTGATTCAAATGAATTTGTGATATTTGGAGGCATCCACCTGCAGATTAAATTTTTAAATTTGGTGGGTTTTCATCGTCAAAAAGACTTTAGCTCTAAACAAACAATCAATTCAAGTTGTTTGATGAACCTTCGAGTTTCTAATAATGTTTTTTTATTAATTTATGAATGATAAAAAATATTTAATTATACTAATTTTAAATGAAAAAATATTTTTATTTTATATGTATGGAAAACAATTAAATTGGATTTAGTTTGATTAGTATTGTGATTGGTATAACATAATGAGATTGAACATATTTAAGTATCAAAAAAATAAATATAAAAAAAAATATTATTCAATATACGTATTTAGAGGAGGCAAACGGGTCATTCGGTTCGGGTCATTTCGGGTATGATTATATTCGGTTTAAATTCGGTTCGGGTTTAATTCGGTTTTAGTTCGGGTCTATGGTAATTTCGGTTCGTGTATCGGGTTAGGACGACGGGTTGGTTGATTTTCGGTTCGATTAATTTCGGGTCGGTTGATTTTGGGTCGGGTTAATATCAGGTTAATAGAAAATTGGTCGGTTTTAGTCGGGTTTTCAGGCCGAGTTAGGTTTTTCCACCCTATATATGACTTTATATAGCATGTATATTTGACTTTTTGGTGAGTTGTGCGACAATTCACATCTCATCTTTATTTATTTATTTTAATATATTTTCTTTATTTGGTGTTGCCTTCGGTTCGGGTCTATTTTCGATTTAACTAAAATTCGATTTTGGTTTGGTTTATTTCGAGTTTCGGATCAAATTTGGCTCAATGTGTTTGAGTCAATTTCGAGTCTTGGTTCGAGTAAATCGATTCGGTTCTCGAGTCAAGTTTGTCAGGTCTACACGTATTGTGTAGAAGTTAGAGATTTAATTTTTAGTTTAAAGTTTGGGTTTAGTTTGTATGGTTTAAAATTTAGTGTTTATAGTTTAGGTTTGAAATTAATGATTTGACTTTTATTTTTGAACTTATAATTTTGGTACAAAACTTAGACTACCCATACTCCCCTTAAGAGGATATTAAGCGCTTAAACATATTCAATCTCACATCTTTTTGTATGATGTAGCAGTAACAATATAAATTAAACTAAACTCAATCGACACTTTTTTTATTTTTAAAAGAACAAATATATAAGCTTGTGTATTTTTTATACTATATATGTATAAAAAATTACTCAAAAAAAGTAACTTATACAATAATTAATTTGAATTATATTTCATAAACATTCTATTTTAATTTATTCATTTAGATAAATTAAATTGTTTTTTACTTTAATTATATAAATAGGAAACTAAAAATTATTTTTGATATAATAATAATTAAAAAATCATATTTAAATAACATAAGTCATTAATTATTTTTATTTGTATTTATTTATGAAAAAATAATAAAGGAAAAACATAACCATTAAAAATGTGTCGTGGCCATAGGGTGGCATTTAGGGCGTAAACGAACCAAACGTTCAGCGAACCGTTCGTGAACTGTTCGACGGTAAGTTTGTTTATGTTCGTTTATTTATTAAACAAACGAAGATGAATAGAATTTTCTGTTCGTTTAATTAAATGAACGAACACAAACAAAGGGCACATTTGTTCATTTACGTTTGTGAGCGTTCGGTAATCCGTTCGTTTATGTTTATTCACATATATCCATTTATATTTATTATTTTTCATAATAAAAATATCATATTTTAAAAAATAAATTTATTCACATATGTCCTTTACGTTCGTTTGCTTGTGTTCGTTTATCATTTTAATGAATGAACATGAACGAACACGAACAAGCTACATTCCTTAATAAACGAATACAAACAAAAAAATTATGTTCGTTTAGTTGTTCATATTCGTTCATTTGTTCGGTTAAAATTAAACGAACGAACATGAACATAACCTTGTTCGTGTTTGTTCAATTCGTTTACAGGTCTAGTGACATTAGTCTCAAATTGATATGTAACGAAAATGACAATGGAATGATTAAAACGCTACTGATAGTTTGAGACACAACTAAAATGCTTTGAAGTTTAATGATCAATTTAGAAATTGATCATAGGTAGGGGACATCTAGAGCAATTAACCCCTTTGAAAAACAAAGCAAAAAGTGGGAGCTAAAATTAAATATTTTTAAAACACTTTAGTTAGAGAATTAACCCCTTAAATGAAAGAGAAAAAAAAATACATGTGTCATAGCTAGAGAATTTAGAATTTAAATTAGAACTTTTTAAAAGTTTGGAAGTTAGTTTGAAAAAATATAACTTAAAACAATTTTAAATGTACTACTTTATGGACTAATTTAAAACTTAACTCGGTCACAGAACAGAATGATTAAGAGAAGGGCTCGATGAACGTTTGAAGGAAGTTTGGGACCAATTTAGAAATTAAACCAATTTAGAAATTGATCATAGGTAGGGGACATCTAGAGCAATTAACCCCTTTGAAAAACAAAGCAAAAAGTGGGAGCTAAAATTAAATATTTTTAAAACACTTTAGTTAGAGAATTAACCCCTTAAATGAAAGAGAAAAAAAATACATGTGTCATAGCTAGAGAATTTAGAATTTAAATTAGAACTTTTTAAAAGTTTGGAAGTTAGTTTGAAAAAATATAACTTAAAACAATTTTAAATGTACTACTTTATGGACTAATTTAAAACTTAACTCGGTCACAGAACAGAATGATTAAGAGAAGGGCTCGATGAACGTTTGAAGGAAGTTTGGGACCAATTTAGAAATTAAACCATTAACAAACAAAGAGAAAAATGAGAGCCAAAAACGCTAGAAGGAGGGGTCGAACCTCCGACCTTATGGTTAACAGCCATACGCTCTAACCAACTGAGCTATTCCAGCTAGCTCGCTACACATTTTTTATTTTAACTATTTATACATAAATATTCTTTAGGCAGTTAGAAGTGAATATGTAAACGGAGAGTGAACTGCATAGGCATGCCGCAGCCCACAGAATAACAGAGGTAAGAAAAGGAAACTGGATTCAACTTTCAAGTAACTCTTTTCTTTCCTCTACTGCTCCTCTAAAGCATGGGAAAAAATGATAAGTTGGTTTGTATTTGTAGAACTAATGTTTTGATATAATAATTGAAAAATGTTTTGGACTAATTTGAAAAGAATTTAAAACTTGGTTTTAAGTCCAAACAACTTGAAATTATGTTTGAGGTATTTTAAGAGGTTTTTGACAAAGAATTTTCATGCTTTTAATAGCCAAACTCATGATTTGAAAGTACCAGTATCGATACCGTTGTACCAGTATCGATACCATTTTGCCCCAGTTTGGCCACTGTCAAAACCCGTATCGATACAGGTCCTTGTCGTATCGATACGGAGTGGGGTCGTTTCGATACGCCACGTCAGCGTACCGATCCCATTTTAACTACCCCAACGGCTATTCAAATATGGACCCGTACCGATACGCCCTCAAGCGTATCGATACGCCTATGCTGGCAAGAGCCCAACGACTAGTTCCTATGAAGGCTGTATCGATACCGTTCCACGTGTATCGATACTGGTAGCTGCAGAATAGCATTTATGAAGGGAAATAAAGTCCTCAACGGCTTCAATTCATCCCCAACGGCTAGTAACGGCTACAAACTCAATTGGGAGTATAAAAGGGACCTCCAAGCATCAAGAGAAGGTTAATGCTTCAATTGTCAATCAACAAATGATCAAATATTGTCTTAGTGCCTAAATTGTCAATTCTTGTATAGACAAACACTAGTGAGCCAAAATTGTCAAATTTGCTCAAGTGTTTTAGGTTTTGGGTGAATGCTTCATTGTGCAAACAAACACCTATTAGAGGGTTTAAGTTTGCTTTTATTGTCTCTTTGTAAAAGAGGGTTTTGATCAAGGCTTTGGGTAGAAGCTTGATCGTTTGTAAGGGTTTCCTCCTAAGCCTAGAAAAGGGGACGAATCAATTAGTGGAATTGGTTGTGAAATCCTTAGTGGGAAGCTAAGGTAGTGGATGTAGGTGCTTGTTAGAAGGCCGAACCACTCTAAAATCATTGTGTCTTTATTCTTTCTAGCTTCCTAAACCCTTCCACCCAAAAATCCACCTCTCCACCACTTGGTGAGCATAATCGGTTGAACGAATCGATCACCACACAACCCAACAATTGGTATCAAAGCTTGGCTCAATCGAAGGGGATTCACATCCTATTGAGAAGATCCGGCAAGCTCGATCACTAGTTCATCAACCGGCTCAAATGGCGCAATCCATCGACAAACCGCCCTTCTTCGACGGAAATCACTATGCCCATTGGAAGACAAAGATGAAATTCTTCTTGAAGTCAAGAGATTACAAGCTATGGGACATAGTTGAAGATGGTCCGTTCGTGCCTCAAGGAAGCAAAGCGGAATGGAGTGCCGACGATCGCAAGAAGATGGAGCTTAATTGAAAAGCCTTGCACATGCTCTTTTGTGCTTTTGGCCCAACCATCTATGAGAAGATGTCTTCTTGTGAGAGTGCCAAGGAGGTATGAGACAAGCTTAAAGTCACATACGAAGGAACCGATGAAGTCAAGGAGGCCAAGATTGGGCTCCTAACCTTAGAGTATGAGAACTTCAAGATGGATCCGGAAGAGAACATCGAGAAGATGTTTGATAGGTTCTCCACCATCACCAACGGTCTTAAAGGTTATGGAGAAGCCATCCCGGAAGAGAAGCTTGTCCGAAAGCTCATCTACTCACTTCCCGAGTCTTGGGACTCAAAGAGGACCGCCATCATCGAAGCTAAAAATTTAAAGACCTTGAAGCTTGATGAACTCAAGGGGTCACTCCTTACTCATCAAATCATGAAGAAGAATAAAGAGGATGAGAAGAAGAGGGAAGAAATTAGAGCTATGGGAGAGAAGAAAATCAAAGGGCTTGACATCAATGCTAGTGCCATGGCTCTCAAGTCCTCCACTTGCCATCATGTAGATTCTAGTGAGGAGGAGAGTGAAGATGAAGAGATGGCCTATCTCTTCAACAAATTTACCCGATTCATGAAGAGCGAAATGGAAAAATCCAAGCATGAATCGAGGAAGAAGATGAAGGAATCCCACAAGTCCAACAAAAGGGGATCACCTTCAAAACAAGCATATGTGGCCACATGGAGTGATGAAGACTCCACCAATGATGAAGTAGCCCACCTATGCTTGATGGCCCTCAATGAGGGGGAGGTAACTTCTAACTCATCTATTTCAAATTCTTATACATTTGATGAGTTACAAGATGCCTATGATGATTTGCTTTTGGAATTCAAGGCATCATTTTCCAAAAACAAAAAGTTGATTTCAAAAATAAAAATTGAAAATGATTTGCTTTCCAAAACAAATCTTGAACTTGAAGCAAAGTTGAAAGATTTTGAACAAAAATGTTTTGATTTACAAAATTTGCTTCTTGAAGTTCAAAAAGAAAAGGATTTGATTTCCAATGAACTTGAAAAGAAAAATAGTTTTGGAAAATCAAAATTTTATGTTAGACAATCTAGTGCCCCTAGATTTCAAAATGGTAAATGTTTTAGAAATGTTTGGGTCCCAAAAGGACTAACCACTTCAATTAAAAATGATGACATTGAAAAATGGATTCCTAAGGGGTCAAAAATTTGTGCTACTAACGTTCATGGATCCAAAGCAATTTGGATACCAAAAATTACTTGATTGTCTATTGTTAGGTGTGATGGAGATGTTCAACAAGTCAAACTTTGAGGGGGAGCTCCATGCACACAAGAAGGAACACTTGAAGAAGGAAGGCTTCACATCCTCCATTGGGTTCAAGTGTTGGTAAAATCTAGTTGTTTTTGCATTTATTTGTTCTATTTTTATTTCATTCAACTAGATGATCATGTTTGATGGACTAACATTTTTTTGATGCTTTGAGTTAGGGGGAGCCAATTTTAAACCAAAATTTCTAAGTGCGTCAAAATTTTTTTTGCCTCCTATGTTATTATGAGCTAAATGTCATTTTAAATTCTTTTTGATATAACAAAAAGGGGGAGAAATGGTTTTGAAAAATTGGATTTTCAAATGAATAAGGGGGAGCTTTATTTGTTTTCATATCCTTAATCTCTTATCCACATTTTTAAAGATAAAGGGGGAGAATCTCTTATTCACATTTTTAAAGATAAAGGGGGAGAATCCCAAACAATTTTTCAAGTTAGTTTTATTATATCAAAAATGGGGAGATTGTAGAACTAATGTTTTGATATAATAATTGAAAAATGTTTTGGACTAATTTGAAAAGAATTTAAAACTTGGTTTTAAGTCCAAACAACTTGAAATTATGTTTGAGGTATTTTAAGAGGTTTTTGACAAAGAATTTTCATGCTTTTAATAGCCAAACTCGTGATTTGAAAGTACCAGTATCGATACCATTTTGCCCCAGTTTGGCCACTGTCAAAACCCATATCAATACAGGTCCTTGCCGTATCGATACGGAGTGGGGTCGTTTCGATACGCCACGTCAGCGTATCGATCCCATTTTAACTACCCCAACGGCTATTTCCCAACGGCTATTCAAATATGGACCCGTACCGATACGCCTATGCTGGCAAGAGCCCAACGGCTAGTTCCTATGAAGGCCGTATCGATACCGTTCCACGTGTATCGATACTGGTAGCTGCAGAATAGCATTTATGAAGGGAAATAAAGTCCTCAACGGCTCCAATTCATCCCCAACGGCTAGTAACGGCTACAAACTCAATTGGGAGCATAAAAGGGACCTCCAAGCATCAAGAGAAGGCTAATGCTTCAATTGTCAATCAACAAATGATCAAATATTGTCTTAGTGCCTAAATTGTCAATTCTTGTATAGACAAACACTAGTGAGCCAAAATTATCAAATTTGCTCAAGTGTTTTAGGTTTTAAGTCCAAACAACTTGAAATTATGTTTGAGGTATTTTAAGAGGTTTTTGACAAAGAATTTTCATGCTTTTAATAGCCAAACTCGTGATTTGAAAGTACCAGTATCGATACCGTTGTACCAGTATCGATACCATTTTGCCCCAGTTTGGCCACTGTCAAAACCCGTATCGATACAGGTCCTTGCCGTATCGATACGGAGTGGGGTCGTTTCGATACGCCACGTCAGCGTACCGATCCCATTTTAACTACCCCAACGGCTATTTCCCAACGGCTATTCAAATATGGACCCGTACCGATACGCCCTCAAGCGTATCGATACGCCTATGCTGGCAAGAGCCCAACGACTAGTTCCTATGAAGGCCGTATCGATACCGTTCCACGTGTATCGATACTGGTAGCTGCAGAATAGCATTTATGAAGGGAAATAAAGTCCTCAACGGCTCCAATTCATCCCCAACGGCTAGTAACGGCTACAAACTCAATTGGGAGTATAAAAGGGACCTCCAAGCATCAAGAGAAGGCTAATGCTTCAATTGTCAATCAACAAATGATCAAATATTGTCTTAGTGCCTAAATTGTCAATTCTTGTATAGACAAACACTAGTGAGCCAAAATTGTCAAATTTGCTCAAGTGTTTTAGGTTTTGGGTGAATGCTTCATTGTGCAAACAAACACCTATTAGAGGGTTTAAGTTTGCTTTTATTGTCTCTTTGTAAAAGAGGGTTTTGATCAAGGCTTTGGGTAGAAGCTTGATCGTTTGTAAGGGTTTCCTCCTAAGCCTAGAAAAGGGGACGAATCAATTAGTGGAATTGGTTGTGAAATCCTTAGTGAGAAGTTAAGGTAGTGGATGTAGGTGCTTGTTAGAAGGCCGAACCACTCTAAAATCATTGTGTCTTTATTCTTTCTAGCTTCCTAAACCCTTCCACCCAAAAATCCACCTCTCCACCACTTGGTGAGCATAATCGGTTGAACGAATCGAGCACCACACAACCCAACAATATTTATCCAAAGAAAGCAGCTAAAACTGCAACAATCCTACATGCATTCTGTGCGTCCATCCCTACTAGGGAATTCCCCAAGATGCACAAATGTATCTATTTACATCATCTTCGTATACATTCTTACATTGAATCTTTACACAAACTATATCCTTTATACACTCAATCAGTTTAACCCATTCCCTTCTATCATTTCGAAATTTCCTCATGTTTCTTTCTTCCCAAATATGGTAGATATACGAGCTCCACGCAATCTTAAGTATGTACACTAGCAGAGACTTGCCCTTCATATTAGCCTGCAACCAGGCCAATTCAGAATCCCAGCTTCGCATTCTCCTTTGTAATCCACATAGAGCAATGACAGCAGCCCAGACACGTTGAGAAAAAGAGCATTATGCAAACAAGTGATTTCGAGACTTCGTTCCCCCACCACAGAGCAAGCAGGACGTGTCCACATTCATTACCATACGCTGCAACCTGTCAAGAGTGGGTAACCTATCCAAGATAGCCATCCAGGTTATCACAGCATGCTTTGGAACATGCATTCCAAACAACACCACTTTATGCCAAGCTACTTTAGGTTCCACAATCCGCATCTCCTTCCATATGTTTCGCACACTTATAACAGAAGGGCTTAAAGCCTGCACCTGAGCCCTCATCTTAATCAATTTCCTCAGACACCAACTAGTTTGCGCCTTGCAACTGACCGTCCAGTAGTCAGCCTCTTTGAACACATATAATTTGACCCACGCAACCCACATCGATCCTTCATTGGACAGCAACTTCCTTATCAAATGGATCATGCAGGCTCTATTCCATGTGTGCAAGTCTCTAACCCTAAGGCCCCCTTCGCTCTTAAGTCTGCAGATATCCTTCCAACTGACACGCGCCCTAACTACTGCCTCATTTTTACCCCTCCAAAAGAACCGCATACAAATCTGCTCTATCTTCTGAATAACCCCTTTAGGCAGAATGACCTGCCTACCCCAAAAGTTTGCTATGCTAAACAAAACAACATTAATAAGCTGCAAACGACCAGCATAGCTGAGGGCTTTACCAGACCATTGATTTAGCTTGCATCGAATCTTTCCAAGAAGCACAATACAATCTTTCTCAGTTAATCTTCGGGTAACCAGTGGGATGCCTCGAATCTTACAGGCAAAGAACCAATCTTAAAGCCCGTTTGTCTCAAGAAACTTTCTTTTTGTGCCTCAAAAACCCCTGCAACAAACAATTCTGACTTGGCAGCATTTAGTCGAAGCCCAGACATTTCATAAAATTTCTCCAACACACATTGTATCCCCACCAAGGAGTCCAAATTCCCTTTGCTGAAGATGAGCAAATCATCAGCAAAGCACAAATGGGTAATGTTTCCTTTCTTACACTTCGGATGATACTGGAAGATTTTATTCATGGCAGCAATATCTAGCAAGTATGAGAGAACATTCATGGCTAATACAAATAGGTAAGGAGACAATGGATCTCCCTGCCTAACCCCTCTCTTCCCCTGAAAAAATCCCACCAAACTTCCATTCAAGGCAATAGAAAACCTGCTGCCAGTAAAACATACTCGAATCCACTCTATAAACTGCTCAGGTAAGCCCAAAGCTTCCAAAACTTTTAACAAGAAACCCCAATTCAAGGAATCAAACGCCTTCTGTAAGTCCACTTTCAAAGCGCATCTGGGAGAAACATTCTTCCTTCCACATCCCCTTACTAATTCTTGAGCAAGCAAAGTATTATCAACTAAATTTCTTCCTTTAACAAAAGCAGTTTGGTTCTTTAGAATAACAGTAGGCAGCCAAAGATTCAATATATCCACCAAAATCTTGGTAATAGTCTTGTATATCACAGAGCAACACGAAATGGGTCTAAAATCTTTTGCTTGACTTGCATTTGGCACCTTAGGTACTAGAGTAATCACAGTGGCATTGAATGCTGGCAATAAGGTAGATGATGTAAAAAATACCTTATAGCAGCCAAGAAATCCACCCTCACAATGTTCCAAGCTTTCTTAAAGAACCAAGCTGTGTAGCCATCTGGGCCTGGTGCCTTATCTTTCCCCTGCTTGAAAATTGCAAATTTAATGTCTTCATCTGTGACCTCCCTAAGCAAGGATTCTTGAGCCTCAACAGGGATAGTCACACTCATAAGCCCCTTTTAACTCCTCAACTTGACATCCCTTAACATCCTCATCAGCAGCTTCAATTTGACCAGTGAAGAACTTCAGAAGAATATCAGACATTCCTTCAAAAGAATTAATCCTCTCACCCTCATCATTTTGTAGACAATGAATGGTGTTCCTCCTTTTTTGGTAGCAACTGCAGAGTGAAAAAACTTCGTTCCCTGATCTCCCTCCTTTAACCAACTCACTTTTGCCTTCTGTTGATAAAATTGCCTTTCAGCCCTCTCCAAGTCCACCAGTTCAAGCAAAGCCATTCGTTCAACAACAACATTTTCAGTCCTAAAAGGGAGCGTAAAATTTAGAAGCTGCAGAGCCTCCACTTCTTTCTTCTTATCCTCCACTCTCTGCGAAATATTAGCAAAATGCCTTTGATTGAGCTCTTTAAGTCTCGGTTTCAGCCATTTCAATTTAAAAAATAATTTCTGTAAAGGATTCAGCCCTCTAGAAATCAGTTCAGACCAAGATTGATCAACAATATCCTCAAAGTCAGCATGTTGTGTCCAAAAATTAAAAAACTTGAATGGCTTCGGTTTATGTACAAGGGCTTCTAGCTTGAAATCCACAACAGCAGGGCTATGGTCAGAGACTCCAGGTGCTTGAAATTCAACACAAGTACAAGGCAATTGAACATGCCAAGAAGCATTAACCAAAACTCTGTCTAGCTTCTTAGCCAAAAAACATTCCTCCTGCTTATTCGACCAAGTAAAAATTGGCCCAGTGTATGGATGATCCATCAAATCAATCTCAGACAAACAGTCCTGCAAATCTTCCATGGCAGGAGTAAGATAATCCCCAACAATCTCAAAATCAGATCCTTCAGAAGCGTGGGCAATGACATTGAAGTCACCTCCCACAATCCATGGGAGTGATCCAACCATAGTTTCCACCTGTCGAAGCTGCTGCCACAACTCCCTCCTTTCAATATTATCATTACTCCCATAAACAGTTGATATCATCATTTCTTTATCATCAAGCTTTCCTTTGACTGCAATAACTTGAGAACCAGCAAATTCTAAAGAAAAGTGCATATCTTTCCTGCACAGAATCCAGATCTTCCCCAAATCAATTGCTGAGTAGTTATTGAAACTAGTCCACTCAGAAAATCCAGCAATAATCTCATCAAACTTTGCTCTTCTAACCCTGGTTTCTAACAAACACAACACATTAACATGCAGCTTCTCCATACGTTGCATCACCTTCTTCTGCTTATGAGGGTGATTAAGGCCCCTCACGTTCCAAAAAACCACAGTCATTGTGAATGGAAAGTCCCTCGCACACCACTAACCTCAAGCCCCTTCACTTTAGCAACCTTTTTTACTTTCATTTCTTGCAAAAGCACTGCAACCCCTTTAGAAGCCACCCTCTGCTTCCTAGGCTCATCAGTCTCCAAATTGCTAAAAACTTCAAACTTATTTTTAGAGCTAACAAATCCTGGAGATCTTCCTTTCACCCCTATCCTCCCCTTGCTTTTCTCTGCACTCTGCAAAGGTGGGAAATCTTCCACAGGGACATCAGTAATCACAGATTTAACCAGGGCATTAGCTGAACCCTCAACAGGGTCAGCAGCTGCAGGAGCACCACAAATGACCTCAGCTACAATAGCTAGTTCAGCACTAGAACTCTCTTCTTTTGATCCACCAGCAGTCTCAACCTCAGTAACAGCCGCATCACTTACAAGCTCAACTTGAGCACCACTGGTTTCCCCAATCTACATAGCCACACCCTTAGCTCTCCACTCCACATGATTCCCAGTGTTCCCCTCCTTAACTATTGGACACAAAAAAGTGGAATGCCCAAAAATTTTACAATTTCCACAGCAGGGAGGCATCCACGGTATCTTAACTTTGACATAAACTATAGAATCATCCCTCAACTTAACAGGAATGGTTCGCGGAATCTTGCACCCAGCTTTCACCTCCACACAAATCTTAGCAAATTCTAACCGTTCTCGAGAAGCAGTGATGGAATCCATGTAAAGAGGTACCCCTAAAGCACTCAAAATGTAGCTAAGACCCTTTCTAGAAAACAACTCAAGGAGAACATTATACAATTGAACCCAAACCGGCATACGAGTCAAATCAAAATCTAACCTCTTCAAATTTGGTTCCCACTTGCGAAGAACCAGAGGCTTGCGCTGTACATGCCATGGCCCGTTCTCAAGAACCCAATCACGCGCAGTAATGGATGTAAACGAGAAAACATACAAATTAGAGCCTGCAATACTAACCTTCCTTAGCGAGTCTTTACCCCACATTGAATCAACAATTCGTTTTAGGGCAGCGAAATTTGGAGCCGCCCCAACGAATTGGCCCACCAGAGATAGCCGCCAGTCCATATCATCGAAGATCTCAGCTGGAGGAGCCACCACAACCAAATCATCCGCAACCACCGGAGGAAAAAAATTAAACGCCTGCTCATCAGCACCCCCAAAAAGAAACTTCTTCCAGTCCACCGCAGCCATATCCAAGAGCAGTCCCAGAATCAGTGAAGAATTCCGAACAGAAAGCACAAAAGACCCAATCCAAACACGCAGCAAGTCGGAGAATCTCTCTCAGGCCGTTAGGCCTGCTAACGTGTGCCTAATCTGGACAAAGCCTACAGTGCAGCAGCAGCAGCAAGCAAGTAAATCTTTCTAGTTTCTAACATATCAAAGCAACCGCCAACCAGCATGCATAGATACTTTACAACATCCTGTGCCTGATTTAGGGACAAACTTGTTACATATATGCACTTCCACAGGTATTTATACGAGTTTTTATATAGCTTAAAGCTCATCGGGGATAAGGGATAGGAGGAGTCTGGTTAATAAAAAGCTCCTATTTTCCCAGCACAAGAATATTTGCATGGATTTTATGAGTGACCCACCGACAATGTGTGACAATTTAAGACAGCATATAAACAAATCCCCCCCAACCAGCTTTTTCTTCTCTTCTAAGAAAGAAAACTCACATGACAGCAAGCATCTTCATGTTCTATGCTCAATTAAATTAAAGATTGTGAGATGAGTTTCGACTTTTATTACATGCCCATGCTTTTAGGTTATATATATTTTTCAACTATACTTGTTTTTTTTTCAATATATAATAAAGCCCGGAGCATCCTAGAAGTTCTTTGAAGGTCTAATTTCCTTCCTAAGCAATTTTTAAGTATATTCCCCCATATATAGGGTCTCTCTTATATTTAGTTTAGCTTAGGTTCTTTCTTGAATACCATATTTATACTTAATAGGTTGGAGATAGTGATGGGATGTTATTCTTAACTTTCATGGTGCATTCACATAAGAAAATCTTTTTTTTAAGTTGCAAAATAAGTTAAAATCATTATTTCATTACATTTTTTGTTTAATCAACGATATATGTCATATGTCCCTTTACGGTACCTTTTTATGCCCCAACACTAAAAATTATTTAAAAATTAAATGTCAAGCTTTAATCCTAAATTTTAAATCCTAAACCCTACACCATATACCCTAAAAATACATCAAACCCTAAATTTCCTAAACCCTAACCACAACCCCTAACCTTAAACCTATTTAGTGTTGAGGCATAGAGAAACACCGAAAAAGAGCAGAAAATTTCTATTCATCCGTCAATCAACTGATAATTAGTTCATTATATTCTCTTTAAACCATAAATAAATACAAATGTTTTCCAATGAAACTTAGGACTATCATTTAATTAGTAAGGTCTTTTCCAAAGCGGGACAAAAAATGAGGCATTATGCTGAAAGACATAGCGCCTCTAAATCAAAGGGCCCATCAATAGTGGGATGTAAAACTAATAGCTTCAATAATGTGCATGGACGGTATGGGATGGATAGGATTGACAGATTCTTAAAGTATATTTTAATCCAAAAGAAAACCATCTGACCTAATTGACCCATTTATCTTAATCTCTGAGGCATAAAACTTTGTAGCTTGTCCCATAAGTGATGGGGTAGGGTAGGACTTAAGAGACCATGAGTTTAGGGCATGTTTGGAAGGACCTTCACCAACCTCATGTGGGTATGTCTCCACAAGATTTGACCATGAAGGCTCCTCACTAACTATTGCAGAACAGATATTAATCACACTCAACAAAACCCCACCATTGTCCATTGCCAACTCATTGAAGTAACCTACCAATGATCCAAGACTTGGCCATATCAAGTTCTTTTTAATCCTACTTCTGCACAATGTATTCGGCTCTATGATTGCAATTACTGACCTTAGCTCTTGGTGGACCCGAATTCGAAAGGGTCCATCAATTGTAATGAACTTTAAAGAGAGGAAAGCATGCATTCTGGATATGAACTTATCATCTCGTTTGGGAAAAGTTGTGCTGTCCATCGGTCATGCTTCAGTTTCAACCACTAAACATTGAGAATGGGAAGTTAAAGATATTTTTAGGGTTGAGAGGGTTTTTTCCTTTCTTTCTTGGAACTAAGCTTAACATTAGGGTTTTGCAAGCACAATTTGCAAAGAAGGAAGTTAAAGATATTTTCTTAACATTTGTATTTTTATTTACTCAAAATATTTAAATCGAACTCTTTATTACATATATGATCTGATGAAGTTAAATTTCATACTTTGTTTGTAAGACTGAATTCGATGACAAGTCCACCAATTGAACAAAGAGAGAAGAAAAACAATCAAACTGAATATCTGAAGTCGTGTCCTAAGAAATTGCTTCAAAGCATGCGATATATGGTAATTACTCTGTACATAATTTTAGTGGTAAGAGAATTCGTTTAAGGTTTAAAGTTTAAGGGTTTAAATGTAGTAGTTTTGAATTTAGGAGCTGTTGATAGAATTTAGAGTTTAGGATTAAAATTTAGGGTTTATAAGTTAAAATTTAAATACCTACTCATATTATCCTAAAACTTAAACCCTAATTTTAACCATGAACTCTAAACACTACACTAAAACTCATAAATTTTAAATTAAAACTATAAATCTTAAAATTAAGGTGCTTGTAAAATAAAAAAATATCACGAAATAATAATACTGCAATATAAAGAATACTTTTTTCAAACATGCAAACCCTGATTTCAGATAATTGTTCCATGATTCCCTCCTAATATCACAATGCAACGGAGTAACCGAACAAAGATCTAATGCGATGCCGACAGCCCTAATAACACGTGGCAAGATGACGGCGTTTCAGGTTACGTAAACAGCGCTTATTCAGCCACGTTGTCCACTGCAATGCCACGTTTCAACACCAACATTTTTTCTTCCTTTCTTTTTCCTATAAAAACCCGAAGGACTGAGAGAAATAGACAAAGCAACAAATAACATAGGATCTTCAAGTTTCTTGCTCTTACATATACACTTCTTTGATTTTCCAAGAAAAGAGAAAAACAACATTTTTACATAGGCAAGGAAGATGAAGAAGAAGATAGTGGTGGGGATGATGGTAATGGTATCAATGGTAGGGGTTTGCTGGGGATGGCAAGAGACGGCAAAGGACCAGTTGACCGAGTAATGATCAATCATAAACTTAAAATCATACTTCTTCTCTCTTTTTATATATATAATCTCCTTATGTTATAATCATTTGCAAGATTATGTTTGTGTGGCCCAATTCTATATAGCAAGTTAATTTACTGTTTGTTTGTCTCCTTTGCACTTGAGGGAAAAATTGATGGGGGGAAATCAGGCCCATCATGGTGAAGATGAAAACCAGGATGCGGCGGAGCATGGAGGACATGAAGGCCAAGAAATAAGTTTAGAATGGAGAGATGAAGCCCACCGAGCAGAAGATGGATCATATGCTTCAGCCGATGTTAAGGCTAAGTATGAGGCTGCCAAAGAGAGGGCTTCCCGGGCTATGGCTGATATTGGAGCTCAGATGAGACGGAATGTTGCAGAGCTTTGACTTCACCTACCTTTCTGCATCTTGGATTTTCTGAATTTACTCCTTTTATGTTTTCTTTTGTTTTTTCCTTACGGGGTTAAATTATAAATTTTATATATTGGAAGGGCAAAATCAAGTTCCCTTAAGTTTTGGAAAATTTTATTTCCATTACTTTTATGTCTTTTTTATCCGCTATAAGGCAGCATGGTCTCGAATGGAGAAGTTTATGTCCTGTGGCGATTAGGTAGGTGTTGCTTGTAAAGGTTTCCTTGGGGTTAGAATTTTTTGGGAACCAGAATTTAAAAATATTGAAAGTTCTATTTTTAAATAGAATAATATTGAGTTCTTAAATTGAATGTTTTTTTATTTCATTTTTTTCAAAAGTTTAAAGATTTTTATACTTTTAACTTTTTTTCCGGCCCCTTTTACTTTTAATTCCTATTTCGCCCTCACTCACAACAATTGCTAGTGACCTTCACTAGCATGATTTTCTTTTGTGATTCATTTATTGATATAGTCAGATTTGTTTGTATTTATATTTTGTCCAAGTCTTTTAATTAGATTTTAATTTTTTTATATATGGTTATTGTATGACATAATATGACTATTTTTCGTTTTATTATTGTAAGAAAATGTCTAATTATATATTTAGTATATGATGGTTACAAACTTCTATTATAATTTTAAATATTTTTTTTTCTAATAAAATTAACGTACTTTTATTGAAAGATTATTAACACGTCGATTACATTTAAATAATAATATACTTCATTAATATTTGTTAACCTATTAAATTAAAATTTATGTGTCATTTTATATTGTATATCAGTATAAATTTTAAATTTATTGGGCAAAAATTTACTTGGCACATGAACAATTTATATAGTTTGGAGTGTGTCCCAAGGTGTGCACTAGAGGCCAATTTGACGGTCAATATTCAAAGAAATGAGTGGTTTTGGAGAAGGCCAAAAATCTTAAAAACGACAAACTGCATTACTCTATGTTCAGAGAAGCATAGTATCCTAACAGACGCCAAGAGTCACAATATTTGTTATTCATTTCAAACTCCAAGTCTCCAATGACAAATGAATGCCCATTTTCCCACTGTTTCTTCAGCTGTGAAATTCAGAGAAATAGAAAAGAACCAACAAGAAGCTGCTTCAGATTCCAATGAGGCCCCCAAAAAACTCGTTACATCAGGAAAATCAGTAAACGAACAGTGCTGAAGTTTGACGATACGAAACCAAGACCATATAGCCGTCGACAACATCATTATCGTGAAACGTTCCAGTCATTGTTGCATGTTTCTTTTATTGTCTTCATATGAATCTTATCTTATAAAGTCAGAATCTCAACAGCACCGTCTTCAAATGAACCAGAATACATTGACTGGTGATGAGAAACATGGCATTTTCTGGTTTTGCGAGTGATGAACCCATGGATTGTTTTGGTGGTGATAGACCTGACGTTGTAATTGCTCCACCATTGAAGCCGTTGCACCTGATGAGTTGCCGGCATTTGCTGCTCTTCTTTCTTCTTTCTTGAACCGAATTCCACAAGCATTGCAAAGTGACTACAATTAAACAATAAATAGAAAAGAACCATGAAAAACCATTGAAAACTGTGCTTGTTTTCAAAGAAAGAACCGTTTATTTAGTTGTATATGTATATATATATATATACCTTCGGACCTTTTGGACCGTTCCTCCAAAGTGGTGTAGAAGTGGTGTCACAGTTAGCACAACGGCGAGCTATGAGTGTATCATTGCCGATATTCCCATTGCTTCCACGGCTAGCTTTTGCACCTTGCTGTGAATAACGTATGTTCTTGTCCTCCAAGCGAAAGCTAGACACGGAAGGGCTACCAGACTGGCGCTCATGGCGGAAACGCTTGTTGCCGCCGTTGTTTTCGCAAAGGCGAGTAGATGGAGTTCCCAACGAGAGGGTGCAGTCGACGGAAGAAGACGATGAAGAGGACGTGAAACGGTGCATGGCTGCTTCGTCGAAACATTTGTGGTTTGGCACAGGAAAAGGCATGGAGAAGGAGTTGCGTTGGCTATGAAACAGACAACATGAACATGCACCGAACGCCAGGTTTCCCTGAGAATTACTGCACTTGTGCATCATTTCAAAAATCAAATGTGGCTGGTTCAGAATGCTGATTAAATCAACCAGTAACTGCAGATGAGAGAAAACATAAGAAAAAAGGGAGGGATAATGCAACTGTAAATGAGATGGGGTGGTGAGTTTATAGTTAAAGGGTTAATGGCAGGGCCGTGCGATGGAGCTAGTCAAACGGTGGAAAGGAGAGGGAAAGTGCAATAATATAGTTTTTGAATAATAGAACTAAGATAGAACAATGGTAATGTACGGGAAAGGAGGGCAGTGGGAAGTGACAAGAGTTGTTGTCGTAGCTCTATAAAGCTAATAAAATGGCAAAATACCGGTCAGCTCCTGCAGTCAAATGCAAATGGAGAGATGTAAGTTGTACATGATTCGTATACACCAGAAATAAATAAGGGGAATCATTCCAATACAGCAAGATCTTGAGAAAGTTGATACATTAAAAAGTAAACAGATGTATTAACAGGGACGGAGTTAGAAGCAAAAAAAAAAAAAACAGTTAAAAGTCAATTAAATATTTAAAATTAAAAATTTAAAAGGACAAATACTTTATTTAATTAATATTGAAATTGAAATCTCACCTATAAGTTTATGTTTCTCTTTCTCTGTAGCAGCTCATTTCTGCTTCTTGGATATAATATATAAACACATTTATCCAAAAACAAAATATTACTATTTTTATTTTAGTTAAAAGAAGTAAAGATCCTAAAACTTGGTATGTGATATTGGGTTGAGACTTTGCTAAAGAGTTTTAAATATGGATTTAAATATATGAGAGTAAACTATATAAATAGTTACTCAATTATCAAAAGTTTTCATTTTAGTCATCCGTGCTTAACCTATCCAATGCCTAACTATTACACATAATTGTTACATTCTTGCTGGAAAAAACATTTATTTAGCTGGGTGGAAATCGTCTACCTCCTAACCATGTCTCCATTTATGTTTCCAGAATAAAATTAGGGGTTTAGGGTTTAGAGGTTAGGGTTAGGACTTATGGTTATGGTATATGAATTTAGAGTAGGGTGTAGGGTTTAGGATTTGAAATTTAGGGTTAGGGTTCCTAATTTAATTTTTAAGTGTTTTTCAACAGAA
The DNA here is from genome assembly GCA_030270665.1 of Hibiscus trionum. NCBI lineage: Eukaryota > Viridiplantae > Streptophyta > Magnoliopsida > Malvales > Malvaceae > Hibiscus > Hibiscus trionum. The sequence goes on along the minus strand of BSYR01000006.1, from coordinate 24,690,544 downwards.
AGCATAATTAGGGGCAGATGATTTTTGCTCTATTTAACTATACTAGAACAAGAATCCATCAAGTGATCCAAGTAGAAAGGAGATGTTATCACTAGGTGATTTGAATTCGAGCAGCTTATATTGTATGTGCGTTATTAAATGCTTAGGATTTAATGAACAGATATTATCTTGTAATCACACTAAATAATTTAGAAATTCAAATTAAAAAAAATTAGCATGTTGCTTATAAAAAATAATGCTTTATATACAAATAATGTAATTAATTTGAACTTTAACTTAACCGAAAATTTATACATAATTTATTTGAATTATAATTTAACCTAAAAAAAATTCGTTCCAGTTTTACCTTAATAAAAGTATTCTCAGTCATGTATTGTTTTATGAAAGATTCTCAATCGTGTATTGAATTAACAATTAGGTGCAATGGTTGAATATTAATTAATGTTTTGGGCAAACCGTTTGAATCCCAGCTCCAACCCCTCTAAACAGAAAATTTATTAGATAGATTTGGCTCATCACGTCATTTATGGTCACATCCAATAATATTTTTTTCGTTTTATTTTTTCAAGGTGAATCTTCATCTCTTTCCTACATGTAATTAAGGAGTAATCAATTACTTAAAAATTACACTAAAATGATGAATATTGAATGGACCATGGATGACGTGGTGAGCCGGATTCATCTAATAATTTTTCCTCTAAACAATTGTTTTAATTTTTCTGACCAATTAAGAGGTGACATGTGTTGTAATTCTAATAAATTTAAGTATGGGTGACTGAAATGAAAATGAACTTTAGTGACTTGTTTGCAAAAATATAATCTGATGACCAAAATAATTTGTTTGTATAATTGGGCGACGAATGGTTATTGTTAAATGAATTTTAAAAATATGTTTACACACAATATGTATGTGACAAATTCTAGTTTATATAAAAAAATAGTTCTAATAATATTTATAAAAAAAAATAGAATCGATCACAAGACCGTACTTAAACAACAGACATGATATTTTTTCAAGATGCAACCAGGAACAGTTTTATAACCTACCTATCATCGTCTTTTTGTCATCATTGGAACAGGGATTGGATTTCTGCAATTTGATACATATATTTCTAAACGATAAAAAGATAGATGTAACCTTTGTATTTTTAGTAGAAATGATGTATCATTTTTCGCTGCTTCTACTTAGTTTACATTATTAAAAATTAGGTTTAGAGTTTAAGATTAGAATTAGGATTTAGAGTATTAAATGTAGGGGGCATCATTTAGGGTGTAAGCCGTAGGGTTTAGGATTTAAAATTTAGGATTAGGACTTACAGGGACGAAACTATGTTGAGGGTGGGAGGGGCCATTGTCCCCCAACTTTGATAGTTTAATTACATTTTAAGTCTTTGATAATTTTGAAACTATTTTAATTAAGTCATTGTCCCTCTTAAAATTGCCTGGTATAATTTATTTTTATGACCTTATCATCACTTTTAAAATTAATTAAGTTAAGCATTGGCCCTAAATTTGTATGGTTTAATTGCTTTTAAGACCCTTTAATTTTAACATTAGTGAAATTGAATCTTATCTCCTTACTTTTTAAGATTCCGATCAATCTAAAGTTAAACATCTTGTCCTCGTGAATCAATTATAGTTCCGTCCCTAAAAACTTAAGATTTGACTTTATAGTGTTGGACAAAAAAAACATCAAAAAAGAATAAAAAATTTGCCCTTGTAATTTAAGGGTAGTTTTAGTATTAATTGGCGTTGTTACAATCATCACAATTTGACACTAACAAACTTACCCTACTCAATTTCTCTGTCAGACTTCAGCGGTGATGATTGTAACTCCACCAACTAATATTAAAACTTTCACTAACTATATTCAATTAAACTCTAACATAGACAAACATATGTATCACTTGTCAATTACCATAACAACTATACTTAGCAGTCCGCACTCCTATTTTTAAATTTTTTTAAAAAATAAATTTAATATAGTGTTATGTTGTATGAAAAAATTGATTTTATCTAATATATAATAGAAAATTTTATTTTTACATACTCATTTGAAAAAAAATATTTTAAATCATTATTTTTGAATTTCTAGATCCGCCACCGATACGTAGATTTCTCCTCAACCAAACCTCAGTGTTAGAGACTATGAAGTTCAAGAAAAGTCTGTTAAGTCTGTTAAAGTTGTTATACCTTCTGTTATACAACTGTAAATGTTCCCTACCTATCGAGTCTTGCTTATCAGTCAAGAATTGCTGTTAAAGCCTTTCTTATCTCAGTCTATATAAGCTGTGCTGCAAGCTCTGTAAACTTCACTTTGAATTCATCTATCAATAATACAAAATACTCTTTCTTTCTTGTTTCATTTCTTTGATCTGTTCAACTTCATCTTCTACCTTCAGTCTATAATTCAACATGGTATCAGAGGTTGAAAGTTCTTCTTCCAAGCCTTTCACCAACAAAACTGTGTCCATTCGTCTGGATGATTCGAATTATCTACTTTGGAAACAGCAAATTCTGTTTGCTGTAGAAAGTCTTGCTCTTATGGATTACATTGACGGTTCGTTGGTTGTTCCTCCACAAACTATTTCCGGTGCCGGTGGTACCAGGGTTACCAATCCAGATTATGTTCGTTATAGGCAAGAAGACAGTGCCCTTTGTTCTTGGCTTCTTTCTTCGATTGGGCCCTCGATTCTTCCCTCACTGGTGAATTGTCGAACTGCTCTTGATATCTGGAACAAGATAAAGCTCGATTTTTCAATAACTTCAACAACCAGGGTTATGCATCTTCACTGCTCTCTCAAGAACATTTGGAAGAGAGATCAGTCCATGCGAGAATATCTTTCCCAAATTCAGTCCGTCTGTGATAGTCTTGCAGCCTGTGGAAACCCTCTTTCTGAAACCATGCACATTTCGACGATTCTTTCAGGGTTGCCGCCGGAGTATGAGTCCGTTGTGGCGGTCATCACCTCCAGTCAGTAACCGTATAAACTCGACGGTGTTGCTAGTGTGCTTCTTGACACAGAAGCCCGGCAGTTAGAGTTTCTTAGTCATGGGTCAGTTAATCTAGCTTATGGCCCGTCTAATGGGTCTGATGTGGCTTATGCTCAGCAAGGCCCATATTATTCCAATATGGGTCAGAATAATGGAAGGGGTAATCCTAATCAGAGAGGAGGTCTAGGGTTTCGGCCGTTCCTTCGAGGGTCAGTTCCCAGAGGTAGAGGCGGCAGGCCTTTTCCCGGCCGCAGTGCCAAATTTGCGGCAAGATTGGGCATCTTGCCAATCGATGCTATTATCGGTTTAACCAAGAGTTCGACGGCAGTTCTGCGAATCAATGTTCTTTCGAGGATTTTTCTGAAGATCAAGGGGGTTTCTCGCAAGGGTTTTCTGGCCAAGGTGTCTTTGCTGGTCAAGGAGTATTTCATGGCAATCAGACTGGTGGTCAAGGTGTATTCAATTCTGCTGGTTCTGGGGATGGTAATTCTAAGCTTCCGGTGGCCACTGTTGCGGCTGTTTCCGATGACTTCAGTGGTGGCTATGGCGATGCTGCTTGGTATCCCGATTCGGGTGCCACTTCTCACTTGACTCCAGATGCAGGTAACATTATTCAATCCTTACCTTATTCTGGCAATGGTAAAGTTGCTGTTGCTAATGGTTTTTCTGTGCCTATTGCCAATGTTGGTTTGTCTATGCTTCAGTCTAAGTCTAGGTCTTTGCTGCTTAATGATTTATTGCATGTGCCTTCAATAAAGAAAAATCTCTTATCTGTATCTAGATTTACCAAAGATAATGATGTATCTGTTGAGTTTTTTCCTGATTATTGTCTTGTGAAGGATTTGATAACCCATCAACCAATATTGTGAGGGCTACAAACTGATGGTCTTTACAAGTTTACTGATGCTTCTGCTGCTGTTTCTTCTGCTAGTTCTAAGTTTGCTAATAATGTTGTTTCTTGTAATAAGTCTGATGATGTCAGTACTTGTATTGTTTCTGCAAATGCTTCTCAGCTATGGCATAGGAGATTAGGTCATCCTTCTGTTGATTCTCTTGTAAAGTTGGCTTCTGTTTGTAACATTTTTAATGCTAATAAAATGGTCTTTTGTGAAGCTTGTAAGTTAGGCAAGAGTCACAAGTTACCTTTTCAGAAATATGTTTCTGTTTGTTCTGAGCCTTTACAATTAATTCAGATGGATGTTTGGGGCCCTGCTCCTTTAATTTCTAATAATTGTTGTTATTACATTAGCTTCATTGATGCTTGCACTAGACTTACATGGATTTATTTTCTCTCAAAAAAATCTGATGTTTACAAAGTGGTTGTTGAATTTCATAAGATGGTTGAGAGACAGTTTGATAAGAAATTAAAAACTGTTCAATCTGACTGTGGCACTGAGTTTAAAACTCTTGAAACCTATTTTTCTCAATTAGGTGTTATTTTTAGACATACTTGTCCTTACTCTTCTGAACAAAATGGAAAGATTGAAAGAAAACACAAACATATAGTAGAATTAGGGCTTACTTTGCTTGCTCAGAGTAGTATACCTCTTAAGTTCTGGTCAGATGCTTTCTATACGGCTGTTTTTCTAATCAATAGATTGCCTTCCAAAGTTTTAGAAGGAGTTAGTCCTTATGAGAAGTTGTTTAAAGTAAAACCTGATTATTCTTTTCTAAGGGTGTTTGGTTCTCAATGTTTTCCATATACTAGGCCTTATAACAAGCATAAACTTGATTTTAGGTCTAAACCATGTACTTTTATAGGATATAGTTCTAATCAGCATGGTTATAAATGTCTTATGGATGATGGAAAAGTTGTTGTTTCCAAACATGTTCTCTTCAATGAATCTGTTTTTCCTTTTTCCTTCAAAACTAACTTTTGTGCTCAAAATAAGAATGGGGCAGTTGACTTCTTCAAAGTCAAGTATCATGGTCCTGTTTCTTCAAATCCAAGTCAGAGAGCTCTTTCTTTTTCTTCTCAATCCAATTCTTTTTCTCTAAGGCATAATAATTCTCAGAATTCAAATTTTTCTTCTAATTCTAATAATTCTGATAATGCCTCTTTGTTTCATCCTGTGGAACAATCTGTTTCTCTGAGTCCTGTGCCTGTAAGGTCTGTTGCTGGTGGATATGTTGTTAGGAGCCCTGGTGTATCTGTTGATAGGGATGTTTCTCCTGTTGATTCACAATCTGAGCAGTCTTCTGGTCATGTTGCTCCAGTTCCTGCTGATTCTCAGATTGAAAGATCTCCTAGTCACATTATTTCCTCTCCAGTTCCTATTGTTTCTGATTCTCCTTGTCTTAGTTCAACTCCAGTTCCTTCTCTGGCTTCTGATCAAGGTCAAACTGTTGTGTCTGATCAATCTGTTATTCCTCGAGCTACTGTTCCAACTCATACTATGGTGACTAGATCTAAAGCTGAGATTTTCAAACCTAAGGTCTTTCATGTTTCTAAAGAGATTGATCCTCAACTACCTAAAGATGTTTATCAGGCTATGGATGTTGCTGAATGGAAAGAAGCTGTACTTAAAGAATTAGATGCCTTAGTTAAAAAAGGAACTTGGGATTTAACTCATCTTCCCAAGGATAGAGTTCCTATAGGTTGTAAGTGGTTGTTCAAAATAAAAAGGAACTCTGATGGTTCTATTGCTAGATACAAAGCAAGGCTTGTAGCCAAAGGATATTCTCAACAAGCTGGCTTTGATTACAAGGAAACCTTTAGTCCTGTTGTTAAACCAGTGATTGTTAGGGTCCTTCTTAGTGTTGCTCTAAGTAATGGTTGGCCTCTGAGACAAATTGATGTAGACAATGCTTTTTTCAATGGAGATTTAGCAGAGGAGGTGTATATGATGCAACCGCCTGGATTTGAGCAAGAAGATGGTTCAGGACATCAGCTTGTTTGTCGGTTGAAAAAGTCTCTGTATGGTCTGAAGCAAGCACCTCGTGCTTGGTTTGATAAATTTAAAGAGCTCTTAGTAGAATCTCTTGGGTTTACTGCTTCTCTTGCTGATGTTTCCTTGTATTTCAGAGAGCGAGAAGGTAGTAAAGTTTATATTTTAGTCTATGTGGACGACATAGTTGTCACGGGGAATAGTTCTTCTGAGGTTGATAAAGTAATACAAGATATCAACTGTGTTTTTTCAATTAAGGATTTGGGATCTCTGAATTTTTTTCTGGGCATGAGTATCACTGTTGTGCACAATGGTTTTGTTCTAAGTCAAAGGAAGCATGTTATGGAGTTACTTGATAAAGTTCAAATGATGGAAGCCACGCCTACATCCACACCTATGGTAACTACTCCTAAGTTGTCTCTTTCTGATGGTGTACCCTTCTCTGATGCTACGCTTTACAGACAAGTGGTAGGATCTCTTCAGCATATCTGCTCTACTAGGCCTGACATCCAATTTTTAGTTAACAAGGTTAGTCAGTACATGCAAGCTCCGCTTGACACACATTGGAAGGCTGTGAAAAGGATTGTTCGATATCTCAAGGGCACAGCTGACCATGGTTTGTTTTTTAGTGTATCTGGGACTTCTACATCTCTTGTAGGGTATACTGATTCTGACTGGGGCACTAATTATGATGATAAGAGATCTACAGGTGGTTATTGCATATTTCTTGGAGGCAATCTAGTAGCCTGGAGTTCGAAGAAACAGAGTGTAGTTTCTCGTTCTTCCACAGAAGCAGAATTTCGGGGTATTACTGATGCAATGTGTGAAGGAATATGGATTAAGTCTCTTCTTCAAGAGTTACACATACCTCTAGCTTCTACTCCTGTTTTATGGTGTGATAACACCAGTGCAATTGCACACTCTGCAAATCCTGTTCACCATGCTAAGCTCAAACATGTTGAGCTAGATCTTAGTTTTGTTCGGGAAAAAGTAATTGATGGCTCATTTCGTATTGACTATGTGCCAGCTGCAAAGCAAGTTGTTGATGTCTTGACTAAACCTCTGTCAGCTTCTTTTTTTGTTAATCTCAGACACAAATTAAAGGTTTTCTCTGCTGAGGAGTTAAGGTTCAAAACTATCAGCAAAACTGACTAAGTGCAGGTTCGAAGAATGCTCGTTGTTCAAAAAGGTTGCTGGTCTTCAGAAGAAAAGAAGAAGAGAAAGTAGAAAGCATGTTAGAGGTTGCTGGTCTTCAGAAGAAAAAAAGAAGAGAAAGTAGAAAGCATGTTAGAGACTATGAAGTTCAAGAAAAGTCTGTTAAGTCTGTTAAAGTTGTTATACCTTCTGTTATACAACTGTAAATGTTTCCTACCTATCGAGTCTTGCTTATCAGTCAAGAATTGCTGTTAAAGCCTTTCTTATCTCAGTCTATATAAGCTGTGCTGCAAGCTCTGTAAACTTCACTTTAAATTCATCTATCAATAATACAAAATACTTTTTCTTTCATGTTTCATTTTTTTGATCTGTTCAACTTCATCTTCTACCTTCAGTCTATAATTCAACACTCAGCAAATCTTAGCATTGCTTCAAGCTCACGGGATTCCGTTTTATTATCCCCGTTTTCAGTATTTGTTGACTGGTCTTTCCCGATATTCCCCTGGCGATGAAGAAAAGTTTATGGTCAGCTGGCAGAGGAAAGCTTTGCAGTTTAAGTTTAAATTACAGCTTCCACCTTGGCCTTTGTTTTGGCAAAGTAAAGACTGACAGGCGTCAGATTTTTTCATTCTTTAGACATGAAACATGACAATCATCACCAGATTTCCAGTAAGATTTTGTACAGTATACGCACTCACACTAAATTAAATGAATAGAAATCCTTTTAACTTTTTTGGTTCACTTATTTCACGTTAAAAAATTAGATTTATAGATTAAAATTAATAGTTAAAATTAAAATTTAAGTTTAGAGTTTAGAAAATTATGAGTATATGTATTTTGTAGGGTTTAAAGTTTAAGATTTATAATCTAGGGTTAAAACTTAAAATTTAACCTTTTTTTGTATTGGAACAAAGAAAAAGACACCGAAAAAGGGCAAAAAAACTTATGTTCAAGCTAATTACATAACGCTAGGGTGCGACAGCTTTGGTTAAGATTAAAAAACGGCGGTTTTCGGTTGAAACCGAAATTATTACGTTGTCCATAACATTTCAAGGGTGTAACCGAAATTCTTACAAATTGTATAATATTTTAAGTTGTAACCTATATTATTACAATGTCCATAGCATTTTAGGTTGTAACCGGAATTCTTATCTAACATTTTAAGTTAAATTTTACCTCATGAAATATTTTAGGGTAAAACCTAAATTCTTACTAATTGAGTAATATTTTAGGTTGAAGAATGGAGACTAGCCTAAATTAACCTTACACCCTTTAAATCCTTGTGCAATACGTAACTTTAAAGTGAAAGAAAAGATTGTGGAGCTCCAAACCTTATAGGCTAGAAATGAGATTATCATCTTATCTAAAAATCAAGATCCCATGAACACACCCGTGTATGAAAAAAGAAAGAAAATATTGGGACTCAGAAGAGTGGGTCTTTGGAATCAGTCAGTCTTTGTTCGTTTGTTACTTTTGCTGATGCAGAGCAACAGTATTCTTCTGGAACTCTTTTATGACGATTAAGAAACTGATCACATCCCTGTTTCTTCATCATGCATGGCAGCAGACAGCAGCAGGCAGTGTTAAAAGAACTGGTAACATTGGCACAAAAAATAAATAACATAACATCAGATATCAAATGAGAAATGATAAGAATACACTAATATTTTATGTTTTTTATAGAAATAAATTACAGGATCAATAACCCAACAATGGGTTTTGTGAAAGAAAAAAAATTAATGTTCGAATAATTTTGTCTGTAAGGTGTGTGCGCCTCATTAAAAACTAAAAAAATATAAACAGACCTTAAAATTATCTGTGTTTACAAACAGTGAGAGTTTAACGGCAGCCGGTCAAGTGAACGGATGGTTTCTTTTTTTATTTTTGGACAATTGGGCATGTATGTGTATATAACATATTCATCTCATGATAACTACAATTATGTGTATATAAGAGCTATTTATATATCTATTTTATTATGTTTATTTACTTGTACTGTTGTAGAGTCCAATTGGTTTCTGCAGACTAACAAAGGAAATTGTGTAATTTCAGCCAATAATTATAGGTTTGTGCAGCTGCAGGTATTACTTATTTATAAACAAATGGTTTATATATATTATATGAAGGAGACATGGAAACTAAGAAAGGTTTGATAAAATTAGGCGTCTTCAAGAATTATGAGCTTAAAAAGAATGATAAAAAATTTAAAATCATCCGTTTGATTTAATAAGTTATCTACGCAATCAAAAAATTTACAATGCTTTAAGTTCTTTTTACATTAGTGACACTAGTGTTTTTTTTTAATGTAGGAAATGTGAGGAGGTTAATAATTAGAGAAATATCAGGCAATGGTGATATTGTAAAAAAGGGAGAAAATAGATGTTCGTGTGAAAAAGCAGCCATGATGGTCGGAATAGTTATGAACCACGGTGAGTTTGAGTGAGATGAACGGTGGTTTAAGATTTGGTAAAATACAGAAAAAATAAAATATTAGATTTTATTCAAAATGGATATCCAAAAAGGGGTCTTAGCCCAATACGACATGCCATCTTATATAGCCTAATGCCAGACAGTTAAAACTAACCCTATAACAAACCTTAATAAACTCCAATTGAATCAAGCTGTTTACAACTAATTAACAACTAATTAACCCACTCAAATATTGTAACAGTTCGCCAATCTTGGATCTATTATGTGTAATGTTGAAAGGGATCTCTACTATACTCAAAGATCTTTTTGAGAAAAGAAAGTCAAAACGTATTTAAATCATCTTAGCTTTATTTTTAAAGTTTTACGTCTCGGTAATTTTGTTTTTTGTACGAATCTTGTCTAATTTTAATCTTATTTAGAGAGGAGAAAAAGGAGACTCTAAGAAAAAGAAAAGTGTTCCTAATGAGTCTAGAACTCATGACGTAAGGAAAATGAGCGAACAAAGATGAGCAACTTGGTCAACCAACCAATTGTGCTCGCTCACGTCTTGGTAATTTTGTTTTTAAATTACAACTAATTATCATGTTACATTTATTGACTTGGTGTCACATTCACATATATATAACATTTTAAGTTGGTGATTTTTCGACAAATTTCAAAACTTTATTTTTGGTTTATGATAAGTTTCGAAACTTGTTATGAAAGAACCTAAAATGTTATAAAAAAAAAGTATAACATTTCGGTTATGAGATATCATTTTAGGTTCTGTGTTTTCAGACATTTTAGTTGTCATTTTTTAACCAGGCACCGCCCATAGACTCACCCTCCGGAGAAAGTTGGTTTAGAAGTTTTGGCCGGAAAAACGTGGCGGGTGTTCAAAATCGGGGGTTTGTAGTAGGCCATGGTTTTCTTAGTTAATTACCTGCCGACTGAGTCACATGTTATATGGAGAAGGAGGAGATGGATAGATGGAAATGACAGGCAGAGAAAAGGAGAAGAAATTAACTTATAAGATGACATTGTTAGAAATATATTTTAATATTTATAGTAGTAAACAACCTTTCAATCTAGTCGAGCCATGGACACCAGCACGGCAGACTTGATGTATGTTTCACTTTAAAATAAAATGAAAATAAAAAGCTAAAAGACGGGACAAGAGAAAAATAACAGCACAACCCACACAGCTCTAAGAGGTTACAAAACACTAACCTGGTGACTCTGAGAAAAGCATATAAAAATTGCAAAAGCCAGGATCAATACACAAAGCTGTAAGCATGTGCTAGTAAAACACCCTGTAACATTTAATTATTTCCAACTTATGAAGCACAGAAAAGTAACTATTCAAATAGAACACCTCAACTTCTGGTTATGACTTATGCCGGCCGATATGAAAATGAAACTCTTCACTCAAGCATTGACCAACGAGTTAATTAAAAACAAACTTATCAACTTACAATGAAAGTAAATAATTCAACAACCAATTTTAACAGCATTTGAATGTTAAAACTACCTACTTCGCCAACCAGAAGCAGATTTCGGAATGAGTGTGATAGCATTTGAGGCAGCTTCTAACCTACATCATGGTTACAGTTCATCTGTTAATAAGAATAAAATACAATGCAAAAGTCGAAAAACTGGCATCATGTACATGCTTTTCACACACACACAAAAGGAGGAAAGGATAGAGAAAGCACTTAGAAATCTCTTCAACTGCCTTCATAATTTCTGATGAACTTGTTTCCACCACTTGACCCCCAAAAATCATCTCATCCAGGATAGTGTGTACCTGCAAAGAGTTATCGAAGATTTGAATAAAATAAATATATTAACCAGGCCCATGTCGGTGAGAAACAAAAATGACCAAGCAAAAGCAAGGTAGATTTAAATCAGAATCTTCTTGTAAAAAGAAGACATTCTAGGGACTTTAATTTACTTTTTAGGGCACAGATAGGAAATTAAAATGATGCCATAGGAAGTGACTATTGAGCTTATTCTAAAGTCATTCCTTGGTTAGCAGGCATAAAGGCAATAATGCTCATCTTTACTAGAAGCTTTAGATTGACTATAACATGAACAAGTGGTGGAACTATGGAACTTATGCAAGGCTAACTTCAAAAGTTACTCTCAGCAAGCTGCATGGTGATCAAGTCAAAATACTATGGAACTTTGGCAAAGCTAACTTCCAAAGTTACTCTAGGCAAGCTCCATGGCAATTGACCCTTTTGGCACCACAAAGCATACCCCATAAATGTTTTGCAACAATATCATATCCGGTAAATTAGCTGTGCCATCCTCTTGCATTTCAAAGAACCAAACTATAAATAAAGATGAACTTTATGTTCGGCACTAAATAGATACAGATACTAGTGATGAGAGATACAACCTTGCTGTAATTGAACACAATGTCAAGCTCGCAAACATTCTTGAAGCATCTGTCCAACGTTTCCACAAAAACTGAAGGCATCATATCTAAAGTAAGTAAAATGATCAAATATTTAAAATAAATATCAATAATTATTGTTTATGGCTTTCCAGTTTGTAAGTAAATGCATGACAAACCTGCTAAAATGTTCTGATCAGGAAAAAAAACATGCAATTTTAGAGCCAAGAATCCATTGAATCTTACAGTTTATAAACACTAATTGCTAACATTGTTCATACAGAAAAGATGGGTGACAATATAACCTTTCCACTTAAAAGACACCTGACGTAAATACAACAAAGTCGGGTGACACAACAGTTATCGCCGATTCCAGCACACATGAAAATCAATGTTCATTTTTCACTAAATGCGCAAATAACAAAATCCGTTCCATAAATAGGTGCTTCCAATTCAAATCATCACAAAGACCATAACAATGAATCCATCCAGATTTAGAAAAGAGGTTTAATATCTATAATGCAACATTTAAGTATTGATTATTGAGACATCTCCAAATACAGAGTAAATTCAAATCTAGATCCGGAAAGGGCTATAACTAAGAACTACATTTTATAGATAGATCAGTCCATTATAAGTAAATTCTAAAATAAATTTTGAAAGATACCTTGTATCAAGTCAAGCACGGCTAGCTCATTTTCAGAACTATCAAACACAAAGACAAAGTAAAGAGTAGCAAAATGCTTGTAGACAAGGCAACTATCCTGCGAGTGAGAATTATGAAACAATTAAACAGAATTCTTGTACTAAAGCTATGGAAGTTATTGATAAGATTCAAACAAAAGTTCTAATCAAGAGTAGAATATAAATAGAAATTGATCGGTGTCAAGTCTTAAAAGAACACGGGAAAATTAGAAAATAAAAGAAATTACCGGACCAAAAATTGATTCCGCATCTATGAAATTGCTAACGTTCTCAGCTCTACTGCACAAGACTGTTAAAAGATAAAAATCAAAAGTGAAAGGGAAAAAAGAAAGGCATAAAAAGTACTATAAGTACGAATCGATTATGCAGAATACCGAAGGAGATCACAAAAAAGGAAAACGAGGTTCATTCGACCCAAACAGAGAAATTCAAACTAATCACAAGCTAAAACCATAACAAATTGAGAGATCGGAACCTGCAAAAACGCCGCGTATGAGCTCCTGCTGCTTCTCCACCGACTGATTTGAACGAAATTCGGAGCCACGTCGGTTATTGTGAAGGAATTTGGATTAGTTAATAATATCGCGAACTTCAATTGTGAAATGAAAAAGAGAAAGAGAACTTCACCAGATATTCGTAAAATTTTGCTAGTCGAGTCTTGCCTTGAGTGTTCATCACCATCACAGCCTTTATCATCTTCGCTCCTTTTCTCACTCTAACTAAACAGTTTTTTGGATCTGTTAAAAATGTTTAAATCTAGATATACAGTATGATAAATTTGATGAATGGACAACAAAGTCCTCGATGAGTTAGTAGAAACGAAATATAGACGATGGGGTTAAATTGGGAATATCAAACTTATAAATAAAAAGAAGTCAGTTTAGCCCCCCCCCCCCCCCCCCCTTCTCTCCCTTTTTTTCTGTTTCTTTGGGCTTTTTGAACTTCTATTTTCTTGACAAATTAAATTTGTTGATGAAAATAATTGACGACGGTTTTTATATTTTTAACAGTTCGATCAATTTAACGTAAGTAATAGTTTTCTTTAACAAAATAAAGAATAAAATTATATTTAAAAAGGCTGAGGTTCAAAAATATCGTTAAATTAAATCTAACATTCAATATTTATATTTTTTAGGTTAACTTTTTTATATACATTTTATCAATTCTTCTAATTCTTTTTTCGAGCTATATTTAGTCATTATCTATATTTAGTACAGTTATTTTTCTTTTAACGAAAATACCGCCTAAAACTTAAAATTTTTCATGATGTTAATGTGGTAGTCTAAATAACCCTTTGTCACATTGACAACAATATACATAATGTTGTGTTGTGATGTGAGTTGTCAATTAGTGCCATAAAAAATATAATAACTCAATCATTATTTCCGTTAAAATTAAAAGATTAAAAAATATTAAGAATTAAATTTAAAAATTATAATTAAATATATATTAATAATATATATATATATATTGAGAATTAAATTTACCTCATTTTTCATAAGAAAAGTGTGATTTCTGAAGAAACCATCTTTATCTTTCATGAATTAAAAAAGGCATTAGATATAAAATAATTAAAAACGTAAATTTTAAAATGATAAGTAAATAATTAATTTTTTTTTAAATGTGACTTGTGGGATATAGACATAATTCTATAACAACTCATAAAATATTAAATTCTATTTTTTAATTTTTTTTAAACATATACAAAAGGAAAAGGTATACCTACTATAATATGATCCCTTCTAAGGTGAGATTATAAAACTTTCCGACATTTTCAAATGAAAAAGTGGGATATACAATACCTTCCAAGAAAACATTACAAATTCCTCCAACATGCCTTGATTCCCAGTTTCTACATGTGACATGATGGAATAGTGTAAATTCTGAAATACCTCCCAACATTTTTATGCTAGTTGCTGTGACATCTTCCATCGGAATCTTCTACAGACTGTAGCTTCAAGCCGATGAAATCAGAAAACTGTGCAAAGGCCTAAACAACTACCAAGAGCGATATACAAGCAAAATACATATGCTGCATCAACCTATATATGCCATCCTCCTAAATATACAGTTCCATTATGCACTAGCAGAACAATACTGATATACTCAGAAATGCATTTCACTAACAAAAGTAAAGTACAGATATAAATAACAAATGAAAAAAATCGGGACTCTTTGTGGAATGCTGCCTGTATGGTTATCTTGGTGAGGAGGTTGTTAGCTGGTCAGGGTTTTTTGTGGGTGGCCTGGTGCCATGCTTATATTCTGAAGGGAGTGCCTTTTTTGCAGCTGGATTCTAGGACTTCGATGAGCTGAATATGGAAGCAATTGTTAAAGATTCGGGACAGTCAGAGAGGGCTGTTGTCGAATGTTCCTTTAACTGTTTCGCAAGTTTGGTTGGAGCTGCGTCCTAGAAGGGAGAAGGCTTGTTGGCACAGGCTTATATGGTCTCCTTTACACATTCCTCGACATGCGCTTATAGCATGGATGGCCATTCTTGAGAGGTTACTTACCAGGGATCGTCTTAGCTCTTGGGGAGTGTTGGTTGATGATTCATGCATTTTGTGTGGCGAATGTGGTGAGACTAAGGATCATCTTTTTTTTTTTGCTGCGAGTTTTCTAAATTGATTTGGAAGCGAATCTTGCAAGGGTGTGGTATTCATCGGGAGGTTTTTACTTGGAATGTTGAACTTGATTGGGCAGTGAAGAACTTTAGGGGTAAGTCTCTTATCGCTCTGATTTTGAGGCTTGCTTGGAATGCTTTCATTTACTTTGTATGGAGGGAGCGAAATTCTAGGATTTTTGGCGCGTCTTCCTCTACGGTTGATGATATCTTTTTGTGCATACGAGACATTGTTCATATACGGTCACAGGAAAATGTTAATCATTTGCGACAGTGTATAGATTCACAATTGAAATCAAATTGGGACTTACTTGTATAGGGTGGGTCTAGTTATATTTGTTTTATTGTACAGGATTGGAGTTTTTTGGTAGCAGGAGTTTTCCCTGCTCTTGGATAATGAAATAACCAATTATCCAAAAAAAAAAAACAAATGAAAAGATAGAAAAGGGAATTCAAGAGCATTCGGACTGATGATAAAAGTATTATGCAAAATTATATTAATTTAATCTTTTTATTATACGAAAAGTGTAAAAAAACAAAAATATATTTACATTCTTTATTGAATAAGGAATAATACTCACAAGAACATGAATTTATGAAAATTTGATCAAGAAAAAACCATGAATTTATGAATACTATTTAATAAAATTAACCTGAACACTAAACATATGCAACAGAGAGGAAGAGCAGATCTGGATGGATTCGAACCACCAACCTCTCGATCCTCTAACGGGATTGAGCGCTCTGCCATTTTGAGCTTACAGATCTTCCTGACCACAAGAAATAAACCGCGCATTAGATTTCGGGGTGCAATGTTTTGTTTTCGTTCTTTTCCTTTACCATACGGAATAAACTTATAAACCTCTACCCCCACACTTAAATTCAATAGATTTTTTTTACCTTAACCATATATTGTTTTTACTCGTAATTCAACTCCCCTATATATCACCACCAAACTTGCATTATGTCGTATACAAACGTGTGAACCAATATAATTTTGTTCCTTGTTTAATTTATAAAATTCAGTTTAAATAAAAAATATTAATATGGAGAATTCAAAAACAAGTAAAAATTCAGTTTAAAGATACAAATGAAAAATCAAACTAGAAGGAAGGGGAGGGGGAAAGAAATATGAAATTGGCTTCATTACAAAAATCTTGAATATGAAATAAGCTTCTTTTTTTGACAAAAGAAATAAGCCTTCAATATAAAGATTTATCTATATGATATCCAAAATATAAAACCTTCCGGCCTTTAACCTGCAGTTATTTTTTAGAGATCCAATTCCTGCACCAAGTCATCTATACAGTACACGAAAATTAGCGTAAAATAAGGGTAATTCACTGATAATTTAAAGTAGAACACGATCATCATACCTGCAATATGCAGGTATCAAAACTGCAAACGAAGAGTTTCCGAGCAACATAAACACGAGAAACGTGAAAAATAAGAAAGAAAACACCAGAATTTACGTGGAAAACCCCTTGATAAACAAGGGGAAAAACCACGGGAGACCACCGAAAAATCTTCACTATCTAAAGGAACTGGTTTACAAGGCCTACTTGTACCTCTTTCAGTACTTGATAATCTTCCACAACAAAAACTCCTCAAAACTAATCTCACTACAACACTGCATAAAACCAAGAGGTGTTTCAAATGACTTAATGCTTCAACATTTGCATTTGTTTGAAAAATTCTTCAAAGAATTGACCTGCTACCGGCATAGGATTCTGCTTTGAATGCCTCCACAGCTCAATTCCGTGTCTCCACAGTGCTTCAAATGACTTGCATCATACACCCTGAATGTCGACCAAGCTATATAGACAAACACTTCACAGCACATATCTTTTCCGGCGTTACTCAAAACAAGGGGATAACATGATGGATTAAAGCTAGAGATACCTCCAAACATCGTCACACTTCATCCCACATGCCTTGATTTCCAATTTCTATCAAAAAGAAAGAGATGCAGTATAATGGAATATAGAAAATCCACAATACCCACAATACCTCATAACACGGTTGCACTCACTGCCATAACCAAGTTACGCAGACGAACACTTCATCCAGGAGAAATTGATATCCCGTTTCTATCAAAAATAAAAGACACGGAACATGATGGAATAGTGTAAATCCAGAAATACCTCCAACCCATTATGCTCCCCACCGACTGCTGTGACCAAGCTATACCGTCAAACATTTCCTCCCACATACCTTCATTTCCAGTGTAAATGAAAAAAAGGAGCAAAGCAACATGATCGAATAAAGAAAATACAGAAATACCTCAACCCCATTATGCTCACCGCCGACTGCTGTGACCAAGCTATACCATCAAACATTTCCTCCCACATACCTTCATTTCCAGTGTAAATGAAAAAGAGGAGCAAAGCAACATGATCCAATAAAGAAAATACAGAAATACCTCAACCCCATTATGCTCACCGCCGACTGCTGTGACCAAGCTATACCATCAAACATTTCCTCCCACATACCTTCATTTCCAGTGTAAATGAAAAAGAGGAGCAAAGCAACATGATCCAATATAGAAAATACAGAAATACCTCAACCCCATTATGCCCACCGCGGACTGCTGTGACCAAGCTAGACCGTCAAACATTTCCTCCCACATACCTTCATTTCCAGTGTAAATGAAAAATAGGAGCAAAGCAACATGATCCAATAAAGAAAATACAGAAATACCTCAACCCCATTATGCTATGCTCACCGCCGTGACCAATGCTATACGATAAAAACTGCCTTGACCAAGCTGTACACAATGGAATACTATAAACCCAGAAATACCTCCGAACATTTTAAAGACCGCTGCTGTGGCTTCTTCAATAGAAACCTTCCACACAGTGTACCTTCAAGCCGGTAAAAGCAGATACCCATGCAAGGGCCTAAAAACTACAAAGAGCTATATACAAGCAAAATACATATGCTACATCAACCTACATATGACATTCTCCTAGGATAGTATACAATCCCAGTATGCACTAGCAGAGCAAAGCTGATATACTCGGAAATGCATTTCAATAACAAAAGTGAAGTAAAGATAAAAATACCAAATGAAAAGAAAGAAAAGGGAATTCTAAAGCATTCAGAAAGAAAATAAACTGAAATCTAATAAACAGTGCAGCTGGGATTGATATTTTTGTTAGAACCTTAAATGGTTGATTTAAGTTGAAGTAAATTCTCCAGGATTAAATTGGAGAGCATAAAACCAATATATACTCCATAAGATTGTACAGCCATTTTAAATTTTATTAGAATAATAGTGTTGCTCTGTATAAAATTTATTGTTAGGATCTATATGTTAATACTGCTTAAAATTGGATTTTAAAGTTAAGAAGATTTAATAAAACAAAATTATATTAAACCAACAAATATTCATTTTATGCTTACCATTATACTTACTAAAATTGGGAAAATCAATACCAAAATTAAACAATCTAAAATTAGACAGCTGATTCTAAAATTAAGCTTCTCTACGAAGAATGATCAGTAAAAGAAAGCCAATAATTAATTCAACTTTAAAAAACAAGGATTTAAGTTCAAAAAATTAATAAATTCTATATCCCCAGAAAGTGTGATATAATTAATTTAAAAACCATGTTCATGGATATTACCCTTTTATCCTTCAGTCAACTTAAACACCTTAATTTGTTAAAAAAAACTAATTGTTACCGTCTCATGTTGTCTAAGTTGCTGTTAAATCTACTTGCATAATAAAATTAAATTTTAAAGTAAAATTAGGTAAGGTAAATTGGGGTTAAAATATGTAAAATAATACCTTGGCCTTGAGATACGCTAGTAGTATGGCTTGGGAGTTCATGAGCTTATTCCAGCGTTGATGATGATGTTGGATCAAGCATCCATCCCGTATGATGCAAAAAATATGGAAATCGAGCAAGGGAAAGTGGGAAAAAGAATAAAAGAGCAGGAGACACAATACGACACCGCAACAGAGGGGAGAACCCGGGCAACCCCGTGCGAACTCCCCTCAAAAACACCAAAAAAGTAAAATTTTATTAAGTTTGGGTGACCTGCCATGCAAGCGCACCTGCCATGGCAAAGGTCTTGGACGACAAAGATAGATCAGGACTCAGTCCCCTAACAAATAAATATCATCAGTAGGACCTTCCGACCTGACATCTTACACATCCTTTCAAAAACAAACCATTCGATCCCACATCGCCGGTTCACAGCTTCAGACGCCTCGCTAATCAACACCGTACATCTGAAAACAATAAGCACCTCCAAATCTCAGCCGCTGATGAGACAATCCCTACAAAATTACATGAACAAAACATAAACGCCAATAAAGCCTGCGACCTTATGCCTGCAAGGGCCTTCAAATACATACTTTGAGAGCCAGAAACGCTGGATATCTTCAATTTAATCTTTGCTTCCTTGCCGGCAAAGGCCTTTGAAAGCATAGATCCGACAACGTCGCCCTTTTCATCGTACCAAATCAGATAACAAAAAGGAGCAGTTGGGCCGATGCGAGCAGATCTGGAGACAGAACCCCCGGGAGGGAAGACATCGAAGGGGGAAACGAATCTGCAAAAAGCATACGGAAAGAAGGAAAAGATAAGAGCAATTAGTTGGAATGGGTGGTTCTCCCTTGACAAAGCCTTAATTATATAGGGTATTTAAGGCGGATGGACGGTCCAGATATAAGAGTCTGGGACGCTGAAATGGTTTAGATGCGTCCACGTGTCATTAAGTCGGCATCTTATTTTATATATTTAGAAAAGTATGTTGCGGATAGGAAGGGGCTGATGAATTAGGTTAAGCGACGAATGCTTGGGCACCACGGCCACGTGAAACATGAGTTGGAGACAGGTCAATTTGGCGAAATTGCGTTGTAAGTACGCAGGCCTGGGTTGGATCTGAATTGTTCTTTCTTAATCTTATCACAGGCAACTTGACCGTATGTATTAATCTATTCAATAAAATAAAATTAAAGTAATTAATTTATGATCAAATTAATATAATATGTAAATAACAAAAAATTACTGATCTACTCTATAAAATTTGATTTATTAAATTAAATTAAGATCAAGTTAATATAATATGTAAGTAATAGATACTAAACTTGTATTTATAAAATATTACGTTAACGGTCAAGTCACCTTCATCATTAGATTTTAACGACAAATGATTTAATTAATGTCATTTAAATAGTTAAGTGATTTGATTGAATAAATTAAAAATCGCTGGTCAAATTAGAAAGACTTATAGTTACGGAATGCCTCTGTAGTCTTTCTAATGCTAATGCCTTCTTCCTTCATTCATTTTCTTTTAGTTGCGGTAGCTTCCGCGCCAGCAAGATACGGACAGCGAAGCCAAAGCAATACTAAACAAGCGAGAAAAGCCCTATATATTCTATTAGTAAAGCCTAAACGTCCTTATTGAAAACTAAAGCGCTAACGAGCAAGAAAAGACCCCTTACTATAGATAGGCTAAAATGGTCATGGATATAGTTAACCCAATTATGGATATTCATCGAACAAAATCGAACCCATATAATGGACATTTTGAAAAAGCCCGATTCTTCAGCATTACTAAACAGTATCTAATAAGGCTTTGCCAATACAAACCCAATCCATTAGTGATATCTTGATTTGTTCCATTTCTTTTTCTCCTTCTCCATTTGTAATTTTCTCTATATGGAAAATGGAAATGCGGAATTTTTTTTTGTTCAAATAGAAATGCAGAATTTGGTCCTCGACTTCATAATCCGTATTAGATTTATATCAGTTTCCAGAAGAGCAATAATATTCCATCTTACTAACCAAGTTTCTTCTTAAGATTAATTTTCTATTTTATGGTTTTTTTTGGATTTTTTGTGGTCCTAAACTGATCTATGACTTGAACAATGGCAGAGCCACATGTTGTTTAAGGGGCAAATTGACCCATTTAATTAGTTGTGATATAAAATTTTTAATTAGTTAAATGGGCTTTTTAAGAAATTAATATAAAAAAAATTAAAAATATTAAAATTGACCCTACTTAATTTATTTGAGTATAGAGTCAATAATATTTATATTATAATGGTATGAGAATCCTCGTACCCAAAATCTACTCCACTATATGACCGCTGCTTATGAGCATTGGCCCTGTAACTAGGGGTGAGCAAAACTCGACTCGATTCGAAAAAATTGATATATTTTTTCAATTTCGAGTTATTCGAGTCAACTCGAAAAAAAATTAATTTCGAGTCGGTTTGAAATTTGCCCAACTCGAAAAACCAAAAAACCGAATTTTATAGTTCTGCAATTTAGTCACTGGTTTCATTTTTCTTCATTTCTCCTTCATTTTAAGTTTATTTTTGACCTAATTTGAACCACGTATTCCTAAACTAGCGTAGAATACGTACTTATCTTCAATTTATATTTTTGAAAATAAATTTTATATTTTTTCAATTCAACCTTTTAACTTTGTATGATTTCCTCATTTCTTCAATATCTCTTTCGTTTTAAGTCAATTTTGACCAAATTTGAACCGCGTGCTCTTAAACCACTGTAGAAACTAGAATACCTATTTAGCTTCAATTCATATTTTTAAATTAAATTTCATACTTTTGCAATTTAACCCCTCAACTTTGAATGTTTCCCATTTCTTCAATTCTTCTTTCGTTTTATGTCTGTTTTTTACCAAAATTAAACCACATGATTCACTAACACTATATAATATCTATATAACTTCAATTCGTATTTTTAACAAATATATTCATTTTTCAATTTAGCCCTTTAAATTTATATTTTATTCAATTCGATCATTCAACTGAATTTTTTGTAATTTTTTTCTTCACGTCAATTCATTGACTCATTTATACCCATCAATATTTTATCCCCAAAAGTTTCTTATTTAAAAAATATTATAAATATATTTTAGAAGTTTAGATGATATTTTTTATTAAATAACATTACAAATCTTACTTATGCATGTGAAAAATAATATGAAGAAATATATATGCATATCTTATATGATTAGAAAAAGTCGTTTAAATTAGAATCAAATCGTACTATAACATGGTAAATAATTACAATTAAATTTGTATAGAACTCGAAAACTCGACTCGAATTTCATAAAATTGACTCGAATCGAAGAAAATTCAAATTAAGTTCAAATCGTAAAATATAACGCATCAACTCGAATAACTCGAAATTTTTTAACTCGACTCGCTTGAACACTCAGCCCTTGGCAATTGAATTTGTAGGTTACAGCTATAATTTATAGCTAAAAGGCCCTTTTAGGTAGGGATGGCAATTGGCAACAACCACCCCACATGCAAATCCAAATTAAGTCCTTTCTCCCTCCAAATAAGACAACGAAAGAAAACGATGCATACTAGTTACACAGGTGCAGCCTAAAAGGTCGAAAGCTTGATTTCAAAGTAGAGAGTAAAAGACAATGCTGCAACCTCATTTTACGCTAATTAACAACAGTTTCCTTGAAATCATAGTACTGTGTCGGTCTTCATCAAATGCCAAATACAGAAGAATCAGAGTTCCAGCACAGATTTAGGCTTCGCTCAACAAGGAGTTGCAAATGCTCGTTGAGGGCCAAACTTCCGATTGCATACAAGTTTGAAAAATCCAACTATGGTGGAACATACGTTTGGGTGCCACGGTGAAAAATATGGGCAGACGCCCGTTCAACAAGCAAGGAATGCCTGTTCGGCATTGCTTCTCCTTTAGGCGCTCCAACGCCCATTGGAGAAGCATTGCTGAACAAGCCCTTAGCCTCCACCGAACATCCAACTGCACCGTCTAAAAGAAGGTGACATTTTTAACTGTTTTGTTCATCGTTTCCAATTGACACAAAGGTAAAATCCTACCAAAATGTCATTTTGTTAATGGTAAAATCAGGTAAAACTACATAAGATAATGTTAAAAAAAGTTAAATGAAAAAATGTTTTAGATACTGAATTACTGGTCACGGTGATACAAAACAACCTATTTTATCATACCAAACTGCGTAAATTTTACATTTCTCCTAATAATCTAACATTATAAGAATCGAACGTCCATAACACCTAAGGGAAATGTATAATCCCCACGAATTTCATATCCCCTTATAGTACAATTTTTGTAATGCTGAAAGTTCCAAACTGTTAAAAAAGGAGAGAAAATACACACACAAAAATTACCAGGTGGAAAAATTCACAACATTAATGGCCAAGGAACCCCTGAAATCATCGTCAACGCCAGGACGAAACTGTCAGTAGAGGCACCTCTTTCCAAGATAATGACAGAAATCCAGGTTGGGACTCAATTAGTGAGTACGAGGAGCTGTAATTATAATTCCATAGCAGAATTTTCGCTTGACTTATCGCATAGTGGCTAAGGGTTACCGCTTCAAAACCAGCACTTTCCATTAAAACCTTCCATTGCTCTTTATCTTCCATCCGCTCCCGTTGGCTTTCGGCTTCATCCGGTCCAATAATCCCCGATATTTTTCGACCCAGTAACAGTCTCTCTACATGTACTCTCTCGGGGGATTCGCGAGGCAAGTTCGGTTCCAATGATTCGAACACGGCCGAGTAGTATTGCAGAGCATTCTTGAACCGGTTCAGGAACCCAACTCGATTTAAACTCGCTTCGTACTCACCCAATGTCACGATTTTGGGGTTCAAAGATTTAGCCAAACGGAGAGCTTCTTCAACAGTGGCCGGAGTAGCATCTAACAAATTATACAATTGAAGCATGAAATTTACAGCCAGCACCTCATCCTCGTCAACCCGGAAACAAGACTTGTTGAGTTCCTTAATCGGGGTTAGAATAGGTTCGAATTCGAAATTCAAATCCAGAAGCTTCGCAAAGTCACGTAGACGGTTACCAGTAGCATAAAGGGAAAGAGCCGGAGATGATCCCAAAACCGGGGCAGGTATACCCGAAATACGAATCCGGGTGGGTTTTCCAGCTGACCTGGTGGCTAAGGCTTGCAAAAGAGCAGCCCATTGAACTCCCTGAACAATTCCAAAGTCCACTATGTGAATCTTGCTAGCCCGCTCCGTTGCTTCGAGAATCGCTTGATTCGCCGTTAGATGAGCGAATTTCGAGTAAGGACACGCGTCGTTCAACACTTTGTAAGAGAGAGTGAAGCCCTCCGACGTCGTTTCGGGCAGATTCAGCCTTTTCTCCGCTCGAACAGAGACTCTACTGTAGAGAGCTTCGGTAAAGTAAAAGGCTACCCTTTCAGTTGGATCTCCAGATTCTGACACCGATTCCCTGAGTCCCTCCAGTGATACAATCGCGCGTTCAGGTTCTGAGTCGGCGAGTCTAGCGCAGTCGAGTAAAGCTTTGAACAGCGGGGGAGCTGATTCGATCTCGGGAGAATCAACTGAGACCCCTGCGGCGTCGTTTCTGAGTGGGGTTTGGCTCGGGGGGCTGCTTGCTTTGGTTTCTTTAACGGTTACTTGAGGAGCTGGAGGTGTAGGAGATGGGGACCGCGTAGGTAGCTGAGTCTGAGGCTGAGGTTGAAGGGTAGTGCTGAGATTTTTCTCTGCTTGAGCTGAGAAAATCACTCGATTCACATCAGACGGCGTAGCACACGCCACGCTTAGACGATTGGGGCAAGCACTAAACGGATCAGCACCGTAAAGACCAAAATCAGCATTGTTTGGCCAGGCCTCACAACCAGACGGCAGATTCGAACTATCCGTTGAATCCCCACTATTCATTAAGCAATCCATCCACTCGTCAGTGTCAAACTCACCACCCGAACCACCGCAAAAATCCGGGAACCGAAACCCACTCGAGTTATGATGACCCATGTTAGGGAACTGAAACACTTCTCCAGTCTCTCCCTGAAACAGGTCGGCAAAACCCGGACCCGAAAGCCCGTACCCAAGACTGGGCGAGTTAGAAACGCCGTGGTGACTCCAAGGGTTTAAGGCAACGGGACTGAGACCAAGAAGCTGTTGTTGCTGCTGCTGATGGTAACACTCTTGTTGCTGCTCTTGCTGTTGTTGTTGCTTTATAACTTGTTGAGCGATTGCCATTAGATTTCCACTATCCGTACACATATATGCCATTCTCCGGCCAAACTTAGACGGAAGATCTCGTGAACGGCACTAACATTACACCCACAATAAACAAACGAAAAGATCAGTAAAAGAAAGAGTTTTTTCACTTTTTAAAACATAAAAGAAGAGGGAGGAGAAAGAGAGTGTGTACAAAATTGTAGGGCCGAGAGTAACTGAATCAGACGCTCTACAAACTTGGATTTTGCTTCAGCTAAGGAGAGAAAGAGAAAGAAAGAAAACTATCTGTGTAAGTGGAGCTTTAAAGAAGGATACCTAAAACAGAAGAAGCAAGGCGAGAGCTGAATAAAATCCCTCCAGATGAAGAAGTGGATCTTTTTATCATAGCTACTTAGAATAAACACAAGTGGGCCCCCAATTTAATTGAATTAACATCGAATAAGAAATAAGAGAAAGATAAAAGGGTTAAGAAACAATGTATATTTTCTCTTACTTTTTTTCACTCTCACAGTTTTTTTCTACATCGATTATCATTTTTTTAGAATTTTTTTAATAATTTTAAATTTTAGCTATCTACCGATAGTGATTTTTTTATTTTTTTATTTTTTTGTTGGCTATTTTAGTTTGTTCTTCATCAGTCATTATAGTACGTTTTTTTGTCTGCTTTTATGACACGCTAGTATTGAAGACTTCTACAACATAGTGTATGTTACAGTTGAATCTTATCACATAAAATAGCGTGGGTTAGTTGTTCGTGAAAATAATCAAGACGTTTTTTTTCTCTTTTTTGTTGATTGGAGTAATTCAATGATCTGTGCTCTTCCAATGAGCACTCTAAAATTTCACTACAGCGATAGATTTGAAGAACACTGATGAAGATTTTATAAGATTTAAATTTGTTATTCATGTTTACACACTCTTTGCTTTTCTACTTTTAATTTTTTATTTTAATGTATGTTTATCTGTATATTTCTTCTCATTTTTTTTAATAAAATCTAGTGTTTGATTTAAAAAAAATAATGTATAAACTCAAATCTTTGAAAATAACTTATAATTAGATTCTATCAAAAAAAAAACTTATAATTAGATTATACTATAAATTTTTAAGATCGAACTTGGGTCTTGATAATATAAGAGTAGCGCTTAATCACAAAATCAAACAAATATTTTATTTTTGAAAGATAAATAATATTAACGTAAACGTTATAAATTTTAGATGATAATAAAACATTCTCACTTCGTTAATTTTAGAAAGTATAAACATATTATTCTAGACTCAAATCATATTTAAATTAGAGTTATAGTTTGATACACAAGTTGTATAAAAAATTTGCATAATACTTACTTCGTATTTAAGCTATAAAATTTAAAACATAAATCCCTCGCCATAACTCCCTATAACCTAAACTTTAAACCCTAAATCGTAACTATAAACCTTAAATTCTACATCATGCAACATAAACCCCTAAATCACCGTCTAAATCTCTAAACCCTAAAATTAAAAGGCATGTGTAAACTTTGTTTATCAAAACATTTTCCTCTAAATTATGTTAAATTAAGTAAAGCTAGAGAAAATGTTACATATGAATGTGAGTATGTATAATATTTGATATCCTTTAAAATTATTAACCTAAAATTATTTTATTAGTGTCTCGAAAATTTGATTTGTAAGATAATAGTAAGTTTATTCCCAAAGAAGAAGAAAAAATATTTCGTGCACATATTAAGTGTTGAGGTGAATGATCAAAATTCCAATAAATTGTGCATCTTGACGTATTATTTTAATATTTTAAAATTTAAAAGGTTACTTTTAATTATTTGAATTATACTATAAAACATTATATTTATTTATTTTCATTTGAATGGAAAAAAAAAGGCAAGATAAAAATGGCGTGTAATATGAAAAACTTGGAAGGGTGAAAACTCTAATGAATTGTTCAAAAATTTTATATTCATGTATTAACTTTTTGTAGCTTTCTCATTATTTTATTTTAAGTATAATTTTAAATTATTTGTATATCAGATGCTGTGGCACATGCAAATGCATGTGATACTTATTCTTAAATTTAAAAAAAAAGGAAAAATAAAACAGAAGTCATTATTTTAAAAACTAGTTGATGGGGTATTTTATTTAAAAAACTAGTTTAAATTGTATGAACCAACTTGTCTTGATGGTTAAGGGAACGGTTGTTGTTTTTAGAGCTCACAGGTTCGAGCACCAGCAGCTGCAGCAGGGTGATTGAGCGTTCATTGTCAAATGGTTGAGACTACATTTAGAACAGGTACTACTTGTAATCACTTTAGCTTTCATAAAAAAACTAGTTTAAATTATTTATATATCACTAGTTTGATGTTTTGTTTTAAAATAAAACAGAATTTATTTTTTCTAGTTTGATTTTTTTTTAAAAAAAATTGTATAGATTTATTGTGTTTTGTTATTTGTTATTATTATTTTTTAAATTACTTCTCTATTCTAATTTTTAATAAAATTCAGTCGACATATTATTCAAAGAATATTCATAATTACTCTATAAAAGAAAATTGTCTTCAAAACATAAATTTATATTTACTCGTTAAATGAATAATATATTTCATCATTACATTCATAACTCAAAATTTATTAGCGTGAACTTAAAAAAAGAATTAATTAGCATGACATATAATTGGGTAAACAATCTCCAAGGTCCCATTAAACTATAAATTTTGTCAAATTAATCATTGAATTTTTAAATTGATTTCAATCAAACTTATATCGTTAACTTTTGGCAGAATGATGACACAGTGTTAAGTAAATTTTCATAATTACACATCTAGGTTTTGTTCTTTAATATTTTATAAAAGTGTTTTTATGATGAAAAGCAATGCATATCAAGTAGTTTTTTAGGTCGAAAGTGCTTTTCAAAAGCTATAATTTATAGCTTTTAGCTTTTTCAGAAGCAGTTTTGAGTAAAATTACTCATTTATCCTCGTTTATATCATAAACTCTTTTATATTATTAGAAAGAATGTCTAAAACAAGGGACAGAGCCAGGATTGAATTGTGAGGGGGGGCAAGATGTTAAACTTTGGAATGATCAAGATCTAAAAAGTAATTAAACCATAAAAAATTAAAGGAGATAGGATTTAAGTTTGCAAATTTTAAAATTAAAAAGGTCTTAAAAGCAATTAAATCATAAAAAATTGAAGCCAATGCTTAATTTAATTAATTTTAAAATTGATAAGGTCCTAAATAAATTATACTACATAATTTTGGGAGGGATAAGGACTTAATTGAAATGGTTTCAAAACTATCAATGGCCAAAAATATAATTAGACCATCGAAGTTGAGGGGGGCAATTACCCCTCTCACCCTCAACATAGTTCCGTCCATGTCTAAAACAAACATTATATATACTTAAAAATACTCTTTGACAAACAATACTAGACATTCCCCTTTTAAACAAAACATTATAAAAGTATTTTTCAAAAGTACTTCTCAGAAATACTTTCCTGCGTTGGTTCTCAAAAGCAATGTCAAACTGAAGTCTTCCTTAAATTTTAACAATCAATAATTTAATTTAGATCATTTTAAAGTTTTAGTGGTCTAATTGAAAATAATTCACATTTGGATAGTCAAAATAGAACCAAACGAATACTTTATTAGCCTTGAAGTTAGTTTACTAATTACTGTACAGAATTTATTTGGCTTAATAATCTAATTTTTCCCTAAAGTGTTTACAAAATACCGAACTGACCCCTAAATTTTTTTTAGACGTTTTACCCTCTGAACTAAAAATCGTTATTTCGTTTGGCCCTTCCGTCTAACACCGTTAAAAAAAAAATTACATGCCAACCAAAACACGTCACATGTCATCTTATTAAATAAATAAATAAACGAACTTACATTAAAGGGGTGAAATGCACATTAAGTATACTATCTTTTTATTTTATTTTTCATTTTAGTCTTGATTCCCAGAACAGAAACAATATCAGAATTCTCCCCCCCCCCTCTCTCTTTTTAGTTGTCCAAATCCTTTCACTGCCCGATCTGTCCCACCGCTCCGCTGTGACTTTCACCGCCCACCGCATCTGAACCGTCGTCTCACCCTGATCATATCCTTACCTTTCACTCACCGCCATTAAGCGTTGTTCATCTAGGAGAGCAACTTGAAGGTACGAGGAGAGACCCATGCATCGTCCCTTTGTTTTTCGTAGTTTTCGACCACCTTCGCTGTCCATGTGCGACATGATCACCAGATCTATGCTCCATATGTCGAGGCGAGCAAAACCTTGGTCTCCATTCATCGTTCGGTCGTCATTTGAGCCATCGTCGGAGCTACGTTGGCTACCGATTGTTCCTTACATTATGGGTAAATTTCGATCAGTTTTTGGACAAGATTCGATAAAGCTTTAGTTAATGTGGTATACCTAATGGGTATCCTCTTGGCATATGGGTTATGCTTAATTCATGTAATTGTGCTTCAACCACTGTGATTGTCAGATTAATTTCGATCAGTTTTTGGCCAAGATTCGATAGAGGAAGAAGATGAACCATGATCGAGACTAAATTGAAAATAAAATAAAATTTGGTATACTTAATGTGCAATTCACCCCTTTAATTTAAGCCACTTGTATTTATTTATTTTAATAAGATGACATGTGGCGTGTTTTGGTTGGGCCATCAATTTTTTTAACAATGTTAGACGGAGCGGCCAAACGAGTTAAAGATTCTTAGTTTAAGGAGCAAAGCGTTCAAAAAATAAATTTTTATAGTGCAGTTTAGTATTTTGTGTATACTTTAAAGGCCAAATGGGTCATTAAACTTTTTTTTTTTACAAACATTACCGTGTACAATTCTAATCGTTCAAGTGTGAGCAACCGATCACCTGATACAGTTGATCACCAGCTATTACTCTCTCCCTGTATCTTTCTTTTTAGTAACTTTGCAATTTGCAATTCACTGTTCCCTCTGTCCCAGTTGATGTGTGAATGACGTGGCCCTATACGAAACCGAGGGACCCACTTAAGTTAATTTACCAATCAGAAATGGAAAATCGGGAGGGTCAAATTGCCACCTCCCCTGTCATTTCAATTCAACAATCCCTCCCCGCTCTGTTCGGGTCCGCCATCGAAATTAGGGTTCCAAACGGGACCCACAAAACCCCTCGCGTCCTTTCTGTCACGATACGGCGTAGATAATCTTATACGGCGCATCGGTGTCTCCGTCTCAGTGACGTCATTGGTGCCCTCTCCCCCTAATAATATCAACGAACGTCTCGAGAACAGCGCGGTAAAATATTAGGCCTCTAGACTCTAGTTGGCTGCCGAAACGAACCACCCACCGCAGTCCGTAAATGCAAATGGTCCGCCATTTCTTTCTCTCAGTTTAAGGTGTGGCTAAAAAAACGGTGAATTTAAAAAATTATTCACTAATTGAAAATATTAAACTTATTGATCATATTTTAAGTTTATTTTTTTAATTTTTTTACAAGTATCGATACTTATTTTAAAAGCATCAACCTAGTTTTTTTGATAAAATTTTAATTTGAGATAAAGTATCAAAACCGAAAATATTATCAAGAAATCTAACATTTTTAATTCGACAACAGTTTCGAAACTTGCCGTATTTTAACCGCACCTTAAACTTGTCGCACATTAGACTTGACCAATTTCCTTGTAAGACACAGTACCCTGAACATCTCTTGATGTTTATCTATTTTCCAACTTGGTAGGTAATGTTTGTTAGTCATTAGTGTGAGTAAAATTTTCACTTGTTATCCATTTTACCTTATGTTGTTAAAAGATATAAAAAAAAATTCAGCCAATAAGATTGAGTGATTCAACACGTCTTTGACCAGGTCAAATGTCCAATTTTTATTAAATAAAAGGGCAAATTATTTGAGGTTTTTTTTTCAATTTAGTTACACAAAAGTTTATTCAGATTAAAGCACAATCTAAACCGGGTTATTTTGGTAGATAATCCAAAATGGATTATTAATTAGGGATATAGGGGAGTTTGGGGGTTATTTTGGCATCTAGGCCAAAATCTACAGGACCACGCCACCTCCTTATGGCGTGGTCTACTTTTTGCCCAACCTCGCCATAAGGAGGTGGCGAGGTGCTTGGTGGCTCCCTTATGGCCGGCTGGTCGGCTCCAATCGTGGTTGGTGGCTGGCTGGTAGCTGATGTAAATGAGGTAAGAGTGACCTCGCCATAAGGAGGTGGCGAGGTCACATGGGCCATGCAACCCTCGTCCAAAAAATATTAATTTGGTTTAGGGGTTAGATAATTTGTTAGTATTGTTTAGGGTTTTAAGTTTATGTAGATTAGGGTTCGAGCCATGCACATTACATATCAATGATGGTTAATATGGTTTAAGGGTTAGGTAATTGATTAGGGTTTAGGGTTTTGAGTTTGTATAGAGTAGGGTTTAGGGCTTATGTTAAGTGTGTGGAATTGGTTTAGGGTGAGGGTTTGGAATTAGTTTAGGGTTATAGATTGTGTTTTAAATAAGTTTATTAAAATTTTACGTAGGGTTGATGCATGGCGAGGTCACATGGCCCATGCATTTTACGTAGGGTTCATATGGGCCATGTAAAGTACATGCTATCCATGCATGGTTAAAATAATTTCGGGGTTCGGGGCTCATTTGCGGGTGAGTATGAGATTGTAAGATCATATTATTTTATAAATCTATCTAAACTTTTTACAAATAGAATTATAAGAGCATATTATTTAATTTTAGGGGTGAGTCGAATAAAAAGATTGAGTTAATTGAGTTACTGAGTCTTATTTTATAAATCAAATTTTGTTTAAATTTTTTAGTCGAGTTTATGATATTCGAGTCGGGTAAATTTAATTCGAGATATTTGAATTTCTGTTTAAATTTAATTGTAAATATTTATAATGTTATAAATTATAATAATATTTTGTTACAATTTAAACGACACTCTATAACTATACATGATATCCATGTATATTTATTCATATTTTTTATATAATATATATATATAAGATAAAATTGAGTGACTCGATTCGAGACAAATTTTATTCACCCTGCCCAAAATCCAATAATTTCAATAGCCAAACACGCCCAAACTCCAATGCTTTCTCTTTTATCTATACGGTCATGTCAACTGTCAAAAGTGGATAAAAATACCAAAATCCAATAGCCTCACAGACATGTGAATGAAAAAATAATAATTTTCTGATATTTTAAATAATTTAAACCATCTCACAGACATGTGAATGAAAATAATAATAATTTAGGGGTTAGGTAAATAATAATTTAGGAGATAAAAAAAAATACTTGCATTAACACAAATTGCAAATTACATTAGTTTGATGGTCCGACATGATAGTTTGAAAAATTGTGTTTGTTCGGACATTTGGTTCTATTATGACCCGGTGCCCTACAAAGAGTACAATGCTTAACTAGAACTCCCCCTTCTCTATTATTCTTCGCATCATCCATATTCGTATGAATTCGAGTGGACTTCGGTCGACCCTTCAACTTTCTACGAAGCTCTGGATTTGGTAACCATTCTTCGTATATTGGCTCTACCGGCCAATAGTCTTTGTTCGGGATCGTGTTAAACTGATTTCTGTAAATATTTGCAATATTCTCCAGCTTATAACATTGATCCGCCAATTCATAGGGGTCGAGACGAAAATGCAAGCATGCGGCGTGTGCGTGAGAGCAGGGGTATCTAAATGCTTGGAATGCACCACAATCACACCATCTCCGAGCAAGGTTTAAAGTGTACATTTTGTGCTCACCTCGGACCTTAGCTTCGACCGTAAATTGATAACCATCTGGGTCGAATGTTCTGACTCTCATAGAGGTGGCTATGGCTTGAAGTTCGAGCATTTTTTTTGTAGGGTTTCAGACCAACTGAACCCGTTGTTTATCCGGGCGTTCACTTCCTGGCCTTTGTCGGCCCACACTTTACCCAATCTGAAATAAGTCTCCCACACAATGCTTGCAATTGGCAGATGGCGTGTTCCTTTAAGCACTGCGTTTATAGCCTCTGCAAGGTTCGTTGTCATATGGCCATAACGTCGACCTTCATCATATGCTTGTGCCCATCTTTCTCTGGGTATGTCGTTTGCAAAATTAAAAACATCCGGACCATACCGCTTCAACCTATTTATCCTCGCGACAAATTTTGGTTGAACTAGTTCGTTCCCTATTAAAAAGAAATTAAATAAGTCAGCATGATCAGTTTAAAAGATTTACGTTAACTATTTTTTTATAAACAACAAATAAGAACTTACCCGCGTTATAAATCTCTCTTCGAATTTGATTGTGTCCGAAACGCTGCTTCGCATTTGACATAATATGTCAGATACAATAGGCTGGATATGCATGTGGAGGCTTCCATAAACTGTTATCTCTGTCAATTATTGATAACAACGCAGTCCCCCTATCAGAAATCATGCAAATCCCATCTTTCTTCACTACATGGTTGCGTAGATGCTTCAAAAAGAATTCACATCCTTCCGCGTCTTCTTTTTCAACAACGGCAAAGGCAATTGGGAATATATTACTGTCTCCATATTGTGCAACGGCCACGAGTAATATATGACCGTACTTCCCATATAGCCAAGTACCATCCACTTGAATCATCTGTTTACAGAATGGGAATCCTTCGATGCACGCATTGAACGCCCAAAACAACTTACTAAATATTCTTTTACCATGGAGTATTTCGCCTTGTGCGTTGACCGCGACCTTTGTTTCGTATTCCACCTTGGTTCCTGGGATGAATATTTGCATTGCCCGTAAAAGAGTTGGTAGGTCATTATATGATGTATCCCAATTACCATACACTTGCGCCATCGCCTTCTGCTTTGCCATCCACGTCTTGTAGTAAGATGGACTATATCCAAACTGACTCCGAATTGATGCCACTAAGACTGCAATCGAAATTCTTGGGTCATGTTCCACCAATCCCCTAGTGTAAGCACAAATTAGATCAGAGTTTAAATTAATGTGATCTTGGGATAAAATTCTATTTGAACAGGTGTGCTCATCAATGAACCGTGTCACCACCCAGTTGTCAGTCCTCTTCTTGTATGAAGCTCTTACCCACCAAGGACAGTTGCTCTTCCAATTTATACACTTTACACAATAAGTACTTTGATTGGACTCATTAACAAGATATGATGTATGGCGTTTGACGCAATACTCTTGAATTGCCAACTGGGCAGCTTTTTTTGTGTCAAATTCAGCTCTCAATGCCAATTCTCCAAACTCGGAATGCGATGAAGAACCAAACACATGAGCTTGATATTCAGCATCGTGCATTGCAGAATAGTCGACCTCATACATACGAGCTGCTGGAGCTTTATATGCTGGATATTCGGGCTCCGGTTGAACATAACCCCAAGCTGGTTGGTTATTTCCCAACCCGAGCTTAGCAACAGCCGCGGCCCAAACATCATCTTCAACATCAATATCGTTGCCCATTGACACATCTGACATAATAGCCTCAACATCATCTCTGTCGAGTAAACGTACGTCGTCGTCTTCCATAGGAACAATATTTTCTTCATCATCACTGAAGTCTGCAAGTGATTCGCCAAAACGACCGACTAAGGGTTCAGTGTCCCAATTTGTTGATGAACTCATTCTCTGACAAATTTGAAGTAATCGAACAAAACAATTACAAGGATGAGACATCACTTTTTAATTTTTTTAATTTTTTTAGAGTAGGTTAGTCTAGTCTAGGGGTTGAAATTAGTACAGATAAATTTTAATTTTTTTATATTTTAATCGTACATTACTATTACAAGGATTTAATATATCAAATGTAATTTAATAAATTCATGATTATTCGAATCAACAAATATAATTTTTTTTATTCGCATTTAAAATTTATTTTAATAAATTTTGGATTATTCGAATCACGAATTTCAAATTTAAATACAATTTTTTTTTATTTTGTATTCGAATTAATTTATATATTTTATTTGAAATAAATATGCTTGATTTTTATTCATGATTATTCGAATCAACAAATATAATTTTAATCGTGATTATTCGAATCAACAAATTTTATTCGAACTAATTTAATTTTTTTTATTTTTTATTCGAACTAATTTATTCGAACTAATTTATATATTTTATTCGAACTATTAGTACATATAAATTTTATTTTTTTTTATTTTTTATTCGAACTAATTTATATATTTTATTCGAATTAAATATTCGAATTTAAATGCCCCTATCCACTGCCCACTGTCCTTACCCTACTCTGCATGAGCCATGCATGCATCCCTGCCAACCCACGTGAACCAAGGCTGGTCTGGTCACTGCCCACTGACGCCATGCATGCATGCTGCCAACCCATGTGCTTCAACAGTGACCACGCCATTTGCTTATGGCGAGGTCACAGGCCTACTCTCTGCCAAGCCTGGCTTGGCCACTGCCGCACTGCAGCCTGCCCCTTGTGCCCGTGAATCAACAGGCCATATACACATGGTCTGCTCACTTTTTTTTTGCCCCTATAAATATTCGATAGATTGGTGTCTATTTTTGCCACTTGAGAAGGGAGAAGAGAAAATTTTTGTTGTTAAAATTACAGAGTTTTAGCACAAATCATCATTTCTGATTTTTATATTCGAATGGATTCCGAAAGAGTTTTGTTGTACCGTGACCACGAGCACATTTCCTCTCATATTCACGAAGAAGGGGTAAGTTCAGATCGTGTAATTTTTTTATTTACTACTACTATAATTTATTATTTAAAAATTTTTTATTTACGGTTTTTATTATATTTATAGGGTGTCGAGCATACTATCCGACGGCGAGGACTGAAGATTAAGGAAGCTGATGAACGCATAACTTATTTTCTGCAGCGTTCAGGTTTTTATAATGCTTCATTTCTCCGTGGATTTAAAATTATCCCTGGATTGATTACGGCTTTGATTGAACGGTGGAGACCAGAGACACACACATTTCATTTCCCATTTGGTGAATGCACAATAACTCTGGAGGATGTAGCACTACAACTTGGTGTCCCAACAAATGGGAAGCCTGTGGTTAAACAGAATAACCGTATAGCAGATGACCTTTGTTTGCAGTATCTGGACAAAATTCCTCCTCCAGATTGTGTGGACGGTCTTCGTATCAAGATTTCTTGGTTGCAACGAGAATTTATTTTAACAGATGAATCTGATGAGCGAGAAATTGAGTGTGCAACTCGAGCGTATATACTCCAACTTATTGGCGGGGTATTGATGCCAGATACATCTGGTAATATGGTTCACACTCAGTATCTGCCGTTCTTGGAAAATTTTGACACAGCTTCTACATACAGTTGGGGATCTGCAATATTGGCATTCTTGTACCATGAAATGTGCAGAGTTTCAATAATGTATGGTTCGAGAAAGTTATCAGATATGGGTGGATGCCAAATCTTATTACAGTACTGGGCATGGTATAGACTGCCTTATCTTACGCCAATTGTAGAAGTACCGATGGAGTTTCCGCTTGCAGGAAGGTACTAATATTGTGATTACAGTTGTATATTAATTTTAATGATTAAATTTTTTTTGCAAAGACTTAAAAATATATGTTTTAAATTTTGGCAGATGGAGACATAGGATGACAAATGCGGGTGTGGTGCACAACACTGTCAGAGAAATAAGACTAAAAATCCAAACAATAGGGAAAGATCAGGTATCATAATTTTATTTTTTGGCTTTGTAATTTATTAAAATAATACGTTTGTTTGTTTGTTTGTTTGTGTATGCATATTAATAATTGTCTTTTGCAGTTCCTTTGGCAGCCGTACGTGACTAGCACGATCTGGGACATTATACCGCTAAATTTTCGGCAAATGTCATCAATGTGGGGTGCGGTTGTGCCTTTGATACATTTTTCTATTGTTGAGTTTCATTGCGCTGACAGAGTGTTGCGGCAATTTAACTACCATCAACCCATTCTAGAGCTCTACCACAACAAATTCATACTGTTCATAGAGGTCGATTCAACGAGAATTGGGTTGCAAAACAAGCGGAGTTCATCCAACTGTGGCGGGAAAGACGGAGGTATTGGTATGCCAACTTGAGTCCAATTCAAGCTGATGATTTTGACTTTAATTCAGAGTACTATTCATGGTTTTCATCAAATGGAAAACCGTTCATAGTACCTCTAGAAGAGGCAAATCAATGGCTTCAAGATCCACGGTGCTCAAGACGCGTACAACTGCCGTACGAATTTGGTCAGAGCTCTCATCAACCAAACTTGGAGGGTTCAACAAGTTGGCATTTTTCGGACCAATCTCAACCACAGTTTTGAGAAAGCTCATCTTACCAGCCTGCTTACAACGATGATGAAGGATACATTCCACAATTTCAGTGTCCTCAAACACCCTTCTATGGGGAAGGTATGACTGTTGGTACTATGACATCCTTGTTGTCGACTACCACGATCAGTAGCTCGCCATTAGATTTGCAAGGCATGTATAGTACTCCACCTTCTATGCAAATGATGGGTGACCAATGTGACAACGATGAGCAGACTCCGAATGAGCAGACTCCGAATGAGCAAAATCCGAATGAGCAAAATCCGAATGAGCAGACTCCGATTCGACAACGAAGACAAGTTCGACTCCCGGAGTGGTACGATCAAACATCATCCTTCCACCGGCAAGTGTTACCAAGGACCCGTAGGAAATAGATTATATTTATTTAATTGTAAATATTTTTATTTAATTGTAAAAATTGAGTGTTTTTTTAAATATTTTTTATATTTTTATCTTTTAGAATTAAAGTATTTTTTTTATGTGAAAGAGCACAATCTCCAACATTTATTTGTGTATGAGTTACCAATATTTATACCAATTCTTTTCTTAATTTTCAATTTGGTCACTAAACTTTCAATTATTACAAAACAATCATTAAACTATATTTTTTAGTAGGGACATTATTATTTTAGAAAATGCATGAATTTACTGAAAACTCTGGCAAATTTGTATACTATATTTTGATGTTCCTTTCCCAGAGGCATTTTGATGAATTTACGTAAAATGCATGGGCCATGTGACCTCGCCATGCATCAACCCTACGTAAAATTTTAATAAACTTATTTAAAACACAATCTATAACCCTAAACTAATTCCAAACCCTCACCCTAAACCAATTCCACACACTTAACATAAGCCCTAAACCCCAATCTATACAAACTCAAAACCCTAAACCCTAATCAATTACCTAACCCCTAAACCATATTAACCATCATTGATATGTAATGTGCATGGCCCGAACCCTAATCTACATAAACTTAAAACCTTAAACAATACTAACAAATTATCTAACCCCTAAACCAAATTAATATTTTTTGGACGAGGGTTGCATGGCCCATGTGACCTCGCCACCTCCTTATGGCGAGGTCACTCTTACCTCATTTACATCAGCCACCAGCCAGCCACCAACCACGATTGGAGCCGACCAGCCGGCCATAAGGGAGCCACCAAGCACCTCGCCACCTCCTTATGGCGAGGTTGGGCAAAAAGTAGACCACGCCATAAGGAGGTGGCGTGGTCCTGTAGATTTTGGCCTAGATGCCAAAATAACCCCCAAACTCCCCTATATCCCTAATTAATAATCCATTTTGGATTATCTACCAAATTATCCCATCTAAACCGTTGTAATTTTATTTTATTTTATATAATTCAAAATTTTAATTTTTGTTTCAAATCCTCGAATCATAAGTAAATGCATTTAAACATTTCAAATTCACGAGTAAAATCAGAAGAAAAAATCGAGTTATAAATATTTGAAAGATTAAAATATAATTTTATCACATTTAAAACCTATAGTTTTATCATTTCTAATACGATAAATTTAAATTTTATCACTTAAAAAGTTAAAAAAGTTTTTTTATTATCATTTCCAATCTAAAAAATTAAATTAATATGTAAGATAGTTGTTTATAAGAAGCATGACACGTATAGAGCTGCATCAAATTTTGCAAGGTGCTAGTTTTGGCATAGTTTCATACTTTCAAGCTCCCCTGTCTCCTTTGTTTGAAGAGGATAAAAATAGAGAAGAAAAGTGGAAATTGGTTTTGCAATGCTGCCTAATACTAACAGGGTCCGTTCTTTTTTGGGCGGTTTAGGGCCCCACAAGAGACCGACACCCAAGGCCAGGGACCACCATGAAACATAACAAAGTGATAAAAGGTAGGGACTAGAGAGTGCAAATGGTGTAATCGTGTTTGAAAATTTAATAATAATCGTGGACCACCCCAAATGCAACCATCCAACACACAACGGTGACTTATTAATATTTAAAAAATAATGTCCGCTGAATTGTTACGTGTATGATCAATAATGAAGCCAAACAATTTAATTTAGGATATCAATATTTAAAATGTTTGTGAAAGAATACTTTCTAAGTACATAGTACAAACAATGGGGGTTATTTTTTAAAGGGTGTTTATTTATTTTAAAGGAGTGTCAATTTTCTTTTAAGGAGTATGATATTTATTTAATATTGTGTTTTTTATTTTTAACATTATTTTATATTGAATTTGTAGAAAAAAATTTCTTTAAAAATTTTGAAGTGTCACGTGACAACCCTTGTAGCATAGTGGCTCTGTCCATGTGTATAATAGATTAAGTTTTGTATATCTATTTTTAAATTATATACAATCACTTCTATTATACTTGTCCAAATCATCACCGTCGAGCAACATAGAGGAATTGGTTTATTCTGATGCACACTTCCTAAAATTATAACATTACTAAAGTTTAAAAGGTGACGTATTTCATCCATGTGATTCGGATTCAAACAACTTAATTTATAAATATAAATAAATTTATTTAATAAAAAAAACTTACTTTCTCTGTAAATTCTAGAGCAGCGTCGCAACACTTCTTTATTTTTGCCTTTTTAGTTGGTGGTCGACTACCAATCTTAATATTGGTTGTTGACTATTGGGTTTATTATTTTTCTTGTTTTATATTTTAATAAGAATCTTTATTTTTGTGACACGCGTTTAGGGGGATGGGAGAAATCTAAGTGAAGGCAATGCTCCTGAGGGGTCTTGAACCCGGGACCTAAGGGGAAGGGAGTGGAGCAGGTGAGCATGCTCTGACCACCAGGCCATCATCGCATGCTCAAAAAAATATCTACTTCTATTTACACCATTATAAGAAATTTTTAATAAATTTTTTCTAATACAATATATTATATTATTTTTATAATAATTAATAAAATTAAGATGTCCTTGTTAAAAAATATATCATTATCGATCCAAAATATATTAATTAACGAAATCAAAAGCAACGGTGCAAGATATTTTAACGGCGGTAAGCGATGTCATGGATGGGGTGTGAAAGGAAGACGGTTCCTCTTTAACTAATATGATATGATTTTTATTTAACTTCTCAAAAAACATTAATTATTTATTCCATGTCATATACAACCATTAAATAACAAAATATTTTTAGCAACTTTAAGGGGATTTCAATGTAAAATTATTCATAATAATTCTTATTTTTTTAACAATATACACATATTTTACAGATAAAATAATTTAACCATTTGATGGATTCTATTAATAATTTATTAATTTTTAGTAAAATATGTTTGTATCAAATTCGGTTTGACACTTGACATTTAAAATAAGACTTAAATAATTAAAATATTATTATTTTATTGTTCTTATCATTGTATCCGTTTAGGAGAAATTAATTCTTACTTAAATTATTAACTAAATAGTCAGCGGGAGATACTTATGATTCGTACAGAATAATTATTTTACCATTTTTATTCAATTATTTTATTAAATATTACATATTTAGTCAGTTGTTTGGTGATTGAGAAGAAATTTCGCAGCGTTTGCTTTCAAAATCGCTCGCTTTTCTCTTTCACACTCTCTTTTATAATCAAAGTTGGTTTACACATTTGAACGAGTTATCCTATTATATAAAGTAATGGAAAACTATTTCTGCCTTTCCCCTCTAACAAATATAAAAAGGAAAAAAATATTAAAATACGTATTCTTCAAGTTTATTAATTATCATTTTTGAATATTCAAGTTTATTTTATTAAAATATGTTTTCAGGGCCTTTATATTATTGACTCAAGTAGTAGTTATTTGGTTTAATCAAATTTTACGATTAGTTTATGTATTATGTATAAATTTTACATTAAATTCACATTTTTTTAGTTTAATATATTTTACCTCTTTGTAATTTAACCAATTTTCACCAAACCATATTTAGTATATAGCGACATTTCTCGCAGCGTTTATAATAAACGTCGCTGTAGACTGATATAAAGTTGTATTTTTTTTAAACGCCAGTAAAGAGAGTGATTTAACAAACGCCGCAATTATTAGTACTAATTTTGTTTGCCTATTACTCTTCCTCAAACACGATCTCCAAATACCAAATACAAAATTCTTAAATCTCTATTTCTCTCTTATCACTCTCTCGTCCCCGACAATCATTTCAGTTGTCCCTTAAGTCGCGTCTTCACCGAACGTTTCACTCTTTATTTTGAGTTTCGAAGCTCTTCAGGTCTGTGTGTTTTTTGAAAATTAACAGGTTTTGCTATTTTTGTTTAGCCTTGTTTATAGGGTTTCTGAAATCTAGGTGTCATTAGTTTCACAAATTTAATTGTGATATGTTGCTTAAAATAATCACTGAATATGATAAATTTTATTATGTATATCTTTGCATACATTTTCTTTAAAAACAAGTGATGCTGATACACTTGCTACTTTCTAACTATGCAGTTTCTTCATCTGCATTTGCATACAACTTGATGCAGCAAGTGGTTGATGACTATGTATTAAGGTTTCAGTCGGGTTGCTGCAGCCAACTGCTCATGTGGTTCCAACAAAGACACATAAAAATTGTTAGCATTTTTTTCGTTGTTGTCATACTCCAATTCTATTTGTTTGGTATCCATGAAACTCAAATCTTAGAATAAAAAAATCTAGTGATTGATGATTGTTTTAATACAGCATTTGACAATCGGTTAAAATATATTCCAAGTTTCTATACTTTGTGTACATTTAAATTGTATTCCTTTTACATTTCAGATTTAAGAATTCAATTTTAATTGTCAATAGTGTTAAATTTTTTTAGGTATGTCATTTTGAAATAAAATAATAATAATTTATAAAAAAAATTAAAAAGCCAAATTTGTGGCGTTTGTGGCAAAAACGCCACTAATATTGCAATATCCAATCACATTTAGCGACGTTTTGGTGAAAAGCGCCATTATAACTCAACATTAGCGGCGTTTTGAATACAAACACCACCAAAGACATGATATTTTTAGCGGCGTTATCAAATTCAAATGCCACTAAATATAGAGTATAGCAACGTTTTAAATTTTAAACGTCACTATAGAACTTGACCTTTTGCGGCGTTTTATGTTCACAAACGCTGCTAATTATGGCGACGTTGGATCTAGCGGCACTTTTACTAGCACGATGAAGGTTTTTAACGACGCTTAAAAACGTCGTCATAGAGCGAAAAACGCCGCTAAAAATTTATTTTGCTGTAGTATTTCATTGTATCGTCATAATTAAAAATTTGGAATTCAAAAAATACAT
This sequence comes from Hibiscus trionum, assembly GCA_030270665.1. NCBI lineage: Eukaryota > Viridiplantae > Streptophyta > Magnoliopsida > Malvales > Malvaceae > Hibiscus > Hibiscus trionum. The sequence goes on along the minus strand of BSYR01000006.1, from coordinate 24,647,810 downwards.
GTACCGTAAGTAATGAAATTATAATGTAATGACCAAATATACAACATATACATATTACATTGATTAATGATTGTAAAATTTAATTTGCTTTTTTTAAAAAGTAATTGTAACGTTTTATATAAATTTTAAAATATTATATATTTAACGTCAAGTAAATGTCATGATTAATGTTATGAAACAAATTCGCGAAAACACAAATAAGGTAGAAATTATTTCAAACAAAAAAATGAAATTGAATCTTTTCCATCAAAATTTAAAAATAAAAGCAGCAAACCAATTTAAGTGTATATGAATTACGAGAAATGATTAATTGTCTCAACCCCTATTATTTTGAGGTCATTTCTATTATTCAGAGTTTATCTTAATTTGGTCTGCTCTCGCGGTTCGCGTCAAAACAATACTTTACTCTTAGATGTCCAGTTAATTACCGCGATTTGTGTACTTTTGGTATTAGGTATAGCAATAGAACCAGAGTTTCAGATATATAGGCATCTTTAAGAATAACCAGGTAACATATATATAGGATCTCTTACATCGATTTTGGACCTACATAAAACTTCCACAATCACCGTATCAAAAAGCAAGCAAGTTAAGTGAAAAGTAAAATGCCAACGTTAGACTTGAAATAGTACAGTGTAAAATTATTTAGTTTCATATTTTTTTTAAGATTGTTGGGTGAGCGAAAATAAATAAGTGTTGAATTGGTCGATTAATCTTAAGTGTCGTCTCTTTTGTAGTCCACCGAATAAGATTTTAGATATTTTATATGAGAATTGTAAAATGATAAGCTCTCATTTGTATTATAAGACGATATACGTTATCATATTATCAAAAAAATAAAAAAAAAAACAATTGACATTAACAAGAGAGAGAAAATTTTACGAAAAGAAACGAATTATCATCAATTTAAACTTAACCTCGTCCAAACATTTTATCTCATGTAATAATCCTAAACCAATATAAAATTAATTAATTTTATATTTTATAAGTGAATCTTAACTAAATAGTTATATTATTTTTAATTTTTAACGGTGTCAAATGACCTATAATAATAATAATAATAATAATAATAATAATAATAATAATAATAATAATAATAATAATAATAGAATGATGGGTTTGACTTCACATTCATATGGTATTATGGCATTTAATTATTTCATAATTACATTGTAATTTTTATCATTATTCTTGTCATAATTTTTAGGAAAATTCTACAACGTGCGACGAACATCGATGAACACCATTAATGATGAACATTGATGAACACCATTAAATTAATTAATAAATATTTAAAATTTCAAGGACCCGTCATATAATTAATAATTATTTTAAAAAATTCAATTAAATTATTTTATATATATACTAAAATTTTATTTTTTAATAAGGATAAACTATATATTTAGTACTTCACCTATTTTCGTATTTCTATTGAACCCTCATTATTTAAATATTATTTTAATTTGACCCTATTCTTTATAAAAAATAATTTAACCCTTAACCCTAAACCTAAAACCCTAAACTATTAAAACTTAAACCCTTAAACTCTTAAACATATACCCTAAATCATATACCCCTAAAAATAATTTCACCATCATCAATTTAATTCAATTGAATTGAGTTGCGGGCCATCATCAATCAATTTGTTTTGATTTTTTTAATTCACTTTAATTATTCGGCAAATACGGCAAATTTATTTCTTCTGCAATTCTCGGATGTCTTCGGATGGGATTCTGAAGAACAGTGTAGATGCTGCTTCGTCGTCATTGGTTCCTTACATATTTGGCAGGGGAAGAAAAAGCAATGCAACTTTGGAGAAAGTAGTTGAGAGAAGGCAAATGAGAATGGTTAAGAACTGGGAGTCAGCTGCAAGGTCACGGGCTCGAAAGCAGGTAAATTGAGTCAATTACCATGTATGATGTGTACCATTATGTTCTGATTATTGTAGTTATGGTTTGCATTTCAAATTTCAATTGTACAAGACTAAATTGTATCAACTATCAACTATATTGAGTCTCTTGTAGGCCTATACATTGCAACTCGAAGCCGAGGTTGTTCAACTTAAAGAAATGAACCGAGAATTGCAGAATAAACAGGTTTGCCGTATTTGCCGAATAAGTAAAGTGAATTAAAAAAAAAACAATTTAAATTGAATTTAAAAAAAACCAAAACAAATTGATTGATGATGGCCCGTAATTTAATTAAATTGAATCGATGATGGTGAAATTATTTTTAAGGGTATATGGTTTAGGGTACATGTTTAAGAGTTTAAGGGTTTAAGGGTTTAAGGTTTAATAGTTTAGGGTTTTAGGTTAAGGGTTAAATTATTTTTTATAAAGAATATGGTCAAATTGAAATAATATTTAAATAATGAGGGTTTAATAAAAATATGAAAATAGGTGAGGTACTAAATATATAGTTTATCCTTATTAAAAAATAAAATTTTAGTATATATATAAAATAATTTAATTGAATTTTTTAAAATAATTATTAATTGTATGATGGGTCTTTGAAATTTTAAATATTTATTAATTAATTTAATGGTGTTCATCAATGTTCATCATTAGTGGTGTTCATCGGTGTTCGTCGCACGTGGTAGACTCATCCTAATTTTTATCGTTATTTATGAGACAGGTTCGCTTCAATCTTATTTATTTTGTCGCATTAAAGATGTTGATTGACTTCTATTTTGGACCACATCGTCCACGTACAATCAATGTCACATTTCTAGTATTATTATATATTTTTTTAAAAATAAACATTTATTTGATATTTTGATCTCGACAATGGTATGCGCTTGTTTTCATGTGCAATAAAATTTTCTTTAAATATTATTATTTAAGTTTAACTTAGATTAAGATGATATTAAAAAAATATATTTTTCAAGTATGTACACATCATTTTATATTTGTTTCGAGTTTAATCAATAAACAAAATTAAATATGTAAATTTTGTCGACAATCTCTAGATCAAGTAGTTAAAATATAAAAATTCTACGTTCACGTCTTTTCTATTCTTAAATTGTGGATTCTAGACCAAAAAAAGTAAATTTTCCCCTTCACCTAAATAAAAATTGTTACAAAAATACAAACCTTAAATCTTAATTTTAACAATATCCTTAAATTCAATTTTATTTAATTAATGACTATTCTTAATATTCCTCTTGATCTATCCCTCAAAATTCCAAACAAATAAACAGAAGCCTACGGATTTTTAATGCTTTCCCCGTTGAGTATTTACCAAATAAAAAGCGAATCACACAATGATTAGAAAATAGAAAAAGCAGAGTATAAAGTGAAATCCCAAACGTTTCTATTTCTTAGTAAATGATGACAAAGTTGGATCTTTCACTCAAACGTTCAATTAAGTGGATTCCTCTTCATCCAAAGATTACCCTTTTTTTAAATAATAATAATAATAAAATCTAGCTCAAAGTGGACCTCAAGATAGTGAAAAACGACGATCATCTGACTTAGAATTAGCGTTTTAATACTCTGTAGTGGGAGACACTGTATTTTTGTCAAACGGAATAGGCCGTCTCTGTTTCTCCAGGAAAACTTGTATTTACCGTTCGATTCTGTAATTCGTAATGTACTCTGTTTTAGTCATCGTTATAATGATTGGTATTTCTAAACTAATTCATTGACAGGAAACCCACTTGAATTGGTTGTTTTTGCTGGTCTCCCTTGATAGTGATGCTTCGTACATGAGAACGACACAATCAACTGCTTAACGACTGGTTCCCCAGCCTTTTTGTATGGATTAGCATAATCCTTTCTTCTTTTTTTAGAGAAAATTAAAAAACAATTAGGCAGCCTTGTTTTGTTTCTATACGACATTAGCTCTTGGATTTCTAATCTTTAATCAGAATTCAGAAAGCAGATGATCGTTGTGAAGTGAATGAGTGGCTGTGGCAACGGATAATCCTAAAATGAGTTGTGACTTGTGACTAATCATTTTATAATGTATGTTTTCTACCTATGGTCTATTCAAATTTAGACTAACCTAAATGTGAACTAAGGATAATCCTAAAATAAATTAAGTTGATATAGTTATTAGAATATTAGATATGAGTTTAGGAGTTAAATTACTTCTTGATAGACTCGAGGCTAATGGGCAATTCTATCATTTCCCAATTATTCAAATCAGCCTCTTTTAAGCGTCACTATAGTTGGCGAGATGGTGGTTGAAGCCCTAAAACAAAGCAAATTTCGAGAGTTGAACTTTGAAATGCGTCCAGTTCCAGTCAGACCACATGTAAGAGTTTAAGTTTGAAGTAAAAAGGTCACTCGGTATAAAAAAAAAGATGGTCGAATTCAGCAGCCTTAACCTTATTGCTGACATACAATTACAAAATTCTGACTCGAACTGAATCTTATTGAATGCTTTCAATCACAAAAGTTCCAAGATTGATGAATGGCAAAAATATTGCCAGCATGCTGTGCTTGTGCTTACAAATATTTTATTGCATTCCCGTTCACCATAGTTGACTCCACGCAACCATTTGCATAAAGGCACACGGATTAATAGACACGAGCTTTTGGTGGGAATGTCTCAACCTCATCATCTAATGTGTTCATATGAACTGGCCGGTAATCCAGTCTCACCTTCTCATTCTCCCAATACCTGCAAATCAAAGTAGAATTTGTGAGCAATCAACTTCATGTTCACGGCATTGGGGGAGTCATTTCATGACCGGACACCTTTCGATTAATTTTGACTCCCCCAACCACCACATAGACCAACCTACATGTTTATATAGCATTCTTTCAATGGAAAGGGAACTTACCCCAATGTGTGTTTCATCCACTTTTCATCATCTCTTTTCTGCAAAATAACCAAAAAGAAAAAGTAAAAACCTTACTGTACCAAATCTAAGCAAAAAGGTCACAACCAAATTATAAAACAAGGCAAATACTAACTGTAAAATCTTCACGAGCATGTGCTCCTCTGCTCTCTTTCCTAGCTTCGGCAGAATGCATAGTGATACAGGCATTTATCAAAAGATTTTCCAACTCGATAGTTTCTATCAAATCAGAGTTCCTGCAAAACATTTTAAAAACAAAGTTCATAAAATGAACTAAAACTACAAGAATTACTGTCATAAACATCCTAGTTACAGCAATATTACCATATTAAGCTGCGATCCTTCATGTTAACATCATGGAAACTTTCCCATGTCTTATCAATTAACTGACAACCTAAAAAAATAGAAAGACATAAGTAGGGTTTTCCCAAGTGTCAACTAAATATTAAAAAGTACATTGGTTCCAGCAAGTAGGCATCTCATGACTCATGAGCAACATAAAGCTAGACAAGGAACAAGCAGAAGACTGAAAGGCAGGAAGAAGACACATGACGGAAAAATAGAAGGGGCAAAGCTATAACATTAATTAGAAGCATGGCACACCTTCTTCTAGTGTCTCCTGTGTGCGGAAAACAGCAGCATTGTTTTGCATTACTCGTTGCATGTTTAATCGAATTTTTGAAGTTGGAAGAGATCCATTAGAATTTCTTAGTTTGTCGAGCCATGCAATTGTTTTCTCACCAGCATCCTTTTCCAAAGGTTTCTGCTTCCCCCCTGAAAATAACCAGTAAATGAATTAACATTTAGACATGAATGGCAAAGGTACTTATATACAAAAGAATGCAATACAACTTGCCTGGCCTATTGATCTCTGCAACTCGGTTGGCACAAGCCCGACCAAATACAACAATGTCAAGAAGGGAATTTGCACCCAACCGATTGGCACCATGAACTGATGCACAGGCTGCCTCTCCAGCAGCCATTAGTCCAGGAATCACAGAATCTGGGTCACTGCCTCTGATAGTAACTACCTGAGAATAAAAGCAAAATCATTAATATTAGACAACCAGAAAACCAGCAAAAGATACATTACAGCAAAGCTAAAACCAGAAATAGTTGACTACCAGACGAGATTATTTGAAGAGCCCAATGTTACACATATCCATTTGCTTTGTGTATATCTTAAATGAATAATACAATTAAATTCCACAATTTATACCAAACATCACATCTAAATGCATCTGAATATCACACCTCGCCATGATGATTTGTTGGAATTCCACCCATGTTATAGTGTACAGTAGGCAAGACGGGGATGGGCTCCTTTGTAACATCCACACCAGCAAAAATGGCAGCGGTCTCAGAGATACCTGGAAGCCTCTCCTTGAGCACCTCTGGAGGCAAGTGATTCAAGTGGAGATAGATATGGTCCTTCAAAGGTCCTATTGGATAAGGTTACAATAAGTAACATCATGAGTTCAAATTAGCTTGCAGGAACTGGTAATAGTCTGAATCACATAACAGTACAAACAAACATATGCTTCTTACGGCATGGCACATACATCACCAAAAACAACAAAAACTTCATAGAACTGGGATTAAACAATCACATAAAATGAGCACCTACTCTAAACCACAAGCACCATATTGCAATACCTCAATGCACATTGCCAACCTCATATAAACTCCTTAAGGGAAAAAAACACAGATACTCTGGATGCTGCTGAAATATAGAAATGTCAGCAATGAAGAGAGAATCATACCTACACCACGACCTTCCCTGATTTCCATGGTCATAGATCTTGAAACAACATCCCTTGAAGCAAGATCCTTGGCAGTAGGTGCATACCGTTCCATAAAGCGTTCACCTTCACTATTTCTAAGAATACCACCTTCACCACGAGACCCTGCAAATTGCAGATGAAACTTAGAAATGAACCCCTCTCAACTACAGATAAAAATAGAGGTGCAACAAAAGTTAAATTTTAAAAGGGAAAATGGAATAATTATCTATCTAATGTACCAAAAAACTCAACCCATAACACCACACTTCATATGAAGGGGAATAGAATAGGCACAAACCTTCAGTAATGAGGCACCCTGCCCCATAGATTCCAGTTGGGTGAAATTGCACAAACTCCAAATCCTGTAAGAAGAATAAATCAAAAAGGGGAAAGAACAGATAAAGAGATAGTTAAGGAAGTGGTTTCAGAAACCAATTTCAGGGTTATAAAAACAGAAGAAACCTGGAGAGGAAGCCCAGCACGTGCAACCATAGCATTGCCATCACCAGTGCATGTGTGAGCTGAGGTTGCTGAAAAATAGGTTCTACCATATCCCTGAAAGAAACAGAAAGCAAAGATAAGGGTCCTTTTATTTATTTTGACAATCCATTTTAAATAAAATAAAAATACATATACAAGTGATAAATATAGTACCCCAGTGGCCAGAATTGTGTTAGCAGCCTGGAATCTATGTAGTGTTCCATCCTCCATGTTCAAAGCTATCACTCCCTGGCAGCTTCCTGCACAAGACAAACAATAAACACTAGTTATCACAAACATGAATGAAACAGAAAATGAAATGGTAAGGTGACATGCTCATTAAAATGAAGAAAACAAGTAAAGCTCAAAATTGAGGACAGGTAAACAATAACAAGAGATGGTAAATATGCCAAGCCTCATGTAACCAATGCAAACAAAGTTACCATGATACACGAGAAAAAAAATTAAATTCCCAACTATAACCTACCATCACTATTCATCAACAGATCCAAAGCAAAATATTCCACGAAGAATTGGGTATTATGTCTCATAGCTTGGCCATAGAGGGTGTGCAATAGAGCATGTCCTGTTCGATCAGCAGCACATGCACAACGATAAGCCTGTCCACCTGGTCAAGATAGAAAACACCAAGAAACCAAGATCAGAATTCAATTACTAATCCCAATTATCAAATTTATGTACCTGTACCTTTTCCAAAGTCAAGGCTTTGACCACCAAATGCTCGCTGATATATTTTCCCATCTTCTGTTCGAGAAAAAGGCAGGCCATAATTCTCAAGTTCAATTACGGCTTTTGGAGCCTCCCTGCACATATATTGAATTGCATCCTGATCACCTGCAATAAAACAACCTCTTTTGTTAAAACAGGAGGTGAAAAAAGAGGGAAAAGGCTGTTAAAGAGGTAAATCGCAATGCTATAAAGATGCAAGTAAAATAGGTAGTTTAGTGCAATATAAAAGTTCAAGTCTGTGGCATGGCTCTTATGCCTTAGCTTCAGCCATATTGTTCCGGCAGGCAAACAACCGGTATCAGTAGTTTCAATGGAGTTTGAAGGGAAAAAGCCAATTAATATGGTATCCACTTCAATGAATGTAGTGAGATATAATAAACTACATCAGGCAAGACAAAAGTGTACTTAAGGGGAACATGTAACTTTACTTGAGAAGAGACGCCGATTAAAACCAGATATCAAGAAAAGCATATGCTTATTTACACTCAGCATACCACCTATAAAATCACAAAAGATACAAGTTCAAACAAGTCACGTACCTAACCAATCACTTCCTTTAACTGTGTCATACATGTGCCATCGCCAGTCATCTTCAGTCATATTTCCCAAAGCAGCATTTATGCCACCCTGAACAGAAATTTCCAGACAGACAAATGAGACAATCTTCAAACGGAATGGAAAAGTAAAAGGCACCACTGATCTCATAACCTCCCTACAGACTGCCGTAAACATGTAAATAAACACCGAATTTGCTTTTACATAGAAATATGGATAAATCCATTATGCCTTATAAAGTATACGAAAATAAGAAATTCAAATACCCATGTATTACACTTTAAAATGAAAAAAAAACATAGATCAAATAATAAAAGGGAAGGAGTGGTAATATATAGTCTTCCAAGAATTCTAAGAAAAGCCCACAGTAACGGTAATAAGAATGATTTGGTGAAATTCTTTCTCAATCTTAGTTGGACAAGAGAACACAAGTTAAAGTGCAACCCACCCAAATATCTCTGATGAGGAAGGAAACAAGTACAGTCGACATACACCCACTAAATCATAGAACCAATACGCCCATAAAATCTAGAACTATGGATCCCACTAATCTATAGTCACTGTACTACACATGCATGCCCTGATTAATAGCAACAGCGTATCTCATTATCACGAGCAAAAAAAAATCTAAAAACCTGAGCTGCGACAGTATGCGAACGAGTTGGGAAAAGCTTAGTTATGCAAGCAGTATTAAATCCATGCTCTGAAAGACCGATGGCTGCTCTCAGCCCTGCACCACCAGCACCAACCACCACTGCATCATATGTATGATCCACTATTGTATAAGGGGATTTTCCCTGCAAAAAAAGAAGAAGCAAATGTTCATCACAATATTCTTTTTGTAAATTTTTTATAATAACTATTATCAATTCCACAAAAAGTTCATAATCAGGGGAACACAATACTTTACATATATATATATATATATATACACAAACACGCATTTGCGTGATCGCAGCTAAAACAATCAACATGGAGAGAGCGAAAACTTATCCCATTAGAATAAGATATTAACTAAACTTAAGTTCGATATGGTATTTGTTTCTACAGATTATTAGAACAGTCAACTAAACGGAGCTAAATCAAAGATGATAAAAGAAAAATAAAGCGTCGAATCCATGTATTCATTTCCTTGTCTGCCTTTTCTCATCAGCCAAACAGTCCAATCACTGACATATGAGGCAAAACCAATCAAGATCTACCGAGTAAATCCAGTAATCGGGAACAAAAAGAACATATATAAAGCAAAGCATATTACGTTTTTCACAGCATAAAAATGAAAGGAAATAAAATCCAAACAAGGAGTTCAAAAACCCTAGGATTAGGGAGTAAGGAAAGAACAGTACAGCATCAGTGGAGAAGAATCTGGAAATGTGAGATCTAAGAGAATCACTGGCAACTGATCTCTTCGAGTATGGAACTCGAAGGCCACGAGAAACGCAGCGCCACATCTCCGCTCGCTTTACCAAGTTTTTGTTCGATAGGTTTTACTTTTTCCAAGTTATCGGTATCGGAAGGCGTGTGGTTAATTTTGTATATTCTTTGCTGGGGGTTGTAACTTGTAACTTGTAATCGGAGAAAAAAAGAGAGCAGAAACAATAATAAAAGAAGAGAGCAAAACGGATGGCGGCGAAGTAGGAAATGAAGCTAATTGTTGCCGGGGGATGTGACGCACTACGCTCTTATACTCGCCCTTTGTGTTTTGAGATAACTACCGAAATGCCACTTTAGTTGCATTTCATGTATTTTTTCGAGGACATGTCACATGTATACATTTTTTTTATCGAAATGTCACATGTATACATAAAAAAGGGAATTGCCAATCGAAATTTGCTGATAGTAATTAACTATTCGTTTAATTTGGATTATTTTATTTTTTATAAATATTCTATACATATGCGGTGAAAATTGAAAATTTCCACGAGCGCTTTAATTTTAAGGTACATGGAGTTAGTTTAGGGTATAGGGTTTAGGGATTTATGTGTAGGGGTTAGAATTTAGGGATAGTTGTTTCAATTTAAGGTTTAGGGTTATAATTTAGGGTTTATAGGTTAAAAACTAAATCCTCAACATATTATCCAAAAAACTAAACCCTAACCTACAAACCCTAAATTATAACCCTAAACCTTAAATTGAAACAACTATCCATAGATTCTAAACCCCTACACCTAAACCCCTAAACACTATACCCTAAACTAACTCCCTATACCCTAAAACTAAGGCGGCGCCACCAGTGTATAAGATATTAATCCTTAATTTTTACAGTGCAAATGCTAGATTCAGAATAATTTTATTGGTATTGTTTTCGGTACAATATAATACGAAATTGAACATGTTTAAATATTAAAATTATATGTTATACATTGGTACATCAAATCCAGATTTAAAAGAGTTAATTACCTCATTCATACATGAAGTATGCATAATTTTCACTTTTATACATAACAATTTAAAATTTTCAGTTTCATACATGAGATTTTTTTTTACAGTTAACGAGTTTGCACACTCCCATCATGGAAGTTGACATGGCATGTACCGAAACTGACGTAGTATTTAAAAAAATTATTTATTTAAAGGTATAATAGCTGAATTAGACCTTCAAGATTTATTATTTTTCAATTCAACCTTAAAAGTTTATTATTTTTTAATTTCAACCTTAAAAGTTTAAAAATTTTAAACCCTAGACATAAATCCTAAACCCTAAACCTTAATCATAAATTTTGAGAATTTAGTCATTAAACACTTAACTATAAACCCTAAATAATTAAATCTAAAATAGTAAACCCTAGAAACCCTAACCCTTTCCAACTGCCACCTCTGGTCACTCACCAACCGACCGTTATAACCTCCAGCGATCGATCGAACCTGCTCAAGTTCCCGTCACCACCTAGATCCCCAGCGCGCCCCGTGCATCTTTCCTGATTTTCGCTGCTAGCCCTGTCATTTTATCCTTTACCAGGATTCGGTGGAGACCACGGGTAAAGACGGTCAAGGGAGTTTCGAGCGATCGCTAGAAGCCACGCCTAAAGATGTTACAACCATGGGCGAAGTCGGACGAAAGTGTGAAAGTTATGGGAACAATCGTCGAAGGTTGTAACGGCCGGATGGTGGGTGACCGGAGGTGACAGTTGAAAAAATAGGGTTTTTAGGATTTATTGTTTTAGATTTTAAGATTTAGGGTTTATGGTTAAGGGTTTAAGGTTTATGTTTTTAAATTGTAAGGTTCAGAATTTTTAAACTTTAAGGTTTGAAATTGAAGAAAAATAAACCTTGAAGGATTATTTCGACTATTATACCTTTAAATAAATAGTGTTTATTTAAATGCCACATGTTCAATTTTGATTCGTCCGTACATGCCACGTTAATTTCCGTGACGAAAGTGGGCAAATTTGTTACCGGCGAAAATTCCTATGTATAAAACCGAAATTTTTAAATAATTATATATGAAAGTGAGAATTCAGTATACTTCATGTATGAATTGGTAATTAACCCTTTTATACTGAGATGAAATTTATCATGATTGTAATGGTTGTAAAATATTTGATAATTAAGTTTGCTTGTTAAGTAAATATTTATAGTGAAGTATTTGTTTCTCTCATTCATGGAAATAGATAAAATAAACCTATGTTAAATTTTGTTTATTTTTTACATTTTATTTTAGATTGTATATGTTCATATGCACACACCTTGCAGATAAAGCGATTGAGCTCAGATTTTTTAGGATGAACATCATTTATTTTTCTATTAGGACCACTTGTTGATCACATTTAAAAATAATATTTTTAGGTGTTTCTTTTTATAGTCTAAAGGTGATTACAAGATAGTATAGTATATGTTCATATATATTCTTAACTCTTGACAATACATATATTCTTTCCAGATAAAGTGATTTGAACTCGAGTCTTTTAAGATGAACATCATTTTTTTCAATGATTTTATTTATCGGGTTCAATATTTTAAGTGTTTTTATCAAATTGTATATTTAGTTTTTTATAATATTTATTTTAAATGCCTCAGACTATATTTTCTTGCGTTTTGACCGTCAAGATCAACTCCTCTATGCACAGTCACAAACCTTTGAACTAGTTTATAAATAAAAATGTTGAGGAAAAAGAGAAACTATATATTTTTTTTTTTGAAAGCTAAGGTGATAAGTAGTATCTGTTATGAATATACTCTCAATCATTTGATAATGCATGCTCAATCACCCTGCTGCAGCTGTTGGTGCTCGAACTCGTGACCTCTAGGAACAACAACCGTTCCTTTAACCACTGAGGTAAGTTGGTTCGTTCAAAAAAGAGAAACTATTTTAATTTTTGAAATATGAAAAATATTTAATATCTGATTTTTAAATAAATTCAATTAAAATGACTCTACAAATTTAATAAATGAGTATCTACATTATTCTATTCGGATTAGTAAGTTAAATTAAATTGAATATCGGCTGTGAAACCAATTTTTTGATCACATCAAATTTTTATGTCATGTTATTAAACCAAGTTACGTGGGAGGTAAGCATTGATCAATGACCCAAATGGTTCCACGTAAGAGAAACAAAGACAGATTTAGATACCCGCTGGTGCACTTACTAGACACGACGGACCTATGGGTGGAATTGGAAACAACAGCCACGTTGCCTCCACATTCACCATTAACATACAACTTCCAGATTCGTTTGCTTTCTTCTACTTTAAAAAAAGAACAAGAAGTGAAGTTCGGGCTAGGGGAATGGTTTTGAAAAGGAAAAAATTAAACAAGAAACGAAAGCATACGGTCCATACCATCTTAATTGGTCAACAGCATTTACTAACCAGACAGAGATCAATTTCCGAAGTGTGGCTGATTTTGATGCGGAGAGTAACCCCAATTTCCTGATTCGGGTAGAGAGCGATCCGTATACGTTAGATGGAAGGGTTTTCAATAAATACTGTTTATCATTTTATTTTTCATATATGTTCAGGAATTTTGATACAAATATTACATTTGTTTTTTTTTATTTCAAAAGTAGGATACCTCTCAAATTATTTCTCAAACTAGGGATATTTACTATTCAAAAAATAAAGACCCTTGGAAAACACCCCGACTTTGAATAATATTTTCAAAAACAAATATTTTAATATTAAAGTCGGGTGGATTACAATCCGACTTTGAACAATAATTTTACTAAAAAATGTTAAAAAAAATAAGGTTCAAGCCTTCCTCCATTAAAATGTACTTACCCATGCACGCCACTTGTTCAAAACACTGTTTAAAGTCAGACTATAATCTACCCGACTTTAATATTTAAATATTTTTTCTAAAAATACTGTTTAAAATCGAAGTGTTCTTCAAAAGTCTTCACTTTTTGAATAGTAAGATCCCTAATTTGGAAAATAATTTGAGAGGTGTCCTACTTTTGGAATAAAAAAAACAAATGTAATATTTGGATCAAAATTCCACATATGTTCAGCCTTCAAAGTTTTTAAACAAGATAAATCGCTTCAATATCCATAAATTATCGTTAGCAGATGAAAACATCGATTCATAAATCCACAGTGAAATTCTAAGACTGAGTTGTTAAACAACTGATTAGTAATCAATAATCGAACGTTACCCATTCCTACTTTGTAGTTCAACCGCGGGTATTTACAAAATTGGCTCCCTTATATTCCAATAATCCAGAATTCAATGGAAAAGGGAGCTCTACTTTTAGAGCTATATCTCAGCTCAACCACAAAAATCAAGACTCCGCATCAACAAAATGATGCATCACTTTAACCGTTGAGGGTTGAAAGCATGCCTCCCGTCCCAGTCGGCAGTACAACCTCCCAACCAGGACCTTTGAGGGGAACTGCATCAGCACTAGCCTTGGCCTCTTCTCCATCACCAGAATCAGCAATGAGGTCGCTGCGATCAAGAATCCTTTCCAGATCCTCATCGCTGATATCTGTCTGAATCATCTTGTCCTCAGCAGTTTCTTCGTTCCGGAGTAGGGCCAGAAGATCTTCCTCCTGAAATTTTTAGTCTGAAAATCAATCTACAACCTCACAATGGATTGGTGAAAGACGCATACGCAGACAGTTATAGAAATGGAATGGATGATGAAACAAACCTCAATGACATCATTACTAGGTTTCCGTTCTTGGTGGAACTGTCCTTTTCCGATCACCACATGCTCTAGCTTCAACTTACTATAAGCTCTTTTCAGGATGCGACACTGTTAAGAACCACCTCTTTTAGTTTCTTCTTAATCTCGGTGTCAACAGAAAATTTAGGGGAAAAGTGTATACCTCAACGGATTGTGCTGTTGCAAGTCTGTAAACATGAACAGGTTTGGTTTGTCCAATGCGATGACATCTATCCATGGCTTGCAAATCCATTTGTGGGTTCTGTGATAGACGGGGCAGCATAATGAGTAAGGTTTTAACTCCATTAACATTTCAGGAACTGAAGAACAAATAAACATGAGGAATGGAACTGGATACCCAGTCACTATCGTAGAGTATGCAAGTATCAGCTGCAGTCAGGTTGATACCCAGGCCACCTGCCCTTGTGCTGAGAATAAATATCCTATAATTGCTGTTCACATCATTGAACTCTTGGATCTATTTGCACAACCAGAAATAAAATGGCAATACAAAGTAACTGGTTAATAAATACAATAAATAAGAAATCTGATACTGCAATATGCCCAAAGAAGCACATCCAGGATGAGAACATAATTAAAGAAGACCGATAGGCTTCTTCAGGGAGGCATTTGGCTATTTGTTCAAATGCAGACCAAAATACACAGTTCAACCCATTTCCGTGCATAATGTGGTTTCAATTTTAAGGTGATTTGAGAGAACTAAAAAACAAATTACAATAAATATACAGTGTTCATCACTTTGCACATACCTGTCTTCTCCTTTCATCTAATTTCACTGAACCATCAATCCTACAAACATTAAATCCCTTTTCACTAAAGTAGTAATCCATTATATCCAGAACCTTAGTCCACTGGCTAAAGATGAGAACCTGTTGACAAAAGGCAGGGAGAATGAGTAGGCAGCTTCAAACATATATAAAGCAATGAGAACATTCAAACAAAAGACACTTATAACATACTTTGTGTTTACGCTCAAATAACTGAGTCAACAACCGGTCAAGCAATTTAAACTTCCCACACTGCTCAACAATCTGCTCTACAGGTGGATAAAAATCTTCACAAGCAAAAAAACAGTGTAAGTGAAGTTGTCAAGAATTCTTTCAGAGCAATTTTTCTAAAAAATTCACAAGTAAGGTACATGATCCATCAAAGGCAGCTTCTAGGAGATCTGGATGGTTACAATTCTTCCGAAGCTGAATCATCAAATTGTTGAGCTTCCCTTTCACACCACGCCCTGCAGTATTGGGCAGGTAAACTATCATATAAATAATGGCCAAATATAATGCAGAATATTTATAATTAAGATTTCAAATGTAATGCAGTATTGTCAATCTCTAGTTCCTCTGCCCTTATAGTGTTTACCTCAAATTGAAATGATAACAGTGTTGCTTCTACAATCAAAACTCAAAACTAATCTAATACCTGTGTCAACCTTCTCTTTTAGATATGATTCCAAAGTTTGATTAAGCAAATGATCTTGGAAATTCCTTTGATACTCAGTCAACGAAGCATATAATATGATCTCTTTTTTACGAGGGAGCATATGCTCCACGTCAACCTTCATTCTTCGAAGAAGAAAGGGGCGCAAAATAGCATGCAGTTTAGCAACCACCTAAGGAAAAGAAAAAGGCAAGAATCAGAATTAATTTATAAATTGTAGTTTGGCGGTGGAAGGAAAACAATCAGAAAGGTGCATACTTGAGCCTTTCTTTTCTCTTCTATTTCTTCCTGTGACATATCACCATTACTTTTCCCCGAAAAATCAAACCTGAATATTTAAACCATGTCATAAAAGAGATAGCAGTAAGCCAATGCAGCAAATCTCAAATCAAAGAATAGAAACCCTGAAAAAAGAGTGTCATAACATTATTGCCAGCAAATTTTAATGATCTAGGCCAACAAAGCACTTCCTATGTTTTCCAAGTATTCAAAAGTACTAGAGAAGAGACCCAAGAAATTCAAGATATGCACTCAGGATAACATTAGAAATCAATATAGTAACCTGAGTAATTCCAGAAGAATAGCCCATGATATGACTTGCATGGAAGAATTACTAGATGTGGAACCTTGACAATGTAAATAGTAAGCAAACTTGTTATTTAGTACCTATGTTACACAGACTGTTACACAGACACGGTCATGAGTATCAGATATGGTATGTATCCAACACAGGCATGATTAGATTTTTCTATGATTTTCATACATTTGGAGGATCCTTCGAATGGAGAGTTCAAACAACATGGTTTAGTACCATATTTTAAACTTGAGAGTTGACCAAGAAAATATTAAGCAACATACCATGATTCAAATTCTTCATGAGATTGAAAAATATCAGGCAAAATGAAGTTCAACAACGCCCATAGCTCTGCCAAATTATTCTGCAGAGGTGTTCCAGTTAAGAGAAGCTTATTGCCAACCCGCAAGTGTTTCAATTCTTTCACTAATTTGCACTTGAAGTTTTTCAATCTGTGCCCCTGTAAGAAAAGTGATAACAGTTGGGATGGATCATTTGCCCATCCACAAGTTTCAAGTTTTCATATATTTATAAGTATAGCCAGAAGACTTAGCCAGGGTATAGACAATCCAGGATAAAATACTAACCTCATCAACCACAACATATTTCCACTCATAATGCCTCAAACATTTCTTTGCATCACTCATTGCCATCTCATAAGAAGTAACAACTATTGGAAAGTTGGGGCCAATTCCTTTAGGCATGTGCTTCCTACGAATCTCATCCCTTTCTTGCTTGGTTCCATGATAAATGATGGCATTGATAGAGGGTGTAAACCTGTTTAAAAATAAGAGGGAAAAGAACAATTAAAAGATGGAATTTGACTTTATGCTTGACATAAAACGTAACAAATTATTTCACCTTGTTATCTCATTTATCCAATTAGAAAGAGTTGACAGGGGAGCTATAATCAAATAGGGCCCGTCCATCCCATTTCCTTTCAAATGTGCAAGAAAAGCAATAGTTTGAATTGTCTTTCCAAGACCCATCTGATCTGCAAGGATCCCATTCAGTCCATTCTGCCATAGGGAGATCAACCACTTCACACCTTTAAGCTGATAAGACTTCAATTTTCCACCAGTCAACAAAGGAACAAGTTCTCTCTGCTCTTTCTCAAGTTTTTCCTCCTCGGTCAGGTTTTCATCTTCAGTTTTCGCAGTCTCTCCGTCTTTAGATCTAGTAAGCATAGCTGCAACTGCCCTCTTGACCTTCCTCTGGAAAAACGAAATCACAGAAAAGTAGCAGCTTAATACAACCCAGGGCTTCAAATTATGTTACAAAGATCTCAATACTACCAATGGATCAGAAACATACAACCTGAAAACTAACATTGTTCTCCAAAAAGCTATTATCATGAAAGAACTACTGAGTTAAACCAGATTGTTATCAGGGAACAGGAGCACTGAACAATTTACAAGTTGCACAGAATAGCTAAGCAATAACAGAAGCATAAATTAAGCACAGTAAATATCAAGTCAAAATGCAACAGATAAAGGATCTACCAAGTAAGAAATAGACACAACCAATCATGCACAAATTATGCTGCATTACAGCACATGCATGATATGTAAGGATTCCATGTTGACAGGGTATTAGGGTAAATAAAGCAGAAATCATACATTGTTGTACTGGTTAGCAGCTCTTCTTTTTGAACCTCGACCTCTCTTTGTCTCAGCAGCTTCAGGCTTAGGTACATTCTACCAATATTATAACAGATAATCAGCAAAACACCAAACCAATTAAAATCATAAAAATGCATGTGAAAGAAAGGTGAGAGGGAAATACAAATGTGATGTCCTCCATCTTTTCAAGCAAAAACTCTGAGTACATCTGAGTTTGGGTCAAAAGCTCATCCAATCTAGTAAACTGAGTATCATTCAACTGCACCGACTCTTCAGGCTCCTCTTGTTTTATCTCATCTTTCAACCGATCTTCCATTAGTTTCTCTTCCTCCTTGACCATAGCTTCTGATAAAAGAGAAGCATCTCCATTTTTGGCATCTACCAACGTTTCCTCCTCCAACTTAATGATTTCTTCTTTGCACTTCTCCTTAATTTTTGCAAGAATAAAAAATATATCAAAACAGAACATAAACGATTTTTAATCCTCATAAAGCTACAAAAGAAATTTAAAACCAGAAGGAAACAAAGAGATTAAAGTACATCAAACAGACCTCGTCTTCGAGAACTGAAGTCGGTGATTCAGCAGGAGCGTCATTTTCCATTCCTTTCTCGGACCCCATTTTCAGCCCTAAAAGTACTTACACCAACAAAAATAAAAATAAAATGAACATGAAAACCAAATAATCAAATTCTAAGAGATTAAACACATGAACTAAGCTTCAGTTTCATCCAAATACAGAAAAACCCTAGGGTTTTAGATCGTTGAACGCAAAGTAATATCATCCCGGTAAGTACAAAGCACGAAATGTATAACAATGAACTGAACATACAGTGAAAAAGCTTCAATTACCAGAGAGTAACCGGAGAGAATCGAAGCCGAACCGTTGAAAAGGAAAAGCGAACGGAGCAGGGCGCAAAAGAGAAAATGAGAGTGAACAGAATTATTACACGAGCGGAGCACTTAAATTAAACATTAAAATTTTAGTTTTATTTATTTTCTAATTGTTTGTCGTCGATTTGGGCGGGAAAACGAACGTTGACAAATGCCCCTAATTGTCCAATATATAACAGTGGATTCAAACCCTTTCCTGATTCTTTGAAGGGTATATTTGTAATGTACAATTCTTCTGGGCCTAGAATATGTGGCCTTCACTGGTAGGTTATGGGTTCCCAATTTGGGGGCACGCTTCCACTAATTTTCTTCTCTCTTCCTTTTCTTTTAATTTTTGGCAACTTCGAGGAACGGTGTGACATTTTATACTTTTGAAATGTTTGTTTAAAAGACTTTTTAAATGATTTGACTATGGAAAATTTTATAAAGTGCGACGAAAATTATTAATATCAATACCGCTGAATATTATTAAATTAATTAATAAAAATATAAAAATTTAAGGACTCATCATACAATTAATAATTTTTTAAAAAAATTTAATTAAATTATTTTTTATATATATTAAAAATTTATTTTTTAATAAGGGTAAGCTATATATTTAGTACCTCACTTATTTTTGTATTTCTATTGAACCCTCATTATTTAAATATTATTTTAATTTGACCCTATTTTTTATAAAAAAATAATTTAACCCTTAACTCTCAACCTAAAACCCTAAACTGTTAAACTTTAAACTCTTAAATCTATACCCTAAACCATATACCTTTAAAAATAATTTCACCATGTACAGAGGTATCATAGAGAATATTCTAGTAATTTTTGATGGTTTGAATTGGCAAATTAAGAGCATATCTAGGGAGGCCAATTGTCTTGCCGATAGCTTTGCCAAAAAAAGGAGTTGCTAAATCTGCTGATTTAATCAAATTTTGTGAAGTATGATGGTGGTTCAAAGTTTGTGCAGTGGCTGTGGAGTTTTGAAGTCTAGTTAGGTACATGAGCTTGGAGCTAAATGTTTGCGTGATGTGGCAAGCTGACCTCAAATGGTGCAGTTGCGGTGAGGTGGAGAGAAGTTTGAAAGTGACCACGTTTAGCTGTTTCTGTGCTGAAAGATCGGTTGCAGCTGGTTTCGAATGAAGTGTGACAAGGCGGTGGTAAGGTGCCTTTCTGTTTTGTAATCGGCTTATGGTTTTGGCGTAAACATCGACTTAGCGCACTTTTTTCCCTCCATTCTAGGATTAGGGAGGGTTTTTAACGAGGCCTAAGTCGTTGTTTGTGTAAAAAAATTCTATTTCTAATAAATTTTTGTCTTTAAAAAAAATAATTTCACCATCATCGATTCAATTCAATTCAATGAATTGTTGAATTCTACTAAAAAATTTAATTAAATTATTATTATTATATATATATATATCAAAATTAATTAAACTCAAATCTCCAAGAATTAACACTATCATTTTATTTGAGATGAAGAGGCCATCGCAATTAATCATAATTAATTCAAAAGCCATATTTAAACTCAATAGCCATTAGCAAAATCGGAAAGCATTTAGTCCATGTTTAATCTGAATGTTTAACGACTTTTCTTTATTAATGTATTGCCGCAAAATAGAAGCTAACGAATCAAACAAACAAATAAAAAATTCCTAGAAAACAATCAAAACTAGTGCGATTTTTTTTATTAACGACTTTTCTTTATTAATTGTTGTGGTGACCTCTTCATCTCAAATAAGATGATAGTGTTAATTCTATGAGATTTGAGTTTAATTAATTTTGATATATATAAAAATAATTTAATTGGATTTTTTTAGGAGAATCAAACAATTCATTGAATCGAATTGAATCGATAATGGTGAAATTATTTTTAATGGTATATGGTTTAGGGTATAGGTTTAATAGTTTAGGGTTTTAGGTTGAGGGTTAAGGGTTAAATTATTTTTTATAAAGAATATGGTCAAATTAAAATAATATTTAAATAATGAAGGTTCAATAGAAATAAAAAATAAGTGTGGTACTAAATATATAGTTTACCATTATTAAAAAAATAAAATTTTAATATATATAAAAAATAATTTAATTGAATTTAAAAAAATATTATTTGTATGATAGGTCTTTGAAATTTTAAATCTTTATTAATTAATTTAATAGCGTTCAGCGGTATTCATCATTAATGGTGTTCGTCGATGTTCGTCGCACGTGGTAGACTCATCCTTTGAATAATTAATGTCTCATTTGATAGTAAAATGAGTGTTTAAATTGTCTAGTTTTATTTTTTACATGTTTAAAGGTGTTTAAATTATTATTATTTTTATCTAAATAAGTGTTTTAGTTTACTTTAAAAGAGATAAAAATAATAATATGGATATTTAAAAAGAGTAAGAAAATGATACTTAAAAAGGAAAAACAAGATAATTTGTGTATTTTTTTATTAAGCCTAAAATTAAATATAATATTTATCTATATTTGTCAACAAAGTTTTGGTACAGTAATAAGCCACGTAATTGAAGTATTTTTCCTCTTTATAGATTGTATCAATACCCATTGCATATTTATCCTTCTTCTTCCCTTACATAGGAATGTTAAAAAAACACTAATTTACTATAAATAAATTTAGATTATTATCAGTTGAGTTTTAGATTATTGTTACTTTTGTAATATATAGAAATGTTTAAATTTGAACATGTACAAGTATAGCACTTTAGTCCTCAAAATATTTACAGTCTTTTTTAGCTAGTAAAATCTTAATTTTGTGTCAAATTAATCCAATTAATTGAAAAATAACAAATCTTAATTTTGTGTCAAATTAATCCAATTAATTGAAAAATAACATACTCATTAAATAAACTCAACTATTTTGTTTTTTTTATCACTGATAGCCTTAATAAAAATATTATTATAAGTAAAAGAATTCAAAAATAATATGAATATTTAAAATAAAAAGTCTATTAAAAAATTGTTCTTTATATATATTAAGTTATTAAAAATGTAAACTTTACACCAAAATAAAAAATAGGGTAAAAAGGTTATAAAATTGTCAAATAGATAAAATAATTAACCCAACTTAATAATTTTATTACATTTTCCGTCAATCAGTTCAATTTAAAAAAAATAAACTGAAAGGTCAAAATGTCAAAAAAATTATTAGAAGTTTGAGGGACATACATTACATTAGGTCTTATGTTACTTATGTATAGTATTCAAAACATAAGTCTATTTAGTATTTTTTTATAAATTAAATAATTTTAAGCAATATTAAAAACTGTATCATAAGATTTACTAATTCACTAAGTAGTAAATGACTTTTAATTGTCTTATTTTATATATGTTTAAATTCTTGCATTTGTCTTTGAGAATGCAATTATTTTTCTTCGATAAAAAAATATTTTGTATCACGAGTTTTTCAATTGAAATCAAAATTTTATAATTGAATTTCGGATACAACCACGAAATCAAAAGCAAATTCATATATATATTAGTTAAAAAAATTCTTTTTTTTTATATAAAAAATGGACATTTTATGTTCCTATCATTTAATATTATAAAATATGCTCACCTGATGAAAGTTTTTGCATACAGTGGACAAGAAAATCAATGTCCAGCAACACATGGAAAAACCCAAATTGTTTAGGTAAAAATAATTGGCAAAATACTTGATTCTGATGTGCTGAAAGTTCAATGAAGTTGCTCTCTACCGAGTAAATTCCACCTATAACAAGGCAAACTAAAACAAAACAAAAAAACAACTCAAGACAGTTTGCAGAGATTTTCAAATCCCATGTACGCTCCATTTTCCAGCTTTTCAACCATATCAGCAATGCCAACTCCACCTGCAACAATGTTCAGGAAAATGGGATCAGTGACTTTCTCTGCAAGGTAACTTGTAAGCCCTCGAGGAAGCAAGGAACCGTTGTACCTAAACTGATTGAACTGATAAAGATTGTCAAAGCGAGTATGAAGATGATTATCGATGTTCTTCCGAGGACTGCGATAATCTTTCTGACTACATGCTGGCCAGTGAAGGCGGCAATTGTTGCTACCAGAACAAAATAAGCAGCTGCAGGGGAAAAACAAGGTCAATGCTTAGATTTCTTTTGTAGTTGCTAAAAGAATCAATCGTAATTGTAAACTTTCACTGATATTGTCACTTACCATATGGGACAGGAAAACGATTGAGAAGATAATATTGTACGACTGACATCGAGGATGAGAATACCATAGCGAACGTTGATGTTGCACTAGCTACCTGCAGAATGCGTGTTGGTATGTCGAACTCGGTTACTATGATGACTGAAGAGTAATTTTGGACCGGAAATTTCTGGACCACAGCAAATTTGTCTGATAATATACTATATGTAAGTTTGTTTAATACTTAGTTGGTATATATATCCATTTTCCCACCTCATTTTCATGATTTTCATTTAGAAGTAAAGTGTACCTGAGGAGGAATTCCTAGCTCAAGGAACAGAGGACCCAAGATGAAGCCACCTCCGAGTCCAAGCAGGCCGCCAACCATACCGGCTATAATTCCGCAAGAGCAGTATAAAAGAATCTGATATACCTTCCAATTTATGACTTCCTTTCCTTTGGATGCAATCACCCTGGTTCCTTTGTATAGGCTTACGGCTTCGAAGAGTGTCACAGAGGCAGCAATGGGCATCTATCAAAACAAAAAATAACTATCGAGTCGAAGAGCTTTTACCCCAAGAAACTCTAGATTTTCTGATTTGTAAACCAGTGCTTCTCAAGCTTTATTTCAAGGCACTAACATGGATCAATCATACTGTAAAATAGACTTAAGAATCAGTTACTTTCTATATGGAAAGAATTTCCAGATTTTACCTGCAAGGAGTTCACAAACCAATACATGACTGAGCAGGTTGGAAGATATTCCTGCAGAAACAAACATGTGGACCATGTAAAGATAGAAGATCATCGAAATCATTCTTGTGACGTTGTGGACAATATTAGCATACCTTGATAATCTGGACAATAAGAAAACCGATCCACACGTAGACAAGCAGCATCACCTCTTTCCAGTATATGTTTTGCAGTAGAGATACCTGAATTGAATATAACAACAATGAGCAATTATAACAAAGACTACAGTTGTACGAAACCCGAACTGTTCTTGAACTTACTTCATCATCTGGCTGGCTTCCAGGACCACTTGGTAGCGGCTTATAGTCCCGTGCACTTCCATCTGCAATTCTCGAATTTAGCATAACCCATTCGCATAATTTCAATTGACATATTATTTGTGTTACAAACTGTTATGGGATCTTGGAATCAAGTAATTGGATCGAGTTTCTATTGACTTGTATCTAAAACTCAGATGCCAATCTAAGTGACACTTAAATAAGGTCAAATGTGACATATTTTACTTTCTTTTCAGTATGATCTGTTTAGGGATAAACCATTTCGTTTCGTTTTATCTTCTCCGATAGCATCTTAAGTTTGTATGGCAATCGTTTCCTATTAATGTCAACTTATCATTTGATGTTTCTATGAAAGAAAAGTATTTCTATAGTTAAGGTTTACAGCACTCACCGGCTGGTTTGGACTCATCAACTTCGGACTTAGCCGCTTCCTGAAAATAGAATATCAGAATCCTCATTAATAATGTTATGCCAAAGGGAAGCAATCCATGGAAAACTGAAAGAACAATGGGAAATTATACCTTTTTCATCATTGTTTCTTTCTTCCATGTATCTATACCTTTGAATAGGGCTTTCGTAGATGTGCCTGGCATCGAAAAAATCATGCTTCTATATCAGAGAAAACCATGCTACATAGAACTGTTTAGCCCTTCTAGTTAACCGGTCCGCCTTCTTTTGAATAAAGAAAACCGAACTAAGGGGTTGAAATGGTGCTAATGATTCCATTTATTATTGGATTACCATTATTGATTCTTAACTGAGGAAAGTTAGTGTCAAATTAGTACAAATAGAAGAGATCGATGACGGAACTAATGAACTCGAACTCCGAAAACGGTGTTAATTCTTATTACCAATGAAGAGGATGATGAGCAGAACTGTAACCATCCAATCAGCAAACATGACATTGAAAGCAACTCCAATGCTGATTCCAAGCATAAGCATGGGTTGGAAGAGCAATGCCAAATCATAGTCTATGAGGGGCATTTCCAGGGTTGGGTGCCTAAGCTTCAGGTT
This sequence comes from Hibiscus trionum, assembly GCA_030270665.1. Lineage (NCBI taxonomy): Eukaryota > Viridiplantae > Streptophyta > Magnoliopsida > Malvales > Malvaceae > Hibiscus > Hibiscus trionum. Next base: position 24,622,612 of record BSYR01000006.1, on the reverse strand, counting down.
ATAATACACTGTTGATCCAGCTGCACCCATGATCATACCTGCAATCATAAAAATCCTTGTTACAAACATATGGTTAGTACTAAAAACCAAACAATCAGCATAAATGCTCGAGTTTTACGTTGTTAATCATGCCACTAAAACACGCATAAGTATCCGATGCAAGAACAGAAGCATGTTTCATGAAGGAATGAAATAGTCATGCAATGTTGATGCATAGAAGGGGTTAAAGTATAGGAATAAAAGCTTAAACTCACACTTGGAAATGGCGGCGGACGACTTCGGGTCGAAGCCGATAATGAGGGAGAGCATTGGCACAAAAATCCCACCACCTCCAACGCCTCCGACGCTACCCAACGCTGCACCAAGGAATCCGACAATCGATCCCACAACTATTTTCCAACCAAACTCCATCTCCTGCTCAAACAATGATTAAATTCATACATATCAAGGTCAACAATCTTGAAAAGAATTAATCATCAGCTGTTGCATAAGATAACCGGCCGACGGCAGGCTAACTTACTGGCCAGACAGGTTCATAGCCAGACTTCCCACTTTGCCAAAGAAAGTTGACAACTCTAACAAGAACTCCCTGTGTCTTAACTGTCTCTTTGGGAACATGTTGGTTTCCTTTGTCTTTCAACAATCTCTCTGCTATTCCCACATTGCTCATGACGACAAGAACCAGAAATATTCTCCATGCCATGACTGTCGACCATCTTCTGTTAACCTTAGTTTCAGCCATCTTTGGTTACTGTTCTCACTTGTTAGCAAAGAGGGAGAAACTCTTTTCAATGACTTAGCAATTGAAATGATTCATATTTCTATTGGTAGTAATTGTGATTTTAAATTATCTTTTGATTCGGTTCGAAAAGTTCGTGGTGCAACCTAAAGCGAAATGAGGCAAGCAATCAAGCATAGGCGCCGTGTTTGGAGGAAACTTCTGCGAAGCAACATATAAAGTTTTCAAACATTTTAGTACCGAACAAGGAGTAATAATATTCATAGGCATCATCGAAAGTTACAGTAAAAGGGAACTCAGCCCCGACTCATATCATACTGCTTAATTTTAATGCCGGTTTATACGGTAAATCCATGAAGCTTCATAGCTGCCTCAGTTCAGTCCATCTTGGGTTCTTCTTCTTTAACCTGTTTTAATACCCACGTTTCCTACTTTAGTTTTTACTGTATTCGTGTCTTCTGCAGGTTTTGGAATGTTCTTATCTACCGCTTCACTTCCACAACAGATAATTAATTATAGGGTAAACTATGCAAAAGTCACCTATGTTTATACTAAATATAAAGTTAGTCACCAAATTTGAAAAATAATCAGTAAGGTCCCAAACATTACTAGGGTGTAAAGAGTTGGTCACTTTGCCATTTAGACCCGTTAACTCTTAACGGGTAGCTGATGTGGTTCTTATACTCTCTCCGTCCCATTAATTTTGTCCCTTATTGACTTTTTAAAAGTCAATATTTTTAAACTTTGACCATGATTATTTTAAATATTTTAAACAATTACATTTTATAAAATATATATTTTAAATCTACTTGATTGAAAGTTTATAAAATATATTTTTTATATTTTTTTCAATAATAAATTTTATATAATAATAGGTCAAAGTTCAAAAAATTTGACCCAAAAGAAGTCAATAATGGACAAAATTAATGGGACGGAGGGAGTAATAATTATAGTTAATTTCACCTGTATTTCCACGTAGACAAGGCTGTTCGACTTTCAAAGAATTGAAAACTAAACAGTTTCTTAATAGTGACTATTGATTAAACATTAAGGGTTTCTTCCTACAAACGACGCAAAAATTTTGAAGAAAATTTGGGGGAAATCAAACACGATCGTTCAACATCGATGCTATAAGGATTTAGGGTTCATACACTAGGAAAAAATCGAACTAGGAAGTGGTTACTCATCTCATTTTCTAAGAAAAATCGAAAGGGGATATTGAGGAAAATTTGAAGAAGGGTTCACACAGTGTAAGTTTATGTTTTTAGTTCAATTTTTATTTGATTCATTCTTTGTAAAACGAAAATCTTGAAAGGGTTTATATTTATTTTTATTTCTTTATTGTTTTCGATTTAGGCTTTTTTAAAGTAGCCCTTGTTCTAATATTTAGGGTTTGTTTTCGTAGGTGTAGATACGAAAAATGATTGGAGGGAAGCTTCGCCGGAATGGAAATAATGCATCGGTGTATGATAAGTATTCTAGATTGAGTTTAGGGTTTAGGAATATTTCGTATGTTTCTTATTGTTCTGAAATTGGTGTTTATGCTATTTAATGGTTTGTTATTGTTTCTGATTTATAGTTGCAGATTGTGTTTTGCATGTTAATGTTTAGACTTTTGTTAATAGTTTGTTATTGTTTCTGATTTATAAATTGCATGTTATTGTTCTGAGATTGTTAATGTTTGCAAGTATGATTGTTTGATGTGGTTTGTGGTGTTTATTAGAATATTGTTAATGTGGTTTAACGTTTAGACTTTTGTCTGTTGAAATGGGTACAAACCAGAAAGAATACAAACTTTTGTCTCTTAGCTTATAAAGACAAAAACACAAACATAGAGTAAAACTTTATAGGATCAATAATATTATACATTAAATACACACAATAAAATAGTAGACTATAAGCTTTTGTCTGTTAGCTTATAAAGACAAAAACAATAACTTTGAAGTATAAGCTTTAAAATACTTGAAAAAACACTAATGTACAATAATGAAGTTAGATAAACACTAATGTACTTACTGTCAAATACAATAGTGTACAATACTTACTACAAAAATTGTAACCCCCTTAACCCGGCCTAGACGGTTGACCCGAATTAAGAAGTTTACACGGGGAAAACCAAAGTCAACCCGAAAGTCAACCTTGATTAACGACCCTTTTTTTTCTTTTTAATCTTATCTAAATGCACATTAACCCTAGATATGTACATAACAACAGCATACTCAAAGATCAGCGCATTCGGAAAACATTTAGGGACTTAATTGCACAACATACAAGTTTAGGGACCAAAATGTAAATTCTGGAAATTATAAGGACTTAACCAAATTTTGAGTTACCATTATGAAATTAGTCATGTTTCATGCTTCTCTGCCAAATTTCAACTCAAACGGACATCTCAAACTCATTTAATTGCATAAACAAGATTCAGGACCAAAACGCAAGGATTTCAAAACATAAAACCATCAATTTCAGTGCCCAACGGTCGGGTGTTTCGGAACAGGGATGATCCGTTCCGAAACGCGGGACCGTTCTGAAACCCGTTGCGCAACATGGCCTGGCAGTGGCCAAACTGTTCCAGAACGGCTCTGCCCGTTTCGAAACGCCTAGGCCATTTTAGGCCCTCTGTTCCGAAACAGCAGCACTTGTTCCGAAACAGGCTGCCCAGATTGCAGAAATTTAGCTGATTTATCACACAATTGACCCATCAAACATGCTCCAAAGGCAACCAAATTATACCAGCAAGACATTACATGTTCCATCATCAACAACAACATAAAACCAACTTAGGGAGTCCAAAACATCTCCCAAAACAACAACATAGGTTCCCCATTGCCAAATGCCAAAAGTAGTGTTAAGAAACTTTCACCATACAAGAGCTTAGTTCTTCACTTGGATTCTTGACCTCTTGCTGCCCTTATATGCACTTCAATGCTCTGCATTATTGGTTTAAGAAAAGAGAGAGCGTAAGCACATAGCTTAGTGAGGAATGCTCATTTAAAACAACACAATAATGCATTTATAAACACCTTTATATCCTTTGTTCAAAACAACCTTTACCCATGCACAAAGCATTTAAAACAAGCATACATGCTTCAAATTATTAACATGTCATATTGGCCACAAGTGATAATCATAATCTTTCCATTTCATAATACAATCAACATAAGACTCACACATGGACTTTTAACCACCATTGTGTCCTTAGCACAAGAATCACCCATGGACTTTTAACCACCATGGTGTTCTTAAAATACACAAGGCTCACACAAGGACTTTTAACCACCTTTGTGACCTTAACACAAGAATCACCCATGGACTTTTAACCACCATGGTGTTCTTAAAATACACAAGGCTCACACAAGGACTTTTAACCACCTTTGTGACCTTAACACAAGAATCACCCATGGACTTTTAACCACCATGTTGTTCTTAACACAAGAACCACCTATGGACTTTTAACCACCATAGTGTTCTTAACCTTTCTCGAAACATCACTTGCCAATATGCATCATTTAACAACAATAATCCATTGTTCTAAAGCATTTAACAAAGCCATCAAATCATCATGCATCCTTATGCAACAAAACCACATTTTATCAAATGTTCAAAACAAGGATCTCTTACCTTGAGCATCCTTCAACACATGGCTTATAAAACCAGCAAATAAACATGCTAAAGTATGCTTTCAAAACAGAATTTAAAACATGCAAACAATCACATTGCACTCAACCAACTCATGGTTCATCAACAAGAGAGTTTTTCCGAAAACTTACTCTTGAGCTTAGCAAAGTTGTTTAGACTTAAACTAAGCTCCCAAACCTTCAAAACATTGGTTTCAAAGCTGAAAACCAAAATCCACTCACCGATTCCGTTTCGCCACTTGCCGAAACACCAATCAAGCTTCCGGATCAACACCACAAGGATCCGAAGATGTCTCCCCTGTTTTAAACACATCAAAACAGTAGATTAATGCACCATCATGCATTAATATCCTCAACCAAGACACCTAAACTCGCTGCTCACATCAACACTCACATTTCGGCTACCAAACCCAACCGAAAACACATCCAAACATCTCCACAACACTACCCAGCCAAGATCCATCAATTCCAAACATTCATAAACCTCAATTAACATCCAAAATGGATCTCATCACGTCCTTATACCTCCAGCTATAGCAGAACATCAAGATCACTCCAAAAACCACCAAAATCTTAAACAAAACTTAGGAAAATCAACCTATTCGGGATTGCATTGACTAAACCTCAATTTCTCATCAATTATACATCCATTTTATATCAAAAACACATCACAAAACAATGTCCAATCAGATCATACGAATTTCATCAAAATTAAAGCAAATCTTACATTTTAAAGCCAAGATCAAGAACTCAATTGCAAAACCTTTAATAAAATATAATTCAAGGATTGAGAACTTGGGAATTTCAGTAAAGAACTGAGAATTTAGAGGAGAAGGACGTTCATACCTCTAAACTTGAGTTCCTCCCTTTTTGGAACCAAGATTCTTGAAAATCCAATAAGCAAATGCTAAGGTTTTGTTGTAGAAATGATTAGAGATCAAAAGGAAGTTGAAATCTCATCTTTGAATGTCAAAATCAGAGGAAAGTTTTCTAGAGAAAAGTGTTTGGGTTGAGAGAAAAGTTGAGAGAAAAGAAAATGGAAAATTTGAGAAAGTTAGTTAAAATGACAAAATATCTTCTTCCCTCCTTTTTTTACCTTAATTAAAACCATTAATAAATTGATTAATATTAAGAAAAATCTGGAGAAACTCCTTTGGGTAAATAGCTCCTTAAAGATTCAAAGTTTCAATCCTTTTTAAAACAGTCACCCAGTTTTCAAAAATTACATTTTGGTCACTAACCCAAAATGTCACTCTTCCAAACCTCATTTTGTAAAATTGATTTCACCTTTCTCTTATATATAATAAAATATGATTTTAAGACATTTTTCCATATTTTTAATGCAACTCGAACTAGGCTTTCCTAAATTCACCCTTTTATATTCGAACCGCAACCCGACCGGTCCGGTCCAAACCCAAAACTTCTAAGCCCAAAATTGGGGTGTTACAACTCTCCCCCCTTAAGAAATTCTGTCCTCGAAATTTACCTGAAGGAAAGAGGTACGGAAACTGCTTCAACATATCATCCTTCCGTTCCCACGTGGCTTCTTCAACACCACGATGTTTCTACAACACCTTTACCAACTCGATGGTCTTGCCACGAAGAACCTTACTATCCGAATCCAGAATCCTTACCGGTTCCTCATCATAGGTCAAATCCGGATTCAATTCCACTTCTTCCACAGGCATCACATGTGAAGGATCCGATCTATACTTCCGAAGCATAGAAACATGAAACACATCATGGATCTTCTCCAACTCTTGCGGTAACCTCAACTTATACGCAATAGGACCCACACGCTCAACCACCTCGTATGGTCCAATGTACCTAGGGCTCAACTTACCCTTTCGGCCAAACCTCATCACCTTTTTCCAAGGCGAAACTGTAACACCCGGGTTTAGGGGTTAGGCGAAAATAATATTAAAATATTATTTTGGGCTCGGTTTTATACTCTAAATAATATTTCGAGTTTGTTTTCAAAATTTATTAATTTTGAGTTGACCATGTTTTAAGATTAAACTCCATTTAACCATGAATTTACCTCCCTTGTAAATGCCCCATTTCATTAAGGGCAAACAAGTCTTTTGAGCTTTAAAATTTATCACATGTCAAATAAAACACCCACCCTTCTCATCCTCTTCCCTTCACTCTTTCAAAAACCACCGTTACCTTCTTCTCTCCTTGGGGGTTCACTGTTCCATCACCTTTACTCCTCATTTCAACTCCGTTTTGAAAGGTAATGGTATTTTTGACTTCCCCTCATCTTCCCCTTCATAAAAGTACCTTTCATTTTAGTTTCCATGGAAGTTTTAGAAAATGTCATTTTTGAATATTTTGATTAAAAATGTGATTTTTAAGTTGTTAAGTGAAGTATTTTGATTTAATATACTTAGTTGTGGTATAAGGAAGTCAAATGGTATATCATATATGAATTTCAAGTGATTTTGGGAATTTTCGGAATTTGGCTTTGAGAGGGTTTTTGGAGGGTTTTAAAGTGGGATTTGGGGCTGTTTAATGTTGGATTTTGGGGGCTGTAGGTAGTATGATATATGAGGATCATTTTGGGTGTAATTGATGCTTGTTTGGGTGTTTGAAATGGGAGAATTCAGTGGGTGTTAAGGGCTGCTCGAAAATCCTGTTTTTGGACTTGTTTTGAGTGTTGGATGCTTGGTAATGTTAATCCGGGTTGGTTTCAATGACAAGATATTGATTGTGGATGTTTTGTTTGTGTTTGGGATTGATTAGAGTCAAGTTTGGGCATCGGTGAAGCATCGAAAGTGAATTCGGGAAGTTGAAGGTTGTTGCTTGCTTGGTCTTTGGGCTTGGAAGCTTAGGTGAGTGGTTAATTGTTTTACTTGGTTCTAAAATGGTTGGTTCGAGTATACGGACTAGGTTGGGCTTGGTAGACCCACCTAGAGTTAGGATTAGGGTGGTAGCCTAATCCTAAACTTGATCTAGAGCCTTTGGATGAACTTAAATGTATGAATGTATATGCCTCGTATGTCTTGTGATATGAATGCTTATGTATATTGTATTATACATGTGAGTTGAGGCATGATTTGTATTGCTTAAAGCATGCATGGTGATGGTTCATGATTGTGTTCATGGTGAGTACGTGCTAAGCACGGAAATGATTGAAATGAGTAATGTGGAATGAGTAAAATATTGGCACTAGTATACTTAAATACAAATGATCGATCATTAGGATGTTAGTGTGTACACATGAGTCAAAAGTCGCGCGTGGCCTTGGTGGCGTTGAGTCACCAAGGAGGAGTACGGGTACGCCCGGAAATTGTATTTAAATATAGTCGGTGATGAGTGGAATCCCATCGACGGGGCGTGAGGATGAGTGGAATCCCCTCCGCGAGACCGGTGATGAGTGTAATCCCACCGTCAGGTAATGGTTGTGTTGTTGGATGTGAGTTCTAACGGTTATCCGCGTATTTGAGTCATAACTAGGTGCCAATGTTGATTGATATGTGTATCAATGTATTGAGCTTAATGATCCTTATGTGGATGTTTGATGTGGCTACTTATGTTGAGGAAGTTAGAGCTTGTTGATCATGACATTTACTTGTATATATTGCTCATGCATCTTATCTTATGGCTCTTGTGGATCCTTGGTATGTTTGTGTAATGCCTTGGCTAGATCGTGCTCGGACCCTGCAATGTTGAGGTTTGTTTTTAGAGCTTACCCTCACTAAGCATCATTGCTTACGCTCTCTTTGTTCAACATTGTAGATCCTTAGTTCGTGGGTTGCTTGCGCAAGTGGAAGGCTCCAAGTGTGGTTTTTGGCTTGAGTTCATCAAGTATGGATTTTTAAATGTTAGACATGTAATAGTTTGAGCAATGGGACATGTATGGTTTTGTTGGATAGTTGCTGGTTGTTAGGAGCATGTTTAGACTCCTTGATGCCTTGTTTGTGTGTGGCTTATGTTGCCTTGATGAATGTTAACTCATGCCTAATTGCTTATTTTGAATACTAGCTAAATGCCTTAGAGGTCATCTTTATGTTTGAATGATGTTTGAATGAATGCATGTTTGTGAAGTCTTATCTTAGTGTTTAGACTTACCTTAATCTTGTTGAAGCATGCTAGTATGGTTGGTATGCCTTAAGTTTAATCAACATGGTGTTGTGATGTGTTTTGGTGGTGTTTTGGGGCACCTTTGTGCCTTAAAACAGCAAAATCGAGTCTGCAGACAGGGGGCGTTTCGGAACAGGTCCCCCTGTTCCGGAACGGCTCCTTTGCAAATGGCCTGCCGTTTCGAAACAGATGGGGGTCGTTTCGGAACACTTTTGCTACTGGAATTTTGAGAAATTGGCGAGATGTAGGCGTTCCGAAACGGGCCTTTGAGGTTTCGAAACGGTCAAATCTCGTTGACCACGAGAAATTGACCGTCAAGGTCGTTCCGATACGGGTCACCCCTGTTTCGGAACGGTCACCTTATGGTTGACCCTGGCCTGTTGACTAAGTCAAGGCGTTTCGGAACACCCTATGGGCGTTTCGAAACTGCCTGTTGTTGAACATTAAAATGGGTTATTTTATGTCTTGTTGGGTCGGAGAATGTTTCATTGTTCGTATCTTCCGCTGTTGTGCTTCACATAGGAACTTAATATGCATCTAGACAAGACTAAGGCTAAAAGAAATCTTCTGGGTCGTTAACCGAGGGGAAACCTTAACGAGTTTCGCTTCGGTTTTCCCCGTGTGGCCCACTCGGACCGGTCATCCGACCAGACCGGGACGAGGGGGTTACAGAAACCTTCAAAAACACACGGTCACCCACCGCATACTCAATCTCCTTACGCTTCAAATCCGCGTAAGACTTTTGCCGATCAGAAGCTGCTTTCAAACGCTCACAAATGAGCTTCACCTTCTCGGTGGTTCCTTTCAACATTGCTGGCATCGAGACCAACTTCTGACCCGTTTCAGCCCAACACAAAGGAGTCCTACACTTCCTCCCGTACAAAGCTTCATAAGGTGCCATTTGAATACTCGCCTGATAACTATTATTATAGGCAAACTCCACCAAAGGCAAATGTTTCTCCCATGAGCCCTGAAACTCAATCACGCAGCACCTCAACATATCCTCCAAAACCTGGATAACACGCTCGGATTGACCATTCGACTGAGGATGATAAGATGTACTGAAATTCAACCGTGTACCCAAAGCTTGATGCAAACACTGCCAGAAACGCGATGTAAACCTCGGATCCCTATCCGACACAATCGACTTAGGCACACCATGCAGCCGCACAATCTCAGCAATGTACAGCTCCGCAAGCTTATCCAAAGAATACGTAGTATGCACAGGCAAGAAATGCGCACACTTCGTCAAGCGATCCACAATCACCCACACCGAATTCTTCTTCGATGGCGACAAAGGTAAACCAGATACAAAATCCATGGTAATCCTTTCCCACTTCCACTCAGGAATTCTCAACGGTTGCAACAAACCTGACGGAAACTGATGCTCAGCCTTAACTCGCTGACATACCATGCACTTGCTTACAAACTCAGCAACATCCTTCTTTAGACCCACCCAATAGTACTCATCACGAAGATCACGGTACATCTTAGTACTACCAGGGTGCATAGCAAAAGGACTACTATGACCTTCAGTCAGAATAGCACGCCTCAAATTAACATCATTGGGCACTACTATCCGACTCCCAAAACACAACACTCCATCATCACTAAAACAGAAATCCGAAGGCCTACCCTCCGCAATATCCTGAATATGCGGTACCAAGGAATCATCCAACAACTGCTTTTCCTTGATCAACTGAACCAAAGATGGTTTCACTTGCAATTCAGCCACAAGACCACCATCACGCGAAATACTCAAACTGGCAAACATAGCCCTCAACTCAACAGCTACCTTCCTACTCAAGGCATCCGCTACAACATTAGCTTTTCCAGGGTGATACTCAATCGTCAAATCATAATCCTTGAGCAACTCCACCCAACGTCGCTGTCTAAGATTCAACTCCTTCTAAGACATCAGATACTTCAAACTCTTGTGATCCGTGTACACAGTACACTTCTCACCATACAGATAATGTCTCCAGATCTTCAAAGCAAAAACCACCGCAGCCAACTCGATGTCATGCGTAGGATAATTGCGCTCATGCACCTTCAACTGCCGTGATGCATAAGCCACCACCTTACCCTCCTGCATCAACACACATCCCAAACCAACATAGGACGCATCACTATACACCACAAACTCTTTCCCTGATTCAGGTTGAACCAAGATAGGAGCTTGTGTCAAGGCTGCCTTAAGCTTCTCAAAAGCCTGCTGTCTCGCTTCCGTCCACTCATACTTAACATCCTTCTGCAACAACTTTGTCAAAGGTGCAGCAATCTTCGAAAACCCATCCACAAACCTTCGGTAGTATTCTGCCAAACCAAGGAAACTACGAACTTCATGAGCAGACTTAGGAACCTTCCAATTCATCACCGCCTCAATCTTCTGAGGATCAACACGAATCCCTTCAGCAGAAACCACATGACCAAGAAACACCACTTCCCTAAGCCAGAACTCACACTTGCTCAGCTTAGCATAAAGCTGATTCTCTAACAAAGCTTGCAGCACAATTCTCAGATGTCCCTCATGCTCCTCCTCCGTACGCGAGTACACGAGGATATCATCAATGAATACCACCACAAACTTATCCAGGTATTCATGAAACACACGATTCATCATGTCCATGAAAGCTGTAGGAGCATTTGTCAAACCAAACGGCATCACAAGGAACTCATAATGCCCATACCTCGTCCTGAAAGCTGTCTTTGGCACATCCACTTCCTTCACCTTCAACTGGTAATACCCTGACCTTAAGTCAATCTTAGAGAACACAGCTGCTCCCCGAAATTGATCAAAAAGATCATCAATTATCGGCAATGGATACCGATTCTTAATAGTCAACTTGTTCAGCTGACGATAATCAATGCACATTCTCATAGTGCCATCCTTCTTCTTCACAAACAAGACCAGCGCACCCCAAGATGACATACTCGGCCGAATGAAACCACGATCCAACAACTCTTGCAATTGCGTCTTCAGCTCTTTCAACTCTTTAGGTGCCATTCGATAAGGAGTAATGGACACTGGAGTTGTGTTTTCATACAGCTCAATCCCAAACTCCACCTCACGATTAGGAGGCAATCCAGGCAACTCCTCCGGAAACACACCAGGAAACTCTCGCACAGTCCTGATATCTTGCACACGCAACTCCTTAGAGCTAGGATTCATCACAAAGGCTAGATAAGCTTCACAACCTTGCCTCAGCATCCGACTCGCCTCCAGTGTAGACACCACATTGGCAAGAAACTTCACATTCTCACCAACCACAACCACCTCATAATCATCCGCGAGTTTCAACGAAACTCGCTTATTCTCACAATCCACTACAGCACGATGCTCAGCAAGCCAATCCATACCAAGGATTACATCAAAACCATAGAAAGGCAATTCCATAAGATCAACATGAAAAACATGATCTTGCACAACCAAAGGACATCTTCTATAAAGCTTTCGAGTCACAACAGTCTCTCCAAAAGAACTAGTGACACGCATACCAACATCCAAAGATTCAACAGGCAAACCAAGCAATTCAGCATGCTCACGCAAAATGTATGAGTGCGTAGATCCAGAATCAACCAAGGAAAGTAATGACAAGGACTGCAAAGTAAAAGTACCTGCAATCACATCTGCGTCATTCCTCCCCTCCCTCTGAGCAAACACTCCTGCCTGGCCACCACCTTCAGGCTGAACAGCCACAACATGAGCCACATTCCGTCCACCCTCTTCTCTCCGCTGGAAGTTACCACGACCGCGCCCATGACCTCTTTGTGGTGCAACAACTACAGGAGCACGCCCTTGGCCACCAGCCAACACAGGACACTCTCTCCTCATGTGATTCGTAGATCCACAGTTCCAGCACGAATTACCAGCTGCCACAACAGGAGCTTGCACCTCCCTCACAGCTCGCGGACAATCACGTTTCATATGTCCACGCGATCCACATGTCCAACATGCGTTCGGTTCAGCTCTTGTCTTGCCTCCCTGAGCAGGAGCACCAGAACCAGCACCTCTAGGTGATAAACCCAAATTCATCTCAATGTCCTTTGCTCTCCCAACCAGCACATCAAAATCATTATACTTAGCAGCTAGCATATACGTCTTTACTTCCGTCACCAAACCATAACGGAACCTTTCACACCTCTCCCGCTCATCAGGAACAAGCTCAGGTGCGTACTGACTGAGTCGGACAAACTGAACCTCGTACTCAGCTACAGACATGCTCCGTTGGGTAAGAGACATAAATTCCCTCTTCTTTTCATCTAGGTACCTCACACCCAGATATCTCCTCTTGAACGCGTTCTGAAAGAACGTCCAAGTTACATCAGCCTCCTCCATTCCAGAGATAGAGGTTGTCCACCAAGTATAAGAATCGTCCTGCAACAACGATACCACACAGCCCAGCTTCTGCACATCAGTGCAATTCATTTGTCCCAAGATTCTCTTGGTACTTTCCAGCCAAGACTCAGAACCTTCAGCAGACAAACCCCTGAACTCAGTCCCTCCCAGACTGCGCAAACGCTCCAAAGGTAGTCTAACTCCAGCATCACCTTGATGCCCAGCTCCTTGAGCTCCAGCTACCGCTGCTCGAAAAGCTCCAGCAATAGCTTGAATCAACACTGTCATGTCAGGAACAGCTTGTCCCTGACCAGCTTCAGGTCCAGCGACCCCAGCTCCAGCTGCAACACCAGCTCCTTCGCCTCCAGCACCACCACCACCAGGTGGAGGAGGTAAATCCACCGCATTTTCAGCGATCTCTTCATTCTCATTTTGAGCCATAGCTCGCATATTACCCCTCGTTTCTCTACGAGGTCCCATTCACTAAACAATACAATCACAATGTAATAAACAAAGTCAGGCTCAGCAGGGTAAGTAATCCAAGTACTCAAGCTCATTTCCAATTAAAAACAACATCATTTCATTAGCTTTGATTTGGCAATGGATCCCCCTAACATGCTTCACCACAGCATACATCACAATTGTAACATACTTACAATTCACACAACATGCTTTCATTCAACAAGCATACAAAGCATACATACATTAATCACCCACATAATCATTCCCAATTACTCGAGAACTCAGCTCTGATACCACCAAATGTAACCCCCTTTAACCCGGCCCAGACGGTTGACCCGAATTAAGAAGTTTACACGGGGAAAACCAAAGTCAACCCGAAAGTCAACCTTGATTAACGACCCTTTTTTTTCTTTTTAATCTTATCTAAATGCACATTAACCCTAGATATGTACATAACAACAGCATACTCAAATATCAGCGCATTCGGAAAACATTTAGGGACTTAATTGCACAACATACAAGTTTAGGGACCAAAATGTAAATTCTGGAAATTATAAGGACTTAACCAACTTTTGAGTTACCATTATGAAATTAGTCATGTTTCATGCTTCTCTGCCAAATTTCAACTCAAACGGACATCTCAAACTCACTTAATTGCATAAACAAGATTCAGGACCAAAACGCAAGGATTTCAAAACATAAAACCGTCAATTTCAGTGCCCAACGGTCGGGTGTTTCGGAACAGGGATGATCCGTTCCGAAACGCGGGACCGTTCTGAAACCCGTTGCGCAACATGGCCTGGCAGTGGCCAAACTGTTCCGAAACGGCTCTGCCCGTTTCGAAACGCCTATGCCATTTCAGGCCCTCTGTTCCGAAACAGCAGCACCTGTTCCGAAACAGGCTGCCCAGATTGCAGAAATTTAGCTGATTTATCACACAATTGACCCGTCAAACATGCTCCAAAGGCAACCAAATTATACCAGCAAGACATTACATGCATAAGGAACATAATGGCATCAAAAATTCATAAACATGGCATCAAACAAGGAAAACCCCAATTCTATAGGCATGCATCCTATATTGAAAACCATTCAAACACCAAATCACCAAACAATCCTCATAAAGGCCATTTACATGTTCCATCATCAACAACAACATAAAACCAACTTAGGGAGTCCAAAACATCTCCCAAAACAACAACATAGGTTCCCCATTGCCAAATGCCAAAAGCTAATAGTGTTAAGAAACTTTCACCATACAAGAGCTTAGTTCTTCACTTGGATTCTTGACCTCTTGCTGCCCTTATATGCACTTCAATGCTCTGCATTATTGGTTTAAGAAAAGAGAGAGCGTAAGCACATAGCTTAGTGAGGAATGCTCATTTAAAACAACACAATAATGCATTTATAAACACATTTATATCCTTTGTTCAAAACAACCTTTACCCATGCACAAAGCATTTAAAACAAGCATACATGCTTCAAATTATTAACATGTCATATTGGCCACAAGTGATAATCATAATCTTTCCATTTCATAATACAATCAACATAAGACTCACACATGGACTTTTAAACACCATTGTGATCTTGCAATTCACAAGGACCACACATGGACTTTTAACCACCATTGTGTCCTTAGCACAAGAATCACCTATGGACTTTTAACCACCATGGTGTTCTTAAAATACACAAGGCTCACACAAGGACTTTTAACCACCTTTGTGACCTTAACACAAGAATCACCCATGGACTTTTAACCACCATGGTGTTCTTAAAATACACAAGGCTCACACAAGGACTTTTAACCACCTTTGTGACCTTAACACAAGAATCACCCATGGACTTTTAACCACCATGTTGTTCTTAACACAAGAACCACCTATGGACTTTTAACCACCATAGTGTTCTTAACCTTTCTCGAAACATCACTTGCCAATATGCATCATTTAACAACAATAATCCACTGTTCTAAAGCATTTAACAAAGCCATTAATCATCATGCATCCTTATGCAACAAAACCACATTTTATCAAATGTTCAAAACAAGGATCTCTTACCTTGAGCATCCTTCAACACATGGCTTATAAAACCAGCAAATAAACATGCTAAAGTATGCTTTCAAAAGAGAATTTAAAACATGCAAACAATCACATTGCACTCAACCAACTCATGGTTCATCAACAAGAGAGTTTTTCCGAAAACTTACTCTTGAGCTTAGCAAAGTTGTTTAGACTTAAACTAAGCTCCCAAACCTTCAAAACATTGGTTTCAAAGCTGAAAACCAAAATCCACTCACCGATTCCGTTTCGCCACTTGCCGAAACACCAATCAAGCTTCCGGATCAACACCACAAGGATCCGAAGATGTCTCCCCTGTTTTAAACACATCAAAACAGTAGATTAATGCACCATCATGCATTAATATCCTCAACCAAGACACCTAAACTCGCTGCTCACATCAACACTCACATTTCGGCTACCAAACCCAACCGAAAACACATCCAAACATCTCCACAACACTACCCAGCCAAGATCCATCAATTCCAAACATTCGTAAACCTCAATTAACATCCAAAGTGGATCTCATCACGTCCTTATACCTCCAGCTATAGCAGAACATCAAGATCACTCCAAAAACCACCAAAATCTTAAACAAAACTTAGGAAAATCAACCTATTCGGGATTGCATTGACTAAACCTCAATTTCTCATCAATTATACATCCATTTTATATCAAAAACACATCACAAAACAATGCCCAATCAGATCATACGAATTTCATCAAAATTAAAGCAAATCTTGCATTTTAAAGCCAAGATCAAGAACTCAATTGCAAAACCTTTAATAAAACATAATTCAAGGATTGAGAACTTGTGAATTTCAGTAAAGAACTGAGAATTTATAGGAGAAGGACGTTCATACCTCTAAACTTGAGTTCCTCCCTTTTTGGAACCAAGATTCTTGAAAATCCAATAAGCAAATGCTAAGGTTTTGTTGTAGAAATGATTAGAGATCAAAAGGAAGTTGAAATCTCATCTTTGAATTTCAAAATCAGAGGGAAGTTTGCTGGAGAAAAGTGTTTGGGTTGAGAGAAAAGTTGAGAGAAAAGAAAATGGAAAATTTGAGAAAGTTAGTTAAAATGACAAAATATCTTCTTCCCTCCTTTTTTTACCTTAATTAAAACCATTAATAAATTGATTAATATTAATAAAAATCTGGAGAAACTCCTTTGGGTAAATAGCTCCTTAAAGATTCAAAGTTTCAATCCTTTTTAAAACAGTCACCCAGTTTTCAAAAATTACATTTTGGTCACTAACCCAAAATGTCACTCTTCCAAACCTCATTTTGTAAAATTGATTTCACCTTTCTCTTATATATAATAAAATAGGATTTTAAGACATTTTTCCATATTTTTAATGCAACCCGAACTAGGCTTTCCTAAATTCACCCTTTTATATTCGAACCGCAACCCGACCGGTCCGGTCCAAACCCAAAACTTCTAAGCCCAAAATTGGGGTGTTACAAAAATATAAGCTTTAAAATGCTTTAAAAAAACAGTAATGATAAGCAGTAGTGTACAATACTTTAAAATACTTTAAAAAATACTAATGTACATTAATGAAGTAAGATAAACACTAATGAAGTAAGATAAAAAACAGTAATAAAGTTAATGTACTTAATGTAATAAAGTTAATGTAGTAAGATAAACAGTAATGAAGTAAGATAAAAACACTAATTAAGTAAGCTTTAAAATACTTTAAAAAGAGATAAAAACAGTAAGATAAAGTAATAAAGTTCATATAATGTAAAAAAACAATAATGTATAGTAATGAAGTAAGATAAAAACACTAAAAAGTAAGGTAAAAATAGTAATAAAGTAAATCTACTTACTGTAAAAACACTAAATAAGTAATGAGGTTCACGTACTTACTGTAAAAATAGTAAAACAATCAGACAACAATGTAATTAATGTTTTGTAAAGTTCAGTAAAGTAAAGATCAAAACAGTAATGAAGTTAATGTTATTTAAACTTCTATTACATAATTAAGTAGGGTTATAAAATTATGAACCAAATTTAATGACATTTATATATATAATTTACAGCTCCTGATTCAAAACATTGCACTTGTGTTTTTCATTATGGTGAAAAATTCTCAAACACAATGCAATACAACTCAGCAACTGTAGCATATTTTGACCATGTTGATTGTGATACTTTTTCAATGTTTGAATTATATGGTATGGTTGAAAGGTTAGAGTTAGTGGATTCATTCAATTTGTACTGGAGAGTACCAGGTTCTGAATATATTATGCCATTGAAAACTGACTTTGATTGCATGGAATTAGTCAATAGCTTACCTAGGAATAGATACATCCATGTCTATCTTCAGGAGAGCAAAAATATTTTTGAGGATGAAATAGAACTTGAGGATGAAGTAGCAGTTGAGGATGAAATAGGACTTGATGAGGAAAATGTAGAAGAATTTGATATTAGTGATACTGAATATGGGTTTGATGATGGACTGCAGCGGGAAAATATAAGAATATTAATTAGAGTTCAAAGATAAATAGATGGAATTGGACCTGATGGAGTTAGGCTTAATCCTGATGTTGCTTCTGATAGTGATCAATCTGATAAACTCTATAGTGATCATGTTTATGATTTAGATGGCCCTAGGTTTAGTGAGTTTAATGTTGAAACTGACATGGTGAACCCTAAATTTGTTAAGGGATTAATCTTCTCTGATAGGAATGTTTTGAAAGAAGCAATTAAGCACTATGAGAGGGTCAATAGGGTCCAAGTTAAGCTTCAAAAAATGATACCAAGAGGGTTTAAGTTATGTGTAAGGGTAGTTGTCTATGGAAGTTGTGGGCAGCAGCAAGGAATCCCAAAGACAGTACAGATAAGACTTGACAGATTAAAATATTATTTGACTCCCATAAGTGTAATAAGATGACCATAAATAAGAATATTAGATCACCTTTGTAGAACTAAGTTTTGATATAATATTTGAAAAATGTTTTGGACTAAATTGCAAAGAATTTAAAATGAGTTTTTAGTCAAAAACAACTTGAAAATATGTTTAAGGTTTTTAAAGGCTTTGGAATGGACTTAAAGTACATTTAAAATGGTCAAAACCTGTATTTTTATGTACCCGTATCGATACGGTATAGAAGGGTACCGATACGATTTAAGGTTTCAAGCCACCAGATTTTCCAGTAGCCAAAACTCGTACCGATACGCTTAGCCGTATCGATACGGTGAGCTTTGAAAAAGCCCAACGGCTAGTCGCGTACCGATACGGTTGTATCGCGTACCGATACGCCTAACTACCCCAACGGTCATTTTCCCAACGGTCTCTTAAATTGCAGGACCGTACTGATACGCTAGGTAAGCGTATCGATACGCATCAGCTGAAGAAGCCAACGGCTCTTTCCTCATTGAGACCGTATCGATACGGTTGGACGAGTATCGATACGCCAAGCTGCAGAACTGCATTTATGGTGGGAAATAAAGACTCAAACGGCTCCAAATTGATCCCAACGGCTAGCAACGGCTACAAACTCAATTGGGAGTATAAAAGGGACCTCCTAGCATCTTGTAATGGTTAATGCTTCAATTGTTACAACATTATGATGTCAAAATTTGTCTAGAGCTAAAATTGTTTATTTCTTGCTTAGACAACACTTGTGAGCTTACATTGTTAAATTTGCTCAAGTGTCTAGGTTTTGGGTGAATGCTTAGAATTACAAACAAACACCTTTTAGAGGGATTTCTAGTTTGCTAAGTCTTTCTTTGTAAAGAGAGTGTTCCTTCAAGCTTTGGGTAGAAAGCTTTAAGGGTTGTAACGGTTTCCTCCTAATCCGAGAAAAGGGGACGAAATTCTTAGTGAATTTGTCGGAAATCCTTAGTGGGGAGCTAAGGTAGTGGATGTAGACCTTGGTTAGAAGGTTGAACCACTATAAATCTTTGTGTCAAATTGCCAATTTTTCACCTCCCACTAAAACACCCAATTATCCAACTTCTCCACACTTGGCGAGCAAGAACGGTTGATCGAATCGAGCACCCTAAATCTCAACAATTGGTATCAGAGCTTGGCTCAATCGAAGGGGATTCACATCATATTGAGAAGATCCGGCAAGCTCGATCAACATTTCACCAACCGGCTCAAATGGCACAATCAATCGACAAACCGCCCTTCTTCGACGGAAATCACTATGCCCATTGGAAGACAAAGATGAAATTCTTCTTGAAGTCAAGAGACTACAAGCTATGGGACATAGTTGAAGATGGTCCGTTCGTGCCTCAAGGAAGCAAAGCGGAATGGAGTGCCGACGATCGCAAGAAGATGGAGCTTAATTACAAAGCCTTGCACATGCTCTTTTGTGCTTTTGGCCCAACCATCTATGAGAAGATGTCTTCTTGTGAGAGTGCCAAGGAAGTATGGGACAAGCTTGAAGTCACATACGAAGGAACCAATGAAGTCAAGGAGACCAAGATTGGGCTCCTCACCTTAGAGTATGAGAACTTCAAGATGGATCCGGAAGAGAACATCGAGAAGATGTTTGATAGGTTCTCCACCATCACCAATGGTCTTAAAGGTTATGGAGAAGCCATCCCGGAAGAGAAGCTTGTACGAAAGCTCATCTACTCCCTTCTCGAGTCATGGGACTCAAAGAGGACCGCCATCATTGAAGCCAAGAATCTCAAAACCTTGAAGCTTGATGAACTCATGGGGTCACTTCTCACTCACCAAATAATGAAGAAAAATAAAGAAGAGGAGAAGAAGAAGGAAGAGATTAGGGCGATGGGGAAGAAGAAGATCATGGAGCTAGGCATCAATGCA
This sequence comes from Hibiscus trionum, assembly GCA_030270665.1. NCBI lineage: Eukaryota > Viridiplantae > Streptophyta > Magnoliopsida > Malvales > Malvaceae > Hibiscus > Hibiscus trionum. The sequence goes on along the minus strand of BSYR01000006.1, from coordinate 24,602,499 downwards.
AGTGTCGTAGCTCTCAAATCCTCCACATGCCACCATGTAGACTTAAGTGAGGAGGAAAGTGAGGATGAAGAGATGGCCTATCTCTTCAACAAATTCGCCCGGTTCATGAAGAGCAAAATGGAAAAATCCAAGCTTGAATCGGTGAAGAAGATGAAGGACTCCCATAAATCCAAAAATAAGGGATCATCTTCAAAACAAGCATATGTGGCCACATGGAGTGATGAAGACTCCACCGATGATGAAGTAGCCCACCTATGCTTGATGGCCCTCAATGAGGGGGAGGTAACTTCTAACTCATCTATTTCAAATTCTTATACATTTGATGAGTTACAAGATGCCTATGATGATTTGCTTTTGGAATTCAAGGCATCATTTTCTAAAAACAAAAAGTTGATTTCAAAAATAAAAATTGAAAATGATTTGCTTTCCAAAACAAATCTTGAACTTGAAGCAAGATTAAAAGATTTTGAACAAAAATGTTTTGATTTACAAAATTTGCTTCTCAAAGTTCAAAAAGAAAAAGATTTGATTTCCAATGAACTTGAAAAGAAAAATAGTTTTGGAAAATCAAACTTTTATGTAAGACAATCTAGTGCCCCTAGATTTGTGAATGGAAAATGTTTTAGAAGTGTTTGGGTCCCAAAAGGACTAACCACTTCAACTAAAAAGGATGAAATTGAAAAATGGATTCCTAAGGGGACTAAATTTTGTGCTACTAATGTCTATGGATCCAAAGCAATTTGGATACCAAAAATTACTTGATTGTCTTTTGCTAGGTGTGATGGAGAGTGATCAACAAGTCAAAAATTGAGGGGGAGCTCCATGCACACAAAGGAAGAACACTTGAAGAAGGAAGGCTTCACATCCTCCCTTGAGTTCGAGTGTGGTAAAATCTAGTTGCTTTAGTGTTTATTTGATTTATTTTCTTTTATGTCAACTAGATATTCATATATGTTGAACTAACATTCTCATGATGCTTTGAGTAAGGGGGAGCCAATTTTAAACCAAAATTTTAAGTGTGTCAAATTTTTTTTTTTTTGCCTCCTATGTTATCTTGAACTTAAATGTCATTTTAAATTCTTTTTGATATAACAAAAAGGGGGAGAAAATGGTTTGAAAAATTGAATTTTCAAATGAATAAGGGGGAGCTTTACTTGTTTTCATTTGTAATCTCTTATTCACAATTTTAAAGTCAAAGGGGGAGAATTCCAAACAATTTTTCAAGTTGGTTTTATTATATCAAAAAGGGGGAGATTGTAGAACTAAGTTTTGATATAATATTTGAAAAATGTTTTGAACTAAATTGCAAAGAATTTAAAATGAGTTTTTAGTCAAAAACAACTTGAAAATATGTTTAAGGTTTTTAAAGGCTTTGGAATGGACTTAAAGTACATTTAAAATGGTCAAAACCTGTATTTTTATGTACCCGTATCGATACGGTATAGAAGGGTACCGATACGATTTAGGGTTTCAAGCCACCAGATTTTCCAGTAGCCAAAACTCGTACCGATACGCTTAGCCGTATCGATACGGTGAGCTTTGAAAAAGCCCAATGGCTAGTCGCGTACCGATACGGTTGTATCGCATACCGATACGCCTAACTACCCCAACGGTCATTTTCCCAACGGTCTCTTAAATTGCAGGACCGTACTGATACGCTAGGTAAGCGTATCGATACGCATCAGCTGAAGAAGCCAACGGCTCTTTCCTCATTGAGACCGTATCGATACGGTTGGACGAGTATCGATACGCCAAGCTGCAGAACTGCATTTATGGTGGGAAATAAAGGCTCAAACGGCTCCAAATTGATCCCAACGGCTAGCAATGGCTACAAACTCAATTGGGAGTATAAAAGGGACCTCCTAGCATCTTGTAATGGTTAATGCTTCAATTGTTACAACATTATGATGTCAAAATTTGTCTAGAGCTAAAATTGTTTATTTCTTGCTTAGACAACACTTGTGAGCTTACATTGTTAAATTTGCTCAAGTGTCTAGGTTTTGGGTGAGTGCTTAGAATTGCAAACAAACACATTTTAGAGGGATTTCTAGTTTGCTAAGTCTTTCTTTGTAAAGATAGTGTTCCTTCAAGCTTTGGGTAGAAAGCTTTAAGGGTTGTAACGGTTTCCTCCTAATCCGAGAAAAGGGGACGAAATTCTTAGTGAATTTGTCGGAAATCCTTAGTGGGGAGCTAAGGTAGTGGATGTAGACCTTGGTTAGAAGGTTGAACCACTATAAATCCTTGTGTCAAATTGCCAATTTTTCACCTCCCACTAAAACACCCAATTATCCAACTTCTCCACACTTGGCGAGCAAGAACGGTTGATCGAATCGAGCACCCTAAATCTCAACAACCTTGGATGGCAAAGTATTATATAGGAAAATTCATGGTTGATATTAATTACCCTGTAAAATCTCTTCGAAATGATGTATATGAAAAATTTGTTACTTGAGCGTCACGTGTTACTTGTACTAGAGCAAGGGATTTGGCAGTTCAGATGATTGAAGGGAATTACAAAGGGAAGTATGATAGGATTTATGAATATTTACTGGAGTTAAGGACTACAAACCCTGAAACAACTACTATTTGTCATCTAGACTGTAGATTATTCTAAAGGATGTATGTTTGTTTGCAAACATGCAAAGATGATTTCGCGGCAGGATGTAGGAGAATTATATGTGTGGATGGTTGCTACTTAAAAGGCTATTTTCGGAGGTACTTATTAGCCGCAGTAACCATAGATGCAAATGATCAGATCTACCCTATAACATATACAACAGTGGAGAGTGAAAACTACTCATCTTGAGTTTGATTTTTGGACATACTCAAAACTGACTTGAGGATTAATGACTCCTCTAACATTTGTTTCATGAGTGATAAACAAAAGGTACCCATCTAACTTTTATCTATTTTTTTATCCTTCATTTTATTCTTATTATTTAACTTTTATCTATCTTTATAAATGTAGGGACTTGTGGAAGCTGTGGATAATCTTTTCCCTAATGCAAATGTTAGAAATTGTGTTAGGCATATATATAACAATTTCAAAGAGCTTCACAAAGAGAAAACTCTTAAAGATGTTGTTTGGAAGGCTGCTCGAGCTACTTACCTGAGAGAGTTTGAAGATGCAATGGAACAGTTGAAGGCCCTTTCTAACCCTGTTTATGTTGGATGCATAAGTTGAACCCTGCCCTATGGTCCAGATCACATGTCGATACTAGGACCAAATGTGATATGCTGCTCAATAACTTGTGTGGGTCTTTCAACAAGGTAAAATTCTTATTTTTAAATTAGGTATTCTTAAACCATTTACTTTATTTAATTAGTTTCTAACACCATTTTCTTTGTCTTATGTAGTCAATTTTGGAGGCCCGAGATAAGCCTATCTTGACATTGATGGAAGTTATTAAAACTAAAATTATAAAAAAGATTGTTAGCAAAAAGGAGGAGGCAGAAAAGTGGCCAGGTCCACTGTGTTACAAAATTAAAAAAAAAATTAGACCTCATTATTCAACAAGCACACAAGTTTTCTTCTAATTGTTTAGTGACTTTATTTTCTAACTTAAGTTTTTACTAATTATATTACTTTTTTTAGGTGTTGGGTCATACGTGCTGGTGGAAAAAGGTATCAAATGCATGCTGGTCTTGGGCACCAGCATGATGTGGATCTTGCGCAGCATACATATTCTTACAGAAAATGGGACCTCACTGACATCCCTTGTGTCCATACAGTCTCAGCCATTCAAGAAACCAATGGATACATTGAAAATTATGTAAATGAGTGCTACAAGAAAAGCATTCAAATTGTCATCTACTTCAACATGGTTTCACCTATTAAAGGTAACTTTTGTCACTAATTAATTTCTTTTCAACTATTTTTTTCACAGTCTACTCCAACATGGTTTCAACTAATTATAATTTGTTTAAATTTTTTGAACATGTCCTGAACAGTGGGTTCCAGTCTCTGACATGGAACTAATATTACCCCCAACTATTATGAGGTCACAAGGAAGGCCAACTAAAAAAAGAAAAAGAAAGTTGATGAAGTTAGCAATTCTAAGCTGCGTAAGAATGGGCAACAGGGCAATTGTATCAAGTGTGGTAAGACTAGTTACAACAAAAGGACATGTAGAGACGAAGTTGGTGCAAACCAGCTTATAAGAAGACCATCCAACCAGCCACAATCTCCAAGGCATCCTTCATCATCCCAGCACCAACAACTTAGAAATCATCCATCATCATCCTACCAGCAACTTTGAAGGCAAAAATTACCTACAACAAAACCTTTGGCTCCACCAACTACAGTTAGATGGATGGCTAATATGCCTTCAAGTCAGCAATCAACTGTCTCCAACCCTCCAAATCAAGAATCACAAGCTTCAACTAGGGACTGAAGCTGCAGAACTGAAGCTCATTGCATTTTGTGAATGGCCTATTTTATTACTTTTTTTGTGATGTCCATTTCAATGGCATTTATTTTGTGAATTGTGGTGAATTAGTTAGGAAGTCTTTTTGTAGCTGATTTTGTGAATGTGCAGGGAATACTCTAGCTCACTGTTGATATAAGTCATTCTTTTGTAGCTGATTTTAGTGTTTATCAGCTTACAAACATTACTTTTTGTAGTTAATTTTATGGTTTATCAGCTTACAAACATTACTTGTTTACACATATTGATTACAATCGAATGGAAAACAAAGTATTGCTTTCTTATTTGCTCAACTTTTTTTTTATAACAGCTTTATTGCACAACATAATAGAAAATACTTCAAATTTTATGGAACCAAAATTTTACAATATCCATTAAACTGACCAAAACATTGCATTACCTCAAAGTATTGCCTTCACTTACATTAAACAAATCAAAATAAGAATACAAAATAACCAACCTCCATGAACCCTAACAATACTTCACCACACATTACATTACCTCAAAACCCACACAACCATCACACACCTAACCAAAACACATCAATCCAGTTATCATACATTACTTCAAAATCAACACAATCATCACAAACATCACCAATACACAAAACTAACATAACCGTTCAAAGAACCTTGCCCTCTCTATTTTCTTCACTTTTTTAAGAGCCCATAAATTATCATTTTTGCACGTGGATTGACTGGAGCATCGTACCAAAGAAAAAATTCACAGCCCCTCCCATTCCCATAATTTTTAGACCCAAAAAATTTCTTACCTGAGTTTTTATTTGTCCAAGCAGTGACCAGATCGGCTGGTAGTCTACAACGGCAATTGGGTACTTCATTCTTTGCTTCCATCTTCTTCTTCTTCCTCTTCTTTACTTTATTCTTTTAGAGACAAAATTTTAGGGTTAAAGAAATAGAGCTTCTATTAAGGGTGGAGGAGCTTTTTAAAGACGTTTTTTATGCTTTATCCACGTGGAAATACATGTGGAATTAACCTAAATTTTCTCAAGAGCCACATCAGCTACCCGTTAAGAGTTAACGGCTTTAAACGGCAAAGTGACCAACTCTTTACACCCCGATAACGTTTGGGACCTTACTGGTCATTTTTTTAAATTTGGTGATTAACTTTATACTTAGTATAAACATAGGTGACTTCTGCAGTAGTTTATGTAATGAAATTAAAAATAACTATGACGGTAAATATAGTTATTGAGGTTAAAATTAGTGACTTAATAATGAGATCTAAATTATTATTTTTAAATGGGGATATAAAATCTTTTTTCAAGCATGACTTACACCGATGGCGATATTTGCGTTCTTAACCAAGAAATGAAACCTTAATTTCCTTGAATCCAAATTCTTGAATCCTCATCTCTATATTATTAAAGGTTTTTCGTCGGTGATATACACTAATTAATTTAATAGTAAAAAATATTCATATTATCTTGTTTTGTGTTAGTTTAAATCCTAACATATGTTAGGAGTGTAATATTTCTGTCTTTTATCTTGTGTGAATTTGGATCCTGACATAGGTTAGGAATGTAATATTTCTTTTTAATAAAAAAAAGTCTTTCGTTATTTTTTATTGAATTAAGACATTCAAATGAAATCCGAATGAACGATTGGACCTTATATAAAAAACTAAGTCCATCACCATGTTGGGCCGCATCCTTGAGTTTGGTATAATATTACTAAATATAATATAAGTTGCTATGCCAAATAAAAATAAATCTATATTTTAGTTATTGATTTAGTCCATATAATCTAATCTGATCCAAATAATATAAGGTTAATATGACTAAATTACAAGAATTGGAGAACAATATCCTTTCAAAAAAAGAGAATTGGAGAACAATAACTAAATCACGACTAAAAATAGGAGAACATTGTTTTTGATTTCCTGATCCAGGGGTTTTCATTACTTGGGCTTTTGCGTATCCACAATTCTAACTGCACAACTGGGTCGCTGCACCCTGTCGTATAGTATTAGTAACCAACAAACCGTTGGGACTGTCAATCACGATGCAAAGGTGAAAGGTCCAATCCCATGTGACCCGTTCGTACCCAATGTAAAAAAATTGTATACATCCTGACATGTGTGATGATAAAGTACTGAGCTGGTCAAATTGACTGAAGCCACCCAATTGCTTGATTATAACAATTACAATATCTACCATCGTTTTAAAACTTTGAATATCAAAGTCCCTCCGCTCCCTTTTAAAAGGACCCGGTATCCCATTCCCTGCATCCGAGTCCGAACTCGTGACCTGAACATAAGCGAGCGGCAAACCCTTCATACTAACTACCATTTGAATTAACAAATAGCAACGGCTCTATAAGAAAAACCAAGTGGAGGGGGAACAAATTTTCTAACGACTTTTTGAAGTAAGCATTCCTTTCACTTGAACGTTTGGTTCCAAGTTCCAACAACAACACAGTCAGGACTGTCTTTTTTAACATCAAGTTCCCCTGTTTCCAAACTTTTTAAGCTTTTAACATAAACATCCGACCCGGATATCAAAAACAGCTAACGATGCTTCTTTGATGACTTTGTGAACTCAACATCTTCTTCTTCGTCGTCCTCATCATCATCCACATCTTCCTCTGCATCGCCACTTCTCTTTCTCTTTAGCTGTGAAGATGACGGCAACACTTCCTCGTCATCTTCAACTTCTTCCTCCTCTTCTACGTCATCTTCTTCATTCACCGGCTCCATATCACTACCTCCAGCATCATGTTCTTCAGCTTGACCCACTGGCTGAACCAGGTATCCTTCACCATAATCATCATCCTGCAAATAACAGTCAACAAATAAGAGTTACAAAGAATTCAATTCAATTATTTCAACAAACTGGTTTTTCTTTTTAAAGAAAGAACATCACACTGAAAACAAAATATCATATAATCTAAAGATGGCACTGCAATCAGCCAGCTTTTATTTGTCTCTCAATCATCCAAAACAACCCAAAAGCAAACAAGTGTTCACATAACATTAAAAAATAACGGCACTAATCTTCTGCAAAGGAAACATCTTTGCCACAGTAATTATGGTAACATCAAACAATTCAACTAAAACTACTGTAACAGCGCAACCAGAACACAAAATGCCAATATTTTTTTTCCAAAGCAGAACAACAAGTTCTTAAATCCATAAGCAAAAAGCCAAGCACTACTTCACCAAGAATGCAATGTGCAGACAAACAAATAGGCAATTAGGTTGAGTGAAACTAAAAAGGCTACTAGCTAAAATTAAAAATGGCCAAAATAAACTTAATCCCCTCCTATACCTTGAATATCAAGATAGTCTACATAAACGTCAACAAGAAAGCAGCCATGGCATTACGAAGTTGCATATCAGTTTTACAAGTATATTATAATGGTGAAGAACTTGTTCGCACCTCAAAGATAAGACCCCAATTCACCTTCTTTGACAACAAGTCAACAAGTACATACAGAAACAAAAACCAACAGTTCAAGGAAAGAGCTGATGAGCTACAAGTTTCAAGGGATTCAAGAAAAACATTAGAGAAACTTCCATCAAGCTAAAAATCTAAAACTATTGTGTTTTGGTAATTTCTCTCATGCCCGCATCGTGCAAACACTTATATGAGTAAATAAGAAAAAGGGTTGGAAATTAAAACTAGAATCCACCAAATAAATTAGCAAAACCGATAAATACCAAAATTATCAAGGAAGCATGTGGAAAAACTTAAAATGTTGTACACAGACATAAACCACATAATTTAGAACAAGAAAAATAGTCGGATTTATAGCAAGAAAATCTTGGTTAGCACCATTACATAAGCACAGTACTTGTTTTGGTAATTTCTCTCATACCCTCATCGTGCAAACACTTATACGAGTAAATAAGAAAAAGGGTTGGAAACTAAAACTAGAATCCACCAAATAAATTAGCAAAACCAATAAATACCAAAATTATAAAGGAAGCGTGTGGGAAAACTTAAAATGTTGTACACAAACATAAACCACACATAATTTCTAACGAGAAAATTAGTCGGATTTATAGCAGGAAAATCTTGGTTAGCACCATCACATAAGCACAGTACTTGTTTTGGTAATTTCTCTCATGCCCTCATCGTAAAAACTCTTGTATGAGAAAATAAGAAAAAGTTGGAAATTAAAACTAGAATCCACCAAATAAATTAGCAAAACCGATAAATACCAAAATTATCAAGGAAGCGTGTGGAAAAACTTAAAATGTTGCACACAAACATAAACCACACATATAATTTCTAACGAGAAAATTAGTCAGATTTATAGCAAGAAAATCTTGGTTAGCACCATTACATAAGCACAGTACTTGTTTTCCTCTTTGATGTTTCAAAGAAACATAGGCACACTGCAAAATTAATTAGAAGACCAAGAACAAATTGCAAGGATAAAAGCATAACAGTGCAGCCATGCCACGGCATCTAATTCTCCTGAAAAAAATCTAAAATGGTTAATTCAATCAAAATATTTACTCCTGCTAAGGACAAAAAAAGAAAGGAAAACTGGGAACTAAAACACACCAATTCGGTTATGAGTAAAAAGGAATCTCACCTCCTCTTCGCCCTCTTCTTCATCTTCAAATTCCACATCATTTTCAACACCTTGCTCTTCTTCCTCGCCAGTCTCACCATCATCATCGTCGTCCCCATCATCTTCACCGTGTTCATGCGCATCGATCTCCCCTTCTGTGCTTGTCAAAACTCCAGTACTTCCTGGCTCAGCAAGATCCGTTTCATAATTATCCACCTCTTCCTCCTCATCATCCTCAACCCCATCTTCCTCATCATCACTACCCCCAATCTCATGAGCTTCCACAATATCTTCTTCTTCCTCCTCCTCTTCATCCTCATCCTCATCATCAACTTCCTCATCTGAAACATTCTCGTCGTCATCATCTTCTTCTTCTTCATCTCTCCCTACTTGCCCAATGTGAAACCCGTTTGCCTCATGGCTCTGCCCATTTATTCTTCTACCAGTCTCAGTCTCTTCTTCATCAGCATCACTCTCTTCGTCTTCATCTTCATCCTCATCAACATCAACATCAGCAACCCCTTCCTCTTCTTTGCTATGTCCATTATTCATTCTGCACAGCCGATCCTCACCGTCGATTTCCCCACTCCCAGGATCATCTTCATCCTCGTCCTCATCATCATCCTCTTCATCTTCCTCCTCATCCGATTCCGGCCTTTCATTCCCCTCAGCATCCATTTTATCCAAATATTTCAACGATTTAATCAAACCAAACACTCTAGAACGATAATCCCTAACTCTGGTAACAGGACACTCGTAAAGGTCGAGCGAAACAAGCTTAAGCTGAGCAAGCGGGGCAAGATCCTCGATATATTGAATCCGATTATTGGACAAGTCAAGGTCTCGAAGCGAGTGGAGGCCAGCTTCAACGAGGAACTCAAGTCCACCAGAGATTCTGTTATCAGAAAGGATAAGTTTCTGGAGATTTGTTAGACGAGGAAACTGTTCTAGGGATGAAACACCGATGTTGGCGACGGAAAGGTGTTGAAGATTCTCAAATTTTTCCAAGACAGCAGGCGGTGGGAGGCGACCTTGAACACACTTCACCGCACCGTCAAGTGTCAAGGTTCGAGCCGCCGAGTGGTCCGTGTGCCCATCTAGCGCTGTCTCCACCGCTCTCTCCCAGATCTCGTCCATAAAGAACGACACACTAACCCTAATTTTCTGATAAATCGAGAGTGAGTTCCGTTTCGATCTGTCTAAACGACTTAAACCCTAAAGGCTTTTTCCCCTCTAGATGTACGGATTCAGTTCCTTCTAAGTTCCCAAACGCTTGCAAATAAAATAAAAAAGAAGAAGAAAACCCAATTTCAATTTCCTCTCTCCCCTTTTTTTGTATAATTTTTTTTTCGCTTAATATTGGAGACGTGGACTTATGGGTGTCGTGAGGGGATGAGCCTCTACTCCATGGGAAAGGATGGGGCCGTCGGGGCTCGTGGTTCCTGGCTAGGGTTAAAGCCTAAGGGTGCGGTTTTGTTCGAGGAAGCTGGGGTTGATATGAGGTAGTGGTTTCGTGAATTATTGGAGGACTGGTATGCCGTTGGATTGAGGAAGACACGGATCGGTGACGTGGATAAAATGAACGGTTAAGATGGGGGGTGGGTGTGTTTGTTTTCGACATATATGTAGGTAGATGAGAGAAAATGAGCGGGCACAGAGACAGGGAGGGCCTGTAAATTTTCGACACGTCACTTTACATGAAATTATCAGGAAGATTAGAAGAATGCCACTGGAGTACAATTAAATTACATAAGTGCCACAAAGGTTGTTATGGACAGTTGGATCAGATAAGCATTGGTGAATCACGCCCGACCAATCACGGCCCAGCCTACGACTTTCAAACCCAAAAGAGTTGCATGAGAGAGAAATTTATAGTCATAGATTTTTTTTATTATCGTCCCAGTTCTCTAAAACTTTGACCTGATAAATTTAAATTGATTCTTGTCGTATTTTTATTTTATTTTTTTGATCAAAGAGGGATATATTAAGAATCAAAACTCATAAGTACATAAGCAGGTTTGACGGGGAGGAGGTCCCCAAGATGTCTGAACCTGAAGGTTCCTAGAGAATTTAACAAGCCAATCGGATGCTTGGTTACAAGATCTCAGAACAAAAGAAAAGGAGCAAGCCTGGAAAGTTTAAGCTTTGCACTTAATATCCTCTTCGATAGCCGAGGAGGTCCAATCAGACGACGATCCTTCATGAAGTCTCTTAATGACTGCAAGACAGTCAGCTTCAACGATGATATGAGAGAAGTCGTTCATAGTAGCCAGAGAAAGGCCTAATCTAATTGCCATAGCTTCAGCTGCTGTCACAGAGGGTGCAAGCGATGGTTCAATGACTCCATGTATAAACCTACTTGAGGAATCCCGAGCAATAGCTGCCGCGGAGGCCTTACCGGAAAGAGAGTCAAAAGTCGCGTCGCAATTAATCTTAATGGTGCCCACTGGAGGGGGCGTCCCGGATAGAGACGCACGACGAGATTGGAGTTGTTTCTCTAGAGAATTCCTGAAACGCACTATCCGCTCGTAGCCAAACATCCCAGGGCAGATCCTTCCTGTTTTCGAAGACGAAAGCATTTCTCGATTTCCAGATAGACCAAAGGAGGAAAGCAATAAGTGCCCGTCCATCCTCGAAATTTTCTGATTTCCCTAAGTCATTGATTTTGATCCACCATCGTGTGAAATTAGGAAAGCTAGAACGGGATGGCGAATAATTGAAGCCAGACGCTCTCCAGACCGCTTGAGCGAAGGGGCAGAAAAACAGAAGATGCCCAATTGACTCCGTTTTAGTCCCACATCTCGGACAACAATCAGAATCAACAAAGCTTCCGTGGAAACGGTGAGCTAAAATACCTTTGGTAGGAATGATGTTGTTGCATAGCTTCCAGAGAAAGGAGCGGATTTTAGGTGGCACCTTTAGTCCCCAAATGGATTTCCAAAAACCTTTACAGTTTCCAGGGACAAAACTTGGAGACGGATCCAGCGTCGATTGGAGATTATCTTCAATGAACCAGTAGCCCGATTTGACGAAATAATCTTCGTCCTTCGATCCAGCCCAGATTAGAGTCTTTGATATCAGGTCCTGTAATTAGAATAGCCAGGATAGCTTCAACTTCCAATGGCAAAAGGAGAGATTCCAATTTAAACATGTCCCACCTTCTTTTGTTAGCTTCCATAAGGCTGGAAATAGAGAGACTTGAAAGGTGAGCCGAGGATCGAGAAGATAGATGAAACTTAGGCAGCTTCGGAATCCAGTTGTCCTTCAAGACGGAGATACTTCTTCCATTTCCAACTCGCCATAAAGATCCTTCCTTAATGATCTCAATCCCTTCTCTGATGCCTGCCCAGGCCCAGGAAGAATTATTAGATTTCAGTGCATCAAAGATGTTGCCATTAGGAAAGTAGATTCCCCGGAGAGTTTGGGCCAAAAGAGAGTTCGGGTTTTTTAGGATTCGCCAAGCAACTTTTGCAATGAGAGCTTTGTTGAAAGATCGAAGATTACGGAAGCCTAGATCTCCTTGATCTTTAGGCCGGCAAAGAGTCCTCCAATTTATCCAGTGAATGCTTCTCTCTTTAATGAATCTCAGAGCTTCCTTTTTGTTTCGCCCCCAGAGGGAAGGGAGCCCCAGGTATCTGCTATCTTCTTCCAAAGGCCTGAATCCCAGGATATTGAATAGATGGCTCTTGAGATTAGCACTAACGTTTGGGGAGAAGTAGACTGAGGATTTTTGGAAGTTAACTGTTTGCCTAGTCGAAGTCTGGAATAACTGGAGAATATTTAGGGCCGAGTGACAATTTCCTTCATTTGCCGTGGAGAACATAAGACAGTCGTCGGCAAACATAAGGTGGCTGATGGTAGGACATTTTCTTTTAATTTTAAGACCCTCGAGGCGGTTGGACTCAACCTCTTTCTCCACAATCCATGAGAAGATGTTTAGATATGAAGGTGAATAGAAAAGGCGAAAGAGGGTCGCCCTGTCGAATACCTCTCTCTGATAGGAATTCGTCAAATTTTTCTCCGTTTAAAACCAAAGAGAAGGAAAATGAGGATACACAAGCCATGACTCTATCAATCCACCAATTACAGAAACCCATCCGGTCTATCGTAAAGTGGAGAAGGTCCTAATCCACTTTTTCGTAAGCTTTTTCAAGATCAATTTTGAGTGCCATAATGCCTTTTTTACCTTTTTGGCTCTTTTAATTGCTGTGAAGGCTTCATTTGCCAAAATCACATTATCTTGGATCGCTCTCCCTTTGACGAATGCATATTGACTTTGGGAAATAATATCATGGAGGAATTTTTTGAGTCTGGAGGCTAAGATTTTGGAAATAACCTTAATGGAGAAGTTGCAGAGACTGATCGGGCGATAGTGGGCGACTTCACTAGGGTTTGATCTCTTGAGGATGAGAACCAGGTTGGTCTTGTTCAGGTCGTGTGCAAGGTTTCTGTCCTTAAAGAAGGCCCGAATCATATCGACAAGATCTCCTTTGATGATGTCCCAAAAAGTTTGGTATAAACAACCTGGGAAATTATCTAGCCCTGGAGATTTTGTTGCTCCCATATCGAAAACAGTTGCTTTGATTTCCTCATCTGTAATTTCTTTGCTAAGTTCAGAGTTCATATCCTCGTTGACCAGCTTCGGGATGAACTCTCGTAGACATTGAAAGTCAATGAAATGATCTTTAGCAAACAGATTCTGGAAGTAATGTTGGAAATACCCTGCAATGTCCGGTGGATCCTTAAGCCAGTTCCCATCATGTTTTTTGAGCCTAAGGATGGAATTAGATCTCCTATGTTGAATAGTAGAAGCATGGAAAAATCCGGTGTTTTGTCTCCACATTTCAGCCAATTTAGCCTGGAGCGTTGGTGCCAATATCTCTCTTCGCTTTCCCATTCAAGATTCAATTCCTTATTAAGCTGTTTATATTCCCCCAGTTCAGATTCCGTCAATTTTCTCCCTTGAAGATTTCTTATTCGAGCCATCAACTTTTCTCTTTTCTCCATCTTCTGTTTATTTTTCATTTTGCTCCACTTAATCAAATTGGATCTTGTTATAGACATTCCAAGCAATTCTAATAATAAAAGACATTAGTGATCAATAAATTCTAAATGAATATTATAAAGAATACAGTCTATCCAAAACAATAAATGATTAAAATTTATATAAATATATAAAATATTGTTTATAAAATTAAAATATATAAAATGGCGTGAGGGAGGTTGTTGTAGTAGTAGAACCTAGGAATAGGAATGACGTGAGGAAGAAGACAAAAAGAGAAGCTTTAAAGGCTATACAAAGTACACATTTTTTGACCAAAAATATAAACTTTTTTGGATCATTAATCAATCCAGTTAAGGATATCTGGTTGAAGAAAAACATAAGTTTTTTGGCCATTCTTTGGTGTTTCATTTTGCGGAACAGAAGGAAAAAGAGTATAATATCATCAGGTGAAGTATTTAGACTCTGCTTTCAGCTTTGTTCAACCAAACTTAAAATCATTCAACAAAGAAAGGAGCAACTGGTGGAACAACTGTGGTTCAAAAGAAAGGAGCATTCACTTGTGGCAAAATTCTGGTGGAACAACTGTGGTTCAAAAGAAAGGAGCATTCACTGGATAAATTGAAGGAGCCTATGTCGTCCTAAAAAGCAGGGAGGAACGGGATTTAGGGACCTCATATCATTCAACAAAGCCCTGATTGCTAAAGTAACTTGGAGAATCATCAGAAATCCAAACTCCCTATTAGCTCAAACTCTTCGGGGAATTTACTTTCCAAATGGCAACATCTTTGAAGCAACAAAATGTAATAACTCTTCCTGGCTTGCTCGAGTATTAAGGAAGGGGTCGAGATCATCAGGAAAGGATCCCTATGGCGAGTAGGAGACGGTACAAGCATCTCCATCTGGAAGGACAATTGGATTCCGAAACTCTCTATGTTCCACTTAACGTCAAAGGCTACCCCTAACCGCTCTCGCCCTTCTGTATCAAGCCTTATGAACTCTGACAAAAGATCGTGGGACCGATCAAAACTAGATGCTCTTTTCATGCCTTCGGAAGTCGAAGCTATCCTCACAATCCCGATTGGGGGTCCGGGTATCAAAGAGGCCCTTATCTGGGTAGGGACAAAAAACAGAGAATACTCGGCCAAGTCTGGTTACCGGTTCATCAAGGACGACACTCGACCTTCGGATGACTCGTCTTCTAGTAATGGGTCTGATAAGAGTAAAGGTTTCTGGAAATCTATTTGGAACCTGAGAGTCCCTCCCAAAATTCGAGCCTTTCTCTGGAAATTGTGTCATGGTATTATCCCCACAAAAGGGGTGCTTTCAGCTCATTTTTATGGAAAATTTAGAAATTCCGATTGCTGCCTGAGATGTGGGAAAGACAGAGAATCAAACGAACACCTTCTGTTTTTCTGCCCCTTCGCACAAGCGGTATGGAGAGCGTCGGGATTCAGCTACTCTCCATCTTGTAATGGCTTCCCTGGTTTCGCTCGACGGTGGATTAAAATCAATGAGTTTCGGAAGATGAGAACCTTCGACGACGGGTGCTCACTCATAGCCTTCCTCATCTGGGCAATCTGGAAATCTAGGAATGCATTTGTTTTCAAAAACAGGGAAGACTTTCTTTGGGAGGTATGGCTTCACGCGGATAGTGCCTTTCAAGAATTCTCCAGGGTCTTCTCTTCACGACAGAATGTAGCTTCCACCAGATCTACTGAAGCAACGAGTTGGACCCCCTCCTTCAAATACAATCAAGATTAACTGCGACGCTGCCTATGACTGCCTCTCTAGGAAAGCCACTTTGGCAGCTGTTGCGCGAGACTCTGATGGTAGAGTCATCCAAGGTGCTACGGAATCCCTTCTTGCACCCTTTTTGGTTGCGGCCGAAGCAATGGCCATTAGACTTGGCCTTTCGCTGGCATCCCTGAACAACTTTGGTCACATTATCATCGAAACAGATTGTCAAGTGGTCATTAACAGGCTCCGAGCAGGATCATCGTCAGAATGGGTCTCCTCGGCAATAGAAGAGGACATTAGGCGCATAGCTGAATCCTTTCATGCTTGCCTCTTTTCTTTTGTTCCTAGATATGTAACCAGGCAGCTGATGAGCTTGCCAAACTTACTAAAGGGCTTACGGTCCAAACTTACTGGGGACCAGCACTTCCCCCTTGTCTTATTGTATCAGTTTGAACGTTAATTATAAAATCTTCATTCTTTCGGATAAAAAAAAACAAACTTAAAATATCGTCCTTCGTCTCTAGGATTTATCTTTCTTATTCCTATATGTTGTGTTGCTATGGAAATGAGTATTTTTCATCAGAAAATTAGTATATTTGTAGGGAAATGATGCAGCTGATTTTACTTTCTAAAGAAATTATGGAGGAGAAAGTTACTGATGCAGGTTTCTCAAGTGTTTGTTTAATTGTTCATGTAGGAAACCATTGAACTTACTTTTCCAATATGACTTCCCATCCTCCTAGAGACAACAATCGTTCCATGTTTATGCCAAAAAATCCTTATTTTTTCAAAGTAATTCTTCAGAGTAGTATTCGAGACGGGATACTTGTAAGTATTTCTTCTATTTTTTTCCTCCCTTTTATATTTCTACTTTATAATCGGGTTCCTTCCTAAAATTATGTTATTTAATCGTCTCGTTATCAGGGGATACCTTGAAAATTTGTAAGAAAATATGGAAACCAACTGCCAAATACCGTTAAACTTGAGGTCCCAAGTGGTGCAAAATGGTAGGTTGAACTTACAAAAAGTGATAACAGAGTGTGGTTGCAAAAGGGTTGGAAAGAATTTGCAGAGTATTACTCACTAGACTTTGGGTCTTTTGTGGTATTTCAATACAAAGGGAAGGATCATTTTAATGTTTTAAATTTTTATATAATTGCTTCTGAGATCAAATATCCCTATACCACTGATGATGTTAGTAGGAAAAGAAAATCAGATTTGTCAAGTCCACTCCCTCAAAAGAAAACTAGAACTGATTCGATGTTAGAGGATTTATCTTCACACATTTGCCTTGATGACCCCAATTTTGGAAAGCTTAAGCTTGGTAATCTCAAGAAAAACGAAAACTTATGAGGTTCTTTAGAAAACGTTGATGGTATGCTTTCTTTATTGTAATCTTAGCATTGTTATTTTAGAGCAGTTGGTTTCATTATTTCCTTTTTCCTCCTCTTGATTTTGTTGGTCTATCAGGAGTTGGAGTAGTTTCAGCTCGTTAAAGTGTGAAAATAGAGGTTTTAAGCTGTTCACAAGTGTTGACGAACACTGAAAAGGCTCAGGCAATTCAGATAGCTAGTGCTTTTAAAAGTGCTGAAAATTCAGTTTTCATGGTGGTCACGCGGCCATCATCTGTTTGTTATGCATATAATATGGTAAGGCATAAAAGAAGAATCTTGATTACCTCAAAGTCTTCATTTTTGTTGTTGAGCCAACAGTTATGAACTATACCCTTTGTTTGGACGAAAAGGTTTCATATTCTGTTTCCTTTTTTAACACTTCTTGAATTTCAGGTTATACCAATGGACTTTGCTATGAGATTTTTGCCAAGGCACACATGTAATCTGACCTTGTGCAATTCTGCTGACAAAACATGGTCTGTGACGTACTATAGAAATGCAGAAAGTAAAAAATCTATTGTAAAACTCTATGGCGGCTGACGGGCATTTGTGGAAGATAATCGTCTTAAAGTTGGTGACATCTATGCCTTCGAGTTAATTAAGCATCCTGAAATATGTTTGAAAGTGTTCATATATTTGGTTGTAAAAAATGTCAGCATGGCTTACAGATCGCAGGGTAAGTGGGACCTGTTAGATAGGTCATTGATTAGTGATAATCTTTTTTCTTTGAATGTTTTAAAAGTTTGGTTAAGCAATGATGTATTTTCAAAGCTATGTCTTGAAAGTTTCAGTCTTAACAAGTGAATTCAAATATTCAGCAAAACATGGTAACGGAGGAGCATCAGGTGCTTGGGGATGTCTGAAACCTGAGCTTACGGGAAAGATGCAACCAATGACTTCAACTGGGAAACAAAAAACTGCTGATGTTGCATGTCGGTCTTCATCGAGATTAGGTGAGCACATAAGCTAAAAATATTAGTCTCCTTACCCATAAACTTGATTTTTGAATTTTTATAATAGTGCTCCATAGGTTGATCCATTCACCAATGATGAAGAGGATGATTATGTTTCTATACCTTTTTGATGATGTTTCAGTGAGTAGGAAAAGCAAAGAGAAATCAAATTTTCCATGTCCTCTGCCTCGGAAGAAATTGAGAACTGATTCACCTAATGAACATGGACAAAATTCGAAATTAGAGGTTTTATCTACTGGTATTAGCCCAGGTGACTCCAAGTGTAGGAACAATCTTTGAAATCTTAGGAAAGTTGAAATATCACCGGGGCAACTTATGGTATGCTCCCCCCCCCCACAAATTCTGCAATGGAATTGACTTTTCAGATTTTCAAATTGATTGGCCATGTAATTATTTCATTTTGTACTTACAGCTCAGGGAAGTGTGGAAACTGAGGCATTTAGTTGTGTGCAACAGCTGACAGCCATTAGAAAGGCTCACGTTGTTCAGATAACTAGTGCTAAAGGTACCAAAAACCCAGCTTTTGTGGCGGACATGCAAAAATCATACATATACAGAATGATAACTTATACAACTGAAACCTAGCTATTCTCTAAATCATCATTTTCCTGAATCCAAGTAGTTTAAAATCTCAAACTTATACAGCCTATTCCCTTTATTTCCTGTTTATACCATCCGACTTTGCTAGGAAATTTTGACAGTGAACAGGAGTAATCTAATCTTATGCAACTCCGCTGGGAAAACTTGGCCTGTCAAGTACCGTCGCAATCCAGGATGTAAAGATCCGAAAGCATACATCTGTGGTGGTTGGCCGGCATTTGTGGCATATAATGATCTTGGTCTTGGTGACATTTGTATCTTTGAGCTAATTAAGCACCCTGAAATATTAATGAAAGTGGTCATTTATCCGTTTGTCAAAAATACAAGCAAGGCCTGCAAGCCGCTGGGTGAGTAGAACATGTTATAGATCTTTGATTGAATGATCAGTTTGTGACAATCTTTGGAGATGCTTGATTGCTTCTTATCATTCTAACAGCTCATGGGAGCATAGCTAGTCGAGTTAAAATCAGGAGCTTGGTTAGTGACACCAAACATAATTGTCGGCAAAGTCCATGTCCCTCCAGCTTGAGAGAATTCAAATATCCAACAGACGCCTACGTTGAAATCTTGGATAACTCTCCACTGAAATCCCCATGTTTTCAGCATGGTACTACGACCAGAACCAACCGAAGTGGAAGCATTCAAGCTAAGGGGATTAAGCTTGAGAAACAGAAGAAGAGTATTAATTCTCAATATGTGACAAAATAACCTTGTGGTGATTTCTTTGTGTTTGAAATGTTTTTCGAGTTTGATGATTTTGAGAGCTATGAGCTTTGCATTTCTCCTGTATCTACCCAAGGATGGAGAATACACTGTTAGTACAGTTTGTTAGAGGAAATTACACCAGCTACCTAATGCCATATTTCCTATTTATGCATGATTTCAGGTGTAATCAAACACTCGGGCATTCATTGAATGAAGCACCTGAAAATTACAGCAATTCATAGTTTTCTCTTGTTTTTCTTCATCATTCTTCAAAATTCAAAACAATACGGATGCCTTGGATAGAGTTTACAAGTAGTTATAATTACCAGCTCCAGAATCTTGATTATTATCATCAACATCACCATTAACCAAATATCTCAAATTCTCATCTATGTATAGAATGGGTTCTTATCTGAATCTTTATATACGAGTTTATTTTTCTGGTATAGTGTTTGTAAATGCTATATAGGCTGATCCTGTAACAGGGTTTTTTTGGCTTACTGTCAACAATAGCAGGGTTTCCTGCTTTTTTAGATAATAAAGCAAATTTATCCACACAAAAAAAAGAAGCTCAAATTCATCATACACAACAAACCAGAACCAGGCTCCATGGTTTCATCCTAGCCATGGCTATACCAACTCAAAGGTAATCGAAATGAAATTTGTGAGTATATGAGAATTTTGCCTGTAAACTTGGAGTTTGCATTTTGATTTTACACTTTTTGGCAAATGGGTGCAATATTTAATGCAAGGTAGTTTTTCTAACATGATGTAAATTTTTCAACCTGGTGCTTGAGTTGATGAGATCATCAAACTATATGGAAATACAAATGAGGGTTAATTTATTCCATCAATTTCAATTTTTTTATCTATTTATTATTTTTTATGAGCTTTATTTTAGCTTTGATTTTACAATTGTTTTTCCCCTTAAAGGTGTTAAAAATCCTTGAATTTTTGAAAAACAGAAATTAATTAAATCTTTAATTTTTTTATACTCAATTAAGCCATTGCATTAAGATTCAAGAAATAAAATCAATTGAACTCTTTGAACAATTTTGACCCTTAAGTCTTGACAATATCTATTGGTGCAGTGCCATGTTATATTATAGTATTTCCACTTGATATTTTTAAACTTACTTTATTTTATTTATAAAGTTCTATAAAAATTATAATTTTTAAAAATATGTATATATATATATATTTTTAAAAATCAGTAAATGCAATATGATAGAATTATAGTGTATCATGTGCTAGTAATATTTGAAGGGAAAAAACTGTCAAGATCTAATGATCAAAATTGATCAAAAGACTTAATTGTTCCATTTTCTTAGTTCAAAGACTTTTTTTTGGATAAATGTTATCATTTTATTGCACAAAAACAACAAATCATTGTTACATGATTACAGAAACTCACACCTATACATCAATTTGTATACCCCAATTTTCACACAACTGCATGTTAACACTATCATTTATATCTATACCCTTTTTCCTCAATTTAATACTAGCAATGTCCCTAATTTGTTGTATAATATCCCATTGGCACCTTGAGAATTTTCTAAAATATCTACAGTTACGCTCCTCCCAAATGCTGTAAATATACGCATTTCATGCTAACTTCAAAATATGAACTACTAGTGATCTGCCTTTGAGTCGAGTAACTAACCAACGGAGTTTCTCTTCCCAACACATAACCGATCTCTGCACACTACAAGCGTGTAAAATGACTTCTCAAATACCAATTGTAAACGAGCAGCTGAAGAATATATGATCACTACTTTTCAACTCATCACAGAACAAACAAGAAGTCTCCTGGGTTATCCCCATTCGAGCTAGTATGTCCCTTGTAAGGAGCCTATCTAAAATAGTCATCGAAGTCACAATAGAGTGCTTAGGGACATGAAGAGGAAACCAAATAAATTTTTGCCATTGCATCCTCTCTCCTCGTCTTCTTATCTTATCCCAAATTCACTGCAAATTCACTTCAGACAAGTTATTCATCCTTTCAAAAAGGCCCACTGCCTCATCTAGAATTTTTGATGGGTGAAATTTTTAGTGATAATTTTTGACATACACAAAGCTTTGAACTTGAAACTTATTTTAGCGATATTAAGTTATTCACCAATTGGACCAACTACATTACTAATTTATGGTAATAGAAATTAAATTATTTGAGGAAAATAAAAGCCTTATATTATATATATATATATATATATATATATATATATATATATATATATATGATTAATATCATATACACTGCGGTGGAAACCGAAAGTTTCCACAAGCGCCTTAGTTTTAGGGTATAAGGAGTTAGTTTATGGTATAGGATTTAAGGGTTTAGGTATAGGGGGTTAGAATTTAGGGATAGTTGTTTCAATTTAAGGTTTAGGGTTATAATTTAGGGTTTAAGGTTAGGTAATATGGTGAGGATTTAGGTTTTAACCTATAAACCCTAAATTATAACCCTAAACCTTAAATTGAGACACTTATCCCTAAATTCTAACCCTCTACACATAAACCCCTAAACCCTAAACTAACTCTATATACCCTAAAATTAAGACGCTTGTGGAAACTTTTAGTTTCCATCGCCTATATATTAAAAACCATAAATTTAGGTTCCAATATTAAGTTTTTCATCTGTGATGTGTATTTCTAATTTTTGCAAGATATGAAAAATTCTGCTATACTCGACAAGCACCGATGAGCGCCACTAACGATGAGCATTATTTATTTAATTTATAAAGATTACAAATATAAATGACTCATCGTATACTTATAAATTATTTAAAAATCAAAAGGTAAATTAATTAAAATATATTATTTTTTTAAATTTTTAAAACATAATTAGATCAAAATACCTATCCGTAAATTACAAAACCCTAATTATAAATACTTTATTTTCAAAGGGAAAAATAAGGTTTTATAATTTAGGGTAGGTATTTTGATCTAATTATGTTTAAAAAAGTTGAAAATAAAATAATGTATCTTAATTAATTTACCTTTTAATTTTTAAATAATTTATAATTATACGGTGAGTCTTTTAGATTTTTAATCTTTATAAATTAAATTAATGGTGCTCATCATTAGTAGTGTTCATCGGTGTTCGTCGAGCGTGGCAGACTCATGATATTCAAAATTAATGGAGGTAATTGTTTTTTTAGTTGCAATACTATAGAAAATTAAGTATTCATTGCAAGTTGCAACAAAATTTTGTTGTTGCACGTTTTGATTTCACAAAAATAATGGATAAAGTACCTTAGAGGTCACTAAACTAGGTAAAATAATTTTTTTAGTCACTAAAGTTTCAAAAATAACAAAATAATCATTAAACTTTTAATTCAGTTACAAAACGGTCCCTACTAGAGATAAATATTGATAAGTTCAAAAACTATTTTGTAACGATTCGACAAGTTTTAATGACATTTGAAAAAAATAATGACAATTTTGTAATCAAATCAGAAGTTTAAAGACCACTTTTTAAAGATCACTTTTAACTTCTAAAATTTTAGTGACAAAAAAATCTTTTGCATACTTCATTGACCTCCAGTGTACTTTACCCAAAAATATGACTAAATATCAACCAATTTTAACATAACCACAAAATTGCAATTAAAAATAGATTATTATTTGATACACTAACGGTAAAAACTAATTTTTTTTACAAACGCATTAGTTTTAGGGGCTCAGTTTAGGGAGTATGGGTTTATGTTTAGTAGTTTAGAATTTAGTGATTATGGAACATGATTTAGGGTTAAAGGTTAGAGTTTAGGATTTATAGAAGTTGGTGATTGTGGAATATGATTATTTATATATTTCAAACTATAAAAATCTCAAACTCTAAATTGCAAACCTTAAATCATAAACCCTGATTAAAAATTTTATCAATATAAAGTGACTATAAATCATAAAAGTATGTGTATTAATTTAATCAAGTAAAGAGTTTAAATTTTAGGTTTTACAGTTTGTGATTTAGAAATTAGACTTAGAGCGTAGAATTTAATTTTTTAGTATTGAGAGATAGGGGCACCGAAAAGAGTAGAAATTTTTTGTTCAGATGAGAGAATCACACTAACCTTATTTTAGAATTCTTTCTTCTTTGCATTCTTTTAAGAAAAAGAAAACCAAAATTGTATAAATATTTTTTATGTGTTGTGAATAAAATAAAGAAGAACAAGAATAAGAACAAGAAGAACAAAGAGATGAGAGAAAGAGAGAGATTTATATTATTCTTAAAAATAGAATTGTATATAATGCCTTCAATGAATCATCTATTTATAGGCATAAGAAGTACATAATACATTAAACTCTAATTCATAGAGATAATGTTCCTAATAATAAATAAATCAAACTCCTTTGATAAAGTTCTAATCATGATAGACATCCACATAGATAAATATTCATAACACTCCCCCTTGGATGTCTATGAAGATAATGTGCCTCGTTAAAACCTTACTAAGATAAAAACCCAGTGGGAAAAAAAAATTTTAGTGAAGGAAAAAGAGTACACACATCTTTGATACGCATAACATGTTGCCTCATTAAAAACCTTACCAGGAAAACCCATTGGGACAAAACCTCGGTTAAGGGAAAAAGAGTGCAACGCGTATTTACTCCCCCTCATGCAAACATCACAAAAGATCTTTGAATCTTCATAATTTAATCTTGAATATCATTTTTCTAAAGATCGTGAGGGATGAAACTTTGGAGTAATATGTTTCATGATGTATCCACTTTCAAACTGAGATATACATCTTGCGTTATCTTCACACAAGATAGCTTTTATCATATCTTGTAAAAGTAAATCCACATATCTTTTGGATATGTTGGGTCAATAGTCTTAGCCAAACACATTTTTTGGCTTGCCTCGTGCATAAC
The DNA here is from genome assembly GCA_030270665.1 of Hibiscus trionum. NCBI lineage: Eukaryota > Viridiplantae > Streptophyta > Magnoliopsida > Malvales > Malvaceae > Hibiscus > Hibiscus trionum. The sequence goes on along the minus strand of BSYR01000006.1, from coordinate 24,578,235 downwards.
AATTATTTCTACGATATTTGAGGAGGCATCAACGAATGTTTGAAGATCTAAATGTAATGATCTTTGTATATTCATAGATATTTCTTGACCAACTAATATATAGTGCTTCAAGACCAAGAAAAGATATAATTATCTTTATTCACATCCAAAAATCTTACAACTATTGGGATACTCAATAGATATACTCTATTCATATTGAATCTTCTTTAAGATTCTTTCAGCTTATGTCTATTCATAGACAAAAGAAATATATAAAACTGCTCGATCTTCAGGTCGAGATAAACTTGATGTCAAGATTCAAGTACTTGTATTGAAAGTACTTCATGAGTTTCCAATTTGAAGCTCTTTAGGGGTTATAAAATTATCATAATGGATCTTTATCCAAACTCCTTTATAAAATACATATGGAAATCCGATCATTCTTATAGTATTTTCTCAATTAGTATTCACTAAGGCGATTATACCAAATGCGCCAAAATATTCATGAGACATGTCTAAATAAATTTCTTCATAAATTTCCAAATGCTTATAGCATTTTAGATCCTTCAAGAATAAATATGGATCCACAAATAATTAGACGCATGTAAAATTTTTTAAACTGCCAAAGTAATTGCATCCACCATGAAGTAATTAAAACTTTTCATAAATCATAGTTCAAGTCGTACTTTACGACTACTTATTTGTGTCTCACTTGCATTACACCTTTAGGTGTTTGGAGTGCTGGTCCAAATACTTCTATTTTTGAAGTTCAAAGCGTCTTTCTACATTGGCCAATTCAATATCTATACTTCTGGATAGATTTTATACAAGATCCTCAATTTCTTTCTTTACTTCTATAGAAGTATTTTATGTAAAATTGTTTGTAAAATCGTTGTCGACAACTTTCTAATTTTCTGGTTCCATTCTCGTAATGACATAACTCATCGAGATCTCTTCAAGATTTCAATATTTATTTCAGGTACCTGAAACTCTTATAGAGTTTTATTATTTGTTATGTCTTGGGTCTCTTCAGGAGCACCCGCCTCCAATATATGACCATCTCATATTACTTTCTATTTACGAGAATTTTAATCATTGGAACCATTTCAACGATCATGCTTCAGTCATGATTTACATTCTCTCGCTCTAACATGTAATTTAAACTTAGAGCATTTCAACTGGTATATGAGACTTAATTACTCTCATTGGGTCAGTAAATATGGCTGGCAGTTGACATGTAATAACATGAATTATCTTATGAACTTCTAGTTCATATACGAGGATCTAGATAATGATAATTCATTTTCCTCTATCCAGCTGATTATTATCTCCCCCTGATGTTGAGAAAAATCATGTCATAAATGATTCTCCAATTAATGTTTAAGAATTTAAACATAAAAGGAGACTCGTACTCAATATATATTCTCAACCCTTTTTATTTACCCATTTTGTGCGTTGTGGTGGAGCAATTCATATCGCGCATTCAAAAATCATAAAATGGGAAATGTATGGTTTCTGACCAAAAACCAATCATAACGGGGAGTTTATTATAACTCATTGGCTTGATGCGTATAAGTGTTGTTATATGGAAACACCATATAAATAATAACTCTTTTGTTCTCATAGTTTAGCTATTAAATAGGAGGCATCCAATTGAAATTTTGCTAAACTATATTTTTCATATTCAATAGGCTTTGTAACAACTGATATAGCCTAAAATATAAACCCACTAGCTTTTCAAGACGAATAGTCTAACTGCATAATCTGAATCTTTTAGAATCAATCTCACAAACTTCTGGTTGTAAGTCAATAAAACAATGTAGATGCATCTACTAAAATCATATAAAACTTTCCACATTTGTGGATATATGGGCCCATATTTCGTTCAGATATGCAAAGACATACAGTCTTAACTTCAGTACAAGAACTTTAAGTTCTAATTCTTTTGGTAAGTGGGATCATCTATATCCTTTGAGAACAAACAACACAAGAACTTCAGGTTCTTTTAGTAAGTGGAATTTAATCAATTCCTTTAAGCAACACAAGAACTTCATGTTCTTTAATAAGTGGAATTTAATCCATTCCTTTGAGAATAAGCACCACAAGAACTACAGGTTCTTTTAATACACGTGCATGTAAATCTCAATAATTTCTGCACCATTATTGATCAGGATGGTCTAACCGATTATGCCAACTATATATATGTGTATATATCTCTGAATTTGTAAACTTCGTGTTTACCATAACGTGTAATTCAATCTTACTCGTACATGTCTAGTACGACCATCAAAATTGTTCCTTTAAATAGGAATATATTTAGCTCTTTCGGAGCTTTTAATTGAAATTATCTTTTGGTAGCAATATATAGCTCTTCTAGAGCTTTCAACTGACTTTTTGGCTACCAAAACTTATATCCATATTGATTTATTTCAAATGCCAATTGATAACATATGTTATCTATAATTCTAAAAGGGATAGTTTGCGAACTCATATTGCTCTCTTTATGACTTTGACGAGTATAACGCATTGTGAATATGGAATAAAGTTCCATTTGACAATAACATATTTGCTCAACCAGAGCCTTTTGTGATATTAGTACTTCCGGATATAGTACTCACATTATTCCCTTGCATTTTAATCGAGAAATGCATAATTGTGCACCTTTCAAAATGTGCTTTGTTTCATTTACTTCAGGTGATGAAAATATGTATTTTGTATCATTCACTTCGAGGAATGAAAAATATAAAATATAGCACATCATATCAAGTCGATTAACTATCAGAGATAAACTTTCAAGTGCTCTTCCGAAGTATTGATATTTTAGTATTTTGAAAAATACTACTCATATTTCCCCTTGCATTTAAATGGGAAAAATATTTCTTGTGCTTAAGTACAATATGAGTACTTGCATTATCTGCTAGGCATAAATAGCCACAATTCTAGGCATAAATAGCCACAATTCATTGTATATTTTATTCCGGAAGTAATCATATTCTTCAAATAATAAATTAACATAAAGCGTAAATAGATAATATGTGAAATAAATAAACATAAAGCAAACTAACATAAATAAATAATAAATAAAACGAATTAACATAAAATAAATAAATAAAATTAACAATATCCAATTGAGTTGGACCAATAACGCCATAATTATTTTCGCCATAAGCAAATTTTGTTTATATTTTATTTCATTTATCATTCATGATTATGGATAAAGTCCATAATACTTTGGCGTTTGACAAGTACAAAACCAATGGTTTATAACATCACATTGGTAAAATGATTTCACTTCCTTAGAATGATCTTTATCACTCTTGTCATCCTTATAACTTCGCTACCAGCGGGTAGAAGTATACTTAAAACGACTATATTTTTTCATGTGTATATGCATAGCCTCGACCACGACCACAACTTTTAATGTGATTTTTTTTATTCCTTCCATAATATAATCTCACATTCACTTTAGGGAATGGAGTAGAGCCAGTGGGCCTTTAAAACCTTTTTCACATATCCATATCACAGAGAACAAAGATTTAATCCTCGTACGCGGCATTGTTAAACCTGTCCACAAGGTCCTTTAAAAACCTCCTTTGAGACCAGTAGCCTCGCAGAACGGGATGTCCAGCCAATTATACTTGGATTATATCAAAATTATGTCTCTAATTGAATAATTATTTACCATGTTTGCATTCACTTCAGGGAATGAAATAGATCCAATAATCGCATGGAATAAACATCATGCTTGCATTCACTTCAGGGAATGCCCCATCATTAATAATTGCATGGAATAAACATCATGCTTGCATTCACTTCAGGGAATGCCCCATCATTGATAATCACATGGAATAAACATCATGCTTTGCATTCACTTCAAGGAATGCCCCATCATTAATAACCGCATGGAATAAACATCATGCTTTGCATTCACTTCAGGGAATGCCTCCCATAAATTTTTTTGAATCAAGACGAATTTTCGTAACTTGAAATTGGGAGAAGTCTATGGTCGAGTTTTTCGACGAAGAAGAAATATTGCTTTCGAGCAAATATAGGCTTTATAACAGTCTCTTGCAGATTCAAAATCACCATAATATATCGCACTTTAAAATTATAGTTTAAAGTAAAATAAAATAAAATAAAATAAAATAGAGTTTACCGATAATATTTTTCCTCTTGATGACGATGGAGACATAGTGAATGACCGAGACAGCTTCTCATAATCCTTTTATATCACGTCTCTTTCCAAGCCATTTAAATAATATAAAACTTAAAACACGAAAAATATCAATTCTCATCAATGAAATAACATAAAATAACGACTATTTAAAGTCAGATTAAAATGTATAAAATAAGTCATGAGCTAAATTGAACTAAACATAAGCATGAATGATATGATTGAATTATAAATAAAAAAACGCTATTTAGGACCAAACTACTTGCTAAACGCCATTTGATTATGCGTAGACTGAGGGTGGGAAAAGAATTTCAATTTTAATGTTAGCGCACAAATATAGATTATGGGTTTTCTTCCATATTTTAATGTTAGCGCATATAAACATGGTAAATATAGATTTAATAACATAAATTCTTATGGAGAAAACATACCTTCAAAATTACTTTCCCATGATTACCGATTTCAACACTTCTGCTTAAAAATATCTTTTTTGAAGATATGTTTTTTTTTTATCTTGAAAGCTCCATGTAAACGCGAAAGGCGTCTATAAATTAGTATGCTATAAAAATAAAATAATTAATTAAGAGGAAATATGTTTCAAGAGGAAGTACGAATATTAGAATAAAATAATAACCAAATAATGAATCGAAATATACTAACCTTAATTTTAGAATAATTAACTAATCAATATAACAATATATAAATAAGCAAAACATACCGATTTTTTTTTTCAAACTAACTTGAATAAATAGTAGATGCAGTCACCAATACCAAGTTGAAATCTTTTTAGAGAATCACCAACAAGAACCATGATAGTTGAGCAAAATCGTGCTGATAACGTGTTGTGAATAAAATAAAGAAGAACAAGAATAAGAACAAGAAGAACAAAGAGATGAGAGAAAGAGAGAGATTTATATTATTCTTAAAAATAGAATTGTATATAATGCCTTCAATGAATCATCTATTTATAGGCATAAGAAGTACATAATACATTAAACTCTAATTCATAGAGATAATGTTCCTAATAATAAATAAATCAAACTCCTTTGATAAAGTTTTAATCATGATAGACATCCACATAGATAAATATTCATAACATTATGAAAGTTTTTATATTTTTTAATACTTTATAAATATTTTAAATTTTAATTATTGAATAATTTATACTTTATTAGCTTGTGATATTTTAATTTTATAATTTTTACTTATTTTTAGATATTTTTAATCATTTTAATTTATTTTTAGTCATATATTAATAAAATATTTTATTAATTTTTATGTTATTTCAATATTTTACTATTTTACTCATATTTATTCTCTAAAAATTAATTTTACCCCATACTCAACCAGAACATTAATTTTGTCCTCGAACTCGCTTGAAAAATCAATTTTGCCCTCTTGTCGCGTCATCTTCACACGCGAATAGCCACGTTAGCATTGTAAACAACCACATCAACATCATAAATTGCCATGTCATCACCGTAATGGTCAACGTTGGCTTCCGTTAGTCAAGGGACAAACGGTGATGCAATTCGACTACTTCAGGGGCTAAATTGATGTAAAAGTACTATAAGGGCGAAATCGATAAATTAGGACTACTACGAGGGCAAAAGTGACTTTTTAGCCATATTTTTTTAACTTTGAACTTTTATTATGTGTATGTTATATATTTTATAAAATTAACTCAATGTGATAAAATGATAATTGTATCTTTAAATTGATATCAATTTTTTTAATATGCTGGTGTGATACAAGGTAGCATCTGTTCAATTTTCTTAGTTTTTTTTAATAAGGCACACATAACGTGCAGAACTGGTGCTCGAACCTGAGTCAACTGGATGAATTATATCATCTTTTACTATCGGGACAACAAAGGGTGAGCAACTAACATCATTTATTTTGTCATTTCTTTTAAATTATCAAAAAATTTAAAAGTTAGCTAATTTGTTTTTGGTAAAATATTGATATCAGTTTTTATATTTCCATTTTTTGTTATGTCTCTTTATGACGCAAAAAAATGACAAAATGAATGATGTCAATATTTTAATGAGAATAAAATAGTGTAAATAGTCTGATACATCTGGATAAATTCGACAAAAACAAAAATGTTATAGTTTGTTTGTTGGTTGCTTAAAGGGATTAGAAATACGATCATTACCTTCCAATTGTCTGATTTTACATTGATTGTTACTTCGTCAAAATCACTAAGGGTTTGTTTGTTTCACTGTAATTGATTTTCTTGAAAACGTTTTCATAACTTTCCGCTGTTTAGTTCATGGAAAATAAAAAAGTCAAAGGAAAATCAACTACAGTCAATGGAAAACATACCTTGTTTTAGTGTAAAATGACTTATCTATGGATTTTCAGTAAGTCGCTTTCCTTCCTCTCATTCTCTCTACAAATACTAACCTAAACCATGAACCTTAAAACTTAAACCCTAAATACTACCATAAAAACCAAAACCCTAAATATTATCATAAAAATTAAACCCTAAACCTTAAACACTAAACATTAAATCCTAAACCCCAAACATTAAACAATAAATATTAAACCCTGAACATTAAAAACCCTAACACTAAACACAAACCATTAAACCTTAAATGTTAACATAAACGCTAAACATTGAACACTAACACAAACCCTAAACCCTAAATATTAGCATAAACACTAACAACAAACCCTAAACATTAAACCATAACATAAACCTTAAACCCTAAATGATAACTTAAACCCTAAACCCCAAACATTAAACCCTAAATATTAAACACTAAACATTAAAACCTCTAACCCTAAACACAAACCCATAAACCTTAAATATTAACATAAACACTAAACACTAACACAAACCATAAACCCTAAATATTAACATAAATATTAAACACTAACAACAAACCCTAAACCTTAAACACTAACATAAACCTTAAACACTAAATGAGAACTTAAACCCTAAACCCTAACTTAAACCCTAAACACTAAATACTAAACCATAAACCATATATGGTAAACCCTAAACCATAAACACAAAACCCTAAATGTTATATCATAAACATAAACCATAAACCCTAAATATTAATATAAACAATAAACCCTAAACCCTAAACCCTAAACCTTAACATAAACCCTAAACTTTAAATGTTAAACATTAAACAATAACATAAACCCTGAACAATAAACAATAACCCCTAAACACTAACCTTTAAATGTTAAACCTTAAACACTAACATAAACCCTAAACAATAAACACTAAACCATAAACCCTAAATTCTAACATAAATACTAAACCTTAAACACTAAGCACTAACACAAACCTTAAACTCTAAATGATAACCTAAACCCTAAACACTAAAAGCTAAACACTAACATAAACCTTGAACCATAAATGATAAGCCTTAAACACTAACCATAAACTCTAAATGCTACCGTAAACCATAATCACTAAACCATAAACCCTAAATGTTATTATAAAAGCTTAAATCTCAAACCCTAAACCCTATCACCAACTTAAACCCTAAACCCTAAACACTAATCTAAACCCTAAATATATGCCTTAAATACTAATCCCTAAATGTTACCATAAACACTAAATACTGGTCTAAACCATAAATCATAAATGCTATCCTAAACCATAAACCCTAAACAATAACCTAAACATTAAACAATATTTTGGTTGAAACTTGTTTTTACCATTATCGATGCTTGTTTGTGGATTGTTCATGAAATGTTCAGGAAACTCTACCAAATAGTGTAAAATGAATTGTACAACATCATCCAAACACCGGAAAATGGTTTCTGCAATTAGTTTTCCAACAACTGTAGTTCATTTTCCAGAATTCATTTTTCGGAATCAGTTTTCAGTGAAACAAACAAACCCTAATTAATATTCATGCGTATTTCTAATGCATATCTTTCAATCTCTTATTTTTTAATCTATCCATTTAGATCAAAAAATGATAATTCACATGAATTTTTTAGATTATGAGACAAATCCAAATTTTAAATTCAAGAACATAAGGAGTGGTCAAAGTAAAAAAAAATGATGTTCAGAAGGAGATTTAAGCTCGAATGGTTTTGCCTGTAAAATGTGTTGTATCAAAAAGTTAAGAAAAAATATAGGCTTTGTTTGGCAATTAGCGGATAGCGGATTGTATTAGCTGATAGCTTATTGTATTAGCTTATTTGACTAGCGGATTGTATTAGTTGATTGTATAAAAGTGTTTGGTAAAATTAACTGATAGCTGATAGATTATTTAAACAAATAAAATGGCATATAAGGACATATTTATATTCAATACTTGTTTGAATAGTTTATTAGTTATCAATATTTTGTATCTAATTATTATTAATTAGATTTATAAAATTATTTTTAATATAACTTTTCTCAACATGTTCAAATGATTTATATATTAATTTATTATTTATATAGTTATTTTAATATAATTTAATTAATTAATAAATTTAAATACACATATAAATATGTGATAATAAAAAGAAAAAAGTAAATAGGATTAGCTTATAAATAGGGTGAGAAAATATTTAATTTAGGTTATTTTGAGATTTTTAGTAATTAGTAAGGGTAAAAGAGTCTTTACAACTCTAATATCAAACCTCTAATATCAAAAAGCTCCTATTATGAGCTTTTTCAAAATTAGCGATTTCACCCCATTCCGCTTTTTCAATCCGCTATTTACCAAACAACAATATTAGCGGATTTGACTGGTCAAACCTCTAATTATGCCTCAAACCTCTAAATTTTGATGTAATACATAAATAAAATAAATAAATTTTGAATGATGCGCATAATTCAATTAAGGACATAATAAATGCACATTTTTATATAAACGAATTTACAAATGATTAATTTATGATTCGAATCCAATTAATTTATGTTAGTATATCACTAATACAAATCGAATTAAATATAGATTCCAAGTACAATTGAATATAAGAAGAAGCTGGTTCAAAATTCTTTTATATCAAAAATGAAATTCTCTAGTATAAACCCGTTGCTTTTCTTTAGCCATCCTCAAAACAAAACAAAGAAAAAAAAAAGCAAAATTCTCTTCTTCTTATGCTTCTAAACTATATTCCAATTTCCAATTCTTTATTTCAACTTGTTTGCGGATCAGATGGCGGGAGAAAATCCTCCTTCGTCAAACCCCAGACATTGAAATCAACATCTTCAATCTTCCATTTCTCCTCGATCTGCCGCTTGTGGTTAGCCGATTGCTCGCCGTACCTGAACACCGTAACGCTTGTTTTCCCGGAATGTGCGATGTTAACGCCATCGGTGCATTTGTAGTCATCCATTACCGACTCGGTCCTGGTCTCCCAGAACACGTCGTTGTCGTCCTTGTTCTTCATCATCAGCAGCCTCGAATCCTCGAACTGAATCATGAGACCCGATCGCTGGCTGAAGTAACCCCAGATCGTGTGGTTGATTATCTCGTAGTTGGGTCCGCTCTGCGCCTCGCGAACGGCTGCACTCGTCTCCAGCTTCAGGATAAAGCAGTCTTCATTGTTTATAATCTTCTCACCTATGCATGTGGCATCTATAAACAGATTGGCCGTAGACCTTGGATCCAACCCCTACTCGAAACATACCACGAAACCAATGAGCTCGATTTTATGTTATCGGACACTACTTGGAGAATAAATTTCGATACCTGGAGAAATCGGCGTAAGGGTCTGGGAGGGCCTCTTGAAATGGGAGTGTTTTGATTAGAGGAATGCCTCCAGGAAAGTTTGCCATTGCTTCCAGAAACAACCTTGCAGCCCGAAATAATAAGCTCCAAGCACCACAAATCTGGATCCTTTTGCCAGAGGACGAATCCGCCTATTTCCTCCGTGCTTTTTACTTTAACGTTTATATCGCCTTGCTGAAACTCCGACGCGGTGATTTTCACCTGACCGGTTACGCACATGCTGTTCACCGCGTTTAATGCTTGTTGTCCGCCTGTTGCAGCTATGTACTGCTGCACTATGTATTTTGCTGTTGAAGCTTGCTGCAGGGGAGGGAACAAATTTTGAGTCTCATAAATAATAATTAGTAAACACACACAAACACTTGTTTCCCAAATAAGTTGAAATCAAGGAAGGAAATGTTGGTTCAAGCTTGATCGTGAGAGAGTTACAATTGAGCAATCCTTGACGGGTTTGTGAACAGAGTGGCCTAATTGCACCTGGAGAGGGATGAGAGGGGATCCAACAAGATAAAGAAGGAACCGTAGCTCGTTAATCCGACCCGCGAGCATCGGCTGAGACCATTTATCGGATGTTTGAGCTTTCATCCATGTTAACATGTTTTCCAACCGGGCTTGAAGGTTGTTTCCCATGCTGGTGAACATTTCTTCCGGCACCGGGACCTCGAGGACTGTCTCGAGGCCATCCTCTTTGTCGATGTTAGGACAAAGTTTCCTCATTTAACACAATTTCAGAGACAAAATGTAAAAGAAGCGAGAGGGAATTCAAGTGATGGAAACACCAAGTGCCCTTCCTTTCTTCTTCAGGGTCTTGTTTATTGAGAGTGAAAATCGGGACCTACGTGGAGAAAATGAATGGGAAAGGGACTTGCCTTATGGGCTCTCCTTGCTTGTAGGAATTGTGTGGGCATAACTTCATGTAATATTGGAGCTGACTTAGTTTGTTAATTGTTAATGGATGCCTTGAAAACTTTCATTCATTTAATTAATTAAAGGTTAATTGCGGCATAAACCCCCAAAATATTGTCAGTTTCTAAATCAATGTCTAAACTTTAGAACATTCTAATTGAATCCTTAGAGTATCAATCATGTCATTTCATCAAACTAATTGTCAATAGAAGGGTTTAAACAGATATGAGATGGATAAATTTAAAATATATAGAACAAATTATAAACATGTATGTATACTGCATGAATAGCTTGGATTTAAAGGGTTAAAAACAAACAATGACAATAAAAATTGATAAATTATATGTCCATTTAATGGTCCATGTTCGGAATTCGTAGCTTTCCCTCTTGATAATGTCGATAAAATCTAAGGTTGTTTCTTTTTCTTAATATGTTAGATCCAAATTACCCCGCAATAGTTAATTAAGTACTCATGTATTCATAATTTGGCTCACATATTTTGAGTATACTCCACGCCATATTCAAATTGACATTCAATGCCCAACCTAATGATTAGGTTGATAGGATGACTTAATTAATAATTTAATATGATGATGATATTTTAAAGAGACAATAAAATAAATTTTTATAAACCAATTTAGAATTTGAGTCAATTTTGTTACGCTAATCCAACTTCATTTTTGGACCAATAGATAATCAAAATATCAAGTTTAGGCTTTTACTTGACTCCCAAGTTGTAAGTATGCCATGTGAGCTTCATTTGATACAAAACCTCCAAAAACCCATTGTATATGATAATGAATGTGATAATGAGATCATCATCGCCAGAGAGCAAATCTCCGACGAGGTCGTCAATCTCCGAGGAGGGCAGCCACAGATTCAAACAGCAGGCAAAACATTCATCAAGAAGACCATTTCGAACAGGAATAGAACAATGTTCAATGTCATGAAGGAAACAAAATCAGTAACTATTTTAGCAGAAAATTTTATTATTAGAATTCCCTTCCCGTTCCAAGACAAGTAGAACAACAAAACAAACAAATAGCAAAAAAATGTAACATCAATCAACCCTTGCAATTAAAGCAGAATCGACATTTGCAAAATTATCGCCATTCATGTTTTCTATGGTAGCTTTACCTGAAATTAGCATATAACTGATTGCATAATTCATCTTATCATTCTAACCGGTAGATTCTTTAGCCTCTTGAGCTTCAGCATTATCAGCACTGCAAGAAACCAAACCAAGTTCTTTCTCGAGCTTCGTCCATGCATTCATGAAGTTTGGAGGAAACATCTTCTTTACCGTCCTGATTAACCCTTTCGCGTCCTTGATCTTCTTTTTCTTCACCAAACCCTCCGCCAAATGCTTCAATGTGTTAAAATCTGGAACTTTATTTAACCTTACACTCTCTTTGAACACCTTATAGCCTTGCTCATACAATCCATTTAAGCACAAATAAAACACCATAGTCCTAAAAGTAGCCGCATTTGGGCTGCACCCGTTACTTTCCAATCCTTCATAAACCTTCTTAGCTTCGTCCAACATGCCTCTCTTAAAATAACAAGTCATTAGATAATTATAACTAATGGTATCCGGTTTCAACCCCAGGCTGCTCATATCATCAATCAATTCCTTCACTTTCTCCGGTTCCCCGCCTTGAAAATTCGAAATCCGAACGTTGTAAGCAGCAACATCTAATTCACAACCGGTCTTCATCATCTCCGTCCACAACTTCTCAGCTTCTTCTGTTTTCCCCTTCCTATATAAACCATTTAAAATTGTTGTAAAGGTAACTGTAGTTACCTCGACGCTTTTCATTTCCATTTCTCTTAAAACCTCGAGCCCTTTCTCCGGATGACCGGCTTCGCAATAAGCTTTAACTAAAATCCCATAGGAAACCTTGTCTGGTGAAACACCATTGTATTTCTTGGGAATTTCGTCGAACAGTTGGGGGACTTTATCAAACTGCTTTGACTGATTGCAGGCCGAGAGTAAGGTGTTGAAAGAAATGGTTGATCTTGGGGTACCAAATTGGTCCATTTGATGGAAAGTTTTGATGGCATGATCTACCATGCCAGCGACCCCATACGATCTGATGAGTGTCGAGTGGAAAGGCTCCTGAGAAATCTTGGGGTCGGTTTTGTGCGACTCGATTAAGGATTCGATCTCGGAGAAACGGCGGGACTTGGCGAGGCGGCGGACGGTGAGGTCTTGAGCGTAGCGGGAAGAAGAAGGGGAAGAGTAGTGTTTGGAAACGGAAGAGTAGATTTCGAGGGCTTTGTCAGGGTCGTATTCGGTGCGGAGCTTGCTTTTGGCTTGTGAAACTGAGATGGAGGACGAGTGAACGGCGGCGACTGCATTGGTGGCGGTCGAAAAGCGGCGGAGTTGGCGGAGACGAATAGAAGATGACATCTTGTTTGGGAACTCTTTTGAGGGTTTGGTTAGGGTTTTAGAGTGGGAGAGGACACGAGAGCAGCTAAACAATGGTCAGCGTTCACCCAAATAAAATATTTTTATTTACGTTCTTGTTAATCAAACATATTCACAACGATTAAATCTTGTCCAAAAAAATTACATATTAATAAAATAAATATAAAAACTTTGATACATAACCAATGATTTTTTTACAATTAGATGTTTTTAGTGGTTAAAATATAAGATTATGAATTTAAAATTTAAAGAAAAATTGTGTAAGTTTTTACGCAAGTTAGGTTTAAGGTTTAATTTTTTACAAAATAAGTCCTAACCTTAAGTAAAAAGTGCATTTTTTCTTTAACATCTGTTAGCGATCCCTAACGTAGTTCAGACTCAAATTTCACGGTTCTTTCTTTATCTAAGGTTAGGACTTGTTTTGTACAAAAAATGAAGAAAAGCAAAGGGTAAAGAAATCACTACAAATAAGCAGGCACCAACAAACTAAATAATTTTTGCTTAGAGCATAGCATCCCACAAACTTGACATTAAGTCCAAAACCAACATTAGAATTACAAAAGAGGTGGATAAAATTCTTATAATCTTATCTATATCTTAAGTCAAAAACCCTAAACAAAGAAACAACCAGTTCGTACAACTATAACGCATGGTAGATAAGATAAGATAAGATACGACATTAAGCATCATATTCCCCCTCAGCAAATTTGTTCTCTGGATAGAACACAGCAATTACTTGATTATCACCGAATCTCCTTCCATTCATTGCAGCTTGGGCTTTTCGTGAACCTTCGACGTCTGAATACTCCAGAAATACCTTCAAATATATATATAAAAAAAGTGCAGGTCAGGGGTACGGAAGGAATACAGTGCAACTATCAGAACCATCCTGTCAGTGCAGGTGGATAACTAAAACAATAGGATTTCTTAGAAGTTAGAACAGTGATGAACATGGAAGAACAATATCGAACACTGACCTTCCCAACACCTGGTAATGGTTCGCCTTCTGGATTTGGGCGGGGTATGACAACATTCACCAACGCACCTGAATATCACGTGTGAAAATTTCAAATCCTCATAAAATTTTATTCAAGAAATTAGTTAGCAGAAACCGTGTAATGAAAATATAGATATAAAGGGTTACTGTGTCTCCTGTCTATGTAATCTAAACTCGACTATTCTATAACAGAAGGGGGAACAAAAGAAAAGGTTGTGAAACAGAAATACAAACACACACACAACAACATAAGCCTCTTAAAAAGAAGAGGGACAATTACAAAACGATGGACCAAATAGTTTAAGAAGAGAATTTTACCATATTTCCCACCCTCTTGTCTCATGTCTTCAACAATATCCCCATACTCCTCGTCATCTCTAAGATCATCTTCGCTAATCGCTTGAGTCAAGCACACAACCTTTGTGGGCACACCTTGTGGTTGCAACATAAGCCTCTGACAAAAGAAAAGGGGTATGCAAAATGATAATTGCAACAAACAAGAATGGAATTTAGAAAGAAATATGTAATACTTATCTTACCTGCAAAGCAATCTGCTGCTGTGCATGCTGGAGGATAATCTCTTGCTCAGGTTTAGGCTGGGTAGTACCTTGGTTTGCTCGCCGAACAGTGAGAGTTTTATCACCCATTTTAATTCCATTTAAAGCAGCACAAGCAATGTCCGTAACTGATAGATCTTGATAAATGCAGAATGCATAGCCTTTCGAGTTTCCAGTTTCTCTATCTTTTACTAGATCAAAACCTCGAAGGGGTCCAAAAGACTCTAACAACTCCCTGATCTGCGCTTCAGTGAAGTAATATGGAAGCCCTCCCACAAAAATGCGGTCTGGACCCTCAAGCCCACCCGCAGATCCTGGAGACAGACCCACAGCAGCCAGATTAAGATTGGGACTAGGCTGGCTTGGACCAAGAGTTGCAGCTAGCGAAGGGTTATAGTCACTGGGTCTCCTAACTTTCACAGGCGCTCCCTAGAAATTCAAACAGGTCAGTGGAACCTTTCGTACTTAAATGACTTCATTATGAATTGAAGAACCCAAACAAAATAAAATACCTCAAAGATAATCCCATCTAAGGCCATTGCATTACTAGCTTCCTCGACTGATCTCATCTCTACAAAAGCAAACTTCTTCTCATGGTTTATGTAGACATTAACAACAGCATCCCCTGAATGTAAACAAACAGAATGAGCATCTAGACATAAAACAGGTATTTTAGTGAACCGGTATATAAAAAATTCTCAATATACCAGGACCAGCAGTGTTTCCACCAATTGCAGCCATAACCTGACTGAAGAAAGTCGCGACCGACTGTAATATAATATTTAGGGTCAGTTCCAGCACTAAAGGCAACTATAACAATGAAAATGTTAAGAATAGGGCAGAGTAAAAACCTGCTCATTTGCGGTAGGAGAAAGCCCTCCAACATAAACACGGCGAGCATGCCTGGTAGCCTGAATGAAAAGATAAACCAGTGTAATTTAAGAAAATTATTTTCTAGAGAAGATATTTAAACTTCAAATGTATGCATAATACACCAAACCTGCTGAGTCATTGCCTGAACTGGCATTAGAGGGAGACCACCAAACTGCTGCAAAGAACCAAAGCTTATAACAAGTTTGAGAACATAGAGAGTTCCCCAACTATCTCATTCAAATGAGAGAAATGCATACCTGACCAGTTGCCAGAGGAAACATGTTTGGAAATACTCCATGTAGGGCTGGACTATTCCCTGGAATCTGGACTGCAAACAAAATTAAGTTTTCATATAAGTATATAATTAATTATAAACAACGGTCTTATTCCTATAGCAGTTGATTCAGCAAAAGGACTTTTATGCCTCCTTTCCCATAGCATATCTGAACCTCTTAAAGATAAAGATAAAAAGAACACACCATAAGCAAGTTCTCGAGGAAATACTTGCAAGACTACCCAAAAAGGCAATAGTTGCCCATGGAAAGACGAACAACCATTAAACTGGTGCATTGGTTCCTCCTTGTACACAAAAGCTACAGAAGTCGGCTCACGCCATTGCCTTCTTACAACAAAGACAAAAACATAGAAACAAACAAACAAACACCAAACACAAGACAAAACCAAAACTCTCTCAGTTCCAGAATGATTTCGCCAAGTATATAAAAATAATATTAAAGCCCTTCTAAACACTGCAGCTTAAAAGGCTGTATATGCAAGATGGAAGGAAAAATACAGCTTACCAAATGCATACCAGATTTCTGGTACGAACTTCCCACAATATATCAACCAAACTGTGGCAGTTAACAAAATATAGAAATCTTAGAACTTGTGAAGGCATACCTGAAGTGGGGGTGACTGCAGCAGTGGCAGCAGCAACCGCACCACCAGAACCAGCAGCTAACATTGCTGAAGCAGGAGGTGCCATGTCAAAGCCACTAACCCTTTTGCTGGAGACAGATTAAATTAGCAAATCAGGGACAAGAAATATAATCGACATGAACCAGGGTAAAAAGCTTTAAACAGTTCATACTACATACAAGACTTGAACACAAGTATTCTAAAACTAACCAAATGCTGCTTCAATTTGTAAAACAAGGAAAATTACATTTTACAAATTATCTAGTTCTTTATAACCAACCTCTTTGAGGGTGAGCGAGAGCGGGACCTTGACTTTGATCTGTGTTCGGATCTACGAGACCCACGCCTATTCCTGCTCTCCCTGTCTCTATCATAATCCCTTCGCCTATAAAAAACATTTAGAAACACAACTCCTTTAACAACTAGCAACAAGAACAACCAGAATAATGTAAACAGAGTATCAAAGTTAAGGCAGCTTAAATTGATTTATTTATGCTACCTATCATAATCTCGACTTCGGTGATAATCATCATCATCCCTATCTCTTCCCCTCCTCTCACTCCGCTCCCTACTTCGATCCCTATGACGATCTCTGTGATGACGCTCACGATCCTTTTCTCGGTCCCTATCCTTACTTCTCTCTCTCTCCTTCTCCCTTTCCCTGTCCCTATGGCGATCAGAATCCTTCTCTCTTGCCCTATCGCGGCTTTTCTCTTTTTCCCTACTTCTAGAGGATCCTCTCTCGTGTTCACGAGATCCATGCTGCAAATAGTTAGTCGTATTAACATTAACGAATATGAAATCAACAATTATATAGCTAAACGAACTTGATTCGCGAAAAAACATACCTAATTTAAAACAAAATTAACCATAATATATTTGTTTTTCATAAATGAGCTCACTCATACAACTGAACTGACATATAAAAGAAGAAGAAACTGGAATCTAACCAACCTAAAATTCCTCTAAATATTCTTCAAAAAGGACTAAAACAAGAAATATCAATAGCTTTAAACTGAGAAGGGGGGAGAAACCCTAACTTCAAGCGATCTCGTAGAAGTAAAACAAGCGTACCTGAGATTTGGAATCGCGGTGATCATCAAAACCGCCGTGACTACCTTCGCGGGGCTGAGGAGAGGGAACGCCGCCATTACTATTTTCAATATCCTCTCCGTTACTCTGGTAGCAAGCTTCGTAATCGGTCATTTTCTTTTTTGGTGGTAGTCTTTAGACCATTTAGGTTTTCTCTTTTATTTTGTTTAGTCGCTGCGACTACTGCAAAACAAGCCCATCTTGATACGGGTAAAATAACTAAATTATCCCTCAATTTTGCTGTAGTACCTATTTTAGTCAATGATCTTTTAAAAATTTCAATTTACTCATTAAACTATATTTTTAACTTATTTTTATAATTTAATTATTTTATTAATATTTAAGTATGACATATCATATTTTATTATTATTAAATATAAAAAATAAATTATATTTTATTTATTAATAAATAAAACAGTAATTTAAAATAAAAAACCTAACCCAATATCTCAAATCTCAAACTCTCAAGCCCTTACCGACATCACTCTCACCGGCGGCCACTACTCCTTATGCTGCCGACGACAACTTCACTCGTCGCCGACGATACCATCGCCCACCGTCTCGAGCTACGGTCCTCTGCATCTTCCCACATAAAATCATCAACTGCATCGGGCTTCATCCACCCAATAAACTCCTTCTCATACACCTTAACCTTATTCTTTTCACTAGCTTCCATACCATAAACATTCTCAAACAAACAATTATAAAATTGGGTAACGAAATTCCTATACTCTTCATCGGTTAAAAACTTCAAAACCCAAACAACTTTATCAACAAAATCGACTCATTTTTTTATCCCTAAACAGTTTCAATTGCATTTTGGTCAAAACCCTAGCCTTAACTTTCGAACCCACTTTCAAAAACCAACAGGAGTCGTCACCATCATCATCGTTTTCCTTAGTGAAACGTTAAGAAGTGAGTTTTTCAGAGATTATTCATTTGGCTTTGGGAGTGTTTCCGTCTATATGAAAGTATAGCTTCACTGGGTTTTTGAGATTGGGGCTCGATTGTTGAGGAGAATTGTATTTCAATTTTACGGATTTGAGCTTAACATCGATTTCGTCGATGTTTTTTTCCAGTACTTGAAGAGGTTGAAGATGAAGATTGGGCGTTTTGGTGATCGCTTAAAGCGTCGTCGTATTATTTTTTTTTTCTGTTCTTCTTCTTCATACTCTTAATCTACAGTAAAAGTGACGTCGGTGAGCGATGACACCGTCGGTGGCAGAAGAAGTGGTGGCCGCCGGTGAGAGTGACGTGGTAAGGGTTTAAGAGTTTGGGTGTTTGGGATTTTGAATATTTAGGGTTAAGTTATTTATTTTAAATTACTTTTTTATTCATTAATAAATAAAATATAATTTATTTTTAAAAAAATATTTTTTATATTTAATAATAATAAAATATGACACGTCATACCTAAATATTAATAAAATAATCTAAAGTGACTAAAATATGTCAAAAAGTAAAGTTTAATGAGTAAATTGAACTTTTTAAAAGTTCAGTGGCCTGAATTGAAAATGGAAAATGAATTTTTATGTCCTCAAAACCTCTCTACGTATTTAAAGAAAAATGTTTAAGTCAAAACCTCAGCTTGTCAAATATTTTCTAAGTGTTTATCAAGTCAAAACAGTGATTTTCGAGTCACCGTTTCGGAACGGCCTTTGGGCGTTCCGGAACAGTTTGAAACTGTTAACCTCTTTTTCGGAACGTGTTTCGAAACAGATGAAGAACATCGAATGGTTTGACCCGTTTCGATACGGTAGTATCGAAACGACCTCAAACGTTTCGAAACGAAATTCAAACTTGGTTTTAAAATATGATTGTTGAAGTTTTATAACTGAATTTAAAATTATCGTTAAGGTGTATCGAAACGCTTCTAAGCCGTTTCGATACAGGCTTTGACAGTAGCAAAATATTTCGAAACGAGTTTCGAAACGAGCTCTTAGCGTATCGAAATGATCGTGCCCGTTTCGGTACGATCTATTTATTACACCCCAGCGGCTCTTTCTATTTTGGTCTGTTTTAAAACAGGATCGGGTGTTTCGGAACGAGTAGTTGCAGACTGCATTTATGGAGGCAAGATAACATCCCAACGGCTATATTGATGAATGCAACAACACCAACGGCTAGAATTCAATGAGAAGGTATAAAATGGACCTCTAAAAGCTCCAGCAACAACTATTGATCTCCAAAGTATTGTCCAAACATCAAAGCCAAGCATTTGTGCAAAAATCTCATTATTTCCTGTAAACCCCAATTGTGAAACTTGTAATCCTCATTCTTATTTGTTCAATTGAGTTGAGTGCTTGTAAAAGGGCTACATTTTGTATTGAGAGATACTAGTTTTAGCCTTCATCTTCTTTGTATTTCTTGAGTGAGGATTGAGTCAAATTTTGAGTAGAAAATTTGACCGGTATTGTAAAGGTTACCTCCTTAGCCTAGAAAATGGGAAGAACAATTAGTGGATTGTTGGAAAATCCTTAGTGAAGCTAAGGTAGTAGATGTAGAGTTCGATTAGAACTTGAACCACTCTAAATCCTCTTGTCTATCATTTTTAACTTTCCACTTCACCACCAAAAGTTCTAAAAATCTAATCTACCCCCTCTTGGCTTATATCGGTTTATTGATCCACTCAACAATTGGTATCAGTTAACAGCTTAATGACAGGCTAACCGAGCAACTAAAATAATATATTAGTTGTTACAAAATGGTTATTGAACTTTGTAAATGTTACATAATGGTAAACTCATTATTTAACTGTTACATAATCGTAAATTCACTATTTACTTGTTACAAATGATCATTGAATTAATTATTGTTATAAAATGGTCATTGAACTATTTATCTGTTTTAAAATTGTTGGTTATTACAGGTTCTACTGTAAATTTTTGTTGTTTTAGACTTTGTTTTTATAAATGTTTCAAACGAACGAATGAAGGATTTTTTGGTTTTCAAAAGCATTTACTGGGGAAAAAAGACATTTAATTCATTTCATTTAAAATATTTATGGAAACAAAAAGAACTCTTATTTCATTTCGTTTGAAACGTTTTTGAAAACAAGATCTTTAAATCAATAGAAAAAAAACTTGTAGTGTAATATGTAATAACCAACCATTTTTAACAAATAAATGGTTTAATGACTATTTTGTAAGAAATAAATAGTTTAATGACCATTTTGTAACAGTTAAATATCAAATTTATCATTCTGTAACAATTTAATAGCTCAATGATCATTTTGTAACATTTATAAAATTTAATTACCATTTTGTAACAACTAATATATTACTTAGTCATCCAGTCAGCTTGTCGTTAGCTATTAATAGTATCTAACGACTCAATGCTCATTTTGTAACAAAATCTAAATTTTAGAGTTCATTTTGTAACTTTTGAAAGTTTAGTAATTAAAATGAACATTTTAAAAATAGTTTAATTGTCATTTGTGAACTTTATCCAATTTCCACTTTGATCAACGAACAACAAAACATTATAATTTAAATGTACGAGCCATTAAAAAAATTATAGGAAAAAATGAAAGCTCACACTATATATTATTTTTCGAGTTGCTCGCGAGATTTTTTAGTCGAGTATCAAGTAGCTCGTTTTAGCTCGTTAAAAATTTGAGCCAGTTTGAGCTCGAGTCGAGTATACTCAAGCCTAGTATTGACTGAGCTTTCATTGGGTCAAATTTAAATAATTTATTAACTCACGATTTGTCTCGTCTCATCGACGACGTTAATTATTATGGTAGTGTATAATTTTTTTTATTTAATTTGGTTTCACTAAACATATACTATATTAATTGACTAAAACTCCTGTAATTTTTTTTAAAAAATTCTTTGTACTCTCGAGGATTTTGTGTTCTTAACAATTCTTACATCGTCGGATATTGTCTCATATTCCTTTCTCTTTTTGGAGTCTGCTTTGATGATTTCTTCTGTCAGTTCGATGAAATTAAATTTGTTTTCAACTATTATGATCCAATCTTGAACATCGTTTTGAGGTGGGAAAAAGTGGTTTTCTCTTTCCACTTAAGTCTCAAACATTTGATGGATGGTTTTGCGTTGTGATTCAAACGACTTTTTTTCATAGGGATGATGTCAGGATTTGAGATTAGGAGGCCAAATTATAAATGTTTGAAAGTAAAAGATAAATTTATAAATAAATTAAATTTTAAAAAAATTTAAATAAGAGAACAAAAATGAAAAAAAAATTCTTCGGGGTGAGAGCGATTGCTCCACCCCACCCGTGTAAATCCGTCCCTGCTTTTTCATATGGTTTTTAGTTAGATTCGAGTCTTTCATTGTCCTTGGCAATTACGACCTAAACGTGAAGATCCCTTGCATGCTCCGACTTACCACGTCTACTCAATCACCTCACCTTCGATGCCCCTTGTTCGTTTCTTACGACTCTCGTTTCGTGTGTGGGACATTGTTGTTTCCTTTGTCCCTAAAAAAAACTTGTGTCATGTGAGCTTTCGTTTAGCCAACCAATGGCAAACTTGGTAAAACTTCCGGTTTTGATCCTCAAGTCTATGAGGAAAATTATATATTGTTATAAATACTGTAAAGATTATTAAAATAAATAAATAATGTAAAGAAGACCAATAATAAACTAGCAATTACATTTGGTCGATTAGTCAGGCTGTTCATCTTTGTTCCTTTATATTCCTCAGGTCACCCTTCATTTCTCTATAGTCCCCTTCCCCCTCCCCTCTAGGCAATCTTAAGATTAAATTTAAGATTTGTAAAAAAAAAAATAAGAATAAGTGATGAGAGATAAAGAGCAACTTGTATTTATTCATAATATATATAATAAGAGAAAATATTTGATGTAATAATTGTGCAAAACTTTTTTCCACAAACACGTCAAATTAAGTTTTAAAATTTAAAATCTATGTCTATAATCGTAAATTCCTAAACCAGAGACTATAAATTAAAATCCAAAATTTAAAACATATTTTTTTAATTTATAATCTTAATATCTAAGTTTTTGAACTCTAAATCATAAACTAAACATCTAAACCTTATAATAAATCTACTTATATAAACTATTTTTTTTACTATCAATACATCACATATTTTTTTCTTCTTAAAATCAATTTGCACCACCTTTTACCCATCCCTTGTCTCAACCAAGACTTTCATTACATCGATAACACATTATGTTTGCGATCGTAATTTAAATATGTGAACCTCGAATCTTAAGCAAGTCAATTGGGAACATGCTTTAGCTGTGTGATAAAGTTCAAACCCTAGGAAGATGAACAAGTAACGAACTGGATTAATAATATTCAACCCTTGATAAGGTAGGTCCATTTACACCATTTTAATATTCTATATTTTCTTTCCACAAAGGAGTAGGTGGCATGGGACTTTTATAGGTAGATATGCAATATAAAAGACCGAAATCAGTAAACAACAATATTCTAAATTTTTTTCGAAAAATATAAAAGGATATATATATATACTTAGATAATATGAATATATGTTGAATTTAAAAAAAATATTGGCGAAATTTGAATAATATGAATATTAGAATCATAATGAAACAAAAGTGAAATTAAAAGTATAACAATGGAATACGGGTAGTTCTAGGAAACAACACTTTAAATACAGGCTAAAAAAAGGTATGTACTGAATTTGTTACAAAAATAATAAGAAATTCGGTATGTGTACATACCGAATTTCTTACAAAAGTTGTAAGAAATTATGTACATACCTTAAGTTTCACGATTTTTTGTAAGAATTTTGTACATGTACCGAAATTCTTACAAAAATAGTAAGAAATTATGTACATGCTGAATTTCTTACGATTTTGTAAGAAATTCGGTACATTGTACAAGATTTCTTACGATTTTTGTAACAAATTCGGTATATTCCTTTTTTAGCCTGAATTTAAGGTGTTGTTTTTTAGAACTTCTCAATGGAATACGCGTTAAGCATATACTACAAATCCAACCATTTAAAAACGGATAAAAATCCTATGCCCTTTTTCGAGTCTCTTTCTATGCACCAACACTAAAAAAAAATAAATTTCAAGCATTAACTCTAAATTCTAAATCCTAAACCATACACTATATACCTTAAAAAATACACCCTAAAAATTAAATTTCATGCCTTTTTCGGGCAGAAGATTTATATTCTTTAAAAACACGTATTGATTTTGGGTCAAAAGCTCACATGTTAGGAATATGATTTAAACAAATAGTTTCGAATGTTGGAAAAAAAAGAAGAAGCAAAAACACAATACGTCATCGTTTTACACGACAAAGCAGAAGTATGTAGTCTCGGCGACTGACCTACTGCTAATAATTTGTTGGTAGAATATATAAATGGTCATCTAAATTTTTAAATTTTTGTAATTTTATCACCAAAAAGTTCTTATAATTGAATCATTTAGCTTTAGGGCGTTATCAATTTTGTCACTAACATCAATAAAAGTTATCAGTTTCAGTCACCACTGCTACACACTACCATCTAATTGATGACCAAAATCTGGAGGAAAGTAGTCTTTGTATATGGGTTTCAAACCAAGGTCTTTGGAAAAAAAGACCTAACGCCAACTACTAAGTCAAAATAAAATATTTATTATAGATTGGGGAAAATGAAATTTATTCAGATGACGACATATATCACCATATGAATAGATCTCGTTTTTTGTGACATTAATTTATCGGAAATAATGTTCCGTTATGAAATTTAAAAGTGATGACTGAAACTAATATTTTTTTGCTAAACGTTACAATAGTGACTAAATTGATAACCCCTAAAAATAGAGTTGCTTAATTACAAAATATTTTTCTCAATGGTACGGTTGCAAGCGCCCAAAGTTGAATGATGACTCCTGTAATTTACTTTTTTTCTACACCAAATATCATCCAAGTATATTATTATTATTGGTAAACTATACAGGTACCACCGAATTATATAGGGTGATTTGTATTTACTACTGAACTTTAAATTGGTTTAAATTTACCACTAAATTTTATTTTTCGATTCGTTTATACCATTGCGTCTTTAACTTTCTAACGTCATGATGACTTAAACGTCGTTTTGCTAGAGGAAAATATGAAAAATCATACGACACCGGAATTCAAACCAAAAACCTTTGGAATCAAAGACATCATCTTGACCACTAAGCCAACTTATCATATTTGTTTTATTTTCAGCACAATATATATTCTAAACTGCAGTTTATCATATAAATAATATTACTATATAAATAATATAAATATATTAGAAATATATTAATATATAAATAAAAAATATAAATATGTTTATATTATAAATAATATTAAATATATAAATAAATAAATATATTATTATAAAAATAAAAGGCTAATTTTGAAAACCATGAAATTAAAAATAAACCTAAATTACAACAAAACCTGAAACTCTAAAGTATAAATTATTTATAAATTATATAGTTTAAAATTTATAGTTTATGGTTTAATGTTCAAGGTTTTGATAGATTTCTTGGGTTTTTGAAAATTTCAGAGTTTTAAAAATTAATTTTTAGTTTTTATAACAATATTTTAAAACCTCGAAATTTTCGAAAACCCCAAAAAACCAACAAAATCTTAAACTCTAACCTACAAACCTTAAACTCTAAAATTTATAAATAATTTAAAGTTTAGAGTTTAAAGTTTTGTTAGAATTTGGACTTTTTGAAAATTTTGGGTTTTAAAGATTAATCTTTTAATTTTTATAATAATATTCCGAAACCTTAAATTTTCAAAAACCCAAAAAATTTAACAAAATCTTAAACCCTAAACTACACACCTTAAAATTTATAAATAATTTATAAATAAACCTTATTATTATTATTATAAAAAGCTTTTAGTAAGACCAAACTGTCTCGAATTGAAATCACCTTATTTCAAGGACAGGTCACATGAAAGGTGAGGTCAACATTGGAATTTCCAAACATGAGACAAAAAAGAGAGGAGTTTTTGAGGCTTTCCTCATCTCAGCTTCACAGTGACAGTCCTACGGAACTTCAACTCCTAACTTCTACTATAAGAATCACAATTCCTCCATCCTTCTGATTATCCGAGAAAGAGAATAAATATTTGAAGATCTTTCCAAAGCTTCCAACTTTTTTCTCATGGCGGATATACTCGCTTCTTTAAGGTCCTTAATGGCATCTCACTCTCCTCATCTCGATGCCTTACTCGTCCCTTCTGAAGATTCCCATCAGGTTTAACTAAAAAAAACCCTCCTTTTTTAATTTCTTTTACCATTTCTATTCTTTGTTTAATTTTGAATCGTTTTTTGCAGAGTGAATATGTTTCTGCTCGTGATAAGAGGCGCCAGTTTGTTTCTGGATTCACCGGAAGTGCAGGTCTCTATTTCATTTTTTTCTCATATATTAATATTAATAATCATAATTATTATCATTGTTTAAGTTTTACTGATTTTGGAAATTATTCCAGGATTGGCACTTATTACTAAACATGAAGCAAGGCTATGGACGGATGGACGATACTTCTTGCAAGCGACGCAGCAGCTTAGTGATCAGTGGAAACTAATGCGTATGGGAGAAGATTCTTCTGTTGATGCTTGGATATCTGATGTAAAATTTACCATTTTGCTAACTAAAATTTCAATATTTTGCTTCTAAATTTGATACTTTTATTAATATACAAGTATATTTAATGAATGATTTAGAATTTGCAAAGAGAGGCCGCTATCGGGATTGATCCTTGGAGTGTATCAGTGGACATGGCTCAAAGATGGGAACAAGCTTTTGCGAAAAAGAAACAGAAATTAGTTCAAACCTCAACCAATTTGGTTGATGAGGTTTGGAAAAACAGGCCACCAGCTGAAACTAATCCGGTTGTTGATCATCCCTTAGAATTTGCCGGTTGTTCTGTTGCCGATAAATTGAAAGACTTGAGGGTAAAGCTCACCAAAGAAAAGGCTCGTGGGGTTATCATCACAGCTTTAGATGAGGTGTGGCTTTATTAAGTTGTTGGTTCTAATGGAATCTGTTGAGCATTTTATTTTTTGTAGTTTAAATGGCTAGTTTACAGGTTGCTTGGTTGTATAATATCCGTGGGAGCGATGTATCTTACTCTCCAGTTGTTCATGCGTTTGCTATTGTAACATTGAACTCGGCTTTCTTTTATGTTGACAAAAGGAAGGTTTCTTCTAAGGTAGGAATTTGAGTATATATACTTAGTTGTTGAAGTTTTCATTTTTTACGGTATCAGGTCATCTTAAATGAAGGTATAACTTTTTGGGCTAGATGTTTTGGGTATATTGATCACATGTATGTTAATGCAGGTGAGCTCTTCCTTGCAAGAGAATGGAATTGAAGTTCGGGAGTATGGTGCAGTGAGTTCTGATGTTGCGATGTTAGCATCTAATCAGCTTGACCAGGCCATGACAGTGAATACTAGTCAAAATGGTGCTTGTGAAAATGATACTTGTGATAATGATCTTATATGGGTTGATCCTGCTTCATGCTGCTATGCTTTGTTTTCGAAACTAGATGCTAATAAGGTGCTCCTGCTGCAGTCATCCTTGGCCCTCGCGAAAGCCTTAAAGGTTGTTGATGCATTCCTTAACTGGTTGAATCTTTCTTTAGAATTGCATAGAATATATAATTATATAAATATGAAGTCTCTTCTGATATTCCGAAAATAATTCATATAGAACACCTTAGATTTTGGATATTTACTTTTAAAAGCATATGCTTCCTCCAAAAAGGAAGAAAAAAGGAGAGCCATTACCTATTTAAAAGAACATGGAAGGATCTTTAGTATTTAAAGAGGGATTCTCTTTGGTCTTGTTTCATCTTAAATTAATTTATATTTATCAACAATTTTTGCATTTTTAGAATCCAGTTGAGTTGGAAGGACTAAAAAATGCGCATATCCGGGATGGTGCAGCTGTTGTGCAGTTTCTTGTCTGGTTGGATAAGCAGGTATTTGGACTGACTTTTATATATTATTTTCTCTCTTAAAAATTGATAAACAATCTCTCTAATTCGTTAACTTTCTAGCTCGTTTGATTAGTTTTGGTTCTTATTTCAAAATATAATTATTTCTCATCATATGCAACTAGAATATAGGCTGATGCTATTGCTCTCTCAATTGCACAGATGCAAGAGATTTATGGGGCTTCTGGTTACTTCTTGGAAGGGGAGGTAGCAAGCAAAAAGAGATCGTAAGTAATGTTATCGCAAGTTGATATATCTTGTCTCCCTTTCACCTCTGCTCTGTTGCTAGTTTTTGAGCCTGAAACTAAACAGGCTGTCCCTCCCTTGAGAAACAAAATTCTGAGCTGGAGGTGGACTGACTGATGATGCTTATTTGTTTCATGCTATTGGAATGAACCATGCAGGGAGACTATGAAACTGACAGAGGTTACTGTTAGTGATAAGTTGGAGGGGTTTCGTGCATCAAAAGAGGTAACAATACTTTTGAGAAAGCTCTGTAGTGGTGATAATTTCTGTTGTTTGTGTCCACTGGTAGGTAATTACTTTGTTATGTAAACTTTGGCATCATAACGTTCGAAACTAAGAATTTCCCGAGAGTCTCAAAGTACAAACATTTGTATTTGTATTTTTTCTCACATTTTTTTCTATGTTACCAATTGCAGCACTTCAGAGGCCTAAGTTTCCCTACTATTTCTTCAGTTGGTCCAAATGCAGCCATTATCCATTACTCACCTCAGGCAGAAACATGTGCTGAGCTTGATCCAAACAGCATTTATCTATTTGATTCAGGAGGACAGGTTTGCTCAAGTTGTAATAATTTAGCTTACTATCAATAAGATGCCTATAATATTATTATAGATTCTTAGTTCTGATTCTTTATTTTATGGCTGATAAAGTATCTTGATGGAACAACTGACATAACCCGGACAGTTCATTTTGGAAAGCCTTCAGCACATGAGAAGGCTTGCTATACCTCAGTAAGTGGCTTCTGTTGCATTGTCTTCTTGATATTTCATTATTAGTTACCTATGTTCACCTTCCTTTTGGTCAGAGTCAGACCATATGCAAATTTTATGATGTTATATTTCTGAAGCTCCTGGTGGATTTGATAACGCAAGCTGCATTTCCATCTCTCAGCATCTTTGCTTATATTGCCTGGGAAATGATGCGTCACATGAATGATTTTGATGCTAGATAGGAAACATATAGTGAATAGTATCTACACTTGCCAATACATTAATCTTTAAATTAATATTTTTCTAAGAATGGAGCAGCATCTGTTGCTGTGATATCCATCATTTGAAGACCGTTCAACATATCGGAAGTCAAAATTTATGACTCAGAGTAGTTAATTTTTTATGCTATTTTGATACTGCTTGTTTCAAAGATAGGTTGAGATGCTTGGGTCCCACTTTCTTTCTTTACTTAGAGTCACTTGGATTTGATTTCCTATCTTCCCAGAGCTTAAGCATTGAAGAAATTGGTTGATTCCATGCAGGTTCTAAAGGGACATATTGCTCTGGGCAATGCTCGATTTCCTAATGGAACAAACGGTATTAAAAGTTTTTCTAAACCCTAAACCCTAAAATTTCCTTTTGAAGTCTTGTAGATTGTCTTAACTCCAATAGCTAAATAATGTATAGATATAATTATATTCATAGACACAAATACTCTTATATGTACGTATTGATAAATTGATTGCTTTTATAGGTTATGCTCTTGATATCCTGGCTCGTATTCCTTTATGGAGGTATGGTCTTGATTATCGACATGGTACCGGTCATGGAATTGGGTCTTACCTGAATGTTCATGAAGGTTAGGAACTACAATTGCTTGAGGAATATGGTTTAAACAAATAGTTTCGACTGTTGAAAAAGAAGCAGCAAAAACACAAGACGTCATCGTTTTACATCTCAATGAAAACTTTTCATTTAACTTTGTTTTTTTTCCTTGTTGAACTACTTGGAGCAGGGCCGCATCAAATTAGTTTTAGACCACACGCTCTAAATGTGCCACTTCAAGTTTCCATGACAGTAACAGATGGTTAGCATTGTTTGTCTTGTCTTAACACTGTTCATAATCTTCACAAAGGATTTTTATCTCTCTTAATGCCGACTTCCCTTTACTTCGTACTTTTTTGTACTTAATGCTTTACTGCTTGGTTTACTTCAAGTTTTTCATGCATACATTTTCTAAGCATTTAATGCTGACTGGTTGTCATTCTTGGCAGAGGTAGTCTTGGCCCTCCTTTAGCTGGTGTTGTATTTGTGCATATGTTAGCATGACTATAAAAGTTCCAAGCAATTTAAGAATTCTATTTCTCAATGTTAAAGTACTGCCTAGTGAATTATTGTCTGAAAAGTTGTATGCCATTACTATATAGCCGAAGTAACAATCTATTTTAATCGGAAATTCTTTTCCCCAGAACCTGGATATTATGAAGATGGGAGCTTTGGTATTAGATTAGAGAATGTACTCGTAATCAAGGAGGCCGATACTGAATTCAATTTTGGTGACAAGGGGTACTTATCATTCGATCATATCACATGGGTAAGTTTGTCATTATTCATCTCTCTTCCTCCTTTCGACTATGTTGCATGCATGCTTTTAATTTTTTCGGTTCTCCCTATTTTGTTGTAGATTATGATTCTATACAATTACTGAGGGTTTGATTAACTTGATTGATAAGCTACCTGGAGACTTGAGCATTAATATTCTCTCCTTTGATACTTTATTTCAATAATTTTAAATTATCCTTTGTATGCATCTCATTCCATCTCATGGCATGTTGTTTACTTTTCACGCTTCAATGGTTTGATGTGCTTACTCCCTCTTAACAGAGACATCTGAATTTTCGATTTCAACGGCTTTTCCTATGTGCAGGCACCGTATCAACTAAAGTTGATTGACATGAGCCTCTTGACACCTGAGGAAATTCAGTGGTTGAATACTTACCATTCGAAATGTCGGGAAATTCTTGCACCTTACATGGATAAAAATGAGATGGAATGGCTGAAGAAAGCTACTGAAACTGTAAGTGCATGACATGCCTATTCAAGAAAACCTAAGGAACCCTTTTAGCATCTTTCTATGCTTTTTCTTTTATATTAAGAATAATAATGGGATTTGCTCTGTAAATGATTATATTTTGCACATCTATACGTGATCTTTATGGAGTAACTAATGTTTTGTTTTCCTATTTATATAATCTGCCTGTAAGTTCATCTTATTTAAATTCTCCCCCAATAACGTGATTTGACTCGGGTACCCGCTGCTATATACTCGGTCACCATCGTGACATTCATCTTTTGTTCCGTGATCGGCGACCACATGATCGTTGTGACACCATTGACAATAACTCTTGAATTCTATCCCTATTGATGAATGGTTCAAGATTTTTCATCCTGAGGCGCCCACATCAGAACCACCGGTTCGCCATTCACTTGATTTTAATTATTTGTCAACAGTTGTGAGGTTTTACTTGAAAATCAATTAAACGGAAATTTAATTTGAAAAATGCAAGGCAAAGTCGAACATTGTTAGAATTAATGAGAATATTATCTATTAATATGTAAAATGTTAGTTCAAAACACCATTTATAAAGGCCTAAAAAACAGATAAAAGATATACAAGCACAATGACCACAAACCCAATAACCAAGTCTGTCGGAGACGTAGGCCCAAGCACTAAATTTTAGTAATAATATTATTAAAAAAATGAGTTAATCTCAACCATCTAACAATAGAAAATATGTTCATAGTTTTACATTCTGTGTAAGTGAATTCTATCCCTATATATATATAGAGGGTAAATTACATGATTAATCACTTATGTTTCGTATATGTTTATTTTTGTTCCAATGTTAAACAAATGCATCAAGTTCAGCCAATCCTAGTTCCATACTAACATGATATACGTATATTGTAGGAAAAATGTTTGGTTAAATCGAAAAATGTTGAAAATAAGACTTGCTTGAGGCGTGCACTAGACATTTTCCTTAAGGATATTTCATGGTGAAGTGTACCCTCCAAGATTCAACAAGCACTTCTGTCAAAGTAGGTAACAGAAAGAGCAAAGAACCAATACCAATGGATACTCAACTTTTAAAAGGTGTTTAAAATGAGAGAGATAAAAAGAAAGTAGATGATTCTACTTTTTTGGATGAATTATGAAGACATATGTGCATGATATTTATAGTGTCATGCATGTCCAAAAAAGGCATCTAAAAATAGCAATTAGTTAAAAATAAATGGATGGTTAATAATAAAAATGATTTTATTTAAAATGAATGGTTAAGATTAATTAGAAAAATGGATGGTTAAAAATGAATATAATTTCATTTTAAAATAGATAGTTAAAAATGAACTTTAAAAATAACAAATAAATAATAAAAATAGATCGAGCCTCTAATTCATGCGTTTATGACAAACTAATGATTTGGACTTCTTGGCCAAATCTCGTGTGCGTGTAACCACCATCATATTTTTCTTTTACAAGCTTAATACCAAGTCTTTATATTTAAAGACAAAACAAATAATATAAAAAAGAGATGTGAGATTTTCTTAAAATATACTAAGTAAATTTATATTTTTACAACATATGCTCCCTCAGCAACATGCAGTAACATTAGGAAAGCTTCGGTAAAAGAAAAATATTTAGTAGACATTATGTAAACCATGGAAATTCAAGACTTTGAGCTACCTTGCAGAAACTAGATACACCGTGGGAAATGGGTTTCCCCAACATAGCCACTGTGCATATCCCTTCTCACATTAGACTCAAACAGCTTCGGATTATCCCTCAACACTGCAGCAGCAGCATGATTTAGCGGATCCTCACAATTTGGTTCCTTCACACAAAAATGGTTCAGATATCAGATGGATACAAATGTATAGAGCAGATTGCTGCAAATTCAAAGAAGTAATGTATATAAATATGATAGTTATTACTGTCAAAAGATGATATAATCCATAGACTATGATGTTAAAGCAAACCTTTGTGTAAACGCAGCTCCCCTGCAGTTTGCTTTTTGACAAGTGATCCGCCATTTGCATTTTCAGCAATTTCTCTCTGTTTTTCTTTTACTTTAAACAATCGAATCATAGCTCCTGCAAATAAATGTTAGAAACTTTTCTTTTTAATCAAATTACATTGTTGATAGCAGAATTTAGTAACGGAGTCGAACCGATAGCTTAAAAATCTTCTTCTCCACAAAATAAAACCGAAATTAACAAGCAGTAGGATCGGAAACAGAAAATGAAATATAACAGAGTGATCTCAAAACATTTCTCATGACTCAAGTAGAAATCAATATTCAAGCTTAGGGTTTACAAAATTACCTTATTTGATTTACTGGCAAGAGAGGGCTTGGGTCAAAACATTTTTCATACATAATTTGTTTGGAAAAACATGTGGTAAGGGTAAACAACAATATTGGTCACTAAATTATTATCGCTTTTTTATTTTTGCCACCAAACTATTATCTTTAATAAAACTGTAATTAATTACGTTTTCTCCTATTTTAGTCATCAAATTAGTTTTTTTATGAGTTTTTAACGGTGAATGGTAAAAATAAAAAACATAATGCTGAAAGTAATTTTGTCGAAAATAATAGATTAATGATCAAAACAGAAAAATAAAAACAATTTAGTAACGCAATGGTGTTGTTTACACTATAATTTGTTTGGAAAAACATGTGGTAACAGTCCGTGAGGCGCGAGGTCCCTTGGAATGATTTTTTTAATCAAATAAAGAGCTTTTATGTTCTAGAAGATAATATTAAGATTTGAATTTATCTAAAATAAAATAACATGAGTATTTTTGACCAGTGAATCAATTAATAACAGTGGCGGATTTAGAATCTAAAAAATGAGGTCCAAAATTTTAATACACTTTTTTTTATAAATAAGTATACAAAATAATTTTTTTTTACAAATTAAACTATAATTTTAAGTTTTTCCCCAAAATGGGGATGCGTATGCTCCCATGGGAGCCATATGCATCCGTCCTTGATTAATAGATCTCGACTCATAGATAAATTTTAATCATTACTGAATTCATCTAATTTGATCATATTTTAATTAAAAATAATTTAATAATTATTTTTAGTTAGAATAAATTGTTTATAATTAAAAATATGACTAATTTGATAGAGTGTGTAAATAATAAAGGTTAAACTTATTGAATTTTTTTAATTAGGACTAAATTGATTTAATGTGTAAATATGAATGATTAAATGTGACTATCCCCTTAACAATAGTTAATATTTCCGTGACCATTTTATTACAAAAATAAAAGTTTAATGATCATTTTACAACTTTAAAAAGTTGAATGACCAAAATGAATATTTCACCATAATTATTGGAATTTTACCTGCTCACCTTGTTAAAGGTGTTGTCGGGTGAACTTTTCGTTCACAAATCGACCGATGAAGAAATGAAGAGGGAAGTGGTTTCTATTTTTTTTAACCCAAACACAATTGATAAATTTTTAAGAGGGAAATATTTGGGTAATTATTTAATATATTAGCGGTAAAGATTGAAAGTTTCCGCAAATATATTAATTTTAGAGTTTAAAGATTCACTTTATAGTATAGAGTTTAGGTGTATGAGTTTAGAAATTAAAGATAGTGATTAAAATTTATGATTTAGTGTTAAAATTTAAAGTTTATAGATTAAAATCTAAATCTTCACCATATTATTTTAAAAACTAAACCTTAATTTTAAATCTTAAATTTAACCACTATACCTAAATTTTAAAGCTCTAAATTTTAGACCTTAAAAGAAACCATTAAATCTTAAAACTAAATGTCTCGTGGGTTGGCACCTTAAGTGACTTTAAAAATATATATACCACCTTCAGTGAAGTTCCTACGAAAGTTCCGCCATGTCACTGAGCAGTCGACATTTTGTCCTAAAGCTTGACCAATTCAATTTTCTTTCTTTTGACTTTTCTCATCATCAGACGAATCAAACTCCTCTTATCTTCCCCGTCTTAACAATTATTGTCTCTCATTTTCCTTTTCATAATGCTCCCTTTTTTCTTTGAACAAAAAAAAATGCTCCCTTTTTTCTCCTATGGAAATCCTTATTCTTTGTAATTCTGTGTCAAGATTGCTCCTTGAGTAGTTGAGTTCATCAGACCATAGCTTGTTTGTGGTCAACTTTGGTTTTCGAGCTTTATAATCTGCTAAAGATTTCGATTCTTTCACCTTCCAGCTGAAATTCAGGTACTTTAAGTTCATCCGTTTCTGGGATTATATACCAAAGGTTCATTTTTTAGCCTTTGGGGATAATTAGTTTGTTCTCATCTAGATCTAATTGGTCTCCACACTCGAAAACAATCTCTGGGTTTTTAAGATCTTGCCCAAACTTTCTCTGGGTTTTACTTAAAACTTGAAAACTATATCTGGGTTTTAAAGATCTTCTCCATAACGATTTTGAATCTTTATCGACTATGATGGGGTGCAAGTCTAGCAAAACAGTAAGCGGTCCAGAAGTATCTTCCCCGGGCAGGGCCGATTCTCAGTACGAATCAGACTTGAGCTCCTATGAGGCTGCTTGTAGAAAAGATTCAACTTTGCAGCAATTTGATGCGACCCTCCATCAACGCACTAACGATGTCATTGGCTCACTCGCTGCTGGTTTGGGTGTTGAATCCTTATCTTTTGACTCACTCAAACAGGTCACCGGATGTCTTCTTGAAACCAACCAGGAAGTTGTGAAAATCATTTTACAATGTCAGACAGATATATGGAAAAACCCGGACTTGTTTTCTTTGGTTGAGGAATACTTTGAGAACAGTAGAAAGACATTAGAATTTTGCTCTGCTCTTGAGAATTGCCTCAAACGTGCTCGAAACAACCAGTTGATTATTCAGTTGGCTGTTAGGTATTTCGACGAAGAGGCGCGTTTACAAGTTGGGGACGGTGAGAGGAAATTTGTGAAGACTTTGGAAGAACTTGGGAAATTTAAAGCAGCAGAGGAGCCATTCAGTAAGGAGTTCTTTACACTATTTGATTCGGTTCGCAGTCAGCAGAAATTAATGCTACAGAAATTGCTGGCTCGGAAGAGAAAGCTCGATAAGAAGTTGAAATCTTTGAAAACGTGGAGGAGGGTGTCGAATGTTTTGTTTGTAGCCACTTTCGTCTCGGTGTTGATCTTCTCTGTGGTGGCAGCAGCCATAGCTGCACCTCCCGTTGTAACAGCTTTGGCAGCTGCATTGGCGGTTCCTATTGGTTCGGTCGGTAAATGGTGCAACTGGCTTTGGAACCGCTACGAGAACGAGCTTCAAGGGCAGAAGGAGTTAATAACCGGAATGGAGATTGGTCCTCTCATCGCAATCCATGACTTGGAAAACATAAGAGTGCTTATCGACAAGTTGGAAATTGAGATGAAATCACTATTGCATAATGCTGATTTTGCACTTAGAGAAGAAGATGCACTGAAGTTCACAATCGATGAGATCAAGAGAAAGTTGGAAGCATTTATGACAACCATCGAGGAATTGGGTCGACAGGCCGATTCATGTAGCCGTGATATTAGGATGGCAAGGACATTGGTTTTGCAGAAGATGATGAAACGTTCTGGTAGTTCATCAACTGGTGAAAGCCCTTGGGAATTCTAGCAATAACATATATTTTGCTGTGTTTATGTTGTATTAATCTATTGCTCTATTCGAGGTAATAAAGTTCCACCTCTCTGAGTGAGTAGATCCGGACTTGATCATATATATAGCAATTACATTGTTCGGTCAATCTAATTTCGGTTCGATATTACATCTTCCCTGATTGTGTTTGTGTCAAGTGTTTAGACCTGGTTTTTCGGGTTAGGCTTCGTTCATAGTAAGCAAACAATTCGAAGTAAACATGTAGGATTTTGATTAAGACCATGGACTCAAACCTAATTGAAGACTCACTGGTTGCAGAGATATCAAAGGGTAAGGCTGCTGATATTGCCCGGATTACGATAATTAGACCGACCACCATGGAAGTCATTTGCTTATGCTGTTAAAGCTGATATGTTTCAAGTTTCTTTTGTTTATGCTTTTACATAGTATTATTCAATACTGAAAGAAGTATATGAATTCTACATTTGAACACAATATTTGAATTCCAAATATGGTGCTATGACTTGAAACCCACGCTAGGTTAGTTGCTTGTTTACGGCCAACTTTCTTCTACTTCAGTATTTATAAGTATAAATTTTCCGGTTCTGCTTGGATTGGGTCATGAAATTCGGCTCTAGTGATTTTATGAATTTTATTAAGATTTATATTTTTAAATTTTTTATAATTAAAGTAATTGAGTCATTTTTAATAGTTTTAATAAATAATTTATGTAATAATGGTCATTCAATTAATGTAAAAATGTGAAGCGATTGATTATTTATGGTGCATTTAGCAGGTCATTTAGTAATAAAATATTTTTTTATACAAAATCGATTAAATAATTAGCACTATTATATTCTTAAATTTTATTTTGTTTTATACTGTTACTCAATTAAATTGGCCAAGACATTGAACTAAAATAGAGATATTATATATATTATAGGTAGAAATTCCAATCAATATTTTCAAAATAATTACCAATAATATATTATCACACCGATGTGAGTAAGAAATATTTTATGTAATATATATATATATATATATATATATTATATTTAACAAATGACTATAGGTATAAGCTTTATACACACATTTATTTGATCTTTAATAGTAATTTTTAATTATTTTATTTAAAAATTATACAAATATATCATTGATTATTTTAAAATATAAATAAAATAAAAATAATTATGAACAAATACTCATCATAATTCTTAAGAGACTCGAGTTCAATCACAATGTTTTTAAGGTGTGTGTGCATTGTCAAAGAGTTAAGAATATTTATGAACAAATATTACAGTCTTTAGACTATTAAAAAATAAAAATAATTTTTTTCTAATATAACCAAAAAAAATATCTTTCTCTATAACTTTGTGTTTATGAGAGGACTGAATTAAATTTTAGAACATTAGAGTACTTTTTTTTTCCGTTTGCCTCCGTTGCCAAACAAGGTGTTAGTGCTGACTCGGGTAATTCCGCTTCCAATTTCCGAGCGGAAATTACTGTGAAATACAATGGGACCCCACTGCTTTTAACTGATTTTCTTTATAAAAAAATCTTAAATTCCTTCACTTCTGTAAATTGGCTTTAGACTTGGAATAAACAACACGGAAAATTTAGATTAGCCTCGAATCTTCCTGAAAGTACCTAACACCCATTTAAGAAGCTTGTCCCTTGACTCTATCGATCAATTCTTTTGATTCTCAGGTTAGTTTCTTTTACCCAATTCTTAGATCTGTTTGTTTTTATTTTATTTTATAATTTTGTTAGATTATACTTTGTGATGAATGCAGAAGCGGTTGTGTTTCTAGTTTTTGTTTCTGGGTTTTTTAAAATTTGATTTGTATTCTGAATTTAGATTAGGGATTTCGTTTTTAGCCTAAATCTTATAACTTGTTGAGATTGGTTAATGATTAATATCGTTTATGGGGATAATTTGATGAGTTCAAAAGATTTGGTTTTCAGAGTTTTATCAGGTTTGTAGTTTTTGGCATCTCGAATTTTCTACATTTTTTTTCAAAAATTGGGAACTGGGTTTTGAAGTGATTGATTGAAAGTGGTGATTTTTTCTTTTTATTCCATAACTTGAATTTCTGGATTTTTTTTAACGTTTGCCTTTCTCGGTTCGTGCACTTTCCTCATGATATTTTGATCTATTGGTTTAGGTATATAAGCAATGGCGAGTGGTTTGGGGGAATCAACAAGCATGCCTCACCCAAGTCAATCTTGCTCGAGTGGTAGTAATGCTAATGATGCTGGTGATTTCGAATGCAATATCTGCTTCGAATTGGCTCAAGATCCGATTGTCACACTTTGTGGTCATCTCTTCTGCTGGCCATGTCTATACAGATGGTTGCACCATCACTCTCATTGTCAAGAATGCCCGGTTTGCAAGGCCCTCATACAAGAGGAAAAACTTGTTCCCCTTTATGGCAGGGGCAAAAACCAGACTGATCCGCGCTCAAAATCGTATCCGGGCATGGAAATCCCTCACCGCCCTGCAGGGCAAAGACCAGCAACTGCTCCTCCTCCACCCCCGGAAACAAACCAGTTTGTGAATTACGGGTTTGGACTAATGGGTGGTTTTGTTCCGATGGCAACGGCAAGAATCGGTAACTTCACAATGGGTTTTGGAGGCTTATTGCCATCCTTGTTCAACATTCAGTTTCATGGATATCCGGATCCTGCTGTGTATGGAACACCTTCAGGATTTCCTTACGGATTCCATGCGTTTCATGGTGGTCATGCTCATGGTGGTCATGCTCATGCTCATGCTCATGGGTTCCCTCCACCGACGACTCGAGTGCAGCAGGCAGATAATGTTTTGAAGAATCTTCTTTTGTTGATTGGTGTCTTTGTCGTGCTTGCTCTGCTTTATTGGTGAAAATGGTTTTAGGCCTTCGGCCGGTGGCTGTTATTTAGTGCCTGTAAATATACCAGCAGCACTGAAGATTACGTTTTTGGCATGACAAAAAGCTGTCTATATGATACATTGTTATTCTGTCTCATTTAGCTTCAAGAACAACTCAAACCAGTGTCAATTTCTCTTTTTCAAAAATAAAATCTAGTTAAAGTTTTCCTTTTTCCCCCCTCTTAGACGTGGAAACATATGATGCTTGCTTGGTCGGCTGTACCTTTTCCATTTGCAAGTGCATGAAAATCTGTTATTGTTCATCATCTTCAATAGAATGTTCTAACG
Source organism: Hibiscus trionum (assembly GCA_030270665.1). Taxonomy (NCBI): domain Eukaryota; kingdom Viridiplantae; phylum Streptophyta; class Magnoliopsida; order Malvales; family Malvaceae; genus Hibiscus; species Hibiscus trionum. The sequence goes on along the minus strand of BSYR01000006.1, from coordinate 24,538,858 downwards.
TGTTTCCAGCTTCCGGCATCTTGTCCAGTAACGAAGTCGAAAACAGTTTTGATGTTAGTACTTTTCAAGGTTTAACAATGCATTTGCAATTGCCATCTTTTCATTGTTCTTTTACGGCTTTCATCTTCTCTGAAACACCATTTGGATTCTTAGGTAACATTATTGCAAAAACCTCTGCATATATATATATATATATATATATACATGTAGAGACAAGTTTATATATATGTGAGCCGTCTTTGTTAAGACAAAACGGTACTAATTTATTGAGTGCGAGAAACCAACATAGCAGCAGTTCAGCTAATAAAAATCAAAGTTTAATTTGCTGATTGAAACCAACAGAAACAGGAACTAATACTACTGTATACAGATACGAACAGGAAGTTGTCGTCTAAAGATTTCAGCCTTCTACTCTGCTTCTTTACTTTCGTCCATGTAATAATCTCCATATTCTTCTCCATCACTGTTAACTGTCTCTCTGAAATATTTATAGTATATATACTGTGATATGATCTGTTATAAACAATGTTAAGGTTTAGTGTTTGTGCGAGAAGAAACTGTAATAAAATCTTTGAATTGTCGTAAGAAAATCAACAAAAAAGGATACAAATAAGTCGAGTGCCACACAAACTGCAGCATCCAGCAACCATGGCATGTTAGGCTTAATGTTTTCCCATTCACTGGTTCTCACTAGAATGCTGTGAAAACATTCAAAGGGAAGCTTGACATGATTATAGAACAGAGTAAGTAAAAAAATGTAAAATCAATGTTTGAAAAACCGAACTTGATGTCAAAACTGTGTCACTTCCGGCCACCGGTTCAACATATCCGGTTTTTTAAACAGTGGGTGAAACAGATAGACAAGTCTGAGAGAGAGCTAACCTTGCCACATAGGCAGCATTGGCTATCAGTGCAAAGATGAACATGAGAGGATTCAAACCCTATATGATTTGCACACGTTTAGTCAAACTCGATCTACATATTCGAATACATATACATATATTTAGTTAAGAGTATTACCTCCACACTGCCTCTTTTGATCTGATCAAGAAAAGCAAATTATTTGTTAAGGAACCAAAACAATTATAATGAGAAAGAAATCCATGGTTTCTTAGTTTAGCTCAATGCTTACATTTAGCCATATCTGAGGGATTCGACCGCCCATGTATATGGCAGCCATTAGCCATCCCAGCCACTGCCCCAAGCCACTATGCTCCATACTGTGTTCCTGCAACAGAGACCAATGGTTTAAGTAATATGTAGTTACACGGGTCAATTTTTGTCGAATTCGAGTTAGAATTAACCGGGAAGATACTTGTAATAGTCGTCGACTAGTAAAGCCAGTTCCTGCTTCCATCCATGCCTTACTTCCTGAGGGGAAGTTGATTGAGGCAGCCAGGAATGCACCATAACTTGCAGCCTGGAAAATGAACCAATTCTGCTATCAATTTGCATTAAAAAAATCCTTACATCAATGCAGGTTCAAGACTCACGGATCTCGGGATTGGCCTCGGTTGAGTGCCGGACTTTTTGGATGAAACTTGGGTTGATTCATCTTCTGATGATGAACCACTGTCAAGTTCCATAGCTGATGGACCACTTTTAGCTACCCTCATATATGTTCGAAAAGGTGGAGTACCACTGGCAGCCAAAGATCTAGCTGACCTGAAAATAATGTAATATACTGTAATTAAGTTCTCAGAGGAATTAGTTTTCAGATTTCAATACAACAAAAAGCGGGCTTCAAAGTTATTTTTTGCATACACGAAGTAATACTCCCTGCGAGGACTGGGGTTTGATGAGGCCTTAGGAATGGGAATGCCTAAACCAAGCTTCCCAGCAGGCTTCAATGGTGTTTTCTCATCTTCAGCCTAACATTTACAGACAAACATATTCATGAAACCATGTCCCTCAGAAACACAATTTCTGATATCTGCAATAAAACAACATTAAAGACCAGAAGATTGAACAGAAGGAAGGTGTTTTACCATAATATCAGTTTTGATCCTTCTACATTTCCACCACCTGTAGATATAATCATAGTACACACTCTGTAGTACTAGCACCACAGTGCTCGCTGTATAGAGCTGAAAATCAAAACCAGGAAAATGAACCAGTATCATATGATGTTACTGTTTGTATATGAATCGGGCCTAGATTTGGAAGTATCAATGCTAGTATGCAACATGATGTTGACATGAGTTGGGGTCATTTTACTTTGATCCAAATAGTGTCACCGAGTGCAATTATAGATAGAAGAAGGGTTCATTAATGAAATGAAACGTGTAAACATAGGCAGAAGGTGTCGGGCTGTGACTAATATACCAGAGCTGTGTAGAACTGAGTCGGCAACTGCATCCACGAATATCAAGAACGAGAAAAAAATCAATAAGGCTAAAGTAAAATAAATTGAAAGACAGCACTTTTAATGATAAAAACAAAGGGTAGCTAAAACTAGAGTCGGCCAACAGTTTCATGTGGCTTCAGGTTCTTGGACCACCACCACAGGCTGAGAAAGAAAAGAGCTCACCGTTGCAGGTTCAAGAAGGCAACCGACAAGGTTGAACACATCACTGCAACAGCAAACAAAGATGAACAATGATCAAAATAAGCATAAAAAAGAGAATGAGAGTGGGGGAAAGGCAAAGGGGATCGAACCCGGCAACCCAAGTGAGGAGAAAAAGGAGGGAAACTCCATGGCTGGACTTGGTTTTGAAGTTGGTGATGATTTGAGGGATCTCTGCAACTCCCCAGCAGACAAGACTAACAAACCCGAAACCAAAAGAGAAATCATCCTTTAGATTGCAAAGACAGTCCTTGAAATATTTCTCAGCCCAGACATTGCAGGGCTTGTTTTCCTTGACACAATAAGCTTGAGACTGAGACATCCCCCAGGCCCCAGCTCTCTCTTTCTTTCTCTCGAACAAACAAAAAAGAGTGCAAGAAAAACGAGTAAGTTGATCGGTTTTATGGAAAGAAGAGCCTTTATATAAACACCAAAACAAGGATCCAAAAGTAGCTTTAATTATTATTAAATACAAACACCATAAATTACGTTAGAAACATATTTCTCACTAAATTTCTTTAAAAATAATATTAAATTAATTTTAAAACTCTCGGTATCTAGTAGTTATGTGAAAATGGAAACAAAATCCTGGCTTTATTTTATTTATTCACAATACTTGAATCAATTAAGAACATCAAACTATTCCCTTTTTTTGTTTCTGTTTCTCGTACGCATATTCTTATGGGGATGCTTTACAACTTTTACACAGTGAAGAAATCACAAGCTTCATGAATCTTCTGAAGGCATATTCCTGTGATTGATCGATGATTGGTTGCATGTAAAAACCTCAGCTGACGGTCCACATTTTTCAGAGAGTTACAGCAAAAGATGCATTTCAGAATATGATGACATTTTTATGTCATCAGAAGTATATATATATATATATAAATATATAGGTATTATTATTATTCATATCAACCCTTCTTCTCCTTCTGTTAATTCTTTTGCTTTTAACGGTCGTTTTGCATTTTTACGCTGGATTTTAGCAATGAATTCTGAGATCCCACAGTTTTTATTGGTATAGTTTTGACCCTTCTTCTACTTTGTACCAAAAGTTTTCTAAAAACTTAGACTTCAAATGTACAAAAATGAATAATACTAGTATTATACTATGCTGATCTTCATTATTGTTAAGAAAATAATTTTTATTCATATGGGTTATAATCCTTAAAAATCTACTCGTTCACTATAGTTAATCTTAATCATCAATTTACTCTCATTTAACTGTCTAAAAATATAAAACATAAAAGTTTTAGGTATTAGAGGATCATACCTTTCTTTTATGTGTAAGAAAAAGGTTTTGGGATTCAAAATAAAAACAAAAGTATGTAACGTTGGAATGAAAAATGGTATTTTTTACCTTTATGTCTCGTTTGATAGATATAAAAAGATTTATAAATGTTTTGAAATTCTTTGACAATGTACATTAACCTTTATGTGTAAGAAAAGATGTCACTTTTTCATTGTTCTTAACAAAATTCAGTTCTCATTGCTAAAAAATCATAACAACATCCACAGACCACAGTTTTATATTACTCACTCCGTCCCATAAAAAATGTCTCTCTTATTGACTTTTTAAAAGTCAAAATTTTTAAACTTTGACTATTATTATATTGAATATTTTAAATAATTATTTTTTATAAAATATATATTTGAAAGCTACTTGATTAGAAGTTTCTAAAATATATATTTTTATATTTTTATCAATGATAAATTTTAAATAATTATGAGTCAAAGTTGAAAAAAATTGACCCAAAAAAAGTTAATAAGGGACAAAAATTGTGGGACGGAGTATCAATGATGTTAAACTGGGGATACAAGAGAAATTACAAATATAAACTTGAAATTTCTTAAATATTATATTTAAAAATAGAAAATCAAGCCTTTTTTAGTCATGTTCACTTTATACTTCTGTCTAACAATATCAATCCCTCTTCTCCGCAGGCATTGCCCCATACATGAACCAAACCCATTATTCAGGTTACGTTCAATGCTGCAAAATTGATAAGACAAAGGTTGATTGATTTCGTTTACTTGAATATGCCCCTGAAAACCGTCCAGGTTCTTTAAACAAGACAATGTTTCTCAGGCTTGAGGTCTGTAAAAGGAACATTTCTGTGTTGATTTTGATCCAAGGCTTAATAAGTAAAGTCGAACTGCCCCTTTAAAATATTCAGAGGAAACTGAGGAAAAGCAACAAAACATCTTAATCCTTCGACTTGTGGAACCAAAATGAGTTGGAACATAAATAAAACAGAAACTCAAAAAACTTACTTTAGTTATTTATGTAACTAATTAACTGAAAAGTACTATAAAACTTACCAATAATTATAGTAATTCTATAAAAAAAACGGATATCCTAGTCCTCAACACCAACAACAAAATAGCAGAAAGGTCTTCTTCAAACAAGAGCATATTCCTAAGAAATGTGTGCGTGATTAATAGGATGAGCTTTTGTCTACGTGACATGATTAAATTGAAAGAACAAAATAAAATAAATGAACAAGTAATGAACAAAAAATGATAAAAACAAAAAGGAATAGGCGGGAAAGAGAAGTATATGTTGGGCATCATTTATAATATTTATATTTAATATGCAGTCAGTTATATCAAAGTAATAACTTTGGCTAAGTGGTTAGTGTACTTGAGTCCCCTCTCACTTCTTATTCTGTTTATTTTTTTAACCATATTATAACACATGTCATCTTGTGGTTGGAGGGAAAATATTAAATTATTTATATTTTAAAATAAGATTAAATTGATAGAATGTGCAAATAATGAGAGCTAATTTTATTAATTTTTTAATTAGGACTAAATTGAATGAATGTCTAAATATGAAGACTAAATTGATTGAATATCTAAATATGAAGATTAAATATACTATTATACAATTTTTTTTTTCTGTAACTACCACATCACCCGGTTAACAGTTCAATGATCATTTTGTAACAAAAATTTAAAGGTTAATGTCTATTATGTAATTTTTGAAAGTTTAGTAACCATTTAGCATTTTTTAGGGTAGTCTAGTGACAATCTAATGTACTTTACCCTAAAATATATTAATATCATATAACTCGAACACAAATCTTATTTAACCCGATCACGTCAATACAATGTACTAATTTGATAAATTTTTTAAATTTTAAGTACTAATTTGAGAAGAAATAGATGCTAATTTGAAAATACTCATCAAATTCAGATAGATAAACCTATTTTTTATCTATTAGTGCAAACAATTAATTGTTATCAAACCTTTTTTATTCAGATAAATAGGTTAGTCATGCGACATACATACTTTACTCAGCAATCATCATTTAAAATAGGCATGAAGTTAAAATTAGTACCCAACGTTTAATCACTTTGACCTTTATTATATTTTTTGAAGTGTTTAAGCTTTTTAACATTTTAATTTATGTCAAAATAATTTTATTTAGATAAAATCGTTAATTGACTAACGATCAACTTTTTTTGTTGATGTGGGCACGTTCATGTGAACTAAATTGATGATGTGGCATGTCCACGTATAACTAGATTGATGACATGACATGTCCACATATAACTAAATGACGATGTGGCATTACAAATATTTAAAAATTAATTATAAATATTTTTTAAATTAGTTAAAAATTTTGGATAAGTGTTTAGTGGGAATCAAACCAAAGCTTTGTGCATGAAAGGTGACCCTGTTTGACAATTAACTGATAGCTGATAGAAGATTATATTAGTTGATAACTTATTGCATTAGCTGATTTGACCAGCGGATTGTATTAGCTGGTTGTATAAAAGTGTTTGGTAAAATTAACTGATAGATGATTGATTTTTTAAACAAGAAAAATGACATATAATGATATGATTATATTCGATACTTATTTGAATAGTTTATTAGTTATCAATATTTGTATCTATTTGTAGAACTAATGTTTTGATATAATAATTGAAAAATGTTTTGGACTGATTTAAAAAGTATTTAAAACAATTTCCAAAGTCCAAATAACTTGAAACTATGTTTAGGGACATTTTCAAAAGGTTTTACATGTTTTAAAAGGTCAAACTACACAAAACTTTCTAGGCGTTTCGAAACACCTTAGGGTGTTTCGATACGGTGTATTCCAGAAGTTAAAACGTTTCAATACAGGTATCGAAACGGGCTTTCCCTGGATGAGATTTTTGAGTAGCGTTTCGAAACGGGCTATGCCGTTTCGATACGCCTACGTGGCTTCGACCACAACGGTCATAAACCCCAACGACTATTTCCCAACTAACATTTAAATACAGGGCGTTTCGATACGGGTCTAGGCGTTTCGATACATGTTCCGAAACGGCCAAAGGCGTTCCGAAACTGGTGCTTTGTCAGACTGTAACGGCTCTTTCTACTTAAAGGGTGTTTCGAAATGGGTTCGAGCGTTTCGAAACGGTGAGCTGCAGAACTGCATTTATGGTGGGAATTAAAGTCCTCAACGGCTCCAATTCAACCCCAACGGCTAGTAACGGCTATTAACTCATCAAGGAGTATAAAAGGGACCTCCAAGCATCAAGATATGGCTAATGCTTCAATTGTCAATCAACAAATGATCAAGAATTGTCTTAGAGCTTAAATTGTCATTTATTGTATAGACAAACACTAGTGAGCCAAAATTGTCAAATTTTCTCAAGTGTTTTAGGTTTTGGGTGAGTACTTTAATTGTGCAAACAAACACCTATTAGAGAGATTTGTGTTTGTTTTATTTATCTCTTTGTAAAAGAGGGTTTGATCAAGGCTTTGGGTAGAAAGCTTGATCGGTCTAAAGGGTTTCCTCCTAAGCCTAGAAAAGGGGATGAATCAATAGTGGATTGATTGGAAATCCTTAGTGGAGAGCTAAGGTAGTGGATGTAGACCTTGGTTAGAAGGTTGAACCATTATAAATCATTGTATCACTTATCATTTTAGCTTCCACATCAAATCCACCCAAAATTCCACTTCTCCACCACTTGGTGAGCCATATCGGTTGAACGAATCGAGCTCCTCTCAACTCAAAAATTGGTATCAGAGCTTGGCTCAATTGAGGAGGATTCACATACTATTGAGAAGATCCGGCAAGCTCGATCACTATTTCATCAACCGGCTCAAATGGCACAATCAATCGACAAACCGCCTTTTTTTGACGGAACCCACTATGCCCATTGGAAGACAAAGATGAAGTTCTTCATCAAATCTAGAGATTACAAGCTATGAGACATAATTGAAGATGGGTCGTTCGTGCCTCAACGAAGCAAAGCGGAGTGGAGTGCCGACGATCGCAAGAAGATGGAGCTAAATTGCAAAGCCTTGCACATTCTCTTTTGTGCATTTGGCCCATCCATCAATGAGAAGATGTCTTCTTGTGAGAGTGCCAAGGAGGTATGGGACAAGCTTGAAGTCACATACGAGGAAACCGATAAAGTCAAGGAGACCAAGATTGGGCTCCTAACCTTAGAGTATGAGAACTTCAAATTGGATTCGGAAGAGAACATCGAGAAGATGTTTGATAGGTTCACCACTATCACCAATGGTCTCAAAGGCTATGGAGAAGCCATCCCAGAGGAAAAGCTTGTTCGAAAGCTCATCTACTCACTTCCCGAGTCTTGGGACTCAAAGAGGACCGCCATCATCGAAACAAAGAATTTGAAGACTTTGAAGCTTGATGAACTCATGGGGTCACTCCTTACTCATCAAATCATGAAGAAGAACAAAGAGGATGAGAAGAAGAGGGAAGAAATTAGAGTTATGGGAGAGAAGAAAATTAAAGGGCTAGGCATCAACGCAAGTGCCATGGTTCTCAAATCCTCCACTTGCAATCATGTATATTCAAGTGAAGATGAGGATAAAGAAGAAGAGATAGTTCATCTCTTCAAGAAGTGTGCCCCGTTCATGAAAAAAGTCTTGAGAGAGCTTGAACGAGATTCCAAGAAAAAGGAGAGGGCAAACACTTCAAGCCATAAGAAAAAAGCACATGTGGCTACTTGGAGTGATGAGGACTCCACCGACGATGAACAAGCCAACATTTGCCTTATGGCCATCGAAGAAGATTCAAGGGTAACTTCTAATTCATCTACTTCATGTTCTTACACTTTTGATGAATTACAAGATGCCTATGATGATTTGGTTTTAGACTTTAAAAATCACATTTTGAAAAGCAATAAATTGATTTCAAAGTTAAAAATTCAAAATGATTTGATTTCTAAAACTAAACTTGAACTTGAAGCAAAACTCGAAGAGTTTGAATTAAAATGTTTTGATTTACAAAATTTGCTTCAAAAAGTTCAAGAATAAAAGGATTTGATTTCCAAAGAGTTTGAAAAGAAAAACAATTTTGGAAAATCAAATTTTTATGTAAGATAATCTAGTGCCCCTAGATTTGTAAAAGGAAAATGTTTTAGAAGTGTTTGGGTCCCAAAAGGACTAACCACTTCAATTGAAAATGATGACATTGAAAAATAGATTCCTAAGGGGACTAAAATTTGTGCTACTAACGTCTATGGATCCAAAGCAATTTGGATACCAAAAATTACTTGATTGTCTTTTGCTAGGTGTGATGGAGAGTGATCTACAAGTCAAACTTTGAGGGGGAGCTCCATGCACACTAAGGAAGAACACTAGAAGAAGGAAGGCTTAACATCCTCCCTTGAGTTCAAGTGTGGTAAAATCTAGTTGTTTTTTATTTCATTTGGTTTATTTCTTTTTATTTCAACTAGATGATCATATATGTTGGACTAACATCTTTAATGATGCTTTGAGTAAGGGGGAGCCATTTTAAAACCAAATTCTTATTTTGTCAAATTTTTACCTCTATTGTTATTTTTGAACTTAATGTTTTAAATTCTTTTTGATATAACAAAAAGAGGGAGAAATGGTTTGAAAAATTAAATTTTCAAATGAATAATGGGGAGCTTTATTTGATTTCATATCTTTAATCTCTTATTCACAATTTTAAAGTTAAAGGGGGAGAATGCCAAACAATTTTTCAAGTTGGTTTTATTATATCAAAAAGGGGGAGATTGTAGAACTAATGTTTTGATATAATAATTGAAAAATGTTTTGGACTGATTTAAAAAGTATTTAAAACAATTTCCAAAGTCCAAATAACTTGAAACTATGTTTAGGGACATTTTCAAAAGGTTTTACATGTTTTAAAAGGCCAAACTACATAAAACCTTCCAGGCGTTTCGAAACACCTTAGGGTGTTTCGATACGGTGTATTTTAGTAGCTAAAACGTTTCGATACAGGTATCGAAACGGGCTTTCCCTGGATGAGATTTTTTAGTAGCGTTTCGAAACGGGCTATGCCGTTTCGATACGCCTACGTGGCTTCGACCACAACGGTCATAAACCCCAACGACTATTTTCTAACTAACATTTAAATGCAGGGCGTTTCGATACGGGTCTAGGCATTTCGATACGTGTTCCGAAACGGCCAAGGGCATTCCGAAACGGGTGCCTTGTTAGACTGCAACGACTCTTTCTACCTAAAGGGTGTTTCGAAACGGGTTCGAGCGTTTCGAAACGGTGAGCTGCAGAACTGCATTTATGATGAGAATTAAAGTCCTCAACGGCTCCAATTCAACCCCAACGGCCAGTAACAACTACTAACTCATTAAGGAGTATAAAAGGAACCTCCAAGCATCAAGATATGACTAATGCTTTAATTGTCAATCAACAAATGATCAAGAATTGTCTTAGAGCTTAAATTGTCATTTATTGTATAGACAAACACTAGTGAGCCAAAATTGTCAAATTTGCTCAAGTGTTTTAGGTTTTGGGTGAGTACTTTAATTATGCAAACAAACACCTATTAGAGGGATTTGTGTTTGCTTTATTTATCTCTTTGTAAAAGAGGGTTTGGTCAAGGCTTTGGGTAGAAAGTTTGATCGGTGTAAATGGTTTCCTCCTAAGCCTAGAAAATGGGACGAATCAATAGTGGATTGATTAGAAATCCTTAGTGGGGAGCTAAGGTAGTAGATGTAGACCTTGGTTAGAAGGTTGAACCACTATAAATCATTGTGTCACTTATCATTTTAGCTTCCACACCAAATCCACCCAAAATTCCACCTCTCCACCACTTGGTGAGCCATATCGGTTGAACGAATCGAGCTCCTCTCAACTCAACACTATTAATATTAATTAGATTATGGAAAATAAATTTTAATATAACATTACTAAGCATATTTGAAGGGTCTATATATTAATTTATTATTTATATAATTATTTTTAATATAATTTAATTAATTATTAAATTTAAATACAAATATAAATTTGTGAGAATAAAAAGAAAAAACAAAAAAATATTAGTTTACAAATGTCATAATGTAAATACGTGAGGTTGAAGAATAAAAATATAAATGATTAAATCTAGGTTATTTGGAGATTTTTTTATAATTGTTAAGAGTAAAAGGGTCTTTATAACTCTTATGTCAAAACTTCTAATTTCAAAAAACTCCTATTAGCAGTTTTTTCAAAATTAGAGGTTTTACCCCCAATCTATTATTTCAATCCGCTCTTTATCAAATATCTAAATTAGCAGATTTTACCGGTCAAACCTCTAATTTTGGCTCAAACCCCTCTTTACCAAACAGAGCTTAAATTCCTAGCTACTAGGCTAAGCTATTATTTTGTAAGTGAATTATCACTTATTATATTTCTTCATTATCTCATATTTTAAAAGTAAAGAAATAAAATATAGTGGGTAAGAGGAATCAAACCTAAGACTCTTGAATGAAAGAAAAAAAACAACTTGCCACTAAATTAACTAGTTCTATTAATTCATTATTACCAAACATTAAATTTAATTAGTTTATATTGTGATAATCTTTAATTATAATATAAAATAGAGTATATTTATGAGATGCACTTTGTCTTTTATTTCTAATATAATATTGTTGCATTATTAAAATTAATATTTTTCTCTAAATTTTAATTTTTTTATATTTCTAATTAATTATTTTACAATAATATAAAAACAAATAAAATTAAAAAAATAACATTTATTAAAAAATAAATTTAATTTTTAATTTATTGAGAATGGTAGTTTTTATTTATATATTTTAATTAATTTACTTTTTATTATTTTTATATTGTTACCAAATATTTAATTAAAATTATAAAAAAACTCAAAAATTAGAAATTAAAAATAAATTTAGAAAATATATGTTTGCAATAATTTAAAAGTATTATATTAGAAGGAAAAATACAAAATTCATCTCATAAATATAATTAAATTTATATTATAATTAAATATAATCAAAATTTAAACTAACTAAATTTAATATTTCGTAATAAAAAATTGAAGACATTTAATAGGTTCGGTGGCAAGATGTTTCTCGTATTTTCATGATTTCTGGGTTCAATTCTCTTTACCTGTGATTTGTTACTTCTCCACTTTTAAAATATGAGATAATAAAAATATAAGAAGTGGTAATTTATTGACAGTTAGTCAATTAACGGTTTATATTCAAATAATACTATATTGACATAAATTGAAACGCTAGAGACTTAAATGCTCAAAAAATAGAATAAGAGATCTCGAAATTTGCTTTTCAGCTTCATTCGATTTCCCCATACACACTTTATACGGTATGGAGCCAGCGTCGCTTCAAGTATAGCATGTGTCTGAGTGACACGCTTTTCCCTAAACATCTATGTCGAACCTAAACCACTCTTTTGAGCTCCTAAGTAAGAAAAAACAATCTATGCCTTCTCATTAAGGAGTTCTACTTGTTGTAGATAGCCTTGTTTCATAGATCTCTTATGATATTACGAGCTTGTCTTTTAAGTTCCTACAGTCAAGCAAGAGGAAGTGAGTGGGCTATTGGAGATAGCACACGAACGGTGTGTGTAGTTCGTTTTCAGTTCCTTCAAGCACATGTTGTTTCCTTCATTCGCTTCCAGCTCTCTTTATGGTCAGATTGTGAGTGCCCCGCAGGGGGTTGGAGGGTGGTAACCCCTCTGGGTCGGGTGCTTGTACCCGATTGTATTGTGTTAAGCAAAATGTTTCAATTGTATTGTGTTAAGCAAAATGCTTTAGTAGTTATTGGGTTGAGCATGTTGTTTCTTGAGTTATGTATATATGATGGCATGCAAAAATATGTAGCTTTATTGCATGGATAAGCTTCACATAGGTAAACACACGCAATGTAGCTTAAACGTGCGATATAGCTCATTTTAGTGGCCTCTGAGTTAATGTTGCCTTGCGCGTGTGTGTGTATGCGTGTGCGCGTGTACACGTGTGCGTATGCGCATATGCACGTATAACTCGCCCCCTTATTGGCACGAAAGAGGGCGATGGCCGCCTCTCGCTCTGGTTCACCTACTGTATATGTATGGAGATCTCGAAATTTGAGCCCAACTATACTAAACCCTAATTCCCCTTTCTTTTTGATGCAGCCGCCCCTCTCTACAGCCATCAGATCTACTGAGATCTGACGGTCCAGATTGAATATCAAGAGAAACCCTAACAGAGCACCCCTTTGCCATTCTCGCCGCACGCCCAACACCATTGGATCTGGATGCAATCCAATGGTTCAGATCGCGCCCGGAAGAAACCCTAATGAGGGTGACATCGATCCGCGCCGCACACGCCCCCACCGTTAGATCGAGGCTTGATCTAACGGACCATGATCGCGCGTGTCATACACGAGAGGTCCGTTCGCATCCCACGCGCGCGTCCATGACGACCCAACTCCCCCACGCGCCTGAGCATTCTGACCGATGGCCTGCCACAAGCAGGCGTCTGCCTCCTGCAACCGGCACACCTCTCCCGGTCGGGCAAGTCCAGCAACATCAGAACGCAAAACAGAAAAATCAGAAACCCAAAATGCGATTAAAACAAAATCAAAAAAAATGTCAACTAGACAAGAGAATCAGAAACAGAGCTTGTATTGATGTATTTTTGTTTGTTACTCAGCAAAATCCGGTATAAAGAGAAACCGGAAATCAAATGTAATCCCGCTTTTTAGAGAGGAAAAAAGGGGAGTCTTTCGAATCAATAGAGAACAAGTTTCAAAGGTATCCAAATCTCAACATTTCAATCCATTGCATGCAAATTTCGAAATAAAAAATATTGAAGATTAAGAGTTTTGCCGTTTTACCTTCTGAGAGCGTGAGTCGCCTCTGGTTCGGTCCCGTTTCGACAATAAACCCACGGCACCCGTTCGGAAGTCCATCGGGGTGAGTCGTCGGAGCTTCTACAGAGAGCCTCTTGAGGGTTTTTCGTTTCGGTTTTGGAAGAAAAAGGGGAAGGGTTTTCTTTTGTTCGATTTCTTTTAAAAGGTTTCGGTTTTTCAAAAGGTAAAGGGAGTGTCGTTTTAGTGTGTTTTTCTTGCTGTCGTGGCCGGAGAAAAGGGTGACCGTCCGGCTGACTCGCCGGTAATAAGCCCCGGGTTCTTTTAGATTCCAAAAGGGGTGAGTCGGTGAGATCTTTTCTAGGGCCTCAACTTTTATCTCAATTTGTTTCAAAATTTAAAAAGGTGGTTTTGATTTTGAAGAAAATGACTTCAGATCTGGGTTTGTTTAGAATCGGGGTTCGATAAGAGAAGAAATAGTGAGTTGCTGGAGTTTTTCCGGCCTCAAAAGCAGCACTCCGATGAGGGAGCGTCGCCGATGAACGGGCGCATAGTTCTGGTTTGGTTTGGTCTCTGAACTGAAGGAGGGGAAATGTCGAGAGCTTTTATTTCCCATTCGTAATCTGCTTTGAAAATGAAAGGAAACCTCATTTTTAGCCGTTGAACAATGTGCTTTGCTTTATTTTAACTCACGCTTTTTCATAATTTACATCGGTTTTGGTTCCCCTTTTACAGGTTTTGTCTGCCTCTTTAATTCCTTTTTTAAATAAATATATTATTTATTTAATGCTTTTATCAGTAGCTTTATAATATATGTGCATATATGTCATCCGTGTGTTTGCTTCGTGTTCTCTTTGTGTCTTGGTTTAGCATGAGTCGTACACGTGTTTAAATGTTCCCATCTTTTTATTCTTGTGATTTAACTGTGACATGTATATTTGATATGCATGTATGCATGGTTATGGTTTGATGTATGTTTTGATTACCGTGATCTGTTAGTGCATGTTGTGGTTTTGAGGTATACATGTGTAACATGTCTGTCATATTAGGATATGATATGTGTTGTTTTGTTTCTTTACATAATATATGTTTATAATGTATACGATGTGCGGTTTATACATGTTATGTGTCTTATACATTTATACAGTATATAGTTTAGATGTAAATATATATAAGCATGATTACCGCCACAGCTTGAATTTTCTTTCTCATATATATTTGTACGTATATAGATATATATGTATATTACATTCGTAGTACCTTATTGCATAAATGTGATATAGTCATCATGTGGTATCATATTATATTTTTTTTAACTATACCGTTTAGTGATTGCTTATGTTCCCTTATTCATGTATTTAAATACCATGTATTCATATTTATGCTTTATTTATTCCATGCTCTTTTCGTGGACTTGTTCATATTTGTCCCTCGTCTTAATTATTTGTTTCCAATACGTCATGATAGGTTGCATCTCGATTTATAAATTGCAATGCGAGCGTCTTTTTATTCGGGAACGAACGAGGCCAGTACCAGTCGTAGTGGTGGTGGTTCGGACGTTCCTTCTCGAATATTAAGACCTTTAAAATTCACTCGCTCGTATAACCAAATTTCGATATGATTCTTCACTTTAATTCGTAAAGTTTAATATTAATTAAGCGGTAATGTTTTTGGTACCGATTTTCGGGCATGACGGGGGTGCTCATCCTTCCCCGCGTGTAACCGACTCCCGAACCCATTTTCAAAAGAAAAATCTCTGGTTTTATTTTGGTGTCCGGTCTACCATTTTAAATGGCCGGTGGCGACTCCTCTCCTTTTTTTAAATCCGACTAATTTTTTTTAAAACCCATTAAAACCCGGTCCGTCCGAGCGACACCCGAGGTACTTTATATTTTTGAAATTTTTTTAGTCGCAACAAAGAGATGTTGGCTTCTTTAGCTGATGCGTATCGATACGCTTACCTGGCGTATCGGTACGATCCTGCAATTTAAAAGACCGTTGAGAAAATGACCGTTGGGGAAGTTAGGCGTATCGGTACGCGATACAACCGTATCGGTACGCGACTAGCCGTTGGGCTATTTCAAAGCACACCGTATCGATACGGCTAAGCGTATCGGTACGAGTTTTGGCTACTGGAAAATTCAGATGGTTTGAAACCCTAAAGCGTATCGGTACAGTCCAAGACCGTATCGGTACAGGTACATAAAAATGCTGGTTTTGACCACTTTAAATGTGCTTTAAGTCCATTCCAAAGCCTTTAAAACCCTTAAACATATTTTTAAGTTGTTTTTGACTAAAAACACATTTTAAATTCTTTTCAATTTAGTCCAAAACAATTTTTAAATATTATATCAAAACCTTAGTTCTACACCTATTTTTTAATCTAATAGTGCAATCAATTAATTAATATCGAACCTTTTTATTCCGATAAATAGGTAGGTCATACGACATACGTACTTTACTCGGCAATCATCATTTAAAATACATAGTCAAAATTTATAAAAGGTACATATGTTATGTGTTTTGGCATATTTAGTCTCTCTTTTATAATTCTATAGTTTTTAGCCCTATTACTTTATCATTTTAGTCCTTTTACTTGTCAAAATTAGAGGATTGAATTTAAATGTATAAAGAGTAGAACTTAAATCATATTTTAACCCACCACATACACATATTTAAAAAGGCTAAATCTAATATTTTTTAACATAATTAATGAAAAAGGCTGGACATGAGATTGATAACACATATTTCAAAAAGTAGAGAGGTTAACAAGATCGAACTATAGTAGAGGGATTAAAACTGTAAAAAATTATAATGCATGGACTTTTTGTGGAATTCGACAAAAAGAGATAGTTGGCCTTTTCATTTCTAAAGAACTGTGGTCAATCAATTCTGGGTCCCTTTAGGAAGTTGCCATGCAATTTCCTGCCACCGAATTCATACGTTTATATATTAATAACTCATCTGCTTCCTTTCCAAAAGTAATCCAAGAAAAAAATGAATTATTTCGTGGCTTTTACTTTTATTTAAGCTATTCAATCTTCGCCAACTTCTCTTTGAAACCAAATGGCAACCGCTAAAGTTTCCAAGGCTTCCAAATGGTTCTCGAACAAGACCCTTAGGTTAAGCCTCCACCGCCGTCGATCCAAGTCCAGCTCCACCCCAACCTCTCCTGAACCATCACCGTCGCCCCCTCGTACAACCCCGAACAGGCACGAGGAGATGAGAGAAGTCTTCCGCTACTTCGACGGCGACGATGACGGAAAAATCTCAGCTCTCGAGCTCAGGGCATACTTCGGGTCCATCGGAGAGTACATGTCGCACGAAGACGCTCAAACGGTGATCAACGAACTCGATTCCGACGGCGACAGCATGCTGGACTACCAGGATTTCTTGAAGTTGATGAAGGTAGAAAACCGGGACGACGATGATCTGAAGAAAGCGTTCGAGATGTTCGAGTTGGAGAAAGGCTCGGGTTGCATAACTCCGAAAGGGCTGCAAATGATGTTGAGTCGCCTCGGCGACGCAAAGTCTTATGACGAGTGCGTTGCGATGATTCGGGTCTATGATACCGACGGGAATGGAGTGCTTGATTTCCACGAGTTTCACCAAATGATGGCTTAAGGGTCCGATCAACTTCTGTCATTTCTTTCACATTAAGTGGATTCATATATATGAAATTATGAATGATAATGACAATTGTTTCGAGACAAAAAAAAGTATCAAACTAAATGTATATCAGGTTCGCAAGGCCAAGCATGGAACATAAGAATTTATAGATGCAGAAGAATCTGTTCCCTTCCCTTATCAGCAATTAAATAATCAAAGGCTCTCTTTTATTGAACAAGCATATATTCTCTAATTATGGATATTACTGTTTTAGTATAATAATGGATGATGCAATCTAAAATAAGAAGAAGGATTGCAGATTTTTCGTTTAAAACAGACCCATCATGCCATCTGTAGAAACCCTTACAGCTTAAGCAAGGTTTTGTGAAGGAAAAGGAAGAAGCAAGGCAGGCAAAAGCACAGAGGAGTGTATCTTTAACATTAAGAAAGAACACTTGGCACGTTTGTTGAAACCCAATTATTATCCATTGATTTTTCTTGTGGCTTGTTGGCTAAGGAAGATTGATTATCTAGTTTAACCAGATTCATGGTCTACCCGTGTGGCATCAAAGCAGCTTCAAAACCGTGAAGTCTAGCCATTATGGTCAATATTTTGCTTGGTTTTAAAGACATGGAACGACAACGTTGGGGGTTTGATTGTGAATAAATGCGAAGGGAAAGTGCCGACAATTGTGGTTTTGTGATTGTGAAAGTCGTGCGTTTTGTGTAGCTTTAAGAGGAGAGTGATGGCAAGAAGCATTATTGTCCTTTGCAATTTCCAGCAGCGTCTTGTAAAAGCTCATTGTGCATGTGGATGTAGTGGAAATTAATTTTCATTTGATAAGTGTAGTTGAAATCTTTATTCCAACTCAACACGACGGTTCGCCTAATTATCATTAGGAAGTAACGAAAATTTTTAAGGCCCTTAGTACGAATCTATCATTAATTCCCTCTTATCACTTTCTCCATTAATGTTTTGGACTCGTGGGCTACTAGACCTGGTAAATTTGACTAGAAACTCGAGATCTGAACCAATTTAACTGACCCGAGATCTGTTATAGACTTAAACATGATGGTCTAAACTTGACCCGAACCTCAACCAAACGAACTGAACTAAAACCGACCCAAATTTAGTTAAACTAAAAATCAACCCGAATAAAAAATAATCGACACCGAAAAAAATCAGAGCCGAAAGCAACCCGAACCGAAAATTAACCCGAACCGAAAGCAACATGAATTTAATTTCCTCAAATATGTATGTTTTTATTCTCATCTTGTATTATATTACTAATTAACAACTACCTTTAGTAATAGTTTAATATCATTTCCCCATTTAAAAGATCACCCTCATATATTGACTCAAATTGAAAGTTGACCGATCCAATATTGATCAAACACGAAAAGCAATCGATCCAATATTGACCCGATCCGAAAAGTCAACCAATTCGATATTGGCTCGACCCGAAAATCAACCAATCCAATATTAACTCGGCCCAGTCCAAAATAACATAGGCCTGAACTAAATCCGAATCAGACTCGGTCCAACCCGAATCGAGCCTAAACTGAAAACAACAAGAACCGAAAATCAACCCGACCCGAAGTGACATGACTCGAACCCGATCCAAATGACCCGATTGTCACCTCTACAAGGGACTAGAAAAATGAGGCTAAAACTCATAACCTAAAAAAATGAGAGAATAAAAATGAGCAACTTGACCAACCAACTGAATATGATTGCCCAATTATACTTAATTTCTAGTTCTTAATTTATTTCAAAAGTGGTATATATCTAGATGGGCAAATGAAGGTAGGAAGTGGCTTTGGCCGAAAAATTGAGAATATTGCCTTTCAGTCCTTTTATTTTAAGTTAATGTAAAGGTAAAATTGCATTTTAAGCCCTAAAAATTCAAAATTCTATTCTAACCCTCGTAAAAAAGTTCTTGGGTTTGCCCTTGTACCTAGACTATCGGTTTGTTCCTAGTTTACCAGAGATACAATATCAGTGAATGATAGCAAAACATGTGACATGTTCTTATTGGATATGTCGTATACTTTTAGGGTAAAATAATTTTTTTTTGCTTAGGTACTACTTCTGACAAAACGAAACTTGAAGGACAAATATGAGAAGCTGATTGTAATTTAGGGGTAAATTTCAAATAAATCCCTAATTTTCAAGTAAAATAAAGTATTACATGGAACTGGACTATGAGAAATAAACTGTACAATGAAGGACTGCCATGTGGCAACTGGCACAGACCGTAAGAAAAAATAAACTCCTGACCTGAAGGTGGAGAATTTGAGTTTTGGATATTCCACGATGCCAAAAGCAGCAGTCAGCCACCAAACGTATATCCAAAGCTCATTCAAATTCTTTGAAAGTTCTGATAAACAGTGAAGCAAAAGTAAAAATGGGAACTTTAGGATCCGCAGAGATAGATATGGAAGTGGAATCTAGTTTCGAAAAGTCGGATTTCGGGTCCTCTCAGGCCCGATCCGCTTTTCAATGGGGTGGCACCATTTTTGCTTTGTGAGTCAACCCTGTTCTTGCTTTTTAAAATCAAGTTTTGTTTCCATGTTATTGCATTGACTGTCCAATTCATTCATTTGGTTTATTAATGGGTTGGTAAACACAGCCCTTTTTTCAAGGTTCACCGATGTCGAGTTTTGTTCTCCTTAGTTCGTGATGAAAACATGTTTTGGGTTGCTTTTTGATGTTAGGATTATCAGAAATATTGGTAAAGCATTGTTCAATGTTATCAAATTAGGGACGCGCTTGAATGGAAACATGTTTTGGGTTGCTTTTTGATGTTAGGATTACCCATGATAATGGACATTTACAGCACCCAATTCGGATTAGTCGACCAATGGACTGAAAACCGGTTAAGTTGTTTACTTATTCAAACATTTGTATGTTTTCCGTTTTCCCTACAGGTTTTTATTACTCATGATGTAACACCCAAAATTTCCCTAATTTAAAATTTTCTAAATTTTGAAATCCCTAATTCAGTAACCCTAAGATTTGAGAATTTTAGTCTTGAACCCTAATTGTCTAAGGGATTAAATTATGAGAAATTAGAATTTTTAGGCTTAATTCGGAAAGTCGGTGACCATTTTGGTTAAAAGGTAAAATTATGTGCCCATTTCGTGAACCCTAATGATTCCAAGGCCTCACACTGTGTTTCACCCATTAAGATGAGTATTTAATCCTTTTATCAAGTTCTTGCGACCTTTAATCTGTCATATCGCAGCAGCCATCCTCTCACACATCTCTCTTTCTCTCGTTATCGACCCTTCCCCTTCACGATCAAGCTTCGGCCACCCTTTCACCGGCAACCGTTCATTCCACCACCGCGTTCGACCACAAAATATTCTGGGTAAGCCGAGTGATCATTCTTTTTATTTCGTTGTGATGCGTCCTTTTGTGTTGTAAACATGTGAAATTGGGAATCACATTCCGTGAGAACTCATGAGCCACATGCTTCCATCATTGGTGGTTTTTCCGATCCCTAAATAGCATTGCATCAAACTCCTTGAAATCCCATGTTTCGCGACTTTAAAACCCTTGTAAACAAAACCAATTTTCCATGATCGTCGGTTATGAATTATTATTGATAGTTTTATTTTATTGTTTTAAAATGGCATATTATACTATTATTTGTTAAAAGCTAAAGACATATAAAGCTTATACATAAGCTCCATTATACCCGTGTGTACCTATTTGTATATATAAACATACAATTTTGTTTGTTTTCTATAGCAATAGCTTATGAGTATATTGGAATGTGAGCTATTACAATATATATATATATATATATATATATATATATATATATATATATATATATATATATTATTTTACACAAACGTATTACCAAAATATTTATTATATATATATATGCTACTGTTACATCGGTTACTATAATACACATATACCTAATTATTCTATTATTATTATTTTAATAGAAATAAATATATATATATATATATATATATATATATATATCTTGTTGTTCTACACGTTTTTGTGTACCCATTCTTCATGGCTTTTAATATTCTGATGAATGAATCCCGCTCATGATCTTACAAATCACACTCCAACCTTTATTTCGAATATGAAAGCCTCGCTCCCTTATTTACAAGTTTTATGTATTTGGTATTTTTAGAGAAGCGGCATATTGAGTTCTGATATAAACTATTATTGTGTTAAGGTGACCATTACTCGTCCGGTCGTGTGGAAGACGAACTACCACATCTTTCACTTATTCGGTCTAACCGTGCACGTACCACAAGGACTACACGTGAGCATTCTTCTAGATTAGTATTAGTCTTAGTTTGGTGGCATAGTGATAATAATGCTAATATCGAAATTATTCCCATAGGTTCTGATACAGTTAAACCTAGTGCTTCTGATTGTGGGAAATACATTATTCAATAGGTTGAGTTGCTTTGGCTAAGGTGTGTTCTCTGCTTGTGCTATACTATATGTGTTGATGTTGTGTGATGTTTGACTGTGAAATATGTTGATGCTATGTGATGGTTGACTATAAAATATGTTGTGATCTGGGCTATGTGATATGTTGTGATCTGGACTATATGATATGTTGTATGTCATTCTGTTAAACATCATACATCGGATTATGAATAGTTAATTATCGGACTAAATGCTCATGCATTTTCGGACTAATGATGTTGCATTCGGATTAAGATCGGAACATTCATATCATATCATTCGGGTGGGATTTGTACGGAGGAAGTTCAGTGGTTTCATCCTTCGGGTTGAATTCCACTTCGGATCAGTGGTTCCACCCTTCGGGCTGAGTTCCACTTCGGATGGTGACGATGTAGAGAGTGGTTCAGGGGAACCTTACTCTTCGGACGGTGATGTAGATGGGTTCATGACATAGACTTAGGTGCATTGTGCTTTGCATATCTGTATATTCGAATGACTGTTGGAATGACTATGTTGACTGTATGATTCTTGTGATTTTCTGTCTGATGCACCTTAGAGACACACTGAGCTTAATAGCTGACTCCCCTTTAGCTTCTATTTCAGATTCTCAAACATAGGAGTTCGGTACTTGGAGGACCACAATTATCAGATTTACTATTGTTTTAGTATGGATATTCTTAGTTTCCAGTTTTATTTCGGTTTTATTGCGATTATTTTATTATTTGGGGTTTTATGTAAACTCGATTATTTTTACTTTTATTTGGGATTTTGAAACTGTTTAGCATGCATGGGGATTTTAATGTGATATTTTTCCTACTCTGTTTTGGATTATCTTATATATACGACTGCGTTTTCGAGACAAAAATTTCAATGATAAACGACATTGTTTTAAATTAATATTTTGAGTATTAATTTCCGGAAACCTAATAAATAAATTACTTGAGGGTTACGTTTTCAATCTAACTTCCTAGATTCGGCCCATAACCCTTGGGTCGGGTTTAGGGGGTTACACATGAACCGAACGAGACGGAGATCACACATGCAGACTAACCTCCTAGTATTGTATCTCTTCAGTAGTTTCCCGACCGTACTCTTTAAATTCTTAAGGTGCTTGTGGATTATTTGATGCTTATCCCAGTTGATTTGGTGCTTCTTGTAGTGTAACAATTTACTTAAAATTTCGCCGAATGATGCAGGGGGCCATTTGGTTGCTGGATTGCGTTTCTTGCCATTGCTTCAAACTTGTTTTACCCTCAAATCTTTCCAGGTTAGAGACAAGCACTTAACATATCTGTTGGTTGTTAACACAAATGTGGTAATAATATGACCGTTCCAGTACATCTTCTGTCTGACAATTAAATTTCTGTTGGTTAACAGTTTCCCGTTTCATCCTATTCGTCGTTACACCTGATTGGCTAGCGGATTCGTTCCGCGACGACATTGTACCTGGCATCTCGTGTCTCGTGATCACGATTCTACTTATCATGACAGAAATTTGTGGAATTGGAGAGTTAGAGAATCGTCAATGTGGTTGCCATTGCTTTGGTTATTGGTTTGGTATAGCTGGTTTATGCTTCTTTACAATATGGTACCTTGCCACTTGAAACAATCGAAGTTTATCTGCTCATTGGGATCCATTGCGCATGTTTTGAAGAGTTGAACTTTATGGTGGCTACCACAGTTTCAGTTGATCAAAGAGCAGCCACCGAAATAAAGTCGAGCCAACCGATCCTCCCCCATTGATGACACATAGACTTTAAATAGAAACTTAGGTTTGCTTTTTAGCTATTATTTGTACTTAATTCACATCTGCAATGGCTGAACTTGCAGATATTTTCCATCCATTTCCCAGATATATCTTACGAGTTCTTCCATCTTGAATCTAAAATATCAAATATGCTACACTTTTTTTGTTTTTCTCAGACATTGTTGTCTTGTTTTAGATTTTGCCTTGAACTCCAAAGAACTACATGACAAATGCATCAGCAGACGAGTTGATTTTTTTAAAGTTCTTAAAAAAAGACAAGCAGACTGGAATACTCTTATCCTTTTGATTGTTTCTTATAAAATCTCCTGTTTTATTACATAAACAAGCACATATGATGTAAGGATTCCGTATCAGTTATATATAGCTATGCTGACCAAATAGTATAAATAATGAACCAAAAAATCCTATATGAATTTTGTTTTCCATCTAGTTTGAAACAGTAATTTAATTCTCATCCTATAGTAGAAGTATAGCAGGCCCAAATAAGCAGCCCACAATTCGACATGATCCAACAAAAAAATATTTTTATTAAAAAAACAGAGAGATGAAAAATATATATATAAAGAGGGAACTTTATAATAATTATATCATTTAAAAAAATAGGGATAATTGAAAAATATAGATATAAGGCATTATAACAATTATCCTTAAATATTTAGAATATAATTATATTAGTAAAAAATTTTGATACACAGGTCGTGTAAACTTTAGTTTACACGTGTCTTTTAGTTTTAGAAGTTAGAGATTTAGTTTAGGTTTAAAGTTTAGGGGTTTAGGTGGTAAGGTTTAGAATTTAAGGTTAGTGTTTAAAATTTAGGGTTTATTGTTTTACGTTTAGGGTTTATTTTTAGGGGTTAAGATTTTGAATTTTATAATATAAATATGTAGACTTGTGTAAACAAATTTTATACGGCCAATGTTTCAAAATTTTACCCATTATATTAAGGGTAATTATTTGATACACTGGTGGTGGAAACTTTTAGTTTCCACAAGCGCCTTAATTTTAAGGTTTAGGGACTTAGTTTAGAGTGTATGATTTAGGGGTTTAGGTGTATGAGTTTTGAATTTAGGGATTGTGGTTGAAATTTATAGTTTAGGGTTACAATTAGGGTTTATAAATTAAAACCTAAATCCTCACCATATTACCTAAAAACTAAAACATAACCTTTAAACCCTAAATTCTAACTACTATCCCTAAATTCTAAATCCATACACCTAAACCTTACACCCTGAACTAAGCCTCTAAACCCTAAAACTAAGACGCTTGTGGAAACTGCCGATGTATAGGATAATAATCCTTATATTATTATATCAGGCCGAATTGAGTCGAATTTTCTACACTCTAAAACTGAGCCGAACCTAATCATTTACAAAATCTGACTTAAATCCCATTTTTTTTTAAATATCATATAAGATTGAGTCCAGCCGGAACTGTAATAGTAAAATGACCATCCTAAGCACGTCACAGAAACAAGTATAAATTGGCTCGGTTGAAGCTAAACCGAGATAATTTAAGCATTGGAGCACGCACTAGAAACAAAACTGGATATCGTTGAATTCCAAAACTCGATATGCTTTGACATCCATATGCTTTTACAATATTCCCAATTCCCAACCTTTTAGCTGCCATCTTGGCTGCTTGATCAGCTTGCCACAGTCAGACATGGACGTATTCAATTATTCTCCTTTTTTATTTTATTTTATTTTATTCTATCATTTTCATGATCCCTGTATTCAACACACCAAACGTACACAGTTTTATTAACCTTGCTTTCACAAAAGGAAAAATTCAACGCTGTTTGATGATTCCTCCTTTCCTTTTCTTAACCTTTTTCTGTCACTTTCAATCAATTCAGAGTTGGCCTAGTCCATTGTTTCATACTTTAATTTTTCCCGTTTTCCAAACAACAAATCTTAAACAATTTAACTTCACCAGCAATCCATTTTCCAGGAAAACTCCAGTGATCACCACATTTAAGTCAACATTTTCTTCCATCTTTGCAACCAATGTGAATGTTTCTCAAATCCATCTGAAACACCTTCAGTTTTTTCCCAACTTCCTGCCATGGATCAATTTTGGCTCGGTTTCTACGTGTTAGTGTGTGTTTTGATGCCAAAGTTCCATGCTCAACAAAGTTATTCAGGAAACTCGATACTGAATTGTGATGAAAATGATGGAACAAGCCCATCTTCAGCTGTTCTTTACACTTGCAATGGTGAAAAGCCATCCTGTCAGACCTTTCTGATCTTCAAAGCTTATCCTCCGTACGACTCGATCTCAACCATCTCAAACCTTACATCTGCAGATCCATTGGAGCTTGCTCACATCAACAATATTTCACTTTCTACAATCTTCCCTGCAAACAAAGAGGTGATTGTACCTGTGAATTGTTCTTGCTCAGGTCAGTACTATCAGTCCAACACCTCTTACATCATTCCGAGTATGCATGCCGATTATTTTTCGATTGCAAACGAAACCTATCAAGGGTTGTCGACCTGCAAGTCTCTTGAACAGGAGAATAGTGATTCAAGCTTGCAACCTGGTTCGGTTTTACAAGTACCACTTAGATGTGCTTGCCCCACAAGAAATCAAACTTTAAACGGTACTAAATATCTTATGACTTATGTGGTTGATTGGGGGGATACCATCTATAATATCAGTATGAGATTCAACACTAGCATGGAAAGTGTTGGTGATGCAAATGGAATTGATTTAGAAGAAGCAACTATTTTCCCCTTTACAACAATTCTTATTCCATTGTCAACCCAACCTTCAACCTCTCAAACTATGATTCACTCTCAACAGCCACCCTCTTCTTCGCCCGTCACCCCGGTAGATGTGATAAAACCAAAGAAAAGATTCAATGTTTGGATCTCAATCGGAGTTCCCTTGCTTGCCATTTTCCTTCTGCTGCTGTTGGTGTTTTTATATCATAAGAAGAAAACAAGGGAGGCTGCCGCAAAAGATAAGAGAAAGAAATGGGAGTTACCGAATGATGTTCTAGTTAGCATAGATCAAAGCTTGAAACTTTATGACTACAACGATATAGAGGCGGCCACTGAAAATTTCAGCAACAAACACAAGATGGGTGCTTCTGTTTATCGAGGTATTCTTGAAGGAGAATTGCTGGCTATAAAACAAATGAGCAAAGCTGTAGATAAGGAGGTATGTTTGCTGCAGAGGATTAATCATTTCAATTTAATATGCCTTCGCGGGGCTTGTGAGCACTCTGGTGTTTTCTACCTTGTTTACGAGTTCATGGAGAATGGTTCTTTAAGAGAATGGCTTCGAAACAAGAGTTGCCAGAAATTCCAGATATGGCATTATCGGATTCAGATTGCTTTAGATGTTGCTAATGGGCTTCATTACCTTCACAACTTCACCACCCCAGCATATGTGCATAAAGATATTTGCAGTGACAATGTGCTGCTCGATCAAGATTTGAGGGCAAAGATTGCTAACTTCAGTCTTGCACGATCAGCTGAAAGAGAAGATAGCAGAAAATCATCGATGTGGAGTTCTCTGGGAACACAGGGTTACAAGGCACCTGAATATGTTGAGTATGGCTTGGTGACACCCGAGATGGATATATATGCCTTCGGGGTTGTTCTGCTGGAACTAATTACAGGAAAGGAAGCTGTTTTTATGCAGGACGGAAAGGAAGTACTATTATCAGAAGCAATATTAACAATCATGAAAGGAGAAAATGCAGAAGCAGAACTTGATCGCTTAATCGATCCTAACCTAAAAGGACACCTCTGGATGGAACTTGCACGTCGGATGTTGAAACTGAGCATTGACTGCTTGGTGGAAGAACCAGAAAGAAGACTCAGCATGGCGGAAGTTGTTTCATATTTGTATAGGATTCAACTGGATGAACAGCGATCAGAAGAACAATTTCCATCAGAATGGCATTAAAAGCATAAGATAAATAAATATCAGTATGTTGAGTAATGGACATTTGAAATGTAACAATCATAATTCTTCTGTTAATTGTGTTAATAAATAATGTTCCAAGCAAAAACTGTGCATTAGATCAATACTGAGAAAAGTTTTGCTGGCCATATTTGCTGAGCCAGTCTTATCTATCAAATTTCAGTTCAGAATATGATTCAAAAAGTTGACATTTGCAAATTGCAATCCAGATATAACACAAGATAAAAATGTAGTTTTCTGAAAGACTGAAGGAAAAGGAAAAAAGGGATTGTCACAATAGTCTAAATAAAACAGTTGTGACCATGTTGCTAAATACTTTGATTTGAAGAAGACAAGCAACTCTATGCAGAGGCTGTAACACTGTTATAATAAATACTATAAACTCTGGCGAGATCTTCAGAGCTAACTGTCCAGACATGACCACGTAATGCCAGTGGAAGGGCTGCATCAGTCTCCTCATACCTCTCTTCTACAGTAACAGCCTCTTTTCGCTTGCCTTCTTGCCAAAGACTCTTCACAAGCAAGTCTTTTGTGGCAGCATTAGGCATTAAATTTGAATTTCTCATGTCTTCGAAAACTCTATATGCAAGTGCAGCTCTCTGACACTTGCAATAAGCTTGGATTAACAACTTATACATATGTGCATCTGGTTCCATACCATTCTG
Organism: Hibiscus trionum; assembly: GCA_030270665.1. Classification (NCBI taxonomy): domain Eukaryota; kingdom Viridiplantae; phylum Streptophyta; class Magnoliopsida; order Malvales; family Malvaceae; genus Hibiscus; species Hibiscus trionum. The sequence continues at coordinate 24,510,790 of BSYR01000006.1, read as the reverse complement.
TCTAACCACCGAAATGAGTTGCTGAACAGTCTTGATATCTCCCTGTAATGCAAAGTGATATATCAACCCAGAAAATGTCTGGATATCTGGGCAAATACCATTTAAAATCATCTCATCAAGTACTTCCAGGGCATCCGAATTCCTACAAGACTTTGTTAATGCCCTCAAGAGAGAAGAATACAAAAGCATTAGATTGAACCTTGATATGTGACCACAAAGTGATCTATCATCACGGAAGACCTTCAAGGCGGCATCAGCATTCTTTGAAATGCCATAGAATTCAATTAGCAACCTTATGGTGCTGAAAGGCAATCTCATTTGCTCCCTCCTTACTTTATTTATAAGTTCATCTACTAATTCAACATTTCCATGGCGTGCCAGGAGAGTCATCATTCTTTGCACTGTGTAAATGTCATGAGTGAATCCTGGCTGAGAAGCTACCCAACAGAAGAAACTCCAAGCTGTTTCGGTTGAAGTGAAATTCCTAAGAACTTTGCAAACCAACCTACTAGTCCACACAAATTTAGCATCCTCTAATATAGTTACCACTTCAGGATTCCATTGTTTCAAGGCATTTGCCAAAGCTTTTGGATCCAACCATGGTTTCAATTTTAACATATGAATATCAACTCCCTCATTCACATTATCATCCTCATCGTCATCCTCATCCTCATATTCATCTTCATCAATACTATCCTCACAAGAACCGACACTCTTGATCCTTCCATCAGGCAACATTTCTACAAGAAACTCATCGGCCTCACCAGCAAACCCTGCCTCCTTCATTCGTTCCAAATACACACGCATTGCTCGTCCAGGAAGCTTCCCATCCTCCCTCATTTCTTTAAGCAAACTTTTCACCACATCAAACCGTTCTCCACCAACAAACCCTTCAACCAAAATCAGAAATTGTTTCAAAGTCCTCTTGATTCTCATTGAAGGCAATAAAGTAAACACTTCCATAGCGGCATCCAACTTCCCTAACCTTATAAGTTGCTCTATCAAAATCGTATAAGTCCTGGAATTTGGAATCACCCCTCGGTCAATCATACCCCGAAAAGCCTCCACAGCCTCAAAATCCATACCCTTTTGAGCATAAAGCCCTATTACAATGTTATGAGCCTCTGTTGATAGACGATTTTCCTCACTCATATACTCTTCCCATGTTTTCAAAACTTCTTGAAGGTCCCCAGCAGTAGAATACCAAAACAGAAGGTTCATAAAACTGACTTTAACATTGTTAAATTTTCCATCTTTAACGTCACCAATCAGGGCCTTGAGTTCCTCCTTTCGCTTGAACTTTGCAAGAACGGTTGCAAAAGCAGAAATGGTATTCTGGGAATGCTCAAAGTTTGGAACTTGCTTGAGGTTTTCAAAGAAAGAAACAGCAGAGTCCGCGGAAGGAGCAGAACGAAAAGCGTTAGCAACAACGAAGGAGTCGAGGAGGCGAGTTTGGAGAAGAGGGTTGAGTGAGTTAGGAGAGTCGGAACGGAGAGCGAGTCGGATTGAGTCAATGAGTTTGGCTCGATGAAGGTAATGAGTGAGTTTGTTGGGGAATGGCTCACGTGCAAAGGAGCGAATTTGTTGGTTTAGGAGGCTAAACAGGTTTTTACAAGACGAGAACCGTTTAAAATACATTGCCATTTTATCAAATAAATAAAAAAGACAGGGCAATAATCAACAAACTAGCTTTGGGTTATGGTTTTTTCGCTACGACAAAAATGCAAACACTTGATCTGCATGAGAGAATTTTCGCAAACACATCGCACAAGGGTTTCAAGGGGTCGTTGAAGTTCCTAGAGTCTGTTTAAAATGCGTATTCAATGGCCGGGTCTCGCTTAAATACGGGCTCATTTAAATTATCATGGGTCTAACTGTCTAACCCCAAGGTAGCCTCTTTCCTTTCCAATGGCAACGGTAGCAGGGAAATATGGGTTTTTTTGGGCTCAGATACTGATCTTGAAACTTCTTATTTTATGAAATAAGGATGATTTGAAATTATTTTATGGTCTAGAGATGTTTGAACAATAAAAAGTTAAATTCGTCGAAAAATATAAACAATGTTAGGGATAAAAAAAATTATTTGTTTTAAATCGTTGAAAGAAAAGACCATTTTTCCCCTCATACATGCATGCAACTGACGTCTGTCAAAGTTAAAGTAGTTTGGGTTTTTCTTAGTCAAAATTCTTTACACATTCTTCAGAGCTGCTAAGAAATAGCAGGAAAAGCCTTGAAAATATAAATGCTGTTCAGGAAAAGAAAAATAAACAAAAGATGCGTACGAGATAATATATATTACAATTTACATGTATTTGTATTATTATATTTATTATGGTTTAATAATATTCAAGTACATTGTAAAAACTAGCAACATAGTGACATGCTATGTGAGGAGAAAATCACAATAGTCGCAAATGAACAATTTCATTTGCTTATTCAGTTCAATCATGTGTATTAATTCTGTATTTTTTTAATCTATAATATTTTAATAGACAGAAATCCGTTTCTCAAATGGTGTAAATATGAAAGACCGGTTATTGTTTGGTTTTGTGAATCAGAAAGGGTAGCTTCCTGTCATCCGAATATGATCGAGTGTTCTTTTAAGACCGTACTTGTTCACTGCTTGATTACCTAGCCTGAATCCCTCTCCATAAGCCGCGGATGAATCCGATTCAATCTGGTGCTTAAAAAAGCCACCAAGTTTCTTCTCAAAATCAGAGCGCTTGCCTTTCTTTGACGACGTGGAAGATGATGATGACGAAGATGGTGGTGAAGATGAAGATGACGAGGATGAGGATGAAGGTGCATCACTTCCCGAGGCAGCGTATATCTCAGAGTCCAGCCACATATGTGCCAACACCTGACATATTCCTTCCTCAACTTCTGGACTCAGATTCGGGTAACCTGTCGAAATTCCCGCTCAGTTAATCGTTCATACCATAACATTAAAAGAATTGCAAGCATTGATCATAGACTCGTAGAACAGATAAGCACCTTTAAGCCTAAGCCAAGCATGCATCATCTCATGAGCCAGGATAGATCCTGTCAGCAGCCTGTATATAATAAAAGAGTTTCTGTTTTTCGGCCAACTATGTCAAAGGTGAAAGTAACAGAAATACAGCACTGAAACGAAACATGAAATAATACCTAGGAAGACCATACAAAATGAGAATAGCTGTAACTTCGCATCGACGAATTAGCCTGTGAGGCTCAGTAATCATGTCAATAAACCGATAGCCTGCCCCAATCCTTGGCCTCCTCAAGACCTGGTAATTTGAAAAAAATAAACATGCAAATCTAGTTAAACATGAATGCATCTCGATAAAACTGAACTACAGGAGTTAGAAGAATCCGAGAGGAAATTCATACAGTGGTAACTGTCTGTTCTTCGGACAAGCAGAGTCCTCTAGTTTCTGGTAAGTGATGATGGCCCTGACCAAAATTAAGATGTTATGATAAACAAGACTAAGGTAATTTCCTCTTATAGATAAAGCTTCCAATGCTTAAGCCTTACGTTCTTTTCTCCCTCCATGGCCTCATTTAGAGCTTGCCTCTCAACAAGAAGTAGAGGAACCTGTTGTTCCACTTTCATATTTAATCCTTCATAAAATTCTTGGATTTCAAGGTAAAGAGGTTGGCATTCATGAGTGTCCATAATTGCGGAATCTAGACACTCTAGGCACAGCTTCCGACCATCATCAAGTGATAAATATTTTGTATCGGCTGGCTGTAATCACAAGGATGGATTAAAGATATACTTTTAGTGCAACTACAAAAGAATTCCATTCCCTTCTCTTCGTTCCATTTTCTAAAAGGAAAAGGGAGCATCTTTCAACTCACCTCCATTCTTTCACAACTACAACAGCGAGGAGTACCATCACGCTCATGCGAGGGACAGTACTTTTGCATCCAGTAGGGATGTGCCCTGTACTCAATTAGACCGGCTGGATTCGTTGGAATCTGTCAAAAGAAATGAGGTCAGATTACCATGGAGAGACAAATTTAATTCGATGTTCAACATGTTAATGCATAAACTAGAGAATACAATGTCCTAAACTTCAAAAAATAAAACGGCCTCCAAAATATCATGTATCTTAAAATTCCAAGAATAACACATGAATAGTGGCTTAGTCATTGAGCAGCTGGCCATGCAGCGGTCGACGATACATATTAAGAACAGTTGATCTGAAGTTTCTTCAGATTCAGAAGCCTATGATGGGCTAATAGGTATATTTAAAAATGCCACTTCAGAATAGTTAGCATATACCGGAATTAGTCTTGAATTGGGTGAAAGAAGCCCGACATTCCTGTTGGTCTACCTCATCAATTTATTGAATATACTAATCACAATATTTGATGGAAAAAACCTAATCAACACTTACTTCTTCAATTACTGACAAATCAACTATCTATTACCAATTAGAATTAGATGCAGAGGTAGTCAGCTACACATTGATACCAGATAAAGAGATTGGATAAGAAAACCTGCTTATGCAAAATAAATAAGGTCGATAAGACCATGAGATGGATTTAGCACTTACAAATTTCCTACAAACATCACATTTTGGATGATGCTGCTCTTTATAGCAGGATTTATGAAAAGGACGATTCCCTGACACTGAAAACTATCACCAGAAAATAAACTTCAAGATTAGGCCATATACAATACATGCCTGTATACCAAGTACGGTACAAAGTAAGATAGCAAATAGAAAACTATGTTCTGAAGTTTCAAACTAAAAATCAGTAAATTAGATGACATATATACCTCATAATCATTAATTGGCTGGTTGCAAGCATGACAGCGGAAACACTCTGGATGCCAAACAGAACCCATGCAACTAAGGTATCGTCCATGTCCAATCTCCGCATGGCAACCAGCACAGATTCTGCCAAGCAGCATCATTTTGTAAACTAGGTCAGGTTTCATATGAAACACGTGAATAGACTCAATTAATTTCAAGGAACAAAATTGATCATATGTATATATTTGCAATTTGTGTCTTCAAATTAATAACATTGCATGAGAAGTACTACACTAACAAGTATAAAACCCTGCCCGACAACCAAGAGAGACAATTTATTCATACATTACCCATTTTATTCCAACAGAAAATCAAATTTTGCATTAAGTTCTCTAACAAGTGGAAAGTTGGTATCAACTGTGTGTGTTACTAGGTCTAATATTCATGTCAACAAGTAAGCCCTAAGCAGTTTTTACGACTTTCTCAACAATGCATTTAGTACAGATTGGCTTCCTTCTTCGACATCAGTCAAGTTTAAAATCAATAAGAATTTAATGCAAAAAAGTTAATTACAAGCAACGTACCTGTTACTAGCTGAAAATAAGAATGGATAAGGTGAAAATAAACCCCCATGATCATAACGAGGCGGAGACTCCACATTCAAACTTTCTTGAATTGCCTTAGCAAGTTGTTCATCTTCTTCCAATTGAACTTTAGCATGATCTTCATCTTCCTCCTGTTGAACTTTGGCGTATCGGTCATCCTCTTCCTCTATGTGAGGTTTAGCATAGCTTTCCTCTTCCTCTACGTGAGGTTTGGCATAGCTTTCCTCTTCCTTATCCTCGTGAACTGCAGCATGTTTTTCATCCTCATCCTCTAGATGACCTTCATCGATTGATGATACATTATCGTCTGATTCCTCCTCTGGTTCAGACTCAACTTCTACCGAGCGAAGGGGAAACATTAGAGTAGATACATGAATAAATTTCATCTTTGTCAAAACCATCTAGTTCAGAAAGGGAAAGTGCAACCATACCTATTACTTTCTTGCCTTTTTTATCTACTTCAGACAGGGAAAGTGCAATAGCACAATCAATTTCATCTTTGTCAAAACCATCTGAACCTTCCTGCATCAAAGTTTTCCAACAAAGATTCACATAGTTAACACTAGAAAAAAAAACCTCATAACATTATTGAAACACGATCATGCAGACTGAAGTCTATGAATCATAACATTACATGCATAGATAAATGTGTTAAATTAAATCTAATCAACATTATAAGAATCAATACTATCTGAAAACATGCAACCAGAGAATAATAATGAAGAGCATAGCAGTACCGTTGAACGTCGAGGCTCATCCCAAGTCCTATCAGTGTTGTATCTCCCATGATATCTCCCTTTATTACTTGAACCTTTAAGAATCTTGGTCAGCCAACCCATTACTTGAAATGCTATTTGCTAACCAGCCGTCGGCGGTCTTTTGCCTGCAACACAAAGTAATCCAATTAGGAAAACAAAAACAATTTCAAAATAAAAAATGGAATAGCAATTATAACTAATCATTGGGAATTAAAGGGGAAAAACATAATTAGAAAACAATAACTGTTTATATAATGTTAGATATGATTCTTGTGGGATATTTAGAGGAATTCCCACTTTGGGGAGGCATCATCCCAACTGACTGTCAACGCTATTGAATTGAATACTAAAAAACACTACTTTTAACATAAAAATAGATAAGAGAGAAACCAGTCAATTACAGTACCAGTTTTGACTCTAATTATAAAACTCAAAACCATTGGAGAAATGGACTGAAGTACATGGATTTCCCAAATCCAATCCCATAAAACAAAATTTCCCCCATGGATCAGAATCCAATTTCCCAGAATTTCACACACGTGTGGCTCTCAGTGGCCTTAAATTGCCTCATCCCATTTTCATATCAATATGAAAACATTCAAAACGAGGAAAATCAACATGATATCAAACAGTAGGCGATGATGGAGAGAATAAAGAAAAAGTTAAAATGAGTCGCAGACTAACCAGAGAAAGAGTGAAGAATATGCAGAAACAGCAGAATCTGATAAATCCCAGATCAGAAACAGCACGGAATTCACATGAATGAATAGTCATCAAATTATAGGAGACAAAAGGATATTCCAAATCAGACCCTTAATTGCCATCATCCCAAAAAGAAAGAAAAAAACTAACCTTTCGTTTCTTACAGTGTGACAAACAAACAAACAAAAAGGTGTCAAATAACCAATTCTTAGTGGAAGATAAGGCAGATAAAAGCAGAGAGATTGAATAAAAAAGGGACCTTGAATCTTAAGCAAGAAATAAAAAGTCTGGGTTAGGAAAATGAAAATAGTGATGAAGTGGTGTATCAATTTATGATGTTATACCGTAGAAACAACCAAAAAGATTGGTTTTTTTATGAAGAGAATTGAAGGAAGCAAAAGGGCATACATATGGGTTTGGTGAATTGTTACATTTTGTTGCTTTAAAATGTGGGTCCTTTATGCTATTGCCCATTTTCCACCACACTCCACTCTACTACACGTCAAAAACATGACAATGGGAGAGGGAAAGAGAAAGAAAAAAAAGGAAGGTAGGACTTACTTTCATATTTCTTGATCTTCCCTTTTGCAGTTGAGTTGTGGAACTTGCTGTTAACTCTGTACTTCACTCTGGTTTATTTGGTGTCTTCTAGTTTGCCATTTGCCACCCATCTCTCTTTGTTACCCACTTTTTAGGTCACACCTCAATGAATGACATTATGTTAAGTGGCAAAACAGTACAATCACCCGTTTTCCTAAAATAGTAAAAAAAAATTATAATACTAAATCCTATCACACATGGAGTATTATTAAGAGATAAATTTTGATATAAAATGCGTAGATTTTAGCTTATACAAATTTGTTAAATTTATGATTTATAAGATTAGCCTAAGTCGTATGATTTAGAATTTAAGATTTAGAGTTAGAGTTTAAGATTTAAAGTTTTATGATTAATGATTTTGATTTTAGATTTTAAAGAAGGTTTTGTAATATTTTTACACATGTGTGTGTCAAAATATAACTTCATTATTAATTGGGTTATAGATTTTAGATTTTAAAGATTGGTTGTGTATCAAAATATAACTCATTTGTTAATAGGGTTATACTTTTTAATACACAATCCGTGTACAAAAATACACAACTCTTAGTATTTAAACTATAAACACTAAATTATAACTCTAAATCCTAAATTTTAAATCATACAACCTGACTCATGAATTCTAAACTAACGTCCTAAACTCTAAAATTAATAAACTTGTATAAAATAAAGTTAACACAAACTTGTGTATCAAAATATTTTTCTTATTAATAAATAGTATCGTCAATATTAGGGGTGCTAAAAAATATCCGATATGACCGATCCGATTATTCGTTGATCCGATCCGAAAATACGAATATGCCATCTGATTCTTTTTAATTTCGGATGGAATATTCGATCCAATTTTTTTTCGGATCGGATACGGATCACAATATATCAAGTTTTGGATTATTCGAAAACTCGAAATATCCGAAAATTTAAATTTTTATAGATATAAATCTTGTTATATTTAATAATTTAATGCTTATTATATTCATAAATTTTAAAAATAATTTTTTATAGATGTTAATCTTGTTATATCTGCCAGTTTGTTCATTTTTGTATTCGAAAATCCAAAATTTTCATAGATACGACCGTCAAATTCAAAAAAAAATACTTAAATCGAATTATATATTCAGATAACCGGATATCCGATCAGAGTATCTGATATCTGGATATTCAATTTTTCTGAATCGGATATGAATCACTATTTTATCGATATGAAATTTCGAATACCCAATTTTTCGAATCAAATCTGATATTCGAAAATAGATACCCCTAGTCAATATGTAATGACCTTGCTTAAAGTTTTTTATTAATAGTTTAAAATTTAGAATTTAGTACTCATAATTGATTTATTTTTTAATTACTTTACCTTTCTTGGATCTTCTTAACTTTTGCTTTCCTATAAAGGAAGCTTTAAAAATATCAAAAATAGTAAATGCTTCATTAAAAGAAGAGTAAATATAACGTGAGATTCATTATCCATAGGAACTTTTTCTTTAATATAATCAATCATATGCATACACACACATATATATAACAAAAAAAATAAGTATACGAGCATGTGCATGCTTCATTGACTCTTCTAATCGTGTATCCAACATCATAGCTTTCTTTTGCACGTGCTATGAATTTTGAGACAGCTAAATTTCATGAGTCTAAACTCTAAAGTGCTTGCTCAGATTATTCTCAATAAATATTAATAAAAAAATAGATTATTCAAATTAGTCATTGCATGTAAAACTTGTGGTATTGTCACTTTATTAGTTTGTTATATAAAGAGTTAGAATTTAATTATACAATGTAAAACTGTTTTAGTTCAACATATTTTTATAACCATTAGATTTTAAAAACTAATGGTGGAAGTTAGAGATGAAACTAAACGGTATCCTTTTGAGTCAAATCACTAATGAAAAAAAAATGTACTGATTGTAATTTGTATGGAGATAATAATTTAATCTTATGAATTTAACAAAAAGTTTTAGTAGAAAAAAAGATGACACTTATTTTAAAAAAATTAAGTTCAAATAATTTTATCAGTAAAATATTTATATATTATCAAAAGTTAAGAAAATAAATATTACTTTATAATTTTTTAAATAAAAATAAATATTATATTATAATTGCCTTAAAATTATCCGATTTGAACTGCAATTCATGCACCCCAAGGAAAGGATATGGAGGACATTGGTGGGCTAAATGATAATAGGATTGTCCATATTTTCACCCCCAAAATGAATGATTACGGCCGTCCATATCCTCATACCCTTTTCAGCTTTTTCTCTCCTCCACTGGTACAATGTATTGTTTTGACAATCTTATATACGTAATAAAATTTATACAATATAAATTATCAGTTATTATTTAATATATTCAACTAATGGTTGAGAATTTAATCTTTACTATTAGTATAAAATAAATTTTAATTTTTCTAGATTCATTTTACATGACAATTTACATAAATATTGTTGTGGGATTATTTTTTCCCCAAAATATTGCATGTTCATTTTTATTTCATAATATATTGCACTTTCTACAGTAAAAATAAAGAAGGACTCATCTGAGTCTGACTTTAAACAATGATTTCAATTTTCAAAAAAAAAATTAAACACTCACCCAGGTGAGTCCGACTTTGAATAGTGAAAGACATGTAGAATGCAATATATTGGGACTCAGGTGGGAATGCAATATATTGGGACTCACCTGTGTGAGTCTTTAAATTTTGTACTGTTCAAAGTCGGACTCACCTGGGTGAGTCTTTAATTTTTTATTCGAAAATTGAAATCACTGTTCAAAGTCGGACTCAAATGAGTCCTTCTTTATTTTTACTGTAGAAAGTACAATATATTAGAAAATAAAAATGAACATGTAATATTTTGGGGAAAAAATAATCCCACAACAATATCTATGTAAATTTTCCCATTTTACATTATAAAAAACAATGCAAAATATATAAAAAGAGTATATAGCCACAAAACAATGATAAAATCCAATTCCCAAACTAGGGAAAGGAAAAGAAAGAAATTCCCAGCCGACCATTTCTTACATTTTGAATCTTTAGTTGCTTTTTTTCTCTCATGAAACTGAAACACCTGGGGCCTGGGCCTACTCTTCCATGTCTGTAGGCTGATTGAATTGTGCACTAAATAGTCAAATCTTGCCCTCATGCCCAAAATAATAAAAAAATGTTAATTATGAATTGATAAAACCCCATTATTGCAAAGTGAGAATTGTGAAAGCCTTTCTTGATGACCATTAGCTTGAGTAATATCTGCGTAATATACTTTGGTTCTTCAAATAAAATAATGTTTTATAAATGTAAACAATAAATAATTAAGTTTGACTTAAAATAATGGAGCTTCTAGGGAGATTGATGTTAGGTTACAGAACCACTAATTGGTCAGGTGATTAAAGATGTTCATATTATTTTATCTAGTATGAATTTAAATCCCGACACTTTACTTTCGAAATGTAATATTTTTTATTTAATAAAATAAAAATAAAAATGTGAAGATATAGTGTCCAAGTAATGGGGTTTTGAGTAAGACATGGCCCTGCACTAAATTGTTGGGTTAAGGTTGGCTGTGGACTGTTGAGGCCTGTGGGTGAGTTTAAATAGGAACGTTTCCAACCCAAATGTCATATTGAATTTTGGAGAAAACCAGAAGGAAATTGAAATGAAGACATTTGCGAAAACTTTTTAGGATAATTAATTGATATGTTTAGGGTTGAGGGTTCTTTTCTTTTGAAGTGATTTCGATTTGTTGTTATGTATTTTGTATTTGCTTATTTAAATATTCATCAAGGATATACAATAAGAGACTAAAGTCGGATATTTATTTAAAAATTTATTAAAATATATGGTGTGAAAGGCAATCTCATTTGCTCCCTCCTTACATTATTTATAGGGTAAACTCGTAAATGTTCACCGAACTTTTAGGGCGGATTTATTTTGGTCACCATATTTTTAAAATATTTAATAAAATTATCTAATTTTTAGTTCGATTTTAATACGGTCTCATGTTATCTTTCGTTAGAAGTCGACGTTAGTTTTCGTTTTTTCCTTGATAAAAATGGGTAAACTACACCAACCATCACTAAACTTTCTTCTCACACCTATTTTGGTCAATAGAGTTTAACAAATTTCAATTTAATAACTTAACTTTCAAATTGTTCATATTTTGGCCACTCTCAAATGACATGGTTATACAAATAGAAAAATTCGATTAACTCTTAAAAAATTCGGGTAAAAATTTATTTTTACTTTGCATATTAAATTTACCTTATTATCTCATAGTATTTGATATTTTAATAAGCAAAGTAAAAAAATATTACCCGAATTAAATATTTCAATTAACCGGTCAATCAATTATTCGATTTAATTGGTACGATATAAGATCGAAAATTGAATAATCTGAATTTAGCAATTAACCAATTTTTTTTAAAGAATTAATCGAACCCGGTTTCGGTACAAATTTTTAAAATAAGTTATTTCGATTCGGTTACAATTCACAATTTTAAGCAAAATTGATTAACCTATCTGATCTACTATATACAATATTTTTAAATTTTATGCATTGCAGTATCTTATAGTCTAGTGATTTTGATACCCTTCTAATTTTTTTAAAACAAAGTTTTGGCTCTGGGTAGGATTGATAGATGCGAACTTTCAATTTTTGACTTTTAATTTTGATATCATATTATCATATTTGATATTTTAATAAACAAAGTAAAAAATTATTTCCAGAATCAAATATTTTGGTTAATCGATTATCTGATTTAATTGGTACAATATAAGATCAAGAATTGAATAATCTGAATTTACCAATTAACCAAAATAATTTTTCAAGGATTAATCGAATTTTTTATTTGTATAAACATGTCATTTTAGAGTGGCCAAAATATAAACAATTCGAAAGTTAAGTTATTAAATTAAAAAATTTTAAACTCTAGTGACCAAAATAGGAGTGAGAAGAAAGTTGAGTGATGATTGGTGCATTTTACCTATTTTTTATTAAGGAAAAACGAAAACTGATGTCAACTTCTAACGGAAGGTAACATGAGGGAACAAACTAAAACTTCGGTGATTATATTGAAACCAAATTAAAAGTTGGGTAATCTTATCGAATATTTTTAAAGTATGATGACCAAAATAAATTTTACCTAAAAGTTCGGTGACCATTTATGTAGTTTACCTATATTTATAAGTTCATCTACTAATTGAACGTTTCCATGGCGTGCCAGAAGAGTCATCATTCTTTACACTGTGTAAATGTTGTGAGTGAATCCTGGTTGAGAAGCTACCCAGCAGAAGAAACTCCAAGCTGTTTCGGTTGAAGTGAAATTCCTAAGAACTTTGGAAACCAACCTACTAGTCCACACAAATTTAGCATCCCCACTTCAGGATTCCATTGTTTCAAGGCATTTGCCAAAGCTTTTGGATCCAACCATAGTTTCAATTTTAACATATGAATATCAACTCCCTCATTCACATTATCATCCCCATCCTCATCTTCATCATTAAGAACCGACACTCTTGATCCTTCCATCAGGCAACATTTCTACAAGAAACTCATCGGCCTCACCAGCAAATGAGTGAGTTTGTTGGGGAACGGCTCACGTGCAAAGGAGCGAATTTGTTGGTTTAGGAGGCTAAACAGGTTTTTACAAGACGAGAATCGTTTAAAATACATTGCCATTTTTATCAAATAAATAAGAAAGACCGGGCAATAATCAACAAACTAGCTTTGGGTTATGGCTTTTTCGCTACGACTAATTTTTGCCATAAACCCTAACCTAAAACCCTAAACCCTACACTTAATTTTGAGTGTGGGAGCATAAGTAAGGGCACCGAAAAGGGGCAGAGGATTTCCATGTATTTGTATTATTCTATTTCTTATGGTTTAATAGTAGGAAAATACTTTGATGCACAAGCCCTTTAATTTTATGGTTTAGGGTTTTAGGTTAGGGTTTAGGGGTTTAGTATGTATGGTATATAATTTAAGGGTTTAGGGTTAGAATTTAGAGTTTAAAGTTTAGGTTGCTAGGATTTGTGATTTAGATTTTAAATTTTATAAAATGATTGTGTAAAAAAATTTACAGCTTGTGCATCAAAATAAAACCCTTAATAGTATTCAAGTACAGTGTCATAACTAGCAACATACTATATTACTATGTGAGGAGAAAATCACAATAGTCGCAAATGAACAATCTCATTTGCAGTAAAAATATCTATATCAAAAAAACAATCTCATTAGCTTATTCAGTTCTATCAGGTATTAATTCTGTATTTTTTTTAATCTACAATATTTTAATAGACAGGAATCCGGTTCTCGAATGGTGTAAAAATAAAAGACCAGTTATTGTTCGGTTTTGTGAATCATAAAGGGTAGCTTCCTGTCATCCGAATATGATCGAGTGTTCTTTTAAGACCGTACTTGTTCACTGCTTGATTACCTTGCCTGAATCCCTCTCCATAAGCCGTGGATGGATTCGATTCAATGTTGTGCTTCAAAAAGCCACCAAGTTTCTTCTCAAAATCAGAGCGCCCGCCTTTCTTTGATGATGATGATGGTGGTGAAGATGATGAAGATGACGAGGATGAGGATGAAGTTGCATCACTTCCCGAGGCAGCATTGATCTCAGAGTCCAACCACATATGTGCCAAAACCTGACATATTCCTTCATTAACTTCTGGACTCAGAATCGGATAACCTGTCGAAATTCCCGCTCGGTTAATATTAAAAGAATTGCAAGCACTGATCATAGACTCGTAGAACAGATAAGCACCTTTAAGCCTAATGTCACAGACTTATTTCTTCAAGCTCGATCCGTGCGGCACTAGCACTCTCGGCACGATGCTAGTCAGCCTTAATGTCGCAACGCTATGGCAAACACAAGGAGCAAACGAGTTTACAAGGAAAGAACCTTGTATTAAGCAACGGAAGCTTTTACAAGATAGCTTTACAAGTGTGAGAGACTTCTTAGGTTATTTACAAATGAGGGAGGTGGCCCTATTTATAGGCTCCCACCTCCTCAACGGACGGCTAGGATCATTTTGATCCAACGGCTACAATTTTGCCTCCTAAAATATCTAAGGGATCTAAACTATTCTAGAGATTTCTATAGGATTCTACATATATCTCTAAGGACCTAAAGTATTCTAGACAACTCCTATAGATCTACACATTTCTATAGGTTTCTAGAATGTTCCAGACATCTCTAGAGTAGTCCTGATTCTTCCATAGTCTTCCAGGATCTTCTATAACATTCTAGATCCTTCTAGAATGTTCTAGATGCTTCCAGCATGTTCCAGGTTCTTCTAGAATGTTCCAGAATCTTCAAGAATCTTTTAGAGTTTTCTGGAATCTTCCAGGGCGTTCTAGGTGTCTCTAGACCTTTAGAGAGCCTCCCGGATCATTCTAGACTTGTGTAGAACCTCCTGGAACCTTCTAGATTCATGTAGAGACGTCTTAAGAGGGTTGTGGGCCTCTCTAGGCCGTTCTAGATCCTTATTTGGTTCATGCTTGGCCTTAAAACGTCCAAGGTTCTTCATTTTGCCTTGGTTGGCCCGAGTGCACTTAGGGGGCACTTCTCGGTCGTTCCTGGTGCACTTTGGCGGGGCGTGACATCCTCCCCCACCCGATCTCGCGACGCCCTCGTCGCGTCTCGGTCGAGCTGCTGGGGTGTTGCTGGTGTGCCTCCTTCGGCTCCTAGCTTTCCTCGTCTTCACCCCCGGCTTGGTAGCTTGATCTTGGGCAATCGTATCTGGTTGTGCCTTACCATCAACCCCTCTGATGAAGGCAACAAGACGCTTTCGTATCGGACATGACCTCATCACATGAGGTCCTTCACATAGGTAGCACTTTACCCTCGTGCTGGCCTTTGGTGCGGACTTAGCCTGTGTGTTGCCACGATTCCCTCTCGTGGGCTTGTCTTTGGTGACGCCACCTTGCTTACCCCGTGCAAGCTTGGTCGGTGACTTGGCCTTACCCTCGGCATTCGGAGATGATGGGTCGTCCTTGTGCTCCACGTCGAGCCTTGACCATGGCTTAAGTCCCTTGGTGTCTCGACCCTTGGGGATGGAACTTCCCTCGTTCCTCTTGGTGTCCCCCACTGATTGAAGTGCTGAGATGAGTTGCATGGAGCCCATTTGTGCACCCTCGTCGCCACTGTCGGTGTCACTACCTTTTCGGTGCTTGGCTAGGAGTGAATTAAGGGCTTGGCGTTGTGGGCATTCACGTGTCCAATGGTCACCATCACAAATGAAACAACTGCTTGGTGGTGACTTCCTCGCACCTTGAAACTCCTTGGACTTACCCTTGTCCTTGCTCTTCCAAGGGGATAAGTCTCGGTGCCTTGGTGAGTGGCCTTCTCGATGGCCCTCCTTATGTTGGCCCTTGTCTTCCCCTCCTTTAACATGACCGCCCTTCACATCCCTCGGCTTAGGGGTGGTCTCCTTGGGGCTCGAGTAGTCGACGAGGCTCTTGGCCACGGCAATTGCGTCGGCAAGGGTTTGGACTCCCCTTCGCCTTAGCTCGGTTTTGGCCCAACTTTGGAGACCATCTAAGAAGTAGAAGAGCGAGTCTTTCTCGGACAAATCAGGGATCTCGAGCACCAAACTAGTGAACTCCCTCACGTAGTCTTGGATGCTCCTCGACTGCTTCAACCTTCGTAGGCGAGCTCTTGCCTCATCCTCGGCATTCTCCGGATAGAATTGCCTTTTGAGCTCCCTTTTGAAATCGGAAAAGGTAGAGATGGTGCACGTACCTCTCTCGACATCGAGACGCCTTCTTCTCCACCAAAGCATGGCGGTGTCGGTGAGGTATAAGGTTGCGGTCTGGATCTTGGAGGAATCCTCCCTGATGCCAACGGCTTCTAAGTATTGCTCCAAGCCATACAAGAAGTTGTCTACTTCTTTGGCGTTGCGTGATCCCGAAAAGGTTTGAGGCTTGGGCACCTCGACCCTCCTAGCCTCCACGGTGGTGCTTGGCCCGGCTGCCATAGCACATTTACACAAGGCAAGGTCGCCTTGCAACGACTCTAGTTGGGAATGCATGTTGTCGAGTTCTCGTTGAAATGACTCACGTACCTTTGTGAGTTCTACCATGAGTGCGTCGCGTACTTCACCCATTTCCGCGCGCAAGGTCTCCTCTAGCTTGATCTTCATAGCCCTCACGGCTGTGTGGATCTCAGCATCCTCCACCTCAAGGCCTTCAATCCGCTCTTGAAGGTCGTCCACGTGGGCACCCATGCCCGAAACGTTTTCCTCCACGCGAGTCAAGCGCGACTCCAAGCTAGAGAGTACGTCCTTGGATTTGGCACGAGGCCTTCCTTCCGCAAGGTCGGCCCTTACTTTTTGCCCACCTTGGTCATGCGTGACCTCGGTCTCTGACGGGCTAGCGACTTGGTTCTTGGCGGTCTTGGCCATGCTCCCGAGCGATCGGAACTTGCTCTGATACCAACTGTCACGGACTTATTTCTTCAAGCTCGATTCGTGCGGCACTAGCACTCTCGGCACGATGCTAGTCAGCCTTAATGTCGCAACGCTATGGCAAACACAAGGAGCAAACGAGTTTACAAGGAAAGAACCTTGTATTAAGCAACGGAAGCTTTTACAAGATAGCTTTACAAGTGTGAGAGACTTCTTAGGTTATTTACAAATGAGGGAGGTGGCCCTATTTATAGGCTCCCACCTCCTCAACGGACGGCTAGGATCATTTTGATCCAACGGCTACAATTTTGCCTCCTAAAATATCTAAGGGATCTAAACTATTCTAGAGATTTCTATAGGATTCTACATATATCTCTAAGGACCTAAAGTATTCTAGACAACTCCTATAGATCTACACATTTCTATAGGTTTCTAGAATGTTCCAGACATCTCTAGAGTAGTCCTGATTCTTCCATAGTCTTCCAGGATCTTCTATAACATTCTAGATCCTTCTAGAATGTTCTAGATGCTTCCAGCATGTTCCATGTTCTTCTAGAATGTTCCAGAATCTTCAAGAATCTTTTAGAGTTTTCTGGAATCTTCCAGGGCGTTCTAGGTGTCTCTAGACCTTTAGAGAGCCTCCCGGATCATTCTAGACTTGTGTAGAACCTCCTGGAACCTTCTAGATTCATGTAGAGACGTCTTAAGAGGGTTGTGGGCCTCTCTAGGCCGTTCTAGATCCTTATTTGGTTCATGCTTGGCCTTAAAACGTCCAAGGTTCTTCATTTTGCCTTGGTTGGCCCGAGTGCACTTAGGGGGCACTTCTCGGTCGTTCCTGGTGCACTTTGGCGGGGCGTGACACTAAGCCAAGCATGCATCATCTCATGAGGCAGGATAGATCCTGTCAGCAGCCTGTACATAATAAAAGAGTTTTCGGTTTTGGGCCAAAGTAACAAAAATACAGCACTGAAACGAAACATGAAACAATACCTAGGAAGACCATACAAAATGAGAATAGCTGTAACTTCCCATCGACGAATTAGCCTGTGGGGTTCAGTATTCACGTCAATAAACCGATAGCCTGCCCCAATCCTTGGCCTCCTCAGAACCTGGTAATTTGAATCAAATAAACATGCAAATCTAGTTAAACAAGAAGCTGTCTCGAAAAACTGAACTACAGGAGTTAAGAAGAATCCGAGTGGAAATTCGTACAGTGGTAACTGTCTGTTCTTCGGACAAGCAGAGTCCTCTAGTTTCTGGTAAGTGATGATGGCCCTGACCAAAATTAAGATGTTATGTTAAACAAGACTAAGGTAATTTCCTCTTATAGATAAAGCTTCCAGTGCTTAAGCCTTACGTTCTTTTCTCCCACCATGGCCTCATTTAGAGCTTGCCTCTCGACAAGAAGTAGAGGAACCTGTTGTTCCACTTTCATATTTAATCCTTCATAAAATTCTTGGATTTTGAGGTAAAGAGGTTGACATTCATCAGTGTCCATAATTGCGGAATCTAGACACTCTAGGCACAGCTTCCGACCATCGTCAAGCGACAAATATGTTGTATCGGCCAACTACAAAAGATACACTTTTAGGCCAACTACAAAAGGATTTCATTCCCTTCTCTTCCTTCCATTTTCTAAAAGACAAAGGGAGCATCTTTCAACTCACCTCCATTCTTCCACAACTACAACAGCGAGGAGTACCATCACACTTATGTGAAGGACAGTACATTTGCATCCAGTAGGGATGTGCACAGTACTCAATTACACCGGCTGGATTCGTTGGAATCTGTCAAAAGAAATGAGGTCAGATTACCATGGGGAAACAAATTTAACTCGATGTACAACATGTTAATGCTTAAACTAGATAACACAATGTCCTAAACTTCAAAAAATCAAACGGCCTCCGAGCAGCTGGTCATGCAGCAGTCAACAATGCATATTAAGAACAGTTTATCAGAATTTTCTTCAGATTCAGAAGCCTGTGATGGACTAATAAGTATATTTAAAAATGCCACTTCGGAATAGCTAGCATATGCCGGAATTAGTCTTGAATTGGGTGAAGGAGGCCGGAATTAGCAAAATAAATAAGTCGATAAGACCATGATCAGATGGATTTAGCACTTACAAATTTCCTGCAAACAACACATTTTGGATGCTGCTGCTCTTTATAGCAGGATTTATGAAAAGGGTGATTCCCTGACATTGAAAACTATCACCAGAAAATAAACTTCAAGATTAGGCCATATACAACATACATGCCTGTATACCAAGTACGGATACGGTACAAATGTAAGATAACAAATAGAAAACTATGTGTTTAAAAGTTACAAACTAAAAATAGGTAAATTAGATGACATATATACCTCATGATCATTAATTGGCTGGTTGCAAGCATGACAGCGGAAACATTCTGGATGCCAAACAGAACCCATTCGACTAAGGCATCGTCCATGACCAATCTCTGCATAGCAACCAGCACAGATTCTGCCAAGCAGCAACATTTTGTAAACTAGGTCAGGTTTCATATGAAACATGTGAATAGACTCAATTAATTTCAAGGAACAAAATTATCATATTTATATATTTGCAATTTGTATTAAGTTCTCTAATGCAAAAAAGTTAACAAGTAACGTACCTGTTACTAGCTGAAAAGAAGAATGGATAAGGTGAAAATGAACCCCCATGACCATAACGAGGCGGAGACTCCACATTCAAACTTTCTTGAATTGCCTTAGCAAGTTGTTCGTCTTCCTCCTGTTGAACTTTCTTGCCTTTTTTATCTACTTCAGACAGGGAAAGTGCAATAGCACAATCAATTTCATCTTTGTTAAAACCATCCGAACCTTCCTGCATCAAAGTTTTCCAACAAAGATTCACAGAGTTAACACTAGAAAAAAAAACCTCATAACATTGATTGAAACACGATCATGCAGACCGAAGTCTATGAATCATAACATTACATGCATAGATAAATGTGTTAAATTAA
Organism: Hibiscus trionum; assembly: GCA_030270665.1. NCBI lineage: Eukaryota > Viridiplantae > Streptophyta > Magnoliopsida > Malvales > Malvaceae > Hibiscus > Hibiscus trionum. The sequence goes on along the minus strand of BSYR01000006.1, from coordinate 24,490,981 downwards.
ACCTAATCAACATTATAAGAATCAATGATATCTGAACACATGCAACCAGTGAATAATTATGAAGAGCATAGCAGTACCGTTGAACGGCGAGGCTGATCTGAAGTCCTATCAGCGTTGCATCTCCCATGATATCGCCCTTTATTACTTGAACCTTTGAGAATCTTTTTCAGCCAACCCATTACTTGAAGTGCTATTTGCTAACCAGCCGTAGGCAGTGTTTTGCCTGCAACACCAAGTAATTCAATTAGGAAAACAGAAACAATTTCAAAACCAAAAATGCAATAGCAATTATAACTAATCATTGGGAATTAAAGAAAAAATATAATTAAAAAACAATAACTGTTTATATAATGTTACATAATTAGAAAAATGCAATAGCAATTATAACTAATCATCCCAACTGACTGTCAAGGCTATTGAATTGAATACTTAAAAAAAAACTACTTTAACATAAAAATAGATAAGAGAGAAACCAGTCAATGACAGTACCAATTTTGACTCTAATTATAAAACTCAAATCCATTGGAGAAATGGACTGAAGTACAACATGGATTTCCCAAATCCATTCCCATAAAATAAAATTTCCCCATGGATCAGAATCCAAATTCCCAGAAATTCACACACGTGTGGCTATCAGTAGGGGTGTTCATGGTAGATTAATTGTATTGTTTAGCTTAGACGATTGGTTAACCGTTATAACAATTATTAATCATAACTTAACCGTTAAAAAAATAGTTAACTGTTAATTTTTTAAATAGTTAACTATTGTTAAGAAACGACTAGGTTACAGGTTAACTGTTAACCCATAATCTTTTCAAATATTTATTATTTCTTTTTAAAATAATAAATTTATTTTCTCTCTATTTCGAGAAAACAGAATTTATGTGGTTTTGGTGGCTTTTCGAAAAATTAATGATCCAAAACCCTTGGCATACTTGATTAGGGTTGAGTTGAGTTGACTATTATAATTTAGTTAAAATTCTTTTAAATAAATTATAATTTAAAATAAATTCTTTTATCTAATAAGAAATTCAAATCTAACTAAACTAGATATTATTATAATTTTTGACTTTATGTCTAAATTAAAAGATGATAGTTAGTGTGATCAACGTTGATGTTATTGGAAGTGTTCATTTAATTACAATTTTTTATCATAACCTATTTTATCTATAACTAAAATTAATGACTTATTTTTTTTTTTGAAATAATGACTTAATTTTTAGATATTATTAAAGGATCAAATTTATATTTAACACTTTTTTTTTCAATACAAGTAATACAGCACTATCGTCGAATGGAATGTACTAGAAAAACATCTGACGAAGGGAACGATTGATTTATACAAGGATTGAGAATTCTGTACCCGACACTAATCAACAAAATTATTTTTAAAACTTTAATAATTTCTCAATAAAAAATTGATAATAAATTCGTTACTACTCATAAATAGTAACATCCATTTTATAAAATTCGGACACTTCTTGTGCTTAGGGATGACAATAAATCGACTTGGATCAAATTTTATAAAGTTTAAGTCTAATCCAATTAATAATTGGACCTTCAAAAAAATTTAAATTCGAATCCAAGTCCAATTACATAAATTTGAGTCTGATCCAATAAAACATCTAAAATTCAAATCCGAAAGTCTAAATCCAATTAATTTTCATCAAACGAATTGAGGTGATTAAGGGTGAAGAATTACCTATTTAAAATTTAAAATTCTGAATTTGGAGAAGATAGATACCCAATCACGATTCCACGATGTCCTAAGCCGCAACGATAACGCTCCAACCTCTACGTAGTTCACCCAGTTGAAACAGGCATATAAAACTATTTATAAATTATTTAGTGAATTTTTTCAAAATACATTCATGACTGCTAGATTTCTCGTACCTTTATATAACCCTTGTAATCCTAATTCAACTTATATTAAGATTTCAAAATATATATATATATATAATCCTAATTTAATTTTAATTAGGATTTTAATATATATATATATAATCTCAATTCAACTCAATTAGGATTTTAATATATATATATATATATATATATATATTAAATATATATAATTCAATTACGATTTCAATATATATATATATATAATCCCAATTCAACTTAATTAGGATTTCAATATATATCGATATTTTTAAATCTAAGAGTTTTAAATGTTTTTATTCGGATTCATATATGGATCAGACTCGGATCGAATATGGATTTAGATCGAATTCGGATCATGGACATTGCCATGATCTGATCCACCTCCTATTAAGACTCATACCTTTTTTTCGAATTCAAATTCGGACTTTTTTTAACAGATTTGGATCATTTTTTTCTCTTCGAATCGAATCGGATTCAACTTATATTGCGATCTCTACTTGTGCTGCGATTGTAACTAAGCAGCAGTTATTGGTGCGGGGTTCGAATCTGCAGCTCCATAAGTCCAATTGGTCACCTCCATCAGTTGGATGGGTCAAACTCAATTCAGACAGTGCTAGGAGGGCCGCTGATAAGAACTCGTGTTGTGGGGGGTTTTCCGTGATCACACAGATACTTGACTTTATGGTTTCACTAAGTTTACCGGACGATGTTCTATTATTGAGGCTGAATTGTGAGGGATTTTTTCGGGCATAACTATTGCTTGAGAGAAAGAATTCCGACGTGTTATGATTGAAACCGACTGCTTGGAGGCCTTAAAATTGATTTAGCAACAGTCCATGATTGCTTTGCTTCGCTATATAAGGGTATTGGACGCTAAGGAATGAAGGAGTTCGTCTCATCATATTCGAAAAAATTATTAGATGAATCATGAATTCTGTTCACCACGTCATCCGTGGTCCCAGCCAATAGAATTCATTCATATATTTTTTTATTTTAAGGTGAATTATCACCTCTTTCCTACATGTTAATAGAGAATGAGTAGTTAATAAGTAGTTAATTTAAAATAGATGGATCTTATTAGCTGTACCACAGATAACCTGGTGAACAAATTCCATAAAATAATTTCTCTATTCATAGGGATGGGAACAAAGTAGTTGATTGCATGGCAAAGTTAGCAGATAGCTCGAAGCTTGATTTGCTTTTCTTTGTAACTCCCCCGGTTAGTGTTCATTTCCTGCAAGAGGATATAGCGTTTCTTTCTGATTTAAATTAATGTGCTTGCTTTGTATATTATTATTATGTGTATTTTTTTATTCAAATTAGGTTTAGGAAGTTTTTATGAGACATATAGTAATAATTCCTTTTTCATAAAAAAATAGCATCCATTTTGCACATTTATTTATTATAGTGCTTGGCCTTGAAATTTAATAAAAATCCATCCATGAAAAAATTATTAGATAAATTTAGTTTATCATGTCATTTGTGGTCTCAGTTAATAAGGTCTATTTATCTTATTTTAACTTTCAAATAATCACTAACTTTTTATTTTCGTGTAGAAAAAAAGTAAAAATCAACCTTAGAAAAAATTGAGATGGATGAAACTTATTTGCTAGGGTTACGGATCACATAGTGAGTCAAATTCATCTAATAATTTTTTCCTGCATCCCTCTCAATAAACAGCCTGTAACCTCTCTTTATCTTACACGTGTTGGTTCGAGACACATTGATGTCTGCATGGACCACCGCTCCCACGTGGCCTCGTCCCCACTTTGCCGGCAGTGCCACGTGGGCCACCAGATGGGGAATTTTGGACCACCTCTAAGACATAATACAGTCCTTCGGGAGAGAGAGCTTCTATTTTCATTTATTTTTATTTCATCAGAAGTGCTGTGGTTTCAATAAATTGGGGTCGTTTTCATGTATGGTGCCATGCCCAATAAGGCAGTGGCATCCCATAAACCGAACACTCAATCACCTTTGTTTTTAAGATGCCTTTTCTTTTTTATTTCCCCCCTAAATTTATCCCATTTCCTATCTCAGTTTTACCTACTACTTTGGTCAATTAAAGAAAAAGTGACTTTAAAAAAGAAGGGTAATGGTTCCAGGAAAAAATAAATTATATAAAACAAGATAGTATAGGTTTCGAGTGCTTCTTAAATAGAAAATAATTGATATTTGTTTAAACCACAAATGAGTTTTAACGAAGTGTCATAATGTTTTAATTGATTTGTTTTATATTTAATGTATAATTTTTATATTATTCAAAATTTTCTCCATTCATAAATAAGAATATACGACAATATCAATCGAACTATACTCAACCAACATCAATCAATATTTTAATTAATATCTTTCGAATGATCTTAAAATGATTACAAAAAATAATATTCATTTAACACTGAAATGGTATGGCATATAAACCAAAATCCAGACAAAACAAAATTGAAAGGCTTCCGATTAAAATCATCGAAAAATCACAGCAATGCTTCTACAACCCCTTAACAAAAGGACCAAGAAAAGCAAAAAAGGTAAGCATGCTTTCAATAGCTTCCCTCAACCTTTCTACAATATCAATATTTCATCCTATTCCTTTCTTAACACAAATTTTAATTTTTTTGACAAAATTTTAAATATAATTCTAATCTTACTTAGAGGGGAGGGAAAGAGAGATTTTAAGAGAAAGAAGGGAGTGTTCCTAATAAGTTTAGAACCTATGATTTAAAAAAATACATGAGAACAAAGATGAACAGTTTAGCCAACATGCCAAATGTATTTGCTCAACACAATTTTTAATTTTAACTGTTCCAAATTTTATAATTTTATATCCACCTTTAAACAAAAGCTATGACTTTGTCTCTTATTTCGCTAGTGAAATTAAAAAACTCCATCACCAATATATATAGGATAAATATCCTATACACTGGTGATGGAAACTAAAATTTTTTACAAGCGATTTAATTTTAGGGTATAAAGACTTAGTTTAGGGTATAAGTTTTAGGGCTTTAGGTGTAGGGGTTTAGGTTAGGGTTTAGTTTTTAGGGTAATATGGTGAGGATTTAAGTTTTAACCTATAAACCTTGAATTATAACCCTAAACCTTAAATTTAAACAACTATCTCTAAATTTTAAACCCCTACACCTAAACCCCTAAACTATATACCCAAAACTAAGTCCATATACCCTAAAACTAAAGCCCTTATGAAAACTTTCAGTTTCCATCGCCTGTGTATAGAATATTTATCCATATATATATATAATAGTTTTCTTTAAAGTACTTAATTATTAATGCATACATTATTTATTTATATAAAATCTACACACATTTAAAGCACATTTGATCAATTTTGTAACTTGAATCTCTTAAGAATTTATATAAAATCTGTTAGTTTAGTGAATAAGACACTGAATCTCTTTAAGTAAAATTAGAGGTTCAAATTACGACATTGCCAATGAACCAATTTGAGTTGGGAAGATCATTTTATCACAAATCTCTACGGTACGCAATCTAAATTAATTGACCAATAAATTAAATATTGATATTATAAAAGTAAATATTAAATAATCACGCATAAACGGAACGATATACACAACACTAACTAATGATTCCATTCATACTAAAAAAGCTGATTAGCTTTGATGGATACACGGCGTAAGGGTAGAGGGAACAAGGTATGGACGTTATTCGTGGCAAACCTCCCAAATCAACTTCATTGGAAGGGTGTATGGCAAGTATTTGATCGCCATGGAGTTGTAGTCGACGTTTACGTTCCCTGGAAAAGAGCGAGAGATGGAACCCGGTTTGGTTTTGTGCGAATGGCATCAGCAACGGATGCAGACAGAGTAATTGAGAGGCTCGATGGTTTCTGGCTATACGGTTCCAGGATTCGAATTTCGATGGCGTACGATGGGGGGAATCGTTTCAGGAAAAAGGGTGATTCCAAACCCCAATCGAGTCATCGACAACAGACGTTGAATGGGAATCATACGAATCGATTGTCATCAAAAGACCCAGCAGTTAGAAGGGAGCCGCCGCAAAGGTCTAAACCTACAGAGAATAACATGTCAACGAAGAGAGGAGGTGAGGGTGGAATTTCAAGTTCACACGGATCTCCCCCAGAAGAAGGAAAACAACAAGAATTGAATTCCAGGAAGAGAGCAGTGGGGATAATTGATGAGAAGAAATCAGAAATTCTCCAAACATGTGCTGTTGGTTTCTGCCGCAAGCCATATCAAATCGCGGAATTGGCAAAAGAATTGAATGCTGCTGGATTAATAGGGCTATCAGTGATGAGAATATCAGGGGCGGTGGTATTGATGATGTTCGACACAGTGGATATTAGAGAAGAAACCTTGCGTGCGAACCGTCTTGATCAATGGTTGGAAAGTGTCTCACCATGGTCACCAACAACGGTGATCCCAAGCCGAAGAATTTGGCTCTCAATAGGGAACATGCCGATACATGCCTGGTCGGAGGACTCATTCAAAAACATTGCGGCCATTTGGGGAGTGTTGACGAGGATAGATATTGAAACTTTAAGACCGTCGTCTTTTGAAAGGGCGAGAATCCAGATTGAAACGGATTGGATATACCATATAGATGAGATTGTCGAACTAGAAGTGGGAAAGGATATTTATCAAATCCGTGTGCTGGAAGTTGAGGAAGCGATAGGACCTAAATGCGACTGTAGTTGCGAGTATGATAATAGTGAGAGCAATTCCAATCCGGGAGACAGAGATGTTAATTGGAAAACCAATTCGGCCTTCATCGATAATGAATCCTTGGGAGACACAGTGGTACCAAATTCGATTTCGATACAGGCGACGAAGGCAAGGGATGATATAGTGGTAGACCAAAGCTATCTTAACCGGATTTGGAGGGATAATCAACGGGAGGGATGGGGAGTAGTGGAGACCTCCAGTTGGATGAGTGACGAATTGGTGGGTATGATCAACAGGGATGAAGGAGAACGGAGTATGGGTGATGTGGGAGGTGCGGTGCAGGAAGTCGATAGTATTTGTTTAATGCAATCGCAAGAGAACAGGAAGGTTTTAAGCCCAGTGGCGAGTGGCCCGCGGATGGAAATTCCAAGGGCTAATAAAGCAACTATAGTAGAAATTAATGGGGAACAAAAACGCATAAGGCAACTAGGGGAAATTGAAGCTTGTTTGGCGATGGCTGGACAACATCCGACAATTGAACAGCAAACAAAAAAAGGGCGTGGTAGACCGCGGAAGAAGAAGACTCTACCATCGGAAAACGAGGTAATTGCAAATGGCTCTCTTTCCGATTCTGATTTTGTGATACGTAAGCAAGGGTTATTGCGTGAGGCTAGAGAAATAGTTGAATTGGGAAATTTGATCGGAGCGGTAACGGAGGGTCGGGAAGAGGAAGTTATCAGCGACATTGCGCGCCTTATTGAAGCGCGCAATCAAAAGCTATAGCAAACAATGAAAGTGTTGTCGTGGAATGTCCGGGGAATAGGGGCGTTATCGAAAAGAAGATCTATCCAACGTGTGCTACGACAACATAAATGCATTTTGGCTCTTTTACAAGAAACCAAAATGGAAAACGTAACGATGGAAGTGGTGAGACAATTATGGTATGAAGACGTGGTTGATTTTTTTTTGTACCGTCGGTTGGGAGAGCGGGGGGACTTATAGCAATGTGGGATCCTAAGGGGTTCCAATTGTCTTCGAAGGATAAGCGAGGAAATTTGATCATCTTAATGGGACAGTGGGTGTCTGATGATTGGGAGGCTGGTTTGATCGGAGTATATGCACCGAGTACATGTGGAGAACAACAAATTTATTGGGAGGTTATTAAAGCAGTGATGAAGGATCAACCTATTGAGTGGTGCATTTGTGGCGACTTTAATGAGGTGACGAATGAGGAGGAACGTTCAAGAGGAAGCCACAATGTGAGAGGTATGAGAATGTTTTGTGATTTCATTGATTATATTGGAGTAGTTGACGTGCCTATGCAGGGAAAGAGGTTTACTTGGTTCGGTCCGGGGGGAAAAGGTAGCCGTTTGGATCGTTTCCTTGTGACGCAAGGATGGGTAAACAGATTCGAGGGGTTGACGGTTGTAAATCTACCGAAGGAACTGTCCGATCATGCACCAATTATGTTGATGGGGGATGTTTATGATAGTGGACCCAAGCCTTTTCGCTTCTATAATTTTTGGCTAAAAGATATAGCGAAAATAGAGGCGGAATGGAATAGATTATCCACGGTTGAAGTAGGCATGGGGATATCGCAAAAACTTAAGGGTTTAAAGTCTATGTTGAAAGGTTGGCACAGGGGTGTGGAAGACATTGAATTGCAGTATAAACAAGTGGTAGCGGAGTTGGATGTTTTGGATGCGAATGTGGGGAGCTTGGGACGGTCGAGGGATGTTGAATTGCGGGCAAGGGAGTTATACCAAAGACTTTGGAAGATAGCGAATTTGAGGGATTCAATCTGGAGACAAAAATCACGCATGTTGTGGATGGCGGAGGGGGACCGAAACATGAACTTTTATCATAAGATGGTAAAGATTCACCAACTTCATAATAAAATTGCTGGAATACAAGTAGGAGATCGGTGGGAGACCAACCCCGAAAGCATGAAATTAGTGTTTCACAAGGAGTTCCAGCAGCATTTTGATAAGCCTATTACCGCGGGTATCATGGTGCCACAAGTGCAGTTTGACAGATTGTCGTGTGATCAACAACGGGGGCTGGAAATTGCATTCTCGGAAATGGAAGTGTGGGCTGCGATAGGGAGTTGTGAGGGGGAGAAGGCGCCGGGACCGGACGGTTTTCCGTTTGAATTCTTTAAGAAAGGTTGGAGTTTTCTTAAGGATGATGTGATGAGCTTCATGAAAGATTTTTATGTTTCCAGCCGGTTGGCCCCAGGCATGAATTCTACATTTGTTGTCTTGATAGCGAAGAATGAATGTCCACGCTCAATTGGAGATTATAGACCGATTTGCTTGCTGAATTCGGTTTACAAAATCTTAGCGAAAGTGTTGGCGAAACGACTACAGGTGGTGCTGCCATCTTTAATCTCGGATGTACAATCAGCTTTTATTCGTGGTAGACAAATATTGGATGGCATCTTGTTAGCTAACGAGATAATTCACTCTTTGAAGAGAGGTGCTTGGGCGAATGGATGTGTGATTTTAAAATTAGATTTTGCGAAAGCGTATGATTGTATTGATTGGGGCTGTCTACGAAGTGTTATGTGTGATATGGGTTTTGGGGAGCGATGGAGGGATTGGATTATGGAGTGTGTGTGTTCAGCCCGATTATCGATTCTAGTTAATGGTAGTCCTTCGAGGGAATTTCAGATGAGGAGGGGCCTTCGTCAGGGTGACCCGTTGTCACCACTATTATTTGTGATTGTTGCTGAGCTGTTCCATCGATATATGATCAATGCGGAACAAATGGGGCTGATCAAAGGTGTTAGAGTGGTGGGGGACATTTGGTTGTCGCACCTCCAATTTGCTGATGACACAATAGTGTTCCTTTCCGGTGACATCGAGGAGGCGAGAAATTTAAAACGCGTGTTGCATTGTTTTGAATTTGTATCAGGCCTTCAAATTAACTTTGAAAAGTCATGTCTTTATGGTGTGGGAATTGACATGGAGGTAACGAGGGAGGTAGCTGCAATTCTCGGCTGTCCAATTGGGGAGCTGCCAATTTCATATTTGGGGGTCAAGTTAGGGGTACATCCGCGTGGGGAACATTTGTGGGAGCCGCTGATCCGTAATGTGCGTCGGAAACTTGCTGGTTGGAAGCGGAAGTCCCTCTCTTTTGCGGGCAGATTGCTTCTGATTAATTCGGTCCTTTCGGCACTTCCCGTTTACTACATGGGAATATTTATGGTGCCTAAGAAAGTTATTAGACGTATAGATTGCATTCGCCGGAATTTCTTGTGGGGAGGATCGGAGGAGAGGTCGAAGTTGAGTAGGATTAGTTGGGACATGGTGTGTAAACCGAAAAATATGGGTGGCCTTGGGGTGGTAAACTTGTGCACGAGAAATCTGGTTCTTTTGGATAAATGGGCTTGGCGTTATGCACAGACGGACAAGTCGTTGTGGAAAGCGGTGATAAAGGCAAAATATGGCACTGCGGTTCAGCATTGGAAATTTCAGAATAAGGGGAGGCGTCATATGTCGACATTGTGGAAACAAATAGTTGAGGTGCAGGAAGAGGAACATGTGGCAGCATATACCAATGACGAGCAGTTTTTATGGCTTGTGGGGGAGGGGACGTCGGTACTGTTTTGGTGGGATGTGTGGGCGATTGACGTCCCGTTAAAGGTAGTGTATCCGCGACTCTTTGGTTTGGCGACTAATAAATTGTGCTTTGTAAATGAGATGATGAATTATCCGATGGGGGAATGGAAGACATATTTTCGAAGGGAATTGAGGGTTTTTGAACTAAAACAATTAGACGAACTAAAGGCTAGCGTGATAGCGGTGAACCTTCATGTGGGTGTTGCGGACAGATTGGTTTGGAAACATGCTGTTTCGGGATCGTTCTCAGTGGGAAAATTGTATGATCTGATGAGTGCGCGTGGGATTTCGGATACAAAGAATGTGGGAGCGATTTGGAACATGCCCCTTTTACCAAAAATTCAATGCTTCCTTTGGTTCATTTTGATTGACCGTTTACCGACTTTGCGTATGCTTTTTGATCGTGGCATTCCTATCCCATTAAAGGCGTTGGGCTGCCGATGGTGTGCGCGGGGTGAGGACAGCAGCGACCACATCCTATGGTCATGTCAGTTTGCTGTCGAGGTATGGTACTCTTTCTTTTCGTGGTGGGATGTGGCGGTGGTGAGGCCGCAAACGGTGCAGGAGTTTATTGATCAGTGCTGGGGGAGCTGGTTCTCTGGGGAGGCTCGAGCATGGTGGGTGATAGGGTGTGCTAGTGTGCTATGGTCCTTATGGTTGGGCAGGAATGAACTCATCTTTCAAGCGAAGCGGGCGACGAGCAGTAGGATATTCTTCCTGGCGCAGCTCAGAGCACTTTATTGGACTCGAGCGTTTATGCATGACTCGTGCGTGAACGAGGCAAGCTGGTGGGGCTGCCCGCGGATCAGCTGGTCGAGGCAAAGGGAGGATAATATGGCACGTTTGCTTAGTAGGTGGAAGCCGCCGGTGGAGGGAGTGTGGAAGTTCAATGTGGACGGTGCCGCGAGGAGTAAGCCGGGTAGGGCGGGATGCGGTGGAGTGCTACGGGATAGTAGTAGCCGTATTGTGGCTATGTTTTCGGGTTCGATAGGAATAGCGGATTCAAATGTGGCGGAGATCCAAGCGATAGCTTATGCGTTGCGCCTGTTACGTGAGATGCAAGTAGTCACGGTATCCTCCATTGTGATGGAATCGGACTCTATGGTAGCGATTTCATGGATGAATAGCTCAGAGAACCATCCGTGGAAGTTGTGGCAATGGTTTCAGCAGATTGAGGAGGATAGTGCGAGGTTGTCGTGCGTGTGCTTCAACCATATCTATCGAGAGGCAAATGGGTTGGCGGATTCTTTGGCAAAGAGTGGTATAGTGAGACGTGACTGGGTATGGTTGTATAGCAATTAGTGTGTGTGTCCCATTGGCACATGCAACTCGGTACTCTTTTCCTCTATTTAGGATTAGAGAGGTTTTTAATGAGGCCGGGTTGCACTGTGTTTCTTGTATGATTTCTTGGCTAATAAAATCATACATGCTTTTCAAAAAAAAAAAATGTTATCTAACATTTAAGATATTTGGTCTGCCCAAATTTGACCAAAGGATTCCTGTCGTTTTGATTGTATACATCTATTTTTTTTTGTTTCCCCATAAAAACATAAACAAGCAATTCAATAGGTTAGTGTTTTGAAGTACTAATTATCCCATTTATACATAAACTATACCATATTCTTATTTTCATACATAATATTTTAAAATTCTCAGTTTCATACATATGGTATTTCGTCGTTAACGAGTTTGCCCACTTCCGCCATGGAAGCTGACGTGACATTTTTTTTAAAATTACCATTTATTTAAAGGCATACTCGCCGAATTGATCCTTCAAGGTTTATTATTTTTTAAATTCAACCTTATTGTTTTTCAATTTCGACCTTAAAAGTTTAAAAATTCTAAATCCTCAACATAAATCCTAAACCCTAAACGTTAATCATAAAGTTTAAAAAATTTAAACCCTAAACCTTTAACTATAAATCCTTAACCATAAACTCTAAATATTAAAATCTAAAACACTGAACCCTAAAAACTCTAACCTTTTTTCCAACCACCAACTCCGATCACCCACCAGCTGGCAGTTACAACCTCCAACGATTGCCCCTATAACTTTTCCACTTTCGTCCGACTTCGTTCATGCCCGTAACGTCTTCAGCCGTGATCTCCATCAACCGTTCGAAACTCCCTTGATCGTTTCAGTTCCCGTCACCACCCAGATCCGTCGCAAGCCTTATCGTTTTGACCTAGCCCCGTTCAATTGCCCCTATCGCTTGGTCCTTTTACCCAGATCTGCCTCTCCTTGCGTCGATGGAGATCGTCGAACGATGTGTCTAAGAGTAGTGACAGAAAATTGAACCGACAAAGGGTTTCGAGTGGTCGATGGAGGTCACAGCTGAAGACGTTACAAGCTTAAGCGAAGTCGGATGGAAGTGGGAAAGCTATGGGGACGATCGTCGGAGGTTGTAACGGTCGGTTGATGGGTGATCAGAGTTGGCGGTTGGAAAAGGGGTTAGAGTTTCTAAGGTTTAGTATTTTAGATTTTAAGATTTAGGGTTTAGTGTTAAGGACTTATAATTAAAGGCTTATGGTTTAGATTTTTTAAAATTTTAGGGTTTATGATTTATGTTTAGGGTTTATGATTTTCAACTTTTAAGGTCAAAATTGAAAAATAATAAACTTTTAAGGTTGAATTTGAAAAATAATAAACCTTGAAGGACCAATTCAGCTATTATGCCTTTAAATAAATAGTGGTTTTTTTAAATGTCACATCATCTTTCGTACATGCCACGTCAGTTTCCGTGACGGAAATGGGCAAACTCGTTAACGGCGAAATACCATATGTATGAAACCGAGAATTTTAAAATATTATGTATGAAAGTGAGAATTTGATATAGTTCATATGTGAATGGGGTAATTAACCCTTTTTTGAAATTAGAAGTTTTGAGATAAGATTTATAAAGATATTTTACCCTTAATAATTATAAAAAATCTCTAAATAACCCAAATTTAATATTTTTTATTTTAATTCTTCACCCTCGCGTATTTACATTGTGACATTCGTAAACTAATAATTTTTGTTTTTTCCTTTTTATTCTCACACATTTATATTTGTGTTTAAATTTAATAATTAATTAAAGTGTATTAAAAATAATTATATAAATAATAAATTGACATATAGATCCTTCAAATATGCTTAATAATGTTATTTAAAAAAATTATTTTTCATAATCAAATTAATTAAACAAGTATCGAATCTTTATGTCATTTTGCTTGTTTAAATAACCAAACAACTATCAACTATCAGTTAATTTTATTTTTTACCAAACACTTTTATACAATCAGCTAATTATTTGTTGTACTGTAAGTGGAAAGTTATTTTTTTTAATCAAAGGGTGGCCTCGTTAAAAACCCCCCTCATATCGTCTGATCGCAAGGGATCGTCGAAAGCGGAAGGGGGAAAAGAGTGTCAATTTATTCAATAAAGAAAAGTCTGTGTGTACATTATCACCATTTGCAAAACGCAAAACACAAGAACCATGCATATGATCCCCATATATCTAGGCAAAAAACAGTCCCTATTTCGCTCAGGGTGAATCTAGCCAATACCAGCCTTGGCCAACTCGTCCGCTTCCACATTGTAGGCTCTCGCTATCAATCGAAATACACATTCCTTCGACTTCCCCAAAGTAGCTATATCCTCCACCAAGCTCTTAAACAACATTGGACATGATGCAGGATTTCGGATCCAAGCTACATCGATGGAGCTATCACATTCAATAATTGGCTTGCACCTCCTGCATTCACTTCCAGCTATAAACAACAGCATCCCCCTCTTCATCGCCAGAAGTTCGGCCAGTATCAGAGGTTCCGGACCGCAGCTTTTCGAAAATTGGAAGATGATCGCCTTGTTGTGATCTCTGGCCAGTTCCCCAATCCCTCATGCGCTTCTATCAGACAACATTGCTCCATCCACATTTACTTTTATAAAGCCCGCATAAGGAGGTTGCCATGCTTGTGCTGATGCCGATTTTGAGGTTGCCTTAATGTATCTATCTGCCGTCCTTGGGTTATTAACTATGTCGATCTTAGAGACCTGTGATTTGTTATATTTTGCACAGAACCAACTGACCAGGCGTGTTTTCAATAAGAAGAATATTTGGTGTTCATCGAGCTTGCTTTCTCGAAAAATTATGTCGTTCTTACTCAACCACAAAGACCACAACACATCTGCTGGAATAAAAAACCAAAGTGACTTACAGTTCATTGTTGACAGATTGAAAAACCACATGTTCAACAAAGTCACGATATCCTGCGGCAATATGAGCGTAACACCCCACCAAGCTGCCACTTTCATCCAAAGCCTTCACGCTACCTTGCAAGTGAGAAATAAATGCACCACCGTTTCTACTGACACCAAACAAAAAGGACATCTGACATCCTCTAATTCCCCCACATTTCTCCTATTCAGTTCTCCTCGCACTGCAAATTTGTTCAAGATCACCTGCCATACAAAAATTTCTACCCTTGGTGGCGCAAGGCCATTCCAAACACAAGTTTTCCAGAATTTATCCTTGGAAGCTCCACTAAAGTTAAGGTTGTAACAAGACTTGTCTGAGAATGATCCATCTCCTGAACCCTTCCATACCAAGTTATCTCGTTCAAAGCCCTCCGATCGAAAGCTGTATAAACACTCTAAAAATTCGTTTCATTGAGATACCTCCCAATCGAAGAGAGGCCTGCGCAATTGAACTTCCCAAGTCCAAGTCGAGTTAACCTTTCACCCAAAGTCCGAAACCTTGCCAGACTTGTTACATGAAAGAGCAAAAATCCTCGGATAAGCAACTTGTAGCGGAACATTCCCCATCCACCTGTCGGACCAGAAAAAAGTTGACATACCATCACCAACCTGCAACCTTAGATTGCTACGGAAAGCCTCCCCAAAACCATCCTTGTCGAAAGCCGAATTTACGATTCCTCGCCATTGCCAAGAAGCGAGGTGATGTATCTTCTCCTCTAATAAGATAGAAGAGGGGTTGATGTTATACTTGCAACAAATCACCTCCTTCCAAAGGCACTTTGGATCATTTGCAAATTTCCAAATCCACTTCTCAAGGAGTGCTCTATTCTGAATAGTGAGATTTTTCACGTTAAGGCCTCATGTTTCAATCGGTTGACAAATAAATTTCTCAATTATCGGATCCCACAAAGCCAATGAATTTGTCTTTGGTCCTAACGGTAGACCAAGATATACAGTCGGAAAAATGCCCATCGAGCATTTGATTCTATTCACCCAATCTCTCAAAGTCTGCTACTCAACATTTACCCCAAATAAACAGCTCTTATTTAAGTTCAATTTTAGCCCCGAGGCGACTTCAAACACCCTCAGTATTCTTCTCACATTTTCCACTTCCCTTAAGGATGGACCACAAAAAATGGCTAAGTCATCTGCAAATTGTAGATGGCTAAGGTTATGGACATAATCCCCCATCCCAATACACCAACCCGAGAACAAACCCAAAGTTTCCCCCTTTTCGATCATGAGATGTAGAACTTCCCCCACGATATTGAAAAGGAGGGGCGAGAGTGAGCAGCCCTGTCTAAGGCCCTTCACCATCGTGAAATGAGGTGTAGGAGTCCCATTCACCATAATCGAAATGGTAGCCGTCGAAATGCACTTATAAATCCACTCACACCATTTATTATCGAACCCCATTCTTCTCATGACATAAATCAAGAAGCACCAGTCCACAGAGTCGTACGCACGCTGAAAATCAATCTTAAACATAGCACCCCTCGAACCCATTTTCCTCATGTACTCAATCCCCTCATTTTTGCGATAAAAGAACAATCCGTGATGTGGCGCCCCGAGATAAAAGCAAATTGAGACCTGCTAATTATGAAGTCCATCATGCCCCTAAGACGAAGAGATAACACTTTCGATAAAATTTCATAAATTCCCCTACGAGACTAATCGGTCTATAATCATCAATCGACTCTGGAGCTGACTTCTTGGGTATGAGGGCAATAAAAGACTGATTTACCTCTACCTCCCAATCAAGCCCATTATAAAAACTGTGAAAAAACTTCATAATTTCTCCCTTCAATAAACACCAATACTTCTTGAAAAATCCCATGTTAAATCCATCCGGGCTCGACGCTCGTGAACTATCGAACGAGGCTACAACATTCCACACTTCTCCCTCGGTAAAATCATGTTCTAGTAAAGATGCTTGGTCCACACTAATTTTCCGAAACTGTAGATCTAGATTTTCCACCTCTAATGTGCTTTTGCTGTTAAATGCCTGAGTAAAATGCTTATAAATAAAATCTTTCACCTCTGGAAATTTGGAGATTAATTCGCCATTCTGCTTCAGTGTGTAAATAGTGTTGGATTTTCGCCTCAACGACGCAATCGAATGGAAATACTTAGTATTCCCGTCGCCTTCCTTAAACCATCTAACCCTCGAATGTTGTAGCCAAATACTTTCCTCCCTCTAAATCTGCTTCCAAAGATTATTTTTTAGTTCCACCAAACTTATCCTATCTGACGCCACTGCCTGCCCCAATTGTATTTTAGCTTCCAAAGCATCAATTTGCTTTCCCAATTCCACATCACTAGCATGATTCCCCTACCTCAATTTAGAAGACCAGGACTTAACAGCCCCTTTAATCACCTTAAATAGATTGCATATCCCCGAGTTTAAGCTATTTTTCTGGTGGCTTCTTATTTTCCCAACTAGCATCTCATCAAAACCCTCTTCGGCCAGTAGATAATTATAAAAAAGAAAGGGTCTCCTCCCCCACTTGCTCATTCTATTTTCTAAAGAAATAGCATTATGATCCGAAATTACCTTGGAAAGCAGAACTTGGTTTAAGTCTGGAAAACCTTCGAAGAACTCGACATCCACTAAGAATCTGTCCAATCTTACGAAAGTTGGCGGATCCCTATTGTTCGACCAGGTATATGAACCACCTGTCAGCGGTAAATTCACTAATTTTGCCATTTGAATGAAAGAGCGAAAGACCTCCATTGCCGCGAAATTCCATGACAAACCTCGTTTCTCCTCCGCACCAACAATAGCGTTGAAATCACCTCCTAAACACCATGCCACCTTATAATTGTTCATAACATTCAGCAAGTCCCGAAAAAATTCTTTCTTCACAGCTTCAATTGTCGGCCCGTATACATTAATAATTCCACACTCCCTGTTATCGCCTCTAAATTTGCCCAGTAGCACAATGAATCTTTTAGATAAGAAAACTTCCGATTTTGCAAAACAATTCGGATCCCATAAGCTAATAATCCCACCTGATGACCCCTCTGCAGGAACACAACAGTATTCGAAATCCCGATCGCAACCCATACGCCTCAACAAAGATCGAGAGAATCCGCCAATCTTAGTTTCTTGAATTAGAAGAAATTGAGGTTTCCTATCCTTAATTAAATTTCAGATCGCCCTCGCCTTTTCCCGCCTTCCCAATCCTCTGATGTTCCATGAGACAATATTGAATTCCATAAAAAATTTCTTTAATTACCCATTCACTATAACCTGCACGCGAGAGATCAATTCTCGCTTTCAATTTCCCTAATCTTCTTCACAAAAGCATCCTTCCCTCCCTTGAAGGTCACTCCCAAAAGATTGCTCACACCCCATACATGAAGAGCTTCCTCTATATAACTAAGATGTATTGAGCCAACTGAATTTGCCGCGTCTTTTCCGGAAACACCGTTCTCACCTTCTATAGAATCCCTTATTTGTCTTCTTATGACACGACGATGGCTAGCCTGAAAAAAATCTTGTCCCCTTTCTATGGATAGATCGTCCGCCACACCCGTGTTGTTCCGAAAACCAAAATCACACCCCGACACAGATTCTGCATCTCCACTATCGCCAAGTTGGACAGCGATTTGATTCTGAGAATTTTCCAACGTATCTTGGACAATTTCCTCAGACAGAGGCACCGAAGGGAAATGATTATTTTTTTCCAAAGAAAGTCCTATAACTTCTTTCACTCCTCGAATTGTTATAGAAACATTAGTAGAGTCCATCAACCTTTCAAAGCCCGGTTACAAGAACCCCAGATTTTCCTTCTCATGGCCCACCACCTCGCGAGGCCCAACTTTTGGTGAAACCTGCTCCCTCATCTCACTAGACGTCTCAGATGTCGAATTAACCTCTTTAACTCTCACATCGCCAGCTAATCCTTATTGTGGGGACCTAAAAAACGGCGCACGTGACGTTCTTAAACATTCACCATTACTCTGATCATTGGGAATGTTCCCCTGCGGTATTCCCAATGATGCCTGGTCATTCCAAGAGTTTTGTGATTGCCCCTGAACATCACCGCAATCTCTGGCCGAAGATCTTGCACGAGAGTAGTTTTGATCACCTTGATCCCCCATCTCCGCCCAGTCTACTTCATCTCCAACATCCTCAATATCATTAAAAATGTCTCCCCGATTCATCTCGTACCCTATCCGATTCTCCTTATTTTCATCTCCTGTACTGACACCAACTCTGAATTGATGTCCATTCACCTTAAAACTTATAAATAATGGAAACACAAATTGGTTTGGCGCCCGAACTATCATTTTAGCTGTCGTAAGATCTATCTTGACAGTGGTCTCTTCACTGATACAAACCAACTTCCCCCATCTTTTTGCTAAGAAGGAGAAGAAATCGTCCGACCAACATGATATGGGAATACCAATAAGGTATACAGAAACGTACATATAGGGGACACCGTCAAGCATTACTTCTTCTTCGATGGTTGTAAACCAGAAAGATAGCTCTTCCTTTTTTTCATTCCAGGCCACCAATTTTGCTTCTTTTGTGTCAAAAGTGACCAAACACGCGTTAGAAGAGCATCCCCATTTTGCAATCTTTGCAACTATTCCATCACTTGCTGAGGCTTTCTGCACAAAGTCAATGTCGAAATCTGGCTTCATAATACCCATCACTGAGTTCTTTATCCATTCCAAGTTAGTGCCCAGTAACTGTGATTTCTTCAAAACTTCATCTCTTTCTTTGTCCTTGTTTACGTCAGCCGGATAGTTCGCCTCCGACCCCATATGGTTGGGAACCGCAACCTTTATCCCTGATAGGAGAACCTCCTTGAAAGTTCTTCAATCCCTGTTATTGTACTCCTTTACTTGATGCTTATTCGTCTGCTTCCTACCGCCAAAGCCAGAACCCTCCAAAGCTTGTCCCTTCTCTCTGCCGAATCCAGAGTTATTTCCTCCCCTCCAAACTCTTTTGAACCTCGACTTCGATACCAAGACTTTCCTTCCATCTATAGTTGAGTTGTTCACCCGGTCTATTGCTCTCTTCATCCCCCCTCGTCTGCAAAATAGATGAAAGCGAAAGTACAATCCCTGTACTTCGGTTTCCTATTGGAAAAGGGAATGAAAACTCTCACCACTTCACCATGGAAACTGAACAACTCCCTTAAAGCTCCCCTAGAAATCCTTTTACTAAGGTTGTCAACGAAAACAACCCACTCCTCCTTGCTCTGGCTCGTCTTCCCCACCAATTTTTGACCTAGACTCTTCGGCTCCTCCATTTCTCTCTATGGAGTTTTTTTTTCCAGTGGAAAGTTATTTTTCACAAGCGAGCTTCTAAATTTGTCACATATCTCTTTTAGGGCCTCTAAACCTTAAACTCTAAACTTCAAACCATAAAATGTATTCATAATCTTTAAAATCTAACCACAAACACTTAAACTCTAACATTAATCCCTAAGCTCTAAAAGCTATAAACTTGTGAAAAATAATTTTTTCATTGTCAGTGCATATAATATTTTTACACATAGATAAAAACATAGGTGCATTACTTTTTAAAAGAAAATTAGGATTTAGTTTGGCTTGCGAGTGCATGACAAAGGGAGGCGGCTTGGTTAATTATTAAGGTTAAAATAAGGTTTTTTATTCAGCAAACATTTATTATTATTTTAATAGTGTCTAATGATTTGATAAACGCGCGGTTAGTTGGGAGAGGGAGGTTTTTTTTTATATTATTTATTTTAAATGGAGTATCTTATAATTGTTGTCGTGTCGTTCATTGTTGTACAAATTAACAAGCAATGGGGATATGATTACACAATAATTATATATTAAGCAAAGCTCTTGCATCACTTACACTACTTTTATGAATAATCGATATTTAATAAACCCATGATTGGATTTTTATCCATATTTAAATTACTTATAAATATTTAAATAAGAGACAATTGCATTTGAGTGTATCAAACTTATAATCTCTTAGAAATTTCAATTAAACTAAGACTCGATCGACATTCTATAATTGAATTTTAAAAATTTATAAAAAATTATCTCTAATTTATTGACTGTTTATAAATAAAAAACAATATATCATTATTGCATCAAATATTATTTCCATAACTCTCCTTAAATCATATACTAAAACTGGATATTTGTAGTTGTAAACTGTATATTTGAATATTATTTCCATAACTCTCCTTAAATCAAATATATCATTAAATTTCATTTAATGCATTAGATTTCAGGTTTAGAGTTAGGATTTAGATTTTAGAGTTTAGGGTTTATGAGTTTATGGTTATGATTTATAATTTAGGGTTTAGTGTTTAGAGTTATGGTTAGGGTTAGGGCTAAAGTTTAGAGTTATAGTTTTAGGTTTTAGAGTTAGGATTTAAGGTTTCAGTTGTAGGGTTTAGGGTTTACTACATTGAACGAATGTTTTTCACTAGAAACTTTTAGGGCGGTGACGGATCTAGAAATATATTTGAGGGTAGGCGCAGATAAAATTTTAAAATTTCAGGGTGGGCACAAACCTTAAATATTACAAAAATTTAAAGAATGATTCAGAAAATTTTAAAAAATAAAGACAAATATGTAAATGTTAAAAAGTTCCCCCACACCAAAGGTGGATCCGCCACTGTTTTAGGGTATTGTAATACATTAAATAATTTTGATTTTTTCAAATAGAATCTTATATTTAATGAAGACTTCTAAATGACCTTTAACCCATGCATGTATGTATAGGTTATACAAACCCATACTTCAAATTGATTGGATGGCCGTGAGAGAAGCCTAAAACCAATAACCGTGAATAAATGCATCGCCAAACCAGTCCAATATTATCCTTTAAATTCGTATACCAGAAGCACTATTTTCGTGCATGTGGCTTCCTGCAATTTATGTCGGACGTCATCTCAATTGTTTTGTGTTTAAGGTTTAAAATTTAGAAATTTTTTAGTTAAATTGTATAAATGATTTTGATCTTCGTTTTGTTTTTTAAAATATTCTTTCAGTTATTACATTCAACATTGGAACGATTGTTACAACATCGATTGCAACACTACTTACAAACCAGACTGTATAATTGACGAGATTTAGTGGAATTCAATTAAGTTTTAGACATGAAAATGAAATCAATGAGTTAGATGCATCATGCATGTATATATTAATAGTAGCTGGTACTATGGTATATGCCTTGTGAGTTGTGACAGGTAACAGAAACACATGAAATTTGATTATTGACTGAAAAGAACATGCAACTGCTGTGCCTTGTAATGTACCGGATCTTCAACCATCACCTTGTCAAGAAAACTCACAAGTGTTTCTTTCAGAATTAATCATCAACAGTAATGTAAACATGTGACTGCCAACATACATTCATACAAACATACATACATGTATGTATCTGCAGAAAACATCATGTGTTTCCTTTGAGTACTGTGTTGCGTTTGTCTGTTTCTTGCAGTTGCAGAGGCAATGTCTTCTCGACGACAATGATGCGTCTCTCAGCACGTTGTGGAATTTCAACGTCGGAAACAAATGATGAAATTCAATGGCAGTGAATGCAATAATCATGAAATGTTCAAGTGTGCTAGTTTTAATCTAGGCAGCTGTTTCTGAAATTGCGAGTTTCATATAGAGCTTTGCTTCTTTTATATTTTTCGCAGCACTTTGCATGGAAATGAATGCAATGTACGTAATTAGTTTCTGTCCAGCTGAAAGACATTAGCTCAATTTATAAGCACAGACTCCCATGCATGGCGAGAAGGAGACAGTGATCACAAGTCATGTACAAGGTAGATAATCGCCATTATTAATATTAAGTAGTGCTACAAAAACACTACCTGGCTAACCTCTAACACTATTGCATACACCTAACTGTAGTTAATGGATTCAACCAAGTGAAAGTACCGAGAAACAATTGGTTTATTGGGATGAGACAATAAATTCTTTAAGTAAGTTCAGAGATTCGAATCTTTATGTTGTGAATGAAACAAATTGGGTTGAGAGTGTCACATCCATAAAGAGTCTATGTGGTATCCGATTTGAATTAATCAACCAATAAATTAGAAACTGACAGTTAAACAAAAAATGAATCAAAGTTTAATTCGACTGATTGAAGTCATTAATAAACTTAAAATTGAAATCTTAATATTTATATTTTTTTACGAAAATAAATTTCGTGACTGAATTGAAAATTTGAAAACCCAATATTACATTAATAAGTTTGGTGTTGGCATGATTCATCAACTGGTGCAGAAAAATTCAGAAAGTGTTACATATGGCAAGCCAACATCAATCATATTTGCAATAGAAATTTGTAATTGTCTTGATTGGATTTCATGTTATATCAAACTATATTTATTTGTCACAGCTCAAACAAATAAAAGAGTAATCAATACTATGTCATAACTTACATTCATTATGGAACATACAAATGGTTTGGAATTTTGAAACATCCTTTTTAATTGTTGGTACTCTAATAAAGTAAGGAATAAATGATAAATCCAATTTTCAAGTTTACTTTATTTTAGTATATATGTGTGTGTTTTTATTAATATTTTGTTTGTTTAAAGGTTTCTAATTTTAAAAGTTTGGGTAATTTGTTAAAGAATAATTTAGATGACATATAATTGAACTTAGTTTTAACTTATTTAATTTCATCAAATTACGTTATTCATTTTTTTAAGTATATATTGTTTTGTTAAAAATTTCCTTCTTAATCAAGTTACACTAAAGTATAATATGAACAATATTGACCAATTTAATGCAATGTTTTAGTGTAAGAAAAATTTTAAAAATATATTTAAAATGTTAGCCTAATATTAATTTATTAATATATAAAAAGTTATGCGAACTAGGAATGTTCATCAATTTTTATGTTAAATAATTTAACGGTATTATTACAAGTGATTTAAACCGTTAACAACTAAAGTTAAATGATGTAATTTGACAAAAATAAAGATTTATGGTTTATTTGAAAGATAAGACTAAATTTAATGATCTATAATATAAATTATCTTGTTTAAGTTGTAGTATAAGTTACATTTTGAATAATTTATGTAAACAATTTCATTTGTCATAACTAAATTATCAATGATGAAAAGTAGAGTGGTAACAAGCTTTCCTACAAAAAAATTTTGGTCATGTGTTCGAATATTAAATTATGACTTAGTATTTTTATGTAAAGATTTGCAAATATGTCAAAAGATAACAAGAATTTAACAATAATATTTACTGTACTATATAAACAAAAGTAATTTTATTATTTTCAACCGAGTTAGTATCCAACAAAAAAGTGTAAATATATGATAAGTTGATAATTGTTTATTATAGGTGTTTATAATTGGGTACGCGAAGATTCGAGTAATAAAAACGTAAATGTCCTGACCTGTAAGAATTAGGTACCCGGATTTTATAAATACTTGTTAGTCAGGTCATTAATTATGGCAATTTATTATTTAGATGAAAGAAAAACAAACTATACATAAGTCTAGCAATTATTTTTTTATTTTTTTAATTGAAAAAACACAATAATCCATCAAATATATTTTATTATATATTTTAGATTTTTATTGCAACTTGTAACTTGTAAATTTAAATGTGTTCCATACTTTTTTCCTTCTTAATTATTTCTATATTCTTTTTTCATAAATAAATGCAAAATAAAAATATTTTATAATATAAATAATTTTTATTTTTATTATTCATTGCAATATTATTTAATCTATCAATTATATATATAGTAAAACTCTATAAATTAATAATGTCGGGATTACGCAATTTTATTAATTTAAAATTTTAAAGAGATTTTTTTTCGATTCAACGAACCTACATTATTCTTCATGAATAAAAACATATACATTGTATTGAATGATGTTCATGTACAATGTGAATAATTAAATATAATACATGTCCCTAAAAACAAAGTTCATTGTAATACGTAGTACTAGTTAAAACTTAATGCAAGTTCATGTATGGTAAGAAAATAAACTTACTGCAACACCAGGACTTTTGGATGCAGTAAGGAAAGTTAGAGATGAAATACATCTAAATTTAAATTTTAAGAAGAAGTAAACAACAATAGAATCATGTTTTACTAAGTTGTACTAGTTATATTTGTAATTTTGTAGAATTATTGATTTATAATATTGAAGGGACCATAAATTCATATAGGGGTCTTTCAGATAATTATTATCTTATCAATTTATCAAAATTATTAATTTAGACCTTGAGCCCAAGTCAGGACCGCAAAAAAATTATTATTTTAGAGAGATTATTAATTTATCGAGTATTAATTTATAGAGATTTTATTGTAATTTGCTTAATTTTTTGTTTTATATACATAAATAAATAAAATAAATTCTAATTTTATATTCGAGTTTAAATTAATACTTTAATATAAATAACTCATAAAATATAAATAAATATAAACATAAACATAAAGAAATGTAGACAATACTGCATATTAGTCACTATAAAATTATATTTATACTACTTTAATTATAAAATAAAATGAAAAAATGTCAATTAGTGTAAAAGTTACCCTAAAATAGTAGGATGAAAATCTTATGCGTCCTTTCGGTGCCCCTTGTAACACCTGGGTTTAGGGGTTAGGTGAAAATAATATTGAAATATTATTTGGGCTCGAGTTTATAATTAAAATAATACTTTACGTTCCGGGTTTCAAAGATAAACATTTGAAATGAGACCAAATTGATTAAATTGTAAATTGAAGAGCTTTTAAAGAATAAAGGGGATATCCATTCATTAATGGCCTTTTGGTAATTTGCTCATCTTTTAATTTTAAACCCCCTTTTCCTATTCTCTTTCACTATTCATCTCCTCATTCAACCAAACATAACGTGAAATAGAGTTCTTCCTCCTCTATCACTATTCCATCAAAAAGCTCATCCATTTCAACTCGTTTTCGAAAGGTAACACCGTTTTTGACTTCTCCTCAACTCCCTCTCTTTAATAGTACCATTTGTTTTCATTTTCATTGGAGTTTTGAAATTGAGGTTTTCAAAAGATTTGTTTAAAAATGGCGTCTTTGTGTAGCTAAACTTAATATTTCGATTTAATATGGTTAGTTATGGGATATAGGAGCCAAATGGTACAACATATGTGAATTTTGAATGATTTTGAGCAATTCCCGAAATTGGGTAAAAATTGGGTTTTTAGAGGGTTTTGGGTGAGTTTTGGGGGTTGTTCTAGGTGGATTTTGATAGGGTATTGATAGTACTATGGTTAGGGGTTGATTTGGGATCATTTATGGGTGCAATGGATGTTGGAAACATGGATTTTGGAAGTGGTTTTGGGGCTGCCCGAGTTTGCTAAAAATGAGATGTGTTCATAGCTTGCGACTTTGTAAATTGTGATTGAATTGTGTTCCGGGTTGGTCTTTTGATGTTGGGCTGATTTGGGATTGTTTGAATTGTGATTGAGGTTGTTTAGAAGCGGGAACTTGTGTTGGAGAAGCTTCGGGAAGAAATCCGGGATCGTGAGAGTGGTTGCTTGCTTGGCTTGGAGCTTGGAAGCTTAGGTGAGTGGTTAAACGTTTTACGTGGTTTTTAAATGGTTGGTTCGAGTATGTTGACTAGGTTGGGTTTGGTAGACCCACCTAGAGTTAGGATTAGGGTGGTAGCCTAATCCTAAACTTGATCTAGAGCCATTGGATGAACTTGTATATGGATGTTTATGCCTCGTATGAATTGTGATATGATTGCTTATGTATATTGTGTTATACATGTGAGTTGAGGCATGATTTGTGATGCTTATGACATGCATGATAATGGTTCATGATGGTGATCATGGTGAGTACGTGCTAAGCACGAAATTGATTGAAATGAATAATGTGGAATGAGTTAAATGTTGGCACTAGTATGCTTGAGTACAAATGATCGATCATTAGGATGTTAGTGTGCACACATGAGTCAAAAGTCGCGCGTGGCCTTGGTGGCGTTGAGTCACTAAGGAGGAGTACGGGTACGCCCGGAAATTGTATTTATATAGTCGATGATGAGTGGAATCCCATCGACGGGGCGTGAGGATGAGTGGAATCCCCTCCGCGAGACCGGTGATGAGTGTAATCCCACCGTGAGGTAAAGTGGTTGTTGGATGTGAGTTCCAACGAGTTTATCCGCGTATTCGGGTCATAGCTAGGTGCCAATGTTGATTGACATGTACATCGATGTGTTGTGAAATGTGATCCTTATTTGGATGTTTATATGTGATTACATGTGTTGTGAAATAGAGCTTTATGAGCATGGCACTTGATTGAATATTGTTCATGCATCCTTATGTTGTGGCTCTTGTGGATCCTTGGTAATTGTGTGTTTAACTTGGCTAAGATCGTGCTTGGACCCTGCATTGTCGAGGTTTGTTTTTAAAGAGCTTACCCTCACTAAGCTTCATTGCTTACGCTCTTTCTTTGTTCGACAATGCAGATCCTTAGTTCGTGGGTTGCTAGGAGCAAGTAGGGGCCCTCCAAGTGTGCTTGTGGTGCTTGTTTAGCTACCAAGTATGAACTTTTAAATTAAGATGTAATGGTCAAGAAATGGGACATGTAATCGTATTATGATGTTTTTGGATCATGTTGCTATGGTTACTGTTTAAGAGCATGTTAGACTCCTCGTTTGTGCTTGATATTTGGCTTGAGATGTATGCCTTGCTTGAAACCTTGTTAGTATCTTGCCATCTAGAATTTGTCTAAGTGTTGGCTATGTGAATGCTTAACTCCTTTAATGATATGTATGAATGCATTGCTTGGGTTGTTATGCCTTGGTGTTTAGTCTTGTTTTAATGATGTTAAAGCATGCTTATAAGTTGGTTTGCCTTAGGATTAATTGTTAGTGTGTTCTTGGAGGTTTTGGTGGTGTTTTGGGGCACCCTTGTGCCTTAAAACAGCCAAAACGAGTCTGAAGACAGGGGGCGTTTCGAAACGGGTCACCCTGTTTCGATACGGTCCCTTTGTTTTTGGCCGAGCGTTTCGAAACGGATAGGGGCTGTTTCGGTACATTTTTGCTACTGGAATTTTGAGAATTTAACGAGTTAAAGGCGTTCCGAAACGGGTCTTTAATGTTTCAAAATGGTCAAATCTCGTTGACCACGAGAAGTTGACCGTTGGGGTCGTTTCAATACGGGTCACCCCTGTTTCAAAACGGTCTCCTCAGGTTGACCCTGTCCTGTTGACTAAGTCAAGGCGTATCGAAACACCCTAAGGGCGTTTCGATACGGTCTGCAGTAAAGGGCTAAAATGAGCTGTTTTAAGTGTTGTCTTGGTTGGTCGATGTTGGATTGTTTGTGTTTCCGCTGTCGTGCTTCACATAGGACTTAATAAAACCTATAGACAAGATAAAGTTAAAAGAAATTTTCTGGATCGTTAACCGAGGAGGAACCTTAACGGGTTTCGCTTCGGTTTTCCCCGTGTGACCCACTCGGACCGGTCGTCCGACCAGACCGGGACAAGGGGGTTACACTTGTTGGTATCAGAGCCTAAGGTTACCGAGACCTTGGGCAGGTAAGTGAGGTAAGTTTAAGTTTTGAGTTGACATGCACGGTGTTTGCTTGCTTTGTAAGTATGATTGCTTGTGTGACAAGTATGTTGACTGTTTTATTTAAAAGCATGTTGTTTGGGAGTCCCATTGCTACTATTACATCGGAAAAGAATTTTAAGTGAGGGAAACGTACTTGAGCACTTGGAAGCCTTGCCTTGCTAACTCGATCTTGTGTGTTTTCTTTGTTGTAGTTGTAGTTATCGTTTGAGAGCGATGTCTAGGCCGAGGGGTAGGCCGAGAGTGGTTCGTCAGGAACCATGTGTTGCGGCTCCTGTTGAGCCGGTGATTGGTGTGGAGGCTCATATAGAAGGGCCTGGGGCTGCTGGAGTTGGAGCACCTCCACCACTACCACCTCCTCCACCTGGAGCTGGAGGCGAGGATGGAGCTAAAGGAGAGGGACCTCAAGGTGGCCAAGGTCCGGCCGGAATCGATATGACTCCGCTAGTGCAGGCAATAGCGGGAGCATTTCAGGCTGCAGTTGCGGGAGCTCAGGCTGCAGCTCAGCCTAGGTGTGACGATGCTAGTCTACCTTTGGAGAGGCTCCGTAGCTTGGGGGCCGAAGAGTTCAGGGGATCTACCCCAGAGAGGTCAGAGTTATGGTTGGAGAAGACGGTCTGTATCTTAGTTCAGATGGGTTGTGTGGGCGCACGTAGATTGGGCTGTGTGATTTCCTTGCTTCAGGGTGATGCCTACACATGGTGGGTCACCATTACTACTGGGGTTCCAGAGGCAGAGATTGGTTGGGATTTCTTTGAGTCCGCTTTCATAAAGAGGTACTTGGGACCGAGGTACTTAGATGAGAAGAAGCGAGAGTTTATGGCCCTTACTCAGGGAGAGGCTTCTGTGACTGACTACGAGATCCGTTTTGTTCGCTTGAGTCAGTACACTCTAGAGTTGGTTCCTACTGAAGTGGAACACTGTAACCGTTTCCGCTACGAGTTGAATGAAGAGGTTAAGAGATACACGTTAGCTTCTGACTACTCAGACTTTGATGTATTGGTCGCGAGGGCCAAGGATTTGGAACACAGTTTGGGTCCGGCCAAACGATCTGGTGGTTCTAGTTCTGGTAAGAGGCATAACCACTTTGATGGTAGAGATGCCAAAAGGCATAGAGGTGGCGGACATCAGTTTGACCATAGACGTGGCGGTGGCCATCATGGTATGGGCCATCAGGGCCATAGAGGAGGAGGGCGTTTGCCCGAGTGCACCCGTTGTGGGAGACATGTAACACCCTAAAAAAATGAAGAAAAAAAAGAAGATGAAAAATAAATGAAAATGGAAAATAAATGAAAATGGAATGGAAATGAAAACCTAGTTGGAGGTTGGGGGATTCGATCCTGCGACCTCATGGTTTTAGGCTAGTAACCCAGCCAACTGAGCTAAGCAGCTCTTAATGTCTAAAGCTCCCCAATATCCTTTTGAACCTTTTTGGTGGTGTACCTAAAATAATTAAAGCACAATATGACTCTCCACCTTCGGGAGAGACCATTCGAACCAGATGAGATCTGGAATGTTTCAAAAAAAAAGGGAGGAAAGCTCTCACCTAACCCCCATCGCCTCAGCTCCGATCTGCGCCACCGTCGGGCCGTGGCGTTCACCGCCACCACCGCTGGCTTCCCCGTCGAGCCCCGACCAAAACCGTGGTCGCCACTCGCACCGTCGCTGCTTAAATCGTCGGCAATCGAAGAGAATGTCCGTTCAAAACCCTTGGTTTGCCGCCCCTCTGTTTTCGTCTGATTCCAGCCGCCTCAGCCGTCCGTTCGCGATGCCGCCGCCAGATTCGGGCTCCCGACGTGACGATGAACAAAACACGACCGACCGCTTGCCCGTCCGACGCCGGCAAGCTCCTCATTGGAGCACCGCGTTTTTCCGGCATATACGAACCCTTGAGGTGAGATCCGGCTTGTTTCGCGTTAATAACGTATGGGTTGAAACCGTGGTTGATTGATCTACTTTTTTTCGGCAGGATCACGACTTTTGGCGTCTCCGGCGACCACTCCGGCGACCGTCCGGTGATCGGAAAATTTAGGTGAGTGAACCGGGTCCAAATCGGTCTAACTCTACCTGAACCGGTTGAACCGGTCAGCTTGGTCAAGCCCGTCCGACCCGTCCGACCCGACCCGTCAGACCCGTTCGACCCGACCCGTCAAGCTGAGTCAACTCGTCTGAGTCAGCCCGAGTCAACTCAGTTGACCCCTGTTGACTGCTGATGTCATACTGATGTCAGCATTGACTTTGACCAATTGACTCTAATCCTGTTGACCGTTGACCTGCTGACGTCAGCGTTGACTTTGCCGTTGACCAAAAAGTCAAATTTTCTGAAAACTCATATTTTATGTTTTTCGACATCCTGAGTCCGTTTTTGAAGCCCGTTTTGCAAAATTCTGACCCAAAGGCCTCCGAATCTGACCTTGAACCCGAAAGTGTTTGTGTGTCTAATTTTGTTAAGAGCTCTTTAGATAAGGACTAAAATGTGAATCTATGTTGTTGAAGGTATCAAAGTATCCTTGAAATTGAGACGCTGAGAGCCATCAAATCTTGGGATCGAGTGCGATCGAATGAGGTGTCATGAATCAACCGTTGTAGCTCGGAACTAAGGTAATACATTACTACCTTCTGTATGCTTTTGCAACATGTTGGTATTCGGTTAATGTTTACACGATCATGCTTGAGCATATGATTATTTCTGATTACGTCGATCAATTATGAAATAAGAATATTAATGTCCAAGGCAAATATTCGCATAAGAGGTTTGATAAATTGAAAGGACTTTCGAGTTCAGTAAATAATTAATAAAAAAAGGGTTAATCTCTAAGTCTGATTATTTTGGCTAATGAATTACGAAAATGCCCTCGATGTATGAAAATGACTAAAATACCCCTATTAATCAGTGTGGTCTGAGAATCTACACTAAATCCGGTAAAACAACCGAACCTTCTGAAAATCTTGAAGTTTGCTTGAGAAGTTATGGTAGCGAGGCTTCACGTTTGAGTCTGTAAATTGCTCAGATTCCTTTTTTTGAGATTGAATATTCCCTAAAGACAATTGCGAGAAAACAATTGTATGTTTGGATTAGACAAAGTCGTGTAAATTGCTGAATTAATCGAGATGACTGAAATGTTTGGTAATACTGATAAAGTTGAATCGGTCGGAATATCCATAATGATTAAAAAGAATAATGTATCCTCGGCACCAATTGTCAAATTAATCGAAATGGCGAATATACCCTCGATATCGGAAAGGATTGAATAGTTATAACGACCAAAAGGCTCAGAATTTGTTTTGGAACACCTTTAGATATGAAGCATCCGAAATATCTGCAAATGTTGAAATGACTGAAGCTAACTCCAAAACTGGAATAAGGAATACCAATAAAGCTAGACAATATAACAACTCTAAAGTGGTAATTCACGGTCCGTGTTTGTTGGTCGTTTCTGATACTATCCTAATTTTGGAAAGATAACATGTGACGACATGTTCGGGTTATTTGGAGAAAGTACTCAGCTATTGGTAAGAGCAACATGTTTCCTCAAAAAGATAAATTCGATGCTATGGAACGAGTTCGGGGGTTATATGCATGTTTAGGAATTTGGAAAATTACCGCTTGGATACATGTTTGATCTCTCGTGGTAAGTTCAGTGGATGTAAGGTGAAGACGATCTGCTTTGTTGTTATGCTGTAATCAGTTCTGGAAATGAATGCTTAAGATGTACTTATCCGATTATATTTCAAACTATGTGTTATTGGTTTCAATTAGTTCAGAGGGACTCGAAAGCTTGATGAGCAATTAGAATTCCTAAATTTTGTGCATCACCGTTTATACCTTGTTGGTTCAGCTTACCAAATTACCCTTCGAAGGTCGGAATGCCCAACAATACCCTCGTAAGCTTTAGCGATCAAATCACTCTCGATATATCTGAAATCCCAATGATTCTGATGCATCAACTTTCGATGTTAATTCGATCTGTCTTACCGAACTCCCCTATTCGTAGGGACCTCGTTCTGAAATCAGTCTAAATTCGTCAAGTGTCATCTTTTTGATATCTATCGAGTACCTCTAAGAAATGAATTAGGCCATAAAGCGTGTACCATGTATCTGTAATTACTTTTTGTTCTAAATCAAGGCAATATGCTTAAAATTTATAAGTATGATATTGTAATATGAAAGGAAAACAATTCTCTAATTTCTGACCTCTGTTATGAAAAATATATCTGATATATGACATTGAATACGAAATAATGATAATGATAATAAAATAAATTTGATACATGTCTTCTGGTACAAAAGTAGATTTAATATTTACTTTCTGTTATATTGTCTTCTTAATATAAATTGAAATCATATGTGGTATATTATCTGGATATGAATGATGATCTGTAGGCTCAGCGCTGATAAGTCCTTCTGTACCTAAGCTCCTACGCCCACGGGCCTAGGGTAAGTCTTTCTGGACCTAAGGTATCCCCTTAGGTAGGCTCCTACGCCTTAGGCCTAGGGTAAGACCTTCTGTATGTAGTTCAGGTGGAATTGCATTTTGGGGTTCGGTTGGAGGGTAGTTAAGTAAGTTAATAAAACTTTCTGACCTCTTCCTACGTATACCCTACTAAATTAATGTATTAAAGTTGAACGCTCAATAAACTTACAATTCGCGTTTAATGAACCACTTTGAACTCATTAATTCAACTTCTGAAATCTGAATCTCTTTTGAATCTCTGCTTTAGACTCACATCTTGAGTTCGGATGATCTAATAAAAAACAACCTTGTTACCTTCTGGCATAATGCTCATCTAAAATCTCGAATCGTAATTTGAGCTTATCGTTACCTAGTTCTTCATGAAAGTGTTAAGCTTGCCTTACCTGCTTGTGCTTTTAGCATCCCTTGGTAGTTTGTATTACTGAGCTTTTCGAAGCTCACGTTGTTTTTACCATCACAGGTTAGAAGATCGACCATGTCGCAACTATCAACATCGGTATGGAGTTTTTTCGGTTTGCTTGCGGAGTATGGTATCTGTGTAATTAGGGGGCATGTATGTCACATCTTGATTTACATTCGAGTCTAAAACTTGTTTTAGCAATTTGTATCATAGTTTTTATTTTGGAGTCTGAATATTTTCTGGAATTGTATTCTAATTCAAAATTTGATTTATAATTTTAAATGGTTAACGATTTGTTTATTTGAAATTTTAATGTGGGTCGCTCCTGTGACCCTAATGTAACTTCCTAGGATCCGTGGTAACGCATAGGCGGGTCTAGGGGGTTACAGACAGCACACTGGTGAGTGTTGGGGTAACTTCCATGCTTGTTGGAACTGTGGTTCGAGGGACCACTTTAGGAGGGAGTGCCCGCATCAGGCGGCACAGGCACCGAACATTGCTCAGGCTCCTGCGAGAGCAAATGATTTTCAAAGAGGCCGTGGGCGCGGTCGTGGCTACTTCCAGCCTAGGGCTGATGCACCTAGGGTAGATGCTCAGAGGAACCTTGCTCATGTTGTGGCAGTGCAGCCAGAGGCAGGAGGACCAGCGAGAGTTTATGCTCAGAGGGAGGCCGGGAACGACACTAATGTGATAGCAGGTGATTTTGAGTTACAGTCTATGTCTTTGCTTTCTTTGGTTGATTCGGGTTCTACACATTCCTACATTTTGAGTGAGCATGCACGGAAATTAGACATACCTGTTGAGATTTTAGATGTAGGTATGCATGTGACTAGTTCTTTTGGTGAGACAGTTGTGGTTAGACGTATGTATAGGAGATGTCCACTGAAGATTCAGGGTCATGTGTTCTCTGTTGATATGATGGAACTTTCTTTCTATGATTTTGATATTATCTTGGGTATGGACTGGTTAGTTGAGCACCGAGCTAGTGTGGATTTTGAGACAAAGAGAATTTCCTTGAAACTTTCTGATGACTACGAGGTAGTAGTAGTAGGCGAGAACATTAAGTTCTTGTCTAATGTGGTGTCGGCTTTAGAGGCTCATAGGTTGATGGAGTCTGGATGTGGGGCTTACTTAGCTTATGTTATGAATCCGAATATGAGTGAAGGTAGACCGAAAGATATTAGAATAGTTTGTGACTTTCCGGATGTGTTTCCTGAAGAGTTGTCGGGTTTACCTCCTGACAGAGATGTTGAGTTTGTGATTGAGACAGTTTCAGGGTCTAATCCAGTTTCGATAGCTCCGTATCGTATGGCTCCGAAAGAGTTGAAAGAATTGAAGAGTCAGTTGCAAGAATTATTAGACCGTGGTTTTATTAGGCCTAGTAGTTCTCCTTGGGGTGCTCCCGTGTTGTTTGTGAAAAAGAAAGATGGTAGTATGCGCATGTGTATTGACTACAGACAGTTGAATCAGTTGACTGTGAAGGACAAGTATCCGTTGCCTCGTATAGATGATATGTTTGATCAGTTGAGAGGCGCTTCAGTGTTCTCGAAGATAGATTTGAGATCCGGGTACTACCAGTTGAAAGTAAAAGAATGTGATGTTCCGAAAACAGCTTTTAGGACTAGATATGGTCACTATGAGTTTCTTGTGATGCCGTTCGGGCTCACGAATGCACCTGCAGCATTCATGAACATGATGAACAGAATTTTTAGAGACTATCTAGACTGTTTTGCAGTTGTTTTCATTGATGACATACTTGTGTACTCGAAGACAAAAGAAGAGCATGATGAGCACTTGAGGTTTGTTTTACAGAGATTGTTGAGCAATCAGTTGTATGCGAAGCTTAGTAAATGTGAATTTTACTAATTTAACAAATTTAGATTGGAATTCTTTTTTTATTAATTTATTATTATTGATTTTATTTTACTTTGAAACAACTTCGTCAATTCCCTTTTCTTCTTCATAAATCTTATCGTCCTGTCAACATTTGACGATAATTTTTTTTTTCTTTTTCACCAACCTCCAACAAATTGGTCTTTGACTAAACCCAACATCGCACACAGGATTGTATACACTCTTAACAACGTTCGAGCACTCTCTGTCGTGGTCGTGTCTGCCGTGCGCGACTGTAAGTTTTAATTTTCTCTTGTTTTAACTGCGCCTAACCCTCATCTTGTCTGTTTGGTTTTATAGTTCAAGAATTTTTCATGTTTTATTTTGGGTTTATTGGGTATGTTTCTATGCTCTTTTGATGTCATCTTTCATGGACAACAAATTTTAAGTGATGCTTGTGAGCATTATGAAGTATGTGAGAGGTTGAATTTTGAAGTAGATTTGATATGATGGAATTTATTGGTTATATTTATCGATTAAAATTAGAAATTTGTGTATATGCTTATTGGTGATAACAGTTGTTGAAGTTTAAAATTTGTATGAAATTTTTAAGGACCAATTATATTTAAAATTTCAAGTGTTGCTTAATAGTCGTTAATTCAACAAAGCATTATGTATAATCTTTGGATTTTTTTTGTTTTTTTTTACCTTAATGACAGAATTAATGATTTATTTTTAAAGAAATGTAGGTTTCGATTGTTTGTGATATTTTAAATGAGTCAATGGATCTCAACTTAACTCCTTCAAAATAAATACACATGAATTCAGAAAATGTTAGCATTGAGGTACCTTCTATGCGATTAACTGACAAAGTTGTGTATGTTTGATGTTACTGTATAATATTGAATACCTCGTCATGAAAGGAAATTTGTTCAGTATTTATTTTTTTCTAATTTTTTTCATATTTTATCAAATGTCTATGTTGTTAATTTAGTGATTTTTTCTTGGTCTATATACTTTGTATAAAATTTTAAAATTTTTATTTGTCTTATTTACATGTAGGGAAAAATTAAAGTTGTACCTAAAGAAGAAAATCCAATCGACTCTTATAATATTATAAATTTTTTGTCAATTTTAAACTTCAAAATTTGTTATACCGATAAACATATACACAAATTTCTAATTTCAATCCATAAACATAACCGTGTAAATTTAACCTGCCAAATTTACTTCAACTTATATGGGGACTCACAAAATTCAAACTCTCACATGCTTTAAAATAGAAGCTAAAGACTTCAATTTTTAACAAAGAAACTTATCTCACATCAATTAATCAAAATCTCAAAATTATAATGCTCACAAGCAACAACACTAAAAACACACTACCCAGATAACATCAAAAAAGTATAGAAACACCACTAAAAAAAGTCAAAACAAAACATAAAAAATCTTGAGTCATAAAGCCAAACAAACAAAGACTCTAAGTATAATTAAAATAGGGGGAAATGAGAAGACATACGGCGGCTCGAGATAGATACGAACACAATTAGGAGTGCGTGCGATGTTGGCCTTTTTTTCAAGTTGACAGAGGTTAAAGAAAAAATTATTGGTAAAATATGAGGAATGCCGATAGTAAGACTAGGGAAGAAGATGAATAGATAGAGGAAAAATCTATCGTGAATAATTTTATATTAATATGAATTAATAAAAATAGTAAAAAATAGTTAATGGGTCCCACATTTATTTAAAAACAATATCTAAAATAAAATAATAAAAACAAATATATAGTAGTGTAATTCGGTTACAGAAGTTAATGGGTCCCACATATTTTAAATAAAAAAATTTATTTAAAATAAAATAATAAAAATTTAAAATTTAGTGGTGTGTTTCGGTGTGCGACATGCGTTGTAGAATTTTCCTTCATAAAATATTACTCCATTTCTTTACATAATTATTTTAGTAATAAAATAAAAAAGAGAGAGAAAATAAATGAAATATGAAATATTATAAAATTAACGTAAATGCCAAATGGATATATTTTAATAAAAATATTTATTAAAATCTAATTTAAATTATTTTATAATTTTTTGGACGAATGAGAATAAAAAATATTTTATAATGAATAC
The DNA here is from genome assembly GCA_030270665.1 of Hibiscus trionum. Classification (NCBI taxonomy): domain Eukaryota; kingdom Viridiplantae; phylum Streptophyta; class Magnoliopsida; order Malvales; family Malvaceae; genus Hibiscus; species Hibiscus trionum. Next base: position 24,454,207 of record BSYR01000006.1, on the reverse strand, counting down.
AAATAAATAATTTTATAATTAATCATAACTTAAAAATACTTCAACTATAACCTTAAGGATTATTTGTTTTTATTTGTATTTGTTTTTTTAAAAGGAAACGGAATAAAAGAATAATGAAAAAAGAATAAAGTGGGAAAGAAAAATAAATAAATAAAAACAAAAACTCCTTGATAAACATTTTCTCCACTCTCACATTTTCTATGCAACGGTTATTTCTCTTGGGAGTTTGTAACTAGTTTTTGAGTTTTTTCAAGCCAATGGTGGCAGCTTTGGCCGTCTACCGGCGGTGATTTATTTTATTGTTTATTTTATTCTCTTTTATTTCTTTATTTTTTTTCTTTTGTTCCTTTCTTTGCTTTCTTTTTTTACCTTTGTCGGCTGTTTGGCCTGCTCTTCGTCTGTCGCTTGGCACGTTCTTTGTCTGCTTTTATGGCATGTTGATACTGAGGACGTCTTTAACCTGGTGAATGCTACAATTGAATCTTACCGCACGATCTTGCATGGATTGGTTGTTTACGGAGTTAACCAAGACGTTTTTCTCTATTTTTGTTGATTGAAATAATTCAACGATCTGCGCTCTACCAGTGAGCACTCCAAGATTTCGCTATGACGATAGATTTAAAGAATACCGACGAAGATCTTATGAGAAGATTTAATTTTGCTATTCGTGTTTGTATACCATTTGTTCTTCTACGTTTATTTTTTAGGGGTATGCTTATCTTGTACTTCTTCTCATTATCTTAATGAAGTTTAGTGTTTATTCAAAAAAACAAAAAACAAAAAAAAAAAACAACATGTCGCTCAATTCTATTGTAACATATGTAATCAACTGATATTTATAACATTTAACCACAAAATTAACGGAATTAGTAATGAAAGAACTTAATTAAAACAATACAAACTATTTAAAATTTTAAATATTTTAAAAATTGATTAATAATTTCGAGTATTCTAATATAATTTAACCCCATACTATGTTATACTTTGCCAATTTGAGGATATAAAATAACAAAATGTTGACAGTGAAAAAAGTAAATTGTAGAGAAAGAATTAAAACCAAGTTTAATTAGTTTATACAATTAATTACATAACATTAAGGTTAGTTGAAACTATACAAAATCATCATGCCTATAATTTTTATAAGGGAGGAGTAGGTGTTATTTGCAATGGAATCTGATATCTAATATTAATTAGAATTATATAATATATTTTATCAATACACTATAATTTTGATAAATCAACTCTAATATAATAATTTTTTATTTGATATAGTATGCATAAATTTATACACTAATATCATAAATTAAATATAGGCACCTTATGCCGAATGGGTTTGAATGGATTAATATCATTGTTGGTATAATATATAACAAATGTACGATCGAGTATGTTAAACAGAACAAAATTTTTTTGTACCTAACAATGTCTCTTTTATGCTCCACACTAAAAAAATACTTAAAAATTAAATTTTAAACCTTAACCCTAATTTCCACAACCTAAACCCTAAACTCTAAATTATAAAAAATACACCCTATGTTGAGTTGTGAGGGGCTCGATTCGATCAACCAATGTTGCTCACCAAGTGGTGAAGAGGTGGATATTTGGGTGTTAGGGTTTAGGAAGCTAAAAAGAGAATTGACATAATGAATTATAGTGGTTCAACCTTCTAACCAAGGTCTACATCCACTACCTTAGCTCCCCACTAAGGATTTCTCAATCAATCCACTATTGATTCGTCCCCTTTTCTAGGCTTAGGAGGTAACCCTTACACACAATCAAGCTTTCTACCCAAAGCCTTGATTGAAACCCTCTCTTACAAAGAGAAACAAGAAGCAAACTTAAAACCCTCTAATAGGTGTTTGTTTGCACAATTAAGCACTCACCCAAAACCTAAAACACTTGAGCAAATTTGACAATTTTGGCTCACTAGTGTTTGTCTATACAATAAATGACAATTTAAGCTCTAAGACAATTCTTGATCATTTGATGTTTGACAATATGAGCATTAGCCTTCTCTTGATGCTTGGAGGTCCCTTTTATACTCCCAAATGAGTTTGTAGCCGTTACTAGCCGTCGGGATCAAATTGGAGCCGTTGAGGACTTTAATTCCCACCATAAATGCAGTTCTGCAGCTCCCCGTTTCGAAACACGTGAACCCGTTTCGAAACGCTAGGAAAAAGTTCTGTCCATGGAAAGCCCGTTTCGATACAAGTATCGAAACGATTTTGCAACTGGAGCCCTCTGTTTCGAAACGCCCTAAGGTGTTTCGAAACACCTGGACATGTTTGTGAAGTTTGGCTTTGAAAAACATGAAAAACCCTTTTAAAAACTTCCCTAAACATAATTTCAAGTTGTTTGGACTTTGGAAATGTTTTAAATACTTTTTAAATTAGTCCAAAACATTTTTCAATTATTATATCAAAATATTAGTTCTACACCCTACCTTAATTCCCTAAACCCTAACTACAACCCATATCCTTAAACCCTAAACTATAAACCCATTTTTTAAAGTGGGGCACCAAAGGATGCATAATTTGGGGCAGACGATTTATATCATGTTAAACATTCAACATCATTCAGTTTGTAGGTGTAAAAGATGGATAAAAATTCTCTGCTCTTTTTCGGTGCCTCTTTCTATGTCCCAACACTAAAAAATTACATTCCAAGCCCTAACTCTAAATTATAAATCATAAACCATACACCTTAAAAAACACCCCACCCTAAATTCCCTAAACTCTAACCTTAAACCCTAAAGTCTAATCTTAATTTTTAGTGTGGAGCATAAATAAGGGTACTAAAAAGAGAGAGAATTTCTATTCGTAAAAGATCTAAGTATTATAAGGACGAAACTACTCTTTGTCCGGGAGGATCAATTCCTCACAATATTTTAATATAATAACATTTTAAGTTATTTTATTAAAATATTAATAAAATAAAGTTTTTATCCTTTTCAATTTTCAAATTTAAAAATTTAGTTAACCCTTAACACCTTTTTAATGTTTAATCATAATTTCTTTATTGAGGTCAAAGTATTAAAAATAAATTCAAATAATAATAAAAAATTTAATCACCAATAAATTTTTTAAACGTGGAATGTCATACGATTTATTTATTATTATTACATAAAATTTTCCCATTAACTATAATTAATAGAAAGAAAAAAAAAAACAGATTTTTTCCCTTCTCCTCTCTCCCTTCTCCAAGGAAAAAGCTAAGGCTATCATTACATGTTTTATTGAGAAAGAGATATCAGTTTCCTTCGGCCTCATTTCTTTCCCCTATATATTTCAACAAGGGAAGGGAGATTAAAAAAACAGGCAAAAAAGAAGAAGAAGAAAACAGTCACTACTGCAAAGAGCAAGAAAGAGGAAAGAAAAGGAGAGAAAGAGAAAGAGAAAGAGAAAGAAAGAGACGACACACAGATAAACGGTGAGAAAGAAAGGAGGAGGGAATTGAAGAAGCTTTGAGTACCACAGCAAGAGAAAACGATGTCGACGAGCTTTACATACTCTGCAGTTCTAACAAGGTCTGCTTACTATTATAATTATATATATGAACATCAAACCCCAGTTCACATCTTTCACATAATAATAGCTACAGTTTGATCTCTCTCTCCTTTTCACTTTCTGCATCTTTCTTTTGGTTTTGATGATTTTGGTATTGTTTATGATGAATAACACTAATTTCAAGGTGGGTGTTTATTTGTTTCTGTTTATGGGTTTCCGATCCATAATTGAAGAGAGAAAAGTTGAAGGGAAGAAGAGTTTGAGGGTTGCAAAATAAGCAAAGTATATAGTGTATACTGTATAGGATCATGGAGATGATATCGAGATGGGGATAGCTACATCACCGGTTGTCCCATCAATTATTTCTCAGAACTCCAAGAGCAATCGTTCTGCAAATTCTATGTCCCAAGATTACCAACAAGCAGCTGGAATCTTCAGCTTCTCGAATGGCTTCGAGAGATCAGCCATGAGCCACCACCAACAGCAGCAGCAGCAACACTTAGCACAGCAGATCCGGAGAGAGAAACTAAGAGTCCAAGGGTTTGACCCGCCAGCTCTACCATTAGTAGGGATTGAAGAGGAAGCATCGAATGCTCTTCCTGTTTATGAAGCCGAAGGTATGTTATCCGAAATGTTCAACTTTCCTTCCGGTGTGGCGGCCTCGGGTGGGTTATTAGACCAACATATACAGCCTAATTATCGAGCAATCAGGCCACCGGGTAATAGTAATACCAACGAGTGGTTTAGCAATAGGCAAGGTGTTGTTGGGGGTTTGGGACTGGTAGGTGAATCAAAGAGTCATGATAACCGTGACACTTTAGCAGCTCATCAGCCGTTTAATGCCGACTCCGCAGCTGCCATGAATCTTTTCTTGATGAATCCGCAGCCAAGATCGCCATCTCCGTCATCAACTTCTTCTAATACTCTCCATATGTTGCTTCCGAATCCATCTACTTCTCTTCAAGGGTTTAATGTATCAGGTTCCGGAGGGGCGGCTTTCGGTACAAGTACAGTTTGGGTTCCTAATACTGCTCATGAAGGAGATAACACTGGTTCCCAACTCAACAACTCGAGTCAAATCGGAGGCGGCCTTTCACTTTCCTTATCGTCTTCTTTGCAACACTTGGAGGCTGCCAAAGCTGAAGAATTGAGGATGAGAAATGGTGGGTTACTGTTCTATAGTCAAGAAGCGGGCTCTTCTGCTGCTGCTCAATTTCAGTACAAGAATTTGGTCAGTCATCATCATCATCAGCCACTGCACTTGCAAGGTGGGGCGGGGGAGAACCAGCAAGTTCATGTCGGGTTCGGATCCTCGTTAATGGTCAACGCGTTGAGAAATTCAAAGTATGCCAAAGCTGCTCAAGAGTTACTAGAAGAATTCTGTAGTGTTGGGAGAGGCCAGTTCAAGAAGAACAAGTTAGGTACAAACAACACAAACCCTAATTCTAATCCAGGTAGTAATGGCGGCGGCGACGGCGGTGGTGGTTCTTCTTTATCAACAAAAGATCCCCTACCTATATCAGCAGCTGATAGAAATGAACATCAAAGGAGGAAGGTCAAACTTTTATCCATGCTTGATGAGGCATGTAATCTCTTTTCTCTTTCTCTATCTTCTCTCTCTTTCAAAGAGTCAAAGACCCAAGCTTTTCATTATTCTTTCAAGCACAAATAAGGAACTCCAGGCCGCCATTTTTAAACAAAAGAAAACCCAGATACACAACAGATCCGGCTGGTGCAATAGGACAACACAAGTCTAGTTGGTACTTAGTCGACTAAGGTTTGGTAATAAGAATTTAAAAATCAGATAACTTGTTGGCAATCCTAATAAACGTGACATATTCCTTGCACCTTATTATAACGTATATATTGCAGGAAAATGCATTAATATTATAACTTGGTTGACTATGGAGAAAGCAGTTGCTCTTTCCTTTTCCTTTCATTTTCTTATACTGTTTGTCTCTTGTTTACTCACACAGGCAATCAATTGGCCGAAGGATATTCTTTTTTTTTCCTCCCCCACATTCCATTTAACAATCATTTCACTGTATAGGAAGCTTTGAATTCGTTAAATGATTCCTTAATCTAGTCATGTCAAAATGATTAACAGGTGGATCGGAGATACAACCATTACTGTGAACAAATGCAGACGGTGGTGAACTCATTTGATCTGGTGATGGGTTTCGGTGCAGCCGTGCCTTATACTGCACTTGCCAAGAAGGCAATGTCTAGGCATTTCAAGTGTTTGAAAGATGCGATATTAACACAGTTGCAGCAAAGCTGTGAGGTACTAGGTGAGAAAGATGCGGCTGGAAACTCCGGCATAACAAAAGGAGAGACACCGAGGTTAAAGATGTTGGAGCAAAGCTTGAGACAGCAAAGAGCGTTCCAGCAAATGGGGATGATGGAACAAGAAGCTTGGAGACCACAAAGGGGCTTGCCTGAACATTCAGTCAACATTTTGAGAGCTTGGCTTTTCGAGCATTTTCTTCACCCGTACGTGTTTGTTTGCCTTTGCTTTTACCTATATTATTATCTCATATACTAGTCTAACACTAGCAATCTGCATCTTCTTAATTTCTGAAAAAGCTAAAAAGCTGGAACTTAAAATACAAAAACAATCTATCATAAATAAATGATCAATCTTTATTAGTTCACAAAATCCAAGCTTTTTTTCTCCTTTGTCACAGTTTCTGATTAGTGTATAGAGAAAAAACAATAACGCAGACTGTCCCTGGATGTTGCCAAAAAGCTGGCTAAAGACCATTAATTTCCCTCTCAGCTTTTTTTCTTCTGATAACATTATATGTATATATATGCATAGCTTTACTTTGTCACTAACAGACCCAAGAATTAGTTAGTATTAAAAAGCAACTTTATTCAAGCATAATTTCATAGAGATGACAGTCCTTATTGACATAACAGATTCTTTTTTTCCTCTCTCCCTATATCCATTGTCATAGTTCATGAACAAACCCAAACAAACAAATAAACTTTTTTGTTGCTGTTTGTATTAGTACTATACTTGTAAAGGAGTGATATAAATGTGAATAATGAGAGATGTTGAAAGTAGCTGAAGAAAATAAAAGGAAGTGGCGTTGCTGAATGCTGATGCTGTTTCCTTCTCTTAGATTCTCACGCTCATGCAGGGAAAGAAAAAAAAGAAAGAAAGTAAAAAAGGTTTCAATCACATCTAAGAGTGTAAATGAAAGATGGGTTAATTTATACGACTCCGATGTCATTTTCTGTTCTCTTTCTCAGATATCCAAGCGATGCTGATAAGCTTCTGTTGTCTCGACAGACTGGTTTGTCGAAAAATCAGGTTGGTTTTCGTAAATTTATAATATTACATTGGTTCAGCTTGCAAATATAAACCAACTATAAAACAGCTTGCAATAATCTATGTTTTGAGATGATTTCTTTCTTTTAATACATTCCATTTTAGAAAAGAAATATATATAACGACATAGATTCTGGTTTCTGAAATAGAAAGACATGAATACTGAATGCTGAACTTAGCAGGTTATTATATATTTAAAGGGCATGCAGAGACAAAGTACACAAACAGATGAGACATCAAAAAGTCTGCAGCTTTTCTTTTCTCTCTCTACCCCTATACTCTTCCAACATGATAAAACCCCAAAGTAAACAGCAGTAAAGTTTTTAGCGGCATTTTTTTACCAACACCATAGGTATATTCATTTATCTTTTAGGCTTTTAGCTACTGTTTACTTTGAAGAATTCCATGGTAATTTATTGTTCATGCAAACTGTACAGTTTGCATGAAACCCAAAATGGAAAAAAAAAATGCAAAGTAAAACTTCTAAGGATACTATACTGTCTTTGTAATAGTTAGGAAAGACAAACACTTAATTCTAGTCCTATGTTTTATGTAATTTATAAATCTGTAATAAAAAGATTATGGTTTCGGGGACATTAATATTGCCTGCCCGTAGACATTACTGAGGTAAATCATAGCTAACAACATAGCTAGTCCTGGGGTTTTAATGAGATGATAAAACCAATGTTTTGTGTTATTGCAGGTTTCAAATTGGTTCATAAATGCCAGGGTTAGGTTGTGGAAACCCATGGTGGAAGATATGTACCAACAAGAGATTAAAGAAGAGGATGAAGATAATAATGAGAGCAACAACAGCAGCAACAATGCACAGAAATCGACGCCTTCAACAACAGCAGGCTTAGCAGCAGCAGCAGCAACGCCGTCAGCACCACCAGCAGCAACCGCGGCAGCAATAGGCAAAAGATCCGAAATCAATGCCCTGGAAAACGACCCTTCACTCCTTGCAATCAATAGGCGACGCATCTCGGAAAACCAAGCAAAACAGTGCACCCACCACCACAACAACACTATTATTAGTACTGCTCCCCTTCCTCCCACTCCCACCACCTTCAAGGCCACAATCACTGAGGTGGCGCCACCCATTCCCCATGGTGTCAACATTGCTTCAGCCGGTTACGGGACCACCACCATCACCACCCCTGGTAATAACACTGACATTGGTTCGACACTCGTAAGGTTGGGGACCACGACCGGAGATGTCTCACTCACCTTAGGGCTACGACATGCTGGAAACATGGCCGAGAAGAGTTCTTTCTCATTTAGAGACTTTGAGGGCTGATAATTACTTTCAAATACATGTTCCATATTGATAGTTATATTATAATATTCTCTTAAAATACGAAACAACAATCAAATTTCCATTTTTCTCACCTGATCTTTTTCTTCTATCCCATTAAGAAACAATAACGATAAACGTAGCATTAAGGTTAGCAAGTTATGTTTGACCTTATTATGAGTGTATAGGAAGATTGTTTCACTTCTCTCTATATATATATATATACTTTAGGGTTTTGTATACCTTTTCATATTTTCTAGAATAACGTGAAACATGAACTCGATGCAACCTTTTATATAATTGAGTTGCATGAAGAGTAGTGCATTTCCAATTTGCACCAAATTGAATCCATTGTAGAAGTATAGGTACGTACGAACAATGACTCTAGAGATTCCATTTTTCTTTTCAATTTTATTTTCACCAAATTAATTATATTGCGAACTTTTTAGACTGAAACAAAATGAAATTTATGTCACACCTTCTAACAATTACCTGAAAGGCAACTCTTTTATGTAAAAAAAAAAGGATTGGTTCCTTAAAGTCTAAAACAAATACTTAATTAACTTGTGAAGTAACAAGTACTCTTTACCTAATATGTTTTTTTAATATCCTAATATGTTTTTTATATCTCTTTACCTAATATTGCTTTTAGATCCTTGGATAAAATAATATAGATCAACATCTCCATAGTTACAATTTTTAAGGACGTGATTAGCATTGTTTTTTATTATATAAAAACAAAAAAATTTACACTAAAGGGTTTTACACTCAAACACGTACTGTATTTTTTTTGAATAGAAATCATCTTTTCCTTTTTCGATGCCCCTATTTATGCCTCATACTAAAAAAATTAAGTTTAGGGTTAAGGTTTAATATTAGGGTTTAGTGAATTAGAAGTAGAGTGTATTTTTTAAAGCTTAAGGTTTATGGTGTAGAATTTAAAATTTTAGGGTTAGTGCTTAGCGCTTAGGAATGTAATATGTAAGATTTTTTTAATTTTTGTTAATTTAAATTTTAACAAATATTTTTTATGTTATTTCTCATGATAAAATATATTACTTTGAAATTTATAATAAAACTATACATTAATAAATGGATGAATATGATTTAATATAATGTTGAAATAATATTAAATATTTTAGTTTGCGCCATTTTAGTGCAAAGGTTAGAGTTAGTCTCTTTGGACTAATTTTACTTTTCACTTTTTATATTTTTATATTATTTATTATTTATTATTTATATAATTATTTTTAATACAATTTAATTAAATATTAAATTTAAATACAAATATAAATGTGTGAGAATAAAAAGAAAAAATAACAGAAAGTATTAGTTTACAAATGTCGAGGTTGAAGAATTAAAATAGAAATAGTTAAATTAGGTTATTTGAAGATTTTTTATAATTGTTAAAGAGTAAAATGATTTTTATAACTATTATGTCAAAATCTCTAATTTCAAAAACTCCAGCTTTTTTCAAAATTAGAGGTTTCATCACAATCCGCTATTTCAATCCGCTCTTTACCAAACATTCAAATTAGCGGATTTGACCGATCAAACCTCTAATTTTGGCTCAAACCACTCTTTACCAAACATGACCGTAGTGTTGGTGAAGGTTAAAAATGCACTTAAAATTCAATTTTTTAGTGGTGAAACATAGAAAGAGCACCGAAAAGGGTCAGAGGATTTTTGTCAATTTTTTTTATTGTAGTTCTACTATTTATATTAAACTATTTCTTTTGTTCCATGCAATACCTTTTTAATCCAAGATAAGCATAATTTCATGGGTTAAAATGAATATTGGTGGACAAAAGAATGGTAAAAGGGGGAGGGTTTTGGCTATGATATCCCAGAGGTTAAAGCTGCAAAAATACAAAAACCCTTATCAGTCTCAAAACGTTTCACTGTCGGCAACAGATAAGTATAGCAAGCAATGTCACTTTCAACTGTGTTTTTCATTTTCTTGATTTAAGAGTGAAACCAAAGACTTGTTTGATTTAGTTTAACGTTTTTTGAAGCAAAACCTGTGAAAAATAGATTCTTCAACTGAGAAAGAATATTATTACCTGAGAAGAAAGTAGAAACTAGCTAGAAAGGGTTTAAAAGCGATGGTAATTCTGTAAATGAATGAGGGCTTTGTTTTGGTTTTTATGTTATTTATGAACCTTTACATTCAATGTCTTGGTCGATGAGAGGGAGAGTGGTCCTGAGTCCTGTGTCGTAGGCCCATTTTTTCTTTTACTTTTTCTGAGGACTATTTTCAATATGACTTCACCTGGGTTTTTGATAGGCTCAAAGCCTTGTATCAGACAATTCAATGAGTCGCCATTTTGGCCTTGTACGAGTTCTTTGTCTTGTTTTAGGGACACATAAATTGCACATTCAATGCCAAAGAAACAGACGAAAAGTTTAGGAGTGCTTTTAATTTTCACATTGATTGATGTTTTTGGAAATCTCCATCGGACCCCCTTTCAAGGCTTGGGCCATATGAATGCATCCAGGGTCAGTTCTGGATAGGCATAGTCCCATATGTAGCCTGGTATTAGAATAGATTGTTTGGCATGCATAAATTTCAGACAACACTTTTCACCAATCAATTTCACATTATCATACATGTTCAACAATCACAGTTCCTCAACTCAACAAAAACTGCCAATCTACCTTCTAATGAAAACTTGGATCCTATTGAGATATAAATAAACTGAAATACAACATAAATTTGCACCAGAATAATGCACAACACAACCCTGTATCAAACCAGATTAAAACTCACATGAAGGAACCTACGAGTCAAATGGATCGAAACAATCAGCCAGCACTCGTCAATCCAAAGTTTCTTGCTTAAGTTCTTGCAGAAAACATCAGCATGTAAGTAGTTAAACTGAAATCACACCATATCTGCGGGACTTGCCATGTCAATTTTTGGTACCGGAGAAATATTCCTCGTATGGTCTTGTTTACCTGTATTGCTATCTCTTTCTCTACGGCTTCGATGTCATTGAGCTATCTGATTGGAGCACATTGACTTGGATATCAGCATATGGTCTGATGAATGTTCTTCGCCACCAGACCTCGAATGCCCTTTGGAGATTTGGGCAGTTGTCTCCAGCCTTCAGAAAGCTGCCCAACCAAGCGAGCAGAATGCTCTGCTGATCTTCTAGAGGCAATGTTAGGATGGTCCTACCGATACCTTCCTCCACAACTTTCCTATCAAATGACCTGCAGCCATGTTGCAACCAGCTGTAGTCATTGATCAACGGCTGCAACCAGGTTTGTAACAACAGTTGACGAGTGTCTTTCACTGGTAACAGCTCCCCTTTTCCGATTCCAACAAATAGCCTGGCTGTAATGTTGCTAACATGGTAACGAGACACAATGGGCAGCTTTGAATGCAATGTTGCCAACTCTTGCTGGGTAGCCCAAATCCGTGCAAATTCATCCGCTGCTTGCCTGTCAGCCAAAATCTCAAGCAACCATGAGAGATTATCAGCTTCCAAAGCTATTTGTTTCACCACAGGGTCTTTGGTGTCCATGGGTTTATCAGTGGATTCTGGTTCAACTGCTTGTTTGAACAGCGACAAGAGTGAATCCAAGCAGTTTCTGCATGACATATAAACAGTTTCGCTGAAGACATCGGCTGAATCAGCGTAGCTTGGAAGACTGTTGTTCTCTCTAAGAAGCTTCAATACTATAGATTTCATTTCACGCCGGCTTCTCTCCTCGTTGCTTTTGAGAACAAGTTCCATAATGTGTGAAATTGTGTCACTAGGGGAATTAGACACATCAGAAGAGATGCGTTTTAATACTGGTGCGACCCTGATACCTTCCCCCTGGAGTCGCAGAACTGAAGAGACCACTTTTTCTTCTTCCTCTTTGTCAACCCAAGGAACTGCTTCCAAGTATTCCAAGCATGAAACTATGCATGAATTAAAGCCGAGTAGTTCAGCGACCTGCAAAGAAGTTCATGACATAAAAATTTTCATAAACGGACAAAAAACATAAAAATACAGAAGCTGGTTTCACAATCACATAAAGCAAAACATGACATTGTACAACTAAATGCTACATGTATCGGAGTTTATAACAAAAGAAATTGTTGGATGTGCATCACCATCTAGGGAACGAAATATAAGACAATGCAAAAATTTATTGTAATGAAGCGGCTAATTGTCCAAGGAATCCAACTTCATTCAGAAATTATATTATATAGCATAAATAATAAAATGTATTGGAGATGCAAGAAAATGTTACATGAAACAAGTTGAAGGACTAACTAAATGACATCACAGAAACTTACAAGAGAAGATGATATGTTCATTTCCAACCAAGATTTAGGCAGAATGATATGCCTTCATGTCTCTTAACTAGCATTTATGAAGTTCAAAGAGATATGATAACACAGTTGAGTAACAATCTAAGATTAACAAAATAAACTACAGATGGTGTCCTTAGCATGTGTGTGTATGCACAACATAAAAAAATTTGGCTCCTCAAATGAAAAGGTCATAGTGCAAACTACCTTGAGAATGTGGAGCACACGCGTAACACTGAGTTTGATTAATCGCTGCTTCATTTCTTTGCAGTACATGAGTCCAACAGTTTCGATGAAAATTTCAGCATCCTTGCAGTCATCAATTTCAAGGCAAGACAAACCAGGCTCTTGTTGAGAAATTTTTTCAGTGAAAAAACTGCTATTCTCCAATAGCACTTTCTTGTGGACACTCAACTTAACACAATACCCCTGTTTGCCAAGTAGAATCACCTTCATATCACTGGTCCCTGGCTCACCAAACTCAATTGCCACCTTCCTCGGCACATGTTCTACCTTAGGCCTTGGCGGTCTCTCTGGAGCTATTGGAGCACCAACACCAGGATCATCTGGGGTAAAACATCTTTGATCATCGGAGGTAACAGCGGATCTTATCGGGGCAATCGTTGGTTTCTTCTCGGTAACTGGGATTTGTTTCTTCTGAACATTAGGCTTTGGCGGTGGTGAGGATGATTTGGGTTTATTTGGACCATTTTGTGGTTTGAGAGTCTTTTGGAACACAACAGGAGCGGGACAACACCAAAAACCTTCAGGGGTTACAGCAATTGGAACATTTCTAATCTTGGTTTGGCCTTGCTCTACCTTACTAACTCTAATTTCATCCATTTTTAGCAAGTGTTCAATGCATTATTGTAAGAAAATTGTGCAGAAACCCCCCTAAAGTTATAGCAGCTAAAAGATTTCTATACAGTAACCAGTTAAGCTCTCTCCTTGCCAGAAAAAGACTATACAAACCACCCTAAAACCAGTAAATGAGATCTTATTTGGAATAAAACTACCAAAAATTCAAAGCACCCTATCTTGCAGCTTTCCTAAGACAAAACAAATTTAAATAGCTATCCAAGCTAAGCAAGGCTAAAGTTTCTTCAAGAAACTTGTTATATCAGCAATACAAACAACAACAAATCCCAGAAAATAAAAGGTCAAAATCTCCACAGATTCTCCTATGACTATAGAGATAGAACAATCCCAGAGAAGAAAAAAAGGGGGGATTAAGAAAGAAACTTGAAAACTCTTCTTATCTATAAAGATGAGAAATAGGCAGAACAAAAGAGTACCATTTGTTAATACCCAACAAAGACAATCTTGAAAACTTACAAACACTGAAGCCTCAGCTGAAGAAAGACTGGTGTTAACATGGAACCTGGGATCTGCCCTGAAAAAAACCCCATTTCTTGACGGTTATTTCTAAGCCCACGAAAAAAAGTGCTCTGGCGTGTCAAGCATCAAAGGACCCGGTTCAACATACTTCGCCCAGAGCAGAATAATGAGTAAAGTGCCACTTACTAATAATATTTTGTATAAAAAAGTTAGACACACACACACACACACAACAGCTAAAGTAAAAATAAACTAAAGAAAAAAGAACCAACTTGATGCGGTTTGGTTAGCTTCTACAACACTGTTTCTGAGTGTTCTACTTTTATGCACGGCTTTGCCAGTTGCCACCCTAAATGTTGTTTCTTTTGTCTTGAAAACACTTGCTTTGTAATCAAACAAGCTCAGGTTAATCATCTTTCTTCCAAATTTTCAACCTTTTTTAATTATTTTGAAAGGAGAGAGAGAAGAACTGCCAACCCCCATGTAATTTGTGGGTTGCTTTCATGGGCCGGTGCTGGATTTTCTATGCAGAAGGGAATGGTGTTTTCATGACCGGTGGCGCCTGGTGTGAGTTGATTGAAATGACTAATTATTTGATAAGAAAGATGCTTTCTTTAAAAAAAAATTGGTTTGTCAAAACTCAACGTGGGAATTGGTGAGGTGATTGTGGGGGAAACTCGATGAAGCATGCCAAGCTAAAATCCAACTGTCTCTTTGATAGTGCTGGGGATTGGGAATGACAAATTAGTAACGGTGAAAACGTGGATGGTCCAAAACCAAAAAGTCTAAAAAGAAACTCAGAACATGAGTAATGTTTTGACCAAGTTCATGATATATGTTTATGCGAATCAAATTTATTGTTCTTCAAAAGAGTTTAATTAAAAATACTTTAAAAATCGAATAGAAATTTCTTTAAGCTTAGGAGAAGAAATTAAATTTTTAAAGAAAATCAAAATTTTATTATTATTTTCCAATTTTTAAGACCAAAGTCCGTCCTTCCTTACACTCCGTCACTATCTCCAACCCTAAAACATCACATTCTCCCTGTTCAATCTCGTTATGCAGGGAAATGATGAGTTTTTCATCCATTAAAAAAGCTTTATTGCAAGGCAATAGTGGTAGGTCTGAGGTACACAAGTTTAATTTAAGATTAAAAAACTTGATAATATTTTAGGTTGTCTTTTCATGTTTTTTTTTTACAAGTTTCAAAATTTGTTAAAAAAATCATTAAAAAATAAGTTTTAAAACTTGTGAAAAAAACACCAACCTATAATATTATATAAAAGTATAACATTTTAAGTTATTTAAACAAATTTAAAAACTTACATATTTTTACTTTAAATTAAATTGTTGTAGCGTAAACTCATGCTAATAATGTATTTTTTAGCAATGATGAAAAGAAAAGTGAAAAGGTTGGTCTCTTTCATCATAGTGGTTCCATTTGCAAAGATGGCGTGACTGACTCTGGCTGGAAATTTGGCCCACTTCACCGCTCTGATGAATCATGTTTTCATGTGATGGGTCGTCCTTGGTGGAGCTGAACTCATGTGCCATGTTTATGCCATCATGTACTCTCAAATCTAATCTAAAATTATTTTAAAAAATCTAATCTAAAAAATATTATTAATCACCTTAATTCTGTGGTCTGCTTGTTTTGATGTCTATATAGCTTGGCACTTTGTATCTCAGATAACAAGGATGATGGTTAATCACATCTTAAGTATCATTATTATATTTTTGTTTTCAGAATCCTTCCCTTAATAAATAAAATAATTATATTTGATGTCCATCAGAAACAAGGATTCTAAAATAACATCCATGGCTTTCTTGCCTGTACCGTAGTTGATCATAGGAACTTAAAGGATTTCACTAATGCAACATCTGTCTGTTTTAATCTGCGAGTTTAAGACATTAAACATAGTTGTATTTATGTTCTTATCTGAGTATTGAAATGGCATGAATGAAAAAAGGAACAAATTGTTGAACTGCATGCTTTCGTCTGTTTTCTTGAAGCTCGTTTAGAAAGAAAAAATTGCAGAGGTGACAATGATCGAACATTCCATGTCAAAAGTTTGAAGTTGCATGTTCTGTCTGGAGCCTGCATGACTCCGTTGCCGACGATCGAGATTTGGCAGTTAATCAGTTGCCTTAATGCAAGAATCAACTGCCAAATATAGTCCGGTGACCGGATTGGCGGTAGAGCTCCTATGTTAGTGCCATGTATCCTCATTTGTGAACTAGAAAGGCAAAATTTAGATGGGCATGGAGACCCCTTGGTGCTCATTGACAGTTTAGTAAAGGCGGCCCCGACAGGCAGAAGCCCCACATTGACATGGATGTCCTTGTCCAGGCAGCAGTTCATAACGATAGTCATAAGTCAGCTCTTCACCCATAGCTATCTGCAAAAATGTAAACAGGAGGATTACATGACTACAAATATCCATAAAAAAAAGTTTTAAGATATCAGTCCTACAACATCTTGGTAGAAGAAATAAGTCGAGACCCGACAGATTGTACTTTACGATGTTGAGAATTACTTACATCTTGACTGGCATAGAGCCCAATGTGAGCACGCTGACAATCCATGCTGTCAACAAGAACTTGATGATTCACAAGATTCGGCGAGCAACTGGGGAGAATTACAAGGAAATAAGACAAAGAAGTTGTCAAGAGTAGTCTTATTCACAATGAAAAACGATCAATATATTAAAAAAATCATTGAATATACCAGAATGATAAGGGAAAACATTTTGATACGTGATGTATATGTGTATTCACCTATGATTGATGAACCGAGAAACATTTCCGTATTTGGTTGCATCGATTACATATTGGATCTGTCCTTCAATCAATCTGCTCATATCATTGATATAAGAATCAACATTATACATGTAGTTGCAACCATCTCTATCATACCTGAAATTTGATCATATAGCCCATTCAACACAAAACATCAAAGCAAGAATAAATTGAAAAGGAATATTCATAAATCAAGAGGAGAAACCTGATGCGCCTATTGTTTGCCTCCTGCTCATCTAGAATCTCACCAATGTACTCGCACACAAATGTGCCACTCAAGATTGGTTCACCAGCCCGGACTCCCCAGCCCTGAAGATCAACGTGAAGAAACGTTAAAAAACAAAGCTTTAGAATACAAAAAAAAAAATTGAAATTATTACCTTATTCTCTGTTTTGAATACTTCCAATTTCACTCGTACTCCGTTTTGCAAAACCCTATTTGGACATGCTCTATTGCAGCTACACATGTGATTGCATTCATAGACAAGGTAACCCTCCTGCACAGTTTCAAAGGGTTTAATCACAAGATATAAACCGAAAAAAAAAAAAAAGAGCGGCAAATATGACAACTAGTCTAAGTGGTCACATATACTTGTCTAAAAAGGTTTTTTACTATAAAATGTAGTTAATGCAGCTTAGATAAGCTTTTGAGTATCAAATCAGATTGAAAACACACTCATTAATATTATAAACTATTCATTGCAGATCGAGCAACAACAGACAATAAAAGTATCTGAAAACTGTTTTAAAAAGTCTTCAAGCAAATAACGACACATACTCTTTTATAAGTGATTTGAGAAGAAATATAAGCAAGCAAAACTATGATGCTTTACAGTGAAAATAGAAATGGCTGACAGAACAAGAATAAAAGTACCTCCAAGATAATTCGACCTTTGTCATCATAGGGAAATCTACCACGCATGGATTTCCCATATATGTCTCTTGCATCTTCATAATCATTATCAAAGAGATATACATGATCACATGTCTCAGGACAGCATGTTGAATTGGAACAGGTGCATCCAAGTTGTAAACTCTGAAAAGATAAGCACAGAAAAAAGGAAAAAATCACACAAGAGATAAACCTATCAAAGCAATTAAAAATGCACTCCAGCATGTGAAGGGTGAGACACAAGCCATGGAAAAAGGATGATGCCTGTTCTTGTCCTAATAACTGCATTTGATGGTACTATAAAACAAAACCCAGAAATCTCTAGGCAAGGTAAATTATCAAGAATCTAAGAACTTATGGTGCTAACGTCATTGTTCCATGCAATGATGTAAACTCCATTGGGGCATAATTATATGAAGTGGCAATAGAGAAAAAAAAGGGATATAATAATACAAACACAAAGTACCTCGGCGTCAAGTTGAAGGGATTGATTGAGCAAAGATTTTGCAACATAAGTAAAGTTTTCCCATGGCATGGAGGATACAGCATTTTGGTCATTGGAGCCATCACCACAGATGTTAAGAGAATTAGAAACACCATCCACTACACAAGCTACTGGAACCGATTCCTTCCCAAAACTTATATCATCACACAAGACACTGGCTTTCTGCATGGGCATTTGTCTAAAATGTTGTGAATCAATGATACAGTGACACTCATCCAGTTCCCCCTCATCTACACGATCCAAAGAATCTGCTGATTGGCGGCCTTCAAAACTATTAACAAGGGGCATTAATGGGGACAGAAAATCTGGGTCCTTGACAGGCTTACATCCATTCAAACATACAAAACCATCTTGGTGCCACTCGACTTGAATGTTATGCTCACTGCAAAGCCTGGCTGCCTTAAGATACATACGTTCCGGTAACGTTCCATATTTCTCCTCCAATGATGTTTTGAGGCTCTCTTTGCAACAAGAAGAGCGAGCAATAGACAAAATGTCCAAGTTATTAGGTCGCTCTTTTGTTTTATGAATTTCAGAAAATAAAATTTTTGCAAGGGAAGAACACTGGAATTCCGCTAATCTACCAAGACTGGCAGAGTCTGTTACATCAGGCTCTACACTAATGGTGTCGGCGTCAATCAACTTTGATGCCTGCAAGCGTTTCTTCATAGTGGCAGTTGCCCTGTTCCTGATTCTGTATGACACTGCTCCCAGACCTTTCTTAAATCTGGGACGGCTAAGTCTCCCAGATTTTAGTTTATAAGGATAATAACGCACCCCTTTCTTAGGGGCACGGGAGCTAGCTAAACTTGCTTCCATGTGAGCAGCCTGGTGATGGCGGCCAAGATCAGGCAGCAAATCAAACTTCAAGCCACAAAACCTGCAAATAAACTTTTGAAAACTGCTTACATTCTCTGAATTATTATCCAAAGAAACTGAGTTGCCAAGCTCAAGTTTCTGTGGAGGTTCCTCACCCGCAGATTGATCATGCTGTTGAGCGATCTTTGACAGTCTAAAATCAACAGGATGAGCTGATTGCGCATGCAACCATAAATCATCAGTATTGCCAAAATGGCTGCCACAGGGAATGCATCGGAGAAGCATGCACTGTTCAACAAATTGCACATGGTGTCTCTCCTGAACATGGGATTCTAAAACCTTTTTGTTAGTAAATGAATCCAGGCAGATTGCACAAGCATAACCTCTAAAGAACCATTGAGCTTCCTTTTTGTGATTCTCCATCCAGTGTGTGCTGAGCTGCTGGTCATCGAGAAATTCCACTGAGCAAATTTTACACTTAATAGTCTTGTCATCATCAAAGCTATCTTTAATGGCCAATGGCAAGGAAACTGGTTCTTCCACAACGGAGGACAAAGGTGCACCTTCATTGCCAGTGAAGCCCCATAAGCTTTGGAGTCGCTCCTTTTCATTGTAAACCAATTTCATCAAAATTTCTCCAACTCTGAAATCCTTTGAAGCTTCAGAAAGGGCCCATTCAAGTTGGACTTCTACAGGAACCGGGTTTCTTAGAGATAAAATACTTTTAAAGAGCTTGTAGAAAAGTTCACATGCTTGATGTAAATGCATTTTTTGCTCAAGTGAATAACAGTCCTTCAAAAGATCTAGAAACACTTCTTTGGATACTATCCTGCTCTTACCATTCCTAGCACGCTTGAGCCAACTGGGAAGGTGCTTATCACAGTATAATGAATGCCGCTTAGGACTTTCATGACAGGGATCAAAACCAACATTGGAAAACAAGCCTATGCAATGCAGTAATTCAGTGCTATCATGATCCTTACCTGAATGTTCAGGCTTCTCAATTAAACTGATTCTTCCCTGGAATGCATCACTCCCAATTACTGACACTGGCTCCACTTGCAGGGGACTTTCACTTTCTCCCACCAAAACAATATCTCTGCAATATGTGGCCTCGGAACTGGGAATGATCTCCCCATGCTTCCTTTTTAGTGTGTTCTCTGGAGAATGCGAGAAATTATTTGCGTTACTTTTGGGTCTGTGTTTCTTGCAGAATGAAGAGCCATGTAGCGACCTATGCTTGCATCTAGTGCCAAGCACAGTGGTACCTTCACACATTGGTGTATCAACAGGAGGTGTCGCTTCTGCTTTTCCGGAGCTATTTATAAAACGAGAGGCCAAGTGCACACAACAATAAACATCCCCTTCATTTGCCCACCTCACACACTGCCTTCCCTTTGACTCTATAAATGCTATGCATTGCCGGTTTTTACTCCCAGTATCTATGGATTTCTTAGAAACTGCTTCATTCAGATGAATTAATGCCAACTCCTTTGGCTGAATATGCAGAGCGGAGGTACTATTGACCTCTTCACTTGCTGGTGTTTTCTCAACACTGTTGGTGTGGATGGGCACAGAATGCCTTGCTTCAACCACAATATTGTCCCATCTGTCTGTCAGATTATTTGATATGTCCATTGGTGTGGTTTGATCCCTCTCTTCTTCCATTTTACAAACTCCTGGTGTTGCCATGTTGACATCTACAGCATCCCGGCTACTGTAAAAACCAGAGTCAATTTCAACAGTCATAGTTTGATCAGAACCATTGCTTTGCATTTGGGAGGCATGTGTCTCTGCGCGGCGGATTTCAAGCTTGGGCCTCTTCCTGCTAACTTGAAGATTTTTGTTTGAGGGATCATCACTGTTCTGATGATCAATAGCTCCAGCAGTAGATACAGGGTGAGATGTTGAGAACCATTTCATAACTTCATGCTTCCATGTTTTCCATTCAGAACCAAGTGTGGATTGCACTGGTGCGTCCCCAAGAGACCTTACATCATTCCACAGTATAGAATCAAACAGTTCCTGAATCAAATACAAAGGCAAAAAAATATTAGTTTTATGTCAAATAGACTAGGAAAGCAGAACAGTCCTTGGCCTGCAATAATAAATACATGCAACTGATGCATGGTCCCTTGTTTGCCATGATGGAATGTCATGGTTATTGTAGAAACCCTTTCTGAGCAGCAGAGGGAGGGTTGGCAGTTAATATTAGGTGACCAAAATTGTACAACTTGAGGAAGCCATTTGAGAATCATAATTTCTAATCACATTCTATTTAAATATGCACTGGAATTTAACATAAAGGCACAACCATAGAGTAAGACATACCTCCTTTAGCAATTCAATGGATTCGGCACTATGTGCATTCTGACATTGCTGTACCCATGAGTGATAAGACTCCTGAAGCCAGTCAGCATTTATGTAGCGCTGCAATATCATCTGCAACAGAGAAATGATATAACTTATATCTTTAACGCACATGTTGACAGAGGAGATAGAGATGGATTAATTAAAATGCTACGATGGACAGCAGAGTGGCTATGATATTTGACAGTAGTCATTCCATAACTCAGGTCAACAAACATGAACTCTACAAGTACGGATTATTGGTCATTTATATCCCCTAAAGATATAATCTTATAGTAACAAATAAAAGTCTAATAAAAAGTTTAATGAACGGCAAAAGAACAGGCACTTTAATGAGTTTCTAATAGAAGTGTAAATATATTAAATTAAATTAAGAGCACAGATGTAGTAGGGAAGACCAAACACAAATCTTTTCTGTTCATGTTCCTAACACCTCCAACATTATTATCATTTATCAACAAGGATCCGAGTATGGCAAATCACCCACATTACATGCTATTATTTGGTGGGTCCATCATTTAGTGCTGGTAAAGTTTAATACATCTAAATATGTCAAGCAATTGAAGAATTTACAGGATGAAGTTTCAAAAGCATATTTCCAAGATCAGAATAACCAGTGCAGCGTGAAGCCTCCATGGCAAATTCCTTCCAGACAATCACATTACGTGCTGTTTCTATCAAAGCCTACACATGTAGAAACAGAACTCTGGTAAGAAGGGAGCCGAGAGGAATTTAGTAATATATCAAATAAAAAAGGATTGGAAAGAAGAAAACAATACCTCGCAATGAAACTGATCAATCATATTGAGCAAACCAATAGCTAGCTTTTGCATTATGTACCGCCTTGCAACGGACAAATCTCTAACCATTTTTAGTCCAACTTTATGATTCCTATATGCAATAGGCTCAGGGAATTCATTAATAGATCGAACAAGCAGCATGTCTGCCCAAGAATAATTCCTGGTGTGAGGAAAAAATATCACAAAATACTGCTTCCGATCATGAGTTGGTTTTGCTTTTAAAGTTGATAATGGACAGTCAGCCCTTGCACATTTGATGCCAGCCTGCCATTTACCTCTCCACTATATTTGGAAAAACAGAAGAGTATCAACATGAAGATAAATGCTGCATGTATTTTTATCGACTGGCAAATTAAGTAATTAGTAAAAGCATATTAATTTATCGACTAGAAAAAGGATTTTCATAGAGATAATAATATTCAGATGGCAATATAAAGGAAATTTAAGAGCATAAATAGACAACGAGTACACAAATGCCACAAATCCAAGAAAATAAATAAGGCATAATGTGAGAACACGTCCTAAAAAAGTTTGCAGTAATGCGAATCAAAGCCATAATCATTGGATAAGTGATGTTATTTCACGACTAAAACAAGGAATGCCGAATGCTACCTTGACCCACAATGCCACAGATTCATCGTGCTCCAACCACTTGGACTCTGAAAGAGACAACTCTACCTCCCCGTTGTTGCTTGGTGATTCACCTTCGATACTGTCAACAATTAGATGAGAGTTTTCAGAGGCCAAGTCAAGTCCAGTGCAACAATTCTGTGCATTCGAATCATCTTCATAACCATGTGATCCACAAGATAATCTTTGGCCCTCTACGAGACAATCATCATCTGAAGATCCACTATGGTGTTCTTCAGAAAATGGAAATTCATCCCTTGTACCTTGGTCTGCACCTTGCCTTCCAGCTGGATTCATGTCCACACTTGGCAATAAGTCGTCCATCCTACCATCCGACTCTTGAACTTGTTTCCTATGTTCCAAGCAATTAGATTCTCCCTCGAAAGTTGTTCCTGCACTCGGTTGAGCACCATCAGAACCCGCAACATACTGAACACCAGAACAAGGGACCACTTCCATGATTCAAACCGAAAATCTCTATAGCCGTATAAATATAATGTGCAATGCATACGAACATCAATAGGCCCCCAAAGTCAATTTCCTGTCCAAACAAAGCTCAGACGATACTATAGTCAGATGATGCAAAAGAAACATCGTCATTTTCAAGAATATATAACGAGAACTGAAGAAAATCATGGAAAAGTCCTTCCTAAGCATCAAGATAGGTACTTTAAAGGACATAACAGCTTCCAGGAAAAAAAAAGTGCTAAGGCTGAAGGTCTTTTTGCCAGCACAAAAATCCATTTAACTTCACCTTTAATAGCAGTTTATACATATCTAAAACATCCTGGATTTGGTACAGAATTGATAGTTAAAATTTACTTGAATCCATGCAGAATTTTAAATAAACCAGCACACTCGATTCATATCAATAATTGTTTATAATGAAAGAAAAGAAAGAAATTACAAAACATTTGCTGCAATATAATTAGCAAATCAGAAAAGAATATATGTATATATAAACATATATTATAAACTTTCCATGTATTCGAAGAATATTTATGTAGAATATATTGTGTGTTAAATAGCAAGTGTAGGTTCCTGACGAAACCTAAAGCTATTCCTCCAAAGAAACAGTACCATGCTAGACCCAGATCTTAAAATCCACCAAAAAACCAAAACAAAACCCCAAACAAACAAGACCCAGAAACAGAATTGTCACAAAACCCTAACACGATCAACAAAATACACCATCCATTAATCTTGTAACAACAACAATGACAACCCCAAAAGAAAATGGATAAAAAGGAACCCTTTTTTCAATCAAATTCAATTATGTAAATATAACCACAGAATCCCCAAATTGGTGTAATAAAATGGTGTGGGTGGGTCCAATCCAAATTGCAGATCATAGAAGTAAAGAAAGATGTACAATCCCCAAATCACATAACATATAATTAAAAATCCAAACTTTTTGTGTGAACTTACAAGGGGAAGCAGAGAGGGTTCATTACATTTAAGTTAACGGGTTCTTTTTAGAGGGAGGAAGGGGCAAGACAAGTAATAATAACATGACTAATGTATTTAGGGCATGAAAAGAAAAAAAAAACAGCACAACAACAGCAGCAAAGAGCAGCTAGGTCACAGAACAAGAACCATAGAATTAGAAATCGACAGCAAAATGTGACATGCATACATACATATAATTTTTTTACCTTCCAATTCCATACAAAGAGATTTAAAAAGGAAGATGACCCAAATTTTATCTTGGGGTTTGAGGGTGTTAAAAGTTGGTCTAGGGGAATCAATAGATGTGGTGGTTCGTGAGTCGTGATATGGGGAAATGGGCATATATGTCCCCCGTGGCCAAAATTGGGAAAAAAAGGAAAGATGGTTGAAATTTGAAAAAGGGAAAAATTCAAAGTTGGAAGACCAAACATAAACTGGGTTTTGTCTGTTTTGGGCTGTGCTTGTGCTCTGTTTTTGTACTTTATTTGTGGGAGAGAAGGATTTGGGATTTGATTTATTGATAGTGGTTTTGTAACTTGTTGGTGTTGTTAGGCATCGAGATGCGAATTTAGACTGCGTTGTCTCATGTTTTTGGTTACTGTGTAAAGTCTATGAGGACTACTGGCTGAATCCCCTTATCAGATCTTATCTTTATCCTTTTCTCATATATTAAAATAATGATTAAATTGAATTCAACAAGAAATTTCAGTTAAAAAAACGAATGATATTCATATTAATAGACTCGAATTCAATCGTTTATCTGTAAAATGTGTCAACATTACCAAAATTTAATTCGAATTTATTAATCAGTGGATCGAAAACTAGTGGTTGAATAAAAATATTGATAAAATTAAGGTTACTTCATATAATTTTAAAAAAATCTGATTTATGATTTAACTATTATTGTCGAATTTTTTTAGAATAAAATGTTTGGTATGAATATTATATTATTAAATTTAGGGTAAACTACAATAGATGTCACTTAATTATGAGAAAGGTTACATTTAGGTCACTCAATTATTGAAAGTTACATTTGAGTCTCTCAATTATGCGTAAGATTACATTTGGGTCACCCAATTATTAAAGGTTACATTTGGATCACTCAATTATGGGTAAGGTTACATTTGAGTCACCCTTCATATTTAAAAAAAAACTATATCAATTTGTGTATTAGATTAATTAATGATTTCAAATGAAGTACTCTAATATTAATGAGAGTATACAAGTGATTTGGAAGAAAAAATGACTAAATTGATGTACTTTTTTAAATATGAAGGGTGATGCAAATGTAACCTTACCCATAATTGAATGACCGAAATGCAACCTTTAATAATTTGGTGACTCAAATATAACCTTACCCATAATTGAGTGACTCAAATGTAACTTTTAATAATTGGGTGACACAAATGTAACTTTACTCATAATTGAGTGACCTCTATTGTAGTTTACCCTTAAATTTAAAATATATTAATTTAAATCATATTGAATTCATTAAATATTATGATATACAAAATATATTAACTTACTATAATAAAAATTAGCCCATAATAGAAGTTCGAAGAAAAATAATTAATTTTAAGCATTGATTACATATTTTATACCGGTAAAAATTAATTAAGGGCTTTTTCGACGAAAATGATAATTTAAGTACATATTTTGACAAAAAAATTCTTGAAACGTAAAAAAAAAATCATTTAAAAGCAGAAATTAAAATTTTCCTTCCAAAGAAACACATTGATGAGGGTTAAATTAAAATTCCTTCCATACGAACTTAGTAATGTTCTTTGTCAAGAAGTGCTTTCGAGTAGCAAAAAATATTGTCGAATGACCTCTAAGTACAATGTATTTAAAATATATTAGTAAATTGTAGAAGAATTTTTTATTTATAATTGTTCCCGAAGTCGAAAACGTTCCATTTGTCCCTGTATAGTGTCTTATTACAATTTAAACTTGTATTATAATCTCAAAAAGAATATTTTCATGAATCATAAAATGGATATAGAGGATATTCATACATTCATTTAAGAAGTTTTAAGCTCGTTTGAACTGTCTTCATCATATTGATTTAAGAAGTTCAGGGCCATGGAAGCAAGCTTCGACATTGTCTTCATGTGGATCTTCAAGTTAAAGACAAATTAGATCATAATAGTCCATTCAAGCCAGAAAATTGAGACTTTTTGCAACACCAATGCCGGGTTTTATAGTGACATGCTTCAAACCCTGTTTTTATCCTGCAATAAAATAGATAATCAATGGATAATTACACACTAAAAGAAAAGGATAAAGAAAGTAGGGAGTTTTGGGGAAGAAGAAGAAGGTGCCTTATGAATGAGTGATGAGAATGATCAAAATCCGAAACTTTAGCCTATTTTGGGGGTGATGAACTGAGAAGGCCACTACATTATAAGCAGCTCAACTCCAATGAAATCCTGTTAAGCTAATAAGTGCAATGATAGTAATACAACACCAGCCACATCAATGAAACAAACCCAACTTAACCGATGACTCACTCCGAGCTACCTATAAACAAAAACCGAGACCAAACTTTCTCCGACTCCATACCCCATACTCGGTACTCATGTCTGAAACATATCCAAATGCATATGAGATGCATATTCAAACATGGATATAGTAAAGATATGACCACCCTCCAAGTCCAAGTGCCCTTTAAATGTAAGCAAAAACATAAAAGAAAATTGAACATACAATGTCGGACACACGAGTGCGAGTAACATAGACCCCAACTCTCCCCTCCTGTAGAAATGAAAACAACTGAAGAGATCATTTGTAGCTTAATACAATCTTCAAAATCGTGGCAAATATATAATATGATAAGTGACCACTATGATCTTACTTCAACAGATTCTCATCTGCTTATGCCAATTAATCCAGCAGAAACCTACATACCTAAGATTTATAAAATCAAAAGTATCAAGCTGGAATTCCCAGGAGAGCCTGATTAGGTACTTTGTGAGACATTCTTTCATCAAGCTTAGCTTCTTCAGGATTCAGTACTGAAAGTACACAACTCAATCCAGTAACTGATAATTAAAGGAGAAATCTATAGGTAGATGTTTGATCTAACCTTGAAAAACACAAAAAAAAAGAGGAACTAAACGAGCTCTTCAAGACTACAGGTTAACTAATTAATGGTTCAATCAAGTTGTATGCAGGATTTGCATCAATTTATTCCAGCTTTTCTCAAATGACATTCAAGCATGAAGCATCCTAAGTAAATATTACATGGATGATATCCAGATTCACTTTTCCAATCAACAGTGCTAGAACATTTGATAGGTCTCTATGGTCGCATAAAGTCGTTTGTTTTCCAAGTTTCAATCTTGAAATTGAAATATAAAAAAAATCTCCAATTTAAAAAGCAAGATTGTATTTTTCATAATCATGATAAAAGAAAAAACCCCATAATGAAAATGCATCAAACCCAGATTTTCTTACCAAATTCTAACATAAATCATCAACTTCCAAAAGCAGCAATGGAGCATTAACTGGTTTGCAAACCAATAACCTATTATCCAAAAAAATGAAGGAAGCTGTTAGAAAAATCAGAAAGGGAAAGCCATTTGAAGCAGCAAAATAAATTAGAAAAAAAATTTAGACCATTTCTCGATTTGTGCGTGTCATCCTTGCGCAGGGGCCATGCTAATCTTCTCTGTATCGTTCCAATTTTATCGGATGTCCCCGAAGGGACAAACAAGAGCTGCTGGCTTCTGCTACTTAAACTGCAACAAAAGAAATTAACTAGGCGATGTGGGATAGTTGGCTTTCGACCATGCCCTACGTCATCTTGCTAACTAGACAGACACATGTTAAGGATGGTCATTTGGGTCTTAAAACTTCAGCCCAATAAAAAACAACAACAAAATATTTAAGACCCAAAACAGAGGGAATAATTATAAAGAACATGTGGGGGATATCCCAGCTTTGTGTTGGCCCTACTCACTGTCTTTTGATAATGGCCTTTTTGCTCCAAATATACCATGTCTCCTTTACTTGCTGGATATCCCTTTATTCCATTATCTTCCTTTGAGAAAGTTTAAACCCCTAAAGTCTAAAAGACAAAAGATGATATTCTGCTTAAAAGGAGTTGAATATTTCATCTGCTTGCTTTACCCTTTGTCAAAATTAGCTGATGCAATCAATGTTTTAAAACAACATTCGGTATGAAACACATTAGATTGTTTTAGAGGTGAAACATGCTTTTACTTTTCTTCTTTACAAAAAGGTTGAATCTTGAATGAGTGTTTGAACTTGACAACTTTTCTTAATTTGTTCCTTGAACTTGGACCCCCGACTTAAATGTATTACGCAGTCTAAGTTTAGGGACCAAGTTGGGAAAATGTTCTAGGACGAGCTAATGTGGACCAAAGGGACCAGGTTGAAAAATTTTCAAAGTATCGAGAGTTAAATGTTGATTTGTCACTTTTTCCCTCAACATGTTTCAGTACATGACAAGGACTACATACATATTCTTGAAACTGATTCGAACTCAAATCTATTTAAGTATAAATCAACTGAACTAAGTTTCGAATTGGACTAGATTGACATTTTCCATAGACTCAGCTGGTTTTGTTTGGCCAACTAAAGAGACAGACACACACTTTAGTCCCCAGTCTTTTATGGCTCTAGAGACGCATGGGTGATGCATTTGCCTTTTGAATTATGATTTCTGACTCACATTTTTGGAAAAGAAAAATATAACATGGCCAACTTCATCATTGTTAATTATCTGAATTGTCCTTTTCTTATGGCAAACATGGTCTTGAGTGCAAAATGATGCCAGCTACACAAATTCATTTCACAATTTTCTTCCAGTACCACAAGTGCCTTATGATTTTTATCATCTTCATATGCACTTTTATTTATTCGAATCCACATTCTTAAAACATTTTAGATTGTTTAGTATTTTTGTCTATAGTAGACTCATTTGTGCGTTATGTTTCGAGTTTGAATTTATGAAAGGGGAGAGTCCCGAATTACACTCATACGACACGGTTTGACAGGTTAATCGAGTATAGACATGAAGAACCATGAACAGTGCATGGACTAATATGTTTTATTGATCACTTGAGTTAAATATATTTAACCAAAAGATTGCTTGAGATTCGCAAATTTTATACAACTTCAAGATGTTTACTCTCCAGCTTCTCACTGATTTCCAAGTTTCAACGGCTCTCTAGATTAACAATCCCACATCTTCAATCTTCAATAAACAATATATATACATACATACACACACATATACATATATATATATATATATATATCACATGAATGGATCTTAGATTTTTCTCAATATCACATGAATGGATCTTAGGCTTTTGTCAATATCACATGGACTGATCTTGGCATTGTTTAACCAGTCAAGTTTTTGATAATAAAAAAAATCAGACAAGTTCCATTGATAACTGAAGTATGTCTGTCAGTCTTATTTTTATATAAAAATATTAAATATGAAATATATCATTTTTATATATTATACTTATGTTGTTTATGACCATTTGTTGAATCAATTAAAAATAAAGAATATAAGTGAGCCTAAAACGAGCTTGGATTAGTCATTTATAAACAGTACAAATGAAATTAGGCAGAATTCAAGACCCATATTTCAAGGTCAGATTAAGTTTAGAAAAGAAAAGAAATATGTTAGCACTATATTTAAACTCGACTCAAACTCACCATTGAACACCTCTATTTATAAAATAGATAAGACTTTTGGATTTTTCTGCATTCTCAATATAAAGAAAGCTGTCAATTAAACAATTATTCATGGAAAAGCTTTTGAATAAGCAAGCTCTTTATTTTTCTTCATAGTTGTTGTGATTAATAAGAAAAGAAAACCTTTTTTTTCTCAGTAGTTGAGTATGGCGACAAAAAGGGAGACCTGGCCACCTTACAACACACACAACCTTACTTTATTGTATTGATATTGGAAAAGGTCAAAGCTCCTTAATAATTATATTGATATACTATGTTATATGTATGTATACATTATTTATTATTTTTTAATTTTGTGGATTCTGTGACAAATGTTGATGTCTTTGATACTGAAAGACAAGTTGGGTATATCTTGTTAGGACATATGAGCCTATTTTATCCCATAAAAAAAGAAGGTTTAGACAGAGAAATCCCACCAAACCTCATTTCCTTTTAAGCATCCAATGTTTACTTTCATGAGTTCATCCCTTTTGAGGTCAGAGGCTACTTTTGTCTTTTACTCTTGATTAGTGTTCATAATCCTTTGTATTTGGAAGGGCTTGCTTCAGACATTCTTAAAAGATTTTGAGATTATTAAGGATTATTGGATGTTAAACCTGTTTGATAACACAATCAAATGGAAGCTTGCTAGATAGCCTAAATTATTTGCTAGGGTATTATTGTCCCAGATTAGTTAAAAAAACCAACTCAAAGACCAGCTTTTGCTGTAGAATAGGGGAATTCATGGCCTTTCAGTTTAGATATTTTAACAATTAATTATCAAACTAACCATTATTTCAACTATGTTCAGCAACCAGTTTGATACAGGAAATGATTATTTTGTTAAATCTTCAGTTGCTTGATTTGCCAATTATGAGACAGAAACTTTTGTCATATATATACACACATGTGATAGGCTGGTATATTTCAAGTTGGTGAATGGAAATGCACCAAGTTCAAGCAATGTGCTGAGCTAACTTCATGGCTACAGTAAAGTTAGAGGGGGGAAAAGAAAGAAAACTTGACCTTTAGTTAGTTCTTTTCAGATTTTTGTTGAGAAAAGATATATGTTAGCTAAGCCCTGTAGCCTGCAGTTTTGGCTTATTACTAAATCAAATGACCTGCAAATTAATTGGTTATTGTAATCATGATATAGTGAATTTTCCTTTTTTTTAAGTTTAATCCCACAGACAAATTGATAAAAGGAGATGAAAAAGTTGGCACATTTTACTTTGATAGTTGACTTTAGAGCTCTACTCGAGAGTTGTGACATGTTAGAGATTTGCTTACCAATAAAATAAATCTTGGGTGATTAAAAGAAAATTTTGATACTATTCCTATGTTTAACATGTATGAAACTGAATGGATTGAAGTATAATACTGCATGAGACAGGGAAGTAGGGATGGTCAACAACTCTCCCACTTGCTTCTCAACAATGGAAAACAACAAGAATGTGAAGATTGACTAATGGAGGTATCAATAAATAAATGATTGTGAAGACTTAAATATTCGTTTCCCTAAGCTCTAAAGTTCTAAACAGTGGTAGCCATTATTTATCTTTCTTCAATTTGTCTACTTTAGAGACCTGTGGTAGTCGGTTGATTGAAGAACAGTGTCTACTTTTGGACATTTGACAATTGACGTTTAAAGGGGTAGAGTGTCAAGAACAAAGCTTTCTTCTTCCCTTGATGCCCACGAGCTGGTTTTTACATCTTTTAATGTAAAGAAAAAAAGAAAGGGAGAGCCTCTCCTCAAGGGAAAGAGAAAGAAACACTGGTCAAAAGCCAAAAAAGTTTCATCTTTTCTTATAGCCGTATTTGTGGGTTTTTATGCAAAAGCTCTGCTAAGTTTCAGGCTGTTTTTTAGCAGCAAAATGATTACTTTCTGCATTTTGGTTAGTTCCCATGAAAATGCAAGAAGACAAGCTTAGTTTTGGTATGTAATCAAGGGTCTCTGAGTCTGAGAACCCATTTGTTCTTTTGTCTTCCTCAAAATTCTCTTGTGTTCCCTTGTGTTTTTTTCCTCCTCTCTTTTGGAGCCTAATTGGTAAAGGTCTCTACTTTGTTCCTTTTTCTGCTATCTCTGCTCAGATATAAACAATTTAACTCTCTGATACTATTTTCTCAGTGATGGGGTTTCAAGGCAGTGGAGAAAGTGAAATGCTGGGATTGAAAGTGACATCTTCAGGACATAAGCGTTCCAAGAGGTGACTGTTCAAAAATCTTTTGTTTAGTTTGTTTGCTATCACCTTTGTTGTATAAAATGTTAAACTTCTTCTCTAAACGAGTTCTGAAATGGGGTTTACTTAAAAGAAAAAACCTAGAACTTTAAGCATTTACATAGAAGTGGAAAACCGTATTAATTTGGCTCCATGTCCATTCTTTCTAGTTTTGGTTCTTCATTAAATGCATTTAGTGGTCTAGATGGAGTTTCAAAGGGAATTTCTTGAAATCATGGAACTGCTTGAAATTTGGCTTTTGCCATCAAATGTTTCCTTTCTTTGCTAAACATTAAATGACTATCCTTTATTTTAAGCAGCGTTTGCCATTAATAAGTCGTTGGCGAGTTACAGGTAATTGAAAACCGTTTTTGACTTGGTTTGCTGAAAATGATAGCTTAGTGGATCACTGATACAGGTTGATGAATTGAGGGGGGGGGGGGGGAAGTTATAAACTTTGCTTGAGTTTTGCAAAATAGTCATGAGACGGCTACGAATCACAATGGCTGCCCTCAAAATCCTGCCTTTTGCAAGTTTTATCTATTGATTCTTGGTGCTTGTTTTTGTCACATAGCAGCTTTTCTCATAAGCAAAGAGATGAAGAAGATGGCTTGGATAATTCTCTTGAAGAATCGAATCGTGTAAAGCTGGTAATTCTTTTCCTCTAAAAAGTAATTTGTAAGCTAATGATCTGATTATCTTATTGTTTTTTTGGCTAATGACTACTTTTCCCATGCATCCAATGTAAAAGGCGTAGTAAAGTGCCAGCCATATAAATTATTACAAGGATCTCTTTTTCCCTGCTCTTCCCCATGTTTCTTTCTTTTTCTTTTCTCCCCCTTTTTCCTCTTTATTGCTACATATGATAGTTTATAACAGGAGGTTCAAAGTGGGAATCATATTATTGAATTAATCCATATAAATCTAGATGGAGCTGAATAAAATATTGTATTTATGCATGAAAAAACTGGGGTATAACCGTAGAAGGTTAAAGAATTATTGCTAAAGAATACTTCTCCATTGGACAAGTGGCTGATTGATTTATGTATATGGTTCCAGGATATGGGGCACTTGAAGAACTCTGTCAAAACCCAGAAGCAATCTCCCACCCCAAGATCTGAGGTCCAAAGCTCTTTGAAGCAAGAGGTGTGAAACTGAATCTGTTTTATTATCACTTTAGTCATTGGCCTGTTCAGGTCTTTTGTGACCCAAGATTAGGCTGCAGCTCATAAGTTTTGAAGTTCTGTTGCTCATGTGAAATTAAACATCTTTTGTGCAGATTTTGCAGCTTGAGAAAAGATTAAAAGATCAATTCGAGATTCGCCGTGCTGTAGAAAAAGCATTGGGTTATAGAACATCCTCCCATGAAGATACAAGTGAAACATCAGTGTCCGTGTCTAAGGTAACTCCTCTAAGTTCTTATTTCTCTAGGAATTGTTCTGTTTTTCTTCTTCTTCATGGCTTGCTTCTTCTAGTCTCAATGGACAATTGAATTATCATTTATGCCAATTTTTCCCTTTGATTCTTAGAATTTTGCTTCTTGTCTTTACTTTTGCTCTTTCTTTATACATTCTTCATGTCTCCCTCTTGACCTTTGTCACTGTTTCTTTGCAGCCGGCTACGGAACTAATCAAGGAAATTGCTGTTTTAGAATTGGAAGTTGTATATTTGGAACAGTACCTTCTCTCCTTGTATAGGAAAGCCTTTGATCTAAAAGTGTCTTCAATTTCACCGTCTAAAAGAGTTGAAAGATTAAAAACACCAGTGAATAGCCCAAGTAGAAGTGATGAAAGGTTAA
Source organism: Hibiscus trionum (assembly GCA_030270665.1). Taxonomy (NCBI): domain Eukaryota; kingdom Viridiplantae; phylum Streptophyta; class Magnoliopsida; order Malvales; family Malvaceae; genus Hibiscus; species Hibiscus trionum. Next base: position 24,420,424 of record BSYR01000006.1, on the reverse strand, counting down.
AAACACCAGTGAATAGCCCAAGTAAAAGTGATGAAAGGTTAAAAACACCAATAGATACCCCAAGTAAAAGGTATGAAATGTTAAAAACGCCAGTAGATACCCCAAGTAAAAGGTTTTTGGAGTTTTTGAGACCTGATGATGCATCAAAAATTGAATACTCGGCTGTATGGTCTGGTTACCGTGAGAATTCATGGAAGGAACGTATTGGCATTGGAGGAGAAAAACTATTAGATGCCGGTGTTCATCGCTCTCATTCTTCACTATCACAGTGTTCAGTATTTCCAAGTTGGGATTCTCCTCTGGATGAAAGGTTAAAAACACCAGTAGATACCTCAAGTAAAAGGTATGAAATGTTAAAAACACCAGTAGATACTCCAAGTGGGAGACTTTTGGAGTTTTCGAGACCTGATGATGCATCAAAACTTGAAAATTCAGCTGTACATTCTGGTCATCGTCAGAATTCTTGGAAGGAGCCAATTGGCATTGTAGGAGAAAAACTATTAGATTCCGGTGTTCACCGCTGTCATTCCTCACTATCACAGCGTTCATTATTTTCGAGTTGGCCATTTCCTCCGGATGAAAGGTTAAAAACACCAGTAGATACCTTGAGAGGGAGATTTTTGGAGTTCTCGGGACCTGATGATGCATCAAAACTTGAAAAATCAGCTGCACAGTGTGGTTACCCTGAGAATTCATGGAAGGAGCCTATTGGCATTGTAGGAGAAAAACTATTAGATTCTGGTGTTCATCGCTGTCATTCCACTCTATCACAGCGCTCAGTATTTCCAAGTTGGACATCTCCTCCGGATAAGTCTTTGGCTGATAAAGCTGTACGCGCCTGTCAGTCACAACCTTTGTCCATGCTGGAGGTAACTTACTTTTACCTTGTAATCTTCTCAATATTTGTATTTCTTGTACTTAACATTTTTTATTAATTGTTGGTCATGTTACATGTTAGTAAAACATTTAGTAATTTGTTGTTTCTGGAAATATGATGAGCTATACTTATGTTGTCTACCTTTGGAATAACTGCTTGCAAAGCTTCCACTCTCCTAGCTGGAGATAAAGTAATTCAATCATCATCTCATTTTGATTGCATGCACAAGAGAGCAAATTATCTTTATGGGAGAATAATCTCTCATATATGTATGACACATTGAGGAACTTGTGGTTTTAACTTTTGCTTGGTTCTCTACAGTTCGCTCAGAATGCATCGAATATAACCAGTCTGGCTGAGTATCTTGGCACTCAAATTTCTGATCATGTCCCAGACACACCAAACAAGCTTTCAGAGGATATGATCAAGTGTATGTCTTTTATATATTGCAAGCTTGCAGACCCACCATTGATCCAAAACAGCTCTTCATCTCCCAATTCATCCATGTCATCAGCTAGTGCTTTTTCCCCACAAGATCAGCACGACATGTGGAGTCCAGGGTTCAGAAATAATTCATCTTTCGACACACGGTTAGATAACCCTTTCCACGTTGAAGGACTCAAAGAGTTTAGCGGACCATATAGCACAATGCTTGACGTGCCATGGATTTTAAGAGATAGTAAAAAAATGGATGATGTGGAAAACTTGCTACAAAATTTCAGGTGGGTCTCCTAACATGCAATCATCACAAGCAAACATTTGTTCTCTGCTCCTCTTGCATCTAATCATGTGTTTATCAAATTATTTTTCTGTTACAGGTCTCTTGTCTCTCGACTAGAAAAAGTTGATCCGAGGAAGTTGAGACATGAAGAGAAGCTAGCATTTTGGATAAACATACACAATTCTTTAGTGATGCATGTATGTATTCTCATCGATGAATAGAATCTTCTGTTACAGATTTGGCTCCAATTTTGCTATAATACTCGGCCATTCCTTTTCTTCTATAATGTAGGCATTCTTGGCTTATGGTATTCCACAAAATAATGTGAAGAGATTCTTTCTATTTTTGAGGGTAAGCTAACTTGTCTTCATTTCTGCTTCTCTTGAATAGTGAAACTAGACTGGTATGTATCATCTTATAGTTGTACTATACAGGCTGCATATAACATTGGGGGTCACACCATCAGTGCAGATACAATACAGAGTTCCATCCTTGGATGCCGCATGTCTCGTCCTGGACAGGTAGGTCTCAAGCTTCGTCTTTCGTGTCCTTGATTTCGAATCAATAATTACTTAAAAATGTTGATCTTGTAGAGAAAATACTCTACTCCAAATGACTTCTTGAGAAACTTGTATCCATGAACAACATTTCCACTTGGCCTTTTTCTCCTGCTTGTAGTGGCTTCGATTATTAGTTTCTTCGAGGACAAAGTTTAAAACTGGAGACAGAAGGCAGGCATATGCAATTGAACATCCAGAACCACTTCTACACTTTGCTCTCTGTTCGGGAAACCATTCCGATCCTGCGGTACTATATCATCTTTGATCCAAGTTCCCCCCCCCCATTACTATTAGCACCAATGATAGGATTGGTTAGGAACCGGTGGGCTTGAAGTTTTCCTTGGTGTTAACTTTTATATAAATTATCTGCCTTATCATATTTATTATTTTTTTTAGGTCCGTGCCTACACACCGAAGAAAGTACTTCACGAGCTGGAAACTGCAAAACAAGAGTACATCAGAGCATCATTCGGTGTCCGCAAAGACGTGAAAATTCTGTTACCGAAGATCGTAGAATCATTTGCAAAGGACTCAAGCTTATGTCCAGCTGGTATCATCGAAATGGTCCAACAATCTTTGCCCGAATCCCTTCACAAGAGCATTAGAAAATGTCTGGTAAGCAAATCCCGCAAGAGCATCGAATGGATTCCTCACAATTTCACCTTCAGGTATCTAATATCTAAAGAACTAGTAAGATGATTGCCCGTATATGCATCGATGGCATGGAGCTTGGGCATGATGCAGTTTGCAAGCATTTTCCATTTTGTAAAATTTCACATTTTTCCCTGTACAAAGTAGAAATAGGGTATATTTTGTGTCATAGTTGTTATTATGCTGTGTTATGCAATGTGCATTAAGGTTTGTATACAGTTTTGGTGTGAGCTATTCCTTAAAAACCATTTCAAGCATCCATTTGTTCATGCATAGCTCGGTAACTCGGTCAGTCCAAAATCAACACAAGTTACACAACTTGAGCATCTGACTCTAAAGATGCTTGACCTAAATTTGAGTTGGTCTCCTGCACCAGCACGTGAACCCATTTCATAATTTGACTTAAAAATTCTGACCATGTGGGTGAAATGTAGAGAGTTGGGCTCAATCATGTTGAGCACACTGCACATCTTTGCTCTTGGCACGGGGTCTGTTCTGTCAGCCAAGTGCTTCAGATTTAGCTGACAGTACTTTCCATTTCAGTTGCTCAAAGCCATCACCTGATTTAATGAATCAAATTCCGGGTTGTTTCCTCAGAGTGATTCAAAGTTAAAAATATCATGGAACAAAACTTGCATGGTTATTTTCATGGTTCATCATGCTTAACAAAGTCCTCTTTCATACCCAAATTGTAAAAGGAAAAAAATATTGTACCAGAAAAAACATTCTCAAGCTGATTCTATCAACCTCTCAGAAGTTTCAACAATCCATGGATGGGTCACTGCTGCTCCACTAAACCCAATAGCTGGTTTGCTCCATACATGTGATCTGTCAGGTCTGCAAACTGAGAACCCATTTTGTTCCTTGGCACTTAGCAAGAAGGCCTGCTGGCATTGGCTAGTTGCTCACGCCACTTGAGAGGTCCGAGTCCGACCAAAGCTGTAGCTCTTGAATCTTAGTTACGTTGTCCCCTACACATTCTGATGAGTGATTACTGATAGGGTTGAGGAAACTTTGAGTTCGATCCGATCGGTTCGTACATTCATGACATTAAATAGGTCAATAATTCGAATCCGAGTTATCTTTGCAGTTCCTTCTAAGGATGACAGAAAATATGTTAAGCACCATAATCTCTGATATGTTACGTTAAACATTAAAATTCCCAACACCTTAATGAATTCTTTTTTATTGAATTCCAACAGTTACTGCAAAACGTTGGTGCATTAATTGGATTGGCTCTGAAAACTATGTTGAGACTGTTGTCCAAACCATATTGATCATTTGACATGGTCGTGTTTACAATTCCATTTGAGTTTATAATATTAAGCTTGAATTCAATAATCTGTCCCCAAACAAATGATGAAAAGACAATACAAAAGCAACCAAAATGGCAGGTGAAGATTGAGAATTCAAGTTTGATCAATTGGCTAACAAAGTTAGATGGATGGCTACTTTCCTAAAGTGAAAACGCCAATCCAAAAACGTTGACTTTTACAATCTAAATCATATAATATTAATCACATATAATGAAAAAAAAAAAAGGGTGCAAAACCATTTGCCAAAAAAATTCCCAGAATGAATCTGGCAGAAGAACGTGTAGATCTTACCAGCTCGATCACCTAAGGATGAGTTTCGAGTTAGTCGAGGAAAGGTCCACACTTCGAGTGTCAAGGCCAGCGCTAGCTTTAATGGCGAGGGAACACAAGTCCGGCAAGGAAAGGGGTTTGTCGGATTGGGAGAGTGGCAACAAGAAGTAAATCTGTCCCGGTTGAAGCTCCTCTTCATCGGGCACATGGGGCACGCAAGTGCCAATAGACATCGACTCGGAGCTGCAAAGGAAGTGACCGGGATTCTGAGCAACTATGTTCTTGGCCTGGACTGATTGCCTGAACTCCTGAACACGACCCTCCACGTGAACCACCTTGGCTGCTGCCGACGAGCGTTTGAACACACTCGATCCTCCTCCTCCTACAGTTTTGGCTGATTTTGAGCTTGAAGTTGAGGATACACAGGCGCCCATTTAGCTTTCTCTTAACAACTTTCTTTTTTCTTGGGTGTTTCAGGAAAGTCTAGAAAAAGGGTTTGATTGCGGTATTGATTACAATCATATAATATATATAGTAGATTTTTATATCATCAATTCTTCCTGTCTGGATATGCAATATTTTAGTATATAGTTTTCAATACAAATGATGTACATAAGATTAGTATTCAATTTATTGATGATGGATTTTTTCTTCATATATTATATAATTTTTTTCTTATATCAAACATTTCTCAAAGTGAAAAATGATGGAAGGGTCTTAAAAAGAGTCAATTTTTAGGTTTATATTGGACCGTTGTGCTTAAATCTCAACGCCCAAACTAAAGAGTAAAAACATGAATTTAACTTTTAGAATTTAGAGACCCTTTCTTTCCTTTCTCGAAAGTAAAGAATTATAAGCCACAAAAGTCACATTATTATGCAGTTTAAAGTCACATTTGACTTAAAGAGCCACTCACCGGCTTTGTTTTTGTAGTTTTGTGCGCCACACCTATGTCTTAGGTTCACACCCCAAGATTGCAAACCCTTAATTACGTACATAGACTAATTTACTTTTTAATTTATTCGAATCTTAACATTTATAATTTTTTCGTTATGTTTCTTTTAATCTCGTATTATTTTTATATTAAACCTTAATAATCAATATTATATTAAAATGTACTATTAAAAGGATTATTATCCTATATACTGGCAGTGAAATTTTTTTCTTTCCACAAGCGCCTCAATTATAGGATTTAGGGTTAGAGTTTAGAATTTAGAGTTTAGGGGTTTTGGTATAGATGTTTAGAATTTAGGGTTCATGTTTAGATTTTAGGATTTATAGTAAGAATTTAGGGTTTAGAGTTAGGGTTTAAATTTTAGGGTAATATAAGTAGGGATTTAGGTTTTAACCTATAAACCCTAAATTTTAACCCTAAACCCAAAATTCTATCAACAATCCCTAAATTCAAAACTACTACACTTATACTCCTAAACTTTAAACCCTAAATGGCATCCCTAACCCCAAAAAAGTAAGACGCTTGTGTAAAAAAATTTCCACAAGCGCTTGTGTATAGAATTATTACCCTTAATATAATTGTGTGTATGAATTTCAAATTTATGATTATTTGTATTTATTTGGTGAAAAAAGTTTTGACGGTCAATTTTGAATCCCCATCTAACGAGTAAAATTACATGCTCAATAACAAAAGTAGTGCACAGTTTGAAAGGGATTATGTATGCCCACTGTCCACTATGTTCATATCTTGTTTGACAAAAGGAGGGAAAAGGAAGTATAGAAAAGGCAAAATGCGGTCCATTTAATTATTATCTTATATAATAAATATTGACAAGAATGAAAAGTTGATATGAAAGTGTGAATAATTAATAGCCTTTTAAAAGAGGAAATTATAGAAATCAAATAAAAAAATAATTATGATTTGGACCAATTACTTACTTGATATGATCCTTAAATTATTGTTGCCTTGAAGTCCAAGCAAGGTTCTCACTAGGGCTATTTTCCTATTGGCCATACCACAAAGTCTAGATTTCTAATTTATGTGGTGTTTCCCTATTTAACGATTTTTTTTAACAATGGCATTTGAATTTTATTAATTATCATGAAAGATAATATAATATAATATAATATATCAAAAGAAAAAAAAGACAAGACTACTAAAAATCTCTTACAATTAGGGATGTAAAAACAGGTAATCGGATGGGTTTCAGGTCGGGTACTGTCAGGTCGAGTAAAATCGGGTACAGGTCATTTCAGGTCATTTTTCTATATTGACTCGACTCGGGTCGGGTGCGGGTCCATTTCAGGTCGGGTCTATTTCAGGTCGGGTCCATTTCAGATCGGATCCATTTCAGGTCGGGTTCATTTCAGGTCGGGTCAAAACGGGTCGGGTTCGAAGCAGATAATTGACAGGTTAATTCGGGTTCGGATACACTTCAGGTCGGGTCCATTTCAGGTCGGGTCCGTTTCAGGTCGGGTCCATTTCAGGTCGGGTTCATTTCAGGTCGGTTGCATTTCAGGTCGGGTGCATTTCAGGTCGGGTAATTTTAGGTCGGGTAGTTTCAGGTCGGGTAATTCAGGTCGGGGTATTTTTAGGATTGAAATTCGTATTGAGTTTGAGTTCGGTACAACCGTATAAGTAGTCGATAGACTTTAGGTTGGCCTTCGTCAATCGTCGTTGATTTGGAGTTAATTATTTAAAGTCATATCAAATTAAAATTATAAAACATTGGAGTAATTAAAAAATAATGAAAAGGGGTCAATTCGGACTGAAAAGGGGTCAATTTGGATTAAAAATAAAGTTTCACGGATTATAATGAACAAAAATATCAAATTAAAATTATAAAACATTAGAAAAATTTAAAAGAAAACAATGAAAAAGGGTCAATTTGGAATAAAAATAAAATTTTGGGGACTGTAATGAACAAAAATATCAAATTAAAAGTATAAAAATTAGAGTAATTAAAAAAAATAAGTAGATATCAATTTAGAATAAAAATAAAGTTTTAGGGTCTAGAATGAACAAAATTTCAAATTAAAATATATATATATAGGGGTCAATATGGAATTAAAATAAAGTTAAGGGACTAGAATGAAGAAAATCTCAAATTAAAATAATAAAACATTGGACAAATTAAAAAAATAAATGTGGGTCAATTTGGAATAAAAATAAAGTTTTAGGGTCTAGAAGATAAAAATATCAAATTAAAATTATAAAACATTGGACAAATTAAAAAAACAATGAATAGGAAAGTTAAATGGACTAGAATGAACAAAGTACAAATTACAATTATAAAACATTGGACGAAATAAAAAAAACAATAAATAAGGGTCAATTTGGAATTAAACTAAAGTTTAGGGGACTAGAATGAACAAAATATCAAATTAAAATTATAAAACATCGAACTAATTAAAATAAAGTTAAGAGATTAGAATGAACAAAATATCAAATTAAAATTATAAAACATCGGACTAATTAAAAAAATAAAAAATGTCAATTTGAAATACAAATACAGTTTAAGGACTAAAATGAACAAAATGCCAAAGTAAAATTATATATTATTGGACTAATTAAAAAAACAATTAGTAGGGGTCAATTTAGAATAGAAATGAAGTTTTAAGGGCTATAATGAACATAAATATCAAATTAAAATTATAAAACATTGGAGGGTTTAGGGTTTAAAGGGTTTAGGTTTTAGGGAAAATTTATTAATGGTTTAGGGTTCATACATTGATAGATACATATATACTTGCATACATTAGGGTTTAGGGTGTAGGGTTTAGGGAAATTCATCAAGGGTTCAAGGTTCATACATAGATAAGTGCATATATACATACTTATATACATTAGGGTTTAATGGTTAGGGTTTATGATTTTTAGGGTTTATGGTTTCAGGTTAAGAGAAAAGGTTTAGAGTTCATACATTGATAGGTACATACATACATACTTACATACATTTTAGTCTCAATATTAGGTACTAGAATAAACAAAAATATCATCAAATGATTTATATCTAAAATATTGGAGTAAATTACAAAAATTAAAAAATAATAAGTGTATTGTTATAAAAATATCATCATATTAAAAATTAATAAAATTTATATCTACATATATATACACACGTATACATATAAATATACATATATTATGATATATACATATATATGTATTGTTATAATTAATTAAACATATGCATATAAATATATATATATATATATATATATACTAAAACGCACATGTATACATACATACTAAAACACACATATATATGCTTGTATTTAAGTTTTAGTATATATATACATGTATGTATGTAAGTTTTAGTATATATATTGTTATAATTATATATATACATATATATATATATATATATGTAAGTTTTAGTATGCATATATTGTTATATATACTAGAACATACATATTTGTATGTATATATGTATACCCCTAAACAATACCCATAAACCTCAACCCTTAAATCTTATAATCACTAATAATTAGAGTACAAGTCTAATCCCATAATCCTTAAACTAATCTCATAACCCCAAATAATTAAATTGACACATTTATCCCTAAACCCGAACATGAATATCTAAATCTTACAGATACTATTCATTAATAATTAGAGTGCAAGCCTAATCACATAATCCCTAAACTAATCTCATAGCCTCAAACAATCAACTTGACACACTTACCCTTAAACCCTAAACATAAACCCATAAATCTAACAAACAAAATAAATTGAAACATAAAAAAGGACAAATCTAAAAATAAATTAAAATAAATTATTAATTAGAGCCCAAATCACAAATGAATAAAATTATTAAACCTAATTACTTACCAAATCTTTATACGATGACCAAATCAAATTTAAAACAAACCAAAAAGCTTAATAATTAATTAATTTATGAAGTACGGCCTAATTAAATAAAATTTAAAGAAACTAAACCAAAAGTTAAGACTAAAAAAATAAACTAAAACCTAAAAAACCTAAACCATAACCATCTAATTAAGGAAGGACCTAAAGGATAATTAACCCCTAAATAAAAAAATCTCACCTCCACTCTCAAATTTATTTGATACGGCGGTAAAATCCATTTTGTTAATGAATTTGCTCGAGGAAAGAACAAGACAATGGAAAATGTCATGTCCCATGTGGCGCCAACGTTTTATTTGGAAGGTTTGGTTTCGGATGGTTTAATATTCTGGTTTGTGGGTGCGTGAACATATTCTTTTTGTGTGTTGATGGAGCAGGATAATTCTACATTGTCATGTTTCACAATTTACTATTATTCATATGTAGTGATGATCCGGTTCTTGCTTGGTTTAGCTAGATGAAAGCTTTAAAACAAGCTTTATTTCCCATAGCATTCAGAATATGCATCAACGGCGAGGTTTGTGCAAACGAGGGCGATTGCAGAAAATCCTGCCATTCTTTTGCACACCCTAGCTAAACCAAGCAAGAACCGGATCATCACTACATATGAATAATAGTAAATTGTGAAACATGACAATGTAGAATTATCCTGCTCCATCAACACACAAAAAGAATATGTTCACGCACACACATTTCCCATTTTGTTACCAGGCGGCAAAATCTCCCCCCCCCCCCCCCCCACCATTGTTTCCACACGTTTTGTTTGAATCTGGCGGCAAAATTTTGTTTGATATTTGTTTTTTTTAATAAAATATTTTTTAAATTTAATGATCACAATCAATAAATTAATTTAAATTTTAAATAATTTGTTTTAAATTCATCCATCACAACTTATTAATTTAATAAAAATTTTAAATTTTGAATATTTTTAATAAAATAAATTTAAGTATGTTAATTCTTATTAAACTTCACAAATAATTTATATTGAACAAGTTAGTATTAAATTAATTTAATAAATTAATACTTTACATTTATCAACACTTTAAATTTATTAAATCATAGACTTCTTCAACTATATATCAGGTAAATATCAAGTCAGATCAATATCAGTTCAGGTTAAAAATAGGTCAGGTTCAAAGCAGGTCGGGTTAATTAACAGGTCGGGTTCAAAACAGGTCGGGTCCAAAACAGGTCGGGTAATATCGGATATCGAGTCAATTCAGTCGGGTAAAATCGGTTATCTGCCAGGTCGGCTTCGGGTTCGGGTTCGTTTCAGTCGGGCGCAGGTCGAGTTTCAGGTCCACAGTAACAGGTCCAATTCGGGTTCGGGTCGTTTTCAGTCGGACGCAGGTCGGGTTCGGTCACTACAGTAACAGGTCGAATTCAGGTTCGGGTCAACAACAGTCGGTTACAAATCGGGTTCGGGTCATTAAATCTTCAGGTCAAATCAGGTTCTAACTCGAGCAGATTTCAGTCGGGTTTTCAGGTCGGGTCAGCTTTTTACATCCCTACTTACAATGGTGCAAAGAAAAGCATACACTTTCATCGAGATTAGCATACCGAAATTCATAAACATTCATGAATCTCCTTGTCTCTATCCAAACGAGACGCTTTACAAGGATAAAAAAAGAGTGGCGAGCGAACAAGCTATCAGGCAGATTGCTCCGCTACCCAGGTCTGATTACATCGGTAACCCACCATCAACTGAGTGGAAATTCATCTTTCTAAGACCACCGACGAAACCATAATCAGATATTAGCGCCGTGAAGAACTCTGTACGAGCACCAATCGATCGCTAAGGTATGCCAAAATCATGCCATAAGGATAGAATGAAACGAACCACAACAAAACAAAGAAAAATGTGTCACATGAACAAATATACGCGTGCCACAAAGACAAAGATTTTTATTAAAATAAAAAAATAAATTATGTGATAGACAACTAATACTATGATTGATTGCCGACCATCGATCAAAGGAATTGAACAAAATTGAGAACGGGTAGAGTTGTCGTTTTCTAACAGAGGGAAAGAGTTCAGAGCTGCTGAGGTTAAATGTGTGATTGCCATATATAACGAATTCAAAGTTATAGATTTGTTGTATTTTTATTCGCAAGATATTGTTCTGACTAATTCGGATTAACTCGTGTCGTAAATCTAATTTTGGTCGGTGATTTTCTTAACGAAAATTTTATGCATACACAAAGGCTCAAACTTCAGACATGCTTAAGCGATACCCCGTTGGTGAATCGAAATTATTTATTAATAGTAAGTTAGAATAATTTTCCGACATTTTTAGAAAAGAAAGAAAAAGCAATGTGTTCTTTTTTTATATAAAGAATGAAAAACAACAAAAATACATTATATATAGAGTGAACGTTCGATCGAGTTGAATCAGATTAAATTTTTTATCTAGTCAAATTAATATATGATTAATAAATTATTCACGAATTTACCTATGGACGTTAAAATTAGATCTGGCAAACTTGACCCGAGACCCAAACCGAATTACCCGAAACGAGACCTGATTTGACCCGAACATGATGATTCGAAGTTGACCCAAAACCCGAAATAAATCGAACCGAACCGAACCGAAACTTGTAGAACTAATGTTTTGATATAATAATTGAAAAATGTTTTTGGACTGATTTAAAAAGTATTTAAAACATTTCCAAAGTCCAAACAACTTGAAATTATGTTTAGGGAAGTTTTTAAAAGGGTCTTACATGTTTTTCAAAGCCAAACTTTACAAAACCGTCCAGGCGTTTCGAAACGCCCTAAGGTGTTTCGAAACAGGGGATTCCAGTAGCAAAAACATTTCGATACGGGTATCGAAACGGGCTTACCCTGGATGAGGATTTTGCCCAGCGTTTCGAAACGGGCTCTGCCGTTTCGATACGCCTACGTGGCATTGACCACAACGGTCATAAACCCCAACGACTATTTCCCAACTAACATTTAAATGCAGGTCGTTTCGATACGGGACTAGGCGTTTCAAAACGGGTGTTTCGAAACGGACAATAGCATTTCGATACGGGTCCACGTCAGACTGCAACGGCTCTTTCTACTTAAAGGGCGTTTCGAAACGGGTTCGAGCGTTACGAAACGGGAAGCTGTAGAACTGCATTTATGGTGGGAATTAAAGTCCTCAACGGCTCCAATTCAATCCCAACGGCTAGCAACGGCTATAAACTCATCAAGGAGTATAAAAGGGACCTCCAAGCATCAAGTAAAGGCTAATGCTCATATTGTCAAACATCAAATGATCAAGAATTGTCTTACAGCTTAAATTGTCATTTATTGTATAGAGAAACACTAGTGAGCCAAAATTGTCAAATTTGCTCAAGTGTTTTAAGTTTTGGGTGAGTGCTTAATTGTGCAAACAAACACCTATTAGAGGGTTTTAAGTTTGCTTCTTGTTTCTCTTTGTAAGAGAGGGTTTCAATCAAGGCTTTGGGTAGAAAGCTTGATTGTGTATAAGAGTTACCTCCTAAGCCTAGAAAAGGGGAAGAACAATTAGTGGAATTGTTTGGAAATCCTTATTGGGGAGCTAAGGTAGTGGATGTAGACCTTGGTTAGAAGGTTGAACCACTATAAATCATTGTGTCAATTTACTTTTTAGCTTCCACAACCCGTCCACCCAAAAATCCACCTCTCCACCACTTGGTGAGCCTTATCGGTTAAAACGAATCGAGCCCCACACAACTCAACAAAACTGAACTAAAATTTTTTGTTGAACCGAAATGGACCCGAACCGAAAGCTGAACCGAATACCGATCCGATTTTAACCCGAAAATTAAGGTAAAATAAATGAATAATTTATTTTTAATATTATCTATTTTTAACGATATAATAAATAATAAAATAAAGTATGTTTTATTATCTTTTTGTACTATACTATGGAAGAGATCATTGCTCTTATCAAAATTGTGGTATAATAACATTTTATGTCATTTTGGCTAAAAATTAAATCTTAGAAATTAAAATGAACAAAAATATCATTATATTAAATTAATAGACTAAATTACAAATATTAGTTAATTTCGACTAAAAGTAAATTTTTAGAGACTAAATATCACTACGGGGAGGGGATTTCTATATCTGAAGTCTAAATTGTGGGAATACTTGTGACTAAATTAAATTAAACTAAAACTTAAAGTTGAATATTAGTACTAAAATGTAACATTTTAAATGCAACATGATCTAAAAAGTAATTAATCTCTAGCTTAAAAATTTGGTAGTTTATTTCCCTCTAAAATTTTGTCTTTTCCCTTTCTATTTTTACCAACTGTCTTTTTCTTTTTCTTTCAATCTAGCTTAAAAATTTGTGGCTTATTTCCCACCAAAATTTTGTCTATTCCCTCTCTATTTTTACTAATTGTTTTTCTTTTTTTCTTTTTCTTAATTTAATTGAGTTTCAATTTAGATTAATTTAATTGAAATTTCACATTTAGTTTTAGAATTATTTTAATTATGTTTGTGATTCATGCTTCTAGATTTTAATTAGCTCAATTAGATCCTAAGTTTAATAAATTAATTCATTTCAGACATTATTATTATTATTATTATTATTATTATTATTATTATTATTATTATTATTATTATAAACTTTGATTTAATATAATTATACACAAAAATTTGATATGGATATATGAAACTTTGATTTAAATATTTAATCAATTTCAAATGCATAGATTAACAAGTTGAATCATAATTAATCTTATACACCAATAACTCTAAACTAAACCATAAATACTAAATCTCAAACCCTAAACCCAACTCAAACCAAATTAACCCGAAAATTCAAATGTTGACCTGACCCGAACGACCCGATTTTAACCCGAACCGAAAGCGACCCGAATGACCAGATTTTGACCCGAACCGAAAGCGACCGATCTGATATTAACCCGACCTAAAAACAATCGATCCGATTTTGACCCGATCCAATATCCGAACCGAATCCGACTCATCACAGACCCGAACTCGAACCGAATCGAATCTAAACCGATTTTAAATAGACTCGAAACGACCCGACCCAAATCGAACGACCCGATTGCCACCTCTAGTTAAAATTAAATGTAGGACCAACAAATTAATCAACTTTATAATACATGGCCTAATCTAGTCCGACCCGAAGTGAAATGTTTGAGCAAGAAAGGGCCCATGCTGATTATGGGGCGCAATAATAGAACATCGGTAACAAGACAGACAATCAAAATTGCCCCCATTCCCATCAACATTTGTTCAAATGATTCTCTACTAATTTTCTCCCCACATCCCCACTTCCATTTGTTTTCTTATTTCTTGTCAATTTCAATGCTTGTTTAGATCCATCCTCTATGTCATATTCTCGCCAAATTTTCTTGTCTCTAACCTCAAATTCCGGCACGTTCTTATCGTAATCGAAACACGGATAATGCACTATTATGAGAGTGTTACAAACTTACAAAATGGACTGGATACAATTTTTCAAAACTCAGTCGACTTTTCTATTCGAACTCTTAAATAAAAACTAATATAGATTTAACCCATAGTTTTGATGATTAAAATTACTTTGGTTTGATTAGATAAACTTTGTCAACTCCATTATGACAGTTCAAATGTGAATTAGTAACCATGCTTTAGAAGCTCCACATTATGAACTCTCTTAGATGCATAAGTTTGGACCACCTTGGGTTTCATACTTCTATCATTGTACGTAGACATATAAGCAATGTTTCTAGTTGAGCATTTAACTATTTTGAGCAAGAGAGGGAGCCATGTATCTACTATTTCATAGGTTAATAAAGTCCCTAGAGATCTTCCCTAAAACCAAAAAGAAAAAAAAAAGTGAAGATACCCCAACTAGAATGGTTGTAGGGCATCCAATATTACCTAATTATGTACTTCCATCCTCGGACTTTCGTCGAGATACACGCACTTGCAGAGACGAAATTTTAAAATTTACGTTACGCTGTTAAAATTTTGGATGTTATCTCATATTTTATTAAAAGTGGATGGAGTCAAATGGTAGGTGTTAATCTTTCTTATATTGCAATTATTTTTTAAACTCATATCAGTTTTTTTATAGATCATGTTATAGATACATATATAATAAAAAATCTTCGCTGGTGTGCTCTTGGAAAAAGAAAATGAGTTACTTCTGGAATTTCATCCACGTACACATTTAAAAAAAGAATAACCGTCAGAGATTCATCAAAGTATATGCATTCCGAAAAAAATGAAGAAAAAAGTTTGAAATATAAATTTAGATTATTGTTCTCTTTTAAAAATAATTATATGAGTCGAATTCAACAAGTGTCCAATTGTAAAAGCGGATGATGTTCATCCTTAGAGACACGGGTTTAAATCATTTTGTATGTGTATTGTCAAATGATTAAAAATATGTATGAATATATGCTATCTTTTAATATATTAATTAAAATCCGATCTATGGATGAAATATATTAATTCATCGACGGTCGTGTGATTTTGTGGATAAAATATTAAATTCTTCATCCAAAATTCAATTGAGAAACAGCTGTATCCAAATCCAACAATGGCTCTATGATCAAGGTAGTTGAGTCCTTGAAGGCATGAATATTTATATGAGCAAACCACCTCCTCATTGTCTCCAATTCAAGACAGTTGGTCGCAATTTAGAAGACGATTAGTACCCTTTGATCTCGTTAATGTTTGCTCTTCTGGTTCTAAAACGACATGGTACAATGTTTATGTATATGCCTTAATTAAAGACATAATTGAATGCAATTCCATCTTAATTTGGACCAACTCACGAGAAGCTGAGGACCACCACCAACTTGTGTGAAATGATGGAAGCTTTGGGTGTTTGTTGGCCATGGTCCCGCCAATATGAGTCTGGTGTTGAAAAGTGTGATTTTATTTTCCCCACTTGTTCGTTCCCATGCATGGTAATTTTCTTAGCAACCAAACAGGTTAATGTGTTTGTTGGGAACAATTGATTAGGGTTTAAATTCCGATTCAATAATTGAAGGGAAGGGTTTTCAGTACAACAAGTTGAAGTCGATGTCTGGTGAGGATATGGAGTCTGCCCCATTTCCAACCAGAAGAAAGAAGACAGGTTTACAGCTATACAAGTTTCCAATGTTTGGACTTTGGAGGAAGAACAAAAGAAAGTGTTGGAAAAATGACATGAAAGGGAAAGCCTGCACTATTATCATTTATTGTTACGATGCTATGTGTATCTAAAAAGGTTAATTTTGATTTTTGAGCATTTATTTCATAATCCGTTGGTCAAGGTGATAACAGAATTTTTACTAGAACTATTGAATGTTTCAATATAATTCAATATAAGTGACTTAATTTATAAATAATTAAATATAAATGATGTAATTTGATTAAATTAAATGTTTGTGATGTGAATGAAAATAAATGTTAATTTTAGTGATCTAAAAATGTAAATTGCCCTCTCAATGCTACTAGGATGAGAATACAAATTCAAATTCCAGAAATCGTCATTGAAGAGTTGATTTAATTATAATAGTGGATTTTAAGGTATTTTCGGACGAAATAAAAGTTGTATTAGAGTTTAATGGATCGAGACGAGATTTAAAATTTACTTGGATTCATAATTTTTTTTGAGTAAATTAAATTTATAATCTTTAATAATATTACTATTCATTAATCAATTGAATAAAAACATTTATTTTTAAGGTAGTCTCACTAAACTTATACATTTCATTGACGACAAACACTGATTAGAAATTTAAAAACTATTTGGCATCCTAATTCAAGTAAGAGTAAATCACGTAAAACATCACTGGATTTTATTCTCAAATTTATTTTGATCATTAGAGTTTTAAAACGTTCAATTTACTCACTGAAATTTAGACCTTGAACATTTTTTGTCATTCCTCTGCTAATTTTTAGACGGTATACATTTATCGATGAACGGAAAAACTTCCTGACAATCCAAACGCTAAATGATTTTATTGGCATGAGAGAAGCGAGCTTTATCCAATGGCGAAAGAGGAAGATATACGAGAGAAAAACTGAATGTTTTTTGTCCAATTTGTGAAGTTCGAGGCATTTTCTTGTAAAATGGAAGTTGAATTTGGACTAAATGAACTGAGAGAAATTGACTGGTGAAATTTGAGACATAACGACCACTATTAACGACCGTTGACGGTGACATCTAAAGACGGTAAATGGTAGACGATGTTCTCACCCTAACATTATCAAAAAGTAAACAGAAAAAAAAATTAAAAATATTTAATGTTTAAACTCTATTATGTAATTTAACATTTTAAAATTATAGTGATCAAAATAAATTTAAAAATATAATTCAGTTAACATAATTTACCTTTAAAACAAAAGAAACTATTACGTCTTATCTAAGCTCGTGATTAAAACATCATTTTCATTTAACGCCATTGAGCGTAGTACTAAACACTTGCCATTCTTAACAAAAAAAAAAAAAAAAAAACACTTGCCATTCTTAATTGCAAATATTCTTCACACTCAAAAGCAATATAATACTTATAATTTACCTAAATTCTAAAAATAGATAAATAAACACTTCAAACAATTATATGACATCAATTTTAATAAATATATTTATTTATAACTTATTTTTAATTTTAGATCCAAAAAGGACCAAAACAACAAAATATAGCCATGACTCACGAGTCGTTTTCACCGGCATCAATCGGAACATATGGGAACAAAATATTACCCATATCTATTCTATTTCATTTTACTAGTTGCTCACACGCTTATATTATCAAATTTGAAGAAATAAATTTAAATGTCGATTTGATAAGTTTGTATGTGCCAAGTAGATTCATGACATTAATTAAATCAATTGTTTTTATAATAATGCAGGTAAAAGGAAATATATAATTATAAAAGTGTAAAATTCATTTTTGACCAAAAATAGGGGTAAAACTGTAACACGACCCTCACATGGGCAAATGATAATGTAAAGACGCATACTAGAATTTTAAACTTTAAGGTAATCACAATTCACATCCACCATGACGGTCGAATCACCTCCCATCCCTACCAACGATTAGACTAACAAGTCCTCAACATCATTAATTATTTACAAACATACCACTCTCCATTTCCCAAAATAACCCTTCTCTATTCCGGAATAGCACTCAACATAGAGAACTTTCTCCTCCCACCCTTCGCACCGCCGGCGGAGGCAACTCTCCGGCGATGAGACTCCTCTGAAACTGGGAAAGGAGCAACGGTTTTACATCTGCACCCACATTTTTCACCACCGTTATTACTTTTCATCAAAGCGGAGCTAGCTTTAACAGCCAATGCAGCCATTTGTTCAGGCTGCAAAGGATGTTTAAGCCAACATAACGGCAAGGCAAAGTAAAGTTGACCGGGTTGAAGCTCCTCGTCTTCTCCGACGGCCGACAGGACGTCGTCGAAGTCCATTTCATCGGAGTTGCAGATGAAACACGTGGGGTTCATCTGTAGAACGTAAGAAACCTTGACAGGGTAAGCGAACTCTTGCAATCTTCCGTCTTGGAGAATCAGCTTGGCCGTGGCTGCATGATTCGAATCGCAAGAACTACAAATACCCATTGTCCAGATTCGTGGAGTTTAGTGTTGTTTTTTTTCTTACTGGAACTAAAAGCTTATGTTTTTTTTTTCTTTAAAGCTTTGAATGAGCTTGAACTTGTTGGTGAATGGAGCAAGCGGAAGATGGGGCTTGGGGGAGTTTATATACAAGGGAGGGAAGTCGGATTTTGGACAGAGGTGCCACGTAGGATTTCGTCGTGATGTGGTAATAAGCATTTTTTGTGGGAACAGTTGGTAGGGGTTGCCAGCCTGTAAGTTGGTGGTGACAGGTTGTATAAGTGACTGAGGAATGGATCAGTGTCTTTAAACACATCAACCCTCGTTTCAAGACGATATTACACTGACAGGGGCTACTTTCACTGTACATCTCATTTCATTTTTTTCATGCTTTATTTAAATGATTCGAATTCAAACCATTTATATTAATTTTCAGTTATTAATGCCTAATGGAACCGACGTACAGCATAGCTGGCATATCATATTTTACCCTGGGGTGTGCGAAAATGGGCAAATAGGGCATTGAATTTGAAACAGGGTAGCCTAGCCTAACTTAACCTTTTGGAATAGTCGTTGTGTTTGGGATGAATTTTTTTTTACTTTTATTTATATTTTTACGCTTAAAATTAAATTTATTTTTAATGTTGAGACATAAGTAAATGTACAGAAAAGAGTAAATATATTTTTATCCGTAGTGTTGATGATGGTGAACGGTTGAAGTGACCGAAGTGTAATTACATTGAAAAGGAGGGATATTTGGAGAAATAAAGAGGAAAAAGAAAGGGAAAATAAAAAACGTGGCAGTACAAGATTCTGCCATAGAAGCAGAGGGTTGCATGGCATGAGAAAAGACACGTGGAAAAAAAATCCCTCGGGCAAACAAATTCAGACAATTGATGGCGTCAGCTGATCTGCTTCGATCTGTTGGTGCTCGTGCTGTGTTTGGGATATACTCCAAAGCTACCACTTTTCACCACCTGCTATTTATCATTCATTTCATTGTTTCCCGCCGGCCACCGCTCAATATTTTTATGACTTGTTTTAACTTCTGTTATTAACGACAAATTCTTGAGAGAAATTCGTTTTTACCGTTGCCATTTGTTTTACCCTTGTTTTATTAAAAAAATGTACGTTTAGATTGTTTTTATTAAGTATATAAATAATTATATTTTAAAATTAAATATTGAGATTTAAATTCATATAAAATAAGATCATATAAATATCTTGACTCAACACTTATCATACCCTATGAAGTTTGTATGCTCATCCATCACTCTTGTTGTTACATAGATTAAATTATACAAATTAAGATAAATTTAACCCGTATGTTCTTGCTATAATATATACAGAGATATAGATTTGATTGTTTTTAAACATGTTTAGTTTATGAGTGAAATAAGATTTGAAAAAAATTAAATTATAAAAATTGTATCTCGAAAAAGAAAACTAATTAACCTAAAGTCAAAATCTTAATGATAAAGTCTAGAATCCATATTACAAAACAGGTGAAGCTAATCCATACTTCATGTATTAAAAAACATATGGCTTTATTTATTTTGAATTTGTTGACCGAGAAATATGTACTCTAAAGTTCAAGTTAAGAAGTTCTTGATCTATTTATAAAATAAAATTTAATAATTGAGGAATGAGAACATACGTACTAGTGTGTATCCTTCCTATGAAGCTTCATGGTGTTTATTTTTAATTTATAAAAAATGATCTAAATCCATCTTTTTAAAATCAATCACTAAATATTAAGGGTTCAAAAATATCCGACACGAAATATTTGATATGTTGTTTTTATACAAAAAACTCGATATTTTTTATTTTAAAAAATTCAAATATGGTACGCAATCTGCTAAATTTCACAAGTTTGCAGGTCGGACTCGAGCTATAATTTTTAGATTGAACGAGTATCTGACCCAGATTTCTATTTTAATTTTGTTAGAATATTAATAAGATTTTCTTTAGTTAAAACTTAAAAATAAAGCTGCAGACATGTAAATAAGTATTACAATAATTATTTTAATTGGTCTCTTGTATGTATCATATGTTATTGTTTTCTCTTCAAAAGATAGTGTTATAATGTTGAAGTATAAATAAGTACAAATTTAAAGTTTTGATATAACATTTTCAAGTATATATATATATAACGTATATTTACAGTTTATAATTTATTGAATGATGATATACTATGGTAGAATTTAAAAACTAATAAAAATTTGTCATTTTCAATTATCTTGAAATTGTATGTATTCGACTTACAGATACACGATATTTATGGACAGAGTCATGGGCCACTATAATACCCAAAAACACGAATAATCAATTTTCAACACTTCTACTAAAATATTGGTTGGAAAGTGATTATTAATTGGTATAATGTTGGTGCAATTTTTTCACAAGCATGATTAAAATTATTTGAAATGTACTTTAAATATTTTTAAAATGTAGAAAATAATAAATGAAACGTTTGTCATCATTTCATTCTAGTTCATGAATTAAAAAGTCTCCTAATAATATATGTGATTTTTAAACATACAATTTGATAAATGTTTATACTATCAAAATCATTCTTATTCTAAATCGAAGAATATTAAACATTTAAGCATGTTTTATGCTATTCTATATATTATACCAACAACATACGATTTAAATTATCATTATTTATTAGTTTAAAGGTGATTACAATGTAGTATTTGTTCATAGATATTCTTAACCCTTTGACAATGCGCATAACAAAGCGATTTAAACCCGTGTCTCTTAGAATGAACATCATCCGCTTTTTTACTGGGACACTTGTAAGGTAGGTAGGTATTATTCAAATTAAACTCAATCGCCTAATAATAATCCAAATCAAAAGTACATTTAGGATTTGCGATTAGTTAGCTAATTAACCTAACAAAGATATTGGATAAGAATAAGTGTTTGGATAAATATCCATTTCACATTTAATTAAATCTTGTTTTGAATATATATATATATATATATATATATATATATATATATATATATATATTAATGACCATCCAAAATCCTAATAAAGCAAAACAATTTTTGAGAGATTACGTTTGAAGTTTTCAAAAATAAAATAAAAAACAATGTCCACAAAAAACGTTCAATAATCGACAAGGATTTGATTTCCATCATTCTTTTATACACATTTTTTGCTTAATCCATTATATTATAAAAGCAAAATTAGTTGGCAAACAAGAGATTAAACCCCACCAACCGGCATAAACACATTATATTCATAACTATATCTCCAAAACACCTCCTTCCCCACTAATTACAAGCCAACACATAAATTTAAAACCAACAAAATCTTGTACATTTTTGTAATGCGATTTAGTATCTTTGATTCAATCATATATGCATATGGGATCATAGAAAAAGGTAGGCATTGGCATTGCCATGAAGGTTCCTTCCTTGTCTAAAACGCATATTATAAGGTTGGCAAGCACATTTGGTAGGGCCTAAGGGGGACTGATATTCCATGGTCAAAATGATCATGTTTCAACATCAAACTCTTCTCTACAACCAAATCAAATTATTGGGTATTGATTTAAAATTGCAAAGGATTATGATTCCATGAATGGGTTCATTGCACACACAATGATCCTTTAAAAAAAGATGCATTTATGGCATGCACCAATAGGAAAACTTTTGTTTTATGTTATAGATTCATGTTTTTGGTTGATATCACGTCTAATCCGTACTTAAGAACATGTGGATCATAATAGATTTCAGCTAGATAAGCTAATTAGGAACATTTTGGATTGGGTTTTTGGTTCTCTTTAGCATCTTTGGCCTAATTCTGTCCAAGGTTTAAGTTTGGGTAAGTTTTTAATATTATGAGTCGGTTTTTATTAAATAGAGAATATTTTATGTTTTAAATGGTAAATGTCAAGACTCAAACCTGTATTAGATGAGATAACATAAACATTCTTGATTATTAGACCAATTAATAATTTATTTATATTTGTTTGAGCTCGAACTTGTTCGAACAAAGAATTTATCTATGTTTGTTTCAATCCAACCAAATATATAAACTTGTATAATGGTTTGAACATAGAATAATCTCTTCAAGTTAGAAATAACTACAAGAACGATAAAGTTCTCGCTAAGCCTGTAACGCTACTGCATTTTCAAAGTTTTGAATTTAAAATCTTAATTAATTTAAAACAACCTCGTGCTGATTATCAAGAATGAACCAAAGAGCTGTGCAATGATAGCAACCCTAAAAATCTTAAATTATTATACAATTTAGATGTTTTCTATTAATGATATTATTCCACGCCCAAATAGTTTTTTAAAAATCTACACGTCCTAGTATAATAAGTTCCTTTTTTCATGCCCAATAAGCTTTGGAGGGTTTATAAAGCAAAATTGTATGAATCCGTACCAATACATAACCAGTTCATTTTTCATGCCAAAGAGCCTGAGATCATATTAAAAAAATAAACTACACCATATACCATTCAATTATGGCCGCTAACTCAAGAATATCACTAAACTTTAAAAAAGTTCAAAACTAACACTGAACTTTAGTTTGTGACTCGAAAATACCACTCCGCCGTTAACTATTAACACCTCGTTAAGTCAAAACGACGTCGTTATTTAACCCTAAAAAAGGGAGGGTTATACAATGCAAAGTTAAATCAATTATTCACCGGAAAAAAACAAGTCTAGTTTTGGAACAAGAAGTTTGATTTCCTTGAATACTCTGTAGTTTTGGCAAGGCTGCAACTTGGAAGTTAGTTTGATTTCCTTGAATACTCTGTAGTTGGTCAAAGACCAGTGGAAAAAAATATTTGGCCATGCAGGTTTCAAACCTGCAACCTTCACGTTATTAGCACAACGCTCTAACCAACTGAGCTAATAGGCCTTGTTGGAGTTTTGTTACAACAACCTTTATTTGTTATAATAAAGTATGACTTATTACTTTTCATAAATAAATAAAAAGATAAATTAATATTCATAAATTTTCAATCCGTTTTAAAGAAGAGAAAGCAGTTCAGAAGTGCTTGAAATTTAATATTATTAATCAGAGGTAAATCCTCATCAGAAATATACCTGATTCAATCTTCGCTGCTCTCTCTCATTCTCTTTTAATTTTCAATCCAAAGAACCCAAAATATAAGCTCAAATTTATTTCTCATAGATTAATTTATATCAGAACGGTTTTGAATCGTAAACTAATTGGTTAAGCTCGAAAATGTTCAGTTGCTTCGCCACAAGCGGTTATTCGTCGTTCACCTTGCACCGAAATCATTGTTTTTTATCAGAAAAACTACACGGATGATCACCCAACTATCACCATTTTTCTGTTTTAACAATCCAACTAATTTTTTGTTAAAATTATCTCCCGTTAGATATTTTTTTTTATTTTTGCTCCTTTTCAATAGGGGTGTTGAATTTTTTAGTACCCAAAGTACCAGATACTCAGTGTTTCGGGTATTGAATTTTTTGGTCTTGTCTCGGTACGTAATTATCGGATACCCGCTAATCGAATACCCGTAAAATTCAAGTACACGCAAAATCAAGTATCAGGTACATAGTTCATATTATTTATTTATTTTTAAATTTAAAAATTTTAATAAGCAGTAAAGTTCAACATATATAATCTAAACACAAAAATTAATGATTTGAAGTTAGTTTTAATATATATGTGTGTCTATATAGAGAGAAAGTTAGGATCAACTTACAAAATGTAAAATTCTTTAAGTTTTACACGTTTTATAAATCATTAGATAGGGGAATGAATAACTCAGATTAACTTTTTTTTTTCACAGATACTGGATTCCCAAGAAATGCAACATTTCCTATTGGTAAAACCCTAAACCTATAAAATGAATATGCAAAAGAATTTGATCTAATAAAATTTACCAAAAATCAATTATCAATCAGATGTTGATTTGAGGATTATTAAAGCATGCACGAAAATATACTTTATCACCAAAAATATAAATCTCAATTTTTCTTACAAATATTGTATTACTAAATTAATGCAAATATTTTAAAAAAAATTAAAACTTAAATACAAACATAGAAAAAAATTTAGAGATTTAAAATTAGTTTTAAAATAAAAGTATTAAGGAACTTAAAATAAAAATATAATTTAAAACTAAAAAGTAAATAAATTAAAAATACTAGGTCCAATTACAAATTAGTTGAACGACCAAGATAAGAAAAAATAAATTAGTTGAATGACCAAGATAAGAAAAAGGGTAATAGTTTGATGACCACCCGTATAGTTTTCCATTTTTTATGGTAGAAATCATTGTTTATATATATATATATATTAATGAAAATTAAATGATAAAATTTATCTTCAAAATAGAAGAAGAATAGAAAAATTTGGGGGTTTTTTGCAGGCATTCAGAATGAGTAGGAGGTTATTGATCATCATAATAATCAGATAATGTTTCATAAATTCGTCCTCATTATGCCTGCACACACACTCCATTTACAAAAGGAACCAAAAACCTTTGGTTGTTTAAATTAAAAAAAATGGATTTCTTTCAGACAAATGCCTCGAATTGTCGTCACGATTTGAAAGAATGGAAAATATCGGACTCGTCATCGTTTTCGATCATCACTAAGAAACCCATAACTGATGAAACAAAGGATTAATTAAGCTCTAAAAAGAAAAGAGTAAGGAAAGTTTAGTAAACGAAAGGAGAAAAATAAAACATTGATTTGCATCTCTCTGAGAGATTAGGAATACCGCAATAGGAAAAATAGAGCGGCTGGCTTTCTTTTATAGGCCAAAACTGATTTAGGGTTTTGTTTTGTTGGTTCAATTTTACCCTCCAAATTTAACAAATTTATAAGAATGGTCATTGGGCTGAGTTCATATACAGGTTCCAGCTAAGACCCAAGCCCAGCTTTTGGATTTCAATTTTCTTTTCCCAAAAATAACAGTCCAAACAATTTTTAGAAATTTGTTAATTGATCGTGTGATTAAAAAAATTATTTTATCCTATTTTACGCCGGCTTAAATTTCTACATTTATTTTTAAAACGTAGAAGATTTGTATTTAATCGAAATTATGTTAAAACATATAGTTGTACACAGATATAATGTGAGCCATTGGTAACCAGTTTGATGAGTTCTAACGGAAAAATGTGTACTGTGTGAGAAAAATTCAACTCAATCCGAGATATTTTAAATAAAATTTAAGTCAAGTATTTTAATTTTGTTTAGTATATGTATATTGTATATGAAAAAAATTTAAAGAAATATAAATATATGTGTATATCGTATATAGTTAATAGTTATAGAAATCTACTTAAATTGTAACAAGTTTAAGACAGAGACAAACACGAATTAGAGACAAGCGACGTGAGGGTCATCGAAAAATACGAATTAGAGACACGCGATGTGAGGGTCACCGTACGAACACTAACAACCTGTAAAAATAACCATAGAAGCATGCTATAAGACAGAGACGTGCCATAAAAGTAGAGAAAACGTGCCATAAAAACGAGAAAAAAAAAACACAACAAAATATGCAAAAAAACAAATAAACAAAAATAAAGAATATAAATCATCAACTGTTGACAATCAATACAAAAACTAATGTCGCCGCGGATTCAAAAAAAAAGTGGCTATAGTTTGAAAGAAAACTGGAAAATGGCTTAAGGAGGATTAATTAGACAATTAATGATTGGAGTGACCAAATTTAAACGCAATCGTATGATATCACTTTCACAGTTCACTGCGTGGGTTGGCTATTGAAATATGCATATACGACTTTGAATGTCTGCGTCTGCCTTTGAATATACATATCAACGTCGTCTGACTATCGCTTTAAGCCTTTAATAATATATATACATTGCCCCGCCATCTCTAGTCTTTGTCTCCATCCTATACAGTATACTCTTATTAAATTCAACTGGTACATTTAATTATGTTTGAAATTTCTAATGGGAATAAGTCCATGACAACATTATAATGTAAACAACATTGTTTGTTCATACATGTAAAGCATGCATTCCCTCGTAGCGTGGGCGGAGCCACATTGATCAACCGACACCCTAATTTTTTTTTAAAAATGTATTTTTTATATAATTTATATATAAAAAACAAAAATATATGTAAATAATTAATTCTTCTTTAATAATGTTCGAAAAAATGATACCCTTAAATAAATTCTTGGCTCTGCCCCTGCCTAATAGGAAAAAATAATCCTTCATAAGTGAGATTCAAACTTTGATTCTAATAAGTTCTCAACCAACTGAACCAACTCATGTAAAGTTAAATTATATTTTAAGCCATAATAGGAAGAAAAAAAACCATATGTCATTTTCAGTGCACATTTTCAGACATTAAAAAAATTAAAATTTAAGCCTTAACCCTAAATTTTAAATCCTAAATCATATACCTACACCTTAAAAATTACACTTTACCCCAAATTTCCTAAACTCTAATCTTAAATTTTAAACTTAATTTTTAGTGTGCGGTCATAAATAGGAGCACCAAAAAGGTGGAGGATTTCTATTCCTCATCAAGATAATAATATGTACTCAACTGACTGAACCAACTCATGTCAGCATATTATTATTTCTTTAAAAAAATTATTCAAGTTTTTAATATCATTCATCACATAATTATTATTCATTTCGTCTCACTAAAACTATCACATGTTATTTTTTTTGTCAATTTTTTTTTTTAACTTTGATAACATTTATAGACTATAACCCTTGCGTTTAAAGATTTCAATTCTCTTTAGCGTGACACTTGATCCTTCAGGTTTAGAATCCCATTGTTTGGTTTATTCATTCAGAATACATATACAAATAGATAAATCAAAATGAATTTCATTAAACAAGTACATATATTACAAAAAAAAAATACTACTCAAATTTATTCAACAATCAGGTCCCCTGATTTTCCAAATAAAATCTCCAGAATTGAACTTCTGGTTATTCCCAAGAACGTCAAACCTGCTTCATGGTTTGTTATTAATGTAATAATGAGAAAAGAGGTTAAAGGTTGTAAAGCTCCGGGCTCAGACGAGGCTTGAGGAGCACATGAAGTGGAGTGGCCTTCACATTTGCCAAGCTGGGGCTCTCCGTCATGTCCACGGGTTTATTATCAGGCGTTTCCAATTCAAAGCAATGCAAGACGCTGGCCAGCGACAAATGAATTACTTGTAGAGCCAATGACACCCCGGAGCAGGCTCTGCGTCCCGCACCGAAAGGAAGGAGTTCGAAATTCTGACCCTTCAAATCAAGCTCCTTATGGGTTGTCAAAAATCTCTCCGGCTTGAACTCATTGGGATTGGTCCACACTCGGTGGTCGTGGTGGATCTGCCAAGCATTCAGCAGCAAACGCGTGCCCGGGGTTACATGGTAACCGTTGGAGAGGGTGCAATCCTCCATGGCTGCCCGAAGCGCCAGTATAGGGCTGGGTGGGTACAAGCGGAGTGTTTCCTTCACAACTGCTTGCAGGTACACCAGGTTCTTTATATCTGACTCCTCCACGTGCCTGTCTTTTCCGACATAAGTGGCCACTTCTTCTTTGGCCTTTCTCAAGGTGTGGGGGTTGTTAAGAAGCAAGGCCAGACCCCAAATCAGAGGGACCATGTTGGAGTCTGCTGCACCTAAGATTAGATTCTGCCAAAAACCAAAACAGAAGCTTCTTATATCAGAAACTCTTCCAAATCCAATACTTTTTTAGCATAAATATTACTACTTACCAGGCAAGTTGCCTTGGTGATGGTATCGGCGTCGACATCGAAGCCATTGAGCTTAGCATCTTCAGTGACAGTGAGCATGACATCCATGAAATCCTGATCTTCCTTTCGATCAACATCACTCAATCTCTTCCTTTTGTGCTCATCAAGCCAGCCTTGCACGAAAACATCCAACTCCGCAGCTATTCTTTTCATGGCTTTCTTGTGTCCTCCCACGTCCAACCACCCCAGAAACGGGATTGCGTCAGACAACACGAACGCCCCGAAGAGGTGAAAGTATTCTTTGATGGATTTCTGGCATTGGCGTGCCTCCCCTTCATCCGCAGAGTGGGCGGTAGCTCCATAGTATCTCTTCCCCACCACGATTCTGAAAGCCATGTTGTGCGTCAAATCAGCAAACCACTGCTTCATGTCCACCAAAACACCGCTTTCATCAACGCCGCCTTTCGTCGTCCAGGTCTCGTACAAGTCTTTAATCCCAGTATGCACCTCTGAAGCTCGCATCCGCTTGAAGTTGGACATGTCGAGGCGGTGGTTGGAGAGAAGCTCCAGGGTGGTTATCTTACGCATCTCACGCCAGTACGATCCGTAAGGAGCGAAGCCGAACATGGCATAGTCATAACCGAGTAACTTGGAGGCAGATAGGCTTGGCCTGGTAGCAAAAGCCTTGTCATGGATGGTTAAAATCTCTTTGGCCATCTCCGAATTACCCACCACCAAAGCTTTATGGGATCCTAGTCTAAGGCTAAACACGGGTCCATACTTTTGAGACAAGGCATACAGTGTACGGTAAAGTATTTCCTTGCTGCTAAAGAGGTGGAGGTGGCCGATAACCGGCCAAGCGCCACCAGCTTCAGGCACACCGCCGCTCTTTGGCCTGGAACTGATAAGTTTCTTTGAGAAAGCATAGATGAGCAGGGCTATAAGGGTAGCAACGAGAATGGTGGGAAGTTGGAAAATGGTAGAATCCATATCCTGAAGCAGTCGTATATTAATTGCTGGAATGGATGTTTAGAATTTGGATCAAAACTGAAGAGAGGGAAATGCTTGGTGTTTGCTTTATTTCATTACTCGTCTATGTATATATAGGCGTGACTCGTGAGAGAGACATTAGTCTTGGATTTTTTGTTCTTTATTTTACCAAAGGCATAACATAGATCTTTGATTTAAAATATATATAAAATCAGTCAAATTGAGCTAATTTTGATTTGATTTTTTTTTCAAAGGTTTTGAAACTTATGTATTATTGATATAGATGGTTATGAAAATTTATGTGTTGCAATATTTTTATATACATGAGGTGAAAATGAAACAAAACATGAAACTAATAAGTGGTGTTACTAAAAAAAATTCAAGTTCAGTCCCAATGGCTGTTTGCCCATAATAATTTTAAAAAATTTAAGTTCAAGCAGTTTTGTTTTTAAGGTGTATACCTGTTATGTTGCTACATTGTAATCATTTTAAATTTATTAAAAAAATAAAGCAACATAAACTTTTTTATGGCAATAATATTTTATTTTTTCTGTCCCACTAAATTTATTTCTTATTGACTTTCAAAAGTCAATTTTTTAGAACGTTGACCATATTTATTTTAAATGTTTTAAATAATTAAATGTTATAAAATATATATTTTAAAACTACTTGATTGAAGGCTTTTAAAATATATTTTTTCATATTTTATTAATAATGAATTTTAAATAATAATGAGCTAAAGTTAAAAAAATTATAAAAAAAAGTTAATAAGCAACAAATTTAATGAGAGAGAGAGAGTATTAAATAAAACACTTTTATTATTATCTTGAAATTGAGTTTAATTTGATAGAAATTATTATTAGCTTAATATATATAAATATGGAATCGAATATATTTAAAGTTTCAAAAAATAAATGAATTTTTGATTGGATTAGTCAAGTTGAAGCCACTGTAATATTTCCTTGTCTTTGGTAAATGAGTTTTTATTGATGGAGCGATGGAATAGTATTCAACTCTTGTGTACCTTATTACCTGGAACTGCAACAAGACTTTTCAATTTTGGAGACTCTATTTTAATTTTTTTGTTGAGAGATAAATCAGGATATTATCATTTTTTAATGAAAATTGATGGAAGGAAAAGAATCATATTAGTCTTGAATGAGAAATTCAGTAATTGATCGAGTGATCAAATATATTTATATTATTTTATTTTATATTAATTAAACCTTAATATATATAAATATCTTCTTACTTAATAAAAATATATTAGCCTTAAATGGTTTTATTTTTTTAATATCATTATGTGTTTAAGGCATTATCAATATATATATAATTATATATAGATTTTAACATCTCTATATAGTATATACTCATCTTGTGTTATGTTTCTTTCTCAAATAAAACGTGTTATATTTGTGTTATAAATCAACCCATTACCTTTTTTCATTAGGTTTTTTGGTTGGTGGTCGGCAATCAATCTTAATATTGGTTGTCGACCACCGAGTTTATTATTTTTTGTTTTTTTTTCATTTTAATAAGAATTATAGCCTTTGTGGGCACGTGTTTTCTCTGCCTATGTGACACGTTTTTTTTGTGGTTCGTTTCATCTGTCGCTTTGGCATGATTTCAGCATACCTTAGCAGTCGTTTGGTGCTCGTAAGAGATCTTCACGACGCTAGTTTTCGATTTTAATTATGTCGGTGGTCATAGAAAGATAGATCCCAACTCGGTTGACAGTTTTTGCTTATGTAATCAGACCTGAGAAGCGGATCTCAATCTACATGGTAGTTTGGTTCGCTTACAACTCTTTTTTCACCCCGTAAAGCGTCTCGTTTGGTTAGAGACAAAGAGATTCAGGAAGACTTCTGAATTTTGACAGTATGTTAATCTTCTATATGGAAATATTTACTTTTCTCTACATTTTTAGGTTGTATGAGATATTGGTGGACTAGTTCTCATTATTTCACATTCTAAATATGTTATATTTTTAATATCTTTTATAAATTTTTAATAACATTCTGTTGCTATTGGGGGTGTTCAAACGGTCGGTTCGGTTAACCGACCGAACCGAACTTCAAAAATTTTATTAACTGATTTTTTCTATTAACCGTTAACTGAACCGAATTTTTTTTCAAAAAATTTTAACCGAACCGAAAAAAGCTCGGTTAATTTGGTTAAGCGAAATTTGTTATAAAATTTGGGTCAATTACACAAATGGTCAATAAATTATGTTAAAATAATCTTTTTAGCCATTGATCTTCCAAAAGTTATAAAATATCCATTAAACTTATCAAATTATTACAAAATGATCATTGATTTATTGCAGATTATAAGTTATTGATAAATATTGAAAATTTTAATGATTATTTTTAATAATTTAATAAATTTAATGATCATTTTGTACTAATTCGATAAACTTTAATGACCATTTTATAATTTTTAAAAGTTTAGTGACCAAAAATAAATAAATATATATATATATATAATATAAAATTTCGGGTACTTCGGCTAATTCGGTTAATTAACCGATTTCGAACCAAATTAACCGAAGTTTAAAAAATCATTAACTGTTACCTGACCGAACCTAAAATTAACTGACTGATTAACCAATTTTTTTTTGATTCGGTCGATTAATTCGGTTAACCGAAATTTTGAACACCCCTAGTTACTATTGTCAAAAAATCAACTCATCATAAACTGCCATAGTTTGCAATAACATATTCTAGATTATGTAAAACAAACTTCTTTACCATTTCATTACACAAGATATGGACAAGTTTGAACGATTAATAAAGTTTGGATTCCATTTAGGTAGTAGTTGTTATTGACATCCGAAACTTTTCAATCATTTATCCAATGGTTTTCAAGGCATTTAAATTACTTGTAGATTTATTAGAATTCTTGACAGCTGCAAATATATATATATATATATATATGTTGAAAAAGGTATTTTTACCTTGCAGATAGAATTGGTCTCCCTTTTTATTTTATATGGGTGTGAATGCTTTGACTGATTTTTTTAGATAAGGAAAAGGGCGAAAAGTTGTTCCTTGTTAGTACATGACATACTTGATCGACTTTTGGTTGTGATTCTTGTAGTTTATGTTTCGAATTGTTATACAATATTTTTTAAAAAGAAAATATATTGATATACAAGTTTTAAAATTATTGGTCCACGTGGCAAGGTTTATAATTTAAAAATTAAGTTTAGTACTTAGGGTTTAGAGTTCAAGATTTAGGGTTTTAGGGTTAAGTATTTAGGTTTTAGATTTTATAGTTAGGAAGAGTTGCAAATTTTTTTTATATAACTTGTGTATCAAAATATAAATAATTTTTAATATATCGGCTCTCTTTTGGCAATTATCCGATAGTTAATAACATTAATTGATTTGACTAGCAGATTGTATAAAAATATTTGATAAAATTAAACGATAACTGATAGATATTTAATTATTTAAAAATATCATTAAGTTCACGTCAGTCACTTTGCTATTTTTATCGCTTCAGCACAAAATTCAAAAAATAAAAGTGTATAATACTATTGAAATCAATATTTCAATAAATATATTCTTCTAATTTTTTTTCTTGACGTGATATTAATGACGTTATTGTTCCGTTACATTTAAATTAAATTAAGTAAAAAATAAGTTTTTAATTTTTTTAAAAATACGATAAAATTCCAATTAACCGCTGCCTTTGTATTTGTCGCATGTTTAACTTTAACATTGTTATTTTTGTACCATGTTGACTTATTGAGCTTTTGTAAATTTATTACAACCACTTTTGCTATGTTTGATTTAATTCATTATAAAATTTTAAAAATATATATTTTTATTAAATAAATAAATTTTATTTCATTTTTCATATATATATATATATTATTAAATTCCATTTATAACAAAAATTCATTTTCATATTATTGTTGACCATAAAATTCTTAATTAAACATTTAACGGCGGCTTTTTAATAAATTTCTATATTTATTCTATATAAACAAATGCTTTTTTGAAGGAAAAAAAAACTAATATATAGTTTTGGTACGGTTTTGAATGTTCTTTTCA
The DNA here is from genome assembly GCA_030270665.1 of Hibiscus trionum. Taxonomy (NCBI): domain Eukaryota; kingdom Viridiplantae; phylum Streptophyta; class Magnoliopsida; order Malvales; family Malvaceae; genus Hibiscus; species Hibiscus trionum. The sequence goes on along the minus strand of BSYR01000006.1, from coordinate 24,386,912 downwards.
TACTTGGGCTACTATATACTTTCCTCGTAGTTTCGGTTTTCTAATTGTCATTGTATTTTTTCGAGGCTTATTGGCAAAAAAACTTTCAGTAAATAATTAAAAATTAATTACATTTTTATGATAATTTTGAATTCAATTGAGTTATTATATCTAAAAATTTAATCGATCAAGTTTTATTTTAACATTAATCACGTTGACTATTACTTTTTTTTTGCTAACATAACAAAATTGTTCATATAATGGTGACACATGTCATCCATGGGGAATTATTATTTTGATATTATGGATTTAATTGAATATAATAATCAAAATTAAAAAAAGAGTTAATTGCACCATATATCTCCAAGCTATGACTTTCATTCAAAATTAGTCTCTAAACTTCTTAATATTTCAATTAATGCCTAAACTATAGTTCTCATTCTAAATTGGTCTCCAAACTTTCAAATGTTTTAATTTAATCCCCAAGCTATGACCCTCGTTCTTAATTGGTCCACAAACTTGTTAACGTTCCAATTTCACCCTCAAATTATTGCTTATGACACATCATGTTATTGCATAACACACACCAATGTTTACGTGACATTTAACTATTTCTATAACGGTTTTATTAACATGAGATATAACTAGCATATACTGATAATCCGTAGATGAAATTAGAATGTTTAAAATTTTGAGGACCAATTTAAAATGAGTCATAATTTAAGAATAAAATTAAAAGTTCAAAAGATTAGAGGCCTATTTAGAATGAGAATTGTAATTTAAGGACAGAATAAACATATTTAATTTAGAATAAATGTCATAATTTAAATATGTGTGATGCAATTAACTGGAAAAACAATTATAAATATTAAAAAAGTAAACCAGTAAAAGTATTAAAAAATATCAGAAGTTTAAATGGAGAACTCTCCAGGAAACTGCATTTCAACATAACATCAACTAGTGATTTGAAATTTTCCACAATAATAAATGAATCAATTATTTTAGTTGACTAACTGTGTTTTGTTTTGTCAACTTCCACGCACCACCATGTGTATATATTTCCCTTTTTTCCCCAAACCAAATATAGCTTCTTCCTTCACCGGTTTAATTGATAAACTGATGAAATAGTAATTTAAAATTAAATTTCATTTAAAATAAAGAAATATACAATAAATATATCACATTAAAATCATAAAAGGAATACTGGGATTAAGTTCACCAAAAAAAAAACTCTTAATGAAAGAAGATTAAAACATGTAACCAAAGACAAACAACATGAAAAAACGGATTAAACCTTTCCTTAGACACGTTATTTATCTTCTATAGAAAACCCAACAACTATAACGAAAACTTTTATGTCTCTTTCAATTAGATATTATATTGATGTATGAGTGGTGATTAATAAAATCAATCTTATATATTGTTTCTCTAATGGTTTAGATTGCATTGACAAACTACCTTAAAAGGGATCTAACTATATTAGACCGTCAACTTTTTTTTTCGTGATGACCCCTACAGCCTACATGAATATTAGATTACCATAAAGATAGAAAAAACCGTGCCACAAGATAGACGAAAATTTTGCCACATAAACAAACAAATGAATGCAACAAAATGTGCACAAAGCAGTGGCGGAACTTAGTGAAAAAGTTTGAAGAGACCAACTTAATTTTTTAAAATATAATTTTAAATTGAAATTTTCAAAATTTTTGAAGGATTTAATTCATTTTTTTCAAAAATTTTGGGGTCGAAGTGAAATTTCTGAAAAGTGAGAAATTTTAAAAATTATTAGAGAAATTTAGTTAAAAATATTAAAATTTTAAAATTTAATATGAATTTTTGAAAATTTATAAGGTTAAATTATATTTGTTAAAAATTTGAAGAACTAAATGATAAATTTCTCAAATTGAGGGGCGTGAGTCGTGACCCCACTAGTCTGTAGTCTCCATAACGTTTTGCCTTTGACGAAAAAAATATCTAAAACAAATAAATTTTTATTTGAGACTAAAAATAAACAAATAAAGGGAAAAAATTAAACAACGACACTAAAATCGCTGTGAAACAACACTCTAGAAATAAATTAAAAAAAATTAAAAAAAATTAGAAAAATGATTTTAAATGAAAAATCTAGCGAAAAGCATATTGGTTTCTTAAATCTTAAAACTCAATGAACCAATAATTTTAACTCCATGATTTAAAGATTGTTGACTACTGAAGTTGAGTTATTAAAGTTAAAGTTATTTTTCAATTTATATATCTAAAACAGTTAAGGCTTTAATCTTATTTATGAGTCAATATATATTAAATATACTGGTGTGATTACATAATATTATTTGTTCATATTCTTCCTTAATCCATTGAAAATGTAAATGCAGATTCTTGAACTCAGATTTTATAAGATGAATATCATTCCCTTTTCCAATTATATATATAAGCTCGAATATTTAATAATCTAGGGGTTTTTCTCTCAAGCGCCGCTCGAGTCAACTTTTTTCCTTTATTTTAGTCGGCTACGGTACTAATTTTAATGTTGGTCGCAAACCATCGATGCACTTTGTTTTTCCTCTCCTTAATTTTTTATCTCCCACATTTACAATTTTTTTTTGTTTTTAATAAGAATAGATTTATCTTTATAATACATTTTTCTTTGCCTTTTGGTACAATCTTTATCTTTTTTATCGGTTATTTGACCGTTATTTTTTTTTTCTCAATGTAGGATTTGACTTCACCTCGACTGATCAAGTAGATAGTTTTCTCACGATGATCAGCTCTTATTTGCAGTTGTCGGTGGTCTTTCAATAGTTTGATCTTATTTTGTGGTTCGTTTGCCGATGCAGTCAAATTTGTTCGAGTTTTTTTGATGAATTTTTAACATTTTTCTTGTATAATTTCAAGTGACTAGTTTCTTGTGTCAATGGTTATAAAAAAATATGTTAATTATATATTTAGTTTAAGTTTGTAAACCCTTATATGATTTTAAATATTTTCTCTTTTAAATAAAACTAGTTACTTCTAATTTTCGATTCGTTTATAGATTTGTTACACGTTTTATATGTTACACACGTATGTTAACAAAAAACCTTAAAACATAATTCATTTTTCTTCTTCATTTGCATAATGTTTTTTTTTTTCATGTTGTGGTTGCTATTTTTGTAGTTAAGGTTTTATATAAAAATAAAAACTGAGACAAATTATATAAAACAAATTAAATTAATTCGGCTTTATCTAAAAAGTCAATTCTTTATTACAATTAATAATTATATAATAAAATTTAATTAACAATTAATTATTCTTTTTAAAAAAATATGAATACATGACATGCTTTGAATAAAAGTAACATATATTTTGTACGATCCTTCTGATTCGGACAAAAAATAACAAATTTGTATAACAATATTACCAAATTTAAAATACAAAAAAATGAAAATTATAAGATTTTAATGATATTTTTAACTCTCATTTTGAAAAATATATTTTAACCTTTAACCTTTTTATCTTTTGTGACTCTAAACTTCTAATTTCTTTTACTGAAGATTTATTTACCACTAAGCCTTGAAAAAATTGCATGACAATATGAAGCCGAAACTCTGAGGAATGTATATAGTAGCCAGAGTATGAAAAGAAAATTCAAAACCGTACCCAAAAAAGGCATGTGTTTATTTAGAATAAAATATAGAAATTTATTAAAAAGTCGCCGTTAAATGTTTAATTAAGAATGATTTAGGGTCACCAATAATATGAAAATGATTTTTGGTTATAAATGGAGTTTAATAATATATATATATATATATATTTGGAAAATTGAAATAAAATTTATTTAGTCAATATATATAATTTTAAAATTGTATAGTTGTATTAAATCAAAAATAGTAAGCTTCTTAGAAATAAATTGACAAAAGCTCAAAAAGTCAATATGGTACAAAATAGCAACGGTACTAGGTTAACATACGACAAATATAAAGGCATTTTTTAACCCTCAACTTCTTCGGTTTAATTATTTTAGTTCTTAAATTTTTATTGTGTTTCTTTTAGTTCTTATTTTTTGGCTAAATATATCCAAGTGTAACGGAGTAATAATGTCATTTCTACCACATCATCAAAAAATTCAGAAAAAAAGTATTTTTATTTTTACTGAAATGTTAATAACAATTACGGAACCCGTGGAGGGGTTCCAGTGGTAAAGGATGATGTATTTCATCCAGGTGACTCGGATTCGAACATCATGTGTGCACGGTGTGTGCGCATTATTAAAGGACTAAGAGAATTAAACAGATACTACCTTGTAATCACACCAACATATTCAAAGAAAATAACAAAGTAGCCAACGTCTAACATTTCAATAAGGACAAAATAGTTGACGTCAACTGTCTAAATACTATATCATCAATATATATGTAAGATATTATCAAATTGTATATAAAAAATTGTATAATGAAACCAACGAATAATTCTAGTAAAAAAGTGAATGATGTTTATCGAAAGAAATTCGGATTCGAACAACTTTATTTGTAAGATGTGTACGCCGCCTTATTAGAAGGTTAAGAAAAACATATATAAACATATACTAAATGCATTGAAAAGTCACAATTTGATAAATGATTGAACACAGGGTGCCAATAACAACTACTACCTAAATGGAATCCAAACTTTATTAATCGTTCAAACCTATCCAGTATCCACATCTTGTGTAATAAAATAATAAGTTTATTTTACGTACTCCAGAACATGTTATTCAAAACTATGTGAATTTGTGATGAATTAATTAATTACACAAATATAATTAATGCCCATCCTTGTAGGTGTCTGAATGAATAAAAATGGAGTCTCCAAAATAGAAAGTCTTGTTGCAGTTCCAAATAATAGGGTACACAAGAGTTGAATACTATTTCATTAATTAAACCCATTTACCCAAGTCAAGAAAATATCACGGCGGCTTCAACTTCACCGATCCAACCAAAAAACACCCAGTCAACTCAAAAAATGATTTATTTATACAATTTCCTGAAAAGTTCACATTTTTTTTGCTCAGCCCATATAAGTTTTATTGATAAAAAAAAATTGCTAATTGCAGTAGCATAATATAAACATATTAAAACATGAATTTAAAGATTGGCTCAAAGTTGTCTGAATCACCTAAGGACCAACACCAGCTAATGAACAAATATTTTTTTTGGGTTCTTTTTTTTATTCATTTTTATGCTGAATGCTAAAAAAATAAACTCTACAATCTAATATTAATTTTTAAATCTTAAGATCTAAAGATTAAATCTCGCGTCCTAAATTTTAAATTTTAATCTTAAAATCTAAAGATTAAATCTCGCATTCTAAACTCTAAATTTTAATCCTAATTTTTAATCCTAAAATCTAAAGACTAAATCACACATTCTAAACTTTAAATTGTAACCATAAATTCTAATTTTAAACTTTATTTTTTAATATAAAATATAGATAAAGACACACAAAAAGATAGAAGATTTTTATTCCCCACGGCACCTTAATAGCTAACTAAAAATCACATCAATAGATTATATCTATATCTTTTTCTATATGTTGTCTAGTTTATTGTAATCTTTTCCATCTTTAAATTAAAAATTAATAAATATTTAAATATGTTCGATATCGCATTTTTATATACGTTACACTATCTTTGATACCAAACTAATTTAAACTCAATCGACGATTAATTGTATCTTCTTTATTGAACAATTTTTACTTAGGAGGAGGAAAGAAAAAATTGCTCCTAATGGATATTAAACACACAACCTATGAGAGAGGGGATGATGTCAACCGAGAGCTTTTAACCACATGATCTGGAAATTGTTGATATTATTTATATTTTTTTTTGATAAATTCTAATTCTAATCCTACATAAAAGAGAGGGAATGAAAGACTCTAAGAGAAAGAATGTGTGCTTTTAATAGGCCTAGAACCCATAACTTAAGAGTATACATGAGAGAACAAATGGCCAAAGGATGAGTCTACCACGTGCGACGAACATTGATAAACACCACTAACGATGAACACCGATGAACACCATTAATTTTTTAAAAAAAATTTAAAAATTTAAAGGACTAAAATTATAATTAAAATTATCTTTTAAAAAAATAAAAATCAAATTTAATAGTTACTTTATAATATTTTTTAATAGATTAGAATCAAATATACTCAATTCTCCTAAACCCTAACAAAATCAATCTCTTAAAAAAATAGAAATCAATTTATAATTTTTTAATAGATTGGAATTTGTTAGGGTTTAGGTTTAGGAGAGTATTAAAAAATAATGGTGTTCATCGATGTTCATTGTTAGTGGTGTTCATCAATGTTCGTCGCCCGTTGTAAAATTTTCCTAAACAAAATTACTTGAACTTAAGTCTTTTAAAATTGTTGTGGGCAGAACGCCAATTGATAAATGCTAAAAAAATATAATTGTGGGAAACGCCGGTTTAGGCGAAAAAAATAATAGACAAATGTACGTTCACAACTAGACTGGTACTTGTTTGACGAGAAAATGGTGGGTAAACACCTTTTAAAATATTAAATACAACAAAAAACGAGGCCTAAAATAAAACAATAATCTTTTTTAGTAACGCCACTTATTAGTTTCATGTTTTGTTTCATTTTCACCTCATGTATATAAAAATATTGCAACACATAAATTTTCATAACCATCTATATCAATAATACATAAGTTTCAAAACCTTTGAAAAAAAAATCAAATCAAAATTAGCTCAATTTGACTGATTTTATATATATTTTAAATCAAAGATCTATGTTATGCCTTTGGTAAAATAAAGAACAAAAAATCCAAGACTAATGTCTCTCTCACGAGTCACGCCTATATATACATAGACGAGTAATGAAATAAAGCAAACACCAAGCATTTCCCTCTCTTCAGTTTTGATCCAAATTCTAAACATCCATTCCAGCAATTAATATACGACTGCTTCAGGATATGGATTCTACCATTTTCCAACTTCCCACCATTCTCGTTGCTACCCTTATAGCCCTGCTCATCTATGCTTTCTCAAAGAAACTTATCAGTTCCAGGCCAAAGAGCGGCGGTGTGCCTGAAGCTGGTGGCGCTTGGCCGGTTATCGGCCACCTCCACCTCTTTAGCAGCAAGGAAATACTTTACCGTACACTGTATGCCTTGTCTCAAAAGTATGGACCCGTGTTTAGCCTTAGACTAGGATCCCATAAAGCTTTGGTGGTGGGTAATTCGGAGATGGCCAAAGAGATTTTAACCATCCATGACAAGGCTTTTGCTACCAGGCCAAGCCTATCTGCCTCCAAGTTACTCGGTTATGACTATGCCATGTTCGGCTTCGCTCCTTACGGATCGTACTGGCGTGAGATGCGTAAGATAACCACCCTGGAGCTTCTCTCCAACCACCGCCTCGACATGTCCAACTTCAAGCGGATGCGAGCTTCAGAGGTGCATACTGGGATTAAAGACTTGTACGAGACCTGGACGACGAAAGGCGGCGTTGATGAAAGCGGTGTTTTGGTGGACATGAAGCAGTGGTTTGCTGATTTGACGCACAACATGGCTTTCAGAATCGTGGTGGGGAAGAGATACTATGGAGCTACCGCCCACTCTGCGGATGAAGGGGAGGCACGCCAATGCCAGAAATCCATCAAAGAATACTTTCACCTCTTCGGGGCGTTCGTGTTGTCTGACGCAATCCCGTTTCTGGGGTGGTTGGACGTGGGAGGACACAAGAAAGCCATGAAAAGAATAGCTGCGGAGTTGGATGTTTTCGTGCAAGGCTGGCTTGATGAGCACAAAAGGAAGAGATTGAGTGATGTTGATCGAAAGGAAGATCAGGATTTCATGGATGTCATGCTCACTGTCACTGAAGATGCTAAGCTCAATGGCTTCGATGTCGACGCCGATACCATCACCAAGGCAACTTGCCTGGTAAGTAGTAATATTTATGCTAAAAAAGTATTGGATTTGGAAGAGTTTCTGATATAAGAAGCTTCTGTTTTGGTTTTTGGCAGAATCTAATCTTAGGTGCAGCAGACTCCAACATGGTCCCTCTGATTTGGGGTCTGGCCTTGCTTCTTAACAACCCCCACACCTTGAGAAAGGCCAAAGAAGAAGTGGCCACTTATGTCGGAAAAGACAGGCACGTGGAGGAGTCAGATATAAAGAACCTGGTGTACCTGCAAGCAGTTGTGAAGGAAACACTCCGCTTGTACCCACCCAGCCCTATACTGGCGCTTCGGGCAGCCATGGAGGATTGCACCCTCTCCAACGGTTACCATGTAACCCCGGGCACGCGTTTGCTGCTGAATGCTTGGCAGATCCACCACGACCACCGAGTGTGGACCAATCCCAATGAGTTCAAGCCGGAGAGATTTTTGACAACCCATAAGGAGCTTGATTTGAAGGGTCAGAATTTCGAACTCCTTCCTTTCGGTGCGGGACGCAGAGCCTGCTCCGGGGTGTCATTGGCTCTACAAGTAATTCATTTGTCGCTGGCCAGCGTCTTGCATTGCTTTGAATTGGAAACGCCTGATAATAAACCCGTGGACATGACGGAGAGCCCCAGCTTGGCAAATGTGAAGGCCACTCCACTTCATGTGCTCCTCAAGCCTCGTCTGAGCCCGGAGCTTTACAACCTTTAACCTCTTTTCTCATTATTACATTAATAACAAACCATGAAGCAGGTTTGACGTTCTTGGGAATAACCAGAAGTTCAATTCTGGAGATTTTATTTGGAAAATCAGGGGACCTGATTGTTGAATAAATTTGAGTAGTATTTTTTTTTTGTAATATATGTACTTGTTTAATGAAATTCATTTTGATTTATCTATATGTATATGTATCCTTCAAATCATTTGCACACTTGAAACCAAAAAAGAAATCAAAACAATCGGAGGCCAAGGTGACAAAGGAACAGCAAACCCACTTTTTTTAATGGTGAGTTAATTACGTTTCAAAAAAGATACATATACAAAGCTCTTTAGCAGGGCTGTGTTTCATCTTTTTCGGCCTTGAAAATAGCCACATTCAATAACAGTTCATAGCCCTTTAAATCGCCCGTCTCAAAGACGCAAACATCACCAATTTCCAAGTTATTATCTTCAACAAAAGTCTTCCAACCATCAACCAATTTGGCTCTCGGGTTTGTTTCTGTTGCTTCACGGCGATACTTTGTCAACCAAGTCTTCCCGTTTGGCGGCACACAAAGGATTACATTGCCACTCCCATTTGTCAAGTGCTTCCTGGAAAAGTGTAGTGGTATTGGCTGCCAATAAACATAAGGGGGGGATCAGTAAATTACAATCTAGAACCTTAATTTTCTGTTTTTCTAATGAATACTTACCAATCTATACTCGTTACAAACATAGGATGGCTGCATGGTAATGGTAAAAAATGGGTTCAGAGACTTGAAACCACTTGCTCTTTGAAGAGCTTTAAGTGTTCCACTAGCTTGCGACCGATGTAATTTCCCCTTGGCACGCTCAGCTTGTGTTTCTCTTGGCCTTGTAGATATGGCTGCAAAGGCAAAAGGCCATTAATAGTGCAATGTATAGTTATAACAAATCATACCCTTGCATTGAAGGATGGTGATTTTTAATTAATATTTCGGGTTCTCCAGCTTAATCTCAGTTTTATCAAGGTATAACAATCTGCGATTCATGTATTTGTGTCGAATCTTATGTCATAATCACATATAAATAAATTTGTATTACTATAACTTTTGAAGATATACCAATTGTGTTTTGAGGACATTGGAGATAAACTTACTAGGTTTGACTTCGTCGTTAGTTTCTTGATATCCTATGGCAGTGAATTGGGCAGCAGGGATAGAATTCCCAGCATAACAATTGCCAAAATCAGCAGCAGCTTCAATTTTTGGTACCAAGCAATCTTTAGATGAAACTTGACTGGCTCTAGCATCAACAGCTGAATAATTTGAAAAATATACTAATCAATAAAGATTTTGACATGTTCGTGTATTTGAATTGTGTTTGTGCTTCTTTTTCTTGTCCTGTATTGTATCTTGCTGTTAGTTTTTTTCCTTCATGTCATATGTAGTATTGCCAGATTTAAAGCAAGGAAATTGCAGATATACTTACTAGGATTCACTTGCTCCTGATTTTCTTGATATCCTGTGGTAGTGAGTTGGGTAGCAGGACTAGAATTTCCAGCAGAACAATTGCCAAAATCACCAGCTTCAATTTTTGGTACCAAACAACTATTAGACGCAACTTGACTGGCTTTGGCATCATTAGCTGAATATATCGAAAAAAATTACTAATCCATACGAATTTTGACATGGTGTATTTCAAAGCTCGTGCTTCTTTTTCTTGTCGTGTTGTATTTTGTATCTTATTGTTAGTTTTTTTTTTCATATCTTGCCTGTGTTGTATCTAGTATTGCCAAATTTAAAGCGATAAAATAGCAGATATACTTACTATGATTGACTTGCTCTTGATTTTCTTGATATCCTGTGGTAGCGAGTCGGGCATCAGGGCTAGAATTTCCAGCAGAACAATGGCCAAAATCACCACCAGCTTCAATTTTTGGTACCAAGCAACCATTAGACGCAACTTGACTGGCTTTAGCATCACCAGCTGAATAAATTGAAAAAAAAATATTGTAATCAATACAGATTTTGACATGTTCATTTATTTGAATCATGCCCGTGCTTCTTTTTTCTTGTCGTGTTGTGTTTTGTATCTTATTGTTAGTTATTATTTTCATATCTTGTCTGTGTTGTATCTAGCATTGTCAGGTTTAAAGAGAGGAAATTGCAGATATACTTACTAGGATTGACTTGCTCTTGATTTTCTAGATATCCTATGGTAGTGAGTTGGGTAGCAGGACTAGAATTTCCAGCAGAACAATTGCCAAAACCACCATCAGCTTCAATTTTTGGTACCAAACAACCATTAGACGCAACTTGACTGGCTTTGGCATCATTAGCTGAATATATCGAAAAAAATACTAATCAATACACAATTTTCATGTTCGTTAATTTGAATCATGCTCGTGCTTCTTTTTTATAGTTGCATTGTGTTTTGTATCTACTTGTCAGTTATTTTTTTCATATCTTATTCGTGTTGTATCTATTATTGTCAGGTTTAGAGCGAGGACATTGCAGAAATACTTACTAGGATTGACTTCCTCTTGATTTTCTTGATATCCTATTGGCGGGGAAGCTGGATCTTGAAATTCAGCTTCAGGGGCCTCATTGCATGCATCACCTATGGTAGTGAGTTGGACGGCAAGGCTAGAATTTCCAGAATCATCATCAGCTTCATTTCTAGGTACCAAGCAACTTTTGGATGCATCTTGACTGGCTTTAGCATCATCAGCTGAATATATAGAAAATTATACTAATCAATACAAAATTTGCAAATTTTGTGTATTTGAATTGTGATGGTGCTTTTATTGTGTCGTGCTTTAGCATCATCAGCTGAGTATATCGAAAATGCACTAATTAGTATAGATTGAATCTGTCCTTAATTTAACAATAAATGAAATAGGTTCATGCTAACCTTGAAATGATGGAGAAGAATAAGCTCCTGGTGCTGCTGAAAAAATGGAGACCTTGAATGAATTTTCATGGCGGTTAATCAGCTCAAAAACGCATACATCACCAACTTCCAAGTTATTGTCCTCTGCAAAAGTCCTCCAAGTAGAGAAGAATTCAGCTTTATGTTGTCCAGCGGTGACTACTTTAACAGCAAACTTGACAATCCAAGTTCTCCCATCGGCAACTTGAAGGATGGCTTCGTCCTTCTCTTCATCAAGATATCTCTTCACAAATTTGTATGGTACACTCTGGTGGAAGGCAAGAAATTAAATAACTGAGAAGAAAATATTCACATGGTATTACTCGGATTTTTCATTTTTTTTCAAAAGCACCAGTAGTTTACATGTGTATCAAACTTTCGTGCTATTTAGTGCTTAAATGATAATTATGTAACCAAATGGAGGTTAATTGAAGAAGGGGTCTGAAACTTTCGTAGTAGAAATCTTACCAGGCTACATCTAATCGTCAGGTATCTGGGTTGCATTACAACCTTGAAAAAAGGGTTTTTAGATCTAAAACTACCAGCTCTTAGAATTGCTATTGCTTTCTCATTGTGTGTCATTGGTCGCTTCAAGCTACAATGCTTAGACTTTGTGCTTCCTAGTGTTGATGAGCTTACATTACCACCATCTTCGAAAGAGTTTATTCCATCTGAAGAGTATCAACAAGAGAGTATATTCAAACCTTGACGTGACATATGGTAACTAAATGCTTATTCAGTAGACATTTGGGAAGAAAAAAACATAAAGAATCGCAAATTGAGAAGGTCGGATAAAAAAATATGCAAGTTCTTTGATCAAATAAAGAATAAATGACTTTAACAGATTATTACTCACCCGATGGGGATGAACTGCTTGTGTTGTGACAAACACGGTAAATAGTTACTTTCAACTTGATTTCCGTTTGGGAAATCAGCTCAAAGACACAGACATCACCAGCTTCCAAATTGTTGTCTTGCATGAATGGCTTCCAACCAATATGGATGATTGCTTTTGTGTACTTGTTTCTGCTTATGTAGCGATGGTAATGAGCAGACCATGTTTTCCCATCCGAAGTGCAAAGGGTTAAATCACCAACAGTTTTTTTCAGGAACTTTAGAGTAAAGTCCTTCGGTATGCACTGTGATCATAGAAAAGAAAAAACTCAGCATAAAAGAAGAAATATGCTCATAATTTAACTCAACTTTATATATTTCCCCAAATACAAAACATTCTCAAAATATTATGGTATTACAGATTTCATTGAAGCTTTTTTACCATTTTGCGACCAGAATTAATGTATGAAGGCTGCATTGTAACCAGAAAAAATGGATTCTCTGATTTGAAGGCATTGGCTCTTAGACGAGCATTAGCATATAATTCGCTGGCTCCAAATGCAAGTGCATCTCCATGAACCTTGGTTTGCAGGTCTTCTTCACCGTTTGACAAATCTTCAGAATCGTTTTCATCTGAAAGTGTTCTCCAACAGAAGATTACCACGATGAAGGATCACAAAATAGCCAAATTTAGTTATATAAAAACTGCATTTACTTTTGTCTTTCTTACCGGTTTTCCGTTTCTTCCGAGGATTAGAAGATGATGCTCGTGATTTCTTCTTTCTAGTTTCCTTGGATGGAGGGGTCTCATGCAATAGTTCATCACAAGAATCATCTTTAGCTCCTAATGCAAGTGCATCTCCAGAAACCTCAGCATGCAGGTCTTCTTCAGCATGAGACAAATCTTCACAAATGTTTTCATCTGGAAGAGTTCTCTCACAGAAGATCAACACAATGAAGGATCATAAAATAGCCAGATTTAGTAATATAAAAACTGCACTTACTTTTGTCCTTTTTATTGGTTTTCCGTTTCTTCCGAGGTGTAGAACATGATGCTTGTGATCTCTTCTTCCTGGTTTCCTTGCTTGGAGGAGTCTTCTGCGTGATTTCACCACAAGTAACATCTTTAGCTTCTTCCTTGACTGGCTTTAGGCACACTTGTTCACCACTCTTGTGATCTTCAATGTGACTCTTGCATGGATATTCAATCTCTGATGCACTCATATCAAATATGAGTATAAAAAACGTGTCATTCCCTTCATATTTGAAAACCAAGAAATACCCATTTTTGAGAGAGTAAAATTCAACAAATTCTTGCCATCCATTTTGCAACCAAACAACACCATCAGATCTTGTCAGCTCAACATGCCATGTATCACCACTCGGAACGGTTAATAACACTGAATTTGATAACCCATTTCCATATTTTTTCATAAATTTTTTAGGAATCCCCTGATAGAAAATAAGCAAATCGCATACAAATTAGTGAGAAAGAACAAAAAAAAAATGCACTCCAAAAATGAGAAATATTAGAGGGAAGAGAATAATGCTCACAAGCTTCTTATCTCGAATAGTGTCCTCTAAAAAGATCTTGAAGAAATGGGGTGTTTTTGGTGTAAACATGGAATTGTTATTATCCTTCTGCTTGTAAAAATTAGCAAGAAGCCATCAGTGCAAAGGTCAAGAATTGTTTGGTGTGTTGCTAAATAAATTCCCAGCTACCAAGACATATGCTTCGAGAAATTGTTTCAAAAACTTTCCATTTTATGTTTACTTTCAACTGAATTGAAAAAGAACCTAATACACACTTAAACAACACTGTTCGCAGTAGGATTCTAACAACGAAAGATCTTTCTTTTCTTTTTTGTCCAGAACTAACAACGAAAGAATGAACCCATTAATCCAATGTTTAATTCAAAAAATTCTCAAGAACAAAAAGAAGAAAGAAACATAAAGAGTACTCAAGAAAACGTACAGTGAAGATCAAACTAAAGTTTGAAGCAATTCAGAACCTACAAATTCTATAATCTAAAGTTGGAAATTAAAACTGACCAAAGGCATCCCAAAATTGATCTTCGATATGCCACCTGAGAACAAAGGATCGCTGGGTTTTGGATGTTGAGATCTTCCAGGGAGATTAACAACAATATGTAACGATTACAACTAAGAAAGTTAAGAATTATAGAGAGATGAGAAATGACAGATCTGAGATGAGAAGAGAAAAGAAGATTTGAGAGGAAGACTGGATAAGTTCTTTCATTCCATAAGGAAAAAGAGGACAACGGCTAGGGTTACATAACCCTTCCCTAACCGAAACGACCGCGTTTTATCTTTATACAATGGTTGATCAAAACGCTGCGCATCATTAAAATACTTAAACTTAAACAGAAATTTAAATAGTCTAACGGTCATAACTCCCTTTTAATCTGCATCGTTACAATGCTCCCTTCTTCAGACAATCCTTGACCTCAAGGATTGAAGTTAGGAAATTGTTGCTGCAGCTGGTACAATATTTCCCACGTGGCATCTTCAGGGAAAGTGTTAAACCATTCCACCAGAACCTCCGTAACTGCTCGATTTTCCCTCCTTCCTACCCTTCGATCAATGATCCTCACAGGTTCTTTACTAATTCCTCCATCTGGACCCACCAAAGGCAGTTGATTAGAAAATTCATCTGACCCGATATGCTTCTTCAGCTGGGACACATGGAAAACTGGATGAATTCTTGATCCTGCAGGTAATTCCAACTCATAGGCTACAGCTCCAATCTTCCTCACCACCTTAAATGGTCCAAACCATTTAGGAGACAATTTCTGGGAAGTTCTGAGTTGCACAGATTGCTGTCTGTAGGGTTGCAATTTCAAGAAAACTTTGTCCCCTAACTCAAACTCACACTCCCTCCTTCTCTTATCAGCCTGTTGTTTCATTCTTCCTTGAGCCTCTTTCAGATGAAACTTCAACATTCTGATTGCTGCTTCCCTTTGCTGTAGCCCCTATCAACAGTGGCCACTACTGACTCCCCAGCTAAGTAAGGTATATGAACACTTGGTTCTTGTCCATATAAAGCCTGAAATAGAGAAGTACCAATTGCAGTGTGATGAGATGTGTTGTACCACCACTCTGCCAAATGCAACCAAACACTCCACTCCTTTGGCTTCTCCCCAGTCATACACCTAAGATAAGTTTCAACACAATGATTGACCCTTTCAGTCTGTCCATCTGTTTCTGGGTGGTATGCTGTAGATGGGGTGATTACAGTGCCTAATCTGAAGAACAACTCCTTCCAGAATTGGCTCATGAAAATCTTATCTCTGTCACATATGATGGTGTGAGGCATACCATGCAGTTTGAAAATGTTTTCCAAGAACACTTGAGCAATATCTTTTGCTGAAAAAGGATGACCAAGTGCAATGAAATGAGCATACTTGGTCAGTCTATCAACAACAACCAAAATAACATCTTTCTTCTTTGAATTTGGTAAGCCCTCTATAAAATCCATGCTGATGGAGGTCCACACTGTTTCTGGTATGGGAAGAGGTTGTAACAGACCTCTTGGATGAGTCAAGTCTCCTTTATTCTTCTGACAAACACCACATTCCCTCACTAGGGTCTTCACATTCTTCCTCAACCCTTTCCAATAGAAGATGCCACTCAATCTTCTGGTAGTAACTTCAGCCCCTGAATGTCCACCAATTGGGCTACAATGGAAGTATACCATCAAATCTTTCTTTAATTCATCATTGTTCCCCACAACAATTCTTCCCTTCCTCCTCAACCACTTCCCATCCCATGAGTACTTAGCATAATGAGAAGTGCCTCCCACAATTGCATCTCTGATTTTTTTCAACTTATCACCATTTTCCCAAGAGTCCATCACCCTAGCCATCACATCAGTGTTGACACTACTAATGGCTAACAACTGTCCTTCCTCAATCCCTGGCCTCCTGGACAGAGTATCAGCCACTATATTAGTGCTCCCCTTCTTGTATACCACTTCATAATCATACCCAAGCATCTTCACTACCCACTTTTGTTGTGCTGGTGTCACTGCCTGGTTTTCAGTCAAGAACCTCAAACTCTGATGATCTATTTTGATCTTGAAGTGTCTTCCCACCAGGTAAGCAGACCACTTTTTAACTGCCATTAAAGCTGCTAACATCTCTTTCTCATATACAGAGAGCCCTTGGTGTCTTGTTCCCAGACCCCTACTGAAAAAGGCCAATGGTTTTCCCTTCTGAACCAGCACTGCTCCCACTCCCTTGTCTGAAGCATCAGTTTCTATGCTGAACTCCTCATTAAAATCTGGTGGTGCTAGTACAGGTGCACTGCTGATAGCTTCCTTCAACTTGTTGAACGCTACTTCCTCAGCTTTGTCCCATTTCCATCCCCCCTTCTTAAGCAAGTTTGTTAGGGGTCTGGCTATAGATCCATAATCCTTCACAAAGCGTCTGTAGTATCCAGACAAACCCAGAAATCCCCTAAGGTCCTTCACAGTTTCAGGGGTTGGCCACTTCCTGATACACTCCACCTTTGAGTTATCCATAGCAATAACTCCTCCTGAGATTACATACCCCAGGTAATCCACCTCTTGTGCCCCAAAACAACATTTTGTCTTCTTGGCATACAGCTTTTGAATTCTTAACACTTCCAACACCTCTTGAAGATGTCTCAAATGAGTATCCCAATCCTTGGAATAAACCAGGATGTCATCAAAGAAAACTAGTACAGACTTCCTCAAGAATTCCCTGAAAATTCTGTTCATTAAGCTCTGGAAGGTAGCTGGGGAATTGGTCAATCCAAAGGGCATTACTAAGAATTCATAATGCCCTTCATGTGTTTTGAAAGCTGTTTTATGCACATCAGATTCCCACATTCTGATCTGGTGGTACCCAGCTCTCAAATCCAGTTTAGAGAAGAATCTTGCACTACCAAGCTCATCCAACAACTCTTCTATGATAGGCATGGGGAACTAGTCCTTAATTGTCACTTGGTTCAACCTCCTGTAGTCCACACACAACCTCCAGGAACCATCCTTTTTCTTAACCATGACAATTGGTGAAGAAAAACAGCTATTGCTATATCTGATAACCCCATTCCCCATCATCTCTCTCACTTGTTTCTCAATTTCTTCCTTCTGACTAGCAGGATACCTGTATGGCTTCACTTTTACCACCTGCTGACTGTCCAGTAAAGTAATCTTGTGCTCTTGTCCTCTCACTGGAGGAAGGCCTGTTGGTTCTTGGAACACATCCTCATATTTCTCCAGCAATGTCTTCAACTCATCAGTACTGGAATGGATAGTGTTCTTTAGTCCTAACTGTCCCTCCAACATCCACAAGGAAGTAGTCAATGGACTAGGATTAGCTCTCATCAGCTTGTTACACTTTTTGGCATCCACCCAACTGTAATTTCCTGGCTTAATCCCTTTCAAAACTACCAGCTTGCCTTGATTAGTCCAACTCATTTCCATGGTCTTGAAGTCCCACCCAATGGTTCCTAGGGTAACCAACCACTGTACCCCAAGTACTACATCACAGCATTTCAAAGGCAAAATTAAGAAATCTGATACAAACTCCTCTCCTTGTATCCTCCAACTCACCTTACTGCATTCCCCTTTTGTCTCCAATGAATTCCCATCAGCCACCTTGACTCTCAAGTTAGCTTTTCTATTCACCATCAACCCTAACTTCTTAACCACTGAAGTACTCAGGAAGTTGTGTGTACTACCTGAGTCTATCAAAGCTATCCAGTTTATCCCAGCAATTTCAATTTCTAATTTCATTGTCTCCCATCCAGTTGCTCCCCACATTACATTCAAAGACATCACGGGTCCTTCAGTTACTCCTCCTTCCCATGTCTCTTCACAATCTAAAAAAACTTTTGTTTCCCCTTCTTCTTCAGTTCCATCCACCATGATCTGAAACATCTGACTCTTTGCACATCTATGGCCAGTGGCATACTTCTCTGCGCACCAGAAACACAGGCCCTTCCTTCTTCTCTCATCAATCTCTGCTGTGGACAAACTTTTTCCCCCTCCTCTGCCACTAGTTTGACCAGTGTTTCTAGTCCTACTAGGGCTCAGTATAGATGGTGTCACACTTCTAGAAACAACTGTGGAAGGTGGCCCAGATGTACCAGCATTCGAATAAGTCTAGTAACTAGGTGTGTAGTTCCTATTAGGTACATTTAAGCTAGGTGGAGCTATCCTAGCTAAGGGTTTGCCACTAACAGGAAAAAATATGGTTTCAAGCTGTTTAGCAGTGTGAAAGGCTTCAAGCAAAGTCTTAGGTTGCAACAGAGTCAAGTACTGGCTAATTTCAAGACGCAGGTGATTTTTAAACATGCTTAGGATGTATTTTTCTGGCAGTTGTACCTGATTTATAAGGTTGATGAACTCCTCATAGTAGGACTCCACTGAATCGACTTGCTTCAGGGCCAGCAATTCTGAAAATGGGTCACTGAATCCTCCAGGTACGAACCGGTCCCTCATCAAACTCACATATTCTGACCACGCCATCTCTCTCGCACCACCGTTTGAGTTCATCAGAAACTGATGCCATTGCAAAGCTTTCCCTTCCAAGTGAATCATCACCAGACGAATTTTACTGTGCTCCGGAACCGCTTCTGCTTCGAAGTATTGCTCAAGTTTGGAGTGCCACCCCCTAAAATCTGTACCGTCGAACTTTGGACATGGGAGTTTATAAGTCAGATTCCCCATCGGTTGCGGCATATCCGGATTGTTTTTCGGAGCTTCTTTCTCGCCTGTAACAAACACTTCATCCTGGCCACTCTTCTCCAATGTCGATGGGCCTCCCCCAAGTATTCCCGGACCCATTATCCACCCTTGAGCCGCGTTCTCCTGAGTCACAGGTTCCACTCTCTTTCTTATTGCGGCCTCAAGCATTTTCCGAAAATCTTCTCCAATCTGTGTCCGAAACTCCCCGAACTTCGCCTCCATTTTCGAATCGATGCTCCCATCCAGGAGAGCAATTTCTTCCTGAAGTTTCGTCGCCTCTTGCTGCCATGTCTGACTTCGAGTGATCGGAATTCCGTCCACCATCGTCGTAACCCGGTAGCTCTGATACCTTTGTAACGATTACACCTAAGAAAGTGAAGAATTATAGAGAGATGAGAAATGACAGATCTGAGATGAGAAGAGAAAAGAAGATTTGAGAGGAAGACTGGATAAGTTCTTTCATTCGATAAGGAAAAAGAGGACAACAGCTAGGGTTACATAACCCTTCCCTAACCGAAACGACCGCGTTTTATCTTTATACAATGGTCGACCAAAACGCTGCGCATCATTAAAATACTTAAACTTAAACAGAAATTTAAATAGTCTAACGGTCATAACTCCCTTTTAATCTGTATCGTTACACAATAGTGGCTAGGTTTTTTCCTTTTTAAATAATCTTTACAAATTGTAATATGTGTTGGATTTTAAATGTAATTTAATTTTTAAATTATTTTAAACTATACTAATCGTCATTAAATAAATAAAAGGGAAAACTACCTAAATCATCACTCAACTTTGGTCATTAGACCTATTTTAGTCACTCAACTTTAAAAACGCTCATTTTCATCACTCAACTTTCAACATTGTGATGTTTTCATCGTTCCACCGTTAACTCAGTTAACACCGTTATGACATGGCTTATAAAATTACACGTCAGTTAAAAGAAAATAAACAAAACGACAGTGTTTTGAGAAAAAGACCCCTTTTTCAGCTCTTAATTTCCTTTAACACTTTCTGTTGTGCTCTGGGGATTGGGTTCTAAAAAGGGAAAACCCAGTTGTTCATCTTTGTAGATTCTCCAGTGTCTTGTAAAGAGACAGATATGGTGTATTACCAGTTATCAAAGTGTTCTTATGAGGACTCTTTAAGAATTCTGAAAGCTGATATACAACATGCAAATTCTTTGTAAGTTTCTATATTTTAGGGTTTTGATATTGTTAAAAACTTAGTATTTTGATTTTGATTTTCTTTTGGCTACCTCTTCTTCCTTGAAGTTGATTGCTGACCTTGTTCTTGTTGTTTCTGTTCATAGTTGCTTGATTGGGTTGCTTTTGATGATCATGCTTAAAAAAAGCTCAAATTTTTAGCTGCTCTGCTAGTTGTGTAAAGAAGAAATTTACAAAAAAGAGAATTTCCCACTTTGGGTTTGAAAAAAGTTTAATTTTTTTAGCTGCTTTGCTAGTTGTGTAAAGAAGAAATTTACGAAACGGAGAATTTCCCAGTTTGGGGTTTGAAAAAGTTTAATTTTTAGCTGCTCTGCTAGTTGTGTAAAGAAGAAATTTACAAAAAAGGAGAATTTCCCAGTTTGGGATTTGTCTGATTCTTCACTCTTATTATGATAATCTTTGGACTTTTGTTTTTCATATGTTATTGTTGAATAATCAATTTCAGACATTGAGCATATGGTTTTAGTATTATGAATTGTCCTAAAGTTTCTCTGCCTATTTGTTGAGCTTGTTTGTAGTTTGATGTTTCTTTAGCTGATAGCAACTTTAGAAATCTTCACTTGTTTAATGGCAGTATGCTAATATTTGCATATTTGTGATGTTCAAATCTCGATGCTCGGCTTAGAATGCAGTTTAGATATCTCCATTTTAGTTGCTCTAAGAGTGTTTGTGTCCTTTGGCGGTTTTAGGGCTGCTGCAATTCCGAGGGCCAAGAGCTGTGCTCGTATTCAAATGAAATTGGTGTACAATCATTTGGCTCCCCTCTTTCTGTGTTTGTTGCAATGGATGGACTATTCCTGCATATGTTTACTCCCTAGATATCTAGACCTCTTTAACATACTCGTATACAAGGTCCATTCGTCTTACCGCCTTATTTGTTCACGCCTTTCACATTTATTTTCATGTATATTTATGTGCGCCCTTTGTTCATTTTTATATTGTCTGGTACAGGTCTATACAGATGGGAGATCGAAGATAAAAAAAGCAGACCATCAAATGTAAATAAAGCCTGGTAAGAAAAATTCCCTCTGCTGCATACGAGAAAAACTTAGTCCAAGAACTCTTCAATGTCGATGGCTTCTCACACCAGCAGATCGGAATTTCATTCCCTTCAGATGATTCCATGTCTTCAACTTCAACCGGCTTCTCAGACTTGCCCATCGGTAGTTTTTCTCTTTTTTCAAGTGTTGTAAATTTAGGGTTACAGAGGATTTTCACGTGTTTTCCCCTTTAAGTACCCCAAATGTTTTATTTATTTATTTTATTAATCTAACATGGCATAAGAAATTATTTTATTAATCCAACATGGCATAAAAAATTATTAAAATAAGCCATGTCATTGTGGTGTTAACTGAGTTAACGGTGGAATGATGAAAACATCACAATGTTGAAAGTTGAGTGATGAAAATGAGCGTTTTTAAAGTTGAGTGACTAAAATAGGTCTAATGACCAAAGTTGAGTGATGATTTAGGTAGTTTTCCCCAAATAAAAATTATACTAATTTTATAATTTAATCCATTGCAAGATTGATTTTTTTCCTTAAATTCATTGCCCATCTTAAATGCTCTCCAACTGCAGGTTCTGCAAGACAGGTTTTAATTTTATGATTTAGTTTAATGTATGTTTAGGTTTTAGAGTAAGGATGGAAACTAGACGGGTCAGGCTAATTTTTTGCCATTCCTTAAAAATTTAATTTTATCATCCTTGTATTTAGAGGTTTATGGTGTATAATTAAAATTTAGGATATATAATCAAAAATTTAGATTTGTAATTTTAGATTTTGAGGAAGATTGAATTTTTGAATTACATATTGTATTAAAATATAAGCTTAAAATCTCAGGGGGGCCATTATGATTCAGATTTCAGAATTCAGAATAGACTTACATCACCTTTGTCAACCGATTAACTGCCATGTATGACAACTCCATGCTCTAGCCTTTACACCTTTTTCTTTGTCATGAAAATTAATAAAAAAATACGGGGTAAAAAGATTTTTTATTTTTTTAAATCGATTAAGTTTAAAAAATATTCTATCTAATTAAATTATCGAATCAAGAAATTTTGATCAATTAAGTCTTTAAACTAAGAAATTGGAACAATTAAGTCTTTTGATCAATTTTGATCATTAGATCTTGAAAGTTTTTTTCCTTTTAAATATTACTAGTAGACCTGACAAACTTGACCCGAGAGCCGAAACCCGAACCGAGACTCAATTTTGACCCGAACATGATGATCCGAAACCCGAAATAAACTGAACCGAACAGAAACTGAACTGAAATTTTTTGTTGAACCGAAATGGACCCAAACCGAATGCTACCCGAACCGAAAACTGAACCGAATATCAACCTGATTTTAACAAGAAAATTAAGCTAAAATAAATGAATAATTTATTTTTAATATTATGTATTTTTAATAATATAATAAATAATAAATAATAAAATAAAGTATGTTTTATTATCTTTTTGTATTATACCATGGAAGAGATCGTTGCTCTTGTCAAAGTTGTGGTATAATAACATTTTATGTCATTTTACATTTAACTATTAATTAAATAAAACTTTTTTCCCTACTAATTTTTAAATTTAAAATTTTAATGTACTATATTTTCTCCTTATATTTAATCTTAAGCCATAAATCCTAAACAATAAACCTTAAGTCATAGAAATTAATGTCATGAACCAATAACCTTAAACTAAACCATAAACCCTAAATCATTAACACTAAGCCCTAAAAACCTAAATATTAACCTTTAAGCCATATAAATTAATCTAAAATCAATAACCCTAAACCATTAACACTAAGACCTAAACCATAAACTAAAATTAGAGACAATTTTTACAATCTTACCATAAAATATAGCTAAAACTAAAATTAGATAAATTTTTACAATCTTACCATAAACCATTAACACTAGCACATGATACACTATAGTTCTATCATGTTGCATTTACTGATTTTTAAAAAATATATATATGGTTTTTAGAAATTATAATTTTTATAGAATTTTTTAAATAAAATAAAATAAGTTTAAAAAAATCAAGTGGAAATATTATATATAACATGATGCACTGCACCAATAGATATTGTCGAGACTTGGTCAAAATTGTTTAAAAAGCTCAATTGATTTTATTTCTTGAATTTTAATGCAATTGCTTAATTGAGTATAAAAAAATTAAAGATTTAATTGATTTCTATTTTTCAAAAATTCAAGGATTTTTAACACCTTAAGGGAAAAACAATTGTAAAATCAAAGCTAAAATAAAGCTCATAAAAAAAGTAATAAATTGATGGAATAAATTAACCCTCATTTCTATTTCCATATAGTTTGATGATCTCATCAACTCATTACTCAAGCATCGGGTTGAGAAATTTACATCATGTTAGAAAAATTACCCTGCATCAAATATTGCACCCATTTGCCAAAAAGGGTAAAATCAAAATGCAAACTCCAAGTTTACAGGCAAAATTCTCATATACTCACAAACTTCATCGATTACGTTTGAGTTGGTGTAGCCATGGCTAGGATGAAACCATGGAGCCTAGTTCTGGTTTGTTGTGTATGATGAATTTGAGCTTCTTTTTGTGTGTGGATAAATTTGCTCTATTATTCAAGAAAGCAAGAAACCCTGCTACTGTTTACAGTAAGGCAGAACAAAAAACCCTGTTACAGGATCAGCCTATATAGCATTTACAAACACTACACCAGAAAAATAAACTCGTATATAAAGATTTAGATAAGATCCCATTCTATACATAGATGAGAATTTGAGATATTTGGTTAATGGTGATGTTGGTGATAATAATCAAGATTCTGAAGGTGGTAATAATAACTACTTGTAAACTCTATCCAAGGTAAAACCCTGTATCTCATGTTCAACCAAGCTCTTCTCCATGCAAGTGTTGTCTTCTCGAATCGAATGTTTACATTTAAAAGTGTTTTTCTATTAATAGGACAATATTTGAGAGTTCCAACAGGATCTGATTCATGAATCACTATAGAAGTATCAGTCGAAATGTCTAATTTTATCAATCTTTTTACCACCATATTCGTCTCAGGTTGAAAAATATTACCCATACTTGAAAGAGTGGTACCTAGCAAATTGTTGCCATCCGTACTGTTTTGAATTTTGAAGAACGAGGAAGAAAAATAAGAGAGAAAACTATGAAATGTTATCATTTTCAGGTGCTTCATTCAATGAATGCCCGAGTGTTTGATTACACCTGAAATCATTCATGCATAAATAGAAAATATGGCATTAGGTAGCTGGTCTAATTTCCTCTAACAAACTTTACTAATAGTGTATTCTCCATCCTTGGGTAGATACAGGAGAAATGCAAAGCTCAGAGCTCTCAAAATCATCAAACTCGAAAATATTTCAAACACAAAGAAGATCACCACAAAATTATTTTGTCGCATATTGAGAATTCATACTCTTCTTCTGTTTCTCAAGCTTAATCTCCTTAGCTTGAATGCTTCCACTTCGATTGGTTCTCGTCGTAGTACCATGCTGAAAACATGGGGATGTCAGTGGAGAGTCATCCAAGATTTCAACGTAGGCGTCTGTTGGATATTTGAATTCTCTCGAGCCGGAGGGACATAGACTTCGCCGACAATTAGGTTTGGTGTCACTGACCAAGCTCCTTGTTTTAACTTGACTAGCTATGCTCCCATGAGCTGTTAGAATGATAAGAAGCAATCAAGCATCTCCATAGATTGTCACAAACTGATCATTCAATCAAAGATCTATAACATGTTCTACTCACCCAGCAGCTTGCAGGCCTTGCTTGTATTTTTGACAAACGGATAAATGATCACTTTCATTAATATTTCAGGGTGCTTAATTAGCTCAAAGATACAAATGTCACCAAGACCAAGATCATTATCTGCCACAAATGTCGGCCAACCACCACAGATGTTTGCTTTTGGATCTTTAGATCCTGGATTGCAACGGTACTTGACAAGCCAAGTTTTCCCAGCGGAGTTGCATAAGATTATATTACTCTTGACCACTGTCAAAAATTTCCTAGCAAAGTCGGATGGTATAAACTGGAAATAAAGGGAATAGACTGCATAAGTTTGTGATTTTAAACTACTTGGATTCAGGAAAATGATGATTTAGAGAATAGCTAGGTTTCAGTTGTAAAAGTTACCATTCTGCATATGTATGATGGTTGCATGACCACCGCAAAAATTGGGTTTTTGGTACCTTTAGCACTAGCTATCTGAACAGCGTGAGCCTTTCTAATGGTTGTCCGCTGTTGCACACAACTAAATGCCTCAGTTTCCACACTTCCCTGAGCTGTAAGTACAAAATGAAATAATTACATGGCCAATCAATTTGAGAACCTGAAAAGTCAATTCCACTGCAGAATTTGGGGGGAGCATACCATTAAGTTGTCCCGGTGATATTTCAACTTTCCTAAGATTTCGAAGATTGTTCCTACACTTGGAGTCACCTGGGCTAATACCAGTAGATAAAACCTCTAACTTCGAATCTTGTCCATGTTCATTAGGTGAATCAGTTCTCAATTTCTTCCGAGGCAGAGACATGGAAAATTTGATTTCTCTTTACTTTTCCTACTCACTGAAACATCATCAAAAAAGTATAGAAACATAATCATTCTCTTCATCATTGGTGAATGGATCAACCTATGGAGCACTATTATAAAAATTCAAAAATCAAGTTTATGGGAAGGAGACTAATATTTTTAGCTTATGTGTTCACCTAATCTCGGTGAAGACCGACTTGCAACATCAGAAGCTTTTTGTTTCCCAGTTGAAGTCATTGGTTGCATCTTTCCCGTAAGCTCAGGTTTCAGACATCCCCAAGCACCTAATGCTCCTCCATTGCTTAATCAAACTTTTAAAACATTCAAAGAAAAAAGATTATCACTAATCAATGACCTATCTAACAGGTCCTACTTACCCTGCGATCTGCAAGCCATGGTGGCATTTTTGACAACTGGATGTATGAACACTTTCAAACAGATTTCAGGATGCTTAATTAACTCGAAGGCACAGATGTCACCAACTTTAAGACGATTATCTTTCACAAATGCCCGCCAGCCGCCATAGAGTTTTACAATCGATTTTTTACTTTCTGCATTTCTATAGTACGTCACAGACCATGTTTTGCCAGCAGAATTGCACAAGGTCAGATTACATGTGTGCCCTGGCAAAAATCTCATAGCAAAGTCCATTGGTATAACCTGGAATTCAAGAAGTGTTAAAAAAAAGGAAACAGAATATGAAACCTTTTCGTCCAAACAAAGGGTATAGTTCATAATTGTTGGCTCAACAGCAAAATGAAGACTTTGAGGTTGTCAAGATTCTTCTTTTATGCCTTACCATATTATATCCATAACAAACAGATGATGGCCGCATGACCACCATGAAAACTGGATTTTCAGCACTTTTAAAAGCACTAGATATCTGAATTGCTTGAGCCTTTTCAGTGTTCGTCAACACTTGTGAATAGCTTAAAACCTCTATTTTCACACGTTGACGAGCTGAAACTACGCCAACTCTTGATGGACTCGGAAATCACAGTAAGCAACAAAATCAAGGGAAGGAAAAAGAAAATAATGAAATCAACTTCTCTAAAATAACACTGCTAAGATTGCAATAAAGAAAGCATACCATCATCGTTTTCTGTAGAACCTCCTAAGTTTTCGTTTTTCTTGAGATTACGAAGCTTAAGCTTTCCAAAATTGGGGTCATCAGGGCAAGTGTGTGAAGATAAATTTTTTAACATCGAATCAGTTTTAGTGTTCTTTTGAGGAGTGGACTTGACAAATCTGATTTTCTTTTCCTACTAACATCATCAATGGTATAGGGATATTTAATCTCAGAAGCAGTTCTATCAAAAATTAAAACATTAAAATGATCCTTCCCTTTGTATTGAAAAACCACAAAAGACCCAAAGTCTAGTGAGTAATACTCTGCAAATTCTTTCCAACCCTTTTGCAACCACACTCTGTTATCACTTTTTGTAAGTTCAACCTGCCATTTTGCACCACTTGGGACCTCAAGTTTAACGGTATTTGGCAGTTGGTTTCCATATTTTCTTACAAATTTTCGAGGCATCCCCTGATAACGAGACGGTTAAATAACAGAATTTCAGGAAGGAAACCGATTACAAAGTAGAAATATAAAAGGGAGAAAAAAATAGAAGAAATACTTACAAGTATTCCGTCTTGAATACTACTCTGAAGAATTACTTTGAAAAAATGAGGATTTTTGGGCGTAAACGTGGAACGATTGTTGTCTCTAGGAGGATGAGAAGTCATATTGGAAGAGTAAGTTCAATGGTTTCCTACATGAACAATTAAACAAACACTTGAGAAACCTGTATCAGTAACTTTCTCCTCCATAATTTCTTTAGAAAGTAAAATCAGTTGCATCATTTCCCTACAAATATACTAATTTTCTGATGAAAAATACTCATTTCCATAGCAACACAGCATATAGGAATAAGAAAGATAAATCCTAGAGACGAAAGACAATGATTTTAAGTTTGGTTGAACAGAAAAGCCCCGCTAAATACCTTAGGTTTGTTCTTCTTCACCGTCTTTTTGTGCTTGAATCTGGTCTTAAACGTTTGTTTTGGAAAAGTTAAATTTTCCAGTTTCTTTAACGCCGGATCCTTCTGTTCCGCAAAATGAAACACCAAAGAATGACCAAAAAACTTCTGAGTTTCTTCAACCAGATATCCTTAACTGGATTGATTAATGACCCAAAAAAGTTTCTATTTTTGTCAAAAAAATGTGTACTTTGTATAGCCTTTAAAGCTGCTCTTTTTGTCTTCTTCCTCACGTCATTCCTATTCCTAGGTTGTTGGGTTTTTCGGTGCTCGATTCGATCAACCGTTCTTGCTCGCCAAGTGGTGGAGAGGTGAATTTTTGGGTGGAAGGGTTTAGGAAGCTAGAAAGAATAAAGACACGATGATTTATAGTGGTTCAACTCCTCAACCGAGTCTACATCCACTACCTTAGCTTCCTACTAAGGATTTCACAACCAATTCACTAATTGATTCGTCCCCTTTTCTAGGATCAGGAGGAAACCCTTTACACCCTCGAAGCTTTCTACCCAAAGCTTGAAGGAAACCCTCTCTTACAAAGAGATAAACAAAACAAACTTAAAACCTCTCAATAGGCGTTTGTTTGCACAATTAAGCTCTCACCCAAAAACCTAAACACTTGAGCAAATATAACAATGTAAGCTCACAAGTGTTGTCTAAGCAAAGAATGAACAATTAAGCACTAGACAAGGTTTTTCACTCATAATGTTGTAACAATTGAAGCTCTTACTGATCTTGATGCTTGGAGGTCTTATTTATACTCCAAATTGAGTTTGTAGCCGTTTATGGCCGTTGGGGATGTTTCATAGCCGTTGGGGATACAAAATAGCCGTTTATTTCCCACAAAATGCAGTTCAGCAGCCTAGTGTATCGATACACTATCCCCTGTATCGATACGGTCTTGAAATCAATATAGCCGTTGAGCTCTTCTGCTGAGGTGTATCGATACGCTTGCCTGGCGTATCGGTACGGTCCTGCAAAGTCAAGTGACCGTTGGGAATTTACCGTTAGGCGTATCGGTACGCGATACTACCGTATCGGTACGCGACTAGCCGTTGGGCTATTTAAAAACATACCGTATCGATACGTGTAAGCGTATCGGTACGGGTTTTAGACACCGTATCGATACGCATAGCCGTATCGATACGGGTTTTAGCTACTGGAATTCCTGTAGTTTGAAAACCCTAATGTGTATCGATACACTCTCCACTGTATCGATACTGTCACTTAAAATGCTCGGTTTTGACTACTTTAAATGTACTTTTAAGTCCATTCCAGAGCTTTAAAAACCCTAAAACATATTTTCAAGTTGTTTTTGACTAAAAACATATTTTAAAATCTTTTCATTTTAGTCCAAAACATTTTTCAAATATTATATCAAAACCTCAGTTCTACAATCTCCCCCTTTTTGATATAATAAAACCAACTTGAAAAATTGTTTGGGATTCTCCCCCTTTAATTTTAAAAATGTGAATAAGAGATTTAAGATATGAAATCAAAATAAAGCTCCCCTTATTCGTTTGAAAAATCACAATTTTTCAAAAACCATTTCTCCCCCTTTTTGTTATATCAAAAAGAATTTAAAAAAAATTTAAGTTCAAGATAACGTAGGAAAAAAAAAAATTTGACATTAAAAAATTTTGGTTTTTAAAAATCGGCTCCCCCTTACTCAAGGCATCATCAAATTGTTAGTCCAACATTTATGAATATCTAGTTGAATTAAAAAAAAATAAAACAAATAAAATCAAAAACAACTAGAAATTTTTTACCAACACTTGAACCCAAGGTAGGATGTGAAGCCTTCCTCCTTCAAGTGTTCTTCCTTGTGTGTATGGAGCTCCCCCTCAATGTTTGACTTGTTGATTACTCTCCATCACACCTCCCCCTTATTGAGGGCCATTCATGCATAGGTGGGCTACTTCATTTTCGGTGGAGTCTTCATCACTCCATGTGGCCACGTATGCTTGTTTAGAAGATGATCCCTTCTTTTTGGATTTGTGGGAATCCTTCATCTTCTTCATCGATTCATGCTTGGATTTTTCCATTTTGCTCTTCATGAATCGTGCGAGCTTGTTGAAGAGATAGTTCATCTCTTCATCTTCACTATCCTCCTCACTTGAATCTACGTGATGATTTGTGGAGGATTTGAGAGCCATGGCATTGAAGCCAAGCCTCTTGATTTTCTTCTCTCCCATAGCTCTAATTTCTTCCCTCCTTTTCTCATCTTCTTTGTTCTTCTTCATGATTTGATGAGTAAGAAGTGACCCCATGAGTTCATCAAGCTTCAAAGTCTTCAAATTTTTGGCTTCGATGATGGCGGTCCTTTTTGAGTCCCAAGACTCGGGAAGTGAGTAGATGAGCTTTCGGACAAGTTTTTCTTCCGGGATGGCTTCTCCATAACCTTTAAGACCATTGGTGATGGTGGAGAATCTATCAAACATCTTCTCGATGTTCTCTTCCGGATCCATCTTGAAGTTTTCATACTCTAAGGTGAGGAGCCCAATCTTGGTCTCCTTGACTTCATTAGTCCCCTCGTATGTGACTTCAAGCTTGTCCCATACCTCCTTGGCATTTTCACAAGAAGACATCTTCTCATAGATGGTTGGGCCAAAAGCACAAAAGAGCATGTGCAAGGCTCTACAATTAAGCTCCATCTTCTTGCGATCGTCGACACTCCATTCCGCTTTGCTTCCTTGAAGCACGAACGGACCATCTTCAACTATGTCCCATAGTTTGTAATCTCTTGACTTCAAGAAGAATTTCATCTTTGTCTTCCAATGGGCATAGTGATCTCCGTCGAAGAAGGGCGGTATGTTGATGGATTGCGACATTTTGAGCCGGTTGGTGAAATGTTGATCGAGCTTGCCGGATCTTCTCAATAGGATGTGAATCCCCTTCAATTGAGCCAAGCTCTGATACCAATTGTTGGGTTTTTCGGTGCTCGATTCGATCAACCGTTCTTGCTCGCCAAGTGGTGGAGAGGTGAATTTTTGGGTGGAAGGGTTTAGGAAGCTAGAAAGAATAAAGACACGATGATTTATAGTGGTTCAACTCCTCAACCGAGTCTACATCCACTACCTTAGCTTCCTACTAAGGATTTCACAACCAATTCACTAATTGATTCGTCCCCTTTTCTAGGATCAGGAGGAAACCCTTTACACCCTCGAAGCTTTCTACCCAAAGCTTGAAGGAAACCCTCTCTTACAAAGAGATAAACAAAACAAACTTAAAACCTCTCAATAGGCGTTTGTTTGCACAATTAAGCTCTCACCCAAAAACCTAAACACTTGAGCAAATATAACAATGTAAGCTCACAAGTGTTGTCTAAGCAAAGAATGAACAATTAAGCACTAGACAAGGTTTTTCACTCATAATGTTGTAACAATTGAAGCTCTTACTGATCTTGATGCTTGGAGGTCTTATTTATACTCCAAATTGAGTTTGTAGCCGTTTATGGCCGTTGGGGATGTTTCATAGCCGTTGGGGATACAAAATAGCCGTTTATTTCCCACAAAATGCAGTTCAGCAGCCTAGTGTATCGATACACTATCCCCTGTATCGATACGGTCTTGAAATCAATATAGCCGTTGAGCTCTTCTGCTGAGGTGTATCGATACGCTTGCCTGGCGTATCGGTACGGTCCTGCAAAGTCAAGTGACCGTTGGGAATTTACCGTTAGGCGTATCGGTACGCGATACTACCGTATCGGTACGCGACTAGCCGTTGGGCTATTTAAAAACATACCGTATCGATACGTGTAAGCGTATCGGTACGGGTTTTAGACACCGTATCGATACGCATAGCCGTATCGATACGGGTTTTAGCTACTGGAATTCCTGTAGTTTGAAAACCCTAATGTGTATCGATACACTCTCCACTGTATCGATACTGTCACTTAAAATGCTCGGTTTTGACTACTTTAAATGTACTTTTAAGTCCATTCCAGAGCTTTAAAAACCCTAAAACATATTTTCAAGTTGTTTTTGACTAAAAACATATTTTAAAATCTTTTCATTTTAGTCCAAAACATTTTTCAAATATTATATCAAAACCTCAGTTCTACATAGGTTCTGCTACTACGGCATGCTCCCTCCCGCCATTTTATATATTTTAATTTTATAAACAATATTTTTATTTAGCTTTTAATCATTTATTGTTTTTTTTTTGTTCAAAGGATAACGGAATTCGATTAAGGATAAAGGGGCCCGACCCCATGCACATGGAGTGCAGGAAACAAAGAAACAACATGAAACGTGAACTTAGAGGCAATCAAGCGGCAGATCACAGTGTCCGTGAAAAGCCTAGCAATACAGAGGGAGTACACAACATCGGAGGCAAAAAGCCTACCTAGAGTCGGGGCATGCAAGCCCACAAGGCGAAACCATCGCCAAAAGAAACAACCGCCACAAGACCACCTCGGATCAAAAAGGGCGATCACGTAATTCCTGTTCGTCTGGGAAAGCTCCATTCGGAGGCAGGCTTCCACTTCTATTGTAGGATTGGTCCTTGTCACCAGAGCCGCGGGAATACGTAACCCTAACTGATCCGATTTCACAGTCTGAACAACAAAACTTAACCACAACAACAATAAAGAGAAAACAAAACCAGCCACAGAACGACTCCATATCGAACTAATTCCAAGCGGATGGTAACCACCCGAGTCCCATCCAAAACAATTCACCTTCACCTCCCGGTACTCAGCACCAAACCAAAACCCTTCAAAATTCCATCTCCCAAAATAAAGCCTGATCTGGTATTTAGAGGCCATTAACATTTGGGTCGCTTCAAGTGAGATAATAGTCGTACTTGGCCCAAATAAGGGATTGTCTCCAAGCTACCATGAATTAAAACGAGGAATGGGAGACACAATCCCACAATATCCGGATTCGTACAGCTGCTCTAGTGATAAGTCAATGCAAATTCAGGGAGAAAGGTCAGCATATACTAAAAAAGGAAAGAGTTTAGTCATCAATGGGAATGACCAAAAATTCCCTGTCACTTTGCCCTTTCCGACCAGCTCAATGCAAGGAAACTCCAATAAGGGTTTCGGATGACTTCCGACGGGTTGTCTGGAAACGTACAGGGGGCCACGTAACAATCCGCACAGCAACAGCAGGTCGGACGACGCGACGGCAAAGCCGACAATCCAGCCTATTTTCCAAACGATGTTACCAAGCCAAATGTCGTCGTCTAGGGAATCATCGGATGAGGTAGTGCACGTGAAGTCGTCGGCAGGGTCACCTGGGTCCAAAGTCACCGGGCTTGATGGGTAGGGTTCTAAGGAGAGGCGTAGTCCACCGTTTCTTTGCTCGCGGGAAACCGACAGGGAAACATCATCAAAATTTCCAGACCTGCTTAAAACTTCGAAGGTCATCCCCGAACAGCCTGACGAGAATACACCGCGATTGCTGATGCGATCGAGGCTCCTCCAAGGACCATCCGCCGGCGACCATTCGAAGCTTTGGGGCTCCCAGCTGTGATTGGAGACGGCGAAGAAAAGCCAAAAACAGAACGACGACAAGAGGGAGCAGGCTTGACCACCGGCGTTCGAAGGCCCAGAAACCAACTTGCGCAGCACCCCTCCCTCCTTCTTCTCTCCGTCTCCGCAGCTTCAAGAGCAAACCACCAGTTTTTCTCGTCCTCTAAGACCGACTGTCCAGTGACCTGTCAACGAGGACAACCTCCCGTCACCAAGGCCAGGCAACACAAATTCGGGCTAGAAAATCGCAGCAAAGATAGAGGCTCAGGGCTTTGGGTTGGAGAGAACAGATGGAGGCGCGTGGTCGCGCGTTCCATTTTTTTGGAGAGAACAAAATAAATACAATTCCGACTTTTTCATTTTTTTATTGTTTTGGATAGACTGTGCAGATAATCTTTTAATTATACGAAACTAAAAATAATTTTTTATTTCGAAGACAACATTTGATTACAAGCAACTTACACAGCCGTTCACGTTTAAATTATAAAATAAAAATTTTATTCTTAAATTCTAACTTTTAAACCCTAACACATAAACTTCTAAACTCTAGTCTAAACTATATATATATATATATATATATATGGTTTTATTTTGATGCACAAGCTGTGTAAATTTTTTTTACACAATCCTTTTATAAAATTTAAAATCTAAATCACAAACCCTAGCAACCTAAACCCTAAGCCCTGAGCCCTAAACTCTAAACTCTAAATTCTAACCATAAACCTTAAATTATATACCCTACATACTAAACCCCTAAACCCTAACATAAAACCCTAAACCCTAAACCCTAAAATTAAAAGGCTTGTGTAAACTAAAGTTTACACAGCTTGTGCATCAAAGTATTTTCCATATATATATATATATATGTGTATGTATGAAAATATTTTCCACAAATATTTATCATCTTTAGTTTCTTCCATGATTAACGTGACACTCAAGTCCAATTTGAATAACAAAAACCTGTCATTCCCTTCGGATTTGAAAACCAAGAAATGCCCATTATTGAGAGAGTGATACCTAGCAAATTCTTGTCATCCGTATCGTGTTGAATTTTGAAGAATGAGGAAGAAAAACAAGAGAGAAAACCATGAAATGCTGTGATTTCTGGTGCTTCATTCAATAAATGCCAGAGTGTTTGATTACACCTGATATCATGCATAAACAGGAAATATTACATTAGGTAGGTGGTGTAATTTCCTCAAACAAACTTTACTAACAGTGTATTCTCCATCCTTGGATAGATACATGAGAAATGCAAAGCTCAGTGTTCTCAAAATCATTAAAAAGTTCCAAAATGATTGAAGTACTCAAATTTTTTCTTCAACTAATTTCGATCTTGCGATGAATGACAACTTCCAACAAGTTTCCATTGTCCTTGGTCAGCTCAAAGATACACACATCTCCCACCTTCAATTCATTGCCTATCACAAATGGTCTCCAACTGCTACTGTGAAACCTGGCTCTTCTAAGTTCATTGGCTGTTATTATTTCGCACACCACAGTCCAAGTCCTACCATCTGGAACTCTCAAGATGATTTCTCCATTGTTCAAATATCTCTCAGCGAATCCCCACGGTATGTGCTACAAACAAAGAAGTGAAATTCTAAATCAAGATTGAAGGTAGTTTCAGTTCTTAATCAGCCATTTATGTTCATGCAAGTCCTTTGCTTTTCTATACGTGTTTTGCAGATGTAAATAGCAGTTGCAAATTGCAATATTCATTACAGTTCCCACTTGCAATAATCCGAGTAAGTCTGCGACTTGACATACTCAGTTAGTATGGGGAATGATTAAAAGAAGAAGAAAAGGAAAAGGCCATTTGCAAGACTTGGATTATGTAAAGGGAATGAAGATTCAACAGAAATCTCACCAGATGAGTACAAGAATTAACATATGCGGGGCGCATCACAACACTGAAAGAGGGATTTGAAGTTGTGAAATCACTAGCTCCGATACAAGCTCCTTGTTTCTCAGTCGGAGTTGATGGTTTTATCTTGTTCTGTCCCATAAGGTCAGGTTTCAGATATCTCCGGCAACGTGACATCCTTCCACTACCATCTTTTGCAGAATATTTGAGTTCACCTGTTAAAATTGAAACAGTTGAGATAATAGCTTTGGAAGCATAACATTACTTTCGTCAAACTCGAAAACATTTCAAACACAAAGATCACCCCAAAGTTCCTTTTTTATATATTGAGAATTCATGCTCTTCTTTTCTTTCTTGAGCTTAATCCCCTTAGCTTGAATGCTTCCACTTGAGTTAGTTCTCATCACATTACAAGGCTGAAAACATGGGGATGTCAATTTCTTCCTTGTTTTCTGGTTTAGTGGAGAGTCATCCAAGATTTCAATGTAGGAATCTGTTGGATCTTTGAATTTTTTGGAGCCGGAGGGACATGGACTTTGTTGACAAGTAGGTTCAGTATCACTGACCAAGCTCCTGGTTTTAACTCGTTTGGCCATACTCCCACGAGCTGTTACAATGATAAGAAGCAATGAAGCATCTCCATAGATTGTTGAATAAACAAATGATCAATAGATCAATAACATATAACAAGTTTTACTCACCCAACGAACTGCAGGCCTTGCTTGCATTTTCAACTACATGATAGATGGTCACTTTCATTAAGATCTCAGGGTGCTTAATTAGCTCGAAGACACACATATCACCAACACCAAGATGATTATCTTCCACAAATGCCTGCCAACCACAATAGAGCACTGGTTGTAGAGTTTTACTGTCTGCATTCCTACGGTACTTCGCAGGCCAAGTTTTCCCAGCTGAATTGCACAAGGTCACATAACACTTTTGCATTGTCAAAAATTCCCTAGCAAAGTCAGATGGCATACCCTGGAATTCAAGGGGAAATAAAACCGGATAAGAAAATGCTAAGTTCGTGATTTTAAGCTACTTCGAGTAAGATAAATGATGATTTAGAGATTAGCCAGGTTCTAGTTTTAAACGTTACCATTACAAATTTATTGCTAACGAATGATCGTTGCATGACCACCATACAAATTGGGTTTCCAGTACTTTTGAAAGCACTAGCTATCTGAACAGCATGTGCCTTTTCAGTGGCTGTCAAATGTTGCGAACAACTCAATGCCTCTGGTTTCACACTTATCTCAGCTGTAATTACAAATGGAAACAATGATTAGAGCATCATGAGGATCTCAAAAGTAACCCACTGCTAAAATTGAAATGAAGAAAGCATACAATTTAGTTGTTCCGCTGGAATAGGTGAATCAGTTCTCATTTTCTTCGGAGGCAGAGGACAGGGCAAATGTGATTTCTCTTTACTTTTCCTACTCACTGAAATGTCATCAAAGAGTTCGACAAACATATCATCCTCTTCTTTTCTAGTAAATGGGTCAATTTATGAAGCACTTTACCAGGATTAGTATATTTAACTTCTATACTCACCTAATGTCGATGAAGACCGACTTGCAATATAAGCAGCTGAATTGGGTTCAGTATTACTCACCAATCTCCTGGTTTTAACTCGATTGGCTACGCTCATATGAGCTGTTGCAATGAAAACAAGCAGTAAAACATCTCCATATATTGTCATATGAATAAATTGTCCACTGAATCAATGACACATAACAGTTAAAAATACATTCAAAGGCAGATTATGACCCCCAAGTTCTTTAGCTGAATATCGGAAAGTCATTCTCTTCTTTTGTTTATTGAGCTTTGGGACTTCAAATTCTTTGGAGCTGGAGGGGAATGGAGTTTGTCGACAATCAGGTTCGGTATCATTGACCAAGCTCCTGGTTCTATCTCGATTGGCTATACTTTTATCAGCTGTTGCAAAATGAAATGATAATAAGAAATAAAAGCATCTCTATGAATTGCCATATAAACAAACTCAATATTAAATCAATAACCTATATAAACAGGTTCTACTCACAACTTGGCCTGCAGGCCTCCCTTGCATCTTTTACAAGTGAGTAGATGCTCACTTTCATTAAGATTTCAGGGTGCTTAATTAGCTCAAAGGCACATATGTCACCAACAACAAGCTGATTATCTTCCACAAATGCCTGCCAGCCACTATAGAGTTGTGCATGCAGAGTTTTATTTCCTGCACCCGTAGAGTACTTCATAGGCCAGATTTTCCCGACGGAATTGCTTATGGTCAGATTACCCTTGTTCCCTTCCAAAAACTTTCTGGCAAAGTCTAATGGTATATGCTGGAATTCAAGAAGGAAAAAGAAACCAGAATATGATACGTTTTCGGTCCAAACAAAGAGTAAATAGATCAAATTTTTGGGTCAGTAAAATGATGATGTTGAGATTTTGGAGCTTCTTGTTTTATATGTTACCATTTGATAAGGATAACGAAAAGATGATGGTCGTAAGAACACCAAGAAAACTGGATTTTCGGTACGCTTGAAACCATTAGCTATCTGAATTGAGTGAGCCATTTCAGTGTCTGTCAACTTTTGCCAACAGCATAAAACCTCCATTTTCACACTTCCACAAGCTGAATTTACTTCACCTCCTGCTGTAGATGAACTCAGAAGTCATATTAAGCAACAAATCCAAAAAGAAGAAAAAAAGAGAAAAAAAAAACTGTCATTTAACATAACCACTGCTGAAATAGAAATACAGAATGCATACCAGCAACCTGTCCTTTAGAACCACATGAATTTTCATTTTTCTTGAGATTCCCAAGCTCTATCTTCTCAGAGTTGGGGTCATCAAGGCTAATGTGTGATGATGAATCCTCAAACTTCAAACCAGTTCTCATTTTCTTTTGAGGGAGTGGACACGGCGAATCTGATTTCATTTTTCTTTTCCTACCGGCTGAAACGTTATCATTATCATCTTCCGTTCTAGTATGGGCATATTCTATCTCCGAAGCACTTCTATCAAAAATCAATACACCAAAATGACCATTCCCTTCGTATCGAAAAACCACAAAAGACCCAAACTCCAGTGAGTAATGCTCTGCAAATTCTCGCCAACCCTCTTGCATTCGCACCCTCCCGTTATTCTTTGTAAGTTCCACCTTCCATATTGCACCACTTGGGACCTCAAGCTCAACGGTGTTTGGCAGATCGTTTCCGTATTTTCTAACAAATTCTCTAGGAATCCCCTGATAATGACCGTATACAGACGTGGGAAATTAATGGAATGCCATGAAGGAAACTGATTACAAAAGTAGAAATAAGAAATGGAGAGAAAAGAAGGAATACTTACAAGTACCCCGACTCGAATAGTATCCTGAAGAATTACTTTGAAAAAATGGGGAGTTTTGGACGTAAACATGGAACTATTGTTGTCTCTACGTGGATCAGAAGTACTCATATTGGAACCCTGTTGAAGATTAGGTTCAATGGTTTCCTACGTTAACAATTAATCAAACACTTCCAGTTCTTACTTACTCCACCATAAAAACAAAGAAAACAGCAAACGAAAATAAACATACCCATGGCCTTATGTTCTGCAAGAATGACCAAAAAAACTTCCGAGTTTTTTCTTTCACATCAACTCAGCATCTGAAAAGTTTCTATTTTGTATAGCCTTTCACATCAATCTAGGATACTGCAGGTCTGCCACATTAGTGAGCTAATTGTTTGAAAAACATAAATACAGAAGGAAAATCTTAATAGTAGGAGTCGAGATTCATTTCTTTTCGTACAAGTAATTACATCAAATTAATCATGAAAGTAACCACATTCTAAAACCAAATATCATGATATTAAACTTAAAACTACACAAGTTTGATAATAATAATAAAAAAACTTAAACTACACAAGTTTTTGTCATTAGACCTAATGATTTAATCCAAAAGTTATTTTTTTCTCGCCAAACTCATTTTTAAAAGGATAAATTATCACTGATGCCATTTTTAAATTGGGACTCGTGTTAACATCTTTATATCATAAGTGTGGCCTGGAAATTGCAGGTTTCTTAGCAAACTTAGTAGCTCAAACTAAAGTTCAAAGCTAATAAGAACCTACAAGTTTTATAATCTAAACTTCAAAGTTGAAGTTAGTTCAAAGTTCAAACTCAACTAAACAATAACGAAAGAAACGTGTGTTCTAAAGTCTAAGTTCCTCTTTGCTAAGTCTCTGCTCCTACAGACATTACTTCAAATGGTTCTGTGTCAGGACGGCAAGTCCAAGGTTTGAACAAAACGATGAATCTTATGTTTCCAGCTGTTGAGGAGCCGGCGGATATGCAGCTGAACAAAATCGATGCTGATCTGACCATATCTTTCCCTTGTCTTTTTCCTATATGCCTTGGAGGGAAACAACATGTCACTTTTGCTATGGATACTGAACAAGCAAGCTTCACAAAAGCCCAGACAGAGCCACAGTTCTTTCTGATTTGGGTAATTCAGAGGAAGGCCTTGGAGCTCTTTAAGAAACTTTCATTTGGATTAACACATTTAAGTTCTTGATCAGCAGTGTCTGTTCATACAGTACAAATCCTTTTCTGTTTTCAGAGATGTAAATAGCAGTTGCAATATTAGGCAATTTTGGGTGAAAAACCCCTTTTTTATTATTATCTGAAAAAATGGCTCCCAAACCTTTTTATTTGGCAAAATGACTCCCTTTCTTGCCAGGTCGGACGACCTCGCGTTTTGTAGGACGCGAGGTAAGACCTCTTGTTCTGCAGAACGCGATTTTAGTCGACGTGGCAAGGCAGTCCGTTTTAACGGTTTCACAGTACCTCGCGTTCTGCAGAACGCGAGGTCCCCGAGAAAATGAAAAGGCGGCTGGAATATATCGCACGGACCTCGCGTTCTGTAGGACGCGAGGTCTGTGCATTTCCAGCCTGAACCACAAGCAAAAACATGCGTAAGTAAGCCTGTTCGAACCCAATTTCGAGCGTGTAAATGGTATATTTTTAGCGATCATTGAGTTTGGGGTTGTAGTACTGAAAATTGTCTATCGTATGATACCAACATGGTTAATTTCCGTCCATTCTACAATTGTTTAAAATGGTTTCGAAAACCCTATGCTAGCATACTTTTTTTGATTGAAGTTGTATTTCAACTAATGTCGATTTTCGGTTTTTTAATCCTATTAAATTTAGTAAAAACAAAAATTAAATAAACATTATAAAGTTAAATTATAATATGCAAACAAAATTAGAATACGACATTATAAAATTTAAAAGTGTTTAACATAAATATTAAAAACATAAGTAGAAAACAACAAAAAAAAACTAAAAATGCCTATGTCCACCGGTTCCGCAGTCGGGTGGATGACGCTGGCGATTCGGATTCCTCCTCGGTCCATCGTGTGGTGGTCCCTGGTCCCTATCATCCTGACCATCGTGCGCGATCTGCGGATCTGTGCTGGGCCTAGGCGGGGAGTAAAACAAACTACCTATCGGCGTATTCTCCACCATCGGAAACTCATACTGAGGTGGATAATCGATAAGTAGAAGGTCAGTCGTGGGCGTATGGGGGCGATAGGCATCAGTGGAGCCGAACTAAGGTGGAGGCATCGTCTGCTCGAAAGTCGATGGACCGCTATGCAATGGTGGGGCAGAAGATGATGCCCCTGGAGTGTCATATCGTGGTCTCGGACCGCGATGCGTCGACTGCCTCTGGGTCTGCCTCTGGGTCTAGGACTGGCTCTGGGTCTGGCTCGCTCGCCCGCTCCCGCGTGGGCGGTTTTGGGGTCGCTGGGGAAGCCCTGCTTCGAGCTTGGCCGGAGTAAGGATATGTGGCATCTCATTGTTCCTATACCACTGCTCATAATTGAAAGTGACCAAAGGACCCCCTACCATAATTGGTTGGAGAAACTCTGGACGTCTGAGAAATCGTTGACCCCAAAGCGCTATCCAGCTAGCGTGGTGCTCGGCCCAGTCAATCTCCGTCTTCCCCTAACGCGTAAGATTGTGGAATTCGTCCATATTTTGCGGAGGGCGTGGAACATTTTGGACGTACCCGAACTGTCGGAGTACCCTATCCGCAGAATGCCACATGCAAATTTCGTAGTTCAGCAGCGGCACGACGGAAATCCAGAGGTCTCGCTCTTGCACAATATCTGCTGGAGTAATGTCGCGAATCTCCTCTGAATCGTAGGGCCTCCACACGAACTAAAAAGAATGAAAAAGTTAGTAAAATTTCTATATGAAATATTATTGGAAAAAATAGTATGGAAAAAACCAAAAATAATTGTTGAATTACATTGTCCTCCGTCAAGGCATCGAATGTATGTCTGTATGCTTTCTGGGAGTCCGGCAGGCCGACGTGGGTTACTGTGGTGCTCCACCTTTAAATAATGAAAAAGATCGTTAAATAAAATAATTTAATAAAAAAATATAGTAGATTATGTAGTATCTCCGTAGAAGCGGAAATGACAGAGGACTGGGAATCCTAAGCTGTGGTGCCAAAGTAGGGATCCGAAGCTAAACCCAAGCCTGCAGGAATAAACAGCATCCTCCCATCGATGCTTTGGAGGCGTCAACGTTTCTGCAGAGGTCTCTGATAAGAAACGCCAAGACAGCTGACCCCCAAGATTTTCGTCCAGACTCGTCTAAATTTGTCAGATGACGAAGCCACATAACGTGCACTTTGTTGCGAGTTTTATCGGGCATTAATATCCCGCCAATAATGCGCAAGATGTGGGCTCGCGCACACCGCTGTGAAAATATAAATTAATAAAGGCATCCTAATTAAAAAAATTGTAAGTTCATCCTAAATAAAAAAATTGTAAGTTCATCCTACATATTTATAATTCATCCAAAATATTTATTAAAAAGATCCTAAATATTGTTTAAATTCATCATAAAAAATTCATAAAGCAGCCTAATGTGCAAATAAATAATTTAATGTAGGCAACCTAAATATTTAATAAAGTATCCTAAATAGTTACTGAATTCATCCTAAAAATTTATCCTAAATATTTATAATTCATCCGAAATATTTATTAAAAAGATCATAAATATTGTCTGAATTCATCATAAAAAATTCATAAAGCAGCCTAATGTGCAAATAAATAATTTTAATTTAATAATAAATGTAATAATAGCATACTAAATATAATAAAAAATACCTGAAGTGCAACTTCATCTGCATCGGCGGGAGGGATTCCAAACTCTTCCTCTAAGTACGGTAGAGAAATTTTCCCTCCGTCCCACGCTCTATCAGGGGGCATCACGCCCAATTGATCAGCAACTAGGATTCGCCAATCCGCCATCGCTATACCAGTAATAACGCTGCCATTTATAGGCAACCCGAGAATGTAGGCAACATCCTCCAACGTAATTGTTGCCTCGCCAAATGGAAGATGAAACGTGTGCGTCTCGGGTCTCCACCGTTCTATCAGCGCGCTGATTAACGACGGTCTAACCTTCACCCCCCTATATAGCGAGCTATGTGCCCAAAACCAGCCCGCTCAATAAAACGCATAACAGCAGGAACGGGTTCGACGGTGATACAATTAAGGTAACATTGTAAGTTACGTTCGTATCCCTGAAAAAAATAAAATATAATAGTTAGTCAAATAAAAAAATTTAATTAAATAAATTTTTTTAGAAATTAATAGGGAAAAAAATAATACCTCTGGACTGTTGCGCCAATATTCACTGCAGTGACTCGCTTGGTTGCGTAGCAAGGGCTCCATGTGATCGAACGATATATAAAAATTGCTGACAATATTTTGTAAAATTTCTATAGAACTCGCGTTCTGTGGAGGTTTTTAGAAAAAAAAAACCTCCAATTTATAGAAGACCTCGCGTCGTTTGGGAGGCGATGTTAATGAACCTCGCGTTCTACAGAACGCGAGGTTCAAGTACCTCGCGTTCTATAGGAAGCGAGGTTCACTGAAAAGGCGCGTCAGTGATCAGACGCGTGAACTGAAGGGTCAGAAGGGACCTCGCGTTCTATAGAACGCGAGGTTCTAAAGTAATCGCGTTCTACAGAACGCGAGGTCGTGGGGTTTTTTAAATTTGGGTTTTTAAAGCGGGAAACTCATTATTAGTATTATAACTTTTATTATTGATTTCTTATTATTGAGTTTATATTATATAATTTTATATTATATAATTTTATAATTTATATTAGATATTAGAATATTAATTCTAATTAATTCTATTATATATTTATATATTCTAATATATATTCTAATTAATGAGTAATTTTATATTATATATTTATATATTCTAATTAATTCTATTATATCATTTATGTCGAGTAGACTTTGTTGTTGCGAGAATTCTTAATTCATGAGTTGTAGGGAGGGACTTCTGTCACCACAAATAGAGACTAAAACAGGTGTTGGATTCGAAGCAATTAGGGTTTTTAAATAAGGGTTTTTGATTTATAATAATAACAATAAAAAAATTAAAAATTATAATAAAAATAATAATAATATTAATAATAAAAACAACAATAATAATAAATGATACTAACAATAAAAATTATTAGTATGATAGTAATAATAATAACAATAATAATAAGAACAATAATAATAATAACAACAATGAATCATACTAAATACACGTTATATTTTCAGTAGTAACTAAAAATAACGACATAGCGCAATATTTTGGAAGTTAAATTAAAACAAAACTTCCAAAATATGCGCTATGTTGCCATTAGTAGCTGCAAGCCAAAACTGCGTACGTGAATACAGGAAAACATCTATGTCGGTGCTCCGTGCCTCTCCAAGAGTTTGCTATTTATAGAGGTGAATATGATGACGTGGCAACCTCGCGTTCTGTAGGACGCGAGGTCACTATTACATCGCGTTGTACAGAACGCGAGGTCTATGAGATGTTAGTATATATATATATATATATATATATGCAGGGAGGAGATGAATTTTTGTAAGAAGTTAAGTTTAGTTTAGGTCAGTTGAACATGAGTTCGTGTAATGCTGAGTTTTTTTCCGTTGCAATTTTTATGTCCGAAATATTGTTCATTTATGACAGTTGGAGTTCACTTAAAGATTTGTTTTCATCGGGGGTACATACCTTTATATTTACCGACATATCGCAATATTTTGGAGGTTGTATGCTGCAGTAGTGGCTTCAATGGCAGCTTCTGTAGCCGCCGTCGAGAGGATCCCCGGCTACAGTTTTGAAAAGAAAGGACTTTTAGGAAGCGGGGGCGGATTCAGATCGACATTTTCAGATGCGGCGGGTGCCGATTACATTTGTTAATGTGGATCAAAGCTGCTACCATTTACTCATTTCAGATGCGGCGTGGCAGCCAACATTTACATCTGGATTTCGCTCTCTGCTTCTTTCAGTCGGGACCTCCGATCAAATTTGCCCGCCGGAGCTGCTGAATATATTGTTTCGAATTTTGTAGATA
The DNA here is from genome assembly GCA_030270665.1 of Hibiscus trionum. Classification (NCBI taxonomy): domain Eukaryota; kingdom Viridiplantae; phylum Streptophyta; class Magnoliopsida; order Malvales; family Malvaceae; genus Hibiscus; species Hibiscus trionum. Next base: position 24,342,252 of record BSYR01000006.1, on the reverse strand, counting down.
ATTTATGTAGTTGTCTCCATTTACTTATTAAAGAATACATGTTGAAAGTTTTGTTAAATGAAATTCGACTTAAATTTACTTATGTGGTGTTTTTCATTTCCTTTAAATACCCACGAATTCCACCATCATTTACTCATTTCAAATTCTCTTTAAACACCCAATCCTTACTCACCTTATGGCAAAATTTAAGGCAACATTTTATTTTCTCGATACTTATTTTGAGTCAACAATCACCGGCAAAATGTCACTGAAAGATTTAATACAGTTGACAACAATCGAGGTTAGTAAACACACCGAGAAACAAATTGCGGGCATGGAATGTCGAATCCCAACACCGTCAGCTAATGAAACGCACTACGTTATGAAGCTTACGAACGAAACAGACGTTCGTAACATGTATGACCGGCTCAATTCCGTCGGAGCTAGAGACGTCGATTTCAATGTTAAGTTTGTCAACGCCGGCGAAGGTAGTACGTCTGCACCCGTAGAACCTGCTCCGAACACTAAACACGCACCGTCTTCACCGGATGTTGATGCGGCTGTGGAGGAGCTGCAACTTTTTATGTACAGGCGTAGAGAAAGAAAACAACAGATGATCGAAGAACTAAACCTAAGTTCAGACGTGTCCACTGACTACGATGATTCGGATTAACCATTATGAAGAACGAATGTTTTGATATAATAATTGAAAAATGTTTTGGACTGATTTAAAAAAAAAAAAAAGGAATTTAAATCATTTCCAAAAGTCCAAACAACTTGAAATTATGTTTAGGGAAGTTTTTAAAAAAGAGTTTTACATGTTTTGACATTTTAATACTCCCACGTAATATTGACCACAATGGTCATAAACCCCATTGTTATTATATACTATAAAGAGTTGAATTATTTTTAATATAACAAAAAGGGGGAGCTCCATGCACACAAGGAAGAACACTTGAAGAAGGAAGGCTTCACATCCTCCCTTGAGTTCAAGTGTGGTAAAATCTAGTTGTCTTAGTGTTTATTGATTTATTTTATTTTATGTCAACTAGATATTCATAAATGTTGGACTAACATTCTTATGATGCTTTGAGTAAGGGGGAGCCAATTTTTTTTTAACCAAAATTTTAAGTGTCAAAAATTTTTTTTGCCTCCTATGTTATCTTGAACTTAAATGTCATTTTAAATTCTTTTTGATATAACAAAAAGGGGGAGAAATGGTTAAATGGTTTGAAAAATTGAATTTTCAAATGAATCTTGAATTGGCTAAAACCGAAAATAGTAGACAATATTTGCACGATGATTTTAGAGTGGTTCGACTACTCAACCGAGTATACATCCACTACCTTAGCACACCACTAAGGATTTCCCAATTCACTCAACAATGAATTCTTCCTTTTGAGGACAAAGGGTAACCTTACAACCCTATCTTTTCAATGGCTAAGATAGAACCTCTCTAGTTTTTCTCTCAAGGCTAAACTAGAACCTCTCCTTTTACAAGGGTAGAAAGATGTAAACAATTATACCTCACAAGGTGGGTGTTTACGAGAGTTGAGCTCACAAGAGTGTAAAGAATAAGAACAATGAAAAACAAAACACTCTCTATACAATATTTACAAGAGAAATGAGGAAGATAAAGACTTAAACGCTATTTCTCTTGATCATGAATCTTGGATCTTGTCTCTTAATGTTTCTTGATGCTAGGAGGCCTTATTTATAGTCCCAATTGAGTTTGTAGCCGTTTATGGCCGTTGGGATCAAAATATAGCCGTTTGAAGACTTTAATTCCATCCAAAATGCAATTCAGCTGCTACCCGTTTCGGAACGCCTCAAGCCCGTTTCGGAACATCCTCTTTATAGAGATAGCCGTTGCAGCCTGTCCGATACGCGTTCCGAAACGGGGACAGGGTGTTCCGAAACGGATACAGGGTGTTCCGAAACGGGTACCCCGACAGGCTGCAACGGCTATCTCTATAAAGAGGCGTTCCGAAACGGGCTTGAGGCGTTCCGAAACGGGTAGCAGCTGAATTGCATTTTGGATGGAATTAAAGTCTTCAAACGGCTATATTTTGATCCCAACGGCCATAAACGGCTACAAACTCAATTGGGACTATAAATAAGGCCTCCAAGCATCAAGAAACAGCAAGAGATGATATCCAAGCTTCATGATCAAGAGAAATAGCGTTTAAGTCTTTACTTTCTTCATTTCTCTTGTATATATTGTATAGAGAGTGTTTTTCATTGTTTTTATTCTTTACACTCTTGTGAGCTTAATTCTCGTAAACACCCACCTTGTGAGGTATATTTGTTTACATCTTTCTACCCTTGTAAAAGGAGAGGTTCTAGTTTAGCCTTGAGAGAAAAACTAGAGTGGTTCTATCTTATCCATTGAAAAGATAGGGTTGTAAGGTTACCCTTTGTCCTCAAAAGGAAGAATTCATTGTTGAGTGAATTGGGAAATCCTTAGTGGTGTGCTAAGGTAGTGGATGTAGACTCGGTTGAGTAGTCGAACATATCTTGACTCAAGTGGTAACATTTTTTTTGTTGCAAAATTTACTCTTACATGTTGATTTAAATGAATACTTTGTGTTAAAACATGTTTGAGATTCCCCATATGTTGTATAAATGCTTTTAGTGAGGGGGAGTTATGTTTTGCATGTGTGCTTAATTTCTTTTATGCTGTTCCTGCTCAATCATATCATATATGCATGTTTGGCCTCTTAGAAAATCATCTTCTCTGCATTTTAGAGCCTCATCTGCACTTCCAGGCCCAGGTGTATCGAAACGGGTTAACCCGTTCCGATACGGGTATGTTAAAATTTGTCCTGAGAGAAGGGCGTTTCGAAACGGCCACAGGCGTTTCGAAACGTTTTTGGTTCGATGTAAGGGTGTATCGGAACGCGTTCCGATACGGGTCAAACGTGTTTCGAAACGGTCATACCCGTTTCGAAACGATCTGTCGAAGGTTTTAAGAAGGGTCAAACCCTAGCCGCCCCGTTCCGAAACGGTCATGACCGTTCCGAAACGGCCTCGCGGACAGCCCTATTTAGGGCTTCTAAAAGCTCAAAATCCTAATTTTTATCAAACTCTTAAAACCCTTAAAACCCTAACCGACCCCCTTCTATAAATACCCTCTAAAACCCTTTGTTTTTCACAAAATTGTGAGGGGTTTTGCTCTAAAACACATATCTAAGCAAGCTTCATCAATCTTGTGCAAAGATTTCTCTCAAATCATCCAAAATCCCAAACTAAGGTAATTTTTCTTATTTTTCTTCCTTTTCAAATTATGTTCGAATCATAGGATAGAAAAATTTATTCTTGTATACATTATATGTTTTTAGTTGTGGGTTATTCGAATCTTGTAAAAACTTTTCAAAATCTCAAAAGGAAGAATTCATTGTTGAGTGAATTGGGAAATCCTTAGTGGTGTGCTAAGGTAGTGGATGTAGACTCGGTTGAGTAGTCGAACCACTCTAAAATCATCGTGCAAATATTGTCTACTATTTTCGGTTTTAGCCAATTCAACCACCAAGCAATTACAACCCTCCTTGACGGTTTCGGTGATCGATTCGAGCGTGCTTCAAGCCCAACAATTGGTATCAGAGCCTCGTCTCCATCAAAGGACTAACATCCAGGAGCAAAGATCCAACGCTCGTAGTCCACCGTACAAGAAAATGGCAAGCTGTTCTACAATGATTTCATTTGAAGAAGGCCGCTCTATCATGTGTCCTCCTCTCTTCAAAGGAGAAGGTTACTTCCAATGGAGCAACATTATGAAATATTTCATCCAAGGATTCAACCTTGACATTTGGAAGATTATCATAAGTGGACATTCGGAAGCTCCTAAAAAGAAGAAGAAAAGGAGTGTCGAAGACACAAAGAAGGATCATCTCAATGCAAAGGCTATGCACATTCTTCTCTGTGCCCTAAGTGAAGAAATTTCCAAGAAGGTCTCCCCATCCAAAAGTGCCAAAGAAATTTGGGAGAAGCTTGAGAAATTCTATGGGAAAGAAGAGAAGAAAGATGATGCTTCATCATGTGCAATCCTCCCTTCAACACCTAAGGTGGATGGTGTTTTGGCTCTCGATGAGGCCGAGGTATCTTCTAACTCAGATGAATTAAATTCACATTCTTTCGATGAGTTACAAGATGCATTTAATGAATTATATTTGGAATTTGAGACCATGAATTCCAAATTTAGGAAAATGATTTCAAAACTCGAAACTGAAAATGATTTTCTTTTAAAAACAAAAATGGATTTTGAAAATCAAAATGAAATTTTGAAAAATGATTTAGAATTTTCAAAAACAAACAAAGATATTTTAGAAAAAGAAAATCTTGATTTAAAGGTTAAGCTTGAAAGCTTAACAAAAGAAAAAGAAATCATTTTTAATAATTCATTTCATCCCATAATGACAAAATGCTCACATTGTCATGGTCATTCGTTGCATACTTGTCCTTTAAAAGAGAGAAAATCTTATAGGATTAGACAAGTATGGGTTCCTAAGGGAACTAGAGACATTGAAATTAATGTTAATGGATCCAAAGCAATTTGGATACCAAAATCGAAGTAAATGTCTCTTGTAGGTGTGTTGGAGCAAAGGCAAGAAAAGCAAGAATCTTAAATGCTCTAGTCACACAAGTGAAGTAAATAGAGCTATGAGAGAAGAAACTCAAGAGTATTGATGTAAATACCATGGCTCTCAAATCCTCCACATGTCATCATGAAGATTCAAGTGAGGAGGATAGTGAAGATGAAGAGATGTCCTATCTCTTCAACAGATTCACCCGATTCATGAAGAACAAAATGGAAAAATCCAAGCATGAATCGAGGAAGAAGATGAAGGATTCCCACAAATCCAAAAAGAAGGGATCATCTTCTAAACAAGCATACGTGGCCACTTGGAGTGATGAAGACTCCACCGATAATGAAGTAGCCCACCTATGCATGATGGCCCTCAATGAGGGGGAGGTAACTTCTAACTCATCTATTTCAAATTCTTATACATTTGATGAGTTACAAGAAGCCTATGATGAATTGGTTTTTGAATTCAAGGCTTCATTTTCGAAAAACAAGAAATTGATTTCAAAATTAAAAATCGAAAATGATTTGCTTTCTAAAACCAATTTAGAGTGTGAAGCAAAAATCAAAGATTTTGAGCTTAAAGTTTTAGATTTACAAAACTTGCTTCAAACGATGGAAAGAGATCATCAAAAAGAAGTCGATGATCTCAAAAAGGAAAAAGATTTGATTTCCAAAGAGCTTGAAAAGAAAAATAATTTTGGAAAATCAAATGTTTATGTAAGACAATCTAGTGCCCCTAGATTTTTAAATGGAAAATGTTTTAGAAGTGTTTGGGTCCCAAAAGGACTAACCACTTCAACTAAAAAAAAAAAAGGATGAAATTGAAAAATGGATTCCTAAGGGGACTAAATTTTGTGCTACTAACGTCTATGGATCCAAATCAATTTGGATACCAAAAATTACTTAATTGTCTTTTGCTAGGTGTGATGGAGAATGATCAACAAGTCAAAAATTAAGGGGGAGCTCCATGCACACAAGGAAGAACACTTGAAGAAGGAAGGCTTCACATCCTCCCTTGAGTTCAAGTGTGGTAAAATCTAGTTGTCTTAGTGTTTATTGATTTATTTTATTTTATGTCAACTAGATATTCATAAATGTTGGACTAACATTCTTATGATGCTTTGAGTAAGGGGGAGCCAATTTTTTTTTAACCAAAATTTTAAGTGTCAAAAAATTTTTTTTGCCTCCTATGTTATCTTGAACTTAAATGTCATTTTAAATTCTTTTTGATATAACAAAAAGGGGGAGAAATGGTTAAATGGTTTGAAAAATTGAATTTTCAAATGAATAAGGGGGAGCTTTATATCTTAATCTCTTATTCACAATTTTAAAGTTAAAAGGGGGAGAATCCCAAACAATTTTTCAAGTTGGTTTTATTATATCAAAAAGGGGGAGATTGAAGAACGAATGTTTTGATATAATAATTGAAAAATGTTTTGGACTGATTTAAAAAAAAAAAAAAGGAATTTAAATCATTTCCAAAAGTCCAAACAACTTGAAATTATGTTTAGGGAAGTTTTTAAAAAAGAGTTTTACATGTTTTGACATTTTAATACTCCCACGTAATATTGACCACAATGGTCATAAACCCCATTGTTATTATATACTATAAAGAGTTGAATTATTTTTAATATAACAAAAGGGGGAGAATTAAGTGAAAAATTAAGGGGGAGCTTTTTTGTCAAAAACAATTTTTCAAAATATTTTGTTATATCAAAAAGGGGGAGATTGTTGAGAAATATTTTGATATAACAATTATGTGAAAATTGTTTTAAGACTTATTTAAAGACTTCAAAGATAATTCAAAAGTCTTTAAAACTTGACAAAATGTTTTAAAAGAGTTCGATTGAATACCTATATCGAACTACTCTTTTGAAAGTCGAAAAATGTCAAAATACATGTTTATTATAGTAAAGTTTCGAAACCTTAAACAAAGGTCTAGAAACTTGTCAGGGCAGTAGCCAAATTTAGAATGGCTTTAAAATGGTTTTAAAAGGTTTTTAAAATGTGTTTAAAAGACCAAATTTCACAAAAACCATAGGCCGTTTCGAAACACCATAGGGCGTTTCGAAACAGGGTGATTCCAGTGGCAAAACGTTTCGATACACGTATCGAAACGGGCCAAGCGTTCCGAAACGGTATAGGCCGTTTCGATACGCCTACGTGGCAACGACCCTAACGGCTATAAACCCCAACGGCTCTTTCCAATCTAATATTCAAAATGCAGGCGTTTCGAAACAGGTATAAGGCGTTCCGATACGCGTTCCGAAACGGGGACAGGGTGTTCCGAAACGGATACAGGGTGTTCCGAAACGGGTACCCCGACAGGCTGCAACGGCTATCTCTATAAAGAGGCGTTCCGAAACGGGCTTGAGGCGTTCCGAAACGGGTAGCAGCTGAATTGCATTTTGGATGGAATTAAAGTCTTCAAACGGCTATATTTTGATCCCAACGGCCATAAACGGCTACAAACTCAATTGGGACTATAAATAAGGCCTCCAAGCATCAAGAAACAGCAAGAGATGATATCCAAGCTTCATGATCAAGAGAAATAGCGTTTAAGTCTTTACTTTCTTCATTTCTCTTGTATATATTGTATAGAGAGTGTTTTTCATTGTTTTTATTCTTTACACTCTTGTGAGCTTAATTCTCGTAAACACCCACCTTGTGAGGTATATTTGTTTACATCTTTCTACCCTTGTAAAAGGAGAGGTTCTAGTTTAGCCTTGAGAGAAAAACTAGAGTGGTTCTATCTTATCCATTGAAAAGATAGGGTTGTAAGGTTACCCTTTGTCCTCAAAAGGAAGAATTCATTGTTGAGTGAATTGGGAAATCCTTAGTGGTGTGCTAAGGTAGTGGATGTAGACTCGGTTGAGTAGTCGAACCACTCTAAAATCATCGTGCAAATATTGTCTACTATTTTCGGTTTTAGCCAATTCAACCACCAAGCAATTACAACCCTCCTTGACGGTTTCGGTGATCGATTCGAGCGTGCCTAAAAAACCCAACACATTAACTTATGAAATGATCTTCCAATTATGTTATATGACGTCTTATTTCATCCTTTATTAATGTTAAACGGACTTCAAGTTATTAAAAATTACTAGTACTCAATTACATTATAGGCAACACTAGTAGTATTCAATTACAAGACTACAATTGTCTCAAATTCTCGAACATGTTCTCAATTACACAAACAAACAAATAGTAAATAGTACGGTTATTATAACTTCTGACGGAATATCTGAAACAAAGCATTTAAAGTGACCTCGCGTTCTATAGAACGCGATATCAATAGAACATCGCGTTCTACAGAACGCGAGGTACGAATATCGCGTTCTATAGAACGCGAGGTACTGGTTTACCCTGCCTCCCATCAAATCTATCCCTTACTTGTCGAAAGTTAGGGGACTGTCTCCCAGGCAAACACATGCCATTCCGTCTCCCATCAAATCTATCCCTTACCTGCTTATAGGTTTTAGGTAATGGACAAGAAAAGTTACCTCTCTGAACCACTATTTGCCTTACACAACTAGATTCTCCTAGATTGCAAGGGCCAATAATTTTGCCTATATATGAAGAAGAACCATAAACCGAAAATATAAGTTTCAAATGGCAATCAATTCCTAGAATTTTCTAAGTATCCCAATTTCAAAAGTCTTTCATAAAATATTCAAATGGCCGGACGAGGTGTTACTACGAAAGTTTACTACGATGGGCAGATATTCGAGGATACCGAACTCGGCGTCCTTTTTCACTGCGAAGATCCGGTAACGATAAAGCTTCCGAGGAGATTATCGTTCAAGAAGTTGGTCAAGGAACTGGAGGCAAAAGTTCCTCATTTCGATAATCATCGTTTGTCCGACGTGAAGTATCGGGTGCCAATATCTGTAGACCCTTTAGAGTACTCTGTATGCCAAATTGCGGAAAATGCTGATGTGCAAATGATGATGGAAGCCTACTTCGAGTATTCAGTTGGGGGGCCCCTGGAGCTGTATGTATCGTTCTCCGAGTCTAATCCAGTTGTCGAAATACCAAGCTGGGGTCGGGCGAATTTCGACTTCGATCTGAATGCCAACGTTGATAGCCCGACCGCAGGTCTACGACGTGATTTTGGCCTACTCTGTTGAGACTACGAAGTTGGTGCATCGTCATCTGCTCCTCCAAGGCAGTCTTGCGTAGCTAGTATCGGGTTCGACCTGAACCAACCCCCAAACGATGAATTCGATGCACCAACAAATGCATCATACAGTCCATACAATACATACAATCCATACAATCCTTATAGTTTTGGTGGGGAGGGAACGTCGGCTCCTTACGTTACGCACGACCATGAAGCATCATATGGCCGGCACTCAATGTATGTCTCTAGCACCGACTACGGTCAACCATCTATGGAGAGACATTCTTCTTTTGGGGGTGAGGGAGCGTCGTCTTCTTACGCTATGCACGACCATGATTCATCATATGGACGACACTCAACGTATGTCCCTAGCACGAAGTACGTTCAACCATCAATTGGAATACATTCTTCTTATGGTGATCTTGATTTTGGTCTTGGAAATGAGGTTCCTGAGCGATCTCGTGAGAGGTCTCCCGCTCATCGACCCCAATCCTCGCCTCAAAGGGTAGTGATTCCAGAAGCTCTACTATTCCAGCTCCCGGAGGATGCTTCTGACGAAGAACCGATTAGAGAACCTGGGCCAGACGGAGACGAGCTGGGGTCATTCTATCCCGAACCAGAAGACTTGACAGAGTTACCAGCAGACCCAGAAGACAATGTCGTTCCACCACCAGATTTGGACGAAGAACCGACTGCGACCAACTATCCTGTAGACGCAAGACCAATTTCTATGTTCCAGCCACCATCCCACTTCACAACGGTTGATATGGATGCAATGGACGTCCCTGATTTTCTCCATGACGACACAATAGATGGCCGAGTCCACCGTTTTAATGGTGAACTAAGAATTGGTATGGCGTTCGCGAAGAAGGAAATTGCGGTGGCGGCAGTTAAGCAGTACAACCTTCGTCATAATGTTGAGATGACGGTTAAGAAAACCCAAGCCAAATACTACAAGGCTCACTGCGTCCAAAAGGATCAAAGCTGTAAATGGAAAATCCGTATATCAGAGTTGAAGAGGGCAGGCAACCGTTGGAAAATAACAAAACTTGAGGGGCCCCATACATGCACCGTTTCTAGCCTCAACCAGGATCACAAGAACCTGGATGCAAAGTACCTCGCGGACATCTTTTCCACACTGGTGAAAACAAATCCCACTGTGTCGGTCCCCACATGTCAGGCTGCAGCTCAAGCTGTCACCGGTTTCCGTCCAGGTTATTCGAAAGCATGTTATGCAAGGAAAAAGGCCAAAGAGGAATTGTATGGCCGGTGGGAGGAATCTTACATAGAGTTGCGCCCGTGGCTTAATCTCCTGTAGAAACACATCCCCAAAATGGTTGTCAAACTTGATACGGTTCTGGCATACGAAAATGATCGTGTCGTCCGAGGTGTTTGTCAATTCCACCGATTATTTTGGACTTTCCCCCAGTGCATCAACGCATTCAAGCACTGCAAACCGATGGTCCAAATCGACGGCACATGGTTGTACGGAAAATATACACAGATCCTACTTTTAGCTATAGCACAGGACGACAATCGCAAATGTGTTCCTGTTGCATTCGCAATCGTCCCGAAGGAGGATATGGAGTCTTGGACATTCTTCCTTACGAACCTACGAAAATATGTCTTTGATCCTGTAATACGAAGAAGAAGGGATGAAGGGGTGTGTGTTATTTCTGATAGAGGCACAGCACTGCTGTGGGCGATACAAAATTTGGGTGACTATTGGAAGCCTCCATACATTCACCATCGTTTCTGCTTGCGGCACATAGCCGCAAACTACCTGCTGCAATACAAGAACCGTGATGAACGTCAAATGGTGCTCGATATGGGTACGTCCTTATGGCATTTTCATTTACTATATTATTTCTTACTCTCTTTTATTATTTCTTACTCCCATAACTATTCAACTGTCATTCCGTAGGCAACTCGCACTACAAACAAGAGGTGGCTGAGCTGCTCGAGGAATTGAGAGCGAGAAACAAAAAAGGCGCAGAATACCTTGAAAAAATCCCAAAGGAAAAATGGCTTCGATCGTATGACGAGGGCAAACGTTATGGTCACATGACAACGAACTTGGCTGAGGCAGTGAACTCATCACTGAAGGGAGTTCGGCAGTTGCCTATCACTTCCATTGTCAAAGCCACATATTATCGTTTAGCTACCCTTTTTGCAACCTTGGGCAGGCAAGCAGCTGAGTACATGGCAGGTGGACACAAAGTCCATCCAGATTTCCGCTCAAGACTGTATATTCAGTTGGCCCAATCAAGACAGGTGCAAGCAACTCTCTTCTCGCGAGAAGGACACTTGTTTCGTGTTGCGGAATTTTCCAGGCGGATAGAAGGCATTCAGCACAACGCTTACGTTGTAGATCTGAGGGAAAAAACCTGCGAGTGCGGAATATTCCAAACTTTCAAATACCCGTGCGCACACGCCATTGCTGCTTGCACTAACCAACGAATAGAATACATGCATATGGTTGATCCGGTATACTTACTCAAAACGGTGCTTAAAGTTTACGAAAAAGAGTTTCCTCCAATCGGAAATGAGGTTGATCCAAATGCTGTGGACACTGAACCGATCATACGCCCAGATCCAGCACTACTACGAGCCAAAGGACGTCCACCTTCTACAAGAATATATTGTGCCGAGGATTTGGTCGAACATCGAGAGAAAACCGGACAAAAGAAGCATTGTTCTATATGTCGAAATCTTGGGCACACAGCTCCTAAGTGTCCTAATCGCTCAGCCCCTCGTATTAATTAATTATTTTTCATTTGTATATGTGAGTTCGCACATGACAATCTAATCAATAAAGTCAGTCCACTTCGATTTATACAATCCGTCATCTTATATTTTCAATCATTCAAAAAAATATGTTATGATAGTGTTTTCGAACAACTTTAAATCAGCGTACAATGGACGAAAATTGACCGTGTCAGTGTCATACGATAGAGAATTTCCAATACTACAACCCCAAACTCGATGTTACCTAAAAATTTAAAATTTATACGTATGAAATTCTTCTCGAACATGCCTATCGACATTAGTTGAAATACAACTTCAATCAAAAAAAAGTATGCTAGCATAGGGTTTTCGAAGCCATTTTAAACAATTGTAGAATGGACGGAAATTAACCATGTTGGTATCATACGATAGACAATTTTCAGTACTACGACCCCAAACTCGATGATCGCTAAAAATATACCATTTACACGCTCGAAATTGGGTTTGAACAGGCCTACTTAGGCATGTTTTTGCTTGTGGTTCAGGCTGGAAATGCACAGACCTCGCGTCCTACAGAACGCGAGGTCCGTGCGATATATTCCAGCCGCCTTTTCAATTTCTCGGGGACCTCGCGTTCTGCAGAACGCGAGTTACTGTGAAACCGTTACCACGAACTGCAACGCCACGTCGACTAAAATCGCGTTCTGCAGAACGCGAGGTCCTACCTCGCGTCCTACAAAACGCGAGGTCCTACCTCGCGTCCTACAAAACGCGAGGTCGGCCGACCTGGCAAGAAAGAGGTCATTTTGCCAAATAAAAGTGTTTGGGAGCTATTTTTTCAGATAATAATTAAAAAGGGGTTTTTCACCCAAAATTGCCGCAATATTCTTTACATTTCCAATTGCGATAAAACCGAATAATAAGTCTGTGATTTGACACTCTTAGTCCATATGGGGAATGAAAAAAAAAAACAAAAAAAAATAGCCATTTGCATGACTTGGATTAAGTAAATGGAATGAAGAGAGGATTCAACCGAAATCTCACCAGATGATTACATTAATTAACATATGATGATTGTCGGGATAAGGTTATACCACCCAAAATCCTAAATTTTCAAAAGTATGACCCTTACGGTCAGGGGCGGAGCTAGAAATATATTTAAGGGGTGTCATTTTTTTTAACAATATTTAAAGAGAATTAATTATTTATAAATGGGTGTCATTTTATTCATAAAAAGGGTGTCATTTGTCCATATTTTTTATTTTTTCTATACAAATTATATAGGAAAAATAAGGTTCCCAAAAAATTTGGGGTGTCATGACTCATGAGACACCCCAATTGAAAGGGTGGCTCCGCCCTTGCTTACAGTAAATTCGTTGCACTACTACAACGAATTTCATTTATTTTTCAAAAATCTCGCCAACAATCAAGGCGACTTCTAATAAAAAAATAATATAATTTTAAAACTCACCATAGTGGTGTGGCGAGTTTACTGTTAGGGTTAGAGATAGCAACGGGGCGGGTTTTTGGCGGCCCCGACCCCGACCCAACTCTAAAAAATTATATATCCCCAACTCGACATAATAAAAAACATAACTCGACTCTGACCCAACCGAGGTATTTTTTAATAAAAAAACTCGACTAAACCTGACCAGACACGAAAAAATTAATAAAAATATAACATATAACATATAAAAATATAACAAATATATATAAATATATTGGGTTGGGTCGGATAATTTTCACCCTAAATCCAAACTCGCCCCGACTTTATTTCTCCAATAATCTGACCCGACCCGAACATGATTTTTTAATTAAAAAACCTGCCCCTATCGGATCGAGTCGGGTCGAGAATCAATGGGGACAAGTCAAATTGTCATCCCAAGTTAGGATCTTACTTTTGAGAATTTAAGATTTCGAGTATTGCGTCGGGCATAATAAAATTCAAAGATACTATTTTTGGCCATTCCCATAGGTGCATCACAACACTAAAAGGGGGATTTGAAGTTCTAAAATCATTAGCTCCAATACAAACTCCTTGTTGACAATTAAGTTTAGTATCACAGACATGTCCTTGTATAGGTGGTAAACGGTTCATTCGGGGTCGGTTCAGTTTGGATTGTTTTCGGGTTTGATTTCATTCGATTTACATTTGGGTCAGGTCATGTTCAGTTTTAATTCGAGTCAATGGGATTCGGGTCGGGCCAATATGAGATCGATCGGGTTTTTTTTATTCATGTTAACCTTTGAATCAGTCAGGTTTTCAAGCTGGTCTGTTTTTTACCACATATATGGTTTATAAAGCTAATATATTTGACTTTTTAGTGAGTTGTGCCACAATTCACATCTCATCTTTATTTATTTCTTTTAATATATTTTCTTTATTTTTGGTTGCCTCCGGTTCATGTTATTTTCAGTTCGAGTCAATTCGATTCAATTGCAAATCAGTTCGAGTCTATTTTAGCTCAATTAAAATTCGGTCAGGTTCAATTCGGTTTATCTCAGGTCGAGAGGTCAAGTTTGTTGGGTCTAGGTTAACATTTTTCTTTAAAACTCATAAAAATAGTAAATTGGCATAAAGTTTAAATTGAAGGAACAATCCATTTATTTAATGGTTTGATGATCTCAACCACATTACATTTAACTGAAATATTAGTATTTGTTTTCTCCCAATTGTGTGGAACATTTTTTTTCCAGTAATTCATATTTGGATTCGTTGAATTACTACCAAACAATCACCAAAGCTGCACCTGCACCTCACCCAGAACATTCTCATTTCATTGATATAAATTTAATAGTCAATACCTTTTAGTATTTGACCATAGATAATAATATAATGTAGGCCACCTTAACCATTTACGTATGCCCAAAGCAAATCCTACAAAGTTGACAACAGGCTGAAAAACTATGCTACTTGTTTGATCAACTACCAATTACCAAAACAGGGTTCAAACCAAATGCAAAAACTCCATATAAATACACTCCAAAGTTTACAGGGAAAAATATATACTCACAAATTTCATCGACATTAGCTTTGAGTTGATAACCATGGCTGGGGTGAAACCTTGGGGACTTGTTTTGATTGTTTTCTGTATGATGAGTTTGAGCTCTTTGGTTAAGGGTGCTGATAATAACAATGAAGGTTTAGCAGCTTCTTTCATATTTGGCGATTCTTTGGTCGATGCTGGTAATAATAACTACCTGCAAACTTTGTCCAAGGCAAATGTTCCGCCGAATGGGATCGATTTTAAAGCCTCCGGCGGCCGACCTACCGGCCGCTTCACCAATGGCAGAACCATTGGTGACATTGTAGGTACGTTTTCAATTTTCATCCTCTACTATGCACCTGCAGTTTTCTGGATAATGGACTAAAGTCTGTGATTTGTGTATTAACAGGAGAAGAATTGGGAGTGCCAAATTATGCAGTTCCATATCTTGCTCCGAATTCTACAGGGAATGCTATACTGTATGGTGTAAATTATGCATCAGGAGGAGGAGGGATCATGAATGCAACTGGAAGCATATTTGTATGTTTTAAATTTGTCTATTTCCATCAAATATTTATGGAAATCTAGACTTGAATTTATATTTTTTACCTGAATTTTGCAGGTTAATAGGCTGGGATTGGATATCCAAATCGACTACTTCAACATCACAAGAAAACAGTTTGATCAATTATTGGGTCCATCAAATGCCCAAGACCATATTTCCAAGAGATCCATCTTCTCAATTACAATTGGATCCAATGATTTTCTCAACAATTACCTTCTCCCACTTGTTTCCACTGGAACAAGGATTTCCGAAAACCCCGATGCTTACATCGATGACATGATCAATCGCTTACGGAACCAATTAACAGTATGCTAAACATGATTCCGACTCTTCATTTTTCTTGATGTACCCTTATTTTACACTTACATCCATTTCATAACTAGTAATGTGATGTACTGTTACTGGTGGCAGAGACTATATCAGCTAGATGCTCGGAAATTTGTCGTCGCAAATGTCGGTCCGATCGGTTGCATACCGTATCAGAAAGCCATCAATCAACTGAAGGAAAACCAGTGTGTTGATTTGGCAAATAAGCTAGCAATGCAATACAACCGCCAATTAAAGAATTTGCTGACTGAACTAAATGGGAAGCTCCAAGGGGCCATGTTTGTTCATGCCAATGTGTACGACATAGTGATGGAACTCATCACAAATTATGCACGATATGGTATAAACATCGATGAACACATCTCGGGTCTATTTTTTTCGATATTTCGATAACCGAGAGTGGTTTTTTATGCAGGTTTCACAACAGCAGGCACAGGTTGTTGTGGAGCAGGAGCTGGAAATGGAGGCCAATTGGCGGGGATAATTCCATGTGGACCGACATCAAGCTTATGTGAAGATCGAGAGAAGCATGTTTTCTGGGATTCTTACCATCCGAGTGAGGCAGCCAATCTTATAATCGCGAGGCAACTCGTGTACGGAAGTACCCAATATGTTTCGCCAGTGAATCTTAAACAGCTTCAAAATCTCTAGCTGTGTGTGTTCTTATTTTCTTTACTTCTTTCCAATTCACAGTCATGATCAAATTTTTGTTAATTTGGTAATTGTTTCTATTGTTTTACTAGTAGTTTATTCGAAAAACTATTTGATTTTCATGATTGTAAACGTAACAATTTATTTTAATTAATAAAAAAAGTCGGTGTGCAGAGAAAATGTAGACCACCTACCTTGTATAGACTTTAATTGCCGAGGCAATCAAACAAGTAGGTGGCTTGAATTAGATTGATGATTGCTGATTATTGTCCTCGGTTAATCATATTAAATATTGATCGAGAAATAATTGAGCTGTGAACTGTCCTACGTACAAACTGTATGTTAAATTTATTTTTCATAATTATTTACATTTAATATTCAGATTGAATATTATATAGGCTCGATTTCTAATTTGATTTTTTATTATTAATGCGATTGTGTATGGTCGTGAGAAAGAATAGGTATACAATAGTGAAATGTAAATGGATTAAGAATAGGGATGGTCATGAATTCGGGTTCTTGTCTCACCCGCACTAAAGGGGGTAAACGAGTTGAGTCGATCTCAAGTAGTGTTGAGTTCGACTCAACTCGTTAAGAATACAAGTCGAGTTTGTGTTCGAGTAATTTTTAACGAGCTTGAATAATCTGAGTTCGGCTCGGCTAGTTAAGAACTCGAGTCAACTTCAAGCTTGAGTCGAGTTCAACCTAGTCGAATTTTGACGGACTTGAGTAGCCTTAAATCTATCTCGTCTCATTTAAAACCCTATTAGAAAAAAAAACTTTGATACACAAATTGGGTAAACTAAATTGTATACAAGCTTGTTAATTTTAGGGTTTAGAGGTTTAGGTTGTTGGGTTTAAAATATATGATTTAGATTTTAGGGTTCATGACTTATGCTTAGGGTTTATGTTTTAGGATTTTAAGTTTAGAAATTTATATTTTAAATTTAAAAATGTTAAAATTTAGTTTATTATATTTTCGAGTAGCTCGCGAGCTTTTGAGTTGAGTATCGAGTAGCTCGACTCGGCTCGTTAAGAACTCGAGCCGAGTTCGAGCTCGAGCCAAGTCTAATCGAGTCAAGTATTGGTCGAGTTTTGACCGAATCGACCTCGAGTAGCTCGCGATCTGTCCCGTCTCATTTACAGCTCTACATGTACCTAACCAGAATATTTAACACTTCCATGTGAACTCGATCCAACCTGAAATTTTATGGTGATCCACCCGACCAGAACCTGACTTGAATTTTAAAGTAAAATATTGAACCCAATCCAACCCAACCCGTCATAAATAAAAAAAATTATTTTTCATTTTTATTTGATTAAAATAGGGAGTTGATTGAAAAAAATACTAATAGAGAGAGGGTGTTATAATAATTTTTCTATTTTATTAGACAAAATAGTGAGATAATTGAAAAATATATAAAGAGTTTTTTTAACATAAATAAAAGAGATCAAAATTATATCAATTATATCTAAATATTTAGAATAAAATTAAAATATTATTTTGGGTCAGGTCAGGTATTTTTCATCTTAAAACCGAACCCGACTCGATATCATCCACGCAAAAAATTCGACACAAACCCAAATCAAAACTAAAATTTTCTTTAAAATACCTTCCTAAAAAGTTGTGTGGGTCAGAACCCGACGGATCTGGGTCAAATGAACATCCGTAGTTAAGAAGCATCGGTGTAGAAAGAAAGGAATCCTAAACAGGTAAACTACATAAATGGTCACCAAACTTTTAGGGCGGATTCATTTTGGTTACCGTATGTTTAAAATATTCTATAAGGTCACCTAAATTTTAGTTCAATTTTAATATAGTTACCAAACTTTTAGTTCACTTTCAATATGGTCCATCTTGTTACCTTCCGTTCGAAGCCAATGTTAGTTTACGTTTTTCCTTAATAATATAATGTGTAAACTACACTAATCATCACTTAACTTTCTTCTCACTCCTATTTTGGCTACTAGAGTTTAAAATGTTTCAATTTAATAACTTAACTTTTGAATTATTCATATTTTGGCCACTCTCAAATGACATGTTTATAGAAATAGAAAAATTCGATTAGTGCTTAAAAATATTTTGGTTAATTGGTACATTCAGATTATTCAATTCTCGATCTTATATTATACCAATTAAATCATATAATCGATTAACCAGTTAACCGAAATATTTGATTCTGGAAATGATTTTTTACTTTGTTCATTAAAATATTAAATATGATAATATGATAAATTTAATAATTGTTCGGTTGTGATAAAAGTGTAAAAAAATTAGAAAGTCAAAAATTGAAAGTTCACCCTTATTAATCCTACCCAGAGCCAAAACTTCTTTTTAAAAAATCAGAAGGGTATCAAAATCACTAGAAAATAAGATATTGTAATGCATAACATTTAGAAAAATTGTATATAACAGACCAAATCTGTTAATCAATTTTGCTTAAAATTGTGAAACGTAACTCAACTGAAATAATTTATTTTAAAAATTTATACCGAAATCAGGTTGGATTAATCCTTAAAAAATTATTTTGGTTAATTACTAAATTCAGATTATTCAATTCTCGGTCTTATATTATATCAATTAAATCAGATAATCAATTGATCGGCTAGTGGGAATATTTGATTCGAGTAACAATTTATTTACATTGCTTATAAAAATATCAAATATAGTCATGTGGTAAATTTAATAAGCAAAGTAAAAAAAAAAATCATTACTCGACTTTTTTTATTTGTATAACTATGTCATTTGAGAGTAGGCAAAATATGAACAATTCGAGAGTTAAGTTATTAAATTGAAAATTGTTAAACTCTAGTGACCAAAATAGGTGTGAGAAGGAAGTTGAGTGACGATTGGTGTAATTTACCCATTTTTATTAAAAAATGACAACTATAGTCAACTTTTAAATGTGGGATATCGTATCGAAATCGAACTAAAAATTTGGTGATTTTATCAAATATTTTAAAAGTATGGTGACTAAAATGAATCTGACCTAAAAGTTTAGTGTCCATTTATGTAGTTTACCCAATCCTAAACCGTACAGGAAAAATCCAAAAAGAAGGCGTTTAATAGTTGAAACAAATAGGAGGGAGAGTGAAGCAAATGTCAGATATTGTGGGCGACCAAACAAGCACGAGTCGAGCAAGAATCGAAGATTGGTGGTTGCCTGAACTGAGAAGGGGAGGGTTTTGTTAGTATTTGAAAACGACACATCATACGGTGGTGGAGACACTTAGATGGTTGTTCAGCCCTTCGCGTGCCACCCCTCCCAGCCCCACTTTCGACCGACAGCTCCGGTCCTTGCCTGACTGCTCTCACTGTTGGTCTGTGCATTGGTCACTGTTCACAGGCACATTTATTTTGGATTCTTCCTAAATCCAATTTTTCAATATACTATCAAAGTATTACTGCATTTACTGTTGGATTAAAATCCGCAATTGTGGGCACATATGTAAAATGTATGTTGCTATTATAAAGTATGACACAAAATAAAGTGACCAATTAAGTTAAGCGTGTCATAGGTATTAAAATGTCATAGAAATAAAAGTGTAGATACCATAAGATATATTTATAATTCAATGAGGGGCAGAGTTATAAATATTTAATAGTTTGAATTAATAATCAACTATATAAAGAGGTAGTGGTCCCCAAGAAATAGGTTAACTTGTTTTTCTCTCCTTCCCCGTCAGAGAGTTTTACTTCAAGAGATAACCTAACTTCTTGGAAGATCAATACCAAAGATTTGGGGATTTCAACATCAAGATTCAAGATTTTCAATCTATTAATGAATTCAGGTACGCTTCCGCATTCAGTTTATTCGATTTATTATTCTTGATGATTTGACATGATAGATCCTGGGTTTTAGATTTCATATCTATTATTTGGTTCTAACAAGTGGCATCAGCGCCTCGTCATGTTGAATCATTGAGAATTGATTATTTTTTTTATTATAGAAAATCGGAATCATAAACTACTGAATTTATGCATTCGCTGCTTGCTTTTGATGTTCGTTAGTTTCGATTCTCAAATAATTTAAGTTTTGAATTGGATTGATTAACGTTTTTTCCCTTTCATCGCCAATGAAAGAAGTTATCATGTATGACAATTGCAATTCAAGTTAGGTTTTTCTTTTTTTTTACTTTTGATGTTTTTGTGCAATTAGCGGCAATTATATTATGGATCAAGTTTTTTTTTCTTCAATTTTTTTAATAATTACGGTTAAAATTTTTACAGTATAATTAGGGTGGTTGTTTGTTTAAGGATTTCCTTTTAGGAATAATTAATGGTTTGCGTCTTCGTTTTTTAATTTGGTTATTTAGATAATCTTTTACAGTGGATTTTAAAGTCGCATACTTTTGTTGGATGCTTTAGTAGCAATGGTCAAAGTTTTATGTATTTACTTATTGCTTTGATTTATTGTATACAATACAGTTAAATTAATATTCAAAGGTCAATTTTTTTTTTATTCTTTTGATCTTAACTTATGCGATGGATTAATTTGATTATATATAATAGATATGGTTTCATTTTATCTATGATCATTCAACAGCTTCAGTTTATAGCAGACCATATATTTATTCCATTGCAATCGAACCTCGTTGTTTGATAGTGTTGATTAATTGTTTGGTTTTGGATCACTTCATGTTTATGTTCGGTACTGATATATTTTTGGGTTTTGAAAAGCATGTCATTAATATTATAGAATTCATATTTGATTCAGTACGATACCAATTAATTTTGATCGTTAGGTTATTGCGAATATATATTAAAGTTTTATGCGATCATTATATGAATTATTCATTTGTATAATACTTTTGATTTTGGCTTTTAGTTAAAGATTGAATGTTTTGAATTCGACTTCGATTTTGGGAAATGCATGCTTAAGGTTTAAGGCATTTTTGTTAAGAGACAGTAAAAGATTTAAGTTTTTCGAGTTCTGATAGCCCCATTCAGACAGCCTTATTTTGGGTTATTTCGGAAACTTAATTGTTATCAGAAATTTCAGTTTTGACTGTTACAATATTTTAAATTTGAATATCGGTATATTTATGTTATATATTTTGAGATAAATTAATTGAAGCATTAAGTCACCAAAGTGACCTCTATTGTGAAAATTATTTTATTTTAAAAATATAGAAGGTTTTGTGCATGTAAGTCGGATTATGTTAGTATTAATCGGCCCAAAGGAAGGTTAATAATTAACATTATTACATGTGCAACTGTGGTAATAAACATGTGATAGTTATTCAGTTTTATATGTGAGCAATAAATCGGCCCAAAGGAAGATTTCTGTTTGACATATTCTTATTATCAATGTTTGATTACTATACCAAGATATCACTTGCAAGTTAATGTTTTGTCCAACGATGAAATATTAATGGAGTGTTCGATATCTTAATATGAGGTTTACCTTTATTCAAATTTATTATTATTTTGGTTATCTTTTAATTTAATTGAAAGATAAAAAAAAATTATTAAGGATTTTTTTTTTGAAATAAATAAATTCATATTTTGGCTTCGGACATCTAATATTTTAATAGATTAGTTGAAACATAATGTCACCAAAGTGACCGCTTTTGTGTAGATTAGTTTATTTAAAATATTAAGATGATTATGGGTTTTTTGTAATTCATGCGTTTATTAATTGGCCCAAAGGAAAGTTAATATTTGGCAGAATTACAACAACAACTGTGGCGATAAATGTGTGACAATTATAAGGTATTTTATGTGAGCAATACGTTAGTCCAAAGATTAGCCTATTGTTTGACATAGTTTATTGTCAATGTTTGATTTCTACAACAAGAGTACCGCTTACAGTTAATATTACTGTCCAAAGACTTGATATTAACGTTGTGCTTGGTATCTTGAGGGGAACTAGCCATTATTTTGAATTTATTTGTTACTTAAGAATATTTATGTGAACTTGTTTTAATTTTATTTATTTATTTTTGTTCTATATTTAGTTAATTTATCATTTCTTGTCACAATATCTGTTAAATACATTCTAAACTCATGTTTAGTGAAACTAATTTCAAGGAATAAGAAAAGACACTTACATATAGTATTTGGTTGTATGAGCATAGACTTTGTACTAAGGAAAGAACATTTTGCACCTCTCATTGCGGTAAGTACCTATAAAAAAAATATTTTGAGAGGTGAAATCGTTCGAATCGCGTGAGTCTAATGATCATAAAGTACAACATTCTATTTTTTTAGGAGCACAAATTTAAAGAAACTACTCAAACTAAAGGTTTCCTTGACGAAATTAAGAAATGTTATACCCAAAACATTAAGGTTAAGATGACATCACTTTTTTTTGACTTCTATGAAGTATAAGGGTCAAGGAAATGTGAGGGAGTAGATTATGAAAATTCTTAATATTGCTTCAAAATTTAAGGCACGTAAGATCAAACTCTCTAACCATTGTTTGTTCTTATGGTTTTGATATCGCTTCCTATACAGTTTAACCAATTCAAGTTACAACTGTCAAATGGAGAAATAGACTCTATTTGGGTTCGTTTCTCATCGTGTTCAAAAGGAAGAAAGGTTGAAGCATTATAAGTGTTAAAATAATTATTTGGTTAGTGCTCATTTAGTTAGTGTCTTTAAGAATAAGGGCAATAAAAAAAATATTAGAATAAAATTGTTAAGGGTCCTACTCCAAAGAAACAACAATAAGTTACAAAGTGTTGATTCTTTCGTATAAGTTAGGACATATGTGAAGTAATTAAACTTCAAAAGTGAGCAACTACTTCGGTTATTTTGAGTGATCCATGGGCTGTAAATTTTATGATCCCACAATGAAGATTACTTTAAGGAGAGATTTATAACTTTTTTAGGATGTTGAGTTTGGAGGGAGAAATAAGGTTAGATGCATTGTTATTGAAGGGGAATTGAATTATAATTTAATTCATACTATCACTTTTGATGATGTTTAGGTTTTCACACCTATCATTAATCAAGAAGTGAATCAAGTACCTCAACAAAACAATGTTGAACAACTCTCAATTAAGATAAAGTAATTATTTCAGAAGAACAAACTCAACAACTTAAAAAAAAAAACAAGTGTCATTAAAGAGGTCCACGAGAGGAAGATGAAATACTATTTCAGATTATTATATTGTATTTCTTCAAGAAAGAAAAAAAAGGTAACAATGGAATGATAGAAAATGATTACTCATTTTTTTATCAAACCATAAAATTTCTAACTCTCAAAAGTGGATTGATGTCTTTCAAGAAAAGTATAATTTTATGCAAGACAATAAAGTTTATGAATTTGTCTCATTACTTGAAGGTGCAAACCAATTGGTTATAAATGGATATTTAAAACCAATAGGGATGAAAATGGTAATGTGGATAAGTATAAAGCACGTCTTGTATCTAAAGGATATACTCTAAAAGAAGACATTGATTTTGTAGAGACTTTCTCTCAAGTTTTTATTGAAAGACTCTTTCAGGATAATCACGACGCTTGTTACTTATTTTAATCTCCAGCTACATAAGATGAATGTTAAGCTTGTGTTTTTTGAATGGCAACATTGAAGAAATTATTTATATGGTACAATCATAGAGTTGTGTCTTATGATACAATATCAATGATATGTAAATTAAAGAAATTCATCTACGAGCTTAAGTAAGACTCTCATTAATGAAAATATAAATTTCGTTTTGATTATCTCATTTGGTTTTGAGATAAATTTAGTTGACAGTTGTATATACTACAAGTTCAGTGGGAGTAAATCAAGTGACACTCATATTGCTAAAGAAGATAAATATTATCTTACTCAATGCCCTAAAAGTAACCTTCAAAATTTAAAAAAAAATACAAAAAGATTCTCTATACATAAGCTATTGAGAATCTAATTTATACTTAAGTATGTATGTGTTCGGAAATTGTGTACATTGTTGGAATGTTAGATAGATATTTAAGAAAATCTAGTATGGACTATTGAATAGCAGCCAATAGAGTTATGAGATATCTTCAGAGAACAAAAATTACATGCTCACATGTCGAAGTTCTGGTAAGTTAGAGATCATTAGGTTTACAGACTTCGATTCTAATAGAATATTGATGCAAACAAATTTTGTCACATGAGCTGCTAATTATAGATTGAATAAAAAGACTACTTAAGTTATTTGGTGACAATAAATATGCATTCATTTATTCTATAAACAATAGGAACACTTCAAATTTGAAGCATATAAATATTATGTTCCTAGTTGTTAAAAAAAAATTTTAGAGTGGTTGTGTGTCTATAGAGCATGTTGGTACAAACTCCATAACTGCGCGCATATTAAGAAACTGTCACCCTAGGTCTTTCATGAGCACACTACTCATGCGGGTGTAATGTTATTTAAGGATATTCGGTTTTAGTGGGAGTTTTTAATTTTGAAAAATGCTCATTCGGTTTAGACACAATTCCAGTTACTTTAGTTTAAAGTTATTTAAGATTATTTTCTGCAGAAATAAAGTTCTTTTGGTTTATGTACACTCTGAATTTAGTAAAGTTGATCTCATTAAGGTTTAGGAGGACCAGTTGGAAATAGACATGTATGGTTCACATTTCATGTAATTTTCCATGCTACACATCCATGATTGATCTATGTCATTTGACTATATTTGTATACGTGACCATTGATGGGTCCAGTCATGATTGATATGGCGAAGACCGCTTTGATCCTATGTGGATATAGTTGATGGACGAGATTGTTATAGAATACCTATTATATAATAGCAAAATTTTGAGCTCATAAGGTTGTACATTTATCAGGAAACATATGTTGCCCAAGTGGGAGATTGTTGGATTAAAATCCGCAATTGTGGGCACATATGTAAAATGTATGTTGCTATTATAAAGTATGACACAAAATAAAGTGACCAATTAAGTTAAGCGTGTCTGTTGAGTGGATCACATGAATAATAATAACCAAGATGGGGGGTGAATTGGAATTTTAACGATGTTGTAACGGAAATTGCAACTTAAAAATATTAACACGGGAATTTAGAGTGGTTCAAGTTCACCAACCGAACTCTACATCCACTACCTTAGTCTCACCAAGGATTTGCAACAATTTCCACTAAATTGTTCGTCCCCTTTTTCAAGGACAAGGAGGCAACCTTTACAATTTCGGTTAATTTTTCTACCCAAAAATTAACACAATCCTCACACAAAAGAACAAAGAAATTTGTTGGCTAATCTGGTATCTCTCAATACAAATGATAGCCCAATATCAAGCACTCAACCCAATTGAACAAAATAGAAATGAAGGATACAATTGGGGTTTCTAGACAAAAATGGGATTTCAACACAAATGCTTGTATTTGATGAAAGGATGTATGCTTGTAGCTCAATTGTTGATTGCTGGAGCTTCTTGGGGTCTTTTTATAGCCTCTTGTAGATTTCCAACCATTGTGGGTGATGGGCTGAAGATTAGAGCCGTTGGGGTGCTTTTCTCACAACTTTACAGCTCCCAGACGCCTACCGTTTCAGAACGGGGTCAACCTGTTTCGGAACGGATTTCAAATAATATAGCCGTTGGAGCGTTTACGAGAGCCCGTTTCGAAACGCCTAGGGCCGTTTCGGAACGGTTTTGCCACTGCCAAAGGGTTGTTTCGAAACGGCCTTATCCCGTTTCGGAACCAATTTGCCACTGTCAAAGGGGTGTTTCGAAACGGCCTTAGCCCGTTTCGGAACGCCCTATTTATTTTCAAAATTCAGTTAAAGACCGTTGCCCTTGTTCGTTTAAATGAAGAACAGTTTCGAAACGAGTCATATCGTTTCGAAACGCCTTGACCCGTTCCGATACGCGTTTCGGAACAGGTGCACATCGAACTGAAAGTGTTTCGAAACGCCTTGGGCCGTTTCGAAACGGGGCTTGAAAAATCACTGTTTTGACTTTGAAATACTTAAAAAATATTTTGTAAGTCTTTGGTTTTAGCCA
Source organism: Hibiscus trionum (assembly GCA_030270665.1). Classification (NCBI taxonomy): domain Eukaryota; kingdom Viridiplantae; phylum Streptophyta; class Magnoliopsida; order Malvales; family Malvaceae; genus Hibiscus; species Hibiscus trionum. The sequence goes on along the minus strand of BSYR01000006.1, from coordinate 24,316,368 downwards.
TGAAGTGGTCTTTAACAAGATATAGGGAATTTTAAGGACTTTAAAATTTGTTTTGATATTTTCATTTTAGTCCTTAGGTTTTTAGTTATATCAAAATTAAAGCATATGTTTTACAATCTCCCCCTTTTTGATATAACAAAACCAAAGTTAGAATTTTTTAAGAATTTTGAAAGTTTTGAAGATATTCTAACTCCCCCTTAATTTAAGATAGGTTTTGAGGTTTAAAACTTGTGTCTTGAAATCAAAAATGTAAAGTTTAACAAAACCTAAGTTTTGAAGATATTCTAACTCCCCCTTAATTTAAGATAGGTTTTGAGGTTTAAAACTTGTGTCTTGAAATCAAAAATGTAAAGTTTAACAAAACCTTAAGAAAAATTTGAAATTTTTGTTTTGGTGGCATGACAAGGCAATTCTCTTAAATATCTTCTCCCCCTTTTTGTTAGATCAAAAAGAAACAAGCTCATAAAGAAGATTAGTACCAATAAGCAATAATTAAGCAATCATAATTAATATCATCAAAATATTCAAAGCATAAATAATAAGTTCATAATCAAATCCCAAAATAGAAGATCATAAGCATAGGTTCTAAAATATAAAGATGCAAACTTAATCCTAAATGCATAACTAATATGATAAACATCCTAAGCCTCGTCATCCGAATCATCATCATCATCTTTGGCTTGCGAACGATGAAACGTCGTCCATTGCCCATAAAGCGTAGAGAAGGAAAGATCAAGGTTGGCATGCGAAGTCGAAAGAGTATGAAGACCATCTTCAACGTTCTTCAACCGATTGCCCATAGATTCAAAACTCGAAGCAATGCGAGTGTCCATAGTATCAAGTTTAGAATCCAAGGCATTGAATCGCTGGGTAAGGAGAGCAGTGAGAGCATCAGTGTTTCCCACTTGATTTTGAGGCGGAGGAGCAACAGGAGGAGGAACCGCTTCCCTATCAACCCTTTCCCAAATACCATTCACATAAGTGAATCCTGACTTGCGAAGAGAGGACTCACCAATCTTGGTCTTGCGAGGTTCCGGGGAGTCATAGGTACAATCAATATTGAGATGATGGAAGAGGAAACTCAAAACAATCCCATAGGTGAACGAAATTAACTCATTCGTGTCAATAAGCTTAATGTTATTGACAATCTCGGCAAAAATAATTTTAGGGACATTTGGGCGCTCACCCCTACGGAAACACTCTAGCCAAAAGTGATCTTTTTCTCGGATGTGGGAGTATTTACCCCCGGATGGTCGAATAAACCAAGAAACAATGAGATGAAGCACACGATCATGCACATTCAAATTTAGAGCTTTCCCGGTAAAAGTGCCAAAATGGCGTTCATCTTCAAGACCCTCATTCTTGAGTTTAAGGGCAGACTCCAAAAGAGCAATATTAATAACAAACTTTTGTCCCAATAAAGATGACTCAATTCCTACTATCTCGGTTTTGGTTTCATCGTAAAGGAAACGAGCATTAGAGTAGAAAAGGAGTACCAAGTTTTTGTAGCAAATATCCTCGATGCTCAAGAAGAAAAGAAGATTCCACTCATCCAAACGTCCAAGATACCGAAAGAGGAATCGCTCGGAATTGAGGAAATCTAGATCAATGACTCTTTCCTTACGAACCGCAAAGTCCTTGACATAAGCAAAACGAGCACGCTGGTCCGCAGTTCTAAGAGATTTTTGAAAAAGCTGTGTGATATTTGGACGAATGCTCGATTCACCGGATTGAACGGCTTTGCGCTTTTTGTTCGATTGATCCGCCATCTAAGAATATTAAGCAAGAGTTTTAAAATTAAGTGTATGCATTGATTTCTAATATCATTCCAATAATAAATCCCACTTAGGTTTTTGAAAACAAAATTAAAAATAAAAAATAAAAAAATACGATTAAAAAAAAATTTATATTCGAATCAAAAATTTTGAGATTTTGAAAATTTTTTACAAGATTCGAATAACCCACAACTAAAAACATATAATGTATACAAAAATAAATTTTTCTATCCTATGATTCGAACATAATTTGAAAAAGAAGAAAAATAAGAAAAATTACCTTAATTTGAGATTTTGGATGATTTGAGTGAAATCTATGCAGAAGATTGATGAAGCTTGCTTAGACTTGTGTTTTAGAGCAAAACCCCTCACAATTTTGTGAAAAACAAAGGGTTTGAGAGGGTATTTATAGAGAGGAATCGGTTAGGGTTTGATAAAAATTAGGTTTTTGAACTTTTAGAAGCCCTAAATAGGGCTGTCCGCGAGTCCGTTTCGGAACGGTCACGACCGTTTCGGAACGGGGCGGCTAGGGTTTGACCCTTCTTAAAACCTTCGACAGATCGTTTCGAAACGGGGATGACTGTTTCGAAACACGTTTGACCCGTATCGGAACGCGTTCCGATACACCCTTACATCGAACCGAAAACGTTTCGAAACAACTAGGTCCGTTTCGAAACGTCCTTCTCTCAGGACAAATTTTAAGGCACCCGTATCGGAACGGGTTAACCCGTTTCGATACACCTGGGCCTGGAAGTGCAGATGAGGCTCTAAAATGCAGAAAAATGAGTTTCTAAGAGGCCAAACATGCATATATGATATGAATGAGCAGGCAAAACATATTTAGGCATAAACATACTCCCCCTAACTATATGCATGGAAGAAATTGGGAGTCTAAACACATAAACATGATATTTCACAAAATCAAGCATATTTAAGTTTGAAAAGAGGTCCAAAAAGGTCAAGATAGGCTAGTTAGACCTAACTCTCTCCTAAGGGACCAAAAACGCTCTTTATCTAATGGTTTTGTAAAAATATCTGCTAATTGATTTAAGGTGTCTACATATTCTATAACCACATCTTTCTTAAAGACATGATCTCTAATGAAATGATGTCTTATTTCTATATGTTTGGTTCTAGAATGTTGGATGGGATTTTTTGTTAAACATATTGCACTAGTATTATCACATTTTAGAGGTATGGTTTCTATGTTTACACCATAATCTAAGAGTTGTTGCTTCATCCAAAGGACTTGAGCACAACAACTCCCTAAGGATATGTACTCGGCTTCGGTGGTAGATAAGGCTACACTATTTTGTTTCTTAGAGAACCAAGATATGAGCATACTACCTAGGAATTGACAAGTTCCCGAAGTACTTTTCCTATCGATTTTGCAACCCCCATAATCCGCATCCGAGTAAGCATGTAGGTTGAAGGTAGAGACTCTAGGATACCAAAGGCCTAAACAAGGAGTGTCTCTAAGGTATCTAAAGATTCTCTTAACGGCTATAAGGTGTGACTCTTTAGGACTAGCTTGAAACCTAGCACACAAGCAAACACTAAACAAGATATCCGGTCTACTTGCGGTAAGGTAAAGCAAAGACCCAATCATAGAACGATAAAGCTTAGAGTCAACACACTTACCTCCTTCATCTTTGTCAAGCTTTGTAGATGAGCTCATAGGAGTGGCTTGAGGCTTTGTGTTCTCCAAGCCAAACTTGTTGAGCATATCCTTTATGTATTTTGCTTGATTTATGAAGGTGCCATCCTTTTTTTGTTTGATTTGGAGTCCCAAAAAGAATGAGAGCTCCCCCATCATGCTCATCTCAAATTCACCTTGCATTAACTTAGCAAATTCTTGACAATGACATTCATTAGTAGATCCAAATATAATATCATCAACATAAATTTGAACTACTAAAATGTCATTTTTATACATTTTTATAAAGAGTGTAGTGTCCACCTTACCTTTTTCAAATCCTTTTTCAATCAAAAAATTTGAAAGCCTTTCATACCAAGCTCTAGGAGCTTGTTTTAAACCATAAAGTGCTTTTGTAAGTTTGAAAACATGATTTGGAAATTTTGAGTCTTCAAAACCCGGTGGTTGTCCTACATACACTTCTTCATTTATAAAACCATTTAAAAATGCGCTTTTAACGTCCATTTGAAAAAGCTTGAAATTATGATAACATGCATATGCAAGCAACATCCTAATGGCTTCCATTCTAGCTACGGGTGCATAGGTTTCATCAAAATCTATTCCCTCCTCTTGAGTGTAACCTTGTGCTACAAGTCTAGCTTTATTTCTCACAATGTTACCACTCTCATCTAGTTTGTTCCTAAAGACCCATTTAGTTCCTATTGTAGATTGATTACTAGGCCTATCAACTAATGTCCAAACATTACTTCTCTCAAATTGATTTAACTCTTCTTGCATAGCCATAATCCAAAAATCATCTTTCAATGCTTCTTTGATATTTTTAGGCTCTATGCATGAGATAAATGCAATATGATTCATTAATCTAAGAGAAGAACGAGTGGTTACCCCCTTGGATGGATCACCCAAGATTTCACCATCTTTGACATAGTTCAACTCCCTTGGATAGCTAACTTCCTTTTCCTCAATGGCCAAGTCCCTCAAGGCTTCAAGAGGTGGATCTTGTGTGTCTTCTTCTTTTGGTTGAATCTCATCCTTCTTTGAAGTTTGACCTCCATCAAAGGTATTTATGATTCCTACATTATCATCATCACAAGAATCCTTCCTAGGAAGGGGATTATCATCGAATACAACATGAATAGATTCTTCTACAACTAAAGTTCTTTTGTTAAATACTCGATAGGCTTTAGAGGTTAAAGAGTAACCTATAAAAATAGCTTCATCACTTTTTGCATCAAATTTACCTAAATTATCTTTTCCATTATTTAAAACAAAACATTTACATCCAAAAGGGTGGAAGTAGCTAATATTAGGCTTTTTAGATTTTAAAATCTCATAAGGTGTTTTCTTTAAAATCGGCCTAATGGTTACTCGATTTATAATATAACAAGCTGTGTTTGTTGCTTCCGCCCAAAAATATTTTGGTAAATTATTTTCGCAAAGCATAGATCTAGCCATTTCTTGTAAAGTTCTATTTTTCCTCTCAACTACCCCATTTTGTTGAGGAGTTCGAGGAGCTGAAAAATTATGGCTAATACCGTTTTCATTTAAAAAATCCTCAAATCCTAAATTTTGAAATTCGGTTCCATGATCACTTCTAATATGTGAAATTTTAAGTTCAAGATCATTTTGAATTAATTTTGAAAATGTGATGAATTTTTCCAAAGCCTCATCCTTAGTACTTAAAAAGAGAACCCAAGTGAATCTAGAAAAATCATCAACTAATACAAAAGCATATGATTTGCCACCCAAGCTCATAGTCCTAATTGGCCCAAATAAATCCATGTGGATTAGTTGTAAACATCTACTAGTAGAAATGTCATTAATGGATTTAAAGGAAGATCTATGTTGTTTACCCTTTGAGCATGCATCACAAATTTTATCGTTCGAAAATTTTATCTTGGGTAAACCTTTAACTAGGTTTAGAGAGACTAGTTTTTCTAAAACACTTGTGCTAGCATGTCCTAGCTTCCTATGCCACAACCATGCATTATTTTCGTTTTGAGCAACTAAGCATGCATGAGATGTATGAATGTCATCTAGATGCACCATGTATATATTCCCTATGCAATGACCTATGAGCATAATATTATTAGTTTTAATGTCTATAATTTTACAACCGGTTTTATCAAACATAACATTAAAACCTTTATCACATAGTTGACTTATGCTCAATAAATTATGTTTAAGACCATTGACATATAAAACATTTTCAATGAGAGTAGTAGAGTGATTACCTATGGAGCCAATACCTTCAATGTGGCCTTTGGAGTTGTCACCAAATGTTACTACTCCTCCACTTTTTGGCTTTAGATCCATTAGTCGACTCTTGTCTCCGGTCATGTGTCTCGAGCATCCACTATCAAGGTACCATGAGTTTTGACTTTGTGCTTTGGCCTTGTAGCAATGCTCCCCCTACAAACAAAGATATTTAAACTTTTGTTTTTGGTACCCAAATCATTTTGGGTCCATGTGTGTTAGTTCCTAAAACTTTGGTTCCCTTAGGAATCCAAGGTGACATAGCAATAATATTATTAGATTTAACAAGTTCCTTAGGAACCCATACATTTCTAATTCTTTTAACTTTACTATGTCTAGGATAGTTACCTTGTTTGTAGTAGTTAGTCTTTTTCTTATATTGGTGTGTTCTAGAGGATTCTCCTATGTCATGTTTGACACTACCATTATTTTTTAAAGACTTTTTGAGCTCATTTAGCTCACTTAACACCTTTTGGTGTTCACAATTATTTTGAGATAAAAGATTATTAAGATCAATATTTTCTTTTTGAAAGAATTTGAGTTTATCTTCTAATCCTAATATCTTTTTCTCAATTTTAGAATTAGTTTGAGTAAGTGAGTCATTTTTCTCTTTTAATTCTAGAATAATTTTTCTATTCCTAATAACCGACTCCTTATACTTCTCAACTAATTCATCATATACCTCTTGTAACTCATCATAAGCATCATTTAATTCTTCATATGAAAAATCTAAAGTAGATGAGTTAGAGGTTACCAAGGAGGAATCTTCCTCAAGTGCCATGAGGCAAAGGTTCGCCACTTCTTGTTCGTCATCCTCCGATGACTCCTCATCACTCCAAGTAGCAAGCTTGGCTTTGAGCTTTTTCCTCTTCTCAAAGCCCTTCTTCTTGAGTTGAGGGCACTCCGAACGTATGTGGCCGGGTTGTTTGCACTCGAAGCAAGTGAGCGGATCCCTTCCTTCTTCTTTGTTCTTGCTTTTAAAGTCCATCTTCCTTTGGATTTTTCTTCCTCGGTTGGACCTCATAAGGCGTGAGAATCGTTTGGCTATCATAGCCAATTCTTCAAGCTCATCCTCATCACTAGATGAGCTTTCATCAAGTTGGGAAGTTTTAGCCTTGAGAGTTATTCCCATTTTCTTCTTTTTCTCCCCTTCAAGCTTCTCCATTTTTTTTTCTTCTTTCTTTCTTTCATCTTCTCTTCCTTGCTTCATGATCTCGTGAGTAAGGAGAGAGCCTACAAGTTCATCAAGCTTTAGAGTTTTTAAATTCTTTGCTTCGATGATTGCGGTTCTCTTCCCATCCCAAGATTCGGGAAGTGAATAGAGTAGCTTTCGGACAAGCTTATCTTCCGGTATAACTTCTCCATATCCTTTTAAACCATTTACAATTGTGGATAACCTATCAAACATCTTTGACACCGTCTCATCGAATTCCATCTTGAAATTTTCATAACTAAGATTGAGAATTCCAATCTTAGTTTCTTTGACATCGTTGGTGCCTTCATAGGTGGTTTCAAGAGTGTCCCACACATCTTTGGCACTTTCAATTGATGAGACCTTTGAGTAGATGTCCGGACCGAAAGCACAAAATAGCATGTGAAGAGCTTTATCATTTACTTGGATCTTTTTCCTTTCCTCTTCACTCATTTCCGTTCTTCTTTTAAGCACCATCTTGCCATCAACATCTTGCTTCAATGGAATATATGGTCCATCCTCAATGACATCCCACACAAGATAGTCACTTGATTTAATGAATAGACGCATTTTATTTTTCCAAAAGGAGTAGTTCTCACCATTGAAGAAAGGAGGCTTTGTGGTGGATTGTGAGTCGTACATGCCGGGAGCGGAGGTTGAAGCCATCTCTTGATATTTTGATGATGATCACACTTCTTCCAAGGATCTCCTCTTGTGGTTGTTAATCCTCAAAGAGTTAAGCTCTGATGCCAATTGTTGAGTGGATCACACGAATAATAATAACCAAGAGGGGGGTGAATTGGAATTTTAACGATGTTGTAACGGAAATTGCAACTTAAAAATATTGACACGGGAATTTAGAGTGGTTCAAGTTCACCAACCGAACTCTACATCCACTACCTTAGTCTCACCAAGGATTTGCAACAATTTCCACTAAATTGTTCGTCCCCTTTTTCAAGGACAAGGAGGCAACCTTTACAATTTCGGTTAATTTTTCTACCCAAAAATTAACCCAATCCTCACACAAAAGAACAAAGAAATTTGTTGGCTAATCTGGTATCTCTCAATACAAATGATAGCCCAATATCAAGCACTCAACCCAATTGAACAAAATAGAAATGAAGGATACAATTGGGGTTTCTAGACAAAAATGGGATTTCAACACAAATGCTTGTATTTGATGAAAGGATGTATGCTTGTAGCTCAATTGTTGATTGCTGGAGCTTCTTGGGGTCTTTTTATAGCCTCTTGTAGATTTCCAACCGTTGTGGGTGATGGGCTGAAGATTAGAGCCGTTGGGGTGCTTTTCTCACAACTTTACAGCTCCCAGACGCCTACCGTTTCGGAACGGGGTCAACCTGTTTCGGAACGGATTTCAAATAATATAGCCGTTGGAGCGTTTACGAGAGCCCGTTTCGAAACGCCTAGGGCCGTTTCGGAACGGTTTTGCCACTGCCAAAGGGTTGTTTCGAAACGGCCTTATCCCGTTTCGGAACCAATTTGCCACTGTCAAAGGGGTGTTTCGAAACGGCCTTAGCCCGTTTCGGAACGCCCTATTTATTTTCAAAATTCAGTTAAAGACCGTTGCCCTTGTTCGTTTAAATGAAGAACAGTTTCGAAACGAGTCATATCGTTTCGAAACGCCTTGACCCGTTCCGAAACGCGTTTCGGAACAGGTGCACATCGAACTGAAAGTGTTTCGAAACGCCTTGGGCCGTTTCGAAACGGGGCTTGAAAAATCACTGTTTTGACTTTGAAATACTTAAAAAATATTTTGTAAGTCTTTGGTTTTAGCCATGAAGTGGTCTTTAACAAGATATAGGGAATTTTAAGGACTTTAAAATTTGTTTTGATATTTTCATTTTAGTCCTTAGGTTTTTAGTTATATCAAAATTAAAGCATATGTTTTACAATCTCCCCCTTTTTGATATAACAAAACCAAAGTTAGAATTTTTTAAGAATTTTGAAAGTTTTGAAGATATTCTAACTCCCCCTTAATTTAAGATAGGTTTTGAGGTTTAAAACTTGTGTCTTGAAATCAAAAATGTAAAGTTTAACAAAACCTAAGTTTTGAAGATATTCTAACTCCCCCTTAATTTAAGATAGGTTTTGAGGTTTAAAACTTGTGTCTTGAAATCAAAAATGTAAAGTTTAACAAAACCTTAAGAAAAATTTGAAATTTTTGTTTTGGTGGCATGGCAAGGCAATTCTCTTAAATATCTTCTCCCCCTTTTTGTTAGATCAAAAAGAAACAAGCTCATAAAGAAGATTAGTACCAATAAGCAATAATTAAGCAATCATAATTAATATCATCAAAATATTCAAAGCATAAATAATAAGTTCATAATCAAATCCCAAAATAGAAGATCATAAGTATAGGTTCTAAAATATAAAGATGCAAACTTAATCCTAAATGCATAACTAATATGATAAACATCCTAAGCCTCGTCATCCGAATCATCATCATCATCCTTGGCTTGCGAACGATGAAACGTCGTCCATTGCCCATAAAGCGTAGAGAAGGAAAGATCAAGGTTGGCATGCGAAGTCGAAAGAGTATGAAGACCATCTTCAACGTTCTTCAACCGATTGCCCATAGATTCAAAACTCGAAGCAATGCGAGTGTCCATAGTATCAAGTTTAGAATCCAAGGCATTGAATCGCTGGGTAAGGAGAGCAGTGAGAGCATCAGTGTTTCCCACTTGATTTTGAGGCGGAGGAGCAACAGGAGGAGGAACCGCTTCCCTATCAACCCTTTCCCAAATACCATTCACATAAGTGAATCCTGACTTGCGAAGAGAGGACTCACCAATCTTGGTCTTGCGAGGTTCCGGGGAGTCATAGGTACAATCAATATTGAGATGATGGAAGAGGAAACTCAAAACAATCCCATAGGTGAACGAAATTAACTCATTCGTGTCAATAAGCTTAATGTTATTGACAATCTCGGCAAAAATAATTTTAGGGACATTTGGGCGCTCACCCCTACGGAAACACTCTAGCCAAAAGTGATCTTTTTCTCGGATGTGGGAGTATTTACCCCCGGATGGTCGAATAAACCAAGAAACAATGAGATGAAGCACACGATCATGCACATCCAAATTTAGAGCTTTCCCGGTAAAAGTGCCAAAATGGCGTTCATCTTCAAGACCCTCATTCTTGAGTTTAAGGGCAGACTCCAAAAGAGCAATATTAATAACAAACTTTTGTCCCAATAAAGATGACTCAATTCCTACTATCTCGGTTTTGGTTTCATCGTAAAGGAAACGAGCATTAGAGTAGAAAAGGAGTACCAAGTTTTTGTAGCAAATATCCTCGATGCTCAAGAAGAAAAGAAGATTCCACTCATCCAAACGTCCAAGATACCGAAAGAGGAATCGCTCGGAATTGAGGAAATCTAGATCAATGACTCTTTCCTTACGAACCGCAAAGTCCTTGACATAAGCAAAACGAGCACGCTGGTCCGCAGTTCTAAGAGATTTTTGAAAAAGCTGTGTGATATTTGGACGAATGCTCGATTCACCGGATTGAACGGCTTTGCGCTTTTTGTTCGATTGATCCGCCATCTAAGAATATTAAGCAAGAGTTTTAAAATTAAGTGTATGCATTGATTTCTAATATCATTCCAATAATAAATCCCACTTAGGTTTTTGAAAACAAAATTAAAAATAAAAAATAAAAAAATACGATTAAAAAAAAATTTATATTCGAATCAAAAATTTTGAGATTTTGAAAATTTTTTACAAGATTCGAATAACCCACAACTAAAAACATATAATGTATACAAAAATAAATTTTTCTATCCTATGATTCGAACATAATTTGAAAAAGAAGAAAAATAAGAAAAATTACCTTAATTTGAGATTTTGGATGATTTGAGTGAAATCTATGCAGAAGATTGATGAAGCTTGCTTAGACTTGTGTTTTAGAGCAAAACCCCTCACAATTTTGTGAAAAACAAAGGGTTTGAGAGGGTATTTATAGAGAGGAATTGGTTAGGGTTTTTGGGGTTTTAAGGGTTTGATAAAAATTAGGTTTTTGAACTTTTAGAAGCCCTAAATAGGGTTGTCCGCGAGTCCGTTTCGGAACGGTCACGACCGTTTCGGAACGGGGCGGCTAGGGTTTGACCCTTCTTAAAACCTTCGACAGATCGTTTCGAAACGGGGATGACCGTTTCGAAACACGTTTGACCCGTATCGGAACGCGTTCCGATACACCCTTACATCGAACCGAAAACGTTTCGAAACAACTAGGTCCGTTTCGAAACGTCCTTCTCTCAGGACAAATTTTAAGGCACCCGTATCGGAACGGGTTAACCCGTTTCGATACACCTGGGCCTGGAAGTGCAGATGAGGCTCTAAAATGCAGAAAAATGAGTTTCTAAGAGGCCAAACATGCATATATGATATGAATGAGCAGGCAAAACATATTTAGGCATAAACATACTCCCCCTAACTATATGCATGGAAGAAATTGGGAGTCTAAACACATAAACATGATATTTCACAAAATCAAGCATATTTAAGTTTGAAAAGAGGTCCAAAAAGGTCAAGATAGGCTAGTTAGACCTAACTCTCTCCTAAGGGACCAAAAACGCTCTTTATCTAATGGTTTTGTAAAAATATCTGCTAATTGATTTAAGGTGTCTACATATTCTATAACCACATCTTTCTTAAAGACATGATCTCTAATGAAATGATGTCTTATTTCTATATGTTTGGTTCTAGAATGTTGGATGGGATTTTTTGTTAAACATATTGCACTAGTATTATCACATTTTAGAGGTATGGTTTCTATGTTTACACCATAATCTAAGAGTTGTTGCTTCATCCAAAGGACTTGAGCACAAAAACTCCCTAAGGATATGTACTCGGCTTCGGTGGTAGATAAGGCTACACTATTTTGTTTCTTAGAGAACCAAGATATGAGCATACTACCTAGGAATTGACAAGTTCCCGAAGTACTTTTCCTATCGATTTTGCAACCCCCATAATCCGCATCCGAGTAAGCATGTAGGTTGAAGGTAGAGACTCTAGGATACCAAAGGCCTAAACAAGAAGTGTTTCTAAGGTATCTAAAGATTCTCTTAACGGCTATAAGGTGTGACTCTTTAGGACTAGCTTGAAACCTAGCACACAAGCAAACACTAAACAAGATATCCGGTCTACTTGCGGTAAGGTAAAGCAAAGACCCAATCATAGAACGATAAAGCTTAGAGTCAACACACTTACCTCCTTCATCTTTGTCAAGCTTTGTAGATGAGCTCATAGGAGTGGCTTGAGGCTTTGTGTTCTCCAAGCCAAACTTGTTGAGCATATCCTTTATGTATTTTGCTTGATTTATGAAGGTGCCATCCTTTTTTTGTTTGATTTGGAGTCCCAAAAAGAATGAGAGCTCCCCCATCATGCTCATCTCAAATTCACCTTGCATTAACTTAGCAAATTCTTGACAATGACATTCATTAGTAGATCCAAATATAATATCATCAAAATAAATTTGAACTACTAAAATGTCATTTTTATACATTTTTATAAAGAGTGTAGTGTCCACCTTACCTTTTTCAAATCCTTTTTCAATCAAAAAATTTGAAAGCCTTTCATACCAAGCTCTAGGAGCTTGTTTTAAACCATAAAGTGCTTTTGTAAGTTTGAAAACATGATTTGGAAATTTTGAGTCTTCAAAACCCGGTGGTTGTCCTACATACACTTCTTCATTTATAAAACCATTTAAAAATGCGCTTTTAACGTCCATTTGAAAAAGCTTGAAATTATGATAACATGCATATGATAGCAACATCCTAATGGCTTCCATTCTAGCTACGGGTGCATAGGTTTCATCAAAATCTATTCCCTCCTCTTGAGTGTAACCTTGTGCTACAAGTCTAGCTTTATTTCTCACAATGTTACCACTCTCATCTAGTTTGTTCCTAAAGACCCATTTAGTTCCTATTGTAGATTGATTACTAGGCCTATCAACTAATGTCCAAACATTACTTCTCTCAAATTGATTTAACTCTTCTTGCATAGCCATAATCCAAAAATCATCTTTCAATGCTTCTTTGATATTTTTAGGCTCTATGCATGAGATAAATGCAATATGATTCATTAATCTAAGAGAAGAACGAGTGGTTACCCCCTTGGATGGATCACCCAAGATTTCACCATCTTTGACATAGTTCAACTCCCTTGGATAGCTAACTTCCTTTTCCTCAATGGCCAAGTCCCTCAAGGCTTCAAGAGGTGGATCTTGTGTGTCTTCTTCTTTTGGTTGAATCTCATCCTTCTTTGAAGTTTGACCTCCATCAAAGGTATTTATGATTCCTACATTATCATCATCACAAGAATCCTTCCTAGGAAGGGGATTATCATCGAATACAACATGAATAGATTCTTCTACAACTAAAGTTCTTTTGTTAAATACTCGATAGGCTTTAGAGGTTAAAGAGTAACCTATAAAAATAGCTTCATCACTTTTTGCATCAAATTTACCTAAATTATCTTTTCCATTATTTAAAACAAAACATTTACATCCAAAAGGGTGGAAGTAGCTAATATTAGGCTTTTTAGATTTTAAAATCTCATAAGGTGTTTTCTTTAAAATCGGCCTAATGGTTACTCGATTTATAATATAACAAGCTGTGTTTGTTGCTTCCGCCCAAAAATATTTTGGTAAATTATTTTCGCAAAGCATAGTTCTAGCCATTTCTTGTAAAGTTCTATTTTTCCTCTCAACTACCCCATTTTGTTGAGGAGTTCGAGGAGCTGAAAAATTATGGCTAATACCGTTTTCATTTAAAAAATCCTCAAATCCTAAATTTTGAAATTCGGTTCCATGATCACTTCTAATATGTGAAATTTTAAGTTCAAGATCATTTTGAATTAATTTTGAAAATGCGATGAATTTTTCCAAAGCCTCATCCTTAGTACTTAAAAAGAGAACCCAAGTGAATCTAGAAAAATCATCAACTAATACAAAAGCATATGATTTGCCACCCAAGCTCATAGTCCTAATTGGCCCAAATAAATCCATGTGGATTAGTTGTAAACATCTACTAGTAGAAATGTCATTAATGGATTTAAAGGAAGATCTATGTTGTTTACCCTTTGAGCATGCATCACAAATTTTATCGTTCGAAAATTTTATCTTGGGTAAACCTTTAACTAGGTTTAGAGAGACTAGTTTTTCTAAAACACTTGTGCTAGCATGTCCTAGCTTCCTATGCCACAACCATGTATCATTTTCGTTTTGAGCAACTAAGCATGCATGAGATGTATGAATGTCATCTAGATGCACCATGTATATATTCCCTATGCGATGACCTATGAGCATAATATTATTAGTTTTAATGTCTATAATTTTACAACCGGTTTTATCAAACATAACATTAAAACCTTTATCACATAGTTGACTTATGCTCAATAAATTATGTTTAAGACCATTGACATATAAAACATTTTCAATGAGAGTAGTAGAGTGATTACCTATGGAGCCAATACCTTCAATGTGGCCTTTGGAGTTGTCACCAAATGTTACTACTCCTCCACTTTTTGGCTTTAGATCCATTAGTCGACTCTTGTCTCCGGTCATGTGTCTCGAGCATCCACTATCAAGGTACCATGAGTTTTGACTTTGTGCTTTGGCCTTGTAGCAATGCTCCCCCTACAAACAAAGATATTTAAACTTTTGTTTTTGGTACCCAAATCATTTTGGGTCCATGTGTGTTAGTTCCTAAAACTTTGGTTCCCTTAGGAATCCAAGGTGACATAGCAATAATATTATTAGATTTAACAAGTTCCTTAGGAACCCATACATTTCTAATTCTTTTAACTTTACTATGTCTAGGATAGTTACCTTGTTTGTAGTAGTTAGTCTTTTTCTTATATTGGTGTGTTCTAGAGGATTCTCCTATGTCATGTTTGACACTACCATTATTTTTTAAAGACTTTTTGAGCTCATTTAGCTCACTTAACACCTTTTGGTGTTCACAATTATTTTGAGATAAAAGATTATTAAGATCAATATTTTCTTTTTGAAAGAATTTGAGTTCATCTTCTAATCCTAATATCTTTTTCTCAATTTTAGAATTAGTTTGAGTAAGTGAGTCATTTTTCTCTTTTAATTCTAGAATAATTTTTCTATTCCTAATAACCAACTCCTTATACTTCTCAACTAATTCATCATATACCTCTTGTAACTCATCATAAGCATCATTTAATTCTTCATATGAAAAATCTAAAGTAGATGAGTTAGAGGTTACCAAGGAGGAATCTTCCTCAAGTGCCATGAGGCAAAGGTTCGCCACTTCTTGTTCGTCATCCTCCGATGACTCCTCATCACTCCAAGTAGCAAGCTTGGCTTTGAGCTTTTTCCTCTTCTCAAAGC
The DNA here is from genome assembly GCA_030270665.1 of Hibiscus trionum. Classification (NCBI taxonomy): domain Eukaryota; kingdom Viridiplantae; phylum Streptophyta; class Magnoliopsida; order Malvales; family Malvaceae; genus Hibiscus; species Hibiscus trionum. The sequence goes on along the minus strand of BSYR01000006.1, from coordinate 24,301,106 downwards.
CCTTCTTCTTGAGTTGAGGGCACTCCGAACGTATGTGGCCGGGTTGTTTGCACTCGAAGCAAGTGAGCGGATCCCTTCCTTCTTCTTTGTTCTTGCTTTTAAAGTCCATCTTCCTTTGGATTTTTCTTCCTCGGTTGGACCTCATAAGGCGTGAGAATCGTTTGGCTATCATAGCCAATTCTTCAAGCTCATCCTCATCACTAGATGAGCTTTCATCAAGTTGGGAAGTTTTAGCCTTGAGAGCTATTCCCATTTTCTTCTTTTTCTCCCCTTCAAGCTTCTCCATTTTTTTTTCTTCTTTCTTTCTTTCATCTTCTCTTCCTTGCTTCATGATCTCGTGAGTAAGGAGAGAGCCTACAAGTTCATCAAGCTTTAGAGTTTTTAAATTCTTTGCTTCGATGATTGCGGTTCTCTTCCCATCCCAAGATTCGGGAAGTGAATAGAGTAGCTTTCGGACAAGCTTATCTTCCGGTATAACTTCTCCATATCCTTTTAAACCATTTACAATTGTGGAGAACCTATCAAACATCTTTGACACCGTCTCATCGAATTCCATCTTGAAATTTTCATAACTAAGATTGAGAATTCCAATCTTAGTTTCTTTGACATCGCTGTTGCCTTCATAGGTGGTTTCAAGAGTGTCCCACACTTCTTTGGCACTTTCAATTGATGAGACCTTTGAGTAGATGTCCGGACCGAAAGCACAAAATAGCATGTGAAGAGCTTTATCATTTACTTGGATATTTTTCCTTTCCTCTTCACTCATTTCCGTTCTTCTTTTAAGCACCATCTTGCCATCAACATCTTGCTTCAATGGAATATATGGTCCATCCTCAATGACATCCCACACAAGATAGTCACTTGATTTAATGAATAGACGTATTTTATTTTTCCAAAAGGAGTAGTTCTCACCATTGAAGAAAGGAGGCTTTGTGGTGGATTGTGAGTCGTACATGCCGGGAGCGGAGGTTGAAGCCATCTCTTGATATTTTGATGATGATCACACTTCTTCCAAGGATCTCCTCTTGTGGTTGTTAATCCTCAAAGAGTTAAGCTCTGATGCCAATTGTTGAGTGGATCACACGAATAATAATAACCAAGAGGGGGGGTGAATTGGAATTTTAACGATGTTGTAACGGAAATTGCAACTTAAAAATATTGACACGGGAATTTAGAGTGGTTCAAGTTCACCAACCGAACTCTACATCCACTACCTTAGTCTCACCAAGGATTTGCAACAATTTCCACTAAATTGTTCGTCCCCTTTTTCAAGGACAAGGAGGTAACCTTTACAATTTCGGTTAATTTTTCTACCAAAAATTAACCCAATCCTCACACAAAAGAACAAAGAAATTTGTTGGCTAATCTGGTATCTCTCAATACAAATGATAGCCCAATATCAAGCACTCAACCCAATTGAACAAAATAGAAATGAAGGATACAATTGGGGTTTCTAGACAAAAATGGGATTTCAACACAAATGCTTGTATTTGATGAAAGGATGTATGCTTGTAGCTCAATTGTTGATTGCTGGAGCTTCTTGGGGTCTTTTTATAGCCTCTTGTAGATTTCCAACCGTTGTGGGTGATGGGCTGAAGATTAGAGCCGTTGGGGTGCTTTTCTCACAACTTTACAGCTCCCAGACGCCTACCGTTTCGGAACGGGGTCAACCTGTTTCGGAACGGATTTCAAATAATATAGCCGTTGGAGCGTTTACGAGAGCCCGTTTCGAAACGCCTAGGGCCGTTTCGGAACGGTTTTGCCACTGCCAAAGGGTTGTTTCGAAACGGTCTTATCCCGTTTCGGAACCAATTTGCCACTGTCAAAGGGGTGTTTCGAAACGGCCTTAGCCCGTTTCGGAACGCCCTATTTATTTTCAAAATTCAGTTAAAGACCGTTGCCCTTGTTCGTTTAAATGAAGAACAGTTTCGAAACGAGTCATATCGTTTCGAAACGCCTTGACCCGTTCCGATACGCGTTTCGGAACAGGTGCACATCGAACTGAAAGTGTTTCGAAACGCCTTGGGCCGTTTCGAAACGGGGCTTGAAAAATCACTGTTTTGACTTTGAAATACTTAAAAAATATTTTGTAAGTCTTTGGTTTTAGCCATGAAGTGGTCTTTAACAAGATATAGGGAATTTTAAGGACTTTAAAATTTGTTTTGATATTTTCATTTTAGTCCTTAGGTTTTTAGTTATATCAAAATTAAAGCATGTGTTTTACAGTGTCATAGGTATTAAAATGTCATGGAAATAAAAGTGTAGATACCATAAGATATATTTATAATTCAATGAGGGGCAGAGTTATAAATATTTAATAGTTTGAATTAATAATCAACTATATAAAGAGGTAGTGGTCCCCAAGAAATAGGTTAACTTGTTTTTCTCTCCTTCCCCGTCAGAGAGTTTTACTTCAAGAGATAACCTAACTTCTTGGAAGATCAATACCAAAGATTTGGGGATTTCAACATCAAGATTCAAGATTTTCAATCTATTAATGAATTCAGGTACGCTTCCGCATTCAGTTTATTCGATTTATTATTCTTGATGATTTGACATGATAGATCCTGGGTTTTAGATTTCATATCTATTATTTGGTTCTAACATTTACATCTAAATTTGAATAATTTTGAAAAACATGATTTAGAATTCAGGTACAGGCCAAGATTTAGATAGAGAAAATAGCAGTAAAAAATGGTTCACGTATAATAATAAAATGAAGAAGGTTGAAAGGGAAATGGCAGCGGGGCCGAGATGTGAAGCGAGAAATGCGGTGAGATAGAGAAGGGGGGTACGGAGGAGGAATCTGATGCTTTAGAAATTAGCCAATAATTGCAGCCCACGCTGCCCGACACTCATTATTCTCTTCTTCCATCAATCCTCTTCTTTCACGCCATATATCTCTCTACTCCTGTCACTTCACTCTTCACTTTTTATTATATTATTTTCATTTTAAAAATAATTTTTGGTAAACAAAAATAATACACAAAAAACATTATTTTTCAATCTAACATCCTTTGGATGAATTAGTCACATTCATTTATAAATAAAAACTCGAACTCTATGTGTTTTTATTTTTTAATGACTTTTTTATATATATTCGTTATCAATTCTCATTAAAAAATAAAAACTCATGAAAGTTATTGGTATAGCAAGTTCAATCAGTTTTCTTTTTAATAAAATTTGTCATACTAGAAATTAAATTGAGGAATTTTCTGCTGCGAAACTCTTGTATTCTATCGGCTTTTGTGGCTTTCTAAATGAATTTGGGTCCTCTCATGTATCCATTTTAAGCAAGGAAAAAAAGAAGCAAGGCTTTAGGGATAAAGACAGGATTTTAAAATTAGACTTGATCCAAAGCTTTGGTCTCGATCATTATATTTTGTTGAAAGATGACATTTTAGGGTACGATTGAATGTGGCGCATAGTCATAGAATCTGCTGCCAAAAAAGCAAAACTAAAATCTAAAAACGAAAACCAACAAGGGTTGGGTGCATACCGTGCATTGTTAAGTCACATTGCACTCTTAATGAAAGGACGTAAGTTTGAAGTTTAGAGACAATATTGTTGGGAGAAGCAGCCACGTACCCCGAACATGAACCATAAGACGAACATGCATATTACTAAAAAAATCCAAAAACGAAAACCGTAACTTAAAAACCAGTTAAACAAACACAAAGCCGCATTCCTAGTCCATAGAGCCGACCCTAATCAGACTTGTCTAGCTAGCCCACTGTCCTGCCCAAGCACGACACTGTAAAAGTCTGCTCTTCTCTCTCTTTTGTCCCATATAACCTTCGGAACATGTTTTCACTGTCCCACAGATTCTCTCTATTCTCTCCATTCTCTCCGTATATATATAACCCTCAGGCCACAACATGAACAAACACATATAGACTATACTTTGAAGCTGCTTTTGTTTTGGGTCTGAAAATGCCTACGGATTCCGGAGACCAGAGCTGGCGTTTAAGCAAGGCGCTTAACCCGGGAGCTCCACCGCCAGAACAAGAACAGCTACCGTGTCCGCGTTGCGACTCTACTAATACCAAGTTTTGCTACTACAACAACTATAACTTCTCTCAGCCGCGTCATTTCTGCAAGTCCTGTCGTCGTTACTGGACTCATGGTGGTACTCTCCGGGACATTCCCGTTGGCGGTGGAACCAGGAAAAACGCTAAGCGTTCACGCACCGGCACTGCAGTCTCCCATATCGCCGCCACTACCACCACCACCACAGCGACCAGTCATAATAACTTCCAGTATCCCGCTACGCCAGTCTTGTTGCCGATGTCGGGTAATCAAGGAAGTTTTGGTATCGGTGGTGGAGAATCGAAATGCAATGGTGGTGGTGGTGGAAGTTTTACTTCGTTGTTGAATACTCAAGGTCCTGGTTTTCTGGCTCTTGGTGGGTTTGGGTTTGGTATTGCTCCGGCGCTGGAGGATGTTGGGTTTGGGCTTGGGAGAGGAATGTGGGGCTTTTCAGGAATGGGAGATGCAGCAGCCGCGGTCGGTGGCAACAGTGGCGGGGCTGCTGCTGCGGGAATGGGGAACACATGGCAGTTTGAAGGTGGAGAGAGTGGGTTTGTTGGTGGTGGGGATTGCTTTTCTTGGCCCGATCTTGCTATTTCAACACCCGGAAACGGGCTCAAGTGAATCTTCTCTTTAGGGTTTCTTCATCAAAGTAGGTATAGGACTATGACTTTTGTTTTTGTTCCTTAGATGACTCTAAATGCCATGTGATTTGGTCTGTTTTGTCTACCATTTTCGTTTACAGACATGGCTGAAATCAAAACGATGAGTGTGTAATTCCTGGTGTTGATATGCCCCAACCTTACTTTGTTCCAACATTTAGATAGCAGTGTTGTTTTAAATGACGACTTTACTTTATTTTTCACTTATCTTGTCCAAAAGTTAGAAATAAATTGACTGTAACCTTAAAAAGGGTTTTACTTAACAGTTACAACAAGAAAAAAAAGGGTTGAATTCGTTATAAATGTAGATCGACAGAAGCACACAGATAGCCGAAAGAATTAAATTTATGGTGGTTATAGCTTTTCCCTCAAGAGCCGATTACATGATTCAAGCTGAGAAAATTTAACCCAATCTTACGTCTATGGACCTTATTGGATTAGCATGTCTGTCTTCATTTACAGACGCAAGTATATGGATGTTGTTAAGACTTAAGAGTAGGCTCCAATTAGACTCGGTAATTTGGACACAAAACAATTATGTTCCGTCTTTTTTTTTTGTTTAGCCGACGAATCTTCAAATTTTCTTTTCAGGTCACTTTGTTAACTCTGGAAAACCGATATATTCAACATTTAGCAGGCAATGTTCTCGTAACCCTCTTAGAATTCCTAGCCTCATCGATATGTTGATCAAGTTTAAAACTTTCAGGTTTTCTTTTATTTGGCATAGTGTCAAAAATACCTCTAATGTTTGATTGAATAGTCGTTTTAACCTCTATTTATTTTTTGAAGCAATTTAACCCTTAACGTTTTATTTTGGGTTAAAATGACCCTTCTACTAATGAAAAATGTTAGTCAAATGACGTGACAAACCTACATGGCAGTACACGCCGCGATAGCAGTGTCATATAGACAAATATGCTGACTTTACAGAATGACACATGAGTCAAAAAAATAATTAAAAATCTATAAAATATAAAATATTTTTTCTTTTAACATGTCATTCTATCAAGTCATTTAAAGTTGTTTATCGTCCGTTGACTAACAGTTCTCATCCATAGAGGGACCATTTTGACACAAAATAAAACGTTGAGTGTTAAATTACTTCAAAAAATAGAGACCAAAGTGACTATTCAATCAAAAGGTAAAGACATTTTTTGGCATTACGCCTTTTTTTCCTTGTTATTGCAGGTAAGAAGCTGGGAATTTTTAATCCATTCGCTCTGTATTTGCTTCGAATTATCAATCTTGAACATATCTTCGTGTTCCTTTGAACCTTCAATAACTGGAACTGGGGGTTCTGATTCTGACTTAAGTGTCGTAGTTTTATTCAAGCCTAAGTTGAAAAATACTAGCTTGTTTACAGTAGCTGGAATTATTCGAACATTAAGATTCGCACATAAGCAGTCTAATTTCATCAACTTCAAAACAAATGCAGGTTTTGATGATCAGTCTAATTTCCCTATTATGATTATTTTCCTTTTGTCAATGCTATAAGGCGCTTCATATGTTCAAAAAAATATGTCTCTTGTTTCCATTGCAGCCTAACGAGATTTCAGGAACTATGCTTTAAAGAGTGGGATGAATACATTCCGAGGAATTTAGGTCGAGCAGTGTGACCCTGTGACCGAACGACTCTAGCTGGGATTAGAGCTTGAACCAGTTCCATGCACCATGTCATACCCCATGTACTAGAACAAAGTGCTTCTGGTTCCGGTTCTCGGTCTCTGCCATTATTTTCTTGTTGGAGATAAATTGAAAGCATCTAGTAATTCAGACATCATATACAATAAGAAAACATTATACGAATCCAAGACGTCGGTTTAGACATTAAAACGACATAACGAACTCAATTCCAACACATAGGGTCGAGAAGTCCCTTTTAAGTAAATAGTATTATACAGTGAATGATGGCATCTCAAGAAAGTAAAAAGTATATAGATAATAAATGACATGGTATTTACAAGCTGATGGATTCAATTATTGCACCTTCCTATCATACCTTCAGATAGCTTTCATCTGATCATCACTTTGCTTTGCTACAAGTTCCATTCATGCATTTAAGAATACCTCGAGTAAATGAACAGTTTTCACCCGATTTCAATAAGCTTGTCCAGTCCAGTAATCAGCTGAGCATGGTTGGATGCCCACTGTGGAGCATCCTCTTGATCATATCCATTCCGAATGCAGAATCTGATGAACTGAGTAATGGCAGCACAATATTAACTCACCATTTCTAAACATGTTCCTCATTGAAATTTCCTAACACACAGAGATGAGAATGGCAACAACAGCTCATCAAAACAAAAGCAAAGGGATCGAGTGCCAGTCAATAGATCCTAGTTTACTTGATCAATTTGACTGAAGCTATTTTTCGCATGCTTTGTTCAAATATCTCAATCGGAAAAATGAGAACATCAACAGTTTACTCAATCAAGCCAAAAGCCACTCAAAAATATGTATGTATCATGCATACTCTGCAACAGATGACAATAGGATAATATAATGAATGCTAGGAAGTAAATTTTACTAGATTCAAAAAGAATCACAGTGCTGTTTTATTCCTACTTTGAGTTGGAATCTGCTTTTAGATTCACCAATTAAAATCTTTAACCAGTCATTTATTTCACAAACTTCTTAGACAAACTCTTTCTGTATTCTTTGACTTTCCAACTTTATATTTTAAGTAAGAAGATTTTGACAAGAAACACCAAAGTTCTGGTGCAAAAGAGCAGAACAAATAACAATGCAACTTTCCACTGCCATGATTCATCTTACAACTAACCTGGAAAAAAAGAGAAAAATTAATGAAGAGAGAATTGACCTTGGTATGGTAATTTCATATGGAAAATAGATAACACCCTCGGATATAGGCGGCACATGGTCCTTCTTCTCATTAACGAACTTTATTATTTGAAACAGAACCTCTCGAATAGATGCTTCAACCATTGCCCTGCGAGAACTCCTCTCCTCAATAGCACTCTCTATTTTAATGAACATAAACAACCACAAAGGAAGTAGAAAATAAATTAGTTCTCAAAGAAAGTAAAAACAATTTACAATTTTTTAAAGTCAAGGGTTTAAGCATGTCTGTACCTCCGGGGTCAACGACCACTTTGGTATGATGAGATTTGCTTGAATGGTGTTTTGGGTGTTGAGTGACATTCAAATTGACATACCATTGCTCCCAATACAAGCGTTCGGTTTTGTTAGTGAACCAAGATGGCTGCTTGCTTTTCACCTCATAAAACGATAAGCATATCTGCACCACAAGTGAAGAACTCATATTCGAAACAAGATGCATGCTAAAAAGTACAAGGCAATGACCATATATATCACGAAAACAAAACCTTAACATAAACCAGAGGCAATGGCCAATGGTTACTACATTCTAAATGAGTTCGCAAGAACTATAACTGAAGTGGATATAACAGACCTGACTTTTCTTATTGGGATGTTTTTCCACCCAACTTATGAAATGATCAATCCTCTCATCGATTTTCTTCTCAAGTTCCACATCCCCACATTGCACCTACTCATCACAAATCCGAATTCGGGGAACATGCAAAACACAGATTTCAAACGCTAGTGAAAAATCAGGAAATAGAAGCAGTAATTTCAATTGGAAAAGTAGAACCAAAAACATAAATTACTCACATAAGTAATTTCAAAAAGCTCCAAATCAACATCTTTGGGCCGAACTAGACCTAATGCTCTATGAAACACTATCGTATGTAAAATGCCTGCCACCATGAATTTAAAAGGAAAGAAAAAAATAAACTTTAACTGCTCAAATATAGACATTAATTATTGAAAAAAGGAACATATAGAAATTGAAGATTGAACTTACAACGCAAAACTTCGCGTATTTCGAAGTGCTCCACTTCCTAAATGGAAATTTGTTAAATTCAGCGAAAAGTAAAGGAAATTTTCAAACAGAAGAATAAACAGTACGTTTCAATTTGTAAGAGTGAAAGAAACAGCAAAGAGGAAATTTTGATTACCAGTTCTTTGAGTTGACAGACTTCGCAGTTCATGATGATAGTATCAAGAGGGAGAAAAAACCAAAACAAACAAATAGAAAACAAAAAAAATAATGAAAATTGGATCGATCAAACCCTAGATTTCGATCGTGGATTGTTTTACTTTGGTGAATCGATCTGTTAATCGAGGAGAGTCTTCCTTTTACTTCGTTTAAGAAAAAAAATATATTCTTCTTCCCTTTTTCCCCCTTTTTCTGGTTTTTGGATAACAAAATTAAAATTGCTTACGTAAGTATGAATATAATGTGTTAAGGCTTAGTTTGTGGTTAATTTTAAAAAGTGTAGTTAAAAAAGTGATTTTCAAACTAGCTGTTGAAAAGTATTTTTGAAAAATTAGTTAATGTTTGTTATTGAAGTCAAAAAGTGATTTTCATGAGATAAAAAGTTTATTTTAGACATGATATTAAAAAGTAAAAGTAAATTTAGGTGATTGTTCAATTTAATTAATGTTATGATTTATGAAATAAATCAATTTCAATTATAATAAAAAATATCTTTTTATAAAATTTAATTTGAAAATATAAATTACATTCTAGATTATATACGGACATACCACTTACACATTAATAATAAATATAAAATAAAATACAAATAAAACAATTTTATTCTTAATATAAATATTATAAAATATATATTATTTTACAATTATGTATGCATAAACATTATTTTAACAATAAATTATAATTAAATAATAAGGGTAAAAAAGTAATTTTATTTTTAAACTAGCTTTTCCACCCAAGAAGCTATAAAATCCAGCTTCTTGGTTTGGGTGAAAAACTAGTTTTAAAAGCAACAAAAAACATCCTGTTTTAACTAAAAGCACTTAAAAAAATGATTTTTGGTTGCGAAACGCAACCAAAAACAGGCCCTAACTCCGGGTACTCAAAATTACGTCACTTATGTTCTTATCTAATAACAATTACTCATTTTACTGTTATTTTTATATTATTAATTTAATGATATAATAACTTTTAAAAAATTGTTTTTAAATGGCATGGAAAAAATTATTGAAGATATATTGGTTGGAAAAATGATGGGAGAAAAAAATAGTAAAGTAGGTAGTTTTTATTGAATGATACTATGATTGATGTGATAAGTTAGACCCATGATATAATTTTTTTAAGGAAAATTTATTATATGAACACAGTTCACCATGTCATTCGTGGTCCTAGACTAGGGATGTAAAAACAGGTAATCGGATGGGTTTCAGGTCGGGTAAAATCGGGTACAAGTCATTTCAGGTCATTTTTCTATTTTGACTCGACTCGGGTCGGGTGCGGGTCCATTTCAGGTCGGGTCCATTTCAGGTCGGGTTCATTTCAGGTCGGGTCAAAACGGGTCGGGTCCAAAGTAGATAATTGACAGGTTAATTCGGGTTCGGATACACTTCAGGTCGGGTCCATTTCAGGTCGGATCCATTTCAGGTCGGGTCCGTTTCAGGTCGGGTCCGTTTCAGGTTGGGTTCATTTCAGGTCGGTTGCATTTCAGGTCGGGTGCATTTCAGGTCGGGTAATTTTAGGTCGGGTAGTTTTAGGTCGGGGTATTTTTAGGATTGAAATTCGTATTGAGTTTGAGTTCGGTACAACTGTATAAGTAGTCGATAGACTTTAGGTTGGCCTTCGTCAATCGTCATTGATTTGGAGTTAATTATTTAAAGTCATATCAAATTAAAATTATAAAACATTGGAGTAATTAAAAAAATACTAAAAAGGGGTCAATTTGGATTAAAAATAAAGTTTCACGGATTATAATGAACAAAAATATCAAATTAAAATTATAAAACATTAGACAAATTTAAAAGAAAACAATGAAAAATGGTCAATTTGGAATAAAAATAAAATTTTGGGGACTGTAATGAACAAAAAATATCAAATTAAAAGTATAAAAATTAGAGTAATTAAAAAAACAATATGTAACACCCGAGTTTAGGGGTTAGGTAAAAATAATATTTTAATATTATTTTGGGCTCGGTTTTATACTCTAAATAATATTTCGAGTTGTTTTCAAAATTAATCAATTTGGGTTAATCACGTTTTAAGATTAAACCACATTCAACCATGAATTTACCTCCCTTGTAAATGCCCCATTTCATTAAGGGCAAACAAGTCTTTTGAGCTTCAAAAATTATCACATGTCAAATAAACACCCACCCTTCTCATCTTCTTCCCTTCACTCTTTCAAGAAAACCACCGTTACCTTCTTCTCTCCTTGGAGATTCAATGTTCCATCACCTCCCTTCATCGTTTCAACTCCATTTTGAAAGGTAAGAGTATTTTTGACTTCCCTTCATCCCCCCTTCATGAAAGTACTCTTCTTTTTCATTCTCATGGAGTTTTTAGAAATGGAGGTTTTGAATGTTTTGAATTAAAAATGAGATTTTTAGGTTGAGAAATGAAGTATTTTGATTTGTTATGCTTAGTTATGGTATATAGAAGCCAAAGGGTATATCATATGTGAATTTCAAATGGTTTTAATCAATTTTCGGAATTTGGCTTTAAAGGGGTTTTTGGGAGGTTTTAAAGTGTATTTTGGGGCTGTTTAATGTTGGTTCTCGAGGGCTGATGTTAGTATTATATATGAGGGCTGCTTTGGGTGTGTTTGATGGTTATTTAGATGCTTGAATTGGAAGATATTGGTGGGCTTTAAGGGCAGCTCGGAAATCTTGTTTTTGGTCTAATTTTGGGTGTTGAATGCTTGGAAATGGTAATCCGGGTTAATTTCGATGACAAGATATTGATTGTGGATGTTTTGTTTGTGTTTGGGATTGATTAGAGTCAAGTTTGGGCATCGGTGAAGCATCGGAAGAGAATCCGGGAAATTAAAGAAGAGTCGCTTGCTTGGTCTTTGAGCTTGGAAGCTTAGGTGAGTGGTTAATTGTTTTAAACGGTTTTAAATTGGTTGGTTCGAGTATATGGACTAGGTTGGGCTTGGTAGACCCACCTAGAGTTAGGATTAGGGTGGTAGCCTAATCCTAAACTTGATCTAGAGCCTTTGGTTGAACTCATTATATGGTTGTGTATGTCTCGTATGAATTGTGGTATGAATGTCTATGTATATTGCTTTATACATGTGAAATGAGATTTGAACTTGTGATGCTTGAGACATGCATGATGATGGTTGTTGGTGAATACGTGCTAAGCACAAGGTTGTTGAAATGAGTAATGTGAAGCGAGTAAATATTGGCACTAGTAAACTTAAATACAAATGATCGATCATTAGGATGTTAGTGTGTACACATGAGTCAAAGTCGCGCGTGGCCTTGGTGGCGTTGAGTCACCAAGGAGGAGTACGGGTACGCCCGGAAATGGTATTTAAATATTGTCGGTGATGAGTGGAATCCCATCGACGGGGCGTGAGGATGAGTGGAATCCCCTCCGCGAGACCGGTGATGAGTGTAATCCCACCGTCAGGTAATGGTTGTGTTGTTGGATGTGAGTCCAACGGTTATCCGTGTATTTGAGTCTTAACTAGGTGCCAATGTTGATTGATATGTGTATCAATGTGTTGAGATATATGAGCTGATTGGATGTTTAAATGTGATTACATGTATAGTGTTGAGCTCATGGTTATGGCATATATGTGATATGTTGTTCATGCATTTTATCTTGTGGACCCTTGTCATGATTGTGGTTACCTTGGCTAGATCGTGCTCGGACCTTGCAATGTTGAGGTTTGTTTTTAGAGCTTACCCTCACTAAGCATCATTGCTTACGCTCTCTTTGTTCAACATTGCAGATCCTTAGTTCGTGGGTTGCTCGGGCAAGCGGAGGGCCTCCAAGTGTGGTTTTGGCTTGATTTCATCAAGTATGGATTTCAATGTTAAACGTGTAATAGTTTAAGCAATGGGATGTGTAATGCTTTGTGGTTGTTGTTGGTTGCTAGGAGCATGTTTAGACTCCTTAATATATTGCTTTTGTATGGATGCGTTGCTATGTTGAATGCTTAATGTGTGATGGTATGTTTTAGAATGTGTAGGTTGCCTTGTGTATGTGTGCAAGACTTTCATGATGTCTTGTCCCTTTTAAGGTCCTTTGTGTTCTTATGCATGTCAATATTGCATGAATTGCTCCTTAACTAGAATGCTATGTATGAGTGTTTTAGTCTATGTATGATTGACTCCCTTGACTTAATTATGTATGCTTACATGTTTGTATATGCTTAGGTGAGTCGAAAATTGCATCTAGAGTCGTGTTTGAGGTCGTTTAGCTAACATTTGTGGTTTTACAGTGCAGGGCGTATCGATACGCCTAAGGGCCGTATCGATACGGCTTTGCTCTGAGAACACAAGTTTGGCTGGGCGTATCGATGCGTGGGGTGTATCGATACGGTCCCAACTCTCTGGAATCCTGTGGAGTTGTGGAGTGTATGGCGTATCGATACGGTGTCCAAGCGTATCGATACGGTTCAACCTAGTTGACCAAGTGGTGTTGACCGAGAAGGGCATATCGATACGCTCGAGGGCTGTATCGATACGGTCTTCTTATGTTGACCATAGGGTGTTGACCTTGGTCGAGGCGTATCGATACCCTCTGAAGGCGTATCGATACGTCCTGTTTAAAAGAGGAAATTGTGTCGTTTTAATGTGCTGTTTTGGTTGGTCGATGCCATGATGTTTGTGTTTTCCGCTGACGTGTTTCACATAGGGCTTAATAAGGCAATTAGACAAGATTAGTTAATAAAAAAAATGGGTTGCTAACCGAGGGGGAACCTCAACGGGTTTCGCTTCGGTTTTCCCCGTGTGGCCCACTCGAACCGGTTATCCGACCAGACCGGGACGAGGGGGTTACACTTGTTGGTATCAGAGCCTAAGGTTACCGAGACCTTGGGCAGGTAAGTGAGGTAAGTTTAAGCTTTTGCTTGATATGCGCGGTGTTTGCTTGCTTGTAAGAATGGTTGCCTGTTTGACGAGCATGTTGCTTGTTTTATTCAAAGCATGTGTGTATGAGTCCCATTGCTACTATTACATTGAAAAATGGTTTTGTTTTAGTGAGGGAACGTACTTGAACACTTGGAAGCCTTGCCTTGCTAACCCAACTGTATGTTTTATTGTTGTGGTTGTAGTTAATTTTCGTGAGAGCAATGTCTAGACCGAGAGGTAGACCGAGGGTGGTTCATCAGGAACCACGGGTTGCGGCTCCTGTTGAGCCGGCTGTTGGTGTGGAGGCTCATCTGGAAGGGCCGGTGGCTGCGGGAGTTGGCGCTCCACCACCACCTCCACCACCACCTCCTCCACCACCTGGAGCTGGAGGTGAAGATGGAGTCGGAGGAGATGGACCTCAAGGTGGCCAAGGTGGCCAAGGTCCAGCTGGAATTGACATGACACCGCTAGTGCAAGCGATAGCGGGAGCGTTTCAGGCCGCAGTTGCGGGAGCTCAGGCTGCAGCTCAGCCTAGGTGTGATGATGCTAGTCTCCCTTTGGAGAGGCTCCGTAGTCTGGGAGCCGAGGAGTTTAGAGGATCTACACCGGAGAGATCGGAGTTATGGTTGGAGAAGACAGTTCGTATCTTGGCTCAGATGGGTTGTGCGGGCGCACGTAGATTGGGTTGTGTGATCTCATTGCTTCAGGGTGATGCCTACACCTGGTGGGTCACCATTACAGCCGGGGTCCCAGAGATAGAGATTGATTGGGAATTCTTTGAGTTTGCCTTCCGGAAGAGGTACTTGGGACCGAGGTACCTAGATGAGAAGAAGAGAGAGTTCATGGCTCTCACTCAGGGAGATGCTTCAGTGACTGATTATGAGATTCGTTTCGTTCGTCTGAGTCAGTATGCTCCAGAGTTAGTACCCACTGAGAGGGCTCGATGTGATCGTTTCAGATACGGACTTCATGAGGAAGTCAAGAGGTATACCTTGGCTTCTGATTATTCTGACTTTGATGTCTTGGTTGCTAGAGCCAAGGACATTGAGCATAGCTTGGGGCTGACCAAGCGTTCTGGGGGATCTAGTTCTGGTAAGAGGCACAACAACTTTGATGGTAGAGATGCTAAGAGGCACAGAGGTGGCGGACATCAGTTTGATCAGAGACGTGGCAGTGGCCACTATGGTAGAGGCCATCAGGGCCATAGAGGAGGAGGGTGTTTGCCCGAGTGTGCACAGTGTGGGAGGCAGCACACTGGAGAGTGCTGGGGTAACTTCCATGCTTGTTGGAACTGCGGATCGAGGGATCACTTTAGGAGGGACTGTCCACGTCAGGCAGCTCAGGCACCGAACATTGCTCAGGCTCCTGCGAGAGGTAACGTTTTTCAGAGAGGCCGTGGGCGCGGTCGTGGCTACTTCCAGCCTAGGGCTGATGCACCTAGGGGAGATGCTCAGAGGAACCTTGCTCATGTTGTGGCTGTGCAGCCAGAGGCGGGAGGACCATCGAGAGTTTATGCTCAGAGAGAGGCCGGGAACGACACCGATGTGATAGCAGGTAATTTCGAGTTACAGTCTATGTCTTTGCTTTCTTTGGTTGATTCGGGTTCTACGCATTCCTACATTCTGAGTGAGCATGCACAGAAGTTAGATATTCCTGTAGAGATCTTAGATGTAGGTATGCATGTTACTAGTTCCTTTGGTGAGACAGTTGTGGTTAGACGTATGTATAGGAGGTGTCCGCTGAAGATTCAGGGTCATGTGTTCTCAGTTGATATGATGGAACTTCCCTTTCATGGTTTTGACATTATACTGGGTATGGACTGGTTGGTCGAGCATCGGGCTAGTGTGGATTTTGAGGCAAAGAGAATTTCTTTGAAGCTTTCTGATGACTACGAGGTAGTGGTAGTGGGCGAGAACATTAAGTTCTTGTCTAATGTGGTGTCAGCTTTAGAGGCTCATAGATTGATGGACTCTGGATGTGGGGCCTATTTAGCTTATGTTATGAATCCGGATATGAGTGAAGCTAGACCGAAGGATATCAGAACAGTGTGTGACTTTCCAGATGTGTTTCCTGAAGAGTTGCCGGGTTTGCCTCCTGACAGAGATGTTGAGTTTGTGATTGAGACAGTTTCAGGGTCTAACCCAGTTTCGATAGCTCCGTATCGTATGGCTCCGAAGGAGTTGAAAGAATTGAAGAGTCAGTTGCAAGAATTATTAGACCGTGGTTTCATTAGGCCTAGTAGTTCTCCGTGGGGTGCTCCAATGTTATTTGTGAAAAAGAAAGATGGTAGTATGCGCATGTGCATTGACTATAGGCAGCTGAATCAGTTGACTGTGAAGAACAAATATCCGTTGCCTCGTATAGATGATTTGTTTGATCAGTTGAGAGGTGCTTCAGTGTTCTCGAAGATAGATCTGAGATCCGGGTACTATCAGTTGAAGGTGAAAGAGTGTGATGTTCCAAAGACAGCTTTTTGGACTAGATATGGTCACTATGAGTTTCTTGTGATGCCATTTGGGCTCACGAATGCACCACCAGCCTTCATGGACATGATGAACAGAATTTTCAGAGACTATCTAGACCGGTTTGTGGTTGTCTTCATTGATGATATACTTGTGTACTCGAAGACAGAAGAAGAGCATGATGAGCACTTGAGATTTGTTTTACAGAGATTGTTGAGCAATCAGTTGTATGCGAAGCTTAGTAAATGTGAGTTCTGGATTCGAGAGGTTGTATTTCTTGGCCACGTTGTTTCAGCCGAGGGTATCCGTGTTGATCCGTCGAAGATTGAGGCTATTGTTGAGTGGAAACAACCTAAGTCCGTGACCGAGATTAGGAGTTTCCTAGGATTAGCCGGTTACTATAGGAGGTTTGTTGATGGCTTCTCTAGAGTAGCTGCTCCCTTGACTAAATTGTTGCAAAAAGGAGTTAAGTTTGAATGGTCAGATGCAAGACAGAAAGCTTTTGAGAAATTGAAAGAAGCTTTGACGAATGCTCCAGTGTTAGTGCAACCTGTTTCAGGTAAGGAGTTTGTGATCTACAGTGATGCTTCCTACATAGGCTTAGGATGCGTTTTGATGCAAGATAGAAGAGTTGTTGCTTATGCTTCGAGACAGTTGAAGGTTCATGAGAAGAACTATCCTACTCATGGTATAGAACTAGCCGCAGTTGTTTTTGCATTGAAGATTTGGCGACACTATTTGTATGGTGAGAAGTGTATAGTTTACACCGATCACAAGAGCTTGAAGTACTTGATGACACAGAAAGAGTTGAATTTGAGACAGAGAAGATGGCTAGAGCTGTTGAAAGATTATGATTTGACCATTGAATACCATCCGGGTAAAGCAAATGTAGTAGCCGATGCCTTGAGTAGAAAAGTGGCCGTTGAGTTGAGAGCTATGTTTGCTAGGTTGAGTGTGTCCGATGATGGTGGTCTGATCACCGAGTTACAAGTGAAGCCTTCTTTGATTCAGTTGATTAGAGAGAAGCAGTTGCAAGATGTAAGCCTAGTTCCCCATGTTCAAGACATAGCCGAAGGAAGACCAGCTGAGTATAGTTTCAGTGGTGAGAGTTTGTTGTGCTTTAGAGATAGAATTGTTGTACCGGAAGATGTTGAGCTGAGACGTCAGATTTTGAGTGAAGCACATTCGAGTCCCTTTTCTATGCATCCGGGTAGTACCAAGATGTACCGAGATTTGAAGAATGATTACTTCTGGGTTGGTTTGAAAAGAGATGTAGCCGAATATGTGAGCCGTTGCATGGTTTGTCAGAGAGTGAAGGCGGAACATCAGGTTCCTTCAGGTTTGCTACAGCCTTTGAAGATTCCGGAATGGAAATGGGAGAGGATCACCATGGATTTTGTATCGGGGTTACCTTTGTCTCCTTCGAAGAAGAATTCAGTTTGGGTGATTGTTGACAGGTTCACCAAGTGTGCTCACTTCTTAGCAGTGAACACTACGGATTCCTTAGACAAGTTGGCAAACTTGTACATTCGTGAGATTGTGAGACTTCATGGAGTTCCGAAGTCTGTAGTTTCAGATAGGGATCCTAGATTTACTTCGAGGTTCTGGAGTTGTTTACATAGTGCTTTGGGTAGTCGTCTGCATTTCAGCACATCTTATCATCCGCAGTCCGATGGGCAGTCAGAGCGAGTGATACAGATTCTAGAGGATATGCTTCGTTGTTGTGTGATTGACTTTCAGGGTTCATGGGAGAAACATTTACCGTTAGTTGAGTTTGCTTACAACAACAGTTACCAGTCTAGTATACATATGGCACCTTATGAGGCTTTGTATGGAAGACGGTGTAGGACTCCGATTTGTTGGGCTGAGACAGGTCAGAGGTTGTTACCTATGCCGGACTTGCTTAAGGGAACTACCGATAAAGTGAAGTTGATATGTGACCGCTTGAAAGCAGCTTCCGATCGACAGAAGTCTTATGCAGATTTGAAGAGGAAAGAGGTTGAGTACTCAGTGGGTGAGAAAGTGTTTCTGAAGGTATCTCCGTGGAAGAAAGTAATGAGATTTGGCCGGAAGGGCAAGTTGAGTCCGAGGTTCATTGGCCCGTATGAGATAGTTGAGCGGATTGGGCCTGTAGCTTATCGGTTGAGGTTACCTTCTGAGTTAGAAAAGATCCATGATGTCTTTCATGTGTCTATGCTTAGGAGATATAGATCGGATCCTTCTCATGTGATGCCCGTTGAGGAAATAGAGTTGAATCCGGATTTGTCTTATAATGAAGAGCCCGTTGAGATACTTGCTTCTGAAAGCAAGGTGTTGCGTGGCAAGACCATAGAGTTGGTCAAGGTGTTGTGGAGACATAGAGGTGTGGAAGAGGCCACGTGGGAGAGAAAAGCAGATATGGTTGAGCAGTTTCCGTATCTGTTTCCACCAGGTAATTTCGGGGACGAAATTTCCTTAAGTGGGGGAGAGTTGTAACACCCGGGTTTAGGGGTTAGGTGAAAATAATATTTTAATATTATTTTGGGCTCGGTTTTATACTCTAAATAATATTTCGAGTTGTTTTCAAAATTAATCAATTTGGGTTAATCACGTTTTAAGATTAAACCACATTCAACCATGAATTTACCTCCCTTGTAAATGCCCCATTTCATTAAGGGCAAACAAGTCTTTTGAGCTTCAAAAATTATCACATGTCAAATAAACACCAACCCTTCTCATCTTCTTCCCTTCACTCTTTCAAGAAAACCACCGTTACCTTCTTCTCTCCTTGGAGATTCACTGTTCCATCACCTCCCTTCATCGTTTCAACTCCGTTTTGAAAGGTAAGAGTATTTTTGACTTCCCTTCATCCTCCCCTTCATGAAAGTACTCTTCTTTTTCATTCTCATGGAGTTTTTAGAAATGGAGGTTTTGAATGTTTTGAATTAAAAATGAGATTTTTATGTTGAGAAATGAAGTATTTTGATTTGTTATGCTTAGTTATGGTATATAGAAGCCAAAGGGTATATCATATGTGAATTTCAAATGGTTTTAATCAATTTTCGGAATTTGGCTTTAAAGGGGTTTTTGGGAGGTTTTAAAGTGTATTTTGGGGCTGTTTAATGTTGGTTCTCGAGAGCTGATGTTAGTATTATATATGAGGTCTGCTTTGGGTGTGTTTGATGGTTATTTAGATGCTTGAATTGGAAGATATTGGTGGGCTTTAAGGGCAGCTCAGAAATCCTGTTTTTGGTCTAATTTTGGGTGTTGAATGCTTGGAAATGGTAATCCGGGTTAATTTCGATGACAAGATATTGATTGTGGATGTTTTGTTTGTGTTTGGGATTGATTAGAGTCAAGTTTGGGCATCGGTGAAGCATCGGAAGAGAATCCGGGAAATTGAAGAAGAGTCGCTTGCTTGGTCTTTGAGCTTGGAAGCTTAGGTGAGTGGTTAATTGTTTTAAACGGTTTTAAATTGGTTGGTTCGAGTATATGGACTAGGTTGGGCTTGGTAGACCCACCTAGAGTTAGGATTAGGGTGGTAGCCTAATCCTAAACTTGATCTAGAGCCTTTGATTGAACTCATTATATGGTTGTGTATGTCTCGTATGAATTGTGGTATGAATGTCTATGTATATTGCTTTATACATGTGAAATGAGATTTGAACTTGTGATGCTTGAGACATGCATGATGATGGTTGTTGGTGAATACGTGCTAAGCACAAGGTTGTTGAAATGAGTAATGTGAAGCGAGTAAATATTGGCACTAGTAAACTTAAATACAAATGATCGATCATTAGGATGTTAGTGTGTACACATGAGTCAAAGTCGCGCGTGGCCTTGGTGGCGTTGAGTCACCAAGGAGGAGTACGGGTACGCCCGGAAATGGTATTTAAATATTGTCGGTGATGAGTGGAATCCCATCGACGGGGCGTGAGGATGAGTGGAATCCCCTCCGCGAGACCGGTGATGAGTGTAATCCCACCGTCAGGTAATGGTTGTGTTGTTGGATGTGAGTCCAACGGTTATCCGTGTATTTGAGTCTTAACTAGGTGCCAATGTTGATTGATATGTGTATCAATGTGTTGAGATATATGAGCTGATTGGATGTTTAAATGTGATTACATGTATGGTAGTGTTGAGCTCATGGTTATGGCATATATGTGATATGTTGTTCATGCATTTTATCTTGTGGACCCTTGTCATGATTGTGGTTACCTTGGCTAGATCGTGCTCGGACCCTGCAATGTTGAGGTTTGTTTTTAGAGCTTACCCTCACTAAGCATCATTGCTTACGCTCTCTTTGTTCAACGTTGCAGATCCTTAGTTCGTGGGTTGCTCGGGCAAGCGGAGGGCCTCCAAGTGTGGTTTTGGCTTGATTTCATCAAGTATGGATTTCAATGTTAAACGTGTAATAGTTTAAGCAATGGGATGTGTAATGCTTTGTGGTTGTTGTTGGTTGCTAGGAGCATGTTTAGACTCCTTAATATCTTGCTTTTGTATGGATGTGTTGCTATGTTGAATGCTTAATGTGTGATGGTATGTTTTAGAATGTGTAGGTTGCCTTGTGTATGTGTGCAAGCCTTTCATGATGTCTTGTCCCTTTTAAGGTCCTTTGTGTTCTTATGCATGTCAATATTGCATGAATTGCTCCTTAACTAGAATGCTATGTATGAGTGTTTTAGTCTATGTATGATTGACTCCCTTGACTTAATTATGTATGCTTACATGTTTGTATATGCTTAGGTGAGTCGAAAATTGCATCTAGAGTCGTGTTTGAGGTCGTTTAGCTAACATTTGTGGTTTTACAGTGCAGGGCGTATCGATACGCCTAAGGGCCGTATCGATACGGCCTTGCTCTGAGAACACAAGTTTGGCTGGGCGTATCGATGCGTGGGGTGTATCGATACGGTCCCAACTCTCTGGAATCCTGTGGAGTTGTGGAGTGTATGGCGTATCGATACGGTGTCCAAGCGTATCGATACGGTTCAACCTAGTTGACCAAGTGGTGTTGACCGAGAAGGGCGTATCGATACGCTCGAGGGCTGTATCGATACGGTCTTCTTATGTTGACCATAGGGTGTTGACCTTGGTCGAGGCGTATCGATACCCTCTGAAGGCGTATCGATACGTCCTGTTTAAAAGAGGAAATTGTGTCGTTTTAATGTGCTGTTTTGGTTGGTCGACGCCATGATGTTTGTGTTTTCCGCTGACGTGTTTCACATAGGGCTTAATAAGGCAATTAGACAAGATTAGTTAATAAAAAAAATGAGTTGCTAACCGAGGGGGAACCTCAACGGGTTTCGCTTCGGTTTTCCCCGTGTGGCCCACTCGAACTGGTTATCTGACCAGACCGGGACGAGGGGGTTACACTTGTTGGTATCAGAGCCTAAGGTTACCGAGACCTTGGGCAGGTAAGTGAGGTAAGTTTAAGCTTTTGCTTGATATGCGCGGTGTTTGCTTGCTTGTAAGAATGGTTGCCTGTTTGACGAGCATGTTGCTTGTTTTATTCAAAGCATGTGTGTGTGAGTCCCATTGCTACTATTACATTGAAAAATGGTTTTGTTTTAGTGAGGGAACGTACTTGAACACTTGGAAGCCTTGCCTTGCTAACCCAACTGTATGTTTTATTGTTGTGGTTGTAGTTAATTTTCGTGAGAGCAATGTCTAGACCGAGAGGTAGACCGAGGGTGGTTCGTCAGGAACCACGGGTTGCGGCTCCTGTTGAGCCGGCTGTTGGTGTGGAGGCTCATCTGGAAGGGCCGGTGGCTGCGGGAGTTGGCGCTCCACCACCACCTCCACCACCACCTCCTCCACCACCTGGAGCTGGAGGTGAAGATGGACTCGGAGGAGATGGACCTCAAGGTGGCCAAGGTGGCCAAGGTCCAGCTGGAATTGACATGACACCGCTAGTGCAAGCGATAGCGGGAGCGTTTCAGGCCGCAGTTGCGGAAGCTCAGGCTGCAGCTCAGCCTAGGTGTGATGATGCTAGTCTCCCTTTGGAGAGGCTCCGTAGTCTGGGAGCCGAGGAGTTTAGAGGATCTACACCGGAGAGATCGGAGTTATGGTTGGAGAAGACAGTTCGTATCTTGGCTCAGATGGGTTGTGCGGGCGCACGTAGATTGGGTTGTGTGATCTCATTGCTTCAGGGTGATGCCTACACCTGGTGGGTCACCATTACAGCCGGGGTCCCAGAGACAGAGATTGATTGGGAATTCTTTGAGTTTGCCTTCCGGAAGAGGTACTTGGGACCGAGGTACCTAGATGAGAAGAAGAGAGAGTTCATGGCTCTCACTCAGGGAGATGCTTTAGTGACTGATTATGAGATTCGTTTCGTTCGTCTGAGTTAGTATGCTCCAGAGTTAGTACCCACTGAGAGGACTCGATGTGATCGTTTCAGATACGGACTTCATGAGGAAGTCAAGAGGTATACCTTGGCTTCTGATTATTCTGACTTTGATGTCTTGGTTGCTAGAGCCAAGGACATTGAGCATAGCTTGGGGCTGACCAAGCGTTTTGGGGGATCTAGTTCTGGTAAGAGGCACAACAACTTTGATGGTAGAGATGCTAAGAGGCACAGAGGTGGCGGACATCAGTTTGATCAGAGACGTGGCAGTGGCCACCATGGTAGAGGCCATCAGGGCCATAGAGGACGAGGGCGTTTGCCCGAGTGTGCACAGTGTGGGAGGCAGCACACTGGAGAGTGCTGGGGTAACTTCCATGCTTGTTGGAACTGCGGATCGAGGGATCACTTTAGGAGGGACTGTCCACGTCAGGCAGCTCAGGCACCGAACATTGCTCAGGCTCCTGCGAGAGGTAACGATTTTCAGAGAGGCCGTGGGCGCGGTCGTGGCTACTTCCAGCCTAGGGCTGATGCACCTAGGGGAGATGCTCAGAGGAACCTTGCTCATGTTGTGGCTGTGCAGCCAGAGGCGGGAGGACCAGCGAGAGTTTATGCTCAGAGAGAGGCCGGGAACGACACCGATGTGATAGCAGGTAATTTCGAGTTACAGTCTATGTCTTTGCTTTCTTTGGTTGATTCGGGTTCTACGCATTCCTACATTCTGAGTGAGCATGCACAGAAGTTAGATATTCATGTAGAGATCTTAGATGTAGGTATGCATGTTACTAGTTCCTTTGGTGAGACAGTTGTGGTTAGACGTATGTATAGGAGGTGTCCGCTGAAGATTCAGGGTCATGTGTTCTCAGTTGATATGATGGAACTTCCCTTTCATGGTTTTGACATTATACTGGGTATGGACTGGTTGGTCGAGCATCGGGCTAGTGTGGATTTTGAGGCAAAGAGAATTTCTTTGAAGCTTTCTGATGACTACGAGGTAGTGGTAGTGGGCGAGAACATTAAGTTCTTGTCTAATGTGGTGTCAGCTTTAGAGGCTCATAGATTGATGGACTCTGTATCGATACGGTCTTCTTATGTTGACCATAGGGTGTTGACCTTGGTCGAGGCGTATCGATACCCTCTGAAGGCGTATCGATACGTCCTGTTTAAAAGAGGAAATTGTGTCGTTTTAATGTGCTGTTTTGGTTGGTCGACGCCATGATGTTTGTGTTTTCCGCTGACGTGTTTCACATAGGGCTTAATAAGGCAATTAGACAAGATTAGTTAATAAAAAAAATGGGTTGCTAACCGAGGGGGAACCTCAACGGGTTTCGCTTCGGTTTTCCCCGTGTGGCCCACTCGAACCGGTTATCCGACCAGACCGGGACGAGGGGGTTACACAATAAGTAGATGTCAATTTAGAATTAAAATAAAGTTAAGGGACTAGAATGAAGAAAATATCAAATTAAAAAAAATAAATGTGGGTCAATTTGGAATAAAAATAAAGTTTTAGGGTCTAGAATATGAAAATATCAAATTAAAATTATAAAACATTGGACGAATTAAAAAAACAATGAATAGGGGTGTAACCCCCTCGTCCCGGTCTGGTTGGATGACCGGTCAAAGTGGACCACACGGGGAAAACCGAAGCGAAACCCGTTAAGGTTCCTCTTCGGTTAACGACCCAGAAAATTTCTTTTAACTTTATCTTGTCTATAAATGCACATTTATTTCCTATGTGATCACAGCAACGAAAGACAAACATTTACAAGCAGTAACTCAAGCAACCTCAACAAAACAGCCCATTTTTAACTTAAACTACAGGCAGTATCGATACGCCCAAAGAGTGTATCGATACGCCTTGACTAGGTCAACTGGCCAAAGTCAACAAGAGGAGACCGTATCGATACTCCCAAAGAGTGTATCGATACGCCTCCAACGGTCAACTTCTCGTGGTCAACGCTAAGAAGACTGTATCGATACGCCAAGGTCCGTTTCGATACCCAATTTCTCGTCAAAGTCTCAGAATTCCAGTAGAGAAAATGGTATCGAAACACCCCTTCACGTATCGATACGCGTGGCCTGAAACAAGAAGGTCGTACCGATATGGGTCCAACCGTATCGATACCCCTGCTGCGAACATACATGTTTTAGCTTATTTAAGGTACGAGGGTGCCCTTAAACCTCACTAAAACCACCAACAACACTCTAGCAATAAACCTAAAGGCAAACCAACAAATGAGCATGCACGAAACATCACCATAACAAGATTAACACTAAGGCACAACATCACAAAATCATTCATCCATGCATAACATTAAAGGTGTTAAACTTCAACATAGCCAACACTTAGGCAAATTCTAGATAGCAAAATACTAACAAGGTTTCAAACAAGGCATACATCTCAAGCCAAATAACAAACACAAAAGGAGGAGTCTAACATGCTCCTAAGCAACATCAACCACATCATAATCCAAAAACATCATAACAAGATTACATGCCCCATTGCTTGACCATTAAATCTTAATTTAAAAGTTCATACTTGGTAGCTAAACAAGCACCACAAGCACACTTGGAGGGCCCCCTTCTTGCTCCTAACAACCCACGAACTAAGGATCTGCATTGTCGAACAAAGAGAGGGCGTAAGCAATAAAGCTTAGTGAGGGTAAGCTCTTTAAAAACAAACATCGACAATGCAGGCTCCGAACACGATCTTAGCCAAGGCAAAATACTAAATTATCAAGTATCCTCAAGAGCACAAGTTAAGATGCATGAACAATATCCAAATAAATGTCATACTCATAAGCTCTATTCCACAACACAAGTAGTCACATATAAACATCCAAATAAGGATCATAATTCACAACACATTGATACACATATCCATCAATATTGGCACCTAGCTATGACCCGAATACGCGGATAAACCCGTTGGAACTCACATCCAACAACCACTTTACCTCACGGTGGGATTACACTCATCACCGGTCTCGCGGAGGGGATTCCACTCATCCTCACGCCCCGTCGATGGGACTCCACTCATCATCGACTATATATAAATACAATTTCCGGGCGTACCCGTACTCCTCCTTGGTGACTCAACACCACCAAGGCCACGCGCGACTTTTGACTCATGTGTACACACTAACATCCTAATGATCGATCATTTGTACTCAAGCATACTAGTGCCAACATTTAACTCATTCCACAATATTCATTTAAATCAAATCTGTGCTTGGCACGTACTCACCATGATCACAATCATGAACCATTACCATGCATGCCTTAAGCATCACAAATCATGCCCCATCTCACATGTATAACACAATATACAATAGCAATCACATCACAAGTCCTACGAGACATAAACAACCATATATATAAGTTCATCCAAAGGCTCTAGATCAAGTTTAGGATTAGGCTATCACCTCAATCCTAACTCTAGGTGGGTTTACCAAGCCCGACCTAGGCCACATACTCGAACCAACCATTTAAAAAACCGCATAAAACGTTTAACCACTCACCTAGGCTTCCAAGCTCCAAGCCAAGCAAGCAACCACTCTCACAATCCCGGATTTCTTCCCGAAGCTTCTCCAATACAAGTTCCCGCTTCTAAACAATCTCAAACACAATTCAAACAATTCCAAATCAGCCCAACATCAAAAGACCAACCTGGTACACAATTCAATCACAATTTACAATGTTGCAAGCTATGAACAAATCCCATTTTTTTGCAAACTCGGGCAGCCCCAAAACCATGTCCAAAACTATGTTTCCAACATCCATTGCACCCACAAATGATCCCAAATCAACCCCTATCCATAGCACTATCAATACCCTATCAAAAACCACCTAAAACAACCCCCAAAACTCAACCAAAACCCTCCAAAAACCCCATTTTTACCCAATTTCGGAAATTGCTCAAAATCATTCAAAATTCACATATGTTGTACCAATTGGCTCCTACATTCCATAACTAACCATAATAAATCAAAATATTAAGTTTAGCTACACAAAGGAACCATTTTTAATCAAATCCTTTGAAAACCCCAATTTCAAAACTTCAATGAAAATGAAAACAAATGGTACTTTTAAAGAGAGGGAGTTGAGGAGAAGTCAAAAACGTTGTTACCTTTCAAAAAGGAGCTGAAATGAGTGAGCTTTTTGATGGAATAGTGATGAAGGGAAGAGAGCTCTTGTTTCACGTTGGAAATGGGGGAGGAAGAGAGTGAATAGTGTTTTATTTGTGAAAAGGGGGATTTAAATTGAAAAATGGGTAAATTACCAAAAGGCCATTAATGAATGGTTATCTCATTGTTCTTTAAAAGCTCTTCAACTTGCAATTAAATCAATTTGATCCCATTTCAATTGTTCATTTTTGAAACCCGAAACTTAAAGGATTATTTTAATTATAAACCTGAGCCCAAATAGTATTAAAATATTATTTCCACCTAACCCCTAAACCCGGGTGTTACAACTCTCCCCCACTTAAGGAATTTCGTCCCCGAATTTACCTGACGGAAACAAATACGGAAACTGCTCAACCATGTCAGCTTTCCTCTCCTACGTGGCCTCTTCCACACCTCTATGTCTCCACAACACCTTGACCAACTCTATGGTCTTACCACGCAACACCTTGCTATCAGAAGCAAGTATCTCAACAGGCTCTTCATTATAAGACAAATCCGGATTCAACTCTATCTCCTCAACGGGCATAACATGAGAAGGATCCAATCTATATCTCCTAAGCATCGATACATGAAAGACATCATGGATCTTCTCTAACTCAGAAGGTAACCTCAAACGGTAAGCTACAGGCCCAATCCGCTCAACTATCTCATACGGACCAATGAACCTCGGACTCAACTTGCCCTTCCGGCCAAATCTCATTACCTTCTTCCACGGAGATACTTTTAGAAACACTTTCTCACCCACGGAGTACTCAATCTCTTTCCTCTTCAAATCCGCATAAGACTTCTGACAATCGGAAGCTGCTTTCAAACGGTCACAAATCAACTTCACCTTGTCGGTAGTCCCCTCAAGCAAATCCGGCATAGGTAACAATCTCTGACCTGTTTCAGCCCAACAAATCAGAGTCCTACATCGTCTACCATATAAAGCCTCATAAGGTGCCATTTGAATACTAGACTGATAACTGTTGTTGTAGGCAAACTCAACTAACGGTAAGTGCTTCTCCCAAGAACCCTGGAAGTCAATCACACAACAACGAAGCATATCCTCTAGAATTTGTATCACTCACTCTGACTGCCCATCGGACTGCGGATGATAGGACGTGCTGAAATGCAAACGGCTACCTAGAGCACTATGCAAGCAACCCCAGAACCTCGAAGTAAATCTAGGATCTCTATCTGAAACAATAGACTTCGGAACTCCATGAAGTCTCACAATCTCACGGATGTACAAGTTTGCCAACTTGTCTAAGGAATTCGTAGTGTTCACTGCTAAGAAGTGAGCACACTTCGTGAACCTATCAACAATCACCCAAATAGAGTTCTTCTTCGAAGGAGACAAAGGCAACCCCGACACAAAATCCATGGTGATCCTCTCCCATTTCCATTCCGGAATCTTCAAAGGCTGTAACAAACCTGAAGGAACTTGATGTTCTGCGTTCACTCTCTGACAAACCATACAACGGCTCACATACTCGGCTACATCTTTCTTCAAACCAACCCAGAAGTAATTATTCTTCAAGTCACGATACATCTTGGTACTACCCGGATGGATAGAAAAAGGACTCGAATGTGCTTCACTCAGAATCTGACGTCTCAACTCAACATCTTCTGGTACAACAATTCTATCTCTAAAGCACACCAAGTTCTCACCACTGAAACTATACTCGGTCGGTCTTCCTTCGGCTATGTCCTAAACATGAGGAACTAGAGTCACATCTCGCAACTGCTTCTCTCTAATCAACTGAATCAAAGAAGGCTTCACTTGCAACTCGGTGATCAACCCACCATCATCGGACACACTCAATCTAGCAAACATAGCTCTCAACTCAACGGCCACTTTTCTACTCAAAGCATCGGCTACTACATTTACCTTACCCGGATGGTACTCAATGGTCAAATCATAATATGTTAACAATTCAAGCCAGCTTCTTTGTTTCAAGTTCAACTCTTTCTGTGTCATCAAGTACTTCAAGCTCTTGTGATCGGTGTAAACTATACACTTCTCACCATACAAATAATGACGCCAAATTTTCAATGCAAAAACAACTGCGGCTAACTCTATATCGTGAGTAGGATAGTTCTTCTCATGGATCTTCAACTGTCTAGAAGCATAAGCAACAACTCTTCTCTCTTGCATCAAAACATATCTTAAACCTATGTAGTACGCATCACTGTAAATCACAAACTCTTTACCTGAAACAGGTTGCACTAACACTGGAGCATTTGTCAAAGCTTCTTTCAGTTTCTCAAAGGCCTTCTGTCTTGCATCTGACCATTCGAACTTAACTCCTTTTTGCAACAATTTAGTCAAAGGAGCAGCTACTCTAGAGAAACCATCAACAAACCTCCTATAGTAACCAGCTAATCCTAGGAAACTCTTAATCTCGGTCACGGACTTAGGTTGTTTCCACTCAATAATAGCCTCAATCTTCGATGGATCAACACGGATACCTTCGGCTGAAACAACATGGCCAAGAAATACAACCTCTCGAATCCAGAACTCACATTTACTAAGCTTCGCATACAACTGATTGCTCAACAATCTCTGTAAAACAAATCTCAAGTGCTCATCATGCTCTTCTTCTGTCTTCGAGTACACAAGTATGTCATCAATGAAAACAACTACAAAACGGTCTAAATAGTCTCTAAAAATTATGTTCATCATGTCCATGAATGCTGCAGGTGCATTCGTGAGCCCAAATGGCATCACAAGAAACTCATAGTGACCGTATCTAGTCCTAAAAGCTGTCTTCGGGACATCACACTCTTTCACCTTTAACTGGTAGTACCCGGACCTCAAATTTATCTTCGAGAACACTGAAGCACCTCTCAACTGATCAAACAAATCATCTATGCGAGGCAACAGATACTTGTTCTTCACGGTCAACTGATTCAACTGTCTATAGTCAATACACATGCGCATACTACCATCTTTCTTTTTCACGAACAACACGAGAGCACCCCAAGGAGAACTACTAGGCCTAATGAAACCACGGTCTAATAATTCTTGCAACTGACTCTTCAATTCTTTCAACTCTTTCGGAGCCATACGATACGGAGCTATCGAAACTGGATTAGACCCTGAAACAGTCTCAATCACAAACTCAACATCTCTGTCAGGAGGTAAACCCGACAACTCTTCAGGAAACACATCCTGAAAGTCACAAACTGTTCTGATATCTTTCGGTCTAGCTTCACTCATATCCGGATTCATAACATAAGCTAAATAAGCCCCACATCTGGAGTCCATCAACCTATGAGCCTCTAAAGCTGAC
This sequence comes from Hibiscus trionum, assembly GCA_030270665.1. Classification (NCBI taxonomy): domain Eukaryota; kingdom Viridiplantae; phylum Streptophyta; class Magnoliopsida; order Malvales; family Malvaceae; genus Hibiscus; species Hibiscus trionum. The sequence continues at coordinate 24,271,268 of BSYR01000006.1, read as the reverse complement.
ACCACATTAGACAAGAACTTAATGTTCTCGCCTACTACTACTACCTCGTAGTCATCAGAAAGTTTCAAGGAAATCCTCTTCGCCTCAAAATCCACACTAGCTCGGTGCTCAACTAACCAGTCCATACCCAAAATAATATCAAAGCCATAGAAAGGAAGTTCCATCATATCAACAGAGAACACATGACCCTGAATCTTCAGTGGACATCTCTTATACATACGCCTGACCACAACCGTCTCACCAAAAGAACTAGTAACATGCATACCTACATCTAAGATCTCAACAGGGATATCTAACTTCTGTGCATGCTCACTCAAAATGTAGGAATGTGTAGAACCAGAATCAACCAAAGAAAGCAAAGACATAGACTGTAACTCAAAATTACCTGTTATCACATCAGTGTCGTTCCCGGCCTCTCTCTGAGCATAAACTCTCGCTGGTCCTCATGCCTCTGGCTGCACTGCCACAACATGAGCAAGGTTCCTCTGAGCATCCACCCTGGGTGCATCAGTCCTAGGCTGGAAGTAGCCACGACCGCGCCCACGGCCTCTCTGAAAATCATTCGCTCTCGCAGGAGCCTGAGCAATGTTCGGTGCCTGTGCCGCCTAATACGGACAATCCCTCCTAAAGTGGTCCCTCGAACCACAGTTCCAACAAGCATGGAAGTTACCCCAACACTCACCAGTGTGCTGTCTCCCACAACGTGTGCACTCGGGCAAACGCCCTCCTCTTCTATGGCCCTGATGGCCCCTACCATGATGGTCACCGCCACGTCTCTGGTCAAACTGATGTCCGCCACCTCTATGCCTCTTAGCATATCTACCATCAAAGTGGTTATGCCTCTTACCAGAACTAGAACCACCAGATCGTTTGACCGAACCCAAACTGTGCTCTAAGTCCTTGGCCCTCGCGACCAATACATCAAAGTCTGAGTAGTCGGAATCTAACGTGTATCTCTTGACCTCTTCATTCAACCCGTAGCGGAAACGATTACAACGTTCCACCTCCGTAGGAACCAACTCTGGTGCGTACTGACTCAAACGAACAAAACGGATCTCATAATCAGTCACAGAAGCATCTCCCTGAGTAAGGGCCATAAACTCTCGCTTCTTCTCATCTAAATACCTCGGTCCCAAGTACCTCTTTCTGAAAGCGGTCTCAAAGAAATCTCAACCAATCTCTGCCTCGGGAACTCCAGTAGTAATGGTGACCCACCAGGTGTAGGCATCACCCTGAAGGCCTCGGGAACTCCAAGATACGAATTGTCTTCTCCAACCACAACTCCGATCTCTCCGGAGTAGATCCCCTGAACTCTTCGGCCCCCAAGCTACGGAGCCTCTCCAAAGGTAGACTAGCATCGTCACACCTAGGTTGAGCTGCAGCCTGAGCTCCCGCAACTGCGGCCTGAAATGCTCCCGCTATAGCTTGCACTAGCGGAGTCATATCAATTCCAGCTGGACCTTGGCCACCTTGAGGTCCCTCTCCTTCAGCTCCATCCTCGCCTCCAGCTCCAGGCGGAGGAGGTGGTGGTGGTGGAGGTGGTGGAGGAGCGCCAACTCCCGCGGCCACCGGCCCTTCTATATGAGCCTCCACACCAATCACCGGCTCAATAGGAGCCGCAACACGTGGTTCCTAACGAACCACTCTCGGCCTACCCCTCGGCCTAGACATCGCTCTCAAACGATAACTACAACCACAACAAGCAAATACACAAGATCGGGTTAGCAAGGTAAGGCTTCCAAGTGCTCAAGTACGTTTCCCTCACTTAAAATTCTTTTCCGATGTAATAGTAGCAATGAGACTCTCAAACAACATGCTTGAAATAAAACAACCAACATACTTGTCACACAAGCAATCATACATACAAAGCAAGCAATCACCGTGCATATCAATTCAAAACTTGAACTTACCTCCTTACCTGCCCAAGGTCTCGGTAACCTTAGGCTCTGATACCAACAAGTGTAACCCCCTCGTCCTGGTTTGGTTGGATGACCGGTCCAAGTGGGCCACACGGGGAAAACCGAAGCGAAACCCGTTAAGGTTCCTCCTCGGTTAACGACCCAGAAAATTTCTTTTAACTTTATCTTGTCTATAAATGCACATTTATTTCCTATGTGATCACAGCAACGGAAGACAAACATTTACAAGCAGTAACTCAAGCAACCTCAACAAAACAGTCCATTTTTAACTTAAACTGCAGGCAGTATCGATACGCCCAAAGAGTGTATCGATACGCCTTGACTAGGTCAACTGGCCAAAGTCAACAAGAGGAGACCGTATCGATACTCCCAAAGAGTGTATCGATACGCCTCCAACGGTCAACTTCTCGTGGTCAACGCTAAGAAGACCGTATCGATACACCAAGGCAAAATACTAAATTATCAAGTATCCTCAAGAGCACAAGTTAAGATGCATGAACAATATCCAAATAAATGTCATACTCATAAGCTCTATTCCACAACACAAGTAGTCACATATAAACATCCAAATAAGGATCATAATTCACAACACATTGATACATATATCAATCAATATTGGCACCTAGCTATGACCCGAATACGCGGATAAACTCGTTGGAACTCACATCCAACAACCACTTTACCTCACGGTGGGGTTACACTCATCACCGGTCTCGCGGAGGGGATTCCACTCATCCTCACGCCCCGTCGATGGGATTCCACTCATCATCGACTATATATTAATACAATTTCCGGGCGTACCCGTACTCCTCCTTGGTGACTCAACGCCACCAAGGCCACGCGCGACTTTTGACTCATGTGTACACACTAACATCCTAATGATCGATCATTTGTACTCAAGCATACTAGTGCCAACATTTAACTCATTCCATAATATTCATTTAAATCAAATCCGTGCTTGGCACGTACTCACCATGATCACAATCATGAACCATTACCATGCATGCCTTAAGCATCACAAATCATGCCCCATCTCACATGTATAACACAATATACAATAGCAATCACATCACAAGTCCTACGAGGCATAAACAACCATATATATAAGTTCATCCAAAGGCTTTAGATCAAGTTTAGGATTAGGCTACCACCCCAATCCTAACTCTAGGTGGGTCTACCAAGCCCGACCTAGTCCACATACTCGAACCAACCATTTAAAAAACCGCATAAAACGTTTAACCACTCACCTAGGCTTCCAAGCTCCAAGCCAAGCAAGCAACCACTCTCACAATCCCGGATTTCTTCCCGAAGCTTCTCCAATACAAGTTCCCGCTTCTAAACAACCTCAAACACAATTCAAACAATCCCAAATCAGCCCAACATCAAAAGACCAACCCGATACACAATTCAATCACAATTTACAATGTTGTAAGCTATGAACAAATCCCATTTTTTTTGCAAACTCGGGCAGCCCCAAAATCATGTCCAAAAACCATGTTTCCAACATCCATTGCACCCACAAATGATCTCAAATCAACCCCTATCCATAGCACTATCAATACCCTATCAAAAACCACCTTAAACAACCCCCAAAACTCAACCAAAACCCTCCAAAAACCCAATTTTTACCCAATTTTGGAAATTGCTCAAAATCATTCAAAATTCACATATGTTGTACCAATTGGCTCCTACATTCCATAACTAACCATAATAAATCAAAATATTAAGTTTAGCTACACAAAGGAACCATTTTTAATCAAATCCTTTGAAAACCCCAATTTCAAAACTTCAATGAAAATGAAAACAAATGGTACTTTTAAAGAGACGGAGTTGGGGAGAAGTCAAAAACGTTGTTACCTTTCAAAAAGGAGCTGAAATGAGTGAGCTTTTTGATGGAATAGCGATGAAGGGAAGAGAGCTCTTGTTTCACGTTGGAAATGGGCGAGGAAGAGAGTGAATAGTGTTTTATTTGTGAAAAGGGGGATTTAAATTGAAAAATGGGTAAATTACCAAAAGGCCATTAATGAATGGCTATCCCCTTGTTCTTTAAAAGCTTTTCAACTTGCAATTAAATCAATTTGATCCCATTTCAATTGTTTATTTTTGAAACCCGAAACTTAAAGGATTATTTTAATTATAAACCCGAGCCCAAATAGTATTAAAATATTATTTCCACCTAACCCCTAAACCCGGGTGTTACAAGGGGTCAATTTGGACTTGAAATAAAGTTAAAGGGACTAGAATGAACAAAGTACAAATTAAAATTATAAAACATCGGACGAAATAAAAAAAACAATAAATAAGGGTCAATTTGGAATTAAACTAAAGTTTAGGGGACTAGAATGAACAAAATATCAAATTAAAATTATAAAACATCGGACTAATTAAAAAAGTTAAGAGACTAGAATGAACAAAATATCAAATTAAAATTATAAAACATCGGACTAATTAAAAAAATAAAAAATAGTCAATTTGGAATACAAATACAGTTTAAGGACTAAAATGAACAAAATGTCAAAGTAAAATTATATATTATTGGACTAATTAAAAACAATTAGTAGGGGTCAATTTGGAATATAAATGAAGTTTTAAAGGCTATAATGAATAAAAATATCAAATTAAAATTATAAAACATTGGACGATTCAGGGTTTAGGGTTTAAAGGGTTTAGGTTTTAAGGAAATTTTATTAATGGTTTAGGGTTCATACATTGATAGATACATACATACTTGTATACATTAGTGTTTAGGGTTTATAGTGTAGGGTTTAAGGAAATTCATTAAGGGTTCAGGGTTCATACATAAATAAGTCTCAATGTTTAGGGTTTAATGTTTTTAGGGTTTATGATTTCAGGTTAAGAGAAAATTCATTAAGGGTTTAGGGTTCATACATTGATAGGTACATAAATACATACTTACATACATTTTAGTCTCAATATTAGGCACTAGAATGAACAAAAATATCATCAAATGATTTATATCTAAAATATTGGAGTAAATTACAAAAATTAAAAAATAATAAGGGTAACTTTCTGTGAAAAATAAAATTTTAGGGAATAAAATGAATAAAAATATCACCATATTAAAAATAATAAAATTTGTATCTACATATATATATATACATATAAATATACATATATTATGATATATACATAAACATGTATTGTTATAATTAATTATATATATATATATATACTAAAACACACATGTATACATACATACTAAAACACATATATATGCATGTATTTAAGTTTTAGTATATATATACATGTATGTATGTAAGTTTTAGTATATATATTGTTATAATTATATATATACATATATATATATATATATATAAGTTTTAGTATGCATATATATATATATATATATATATATATATATATATATATATATATATACTAGAACATACATATTTGTATGTATATATGTATACCCCTAAACAATACCTATAAACCTCAACCCTTAAATCTTATAATCACTAATAATTAGAGTACAAGCCTAATCTCCTAATCCTTAAACTAATCTCATAACCCCAAATAATTAAGTTGACACATTTACCCCTAAACCCTAAACATGAATATATAAATCTTACAGACACTATTCACTAATAATTAGAGTGCAAGCCTAATCACATAATCCCTAAACTAATCTCATAGCCCCAAACAATCAACTTGACACACTTACCCTTAAACTCTAAACATAAACCCATAAATCTAACAAACAAAATAAATTGAAACATAAAAGGACAAATCTAAAAATAAATTAAAACTAAATTATTAATTAGAGCCCAAATCACAAATGAATAAAATTATTAAACCTAATTACTTACCAAATCTTTATATGAAGACCAAATCAAATTTAAAGCAAACCAAAAAGCTTAATAATTAATTAATTTATGAAGCATGGCCTAATTAAATAAAATTTAAAGAAACTAAACCAAAAGTTAAGACTAAAAAAATAAACTACTAACCATCTAATTAAGGAATGACCTAAAGGATAATTAACTCCTAAATAACAAAATTTCACCTCCACTCTCAATTTTGTTTGATGTTGGCGGCAAAATCCCCCCCCCCCCATTTGATCTGGCGGCAAAATTCCCCCCCCCCCATTTTGTTTTTGTTTGATATGGTGCCAAATTCCCCCCCCTATAATTTCCTATCAATCAAAAAAACTTCCCCCCATTAATTCAAAAAAAATTCCCCCCTAAACTAAAAAATATTTTTTTTTAATAAAATATTTTTTAAATTTAATGATCACAATTAATAAATTGATTTAAATTTTAAATAATTTATTTTAAATTCATCAATCACAACTTATTAATTTAATAAAATTTTTAAATTTTAAATATTTTTAATAAAATAAATTTAAGTATGTTAATTCTTATTAAACTTCACAAATAATTTATATTAAACGAGTTAGTATTAAATTAATTTAATAAATTAATACTTCACATTTATCAACACTTTGAATTTATCAAATCATAGACTTCTTCAATTATATATTAGGTAAATATCAAGTCAGATCAATATCAGTTCAGGTTAAAAATATGTCGGGTTCAAAGCAGGTCGGGTCAATTAACAGGTCGGGTTCAAAACAGGTCGGGTAATATCGGATCTCGGGTCAATTCAGTCGGGTAAAATCGGTTATCTGCCAGGTCGGCTTCGGGTTCGGGTTCGTTTCAGTCGGGCGCAGGTCGGGTTTCAGGTCCACAGTAACAGGTCCAATTTGGGTTCGGGTCGTTTTCAGTCGGACGTAGGTCGGGTTCGGTCACTACAGTAATAGGTCGAATTCAGGTTCGGGTCAACAATAGTCGGTTACAGATCGGGTTCGGGTCATTAAATTTTCAGGTCAAAACAGGTTCTGACTCGAGCAGGTTTCAGTCGAGTTTTCAGGTCGGGTCAGCTTTTTACATCCCTAGTCCTAGTCAATAAGACCTACTCATCTTTTTTTAAGGTGAGTCAGATCTATCTAATAATTTCTCGCGTTTAATGTTTCGATTCGAGTGGTTTACAATTCAGTTTAAGATATTAAATTTGAAAGTTAAATTTTGATTAAATAGGTTTAATGAATTGCATCTCAAAGTTAATATGTAAGGTTGCATTAAAAATTAAGGATATAATATTTAACGATTATTAGTATACTTTTTTGAATAGTAGTATAATATGTTTTTAAAAGAAGATAAAATATTAAGTATTATCATGATTTTTTTAAGAAAAATTCTACAACGTGCGACGAACACCGATGAACACCACTAATGATGAACACCGATGAACACCATTAAATTAATTAATAAAGATTTAAAATTTTAAGGACCCATCATACAATTAATAATTATTTTTAAAAATTTAATTAAATTATTTTTATATATTAAAATTTTATTTTTTTAATAAAGGTAAACTATATATTTAGTACCTCACTTATTTCCGTATTTCTATTGAACCCTCATTATTTAAATATTATTTCAATTTAACTCTATTCTTTATAAAAAAATAATTTAACCCTTAACCCTCAACCTAAAACCTTAAACTATTAAACCTTAAACTCTTAAACTCTTAAACATATACCCTAAACCATATACCATTAAAAATAATTTCACCATCATCGATTCAATTCAATTCAATAAATTGTTGAATTCTCTTAAAAATTCAATTAAATTATTTTTTACATATATCAAAATTAATTAAACCCGAATATCCTAGAATTCTCCTAAAAAATTCAATTAAATTATTCTAACCACTAAGATCCATGCTTTAATTTTGCAAATACATCCAATTTCTCATTAGTAACGCAAGACTTTTACACACATTAATAAATGCTTCAATTTGGTTTTATAGAATTTATTACTCATTTCGTTTTTGCTTTTCTTTTTCGACTCATTATCAGTCCCTTATCATTAAATTATTATAAAATAATGAAAAAAAAATCTTACTGTTGTAAATTATTTTGTATTTGAAGTGCATGGAGTTGAAATGTTTGGAAAATTGAGGGACTAAATCGTGCAAATATCTCCAATAACCAAACCTCAAGTCTTACCCGTTACTGTTTCTAAGGCTGCTTCCATTTTGTCATGTTTTTCAACTAGTCAAGTTTGGCGAAATTTTGCCATTTTTTTCTGGCTTTTTCTCTGTTTTTTCTTCTTTTCCGTTTTGTCTCGACTGGAATATATTTTGATCTTTCTTTTACAAGTTTTTAGATTTTTATTAGAAGTTGATTGAAGTTCTCGCCTTTCGTTACTATATTCGGGTTTAATTAATTTTTTTTAGTAGAATTCAACAATTCATTGAATTGAATTGAATCGATGATGGTAAAATTATTTTTAATGGTATATGGTTTAGGGTATATGTTTAAGAGTTTAAGGATTTAAGGTTTAATAGTTTAGGGTTTTAGGTTGAGGGTTAAGGATTAAATTTAAAGAATAGAGTCAAATTGAAATAATATTTAAATAATGAGGGTTCAATAGAAATACGGAAATAAGTGAGGTACTAAATATATAGTTTACCCTTATTAAAAAAATAAAATTTTAATATATAAAAATAATTTAATTGAATTTTTAAAAATAATTATTAATTGTATGATGGGTCCTTAAAATTTTAAATCTTTATTAACTAATTTAATGGTGTTCATCGGTGTTCATCATTAGTGGTGTTCATCAGTGTTCGTCGCACGTGGTAGACTCATCCTTTTTTTAAATAAACTTATATGTATTATTTAGACAAAGATATGTTTAACATGTGCTTATATTATAATCTATTTTAATAATTTTATACTTACCTAGATTTTTATTATTTTTAATTGAAATTTTATTGAATACAAATAATTATAAATAGAATAATAAGCAAGTGATAAAGATAAATCTATTACAAATAACCTTAAATGAGTATTTACCAAACTATGAGGATTAAATGTATTTTTACTAGACCTTAGTGGGAAAAGTGCCAATATTATTTTATGAGTGCTTTGGGCTTATTAGGCCACATATGTATGGGCTTGAATAAACAAATATAAAATTCATGGGTTTAGATTGAGGATTTTGTTCATAGTTGTAGTTAGCAAGTAAATCTATTTATGGGTGAGCCACACCCAGGTTTTAAAAACCTTTTAAAGTTCAAACTCGAATCCAATCAAATTCAATAACATTTTTTGATATTTTTTATTTTAATAAAATAACTTAATATATATTCTCTATAATATTAGTTTTTTAGTTAAATTTAAATTTTATGTTATTATTTAAATTACATTAATTAAACCGGACCAAATAAACTTGAAAAAATCCTTATCTAACCAAATCTAGATCAAGAGAATTAGTTGACTCATGACCCGGTTTACTTCGTTATTTGATTTAGTTTAGTGTCACGTCCTAAAGAGACGATGAACATTAATCTCACATCGAATTTTTTTTGGATATAAATATAATAGTATTATACATTTTGTCAAATATATCTTTTAAGAATATGATAATGTCCTAGTAATAAATGATACTAAAGTGACTCTTTAATTTGTATTAAAATATAAATATGAGGCGTTGTACATCTTATTATAATTTTTTTGGAAAGATAATAATGAACTAATGATACCAGCGTAGGAGTACAAGGTCCAATTCTGTCTTTCTGAATTAATAGGACAATAATATGGCAATCAAGTCATCTTCAAATTCTCTATCAAACCGCCCTCTCCAATCTGTTACTGTTAATTTAGATGGAAAGGATTTTTCAAAATTACCGTTCTATATTTTCTACAGAGAATGTTTGAAAGTTAATTTCTACGTTAGGTATTGGTCGTTTTCATCGGGGATTTGGTTTTTTCGATTAAACCAAACAACGGTGATGATTGGAACCAACAACATCATGTCCCTTTGCCCTTCTTTTCTGTACCTTATGCTTTACGGTGGGAATTTCGTTTACCGACGGCTCAATTTCAGGTGTTAAACGAGTCATTCAGTTCGATTTTAGTTTGAGTTATTTCGAGTCTGATTATATTCGATTTAAGTTCAGTTTGATTTTAATTCGGGTTTATGGTGATTTTGGTTCCGTTATTGGGTTAAGACGTCGGATCGGTTAACTTTCAGTTTGGTTAATTTTAGGTCACTTGATTTCGGGTCGGATTAATAGGAGATCGGTCGGTTTTTCATGTCAAATTAGGTTTTTCCTCCTTATATATGACTTTATATAGCATGTATATTTGACTTTTGGTAAGTTGTGCAACAGTTCACATCTCATCTTTATTTATTTATTTTAATATATTTTCTTTATTTCGGGTTGCCTTCGGTTGAGGTTACTTTCGGTTCGAGTGAAATCGATTCGGTTATATTCAGTTTGATTGAAAATCGGTTCAGGTCCATTCGGTTCGGTTAAAAATCTATTCATGTCCATTTTTGGTTCAATTGAAATTCGATTCGGTTTCGGTTCGGCTCAATTTATTTCAGGTTTCGGGTCAAATTTGGTTCATCGTGCTATGGTCAATTTTGGGTTTTAGTTCGATTCTCAGGTCTTGGGTCAAGTTTGCCAGGTCTAGACTAAAATATGTTACACCTACAAACGCAAGGCAGCCGATAGGGATAGACACGAGATTTTATGTCATACAAACTGTTAGAGAGTTATATTAGAAATTTAGGGGAGTGAAATTACAAAATTTTAGGAGTACGAACTTATATCAATATAGAATACAAAAAAATACATAAACTATATAAGAATTAAATTTTTCAGGGGTGTGACTACCTTTTTCAGCACCCCTCAGTCCATCTCTGAGTCCCAGTATGATATGTTATTGACTTCGTTAACAATAACAATTAGATATTGACGTAAATTGGAATGAGTAATTAAGTTAGATTTTATTATAATTCTACTAGTGTAAGAATACTTGATAATTAGGTTTATTCAATACCAAAATATTTATATTAGACAATAAATCTTATGAGATAAGATTTTTTGATAACTAAGTATTTAACTTTATAAATATAAAATTGGTCTTAACCTTTAAAATTATAAGAAAAAATTAAATCTAATTATATTAAATCTCATCTCTTACATACCTTATTCTATGTTGTTCTTGTCTTGTTTATTTTCCACATACAAATTCATAACAGTAACTTCATTTGATACATATTTATATTCGACACAAATATATATAATTTTTAAATATGTACGTGATTATATTCGTGGTGCTTGTTTTAACTCATTTTTTGACTGCTTTCCATGATAAATGTGTATGACTTTCTTTAAACGTTGAAACTGCGGTTACTTTGTAATAAATCTAATCATGAACAAGATCAGATAGAGTAAGAAAATTTAATCACGCAATAATCAAACTTTAATCATTTCGTTTTCAATTAAATCTCTAACAGTCCTCTCTTTTCAAACGTCCATCGAATGGGCTCCATATGATCCCATCGTCTTGTTCTCCGGTTCTTTGTTGTCCTTATCCAATTTTTTTCATTTAAAATTTAGTAACGATAATCACTAATTTATAATCACATTTTTGTCCAACGTTAATCAATCAAATCCTTAAATTTCATTTAAATATTCACACCCAACATTTTATTTTACTTGAAAAGGATTTACGTGTTGAATTAATTTCAAACGTATATGTTCAATATCCTTATCCATGTATAGTTAATTTTCCGTGAATAAAATCAAATAAAACGTGTCGTCGTGGCTATATATTTTCATTAGTCGTTTGGGAATTCCAAGCCTACCCAGAATCTTCGATACGCTGATGTTACATGTCTGGTCTGGGAAATGAATCGCGACAAAGCTCCGGTCTCTCGCGAAGACAAATCTGCAGATTCATTGAATTGCTTCGCAATGAACAACGTGGGAAAGAGCCTCCATAAAGTTGTAAAAACGGAGATTTTTCAGATTAACCTGTTTGTGAATCGGTTCGGGTCAGAATTTGAATATTTTTATTATTCTATGTATTTTTTTCATTGGCAAATGCAACAATATTAAAGTAGAGCCTCCATTTCCTATGTTGCTAAAGCCATTTATATTCTTCTTGGAACTACCTCATAATCTTTCCTTTTCCCCAACATTATTTGGGATCTTCAATGAAGATCTGTGTTAAGATTGGCATATAATCACACATGACATAACCTCAAATGTAATTAAAAAACAAAACAAAACCCTAGTTTCATATGGGAACCAAATCTTGTCTTGGTAACTGAAATTTCGAATAAACAAAGGATGGGGTCTCTATTCCTTCAACATGTCAGTGGAGAAATTCCCTCTGCTGCCATAGAGCTTTATTTCATTTTCTTTTTATTATTTTAAAAGCTGCAGAGCTCCACTAAGAATCGACCCACATGCCAGCTTTGTGTAAAGAGACATGATCTATAGTGGTTCTAGGGGAAGATCTTGTTCCTCGTTTAGCTTTTTTTTTGTCAGGTTTGAATCCTCCATTGGAGTGATCACTTTGTTTTGTTGGTGACCTATTTGATTTGTTTTATGTGCTGTTTATAGGGTCTCTATGGGGAATGTATAGGTTTTGAGACCCATCCATTTTTTCTCCTTTCAAGAAATTCCCCATTGACACCAACACCAGCAGCTTGTGAAAAAAAGGGGAAAAAACATACCATCTGAGGATCCCTAGGGAACATGCAGAACATGCATATGGAAGTACTCGGTTCATCATCTTAACAATCACTTTGTTTAGAATTCGATATTTATTTACGAAAATAAAATACATTTCATAGTAAATTGTTTATCTCTTTATATGATACACGTAGTAAGAGAATTAATCATTGTCATTATCTAGTAAGATCGCGATTCAAATTCAATTTGACTTGACCCGAAAAGTTCGTGGTGTTACCTTCGTTAAAGAATTATTTATCTCTTTTTGTGATTTTTCATGTTAATGGTTTTTCACAAACAAAAAATTATGTGTTTGTTATTTCTACTGTCATTATCTAGTCGTATTAGATAATAGTTATCGACAGTGAATATTCTGAATTTTGAAAAAAAAAGGAAAAAAATTGATGAATTATTTTGTTCAAAATTTTGAAAAATCAAAAGAGCTATATTTTGTAGTGCTTGAATGATTGATAAGGACAGTCAAAGGCCTGTTTAGCTAAATGTCCAACTACTGAGTACTGACAAATGACAATTCCTGGTCCCCTCTCCACCAATGTTCACTTAACATATGCTTTAGTGAACCAACAACTAGTCCAATTAAAAAAATAGATTATATTCATCTTAAGAAAGCCAAAATCAATCTAATATCTATAAAACACGTGGAGCATTATCAGAAAATTAAAAATATCTATCAACAGATATTATATTGTAATCACCTTTAAACTGTTAAAATAATATATACTTCTAAATTTTAACCCCGAGAGTATATTTTTTCGTGCAAAATAGGTGAATAAAATCATGCATGTAATTCGAATTTAAACACGCAAATACAGTGGTTTTTGAAGATTTAAGTTTGAAAAGTCCAGTATTGATATTATTTCAAAATGGGGTCCAACTATTAATTAAACACCGATAAGATTGGACAATATTTGTCATTGAAACGAGCATGTATTTTGTTCTACTTGGCACAATCTACAAGCATGTGGGCCATCAATTAGTTCGAAATGGACCACCAATAAGATAAAATTCCCCCCGAGTGGGGCTCTCCATTTGCTTAAAATTACAACAATCATGTTGAGTCGATGCCAATGAATGAAAGAGCTGTCGTTTCAGATAGAAAATGTTGACGATTTTGTCCTTCTTGTCACATTATATATATATAATATTATAACCCTAACGTATTCGGAATATAAAACCTAATTAAATTTAATTACTATCAGCCACTTGAATAAGTTATATTTTCCCTCAAATATGAAATATATAAGCTTGGAGAAAAAAGAAAATTGAAATAGGAAAAGAGGAAGAAGGTGAGGAACCCTAGAAAGCTGCAGTGCTGCATAAGGGGAAACATTGAGAATGTGGCAGTGGGACTGTATACAGTATATATCACATCTCATGCTGCCATGCAGCAATGGGGTGCATGTCATGTCACATTTCCAACAAAATTCATTTCTTTATATAACAAAATTCATTTCTTTAAATATATATATACATATTAGATCAAATGATTGTTATCAGATCATCTGATTATATTTTAATCTTTTTAGATATTACATAAAATACACGACACTCGTCTAATTTTACTAGTAAACTTCTTTACCAATATTTCTAGATAATTTAGCCGCTCGATAATTTTAATCCCTAACCGCTGAATTTATTTTTAATTTTTTTAGTTTTTAATAAAATAAGTATGTCTATGTGACATGATTTTTCTGCCTTTATAGTACATTTATCTCTGTCTATTGTTATATTTATCTATGTTTTTTGACATATTTTATTCTACTCTTTCGTTCGTTTTGATTATTTTTTGTTTTTTATTAAGATTGGGTTTGACGACGCCACGACTGATCAAGATGGCGCTTATTTGTAATTATGCTGATCTTCCCTGCTCTAGACCTTAGATTTGAATTTGGATACGCGGTTTGCCTTGTGAAGAGTTTCTCACGGTGCTCGACTTTGATGTGCGTTTTCTCGATAGTCTATCAATACCTTTATCTCCTTTTATGGTTCGTTTTGCCGATGCAGTCAGGTTTCCTATCTATTTTTCAATCGAGTATTTAGATGGGTTTTATAACCTTTTCATATATGATTCGTCTGATCTAAAGTGGTTAGTTTTAAGAGAAAGTCTAAATTATGTATTTAATTTACAATAATTATTTATAAATTTTTATTATAATTTTAAATATTTTTTCGTTAATAAAACTAATGACATCTTTAAAAAAAATATTTCTTGATAATCTAAATCTATAGGATTTAGAATAGATTAAGCCCGTGGATCGAGGGAAGGTTGCCCCACAGAACATTGACGGCGACTACATTGTGTACCCGTATTGCCCAAACTGCCCAGAATCATGCCCGAACATGAACATGAACAGGAACAAAAGGCTCATAAGCTCCTATCTTTGTCCACTGCCCATTGATTCCAATCAGATGAAGAAAAGAAAGTGCGGGCAGAGGGGGCAACGGGCATCCCCCTTCTTTGTTGTCGGTCATTAAGTACCCCCGCACCGGACGGCACGCGCGGTCAGATGCTTCATTCTGCTGTACTTCCAATTCCAACAACCAAAAGTTGAACAAAATTCCATCGTCTTTCGCATTCACATTTCAGTTTTAACTCTCCTTCATCAACTGTACAAATACAATATGGCATTATAGGAGCTGTTTTCGTTTTCATACTTTGGTCTTTTTCAGAACCACAACAGTGACATCTCAAAATCCCACCTTGAAAAGCATATATATTATTTATTAATCGTATAGAATGGAACACTAAGTTCTTTTTTCTGGACCAATTGGTGTGGGTGGGGTGGGGGGACTGAATTGTACATAATATAGTACAGTTTCTTCTTTGACATAAATGTCCCTTCCATGCAACTTGTTTGATCATTTGTTTATTTATTTAGTTGGAATCAATGAATAAACAAATCAGAGATAAATGTGGTTTAAGATTTGAGATTAGAGTTTATAGTTAGGGTTTAAAGAATTTAGGGTAGGCAGTATTTTAGGGTGTATGGTTTAGGAATTAAAATTTAAGATTAAAACTTAAAATTTAATTTTTTAGTATTTTTATTATTGTGACATAGAAAATAACATCAAAAAGGGCAGATAATTTTTATCCCTTAAATAGATTGATGTTCTTTCTTTGAAACATTTCATTGAATTTTCCATTAAATTCGTATATGAACACTATACAAATTATATAGAATTCTAAAAAACAATACAAATTTGTAGGAATGGACTAATTGGTGCTAAAAAAAAGCAGTTACAGTCTTAACAATTTTAATTTTTTATAGTTTTAAAATTATTTTCATTATATTTTATATTGGTCATCTAAGTTTATACCTCTAAGACTCTAACATAAGATTATGGGTCTGTCCATGCATGCATACATAAGTGTGCTAGTCGTATTTAAGTATGGTATACTGTACTTATTATATCATCTCATATTTACTAAAAATGTTGCTTTTGTTTAATTTTTTTTATCATAACAAAAAACGATTGACTTAAAGGGTGAGTTTGCCTTGAAATAAACACAAATCAGTAATAGTGTCCTCACTTTTTAAATTGCATCATTTTTGTCATATAAAATCAATTAATTGCACTAATTTCACCCTCAAGATAATTTAATTACACCAACTGTGTCCTGAAATAAACTCAAATCACCCAAATTAAATGACTTCAAGAACAAATAGAGTTTATTATAGTAATAAAAAACAGGGTTAGGTTAGGTAATTAATATTGACATTCATATCTCACGGTAGCTTTAGGATAATGAAGAACGTGATTAACAAATGGTCCCACGAATTTGAAAGACACGTAGATTCCCTCCATTTACCGTCTCTAAATCTTTCATTTCCCCCGGTTATGATCTACCTTTCTAAATAGTTTTCTTATTTAGAACTTAACCGGTATGGATATGGGTTATTCTAGCTCAACTAAAATCCAGTTTGAGAAAATGAGATATAAAAATTTCAAATCAAAATAAACATATAATTCTGTATCGTTAAAATCTTATAAACTTATAAATTGTTAAATAGATTTATTATAAGATAATAAATGAGGTTAAAAATATAAGTTCGAAAAAAACACTTTTCAAGCGTTTTCTTTGTAATATTTTTTTAAAATAATTTGTACCTAGGGAGAGGGGATGGAAAATTTTATTCCTATTGTGTCATGAACCCACAACTTAGGAGAAAAGGAAGAGTGTCAACTGAGAGCTTTAACCACCTGCTCTAGTGATTGTTGATTTTTTTTTTGTAATATTTTGTTTGAGTTTTTTATTTTTATTTCATGATCTATGATGATTTCTACATGATCAAGAGAAGTCGTTATCATTGCAGGTCTACTTTAGGGAGAGTTGCCAACACTGCAGGTCTACTTTAGCCGAACAAAAGGAAAGTCGCTAACACTGTGGACCGACTTCAGACAAACTGCAATACTCATTGCAGGTCACTTCAACAAACTCATTGGTTGTTCCATTGACGACTCACTATACATCACGAAATAAAAAATAAAGCACCACAAACCTTAAATTAAAAACTCAACAACAATATCCTATCAATTATCCCCACAAAAGCTAACAAATTATACTTTTGTGTTTAAGTTAAACGTACTTTTTTCCTTCAAAATTATTTATTTAATCTTTGTTTAAAATTCAAAAAGCATTTTTAGCTTCAAAAATACTTTTAAAAACAATAACAACGTTGAATGAAAAATCACTTTTACACATATAACAATGGGTGTATTGGTCATGTTAATGCACATTAGAAAGAACAGTGGGTTGATTTGAATATTATTGAGTGTGATGTTCATGGGCAGGAATGGAGGGCCCCTCGTGTCTACATTTCATAATGAAATTCCAACTTAACTGTTTGAGCCAACCCACACAATTAAAAGGCTGTCAAATCAAGGCTGGTCTCTCACAATTCCTTGCAAATGTCGTTTTAAATCCTTACAAACAATAAGCTTGATTTTTTGTGTTAGGCACAACGTAGTCAAAATATAACAACACTTTCCCACTATCACAACTGCCAATTTCACCACTTGATTCGCCTTCTCGCATCAATCTCATATATATTTTTTTCTTTTTCCATTCTATCAAAAGTTATAAATTTTTTATTTGGCATTATTGTCATCATAATAATTATAAGATTGGATTTAATTATACAACAATAATCATGAATAATTTAAATATTAAATAAAATTATAAAATAAAGTAATAATTTAAACAAGCTCAAAGTTAATTCTATTTTGTCCGTCAACAATATCTAAAACATTGCTAAAAGTACTGTGAGTTCGATATTCATTAAGAACGAATTTCTCTCGCATTGCAGACCACTGCCACAACCTTTCGTATGTCTAAGTCATTTGTTAATAATAGTCTCTTTATTTCACCTCTATAAAAATAAAATAAATTGTAATTGAACCAATTTGAATATCATATGTTAATCTTAATACAAACACGTGTGACCATATTTGATTATAAAACCAGAAAACGAAGCAATGCGTGGCACACGATGGCCGGGGGGCCGCCGGTACATGCAAGGAACCATCGTGGTTCACTCATGCACTTGGGGGGTCTAATCATGAATATTGGTGGAATTAACTTGGAAGGCCGGCAAGATTCAAGCCATGAGTCTCGGTCAGTGGCTTTAGTTAATGGGACACACCCACTTAGAACCCTAATCATGGATTTTTATTTTCATCATAATAATTATGATCAAAACTTTGTTTTATGTTTTATATGAATTTTATAATATGGTATGGTTAACTTATTCAAGAAAACCAGATTTGTTCAACCCCAAGCCGAGACCCAAGGAATGATTATTCATTAAGGAAACTTAATTACTGCTATAATTATGGATTCTCTACTCTCGAACCCTCTCATGGTTTAATTACTTTCCACTTTCAGCACTTGCAAAATCCATATTATTTAATTAAATATAGAGTGCAAGCACTTGTAATTACCTTTATTATAATAATAATAATAATAATAATAACAATAATAATCATTTTTAGTTGTATGATCTGATTACATGATACTATTTATTTATTAATTTCAGTATTTTAATAATGTACGCACCATATAAATAAACTATTTAAATCCGGATCATTTAACAATATGTATGAACAAATGATGTTAATCTAAAAAATTTGGGTTCAAATCGTTTTGTCTCCAAAATATATGTGTATTGTCAAAGAATTAAAAATATGTATGAACATTTATTACTTTGTAATCACACGTAAATTGTTAAAAAAAAATCAGATCACTTAAAAGTAATAATATTTTGCTATCCATGATAGATACCACACGATGAGCTCTGTTTTATATTTTTTTTTACTTAATACTCCATATTTGCATTTATTAAGAAATCATAAAAGGCAATAATGGGAATAAAAATTCTTTGTTTCATTTCGGTGCCTTTATTTATGTCTCATATTAAAAATTATGTTTAAGGTTTAGTGTTAAGGTTAGGGATTAAGAAATTAAAGATATGATATATTTTTTTAGAATTTAAGGTTTGAAATTTAAATTTAGGATCAAAGCTTAAAATTTAATTTTTTTAGTGTTGGGGCATCGAAAGAGACACCAAAAAAGCAAAAAAAAAAAAAATCTTATCCCAATGATGGGTCCATTGTCAAATTACATTATATAATTTACCAGTGAAGAATAACATGAGAAATAAAAGGGTAGATTAAGAAATATAGGGAGAAAAAAAATGAGAACATCTCACTTTGCTGATTAATAACAGCCAAAATCCCTAACCCAAACCCCACTTGCATTTCTACACTAAAATAATAAGCTCTGCTTTATCTCTTCACCATTGATGGAATACATGTTATATTAAAGCACCCAAAGTCCCATCCATCTATGATCTATCCCTCTAAATGCTTATGCACCCAACAACAGTAAAGAAAAGCCAAAGCCAAAGCCAGCTCAATTGAAATCTCAGATGTTTCAAATCTCTCCTCATGGTCATGGATCATGCATAAGTTGAAGACAACAAAACCTACTTTAATCTCCTTTTCAACCCACTAAAAACTCCAAAGAAAAAGAAAAGAAACACTTACCTGCCTCTTTGCTTTTCTGTTTTTTCTTTTCCTTTTTCTTTTGGATTGTTGTAGATCTATATACAAAGATGATTCAAGAACTCCTAGGAGGCTCTTCTGGCTTTAATTTTGGAGATGGTGCTACTGCTGGAAGAAAATTCTTCATCAATGGAACCATTTTGGATGGTACTACTACTACTACTACCCTTACTTCTTCTCCATCACCGTCCCCTTCTTCCACGACTTCTCCTCCGTCGACGACGGCGACTACTACTACTACAACGACTAATAACTCGGCCGCTTCGGCTGCGAAGTCCGACCAGAGCCAGAGTTTGAGGTGTCCCAGATGTGATTCGTCCAACACCAAGTTTTGTTATTACAACAACTACAATCTCACTCAGCCTCGTCACTTTTGCAAGACTTGTCGTCGTTATTGGACCAAAGGAGGTGCTCTCAGGAACGTTCCTATTGGAGGTGGGTGTAGGAAGAACAAGAACGCTACTACTGTTTCGACAACGATGGGGAAATCGAATGCTGCTAAGATGAAAACAGTAGGGTCTGATATTGGAAGATCTGGTCATGGAAATGGGTTCGAGTTCGACCATGAGCTTCAATCTAATCCGATCCTTTGGGCTTCACCCCAGAGTTCTCATCTTCTAGCCTTATTGAGAACCACCCAAAACCCTAACCCTAACACTTTGTCTACTAATATCAAGGAAGAGATGAGCTTGCTCGGATCACATGTCATGAACGAGCCAGCAGTTGGGAGTAGCGGTGCGTTAAATGCTCGAACCCTAGGCTTGGATCCTCTTTCCCAGGTCCCTTCTCTCGGACTTTGCAGCCCTTTGTGGAGAAACAATCAACACCAAGCACAACAACAACAGAACAACAGTAACAACAACAATGGATCGTTCCTACTAGGAGAAGTTCAAAACACAGGGATTCAAGAACTGTATCAGCGACTGAAATCATCATCAAACTATTACTCCGATAGCTCAGCAGTAGTTCTAAGCAACGTGGGTTCTTCTTCTTCAATTCTGGAGTCGGCTCCAATTGCAGGTGGAGAATTGGGTTACTGGAATCCGGCATTTTCATCACCATGGTCTGATCTCCCAACAACTAATGGTGCATATCCGTAATCAACCCTTTTCTTTCCCTTTCATTTTATCTCAGCTTTTTAATATGCTAATGTTGTCGCAGTGCATTCTGGTATATGAACATATATGGCTGTAGGGGGTTTCAATTCTTTGTTTTTTATTTTCTCTTTCAAGTGTGGTTTGAGGTGTGTTTCATTAACTTATTAGAGTGTACCAAGGATGAAGAAGAAGTAAAAACATGTGGCTAAATCAAAATCTATTAGGGTTTATGCTTTTTCTGGTGATTTTTCATAAAGTATAAGAGAGACCGAGTGGTGGGTTGCATATGAGATTAAAGATTCTCTAAACAACTGCTTTTTTTTTTCTTGTTAAAAAGAAAACAAGTTTGATAAAGCAGGCATTGGGAAAAGTTTTCGTAAACAACAATTTGATTCTCGCAGTGGAAAGGAGGATTCCATTGCAGCCTTATGTTTAAAGAGTTGGTGTCTGCTCCTAATTGCCTGTTTCTCTGGAGATTGGCCTGCAGTTTTTATTCCTTTTCACTAAAAAAATGTCACCGAGATTCGAATTTCAGATTAATTAAATGTCACATTTAAATCCGAGTTCATGTTTGATAACTAGAAAGGACAAACTGTTTATTGAAATTTCTTTTGAAGCTTACAGTCCCCCATTTTTCATCCCAACAGTCACACCCTCGTAACTGAAACTGGAGGGGGGAGAATCATAAAACTAACACAAGTTAATGTTCTATTAATGGAGGGCCACGCCACAACGCAGTACATTCGGAGGAACATCAGCCTCAGTATTCAAGCTTTTCTCGTTGCTCCAAACTCTGAGGTAAGTTTGCTTGCCTAGGAACCGGTCCGACCATATTTGTGACCTCAAGTTCCACATTCCCTTGTTGTCCAAAGAAACCAAAACTGCTGTCCAGGAATTCGGATATACCTGAACAGTGTGTCTAGCTATCCCATCAGCCAGATTGTAGCGTCTCTTCGAGTCGGTCCTCCACTTTCCGCTACCGTACCCGACGACGTAGAAGCTCGTTCCGTCGAGATGCCAAGATTGGATGGTTGGTTCTGTGTTTTGGAAGACAATCTCAATGAAGTCATGGAGGGTGAGGCCAAAGACAGATACACCCAATGCCGGTGGCCTTGTAGTAGGAAAATCCTTGATGTTGTTTAAGGTAAAAACACCAGGGATGTTAAACCAATCCGCAAGCTTCAATGGAGTGTTCGGATCCACATAAGAGATCCCATTAACAGTATAACGCAACTTTCCATTTATCATGTCTTTTGCATTAGCCAAAACAAGTGTCCTCACAATCTTTATTGAACCATAGTGGAATGATCCTTGAGGATTAGGCCTAGCTGCATTGGCCGTCAAGTTCAATCTACAACACCAAAAATGAGAAAAAGCAATGTTAGCATATTGCAGGGTACATGATGATCGGCAATATTCGGTTCGATTACCTGATAGTCCTAGCTTGTTTCATGGACCAGTGCACATGATAAGTCGGGGCAATCGGCAATGGCAGAGTGGCCGGAGTGTTGGAGCCCTGATACCGAAGGATACCGGTAGTGGTGAGAATAGGCTTAGTGAAACGTGTGGAAGCAACAATGTAATAGTCCTTAATTGCCCCACTTAAGGTAACCAAAACAGCGACGGATTGACCCGGATGAACATCGAGGGACTCGTACGCCTCCTGCAAACTATGGCTTCCTTCAACTTCAACTAGAATCATTTTATGACCTTGGATCCTGAAGTTAATCGATGTCGATATACCAACATTCGTAATCCTAAACTTGTACGTTTTCCCTGTAATAAACCAGGAACAAAGCAAAACTCAGCACATTCCTATACAAAATCCTCTTGTTTAAAGGGTATATATATACACACACACACACACACATACCTTGTCGCCAGCCTTGTACCAATCACCAACAAGCAAAGTGAAATCTGTAGCAAATGCAGGGTAGGGGATTGAAATGACAGATCTTTGATTAATATTAAGAGCCCCAAAACCACCAATAGCTCTATGCATTGAAGTTGAAGGGTAGTACATGTAGGTTCCAATTTGATCCTTGAGCTGGAATCTGTATGTCCAGTTTGAGTGGGGAGGGATTGGACAATTGGTCCCAAGCACACCATCTTGCCATGAAGTCTTCCTTTGTTTAATCCCATGCCTAGTTTCCAGTAACAAAATCTGGGTTTTATTAACCCTGATCTCAGACCATGAATCAAATTAACCAAATTGCAAACTAACCATGTGACGAGGAAGGGTTCATCTAATTGATTCAAGACATTTACAACGATGTTTTCGTTCGTGACAGCTTCGATCGGAGGTCCTGGAAATTGATTGTTAATCAGAATAACCTGCAAAATTGTAAGAACCAAACATGTTTCAACATTGTTCTTCAAAGAACTGAAGAAGAAACAGGTGTTTATTGGTTGAATACTGAAACAAACCCGTTGGTAAACACCAAGAGGAGCACGAGTTCCATATGTGACAGACCAAGTGTAGAATCTATATGGATCTTCTGCATTGGCAAATAAGAAACTAAAGCAAGCCAATATTCCGAGTAAAAATTGCAGGAAAATAGGCTGTTCCATTTCCTTTTATCTTCTACTTTTTCCACTCTTGTTGTTTCCCTAAAGATTCAAACATAAAAGAGACTTGCTGGAGTTGTGTCCTGCAAACAAGAACACAACACTTTTCTTATATATATGCAATAAGATCATGCAAATGGCAGCATGGGAAAGAAATATCCATGCATGCAGAAGCTTTTTTTGCGGCGCACTTCATGCTCGAACTTGAGATCCCATGAGCTTTTTCATCACTCATGTTCAGTTGAGTTGAAAATATTCCCAGTAATTAATTCATCAAGTTGATCATAATTAAACTGGTGTAGAGTTTCCTGGGACATGAAAACAGCAGATCCCCAACATGGTGCGATTCTTTATTTGTTCTGCTTTTCCTCCTTAAAAAGGATTTATTTCTTAATATTCAAGTAAACAAAACAATAAATTTGGAAGGTCGGCTTTGGCCTAGAAGAAACGGGAACGCCGGAGCCGAGTACGGATCATAATCAATTCATTGCGAGAATTTAGTCAATTCCACCTTCTAAGTTCTGATGTACTCCCTCCGTCTCACAATTTTTATTTTTTATTGAATTTTTTAGTTAAATTTTTTCAACTTTGACTCATAATTATTTAAAATGTATCATTAATAAAAATATAAAAAATATATATTTTAAAAATCTCTAATCGAGTAGTTTTCAAATATATATTTCATAAAAATTAATTATTTAAAATATTTAATAAAATAGTCAAAGTTTAAAAATTTTAAATTTCAAAAAGTTAATAAGAGACAATTTTTTATGGGACGGAGGGAGTAATATAATAAAATTAAGAGTTTGTATTTGATGAGATCATTCTTTATATTTATGTATGGTTAGTAAATTAAATTACACATTGTCTGCGTTGGAGTGAATTAATATATTTAAAGAGAAAAAATTCATCTCATCTCTGTTGTTGCAGTTCACTGAACGTGTTTTGATGGTCTGATAGTCTTTTTTTTGTTATTTTTCTGTTACATTTTCATTTTGTTTGAAATGTTTATTTGTTTTATTTTTTAATAAATTCAACCGACATATTAAAAAAATATACTTTTATATTTTCCCCTTGAAGTTGTATTTTATTATTACTTTGGTATTTAAAGGGTTTTTTTTATGTGAAGCATGTGATAGAATTCCAATTTTCTGTTAAAAACGTCACGTGACAATATAGGAACGTCCCCCCTAAAGTATCACATGACACATAATATATGTTAAACTCAAAAACTTCAATAATTTATAAAAAAAATTGAAAATTGAAAAAATTTATTTTAACTCTATATTTTTAGATTTTAGCTTAAGAATTTTCGTGGTGAATACATCAAATGACCACTTACATTAGATAGATAAAATAAAACATTATCATATTTTTGAAAAAAAAGAGTAATAAACCATTCCTAGAAATATAGAAAAATGAATTTCAACAACAATAAATCATTCCCCCATAAATTTAATGTTAAGTAATGAAACACATCACACATCACATGCCTAATAAATCTTCACATTGAATGTCATATCCCACATGCAGGCTTCACTAATACTACTGTTGTTCGTGCAGGACTGGAGCTACTGGCCACTAGGCTAGAGTTGACTTAAAATGAAGTGAAACTATTAAAGTCAAACCTGTTATTAATGAATGGTTAATGTAGAAAACTTAATCACCTTTAACTACATCTCTATTTATTACAATATTATTATTAACTTTTGGGTATAGAAAAGGATTAAAGCTTGCAAAGTCAACTGATAATGAAGTGTGTTCATATTAATTAGGCAATTAAGTCACCCTCATTGCTAATAGATCTAGCAAAATACATACATATAAGAGAACAATAAATACTTCGCATGTGCATGTTGGCACATAGTAAGAGTTCTCTAGCTAAATCGTGTGGTCCTAGCTAGTAGATGAACTCAAGTTGCTCGGCTAAGTGAAACTTCAAAATCAAGTCAAAAACTTTGAAAAGTGCATTTAAAATGTAAAAGCAAAGAAAACAATTTCCATTAGTTGTTTTCTTGAAATTTTTGTTGTTGTTCTTTGCGAGTGCAGCCTTCATCGTTAATTATTTGGCTTTTATGTCGTCAGCTGATTTTTAATTTTTAGTTTAATTGTATATACATAAATATAATCATTTTTTATGAGTGCTCATGTGCTTTATTCTAATTTTAAAGTCACATCTTTATCTGCTTTAATAGTAATTTCTTTGTCTGCTTTTATGACAGTTTTAGTAAGTTATTATGACACCTTGTTATCCATAGTGACAATTATCTCTTTTGAGAAGGTCGATGGTCTCTTTAAATTTTGATATTCTTTCGTTGTGTGTAAGATTTCTTGAGTTGCTGATGTTTTCAAAACTGGGTTTTGTTGTGTTGTTGCAATTTATACTCTTCAGTTTATTAATAGTCTAAAGTTGATTACGAGATAGTATATGTTCATACATATTCTTAAACATTTGACAAAGCACACACCTTACAAACAAAGCGATTGAACGCGAATCTCCTAAGATGAACATCATCCGTTTTCTCAATAGGACTTGTTCGATTCTATTTATACTTACATACAAGGACGGACGCAGAACTTTATGTTAGGGAGATGAACCTATAAAATTCTAGGGGAGGCGAACTTATACAATTTTAAGAGGGCGAAAATAAATTTTCAATAGGAAATACATAGCAAATTTCTAAATCATATAGGAGTTTTAAATTTTAGGGGGGCGACCGGCCCCTCCAAGAGTATAATTTTTTTAAAAAAAATAAATTATAAATTTGTTCCCCTTTCAAATATTTATAAATTACCCTCAACCTTCAATCTTAATTATGTCCCTAATGTCACATACTAAAAAATTAAATTATTTTAAAGATATTTATAGATTGCCGCTTGTCTTTTTCATTTTAAATTTCAATCCAACCTTCTTTTTTTCCTTTGTTCTTGATTCATTAGCGGCGACATTAGTTTTAGTACTGCTCGTCACCGCCGGTAATTCTTTTTTGTTATTTTTCTTCTATCAAATTTTTGTTTTCTTTTATATTTTAATTCTTTCTAGTTTTTATCTGTTTTGTAGCACGTTTTTCTCTGCCTTGTGGCACGCTTCTGCCTTATAATTCTAACTTATGGCACGTTATTCTCTACTGTTATGATAGATCTGTGTTCGTGGATACGTTTTTCACGATATTTGGCTCTGACTTGCAGATTATCGGTGGTCTTCAGTAGTTTAATCTCCTTTTGTAGTTCGTTTGCCGATGCAGTTAGATCTATTTTACGAAGCAGTCTCCATAATTGTTGGTTTTGCTCACCATTCCTACTTCAATCTTGAAACATGTAGTTGGATAAAGACAAAAAGTCATACTCTCTGCTTTTATTTTTCCAGTGTTTCATATTTATTACTGTTTTGCAGCCTATATTTTGTTAACTGTTTCTTTATTTTGATTTCTAATAAAATTCAGCCGGCATATTGATCAAAAAGATATTTCAAAAAATTGTAAATATGAAAAAATCTAAAATTTTTATAAACAATATTTGGGAATTTTTGCAACTATTTTTTAAAGGTTTTTATCAAATATATTTTTTTTATAAAAATTTAGATTATTCTATAAAAATTAAAAAATTATCAAATATATTTCATAACATTTTAGATAATTTCTAAAAATTATTTAATCTTTTTAATTTTTATACTTTTTATAATTTGTTTTTTTATATGTTTTTATCTCGTGACACTATCACTACCAGAATGAGACTATAAAAACCCTCTCCCACCATCCACCAACTTTCAAGAACCTGCAGCTTAACTTACTGGAACTTCAAATTTGATTCAATCCCCACTATAAAAACAGACTCTCCTATTGAAAATATCAGTTCAATACTGGCAGAAGCAATGACTTTACAGGTAGTTTTAAGAACTGCAATCGAAAAATTGGTGAGAGTTACTGAACAACAACAAGAGGCAGATTTAGATTCGAATCCATTCTCAATGATCTAAAAAATCTACCCTCGAATCTGCATATTCATACACAGTTGAGGGAGCCGAATGGCTTGCAAACTGATGAACTTCAAAGGTTGTTGGACCAAATGAATCAAGCGATGGAGACTATCGGTAAGTGTTCCTGGGTGACTAGCAGGAACTACCGCAAGAAGCAGCTGCTGCGAACGAATGCTTCTCTTCGGAACTTCTTCCTCGCAAATTTGCTGATAGATCAATATCAGAATACTACACTGATTCAAGTTCACTTGGATTGGCTCGCAGCGCTAACCACAGGGTCTTTTATTGAAGTCGATACAAGGTTTCTGATGCAGCTAGTGAATTGAAGAACATTGTCCAGTCTCTACACGGTTGGATCTTTCTCTATCTGAGATCGGTTATGAGGATTCCAGGATAGGGTTACCAAAGAATCAACAATTTTATGTAAATTCAAGCACAACAAATAAATGAGACGTGTATGAAGATGCAGAGATTAATTTCAATGAAATCACAATAGTAGATCTCTCTAATTAGATGTAACATAGCAAGTTCATAACTTTATTGAGGTCCCTTTGAAAGAATTATTGGAAGAGGTATAAGCATATTAAGGAAACTCTAAAGCCTAATGATTCTCTCCAAGGGGATCTCTCATGTAAATATCTATTTGTCACCAAGAAAGTTATGAAAACTACATCGCCATTGAAAAATTCAGTAGTATGAAATATGGACAACTTCGGTTCCATAAAACAATCAAGAACGGAACAGGCAGGGACAGGAAGTACCTCAAAACCCCTTTGAACATAATGGATGGCATTGAATCTTCAATGTTTGGGAAGCAAAATGACCAATGTCCTCTCATGAATTACACATTAGATTCAACTTGAAAATTTAGAAGAGACAATTCAACTGCCTCAACCCAACAACAGGTCTGTCATCAAGACATCAAAGTATAGCAAATGCCCTGTAACAGTTCAGAGTTCCAGGAAAAGATATAAAGAAAACATTTGATTGAGCTCCAACAGTCAAATATGAGCATTATCGAATCACCACAAGATTTATTGATCGACTGTGTATCCACTAGAAACAAGGTAAACAATCATACCCTGTATACCTGAAGCTGGAATATTTATCACCCACCACCCAATATCCTCCATTCTAGTGTACTAGTGATGGACTTTCCAAGGCTAATAATCACATTGCGCCGATCAACATTTTTAGCCAGGAAAAAATGTCTGATGAAGTTTTGTCAAAAATCAAAATCACCAATAATCTCCACAAGAACAGTTCCCACCTTCAAAGCAATGGAACCGATTAGAATCCCTTACGGTTATTTTCCTGTTAACAATCTTTGAGATATATTTAATGGCATTATGGCAATCTACACAAGTTCTCAAATTCTTGAAAACTTTGATTGGTGTTCCTGGAGGAGTAGAAATAATTCCGAACGCCACAGCTAGCTTCTCACTATGGTATGAGAGGTTTTGCTCCTTCTGCTCCTCCTCCACATCATGCAGCACAAAGTTGGTGTCCGGAACATACCCTTCTTCCCTCATTCTCTTCGAAAGCTTACCTAAGAACTCGTGTATTTCCTTGGATTTTGGGTGAGAAATATCTCCCACCAAGAAAACATGTATCTGCCTCTTGACCTCAATCCAGCTCAAACCTGGCTTCTTTACCACCCCCTTGTCATCCATTAACTTTCTAATTTTTGCAACTTCATCCCACCTACCAGCTGTGGCATATATGTTGGCCATGGTAACATAGGTCGCCGGATTTTCAGGTTCTATCTCGAACAATGCTTTAGCAGCTTTTTCGGCCAATTCAAGGTTACCATGGATTCTACAACCACCAAGTAAGGAAGCCCACAAAAACTTATCTGGTTTCATGGGCATCTTATTAATGATATTCTCTGCTTCCCCAAATCGGCCAGATCGGGCTAATAAGTCAATGATACAGGCATAATGATCAGCAGTATGGGTTAATCCATGTATTTCCTTTATTGAGTGGAAATATTCTAGCCCTTTATCAACCAATCCAGCATGTGTACAAGCAGAAAGAACCCCAACAAAAGTAATGTGATCCAGTTCCGTATTTGATTTGAGCAACAACTCAAAGTACTCCAAAGCCTCATCAGGCTGGCCATTCTGAGCATAACCATTGATCAAAGAAGTCCACGAAACTAAATCAGGTTGAGGCATCCCATTAAACACCCTTTTTGCATTCTCAACATTTCCACACTTGGAGTACATATGAACAAGAGCACTAGCAGCAAAAGACAAAGGATTAAAATGAATCCTTGTCATGTATCCATGAACCTGCTTGCCTATTTCCCCGGCAGCAGCATCAGCACATGCATTCAAAACCCCAGCAAACGTAAACTCATTAGGTCTTACACCCGATTCCATCAACTGCCGAAACAATTCAAACCCTTCTTCTCGCCTCCCATCCTTGAAATACCTATCGATCATTGCAGTCCAAGTAACAATATCTCTATCCACCAATTTATCAAAAACCGACCTTGCTTCTGTTATGCTCCCGCATTTCCCATACATATCCATTAAAGCACTCCAGACAACGTCATCCAAATCCAACCCAGCTCTGGTTATTCGACCATGAATCTCTTTGCCTATAATTAAGCACCCCATGGCAGCAGAAGCAGCTAACACGCTTGACACGGTAAACTTATTCAACTTCGAAAGCAAACTCATTTCCTTCATCCTGTAAAGCTCTAACGCTTCTTTAGGCTTATCAAAACGGACGTAACCCGAAATCATCGCTGTCCATGAGAAATTATCTCTTTCAGGCATTTCATCAAACAGCTTCTTTGCTTCTTTAAGCATTCCCATTTTGGCATACCCAGATATCAAAGTATTCCAAGAACACAAATCCCTTTCACTCATTTCATCAAAAAGATTTTGAGCATCAGACAAACTTCCGCATTTCGCGTACATATCCAGAAGACGGTTACAGATAACAACACCGGGTAGAAACCCAGAAAATTTCATATGTTTGTGGACAGTTTTACCATCGTTAAGAGCTCGATTCTGGCAGCAAAGCTGAATGAGAGTTGAGTAAAGAGCAGCTGGAGGTTTCTCAACTTGATGGAGGATTTGAATGGCTTCTTTCAAGCGTTTTTGGTTGCAGAAATTGTGCAATCGGGCTATGAGATTGTCAGTGGTGTTTGGTTCGATAGACGCTTTTCGAGGGAAATGTATTTGAGCCTGGGCTTGAGAAGAAAAGGAAGAAGAAATCATTGCTCTGTTCTGGTGAAATAAAGATAAACAATGGGAAATCCTGGAATTTATTGCTTTCATAGTTGCAGAAAATTTGGCTGTATAATGTGATGTGAAATTTGAACATCAAAATCTTTTATAGAAGGATGGAAGGTATCGATTTAAGGTGAATTTGGGCCGAAGCAGATTCAATAAGCCTGACCAGAGAAAACCCAGTCCAAACCATAGTAAATCCCTCTAAATAGATCTACAACATTGCCAAATCCATGTAAAGAACTTCAAAAAGGAATATGTTATAGAAAGTAGGCATATATATATATATATATATTCAACTGCATAAAACAGAACCAGGCAAAAGGTACAAGACAAATTCCAAAATACAAATGATGTGGGTTCGACGACAGTAACCGGAATGTGGAAGTTTGGGAGATGATCATCCAAAAATGAATCTTTTTTTCCCAGCGATCATCCCTTGTAAAGTAGTGTTAAACATCATTTTTCTTCCACAGATTTGTATAAAAGCTTCATGCTATGAACATGATGGACTGAGTGGACCATCAATTTGAGACCAGCATTGTGCAACTCTACCATAAATTCTCTGCAGCCATGTGTTTGTTGCTCTTTTGATTGCCGGGAAGCTTTCTTTTTTCCATATTACATCGCATAGACTATTTCCCCGCTGCTATCAACATCAAGCTCGGATTCAGAATCGAGGTCATCCATGTCTTCGTCGTCAAGGTTGTCAACCATGTAATGGTTTAAGTTCGTGGCCCCAGCAGCTGGGATGGTGGCCTCGGCAATTATCTGCATGATCGTATCTGTGCTCTGCATAGGTTGATCAGGCTCCTCGAAATGGCTACCCATTGTGTGTTCATCCATCAGGTCGGCAGGAAGATTCTTCAAGAACCACTCATGGTTTCTAATTTCTGGAATTGTAATTCTCTGTCACACCAAACAATCCATTATCAGAATGGCTTAATCGATTAGGAATCACGGTAGTTTTCAAAAGTTACCACAGAAAGCAAAAAAAGGCCACTCTTCGTTTCCTTTCTTGGATGTTCATGTCCAAAAAAAGAAGTTAGCTTTGGAAAATCAAAGAATAAATTTTGAAGTGTAAGCAAGCAGAAATTACTCACAGCTGCAGGATCTGCAACAAATATCCTTGAAATCAGATGTTGACACTGGGGTGATATTTGGACAAAATCAGGAATAGCATACTGGACACTAAGGATTCTCTGTGCGAACCAATAAAATACATGAGCAAACAGATACATTTTCAGGACAAGAAAAAATGACTTGATGAAAT
The DNA here is from genome assembly GCA_030270665.1 of Hibiscus trionum. NCBI lineage: Eukaryota > Viridiplantae > Streptophyta > Magnoliopsida > Malvales > Malvaceae > Hibiscus > Hibiscus trionum. The sequence goes on along the minus strand of BSYR01000006.1, from coordinate 24,239,538 downwards.
AACAAGATCCAGTGACATACTTGTATTGTCTTCCGAAAGTCTCTTGGCTCATCAGGATCCTCAAAAGGGTATGCCCCAACCAGCATCACATACAAGGTAACCCCACATGACCATACGTCTGCAATCTGATATCGCACAACAAAGTCATTAACTCAGTTTTACTAGGTTCATATTCTAAGATAACATACAGAAAAGTACAACTCACTTGGACAAAAGACTACCAGAGAGTTGGGTGATGTTAACTCTCTGGTGTTTTTATGTGTCTTTGAGTATCAATAAGTTAACTATTGTTCAAGATCTTGATGTCTAATAAGGTGTAAGAATAGCTAAAAGTTTATAAAGAAAAGTGCAACCAAAAGACCCATTCCTATTCAACAAGAAATAAGAGTAAATAAACTCTTATATGGGCTTAAGTCTCCAGTTGAAGCTGGCCATATTAAATGATTTACCATTCTATTCAACCTAGTCACGGACTGCCTACACGGCAGAGGATCATTTGTAGCCAGCATCTATTGTAATTGACATCTCAAACAAGCTATGAATGGTAAACTGAAGTTTAGATCAACTAAAAGGGTGAAAACCACCAATTTTGATGTCATTTTCAGTCTTCACCCCAAACACAGCCAGAAAGCAATGACCAGCCCGTTGAACATATAAGTCTCAAGTATTAACCAGGAATTGGGTGTATATTGAAATCCGGCATTCTAAAATAATTTGAACATCTTGTAAATATACCTTGCCATCATATTCTTTCCTTAGGAGTACTTCAGGAGCAATGTATGCAGGCGTACCGACAGTGGATTTTGGTTGCGAATGAAGAACTGATGACTAAGAAGAACAACCACAAGTAAACACATAAACATGAAAACGATCTTAGATAATAAAGATAATTAGAAAACCAAAGGGAACATGTTTCACAAAATAGAAAGTATAAACCTTAACCTCATTGAAAAGGGGATAACAACAAAGCTCTATACCTTGGAGTACCCAAAATCGCATATCTTAAGCCGGGGAGCCGGACTTCCATCTAACAAAGTGTTTTCCAACTTCAAATCGCGGTGGCATACTTGCTTCATCAAGTAAAACAAACCAAAATGATGAGCAAAATAATATATCAGGTTAGACAACAACACAATTCAAAACATTAAAACAATAGATAACTTTTAACTACCATATCATGGCAATAACTAACACCGGATATAAGCTGTTGGAAGAAGAACCGAGCCTGCACCGAAACAATAGATATATAGAAATTAAAACAAAGACACAAATGAAAAGGCACATAAAAATGAACATAGAATATATGAAACTAAACCTCATCCTCATTGAAACGACCAGCAGCACAGATTCGCTCGAAAAGCTCTCCTCCGGAGGCATACTCCATTACAATGGCAAGATGAGTAGGCGTTAAAATAACCTAAAGTATTAATGTCCATAGTTAGTTAATCAAAACATTACCTTAATTTATACAATATATAATAGTATAATGAGTTAAGTATTAGCATTACCTCTTTAAACCTAACAATATTGGGATGCCTCAATGATCTATGGTTAATAATTTCTCTTTGAACATTTTCATCTATCTGTAAAACGACAAGGTAACACAAATTTAATGCCAAAATTACAAATTAAATTTAAAAGGAGAAAAGTTCGTTAAGTAGTTGAGATTTCCAAAATTAACGAAATCAATAGCCTAATTCTCCAAACGAACATGTTTCCAAAAATAAACCAAAACAACAACAAAAAAGGAAAGAGATCGTTGTTTATGAATTAAGAAGCTAACCTTATCGCCTCTCTCGATGTACTTGACAGCAACGAGCTCCTTAGTAACCTTATCTCTCATAAGCCGAGCGACTCCGAAATTGCCCGATCCGATATCCCTAACGAAATCGTACCGGTCACTGTCATGCATAATCGGCATATCCATTGCCGGTCCGACCGTCAAGTCTGCTCGATCCATTTTTTTGCTATATTTTTTCAGTTTCCGATTCTATCCCTTCAAAGAAAGAAGAAACTCACCACCACATCACCGGACTCAGTTGACGAATCAATGAGTTGAAACGAGTCGGTTACTAATAAAAAAAGAACAAGGAGAGTTTATCAGTTTGATCGGCGAATGATAGAGTGGTTCAGCGACAGCGAAGGGAAGAGGAAGGGATAATTCCAAGGAAATATCTGGTAGAAAGCAAAAGGGAGGATAAGGGGAGTACGGCGTCGTTCGGTGTTGTTGCGCGGTGGGTAACCAATAGGATTGGCTTCTTTTTCTGGTTGTCTTGTTATTATTCGTGGATTAATTTGACCCCCTTTTATTGTTATTATTCTTTTAATATTCCGAGATGATTCGAATTAGAGAATTGAATGACTAAAATATCCTTTCGTTTTGGATAATGTTCTTAAAGCGCAGCGAGTCACGTGATTTTAAGACAATTTTATTCGGTACTCTGCTGTCTTTCATCTGTAAAAACTGATCGGACGGTTTTGGCTTTATCATTGTCTGAAATAACACGCAACCATATCATTTTTTTATGATTATCTTTTTGCCTTTTGTTTTTCTAGAAACTGCTCCCTTTTAAGTTTAAAATAAATAGTTAGATGTAACATCATCTCCATTATTTATAGTAACTATATATAAATGAATATATTATTGTGTTCGCACTTTAAATAAAGGGTAAACTACATAAATGGCCACCATACTATTGCAAAAGTCGCGATTTGATTACTTTACTTTTTTTCGAAGCAATTAAATCACCATTCTATTAAATTGGGTGCAATTTGACCACCAGCCGTTAAAGGTTAACGGCAGGGTGACGTGTCAGTTAAAAAAATAAGGGTATAATTACACATTTGGTCCTTACTACTTATACATTCTTTCAATTTAGTCTTAATTTTAATTTAATAAAATAAATTAATTATTTAATTAGGTGGTGACACGTGTCACTAACTTATTGGAGGGATTTAATTATTTATATTTATTTAAATAAATTTATTTTCATCCTCCAATCAGGTGGTGGCAACCTAAACTGCTAGCTTAGCACCACACCAAATGCTATATTGTGATATTTTTCCTGCCATATATTATATCTAAATAAACATCAAAAACTGAAAAACTCCAACATCCTCATTAGCAACATTTTCCATTGCCTTGAGCTTCTTCAAATCCCCAGAAACAAGAAAGCCAATGTGTAATTAAATTACATGAACTACATTTCTTCCTTTTGGTGACAATACAACATTAGGGTCATTAGCAACATTAGAGTGTTACTCTCAGCCGAAACAGCAGCTCTTTTTCTTTACTAGTTGTCTCAAAAGAAAGGAAACGAAACCTTTGAATATCAGCTTCTTTATTCTTTTATTGTCAGAAGATGAAACGTAGTACTTACTACGCCTAAATAAAAGTATAATCCTATAATTAAATTCTCATAATATAATCAATAAAACAAATGAGTTCATATCATCTTTTTGTCACAGAATCAGTACTTTGGCATGAAACACGACAAACTTTTCAACGTTGAGTCTTTTGTCATGGTTTAAAATAATGACATCTTATCAAAACTAGTAGTGACGCAGTATAAGCACTTGTACTACAGAACATACTCCAATAACAAATTAATGAAGATGTCAACTCTATTCTTTTCTTGATCAAAATGTCAACTCTCTAATCTATTTCCATGGGGTCTGCAACTGCAAATAATAACAAACTTCGGCAATATAGTCTGTTCGTATACGAATTCTCGGTATCGACTCATGCTATTGCTCAATGCATTTAAGCATTTCAATCATGTGATTAGGTGCCTCGGTGGAATCCAAGTACCGAATAAGCATGCTGGAATTCATTCCATGAAATTTCAAGGTAGGGAATGAAGCACAATTGATTGGTTTCATATTAAAGATTGAAGCACAAGAATCATAACTTCTTTGACGTATTGAATTCGTTATATGCCTAATTGGCAAGTTTTCGATGATACAAACTCCTAAACAGAGAAAATAAACACAGTAGCAGGCAAGCTCAAGGCCATTTAGTGAACTCAAAGACTTTGAAAACTATATCTATACCTGTGGGGATTTTCCAGATAAAAAGAATAACATTAACTGCATTCAAGGGAGACGTAGGTTCGATTAATGTACAATGTTTATTTATATACTGAAATACATCACAATACAACATTTGGTGCGGTGGTAAGCTAGTAGTCTAGGTTGCTAGGAGACATAGGTTCAATTCCCCATACATGCATTTTTGATTTTTTCCATTTTTTCCTTTAATTAAAATTAGGACTAAATTGAAAGAATGTATAAGTAGTAAGGATCAAATGTGTAATTATACCCTTATTTTTTTAACTGACACGTCACCCTGCCGTTAACCTTTAACGGCTGGTGGTCAAATTGCACCCAATTTAATAGAATGATGGTTTAATTGTTCGAAAAAAAAGTAAGGTGGTCAAATCGCGACTTTTGCAATAGTATGGTGGTCATTTATATAGTTTACCCTTAAATAAAATAATTGTTTCAAATAATGTTGTTAGGAAATAATATTTGTAAAAAATGAAATGTTATGTAGATTATTCACCTATTTAGAGATAAAGCTGTAATAATTAATTAAGTTTTATTTGAGTATGCAACTTGTTGGAGTGTGTATAATATTTGTTAGACGGTTATATAGTTTGTTAGATGGTTTGAATATGTTAGCTGTACAGTTTAGAGTTAGTTAGCAATTCAAGTGGTTGTAATCCTTGTGTATAAATACCTTGTTGATGTTTAATAAAAGGCTGAGGCATCTTTTATAATATTTTAACATGGTATCAGATGCTAGCCCGTTTCCTTGGGTTTCTGTTTTCCTAAAGTCCATTTCTTGTTTGCCTATTCTTTTCTGTTAGCCCGTTTTGCTTTACGGTTCCCTGAATTTTTCCCCCAAATTCTTCATCGTTTTTCGTCTTCCATGGAAATCGATTCGAATCGTCAGCTGTATCTTCATCCTTCAGATACTCCTGGTACTATTCTTGTTTCTCACCAACTTACTGGTATTGAAAATTACAATATTTGGAGTCGATCTTTGCGTATTGCTCTTCTGGCCAAAAACAAATTAGGTTTTGTTGATGGCAAATGTCGTCGTTCAGATTATCCTACGGCGGCACAATCAGCTCTCTGGGATCGGTGTAATGCGCTCGTTCTTTCTTGGATCCTCAACACCGTCAGCAAGGATCTCTCCGCCGGCATCGTCTTTGCCACTAGTGCCGCTGTCGTTTGGGCTGATTTGAAGGAGCGGTTTGCTAAGGTTGATGGTTTGCATTCTTTCTTTCTTCATCGTGAGATTGCCACATTGGTTCAAGGTGATTCTTCCATCTCCTCTTATTTCACTCGTTTGAAGATGTTGTGGGATGTGTACAATGCTCTTGTTCCCTTTTCCCCTTGTGATTGCGAGGCTTCGCGTGACAACCAGACCCAGCTTGTGCAGCAGAAACTATTCCAGTTTCTCATGGGGCTTAACGAGACATATTCTGCCGTTCGTAGTCAGCTTCTTTTGATGTCGCCCTTGCCGTCTGTGAACAAAGCTTATTCGATGATTTTGCAAGAGGAATCCCAGCATGCTCATTTGTCTGGTATTTCTCCAATTCTTGATTCCACTGTATTGTATTCTAATTCGTCCGGTGCTTCCTCGCGTAGATGTTTCAGTGGAGTTTGTGACCACTGTAAGATTCGGGGTCATCGGAAAGAGAACTGTTACCGTCTGATTGGCTTCCCTTCAAATTATAAATTCACTAAGAAGCGTGAGGTTCAGTCTGCTCTAACAACCAACGATGTGTCTACTCCATCGTCTGACTTGGGTTCCAATCTGGTTTCGTCTGCTCCTTCGTTTTCCCTGCACAGTATGCTCAGATTTTGGCCCTTCTGAATACGGGTCAACCGAATTCTGCAATTAATATGGCAGGTTCGATTTCTACTTGTTCTTCTGTTGGTAGTCATATTTGGATTTTGGATACTGGGGCTACTGATCATATATCCTCTGATTTTCATTGTCTTTTAAATCCTATTTCATGCGCTTCAAATCCTCGTCGTGTTCGTCTTCCCAATGGTAAAACTACTCATATTTCTCATGTTGGGTCTTTTCCTTTAACTTCTTCTCGATTGCTTCATAATGTCCTTTATGTACCTGATTTTCATCACAATTTACTCTCTGTTTCTAAATTGGTCACTGATCTTTCTTGTGTTGTTTTCTTTTACCCTCGTTTTTGTATCTTACAGGATCTTTACACTGGACAGATGATGGGGATTGGTAGAGAGTATGGTGGCCTGTACCTTTTGGAGTCTTCGCCTAAAAATTCTGGTTTGCTTTTTTCTCCCATTCAAAAAAAATTCTTGTCTTCCAAGTTTTGCTGATTGTAATTCTGTTATAGATATCACCAAATTGTGGCATGCTCGGTTGGGCCATGCCCCTGTTAATAAAATGCATCATTTGCCTTGTTTGCATGATTCTAAATTTCACAATGAATCTGTTGTTCAATTTCCTGTTTGTCCTCTTGCCAAACAATCTCGTCTACCTTTTCCTGACAGTTCTTCTGTTTCTTCTCATCATTTTCAATTAATTCATATTGACCTTTGGGGTCCTTATCGTGTGTCCACTCACTTTGGCCATCGTTTTTTCCTGACTATAGTGGATGATTTTAGTCGTATGACCTGGATTTACTTGCTGCGTTTGAAGTCTGATGCTGTTCTTTACCTTAAACAATTTTTTGCTCATGTCCATACTCAGTTTTCTGTGTCTGTGCAAACTGTCCGCAGTGACAATGGCACTGAATTCTTCAATTCTTCTTGTTTCAATCTTTTTTCTTCTCTTGGAATTGTTCATCAAAGCTCATGTGTTCGCATTCCTCAGCAAAATGGAGTTGCTGAGCGTAAACACAGGCATTTGCTTGAGGTTGCTAGAGCTCTGAAATTTCACTCTCATGTTCCTATTAAATTCTGGGGTGAATGCATATTGACTGCCTGTTACATAATAAATCATTTGCCTTCTGTTGTTCTTAATTGGTCCTCTCCTTTTCAAACACTCTATAATAAATCCCATTCTTTGTCTCAATTAAGGGTGTTTGGGTGTTTAGCTTATGCAACTAATCTTCACCCTACTGATAAATTTGATACTCGTGCCATTCCTAGTGTCTTCATGGGTTATTCTAATACTCAGAAGGGTTTCCTTTTGTTCAACCTCACTACTCACACATTCTTTGTTGCTAGAGATGTTTCATTTCATGAAACTGTTTTTCCTTTTAAATCTAATCTTGATTCTGTTTCTTCTTTTTTTCCTTCCCAACCTGTTGTTCCTGATTCTGAGTTTTTGATTCTTTCTCCACCTTCACAGACTGTTTCTGATGATTTTCCTCCTTCGTCTACTTCAGCTGATATACCCACTGCTTTTGTTCCTGATGTTACACCTAATACTTCATCTATACCCACTGATATTGTTTCTACTGATATTCCTCATACTTCTTCTCAAACTACCACTTCTATTCCTGGTTCTTCAGCATCAGTTGGTCTTGATAATTCAGCAAGTATTCTAGGTCCCTCTATTGTTTCTCGTAAGTCTTCTCGTGTCACTCGTCCTCCAAATTGGCTTCAGGATTATGCTCTCTGTGTTTCCTCATCTTCTGCTCCAGGTTTGTATCCCATTTCCAATTACATTTCTTATTCCCATTTACCTTCCTCCACTCAAGCTTTTTTGTCTTCCACTTCTTCCATTTTTGAACCTTCTTCTTATTCTGAAGCAATTAAATACCCTGTCTGGATTCAAGCTATGAAAGAAGAGTTATTGGCTTTTGAGTCAAATGGTACTTGGTTCGTTGTCCCTTTACCCTTGGGCAAGGTTCCTATTGGTTGCAAATGGGTGTTTAAGATTAAATACAAGGCTTCTGGGGATATTGAGCGTTGTAAGGCTCGCCTTGTTGCTAAGGGCTTCACCCAAAAGGAGGGAATTGACTATACTGAAACTTTCTCTCATGTTGCAAAGCTTAATACTGTTCGACTTGTCCTCTCTCTTGCTGCTATGTTTGATTGGTCTTTACATCAATTGGATGTTCATAATGCGTTTCTTCAAGGTGACCTTGTTGAAGAGGTTTATATGAAGCTTCCAGAGGGTTTTTGCAGCCAGAGGGAGAATATGGTGTGTAGGCTGCAAAAGTCACTTTATGGGCTTAAACAAGCCTCTCGTCAATGGAATTTGAAGCTTACAGAGGCCTTGAAAGCTGCTGGTTATGCACAAAGTATGTTTGACTATTCTCTATTCACTAAAAGAGTAGGTGAAAAGATAGTTATCATGTTGATATATGTGGATGATCTAATGATCACTGGAAATGATTTGAGTCTTATTGAAGAACTTAAGAAGATCTTAAACCAAAACTTCAATATGAAATATTTAGGAGATTTAAGATTTTTTCTTGGATTGGAAGTCTTACGTTCCAAAGAAGGCATATTGATGAACCAGAAAAAGTATGCATTAGAATTGATCGAAGGTACAAGGTTAGGGGGAGCAAAACCAGCAACAACTCCCCTTGAACAAAACTTAAAGCTCACTACAGTTGAATTTGACAGAAGTTTACAGCAAGATTGTGAAGATGGGGTCCTAGACGATAAAACAACTTATCAAAAGCTGATAGGCAAACTGATCTACCTTACTCATACAAGACCAGACATTAGCTTTGCTGTTCAGCATCTTAGTCAATTCATGAAGGATCCTAAGAAGTCACATCTTGAAGCAGCTCTTAGAGTAGTGAGATACATTAAAGGAGATCCTGGTCAAAGGATCTTAATGAAGTCAGGAAAGGATTGTATTCTTGAAGGTTATTGTGATTCTGATTGGGCAGCATGCCCAATGTCACGGAAGTCTGTTACTGGGTTTTGCATCAAATTTGGAGGCTCCCTAGTTTCTTAGAAGTCTAAGAAACAGAACACGATAGCAAGATCATTTGCAGAAGCAGAGTATAGGAGTATGGCAACAACAGCAGCAAAAATCGTGTGGTTAAGGGGCTTGCTATGTGAGTTGGGAGTAAGCAATATTGGGCCAACGAAGTTGCATTGTGACAGTAAGGCAGCTATACAAATAGCTGCTAATCCTGTATATCACGAGCGCACCAAACATATAGAAATTGACTGTCATTTTATAAGATAGAAGGTGCAAGAAGGGGTGATACAAACAGAGCATATTTCTACAAAAGATCAACCAGCAGACATCCTGACAAAAGCTTTGAGTGTACAGCAACACAACTTCTTATTGTCCAAGTTGGGGGTTAAATCCATCTTTAAACCACCAATTTGAGGGGGAGTGTTGGAGTGTGTATAATATTTGTTAGACTGTTATATAGTTTGTTAGATGGTTAGAATATGTTAGCTGTACAGTTTAGAGTTAGTTAGCAATTCAAGTGGTTGTAATCCTTGTGTATAAATATCTTGTTGATATTTAATAAAAGGCTGAGGCATCTTTTATAATATTTTAACACAACTAAGCACGGGATTTATATTAAAATCGTCATGCAAAAAGAACTACTTTTCTCAAAATTATCATGCAGTATTGACGATTTCTTCAAATTCCTCAAAAAAAAACTTTGCCTTGATATGATAATGTGTCTTTACTTCCGCAAATAAGTTCTTGCCTGCTTCGTTTCACCATTTTTTTTCAGTATCATTATCTAACCAACAAAATCCACTTAAAAAACTAAATTACTTAACCAGAAACTGATCAAAAGGTTGCTTAACCAGAAATGAAACACCTTAATTGATCATTTTAAGTCATAATAATAATAATATAATAAAGCATCACGCATCTGTCATCATAGCGAAACTTTTCATTATTTTAAGTAATCTTTTCAGATTGGGATTAAAATCTGTCTATGCATATTTTTTCTGATGTTATTAGGGTTTTACATCTAGTATATGTAATTAACACTCTTAGACATCAAATCTTGAATTATTATTTATTTATTAAGAATAAATATATTTAAATTTAATTACAAACTATATAAAGGTTGTATAAAGATATTTTATTATTTTATTGTATTTTAAGGCTAATTAAAAATTATATAAAACCTATTATTTCCTTACGACTATTGTGATTTTTTTTTCTTTTAGACCTTTTATGTATAATTACCTTGAAAAGGATGTTTTGGTAAATTCAAGTGGAATAGATTGTCCCCATTGGTGGACAAAGCGGCATTGGGAACTAGGAAAGTTTATGATTTCCAAGCAGTATTTGTCTAAGTAAAGAATATTACTAATTACTAGCATAATAGATTCCGTGCGCACAATGGATAACTACTACGCTATTCTGCACCGTTGATAGTGGCTTAATTCAGAAAACAACCCTCCAAGTATCCATGTTTCCTCACTCTATACCATAAACTTTTTTTGGTCTCATTTTACCTTTATAGTATACTCATTCACTTAGGGGTGAGCGTACGATCGAGTCGAGTAAAATTTTTTTGAGTTATTCAAATTGACGCGTCATATTTTACAACTCAAATTTTATTTGAATTTTTTTATTCGAGTCGAGTTCTCGAGTTCCTATACAAATTTAATTTTAATTATTTATCATGTTATAGTATAATTTGATTCCAATTTAAACGACTTTCTCTAATCATATAAGATATGCATATATATTTCTTCATATTTTTTCATATGTGGTATATATTTCTTCGTATTTTTTATATCAGTATATATATATTGGGAAAAATTAAGGTACTCGACTCAAACTTAAAAATCAATCCACTAATTACTAAAAAATTCGAGTTATTCGAATTTTCATTTTACAACTCAAACTTTATTTTAATTTTTTTGAGTCGAGTCGAGTTATGAAATTTCGAGTCGAGTCAAAACAAGTCGAGTTTTTTCGCCTTGAGTTGAGTCAAAAATTTCTATTTTTTCGAGTCGAGTCGAGTTTTGCTCACCCCTACATTTACCCATCTGCAGTATTGAACAATTTGGATCAAGCATTCATGCCACTTGGCATATGGGTTTTGATTTGTTATTGTCATCTGCAATATGGTGGGTTTCCATTTGTCCAAATTGTTTTATGGTATAAAACAAAAACAAGTATACTTTAAGGACAAAAATGGAACGACAAAAAAATAGAGTACAAAGTAGAAAAAACGGGTCTAGTATGAGAAAATTTGGGGAATTAAACCTAGGGTGTTTTATTTTGTTGTGTGTATATATATATGGTCAAATCCAATCATTAATCGAACCAAGTGACTGGTTCTAGTAAATAAGATTATGATGCTTATAAGATTAAGATTTAAGCAGCTTTGTTTTTAAAATACGTGGATCATTAAAAGATTACAAAATTAACATTGTAATTACACTAAAGACTACTAAAAATCATGTCATTAATTTGCTGTCATTTATAAATTGTAATCCACGTGTTAGTTTTGAGGTTTTAACCATAACAACAAATTATAGGAAGAATATAATCGATTACAATACTTAAAATGGTTAATTTACACATAACACGTGGATTAATAGAAGAGTTTAACCGAATATCACATAATAATGAATAAATTAATATATTATTATTTAATCAAATAATCGTAAACTCATTAAAATTTTTGATTTTATATATTATATTCTGACGGTTTGTCAGCGATGTATTCATGGGTACATTTTCATTAAAAACGTCTTCAAATATAGATATAAATGATCTTATATTTTAAATTTTCTACCAAAATTCAAGACCAAACTTTTGATAAATAATAAATAGAGTTAACTGAGAAAGTTAATTTGGCCGGTTGGTCAAGTTACTCATCTTTGTTCCCTTATTTTCCTTAAGTTATGCGTTTTAAACTACTAGATCAGTAATCACTCCCTTCCTTCCACATGAGTCACCGTTCTCCTCCCCTTTAGAATTAGAATTAAAATTACGATTTGTCAAGAAAATAGAGTTAATTGCACCATACTCCCCTAAATTATGATTTTTCGTTTTAAATTATCCTCAAATTTTTAAACATTATAATTTTATCTTTAAATACGACCATCATTCTAAATTAGTCCCCAAATTCATCCTCAAATATGACTCTCATTCTATGATCATCTTTAATTTTTTAACGTTATATTTTCATCCTCAAATTATCAGTATATATTAATCACATTAATTGTCTTGGAAACATTGATGTGTATTATGTAATATGCATAATGTCAAAAAAATGATCATAATGTTTGACTGAATAGTCACTTTGGCCCTTATTCTTTTTTAAGCAATTTAACCCTCAACGCTTCATTTTGGGTCAAAATGACCCCTCTATTGATGAAAACTGTTAGGCATCTAGCGATAAACAACTTGACAGAATGATATGTCAGAAGAAAAAATATTTTATATTTTATACAATTTTAGAATTATTTTTTTAACTCATATGTCATTCTGTAAAGTTAACATATTTGTCTATATGACTTTGCTATTGCGGTGTGCACTGTCATGTAGATTTGCCACGTCATTTCAAGCCATATATCGTCAGTTGCCTAACAATTTTCATCCGTGAAAGGGGCCATTTTGACCCAAAATGAAACGTTAAGGGTTAAATTGCTTAAAAAAGAATAGGGACTAAAATGACTATTCGATCAAACGTTATGAGCATTTTGACATTATGCCTATGTAATAATATAATGTGACATAAATGGTAATTTGAGGATGAAATTAGAACGTCCAAAAGTCTATATGTCAATTTAAAATTAGAGTAGTCTCTGGGCATGGGCGAGAGGAGCGCCCGCCCAAGGGCCCAATATTTTTTATAATATTAGTATTATGGTCTAATTTTTTAATACTTACTTTTAGGGGTTTACTTTTAAAATTATTTTTTAATATTTTTATTAGGGTCCAAATTTTTTAATAATTATTATTAGGGGCTCAATTTTTTTAATATTTTATTTTTTTATTAATGGTCTACTCTTAAAATTGATTTTCTCTTTTAATATTTGTTATTAGGTGTCTAAATTTTTCTCAATACTTGTTATTAGGGTCCAATTTTTTTAACATTTGTTATTATGGACTCAATTTTTATTGATACTTATTATTAGGAGCCTATCTTAAAATTCAAAAATTTCCAAATATTTGTTATTAGGGTCCAAATTTTTTCAATACTTGCTATTAGGTGCTCGATTTTTTCCAATATTTGTTATTAGGGGTCTACTCTTAAAATTTAATTTTTTTCAATACTTGTTATTAGAGGCATATTTTTAAAAAATATTTGTTATTAGAGACCTATTTTTTTAATACCAGATATTAGAGACTCAGTTTTAAAATTCAAAAATTTCAATATTTATTATTATGGGGCTAATTTTTAAGTTCTCCCTAAGGCCACTAAAATCTCATAAATGGCTCTATTTAGAATAAGAGTCATGGTTTGAAGATGAAACTATAATATTCAAAAGTTTAAAAACTAATTTAGAATGAGAACTATAAATTTAAAAAAAAAAAATATTAAAACGTATAGAAACCAAAATTTAAAATAAAAGACATTATTTGAGAAAATATACCGCAATTAAATAGGTTAAATCTTTAAAAACATGATAAAATCAGTCATTTTAACAATTCTCACTATTTTCTTTTATGTCTAATCAAACATAAAACTGTTAAAATAAATAGAAATTCAACTCAACTAACTTTTAATAGTTCATTTAAACTAAATAGAAAAAAAAGAAATAAATATACTTTCAGATAATTCGCTGGTAATATTCCAAGCTTCACTTATTTGTGAAATAATTAAAATTACCATATTATACATTTATTGTTAAAATATAAGAAAACAGTACAAATTTGACTACATTCGGGTTCCAAAAGCTTGTGTGCATCTTTCCCTCTCCTTCTGCTTTTACGGTTTTAACCCCCCCCCCCCCCCCCCCCCCCCCCCCCCCTTTGAGAACCAAGATTTATCCCAAAAGGTTATCTTAAGATAAATCCAATGGAGGAGACATTGGAAATTTTGTCTTTTTCCTAAGCTTAGAATAATAATATGGAAAACAAAAACAAAAGGATTGGATGTGTATTTTCACTTGTTTGGTTGATTTGAAGAAGCAATCTCAGCCGTTAATTCTCTTGGTGATAATAGGCCATTATAAACCAATTGAAATCTGCCCATTTGAGTGTTCCGGTGAGGGTTCGTGCGAAAATTCTCTCTGAATTTTTCGCTTAGGTTTTTTCGTTTGAGTGTTTCGGTGAGGGTCCGTTCTTCGTGTCTAGGTACGACGTTTGCTCCGTTGAGGTTCCGGTCTCTTTCTGGCCGGCGAGTGATGAGTCTAGGTAGGCCGTGTGACGGTATTAGGCACCCGTGTCGCCCTTGTAGTCAGGCTTGGAATGACGAGTGCTGCGGAGGCGCTAATGGTAGGTGTCGCTCTAATGCTTGGTTTTTGTTTGCTTTGCAGGATCTGGTTCGTGGAGATGGTACCATGGATTGGAACAGGCAAAGTGAGGTGATGGTGGTTCGTATTAGGGAGTTTGGAATAGGGTACATGGTTTTGAGGTTTTTGCTGGGTCTGATCTGTGTGGACGATGGGTCTGGGCAGAGTGTTCTTGAGGATTTTCGGAAAGGAGTTGAGGTTGTTGGAGAAGAGGGGTTCGAGAAAGGGGTTTTTGTGGTGTTGGGTCTGTTTTACGTAAATGAGGTTTCTGGGCTTTTTTGGGTTCATGGTCTTTGGAAAGGAAATGTGGGAGAGGTTGAAGAAGCTTTTTGAACATGGGTTTTTACAGTTCTGGGTTATGGTGGTTTTGAAGTTTTGGTGAGGAAAAAATTTCTGGGAATTTTTGTTTACATGGTGTTTGTTAAAATGCATGGCGGAAGGTTGAAGATGATGACATGTAAAGTTTTTTTGTCTGCTTGTGCATAGGGAGACTGGGAAAGGAGTCCGAGGAATTGGGATTGGGTGCGTGATTTTTTGAGACGTCTGTCTCCTAGGAGCGCTCTTTCCCGAGGTCGTTGCGGATGTCGGGGGAACATTCCCTGGGAATGGTCAGTGTGGCAGGCGCAGATGGTCTCGTGGGTAGACACGTGGTGGTGTCGCACAGAGATGGGCCTGTGCATTATAACGGGCAGAAAAGTTTTTAAATCGGAGTGTCTATTTTGTTTTATGATAACAGAGAATAGATTGAAACGCACCGTTTCATTAAAGGAGTGTTTTGTCCGTTCTACCCTTATCATCGATTCCACTTTAGTAAACAAAAAAAGGTGTAAAATGTCATTTCCGGTTTTGATGAGGATGCCTCGACCTAGAAGGGCTGAAGGGTGCATCGTCCACTCGAAGGAAAAGTTTTGTGTCTTAGACTTTTCAGTTTTCTTAAGTTCTCGAAGAGTTTGCTGGGACAGAGGAAGGAGCTTTTTGTTTGAATCTGAGAAAGGAATGATGTCGATGGAGGACGAGGTTGAGAAGATGCTGAGTGAGCTGAAGTTTACAGAGGAAGAAATGGCTGACATTGATTAAGCGGAGAACCTTCGACATTCTGAAATGCCGGGGTATGAAAAATGGCTTGTGGGTAAGCTTATATCTCCTGCTAGTGTTGATGGTTCTCTTCTAATTAGAGTATTTAAAGCTGTCTGGAAAAGCCAACCGTTAGAGGATGCTGTTGAGTTAGGCTTGAACATGTTCCTTTTTAAATTTAAGCTGTTGGAAGATCGTGATTATGTGTTGGACAGAGTCCCTTGGTCGTTTAATGGAGATTTACTTGCTTTGAAAGCCTTTGATGGCAGCTTGAGTCCAAATGAATATGATTTTACCCCTTTAGCAATCTGGATCAGAATCTTTAATCTCCCTTTAGTTGGTATATCTGTGAAGGTTGGGAAATCAATTGGGGGAAGATTTGATCATTGTTTGAGTGCTGATTTGAGAAATGGTGAAGGGAGAATGGGAGAATACTTGAGAGTCAGAGTGGAGATAAACATTGCGCAACCTTTGAGAAGATGTGTCCACTTTGAGAAAATGCCAAATGGAGCTCTTAGAATTTGCATGGCAAAGTATGAAAGATTGCCCCAATTTTGCTTATGGTGTGGTTTGATAGGCCATGAAGTTGGTGCATGTGCTGTGGTTCCACCTGAGTTTTGTAAGGGACCATTTCAGTATGGACCTTGGTTAAAGGTTGCCTTCAAGCCTAAGGTATCAAATGCTGCCCCAAAGCTTGGAATCTATCATTATGGGAACAATGCTGGGAAATCTGATTATGGGAAAAAACCTGTAGAAGCTATGGGTGATAATGAGTTGGTGCTTGGGGTAAATTCTTGGAAAGGGAAGCCTATCTCTATTTCTGCTACTAAGAACAGAAGTCAAAAGAGGTATCTCCAAGGGAAGAATGAAGTCAGTAACCCTTTTGGCCCAAAGAAGACAAGGTCTTGTTCATCTGCCGTGTCTAACACCTTGGAGGGTGGTGTTGAGGCATTGTCACCAATTAAAACCCCTGAACCAACGGTGGAGGCTGAGGCTTAGCCCCACCGAGAGCCATGAAACTCTTATGCTGGAACTGTCAAGGGCTTGGGAACCCTGAAACAGTTCGAACGTTGGGGCAGATTGTGGCCTCGAAAGGACCCAGTATGGTATTTCTGAGTGATACAAGGTTGAATAAAAGAAAGGCAGAAGATGTGAAAAGAAAAGTGAACATGTGGGGAAATTTTGTAGTTGAAAGAAACTGATAGTTGTATGGGCTTGATGATGCTTTGGAAGGAAGATGTGACTGTAAATTTGCTGTCCTTTTCAAACTCTCATATAGATGTGGAGATTGACCAGGGTGCTAACAGTTTTAGATTTACTGGCTTTTATGGGACTTGTAATCGACCAAGGAAGCAAGAGGATTGGGACCTTTTGGATTCACTTAGAGACAGATCAAGTTTGTCTTGGGTAATTGGTGGTGACATGAACGAGATCTTGGATTACAGTGAAAAAGAGGGAGGTAGGAGGAAGCCAAGGGTAGAAATTGATAGATTTAGAGAGACTTTAGAAAGGAATGGATTGTGGGACATCAAACCAAATAGAGGATGGTTCACCTGGCATTGTGGTTCCAAAGCAGAAAACATGGTTAAAGAGAGGTTGGACAGATTTGTAGCTTCAATACCTTGGCTGAATAGATTTGGGCAAGGGGAGGTTAACTCTGAATATTCTTCATACTCAGACCATCATTTCATCCTCCTGGATACTGAGATCCAGGTTAAGGTTCATTCAAGGATGGAAGATCATTTCAAGTTTGACAATTGTTGGGCCAATGATCCTGATTGTGAAGAGTCGGTCCTGAGTTTTTGGAACAGTTCTTATGGTGCAATTTGGGAGAAACTGAAAGTTGTGGGAGAAGGTCTCAAATGGTGGCAGAAAGATAAGAGGAGGAAAAGTCAAAGAAGGAGAAAATTTTTGAATGAAAAGATTGAATCATTGTTGAACAGTACCATGTCTGAGCAAAGTATCCAAGAGCTTAATGCTTTCAAAAGAGAGTTGAAGGTGTTATTTGATAGAGAAGAAATCTATTGGAGACAAAGGTCAAGGGTCTTTTGGCTTAAAGAGGGGGACAAAAATACTTCCTTTTTTCATGCAAGATAAAATGGAAGAAAGAAAAAGAACTTCAACAAGGGCCTAACTGATAGTGAGGGAAACTTGAAAACTGATGAAGATGATGTCTTTGGAATTGCTCAAGACTTCTTTTCCCAGCTGTTTCAATCCAATGGTACCACTCCTTCATACCAGATCTTGGATGCAGTCAAGCACTGTGTTACACCCTCCATGAATGCTTTTCTGTGCTCAGAGTTCACTGCAGGGGAAGTCAGAGTGGCTTTCCTTCAAATTCATCCCTCAAAAGCACCAGGTATAGATGGTTTCCCTTCTTCTTTCTTTAGAAAATTTTGGCACATTCTAGGGTCTGATTTTATTGAACTTTTCCTTGATTTGCTTAATGGTAAGATTCCTTTGTCTGAGGTTAACCAAACTGTGATTGTGCTGATTCCTAAACTAACAAACCCTACCTTGATTAAACAATATAGACATATAAGCCTTTGTACTGTAGTCTATAAAACTATTTCTAAGGTTATTGTGAATAGAATGAAAAAGATGACGCTTGTATGTATTTCTGAGAACCAGTCTGCATTTATTCAAGATAGACTCATATCTAATAATGTACTGGTGGCCCATGAATTGCTTCATTATTTGAAAAGTGCCAGATGTGGACTTAATAAGGGGGCTGCTATAAAGTTAGACATGGAGAAAGCATATGACAAGGTAGAGTGGTGCTTTTTGAAAAGGGTTATGACTAATATGGGTTTTGATGCTGCCTGGATTAATTTACTTATGAATTGTGTGTCCTCAGTCTCTTTTCAATTAAGGATTAATGGCAAGTTGTCCAGCTCTTTTAGACCTGGAAGAGGACTAAGGTAAGAGGACCCCCTATCCCCTTACCTATTTCTTTTTTGTGCTCAGGGTTTATCTGCTTTTTTATTGAAGGAACAGGAGCTAGTGAGTATTAAGGGCTTAAGAGCTAGTATCCATGGCCCAGAGTAAATCACCTTTTGTATGCAGATGACTGTTTGGTGTTTGTCAAAAAATTTATCAGTGAAGTCACCAGATTTAAACAGGCCTTGCAGATCTATGAGAGTTCATCTGGGCAGAAGGTAAATCTAGACAAGTCTTTTGTGTTTTTTAGTAATGGAATGGTTTATGATCATAAGGAGAATTTGCTCCAAATTCTGGAAATGAGAGAGAAAAAAGACATAAGAGTTTATCTGGGTATCCCTCTGATTCTGGGAAAGAACAAAACTGAGTCCCTTGGTTTCTTATTTAAGAATGTTGATAAGAGAGTCAGGGGGTGGACAAAAAACTTACTTTCCTTTGGGGGAGGGAAGTGCTGTTGAAATCAGTTGCACATGTATTACCAACTTATGTTATGGCTTGTTTTTTGCTCCATGATTGCATTTTAGACCCAATTGTTGCTACAATAAGATCATTTTAGTGGTCAGGACGTGCAGGGGAAAGAGGTTGGGCACACCTTGCTTGGCAAAAAATATGTAGACCTAAGAGGGATGGTGGTCTGGGCTTAAAGGATTTGAAGATTTTTAATCTGGCACTGTTGGAGAAACAGGTTTGGAGGCTTCTTACCAATAGAGACTATCTTTGTTTTAAATTTTTATCTGCCAAATACTTCCCAAGTGGTAACATTCTGGAGGCTAAGCATCATGATAAAGCTTTCTTTGTCTGAAATTGCATCTTCAAAGCCAAGAGAGTTTTAAAGGAGAAATTTTATTTTCAAATTGGTATTCATAGTCCTGCCCCAATGTTCAATTGTAAATGGGGAGCAGATTCTGTGGTCCAACTAGAGGGATCTTACTTGGATGGCATGGTAAATCCAATCACTTGTGGAGAATTTATGATCCCTGGACAGAACGCCTGGGATGTTGAGAAAGTTAAAAGAGTTTTTGAATAGAATTATTGGATGCCCTATAGCTCCTGTGGTGGGGAATATTGTTTTGTGGAACCATCATTTCAGTGGTGTTTACTCTACTAAATCAGATTATAGTTGGATTCAAAAAGACAGAAATGTGGAGAGGGACTTATCCCCAATTTGGAAAGCTCTTCAGTCTATGAGAACCTTGCCTAAGATAAAAATCTTTATCTGGAGATTGTGCTATAATGCTCTACCTGTTGGAGAGAAGTTGGGAGCTGCTGGGATTGGAAATGGTCTTTGCCCCTTGTGTTCTAGGTCTCCTGAGTCTGTGTTGCATGCCTTTAGAGACTTTCACCTTGTCCTTGATGTTTTTAACATATGTGGCCTTTTATCTTTGATTCATATGAACTCTGATGTTAATGGTAGACAGTGGTTGGAGGGCTGCTTGATTAACTTGAATGCTGATCAGTTTACATTTTTGTCTGTGCTGCTTTGGAATTTATGGAATAGAAGTAATACTTTGATCCATAAATCTGTGCTCCTGCATGCTTGTGTGATTATTGATTATGTGCAGCTGCTTGTCTCAGATTTTTTAGCTGCAAATGATTTCACCCTCGACCAAAATGTTGTGAACAGGTCAAAAATCTGGAGGTGCCCTGCTGAAGGAGTTTTCAAAATCAATGTTGATGGAGCCTTTTCTCCGAACTCTGGTGCTGCATCAATTGGAGTGGTGGCTAGAAACCATTATGGTCTGATGGTGGATGGCTATGCAAAGACCCTTGAAGGCACTTATACAGCTGAAATGGTGGAGGCCATTGCTTTTGTTGAAGGTTTGAAGATGGATGCTGATAATGGATGGACCAAAGTGATAATTGAAGGAGACTGCCAAAGTGTGGTGAACAGGCTGCTTTCCAATCTTCTTGATCGATCAATTGTTGTCACTGTTCTTGAAGAAGCTAAGCTGATCATGGCTACCAATCCTGCTTTCAATATTTTCTATGTATGCCGAGAGGCAAATAGGGTTGCACACACTTTAGCTCATTGGATTTATTCATGTAATGGACCTTTTATTTTTTCTTTTGATACTTCGAATTGTATTGTGGACATGCTGGTTGATGATGCCATTTACGGCAATTGATAATATATAGTTATGCATTTTCCTCAAAAAAAAAAAAAAGAAATCTGCCCATTTTACAATTTTTGTTGATTTCCCCCCCAAATATTTTGAATATAACTATTACGATTTTAATTCTATTTATTTCCGTTACAGTGAAAATAGCATTTTTATCAATAGAATAACATAGTAATTGTTAAATCTTAAATTTTAACTCTTAATTTTTAATCTTAAATTTTAAATACTAAACTAAACTCATGGACCCTAAAATAATTTTTTTGACAATGACAACTAAATTTTATTAATAATCATAAAAGATATTTCAAATACAACGCATCTGAAAGAGAAAAATAATAGGGATTAGTCCACCAAAATTTCATACAAAGCTCAAAGGTGCAAAGAAAAGTAAATATTTTCATAGAGATTAGCATACTGACAAAATCCAGAAGCCTTCCTGAATCTCATTGTCTCTATCCAAACGAGACGCTTTACATGGTGAAAAAGGAGTGGTAAGCGGACCAAACTATCAGGCAGATTGTTCCGCTACCTAAGTCTGATTACATCGGCAAACAACCATCAACCGAGTGAGGATCTATCTTTCTATGACCACCGAAAAATCAAAATCAGAAACTAGCGCCATGAAAATTATGCCAAAACAACAAATGAACGACAAAAACAAAGAAAAAGCATGCCACATAGACAGATGAAACATGTGCTGCAAGGACAAAAATTCTCATTAAAAATATAAAAAAAACACAAAAAATAATAATAAACTTTGGTGGTCGACAATCAATACTAAAACCGGTTGTCGACCACCAGAAACAAATGTAGAAGAGGCTGCATCGCAAAGTGAAAAAAAAAACCTAAGAGAAAATTATTGGTTCCAAAAAAATAAATTTGTTTGTAAAACTATAAAGAATTAACAATATAATTTGTCACAACTGCAATGTAGGTGAAAATAATTTATGTAAAATATATCATCAGATAATGATTATATGTTAAAGATAAAAATATTTGTAATTGTTGAAAATTTATGGACAAAATATAACAAACACAATATGGAAACAAATTAAAAATTAATACCACTCAAAGTAGGTAATATTTATTGAGGCTTGTCCCTTAGGACTTACCTCTCTAATTGCAGACAACAAAACATTATTCATAAATTTTACGCAGATAAAATTACAAACTCTTCTCACAATAATAACATCTAACTTTTATTCAAAAAAAAAAATACAAATTTTACCACATAAAATCATTAAGGACTTCATGTTTTCACTTAATTGTTTTACCTTTTGGGACAGAAACTCCGACCTTTTGTGCCTTTAGTATGGGCTTATAGTTATAGATAAAAATTTGCAGGACCAAGGATCATAATCATGTTGGTGGTAGATGCTTCATCATTCTAGCAAGTTACAATCAGATAATATAATTTGTTAATGCTATCAGCTATCCGTTAATTGTCAAACATGATCATAATATCGAGTTTCGCCATTGGCCACTATCCCTCTCGCCTCTAAGGTAGTTTTGTTTGTGTATTATAAGTTCTTAACCAGGGTTGGTTCTGAACATATATAATAAAAACGGCCATATATATGTCCCTTAAAAATATAAAAATAAATTGAGTTAAATGTTGGTTAGTGAAAAGTAAAAAAATTAATTATGGACTAATTATAAAGTAAGTGGGTAAAGTAAAATAATTTGTATTTCATAAATTTTGAATTATCTTAGACTCATTTTTATTTAAAAGTCAAAATGTTATATACACAACCAATCAACAAACATTTAATTATTTTTTAAAATATAAAAAACTATATTTTAATAAATTACACGTCTTTAAGATATTTGAACTTTCTTTATTCTTTTTTTTCTTCTTATTTCTTCTAGTCATTTCAGATCCGGATGATACCTGGGCTTTATTGGCTTAACAAAGAGCATCTTTCGAGACACTCTTCGCGTGTTGATTCTAAAATGAGATGAAGATGTTCGAATTTTGTTAAATGAAATTATATATATTTATAAAAAGATGAAGAAGATAAAATAAAATACAGATACTTGCTTCATCAGCCACTCATAAATAACACAAAATTCTTCAAAGGTTTTGAGAATAAAGACAAAAAATAAAATCATGTTCAGTTTCAAAACAAAAACCAATGAATACCCAACACCCCACCGCCGATTAATCAATGAATCCTTATCCATATCACGTTCTTTTTGGATTATATAACCAAATGGAATTATTTTTGATAATATGTACGTCCGTCTTACGGCTCATGTTCGGGATGCGTAGTTACCCCTTCCAATAATAACGTTTCTAAAGTTAGAACTTATATTCTCTCCCTAAAAGCATGGGCGGAGCCACTAAGGCGAGTGGGGTCTCTGATGACACCCCAAAATTTTTTGGAAATCGTATTTTTCTATATAATTTGTATATGAAAAAATTGAAAAATATACAATTGACACCCATTTATAAATAAAATGACACCCTTGATAAATAAAATAACACCTCTTTATAAATAATTAACCCCTCTTAAATACTGTTTAAAAAAATGATACCTCTTAGAAAAAATTTTGGCTCCGCCCCTGCCTAAGAGTGCAACGTACCTTACCAATGCACCCAACTCTTGTTGGTAACCAAAATGAAATTATTTATAGCTTAATTCATGTCTCCTAAAATCTATTTTTGTTCTTCTCTCTGCTCTTGTAGCACGCTTTCCTCCTTTGTTTCTTCTCGTTTCTTCTGATCTTGTATCACGCCCTACTATGGTTGAAGTGGAATCGGATCTTGCAAACTTGTCCCTTTCTGGTGGCGAAGATGATGGGCTACAGATCGAGCTTGACCCCACAGATACACCGTTACCTTTTGAATTCTGCTTTGTGGGATCTTTTCTCACTTCCACTGTCATCCACTTCCAATCAATGCGCTCCACTTTGGCTTCGGTTTGGCACCCCCTGGAGGTATCTCAATATCGGATCTAGGTGAAGGACGTTTTCTGTTTCGGCTATACCATATATTGGATGTGGAACGAATCTCTGCAGGTGGACCCTGGTATTTTAACAACCATCTTCTAATTCTCCATAGGTTGCAACCTGAGGAAGATCCAATGGTTGTTCCACTCAATTTCGTTGATTTCTGGATCCTGGTTCACGATGTCCCGTTAGGTTTCATATCGGAAAGGGTGGCGCGGGTGATCGGAAACTTCATTGGATAGTTTCTCGAATATGATTCGACGGCTATTGCTTTGGGGTATAAAAGGGTCATGAAACTACGCGCTCGTGTGGACGTGCAGATTCCTCTTAAAAGGAGAAAAAAGATTATTTTGTCAAATGGTAATGCCCAGTACGTCAGATTTCAATATGAGAAATTAACCCTATTTTGTTTTCTATGTGGTATTTTGGTCCATGGAGAAAGCTTCTGCCCGTTGAAGTTCACGGCAGGTAGCACGGAGATACAACCTGGCTGGGATGTTTCACTTAAAGCTCCGTCCCGGCGTGCTCCACCGGTGCCGAGCAGATGGCTAATCGAAGATGGCATGGAGAGAATCCAGGCAACTACGATCTCGGCTGAATTATCGCAGAAAGAGAACATGTCGCCTAATTTCCCGCCAGGTATCCATGATCACGTTAACGGTCAGGCGAGTGTTAAGGCCCCATTAAAGGGATCTACTTTAAAGGGAAGTCAACTGCAAAATGTTTCTGGGCCTACTAGTCCTGGACCTAGTCCACTTGGAATGCAATTACATGGACCCGATGGAAGAAACCAAATCAATGTTACAACGGGCCCTGATGGATTACATGTTATTATGGGCCAAGCTGAGGAGGACACCCCACTACAGAACTGTGATAGTACCAAGCGAGCTCGTGTCCAATCATCTCTGATGGGCTCCCCTATTTATGATGCACACGATAATACCAACCCTATTATGGCAGGCTCCTCGAAAGGGGCCAGCCCAGCCCAATGAGACTTTTGAGTTGGAATGTTCGGGGCCTGGGGATGGACCGAACCGTTCGATGTTTTCGCGCTGTTCTGCGTGATTTATCCCCCTCGGTAGTTTTTCTGATGGAAACGAAACTACCAGCGATCAAAATGGAGCGAGTAAGGAAGTTGTGTGGATTTGTGCATGGAGTTGAAGTCAGTTCGGATGGACGGAGTGGTGGTCTCTGCTTAGGATGGAAGGATAGTGTTAATTTAACTATACGGTCTTTTTCTATTAACCATATTGATGCCATGATTGTTGAAGGAGACAATGGACGATGTTGGAGATTGACGGGTTTTTATGGTGCCCCAGAGGTTCAGAATAGAGTCCACTTGTGGAATCTTCTTCGGCGTTTGAACGATCGGCCAGATGTGCCATGGTGTGTTATTGGTGATTTCAATGAGTTGTTATATCAACATGAGAAATCCGGTGGCAATCTTCGACAAGAATGGCAGATGCAGAATTTTCAGTCTGCTTTGGAAGACTGTGGGCTTTTGGACATGGGATACAAAGGTGTTTGGTACACATGGGAGTGGGGTAGGACATCGGAGAACAATATCCGCGAAAGGCTTGACCGGGGAGTCATGTCTCTCAAATGGGAGGAAGCTTTTCCCAACTATCAGATTGACCATCTACCACATTCACTCTCGGACCACTGCCCCTTATTACTCAATACAAAGCCCAATTTGTACCAACCGGGCCAAATTTGGCACTTCAAATTCGAGGCGGCCTGGTTACTTGAAGAATCATGCGAAGAGGAAGTAAGGAAAATTTGGACGACCTCTATGGGCTCTGTACCTGAGCGTCTATTGAAGGTTAGTTCGGGCCTTGATAAATGGTTTCGTCGTTTGAAAAAAGTGAAGAGATTAACCGTTCGGGAGCTACAAGCTCGTATTACTGAGCTATCGGAGAAGGAGGTAACAGATGAAACAATTGGTGAGCTAATTGAGTCAAAACTCGAATTGAATCTGGAACTTGATAAGGAGGAAGTTTTTTGGGAGCAACGGGCAAGGGCAAATTGGTTAAAGAATGGGGACAGAAACACGAGTTTCTTCCATCGCTATGCCAGCCACCGGAAACGACAAAAATATATTCGGGGTCTTATGACAGATGAGGGTACATATCAGGAGGATTGTATCGAGGTAAAACGTGTTGCAGTAGAATATTTTTCAAACTTATTCACCTCTGCATGCAGAGCCGATCCTACTAATATCCTCCAGGGTATTACTCCCCGCATTACCCAGGAGATGAATCAATCCCTCCTCAGGCAATTAACAAAAGACGACGTATTTGCTGCGCTTAATTCGATGAGCCCCCTCAAAGCTTCGGGAGCAGATGGATTGGGTGTTGTGTTCTACCAGAGATTCTGGGGAATTCTCGGGACGGACATAGCGAATTTTTGTATCGGGGTCCTTCGAGGAGAGTTCCCTCTTGAAGAAATTAACAAGACTCATATTGTTTTGATTCCGAAGGTTTCAGATGCCCGTTCGATGAAACATTTCCGACCGATAGCATTGTGCAATGTACTGTTCAAGATAATCTCACAGATGCTAGTGAACAGGCTGAAGGTTGTTTTGGAGGATTGCATAGACGAGGCTCAAAGTGCATTTGTTCCTGGTCGTTTGATTTCAGACAATATCGTGGCAGCCTATGAGATTCTAGACTCCTTAAAGAAGAAGAGATATGGGAAGCGTAGATCTTTTGCCCTTAAACTCGATATGAGCAAGGCTTATGATCGGGTAGAATGGAATTTTGTGGAATGCATTATGATCAGAATGGGGTTTGACACAGGCTTTATTCATACTCACCAGTGAGTATTTTTTCCCGTCTAGGGGTCTACGACAAGGAGATCCTATCAGCCCCTATTTGTTCCTTTTATGTGGGGAATGTCTCTCATCCCTTCTTCGATCAGCTATATCAGCGGGAAGTCTCAGGGGAATTCGAATTACTAGGGGAGCTCCACTAATTAGCCACTTACTATTTGCCGACGATTGCATAATCTTTGGGGAAGCCTTGGCAGCAGATGCGGGTAAGCTCATTTCCCTTCTTCGTGAATACGGTGAATGTTCGGGACAGATTGTTAATTATGAAAAGTCGAGCTTATTTTTTAGCAGCAATGTTATTGCTGGTAATAGAGAAGACGTAAGTCGTATCTTACATGTCCCAGAGATCACTTGCCCAGAAAGATACTTGGGCCTGCCAGCTATAGTGGGTCGAGGTAAAAGGAAGGCTTTTAGCTATTTAAAAGATCGTATTGGAAGTAAAGCCCATTCTCTTAGTGCAAAAACGCTATCACAAGGGGGTAAGGAGGTGTTTATTAAATCCATTCTTCAGGCTATTCCATTGTTTGCAATGTCTTGTTTCTTGCTCCCTATAACATTCTGCAAGGAACTGGAAGCTATCTTAGCGAGATACTGGTGGCAAAAGAATGCGGACAGAAGATGAATTCATTGGGTGTCTTGGACAGAATTATGTAAATCCAAGGAAGATGGTGGGATGGGCTTTAGAAACCTCGGGAAGTTCAATATTGCCCTGCTAGCCAAACAGGGCTGGCGTTTGTTAAAGAAGCCCAACTCCCTAGTGGCCCGCTTGTTAAAGGCGAAATACTACCCTCGTTCGTACTTCCTTAAAGCTGAATTAGGCTCTTCACCATCAATGGTGTGGAGGAGTATCTAGAGTGCGCGGAAGCTCCTTGAAATGGGCCTTGGCTGGAACATTGGATCTGGGTCCAATGTATCCATCTGGAATGACTACTGGCTACCGGGCTTGCCTTCTGGGCGGGTTCGGTCCACTCCAGTGGAAGGAATCAACATAGTGTCGGATCTAATCCAGGAAGATACGAATAGGTGGGATCAGCACCTTATTCGTACCACTTTTGACGTTAGAGAGGCAGAGGAAATCCTAAAGATTAAATTGCCTATGTTCCATCAAGAAGATATCCTAGTTTGGAAAGGTGAAGGCTCAGGGGTTTACTCCGTCCGAAGTGGCTACAAGCTTCTCTTGGGTGCTCCTACTATGGCTGACTCGCATACAAACCTCTATAAGACAATTTGGCGAATTCAATGTCCATCTAAGATAAGAATCCTAGCTTGGAGATTGTCCAAAAATTTAGTGCCTACAATGCTAAATCTGGTAGCAAAAAGAGTACTGATCGACCCTCTATGTCCTAGATGTAAGCTATTCCTTGAAAGTGCCCTACATGTTATTCGTGATTGCTTCTTTGCAGTTGAAGTTTGGCGTCTACTCACAGTTTACAGCAGCAATTGGAATCAGTTCACAAATATACAGGATTGGTTATCACATGTTTTTAAAGCTACAGATCAATCTATGCACAGCAAGATTTTAATTGCAATTTGGGCACTGTGGTATTCAAGAAACATATTAATTTATGAAGGCAAATTACAACGCACCGACGAGGTTTTTACCTTCATCGTGGGCTATAGCCAGGGGCTCTCTGTTACCACCATCAGATTCGAACATCAGACACGCTTCGCCGAGGCTCGATGGCTGCCACCGCCGGAGGGTACCTACAAGTTAAACACTAATGCCAGTTACAAAGCTACAGACAAAAGTGCAGGTTTGGGCTTCATTATCCGGGACTCACGAGGAGCTGTTATTGGTGCGGGTCATCGGAAAGTAATAGGGGTTACCTCCGTTTTTGAAGCAGAGGCCCTCAGCGTTCTGCATGGTCTCCGGTTTGCATGTGATCTGGGCCTCCGTCGTATTGCGGTTGAAGGTGATAGTCGAACCGTCGCACTTAAGCTCACCTCCCAAGAAACAGATCTATCAGATATAAGTCCGATAATACGTGATTCAAGGGAAGTTAGCAAGTACTTTACCTGTTGTAGCTTTGGATTCGTTGGCCGCCCCGGGAATCAAACGGTGCATGCGTTGGCGGCGGAGGGCTTGCGAAACACCGATGAGCGGTACTAGATCGAAGAGGTACCGGCCCACATCTGTCGGCTAGTAGAAGGAGACTGTCGGTTTGTCGAGCCACCTTAGATCCGGGCTGAAAATCGAAGAATCGTGTGGGGTTGTTTTATTGAACTGTGTTTCCAGAGGCTTCTTCAGAGCCACAACCCTCTCTTATCTCTACCAAAATCCCTAAGTGACTTATCCGATAGAGTGGAGGTATACCATCGGTCAGAAACTTTAATTATTTGCTTGTCTTTTTTCACTCCTTTTTATGACTGTTTTATGTATTTATTTACTTTCTTTATTAATCAAATAAATGACCGATGTTTTGATCAAAAAAATCTATTTTTGTTCTCTCTTGTAAAATAGGAATTTTTACTTGGATTATTTTATTATGTTTTTTTAACCAAGATAATTATGTTCCAAGTCATTTAAGTATAAATTTATAATAAATATATTAATTTTCTTTTAAAAGTTACACATATATTATTTAATTGAAATATTGCTACAAATAAATTACCGGTCGTTAAATATTATATCGAAAATAGTGACGTTGTATGGTCTAATAATAATTTTAGACATCAAAACTTATTCAACATATTAATATTGTCCTATTCAAATTAATTTAATAAATTTAATTATTCATAATTAAAATTTCATCATTTTGGTCTTTGTTCTCCTCTTATAAATGTTAAGTTACTTTCATGGTATAATAACAGTTTAACAATAAATTATTGATGTTTTATGTCATGTATAGTTATTCAACTACCGCTTTGATCTGGTGGATTCGTTAGCTTTGAGGGTCTTGAAAAAAATTTAAATTGATGAAATTTTAAATATGAAGGATTAATATTATAGAATTGTTTTGAATTATGACAAAATTAATATAATATATAAGTTTTAAGGACTAAGAATATTATTATATCGTATCACATTAGACCATTTCAACTTTAAAGAAAAAATGAAATGTTTGTAATAATATTTTAATTAAGTAAGTCATTTATATTTTTTAACAGAAAAATGATGTATTCTTTTAAAAAAATCACAATTAAAAGATTTTGAAGGTAGTTTATCATTATTTTTTCATTCCGTTATCACGTTAATCTTTTATATTCTTCACATGGCTGTGTCATCGAGTTTTATTTTTGTATTTGAGACTGTTGGTTTGATGTCTCAATGTTTGTTTTGCGACAATCATATCATTGTGTTGTACTATTTTTTCTTCATTTTAAGTTAAGAAGGTTTTTAATGAGACACATAATGATATGTGTATAAACTTTTCTGTTAATAAATTCCTACGTTATTGATAAAAAAAATTGTAATTGTAACAAAAAATCTAAATAGGTTTAAAGTTTCTTAAAATCCAAAAATATTATTTAAAAATCTCAAAATTTTAAAATTAATGTATTTTTAAAACAACAATTACTTAATTTCTCTTTGAAAATAAAAATAGCAAATAGCAAAAAAAATTTAAATTGTAAAAAGAAATCTGAAAAAAAAACAATCAAATGTTTTTATTTCTTTTAATTTGAAGGAATTTTTAATGAGCTTGTATATTTTTAATTTTATTAAGAAATTAATTGTAAATGTATTTTTTTTAAAAATATATAACTTTCATATATATATATATATATATATATATATATATATATATATATTCCATTTTAACGTTTTTTCTATTAAAGTTGATGGATGAAATGAGAGTAGATGAAACAAACTTATGGGAAAAAATCAAAGTGCAAAACAAGTATTAACCTTTTCTAAATTTTTTTAATAGTCTAAAGGTGATTATAAAGTTGTATCTGTTTAAACATATTTTTAACATGTTGATAATACATATATATTTTGTAGACAAAGCGATTGAACTCTAGTATCTTAAAATAAATATCATTTATTTTTCACTGAAACCATTCGTTAAGTTCACATTTTCTAAAACTAAGAGCCCATACATTTTATTAATAGATTGTGTGACTATCGATAGAATTTTGTTAAAAGCATTTTTTAATTAACTCTTTTTACATGTTTATGACTTGACTGAAAATATTTTAGGTAAAGAATATATTTTTAAAACTTTAATTATTAATAATTATAAGTGAAGCGGTAAGAGAATTGTATATGAATGGATTAATTATGGATTCAAATCTTAAAAGGTGGGTTTCAGTTGGATTATTTAAATATTATTTTTTTGAACAGTAGAATGGTTGAGTGTTTTATTTAATCAAAATGCTGTAATGAAATACAAGGGTAAAAATGGAAAGCAAATGGCGGTAAAAAAATAAAACAAAAAGAAGTGCGAAAGACAAAACGGATTAACTCAACCAGACAAGACCCCTTCTTCTTCTTCGATACGAACGAAGCTCAAAAGACAGATTCAATCAGCAAAGAGGGGAAACCTTGAGGACATCGGAGAAAATAATAGAGGTTGCTCTGAAAGAACAAGGTGAGATGGGGAACAAAGCCCATATATTAATTTGGGGGATAAATCCCCTGTCTATCAAAGGCGACGGTCGGCTCAACTTCCGATGGAACCTCTTCCATCCAGACGCGGGGTTCTGAAGACGACTGTCCGATTTGAGCCAGGTGGTGGGCCGACTGGTTCCGTTCACGATTAACATGGGCAAACAAGAGGTAATCGAACAAGCCCCTTTTTCGCCTGATATTTTCATATAGATTACTGAGGAAAGACTGGTCTTGCGCAGGTGAATTTAATCTTGAGATTACCAGCAAGGAGTCTCCCTCCACCATCAAGCGTCGAAAACCCAGATCGTGAGCTAGGATGAGCGCTCTCTTACATGCAAGTGCTTCAGCGTGTTCCGGGTTGCAGACATTGAAGTGTGGGTAAGTGCTCGCGGCCATGACTAAACCAGTAGAGTTTCTGAATATGATCCCCGACACAGATGAAGTAGAAGTAGTCACATAACTAGAGTCAAATTTTACTTTGATCGTATCCTCCTCATGGGGATTCCAAACACTGCTTCTTGGTCTATTCTGTTTAGGTACTGTGAAATTTATGGCATCATACTCATCAATATATGACTTGACAAAACTAGCAACTTCCTGTGTAGATTGATAGGAGCCCTCATGCATGATTTTATTTCTAGCAAACCAGGACGCCCATAGAGCCACCACAAAAAGCCGTTTCTTGCTGTTGGATAATATATCAAAACAAGTAGCAAGCCATTGAATAAAGCTCTGCCCATCCATGAATGAAGTAGTTGAAATACCGCATTCATTTAGAACTTGTTGAATGAAATTACAATCACATCCTAGATGTGATACTGTTTCTTCCCCTGAAGAACAAAGAAAGCAGGAAGCATTAATTTGCAATCTTCTAATCAGTAGATTCTGGCAAGTAGGTAATTGGCAAAACGTCAAAAGAAAATTCTGATTTTCGCAGGAAGATGTAAGGACCATAGGACACGCCAGAAATTAGAAAACCAGTCCTCCACGTAATCACTGGGGTTGCCACTAAGGCCTTGGGCAACATTTGTGAGCCACCTATAACCGCTACGGACAGAATATAACCCTGATTTATCCCCCCTCCATAGCTTAGTGTCCTGCCTGCTGTGAGATGGGAGAGGCATAGAAAGAATTTTATTAGCAGTGTGCTGATCAAACATGACATAAATTAAATCCATTTTCCAAGTGTGATTTGTGTTGTTAATAAGATCCGCTACTGAATGAACTGTTTGTGAGGACCTCCGAGTATTTACTTTACTGGAACCAAAACCCGCTATCCAAGTATCTTGCCAAACATTAATAGATCTGCCATCCTCTACATTCCATCCCAACCCCTGTTCAAGAAGGCCCCTAGAACACCAGATACTTTTCCACGCATAAGAGGGATAAGAGCCTAGACTTGCTGTTAGGAAATCACCATTTGGAAAATATCTCGCTTTGTAAACACGTGCTAAGAGGCTAGAGGGATTAGTGATTAAGTTCCACCCTTGTTTAGCAAGTAACGCTATGTTAAATTTGGCCAAGTCACGAAATCCTAGCCCTCCTAAATTCTTTGGTAGACAAATATTATTCCATGCACTCCAATGAATGCCTTTCCGAGAATTACTGTTGCGCCACCAGAATTTATTCATAATGAGCTCCAGGTTCGTGCATAGAGACTTGGGAAAAAGGAAGCACTGCATAGCGTAGATGGGAATGGACTGAAGAATGAATTTAATAAAAACCTCTTTCCCCCCCATTGATAAGAATCAGACACTCCACCCATCGGCCTTCTTATTCATCTTATCAGCCAAATTAGAAAAAGCCATCTTTTTATTGCGCCCAACCATATTTGGGAGTCCCAAATATTTCTCAGGATTGGTTGATATACGCACATTAAAGAGACGACTAATAGATAAAGCTAATGTATACGGCACATTACCACTGAAATAGATAGCAGACTTGCTAAAATTAACTGATTGGCCCGAAACACTTTCATAACTAGAGACAAGAGACTTGATGCTAGAAGCCTCCTCCATAGTACTACCCCCAAACAAAATACTATCATCGGCGAAGAAAAGGTGGGATATCGAAATACCTGACCGGCCAGCTTTCGCTCCAGATATGACATTATCTGCTTTAGCTGCATGGAGAATTGAAGACAACCCTTCAGCACTAAAAAGAAAAAGATAGGGGCTGAGTGGATCCCCTTGACGTATGCCGCGTGACGGATTAAAATGGGCAGAGTTTGATCCATTAAAGTTCACAGAATAGGTAACAGTAGAGATGCACTGAATAATTAAGGACACCCAGTTTGAATCGAAGCCCATTCGTAGCATCATACTTTCCAAAAAATTCCAATTCATCTTGTCATAGGCCTTTGCCATGTCAAGTTTCAGGGCAAACGAACCTTTAAGACCTCTCCTCTTTGTTTTCATCGCGTGGATCAATTCGTAAGCTATTAGCACATTATCCGTAATGGATCTGCCAGGCACAAAAGCGCTCTACGTATCATCAATGCACTTATCCAACAAGGAGCGTAGCCTGTTAGCCAAAGTCTTTGCCACTATCTTGTATAACACTTGGCAAAGACTAATAGGACGAAACTGGTCCAAGTACGATGGGGAATCAGTCTTTGGAATCAAAACGATACTCGTCAAATTGACTGTCGCAAAATCCGTCGAACCATTAATAAGGGAGATACAAAAATTAGTAATATCATCCCCAATAATGTGCCAAAAATTCTGGAAGAATAATGCTGGGAAACCATCGGGGCTCGAAGCTTTTAAGGGAGCCATTTGCTTGGAAGCCTTGTGAAACTCATCCCTCGTGAAAGGCTTGTGAAGCATGAGATTGTCTTCTCTGGTTATAGTGGGCTGGATACTATTAATAATGACGCTAGGGTCAGTAACTTGTTGGGCAGTAAACAAATGCTGAAAATGTGAAGTAGCTATATCAGCCATAGCTTCTTCTTGATCCTCCCAGCTACCATCTTCACGTTTAAGTTTAGAAATTATGTTCTTCTTTTTCCGATACGAAGCCCAAGTATGGAAAAATCTTGTGTTTCTGTCCCCACATTTAAGCCAGTTGGCTCTCGCGCGTTGCTCCCAAAACAGTTCGTCCTTATCAGCTTCAAGGTTTAGAGCAATTTTGATATCCAATAATTCAGCCAGTGTCTCATCATCCGGATCCACAGTGGTTAATTCCTCAAGACGGGTTTGTAAAGAAGAATTATTCCTATTACGTCTTCCCTTCAAAGAGCGGCACCACCGTTTAATGCTTGCTGCCAAACGATTCAATTTGGACGGCACATCGGCAGGAGAGGAATTCCAAGATTCTTCAACAAGTTTCCCAAAATCTTCCTCTAGAACCCAGTTGGCATCAAATCGAAAAAAGCGAGTGTTCTGAATCAGAGAGGACGTACCATGTCCCTGCGTATCAACCAGCAGCGGACAATGATCCGATATCGTATGAGATAGATGCCGAAGAGAAAAGTCAGGGAAGAGGTTCCACCAGCTAGGTAATGCGAAACCACGATCAATTCTTTCACGAATATTAGTGGAATGGAGCCTGCCTTTTTCCCATGTGTACCATCTACCAGTGAAGCCCATATCCGAAAGATCACAGTCTTGAATAGCCGAGCGGAAAAAGTCCATTTGTCCTGTCGAACGCACCTTACCACCCTTTTTTT
The DNA here is from genome assembly GCA_030270665.1 of Hibiscus trionum. Lineage (NCBI taxonomy): Eukaryota > Viridiplantae > Streptophyta > Magnoliopsida > Malvales > Malvaceae > Hibiscus > Hibiscus trionum. The sequence goes on along the minus strand of BSYR01000006.1, from coordinate 24,205,039 downwards.
CATTCGTAAGCAAGATCTTATTAAAATCTCCAATCGTCATACATGGCAAAGTTTGGTTAGCAATGAGGGATCGTAACAAACTCTATGATTCATGCCTTCTACTGGTAATTGGGTCCCCATAAAAACCAGTCATACGCCAAGTATTATGAGTGGTCGAGTCATCAACAATAACATCGATATGATGCTGAGAAAAACTACATAAAGTAACTTGTACATCTTGTGTCCAACCAAGACTAAGGCCACCCCTTGTACCAACAGCCGGTACATCTATACCATAATTAAAACCACAACGTCTACGGGCTTTTTCCATCCGCATAGAAGATAACTTTGTTTCTATAAGAAAAATTATTTGAGGACGTACTTCTCTCAGCTTATTCCTGAGACGTCGAACCGTTCGTAGCTTCCCCAAGCCACGAACGTTCCAGCTTAAAATTTTCATGGCGAGCGGCCGACCTGTTTACCAAGGCCTGCCGATAAATTAAGAGAATCCTCATTCGAATCAGTGTTGCAAGAAACGCCTGAGGAAATGGGTTGAACTCTGGGACGTTTGATGCTCTCGGTGGGCTTAATTGGGCTTTCCTCACCGATAGGGTCCATAAAAACGTCCATACCATCCACACGATCAATAGGGGACACCAGCTGATTAGCATCCCTAATTTGTAGCACCTGCCTTGAATTGGATGATCCGGATAAAAAACCTTTCCCGGATTTAACGCCAGACAGATTTGGATAAGGTGTGCGGAAATTGTGGGGAATTGAATTCTCATCAGCGGAAATAGAGCCAATAGTATTTTTTGGATCGGACGACATAACATCAACCAGATCCTGGAGCCAAGCACTGGTCGGAGGAATTGCCCGGCGATGAGGAGCCCGCAGGGACAAATCCCAGTCACGAGTAATATTGGCGTCTCCCTTTGCAATCCGGACTGGGCAGAAGCTCTCCCCATGTCCCAATCGTCCACAGATAAAACAGAATAGAGTGAGCCTTTCGTATTCAAAACGGACAAAATGATGATTACCATTAGCAAGGAGAAGTTTTTTCCGTTGCTTGAGAGGAATCCGAATATCCATCTGAACACGAATCCGCATAATACCTTTATATCCTAGAGAGATGGCCTTAACATCATACTCAATGAAAGAGCCAATAAAATCCCCTAGCAAGCGCGCAACCCGTTCTGACATGAAGCCGTGAGGGATCTCATGAACCAGAACCCAATAGCACAGATGGGTTAATGGTACTAACTTAGGATCTTCTCCCCGTTGGAGACGGTGATGAATCAGAAGGTGTGAGTTGAAGTTCCAAGGGCCTCCAGAATCAATTCGATCCAAATCCACCATATTGTACAGACGAAACAAAACGCGTCCCTCTCCCAAATCGGACACTGAAATACCTCCGATGGGACGCCACAGATTTTCCAGAGTGGATCGTATAGAAGGGAAGTTGATAACACTCGTAGTGAGGAAAATGCCAACCAAACAGAATTCATAGTCAACAGGAGGGATCAGCGTTTGAAGGTCACAATCCAGAATGTCATCTTCGCCATCACCAATAGCGAGACCAGCCATTTCATTCTCCACATTGGCCATAAGGAAACAACAGCAAAGGAAAAGAAATTGAAGAAAGATGAATCGTGCTAGAGAGCAGAAGGAAAACAGAAAAAAACGTGCTATTCAGCAGAGAAAAACGTGCTATTCAGCAGAAAAATAAAATACCACATTACACTTTTTACGATTATTTAAATATTATTGAAATCCTTTAAACAAAAAAATAAAATCCTCAATTGAATTAGTATTCCCTTAATCAACAATGGGACAAAGTTAGATTTTCCGATTGCTGTGTCTTAGGTGCAACATGTTGATCGTCATCTTTAGTGTTTGGGGTACTGCTTTAGACGAATTGATGCGTGTTTACAGTCTGTGAAGTGTGTGCGCTTCTCTAATGTGTATCGCGAGGCCAATAGTATGGCTGATGCTCTAGCGAAGGGTGGTGTGCATCGAATGACTTGTCTTCAGGTGATTTTTTAAAGTGGTGTTTTCTTTCGACTTGTTTTTGGGTGTTTGTTTCTTTGTTTGTATGTCTTTTTCTACCACCATGTAGTGCTCTTTTCCCCCACCTTAGGTTAGGGAGGGTTGTAACGAGGCTCATGGTGATAGGTGTATGAATTTTCGTCAATAAATTCATACGATACTAATAAAAAAATAATGAAACTGAGTCACATAGAGAGTGGAGAGGACAATTCTCTTCAATTTTAAATGATTTAATTTATGTTCAGGCCACTAATTGTTTTACAAAACTGTTGCAGATAAATGACTGTCTCTCCCCTAAAAATTTTGTTTATTATTTTTCTAAGACCATGTCAGTTAAAGTTAATGAATTTAAGCATCGACTCCTTTTTCTGTTAGTTTAATTATTTTTTAAAATTTTTAATTTAAAAACAGTAAAATTAAACTTTTAGCTTCTTTGTTTTTAACGATTAAATTATATTTTAGAACTATATTTAATAAAAAGTTAATTAATTTACTCTCTCATAATTCAATTCTAACTCTCTTCCTACCAATAACACCAACTCAATCTTATAGAGTAAAAAAACCTATTGATATATCAAACAATTATTTAAATTTAATCAATTATAAAATAATAAAATAATGAATATTTTATATAATGTCTAAATTGTCTACAACCATTTTCGCATTTGAATCCATAAAATTTTAATTTTAAAAAGATATCAATTACATTAACACTTAATCGATAATAATAAAAAATCATTTTAATATATATATATTTTTTGAAAGGTAATTATGGGCCTCGTTAAAAAACCCCTTCCTAGCGAAGGGGAAAAGAGTACCAAGCTAAGAATTTTTATTCATCCGAAAATTTAGTTCCAGTTACAAAACTTCAAGAAAAACCATAACCACCTGAAGTAACATAAAACGCAGCCTTCTACCACTTACTAGCCAATACCTTTCTTAGCTAATGCATCCGCATCAGCATTACAATGTCTAGGAATCCATCTAATGCATGCTCCATATTTTCCTATAAAGTCCAATATACCTTCAATTTGACCGAGCAAGGGAGGGGGAGGGGGCAGTTTCCCGGTGCACCACTTGACAACCTGTTGGTTGTCGGATTCCACGATCAAACGATGGTTCCGAGACCGAGTGGACCACATGAATAACTTAATCCTGACCACCATAGCTTCCAATTCCACCCATGAATGAAGAGCGGCTGAAGCTTTTTGGGAGAATTCCAAAATCATTTTACCTTTGTCATCTTTGAGCACACCTCCCACACCACCGTGCCCACTACAGTCCAAGGCGCCATCAACATTGAGTTTAACAAAGCCAACAGGGGGAGACCAAGCAGTAGGGGGTTGGTTCGAGTGTTTACTGGGCGAAAAGGAAGCAGCAAGGAAGAAGTTCCGAATAAGGGAGTCCATACTCACAGGACAATCTAACTGTGAGGCAGTAAACCAGGAGGCAAGTCGATACCTTACAATGTAACTAAATTGAATCCAGTCCATAATCTTGGAGTTGGAAACTATTTCATTGCGGAACAACCATGTCGACCAAATCACAGCGAAAGAGATAAGAGAGAACCAACCAAACTGTCGCTTCAACCCAAGGTTGCCCCAAACTTCCAAGAAGGCCTTCGGCTCTCGAGGGAGTACAGTGGATAATCCTGCCAAATTAACAAAATAATTCCATGTTTTCCATATACCATAACATTCAAAGAATAGATGGGAAATTGTTTCCGTTTCTTTCCTACACAGCGGACAGCAAACGTCAGGTAAATGCGACACCCCACGCTTCAATAATTCCCCTTTAACCGAAACTCGACCCCACGAAACCAACCACACAAAAATTTTCACTTTAGGTGGAGCTAAGCCCAACCAAACATGCTTCATCCAAAATTCATTACCACGGCTATTGTTATCCAAAGCCTTCCTTGCCAACTTAACTGAGTACATTCCATCGTTCGACCTCAACCACTTAACACCATCATTTGTCGCAACCGTCGAAATGGCGCTGTTGATGCAGGCTAAAAATTCAAGCCAACATTCTGATTCCCAGTCGAAAACCCGTCGCCTCAATGGTATAGACCAAGTCCATCCCTGATCGCCCTTCGTTCCAAAGTCTATCAGAGCACCCGATTTGATTAAAGACAATGTAAATATCCGCGGGAATCTATCCTTGAGTGCAAAATCTCCCTCCCAAGGGTCTGTCCAGAATAATATTGTTGAACCATCTCCCACTTGCATAGCAAGATTCTGTATCAGAGATGTGCCATCAGCGTTAGGTTCATGACAATTGGCCGAAATGCCTCTCCAAATCCAAGACGAGTGACGGTGAAGAGGGGACGCAGGGAGACGGCTAACATCCGACGAAGGAATCTTTGCTGCAATGGCCCTTCTCCAAAGGTTTGTGAACTCATTTCCGAATCTATATATCCATTTACCTAATAGAGCTGAATTTTGGTTATGAAGATTTACCACACCAAAGCCCCCCGCCTCTTTGGGAGCACACACCTGCTTCCAACTGAGCCAATGAATTTTAGATTTTACCTCCGTGCCACCCCAAAGAAAGGCTGCGAGAATGCTATTTAACTTGTTGCAGACCCTTACAGGCATACGGAATAAAGATAGGTAGTACATTGGGAGATTGCTTAGGATCGCCTTGATTAAAGTGAGACGCCCGCCAATGGATAGAAACTTCGACTTCCAACCTCCTAACTTGCTTGAAACATTCCGGAACACTGGTTCCCACAGGGAATAAGAGTTTCTTACCGCCCCCAACGGTAACCCGAGGTACTCCGTAGGAAACTTGGAGTGAGAACACCCGATAGCTTTGGCCCAATCTTTAGTAATATCATCGCTCAGATTAATACCAAATATCTTACTTTTCTTCAGGTTAAGCTTAAGCCCGGAAGCGATTTCAAAGACACGCAGTATACGTTTAACATTACGGACCTCCTCCAAATTCCCACCACAAAATATAAGTAAGTCATCCGCAAATTGCAGATGAGAAATAGACAGAGAGGATTCCCTGCGATTTAACGAAAAGCCCGAGAAAACACCACTGCGAACAGCCTTTACCAACATGAGATTTAAAACTTCTCCCACTAAGTTAAATAGCAGAGAAGATAAGGAACACCCCTGCCTAAGCCCCTTTGCAATACGGAAGGAAGACGTTGGTGAACCGTTGACTAGCACAGAAATAGTAGCAGTGGAAATGCATTGCCTAATCCATTTGCACCACCGAGACCCAAAACCGAATTCTTTCATAATTCGAAGCAAAAACTCCCAACTAACAGAATCATAGGCCTTTTGGAAGTCAATTTTGAAAGCAATACCACACGATCCAGACTTCACAACAGAATTAATAGCTTCATTAGCGATCAACGAGCAATCAAGTATTTGCCTCCCAGGAATGAAAGCGAATTGGTTCTCGCTGACCAGCTCCCCCAAAATCGGACTCAGTCTTCTTGCTAAAACTTTGGACAGTAGTTTATACATTCCCCCAACTAAACTTATCGGTCTGAAGTCATCGATAGATTCAGGATTCTTCAATTTTGGAATTAAGGTTATGTAGGAGTGATTGATACCCCCCCTCCCAAGATTTACCGAGATAAAAGTCTTCAAAAAAACTCATAATATAGGGCTTCAGCAGATTCCAGAATTTTTTGAAAAATCCTAGATTGAAACCATCCGAACCCGGAGCACGATTGCCATCTGAAGATTGTAAGGCATCCCAAATTTCTTGTTCACAGAACCGTCTTTGAAGGTGAATAGCTTGAGAGCTGCTGATTCTTTTGAAATCTAACTTTATATCTTCAACACCAAGGGCCGAGCAATTGTTGTACAACTTCTGGAAATGCTCACGAACATTGTCTTTAATCCTCGCAGGATCTTGAATAATATCCTCACCCTCCTTTAGGTAGTCTATATGATTAACACGCTTCCTTCCCGATGCTACCAAGTGGAAGAATTTCGTGTTTCGATCACCTTCGGCAAACCATCTTAGACGAGATTTTTGCCACCAATCACCTTCCTCTTTGCGGATAGCTACCCAAAGTGACTGTCTAAGTGTTTTTAGCAGTTCCATAGAATCTGCCGTAGCCATCCCCCCTTGAATACGAGTTTCCAAATAGGATATCTCCTCTTCGATAGCCATGGAATTGTTGGCAGACTTGGATCTTGCCACCACATCCCAATCCTTGGCTGCTCCTTTCATGACCCTCAACAAACCCCCTATACGGATATTTGCCCTGCTTCCCTTCGCCTTCTCCACTGTTTTCGACATTAAGTCCAGAAAAGAGTCATCTTTTAACCATGAATTAAAAGCCCGGAAGGGTTTCGGACCCCAATTACATCGTTCTTCTTTTAGTGAGATCCCATTGTGGTCCGATATCGAACGATTCGCTAATACCTGCTTAATACCAGGAAACTGAAGACAAAATTCCGCCATGATGAGGAAACGATCTAGTCGAATAAAAGTGGGCGGATCCCTATTATTATACCATGTGTATCGACCACCACAAAGCGGCAAATCAATAAGGTTTGCCATCGAAACAAAGATCTGAAATGCCGACATCAGACCAAGATTTAATGACAATCCCATTTTTTCCTCAGGGGTAAGAAAAAGATTGAAATCACCACCTAGACAACATGGAAGCTGACTACAACTCAAATAGTCCAATAGTTCTTTCAGAAAAGCCTCCTTTTCCCCATCCAATGAAGGGCCATACACATTTATAAATTCGCAACAGAAATCCGATTGAATCAACTTCCCCGAGATAGCTATAAACCTACTGTGAATGTATTTACCAGTTACCTGAAAGGCACTCGCGTCCCACATTGTAAGAAGGCCATCTGCTGATCCAACCGCCGGCGATACCACGTACTCGATGGAGGCCGGAGACCATATCTGCCTGACTTCAAACTCTTTGACCTCTTGCATTTTCGTTTCTTGGACAAATACAACAATAGGATGAAATTTCCTTATCGCATTCCTTACCGCAGCTTTCTTTTCCTTCTTCCTTAAACCCTGGACGTTCCACGAAAAAATAGAAAAATGTGTAGACATATGATCAAAATTTTGATAGACCTGAAACAAAAACCTAGCAGCGAGAGAGCTTATCCCTTTCCAATTCGTAGACCTTTTTGATTACCGCCTCTTTCCCACCCACAAATGAGATTTCAAAGAAGTTACACATTTCCCAGACGGACTCCGCTTCCAGGCCAACGACTGAGTCCGCATCAATTTGGGAGAAATGGGGCTCATGAGAGCGCTCGGGGACAGTTGGCTCCTCCAGTGAGTCCCTAACCAATCTGCGAAAAATACGACGAGTCTGGGCACGAAATAAGCTCCTAACCACCGGCAACGGGTGAGCCGCAGCAACATTCTGAGGTATGCTCTGAGAGCCAAACACTGCCTCCCCCAAATTTCCTCTAGCGGTCTCATCCATGCTGTCTGGCACAATGTCGACCGACAGGGATAATATCATGTTGGATTGGGCAGTTGTCCGAGGGGATCCATGTCCTGGGTCATTATGCGAGCCCAGACTGGATATAATAGTCCTAATGGTGTTGTTCCCACCCAGCCCACTAGCCCGTTCCATATTTGCCATGTTAGTCCCATTTAACTCAGGCCTAACGGATTTGGGAACCGAGTCTGCAATCTCAAGGGAGTCATCCCAAGATTCAACTTCTTCAACTTCTATATTCTCGGAGGACTCACCAATAATTAATGGAGACTTCAAAACATGCGAATCATCTTCCTGAGGCCCTTGGTTATTCAGAGGAATGTTTTGACTGTTGGGACCAGATCCCAACGGATCACCGACACCACCCGTGCCCTCCTCCGCCGGTTAGAGGTTAACGCCCCCTTCTTTCTCACCCAATCCAAACTCCTCATCTTCCGACACAGAATCTGCCCAGACATCCTCGAAGCCATTATCAGAAGGATCGACGCCATTACCAGCATCACCATATTCGATATTTCCCAACCTGACTGAGATAATATACGGAAAACCTAAGGAAGAGATCTTCAATTTTTCCGGAATGAGAGCAGTACTCGCCGTACGTATAACTAACCTAGCAATGTCAAGCCTCTCCTTGTTCCTGGTAGAAGAATTTGTACCTACATATAATCCCCATATGTTCCCTAAACAAGCAAAGAAACTGTCATGCCAGCATACTAGAGGCACACCCTGCAGCTCTATGGTCACAAAATAATGAGGAACCCCATTCACCATCAAAGGTTCCAAGAAGGAAAACCAGTAAGAAAGAGCCTCGCGATTGTTATTCCATGCAGCTTCTAAAGCATCAGACGAGATAAAACTAACAACAACCGACCCATTATCGAAACCCCATTTAGATACTTTAACTTCTATTTTGTCGTTGATAAGAGCCCTTTGGACGAAATCAGGATCAAAACCAGGTTTCAAAATACCCACTAAACAATGTCCAAGCCATGCATTCTCCATTGCCGCAACCCGAAACTCCTGCAAATTCTCCACATTATTGTGATGACCTTCGTCTTCCGACAATGACTGGGATTTCCCAAAGATATCCCTGTCAGCAGGGGGACTCATAAGAACATCGCGATAGGTTTTGTGATCCGACCGATTGGGAGGAACCCTAACACCACCTACCGGACCTTTGGGAAGAGCCTGTTGTGTCCCAGACTTACCCTTGTTCTTCTCAACCCAAGCCTGCCTACTAGTACCATTGTTGCTTTCTTCACACGGGAATCTAGCTTTGGACACCAGAATAATCCGACCATCCACCTTGGACTGGTTGGTTTTCTGTATGACGTTACGCATGTCTTCAAGAGAAGCCAGGGAAACGAAAGCAAAAGTTGAAGATTTGTATTTGGACTTCTGGTTCGAGAAAGGGATGTAAACCTTCTTCACTGATCCATAGAGACTTATCAGATCCCTCAAAGCCCACCTCGTAACCCTCCTGCTCAGATTATCGATAAACACCGTCCAAACCTCCTGACCCTTGCTTGCTGCTCCCACTTCAAAATGTTTATCCGATCCACTCCTGACCCCAAGCCTTTGAGAACGAGACTCATTCCCACCGTGATAGTAGCTATCGCTCTCCAGATGTACTGGAACCCTAGCCACGCCCGCCGGCCGCTGAAAACCTGGGACACCCTCCTCGCGCCGCTCCGAGACCTCCTCGCGCCGCTCCAGGTTCTCCTCGCGCCGCTCCATTCGATAACTTTAAGATTGGAATAATTCTATATATTTTAATATATTTTAATTATAAAACGAAAGACTTGGTAAATTTTATTTATTTAAATCTGATCTAACCGATCGATATAAAGTCATTCATAACATGTGAATACATTTAAAAAAGAAAAGAAAAGTTGTCGGTCGTGAAACGAAGGGAATCTGGAAAAGAGAATCAAAAGGTAGAAACTAAAGAAAAACCAATGAATTTTCTTTAATTTTCGGAACACACGATTCCCTTTTATAACGGACGGGTATGAACAGAATAATCTTTCCCTGCCTCGTTAATGGTTATCATTTATTTTTATACTGTAATTATTAATATTTAATTTACTACTTAATTAATTCGAATCAAATATTATAAAAAATTATTATAAAATAATTATCTCAATTTAATTTACTCTATTTACAATATTATAATTTAAATCTTTAAAATTATTTAAAAATTTTAAGGCATTTTACTCGCTAGACTAACTCGTAATTAATACTTTTATGTTATTCTATTAACGTTATATACTACTCATATTTCTATCTCATTCGTGTAAACATTATTGTTCGAATCCTAATCATCAAAGAAAATAAACCACCTTATATTACCATAACAATTTCTTAAATTTACTTTTGTTTTAATTTTAATTGTTAAAAAACAATAAAATATAATTGCATTGTCAAAAATAATCTTCCACGTGCCTGCCTTATCTTTTTTATTTTTACACTAAGAAAAGAAAAGTTTTACTTGTCAAACAAACAAAAAGAGAACTTACTTCATCTTTTTAGTTCTTGTTTGTCAACTATTTATCAGTATTAAATTTAAGGTGTTAATTACGAGTTAGTCTAGCGGTGGAAATATGGTTTTAATTACGCATCTTTAATCTTAATTGACTGATTCAAATTTAAATAATATTTCTGTAAGGTATATAGAAATTTCATTTGGAATTAAAAATATAACAAATGTTATATTAAACATATTAAAAATCGAAAAACACTGGCCTTGTTTGGTAAAGAGAGGTTTGGGCAAAAATTAGAGGTTTAAGGCATAATTAGAGGTTTGACCAGTCAAATCCGCTAATATTGTTATTTGGTGAATAGCGGATTGAAAGAGTGGATTGGGGTGAAACCGCTAATTTTGAAAAATCTCATAATATGAGCTTTTTGAGATTTGAGGTTTGATATTAGAGTTGTAAAGACTCTTTTACCCTTACCAATTACCAAAAATCTCAAAATAACCTAAATTAAATATTTTTTCACCATATTTATAAGCTAATTCTATTTATTTTTTCTTTTTATATTCACATATTTATATGTGTATTTAAATTTATTAATTAATTAAATTATATTAAAATAATTATATAAAAAATAAATTAATATATAAATCATTTGAATATGTTTAAAAAGGTTAAATTAAAAATAATTTTACAGATCTAATTAATATTGATTAGACACAAAATATTGATAACTAATAAAATATTCAAACAAGTATTGAATATAATCACGTTCTTATATGTTATTTTGCTTGTTTAAATAATCTAACAGCTATAAGTTAATTTTACCAAACACTTTTATACATTCAGCTAATACAATCCGCTAGTCAAATCAACTAATGCAATCATCTATCAGCTAATGTAATCCGCTATCCGCTATCAGTTATCCGCTAATTGCCAAACAGAGCCACTATCTATTAATATTTTTATTTATAATAATTGTTTATTAAGATTTTTTGAACAGTATTGTTTATTAAGATTTTTTAATAAGAATAATGGATTAATATTATTTAGATATTAAATTCGGAATTAATGTGAATTAATATTTGATAATATTTTTATGGAATTATTTATAGTTCAATTAATTTTGTGTCATCTAATTTTACATCGAAATAGAATGGGATAAATATCAAAATTATATATGAAGTTTTATAAAATATAAAATGTGATGTGTGAACTTTTATTTTGTGTAAATATATGTATGAAGTTTTGATTTGATTTTTGCGTATTATTAAATTATTTTGACATAATATTATTTTATGTTTATATTATATGTATAAATAATTATATTTATTTAATATGAAAATAAATTGATATGTTTATTTTTTTGTCATGTATAATTCAATCAAAATTCAAGTTTTATATTTTACATTTTAAAAAAATTAAGTTCCATGTATATGATTATATAATATAAATCGGTATATCATATTAACCATTTAATCAAGTTCACAAATAGTTTTAATATTTATAAAGAATACCAATATTTTAATAAATTTCGTGAAATTAAACTATCAATGAGATCTTAATGACACAAAAGTTTCTAACAAGATTCACAACACCAACGATTTATGGGTCAAAAATTTATCACAAGAAAGAAACCCCCAACACACCTAGATATGATTCAGCCTCTTTATCTCATAATTTTGAATAAGGCATACGTAAATTACAAAATATTTAATATTTTTTTAATTATCGATATTCGATTTATTAGTGAATTAATCCGAATTAAATTTGTTCAATGTTCAGTATGAGACGATACTCCAAATTTAATTTTTTCTATTTATAATGTTAAAATTCAAACACATACTGTACATTAAAAGTCAGATAACCTCATTTCAATTTATTATTTTTCATTAAAGTTTTCAATTTTTTGTTGTTATTGTCGTATACGATTTTCATTAGTACATTGTAAAAGAGAAATGACCATTTAAGGATAAAGTTATAATTTTGTGTTATCTAAAAATATAATAATGTTTTTAATATTTTATCTTTGATTTAATCGAAAAAACGTATTGAAATATCATTGCATATTATTTTTATTTTGTATAAATAAGTTGATTTTCCTCCCATAACATTAGAAGGAAAGTTCCACGAACAATTAGGATACCTTATCTTGATTAAAATATTCTTATTTAGGATGAATAGGAAAAGACTAAAATACCCAAATGAAATCTAATTGGGAAAGCATCCAAAAAGACGTGGGTCAACTGTTTTTAATTTTATGGTCTATTTTTTTAAACTGTGGACACATTTAATTCACAGTCCACACCTAACCTTAAGAATCTTAAGACTGTAATTTCATTTCCAAATAAAATAATGGATAAACTATCAATTTAGTACCCAATTTATCCATGTTTCTGTTTTTGTACTTATCTATTTTGTTTAATAAAATAGCATCTAACGTTACGTTTTGTTTTTATTTTAGTACATCATTATTAAAAGATTAATGGCATGCTGGTTATGAGAAATAAATCACACGTGACAAGTTATCACGTCACTTTCTCTCTCTTAGTCAGTATGTCACATGTGATTTTTTATGGTTCTATTCGACGTAATAAACTGATTGGGAGAGAAAATTGACATGGTAGTCTGCCATACGTGATTTTCTCTTTTCTAATCTGACTACACTAATTTTTTGATAAGATATTAAAATAAAAACAAAATATAATGTTAGACAATATTTTTGTCAAATAAAATAAGTGAGCGACAAAACAAAAACACTGTTAAAGATTGGGGACTAAATGGTTAGTTTACCCTAAAATAAATTTGAGACACAATTCTCCGCGTGGTTCGTACGGAACCTAAAAAAAATCGCTGAGTTAACACTGAGTCATCGAGTTGTGGAGCTTCAAAATACGCGACGACCCGTTTTGGTGCTAAAAGAAAACAGGCAGCGAATCTTGAATCTTTCTTAAATATCTATATAAAAAACTTGACTGGCTGTTGCTTGTCATGTTTATCCTGCCAATGTTAGGAAAAGAGAGAGAGAGACAGGAAAATAAGGAAAAATAATGGATCTGAGTTTGGATTTGAGTCTGGTTTATGTTCCGAAAACTATATCTGAGTTTCTACAAGAAGTTTCGAAGATCAAAAATGGGTTTCAGAGATTATCGAAGATTAGTGATTATGTTCAAAGATTGGAAGATGAGATGAAGAAAATCGACGCCTTTAAGCGTGAACTTCCCCTTTGCATGCTTCTTCTCAAAGATGGTAGTATCTTTTAATTTTAAATCTGGGTTTTTTTTTCCCTTTTTCTTTGTTGGGGTTTAATTTTGTTTTTGTTTTGAATGGGATTGCAGGAATTCAAAGATTAAAGGAGGAAGAACTACAGTGCAAGGAAATGAATGATGGATCCGTGTTGCCATTGAAGGGAAATACCGAGGAAAATGGAAAGGAAACTATGGAAAACGATGGCGGTGATATGAAGAACTGGATGAGTTCGGTTCAACTATGGAACTCTGATTTCAACAACGTTGATCACAACAAGAAACCGAAGCCAGTTCCAGAGCTGAAACTGGTAATTCCCAAACTATTTTTTTTCTTTAATCTGATTTAATGCGAGGGGAGAAAACAGTTATAATTTTGTCTGGTTTGAAATTTGACAGAGAAGTGAAGAACAAGGAGAAGATCTGTCTAAGAATCCAATTGAACTTTGTAATAAGAAAAGCAGGGGAGGGGCTTTTGTGCCATTTAAGGAACATGTTGATAAGAAAATTTCAGGGCTTTCTCTTATGACCCCAAGTTCTGAATTAGCTTCCTCTATCTCGAAGAACAGTGACGGTTGTCGAATTGGTTCAGTTTCTTCTTTATATACACAACAAAATCAGATCAAGTTTCAGACAAAGCCACATAACCGGCACGAGGAACACCAGCAGCAGCAGCAGCAGAATTCTAGGAAACAAAGGCGGTGCTGGTCGCCTGAGCTTCATAGGCGATTTGTCGAAGCACTTCAACAGCTTGGAGGCTCACAAGGTTAAACCTTTCTGGAACTGAAATTGAAAGATCCTTTTGATTGTCTTTTATGAACAAAGAATTGGAATCCGGGTCTCATCAAATTAGCTTTTCTTCTGAAATATTCTTTGGGATCTTCACTTTGCAAATAAATCTGATTGGTTTAACTTAAATTGTTTCTGTTTCACAGTGGCCACGCCTAAGCAGATTAGAGAATTGATGCAAGTGGATGGTCTCACCAATGATGAAGTGAAAAGCCATTTGCAGGTTAGTCTTTTAGCATATAAAATCTGTTCATGTTATCATCATTGATTCATCTCGTTTCCGGTTACTGATTTCCCGTGTGGATTTTGTGTAGAAATATAGACTTCATATCCGAAAACTTCCGGCGTCTCCATCAGGGCTAGGAAACAAGCTATGTTCAGCTCTGAAGCAGTCCAATGAGCACAGTAAAGCAAGCATTTCGCAGTCTGGTTCCCCGCAAGGTCCCCTCCTTGCAAGTGGTTCAGCTAAAGATATGTCGAGTAGCATGGACACCGAAGATGAAAAATCCGATGGACACAGTTGGAGAAGTGGGGTTCAAAAGCCTGGGGAGATCAGTGTATAGCCAGATAACTGTATTCTCCATGAATTTTGCAGAAACATAATGAGTTATGACTTACTGAGAATAATTTAGTAAAAACAAGTAGAGGAATTTGAAATTTGGGGGATTCAAGTTCCTGCTGTGATATATATGGGTCTGTTTAATTCCTAATGATGGATTGTAGGAACCGAAATGACAAATTTTTAGAGTTATTTCATGTTTAGACTTAACCCTCTTTTGTTTACAACTAATGTACTTAATATATATCTGTAAGAATAAAGTTGTTTTAACATTGGTTTCAAATACGGTCGAAAGCAAGTTTGATGTTGAAACATCTGAAAATCGGTGGTCTCAGTGGGGGTTTCACTGCACCAATAATGGAACCACATTTTCAATGATTCTAGTTAGGCATTCTTGTCTTGGTATTTTTTTGTTTTTTTTAACTTTGTGACCAAGAATCATGAATCAGGTATGGAGAAAAGAATGGTGTGCATTGCTCCAACTTTTTCCCTCTAAAAAAACAAGGCAAAGGTGCGGATTTCAAGCCTTTCAACATCAATCAATATAGACCAATCAATTGGCCACCAGCTTTGCATCTGCATATGTTCTTTGTATTATTACTGTACATCATATCAAGCCATCTGTCGTTTAATCTTCGAGAAGAATAAACCTATTTCTCAACTGCAAAATTTTGTTACTCGAATAAATATGAATGTCAAATACGAATACGTGTTAAATATAAATAAATATAATTTTTTTAAAAATTCATGTATATGAAAGATGATTCTTAGTCATCTCGCAATATGTATCGGACATAAATAGATTTGTTCATGGGCCAATATATAGTAACCCATGCCCAGCTAAAAATGACAAATATACTGGCAATGTTTAGTGAAGAGATGTTTAAGTTAAAATTAGAAGTTTGAGCTAAAATTAGAGATTTGATCAGTCAAATTCGTTAATTTGGATGTTTGGTAAATAGTGGATTGAGATGAAACCTGTAATTTTGAAAAAGCTGCTAATACGAGCTTTTTGAAACTAGAAGTTTTGACATAAGAGTTATAAAGACCCTTTTACCCTTAACAATTATAAAAAATCTTCAAATAACTCTAAATTTAACTATTTCTATTTTAGTTCTTCAACTTCACGTATTTACATAATGACATTTGTAAAGTAATATTTTCTGTTTTTTCTTTTTATTCTCACATATTTATATTTATATTTATATTTAATAATTAATTAAATTATATTATAAATAATTATATAAATAATAAATTAATATATAGACCCTTCAAATATGCTTAGTAATATTATATTAAAAATTATTTTTCATATTCTAATTAATATTAACAGATACAAAATATAAATAACTAATAAACTATTCAAATAAGTATCAAATATAACCATGTCCTTATATGTTATTTTGCTTGTTTAAATAATCAAACAACTATCAACTATCAGCTAATTTTGTCAAACATATTTATACAATCAACTAATACAATCCGCTAGTTAAATCAACTAATGTAATCAGCTATCAGCTAATGTAATCCGCTATCAACTAATTGTCATACAAGGCCGCAACCTTCAAATCGTTCGACTTAACAACAACACCAATCAAATTAAAATTCAATTAATGATTTCTATTACAAATAGGCCTGTAAATGAACCGAACGTTTAGCGAACCGTTCGTGAAACGTTCGGCGTGAAGTTCGTTTATATTCGTTTATTTATTAAACGAACGAACATGAACAAGATTTTTTGTTCGTTTAATTAAATGAACGAACACGAACAAAGGGCTTGTTCGTTTAATTAAATGAACGAACACGAACAAAGGGCTTGTTCGTTTAATTAAATGAACGAACACGAACAAAGGGCTTGTTCGTTCATTTATGTTCGTGAACGTTCGGTAATCCGTTCGTTTATGTTCGCTCATTTATGTTTATTTATGTTCGTTTAAATTTATTCACATATGTCTAGGGGTGTTCATTATTCGATTAAACTGAACTAATCAACCGAACCAAAACAAAATTGGTTAATCTATTAGATAATTTTAAGTTTCGGCTAATGATTAAGAGTTTTTTCAAATTTCAATTATCGATTAATTCGGTTTAAAATTGGTTACTTAACTGAATTAATCGAACTAACCAAAAATATTAAATATTTAACAAATTATATATGTTCGTTTGTGTTCATTTATTGTAGAACTAATGTTTTAATATAATAATTGAAAAATGTTTTGGACGAATTTGAAAAGAATTTAAAATTTGGTTTTAAGTCCAAACAACTTGAAATTATGTTTGAGGTATTTTAAAAGGTTTTTGGCAATGTTTTTACTAATATTAAAGATCCAAACTTGACTTTTCAAGCTACCCGTACTGATACGGTCCAACCCGTATCGATACCTTTTTGCCCAGTTTGGTCACTGCCAAAACCCGTATCGAAACAGGCTTGGCCGTTTCGATATGGTGAGGGATCGTTTCGATACGCCTGGTAAGCGTACCGATCCCCTTTTAACAACCCCAACGGCTATTTTTCCAACGGTCATTTAAATGTGATACCGTACCGATACACACTCAAGCGTATCGATACGCCTAGGCTAGCTAGAGCCCAACGGCTAGTTTCTGATGAAGGCCGTACCGATACGGGTCCAAGCGCATCGATACGGTAAGCTGCAGAACAGCATTAATAAAGGGAAATAAAGTCCTCAACGGCTCCAAATCATCCCAACGGCTAGTAACTCATCAAGGAGTATAAAAGGGACCTCCAAGCATCAAGATATGGTGAATGCTTCAATTGTCAATCAACAAATGATCAAAAAGTATCTTTGTACTTAAATTGTCAATTCTTGTATAGACAAAAAATTGTGAGCCAAAATTGTCAAATTTGCTCAAGTGCTTTAGGCTTTGGGTGAGTGCTTTAATCGTGCAAACAAACACCTATTAGAGGGATTTGTGTTTGTTTTTTTTATCTCTTTGTAAAAGAGAGTTTGATCTAGGCTTTGGGTAGAAAGCTTGATCGGTGTAAAAGTATTTCCTCCTAAGCCTAGAAAAGGGGACAAATCAATAGTGGATTGATTGGAAATCCTTAGTGGGAAGCTAAGGTAGTGGATGTAGACCTTGGTTAGAAGGTTGAACCACTCTAAAATCATTGTGTCATTTATCCTTTTAGCTTCCACACCACCTCCACCCAAAAATCCACCTCTCCACCACTTGGTGAGCCATATCGGTTGAACGAATCGAGCCCCCTAAATCTCAACATTTATGTTCGTTTACCATTTAAACGAACGAACACGAACAAGCTACATTCCTTAATGAACGAACACGAATAAGAAATTGTGATCGTTTATGTTCGTGTTCGTTCATTTGTTCGGTTAAAGTTAAAGGAACGAACATGAACACACCCTCGTTCATGTTCGTTCGGTTCGTTTACAGGCCTAATTACAAATTTAAACATAAGAGACTTAACTCTTTTGATAATTTTTTTTTTGAATATGTTGGTGTGATATACTCTTTTGATAATTACATTATAGTGTTAGATATTTTTTCATATAATATAAATTAATTAATATAAAATTGAATATTGAAGCATAAGATTGACCGGCCTATTTTTTTAAGTCATAAAAAGGACAAAGCAATCGCTTTCAGCATAACAAAGGAAATATATACAACAAAGTCATTGAATCTGTACAAAAGGATATGGTGAGGCCCACGTTAAGATTTTGGTTTGAAAATTGAATTAATAATAGCCCAAATAACATCGCATTTTCTTGGAAACTCCGAATCTTTCTTCTAATATGTTTCCTTTTCAGTTTCATCTTTTAATTTATTAAAATTTGAAATAATAGGTAATTTTAGCTGTTTTAAATTTAACACAACTTTTATTTGAATCATAAATATTTAATTTTATTAAAAATAAATTATTATTATTATTATTATTATTATTTTAGATAACTACCGGTATCTAATTCATTGATTAATTAATTTGGATCTAGTACTGCAAAGGAACGACCCTCTCAACAAATTTTTAAAATGATTCTAACAAAACATATGTACATAACTTAAGTCTTAAATTTCAGGATAATCAGCAAAATTTTACCAAAAAATGTGTTTTTAATTTATCAACAAAATATGTTTTACTTTCTCAAATGAATTTTTTAAATTTATAATACCATCTTAAAATGTAATAAGAATTGATTTTCAGAATCGTGCCTATACATGATCTATTAAAAGCAAACCTACATAAAAATTGACATTCACATTAGTGATATAATTTGATGAAATTAAAAGTTTATAACCTATATGAAAGATGATATTAATATCAGTGAATTGTAATAAAAATAATATTAAATTATGATTTAATTGGATGGAATTAAAATTTAAAACCTATATAAAAGTTTATGTTAATTAACAGAAACTATAGTTTATATTCAGTTAGAAGCTTGTTTTTTTTAGTGTTTTTATCATATTTTTAGTTTTCTAATTGTGTTCAGTTAAATGGGGATACTCAAGGCAAGTGAGTATCTCGATTTATTAGAAAAAATTATTAGATGAGTCTGGCTCACCAAGTCATTCATAGTCTCATTCAATGAAAAAAAAATTATCTTAAAATATAGAGATTTTAATATTTTAAATTAAGTTAATATTAAATCAAGAAAAATAATTTGATGCACGAGCTTGTTACATAAGCCTTTTAATCTTAGGGTTTAGAGTTTAGGGTGTAGAATTTAAGGTTTATGGTTTATGTTTTAGGGTGTTAGAGTTTTAGATTTAGGTTTTAATTTTTATAAAAATGACGTATAATTGTTTTACACAACTTGTGGATCAAAATATAACCCTTAAATTAAATTATGACATTAACTCAACTGGTTAATTTATATATAGTATAGTATAATATAGATACTTTTATAAATATATTTTTTATATAAAATATTTATATCGAATGAGTTAGTATGAAAAAAATCTATTTGTAAACAAACTTTTCAATTATGCGAAAAACATTGTAGGTATCAATTATTATTAATAATAATAATAATGTAACTTTCATTTTTGATGTAAAAGTTGGATCTTTTTTAATGTAAAAGTTTGATCCTTTTTTGATGTAAGAGTTAGATCCTACTTAATAATATCTCTTTAATTTTCTACGATTTGCATTGAAAGCAACCTGTTCCAATTCAGAATCTAAAAACCAAAGTACAAGCAATGATTAAAATATAGTTTTCCTTAAAGTATTATTGGAACCCTTAAACTCCATAAGAAACTGAAAAGAATTATTATTTGTTTATTATATAACTTTTCTTAATGCACTCTATACAGTAGAGAAGCATGTGTGGAATTTAATGATCGAAACTTTAAACTCAATTTGCCAATATTTAATACAAACTACTTGCATGTAACTTTGAAAACACAACAAAAAAGGAATCTGATATATATATATATATATATATATATATATATATATATATATATATGAGAGATATGTCCAATAAATAACATATTCCACTACTCTTATTTATATGTAATTAAATTCCATTAATTAAAGTTGCAACCACTAGAAAGATGGTTATTACATCATATATTCTAAGTTAATTATGGGATTATTACGCAGTGAATTCAAAGTGAAATGAAAGGAAAGGAAAGGATTTTCCACATACCAACTTCTCCCAAAATCATTGCAGCTCTTTTTAATTATATGTTTCAAGAAAAGCTTTGCATTATCAAAACTCAAATGGCTGATCTCAGATGTTTGAGGTAAATGATTTCCTTGTATCTGAGCTTGCTGCAGGAAAATAATGAACCAAAGATCAAATCTGTGTGCTCATAATCAAACATGTGTTCATATTTTCAAAAGATTATAAAGATATAATATTTGCAGACTTAAGATTATAATTATAGTTTTGTGTACTTAGGCTAAGGTCGGTGGACATAGATTAAGTGGTGAATACTTGTATTTATTGTAGTATGCGGTACTGAAAAGCAACCCTTTTTTCATTTTCACTGAAAACAAGGTCCCCTAAACGAGATTATTGGACAAATGGCAGATCCATAATCCAACAGAGGAAAGATAATGCAGAAGCTGACTGGAACTTCTCATCTCATACAATATGCCACTGCACTTCTTCCAAAACAAACTTCTATTTTTATAACATTAGTATTACAGGCTGCTCAAAGGTTATGGTGAGAAAGGAAAAATTATTGCATGGTCCCGGACCACCACGTCATCCATGGTCCCTCTCACTAAAAATCAGCTACATAATTTGTTTTTTTCCATGTCATTTTTTTCCAAAGATGAATCTTCATATTTTTAAGCCATGTAAACAGGAAGTGAGTAGTTACATAGAAGTTGATTATAAATAAAATAATGACATGGAAAAAATTAAATTATGTGGCTTATTTTTAGTGGATAGGGACCATGGATGACGTGGTGGTCCGGGACCATGTAATAATTTCTCGGTGAGAAAGAGGTGATGTTTATTTCAGGAAATTTGAGTTTGAGAATTTATGTGTTAGGTGTGTTGTCAAAAAAATTAAGAAAAAATATAAACAGATATTATCATATAATCACACCAGTCATTAGTATATTTAAAAAAATATTACAAGCTACTAGAAACTGAAAATTAGGGTGCTTTATTATGTAGGTAAAAGGAAACTATCTAAGAACTAAGAAAGGCACTGTTATCTTTCAAAGAAGGTGTGAAACAATATCTTAGAGGGCAGGTCAAGATCATGGGATTTAAGCTCACACCAAATTCCCACAAAAATCCAATATAGTTACCCTTTTTTGTCTCGTGCATACTTTCCACAGAATCTAGTGCAGTAATGTGTTAAACCAAGGTAATCAAAACTGTTCATTCATTTCATTTTCCTGGTATAATGATATCATTTTCCCGGAAAATTTGATCAAGGGTAATTCTAGTGCCTAAGATATATTGGTCGCAAAACTATTAAACACCCTTCACACAGGCATAAACAGTAAGCTAATGAACCAGGGAAAATCGAAACACCTTACCTAGAATGAAAGGTTGCTGTGATGAAAAAGTGGGAAGGCAGGCAGGCATTTTATCTGCAAACACAAAGGGAAAAAAAGGGATTCTTGTTTATTCAACAAGGACCAGAACTCCTACCCTCCTCACTTTCTGATCTTTGCGGTTGTTGATTTTGTTGCTGTGGTTGTCCTTGTTGTGGCTGAATCAAAAGCTGTGCTTGAAGTGGATGATGGTCTTGCTGTTGTGTCTGAATCTGATAAGGGTTATCAAAGCTCCCTAAAGCCAGAGAAGGTGACATGTTGGCAGCAGTTGTCATTTGATTAAAACCAGTTGCAGTGACTGAACCAGCCCCACCTTCAAACCCACCATTAAACCTCACAATCTCTTGCTGTTGACCCTGTTGTACTTGTTGTTGCTGCTGCTGCTCATATCCTCTAAGCAAATCTTGTTGTTCCCTTGCTGCTACCACTGCAGCCAATTGTTGTTGAGTATCAAACATCTGCTGCTGCTGCTGCTGTTGTTGTTGTTGGGGCTCTCTTATCACCAACTGGCCACCGTGTGAAGCCGAAGCCGCCGTGGGAATCCCCATCATTGGCATCACATTTTGTTGCATCATAGAAGAAGGGTTCCCAACGTGCTGTTGTTGCAGAAACACAGGCGGTTGTAAAATGGGAAGCAATGCCTGAGGACCGATGTAGGTGGCGAGCTCTTTCTTGGCATTGCTAAGATCGTGTTGCTTTTGCTTGAGCCTGATTTGTAAGAGGGAGATGAGGCCGACGCAGCCGTAGACGGGGTCGCGGAGACGCGCCTCCGCTTCGTAGGCTAAAGAGTTTACGGCGTCTTCACGTTGGGAAGGGTTGAGCTCGTTCAACAGCTTGGCTACGTTGCTGGCGCCGAACACCTTGTGGACGTTCTGGAATTTCTGCGGATTATCCGGCGGAAAATATGGTGCAAAGACGCATTCCTGCGTGCATTTCCGACGAAGAAACTTGCACGCCGCGCAAGGAGAGTTCGACGACGACATCTCCGATGAAACCCCCTCTTTTTTTTGTCTTGTAATTATTAAACTGAAATGAAATGAACCCAGATCATCAATAATCGACAATATTCATGGATTTTCGCGAAGATCTTAAAAAACACAGAAGAAGAAGAGATCTAGAAATTGTCTGACCGATATGGGATTCAACGTAAAAGTGTTAAAAGTGCACTGAAATGGGAAATCAACGAGGGAATATACATGTTGATTCAAATTATGATCGAAGAACAATAAGAACAGTCCATGAAAACAAAGATTTTGATCATCGAAAAAACTTACCTTTTGGTGAAACTGCCAAAAAGAAAATGTTAAAAAGAGAAACCAACAAAAGTTGGTTCTTTTCTAAGAACAAATCCGATTGAAAGATGGAGTCTTTGCATCTTCCAAAACTTGAACTTTAAGCGCAAATCTTCTTCTCTCTAATAAAACAATACTTTTCTACTGTTGAAAACTAAAACAAATAAATAAGAATGAAGTTATTATTAGCAGAGAGGCTGACTGATCATCAATTTATTGAATTTGTCTGAGTTACCTCTTTGTCCCTGCATTATCTGTGTCTATTACCGGATTTGCCCACTTAATTAATAATGTCAAACATCAATGGACAATTTTAGGAAATTATGAGAAAGGCATCTTTTTTATTTTTGGTTAAATGGGGAATTAATTGTAAAATGAGTCAAAATGGGACCTTTATTGTATAAATGATTATGATAAATATGCAATTAATTATGATAAGGGATATCATTATTATTATTATTAATCTTGACTGCATGATAATATTAAGCTATTGCATATAATTCAATGAATTCCATAATTAGAAAAGTACAAAACTAACAATCGACTTCTGGTTTCACTTTGACTCGTCCATATCAATTCTAAATATAGAAATTATATTTTCATGGTATCATGATTCTTTTTATTTAAATTTGAATTATTATAATTAATAATCAGAGTAGTATCTGTTCAACTCGGATCAGAATTGGTGCTTAAACCTGAGTCACTTGGATGAATTACATTATCTTTTATTACTGGAATAACAAAAAGTGAGCTCATGTGATGAGATGTTAAGCGCTTTAAACAAAACTGAAAAACAAATTCTAATATTATGACTAAACTAGGTTGAGAGAATAAAATCCAATTTAAATTAATTCACATTCTCTTCTCTTCATCTCAACAGATATTGTTTTGCATATTTGAGTTTTTTTGTTTGTTTAATAAGTCATTTCTTCTTTTTATGATGGATGTTTTTTTTCTGCTCATCTATCATAATTTTTTATTGCTTTTAGATTTGTTAGGATTTGAATATTTGATTACTCGTTATTTCTTTAGTTGACAACTAGTTGGTTAGTTTGTATGATCTATCATTGCTTTAAATTTTGTGTTCATTTTCTCGTATTAATATGTGCTTATAATTACTCAAATATGTTGTATTTAAATTGTGATAAAGTTAATTATAAACATGTTGTCATGTCTATTTTTTTAACAATTTTTATCTAGAAGTGGGGAAGAAAAATTTTGCTCATAATGAGTTTAGAACCTACAATCTAGAGGAAGAGGAGGGTGTCAACTTAGAGCTTTAACCACTTATTGAGTTATTGTCATGTGCAATTATTATGTTAGTATTCATGACGTTTATCATTTTTTATTAAATAAATAACTTTTTACATTTTAAAAGTAAATATCAAAATTAAAACCCACAAGAGATGAGATAAAATAAACATCTTTAATACTTATCAATTATTTGTTCTTACAATGCTTATCTTTCATTCTCAATAATGATATTTTGGTTAAATTTTTAACTATTTTCTTGTTCAACCTAAGTTTTGCTCTTTGATGGGTTTAAAATAAATTACTTTTTAGTGTAATTAATATGATTGAGATTTTTTTTAAAAATTCCCAAAATTGTGAATTTTTGTATTTATTTGACTAAACTAACTATTACTACTACTATTATAGAAGGAAAAAAAGCATTGGGCTGAATTTGATTTATAATTGTTATATATTATGCTTGAAAAAAGCCCTCAAATTGGCCCAATTCTTAAACCCCTAATGCCTAACCATCCACAAAACCCTCATTTCCAGAACTCAAACAAACTCACAGCAACTGTCAACAGCCCAAACTCCGGCGAAGTCCATCTCCAATTCCGGCCGAATGTCCAGGTTGTGGCGAGGCCTGAAAACGGTGGTCCAAACATCACCAGCGAACTTCCACCATTACCACACCATCCAAGCCATCCCTCGAGAATGCACCGGCAGCTGTATCTCGAGCCGTGATAGAGCCCAAGGTAGAATCCCCGCCGTGGTTTTCTCTCAGGGCTTGCTCGAGAAAAACCCAATCAACCGTTCTCCGTCAAGGAAACGACTTTTGACTACCGAAGGAAAGCAGATTCGATCCATTATCAAGTCGGTCGAACTCCCTTTCTTTTGTTCCACGACGTTCCAGCTTCAGATCCGGGCCGGTTCTGGGTCTTCAGTCTTACTTGAATCCGGGAGAGTTTTACCTATCAAGGCAAGTTCTTGTCATTTTTAGCTTTTATTGTTACCCAAGTTCAAATTTCAATTCTTGGGCTGTTTTTATAGATTCACAGGGACGAGGAGACTGGTAAAATATTGAATTTGGTGTTGGTTTGGGCGGATGAAGGGACTGAGCTGAAGGTTGACGTGCCTGTTGTTTTCAAAGGGCTAGAGGATTGCCCTGGTCTTAAGAAAGGTACAAAATTTAATGCAATTGTCTCCATTTCATCTTTGTTTGGTCGATGTTAATATTATCCAAGATTTAAATTTTACTATGTGATGTCCATTTTCTTGTCCACTGCTCCATTTTAGATGAAAATATCAAGTCAATCTTTTTTGTTTTAGAAAGTTAAATAGAAAACTAGTAAGGCTTTATCAAGTCTTCCTTTGTGAATTATTTTTTCCCCGCAGAAGTTGTACCAAATAATAAATTAATAATCCAGTAAGTAATTAGATATATGTTTTGTGTTTTAGAAAGTTCAGTGGAAAACTAGTGAGCTTTATCAAGTCTTCCTTTGTGATCATACTCATTACTGCACGATGCTCGCCTGGTATTCGGTTATGTTAAAAAAAATTCTTCGTTTTTCCATGTATTTATAGAGCACTTGGAAGGTCATATTTCCCTACTTATGTTTAAAAATGTATCATATGATTCTTTTTGTTTCATTAGGACAGAATAAAATGTTTTCTTACTAGGGATATGTAGAAAAAGTTGGAACGTACAAGTGACAGTAGCTTGGGAATCTTTGGGTGTTTACATTTAGGCATCTTCCTGCATATGATTTTGAAACTTCTGTTTTTTATAGCTATGGACAATTAGATTAGCACCAGGATTTGTTAAATGTATACATTAATGTTTTCTCCTTTACAATTTCTTATCAATCTCAGGTATCATTATCCTTTCCAATTCTTGGAGCTTTGCTCATTTAATGCCATCTTAAGTGTTTCCTCGCATTTCACGTTCTTATGGTTGTACTAAATGATTTAAGTTATTGAATATCTGGTTGCAAGCGGAAATGCACGAGAACATGAACATGCATATGGTGTCTCCTTACCATTTTATCGATCGTTCCCTCCGTGTACGCTTTACTTCTTTTTTGTTGGGAGCTAGCATGTAAATCAGACAAATAGGAATACTTACCGGTGTCTTAATGCAAGCATTTGTGTTGGTTATGGAGAAACTGTGTGATGCACGTCTTATTACCATTCCCCTTTTCGTTATTTAAATGTGTGGGTTCATGTGTATATCTCTCATTTGATTTGCCGATGCTTAATCTCATAGAAGTTTTTGACAATCAGATTATGAGTCATTTGACAAACACCGTTTGATGATACTTTGATGCCATAACAGGTGGGCACTTTAACTTGATAAGAAGTAGTCTAAAGTTTAAATGCCCGGCAGAACACATTCCTCAAAAAATCGAGGTGGACGTGAGCAAATTAGATATTGATGATAGAGTGTTGATGCATGATATCGAGGTTCATCCGTCCTTGAAGCTTCTAAGCAAGAATGAAAGCATGCCTATATGTAAGATTGTGCCGACATATTCCGCAAATCCTGAGCCCATGAAGGTATAGCTAAAGAGGCATGAGTCAAAACCAGCGATGCATAACTCATTAGATAAAAAGAAAAGAAAGAGTTTCAAGAATAATTCTGATAGATGTTGATGTGGTGCTTTGAGATTTCCCAAGAGACAAGGCATTTGACATTTAAGAATGTATTTCGAACTGAGCTTGTGCTTTTAGCTGTTTCAGACCTTGATTCACAGTAACATCAAGAGGAGTCGGTTCCTGTGAAACGGTTTGGATAAACTTTAACCTAAAACCTTAAACCTTGAACTTAATTTTGAGCATGGGCATAAATAGGGGCACCGAAAATGGGCAGATTATTTTCAGAAGAAGAATGGTATGGTTGGAGGCACCTTGAGTGATACAGCACTCTCCCAGCCATCATCCTCTCAACTTTAAGTTCTAAAATCCAATCACCTTTTCATCTGCTTAATAAAAAATCAATTAAACAAAGCAAAGAAAATTAATCAAAAGAATGATGATTGATGATGTAATCCATGTTGAGTTTGTGATATTTTTTTCACGGTTTAGTTTTTCTTATTAGTTTTATATTTTAATTTAACTATTCGTATTTTTTGAATTTTAAAATTTCAGTTGTTATGAACTCGCGGAGTGGTCCAATAATAAAGAATGATGTATTTTATTTTCATCCAGATGACTCGAGTTTGAACATGATGTATGTGCTTTATTAAAAAAGCTAAGTCTTTCTCTTTTTCGTATAAAAATGATAGATGGTTTTTCTATCACTTCTTTTTAATATATTATTTATAAGTGGTCAATTTAATTACATTATCAATTAACCCATATTACCATATATCTTTTGTAATATTTAATGTATTTGACGCTGAAGTTCAACGCACCTTGGTATAAATTAAAGGGCTAGCTTTTCTCTAAATTTAGAAATAAGAAAAAAGGTTTTATTTTGATGCACAAGCTGTGTAATTTTTTTTTTACACAACCCTTTTATAAAATTTAAAATTTAAATCACAAACCCTAGCAACCTAAAACCTAAACCCTAAGCCCTAAACCCTAAACTCTAAATTCTAACCATAAACCTTAAATTATATACCCTACATACTAAACCCCTAAATATTAACCTAAAATCTTAAATCTTAAACCCTAAAATTAAAGGGGTTGTGTAAACTAAAGTTTACACAAGCTTGAGCATCAAAGTATTTTCCTAAGAAAAAACACTAGAATCCGTTTTGAGTGGAGAAATTACTGAATTAGTGGTGTTGGATTGGCGTTGCAGTTCACCTTTGAATTTTAAAAGCATAGTGAACCTATCAGTACGGGTCTTGAATCTTGATGAACCGCCCTCGTTTGAAGTTTGAACGACCCATGCGCATCAGTCCGTAGGCACCATTGTCTTAATTCAAAGAGTTTCTAACTTTTTTCCACCTTCCATTTCTTTTTGTCGGAACAGAGTACCAAAGTCTTCAAACTTACTTGGAAACCCCTTCCCAACAACAGCAAGTAGCTTAGCTATTGATTGTATCCACTCACAAATATCCAATGTAGTTTTTTTCGCCAAATCATTGACAAGCTCAAAAATGCTTGTATCAGCAAAGGTTTGATCTTCATTATGAATCCGAGAATTTCGTTCGGTTCATATTCAAAGTGTGTGAATGTGATTGTGACTCTTAATAATATTATTTTTAAAGTTCGAATATACGATTTCAAGAGTGCCCATACTACTACATCTAACATTAGTAGATAATTTTTTCATATAGAATTTGCTTCAAAGAAGATGTCCTAAAAGAAATGACCGACTGAATCTCATTGCCTTAAAAACAATTGGTTTATTAACTAGGGATGACCACGAGTCAGGTTGGATCGGATTTTTGGTCGATCCACACCCGACCCGAAAATTTAACACCTCTATTCAAACTCGACCTACCCAATTTTTATGACGTTTCACCCTACCCGAACCCGAATTCTAGAGTAAAAACTTGAAATCGAACCCGACCCGACATAAATAAAGAATTATCAATTTTCATTATTATTCGATAAAATAGGGAGTTAATTGAAGAAAAAATAGAGAAGGAGCTTTATAATAATTATTCTATTTTTATTAGACAAAATAGAGAGATAATTGAAAAATATATATAAAGAGAGGGACATTATAGTAATTATACATAAATATTTAAAATAAAATTATTCTATTTTTATAATCAGACCAAATCTGACTCGAACCTGATTTTTTTTAAAAACGACCTTATAAAATTGAGTTAGATCAAAACTCGTCGAGTATGAGTTAAATGTCCATCCCTATTATTAACCCTCTTGAGCTCATCTATATTTCATCAAGTCCTCTTGTCATCCACTCCTTTAACTACTCCCACTTGCCTTGTAGTTTTTTTTTTCTTTTTGAACCATTCACTTGTGTAGAACTAGTGTTTTGATATAATAATTGAAAAATGTTTTAAACTAATTTGAAAAGAATTTAAAACTTTATCTTAAGTCCAAACAACTTGAATTTATGTTTTGGGGTTTTAAAAGGTTTTTAGCAATGTTTTTCATGCTTTTACATAGCCAAACTCGTGTTTTCAAGCTACCAGTATCGATACGGTTGTGTGAAACATATGCTTTAAATTTTGATATAACTAAAAACCTAAGGACTAAAATGAAAATATCAAAACAAATTTTAAAGTCCTTAAAATTCCCTATATATTGTTAAAGACCACTTCATAGCTAAAACCAAAGACTTACAAAATATTTTTTTAAGTATTTCAAAGTCAAAACAGTGATTTTTCAAGCCCCGTTTCGAAACGGTATTACTCGTTTCGAAACTGTTCTTCATTTAAACGAACAAGGGCAACGGTTTTAACTGAATTTTGAAAATAAATAGGGCGTTCCGAAACGGGCTTAGGCCGTTTCGAAACACCCCTTTGGCAGTGGCAAATCTGTTCCGAAACGGGATAAGGCCATTTCGAAACAACCCTTTGGCAGTGGCAAAACCGTTCCGAAACGGCCCTAGGCGTTTCGAAACGGGCTCTCGTAGACGCTCCAACGGCTATATTATTTGAAATTCGTTCCGAAACAGGTTGACCCCGTTCCGAAACGGTAGGCTGCTGTGTGCTGTAAAGTTGTGAGAAAAGCACCCCAACGGCTCTAATCTTTAGCCCATCACCCACAACGGTTGGAAATCAACAAGAGGCTATAAAAAGACCCCAAGAAGCTCCAGCAAAAAATATTGAACCTCAAGAATACATCCTATCATCAAATCCAAGCATTTGTGTTAAAATCCCATTATTTGTCTAGAAACCCCAATTGTGTTTTTCATTCTTATTTTGATCAATTGGGTTGAGTGCTTGATATTGGGCTATCATTTGTATTGAGAGATACCTTATTAGCCACCAAATTTCTTTGTTCTTTTGTGTGAGGATTGGGTTAATTTTTGGGTAGAAAAATTAACCGAAATTGTAAAGGTTGCCTCCTTGTCCTAGAAAAAGGGGACGAACAATTTAGTGGAAATTGTTGCAAATCCTTGGTGAGACTAAGGTAATGGATGTAGAGTTCGGTTGGTGAACTTGAACCACTCTAAATTCCCGTGTCAATATTTTTAAGTTGCAATTTCCGTTACAACATCGTTAAAATTCCAATTCACCCCCCCTCTTGGTTATTATCATTCGTGTGATCCACTCAACAATTGGCATCAGAGCTTAACTCTTTGAGGATTAACAACCACAAGAGGAGATCCTTGGAAGAAGTGTGATCATCATCAAAATATCAAGAGATGGCTTCAACCTCCGCTCCCGGCATGTACGACTCACAATCCACCACAAAGCCTCCTTTCTTCAATGGTGAGAACTACTCCTTTTGGAAAAATAAAATGCGTCTATTCATTAAATCAAGTGACTATCTTGTATGGGATGTCATTGAGGATGGACCATATATTCCATTGAAGCAAGATAATGAAGGCAAGATGGTGCTAAAAAGGAGAACGGAAATGAGTGAAGAGGAAAGAAAAAAGATTCAAGTAAATGACAAAGCTCTTCACATGCTATTTTGTGCTTTCGGTCCGGACATCTACTCAAAGGTCTCATCAATTGAAAGTGCCAAAGAAGTGTGGGACACTCTTGAAACCACCTATGAAGGCACCAACGATGTCAAAGAAACTAAGATTGGAATTCTCAATCTTAGTTATGAAAATTTCAAGATGGAATTCGATGAGACGGTGTCAAAGATGTTTGATCGGTTCTCCACAATTGTAAATGGTTTAAAGGGATATGGAGAAGTTATACCGGAAGACAAGCTTGTCCGAAAGCTACTCTATTCACTTCCCGAATCTTGGGATGGGAAGAGAACCGCTATCATCGAAGCAAATAATTTAAAAACTCTAAAGCTTGATGAACTTGTAGGCTCTCTCCTTACTCACGAGATCATGAAGCAAGGAAGGGAAGATGAGAAAAAGAAAGAAGAAAAAAGAATGGAGAAGCTTGAAGGGGAGAAAAAGAAGAAAATGGGAATAGCTCTCAAGGCTAAAACTTCCCAACTTGATGAAAGTTCATCTAGTGATGAGGATGAGCTTGAAGAATTGGCTATGATAGCCAAACGATTCTCACGCCTTATGAGGTCCAACCGAGGAAGAAAAATCCAAAGGAAGATGGACTTTAAAAGCAAGAACAAAGAAGAAGGAAGGGATCCAATCACTTGCTTCGAGTGCAAACAACCCGGCCACATACGTTCAGAGTGCCCTCAACTCAAGAAGAAGGGCTTTGAGAAGAGGAAAAAGCTCAAAGCCAAGCTTGCTACTTGGAGTGATGAGGAGTCATCGGAGGATGACGAACAAGAAGTGGCGAACCTTTGCCTCATGGCACTTGAGGAAGATTCCTCCTTGGTAACCTCTAACTCATCTACTTTAGATTTTTCATATGAAGAATTAAATGATGCTTATGATGAGTTACAAGAGGTATATGATGAATTAGTTGAGAAGTATAAGGAGTCGGTTATTAGAAATAGAAAAATTATCCTAGAATTAAATGAGAAAAATGACTCACTTACTCAAACTAATTCTAAATTTGAGAAAAAGATATTAGGATTAAAAGATGAACTTAAATTGTTTCAAGATGAAAATGTTAATCTTAATAATTCTTTATCTCAAAATAAACGTGAACACCAAAAGGTGTTGAGTGAGCTAAATGAGCTCAAAAAGTCTTTAAAAAATGTTGGTAGTGTCAAGCATGAAGTAGGAGAATCCTCTAGAGCACACCAACCCAAGAAAAAGACTAACTACTACAAACAAGGTAACTATCCTAGACATAGTAAAGTTAAAAGAATTAGAAATGTATGGGTTCCTAAGGAACTTGTTAAATCTAATAATATTATTGCTATGTCACCTTGGATTCCTAAGGGAACCAAAGTTTTAGGAACTAACACACATGGACCCAAAATGATTTGGGTACCAAAAACAAAAGTTTAAATATCTTTGTTTGTAGGGGGAGCATTGCTACAAGGCCAAAGCACAAAGTCAAAACTCATGGTACCTTGATAGTGGATGCTCGAGACACATGACCGGAGACAAGAGTCGACTCATGGATCTAAAGCCAAAAAGTGGAGGAGTAGTAACATTTGGTGACAACTCCAAAGGCCACATTGAAGGTATTGGCTCCATAGGTAATCACTCTACTACTCTCATTGAAAATGTTTTATATGTCAATGGTCTTAAACATAATTTATTGAGCATAAGTCAACTATGTGATAAAGGTTTTAATGTTCTGTTTGATAAAACCGGTTGTAAAATTGTAGACATTAAAACTAATAATATTATGCTCATAGGTCATCGCATAGGGAATATATACATGGTGCATCTAGATGACATTCATACATCTCATGCATGCTTAGTTGCTCAAAATGAAAATGATGAATGGTTGTGGCATAGGAAGCTAGGACATGCTAGCACAAGTGTTTTAGAAAAACTAGTCTCTCTAAACTTAGTTAAAGGTTTACCCAAGATAAAATTTTCGAACGATAAAATTTGTGATGCATGCTCAAAGGGTAAACAACATAGATCTTCCTTTAAATCCATTAATGACATTTCTACTAGTAGATGTTTACAACTAATCCACATGGATTTATTTGGGCCAATTAGGACTATGAGCTTGGGTGGCAAATCATATGCTTTTGTATTAGTTGATGATTTTTCTAGATTCACTTGGGTTCTCTTTTTAAGTACTAAGGATGAGGCTTTGGAAAAATTCATCACATTTTCAAAATTAATTCAAAATGATCTTGAACTTAAAATTTCACATATTAGAAGTGATCATGGAACCGAATTTCAAAATTTAGGATTTGAAGATTTTTTAAATAAAAATGGTATTAGCCATAATTTTTCAGCTCCTCGAACTCCTCAACAAAATGGGGTAGTTGAGAGGAAAAATAGAACTTTACAAGAAATGGCTAGAACTATGCTTTGTGAAAATAATTTACCAAAATATTTTTGGGCGGAAGCCACAAACACAGCTTGTTATATTATAAATCGAGTAACTATTAGGCCAATTTTAAAGAAAACACCTTATGAGATTATAAAATCTAAAAAGCCTAATATTAGCTACTTCCACCCTTTTGGATGCAAATGTTTTGTTTTAAATAATGGAAAAGATAATTTAGGTAAATTTGATGCAAAAAGTGATGAAGCAATTTTTATAGGTTACTCTTTAACCTCTAAAGCCTATCGAGTATTTAACAAAAGAACTTTAGTAGTAGAAGAATCTATTCATGTTGTATTCGATGATAATCCCCTTCCTAGGAAGGATTCTTGTGATGATGATAATGTAGGAATCATAAATACCTTTGATGGAGGTCAAACTTCAAAGAAGGATGAGATTCAACCAAAAGAAGAAGACACACAAGATCCACCTCTTAAAGCCTTGAAGGACTTGGCTATTGAGGAAAAGGAAGTTAGCTATCCAAGGGAGTTGAACTATGTCAAAGATGGTGAAATCTTGGGTGATCCATCCAAGGGGGTAACCACTTGTTCTTCTCTTAGATTAATGAATCATATTGCATTTATCTCATGCATAGAGCCTAAAAATATCAAAGAAGCATTGAAAGATGATTTTTGGATCATGGCTATGCAAGAAGAGTTAAATCAATTTGAGAGAAGTAATGTTTGGACATTAGTTGAGCCTAGTAATCAATCTACAATAGGAACTAAATGGGTCTTTAGGAACAAACTAGATGAGAGTGGTAACATTGTGAGAAATAAAGCTAGACTTGTAGCACAAGGTTACACTCAAGAGGAGGGAATAGATTTTGATGAAACCTATGCACCCGTAGCTAGAATGGAAGCCATTAGGATGTTGCTTGCATATGCATGTTATCATAATTTCAAGCCTTTTCAAATGGATGTCAAAAGCGCATTTTTAAATGGTTTTATAAATGAGGAAGTGTATGTAGAACAACCACCGGGTTTTGAAGACTCAAAATTTCCAAATCATGTTTTCAAACTAACCAAAGCTCTCTATGGTTTAAAACAAGCTCCTAGAGCTTGGTATGAACGTCTTTCAAACTTTTTGATTGAAAAATGATTTGAAAAAGGTAAGGTGGACACTACACTTTTTATAAAAATGTATAAAAACGACATTTTAGTAGTTCAGATTTATGTTGATGATATTATTTTTGGTTCTACTAATGAATGTCATTGTCAAGAATTTGCTAAGTTAATGCAAGGTGAATTCGAAATGAGCATGATGGGGGAGCTCTCATTCTTTTTGGGACTCCAAATCAAACAAAAGAAGGATGGCACCTTCATAAATCAAGCAAAATACATAAAGGATATGCTCAACAAGTTTGGCTTGGAGAACACAAAGCCTCAAGCCACTCCTATGAGCTCATCTACAAAGCTTGACAAAGATGAAGGAGGTAAGTGTGTTGACTCTAAGCTTTATCGTTCTATGATTGGGTCTTTGCTTTACCTTACCGCAAGTAGACCGGATATCTTGTTTAGTGTTTGCTTGTGTGCTAGGTTTCAAGCTAGTCCTAAAGAGTCACACCTTATAGCCGTTAAGAGAATCTTTAGATACCTTAGAGACACTCCTTGTTTAGGCCTTTGGTATCCTAGAGTCTCTACCTTCAACCTACATGCTTACTCGGATGCGGATTATGGGGGTTGCAAAATCGATAAGAAAAGTACTTCGGGAACTTGTTAATTCCTAGGTAGTATGCTCATATCTTGGTTCTCTAAGAAACAAAATAGTGTAGCCTTATCTACCACCGAAGCCGAGTACATATCCTTAGGGAGTTGTTGTGCTCAAGTCCTTTGGATGAAGCAACAACTCTTAGATTATGGTGTAAAAATAGAAACCATACCCCTTAAATGTGATAATACAAGTGCAATATGTTTAACGAAAAATCCCATCCAACACTCTAGAACCAAACATATAGAAATAAGGCATCATTTCATTAGAGATCATGTCCTTAAGAAAGATGTGGCTATAAAGTATGTAGACACCTTAAATCAATTAGCGGACATTTTCACAAAACCATTAGATAAAGAGCGTTTTTGGTCCCTTAGGAGAGAGTTGGGTCTAACTAGCCTATCTTGACCTTTAGGACCTCTTTTTAAAATTAAATGTGCTTGATTTTGTGAAATATCATGTTTATATGTTTAGACTCCCAATTTCTTCCATACATATAGTTAGGGGGAGTATGTTTATGCCTAAATATGTTTTGCCTGCTCATTCATATCATTTATGCATGTTTGGCCTCTTAGAAAATCATTTTTCTGCATTTTAGAGCCTCATCTGCACTTCCAGGCCCAGGTGTATCGAAACGGGTTCACCCGTTCCGATACGGGTGCCTTAAAATCCGTCCTGAGAGAAGGACGTTTCGAAACGACCCCAGTTGTTTCGAAACGTTTTCGGTTCGATGTAAGGGTGTATCGGAACGCGTTCCGATACAGGTCAAACGGGTTTCGAAACGGTCAGCCCCGTTTCGAAACGAGAAGTCAACAGGTCAAAACCCTAGCCGCCCCGTTCCGAAACGGTCTTGACCGTTCCGAAACGGCCTTGCGGACAGCCTTATTTAGGGCTTCTTAAAGTTCAAAACTCTAATTTTTATCAAACTCTTAAAACCCTAAAAACCCTAACCGACCCCCTTCTATAAATACCCTCTCAAACCCTTTGTTTTTCACAAAATTGTGAGGGATTTTTCTCTAAAACACATATCTAAGCAAGCTTCATCAATCTTGTGCAAAGATTTCATTCAAATCATCCAAAATCCCAAACTAAGGTATTTTTTCTTATTTTTCTCTTTTTTCAATATTTGTTCGAATCTTAGGCTAGAAAATTATAATTTTGTATACATTATACATTTTTAGTTGTGGGTTTTCCATATCTTGTAAAAATTTTCAAAAATCTCAAAATTTTTTATTCGAATATAAAAATTTTTAATCGTATTTTTTTTAATTCTGTTTTTCAAAAACCTAAGTGGGATTTCCTATTGGACTGATTTTTATTATCAATGCATACACTTAATTTTAAAACTCTTGCTTAATATTTTTAGATGGCGGATCAATCGAACAAAAAGTGCAAAGCCGTTCAAACCGGTGAATCGAGTATTCGTCCAAATATCACTCAACTCTTTCAGAAAACTCTTAAAACTCAGCAGCAGCGTACTCGCTTCTCCTACGTCAAAAATCTCGCGGTTCGTAAAGAAAGGGTCATTGATCTAGATTTCCTCAATTCCGAGCGATTCCTCTTTCGGTATCTTGGACGTTTGGATGAGTGGGATCTTCTTTTCTTCTTGAGCATCGAGGATGTTTGCTACAGAAACTTGGTACTCCTTTTCTACTCTAATGCTCGTTTCCTTTACGATGAAACCAAAACCGAGATAGTAGGAATTGAGTCATCTTTATTGGGGCAAAAGTTTGTTATTAATATTGCTCTTTTGGAGTCTGCCCTTAAACTCAAGAATGAGGGTCTTGAAGATGAACGTCACTTTGGCACCTTCACCGGGAAAGCCCTTCATTTAGATGTGCACGATCGTGTCCTTCACTTGATAGTGTCTTGGTTCATTCGACCATCCGGAGGAAAATACTCCCACATCCGGGAAAAAGATCACTTTTGGCTCGAATGTTTCCGAAGAGGTGAGCGCCCAAATGTGCCCAAAATTATTTTTGCTGAGATTGTCAATAATATCAAGCTTATTGACACCAATGAGTTGACATCTTTCACTTACGGCATTGTCTTGAGTTTTCTCTTCGATCATCTTGGTATTGATTGTACCTATGACTCTCCGGAACCTAGCAAGACCAAAATTGGTGAGTCCTCTCTTCGAAAATCCGGATTCACATATTTGGATGGTTATTGGCAAAGAATTGATCGAGAAGCGATTCCTCCTCCCGTTGCTCCTCCACCTCAAGTTCAAATGGAAAATCAAGATGCTCTCACGGTTTTTCTTACCGAGCGTTTCAATGCCTTGAATTCTCGTTTTGACACTATGGATACCCGTATTTCTTCGGGCTTTGAAACTATGGGAAATCGATTGAAGAACGTCGAGGATCGTCTTCAATCCCTTGAGACTTCCAATGCCAACCTTGATCTTTCCTTCTCTACTCTTTATGGAGAATGGACAAAATATCACCGTTCTCAAGCCAAGAACGATGATGATGATGAGGATGATGATGACGAGGCCTAGGATACTCATATCATATCATATTATATTATCTATGCATTTAGGATTGAGTTTGCTTCTTTATGTTTTCTCATGTTTTAGGAACCTATGCTTATGATCTTTTATTTTGGGATTTGATTATGAACTTATTGTTTATGCTTTGGATATTTTGATGATATTTATTATGATTGCTTTTAATTGCTTATTGGTACTAATATTCTTTATGAGCTCTCTTTGTTTCTTTTTGATCTAACAAAAAGGGGGAGATGAAATTTAAGAGAGAATTGCCTTGCCTTTTGCCTTGCCACCAAAATAGAAAATTTTCAAATTTTCTTATTTTCAAATTTTCTTAAGGTTTTGTTAAACTTTACATCTCTGATTTCATGTCACAAGTTTTTAAATCTCAAAACCTATCTTAAATTAAGGGGGAGTTAGAATATCTTCAAAACTTTCAAAATTCTTAAAAAAATTCTAACTTTGGTTTTGTTATATCAAAAAGGGGGAGATTGTGAAACATATGCTTTAAATTTTGATATAACTAAAAACCTAAGGACTAAAATGAAAATATCAAAACAAATTTTAAAGTCCTTAAAATTCCCTATATATTGTTAAAGACCACTTCATAGCTAAAACCAAAGACTTACAAAATATTTTTTTAAGTATTTCAAAGTCAAAACAGTGATTTTTCAAGCCCCGTTTCGAAACGGCCCAAGGCGTTTCAAAACACTTTCAGTTCGATGTGCACCAGTTCCGAAACGCGTATCGGAACGGGTCAAGGCGTTTCGAAACGGTATTACTCGTTTCGAAACTGTTCTTCATTTAAACGAACAAGGGCAACGGTTTTAACTGAATTTTGAAAATAAATAGGGCGTTCCGAAACGGGCTTAGGCCGTTTCGAAACACCCCTTTGGCAGTGGCAAATCTGTTCCGAAACGGGATAAGGCCGTTTCGAAACAACCCTTTGGCAGTGGCAAAACCGTTCCGAAACGGCCCTAGGCGTTTCGAAACGGGCTCTCGTAGACGCTCCAACGGCTATATTATTTGAAATCCGTTCCGAAACAGGTTGACCCCGTTCCGAAACGGTAGGCTGCTGTGTGCTGTAAAGTTGTGAGAAAAGCACCCCAACGGCTCTAATCTTTAGCCCATCACCCACAACGGTTGGAAATCAACAAGAGGCTATAAAAAGACCCCAAGAAGCTCCAGCAAAAAATATTGAACCTCAAGAATACATCATATCATCAAATCCAAGCATTTGTGTTAAAACCCCATTATTTGTCTAGAAACCCCAATTGTGTTTTTCATTCTTATTTTGATCAATTGGGTTGAGTGCTTGATATTGGGTTATCATTTGTATTGAGAGATACCTTATTAGCCACCAAATTTCTTTGTTCTTTTGTGTGAGGATTGGGTAGAAAAATTAACCGAAATTGTAAAGGTTGCCTCCTTGTCCTAGAAAAAGGGGACGAACAATTTAGTGGAAATTGTTGCAAATCCTTGGTGAGACTAAGGTAGTGGATGTAGAGTTCGGTTGGTGAACTTGAACCACTCTAAATTCCCGTGTCAATATTTTTAAGTTGCAATTTCCGTTACAACATCGTTAAAATTCCAATTCACCCCCCCTCTTGGTTATTATCATTCGTGTGATCCACTCAACAGGTTGTACCCGTACCGATACCTTTTTTGCAAAGCTGGCCACTGTCAAAACCCGTATTGATACAGGCCTTTGCCGTTTCGATACGGATCGGGGTCGTTTCGATACGCCCAGTCAGCGTACTGATCCCATTTCAACCAACCCCAACGGCTATTTCCTAACGGCCATTTAAATGTGAACCCGTACCGATACGCCCTCAAGCGTATCGATACGCCTAGGCTGGCAAGAGCCCAACGGCTAGTTCCTCATGAAGGCCGTACCGATACGGTTCCACGCGTATCGATACGGATAGCTGCAGGACAGCATTTACGAAGGGAAATAAAGTCCTCAACGGCTCTAAATCATCCCCAACGGCTAGTAACGGCTACAAACTCAATTGAGAGTATAAAAGGGATCTCCAAGCATCAAGAACAAGTTAATGCTTCAATTGTTACAACATTATGATGTCAAAATTTGTCTAGAGCTTTAATTGTACATTTCTTGCTTAGACAACACTTGTGAGCTTACATTATTAAATTTGCTCAAGTGTTTAGATTTTGGGTGAGTGCTTAGAATTGCAAACAAACACCTTTTAGAGGGATTTCTAGTTTGCTAAGTCTTTCTTTGTAAAGAGAGTGTTTCTTCAAGCTTTGGGTAGAAAGCTTTGAGGGTTGTAACGGTTTCCTCCTAATCCGAGAAAAGGGGACGAAATTCTTAGTGAATTTGTTGGAAATCCTTAGTGGGGAGCTAAGGTAGTGGATGTAGACCTTGGTTAGAAGGTTGAACCACTATAAATTCTTGTGTCAAATTGCTAATTTTTCACCTCCCACTAAAACACCCAATTATTCAACTTCTCCACACTTGGCGAACAAGTACGGTTGATCGAATCGAACCCCTAAAATCTCAACAACTTGCTTCATAGTTGCATGCTATAAATTTTTCTTAATGTAATTGTATATAACATGTGTGTCACACGCATATCTTCTTTTTAATGTAATTGTATATAACATGTGTGTCACAAGCATATCCGAAAGAAGATACTAGGATACGAACTTCTACTGGGATGGACCTAGAGGGAGCTGGAGGGACAATCGCTCCCCTAAAAATTTGAAATTTTTGTATGATTTAGAAAATTTTAGAAATTTTTTTATGTATTTTCTATTAAAAATCTATCTTAGTCCCCTAAAATTTTATAAGTTCCCCCTTAAAATTTTATAAATTCGCCCACTCTAATATAAAGTTCTGCGTCCATCTTTGCTTCTAAGGACTCCAAACATACAAAAACTTAGAAAGAAATAGAAAATATTCATGTCAGACGTATCCGCCCACACTCGAATACGAGTAATACGTGTTACAGGTTCATGCACTGATGAATAATCTTTATCCATTGCAGGTTACATGGCACTAGCTGATATGGAAATTGCCACTGATGAATCTATTTCACCACTCCATTAAACCATCTCTGAGGTGCATCTTCCACTACTACACTTGCTGATTTTACTTTCGGCATAAAAATAAGTGTTTATGATGTATAAAAAAAGGAACTATTGCTGCATATGTCTTGATTGTTAGTATAAAGTATTTTCGCATGCCAATGGACTTTAGTAGCCCAGTTTTTCTTCACATGGTAGACACTTAAGTCAAACTTGAGGAACTATAATTTACAGTCTTTAAATGGAAACTCTTTTTTTTTTGTAGAGGAATACACCAATGATGCCACTTTCAATGGGAAGATGCATGGGATTGTACCAAACCTATTGAAGTGGACATCAGATAATGGTTCTACCACTATCTGGAGAAGTGACTTAATCAAATTTTGCCATGTATTGTATTCAATTCTCCTCTGGTTTACTTTGTGTATAAATAGTTCTTAGTTTCCACTGCTTGAGCTACAAGACTAGTCCGGATTCGAATTTCAGTGTTTAAATTCGACGATATGGAACGAAAAGCCTTCGTCAAACTTCCCCTTGTTCACTTGTTTTACATCTTTTTCCTAAGTCACCTGGTGTTCTGTCAACTTGATTATGGATTCTATGACAGCACTTGTCCCAATCTGACAAAGATTGTTAGATATGGTGTTTGGTCAGCCATTGCTAATGATACTCGAATGGCGGCCTCTCTCATTCGGCTTCACTTCCATGATTGTTTTGTTAATGTAATCAAACTATTCTTCGCTTCTAGATCGACATCTAGTCTATGTTACCGTGTTGAGTACTTCGGAAAAAATGAAGTCGGATAAAAAGTTGTCATAACTGTTCAATTATGAACATATCTCTAGTTTTAGCACATAAATTGAAACTTTCTTCTTTTTTCTTATCCAGGGATGTGATGGTTCAATCTTACTTGATGATATTGGCTCAACATTTGTGGGGGAGAAAACTGCAATGCCTAATCAAAATTCAGTGAGAGGCTATGAGGTTATTGACAAAATTAAGGCTAATGTTGAGAAATATTGCCCATCAACTGTTTCCTGCACTGATATATTAACTCTTGCAGCAAGAGAAGCTGCTAATATTGTAAGTGACATTTTCATCATTCATTGCTAATTTTAACCTGATTGTACATTGTTATCATCTTTCATGTGTTCGTGTATTCGTGTCGGTAATTCTGATCTTAATCTATCAGGCAGGGGCATCATATTGGATGGTACCCTTAGGTCGTCGAGACGGCCGAACAGCGAATAAGACTGCAGCTAATCAACTCCCATCACCGTTCGAGTCCTTGGACAACATCATTGCAAAGTTCAATTCAAAGGGTCTTGACACAAAGGACATGGTTGTTCTGTCAGGCATGCTTTCATTTCAATGCCAATTGCCTTAAACATCAATCTTTGATTAATTTTTTCCTGCTTTAAGATTAAAACAAAACCCTGTTTCAGGTGCACACACCGTTGGCTTCGCTCAGTGTTTCACTTTCAAACAAAGGCTCTTCAACTTTGGTGGCTCGGGCAAGCCCGACCCTGATCTTGAAACATCATTTCTCAAGGGTCTACAAAGTGTGTGTCCAGACCAAACAGA
Source organism: Hibiscus trionum (assembly GCA_030270665.1). Lineage (NCBI taxonomy): Eukaryota > Viridiplantae > Streptophyta > Magnoliopsida > Malvales > Malvaceae > Hibiscus > Hibiscus trionum. The sequence continues at coordinate 24,163,141 of BSYR01000006.1, read as the reverse complement.
TTCAGACTCCACTTTAGTTGCTTTAGATTCTCTTACGACCAACAGGTTCGACAACGGATACTACAAAAACCTCGTCAACGGTTCCGGTCTTTTGCAGTCGGACCATGTTCTTAGTACAGATAACCGAACTGCTGCCATGGTGGTTAACTACAGCAAATACCCTTACCTGTTTTTAAAAGATTTTGGAGCATCGATGGTGAAGATGGCCAACATTGGTGTTCTGACCGGACAAGATGGGGAGATAAGGAAGGACTGCAAAGTGGCCAACTAGATTATCTTGTTAGCAGCAAATGAAGGCTTTTTTGTTTGTCAATTTCTGCCCTGAATGAAGTGTTTTCAGGGTTCTAAATGTGAACCACTGCATGTAAAATATATGGAACGTTCAACCTTATATGTTTTGGCCTGTAAAATAGTATGAAGTTTGTTTCGTGATGTAATTGTGGGGACTTTTATGGTTTAGTAAAGCACATTGAAAATAATTGGCAACTTGGATTGTTGTTCTCTCATTGTCATATTCGATTCTTTTAGCTACAGGCTCTATTATATTATATAATTTATTAAACTATAAATTCAAAAGGTATGATTCAAACAACAATGAAAATGCAGCAACCGTTGCAAGTAACCGTTTGACTGGATAGTAATTTTGGTTCTTAGTTCAGTCGTAAGCTATTAAATATTTAACGGCATAATGTCCAAAATAGTAACAAATCAAAAATTTAAATTGAAGTAACTAAAATAAGAGTGAGAAGAAAGTTGAGGGATGAAACTTATAATTTAAGCTAATTAAAAAGGAGTGATATACGGATATAGGATTCTATGGGACAGGACAGGACAGGACAGCAGCCTAACATCAAACAAAGGCTGGAAACATGACCCCACTTTAACCTCAAAATCTGTGTGTTCTGTACTGTAACTCACTCAACACAAAAATCCGACGGTTCCTAAGGCACCCAAAAAGCAGGCAGCAGCCAAAACAAACCAACACCGCAGTCGAACGAGAAAAGACGGAGACCCTTCTTTTCTTTTTTGGGTTCAGAATAAAAAGTGGGATTAGGGTTGTTTTGGGTTATTTTCATTTTCGGTCGAAGCAAACAGTTGGGTGAGAGAAGGGAAAATGGTGAACCCAAGATGCTATTTGGACATAAGTATAGGAGGAGAACTAGAAGGGAGGATAGTGGTGGAGTTGTACAAGGATGTTGTGCCTAAAACTGCTGAGAATTTCAGGGCTTTGTGCACTGGTGAGAAAGGCATTGGACCTAACACTGCTGCTCCTCTGCATTACAAGGTTCTACCTTTTGTCTTTCACTCTAATATTGACATGTTAATTCAGGGAAGTATATCTAGTTTATTGTTTAACACTTTTTATTTCTTCCTCGATTGTCAAAAAGTGACAAAATTCTTTGGTTTGAGTTTATTGGATGGTAAAGCATGGGGCTTTATGCTTTTAGTAAAGTAGAAGCCTTTTTTTTTTGTGAGTGTTTCTATTATAAAAATTTAAATGTAGTTGGCATGCTGTATTAGGTCTTAGTAAATGGGTATTTGGTAGAGCTTATATATATTGCATTATATCATGTAAAGTAAGCTGTTTGAAGTGTAAAAGGATTGAATTTTCATGGGCTTAATTGAGTTCTGTTTTTTCAAGATGGAATTGTTGTAAAAGTGATAAAATGATGTGCAATGGTAAGCAGCAGGGTAACTTTTTTTCCTCCTAAAATGTAGTTGGCTTCTAATGTTAATGCATGCGAACATGACTTGAAACTTAGAGAATAAAGGAAGTTAAAGATGGTACTGTTAGACATTTTCTTTCTTTTGCAATTTCACTTTCGTTGAATGATGACTATGCACCTCCATATAGTTTTCTTTACTTTTTTAAGCAACTTTGTAGTGATTTTCTTTTTCTAACAATAGTGCAATTTTGATTTACAGGGTGTGCGCTTTCATCGCATTATCCGAGGTTTTATGATACAAGGTGGTGATATATCAGCAGGTGATGGAACTGGAGGAGAATCCATTTATGGCTTGAAATTTGAAGATGAAAATTTTGAGTTAAAACATGAAAGAAAAGGAATGTTATCCATGGCTAATATGGGGCCGAACACCAATGGGTCTCAATTCTTCATAACAACTACTCGAACTTCTCATCTCGATGGAAAACATGTGGTTTTCGGCAAGGTTTTAAAAGGAATGGGTGTTGTTCGATCTATCGAGCATGTTACGACCGAGGATGGTGATTACCCCACTCAAGACGTTATAATCGAAGATTGTGGAGAAATTCCTGAGGGGGCAGATGATGGGGTATCCAATTTTTTTAAGGATGGTGATATGTATCCTGATTGGCCAGCTGACCTTGACAAAAAAGCTGATGAAATTTCTTGGTGGATGAAGGCAGTAGACTCTATCAAAGCTTTTGGAAATGAGCAATACAAGGTATTTCATATAATTGTATGGTTTTTTGCGGTATAATTTGCTTCATTTTTCCTTTTTCATAGATTACACATGTTACACTGTTATGAATGAGTTTGCCTTGTACTTATGAATGCTTAACGTTGGCATGTTTTCTACAGTACATTAGACTATCAATAGCTTTAGTTCTTTCTTTCGGAATTTGATTTACTGCTTTGCTACAATGTTGCTAGATATTCCTAATTGTTCCTTCTTACAGAAACAAGACTATAAGATTGCTCTTAGGAAATATTGGAAGGCTTTGCGCTACTTGGATGTCTGCTGGGACCTGGAGGACATTGATCAAGGTGCATTATTTAGTTTCTTTCTTTAATGATCATGATTTTATTGCCATTAATCCTCTAAATCTTCTGCTTACCTTTATGCTTCCTTTGTAATTTGTCATTACACAGAAAAGAGCTCCTCTTTGCGGAAGACCAAGTCTCAGATATTTACAAATAGTTCTGTAAGATTTTGATTTCCTTGTATTAGATCATCGATAAGTCATAGGTTTAGGCATCTAGCATGGCAAGAGCGTTCCAATCTACTTTCTCACATTTTAAGTCCCCATTCATTGCATCTGCTCTGTAAAGCATTCCTCATGTTAGCATCTGTTATCACTTCTATTCTTTTTTCCGGTTATTGATGTTTGTTTCCCTTTCTTATGACTGCTTTATGTGTTGTTTGATTTAGGCCTGCAAGTTGAAACTAGGTGACCTAAAAGGAGCATTGTTGGATGCAGACTTTGCAATTCGTGACGGAGAAGATAACGTGAAAGCTTTCTTCCGCCAAGGCCAGGTCAGTGCTTAGTATTTGTAATTCAAAGCCTAGTTTATTGCTTCCTTGACACTGTTTATCTTGCCTGGTCCATTTTCTTTTTGCTGGTCTGTTTCTAATTTAGTTTGTAGTTATGCTTTTTTTTGGCCGACTATGATTGGTGCTTTTTCAAGCATAACTATATTGTAGTTTTTATTTTTTTTGCTAATTGGTTTGAGGGTGGAACCTCGCATGTTTATAACAAAATAAACTGGATGCACTAGTTTTAACTGAAATGTGAATAGTTTGAACTATTAAATGGCTAATTGCAATTTTATATGCTAGTGTTTTTTTCTTTAATTGCTTTTGTTTTTAACTGATGTCAGGCATACATGGCACTTAATGACATTGATGGCGCAGTCGAAAGCTTTAAAAAGGCATTGGACTTAGAGCCGAATGACGGTCAGTAAAATCTTGTCTAAAGTGAAACAGATTCGAAATCCCTTCCATGCTCCCTCTTTCCCTATTCCTGTTTTACCGTTTTGAGGTTTGGAAGGGCTTGCTAGGTTTTCATATTTGATTAATGAAATGTCATGTTGCGCACCTGGTAAAATTGCATACCAGCGTAACTTAAGTACAAAACTTGATGTTAAATCATTTAATTAGTTTTTGCTACCATTCTTCTAGTTCATTAAAATCATTCAATTATATACTTTTGGGCGAACTCGGGGATTACCTTCATCTTATATCATGTTTTCTGCCACTCAGGTGGAATAAAGAAAGAGCTTGCAGCTGCGAAGAAGAAGGTCAACAATAATAATATATTCTTTCGCTGAATAAATATTTAATCCTTTCCACCTTGCACTTCCTGTTGATTTCACCAGTGAAGGTAATTGAATTTGTAAAACTGCTGCAGATTGCCGATAGACGAGACCAGGAGAAAAAGGCATACTCTAGAATGTTTCAGTAGATCTTCAGCCAACATTATGGTACAGCAACAACCTTTCTGTTTGCTTTCTGATTATCTGTGTTTCACTTTGCTAGTAAATTGCGCTTTGATGATTTGCAGGCAGGCCACCTTTTGTCTCAAAGGATCAATTTTGGGTTTTTATTTTTGCTTACAGTGTCATGTACGTGGGAGATCTTTTATAGTCCAGCTTGCATTATGATTCTATGAAAAATCAGGTATGAATTTTACGTTGTTTTGCTATGTATACACGCATACGTGTCTGTTCCTTTGAACTTATGGAATTTATGCCGTTGTGCAGGATTTAGCGTACAGTAAAACCTATCTGATCTCTCTTCATGAAATACTCAAACTTGAGTGAACTTTAAATCAGAATCATCTTTTATTCCTTCTCATTTCTGATCAAGCAGATATGACATTTATTCCGAGCAGGAACTGTATTTTCACATACATGTCTGTTAGAATTTATCTGAACATTCCTTTTATGCTCACAAAACAAATTTTCATTCTAGCTAAAATTGATATTTTCTTTTTCACTTTCAACGCTGTATTCCTCCTGCTATTGGACTTGCTCATTGATTGTGGCTTCCCTTGCTTATTCCGATAAATTTCTTTGGCTCGAGCTTTCGGCAATGCAAGGTCTTCGTTTGAGACTTCAACTATATCCAGCTGAGTCAAGTCCAGATCGCCTGCCTCCTCTTGTCTCGTTTCTTCATTTTCGACCATCTTCCCTTCTCCCTTTATCCTCCGTGATTTCTTGTCTGAACGTGTTTCTTTTAATCTTTTTAAAGCTGAATTCCGTGCCACCTCTGCGGTAGCCTTCTGTTCCATAGCTACAGAAACCCTCCAATTCGCCAATGATGTTTCTTCCTTAGCTCTTCTCTTTAGGGCATAGTAGTCTTCCTGAGTTAGTTCTACCGGGGAATTATCTGATTCTGGGTGTTCGATGTATTGAGCTGCTTTGGCAGCTGATGCACCAAAAGCTTCTGATTCTATTCGCACAGCTCGGAGTGTGAGCTGCAATGTGCGAAGAGTCTGCCTCCTTAGCCTCAAGGTATATTTTAGTTTTGATCTTGTTCTGCGCTCTTCATCCTTTTCTGTCTTCAACTGTTCCAACTCTTCGCGGGTTTGTTCCAGAAGCCGGTTCATTTCATTGACCGTCTTTACAGCCATGTGTTCTTCCTCCCTTTTGGCTCTAATGTCCTTGACAATGGCCTCGAGTTGTGATTCGAGCTCCGAAATCATATTATTCGAAATAGAATTTTGATTCTGAGCAATTGCAAGCTCCGATTTCAGTCTTTCGAGCTCATCAATGAGGGGTTTGGAATCTAACCATGAATCTGTAGCATTCTCCTTAGCTCTCTTCAGCTCTTTTTTTGTTTTCCTCAGTTCCGTAATCTTGGCCTCCAAGTTATCATCGCTTCCTCCATCGGAATCTCTTGGTTTGTCCATGTGATTCCCTGTTTCTTCACCGTCGAACGACTCCATCGCTGTTATCATGGTCAAGGAATTGGGGACTCCCTGAAACTTTTGAATTGAATTACATATTACGGTATGTCCTAAGATTTTATTTGTTGGAAAATGATGTCGTTGTCCAAACCCAATTACTCATAGGAAGAAAGTCATATGAAATTCCGAGAAATGCCTTGTTTTTTCCGGCTTGTGTTTCTTGTTTATGTTCTGTCTGTTGGTATTACATGTATGGATACGTGCAGAAGAGATAGATTCTTGTATGATTACTGTCCAAGTCTGTTTGTCGTTATCTTGAATTTCTTAATGAACCTTGTGAACATAACAGACAAGTATAAACAATTACTAACTTTTAAATATGTTAAAATTTTATGTGTGTATATATCAAACATGTTTGTTTGTGCTTGAACATCGTGTTGTTTTATCAAAAGCAAAAGAATTTTATTGTTTTGCGATCTCAATCGAATCGAGTTGAGTTAAAAAGGTGAAACAATTTCAGAATTTAGACAGAAAACGAGTATATTATAAGACTTTATAAAGGAACGTCTCGATTTTCTTACCCGAAGAATTGACAGTGGCTTCTACATTTGTACGCACTCCCTCAAATCTTGGAATTCAAATTTTTGGGTGACAAAGCTATATCTACCAAATACATGAATAAGGTTAGAATTTTTTGAGGCACTGACACAGACTAGAAATTAATTTTTTGAATATATATGCATTAGACACGTATTTTCGTGTACATTCTACACTTTAGATATACAAGTCGGTACGTCTAAAACTGATGCATAACAGACCGAAAAGAGTAAATTATATGCAAATTCCTCATAGGGAATCTTATTGGTTATCATGTATTAGTATACTATACCTTACTACAAGTTGAAAGGGGCAGTTTTTGCAGGAAGCAAAGTTGTTCTGGATAGGGGTGTAAACCAGCCGAGTGAGTCGAGCTCGAGTAGTGCTAAGCTCGACTCAATTCGTTAAGATTGAGTCGAGTTCGAGCTTAAGTAGTTTTTAACGAGCCTGAATAATTTGAACTCCGCTTGATTTGTTAAGAACTCGAGTTCGAGCTTCAGTCGAGTTCAATCGAGTAGAGTGTTGATCGAGCTTTGACCGAGTTGGACTCGAGTAGCTCGCGATCTATCTCGTTTATTTAAAGCCTTATTATGAAAAAAAACTTTGATACACAAGTTTAGGGTGTTGATTTATGGTTTTGAGATTTATGTTGTTGGGTTTAGAATTTAGATTTTGGGGTTTAAGATTTATGTTTTGGGTTTATGTTTTATGATTTTAGGTTTAGGAATTTAGATTTTAAATTTAAGAAATTTAAAATTTTAGTATATTATATTTTTGAATAGCTCGCGAGCTTTTCGAGTCCGATATCAAGTAGCTTAACTCGGCTTGTTAAAAATTTGAGCCGAGTTCGAGCTCGAATCGAACCGAATGTTAACCAAACTTTAACCGAATCGAACTTAAGTAGCTCGTGATCTATCTCGTCTCATTAACAACTTAGTTATGGAAGGCTTTTGTGTTTAATAGAAGCTTTTGCCGTGAACATTCAAAGGACAGTGGTTGGAAGGGGGCTCTCAGTCAGTACCACTGCAATAGTTTTAAATTTGACACACATACGCCAACTCAATGGGCTATATTTTCAAACATTTATCATACCTTTTGCTCCTACATTAATTAACCCAAGCTTTTGATTTGATACTCTATCTTTTGGGTTTACTGTATTATTCTATTAGACCAATTAATTATTAGTTATAATTTTTAATTCAATATATCAAGGAAAAGCTAATTTGATCCACCACACATAATATAAATATGATATGACTACATCAGATAAAAAAATATATCGATATAATTAAATTAATACAACACTTTCACATAATTATAACATAAATATTACACAACTCCGATCCATAAGAATATAATTTTATATATAAAAAGTGCGGAAGGTGAAAGGTGGGAAGCATTCCAAAGGAGTAGCTAAGACCTAAAGTTTGCCTTTATTTTGGCGCCAATTTTGCAAAGAATAAAGAAGAAGAAGAAAAAAAAAAGCATATCCACCCCCGTGAATTACAATTACAATCATTCATCATCACCGAAATTAATTAAAAAAAGGCCCCATACAATAAGTCAAAGGGTCATTGCCCTTAAGTTGGCAAAAACCATGTAATCATAATGTTGGGTGAAAGCCTTTTTTTGTACCCAAAGATTTGGACAAATATGAAACAAATTCCGTAAGGTCAACGACTGCCATTAGCAAGATGCTCCTTCGAAATTATTTGCAACCCACACGCTTTCTCATTGTGATTATTGATTCATGTTAATTAATTAATTTCCCAACCCCAAATTAACCTTAATAAATGAAACTATAACTTAATTCTCAAGGCGTTTTTTATATTTGGCATTTGATGTACTATAATTCTGTATCATTTTTAATGATATGTTATCGTCCAATTCACATAGTATGAATTTATTATGAATAAATGAGTGCTTAAATATATTATTTCGTGAATCCACCAGGCCTTCATATCTATATAATATTGTGAATTAAAATTGGATTAAACCTTAAACTCTTGAATATTTAGCTTAATGTTAGGTCGTGGAACTAATTATTCATAGGTTCCACATTTAATCGATATGCATTTACCACCGATAATTCCTCGACAGGTGGTGGAGAAAATAAAGAGCAAAAACATTGTGGGGAGCTGAATAATATATTATGATCATATACTTGGGGTTGGAGTGGGCAGCAAAATAATGAAATGTACTGATTTTTTCTTTGAAAATGAAATGAACATTCAAATATTTTATAAAACAGAAGGCAGATTAAGAAATGAAAACTGGCCTCGTTAATAGGCGATTAAGGACCTCGAACATAATTTTAGCGCGTACATATTGTAGACAAATTATTCGAATTTAAGTCTCTTATCAATAACAATATCTTTTTTCCAAATTTCATTGAGACCACTCGGAAGATTCTATTATTCTTAATATCATGCAATATGAATATGAGAACTACTCGTTATAAGTTAGATTATTATTTTATACACTGACAGTGAAAAAAATACTTAAACATATCTAATTTTACTTTAAAATTAAATTTTAAATCCCTGATCTAAAATCACACCCCCTAAAATGTAAAGCATAAAACCAAAAATATAACCCTAAACTCTAAACATTAAAACTTAAAACTAAAATTTTAAACCCTAAATTGAACCCGCTTATTAAAAAAACAACTTTTTTACCACCGGTATACATAATATTTTCTCATAATAAAAAAAATTACATCTATTGCAAAGGAATTTGCATCACCAATATTTCATGGAATTGCCAAAGAAGATTGCGTGGGAAATGAGTTCATGGATTGCATTCATATGGTTGAAAACATCTCCTAAATTGTCAACAATATAGGAGAGTAGTTGTTAAAGTCCCTTGCCTGCCGATATTTTAAAGACCAGAGATATAGGATAGCCATTGATGACTGATTTCAAAGTAAAAACAAGGATTTCTTCCGAAAATTGGCATCCTACGAGAATCGAAATCCAAATTAATTAAGACTGTAAACGAACTGAACATTTATCTAACCGTTCGGCGAAAAGTTCTTTTATTATTAAACAAATCAACAAGAACAAGATTTTATGTTCGTTTAATTAAATGAACGAACACAAACAAAGAGTTCGTTCGTTCATTTACGTTCGTGAACGTTCGGTAATCTGTTCGTCTAAATTTATTCACACGTGTTCATTTATATTTATTATTTCTCATAACAAAAGTATATTATATTTTTAAAAATAAAAACATATATCAAATATGAAATAAAAAAGAAAAAAATAAATAATACTCCATGGACGAGAATTATTGAATTTCCCTATTACTGTGCTATTTCCGCGTATTTGTTTATTGGTTGGTTTTACCGGTATTTAGAAAGCGCACATGCTTAGATATATACAATATAAAATAGATATACACATAGCCAAATCTTTTTCTTCTGGATCAAGAAATATGTAATTATAGCCGACTTTTCGCTATTATATTATTCCTTTCGCGGTTGTTCAAATTTCTTGACAAATTCCACCATTGTTTATTCGGGAGGAAAACAATTCGAACCCTATTGTTTAAGTAATGCACAATTATTTTAAAATTGAATTCTCCACCGACGACAATACAATTGCTGCTTGTCGACAGTTTGAAGGAATGGATTTAATTAAAAGTTGAATTTATCCCCCGCGACTTGAAATGGGTGGTAGCTGTCTAAGTCTTAATTGATTAAAACCTACTTAATATTTACTTTTGATGTGCTACAAATAAATTGCAAACTTAAAGGGCATTAATTATATCTGTAGGTCTACTAATCACCTACGTTTGTGGGCTACCGTAGTTCATGATTCATAACAAGATTTTAAATATACAAAATTTGTAATCAGAGAGAATTATTATGAAAGTATAAAATTAATTGTATATATACATCTTCTCACAATATAAATTATTTTGTTTCAAAATGTGTAAATTATATTTCGAATAATTGTTTCGTTTCCTACATGATAAATGTGTCAATTTTAATACTATTGATATCATAAAAATGTGAAAGAGAAATTCACATGCGGATTTGCAATGTTAAATCCATGCAATTATATTTTATTGTTTAATTTCCTGTGTTTCAAATAATAATCTTATATCACTTCTGAAAGGGGGGGGGGGGGAGGCGAATTACAGTCTAATCCGATCCGGTATTTATTAATTATTATAGAAGTCAAATATTTGGAAATTGTGTGAAAATTGATTAAATGATAAAAAAAAAGTGAAAGAAAATAAGTGGAGCTTGTTTTCCTTATTTTGAACTAATGTTTTTTTTTATAATAAGATTTGTAACCTTTTGTTTTTTTTGTTTTCTCCGCTCTTAGGGCTTTACCTTAACTAATTCGGATTGATTCGTGTCGTATATCTAATTTTGGTGGTTGAATCTTCCAACCGAGATTTTCCGCACACATAAGACCTCAAACTTAATATCTGCTTAAATAATACTAAGCTGCTTACCACTTTAGATCAACCATACTAGTGTAACCTCGATTAAATATAATATAACTAAATGCATTCATTCAAGGTTGAGTTGTTTGGAATTGATAAAAGTCTCACAAATTGTGTGATACTAATCGGGAATTTTCAAACTCTCCAATCCCTCAACTATCGACCTTTTTTCAAGTGAATTGGATTTTAACATTATTTTTTTTATAATTATTGGTATTTATCCATTAAAAATATTCTTTCAATTTAATTTTTTAAAATAACAAATATTAAAATTCGATCACATAATTTAATTGAGGAACCTAATACTTTAACATGTTATATTATAATTAGGGTAAACTACATAAATGGTCCCTTGACTATACTCTAATTATCTTTTGCGTTCCTCGACTATCAAAAGTTACAAACGGGTTCCCGACTTGAAAAAAGTAACAAATTAGCCCAAACGCCATTAAAAATTTAACGGCTGATGATGTGACAGTTAATATAAATTGATATAATTACATAATTAGTCCTCAACTTTTACACTTATTTTAATTTGACCCTAATTCTAAAAAAAACAACCCACATAATTTTAATAACACATCAATTTAATCATCTTTTCTATTTCTCATCTCATTTAATTCTTCAATTCGAACCTTGTAATAGTCGGGGGACCATTTATATAGTTTACCCTTTATTAAATCATTTACATATTTTCATTTTCATTAAACTACTCTTTGTTTCTTTCATTCCTCACCTAAGTCATCGCCGCCCAAAATGTCGAAACCACCGTTCAAAATTTATTTGAAATTTTGACTCTCTAATTCTTTCAATTATTCAATTCCACTCCACCAAAATCCATGAAATCATAAACCCATATTTAAAATTCATGTTTATCCAATACACAGATTTCAATTTTCTTCAATTTGATTAAATTTGCCCCATTAATCCATTTTTCATATTTTTTGTTCAACCAGCACATATCTTTTATGCTCATATCTCAATTCGTGAATCGTATGCATATAATGGTTGACATGTTGATAGATTTTGGTTGTGTAAACTGAAGTGAGATTGTACAAGTTTCGACCCAGAGGAAACCTATTAAAGCACCGATAGCAGCGCCCTAAGCGGCATCAGTGGTGGTCATCATATTCTTCTCGACTGGCAAGGATTGTTTGGCTAGTCAATCCCTGAATGCGTTCTCGGCAAACCAACCGGATCCGGAGGCGACTTCGAATTTAGAATGGTTTAAAATCCATGGCTATCCTGGACTTGAGTATTTGAAAATTTAAGAATTCTTTAAAAGAATTTGGGTATTTGATTAACTTTAAAAATGGAGGAGGGTTTACAAAGGCACGGGGTTGAAAAAAATGGAAGAATGATGCAGATATCGATGAATGATGGCTATGGAGGAGACGGATGAAATGGATTTTGAGATTGAAAACTTAAGGGTGAGATTGAAAATTAATAAGTGTGGACTAAATTGATAGATTTTTAAAATTACGTGAGTTATTTTTTTAGAATTAGGGTCAAATTAAAATAAATGTAGAACTTGAGGGCTAATTATGTAATTATATCAACTTATATTAACTGCCACGTCATCATCCGTTAAATTTTTAACGTCGTTGGACCAATTTGTTACTTTTTTTAAGTCGAGAGACCGGTTTGTAACTTTTAATAGTCGAGGGACACAAAAGATAATTAGAGCATAGTTAAAAAACTATTTATGTAGTTTACCCTTATAATTATATCTTTCCGCATGAGAAAAATTGATCCATATTGAAACATTCATAATATTAGCTTACGTCTTAAGGGAAAATGAAATATTATAAAATTCATCAATATAAAAGAGGAAAAAAATAAGGAAAGTAAGGAGAAGTTTCTTTATATATATATATATATATATATATATATATATATATATATATATATATATATATATATATATATATATATATATATATATATATATATATATATATATATATATACCTTAATAAGTTATTGAAAAATCCAGAAGAAAATCAAGGCCAAGTATCTATCTTTTTCCCTATACCTATAATTTATATTAGTAAGTTTAATTTTCATGTTTTCTGAAAATATTCTATGCACCGGCGATAAAACGAAAAGTTTTTACAAATATCTTTTGTTTTAAGGTAAGACCTCAAGATTTAAAAGTTTAAGTGTAAGAGTTTATAATTTATGGTTTATGGTTAAATTTTATGGCTCAGGGTTAGATTTTAGGAATCAAAGGTTAGTGTTTGGATTTTAGGGCAATATGGTTAGGGATTTATGTTTTAACCCATAAACTTTAAAATTTAACTATAAATCTTAAATTCTAACCACACCCCTAAATTCAAAACTCCTGAACTTAAATATTTAAACCTTAAACCATAAATGAACACCATAAACCTTAAAACTAAAGCCTTTGCAGAAATATTTTGTTTCCACTACTCGTGCAAGGAATAATTACCCTTATATATATATACCTTCTTTTTATTTAAAACTGAATTATATTTAATGGTGAAAGAATTACAAATGGAACACACCGTAAACAATGAATGTTCAATGCAAAATAAACAATGCAGAAAAATATAACGGTGTGAAATACGTTAAAAAATCAAACCTAACACCTTCAGAAGAAAACTTATGAAATGAAATCCAGAAAGTTATTACTTTGCCTTGAGTGCTCTTTGAATACGACATAATTTTTTTCGCTACTCGTTCTTGGCATATCGGCACAGCCACAAAAAGGGAATCATAAATGAAGTGTTCGGCCTTCTTTCGGTGACAAAAAAGTTCGATGATACTCGTTACCCGAACTCTAAACTATTAAAAGATAGGCTGAAACTGACATAAAAACAGACAAAAGAACTGCCATAGAGACAGACGAAAGAACTGTAAAAGAAGTAGATATGGTAGAAACCTCGCAAAGTAAAAAAAGAAAACAACAAACATGAAACTAAAAAATTCATCGACAACGATGAAATTTATTTATATACATAACCAACAGAGCGCCCAACGACCGCCGCCGGTGAAAGAAGAAAAAATAAAGATATACTTTAAAACTTAAAAAATCTATAACCGTCTCAAAAAAATAAAAAAAAATGTGGAGAAGAGGGAAGCTAACTTAAAATTCTTTTATATATATATATACCTTCTTAAACAAGTATTTTCTATTTTTGTTTATTATATTATTTAATCCATGAGGTAAGGGTGGTCAAACGGCGTAATTTTGACTTTTGGGATGAAAACTCCGTAATTGAAGAAAATATCAATTATATCCAACAACAACAATAATAATAATAATAATAATAATAATAAATAAATAAAAAAGAAGGGGACTTAGGGGAGGGAAAACGAGTAAGCAAATTAGCACCGAAAGGAAAAACGAACACCACGAAATTTCGTCACTATTACTGCGTGTTAAACTGAAACCAAACCAATTAAATTAACAACCGCCCTAGGATTGCACCACGTGGCAAATCTGTCCATGTCACAATTCACTGGACTGGCCCCACAAAAAGCTAACCCATCTTTTTCAATTTCTAGATAACATACAAACCACAACAAAAATTAATTGTTTATATAAAAACAACTATTACACTGTATTAAGAATAATTGTTGGTTGCAATGTTACACTATCAAGGAAAGAACTTATGTTTAGATTTTAGCAACAATTTTATTAGAAAAAAATCACAAAATTCGAATATAAACTACATAATTATATAAAAATAATTAATTTACATTTTTATTAAAAAATACCGAGTGAACTGCGGAGGAATTTTAAAAATTAAGTAAAACCCCATATATCATTCAGATAAGTTCAACTTTAAATTTAATAACTATATTCTTTATATAAAACATTAATCATAATAATTATATTCAACTTAAAGATTTTTTCTCATATTTGAACTAGAGACATTCTCTCAAATTAACATCTAAAGAATTTTTGTTCTCAAATTAATATTTAAACTAGACATATTCTCCTAAATAGATACCAAAATTTATATATTCTATCAATTTAGTCTTAATTCGAAACAAATTAATAAATTTGACCCTTTATATTTAAAAGTTCTATCAAATTATTTTTTGTAACTCTCCTAAATTGTTTGTTATTTTCTCATGAATGTTATATTATTTATTCTGGTATAATAAAAATTTAACAATAACTTGTTGTTTTATCGTAGAATGCAGTTGTCCAATTGTTTTTTTATGCTATAAACTTGTTTGATTTGACAATATTGTAATTTTTTTTTACTAAATTGATATAATTTTTAAATTTTAAGGATTAAATTCATTGGATTGTTTTGTATTATAATCAAATTGATAGAATGTATAAATTTTGAAGACTAAAAGTGTTAATAAAAATACGAAAATAACAAATATAATTAAAGTTTGAATATCAACTTAAGAGCAAAATTTTTTTTGATAACAACTTGAGCAAAAATGTATAGTCCAAATACAACTTCATAGTAAAATTCTTTTGATATCAATATGGGAAAAGATGTTTAGCTCAAATTCCAAATATATATTTAAATCTTTTATTAATACACATTTAATTATTATTTTGTATTTATTATTATTTTAATTAACCAAAAAGTTAAGTCCTCGTCGTTTCCTTTTAATCATCTCCTATCTCTCCAATAAGCACTTTCAAACACCATAGACAAGAAAAGCTTCAGTTTTCTGAAGGGAAAAAAAATAATATAGTTCCTTCTTTCTTTCTTTTTTTTCTTTCAATTCTTTGAAATGGTTTAAGCCTTTAAGGAGAGATTCAAATTCTTACTCCCTGGGGGAAAAGAGAGAGTTAGGCTTACACTTCAATGGGTCTTTGCACTTCCAAACCCTCCCCAAACCCTTCGTTTTCTCCTCCTGATTCCAGAAATACACCTATCCCTCCCCGGAATAACGATATCCACCGTAAGTCTAACTCTGTTCCGGCTTCTCCCTTACCTGATGGAGTAAACGGTAACCAAAACCAGAACTCGAAGGAAGATCAAGGTAAAGAAGAAGAGGAAGAAAAGGAAAGCTCAAATTCCAAAAATGAAGGCAAGAAATCTCCGTTTTTCCCGTTTTACAGTCCAAGTCCAGCTCACTATTTGTTTTCCAAGAAGTCTCCGGCGAGATCTTCTACCAATTCGACTCCGAAACGGTTTTTCAGGAGGCCGTTCCCTCCGCCGTCTCCGGCTAAGCACATTAGGGCCGTGCTTGCGCGGAGGCACGGGTCTGTTAAGCCTAACGAGGCCGCGATTCCCGAAGGAAGCGAGGCGGAGGGCGCGGAGGGAGCCACCGGTACTAGACTGGATAAGAGCTTCGGGTTCTCGAAGCACTTCGGGAGCAAATATGAGCTCGGAGACGAAGTAGGAAGAGGCCATTTCGGTTATACCTGTGCGGCGAAGTTTAAGAAAGGAGAGCTTAAAGGACAACAAGTTGCCGTTAAAGTTATACCTAAAGCGAAGGTTTCATTTCATTTTGTTTTTATATAGCACTTTATTTTAATTTCAGAACTTTTGCCTTTTTGCGTTATGATTTTGAATTAAAACCTTTGACATTGAAGAAATGAAATCCGTTGAGAAGTACTTCGAAGGATTTTTATATTTACTTGAATAAGAAAATAATGATGATAACTCAAAATTAAAATATATGTATACTCACGGAGGTATTTTTGGAATGCAGCATTTTCTGCAATTTTATTTCCGAAGAGTATCCATTTTTATGCCTTGAACTAACATGTTACGGTTGTTGATTTCTTTTTGTTGATAGATGACCACTGCAATTGCCATTGAAGATGTTAGAAGAGAGGTAAAAATATTAAGAGCTCTATCTGGACATAGCAATTTAGTACAATTCTATGATGCCTACGAGGACCATGATAATGTCTACATAGTAATGGAGTAAGTACCATTTGAAAACATGAACTTGATTGGGATCATTTGGTTTGATGACGGTCATGTGTTTCTTGCGGTGTGTTCTAATTAGTTACCATGTATCTTTCAGGTTATGTGAAGGAGGTGAGCTCTTGGACAGAATTCTTTCAAGGTATTTCTTCTAATAATAGCTGCTTCTGAGGTCAATATAGGAGTTTGGGGATGAATGAACTTCGCTAGGATTTGATTACTTATGAAGTGAATGCTTCTGTTCATGCAGGGGTGGAAAATACTCTGAGGATGATGCAAAAGCTGTGATGATTCAGATACTTAATGTTGTTGCCTTCTGCCATCTTCAGGGGGTTGTGCACCGGGATCTTAAACCTGAGGTGAATTTCTTTCCTGTTCTGATAAGGTTTCTGATATTGTTTGCTGAGTGGTATTGAATTGGATTTGGGGTCCAATTTAAGATTTCTAAGGTTTATGTAAGGGTTTCATTGAGGATAACCTTGGGCTAAATATTCTGATTAGGCAGACAGTGACAAGGTTTTAATATTTATATAATAAATATTTATTGCATATTGTTATTCCATTTTTTTTTCTATTTTGTGGATCAGAATTTCTTGTTTACGTCAAAGGATGAAGATTCACAATTGAAGGCCATAGACTTTGGCTTGTCTGATTTTGTGAAACCAGGTTTGTACTAAAATTTTATTGCTTATGCTATACGACTTTAGTTATCTGATTAACTTGTTCAAGTTTTCTTTTTCCATTTCAGATGAAAGGCTTAATGACATTGTTGGTAGCGCATACTATGTAGCACCAGAAGTTCTACATAGGTCTTACAGTACAGAAGCAGATGTCTGGAGTATAGGTGTGATTGCTTATATTCTTTTGTGTGGTAGTCGTCCATTTTGGGCGCGAACAGAGTCTGGGATTTTTCGAGCTGTTCTAAAAGCTGATCCAAGTTTTGATGAAGCACCTTGGCCATCTCTATCTTCTGAGGCTAGGGATTTTGTGAAGCGTTTACTGAATAAGGACCCAAGGAAAAGATTGACTGCAGCCCAAGCCTTGAGTGAGTGTCTCATGATCTCATCTTCTGTTATATTCATCATTCTTGTGTTCTCGAAATTTCAGTCACAATTGCTTGTCACAGGTCATCCCTGGATAAAAACGTACATTGATGTGAAAGTGCCCTTGGATATACAGATTTTCAAACTCTTAAAGGCTTACTTGCGCTCTTCATCTCTTCGGAAGGCTGCCTTAAGGGTGTGTATATGGTGATATATATCAACATTGTTCTCTTTATATCACTCTTTAGTGTTTCCATTAGACGTCAGGTGGATTTTTTGTTTTCAGAAAATAAGTACTTCCGTTAGATATCAATTTGCTTATTAATTATAGGCAGATGTTTTATTGCTTGAAGCTTTCTCTAGTTACCCCTAATAGATTTCCCATTTTTATAAAGCAATTTTTTTCCTCATTCTGCATGGGATTTCTAGCTCCTATACTGTTTGATTTGCTTATTTTCCTTTCATTGGTATTTTTGCAGGCCCTGTCTAAAACTTTGACTGCGGATGAGCTATTTTACTTGAAGGAGCAGTTTGCACTATTGGAACCAAACAACAATGGCTCTATAAGCTTAGAAAGTATTAAAGCGGTTGGTCCCCCCCTCCCACACACACATAATCCTGAAAATTTTCAGCAATTTTCTTGTGAGTACTGAGTAGTTATTTTGTTCTATTGCTCTGGTCAGGCTCTGACGAAAAATGCAACAGATGCTATGAAGGATTCTCGCATCCCTGAGTTTATTGCATCGGTAGGTTCTTCATCTTTTTTTTGGATGAGGAAATGTATTTAAAATTTAAGTGGTGGTCTGAATATCTAATTGTGTACACTTTTTTGCTTTTGTGGCAGCTAAATGCACTTCAATACAGACGGATGGACTTTGATGAATTCTGTGCAGCTGCATTAACTGTTCATCAGCTAGAGGCCCTTGATCGGTGGGAACAACATGCACGTTGTGCTTATGAACTCTTTGAGAAGGATGGAAATAGACCTATTGTCATCGAAGAACTAGCTTCGGTATGTTGATCTTATCTTGCATGACCCAGGAAACTTTCTGCATCTATGTCCCATTTGGATGATTATTTAATTCCTTGTATAGAAGATGTGTATAGGTTGATAGGCATGATTAATGAGTCAAAAATATGGCATTTATATTTTGGTCCTTAGTCCTTACTCCTTAGCAAGAATTAGACTTCAATATTCACCTGTTTTAGAAAATGAGTTTCATTTTAGGATGTTGTGGACTACTCATTCTTGGTCTATACTTGTTATGACACCTCATTGTTAAGAAATATTGAAAGAAGGGAGAGAATAAATACGATGAGATAAAAGATTAAAAAAAATATTTCTACTTTTTTTCCCATCAGCATCAATTGTAATTAAGAGAGTTGTGTAGTCTATATAAAATATCTTGCAGAATTGTGGAGTTATTGTGGATATTGATTATAAAAAAAGAGTTATTTAAGGAACATTTATTTCCCTTTAATGAGCCTTTAAGCCTCATTTAATTCTCTTTTACTTGTTGTAAATGTTTCCAACTACTATTGATGGTGATATTTATTATTGTATATATTACTCGGACACAGATGTGCGCCACATGAATATGTTCATTTTTTCCTTAGATTTTCCATGCATCTGGAGTCTGGAGGATTTGAATGATTATATACCCGCATGCTCGAAAATGTTTTTGACACGGGCATGACACAAGTACTTCAAGAAGAGTGGAAGTAGCATAGATCATCATAGTTTATTTTTTGTGATATTTTTAGGGTTTTGCTAATGTATGCCCTTAGGAGAGTGCAGTTAATATACTATTTATAGTGATAGCATTATATGAAATGCGGTTGTCCACAAATTTATCCATACTTTAAAGAGTGTCCTTAGGGTACTCATTAGCAAAATTCGTTTTTATAAATTTAACACTGCAAATTTTTAAGGTTCCATGTTATCTTGAGCAAAGAGTTTCCATTTCTTTCTTTGGTTTCCCTTTCTTGGGATGCTTGTAATCTGTGAAGCAATAGAAACCTCGACTAATCTCTAGCATTTTTACCATTATTTTTCAGGAACTTGGACTGAGCCCATCCGTGCCTGTTCACGCTGTTCTTCATGACTGGATTAGGCACACCGATGGGAAGCTAAGTTTTCTTGGATTTGTCAAATTGTTGCACGGTGTATCTAGTCGAACCCTCACAAAAGCTCAATAGAAGCCGTGAAACTTAGGTAAGAGCTCCAAGAATTACATATTTCCTGAGCTGGTTTGCCTAATAAATGAAACGGGCGAGGTCTTTGCTAGCCAGCCCGAGTATGATAAGTGGTAGAGTGAATTTTGCTATCTCAATCACCGCATCCCATCCCAAAGAGCTTCGGTTATGGCTTATTTCCATTTGTCTGGCACAGCCTTAGTTTTAAAAACGGATGAAAAACAAATGATTGAAGCCACGAGCCTCATGGAAGTGCAACTTAACATTGACAAAGCTTTGAGTCATTTTTATGTTTTTTTTTCCACTGTAAATCTGTAGTTTTTTTTAAATGTGTTTCAGTATATATAAATATATACATCTCAAACTGGTTGTAAGAGACTTAAAAAATATGACATATTTGGTCTTAGCCCTCGTGAGACAATTGATTGCAGTTGTATCATCAGCTCCTCTTCTGTGTTCTGTAATTTGTAATGGGAAGTGTTATTGCCCTTAAAATCCTTTGCACTTAAATCAATTGTTACAACTTGAGTATGGGATTGGGTCACAGGTCAAATACATGAAAAGAGCTTGAAACGAGTTTAGATGGGTTTGATGCATGTTACAAGAAAAATGGGTTCAGTTAGAGGGTTTATCTTTGTATATCTTAAATGTTAGGGGGCGAACTTATAAAATTCTTAAGAAACGAACTTATAAAAATTTTAAATTTTTAAACAATATATGAATTTCAAAATTTTAGGGGTGATTGCTTCTTCCTGACCCTATTTAGGTCCATTTCCATGGTTAGTCATGGTTTGGTACAATAACAGTTTTGAAATTACATTCTCGTTGTACATCTCTGACCATTTGTCGCACTACTTGTTAATGTTCATTAACTCAATAATCAACAAATATGATAGCTTGACAGACATAACTATTTCATTATTAGACAACTGATAAGCTAATGAAACAAATTCATTATGACCTTAACATCGTATGTTAATATATATGATCACTTCACTAATGACATGTTTGTAACAAAATTTTAATTGAATAATTAAATTATTACTTTAAAAAATATATATATTTATTATCAACTTGAAAATTAAGTGACTATAGTGTATTTTTCCTCGTACATGATGTCTAGTAATTTTTACTAATTTTAGTTTGTATTTGAATTATGTTGGTTCTCATAGAATAATTACTTTTGGTTTGGTTGATAATTATGGTTAACAATGCATGACATAAAATGATATTTTAACTAAATAATAATGTCTAATTATGTTTGTTAATTTTGATTTGCGTTGAACTCAATAAGTGTTTCAGTGGAAAAACGGATGATGTCCATTTTAAGAGATACATGTTCAAATCGTTTTGTCTACATGGTGTATGCCTATTGTCAAAAAATTAAGAATATCTATGAGTAGGTACTACTTTGTAATCACCTTTAGACTATTCAATTTTTTTTATTTGTGCTTAAATTTTACTAGTTTCATTGATTCTCGTTATTTGGTACTTGAACTAGGTATCTCTTCTCAAATTGGTACTTAAAGAATTTTTACTCCCAAGTTGATACCTTAACTAGGCACATTCTCCCAAGTTGATATCTAAATTTTTTTTGCTCTCGAATTGGTACTCGAACTTTAATTTCATTCACTATTTTGATACTTTTATTAATAGTTTTAGTCCTCAATTTGATCTTAATTAAAAATAATTTAGTAAATTAACATTTTCATATTTAAATATTACATCACTTAAGTTATTTTTTACAATACTTTCAAACCAATCGAATCTATCAGATCAAAATAATTGTTGGATAACTACATTCTGCAATAAAAACAACAATTTAATGTTGAACTTTTGTTATATAATGAAAGCAATATAATATTTATGGGAGAAGAACAAACAATTTATAAGAATAAAAAAAGTAAATTGATAGGATTTTTAAATATAGAGGGTTAAGTTTATTAATTTGTTTCGAATTAGGACCATGCTGATAGAATGTATGAATTTTGATACCAATTTAGGAGAATGTGTTTAGTTCAAGTACCAACTTAGGAGCAAAAATTCTCTAAGTATCGACTTTGGAAAATGTGCCTCGTTCAAGTTAAGGGTGGGCAAAAAACTAAATTACCCGGTCCCGGACCCGATGGATTTTTATCCGGAATTGGTTCTAGTGGGATCGAGACTAGATCTAAAATTTAGGTCCCGGTTGCAACCGGGACTGGATCCTGATTTTTTAGACCCGCTACTCGGTGGGTACCTAATGAGACTGGGACTAG
The DNA here is from genome assembly GCA_030270665.1 of Hibiscus trionum. Classification (NCBI taxonomy): domain Eukaryota; kingdom Viridiplantae; phylum Streptophyta; class Magnoliopsida; order Malvales; family Malvaceae; genus Hibiscus; species Hibiscus trionum. The sequence continues at coordinate 24,141,096 of BSYR01000006.1, read as the reverse complement.
TACCGGGTACCTGGTACTGGTCTGATACCGAATGGCGTTGAAGATGTTGGAAACAACTGAATGCGCTCCTTTATTTCTCTTTATGTATGAATATTATGAGTATAACTCGTTTTAAGACTTCAACCTTCAAGCCTATAATATTATTACTTTGTTATTTAATATTATTATTGATGGTTGAAATTTTTTCCCCTGCTGCTCAAATTTTATTAATAATAGACTAATTGACCGGGTACCCGTTATTGGTACTGGTTCCCAACAGTACCGGGACCAGTTCTTGAAATTTTGGACCCGGTCGAACCGGGACCGAGACTGATTCTAATTTTTAAGAACTGGTGGTTACCGGGACTGAGATCAATTCTAGACAAATTGGCCGGGTACCCGGTCTTGCGCAGCCCTAGTTCAAGTACCAATTTGGGAGCAAAAATTCTTTAGATATCAACTTGGGAGAAGGTGACTAGTTTAAGTACCAAATGCATATTTAAACCTTTTTATAAATAAATTTGACGAGTTCGTTAAATAATTATAAACTATATGGATAAATATTCTATACACAGGCGGTGGAAACTGAAAGTTTCGACAAACGCCTTAGTTTTAGCGTATAAGAAGTTAGTTTAGGGTATAAAGTTTAGGGGTTTAGGTGTAGGGGTAGAATTTAAGGATAGTTGTTTCAATTGAAGGTTTAGGGTTATAATTTAGGGTTTATAGCTTAAAACCTAAATCCTCACCATATTACCCTAAAAACTAAACCCTAACCTATAAACCCTAAATTATACCCCTAAACCTTAAATTGAAACAACTATCCCTAAATTCTAACTCCATGCACCTAAACCACTGAACCCTATACCCTAAACTAACTCCCTATACCCTAAAACTAAGGTGCTTGTGAAAACTTTTTGTTTCCATCGCAGTGTATATGATATTAATCCAAACTATATTATTTAAAATTGTGTAAAAATTTCACGATTCTATAAAAAAAATACTCTTATATACATGCACTAGCAGTAGACACGAAAAGTTTTCATAAATGACTTAATTTCAGGGTTTAGAGATTTAATTTAGTGTCCAGATATTTAAATGTAAGATTTTAGAATTTAAGGTTTAAGGTTTAAGATTTAATTACTCTAAGAGTGATTAGAAGGTAATATCTGTTTATACATATTATTAACTCTTTGACAATACGATATACCTCGTAGACAAAACAATTTGAATTTGTGTCTCGTAGATGAACATCAACCACTTTTCCACTGAGACGCTTGTTGGGTTCATATAATTTTAAGTTAAATTTATATTTCCCCCTAATTCCATACTATAATTACCCAATACTACAAGAAAAATATATATGATGTACTGGGTGGAAACATTTTATTACCACAAACGCCTTAATTTTATGAGTTAAGAATACATTTTAAGATTTATAGTTTAAGGCTTTAAAATTTAAAGTTTGTAATTAAAATTTAAGGTTCATAATTAGGGTATAAGTTTTAAAATTTAGAGTTTAAATTTTAGGGTAAACTACTTCATTGGCCACTATACTATTGTAAAAGTTGCGATTTGACCACATTACTTTTTTTCGAAGCAATTAAGCCACCAAACTATTTAAATGGTATCAATGTGACCACCAGCCGTTAAAAATAATAGAAAAGTTGACGGTGCTGTTAAATAAAATTGGTATAGTTACACATTCAGTCCCCTATATTTAAAAAATCTATCAATTTAGTCCTAATTTTAATCTAATTCGACGGCGCACCATCAACGGCAGCATTCCGATAACTTCCTCGACGCTTCGTGTAACAGCAATTGCCTTCAGTCCTCCGATTTCCTTTCTTCTCGGGTCCTCAATCTTTCCACTCTCTCTCGCATTTACAATCAGCAGTTCGTGTAATGGCGTTGTTCTTTATTTATTATTTTTCTGTTTGGATAGGAGTTCGAGTTTTATGGAGGGAAAATAATGATCAAGAAGTCACCGGAGCAGGGGACACAGCCTGTTTCTTCCTGGTCGTTGAGCTTGAGGATGACCGGTGATAAATATGCGTCGTACAGTGAGCTTAGCCCCGATTTACTGGATTTGCATTCATTTGATACCGAGCTACTTCCCGAGGTTGTACTCTTTTCTTCGATTAGATTACCAGGCTACCAGCTTCACGGTTTTGTTAATCCGTCGCTTTACATATCCTTGTTTTAGTAAAATATAATAAATTTTGTTCTTTGCTGATGTTCGATTTGATCTGCTGTTAATCAAGTGGTTGAATTAAGAGTCATTTAGCTGCATTTTCTTTTGCATAACGTTATTTAGACCAGGCGAACCATTAAAGATTGTTAAAATTTCGTTATTGTTTGAAAATTGCTTTCATGGATGATAGATTTATTAGTTCTTTTCTCGAGTTGCAGGCTTCTAACATATACGAACCATATCGATCAATCGACAAACTATCGAACAGGTCACGAGGGATGACTGAGAATAACGTTCTTAAAAGCATCTCGGTAGATAAAGAAAAAGCTAATAATGTTGCAAAGATTAAAGTCGTGGTACGTTGCTTGAATGCTTCCTTCTGTTTTCTTTATTGCATAACAGATATTAAATTGCCTTATCAAATTGATCAATCAGTTGTGTGAAGAAATACGATAAAGTTTGGAATTGATGATCTGATCTAAAGATAAAGATTTCTTTTGTATAAATCCAAAGTGCTTCATTACTCAAAATTTTTGTACAAACTACAATACCTGCAATGATCAGCCTATGCTTCTAAACTATACCCCAAGCATTACATAATTGAATATTACATTATTTAATCTCTGTATTTCTTTAACTAAAAAGATGATTAGCTCAACCATTAATCTTTGGAGCACTTTATCAAAGAGAAGTGCACAGTCTTGCTCTGAAAACCTTCGAGTCATTAAGAGAACTCCCAAATATCTGACGGGAAGCTTCCCCGTTTTGAACCCAGTCCATTGTTGAATAGCTTGCAACACACTGTCTGGCACGCCAGATGAGAAAATTTCACTCTTTCCGTTATTCAACATCAAACCCGAGAAGAGATAGAATACTCCAACACAGAATGAATACCAACAACAGACTCAAGATTACCCTTAGCAAAAAATAACAAATCTTCAGCAAAACTGAGATGAGTTAACTTTCTTAGGATGAATTAACAAAGAGATAGAACTTTGTCATTCTAACAACTAGGAGTGTTGCACTTGTAGATGACTGAACAATAATAAATTGGACAAATCTTTCATGAAACTAGGATTAGGCTTTTTGGGAACCAAAGCAACTACGGTTGAATTGAAAGCTGGAAGCATTCTGTTATCCTGAAAAATTGCATCACTGCTGCAGTGACATCTTCTCCAACAATATTCCAAGTTGTTTTAAAAAAATGAGAAGAAAAACAGTCAGGGACTGGTTCTTTCCCCCATCTTAAGAAAACATTGCATCCTTGATTCTTGCACATCAATAGGTCTGCTCAGCTCCACTTGATCTTCAGAAGAAAGATTGCACTGCAAAAGCTCTCGTAAAATCTCCACTGATGAAACAGTAACTTCATTATCAGAGGCATACTGAACCATGCTACCGATCCCTACAAGATATGATGTAGATTATGAAAATCTTAACCATGCTACCGATTATCACCTGATTGGAGGGGGAAATTAAATAATTAATTTATTATATTAGATTAAAATTATGACTAAATTAATAGATTTTTAAATATAGGGGACTGAATGTGTAATTATACCAATTTTATTTAAACTTTTCTGTTATTTTTAACGGCTGATGGTCACATTGATACCATTTAAATAGTTTGGTGGTTTAATTGCTTCGAAAAAAAGTAATGTGGTCAAATCGCAACTTTTCCAATAATATGGTGGTCAATGAAGTAGTTTACCCTAAATTTTAAAATGATAGGTTGAGATTTAAATTTTTACGTATAAATCTTGAATTCTAACATAAACTTTAAACTCAAACCAACAATAAGCACTAAATTATATCCCTAAAATTAGAATACTTTTTGGAAACAAAATGTTTTTATCCCGGTGCTCACCCATATTACAAAATCCAACACCTGTATTTTCCTTTTCTGCCTCTTTTCTGCTTTGACTCGATCTTCTATCCCCGTTCCCTGCCTAGTCAATTAACAAGAAATTTTGATTTGAGTTTACAATCGTCAATTTCGCTTTTCGTTGGAGTTCAATCGAATGGCTGATAAGAAAGGCAAAGCCGAAGGGAACGATTCGGACGATAATGATGGGACCGAGAACGACGAGTCTCTCTGCAACCGAGTTATCGCTACTCTCAAAGGTTTTATTTTCTATTCATAGGGTTCATTTTTTGTTTTGAAACTTGAAGGTTGAACTGATCCAAAAAATGCCCTTACAATTTGTGATCCTTGTGTTCTGTAGAAGGAGGTGACTTAGATAGCTTAAGCTTGAAAGAACACAAAGCTTATTTGAGAAACCATGGCCTCCGTATCACAGGCACTAAGACTGTGTGTCAACGGAGAATTCTTGAGCATTGGGAGAGCGACGAATCTGTCTGCAATCGAGTCGTCGCTATTCTCAAAGGTTATCTTTCTCTCCTTAGAATTCAGTTTTTTTCTTTTGAAAGTAGATGGTTGAATTTGTTTTGAAAAATGCCCTTACAACTTGCGATACTTGTCTTCCATAGAAGGAGGTGAATTAGAAAGCTTAAGCTTGAAAGAACTCAAAGCTTATTTGAGAAACTATGGCCTCCGTATCACAGGCACTAAGGCAGTGTGCCAACAGAGAATTCTTGAGCATTGGAGGTATTTAAATTCCTATTTCAATTTCAACTAATTCGTTTCCCAACTTAATTTCCATATCATCAGTAGGGATGACACTGAGGAAAAAGAGAAAGAGGAAGACAAAGGGAACAATTCGGATGATAATGATGGGACTGAGAATGGAGAATCTCTCTGCAATCGAGTCATCACTGTTCTCAAAGGTGATTCTTCTCATCTTAGAATTCATTTTTTTTAATTTTGAAATTAGAAGATTGATTTGATCCAAAAAAATGCCCTCACAATTTTTTTATCCTTGTATTCCATAGAAGGAAGTGACTTAGAAAGCCTGAGCTTGAAAGAACTCAAAGCTTACTTGAGAAACCATGGCCTCCATGTCACAGGCACTAAGGCAGCGTGTCAACAGAGAATTCTTGAGCATTGGGAGAATGATGAATCTGTCTGCAAACGAGTCGTCACTATTCTCAAAGGTAATTCTTCTCTTCTTTGAATTCAATTTTTTGTTTAAAAAGTAGAAGATTAAATTTGATCCGAAATTTTCCCTTACAATTTATGATCCTTGTGTTCCATAGAAGGGGGTGACTTAGAAAGTTTAAGCTCGAAGGAACTCAAAGCTTATTTGAGAAATCATGGCCTCAGTATCACAGGCAGTAAGGCAGTGTGCCAGCAGAGAATTCTTGAGCATTGGAGGTATTCAAATTCCTAATTCAATTTCAATTATTTTGTTTTACCCCCTTTAAGTTGACTAAATTTTCATATCATCAGTGGAGATGAAACAACTAAGGAAGAAGAGGAAGAAAAAGGGAATGATTTGGACGACCGTGATCAGATCCAGAACAGCGAATCTCTCTGCAATCGAGTCATCGCTATTCTCAAAGGTCATTTTTCTCTTCTTAGAATTCAATTTTTCACTTTTTTCAAGACTGAATTTGATCCAACAAAACTGCCCTTTCAATTTATGATCTTTGTGTTCCACAGAAGGAGGTGATTTAGAAAGCTTAAGCTTGAAAGAACTCAAAGCTTATTTGAGAAATCATGGCCTCCGTATCGCAGGCACCAAGGCAGTGTGTCAACAGAGGATTCTTGAACATTGGAGGTATCTAAATTCCTATTTCAGTTTCAATTAATTCGTTTCCCCCCTTTAAGTTGATTTAATTTTCATATCATCAGCGGAGATGAAACTGAGAAAGAAGAGGAAGATGAAGACGAAGGGAACAATTTGGACGATAATGATCAGACCGAGAATGATAAATCTCTCTGCAATCGAGTCATTGCTATTCTCAAAGGTCATTTTTATCTTCTTAGAATTCAGTGTTTTTGTCCTGAAAATAGAAGATTGGATTTTATCAGATAAAATGTCCTTACAATTTAAGATCCTTGTGTTCCATAGAAGGAGGTGACTTAGAAATCTTAAGATCGAAAGAACTCAAAGCTTATTTGAGAAATCATGGCCTTCTTAGCACAGGCACTAAGGAACTGTGTCAACAAAGAATTCTTGAGCATTGGAGGTATCTAAATTCCTATTTCAATTAATTTGTTATCCCCTTTAATTTTGATTAATTATCAAATCATCAGTGGTGATGAAACTGAGGAAGACGAAGACGAAGGGACTGATTCAGACGATAATGACCAGACTGAGAACGACAAATCTCTCTGCAATCAAGTCATCGGAATTCTCAAAGGTCATCCCTCTCTTCTTAGAATGCAGTTTTTTTTTTTTTTGAAAATAGAAGATTGAATTTGATCCGAAAAATGCCCTTACAAGTTACAATTTATGTTTCTGTTGTTCCATAGAAGGAGGTGACTTAGAAAGCTTAAGCTTGAAAGAACCCAAAGCTTATTTGAGAAATCATGGCCTCCTTATCACAGGCACTAAGGCAGTGTGCCAACAGAGAATTCTTGAGCATTGGAGGTAATTTCTTCACATTTTTAGAATTTTCTTTTGGGATAAAGCATTATTTAGTCCCCTGTTTTGACCATTTTTCTCACATTAGTCCCTGAGGGTTTTTTAACCACATTAGTCCCTGAATTTGTATTTTGTAACTCAAGGTAGTCCTTCCTATCAGCACCGTTAGTTTATAATTTTTTGGTCCACATTAGTCCCTGGATTTGTTTATTTTTGGTCCTCATTAGTCCCTTAATTTGTTTATTTTTGGTCCACATTAGTCTCTAGCATTTTTATTCATGTTTTTATTATTATTATTATTATTATTATTATTATTATTATTATGAACAACCAACTTTAGGATGCCACAACTCCACCATAAGTGTCATAATAAGTAAGTCAGATCATAGGTATGATTTGTGAATTTCAATTTGGCACTAATGGATCAAATTAGAACTTTATGTGCTAAGCGAATCGAAGTCTCAAAGTGCAACTTGAAACCCAAAAATCTAGGCATGACAGTTTTGAGTAGCTAACTTTTGGCCTTCGTATATAGCATCTCTAACATCCATAATTCCATTATTATACTTCTAATTTGAAGTATGATATGTGAGCTTCACTTGGGTATTAAATACATCTCTAGATTCTTTGTATATTGCGAGTTATAAATGTTCAAAATAGGCTAGTTGAAACTGCCATACCCAGATTACTGGGTTTCTCTTAATACATAAAGTTATAATTCGAACCATCAGTTCCAAATTGAAGTTCACACGTCATACTATAAACATCGCACGGTGGAGTTTCGGCTCCCTAAATTTGGTTGTTCATAACTGAAAAACCCATGCACAAAAATGCTAGTGACTAATGTGGATCAAAAATTATAAACCAATGGTGTTAAGTGGAAGGACTAACTTGTGTTATTATAGAATACAAATTCAGGTACTAATGTGGTCCAAAAACACTTGACCAAGGTGGGAGAAGTGGTCAAATTTGGGGACAAAATCATGCTTTGTCCCGTTTCTTTTGATTTTATGTTTCCAGTAGACTAAATCTATTCTGAATTAACAATACATTCTCTTTTTTCTTTTCTCAGAATAAAAGAAGGTAATGCTGAAGCCTTGTATCCCAGGTCATCCTTTTTCATAGACTGTACCGGTAAATTGCCTTTTATTAACTTTTTTTCTCATTTAAGTTAATGTTTCGGCTATTCGAGGGAGTAATTTGTAGTTATTGTCTTAATAATGCAGGTGATGTTTGTAAAGGAGATGTTGTTTTGTTTAATCAGAAGGTTTATAAGAAGTAATCCCTTATCCAAGCTAACATTGCAATCTCTTTCATTGCAGTTATTCTATATTTTATCCATTTCTCATTTTTGGGCTATGTAATCAAGGGTTGGATTTTGAAACAGGTTTGATAATATTTCTAGGCGGAGACTTCTGGGGAAGAGAACTATTGCAGGAAGGGTTGTTAAGGAAAGCTATGGCAAAGCCAAACAACAACATACATTTACGGTAATTCCAACACTATCTTATGTTTGGGAGATATAAGTCCATTAAGTGGCACTGTGAGAAAGGGGCCATGGTGGCCGGAGATGCAATTAATGATGGTGGTTCGTGTGTGATCGGTGGTTACGGATTTGTTGTTTGAAGAAGATGGAAAGGATATTTTCCAGAGAAAACAATGTGTTTCTCTGTATTTTCTTATTATTCTTAATTATTAAATGTATACAGAGTAAGCCTTTAAATAGGCTGATATAGAGTTCTAATATAACTAAAACTATACTTTTATATCTAATTTAAATAATATTTGTCCCTAATTTAAATAAGACTTCTAGTAAATCTAAACTACTGACTTGGGAATAAACTCTAATTATAGATTAAATAAAACTCTCGGATAACTTACACTCTCCCTCAAACTCTAACACTTCTCGGATAACTTACACTCCCCCTCAAGCTGGTGAGCAAACGTAGTAGAGCACCAGCTTGGATCTTGGATGTAATGCCCACTCATATTTCTTCTATTGTTTCTTAGAGAAAAGAAAATCTCCCTTTTCCAGGAGCCATTGAGTTGAACAACTAAGATATAATCATGTTGTTCTTTGCACGGTCATTGTTGAAAATTTGCAGCTGATGTTGCTGATTTCGGCATCCTTCTTGAGATGACTACCAACTTTGTTGTAGTTATTGGTTTTGCACCTTCCTTAGATGTCTTCCAGCTTTCCTCTGTCAGTGATGATCTTTTTCTGGTTTTTGCATCTTCTTCTGAGATGACTTCCAGCTTTTTCTGCCATTCACGGACTAAGTAGCTGCTTCCATTCAATAGCGATCACATGAATCTACACTCCCCCTCAAGCTGGTAGTTACACGTACTAGAGTCCCAACTTGGATTTTTGATGTAGAATCCCTTGAAAAATAATATAGTATTTTTAAGGCTAAACTAAAACCTTTTCTCCTATCTTTTTTAGGACGGATGGCTAAGATAGAACCAAATAGTTTTTTTTAAGGCTAAACTATAACCTTTTCGACAAAACAACAAAAAATAAATGAGCAGAAATTTCACCAGAGATGTAAGATTCAAACGAAGGAGAAGCCAAGGACGAGCGTGGCCTAATGATAGCAGCGGGAAAAAAGTGTTCATATGAAAAAAAAAAATCAGATCAGAGATGGCAGCAGTGGTGACGACATCAAGACCGATGTTGGCTCATGATACCATGTGAGAAAGGGGCCATGGTGGCCGGAGATGCAATTAATGATGGTGGTTCGTGTGTGATCGGTGGTTACGGATTTGTTGTTTGAAGAAGATGGAAAGGATATTTTCCAGAGAAAACAATGTGTTTCTCTGTATTTTCTTATTATTCTTAATTATTAAATGTATACAGAGTAAGCCTTTAAATAGGCTGATATAGAGTTCTAATATAACTAAAATTATACTTTTATATCTAATTTAAATAATATTTGTCCCTAATTTAAATAAGACTTCTAGTAAATCTAAACTACTGACTTGGGAATAAACTCTAATTATAGATTAAATAAAACTCTCGGATAACTTACACTCTCCCTCAAACTCTAACACTTCTCGGATAACTTACAGGCACATATTTTTTGTATCCAGAACAAAAATATGTTTAAAAACGGTTGATTTTAGCAAGCTGAGTGATTGTTAGCGATAGATTACTATTGTTCCTTTCATGCATTTTCTGTGATTTCTCTTCCTCTTTCCCAATAATTTGTTTGCGAATTTGATGACTGTATTTACCAGTTCCACGTTTTTTATGTATTAGGTTGAAGTATTATGGAGCAAGGGGACTAAGAAATTGCCCCTGTTATTTCCTTTGCTCGTAAAGGGTCGTAACCTTTATAAATCGAGAACTTACAGACAGGCAAGTATTTGGCTGAAAAACCAACATTTTTAGGTAATACCAATTATAAACTTGGTTTGTTTATACATTTTTTTCTACACCAGCGCTGGTGTGATGAGGCTGAAAGAAGAAATGTAATTGCTGAGAAGCACAAACGAGGCAAAGCTGCAAGACTGGTTAAAGCAATGGAAAGAATAAGGAAGTGGTCTGCTGATGTTGGTATGTAGGGGAGAGATGGTGAAAGCTAACTATGTTTCTGAAATCCCATTTCTCTTGATTATTGGGCTACTGAAATTTTAAATCACATGTTACTTATTTTATAATTAGGTACAAAACACCCAAGGTGTTTACATCAATCGAGACCATTGAAAAACAGAAGACCATCTAAACGTGAGAGGGAGAGGGCAAAGATTGATATGGCACACAGAAAAGCTTTTATTCCAAGGTTATGGCATACAGGTAATGTTTACCAAGTGCCTTCTCCAGTTGGACAACTGAAAAAGAAGCAAAAGTCAAGATCAAGTGTCTCTGATACTTTCATTGTAACTCGTATTGAAGGGTTAGTAGCTGGACGTGGACCAGCAGTGCGCAAATGTAATCATTGTGGTGGGAGGCATTCAGGAGAATGTTGGAGGACTTTGGGAGCGTGTTTCAGGTGTGGTTCCAAAGACCATTTCCTTAGAAACTGTCCTAGGAGGCCAAGTGCTACCTCTGTACCGTCTGAGAGGCCGAGTGCTACCCCTGTACTGTCTGGGATGCCGCGTGCTACTTCTGAACCGTCTGAGGGGATGAGTGCTACCTTTGGACCATCTGAGAAGCCGAGTGCTACCTCTGCACCGTCTGAGAGGTCTACTCCAACAACTCAGCAAGATGGTGATGTTGGTATGTAATAGAGCAAGATAGTGAAAGCAAACTATGTTTCTATGAAGTCCATTTCTTTTGAGCTACTAGAATTTTACATCACATGTTCATTTATAATTAGGTTTGAGTGCTACCTTTGTACCATATGAGAGGCCTACTCCAACAACTCGGCAAGATGGTGACGTTGGTATGTAAGAGAGCGAGATGGTGAAAGCAAACCATGTTTTTGTGAATTCCGTTTCTTTTGACTTTTGAGCTCCTGGAATTTTACATCACATGTTTCTTCTTTCATAATTAGGTATAAAACACCAAAAGCATTCACATCAATCAAGACGATCGCAAAAGAGAAAAGCAAGTGAACTTGAGAAGGGAAAGATTGATAAGGCAGACGGAAAAGCCTATATTCCAAGTGCTTGGAATACGGGTAACATGTACCAAGTATCTTCTCCAGTTGGACAAGTGAAAAAGAAGCAAAAGTCAATGTTAAGAGTCTCTAATACTTCTTATACTGTAACTAGTACTGGAGGGTTAGCAGGGGGCCCATCAGTGTGTAATCATTGTGGTGGGTGGCATTTTGGAAAATGTCGGAGGATTTCAGGAGCATGTTTCAGGTGTGGTTCCAAAGACCATTTGCTTAGAAGCTGTCCTCGGAGGAAGGGTGCTACCTCAGTACCGTCTCAGAGTCCTACTCTTACTGCTCATAGACGCGTGAGGCCAGGTAGAAAAGAGAGATTAGAGAGGAAACAAAAACCTGTTCATTCCACTGAAGATACGGGTGTCATTCTTCATTCCAATGCTGACGCCGTTCTAAATTCTTATCAACCTCAACAAAGCTTTCATCACCAGAGTGCACCTCACCAGTTTGCCGGAAATGATATTGGATCCACTTTTCATCACCAGAGTGCACCTCACCAGTTTGCCGGAAATGATATTGGATCCACTTTTCATCACCAGAGTGCACCTAACCAGTTTGCCGGAAATGATATTGGATCCACTTTTCATCACCAGAGTGCACCTCACCAGTTTGCCGGAAATGATATTGGATCCACTTTTCATCACCAGAGTGCACCTAACCAGTTTGCCGGAAATGATATTGGATCCACTTTTCATCACCAGAGTGCACCTCACCAGTTTGCCGGAAATGATATTGGATCCACTTTTCATCACCGGAGTGCACCTTGCCAGTTTGCCGGCAATGATAGTGCACCTCACCAGTTTTAAAAACGGATGAAAAACAAATGATTGAAGCCACGAGCCTCATGGAAGTGCAACTTAACATTGACAAAGCTTTAAGTCATTTTTATGTTTTTTTTCCCACTGTAAAGCTGTAGTTTTTTTTTAAATGTGTTTCAATATATATAAATATATACATCTCAAACTGGTTGTAAGAGACTTAAAAAATCTGACATATTTGGTCTTAGCCCTCGTGAGACAATTGATTGCAGTTGTATCATCAGCTCCTCTTCTGTGTTCTGTAATTTGTAATGGGAAGTGTTATTGCCCTTAAAATCCTTTGCACTTAAATCAATTGTTACAACTTGAGTATGGGATTGGGTCACAGGTCAAATACATGAAAAGAGCTTGAAACGAGTTTAGATGGGCTTGATGCATGTTACAAGAAAAATGGGTTCAGTTAGAGGGTTTATCTTTGTATCTCTTAAATGTTAGGGGTGAACTTATAAAATTCTTAAGAAACGAACTTATAAAAATTTTAACTTTTTTAAACAATATATGAATTTCAAAATTTTAGGGGTGATTGTTTCTTCCTGACCCTATTTAGGTCCATTTCCATGGTTAGTCATGGTTTGGTATAATAACGGTTTTGAAATTACACTTTCGTTGTACATCTCTGACCATTTGTCGCACTACTCGTTAATGTTCATTAACTCAATAATCAACAAATATGATAGCTCGACAGACATAACCACTTCATTATTAGACAACTGATAGGCTAATGAAATAAATTTATTATGACCTTAACATCGTATGTTAATATATATGATCACTTCAGTAATAACATGTTTGTAACAAAATTTTAATTGAATAATTAAATTATTACTTTTAAAAATATATATATTTATTATCAACTTGAAAATTAAGTGACCTATAGTGTATTTTTCCTCGTACATGATGTCTAGTCATTTTTACTAATTTTAGTTTGTATTTGAATTATGTTGGTTCTCATAGAATAATTACTTTTGGTTTGGTTGGTAATTATGGTTAACAATGCATGACATAAATGATATTTTAACTAAATAATAATGTCTAATTATGTTTGTTAATTTTGATTTGCGTTGAACTCAATAAGTGTTTCAGTGGAAAAACGGATGATGTCCATTTTAAGAGATACATGTTCAAATCGTTTTGTCTACATGGTGTATACCTATTGTCAAAAAATTAAGAATATCTATGAGTAAGTACTACTTTGTAATCACCTTTAGACTATTCAATTTTTTTTATTTGTGCTTAAATTTTACTAGTTTCATTGATTCTCGTTATTTGGTACTTGAACTAGGTATCTCTTCTCAAATTGGTACTTAAAGAATTTTTGCTCCCAAGTTGATACCTTAACTAGGCACATTCTCCCAAGTTGATATCTAAATTTTTTTTGCTCTCGAATTGGTACTCGAACTTTAATTTCATTCACTATTTTGATACTTTTATTAATAGTTTTAGTCCTCAATTTGATCTTAATTAAAAATAATTTAGTAAATTAACATTTTCATATTTAAATATTACATCACTTAAGTTATTTTTTACAATACTTTCAAACCAATCGAATCTATCATATCAAAATAATTGTTGGATAACTACATTCTGCAATAAAAACAACAATTTAATGTTGAACTTTTGTTATATAATGAAAGCAATATAATATTTATGGGAGAAGAACAAACAATTTATAAGAATAAAAAAAGTAAATTGATAGGATTTTTAAATATAGAGGGTTAAGTTTATTAATTTGTTTCGAATTAGGACCATGCTGATAGAATGTATGAATTTTGGTACCAATTTAGGAGAATGTGTTTAGTTCAAGTACCAACTTAGGAGCAAAAATTCTCTAAGTATCGACTTTGGAAAATGTGCCTCGTTCAAGTTAAGGGTGGGCAAAAACTAAATTACCCGGTCTCGGACCCGATGGATTTTTATCCTGAATTGGTTCTAGTGGGATCGGGACTAGATCTAAAATTTAGGTCCCGGTTGCAACCGGGACTGGATCCTGATTTTTTAGACCCTCTACTCGGTGGGTACCTAATGAGACTGGGACTAGTACCGGGTACCTGGTACTGGTCTGGTACCGAATGTCGTTGAAGATGTTGGAAACAACTGAATGCGCTCCTTTATTTCTCTTTATGTATGAATATTATGAGTATAACTCGTTTTAAGACTTCAACCTTCAAGCCAATAATATTATGACTTTGTTATTTAATATTATTATTGATGGTTGAAATTTTTTCCCTGCTGCTCAAATTTTATTAATAATAGACTAATTGACCGGGTACCCGGTATTGGTACTGGTTCCCAACAGTACCGGGACAAGTTCTTGAAATTTTGGACCCGGTCGAACCGGGACCGAGACTGGTTCTAATTTTCAAGAACTGGTGGTTACCGGTCCTGAGACCAATTCTAGACAAATTGGTCGGGTACCCGGTCTTGCCCAGCCCTAGTTCAAGTACCAATTTGGGAGCAAAAATTCTTTAGATATCAACTTGGGAGAAGGTGACTAGTTTAAGTACCAAATGCATATTTAAACCTTTTTATAAATAAATTTGACGACTTCGTTAAATAATTATAAACTATATGGATAAATATTCTATACACAGGCGGTGGAAACTGAAAGTTTCCACAAACGCCTTAGTTTTAGCGTATAAGGAGTTAGTTTAGGGTATAAAGTTTAGGGGTTTAGGTGTAGGGGGTAGAATTTAAGGATAGTTGTTTCAATTGAAGGTTTAGGGTTATAATTTAGGGTTTATAGCTTAAAACCTAAATCCTCACCATATTACCCTAAAAACTAAACCCTAACCTATAAACCCTAAATTATACCCCTAAACCTTAAATTGAAACAACTATCCCTAAATTCTAGCTCCATGCACCTAAACCACTGAACCCTATACCATAAACTAACTCCCTATACCCTAAAATTAAGGTGCTTGTGAAAACTTTTTGTTTCCACCGCAGTGTATATGATATTAATCCAAACTATATTATTTAAAATTGTGTAAAAATTTCACGATTCTATAAAAAAATACTCTTATATACATGCACTAGCGGTAGACACGAAAAGTTTTCATAAATGACTTAATTTCAGGGTTTAGAGATTTAATTTAGTGTCCAAATATTTAAATGTAAGATTTTAGAATTTAAGGTTTAAGGTTTAAGATTTAATTACTCTAAGAGTGATTAGAAGGTAATATCTGTTTATACATATTATTAACTCTTTGACAATACGGTATACCTCGTAGACAAAACAATTTGAATTTGTGTCTCGTAGATGAACATCAACCACTTTTCCACTGAGACGCTTGTTGGGTTCATATAATTTTAAGTTAAATTTATATTTCCCCTAATTCCATACTATAATTACCCAATACTACAAGAAAAAATTGTTGGGTTTTTTGCACGCTCGAATCGATCACCGAAACCGTCAAGGAGGGTTGTAAATGTTTGGTGGTTGAATTGGCTAAAACCGAAAGAAAGGTAGACAATTTGCACGATGATTTTAGAGTGGTTCGACTACTCAACCGAGTCTACATCCACTACCTTAGCACACCACTAAAGATTTCCCAATTCACTCAACAATGAATTCTTCCTTTTGAGGACAAAGGGTAACCTTACAACCCTATCTTTTCAATGGCTAAGATAGAACCAACTCTAGTTTTTCTCTCAAGGCTAAACTAGAACCTCTCCTTATACAAGGATAGAAAGATGTAAACAAATATACCTCACAAGGTGGGTGTTTACGAGAATTAAGCTCACAAGAGTGTAAAGAATAAAAACACTGAAAAACAAAACACTCTCTATACAATATTTACAAGAGAAATGAAGAAGATAAAGACTTAAACTCGATTTCTCTTGAACATTAAGCTTGGATCTTGTTTCTTGCATTCTTCAAGTGTTCTTGTGGTATTTATATAGTGTGGAATGAGTTTCTAGCCGTTTATGGCCGTTGGAGATGTTTCGGAGCCGTTAGGGATGCAAAATAGCCGTTACCTACAAAAAGTTCAGCATTTACAACACAAGGGATCGATCCCATAAACCAGGGGATCGATCCTTTTTCAAAAAATATGACCGTTACAGTCAAGGGATCGATCCCATAAACCAGGGGATCGATCCTTTTGCACTTGGAGGCTGGAAGCAGAAATTGAACGAATCTGCCAACAAAGGGATCGATCCCTTTTTCCAGGGGATCGATCCTTTTTGCCTTGGAGACTGAAAAAACAACTTTAGTGCAAAAACGGATCATACATGTTTTGAAAAAGATCGGCTAAAGTTAGAAATCATTTGAAACATATTTTTCAAGTTTTTAAGGACTTTTGAATTATTTTTGAAATCTTTAAACAAGTCCAAAAACATTTTTCACATAATTGTTATATCAAAATATTTCTCAACAAAAATATATGATGTACTGGGTGGAAAAATTTTATTACCACAAGCGCCTTAATTTTATGAGTTAGGAATACATTTTAAGATTTATAGTTTAAGGCTTTAAAATTTAAAGTTTGTAATTAAAATTTAAGGTTCATAATTAGGGTATAAGTTTTAAAATTTAGAGTTTAAATTTTAAAATGATAGGTTGAGATTTAAATTTTTACGTATAAATCTTGAATTCTAACGTAAACTTTAAACTCAAACCACAATCCTTAAATTTTAAAGGCCTAAACTTAAACTTTTAAACAATAAACACTAAATTATATCCCTAAAATTAGAATACTTTTTGGAAACAAAATGTTTTTATCCCGGTGCTCACCCATATTACAAAATCCAACACCTGTATTTTCCTTTTCTGCCTCTTTTCTGCTTTGACTCGATCTTCTATCCCCGTTCCCTGCCTAGTCAATTAACAAGAAATTTTGATTTGAGTTTACAATCGTCAATTTCGCTTTTCGTTGGAGTTCAATCGAATGGCTGATAAGAAAGGCAAAGCCGAAGGGAACGATTCGGACGATAATGATGGGACCGAGAACGACGAGTCTCTCTGCAACCGAGTTATCGCTACTCTCAAAGGTTTTATTTTCTATTCATAGGGTTCATTTTTTGTTTTGAAACTTGAAGGTTGAACTGATCCAAAAAATGCCCTTACAATTTGTGATCCTTGTGTTCTGTAGAAGGAGGTGACTTAGATAGCTTAAGCTTGAAAGAACACAAAGCTTATTTGAGAAACCATGGCCTCCGTATCACAGGCACTAAGACTGTGTGTCAACGGAGAATTCTTGAGCATTGGGAGAGCGACGAATCTGTCTGCAATCGAGTCGTCGCTATTCTCAAAGGTTATCTTTCTCTCCTTAGAATTCAGTTTTTTTCTTTTGAAAGTAGATGGTTGAATTTGTTTTGAAAAATGCCCTTACAACTTGCGATACTTGTCTTCCATAGAAGGAGGTGAATTAGAAAGCTTAAGCTTGAAAGAACTCAAAGCTTATTTGAGAAACTATGGCCTCCGTATCACAGGCACTAAGGCAGTGTGCCAACAGAGAATTCTTGAGCATTGGAGGTATTTAAATTCCTATTTCAATTTCAACTAATTCGTTTCCCAACTTAATTTCCATATCATCAGTAGGGATGACACTGAGGAAAAAGAGAAAGAGGAAGACAAAGGGAACAATTCGGATGATAATGATGGGACTGAGAATGGAGAATCTCTCTGCAATCGAGTCATCACTGTTCTCAAAGGTGATTCTTCTCATCTTAGAATTCATTTTTTTTAATTTTGAAATTAGAAGATTGATTTGATCCAAAAAAATGCCCTCACAATTTTTTTATCCTTGTATTCCATAGAAGGAAGTGACTTAGAAAGCCTGAGCTTGAAAGAACTCAAAGCTTACTTGAGAAACCATGGCCTCCATGTCACAGGCACTAAGGCAGCGTGTCAACAGAGAATTCTTGAGCATTGGGAGAATGATGAATCTGTCTGCAAACGAGTCGTCACTATTCTCAAAGGTAATTCTTCTCTTCTTTGAATTCAATTTTTTGTTTAAAAAGTAGAAGATTAAATTTGATCCGAAATTTTCCCTTACAATTTATGATCCTTGTGTTCCATAGAAGGGGGTGACTTAGAAAGTTTAAGCTCGAAGGAACTCAAAGCTTATTTGAGAAATCATGGCCTCAGTATCACAGGCAGTAAGGCAGTGTGCCAGCAGAGAATTCTTGAGCATTGGAGGTATTTAAATTCCTAATTCAATTTCAATTATTTCGTTTTACCCCCTTTAAGTTGACTAAATTTTCATATCATCAGTGGAGATGAAACTAAGGAAGAAGAGGAAGAAAAAGGGAATGATTTGGACGACCTTGATCAGATGCAGAACAGCGAATCTCTCTGCAATCGAGTCATCGCTATTCTCAAAGGTCATTTTTCTCTTCTTAGAGTTCAACTTTTCACTTTTTTCTTTTGTTTCGGAAATAGAAGACTGAATTTGATCCAACAAAACTGCCCTTTCAATTTATGATCTTTGTGTTCCACAGAAGGAGGTGATTTAGAAAGCTTAAGCTTGAAAGAACTCAAAGCTTATTTGAGAAATCATGGCCTCCGTATCGCAGGCACCAAGGCAGTGTGTCAACAGAGGATTCTTGAACATTGGAGGTATCTAAATTCCTATTTCAGTTTCAATTAATTCGTTTCCCCCCTTTAAGTTGATTTAATTTTCATATCATCAGCGGAGATGAAACTGAGGAAGAAGAGGAAGATGAAGACCAAGGGAACAATTTGGACGATAATGATCAGACCGAGAATGATAAATCTCTCTGCAATCGAGTCATTGCTATTCTCAAAGGTCATTTTTATCTTCTTAGAATTCAGTGTTTTTGTCCTGAAAATAGAAGATTGGATTTTATCAGATAAAATGTCCTTACAATTTAAGATCCTTGTGTTCCATAGAAGGAGGTGACTTAGAAATCTTAAGATCGAAAGAACTCAAAGCTTATTTGAGAAATCATGGCCTTCTTAGCACAGGCACTAAGGCACTGTGTCAACAAAGAATTCTTGAGCATTGGAGGTATCTAAATTCCTATTTCAATTAATTTGTTATCCCCTTTAATTTTGATTAACTTTCAAATCATCAGTGGTGATGAAACTGAGGAAGACGAAGACGAAGGGAATGATTCGGACGATAATGACCGGACTGAGAACGACAAATCTCTCTGCAATCAAGTCATCGGAATTCTCAAAGGTCATCCCTCTCTTCTTAGAATGCAGTTTTTTGTTTTGAAAATAGAAGATTGAATTTGATCCGAAAAATGCCCTTACAAGTTACAATTTATGTTTCTGTTGTTCCATAGAAGGAGGTGACTTAGAAAGCTTAAGCTTGAAAGAACTCAAAGCTTATTTGAGAAATCATGGCCTCCTTATCACAGGCACTAAGGCAGTGTGCCAACAGAGAATTCTTGAGCATTGGAGGTAATTTCTTCACATTTTTAGAATTTTCTTTTGGGATAAAGCATTATTTAGTCCCCTGTTTTGACCATTTTTCTCACATTAGTCCCTGAGGTTTTTTTAACCACATTAGTCCCTGAATTTGTGTTTTGTAACACAAGGTAGTCCTTCCTATCAGCACCGTTAGTTTATAATTTTTTGGTCCACATTAGTCCCTGGATTTGTTTATTTTTGGTCCTCATTAGTCCCTTAATTTGTTTATTTTTGGTCCACATTAGTCTCTAGCATTTTTATTCATGTTTTTTTTATTATTATTATGAACAACCAACTTTAGGATGCCGCAACTCCACCATAAGTGTCATAATAAGTAAGTCAGATCATAGGTATGATTTGTGAATTTCAATTTGGCACTAATGGATCAAATTAGAACTTTATGTGCTAAGCGAATCGAAGTCTCAAAGTGCAACTTGAAACCCAAAAATCTAGGCATGACAGTTTTGAGTAGCTAACTTTTGGCCTTCGTATATAGCATCTCTAACATCCATAATTCCATTATTACTTCTAATTTGAAGTATGATATGTGAGCTTCGCTTGGGTATAAAATACATCTCTAGATTCTTTGTATATTGCGAGTTATAAATGTTCAAAATAGGCTAGTTGAAACTGCCATACCCAGATTACTGGGTTTCTCTTAATACATAAAGTTATAATTCGAACCATCAGTTCCAAATTGAAGTTCACACGTCATACTATAAGCATCGCACGGTGGAGTTTCGGCTCCCTAAATTTGGTTGTTCATAACTGAAAAACCCATGCACAAAAATGCTAGTGACTAATGTGGATAAAAAATTATAAACCAATGGTGTTAAGTGGAAGGACTAACTTGTGTTATTATAGAATACAAATTCAGGTACTAATGTGGTCCAAAAACACTTGACCAAGGTGGGAGAAGTGGTCAAATTTGGGGACAAAATCATGCTTTGTCCCGTTTCTTATGATTTTATGTTTCCAGTAGACTAAATCTATCGTGAATTAACAATACATTCTCTTTTTTCTTTTCTCAGAATAAAAGAAGGTAATGCTGAAGCCTTTTATCCCAGGTCATCCTTTTTCATAGACTGTACCGGTAAATTGCCTTTTATTAACTTTTTTTCTCATTTAAGTTAATGTTTCGGCTATTCGAGGGAGTAATTTGTAGTTATTGTCTTAATAATGCAGGTGATGTTTGTAAAGGAGATGTTGTTTTGTTTACTCAGAAGGTTTATAAAAAGTAATCCCTTATCCAAGCTAACGTTGCAATCTCTTTCATTGCAGATATTCTATATTTTATCCATTTCTCATTTTTGGGCTATGTAATCAAGGGTTGGATTTTGAAACAGGTTTGATAATATGTCTAGGCGGAGACTTCTGGGGAAGAGAACTATTGCAGGAAGGGTTGTTAAGGAAAGCTATGGCAAAGCCAAACAACAACATACATTTACGGTAATTCCAACACTATCTTATGTTAGGGAGATAAAAGTCCATTAAGTGGCACATATTTTTTGTACCCAGAACAAAAATATGTTTAAAAACGGTTGATTTTAGCAAGCTGAGTGATTGTTAGCGATAGATTACTATTGTTCCTTTCATGCATTTTCTGTGATTTCTCTTCCTCTTTCCCAATAATTTGTTTGCGAATTTGATGACTGTATTTACCAGTTCCACGTTTTTTATGTATTAGGTTGAAGTATTATGGAGCAAGGGGACTACGAAATTGCCCCTGTTATTTCCTTTGCTCGTAAAGGGTCGTAACCTTTATAAATCGAGAACTTACAGACAGGCAAGTATTTGGCTGAAAAACCAACATTTTTAGGTAATACCAATTATAAACTTGGTTTGTTTATACATTTTTTTCTACACCAGCGCTGGTGTGATGAGGCTGAAAGAAGAAATGTAATTGCTGAGAAGCACAAACGAGGCAAAGCTGCAAGACTGGTTAAAGCAATGGAAAGAATAAGGAAGTGGTCTGCTGATGTTGGTATGTAGGGGAGAGATGGTGAAAGCTAACTATGTTTCTGAAATCCCATTTCTCTTGATTATTGGGCTACTGAAATTTTAAATCACATGTTACTTATTTTATAATTAGGTACAAAACACCCAAGGTGTTTACATCAATCGAGACCATTGAAAAACAGAAGACCATCTAAACGTGAGAGGGAGAGGGCAAAGATTGATATGGCACACAGAAAAGCTTTTATTCCAAGGTTATGGCATACAGGTAATGTTTACCAAGTGCCTTCTCCAGTTGGACAACTGAAAAAGAAGCAAAAGTCAAGATCAAGTGTCTCTGATACTTCCATTGTAACTC
Source organism: Hibiscus trionum (assembly GCA_030270665.1). Taxonomy (NCBI): domain Eukaryota; kingdom Viridiplantae; phylum Streptophyta; class Magnoliopsida; order Malvales; family Malvaceae; genus Hibiscus; species Hibiscus trionum. The sequence goes on along the minus strand of BSYR01000006.1, from coordinate 24,119,307 downwards.
GTATTGGAGGGTTAGTAGCTGGACGTGGACCAGCAGTGCGCAAATGTAATCATTGTGGTGGGAGGCATTCAGGAGAATGTTGGAGGACTTTGGGAGCGTGTTTCAGGTGTGGTTCCAAAGACCATTTCCTTAGAAACTGTCCTAGGAGGCCAAGTGCTACCTCTGTACCGTCTGAGAGGCCGAGTGCTACCCCTGTACTGTCTGGGATGCCGCGTGCTACTTCTGAACCGTCTGAGGGGATGAGTGCTACCTTTGGACCATCTGAGAAGCCGAGTGCTACCTCTGCACCGTCTGAGAGGTCTACTCCAACAACTCAGCAAGATGGTGATGTTGGTATGTAATAGAGCAAGATAGTGAAAGCAAACTATGTTTCTATGAAGTCCATTTCTTTTGAGCTACTAGAATTTTACATCACATGTTCATTTATAATTAGGTTTGAGTGCTACCTTTGTACCATATGAGAGGCCTACTCCAACAACTCGGCAAGATGGTGACGTTGGTATGTAAGAGAGCGAGATGGTGAAAGCAAACCATGTTTTTGTGAATTCCGTTTCTTTTGACTTTTGAGCTCCTGGAATTTTACATCACATGTTTCTTCTTTCATAATTAGGTATAAAACACCAAAAGCATTCACATCAATCAAGACGATCGCAAAAGAGAAAAGCAAGTGAACTTGAGAAGGGAAAGATTGATAAGGCAGACGGAAAAGCCTATATTCCAAGTGCTTGGAATACGGGTAACATGTACCAAGTATCTTCTCCAGTTGGACAAGTGAAAAAGAAGCAAAAGTCAATGTTAAGAGTCTCTAATACTTCTTATACTGTAACTAGTACTGGAGGGTTAGCAGGGGGCCCATCAGTGTGTAATCATTGTGGTGGGTGGCATTTTGGAAAATGTCGGAGGATTTCAGGAGCATGTTTCAGGTGTGGTTCCAAAGACCATTTGCTTAGAAGCTGTCCTCGGAGGAAGGGTGCTACCTCAGTACCGTCTCAGAGTCCTACTCTTACTGCTCATAGACGCGTGAGGCCAGGTAGAAAAGAGAGATTAGAGAGGAAACAAAAACATATTCATTCCACTGAAGATACGGGTGTCATTCTTCATTCCAATGCTGACGCCGTTCCAAATTCTTATCAACCTCAACAAAGCTTTCATCACCAGAGTGCACCTCACCAGTTTGCCGGAAATGATATTGGATCCACTTTTCATCACCAGAGTGCACCTAACCAGTTTGCCGGAAATGATATTGGTTCCACTTTTCATCACCAGAGTGCACCTCACCAGTTTGCCGGAAATGATATTGGATCCACTTTTCATCACCAGAGTGCACCTCACCAGTTTGCCGGAAATGATACTGGATCCACTTTTCATCACCAGAGTGCACCTCACCAGTTTGCCGGAAATGATATTGGATCCACTTTTCATCACCAGAGTGCACCTCACCAGTTTGCCGGCAATGATATTGGATCCACTTCAGCAATGGTAAGACCATTGCCTTCCATACCTTATATGGATCCACAGTATCAAGGATTCAACAACTCTTTCCGCTGAAGTTGACAAGCTCTTATAAAATCACCTTCTGTTGTAATTATGAATGTAGAAAGAGAATATTTTCACTCTGTTTTCATTAGGATGCCACAGTGCAGGAGCAAGTGGCCGCGAGTTATATTCTCAGCATGGAAACCATATACTTTAGGAAATAAAACTTCTGATCTTTTCATAAAATGAAATGGTAATGTGGTTGAACAATGGAATTCTTTGCTCGAAATTCTCAGCTATATATATATATATATATATATATATATATATATATATATATCACTTTTGGTACTCTTGAATGTAGGGCCACGACTTGTTTCTGTTGATATTTAATAGTGTATGGTCTGTGGATTTTCTAGGCGAACAGTTGGGTCTTATATGAGCCAATGATTAGGCATTGATAGCCACCTGCGACAAGTAGTAGCCACCTGCGAGTATCTGTTCTGAATATACTCTCAACCATTTGACAGTACATGCGCAATCATCACCCAAAATTACCCGCCTCTGTTACGATAATTAAAATTTTAATTGTTTTCAATTTAGAAAGGTTGTTTGGATTCTGATCACTTGATAGTTCGAGTTTGTCTTAAAAAATATTCAGCTGAATACTAAAACTGAATAAATTATCGTGTACAAATATTTTTGTTTATACATTTTAAGAATCTAAATAATTAAATCTCCCTTATTTTAGTTCGGCCCAAATAATCTAAAAATAAATAATTATATCATGAGCGCTATTCAACACGTCATCTATGGTCTCGACAAATAAAACACTCATTAATTTTTTTGTGTTATTTTTTTATCAAATAAATTTTCACTCTACTGTAAATCAAATTTAAAAAAACAATTATTACCATAGATAACATGAAAAAATTAATAAAATATTTAATATTTATTTGTTGGAACCATGAATGATCCGATAAATAGAGCCCTGTTATAATTTCTCCCAAAAATGGGTTTAACCATAATATTTTTTTGACCAAAGGTTTAACCGTAGTATCACTATAATGAAACCGACATGAATCTGATAATGGACAAATAAAGGCGAGGCCCAAATATTTGTGCCTCAATTAAGTCTAACTTTCCTTTTCGCCACGCCACCAGCAACCAGCCAGCCCAGCCATTTTTCCTCGTCATTTTCAACAAATTTTCACAGCTTATTTTTGCTATATTGATCTCGTTTTCTTCATATTTCTGATTTCGAACTCAGATTCGAAGGGATGAACTCTCTTTTCGTGTAGAGAACAAGAGGTGAATGATTTAACTTTATATTTGCCTTCAATTCTTAACTTGCAGTTCAGATCGGATCCAGGTCTCCGCTCTCTTCCCGATTCTAATTTTCATTTCCTGATCCTGAATTTTGACTGTTTAGTTGCTTCCTTTTTTTTTAAAGAGTTGAACCTCAGTTTCGTGTTGATATATAGATATTCTAAAATTTGTTTGTAAGGTTTGAGAGAAATAGAGAGTTGAAAAGAAGAAGAATCGATGGAGTGGACGACGTTGCAACACTTGGATCTACGCCATGTCGCAAGAGGCATTCTCAAACCGTTGCAGCCGCACGCTGCAGCTTTTCATCCTACTCTGGCTCTTGTTTCTGCGGCAATCGGCACTTACATCATCGGTAATGCCGACTACGACTACAGTACAACCTTTGTCAATGTTTGTTTTTAGAATTTGGATAGGTTTTGGATTTTATTTTTAAACTTTGATGATAAATCTGCTTTAAAAGAAGAAAAAAACATTTTGGATATTTTTTGGTTGCAGAATTTGATGCATTAACTGGAAGTAAGTTAGCTACTATAGACATGGGTTCGCCAGTGGTTCGGATGGGTTATAGTCCTACAAGTGGTCACTCCGTCATTGCTATTCTTGAGGTTGGTTCCGCAATTTTAACGTTAGCTTCTATCATTATTCATTACCTCAAAAGGAAGGGGGGAATTGCATTCAATTATTACTAAGATTGGTATTAATACAATCATTAAATCAGTTGACGGAGATGGTAGACCATGCTAAGATTGGTATTAGTTCAGTCTTAAGATTTTTACTGCCATTACACGGGATTGTTTATAAGTAATCCGGTACGAGGTAATAGTTTGAATTTTATATTTTGTTCCTAATAATGTAGAGGCATTTTAAAGTTGGGTGTGCTATTTCAGTGTGTGGCATTGATCTTTTAGATAGCTGACTAAGATTAAGCTTCTTTCGTATTTTAAGAGGGTTTAGAACCTATCCATGCTAGTGGTGTATTCTAGGGGTCATATATTTCATGTGGTTGTTCCGAAGTTTGAGAAAGTGATGCCAAGTTGTTCCGAAGTTTGAGAAAGTGATGCCAAGCAGTCTATATATATATATATATATAATTAAAATCCCAGTGGCTTATTCTTGATGTTTTTCTCAAGGTCACTGCCACAACAGACTGTACCCCTTTTATTTACTTAAGCATTAGATTACATTTTGAAGATGAAGTATTCACATCCTCTGACATTTTGATGTAATGCAGTAATGGGTATGGTTGTTGTCTTTAACCTCCTGCTTTTATGTGAAAGGATCCCTCTTATTTTTTTCCCTTATAGTTCCGCCTGTATGAAGTTTCCTTATGCTAATAGTAACCTTTACCTTTTTCTGAAAATGTCACGTTGCAGGATTGTACAATACGTTCTTGTGACTTCGACGCTGAGCAAACTTGTGTTTTACATTCACCAGAAAAGAAGACGGAACACATTTCATATGAAACTGAAGTTCATCTGGCTTTGACACCTCTCCAACCTGTTGTATTTTTTGGTTTTCACAAGAGAATGAGTGTAACAGGTTAGTTTGATCCATGTCTTATCTGGTAGAAATTTTTTGTACTTGCATCATCATATTATTATACCATGGGAGTTTAATGATGTTTCTAATGTTTTTACTGTCATACATGAAGTTGTTGGGACTGTTGAAGGTGGAAGGGCACCTACAAAAATAAAGACAGACTTGAAGAAACCTGTTGTGAATCTTGCCTGTCATCCTCGGCTTCCTGTTCTGGTACTTTGTCATTTTCCAGTGATAGGTTTTATTTTTATCATATTTATTATCTTTTGTTGCTTTCTGAGATGGTTGTAAATTAATTTATTTGTTCGAGATATTTATTTATTCATTTATGATTTTTTTAAAGATCCAGTTCCAAGTAGTTAACAATTGTTAGAAGTTCCAGTGTTCGGGGATTTTCTAGGATAGGCATGAAACTTGAAACTTAAATCTGTTCTTGGTTTTTTTGGCTTGAGCATTTAATGTACATGAGATATGTAATGTAGTAGGGAAGTGGTGATGCTGATCATGTTTGTTTCATTTAAGAATATGATTGTTGAACTGGATCTTTTCTTCTAGGCTGGAACTGAATTCCCAAAAATTTAGTTGATTCATTTTTGCTAACAGTAAGAAATCTGCTAAATATTCTAAAAATCTGAATAGCTAGCTATCATCTTCTGTTCTGACATATCCAACTATCTAGATGCAATTAATGCAATCTGATCTATTTATATCTCTTATGATCATCTTCATTCTTATGATTAAGAATGTACTGAAAAGCTGTTTGTTTTCTGGGTCCTGTCACTTCCTTTTTGGAAAACGAAAGTACGTAGCATATGCAGAAGGTTTGATTCGGGCCTACAACATTCATACATATGCTGTTCTTTATACGCTACAACGTAAGTTGAGGGGAAAATGTTTTTTATTTTACTTTTTTGTATGTTATTATATTAGCCATGCTTAATATCATGCTGCTTTCCTGTTTTGTTTCCTTCAGTTGATAATACCATTAAGCTTGTTGGTGCCGGTGCGTTTGCTTTTCATCCATCCCTGGAATGGATTTTTGTTGGTGATAGACGCGGTACACTTCTTGCCTGGGATGTATCAACAGAAAGACCAATTATGATTGGAATGTAAGTTTTTATCATTTTATTTTTCCTTTTCATCACTTTTTGCCTTGTTTTCCTTACTTTCAAGCCTGTATTATTTGTGTTGATATTAGTAGAAGAAGGCACTTCTTTCTTTGTTGAAATATTCTGTTTTGCCATGTAGTACACAGGTGGGTTCTCAGCCTATCACATCAATTGCTTGGCTTCCAATGTTGCGTTTACTCGTCATTCTTTCCAAGGATGGAACTTTACAAGTTTGGAAAACACGATTGGTAGTTAATCCAAATAAACCTCCGACGCAAGTAAATTTTTTTGAGCCTGCTTGTAAGTACAACAGTAAACTCTCTAGCAAGGAAGGAGGCCAAGATGCATGCATATTTATCTTAAATGGAAATCACATACTCAAGACATTTTGGTGTCTTCTTTGCAGCAATTGAATCACTGGACATCCCACACATTCTGTCTCAGCAGGGTGGGGAAGCAGTTTATCCCTTGCCACATATCAGAGCTTTGGAAGTTCACCCAAAATTGAACTTAGCAGCTCTGCTTTTTGCAGTTAAGAGTGCTCACCTATGTTGTTGCATTATAATCATTTGTTAAGTTCTGATTTAAATATGAATTTTCTGTGATAGAATATGAGTGGTGGTAACAACTTGAAGAATAGGGCTGCTTACACTAGGGAAGGAAGGAAACAGCTCTTTGCAGTTTTGCAAAGCGCCAGGGGATCTTCAGGTGGGTGTTTAATTGATCATCTGTCTATACGTCCTTTGTTTCATATGAAGAAAATAATCTGTTTTAAAATAATTTATGCCAGTCTAATTTCTCAATGTACCTGGATGTCAACTGTGAAGGGTCTTAAGGTATATTATTGGAACATTTTCTTTCAATATAGGATGACACATTTCTTTCAGGGCACAAATCTTGTACAAAGATTTCCTCGTTGAGGTGATCGAAGCAGAACTGAATGTTTTGTTCTCTTGGACACTGCTTTTACAGAATCCGTGTTCATCTTATCTCGACTCTTGAGAAAATTGCTGAGTTTTTATGTTGAAATGTTGTGTGCATTTGCTTTCTCGCTAAAATTAAGTACAGCTGTCTATGCCTTTTCATGCTTCTCTCTACATTATGTATTTTTTTTTTGTAAATCACTACGAATATTCTTTGATGTTATATCCTGGATTATCTGGACTCTTCATTTTTCCTCAAATATCCATATGAGACACCTATACACAGTACATGTTCGGACATGGTATTGAGGGTATGATCCACCATATATATTGAAAGACATAAAAATTAAGCATGCCTGTGTGGGGACACCTCCGTATCTGACACTCGCGGCTCGCCTCACGAGTCTTTGTAACATAGGTGCTATCTTGCTTGACTTTTTGACTATATTTGCTGAAAGTGAATATCATGTGCAGCATCTGTCTTAAAGGAGAAGCTTTCATCCATGGGCTCCTCTGGAATTTTGGCTGATCATCAGCTTAAAGCAGAACTGGAAGAGCAACATATTAAGGGGTAAGTTTTGTGAAGCAAAAATACTGCTTGTGGTAGTACAGTTAAGAGTTTAGAATTTAAATCTGGATTTGCAGATAAATGTATTTAGTTTGGAGGTTGAAATGTTTAATTATTTTGGTTTAATTATCATACATTTGTAGCTGTTACATATTATCATGGATAAACATTTACATTGATATGATTCGATTTGATGATACAGTGTTGTAATTTTTATGTAATCATGTATCATTATTGACCATTTATATATAAACTTCATGGCAGCCAAAGTGATCTTACAATTTCAGACATTGCACGAAAGGCATTTCTCTATAGTGTATGCTCCTTTGAACTTCATTCATTCAAATTAACTTTTTTATTTTATATGTTAATTTCTACAATATATATATATATATATATATATATATATATATATATATATATATATATATATTAATGTCATTTTCAAGAACCCTGAACTGTTTGATTTACTTTTACTGGTTACCCTCTCAACTTTTGCAGCATTTCTTGGAAGGTCATGCTAAAACTGCCCCAATATCTAGGCTGCCTCTCATTACTATCGTGGATCCTAAAAATCAACTGAAGGACATTCCTGTTTGCCAGGTACTTTGGTTTGTGATATTGATCATGCATCAATATCTATGTTGCTTTTGTTTGATATTTGATTGACATGACTTACTATATTGGCAGCCATTTCATTTGGAGCTCAATTTCTTCAATAAGGAGAACCGAGTTCTTCATTACCCTGTCAGGGCTTTTTATGTAGATGGTGTGAACCTCATGGCTTATAATCTTTCTTCTGGTGGAGATAGTATATACAAGAAACTTTTCACATCGGTAAATGCTTGAAAAGGTGTATTTTTAATGCTATGACAAGGCTTTGGTTCTTAACAATATACTTTCTTCCAGATCCCAGGAAATGTAGAATATTATCCTAAACGTATGGTTTATGGTAAGAAGCGGCATCTATTTCTCATTGTTTATGAGTTTAGTGGCACCACAAATGAAGTAGTCTTCTATTGGGAAAATACTGATATAAAGTTGGCCAACAGCAAAGGAAGCACGATCAAAGGTATGTTTGTTTCCATAATTTTTTTCTTACTATATATGTCTACTATTTGTTTATGATATTTTCGTTTTCAATTTGTAGGTTGCGATGCAGCATTTATTGGCCCCAATGAAAATCAGTTTGCTATTCTTGATGAAGATAAGTCTGGACTGGCTCTGTATATTCTTCCAGGAGCGGCTTTACAAGAAGCTAGTGAAAAAAATGGTGCAGTTGAACCAAATCTTTTACCTGATCAACCTGTGGAAGCAAACACTAATTCTATTCAGGGTCCTATGTCATTTTTGTTTGAAACTGAAATTGACCGAATATTTTCCACTCCTATAGGTGATTGGGCTCATATGATCCTCATATTAGATATCACCATTTGTAAGACATGATACTGATAAGTATGTGATTTCAGAGTCCACTTTGATGTTTGCTTGTAATGGGAAGCAGATTGGCTTGGCAAAGTTAGTTCAAAGTTACGTTCATCCATCATCTGATGGCCACTATATATCAACAAAAACAGAGGGGAAAAAGTTTATAAGGTTAAAAGCAAATGAGATTGTGCTTCAGGTGAGTAATTCAACTTTAAGGATGGTTTTTGAGGTGCTTCATTTCATGAAAGCCTTTTATATAATAAAATTCATCGAAGTACATTGTTTATATAATCTTTAAATAAAACAACTAAAAACCCCTTTTTAAGTAAACATGAAATTAGTAGATTTGTATACAAATCCTTTACTACTATACCTGTGACCATTTGTTGAAAATTTATATAAATATGTTTATTAACATAATATGTTTCTTTCACCTATACCGTGGATGTGGCAAAATCTAGTATGTATGCAAGTATAAAGAATCTAAAAGCAAATTTGCTTTTAATTTGTTAACCGAATTTTCCTGTTGCAGTCTCACCTGTCCACTTTGTATGGTTCCTCCGTAAAGTTGCAAAGGCCCGTGCCTTTTTTTAAATTCTTCACTTAATTTTAATGGAATCTCAATCTACTTTTAGCATGTTTATCATTCCTGATTCATGAAAGATTTGTTAATTGGCTTTATTCTTGTCTAAGATCCTAACACTGCTATATTTACCCAAAGTATTGATGAAATTAATAACATCGATGGCTGATTTCTCTTGAACCATCGATTCAACTGCTAATGAAACATATGCATTTCTGTGCAAAAGGAATTGCATTAGTTTCTTGGAACTGAATACATACATATATGCACATACACAAGCTAATACAAATCTATTATACTTTTTTCTATTTATACCTTTATGTCTGTGTATAAATTATGTATGGTCTATCTTGTTTGCCTGTGTTTTACTTCAATAATATGGGTTTGGATTTTAACTGCGTTGTTTTCCAATATCTGCAGGTGCATTGGCAGGAAACTCCTAGAGGCTATGTTGCAGGAGTATTAACTACTCACAGGGTGCTTATGGTTTCAGCAGACCTTGATGTACTTGCAAGCAGTTACTTGAAATTTGACAAAGGAAATCCTTCAATATCCTAAATACGTAATGCACAGCATAAATCATGGCATAAAATACGTACATGCATACATGATTTCACATACTTAAGTAAAAAGTAAATATGTCCATGGATGCTTGTAAAAGTATATGCATGTTCTAGTCCTTTTGTTTTCTGCCTGATAGCAACTGAAAATATCCTTTTTTTCCCCTTATGGTACTAACAGAAAGTCAATTTCATGAATCAGTGTCATCTTTCTTTGACTCCCATTGGAACAATACCTGCTTCCTCTAGCTGTGAATGCTGATAGGCTAACAGCTATTTAATCTTAGCATTTATTTTTCTTTTTGTCTTCCATTATTTTCTTTTCTCTGTTTTGCTCCTTTGTACCATTTCCCCCATGGAATTAGACTCTTGTTTTGCCCGAGCCAAGTATATTTGTCAGGACTTAACTAATTAAATTCAACCTCTTTTATGCCTTAAGGAAATAATTTTTTTTATCAACAATACGTGGTTAGCCTTGTATATATTTGCGTGCATCCTTGTACTAATACATGCATCTCATGTATCTAGGCAAGATGAATAAATTTGTTTTACTTTAACTCATGTGCACTTTAGATCCCTTTTGTGGGTTGGACCTGCACTTCTTTTTTCTACTGCAACTGCAGTTTGTATTTTAGGATGGGATGGGAAAGTGAGGACTGCACTCTCCATTAGCATGCCAAATGCAGGTTTTTATTCTTGTTCCCAATATTTTTACACCATTATATTGTATCAAATGCAACTTTCTGCTGCATATTATTATGTGGAGTTACTGAGATCTTCTGTTCTACAGCTCTGCTTGGGGCTCTAAATGATCGGTTGCTGCTAGCTAGCCCTACAGATATAAATCCTAGACAAAAGAAGGGTATTGAGATTAAGAGCTGCCTTGTTGGGCTTCTTGAACCTCTTCTTATTGGTTTTGCTACCATGCAACAAAACTTTGAGCAGAAGCTGGAACTTTCTGAAATACTCTACCAAATAACATCAAGGTTTTACTACCCCTTTGTGTATTTTTCATGTTTTTTTTCCTAATGTTACTCAGATGATTGAAGTCTTGCTCGGGTTTGATGTGAAAAATGTAGCGTTTTTTTTAATAGTTTTTAGCTTTTAATTACTATAGCAGTGTGGATTCATGCATGAACTTGACATCTGACTTCTATATTTTTTTACCTTCTTAAAGGTTTGACAGCTTACGTATCACTCCTCGATCTCTTGATATTCTAGCTAGAGGTCCTCCTGTTTGTGGTGATCTTGCAGTATCATTATCGCAAGCAGGTCCACAATTCACTCAGGTAGATGGACAATTCTGTTTTATGTCTACATTCCATTACCCTTTTGTTTTTGGTTCTGAACTTGCTATAAAACTAACTTAGGTGCTGCGGGGACAATATGCAATCAAAGCACTTCGTTTTTCTACTGCTTTATCTGTACTGAAGGATGAGTTTGTGCGTTCTAGAGATTATCCAAAATGTCCACCAACCTCTCATTTGTTCCACCGGTTCCGCCAATTGGGATATGCCTGCATCAAGTAAGTAATCACAACCATTGAGTTTAATTTTTCTCTCTGATGTGTTTCTTGGTTTTGTAAACGACTTTAATGAGCTAGTCAATTACCTTATTTTTCGATGGTTGAGTGGATAGAAGACCCTTTGTGAATATGTTGGTTACTGATTTTGGGATATATGACTGGTTTTTGCTATTGTTGCCTATTTTATTTAGTATTCATACAAATTTTCTCTTTGTTTAATTTTGGGATATATGACTGGTTTTTTCTATTGTTGCCTATTGTATCTTTATTTTAAAGTTACCCGTGCCCTTTATGTTCTTTATCAAAGGTTCAGAACATATAAAATAATGTCATGCATTTTAGTTTAAGCATCTGTATTTAGAATTATCATTATGATATCATACAACTTCATTAAGAGCATTACACAGGAATCTGCTGATCATTAACATTGTTGTGCCTTGTGACTGAATTGTCATTATATGGTCCCATTTTTGGCTTTGATGAGATTCAAATTTTGGAACTGCAGGTATGGTCAGTTTGACAGTGCAAAGGAAACTTTTGAAGCCATAGCAGACTATGAAAGCATGCTAGACCTGTTTCTATGCCACCTCAACCCCAGTGCAATGCGGCGTCTTGCTCAGAGGCTCGAGGAAGAAGGTGCTGATTCAGAATTGAGGCGATATTGTGAAAGGATTTTACGAGTCCGCTCAAGTGGTTGGACACAAGGCATTTTTGCCAACTTTGCTGCTGAAAGTATGGTTCCCAAGGGGCCTGAATGGGGTGGTGGAAACTGGGAAATCAAGACCCCTACAAACTTAAAGAGTATTCCTCAATGGGAGCTTGCTGCAGAAGTTATGCCATACATGAAGACCGATGATGGTGCCATTCCATCAATTATCACAGATCATATTGGTGTTTACCTTGGTTCAATCAAAGGAAGAGGGAACATTGTTCAGGTAAAGGAAGGTAGCTTGGTTATACCTGCAGTAGGTGACAGTAAGCCAAATGGAGTACATACTTCTATGGCTCAAACTGTAGATAGTTCTAAGGGATTTCCAGTTGGTGAAACCAAGGTTGGTTCGTTGATGGGTCTGGAAACATTAATCAAACCAAATCAAAGTTCCGCTGCAGCTGATGAACAAGCTAAAGCTGCAGAAGAATTTAAGAAAACAATGTATGGCACAGCTGATGATGGTAGCAGCAGTGATGAGGAAGGAGTATCAAAAACTAAGAAGTTGCAGATCAGGATACGAGACAAGCCGACTTCAGGTGCCGTGGATGTCAATAAGATTAAAGAAGCAACCAAGCGACTTGGTGATGGCTTGGGCCTACCTATAGCCAGGACAAGATCTTTGACTGGCATTTCTCAGGATCTTGGTCAGATTCAACAGCAACCTTATCCTGCTACCAGTGCTTCTGTGACTAATCCTACAGTGTCTGCCGCTGGAGATCTCTTTGGCACTGACTCATGGGTACAACCTGCATTGGCATCACAATCAGCTCCAGCAATCAAAGGTGTGGGGACTGCTGCTGGTCCTATACCAGAAGACTTTTTCCAGAACACAATACCATCCCTCCAGGTTGCAGCTTCTTTGCCTCCTCCTGGAACTTATCTTTCAAAGTTGGACCAAACTTCTCAAAAAGTTGAAGTTGGGGGGAAGGTACCACCTGACCATGTAAATGCACCTTCATCTGATATTGGCCTCCCTGGTGGTGGGGTTCCACCTCAGTCTGCTGAACAACCAATTCCTACCGAGTCTTTTGCACTTCCTGGCGGTGGTGTTCCTCCTCAATACACAGCTGCACCTGCTGGCATGCCACAGCCTCAACTTCAGTCCGCTCAGATTCCATTATCCACACAGCCTCTTGACCTTAGTGCTCTTGGAGTCCCAATCCCTGCAGAGTCTGGAAAACCAACTTCCTCTGAACCTGCTCCAGCATCTGTGCGTCCTGGACAGGTGAATATTTACATTATGCTATTTTTTCTGTGTTCCTTTCCGTTCCTGATTGTAGGATGCACTTGCATTTTATATATATATACAAAAAGCTGTTTGTGCCCAATAACTTCAAGTTGCTTTATTGCTGTCAGGAAAAAAAAGGTTTATTTCTAAGTATTTGGAATAAAGGTTCTTTTGACCGTTTTGGTTTTCTACTAAGAATCTGTCCTTGCGACTTGACAGCTTACTACTTTCATTCTCTGGAGATTTGTTTATCACATCGCTTCCTCTATTCTTCCATTTACTATATTTTCTCTTTTGGTAGGTTCCACGTGGGGCAGCTGCTGCCATATGTTTTAAGACTGGACTTGCTCACCTTGAGCAGAATCAACTCCCTGATTCATTATCCTGTTTTGATGAAGCTTTTCTGGCACTGGCTAAGGATAACTCTCGTGGAGCTGATATTAAAGCTCAAGCTACTATCTGTGCTCAATATAAGATAGCTGTAACCCTTCTTCGGGTATGTCATTGTTTTCCTGGCTCCAAATTAATTAGAACTTGAGTCAAGCATCTGAGGAAAAATAACAAGCATTTTTCTCAGGTTTAGTTGTCTGAAGACATAAAATGGATTGTTGATGATGTTTTATTTATTTATTTTTCAAACATTTAGGTTCAATGTTCTCTCTCTTCTGTGGGCTATCTCGATTCTGTCCTCCATCATTTCACATGCAGATAACATGATTAAGATCTTATTTAGGCTCTTTGATGTTACTAGCAGTTTTTAGTGTTTCTCATCAGTGTAACTCTGTAGTCTTTGTATTGGATCCATGGTGCTAGATATCATACAATGAACTTATCTGTGATTTCTACTGAAGAAGAATGTAAGTAGTCTGGGTACCTGGACCATTATTCGTAGCATACAATTTAGTTTTGATCTTTACAAGCTGAGTAGTTTATGCTAATTATTATACTTTGACGGTTCATGAATTCAAAAGTCAGTATCTAAAGGGTTGTGGCGGATAGGCTAAGCTTAGTAATAGAGTTTACTTTATGCCCATTTAACAGTCCTCCCAAGCCTCAACTTTTATGCTATATTTGGGAACATAAAATTGTTTTTCGTGACTTGATATATATTGCTTTGGTTCCCCTGCAGGAAATTCTGAGATTGCAGAAAGTTCAAGGCCCAAGGGCACTCAGCGCAAAAGATGAGATGGCTAGACTATCTAGACATCTAGGTTCTTTGCCTCTACAGGCTAAGCACCGAATAAATTGCATTCGCACTGCCATAAAACGAAATATGGATGTTCAGAACTATGCCTATGCGAAACAGATGCTTGAACTTCTCCTGTCTAAGGCACCTCCTGGTAAGCAAGAGGAATTGAGGAGCCTGGTCGACATTTGTGTCCAGAGGGGTTTAACCAACAAATCCATTGATCCGTTGGAGGATCCTTCTCAGTTCTGTGCAGCCACTCTCAGCCGTCTGTCTACTATCGGATATGATGTTTGTGATCTATGCGGGGCCAAATTTTCCGCACTCTCATCTCCTGGGTGCATTATCTGTGGTATGGGAAGTATTAAAAGATCAGACGCGCTTGGAGGGTCTGGGCCAGTTCCTTCTCCATTCGGCTGAGATCATATATTGCCATTTCTATAATCCACCGGGCTCTCTTGGAAGCCCATCCTTGATTTGGGGTTGGTTTTCTCCTATAGGCAGATGCCTCTAACACTGATCTTTTGAAAGTTGAATTCCATCACCATTGAGAATCTAGCAGGGGCCACCAGGTATATGTATAATTTCTCTTTTCATTTGTTTGTATATGATTCTTTTTTCGGAGTCCCCACCCGACCCCCTTTTTTCAGATCATCCTCAGCCTCATTTGTTTGTTGTGCGACTTGGGACCATTCTCTATTGTAATATATATGTAATTTCACGAAGATATTTTTCATTAGTTGGGATTTGGGAACAAATCACGGTTTGTAGTTTACCTTTGGTGACAGATGTGGCATTTCCATGCCTTATAAACAAAATTTTGAATGGTGTTTTTATTCGAGATGGTTTCGTTTTTGTTTGTTCCAATAAAATTTTCAGTAGTGGTGGTGGCATTCTGTTTCATCTCATAAGCGTGGGGGATGTCTGGTATTTTTGAAACGGCCGGTGGTCGCTAAGACAAAAGCCTTATAGTGCGCGTGATGAAGTGCGGCAGGGAAACAATCTATATGGAATAGATGAGTGTTTCACGTTATCTGCTGCTAGAAGCAATATTTGTTAAAGCAAAACCAGTTATTCATGTTTACAGATGCTAGATTACATATGTACTGTCAGTGTGTCTAAGTTTAAATATTTGGTAGCAGTTCAGTATACAAATCTCACCAACCCCAAATCCATCAACTCTGTGCTGACCAAAAAGCATAAAAGATATAACTCTCAACGGTGCAAAAGCAGTCTGAAACTGAAATCATAAGGCATTAGTTGCACAAGCTGTGAAAATGGTTCTTTCCCTTTTCTCTCTAAGCATTTCACTGCTTCATTCCTCACTCCATTTGGCAGCTGCAGACATACCCAGTCCAGCAGCGATTCCAAATCCTTTGCGAAGTCGAGCAGATACCAATCCAGAAGCTTCGGAATTATTAGCTTGTTTGTTCTCGACATCCCCACTGCTGCATGCAGGTAGTCTCTCTTTGCTGTTTCCAGCTCTTCTTCGACGTGATCCGCTGTGTATACTCTCACCTTCATTACAAAAACCAGCATTTCAGCACTTCAAATAAAAACACAAAATAATATATATTCATTTACATAGAGGATAGATTAATTAGCTATGAATGTTTCCGACTATCTACGAAGGATATTGATTTCGAAGCGAACTTACAGCAGGAGATGACCAGCTTCCACATGCAAGAGCAAATGTAACCAAGGGTTCGGACCACTCAAGACCAAACATATGGCGGGCTTTCGCCTCGTCATTTTTAGCTGCTTTAGGACAGGTCTTCAATAGAAAAGAGAGAAAAGGGATAAAAATCCAGTTAGCAATATCAAAATTTTGAAGCAAAATGAATCCAATCCCCTCCCCTGCAAAAGTATATGTACAAGAAAGAAGAACAATGTTTTTATACTTACAAATTTCAAATGGAAAGGCAGCCTTAATATAAAATGCTCAATGGTTATTGCATTTAGCAAGTGTCCTCCCACAGTTATTGTAGCCTGAGGCAGCCATAAACACAGACAAATTTTAAGTCAAAGTGTCCAAAAGCTGATGTCAACAATAAACTCAAAATAGCAACCAGTATCTAATATGGTGAGGACTAGTTAAATGCAGCCGTAAATGTATGAGCATGGAACACAATGGCGCCGATAATAGCATCCGGTGGAAAAGAGAAAAATGGAAATAATAGCATCAAATATGAATGAAACATACCTTTTGCATTAGTGCCACAACTGTTTCAGGAAACTCAGGAACCCCATGCTCCAGTATTGCCTAACAGACACATTGCATAAGAGTTATGCTTTTGCTTATTGCATATTAAGCTCAACAAAGTTTTCTTGAACCCGGAATGTATTAAATTTTTAATCAAAATGAACATTCTTACATTCATAATACAGGAATTATAAGTGTTTATCCAAAATGCAAGCTTCTGCTGGTGGTTGAGACCCTCTAAATTGACAGAGGCTAGCTTCCCGAGTAGAAACCTGAAATAGTAATCGCATATATAGGCTTTGAGTAGAAATGTCACAATTAAGATATCATGCAAGAGAAACCATCCCAAGAACATACTTTAGTTTATTGATAAGAAACAAAGCATTCGTAGTCCGGTTAAGGTCAACTGTTTTCGCTTCAATTGCACAAAGATGTTTATAGGGGCCAATATCTCCATCTTTCATATCTGAACATATACCGTAAGGGTCTCGGAATTCACTCTCTCTAGGTGAAGTACAGGATTCCACGACTTTATCTTTCAAGGTGCTCAACCTTGCAAAAATGCTAAATAAGCACCTTACAATATCCTCAGATATTTTGTTCGGTGTAATGTCGGCTTCCAACATTTTATTGTCCGAAGAACTAGGAGGACTTCCTTGTGCACTTTCTTGGTTTGCTAATCTACCATCTAGCTGGACGGTCAAAAAAACCCACAATTCATAAAACAGCAATGAAGTGAAGTACGGCTCTTCTTTTAACCAGAAATCAGTACATACCTGCACCTTAAGAGGATCCAAACATTTATTTATTGCTTCAAGCTTGATTGGAAGTCTCTTTACTGGAGTCACAATGTTGGTAACTTTCTTATCTGGAGATTGTTTATCCTTCAAAGCATTGGCAAATGATTGGTTTTCTTTTCCTCTGACATCTCCAGAAGCAGAATTGGATTTTGCGGAAGCTTGTCTCCCATTTGTCGGCCTGCTAAAGCACTGTCCCGATCGATCATGACTAGTATCCGGAGGCAATAGCTTTCTGCTTGATACACTTCTGGAAAGAGATGGTTGAGGCCTGGAAATGGTTGGTACAGGACTCATCTCGTTTACAGACAAAGACTTGGAGCGCTGGTGTTTAGTACTTCGATCTGGAGACTGCTCGATGGTGGATTCATTCGAATTCTCCGCAGTCCTTTTGGAAGTTGCATAGACAGCTTCTTGATAAAGCCCTTGCCTAAAACTCACCACTTGCTCTTCAAGCCTAACAACTTCCTCTTCCAAAACAGCTACCTCAGCAAGTAACTCTAGTGTCTGAAAACCCCTCAGAAAACAAAAACAATTCACTCTCGAATCCAAAATTTACATAAAACATGTAAAAAAAATCCAATTTTCAAGTATCTGAACAATTATTCCGCAAATGTAGCATGCAGTTTAAGCCAGGCTTACATATGGAGGTAGATAAGGAGGAAGCCGAGGAAGTGCCCCTAAAGGTCTGGTAAAAGCTCTCTCCAAAGCTCTATGTACATTCTCTTCATGTCTAAGCTTCCTTTTTAGCTTATCAACCTGCAAATTTCACCAATTAACACCTCAAATTTGTAAAAAAACAAAAATGCAAGCAAAAAACCAAGAGGAAATCAATTGAATAGACTAAAAGAGAGTATAATTTATTTTGGTTACATCTTGCAATAAGGCTATTTTCCTTTCCCTGTTTGATCTTCTCCTATTTGTGACTGCTTTGCTGGTACCAAGTGTTCTACTTCCCTGACTCTTCTCCATCTTCTCCTTCTTTGTATAATCCAAAGGAAAAGAAAAATGGTGAGTTTACAGTAAATGAAAAGGATTCATACAAAGAAATAATTGAAAGAAAGAAACTTAAAGAATACACCATTCCTTTCTTGAGACAAGTGTAAGGTCACACTTCAGATTTTTGGATCAAAAGTGCTTCCCTACTCCTCTTTTTTTATGACACACGCAATAATACAGCAAAAAAGAAAAAAAAAGGTGTGAAATTAAAACAATTCCAAAATGTTCAAACCAAAAACAATTCAAAGTTTCAACTTTTAATCCCCAAATAATCAGAGTTTGGACATTCAAACCAACAATTAACAAAAACCCAAATATTGTAAAAACACAAATTAAAGGTAAAAAGAAAAGAGGGAAAAAGAGAAGAGAGAAGCTACTTTATTGTTGTGTCTGTCATGATTTAAAGGAGCTTTCATGGAGTGAAGGGTGGTGCGGACTCTTGTGTTCATCTTCTTCTTCTTCTTCTCTCGATTTAAATACAGAAATCAAACAACCCAACAATATCTACACTTTTAGTCTTTTACTACTACTAATATTTCCATGGCCTGAAAGAAACAATGCAAGCAAAAGTAAGGAAACAAAGCAACAGCCATTGAAATTGCTCTGAGACGAAATTAAAAGAAAAAGGATAAAGAAAGGAAATTTCTTTGAATACCCTTTGTTTATTTCTAAGTTACAGAGCGGGAAAACTTGAAAGTAAAGCGACCAGGAAACAATGCCTGCATGGGTTTTTTACATTGCAAGTTTTGGTTTATTTATATAGTAAAAAAAAAGATCAGATTTTTATATTATTATAAAATATTAATATAAAAGTATTGAAAAGAGTGAATAAGCAAAGAAAACGACGAGGATTTGAGGTTGGAATCGCTATTGAATCCATCCAAGAATGGCGTAACAGATGGACAAACCAGTGCGAAAGATATTAAATACTGCATTTATATAATTATTTATTGATTGATGAAATCTTCATGATATTATTTCTTTTATTAATAAAAACAAAGTTTTGTTTATTTTCAAAGTGATAGAGTGAAGACAAGAGTCATTCACTGCTGCTGCTGCTTCTTCTTCTTCTTCATGTTCAGTTCATCAGCTTCCTTATGAGATCATGGGAGAGGCTTTTGTCATCTTCTATTTCTATTTCTTTTTCTTTTTTTAATATATCTCTTTCTTTATATATTGCTTCGAATTGTTTTATATATATAAAAAATTAATCTGAATCTAATGACCCAAATAGACATGTCAATGCCAAAATAATAAAAATAGACGTATCAGAATGGATTAGTTTAGTCGAATTGTTTGAAAAACTTGTTGTTTTTATGACTGTGTATTGAATACAAAACCTCCATTATTTTTAATTTAGAAGTCAGTTTAAATTATTTATCCTAATTATAGTTAAGTGAAAATTTTAACTTTACAAATTAAATTAAAAAGTTATATCATTATATGCATGTTTTTTAATATCAAATTATTGTAGATCTATCTTCAAGTCTTTCGCATCCACTCTTGTACATGTGATTTTTGAAGCTTCTAGAGGCAATCTTATCCTATTCTCTAACGTTATCGTTGTCAAGTCCATTTAGCCCATCAACTGATTCTATCATCTCACGACCTAACATATGGTATTATCAACTTCAGGACCTAATCTATGGTACTATCAACCTATCAATAGTTATCATTCATAGTACTGAAACCTACCCATTTATAGATGGAAATTTTCTGCCCCTTTTCAGTGCCCCTACTTGTGTTCCACGCTCAAAATTAAGTTTAGGATATAAAGTTTAGGATTTTAGGTTAGGGTTTAGGAGATTTAGGGTAGGGTGTATTTTTTAGGGTATAAGATATATGATTTAGAATTTAGGGTTAAGATTTGAAATTTAATTTTGTAGTATTTTTTAATGTTGAGGTATAAGTAGGGGCACCGAAAAGGAGCAAATGATTTTTATCTCCCGCCTATGGTTTGGAAGATAAATATCCACTTTTTTTAACAAGACATAAATACCCACATTGGCTAGACTAAGAAGCTCTCTCTAGTACCTCAAGCCATTGTTCATCATCTTCCTCACTCCCAATTCTACATTTAAATCAGAAAAAATAAACCGTGTAAAATTTCTATCATGTCCATCAACCCAAACAATGACATTAACTTTTTTAAACAATTATCATATATTTTTTTGAAAATTAACAATTACCATATTAACAATTATCAAATAATTATTATTTTGTATTTGTTTTATTTATGTAATACAAAAAAATAGGAGTAAATTGGCTTTGTAAGTAAGCAACCCAACGTGGCAATTAATGATGAAGGGAAGCTGATACGCGGGTCCTTTGCTTTCGGGTTACTTTGACACATATATAATAATTCATTCATTTTGGATCTTTTCTTACGTTTTTCATTAATGTATTGTGTGTATAGATATAGACGACCTTATAATAAATAGTATTTTGTTTATGTAAAAATAAAGGAAAAAACCAAGATTTAGACATTACTTATCAAGGGTCTAAAGAATTTAATAATAAATAATTAAAGCTGCTCTCTTGTTGTGAATGATTGATGTTTGAGGAAATGAAGATAGATAACCAAGAATTTCATGGAAATTGATTCCTCCCAAAGAAAATAAAAAAAATTTATATGTATTTTAATTGGTTCAGTAAGATAAGATATGATTTTTTAAATATAGTTAATGATTTGAATCTTAGCTTTATAAATTGAGTAAATTAGATTAAAAGAATATTTCTGATAAATATTTACGATGTGTGATTCGAATTATTTTATAAATAAAATAGAAACCGAGAATCTTACATAAAAAAATATTCTTTGATATTTTTGGAGAAATGTCTATTAGTATAGAAATTATTGCCACGCTCAAACCTTAATACATTATATTAACATTGTTTAATCATATTGTATTGAATGTGATTATGTACATATACCATGCTTTTACATGGATTATTTAAAGAAAAAAGGTGAGCAGCTTTAAAGTAAAGTTTGAGAGAGACATTCCCAAGGCGTTAAATATAAATATAAATATAAATATATAATTAGTCATCAGTGTACAATGTGCATGGATTAAATTGAATGATAGTTTTTAGTAGCAGAAGCACGTGAGTGTGCATGTGCTTTCAAGCACAGCCATTCACCCAATCCAATATCTAGTCATTTTAGATACAACTTAAATATCGTACATATTTTTTTAGGTTTACTTTTCATAATAAAATGTCTAGATATTTTTTTAAAGTCTATTTTTATTGCAAAGAATTACTATGCTTAGGAGAATTTATTGAAGATATAAACAAAACTGGAACTTAAACTATCAGAATTTAGATGAAATGTTAATTTCTTTTACACATAAATATGTCTACATGTCACCAAAAAAATTTTAATATTTTTTAAAAATAATAATATCTTTTTTTACTGGAACTACTCAATGAGTTCGGTCACCAATAATTTTAAGTGCACATATTATATCTTAAGAATCGTAAGTTTCGGTCCAACTTTCTAGTAAAATAGAAACATGACTTGACTTTTCTCATCCCAATTAAAATGCTATATAGTTTTGATAATCTTCATCATATATTAAATTTAGAGTGTAATTCATATTTCCGCTTTTAAGAGATGATGTTAAACAAATATGTTATTCGAATCTCAATATTCTCAACTTTGTTGCTATGCTAAATAATGAACTATCTACTATAGTTTGCAATTTTGGAATGAAATTATTGAATTCCCACAAAAGATATTCCAACCCTATGTTTTGGCTCAAAACAAAATTGAAGCTTAGATAGACCTCATTGGAAAGGAAAATCCAAAGTAACTTTTAGCATAAAGATGGGAACATTAAAATCTCCTATAACTTGAGCTCACACACTACAGAGGGAAAGAAATCACATGTTTGAGAATTCAATAGACAATTAGCTTAAAGACATAACACATAAAAGAACAAAGGAAGATCTAAATACAAGCTGTAAACTATGGTTTAGACCCCCCCAAAAAAGAAGGGAAACAACTAGAGTCTAAAACTAATAAAGGTACGAGATGGTCCCAATATTCTCAAGCTACCACTTCATTCAATATAAGTTCTTTTTTGGGTGGTCCTAAACAAGGTGAGAGCCACTTTGGAATTTTGGGGGAATGAGGTTCCAAGTAGGAAAAAAGTGGGAATAAATGCTTAAATTTGATGCAATGCCAATGAAAAACAAGGGGGGGGGGGGGGGGGGGGGTTAAGCAGATCCACATGCAAAAAGATAAGGTTCTATCTCCAAAGGACCAAGAATTAGGTGAACAAATAAGCTTTTGAAGAGGTGACAGTTGGTATATCTGTGTATTACATCATATCATACTTTGATTATTTTTAATATTGTATATTCATATCTTATTTTCATTAAATCTTTATTTCTTTTTAGCATCTAATGTGATCTCATGATAGGTGATCACATATATAGCGAACAAGCTGCTCGAACTCAAATCTCTTAATAATAACAATATTCTCTTTTTTCACTGAAATCACTCAGAAGGATTCTTATACTTTTTTCAAAAGGTAAAAAGACATGTTAAAACTTACTAAAACAAAGGAGTGTAGCTTGGGGTAAAAATACTTTGCCCCTAATCATGCCTCATTTTATGCCCACACTAAAAATTACTTAAAAAATAAATTCTAAACTCTAACCTTAATTTTCACATCCTAAACTCTAAACCCTACACCCTAAAAAACACACCCTACACCTAATTCCCTAAACCCTAACCACAACCCTAACCTTAAACCCTAAACCAACTATTTTAAAGTTGAGGCATAAAAGGAGACATAATAAAGAGACAAACGATTTTCGTCCTGTAGCTTGGATGTATACAACACTTATACGTATAATACAGGACATATAGGAACAAAACACAAAAGTGGTGATCCATTCCTCTTGCATGACCAAAAGGCAGAAATCAATTTACGAGGGACATGGCGAGCAAACAATTCCACTACTGATTTTCTATCCATTTTTCTCTTTACCAGAAAAATGATATATACACATGTGATAAATGGCAAACTGTGCTATAGTATTAGAATTTTTACCGATTCATAATAAATAGAAACACCATTGTCCAGATCAGCGTGCCTGTATATTTGTATGCAATATCTTATATGGGTACAGAGAGGTCCCCAAAAGGAAAAGCCCGATGGATCACTTTCCCAGTTGGCTGTACCCCGTGGTCCAAATGGGCACCTACAGAACTGGACCACCATGCACCAACACAGAGCCTGCTTACAGTCTGGAATGAAAAAAAAAACAAGGGTTTACCTAAAAGAAATTTCATCTGCTTGCACGGTTTAACCAGCAATAAGCCAGACTCAGAATTTCACGCCTTATATGAATGAGAGCGATCACCACCGCCAAAGAAAATGAAATGATTGGGAGCTTAGATTTTGTTTGGTTGGCTTGGTTATGGAACTTTCGACAGACGATGGTCCCCCCGGAAATTCCGGTATCGATACAGTTTGGTTCACAATAAACTTGTCCTAATGTTTGCTCCATTCTGGCTGAAAACAGAAGACAATCCTGTCTTGTCCACATCATTGTCTCAAGATGTGAAAATGCACCTTATCTCTATGTTCATTCAATGTTCAGAAATCAGAATCATTATAATGAGAAAGCTATGTCATTCAGACAGTTTTTATATCGAATGCCTACCTTGCCGACGGTAAGGTTCTGAACTTGTGCGTGCCTGTACAGCACACACTTTGGCAGCTGACTAAGGTAGGAAGTATATGAGCTTTCCCATTCCAATGTCCCCACTACATTCAGCAGACAATAAAAAGTTAGTAGTTCCTTTATTAGTTTCTACTTAATTAAATAATATATCACAAAAATAAAACAAAAGGAAGGAATGTATGCACAGGTTAAAAGTCCATGAACTCAAGTAAGCATGTTCATAGGTACAAATGTACAGAGATCCACCGTAGTAGGTTCTTTATTCGCCTTTATGCGTACTCTTTGTAAAATGAAGTGCAGTGATGCACTCAAGGCATTAACCATGTCAAAACTTTTATGTTAAACATATAGAGCCAGTAATTGCTACCATGTTCCACAGAAAACCTTAGCTCCTAACAAATTTTGTTTGGAAATAGGTCCGGAAACTCGACACTTCTCACAGGTTTGGTCAGCCAATTGGCTAAAAGGATTTCCAGCCTCAACAGATCGGTCCACATCAGGAGAGAGTGACCATTTACGACAAGACTTTCCTTCGGTCCTGATAGTAGTGATCAAGTTCTTCTCCTCACTCTTGGAAAAGTAATCTTGGGAGCCCAAGACCATTGCTTGGTGAACAAGGAAACAGAAAACCGCAGAAAGAAGAATTGGAATAGAGTGTTTCTTTAGCCACATCCACAACACTGATCTCTTACAAAGATTAAGCATATAAACAGGGAGAGTTGCCTTCATGGGTAGGGCAAAAATGCCTGTAGCCAAAGCCAATTCAAGATCTCTATGTTCCATAGCTGCTGAAAAATCCGGCTGGTATGATATGAGAAGCTTCGTTGATTGTCCAGGTTCAAGACAAACTTTTACAACTATGCACCATAAAACCATCAACTACTACACACTTTGTCCCAGAAACATCAATGCTTCTAACCTCAAGCGGTAAGTCGGCAGTGTCCATGCATATGTAGTCTTGTCCATGTTAAAAAACATTTATGGAGGAGAGGAGTTCAGACAAGTAGGGAAGTTAAGGTTAAACTCTACACTGTGCGGGATCTGAGTCCTCAAACGGGACAAGAGAAACTGACCCTCCGAATCCCCTCAAATGTAACCATTCAACACCAGAAAGATTGTTCCTTATCACTTATCAGTACTGAACTTCTCCACCAACAACAATTTGATTGGTGAAATAATATCGGCCCAAAAGATGTTCTACCTGTGCGGGACAAGGATCAAGGATCAAGGATCAATGAAGTTATTTCCTCCACATAGAGGGTCTCATCAAATGGACTGAACAAGGATAAATTTCGTAACAATTAAACACAATCAATCAAGCAGAGCAACCAATTAAATTTACTTCGTGTAATACTAGGATAATGTCAACTGAGAGCTTTTAACCGCATGCTCTAGAAATTTTGACAACAAAATTTAATAGTTAAACAATAAACATAAGTAGTACTTTAATTATTACCAAGTTAAAATTAAATTATAAGAGTGCAAATTTATATTTTGAAATTAGTTTCAAATAATCAACTCTTATTAAAGAATTATTCGAATTTCAATTTCATGATCGGATAAATAAATAGATTCGGTGTTTGAAATATTAAAGAACACAAGTAAAATTAATAATTGCTAACTTGGGTATCAATTTTTATTTTTTATTGATTCTGAGTAATATTAGACTCAAATTTTATTGTTATAAATAATTAGCTTGAATTTGAGTATGATAATAACCGAATTAAAATAACCATTACACAATATTAAAATTTAAATATTTATTTATTATTTTGTTTTATAATATGAGATCAAAAAAACGGAAAAATAAATTTTGTATGTCAATAGATGAAATAAGAGTGGAATACAAGACAATGATTCTTTATAATGATAATGTAGGAATTGAAAGGGATATACCACATTTTGGAAGTAGTACATTTGTTTTAGTATAAAATGTTACGTGTTCAAATCTTGTCGATCTTATTTAAAAATTTAAATTAATATGAAAAGTGAAAATTTAAAGTTTATTGAAGTTAATTTCAACCTCAATGAAGAATTTTGTTGATACGTAGAACTCGAGCATCCATTTCTAAATAATTGTCCTCTACGCATCTAATTTCTTTACGGGTGCATCTTTAATTCATTACTCAACTTCAAAAGAAAAAAAAGGGTCTCTTAATTACATTAAAAGAAAGTGGAGATACAATAAAAGCTTTTGATGAATAAATATTCTGGATTTTAAAGGAAGAATAGTCCATTTTCAGTCAATCCACTAACACTCGACTCAGCCAATATTGTTGAGGGACTGAGGCACAAAATATCAAGTATGAATGGAGTGACCCGCACCCGGACTATGACCCGGTGCTGTTGGTCGAAAATCATCGATATTCTCGACCTTACTGCTTCGCTCTACACCTGAACCGACGCTATGATTCCCATTCTCCGGTACCTTAAAAGTGTTGCCATCCGGTTGCGTCGAGCATTTCTTGCACGATGTCTTACTCCTTAAATGCCTGCCTTCAACGAACATCTGCTGACAGATTATCAAAACAAGGAAGAGAATACACACATTTTTTACCTTAAAACTTGCCATGTTCATGCACAGGAAAGCAAAGCAAAAGCTAATTAGAGATGTATGGGCAAGTGGTTTAAGGGGTTTAGTTAGAGCTGTGGTATTTATAGCCTCTTCTGGGGCAAGTTGCAAATATAGTATTGAAAATTTGGAGAGGCCATGTGCATGACTGCATGAGAGTTTCCACTTCCTCACCGGTTGGAGGACACTGAGATTGGAAATTATAAAATTAAGGGAAAAGAGAAAGTACATTGGCGACATATATTAATGTTTAGCCCAAACACTCATGAACAGGAAAAACTAATTAAACATTTTCAAGAATGGCATGTTGTTTATATTCTTCTTGCCTCCATATGCTCCAATTGGACGGCTTATATTAATGTTTAGCCCAAACTCTCAACAACAGGAATACTACACGGGCTGCACTATATGTTTTTGTTCTTTTGCTGCCTACCAAAATAAAAAAATAGACAAAGTTAGTATTTTCACCAAATAAAATAAAGACCACTTGTTTGAGAGAATTAGTATCAAATATTGAGGGTGATTAAATTATTTTACATCAAAATTAAATACTTAAAATTTAAAAAAATAAGAAAAAAATATTTTATTTCAAAATATTTAAATTATATAAAAAAACTTGAAAGTATCATTATACTAAAAATTTGTAAAGGTCACAACCCTTTCCAATGCCTTAGTGGATATGTCCTAATTCGTGTTAAATAGTAATACAAACCTAATATATCTTGAGCAAATTACAATTCCAATTAATTGCAAGTAATTTTTGTTTATATCTTTTTTAAATTTTTGATAAGATACAAATATCTTCCAGATAAAGTTGCTCATTTATTGAAATCACTTATTGAGTTTAAGTAATTATATAAGTAACCATGCATTTAACGAGTTAAAGTTCTGTATAGTTTTCTTATAGCATAATATCATTACTATGGAGCCATTTTTATCCATGCATCTCTAAAATAAGTAAAAACGTCGCGTTACATTAGAAAAATGAGCAAAATAATTATTTTTAATAGTTGAAAATTCGTTAAATTTATGAGGTGAACTTAATTAAAATGTTGCAATCAATCTAATTTATTACATGAAATATATTTTTAAACGATGTGTCTTGTTTCCATAATTCTAACTAAATTTTAAAAGTTCAACAATCATATCTATCGCTTAAACATATCATACTTTAAATTAATATTACATCATTTAATTAAATTCACCTTCATGAAATTATTATTTTTATCTATTTAATGTAAAATACTATTAAAAATAATAATTTAATTAACTTTGGATGAGTCTACCACGTGCGACGAACACCGATGAACACTACTAATGATGAACACCGATGAACACCATTAAATTAATTAATAAAAATTTAAAATTTTAAGGACTCATCATATAATTAATAATTATTTTAAAAAATTCAATTAAATTATTTTTTATATATATTAAAATTTTATTTTTTTAATAAGGATAAACTATATATTTAGTACCTCGCATATTTTTGTATTTCTATTGAACCCTCATTATTTAAATATTATTTCAATTTGACCCTATTCTTTATAAAAAATAATTTAACCCTTAACCCTCAACCTAAACCCGAAACTATTAAACCTTAAACCCTTAAAACTCTTAAACCTATACCATAAACCATATACCGTTAAAAATAATTTCACCATCATCGATTCAATTCAATCCAATGAATTATTGAATTCTCCTAAAAAAATCAATTAAATTATTTTTATATATATCAAAATTAAATAAAATCGAATCTCCTAGAATTAACATTATCATCTTATTTGAGATGAAGAGGTCGTCACAATTAATCGAATCTCCTATACCCTAAACCCTTCCAAAGCTAAACCTTTTACGTTAGTGTTTTGTTTTTTTTAATCCGATTTTGTTCGATAGCGATTTAGTGATCTTCTCTGTGACTGTAGAATTTGGAGTTCGACGACGAGGCTCCTGTGAACTTGAAATGCTATGAAGGAGTATTCTACAATTACTTTAGCATAGGTATGGTTTACCTGTGTGATTTCATACGTGTGGAAACTCAATTGCTTATGGTGTTTTTCCATTTATTGTTATTCGGGAATTGATGCACATGTTGCTTATGGATTCCATA
The DNA here is from genome assembly GCA_030270665.1 of Hibiscus trionum. Lineage (NCBI taxonomy): Eukaryota > Viridiplantae > Streptophyta > Magnoliopsida > Malvales > Malvaceae > Hibiscus > Hibiscus trionum. The sequence goes on along the minus strand of BSYR01000006.1, from coordinate 24,090,760 downwards.
GTCTCCGTAACGAGAAACCTCACCTTGCACAAGGTCCATTATCGAATAAGGTATTCGGATTTCATTTACTCATCTGACAATGAATTGAATTAATTTTAATTAATTGTGATGGCCTCTTCATCTTAAATAAGATGATAATGTTAATTCTAGGAGATTTAAGTTTAATTAATTTTGATATATATATATATATAATAATTTAATTGAATTTTTTAGGAGAATTCAACAATTCATTAAATTGAATTGAATCGATGATGAAGAAATTATTTTTAATGGTATATGGTTTAGGGTATAGGTTTAAGAGTTTAAGGTTTAATAGTTTAGGGTTTTAGGTTGAGGGTTAAGGGTTAAATTATTTTTTTATAAAGAATAGGGTCAAATTAAAATAATATTTAAATAATGAGGGTTCAATAGAAATACGAAAATAGGCGAGGTACTAAATATATAGTTTACCCTTATTAAAAAAAATAAAGTTTTAATATATATATAATAATTTAATTGAATTTTTAAAAATAATTATTAATTATATAATGAGTCCTTAAAATTTTAAATCTTTATTAATTAATTTAATGATGTTCATCGGTGTTCATCATTAGTGGTGTTCATCGGTGTTCGTCGCACGTTCTAGAATTTTCCATTAACTTTTAACAAGTGTTTTAAAAACATCCATCTGCAGAATCCTTATTTTATTAGTAGAATAAGTAAAGTTTGTCCCCACACTCCGACACTAGTGCAGTTCAAAACTTCAAACCAATAAAGAATAAATAAAATATGTCAGTAATTATTTATTAGGAACAAAAGTCGGCTTACACTACTATAAGACATATTGTTCTTTTAGTAAGAAAATTTAATTTAAATTTTAAAAATTATATTATTAGAAAGAAGGGTCATAAATTTCGAACATACATCTTAAAATTGACTTGTTCTTCACCCAAAAAAAAATCGGCTTACACTGTAACTTTTTTCATCAAATAAAATATAAATCTATCATCAAGACATCAACTATCCCACTAATACGTTTTGTGTGCTTGACCTGAGTATTATATACATCTCGCATGTTCCATTATATATACCTAACCTAAAAGGAGTTATAAAAACCTAGGACGACGTACCTATAAAACAAACAGGTAGTTAGGCAAGATTATATTCAGCTATTTTTCTCTATGGACTTTGGTTGTCAACCACATTCATTTTTGCAGATCCTTGCTTTAAAAAATGGCAGAGATTTGTACTTAAACCCTCGTTACTTCCAAGCATGCGCCTGCCCACTAACATTTCCCACTACACAACAGGGGTTATTCGGTCGGTTCTCTGCTGCTTTGGACCATTTTTTATTGTTTAAAGGCTGCCCGCGGGACTAAGCGACTTTACAACCGTAGGCCTAATAAAGCTTGTGCGGTTATTTAAGCTTTTTAAAAGGGTATGGCCAGTGGCTCCACCTCGGTCCCAATGTGATTATTACAAGAGAGAAAGGAAAAAAGTATTCAACTCTTCTCCCTCTCTCACATAAAAGAATGGAATCTCCTTAGCTTGCGGAGGGTAGCCGCCAATGGCCCACTTTGTATTCTTGTTGTATATTTTTTAATGGTTAAAAAGTTAGTTTAAATTAAAAATGTTAATATCGAATTAGTGTTATGTGTAATGATAAGATACACAAATGGATGAAGTCAATAAGTGGTACTAGTGAAAAAATGAATAATGTTCATCTTAAGAGATTTATGTTTAATAACTCTGTCAGCAAGGTGTATGTGCATTGTCAAAAAAGTTAAGAATATGTATAGACAGATACTATCTCGTAATCACATTTAAACAATTTAAAAAAATACACAGATGGATTGAGGGAATGTTAGAGTGTGGTCGCATCCTTTAAAATTTTAAATTTTCATGTAGTTTAAGTATTTTTTGTATTTTGTTATTAATCTTCTAAATTCTCACATCTTAACTTTCTAATATAACTACCTAAAATTTATGCACATTGACATAAAACCTTGGCCAGTCTTGATCTTAATAAAAAAATATAAGTTTAAATTTTCGAGACGGTATTGTTAAAAATATTCATAAATTTGAGATTACAAGCAAAATATCATTTTAGGGTGGAATATTCTTTAAAAATACTTTTTACAAAAAGTAAAAGGAAAAATAAATCCAGGAGTACTTAACCCATAAGTGTTGAATAGAATTCATCAGCTGTGTTTTTCTCTTTATATGTCCTACCAATAATTCTATATCATGTGTATTATTAATAAAACATAAATAATCAATAAAACAATAAAAATAATCATTAATACACGTGCTATAAAATTATTGGTGGGCGTATATAAATGGACACATAAAAGATAGTCGAATTTTGTTCGTAAGTGTTGTATCCATTGATAATATATATTGTACTCATATGTAAAACATGTATGTTCCTACTTTAAAGACGTATTGTTAATATTTAAGATGAATAACTGTAAATTTTAAACAAGAATCATAAAACGAATATATTAAAAAATTAACAGAAATGCAAGTTAATTAGCATATCTCTTAACTGTCTTTTAACCGGAATCAATATCCTTCAAACTTCAAAGTTACATAAGCATGCAATGCAATGATTTCTTCACGTTTGTTTTTCTTGCCATTTCATACTCTTTCTTCATCTTGATTAAAATCTAAAAGAACTGTAATTTACTTTTATTTCTATAATTGAAGTAGAAATTGAACGTTGATCGCTACAACTAAGAATGCCGTTCCCCGAGAGATTAAAAATAATAATGCATAGTATAAAATAATAGGTTAACAGCCATGTGAGGGCGAGGCTGCTTAAACATTCAAAGCGTACAGTGCAGTCCCCAAACATCAAGGAAGATTCGATTAGCAAATTAAGGTACGTACATGTGATTAGGTGTAAGTAATTAATTAAAAAAACAGACAATGTGAAGACTGTCACAGCTAGCTTGCAATGACAAAAGCTGTCAACTGAGAGAATAAATCGTGCATGGTTCATGCATTATCACTTCATCGCCAGAATTCCCCCTTTCCTTCTCAGCTATTCAACGAGTTCAAGGGTCATTTTATTTTCTTATTCTTTTTTTTTTCTGAAGAAAATTGCAATGTTGGCATAGCTGCCTGAGATGGTGAAGAACGACGGTGAGTGTGAGTAAGAAGAGGAACGGTGATTAGGGATTTTAGAGAGAATAAAAGTAATCTTGATACTCTTATTAATTGATTGGATACCCTGGATTACAGTGATATTGGGTATTTATAACCCAAAGTAATATCAGCCTAACTAACTAACAAGCCCAACTAATTAATAACAAACTAAACCATACAACTAACTCATTAGTCTAACATTCTCCCTGCTTTCTCAACTTTCTCAATCTTCTTCAACTTCTTCAATGAAATTTTGAATACTCTGAAACTTTGAGCTGGTAGTTTGTGAACTGAAATTCTTATTTTATCCGGAATTTCTTAAAACAAACATATACTCCTTGTTTGGTGGCTTACCGAGAATCGAAGAAATTCATTCTTCTTTCGTTCTTCTTTGCTCACCTTCTTGTGCTACAATTTTTATCCAAAATTCCTTCAGAAATCTTTCATTCTTCATCTTCACTGTCTTCATTCCTCACTTATTCAATCCTTCTTTTTGTTGGGAGCAAGGCGGTTAAGCTACGAACTCCCGGATGCAATCTGAAGCCCTCTTCCGAGCAAGAAAACATCCTATTTTGTCTGGTTAATGGAATGCAAGGCTGTTAAACACTCGACATTCCCCAGAAATTTTCTTCTACCACAGACCCTTGGCTGTTAAGCAGCAAGTTTCATGTGACCTTGTGAGATAAGTAAAACAGATGATGAAGAATTTCATACTGACATTAACTAAACCTTCCAAACTTGTAGCAATTGTGATCAGCAGTCAACAACAACAACCAGCTTATCTTAGAGTCAAAAGAATGAGCAGCTTTCAGTACGAAAGGGCGAAATACCATATTGCACTATACCAAAAAAACAAAGTTTCCACTAACAGATTGTAACACCAACGAAACTTCAACAGCAATGAATCAGGATGCAAAAACCAGAAGCTATTCCTCAGGAAGATCATCAAATCAAATCAATACAGATGGATGCTAAAACTCTTACTGGATGTCGAGCATTCAAATAACCAGTTCAACATTGCAACTTCAGATAAGCAACAAACAAATCTAACATTTGACTGGTTATTCCAAAACTTCTCCTCAAAAAAAAATGACAAATAGTCAAATGTAGAGTGATTCCAGACAAAATTTATACATCATTGCTAATCCCAAATCAAACACCACTTCCAGAAATGAACCACCATAAACCAAGCTACTCACTCAACCATGGCACAACAACAATCTACATATCAGACTTTCATCTATAGTATCCACATCCCAGCAACTTGTAATCAATTCTGATGGTCAATCACTCGCTTCAAATGATGAACAGGAGGATTACTAGAAATGAACAGAGATCTGAAGCTTCTAGATCGGGAAACTGAACAGATGACTCTCCAGTGGCGATGAAAAAAAAAACAAGAAACGACAACCAAATTGCAAGAGAACAGAAAAAGAATTTCAATCGACGGAAGAAACAGAGAAAGAAATCACCGCGCTATTGACTGTTGACGAACGATATGGAAACGTCGTTATCAACGGCTGAAACGGTTGACTGAAGTTTGCGGTGAAGAAAAAGAAACCGATGACGTTGAATGGCAGACGAAGGCTTTCCATCCAAGAACGGCATGAAGTTATCAGCGGCGGAAGAAAAATAAACGGCGTCAGGATCGCCGGCGACTGATACCATGTGAGAATTCTGGCATAGCTGCCTGAGATGGTGAAGAACGACGGTGAGTGTGAGTAAGAAGAGGAACGGTGATTAGGGATTTTAGAGAGAATAAAAGTAATCTTGATACTCTTATTAATTGATTGGATACCCTGAATTACAGTGATATTGGGTATTTATAACCCAAAGTAATATCAGCCTAACTAACTAACAAGCCCAACTAATTAATAACAAGCTAAACCATACAACTAACTCATTAGTCTAACATTTTCACATGCTTGTGGAAGCTTTTTAAAACAAAATCAATCTATTAACACTAACATTTGAAGCCGATTAGAAAAAAATCCTAAAGGATGTCATGCCACACTATGCAAAGAGAAAACAAATGTTTATATATCAAGTATGAATTCAAAAATTCACAATATATAACTAAACTTTGATTAATTCAAATTTAACCTCGGATTCAAAACATTTGAGGGCATAGGCTCATTCTAATTTAGTCCAATCTTTACTTGGTTAAATGTTTAAGAAATCTTTGTATTTTTTAAATTTAAATACTTAATTTTTACAGGATCCAAATATTATTAGACCAAAAGTTATCAAATATTTTAAATTTTCAACATGGGTTTAGGCCCCTTTGAGCCCGAAGGTAACTTCATCCTTGGTTGGGTGCCATTACCGGAGGATATCACACGAAACTAACACTAGATCAGCTAGTTCCACTGTTCCACACCTATCTAAGAACTAAACGAATAATGAAATATTCAAAAACGATAAAAATAAAATGAAGTTGCATGGGCCATGCAAATGGTTGAGTCCTACACTTTGAGAGGGAATAACAAGCATACAAATTTTCTTCCATTTTCGGTGTTACTATTTATGTTTCACATTAAAAATTAGGTTTATGGTTAGAGATTGTGGTTAGAGTTTAAAGAATTTGAAGTATGATGTGTTTTTAAGGTATAGGGTGTAGGGTTAGGATTTAAAATTTAAGGTTAGGGCTTAGAATTTAATTTTTTAGTGTTGAGACATAGAAAGGGACACCGAAAAGGGACATATGATTTTTATCCGAATAACAAGGTAAAAATCTTTTGCCCCTAATCATGACCCCTTCTATGCCCCACACTAAAAATCACTTAAAAATTAAATTCTAAACCCTAACTCTAATTTCCACATCATAAACCATAAACCCTACACCCTACCCCTAATTCCATAAATCCTAACCACAACCCATAACCTTAAACCCTAAACTCTAAACCTTAAACTCAATATTTTAAAGTGAGGCATAAGAGAGGGCATAACAAGGGGCACTCTATTTCCATCATGAATAACAATGCTTTACATAGATATACCTTATTTCACTTCAATGTTTCTTCCCTATAACATCAACCCGTCCCAAACACATTATACATTAACTTCCTCTTGAAATTAATTACTTTTATTTATGTTTTTACCACGTTGAGTTATATATAAACTATATTTATTAAACTTTCTCATTTGTGGATTATAGTTTAAGAGCAAGCAATATAGAGAGGCCTAAATTAATCAACTGCAAATTTTTTTATTAAAATTGTTGTAAAGATACAAGTAGAAGCAATAATACGGTACAAGGAAAAGAAGATGAAATGCATGGCTACAACAGTTACAAATATCCTAGTGCTGGATGGAATGGCCGACGCCGGGGCTATGTCCGGGGGTGGTGGGTCGAAAAGCGTCTACATATCCTTCTAAGGACCTGAAAACATGGTGGAAGGGATTTCCGATATTGCCTACATTCTTCACGGTGGGTCTTGCATTGATGGTCTGTCCATCGGGACTAAATAATAAGCCGGCTTTCTCTAAACTTTTCATCGGTTTCAAGCTTCTTCCCTCGGCAAAGATAAGTGCTTCGTGGGTGAAAATGAGTACTATTAGTAGAAAAAACATACATTTACATCTGAAATTGGCCATAGAGGGCTGCTGAGCGCTACTCTTATGAACTAGGCTACAGTGCTGTAGGAAAGAAGCTATGGCTGGAGTGCAGTCTTTATGTTCATGCTATTTATAGGGCATAAAGGAGGTTTGGTAATGAAAAAAAGAATTGCAAGAAGCCAAAGAGACGGGAACAAGTGTGAAGCATGTGACTTTGAAATGTAGGACATCTTTCATGGCTTATATAATAGTATTATAAAGGCTAAAGGGGTACTTTTGCCCCTGAGTTCGACCCAAAAATATAATTTCGCCCCTCGTCGAAAAGTGCACTCAATGTGGCCCTCCAGTCCATGAAATCGATCAAATTGGCCCTTTGACCGACGTTGACCGTTACAGTGCTGACGTGGCAGTTAACGGTGATGACGTGGCAGCCCATGATGCTGACGTGGTGGTCAACGATGCTGACGTGGCAGTACACATGGGATGATGACGTGGCAGGAGGGGCTGAATTGATTATTTTAACCGAATTCAAGGGCATAAATTGATTTTTTTCCTGAGTTTAGGGGCAAAATTAAAAGTTCGATAACTTATTTAATCTTTAAACTAAAAAAATAAAAACTATTAATATTTAAATATTCATAAAATATTAAAAAATAAAAACACCATAATGAATTAAATATAAGTAAAAACATTAAAGTTATAAATATAAAAAATTAAAAAATATTTATAAACCATTAGAGAATCTTTCGATTGTTTCTCGTTATGCTACGCGTACTAATGTTTCTTGAACATACTTTCAATTGAGACATACTTGTATTAAAGTATTAATAAAGCCAAAATTCTTTTTCATTTCTATACATCAAATATTAATGAGCATCAATTTGATGTAAAAAAGCGGGAAAAAAATTGAATTCTATTGTTACTCTAGTTCAATGTTGATTCCCCTAAAAAAATCTAACGAATAGTAATACTCAAAATGACGAAGTCGAATTTTTTTCGATAAAAGTGTTTAATTTTTTAATAATTTATAAAAAAAATTATTAAGATTTTAGATTAAATTTTATCTTTTTTAATTCATAATATATTTTAATTTTTTATATAATTTTTATTTTCAGTAACTTTTAGAATATTTTATTTATTTTTATTAACTTTATAAATTTTTATAAAATAAATTGAAGAATATTTTGATCTACTGTAAGAGTCTTCACTTTGTTTTTTTTTAAATTATTCTCACTTAATAAATTTATTTATCTAGTTTTAATATTTTAAAATTTTAATAAATTCATAAATTCTAATTTTTCAACTTAAATATTAAATAAGTTATAGAACTTTTAATTAAAATCAATTATGCCCCTAAACTCAGGAAAAAAATCAATTATGCCCTCGAATTCAGTTAAAATAATCAATTCAGCCCCTCCTGCCCCACGTCATCATCTCACGTGTACCGCCACGTCAGCATCATGGATTGCCACGTCATCACCGTTAACTGACACGTCAACACCGTAACGGTCAACGTCGGTCAAAGGGTCAATTTGATCGATTTTATGAACTGGAGGGCCACATTGAGTGCACTTTTCGGCGAGGGGCGAAATTGCATTTTTGGGTCGAACTCAGGGGCAAAAGTACCCCTTTAGACTATTATAAATAGATAAAAATGTACCTTCACCCAATATTGGTTCAAATTCATAGTTAGTTCACGTTAATGTAAGTATTTTGGATTTGAATTCGATTGATGATCTCATGGCAAATGGCAATACTAAATTTGAATACATGATATTTATTTTCTAGGGACAAAATCAGAAGTTTTACATTTTGTTAGCTAACAATCACTGTTGTTTGAAGAAAGCAAGAAAATCAAGTCCCCTTGCCCAATGCTTTACAAATTTGTTAAAGTACGAAACTTTTTATAAAAAAATTCAAGAGAATGCCTTTTATTTTTAGGAGAAAAGGACCAAGTTGGTGTAATTCTTTATACATTTTTGTCCCAACAACTTGGTGTAATTTTCAGGTTGGAGCTTAGTATATAGTTTAAAACTGAGCTACACAATGGAGCATTAGCAGCTAGGAGCTAGATTCTTTTCCAGCCCATAGATCTATAAGGTTTTTTTTTCCCTTTAAGCCATTTATTTGGCTAGCTTTTAGACCATGAATCTTAATTCTCGAACGCCAAGACCACCAAACCGTGAAAGAGTAGTGCTAAAAATGGCTAAAAGGGTAGCACATGGAGAGGTATTTGGTGGGTTTATAAAAAGTGTCTCTGCAACAATCTCTGTGCATGACAGGCCATGCCCCGAGGAGTGGGGATTCCATTTGTCTTTATAAAGCCTATAGGTCAGGGACGGAGATAGGATCAAATATTGAGAGGGGCAAAAATCTATTAAATTTTTAAATTTAAAATTGAGAGGGACAAAAGATATTATTTGACAATTATTTAAAGTAAAAAAGACCTCAAGTGATATTATACCAAAAAAATAGAAGGGGCAAGAGCCCCTCCCAAACTATACATGCATTCGTCCCTGCTAAAGGGTAGACCTGGCAAACTTGACCTGAGATTTGAAAACCAAACCGATTTACTCGAATCGTGATTTAAAATTGATTCGGACATGATAACTCAAAATTTGATTCGAAATCGAAACAAACCGAACTGAGTCAAAATTGATTCGAAATTTTGTTGAACCGATAAGAACTCGAATCGATTTTCAACCGAACCGAATGGATCCGAACAGAAGACAACCTGGAATATAGAAAAGATATTAATACAAATAAATAAAGATAGGATATGAACAACCGCACACCTTACTAAAAAATTAAATATATTGGCTTTATAGTGTAAAAAACTAACCGACCTAAAAATTTGATTAAAACCGAACAGAAAATCAACCGACCTGAAATGACTTGAACCAAAACCGAACCGAATGACACGTTTACCACCTCTATAAAGGCCAAAGGGGTGAGTTTTTATTGCAATTATTTGAATTAAAAAAATCGATTATTTTGAGTCTAACCGAATTTTGCATACCCTAATGTTAGGTTGATGATGTCTTAAATTAACAAAAATAATATTTGTCATTTTTATTAAGATGTCATGTCATCTAGATCTGGCAAATTTGACTTGAAACTTGAAGACTGGACTAATTTATTCGACCCGAGACCCGATATAAACCCGAACATGATTTAAACTTGACCCGAATCCGAACCAAAATTGAATTGAACCGAAACTGGCCCAAATGTAGTTAAATAAGAAAGCAACTTGAATTGGAAGAAAAAAAACTGAAACCAAAAACAACCTGAATCGAAAAAAAAAACTAAAAACCAAAAACAACTCGAACCGAAAGAAACCTAAATCGAAAATCAACCGAACCGAAAGCAACTTGAACCGAAAATCAACACGAATTGAATGCAACCCTAATTTAATTTCCTCAAACATGTATGTTTTTATTATCATTTTGTATTATATTACTAATTAACAACTACCTTTAGTAATAGTTTAATGGTTTAGTATCATTTTTCTCCTTTAAAATGTCATCTTAGTCAAATTGAAAACTGACTGATCTAATATAGACTCGACCTGAAAAGCAACTGATCCGATAAAGACTCGACCTGAAAACCAATCGATCAGATATAGACTGACTCAAAAAGTCAACCGTTCCGATATTGACCCGACCCGAAAATCAGTCGAACCAATGCTCACCGACACAATCCCCGATACCTGACTCAATCTGAAATAACATTGACCCGAACTAAACCCAAAGCAGACTCGTTTCGACCTGAATCGAACTTAAACCAAAAATCAACCCGACCCAAAGTGACCCAACTCGAACCTGATCCGAACGACCCGATTGCCACATCTAAATTCATCAACTTGACGGAGTCAACGACATAGTGATCATTTTATAATTTATCAATAATTTTAATAACCAAGTGATCAATTTTGATAATTTAGTGACTAAGTAGAAATTCAGTTCGTGAATTTTAGGGACCTTGGGTGCAATTTATCCTAATTTATTACCGACTTCTTTGCTCAAAAGCCGAGGCACATTTTTAAATAAGTGGTTACCGTACAAGATTCCATAAGAATCTTCAGTTTGAAAGGTTTACGGCTGCTTATTCCCAAGAACTATTCTATTTACATGTTGTCCGGCGGCTTCGGCCCAGCCAGTTGCTAAACTCTTAAGTATGCTGTCACGCCCCCACCAATAAGCACTAATGCTAATCGGGACCAAATAAAATGTTTCGGGTGTTTTAAGGCTAAGCATAAATCAAAGAAGCTTCTAGAATGACTTAGAGAAGCTTACAATCCTCTAAAAATGTTTTCACATTAATTTAGAAAGTTTCAGAAAATTCCACACAAGTCTAGATGAATTCGGAAGACCCTAGAAGGCTAAAAAGACCTTAGAAAGATCGAGACAACTTCGAAAGTCTCTAGAACATTTTAGAAACTTTTAGCTAGTTAGAGACATATGTAAAACCAAGTAGAACTATCTAAAGTTCTTTAGGCTTGTACATATCAAGTGTAATCTAGAATAATCTTTAGAGAGGAAGAGGCCTATAAATAGGTCCATCTACCCTCATTTGTAACCATCCCTCAAATTCCACAACTCACCTAAGAGTTGAAGCATTTAAGTTTTTTTGTAAGCACACTTGTAAGTTCTCTCTTAAGCTTAATAAAAGTTCTCTTGCCTTCTCTACTTTGCACATAAAGGCTAATAATCAATAGACCATAAAGGTCGATAATCACTAGACACATGAAATGTCGGGCGCGACTGCTAAACTCTATGGCATGACACTATACTATAACTCTTAATAGTAATATTGGACAATAAAATAATATGATTACATTTACAATATATCATTCCGTAGATAGTAAATAGCTCATTATTGATAAATTAAAATAATAGAGCAGTTCATACTCCACTATACTATAAATCATTCTATAATATATCATATTTCATATATTATTGTGATAAAATTATATAGGTCGATTTTTCACAAGTCTTCCTAAATACATTTTAAAATATATAAATGCACTCACCTTGTTGCTTGTACTAAATATCTGAGTTTGAAGAGTATCACTCAATCCTTGACTTTCCTTTTTGTTCAATTCAGTCTTAAACTTTCTTAAACTCTACATTTACATCGAATATGCAATAACTAAAATCAATTCGGCAAGCACTATAAGGAATTCATAAAAGTCCTTCAAATGCTACTTTGGATCAATAATATATCAATATTTCATTTAAACCTTCCATTTTTCACAATTTTTAAACAATTACTTTACTTTAACCGAATTGCAAAATAGTCAAAAGATTGTATTTTTTTCTTCCAAATGACATATTCGAGCACGAAAAATATCATTCTAATTATTTCCATCATTAAAATATTTTTTACAACATTTCCCCCTTATTTCTCTAAATAGCCGAATGGTTCCTATGCCATATATTATAAGATTTTCACCACTTTAAACATAGAAACAACATCGCAACCTCATTTCCAACTTAATAAACCTTAAAACATAGAATTATGACATTTCATTCATTCACCTCAACCACCAATACCAACTTAAAAGCATGGAAACCAAATAAAATTTATATCAAATGATAGATAATTTAATTGAGAATAAATTCTTATTTCATGTCTTAACTCAAAAATCAACCAAATAAGCTTAAAATTGAAAAGAAAATTGTCTTCAGCGGTGGATTCATATAGTGTCTTGGGTGGGCCCGTGCCCACCCTGAATTTTTCAAACCTTACACATTTGGCTTCAATTTTCATAATTTTTATGAATTAGTCCTTAAATTTTATGATTTGTGCCCACCCTGAAATTTTGAGATTTTTATGATTTGTACCCATCCTAAAAAATGTTTTGATGTGTGCCCACCGTCAAAAAAAATTCTGGATCCGCCACTAATTGTCTTACTTATTCTTGAAAACTCACGGCAACGGAGAGAAAGATGAGAAAAATTTCTACACTTTTCTTTCCTTTATTTCCATGCCAAATGGCTATATTTAACCATATTTTTTTTTCAAAAAATCTCCTTAATAGTCAAATGACTATTTTACCCATTAATTATAACCTATAACTTGTTGACACATATGCTCCTTACTTTGCCATAACTTAAGATATTTTTAAAGTATAGGTAAAAATTAAAATGACCATTTTACCATTAATGAACCAACTTATCTTCAAAAATATCATTTTCATCTACTACACCAAATATCGCATAGAATCAAATTTAAATCAAATAAAAAACAATTCAAAAACCACAATATCTTAATCCTCGAGTCTTCCTAAGTTTTTCATAAAATTTTTATAATAATTTGAGCTTAAACAATTGCCTGAATTAAATAGCGAAACTTATCTTAGCTTTTCTCAGATGGTGGAAAAATTACCATATTTCTCCCTGAACTTTTCTCAACTTTTCATTTTAGCTACTAAACTTTAAAATTTTATATTTTAGTCACTAAACTAAAACCGCCAACTTTTAATTCTTTAAGTTTTAGTCACTAAATAAATATTGGGGTATTACAATGGTAGCATGCTAGGTATTGATTTGGGCCCTAGTGCCGTGGGCAACTCGATGGGCGCTCGTCTGGTCCCGTAGGTGTGCACAAAGGGTGCTGACTCAGCCTATTTAACCACGCAAGGAACTCTAAATAGGTTATTTCTATAGGGAAATCATCTTATGTATTATACAAATCGAAAATTACATTAAATTTGCATGTGTTCAGTCCAAAGAAAAGGAGTGCTTACTGAGTATAATAGTAGAAAATACTACCTCCAAAAAAAAAACGGCGACTATTAGCAATATTAAGAGACGAAGAAAGCAACAAACGTGAAAGCCATCAACCAAGCAGGGTGAATCCCTTCTAAACAAGGCCTCCAAGTCTCATCTTCATGAAGAGACTCGTCCGTGTCTTGTTGAGTTTCTTCACCATTGTGATTTGGTTTGCGGAGACCTTCACACTTCTATATTAGAATCAAGGAAAAAATTATAGTAAATAAGATCCAAATGGCACAGAGCAAGATCGTCCAGTTGAGCCAATAGCTTGGGATGGTTGTATTGGCAGCCACTGCTGGTTGCCAAGAATCTCATGCTCATGGTAAAGCAACAACTGGTTGATTCTCTGTTTTGTTGTTTGGGTACTAAATAAATACTTTCTCTGTTTATCTCCAATGAATGAATTTGAAAGATGGTTTGTTGTGTTCAAATTCTTTTTTGGACAAAGGAAAAGAAGATGAAGAGAAATTTGTTTTTTAAAAACAGAAAGAAAGGATGATTAACATATGAACTTGAATTCAATGGAAAAACTCAAAATAAAGCTAAGATAAGTCACGAAAGTATTGTGAATAGTTAATTTCATGAAGGAAGCAGTAAACACGAATTGAATGCATGAAACAGACTCGGAAAAGAACAAATCAACACCCAAGAATAGCTAAAATTACTACCGAGGTAGAAGTAGAAGTAGAAATTTAATGCTTTGTGGTGGAGTAGAGTGACGGACCATGGGAGTGGAAAGAGGGTCAGGATTGGGTGGTGGGCAGAGAAATAAAATTTTTAAATTTTAGAAAAAGATGGTAAAAAAATAAAATTTTGAAAGTTTGAGGGCTAAATTAAAAATTATTTTTTATTAACGGGATTGACGGTCAAAAGACCAAAATAGACACGATTCAAAACGTAAATGACATTTTTTTAATTCGAGTTACCAAAATAAAACAAACCCCAAACAAAAGAGAATACATGTAAATATTACCTTTATATATTATAAATGGTATTAAATGTCAGTTTGGCGCCTTGAGAGTGCGTTGAAGTGTTGAACCTATGTTTTTCTGTAGCTGAACATTATGAGGATTTTGAAACGGCCGACTAAGGAAAATTTGAAGCAATTAGGTTGGATGATCACAAAACTTGCCCATGCTAATCCAATGTATTGTAAACCACTCATCTCTCGGATAATATGATCTCAAATACTTAATACTTCTCTCGTATTTTAGAAGCAAAAGAAAAATATTAAGGAGCGTTTGGATCGCGAAAAAAATCATTATTTGAGGAATAATTTTTTCTAAAATTACATATTCACGTTTGGTTGGTGAGCATTCCCTCTAATGGGTAATATTGTATTCTCAACAATAACAATTTTCTCATTGAATGGTGGGATGTGATTCCCTTGGATTTCTTAAGTATTTGTCAATTCTCACCATTTTAGACCATATTACCCATATATTAATGAATTTTGTTCATATAGATCTTTTATTGAATTTAATTAAATGATTAAATATGTGGTGTAAATTAATTAAATATTTTTATTAAATAATAATTTAACATTTAAATGGTGGTACACATATAAATATTATTTTAATATTTAATTTATTTTTATTAATGTTATATTTATAATGTTTATGGGTTATATGTTAGGATTTCATATTGTTTGAAAATTAATAAGTTAAGAGTTGATGTTTTTAATTTTATTTTTTGATTAATAAGATGTTTATCATCTTATAAAATAATTTAGTAGGTTAAAGTTATGATATAAATTCTTTTCAGTATTATACAATTTTTAGATTTATTTTATTATTTACTGTAATTTACTAGACAATCTGTCACAAGTAATAAAATTTAAAAATTTGAACATGTTAAAAGTTTAGCATTTAAAGATTCACAAAAAATATTTTAATAAATATTGTAACAAAAATAATTCTATTACTTTTAAAAAAATACAAATTATATTTTTAACTAGTTAATATTATAATTATATTAATAATATGTTTAATATATAGTTATTGCAAATTTTAGATATTGTAACAAAAAATAATTCAATTACGTATGTTTTCAATTTAATATTGAAAATTTAACCTGTTAAAAAGAAAATATAACACATGACCAAATTTAGTAAATTTTACTTCTAGATAATCTTATATACCTCCAACCAAACGCATCAATCTACATTCCTACCAAATAAAACAAACAATATAATATAACATTCCCGGTAATATGTCAGGTAATGTTACATTCCACAAATTTTATTCTCAGAGGTAATTTTATATTCCGTGAACCAAACGCACCCTAAGGACTTGTTTGGTTATAGAGAATAAAGCTTATTTTTATTTTATTTTTTTGAAAAATGAAAAATGGAAAACAAAATGTGTATCATTCTAAAATTAAAAAAATAAATTAAAAAAAACAAAAATAAGTAAACATTTGAAAATACAAAAAAATGTTTTCATTAATATCATTTAAAATGTTTTAGTAAAGTGGAAGATACGAAAATAATGATTTTTTTAATTTTAATTTTATTTTAACATGGATTCGAAGTTGTTATTATTATTATTATTATTATTATTTAATAATTATTTTATTATTTCTATTTTGAAAAGCTAGATATCAAATAGTGAACATATTTTAACTATTTTTTAATTTGAAAACAAGTTTATATCTCTATTAACTAGGGGTGTGCAAAATCGGATTCGGTTAACCGTTACAAAATTATTCTAGATAATCAGTAAATTCTGGTTGCTTAATTTTCAACCATAAACCTTAAACATTAAACTGGTTAACCGATTGACCGGTTAACCGAAATATTTGGTTCGGTTCGGTTCGTGAAATGACGCTAGAGTTTAAATTTTGAAATATTTGAAGAAGAAAAATATTAATGTATGAAACTGAGAATAGGAAATGGTTGACAATTAAGGTTAAATTTTTTACTTCCCAAAGTAAAATAATTCCGCTAATATTTGTGGGGGAAATATATTAAAAATTATCGCTGATTTTTTACTTTCCAAGATAATAAAAATATTCGAAAAATATTTGGAGAATATAATAAAATAAGAATGACGCTAAAATTTTGTCAATATAATTATATAAATATGTATATTTTATATATTATATATTATATATTATAGAACTGGTCGGTTACCCGCTTTTGTTCAAAATAATAAACCGTATTCAACCCGAAATAATAATTTTTCTAAAAAAACAACTGAAACTAACTTTTTTCGGTTCGATTAACCATGTTTTCGGATCGGTTATTTTAGATTTCGAATTTGATTTCGGTTTGTCGAATTTTTTTTGCACAACCCTAGTATTAGCCATGAATGTTTTTTAATTTCTAAAACTATAAAAATTGATTTATAAAAATGAAAATATAAAACCAAAATAGAATATAAAAATAGCGACCCCCCCTACCCCACCATGCATTAAAAATATATATAATATTTGTGCTATCCCGACCAATTCCTTTGAACAGATATTGTTGTTTTATTTTTAAACAGAGTATATACTTTTTGGGTTTTTAGTGTTGTTGTCCTTAGGTTTTGTATTTTTGGATATCCAATCAGATCAGATTCAACTAAGAAAATCGGATATTTAAAATTTCATATCGGTAAAATAACAACATGTATTCGATTTAAAAATCAAATATTGATTTTTTTCCGGATATCGGCCGGATAACCTATTATCCAAAATACACAGTTGGTTTAAGTAATTTTTTTCTTCAAATATGACATTTTTATCTATGAAAATTTTAGATTTTTAAATACAACAATCAACAAAATTTAAAATCTAACAAGATTCGCATCTATGAGAATTTCAATTTTTCAATTTTTCGGATATAACAAGATTTAAATTGCTAACTAAAACAAGATTCATATGCATAAAATTTTAAATGTTCAGTATCCAACTTAGTTGCGTACATAATGTTATTTATTGAGTTAAGAGTGAGAAGACGAGATATTTGATCTAATGAAAAGAAATTATGCATGCAATTGCATTAAAGGTGATAATTTCATTAAAATCCAGAATCAATGGTGACTATCCGGCCAGACAAAGCATATTATGGAAGCTAACAACAATTAAAAGTTTTGGCCGGAAGCTGAAGGTCGAAATCGAATACCGGGTAGATATCTTGAGACACAATCCCGGACCAAGGCTTGAAGCTCCTCGTCGTCTGTTCCCTGTTCAAAGGGGCTTGGAGAACTTGGAAGCTCGATTGAAGGTTGATGCGGTTGTGGCAGATCAAAGTTCATGGACATGTTAGAAGAACATACCATGTCAGATCCTATTTCCGATGAATAATGAATGGTCGTGGGAGACCGGCATTCGAATTGAGGTGGCGGCATTTGAGTAAGACGTTGCAACGTAGAAACACGGGCATGAATGTAGGCTAACTCTGCCTGTAAATTCACTACCTACAAAATCACAAGATGAATTAGTTAACACAGTATAGTTATACAACGGTTAATAGTTAATACATCTAAAGTGCTTTGAAGGTTACCGACAGTTTAAACGGAGAAACCAGGTTGAAACAAGATTAACATAAATACATAATGTAAGAGTTGAGGTACATAACTGAGACAAAGTGAACCATTGATCATGCAATAAAAAACAACCATCAATTCTCTAATATCTTAATTATACTTTATAAACGCTTCTTATAATAAGATTACTATTCTTAACTTATAAAAAAATGCTAAGACAAAGGACTAACAAAGTCAAAACCAAAATACATAGAATATTTCTCGAGTTGCTAAATTTGCTTGTTGGCTCCGGCAAGCAACCAGACCACTTAGCCAGCCCTCCTCTCTGATTTCCCTCCCTCCGAGAAGGGCACAATAGTATGAATTTCTTGTCATTTCAAATTTATATATATAGGTAGACGAGCAAAAATTATCTGCCCCTAATCATACTTTCATTTATGTCTTATGTTAAAAAAATATTTAAAAATTAATTAGAAACCTTATCCCTAATTTTCGAATCTTAAACCATACATTCTACCCTAAATTCCTATACCCTAAGCCCTAACCCTAAGCACTAAACCCTAATTTTATTATGAAAGCATAGTTAGGAGGTAGACATCCATATATATATATATATAATAGAAGTTGCTAGTCAAGACTCAAAACCTACATTTCCAAGTAATATTTAGCTTGAGTTTAACAAGTATTGTTCTTGAAATGTGAAACCTTTGACTAACTTGGCAAGATTGCTTCCACTATATATATATATAACAAAAATATAGTATTTCAGTTGTCAAACTTTTACCGGATGGGTACACCGTTCAAGACACACGTTTGCATGAAGCACTTTGGTATTTTAACCAAGTTTTAGCCTTTTCTTTAAAGGGTTTTGAGGCGCTATGAAACAGCTGGTTCCTCATACCACATATGGGTGTAAGATTTTACTCATATTAGTTGATTAGGCTAGTAATTATGGACTAGTAGAAGCTTAATTTTACAGTTCTAATTGAGAAAAACTTGTAACCCTGGAATGAAACTCTCTCTTTACTGAAATCTAAACTGTTTGACTGCATGCAGAAAGGTTTGTCATTGTATTGAGTGAATTTACATTCTAACAAGCAGCAGATGGGGAAGAAAAAGAGAAGGGGTGACCGACCTGTTGTTGGAGGGTAAATATTTGACCTGCACAGCCATAAACAGGGTCCTTAACCCTAGCCAAAGCTTCATAACAAAGTGTAAAAACAGCATCAACTCGCTTGTGAGCCGGTACTCCCTGCAGGAACTTGGACGCATTGCTTGCACCAAAAACCTTGTGGACTGCAGCAAAGTGAGCCGTCCCTTGGTCCGAGTCAAAATATGGTGCAAATATACACCCTTTCACACACTTCCGCCGGAGGAATTTGCAAGCGCCGCAAGGCCCACCTTCTTTATTTGTTGAACTCATATCTGATATCTAATCTGTACTCCTTCTTTCTTTACTTTGCTTTAATATTCAGAGAGAGAACGAAAGAGAAAGAGAATAGAGGATAATAATTGGTATTTAGAGAGGAAAAATGGGTTTTGTTTGTTAACCGGTTCTGTTGGTGACCGTGGGTAAGGGACAGAACTAAAAATTTAAGTCAGGAGGTGAGCTATATATTTTTAAGGGGCGAAAATAAATTTTAATTGAAAATATATAAAAAAATTTAAAAATTTTCTATATCATATAAGAATTTTAAATTTTTAAGAGGGCGAGTACATCCATGCGTGGGGTCATGCAAGGAAAAGACAGGTTTTCAAATATATAATCCCTGTCCAATTTTAATTGGAACGAGCCCTTATACATGCTAATGCATATAATTTTTTTTGAATGGCTAATGCAGATAATTAACCATTATAATACACGTAACATAATCCATTGTTATTGATAATTAAGTTGCACAGATATGAATATGGGGATGGATACGGGGACAGATAAGGGGACGGGAACGGAAAAAAGAAACGACAATTTTTAAAATTAAAAGGTACGAGTACGGCGAAGGTACAACAAATATAAAATAAATTTTAATATATATAATAAAAAATATTAAAATTTATAATACAATAACGACTAAAATTATAATTATATTAAACAATAATTATAATTGTAGTTATTTAAATTCACTTTTAATGATTTTAAATTACTTTTTAACACTTAGATTAAAAGATTACTAAAATTAAATGACTAAATTGAAAGAAAATTTAACTTTGCATTCTAAATAAAGAAGAAATCAATGACTAAAATAATAAAATTAAAAGATGACATAGCTGAAATAGATATTTATACATTCCTATTTTAAGTTTGAGTGATTAAGCGTTAAAATAGGTTACAAATACAACACACACCTAATATCTTGCATCCTTAAGATATATAAAGCAAGGAGAGAAAGCAACTTATAAATAGGCATTTATCAGATAGAACAAGGAAGCAATCTAGTCTTGGCCTTTTGGCTGAGATTAAGTATTGAGTTTATAGTTTTGAGGTGGAGTGTTTGATTTAGTAGTTTTTTAATAATAATTTTTAGTTTAATAATCCTTGAGCTTTTTAAGTTCGGATTAATTTAATAGTTTTTAAAACCCTACTCACAAAGAAGATGAGGATTTTATTTTTTATTTTTAAGTAAATATATTTAAATATGTCCTCAATAAGCGTTGATTGTATCTAATATATATTTTACCGTCCCTGCATTGTTCTTGCCCGAAGATGTATTAAGGACGCAGGATGGCTTTAAGGTGGCGTCCCCGTGCTTCATAGATTGATAATACCGAATGGAATATTTTATTGCCATGAGTAGGTAGGGTTCACCGTTGTTATATATCATAAAAGGGTGCTTTAGGTTTGGGATTAAAAAGACTTGAAAGTCACGGAAAAGTAGAACGGGGGAGAGGAAGTGGAGCAGCTGGTGGTTGCGTGAAGCAAACAAACATGCCGCGGATGCGGTGAGTGGCAGTCAGTCTCAGTCAATCTGTGCGTTCAACTCTGTGTTTCTCTCCCAACAGCAGCAGTTGTAGACACGTGCGAGCCATACGTGGGATAGCAAACATCTTGACTGAGACTGACTGCCACTCACCGCAGCAGCAGCAGTTGTACGTGCGAGCCATACGTGGGACAGCAAACATCTTCCCCATCCAATCATCTTTCTCTCTTGTCAGTTATCACCTCCGGTTTCAGCTTTTCTACTCGGCTCGCACAAATATCAGATCAGATCAGACCATTGATCTGCTGGTTTTTACCCCTTGCGTCCCGCTCCTCCTCTTTTTCTTCACTTTTTTTTTTTTGATCCAACTTTTTCTTCACAAATATAAAATAAATTTTAATATATATAATAAAAGATATGTGTTTATATAGCTTTCAATTCAGTTTGTACCTTCTAATAATTGAATTATGAAAATAGTAATATTATATCAATCATATCACTTTTAAATAATTAATATCGGTTCAAATCCAACTTTGAGGATAATCAAAACATGTGGCATATTTGTAAATTTACAAATGCAAGCCAATGAAGGAAACACTTGCTAGTCTTGAAGCTGGAGATTGGCTTTACAATTTGTCAGCTTCCTATTTTGACTTTTGAGAATGTTACAAGAAGTTGGGGAAATTCTAAAAACAAGCCGGTTAAAAAAATTAGCACTGGATTTGCTGCACTCACCATTGTTTAACCCTTATAATTATATGCATGAGAGTGACTGCTTCATTCTGGGAATTGCTTCGTTAATTCGGTGGTCAAAATAAAAATCATCAATTAGTTTAGTAATCAATGGTATAGTTAACCCTTATCATTTTGTATCATATACTACAGTTTTGGATGTGATGCACGTGGAAACATAAATATGTTACGTTTATATATAGGGGGGTCCAATTAATCATTAATCGTGTCAAATTATGAATCCTTGATTTTAATTGAAGCATGGGACTTGAATGAATGAATTGGGAATACGAAAGGACATATAAATAGATATGTAGACATGAGACAACACAAGCTACTACACTATACTAGGATTCAATTCAGAATTGCAGATGTTGTTCTTTCTCATGTTGAACTATTCCAACGTCATCCCTCGGTCATCAAAGTCGTACCTTTATTAACACGTGTCTCAATCTTGGAGCTTCTAAGAGGGTTTGAATTTCTGTCAATGCTTCCCCTTCACACCACAGGGATAAGACAATCGCCGGACGGCGCGGTGACAACTCCGTTATTGCTACAATTTCTTTTATACTTCTCTTTTCTGAAATATTTTTGCATTTTTTTCCAATTAAAAACTATTTAATACTTCAATTTTGAAGAGGGGAACCACTGTTTATTATATATTAAAAAATAAGATAAGTTTACACGTGAGTCGAATACCGTTAAATACCACTAATGTTGAACACCGCTAAATATTATTAAATTGTTAATAAATATTAAAAATTTCAAAGACTCGAATTATAATTAAAATTATTTTTAAAAAATAAAAATTAAATTTAATAAATTTTTTATATTTCTTTATAATATTTTTAATTGATATGTTACAATTAAATACCCCAAATATTCTTAATATCATAAACGCTACCCAATTCCTCTATTTCATTCTACTGTCTACAAATTTAAGATTGTGTTTTCCTAGGATGAACCACACATTGAATTGTTTAAAATTTTTGTGGATTGACATCAAAGAGATGATAACGTACGCTAATTTTTTAAACCATTTCTAATATTTGTTTCTTCTTCTTATTCCTTTATGTTTGGTTTGTTTATCTTTTCAGGGTACCCAACTTTTTCATATATCGAAGCTTGAAGAGTTTATAAGATTCGATTTTTTTTCAGGCATAGTCTCGAAGGAATTAAATTTTTTTAAATTTATTTTTTTGGGTTCAAATTAAAAGATGGGATCATTGTCAGTAATAACCTCAGAAGATGCCATTGATACTCTCTGGTTGAAGATTATCAATCAGCTTAAAGCCAAGGTTAGCCTCTTTCTTGATACACTGCTGGATTTTTTATTTAGGTATTTTACTTTTAATGTAAAAGATAGTGTCACTCAAATTTTCTTATAAGTTTTATCATTAGTTTTATGATTTGGTTGGTTCTCGAGAAAAATGCAATGAAAATAGAGTGATACTTGTTACATGGATCACAATAAACTAAGAATAAATAGTTAGATAAAAATAGTAACATTTTTTCTGATTTTGTTTAATTGAAGAAATTATATTGTGAGGTTCTTAATCGCTACAAGAAAGAGTTATCAAAGCCATTCAATGAAGCAACAACGTTCTTGAGCAACATGGAACCACAACTAAATAATCTCTGTGAAGGAGCACTAGCAAAAAAAACTCGGATAATTCCTTTGGTAAAGTTTTTAACTGTGCATTTTCTAGCTACTGTGCATGTAAAAAATAGTTTTTTTTTCTTTCACTATTGAGTTGAAATACACTATTTATAATTTTACTGTTGTTTCCTTTTGAGTTTTGTCCACTTACCTATTTTTGCTGGCCATGCTTGAGGAAGTCTTATTTTGCTAAGTTAAAATTTTATTAAGAAAATACTAGACCATCCTAGAATGGTAAAATCCAAGATCAAAAGAATTCTAACATCAGTGTTTGACATGTAGCATGCCCAAACTCAACATTCCTTTGAAGGCTAGGATATCATTTTTATGGATATTTTGTGGAGTGACATGTTCTTCATTGCTGAATATTTACCAGACAATTCATATGTTATTTGCTTATCTTTTCTTTTTTAAGATGAATTTGGTAGGACGTCCGATGAAGAGTTAGGTTATGGTGGGGAGGTAGGAGCTTCTGAAAATCAAGAATCTTCGAGCTAAGACATAAAAGGAATGCTTATACGCAAGTAAATCGGCTATTTAATCAGTTTGAGGAAAGAATTTTTAAAGAAAAGAAAGAAGGGTAGCCTACCAAAAGATGTAAGGGTGACACTGTAAGATTGGTGGAACAATCATTATAGATGGCCATATCCTACTATAAATACAAATTCAACTTAATTTACCTATTGCCTTATTTATGTTTGAGCATCGAAATCTTTAGCAGAAATTACATTGTCCTTGAGCCCTATTTAGTTATGCATTAAAATCATTACAACAAAAAGTATATACCCCTCTAGTATATTTTTTTAACCCACCAAGTCCTAGAACAATGACATCTAACTGTAATGTTCTGATGAACTATCGATAATGAACATTTTGATCTAATGATTTGGCCAAAAAAGATAAATGGCCTTGAACTTAAGATTTAGCCCAGATTTTTTGTATGTATTTCATGTGTTTATTGTCTAGAGTTTAATGGTCTGGAAGGGTTTGTGGTTATTGCAGAAGGAGGATAAATTAAAATTATCAGAGATAACAAGACTAGAGCAGAAAAAAATAAATAATTTGTTCATCAAGCAAAGGAAGTGGCATATATAAAATTTGCACTTATGGAAGGTGTTTTCAAGCCTGCAATATTCTACAACTGTAAATCAGTAAATGTTTTTATTCTTAATCTATTGTTTTTTATTTATTAGGAGGGCACGTGATAAAGTGTCTATAAAAGGGTATTCATGTAAGAATATTGTTCAAGTTTCATTATTGTTTTTATTTAGTGGTTCGTGAAGGTTAAGTGTGCTTGCGGGCCAAGCACATTTTTGTGTTACAAAGTACAACATTTAATATATGTTTTAAATGCTTGTTATTGTTCGAAATAAATGGAAGCAAGGAAAATGGACTTGGGTGGATTCGATCCAGTGCCCTTGAAGTAAAAGTAAAGTGTGCTTGTCACTAGGCCAAGTACATTTTAAAGATATAAGGTACAACATTTAATATATGTCTTAAATAATTTAACCCAATATAATATTGATTTATTTAAGACATATTTTTCCGAAAAAATAAAAGGAAATAAAATGTGATTTAAATATTGGGTTAAATATTTAAGACATATATTAAATGTTGTACCTTATATCCTAAAAATATGTTTGCCTAGTGGCAAGCACACTCTACTTTTACTTCAAGGGCGCTAGTTTGAATCCACCAAAAGCTATTTTTCTTACTTCTATTTTTTCCGAGCATTAACAAGCATTTAAAACATATAATAAATGTTGTACCTTATATCACAAAACCAAACACACTTGACCTTCACCCTAAGGAGTAAGGGCGCGGGTTTGATTTCTCCTTGGGGCATTTTCATTGCTTTCATTTTTCCTTCTCCAATCAGGTGACACGTGTCATCACCTGATTGGAAGGGGAATTAATTAATCAAATTAAATAAAAATAACTAAAATTCTCCAATAAGGTGGTGACACATGTCACCACTATTAATTAAATAATTTATTTATTTTATTAGATTAAAATTAGGACCAAATTGATTTATTTTTTAAATATAAGGACCAAATTGATTTATTTTTTAAATATAAGGACCAAATATGTAATTATACTAATTTTATTTAACAGTCCCGTCAACTTTTCTGTTATTTTTAACGGTTGGTGGTCACATTGATACTATTTAAATAATTTGGTGGTTTAATTGCTTCGAAATAATAATACGATCAAGTAGTTTACCCTACTATTAAATACTAAGGGTCTGTTTGTTTGGAGGAAAATAATTTTTGAGAAAACATATTCCTAGTTTTCTTGTGTTTGGTTCAAGGAAAACTCTTGGTCAAAGAAAAATGTTTTCTGGTCAAAGGAAAATCTCTAATATTTTTACGGAAAACAACTTCCCGTGTTGAAAAGGAGAAGTCATTTTCCAAAGCTTCTCATCTTCTCACCGGCAAGGAGCAGAGCTCATCTTCTCACCGTGTGGAAAACTCGCTCTCACCGGCAATGAGCAGAGATCATCTTCTCAGGTAATCCAACTGCTTCCTTTGTTTCATCCCCTTTCGACAGCTTCTGAAATTGGGTGTTTTACTTGAAGATTTTAGCTTTTTGTTGGATATCTTTCTGGGTTTTAGAATTCTTTGTTATTGTGCTTTGATAGTTAAAATCTGTGGGTGTTTTGTGTTGAACGAATGAAGTTTTTAATTCCAACTCTATTATAATTAGGAGGCATCTCAGCTTCCCAGTAACTGTTTGCCTTTTCATTCACATCGAGTCTGTAGTTTAGAGCAAACTCAATACTCAAAACATGATTATAACCCTTTTAGAAATGAAATGAATTAAAGTGGTGCTGATAGTTGCAGACAAGGAGAAAATCTCGACAAAGACTTCAAATTTCAGTTTTACAGTGGTGTAAAATCATACAGCTAACAATTTTTTAAATCTCAATTTTACAGTGGTGTAAAACCCTTCTCTTAAATATTCTATAGAGATAAGAGGCAACAATTAGCACTGTGATATGAATGAATGTTATCACTAATTCATGACAGATTGTAAAAAGTTAAAACTTTATTAAGATGATTTCTATTTTAATATTTGCTATCAGGATATAAACAATTAGCATTGTGATATGAATGAATGGATTAGCACTGTAAAATTTTTACTATTTGTTTTACAGTGGTGTAAAACCTGCATACGTACTTAACTTCAGCAGCTAACAACCTGCCTAACAAATTTTTACTACTTTTACAGTGGTGTAAAACAGTACAACTAACAACTTTTTAAATCTCAGTTTTACAGTGGTGTAAAACCCTTCTCTTCAATACTCTGTAGAGATAGGAGGCTGTAGAACTAAGGTTTTGATATAATATTTGAAAAATGTTTTGGACTAAATTGAAAAGAATTTAAAATATGTTTTTAGTCAAAAACAACTTGAAAATATGTTTAAGGGTTTTAAAGGCTTTGGAATGGTTTTAAAATACATTTAAAGTAGTCAAAACCATGATTTTCAAGTAACCGTACCGATACGGTATTGGACCGTACCGATACGCCTTAGGGTTTTCAAACTACCAAAATTCCAGTAGCCAAAACCCGTACCGATACGCCTAGCCGTATCGATACGGTGTGTTTTGAAATAGCCCAACGGCCATAAATGGTACTATTCCCAACGGCCATAAATGGTACTATTCCCAACGGTCATAAATGGTACTATTCCCAACGGCCATAAATGGTACTATTTCCAACGGTCATAAATGGCACTATTCCAACGGCTATAAACGGCTCTATTCCCAACGGCTATAAACGGCAATATTCCTAACGGCTATAAACGGCTACAAACTCATTTGGGACTATAAATTGAAGGCTGGAACACTTGAAGAATGCAAGAGACAACATTCAAGCAATATGGTCAAGAGAATTAGAGTCTAAATCTTTATTTTACTATTCTCTTGTACATAGTCTGTAAAGAGTGATTTTATTGTTTTTATCCTTCACTCTTTCTTGTGAGCTTAATTTTTGTAAACACCCACCTTGTGAGGTTTTCATTGTTTACACAAACTACCTTGTAAAAGGGAGAGGTTCTAGTTTAGCCTAGGTAAAAACTAGAGTTGGTTCTATCTTAGCCATTGAAAAGATAGGGTTGTAACGGTTTCCTCCTGCGCCTGGAAAAGGGGACGAATTCATTGTTGAGTGAATTGGGAAATCCTTAGTGGTGTGCTAAGGTAGTGGATGTAGACTCGGTTGAGTAGTCGAACCACTCTAAAATCCTCGTACAAATTGTCTACCTTTCTTTCGGTTTTAGCCAATTCAACCACCAAACATTTACAACCCTCCTTGACGGTTTCGGTGATCGATTCGAGCGTGCAAAAAACCCAACAATTGGTATCAGAGCCTCGTCTCCATCGAAGGACTAACATCCGGGAGTAAAGATCTATTGCTCGAAGTCCAACCGTTCAAGAAAATGGCAAGATTTGAAGAAGGCCGCTCTATCTCGTGTCCTCCACTCTTCGAAGGAGAATCATACTTCCAATGGGCAAATATCATGAAACTCTTCATCAAGTCTCAAGACTATGAGGTTTGGGACATCATTGAAGATGGGTATTTGGAAGCTCCAAAGAAGAAGAAAAAGCAAAGGAGTGCCAACGACACGAAGGCAAAGCTAAACACCAAGGCGATGCACATTCTCTATTGTGGCCTCAACGAAGAAGTTTCCAAGAAGATCTCCGTATGCAAAAGTGCCAAAGAAATATGGGAGAAACTTGAGAAGCTCTATGGCAACAAGAAGGGAGAAAATAAAGATGATGATCAATCATGTGCAAACCCTCTCTCCAATCCAAAGGTGGATGGTGTTTTGGCTCTCGAGGAGCCTAAGGTATCTTCTAACTCTAGTGAGCTTAATTCTTACTCTTTCGATGAGTTGCAAGATGCTTTCGATGAATTATTTTTGGAATTTGAGACCATGAATTCCAAATTTAAGAAAATGATTTCAAAACTTGAAATTGAAAATGATTTTCTTTTAAAAACAAAAATGGATTTTGAAAACCAAAATAAAATTTTGAAATATGATTTAAAGTTTTCAAAAATAAGCAAAGATGTTTTAGAAAAAGAAAATCTTGATTTAAAAGTTAAGCTTGAAAGCTTAACAAAAGAAAAAGAAATTATTTTCAATAATTCATTTTGTCACATAATGGCAAAATGCTCACATTGCCATTATCATGGTCATTCTATACATACTTGTCCTATTAAGAAGAGAAAATCTTATAGGATTAGACAAGTATGGGTTCCCAAGGGAACTAAAGACATTGTGACTAACGTAAATGGATCCAAAGCAATTTGGATACCAAAAATCAAGTGAATGTCTTTTGTAGGTGTGTTGGAGCAATGGCAAGCAAAGCAAAATCAAAGAATGCTCAAATCACACATGAGAAGAAGATTGGGTAACCTCTAATCTTAATTACTTCATTTTATACATTTGGTTATCTAATTTTTTGTTTAAAGTCTTGGATTATTTGTTAAGCCTAACAATGATGCTTTGAGTAAGGGGGAGCCAGTTTTTTTTTAAACCAAAATTTTAAGTGTGTCAAAAAATTTTTTTTTGCCTCCTATGTTATCTTGAACTTAAATATCATTTTAAATTCTTTTTGATATAACAAAAAGGGGGAGAAATGGTTTGAAAAATTGAATTTTCAAACGAATAAGGGGGAGCTTTATTTGATTTCATATCTTAATCTCTTATTCACAATTTTAAAGTTAAAGGGGGAAAATCTCAAACAATTTTTCAAGTTGGTTTTATTATATCAAAAATGGGGAGATTGTAGAACTAAGGTTTTGATATAATATTTGAAAAATGTTTTGGACTAAATTGAAAAGAATTTAAAATATGTTTTTAGTCAAAAACAACTTGAAAATATGTTTAAGGGTTTTAAAGGCTTTGGAATGGTTTTAAAATACATTTAAAGTAGTCAAAACCATGATTTTCAAGTAACCGTACCGATACGGTATTGGACCGTACCGATACGCCTTAGGGTTTTCAAACTACCAAAATTCCAGTAGCCAAAACCCGTACCGATACGCCTAGCCGTATCGATACGATGTGTTTTGAAATAGCCCAACGGCCATAAATGGTACTATTCCCAACGGCCATAAATGGTACTATTCCCAACGGTCATAAATGGTACTATTCCCAACGGCCATAAATGGTACTATTTCCAACGGTCATAAATGGCACTATTCCAACGGCTATAAACGGCTCTATTCCCAACGGCTATAAACGGCAATATTCCCAACGGCTACAAACTCATTTGGGACTATAAATTGAAGGCTGGAACACTTGAAGAATGCAAGAGACAACATTCAAGCAATATGGTCAAGAGAATTAGAGTCTAAATCTTTATTTTACTATTCTCTTGTACATAGTCTGTAAAGAGTGATTTTATTGTTTTTATCCTTCACTCTTTCTTGTGAGCTTAATTTTTGTAAACACCCACCTTGTGAGGTTTTCATTGTTTACACAAACTACCTTGTAAAAGGGAGAGGTTCTACTTTAGCCTAGGTAAAAACTAGAGTTGGTTCTATCTTAGCCATTGAAAAGATAGGGTTGTAACGGTTTCCTCCTGAGCCTGGAAAAGGGGACGAATTCATTGTTGAGTGAATTGGGAAATCCTTAGTGGTGTGCTAAGGTAGTGGATGTAGACTCGGTTGAGTAGTCGAACCACTCTAAAATCCTCGTGCAAATTGTCTACCTTTCTTTCGGTTTTAGCCAATTCAACCACCAAACATTTACAACCCTCCTTGACGGTTTCGGTGATCGATTCGAGCGTGCAAAAAACCCAACAGAGGCAACAATTAGCAATGTGATATGAATGAATGTTATCACTAATTCATGGCAGATTGTAAAAATTTAAAACTTTATTAAGATAATTTCTATTTCAGTATTTGCTATCAGGATATAAACAATTAGCATTGTGATATGAATGAATGAATTAGCACTGTAAAATTTTTACTATTTGTTTTGCAGTGGTGTAAAACCTGCATACGTACTTAGCTTCAGCAGCTAACAACCTGCATACGTGACTAATAACTTTTTACTACTTTTACAGTGGTGTAAAACCATACAACTAACAACTTTCTAAATCTCAATTTTACAGTGGTATAAAACCCTTCTCTTCAATACTCTGTAGAGATAGGAGGCAACAATTAGCAATGTGATATGAATGAATGTTATCACTAATTCATGACAGATTGTAAAAAGTTAAAACTTTATTAAGATGATTTTTATTTCAGTATTTGCTACCAGGATATAAACAATTAGCATTGTGATATGAATGAATGAATTAGCACTGTAAAATTTTTACTATTTGTTTTACAGTGGTGTAAAACATGCATACGTACTTAGCTTCAGCAGCTAAAAACCTGCATACGTGACTAATAATTTTGTACTACTTTTACAGTATTGTAAAACCATAGAGCTAACAACTTTTTAAATCTCAGTTTTACAGTGGTGTAAAACCCTTCTCTTCAATACTCTGTAGAGACATGAGGCAACAATTAGCACTGTGATATGAATGAATGTTATCACTAATTCATGACAGATTGTAAAAAGTTAAAACTTTATTAAGATGATTTCTATTTCAGTATTTGCTATCAGGATATAAACAATTAGCACTGTGATATGAATGAATGAATTGAGCCTTTTCTAGGTTGGTTTTAGAACATAACATATAGTATTCTAAAGGTTGCCTAATTGAACTATGTAGTCTTCTAAATTTTAAGTATTCATAAATTATTACTATCATTTCTTTGTAGATATAGTGTTGGCTTGTACAATCATTCATAATCATATAATGGGAGTGTAACGGTTTTTTTTGCAACTTTCCCACTACCTTGAAAAACATTCAAATTAAAAAAAGTGAAATCTAAAAAATTAATTCGAGTTTGGAAAAAAAAAATTTAAAAATTCTTTTTCTCGGTTTGGAGTCGCCACCGGCCACTATGGTAGGCCAGACACCGTAAAAACTAAACCAGAGATTCTTTTGGAAGGGTTCAGGAGTTGGTTACGTGTGGGGAAGGGTTAGCACCCCTATCACGCCCAGAAATCGGTACCAAAACAATAGTTACTTTTAATTGATGGAAATTATTTAAAATTTAAGAAGACTTTAATTAGGGGTTCTTGATTGAAAATCAGACTTTAATAATACGAGCTTTTTCAAATTGGTGGTTTCGAGTTAATTAAACATTTAATTAAAAAGGATGACGGTACACCGGACCAAAGACTAAACCGACATCATATAAGACTGACTGCCGTGTTAGTCTAGGGTTCGAATCTCGTACGTCACCTTTATGCATGATGCAAGCAGATAAAATATGGTGACATGGTCTTGTTCGTTTTAATTACGGATTTACCTTTAGACAAATCGAATTAATCCGAATATTCGCGGGACATCCAATAAGCTAGGCTAGTCGACCCGAATACGCGAATTAATAGGTATCTCCGTTTTAGAATTAAAATTAATTATCATGCAAATCAAGACATTAAAAATCACATGAATGACATTTAGAATGCATGTCACAAAATGCAATCTCAAACGACATTAAAAAGCATATAATAAATACATTCGAATGTCATGAAAACTAGTTAAAAACGCACATAAAAAATAAGCATGCAAAATACTATATGGCAAAGCTACATTAAATGCATAAAATTAAATACACCTAACGTAAAGACATATAACCACATATCATACTTATATAAAAAAACATAACAACATGGCAAAATATATATTCAATACTAAGTAAAAAGCATGGATAACAAAATATAATATGCAAAATGAAATGCAATGTAAATAAATAAAATGCAAACTGGAAGGGACTGAAAATGTAAATAAACCATTTAACAAAACTAATTAAAACACGGAATGAGACCAAATTAAAGAAGTGCGGAAACCAACAGGGACTAAAATAGTGATTCTACCATCCGGAAATTAATTACAACGAAATCAGGGGCGAAATTGAAAGGACTTGAAAACGTGGAAGGACTGCAGACGGAATTTTTAAAAACGAAAGCCCCTCTCGCGCGAATACGTCGACGCGAAGGGACTTAAAGGTAGTTAACCCATTTTTTTAAAAAATAAAACTCTATATAAGTCGTTTTAAAATCATTTCCACCTCTTTTGGAAACCCTAAAAAACCTGAGACCCCTCCCTTCTTCTCTACTTTCTCTCCGGCACCGCAAGGCACTCCGGTCTCCGTTGCCGGCGCCGGAAGCCTAAAAAAACCTTTTCTCGGCCTTGTTCGAACCCGAAAAAACCAGGAGACGTCTTTTCTCCTCGTGAAACCAAAATCAAAACCAAAAAAACCTTTCGGTTGTTTTTAAAACCTAAAATCCGAAACCCAAAACCCCTTTTTTGTGTCACCACTCCCACCGATTCACCCATGCATGGTCTCCGAAGGGACCACGGAGCTTGTCACCGGCGGGGAAGGCAGACGGACGCGAAGAAGACTAGGCACCGAAGGTAAAAAAAAGCGAAACCCTCTCTGTTTTTTCTTTTTCTGGTTCGAAATAAAAGAGATAATGGCGTTGATACCTTCAAACTTTCCTTGTTTGTATTGATATGAAGATGATTACAACTGCTCTCTCTGAAATTTTCGAATGGTATCCTCCTATTACAACCTTTTCTCTCTAAGAAAAATCTTCCCTTTACATTGCATTTTGCTTCGGCTTTTATAGCCGGAATATTACACTTTTCTGCTTTTTCTAAAATATGAAATTGCTGGTTGATTTGTTTGTATTCGTCTGCCATTCCGTTGCATTTTGTTTCTGATTTCTTTTGTTGTTTTGCCTCGTACGATTTTTGGTTGCCTCTGGACTGATGTTTGTTTGTTTCTGGTGTGCATGTGAGCCGTGAGGAGGAGAGGGGACCAGTGGAGACTACGACGTGATCCTAACCGTCACCGAGGGATCTGGACGGTCGCGAGGCATCCGAAAAGGCACGTGGTGAATCACATGCGCGCGTGGGAGTTGAGGAGGCACGGACGCGCGGGCACGTGGAGGTTCCAGAAGCTTCTCCGCGTTGATCTCGACCGTCCGATGAGCTCTTGATCCAATGGTGGAGATTGCGCGGCGCTGAGGCTTGAGAGAGGCAGCTGAAGAGGTGGCTAGTAGGTGGAGAGGGGGTGGCGGCTGCAAAGACAATGGGCATATTAGATTAGGGTTTTTAGCATATTAGGGTTTATTTTTGGGCCTAAACGGGCCATGTAATATACGTATAATATTTTGGGGCTTTTATGTATAATGGACTTTAAATTAAGGGTAAAGTACACAGACGGTCACTGAACTTTGTTAAAAAGAACAAAATGGTAACTAAACTGTAGAACTAATGTTTTGATATAATATTTGAAAAATATTTTGGACTAATTTAAAAAGTATTTAAAACATTTCTAAAGTCCAAACATCTTAAAATTATATTTAGGGAAGTTTTTAAATGGTTTTTAATGTGTTTCAAAGGCCAATTTTCTCAAATCTGTCCAGGTGTTTCGAAACACCATAGGGCGTTTCGAAACAGGGGGATTCCAGTGGCAAAACGTTTCGATACTCGTATCGAAACGGGCCAAGCGTTCTGAAACGGTATAGGTCGTTTCGATACGCCGACGTGGCAACGACCCTAACGGTCATAAACCCCAACGGCTCTTTCCCAACTAATATTTAAAATGCAGGCGTTTCGAAACAGGATTAAGGCGTTCCGATACGCGTTCCGAAACGGCTATAGGGTGTTCCGAAACGGGTACCCCGACAGACTGCAACGGCTATCTCTATAAAGAAGGCGTTTCGAAACGGGCTTGAAGCGTTCCGAAACGGGTAGCAGCAGAACTGCATTTATGGAGGAAATTAAAGTCTTCAACGGCTATATTTTGATCCCAACGGCCATAAACGGCTAGAAACTCAATTTGGAGTATAAAAGGGACCTCCAAGCATCAAGATTAAAATGAGCTTCAATTGTTACAACATTATGAGTGAAAAACTTGTCTAGAGCTTAAATCGTTCATTTCTTGCTTAGACAACACTTGTGAGCTTACATTGTTAAATTTGCTCAAGTGTTTAGGTTTTGGGTGAGTGCTTAATTGTGCAAACAAATACCTATTAGAGGGTTTGAGTTTGCTTTGTCTATCTCTTTGTAAAAGAGGGTTTTGATCAAGGCTTTGGGTAGAAGCTTGATCGGTGTAAAGGGTTTCCTCCTAAGCCTAGAAAAGGGGACGAATCAATTTGTGGAATTGGTTGTGAAATCCTTAGTGGGGAGCTAAGGTAGTGGATGTAGACTCGGTTGAGTAGTCGAACCACTATAAATCATTGTGTCTTTATTTTTTTAGCTTCCTAAACCCTTCCACCCAAAAATTCACCTCTCCACCACTTGGCGAGCAAGAACGGTTGATTGAATCGAGCACCTCACATCCCAACAATTGGTATCAGAGCTTGGCTCAATTGAAGGGGATTCACATCCTATTGAGAAGATCCGGCAAGCTCGATTAACATTTCAACAACCGGCTCAAATGGCGCAATCCATCAACATACTGCCTTTTTTCGACGGAGATCACTATGCCCATTGGAAGACAAAGATGAAATTCTTCTTGAAGTCAAGAGACTACAAGCTATGGGACATAGTTGAAGATTGTCCGTTCGTGCCTCAAGGAAGCAAAGCGGAATGGAGTGCCGACGATCGCAAGAAGATGGAGCTTAATTGTAGAGCCTTGCACATGCTCTTTTGTGCTTTTGGCCCAACCATCTATGAGAAGATGTCTTCTTGTGAAAGTGCCAAGGAGGTATGGGACAAGCTTGAAGTCACATACGAGGGGACTAATGAAGTCAAGGAGACCAAGATTGGGCTCCTAACCTTAGAGTATGAAAACTTCAAAATGGATCCGGAAGAAAACATCGAGAAGATGTTTGATAGATTCTCCACGATCACCAATGGTCTTAAAGGATATGGAGAAATCATTCCGGAAGAAAAGCTTGTTCGAAAGCTCATCTACTCACTTCCCGAGTCTTGGGACTCAAAGAGGACCGCCATCATCGAAGCCAAAAATTTGAAAACTTTGAAGCTTGATGAACTCATGGGGT
Source organism: Hibiscus trionum (assembly GCA_030270665.1). Taxonomy (NCBI): domain Eukaryota; kingdom Viridiplantae; phylum Streptophyta; class Magnoliopsida; order Malvales; family Malvaceae; genus Hibiscus; species Hibiscus trionum. The sequence goes on along the minus strand of BSYR01000006.1, from coordinate 24,055,427 downwards.
CTCTCCTTACTCATCAAATCATGAAGAAAAATAAAGAGGATGAGAAAAAGAGGGAAGCAATTAGAGCTATGGGAGAAAAGAAACTCAAAAGCATTGGCATTAATATAAATGCCATTGCTCTCAAATCCTCCACAAATCATCACGTAGATTCAAGTGAGGAGGATAGTGAAGATGAAAAGATGAACTATCTCTTCAACAAGCTCGCACGATTCATGAAGAGCAAAATGGAAAAATCCAAGCATGAATCGATGAAGAAGATGAAGGATTCCCACAAATCCAAAAAGAAGGGATCATCTTCTAAACAAGCATACGTGGCCACTTGGAGTGATGAAGACTCCACCGATAATGAAGTAGCCCACCTATGCATGATGGCCCTCAATGAGGGGGAGGTAACTTCTAACTCATCTATTTCAAATTCATATTCTTTTGATGAGTTACAAGAAGCCTATGATGAATTGGTTTTTGAGTTCAAGGCTTCATTTTCGAAAAACAAGAAATTGATTTCAAAGTTAAAAACCGAAAATGACTTGCTTTATAAAACCAATTTAGAGTTTGAAGCAAAAATTAAAGAATTTGAGCTTAAAGTTTTAGATTTACAAAACTTGCTTCAAACGATGGAAAGAGATTATCAAAAGAAAGTTGATGATCTCAAAAAGGAAAAAGATTTGATTTCCAAAGAGCTTGAAAAGAAAAACAATTTTGGAAAATGAAATTTTTATATTAGACAATCTAGTGCCCCTAGATTTTTTAATGGAAAATGTTTTAGAAGTGTTTGGATCCCAAAAGGACTAACCACTTCAACTAAAAAGGACGAAATTGAAAAATGGATTCCTAAGGGGACTAAATTTTGTGCTACTAACGTCTATGGATCCAAAGCAATTTGGATACCAAAATTTACTTGATTGTCTTTTGCTAGGTGTGATGGAGAAATGATCAACAAGTCAAAAATTGAGGGGGAGCTCCATGCACACAAAGGAAGAACACTTGAAGAAGGAAGGCTTCACATCCTCCCTTGAGTTCAAGTGTGGTAAAATCTAGTTGCTTTAGTGTTTATTTGATTTATTTTCTTTTATGTCAACTAGATATTCATATATGTTGAACTAACATTATCATGATGCTTTGAGTAAGGGGGAGCCAAAATTTTAAAACCAAAATTTTTATTGTGTCAAAAAAAATTTTTTTTTGCCTCCTATGTTATCTTATACTTAAATGTCATTTTAAATTCTTTTTGATATAACAAAAAGGGGGAGAAATGGTTTTGTTTGGTTTGAAAAATTGAATTTTCAAATGAATAATGGGGAGCTTTATTTGATTTCATATCTTTAATCTCTTATTCACAATTTTAAAGTTAAAGGGGGAGAATCCCAAACAAATTTTTCAAGTAAGTTTTATTATATCAAAAAGGGGGAGATTGTAGAACTAATGTTTTGATATAATATTTGAGAAATATTTTGGACTAATTTAAAAAGTATTTAAAACATTTCTAAAGTCCAAACATCTTAAAATTATATTTAGGGAAGTTTTTAAATGGTTTTTAATGTGTTTCAAAGGCCAATTTTCTCAAATCTGTCCAGGTGTTTCGAAACACCATAGGGCGTTTCGAAACAGGGGGATTCCAGTGGCAAAACGTTTCGATACTCGTATCGAAACGGGCCAAGCGTTCTGAAACGGTATAGGCCGTTTCGATACGCCGACGTGGCAACGACCCTAACGGTCATAAACCCCAACGGCTCTTTCCCAACTAATATTTAAAATGCAGGCGTTTCGAAACAGGATTAAGGCGTTCCGATACGCGTTCCGAAACGGCTATAGGGTGTTCCGAAACGGGTACCCCGACAGACTGCAACGGCTATCTCTATAAAGAAGGCGTTTCGAAACGGGCTTGAAGCGTTCCGAAACGGGTAGCAGCAGAACTGCATTTATGGAGGAAATTAAAGTCTTCAACGGCTATATTTTGATCCCAACGGCCATAAACGGCTAGAAACTCAATTTGGAGTATAAAAGGGACCTCCAAGCATCAAGATTAAAATTAGCTTCAATTGTTACAACATTATGAGTGAAAAACTTGTCTAGAGCTTAAATCGTTCATTTCTTGCTTAGACAACACTTGTGAGCTTACATTGTTAAATTTGCTCAAGTGTTTAGGTTTTGGGTGAGTGCTTAATTGTGCAAACAAATACCTATTAGAGGGTTTGAGTTTGCTTTGTCTATCTCTTTGTAAAAGAGGGTTTTGATCAAGGCTTTGGGTAGAAGCTTGATCGGTGTAAAGGGTTTCCTCCTAAGCCTAGAAAAGGGGACGAATCAATTAGTGGAATTGGTTGTGAAATCCTTAGTGGGGAGCTAAGGTAGTGGATGTAGACTCGGTTGAGTAGTCGAACCACTATAAATCATTGTGTCTTTATTTTTTAGCTTCCTAAACCCTTCCACCCAAAAATTCACCTCTCCACCACTTGGCGAGCAAGAACGGTTGATTGAATCGAGCACCTCACATCCCAACATAAACTTTCAAAAGTCACAAAATGGCAATTAAACTTTATGTTTTATAACAAAATGGTAACTAGACGTTAAATACCGTTAAGTGACTGTTATAAAATTTGGTATAATTACACATTTAGTCATTCATATTTATACATTCAATCAATTCAGTCCTAATTCGAAACAATTCACTAAATTTAGCCCTCGTTATCTACGTATTCTTTTAATTTGGTCCTTAGAGCAAAATTCCAAAGTATGGTAACATGATAAATAATTAAATTGAATTTTTATAGGAATTCGAAAACTTGACTCAAATCGAAAAAATTTCAAATAAAGTTTGAGTTGTAAAATATGACGCTTCAACTCGAATAATTCGAATAAAGTTTGACCAAAAATAAAGGAGAAAAAGAACAAAAAAAATGTCGAACGAAACTTTCATCGCCTCGATCGACCAAGGCACCACCAGCACCCGGTTCTTCATCTATGACAAATTTGTGCGAGTCATCGGTTCCCACCAGATCGAGTTCACCCAGTTCTACCCTGAAGCCGGGTACTCCTTTCAAAACTCTGTTCCAAATCAAATTTTTATCCTGGGTTTCTGTTTCTTTTCAAAAATATGAGATTGGATTGGAATTTGATGGCGTGTTTATTAGATTTTTCTTTTGTTATTTGGTGAATTTGTGGGGTGTTAAATGGGTGGAGCATGATCCAATGGAGATATTGAAGAGCGTGAAATACTGCATGAAAAAGGCACTGGACAAGGCTAATTCTGATGGACACAATATTGACAGTGGACTGAAAGCAATTGGATTGACCAATCAAAGAGAAACAATTGTTTTTTGGAGCAAATCTACCGGTTGTCCTCTCTATAATGCCATCGTTTGGATGGATGTTCGTACCAGCTCTATTTGCAGGTGATCCTGATCCTTGCCTTTGATCAATTTCCTTTGTTCTTTTTGTTTTCTGGTTGGTTGTTTGTATTTATTTTCATCTGGATTTTCTTCCCTATCTTTGATGTTGCTCAGGTTTTTTTTTTGTTTTCTTAAGTGGGTGTTAAAGTTTTTATTATTGCTAAGTTTCAATCTTGAACAAGAAAATTTTCAGTTTGAATTTCGAGTTATTCGAGTTGACGCGTCATATTTTACCACTCAAACTTTATTTGAATTTTTTTCGATTCGAGTCGAATTTTCGAGTTCCTATAAAAATTTAATTTTAATTATTTATCATATTACCATACTTTGGAATTTTGCTTTAAGGACCAAATTGAAAGAATGCATAAATAACGAGGGCTAAATTTAGTGGATTGTTTCGAATTAGGACTAAATTGATTGAATGTATAAATATGAAGAACTAAATGTGTTATTATACCAAATTTTATAACAGTCACGTAACGACATTTAACGTCTAGTTACCATTTTGTTATAAAATATAAAGTTTAATTGTCATTTTGTGATTTTTGAAAGTTTGGTTACCATTTTATTTTTTTTACCAAAGCTCAGTTACCGTCTGTGTACTTTACCCTTAAATTAAATAAACTGCGAGCTTTATTTATTAATATATTGGGCTTTTACTTATTTCATGTTTTTGTTTTGTTTTTTCAGATTTAATAATAATAATAATAATAATAATAGTAAGAGTAATAATAATAATAAATATAGTAATAATAGTAATAAGATAATAGTATAATAGATCATACTCGTAATAATAGTAATAATAATAATATGGTAGGTAATAATATTAAGAGAATACTAATAATAATAATAATACTAAATAATAACAATGGATAAGTAATAGTAATATAATTAATAATGTAATAAAGATAAATAACAAAAATATTGATAAGTAAGCATAAAATGATGATAAAATATGATCGTAATATAGTAATAAGATTAATAGTAATAATAATAATATCTATATATATATATATATTGTTTTTTGTTTTTTTTTGTTTTTTTTTGTTTTTAATCACAACTTAAATATCAAAGCTCATTAAAGAAAAGAAAATAGGACGGGTTTAACACCCCGGACAAAATTAGTGATTACATGGAGTTGATCCAAATGATTTGATTAATGAAGATTTATATGAAGAACCCAAATCTCATTGGATAACATCAACTCTTACGCAACGAGAAGAGAGAGAAGAAGCTAGAGAATAGGCTACTAAGAGAGATGAAATAGCACAAACGATGTGGAGTGATTATATAAATAGAAACATTGATTTTCTTTAGAACTTCTTGTTGAGTATTTCTATGTTACTTACACTGAATATTGTTGTTTTTAGTTTGTTGGATATTGTAATTGGTAATGTTTTAAGTTTGTTGGATGTTGAAGTTTATTGTGTTAAGTTTATTGGTATTAAATATTATGTTTTTAAGTTGGTTAGACATTGAAATTTACAGTGTTTTAAGTTTTGTTGGATGCCAAGAGTTTATTATAAATTGAATTTTAGTTTGTTATACTTACTTTCTTTTTATATGATTATTAATGTAGCCATAAGTAATCCTAAATCAAGTAAAGAAGGAGGCAAATCAAAAAAAATTAGGTGGACAAAACCAATAGAACGTCTTTTTTTCCGAAATACTTGCAGATGAGGCGCAAAAAGGAAATAAGCCTTCTAATACATTCAGAGCGGTTTCTATAAAGCGAGTTGCTACTGCTATTTTCGTAAAATTCCAAGTTCAATGTGACGCTAAACACGTGGAAAATCATTCCAAGACTGTCAAAAATACATGAAAAACATTATGTACAATTCGCGAAGAAAGTGGATTGGGCTGGGACGACAACATGAAAATAATAACCTGCGATAAAGTGACATATGATGCTATAGTGACGGTAATTCATTTACACTCTTATTTCAATATATGAAAGTTATATTTTACTTGTTATTCTAATTGTATACAACTAACAGGCACACCCAAAATATGGACAATTTTTGAACAAAAAATTGATTCTTATGATGAGATGGCTCTCGTTGTGGGTCAAGATATGGCAACAGGGAGTTTTGCAAGAATTTTTGCTGATATAGGCTTGGATGATATTAATGAAGGTTCAATGCCATTAAATTTTGATGTTGAAGATGTTTGTGAGGAGAGATCAAAAGCATCTTCATCTGGCACATCAAAACGTAAAAGAAAAAATGTCGAGGATGATCATATTTATTTTGTAGGTGCCAAACTTGGCGAAATTGCTGAAGCACTGAAAAAGTTTACAGAGGATTTGACACCATATTTTTATGAGCAAGTTATGTCAATGGAGAACGAGGAATTTAATGATGACTTTCTTTGTGAAGTGTTCGACTTTTTGGCGAAGAATGAGCTGGAGGCCAAAGCTTTCTTGGCTAAGAAAACAAAGCATAGGAAAATCTGGCTTCAAAAGTTTGCCCAAGGTTAAGATGTGTATTTTTAAGGCGGTGTAATATTATATATGCACTTACACAATATTTTAAACTTGTGTGTTGTACTAAGTATGAACTTTGATAATATCGTAGGTTTGATGTGTTGTGGTATAAATTATGAATTAGACAATATTATTATATTAGTACGATGAGATATTATTATTATGTTAAGGGTAATCTTCACCAGTGATCCATTTCGTTTGGGGTTTGTTCTATTTTAGTCACCATAATTCAAAAAAAATTATTCTGGTCACTTACGTTTAGAATCGTTTCTAAATTGGTCACTGGGACGTTAGTCTCCGTTAATAAAAAAATTAATTTTTAATTTAACCCTAAAACTTTCAAAACTTTATTTTTCACCATCTTCCCCAAAAACAATTCCGAATTCAATTGGGTAATTCGAATCATACCAGCTATCACAGCTTAAAGATGCATGACACCATCAACTTGTTGCTTGAATTGGCTTCCCCTCTCTTTTCTTTTCCTTTCTCTGCGCCTCCTACCGTGGAGGGTTCACTGAGTGTAGTTGGCGGGTTGTTTGGGGGTGGAGCCACTGTTGCTGCTGGTATTGGAGGTGGTAGTGGGGTTTCTGGTTTTTCAGCTCTTGTAGGAGCTAAAAATGGAAATGGTTTTGCATCCGGGGAAGAGCTAAGGTCTGATCCAGCTTAGCATTCATATTATTACTCAAATGTGAATCTCAACCCGAGGCTCCCACCTCCTTTTCTTTCCAAGGAGCATTGGAAGTTTGCACAGAGGTTGAAAAGTGGGAGTTCAGTGATAGGTGGGATTGGAGATAGGAGAAAAGTGAATAGGGCTGAATAGGTGGGATTGGTGATGGACTGATTGGTTTGTCCAGGGTAGGACTTGGAAGCAAACAGAAAAGCCTCGCTGAAATTTTCAGGTTCAATGTTTAATCATTAATGTCACTTGTTGTAAGTTTCAGCAGTCAATGTGGTTAATCTTTTAAGTCTATGGTTAGCTTTTATGTTTGAATGGTCTCGAGATTTGTATATTATTGTGGTCAAACTTAGTAGGGATATTTTTTAATCAAAAGTTCTTCTTGTTCAAAAATTGGCAGCTTGTTTATAGTGCATTATAGACTTCACAACGCTACTCAAAATTTATCTCATATGTAGTTTTTAATTTTTACTCTTCTCTTGATTTAATATCATAGACTAAGAGAGTATGAGAAAGGCAAAGAAAGGAGAGAGGAAGCCAATTCAAGCAGCAAGTTGATGGTGCCATGCATCTTTCAGCTGTGATGGCTGGTATGATTCGAATTATCCAATCGAATTCGGAATTGTTTTGGGAGAAGATGGTGAAAAATAAAGTTTTGAAAGTTTTGGGGTTAAATTAAAAATTAATTTTTTTTATTAACGGAGACTAACGTCCAGTGACCAATTTAGACACGATTCTAAACATAAGTGACCATAATAATCTTTTTTGAATTCTGGTGACTAAAATAGAACAAACCCCAAACGAAAGGGATCACTGGTGAAGATTACCCTTATGTTAATGTCATATAGTATTAAGTTCGTTGAGTATGTTTTGATGGAGGCATGTGCTTTAGAGAGTTTGACGGTAGAAGTAAGCGCATCGAAGAAGGATAAGAAATTCATCGCTAAAAAAATACGTGAACTGTCAAATGCCAAAACATTGTTTATATTCAAAAAATTAATTTTTATATTAAAAAAAACAACAAAGTATATTTTTTAACAATAAGATTAATTTTTAACAACTTTAAAAAAGTAAAAAAGTAAAAAATAATTCATAAAATATGTATAATTATTTACTGAAAACAGATTTCGAAAATTGTTTTCAGAAAAATTAACCATACAACAAAAAATATTTTACACTGCAACATCCAAACAATGAAAAATGTTTTCTGGAAAATATTTTTCATTTCCAGAAAATGCTTTCCAGAAAACATTTTTGAAACAAACAGACCCTAAATTCAACACTCATTTTATAAAATATCAATAATATAATAGTATGAAATTACATAACAAGTTCATTTAAAAGATGAAGATAGAGACATCAGACACGTGACATGACATGTCACATGGATACAAATAACAATATAAAGCATCAGACAAGAAATGCCTTGGGGGAAATTTATTTTTTTTACAGCTGAAATTCGAATCTATTATCTATGCCTAATGCCTTTAAACCTATCATCGTAGGACTCATGCAGTCCCGACGTGAATATTATTGTAATTCACTGCGGTAAACAATTTACGAGACTGGGGAAATATTTACCCAAAACAATGTGTTTAAGCTAGGCATTTGGTCCCGATTTTTTGCTCATAAAAGCATGCCCACCTCCAGGACTGTGCCCTGGGTTGGTGGGTCGGAAACCTTCTTTACCAGTTACCACCGTTAATGGAGCTGATTCTTCCTCCAGGTTTTTGTTCTGTTTTTTCGTCATCTTGTCCGAATGAATGTCCAGCACCAGGACTGTTCCCTGGTGTCGTGGGTCGAAAAGCATCTTTGTAACCATCGACTGAAACACCAAAATCCGAGCTTTTACTTGGCATGGGAGGCGGCAATACTTGTTTCCTTCCCGAACGGTGGCCTGCTAACCTCGGTCGACCGTGGCCTTCGATGGCTGCCGGTTCATCAGTTGATTTTACTGGTCTTCCATCAGCTGGGAAAGCTAAACAATGGCAGCAGGCAACCATTGCTAGAACAAAGGCACCTCTCAACTCCATAACTGGGAAAGTAAAACCTTGGAAATTGGAATTCAATGGTTAAGATTATGAACAATGAAGTGATGAGTTATAATATTCGAAGCTGGGGATTTATAATGTCAGGAATTATGGACCTGAGAGGATCCTAACCGCTAATTATTCGTAAACGTTAATGATTACAACAATGGATGGTTTGAATTAATATCTTCCATATCTTTTTCTCGGGAATTTTTTTATATGCAATAATGTATCGAAAGTCAATATGTATTACTAGAATTAATATCTTCCATATTTTTTTTTTATATATCCCACTCATTCTAAAAGGCCCGAACGAAGAATGTTATAAATCTCATAACTTAAGAAAATACGAGGATAAAAAATAAGCGACTTGATTAACCGTATTTAGATATGATATTAAAATACATTCTTCTGAATTCTCATATTAAACACATACTTATATCTACACCTTATTTTTAAACCTGAATAACATGTGCTCGAATCAAAGGCTTCCTAAATACATTTTGCTTTTTGTTTTTTTTTTTCAAGAACAGAGCTCCCTATCGAAATTTGAAGCTCCATCCATGACCCTCCATGGTGCTTAAATGTCGTTTGAATTGTGAAATTAAGGACAAAACAAAAACATCTTAGAATTTAATTAGAAGCCAACCCTGTTTTTTTAGAACCCTCGGAGATAAAAATATGTGGGACATGGGCTTCTCCAGCACCGAAATTCCCAAAAACGGGAATGATTCCCCTGTGATTCTCCACTTGGAAATGCATAAATATTATTATAAACTGATGGCTTTTGAGCAAAGCTTAGAACTGTTTTGGTCGACAAATTCAAGTGAAACACATGCAACTGTGATCTGTCCCATGCATCCATTGTTTATGTCGGTTGCAGGCTTTCAATTTTCAAGGGAAATGGGTGGAATCATTGCTTGGCTGCTGAAGGTTAAAGCTCTCTGCTGGAAAACCATAAAGAATTCGACACCACCTTTTGACTTTCTCAATCACCCTTAGTGGTTTTGAATTAACTTGGGGAAGTACTCTGTTTCTTAAACAAGAAGAGGAAGAAAAAACACTTGTGTTCCGGAGAGAGGTTAAGAATTTTGCTTCTTAACAATATTCGAATACGAGCCTTCAAGCCATACACAAAAGACATTTTAAATTATTTAAGAGACCTAACTCCAGTGATAATGAATATTGTTTTAATTACCTTCAAAAACATTTTAAATTACTTTTTTATTAATAAAATTTAATTTAAACCTTTACTTTTTAAAAGTTTTAAGTTAGCTCCTCACAATGAACGCCTATAATATAAAAACTGAAAATCATTTTATTAATAAAATTAGGAATATTTTAATTAGCTTCCACTAGTGAAAAATGAAAAAGAAAAGAAGAAAATCAGGAACACCAAAACATAATGGATGGTTCATAGGGACAGCCGGAATTTGACCATATATCAATGTCATAAAGATTTTGACATGAATCTTACTTATTTATCTTTTTAAATTCTAAAATTTGACGGGTAGTTTTGCGGTAAGGCGGTTAATATACAGTTAATATACGGCGTAACCGATTAGAAAGGTGACCGGTTAAACATAACATATTCGGTAAAATTATCTATTTTGTTGATAAGAGTATCAACATATTCGATAAAATTACCTATTTTGTTGATAATAGTATCAACATATCAAGTAAAATTACCTATTTTGTTGATACTTCGAAAGTATTTATATTTTTTTAAAAGTATCGATACTTTTTTAAAAAACAATGTAACCGGTTGCAATGTAGCTCGAAAGTATCGATACTTTAATACTACCTAATATGTTGATACTCTTATCAACAAAATAAGTAAAATTTTACATATTTTGTTATACTATACTTTTTTAAAAAAGTATGGATACTTTTAAAAAAGTATAGATACTTTTGAAGGCCCCATCAGCTTAAACTTTAATAACAAAATAGGTAAAGTACTACCGAATATGTTGATACTCTTATCAATAAAATAAGTAAAATTTTACCTATTTTGTTATACTATATTTTTTTTAAAAAAGTATGGATACTTTTAAAAAAGTATAGATACTTTCGAAGGCCCCATCAGCTTAAACTTTAATAACAAAATAGGTAAAGCGCTACCGAATATGTTGATACTCTTATCAACAAAATAAGTAAAATTTTACCTATTTTGTTATACCTACCGATAACTTAAGTTTGCCGGTTACAACTTTTTTTAATATTTTTTAATGTTTTCTACCGGATACATTATTTTAAATCAACATATCCGGTAGCGCTTTACCTATTTTATTATTTATCTTACAATGTTTCCGGTAACACCGTTTCTTAGCCATATATTAGTCCGCCTTACATTAGAATCTTCTAAATTTGACCCTTCAAAATGAACCTGAAGCTCTCCTGGGGAGAGGGGGCTATTTCTTTAATTAATAAAACACAAGGCGAGGGACATGTCAGTCACCCTAGACATTAAAAAATAATCGAAGGCTATCACATCAAACAATTGAGATCCGTTCACTGTCTGAAAAGCTAGGCTGTTGTGTACCAGGTTCCTTCAAAATATTCCTTAATACTTAAAAGACAAATCCTGGGGTCATCCCACTGAAATTAACAGTGGTGGAGCCAGCAATTTTGATCACTGCAAATTGAAGAAAAAATAATGCTAATCAAGTGATGAACTTCAAGCCGTCTCTACTTATTTATGTTACTTGTACTTCAAGCTTAAACCATACCAGGAAGGATTTGAATTCATTGTTCTTTCATTACAGAAAAAAACATTACATTCGAACTCATTAATATTGGGTTTAGGGAATAGATATTCTTTGTCATTGGTGTAATCGACTGTTTGTCTTACCATTTGAATTATATATATATAATATGAGCATGCGCAAAAAATAATGAAGAGTCAAGCTTGAAAGGCGGCAACCGGAAGAGAGGACCCTCCACTTAGGTTGAATGAGTAAAGAAATGTTTGGCATTTTGTGTTGGTGGATCAAGTCAAACGATGAACTCCAATTCGCCGTCCCTCAACCTCTCCTCCACTCAGAGTGGAATAACTTTGATTATAGAGAATCTTCCTGCATCTGAGGAAATCCCCACCCTTTTGGCACTGTTTTTTATACAGAAAAGAAAGGCTGCTACTGAGTACAGACTCTCTTTTTTCAAAGTCACAACCAGTGAACAAAAACATTAGATTCTCTGTTGTGCTAGGCTGTAAAATGAATTTGTGCTGTTAGAAGCTGGGATGGACCGAGGGGTGCAGGTGGGGGCAATCGCCCCCCTAAAATTTTGAAAATCATATATGATTTAGAAAAAATTTAGAATTTTTCTATGTATTTTCTATTAAAAATCTATTTTCGCCCCCTAAACTTTTTTAAGTTTGCCCCCCTAGAAATTTATAAGTTCGCCCCCCTAACCTAAAGTCCTGGGTCCGTCCCTTGTTAGAAGGAATCTGTCATGCACATTCGCATTATAAGTCGTACTCATATTGAAATGCGAAGGGATACATGTTTGATGAGGATATTTGAGAAAATGAAGATTCTTCATTGTAAGTAGTCGCAGTACATAGTATGCTCCGACGATTTCTCCTCCAAATCGTTCATCTGAAGTCTAAATTTCATACCTTGTTGGAAGCGTTAGGTAGGCACTCGATATAATTTATAACTTACGATATTATTAATACGAAAAGATACAAGTACAATACGAACACTAGCTTCGGCTAGTTTACAAACACTACTCACAAAGATTTGCTAAGCTCACTCGACAACATAAACTTCTTCTTTTTTTCTATCGACTCATACACTCACTGATTTTTGTTTCTAGCACTCACTCATGCATTACTAAGAACTAAAACACATATATATAGGAGAACTAAACCGCCTTAGTTGTTCTCATTCCTTGCCGTGTTTAACTTTAATTAATTGCTTCATTTATCTTTTGTTGTTGCCGACATTCTTTTGTGGTTTAAGCTAATGCCATTTCATTGATTTAGTTGCTGTCATACACGTTGCTTTGCTGCCATATTTCCAAGTGCTTCATTGCATTTCCAAATTCCAATCATTTAGGAAGCCTTCAAATGTTGCCACCTCAATTCTTCTCATCATTTGCTGCTGCCACATTTTCCTCTCTTAATTAATTAGCATCTTTGTGATTAAGATTTGTGTTTCCACACAGCTTCATTTCCACTTGCCACGTATTAGCTTTCCAAGTGGACATTTCCATATTCTCAAATCTTTTGCCGACATGAATGAATTGTAGTTGAGTTTGATTCCTAACACTCCCCCTCAAACTCAACCTTCATTCCGAGCTTATCTTTTAATCTATGAAATATTTCAGTTTTCAACGGCTTCGTAAAGATGTCCGCAAGTTGATCTTCAGTTCTGCAGTAGATTAATTCTACATTTTTGTTCTTCACTTGCTCTCGTATAAAGTGATACTTTGTATCGATGTGCTTGCTTCGGTTGTGAGAGAAGGGATTCTTAGCAAGAGATATTGTAGACTTGTTGTCAACATAAATTGTAGTCGGTTCTTCTTGTTCCAAGTTTAGCTCGTTCAAAATATTCTTCAACCACAATGTTTGGCAAGTGCACGCTGCTGCGGCTATATATTCTGCTTCACATGTTGAAAGAGTCACCGTTTGTTGCTTCTTTGAGGACCATGAAAATGCTGCAGAGCCAATATGGAATAGGTACCCGAAAGTACTTTTTCGATCATCCAAGTCTCCCCCGTAATCGCTATCAGAATAACCAACCAACTTTGAATCTTGTGAATGTGTGTAAAATAGACCATGATCTGTTGTGCCTTTGACATATCTTAAAATTCTCTTTGCTGCAATCCAATGATCTTGTTTCGGCTTCTCCATGAATCTGCTTACCAATCCCACGGCATATGTTATGTCTGGCCGTGTGATAGTCAGATACCTTAAACTTCCAACGATACTTTTAAAGAAAGTTGGATTCACAGGCTCTCTTGTTGAATCAACACTCAATTTCATGCCTGGTTCTGCTGGCGTGGCTACTGGCTTACAACCTTCCATTCTAAATTTTCTTAAAATCTGCTCTGCGTACTTCTTTTGTGATATAAATATTCCATCTTTTATTTGTTTTACTTCGACTCCAAGGAAGTATGACATTTCTCCTATATCTGTCATTTTGAATTCTTTAATCATAGCTTTCTTGAAATCAATAAACATACCTGGATTGTTTCCTGTGAAAATCATGTCGTCCACATATAAGCACACGATCATGATATCACCATCTCCATTTTTCTTTGTATATAAGGCATGTTCGTACGGACTTTTCATGATCCCATTTCTTTGGAAGTATTCATCTATTCTCGTGTTCCACGCTCTTGGAGCTTGCTTTAATCCGTACAAGGCTTTCTTCAATCGATAGACTTTGTCTTCATGCCCTTTTTAGTGTATCCAGGTGGTTGTTCGATATAAACTTCTTCTTCTAGGTAGCCATTAAGAAATGCTGACTTCACATCCATTTGATAAATCTTCCATTTGTTTTGTGCTGCAATTGCTGTGAGAAGTCTGATAGTTTCGATCCTTGCCACTGGAGCAAATACTTCATCATAATCTATTCCTTGTCTTTGTTTGTAGCCTTTTGCAACTAGTCTCGCCTTGTATTTTTCCACTTCTCCTTCCTTGTTGGTCTTCATTTTGTACACCCACTTGACTCCAATTGGGTTGTGACCTTCAGGTCGATTTGTTAGCTCTCAGGTATCATTTCTATTTATTGATGCAATTTCTTCATCCATAACATTCTTCCACTTATCATCTTCAATTGCTTCTTCATATGTTATTGGATCACTGTTTACAAGTAAGCAGAAAAGTGAAATATTTTGTAATTCATAATCGTTGTACCTTTCTGGCATTCTTTTTTCTCTTGTAGACTTTCGAACTTCAGTTGGTTGTACTTTAGAATTTTTTGTACTAGTATTACAGCTGCTGCTGCTTGACGAAGATGGGTCAATTGGATTTTGTTGATGACTTTGACCATCATCTTGTTCTTCTTGGTTGATGAAATCATCATCGTCTTTATCTTCGTTAAAAAATAGTCTGTCAACTTTCTTTTCTTCTGAGCTCCATCTCCAGTGTTCTGCTTCATCGAACTCAACATCTCTTGAAATGATTACCTTCTTCGTGAGATGATTATATAGTCTGTAGGCTTTGCTTCTTTCATCATAGCCGATGAAGATGCACTTTTCTCCTCTGTCATCGAGCTTCTTTCTGATTTGTTCAGGAACATGGGCGTATGCGATGCAGCCAAAAATTTTGAGGTGTCAAACTCCTGGTTTTTTACCGTTCCACGCTTCATTTGGCGTCATATACTTAACACTTTTGGTTGGACATCGGTTTAACAGGTAGACTGCACAACGAACAGCTTCGGCCCAAAAATTTCTTGGTAAGTGCTTCCTTTTTATCATGCTCCTTGCCATGTCGAGAATAGTGCGATTCTTTCTTTCTGCAACTCCATTTTGTTGAGGCGTGTATCTAACTGTCAGCTGATGGATGATGCCATGCTCTTTGCAGAAGTCTTCAAATAATTTTATGGTATACTCGCCTCCTCTATCAGATCTGAGTATTTTTAAGTATTGACCGCTTTGCTTCTCCACCATTGCTTTAAATTCTTTGAACTTATCCAGTGCTTCCGACTTTTGTTTAAGAACATAAATCCAACACTTTCTGCTATAATCATCAATAAAGGTTAGGTAATACCTATTTCCACCGAGTGATGGGATGTCAAAAGGATCAGCGATATCTGTGTGCACAATCTCCAATTGTCTTTGGGCTCGCCAAGATTTTCCAACTTCAAAGCTTTGTCTGTGTTGTTTTCCTTTGATGCAGGCTTCACACAGTTGATCTGGAGGATTGATCTCTGGTAGTCCTCTTACCATATTTGCTTTTGATAATAGCTTCAGGCCTGAAAATCCAAGATGCCCATATCGAATATGCCACAACCATGAATCATCTTTGATTGTAGTTTTCATGCACTTGACTTCTCCTGACTCGATGTCAATAGTAAAAAGACGATTTTGAGTCATATCAACTTGAGCTATCAATTCTCCATCTTTATTTGTGATGGAAAGTGAGCGATTTTTCATCAACACCTCATATCCTTTTTCTAGAAGTTGACCAAGGCTGGTGATGTTGCTTTTCAAAGCCGGTACATAATAAACATCTGAGATGTACTTCTTTTCACCATTTTTTTGAGTAATCATGACTTCCCTTGCCTTTGACTTCTGCGTGCGAGTCATCTCCAAATGTTACTCGGCCATGGATTGTTTCATCTAACTTCACGAACAGCTCCTTTCGGCCACACATATGATTGCTAGCACAATTGTCAAGGTACCAAATATTTTTCTTAAATTCTCCATTTCCTTTGTAAGTAAGGAATATATGAGATTTTTCAACATTTTCTTCTTCTGCTGCTGCTACATTATTTCTTTCTTCTTGTTTAGGAGCTAATCGACACTCGTAACTATAGTGGCCATATTTGTTGCAGTTATAACATTGTACCTGATATTTATTTCTTTGTTGATATCTGCCTCGGCCTCGGCCTCTGAATCCTCGTCCACGACTTGACGTCTGAAAATTTTCACTTGTTTGAGCTGTGTCATACGATCGACCACCGCATCCTCGTGCTCCTCGTCTTCCTCTGTATCTTCCACGATAACCACCACGATTTGCTCGACCTCTTGTGTAGCTATTGCTAGCTTCTCCTTCATTTACGTTCATCTTGCTTTGCAAAGCTTGCTCCAAATTTTCAAAATCTTCATTTTGCTTCATCTTGTGCTCATGGGCTTGAAGTGAACCCACAAGCTCATCGAGCGATATCTGGGACAAATCTTTTGATTCTTCTATTGCAAAAACCACGTAGTCGAATTTTCGTGTCAATGACCGCAAATTTTTTTCCATCACTCTAACTTCGTCAAGCGATTCACCATTTCTTTTTATTTCATTTGCGACGGCTTTCACACGATTAACATAGTCATCTATGCTTTCCGTGTTTTTCATTTTCAGCATTTCAAACTCAGCTCTGAGTGATTGAAGACATACCTTTTTTGCCTTTTCAACTCCTTGGAGTGATTTTTGCAGAGTTTCCCACGCTTCCTTTGCAGTTGTCGCTTCTGCAATTTTTTCAAAGGTAGATTCATATACCGCTTGGAAAATGAAATACAACGCCCTTTGGTCTCTTTTACGAGCATCCCTTAGTGCTCTTTTCTGTTCATTGGTCAGAGCCGCCTCTGCTGCTTCATTTTCCGGCTCAGCGTATCCTTTTACAACAATATCCCAGCATTCTTGTGAACCGAGTAATGCCTTCATTTGAATACTCCAGTTGTCATAATTCGTCTTGGTCAATCTCGGGATTTGGGACTGGATCATGCTCTCCATCTTCTCGTGGCTTAAACGCGAACCAAGCTCGGATACCACTTGTTGGAAGCGTTAGGTGGGCACTCGATATAATTTATAACTTACGATATTATTAATACGAAAAGATACAAGTACAATACGAACACTAGCTTCGGCTAGTTTACAAACACTACTCACAAAGATTTGCTAAGCTCACTCGACAACACAAACTTCTTCTTTTTTTCTATCGACTCATACACTCACTGATTTTTGTTTCTAGCACTCACTCATGCATTACTAAGAACTAAAACACATATATATAGGAGAATTAAACCGCCTTAGTTGTTCTCATTCCTTGCTGTGTTTAACTTTAATTAATTGCTTCATTTATCTTTTGTTGTTGCCGACATTCTTTTGTGGTTTAAGCTAATGTCATTTCATTGATTTAGTTGCTGCCCTACACGTTGCTTTGCTGCCATATTTCCAAGTGCTTCATTGCATTTCCAATCATTTAGGAAGCCTTCAAATGTTGCCACCTCAATTCTTCTCATCATTTGCTGCTGCCACATTTTCCTCTCTTAATTAATTAGCATCTGTGTGGTTAAGATTTGTGTTTCCACACAGTTTCATTTCTACTTGCCACGTATTAGCTTTCCAAGTGGTCATTTCCATATTCTCAAATCTTTTGCCGACATGAATGAATTGTAGTTGAGTTTAAT
This sequence comes from Hibiscus trionum, assembly GCA_030270665.1. Lineage (NCBI taxonomy): Eukaryota > Viridiplantae > Streptophyta > Magnoliopsida > Malvales > Malvaceae > Hibiscus > Hibiscus trionum. The sequence goes on along the minus strand of BSYR01000006.1, from coordinate 24,037,775 downwards.
TCCTAACAACAAAGACATGCAACTTAGAGAGGTTTGACATCTTAAGTGGAATAAATAAACTTGTATTGGAGGATCTTTAACCAAAACATCCGGAATTCTATGTCCAGATTCACCGTAATTGAGCCGTCACAAGGTGATGATGGTCATCTTGAATTCGATGGCCCAGTAGCTAATCATGTTAATCACGCCACTTATTTCCTTTTTTCTCCCGTAACATATACCTTAATGTGTTGTAAAATATTGATTATTGTTGTATCTTTGTGCCGGGAGAAATTATTAGATGGACGCCGGTCATTACGTCATCTATGGTCCATCCAATAATACTTACTCATTTTAATGTAACGTTCAAGTAACTACCTACTCCTTAGTTTAACTTACCTACTCCTTAGTTACATGTATGAAAGATGTGAAGATTTACCTTAAAAATTGAGATAAAAAATTTTCAATGGATATAACCTTGGATGGCGTGGTGAACCAGACTATCTAATATTTTTTCCTATGCCAAAGAAATGTATTGTTGGTGCCCAAGTTGCATGTTGGTCACGCATATTTATTCGAGAGAAATATATATATATATTTATAAGAACAAAAATCTTTTACTTCTTATATATGTTCTTTTATGTTTTCTTTATGTGCTCACCATTATATTTTTGACATGTGAACTAGTGAATTATGGTCAACCGTGCAAATAGACATTAATTAACTAATTTTATTGCAATTTTAGAGAAGATTGTTACATTTAATACACTACTTTTTACTAAATTCATTGTTGTGACATACCGCGGTCGAGTACTAATATAGTAACAAACTAACAGTAGGCAAAGAACGGGGTAATAAAAAACACATGAATTTCATAGGCTCGGTGACATGATTAAATATTTTTTACAAACATCAACTCTAAGGAACTGAAATTTAAACTAAGACAAGACAAATAGAAACTTAACCAATTAAGCTGAAATCTTTTCTAGGATAGGAATTTCTGGCATTCAAATACCATCTGGCTTAAATGCGAGAAACTAAGTACTGTTGACCTAGTTTTGAACGGAATGGCCAGCACCAGGACTGTGTCCAGGAGACGTGGGCCTGAAGTCTTCATCGTTTTTGGGTGGCGACTGGCGGGGCTCCATTTGCCCCAGTTGGCGACCGAGGTGGATACCACCGTTGATTTTTGGATCAAGGGTACCCCTAGTTTCCTTTGCTAGGATTCTACGACCATAATATTTAGTTTCCACCTTCTGGTTCTGGTCCAAAATCAAATGCCTCCCTGCAATGCACTGAATTTCCAGGAAGGAAACAAGGCAAAGGAGAACAAGAATGGAGAGAAGATTGTTTTGGGCCATATATAATAATGTAGATATATAGGGGGAAAAGGGGTTGTTTTTTGAAGTATGAAATTAAAACAAAGTGAAGAAGATACTTAGCAACTTTGCTTATAGAATATAGACTTGTTTTTCGCCCGTGGTTCTAGCTCTATTTATAGACGAGACCAGAGCGAGCGAGAGAAAAGAGGAGGTAAATATGAAAGGTTGTAAAAATTCTCATAATCTCTCTCAGCATGCGGCCGCACAACATAGCGCTATTGGTTAGGGTTACTTACAGTCTACCAACAATTTGCATGTGCCATGCAAGTTGCATCTGTTCATTATTTAATTTATTTAATCTCCATCTTCGTCTCTTTTTAACTTAGTGCGAAATCACCTTTATATATATATATATATATATATATATATATATATATATATATATATATATATATATATATATACTTGGACTGTCGGACTTGTCACTGCAACCAACAATATTCAATGTGCGAAATCAGCTGTTCATCATTTGCTAGCTTTTTATATATATGTGATTTGTTTTACAGAAACCTTAGATTAGAGTTGTTGATTAACTTAGCCCCCACCGCCTCACCATTAAGCGTTTATAAAACATTTTTCTGTCGAAAATCTTTTCTTTATTTATTTGTTATGTACCGTCTACAAGATATTTTAGCTTTCCAACTCAAAATCCCTGCTGTTTCTACCCCCATTCTCCGTGTGTGTGTCTTTTTCTCTTGTTTCTTTGTAGCTTTTAAAAGTAACCTAGGTTTTTAGAAGCTATGAATATAGCATTTGCAATTGAGGTTGGTTTTGCTTTTGTGCAACTTCATACTGTCGACACATGTATGTATGTATGTATGTATGTATGTATGTATGTATGTATGTATGTATGTATGTATGTATGTATGTATGTACGTACGTATTAGGATCTACTTACATAAAACTCGTTTATTTTTTACACTTTTTGGAGCCGTTGGATGAGGGTAAATAAATAATTAAAATTATTTCATTATTTTTTTGTGATAATCTTTTATTTTCTACTATTAATTTCAGTCATCCTTTTACTTTCATCAAACAATTTAGAAAATGTGTAAAAGTTTAAAGTTTTACCCATGACAATAAAATGAGGCCAAATTTACTAAAACCTAAAAAGGTATATTTAAATCAACAAATTGGAAGGAGCATGGACTTATTCCGCAAAAGGTTTAAATTATCATGGGCTAAAGTTGAATTATACAAAAAAATGTTGGTGGGGCAGACCCTCCCCATCATAAAGTAATTCCGTCCCTTTTATATATTTAATATTCAAATTAGATATAATTGTTTATATTTACATATATGGAAGTTTTAATCTAATTAATTGTAATAAACGGGTCTTGTTTAATTGAGTGTAGCAATAGTCATTGTTAAGAGTGTGATTAAATTGAATCAAGTTTAAAATATATAAAGCTCAATCGTGAATTGAATTTTTTATGTCCATTTTCTTATTCACATTCCCTTGTCCTCGATTAAAAATTATCAAATCTATCAATTTTCAGTTAAAAAGAGACCTATATAATACTATTGGCTAAATGAAAAATAAGTGCATAAATTATATAATTTTTTAACTTTACGTGCCTAAAGTATTTTTTTTTGTTAAAAATGAGTGCCTAAAATTTATATCGTTGTAATTTTAAGTACATGATAGTTAACTACAGTTAAAAAATCATTAACCAATCAAAACATGTCACGTGGCATGTTTATTTGATTTTTTTGTCAAAGTTAAAAAAATGTACAAAAAATTTAATTTTCAAAAAATTATCAAATTCTCAAATTTTTCCGAAACAATCCCCAAACCCTAGAAGTTCTCAATTCCTAATATCATCGTCGTTTCTGTAGTTGGTCGCCACCCTAAACCCTACCCTTTGTTTTCTAGATCTAGCCGGCCATTTCCCCTTTGCCCTATGGATTGAACTAACAAGCCTTTTAATTGATTTATATTGGACTGGGCTTTGATGGGGTTGATTACTTAACTCAAGTCCATGACATTTTTAAAACGAGTTACTTTAATGATCAAGTTTAGAAATGTCGAATAATATTTAGGTACATTAGTTTTTGAGAATAGTAACTATTTTAATGAGAAATTGTGTTTTATATGGTTCATTTTCTTTACAAAAAATATATTTAATTTTTATGTTTTAAATTTAATGCAATTAATTAAATTATTAGAAATAGTTATATTGTAACAAATCATTTAAATATTCAGAATTTAGTACACAAAATATATTTAATTTTTATGTTTTTAAAGATAATTTTATTGGTACAAAGTGTACTGCGATACTATTACAACCTTACAAATAGGCATTTTTTATACTTTGTTGAAGTATACTTTTCAAGCTGGAATCATGTACCTAAGTGACATCAAATTGAAGTACGCGCTTTAAAAATGTATTTAGTAAAAAAATTATGTAAACAATTTCATTTATAAAAGTTAAATTTAAAATGCTTATTGGTAAAATGAAGAAAATGTAACAAATTCATTTAAAAGCTTTGTTTAAAAAGACCCATGCTTACATATTTATTGCATTTAATTTGTAATTACTCATTGAGTCTAAATTGACTTGTAACATTAAATTCAATCATGATAATTATTAGTATAGATGTGTTCAAATTTCAAGTAATGACTTTTAGTTGTTTTATTTAAAAAAAAACTATAAAAATGTGAAAAGATAAAAAGAACCTACAAAAGTGTTTATCATACTTGACAAACATGAGTAGATTTATAATTATAAACTGACTTGATATCGATGTTAACTAAATTAATATTGATTCATTTAAAAATAAAAAAAAAATATTTCAAGTAAACAATTTTATTTGTGAAAACTAAATTTTCAAATGATTATAGGTGAGACGGTAAAAAGCTCGTAATTGGAAGCTTTTTGGTTGTATGTTAAATTTTAAGTGATGAATTTTGGAAATTTTATTTAAAAATTAATATATATATATATATATATTATACATAAAAATAGAAATAAAATTATAAGTACAAATTGAGCTGGCGTTGGTGGGTTTGCAATATCTAATTTTAGATAAACTAATAATAAGATCGTAGAATGTAAATCAGAAATATTCAGGTAAAGAAAGAAGCAAAATGTGACAAAAAATCAGGCCCGACTCTAACGTGTATATATTTTCTCCGGAAATTGATTTAAAACCATTTCACCCGGCAAAAAGAAGGCAACCCAAGGACCTGACTCAACAATCTGGGCCCAATTGAAATAACAGCAGTCATAATTACAAGGACCTCGATGTTTTTTAACAACATGTTCCACGGTTTGCTAAATTTGTTAGGACCCCATTGCAACAGATGTTTTGAATTTGCATTTTCTGCATCTATGTAATTTTTATTTAATTGTCGGGTTTCTATGGTTCTCTCTCTCATGAAATTGTGTTTTAGATTATGTTGTTTTTGTATCATATGGTTTAAACTTGGTCGGTTTAATTTTTTTTAATATGCTGGTGTGATGCAAGAGTAACATCTGTTCAAATTTTCTTAGTCATTTTTTAAGAAGGCACGCACAACATGGCAACACTGGTGCTCGAACCCAAGTCACTAGATGATGAACATCATCTTTTGTCACTGGGACACAAGGGGTTGATACTTAAATTAATCTGAAATAATGTCAATTTAGATTCGAATTATTTAACTTAACGCGGTTAAATTTGTAAAGCGGTTTTTTGGAATGAATTGAATTGTATTAGAATTTGAATGGATCAAATCAATTTTTTTAATTCAAATGAGAATTAAGAGCACATGTATAATGTAGAAAATATCAGAGCAAACAAAAACAAATGTTTTTTTTAATGAATTATTATGGTGGCAAAAAAAAAACAGTTACTGCGTGTAAGTTTGTCAGAGGCAGAGAAGTTAAATCATAAAGACCCATAATCATTGGGGTATCCTTTGTCGGTACAGGTTGTTGAATTGAAATTGAATCATTCTTGTAGATGAACACTAGTAGAAAACTATACAAAAATACAAACCGTAAGGTCCACACCATGTGACCCAACTTATATCTATGGTTTTAATTTTCTTTTGTTTCAGAATTTATATTTTTTTTGATAAATTGTATCGTTTGATTATCAAAAAAGCAGTTAAAAAAGTATTTAACTTTTTTTTATGTCGTTGACTAATTTTTAATTTTTAAGTTGATTGTATATAAATAGGCCTCATCTTTTTATGAGTGTTGTGTTTTTTTTGTTTTCTGTGTTTTGCTTCGCCAAAAATTATATTTTATATGTTTTTATAATAATTTTTTTGTCTGCTTTTATGGCAGTTTTTTCGTCTGCTTTGATAGCAGGTTTAGTCTGTTCGTGTGACACGTTGTCTGTCTTTGTGACAGTTTCTCATATCAGATGATCGGTGGTTTCTTAAGATTTGGATACCCTTTTGTGGTTGTTTACCGAAGTATCAGAATTTTGCAGCGAAAAGTATTGCGTAATTACTGGAGCGCTCTGATTGAAGTTGATGGTTACTGAATTTTATTTTGAAGACTATGTAAGTTCATTACAAAATAATAGATTTTGCTTTTCTTGCTTCCACACCCTTTAAATTTTGATGTATATTTTTCATATATTCCATGTTTATTCATGTTAAAGGGTGTGTTTGTTTGTAATCCTTTTCACTTTTAATAAAATTCAGTTTTATGTTCTTTGTTAAAAAAAAAATACTATAACAAGACCCTATACATGCATTTAGGCGTTCATCCCCTTATGAAATTTCCCAAAATGCACAAATGTGTCTATTCACATCATCCATGTATAAAAAAATCGTTTGTTTATATTCTAAAATTTAAATTTTACGTATGTCCATTACAAGGGAAACTCTCAAAACATAAAATTATTAACAACCTAAAATTTTTATAACTTTTTTCAAAAAAAAAAATGTGAGCTGATCTCTACATAAGGTGGTACAAAAATTTAGGAAAGTATACAAAAAAAAAAAAGCAATGAAAAGATACATGTAGGTGGGGGAAGCAGGGTACAATGGCAGAAAACGATGCTTCTATATTGTTTGAGGCAGATCAATGTTGCCAACCGTCTGTAGGGTTAAATTCAGCAACACGACAAACCCCATTTGGACCACCCCCTTTTTATTATTAATATTTTCATTTGGGTTTCTGAAACTATAATTTAACTGGAAAAAACCCATTCGTATATATTTATTCTTTGCTATAAATACTTTAATCTTACGTAAATGTGGACAAGTTTTTTTACAATATTCAAAGTGTTAATTCCGCAGGTAGTTGAGATAGCTATCAAAGTTTCGAAAATGGAATTCCTTGAATCAATCAGGAGCTCTGTGTTTGTCCTGGTTGGTGGACAAATATGATTATTTGTATACACAATTTACCCATCATTCTAAAAAAATCATTATAGCATTTTTGAAAATATTACTAATCATTAGTACATTGAAAATGATTTTTTTTTATATTGGACTTGGTATTTGTTCATATTCATTTTCAATTATTTCATGGCCTACAATTCATTGCCCATCCTTTTGTAATAATCCCAATATAGTCAATTACAAGAAATGTAATAGAAAATTCAACCAAACGATTTAAAACAACAATTTAATTTGAATGATAAAAAATCAACGAAAAATTTGTGTAACTTTGGTGATGAAGCAATTCCCAAATGGTTATTTGTTAAAATATAATAAGTTGTAATTACTAATTAGTTGTTTGTAAAGGTTGTTAGTCAATTGGGTCAATATGTTGGGCCATTATTGAATAGATTATAAATATCTAGGTTATTGTAATTAGCATTATAATTTTAATCCATCGTTTAATAAATTTTTCAGATTACTCTTCATTTTTTTAATCTCAGTCATACTAGTATCTTAGCCTTTCTTTATTTCTACCACACATCGGCTATCGGCCGTTTACCAATTCCGGCCATTATATCCCCTTTCTCATATGAATTTCTTTTCACTCATCGTAAAATGTTTTCTTTCTTTCCTCTGTTTTTTCTTTTCTTTTCATTTTCACTCCTTTCGCTCTCGTTTTTTGAAGACAGAAGAGCGGTTTGTTATCGTTTCCAATAGCCATCTGCCCATCTCCCATTGTTTTTGTCCAAATCGAAGAATCCAACATTTTCCTTGACCATTTGGCATTGCTTGAGAGTTGTGCCCCCACTACCACATTTCACCAACCAAAATTGTGGACATTATCCCCATTCCCCACCCCATTTCATGGGATAGATGTGGCTATCTCTAGTAATAAAAACAATATTTATATTCAAATTAAGATTCATATTATTGACTCTTATTTATATGTTTTTTTAGGAATTTGTATGCGTAAAAATAATCAAAACAATATCAATATAAAATAAGACACATAAGAGAGACGAGATTTAACGTGGTTCTGTCTTGTTTATCTTCAGAGATGAAAGAAATAAATAACAGTCTTGAATTCAAATGCTTATGGTGAATTTTATTAAAGAACAAGAAATTAAGAAAAGAAGAGAATGGAAGAGAGAAATAGAAACGCAGAGAAAAGATAACAGTTTTTATAATTTTCATAATCCCCTACAATAACAGCTAGTCACCTATTTATATCTAAATTTCCCTCAACGCCCTTGACTCCCGTTTTTCATGCTAACTCATCTCATGAGCCAACTTCCCTTGATAACCGCTGATCATAACAAGTACAAATACACGATGTTCATGTATCAAAAAATATGATGTATCTCAAATATTCTTCCACTATATCTACAATACTCATCTTTGCAACATAGAATTATAATAAAATCTAATTTAATCATTAATTAGAATATGGGCCATTGTCTAAAATATATAATATTTAAAATTATCTATAACCTTTTATAATCCTTAAACGAGTAACTATTTAATAATAATAATATCAACCGAGTTAAAATTTAATAAATATTTATTCCTTTACAAATTCATCAGAAATATTATATTAAATAAAAATAATAATAATCAAATAATCTTTACAATGTAGGCGCTACTCCCACTCATTATCCATGAAGTACTATAATTTTTTTTCATGACTTTAGAACGAAGAAAATAAAGCCTCGCTTTTAAAAGGGCAGATGGGTCCTGGAAATTGTCTCATAACAAAGCTGAAAGGCCTGACTTTAGAAAGAAAATTGCGTTGCTTTTGGAAATTTAAAGGACCCGATTATACATGTACAATATTCAAAATTCAAAAGAGAGGACATGACATGATATGAAAGGAATCATAGGCGCGTTGTCACGTTTATTGTGAAAAGCTAAAATGATAACAATTTTATTTATTTTTGATTAAGTAGAGATAATTATATTTTTAAGATAAATATTGAGATTAAATCACATATAAAATATAGTAAAATAATAACTTAATTAATTAATGAATCTTAATTCGATTTTTCTTTTATTTCTATTTCACTTAAATTGTTTGCTTGCTTCCATTTTACTCCTATAATAACCACTACTAGTCTACTATATACCTTGGGATTCCTCATTTTACCTTTTTCACTTTCTTTCTTTTTTAACGATTTTTTCTTTTTAATAAATCTTGCATTAAGTACTTTTAATATATATAATTAATACATTATTGTTTAGAAAAAAAATCATAAAAACAAAAGCATTAAATATTAATTTTAAAAATATGATAGTATCAATTAAAATCGTTTACCTTTTACACCACTAGTTTTTTTTCTTATATTTTATTTGAACTATTTTTCCAAATGGGTCCACATCATTTAATATGGACACATGTGGGTCTTTATTGTAATATTAATTTTTGCTTTAAACTGCCCCTCCCTTTGGAGTACATGGTTTTCCGAGCATTCTCAATCATTATCATTGGCATCAACTGCGAGTTTTGAATTTTGATACTATCAAAATTCAAATATTCCCACAAACACTCTCATCCTTCGCATATGTTTACAACTTCAAACTTTATTTCTCTACATTTTTCGAGTTGTATTTGTAGTGTACCACAAATGTTAATTATTTTGGCTCAACTATTTTATGTTATAGGTTATAAAAAGCCTTATTAAGACTAAAAGAAAGCATTTAAAATTTATAAAATATTTTTTAAAATTACTGTATGATCCCCCATATTAAATTTATGGAACAAGGGTGATTATTTTAATTAAATTTACTTTATTCACAACGTTAAGATTTAAACCACTGTTATTATTTAAATTTAATCATAGCAACCAATAAAACTTGAATCATTATCTAAAATTATAAAAAAGAAATATCAAATGTTAACATATCATTTTCTTTTAGGCAAAATAACAAAAGTTGCCCCCCAAAGTTTGCATATTTTGTTATTTAGCCCCCTATTTTGTTTTTGTCCAAATATGCCCCCCTCAATGTTTCAATTTGGTCCAAATATACCCTCATTGTCAATCAACTGACGGTCAACGGCTGATGCTGACTATAGTTGCCACGTGTTAAGATCTGCTGATGTGGCATATGCCACGTCAGATTTAAAAAAAAATATTGTTATACCCTTCTTTATGGTGACACGTGACCGACTATCATGCTGACACATGGTCGAATCTGATGACGATACATGGCAAATATAAATGCTGACATGTTAGCATATCTTAACACGTGGCAAGTTCAGTCGGCATCAACCGTTAACCGTTAGTTGACTGACAATTTCCATCCAACGGGGGCATATTTAGACCAAATTAAAATGTTGGGGGGCATATTTGGACCAAATTGAAACATTAGGAGCATATTTGGACCAAATTGAAATGTTGAGGCATATTTGGACAAAAAAAGAATAAAGGGCCAAATGACAAAACATGCAAACGTTGGGGGCATCTTTTGTCATTTTCCCTTTCTTTTATATTTCAAAATATGATCCTTTCATATATAAAAAAAAAACTAGGGTAAAGTACATAGACAATCACTAAACTATACCTGAAAAAATAAAATGGTCACCAAATGTTCAAAAATGACAAAAAAATGACAATTAAACTTTATGTTTTGTTACAAAATGGTAACTATGCCGTTAAAGAAGTGATATGTCTGTTAAATGTTTTTGTATAATAGCACATTTAGTCCTTCATAGTTACAAATTCAATCAATTTAGTTATAATTTGAAGAAATTTAATAAATTTAACCCTCAATTTTTGCACTTTTTTATAATTGAGTTCTAATTCTAAAAATTATAGCTAAGAACACACGGACAAATGTGTAATTAGGACTAAATTTAACCCTCAATTTTTACACTTTGTTATAAATTTAATGTTCTTCTTAGTTATAAATTTTGTAGAATTAGGACTAAATTATAATAATGTGTAAAAATTGAGGGTTAAATTTAGGCTTAAATGAAAAATAGATGCCTAAATTATACCACTTTTGAATTTTAAGTGCCTAAAGTATTTTTTTGTAAAAATAGGTGCCCAAAGTTTTAACCGTTATAATTTTAGGTGCCTCGTGTTAACTACCGTTAACTTTTTCCATTTTTTTATTTTATTTCACTTTTAATTTCTTTTATTTTTTAATCTTATTTTTTTAAAAATCTCTAAATTTTCAAAATTCATAAATAGCCCCCAAATTCAAAATTCCTAACTCACCAAAATTGAAATCACAATTTGAATCGACTCTGTCGCCGAGGGCCATGCCGACGCCTGTCACATCCGTCGCCGGACCATCATAATCGTTTACCCTACCACCCTGTCGCCCGAAATAGACCGAAGTCGTGCAAAACGCCGGACGAAGGCCGAAATATTTGAAAATTTTATTCAAACGATTTGCGACGAGCTACGGCTGAACGACGACGATTGGTGCATGGGTGCTTGGGAGAGGGGAGTACGCTCCATTCCGTCCCCGGAATTGTAGCCAACGATGGCGAAAGTGGCTGGATTGAGGGATTTAGGAATTTCGGGATTTAGGATTGTAGAACCAAGGTTTTGATATAATATTTGAAAAATGTTTTAGACTAAATTGAAAAGAATTTAAAATATGTTTTTAGTCAAAAACAACTTGAAAATATGTTTAAGGGTTTTAAAGGCTTTGGAATGGTTTTAAAGTGTATTTAAAGTAGTCAAAACCATGATTTTCAAGTAACCGTACCAATACGGTATTGGACCGTACCGATACGCCTTAGGGTTTTCAAACTACCAAAATTCCAGTAGCCAAAACCTGTACCGATACGCCTAGCCGTATCGATACGGTGTGCTTTGAAATAGCCCAACGACCATAAATGGTACTATTCCCAACGGCCATAAATGGTACTATTCCAACGGCTATATTCCCAACGGCTATAAACGGCAATATTCCCAACGGCTATAAACGGCTACAAACTCATTTGGGACTATAAATTTAAGGCTGGAACACTTGAAGAATGCAAGAGACAACATCCAAGCAATATGGTCAAGAGAATTAGAGTCTAAATCTTTATTTTACTATTCTCTTGTACATAGTCTTAAGAGAGTGTTTTTTCATTGTTTTATTCTTTGTACACTCTTGTGAGGTTTTCATTGTTTACACAAACTACCTTGTAAAAGGGAGAGGTTCTAGTTTAGCCTAGGTAAAAACTAGAGTTGGTTCTATCTTAGCCATTGAAAAGATAGGGTTGTAACGGTTTCCTCCTGAGCCTGGAAAAGGGGACGAATTCATTGTTGAGTGAATTGGGAAATCCTTAGTGGTGTGCTAAGGTAGTGGATGTAGACTCGGTTGAGTAGTCGAACCACTCTAAAATCATCGTGCAAATTGTCTACCTTTCTTTCGGTTTTAGCCAATTCAACCACCAAACATTTACAACCCTCCTTAACGGTTTCGGTGATCAATTCGAGCGTGCCTAAAAATCCAACAATTGGTATCAGAGCCTCGTCTCCATCGAAGGACTAACATCCGGGAGTAAAGATCATTTGCTCGAAGTCCATCGTTCAAGAAAATGGCAAGATTTGAAGAAGGCCGCTCTATCTCGTGTCCTCCACTCTTCGAAGGAGAATCATACTTCCAATGGGCAAATATCATGAAACTCTTCATCAAGTCTCAAGACTATGAGGTTTGGGACATCATTGAAGATGGGTATTTGGAAGCTCCAAAGAAGAAGAAAAAGCAAAAGAGTGCCAACGACACGAAGGCAAAGCTAAACACCAAGGCAATGCACATTCTCTATTGTGGCCTCAACGAAGAAGTTTCCAAGAAGATCTCTGCATGAAAAAATGCCAAAGAATTGTGGAAGAAACTTGAGAAGCTTTATGGCAACAAGAAAGGAGAAAAGAAAGATGACGATCAATCATGTGCAAACCCTCTCTCCAATCCAAAGGTGGATGGTGTTTTGGCTCTCGAGGAGCCTAAGGTATCTTCTAACTCAAGTGAGCTTTATTCTTACTCTTTCGATGAGTTGCAAGATGCTTTCGATGAATTATTTTTGGAATTTGAGACCATGAATTCCAAATTTAAGAAAATGATTTCAAAACTTGAAATTGAAAATGATTTTCTTTTAAAAACAAAAGTGGATTTTGAAAACCAAAATGAAATTTTGAAAAATGATTTAGAATTTTCAAAAACAAGCAAAGATGTTTTAGAAAAAGAAAATCTTGGTTTAAAAGTTAAGCTCGAAAGCTTAACAAAAGAAAAGGAAATTATTTTCAATAATTCATCTTGTCACATAATGGCAAAATGCTCACATTGCCATTATCATGGTCATTCCTTACATACTTGTCCTATAAAGAAGAGACAATCTTATAGGATTAGACAAGTATGGGTTCCTAAAGGAACTAAAGACATTGTGACTAACGTAAATGGATCCAAAGCAATTTGGATACCAAAAATCAAGTGAATGTCTTTTGTAGGTGTGTTGGAGCAATGGCAAGCAAAGCAAAATCAAAGAATGCTCAAATCACACATGAGAAGAAGATTGGGTAACCTCTAAGCTTAATTACTTCATTTTATACATTTGGTTATCTAATTTTTGTTTAAAGTCTTGGATTATCTGTTAAGCCTAATATGATGCAATGAGTAAGGGGGAGCCAATTTTTTAAAACCAAAATTTTAAGTGTGTCAATTTTTTTTGCCTCCTATGTTATCTTGAACTTAAATGTCATTTTAAATTCTTTTTGATATAACAAAAAGGGGGAGAAATGGTTTGAAAAATTGAATTTTCAAATGAATAAGGGGGAGCTTTATTTGATTTCATATCTTAATCTCTTATTCACAATTTTAAAGCTAAAGGGAGAAAATCTCAAACAATTTTTCAAGTTGGTTTTATTATATCAAAAAGGGGGAGATTGTAGAACCAAGGTTTTGATATAATATTTGAAAAATGTTTTAGACTAAATTGAAAAGAATTTAAAATATGTTTTTAGTCAAAAACAACTTGAAAATATGTTTAAGGGTTTTAAAGGCTTTGGAATGGTTTTAAAGTGTATTTAAAGTAGTCAAAACCATGATTTTCAAGTAACCGTACCGATACAGTATTGGACCGTACCGATACGCCTTAGGGTTTTCAAACTACCAAAATTCCAGTAGCCAAAACCCGTACCGATACGCCTAGCCGTATCGATACGGTGTGCTTTGAAATAGCCCAACGACCATAAATGGTACTATTCCCAACGGCCATAAATGATACTATTCCAACGGCTATAAACGGCTATATTCTCAACGGCTATAAACGGCTATATTCCCAACGGCTATAAACGGCAATATTCCCAACGGCTATAAATGGCTACAAACTCATTTGGGACTATAAATTTAAGGCTGGAACACTTGAAAAATGCAAGAGACAACATCCAAGCAATATGGTCAAGAGAATTAGAGTCTAAATCTTTATTTTACTATTCTCTTGTACATAGTCTTAAGAGAGTGTTTTTTCATTGTTTTATTCTTTGTACACTCTTGTGAGGTTTTCATTGTTTACACAAACTACCTTGTAAAAGGGAGAGGTTCTAGTTTAGCCTAGGTAAAAACTAGAGTTGGTTCTATCTTAGCCATTGAAAAGATAGGGTTGTAACGGTTTCCTCCTGAGCCTGGAAAAGGGGACGAATTCATTGTTGAGTGAATTGGGAAATCCTTAGTGGTGTGCTAAGGTAGTGGATGTAGACTCGGTTGAGTAGTCGAACCACTCTAAAATCATCGTGCAAATTGTCTACCTTTCTTTCAGTTTTAGCCAATTCAACCATCAAACATTTACAACCCTCCTTGACGGTTTCGGTGATCGATTCGAGCGTGCAAAAAACCCAACAAGGATTTATGAAATTGGGACTTTTTTTTGAATTTATGGGATTTTTTTGAAAATTTCAATTTTTTAAAAAATAATTTAAAATTTTAAAAAATTAAAATCTGCCACGTGTCACATTATAATTGGCTAACATTTTTTTTAAACGGCCATTAACACCGAGGCACCTAACGGTTCAAAATTTATGCACCTATTTTTACAATATATATATATATATATATTAGACACCTAAAGTTCAAAAAAGGTATACTTTAGGCACTTATTTTTCATTTAAGCCTTAAATTTATTGAATTTCTTCGAATTATGACTAGATTAATTGAATGTGCAACTATTGAGGACTAAATGTGCTATTATATAAAAAAATTAACAGTCATGTCACTATTTTAACGGAGGTTAACGGCACAGTTACAATTTTATAACAAAATGTAAAATTTAATTTTCATTTTGTTAATTGAAAGTTTAGTTACTATTTTATTTTTTCAGATATAGTTTAGTGACTGTGTTTGTACTTTAACAAAAAAAAAGTAAGTGTTAAATTAAAGTAGGCGGAGACAGTTTTTAAGTGACTGCGGCTATGAGTTGGAAAATTTTGTCCTAGTTTTCCGTGCCCAACCTTACCAAATGGTCCATGTGCATATATATATATATATATATATATATATATATATATATATAATATGTATGTTCGTCTTATGCGATTCATATTCAATAGGAACGAAGTCAGGATTGAATATTAGGAGGGATAGAAATATTAATTTTTAAAAATAAAATAATTTATTAGGCATTTAACCTCAAAATTCAAAAGGAAATGTATAATTTATCTAGTATTTAAACTTATAAGAACTATGGTCGACTATTAGAGTAGCACCATGAGCAACTGCTTAGGGTCCCAACTCCTAAACATCATAGGCCCCTAAAAATTAAATATTTTTTCTTTTCTAAATTTTATTTCTTAATTTATCAAATGAATAAATTAATCTAACATTAAAATTTAATTCTCTTTTTCTAATCTCAAATTTTAATTTCTTTTAGCAAATTTAATTTTCTCCTTATTCTTCTTCAACCTAACAATAAAAATAAATAAATTATAAAATATTATTTATTTTTGTATTTATTGTTGAAAATCAAACTTCATATCATACCCACAATTCAACTCCTTCAAAATTTCTTTACAAAACAATCAGAATAATGTGTTTGACAAAGTTTAATCATGTTTTTATGGTTTATAAAATATTAAATTAATTGTTCATAGTAATGAGATATGTTTTGCTCTATAGGAGTTTATTTTTTTGTTTTTACTCGAGGTCCCGTAAATGTCCGAGACGACCTTGATAAAGACTTAAATTGTTATTAGACTAAGAAATTTGATAACATAAACCTATCATTCTTTGGTTCAGCCATACTTGATTAAATATTTAATAAATTGTTATATTTTTTAAATTTAAATATTTATATTTACAAGGACAAAAATACTATTAAACTAAAATTTATCTAATGTACAAAATTTTTAACAGGGGTCGGGGCCCTTTGGGCCCTAACATAGCTACGCCACTAATGTTCGGGGTGCGTGGCTGCCACTCTCAACAACGTCATCTCCAATGCTTGAATTTATGTCCTCTCCTTGGGAGTGCGATGTGTCTTACCAATGCACCCAACACTTGTTAGTTCATCTACCATTTTAATTAGGGGTGTGCATTTCGGATATCTGATCTGATTTGAAATTTCGGTTATAAATTTTTTTTGGATAGGCAATTTTGCAATTTGTATCCGATCCGAAAAAATTAGATATTCGAATATCCGAATTTATGATTTGATTTAATTAATTTTTAATTTGATGGTCCTATCCATTAAAATTTTAAGTTTTAGAATATAAAAATCAATATATTATTGAATATAACAAGATCTGTATACATGAGAATTTCAGTTTTTCATATATTACAACTAAAAATATCTAATATAACAAAATTTATATTTATAAAAAAATCAAATTTTTAGATATTAGATACCTGGTCCGAATGTGAGATAACTATCCGTACTGAATCCGAAATTTTTGGATATCCGAGCCAAATTATCCAAAAGAATAAAAAACATATCGGATATCTAAAATTTCTGATCGGATCAATCGGATCTGATTTTTTTGCACACCCCTAATTTTAATTACATAAATTCCATTCGAATCTAATTAACTTCACATTTCTCATATTAATGATTGATTAATTAATCTATTTATCGTTCTCTGTCATCACTAGACACTAATTGCCTTTGTTAAATTAACGAGATTTATATAATTAGGAACATGTATAATTATGTTTGGTTAACAGTTAATAAATTAAAATTGTTTAACCGATAAAATTTGATTGTGTAATTTTTTATATTTTATATCGTATTAAATAAAACATAATTGATTAACCGATTAATCAAAATAATCAATTTTTTTCGGACAATATTTTTTATTTCATTTATTAAAATATTAAATTTAATAATATGATAAATTTAATAATCATTCGTTTGCAGTGAAAATATAAAAATACATAAAAAGTCAAAATTTGGGAGTTCATGTTTCAGAACCAAAAAAAATCTTCAAAGAGTCAAAGATATACGAAAATAACTAAACTCGTAGCCGTCTCGAAAATTTTCGGGACATTGAGCGAGAACTCAAAAATGGACCCTTATAGAACGAAATTATGTACCATTATTTTTGAACAATTAATTTAATATTTTATTAATAAAACATAGCAATACGATTAAAATATATCGAACAGATTATTTCCATTGTTTTGTTAAGAAAACACTTTAAATACAACTAAATCAATAAGGGACAACCACTAACTTACTAGATTGTCATTTGAAAAATCTATAAAATTATGAAGGTAGATGGTGAGAGCCCTAAGCGAGCATGCGGGCGGGCACTCATATTGCTCTCCCATTGACTAGACTATAAGATACTTGAATACATAAAATTTGTAAATATTATAAATAACCAGTCGACTTAGTTTTTTTTTTGTCTAAAATTATGAAACATAACTAAACTGAAATAATTATTTTAAAAAAAGCTTATACCGAAACTGAAATTTTCAATCCAAATAATTAATTTTTTATGATTTTTTTTTAATTTCGATTTGTCAAAGCTTTTTGCACAACTCTAAATATTATGGGAATGTAAAATCTGATTTCAAAATACAGGAAAAGAAAAAAAAGAGTTCCAAGTAATTTCATTTGAAAAATGTGTTAACCACTTTTATTCAAAGTATTTTTTTGTTTAACTACATGTATTCAATTTATTACCTGAGTTATTCGAAATAAGTATTGTAAAAGTTTGTTATAGGACGACTCTCTTAATTCAATTTATTCCATTCATAATGTTGAGTTTTAAATCCCTAACTACTCAAGATTCATTCATACATGTGTAACGTGCAAAATGTCCATCGGTATCGACAATAAAGATTCAAGATTATCGTCTCTCACGTTTCAGCAATTACTTGATTTCTGTATACCTAAGTCCTAACTGCTGCGCCGTTATGACCCTTTATTAAATGACCATGTCCACGCTCTTGTAGTTTTTACAACGCCCACCGCCACTCGAACGTTCATGAGAGTGATCAACGCAGTTTCTTCTTTCTAATAGCAGCCAGCTAGCTTGCTAGGTAGGCTCAAAGATTACCAGACCATGCCCATCGACTCCACCACTTCCTCCCTCGAGTGATAGAAGACCTTACCGCCCCTTACCACGCTCTACTGAAAAAATACCCAAACTCGACTGAAAAAAGAAAAACTAAAATAGATTTAAGCTTGAGAATGACTGAAATTTTAAAATTCAAATTGATCATATCCAAATGAAATAAATTATATTAAAAATACATTTTTACATCATTTCATGTATTTTATACAATTTATGTTTTCTCTATTTTATAAAATTCCATGCATTATTAAAGTATACCATAAATGTGATAATAAAAAAACTTAACCAGATGCTAGATTTTATTAAAAAAAACACAACAGCCATCATTGAAATCTATATGTTTCTATTTAATTAAACGCAAATCATAAATCGGAGATTAAAACCTTAGTAGAAGGTCAGTGATCACAAATTAGATAACTTTTAGTGAAATTCAAAGGCATCGTTACCCTTGTAAACTACTTCTCTTATAGTTTTCAGTTGTACAGTCAAACCATCACAAAATTAGATTTAGTCATATCGTACCACCATTTTTTAAACAGAAAATATGTCGTAATAATTACTCCACGAATAAAAAATTATCACTAAAACAAATAAAAACGTATCGCAAGGAAAGACAAAAATTACCCTAATGACGTGGATATTATTTAGACTTTAAAATAAATTAAACAAGAAAAAAAACATTGTTAGTATCAACTAAAAAAATTAAATAAATACAAAAATTACCATTACACTAATAATATAAGGATATTATTTCATATGTTGACGGTGGAAAAAGATATTCAAAAGTGTTTTAGTTTCAATATTTAGAGATTTCATTTATGTTTTAGGTGTTTAAGTTTATGGTTTTAAAATTTATGAGTTATGATTATAATTTAAGGTTTAAATTTTTAAAATTTATAAGGTAAAACCTAAATTCCTAATCATGTCACCCTAAAATCTAAATCCTAATAATTAAACCATAAATTTTAATCCTAATCTATAAACCCTAAATTAAACCCCTAAACATACTCATATATTATATAAAATTATAAATCGCACTAATTAAAGAGAATTAAATTTATATATTTAATAATAACGATCATTATTAAAAATATAAAGCGGAACTTGATCCAAGTTTTTCAAACATTTACCTTCCTGTTATTCAAAGTCCGTACAAGGTTAATCTACTTAATTAGTTTAATGTTCGGCGTTTGCCGTTACACTTCCAGATCCCGGTGACGACGCCGTCAAATTCCCCGTTACAGATTCCCCGTCGCTGTTAAATGGGCCACCATCACTCACAACCTACCCCCTTCAAAACCCCAAAAGAAAATCCTCACCGTTCAATGTAACCCTCCTTTCTCTCTCATCATCATCACCATCACCATCATCGTCAAAAGCTAACAAAAACAAGAAAACGAACGCTCGAAGCCAACAAAAACGAATTCTCTCTCTCGCTCTCTAAAAGAAAAACCGAGAGAGAAAAGAAATCAAGATTTTTACATTCCTTTTTTAATTATGAGGAGAAAGTGTAGAAAAATTGGAGGAATTGCAGTTATGGAGCTCGTTGACGTCGGAGTTCAAACGAGAGCCATGGCGGCAACCGGAACGGTTCATAAGAAACGCAGAAGTTTAAACGACGACAAAGAGGCTGAATATAATAAAGTAAATTCTTCAACGACCTCAACTACGTCGTATATCCAGTTGAGAAGTCGGAGAATTTTGGTAGATCACCATCGCCATGACGGAAATCGGTGTTTGAGTGCTAACTCGAATCATGATGATGAAGTGTCATGCTGTTCAAGCAATATCGGATCGAGCGATAAAACGATTGATATCGAATTGCCAGATCTGGAGGTGAATTTCGAAAGTTCTTTATTTATTTTAAAATTTTAATAATTAAGCCATGTCGTTATGGATTCTAGGATTTTATGCCATTTTAAAATTTAATTTTTGCAGGATGAGAGTTTTGAAGTGGAAACATCCACGCATTTCAGCAGCAGCGAGAGGTAGCGTTTACAATATTAATTATATATTTATAAAATTTATTTTTATTATTTTAATATTTAATTTACTGTAACTTACTGTTTCTCGTATCTTGAATTCGAATTTCAAAAACAGCCGATCATTTAAATTTGTTTATTTTTCGTTTTAAAATTATCCTTTCCTTTGTACACTCCTCCGCTCAAATTCTTTTGCTATTTTGTGATTTCTAGTATGAGAGAAATGACGCCGTTCAGTGATCTCCGAGCTGAACCAGAAGACCTGAATTCAGCGTCGAGATCATCAGAGACGAACTCTCGTCGTAGATCAACGGTGGAAAAAATGCCAACCGAAGCTGAACTCGAAGAATTCTTTGCTCCTGCTGAGAAAAAACTTCAAAAACAGTTTGCAGAAAAGTACGTTCATGCACATTCCCTTCTGCAAAAAGATCTAGATTTTTTTTTTCCGCTGTTAAATTTTCTTAGCAACCAAACGCAAAGTTTTGAAACTTAAAGGATTTTTTTTGTTTACCCTTTTGTAGGTATAACTACGATATTGGCAAAGATGAACCATTGGTAGGTCGTTACGAGTGGGTTCGACTAAAGCCATGAATAAAAAGCCAAGCAACCGATAATTTATTTAGGCCAGACCATTTGTCTTAGGCACTGCTCCTAATTTAAAATTCTAGGTTCTTTTTTTCATTTCTAGGGTTTCCTTCTTATGTATAGAGCGACGAAGAAGAAAAAAGAAAATAAGAAAACGAAGCTTCTTTGGAAGAGGAAAAATGGGGGAAATCTCCAAAAATCCGTGTCTGTTTCTTCTGCTAAATTCTGCTTGTTCCTCCCTTCTTTCTCTGATACGGTGCCCGTGCCACTGCTTTCGTCAGTTGTAGTAGTTTTCTTCTTTTTTTGCATTTATTTATAAAATTTACTAACACTAACAGAAAAATCTTTTTTATTTTATTTTATGCCATTTTCTTCGGATATTTTGGGAATATCATAAAATAAATTATAATAATTGTTAATTAAGATAAGTGGGAGAAAATGAGAACTATCAGATAAGGAAAGAGTCAATGGTGCCAGATGTAGGGCAGAGGAGAGGCGAGTATACACGCGCCCTGCCAAGTACGTGAGTTACACGTCTTTTGTATTGGAATCTTGATAGTTGATGGAAATCTTATCCCAAATTCCCAATGTACCAGTACGACCACAGTTCATTCACGTCTTGTATTGGAATTCATCGTTGGGTCAAAATTTTACCTTTCTTGAAACAATTATTGAATTAGAAAAAGATGAATTTTAGAATATAAAAGTAGTTTTAAATAAATAACTTTTTTAATAGTTATTGAAAATTGAAAGATCTAAATATCTTTCGGTGATTAAGTTGGTATAATTAATTTAAAACATTAAAGCTATGTTTGATTTTTCAATTAAAAGAAAGGCTATGTTTAGTAAAATTTTGGGTAATGTAAGATTTTAAAATAAAATTATATATTTTTATTATTTATATTAACCGACAATAACAACGAAATATTACTAATGGTAAACAATGTTTGATACTGCAAGTTTTTTTTTTTTTTAAAAATTGATTCTCGTTAAAAATTTCTTTCGTACCTTTATTCAAGTTAGAATGTAGGCATTGGAAGGGGAAAAAGAGTGCCAACTATTTATTTAATATCAAAGAGTTTTACAATATTCAACAGTCTGCACTAAAATATAACTAAAATCGATCTCTACTACACTAACTTACCGGAACTAACAATTGATCATTTCTCAACCATTAACTGTAAATTAAACATTGCTGCCGCATAACTCACCCATTACTACCCTTTGGATCAAATTATCACTTACCAGACATCGAACCAGACTAGCTCTTTGGCTCTTCTGATCTCATTTTTTGCTAACGCGTCTGCTTCTTCATTACTTTTCCTACTCACTTTCTCAAAACTCCAATTTTTGGACTTGCACCCATTCCTAATATCAACAACTATTGATTTAAAAGGCATTGGGGCTCCTTGAGGATTCAATATCCACGATATGGCAAGTGCGCTATCAGACGCAAAAAGAATTTTCTTATCTGAAAGATTAGATTTAGCCTTACAAATTGAGCAGGCCTCCTTAATTGCCAAAAGCTCCGCAGACGTTGCATCAATGACCCCAACAGATTTTGAGAATTTTGCCAATTGCTTTCCATCGATATCACGTAACGATCCCCCAATTCCAGCCTCACCGAAGGTCTCCTTTACAGCGCCATCTACATTAAACAGAAGATCATCAGCTATCGAAGTAAATCTGTCCCTCGGTTTTTTGAATATCGTTTCTATGCATTTGACCCTCGCTGGATTGGCTATGAAGTAACTCTCGGATATAAAGGTTTCAGGCCAATTATTTTGACACCATTGAAACGTTCTCACTTGAGCCACCTCGAACAGTTGTTCTTCATACAAGCATCTGTTGTTGAAGACAACCTCATTTCGGCACAACCATATTGACCAGCAGAAACAAAAAAAAAAAGAAAAAGAAATACACCAAATTGGTCTTGAATGCTTGCTAACAGGACTCTCACTCCAAGCCATGAAGACACTCATAGCTGATCCTGGAAATACGAAAGGGAGATTTCATTTCGAGCATCACTTCATCCAACATCTCCAGCTAACTTGACAAGAGAAAAATAAGTGAAATTCTGTTTCATCTTCATGTCCGCACAAAGGACATAGAAGATCAGATATAGCTGTCGATCCTCTTCTGCGAAGGTTTACTTTGGTGGTAATTCTTCCATGCAATAGATGCCATACAAAGAATTGAATTTTAGGTGGGATGCACTTGTTCCAAACTAAGTTTTAGATTGTTTCTTTTCTTTTATCCACAGAAGAAATTATATCACAATATTTCTTTGAATTGTAGCATCCACTAAAGTTGCCTAACCAACGAAGACTGTCTTGAGTTAATGAAGAAGCTTGTTGATAGTGCAAGGTTAATGTTATTATCTTCCCTTTTTTAGATAATATAACATTATATTATTACCATCTTTCACTTCTTAAGTAATGTTGAACAGTTTTGTCATTGAAGTTTTTTATATATTGTCAATTTAATTTTTTTTAACTAAATAAGAAACATTTTATATTTTCTTTATATAAATATTGTTACTCAATTCATTGTTTGACTAATTTAGATTGGATATTACAGAGTTTTACGATAAGAGCAACCCATTTTAAGTGACATTGCATCCCGTTTTATATATTGGTACATCTATTTGTCGAATTAACCTCCGAACAATTTATCCACAATTGATTGTTTTGAAATTTGTTTCTATATTAGACATCACATAAAAAAGTATATTGGTATATATTTATATATATATATATTAATTGGATTAATAATGCATACAATTATTTTATAGCATTATACACTAAATCAATTATATTAATATGTTAAAAAGTAAAAGTTAGGCATTTTGTCCAATGTCTTCTAATATTGAAAATTAAACTTAATAATATTTATGAACTTTTATATTAATGTCTTCCAATTTTGTGAATCAAACAACCGTGGATTCATCCATAATTCTTTTCAATAGTATATTTGAGTTGTATAATAGTATATCTAGATAGATTATCATTTATCTTGCTCTCGATAAAAAAAAATTATTTTTCAAGCGTTGAGCCGAGGTAGCTTCATTTTAATTTCATCAATACAGTTGAACTAAAATGAAACTTTCATTAGAATAATAGTACCAATTAAATTTTTTATTGCGTATCGGATATCGTTTCAAATCCCATATGTAATATTAAATGTATATTTACAAGTCATACATATCCAAATAATTATAACCGGAATTCAATCATGAATAAATTTTGACAATATCTATCCATAGCTGAATTTGAACTCGAGAGAAAACACGCATGATGATTACATATTATGAGTTCGGGAGGCTTAAAGTCTTCATTCTAACAATAAGAAAAAATTCATTGTTGAAAAACTCGAAAATTGTGAGATTCATTAATTGTCCTAATGGCTAAGAATGCTAATATTGTCTCATCTTGTACGAGTTCGAATCTTGACATGAGAATGTAATACTTTTCTATTTAATTAAAGGATGAGTCTACCACGTGCGACGAACATCGATGAACACCGATGAACACCATTAAATTAATTAATAAAGATTTAAAATTTCAAGTACTCATCATACAATTAATAATTATTTTAAAAATTCAATTAAATTATTTTATATATATATTAAAAATTTATTTTTTTAATAAGGGTAAACTATATATTTAGTACCTCACTTATTAATTTCTGTATTTCTATTGAACCCTCATTATTTAAATATTATTTTAATTTGACCCTATTCTTTATAAAAAATAATTTAACCTTAACCTAAAACCCTAAACTATTAAACCTTAAACTCTTAAACATATACCCTAAACCATATACCATTAAAAATAATTTCACCATCATCGATTCAATTCAATTCAATAAATCGTTGAATTCTTCTAAAAAAAATTTAATTAAATTATTTTTTTATATATCAACGATTCAACGATTTCACTACAACAAACTAAGCCCTTTTTAACTGTGAAAAGTCTGTCTGCAAAAACTTTGAAAAACTGTATACTCAATTTATGAGCGAGATGTATAAATGGAGATTTGGCTCCACTACAACAAACTAAGCCCTTTTTAACTATGAAAAGTCGGTCTGCAAAAACTTTGAAAAATCACAAACAAGAAGATGGCAAAAACCAGAGGGAGCCCTCCTGCATCCTTGCTGTTGTTTTTTATTCATCTAGCAGCTGGAACTAGGGGTGTTCATTTTCGGGTACCCGGGTTTTCGGGTACCCGAAATTCCGGGTACCCGAAATTTTCAGGGTACTAAAGGGTCGGCCCGATATCCGGCCCAAAGGAATCGGGTACCCGCAAACCGGGTACCCGCAAAACCCGGGTACCCGCTAATTCAGGTAATAGGGTACCCGTTTTTTGTTTCTTTTTTATTTTTTTTCTTATTTTCCTCTTATTTTTTAAAAGCAAATTAAAAAAATAAAATCAAAATAAATTTTTTAAAACCAATTTTAATTTGAAAGATACAGCTTATAAAAAATACAAAATATATTTTTTCATTTTGAAAGCATAGTGCACTACAGACGTTGCAGTAGTGCCAAATTAATTCTTAGGTGGAATTCTACATAATATTTGCCAAAGTATTTCATTCCTATTTCATTCTGATTTTTTTTTCATTTTGAAAGCATAGTGCATGTAACCCCCTCGTCCCGGTCTGGCCGGATGGCCGGTCCAAGTGGGCCACACGGAGAAAACCAAAGTCAACCCGAAAGTCAACCTTGATTAACGACCCTTTTTTTTTTCTTTTTAAACTTGTCTAGATGCACATTAAACCTAGGCATACTCTTGAGATAAGCATACTCAAAAATCACAGCAATCGGAAAACAATAAGGGACTCAATTGCACAAAATACGAATTTAGGGACCAATTTGTAAATTCTGGAAATTAAGAGGACTTTACCAAATTTTAAGTTACCATTATGATATTAGTCATGTTTCATACCTCTCTGCCAAATTTCAACTCAAACGGACATCTCAAACTCAAGCAATTGCACATACGAGAATCAGGACTAAAACGTAAAACTTGCAAACCTCAAATTTTATGCCCAATCGAAACCTTTGACCATAGTTTCGAAACTTTTCCCAAAGGTTTCGAAACTTTGGCTGGCAGTGACCTCTGGAATCCCAAAATTTGCAAAGGTTTCGAAACTTTACCCCTAGTTTCGAAACCTAGGTGCATGAGAGCATATTTTGCTTATCTCTAATGACTTTCTATGATCAAAACACAATAAGAACATATATAGGAAGTCTAGAACATAATTTAGGAAGCAATAAAACATATATGGACATACATAAGATCTCAACAACGCCAAAGGCACAAATAAACACATATGAGACTTACACATATTGGCTAAGCAACATAAACATCCAAAAAGGACATGCCATCACAAACAAGAATTCATCATAGCATTCATGCATTACAACAATAATCAAACCAAAACCATCAACGTAAGACATTAACAACATAAAGCCAACGCAAAGGAGTCTAGATACAAGCTCCTAAAACACGTAGCATTTCCCATTGCTAGACTACTACATTATTTAATAAATCATACTTGAGCAAACTACCACACGCTTGAACGCCCTTTTCCTGCTCCTTGCTAACTCCAAGCTAAAGATCTGCATTGCCGGAAAAAGGAGAGCGTAAGCATAAAGCTTAGTGAGCAGAGCTCTAAAACATAACGACAACAATGCAGGGTTCAAAGCTTTCTTTTAAAGTAAAAGTCAACACATACAAGTTCAACCAACTACATAATCCTCTTACTAACACGAATTCAACCACAATTCAACAATATAAACATTCATCACAGCATTACACTTCATGGTATGCATGAGGACATAGTCCTAAATTAAAACAAACCACAAAGAGAATGATATAGTGAGATACAACATGAGCAACACATGACATGCACAAGCATAACCAAACACACACGGTTTGTACAAACACAACCAACATACACGTACGGTGGGACTACACATCACCGTTTCAACTAGTGGGTTTCCAATGGGACTACACATCAAAGTACTACCCAACTAGTAACTACCGGCGGGACTACACATCACCGGAGTCTTATAACACTTGCTACCGGCGGGACTACACATCACCGGAGCAACGACAACCATCACGTGAAGTTCGACACCAACCATGCAACATAACACACAAATCATCATCATACAACATGTACTCACTATATCATGCACAACCACACAAGTTGCAACAAAATCCACAACTAGGCACCAAATTGCTACAAACAACCTTACCAACCACAAATGGTCTTACTCACCATTTCCATGCACAACCTGCGCCAACTTACTACAAACAACTTTAACAAACACAAATGGTCTTACTCACCATTTCTGTGCACAACCTGCACCAACTTACACTTATCTTACAAGGCACATCAACAACACTATAGTTACCATACATAACAATTCATCACCACAATTTACTCTTGAATAACTAAACTCTTCAAAACCAACTTTGAACCAAAACAATACTTAAAAACATTTTCGCAACCACATGCTTGAACCAACCTTTGAAATCAAATTAAAACATTAACCACTCACCTCACTTCCTTAAGCAAATCAAGCAAAGCCGACTCAAGCCTCCATGACTTCCGATATCGATCCCGAGACTTTACCAATGAAATTCCTTGCTCCTAATCATTTCAACACAAGTAAATTAACCTCAAATCAATCCACAACACCACGTAGCAAACCCGGAATGAAATTCAAACATCTACCACTTGTTTTTCAAACCAAGAACAACCCCTAAAAAGCCATTCCCGAGCAGCCCTTTTACACAGTCCACAACTTGTGATTTCAACACATTTAACACTTCCAATTGCTTCCAAAACGACCCCCAACCAATACCCTAACATCAACCATCAATTTCCAACACAAACCACACCCAAAATTCAACTAAAAACCCTCCTAAAAACCTATCAAAACCCAAATTCGGGAAACTTAACAAAACCCTTTAAAAATCATATATGTTGAACCGTTTGGTTCATAAACTTCATATCTATCACTGTTAAATCAAAATCTCAAGTTAAACACCATAAAACAACCATTTCCATTCAAATCTCCCAAAAATCCAAATTCTAAAACATTGATGAAAATGAAAACTACTTGTACTTTTGAAGAGAGGAAGTTGAGAGCAAGTCAAAAACATAATTACCTTTCAAAACCGAGCCAAAACGAAGGAGAAAGGAGATGAAATAGAGGAAGGGGGAGAGAGCTTCTTCAAACGTTGAAGAAGAAGATGATAATGAGAAAATAAAGGGTGTTTTAATATATAAAGGGAATTTAAATTAGAAAATGGTAAATTACCAAAAAGGTCATTAATAAATGGCTATTTCATTGTTCTTTAAAAAGCTCTTCAACTTGCAATTAAATCAATTTGGTCCCATTTCAAATATTTACTTCGAAACCCGAAATTTGAAAGAATCATTTTAGTAATAAAACCGAGCCCAAATAATATTAAAATATTATTTTCACCCGACCCCTAAACCCGGGTGTTACAACTCTCCCCCACTTAAGGAAATTTCGTCCCCGAAATTTATCAGACAGGAAGAGCCACTGGAACAAGCTCCTCCACACATTCTTTCTCACACAACGTACTCTCCAACTCGGTAGGCCCACCACACAACATTAACTATCTAATGTCAAGATCTCAACGTATAACACCCCTCACCCCGGGTCAGGGGCAAGGAGCGTTATGTAGACATGTGACAGAATCGTATTAGGCAGCAGCGGAAGCTGGGTTAACAATTTTTCGTGTAACATTTTTTTTTCGAATACAATATATTTTAATTTCTTATCACATTCGATTATCCCATGGACATACTTCATCATATACATATATATATATATCATATCCTATAATATCATCCATAGTGTTTTAGTTTCCCTTAATTACATATCAAGATGTAAGGTAACTTCTTATAAGTTTATACAATACTAAAGAAATAGTTCATGAACATAACCATTATGCCAAATTGATCTAACATGCTGAACACTAGGCCACCCATCACGAGTATGACAAAGACAGGGAAAATCATACTTAAGCTTCGTATGAGTAGAATACAGGTAGAGGTCAACGATGCTAGAACCTGAAATTTAGGGGAAGGAAGGAAAGGTTCGAGTGGTAAGTACTTCTCGTACTTAGTGAGGAAGTACTATTCTATTCGGTTTCCAATTTAAACATTATGATCAAACAATTAAATTTCACTTTGCACATTAGCTCATTCGAATGATTCAAGCAATATAATCAATCCATAATTAATAGTGCACCATAGAAATCATTCGAATATATACACCAAGGAGTCATGTAATTCTATTCGAATACATGCAAGTGATTACATATCATTCATATCATGAATACACATACAAGCCATGAAACCTGAATTAACTTCCAATTATCAAATTATCACAATTAAAGTTTCATAGCATATAAAGAATGGCAAATCATGAAATTCAATATTTTATTCAAATGATCCAACAACCAATTTCATGAATTTACTTTCAATTTTCAGATTTCATTCCTTAAATTGTTCATTTAATTCATTTAGCAATGCCTTGGATAGTAGAGTATGCTAGGTAATCAAGTCACGTATAACAGAGGTTGTGAATCAAAATTCACCATGTAATAGGTACCACGTACCAAATCGTATCACGTATAACATATCATAATGTCCGCAAACATTAAGCAAGAAGGTACACTTACGTACCACAATATCGAGTACACTAACGTACCGATTTTCTTATTGAGCTCAGACTCTAGGCTAGCCGTACTACCTAAACAGACTGTACACACCAAGGGCTTTGCATATCAATCTTTAATTTAATCAGATACTTAGTCAATCCAAATTTCAGAATTTCTTAATTAATCCTTTTGATTAATTGCTTATAATTTCGAATCCAATAACATGTTATCAAACATGATCATATAAACATTTACAAGCTCAATTCACATATTTCATATCAGCATTCGAACGATCCAAACTCATATCATATAATTCAGAATTTCATTTCATAGTTCAACACTCAATTGAACTTATCAAACATAATTATAACATGCAAGAGCATTGCATACTCACATACTATATCACAACTTCATTGTTTCCACAAGAAATCAATATCACAATAATTTTCCAATAATCATCATGATTAATTCATCCAAAACAGTAAGATTAACCAAAAATCAGATTCGGAATCAAACATATCAATCATCAATTTAATTTCAATCACATATGCAACAAAATCGCATAACACAAGCATAAAATCCGAATTCCATTATTCCTTCTTCCCTTACTAAAATCGAATAATTAATTAGTCCAATTTGCATGCTTATCAAACTTAAAAATCAAATTAAGGTAGTTGGGACTCTAATCCCAACTCTAAAATCGTTTCACTCACAGTTCGCCGAGCTAGTTTTGGATCCGAACGCCCTTCGCTCGATCAGAAGCCGATCCCGGTGCAATTTCTTCTTCTACCCTTTCACTTCTAGGATCTAAGGCATTTAAGCCAAGCAAATAGTAATTTTTCAGAACTCAATTTATGCAATTAGAGACTGAATTTTGCATTTTTATTCAAAACAGTCCCTATACTTTTACGGTTCGATAAGACTAATTTTCATTTTCCTAATTTCTTTAATTAATCACTTAAACTTTCAAATTGATCATTAAAATTGGTGGATTTCACATCCTACAGATTATTAATCAATTTATTAACACTCCATTTAATCCAATTTTACATCTTTAATAATTCACAAATTTTTAATTTTTCTTCTTTTCATTTATACACATTTCTGACCACCTAATTTAATTAATTTCTTATTTCCTGTACACAACTCCAAATCGAACACCGTTTGTTCCTAAATTCAATTAACATACCCAATTTTAACATATCAAAAATTTAGGTCGAAACTCATAGTATATTATTTTCTACAATTTTACAAAGTTTACTGTCCAGCTAAGAGCATTACTGGACAGTTTTGTATGCTGTTCGAAATGGGTTTCCAGATTTTACCACAGTCATCAAAAATCCCTTTTACAATTTTTCTACCATTTTAGACATGTCAAGGTATAACATATTCAATTTTTATCACTAAACTCTTACTAGTGAATTTTATACAATTTTCTAAAGTTCACTGTCCATCTAAGAACAGTGCAGGATAGTTTTACATGATGTTCGTATTAAGCTTCCAGATTTCACTACAATGATCAAAACTCAGATTTATAATTTTTCTACCACTTTAGACATGTCAAAGTAGAACATATCAAAATTTCATCACGAAATTCCCACTAATTAATTTTCTACAATTTTCTAAAGTCGCATGTTCTTATAACTACTAAATCTGTCCATATTTACTCTTGCATGTTCATAAGCTTTTATCCTTCAAAATTTCTTGAGGTTTCTTGTGTTCTTAAAATTTTCCAGCAGCATAACCTTTAGTATCATCACTTTCATGATTTTCTAAAGGCATTAAAACCATTGATCTATTAAAGATTTTAACATATTCGAAAACTATAGAGAGAGAGCTACTTACTTTCGATTTTTCCTTGAATTTTCTAACTCAATTTCTATGCTATGCAACCCTTGTCTTCTTCACTTAAAGCTCTCTGGTTTTCCTCTCAATTTTGTGTTTGTAAGTGTGTGTGAATGTATGGTTTACTTAGCTAGAAGGGTTGAGTAATCGGTGGAGGGATGGTGGAAGAAATAGATGAAGGAAAGTGGTGGGAAATGATTAATTTGGTTAGTAGGATTAGGTTGCCTAACTCTACCAAATTTCCACCAAATTTTCCCCTAACCTTTTGTTTTATTACTATTATTATTATATTATATTATACATATATATACATAGATAATTATCCTAATGATCCACCGGGTATATTATATGTATATGTATTAACTTACATTGTTCATTTCATTAAACTTATATACATATAATAAATCACATTTTCTTTATACATATTACACATGTATGTCTTTTTTTTTTAATCTATCACTTATAATTATTCATTTTAATACTTAAATCTTATAATTTCACTAAGCTTAACCAAAATGTTTACACTTTTCTTTTTATTTTCTTATAATTTCTTCTAGGGTATTTTTAGGGTGTTACACAACGGGTCCTTCAATGCATGCCCATTTTAAATTCAACTCAATCTCTCCAACAACATAACACGGGACAAAACTAACTCACACTTCTGAATCATAGATACACAGAACACATTACATACTTCTTTCTAGCTGTGGTGGTAACTACAACAAACAAATAACAGGACTAACCCGATTCACCATATCATACAACAATGTTTGATTACCTAACCCATAACTTTCTCTGATTGGTCATCAGACCTCAACATACAACCAAACACTATGCAGACGACTTCAAAAATTTAGTCGAAACTCGAATCCCTATCGGCCATTATCGATCTCAAGACAATGTACAACTCACAATCTTGCTAAGGCACAACTCTGCCATCTTACTCACGGTACAAGTAGCTTGAACATGTATAAAGGACCACATACAGTGCAACTAACATTGATTACTCAACTAAGTTCTTACTGAGGAAAATCGGAGGCGAATCAGACACAAGATCTCTCGAATCTAATTCCCACTTTCAATACGAATTTCCCACGAATGTAACAA
The DNA here is from genome assembly GCA_030270665.1 of Hibiscus trionum. Lineage (NCBI taxonomy): Eukaryota > Viridiplantae > Streptophyta > Magnoliopsida > Malvales > Malvaceae > Hibiscus > Hibiscus trionum. Next base: position 24,005,347 of record BSYR01000006.1, on the reverse strand, counting down.
ACTAGAAGAAACTGATGCTCGGTCTTGGCACGCTGGCAAATTACACACTTACTCTCATACTGAACCACATCATCCATCAACTCGATCCAGAAGTACTCATCTTCAACCCACAATATGTCTTCATACTACTCTGATGCAATACAAAAGAACCGCCGTGTGCTTCGGCCAAAACAGTACGTCTCAAAACACTATGTCAATCGGCACAACTATCCTATCTCTGAACTGCAAAACTCTGTCATCTCTAAAACTGTATTCTGGAGGTCTTCCTTTCACTAATTCTTGCATGTGAGGTGCCAAGAACCTGTCTTACAACTGTTTCTCTCTAAGTATCTGACTCAGAGCAGGCTTAACACGAAACTCGACCACAGAACCACTATCACTGATAAACTGAATCCGGCAAACACAACTCGCAACTTGGCTACTAATCTAACAACAAATTTAACTCGGAACATCGGTCACTACGTCAACTCTCTTCGAAGTTTCTTTCAGTTTCTAAAGGGCTCAACGTCTCGTATCTAACACACAAACTGAACGTGCTTCTGTAGCAATCTGTCAAAGGGGCAGCTATCTTCAAAAGATCATTTACAAACCTTCGATAGTAACAGTGCTAGACCTAGAAACTATAGATACATGTCACAGTCTTTAATTTCTTCCAACTCACATCTCCTTCTGCCCACTTGGGGTTTGCACTAATATACTCGACTGATCTACATAACCTAGGGGAACATCTTCCTCGACTCAGAGTCCACACTTGCTCAACTTGGCATACAACTAATTCTCTAAAAAGGATCCACAACCTTAACTTCAAGGCTTGTCATGGTCTTCTTCAGTACATGAATATTCCTGCGTATCATCCGAGAGAACTACCACAAACTAATCAATGACTTAGGAAAACATTCTGCTCAACATTTCTATAAGAGTGATTAACACACTAGTCAAACAAACGACATGACCCAAAACTCTAAGTGATCACATCTGCCCCGAAAGCTTCATTCGGTACATCAACCTCTCTCAATATCAACTGGTAGTAATCGGATCTCAAATTAATCTTGTAAAGACTGAAACACCCCTCAACTGATCAACAAATCACTGACGTTTGGAAACGGATACTAACTACTCACGGTCAATTGTCTCAACTGTCTGCAATCTTAACATATTCTCGTAGTGTCATCACTCTTCTTCACAAGTTACACTGTCACACTCTATGATAATGTACTAAGCCAATGAATCTAAGGTCTAACAAACTCGTAGTGGATTCTTCAACACTCTCAAGTCGGTCGAGAATCATAAGGTACAGAGCAAACAAAACAGGAGCAAACTCGGAGACGGTATCAATAACAAACTCTTCTTCCCTAACAAGAGACAAATCGGGTAATTCTTGCCAACATCTTTAGAAAAACATCAACTATTCTAACATTCTGCGATCTAATCCTCACTCAAAAATTAAATCCATCACATCTTTTAGGCAAACTTGTCAACCAAACTCAATCAATCTTTGACCTCTAAGGCCGGGTCAACATTCGATACGAAATCCACCTTCCCACCTACCATTACAATCTCATAGTTATCCGTAAGCTTTAAGAAAACTTCCATTGTCTCAAAGCCTACCCTAACTCTATGTTCTACAAGCCAATCCATGCACAGCTTCACATCAAAACCGAAAAAAAAAACAATTCCATCGCACCAACTGAAAACACGTGCCACTAAACTATCAACGGACACCCCTTTGTAATTCTTTCTGACCACAACTGTATCGCCGAAGAAGCTAGCAATACCAACACCTACCTCTAGTACCTCACAATGTAGATTCAACAACTTCGCATGTTCATTCCAAATATATGGTCACGTAGATCCAGAATTAATCAGAAAAACAAGCCCATTGACTGTATCGAGGAATTACTTGCTATTACATTGACATCATTCCGAGGTCAACTCATGGTCTTCACTTCTATTACCAACTCATATCAAGATCGGTCACATTGCTCTCTCTCAACAGAAACCAGCTCACAGGCACGCTGACCCAAACAAACAAACTGTACCTCTAACTCTGGTACTGTCGTACTGCCCTGAACTAAAGCGATGAACTCTCTCATCATTCACATCCTCTAAACCTCAGATTCACGATTACCAGCTCTAGGCCCACGCCTCGGCCTCAAACTTACCAAAGACAACAATACAACAATAAACAAAACACACAAGTAAGAATATTCAGGGTTAGCAAGAGCAAGGGTCCAAGGTGCTCAAGTATATTCCTTTACAAAAATCTTTTCAAATAAGTAATAGTAGCAATGGGAACTCGACACTACGCCTCAACACACCCATCATGCTAACACATGCTTTCAAACACCATACTAAAAAGCAAACATCAAGCATACATGGCAAAATATTCACCGAGACACAACAACAGCATAACACATCAAACTTACCTCACTTACCTGCCCAAGGTCTCGGTAACCTTAGGCTCTGATACCACTAAATGTAACCCCCTCGTCCCGATCTGGCCGGATGGCCGGTCCAAGTGGGCCACACGGGGAAAACCAAAGTCAACCCGAAAGTCAACCTTGATTAACGACCCTTTTTTTTTCTTTTTAAACTTGTCTAGATGCACATTAAACCTAGGCATACTCTTGAGATAAGCATAATCAAAAATCACAGCAATCGGAAAACAATAAGGGACTCAATTGCACAAAATACGAATTTAGGGACCAATTTGTAAATTCTGGAAATTAAGAGGACTTTACCAAATTTTAAGTTACCATTATGATATTAGTCATGTTTCATACCTCTCTACCAAATTTCAACTCAAACGGACATCTCAAACTCAAGCAATTGCACATACGAGAATCAGGACTAAAACGTAAAACTTGCAAACCTCAAATTTTATGCCCAATCGAAACCTTTGACCATAGTTTCGAAACCTTTCCCAAAGGTTTCGAAACTTTGGCTGGCAGTGACCTCTGGAATCCCAAAATTTGCAAAGGTTTCGAAACTTTACCCCTAGTTTCGAAACCTAGGTGCATGGGAGCATATTTTGCTTATCTCTAATGACTTTCTATGATCAAAACACAATAAGAACATATATAGGAAGTCTAGAACATAATTTAGGAAGCAATAAAGCATATATGGACATACATAAGATCTCAACAACGGCAAAGGCACAAATAAACACATATGAGACTTACACATATTGGCTAAGCAACATAAACATCCAAAAAGGACATGCCATCACAAACAAGAATTCATCATAGCATTCATGCATTACAACAATAATCAAACCAAAACCATCAACGTAAGACATTAACAACATAAAGCCAACGCAAAGGAGTCTAGATACAAGCTCCTAAAACACGTAGCATTTCCCATTGCTAGACTACTACATTATTTAATAAATCATACTTGAGCAAACTACCACACGCTTGAACGCCCTTTTCCTGCTCCTTGCTAACTCCAAGCTAAAGATCTACATTGCCGGAAAAAGGAGAGCGTAAGCATAAAGCTTAGTGAGCAGAGCTCTAAAACATAACGACAACAATGCAGGGTTCAAAGCTTTCTTTTAAAGTAAAAGTCAACACATACAAGTTCAACCAACTACATAATCCTCTTACTAACACGAATTCAACCACAATTCAACAATATAAACATTCATCACAGCATTACACTTCATGGTATGCATGAGGACATAGTCCTAAATTAAAACAAACCACAAAGAGAATGATATAGTGAGATACAACATGAGCAACACATGACATGCACAAGCATAACCAAACACACACGGTTTGTACAAACACAACCAACATACACGTACGGTGGGACTACACATCACCGTTTCAACTAGTGGGTTTCCAATGGGACTACACATCAAAGTACTACCCAACTAGTAACTACCGGCGGGACTACACATCACCGGAGTTAACTACCGGCGGGACTACACATCACCGGAGTCTTATAACACTTGCTACCGGCGGGACTACACATCACCGGAGCAACGACAACCATCACGTGAGGTTCGACACCAACCATGCAACATAACACACAAATCATCATCATACAACATGTACTCACTATATCATGCACAACCACACAAGTTGCAACAAAATCCACAACTAGGCACCAAATTGCTACAAACAACCTTACCAACCACAAATGGTCTTACTCACCATTTCCATGCACAACCTGCGCCAACTTACTACAAACAACTTTAACAAACACAAATGGTCTTACTCACCATTTCTGTGCACAACCTGCACCAACTTACACTTATCTTACAAGGCACATCAACAACACTATAGTTACCATACATAACAATTCATCACCACAATTTACTCTTGAATAACTAAACTCTTCAAAACCAACTTTGAACCAAAACAATACTTAAAAACATTTTCGCAACCACATGCTTGAACCAACCTTTGAAATCAAATTAAAACATTAACCACTCACCTCACTTCCTTAAGCAAATCAAGCAAAGCCGACTCAAGCCTCCATGACTTCCGATATCGATCCCGAGACTTTACCAATGAAATTCCTTGCTCCTAATCATTTCAACACAAGTAAATTAACCTCAAATCAATCCACAACACCACGTAGCAAACCCGGAATGAAATTCAAACATCTACCACTTGTTTTTCAAACCAAGAACAACCCCTAAAAAGCCATTCCCGAGCAGCCCTTTTACACAGTCCACAAGTTGTGATTTCAACACATTTAACACTTCCAATTGCTTCCAAAACGACCCCCAACCAATACCCTAACATCAACCATCAATTTCCAACACAAACCACACCCAAAATTCAACTAAAAACCCTCCTAAAAACCTATCAAAACCCAAATTCGGGAAACTTAACAAAACCCTTTAAAAATCATATATGTTGAACCGTTTGGTTCATAAACTTCATATCTATAACTGTTAAATCAAAATCTCAAGTTAAACACCATAAAACAACCATTTCCATTCAAATCTCCCAAAAATCCAAATTCTAAAACATTGATGAAAATGAAAACTATTTGTACTTTTGAAGAGAGGAAGTTGAGAGCAAGTCAAAAACGTAATTACCTTTCAAAACCGAGCCAAAACGAAGGAGAAAGGAGATGAAATAGAGGAAGGGGGAGAGAGCTTCTTCAAACGTTGAAGAAGAAGATGATAATGAGAAAATAAAGGGTGTTTTAATATATAAAGGGAATTTAAATTAGAAAATGGTAAATTACCAAAAAGGTCATTAATAAATGGCTATTTCATTGTTCTTTAAAAAGCTCTTCAACTTGCAATTAAATCAATTTGGTCCCATTTCAAATATTTACTTCGAAACCCGAAATTTGAAAGAATCATTTTAGTAATAAAACTGAGCCCAAGTAATATTAAAATATTATTTTCACCCGACCCCTAAACCCGGGTGTTACAGTGCACTCACTGTGCTCACTGCTCACGTGCAAACTTTCAAACTATTTCATTCCTATTTCATTCTTATTATATTTCAATCCTATTTCATTCCACTAAAAGTACCAAACTTGTATTATCATGTAAATTGTAAACATAAAGAAATTAGTACTTGGATTCCATCCTTAGAAAACAACAAGTGTAGGAACATAATCCAAACAAAATGCAAATATAAAACACATAGTTTATACAAACCAAATTGTGTAGGAAGTAGGAACATAATCCAAACAAAATGCAAATATAAAAGATGATAGAGTCTAAAAATTCAAATTGCATAATTTAAATATAAAACTAAAAAGTTTGAAGAAAATGCAACTAAAGAAATATATTTCATTCTTCCGAAACTTCATTGGTCTCATCAATGATGATTGTTGGTTGCTCGGAAGTCAAGTCTTGCATTTCTACATAAAACATTTCAAATATATGTCAATAGCAAATTAACAATAATATAAATAAATAACACAAAAAGAAAACAATAAATTTAAATTCGAAAGCTTACCTTCTTCCATATTCTCTAATGCTAGCAAGCTCTCCTCTATCGAAATGGGGTCATGAGAAACACGTATCCAATCTTGAGTACAAATAAGAGCTTCCACCATCTTAGGAGTCAAAGAGGTGCGGAAAGAATCAAGAACGCGCCCTCCGGTGCTAAAAGCGGACTCTGAAGCAACGGTAGAAACCGAGATTGCAAGTACATCACGTGCTATGCTCATAAGAATAGGATAGTTATTTGTTTGCACAGACCACTAAGCCAAGATATCAAAATTATCATTGTCGCGAACACATTTGTCTCCCAAATATCTTTCTAACTCAGTTGTTGTTTCAGAAGTATCATTCAATTCTATCTCGGTCTCATAGTCCTTTCTCAAATTTGTTCCTTTTAACTTCCTTATTTCTCCCTCACCATCACCATGACCACTAGAATAAGGATTGAAAGAGCTTGATCTCATTTGAGTTGACGAAGGATGCGAAGAAGCATAAAACTCAAACAATGATGTCAAATTACTTTTAATCCGTTGGCACAAGTCATAAGAGTCGCAAGAATCATAAGAACGACGAACAATCCACTCAACATATCGTAACTTATGCCTAGGATCAAGAACTAAAGCAATGAACATCAACACATTCACATTATTAACATTCGTCCAATACTTGTCAAATTTCAACTTCATTTGACGTGCCATACTCTTAATCCCCTCATTCGAGTCATCAACAGAACGATTAATCGTATAGCCAATATCATATATTTCTTCCACAAAAGTATTACCAGTCATATACCTTGATCCAGAGAAACTCAATGTAGTCTCGTAAAAGATCTGAAGAAAAGGCAAAAAGGATGCAACTTTATCCCAATCTTCATCATCGGGTGCACCACCAACCTTTCGAAGCTCCTTTGTGTAAGGAAGATATTTAGTTTTCATGTTTTTGAATGCCTTCCTAAACACCAAAGCACTTTTAAGCATGTAAAATGTAGAATTCCACCTTGTTTCAATGTCCAAGCAAACAAGAGATTTTATATTCTCTTCTTCAACACAAGCTTTAAACTTTTGAAGCCTTACAGGAGAAGATCTCACATATTTCACAGCAGCACGAACTCTTATAACGGAGACATCAACATCTTTCAGTCCATCTTTAACAACCAAATTCAAAATATGTGCAGCACATCTCATATGTAAAAATTCAGCATTCAACACACAACTATCCCACAAATTAAGAATTTGCTTCAAATACTTGATCGCTAGATCATTAGAACTAGCATTATCAACAGTTATAGTCATTATCCTCTTAAGACCCCATTCTAGTAGACATTTTTCAACGGCCCTGCCAATAAGCTCCCCAGAATGACCGGCAATTGGACAAAAATTGATTATCATTTTACGCAATTTCCAATCATCATCTATAAAATGGGCAGTAAGACACATATATGACAAATTTTGACCAGATGTCCATGTATCAGTGGTAAGACATACCCTAGAAGATAAAGTACTGAAATAGTTCTTAAAATTCTTCCTTTTTTCAATAAACAGAGCATAACAATCTCTGGTAATGGTAGCACGCGAAGGAGGAACAAAACTAGGAACTGCAACCATACAGAAATGACGAAATTCTTCACGTTCAACAAAACTAAATGGCAACTCATCAACAATCATCATCTTAGCAAGTGCTTTTCTAATCTCATCTTGATCAAAATGCCATAATCTAGGAACACTAACAGTTTCAATAGTGCCATCAGCATTGCACTTTGTCTTAGACTCAAAATCTAAGATTGTTTGTTTTGTATCCACATTAAAAGGAGCTTTCTTACACCGACTAGTGTGACACTTCATAGCATTAGTTCCATTACTAGATGCACAAGATATCTTTTGAGAACAATAAATACACTCAGCATGATATTTATCACCCTCAATTTCTTTAAAGTGATCCCAAACAACAGATTTTTTTTTTCTTTTACCTCTTTCACTTGAAGCTTCAACAATCTTTTTCCCTTTTCTTTTGTTTTTTGCAATTGTTGGAGTCTCTACCACATTGTCAGCCTCAGGTTCTTTAGAAGACTCATTTGAGGAAGATATCCTCATTAATTCATCATCACAATTTTCCCCCGTCATTGACATTATCTGAAAAAAAAATTATCACATTAGCAAAAGACTAGATATTGGCATTAGAAGTTTAGAAATCTCAGGTAAGTTGCTGGATCACTTCAAATTTCAGCAAAAAACCAAACAAACTTGGGAACTTGCACTTGTAAAGACAAACTATAAAGATCACTGCTCCCCTTCATGTTTGGGGTTTAGAAAAATTTTGTAAAACATCATTCTAATCTGGCGGTAAACTATAAAGACAAACTTGATATAACTGAAGACATTATAAATAAGAAAGAAAAATAAAACATCACTCTAATCTAGCTACAAACAGGACATAAATTATCAATATATCATTCAGGGATAATTCTTACCACACTATTCTCATGCATAATACTTTTTGAAAATTGAAGGGAAAGAGATTCTGATTTAGTCATATTGAAACACTAAATTAAAAACATTTCAATCAATTTTATTGTAATCACAATTCACACATGATGTGCTAACAAAATCTGACATCATGTTCCCAAGTTTATTATTTATTTCACATCAGCAGCATTTCCGAAAAGAATTACAAAAACCTTACTACCCTTTAGTTTAAAGAAAACATGTTTGCTGAAATTTCAGACAAATCACAAGAAATTCTAATTTAGAATCAACATCTTTAGTTTTGCAGTCAACTAAAATAAATTGTAAGGGAGAATAAAAATAGTAGAATACCTAGGGCTGTGCAGTGTGCACTGTGCAGAACTGCAGATGATCGACCGACGATGGAGGCTGCAGATTGTTGACCGGCGATGGAGGAGGCTGCAGATTGTTGACCGGCGATGGAGGAGGCTGCAGATTTACCTAAATAAAATTAGGGATTTGTTGATTTTGGTTTGGGGAAGTCAGTGTGCGACTGCGAGGGCCGAGTGCGTGAGGGACGAGGGTCTGAGTCTGAGGGAATTATTTTCAATTTCATCTAAACAAAGTATAAAACGGTGCGTTTGAATTAAAATATATATATATATCGGGTATCGGGTAGTCGGGTACCCGACTAAGAGGCATTTTATGACCCGGGCCCGACCCGGATACCCAAAAAAAAACCGGGCCGGGTACCCGACCTAAAAATTCGAGTAATTTTTTAAAAAATACCCGGTAATTTTAAATCGGGTATGCGGGTTAGCAGGTCGGGTCAATCGGGCCGGGTACTTTTGAACACCCCTAGCCGGAACTGGCGAGTCGACTGATTTCCGTACTTCCTCACCCATCTCCTTGCAGCCGACTAGTTTCTGCCCATGGAATGATGTAGCAAACAACGTTTAGAACTGTGATTTGACATTAAGGTGAAACAACACAATTGAAAAAAAAGAAGATAAAAATAAAAACAATTTAGGGGGGGGGGGGGGGTAAGAAAGAACAAAAGAGACAAAATAACTGAGATAGTTTGGGTTCTAAATTTATTGGCAACGCCTATAAAAAATAATTTAATTAATTTTTTTAGAAGAATTCAACGATTAATTGAATTGAATTAAATCGATGATGGTGAAATTATTTTTAATAGTATATGGCTTATGGTATATGTTTAAGAGTTTAAGGGTTTAAGGTTTAATAGTTTAGGGTTTTAGGTTAAGGGTTAAATTATTTTTTATAAAGAATATGGTCAAATTAAAATAATATTTAAATAATGAGGGTTCAATAGAAATACGAAAATAAGTGAGGTACTAAATATATAGTTTACCCTTATTAAAAAAATAAATTTTTAATATATATAAAAATAATTTAATTGAATTTTTAAAATAATTATTAATTGTATGATAAGTTCTTAAAATTTTAAATCTTTATTAATTAATTTAATGGTGTTCATCGGTGTTCATCAGTAGTGATGTTCATCGATGTTCGTCACACATCATAGAATTTTCCTTAATTAAAACCCCGAAAACTGTGGCTTCCTGCATTTCTAAATTCCCAGATGAAGGAACGATGGAGACCTTTTGATGTGTACGGGGACATTAGTCATTGAGAGATCAGAAATCAACGTGGATGATGCCTAATCTTACTGGCGAATACTATTAGAATCCAGACACTAAAACTAATATTGAAAAGGCCCATACAAGATCAAGATCCATTAGGACCATTAGTTGGACCTTTTCGAATCCATAAGCCCAGACTAGTTTGAGATGAATAGATGAAAGTTATTTAAAATATAAATACGGAGACATCTAGTATAATTAATCGTACAAAAATATATTATCCAAAAAGAAATAAATTGACAACTAAAAAGCACGAATTCAAGAATGCAAAGTGAAACGTGTCGTTACTTGCGTCAAAATAAATCTTTGAACTCAAATAAATAATTAAAAATAATATAGCGAGAGTAAAAGTCGATCCACAAGGATTAGGGAGTTCCAACACCTATTCGTTTTGACTTAGTGTAAAGTGCCCATAAGTCTTATATTTCATGCACATACCATCTCATATTATTGCTGTTTTTTAGTTCATTTTAGACATAATTAGGATCATACATTGCATTTTATAGTATTTCTTTGCTTTACCTTGTTTTTATAGATTATCTTTTATTTGGTGAAGAAAGGTATTGTTTTAGTGTATTTTTGGTTTAAGGTACTAAAGGATAACATAGGGAAAGAGAAGCTGAGGATACTATGCTGAGGCAACGAACCAAGGAGCTGTATTGAAGAAGTTCTAGTCGAAGACAATAGCTGCCGAGTGCTGCCGCTGCCGACCTTGCTGCCCATGGCAGCAAACTATGGAGTTGGAGAATTAGAGTGCGATTTGTAGAGCCAAAAATCCTGATTTCAACGATGCCGACCACTTGATTTTCCGACGTCTGTAGCAGCGGGCAAAGCCGCCGAAGTGAAATCTTAAGATTGCGTGCGGGTTAAGGCAACGTGATAAAGTCCACATTCAACTCAAAGAAGTCAGAGTTTAAAGTCACATTAAATGTGAAAAGCTACTTTTGAGGACTTCTACTTCAACAAGGACTAGACCTAGCTATTTGTCTATAAATACTCATTGTACTCCTTGTTGAGTGTGTAAAAGTTCTATTATTTACACCTTTTTTAACCCATATTTCTGCTGCATTCAAGCATTATTTATTGCATTTAGGTCAGTTTACAGCAAAACATCACAAATACATTAAAAGGCACAGTTTCTACTAAAAATGGTTGTTTTTGCAGGTTGCTGCTGAAGCAGACGGAAAGGGCAGGCGCTAGGCAGTGAAGTAGAAAAGCTGGAACTGGACGAGCAGTCAAGGAGGATGATGCTGCCATGGTTGCCGCCGTGACAGCAGAGGACGATAGCAGTTTTGTGGAGAAGATGCAAAGTGGACCTCGACAGATAGAGAAAATTCAGCCCGTCTGTCGTGTGAAATCACCATATTTTTCCAAGCCCTAGTTCAGAAGATATTCCAAGCCCAAAGTTCAAGGAGAGATAATCCCAAGAAAGAAGGAGGACGACTTAAAAAGAGATTCTCTAAAGATTTAGTCTTTATTAGAGTTGTACTTTAATTTAAAGTTGTAATCCTTGCTAAATTAGATAACTTGAGCCCAAAGCTTATGTAAGGGCATATATCTTAACCTAGGAGGCATAACCGATTACCCTAGCTTCCTTCCCAAAACTCTAGCCGTTTTCCTTCCCACAACATGTTCTAAATTCCCCCTAGGGTCACGGGTTGTTTTGTAAAGTAGTTGCAAGGGTTGTTTTGCTTTAGGAATTTTTCAGTTCAATAAAATAAACTTCAAGTTCTCTTATTTTGGTTATTAATATCTTGCAAGAGCATCGGGAGAGCATTGTGAGGTTATCTATTTACTTAGCATCGAGAGAGTTAAGTATACGAAAGAAATAAGAGCAAGTTCTCTAGTTTATAGTTGAACTATCTCAGACCTAGGGATATGACGAGGTTAAGTGGCTAAAGAAGAATTCATCCACATCGGTGTTCATCCTTCGATTCACGCCGGGAGGTATCATCAAAGACGTGATCATCGACAGACTTGGACCTAGGGATAGGCCAAGGCACATCTGGGATTCTTGCCAAACTTGAAGTACTGAGTTGATTGTTCACTGCCGCGACATGCAACAGACTGCTGCCGCGACAGGTGTTGCCGCGACGGGGACGACGACAGAACTGGAGTTCCGAGACTTAGCAATACCTGCACTACTGAGCAATTCAATACCAGCCCATTCTCTCTATCTTGATTTCTCTTCTCTTCTCTTTAATTTACGTTTACTTTATTATTTTTGTGACAACTTCTCAATTATTTTCTTTACTTCGTGCAGTGAATTAAGGTGAAGCTATTAGCCCAATCCCTGTGGAGACGATATCCGATACTTCATATCACTTTACTACTTGCATCGTGTATACTTGCACTACAATTGCGATAAACTATTTTACACGCAACAAGTTTTTGGCGCCGTTGCCGGGGATTGACAACATAACTCTACCTTTTCTTTTACTGCACTTTTTGTTTTTGTTTTTATTTTTATTTTTCTGTTTTTCTTTGGTCTGTCCAACTCTTGCTTTTCACAAGGTTCCTTGTTTATGCGCAGATCGAAACGAGGTGAAGATCCTGAGTATCCATTAGATCCAGAAATCGAACGCTCATTTAATCTTAGGAACCGACTTCGTCACGTACTAGCCAGGAACGAATACCTTGAGGAACAGTTAGAGACAATGGCATACTGAGGAAACAATCCTCCTGCTGGAGATGGAGCTGTTATACCGCCTGTCGGTGACCCGCATACCGCTGCCGAACGACGGTCCTGTCGAGACTACATGCTGAATGACCATGTAGAACTAGAAACCACGCTGCCGGACATTGAAGTTGACAACTTTGAATTGAAACCTGTTATGTTTAGCATGATCAACAATGCCGGTCAATTCAGTGGTGCTATTACAGAGGATGCTAGAGAGCATCTCAAAACGTTCCAGGAAATCTGTGGTTCGTTTAGACTACTAGGAGTTAATCCGGAGATACTGAGGCTTCGGTTATTTCCCCATTCATTGAGGAACAGAGCAAAGACTTGGTGGAATAAACTTACGCCGGGTTCAATTAGAACTTGGGCAGATTTGTCTCGTGAATTTTTATCTCGTTTTAATCCTTCACATTTATCTGAGCGATTACATAATGAAATTGCCACTTTTCAACAGGAAGATGACGAGCCGATGCACGAGGCTTGGGACAGATTCACCACTCTTCTACGGAACTGCCCTATGCATGGATTCCCCATCTGGAACCAGGTAACCAAGTTTTATAATGTTGCCAACTTACAGACTCGTATTTGAATTGATTCAGCAGCAAACATATTACTATTGGACAAAGACCCGGATGAGGCAATGCAAGTATTGAAAAATCTGGCTAAGAATGAAGAGCAGTTTCCGACAGCAAGAAGAGGGGGTAAACATGTTCTAGCTCTTGAACGAGGATACACAACATGGATTTGCTGTCGAGGAGGTATGTGACATTTGTGAGGGAAATCACAGTTCGGAGGAATGTCCAATACAGTTAGAAGAGGGAAAGTATGTTGGAAATTACAATAAGCCGAATTACAACTCCAACAACTATAATCCCAACTGGAGAAAGGATCCCAAGTTTTCTTGGAGTAATCCTAATAATGCCCTGAATCCTCAAGCACACAATAATCAGAATCAGGGAGGACCTAGATTGTTAACTCGACAGCAGCCGCAACAACAGCCACCAGCTGTCACGAACAGTATACTGGAACAGACTCTGGCTACGTTTATGTCTCAGACAGGTACTTATATTGAGAACATGAATCAATTTGTCAAGAAAACAGAGACATTCATGGATAAAACAGAGATGAGGATGACGAATCATGAAGCTACTCTGAAATCTTTGGAGACACAAATGGGTCAGGTTTCCCAGCATATCAAGCCATGGCAGACTGGAGGATTTCCTAGCAATACTGAAAATGCTAGACAGCCCACACATGAGCAGTGTAAAGCCATTACTACAAGGAGTGAGAAGAAACTACCAGGGCCAGAGAAAGAAGTTGAAACAGTGAAGAAACCAGCCTTGAACAGACCTGCCGAGGAAGCTGCCCCGACAGGTAACAAACAGCCTGCTGCCGATGAGCCTGTCACGACAGCAGAAGCGACAGAGGGGAAAGATGATGAACCCAAACCTCCTCAGATTCGTATGCAGTGGGAAGGACGTATTGCTGATTATCGTCCCCCACCTCCTTTCCCTCAATGGTTACAGCAAGCAAAGCAAGAATCTCAGCTCAAAAAGATTTATGATATTTTTAAGCAGGTTCATATTAACATTGCGCTGTTAGATGCCGTTAGGGAGATGCCCGGTTACGCCAAATTTCTCAAGGATGTCATGTCAAAGAAATCTAAACTTGGGGAATTTGAAACGGTTAAGATGACAGAAGGATGCATGAGTATTCTTCATAGGCAGCCACCCTAGAAAAAGAAGGATCCGGGGAGCTTCATCATACCTTGTGTAATCAGAGATAAATATGTGGGTAAGGCACTTTGTGATCTTGGTGCTAGTATTAATCTAATGCCAAAGTCTGTTTTTCAGAAATTAGGTATTGGAAAAGCTCGGCCCACGACAGTAATTCTGCAGCTGGCAGACCGCTCTTATGTTCATCCGGAAGGAAAAATCGAAGATATTCTGGTAAGAGTGGATAAATTTATTTTTCCTGCTGACTTTCTTGTTTTAGATTGTGAAGCAGATGAAAACGCACCAATCATCCTTGGGCGACCCTTCTTAGCCACGGGAAGATCACTGATTGATGTGGAAAAAGGAGAACTTACCATGAGAGTGAACGATCAAGAGATTAAGTTGAATGTTCTCCAAGCAATGAAGTATACTGATGCAGATGAGGAATGCAAAGCTATCACTGAAGTTACCTTTGATCAACCCTGCATCAGGTCGGGCTGTCACGACATCAAAATTGGTCACTACCTCGGCAGCCACGTACAGGACTATCACGACAGCACCGACAACAGCAACTCCTCAGAATCCGATACATCTGATACTGAAGATCAGGAGGAGGTAAACTGGATAGGCGATCGTCCAGGTAAGTTATTCGAACCTTTAAATTATACTTCGGATAACCATGCAATTCAAAAGCCATCAACTGTTGAGCCCCCTATTTTAGAACTGAAACCCCTGCCAGGGCAGCTAAAATATGTTTTTCTTGGTTCAAATGATACGTTGCCCGTAATCATCTCTTCCAAGTTGATGCAGGAACAGGAACATCAGTTAATAGGGATGCTGCAGCAGCACAAAAAGGCAATTGGATGGACGATAGCTGATATTCAAGGTATTAGTCCGGCGTTATGCATGCATAAAATCCTTTTAGAGGAAGATCATAAGCCGACTATAGATGCTCAAAGGCGGCTAAACCATGCGATGAAAGAGGTGGTGCGTAAAGAGATAATCAAGTGGTTAGATGCTGGTATTATTTACGCCATCTCCGACAGCAAATGGGTGAGCCCGGTGCAATGTGTTCCCAAGAAAGGTGGAATGACCGTGGTGACCAATGAAAACAATGAGTTAATCCCAACCAGGACTGTGACCGGTTGGAGGGTTTGTATGGACTATCGGAAGCTTAACAAAGCTACCCGAAAGGACCACTTTCCTTTACCCTTTATTGATCAAATGCTTGATAGATTAGCGGGTAAACCTTACTATTGTTTTCTTGATGGTTATTCAGGTTATAATCAAATAGCTATCGCACCGGAAGATCAAGAAAAGACGACTTTCACATGCCCGTATAGAACATATGCTTTTAGGAGGATGCCTTTCGGACTATGCAATGCACCCGCCACCTTCCAAAGGTGCATGATGGCCATATTCTCCGATATGGTGGAGGACTTCCTTGAAATTTTTATGGATGATTTTTCAGTCTTTGGTGACGATTTTGAAAGCTGCCTAGGCAATTTACAAAAGGTACTTGAAAGATGTGAAAAAGTAAACCTAGTCTTGAATTGGGAAAAATGCCACTTCATGGTGAATGAAGGGATAGTCCTTGGCCATAAGATTAGCTGCCGTGGCATAGAAGTCGACAGAGCCAAAATAGAAGTGATCGAAAAGCTGCCGCCGCCGACTACAGTCAAGGGTATTAGAAGTTTCTTGGGACATGCTGGTTTTTATCGAAGATTCATTGCAAATTTCTCAAAAATCACCAAGCCCCTATACCATCTTTTGGAGCAGAACCGACCCTTTGACTTTAATGATGAATATACTGAAGCATTCAAGGTTCTGAAGGAAAAACTGGTAATAGCCCCAATAGTACAACCACCAGACTGGACACAGCCGTTTGAGATCATGTGTGATGCTAGTGACTATGCTGTCGGGGCAGCACTTGGGCAGCGGAGAGACAAATTGTTTCATGTCATATACTATGCCAGCAAGACACTAAATGATGCCCAAGTGAACTACACCACCACAGAAAAGGAGCTATTAGCTGTGGTTTTCTCCATTGACAAGTTTCGTTCTTACATACTTGGAACGAAGGTAATAGTACACACAGACCATTCTGCTTTGAAATATCTGTTCGCGAAAAAGGATGCAAAGCCTCGATTGATACGGTGGATCCTGATACTGCAAGAATTCGACCTTGAAATCAAGGGAAAAAAGGGATAGAAAATCAGGTGGCATATCACTTGTCAAGGCTGAGAAGGGAAAGAGTCTACTAACAGATGAGACAAACATACTGGAGACCTTCCCAGACGAGCAACTCTGATAAGTTCTCAAAAGTGACATATTTCATTTGCTATTTTTCTAGTTATTAGGACTTCTTGCTGCTTAATACATGTTGTTTTTGTTATATTTTGTGCAGGAATCCAATTCTGGAAATAACAGTGAAAATGGGGCAGTTCTGTAGTTTTTATTATAATTCTGTCATGACTGCATCATGGGCACGACAACGGGCACGACTCGTCTGACGTGGCAGTGACGTGGCAATGACGTGGCGACTTCTAGAAGCTTCTGGAACGTTCTGAGAGATCTTATCAGCTTATCCGTTTAGATTTCCTGCATTTAAATTTCAAAACATTTGAATTGTTTTATCTTTTGTTTATTATTATCTCATCACCTTATCTTTGTAAATCTAAGCCTATAAATACCACCCCTTGGTAAAGGCTTAGATCATCAATCATTTTTAGTGATCATCATCTAGCTTTGAGTTCTTTTACCTTTGTAAACATTTTTCTAGTTTTAATTAAAAGTTCTTCTTCCTTATTTTCTTTGTTTCGTTTATTTTATTTTATGTTATTTAATTATTTTTCCAAAACCAAGTTAAGCATGATAAACAATATCATGCTTAGCTAAATCTTTTAAGCCAAGAACCAGCCAAGTCAATTCGATTCGTGAGAATTGAACTTGCTTAAATTCTTTTGGGAAATCATTTTTATCTTTCTGCATAGATAGTTTGGCAATCGGCCTTACTAAAGGTTTTTAACCGTTTTTCAAATCAAAAAGAGCTCGTTGGTCTGGAATCGTTTAAAAATATAGTTGGGAGGAAGGATCGGCCTGTGGCAAATTTCGACTTCGTATGAACACTCTTAGCGGCGGTCCGCTAAGGAAAGATAAAATCAGAAGCGATTCTATTTTAGACAATTTCTAAGTCGGGTTTTTCCTGCTTTTATTCTAAATATTTTAATGGCGATAGACGTGGTTGATTTATTTAAGAACCATCTTTCGAAGATAGACTTGGGAGGATTGGTTACTCGAGAGAGAAACAAGTTACGACGGGTTGGGCCTCGTAGACTGTAACCGACATGATCCCCGAAATAAAAATCTATTTCAGTGATCGAAAGAATTGAAGGAGCTGGTTCGAGGCTATTTCACATACTTGGTTTTTCTTATTATTTTTAATTGTTGCATTTTATTTTATTACTTCACTCAAAATCAGATCACTCCCCCATTTTATTTAATCACTTTGCAGATATTCCTGGAAGTACTAATTGAAGCAGTTTTCAGTCAATAATTCCAGCTAATCTCCCTGCGGATCGACCCTCTCTCCCTATATCTATTCAATTTCTTTATTTTATTTATTGTTGAAAGAGGTTAAACATTTATTTATTTTTGACCGGTTAAACGACGACTTGTCAAAATTGGCGCCGTTGCCGGGGAGATTTATTTTCGGCAATTCTTGACTGATTTTTGTTTTATTTTATGACCAGGAAGAATCCGGGTATTTTAGCTCCATACAACCCGGAAATTGAAGCAAGCGCTCGTAGAACTCACGGCAAAACACTTCGACGAAAGAAACAACAAAGCACACGACGACCCGAACAAGAATCCACTTCCGAAACAACACCAATCGAAGAACCTACACAGGAACCAGAAACAATGGCGGACCAAACAATTCGAGAGCTGAACGCAGCCCCTACTGTGCAACAACCCCTTTGCATCGCTTTTCCTCAAGGCGACACTCAATTTCAGCTCAAAACAGGATTAATTCATCTACTCCCTACCTTTAACGGCTTACCTACTGAAAGCCCACACAAGCATCTTGCCGAGTTCCATATGGTGTGCAGCAGCATGAAACCACAAGGGGTCTCGGAGGACCAAATAAAACTAAGGGCATTTCCTTTTTCTTTAGCCGGAATGGCTAAAGAATGGTTATTCTATTTACCTCCAAATTCGATTAATACATGGTCTGATCTCTCTCGTGTTTTTCTTGACAGATACTTCCCTGCGGCAAAAGCGACATAAATTAGGCGAAACATATTGAGTATCCAACAAATGCACGATGAATCCCTATATGAATATTGGGAAAGATTCAAAAAGCTGTGTGCAAGTTGTCCGCAACATGGCTTATCCGAGCAAACACTCCTTCAATACCTATATGAAGGAATGTTACCAATGGATAAAAAGATGGTAGACGCAGCAAGCGGCGGCGCGCTCGTTAACATGACCCCTACTGCAGCAAGAACATCAATCTCCATGATGGCTGCTAATTCGCAGCAATTTGGTTCTGCAAGTGAACCCAGCCGACGGGTTCAAACAGTAAGCACAATTTCATTAGAGAATAAGATAGACAATTTGACTAATATTGTGTATTCTCTTGTTTCAGGGGAGATAAGAGCTGCTAAGGTGTGCGGAATATGCATTATGCCAGATCACGCAACCGACTTATGCCCATTGTTGCGGGATACATCTGGTGCCCAAGTTAACGCCATACACAATTCTTCCGGACCTCCCCAAAGACCCTATAACCCTCATAGCAATACGTTCAATCCCGGTTGGAGAGATCACCCAAACTTGAGCTACGGTAATCAGAACCCGAATTACCAACCTAGGCAACAACCTCCCCACCAAAACCAAGCACCCCCAAAATCCTCGCTTGAGTCTATTGTTGAAAGATTGTCAATTTCGCAGGAAAAATTCCAAACCCAAACACAATCCCATCTCCAGCAAATCGACAAACAAATAAGTCAACTAGCTCAAGCCGTTAGCCGTATAGAATCCCAGGGAAAATTACCATCCCAAATCGAAACCAACCCAAGGGAAAACGTTAGTGCGATAACTTTGCGTAGTGGAACTGTGATAACGCCTAAACCGCTCAAGCAAACCGAGAAAAAATCCGACGAGCAAGGCAGCTCTTCGAAGGACCAGAACGAAAAGTCTCCACCCACTGCAGGTAACTCTAAATCCAATATTTATGTTTCTACTTACGAACATGTTCCTCTTTTTCCAGGTAGATTGGCGAAACGAGATAAAAATAAGGAAGAGAAGGAAATTTTGGATGTATTCAAGAAAATGGAAATCAACATTCCACTTCTTGATGTTATTCGAAAAGTGCCTAAATACGCAAGGTTTCTGAAGGACTTATGCACAAACCGAAGGCGACTATCCGGAAATGAAAAGGTGAACCTTGGTGAAAATATTTCGGCCATATTTCAAAAGCCGTTGCCGCCAAAGTACAAGGACCAAGGTATGTTTGCGATTCCTTGTAAAATTGGGAATGTTGGGATAAAAAGAGCGATGTGCGATTTAGGCGCATCTATCAACGTCATGCCGTTAAGCGTTTACAACAAAATTTCGACTGAACCATTGAAAGAAACGCGAGTGACGGTTCAATTAGCCGATCGATCAGTTATCTACCCCGAGGGAGTACTAGAAAACGTGTTGGTACAGGTAAAAGATCTTATTTTCCCTGCTAATTTTTATATTATTGACATGGAAAATGATCGCAGCAATAACGCATCCGAAATCTTGCTTGGTCGACCTTTCCTATCAACCGCGCATACAGAGATTGATGTCCGCGACGACATCTTAACTATGGAATTTGATGGGGAAGTAGTTAAATTTGATATGTATAAAGCTATGAAGTATCCTGATTCGGTCGCAAGTTTAAATTTCGTTGATATTATAGATCCGTTAGCTGATGATTTGATCGAAACTGATATGTGTTATGACTTTTGTAGGGAATTCGCGGACCTCGACGATGAAAATATAGGCGAAATCATTTCAACTCTTTCTTCCCTTTCTGATTTTCGATTAATTCCAACTCGATCTAAACATTTTCCCTCAATTTTGCAGGAACCAAAGTCGAAGTTAGATCAATTTAATTATATATTTTTAGGCGACAACCAAACTTTTCCAAACATCATCTTGAGTAAGTTGTCGCATCGGGAAGGAGGTAGAAGCTTAGTTGTTGTTTTGCGCAAAAATAAAAAGATGAAAGAAGGGGTTAAAACGACAAGGGATGGACATCACCGTTTATTTGAAGATCTTTCTTTTGAAGAACCAAAAATTTAGCAAAGGTCGTCGAGCTAAACGACGTTAAACAAAGCGCTAAATGGGAGGCAACCCATTCTTTTTTATTTTCGTTAATTTTAATTTCCTTTCTTTTTATATTTTATTTATTTTCCTTTATTTTTCTTTTTCTAATTACCTTAATAATTTTTCTGCAGGATATTTTTTTCACACAGCAAGCACTCTTCGATCATAAGCTGCAGTTCCACTGAAAGTGGCGCACGATAGCAAAACCCCTTTCCACTTAATGGCGCATGATAGCAAACCCCTTTCCAACCATTTTCAAAACCCTTTGACCGGTTGCATAGGAATAAAATAAAGTAAGAATTGTTTTCAAATCTTTTCTTTATTTTCCCCCTTTGAAACCTCTTCCTTTTTTCCTCTTTCCCTTTCCGATAACCCCTACCCAAACCAGCCATGGTCCGAACCCGACGACAAGGGAGAGCAGCACCCCCTAAACCGGCTGCCGTTCAACCCACCATCCTTGGAGTTGGCGAACGGCGCCGCCATACGCAGAAATGCACCACCACGCGCCCCTCAATCCCCTCCTCCCCTAGACCAGCCTTCGCACCATGTCCCCGCACCTCCTCCACGCCGCGATGGTCGATGACGGCAAGCCCCCATTCCTACGGCTTCCACCGCACCTCCGCCTTCACCCCTAACCATCGTCCGTCGTTCGCAGCTCTCCAACAGCACTGTTGGACAAGCTCCGTCCTCCGTCCGCCTCCCCAACGGTCACCATCACCATCGTTACAATCAATACCCACGGGGAGTACTCTTTCTCTGCCTTACACTTTTATGTTTTTCATTTGAATTGGGGCAATTCACTTAAGTGAGGGGGAGGGTAAATTACCACTTGTCCTATGTTTGTTTGATAATATGTTTTGATTTTGATTAAACCTTGAGATGAATTTTTTCTTGCCATTACTTGTTGTCCAGCATGTTGTACTTGTTCTTGTGCTTAGGAATGATTGAATTATAGCATTTTGATAATCAAAGGATATGGGTAATCTGCAGTTTGACATCTCTTTTAATTTCTCTTGATTGTGTTAATTAGATTTCTCGCCTAGCTTAATCAAATTAGCCCAATTTTGGTAAGATTTGAGCCTTGAGCATGCATTATTCATATTATGCTCGTTTCTTTTGCTTGAGAGTGTCATCCTGAATTTTAGGAATCTAGAACTTGTGGCTTGCTTACGATTCGAGACTACACTAAGAACGAGGTGCTTTAAAATGATTTAGGCATTAGGCTTTAACCTCTTCCATCCCTTTCATTTTAATTTATCCTTTCTCATCGCCTAGTGAGCCTTTGTAAGCCTTACATCCCATTCCTTTAACTTAACCATTTCAATTGATCAAATGCTAGAATCTTTATTAGACATGAAGGAGATACTTTTTCAAATAAGGGCATAATCTTTCTAGAAAAAAATGAAATGAAAAAAAAACAGGAGATACTTTTTCAAATAAGGGCATAATCTTTCCAGAAAAAAAATGAAATGAAAAAAAAGGAAAAACAGTTTCGAAAAGAAAGAAAAAATGTGTGTTTGCTTGCCCATCTTTAAGCTCCTCTTTTGTCTTCACTGGTTATTGTTTGAAATATCTTGCATTGATCATCTTCTTTTATTTATTTTCTTTTCATCTTTCTACCCTTTTCTAAACCCACATTACACCTTGAATAAAAGACCTAATGATTTTTGCACCTCGATTCTAATAAGTAGTGGAGAATTGAACTTGTTAATAGGGAAACCTTTGTTCATGCATGACTTTGAGTGTTTCTGCTTCAATTTTACCTTTAAAAACACTTTGAGTGCTCTTGAGTGTATCTTGGTGAGGATTAAGACTAGGCTAAGATTTGATTAATGCTTGATAGGAAATTGAAAGGAACAAGGGCTGCTCTTTGCTTGTATTTGTTTGGTTTTGATTATGTTTCTTTCATGAACCTCCTTTTGCGCTAGAACTCTTACGATTCTGTTTGATGCTTGTAATGGCTTGAAAAATGCATTATTGGGTTTATGCTAATTAGGACATACTTGAGGACAAGTATGAGACAAGTGAGGGGGAATTTGATAAGTTCTCAAAAGTGACATATTTCATTTGCTATTTTTCTAGTTATTAGGACTTCTTGCTGCTTAATACATGTTGTTTTTGTTATATTTTTTGCAGGAACCCAATTCTGGAAATAACAGTGAAAATGTGGCATTTCTGTAGTTTTTATTATAATTCTGTCATGACTGCATCATGGGCACGACACCGGGCACGACGCGTCTGACGTGGCAGTGACGTGGCAGTGACGTGGCGACTTCTAGAAGCTTCTGGAACGTTTTGAGAGATCTTATCAGCTTATCCGTTTAGATTTCCTGCATTTAAATTTCAAAACATTTGAATTGTTTTATCTTTTGTTTATTATTATCTCATCACCTTATCTTTGTAAATCTAAGCCTATAAATACCACCCCTTGGTAAAGGCTTAGATCATCAATCATTTTTAGTGATCATCATCTAGCTTTGAGTTCTTTTGCCTTTGTAAACATTTTTCTAGTTTTAATTAAAAGTTCTTCTTCCTTATTTTCTTTGTTTCATTTATTTTATGTTATTTAATTATTTTTCCAAAACCAAGTTAAGCATGATAATCAATATCATGCTTAGCTAAATCTTTTAAGCCAAGAACCAGCCAAGTCAATTCGATTCGTGAGAATTGAACTTGCTTAAATTCTTTTGGGAAATCATTTTTATCTTTCTGCATAGATAGTTTGGCAATCGGCCTTACTAAAGGTTTTTAACCGTTTTTCAAATCAAAAAGAGCTCGTTGGTCTGGAATCGTTTAAAAACATAGTTGGGAGGAAGGATCGGCCTGTGGCAAATTTCGACTTCCTATGAACACTCTTAGCGGCGGTCCGCTAAGGAAAGATAAAATCAGAAGCGATTCTATTTTAGACAATTTCTGAGTCGGGTTTTTCCTGCTTTTATTCTAAATATTTTAATGGCGATAGACGTGGTTGATTTATTTAAGAACCATCTTTCGAAGATAGACTTGGGAGGATTGGTTACTCGAGAGAGAAACAAGTTACGACGGGTTGAGCCTCGTAGACTGTAACCGACATGATCCCTGAAATAAAAATCTATTTCAGTGATCGAAAGAATTGAAGGAGATGGTTCGAGGCTATTTCACATACTTGGTTTTTCTTATTATTTTTAATTCTTGCATTTTATTTTATTACTTCACTCAAAATCAGATCACTCCCCCCATTTTATTTAATCACTTTGCAGATATTCCTGGAAGTACTAATTGAAGCAGTCTTCAGTTAATAATTCCAGCTAATCTCCCTGCGGATCGACCTTCTTTCCCTATATCTATTCAATTTCTTTATTTATTTTTGACCGGTTAAACGACGACTTGTCAAGCTCTTTGCTGCCGCAATCACTGCCGCGACAGCCATGGCGGCAGGTACGTATTCTGAACTTCCTTGGTATGCAGATTTCGTTAATTTCTTAGTTAGCGGAATAATTCCTTCTGACCTTAATTATCAAGCCAGGAAGAGGTTCCAAAATGATGTTAAGCATTATTATTGGGACGAACCTCTTCTTTTTAAAATCTGTGCAGATCAAGTTATAAGGAGATGTGTACCACAGGAGGAGCAGAAAGACATACTGCATCACTGCCATGCTTCACAATATGAAGGACACTTATGAGGCAATAAAACTGCTGCCAAGGTGTTGCAGTCAGGGTTTTATTGGCCATCACTATATAAAGATGCTCAAATCTTCTACAAGAACTGTGACAGGTGTCAAAGGACAGGAAACATCTCAAGGAGAAACGAGATGCCGCTGCAGAACATTCTAGAAGTCGAGATCTTCGACGTTTGGGGGATTGATTTTATAGGACCTTTTCCATCTTCATGTGGGAATCTATACATCCTCCTGGCAGTAGATTATGTCTCAAAGTGGGTTGAAGCTATCGCCACTCAAAAGAATGATGCCAAGACAGTTCAACGATTTTTACATAAAAACATCTTTTCTAGGTTTGGCATCCCTAAGGCGATTATCAGTGATGAAGGGAGACATTTTGACAACAGGGTTATTGCTGCTGCCTTGAAGAAATACGGTGTCAAATATCGGATAGCAACAACATATCACCCACAAACCAATGGACAAGCTGAAATTTCCAACAGGGAAGTCAAGAACATTCTTGAGAAGATGGTTAAGCCAACTAGGAAAGACTGGTCTTTACTCCTCAATGATGCATTATGGGCCTATAAGACAACTTTCAAAACTCCATTAGGAATATCTCCATACCGATTGATTTATGGGAAAACATGTCATCTACCTGTCGAGATAGAGCACAGAGCATACTGGGCGATCAAGACAGTGAATATGGACTTCGACAGGGCAGGGCAGAAAAGGCTGTTAGATCTGAACGAAATTGAATAAATCCGAACAATGTCCTATGACAATGCAAGAATTTACAAGGATAAAACGAAGAAGTGGCATGACGAAAAGTTGCTGCCACGACAGTTCTGCCCAGGGCAGCTCGTATTGCTGTTCAATTCTAGACTGAAACTCTTTCCAGGGAAGTTAAAATTTAGATGGTCTGGCCCTTTCCAAGTCGTACAGGTTTTTCCCTATGGTGCCATTGATAAGTATTTATTTTGGTTATGTTTTTAGTCCTTATTTTAATCGAATATATGTTTGAAGGACTTAATTGGGCTGTTTTTATGTTGTTCTCGTACAGGTTACGTAATGCTGGAAATAAGTTGGAATGCTGCAGAAAATACTGGAGTCGTGGGCAGATTCACGAGCATGAACCAGGGCATGAATGCTGACTAGGCGCCACGTCAGCACCTTCTAGAAGATGACGTCAGCAACGCAGATAACTTATCAGTCCACTTATCAGATAGCTTATCATCCAGATTTTTATTTTAAAATTCAAAACTTGGATATTTATCTTATGTAATTTAATTTAAATTTAGGATTTATCATCTTAGGTTTTTAGGGTTTTCAACTACTATAAATACCCCACTTTGGGGGTGAATTAAATGATCATTCATTTCATTGTTCTCTTCTTCGTTGAGTTTAATAAAAGCTCTTTATTTTCTCCATTTCCATATTTTCTCCATCTTTGTCTTTATTTAATTAAGTATGGTTATTTTCACCAACCATGCTTAACTAAATTCCCTTTTAGCCAAAAGCAACGCCAAACCCGACTAGCCTCGTGAGATTAGGAAAATACTTCAATCCTTCAACAACTCCTTTTTAGATTCTCTGTAAAATTGATTAGGCAATCGGCCTAATCTTTAGGTATCTCAATTGTTTCATTCCGAGAGCGCGCATCAGGTTGAAGTGGTTCAGAACCAACGTTGGGGACGAGGAAAAGCTTGTAGCCAATTCAACTCCCTAAGAATAAACTTAGTGGCGGTCCTAAGGGGAATCAAAATCGGAAACAATTCTCATCGAGACAATTATCCGAGCACGGGCTTCTCCAGCACTAACCCAGATTTGAGTTAGCATCGATTGCCGTAGCTAACTCACTAAAGTTTGACTTCAAGGATTGCCCTGGGAGCCGAATTTACCAAAGAGAAGTAAGTTGCAAGGGTTGGGCCTTGTAGACTGTAACCGGCATGAAAGTTGAAGAAAAATCAACTTCAGTGATCGAAAATGTCGTGGCAAAGCGTGGCTTGAGGCTAATTCAATCTATAATTCATTTTCAATATTTATTTTACGTTCTTATTATTTTTTCTTTATCATTCAAATCCTCTAAAATCCCCCTTTTATTTTCTACAGGTTATTGGTCTAAATCAGAACGAAAGGTGTTAGAATTCCTATTCCCTACGGATCGACCCTTACTCTCGTTATATTATTTTAAATCTTATTTATTTGAGTTTAAGGTTTTATTTTTGACACTAGACGCGTGTCAGCCATCAAAATCCGATCATTAAAAGACGGGCACCAATTCAAAGTCAACGGACAGCGCTTAAAGCATTATCAAGGGACTGAAGCCCCATGAATACAAGAAGTGGTTACCTTAGGAGATGCCCCACCTGGCATCCCTAATTTAACCTAAATTTTATTTTATTTTATTGTATTATTATTATTTATTAGGAATAAGTTTTATTTTTCGAATAATGTTTTTATTTTTATTGTTTTTAGGAAATAAAGGAGTCAAGAAGAACATGAGAAGTGAACTCAGCCCACCATCCATCCATCAGCCCAACAAAGCCCAAAATGTGAAGCCTGTCGTTACAACTGCCGCAGCAGACGCGGAAAATACAGACTGTCATCACGCTGCCGCGACAGACACAGAAACACGTCACAGACGCGGAAACGTGTGTCAGACGTGTCAGACACGCTAGCGTACCACAGTTGGCCCTGTTATTCGCGCCTGCCGTTACAGTTTCAACGGGCATCAACTTCCTCTCTATATAACCCCGTTTCATTTTCATTTTCACTTACTTCTGCTTTTCTTACTTGCTCTCTCTCTTTAGTTTTTATTTGCTTTCAGTCTATTTTCACAACCCTTGCACAAATATGTCTTCTAGGAAAACCCGACGCAATGCTGCCTCCAGTTCCACACCGGCAGCAACTCCCTCACGTTCCTTTGCTAACAGAGACATGTGGGAAGAGAGAGGCTTTATCTACACATCAACGGAGGAACATCTAGGCCTCAAACCATTCATAGCCAGGAAGATCAGAGCTTTACAGTGGCAAACCTTTGCAGAGCAGCCGGAGGAAATGAATGTCACACTGGTTCGAGAATTTTATGTTGCCATCAGCAGCAAGACAACGACAATAGTGTTAGTTCGAGGGAAAGAGGTGTCATTTGAAGCAGAATACATTAATACCCTCTATGGCTTCTACATCGGTATCAATGACGACGCCCACCAACAATTCCTGAATACATTAGGCACTGCTGCCTACGACGCTGTCATGGCAGAATTGACAGAGGAGGGAACCGAATGGAACACCAGCAAGAAGAATCCAAGGACAGTTCGGAGGACCCAGCTGCTGCCAGAGGCAAAGTTGTGGAATGCCTTCATAAAGAAGAGGATCGTGCCGTCATCCCACAACACCACCGTCGACCAACCAAGGTTAGCGTTGATACACTCTATTCTAGATGAACGACCCATTAATGTGGGCAGCTTTATTCGAGAAAGTATTTTGGAGTGTGCGCATAGACCAATGGGTCTCTTCTACCTTCTATACCTCATCACCTGGCTCTGCCGAGGCCATAATGTCCCAGAGCTGCGCACGGATTTGATAGAAGAAGGAAGAGGTTGGAATGAAAAGAATATCCTCAGCCTTATGGAGCTGACTGTTGCTACCCTCTGTCATCATTCGACCCCGCTGCCGCTAGGGCTGTAAATGATACGAGACAGATCGCAAGCTACTCGAGATCGACTCGGTCAAAGCTCGGTCAAAGCTCGACTCGATTGGACTCGACTCGAACTCGAACTCGACTCAAGTTCTTAACGAGCCGAGCTGAGCTACTCGATACTCGACTCGAAAAGCTCATGAGCTACTCGAAAAAATAATATTTAAATATATTTTTTTTTATTTTTAAAAATAATTGATTAATAAAATTTAGTTTTAAGTTATTTAATTTTTTTTAAAAAATATTCTAGTAATAATAGACATAATATTTGAGATTTTCAATCTTGAATCGAGCTCCTACATAAGTTTGAGAATATTTCGAGTTCGAGCTTTTCGAGCTTTTGGAATTCGAGCTTTTCGAGCTTTTGGAATTCGAGCCTTTCGATTTTTCGAGTTCGAGCTTTTCGAGTTCGAGTTCGAGTTTCATTTTTGATTTCGAGTTCGAGCTTGAGCTCAATAATTTTGAGCTCGCGAGCTTTCGAGTCGAGTCGAGCTCAGCTTCGAGCTTTTCGAGCTCGAGTCGAGCTCAGCACTACTCGAGCTCGACTCGGCTCGTTTACACCCCTACCTGCCGCCACAGCCGAAACGACAGAGCAGCATCAGCTCTGAAATCTAGGTTGTGGAACAACCGCCTCACATCTCCCCAACCAGGATCCAGCCACTAAGGGAGGCCAAAGCAAAGAACACATCTGCCTCCCCCGTGCCCCAACCAGCTCCGAAAGCCAGAGCCCGCCGCCAGATCAGACTCAGCAGCAGCATCGAAGACAACGAATAAAATTTAAGTTTCTTATCTTATTATTGCTGCCTGCTATATATTTTGTGATGTATTGCTTTCATTTTATTTTTATCTGTCATTTTGCATTGAGGGCAATGCAACCCTTGAGTTTGGGGGTGGCATCCCTCCATTAATGGAGTGCATCTTAGTTTAAAACTTTGTGTCTTTACTTAGTTTATTTTTGTCAAAAAAATGAAAATATTGAAAACTTTGGCGGAAAACTATGAACTGAACTTACCTGCCGTGACAGCTCTATCATGGCAGTGCCTTTAGGATAGTCTTTAGGAGAAGTTTAGAGCCTTTCTATAGTTCTGAAAAACTTAAACACCATTGTGACTGTTATACTGCTTAGACTTCTTTTAGCCAAACTAGAATAGAAAACTTAGCACTTAGAGTAAAAAAGAGACTAGAATCTCAGGAAACCTAGAGGTGCCTACCACTGGCTCTAGGCAGATAACCAGAGAAAAACTTCTAGAGGTGCCTATCATCGGCTCTAGACAGTTAACTAGAGGTGCCTGAAATACTGGCTCTAGTAGAAAAGAGAAGAAATTAGAAAAAAAAGGGAAATAACTAGAGGTGCCCGATTCTGGCTCTAGTAAAGAAAAAGAAAGAAATCAGTCTCGTAAGAAAAAAAACTCTAAACAAGCTAAAGTATAATATTCTAGTGAAACTAAGAGAGTCTTGGCATATAACTGTTCACAAGCATGCACACACTGCACGAGGACTATAGAGAGATTCCGGACAGATCCAAGATTATCCGACAGGGTGCTGCCGTCACAGGGAACGAACGACGGGTAAGGGAAAGTTCACTGTTTGAAAGCCAAAACAAAAATATTTCATTTTTCTTTTAGGTCTTAGTTGCTTGAGGGCAAGCAAAAACTTGAGTTTGAGGGTGTGTTGAGTGTGTAAAAGTTCTAGTATTTACACCTTTTTTAACCCATATTTCTGCTGCATTCAAGCATTATTTATTGCATTTAGGTCAGTTTACAGCAAAAAACATCACAAATACATTAAAAGGCACAATTTCTACTAAAAATGGTTGTTTTTGCAGGTTGCTGCTGAAGCAGACGGAAAGGGCAGGCGCTGGGTAGTGAAGCAGAAAAGCTGGAACTGGACGAGCAGTCAAGGAGGATGATGCTGCCATGGTTGCCGCCGTGACAGCAGAGGATGACATCATTTTTGTGGAGAAGATGCAAAGTGGACCTCGACAGATAGAGAAAATTCAGCCCGTCTGTCGTGTGAAATCACCATATTTTTCCAAGCCCTAGTTCAGAAGATATTCCAAGCCCAAAGTTCAAGGAGAGATAATCCCAAGAAAGAAGGAGGACGACTTAAAAAGAGATTCTCTAAAGATTTAGTCTTTATTAGAGTTGTACTTTAATTTAAAGTTGTAATCCTTGCTAAATTAGATAACTTGAGCCCAAAGCTTATATAAGGGCATATATCTTAACCTAGGAGGCATAACCGATTACCCTAGCTTCCTTCCCAAAACTCTAGCCGTTTTCCTTCCCACAACATGTTCTAAATTCCCCCTAGGGCCACGGGTTGTTTTGTAAAGTAGTTGCAAGGGTTGTTTTGCTTTAGGAATTTTTCTGTTCAATAAAATAAACTTCAAGTTCTCTTATTTTGGTTATTAATATCTTGCAAGAGCATCGGGAGAGCATTGTGAGGTTATCTATTTACTTAGTATCGGGAGAGTTAAGTATACGAAAGAAATAAGAGCAAGTTCTCTAGTTTATAGTTGAACTATCTCGAACTTAGGGATAGGACGAGGTTAAGTGGCTAAAGAAGAATTCATCCACATCGGTGTTCATCCTTCGATTCACGCCGGGAGATATCATCAAAGACGTGATCATCGACAGACTTGGACCTAGGGATAGGCCAAGGCACATCTAGGATTCTTGCCAAACTTGAAGTACTGAGTTGATTGTTCGCTGCCGCGACAGGTGCTGCCGCGACGGGGACGACGACAGAACTGGAGTTCCGAGACTTAGCAATACCTGCACTACTGAGCAATTCAATACCATCCCATTCTCTCTATCTTGATTTCTCTTCTCTTTTATTTACGTTTACTTTATTATTTTCGTGACAACTTCTCAATTATTTTCTTTACTTCGTGCAGTGAATTAAGGTGAAGCTATTAGCCCAATCCATGTGGAGACGATATCCGATACTTCGTATCACTTTACTACTTGCGTCGTGTATACTTGCACTACAATTGCGATAGACTATTTTACACGCAACACTCCTAGGTCAAATCATCAAAGATTTTCATTAGGCATAGCTAGGGTTTTCTGCCTCCATCATGTTCTAAACTTCCCTTGGGTTTGGGGTTATGTTGTAAATTAGTTGTGAAAACGGTTGTTAGGTTTCAAGTTTGTTTTCAATAAAATATTCCAAGTTTACTTAATTCATGTTCTTCACTTCTTCAATTAATTCCAAAAGTCCAGTTGAAAAAATCTATTTGTCGAGCACGAGAGTGTCAAACTCACGAAAGAATTAAGTACGGTCTCATCATGTCGAGCTGTTGACTAATTCAGCTTAGACATAAGTTTGAGTTTCAGCGGCTAAAAGGAGCAACCAAACGTCGACTGCTTGTGTTAGGTTTACGCTGAGACTGCTAGGTATTGCCTACATCACGTGGTGACAGAATCATTGCCTAGACATGGGAAGGATCACTTTAGAATTGCTCTGCTGAACTTGGAGTATCTGTCAGACTTGCCGCCAGGACTTATCTCCATCCCACCTGCCGAGACAGCAAAAGTTGCAAGAGCAGAGATTCGCTGCGGTAGCAAAAAGGTCGTAGCCTCAATCCGCCTTTTCCCGCCGAGGCAGCATATCGTGGCAACGCAAAACAACTTGACCTTTTCAACGCAGTTTCACACTAAGAAGCAACATAACCCTGCCATCTCTATCAACATGATTACTTCTTCTACTACTTATGTTTTAATTTACTTTTCTCATCAACAATCACTTCACTTGTGCAATTTACTTTTCCTTGTGCATGAACGAAAATTCGAAACTAGCTGTCCAATCCTCGTGGGATTCGATATCTTTTATACTATAACTTGGCAGGAGTGTGCACTTGCACTCTTACAAAAAAGGGAACACCTACACGCCCTACACTTAGACCAAGAAACTTGCAATTAATAAAAATGAGGGTTTAATAAACTAATTCGAGTAATGGAAGTATAATAAAAGCGAAAAGAAATATTGAAATAAATTATGGAATGAATTAGCCTCAAGCTTCGCTTTGCCACAACTCTTCTCGATCAAGAAAATGAATTTTGCTTCAACCTTCTTGCCGGTCACAAGTCTACAAGGCCCAGCCCTTGTAACTTGCTTCTCCACGGTAAACTCAATTCCCAGGGCAATCCTTGAAATCAAGTGCTAAGTTGATTAGCTACGACCATCGATTCTAACACAAGTCTGCATTAGTGCTGGAGAAGCCTGTGCTCGGATAGTTGTCTCGACGAGAATCGTTTCCGATTTTGATTCTCCTTAGTGGACCGCCACTAAGTTTGTTCTTAGGGAGTTGAATTTCCTACAAGCCTATTCTCGCCCCCAACGGTGGATCTGAACCACTTCTAATCCAACAACGCCTTCAGAATGAAATAATTGAGATGTCTAAATGTTAGGCTGATTGCCTAACCGATTTATAGAGAATCAAAAAAAGAAATGTTGGAGGAATGAAGAACTCTTCTAATCTCACGAGGAAAGTCGGGTTTGGCGTTGCTTTTGGCTAAGGGAAATTTAGCTAAGCATGGTTGGTGAAGAAACCATACTTAGTTTTAACAAAGGAAAAGAAAAATAAAAACCAAATAAGGTAAAAGAAAAGAAATATATTTAAGCTCAAGATAAATGAAGAACAAGAGTGAATTCCATGATGAGTTTCACCCCAAAGTGGGGTATTTATAGTAGTCTAAAACTCTAAAAATCACTCCAAAGTGATAAAGATAAATTCTAAAATAATTCAAATTAATTACATAAGATAATGATAAAGTTTAAAATTTAAATTCCGCTGATAAGCAAGTTGATATGCGGCTGATAAGTTATCACGCTGCTGACGTCGACTTCTAGAAGGTGCTGACGTGGCGTCCAGTCAGCATTCATGTCCCAATTCATGCCCAACATCCCACCCACGAATCCGGATTTTCTGCAGTTTCCAGCCTTTTCGTGTTTGTTATGCATCCACCAAGTTTTTCATGAGAAAACACGAAATATCCCACAATTAAGATCCACAAATCATCAATTTAAGCACAATTAGGAATAAAACGACGACTAAACTAGCTACTCATCAAATTCCCCCTCACTTATCCGATGCTTGTCCTCAAGTACCAAAAAACTAAACAAATCTAAGCTCAAGTTGTCATCCTTAATTTCACGAAGTCTCAAAATTTCTGGTATGACTAATTATCTAAACATGAAAGAAAATAAAAGGAGCAAAAGAGAAATGGCAAGACTTAGAAATAATTTAAGCAAAAATGACATTCTAATACCATGCTAACAACAATGATGCAAACCAAGTACCCTCACAAGGAATCGCTCATGTCACTCAAAGTGTTTAAGGGTAGAAAAAATCACTCGAGCCAAAACTAATTAGAGCATTACCATAGGCTTGTGGTTAAATCTAATCTCCACTACTAAGTATGAATGTGATGCAAAAATTAAGAGGTCTTAAAAGGGTTGTAACGGGGGTAAGGTTCGGGTAGGATAAAGGCCGAAAAAATAAGGGTTAAAATTCAAGACAAAAATCATCCCAAAATTCTTATTCGAAACTGTTTTTTGTTGTCGTATAGATTTGAATAACTTTTGCATTGTATTTTCTTCAGTTTTTTTCTGCTGCATATTCGAACCATTTTCAGTACTTAATTTTTTTCTGCAGTGTATTATTTGCAATGTTCGAAACTGCTCTTTTTTTCCTGTACTACTCAATTCGAATTTGATTTTTTTCTGCAGTGTTGATTCGAATATGTTTTTTAGACAATTTTGTCTTGAAAAAGGGTGACAAAAAGAGGGGGAAACAGAATTGGTGTGGGTTAAATAATAAGGTAATCTAAAGAAAAAAGGTTAAGGCTCAAAATTGTTTCACTAAGGGATAATAACAAGGGGTAGGATTTTTGGGAAGAGAATGAGGTTAAACCTAATGCCTCTATCATATTAATGCATCACAATAAAAAATGTAATCTCGAAAAGTATTTAAACCACAAGTTCTAGAATGCAACTAATTAGCTAGGCACACTCAAAGAGCAGAAATAATGCGTGCTCATTGGGCTCAAAAGCTCTCATGAATTGTCTTGTGTACATAGGTAAGCATCATGTCAATTAACGACGTTAGGAATGTCATGACAAGGGTTATAAGAAAAATTCCAAGCATGTCATAATCTATTATGCAACCTAAAATTTCTAACAAGAAAAATACCAAAGTCATACGGAAACAAAGGGACTATGTGAAACAAAGGAAATCAAAAAGTAACTTAAATTTAAATAAAATCAAGAACAAGAGAACAAGCAATCGAGCAAGCAATTATGAGAATTTGACATGGATACCCATTCCACCTTACTTTAAGCATGATGTCCTATTATACAAATAAAAATGAAAGAGAAGGAATGAGGAAACTCCCTGAACTAGTAACGGCCACGAAGTCTGACGGGAGCATGCGGCAATGCCCTCTTAGGACAAGGGGCTCCGGCCGGTTGGGGAGACGACGAGCTTGCTCTCTGGTCTGGACCATGGTGGTGGCGGATGGTGGTTGTCGAACGTGAAGGAGATGAGAACAAGGAATGATGCGACGAGTTCAAGTATATCAGCTGGAATTATCTAGGTTTGTGATTTCTAGTGCTATTGTGCATCATGTCATCGTCTCTCTTTTTGCATGTCACTGTGTGTAACAAAAAATGTGCCGTGATGCTTTAATTCGACCAATACCGCAGTTTAACGCTTGATTCAAAAAAACTTGGGTTCCTGAAAAATAAAATAAATTAAAACAGAAAATAAAATAAAATAAAACGAATAATAATATTAAAAACTTAGCAGATGAAAAATAAAATGGGTTGCCTCCGATTCAGCGCTTTATTTAACGTCGTTTAGCTCGTCGACCTGGTTCAGACTACAAGCACTGCGGCAAATACTTTTTTCCACTTCTTGCGCTTTGTCCAACTGAGAATTTCCTTAAGAGTAATTTTACGATTATGGAGTTCATTCGTTTTGTACTTGTAGATTTGATAATTTCTTCGAACATTTTTCAACCTTGAAAACTTGTCTAAAATAATTACCGACAAGATATCTCTTTTACTAAAAAAATTGCACTTTAAATTATCTGGCAGCAATTTTAACTCGATATCTGGTGCCTGCAAAATGGAAGAGAAATTTTTAATTTTTGAAGGAGTTAAGTGTAGATCAGAATTGACAAATGAAATATTTTCCAACTCCCTAATTTTTTCGTCGTGACCTTTCAATTTTCTACGTAAATTATTAGATAAGTTAGATTCTATAAACTCTTCAGCGGCAGGTTCAATGACATTCACAAAATTAATACTAGCAACATTATCTGGATGTCACATTTCTTTGTATATGTCAAATTTAACGATCTCACCGTCAAACTCCATTGTAAGAATTCTGCTTCTTACATCTATTTTTGTATTTGCAGTACTAAGGAAGGGACGGCCAAGAAGAATTTCTGAAGACGAGTTTGATCGATCGTTTTCCATATCGATGACGTAAAAATCTGCTGGAAAAAAGATCATTTACCTAGACTAAGACATTCTCAAGGAGTCATTCCGGGTATATTACGGATCTATCTGCCAACTGCACAGTCACTTTTGTATATTTTAAAGGTTCAGCAGAAAGTGAATTATATAAAGATAGTGACATAACATTTATTGAAGCGCCTAAGTCACACATAGCACATTTAAAACCAACCTTACCAATTTTGCAGGGATTTGCGAACATACCTTGGTCCTTCAATTTCGGCAGTAACCGTCGCTGAAAAACTGCGGATACATGTTCTCCCAGATTTACCTTCTCTATTCCGGTAAGTCGTCTTTTATTTGTGCATAGATCCTTCAGGAATTTGGCGTATCGAGGTACTTTTTTATTAATTCTAAAAATGGAATGTTAATTTTTGCTTTCTGAAATACATCTAAAATCTCCTTCTCTTCAGCTTGTTTGTCACGTCTAACAAACCTTGAAGGAAAAGAGGGTGGAGTAGCATATGGATATGGTGCAGAAGGTGGATTGTACATACCTTTCTCAGTGGAATATGGTGATTTCTCTTTACCTTTCTTTTGAACGCCTTCCTCCGTGGCTTTTGGTTCGATGATGGTACCGCTTCGTAGAGTGATGGCATTCACATTCTCTCTCGGATTAGGCTCCGTTTGAGAAGGTAATTTCCCTTTGGATTCTAAGCGACTTACCGCTAACGTCAATTGACTCATCTATTTGTCAATTGCTTCAAAGTGTGCTTCGGTCTTTAGTTGAAACTTTTCTTGGGCTAGCGCTAATCTTTCAACAATTGACTCCAACGATGGCATCTGCGATTGATATTGTTGTAGTGCAGTTGGTTGATAAGCTTGATTTGGTATCTGGTTTTGCGCATAATTGATATTCTGATGATTTTTCCATCCCGGGTTATACGTATTACCGATGGCATTTTCTTGTACAATATCTTCTTCTTGTATCATTGGACAATAGTCTGTTGGATGTTCTGGACTAGTGCATATCCCGCAAAGTATAGATGCTTTTCTTTTTTCTGCAACAAGGGATTGAACCATTTCAGCTAGTTTGTCAATTTTATTCTCTAGGGAAACTGTACTTACATCGTGAACCCTTCGAGATGGTTCACTAGATTGATTAAACCTTTGCGAGTTGGCGGCCATGGTTTATATTAACGTTTTTGCCGTTGTTGGAGTCATATTGACTAGAGCCCCGCCGCTTGCTACATCTACTACTTTTATATCAATGGGCGTCAATCCTTCATAAAAATACTGGAGCAGGGTTTGTTCCGACAATCAATGTTGTGGACAATTTGCGCACAACTTTATAAAACGCCCACAGTATTCATATAAGGATTCAATATCCTTTTGTTGAATGCTTAGGATACTACGCCTTATTTCGCTCGCTTTTGCCGCAGGAAAGAACCTGTTAAGAAAGAGTTTAGCCATATCAGTCCAAGTTGTAACAGAGTTGGGAGAAAAATCAAATAACCAATCCTTTGTGATATCTGCTTAAGAAAATGGAAAAGCTCTAAGTTTAATTTGGTCATCGGATACTCTATGAGGTTTTGTGCTTAGACAACTCATGTGAAATTCCTTCAAATATTTATGCGGATTTTCATTCGGCGGGCCGTGGAAAGTAGGTAAAAGGTGAATCAAACCCGTTTTTAGCACGAATGGTGTTGTGCCATTCGGGAAGGTAATGAACATCAGATGTTGTCCATCAGGTGCAACATTTAGCTGGTGAATAGTTTGATCTCCGTCTCCCATCGGATCCGATTCTTCGTTGGTTTGATCGAAATTCAACTCCGCTTCGGATGTGATCTCTAGATCGCGCTCAAGTCTTTGTTGGCGTTGTTTGTTCTTCTTTTCCCGAAGTGTTTGCGTGTGCAACTTTCAGACTAGTGCTTCGATTTT
Source organism: Hibiscus trionum (assembly GCA_030270665.1). Taxonomy (NCBI): domain Eukaryota; kingdom Viridiplantae; phylum Streptophyta; class Magnoliopsida; order Malvales; family Malvaceae; genus Hibiscus; species Hibiscus trionum. The sequence goes on along the minus strand of BSYR01000006.1, from coordinate 23,967,821 downwards.
CGGGACGTAATCAACTTGTTCTCCCGGATTACTCCTGGTCATAAATCAATAAAGAACGATATTAGTAACTTTGCCGTAGTCCCCGGTAACGGCGCCAATTTTTACACGCGTCGTTACTTGCGTCAAAATAAATCATTAAACTCAAATAAATAATTAAAAATAATATAGCGAGAGTAAGGGTCGATCCACATGGACTAGGGAGTTCCAACACCTATTCGTTTTAACTTAGACCAAGAAACCTACAATTAATAAAAATGGGGGTTTAATAAACTAATTCGAGTAATGGAAGTATAATAAAAGCGAAAAGAAATATTGAAATAAATTATGGAATGAATTAGCCTCAAGCTTCGCTTTGCCACAACTCTTCTCGATCACGGAAATGGATTTTGCTTCAACCTTCTTGCCGGTCACAGACTACAAGGCCCAACCCTTGTAACTTGCTTCTCTACGGTAAACTCAATTCCCAGGGCAATCCTTGAAATCAAGTGCTAAGTTGATTAGCTACGACCATCGATGCTAACACAAGTCTGCGTTAGTGCTGGAGAAGCCCGTGCTCGGATAGGTTTCTCGACGAGAATCATTTCCGATTTTGATTCCCCTTAGTGGAACGCCACTAAGTTTGTTCTTAGGGAGTTGAATTTGCTACAAGCCTATTCTCGTCCCTAACGGTGGATCTGAACCACTTCTAATCCTACGACGCCTTCGAAATGAAATAATTGAGATGCCTAAAGGTTAGGCCGATTGCCTAACCAATTTTACAGAGAATCGAAAAAAGAAATGTTGGAGGAATGAAGAAATCTTCTAATCTCACGAGGAAAGTCGGGTTTTGCGTTGCTTTTGGCTAAGGGAAATTTAGCTAAGCATGGTTGGTGAAGAAACCATACTTGGTTTTAACAAAGGAAAAGAAAAATAAAAACCAAATAAGGTAAAAGAAAAGAGATATATTTAAGCTCAAGATAAATGAAGAACAAGAGTGAATTCCATGATGAGTTTCACCCCAAAGTGGGGTATTTATAGTAGTCTAAAACATTAAAAGTCACTCCAAAGTGATAAAGATAAATTCTAAAATAATTCAAATTAATTACATAAGATAATGATAAAGTTTAGAATTTAAATCCCGCTGATAAGCAAGTTGATATGCGGCTGATGAGTTATTACGCTGCTGACGCCGGCTTCTAAAAGGTGCTGACGTGGCGTCCAGTCAACATTCATGCCTCAGTTCATGTCCAACATCCCAGCCACGAATCTGGATTTTCTGCAGTTCCCAATCTTTTCCTGTTTGTTCTGCATCCACCGAGTCCTTCATGAGAAAACACGAAATATCCCACAATTAAGATCCACAAATCATCAATTTAAGCACAATTAGGAAAAAAACGACGACTAAACTAACTACTCATCACAAAGGTGAACTCAATTTTCGGGGTTAAATTATGGCTCTAGGAATGGAGCCAGGGATTTCTCTAAGGGTCTGTTTGTTTCAATATAATTGATTTTCCTGAAAACGTTTTTATAACTTTCCGCTGTTTGATATATGGAAAATGAAAAAGTCAAAGGAAAACCAACTACAGTCAATGGAAAACAGACCTCGTTTCAGTGTAAAATGACTTACCCATTGATTTTCGGTAAGTCGCTTTTCTTCCTCCCATTCTCTCTAAAAATACAAACCTAAACCCTAAGTACTAACATAAAAATTAAACCCTAAACCTTAAATCCTAAACACTAAACACTAAGCACTAAATGTTAAACCCTAAACATTAATAAAACCCTAAACCCTAACCACTAAACCTTAAATGTTAACATAAACACTAAACCCTAAACCCTAAACAATAACACAAACCATCAACCCTAAGTACTAACATAAACATTAAATACTAATAATAAACCCTAAACATTAACATAAATCCTAAACCCTAAACCTTAAATAATAAATACCAAATGATAAACCTTAAACCCTAAACCATATATGATAAACCCTAAACACTAACATAACCCTAAACCATAAATACCAACCCATAAATGATATATCCTAAACCATAAACCAAAACCCTAAACCCAAAATATTAAATTCTAAACACTAAACACTAATATAAACCTTAAACCCTAAATGTTAAACCCTAAACCCTAAACACTAACATAAACTTTAAACCATAAATATTAAACCCCAAACACTAACACAAACCCTTACCCTAAACACTGACCCATAAAACCTAAATGCTAACATAAACATTAAACCATAAACAATAAGCACTAACATAAACCCTAAATACTAATATAAGCACTAAACCCTAAAACCTAAACATTATCATAAACCCTAAACCCTAAATACTAAACCTTAAACACTAACATAAACCCTAAACAATAAACACTAAACACTAAACCCTAAATGCTAAATGCTAACATAAACAATAAACATTAAACACTAAGCACTAACATAAACCTTAAACCCTAAATGATAACCTAAACCCTAAACACTAAAAGCTAAACACAAAACCCTAAACCATAAACACTAACATAAACCTTGAACCTTAAATGATAAACCCTAAACACTAACCCTAAACCATAGACCCTACATGCTACCATAAACACTAATCACTAATCCCTAAACACTAAATGTTACAATACACCCTAAATCCTAAATCATAAACCCTAACCAACAACCTAAACCCTAAACCTTAAAAATTAATATAAACCCTAAACCCTAAAGACTAATATAAACTATAAACCATGAACCTTAAATACTAATCCTTAATGCTACCCTAAACCCTAAATACTGATCTAAACTATAAACCATAAATGATATCATAAACCCTAAACAATACCTTAAACCATAAACCCTAAATACTACCATAAACCATAAACCTTAAACCATTAATACTAATCTAAACCCTAAACCCAAATACTAATCCCTAAATGCTACCCTAAACCCTAAATACTGATCTAAACCATAAATCTTATCTTAAACCCTAAACCATAAACCCTAAACTATGTTTTGGTTGGAACTTATTTTTAGCATTATTGATGCTTGTTTGTGGACTGTTCATGAAATTTTCAGGAAACTCTACCAAACAGTATAAAATGAATTGTACAACATCACGCAAACACCGGAAAATGATTTCTACAATTAGTTTTTCAAAAACTGTAGTTCATTTTCCGAAAACAGTTTTCAGTAAAACAAACAAACCCTAAATTCAAACTCCCAACAAGAACCGTTTGTGTTTTAGCTTAAGTTAAGTTGGAATTAGCACAAACAAATAGACTTTTGGACAGGCAGTGTTGGTTTCTGGTCGGACACCGTTAAGGTTAGTGAAGTGTCCTAAAAGTTGGATACACATGTATGATGGTTTATAGCTTCTGAATTCCTTGTTTACTTATGTCCAGGCATTGTGCTTTGTAGCTGTCCATAAGTTGAACCAAAAACGTTCGTCTTAAACTACATTCCAAATAACCATTCTTCTCGGTCTTCATCTTTTGTTCAGTTAGATTGTGTATAGTTCTGAGATATATACTGCTTATTGCTTAAGTGCTCTACACGAACATCTGTGTATTATGCCTGTGAAGCTCCAGGACAAGTGCTATTGTCCTAGTGTAACTAGACCGTTCGTTTAGCATTGTTGTCCGAGACAGACCAGAACACTTTCTTTCTGGTTTGATGAAAGCTTGGAAAGTAACTGAGATCCTGGACTAGTAGGTACAAACTAAAACTCTTGAAGTGCTTTTGAATCCTGAATTAAGATTAGTATGTCCTAAAAGCTGACACATCCTTAAACAAATGGCAAACAATTACCAACGTGAAACAGTGGTGCATTAGCTGTCGCATTCATTGCTGATGACTTGCCAGCCCTCGTTCCGGTCCTCCACCGTCCCACCTCCCTATGTAAACATGTGCCCGGATCCCGTTTCTCTTCTTTTCATGGATTAATTTATAGGCATCAATTAGAAGTACACCAGTAGGTTGAGAAACAAAACAATGACCAGAGAGTCTAAGATTGTTCAACATTAGAAACAAGTTCTTGAACTGCAAACATTTTGTACAAACAGCCAGACAGACACCCATCTCCTTGGAGATAAAATGCAAATCAAACAAAAACACTTGCGACTAGATTAGACTAGACCTCAAAATGAAGAAGAAAAAAAAAGGATTAAAACAAACCCCATTAAGCTATCCTCAATCTCCCATTTTTCTTTTGAAAAAAATGCTCCACTTCTCTACAAGTTATACCTTCCAAAATTGAAACTATACCCCAAACTCCACATCCCTGCAACTTGACCCTCCTTCAGTCAAATGGTCCTGCAACAATTAGCATTAATGAAATTAGACCAAACAAAACCTCAAATAGTCGGCTTCAAAAAGGAGAAAAATGGGTTCTTTGTTATCACCTGTGAAGTCTTGGAAACATTGGTTTCCTCGTCAACAAAGCCAGATCTTTTACTGCTAGAGATCCCTTCACTCTTGTCGGCTTTTTTTGAACCAATGTGGTTTCTCTTCAGACTTAGAAATCCCTTCCACCTAGTGGAAGAACCCTTTGGAGGCCTCAGTGTAACCTTATCATCATCATCATCGTCCCCAACAAGAAGCTCTTCTCTCAAAGTCCTTTGCATTTGACTCCCACCATTATCTTTAAATGGCAAAAGCTTGCCCTTGAAGAAAAGCTCATCGGCGCTCATCATGGAGTAGTTCGACACGGTGAACTCGAAGTCCGACGACACCGGAGCCTCCCTGGAGCTCCTCTCCTGTTTCATAACCTGCTGTGTCTCCACAAAGTCGTTGGAGAAAGAGATTCTGGGGCTCATTGGTTCACAGTGGTGATGACGACGACGGCTTTTGTGGTTGGAATCATTATACATTTCTAAGTATGCCATGAGCTTTTTAAAACAACATGGGAGAAAAAGAAGGAAGACAAAGAAGAAACCCTAATAAATTCTATAGGGACACTTGTTGCACTGTTACAACAACTTACTAAGTAGATGTTTGTATTTATATCTGTGTAGGGGGTGGAGCTTGATGAGTTGATGTTATGTGTGTGTGTGCATGTCATGTCCATGATGTGATGGTTTTTTGTCATGACATGTTAATTAGCATTGAATGATGATGACCAGTTTTGAAGACTCACAGGAACAGAATCCTCCAAGTACTATTTCTTTATTTATTTATATTTTGGTCTGGACGTAGGAGAAGTTACTAAGAAGCTTTCTTTTCCTGCAAAGCTCCACCATAATCGATAAGATTATAAATACATAAACAAGTCACTCTCTTTTCTTCAAACCAATCCCCTTGTGAATTATGTTTTTTCAATACACTTGGAAAACTCTCCAGGAAGATTCCAAGAAACAGTCCTTTGTCTTCCCACAGGCCACACCACTGATTTATTCACCCCCTCTAATATATATATATATATATATATATATATTATGTCTGTGCTTTTTTTTTAATATAGATAACAGTGGCCTAAAGTTATTCTTTAAAGTTTTCTTTCCAGGGATTTTCTAAATTACTTGTGGGAGGAGGATGGTGTGTGTTTATATCTATTTTAACTTATAATTTCAAGTTTTATATTATTGTCAACTGAACTAATACTTATTAATTTATTCTTTAAAATTGTTATATATTATACTAAGGTTTTGTTAACAAGTGTTTTAAAAGCAATCGCACATCTGGTTTTGGTTGGTGAATTTTTTAACGGGATTTTTCTGTATATACAAGGCTTCAAACTCGAGACCTACTTAAATGATATCAAACTGCTTACCACTTGGATTAACACATTCATATACTAATTAGTATCTAATACACACTATTATTACGTTACGTAGTATTATTATATATGACCCCATTCTCTCATTCGTGCACTTCTTAATTGCAACATATATTTTTTTTTATTAGTTAATTGATTGCAACATATATGATTATGGTTTTTTGAGCATTAAATCCAATGGCTAAAAGTAAATTGGGTACTGGTTGGCATTCAATGGAGCTGCCTTTTAATTAGTTACTTTTCAATGTGGCTGCAAAGAGTGAATCAGGTTTTCACAAGAATAGCTATATGGTTGAATAAGTTGTAAACTTAAGCAGAAAGTTCATTTACCACTTTATATTTATTCGAAATTCGATGTTTATCAAAATGTTAACGATTATTTAATTGAATTCAACATGAATATATGAAGTATTAAATCTGGGTGGAATACATAGATAGCTGGGGGTACGTTAAAGGATCAATAAAAAAATGGTTGTGTTTTTGGTGAAGAAATGGGATGTTGAAAGTTGAAACTACTGTTTCCATTGCTGCCATTCAATGCAACTGCAGTGTTATTTAAGGGATAGGGTTTTGGCCTTTTAATAAACTTCAAAACTTCTTTGTTTAATAGTAATTTTAATTATGATATTGTGAACGAAAAAAATAATTTATAAAAACTGTTTTCGTAATAAATTTATGTAGTATTCAATATTTTTTTTATTAAGAAACGATTACTATTATATGCCTCATTAAAAATTTTCATAAACCTAAATAGAGGAAAATAGTACATATAGTAATAATAAAATGTTCATACCCAAGGATCAACCTTGACAAAAAAACAAACCGCAACTAAAACAACCAAATCACACATTACACTCTAACGAAAAAGAATTCATAGCATCCATGGGAGGATCCAAATAATGCCGGTAAATCAAATCCGCGAACGTCGTGCCATGCTATCAACCAAAGTATTTTGTTCTCGGAAGACATGCTGCAACTTCACTTCCCACTCTTGTGATAGCAACTCCACAATATGAGGCACTATACCAACTATCAGGGGCGGAGTTAGAAATTTATTCAAGGGGTGTCATTTTTTCGAACGGTATTGAAGAAAAATAAATTATTTATTAAGGGTGTCATTTTATTTGTAATAGGGTGTCAATTTCATATATTTTTTTATATACAAATTATATAGAAAAATATAAAATCTAAAAAAAATTGAGGTGTCAACCGACACCCCAATGATCAATGTAGCTCCGCCCATGCCAACCATGAACCATAGAAACATCTTGTTTGAAAGCTCTAAATAACTCGAATAGCTTCCAAACAATCGGATTCAAGAATAAACGCAGGATCCCAATAATAATTAATAAAAAGAGTTTTGGCCTTTTGGGTGCAGGGTAAGGGGATGGTGTTGCATTTGCGTCGTGCTCCTTTGACCCTGCTTTGACTTGTAAGTAAAATTATCAGTGAATGAGCTGGCGACACCGACGCATCAAAAGGGACCACGTGATCTGGAGTTTACCTTTTCTTTTTATATTATTTGAACAAGAATGGATAAAAGCTGCATTTAGTCCCTGCATTTTTAACTTTTCAATTTGGTTCTTAAATTATTTTTTGGTCCATATTAGTCCTGAACTTGACAACATTTTAACCATCTTGGCCCCATTTTGGTCAAAAATAGTCCTGAAATTTGATATTTTTTTCAACTTGGACCTCAAACTTAAATTCTATAACACATTTTAGTCGGGGACAAAATTACATCATGTGTGGGAGGGTCTATAGCCCCCAACCCCACGCCAAAAAAAAAAACCTTTATTTTATTTATTAAATTTAAAAACTTTATTGAATAATTAAGAACTGCCCCCTCAATTGTAAAAAATTCTATTTTGCAACTTCGAATTTCAAAGTCTAGCTCCGTTCCTGATTTGAGTCTGTAACGAAATCCAATTGGGAAAAGCTGTAAAGTTCTGAGACTAGTGTGAATAAAAATAATAATGTTCAGGATGAAATTAAAAAACAAGTTCAATGATTAAAGTAGACTAAAAATTCAAAAAAAATTCAAAAATATAAAGTTTGAAGATTTAATGTTGTTTTATTTTTTATTTAAAAAAAACTTTGTTCAGACTTTTATAGGGTGGATAACTTTTCAATGTTTTTTTGTTATGCCCTGCCCCTGCTTTTAATAATTTCTCAAATATCCTTCTTTAGGGTTTCTAATACTCTCTATAGATAAGTACTAGAAGATTTTTAATGATTAAGATTAGTTACTATTACATATGTATATTAAACTATTTATGTCCAAGAAATAAATAAAATAGTATTTTCATGTTTACTAATATTTGATTTTTGGTCGATTAATCTATTGTACTATAATAATTTATTATAGGATCAATCAGATTAAGTTTATTTCATTTATAACTTTACAATTTAAATATTAGAAGAAGTCATTTAAAAAATATAATGTGTCATTTTATTAAATCAATCACGGTTGGTAAATGAAATTATCTTTTATTTTCACAATATATATATATATTAGATGGGTCCAGTTCATCATGTTATCCATGATCCATCCAATGATATTATGCTATCTTATTTTCTTCTTCACCTCTTTCTTACATGCAACTAAGGAATGAGTTATTACTTAGAAGTTACACTGAGATAGGTGGATGTTATTTGACAGAGCATGGATGACGTGATGAACCAGGTCCATCTAATAATTGCTCATACGTGTGTATATATATATATGGATAGAGATCACGTGGTCACGTGCAGAATTTTTTTGTCTTGCTAGCATTATGGCCTTTGTAACTATATATACATATCAATCATATGACAACTACAAATCATGAGTGATTGAGGACTATCTTCATTTGCAGTCACCTTTTCTTCTTTTTACATATGTCTTACAACCTTTTCTCAGCTGTGAACATGGGAACTCACTTGAGTTGGGGATTTTAAACTATCCAAAAATACATTGCCACTTTCTATAATGAATTCACACATTGATAGATTAGAGTAGCATCTTGTGTATTAGAAAAAAATCAATGTTAGGACTTGTGAGAGTTATTTCATCCTTTTAAGAATATAATCTGATTCGATTTTAAATATTACCGATATTATGTAACCATCCGACATCAAAGTCTCACATTTGAAAAAAAAAGATAAAGAAAGAAATCTCTTACTATTCCCATCTAACAACCTCCTTGGTGTTGAAGGATGAATTATGGAAAAGAAATATTTGCGTACTTGTTCTTTTAGTTGAAAGAAAAATAATTCAATTCTAGAGTTTAATTCTTACCATTACAATGACACCCAATAATAGGTATAGGGTTTGAATCTCTTTATAATCTCTAAGAAAATAGAAAATCTAATTTTTTCAAAGAATTGTTCTTATGGACGGATTTACTCTAGCATTTTGAGAGGCTCTTGCCCCGATCAATTTTTTTTACCTTTATTATATATATTTAAAAAATTAAATTATTTATGAATTTACCCCTCACTTTTCAATATTTATGTTTTATCTCTCACCCTCAATCCTAGATTCGTCCCTAGTTGTTCTACTAGGAATCATTATACCTACTTACATTAATAGACAATTGTTCATTTGTTTGTTTGTTTTTTTGAACAATTACTACCTAAGGGGAGAGGAGGAGATATTTTCTCTTAATAGGTATTGAACCCATAATTTAACAGAAAAAAATATGTAATTAAAAGTTTTTAACCACTTACTCTAAAAACGTTAATATTTGTTTGTTCTTTTTTAACACTGACGCTACATGGAAATAGAATTAGACGTTGAGAATGTAATTAAATATCAACAAATTGGATATGTGTAGAATCCAACAAAGGGCAAGCAAGCAAGCACACTGCACACATATACTTTTAGATTTTTTTTAATTAAATAAAGGACAGATAAAACAGAAGAATTTGAAAGACAATGGTAATAACATGTGGGGCGAAAACCAAAGACGACTGGTCTGGTCTGGTCTGGTCTGGTCCGGTTAGCTGCGAGTTGGAACTTTTACCTGGAGAAAAAGGACAAGGTGACTCAGGAAGAACTCTTTTGTTTTTTAGTTTCTGCCCAATAGGGTTATGACACGAGTTGGTTTTCCATTCACTTACCACTGCCCTCAAATTATACCCACTCTAATTTTCTACTTTCAAACATTCCAAAAGACTAAAAATCCGAGCACCCAAGGATTCGTTGTAGAATCGAAAAAAACCTAAACTTAAATTAAATTAAATTGCATTGTTTAATTCGATTTTATTAAATATGATTTTAGTTCAGTTCAATTATTATTTAAACATGTTCAGTTCGGGTTTGATTGCAAACATTGAAATTTGATACTTACATTTATTGACCAATTAAGTTGAGCCAAGTATGTTTTAAATGAACAACCAGATCAGCTTGTATGACTAGAATGGCAGGGAAATTATGCAAAAAAAAAAAAAAATCCCGAACAATTCTACTTTTACTTAGAGGAGAGGGAAAATCTAGGTGAAGGTAACGTTCTTGAAGGGTCTTTGTCAAGAGTAAAGGTATAGGTTTAAATTTTGTTTCTATTTTGTGATGAGTGCAGCGTTTTAATCAAGTGTGCTGCACCATTCCTTTAATTTTTCAGTTTTCTCTAGAAGGTTGGTAGAGAAACGGTTAGGAGTTGTTAGCACCGTTATCTTAACCAACGTTCTTATTCTTTGTATATAAGCCGGTTCTCTTATGAGAATATTACGGTAATTCTTCAATCAATAAAACAAAACGAGAGTACCGTCTCTCCTTCCCCAATCTCTTCTTTTTCAATTCACCATATTTGTAAGATCTTAACATGGTATCAATCGCCGTGATTCCTGGTGGTGTATTCTCTTCCGCTGCTGTCTGCTGTTGCTGCGTCTTCCGTTTTTGATGTGGTTTGATTCGTCGCTGCTCAGGTTCTGTTTTTTCTCTCGTCTTCGTGATTGATTCATTGTCTCGCGATTGCATTTGGTTCGATTTAGTGTGATAATTGTATCTTTTGCTTCATTCATCGCCTCAAAACCTAGGATTCTCTGTGTTTGGTCATAAGCATGTTTACTCGAAAGGACTCATAGGTTACAGAGTAAATCTAGTGACTCTTGGTTGAGATATCCTGTAGGCGTGATGTTTGAGTTTCTTTTGAATTGTTAAGTTCAATTGAGACATCGCTGAGACTTTGGATCTCTGGAGATTTGTTTTGTTTTGCGTTTGGGTTCGTCTGTTCTCTGTGCACACAACCTGTTTGTTAATTTGTCTGTGTGAATATGACTCAAGGAGGAGCGTCGGTTAACTCTAATTCTAGCTCTGGTCAGCTCACAAATGTCATGAATGTCTCTAGTGTTCAACTGATTCCTAAAATTGATGTTGTAAAGCTTTCAGCGAGTACGTATGTCTTGTGGAAACAACAGATTTCTCTGATTATTGATGGTTATGGTTTACTCCCTTTTCTATCTGATGAAACTATTCCACCGAGTCGCACCATAACGAATGCTGCAGGGCAGATCAGTGAAAATCCAGAATATCTTGCGTACTATAGGCAAGATAAGCTTCTTGCTTCTTGGATGCTGTCTACCATAAGTTCAGAAGTTCTTCTTAGGTTGACAGGGTGTACCATTGCGAGTACAATTTGGTCCAATGTTACTCGAATGTTTGGGGCTTGTTCCACCACTAAAACCTCCTCTCTTAGACATAGTCTTCATACACAGAAAAAGCTAGGGTTGTCTATTTCTGAATATCTAGCTAAGATCAAGATGATATGTGATACTCTCAATGCTTCTGGAAGTGTAGTATCTGAGCAAGAACATGTTAGTGTTATCCTTGCGGGGTTGTCTGTAGAGTTTGAGTCGGTTATAGCTGTTGCCTCCAAGGAGTTCCTGTCTCTTGAAAAGCTAACTGAAATGCTGTTAAAGTGTGAAGCTAGGATGCAGATGTTTCATCATGATAGTCTTCCTGTTCATGCCAATTTAGCAGTTCAGAGTGATGAAGGACATCCCACTTCTTTTAATGAGACTAGAAATGTTCCACCTCATGATCTTCAGTTATCTGGTCAGTTTCAGTCTGGAGGAGGAGCTCCATTTTATTCTAGGGGACGTCGTGGTGCGTTTAATAACAACAATAACAGAGGTCGTGGTCGAGGGAGATATGGATCAAACCGACCTTAGTGTCAGTTGTGTGGTCGTATGGGGCACACTGTGCAGAAGTGCTACTATCGATTTGATCTTAGTTATTCTGGTTATAATACTAATGAGGATGAAGTGCAAACTGAAGGTGCTAATTTTGGATCAGCTCAAAATAATACTGTGGCTCCTGCTGTTGTTAATTCCAGACCTGGTACTCAATCTGCTCAGGTGTTCAATCATACTTTTGGGTTTCAGCCAAACTCTTATGCTTCATGTCCTTCTCATACTGGGTACTACAATTCTCCTTCTCTTAGTACTGGTTTCTCTCCTGGTCAAGGAAGGTTTCCTTCAGCTGTTGGTCAAGGGGTGAACTCCTTTTCTCCTACTGGTGTTAAACAAGGAGTTTCTGCAGTCAATCCTATTTCTGAGTTTCCTAGTGACCATTCTACTCCTGTTGCTCAGCCTGCTAACACTAGTAATTTCTCTCAAACTCCTGTGATGTTCTCACCTAATGGTTCCATTCTGACACATGGTGTGTGGTATCCTGACTCTGGGGCATCCCATCATGTTACTTCTGATCAGTCTACTATGCATTCTGCTGTTCAGTATACAGGTACCACTTCTTTACTCATGGGCAATGGGGCTAGTGTTCCTATTAAGCATGTTGGTCAGGGATATTTACTTACTCAGTCTAAACCCTTAGTTCTTCAGAACTTGTTACATGTTCCTTCAATTAAAAAGAACTTATTGTCTATTTCTCAACTAGCTCGTGATAATAATGTTTATTTTGAGTTCTTTGCTAATGGCTGCTGTGTTAAGGATACTCAGACTCAGAGGATCCTTCTGGAAGGGAAGCTCACGCATGAGGGTTTGTATCAGTTGACTGCCCCTGTTGCTAATACTTGCTGTTCATTGCAATCTGCTGTTCAGGTTCATACTGTTTCCAAGCCTTTAGATTTGTTTGACTTGTGGCATAAGAGACTAGGTCACCCCTCTAGTCGAATTGTTAGTAATGTGTTGAATAAGTGTAATATTGTTGCTAAGCCTTGGGATGTAAGTCATGTCTGTTCTGCTTGTTTGAGAGGGAAAGCTCACAAGCTTCCTTTTTCTTCATCTTCTACTGAATACAATGAGCCATTTGAACTTGTTGTTTCTGACTTGTGGGGTCCTGCATCTGTTGCTTCTGATGGATACCGCTATTATGTGTCTTTTATTGATGTGTGTAGCAGACACACTTGGATTTACTTAGTTAAGAAAAAATCTGATGTGGCTCAATGTTTTCTCAATTTCTATAAGTTAATTGAAGTTCAGTTTGGTAAGAAGATTAAAACTCTTCAAACAGATTGTGGGACTGAATATCTTGCTTTAAGAAATTGGTTAGTTTCAAATGGTGTCCAACATAGATATTCTTGTCCCCATACTTCTGAACAAAATGGTAAGGCTGAGAGAAAACATAGGCATGTTGTTGAAACTGGGTTGACCTTACTTGCACAAGCTGGTTTACCTCTGAAATTTTGGAATCATGCTTTCACCACTGCTGTGTTTTTAATTAATAGGATGCCTACTGAAGTTTTGAGTGGTAAATCCCCTTTTGAGAAGTTGTATGGTAAAAGTCGTGATTATTCCTTTTTTAAGGTTTTTGGTTGCACTTGCTATCCTTATATGAGGCCATACAGTCAACATAAATTCAGTTTTAGGACTTCAAGTTGTGTGTTCTTAGGGTACAGCTCATCTCAGAAAGGGTATAAATGTTTGGATAGTTCTGGAAAAGTTCTAGTTTCCAGACATGTTGTTTTTGATGAATCCCAATTTCCCTTTCTTCAACAATCTGAAGTATCTAAGAAGGAGTCTGAATTGAGTCAGTCATGTTTGCCTATTTTGGATGCTTGCTCTCCTTCTAGTGTTACCACTTCACATGACATACATATTCTTGAGTCCTCCCGTGACACACCTGGTTCCAGCAGTCCATGTGCTGCTCAGGGAGAACCTATAATTTCTGTTCAGCAGGGTCTTGGTTCAAATGATCAAGGTGTGTTTGTTGGTGCTAATACTGGTGCTGGTCAAGGCTGTGATGATAATGTTGGTTGTCAAAATGCTGATCATGTGAGTGTTACTGCTGAAACTGTTAATACTGTTGAAAGTAATCTTCAAGGGAATGCTCAAGAGGATGTTCAAGGTGATCAGGGCAATGTTCAAGGTGATCAGGTCTTTGTTCGAGATGATCAGGAGGTTGTTGGTGATCAAGGAAATGTTGAGAATGCTCACAGTGGTCAGGGAAATGTTCAAGGTGATCAGGAGGTTGGTCAAGGTGGTGTTGCAGCAGACATTGCTCAGATTGAAGAGAATGATGCTGAAGTTGATAATTCTGGAGATGGTACAGGAGGTTTCTCTGATGAGTTTCTTTTCACATCAGAATATGATGATGTTCATACTGGAACAACTCCATCTGAGATAGTTTTTGATGGTGTTTTTGATGGTGTTCATACTGCCACAACTCCATCAGAGGTAGTTCTTGATGGAACAACTCTACCAGAGATAGTTCTTGAAGATTCCACTAATTTTTCTTCAGGAGTAGCTCTTGAAGTAAAATATGCTGTTCTTTCTCCCTCTCAGGAGGATGCTCAAAGGGCTACAACTGATGGTTTTCATAAGCCTCAAGGTTCATCACAGCAAGTGCAAATGGGTCATAGCATGGTGACAAGGAGTAAAAATGGCATATATAAACCTAAGATTTATCAGGTTTCCTCTACTAATTTGTGTTCTGAGTTTGAACCTAAGACTATTAAAGAAGCCATGTTGGACAAGCATTGGCAAGCAGCTGTTCAAGCTGAATATGATGCTTTGATGAAGAATGAGACTTGGACCCTAGTGCCTCTTCCCTTAAATAGAAAAGCTGTGAATTGTAAATGGTTGTTCAGAATCAAAAGGAAACCTGATGGCTCTGTAGATAGATACAAGGCCAGGCTTGTGGCTAAAGGGTATCTTCAGGAAGCTGGCATTGATTATTATGATGTTTTTAGTCCAGTAGTGAAGCATGTTACTGTCAGAACAATTCTTTCATTGGCTGTCACTCGTGGATGGATACTCAAGCAAGTGGACATAAATAATGCCTTTTTAAATGGGGTTTTGAAGGAAGAAGTATACATGGCTCAGCCTCCAGGCTATGAGCAAGGTGATTCTAGTTTGAATCTGGTGTGCAAACTAAACAAAGCAATCTATGGTCTCAAACAAGCACCAAGGGCTTGGTTTGAGAGACTTAAAGATTATCTTGTGTCTGATGGATTCACTCTGACCAAGTCTGATGCTTCTCTTTTTGTGAAAATTTCTTCTTCTACTGTGATATATCTACTTGTGTATGTAGATGACATTATCTTGACTGGTTCTGACAATGTTGAGATACAGGAGGTTGTTGATAGATTGCACATAACTTTCTCTCTAAAGGACCTAGGTACTCTCAGTTATTTTTTAGGAATTGAGGTTACCCATGCTTCAGAGGGTCTGATGGTGAGTCAAAGGAAGTATATCATGGACCTGTTGCATAAGTATGGTTTTGATAGTGCTAAGGGGCTCCCTACCCCTATGGTTTCTAGTTGCAAGTTGTCCACTCATGATGGCACTCCTATTGCTAATGCCACTGAATACCGTAGCATTGTAGGGGCTTTACAATATATTGTTATCACTAGGCCAGAAATTGCCTTTGCTGTTAATAAAGTCTGTCAATTCATGCAGAATCCTAGTGATGTGCATTTTAATGCAGTGAAGAGGATTCTTAGATACCTTCAAGGCACTATAGACTATGGGTTGAAGTTCACTGCTCATTCTCGTTTAAACATTGAAGGGTTTGCTGATGCTAACTGGGGGTCTGACTCTGATGACAGACGGTCCACGTCTGGGTTTTGTATCTATTTTGGTGGTAATCCAATGTCTTGGGGGTCACGAAAGCAGCAGGTTGTTTCTAGGTCCACAGCTGAAGCTGAGTATAGAAGTGTAGCTTGTGCCACTACTGAAATAATGTGGCTTCAATCCTTGCTAAGTGAGTTGCATGTTATGGCAGATGGCTTACCTGTGCTCTGGTGTGACAATTCAAGTGCAGTAGCTGTGTCAGCTAATCCAGTGATGCACTCCAAATTCAAGCACGTTGAGTTAGATTTGTACTTTGTCCGTGAACAAGTTGTTGCAGGCAAGCTTCAGGTCAATGAAGTCCCTGCTTTCGAGCAAGTTGCTGATATTCTAACCAAGCCTTTGTCCACTCCTGCCTTTCACAGACACAGACTTAAACTTGTTGTTGTTCCTCTGTTGTAATTTGTTTGCTTACTGCTTCTAGTTGCATCTGGTTCTTTTTCTGTTTGTGTATTGTTTCTTTTTGCAGCATGTTCTTTGTTTTTTTTCTAAGCTATGCAGTCAAGATTGGGTCAGATCTGCATCATCCAGTATGTTGGGGGAATGAAGAGTGAAGTATGAACTATGAAGAAACAAGAAGTTTTTTTTGGGTCTTCCTCGTCAGTGAAGCTGGGGGAATGTCAAGAGTAAAGGTATAGGTTTAAATTCTGTTTCTATTTTGTGATGAGTGCAGCGTTTTAATCAAGTGTGCTGCACCATTCCTTTAATTTTTCAGTTTTCTCTAGAAGGTTGGTAGAGAAACGGTTAGGAGTTGTTAGCACCGTTATCTTAACCAACGTTCTTATTCTTTGTATATAAGCCGGTTCTCTTATGAGAATATTACGATAATTCTTCAATCAATAAAACAAAACGAGAGTACCGTCTCTCCTTCCCCAATCTCTTCTTTTTCAATTCACCATATTTGTAAGATCTTAACAGTCTTGAACTCGGGACGTAAGTGAAAGGAAGTGGAGCAAGTGAGCGTGCTCTGACCACCAGGCTATCCTCACATGCTCAAAATTATGCAAATTTTATCCATTGATATTGCAGAAATAAAAGATAAAACACAAATTATTATAGAACCTGGGTTGATATTAGCAGAAAAATCCGCATAAGGAAGTCTAGAATTAAGCTTCATTACATAATACCGACCCCCGAACCGAACTCTCAGGTTATGCAGCGCATTTTTCAGCTATTCCTCGTTGACCCGTCATTCGTGATCGGCATCAAAACGGCGTACCCACACTCTGTATTCATCGACCATCATTTCCGTGCTGGGATGGACTTCGATACACCGCATGATCGGCATGCCGGCCTCTCTCCCGAAACTCTCTGTTAATTCTAATGGAAGAACTGTGTAAATGGAAAGCAATGTCAAATGTGATCAGAATGGATTGGTTTAACATGATCTCTAAATGATTTTTTTCATTGTTCAAAATTCATGCCACCCTTGAGATTCTAGGATGGAAATCATCTGCCCCCAAAGTATGCCCCTATTTATGCCCCCACTTTAAAATAGTGGGTTTAGGGTTTAGAGTTTGAGGTTTAAGGTTGGGGCTTAGGGTTAGGGTGTAGGGAATTAGGGGTAGGGTGTATTTTTTAGGGTTTAGGGTTTGGGGTTTAGGATATAAAAATTAGGGTTATGGGCTAAGATTTAATTTTTAAGTATTTTTAGGCAGGGGCATAGAAGGAGGCATGGTTAGGGGGCAGGAGATTTTTACCCGAGATTCTATCTAAATATGTTAGTCCATAATTACAACTGTTGCCACGGAGCTAGGGTTAGTGCAGATAGTGGCCTTGGAAAAAATTATCCTTTAGTTATTCAAGAAATCATGCAAGTATAAATTCTCTTTATTATCAAATATCGGCTTAAATTATATTTTTTTCTTCCTTTAGGTGTCTACTTTCTTTAAATAAGTGTGTAATAATTTATTTCGTATTTATTTTCAGGTCGTCGGTCAAAATAAAATTGCTCAATAAATATGTGACTTATGATCTTCAGTAATTTTCTTTCCTTCAGCCCTTAGATTTTTAGGGAAATAAATAAAAAAATCAAGTGGAAAATTCGAAAATTAATTTGTTTTGAGAAATCAAACAATCCTAAGTCTCAAACACTTCGATATGGAAAACTTATTTATTCTTGGTGCATCAATTTTGATTTACGACTCTTCATTCTCATTTTTACAACAACAACAAAAAAAATAATGAAAAATGTCACAAAAATACTCTAATTACAAAAAATCATCCATGCGAAGGTGAAATCAAAAGTCTAACTCTAAGAAATTAGTCCAAAAACACTTCGATTTTGTTTGTAGTAACGAGCTTAGTCAAAAAGAAAGAAATCCAAAACTTGAAGAATTCATCCGCGGAGAATAATGATTTTTAACAAATAATTTGAAAATAATAACGAAATGAAACATTATACGCGGCCAAAATAATTTCTAGGCACAAAAAGAATGTACAATTTAAACAATAATTTTATAATAAACCCTTATGAATTGGTTTAATAGAAAAGTCACAACTTAACCCTTTAAAATTTTATAAATTCGTCCTGAATTCTTAAAAAACTCTTAGGTTGGTCTCAACTGTGTTCCATTGGAGGGACCACAACACAATTAGACTATTTAACCAGGGACTAAAACACAATTAGACTAGTTTACTAGGGGAGGGCCAAGGTTTTGCTTGTAGAGGTGGAAACGAGTCATTCGGATCGGGTTCGATTTGGGTCATTTCAGTTCGGGTCAGTTTCGGTTTTGTTCGGGTCAGATCTGGTCTGGTTTGGTTTTATTTCAGGTCTATAGTGATTCTGGTCGGGTACCGGTCCGGATCGGGTCACAACGGTTTGGTTGATTTTCGGGTCGGGTCAAGATCGGTTCAATAGGAGATCGATATTAGAGATGGCAAAATGACCCGAGATCCGAACTGATTTTACCCAATTCGAGACCCGATATCGACCCGAACAAGATGATCCGAACTTGATCTCAAACCCGAAACAAATCGAATCGAATTGAAACCGACTCGATTTTTAGTTGAACCGATATAGACCCGATTCGATTTTTCAACCGAACTGAACAGACCCGAACCGAATGGACCCGAACCGATTTTATCGAACTGAAAGTAACCCGAACCAAAAGCAACCCGAAGTAAAGAAAATATATTAAAAAAATAATGAAAGATTTGATGTGAATTGAAGCACAACTTACTAAAAAGTCAAATATATTGGCTTTATAAAGCATACATGGGTTTAAAAAACTGATCCGACTTGAAAACCCGATCGAAACATATCGATCTCCTATTGAACTAATCTTGACCCGACTCAAAATCAACCGTTCCGAAAATACCCGACCCGTAAATACCCAACCCAAAAATCAACAGAACCGATGTGACCCGATCCGGATTGATACCCGACCCGAATCACTATAGACCCGAATTAAAACCGAACCTGACCCGAACCGAAATGACCCGTTTTCCGCCTCTAATCGATATGTTTCAGTCGGGTTTTCAGGCTGGATCAATTTTTTAAACCCATATATGGCTTTATAGAGTCAATATATTTGACTTTTTAGTGAGTTGTGCGACAATTCACATCAAATCTTTCATTTTTTCTTTTAATATTTTTTCTTTATTTCGGGTTGCCTTCGGTTCGAGTTACTTTCGGTTCGGATGAAATCGGTTTGGGTTCATTTGGTTCTGTTGAAAATCAGTTCGGGTCTGTTCTATTCGGTTGAAAAATCGGTTCGGGTCTATATCGGTTCAACTAAAATTGGATCGGTTTCAATTTGCTTCGGTTTGTTTCGGGCTTCAGATCAAGTTTAAATATCCTGTTCGGGTCGATATCAAGTCTCGGGTCGATATAAAATCGGTTCGAGTCTCGGGTTAGTTTGCCACAAATATCTGCTTACCCTTTTGGTTACGCCTATGTTCAGACGGTTACATAATTTGGATTAGAATTTAGGTTCTGTTGCTCGACTGCAGGGGGCTGTGGGAATGGTACATGGTAGGCGGAATTTATCTCGACGCGTGAAATGGCACTCTCCTCCTATTGGGCGGGTGATGGGTCATACCGAGCAGATTCCAGGGGGGCGACATGTTGTGGTGTGCTTCGCAACGAGAACAGTGAATGGATCATAGGATTCATGAGGAGTATTGTCCTCCGATCCACCGAGATTGACTACTGAGTTGCTCATTTCTCAATCCTTTAATCCTCCTTTCTCGAAGTAATTGCTGCTGCCTCACTCTTCCGATCCTCCCCTTTCAATACTCGATCTATAAGCCAAAAACAAGCTTGAATATTGTTATATTTGATAGTTTGTCTCTTATTATAGTTTCCTACTTGTTTCTCGTGTGTGTATATGTATGTATATACTTCAAAGTTTTACACGTTTTTATAGATTGTTTGATAATATTATACATTAACCACATATTTTTTTATTGAAAAAAAAAACTCAACTGTTACACTCTAGTCACCTGCATTACACATATATGGTTTCCACCTTTCATATTCGAAAGACAAAAAAACAAAGACAACAAGACCAAAATGTAAAACATATACAAAACAGTTTGTCACAAACACAAAATATACAAAGTTTTTACTGAACTGAACTCCAAAAGGGAAAAGATGAGCAAAAGGTAGTAACCATTTTAAGTACTTAAACACATAAACAAAGCAAGCTAATTTCCCAGAATTATTGATATTAATCCCTGGATTTTACTCACATGAACTTCATTTGCTTCTGCGTTCATACGAGTCAGCTGTTCAGCCCTTTCTGCTTGGACCGCCCAATCTGTTCGAGCCACTACTACGACCATGTATATGGCACACACAACTTGGGCTGCTAGCAAACCGAACCAAAGTCCCAATAAACCAACACCTACAACAAAGCCCATTAAAAGTGCAACCGGCAATCCAACACCATAGAAAGATCCCAAGTTTATGTTGGCTCCCAAACTTGGTCTCGCGCTCCCTCGCAACACCCCGCACCCGGTTGTTTGCGGGTAGTTCCCCAGCTCGCACAGCCCTGCCACCGGCATCACCATTGCGGTCAACGACAAAATGGCTTTGTCGTTGGTGAAGATTCGTCCCCATGCGTTCCTCATAGTTATCATGAATACCATAGCCATGAAGCTACTGAACACAGCACACGACAACGCGACCATAGACGAGGTCTTGGCTTTGCCAGGTTGGTTGGCTCCCAGCTCGTTACCCACCCGAGCGGACACCGCGAGGCTCAATGAAGAAGGGAAGATGTAGATGAGGGAAGTTGCTTGTATCAAGATTCCCATGGTGGCGACCGCCTCGGAGGCGTTGGTGAGAAAACCGGAAAGGAGAATCATGAGCTCGTACCACCACCATTCCAAGCACACCGATATGCAACTCGGGATGGCCAAGGTAAGTATCGGCTTCCATTCATAGAAGCAATCGAGGGACCAACCATTCCATGTTTTGTCACAAATGCCGGAGAACCATAGGTAGAACAAAAGTGCTATTAGCAAGTTGAAATCTGTGAAGGCGACGGCAAGCGCTATGCCTTGAATCCCAAGGCTAAGATGGTAGACAAGGATGTAGTTGATGGGAGCATGTAAAGCGAGTGCAAAGGCAGCGGTGAGCATAAGAGGGAGGGTTACGTTTTGGGTCCTTAGATAAATCTTAAGAGGGTTTATAAGGCACTGGAAGAGCAGATCTGGGAGAGAAAGTGCAAGATAAGTGGAGGCAACAGAAGAGATAACCGGGTCTTGAGCACAAAACAGAAGGATGGGCTCGATGTTTAGCCAGAGTACTGAAATGGGCAAACAGGCTAATATGAGAATAGCAACGGTGCGTTGTAAGGTTTGGCCCATAAGAGGCCATTG
Source organism: Hibiscus trionum (assembly GCA_030270665.1). Taxonomy (NCBI): domain Eukaryota; kingdom Viridiplantae; phylum Streptophyta; class Magnoliopsida; order Malvales; family Malvaceae; genus Hibiscus; species Hibiscus trionum. The sequence goes on along the minus strand of BSYR01000006.1, from coordinate 23,946,231 downwards.
TTTGGCTCCACAGGCTTGAGAGGAAATGGCTTCCATCCCCATTGCAAGGCCAGAAATGACAGAGTAGCCGGTGATGTTAGCGATTCCAATCGACATAGCACCTCCCGCCAATGCTTCTTTGCCCAATTTCCCCATGAAAAACATGGATATGGCTGATTTTCCATAGATGAGAAGACCGGTAATGATCATAGGCAGAGCTATGGCATAAAGCTGCTTCATCTCCTCAATCACCTGAGAGAATAAACAAAGACAAAAAAATATATTCCTTTCTTCAAAACCAAGTACAATGAAGAAGGAAACGAGCAACAATGGCGTCACTATCCAACTGATTACTTGCCTTTGAAAGCGACGGTCGAAAAGCGTGACAGTGGCATTGCAAGGAATCTTGTTCAACATCATTAATATCCTCATTGACCAACAAAGGAGCAGTAATAGAACTGTAAAATTCTGGAACTCCCTGATCACTCATTGTTCTTAAATCTAAACACAAGAGAGAGGTTAGAGAGTAGTGGTGCTGGATTCTCTTCTTGTTTCGGTGTTTTTATGAGGGAAACGAGAGGAGAGAGAAAGGGGTAGGGGGCTGAGAAATGGACGAGTGTGGGGCGGAGACGAGGCCATCATGCGGGTGGTTCGTCGTTTTGTTTGGGGGCGTGGCCTGTATTCTATAAAGTAAAAAAAAAAAGTGTGCTGAAAGCTTAGGCGTTTGTTTGGAGAACAAAATGGTTGCGGTGGCAGTGGCAGTGGCAGTGAATCAGTCTTTTCTCCGAATGCCAAACATGGAAAGTTGTCGAACAAACAAAACAGACATCAATCGAATGAAAAGCTCTGTAAATCCACTGTTTTGTCTCTCCCATGGGTGTCCCCCTTTTGCCCCTTTCTCAATTCACTTGTTCATTTCATCTCACTCACTTTCCTACTCGTCTCTTGCCCCAAATCCTTGATATAATTATGTTTAACTCATTTATCTAATCATGTTTAAGAGGTGATTTCGAGAAAAAATTGGATTTGAAGGTTATAGTTTGATATTGATCTCGAATTTCAAAGACCATTATCAAGATATCATATAGATTTACTTTGTGCATCATAAAAATTAAATTTCTTGATCGCATATAGATTAGATTAATGTTTATAAAATTTTATATTTGATGCACTGTCAAATAGATTTATTAACAAGAAACATCGTATAATACACTAAAAGTATAATTGTGTTAAATATAAAGGTACGACGGTTTATAATAATTGACAGAGTAAAAGAGAGATTTGGTATCAAGAAATATATATTTTTATTTATGAGCAGATATTTGCTATGTTGGTGATTGTATTTTCCAAGTTCATGAAAATTATAACCCCTAATTCATCATATAATTAATAAAAATGATGGCATCCGCACATCTTGATCAAATTAAGGCACATAGCATCGGTTGAAGGTCTTGATTGTGTCTCCCCACCATAGCCCCTACATGTCCCCCAAATGATTTAAGACGTGACCAAATTATGGGCTACCAATCACCCATTTCTCATTTATATATTTTTTGTCAAATGTCATTCCACAGTGATAAAATCAGAAAAGAAAATTACGTTTCAAAAACAATATCAGCTCAATTATAGAAATATAATTTGTAGGTGAAAATAATAGAGAAAGAAACTTTTTAATTCAACCTTCAAATGTCTCTACTAGATTAGTCCATTCATTGGTCAAATCGAATCATTAAATAATATCACGACTTGTATTTTTTTATAAAAAATATTTATATTTATATATTTTATTATTAAATACATTGAGAAATTTGTTTGTTTCGAGTAAAAAAAGGTTCAAAACACGCTTATTATTTTCGTAGTGGATTTATTTTCTTGATAATAAGACGAATTATAAATGAAAGAATACTATTTTTTTAAATTTGATGTCCGTTTTATAGTTTATGTTTGGGATTCGTGGTTCTCCCTCCTAACAATATCTTTTTTAAAATTTAAATTTGAGTCTTTTTTTGAGAGAGCAAGATATCTTGTCATTGCACCCAACTCTTATGGACAAAAATATCATAAATTCATTTTACGAAAATTTATCTTTTTAATTGGTAAGATATTGTCCACTTTTAACATCAGCAAACTCTACTATTTGTATAATTATTAAATATATGGACTTTGTTATTTTTAGCAAATAAGAGTCCAAAGAAGGCTATTGATTTATTAGAATTTACTTATTTTTTCGAAAATAAGATAAATTAAAAGAGAAAGAATATCAACGTTTCACAAGGTTCTATCTTTTAATATACACAATATTTTTTGCTTTTAACATCTTAAATACTTTTATTTATCATTTGCATATGCTTTTATCATTAAATAGAGGGAGAAATTTGTTTGTTTTGAGCAGATGAGAATCCAAAACGCCCATTGATTCATCATAGTAGATTTATTTTTTTTTAGAAAAAGACAAATTATAAGAAAAAAATCATAAAACCGTTCACAAAAATCTATCTTGTAATATACATGACGTTTTTCGCTTTTAACGTCTCTAATTTCCTCATTTTTTACCATTTGCATATGCATTTTTCATTAAATAGAGGAAGCAACCTGTTTATTTTGAGCAGATAGAGTATAATAACGACCATTAATTTAATAGACTGAATTTATTTTTTTAAAAAAATTAAAAAAGAAAGAGTATCATAAAACCGTTTCACAAAAAATATCTTTTAACATACAAAATATTTTTCGCCTTTACCATTTGCATTTGATTTTATAATTAAATAGAGAGAAACTTGTTTATTTCAAATAAATAAGAGTCTAAAAATGACCACTAATTCATTAGAGGGGATTTATTTTTATGAAAACAAAACAAATTAACAGAGAAAGAGTATCATAAAATTGTTTCACAAAAATCTATCTTTTAACATACAAGATATTGTCCTCTTTAACCTTAAAATTTTGACATTTTATTTACCATTTGTATATGCTTTTATCATTAAACAACATGAAAAACTTGTTTATTGATTAGATGAGAGTCCAAAAACGCTCATTAATTCATTAGAGATGATTTATTTTTCTGAAAAAAAATAAGTTAAAAGAAAAAGAGTATTGTAAAATCGTTTCACAAAAATTTATCTTTTAACATACAAGATATTTTTCATTTTTAATGTCTTCAAATCCTTCTGTTTTATTTACCATTTATATATAATTTTATCATCAAACAAAGAGAAACTTGATTTTTCAAATGAATGAAGAAAAGGAAAAAATGTCCTTTGATATATTAGAGTGGATTTATTTTTATAAAAGTAGGACAAATTAAAAGCGAAAAAAGTATCATAAAATGTTTTACAAAAATCAATTTTTTAACGTGCAAGATATAGTTTGCTTCTAACCTCTCGAAATTCTGTCATTTTATTTACTATTTGCATATGCTTTTATCATTAAATAGAAAAAGCAATTTGTTTGTTTTGAGAACACGATAGTACAAAAAGCTCAATTGATTCATTAGATTAGATTTATTTTCTTAAAAAAATCAATTAAATGAGAAAAAATATCATAAAAATGTTTCACAAAAATTTATCTTTTAACATACAATATATTTTTAACTTTTCTAAATCCTACCATTTTATTTATCAATTGCATATACTTTTACTATAAAAATCCTACCATTTTATTTATCAATTGCATATACTTTTACTATAAAATAGAGAGAGCAACTTGTTCGTTTCAAACAAATGAGAGTCCAAAAACATACATAAATTCGTTAAAGTTTATTTTTTTTTTAAAGTAAGACAAATTAAAAAAAGAAGAAGTGTCATAAAATTGTTTCACAAAAAATTATCTTTCAATGTATGAGATATTGTTTGCTTTTTTGTCTTTAAATTCTGCTATTTTATTTAATGTTTGTGTATGCTTTTATTATTAAATAATGGGAGTAATTTGTTTGTTTCGAGCAAATGAGAGTCTAAAAACACTTATTATTTCACTAAGCTAGATTTCTCCTAAAAATAAGACAAATTAAAAGGAAAACAATACCATAAGCCATTTCACTAAGATCTATCTTTTAACTTAAAATATTGTTCACTTTTAATATCTATAAATCCTACCATTTTATTTATCATTTGCATATACTTTTATTGTTAAATAGAGAGAGTAATTTGTTTGCTTCGAGTAAATGAGTGTTCAAAAACGCTCATTAATTCATAAAGGTTATTTTTAAAATAAGACAAACTAAAAAGAAAGAGTATCATAAAATTGTTTTACAAAAATTTATCTCTCGGAGTAGATTTTATCTGTTTTTTTGTCTTCAAATTTTGTCATTTTTTTACCGTTTACATATGCTTTTATCATTAAACAAGGGGAGCAACTTGTTTGTTTCGAGCAAATCAGAGTCCACAAACGCCTATTGTTTCACAAAAATAGATCTATCTTATTTGAAAAGCGACAAACTAAAAGAAAAGGAATACCATAAACTATTCCACAAATATCTATCTTTTAACTTGAGATATTGTTCAGTTTTAACATCTCCAAATTCTACCATTTTATTTAGGGTTTTATTTTGATGCACAAGTTGTGTAATTTTTTTTTACACAATCCTTTTATAAAATTTAAAATCTAAATCACAAACCCTAGCAACGTAAACCCTAAACCCTAAGCCCTAAACCCTAAACTCTAAATTCTAACCATAAACCTTAAATTATATACCCTACATACTAAATCCCTAAACCCTAACATAAAATCCTAAACCCTAAACCCTAAAATTAAAGGGCTTGTGTAAACTAAAGTTTACACAAGCTTGTGCATCAAAGTATTTTCCTTTTATTTATTATTATACTTTTATTATCAAATATAGATAGTAACATACTAATATGTATTTTTCGAACAAATGAGAGTCTAAAAATGTCCAATGATATATATACCATAAATTCATTTTACGAAAATTTATTTTATTAGCTGGTAAGATATTGTCCACTTTTAATATCGGCAAACTCTACTATTTGTATATGATTTTGTTATTAAATATAGAGACTGTTATTTTGAGCAAATAAGAGTCCAAAAAAGGCTATTGATTTATTAGAATTTATTTATTTTAAATAAGATAAATTAAAAGAGAAAGAATATCAATTTTTTACAAAGTTGTATCTTTTAATATACAAGATATTTTTTTTCTTTTAACGTCTTAATTTTTTTATTTACCATTTGCGTATGCTTTTATCATTAAACAGAGGAAGAAACTTGTTTGTTTTGAGCAGATGAGAGTCCAAAAACGCCCATTGATTTATCAGAGTGAAATTGTTTTCTTGAGAAAAAAAGCAAATTAAAATAAAAAAGAATCATAAAATTGTTTCACAAAAATCTATCTTGTAACATACAAGATATTTTCCGCTTTTAACGTCTCTAATTTTGTCAATTTTACCATTTGTATATGCATTTGTCATTAAACAAAGGAAGCAACATGTTTGTTTTGAGCAAATAGAGTATAATAATGCTCATTGATTCAATAGAGTGGATTTATTTTTCTAAGGAAAAGATAAATTAAAAAAAAGTATCATAAAATCGTTTCACAAAATATATCATTTAACATACAAGATATTTTTCACCTTTACCATTTACTTTTAATTATATCATTAAATAGAGAGCAACTTGTTTATTTCAAATAAATAAGAGTAAAAAAATGACCATTAATTATTAGAGTGGATTTATTTTTATAAAAATAAAATAAATTAACTGTGAAAGAGCATCATAAAATTGTTTCACAAAAAATTATCTTTTAACATACAAGATATTGTCCTTTTTAACCTCAAAATTTTGTCATTTTATTTACCATTTGTATATGCTTTTATCATTAAACAACAAGAGAAACTTGTTTATTGATTAGATGAGAGTCCAAAAACGCCCATTGATTCATTAGAGATGATTTATTTTTCTGAGAAAAAAATAAGTTAAAAGAAAAAGAATATTATAAAATCGTTTCACAAATATTTATCTTTTAACATACAAGATATTTTTTATTTTTAATGTCTTCAAATCCTTTCATTTTATTTATCATTTACCATTTACATATGCTTCTATCATTGAACAAAGAGAAAATTGATTTTTTCAAATAAATAAAAAAGAAGAAGAAGAAAAAAAATCCTTTGAAATAATAGAGTGGATTTATTTTTATAAAAATAGGACAAATTAAAAGAGAAAAAAAGTATCATAAAATATTTTACAAAAATTAATTTTTAACGTGGAAGATATAGTTTGCTTCTTCTAACGTTTTGAAATTCTGTCATTTTATTTATCATTTGCATATGCTTTTATCATTAAACAGAAAAAGTTATTTGTTTGTTTTGAAAACACGATAGTACAAAAAAATCAATTGATTCATTAGAGTAGATTTATTTTCTTAAAAAAATTAATTAATGAGAAAGAATATCATAAAACTGATTCACAAAAATTTATCTTTTAACATATAAGATATTTTTCGCTATTAACGATTTTATCGTTTTATTTACCATTTGCTCATGCTTTTACCACTAAACAAATAGTAATTTATCTGTTTAAACAAATGAGTCTAAAACTCCCATTGATTATTAGAGTAGGTTTATTTTTTTTTATCAAAATAAGAGAAATTAAAACATGAAGTGTATTATAAAACCTTTCACAAAAGTCTATCTTTTAATATACAAGATATTGTTCGCTTTTAACGTCTCCAAATTTTTCTATTTTATTTACTATTCGCAAATGCTTTTATCATTAAACCGAGGGAACTAATTGTTTGTTTCAAGAAAACGAGAGTCTGTTGGATTTTTTGGTGCTCGATTCCTTCCGTTCTTGCTCGCCAAGTGGTGGAGAAGTGAAATTTTGGGTGATAGATGTGTGGAAGCTAAAAACAATAAAGACAAAATGATTTATAGTGGTTCAACCTTCTAACCAAAGTCTACATCCACTACCTTAGCTTCCCACTAAGGATTTCCAATCAATCCACTATTGATTCGTCCCCTTTTCTAGGCTTAGGAGAAAACTCTTACAAACCGATCAAGCTTTCTACCCAAAGCCTTGATCAAACCCTCTTTACAAAGAGATAAAAATAAGCAAACTCAAATCTCTCTAATAGGTATTTGTTTGCACAATTAAGCTCTCACCCAATCCTAAAACACTTGAGCAAATATAACAATTTTGGCTCACTAGTGTTTGTCTATACAATAAGTTGACACTTAAGCACTATGTAACACCCGGGTTTAGGGGTTAGGTGAAAATAATATTTTAATATTATTTGGGCTCGGTTTTATAATTTAAATTATATTTCGGGTTTTGATTTCAAATTAATTAATTTGGGTTGACCATGTTTTAAGATTAAACTCCATTTAACCATGGATTTACCTTCCTTGTAAATGTCCCATTTCATTAAGGGTAAATAAGTCTTTTGAGCCTTAAAAATAGACCACATGTGAAATAAAACACCCATTCTCTACTATTCACCTCCTTCTTCAAAAACACACCAACGTGAACTTGAGCTCTCTACCCAAATCCACTGTTCCATCACCTTCCCTCCTCATTCCAACTCCGTTTTGAAAGGTAATGGTATTTTTGACTTCCCCCCATCTTCCCCTTCACAAAAGTACTCTTCATTTTCATTTCCATGAAGATTTTAGAAAATAGAATTTTTGAAAGATTGGATTAAAAATAGAAACTTTATGTGGTTAAGTGAAGTATTTTGTTTTGTTATGCTTAGTTATGGTATATAGAAGTCAAAGAGTGTATCATATGTGGATTTCAAACGATTTTGAACAATTTTCGGAATTGGGTTTCAAAGGGGGTTTTGGAGGGTTTTAAAGTGGTTTTTGGGGTTGGTTAATGTTGGATTTTGGGGGCTGTTGGTAGTATGATATATGAGGGTCACTTTGGGTGATTTTGAAGGTTGTTTGGATGCTTGAAATGGAAGATTTCAGTGGGTTATGTGGGCTGCTCAGAAATTCTGTTTTGGGGTTGATTTTGAGTGTTGAATGCTTGCTAATGTTAATCCGGGTTGGTTCCGATGATGAGTTATTGATTTCGAATGTTTTTTTTTGTGTTTGAGATGATTAGAATCGGGTTTGGACATCGGTGAAGCATCGGAAGTGAATCCGGGAATTTGAAGGTGGTTGCTTGCTTAGTCTTGGAGCTTGGAAGCTTAGGTGAGTGGTTAAATGTTTTACTTGGTTTTAAATAGTTGGTTCGAGTATATGGACTAGGTTGGGCTTGGTAGACCCACATAGAGTTAGGATTGGGGTGGTAGCCTAATCCTAAACTTGATCTAGAGCCTTTGGATGAACTCATTTATATGGTTGTGTATGTCTCGTATGAAATGTGATATGAATGCTTATGTATATTGTGTTATACATGTGAGATGAGACATGAATTGTGATGCTTGAGACATGCATGATGATGGTTGTTGGTGAGTACGTGCTAAGCACGGAATCGTTTGAAATGAGTAAATATTGGCACTAGTATACTTGAATACAAATGATCGATCATTAGGATGTTAGTGTGTACACATGAGTCAAAAGTCGTGTGTGGCCTTGGTGGCGTTGAGTCACCAAGGAGGAGTACGGGTACGCCCGGAAATTTTATTTAAATATAGTCGGTGATGAGTGGAATCCCATCGACGGGGCGTGAGGATGAGTGGAATCCCCTCCGCGAGATCGGTGATGAGTGTAATCCCACCGTGAGGTAATGTGGTTGTTGGATGTGAGTTTCCAACATGTTTATCCGCGTATTTGAGTCATAGCTAGGTGCCAATGTTGATTGATATGTGTATCAATGTGTTGAGATATATGAACTTTGATTGGATGCTTGAGTGCGATTATATGTATTGTGGATTTGAGCTTATGAACATGACATTTATATTGTCTATTGCTCATGCATCTTTATCTTGTGGACCCTTGGTATATTCGTGTAATGCCTTGGCTAGATTGTGCTCGGACCCTGCAAAGTTGAGGTTTGTTTTTAGAGCTTACTCTCACTAAGCATCATTGCTTACGCTCTCTTTGCTCAACATTGCAGATCCTTAGTTCGTGGGTGGCTCGAGCAAGTGGAGGGCCTCCAAGTGTGATTGTTATCCTTGAGTGCTTCAAGTATGGATTTTTAATGTTTGGACATGTAATAGTTTGAGCAATGGGACATGTATTGTTGTTGGGTAGTTGTTGGTTGTTAAGAGCATGTGTAGACTCCTTAGTACCTTGCTTTTGTATGGTTTATGTTGCCATGTTGGTTTGTATCTCATGCCTAAATTGCTCTTTTTGAATGTTGGTCATATGCCTAAGAGGTTACCTTTGTGTTGAATGAATGCATGTCTTGTGAGGTCTTGCCTTAGTGTTAGACTTGCCTTAATCTTGTTGAAGCATGCTTTAATTGTTGGGTTGCCTTGAGTTTATGTGTCTTATGGTTGGAGGGTGTTTTGGTGGTGTTTTGGGGCACCCTTGTGCCTTAAAACAGCTAAAATGAACCTGTAGATAGGGGGCGTTTCGGAACGGGTCACCCTGTTCCGATACGGTTCCTTTGCAAATGGCCTGTCGTTTCGAAACGGATGGGGGTCGTTTCGGAACATTTTTGCTACTGGAATTTTGAGAAATTGACGAGATAAAGGCGTTCTGAAACAGGCCCCTGATGTTCTGAAACGGTCAAATCTCGTTGACCACGAGAAATTAACCGTCAAGGTCGTTTCGATAGGGTCTCCCCTGTTTCGAAACGGCCGCCTTATGGTTGACCCTGGCCTGTTGACTAAGTCAAGGCGTTTCGGAACACCCTAAGGGCGTTTCGAAACGGCCTGCTGTAAAGGTTTAAAATAAGCTGCTGAATGTTTTGTTTGGTCGGAGTACGTTACATTGTATGTATCTTCCGCTGTTGTGCTTCACATAGGATTTAACTATGCCTATAGACAAGATAAAATAAAAAGAAATTTTCTGGGTCGTTAACCGAGGGGAAACCTTAACGGGTTTCGCTTCGGTTTTCTCCGTGTGGCCCACTCGGATCGGTCATCCGACCAGACCGGGACGAGGGGGTTACACTTGTTGGTATCAGAGCCTAAGGTTACCGAGACCTTGGGCAGGTAAGTATGGTAAGTTCAAGTTTTTGATTAATGTGCACGGTGTTTGCTTGCTTTGTAAGAATGGTTGCTTGTTTGACAAGTATGTTGCTTGTTTTATTCAAAGGTACGTGTGTGAGTCCCATTGCTACTATTACATTGGAAAAATGATTTTTAAGTGAGGGAACGTACTTGAACACTTGGAAGCCTTGCCTTGCTAACCCAACTTGTATGTTTTGTTGTTGTGGTTGTAGTTGATATCTGTGAGAGCGATGTCTAGACCGAGAGGTAGACCGAGAGTGGTTCGTCAGGAACCACGGGTTGCGGCTCCTGTTGAGTCGGCTGTTGGTGTGGAGGCTCACCAAGAAGGGCCGGTGGCCGCGGGAGTTGGCGCTCCACCACCACCTCCACCCCCACCACCTCCTCCACCTGGAGCTGGAGGTGAAGATGGAGCCGGAGGAGATGGACCTCAAGGTGGCCAAGGTGGCCAAGGTCCAGCTGGAATTGATATGACTCCGCTAGTGCAAGCGATAGCGGGAGCATTCCAGGCCGCATTCCAGGCCTAGGTGTGACGATGCTAGTCTACCTTTGGAGAGGCTCCGTAGCTTGGGAGCCGAGGAGTTTAGAGGATCTACTTCGGAGAGGTCGGAGTTATGGTTGGAGAAGACAGTTCGTATCTTGGCTCAGATGGGTTGTGCGGGCGCACATAGATTGGGTTGTGTGATCTCATTGCTTCAGGGTGATGCCTACACATGGTGGGTCACCATTACTTCCGGGGTCCCAGAGGCAGAGATAGACTGGGATTTCTTTGAGTTTGCATTCAGGAAGAGGTACTTGGGACCGAGGTACTTAGATGAGAAGAAGAGAGAGTTCATGGCTCTTACTCAGGGAGATGCTTATGTGACTGATTATGAGATCCGTTTTGTTCGCTTGAGTCAGTATGCTCCAGAGTTAGTTCCTACTGAAGTGGAACGTTGCAACCGATTCCGCTACGGGTTGAATGAAGAGGTTAAGAGGTACACACTAGCTTCTGACTACTCGGACTTTGATGTGTTGGTCGCGAGGGCCAAAGATTTAGAGCATAGTTTGGGTTCGGCCAAACGGTCTGGTGGTTCCAGTTCTGGTAAGAGGCCTAACCACTTTGATGGTAGAGATGCCAAGAGGCACAAAGGTGGCGGACATCAGTTTGATCAGAGACGTGGCGGTGGCCACCATGGTAGAGGCCATCAGGGCCATAGAGGAGGAGGACGTTTGCCCGAGTGTACCCGATGTGGGAGACAGCACACTGGTGAGTGTTGGGGTAACTTCCATGCTTGTTGGAACTGTGGTTCGAGGGACCACTTTAGGAGGGATTGTCCGCATCAGGCGGCTCAGGCACCGAACATTGCTCAGGCTCCTGCGAGAGCAAATGATTTTCAGAGAGGCCGTGGGCGCGGTCGTGGCTACTTCCAGCCTAGGGCTGATGCACCTAGGGGAGATGCTCAGAGGAACCTTGCTCATGTTGTGGCTGTGCAGCCGGAGGCGGGAGGACCAGCGAGAGTTTATGCTCAGAGAGAGGCCGGGAACGACATCGATGTGATAGCAGGTAATTTCGAGTTACAGTCTATGTCTTTGCTTTCTTTGGTTGATTCGGGTTCTACGCATTCCTACATTTTGAGTGAGCATGCACAGAAGTTAGATATCCCTATTGATATCTTAGATGTAGGTATGCATGTTACTAGTTCCTTTGGTGAGACAGTTGTGGTTAGACGTATGTATAAGAGGTGTCCACTGAAGATTCAGGGTCATGTGTTCTCAGTTGATATGATGGAACTTCCTTTCTATGGTTTTGATATTATCCTGGGTATGGACTGGTTGGTTGAGCATCGGGCTAGTGTGAATTTTGAGACGAAGAGGATTTCTTTGAAGCTTTCTGATGACTACGAGGTAGTAGTAGTAGGCGAGAATATTAAGTTCTTGTCTAATGTGGTGTCAGCTTTAGAGGCTCATAGGTTGATGGGCTCTGGATTTGGGGCTTATTTAGCTTATGTTATGAATCCGGATATGAGTGAAGCTAGACCGAAAGATATCAGAACAGTGTGTGACTTTCCAGATGTGTTTCTTGAAGAGTTGCCGGGTTTGCCTCCTGACAGAGATGTTGAGTTTGTGATTGAGACAGTTTCAGGGTCTAATCCAGTTTTGATAGCTCCATACCGCATGGCTCCGAAAGAGTTGAAAGAATTGAAGAGTCAGTTGCAAGAATTATTAGACCGTGGTTTCATTAGGCCTAGTAGTTCTCCGTGGGGTGCTCCAGTGTTGTTTGTGAAAAAGAAAGATGGTAGTATGCGCGTGTGTATCGACTATAGACAGTTGAATCAGATGACTGTGAAGAACAAGTATCCGTTGCCTCGTATAGATGATTTGTTTGATCAGTTGAGAGGTGCTTCAGTATTCTCGAAGATAGATTTGAGATCCGGGTACTATCAGTTGAAGGTGAAAGAGTGTGATGTTCCGAAGACAACTTTTAGGACTAGATATGGTCACTATGAGTTTCTTGTGATGCCATTTGGGCTCACGAATGCACCTGCAGCATTCATGGACATGATGAACAGAATTTTTAGAGACTATCTAGACTGATTTGTAGTTGTTTTCATTGATGATATACTTGTGTACTCGAAGACAGAAGAAGAACATGATGAACACTTGAGATTTGTTTTGCAGAGATTGTTGAGCAACCAGTTGTATGAGAAGCTTAGTAAATATGAGTTCTGGATTCGAGAGGTTGTGTTTCTTGGCCATGTTGTTTCGGCCGAAGGTATTCGTGTTGATCCATCAAAGATTGAGGCTATTGTTGAGTGGAAACAACCTAAGTCCGTGACCGAGATTAGGAGTTTCCTAGGATTAGCCGGTTACTATAGGAGGTTTGTTGATGGCTTCTCTAGAGTAGCTGCTCCTTTGACTAAGTTGTTGCAAAAAGGAGTCAAATTTGAAGGGTCAGATGCAAGACAGAAGGCCTTCGAGAAATTGAAAGAAGCTTTGACGAATGCTCCAGTGTTAGTGCAACCTGTTTCAGGTAAGGAGTTTGTGATTTACAGCGATGCTTCCTACGTAGGCTTAGGATGTGTCTTGATGCAAGATAGAAGAGTCGTTGCCTATGCTTCTAGACAGTTGAAGATTCATGAGAAGAACTACCCTACTCATGATATAGAGCTAGCCGCAGTTGTGTTTGCATTGAAGATTTGGCGTCACTATTTTTATGGTGAGAAGTGTATTGTTTACACCGATCACAAGAGCTTGAAGTATTTGATGACACAGAAAGAGTTGAACTTGAGACAGAGAAGATGGCTAGAGTTGCTAAAAGATTATGATTTAACCATCGAGTATCATCCGGGTAAAGCAAATGTAATAGCCGATGCTTTGAGTAGAAAAGTGGCCGTTGAGTTGAGAGCTATGTTTGCTAGATTGAGTGTGTCCGATGATGGTGGTTTGATCACCGAGTTGCAAGTGAAGCCTTCTTTGATTCAGTTAATTAGAGAGAAGCAGTTGCAAGATGTGAGCTTAGTTCCTCATGTTCAGGACATAGCCGAAGGAAGACCGACCGATTACAGTTTCAGTGGTGAGAACTTGTTGTGCTTTAGAGATAGAATTGTTATACCAGAAGATGTTGAGTTGAGACGTCAAATTCTGAGTGAAGCACATTCGAGTCCCTTTTCTATGCATCCAGGTAGTACCAAAATGTACCGAGACTTGAAGAATGATTACTTCTGGGTTGGTTTGAAGAGAGATGTAGCCGAGTACGTGAGCCGTTGTATGGTTTGTCAGAGAGTGAAGGCAGAACATCAGGTTCCTTCAGGTTTGCTACAGCCTTTGAAGATTCCGGAATGGAAATGGGAGAGGATCACCATGGATTTTGTGTCGGGGTTGCCTTTGTCTCCTTCGAAGAAGAACTCTGTTTGGGTGATTGTTGATAGGTTCACTAAGTGTGCTCACTTCTTAGCAGTGAACACTACGGATTCTTTAGACAAGTTGGCAAACTTGTACATCCGTGAGATTGTGAGACTTCATGGGGTTCCGAAGTCTATTGTTTCAGATAGGGATCCTAGATTTACTTCGAGATTCTGGGGTTGCTTGCATAGTGCTTTGGGTAGCCGTTTGCATTTCAGCACATCTTACCATCCTCAGTCCGATGGGCAGTCAGAGCGAGTGATACAGATTCTAGAGGATATGCTTCGTTGTTGTGTGATTGACTTCCAGGGTTCTTGGGAGAAGCACTTACCGTTGGTTGAGTTTGCCTACAACAACAGTTATCAGTCTAGTATTCAGATGGCACCGTATGAGGCTCTGTATGGAATACGATGTAGGACTCCGATTTGTTGGGCTGAGACAGGTCAGAGATTGTTACCTATGCCAGACTTGCTTAAGGGAACTACCGAAAAAGTGAAGTTGATTTGTGACCGTTTGAAAGCAGCTTCCGATCGTCAGAAGTCTTATGCAGATTTGAAGAGGAAAGAGGTTGAGTACACAGTGGGTGAGAAAGTGTTTCTGAAAGTATCTCCGTGGAAGAAGGTAATGAGATTTGGCCGGAAGGGAAAGTTGAGTCCGAGGTTCATTGGTCCGTATGAGATTGTTGAGCGGATTGGGCCTGTAGCTTATCGTTTGAGGTTACCTTCTGAGTTAGAAAAGATCCATGATGTTTTTCATGTGTCTATGCTTAGGAGATATAGATCGGATCCTTCTCATGTGATGCCCGTTGAGAAGATAGAGTTAAATCCAGATTTGTCCTATAATGAAGAGCCCGTTGAGATACTTGCTTCTGATAGCAAGGTGTTGCGTGGCAAGACCATAGAGTTGGTCAAGGTGTTGTGGAGACATAGAGGTGTGGAAGAGGCCACGTGGGAGAGAAAAGCAGATATGGTTGAGCAGTTTCCGTATTTGTTTCCACCAGGTAATTTCGGGGACGAAATTTCCTTAAGTGGGGGAGAGTTGTAACACCCGGGTTTAGAGGTTAGGTGAAAATAATATTTTAATATTATTTGGGCTCGGTTTTATAATTTAAATTATATTTCGGGTTTTGTTTTCAAATTAATTAATTTGGGTTGACCATGTTTTAAGATTAAACTCCATTTAACCATGGATTTACCTTCCTTGTAAATGTCCCATTTCATTAAGGGTAAATAAGTCTTTTGAGCCTTAAAAATAGACCACATGTGAAATAAAACACTCATTCTCTACTATTCACCTCCTTCTTCAAAAACACACCAACGGGAAATTGAGCTCTCTACCCAAATCCACTGTTCCATCACCTTCCCTCCTCATTCCAACTCTGTTTTGAAAGGTAATGGTATTTTTGACTTCCACTCATCTTCCCCTTCACAAAAGTACTCTTCATTTTCATTTCCATGAAGATTTTAGAAAATAGAATTTTTGAAAGATTGGATTAAAAATAGAAACTTTATGTGGTTAAGTGAAGTATTTTGTTTTGTTATGCTTAGTTATGGTATATAGAAGTCAAAGAGTGTATCATATGTGGATTTCAAACGATTTTGAACAATTTTCGGAATTGGGTTTCAAAGGGGTTTTTGGAGGGTTTTAAAGTGGTTTTTGGGGTTGGTTAATGTTGGATTTTGGGGGCTGTTGGTAGTATGATATATGAGGGTCACTTTGGGTGATTTTGAAGGTTGTTTGGATGCTTGAAATGGAAGATTTCAGTGGGTTATGTGGGCTGCTCGAAAATTCTGTTTTGGGGTTGATTTTGAGTGTTGAATGCTTGCTAATGTTAATCCGGGTTGGTTCCGATGATGAGTTATTGATTTCGAATGTTTTGTTTGTGTTTGAGATGATTAGAATCGGGTTTGGACATCGGTGAAGCATCGGAAGTGAATCCGGGAATTTGAAGGTGGTTGCTTGCTTAGTCTTGGAGCTTGGAAGCTTAGGTGAGTGGTTAAATGTTTTACTTGGTTTTAAATAGTTGGTTCGAGTATATGGACTAGGTTGGGCTTGGTAGACCCACCTAGAGTTAGGATTGGGGTGGTAGCCTAATCCTAAACTTGATCTAGAGCCTTTGGATGAACTCATTTATATGGTTGTGTATGTCTCGTATGAAATGTGATATGAATGCTTATGTATATTGTGTTATACATGTGAGATGAGACATGAATTGTGATGCTTGAGACATGCATGATGATGGTTGTTGGTGAGTACGTGCTAAGCACGGAATCGTTTGAAATGAGTAAATATTGGCACTAGTATACTTGAATACAAATGATCGATCATTAGGATGTTAGTGTGTACACATGAGTCAAAAGTCGCGCGTGGCCTTGGTGGCGTTGAGTCACCAAGGAGGAGTACGGGTACGCCCGGAAATTTTATTTAAATATAGTCGGTGATGAGTGGAATCCCATCGACGGGGCGTGAGGATGAGTAGAATCCCCTCCGCGAGACCGGTGATGAGTGTAATCCCACCGTGAGGTAATGTGGTTGTTGGATGTGAGTTTCCAACATGTTTATTCGCGTATTTGAGTCATAGCTAGGTGCCAATGTTGATTGATATGTATATCAATGTGTTGAGATATATGAACTTTGATTGGATGCTTGAGTGCGATTATATGTATTGTGGATTTGAGCTTATGAACATGACATTTATATTGTCTATTGCTCATGCATCTTTATCTTGTGGACCCTTGGTATATTCGTGTAATGCCTTGGCTAGATCGTGCTCGGACCCTGTAAAGTTGAGGTTTGTTTTTAGAGCTTACCCTCACTAAGCATCATTGCTTATGCTCTCTTTGCTCAACATTGCAGATCCTTAGTTCGTGGGTGGCTCGAGCAAGTGGAAGGCCTCCAAGTGTGGTTGTTAGCCTTGAGTGCTTCAAGTATGGATTTTTAATGTTTGGACATGTAATAGTTTGAGCAATGGGACATGTATTGTTGTTGGGTAGTTGTTGGTTGTTAAGAGCATGTGTAGACTCCTTAGTACCTTGCTTTTGTATGGTTTATGTTGCCATGTTGGTTTGTATCTCATGCCTAAATTTCTCTTTTTGAATGTTGGTCATATGCCTAAGAGGTTACCTTTATGTTGAATGAATGCATATCTTGTGAGGTCTTGCCTTAGTGTTAGACTTGCCTTAATCTTGTTGAAGCATGCTTTAATTGTTGGGTTGCCTTGAGTTTATGTGTCTTATGGTTGGAGGGTGTTTTGGTGGTGTTTTGGGGCACCCTTGTGCCTTAAAACAGCTAAAACGAACCTGCAGACAGGGGGCGTTTCGGAATGGGTCACCCTGTTCCGATACGGTTCCTTTGCAAATGGCCTGCCGTTTCGAAACGGATGGGGGTCGTTTCGGAACATTTTTGCTACTGGAATTTTGAGAAATTGACGAGATAAAGGCGTTCCGAAACGGGCCCCTGATGTTCCGAAACGGTCAAATCTCGTTGACCACGAGAAATTGACCGTCAAGGTCGTTTCGATACGGGTCTCCCCTGTTTCGAAACGGTCGCCTTATGGTTGACCCTGGCCTGTTGACTAAGTCAAGGCGTTTCGGAACACCCTAAGGGCGTTTCGAAACGGCCTGCTGTAAAGGTTTAAAATGAGCTGCTGAAAGTTTTGTTTGGTCGGAGTACGTTACATTGTATGTATCTTCCGCTGTTGTGCTTCACATAGGATTTAACTATGCCTATAGACAAGATAAAATAAAAAGAAATTTTCTGGGTCGTTAACCGAGGGGAAACCTTAACGGGTTTCGCTTCGGTTTTCCCCGTGTGGCCCACTCGGATCGGTCATCCGACCAGACCGGGACGAGGGGGTTACACACTATGACATATTTGTGATCATATGATGTTTGACAAATGAAGCATTAGCCTTCTCTTGATGCTTGGAGGTCCCTTTTATACTCATAATTGAGTTTGTAGTCGTTACTAGCCATTGAGGTTGAATTGGAGCCGTTGGAGACTTTATTTCTGACCATAAATGCAGTTCTGCAGCCTACCGTATCGGTACACGCGGAGGCGTATGGGTACGCCCTTCACCAGAACTAGCCGTTAGGCTCTTTGTCAGCCTAAGCGTATCGATACGCTTGAGGGTGTATCGGTACGGTATGTCATTTAAAAGACCGTTGGGAAATAGCCGTTGGGGTTGTTAAAATAGGGATCGGTACGCTTAAGAGGCGTATCGAAACGATCCATATCTGTATCGATACGATCTCACTCGTATCAGTACGAGTTTTGGTAGAATTAAAACTTGGGCAAAGCGTACCGATACGGGGTATACCGTATCGGTACGGGCTTGCTAAAAAGTCAAGTTTGGCTATTTTAAAGCATTAAAAACTTTGCCAAAAACCTTTTAAAAAGCCTCAAACTTATTTTCAAGTAGTTTGGACTTAAAGACATGTTTTAAATTCTTTTCAAATTAGTCTAAAACATTTTTCAATTATTATATCAAAACATTAGTTCTACAGAGTCTAAAAGTGCCTATTGTTTCACTAAAGTGGATTTTTCTTCTTAAAAATAAGACAAAATAAAATAAAAACATAAATCATTTCGCAAAGATTTATCTTTTAACTTAAGATATTGTTCATTTTTAACTTTCCTAAATCCTACCATTTTATTTATCAATTGCATATACTTTTACTATAAAAGAGAGAGAGCAACTTGTTTCTTTCAAACAAATGAGAGTCTAAAAACACACATATATTCATCAAAGTTGATTTTTTTTTTGAAAGTAAGACAAATTAAAAAAGAATGCGTCATAAAATTGTTTCACGAAAAATTGTCTTTCAATGTATAAGATATTGTATGCTTTCCTGTCTTTAAATTCTGCTATTTTATTTACCATTTGTGTATGCTTTTATTACTAGTAACTTGTTTGTTTCGAGCAAATAAGAGTCTAAAAACGCCTATTGTTTCACTAAGGTGGATTTCTCCTTAAAAATAAGACAAACTAAAGGAAAAATAATACCATAAACCATTTCACAAAGATCTATCTTTTAACTTAAGATATTGTTCACTTTTAATATCTCTAAATCTTACCATTTTTCTATCATTCGCACATACTTTTATTGTTAAATAGAGAGTGTAATTTGTTTGTTTCAAACAAATGAGTGTTCAGAAACGTTCATTGATTCATTAAAGTTTTTTTAAATAAAACAAATTAAAATAAAGAGTATCATAAAACTGATTCACAAAAATTTATCTTTCAACGTAGATTTTGTATGCTTTTTCGTCATCAAATTTTGTCATTTTATTTACCGTTTACATATGCTTTTATCATTAAACGAGGGGAACAACTTGTTTGTTTAGAGCAAATAAGAATCCACAGACGCCTATTGTTTCACTAAAATAGATCAATCTTCTTTGAAAAGCGACAAACTAAAAGAAAAGAAATTTCATAAACTATTCCACAAATATCTATCTTTTAACTTGAGATATTGTGCAATTTTAACATCTTCAAATTCTACCATTTTATTTATTATTTGTTCAGTATATTTTTATTATCAAATATAGATAGTAACATACTAACATATATGTTTCGAACAAATTAGAGTCTAAAAATGTCCATTGATTTATAGAGAAGATTTATTTTTTGAAAATAAGACAAAATAAAACTGTTTCACAAAAATCTATTTTTCAACGTATAAGATATTGTCTGTTTTTTCATCTCCAAATACTGTCATTTCATTTACCGTTTGCGCATGCTTTTATCATTAAATTGGGGGAGCAATTCGTTTGTTTCGAATAAATAAGAGCCCAAAGACGCCTATTGTTTTACTAGAGTGGATTTATCTTCTTAAAAATTAAAGAAACTAAAGAGAAAATACCGTAAAATCATTCCGATAAAGATCTATCTTTTAACTCGTTAGATATCGTTCACTTTTAACATCATTAAATAATACCATTTTATTTACAATCTGCATATGCTTTTTAACTCATTTTCCCCAAAACTTCAAAGATTGAATTAGAAGGGTGAAAAGTTTATGATGAATCATGATATGAACCAAAAGAAAGAGTGACATATATACACAATGATTGTTGATAATTAATAAATGAAATGGGGATTGGGCTCCTACAAAAATTAGAGCAAGTGTGAAGGTAAAAAAAGGAAGGGGACCAGGACAAAATGGCCACAACAGCCAGGCCATGACCCTTCTTTTTATCATTTTTGGGAGGCTTGATTTCCCTCGATCTTTCCCTTGGTGGGCAAGAGGAGATCATGGCGTAGGGACAAAGGAAAAGGCCCCTTATCATATATTATACAATTCTATGCCCCTCCTCTGCATCCTTTCTTCCCCTCTATTAGACATGTCCCTTGCTCCTTTGCCAATTCCATTACATCATTCCCATGTCTTCTAACATTATCATGCGTATTACAATTCGATTCTCCTCTCGTTCATGCACATCTCAAAGATATCATTTTAAAAAATGATGTTATTTTAAAATTTGTATGTGTTAATTCGAACAAAAATCAATCTTATAAACACATCGATACCAATTGAACTCATGAACGGAAATACGTTGAGAGTCCCCTGACTTTGGCGGTTTAACTATATTTTATATCATTGATAGTTTTGAAATCATTTCAGTTAAGCTCTTGCCTTCCTGAAATTGTTTGGTTTAATTTACTTTTACGACCTTATCAGTTTTGAAATTAATTAAATTAAGCATTGACTCAAATTTTTTCGGTTTAGAAATTAGTGAAATTAAATGTTATCCCCTTTAATTTTTATGGTTTAATTACCTTTTAAGATTCCGGTCATTCTAAAATTAGATAATTTGTTCTTCTCATGATTCAATTCCGACTCCATTTCTGATTGAGTTGTTTGAACAAATTGTTTTATTTATTTAGGAAGGTTATTGGTTTAATGAATGGGGAAGATATTTGTTACATGAGTGATGGCATTTGATACGATCGAATTGAAAGTTGTAGCTACACAAGAGGGTGACCCACAATTCCCTCATTTCATTCAATTCCCAAATTCCCAAGCTTTTGTTGTTGGGACTAGGGACCCTGCCACATGCAAATCCCCACTTTCTACTTATGTTTTATGGAATCCAATTGTGTAAATAATGTTCACATACATGTGCTTCATTTAAATTAAATGATTTTATTTTAAATGTGCTTGGATAAAAATGAGGAATGCAAATAGAGTAACATATCTTATCTCTTGCCCTTTCTAATATTCTTGGTTGATTAATCTACAAGATTCTTTCTTTGTTTTACAGATTGGGATATGCCAACTAGATTACTTCTTTAATGGACAGAATTGCCTTCATTCAAAGCTTCAATAATACCTTGACCTTTGAAATAGTGTTGGGGTTGATATTATCATGCTTCTTTAGGGTAAAATGTTTAAATGATCACTTGGTTTTCAGGATGATAATGTTTTGATCATACTTTTTTTTAATTTAGTCATCTAATTTTATGGTCTATGTTCGGGATTCATGACTCTCTCTATCAACAATATCGTCTTCAAAGTTCGAATCTGAATTCTCTCATTGGTAGAACAATGTGCCTTACCATTACACTCAGTCTTTATTGATTATTAAACTATCTATTTAATCTACTGATAATTAGTGTACTTTTGTTTTGAATATCACATTAAGAAAACTCATTTTCGTCACTAACATTATCGTTTGTTTTTGTTTGATCAACCTCTATTGAGGATCTAATGAAAATGATAATGTGATTTTTTAATTATTATAATAATATATTTAGTCATAATTCAAATCAATTCAACAATTTAATCATTTATATTTACAAAACTATTATTAGGGGTTGTTTGGGTAATTATCACTTCTTTTAGTCCTATTTGTTGTTTGTTTGGGGTGTCTTTCGGAATTACTTGTAATCGATCTTGGTGTTGGAGTGTTCATTTTATTAGGTCGTGTTGTTTTTTGTCGCTCATCGATATTTGCATTTTGTTGTTTGTTGTTGGGTAGGTTATGTTTTTCGTATTTACCTAGTTGTGTTGTACTTTTTTCTTTCAGTTAAATTTATAAAAAATTTTATTGAAGCACACAACTAGATCTTGAGAGTTTGTAAACTTTCTTACCTGTAATAAAATATTTTTTTCCGAGCAAAAAAAGTAATTTTCATTAAAAAAAATCCTTAATTATTCCTCGAGTTTTCTAAAGAACGCAATCCATCACTCCATTTTCTAAGCAATAATTATTTTGAACCGATAAAATTTGTAAACGTAAAAAGTTAAATTTATTGAATTATTTCGACTTAAAATAAATTAATAGATTGTATAAAATTTAAGGAGTAAATGTGTTCTCGAAGTTAAAAAATAGTTTGTTTTAGATTTACATTTTTCACCATAATTTGGTTATTCCTTTTTATGCATTGTTCAGACAATCCAAATTCAACTTTACCCATAAACCAAAAAAATATTGAACACTGAAACATGCTCATTTTTGCGTCCTCATACAGATTGTACCAACAACAATATTAATCAAGCTAAACTCAATGTACCAGAATTTGGTTATTTTTTTAATGTATTGGGTTATATTACCAGATGCGTTATAACATGAATGGTCGAAATTAACAAAAAGAAAGTAAGAAACCTAACCCAACAAACACTTGTTATATGGTGACCCAACCCAACCCGAACGGTTGAACATCTTTCTATCCGCCTTTAGCAGTGAAATAAAGATGGCAGTCTTCCCCACAACTGAAAATTATATGAATCAAACAAACAGAGTGTGCAAATGTGGGCTTTCAGTTCAGTTAGTTCAACTGGATTTCGATTCCCAACATTTACGTCAGTTCTGATATTCCGGTCCACTTCATAACGAGAAAGAAAGAACAGATTAAGAGTACAAAGACAATAAGAAGCCTATATCGAAAACTAAGAAGAGATTGCATAAACTATCACAAGCATAACGTTCAATATCAATGTCTCAACAACTCATTTACCATATGATATGCTGAGCATTTGTGAGTGCTCTAAAGAGTTCAAAAGGATCCTTTCGTCTCGTTTAGGAATTAGCAGACGATCAAGAATCATCAGTTCGTCACAATATCTCGGAAATCTGCAACAAGATTGCGTTTAGAGTTAATACTGTATTCCTAATGTGTACATTGATAGACAACTTAAAAGAGATACGATGCATAAGCTTTAAAAGATGCAACCAGCAATAGATTATCCTTTCACTTTGAATGTTGTCAACTGCAATTTGTTGGGCCTCTTTGTTAACTAAACACCATGGATTTGTAAATCAAAGAAGGCGAGCAAGTATTGCACTTACATTAATGGGCATCTCAGCGATGATAAGGCCACTGCTTTCTTCTAAGCTTTTTAGAGTTACCACTTCGCCTCCGACGACCATATTGATCACGATTCCATCTGCATATGTTTTAGTGAATCATTGTGGGAATTTAACATGATGTATCAATAATAAACCATTAGGGCAAGGAAGAAACCTGCTGCCAAACACGAAGTCAATCGCCTCATATATGTTTCCTGCAAGCAGACACAAGTAGAAAAAGATGAGGTAAATTGATAACACCCGAAAACAACGTTTAAAAACATGAAAATGTTGTACTTCACTATCCGAAATATGCTCCAAGATAGGAAGACTGAATGTACCCCCACGGCTACTAAATGAGCTTGCTAATCTATATACAAATTCTACCCATGAATAACTCATCCGGATGGTAAATTGATAACCAAACAATAGAACTAGCAAACAAGATCATAAATTTGCTACTGATATCAAATCTGAGCTTTACTACTTTATTATTGTAAACACGGATACAAACTAAAACTCGGTATATAGGCCATGATATCCGACATAATTACTCATAATCCCAATGTCACTGAACAACTTAATCAGCTGAAACACCACCAATCTAATAATTGGGGAGAGCGGAATAAGCAATTTCATCCTTGATAGTCTAATGAACCAAAGTCAGCAGCGAGTGATCAAATCAGTCTTATAGCAACCAACATTACGAGCTCGGTTCCCGGATTAAACAATGCTAAAAACTTAAAATAGTTTCATAATCTTAAACTTAAGATTCTATAACAACAATACAACATTTAAAATACAAACTTCAAAGGGTTTCGATTATCAGCCGCCTATATGGAAAGAACAATGAGAAATTTACCTTCTTTGTTGGTAATTCATAATTAATCAAAACACGAGCCAACATTGGAGATTCTCCAGAAGCAAGAAGAGGAAGGCAGGCATCGGTTACGACGATCATACAGGATTTCTGCTCTTCTTTTTCAATTTCATGACCATCTCCTGTCTGAACCTTAGCATGTTGGCTCCATTTCATCGTTGCTTCCCTGAATTTCTCCAAAATTGAACTTCGTTCTGCTTCAGCTTGGTCGCTGTACTGGCATATATAGAAATAAATAAATAAATATAAATTAATAGTATAAAATTGAAAATCAAGCTGTTATCATAATGCAACAAATTTACCAAACAGGACAAGGAAATGTAAGGGAGATCCGAGACGGCGGAGCAGACGGCGTCGAGCTCGTCACGTGAGTTGCAGCAGAGTACTATCGGAAGGCACGTGCGTCTACCCGCCACTCCTAGGAGATCAATTAACGTCTCCTGCGAATTTCGATTCCGTTTGTTTTAATTCAAAATTTAGGGAAAATGAAAATCTGAAGGTTGATCGAAAAATTAATGGGATAGAAAGAGAGAGTGTGGACCATTTTGAAGTGGAGCCTGTCGACGGCCACGTAGAAGTGTTGGATTTGATTGGAAGAACTGCAAATTCATGAAATTAATCGAAAAAATGCGATGAAATTTAAATTTTATTGGATCGAGTAAATAAATGGGGAAACAAATACCTGGAATTAGAAGGGGGTTGAGAGGGAGGAGATGAAGCTTCGGTTGCATCAATAGCCATGGTATCTTTCTCTTTGTGCTTCAAAGTACTGTGTTAATCGTCGATTAACTCGGACTCTGTTTGAGTTAACTCAACCAGGAATAAGCCCAGCGAGGAATTTCAGCAGTTCACTCTCAAAACGATGACACCCAGCTTTAGTAATTGATGACGTGTTAGTTCCTAAATTGATATAATAACACATTTAGTACTTTAACATTTTCATGACTTATAAATTTAGTATTAATTTTAAATAATTTAACAAATTTAACCTTCTAAACTTATAAATTCTATCAATTTAATCATCACACAACTATTTTTTTTTTGAACATTTCTTATCTAGAGAATGTCGGAGAGAAAATATATTTATAATGAGTAATGAACTCATAACATAGAAGAAGGGATTGATGTTAACTAGATAGTTTATTATTGCACCAAAAATTTGTTGACACCAACGTCATTTTTAACTGTCCACTGAACAAATAAAATCAAAGGTAAAATGTATACTACGCGCTTCTTTAAGCTTGTTTCATATCTAAAGCAAGAATTAAACTCTTAATTATTGGTTGAAATAAGAGAGGTTTTTCACTTAGATCTCATGGTTGAATTTTTTTATTATGATATAAAAACCGATAATACTTAATTTAAAATTTAGGTAGAGTCTAATGAAATGAGAGTCATGAGACCTATAAACTTCTTTTTCAATATTTTACATTTTCGCATTAAAGTTTAATCTTATAACCAAACATAATAGTATCACATTTGAACCAAACAAGTTAATGAAATATTTTCAATAATATCTCAAATAATCTTATATTTTGATATTGTTAGTTTCAAAAAGAATAATGTTACATTTTCATTGAATCAAATGTCCTAAGAGACAAATCTTAAGCTTCCTCACTGATTTTGCTTATTTTGTTACTCATATTTAAAATATTGTCGATATATTATCTATGATAATCTATTTTTTAAAGTTGACAATAATATTCACTTGGTAAAATGATGATATAAAAAAATTAATAAAAAAATAGATTTTATTAATTAGTCTCGTAAACGACGTGATGAGAAGAGCTCATGATATAATTTTTCGTGCTTGGGTGATAAAAGAACATGCAATTAAAGTGCAAATTAAGTGTCAAAAGATGTCTCAATTCATGTCTTCCATTTAAGCAAAAACATAACCTTAATTACTCCAAAACCCCATGTTCCTTTCACTAAAGCTAATGACTAATTTGTCTGCCCATGAATACAAAAAGCTAAGCTCAATTTCGTCAAGATGAAGGATTCTCCATTAAAGAGAAATAAAGAAAGAAAAGCTGCAATCATCATCATATAGTTCAGCAGAAACTAAAGTACCTTAAACAATGTAAAATTGGGTTTTCCCTTTTTATGAAAATTGTGACCAAACATCATAATTGCTGTTTGTTGATGTTCGGTTACATTGATGACAACTTTAGTACTTTGTCGTTTTTCAGTTTCCCAGTAGCTGAAAAACACGGGACAAACATCCATTACAGTCTCATGAGCTTTGCCGCACGGAACAAGCAACCACCTGCGCCCATTGCCTCAGCTTTGTCTTCACCATTTGTGGATTATCACCTTTACACACAAAAAAGGAATAAAAACAAAAAAGAAATCCCAACAAAATTAGGCTGATTTCAAACTGATCATATTAGATGAATTTGTTACTTACCGATTCCGATACTGTAGGCTCTGGTAAGTAGCAAATTCATAATATCGTAATCGGACCGATCCAAGTTGTAGGTGATATATATTGATATGAGTTGAATTTGTTACTTACCGGGGCCAAAGATGGCGTGGGGACTGCCTATAGGGGATGAAATATTGCTGTCAGAATCCGACGCAGATGAAGGAGACGGCGCCGTATGCTTTGAGATGGTGTCGTTGTAGTTCTTGTTAACAGCCTGGTAAAGACCAAGAGCAGGCAGAGTATCAGACAGACGTTGATCCGGTGCTTCAGGGGAATCAAACCCGAACCCCAACTCAATACAAGCCTTGAGCTCATCGAGGTCTTCGTCTGTCACGCTCTTGCTTCGTTGCTTCTTTCTGTTTCCTTTCTTTCTAAGCCAGGCCTCGTTTCGGATAATGTCCGGTGACCATGATTGCTGCTTGTAGAGAGGAATCAGAGGTGGTGATCGCGGCGGTTGTACTGATTCTAGTGCTTGTAGTAGTTTTTCTCTTGGTGGAGGGGGTGGGGAGGGTGGTTGTGGCGACGCCGCGTGACTAGGATAGGACATGGATTCAGCTGCTCCGAGGAGGTCCGGGGGGACCATGCCCGCTGGGGGTGGGGGAAGCTCTATGGCTGATTGGCTGGAGTGGGTTTTGGGGTATGTTTTTAGAAGGGAGGTTAATGGTTGATGAGATATAAAAGGTGGTGAGATAGTGGTTTGGTGGGGTTTGCGGGTCAGGGGTTCAAGCTGAGGGCCTTCGTATTTTTTTAAGGTGATTACAAATAGTATTTATTCTGAATATACTATCTTAACTATTATCAAATGCATGCTCAATCACCCTACTATAACAGTTGGTGTTTGAACTCGTGATCTTTAAGAAAGACAAGTTGGTTCATGCATATACATAGTTACATACATATAAATATTAATCTTGGCCAAAAAACACATAAATATTAATGATTAAGATTAATCGTTTTATTCGTAAAAGTGTATACATTATCAAATAATTAAAAATATGTATAAAAAAATATTATCTTATAATTATTACTATTAAAAAAACATATAAATATAAATTATATTAAAAATATATATGTGGCAAATCTAATCAGGATGACATGTCTTATACTTATTTATTTGGTCTTAAAAGAAGGGTTAGTAGTTCCTTGGAAGATAATTATCTAATAGGGTTGAAATGGTCCATGTCGATTTTAAAATAAGAAATAATTTTTTTGTGTATTTGTTTAACGATCTAACTAAAGATTTTAAACCTGAGATCTTGGCTAGATTGAAAGATATATTATTTTTTGTTTACAAGTTAAAAAGTATTGTTTATGTTACGTTTAGAAGTGTTATGTTTTAGTACATGAGTAAGCATGGATGAAATGTATGATTTTATGTGAGAGATGTGAATTATTAAGAAGTTGTATTAAAAATATAAGGCGTGAAATTACAGAAATTTAAAAGTTTAAAATTAAATTACTAATAAAAATATTTAAAAAATACCTAACCTATAAAAAATTTAAAACTTTTAAGAGGAGGCAAATATCCCTCGGCACCCCTCAATTCATTCCCACCTAGCAATAAACTAACTTTATTTTTATGAATATATATTGCTTATTTTTAGTCACTCTTATGACTCAGTTTGGGGAAAGAGAATGATAATAGGTAATATGTTTTACTTGAATTTTATTTACTTGTCTTTTAATTTTAAATTTAGATTTTATTTCATGAATAAATGATCATATCGGTATTCAGTAATAACTAAGCTGTTCTTTATATTGATACCTATTTAACCAGACGTAGCATATATTTTGCAACTCGGAAATACTAACTTGTGTATTTCTTAAAAAAAGCACACATCACAGTTATATAAAAAAGAGTTATAATTACCGACAAGTTATTGAGAATGTCGAAATAGGATTGTGAATTCTGATTTGGGAATTTGGGAATTAACGGTGTATACAATACGGCACTGTGTTAATCAAGAAGAGAAAATAGAAACGGTATCGTTTCTTTATCAACAACTAAAACAAAGTAAAATGAATTGTATAAAACTGAGATAATGAGTTTGAAATACAAAGTGCCTTTATATAGGCTTAAAGAACCAAGAATCTAAATTTAACTAACTAAACAAACTGCCAGCTATCATCCTCTAATAGCCCCCCTCAAGTTGGAGCATATATGTTATGTATGCCCAACTTGAAGATAAGGGATTGAAAAACAGAAGGATGCAAAGGTTTGGTGAAGCAGTCCGCAAGCTGGTTATGAGTAGAAACAGGAAGAATTCTTATCAACTGCTGCTGCAACTTTTCACGAACAATATGGCAATCAATCTCTATATGTTTTGTTCTCTCATGCTGTATTGGATTCTCTGCAATTTTAATAGAAGACAGATTGTCACAAAAAATATTTGCAGGTTGTAAAGAAAAATGAAGATCAGAGAGTAAATAAATGAGCCACTGTATTTCACAAGTGACTGAAGCTAATGCACGATACTCTGCCTCACTGGAGGATCTCGAAATGGTTTGTTGCTTCTTAGACTTCCAGGAAATCAGTGCAGTGCTTAAGAAGACACAATACCCTGTGGTGGACTTCCTGGAATCAGGACATGATGCCCAATCTGAGTCAGAAAAGGCATTAAGCTGAATAGGATTATAAGTTGGAAAAAATGACCCTTGACCAATAGTTCTTTTCAAATATCTGAGAACTCTATGCAAAGCTGATAAATGGACATCAGTAGGGGCTGAAATGAGAAAGTTGTTGAACAGCATAGGAAATATCAGGCCTTGTATTAGTTAGGTAAAGTAACTTTCCTATAATTTTCCTATACAAGGTAATATCCTCTAGCAAAGAACCACTGAATTTTGAAATTTTAGTCTTAGGAACCATAGGTGTTGGAACAGGTTTGGAATCTATAAAACCAGTTTCTTCTAAAAGTTCAATTGTATATTTTCTTTGGCACAAGTTAACACCTTTAGAAGATCTAGCTACCTCAAAGCCTAGTGTTGAGTGTGTAAAAGTTCTATTATTTACACCTTTTTTAACCCATATTTTTGCTGCATTCAAGCATCATTGCATTGCATTTAGGTTAGTTTTCAGTAAAACATCACAAAGGGACTAAAAGCACGGATTCTACTAAAAGATGGCTATTTTTGCAGGTATCTGCCATAGTAGACGTTGAAGGCAGGCGCAGGGCAGAGAAGCAGAAGAGCTGAACTGGACAAGCAGACGAAGCTGCCATGGACCTGTCGTGACAGCATGGTGACAGCAGACTTATGAAGAGGAAAAGCAAAGTGGACCTCGATAGATAGAGAAAAATCTGCTCGTCTGTCGTGTGAAAGCCACATATTTTTCCAAGCCCCGGATCAAAAGATATGTCAAGCCAAAGCTCAAGGAAAGGAAATTCCCAAAAGCAAGGATGCGGCTGGAAAGTATGAGTCTTTAGAGATTAGTCTTTATTATAATCTTACTTTTAATTAAAGTTGTAATCCTTGTTACCTTAGAGGACTTGAGCCCAAAGCTTATATAAGGGCATAGATTTAACCTAGGAGGAAGAACCGATTACCCCATAACCGAAACCAAACCCCTGCCGTCCACCCGTCACCGACATGTTCTAAATCCCCCCTAGGGCTACGGGTTGTTTTGTAAAGTAGTTGCAAGGGTTGCTTTGTTTTTAGGATTTTTCAGTTCAATAAAATAAACTTCAAGTTCTCTTATTTTGGTTTTAATATCTTGCAAGAGCATCGGGAGAGCATTGTGAGGTTATCCATTTACTTAGCATCGGGAGAGTTAAGTATACGAAAGAGATAAGAGCGCGTTCTCTAGTTTATAGTTGAACCATCTCGTGCCTAGGGATAGGGCGAGGTTAAGTGGCTAAGGAAGAATTCATACACATCGGTGTTCATCCTTCGATTCACGCCGGGAGGTATCATCAAAGACGTGATCATCGACAGACTTGTGCCTAGGGATAGGGCAAGGCAGATCTGGGATTCTTGCCAAGCTTGAAGTACGGAGTTAGTGTTCGCTGCCGCGACAGCTAACGGACAGCCGCCGCGACAGGTGCTGTCGGCGACGGGCGCGACGACAGAACTGGAGATCCTAAGCAATTCAATACCTGCACTACTGAGCAACTCAATACCAGCCCATTCTCTCTATCCTGATTTCTCAATTCTTTATTTTACGTTTTTACCTTATTATTCTCGTGACAACTCTTAATTATTTCCTTTACTTTCGTGCAGTAAACAAGGTGAAGTCATTAACCCAATCCTTGTGGAGACGATATCCGATACTTCGTATCACTTTACTACTTGCGTCGTGTACACTTGCACTACAATTGCGATAGACTATTTTACACGCAACAAGTTTTTGGCGCCGTTGCCGGGGATTGGCAACATAACTACACCTTTCTTTTATTGCACTTTTCGTTTTTGTTTTTTTTTTCTTTTAATTTTTTTTTCGTTAGTACTTTAAACTCTTGCTTTTCACAAGGTTATCTTGTTTATGCACAGATCTAAAAGAGGCGAAGATCCTGAGTATAAATTAGATCCGGAAATCGAACGTTCCTTCAATCTCAAGAAACAACTTCGCCACCTTTTAGACAGGAACGAGTACCTTGAGGAACAGCTAGAGAAGATGGCCCGTAATCCGCCCGCTGGTGATGGTGTACCGCCTGTCGGCGACCCGCCCGCAGCAGCTAGACGACGGTCATGTCGTGACTACATGCTGAACGATCATGTAGAGCTGGAGACCACATTGCCGGATATTGATGTTGATAACTTCGAACTCAAGCCTGTCATGTTTAGTATGATCAACAACGCCGGGCAGTTTAGTGGTGCTGTGACAGAAGATGCTAGGGAGCATCTCAAAACGTTCCAGGAGATCTGTGGTTCGTTTAGACTGCCAGGAGTTAATCCGGAGATACTGAGGCTTCGGTTATTTCCCCATTCATTGAGGGACAGAGCTAAAACTTGGTGGAATAAACTTACACCGGGTTCTATTATGACTTGGGCAGATCTAACTCGTGAATTCTTATCTCGTTTTAATCCTTCGCATTTATCTGAGCGATTACGTAACGAAATTGCTACTTTTCAACAGGAAGATGACGAGCCAATGCACGAGGCCTGGGACAGGTTTACTACTCTTCTTCGGAACTGCCCAATGCATGGATTTCCCGTCTGGAATCAGGTAACTAAGTTTTATAATGCTGCTAACTTACAAACTCGCATTCGAATTGATTCTGCAGCAAATGGACTATTATTGGATAAAGATCCGGACGAGGCATTGCAAGTTTTGAAAAATCTGGCTAAGAATGAGGAGCAGTTTCCGACTGCAAGAAGAGGGGGTAAACGGGTACTTGCTGTCAAGGACTATGAAGCCGACAGCACTATGAAATCACAGGTAGCATTCCTTACTAAAGCAATGAAACGATTATTAAATGAAGATGAATTACAAGGATTTGCTGTCGAGGAAGTTTGTACTATCTGTGAGGGAAATCATAGTAGGGATGAGTGCCCTATAAATGTAGAAGAGGGAAAATATGTTGGAAATTACAAGCCGAACTACAATTCCAACAACTACAACCCTAATTGGAGGAAAGATCCCAAATTTTCCTGGAGTAATCCTAACAATGCTCTGAATCCGCAAGCGCATCATCAGAATCAGGGGGGTCCTAGATTGTTGACGTGACAGCAACTGCCGCTGCAGAACCTGCCGCAGCACCTGCCGCCGCAGCAACAACAGCAGCCACCACCTGCCACGAGTAGCATATTGGAGCAGACTCTGGCCACCTTTATGTCTCAGACTGGTACGTATATGGAGAATATCAATCAGTTTGTCAAGAAGACGGAAACCTTTATGGATGAAACCAAGATGAGAATGACAAATCATGAGGCTACCTTGAAATCTCTAGAGACACAAATGGGTCAGGTGTCGCAGCATATTAAGCCAAGGCAGAATGGAGGTTTCCCTAGCAATACTGAAAATGCTAGACCGCCCCCACATGAGCAATGTAAGGCGATTACTACTAGGAGTGGGAAAAAGTTACCAGGGCCAGAAAAAAAAGCTGAAACAGAAAAGGAACCCGCCTTGGAAAAACCTGCCGAGGAAGCTGACCCGACAGGTGATAAACAGACTGCTGCCGATGAGCCTGTCACGACAGCAGAAGCGACAGAGGAGAAGAAAGATGAATACCGTCCTCAGATTCGCATGCAGTGGGAAGGACGTATTGCTGATTACCGTCCCCCACCACTTTTTCCTCAACGGATACAGCAAGCTAAGCATGAATCTCAACTTAAAAAGATTTATGATATTTTTAAACAGGTTCATATTAATATTCCGTTGTTAGATGATGTTAGGGAGATGCCCGGTTATGCTAAATTTCTCAAGGATGTTATGTCGAAAAAATCTAAACTTGGGGAATTTGAAACGGTAAGGATGCAAGAAGGTTGCATGAGTATTCTTCATCGGCAGCCACCCCAGAAAAAGAAGGATCCGGGGAGCTTCATCATACCTTGTGTAATCGGCGACAAATTCGTGGGTAAGGCACTTTGTGATCTTGGAGCTAGTGTTAATCTAATGCCCAAATCTGTTTTTCAGAAATTAGGTATTGGCAAGGCGCGGCCCACGACAGTTACCCTACAGCTAGCCGACCGCTCTTACGTTCACCCCGAGGGAAAAATTGAAGATATTTTGGTAAGAGTGGATAAGCTTATTTTTCCTGCTGACTTTCTTATTTTAGATTGTGAGGCAGATGAGAACGCACCAGTCATCCTTGGGCGACCCTTCTTAGCCACGGGAAGATCATTGATTGATGTGGAGAAAGGAGAACTCACCATGCGCGTAAACGATCAAGAAATTAAGTTGAATGTTCTCCAAGCAATGAAACATGCTGATGTGGACGAGGAATGCAAGGCCATCATTGAGGTGACCTTTGATTACCCCTGCATCAGGTCGGGCTGCCGTGATATAAAATTTGGTCACTGCTGCGACAGCCACCTACAAGCCTGTCACGACAGCGACGACGACAGCGACGACGACAGCACCGACGACAGCAACTCCTCTGAATCCGATACATCTGATACTGAAGGTCATGAGGAGGTAAACTGGTTAGACCATCGTCCAGGTAAGTTATTCGAACCCTTGAATTACACTTCGGATAACCATTTAATCCAAAAGCCCTCTACTGTTGAACCACCTGTCTTAGAACTTAAGCCCCTGCCAGGGCAGCTTAAATATGCTTATCTTGGTTGCAATGATACACTGCCCGTAATCATCTCTGCTAAGCTGCCACAGGAACAGGAACGACAGCTAATCGGCATGCTAAGGCAGCACAAGAAGGCGATTGGATGGACGATAGCAGACATACAGGGCATTAGTCCGGCGATATGCATGCACAAAATCCTCCTAGAAGAAGATCATAAGCCGACTATTGATGCCCAAAGGCGGTTAAACCTTGCGATGAAGGAGGTAGTGCGTAAAGAGATAATTAAATGGTTAGATGCTGGTATTATTTACGCCATCTCCGACAGCAAATGGGTAAGCCCGGTGCAATGTGTTCCCAAGAAAGGAGGAATGACCGTGATAACCAATGAGAACAATGAGTTAATCCCAACCAGGACTGTGACCGGTTGGAGGGTTTGTATGGACTATCGGAAGCTTAACAAAGCTACCCGAAAGGACCACTTTTCTTTACCCTTTATTGATCAAATGCTTGATAGATTAGCGGGTAAATCTTATTATTGTTTTCTTGATGGTTATTCAGGTTATAACCAAATTGCTATTGCACCGGAGGATCAAGAGAAAACGACTTTCACATGCCCCTACGGAACATACGCATTTAGGAGGATGCCGTTCGGCCTCTGTAACGCACCTGCCACCTTCCAAAGGTGCATGATGGCAATATTCTCCGACATGGTAGAGGACTTCCTAGAAATTTTCATTGATGATTTTTCCGTCTTTGGAGACGATTTTGAGAGCTGCCTCGGCAACCTTCAAAAGGTACTTGAAAGATGTGAAAAAGCTAATCTTGTTCTCAATTGGGAAAAATGCCATTTTATGGTAGATGAAGGGATAGTTCTAGGCCATAAGATTAGCTGCCGTGGAATAGAAGTTGACAGGGAAAAGATTGAAGTCATTGAGAAGTTGCCGCCGCCAACCACTGTCAAGGGCATTAGGAGTTTTTTAGGGCATGCGGGTTTTTATCGGAGATTCATCGCAAATTTCTCGAAAATCACGAAGCCCCTATGCCATCTCTTAGAGCAAAACCGACCCTTTGACTTTAATGAAGAATGTACTGAAGCATTCAAGGTTCTGAAGGAAAAGTTAGTGACAGCCCCCATAGTACAGCCACCAGACTGGACACAGCCATTCGAGATCATGTGTGATGCTAGTGACTATGCTGTCGGGGCAGCACTTGGGCAGCGCAGAGATAAGCTGTTTCATGTCATATACTATGCCAGCAAGACGTTAAATGACGCCCAAGTGAACTACACCACCACAGAAAAGGAGCTGTTAGCTGTGGTGTTCTCCATCGACAAGTTTCGTTCTTACATACTTGGAACGAAGGTAATAATACACACCGACCATTCTGCCCTCAAGTATTTGTTCGCAAAGAAGGATGCAAAGCCTAGGTTGATACGATGGATCTTGCTATTACAAGAGTTCGACCTTGAGATCAAAGACAAAAAGGGGACAGAAAATCAGGTGGCAGACCACTTGTCGAGGTTAGAAAAGGGACAGAGTCTACCAATAGACGAGACAAACATACTGGAGACCTTCCCTGATGAGGAGCTCTTTGCTGCCGCAATCGCTGTCGCGACAGCCATGGCGGCAGGTAAGTCTTCTAACCTTCCCTGGTATGCTGATTTCGTTAATTTTATAATTAGCGGAATATTACCTTCTGATCTTAATTATCAAGCAAGGAAGAGGTTTTAAAATGATGTTAAGCATTATTATTGGGACGAACCTCTTCTTTTCAAAATGTGCGCAGATCAGGTTATAAGAGGTGCGTACCACAAGAAGAACAAGAAGACATTCTCCATCACTGTCATGCTTCACAATATGGAGGTCACTTAGGAGGCAATAAGACTGCTGCCAAGGTGCTGCAGTCAGGGTTCTACTGGCCGACACTATATAAAGATGCACAGGAATTTTACAAAAACTGTGACAGGTGCCAGCGGACAGGTAACATCTCGAGGAGAAACGAGATGCCACTGCAGAATATTTTGGAAGTCGAAATCTTCGACGTTTGGGGGATAGATTTTATGGGACCTTTTCCATCTTCGTGTGGAAATCTTTACATCCTCCTAGCAGTGGATTATGTCTCCAAGTGGGTAGAAGCAATCGCAACTCAAAAGAATGATGCCAAAACGGTCCAAAAGTTTTTGCACAAAAATATTTTTTCTAGATTTGGCATCCCTAAGGCGATTATCAGTGATGAAGGGAGACATTTTGACAATAGGGTAATTGCTGCCGCTTTGAAGAAATATGGTGTCAAGCACAGGATCGCGACAGCATACCACCCACAGACCAATGGACAGGCTGAGATATCCAATAGGGAAGTGAAGAACATTCTTGAAAAGATGGTCAAACCAACTAGGAAAGATTGGTCTTTACTTCTGAATGATGCATTATGGGCATACAGGACAGCTTTCAAGACTCCATTGGGCATGTCTCTATACCGACTGATTTATGGGAAAACCTGTCACTTGCATGTCGAGATCGAGCACAAAGCATATTGGGCAATCAAGGCAGTGAACATGGACTTGGACAAGGCAGGCCAGAAAAGGTTATTAGATCTGAACGAGATTGAAGAATTACGGACAATGGCCTACGACAATGCAAGAATTTACAAGGAAAAGACTAAGAAGTGGCATGACAAGAAACTGCTGCCACGACAGTTCTGCCCAGGGCAGCTTGTGTTGTTGTTTAATTCCAGACTTAAACTCTTCCCAGGAAAGCTAAAGTCTAGATGGTCCGGCCCATTCCAAGTAATACAAGTTTTTCCCCATGGTGCCATCACAATTCAATCATTAAAAGACGGGCACCAATTCAAAGTCAATGGACAGCGCCTCAAGCATTATCAGGGGACTGAAGCCCCAGGAATACAGGAAGTGGTTACTTTAGGAGACGCCCCACAAGGCATCCCTAATTTAACCTAAGTTTTATTTTTATTTTTTTTATTTTTATTATTTATTAGGAATTAGGTTTATTTTATTCGAATAATGTTTTATTTTTCTAATTTCCGTTTTTAGGTAATAAAGGAGTCAAGAAGAAGAGGAGAAGTGACCCAAGCCCACCGCCCATCCATTAGCCCAATAAAACCCATTTATGGAAACCTGACGTTTCGGCTGCCGCCGCGGACGGATATGACAGGCTGTTAATAGACTGACATGTCAGACGCGTCAGACACGCTAAATCCCAACAGTCGCTCCGTTTTTCACGCCTGCCGTTATAGCATTAACCGGGCAGCACCTCGACCGCTATAAAACCCCGTTTTCATTTTTCTCACTTCTGCTTATTCTTCCTTGCTTTCTCCCCTAATTTTTATTTGCTTTCTTTATTTTCACAACCCTTGCAACTAATATGTCGTCTAGACAGACCCACCGCAGTGCTGCCTCCACCTCACCACCAGCAGTTGGGACAGTGGCAGCAGCTCCGATGTTCAGCTCGTGGAGCAACCTGTCCCCGAACCTGCCTCTGAACCTGCCCAGCCTCCTTCACAGCCCAGACGCCGCCGGCAGATCCGAGTCAGCAGCAGCAGCGAGGATAGCGACTGAAAATTTAAGTTTTTATTTTCTCTTATTGCTGCCTGCTTTTATCTTTTGTGATGTACTTTTCTTTTCATGTTTTTGTTTTTCTGTCATTTTGCATTGAGGGCAATGCAACCCTTGAGTTTGGGGGTGGCAACCCTCCATCATTAATGGAGTCTTAAGTACATCTTTTTATTATTTGTTGTATCTTTTATTTATTTAATTTAAGGTTAAAAAAAAATCAGAAAAGATAAAACTGTTGGCTTAAAACTGTGAAGTTAACTTACCTGTCATGACAGCTCTGTCGTGGCAGCATCTTTAGGACAGGTTAAGGAGAAGTTTAGAGCATTTCTATAGTTCTGAAAACTTAAACACTTTTGTGACTGTTATATTGCTTAGATTTCTTTTAGCCAAACTAGAATAGGAAGCTTAGAACTTGAATAGCCCCTAGAGGTGCCTAACACTGGCTCTAGGAAAGAAGTTTAGCAAAAAGAAAATCAAAAACCTAGAGGTGCCCGAAACCGGCTCTAGGAAGCTAACTAGAGGTGCCCGAAACTGGCTCTAGAAAAATTTAGCTTGAAAATAGAAGATAAAGAAGCATGAAAATGTGCCTTCTAAAAAAATAAACTTTGGCATAAAAATTCGAGTGAAGAAGTTGAATATTCTAGTGGAACTAAGAGAGTCTTAGCATATAACTGTTCACAAGCATGCACACACTGCACGAGAGCTATAGGGAGATTCCGGACAGATCCTAACCTTTCCGACAGGTTGCTGCCGCCATAGAGAATGAGCGACGGGTAAGGGACAATTCACTGTTTGAAGGCCAACACAAAAAAAAATTTCTTTCTTCATTGCTTGAGGGCAAGCAAAAACTTGAGTTTGGGGGTGTGTTGAGTGTGTAAAAGTTCTATTATTTACACCTTTTTAACCCATATTTTTGCTGCATTCAAGCATCATTGCATTGCATTTAGGTTAGTTTTCAGTAAAACATCACAAAGGGACTAAAAGCACGGATTCTACTAAAAGATGGCTATTTTTGCAGGTATCTGCCATAGTAGACGTTGAAGGCAGGCGCAGGGCAGAGAAGCAGAAGAGCTGAACTGGACAAGCAGACGAAGAAGACGAAGCTGCCATGGACCTGTCGTGACAGCATGGTGACAGCAGACTTATGAAGAGGAAAAGCAAAGTGGACCTCGATAGATAGAGAAAAATCTGCTCGTCTGTCGTGTGAAAGCCACATATTTTTCCAAGCCCCGGATCAAAAGATATGTCAAGCCAAAGCTCAAGGAAAGGAAATTCCCAAAAGCAAGGATGCGGCTGGAAAGTATGAGTCTTTAGAGATTAGTCTTTATTATAATCTTACTTTTAATTAAAGTTGTAATCCTTGTTACCTTAGAGGACTTGAGCCCAAAGCTTATATAAGGGCATAGATTTAACCTAGGAGGAAGAACCGATTACCCCATAACCGAAACCAAACCCCTGCCGTCCACCCGTCACCGACATGTTCTAAATCCCCCCTAGGGCTACGGGTTGTTTTGTAAAGTAGTTGCAAGGGTTGCTTTGTTTTTAGGATTTTTCAGTTCAATAAAATAAACTTCAAGTTCTCTTATTTTAGTTTTAATATCTTGCAAGAGCATCGGGAGAGCATTGTGAGGTTATCCATTTACTTAGCATCGGGAGAGTTAAGTATACGAAAGAGATAAGAGCGCGTTCTCTAGTTTATAGTTGAACCATCTCGTGCCTAGGGATAGGGCGAGGTTAAGTGGCTAAGGAAGAATTCATACACATCGGTGTTCATCCTTCGATTCACGCCGGGAGGTATCAACAAAGACGTGATCATCGACAGACTTGTGCCTAGGGATAGGGCAAGGCAGATCTGGGATTCTTGCCAAGCTTGAAGTACGAAGTTAGTGTTCGCTGCCGCGACAGCTAACGGACAGCCGCCGCGACAGGTGCTGTCGGCGACGGGCGCGACGACAGAACTGGAGATCCTAAGCAATTCAATACCTGCACTACTGAGCAACTCAATACCAGCCCATTCTCTCTATCCTGATTTCTCAATCCTTTATTTTACGTTTTTACCTTATTATTCTCGTGACA
Source organism: Hibiscus trionum (assembly GCA_030270665.1). Lineage (NCBI taxonomy): Eukaryota > Viridiplantae > Streptophyta > Magnoliopsida > Malvales > Malvaceae > Hibiscus > Hibiscus trionum. Next base: position 23,906,862 of record BSYR01000006.1, on the reverse strand, counting down.
ACTCTTAATTATTTCCTTTACTTTCGTGCAGTAAACAAGGTGAAGTCATTAACCCAATCCCTGTGGAGACGATATCCGATACTTCGTATCACTTTACTACTTGCGTCGTGTACATTTGCACTACAATTGCGATAGACTATTTTACACGCAACACCTAGAAAGTATTTTAAGTCCCCTAGGTCTTTAATTTTAAAGGAATCATGTAAGAAGGCCTTTATTTTAGAAATTTCAGCTAAGTCAGGGCTTGCCAAGATGATATCATCAACATAGACAACTAAAACAAGAAAAGAAGAACCACTACCCTTAGTGAACAAGGAAGAATCTGCAGAGGATTGCTTAAAACCCTGAGCTAAAAGAACAGTGGTCAACCTTTCATTCCACTGCCTGCTGGCTTGCCTTAGGCCATAAAAACTTTTGTTTAGTTTACAAACTAGTTTAGAATTAGCAGAAGAAAAACCAGGGGGAGGTAGCATATAGACTTCTTCAGTAAGGAAACCATGCAAAAAAGCATTGTTTATGTCAAGTTGCTGTAAAAACCAGTTTTTAGAGGCAGCAATGGCAATTAAGGTTCTAACAGTTATTAACTTTGCAACAGGACTGAAAGTGTTAAGAAAATCAACTCCATTTTGTTGAGTATAGCCTTTGACCACTAATCTAGCTTTATAGCGTTCCAAAGTTCCATCAGATTTAAGTTTAGTCTTATAAACCCATTTACACCCTATAGTTTTCTTATTAGGAGGAAGATCAACTAAGGTCCAAGTATTATTCTTTTCTAAAGCAGAGATTTCCTCTTCCATAGCCTGTTTCCATTCCTTATACAAAACAGCTTCCTTGTAGTTTTTAGGTTCTTTTAAAATGGTTATATTATTTATATAACTCAGATGATTATCGGAAACATGCTGATAGGATAAAACAGTTGCAAGAGAATGAGGTGTCTTTTGATTTGAAACAACTTTAGAAGACTGTTTTGGTAAGGAAACTTGGTAGTCACTAAACTTCTGAGGAAGTTTAGAAACTCTAGATGGCCTAGTGACTAGAGGAATATCAACAGAATGTTGTTTAGAATGATTATGAACAATATGATTATTTGGTTCAGCAGAAGGAACATTATCAGCATTTAAGGTCTTATCAGTCCTTAAAACTGTATCAGTGGAATCAGCAAGAATAGGAGATACAGAATCAATGCTATCATCAAAGCTATGAGTAGCAGAATTATCAGTAGAACCATGAGACACAGGAGATAAATCAAAATTTTGAACTTTATCAGTATGATCATCACTAGCATTCTGAATAGGATTTGAAGAATCTTGAAGAATTTTATTTTCATAACTGGGTAAAACAATATTATCCAAGGGTTGTAATTTAGAGTTTTCTTTAAAAGGAAACATGTTTTCAACAAACTTAACATCCCTTGAGATAAAAAAACTCTTAGATTCAAGATTAAACAGTCTATATCCCTTAACATTTTTAGGAAAACCAACAAATACACACCTAATAGCCCTAGGATGTAACTTAGTAGCAGCCTTAGGAAGGACACTAGCATAAGCTAAGCAACCAAAAACTTTCAGATTGTCAATTAATGGTTTAGAACCAAACAAAACTTCAAAAGGAGATTTATGTTTTAAAAGAGGAGTAGGAATCAAGTTTATGAGATAAGCACTATGAACAACACAATCCAGCCAAAAATTTAAGGGTAAAGATGCATGAATTCTTAAAGACCTAGCCACCATTAAAAGGTGTTGATGTTTCCTCTCAACTACACTGTTCTGTTGAGGTGTGTAGTTACAAGAGTTTTGATGAATAATTCCAGTAGAGTTATAGAATTCCAGCATCTCAAACTCCCTAGCATTATCAGTTCTAATGCACTTAAGTGTTTTAGAAAATTGTGTCTTAACCATGGAACAAAAATTAATTATATGACTCTTAACTTCTGATTTTAATTGCATAGGAAAAATCCATGTAAACCTACTCTTGTCATCAACCACAGTTAAAAAATAAGAATATTCATGCACAGATTTAATAGGGAAGGGCCCCCAAACATCCATGTGAACAAGATCAAAAACTTCACTGCTAACAGAATTACTTGTAGGAAAAGCTAATCTTTTCTATTTAGCTAAATGACAAACTTCACAATTAGAAATCACCCCAATAGGTATATCATCATACATATCAGTAAAAATACTCATTCTACCCTGAGAAGGGTGTCCTAATCTAGCATGCCATTTAAGAAAGGAAACAGTAGAGTTAACAGAAGAACATACAGCATTTGCAAGATTGCACTTATCCACTTCAAGAAAATATAAGCCATTTGCTTGCTTAGCTAAACCAATCATCCTCCATTAGATGATATCCTGTATAACACAAAAACCAGCATTAAAAATAACAGAGATATTACCAGACTTAACTAGCTGAGAAACAGATACTAAATTAAAACCAAAATCTGGTATGTGAAAAACATTAAGCAATTGTAAAGAATCATTGAATTGAACTGTACCAACATGCTTAACTTGAACCAAATGGTTATTAGATAATCTTACAAATTTACCAGAAATTTCTTTGTAATCAATGAAACAATCTAAGGTATTTGCAATATGATCTGTGGCCCCTGAATCTAAAATCCAGGGGGTCAAAACACTAATGTCAGAGGAACAAGTAGAGAAAATAGAAGGGACCATACCCGAGTTACCTGAGTTTAAAGCAGCTCGTTCTTGAGAATCATCAGAAGACAAAATCATGTTCACATTTGAGTCCTTATTGAACTGACCAGGAGAACTAGCAATTCTACCTTTGTCATTGATCAAGCTTAAAATGCTGTCATACTGCTCCTTAGTAAACTTAACAAGATTGTCATCCTTAGGACTATCTTTGATCAAACTACCAGTATCAAGAAGATCACCAGCAGAGCAAACATGATTTGTCCTATTGGAACTAAAATTTCTAGCCTTATAACTTGGTGGATAACCATGTTTCTTGTAGCATTTGTCTACACTATGCCCATACATCCCACAGAAAGAACATAAAGGTTTCTTACTTCCAGGATACCCCTTTTTAAAGCCAACAGAACGATCTTGTCTAGTATCTTGCCTAGCAGAATATCTATCAGCCAAGAAAGCACTGGATTCAACAGAAACACTCGAATTGATGGACCTTTCTTGTTGTACAACTATAGAAAAAACCTCATTAATTTTAGGCAATGGTTTCATCATCAGAATCTGTGACTTTTGCATAGAGTAATTATCATTCAAACCTCGCAAGAAACGGATAAGAAAATCTTGTTTCCTATACTCTAATGCAGAACAATCACATGCCATTAGAGGACGCAAATTGCAAATTTCATCCCATACGGTTTTCAATTGAGTATGAAAAGCAGTAACAGTCAAAGTACCTTGCTGAAGGGAATAAAAATCTTGGATTAAATCCGAGATTCTCATAACATCACCTTGATTAAAACGATCGAACAAATCTGTCCAGAGTTCCGAAGCACTATCGAACCATATCACACTCTGCGCGATTTCAGGGCTTAGGGCACGTTGGATCCAAGACAGCACCAGATTATTGCACTTCGTCCAGGCATCAAATCATGGGGCATCGGACCGCGGCTACGAAATTGAACCGTCGACGAACCCTAATTTATTCTTTGATATAAGACTCATCTTCATAGAGCGCACCCAAGGATGATAATTGGAGCCGGTTAACAGTGTCGAAGTTAGAACCAGCGCTGGATTCTCACCGGGATGGATATAGTAAGGATCGGTCAGATCGTCGTTCTTAAAACCTCTCGATCCTTCAAGTGCGGAAGAGACCTCTCTCGAATCTGATACCATATTGAGAATGTCGAAATAGGATTGTGAATTCTGATTTGGGAATTTGGGAATTAACGGTGTATACAATACGACACCGTGTTAACCAAGAAGAGAAAATAGAAACGGTATCGTTTCTTTATCAACAACTAAAACAAAGTAAAATGAATTGTATAAAACTGAGATAATGAGTTTGAAATACAAAGTGCCTTTATATAGGCTTAAAGAACCAAGAATCTAAATCTAACTAACTAAACAAACTTTCAGCTATCATCCTCTAATACAAGTGTTTGGTGTATTGGTAAGCCACGTTATACTCTTAAGGTGAAGACGTGAGTTTAAACTTTAGAGATAACATTGTTCGGAGAGAGAACCTTGCACCCCAAACATGGACCATAAGATGGATATGCAGGGACGAAGTCAGTATTTAAAGTTGGGAGGCAAACTATAAATATTTGAAAGTGAGGGGCAAATTCATAAACAAAACATTTTTTTAAAAAAACTAAATAGGGAGATAAGAGTGAAAAAAAATTCTTTGGGGGTGAGGGGAGAGATTGCCCCTCCCCACCCCCACATAGTTTCATCCATGATGATATGCATATTATAAAAAAAACAAAAATTATAATTTAATTTAATTTAAAAACACACTTTTTAGGAAAATAATTTGACGCACTAGCAGTAAAAAAAGAATTTCTTTACAACCAATGTATTTTTAAAGTTTAGGGTTAGAATTTTAAAGTTAATTTTTAAGGGTTAAAATTAGAGTTTAAAGTTTAATTTTTTAGTGTGTAAAGTTTTTTTTTGAATATGCTGGTGCGATGCAAGGGTAGCATCTGTTCAACTTTCTTAGTCTTTTCAAAGACGGCACACACAGCATGGCATTACTGGTGCTCGAACCCGGGTCCTAAGGGATGATAAACATCTACCTTTGCCACCAGGACACAAGGGGATGAGCTTAGTGTGTAAAGTTGAATGTCCTGAAATAACATGTAACATTAACCCACTTTTTATGAAGTAATATTACCATATAAGTTAATATATGATGTTTTATAACTCTTTTATTTGTAATTTAGACTTTAAAATTCTCATCATCTCTTTGTTTGTGTATTCAACACTGTTGTCAGAATTAAATTAAATCAATCGATTAAAAAGAAAATTGATAATATGACAAATGAGTAATGACATCAAATCAGATCTAAAATGAATCATTAAAATATCGAGAATGAGAGGAAACGGTTGAACCGGTTAAACAATATTATTTAAAAAAAATTATAAACCATTATTGAACTGATCATATCAAGAATAAATGATCTAATCATTGATTTAGTTCTTAAAACATTGATATCGTTAAACACCAATGCCATATTACATTAAATTTGTTGAATCGGAAGTGTAACCCCTCGCCCCGGTCCGGACGTTTGACCGGTCCGAGAAGACTACACGGGGAAAATCGATGTGAAACCTATTAAGGTCCCACCTCGGTTAGCAACCATAGAAAATTTCTTTTAACTTTATCTTATCTATAGACATTATTAAGTCCTATGTGAAACACGGCAGCGGAAACACAAACAATCCAACAACGACCATCCAAAACAACATTTTAAAACACATTTTAACCTTTTACAGCAGGCCGTATCGAAACGCCCTTAGGGAGTTTCGATACGCCTGGACTTAGTCAACAGGCCAGAGTCAACCCGATGAGACCGTTTCGAAATAGGGGTGACCCGTATCGAAACGACCCCAACGGTCAACTTCTCGTGGTCAACGAGATTTGACCGTTTCGGAACTCCATAGACCCGTTTCGGAACACCTTCATCTCGCCAATTTCTCAAAATTTCAGTAGCGAAAGTGTACCGAAACGGCCCCTACCCGTTTCGAAACGCTCGGCCAAAAACAAAGGGACCGTATCGAAACAGGGTAGCCCGTTTCGAAACGCCCCCTGTCTGCAGACTGGTTTTAGCTGTTTTAAGGCACAAGGGTGCCCCTAAACCCCACCAAAACCTCCAACAACATACAAACAACGATCCTAAGGCAAACCAACATATAAGCATGCTTGAACATCATCATAACAAGACTAAACACTAAGGCACAACATCACAAAGCCACACATCCATGAATACCATTAAAGGTGATAACTTCAACATGTCCAACACTTAGGCAAATCTAGATAGTAAAATATTGACATGGTTACAAGCATATCATACATCCTAAAAGCCAATTAACAAGCACAAACGAGGAGTCTAACATGCTCCTAAACCACATCAACAACAACATACTTCAAAACTCAAATCGCAACATCTATCACATTGCTTGACTATTATATTCTACAATTTAAAAATTCATACTTGAGCTAACCATAAGCAACTCTTGGAGGCCTTTCCTTGCCCTTACCACCCACAAACTACTGATCTGCATTGTCGAACAAAAAGGGAGCGTAAGCATAAAAGTTTAGTGAGGGTAAGCTCATAAAACAAACCTTCGACAATGCAGGGTCCAAGCACGATCAACAACCAAGATAAAATGCATGATCTTACCTCCGATCCGCAATAGCCAAAATAATCATGATGCATGAACATATTACCAAAATCATGTCATGCTCAACAAGTCCATAACCTCAACATATGGAAACACATATAACCAACACATGAGCAACATACTCCACAATCCGTATTGGCACCTAGCTATGACTCGAATACGCGGATAACCGTTGGAACTCACATCCAACAATACAATCATTACCTGACGCTGGGATTACACTCATCACCGTTCACGCGGAGGGGATTCCACTCATCTTCACGCCTCATTTCGCGCGGAGGGGATTCCACTCATCCTCAAGCCCGTCGATGGAATTCCACTCATCACCGACTAATATATAAAAGAAGATTTCCGGGCGAACCTGTACTCCATCTTGATGACTACCATCATCAAGACCACGCGCGCATTTTGACTCACGTGTGCACACTAAACATCCTAATGATCGATCATTTGTACCCAAGCATATTAGTGTCAATACTACACATTTTATTAATCTTTCACAATATCATTTCATAATACTTCCGTGCTTAGCACGTACTCACCATGACTTACTGTCATGCACAAACCACATATTCATGCCTAGCATGTACTCACCATGATCCTCGGATTATACAATCACCTCATGATATCATTTCACATGTCAACACCACATGTATAACACTAACACAATATCACATCATATCTCATGCATATGTATATCTCCATCACGTCTATCATCAACATGCATATAACAATGCATCAAACATTCCTCAACATACATGTATACAACGTATACATAACCAACACCATCACAATTTAACACGAGGCATAAACAACCATTAGAGAGTGCAACCAAAGTCTCTAATCAAAGCTTGGGATTAGGCTACCACTCTAATCCCAACTCTAGGTGGGTTTACCAAGCCTATCCTAGGTTCGCATGCTTGAACCAAATACTCAAAACCATTTTAAAAATATTTAACCACTCACCTAAGCTTCCAAGCTCCAAGCCAAGCAAGCAACCACCCTCAAGTTTCCGAATTTCCTCTCAATGCTTCACCGACCCAAGTTCTTGCTTCTAAACAACCTCAATACAATTCAAATAATCTCAAATCAGCCCAACATCAAAATACCAACCCAGAACACAATTCAAACACAATTTACAACGTTGCAAGCCATGAACAACCCCACATTTAATCAAACTCGGACAGCCCTAATAATCTTCCAAAATCTATGTTTCCAACACCTTTTACACCTACAAATGATCCCAAATCAACCCCTAACCATAGTACTACCAAAAGCCTATCAATTCCAACCTAAAACAACCCCCAAAACTCACCTAAAACCCCCCAAAAACCCCATTTATACCTAAATTCGGGAATTGCTCAAAACTATTCAAAATTCACATATGTGGTATCATTTAGTTCCTAGACTTCATAACTAACCATATTAAATCAAAACATTAGGTTTAGCAACACAAAGGCATCATTTTTAATCAAATCCTTTGAAATCTCCATTTCCAAAACTTTGACGAAAATAAAAACTAATGGTACTTTTGAAGAGAAGGAGTTGAGGAGAAGTCAAAAACGATGTTACCTTTCAAAAATGAGTTGAAATGGAGGAGCTTTTTGATGGAATAGTGATGGAGAGGAGAGAGCTCTATTTTCACGTTAAGTTGGGTGAGGAAGAGAGTGAATGGTGACTATTTGGTAGAAAGGGGATTTAAAATCAAAAGTTGGACTAATTACCAAAAAGGCCATTAATGAATGGCTATCTTCTTTCTTCTTTAAAAACTCTCTACTTTGCAATTCCTTCAATTCGGTCCAATTTCAAATGTTTATTTTTAAAACCCGAAACTTAAAAATATTATTTTAACTATAAAACCGAGCCCAAATAATATTAAAATATTATTTTCACCTAACCCCTAAACCCGGGTGTTACAGGAAGTCTTATGTTATTTACATAAGAATTTCTTTTGGAAAATTCTACAACGTGCGACGAACATCGATGAACACCACTATGATAAACACCGGTGAACACCATTAAATTAATTAATAAATATTTAAAATTTTAAGGACCCATCATACAATTAATAATTATTTTTAAAATTCAATTAAATTATTTTTATATATATTAAAATTTTATTTTTTAATAAGGATAAACTATATATTTAGTACCTCGCTTATTTCTGTATTTCTATTGAACCCTCATTATTTAAATATTATTTCAATTTGATTCTATTCTTTATAAAAAATAATTTAACCCTTAACCTAAACCCCTAAACTATTTAACCTTAAACCCTTAAACTCTTAAACATATACCATAAACCATATACCATTAAAAATAATTTCACCATCATCGATTCAATTCAATTCAATGAATCGTTGAATTCTTCTAAAAAATTTAATTAAATTGTTTTATATATATATCAAAATTAATTAAAGTCAAATCTCCTAGAACCCATCGAAGATAAACACGAAGTTATTTATTACACTCTGCTTAAAGGGTATGTCAAGCACTCGTCGTTGCACGAAACTTTAATTATTATTTCATATTCCTTTCAAGAATCTTTCCTTGATATATATGTCTTCGTATGCCATCTTTAGAATTTAGTAATTCAATGGGCAAGAATCTTCACGCAGGTTTCTTATTTGCTAGATTCTTCAATATTTTGAAGGGAATTTTCACCAAGTGAAGTAGAATGTGAAAGGAAAAAATGTTAGTCTGTTCTGAAAAATGATTAAATCTTCAGGCATGTATTGCTTGACTATGGCTTTTATGTTGTAGGACGTCGCAAACAGCAGTTGGGGTTTTTGGTGGTGAAGGTTATACAGATAGGATGGATGTAGTGCCTCTCATGGTGGAAACAGTGCCCGTGCTGCAATTTCAAGTCTAAACTGTCCATCGATCGTTGCATTAAAACTTTGTCGAGAACGTTTGGTTAGTCTCATTTCACTTTTTTGCATTAATGGCTTCCTCCCAATGTAGTTTTTTAATGTATGCACTATTTAGTTAATGGATAACCTTAAGAATGCTTGAATAGGAGTAGCTAACCAGATGAATCTCCTTACCCCTTCTAAGCTCCCCTTTATCCCCACAAACTTTCAACAAGTAAGTAAAGTTATAAACAACGGGTTTAACATTATCAACTTTCATCCTAACAAAAAACAGCAAAGCTTCGTGCAACGACCAGTGCTTGGCATACCCTTTAAGCAGTGTAATAAAGAACCTCGTGTTTATTTTCGATGGGCTCTAAGAGATTCGAGTTTAATTAATTTTGATATATATAAAAAATAATTTAATTAAATTTTTTAGAAGAATTTAACGATTCATTGAATTGAATTGAATCGATGATGGTGAAATTATTTTTAATGGTATATGGTTTAGGGTATATGTTTAAGAGTTTAAGGTTTAATAGTTTAGGGTTTTAGGTTAAGGGTTAAATTATTTTTTTATAAAGAATAGGGTTAAATTGAAATGATATTTAAATAATGAGGGTTCAATAGAAATACGGAAATAAGTAAGGTACTAAATATATAGTTTACCCTTATTAAAAAAATAAAATTTTAATATATATAAAAAATAATTTAATTGAATTTTTAAAATAATTATTAATTGTATGATGGGTCTTTGAAATTTTAAATCTTTATTAATTAATTTAATAGTGTTCATCGGTGTTCATCATTAGTGGTGTTCATCGATGTTCGTCGCACGTGGTAGACTCATCCATTTCTTTTTCTATTTTTTTGAATGGAAGATAAGAATTTCTGGTTAAACATCAATTTCACCAACCAATAAAAAACTAAATGAAATATCACTAGTTCTAAATAGTTTTGGTTAATCAACTGCTCATTAATTTAACGAAATAAAATGTTAAGTATTTTAAGTAAGACTAAAAATACAAAGTCTGATATTAAAAATAAAATAAATTGTATTATAAGAGTCGTTTATAAAAAAAATCTCTAACACTTAACTTAAGTACTGAAAAAAAAGTTATAAAAAACACTTTCACCCACCCACCGTCAATGTATATGATATGACCCCGTACAAAATGCTAATAAAAAATTGCTTGATTGCCGGCTATTAAAGAAAAAGAAATTTGTTTAATTGGAATGAGACAAACAAATTAAGGTATTTTCGGAGTGGATCTATGAACCCAATTCTATATTAAGTATTTTTTGTTTTTTTTTTCAATGACATCACGTGTTAGCAATTTGTTATTTCTCTTACTTTTTTAAATATTTTATTTTCATAAATAAAATACATTAATCAGTACTTAAAATTCTCATTGGACTGGATCGGCCGAACCTTTCTATCGTGGTGAAAGGGCAACAACAAGGCATTAAGCCCGTTATAAAATGGCCCATACATTCACTTAAATAGATAACAAATCCAAAACTGTGTTTGGAACCCAATGATTCAGTTCAGTCTCTGAGCTTGTTGTCATGGGGCCGAAGCCACACAAAATGAACTATTGTTCCAGGGTGATTCACCTGAAGTACAATTAAAAATAAAATGAAACCATGAATAACTTATTAACATTCCCTGGTTTTTTCATATTTAAATATCAAATTCGCAAAAATATTCAATCACAACTCTGATGATAAACCGGATATTTATTCTGACGGGATAGAGTTCATTTCATGACCAATCATTTATCTTTCTAAAAAGTAGATCCAAAACAAGAATTAGCCATAAATTCAATTCAACCACCTGAAAACTATGAAGAACAAAAGATGTGAAGACTGCAAAGTTGTATTCATTTAATTAAAGTTGTAGCAAAAGTGGGAAGAATCGAAGCTGGCCCTTTAGATACCTATCGTCTTTGCTGCCTGTGACTGTGAGCTGCCCTTTTAAGCTTTTCCCGTGCAAATCACGGATTTGATCTTTCTTGTCATCATCTAAAGTAAAATTCCCCCTTCTTTTATTTATAATATTACATTTATTTGAATCCATTAAAGCAAAGCTATCATTCAAGAAACTTAGTGTTCAATCCATCCTTATCAGAAATAGACTCCCTTTTCAGCCCACAAATATTCACACCCTGCTCAGATTGATCATCCAATAAAATATGCTAGATTTCTCATTGTTTTAGCTTAGGGGTAAACCTATGGTGAACTTTATAGGTTTCTTTTATTTAGAATCATGTGATATTGCTAGGAGCCTTGTTAAAATGATAATCAAGAGTAGACTTTTTTAGTTAAATAAATTAATATTTGATTTTGGCTTCTTTTTTAAGATTTAATTATACATTGAAGCAATTGAACCCCCCCCCCCCCCCCCGCAATTTATTTCTTTATTAATTGCTAGGCTTTTACATGTCTAATTATTCATAGAAAGCTTCCCCATATAGCTACCTAAACCACACTTAATTGATTTTATTAATTAGTAATCATGGAGGAAGCACATGGGGAGGTATTATCTTTTCTTTGATTAATTTATCTTATAATCTTTTTATCCATCTGATTTATGTTATAATTTAGGTTAGATGAAGATCCTTGCCCTACAAAATGTTAAAAGATATCCAAAACATGCACATTTTTCGTTCATGATTACTCAATATTATATTTATAACCAACTATAAAAGTCAGTGAGAGTTTTAGACATGTATGAAATGAGCGATCGCACATAGTCTCAAAAAAAGAGAGTACCCCAAATAAGTTGAATTTAATGTTTCTAGGAGGAAAACAAAAACTTTCAGTTTAATAAATTACAATAAAAATGACTTTAAAGAGGAGCCAATCATATATTTTTTACTAGAGAAAATAATATTTTTTTCTAAAAAAGTTATATTTTGAGATTATTAATTAAAGTGCATCATTTTAATAAATTGCACAAGGTCGCATAAACTTTTGAACCACACCCGATAAAAACTACCCTCAACTTATGAGAGAGCTTGATTGACAATGGAAAATGGAAATAGATTGATTTAAAGACATATAAGATATGCTATTAAACTTCACTAGAGGGTTATAATGTTATATATATATATATATATATATATATATATATATATATATATATATATATATAACACTAAAAACACCAGAAATTGAAGGTGAGCCAAACAAAAAAATGTTTATGTATTTAAAGTATTATAAATTTATGTACATTTATAAATAAATAAATAAATAAATAATTTGTTTTGTACATATTTTAATAGGTTTGTGTATTTATATTCCTTTTGCATTGAGTTTCAATTATTTATCTTATTTTATATGCGTGACCTGTTTGTGTCTTGACATGTTTAAATTTTTTTTTTTTAAATATTATGTTTTTGTTTGATTTGTGTTATTTCTTTTTTTGAATAGTGATTTGTGTTATTTCTCAATTAATCTTTTTGTGTATATTTTATCATAGTGATTTGATTTTTTAACAATTGTGTGTTTTTATTTTGTTTTCATGTAATTTCTCACAACGTACCTGTTAAATTATTTTTCTCATTTTATATTGAATTAATTCGTCTCATATTTTGCTTAATTAATTTATGATAATAATTTAATTTTAATATTAAATTTATTTGCTTAAATTGAATTATTAAAATTATTTTAAAAAATAGACTGATATTATAAATTTTAATATTATTTTACGGAGCATTAAGAGGGGTATGTTCTAATTTCTAAGTATGATAGTAAACACCACTCACCTGCATCCCCATGCCGAAAAACTAATTGAAATTAAATTGAGAAAAGATGGCAGTGAGAGTTATGGGTGTCAAGACAAAAGACACAACATATCTTCTCTGCTTGACATATATGTCTTTATTTTTTTATTACGATCTAACGATATATAACAAAAAAAACACACATATATATATATACCGAGAGAGGGCGGTCATCCCTTAAAATTTTGATATTCTTTTATGATTTATAAATTTTCTATTAAAATCTATTTTCGTCTTTTTAAAATTTTATAAATTCATTTATTTAGAATTTTATAGGGTCGCCCCTTACACAAAATTTTGCGTCCCTCCCTATAGGGAAAGGATGATGGATATTGATTTCCTTATCGGTGTTTAAGGGAACATAAATGCAGGATCCAGGTCCAGGGAGACAAGTAAGCAACGTTGAGAGAAAATAAGAAGAAAAAAAATCAGGTGCGGTTGATTTTGTTGGTCACCATGGACCCCCTCCGGCCCTCCCTACCTACTCGACGCTTCCATAATCAAACAAGCACATGTTGCTGACTTGACTTTCCTTCACTTTTTAATTTATAGCTCATGCTTTCGATTTGGTCCATCCTCACCCTTTAAAACCCTACAAATCTAATCTTAAACCTTCGTTTCTTGTTTCACTGTGTCATCACATTTACTACCGTTCATAAATAAATAAAAAACGGATTACATTTCAATATCAAAATTTGAATTCATACAATATTACGTAATATAAACACTCGTACTAGACCAATTACTGGATCTCATTTACCACATTCTTTACTTGCTCCTTTCAAACCGTAGTATCTCCGTGTTTGAAGCCGATGCCCAAAAAACCCTACTTGTGAAAAGGGAATATTTTGCTTGCTGATCGATAAGTTTTGATCATTATAGAGTATACTCGAATTAACAACTAAAATATATTCGAAATTAAACTAGAATAAATCTAAAATAACGTACTCATGAAAATTTAAACTATAATAAAATTTGAAGACAACTCATGTGTGATTAATACAAAATGAAAGTTGAAACTTAATACTTAATAATTTAAGACCTCAACCTTTGTCGACTTCAATTTTTAAATATGTGTGAAGTTGATAATCATAGAAAAGAAGTACAAGTTTTCTCGGACCGGATTAAGATCAATCGTCAAGTGCAACGGTCGAACAAGGTTTGAGTACTGCAACGTCATTCTTATAAACTATATTAACAACCAACTACCAATTAATTTAGTAAGATGCGATACTAAAACTCTTAAACAATATTAAATATTCGAATTCTGATATTGTGAATTAAGAAATTAGATTAAGAAAGTTGTTCTATAATGAACTTTTATCGTATTCAATATCAAATTATTTAGATTGACTGTTGTAATATATATATATATATATATTAACAATTAATATGATATGTTGATAAAAATCATAAAATTAATTTTATTTAACTAAATTTCTTTAAATAAATTCAAAATCAGACCATGTTAGTTAAATTTAAAAAAATAAAAGTTGTCCATACTACATGGGCCATGCACACCTGACAGTTGACAGTGCCCTCACAAAGCTTCCGTTGAGTATTTTCGAAGTCATTTCCAAACAAAGATTGTTTTTGCAAGTGGGACGTTTGCAATTAATAAGGTAATTTGATCATGTGTGAATGAGATAAAAATATCAAAGCTTGTAAATATTTTATTACTCGAAACCCTAGCTATATATATATCAGATGTTGACCGATTCATCTTTAGGTAACTTATGATTAAAACTTTAGCCCAAATTTTAATATTTTATATATTGATATCTACTGATCAAAAACGAAAATCAAGGCCACCCATCACATGTTCGCTACCTTTATATCTTGTTAATTTTATTTAAAAACACAACTCCAAAAGTCTAAGTAATTTTTATAACCATATATACATGTAAAATAAGATTTTGTTAACAAAGGCTCTTTAAATATTATAAGTTGATGTTAGGCCCCGGGATTATATTTAGTGTCTTAATCATGTGCTCAACTTGAGGAAAGTGACCGTTAAATCACCCGACATGTGGCTTTAAACTAATAAATGGGATTGAAATCCAATACCATCGTACCAATTTAACATCTTTACTAATTATACGAGGAGCTTATTTATATTTTATTCAATTCACTTATTTCCTAATAGTTTTAATAGCTAATAGATACTTTAAGTTTAAGTTTTGATCGTTTGAGCACACAAATGGGTAGTTTTAAGGTGAGGCACATTTAGGGTGCAACTAAAATAGGCGGATCTACACAAATTCTTACTCAATTGATAAGAATTTGTGTAGTTACATAAATTCTTACCTAAGGTAAAATCTACAAAAATTCTTACTCAATTGAAAAAAATTTATGTAGTTACACAAATTCTTACTCAGTTAGTAAAAATTTCGATTTTACCTAAATTATTACCCAGTTCGACGTTTGTTCAGCATATCGTGTCCCTTCTCCATCGTCCTTGGGAGGTTTTTTAGACTGCACATGTTTTAAAAATCGGAATGCATTTAAAATGAGTAAAGATGTTACTTTTTTAATCGGAAATTTAAGCATTGGGGCTATGATTGTGTGGTAAAAGGATAGAGTAAGGTTTAGGTGAGAATGCGTGAATGTAGTAATTTGCGTAAAAGTAAGTGAGGGTTAATTTACTGCTGCCACCCAAACCTAATAATGGCATTTCAATATTCTCGAAAAGTCTTGCTTAATTTTCTCATTAATTAAACACAAATTTTGTTGCTTCTCAACTACAATGTTGATAAGAAATAAGGAGCAAGACTTGTGAAGAAGTTAATGAATGTTATAAATATGCATTCCACTTGTGAAACATAACTTTGATAGGCGTGGATTTTGTAATCCCTCACATACTCATCCCATGCTTATAACCAATGATTAGTGTATTCCTTTATAAACAAATTATTATTATTAATTATTAATTATTAATTATTCACTATTAAATGCAAACCTAAATCTTCACCCATGAAAAAAGAAAGAGAGAGAGAGTCAGGGGAGCCTTAGTTTCCAACTTTTAGAAAATTTACTTTATGATTTTTAAAAAATTATCCAAATATAGTTACTCAATTTTTTTTCTTAAACTACGCACTCTCTACTTTATTTCTCAAAGTATGGTTATTCACTGTAGTAAATCAGAAGTCGAAATGAAAATAATTCGTCTTTGAACAATGTTTTTGTCATGTTAATATTATTCTACTAAAGTCGGACTGTTTGTAATCCGTCTTTGAACAGTAAAAATAATAAACACTATTCAAAGTCGGACTGTTTTTTATCCACCTTCGAGCTTATATCTAACTTTGAATTTATTTTTTGGATAAACATTGTTTAAAGTCGGGTAAAAATTAATTCAACTTCTAACTTAAATAATAAACTACCATACAGTGGCGGAAGCTATAAGAGACCGGTGGGGGCCACGGCCCCTCCAAAATTTTGGAAAATTCGATTTTTGCCCTTAAAATTTTTGAAAATTTCAATTTGGCCCCCTCAAAAATTTTAAAAATTCATATTAAGTTTCAAAATTTTGAATATTTTTAATTAAATTCTCTCTCAAATTTTTAAATTTTTTTGTTAAATCTCTTTAAATTATTAAAAATTTTAGTTAAACCCTCATTTTTTTGAAAATTTTCGTTCAATCCTTCAATTTTTTAAAAAAAATTCAAGTTGGCCCCCTCAAACTTTCACTTCAAGTTCCGCCACTGCTACCATAAATCTGGAAATAATCTGCCCTGAGAAAAAAAATCAATCACAATATTATGGTCATTCTACCTATAATACTCCTCCAAAATTTTAAAAAATAAGTTTGATGGTTGTCATTTTTTATAATTTAATTTATAGTTGATTTCTTTACCATTCGTAAAATATTAATTATGTTAATATAGGCCTAGAATTTTCTTTTCTTTTTGGGAAGTGTTTATTTAAGAAAGTTACAGTCCAAAATTTTGACAAATAGTTGAAAAATGCCCGTTTAGAAGTTACTAAAAAAACTTTTATTATAAATATGAGAAATAGGAAATAGGAAACAAGAAACAAAAAGAAGAAGTTTATTAACGTTGGTAAGGATCCAACAATGTGGAATTATGATTGCTTTTATGTAAGCTGTCAAGCTAATTCATCATTGCTGTCCTGATGGGTCCCGCTGCTTGATTAGACTAAGGAATTCTATAAAGGTTGACACTACTTGATTAGTATTACTGGGGATAATTTCTCTCTAATGTTATTGTCTAATGACGTTTTCCCATCAAATTGTGTAATATCCCAAGACTAGTTAAAAAGATAAAATATGTTACGGCAACTTTTTTTTCATCAGCTTAATTTGACCAAAAAAATCACTAGAAGTTTTAAGATAAAGAGATGGTAAAAAAATAAAAGTTAGTTTTCTTTTAAAAGTAAAAAATATAACAAAACAGTTTTAATACACTCAAATTTCTAATTTTTTAAATATAATAATAATATCAATTGAATTAATTCTATGTATAAATTTAGATTATTTAGACAGAGGGATAGTTTTATTTATTTGTGATCACAGTACGTACATTCATAAATTAAAAATGGCCGTTAACATTGGATGTGGAATTGGATTCGGACAAGAAGTCAAAAGCTTTTTTCCCTTAGTTTAACACATCTTCACATGTCATTATCAAAAACCCACCGAAAAAATATCGAAGGTTAAACTAGGAAAGTAAAATTCCTACCAAAGATAATATTTAAATATTTCTTTCGTCTTACTTAATTTATTATTTTATGCTTTAAAATTATTTTATTTAAAGTGTTATATTGAAAAAAATCAACCATTTTTACAAAATACATTTCCCTTTTATTCGTTCTTTAGTTTTTTAATAAAATAAAGTTTAAAAATAAAATTATTATTTTACTTATTTACATCACATTTTTTACATAAAATTTTCCCCTGTAACTAAAAAAAAATCAGACAAAAATTACGGTACGAAGGAAATAAAATGTTAGAAACAAACTCAAAACAGCTATAAATATGCACCGTTTCTGGACTTTTTAAAGTTCTCCCACCACCAAAAGAATCAAGCTCTTCACTTTAGTTCTTCTTTCTGTTTACACAGATAAAAGAAAGTCACCGGAAACCTGTTTCTTCGACTGAGTATTTTTTTCTTTCCGACGGGAATTGTAAGAAGACGACGTTAGTTAAACGAGCAACAATGGTCGACGTTGACCGGAGGATGTCCGGTCTGAATCCGGGTCATATAGCTGGCTTACGTCGTCTATCGGCTCGCGCTTCCGCTCCTTCAACTCCGGCCTCCCTACCTGTTCGCAACGGTCTTCAGTCACTCTCTTCTTTAGCTGATAAAGTTATAACCCATTTACGGGATTCGGGCTTTCAAGTTCAGCCAGGATTATCGGACGCCGAGGTCGCCCGTGCGGAAGCCGAGTTTGGTTTCGTTTTCCCACCTGACCTCCGAGCCATATTATCAGCCGGGTTACCCGTGGGTCCTGGTTTTCCAGATTGGCGATCTGCCGGAGCAAGACTCCATCTTCGGGCTTCGCTTGATCTTCCCATCGCTGCAATTTCCTTCCAGATCGCGCGTAACACTTTATGGTCCAAATCGTGGGGTCCGAGACCGTCCGACCCGGAAAAGGCTTTACGAGTCGCAAGGAATGCACTTAAAAGAGCTCCTCTTTTGATTCCCATTTTTAACCACTGCTATATTCCTTGTAACCCGTCTTTAGCGGGTAACCCAATTTTCTTCATCGACGAGAACCGTGTTTTCTGTTGCGGATTTGATATATCTGATTTTTTCGAGAGGGAATCTTTGTTTAAGAGCACTGAATCCAACCCGGAATTGTTGAAAAAACAGAGATCCGTTAGCGAAAAAACAGCCGGGTCGTCCATTAATTTCTCGAGACGGAGTTTGGATGCGAGTTTGGGAACAGGTACGAGGACACCTAGATGGGTTGAGTTCTGGAGCGACGCGGCAGTTGATCGGCGCCGGAGGAACTCGTCTTCATCGTCGTCGAATTCGTCGCCTGATAGATATATCGATTTCCCAAGAATCCAAACCCCGAAATGGGTCGACGAATACATTGGGCAAATCGGATCAGTTCTTCGAGAAGGCGGGTGGGGAGAGTCCGACATAACGGAGATCGTGCACGTGTCAGCATCCGGGTTCTTCGAGGGAGAGATGGTTTTATTGGATAATCAAGCGGTTCTCGATGCGCTTCTTTTAAAAGCAGATCGGTTCTCTGATACGCTTAGAAAAGCCGGGTGGAGCTCCGAAGAAGTTGCGGATGCGTTAGGGTTTGATTTTCGACCGGGGAAGGAAAGGAAACCTGCGAAGAAATTATCCCCGGAGCTGGTAGAAAAAATCGGAAAACTTGCTGAATCGGTTACCAGTTCATGATAGAGCTTCAAGAAAACTTATTTTCCTCTTTTGAAAAAAAAACATTTACTCTATTTTTTTAATCTTCGGGAGTTTGTATTTCTCTCTTTAGGGTTAAAAGAATGAATTAGTAAAATATATGGGGTAACGCGTTGCTGTACTATGAAACGAAAAAGAAAAAAAATGGTAAAATGACATTGTTGTTCATAATATAAATAAATTAATAAAAAATCATACTTATTTGTTTTGATAATTGATATATTAGATTCGAAGATGCATTTCATTTTCTCTATTAAATACTTATAATATCGATGCAAATACAACACATATGTTAAATATACTCTTGAAATTAACAATGAAATATTTTGTTAGTGAGCTGCGTCTAGGTCAGCGTTTTAGATCGGCATCAGTGCACGTGTGCTTATTTTCATATTATAAGCCCCACTATTTGAACAATTTTAAAATTTGAATTTTGAATGATATTGAAATATTAATAAGCTCTCAAATATTTAGGGATGAATACATTAAAAAATTGAGCTTAAGGGATGAGTAAATAAATTGAACAAATCGAATCGATGTATTTAGCTAGTAATGCTTCATTAATTTAAAAACCGTAGTTATTAAAATGAAAATAAATTTTATTTTATTTTTATTTTACAATATATATATATATAATTTATATTCAAATAACAAAAATATTTTTAAAATAGTATATATTATTCTAATGATTTAAAATTTTACTTCTTTTATTAATATTTGTGAGAAACCTTTGGTAATTTATCAAATATTGTTAAAATTATAAATTAAAATATTTTTAAAAGAAAGTTATAAAAATCAAAATGAAATTTAATATATACAAATTAAAAACCGAAACAAATTAAAACAAATGATTTAATTTTTTTAATTAAATAAAACCGAACCGGCCTACACCTAAAACACGGCCATTTTAACTGTTGCTTTCATTTATCATTTTCAAAGTGCAATTTCATATTTTTGGAACTGAAAAAAGTAAACCTGACATTGTTTTTATAGAAGACACGCACCGTAGATATTTGGACTTCGGACAAAAATCTCTTCTTTTAAGACACTGGTAAAGAGATATATTTAATCATTATTTTAAATGTATATTTATTATTTATTAAACTGAAAAGAATAAATTAATTACATTGAAGATTATTTAGTTTTAACTACCCTGATTAATATGTTTTTAGATTAAATATAGAAGAAATGGGTTATCTTGTATTTTGTTTTCCTTCGGGCAAATGAGAGAAATAATGTATTTTAGAAACAAACTAGGAAAACAAGATTTCTCGAAATAAATTTAAGAAAATGAGGTGAAACGTAAAGTATTTGTCAAAAATCGTCCTTAATTACTTATAATTTTGATAAAATCATTATCTTCTGATTGAAAACTTACTAAGATCATCGCATGATATTTTAAAATTTAAGACATGACTTTATAAAATCAAGATCAGTTGTCGACGACTTCAATTTTGTGCATGCTCGAGTATTGATCAACAGTGAGGGGCAGTGGGTAGCAACAATAACGTATTATCATCATATAATTATTATATTATTTTTTTTGAACAATTATTGGTATTTATTATATTATAAGTATTATGGTAGATTGCTATTAATGTCATTTCAAACATTATTATTAGTATTATTAAAATTATTATCATTATATGAGAAGTATTTTTTGTATAATAAGTGTTTTTATATTATTTATTGTATTATTATTACTATATTATAAGTATTACGGTATTATTATTGTTGTTTTTGTTTTAAGTATTATTATAATTATTATTTTCTAAGTATACTATTACTTGTTTGTATTATTATTATATTTATATGTTTATTGTTATACTCTAGGTTATTTTTTAATACTCTAAAGGTGATTACAAGGTAGTATTTGTCTATACATGTTCTTAACCATTTGACAATGCGCATACACCTTATAGACAAAACGATTTGAACCCGTGTCTTCTACGATGAACATTATTCGCTTTTCCATTATGACACTTGTAGGGTTCTACTCTATATAAATTCTTTTTTTTAACAATTCTTACTATATATAAATTCTAAGTAATGTTTTAAAAGTTTTATTTTATTAGTATCGTTTATGTGGATTATAACATCAATGTTAGGGGTGTACATTATTCGGTTTTAACCGAATTACCGACCAAATTTTTTCGGTTAATTTTAGGCAGGTTTGGTTAACGGTTAATTTTTGTTGTTGGAAAACTCGATTATAATTTAATTCAGTTTGAAACCGGTTAATTAACCGGAATTATTATATGTCAAAATATTATATATATCACATATATTTATTTTTGGTCATTAAACTTTTAAAAATTATAAAATGATCATTAAATTTGTTGATATATTATAAAATGGTCATTAAACTTTTATTAAATTAGTATAAAATGAAAGTGTAGTGGCTAAAAGTATCATTTTAGCATAATTTAGTGACTAATTATGTAATTTACCCAAAATTTTATAATAAATTTTGGTTAATTTAAAAACCGACTGAATTAATCGATTTTTTTTCGGTTTAGTTAAAAATTTTGAAAAAAAATCAGTTAATAAATTTTAAATAATTCGATTAACCGAACCGACCGATTTTTATAATAAATTCCTCCATGTATCAGTTGGTCAAGGAGAAAATGATGATAAAGCATCCATAGCCGAAGAGCAGTTGGCCGGGAAAAAGATTCAATTAGTTAATTCAAATTGTTAATATAGCCCAATTACCAATAACATAATTGACGCATTAGTTCAACATGTTAGAGTTGTCTTGGGTACTTAATACGAGCCTACCCGGTCTTAATTTTCTTCATAATAATATCATGTATACTTCATCTCAATCATAATAAAAAAATATTATTCGTTCACCCACATTTTCACTAGATAAGAAAAGATTACTCTAAATAATAGTTTTTTTTGGGGCAAAATAATGAGAATGTTCATCAATTTCTTACGTATTTGTTAATTCTCATCACTTTAGACGTAAATGCTCTTGAAATATATTTTTTTCTGTTGGCCCACTTGTATATAACTAGATAGTTAATTTTTAACGAGACTCCGGTTCTTGTATAAAAAAAACTAGATAGCTAATTACTTAAGTATAACTTTATTAAAATATTTTATTTCATATTAGTTTAATATTTAAATAATGTTGTACATAACTAAATAATATTTTAATATTTAATATATTTTTATTAATATTATACTTATAATGTCTCTAATATTATTTTTAAAATATATTATCTACATATTTATATCACAACATAAAATTAATTTAAATAATATAAAATTGATTTGAATTTGAGTTTTATTTTTTACACGAGAGTTTAGCTTTCAAGTTTATGACAATGAAGTTGTCAATTCTAAAATATTTTTTTTGAATAACTTAAACAATTAATTATAATCACTAAAACATCAATTTAAAGTCTATTATATACTATATATTATAAAAGTAAAAACAATATATCTATATAACTTTTTAAACATTGTTTGATATATTATTTACATTAATAATATATTATAAAGATCTTTTTGAAACTTGGATAGTGTAAACGATACTTTTGTGAATTTTTATGCAAATATTTTAAATTTAATATAAAAAATTTATATTGTTAAAAGAAAATACATTAGAATTATAATTTGATAAAAGTTGCTTTCAGGTAATTTTATATTCTTCAATCAAATATTATAATCTTACATTTATGCAAAACAAACCAAACAAGTTAATGCAATATTAACAATAATGTGTCAAGTAATGTTAAATTTCATCCTAAGAGACACAAGTTCAAATCGCTTTGTCTACAAAGTGTATGCACATTATCAAAGAGTTAAGATTATATATGAACATATAATACCTTATAATCATCACCTTTAGACCATTCAAAAAAATATTACATTTCAAAAATTCTATTCTAAAAAATAAGCTTACATTCCTTGAATTAAATGCACCTTAAAAATTCTTCACATTTTTTTTTCTAGTTTACCCATATAAAAATAATAACACGAATTTATTTATTGTATGTTCAATTGAAATCTGAGGAAATATGGAAGAACAACATATGAATTATTACATAAAAGGAGGCCACGTGATGGGGGGTCCAAAATGGTGATCCGTACATAAGATGTGAATGGGATAGTTTGAATTTATTTATTTTAAATGTTTTATATTTTTTATCAAAAAAATGTTTTATAATTGATCCAAACATCGATCACATCAGGAATCGATGCTCTATGTGGTTTGGTTATATACATATAACTTACAAAAATAATAATAATCAAATCAATTAAATTAAATTAAATTCAGATATCAATTAGGTTTATTTCAAATATTGTCATATAAATCTTGATATATCTGTTAAATATTAATTTTTTTTTAATTTTATCTATGCATTACTTCAATTCCACTAAAATAAAAAAAAAAATCGACTTAGTTCCATTTTCTAACTACTCTGTGTATGCTTTAAATATTAATATATGTTTTTAAAAATAACATTTTTACAGTTACAAATATGAGGAGGCATGGAGACATAGAAGACTCAAATCTTAATTAAGACTCAAACCTTAGTTTATAAAACTAATAATGCTATGTTTGTTACGAGTATTTATTTTTATTATATTTTAGTATGTTGTTCTTTTTGACAAAAAAATACATGAATTTAACAAATAAAGTAGTTTTACTTGATATTTTTTAACTATTTACACAAGTTAATTTGAGGGGGGAAATATAATTGTTTATTTCGAATAGATGTTATTTTTATTTAATTTTTAACTTAATTTTTAATTTTAAATCTTTATTGAATTAATACTTGTATAACCAAAAGAAATGTAGAAGAAAATTACCGCTTCAATTTAGGGTTTAAAATTTAAGTATAAAAATTTAAAGATTGTGGTTTGAATTTAGAGTTTAAGTATTAGGATAATTTAGGGATTATTACCTTTTCAGTTTCTCTAACTAATCCAAATCGATTCGCGTCGCACATTTAATTTTAGTAGGTAAATCTCTCTATATAAATTGTTCTACATACATAAAATTCAAGGCCCTCTTAAATAATACAAAACTTATTACCATTTAGGCCGATCCCTATTAACTAATGCGTTGCTTTAACTACAAAGAAACGTATAAAACTAATAATGAGCCTTGATTTAGTTGTTAGTCTTTAGATTCTCATGACTTAATTTGAATAAAGGGAAGAAAAATAGTTTACTTATTTTGAAGATATATTATTTTCTAACGGAGTTTTAACTAATCTTTTTAATTTTAAACTTTAATTTGTATCCTTTATAACTTACGACAAATTTTTAATACTTAATTACAATTAAGTTGTTTTTTTTGTCAAAAAAAAGTTACAATTAAATTTTTTTAAGTTAATACTTGTATAACTAAAAGTGACATTAATGATATGAAAAATAGTTGTTATGCTAATACTTATGTAACCAAAGGTCGCATTAATGATATAAAAACAGTTTATCATTGCTTTTCAATAATTATCATGCTTATTTTAAAAAAATTATTACGCTACCGTATAAGTGCACTACGAAATACGAATGGTAGTCTACCATTCTATGGTTTATTTAATATTTTACATGTCACCTCTCCCACATGTGCTCTACAATTTTATGGAAAATGGAAATAATACTTTATATCTGACAAAACACATTTATTATCACCAAAATTGAAACAAACCCAATGTTAAAATAATGACAAATAAAATGATAAAATATTTATCTCAAGTAGTGTGGTGAAACTGAAACATAGCACACATTTAATGTTCCAACGGTCACTGCCACCGCCACTATCCACCACCTGAACCGACCGTTAGTACGTTCACATGCCATCGTCCCCCACCGCCATTCACCGCTTCCAGCTTTTCACGTGTTGGACCCTATTTTTTTTTAAAATTTTCTGCACCAAGAGAAACGACAACATGTGCACAGTGCATGCATATATGCTTGATCTGAATTCTGATCATATAATATGCAAATGCAAAGAGAAAATGCCATTTTTTTCCAGAACTGGGACACGTTTACGTGGGGATTTTATCAATCAGAAATGTGCTTTTAGCTCTTCGATTTCTTCATCTGTTTGCAGTCCACTGAGATTTTATCTCAAACCCATATTAGTGTTTTTTTTGTCAATCTTGCTTAAGGAAATTAATGTCTTATCGCGTTAGACTAATTGTTTTGTTTTCGGAGGTATAAAATGAGGCTGAATATGTGTTGTGTGGCAGTGGCAGTGATGTGGGATGGTGTCTTATCTTTGTGGTTTCTGAAAAGGGGGGCTCTGATTGGCAACATGGGGGTCGCTTTTTGTCAAGCAAAAGGAGACAGTGAATATCTTGATGTGGATTTTAATGCCACAGATAAGTAGATAGATGGACATGAAGATAACGTTGCATGGAAATGGATGGTGCTTCAAACTTTGAGATTTCTCAAAACATCTTCCAAATAGCGACCTCACTTTCCTTCACATTAAACAACACTTTGGACTCTTGTGTCTAAAGTGTTTGCTATTTTAGCTCATTTCTCATCACTCTTTGTTTTCGTCTTCTAAAATAGATCTGAGAGAGCCCAAATTTCCGTTTCGAACTCAAAAACATGCAGCTCGAATGGTTGGTAGGAAGGAGATGCAAGTTATCAGAACTGTGAAGATAAGTGATGCACATTTCTTGAGGGTAATAACAGTACTTCTTTGCATGTGCGTGACATGAGCACTACGCACTGTTCAGCGTTCACTGAATTTGTAATGAAGTTGGGACCAATGTCAGTAAATTAGTTCCAGGCAATTTATACCGTGTCTAAAATATACCATCCAATGTTCACAAATTCATTCTTAATATAAATGAGTTGATGCAGGGGTATATGGCATTTCTTTGTATAACGTTCTACAAAATGTAGTTGATTGTTCAATCACTCCATCACTGTAAATAAATGCTGTACAATGTCATGTTTTCGGAAAATGACAGGTTCATGAATTTTCAGACTGCCTGAAGAATTCCACCAGCTTCATTCTCAGCCATCTTCGGATGCGATCTCATCACCTTTACCCGGAGTGCTACCTGAACATTGCTCGGGATGTAAGACGCGGTTCATGTAGGGAAAAAAGTGGTAGATAGAACGTAAATTCATAGATGTTATTTATTACCTTATCGGAACCGAACTCAATAACATCAGAGGGACGGAGACGAGTAGGAACATTCGGGGGCAGCATCGATCTTCTTCCTCCATGACTGCACATTCAGAGTATGTTTTAGAGAAACTCCACGAAATTTAACACACACGCATATATATAAAAAGATGTTCCTTGCTGCTCATTGACTTACTCGATAAAGGTCCCATGCTCGCTCTGCAAATCAACAATGAAGAATGCACCATCTTTATAGCTGATTTGGGCATGCATTTTGGATACCTGAGAGAGAGATATACTTAGGAAAACAAATAATAATAACAGGAAAAAATCAACATGAAATTGTTGAACAAGTGAGGAAACTATGTTAGCTCCAGATCAGGGTTCTTAAACAGTTGAAAATCACCTTCTTCGAAGATATCACTATTGACGTTTCCGGAAATTTATCGCTCTTTTCACTCCTGCAATGACCATTACACAGCGACAGACATATTTCTATTAGAAAATCCCTTCCAATTAGCTTTGTACCCTGATTTCCAACACCCATTTCCCGAGAACCAAAAAAATGAAAACACAAAGTCCATTTAAAAGGAACACAGTTACATAAAACAAACCTATAATGAGCAAATACATACCCAATCATGAACGTTTTGTTCTCATCCCTACTTAAACAAGTAGGTTGTGAGTTAACTACTTCGTCTCCAACGGGCAACAGGTACCAGCTGCAAAACAGACAAGATAAGAAATAGAAGAGCCTATACTGTTTAATAAATTGTCAAACAATATGCCGGAATTCACAAATATAAAACCATGATACGCACTCTCCAATAATAGTCTGCTCCAACGCATCATTATCTTCAAACCATGTCCTCAATTGGTCACTTGCCTGAAAAATGACTTTACACATGTTTCAAACATTTCCCAGATCAATTTATGAAGAAGCGGTAGGATGAAAGCAACATACCTTGTCTGAGAGTCTGCAACTTAAGGACCTTCCTTCAAGTTTCGAGCTGCAAACATGTCATTTCGTTGTTAGAAGGAAGAAGAAATCAGAAACATTGTCCTAAGATCTCAGACAATTCTTTTAGACGGTTTACTATATCCCATTTCATTCTTTCCCCGATATAAAGATTTCTTTTGAGATTTCAAAAGTTTGTGACCCTAAACTCTTTACTAGAGGTTCACAGTGCCATTACACGAGTCTTGTTGAAAAGAGAAGCAATAGTACCATAGAAATCGGATCAAAGTGGGAGATTTGAAACCAAGAAAGAGAATTGGAAAAACATGGTAGAGAAAGTGAATTCTTCTAAAATGATGTTCCATAATCGAACAAACTTGGAAGTTGAGGTAAAGGAATAAGCAGACGGAAACATTCATGTCAAGATCTAACCTGTTACCACCTAAAACCCAGCTGAGCATTACCGGCATCGCCAAGTCGATGAAAAATCTGCCACCAACTCTTCCTGGATGTGGGATCCGGAATTTTGTCAAAAACTGCAAAGAGTGTCCATGGTGATCATGCATGCAGACTTTGCATAATTGTTGACTTTAGATCATTGCTCGCTTAAAATGGATTCTTACCGATAATGGTCCTAGCCCTACACCTAAATAAGCCTTGTAAGTTGAAGCCATGATTGCAGCCATTCTCGCCATTCCATGGATGATCGCAACTCTGAGTCTCCTAGCTCTCTCATAGCTGAGAATTCAGTCAGTCAGTTTTGAGTTGAAGAAGACAAAAAAATGTCCATTATACATGCAGTTCTGACCTCCCTTTTCTAATATTTGATCCTTTCCACTATTTAGGAAAAATAAAGGAAAATGCTATCATACCTCCTTAAAGAAGATACAACATCAATAGCTGTCTTTGACTCGACACTTCCATTCCATGCCTTATCAAGTTCCAAGGCTAATTGGTACCCATCCTGCAAAGATGAAGGGGGAAAATTGTTCATTTGGCATTGGATTCTCTAAGACAACCCGACAGCCTTATTATTTGATCCGAAAGCATAATAGATAATATTAGACTACACTACCAACAGTACTTGGAACATCATTTTATCTTTAGTGACGCTTAAGTTTGGGGAAGAAGGAACTGCCAACACAATGGGTTTTCAAGTCATACCTCAATGGCCATACACCCCCCTTGACCCATATTTGGCTGCATTGCATGGATAGAATCCCCAAGCAAGGTTACACGCCCCCTTCCCCATGTTAGGGAGGGTGTCCGGTCATATATGTCACGTCGAAGAATCGCATCTTCATCAGTAGCAACTATCAAATCTATCACATTATCACACCAACCCTCGAATATTTTAAGTAACCTTTCCTTTTTACCTGCATAAGGATGAAAAAGGAAAGCAAAAACATTAGAAACCAGTTTTAGAATCGACAAGCTAACATAAGTTGGGAACATTCAGTATGAAAACTCTTATTGGTTGAAAATTTAACAGATGTACACATTTGAAATGAAAACCCATAAAGAAAAATCCATGGCAACCGAAGCCTCTTTCCAACTTTTTGCTGACTTACATACTGAATTCTAACAAATAAAACATATAAGGTTATCTACCATTGGTATCCACACCACCAGGTGATTCCTTGTGAAATGCATACCACTGCATCTTTCCAGCTCCAACATCCGAGGAAACAAAGTACTGCTTGTGTCCCAAAAATACACGGTACCTTCAAAGGTGAAGTTTCAACATAAGTAGCCACAAGTATCAAGAACCCAATGCATTCTAATGGTATCATGCAAAACAAAATGTAAAGTCGTAAGGTCAATCATATTAGCAAAACAATATGGAACATACCCAACAGATTCGATATCAGCAGGCACAAAGTCTGCAATACCAGTATAGCAAGTGTAGCCTGAGTATACAGCTTCCGTTTGCCCAAATAAGTTGGTCCTCACCTGGAAAAGAAAATTCACAAACTAAGATATCACTTCAACACTTCAAGGTTTAAACACTAGTCACAAGCAATCAGTGCCGCTACGAGTGAAAACTTCATGTTGCATTTAGATCTTTAATTGGTTCAATTACGGCAAACTAAATGAACAGAATGCATATAGTTGACCTAAGTTTATACTCTGGAGTTAAGGCTTAGTTTCTAGTTTTGTTTTCTGTTGGTACCAAGGGGCCAAACAGTTCAATCTCTTTGCAGTCAACTCATGTTTCCCCATTCTTGAGTTCTCTTAGTATGATAGCAACTGATTCAGCATAAGACCAGGTCGCTAACAGTCTACCATCTAAACAGACAAAGATTATGTTCAGCGTGAATAAATAGATTAAACAAAATCGTACCTTCGACCGTATTCCATCAGCTCCAACCAGAAGATCACCTTCATACCGCTTTCCATTTTCCAGAACAACAGTGACCTGAACTTTTAAATTACAGAATTACAAAAAATAAACGTCAACAAAAAGGAATTAGCAGTAAAACCAGTTTGCTGAACACTAAAAGAAAATAACAAATATAACATTCCATGCTTTCCTTCGGCTACAATGATTGTTAAGGAGACAGACCATCTTAACCTATGAGGCTATGACCGATTCATATTACCTTGTTCCCATCATCTTCAAAATCAACAACATTACTCTCATTAAAAATTAGTTCTTCGCCGACCGCGCGAGCCAGGATCTCTTGCAAAGTCATCCGACTAATAACTCTCGTAACCGGCAGCCCCCTTTCTGCGGCAGGGGTGAACGTATCAAACTTGATGTACCTGTTGAAACCATGTATCATTAAGTGTGATAACATCTACAAATTTTCAACAGCGTCTCCCCTAGTAGTTTACCACATGAGCCTCAACACTATAACAACTACAAATTTTCTACTTTCTGGGTTCTAACAGTTGCAGGAAAAGAGAAAACTTACAGCAAGAATCATTAACAGTAACAACTCACCAAGTTCCGGAAACCCCATCAACCAATCCATTAATTCTATCTCCAGTGATGCAACCAGCCTCCATAACTTTCTCAGCAACTTCCATATCAATAGCCTCTAAAGCAGCCAATGCATTGCTTTGAATCTGAATTGGACCCCTATATTGTCCCTCACCTCTTATAGCACTCAAATCCCTCTCAAACACCATCACATCAAAACCTTTCCTTTTTGCAGCCAATGCAAAGACCAATCCCCCAATCCCACCCCCAGCAACCAATATCCTCAGCTTCTTCTTCTTCTCCACTTGATTCCCATCAAATTCCTTCTTCTCAGCAGTGTTTGAAACACTTTGGATACCATCAGCCACTGTAGCTTTGACTTGTACAAATCCCTTGTTTTGCTTACTTGTTTTGCTTCTGAAATGGTGATTACAGTGTAAACAAGGCGACGATTCCGTTGAAACATACCTGGAAATGGAAACTGGAAACTGGGTTCCTGTGAAAACAGTTGGTGAAGGATTTTGAAACAAAGTAGTAGCCATTGTTTCACCAAAAAGGAAAGAACCTTGTTGGTTTAAATAAACAGAAAAACAATGAAATTCTGTTGAAGGAAAACAATTTCTGGTTTAGGAAGGTAGGAAAGAAAGCAGAGTGAACAGATTTCCAGATCGGAAAACTGGACAAGTGCTCTGATGGAGGGAGAAGAGGGGAAATGGCTTGAGAATTTGAAGCCACTCGCACATGAACTGGTGCGACATGCACAGGTTGTGGGGATTCCAAAATCCACGTGGCAGAACCTGAAGCTCCCACAGCACTATCAAGGGATGAAAATCTTGACACATGTTCCCGTTTATATGGTGCTTCTGTGTTGCTCTATTAAAATATATCTTCCACTTCAGATCATTTTTAGTGGAGGAGATTGTTTGTTGGTCGAGAAAATAAAGCTCCCAAGTGATTAAATCCCAAACGCCATGCTCAATTCTATTAGCATAAATCTCTGTCATTTTCATTCCAATTGGCAATTCACGACAACTATTATGAATTCATAGGTTGCAAGCTACATAAAATCTACTCATCCGAAAGAGAAGTTTATTTTTTTTATGGTTTAATATCAAAATAAGTGTCCAAACTATTATGTTTTTACTTTATAAGTGTCCAAACTATTATGTTTTCACCTTTTAAGTGTCTAAACTATTTTTTGTCCCTTTTAGGTGCCTAACTATCTCGTTTTTTCTTTTTAGATGCCTAAACTAATTTTTACCCCTTTTAAGTACCCAATCATTTTTTTCAAAATAAGTGCTCAAATTATTATTTTTTGGCCAAAATAGGTGCCTCAATTTAACCTTAAAAGGGGCAAAAATGATAGTTTGGGCACCTAAAAGGGGCAAAAATAGTTTAGGCCCTAAAAGGGGAAAATATGATAGTTCGGGCACCTAAAAAGGGAAAATGTGATAGTTCAGACGCCTAAAAGGGACAAAAAATAATTTAGGCACTTAAAAGGGAAAAACATGATAGTTTAGGGCACCTATTTTGACATTAAGCTATTTTTTTATCCGCAATTAAGCATGTTTGTATTGAAGAATAGAATCATACAAAATGAGATATAAACCTATGGTGGAGTAAAAGAGTACACACAATGATATTACACCCAACGAAACACCAAAGAGTACACACGACTATCATACACCACAAAGGCAGCCCCACAAAACATGCATCTCAATCGAAACATGCACTCCAATCTTCAGGCTATTTAGAATACCCATGAGCATAAATACAAACAGTAAAATTTTTCATATCCACCAACAAGCCGTCGGATGCACCAACCGATGGCGATGCAAAAAAATCAAAAATATTTGAAAGCCATACTTTTTAAATAACTGTCCTCGAAACGCTTTCCAGTTACGTCTCAAGTTTCACAGTTGCTTGATTCTCTTTTGGAGATAAAAATACAAACTACGTTAATGCATACACTCTGCATTTCGAACCGTTATGAAGAACGGTCTGAGCTCGAGTCACCACCGGTGACTCCAAAACCATTAACTCACGATAGTCTTTTCAACCCCCTGACGTTTCAAAACAACATCCGCAACTCTATCTTAAAGGTTTCCCTCTCGTTTCGCAATCAACCGAGCTATATCCTTAATAATATCATCTTCTTTTCTAATAGTTTTTGCACTAATTAAATTTCCTAATTTAATTGTCTCTCGGGCTTCTTTGAGAATTTCTTGCTGTCTATTGACAAAAGCGGACACCATTAGCGAAGCGCTCGCCACCCCTTCACTTTCAGCCAAAATTTTCTTTGATCGTTCTCGCCTTTTTTTCTCTAATTTATGTTTGGCTATTTCACGATCCATTGGTGCTATAGAGGTCAACTCAAAAGATAAACCACAACCTCAATGACACATGGCCCAACAAACTGCTCTTCACAAGACATGTCATTCCCAATGAAGCCAACATGATAGTTTATCCATACATCATCGTTTGCTGTAAAACTGACAGATAGTCTCTGTTGTGTATTCTCATCTCGTTGTATCATACCCACCTCTTCATCGGCCATCCAATTACTCGAGCCAAAAAACACTTTTACCACCCGTAAATCCACTTGACGATCCTCCTCCCATAAAACATCTTCCTTCCACACTATCTCTACTTGATTGTCTGTAGCACTAACACACGAGTCTTTTATTAATAAAGAAGGGTCTCGTTTTGAAACATGTGTATTACTAACATGTTCTTGTCCCTCCGTATATAATGTTAAATGTTCCTCACCTCACGTCTCAATCTCGCATTCAGTTTTCTTTTCAACACCATCATCTGTAAAACTAACCTCCTCACAATGGCAAACACCTTGATCACTCTTTATTTCTATTTTATAGACTCGAATGCAAAAAAAAAAAA
This sequence comes from Hibiscus trionum, assembly GCA_030270665.1. NCBI lineage: Eukaryota > Viridiplantae > Streptophyta > Magnoliopsida > Malvales > Malvaceae > Hibiscus > Hibiscus trionum. Next base: position 23,873,599 of record BSYR01000006.1, on the reverse strand, counting down.
ATGTCCTCTCTCATTGAGTTTTACAGTCTCGTCAATTTAGGTCATACACTTTGTCTCTATCAAAATTTTAGCCCTTTCAAACGAAACTGGTTCAAGCATATTGTCCTCAATACGCACTAATTTCTCTCAAATCAATGATCCCACCCGTATTTTCTGAGTTTCGCTCGATGAGATTTTACATTGTCAAACATTAAAAGAACTCGCGCTCCTGCAATACGCATTAGAGAAAACCTAGTCAAATTGGCTTCCCTCAATTCCTTGAAGAATGATGGAATCCCCTTTTAAACAAAATTGGTTCAAGCATAATGTCTTCAATACGCACCAATTTTCTCCAAACCACAGCGACATTTACAAACGTATCACGCGTCCAAGCATGCACCGGTAAACCGTTAATCACCAACCACACTCGTCGATCGCCTTTGTCTAGATCAAATGACCACTCTACCATTTTGTCAAACATGAAAAGAACTTGCGCTCGCGTAACACGCATTAGAGAAAATTCAGTCAAATTAGCCTCCTTCAATTCCTTAAACAACGATGCAATCCCCTACGTTCATCTACACCACCCCATCGCACAATTTTACAAAATCACAACTTTGTCCAAATCCTCAATTATATGTATCGAACGCATTTTTTCATCTTAGTTTTTTAATTTTTTTCACTGATATTTTTTATTTCCAGTATGAATTTCACACATCTCTTGTTGCAAAAGACACTTGCACTTTGAATCCATATAACAAGAAGCTATTTAATCGCTTAATCACCTTCCCAACGTCCTCGTCATAACACATACGCACAAAGCCAAAAAAAAAAAGAACCACCCACGCTCGTTTGATCGGAATGAAAACATCTACAATCTACGGTCTACCCATGTCGATCGAAGTATTGCCATAGACCCTTCCAATGTAAGTATGATGCTATATTTTTCACACACAAAATCCAACACTCTTGATTACCCGCCGCCGCCGCCATCATTAATTCCTTTTGTTCACCTTCACTCTATTAGTGTTGCATGACTCGTGTAACCCGTGACGCTAAATTCCCGATCACCGTCGGTACTCGCTTTCACCCAATCACTATTTTCCTTTAAATTTTTTCACCAGTTTAATGAACCCCAATTTTATTATATTCATTTTTAATATATGTTAGGTTTGATTCAACATTAAATACTACTAAAGTTAATAATTAATGTGAACTTAATGGATAATTCTAATAAAAAATATTATTATTCGTAGAAGATTTAACTTCTAAATTTGAATAATTTTATTTATGAGATATAAGTTTTATTTAGAATTACAATTAAACAGGTATTATTATAGAATCTTATTGAAAATATTAAAAAATAATAGTTAATTTAAGTAATTTTCACGTGTAATCAACTTTGGATTTCAATTATTAGGCTTTTTAATTTATAATGGTCAAAAGTCGGTCATTGTTTTGATTAATCAAAGAGTCGGTTCATTGTAAAATGCCACTGAAATTACTCATATCCACCTGAAGTGGACCATCTTTTTCCTATAAGCATTGGGCTGCCACTTTGTGCCTAGTTTAAACGCTTACCGTTACTACGATGGGATAATGTTAGTTAAGTTAGCTTATCACGGTTGTTAGTATCAGTAGGGCTGTAAACGAACCGAACGAATACGAACGAGGGTGTGTTCATGTTCGTTCGTTTAACTTTAACCGAACAAATGAACGAACACGAACATAAACGAACACAAAATTTCTTGTTCGTGTTCGTTCATTAAGGAATGTAGCTTGTTCGTGTTCGTTCGTTTAAATGGTAAACGAACATAAATGAACACTAAAGAACACAAACGAACATACACGAACATAAACGAACATGAACGAACATATATAATTTGTTAAATATTTAATATTTTTTGTTAGTTCGATTAATTCAGTTAATTAACTGATTTTTAAACCGAATTAATCGATAATTAAAATTTGAAAAAACTCTTAATTATTAGTCGAAACCTAAAATTATCTAATAGATTAACCAATTTTGTTTTGGTTCGGTTAGTAAGTTCGGTTTAACCGAATAATGAACACCCCTAGACATATGTGAATAAATTTAAATGAACATAAACGAACATAATTGAACGAACATAAATGAACATAAATGAACGAGCATAAACGAACGGATTACCGAACGTTCACGAACATAAATGAACGAACAAGTCTTTTGTTCGTGTTCGTTCATTTAATTAGACGAACAAAAAATCTTGTTCATGTTCGTTCGTTTAATAAATAAACGAACATAAACGAACTTCCCGCCGAACGGTTCACGAACGGTTCGCTGAACGTTCGGTTCGTTTACAGCCCTAAGTATCAGTGACGGATCCAATATTTAGGGGTTAGGGATAAAATATAAATGTTTAAAAGTAGGATAAATTTAAAAATAAACTAATTTTTTAAAGAAACTTATATAGGGAGACATGTGAAAAAACATTCAATATATAAATTTCACTGAGTAAATGGAATGTATTGAAACTTTAGTAATCAAAATAGACTTTAGAGTAAAAGTTAAGTGAGATTTACTAATTTACCCTAAAATTTATTTTTTTTTCTCCATAAACGACCTTAATCAACCATCATGTGCTCTTTTGTATTTATTTAAAATATTAATTGAGAAAATGTGATGATGATGGATTAAGATCGTTAGCGTAAAAAACTTTATCATCAACATATTAAATAATAATTCTTAAAATTAATAAATAACTTTTTGTTGCCCTAAAAGAAACTTTCTACGAGCTCTATTGGGACCTTAATGTTGAGTAGTTTAAGGGCTTTGTTAAATATCTTACATGAAGTTTAATAATATTTTCATAGTTATCTAATAAAAATTTATTTTTTTGATAATATGCATATTTGTTTTATGGTCTATGTTTAAGGTGCGAGGCTGACTCTCCCAATAATGTAATCTCCAAGATTTGAATTCGTGTCCTTTCCTTGAGAGTACAACGTGCCTTACCAATTCACCCAACACTTGTTAATTAATAAAAAAATATTTTAAATCCTATTTGAACCAAGCTTTTTTGCTTTATAAAAAAGTATTGGTTCAAATAGGATTTAGGTTTGAAAAATAGTTTGATACATAAGCTTACACAATCCTTTTATTTTTAAGGTTTAAAGATTTAGATTATGATTTAGAGTTTAGAGGTTTAGGTGGTAGGGTGTAGAATTTAAGGTTTAGAGTTATAATTTAGAGTTTAGGGTGTTAGGGTTATGAATTTAGGTTTTATATTTTATATCTTAAATATGAAGGGTTGTTAAATTTTTTTACACGGCTTGTGCATCAAAATATAACCTTTAGGTTTAAATAAATTTAAAAAGGAAAATACGTTGATACATATTTTAATTTTAGAGTTTAGGAATTTAGGTTGGTGTTTAGTTTGTATGGTGTAGAATTTAGGGCTTATGATTAGAATTTAGATTTTAGGGTTTAAGATTTTAGGGTGTTAGGGTTAGAAATTAAGGTTTTAAATTTTATACTTTAAATATGAATGACTGTGTAATTTTTTATACATCATGTGTATCAAATATCACATTTAAAAAATCAGCTTGATCATTTGAATAGAAATATTAAACAATATATCTTAACTATAAATAGTAATTTATAAAAAAAATAAGCTTTACCAAAATATATCTTAACTTCTTAATGTATTAATTATAGAAGCATGCCGATGATGGTGAGCTTGGAGAGTGCATAGAACAAAGATTAATGTTATTTATATTAATCGTAAAAGAAACCTGAATATATATAAAGCTTCTGCTAATTTTCATTTGAAATACGAACTGATTATTTATTGTTTTTAAGTCGTATCCAAGAATAAGAGCAGTCGGCCTGGATTTGTAGAACGAAGAAGGGTCAACGGTCTGCCCTTAATTATGGCTCATTCGACACCTCACTTTAAAAAAATGAGTTTAAAATTTAAAGTTAAAGCTTATTATTAGAGTTTAGAAAATATGTTTTTAAAAGTGTAGGAGTTTAGGATTAGAAGGTAGAATTTATGGTTAAGGTTTAGAATTTAATTTTTCAGTGTTTTTTAGTGTGAGATATATAAAGGGATATACTTAGGGGCAGATGATTTTGTTCCAACAATAATAGCGATGGTTAAAAGAAAAAAAGATTTGGGGTTGAGGTTAGGGTTTGTGGATGATAAAAGATTAGATTTTAATATTTTTAATTGAAATTATTATAAAACAAATATTAATGGCTTATTAAATCAAAATTTTAATTTTATTTTGAAACAAATCATTGAAATTTTTAATAATAATTTACAAATCATTAAAAATTTAATGGTGTACAATAATATATTGCGTTAATAATATGCAGCAGTGTGTGCCGCCTATTCTAAAGTCATCCATATATATATATATATATATATATAAAAGAATATTCCACAACGATGCTTAATCTTATGGATTGAAAATGTTCAAAATAAATATGGCCACTAGATCTCTCATGGATTGAGCCCTTTTCGGCCCTGACCCAACCTAAAAGCTGAATTTATTACTACTACTACTACTACTATTATTATTATTATTATTATTATTATTATTATTATTATTATTAAAAAATAAAATATATTTTTTAATTTTTTGCATTGTAATAATCTCAAATGAATAATGTGACCTCTCTTTTTTTATTTGTATCAATCTTGTCTATGTATTTTCAAATAGTATATATATTTTTTTAATTTCATCAATTTAACCTTAAATCATAAATTGTAACAATCTCGGCCTTTGATCGTTGTTATTAACATAATCATTATCGCCAATCGTCCTTTGTCTATATCATACATTTCGTTTTTAAATAATTATCAATGTCTGAATTAATATATTTATGTGTTATTTTCTCTAATAAATTATTATTTTTTTGACAAATTTAATAAATTATTGTTCTCCAATAAGATGGTGACGAGTCAATTTTAATGACGTGGCAGTACAATTGATGTGATTTTAAAAATATAATTTTAAAATAAATAATTTATTCTAAAACTCTTCATTCATACTATTATGTCATCATAAATGACTTATCATCATTGACATGCTAAACAATTGGCGAAAACGAATAATGTGGAAGCAGATAGTAGCCGCATAGACAGAGTTTAACAACACTAGTGAAAAAAGAATTACTACAAAAACGAAATTATCCATAAAATAAGAGAGTTCAATCGGTCGGTTCAGTTTACCGACCGAACCGAACTACTAAAAAAAATTTAGCTGTTTTTTCTATTAACTGTTAACCGAATCGATTTTTTTTGAAAACTTTTAACCGAACCGAAAAAGTTTGGTTAATTTGGTCGATTTTCGAATTAACCGAAATTTGTTACAAAATTTTGGTTAAATTGATTCATTGTACGTTATAAATTATTGATAAATATTGAAAAGTTTATTGATTATTTTTTTAATAATTCAATAAATTTAATGATCATTTTGTGCTAATTTGATAAAGTTTAATGACCACTTTATAATATATCAAACAAATCAATGATTATTTTATAATTTTTAAAATTTTAATGATAAAAATTAAATATATGTAACATATATAATATAATATATAAAAATTTCGGTTAATTAACCGATTTCGAACCGAATTAACCGATAACCGAAGTTTAAAAAAATTATTAACCATTAACTGACCGAACCTAAAATTAATTGATTAACCAAAAAATTTCGATTCAGTCAATTAATTTGATTAAAACCGAAGTTTGAACACCACTATCCATGAAACTTTTTAGTAATATCTATACCATTCATCGTAACTCCAATGGGTAGATGCATGCAGTTAAAGGAAATGGTAAATACAGAAACAGACAAAATAGGAAGGGGTGCAATAAGATGACGTGGAATGGGAAGCACATGAAATGTCTATAATGCCCTTATATATATGGAGTATTATTATAGTAACGCTACTAATAATGTAGTGGAGGATGTCTACATCCTTCGCTCAGCATTCAGCAATGGGCATCAGCTGCTACAAATTTAACTCAATGGACCACACTTTATTATTGTTATATTCAGGGCCAAACCTTGCTTTTTATTCTCAAAATTTCTCCAATAAGTTTCCCAAAATTAATTTACATTTTCTATGTTGTTTAACATTAAATCTTAGCTCTTAAACTCGTTTTCTTAAAATGATTAGTCACAGCAAGAAATGGGATTGAACAAACTTCTAAACGTTTCTTTTCCCTATGGCTAACAAGGTAAATTTGAGAAAGATTTTACAATACAATAATGAATGTATTTGGATAATTATAATAAGAATCAATCGCTATAATGCATAATCAAATTTCTAATCAGAATATATATGAACTTGAACTATAATATATATGAAAATAGCCATCAAACGTTTAGATTAATTGATTAGAGTTGTCTAAGCTTAACCAAATATTTCGAGTTTGATTCATTGAAAATACAACATTATTAAATATGTTAAGCTTAACTACAAAATAGGTGAGACATCACAGTTGATATAAATATTAAATAAATATGATAAAACTATGTATATTAGAACTCAAATCTAAATATATTAACAAAAAAATCTAAAAACTAAAACTTAATTGGTCCTTTAAAAAAACTTATTAAGGTCTCCATTACATTAAATCAAAAATTAATCACCTAAAAGTAAAATTTATAGGGCTAAAATATTCGGGAATATTTTGATGGTGTAATTTATAACTTAATAATAAGTAAAAATATAAATTCTTTGAGTGATTTCACCATCGAAATTGATTGACGCCTACTTTGTTCACTCAAAAAATAATAAGAAAAAATATATATTAATTTATAATTTGATATTATGGTTATTGAAATATATATAGGGTGATTATTCAATTAAATCAATGAAAATTTTCTCATATTTCGAGTTGAAAATATTTTTTTAGTCATTTGAATTTTATTAAATTGAGTTAAATAAAAATAAATTTAGTCGAGCCAAATAATACAAATAACTTTTAGTCGAATTAAATAAATTTATGGGTAAAGTACACAGACGGTCACTGAACTTTGGTAAAAAAAATAAAATGGTAACCAAACTTTCAAAAATCACAAAATGGCAATTAAACTTTATGTTTTGTAACAAAATGGTAACTAGACGTTAACTGCCGTTAAGTGACTGTTATAAATTTTGGTATAATAACACATTTAGTCCTTCATATTTATACATTTAATCAATTTAACCCTAATTTGAACCAATTCACTAAATTTAGCCCTCGTTATTTATGCATTCTTTCAATTTGGTCCTTAAAGCAAAATTCCAAAGTATGGTAACATGATAAATAATTACAATTAAATTTTTAAAGGAACTCGAAAACTCGACTCGATTCGAATCGAAAAAATTTCAAATAAAGTTTGAGTTGTAAAAATATGACGCGTCAACTCGAATAACTCGGAATTTTTTTACTCGGCTCGATCAAACGCTCATCTATATCTTAAGATATGACGCGTCAACTCGAATAACTAGAAATATTCGAATATTTTAAATCATTTTTTTCTTTTTAAATCGAATATTTTTTGAAATAGAATATTTAATATTTTCATATTTAAATCACATCGAATATTTAATAACTACTTTAAATATTCAATTTAATTTAAAAATATTCGATTTAAAAGAAAAAATGATTTAAAATATTTGAATATTTAATAACTACTTTAAATATTCAATTTAATTTAAAAATATTCGATTTAAAAGAAAAAATGATTTAAAATATTCGAATATTTAATAACTACTTTAAATATTTTTTCTTTTAAATATTCGAATATTTAATAATTACTTTAAATATTTATTAAATATTCGAATATTTCAAATCAATATTTTTCTTGTAAATCGAATATTTTTAAATTAAATCGAATATTTAAAGTAGTTATTAAATATATGATGTGATTTAAAAGAAAAAATGATTTAAAATATTCGAATATTTCGAGTTATTCGAGTTGACGCGTCATATCTTAAGATAGATGCTAGCGTTCGATTGAGTCGAGTAAAAAAATTTCGAGTTATTTGAGTTGACGCGTCATATTTTACAAGTCAAACTTTATTTGATTTTTTTTATTCGAGTCGAGTCGAGTTTTTGAGTTCCTATAAAAATTTAATTAAATATTTAAATATTTTAAATCAAATTTTTTCTTTTAAATCGAATATTTTTAAATTAAATCGAATATTTAAAGTAGTTATTAAATATTCGATGTGATTTAAATATGGAAATTTTAAATATTCTATTTTAAAAAATATTTGATTTAAAAGAAAAAATGATTTAAAATATTCAAATATTTTGAGTTATTCGAGTTGACGCGTCATATCTTAAGATAGAGGTGAGCGTTCGATTGAGTCGAGTAAAAAAATTTCGACTTATTCGAGTTTACGCGTCATATTTTACAACTCAAACTTTAATTGAAATTTTTTCAATTCGAGTCGAGTTTTCGAGTTCCTATAAAAATTTAATTAAATATTCGAATATTTTAAATCAATTTTTTCTCTTTTACATCGAATATTTAAAGTTGTTATTAAATAATCGATGTGATTTAAATATGAAAATATTAAATATTCTATTTTAAAAAATATTCGATTTAAAAGAAAAAATGATTTAAAATATTCGAATATTTCGATTTGACGCGTCATATCTTAAGATAGAGATGAGCGTTCGATCAAGTCGAGTCAAAACATTTCGAGTTATTCGAGTTGACGCGTCATATTTTACAACTCAAACTTTATTTGAAATTTTTTCGATTCGACTCGAGTCAAGTTTTCGAGTTCCTATAAAAATTTAATTGTAATTATTTATCATGTTACCATACTTTGAAATTTTGTTTTAAGGACCAAATTGAAAGAATGCATAAATTACGAGGGCTAAATTTAGTGAATTGGTTCGAATTAGGGTTAAATTGATTGAATGTATAAATATGAAGGACTAAATGTGTTATTATACCAAATTTTATAATAGTCATTTAACGGCAGTTAACGTCTAGTTACCATTTTGTTACAAAACATAAAGTTTAATTGCCATTTTGTGATTTTTAAAAGTTTGGTTACCATTTTGTTTTTTTTTTTTACTAAAGTTCAGTGATCGTCTGTGTACTTTACCCTAAATTTATTCATATTAAAATAAATTTTACATGAATTAAAAATACTCTTAAAACTTAAAATCACAATTTAAATAAAAATGTAAAAACCACAAGACTTAAGATTCGAGTTAAAAAGATCCTATGATAAAAAAAAAGTTTAAAAGGATCCAAAATAATTTATACAATAATAGATAGTTAAGGACCCAAAATTTTAACCTTTTGCCAACGTGTTGACAATAAAAAAAACAAAAAAAGGTTAATTTTTTATCATGAATAAAAAAGATTAATTTATGTTTACATTATAAATATTTTGAAATTAAAAAAAAGACAGCAACTTAAAATATTTGAAGAAACCGAGAGGGACCAGACCTTGGATCCGCCCTGTTTCGGATATGATTCCAAGGTTTTGTTTTTGAATAAAGAAATCAAACATACATACTTCAATTATTACTATTACTTTTGGCAATCACATAATTCAATTATTTCTTCTTGACGGTAAAGATCCACAAATATTCAATCCCTTAAACATCAATTTCTCTAAATAAATTATGAAAACCAGCAACACAAACAGTGATTTAAATGCTCTGCATTCTTAATTTCTGTATATATACACGGTACACGCTTCAAACTTTATATATAAAGCCTCCATGTTCTTATTGGTTATTGCTAATATAGATTCACTAATACTCTTTTTTTTTTTGGGTGGCTTTTTTGTTGGCTTATCCGTGCGGTTTTACTTGAATATCTGAGATTTTATCAAGTAGTAAGAAAGAAGGAATATGCAGAAAACGATGAAATAGCATTGTTTTAAGCCTGTTTAAAATAACATTCTTAGCTTTTGTATTCAATGATTTGATGCAGTGTTTTGGCATTTTCCAATCTCAATGAACCCAACACCCTTCATGAGGCTTGTCTTAGATGCAAACAAATCTTTGTACCCAAGAAAATGGGTAGCTTTCCCAGAAAAATAAATTAACCCCACAAAAAGATGAAAGTGGAGAAAATAGGTGTATGATAATTTTAGCTGCAAAGGCCAAAGAACGGTAAAAATATCAGCTTTCAAACAAATTCTTTCATTTTCTCAATGACCCTTTTAGACATCCTTGCCAGCAAACCAAAAAAATCAATATTTTTTGCTCAAAGTTTAGCTCCTTGTGGCAGTGTAAAGATAAGCTAAAAGGGTAAGAGTTAAGACTCTCTCTTTGGGTTTGTTGTTTGTGTTGAAGAATTGGTGATTGAGAGAGTTAATGAAGAAAGGGTCTGTTTCTTTGAGCCATCTGGGTACTTTTCCGAGCCCAGGAGCTTCGGATTACCGTGATAATGGCGTGGTGGTGAGTCAAAAAGGGTGGAGTTCCGAGCGAGTGCCGCGTTCTTCGGCTAACAGCAATGGCGGTAGCAGAAGACATATCAGTGCTTCATCTTTGACGCCTTTTTACAGTGGGAGGACTTTGCCTTCCAAATGGGAAGATGCCGAGAGGTGGATTTGTAGCCCCGTTTTGGGTTATGGTGTTAGCAAGAATGTAAACTATCATTATCAGAGGCGGCCCAAGTCTAAAAGTGGGCCGATCGTGCCTCCGGGGATTGCTTTCTACTCTAATGGCTCGCCGTCCATGAACTTACTTGGCGGTGGTGGAAGTGGAAGTGTGAGGAATTTGATGGCGGGCTCTCCATTTTCTACAGGGGTTTTGATGGCTGATGGGGTTTCCGTTCATTATGTTGGTTGTAGAGCTGCCGTATCCGCCGCAGCTGGCGGAGATGGTGACTGTGAGCAATCTTGTATGGTGCAGAGTGATAGTAATGAGGCACGATCGGCTATTGTAGCTGGATGGTCAGATTTGGTTAGTGAGTCTTCATTGCCAAGCTCTCAAGGTAATCACTGTTCTTGCTTTGTTTTGAGTATCATTTACTTGCAATTTCAACCTAGGCAGAGAATTATCTGCTGATCTGATTATGGAAGCTAAAGAACAATCAATCACAGTTCTGTTAAATATGTAATCTGTAATGACTAATTGTAAATGATGAAGTTCTTAAAGATGCATCTGGATGGGAAACTTTGAACCCAGAGTGCAGAAGAATCATATGCTAGCTTTAGCTATGTTGCTTCCCCCTTCATTTCTCTTTTAAGTATCCGAGTTCGAGAAACATAGAGCCTTATTGTTGCAACAGGAATGATTTAGATGGAAGGGTTAGTTTCCATGTCATATTGGCTTCAAACTTCTGATGTTGGATCAAATTGTTGCAGATGAAAAACTTGATGAAATAAAGGATGCCAAAATAATGATCAATCGTGTAGCTTCGCGGAGGGATATGGCGACACAAATGAGCCCAGATGAGAGTAGCAACCTCTCATCTCCGAGAGAGAGGTCTTCCTTTGGCCACTCACCTCCTCCTATCCTTCCTCTTCCTGCTGTGGACGACAATGATCACCCTTCTAAATTGGACATCAGGGAAGTGCAGATAGACAAGCGAGCCACCGTTACTAACTGGTCAAAAAGACATGGTTCGAGAAGAAGCAAGAAAGGCGAGCCGGATTTCGAAGACTTCTACCGAAACAGTGCCCCAGCTTCTGCTTTATCCCTAGACATCTCAGAGGCTTCAACAAGCATTTCAAAGTATGTTTTTGTTACATTCTTCCTTAATTTCTGCCCTGAATCATCCTATAAGAACAACAAAAATTCCAAAATAAACACTAATGCATAATATGAATCTTGAAATCCAACAAATACATGTTCTGCTTTGCTTGATGAAGTGTAGAATGTAATTTTCACTAGCTTCATTGGGGACCAAGATCACTGCATTTTTCATAGAAGGTTAGAGTTCCATTAACTTTCAATAGCTGGGACTTGGGACCACAAAACTTTCGGACATCATCCCTGGAATCCAAACTTGGATGAAATATACTTTAGGTTCTGTCATTAAATGCTAGTCTTTAATGTTCCATGGAAATTTCCAACATTGAGTCCCTAGATGGAACTGTATGATTTCAGGGGAGCATTAATATTAATATCCAAGAGAACTTGGGGAGTAGTTGCGTGAAATAGAAGTGTCACTTACATAAAGGAGCTTTTTTTTAAAAAATAAAAAATAAAAAACTTGATTTTGCAGGTTGCAAAGAGAGGAAGCAAAGATCAGTGCATGGGAGAATCTGCAGAGAGCAAAAGCCGAGGCAGCCATACGGAAATTAGAGGTTCACATGCACACAAGAACTCTGATTTTGTCCATCTTTTTCTATATCCAATTGTTTAAGCCTTATTAAATTTCCCCTGCATTTTCTCTGTATTTTACCACCAGATGAAATTAGAAAAGAAGAGGTCATCATCAATGGACAAGATCTTGAGAAAGCTGAGAACGTCTCAGGTTAAAGCTCAAGAGATGAGAAATTCAATTTCAGGCAAAGAGGGTGAACAGATTCCAAAGACTTCAGCAAAGTTTACATTCTTCCATATCCGCATGAGTTATTTCAGCAGTTGTTTCACGTGTCATGGTTTCTAGTTTCTAAATTTTTTGTAAATGATCCTTCATGGGCTCAAATCTTTTCCACCAGCTATTATCTTAGAAATGGAGTATTTGTTTCCCTTTTTTTTGCTTGTTAAAGATCTGTTGGTTTCTCGGCTTCCCTACTATTTCATGTAAAGTATCTTAGAATTTTATATTCAATGGTTCAGGATACTGCAGATTTCAAACTCTTGTTCTTTGTGGCTGTTTCTTTTAAGGAAATGCCATCTATCATAGTCTTCAATGTCCACTAACCAGAATAGGTTGGTCCTATATATTGTTTTATAAGTTGGTGAAATACTCAAGGAGAAAAGCTTCATACATAAACAAATAAAATATTTGCATATATGCTCAACAATCGAGACTTGAAATCCAAAGTTCGGTAAAGACAGGGTGTGAGAAGATTTTTAACATCAATTAGATACTTAAATTGGAACATTTGCTACACTATGAAAAGCATAGCTCACATTACATGGTTTATAATCAGAATCACCGACGATGATATCAGGGTAATAATCCGAGATTGTTCAACAGTTGACATCCGAGAGATCTTCACAGCAATTCCATGGCTGCTTAGTATGGCCGGTATCGCCAATCTGCTCTCGATGGCCTGGTACTCCCAAAGCCATAACCCCACTGCTTAATATGAAATGCATAATAAAGTAAGCAAATGACTAAAGGAACTTTGTTTTCCATACCCAAAAAAGGTAAAGGAAACGTTGTTTGTCTTAAAATGATTTCCCTTCTCCTAAGAAATGGGTTAAATTACAAAATTAGTTCACATTTGTTTCAAAGGGAACCTATGTCACAAGTTGATTATTTAAGTTGGCTATTTCCAGTATGTGTATGAGCATGTGTGTATTTATACTCACATCGTCAAAATGCATGCCTCCATACATCCTACCGAAGGGGCGCATTGGACCACCAAAACCTCTGAATGGTCCAACAGGATTCATCATGAAACTAGGGCCAACGTCATCAACAGGTGTTGCTGAATCTATTGCGACCTGAAAAGCAAGTTTAGACGTAAAATGATAAGAGATTAAATCAACACAAGTTATGAAAATTTGATTGCATTTCACAGAGAATAGAAGGTTAGAAAGAACAACTAAAACAAATGGGGCATAACTATAGCTTGCAGCTTGCCTATAAACGTATACTTTGCCTTCAATCCGTAGAAATTTTTTGAACCAGATAGGACTAATTAACATGATATAACCATCTTGTAGTCATTGCAAGATGATCTCAAAAAAATCTTCAAGTGAAACTGCTTTTTCTCTAGTTGCAGTGTTTTTTTTTCTTTTTAAAATGAATCGCAGAAGATCTTCCAACAGATCATAACCACAGTTTTGCCATTAAAAAGCGCATATATAGTCCATAACAACCTTAGTGCATAGTGGAATTAACAAATCCATTCACAGCTGTAAAGATAATAAATTTCAGTTTTCTAATTAATTCATGGAGGTAAAAAATAGTTCTCTACCCTAAATAAGTGTAAGAGCATAATCTCAGAACTAGAGTTAATTTCCATAACCGGAAAATGGATATTATGGCAGGATAAATTTAACATATCATCAAAGTACTTAGCCTGTTTAACCTCCCATCATGCATAAATTCTTATAATTATTAAAGTAAGGGTATCACAAACCAGGCCTCAGATGTAAGGTGGCAATAAAGTATGATGAAAGAAAATAAAAGCTTGTTTCCATGTACCTGTTGTCCACAAATCTCATGAGACCTACGAGATACTCTGTCTGCAATTCCTTCGTCAGTAAAAGTTACAAAACCAAAACCTCTGTGGCCAGATCTTTTGGGATCCTACATTATAAGAGCATCCAAACCTTCATCAGATGGCTTCGATTCATCTATCATATCTACATGACATTTCATCACTTTTACCTTTGGAATATAAACATCTGTTATTCGACCAAATCTACCAAAATACTGGCGCAGATCATCAGCAGTAGCCTCCTGAGGGAGCCTGCCAACAAATATCTTTTTTCCCATCCCTCGACTGGACTCCCCCCCTAGTTCAACATAAAGGGGGAAAAGTACAACATAAGGACAGAGTAATTCCACAAATCAAAGTTGCTGGTAGGAAAATAACTTACTTCCATACATTGGGCCAGGATGGTCATACAAGGTAGGAGCACCAACTGCAGCATATCTAGTCGCAGCAGATATGTAAGCATCGTACGCACCATATCCCCCCTGTGACATTCTCACTGTAGGCTTGAAATCATCTTCCTGTCAACATAATATCAAAATAACGATATTATCCCCACATATATCGAGTATATATGTGAAGTTTCCAGGGGAATAGAATATGAAAAAATATATGATTTCTCCTGTACTAAATGGTCAACTTTGAACTTTTGGGTGGTATAACAGGTAAACTGTAAAAAAAAAGGCTGTGACATGACATGCCTTGGGTGTTGCTCGATCAACTACTACAGTAGATCCTCCTAGTTCATGGGTATCAGCCATCAGATTCTCCACAGAACCTGTACATGTAAAACAAGTATCGCACTGTCGGACTGACATAACAAGAGAGGAGGAAAGAACCAGTTTATAAAACTAACTTCGAAAGAGTAACGGGTGATTCTTAACTAAACAACTGGGATTTTCAATTGGAAAAGCAGACAAGAATATAGCTTGAAGAAACCAAATAAAATATCCCATTGGTCAAACAGAAACAAGCAAATTGTTTGATGCAGACACTGAAAGACGCTAAGCCAGGAACATTATAAACTGACCTGCACTAGCAAAGGTGATAAAGCCAATTCCACGGTGAGCTTTTGACGCTTGATCCTGTGAAACACATGCTTAATAATAATCTAATAAATTCTAACAAATAAGCTACTAAGTCAACATGCAACCATAAGCCTAACGTAGACACTTGAACAAATACAGAGTGAGAGAGTACCTTTGGCATGTATAAATCTGTTATTTCACCATACTCCGCAAAATGACTGTGAAGAAGAATATATTGATTGTTACTTTAATTTCTCACATAGCTGACAAAACATGTAATGATTTTTTCTTTATCCATTGAACGTGATTAGGCCGCTCAAAAAAACAAAGCCATTGTTTTGTCAAGTAGAGTTGAGAAATCATGTTCAGAGAATAAAGAGCAAAAAGAAAAGGAAAAAAAAAAGAGACAGCACTACCAAGATCATATATTGCACTTAATTACCTCCGAAAGGTTGATTCATCCACAGAGGGTGGAATTCTGGCCACAAATATCCTGGTTACTTTCTTTACAGGTGCTCTCATCTCTTCCTGTCAATATGACAAAAATGATGCTATCGATAAAAAAAACTAGTAACCGATAAGAATTTTCAAATAAAAAGGCATCTACTGAAGTTTATGCCAAACCTTTGGTGTAGCTATTTTAACTTCCAGCATTCTCCCCCCAAGAAAATGCTCTCTGGATAGCACACTCTGTAGAAAACGAAAACAAACATTATCTGTTATCACATGGTTTAAGGATAGGGGAAAGAAAGGAAAACGTGAGAGAGAGGGGCAATGATTACCTTAGCATCATCAGCAGATGCAAATGTTACATAACCAAAACCACGAGATCGGCCTGTGGATCTCTCCTATGCAATGGAAAAAGAACATTGATAACAATGAACAACATAAGAAAAACAAGAAATCATACTTTTTTTCCTACATATAAAGCAATTATAAGCTTTCACCATGCCAGTTAAGTGATAGAAATCACATTTTTTCTACGTATAAAGCAATTTTGAGCTTTCACCATCCTCCAATACAACACAATCATTGAATATGCAAATAAAAAAAAGGAAAATAAGAAAAGCGAAAACCTTCATGACAATACAATCTTCCAAATCACCGTATTTACTCATATATTCCCTCAAACCTTCAGTATCCACCTCCCACGGGATTCCCAAAACCTAGAAAAAGAAAATTAATCAAATTCAACAAAAAAAATCCCAGTAACAAAAACCTAACCTTTCACAAAACTAAGAACGGGAAACTAACCACAAGCTTCCGGTCCATGGAGAAATGTAAGAAGTTGAGCTGAGAAGTGAAAATCGTTGAAATCCTTAACACACTCAAAACCAAAGCTCTCTCACAAAGATCCTCTCTTAACAAATCTCTCTCACACACTGTATCTTCCTCTTTCTCTTCCTGCAAATAATAAGCACGCGCTCTTTCTCACACACAATCATCACCAAATACGAAATCAGATTGACCATCTTTGTATATAAATATATGTTTAAAAAAAGGAAAATTTTAATTCAAAAAACAGCTGATCAATTGTAGTAGCAATCGACTAGAATTATAGAAAGGTTCCGGTTTCTCATATTTCCTTCTTGGCGCTAACTGACCTGACCAATCCAATCAAAACCCTAAAATTTGCAGAAGAAGATCCCTCTCCCTCCCTCTCGTCTCGCTCGTTCCCTCCCTCCCTCGCCCGCTCCTGCCGGTTTCAGTCGTTAATCGTGGAGAGACCCTGTCGAGTTCTTTTTGTAGCCAACATGGGCTAAATTTGGTGGGTTATGCTAAACCATGAGCAGGCTTTGAATACATCCCATTTATCGCCTCCACTTCTGATTAAGTCCGCTAAGCCAACTCGAGAAAAAGGCCCAACCTTAAAGAAAAAGAATCAATCTAAATATATTATCAAAGAGTTAAAAATATGTATAAACATATATTATTTTATAATTAACTTTAAATTATTTAAAAAATAAAATATCTTATATTATTTCCATCCATAATTTTAGCACATAATAAAATCTTATATTTTTTTGGATAACTACGAGTATATATAATATAATAGCATCGTCGAGTAATAATTAAAACGAAATAAATCCATGAAAAAAAAATTGAGGATCAAATTCACAAAAACAAACACACAAGTGAACTATAAAATAGTTAAAATGTTCTCAAATTATTGTAAAAATACCAAATAGTCGAGCACTATAAAATAACTTTATAACCATAATTAAGAACACTCACCGCACTCACACTGTTAGTCATTAAAGGAAAAATTAAATCTCTCAACTATATCTTTTTCCATAGAATTTCATTCAATATAATTATCATCTAAATTAAAATATGTATACAATCGACAAATGAGATCTCCTTTAATCAAGTTTAAACTCTCTTTAATTCTTTAAAGTTATCAAACTCTAAATCGACTAAGAATTAATAGGAAAGCCTTTTAATAGATTTCGCAAGCTGCAAAGAAAGGAAACCTCTTGAATATGGCTTTTAATGTGTTATTTTTGTCGATTTACGTTATTACTTCATTATTTCTATGCGATTGCAACACATCATGAACTTTACAAAAGTAATTATATTGCAATAAATTAATATTTTCACAACGTCGATTCTAAATAGTTTAAAAACAAGTGATAAACCATTATAATTACTCGAAACTGTAGAGGTGGCAAACGGGTCATTCGGTTCGGGTACAGTTTGTGTATCAAGTCGATTCGGTTGATTTTTTATTCGGTTAATATCGGGCCGGTTGTTTTCGGATCAGTTATTTTCAGGTCGGGTTAATAGGAGATCGGTCGATTTTAGTCGAATTTTTGGGCCGAGATAGACTTTTACACTCTATATATCACTTTATATAGCATGTATATTTAGCTTTTTGGTGAATTGTGTGACAATTCACATCCCATCTTTCTTTCTTTATTTTAATATTTTTTATTTATTTTGGGTTGCCTCCAATTCGAGTAAAATCAGTTCGGGTCTATTCAAATCAGTTAAAAATCAGTTCAGGTCTATTTTCGGTTCAACTTAAAATCAGGTAGTTTCAATTTATTTTGAGTTTCAGGACATCTTGTTCGGATTGATTTCAGATCTCGAGTCAAGTTTACCGGCCTACTCAAAAGCATCAAAAAGAAAAGAATTAATTAGAATAGGCTAGCTTCTAGAAATTATATTAAAGAAGATATGTATATGAGACTGAAAGTTATCATTATTATACCAACACTCGATTAACTTTCAATGTGGTTGCATGATTTCGAATAAATTTTTTGTTTGTTAAATGCCTGCTCGTTCTTAGTGGACGTATTTCTTTTTTCAAGGAAATATGCCCTTTTGACCTCTGAGTATTAAACACAAGGAAAAAACCTTCATATATCAACAGTCATATTTGCGTATATGCTCATGACAGACGTACCACTCCAGATGGGAAGGCTTGGTAAATACGGGTACCACAATGATTGTTAACATTAATTAGATACTTCAATTTGAATATTTTCTACACCAAGAAAAGTATGGCTCACATTACATGGTTTATAATCAGATGATATCAGAGTAATAATCGGAGATTCTTCAACAGATCTTCACACCAATCCCATGGCTGCTTAGTATGGCCTGTACCGCCAATCTGCTCTCGATGGCCTTGTCATCCCAAAGCCATAACCCCACTGCTAAATACGAAAACGCATAATAAATTAAGCAAATGACTAAAGGAACTTTGTTTTACAAGCCTAACTAGAAAGGTAAAAACAAACAGTTTCTGTCTATAAATGATTTCGTTTCTCCTAAGAAATGGGTTAAATTTCAAAATTAGCTCACCTTTGTTTGAAAGTGAACCTAAGTCCCAAGTTAATTATTTAAGTTGTTGTTTCCAATATGTGTGTGTGTGTGTCTCTCTCTCTATATATATATATGTTTATGTGTGTATGTATATGTATGTATACTCACATTCTCAAAATGCATGCCTCCATACATCCTACCAATGGGGTGCATTGGACCGCCAAAACCTCTAAATGGCCCAACAGGATTCATCATGAAACTAGGGTCAACATCATCAACAGGCGTAGCTGAATCTATTGCCACCTGAAAAGCAAGTTCAGACGGTAAAATGATAAGAGAGCTTAAATCAACATAAGTTATGACATTTTGATGGCATTTCACAAAGAATAGAAGGTCCAAAGAACAACTAAAACAAAGGCAGCATAACAGTAGACGACTAGGCCCGCTTGCCTATATTAAACATATACTGTCTGCAATCCTTAGAAAAATTGTGAGCCAGATAGGACTCATTAACTTGATTTAACTATCTTGCAGTCATTTAAAGAGGATTTCAAAAAAAAATCTTCAAGCGAAACTGATCTTTCTCTAGTAGCAGACTTTTTCTTCTTTCTTTTTAAATGCATTGCAGATCATCTCGTAACCGGTCATAACTCATAACCACAATTTTGCCATTAAAAAGCACATATAGTCCATGATAACCATAGTGCATAATGGAATTAACAAATCAATTCACAGCTGTAAAAATAATAAATTGCAGTTTTCTAATTAATTCATGGTAAAAAAATTCAGAGCTAGAGTTAATTTCCATAAATGGAAAAATGAATATTAAGGCAGGATAAATTTAACATAGATAGCACCAAATAACTTGGCCAGTTGGCCTGTTTAGCCTCCTCTCATGCACAAATTCTTATAATTATGAATAAAAAAGGGTATCACGAACCAGGCTTCAGATGTAAGGTGGCAATAAAGTGAGGAAAGAAAATAAAAGCTTGTTTCCATGTACCTGTTGTCCACAAATCTCGTGAGACCTACGGGATACTCTGTCTGCAACTCCATCGTCAGCAAAACTTACAAAACCAAAACCTCTGTGGCCAGATCTTTTGGGGTCCTACATCATAAGAGCATCCAAACCTTCATCAGATGGCTTCAAAATCGTCTCTCGTTCTCTACATGACATTTCACCACTTTTACCTTGGGAATATAAACATCTACTATTCGACCAAATCTACCAAAATGCTGGCGCAGATCATCGACAGTAGCCTCCTGAGGGAGCCTGCCAACAAAAATCTTTTTTCCCATCCCTCGACTGGACTCCCCTCCTAGTTCAACATAGGGAGGTGTTACAACATAAGTAAAAGGTAATTCCACAAATCAAAATCGCTGGTAGGAAAAGAACTTACTTCCATACATTGGGCCAGGATGGTCATACAAGGTAGGTGCACCAACTGCAGCATATCTAGTCGCAGCAGAAATGTAAGCATCGTATGCACCATATCCCCCCTGTGACATTCTGCCTGTGGGCTTGAAATCATCATCCTGTCAACATAATCTCAAAATCATGATATTATGCCCACATATATTTAGTATACATGTGAAATTTCCAATGGAATAGAATATGAAAACAATATTGTGCTTTGTACTGTACTAAAAGGTCAACTTTGAACTTTTGGGTGGTAAAACAGGTATAGTGTTAAAAAAAATGCACCGTCTGTGATGTAACTTGCCTTGGGTGTTGCTCGATCAACTACTACGGTGGCACCTCCAAGTTCATGAGTATCGGCCATCAGATTCTCCACAGAACCTTTACAAGTAAAACAAGCATCTCACTGTCAGACAAAACAAGAGAGGAGGAAAAGAACCAGTATATATAACTAACTTCAAACAAGTAACGGGTGATTCTTAACTGCACAACTCGGATTTTCAATTGGAAAAAACAGACAATAATATAGCTTGTAAAACTTAAATCTTGAAGACACCAAAAAAATATCCAAAAGATCAAACACAAACATGCAAACCATTTGATGCAGACAAACAGAAAGGTGCTAAGCCAGGAACTTGATAAACTGACCTGCACTAGCAAATGTGATAAAGCCAATGCCACGGTGAGCTTTTGTGACTTGATCCTGTGAAACACATGCTTAATAATAATCAAATAAAGTTCCAACAAGAAAGTTAAAACACCTACATGCAACCATTAGCATAACATAGACACATGAACAGATACAGGAAGAGAAAGAGAGTACCTTTGGCATGTATAAATCTGTTATTTCACCATACTCCTCAAAATGACTGTGAAGAAGAATATACGGATTGTTATGTTAATTCCTCACATAGATGACATGACAAAACAAGTCCTTATTTTTTCTTTACCCATTGAACGTGATTAGACAGCTCAAATAAACAAAGCCATTGTTCAGTTGAAGAGAGTTGACAAATCATGTTCAGAGAATAAAGCACAAAAAGTAAAAAATACAGGACTACCATGATCATATACTGCTCTTAATTACCTCCGAAAGGTTGATTCATCCACAGAGGGTGGAATTCTGGCCACAAATATCCTGGTAACTTTCTTTACAGGTGCTCTCATCTCCTCCTGCCAATAAGACACAAATGATGCTATCCATAAAAAAACTAGTTAATCGATAAGAATTTTTATAAAAAGAGGCATCAACTAATGTTTATGTTAAACCTTTGGGGTAGCTATTTTAACTTCCAGCATTCTCTCCCCAAGAAAATGCTCTCTGGATAGCACTCTCTGTAGAAAACGATAACAAACATTATTTGTTATCACACGGTTTAAGGTTATCTGAAGGAAACAAAGAAAAACGAGAGAGAGAGAGAGAGAGAGAGAGAGGCAATAACCTTAGCATCATCAGAAAATGCAAATGTTACATAACCAAAACCACGAGATCGACCTGTGGATCGCTCCTATACATTGAAAAAGGAAATTGATAAATAAATAAAAAAGCAAGTAATTACAATTTTTTTCTACATATCCTCAAAATAACCAAGGTATAATAATTAAAATTAAAGAGAAATACCAACCCATGCTAGTTAAGTATTGAAATCACTTTTTTTTCTACATATAATGCAATTTTGAGCTTTCACAATCCTCCAGTAAAATACAATCAATGAATCTATAAATAAAATAACTGAGAAAATAAGAAAAGGGAAAACCTTCATGACGATACAATCTTCCAAATCACCATATTTACTCATATATTCCCTCAAACCTTCAGTATCCACCTCCCACGGGATTCCCAAAACCTATAAAAAGAAAATTAATCAAATTCAACAAAACAAAACAAAAACCTAACCTTTCACAAAATTAAGAACAGGAAACTAACCACAAGCTTCCGGTCCATGGAGAAATGGAAGAAGTTGAGCTGAGAAAAGAAAATCGCTGAAATCCTTAACACACTCAAAACCAAAGCTCTCACACAAAGATCCTCTCTTAAAAAACCTCTCTCACACACTGTCTCTTCCTCTTCCTGCAAATAATAAGCACGCGCTCTTTCTCACACACAATCATCACCAAATACGAAATCAGATTGACCATCTTTGTATATAAATATGCATATATTAAAAGAGGAAAAATTTAATTCAAAAAACAGCTGATCAGTTGTAGTAGTAATCAATTAGAATTGCAGAAAGGTTCCGGTTTTCATCTTTCCTTGTTGGCGCTCACTCACCTGACCAATCCAACTAAAACCCTAAAATTTGCAGAAGAAGATCCCTCGTCCCTCCCTCTCTCGCTCGCTCCTGCCGCTTTGAGTCGTTAATCGTGGAGAGGCCCTGTTGGGTTCTTTTTTGTAGCTAACTTGGGCTAAAATTGGTTGGTTATGGCAACCATGAGCTGGATTTGAAACTCTCTCATATCTGGCCTGTACTTTGGGTGAAGTCCCGGTAAGCCAACTGGAGAAAAGGCCCGACCCTAAGTCATGTGAATTGTGATTCAGCCCCTATCAATTGGACGGATAAACTGTGCTTTGAATTGGATCAATCCGAGGAGAAAAGCCATTTGTCGGAACAAATCTATCACATGTTGAGTAATGCTTGATTCGGCTTTAAAATTATTTTATTTGTATTTGACTTAGTACTCAATAAATTTGACAAGATTTTAGTCGACTTATGATCATTTAAAAAAATTCGTTGTTAGACTCATCACTTATTAAGTTCGCAAAAATTTTACATTATTTTTTTAAAGATATATATAAAATTTATTATGCTTTGTAGAACTTAATATAAATATAAAATAATAAATTTAACAAAAAAATACTAAAATAGTGTGAATCAATTCAAAAGACTAAACCACATAGCAACAATTAGGGGTGATAATGAGCCTGGCCGGCTCGCGAGCTACTCGGGCTCGGCTCGGTCAAAGCTCGGCTCGAGTGAGCTCGGCTCGAAAAGCTCGTGAACAGGCTCGAAATGTACATATGCACTAAAATAAATTATGTGTTTGTATTTTTTTTCACTAGTTGATTGTTGTTTGATTTTGTATTTTCTTTAATTATGTGTTTGTATTATAAGAATATTTATTGATTATTTGGATTAATCTAATTTTTGGCACTTTTTTCCCCTTTCCGGTCATTGAATTTCGTTTTAGTGTTGGTTATGAATGAGATTTTTAAAGAATATTTTATATAAAAAAACTATAGAATTTTTTTTCATTTCGAGCCGAGCCGAGCCTGACGAGCCCGAGCCGAGCCCAATAGAATTGTTTTCGAGCCGAGCTCGAGCTTAAAATTCCGAGCTCGGCGAGTCTCGAGCCCGAGCCGAGCCCAATTACACTGTTTCCGAGCCGAGCCGAGCCTGGCCAGGCTCGGGCTTAGCTCGGCTCGTTATCACCCCTAGCAACAATCTACAAATAAGTCAAACTAACATATTAAAACAAAAATTGCGAGTTAATCACGAGTTTATTGAGTCAACTTAAATCTTATTCAACTTGAATCGTTTTAATATCTAATCAAATCCAAATCCAAATTGAATCAATTTGAATTGAACGTTTCTCAAATTTTAATCGAGCCGAACTTAAAGTGCTATAGTACTGCTCAACTTAAATAACACTGGTATTTGAATAAAAACGCCGCGGCCAGCCGCGTACTTCTCCATCATCCCATCCGTCCCATGTGCACCATGTCTCCCTATCATATGCCACATTCCAAAAATATACTAAACATTATATTTCAACGAACTTGATTTAGCCAGGTATGATGGACCCACAAACATATAAAATCAACGGCCAAAAACCAATATAAAACAATGAACCCTAACACACAGAAGATGACAAACTCCATCAGATTGGTCCTGGAACCGAAGCACGCGTTAATGAAAAGGGCATTGATGAAAATCACAGCTGTAAACCAATCACTTCCTGCTCATTCTGACCCCATTTGTCCCCTTAAACCAAACCCCAAAAAAACCTACTTTCATCACTCCACTTCAACCCCCTTCATCTTCTTCAACAAAGCTCTGCAACTCCTCACTAACAATGGCTTCTTCACGTTCACTTCTCGGTAAGCTTCTTTTGCCCCTTCTCATCGCTTACATTGTGTTGTCGAGCTCGAAAGTCGACGCCCAAGTGGAAGAAACAAGCTTGAAGCTGATGAGTGATGCTTTGGAATGGCCGCTTTCAATGTCGCTTTACGGTGACTTCAACGACGGCGAAGGTGATGAGGAGGGAAATGGGAATAGCCGTAGATCTTTGTTTTGGAAGAGGATGAAGTATTACATTTCGTACGGTGCGCTTTCAGCTAATAGAATCCCATGTCCACCGAGATCGGGCAGGTCTTATTACACCCACAACTGTTTCCAGGCTCATGGACCGGTCCACCCTTACTCTAGAGGATGCTCCAGGATCACCCGTTGCAGGAGATGAGGTTAATTATTGCTAGAATTTTGGGGGGTTTCGGAAAGGATTGAACTTTGGGTTTGTGTTTGTTTCGTGAGAATGTGCAAGATTTGGAAAGGGTTGAAGTTTGGATTTTGCCTTTTTTGTGTGTTATTGTTGCTTTAATTTGTGGATTAGCAATATAATTATGAAATGATGATGTGTGGATTAGCAATATAATTACTTATATCATTGTCAAGTTCTTTATTTATAAGATCTTTGGAAATACTAGATCTCCCTGCGTGTCAGCTCATTCAATCTCCATTGGCTTTGCTATTTGATAATGGAATTAGATACTACTAGAATCAGAGCTTATAGTTAATTATTGAATTTTATTTTTGCTATATTCTCCTTATTTGATTTATTTGATTAATTGGTTTATGTTTTTTAAATAGCTTATTACTTTCTTGGGTAAATAAATCACACATTTTATTCAAAAATAATAATTTGTAAGGCGCGTTTAGACAGGACAGTGTAATTGTAGTTGTTTGCTGGGAAGACTAGAGAGCTAAATCAAGATTCAAAACCAATTGGTGAAGTGAGTCCAAAGTTGGAGAACCGGTGTACAGTGTACTGTTTTGAATCAAAAGTGTGGTTAAATTGTAGTTGTTTGCTGGGGCCTGGGCCTTGCATCTTTCTGGAGTTGGACGATTAATATAGAGGATCCAACCACTAATAATAACAATTAAATAACGTGAGGATCCAATCAAAAGAGCAGCGGCAGCCCCCGGTGGTGGTTGGATTAATATCAACTTCACCTAACCAGTTGCAACTAAATTAGGTGTCCTTTCTGATTCTCCCTTTCAGCAATTGTTGAGCTTTTTTTTTTTTATCAAAGAAAACTTTCATAAAATTAGAGGGGGCAAACATACATAGAAAGCGGTTCACCCTTAACAACAAAGCCGGTAAAAGCCAAGGGGAACCGACGAACGAAACAAAGGAAACCAGACAGGAAAACAAAGCAAACAGCCCGAAAGCTTAAAAACATACGAAACATAAAACAAGACCTCGTATCAGAAACCGCAAAACCCAAGCAATGGGTGCAAAGACAACCATAACCAACGTCGAAACAGAAGGTTCTAATGGCAAAATCAAATAGCCGGCGGGAATTCTGACCTCAGTTCGATACACCGGAATTAGGTAAAAGACCCAGCATTTTATAGGGTAGCCAAATACTCTAACAAATTAGAATGGAAGGAAACCAATAGGAAGCTAATAACCAGAGTGGCTGCGGCTGGCTATTGGCCCTCCTCTGACCGGGGCTAATGTGGCCAATATTCCATGAACCGTCGGGGCTTACACTCGCGTGATGTCATAGCCCATAGGAGTCAAGTAAGAGGTCCCTACTAAAAGTCAGATTGGCTTCATGTTATTTTAATGGACATCAACGAATGGTACACTCAAAGCCGGTGCCGGTACATTGCATCATTGCTACAAGGTATGCAATTTGATTTTGTGGTTTGCTTGATGGGGCAATCATTTCCCTTCACCTCCAGCTTCATATTTTGTAACGCATTAAATATGCGATTCACGGTCGTCGCACCTACAGTTCAATGTATTATGGGATCAAGTCGGCCGTGCCCTATTTTGAGAAACCGACAAAATCCCATTTCTTCAGATTTCATATATGTTCCTCCTAGAAAATTTCACATTTTGACGACGAATCCGATTTTTTTTAATTACGTTTTCTGATTCGATGAATTTTGATTGTGCAAAGTAGGCTGGTGGCTATATAAAATACAATATTAATATAATCTAAATCTTTATTATATTAAAATTTACATTAAACTTTTAAAAAATAATATATATATATATTAAGCTTCCAATTAATACATAGAACAACTTGGACGTCAAACTCTCAATTATAATAAAGTCTCTTTTTTTTTTTGGGAAAATGGGAAATTTTTGTTAAATGAATGTAGCCGAAATTTAGTCGTGCAATTTGTCAATGACTATGTAGATACTAGATTGTAGATGAATTTAATTGTTTTTTAATGATCCGTAATTAGTCTTATCTTATCTCTTTGATTTTCATAAATAAATAGTAATTAACTTCCCGATGCATTAAAGGAAAGTCCATATATAAATATATTCATACCTTTTTCGTTAGTAGATTTGTATAAAAAACAAAACCATTAAATCGTTAGAGGTATTAATGAGTTAGGACGCAATTTGAGTTTTTAAAGTCTTTTTACTCAAGCTTGAATTGGGTAAAAGCTAGCTAGGCTAGTGATTATTAAAGAAAATAAAAAATTATTTTATGGTAATATGAGTATATTTTTTCTAATTAAATTTAAGTTTTATTTGTTTTTTTACACAAGTTGGCTTGAGCTTACTTAAACAGTAAACTGCCTTGTTCAACTTCAAAGTCTAATTCAAGCATGTAGATCTTTGGGCAAATATAAATATATCTTTTATTTTTTTAAAAACATCTAAAATTAAAACGAATGTTGATATTTTTTTAATCTTGTTTTTCTAAATTAAAATTTGTACCATTAATATATAGAAAATAACTCATTTATATATACACCCACCCCATGAACTGACAACCATCACGAGAAAAAAAAACCTTTTATTGACAATTCGAAAAAAAAAGAGACTTTTATTGAGTATTATTATAACAAATGTATATAAATATATTAATTGGTTAGTAGACACTTTGATACCTAAATATGGTTTTCATTTTCAATTTGATGGTTGAGTATTTTCTATCTAATTAGGTAGTTATTTTTGACCTCACAGTTTAAATGGATACTTATTTTTTGAATTAAGTGTCTAAACTATGATATATATATATATATATTCAAGTAGGTAAATTATTAAATATACCATTTAGAAAAAACACAATAAACAACTATTTTTTAAAAAAATTACCTAATCAGTTGGGGGGGCAAATTATTAAATTTATTTTCGAGTTATAATGTACTAATACCTTTAAATATATATTTTAGAAAAAAATAAAATACATATAATTTTTATATTTTGGATCGTATTAAATATGAATTTTAAATCAAAATTATTAAATTTCATGCGATTCAATCTCTACGAAATAAATAAAATTTGATTAATAAAACTAACAATAAATTGAACCACATGTTAAAAGATCAACCCACTAAGATATTTTTTTCTCATATAGTAATATAGATCGGGTCAAATTCGAGATATGCTAGTGTGAAATTAATGTATGTAAGTTGGATGTTTCCCGGGAAAAAAAAAAGGGGAGAAATAAATAAATAAAAAAACGTGAGCACTAGCGGAAAGGAATGCAATGCATTAGCCTTTTATTGAATTGAGGGTTTTCCTACCTTACCTACACCTAATGAGTAAATCACACCCATCATTCATCTACCCTCCAAAACTTTTATTTTTTTTCAAAAAATTTATCTTAATTTATTAAGTTTAATGATAAATTTTGCCCTTAAATGTGTTTAAAAAACCTTTTAATCTTTTTTCTCATATTTTTTATATTTGAACTTTTATTTGTTATTTTTGTAAAAAAAAAATCATTAAACTGACGCCAATTATTTTGTCCCTTTGCCGATGTTGACATCATGTATTTTACCCTTTTGTGTAAACATTTTAAAAGTTAAAAATATGTTAAATGATAAAAATTTAATAAAATATATTTAAATTATTATAAGTAAAAATATGGTAAAGAGACAAATAGATGAAATCAGCTTAACGGATGTTTTACTTTATCTTCAATTGGTTTAATTTGACAAAAATATACATTTTGTGGGCCAAAAGGGAACAATTAAGGATTAAAATGATTTTTTTTTTTAAAGTTTGAGGTCTAAAAACATCATTAAACCATTTATTTATTTGGTGCTAACGACTGGTAGGGGCCAAATTTTGGGCATCTTTTTCCGTGCGATGTTTGATTTATTGCATATTTTTTGAGTATTGTTGACGTGATTTCCCCTTTTGAGTTAATTGACTTGAAGACCATGCACGTTTCAGCAAAGCTCGACCCCACACACTTCCTTTCCACTCTTTCACTGTTTTTCACTTGAAAATTTTGTTATATGGGTTTATTTTTTTAATAAAATATTTTATGATACACATTTAATTCGAAAAATTGATTGAATTAATCTAAATTTATTCTTGATTAATAAATTTAAAAAAATGTAATATATGTTTTTTCCTTATCATTCCCTCAAATATAAATAACCAAGATCTGAACTACACGATCAATGTTTAACCCATGGATCCTATAACTGCAATATAAGGTGATACTGTACTTTTGAGCAACAAATTCGCAACCCAAGTTTTTTTTAATATGTATGTTTGTCTTACGGTTCATGTTCGAGGTGTGTGTTGATTTTCTCAACAATATCGTTTTCAATAATTAAACTCATGTCTTCTCCTTGGGAGTGCAATGTGCACCAAATATTTGTTGTTACTCAAGTATTAAATTATATGTATTGTCATTTATTTATTTTTCTTTAAATAATGTAGTATAATACATTTCACAAAAGGACATGGGCATTGTTAATAGCAAAATCAACATAAAAAATGTGTAACAAAATTAATCAATCTAAAGGAATAAATGGATCATAAATTGCTTAACTCTGTATAATTGGGCAACATTTAATAAATATTAAATTATTACATTTCTTTTTCTTTAAGTGACATCTAGAAATTGTGTACCTTACTCTTGAAATTAGAGAGAGATGGAGTGTGACACACAATCACCAAACCTCACTTTTCATGTTGGAATTAAATCATTTTTTAATTAAAAAGTTATTTTCAATGACCATATATATTATTTGTCATCATCATAAATTTTGGACTTCACTGATTACAAATAAGGCAGTAGATAGCATATATATTTCACAATTTAATTGAAAAAAGGAACATAAATTAAGAACAACGGTAAAATTTAAAAGTTTTCCTTTAGATCCCAAGGGAAAATCATGGTAAAAAAATGTTATTCTCCGTAAGATATTTATGTTTAAGAAATTTTGTCTATAAAATTTACGTGAATTTTATTAATTATAAAATTTGAATAAATATTACATTTAAGAATATTAAAAAAGTTTACCTTTATGAAGGAAAAATTGAATAATATATATTTAATGTCAAAGTTTTCTTAATTAACAGTTAATTAAAAAAAATAATGGATCAATGCATATTTCTCAAAATATATAATAATAATAAATTATCATACAGCATTTTATATGTAATTTTCAAACTACTTTTAATTTTCTAAAATCCTTAAAACACAAACAATTCACAATTATACTTAAATGTATTCGAATACACGGTCTACACCATTTTATTATTTTTATGCAAAATTTAAATTATACACAATCTCATAAACTTTTAAATCAAACGATATCATACATTTAAACATATTTTCAAATATATAGTCAATTTATTGTGATTTTTAAAATTTTACAATAATGATACAAATTAAATTAAAACACATTTGATAATATATTTAATTATTATTGTAACCTAACACTACAAGACGAATTTATTTTCAACTGCATTTTATATGAAGAAAAAGACAATTTAGTGAAACTGAAATTTATAATAAATATCTAAAAAATCACAAGGGTGAAAATCTTCGGGGATTCGCCATATCCACCACGTTTTTAAAACCGGGGTGTTTTTCCCCCATCAAAATTTTGAAATATCAAATTAAAAAAAGGAAACGTCACGTGCATTAATTAAAAGAAGAAATTGAATTTCCAGAAATAATAAATTCTCCAAAAATAAAATAAAAGTACACCTCCGAGTTGCATATATAAAAGCAGTCTCCGCCACCATAATGCCCTGCGAACCCAGATTTTGTTACTTTCCAATTCCTTTCTTTCTCCCAAAGGAACGCCCCACCCCCGAAAAAACCCTACGATTCCTTCCAAACCCACAACCTCAGAAAACGGAATTCTTTGGGTTAAAGTTTGGAGATTCAAATGGAGTGGGTTCGCGGGGATACGATTGGATGCGGAAGTTTCGGAACTGTCAATTTGGTCGTACCGAGAAAAGGTTTCCCAAATTCTCCATTAATGGCGGTCAAGTCATGTGAAACATTCCGCTCTGTTTCTCTCAAGAACGAGAGACAAGTGCTTGAAAATCTCGGTTTTTGTCCCCAAATCATCCGTTGCTTCGGCGACGATTGTACCGTCGAGAATGGGGAGAAGTTCTACAATCTGTTCTTGGAGTACGCTAACAAAGGAAGCTTGGCCGATCAGGTGAAGAAAAATGGCGGGAATTTGATCGAATCCGACGTTAGAAGATACGTTAGGTCGATACTTAAAGGGCTAAGCTTCGTTCACGCCAAAGGGTTTGTTCACTGTGATATTAAGCTTCAAAACATTCTTTTGTTTAATAATGGCGATGTGAAGATTGCCGATTTTGGTTTGGCGAAGAGAAACGGGGAGGAAAAACAGAGTCGGATGGAAATCAGGGGAACCCCTTTGAATATCGCGCCGGAGTCTGTTCATGGGAGCGATTATGATTCACAGGTTGACATATGGGCACTTGGATGCGCCATGGTCGAGATGTTTACCGGTAAACCGGCCTGGAATTTCAAACCAGGGACGAACGTGGCGGCTTTGTTGATTCAAATTGGGGCCACCGATGAATTGCCGGCGATTCCTGAAGATTTATCCGAGGAAGGAAAAGATTTTCTCGGAAAGTGCTTCGTTAAGGACCCGAAGAAGAGATGGACGGCCGAGATGCTCCTCGATCATCCCTTCATGGCCGACGAAATGAATCTAGTCCAAGAAGAAGAAGAATCAAATTCTCCAAATTTTAATCTCGGAGAATTTTCAGAGTCTCCGCGGTGTCATTTTGATTTCCCAGACTGGGTTTCAACACAATCAACTGCTTCTTCTCAATCAATTTTCCAGGAAAAATCAAAGATTGAACCTTCGTTTCCGAGCCACATTCCATCAGTTTCGGATCGATTGACTTGTGACGAGGCACCAAATTGGTCTGTTTCGGAGAGCTGGATCACCGTGAGATAATTAATCTGACGGCTTTCATCCAATTGGTGATGATTTTTATTGTAAATGATTAGAAAACAAAACATAGATTAGACTGACAATTTAATTTCTTTTTTTGGTGATTGAAGAGTTCTGATTGGCTATTCAAATGGCCACAGATTGTATATACCATTCTTTATTGAAACTTGGTATTTTTTTTGCATTAATTTTATAATCTCTCAAGTTGTGTGGGTAAATAAATTGTTCATCAAACTTTGAGGGTCTAGACATTTTCAGTTTAACAATTCTTGTGCTGTGTTTTGAAATTCGAACAGTTGACTTCTTGTCCAAACTTAATTTTTACGTGGTTCAAATGCATGAAAAAAATTTACAAGACATTACAGCAAAACTAACCTTGAGAGAAAAATAATCTCAGCCCCTGATTGAAAACGAAATATGAATATCACTGTGGTTTAGAAAAAAACATTTCATAATTAGTGAAATGAAATGAAAGTGTCCCTGTTTTAAGCAATAATGATTTATGAAGCCCCTGCCGACACCTCTGTTTGGACTGTGTATCCCGTCGGTGGTGGGTTTATCAAGCTTTCCTCACCTAACCAAATGATTTTGCTTCATCTTAGATCCTAATTTCATATAAACTTTTGCCTTCTAGATTAGTTTGTTGTGAACTTACAAACTCGAGTACAAGTTACTTAAGAGTGGTTTAAGGCTTTAATTAATAATTAAATTAAGAATGGGCAATGGGAAAATGGATGGTGGTTTCCTTTTTGTTTTGAGTATGATGACATTGAAGCTTGAAGCAAAGGGCGGCTAATTAAGGCAATGGGTAGAGTTAGGCCCCTACAGGCTACAACAGGTTGCCCCACACCCATAAAAGTGGCATATTCTTTGGTTTTCAACTCAAAGATGCTTTATCTTCCTCACCAAACTGCACATACCAAAAGTTTGGAAATTCATAAAACGTATGCCACGGGATAGCTCATAGTTGCACGTGAGGAAATGGGAGCTGCAATTCTTTACTTCTTGGCTAAAATACTAAAGCCTCTTTAGAAAGATATAAGGAATTAGGAATTAGGAGCATGAGTTTGCGGAGGTTTAGGTAGTTCCTTACATGTGATAGGGCAATGTTTGTTGTGTCATATTATTCCACAAATCTTCCTTTAGGGATCCAGCTAACAAGCAATGTGATGGGAATGTGATGGATACAAAAGGGGTGTAAACGAGCTTAGTCGAGCTCGAGTGATGCTGAGCTCGACTCAACTCGTTAAGAATTCAAGTCGAGTTCGAGTTTGACTTGAGTTCGAGTATGCTGAGCTCGACTCAACTCATTAAGAATTTGAGCCGAGCTCGAGCTCGAGTCGAGTATTGATCGAGCATGAGTAGCTCGCGATCTGTCTCATTTCATTTACGGTTCTCTTCATAATAATAGTAATAATGATAATAATATTGCTGTTATCGATCAAATTACATGATTTTATTGTAGATAGAATCATACGAAAGAAATATTTTTCATGTGACTCATTAAGAACTCATAATCCTAGTAGGAGGAAAAAAGTACATATGAAGATATAAAGAAAGTTGAACTAAAAATTAAACTAACATAACATAACAACTAAAAACACCCAACCTACAAGTTCACTTTAATTTTAAAAATTTAAAAATAGTTTATTATATTTTCGAGTAGTTCACGAGCTTTTCGAGTTGGGTATCAAGTAGCTCGGCTCGACTCGTTAAGAACTCGAGCCGAGTCCAATATTGACCAAACTTTTACCCAATCGAACTCGAATAACTTGTGATCTATCTCGTCTCATTTACAGCCCTAATCCCCATCGTCTTTCATTCCTAAGTCACAATAATTATTGAGTTGGGGCCTTGGGAAAGAGCTGGAACCTTGTAAAGTTTGAAGGCCAGCTGCATCTGGAACTTGATTTTGATTCGAATGAGATAATGGTTTGGGTCGAGTCAATTGACAGCCCAAAGAACCCTTTCATTCACGCTATCCCCTCTCTATTGCAACCTTAGGGGATGTTTTGAGTGTTTTTGTTCATATTTTAGTCATTTGTTTCATTAATATCTTGAAGATTTTTTTTTGATTAGAGAGAGTTCACTTTAAACATTCAAGGGTTAGGTTGTAATTACTCGTTAAGTTTGAGCTCTATAAACAAATTTTTGTATTTTTATTTGTGCGTTGGTAAGGGAAATTAAATATAAAATCATGAGAAATTAATAAGGGCTTCAAGGCATGTAATATGTCACTTTCTTTTTGTCCCCATCATATATATTGGTTTGCAAAAGAGTTATTGACAAATAAACCTCCAAGATACAAATTTACACCGACGAAGATGGTACACTGAGCATTCAACAGTGCTTAACCAGACCATTAATATCTATATAAAAATTTTATAACAAATCTTTATAGAATAATTTATGAAATTTTGTTTCAACGTTTCCGGTATGTGTTGATATGTTATACTATTGTTTATTAGTGTGTTTTTTCCAAATAAAATCCAACTCTTATTCCATATAATAATAACTATCTAGATAAATATTTCTTTGAATAATTACATCTTTTAATGATAATCACAATTATTCAAGTAAACATCTATTTAAACAACACACCTTTTAATTAATAACCAAGAGATATAACTTTATAAACCAAAAGACAACTTATACTTCTTTAATCCATCGGCTATAATTTTTGTATTACTGATATTTTTCATTTATAATTTTTGAAAAATGTTAATGTCGTGGCTAGTAATCATATTAATGCCCATTTGGAAGGCACATAAAAGGATTAAGCAAAACCGGCATTCATTTGGAGCAAACCAAAGTCCAAAACTCGTTTAAATTACAAGTGTTAAAAACCACATGTTGTAGAGTACCAAAAATACTATATAAAATTATTTAAACCAGCGAGCAGTGCTACATTTCCAATGCGAAGCCACGACACAAGTACAGGCGATGTATTATTGAATCCACGTTAGCTGTAAATGCATTTGTTCTTTAGTGGCAACGCCTTGTTCATCTTCTTGGGGTCCATGGTGACCGAACACTGAATCCTCTTATAGAACTTGGGCTTCACCAACCTGCCCAAAACATAAGCCCTGGACCGAACCATGAAGTTAAGTGTCAACGGCACCGGTTGAGTCGGTGCACCGTTAAGACTGCCCAGGTTAGCCCCTCCTCCATACAAGGGAATATGGCTCCCTTTCATCGTCACAATCAATGATCTTTGGCTTTTTCTCGATTGATAAAACTTGCGTATCTGCAAAACAATAAATTACTTAATAAATAAATGAACAAGACAAAGTGCATCAAACATTTAATATTTGTTTCATGGGGTCGTTGCTCGTTTACCGATCCGGTGGCCACGGTTAGCTGAGAGTAAGAGAGATCTAACGGTGTTGATGTTACGTGGACCCCAAAAAACGTAGCCGTGTTTCGATATGTGAGCTTTACTGTGCAGTTCATCGACACCATTTCTGTGCTCACTCCGGAGAAATCTGCACCTGCTTGGACCCCGAATTCGTTGAACGATATGCTCTACAAAGAATAAACCAATCCGTGTTTTAACGGAGCTGAAAATGAGAAGATAAAAGAGAATGCATGTTCTATATCTGTTATCTAATTCTAACCTTCATGGTGATTTTAGGTTTTTGGGGTTTACTGGCTCCCCATAGGATCAATGAAAAGGTGGTGAAGAGCACGAAGAAGCCGAGGATGAATGCGAGGAAATAGCAACGTCGACGGTGGAGGCCGTTGTAGTCACCTTCACCGTCGAGTAAGCCTTCTTCTTCGATGGCGTCGAACTCTTTCCATGGCTGCTTGTTGTTGTTGTTGCGGCCCTTGCGAGATCCGTCGTGTTTCCGCTGCGGTTTGAGCGATCCGGACAGGCGGGTGGAAGATGACTCGCGCGAGGAATGAGGGCCTAAGGAGGAGTTGGAGTGGGAGTGAGGTGGTGAGCCCATGGGGCTGAGCACCGGCGTCGAGTTCAACGAGTTGGTGGTCTTTTCACCATCGTGGGAGTCCCTTGATGGACTCTGAACATAGTACATTTGTCGACGAGGGGACCTTGCCGGTGATGATTGACTCAGGCTGCTCACCTCGGAGTCTGTCTTAGAGAGATGAGCCGACATTTTCCTCCCTTACTTTCTGCTGTTGTTTTAGCTGAAGAAAGAAAGCAAAGAAGAAGAAGAAGAAGATCTGTGGAAATGTAGATTTATGTCAAGGCTGAGGCACGTTGCAATTGTGTTTTGTTTATTGGTATGTAAGTCATTGTTTGTGAAAGTAATTAATGAGAGAAGATGGGGGACAGCAATGGCAGTTGTTTCCAGTTAAATTCCTTTTTCTTTTCCCTTTTTTTTTGTCAACTTTAACTATTTTTACACACAGTAGATAGTTTCAGCTGCCTCCATTTTTATATGATATCATTATCATATCAGTAGAAGCAACTCTTAAAGATGAGTGAATCAAGATCTAAGCAACTGCACTGAATTCCAGAGACAACATCAACCCGCAAGGATATGGCAGTGGGCCTCAATATCTCTCTGCAATCTTATATTCTTAAGTGTTAAATCAAGGGGATTAATTCTAAACCAAAATACGTTGGGTGGTTACTGATACTGAATTGGTCCCTTGAATGCCGCTTATCATGTGCCTGTTACAGTAATTTAGGTTGACTTATGGGCGCTAATCAATGCACCTTTTTCTAAGTTTTGGTTTAACTACAGTTTATTCATTGACTAATTAACTCAGATCGAATTTTATAAAAATTCAATGCAAAGATAATCTTTTTAATCTATTTTTTTATTCACAACATCAAAATTCCCTAAAAGATATATTAGACCAATTGGTTATTTGTTAGTCACCTTTCCTACGTTTAAGTTTACGAACTATCTTCAGTTTCGTCAAAAAGCACTTCCGAATTTTTCGCCCGGTATGTTAAACTCTGTATTCCATGGATTGGACCACGGTGCATGGACCCTGCGGGTCTTATGCGCGAGGAAACTACTCGTATTCAGTATTCACACATAAGCTTGAATAAAAAAAAGATTTTATGCGAAAAGTATACAACATATCAATAGAATGACCTAAGCTTAGAGGATGATTCTGGTGGCCAATGTTGGATCTCTGATCACATGCTTATGTTTAATTTATGTAATAAAATCCTAAGATCCAATGGACTGAAATGATGTGCCAACCTTAACCATTTTCTCGCCCAAGTAACCCACAAAATCCTTTCGGTTTTGGCCCCAATTAGATTATGTTTATAGCTCTGTTTTAGTACTTATATATATATATAATCTATTAAAACAACCTGCACCTCGAAAGTTGAAACCAATAATCGAATCCAGCCGTGTAAATTGTAATATAATTTGTTTTTCCATGTCCTGCATCGGACAACATATCTGTCCATGGATTTGGTTGTGGCTTATGAGCCCAATTTATTATTCACTAAATAATAAACTATTTTACAATTTTATAATTAGATTAAATAGAAACAAATAACCAAGTAGTAAATCTTTTGTCCAAGATTTGGCTCATACAGGCTGGGAGAACACTTGGATCTTTAGGCAAGTCTACTTTAACGGAAGACAAATAACTAAATCTAACAAATAAAAGGCAAATATCCCAGAAAAAATATATCAAAATCTACATCAGAAAATGGCATATCCCAGATTTGTGCCATTAGTTTCGAGTTCTAGAGGAAGAAAACTTCTATAGCTCTAAGCTGGTTTTGTTTTGTATGCAAGATTTACACATGATCCATTGGGGAAGCACAAAAGGCAATGTTTTATTTTATTTAAGCATTGCAAAAAATAATGGATTATTAAAGCACAATGAAAAGACAATAATGTGGTGTATGAAGACTATGTTAAAGAAGCTCCTCCAACTCCATTGGAATCATTACTTTGTACCTGCTATTCGTAAGCTATTCCATGTCGATATATCTCAGATTCTCAATGCAGCTCCCCCACAGGCGCCTCGTTGAGCCATAGGAAATGGATGAAATCATACAGTTTTGCACTTACACTCACCTGTTTAGTGATAAGAAAATACTTTAAACTAGTAATAAATTTGACCAGGAAAAGGATATTTCCATGAAGTTAGTCTTGCAATACCTTGTATGGTGTTGGGTTTAATCTCCTGATGTGATCAGGCCTCATTTGCTCAAGCTGTTTGATGCAGTGGTCTCTAATGTCCTTCAGAGCTGGTAACTCTTCTCTTTCTTTACCTTCAAGAGCCAAAAAGGGGGGGGGGGGGGGGAATTGTTTCAGAAAATAGGAATAAGCAAATTGCTCCGGAGCCTCTCTTCTGTTCAACAGTTGGTTACAACTAAATGCAGTGCTTTCTAATGTTTCTCTAATGGTTTCTTCATGTTCTATTCTATAGACAATGCTAAATCAGTTTAAACCTGGACACTTTCGAGAGAAAAAAATGTAAAATAAGGTTGATAAGATTATCCATTCTGCCCTTGATAGGACCCTCATTATGATGGATATTCTGAGCTCCTAGTCTCCTACCTGATTGCCCAGGCCAGTAACACTTCAGAAGCTCCTCTACACGCTTTGGTACCACATATGCTCTTTTGGATTCACTAAAAGGGTGACGGCATAGAATTCGTTCTCCAACCTGCAAAATTGAAGATCAGAAAAGTCCGGTCTTTCAGATTCATCATCATTGCATCTTTGGAGTAAGTATATATACTGGTAGGGTGTGGTGTATGCAGCTATTAGTAGTCGGTGACATAACAGAGCAATAAAACAATCCAAGCGAAGAAAAAAAAAAGATTATTATGCAATCAAGCTGAACAAGCTACTTTAACGAGGATTTAAATCTCAAAAATAGTGAATTCTATCATGACAAAGGAGAAGATCAACGTAGTTAATTAGTTTTATATCAAGGTAGAAAAAATCATGTTGGGATGTGGGTAACTAATAAGATCATCAATTATTAGAAAACTAAGGATGAGAATGAACACATTTTATAATACTAGAGAGAAGGATGAGACTGTTGGTAACTAATCACTGAAAAGCTTTGGAGGCTATACAACTGGAGTTAATACCTTTGGACATGGTTCATTTTCCCCTGTCATGATGTCCACCAGGGAATATCCTTCCTTGCCATACAATCTGTAGCATCTTTTTTTGCATGGTATAGAGACCTACCGTTTAAGAAATAAATAAATGAAAATAATGGAGAAAGAAGAAATTTTATTCTATGCAAGAGAGCATGCTGCTAAAATTGCTGGACAGCCCAGTCAAACCTTAGACACATCCTCTGAAAGCTTGATGCGGGGCTGATTATTGATCTCAACAAGCTTGAAAACACAACCCAAAGCTGCTTGCGCATAGCAAGTTACCAAATAGGTTCCTATTCCAAAACAATCCACCTCATGACCCTGCAGAGAAAAGGTGTGATTGAGGCTAAGTAGATCTGCACGAAAGTGCATAATGTACTATATTGGAAGCATTGTCGTCCTGATTCAGGCTGTTAAACAGCAATGAATTTCTCAAAGAAGTTTTAGTTTGCATTACGAACCTGCTTTTTTAGTCCATCTAAAGTTTCTTCATTCAAATCATTACTAGCAGTAATGCTAGTCTTTCCAAAATCTGGAATCCCAAATTCCTTCTCAATTATATGAAAGATCTTCCGGGCTTCACTAGACAAGTATGCTAGGTCACCAGAGTCCAATCTAATGCCGACAGCTTTGTACCTGAACTTTTGCATATTCAACTTATCACCAGAATTAAATATGACCCACTGCTTACTGGTATGGATGAAATCCACAATAACACAAATCCTTCAGAAGTTATGTCAACAAAAGTATGGCCTACAAACTATATGATCCGTCATGAATGAAGAAGATAAAAGACTTTAATACAAGTATGGTGTAACACATAAAACTCAAAAGAAAAGCAGTAGTGGCAGCATTTGTTGACACGTGATACATAAAGACATGTAACTTAGTGCCTTTCTTTATATGTTTTGGTTTCAAAAGTTTAGCCAACATGATGTCAATATATTATCATAAATTAATTCATTTTCTCTCAACCCAACAAGCAAAATGATAGTATGCTACTAATATAACCAGCTTGATAACATAAATTCATGGTTGACAGTCATCAGAAAGACAACGAAGAATTACTGAACTGAAGATAAGCATAGATAAAGCGTCAAATGGGAGCAAAAGGAATCTTTTGATCCAAATTTTTGCAAATGAGGAATTGTTCTTATAAGAAGCGAAACTTCTATAAATTAAGCATTTGAGGCATACCCCAAGTCATTTAGTGCCAAAGCAACTGCACAAAAGTTGGGGACTCCACTCCTCATTACCTGGTAAAATGAATGTCAAAACTGCAATGTTAATACTGATATATGACGGAACAGTCTGCATCAAAATTTGGTTTTAAACTTAAAAACTCAAGGAAGGTCTACTTACATCATATGTATCTACAAGAGCAAGAAAGTTGTTAGGAAATGCCAAGGCATATGATATGAAAGCTGCTAATTCACTCTGATTGGTCTCTCCAAAAGTGCTCCCAAGTGATTTCAATGACTACAAAACATGCAACAATTACGATTAGATATAACTTAAGGAGGTGAAGAAACAGAACACATTGGTCTCTATCTCAACCAACTTCCTATACATGGTACTCTCAAAGTAATAGAAGCTTCGTCTTCCATTCCTCCAGCAAATTTCTGGAGTATGGATAAGAAGGCTACCAGTTAAGCAATTGGGGTCTAAAACCACTGCCAGAGATGTACATAAGAAGAATTCACTAGTACGGAAAACAAAGTTTTTTTTGTCTAATTCATGTGATGTAAGTATAGCATGAATGACAATAGCAGCCACTGTAGTCTAAAAACCAAAGAATAATCCAATTCTTAGTGATCAAATCTGTCTATATATAGATATAACATGGATTTTGAGAATAAAAGGAGCTAAATGCTACAATGTATTATTTGCACTATCTATCATGAAACATAGTTTTTTAATGAGTCTTGGGATTCTGGTCGTTTGTCTGAAGTTGCAATTGTAGGCCATTGGGGTTCTTGGGATAAAAAATTGTAAGCTTGATTACCCAATTTTGATGAACTTGCATATGTAGCACTAATAGATTTTGGTTAACGTACTTTGACAAAATTAATAGCATATATCTCTAGCTAAACCTGAAGACGCATTAAAGAATTTTTTAAATAAATGCAATGGGCCATCCACAACACCTGTATTTTGCTTAACCATGACTGAACACGAGTGACAAAATCCTCACAAGTACTTGAACCATCAGAGCTACACAGGGATTTCTCAAGGATTTCATCAGGCCCCTGCAAATTAAAATCTGAATAACCTCATATTCAAAGAAGCATAAAAAGATCCAGTGAAGACACATAATATTCAATGAATGAAAGCACCGTAGGACAATGGTCGATAGAATGACATAAAGAAAAGTGGAAGAAATGATAATCAATTCAAAGTCAGTATCAAATCCAAGTCTGTCCCGAACATTACATTTGATGGAGTATGGATCCATTCAATAAGAGAGAAGAAACCAAAGATCAATAAAATAACATTTAGATACTAACACTGGTAGGCGACACCCAATAGCAAGGGTTAAACTCAAGCACATAATAGGAAACTAATAAATATGTTTGTCAAATTAAAAGCTCTATACAGATGAAAACTTTATTTGTCACTCAAATCTAATCTCTTGCAGTCACTTCACGTCATACATAGGCATTAAGCACAAATATTAGTAAACTAATCAATATAAATAAACAGGGCCAAAACCAAAGGCAAAATTTAGTTAGGCTTGCTATTCTAGAACTACTTTGACCTCAACATGTGTACAATCATTCATGTGTAAATTTCTTGTTATGACTCTTCAAGTTGACATTCCCATATCATATGTTGTTGCATAAAGCACAAGCAAACACTTCAGCATATTCCAGAAAATTTTACTAACCATAAATGAGCTAACAAAAGCATGGGAATGTGTCCCACGAAGAGGTATACCGAATAACCTCCCAGCTGCAACGTTGCTGGTTGAAACACAACATAAAACAGAAACAAACCGAACAACATATTAGCTTAAATCAAGAATCCACATTAGTGAAGAAATAAGAATTATTAGCTCTGAATAGCTTCAAGATCAGGCAGAAGACAAACATTAACTTTATAGGATACAAATATTCAGCAAATCACCTTGTAGCATCAAAACCTCCAATATAACAATACTTTGAAGCCCCTATAGCACCATCAGGTCCCTGCAATTAACATGAGTGGAAATATTTCAGAAAGAAACTTCAAATTTTAACACTTCGAATAAGAAGAAAATTTTCTAACCTGAGCCCTTCGAAGCCCAAACTCAAGCAACATTTTAGATTTTCCAGCAACAAGTCTATGTCTAGCCGCATTTGTAGCCACTAAGGATGCAAAATTCACAAGATTAAGAACTGGAGTCTCCAGTAATTGAACCACCTAAAAAATAAAGAGAAAGATGTAAGATGTAAAACAATGGGGCTGAAAACAAATACCAAATTCAACACAAGCTGATGCAGCCAAAACAATTAGTTAGATGGTACGCACAGCGACTGGCCCTTCAAGTCGGAGAAGGGGAACCTTCGGGAAAACAACTGTTCCCTCTGAAATAGCATATACTTCAACATCAGAACAGTCTATTTCTGTTAGATAATTCAAAAAGCCCTCCTGTCATTCGCAGAGACAATGAATGAGTTATCCATCAAATATATAAGCACATTCGAGAAAGAGGAGGAGGACAACCAGAGTATTATCACATAAATCCTCTATAAAATTAGTCTGGTTTACCTCACAAGAACCAGGCAAGCTTTGGCGGATAAAGGAGATCTCTTCCTCGGTTAACTTGAAATTAGCAATGAGCTTTATGCATTCTTCCAAACCAGCAAACACTGTAAATTCACCACCAAACGGATTCTTCCGAAAGTACAGATCGAACCTGAATGCATATTTTAAATGCTAAGTCAAAGTTCATAACACTCAATCTTTCAAAATGGAAATACTTTCAATTTTTCATTTCAGAAATCTAACATGTAACTAAAATACCAATAGTTTAAATTGTTTTCTATTATTCAATGCTACGCCTAACTAAACACCAACCTCAACTTCATAAAATAATGAAATTAAAAGAACAAAAAATGAAATCTACTGAAAGCAAGCAACTACAACTACTAACTAACTAGCTAACTAACCAATAACTACACAGCAACTATAATCTGTTTCCGATCCGATTTTCATGGTATCCAAACAGAGAATAAATAAGAAATAAAGAAAAAAATCAAAATGAAGTGAGATAGAAGGAGAGAGTTGGAAACTTACACGGCTCGTTCATTGTGCTTGCCGGCTTTCCAATAAGCGTAAGCCATGGTGAACTGATAAAGATCGGTGAGGAGAGGGGTGACCATCGGGTTCGTCGGACCGTCGACGACCCGACCCGCATGTCGAGTCGCCTTGTTCGATTTCGCCTCCATTATTAAATACGTGAAATTCTTCCTTCCTTTCTGGGCCTCTCTTACAGTTCAAAATATCAGAAGATCCGCCTGCTTATATATTAGTAGAGGAAAGCAAGCGTGTGGCTCACGAATATAAGCAGAAAGTAAGTTGATGAGATCGTTGAAATTGAAGCGTATTTTCGTTTTTCTTTTTAAGTACTCTTTTGAGAGATAAATAAAGAAAAATAAAAAGACTTTAGAATTGGGTTCCATCCATAAACTGTATAATAGCGAATAGTATAGCAGTTTTTTGGGGTTCGCCAGCTTAGTCAGCATTTAAAGGGGGTGACGTGTACAAACTGGCTTTATTTTCGTGGACAAAATAAAATTTCCCATATTTTATTACATCTATGGTAGATATGGATTATTTTAGGTCAATTTTGAAAATATAATCTCTAATTTGCTTATGGTTGGTTACACTTGCCGTGGGCTCAGGGACGAAGCTAAAAGGAGGGTGAGAGAGTAATTGCTCCCAAACTTTGAATGGTTTAATTATTTTTAGGTCATTGATAGTTTTAAAATATTTAGAATTAAGTTTTTGTCCCTCTCAAAAATTTTAATTTATTATTTTTAAGACCCTTTTTAAGTTAAAATTGATGAAAGTGAG
Organism: Hibiscus trionum; assembly: GCA_030270665.1. Lineage (NCBI taxonomy): Eukaryota > Viridiplantae > Streptophyta > Magnoliopsida > Malvales > Malvaceae > Hibiscus > Hibiscus trionum. The sequence continues at coordinate 23,829,522 of BSYR01000006.1, read as the reverse complement.
CCATGACCCTTATTTTTATGGTTTAATCACTTTTTAAGACCTTCAATTTTAAAATTAGTGAAATTAAACCTTAATTCCCTTAATTCTATGATTTAATTACTTTTTAAAACATTATTTATTTCAAAGTTAATTAACTTGCCCCTTCTCATGGTTCAATCTTAACTCCGTCTTTGTGTGGGCCCGTGACATGTGATTTCATTTTTTAAATAAAAATAAATTTACTAGTATTGAATATAATAATGAAATACATTATACTTTTCATGTAGTCAAAAAAATTATGAGATTAATATAAAATTAAAAAGATTTGAGAAGTTAAAATAAAATTTCATTGGGCATACTGTTTTTAAGTAGGTTTTCTGCTCTTTAGATAATAAATTCAAATCATCCAAAAAAAATACATTTTTCATCATAATTTAATATTTTGGAGGAGTCAAAATATTATTTAATTATAATATTAATTTAAAATTTAAGAATTTTAAGGGTTACAACTTAAATTGTTGTACTTTTCTTTATAAAATACCTTATAGTTTATACTTGCATTAACGAAAAGACAAATGATATTTGTCTTTAAAATCACATTATATTGTCGAAATAAATAAAGATAAGGTGCCACATAGACAGTTAGTTAAATGCGGTTGGTAATTATTATTAGCTCGTACTTTCCAAAAGATCTTCTAATTCATGTGCTTCAGCTCTCCTCTCTAATTCAGAATTATATTCTAATTTGCCCTCACATTCATCAATTGTAAATTTATCATTTTCACCCTTAATCGCACAACCCTGGATTTTATATTCAACATTTTACCTTTTTGGGTTTATTTACGAAGATTTAATACCATAATAAGAAAATCAAATTTATTTCACTATTTGGTTTAACTGTTCGCCAAAAAACAAAATAGAGCGGAGTTCGGTTTGATTGTATTATTTTAATTTTTGAGTTTAAATTATAAAATTACTCAATTTGTCGTGTATATTATAAATTTTAAAAATTATGTACTAAGTGTTACATTCGGAGAAAAACAAATATTTACAATAGGAATATTCCGTTTGGAAACATCAAGCGAACATGGTACTTGGTAGTCTTCTGCATTTGGACACGACATATAATGACACAAGCCATGTTTATGCTGTTGTCTCTGCCTTCATTGTCCCAAACTAACCTTAAATTTGTATTCAATCATTTGTTTTTTTTTTCTAAAGAAATTAATTTAATCAAAATATTAGTTAGTTCACAGAGAATCACTATACTTCAAACATCTGTTTTATTGCGTATTTTTTAACCTTAATATAAAAAATACGCACTAAAATGTTTGTTTTAATAATATAAAAGGACGGGGTTATGATTTAGAGTTGGGACAAAATATAAATATTTAAAAATAAAAGATAAATTTATAAATAAAATTAATTTTTATAAAAGATTGTATAGAGAAACAAAGGTGAATTTTTTTTTATAAATATTTAGAATTTGCATATTTTTATACTCATGTAGCTCCGCGTAATTATAGTTTTTCTTTTTTGCCTAAATGTAATTATAGTTTTTCGGTGATATTGTTTCGTGATTAGTTAATGTCGTTTTGCATTTGTCCACGTCGCAGAACTTTCTTCATCAGACGTCGTAGACGGTTGTTAGACGGCAAGTCCAAGCCTAGCTCTCACAGAAAAATGGGTAAACTACGTTCCATACCACTTAATTATCATGTTATAAAAGGGTTATTTATTTTTTAAAAGTTACAATAGTCGTTTAATTAAATTATTATTGTAAAAGGTCATTAGACCATTAAATATTAAACGAAATAATAATATGGTCTGATGTCACTTGTTTGAAGATTCAGTAAATTTAACATTTTATATTTGAAGATTTCATCAATCTAATTCTTATTCTTCTCTCAAATCACTTGTTTTTCACCATAAAACCTTAGGTTTGGGGTTGGGATTAAACGAGATCCAATTAATTTGAAGAAGTTGGATGAATCCTATAATGACCCATTCCCGATCAAACATTTCCATCAGTTCCATGGCAAAATTTATTCACTTCCACTGAGAATTTTCAACTTTGTGCTTTGAGATTTATAGTAGTAATGTATTCTCAAAAAAAAAAAAAAAGAACAGCTTCGTAACAACATTTTAACTTGTCGAAAATCGATGAATTATTCAAAAAAAATTATATAATTGAACCGAACCGTATACAAAAAAGAAAGATTGATCGATGATTTTCTATTTATTTGGATAGAAAATAAATAAAAGAAAATTGAGAAAATTATTGAGATGAATTATTTTAAGAGTTCATTTTTTACAACATACTAGACAAAACGAAATTAAAAAGGTAAAACCAATTACAAATATTTTCTTATTAATATTAATTTTTCATTACAATGAATAACAAAACATCTGGGATGACAATGATTAAATAGTCTAAATTGATAGAGTTTTTAAATATGAAGGGTTAAATTTATTAAATTGCTTTAAATTAAGACCAAATTGATAGAATGCACAAGTTTTGAGGACTAAAACTATTATTATACCAGACCACATCAGTATTCTAACTAATATTTAATGAACAAATGACATGTTTGCAACAATATTTTAATTGAGTAACTTGATTGTAACTTTTTGGAAATGATTAATCTATTTGTAATATGACTAATAATTGAATGACCTGAAATGTTGTTTACCCTAAACAAATGGTATCGTGTCACAATGAGACTGGAGCATCCAACTTGACGGCTACTGATTGAGAAATTTCCAAGAAGACACAATGCGAATATATGCCTATTAGATATAAGATGGAAAGAAGTTTATCCGGTCACTTTCTCATTATCTCGAATATTTTACCACAAATGTTATACATTAATACATATCATTGATTTTTATTTGTTTTGAATAGTCTGAAAATATAAAATAATATTTATTTATAGATATTTTTAACCCTTTAACTGTACGCATTTTGTAGATATTATGATCCAATCCGAATCTCCAGAAATGAATATCTTCAATTTTTTCATTAAAATTATTTGTTGAATTCATATATCAATATTCTCTAAAAATAAATCTAAAAAAACATATCGCATGATTCAAAATTTAATTTGAAGAAAGTTTCTGCTGAAACTCTCTTTTTAGTAATTTTATTATTATAAACAAAGCTGTCCTTTTTATTTTTATCATTATTTTCTGCTAAGCCTAAGGCCATCGACATCAACAAAAGTGCAATACATATGGACGAAGGTTACCCTCAAAAATCAAAATCCCAGCATATACAGTCGAATACATCGTACAAATCCATCAACGGTTGCCCATAACAAAGTAAAAACAAGGGTAAAGTTCACATATGGTCACTAAACTTTGATTAATTATTTAATTTGATAATTAAATTTATAATTATTTTAATGTTACTATTAAACTTTATGATTTATTTTGATTTGATCACTGCATTCTTAACTGATGTTAAGAAAGTGACATGTCATCGAACAAATTTTATATAATAACACATTTAGTTTTTTATATTTGCACATTCAAATATTTTAATCTTAATTCAAAAAATAATAATAAATTTAACCCTCAACATTTACACATTATTTCAATTTGGCCCTATTTTTAATTAAAAATAATTTAACTCAAAACCCCTAAACTTAAAACCCTAAATCTGAAACACTAAACCTAAAACCCCCCAATCCATAAACACAAAATCAAAAACATCAAACCCATAAACTCTAAACCCCTAAACCTAAAACGCTAAACAGTAAAACCATAAACCTAGAATGCACTGCTCTGCTACAACCAATTTTGAATGCACTGCATTAAACAATATTGTTTAAATGAATTCCTAACAGCTAACAAATATTAATAAAGATTTTCCTCCAATGTGTGAAAGTTACACCGTAAAGCTACATACATTATAATTGTACTTTCATTCAAGATATTCGAAATGATGGATAAAGCTAAATCTTGCATTTATTTAATATAATGTTATTACTATAACTAATATATTAACAGAACTTGAAAAGAAAAAAAATAATTGTCCTTAAAAACTCGTTAATCATGATGTAACAAACAGTCACTGCTATGGACTTTTACGTACAGAGTAATCTTTCTTACCCGGTTACCTCTACTTCAGGCATCACTTTTCCAGATCCTTGCTTTCTTCAACCCGTACATTAATAGTTCTATAGACTTTTGTATTCTGTTGTCATCTTTCAAGCATCTTCTTTGCTTTCTTCAACCTGTACATGGTACTTGATGAGTTCAAGGGGTTTAGGGTTTAAAATTTAAGATTTTAAGGTTTTTGTTTTTGGTTTAGGGTTTATGAGTTCAAGGCTTTTGGTTTTGGGTTTATGTATTTTAGGTTTTAGGTTTAGTGTTTTGTATTTGGGATTTTAAGTTTAGGGTTAAATCATATTTAAATAAAAATAAGACCAAATTGAAAAAAAATGTGAAATATTGAGGTTAATTTATTATTATTTTTTGAATTAAGACTAAATTGTTTAAATTTGCAAATGTGAATGACTAAATGTGTTAGTATACAAAATTTGTTAACATCCAAGTCATTGTCTTAACTCCGTTAAGAACTCAATGAGCAAATTGAAGCAAAACACAAAGTTTAATAGTAATATTGAAACAATTAGATGTTTAATTGTCAAATTGAATAATTAATCAAAATTTAGTGACCATTTGAAGTAGTCTTGCTGTACTGTGCTCGCATTTATTTTTATATGAGTCTTGCTGTAAATGTTTTTTTGTAATCTTAATTCATGTTCAAGTGAAACTCTATTAATAAATTTTTAATTAATTGAGTGGTTAAAAATACCCATTCAATATCACTTTATGTAGTTTTAAATCTTGATATTCGCATAACAATATCTATTATCGCCCTATTGTAAAAAAAAAAAAACTCTATTCACTACACCAAACTTGGTATATAGCGGCACATTTAGCGGCGTTTTAAAACGAAACGCCACTAACTTTGTACATATCGCGGCGTTTGGTTAAAAAATGCCACAAAATAATAAAGTTAGTGGCGTTTATAATGAAAACGCAGCAATTGACAGTTTTTAGTGGCGTTTTGTAAGACAAACGCCGCAAAAAATATCACATTAGTGGCGATTTAATAAACAAACGCCGCTATTTTCAGGATCTAGTGGCGTTTCTATGGACAAACGCCGCAATAGGGACTAGGGTTTGGGTAAAGTACAGTGTTTTAATCTTGGACATTAGAAAACCATTCAGCTCACTCTCAGTCACTCACGCCCCAATCCCCAAATCCCTAACCCAGTCGATCGTCTCTCTCCGGCAAGATTTCTTCTCTCAGGCAAAATCCCACGACGACAGGTTCTCAAGCTTGTGCTGTTTGCAAACACCAACGCTGGAAATGCATCGGCAACTGTCTTTTGGCTCTGTTTTTCCCTGCGAATCGCCAGAAGGATTTCCTCAACACCCGCAAGTTTTTGGGGGTTAGAAATATCATCAAGCTCATCGAGAATCTCAGCTTTCAGCAGCGTGCTATCGCCGTGAAAACCATCGTCATCGAAGCTAACATGAGGGCGGCTAACCCCGCCGGCGGTTGTTACAAGTACATACTCCAGTTGAGGAAGCAAATCGCTGGGTACCAGGCCGAACTTGATCTCGTCAATCAACAGCTTGCCTTTTGTAAAGCGCAGTCTCTGCAGCAACAACAACAACGCAGAAACAGAAACAAGTAGTCGGAACTGATGAAGAAGAAGAGGTTAATGCTGCTGTTGATGATCTAAATTTGGAGGGTTTTAATGTTTTCGATGATCTATATTCTCAGGGCTTAAATTGCGGTGGATCGTCATATTTCACGCCTGTTTATGATGTGTTTGATTATAATCTTGTGAAAGTCGAATTGGAGGCTGCAGCGTCTAAACAACAGGCTTTGGGTAAAGAAATGAGGCCACTGTCTGTCGAAAAGCGAGATGAAACCTTGGGTTTCGATTCGGAAGCTAACATTTCCTTGGATGTAGGTGAAGATATCAAGTCATTGCTCTAGTTCTTGGACGACAAGAGAGATCAAAGTTGCAGGTTTGATTTTTGAGCTATGTTTACATCAATCAAATTGTTTTTCTAGTATTAGTTTCTGAGTTAACAAGTTGTAGTGGTCATAGGGATTTTTTTCCGGCATATCCACCTGTATCTGACCTATTGGTACCATTAAATTCGATGGCTAAGTTAACTCAAAACCAGCATTTGTTTCATTTCAGTGATGAACTTGTACTGAAGGAAAGGGCTGCAGGGTCTTTTAAGCATGAGGTGAGGCATGATCTGAATGGTGCTGCTTCCCTGTTTAGTTTCCCAAATGGCAAATGAATAGATAAGTACATAGATACATGAGTTTGAAAATCTAAATACTAACATTGTTTACATTTCTGTACATGTAATTGTAAAGATATGGTTTTACAAAGCAGATTGTGCATATAGGGCAAGTGTTTTCCAGAGGTTAGTCAAAGTTGTATTTCACTACTTGTTTAGCTTACACAAACTGTTGGATGCTTTTATGGGTTGAATATGCTGAATTTTTCTGAATATACATCCAATATTGAGACTATAGTTTAAGTGTTCAAAAATTAAGGATAAAAGTAACTCAGAATGTGTTGGTTCTTGTTAGTTTCCTTCTTTTTCTATATTTTACTTCAAATCTACAGCAATTAATTGGTTTTAATCTATTTTTATGAGCAGGCTGCTTTATACTTATTTTTTACCTTTTAAATTGACTCAGAATGTGATCCTTGAATAATAAACTCAATAAAACAACGAACTCATTAAATCATGTATTTTATTTTGTAATCATCGTTCCTATTACTGTTTGTAGCAATCATGATCATTTATAATGTGCAAAATCCAAAAAAGAAAAGAAACGACTTTATTTGAGTTTTCTTTACCATGATTTTGCTCCTTAATGAATTGGATATGTTCTGCAATTGGATTGCAATACACCTTATTGTTTTAGCTTTTGCTTCTGTTGAACTTGTCATATGTAAAATTGAAAATGGGATAGCTTTCATGTGTATTGGTAAATTAGGGGAAAATATTGCTTTCTTATAATGATTTCATGAATGGGATAAGGATAGTTGTATCTGTAAAGTGTTCTTTTTCTTCTTGGAAAGGAAATGAAAATAGACTAAGACTCAATTCAATCGACCCAGAGTTTATGTTGGATTTAGCTTCTATCTTGTTTGTGATATTGTATAGTTGTTTTCTTACTTGTAAGCTTTATTTGTAGGTCTAGCATATGAATTCTAAACCAGTTGAGGATATGATAGAGGCCTCGTCAAGGGTCTATTTTTTTGGGTTCCATATGGATGGTTTGAAGGTAAACAATATTGAGAAGCCTTCAACCTCACCGACTACTGACAATGCGCATAAACAACCTTTTATTATAGGTAAGTTTGAACATGGCAATTGTCACTCATGTCTTTTTTATTTCCCTGCCAAATAATGGTTCTTCTGGATTTGTTGTGCTTGAAACGTGAGCCTTGTTAATAGTAGTTATGTGTAATGTTCTTTTTATTTCAGTTCATGCGAGTATGGTTTAAAAACTAGATAAAGGCACTGAACCAATACTTATTTGGTTACTGCATTTGCTTTCTTTCACTTTTGTTATGAGCTTATTCTCTTTTAAATTTTCATGTTATCTAAATTTGGGTGCTATTGTTTTGTGCATCAGGAGTTGCTGGGCGTGCTGCATCTGCGATATGATTATTCAGCAACTTTGGGTGTTATTGTTATTTGGTTCCTCTACCACATCCAAGGTCACCGCAAAATTTTAGTGGAAGGATTCTTTAGTTTAAGGATGGACTTTTAATGTGCCTATTTTTTTTTCATAAAATGTTATCAGTTCTTAATGAAATTGGAAGAGAAATTCATTCAATGGATCACATTTTTCTCTTTAGTTTATGGATAGACTTTAATGTAATGCATTTTTATTATATAATATGTATGTTTTATTTGATTTTTTTTGAAACATGGTGTTATTGGCGGCGTTTGTAAAAAAACGCCACTATAGAACATGTTCTCGCGGCGTTTGAGTTTACAAACGCCGCTATAGAACTTGACTTTTTGCGGCGTTTGTAGTAACAAACGCCACTAAAGAACACTTATTAGCGGCGCTTGTATTAAAAAACGCCACTATAGAACACGTTATTGTGGCGTTTGTGTTTACAAACGCCGCTATAGAACTTGACTTTTTGCGGCGTTTGCTAAAACAAACGCCACTAAAGAACACTTATTCGCGGCGTTTGTTTAACAAACTCCACTATAGATCTTGACATTTTGCGGCGTTTTTTACCTAAAAACGCCGCGAACTATTGCGGCGCTACTTTAGGCGGCGCTTTTTTAAGCGCCGGGAAAGTTTTTAGCGGCGCTAAAAAACGCCGCTATAGAGTTAAAAAAACGCCACTAAAGATCTGTTTTGTTGTAGTGATTGATTCGGTCCTTATTCATTATGAATTGAAAAGGTCTTCTTCTGACCTTTAAGCTCTCATAAAAATGATAACATGAACAAAGATGAACCAAACCTCGTGTGAACCACTAATACCATTACTGTCTACGAAAAAAGATAGTTACGAATTCTTCTACAACATGTACCTTTAATCTGATGGCTAAATACTTTTTCCATCTACAAGAAAGTTACAACTTCTACGTCACTTCATCACCTGGGTGAAAATTCGGTATAGAAAAAAGTGATGGTTTGAATTGATTGGGGCCATTATTGATGTGGTAAAAAGGACCCTAAAATAAATTTCTATTAATTCACATGATTATCTGTTGGATGATAGCACTTACACACGAAAAGAAGAATTAGGATATGAAAAGTAAGGCCTCCCCAAAGAGCGAACCCTTGATTCTCATTTTCCCTTTTTGTTCATCATTTTCACCTGATTTGTTGTTCGATTGTCTTGCTCCGAGTGTTGGGTTTCCTCCTTTGAGCAGCATCGTCAGTTTTCATCTTGTATTTTGGGTCTTCTCGGCGTGTGAAGATTTGGATCAAAGGTTGTGTTTCGCGGGGTCGTCTTTTAGGGTTCAGTTCGGCTTTTTGCTCTTTCAGTAGCGTTGATCTTTGACCTTTTCTTCTTTCTTTTGGTCGCTTGGTGTGGATGGTGTTTTTTCTTAGTTTGTGCGGCTGATTCGTTTTGTTCTCTTCATTTTTGCATTGTTGTGGTTTGGTCTGTTCTTGTTGTTCTGTTATGGCGATTTTATCGTAGAATTGTAAGGGTTTGGGACAAAAAGAAACTTTTAGAATGTTAAACAACTTACTTGCTAAACATAAGCCTTCTGTTGTCTTTCTTATGGAGACAAAACAACCGAAAGTGAAATTGGAGAGAATGACAACTCGTTTTCAGTTTGCTAATAGCTTTTATGTGGATCCGGTGGGACTTGCTGGGGGTCTTGCCCTTTGGTGGTTAATGGATGTTAAGCTTACCACTTTTGCAACTTCAAAGAATTTCATTGACACTTGGATTTCGGTGAATGGCGAAGCTCCCTGGTATTGTACATTCTTGTATGGGTCGCCTTATAGAGAGGGTAAAGCTGAAATTTGGGAATTTTTTGCTAATATTAGATCGAATGACTTGGATCCCTGGTGTATTCTTGGCGATTCAAATATTGTCTGTTCCCAAGATGAGAAGATAGGGGGAAACTCTTATAATGCTAATCAAGCTAGACTTTTTCAGGACATGCTTGATAAATGCGGATTACTGGAAATGCCCATTAGTTGGTCAAATATGAGAACATGATGCTATTCTTGAGAAAATTGATCGAATTCTCTTCAACGTGGGTTGAAATTTTCTATTCAATAAAGCTTTCAGCTTTGTTGAACTTGTCATTGGATCTGATCACAGCCCGATTGTGCTTCTTCTTAAAGGGAGACCAAGGAAATATAGGAGAGATTTTAAGTTTGAGTCTAAATTACTACAAAAAATGTGTAATTTCTGATGGAACTTTTGAGGGAATTTGTGACAGAAATTAAATTTATTAACGGAATTTCTGAGGGAAGAGAGGGGTCAGTAAAAAGCTGGTCGAAACTTACATTTCTGACGAAATAAGATAATCCGTCAGAAATTTACCGACAGAAATCCGTCAGAATATTAAAATTTTTGACGACATACATCATCCGACGGAAATCTTAAATCCATCGGAAACTTATAGATAAAAAATACTTTATATTTCTGACGACATACATCATCCGTCGGAATATTAATTTTTTTTTTTTAAATTTTCGATGGATTAATCTATTCCGTCGGGAAACAAAATATTAATTTAAAAAAAAAAGAGGGAAATTTTCTCGGGATTCAACCCGAAAAAATTTACATTCCCTCCAAAATTTTGTACCAAAATTTAATAATTAATATAATTCAAATTATTTCTTTAATTTAAAAAATTAAATAATAATAATAATAGTAATAGTAACAAGTTTATATTGTATTTTGGTAATACTCTAAAAAGAAAATAATAACATACAATGAAAAATAAAATTCACCTTAGCAAATATTAAATATGGATTTACTACATATATTTCACAATTCAATATTTCTAAAAAAAACATGAATATATGATAAAAAAGAGTAAAAAATACTATCATCCTTTACATACTATGGAGTTTACAAGATATAATAAACATGAAGGATATAATATTCAATAATAAAAAAGAATAAAATACAAAATTTACATACTAAAAAGTTGTTATCATTTAAAAATTTCCAAGCAACCTACAAAATATAATAAAAGATGTTAGTGATTAATTAAAAAGAGGTATAATAGGCAAAGTAATTATTAAACAAAATTATATTGAATAAAAATGAAAACTTACATCAATATTGATAAATGATAATAAAAGAAAATATGAAATTAAGAGAAGATTTTTGATGAGAAAAAATGAGTTAACATGAGTAGATGAAATGAAAAGAAACAATTGAGAAAAGAATGGGTTTAGAATGGTTTAAATAGGAGAAAAAATTAGGGTAAAAAGTGAGTGGGTTTAAAATTCCATGTGTGAGTGGAGGGAAAAGTAGAGACGGGGTGGGAAAAAATTCTAAAATTTGTGACGGAAAATGTGGGCCCGTCACAAATTAGAGTAAAAAGTGAGTGGGTTTAAAATTTTATGTGTGAGTGTAGGGAAAGTAGAGACGGGGGAGAAAAAAAGATTCTAAAATTTGTGACGGAATACGTGGATCTCTCGGAAATTTGTGACGGATTCACATATTCCGTCACAAAATTGTGATGGATTCACATATTCTATCACAAATTTAAAATATTATTTTAAAAAAATAATATTTTAAATTATCAAATAAAATCCAAATATGCATATCTTTTAATATTCACTTATAATATCTATTGAAATTATTAAGATATTTCAATAAAATGTTTAAATATGCACATAAAATTCTATGCAGAATTTTCATATTTGAATTACAAAATCGAAACTTCGCTTCTGAGAATAAATAAATAAAATCTGGTTAGAGAAATAGTAAGGGTCGGGCATAGTTTCTAAGCAGCCACTACTTGACGATTGCTACATAATTAATTCATATGATGCACTAATGTTTATAAAAATAGTGTTTATTAGAATAATGAGCCATGACTAAAAATAGTTTCTATGCTCGGCATTCTATTTTTTGTCATTACCGAGTTTTCTTTTAAAATCACTTGAAATAAGAAAAGTCATGACTAAAAATAGAAAAAAACTAGTATTATTAAATAAAAAAGCGGACCACATTTCACATTCCACATTTTTTAACAATCAAAAGTAAAATTTAGAATTTTAAATTATCAAATAAAAAATAGAAAAATAATGTCTTTGTTTATTGTTTAAATTTGTAGTAAAACCGGTAGTAATAAATTGTAGTTTTAACCAATATTATCTAAGTTTTTGTATATTCTATATTTAAAGTAAGATATTAATTTTAGATTTTTTTTGTAATAAACAAGATAGCCGTCTCTAAAAACCTCCCTCTAAATTCTAAGGGAGGAAAAGCGCACTAACCTTGTTATCTTTTCATTGATAAGCAAATAAAAGTATAAAAGTATTACAGTTGAAGAGAACATTAGATAATATGCATTCTTAATGATAAAGACAAACTGATGTAGCCGAACTCTGAATCAAATCTTCAACGACCTATAAATAAAAGTAAAAATAATTCATCAATAAACACTAAATTGCAGCTCACAATTAACATAAGTAGCCCATTAACTAACAATCAATTAACAAATTAAAACTAACAAGGCAAGAAAAATCATTTATCTTAACAGAAAATTCATACATATATCAATATATATATATATATATCATTTCTTGCAACCATTATCAATAAAAAATCTCAAAATCAAATCTTGATACACATTTAAGATTATTGAAAGCGAAGAATAATGAGCATAAGATCATATAACAATTTTTCATGATTTAGATAAATTAATATTTTCAAGATTATATATTCTAAACTCTAAAGAGAAATTAAAGTAACCAAATATTGAGCTAAAATCTTCTAAACAACCTACAATTTGAAACAAACAGGTTTCAAATCATTACACAATTAATTGCATGTTAAAGTTGTATAACTCATAACTAATAACAAGCTCTATTGGCAAACGACACGAGTTCTTCAGAAGAACAAAGTAATAGCTCATTCCGACCATAAGCATTAACATACAATCAACCTAAGGCAAGGTTTACAAGTTGAACATTAATCAGAAGCATAAAAATCTCACTAAAACAGGAGTGGGCAAATCTAAGAAAGTAGCTTGATAGCTGAAAGTCTAACTATTCAACAGAGACACAACAAACACTGCCTTTAAAGCATACACTAAGAAGAAAAAAAGACCATTGTTACAGCTAAGATTGTTTCAACTCATCCGTCTAAATGAATACTTAAGTTCAACCCAAATTGCAGAAGCATAACAAAAACATGATCAGAATTTAAAATTACATATAGTCACCAAAAAGGAAGAAATATAGAAATATAAAAATATGACCCAACAATCTTTTCTTACTCTTTCTCTTTCGCTGCCAATATTAAAGCATTTGGTTACTGTGGGAGTAGGAGAAAAGAAAACATTTGTAAGTGTGACTACTCATAAATCAACTATAATACTTCAAACTCCTAAAACCAGAACAAGTAGCATGTTTACTCTATATTCTATGTTTATAGTAAAGTGTTAATTTTAAAAAAAATTCTAGTAAACAAAGTAGTCGTCTCTAAAAACCTCCCTCTAAATCCTAAGGGAAGAAAAGCGCACTAACTTTGTTGTCTTTCCATTGATAAGCAAATAAAAGTATAAAAGTATCATAGTTCAAGTAAACACCATATAATATTCAAAAACTTGAAGTAAAATTAGAAAGGTAAAAGTAAATACCATCTGAAATTCAAGATGCATTTTCCCTATTGCATTGCGGTGATGATGGAGGAATCGGATAATAAGCTTCGTCTTGACTGGTGGGTGGTTGGACAAAAGGTGCCAAAGGTGTGCTACCTCTCGGTGGATAAGTCATTTGTGGGTGCAAAGGCATCGATGTGGTTGGACGCATAGGAGGTTGCAGGCCACTAAACCCTGGATAAAATGGAGGAGGAGGATACATCGGACGGTTGAAACCTAAAAACAAATAATTAGTTGAAAACAAACCTGTAATTGATAATAATTATAATGATATATATTTAATTGAAATAGCGTTTTAAGACCTGTTTGTCCATTAGAGTTTGCTTCAAAAAGCATCTGGGAGTATCCTTGTTGTTGTTGTTGTTGCTGTTGTGACAATAGCAAAGCCATCATTGCGTCTTGGCGTTCTGTGACTTGCCTCAATTGTTCCTTCAATGCATCAATCTCTTGTTGTTGCTCGGGATTTCGTGGTATAGACCTTTTTGAAGAACCAGAAGCTTGAGACATGTTATAGTATATGGGAGCTGCAGACCCAACACCAAACACTCGACCCTTTGAACTTATTCCACCAGAAAGCTCTAAAAATATTTTATTTGGGTCAACTGATGCTGAAGATGACTCATCCGCACTTGCAGCCTCCTGGGCTGCTGCTAGTGTCTGCAAATACTTGTTCTACAAAAAAGATAATTTATTATATTAAATAAGAATGATAATTTATTGAATTAAATAAAAATAAGTTACATTAATTAATGAAAAACTTTTGATTAGAATTTTAAGAATAACATACAGCAAATTCCTGATGATTTTCATTGAACCAACCATTATCTTTGTCACCCTTACTCGTATGAGTAAACTTGTAAAGAGGGAATGCACCTACTGTCTCACCGGTATGATGTTCCTAAAACAAATTCGTTTACATAAGTGAATTAAATATATTGATAGTATATTAATCATATAAAAAATATATATTACGAGAAACATACCAGTCGTTCCTTCCACTCTATCGTGGAAATGAAACCTCCCGTATGAGAGCCTAATGGTTTTGCCTCAATATCACCACGACGACGATTTTTCTTAGCTTGCTCACTTTTTTTTTCTAAACTCTGGAGAATTCCAATGATCTATGTAGGATTTCCATGTATCTTCTGACATACATTGAGGCCTTGTCTTGGTATTACAATGCCAATGATGTAATGCCTCAGTGTATGAGACCGCAGCTGCCTTGTTCCAACATTTGATCACATGTGGCTCTTTATCTGGCTCCCACCAAAATATTTTCTGCAAAATTTAATAAAGTAAACTAATATTATATTTTAATAGTAGTAATAATAATTATTTGCACAATTAAATTGACTAGTTTTACACATACTTTGAACTCATCAAAGTAAATTTGTTTCGTCTCTTCTGGAACAGCTTTCCAATTGAAGCCATCTGGATGAAAATGTTGCTTTATAGCCACTCCAATTGACTTTCTATAATAACTACGCTTTTGGAATTCATATTTTCCATTGTACAAGGGCAACATTCAGTTTTCAATTTAGAAATATATATACTTATATGATAACGAATTATTAAATAAAGTTAGTAAAAAAAATACTTACTTAGCAAAAGGACCGTGCAACAAAACCTGCACTCGTCCATGCGAATCCACTATCGCACCAGACAGTGGGACCTTAGAGTCAGTCATTGGCGTAGTAGAACTAACATGAGAAGTGGTCTGAGCTGCCCGTGAAGTAGAGCCATCATGAGAAGTGGTCTGAACTGTCTCCGGAGTGGTCTCTGAAATTGTATTCATATCAGTGTCACGAGGAACCTCTGATCTAGCATCAACTGGTGAGTGGGTCCCAGTAAAGGGTGAGTATGGAGCAGTTGGACGGATTCCTCTACCTCTAGCCCCAGACATAATCTGTGGAAAAAAACATGTAATTATAATTATAATTCACAATGATAAATTAAATACACAAATGAAGCAAAAACTAATAGTTAATAGAAAAAAATAATAGTACATGAAAAAAAACTATGCCTAATCATCTTTTGTTAAGTCAAAGTACTCATTCTGAGCTTCATCTTCGTTTGAATCATCTTCAACTTCGACATCCACAATATTTAATTGTGTTGATGAGTCATCAATTAATAGCTCAGGTTCATCATTTGTCACTATTTGTATTGGATGAGACTCAGGCTCGTCATCTTGGTATGGATCCGAAGTCGATTCAGGTTCAACATTATTTGAAGCTGGGATATCCACATCTGCTCTAGCTTTAATTTTAATAACCGCTAACCAATCTTGCTTATCACGTCTGAGACTAGGATAGTTGACATAATAAACTTGAGTCGCTTGAGTCGCTAGAACAAATATGTCATTTCCACTGTATCTTTTTTTCTCATTCACTTCTATAAGAGACGGATATTTTGGATTGATTTTTGTACCGACACCTGGTCTCGGATCAAACCATTCACACTTGAACAAAACAATGCTCTTCACTGGCCAGCCTGGATATTGAATCTGTATAACCTCAACCGTTTACATAGTTGGAGCCTTTAACACAAACACCACAGTTTGGTGATGGTTTATCTGAACCATGGGACATTGTGCGAAATTTAAAACCATTTACTTTGTAACCAGAGAATGATTTCACCAACCGAAGTGGGCCCATCGCAAGTGCTTTTAAGAATATGTTTGTGATGTTATTCATCGGTTCTTGAACCTATACAAATTTACCAAAAATTAAAATTTTTGACATATTTTCATATAGTTCATTTCAAGTAAAAAAAGTAACTTGACTTACAAATCTGTTGAACCATCTTGAGAATTGAACATCAAGTGTAGCGTCAATTTGTGCGTCACTCAAATGAGGTTGACAATATCTCTGGTAAGTCCTATACATTCTGTTCAATTAAAGGTGGATCATGATTAATAAAAAATTAATCAGCACCGATATTTTGGAGTTTAATGGTAACTATGATACGTACTCAATGAATGGCTCCACCTCTGTACAATTCAACAATATGTAAGTGTGAGCTGCTACAATTTCTTCTTCAGAAAGATATCTTTCATTCCCTTTCCCAATCGTCTCTGCTCTATGCTGTGTAAATATGGAAAGAATGTCTGGATGTTCTCCACAACAATTTGGCATGAGTTGTACACTAGAAGTATTTGCTGGCTTGGGAAAGTAATAATGAAAGAATTTGGATCCTTCTACTGTCTCATATGAATTGCAAATTGAGCCTTCAACATGAGCTTTATTGCCGATAGAACCTTTTAACTTTCGAAAAAACCTAAAATATAAGGAAACAAAAGGTTGTAATGTAAGTAAAAAACGCTTATTCACTTTATAACAAAGTTTTATAAATTAGATTGAAAATTACCTTTCAAATGGATACATCCAATGATAATGTACTGGTCCACCAATCCTTGCTTCATATGCCATGTGTATCGGTAGGTGTTCCATTGAATCAAAAAAACTCGGAGGAAAAAATCGTTCCAATTTGCACAAAATGACTGGGATATCCTTTTCTAGTCTTTTCATGTCTGCCTCCTTGATTACAGTTGACCAAATCGTTCCATGTGTATCGGTAGGTGTTCCATTAAATCAAAAAAACTCCCAGATTGACCAAATGGTTGAAAACCATCTGTGCATAACCCAAGCCTGACGTTACGAGTCTCATACGAAAATGTTGGATGCTCCTGATCAAAATGTTTCTAAGCAAGAGAGTCAGAAGGATGACACATGAGACCGACTTCATCAGTTTGATGCTCAGCATGCCACCTCATATGCTTAGCAGTAACTTCTGAGGCATATAACCTTTGCAACCGAGGAGTTAAGGGGAAGTAATACATCTTTTTGTATGCCTTTCTGTTACTAGATCCTTCGCCAGCATTATCCTTGTACCGAGGATGACCGCAAAACTTACATTCGCTCAATTCAGAATCACAATCCCAGTAAATCATGCAACCATTTCTACAACAATGGATTTTTTGAACCGGCAAACCCATATCACGAACCAATTTCTTTGTCTCATAAATGTTCTTAGGCATGACATTATCTTCGGGCATTAACCTCTGCATTATCCGACAAAGGTCATCGTAACATGCATTAGGAATCTGATATCGTGCTTTCAAGTGTATTAATTCAGAAACTATTGATAACTTGGACTCGTTGCTACCAGGCCATATCGGTTCAGAAGAAGCACCAAGTCTGTTGTACAACATCTGCGTCGAAGCAATTGGTGCTTGATCATCTTCTACCATATATGCATTTAATTCAGGACCAACAACATCTACCTCACCGGATTCATGATTGTTACCATGCAGATCATATGCATAATCTGGAACTGGAGTATTAGAACCCGTCATATGGTTATAGTAACCAGTAAGAGAAAAACGCGGCTCTCCGTGATGCACCCAATTGTAATAATGCGGAACAAACCCTTCAGTGATCACATGAACTTTAACCGTTTCTGGATCTCGAAAAGTTGTATTTCTGCATTTAGGCCGATTACATGGACACCTAATATTTCCTCGATCCGCAAATCTAGGCTTACTTAGCGCAAATGTAATGAATTCCAACAGTGGTCGCTCAAAATCGGGATTCACAATGTGACCATTTATTAGCTTATTAGCCTATCAATATTGTACATCCAAGATCGATCCATGCTGAAGATGAAAACCTGTTTTTATAGTGTTATTAAATTAAGATACTTAAATCAGAACTTATGGTATAAATTTTCGCAAATTATATGAAAAATGTTTTATTTACTCTTAATATATATTACTATTTTTTATTTTTAGATAATACAAGAAGTATAACTTAAAAATTATTAAATCATGTTACATGCAATTAAGATACTTTTATTATTTGATATTTTTACTGTACAAATGTCATTTTTCATTGGTTGGTTTGGACACTGCACTTTCTATTATAACTTCATTTATTATCTCTTTATTTTCCAATAAAATCAATTAGTTAACTTTGAAAAAAAATGATAAAACATATTGGTGAAATTCAAGCCTAACCTCAAAATCCTTCATGATTTCTAATTTGACCCAAAACTATAAGAGATCATAAAAAGACTTAAATTTTCATAAATCACAAAATGACCCTAAAATATATTATATTTTTTTAAGCTTTCAAATAATAATTTATATAATAATTACATTGTTTTTAACTTGTGGTGTGCTCCAAGGGGGGCTCGCACAACTCCAAACAACTAAATTTGAGGTGTTGAGCAATGTTGGTAGTGAGAAAGTGTAGCGAGGGAGGTGAAGAATAGATACACAGTGATGAAAAATTGTATGAGAGAATGGTAAAAAAAATTGTTAAAACATTTTAACAATTTTTTTTACCATTCTCTCATACAATTTTTCATCACTGTGTATCTATTCTTCACCTCCCTCGCTACACTTTCTCACTACCAACATTGCTCAACACCTCAAATTTAGTTGTTTGGAGTTGCACGAGCCCCCTTAGACCACACCACAAGTATTGCTTGAAGATATGGTATGAGACCCTTGGACCACACCACACTTTAAAAACAATGTAATTAAAATATAAATTATTATTTGAAAGCTTAGAAAAATATAATATATTTTAGGGTCATTCTGTGATTTATGTAAAGTTTAGGTCTTTTTATGATCTCTTATAGTTTTGGGTCAAATTAGAAATCATGAAGGATTTTGAGGCTAGGCTCAAATTTCACCAATATGTTTTTTTTTCAAAGTTAACTAGTTGATTTTATTAGAAAATAAAGAGATAATAAATGAAGTTATAATAGAAAGTGCATTGTCCAAACCAACCAATGAAAAATGATATTTTTACAGTAAAAGATCAAATAATAAAAGTATCTTAATTGCATGTAACATGACTTAATAATTTTTAAGTTCTACTTCTTGTATTATCTAAAAATAAAAAAATAGTAATATATATTAAGAGTAAATAAAGCACTTTTCATATAATTTGCGAAAACTTATAACCCTAGTTAAAAGACTCAAAAATCAAACTCGGAAACTTTCAAAGTAAATTTATTTCTAAAATTCATGTTACATGCAAATATTTTTTTACGTTTTGATCTATTTTGCACTTTTTTAATTAAAAGTCTAATACTAATAAATTGATAGTATTATATTTAAAAAAATAAAATTCAACTTACCTCAACTCACAAATTCCGTAGAAAATTTCAGAGTTCTACAAAAAATATAATAAAAACATCAAAAATAAAATTTTAATTAATCAGAAGCAATTTTCACTACTTAGGTAATCTAAGACATGGCTAGTTAAAATAATAAATATTATAATATACGAAACATATTAACTTTACTATAATAAACATATATAAATCATATATTTAAACATTAAACTTGTAGTCGGTTATATCATATATTTAAACATTAAACATATTTAAACACATTAACTTTACTGTAATAAACATATAAAATAATTTAAGATGACTAAAAATCCCTACTGCCCCTAAACATATAAAATAATTTAAGATGGCTAAAAATCTCCACTGCCCATAAACATATAAAATAATTTAAGATGGTTAAAAATTCCTACTGCCCTTAAACATATAAAATAAACATATTTAGTAATTAGCCAATAATCTCTACATAAACAATCTGCCCTAATTTTTTATAAACAATCAAAATTTTTATAAACATATAAAATACTTACATGAACCGATAAGCCTTGCTCTTCCAATGGAGTGCTTTTGATCTACTTACTCACACAAACTTCCACCTTGTTGTTTCTACAACATTGCATTCGTAACTCAAAATCAAAATCTAAAGAAACATAAGAAAAATATTAAAAACATGCCTACACAAAAAAAAATATAAAAAAATATTTTATAAAAATATATAATAAAAAATATTAGAAAGGTACTTACACCAGTCTCTAATTAAACTTTGTGGTCCATGCATGCGAGAATAATGTTGCAACAAAGTGAAGAATTGAAAGTGAAGAAATGTGATTGCTGCAGCAAAGTGTTGGGACCATGAGAATGTTTGCTGGGAAAAGTGAAGAAACAGAGATTTTGGGTGAGAAAAGTTAAAGAATTGAGATGTTGCCGTGGGGATTGGGGGTAAAAAATTGAAAGGGAGTTGGGATAATAAATATGGGTAGATATGGATTAAATGAAGTAATTATTTTTTATTTTTTTTCCGACCGAATAAGTATTCCATCACAATTTAAATCAGAGTGAATAAAATTTCCGACGGAATACATGTTCCGTCATAAATGGAATTAATATTATTTTAATCAAAACGAATAAAATTTCTGACGGAAAGTATTATTCGGTCGGAAATTACAATCTTCCACAATTTTGTGACGGAAAAATTTATTTTTGTCGGTAAATTGTGATGGATTTTAAATCCGTTAGAATTTTTCCCTCGGTAATTTAAATTTTTTTGTAGTGAATGGCTTATGGAGGAGGAATGTACTAGAGTTGTGACAGAAGCTTGGAATTGGCCAGGGCATGGATCTCATGGAGTCAAGATGCATGGTAAACTTAAAGAAGTCGAAACTGAAACTTCAAAGCTAGAGCAAAAGGAAATTTGGGAAGAATAGGCAAACAACAGAAGAAACCTCAAAAAAGATTGCTACCTTACAAAGTGTTCCGTTTACTACTGAAACCAATAATGAAGTCCGTAAATTAAAATCTGAGCTGGACATGTTATGGGAAAAAGATGAGAGACATTGGCATCAAAGATCTTGGGTTAATTGGTTGAAATATAGGGATCGAAACACCAAAATTTTTCATGCGACCACTATTCAAAATAGAAGGAATAATATCTCAAGGATTCGAACAAGAAATGGTATATAAATTGATGACGAGGAGCAACTTGTTATTCATATTCAAGACCATTTCAAGGAAGTTTTCCAGAAAGAACCCACATCATACTTGGAGGAAACTCTTGAGACAATTCCATCCAATATTTCCTCTAAGCTCATGGTCCAGACAGATTCCCGGGCATTTTCTACCATTCCTTTTGGAACACAATTAAAAAGGATGTATGTGACATGGTCATTAACTTCTTCAAATTTGGAAGAATGCCACCAGAAATTAACATGACTAATGTAGTTCTTATTCTTAAAAACACAGTTTCAGAGGAAATTAATCACTTTCGTCCTATTAGTCTGTAACTTCTCTTACAAAATTATCTCTCGAATCATTACTTCCAGGCTTAAACCTCTTCTCTCAGATATAATTGCACCGAATCAATCGGCCTTTGTTGTTGGACGACAGATTCAAGACAATATATTGCTCGCCCATGAAGCTTTTCATGCCATCAAACAAAAAAGAAAGGGCTCTAAAGGCACCATGGCCATTAAACTTGATCTTGCAAAGGCTTATGATAAAGTGGATTGGTTTTTTCTTGAAAGACTAATGACCAAGATGGGATTATGTTCTTGGTGGGTTTAAAGCATAGTTACCCGAAACGCAATACGATACAAAACGGGAAACGAAAACAGAAACGCGGAACGTTACCTTATCGAATTCGGTACGATGAGATGGGCTACATAATTAATTATACTAATATTAAATCTTTGGATTAAATTGAAAATCTGTAAAACTTTTAGGGTTAATTCATAAATTTAAAAAGTTTTGGGTCATTTCTATGAACTCTAAGTGCTCAAGGGCTGAACACCTAATTTCCCCTTTAAATTAAGCTTAAAAAAGAAGGCCCATGTATTTGAGTTTGTTTTATAAAACGTGTTGTTTTAAAACCCAATCATCTGCTAGGGTTTGTGTGTTTTAAATTTATGCCGTTTCATAGACTGTCTCTTCTACTTCTTCTTTCTTCCTCGTCACTTTCTCCAAAACCAGCACAACTGTTCGAAATTGCGTCCCAAGTCGCGTCTTGCGCCGTTCCGTTCCATGTTTTGGGTTGTCATTCCCGAGTCGCCAGTCAGAGGACCGTTCAGCGTTCCTGGTAACCATGGTTCAAAGAGTCATGAAATGTGTCTCTACTTCTTCTCTGGCATTAATGATTAATGAGGAGCGAAAATCAGATTTTAAACCTCAAAAAAGTTTACATCAAAGAGATTCTCTTTCTCCGTTCCTTTTTATAATGATTGTCAATGTCTTGTCTTCAGTGATTGAAACGGAGCTTGAAAATTAAAACTTAACAGGGTTTCGAATTGAAAGGAGATGCTCAATTTAAGTCATCTTTTGTTTGCCAATGACTGCATTATCTTTGCACGAGCAGATCAGTAGAATTGTAATGTATTCTTAAGATTCTTGAAAGGTTCGGAGGTGCAACAGGACAAACTGTTAACTTTGATAAGTCTTCGGTCTTCTTTTCACTAGTTATTAGCCTTCCTTCTCAAAGACATTTGTGCAACATCTTAGGCATCCAACCAATGGATATGTCCAGTAAGTATTTGGGATTGCCGTCACTTTAGGGTAGAGGTAAGAAAGAAGCACTCAAATTTATTCTTGAACGGGTTTGAAGTAAGCTTCAAGGATGGAAAATCAAGCTCCTATCTCCGGCAGGAAGAGAAACTCTCATAAAATTTGTGGCAGCTAATTCCTACTTATATTATGCAGTGCTTTCTTCTCCCAATTACTTTATGCAAAGATCTTAACAATCTTGTGGGTCGGTTCTGGTGGGGGAATTCGACGGAACCTAGAAGCGATATTCATTGGGTCGGGTGGGACAAGTTGGTGGAAGAAAAAAGCCTTGGTGAATTGGATTTTAGGGACTTCTACTCCTTCAATCGAGCTTTGATTGCCAAACAGGTTTGGAGGATCATCAAAAATCCAAATTGTTTTGAAATCATTAAGAATAGGGCAAGATGGAACGTTAGAAACGAAAAAAAACATCTTTATTTTGGAGAATCGATGGATTCCTTCAAGACCAAATTTCTTTGTTTCTTCTGTTAGGCTTGATCATTGTGAGATTGCACTTGTTAGCCATTTGATTAATTATAATTCTCGAGAATGAAATTCTGATCGACTTCAAGCTCTTTTTTCAAAGGAAGAAGTTGAGGCCATTCAAACTATCCTGTGAAACCGATAAATTAATTTTGATATAACTAAAGAATTTAAAGACTAAATTGAAAATGAGAAAATGAATTTTTAAGTCCTCAAATCTCTCTATATGTTTAATGGAAAATGCCTAAGTTAAAAACTTATTTTATCAAAACTTTTCAGTGTTCTTGAAGCCAAAACAGTGATTTTCGAGTCACCATTTCGGAATGGCCTTAGGCATTCCGGAACACTTTTGAAACTGTGAACTTGTGTTTCGAAACGTGTATCGAAACGGTTTTGAAACTGTGAACCCTTGTTTCGAAACGGGTTTCGAAACGACTTAAGAACATCGGGACATCGTATCGAAATGACCTTAAACGTTTCGAAACGACATTCAAGTCAGATTTAAAAAATATGACCGTTGAAGTTTTTAACTGATTTTATACTGATCGTTAAGGCGTATCGAAACACCTTCAGTCCGTTTCGATACGAGCTTTGATAGTAGCTAAAATGTTTTGAAACGTGTTTCGAAACGGCTCTTAGCGTATCGAAATGATCTTAACCGTTTCGGTATGGGCTCTTTAATGCACCCCAACGGCTCTTTCTATTTTGGTCTGTTTTGAAACAGGATCGGGCGTTTCGAAACGGGTGGTTGCAGACTGCATTTATGGAGGGAAGATAACATCCCAACGGCTCTATTGATGAATGCAACAACCACAATGGCTAGAATTCAATGAGAAGGTATAAAAGGGACCTCTAAAAGCTTCAGCAACAATTATTGATCCAAAAATAAACATCCAAACATCAAATCCAAGCATTTGTGCCTAAATCTCATTATTGTCTTGTAACCCCAATTGTAATTTTCATTCTTATCTTTTCAATTGGGTTGAGTGCTTGTAATTGGGCTACTTTGTGTATTGAGAGATACTTGTTTTAGCCAACAACTTCTTTTTTATTCTTGTGTGAGGATTGAGTCAAATTTTGGGTAGAAAATTTGACTAATATTGTAACGGTTACCTCCTTAGCCTAGAAAAAGGGAAGAGCAATTAGTGGATTTTGTTGAAAATCCTTAGTGAAGCTAAGGTAGTGGATGTAGAGTTCGATTGGAACTTGAACCACTCTAAATTTTCTTGTCTACCATTTTTATTTGTCAATTCCACTTCCAAAAAGTTTAAAAACCCAATTCACCCCCTCTTGGTTTATATCGATCATTCGATCCACTCAACATATCCCCATTGGCGGGATTCATTGTATAGATGAGATTGTTTGGCCTACAATAAGAATGGATGTTACTCTGTTAAGTCCGACTATTTTTCGATTCTACATTCGTCGACTCTTGTAAGCGACCCTTGTCAAAGCAGTGAGCCGAGAAATGATAGACGACTCTAGAATTCAATTTGGCGGATTAAAGTGCCACCAAAAATTAAATCTTCCTTATGGAGAATATGTCACAATGCCTTGGCTACTAATGCTATTTTACATCGCATGTTTAAACACCCTTTTTCTTCTTGATGTGTGAGGTGCAATGATGACCTGGAGACTGTGGAGTATTTCTTATTTTTCTGCCCATTCGCACAAACTGTGTGGAAAACTTCAAGCTTTAGCTATCATCCAATCAAAGAAGAATTTTTAGGTTTCTATAATGGTGGATTGAGTTTGTGGAAACGTAAAAATCTAATGATCGGGATGATTGTCTAAGTCTTTGTGCTTTTTTGTTGTTGGCATTTATGAAAAGTTTGAAATGATGTGGTTTTCAATAGATGTGACGGAAGCCCAATTGATACCTGAAATAAAGCTGTTTATGATGATTTTGAATTCAAAGACGCTTTGCTCTCTTCACGGTCCAAAGAGAGGAGAACCTTTGCTCCCCGAGGCAGTGGAGTCCCCCTCCTCCAAGTGTTGTCAAAGTCAATTGTGATGCATGTTGATAATACTCAAAGTGTTACAAAGGCTATATCCCACGTTGGTTGAGAAAATGGTTTGTGAAGGGTATTTATACCCATGTTTTTCCCTCTCTTGTTGAGTGGGAAAGAACATGGGAAGTCCTCACGCGCTGCTGTCTGGCTGGCTCGGGCTCGAGTAACACGTGTTGTACGCGCGTGAATATTATCTTTTTGGAGAAAATTTGTATGAAATTTTCTTAAGAACAAAAGATTATGTGAAAGAATTTTTCTACTTATTTATAGGCTTTGAAAAACTGTTCGAATTCAGAATTTATTTTTTTATTAAATTCGAATCTGAACGTTTTGATCCAGTGCTGTTTTGAACAGTCTATTTATTCGAATTTATTCAAATATACAGTCTGTTCCAGTGTTGAATTTAGACTGTTTTTCCAGTCAGATTCAAGTGGTAACAACAGTTGTTTATTGCAGGATTAATATGTTGTTATGGAGGTTGTTACTGCAGCTGTTACAACATATTTATATTGCAGTTATACAAATATAAATATGTATTAATTTGGACAGTGTAATGACATTTATGTCCATGCAAACCAGCCTATAAATAGAGGTCCTTCATGCTACATTTGCAAGCATCAAACACACAACAAACACTCTAAAAAGCTCTCTGCTTTCCTCCATCGTTTGAAGTAGCAATACCGCCGTTGTTCACTCCGGAGTTGAGTGTACGATTCTTGGAGCGTCCGTGTTCACCTCGGGGGACATTCTGCCTGTGAAGCGACTACACTGTTCGGGGCAGATTTGTTTCTAAGGTAGTGGCCAACATACTACGACACGATTTATTTCATGTGCTAATCAACCCGTTTTGCAGTCATTTTCACCAACAATGCATCCTTTGATGCTTCCTTGAATATTGCAGGGCTCGCTGCAGTGATTCGTGACTCTGATGGAGTTATTGTTGGTGGAGCGAATAAGTGTGTTCTTACTACTTCTTCGGTTATCACTGTTGAGGCAATAGCATGCATATTGGGACTTGTTGAAGCAATACGACTTGGATGGGATAGGATCATTGTCGAATCTAACAATGCTGGTTTAATTTCTCGCCTCCAGACAATGTCTTCTTCCTGTTGGGAGAGTGCAACAGTGGAATTGGAGATCCTTTCTTATGCTTCAAACTTGAATTGTATTTCTTTTTCTTTTGTAGGTCGTGAGTGTAACTTTGCTGCCGATTGGGCGGCTATGCAAACCAGGACCTTTTTGTGTCCTTTTAACTAGATGGTTGAACATCCTGCTGGTTTGGTTAACTTCCTGTAATGCTGCTTGATGGAATAAAGTTTGAATTGTTTGGTCAAAAGGAAAAGAAAGAAGAATTAGGATATCCACAATAAATTATGATAATAAAATATTAAAAGATTTTATTTGAACCCGTAGAGTGGTCTTTATGGTAAATGATGATGTATTTCATCTTGGTGACCCGTGTTCGAGCATCATGTGTGCACGATATATGTGCGTTATTAAAGGGTTAAGAAAATTGAACATATACTACTTGAAATCCAGAGAAATTTAAATTCAATTTCTAGTAGCGTTTAATCGTTCAATAGGTGAATGTAATACCTCTATTTAATTAAAAAAACACTCTAATATCACAAATAGTCTTTTAAAAGAAATATCGCAATTTGTACTGTTCATCAATGTATTTGAAAAAAAATAGAAAACTAGTGACACATCAATGTGTGACACTAGTAATATATTAATGTATAACAATGGTTACAAAGTCGTTCCACTAATTGACATAGTGGATAAAGATACTTATATTGTCCCATCTTATATGGGTTCGAATCATGATATGTGAATGTAATACTCTTATTTAATTAAAAAACACTCTAATATCGCAAAGAGTCATTTAAAAGAAATATCGCAATTTGTACTGTTAGTCAATGTTATGAGTGTTTTAGAGCCACTAACTCTCTCAAGTTTCAACCCAAATGGTATCATATGCCCATAACAATATCCTAGGTGCTATCTAAGACAAGTGTTTGATTCATTGTCAAATGCAAATAATTTAGTGGAGAGTACGAGCGATAAAATCTTAAGATTAAAATTAGATATATAGACCTTCTGAACAAAATACATTTTTGTTACGTGTTTGATTAGTTGTTCAGGGAATAACACTTTCAAGATACAGGAAATATTAATTTAAAAACATCATAAAATAGTATTTTAAAATATACAAAAGTGTCTGAAACAAACTTAGATTAACCACTTACAAATATGAATACGATTAAGAAAAAATTGAGACACATATATTAGATCACACTGAGTGGAGCAAGACTTAAATAAATATAAATTGTAATAATATCGGTCTGGCCAAAACCTGTCCTAACTCATGAATAATTTTACATAGAATAAATGATAAACGTAAATTCGTATTATCATGTTTAAAACACGCTTAAACTTAAATCTGTGATTAAAAATAGGCAAAATGACAAAAGATGCACCCAACGTTTGTATGTTTTGTCATTTGACCTTCTATTCTTTTTTTTGGAGCAAATAACCCCCCAACGTTTTATTTTGGTCCAAATATGCCTCTCGTTGGATGAAAACCGTCAGACAACTGACGGTCAACGGCTGGTGCTGACTGAATTTGCCACGTGTTAAGATCTGCTGACGTTTTATTTTGAATCTTTAGTGCAACCGATTCTTGAGTGCCTAAAAGTTCTTCAACTGTCTTTCTCTTTTTGTTTGAGGACTCTATATTACTTTTCTGAAATGCTTGAGTCACTTCGGTCCTTGTGCTTGTACTGGACTGAAAAAAATAATCAATGAGTAATATAAATGCTTAGATTTTAGGCTCAATTGTGATGTACTTACATAGAAAATTTGTTTTTCATTCTGCAAATTAGTGTACAGCCCAATCTCTTGATGTCTTATGCTCCTTGGTCCATCAGGTTTTTCAATGTTGATTTTCTCTTTGCCTTTTATGTGACTGAGGTGTCGATTTTTTTAGTCGATTTAGTCTGTTGCAGCTTTAAAGAATTGCCAGCTACATTGTTCCCCTGCAACCACAAATAAATACTACATTAATATAAAATTGTCAAGATAAATAAATAATGTATTATAGCGATTTGTACATGTTGTGTTGTTGTTTTAGGGGTTGAACATGATCATTTGTTATGTCCTTGTCCACCACAATTTTTACAAGTCATAACTAGGCCAATCCTACTAATATGTCCAGGTTTAAGCTTTTTTGGTTCATCTTTTGCCTTCCTTTTATTTTTTTTGGCCTTCCAGGCATTTCTCTATCAACTGGTGGAAGGACAGACTCAATTCCCGATTGCTTCCAATCATGTGATCCATTAATAGGTTGTAAATCATATGCATATGCTTTAGCATAGGTATCTTTGTCATAACAGGAATGCAAAAACTGATCTGGGTCCTCACCTGTATGCCATATTGCACAACATGCATGAGGGCAAGGAATTCCACATAGCTGCCACCTTCTACAAGTACATGTTCTTTCTTTCAAGTTCACAACGTGTTGTATTCTTCCTTTCTTGACTTCACATCCATTATCTCCATTCCAAACCATCCTCCACTCAATGTTGTCCTTCTTATTACCTTCCAGTTTTTTCTTTATTAGTGGTCCGTAAGAGTACTTTCATGTACTTAAAAACTTTTTCTTGTCTACAATTCTGGTCATGATCTTCACTCTAATTTCCTCAAGCATTGTTATAATGCTTTTGTACCTAGCTTCAACAATGCTGGAAATAAAAGCATCACACAAATTGTTGTCCACAATACATGACTTGGCATGTAGTCCTTGAAAAGCCTTTGTCCACATTTTCTGTTTTTTACCAAATAAATCTTCACTCATTTTTTTGTCAAGCTTCAAAAGTGCTTCTTTGTTTTCCTCCCATTCCTTTTCAGTGGTGGATTTAACTATTTTTCAAAAGCCAAATTCATATTCTTTTGATCTTTTCCTACCAGACCAATTTGCATACACATGTCGAGCACAATTCCTATGTTCTACTCTTGGCAAAATATCATTTATGGCAATCTCAAGACCCTATTAAAAAAATAATGCATAGTTTTAGCATTAGAAATAATGCAAAAAACAGTTTAGACCAATAAAAAGGAAAATAATTTTAGACTAATAATAAATAGTTTTAACCAAATTTACATCTAATTTTACAGAAAACAATTTTAGCAAAAAAAAAAATTAACCAAAAATTCAAAGACTAATTTTACAAAAAAATAATTTTAACCAAATTTGTATCTAATTTAATTTTAAACTAAATGCTGGAAATTAAAGTCTTACAATATGTTGGTCAGAAATAATGTTGTATTCAAATCCATCCTCCAGTTCTAAGTCTACTGTGACTAGACTTAAGAACCAACTCCAAGAATGTGTTGACTCGTTCTCGACAACAGCCCACACAATAGGATACATCTGATCATTACCATCTCTTCCAATAGCTAACAACATTACACCTTTGAATGGCCCCTTAAGGAAGCAACCATCTAGTCCAATAATAGGCCTGCACCCTTCTTTCCAACCTCTCTTCACTGTATCGAAACATACATAAAACCTCTTGAAATGAGGTGGAGAAGTATCTGACACTCTATTAACAGCCATCCTTATGGTACTTCCTGGATTTTGTGTCCTTAACTCGTCGGCATAATCCCACAACTTAGCAAATTCTTCCCTACAATTTCCAGCCAACCTTGAGCTCACCATATTTTTTGCCCTTCGACATCTTGACATGTTAACATTTACATGCAATTCTGATTGGACTCTTCTATGAATCCCCTTCAATTTCATTTTTGGATGATTTTTAATGATGTCCTCAAAATGTTGTGAAATCACTTTCACATTAACCATCTTGTTACTAAAACTAACATGACAATTGTGTTCATCTATGAATGTCTTCACTTGTAGACATTTTTCCTTTTTACTAACACCAGCATAGATTCTCCAAGGACAATGTATAGATGCAATGCATTTGACATCAATTTTTTTAGGTTCATTTCTTGTTATTTTTAACTATCTCCTACTACATCTTGAGTATTTAAAGATGGCTTCTTTGAACAACATTCTTAAACAGAAATTTGGAGTCTCCGAACTTGGGTTGTATGTTGAAAATTTCTTCTTTCTCCTAGCACCATGTTCATGTTCCTCATCATCCGAAGAAATTAAATTCCCGTGGTCATCACTGTCATAATAATCAGTTTCATTACCAACTATATCCGCTTCAACTCCAACTCCAACATTTCCTCCTTGAACCTCTAACTCTATATGAACATCAACTTGATTTTCTTCCCAAAACTAACATTGTCTCTCTCAACAGTAGAATTTTTAAACTGTTTGATTTTATCTTTCGCTCCTTTTAGGCTTTCTCTAGCAGATTGCAGCTCCTCATCATCCTCAATATCCGATAAATATCTAACATTACTAAAGTAAACATCTTCAACACTTTGAACTTCATCTTCACTTTTATTCTGAAATTCAACTTCATCTTCACTTTCATTCTGAAATTCAACTTCATCTTCATTCTCATTCTGAAATTCGGCTTTATCTTTAAATTCCTGACCCTCACCAGCAAAATTAACATCTTCAGCACCCTCAAGAATATGTTGACAAGCACCCACACCAAGACCTTCACCAGTACCCTTAATATCACCATAAATCTCACCAGTACCCTCCTCCATAACAACCTCACCAGCACCCTTCTCACATGCACTCTCACCAACATGTAAATTGATCAAGTATACTTTATCTTGAGACATCTGTAATTCAATAAAATAAAAAAATATTTCACATTTAAATAATATCCACATTACAATACAAAGTAATAGCATATGTTATGGGACAATTAATTGTTTTCTTCTTCTATAGTTTGATGGAGATAAATTCAGTTTGCTTGTGAAGTTAAAAATAAAAATTTATAGTTATACATGTCCAGTTTATACTTAGATACAATAGAAATTTTTTTCTTCTCTAAAATAGTATATAAAGACATAATAATTAATTATTTTTGGATGCCAAAAACATGTATGTTTCCCGCTTTATCGTGTTCACTAACATATAAGAACCTATGCTTATGTCATCACTTCAAAATTATTTTTGGATAAATTCATATACACTCACTGCTTGAACACAAAGGAAATTCACTTAGTATGCTCACTTAGTAATTTAAATATTAAATAAAAAATTAAACTTATAAAAAGCTATAGTGACTGGTGATCACAGTTTCAACATCCAAGGACCACTACCACTACATAAAAACATGGAGGAACACTTATAATAAAAAAATACAGACAATTTAGGGATTCAAAAATAATGACAAGCATATATTCTTTTTTTGAGAATTCATTCATTCAATCTTTAAAATACTCAACCCGTCAAATATAAAAATTTTAAAAATAAGATGCTAACCTTCGAATGACGAGACTCTCCAATAATCAGTAAAGATCTTAGGTTTTCTTTTTTAGTATCGAATGCTCCTCTTCTAGAAAAATAATTTTAAAAGATTTTTTCTTTCAAAAATGCTTTCTTCTTTTGCGACTGAAAATTAGAAGCTTTGGGGGAGGGGGGGTTAGGCCTAACAACTGTCGATTCGTGTTTAACACTTTCATTCTCAGCATGTGTTTTTATTATATTTATTTAATTTTTCATTAATTGGTCTTTCAAAAAACAATTATATTTTGATGTGTAAAAAAGTAAACAAAAAAAATAGGTTGGCCTGGTGGTTTGTGCGTGCAAATTCACTTGGTTGTCCACGGTTCGAGCCCCCAAAGTAGTAGTATTTTTATCCTTCAATTTTAACTGCACCAGATGGGCCACGTGTCATCATCAGGTCGGGTAAGACAATATATTTTTTTTAAAAATCTGACGTGGCATATGCCACGTCAGCGGATCTTAACACGTGGCAAGTCCAGTCAGCACCAGCTGTTGACCGTAAGTTGACTGACGGTTTCCATCTAACGAGGGGCATATTTGGACCAAAATAAAACGTTGGGGGTTGTTTGCTCCAAAAAAAATATGAGGTCAAATGACAAAACATGCAAACGTTGGGTGCATCTTTTGTCATTTTGACTTAAAAATAATACTTGATCTCAATTTAAATGTGAACATGTACCTCTGAACTTGTAATTTGGTAAAATTTGAAGTTTAGTCCATTACATTAAAAATTAAATATTTTTATTGTTTTATCTAAAAATCTCAATACAAACATTGACCTCATTTTTATTTTCATCAAAATATTCAAATACAATTATAATTACAAGTACAAATATTGTACATCTAATTAACTATCACCTGAATTACTTATTACAAAACACAATCAAATTGATAACTAAAATATATTTAAATTAGACTTGAATAAATTTATATATGACTCATACAATAGAAAGTTGGACTGATAACCCCAGGTGATATTTACATATTTCACTTCTGCATATTTTGATATTTTGTGACTTAACATATGACTGGTTAATATACATATCAAATTGGAGAATTTTGATGACAAATATTAATATATCTAGGGATGAAACAAGGATCAAGTAATCAGAAGTGTTCATTATTATATCTTAAAAAGAATATGAATTTTTTAGTATTTAAACTTTAATATTAGAAAAGATAATTTAATTTGATAAATATTTAAATTTATAAGACCGAAAATAATATTAGACCCCAAAAAATGAGGTCAACAATACTTGGATGTCTTTAAATGGAAAAAATAAGAGAATTTAATTTTTAACCATTTTAGTATAAAAATTAAATATTAAGATTTTTATATGAAAAATAAGAACTTTTAATCTTTTATCCTTTTAAATATATAAGTTAAATATATCTTAGCTAAAATTACAATGAGTTATATTTTGATACACAAGCTATGTAAAAAAATATACAACCCTTCGTCTTGAGCTATAAGACCTAAAACCTAAATCCCTAATCCTAACATACTAAAACCTAAACTTTACACCCTAATCCTAAACTCTAAATTCTAACCATAAACCTAAACCCCTAAACTTTAAACCACAATCTAAATATCTAAACCCTAAAATCGAAAGACTTATGTATCAAAGTATTTTCCAATTACAAATATCATATTTTTTGAGAAAAAAAAACACCATATATTACTAGGGGTGTTCAAATCCGGGTACCCGGGTTTTCGGGTACCCGAAAAACCGGGTACCCGGACCTTCGGGTATTAGGTTTGCCGGCCCGTGTCCCAACCCGTAAATACCGGGTACCCGATAATCGGGTACCCGTTAAACCCGGGTACGCATAAAATCGGGTACCGGGTACCCGGTTCTATTTTTTATTTATTTATTTTAAAATTAAAAAAAATCTTAAAAGTTTATAACACATGATCCAAACAAAAAAATAATAATGATTTGAAGTTTATAACCATAAGAAAGACATTAAAAATATTAATCTCGATCGTGATTTTTTTTAATCTTGCTACACGAAGCGCACGAATTTTAGATGCTTTGCTTGTTATCGTATGCGAATTGGATCATATACATGTTTTAGATGCTTTGCTTGTTATCGTATGAGAATTTTAACCGATGGCGTGATGCAGTTTGGCGGCTCTCTGTTTCTGCTTCGTGTTGGAGGACTGCTTCACATGATAATCGATGAAGGACCGAAGTATTTCATTTATGTTTCTGGTTTTGGTTTGCTTCGTTGCTACTGTACGGGGGGGAGAAATGCAGCTAATAATGAGTTCTACCCTACCCGTCGTTTATGCTTGTAGGGATTTCATCCCTTTCCTATTTATGATAGTTTATCCACTCCAACTTTGTAAACAAAAGTTTGCATTATAAATACATCTCTCAGTTTGCTTGGCCTTGTATCCTATGTTTGTATCTTGTGTATTTGCATTTTCGAAGTTTCAACTCGAACGATTTGTTCGTGATCGTTTTATATGTTAGCAGACTGCAATTAACGATTACATATCTGTAGCAATTCATGTCTTTTACAGAATAAAAAAAATAATAAGAGATTTAAATATAGTTCTAAAGTAAAAATATTAACTAATCTAATAAAATAAAAAATAAAAAATAGGAACCGGGTACCCGAAAGTAACCGGGTACCCGAAAAAATCATATTTTTTGACCCGGGCCCGACCCGGGTTAAAAAAAAAATTCGGGTAAATACCCGATTATTTGTGTTCGGGTAGTCGGGTCGGGTCGGGTAGTTCAGGTCGGGTAATTTTGAACTCTTACAACCTTAATTATTTAAAGAACACAATTTTGATAATAAATTGATAGTTTGAAATTCAGTTTGTTTTAAACACGGAGTCCGACTGAAATGGTGCATCAGGCATCAGCCTATGCCTTTTTAGTTTTGCAAATTGCAATAGGTTAATCGGTAAGCATTTCTCTAACTAGTTAAATAAAAACACCATAAAAAGCTACTGTAGCAAATATGATTATTATTACCATAAGGATAATCCAGAGGGTCCAAAGTCTTAACCTCTGTAGCTAACATGAAAGCAGTCCCATAACAGGAAAGGTAAACAAACAACAGCAACAGCAAAGATAAAGATACTGAGACGATATTAATACTTAAAACATCAGCATATGATGTTTTTTTATTGGGTTGAGGAGTCCTAACAAAGGTGATCCAACTCTTCAAATAGCTAAAGCTGTCTTCTTGCACACGGGGCACAGATTCTTCTGCACCAGCCATGGCTTGATGCAATTGAAGTGAAAATCATGTCCACAGTCCAGCTTTCCAAGCTCATCTTCATCCGCATAATTCTCCTGTAAACAGTTCCAAAACATAGAAATACAGTTACCTTCCGTTTTTATCAACATCGAGTTATTCGAATAATGCGAAATGAAACGATGATATATAACCTGACAGATACAGCATTGTTCAGCTTCGGCAGTAGGTGGTGCGGCTGTGATGGGCAGAAATCTCCGGCGCCTCAGATTGGCCAGAATAGTTTCCTCGCTTAGCCCAGTGCTAACGTTCCCCATTTGCTCTTCCAGCTCCAGCAGTTCCTGAATCCAAGAAATGATGTTGGGGTTTCACAAAATCTGATATCAAATAACATTGAATTAGAATGATTTAAAAATGTTACCTCATGAGACATGTTATCAACATCAAGACGCATGTCATCATTAACGTTTTCTAACGCATACATGCTCTGCAAAAAAGAACGACCCATTTCCGTGGCATCCTGACCAAGAACACCAGAAGTTAAAACCTTGATATATGGCAGCAATTTTTATAACCATGGAATAAGCTTAAACATTACCTCAATTCGTAGGCCACCAGTCCTACGAACAATTCGCAGGTAATTGCGAATCTGTTATGGCAAATTCGTGTTTAGTTCCCCAAATCCCAATTTTTCAAAAGCAATACTTGTGAAGAAAATGGTGTATTGAGCGAACCTGATATATCAGTCTGCTTCTCCTTTCAGCAGCCATTTGCGGCGTCATTGGACGTGAGAGTAGAGAATTATTACCAGCTTGTCTCTCAGCTATGGCTCCCGGTCTTGGAGGAACCTGAGTTGACCAGAAACTATCATTTCTCAATGCGACTTCGACGTCTCCAATAGTAGTAGCAGATTCATTAGGGTTATGCGCCGGCGCCGTCCTCCGGTCTAAAACATGGTGCAGTCTCTGTGCATTTTGTTCAGCCATACTTCGGTGATGGTACCCGTACCCCACGGACGAAAATGGTGAATTATACCTGCCTGGACTGGATATGGTTCCCGAAGAGCCGGTAACGCTTCCGAATAAGCTTGGGCTACCATTGACCAAGCTCATGTTTGCTGATGGGAGTGGAGTCATAAAAGGTGTAGAAACAATAGATGAATGACCATGCGCTGGCATGGTTGTCCCATTGTTCCAGTATTGGGAAGACAGTGGAGCATGCAACGGATTATGGACCTGCTGCAAGTGATTAGGGACTCCGACAATAGGCTGCTGGTGCTGGTGCTGCGGCAACATGGTCGGATTTCCCATCACTGGCATTTGTGGTGAATTTTGCGTCGGAAAGGAACCAAGCGGGGAAAACACTGATCGTGGATGGTGATGACCAGTTGCTTGTTGAACGCTAAAATTGTTTGTGTTCCATGCCGACACGTTCACTGGCCCCGGGTTTTGTTGACTTACAATTGTTCTCAGCCGAGTATTCCTTTGAAAGTTGTCGGTTTGTCCGACCTGTATCGACCGAGCAGCCAGGGCTCGAGCTAATTGAGTAGCTAAATGAGTGCCATTATTGGAGGAACTGGCTCCATGTGTGATGTTGATCACGATACTATTCTGGGGCTGTGCCACTTCAGACGCCCTTCTTTTGCATAAAAGCCTCGACTGACCATGACTATGAGTTGGACGACTGATATTTTCTTCTAAAACATACCCAGTGCTGCCTGAATGAATCGTGATTGGGCTTGAGGAACCACCAGAGGCTGAGATTTGTTGATTACCAGAGGATCTTCCACTCCTAAAAAGGTCCAATGTTAACCGTGGCTCATTCAGGTTTAGCTGGACAGGGTCAGAAGGTCCAGAACCGGTCCCATTACCCTGACCCGGTAAATTTGTTGGAACAATGGCTCCTTGGTTGCTACTCATTTGAACATTGTTAGGGTTCGACCCACTGTTCACCAAGATAGGCCTGAAGTTCGGGTTCTCCCGAGAGTTGCTGCCTTGACCTTCACCTTGACTTTGCATTATGGCTCACAAATATAAGATCTGAAAACAAAAGAACCCGAAATTAACTTTTTAAAAGTAATCAGATTTTTCAACAGTCTAACCAATCTAACCCATAAAATTGCTTGTTTGGACCCTTTTTCCTTACAAATAAACACATACTTCCACTTTGAATTTTGTGTATAAAAAATAACATTTACAATTTAGTCCTAAAAACAAAATCCGATTCAATTTAACTCCACACTTAAACAAAACCATTGTGACTACAAATACAAAAAAGAAATGCAAATGCTACAACCATCCAGATATATATTGGACACTTGTTTTTATCCTACAACCACTCGAGTTTAGATACAATAGGATAAAACTATGCAGAGTGAAATTTTCATCATAATATTTTTTTAAAAATATGGTACCAATCAACATAATATTTTTTTAAAAATAAAGTATAAAAACAAGTCAACCATGAGAGAGAGAGAGAGAGGAGGGGAACTCAAACTTCCACTGACTTCACATCAATTTTGTAGTTAAAAAGGGGGAAAAATAGGATTTTGTGTGTTACATTTCCCAAGCTACACAAAAATAACATTTTGATAAAAACAAATTAAATCTGAAGAACTATTTATAAAACCAAGCTTCTCAATGAGCCTTTCAACAGTTTTTAAGAAATCAAACTAAAAACAACAGCAAAAAACGTAGGATATCATGAAAATCAAACCTGAATATAGACCAAATAACTCAAAAGGAAAGGAAAGGAAAAGAAAAGAAAAGAAAAGAAAAGAAAAGAAAGAAGAGAATAAACCCTCTAATTTGAAGACAAAGGAAGAACAAGGAAAAGGGTGTATACCAAAAGTAGTGATGAGAAGAGGCAATGAAGTGTATAGGAAAATGGACGCTATTTATAAGCACCGAGAGACTCAGGTTCCACTGAAACTTATCTCTGAGAGTATCAAATAGGGTGCAACATGACAAAATACACAAAGGATGGTTTTATTACACTGTGTTGTTATCATACAAGTGAAGGAAAAAAATGGGAGGGTTTTTGGAGATATTTAAGAATCTGAATTAATTACCAATCAAGGAGATGGCAACTATGGTAGTAAGAAGGTTTTTATGGTTGGTTGTTGACTAATTGTAATCTGTATTTGTTTTTTATTAAGTAGGGAGGTATTACATTTCTAAAATAAGTATTGGGATTCGAACACACACAAGGGACAACATGAACATCCTTCACTACTCGGACAATTAATAGATCTCATTCTCTAATTTTTTAAATATATTTGTTGGTGTATTTTTTATATCATAAATGTATTTAAAATGATTTTTATTTATGTATATCTGTTTATATTTTGAAACGTTCATATATTCATAGTGTATAAATTATTTACCAAAATGATTTTACCATACATCAATTATTAGTTGACTAACATTCAACGGTCCTATACGTGATACATGTGATCTTAAATTTGTTGGGCCACAAGGGATTAACCCCAATAAAAAGATTATCAAACTTTAGAAATCAAGTCGATATTACTAAAACTTTACCAGATTTCGTATCTCGCAAACTTTTCTTTAAAATATTGTAGATATTATTTTCTTAAAATTTTTCATCTTATCAAATAATGTTGGGCAATAAGACATATTACTCTTAGGGAGAGAACACAAGTTTAAACTTTGGAGTCTTAATAGACTATAAAACAAACATGAAAGAT
This sequence comes from Hibiscus trionum, assembly GCA_030270665.1. NCBI lineage: Eukaryota > Viridiplantae > Streptophyta > Magnoliopsida > Malvales > Malvaceae > Hibiscus > Hibiscus trionum. Next base: position 23,790,890 of record BSYR01000006.1, on the reverse strand, counting down.
ACCTTGAATGTATCAAAAAAGATAACATTTCAACGGTTATTTTACCAAAACTTCAACGCTTTTTTAATAAATTTTCAACGGTTTTTTTCTATAAAAAAGTGGTGAAACGGTCAATAGTCATAAATATTATCTAAAATCTGCTAATTTTATTTTCATACTGAGCCTCAAGCGTTACAAAAAACTGCACAAAAGGAAATGTCTTAATTCATATGGTTACATGAGAAAGGGAAATAGTGAATGAAGTGTGGACGAGAAATTTAATTCACTATACATATGTAAAGCATGCATGGCCGACCTTTTTTCTTTTTAAAACCTCTCAATTCTAATGTGTTTTTGTTTTTACTGATTTGAGTTCCAACTTTTATATCTCTCTCCAACCGATTGAACCAATTCAACTTGAAACTGATATATTTAACGATTCAACTATAACCTTTAAAGCGATAAACGAATTATTCAAACAATTTAGAAGAAAATTACTTATTAAAAAATTAAAAATTAGTTGATCGGTTAAAAATAGTTTTACGAAATCTCTAAATATGTTTAGTTAAAAAATAACAAAATTTAATTTTTTTACAAATAAAGTTTTACTTTTTTTTCATTTTTTTATTTCTGTTGTTAGGGTTTTTTATTAATTTTTTTTATTTCTTTATTTATATTGTAGTCAATTAAATCAACTATCATCAAAGGTATCAGAGCCAATATGATATGCAATAATTAGAAAAGTACTATGTCATTGTTATCTCACAATATTGTGGAGTCATGTATCATGAACCGTAAGCATGAATCTAAGACTCAAGTACAAATGATTGTCCAATAAATTATTTACAAAATAAATCACATGATTTTTAGAGCATTCTAGAAAACCGATCTACAAGTCTTGGTTGACTTAGTAAATGATACAATAACTTTAATTATTTGTACTGTTGGGTTTAAGATGACTCGATCATAAATAAAATTTTTCATAACTTGATTTATATCATTTATCTCTTAAAAATCAATAAAAATAATATTTACACTCTCATTGTTTCTTATTGTCTCTCTCTTTATTTTGTATTCGTTTAACATTTTTTTTGTTTTTCAATATCGTAGAGAATTTTTTTAGTTATCACGATTGTTTTACATTTGATTTAGGCGTTCGACTCTAGTTCATTGTCTAAGGTTGTACGAGCGCTAGGCAAAATTATAACCTCAATGACAATTGATATTTGAGTCAAAGTTGATATCCAAGTCATGTTCGAGGAATGAATTGATATATAAGCTAAATTTAAGGTGCAAAGTAATTTTACTTTGAATATGCTGAAGATGAGCTCGATCTATGTTGATGCATTTAAGCATGAATGTATTGTTTGAAAGTATATGCAAGATCGTTAAGTCAAGTAGATGACGAAAAAGAATGGAAAGCTATAAGATTTTGTGCAATTTCATCATTCAAGATCGTTAAGTCAAGAGTAAAAAAGGAGCAATCGAAGTGCTTTCATTGCAAAGACTACATAAGTTGTAAGATTGTCTAGACCAAACTAAAACGTACAACAATGAAAACAAGTTTAAAAGTAGTGAAGCATTAAAGGAAGCACTCACTAAAGCAAAAAAAAATAGCAAACGACAATCGAACAAAGAGATCACCACAATGTCACAAGCTAAAACCAATCACTAACAATACAATAGAAGGCATGCTAATAGATCAGATGCGTCACACATATCAATCAGTGTATTGTGATGTAAATCGAATCTAGAATTTAACATTAGGAATTAAGACAATGTCGAAGGTGACAAAGAAATAGACGAAGCAGCGTTAGGCAAAATTTGACAATGATGACAAACAATGGACAAGAGAATATCCATGAAAGAACTCGCGGGGACTAGTTAGGTCGAAGTAATTCATTTACCGATTAAATCTAAATCTGAACGTCAGAACTATCTGTGATTGATGACGCATGCCAAAACTAAGAGACTCCTACAATAGAAAAAAAACAACGAAAAAAATAAAGTAAGAAATGTTAAACTAAATAGCAGTTAGTTTGTTAAAACTATTAAATTTAATCTGTTGAAACTGTTGTGTAGTCAGTTGTAACTTGTAATTGTTATTATCTCATGTATAAAATAGAGTTTTGCTCTTTATAAAACTCATCGAAAAATTAATGAAAAGTTAAAAATTTTCTCAACATTCTTGTATTTTCTTTTTATTTTTTTACATCATTGATTTATGTTTGACATGGTATTAGAGCCAAGTTACAATAGAAAAAAAGTTTCAAAATCGTTAATAAATGATACAATGTAAACACTTTGATATGACGGTCAGACGTTATCGAACGATATTGGCTAAGCAAAAAGAGTAAAAGGTGATTATTATTAATAAAATACAAAAGAAAAAGAGTAATTAATTTTACTAAATAAAATAAGTTACAAACTTAATTTTATATTTACAAAACTTGACTATATATATCACAAACATCTAATATCTTAAAATAAGGCAAAATAATAAAAGATGCCCCCAACGTTTGCACGTTTTGTCATTTGACCCCCTATTATTTTTTGGAGTCTAAATATGCCCCCAACGTTTGCTTGTTTTGTCATTTGGCCCCCTATTCTTTATTTTGGTCCAAATATGCCCCCAACGTTTCATTTATAGTCCAAATGTGCCCCTGTTGGATGTAAACTGTCAATCAACTGATGGTCAACAGCTTATAAAAAAATTTTGACGTGGCGTCAGTAGATCTTATTACGTGGCAAGTCCACTTAGCATCAGCTGTTGAACGTCAGTTGACTGATAGTTTCAATCTAACGAGGGCATATTTGGACCAAATTGAAATATTGGGGGTATATTTGGACTACGATTGAAACGTTGGGGGCATATTTGGACCAAAAGAAAGAATAGGGAGCCAAATGACAAAACAAGCAAACATTGAGGGCATATTTAGACCAAAAAAAGAATAAGGGGCCAAATGACAAAACATGCAAACATTGGGGGCATCTTTTGTCATTTTGCCTTAAAATAATCTAGAACCTCCAATGGCCTAACAACCTCACTAAGTTTAGTTATGGGCTTGGTCAATATGAGTATTTCAATAGATACAAATTTACTCTACTTTCTTTTTTCTAACATCGTTAGATGACAAAATTTGAGTTTTTCTGGTTGTAAAATGGACGATGATTCCACTACTTGTGTCGCTTGTCTTGTTTATAGTCCTAAACAACTCAACATGTAAATCATTTTTTCTAACATCATTTATTCTCTCTTTAATCAGTTATCTATAGAATCTCCCACTACTTTTTTTTCAGAATATTTGTTTTTCGGAGATGATTGAGGTTCTGAGTTTTGGTTCATTATCATCTATTCTCATAGTATTGTCCTTAGAGTTGTTGTCATGTTACATAAACTAGTTGTTTGTTCTTATAAGTAAATGTCGTAAACCAGAGTCGATTAGTGTGAGGGGGACTACAACTGTCTTAGGCTATTTTATTAGTTTGTTTATTGCCCTATCAGCTCTTTAAATCAAAACACAACGTTTGACATTAAACGTTGAAAGTCATGTTACATGTAATATAAGGTGTTTTCATTTTAAAATATGATGTATGTAGTATAAGACAAGGACATATATTATAAGCCTCCTTAGAAGTGTTGATCACTAACACTATCTTGAAAACTACCTATTCTAGAAAGGGTTAATCTTTTATGCACATATAATTAGAAACTTTTTACTTATAAACGTGTCTATTTAAGCTTTAGAACTTAAAATTTAAGTCTTAACTCTAAACTCTTAAATTCTAAATTCTATACATGCACTCTAAATTTCAAATTTTAATTATAAACCCTAGATTATAATTTTTCTTCTCTAAATTAGGTGACACATGTCACCACCTGATTGGATGATTAGATTTTTTTGAATAAAATTATAATTAAGACTAAATTAATAGAATGTGAAAGTAACATAAACCAATTGCGTAATTATACTAATTTGTTGACTGTAAAGTCAGTTTGCCCGTTAATTTTTAACGGTTAGTAGCTTGATTAATATCATTTAAATAGTTGAATAGTCTGATTGAAGAAATTGAAAGGTCAGTGGTCAAAATAGAATCCAACCTATAATTGAGTGGTTATGGATGTAGTTTACCCTACTGTTTTTTTATATAATAATTTCAGGAGAAAAAAAAACAAAAATGTCCGATTCAACGCAACAGGTGGATGGCGCTGACCCAACAAAAAAAAGTCATGTGCTGAATCAGGGGTCGAAACTCGGAAAGGCTTCGTAGAGTTAGTTATAAGCAGAGGACCATGTTAGAAAAGCATTACGGAAAGGAGGAGTCTTGTTTTATCTGAAAAATGAGAAACAGGCCTTTGTTTGCTTTGTCTGACGACGCATCCGCCGTATCGCGGTGGACCTACGAGATTTCGCGGCGGTACCAGCATGTCACGGACATGACGGGTTTTCGCGGCGGTACCGCTGTTGGGTTCTTGTTTCTTATGTTACTCGCCTCTTCCTTCAAAGTTTCCTCTTCTTATTCGATTATAAGTTGCCAGGTTCCTTTCTTCTTCTTCTTCTTCTTCTTTTTTCCTTTCACATTCTCTCCCCCTTTTTTCTTCTTGTTGTAATGAAAATGTTTGACGCTTTTGCTGGTTCTGGATTCATGTTCCAAGGGTATAAAATGTGGTCCAGGTTATCGTTGTGGGAGCTGCCCTGCTTTGGGCAAGCCTCGACCTTTTTGTATGAGAGGCAAAGCCACCATCCCCACTACTGTTGTAAGCTTCTTATTGATGTGTTTGTGTTCTCATTTTGTGGTTCCGGCAAATTAAATGAGGGGAATTCATTTTTGGTGTGGCAGATTGGTAATTTACCTTTCAACAAGTATTCATGGCTGGCGACTCACAATTCCTTCAGCAATACGAACGCTCCACTAGTATCAGGTGTTCAAAGAGTGACATTTTACAATCAAGACGACACTGTTACTACTCAATTGATGGTCTGTATTTCTGTTGTCTTGCAAAGGATAATTTTCTTCATTTCTCGACTAATCTGATTTCGTTTCGATCATTGTTTAGAATGGAGTTAGGGGGCTGATGTTGGACATGTACGATTTCAAGGGAGATGTTTGGCTCTGCCATTCACCCGGAGGCTTTTGTTTCAGCCACACTGCCTTTGTAATATAACTTTTCCACCAATCATCTCTTCTTTGGTAATATCTGTTTTCGAGTCTTGTGGAATAATTTGCAATGTTCTCATTGGAATTCTTTTTAGCAACCTGCAATCAACACCTTGAAGGAAGTGGAAGCATTCTTGGCTCGAAATCCGACAGAGATTGTTACCATTATAATCGAGGACAACGTGCGTACACCGCATGCCTTAACTAAGCTTTTTACAAACGCCGGTTTGAAAAAGTATTGGTTTCCAGTGTCCAAAATGCCGCAAAATGGTGAGGATTGGCCTACCGTGAACCAAATGGTGCAATTAAATCACAGGTTGTTGGTATTTAGTTCGGTTGCAACGAAGGAAACGAGGGAAGGGATTGGTTATCAGTGGAAGTACTTTTTGGAAAACGAAGGTAACGGTCACGTACATATGATACGATAACGTTGTCGATGCATTCGTATCATATACAAGTCATGTGGCTGATGCCTTGATGGTTTTCTGGTTTCAGCTGGAGATGCAGGGTTAAGGCCAGGCAGATGCCCGAACAGAAAAGAATCAAAACCGCTTAATTCAAAAACTGCTTCTCTTGTCCTTATGAATTTCTACACGAGTTTACCGTCCGGAGATGTAGTTTGCAAAGAGCATTCAGCACCACTTGCTGACATGATCCGCACCTGCTACCGAGCAGCTGCGAATAGGATGCCGAACTTCGTGGCGGTCGACTTTTATCTGGTATTCAACTGTAACTACTAACTAGTACCTATAAATTTGTTTTAAAACATGCAGAGTACTAACCACTAAAATCATGCAGAGGAGTGGTGGAGGTGGTGTTTTTGATGCTCTAGATGTCATGAATGGACAGGGACTTTGTGGATGTAATAATATTTCAGCCTGCCAGGTTTGTCGTAGTTATTTTGAATGCATTTTTGTTCTAAATTTTCAAATGTTGTTGAAATCTATGTTTTGTTGTTATGCAGCCCGGGAGACCCTTTGGATCTTGCAAGAAGGTTTAAATCCATACTCTGTAAACACTCCTACTCTGTAACACCACTATCCGACCTGGACATTTGGTCCAGCAGGTGATGCTACTTTCTATTTATAGAATAATTTTGGATTCGATTAAACTTAAATCAAATTTATAGAACTTCAATCTCATCATTGATATGGATTAATTTGCAATTGTGGCACCCAAACCCGACCAGAACGGTTCGACCGAATTCAAAACGTCACATTAACCACCTAAATGACTCGATTTAAATTTTGACATATTTACACATGATTAATCTTAAATCAAATTCAGTCATAAATAATCATAAAAACTCAACTTCGAATTAACGGTAACTCTTTTTAACACATCTAGAAAAATTCAACTCGATCCGATTTATAAAACTCAACAATTTTTTTATAACAAATATTTCAAGAACTAACTTGAAAAATTCAAATTAATTTTCAAAAACAGGTCAATCCATGCAAATTCCCAATACAATGTACAATTAAACATACATATAGTTAATGATATGAATTTCAAAGCAAACCGAAGTCAAATTGGACATCAATTGCAAAATAATATTTTGGGATTAAATTGTACAATTACATATAATTTTCGAATAATGAAGAATACCTGAAATGTTTAGAATAATTATAAATTGAACATTTAATTATTAGTACATATTTTATATTCAAAAAAAATTATTAGTACAACATTGCAGGTTTGAGAAAAAAAAGTATTAAAAAATTAGATCTCGCCACCTACACATGACGAGGTTTGAAAAAAAATATTAAAAAATTAGACCTCATCACCTGCACATGACGAGATCCCTGTATAGTGTAAAAAATAGCATATATCCCCATATATTCTTTAACATCCCCTACATTCCAAATATTTAATTTCATTTAGTTTATTCTCCAAATCTCTCCAACATTTCTAATTTTCTATATAAAGCCTAAATATTGAACAATGCCCGTTTATCTGCGGTAACATTGATGTAGACATTAATTTTCAAAAAAACAACATTGATGTATACATTAACCTATCTCAGCAAAATTCAAACCAGCAAAGCATGTTATTCATTTTTAGTACTAAAAATAAACTTTAATCACTCTTAATCGAGGGTGGATGATGTTTGATCTTGAGGGAGCCAACTATAAAAGTAAAAAATTAAAAATTTTGAGGGCCATTTACATAAAAATTTAAATTTTTTGAGGAGACATTCTAGAGAAATTTTAAAAATTTCAAACGCTATAATTTTTTTTCTTCAAATTTTGGGAAGTCATTGCCCATTATATATAATAAAGAGAAATCTTTAAAAAAGGACTATAAAGCAAATTTTCTAAAATTTGACTCTTATAGCTCCATAGAGGATTTGCTTCTGCTCCTAATGACTTATAAGCAAATTAAAATTAATCCCGACACTTAACCAACACATTTGAAACACCAAAACACACTTATACACCAATTTAAACAACCATATATACACTTTAATATTGTTTAATACCCCTAACACGTAAAATTATACAATTTTACACAATTTTAAAACTTAGCATACTGTAGAAAAATAAAGATACAAACAAATATCATTGTTGATGTGAACGATAAAACATCGTCAACGCTAACATATTAATAGGACGTGATAGCACTATGACAATTAGTTTTATCACATCTTAAGCACAATATATTTAGGATGATTGTTATCAAGATGAAAGAACCAACTCGAAGATTCAAAAGCAGCGATAGATTATTAAAATAAGACCGTATTATAGCCTAGCTTTACAAGAAAAGACAAGATAAAATCATCTACAATTTTCATAAGAAAAGTGGGAGACGTGTTAGATAAAAAAAATGATAAGATATGTAACAAATCCTATAAAGTTAGGGAAAGCGATAAATGAGAATAAGAAATTATGTATTTAGGAATATGGAGAGATGAAATATAGATCAATTCGACAATCATAAGAATCTATTAATTTGACCAATAAAAGAGGTTTAGAACAAGAGTTGAAATTTTAGGAGACCTGAATTCAATCACTTTATCTATATAATGTGTATGTATTGTTAAAGAATTAAGAATATGTAGAAACAAATATTATTTTGTAATCATCTTTAGACTATTAAAAAATAAAGACTTGAGATCCATATCTTCAAATTGTTCTTGTCACTTACTAACTGACATATTTTTATTGGTCAATGATTTTTAATGCCTATTAGGCAAAATATATAAGTTGAAAATTATAATAGAATAAAAAAATTAAAGTGCAAAGCGGGAAACAGATACATTTGGAGGGCTAATTTGATTAAGCCTTGTATATACTCACCTACAAAGTACTCTTATCGCACAAACAAGTGGTACGGGCTTTTAAACATTATTTTTTAGCACTAAAATCTCTAATTAGCCCATGCCGGAGCCCATAACGACAAGTCATTTAAAAGCCCATAAGAAATTCAATTAACTGAGCCCAATAAGCATCATCGCGGCTTAAACTCGACACCGCACCTCCGTGTCGCCGCAATTTCAATCTGGGTGTTGGGAGTCGTTTCCAGACCAAATCACCGGCATCGTCTCCCCCTCATTTCCTCTTTTGTCGGACTCGGGACCAGACAAATCCTAGTAATCCATCGAAGAAGAACAATCTGGTGAACCAATGGTAAAAAATAGACAACAAAAACCCAAACCCAAAAAACAACATCCCCAAGTAAGTCCCCCCCCCCCTTTTTTTCCTTCTATTTCTTTGTATGATATTTGATCCCCAATCTGGGTGTTGCAATTTGTGAATGCTGCTGATAGAAAAGCAACCAAATAACTGGATGATACTTCAGTTTAATGCTTTTCACGGTTGATTGTTTCCTCATCCATAGGTAAAAAAGCAGGGAAAGCAGGCAGATATCTCACAGTTTCTTGCCTGGCTTGACGCATTGGGACTAAAAATCATCAAAGTCACTGCAGATGGTAATTGTTTTTTCAGGTTTGTATCTTTTAATTCGATTTTTCTGCAGCATTCACGCCATTTACGTTTGTTAATATCTGATTTTGGTACTTCATTGTCATTATAGAGGTGCACATTTTCGTTGATTTTGTTGAAGTTGCTCATTCGTGTTAGCTATCAGGGCTCTTGCTGATCAGTTGGAAGGTGACGAAGAGCAACATGGAAAATACCGCAGCATGGTGGTGCAATATATAGTGGTAAATAATGGTGGTCTTGGCTTATTGTTTTCGTTATAGCTGTGTAAGAATCTCCGAGTCTCTTTTCAGATGTTTGCATTGGACATTAGAAATATGTTAACTATCTGTAAGTACTGTTTTTAATTTATTTAGTTTAATTTTATTAGTTCCTGCACCTTGGAGTATGCTATATGTGTTATTATCAATGATTAGAACTGGTTGGTACAATTACAATAGCATCTTGAAATTGAAAGATAAGGGTATGAACTTATAATCTCAGTTACTTTTAGCTACACCTATTTCACGCGCAGAAACAAGAAGAAAGAAAAACAGGTTAGTTGGATTCTTTGCCCCTAGAAAGGCTTGATGCAAACTAATTTGACAATTTCATTTTCATTGTTGAGTAATATATTTCTTCTAGTAGTCAACTCTAGAGAGCACATGCAAATCCCTCACGTGTGAAGCAATTGAAAGGTAGAAATAAATTATGAGAAGTGCTTATTTGTGTGGCGTGATATGCCTTATTTTAACTGGTTTTTTTCTATTATATATATGTATATTACAGTAACTCAGAAGATTGCTAATTGTCTTCACTTAATTGATATTTCATAAATTTTGTTGTGCACTTGAATGGTTTGATGATTTATGATATGTTCCTTGTTTTCTCTCCTCCCTCTCTATAACTCCCCCATCTTTTCTTCTTATTGAAGATTCTAACTTGTAGGCAATCCTCACTTTTATCTGATATTAACAGAAGAACCGTGAAACGTTTGAACCCTTTATCGAGGATGATGTGCCATTTGATGAATACTGTCAGTCCATGGAAAAGGATGGCACATGGGCTGGTCATATGGAACTGCAGGCAGCTTCTCTTGTTACTCGTAGAAATATATGCATACACCGAGTAAGATCCTATCTTCTTCTCTCTTCTGTGGTTAGCCTTGGGCATCATGGAAGTCATCCCTCACACTTTGCATGGTATACAGAACATGTCGCCGCGGTGGTACATAAAGAATTTTGATGACAGAGCAACTCGCATGGTCCATTTGTAAGTGTTATAGTATCCCTTTATTGGTGGCAGTGCTCATTTTGCTTTCACATTCTTTGGTTGTAGCATATAGTATCTAATTCCACTGTACGAAATTCAAATGTTTTTCAGATCATATCATGACGAGGAACACTACAATAGTGTAAGATCAAAAGAAGACCCCTGTAATGGGCCAGCAATTCCAATTATAATTAAGGTTTGAAGTTTTTCTTCTATAATTTTCACTGTGATGGCTCATGTATTTATTCTGATTTTAAGTTTGAATGTCTTAATTGGTAACTATAGTCTACTAACTTCTAGTTTGTCAAAAGGCGGATGCTGATATCTCAGCGTCATCTAATCAAGCAAAAGCTGCAGTTAGTAAACCGAAGGGGGCAGCTGGTAAGGACAGTATCAATACAGGATCAATCAAATTAGTAATGGCTGGAAGTGGTTGTGAAAGCGCTGAAAAAGTTGAACAGGTGATGAATTAGCGTGTTTATATATATATGTGGTGTCTTTGTTCCTGTAAGGCTGTGTCTTTTCTAAGTTATGGCCTCAAGTCCCTTGTTCAACGTCACGTGCTCAAGAATCATGACATGCTTGGAATTTCCTCTGCGCTTACTTTGCTTACTTGCACTCTTCTTTAGGTTTTACTACAAGTAGACGGTGATGTTGATGCTGCTATAGAGTTTCTGGTAGCAGAACAAGGGGCTGAAGAAGCAGCTGCAAATGATTCACATACTTATCATGCAAATGGTTCTCATGGTAATGGCCGGTCAGTACATAGGCTATTTCTAGATATTTGGTTAGGGTCCTCCCTTCATTACCTTTTCATTTTATTCTTTATAATGAAAAAGTCCACTTTGTTTTTATAACATCTTATGTAGGGTTTTTATAGTTAGTAAGACAGTTGTTAATGAGATTAGATAGATCATTACAAAATGAAATATGAAAATCCTATTCATGTAATATATGGCTCCTAAATTTTGAAAATGCAGGGCTGCAATTTTATCTGTTGCGCCCATCCAACACCATCCCAGCTTTAGTGGATTTATTAATCTGTCTCATGTGAAGATTTTCAGAGTTGATTAGGAAATTCATATTTTACTTCAAATGGAACCTGGCTAACTGGTAGAAGATTAATGTTGAAGTCCTCCTTTGCCTCTGTTAAATCTAATTCTTTTTACTTGATACCTGCTTGACATTTGGGGAGGTTTCACTTTGCTTTTGCTTTCTATGATGTTTAAAGAGATTATATTTTGACATATATGATGTACTTATATATTCTTCAACATGGTATCCAGGTAATAATGAAAATGGGAACAAGGAACAACACAAGGAAGAAGCTGTAGAGAAGACCACGGGACGGGATCCATCTAGCGATGGCACTAAAACCCTTGATGGTAACACTTCTCGGCCGGATGAAAAGGTTCAATGCAGTGATGAAAATAATAAATCTTTTCCCTTAAAAAAATTATATGTATGATTTAAAAGAAAGATTTTCACTCGATTTCCCTCTTTTAACTTTCCGAACTGCAGAAGATTCCAAGAAACAAGTTATGTCCTTGTGGATCAAAGAAAAAATACAAGGCTTGTTGTGGATCTGTCTCAGGGAGGTCCTCGAATGCGCTTATAGTGTATATCTCTTAAACTCTTGTGCTTATGGGTCTATTTATGCTATCTGAGCTAAATGCAATATATATTAGTTCTATTACTCAAGTTCAGCTAAACACTGGCACACGCTGGACACTTTTTTGTAGCACATGATATCGGAGCTTGAGTCTCTCTCTCACTCTGTCTGTGTGTGTGTGTGTATGCATAGTTTAGATGCTTTTCTTGCATGTCGAGTTTCTTAGCGTTTGACTTGTAGCAAAAGGCATTCGTTTTTCCTGAACCTTTTTTGTATAGTAACCAAACAATGGAGGTCAGAAAGGGTAAAAAGGAGCGGAAACAAGGCAAGAAAGGAGTATCTGCTAAATCTGCAGCATCTCCTGGATCTGATGGAGCACCACCTGACATGGGAGCACTTTGCATATGAGCTTAGTTAGTATCATGTGAGTGTTTTTCCCACAATTATTATCCTCAATGATTTGATGCATGATTGCGTATATTTCTTCATTTAATCTTTCAATGAGAATTTGTTCTCATTTTACCCGAGCAAGAAACAGCACTTTTGGCAGAAAAATGTAAGCCGTTTTAGATAAATACATCCTGCTGAGTATTTTGTTCTTTGCTTTGTAGATCTCATACATGCCATAGGTAGTATCTTATCCTTGTGTGCTTCCAGTTTGCTTCTAACTGTCGGACGACGACTTGTGCTGGCATTCTCTGGAAAATGAATCTGAGTATACCATGCCCACTGTCAGATGCTCGTTCTTTATTCTCGGGATTCCTTATCCATCCAAATGTCAACAAGCAGGATACCAGTTTCTGCTTTTCAACTCCCAAGTTTATTTTTGAGATTCCCTGTAAATAGGCCTCAAGTATCTTTGGCAAATACAAACATAGAATGATGAGGAAAAGAGAAGTAATGGAAATGGTATAGATTCTTGTTTAAAGATGCTACTCCACATTGTTTAACATTCGGTCCAACTTTTCAGCACGCGAAGCTTTTGCAATCCCGAGATTGAACGGCAGAACGCCGATAACATTTGCGCATAGAATATATTGTAGGGTTCGTAACTGTGTTTCGTGTAAGCAGTAAGCATATGGAAGACTTAGGATCGGTTGTTTGAAAGCTTTATTCCCTTGTACAAGTTTCAACTTGGCCTTTTTCATGGCTTCAAGGAAACTGGTCGGCAATTTTGGGTGAAAAACCCCTTTTAAATTATTATCTTTAAAAACGGCTCCCAAAAACATTTATTTGGCAAAATGACCCCCTTTCTTGCCAGGTCGGCAGACCTCGCGTTGTGTAGGACGCGAGGTACGTTATCGCGTTCTGTATAACGCGATTTCAGTCGACGTGGCGTTGCAGTTCGGCTTAACGGTTTAACAGTACCTCGCGTTCTGCAGAACGCGAGGTCCACGAGAAATTGAAAAGGCGGCTGGACTATATCGGACTGACCTCGCGTTCTGTAGGACGCGAGGTCTGTGCATTTCCAACCAGATCCACAAGAAAAAACATGCGTAAGTAGGCCTGTTCGAACCCAATTTCGAGCGTGTAAATGGAATATTTTTAGCGATCATCGAGTTTGGGGTTGTAGTACTGTAAATTTTCTATCGTATGATACCAACATGGTTAATTTCCGTCCATTCTACAATGGTTTAAAATGGCTTCGAAAACCTTATGCTAGCATACTTTTTTTGATTGAAGTTTTATTTCAACTAATGTCGATTTTCTATTGTTCGAGCAGAATTTCATACGTATAAATTTTAAATTTTTAGGTAACATCGAGTATGAGGTTGTAGTACTGGAAATTCTGTATCGTATGACACTGACACGGTCAATTTTCGTCCATTGTACACTGACTTATAGTTGCTTTGAAAACAGTATCATAACATATTTTTTTGAATGATTGAAAATATAAGATGGCGAACTGTATAAATAGATGTAAATTGACTTTATTGATTAGATTGTCATGTGCGAACTCGCATATACAAATTAAAAATAATTAATTAATACGAGGGGCTGAGCGATTAGGACACTTAGGAGCTGTGTGCCCAAGATTTCGACATATAGAACAATGCTTCTTTTGTCCGGTTTTCTCTCGATGTTCGACCAAATCCTCGGCACAATATATTCTTGTAGAAGGTGGACGTCCTTTGGCTCGTAGTAGTGCTGGATCTGGGCGTATGATCGGTTCAGTGTCCACAACATTTGGATCAACCTCATTTCCGATTGGAGGAAACTCTTTTTCGTAAACTTTAAGCATCGTTTTGAGTAAGTATACCGGATCAACCATACGCATGTATTCTATTCATTGGTTAGTGCAAGCAGCAATGGCGTGTGCGCACGGGTATTTGAAAGTTTGGAATATTCCGCACTCGCAGGTTTTTTCCCTCAGATCTACAACGTAAGCGTTGTGTTGAATGCCTTCTAACCGCCTGGAAAATTCTGCAACACGAAACAAGTGTCCTTCTCGCGAGAAGAGAGTTGCTTGCACCTGTCTTGATTGGGCCACTTGAATATGCAGTCTTGAGCGGAAATCTGGATGGACTATGTGTCCACCTGCCATGTACTCAGTTGCTTGCTTGCCCAAGGTTGCAAAAAGGGTAGCTAAACGATAATAGGTCGCTTTGACAATGGAAGTGATAGGCAACTGCCGAACTCCCTTCAGTGATGAGTTCACTGCCTCAGCCAAGTTCGTTGTCATGTGACCATAACGTTTACCCTCGTCATACGATCGAAGCCATTTTTCCTTTGGGATATTTTCAAGATATTCAGCGCCCTTTTTGTTTCTCGCTCTCAGTTCCTCGAGCAGTTCAGCCACCTCTTGTTTGTAGTGCGAGTTGCCTACGGGATGACAGTTAAATAGTTATGGTCGAAAAACACATGAAAAAGGTTGTAAATTGAAGCGAGTAACAAGTAATATAGTAAATGAAAATAACATAAATGACGTACCCATATCGAGCACCATTTGACGTTCATCACGATTCTTGTATTTCAGCAGGTAGTTTGCGGCTATGTGCCGCAAGCAAAAACGGTGGTGAATGTATGGAGGCTTCCAATAATCACCCAAATTTTGTATCGCCCACAGCAGCGCTGTGCCTCTGTCAGAAATAACACACACCCCTTCATCCCTTCTTCTTCGTATTACAGGATCAAGGACATATTTTCGTAGGTTCGTAAGGAAGAACGTCCAAGACTCCAAATCCTCCTTCGGGACGATTGCGAATGCAACAGGAACGCATTTGCGATTGCCGTCCTGTGCTATAGCTAGAAGTAGGATCTGTGTATATTTTCCGTACAACCATGTGCCGTCGATTTGGACCATCGGTTTGCAGTGCTTGAATGCGTTGATGCACTGGGGGAAAGTCCAAAATAACCGGTGGAATTGACAAACACCTCGGACGACACGATCATTTTCGTATGCTAGCATAGGGTTTTCTGCTCGAACAATAGAAAATCGACATTAGTTGAAATAAAACTTCAATCAAAAAAAGTATGCTAGCATAGGGTTTTCGAAGCCATTTTAAACCATTGTAGAATGGACGGAAATTAACCATGTTGGTATCATACGATAGAAAATTTACAGTACTACGACCCCAAACTCCATGATCGCTAAAAATATACCATTTACACGTTCAAAATTGGGTTCGAACAGGCCTACTTACGCATGTTTTTTCTTGTGGATCTGGTTGGAAATGCACAGACCTCGCGTCCTACAGAACGCGAGGTCAGTCCGATATAGTCCAGCCGCCTTTTCAATTTCTCGTGGACCTCGCGTTCTGCAGAACGCGAGGTACTATTAAACCGTTAAGCCGAACTGCAACGCCACGTCGACTGAAATCGCGTTATGCAGAACGCGATAACGTACCTCGCGTCCTACACAACGCGAGGTCAGTCCGATATAGTCCAGCCGCCTTTTCAATTTCTCGTGGACCTCGCGTTCTGCAGAACGCGAGGTACTATTAAACCGTTAAGCCGAACTGCAACGCCACGTCGACTGAAATCGCGTTATGCAGAACGCGATAACGTACCTCGCGTCCTACACAACGCGAGGTCTGCCGACCTGGCAAGAAAGGGGGTCATTTTGCCAAATAAATATTTTTGGGAGCCGTTTTTAAAGATAATAATTTAAAAGGGGTTTTTCACCCAAAATTGCCAAACTGGTCCATATAGCTTGCTTCAGACACTAAAACCTAATTTAAAGTCAAAATGCTTACTTGGGCTTTCAACTTGGCCTTATTCGTGGTAATGCATAGACGAGTCTAGGAGTTACAAATTTAAAATGTTTTGATATAATATCTAAATTATTCATTTATATATTTAAAATATGTATACTCCGATTAATTTAATAAGAGTAAAATTTCTTTTTTTCCTCGGTGAGCTGGTCATAGCCATTGTCATTATTTTATTTGTCACCCTTTTATAGTGAATGCTGAAAGCCACCCATTTGGAAATAAAAAAGGCAAAGTCTTTCATTGCTTAAATCGGAAACTCGTATATACCTTTCTTTGTCCCTCAAATGGGCAATTATTGTTTTCATCGTGCAATTATACGACACAAAAAACTTTTTTTGAAAAAAGAAATATAATATAATTATATTAAGAAAAAATATTTGATACACAATCTTATTTGTTTTGATGCCATAATTTCTATTTAGGATTTAAGATTTTAAGTTGTATGTTTAGAATTTATAGATTTAGTATTAAGAAGACAAATAAATTTGTATAGTTTAAATTTTACGGTATATGTGCTAAATAAGCTTCCTTGTATGTATATGTTAAAATTTATAAAAAAAATGAATATATTAATATATTAAAATTTATATGAATAGTTGATTTATAAGGTATAAAATAATTGAGTTTTTTTAAAAGAAAAGGAAATTAAACCTACCTTCGCCATTAGTAGAATCAAATGAAAAATGAATGGCTACATAGGATTAGTGAGTCGTGGCCACTTTTAAGCCTCACCACACATAAAACACGAACAAATGAATTCTCATCTAAATAATAATATTTAATATAATTTTCTTTAAAAGGAAAAATAATTAATTATATAAATTATATTATTATCTCAGCTGTCTGGTCCTTTTGACAGGTTCAGTCACAATAATGCCACTAGGCATACAAAGCCTGCGACATTTAATAAGTTAGTACTCTGAAAACCCCACCATTGATATTTACTTTGAAACATCAAGATTGATAATATTTCATTTGAATTTGTTTCATTAAATTACTTTTGGTATAAAAAGTTGTACATATATGGCTTGCTCATGGTGTCGGCAGCTTTCACATGATTAATTGAATCAATTTTTTTATATTATTTGATTTTGCAAAGGTTTTCTCTTTTCTTTTCTTTTCTTTTTGGCCAACTTTTCACTGAAAAAGATGAAAACAGCAGCAGCCATGTTTAACGTCCGTTTTGGTGGACCAAAGCTCACCAGCTTCCATATTCGGCAACTTGACAGGAACTAAACATTAAAAATCTGAACAAGAATTACGTGGCTTAATCACATCGGTTTCTTATTTATATATTATAATTTTAATTTATCAAATTGACCGACCGACTATTCATTCAATGATTAAAAACTTTATTTATTGGCATGCCTATATATAAGAAGAAAATAAATTCTTGTTGGTACCATAATTTGTTGAAAAGAAAGGGGGCCACTAAAGCTAGCTATCTGCCCTGTTTGATCAAAAAAAAAAGAAGCTAGCTACCTGCCCTGCCTTTTATTTCTAGGGTTTTTTTTTAAAAAAAAAAAATTGGTCCAACCGGTTAACGTAAGTCCAACGAAAAGAATATGGACTTTTTTTTCTATTTCATAAAGCGGAAATGTTAATTTGTATTTAAAACTATAATTAATGCAATGTTATTTTGAATTAATGTTTTAAACACAAAAGTTTTTAATGACAAAAAAACCATTGAAATTACATTACTGGACTCCAAGGTCGGATTTAGGAATTTAAATTTGGTGGTTCACTTATTTAACTTATTTAGAGGTTTAAAGCTTTGATCCTTCTATACAATTAATTTAACTACAAAAGACTAAATAGCATCAAAAAAAATATTTTGTTAAAGAAATCTCCTTGAAAAAATATAAAAAATAATGACAATCCCCAATTGATAAAAATGACAAGTACGGCTATAAACGAACCAAACGTTCAACGAGCCGTTCGTGAAATGTTCGATAGAAAGTTTGTTTATGTTCGTTTATTTATTAAACGAACGAATATATGAGATTTTATATTCGTTTAGTTAAATGAACAAACACGAACAAATAGTTCGTTCGTTAATTTACGTTCGTGAACATTCGGTAATCCGTTTGTTTATGTTCGTTTAAATTTATTCACATATATCCATTTATATTTATTATTTTTCATAACAAAAGTATTATGTTTTTCTAAAAAATAAATTTATTCACATATGTTTGTTTAAATTTATTCACATATGTCCTTTTATGTTTGTTCGTTTACGTTCGTTTATCATTTTAACGAACAAACATTAACGAACACGAACAAGCTACATTCCTTAACAAACGAACACGAACAAAAATTATGTTCGTTTAATTGTTCATATTCGTTCATTTGTTCGGTTAAAATTAAATGGACGAACACGAACATACTCTCGCTCGTGTTCGTTCGATTTGTTTACAGACCTAATGACAAGAAAGTTGAATTGATAAAAGGGATGAGTATAGAAATTTGGGATCAACTATTTTTTCTTGTCAAATATAACGTTTTAAAGAGATAAATGTGATATCATAAAAGTTCTTCCGAGTTTCAAAGACAAAAGTTAAAAGTTCAAACATTATAGATTGACCAAAATGTAATTTTTTTAAATATGGATAGTGAATTAAATGTAACCTTACCCATAATTGAGTGACCCAAATGTAACCTTACCCATTTTTCAGTGACTCGAATGTAATTTTTAAAACTTGAGTAATCCAAATCTAACTTTACCTATAATTTAGTGACCCAACAGGCCTCTTATTAGATTCACCCATGCTGGACTCGCTACAAATTACAAAGGCTGCAAAAGAAGATACAGTATTAATATATAAAACCCTTTTTTATAATTTTTATTTACATTAATGAGATTATAATTTAAGATTATGGGATTATTGAATGACCCAACTGACCAAGAGTTGTATAGTTGTGAAAGGAACAGGACACTAATGTAGTTATACATATCCCTGTGGTCTGAAAAGGGACGTAACAGTAATAATGTTAAACCTAGACCAGGCTAAAGAGACAGTAGCCATTAAACTTTTTTTCTCACAGCATCAGTGTTTCGTTGTATTATTGGGTGGAGATAAAAGATATTTCTCACAGCTTAAATTGGTTAGTACTAGCTAACGAGATAAACCAATCTCAGCCAACCAGGTGTTCACTGGGACAGAGGTTGGAATTACAAGATAATCATATAAATAAAAACAAAACCCAAGAAAGGTAATAGAACAGTAGACAAAGTGGGGAAAGAAACAGTTGTGTATATAACAAAACCCAAAAATAGAAAGTGTCTGAAACGAGAGAAAAAGAAAATAATGAGTGGAGGCAGTGGAGAGAGGGGGGAATGGGGGAAATGGTTAAAACCAAACAGAGTACTATAAACGGAAAACCCCAAAGGAGTAGTTTGTCTGAGTGAATCATGAAAGTGATCTAACACTTATCACCACCCAAACAAACACAAAAATTTTATCCCTTTTCAATATTTTTTTATGTTTTAATATTAAAAATTAAATTTTAATACTTACACTCTACACCTTAAAAATACATTATACCCCAAATTTTTTGAATTCTAACTTTAAACCCCATACCCTAAGCCTAATTTTTATTAAGATGATAAATAGAGGTACACAAAAAAAAAGTTTCTATTCCCAAACAATGGAGTTTTTTCATAAAATATGATGTTTTAATTTATTTTCTCAAAATATGACCTCAGTCATTTTATTTTCCAAAATATTATATTTTGAACAGTGAATATGAAGATGATTTTAAAAGAGTCCGACTTTAAACATTAAATAAACTAAATTGAATAAAATATTAAAGTCGGGATCAAAAGGGTCCAACTTTGAACATTAATTTTGCAAAAAAAATATGCTGAAATTTATCAAATTACTGTTCAAAGTTGGACCCTTTTGTCCCGACTTTAATA
Source organism: Hibiscus trionum (assembly GCA_030270665.1). Lineage (NCBI taxonomy): Eukaryota > Viridiplantae > Streptophyta > Magnoliopsida > Malvales > Malvaceae > Hibiscus > Hibiscus trionum. Next base: position 23,770,814 of record BSYR01000006.1, on the reverse strand, counting down.
TTTTATTCAATTTAGTCCATTTAAAGTTTAAAGCCGGGCCCTTTTAAAATCATCTTTCTATTCACCGTTTAAAATACAATATTTTAAAAAATAAAATAGTTGATGCCATATTTTAAGAAAAAATAAATTAAAACATTATATTTATGGAAAAATTCTCCAAACAATTTGTATTTTCTTTTTATTTTTAATTTTTATTTCCTATGTTAAAAAAATCAAAAGTGGCGTATAGAATAGAACATGGGGACCAATGCCTGCATTGTCAAGTCCCAATCACACTCACTGCCTTAGCATTTCAACGCTCTTATATAAATCACAACTCACAATAAATATCTGATTTTCAACCTCAAATTATTATGTATATATAATATATTGGGTAAATTGTATTCTGTTTTTTAAGTCATTTATTTTAGAGTTTAATGATAAACATGTTATATTTTTTTCTAAAAGCTATAAATATCTTGTTTAATTTAAAAATATTATAAATAAGTCATTGATCATTAAATATTGGGCGAGAAAAGTAATGTGATTTAGTATAATAATAATGGTAGTCCTCAAAACTTATACAGTCTATTAATTTGATCATAATTTCGAAAAATTAATAAGATAATAGTTTTCCGGAAGACCCTTATATAAATTTGCGATCCTTTCAATATTATAAATTAATAATTTTATAAAATTACAAATATAACTAGGACAACTTAGTGAAATGTTATAATATTGTTGTTTACTTCTTCTTAAAATTTAAATCTAGCTATATTTCATCTCTAACTTTTCTTACTGCGTCCAAAATTAATTAAATTACGTAGTCCCGACATTATTAAGTTATAAAGATTTTATTGTATTTGTAGGACAACATTTCGTTCTCATACCGCAACAAAAGTTTCAATTTTTAGGGGTATGTATTATATTTAATTAGTCACGTTGTACATGAACATCAGTCAATTGGTCAATACAATGTATATTTTTTTCATAGAGAATAATGTAAATTCGTTGAATCGAAGAAAAAAATCTCTTTAAATTAATTAAATTACGTAGTCCCGGCATTATTAATTTATAAAGATTTTATTGTATTTGTAAGACCAAAGGTGAGAATGAAATGTTGTTGTTGTTGTTGTTGTTGTTGTTGTTGTTGTTGTTGTTGTTGTTGTTGTTATATGAGAGAGTATTATTTGGGTATACTATATTATTGTCTCTTTATACTAGTTAGTGAGTTTTCATATTTTAAATGATAAATGTTGAGATTCGAATTTACACAAAATAATATAAAATGACTATTTTTATCATTAAGTTTTTTTTTTGAAAGATAGTATTTTTATTATTAAGTCAATTAATGGATCTCATCTAATACACACTTTAGCTCTTTGTATAACTTTTTTGTTATTCTTTACACTATTGGTTTGTATTTATCGTTATTCAGTAGTATATTCTGTTAAAATAATCATTTGAACTAATCAAAACACTAAACATGTAAAGGGTCTGAAAATTAAAAAAAATCAATAGAGAAGCAAAAAATATATATAAATATAAAAAACCCCAATTTTATAATATGTGTTTGAATTTATATTTTTATAAAATTATAATTGTGGTTAATTTATTTTAAAAAATTAAAATCATTAAAATATAAAAAAACATAAAATATTTGAAAAGAAGGATCCAACAAATTCTTGAAAAATTCTGATATATTTTTTTTCTAAAAAATATATTTAATGTAATTTTTTACTTTTTAATTTTAGAAAGTTCAGAAAATTTAAAACATACAAAACCCTAAAAATTTAAAATATTTATATATATAAATTTTCAGAATTATATTTTGAACTTTTCTATAAATATTATAATTTGTTCTTAATTTTTTTGAATGAATTTTGTATGTATTATCCAAGAAGCAACAAACTCTGCTAAAAATGTTTTTTGCAAGTGTAAAAAGAAATCAAAGAATATGTAAATAGAATCGGGTATTCGCATCATCATTCCTATCTATACTATTTCGTAGTAAAATGGTTCTAATTATAGCATGTACATTATCAATAATATGTTCTCGAAATATTTAAAAAAAAATTAAAACCATTAAATAAGTTTTGGTTTTTTTCTTCATATTTTTAAATTTTTATGTTTTGAAAAAAATGATGTATTTTTCATGACACGCGTCATCTTTTTGTTAGATCACATGTTGTATTTTTTTAAATTAAATAGAGATATAATTACATTCTCAAAGTAAATGTTAAAATTTAAGCTCATACAAAATAAAATAACATAAAAATTCTCGACTATTCAACCAATTAATGAATCTCGATCTCATATTTTTCTTAACAAAAAATCATCACTAAAAGTGAATAAAACATAATAATAAGAGCAATAATATATGAAGTAACTCAAGAAATAAATTGAAAATGAATTTATAATACATGTGTATGCTATGTTAACCCTATATTTTATTGTATGGGTAACTTTTCTGTTGTTTTGGGACGGAAGAAGATAGAAAAAAACATAGTGGTTGAAGAAATCCTATAAATGGAATGCCACAACTTTGATTGTAGGCAAAAATAGCATTATATCCCACACCGAATAGCAAGGCAAATATCTCCGGTTTTATTTGTCAAAAAACCATCTTCTGTTTTTAATAAAAAAATTACCTTTATTACAACTTTGCTTTGCTTTCGGTAAACATGTAAACGAAGTGAACGAATAAGAATGAGAGTTTAATGGGATTAAATTCTTCAACCGATATACTTGTTAAGTGGTGAAAGTAGTTTCTTAGGTGATGATGGTAGAAGTAAAAAGATATAAAAATTAACACAAGAATTTATAGTGATTTGACTTTCTAACCAAAGCTTACTTCCACTATCTTAACTTTCCTAGTAAAGATTTCAACCGAATTCACTATGAATTTCTTTCCCTTTTCAAAGCTTAAGAGATAACCCTTTACAACACTCAAAGCTTGAGCAAACCCTTTTATATAAAGAGAGAGAGAAATCAAACTGAAATCCTTCACAAGGGTATGCGTTTACACTGTAAAGCTCTCACTCAAACTTATTACACTTGAGCAAATATTACAATTAAAGCTCACAAGTATTTGTCTATACAAAAATATACAATTTGAGTACTAAGACACTTTTTCAATCATAATGATGTTGGCAATTGAGTTCTTAGTCGTTTCAAGTGCTTGAAAGGTCATTTTATCTTCCGAAATGTGATTCTAATCGTTGATAACTGTTGGGGATGAATTAGAGCCGTTAGAAATTGATTTTCATGTTGTTTTTTCACTTATGGACACTCTCATATCGGTACTCGTGATGGCCGTGTTGGTACGCCTACTTTGAAAAATAGTCGTTGTGCTTTGATAAGCCTTTGTGTATCGATACGCCTAACGGTCGTATCAATTCGGTCTGTCAGAGAAATAATCGTTGGGGTTATTAGGAAATCAGGGATCGGTACGCGTATAAGCGTATCAAAACAACCTTTTCCGTACTGGTACGACTAAGCTTGTATCGATATGAGTTTTTACTAATGAAAAATTACTGTAGTTGAAACCTTAAAAGGTATCGATACGGTGTATACCGTATCGGTAAGGGGCTTTGAAGATGACTAGTTTGGCTTTTTTAAATCGTTTTAAAACATGCCAAAAGTCTTAGAATCATTTCCAAACATATTTTTAAGTTGTTTGGACTTTAATACAAGTTTGCAAAATATTCAAACACGTCCAAAAACAATTTCCAAATTATTATATCAAAACAAATATTTTAACATATTTTATTTATGTTCGTTCGTTTAACTTTAATCGAACAAATGAATGAATACGAACGTAAACGAAGACAAACCGCAACAACAGTAAAATTCATTAATATAAGCCGCAACTTTAGAGTTAATATATTCAAATATGATAAAAACATGCATAAATGGTAAATAAGCTACATGAAAGAAATACAAATTTTATTGTAAAAAAAGAAATAAAAAATAGTCTTATTGGTAATTTGTTCGATAAAACAATCTTTTTAAAATCCAAACGAACATAACCAAATATTCTTGAACGTAAATGAATGAATTTGTTTTTTTTTTAATTTTTATTTATGTTCGTTCGTTTAATAAATAAATAAATATTCTGTCGAACGGTTCATTGAACGTTCCATTCGTTTACGAAATTAACTTTCAATTTTTTCCTCTTTGCCCCACTAATGCTATGCTCTGAATATCATAAAAATAATTTATAAATGCTAAAATTCAAATGAGATAAATTAACTAATTTGAATACCAAATTATTGTTGCTTCATATATAAAAAACCAAAAGAGGAACTGGAATGGGGTAATTAAAATAAGGGTAAACTACATTGCATACCACTCAACTATAGTCTTTGAGTCGAAAATACCACTTTGCTGTTAACTCTTAATACCATCGTTAAGTCAAAACGACGTTGTTTTGCTAGAGTGAAATTATTAAAACCATGTGCTTGGAGAGGTTTGAACCTAAAACCTTCAAATTTAAGATCTAAACCTTAACCACTAAACCAACTTGATATTATATGATGTTTTGCCAAAAATAATATGTGTCTCAAACTACATGAGATTAATTCAGATTATTTTATGAAATAAATAACTCTATAAATAATATTAATATATAAATAATATAAAATATATTATCCTTATATATTATTAATAATATAAATATATTATTTTTAAAAATTCAAAATATTTATAAAAATAATATATAAAAAACTCTAAACCCTTAATTGTTAACCCACAAACTATAGCCTTCAAACTTAAACCCTAAACCTTAGGGTTTAAAGTTTTATATATTACCGTTATGAATATTTAGATTTTTTTAATTATATATTTATATTATAAATAATATAAAAAAATAAAGTAATATATTTTATTTAAATTATATAATCTTATCCATTTGGTTCAACTAAATTATTTTATAAAAAATAATACCCAAAATAATATTAATATATAAATAATATAAAATATATTATATATATATATATATATATATATCAATAAAGTTATATTATTTTTATAGTTTTTTACATATTATTTTTAAAAAATATTCATTAAAATAATATCTTTATTAAAATAATATATTTATATTATAAATAATATATATAAACCCTAAACCTTAAACCATAAGGTTTATAATTTGAGGATTGGGCTTTGTAGTTTAAGGTTTAGGGTTTAGAGTTTTTATATATTATTTATAATATAAATATATTATTTTTATGAATATTTTAAAATTTTTAACTAATATATTTATATTATAAATATTATATAAAAATAAAAACAATGCACTTTTATTTATATATATTGATATATATAATATTTTATATTATTTATATATAACTATTATTTATATTATTATTTATTTCATAAAATAATTTAAATTAATCCTAGATATATATTATTTTTGGTAAAACATTATATAATATCAAGTTGGTTCAGCGGTTAAGGCCTAGCTCTTATATTTGAAGATTCTATGTTCAAACCCCTCTAAGCACATGGTTTTAATAAATTCCCTCTATCCCAAACGACGTAATTTTGACTTAACGGAAGTGTTAGGAGTCAACGACGAAGTAGTATTTTCGAGTTATATATTGAAATTCAGTGGTAGTTTTGAACAAATTTAAAGTTCGGTAATAATTTCGACTCAAGGGCCATAGTTGAGTAGTATGTGGTGTAGTTTACCCTTAAAATAATAGAGAGTTTTTACTTTTTGTTCCTTTTTGCCTTTCTTTCATCTTTTTATCCACTCATTACCCTGGCGCGTGGATACTATACTTCTTAGTTTCCTTACTAAAATGTTATAAATTAAAAAAAAATCGATAATTTTTTGTTAAAAAATAAATGAAAATAATTACAAGGTTTAAAAATAATAAGAATCTTTTCATTTTAATTAATGATTTAGAGTTTAATCTAATCACTAAATTCATTTTGACAAAACACTTTAATATTATGATGAGTCTACCACGTGCGACGAACATTGATGAACACCACTAACGATAAACACCGATGAACACCATTAATTTTTTTTTAAATTTTAAAAATCTAAAGGACTAAAATTATAATTAAAATTATCTATTAAGAAATAAAAATCAAATTTAATAATTAATTTATAATATTTTTTTTAATAGGTTAGAATCAAATATACCTAATTCTCCTAAACCTTAACAAAATCAATTGATTTTAATCTATTAGAAAATTACAATCTAATTTCTATTTTTTCAAGAGATTGATTTTGTTAAGGTTTAGGGTTTAGAATCAAAATCAATCTTTGAGAAGACATCAAATTTTGGTTTCAATACCTTTGCGCCGGCCCTCCATCAACTCCAAATTCATTGAACTCTTGCCAAGCAGATAGGAGAAATATGGAAGCGAAAAGCACTCTTCCGACGAAAGAAACAAACCCCATTTGTTTCTGATTAAAAACCTTGAAATCCGACGAACAACAATCGAGTCATAAAATTGGGTATATTTAATTTTAAATTATTAAAAAAATATTATAAAGTAACTATTAAATTTGATTTTTATTTTTTAAAAGATAATTTTAATTATAATTTTAGTCCTTTAAATTTTTAAATTAAAAAAAAAAATAATGGTGTTCATCGGTGTTCATCGTTAGTGGTGTTCATCAATGTTCGTCGCCCGTTGTAGAATTTTCCTTAATATTATTGATAGGATGAGTCTACACGTGATGAATATTGATGAACACCGATGAACACCATTAATTTAAAAAAAATTAAAAATTTAAAGGATTAAAATTATAATTAAAATTATCTCTTAAAAAAATAAAAATCAAATTTAATAATATTTTTTAATAAGTTAGAATTAAATATACTCAATTCTCCTAAACCCTAACAAAATCAATCTCTAAAATAATAGAAATCAGTTTATAATTTTTTAATGGATTAGAATCAAATATACTCAATTCTCATATTATTGATTATAATCTATTAAAAAATTATAAATTGATTTATGTTTATTATAAAGTAACTATTAAATTTGATTTTTATTTTTTAAGAGATAATTTTAATTATAATTTTAGTCTTTTATATTTTTAAAATTTTAAAAAAATTAATAGCGTTCATCGGTGTTCATCGTTAGTGGTATTCATCAATATTCGTCGTTCGTTTTAGAATTTACCTTATTGATATCACATTAATTTAATCCTTCACCTAATCTAATCACTGCCACTCTGTTTCTTTAACTGAAACCATAACTCTATAAAAAACATCCTTCAATTTCTAATTCGCTATCCAACTTTTATTTCTATTCCGAATCTTCAAAATTATAAGTGAAACAAAAACTCCTTCAAATTAATGTTTGGTTCCACCTGGACCTTCCTCTTCTCCTCCATCGCCATCTACGTCGTCACTGCCACCACCCTCCTCCACAAACGTCGACGGGTTCCGCTCGGCCCAATTCCAACCATCCACAACCTATGTACCTCGTTAATCTCTGTTGTAATCTTCGTTGACATCTTCCATCGCCGACATCCGCGACACTCGTTGGTTCTAACGCCGTACCAAAACCTTCAGGTCGCATCGTCCTAATGCTTTAACTATCTAAAAACGGCTACTATTTGCGTTTGAATCCATGAAAATTTTCTTGTCCTTCCCAGCTGATAACACTCTCATGCTTCCTAAATCTAATGAATTGGAAACCTCGGAAAATGTCTATAAATTTCTGAGACAGAAAAAAAAAAAACAAATGTTCGAATGGGAAGTCAAGAAAAACTCACATAATTTGTTTAAAAAACTGACATAATCCAAGACCATTCGACAAGAATTTGAGTCTGTTTTAAGCAATGCAAAGAAACCAAGTGCGAACTCACCAAAAAAAGAACCCTGAAAGTAAAATGAAGTGAACTCATCATCTTTTCTGGAAGTACAAGCAGCGGTCATAATATTGGTAGCTTTGAATGCAATTCATGGTACATTAAAGGCTGTTATTGTGACGGAAACTACAGTGACAGATTTCGGGGTGAAAGTTCAATGTTACTAAAGTCGGTGGATTAAATTAGTACTAATATTTACTAATCTACACTTTTCGATGGATTAAAGATAAATTCATATGGAAAAGAAGTAAAGAACGCAGAAACCAAAAAGAATGGGAAAGCAGTAAGGATGGAAAGCGCAGCTTGAAGGGGATAATTCTTTGCTTGAGATCTAGCTTATAAATCGACCCATTTTACATAGGATTTATATTTAATACAGTGGCCGTGAAAATTAAAATTTTTCATAAGTAACATAGTTTTAGAGTTTATGGGTTTAATTTAGAGGTTTAGCTGTAGGGTTTAGGGGTAAGGATTAAAATTTAGGGTTTATGTTTATAATTTAAGATTTAAGTTTTAATCTATAAACTCTAAATTCTAAACCCTTACACCTAAATCCCTGAATGATACATCCTAAATTAAGTCTCTAAATGCTAAATCTAAAGTTCTTTGTAGAAATTTTTTAATTTCTACCGTTAGTGTATGAGATAATTAACCTTATATATATATATATATATATATATATATATTGCAGCAGGCACCTCGCAGTTCATCACATGCAAATATATGATTCAGATTCTGACATGAAACCTAAAACTAATGCTTATAATAATGCTTCTTCATCTCCTTTTCAACCATCCTTTGTACGTGAATTTTGCCAACAGGATTTGTTTGACTATATATGTGTACACGCTTTACCAACAATTAATATTCCAACTTTAAAGTTAAATCAATTATTTTTACTTTTTGCGGAATGAAAATAAAAATATTTTCACTTCACATTTATTTTTATAATGTATAGAGTATAAACCCCATGATTTTAGGGTTAGAATATTCTTCTACCAAAATTTGATAAATCTCTATCTATTTCGTGCTTTATTCCAGTTCTGCCGTTCTTTACACCGAGAATATATGTGTTCTATGATAAAAAAGAAGAAGAATATATGTGTTATTTTGAATGAAATGTGGCCTTGACATTTCTCCATATAGAAAATTTTTTCCTTTTTAAAAAGAAAAACAATATGCTCCCCGTATGCAAACTGATAGATATTTTTTTTTTGAAGAATGACGACCCAGATGACGAAATGAAAACTCCTATTTTATTCCATTGATTGACTACCTTTATTTTAATTCCAAAGGACATTGAATTCATGAACAAGTTGACTGCTGCAAATAACATATAAAACACATCGTTCTTTCTTTCTTGTTGGAATATATAGCACATCTTTCACATCCAAAATATAATAATATTTGATAGGAAGCGGGAGTTTTCATCCATGTATTTAATGCCAAGGACACAAACACTCGTACAGTCCTTGCATGTTTTTTTCAGAAATCAAATTGGAAAAAAGTAAAAAATCTAAGGACTAAATATTACTATATGTTAGATTTTTTTTCTTATCTTCTGGAAGGGGTAAAACCCAAGATGTGGAACTAGGAGTGGAACTTTACCCTATTTAAAGTCACATATTTCCTCGTAAACTGACAGCAAGGGGGTGGGTTAAAGGCAAAGTGTACCAATTTGGTCCCTTGTCTTAATTTCTTTCCCTTAAGAGATGTCCTTTTAAAAGCAAAATGGGCATGGGGTAGAATGGGGAGTGGTGAAGAAGACAAAAGTCCATATTGTCATTATAACCACACATGTCTGACTGCTTTTGGGTTTGAGAGAACTGATTCAAAGGACACACATGATGCTGACTATTCATCACCATCCCATTCTTTCTCTTAGATTTTTCATTCAAATATAAAACAGGGTATTATTATTAGTAGTAGATCAATAATACCAACATATACAACTGTATAAGCTGCAAAACAGTGCCATTAAAGACAACAACAAAAAAAGTCAGAACTTGGTGTAATAAAAAAACATTCAATAAGTTTGTTAGCGAGGGTGGTTGTTTTTAGATGAGTGAAGGGAAGCCATTTTGGTGAAGCCAAGCCTGAGACGAAGGTCTAATCTGCGATGGGAATCCTGATGATGCTGCAGAATTTCCAAACAACTGCTGAGGACCTGATTGCCACTGTTGATTATCACTGCTTGATAGTGAAAGATCAGTACTCCCGATGCGGCCTCCATTGCTGCTTCTTGGAAAATGAATCTGATAATATTCACAATACATACAAAAATCTTAACCAAAAAAAAGTAATTTTTGCTTAATTTTAATCTCCATTCTCCAACCAATAAAACACAAACCTGATAAGTGGTCGGATTAATGTGAAACTGTCCATTATACTTGGTTGTAGCCGGAGATTCAATGTGAGTTTGACTCAACAGCTGCATTGTTTCTTCCTCGCTATATCCATCCGGTCTCCATTGTCCCTGCTGAAGATTTTAACTGGGTTTCAACCGTACGATCAACTAAAAATGAAATCAATCGCCACTGTAAAATTATATACCGACCTTAGACCTATATCCCTGATGTTGCCAACCCATACCACTTTGCGTATCCGCTGCAGGTTTTACGTTGTTCGAGTTCGAGTTCGAATTTGAATTCCCTAAGCTTAAGTCAAGGTTGTGATCCCCAGCATTACCCGAAGTTTCTAAACAAATAAGAAGATGAATAACGAATTCAGCATATATAAACCTAGCTGGAATATAATTTACTTACCGCCAGAATTATTAAGCTCGCTTTCGTATATGCTGGGATCAAAGTTAGTAACGGCGTCTTTGCCATTGCACTTAATTGCAGCTCTGTCATAAGCCCTACAATAATGGACCAGACACTTCCATAAACTTTTTTGTGCCTTTTATTTACTGCCTTGTCTTAAAACTATACAGTTGATTTTTAGTTTAAAACGTCAAAAGTAAAAGAAAATACACGAACCTAGCTGCTTCAATCTCGGTGTCAAACAAGCCTAAATAAACATACCTGTAAGAAGACAATTGAAGAGCTCAATAAAGAAAAAAAACAAAATATTATTTGCTAAGATACAAAGATTAAGATTTTTTTTTTAAAAAAAAAGGGGTTACTTTTTGCCTAAAAATTGGCCCATTCGAGCTTCCCATCTCCCACATTTATGTAAAGTAACTCCTCTATATTTGGAGCTTCCTCTGGGAAAACCGGTGCTTTGTCGGCGAAGAACATGCACAAATTCTTCCTTGGTTAGGTTACTCATCTGTTATGCAACAAAAGAGACAGAATCTTTACCTTTTTGTAAAACAAGATAAGATCAACTATGCCAATTATTCTTTCAACTTCTGTCTTAAAGTTCACCTGTTTCAAGTCGTCCTTGTAATCGGCGATGGTAAAATTTATATCGGCTTCTAACCCCCGGAACTTGATTGCTGCCCTATCATATGCACTGCCAGAAATATTAAGGTTTCGTCAAGTTTTTTCTCATTGTTTTCTTTTTGTAATAAAAAAGAGGTTGCCACTCGAGAGGCGAGAGGCGAGAGCTCACCGAGCAGCCGCATGTGCTGTGTCAAATCCACCTAACTCGGTTGAGAAAAAAAGAGAAATCAGACACGAAATTTGTCTGAAAAACTAGTAAAACTGATGCGAAGAAAGGACAGTACTTATACCTAAATAAACTTGTTTTCCACAATCCCTGCACGTCAAATGACAAACCCCAAAACACCTTGAATTCTGATTGGCTTAAATATAGTAAAAAAGAAAGGGGAATTCTGAGTCTTTTTGTTGTGATTTGAATGAGAAAAAAAAAACTGACCAAATATGAGACTCCCATCTGCCAGTTCTTCTATAAAAGGTAACTCCTCTATACTGAGAGCTTCTCGACCTAGGTCCTCTCCTGCTTTTCTTCATCGGGTGTGAAGCTTCGCCGGATCTTTCCGGGGCGAGAGGCTCCGATTGGCAGAATCTGACACCGACCCAGTGAGCCTGGGGGAAACCTGAAGAGGAACTCGTTCCCTGGTCCTGATCGAGAGGGAAGAACTGGTGGGTCACGGGAGCCGGGTCACACTCCATGGAGCACTGTTCTTCTTCGTGAGGCACCGAGAAACCGAAAATCTTGCTACTTCTCTTCTTTAAACCCGGTTTAACTCGCTCACCATCTTCTTCTTCCGATCCATCCTCGAACACCAGAGCGGAAGAGCTCGAATTCGACACGGATCCGACCCGTTTCCCCTTTTCTTCATCTCCGTCTACGGAAGTCTTCTGCGACGAACAACAGCCCTCGGATTCATCGTCTCTCGGTTGTTGATACGGCGAGTCATTAAGATCCCACATTTCCCCCCCTTTCTCAGCTTATAATCTCGACCAGAAAAAACAACAAACTCAAAAAAATATCATCACCAGACAAAAGAACGGCAGAAAATTCAGAGAGAAAACTGAACAAAAAAAATCTCCTTTTTTTTATCTCTCTCCCTTCACTTCGTATGCATAAAGTTAAGATAAACAAATAAGTGGAGGGTTGAAGGAAAGAGGATTTGGGAAAGAAAAGAAAAGGAAAAAAGGGAAGGTAGGAGAATTGGGAGATAGTAATAGATAAGAAAGGGTTAGAGAAGACGGGAAGATGTTGTAAAAAAACTTCAGCTGCTGAATGCAGAATAGACGAGGCAATTTTGAGTTATAACTTATAGCCAAAACTATACACACTCTCTTCCTTTTTTAGTAAACACATTTTTATTATTTTTGTGTTCTTTTCTCCTTCTTTGTACTCTCTTTCTTACCACTTGCTTTTTATATTTATATTTATATATGTGCATGGGTTATTATCCATTTATATCGGGTAAAATTAAATTATTATTATATTTTTAAACAGTTGAATGATTATAATAAACGATTAAAAATATTTATTTTTATTTTTTCAAGTGATAATATGTACATTTTTTTACTATTAATCTCATATATCCATTTATTTTCATACAACGGTCCAAAAAAGATGTAAAACTTAAAGTTTTATAAACTGTAAAAGGATCCTAACCCTATGTATATATGGGTAAAGATACTCACTATTTAATTCTAAGTTTGGCAAAAAAATATGTTACTTTTTTAAAAGTAACAATTTAGTCCCTTAGTTAAAATTTTATGATAAATATGTTATTGAAAAGTTAAAATTAAAACATAACATGGTATAATAATAATTTTAGTTCTCAAAACATATACATTCTATCAATTTTGTCCTAATTCAATAAATTTAAACCTTTATATTTAAAACTTTAGATATTGCACCCTCCTGACACACATTCCGACCACTTGTCACACTCTTTGGAATTGTCCCTTAGCTCGATAATCGACATATGTGATAGCTCGAATGTAACGCCCGGGTTTGGGGGTCGGGTGAAAATAATATTAAAATAACGTTTCGGGTTTTGGTTTCAAAATTTAAAATAAAAAAATATTTTTATGGGCTTCGTATTTTCAAAGCAAACATTTTGTGTTGGACTTAAATTAATTTGAAACTTATTTTCCCATGGATTTTTGAGTTAATGAGATGTCTCATTAATGGAAAAAGTGTAAATAAGGGGACTTTCAATTAAAACCCCCCTTTATGTTAAAACAAGCCTTGTCATCTTCTTCTTCACTCATATTTTCCATTTTTCACGTCAAAGAGGAGAGCTTCTCTCCATTCACTATTCCATCTCCTTTCTTCTTCAATCTTGGAGCTTTTTGAAAGGTAAATATGTTTTTGACTTGGCCTTGGTCTCCTCTTCATTTTGGTACCCTTAGATTTCACTAAAACTATATATTTCATAATTTGGGTTTTTCAAAGTTTTGGTTAAAGGTTGTGACTTTATGAGTTTTTATCAAGGCTTTTGATTTATTAATGTTATATATGTTGTTTACTACTCATAAGGTCCAACATAGTTGATTTTTACATGGTTTTATGTTAATTCCCGAGTTTGGGTTTTGGTGGGGTTTTAGGAGGGTTTTTAGTTGAGTTTTGGGTGTGGTTTGTGTTGGAATTTGAGGGTTAATGTTAGGGTAATAGTTGGGGGCTGTTTTGGAAGCATTTGAGTGTGCTAAAAAGGTTAAAATCTTGAGTTTTGGACTGTTTTTCATGGCTGCTCGGGTTTGGTGTTTTTGGGGTTGTTCTTGGCTTAGAAACATGTGTTTTGTGCTTGATTAGTGTTCCGGGTTTGCTACATTAATTGGTGAATTGATTTGAGGTTGTTTTGATTGTGTTGAGATGATTAGAAGCAAGATTTTGTGTTGGTGAAGCCTCGGGAACAAATCCGGAATCGTTGGAAGCTTGATCGGCTAGTGTGGTTGAGCTTGGAATTGAATGTGAGTGGTTAAAATGTTTTAAATGGTTTTGAGCAATTGGTTCAAGCATGTGGACTAGGTTGGGATTGGTAGACCCACCTAGAGTTGGGATTAGGGTGGTAGCGTAATCCTAAGCTTTAGTTAGAGACTTTGGTTGTACTCTATTTGATGTTGGTGACTCATGTTTAATTGAGATTATGGTGGTTATGTATATGTTGTTATACATGTATGTTGAGGCATGTTTTGATGCATTGTCATATGCATGTTGATGATAGTTATAATGTGGATATACATATGTGTGAAATATGATGTGATAATTGTTTTGAGGATATACATATAGTGTTGACATGTGAAATGATATTGTGAGGTGGTTGCGTGTGTTGAGTGTGTAAAAGTTCTATTATTTACACCCTTTTTAACCCATATTTCTGCTGCATTCAAGCATTATTCATTGCATTTAGGTCAGTTTACATCAAAACATCACAAATATATTAAAGACACAGATTCTACTAAAAATAGCTGTTTTTGCAGGTATCCGCCATAGCTAACGGAGAGGGCAGGCGCTGGGCAGAGAAGCAGAAGAGCTGAACTGGACAAGCAGACAAAGAGAACGATGCTGCCATGGTGCCGCCGTGACAGCAGTCTTGTGGAGAGAAAAAGCAAAAATGGACCTCGATAGATAGAGAAAATTCTGCTCGTCTGTCGTGTGAAAACCTCATATTTTTCCGAGCCCCAGATCAAAAGATATGTCAAGCCCAAAGTTCAAGGAGAGAAAATCCCAAGAAACAAGGAGGACGGCTGGAAAGTAGATTCCTTGAAGATTAAGTCTTTATTAGAATCATACTTTTAATTAAAGTTGTAATCCTTGTTAACTTAGAATACTTGAGCCCAAAGCTTATATAAGGGCATGTATTTTAACATAGGAGAGATCTCATCCCATAGCCGATTACCCCATAACCGACAACCAAAAACCCCTCCGCCGTTTACCCGCCGTCGATATGTTCTAAAACCCCATAGGGCCACGGGTTGATTTGTAAAGTAGTTGCAAGGGTTGCTTTTGTTTTAGGAATTTTCAGTTCAATAAAATAAACTTCAAGTTCTCTTATTTTGGTTATTAATATCTTGCAAGAGCATCAGGAGAGCATTGTGAGGTTATCTATTTACTTAGCATCGGGAGAGTTAAGTATACGAAAGAAATAAGAGCGAGTTCTCTAGTTTATAGTTGAACTATCTCGTGCCTAGGGATAGGGCGAGGTTAAGTGGCTAAAGAAGAATTCATACACATCGGTGTTCATCCTTCGATTCACGCCGGGAGGTATCATCAAGACGTGATCATCGACAGACTTGGACCTAGGGATAGGCCAAGGCAGATCTGGGATTCTTGCCAAACTTGAAGTACTGAGTTGGTGTGTTTGCTGCCGCGACGATCAACGGACTGCTGCCGCGACAGGTGCTGCCGCGACAGGCGCGACGACAGAACTGGATTTCCTAAGCATTGCAATACCTGCACTACAGAGCAATTCAATACCAGCCCATTCTCTCTATCTTGATATCTCAATTCTTTTATTTACGTTTACTTTATTACTCTCGTGACAACTTTCTTAAAATATTTCCTTTGCTTTCGTGCAGTAAACTAAGGTGAAGCTATTAGCCCAATCCCTATGGAGACGATATCCGATACTTCGTATCACTTTACTACTTGCGTCGTGTATACTTGCACTATCTTTGCGATAGACTATTTTACACGCAACAAGTTTTTGGCGCCGTTGCCGGGGATTGGCAACATAACTCTACCTTTCTTTTATTGCACTTTTTGTTTTTATTTTTATTTTTATTTGGTTTTTATTTTTATTTTTCTTTGTGCTTTCAACTCTTGCTTTTCACAAGGTTTTCTTGTTTATGCGCAGATCTAAAAGAGGTGAAGATCCTGAGTATCCATTAGATCCGGAAGTTGAACGTTCCTTCAATCTCAAGAAACAACTTCGTCACCTTTTAGCCAAGAACGAATACCTTGAGGAGCAGCTAGAGAAGATGGCCCGTAACCCGCCCGCTGGTGATGGTATACCGCCTGTCGGCGACCCGCCTGCAGCAGCTGGACGACGGTCCTGTCGTGACTACATGTTGAATGATCATGTAGAGTTGGAGACCACGCTGCCGGATATTGATGTTGATAACTTCGAGCTTAAACCTGTCATGTTTAGTATGATCAACAATGCCGGGCAGTTTAGTGGTGCTGTTACAGAGGATGCTAGGGAGCATCTCAAAACGTTCCAGGAAATCTGTGGTTCGTTTAGACTACCAGGAGTTAATCCGGAGATACTGAGGCTTCGGTTATTTCCCCACTCATTGAGGGACAAAGCTAAAACTTGGTGGAATAAACTTACACCGGGTTCAATCATAACTTGGGCAGATTTATCTCGTGAATTTTTATCTCGTTTTAATCCTTCGCATTTATCTGAGCGATTACGTAATGAAATTGCTACTTTTCAACAGGAAGATGACGAGCCAATGCACGAGGCCTGGGACAGATTTACTACTCTTCTTCGGAACTGCCCAATGCATGGATTCCCCGTCTGGAATCAGGTAACAAAGTTTTACAATGCTGCCAACTTACAAACTCGTATTCGAATTGATTCAGCAGAAAATGGACTATTATTGGATAAAGATCCAGACGAGGCAATGCAAGTTTTGAAAAATCTAGCTAAGAATGAGGAGCAGTTTCCGACAGCAAGAAGAGGGGGTAAACAGGTACTAGCTGTCAAGGACTATGAGGCCGACAGCACGATGAAATCACAGGTAGCATTCCTTACTAAAGCAATGAAAAGGTTATTGAAAGATGATACACAACATGGATTTGCTGTCGAGGAGGTATGTGACATCTGTGAGGGAAATCATAGTTCGGAGGAATGTCCAATACAGTTAGAAGAGGGAAAGTATGTTGGAAATTATAACAAGCCAAATTACAACTCCAACAACTATAATCCCAACTGGAGGAAGGATCCCAAGTTTTCCTGGAGTAATCCTAACAATGCCCTGAATCCTCAAGCACATAATCAGAATCAGGGAGGACCTAGACTGCTGACGCGACAGCAACTACCGCCGAACCTGCCGCCGCAGCAGCAACAGCAGCCACCAGCTGCCACGAGCAGTATACTGGAACAGACTCTGGCCACTTTTATGTCTCAGACAGGTACTTATATTGAGAATATGAATCAGTTTGTCAAGAAGACAGAGAATTTCATGGACAAAACGGAGATGAGGATGACGAATCATGAAGCTACTTTGAAATCTCTGGAGACACAAATGGGTCAGGTATCTCAACATATTAAGCCGAGACAGACTGGAGGATTCCCTAGTAATACTGAAAATGCTAGGCAGCCCACATATGAGCAATGTAAGGCCATTACTACTAGGAGTGGGAAGAAACTACCAGGGCCGGAAAAGGAAGCTGAAACAGTAAAGGAACCAGCCTTGGATGGACCTGCCAAGGAAGCTGCCCCGACAGGTAACAAACAGACTGCTGCCGATGAGCCTGTCACGACAGCGGAAGCGACAGAGGAGAAAATTGATGAACCTAAACCTTCTCAAATTCGTATGCAGTGGGAAGGACGTATTGCTGATTATCGTCCCCCACCTCTTTTTCCTCAACGGATACAGCAAGCTAAGCAAGAATCTCAACTTAAAAAGATTTATGATATTTTTAAGAAAGTTCATATTAATATTCAGCTGTTAGATGCTGTTAGGGAGATGCCCGGTTACGCCAAATTTCTCAAAGATGTCATGTCAAAGAAATATAAACTTGGGGAATTTGAAACGGTAAGGATGTCCGATGGTTGCATGAGTATTCTTCATCGGCAGCCACCCCAGAAAAAGAAGGATCCGGGGAGCTTCATCATACCTTGTGTAATCGGAGACAAATATGTGGGTAAGGCACTTTGTGATCTTGGTGCTAGTATCAATTTAATGCCAAAATCTGTTTTTCAGAAATTAGGTATTGGAAAGGCGCGGCCCACGACAGTAATTTTGCAGCTTGCAGACCGCTCTTACGTTCATCCAGAAGGAAAAATCGAAGATATTCTGGTAAGAGTGGATAAATTTATTTTTCATGCTGACTTTCTTGTTTTAGATTGTGAAGCAGACGAAAACGCACCAATCATCCTTGGGCGACCCTTCTTAGCTACGGGAAGATCACTGATTGATGTGGAAAAAGGAGAACTCACCATGAGAGTGAATGACCAAAAGATTAAGTTGAATGTTCTCCAAGCAATGAAGCATGCTGATGCAGACGAAGAGTGCAAGGCTATCACTGAATTTATCCTTGATCAACCCTGCATCTGGTTGGGCTGTCACGACATAAAAATCGGGCACTGCCGCGGCAGCCACCTACAGGGCTGTCACGACAGCACGGACGACAGCAACTCCTTTGATTCTGAAATATCAGATACTGAAGATCAGGAGGAGGTAAACTGGATAGGCGATCGTCCAGGTAAGTTATTCGAACCTTTAAATTATACTTCAGATAACCATGCAATCCAAAAGCCATCTACTGTTGAACCACCTGCCTTAGAACTGAAGCCCCTGCCAGGGCAGCTAAAATATGCTTTTCTTGGTTCAAATGATACGTTGCCCGTAATCATCTCTTCTAAGCTGCCACAGGAATAGGAACGACAGCTAGTAGGCATGCTGCGGCAGCACAAAAAGGCAATTGGATGGACGATCGCTGACATTCAAGGCATCAGTCCAGCATTATGCATGCACAAAATCCTTTTAGAGGAAGATCATAAGCCGACTATAGATGCTCAAAGGCGGCTAAACCATGCGATGAAAGAGGTGGTCCGTAAAGAGATAATCAAATGGTTAGATGCTGGTATTATTTACGCCATCTCTGACAGCAAATGGGTGAGCCCGGTGCAATGCGTTCCCAAGAAAGGAGGAATGACCGTGGTGACCAATGAAAACAACGAGTTAATCCCAACCAGGACTGTGACCGGTTGGAGGGTTTGTATGGACTATCGGAAGCTTAACAAAGCTACCCGAAAAGACCACTTTCCTTTACCCTTTATTGATCAAATGCTTGATAGATTAGCGGGTAAACCTTACTATTGTTTTCTTGATGGTTATTCAGGTTACAATCAAATAGCTATCGCACCGGAAGATCAAGAAAAGACGACTTTCACATGCCCATACGGAACGTATGCTTTTAGGAGAATGCCGTTTGGATTATGCAATGCACCCGCCACCTTCCAAAGGTGCATGATGGCTATATTCTCCGATATGGTAGAGGACTTCCTTGAGATATTTATGGATGATTTTTCAGTCTTTAGAGACGATTTTGAGAGCTGCCTCGGCAATCTACAAAAGGTACTTGAAAGATGTGAAAAAGCAAACCTCGTATTGAATTGGGAAAATGCCACTTTATGGTGGATGAAGGGATAGTCCTTGGCCATAAGATTAGCTGCCGTGGGATAGAAGTCGACAGGGCCAAAATAGAAGTAATCGAGAAGCTGCCGCCGCCGACCACAGTCAAGGGCATTAGAAGTTTCTTGGGACATGCTGGTTTTTATCGAAGATTTATTGCAAATTTTTCAAAAATCACTAAGCCCCTATGCCATCTTTTAGAGCAGAACCGACCCTTTGACTTTAATGATGAATGTACTGAAGCATTCAAGGTTCTGAAGGAAAAACTGGTAACAGCCCCAATAGTACAGCCACCAGACTGGACACATCCATTTGAGATTATGTGTGACGCTAGTGACTATGCTGTCGGGGCAGCACTTGGGCAACGCAGAGATAAGCTATTTCATGTCATATATTATGCCAGCAAGACACTGAATGACGCCCAAGTGAACTACACCACCACAGAAAAGGAGCTATTAGCTGTGGTGTTCTCCATTGATAAGTTTCGTTCTTACATACTTGGGACGAGGGTAATAGTGCACACAGACCATTCTGCCCTGAAGTATCTGTTCGCGAAAAAGGATGCAAAGCCTAGATTGATACGGTGGATCCTGCTATTGCAAGAATTCGACCTTGAAATCAAGGACAAAAAAGGGACAGAAAATCAGGTGACAGATCACTTGTCAAGGTTGGAGAAGGGACAAAGTCTGCCAATAGATGAGACAAACATACTGGAGACCTTCCCAGATGAACAACTCTTTGTTGCCGCAATTGCTGCCGCAACAGCCATGGCGGCAGGTAAGTCTTCTGAACTCCCCTGGTATGCTGATTTCGTTAATTTTATAGTTAGCGGAATACTTCCTTCTGATCTTAATTATCAAGCCAGGAAGAGGTTCCAAAATGATGTTAAGCATTATTATTGGGACGAACCTCTTCTTTTCAAAATGTGCGCAGATCAGGTTATAAGGAGGTGTGTACCACAGGAAGAGCAAGAAGACATTCTCCATCACTGCCATGCTTCACAATATGGAGGTCACTTAGGAGGCAACAAAACTGCTGCCAAGGTGCTGCAGTCAGGGTTCTACTGGCCGACACTGTATAAAGATGCACATGACTTCTACAAGAACTGTGACAGGTGCCAGCGGACAGGTAACATCTCGAGGAGAAACGAGATGCCACTGTAGAACATACTAGAAGTCGAGATCTTCGACGTTTGGGGGATTGATTTCATGGGACCTTTTCCATCTTCATGTGGAAATCTATACATCCTCCTAGCAGTGGATTATGTCTCTAAGTGGGTTGAAGCTATCGCCACTCAAAAGAATGATGCCAAGACAGTTCAAAAATTTCTACACAAGAACATTTTCTCTAGATTTGGCATCCCTAAGGCGATTATCAGTGATGAAGGGAGACATTTTGACAATAGGGTTATTGCTGCCGCCTTGAAAAAATATGGTGTCAAGCATCGGATCGCGACAGCATACCACCCACAGACCAATGGACAAGCTGAGATATCTAATAGGGAAGTTAAGAACATTCTTGAGAAGATGGTTAAGCCAACTAGGAAAGATTGGTCTTTACTCCTTAATGCTGCATTATGGGCATATAGGACAGCTTTTAAGACTCCATTGGGCATGTCTCCATACCGATTAATTTATGGGAAAACCTGTCATCTGCCTGTCGAGATAGAGCACAGAGCATACTGGGCAATCAAGGCAGTGAATATGGACTTGGATAGGGCAGGGCAGAAAAGGCTGTTAGATTTGAACGAAATTAAAGAAATACGGATAATGGCCTACGACAATGCAAGAATCTACAAGGAGAAAACTAAGAAGTGGCATGACAGGAAGTTGCTGCCACGACAGTTCTGCCCAGGGCAGCTTGTATTGTTGTTCAATTCTAGACTGAAACTCTTCCCAGGGAAGCTAAAATCTAGATGGTCTGGCCCATTCCAAGTCGTACAAGTTTTTCCCCATGGTGCCATCACAATCCGATCGTTAAAATATGGGCACCAATTCAATGTCAACGGACAGCGCCTCAAGCATTATCAGGGGACTGAAGCCCCAGGAACACAGGAAGTGGTTACCTTAGGAGATGCCCCACAAAGGACCCCTAATTTAACCTAATATTTATTTTTATTTTTATTTTTATTTATTTTTATTATTTATTACTTATTAGGAAATAAGGTTTATTTATTAGAATAATGTTTTTTATGTTTTCTGTTTTTAGGAAATAAAGGAGTCAAGAAGAATAGGAGAAGTGACCCAAGCCCACCATCCATCCATCAGCCCAACAAAGCCCAATATTGATGCATGTGGTTCCAGCTGCCGCGGCAGACACGGAAAAGACAGGCTGTCACCAAACTGTCACGACAGACGCGGAAACGTGCGACAGACGCGTAACAGACGCATAAATACGTGTCAGACGCATCAGACACGCTAAAGCTCAACAGTCGCCCCGTTATTCACGCCTGCCGTTACAGCTTCAACGGGCAGCAACTCCTCATCTATGAAACCCCGTTTCATTTTCATTTCACTCACTTCTGTTTATTTTTACTTGCTCTCCCCTTTAGTTTTTCTTTATTTTCTTTATTTTCAAACAACCCTTGCAACTAATATGTCTTCCAGAAGAACCCGCCGCAGTGCTGCTTCAGCCTCTTCACCAGCAGCACCAACCCCAAAGCCCAGAATCCGCCGCCAAATCCGCCTCAGCAGCAGCATCGAAGATAGCGATTAAATTTAAGTTTCTTTTCTTATTCTCTTATTGCTGCCTGCTATTTATATATATTTTGTGATGTACTGCCTTCATTTAATTTGCTTTTTATTTTGTCATTTGCATTGAGGGCAATGCAACCCTTGAGTTTGGGGGTGGCAACCCTCCATTTTAATAGAGTCTAAGTACATCTTTTTAATTAATTGTTGTGTCTTTATTTAAAGTTCTCTTAAAAAAAACAACAGAAAATTTTGGCTTAAAACTGTGATTTGAACTTACCTGTCGTGACAGCTCTGTCGTGGCAGTATCTTTAGGATAGTTTTAGGAGAAGTTTAGAGCCTTTCTATAGTTCTGAAAACTTTAAACACCATTGTGACTGTTATACTGCTTAGATTTCTTTTAGCCAAACTAGAATAGGAAGCTTAGCACTTGAATAGCCCCTAGAGGTGCCTAACACTGGCTCTAGGAAAGAAGTTTAGCAAAAGAGACTCAATAGCCCTAGAGGTGCCCGAAACTGGCTCTAGGAAGTTAGCTAGAGGTGCCCGAAACCGGCTCTAGTGAAACTTTAGCTTAAAAAAATAAAAAATCAAGTCAAAACAGAAAATCAAAGAAGCATGAAAATGTGCCTTCAAAAAGATAAACTTGGCATAAAAATCTGAGTTAAGAGCTGAAATATTCTAGTGAAACTAAGAGAGTCTTGGCATATAACTGTTCACAAGCATGCACACATTGCACGAGGACTATAGGGAGATTTCGAACAGATCCTAAATTATCCGACAGGTTGCTGCCGTCACAGGGAACGAACGACGGGTAAGGGAAAGTTCACTGTTTGAAAGCCAAAACAAAAATATTTCATTTTTCTTTTAGGTCTTAGTTGGTTGAGGGCAAGCAAAAACTTGAGTTTGGGGGTGTGTTGAGTGTGTAAAAGTTCTATTATTTACACCCTTTTTAACCCATATTTCTGCTGCATTCAAGCATTATTCATTGCATTTAGGTCAGTTTACAGCAAAACATCACAAATATATTAAAGGCACAGATTCTACTAAAAATAGCTGTTTTTGCAGGTATCCGCCATAGCTAACGGAGAGGGCAGGCGCTGGGCAGAGAAGCAGAAGAGCTGAACTGGACAAGCAGACAAAGAGAACGATGCTGCCATGGTGCCGCCGTGACAGCAAGGTGACAACAGTCTTGTGGAGAGAAAAAGCAAAAATGGACCTCGATAGATAGAGAAAATTCTGCTCGTCTGTCGTGTGAAAACCTCATATTTTTCTGAGCCCCAGATCAAAAGATATGTCAAGCCCAAAGTTCAAGGAGAGAAAATCCCAAGAAACAAGGAGGACGGCTGGAAAGTAGATTCCTTGAAGATTAAGTCTTTATTAGAATCATACTTTTAATTAAAGTTGTAATCCTTGTTAACTTAGAATACTTGAGCCCAAAGCTTATATAAGGGCATGTATTTTAACCTAGGAGAGATCTCATCCCATAGCCGATTACCCCATAACCGACAACCAAAAACCCCTCCGCCGTTTACCCGCCGTCGATATGTTCTAAAACCCCCTAGGGCCACAGGTTGATTTGTAAAGTAGTTGCAAGGGTTGCTTTTGTTTTAGGAATTTTCAGTTCAATAAAATAAACTTCAAGTTCTCTTATTTTGGTTATTAATATCTTGCAAGAGCATCGGGAGAGCATTGTGAGGTTATCTATTTACTTAGCATCGGGAGAGTTAAGTATACGAAAGAAATAAGAGCGAGTTCTCTAGTTTATAGTTGAACTATCTCGTGCCTAGGGATAGGGCGAGGTTAAGTGGCTAAAGAAGAATTCATACACATCGGTGTTCATCCTTCGATTCACGCCGGGAGGTATCATCAAGACGTGATCATCGACAGACTTGGACCTAGGGATAGGCCAAGGCAGATCTGGGATTCTTGCCAAACTTGAAGTACTGAGTTGGTGTGTTTGCTGCCGCGACGATCAACGGACTGCAGCCGCGACAGGCGCGACGACAGAACTGGATTTCCTAAGCATTGCAATACCTGCACTACAGAGCAATTCAATACCAGCCCATTCTCTCTATCTTGATATCTCAATTCTTTTATTTACGTTTACTTTATTACTCTCGTGACAACTTTCTTAAAATATTTCCTTTGCTTTCGTGCAGTAAACTAAGGTGAAGCTATTAGCCCAATCCCTGTGGAGACGATATCCGATACTTCGTATCACTTTACTACTTGCGTCGTGTATACTTGCACTACCTTTGCGATAGACTATTTTACACGCAACAGCGTGATCCGAGGATTATGGTGAGTACATGCTAGGCATGGAAATGTGGTTTGTGCATGACGGTGAGTCATGGTGAGTACGTGCTAAGCACGAAAGTTGTTATGAAATGATTTTGCGAAAGATTAATGAAATGTGTAGTATTGGCACTAGTATGCTTGGGTACAAATGATCGATCATTAGAATGTTAGTGTGCACACGATAGTCAAATGCGCGCGTGGTCTTGATGATGGTAGTCGCCAAGATGGAGTACGGGTTCACCCGGAAATCTTCATATATATGTTAGTCGGTGATGAGTGGAATCCCATCGACGGGCGTGAGGATGAATGGAATCACTTCTGCGAGAAACGGTGATGAGTGTAATCCCACCGTCAGGTAATGTTGTTGTTGGATGTGAGTTCCAACGGTTATCCGCGTATTCGAGTCATAGCTAGGTGCCAATACGGATTGTGGTTTATGTTGTCAATATGTGATTATTTGTGAGCTAATATGATTTGGGATGTGTTGCTAACATGGTTTAATATATGTGATTACATATGTTGTGGATTTAAACATGTTGAGCATGACATAATATTGAATATATGTTCATGCATCATGGGTAGATTGGCTTATGTGGATCAAAGGTGAGAACATGCATTCTATCTTGGTTGTTGCTCGTGCTTGGACCCTGCATTGTCGAAGGTAAGAACAATGCAGATCAGTAGCTTGTGAGTGATAAGGGCAAGGAAAGGTCTCCAAGTGTCGCTTTTGGTTAGCTCAAGTATGAAACTTTAAATTGAAAGATTGTAATAGTTAAGCAATGGGATAGGTGTTGTTGATTTGAGTGCTTTGGATTTATGTTGATGATGGTGTGACATGTTAATGCCATGTTTTGATTTGTACGCCATGCTTTATTGCTTACCTTGGATGTTTATGCGTATGATGGCTAAGGCATGAAACCTAAAAATGGTATGTTTGTCTCTCTTGTGGTGTATGCTTGATCCTTTAAATGATGTCCTTATCATGCATCCTTATGTAATTTATGTATGTTTGCAATAGGGTGCATGCCTCTAGAATGTGATTGTATGTTATGTATGGTTCTTGGGGTCGTTGGGGGTGTTTGGGATCGTTTGGAGATGCTTAAAACTGGTTTTGGGAATTTGCAGGTTGCATGTGTTTCGAAATGGGCTGAGACGTTCCGAAACGGGTGTGGTTCCAGGGTCCCCCGTATCGGAACTCGTTTCGGTACGGTTTGGCCACTGTGAGCCCCTGTTTCAAAACAAGTTTCGAAACACTTTGGCCACTGTAAATGCCTGTTTCGAAACGGGTATCGAAACACCTAGGCAAAACGTGACCCTGTTCTGAAACGGGGTAAAGGCGTTTCAGTACGGGTGTCTGAATTTTTGAACTGGAGCCCGTGTTTCGAAACGGGTGATGTCTGTTTCGAAACACAAGCCTAAAAATGGGCTTTTTGACATCTCTAAGGGTCTCAAGGGTTGGGCTTAGGCCCTGTTTGCTGTTTGGCTTCTCGTGAGCCTTGTTTCCGCTGTCTTTTCACACATCGGTTTTCCCCGTGTAGCCTACTCGGAACGGTCAGCCGACCAGACCGGGACGAGTGGGTTACATCAAAAAACACAGTGACTTTACTACATGACAATTGACATATTAATGGAACAAACACACTATGACCTTAATATCGTCTGCTAGTAGACACTAGAGGTGTGCAAAAATATCGGATATGACTATCTGTTGATCTAATTTGAAAATTAGAATATCCGATCCGTCTTTTATTTTACGGACCATGTACGAATCACAATATTTTCACTTTCGGATAATCCAAAATATCCGAAAATCAAAATTTCATGGATAGGAATCTTTTTTACATTTACTAATTTGATGCTTGTTATATCCAAAAATTCAAACATTTGAAATTTCCATAGATGTGAATCTTGTTATATTCGAAAATCTGAAGTTTTAATATATGTGAATCTTGTTATATTTGGCAAGTTGTTGCTTGTTATATTCAAAAATCCGAAATTTCTATAGATACGGGAGCCAAATCTAAAATATACTTAAACTAAATCATATTCGGATATCTAAATATCTAGAAATCTGGGTTTTTTTCGATCGATTACGGATCGTTGTTTTACAGATCCAAAATTTTGAATATCCGATTTTTTGGATGGAATCCGATCCAATATCCTAAAATGCACGCCCCTAATAGACACTAGGTTCCCAAAACAGAACAAAAACGTAACGTTAGGTATCATATTTCCAAAAATAATAGTTGGGGTATTAAAACAGTAACACGAACATAGTTAAAGTACTAAATATGTAGTTTTTCCTATTTTTAATTATATGACTAAATCATTACTTTTAGGGGAAATGGCATTTATTATTAAACTTATAATCAAATAACATGTGGTATATTTGACCTTGTAATTTTTATGATTCGCTTTGCTTTGAGAATAGAAATCTTCTGATATTTTTCAGTGTCACTATTTATTCCCCACACTAAAAATTAGGTTCATGGTTTAGAGTTTGTAACCCCCTCGTCCCGGTCTGGCCGGATGACCGGTCCGAGTGGGCCACACGGGGAAAACCGAAGCGAAACCCGTTAAGGTTCCCCCTCGGTTAGCAACCCTAATTTTTTTTCTTTAACTTAATCTTTTCTAAAAGTTCATTTAAGTCCTATGTGATCAAACAACGGAACAACATACACGAGATAATCATTCGAACCCAAAACAACATTTAAACAGCCCAATTTTAATCTTTTAAACAGGCAGTTTCGAAACACCCTTGAGGCGTATCGAAACGCCTTGACCATGTCAACTGTTCCAGAGCCCTTATAAGGGGCCGTATCGAAATGGAGGTCAACCGTTCCAAAACGCCCTCAACGGTCAACTTCTCATGCTCAATGAGATTTTGACCGTTTCGAAACCTTCAGGCCCGTTTCGAAACGCCTTCATCTCGTCAATTTCTCAGAATTCCAGTAGCCAAAACGTTCCGAAACCCGTATCGGAACATGGGCTCTCAGAGGCCAAACCGTATCGAAACGTGTTCCGATACGGGGTCCCTGAAGCCTACCCGTTCTGAAACGACCCTTCCCGTTTCGAAACGCGGGCTGTCTGCAACCCTTGAAAACCAGATTTAGGCAAATTTCCACAAGTCTAAAGGTCCCATAGGACCCCTAAAGGCACACAACACCATCAAACAAAGTCTAGAAGCATACATCCTATGTCTAGCATGCTCGAACATGAACAAGGCATGGTTTTGAACAATCACTCATACATGGCAAATACTCAATAGAAACATGTCATGAAGAACATACTTGGAGACTTTTAAATAGACAAAAGATACCAATCATCACATATAGTTTTACATGCCATCAAACAAACTTAAACATCCATAGGGCATTCATCGTACAAGCATAAGGCAAGTTAAAACATGCTTACAACCCAAGTCAAGCATAAGCATCAAAATCATATATGAGTCTTACAAAGCTCATTCAAACACACCCTTGCCACATTGCTAGACTACTACATAATTAATAACCGTACTTGAGCAACAACTTGGAAAGCCCTTCTTGCCTTGCTCCGAGCTAACACCACGCTAATGATCTGCATTGTTGAAAATGAGAGCGTAAGCTATAAGCTTAGTGAGGATGCTCTAAAACCGAAAACATCAACAATGCAGGGTTCAAGCATGTATTCCCTAAGTCTCGTATCTAACATGCATAGATAATTTCACAAGTAGACCTAGCTAGTCTTTCAAGAGTCATGTATGGCATCTCACATCATATCAAGCTCGAACATCAATATCAACATCATATATTAACATCGTATATCACAATCATATGAACAAGTTTAATTGGCAACTATTAGTTACTCGGATGTGCGGATTTAATCTCAACAATCACTTTACCTCGGTGGGATTACACTCATCACCGGACCTTGCATGGGCGGGATTCCACTCATCACCACATGCCCTACGGATGGGATTCCACTCATCATCCCGTAGAATATATAATAGCTTCCGGTGGAATATTATATCACCGTACTCCTCCTTGATGACTTAACGCCATCAAGGCCACGTACGTTTTGACTCAATTTGTGTGCACACTAATCCTAATGATCGATCATTTACACCCGGTAAGTTAATTAGTGCCAATTTTCATTTACCACATCACATATCCATCAACCACATCTCATGCTCATCACATATACATGTCATGGTATACATGCACAAATTAACCACATATCACAAGAGCATAGATAGGCATGCACAATAGCATTTAATGGAAAACAATAGCTAAATTTAACAACTTGAATTCACATAGAAATGGCCTACCAAGCACATTTCAACTCACACATTTCACACACTCGAACCAAACTTTAAAAACGTGTTTAAAATCACTCACCGCCCATACTTAGCAACCAAAACAAGTCTCCTACAAGCCCGGATTCGATCCCAATGTTCCTTCGACGTCTCCTCTTGCTTCTAGCCAATAAAAAACACAACCATTATTCCCAATCAATGCTAAAATTCAGTCAACACTCAACTCTTGAGTCCAATCTAACTTCAACCAAATTTCCAACCAATTTAATCCCCCAAATATATCAATTTTCGTGCTCCCTCAAACCCTAGCTGAAATTTCCATTTTCAATCATCCAAAAGACCGCCAAAAGGTCCCAAAACATCCTCCTAACATATACTAACCATCAGCCCTCCAATTTCAACCTAAAACCCACCAAAAACCAAGTTTTAGACATCTCAAAATTTGCTTTAAGAACCCATTTCGGGTTTTCAACAAAACCCAACCATTTTGACATATAATGTACATTTTAATGTGAATAAACAAAAACCCAACTCCATATTTCAAAACAAAATGAGAATCTTCATAAAAACTCAAACTTTAACCAAACCCTAACATTTCAAAAGTTCATAGTTTTAAAATCTAAAGCCATAGATAGATAGAGAATGAAGAGGAGAGTTAGTAAATGTTTTTACCTCTCAAAATGGTCTTGAAATGAAGATGAGGTTCAATGGAATAGTAACTTTGAGCTTGGGAGAGTTTGAAGAAGGGGTTTGGGTTTCTAACGTTGGAAAGGGAGTGGGGAGAGAGAAGATGACAACTTTTTCTTGAAAGTGGTCTTGCTTTTATAATTCTTTTGGGTCAAATTACCTCTTTGGTCCCTCCCTTTTTTATTAAAGCCCAATTAGATCCTAATTAAGGTTGAATTAATTTAATTTAATTTTACCGAATCGAACCACAAACCCGACTAACTCCTAACCCCAAAACACGGGCGTTACAACTCTCTCCCACTTAAGGAATTTCGTCCCCGAAATTACCTGACTGAAAGAGATACGGAAACTGCTTTTTCATATCCTCCTTCCTCTCCCAAGTGGCCTCGTCCACACCTCGACGTTGCCACCTCACCTTCACTAACTCGATCGATCTACCCCGCAACACCTTACTGTCAGAAGCTAAAATCTCAACCGGTTCTTCCTCATAAGTCAAATCCGGATTCAATTCAATCTCCTCTACGGGCATAACATGTGACGGATCGGACCTATACTTACGGAGCATCGAAACATGAAATACATCGTGTATCTTCTCTAGCTCGGATGGCAAACGCAACTGATAAGCAACCGGACCAACCCTCTTCACAATCTCATACGGTCCTATGTATCTCGGACTCAACTTCCCTTTTCGGCTAAATCTCATCTCCTTCTTCCACGGAGACACTTTCAAGAATACCTTCTCACCCACTAAGAACTCAACTTCTTTCCTCTTCAAATCGGCATAGGACTTCTGCCTATCCGAAGCAGCCTTCAAACGATCACAAATCAATTTTACCTTGTCAGTTGTCCCCTTGAGCAAATCCGGCATAGGTAATAACTTCTGTCCCACTTCGGCCCAACAAACTGGAATTCTACACTTTCGGCCATACAAGGCCTCATACGGAGCCATCTGAATGCTCGACTGAAAGCTATTATTGTAAGCAAACTCTACTAGAGGCAAGTGCTTCTCCCACGTACCCTGAAAGTCAATGATACAACAACGCAACATATCCTCTAAGATCTGAATAACTCTCTCTGACTGACCATCTGACTGAGGATGATAAGACGTGTTGAAGTTCAAACGGGTACCCAAAGCTGTATGCAGACACTCCCAAAATCGAGACGTAAATCGCGGATCTCTATCTGACACAATGGACTTCGGCACACCATGCAGTCTAACAATCTCACCAATGTACAAATCGGCCAATCTGTCTAAAGTGTAAGTAGTGTTGACTGCCAAGAAGTGAGCACACTTCGTAAAACGATCTACTATCACCCAAACTGAGTTCTTCTTCGTAGGAGTCAAAGGCAAACCCGAAACAAAATCCATGGTGATGTTCTCCCATTTCCATTTCGGAATCCTCAACGGCTGTAACAAACCTGAGGGAACTTGATGTTCCGCCTTCACTCTCTGACACACTAAGCACTTACTCACATAGTCGGCTACATCTCTCTTCAAGCCAACCCAAAAGTACTCATTCTTCAAATCACGGTACATCTTCGTACTTCCAGGATGCATATCAAACGGACTACTGTGGGTTTCAGTCAAGATCGTACGTCTCAAGTCACTGTCCTCTGACACAACTATTCTATTCTTGAAACACAAAACCCCATCAGTACTGAAACTGTAGTCTGAAGATCTACCTTCGGCTATATCTTGCACGTGAGGTGCCAAAGATCTATCCAAGAGCTGTTTCTCTCAAATCAACTGACCTAAAGTAGGTCTAACCTGAAGTTCGGCTACCAAGCCACCATCACCGGACAAACTCAATCTAGCAAACATGGCTCTCAAGTCCACGACCATCTTCCTACTCAATGCATCGGCCACTACATTGGCCTTACCCGGATGGTACTCAATGGTAAGATCATAGTCTTTTAGCAACTCTTACCACCTACGCTGTCTGAGATTCAAATCTCGCTGAGTCATAATGTATTTCAAACTCTTGTGGTCGGTGTACACTGTGCATTTCTCACCGTACAAATAGTGCCTCCAAATCTAAAGAGCAAACACAACTGCAGCTAACTCTATGTCATGGGTCGGATAGTTGCGCTCATGGGTCTTCAACTGTCTTGAGGCATAAGTCACTACTCTCTTGTCTTGCATAAGAACACACCCTAGCCCTACGTAAGAAGCATCACTGTAAACTACATAGTCCTTCCCGAACTCTGGCTAAATCAAGATCGGTGCTTAGGTCAAAGCTTCTTTCAATTTCTCAAAGGCTCTCTGTCTTGCATCTGTCCATTCAAACTGAACACTCTTCTGAAGTAACTGTGTCAATGGAGCGGCTAACTTAGAGAAACCTTCTACGAATCTCCTATAGTATTCGGCTAAGCCCAGGAAGCTACGTACCTCTGTTACAGACTTTGGTTGCTTCCATTTCACAATGGCCTCAATCTTCTTCGGATCAACTCTAATCCCATCGGCTGACACTACATGTCCTAAGAAGACTACAGCTCGGATCCAGAATTCACACTTTCTTAGCTTCGCATACAACTGATGATCTAGCAAAGTCTTCAAAACTAGTCTCAAGTGTCGGTCATGGTCTTCTTCCGTTCGCGAATACACCAAGATGTCATCTATAAACACAACCACAAACTGATCTAGGTACTGATGAAAAATTCTATTCATCATATCCATAAAAGCAGCCGGTGCATTAGTCAACCCAAAAGGCATGACTAAGAACTCATAATGACCATATCTAGTCCTAAAGGTTGTCTTCGGTACATCAACCTCTCTTACCTTTAGCTGGTAGTAACCCGATCTCAAGTCAATCTTCGAAAAGACTGATGCTCCTCTCAACTGATCAAACAAGTCATCAATTCTAAGCAACGGATATTTATTCTTCACTGTCAACTGATTCAACTATCTGTAATCTATACACATTCTCATACTTCCATCTTTCTTCTTCACAAACAAAACTGGTGCACCCCAAGGTGAAGAACTAGGCCAAATAAAACCTCTATCTGTCAATTCTTGCAACTGAGTCTTCAACTCTTTCAATTCCTTCGGTGCCATGCGATACGGAGCAATCGAAACAGGAGCTGAATCAGAATAAGTCTCAATAGAGAACTCTATCTCTCTATCCGGTGGTAGCCCTGGCAACTCTTCCGGGAACACACTAGGAAAGTCACATACTGTCCGGATATCCCGAGGTCTAACCTCACTCATGTTAGGGTTCATCACATACGCCAAGTAAGCTTCACACCCCAACTCAACTAACTTCTTAGCCTTTAAAACTGAAACCACATTGGACAAGAACTTCACGTTCTCACCCACCACTACAATCTCATAGTCATCTGTGAGCCTCAAAGAAATTCTCTTAGTCTCAAAATCTATCCTAGCTCTATGCTCCGTGAGCCAGTCCATACCCAGAATTACATCAAAACCATAGAAAGGTAGTTCCATCATATCCACTGGAAACACATGTCCCTGAACCATCAACGGACACCTTCGGTACATCTTCCTAACCACTACCGTGTCCCCAAAGGAACTAGTAACACTAACTCCTACCTATAACATTTCACAAGGCAAATTCAAGGACTATGCATGCTCACTCAAAATGTAGGAATGTGTAGACCCAGAGTCAATCAAAGAAAGCAAACCCAAAGACTGTATCGAAAAGTTACCTGCGATCACATCGGTGTCATGCTGATCCCCACGCTGAGCGTAAACTATGGCCTGACCTCCGCCCTCCGGCTGAACTGCAACTACATGTGCTATGTTCCTCTGACCATCGTTCCTCGGCTGGAAGTTACCTCTACCGCGCCTGCGGCCTCTCTGAAAGTCATTGGCTCTAGCAGGAGCCTGAGCTGGTGCCTGTCCCACCTGATGTGGACAGTCACGTCTGATATGGTCTCTAGCCCCGCAACTCCAACACGAGTGGAAATTTCCCCAACACTCACTGGTGTGGTTCCTCCCGCAAGTAGCACATGTGGGCAACTTCCCACCAGCTCTCTGGCCCTGTTGGCCCCTACCGTGGTTACCGCCACCATGCCTATGATCATAATGATGTCTGTTATCCCGATGCCTCTTGGAATCACCTCTATCAAAGTTACTGGACTTCTTACCCGAACTAGAACCACCAGACCGCTTG
The DNA here is from genome assembly GCA_030270665.1 of Hibiscus trionum. NCBI lineage: Eukaryota > Viridiplantae > Streptophyta > Magnoliopsida > Malvales > Malvaceae > Hibiscus > Hibiscus trionum. The sequence continues at coordinate 23,737,146 of BSYR01000006.1, read as the reverse complement.
GTCAAGCTCAAACTGTTCTCTAAGTCCTTGGCCCTCGCGACCAAGACATCAAAATCAGTGTAGTCTGAAGCTAGAGTATATGTATTGATCTCTTCACTCAGCCCATAACGAAAACGGTTACAACGTTCCACCTCAGTAGGAACAAGCTCAGGTGCATACTGACTCAGTCTGACGAATCGAATCTCATAATCGGTCACGGTCATACTCCCCTGAAGCAAAGCCATGAACTCCCTCTTCCTCTCATCGAGGTATCGCAGACCCAGATACTTCTTACGGAATGCTGACTCAAAGAACTCCCAAGTAATCTCAGCCTCATCCATACCCGAAGTGACGGTGACCCACCAGGTGTAGGCATCACCCTGAAGCAAGGACTCAACACATCCTAACTTGCGTTCACCAGTACATCCCATCTGAGCAAGGATACGGACAGTCTTCTCAAACCACAACTCGGATCTCTCTAGAGTAGACCCTCGGAACTCTTCGGCCTCTAAACCATGGAGTCTCTCTAATGGCAAACTAGTGCCCTCACCCTGATGGCGTGCTGCTGCCTGACCCCCAGCTACTGCAGCCTGGAATGCCCCGGCTATCGCCTGAACCAAGGGAGCTAAGTCTATCCCGGCCGGTCCTTGGGCACCTTGGCCTCCTTGAGGTCCCCCTCCTTCGGCCCCGGCCTCACCTTGGGCACCTTGGCCTCCTTGAGGATGTGGTGGTGGTGGAGGTGGTGGAGGAGCTCCAACTCCAACCACAGGCTCTCCCACTTGAGCCTCAACTCTAACTACTGGCTCAACTCCTGGAGCCGCTGCCCGTGGTTCCGGTCGAACCATCCTAGGCCTCCCATGTGGTCTCATGATACGGCTAGCAATGTAACCCCCTCATCCCGGTCTGGTCGGATGACCGGTTCAAGTGGGCCACACGGGGAAAACCGAAGCAAAACCCGTGAAGGTTTCCCCTCGGTTAACGACCCTAAAATTTTCTTTTTATTTTATCTTGTCTATAGGCATAATTAAAACCTATATGAAGCACATCAGCGGAAAATACAAACACTGAAACATACACCGACCAACGAACACATCAAACAACTCATTTTAGCCCTTTACAGCAGGCCGTTTCGAAACGCCCTTAGGGTGTTCCGAAACGCCTTGACTAAGTCAACAGGCCAGGGTCAACCATAAGGTGACCGTTTCGAAACAGGGGAGACCCGTATCGAAACGACCTTGACGGTCAATTTCTCGTGGTCAACGAGATTTGACCGTTTCGAAACATCAAAGGCCCGTTTCGGAACGCCTTTATCTCGTCAAATTCTCAAAATTCCAGTAGCCAAAATGTTCCGAAACGACCCTCATCCGTTTCGAAACGGCAGGCCAAATGCAAAGGGACCGTTCCGAAACGGGATGGCCCATTCCGAAACGCCCCCTGTCTGCAGACTCGTTTTGGTTGTTTTAAGGCACTAGGGTGCCCCAAAACACCACCAAACACACTCCAACCATAAGACACATAAACTCAAGGCATCCCAACAATTAAAGCATGTTTCAACAAGATTAAAACAAGTCTAACAATAAGGCAAGACCTCACAAGACATGCATTCATTCACATCATTCAAGCATAAAGGCAACTCCTAAGGCATATGGCCAACTTTCAAAAGAGCAATTTAGGCATGAGTTAACATTCATCATGGCAATACCAACCATACAAAAGCAAGGCATCAAGGAGTCTAAACATGCTCCTAACAACCTACAACAATCCAACAAAACATTACATGTCCCATTGCTCACACTATTACATATCCAAATATTTAAAAATTCATACTTGAAGAACTCAAGGCTAACAACCACACTTGGAGCCTTCCACTTGCGCAAGCAACCCACGAACTAAGGATCTGCAATGTTGAACAAAGAGAGCGTAAGCAATGATGCTTAGTGAGGGTAAGCTCTAAAAACAAACCTCAACATTGCAGGGTCCGAGCACGATCTAGCCAAGGCATTTTACAAACATACCAAGGATCCACAAGAGCCACATGATAAGATGCATGAGCAATATATACAAGTAAGTATCATGATCAACAAGCTCTAACTTCCTCAACATAAATAGCCACATTAAGCATCCAAATAAGGATCATTTATCACAGCACATTGATACAATTATCAATCAACATTGGCACCTAGCTATGACTCAAATACGCGGATAACCGTTGGAACTCACTTCCAACAACACAACCATTACCTGACGGTGGGATTACACTCATCACCGGTCTCGCGGAGGGGATTCCACTCATCCTCACGCCCCGTCGATGGGATTCCACTCATCACCGACTATATTTAAATACAATTTCCGGGCGTACCCGTACTCCTCCTTGGTGACTCAACGCCACCAAGGCCACACGCGACTTTTGACTCATGTGTACACACTAACATCCTAATGATCGATCATTTGTATTTAAGTATACTAGTACCAATATTTTACTCATTCCACATTACTCATTTCAATCATTTCCGTGCTTAGCACGTACTCACCATGAACACGATCATGAACCATTACCATGCATGCTTTAAGCATTACAAATCATGTCTCATCTCACATGTATAACACAAATATACATAAGCATTCATATCACATTTCATACGAGACATACACAACCATATAAATGAGTTCATCCCAAGTCTCTAGATCAAGTTTAGGATTAGGCTACCACCCCAATCCTAACTCTAGGTGGGTCTACCAAGCCCAACCTAGTCCATACACTCGAACCAACTATTTTAAAACCAAGTAAAACATTTAACCACTCACCTAAGCTTCCAAGCTCAAGACCAAGCAAGCAACAACCTTCAACTTCCCGGATTCACTTCCGATGCTTCACCGATGCCCAAACTTGACTCTAATCAATCCCAAACACAAACAAAACATCCACAATCAAAATCTTGTCATCGAAACTAACCCGGAACACAATTCAAACATTAAGCTCAACATTTCAAGCCAAGAACCCTCTCATGCTCCCCATTTTCGTGCAGCCACAAAACCCAGCAATTAACTCCTAATTCCAATATCCAACTTGCCATCTAATACACTCAAAACAACCCTCAAACATCACCTAAACATCAGCCCTCAAGATTCCACCCAAAACAGCCCCAAAAGACACTTTAAAACCCTCCAAAAACCCCAAGTTTACCCAAATCCGAAAATTGGTCGAAATCATTTGAAATTCACATATGTAGTATCATTTGGCTCCTATATTCCATAACTAACCATAACAAATCAAAATATTAAGTTTAGCTACACAAAGGCACCATTTTTAATCAAGATTTCCAAAACTTCCATTTTCCAAAACCTTTATGAAAATGAAAAAGAAGAGTACTTTCATGAAGGGGAAGATGAGGAGAAGTCAAAAATGCTATTACCTTTCAAAACGGAGTTGAAGTGAAGAAGAGAGGTGATGGAACAGTAGCTTGGTAGAGAGCTCTTCCCTTTCCCGTTGGTGAAGAAGAGAGTGAATAGGAGAAATGTGTGTTTTATGGTATAAAGGGGATTTAAATTAGAAAGGGGTAAATTACAAAAAGGCCATTTATGAATGGCTATTCTCTTGTTTTAAAAGTAGCTCTTCTCTATTGAAATTAAATCAATTTGGTCCCACTTAAATGTTTATTTGAAACCCGAAATTTTAAAAGAATCATTTTAGTTATAAAACTGAGCCCAATTAATATTAAAATATTATTTTCACCTAACCCCTAAACCCGGGTGTTACAACTCTCCCCCACTTAAGGAATTTCGTCCCCGAAATTACCTGGTGGAAACAAATACAGAAACTGCTCAACCATATCTGCTTTTCTCTCCCACGTGGCCTCTTCCACACCTCTATGTCTCCACAACACCTTGACCAACTCTATGGTCTTGCCACGCAACACCTTGCTATCAGAAGCAAGTATCTCAACGGGCTCTTCATTATAGGACAAATCTGGATTTAACTCTATCTCCTCAACGGGCATCACATGAGAAGGATCCGATCTATATCTCCTAAGCATAGACACATGAAAGACATCATGGATCTTTTCTAACTCAGAAGGTAACCTCAAACGATAAGCTACAGGCCCAATCCGCTCAACAATCTCATACGGACCAATGAACCTCGGACTCAACTTGCCCTTCCGGCCAAATCTCATTACCTTCTTCCACGGAGATACTTTCAGAAATACTTTCTCACCCACTGAGTACTCAACCTCTTTCCTCTTCAAATCTGCATAGGACTTCTGACGATCGGAAGCTGCTTTCAAGCGGTCACATATCAACTTTACTTTGTCGGTAGTTCCCTTAAGCAAGTCTGGCATAGGTAACAATCTCTGACCTGTCTCAGCCCAACAAATCGGAGTCATACACCGTCTACCATACAAAGCCTCATAAGGTGCCATCTGAATGCTAGACTGATAACTGTTGTTGTAAGCAAACTCAACTAACGGTAAGTGCTTCTCCCAAGAACCCTGGAAGTCAATCACACAACAACGAAGCATATCCTCTAGAATCTGTATCACTCGCTCTGACTGCCCATCGGACTGAGGATGGTAAGACGTGCTGAAATGCAAACGGCTACCTAAAGCACTATGCAAGCAACCCCAGAACCTCGAAGTGAATCTAGGATCCCTATCTGAAACAATAGACTTCGGAACTCCATGAAGTCTCACAATCTCACGGATGTACAAGTTTGCCAACTTGTCTAAGGAATCCGTAGTGTTCACTACTAAGAAGTGAGCACACTTAGTGAACCTATCAACAATCACCCAAACTGAGTTCTCCTTCGAAGGAGACAAAGGCAACCCCGATACGAAGTCCATGGTGATCCTCTCCCATTTCCATTCCGGAATCTTCAAAGGCTGTAGCAAACCTGAAGGAACCTGATGTTCTGCCTTCACTCTCTGACAAACCATACAACGGCTCACATACTCGGCTACATCTCTCTTCAAACCAACCCAGAAGTAATCATTCTTCAAATTTCTGTACATTTTGGTACTACCCGAATGCATAGAAAAGGGACTCGAATGTGCTTCACTCAAAATCTGACGTCTCAACTCAACATCTTCCGGTACAACAATTCTATCTCTAAAGCACAACAAACTCTCACCACTGAAACTATACTCAGTCAGTCTTCCTTCGGCTATGTCTTGAACATGAGGATCTAGGCTCGCATCTTGCAACTGTTTCTCTCTAATCAACTGAATCAAAGAAGGCTTCACTTGCAACTCGGTGATCAAACCACCATCATCGGACACACTCAATCTAGCAAACATAGCTCTCAACTCAACGGCCACTTTTCTACTCAAAGCATCGGCTACTACATTTGCTTTACCCGGATGGTACTCAATGGTAAAATCATAATCCTTTAGCAACTCTAACCACCTTCTCTGCCTCAAGTTCAACTCTTTCTGTGTCATCAGATACTTCAAGCTCTTGTGATCGGTGTAAACAATACACTTCTCACCATACAAATAGTGACGCCAAATCTTCAATGCAAACACCACTGCGGCTAGCTCTATGTCATGAGTAGGATAGTTCTTCTCATGAATCTTCAACTGTCTAGAAGCATAAGCAACAACTCTCCTATCTTGCATCAGAACACATCCTAAGCCTACGTAGGAAGCATCACTGTAGATCACAAACTCCTTACCTGAAATAGGTTGCACTAACACTGGAGCATTCGTCAAAGCTTCTTTCAATTTCTCAAAAGCCTTCTGTCTTGCATCTGACCATTCAAACTTAACTCCCTTTTGCAACAATTTAGTCAAAGGAGCAGCTACCCTAGAGAAGCCATCAACAAACCTCCTATAGTAACCGGCTAATCCTAGGAAACTCCTAATCTCAGTCACGGACTTAGGTTGTTTCCACTCAACAATGGCCTCAATCTTCGATGGATCAACACGGATACCTTCGGCCGAAACAACATGGCCAAGAAACACAATCTCTCGAATCCAGAACTCACACTTACTAAGCTTCGCATACAACTGATTGCTCAACAATCTCTGTAAAACAAATCCCAAGTGCTCATCATGCTCTTCTTCTGTCTTCGAGTACACAAGTATATCATCAATGAAGACAACTACAAAACGATCTAGATAGTCCCTGAAAATTTTGTTCATCATGTCCATGAATGCTGCCGGTGCATTCGTGAGCCCAAATGGCATCACAAGAAACTCATAGTGACCATATCTAGTCCTAAAAGCTGTCTTCGGAACATCACACTCTTTCACCTTCAACTGATAGTACCCGGATCTCAAATCTATCTTCGAGAACACTGAAGCACCTCTAAACTGATCAAACAAATCATCTATACGAGGCAACGGATACTTGTTCTTCACAGTCATCTGATTCAACTGTCTATAGTCAATGCACATGCGCATACTACCATCTTTCTTTTTCACAAACAACACGGGAGCACCCCCACGGAGAACTACTAGGCCTAATGAAACCACAGTCTAATAATTCTTGCAACTGACTCTTCAATTCTTTCAACTCTTTCGGAGCCATGCGGTACGGAGCTATCGAAACTGGATTAGACCCTGAAACTGTCTCAATCACAAACTCAACATCTCTGTCAGGAGGCAAACCCGGCAACTCTTCAGGAAACACATCCGGAAAGTCACACACCGTTCTGATATCTTTCGGTCTAGCTTCACTCATATCCGGATTCATAACATAAGCTAAATAAGCCCCACATCCAGAGTCCATCAACCTATGAGCCTCTAAAGCTGACGCCACATTAGACAAGAACTTAATGTTCTCGCCTACTACTACTACTACCTCGTAGTCATCAGAAAGCTTCAAAGAAATTCTCTTTGTCTCAAAATCCACACTAGCCCGATGCTCAACCAACCAGTCCATACCCAGAATAATATCAAAACCATAGAAGGGAAGTTCCATCATATCAACTGAGAACACATGACCTTGAATCTTCAGTGGACACCTCCTATACATACGTCTAACCACAACTGTCTCACCAAAAGAACTAGTAACATGCGTACATACATCTAAGATCTCAACAGGGATATCTAACTTCTGTGCATGCTCACTCAAAATGTAGGAATGCGTAGAACCCGAATCAACCAAAGAAAGCAAAGACATAGACTGTAACTCAAAATTACCTGCTATCACATCGGTGTCGTTCCCGGCCTCTCTCTGAGCATAAACTCTCGTTGGTCCTCCTGCCTCTGGCTGTACAGCCACAACATGAGCAAGGTTCCTCTGAGCATCTCCCCTAGGTGCATCAGCCCTAGGCTGGAAGTAGCCACGACCGCGCCCACGGCCTCTCTGAAAATCATTCGCTCTCGCAGGAGCCTGAGCAATGTTTGGTGCCTGAGCCGCCTGATGCGGACACTCCCTCCTAAAGTGGTCCCTCGAACCACAGTTCCAACAAGCATGGAAGTTACCCCAGCACTCACCAGTGTGCTGTCTCCCACAACGGGTACACTCGGGCAAACGCCCTCCTCCTCTATGGCCCTGATGGCCTCTACCATGGTGGCCATTGCCACGTCTCTGATCAAACTGATGTCCGCCACCTCTGTGCCTCTTGGCATCTCTACCATCAAAGTGGTTATGCCTCTTGCCAGAACTAGAACCATCAGCTCGTTTGGCCGAACCCAAACTATGCTCCAAATCCTTGGCCCTCGCGACCAACACATCAAAGTCTGAGTAGTCAGAAGCCAACGTGTACCTCTTGACCTCTTCATTCAATCCATAGCGGAATCGGTTACAGCGTTCCACTTCAGTAGGAACTAACTCTGGAGCATACCGACTCAAGCGAACAAAACGGATCTCATAATCAGTCACAGAAGCATCTCCCTGAGTAAGAGCCATGAACTCTCGCTTCTTCTCACCCAAGTACCTCGGTCCCAAGTACCTCTTTCTGAAAGCAAACTCAAAGAAATCCCAATCTATCTCGGCCTCTGGAACCCCAGAAGTAATGGTGACCCACCAGGTGTAGGCATCACCCTGAAGCAATGAGATCACACAACCCAATCTACGTGCGCCCGTACAACCCATCTGAGCCAAGATACGAACTGTCTTCTCCAACCACAACTCCGATCTCTCTGGAGTAGACCCTCTAAACTCCTCGGCTCCCAAGCTACGGAGCCTCTCCAAAGGTAGACTAGCATTATCACACCTAGGCTGAGCTGCAGCCTGAGCTCCCGCAACTGCGGCCTGGAAAGCTCCCGCTATCGCTTGTACTAGCGGAGTCATGTCAATTCCAGCTGGACCTTGGCCACCTTGGCCACCTTGAGGTCCATCTCCTCCGGCTCCATCTTCACCTCCAGCTCCAGGTGGTGGAGGCGGTGGTGGTGGAGGTGGCGGTGGAGCGCCAACTCCCGCGGCCACCGGCCCTTCCAGATGAGCCTCCACACCGACAGCCGGCTCAATAGGAGCCGCAACCCGTGGTTCCTGACGAACCACTCTCGTTCTACCTCTCGGTCTAGACATCGCTCTCACAAATATCAACTACAACCACAACAACAAAACATACAAGTTGGGTTAGCAAGGCAAGGCTTCCAAGTGTTCAAGTACGTTCCCTCACTAAAAACAAAATCATTTTCCAATGTAATAGTAGCAATGGGACTCACACACACATGCTTTGAATAAAACAAGCAACATACTTGTCAAACAAGCAATCATTCTTACAAGCAAGCAAACACCGTGTATATCAAGCAAAAACTTGAACTTACCTCACTTACCTGCCCAAGGTCTCGGTAACCTTAGGCTCTGATACCAACAAGTGTAACCCCCTCGTCCCGGTCTGGTCGGATGACCGGTTCAAGTGGGCCACACGGGGAAAACCGAAGCAAAACCCGTGAAGGTTTCCCCTCGTTTAACGACCCTAAAATTTTCTTTTTATTTTATCTTGTCTATAGGCATAATTAAAACCTATGTGAAGCACAGCAGTGGAAAATACAAACATTGAAACATACACCGACCAACGAACACATCAAACAGCTCATTTTAGCCCTTTACAGCAGGCCGTTTCGAAACGCCCTTAGGGTGTTCCGAAACGCCTTGACTAAGTCAACAGGCCAGGGTCAACCATAAGGTGACCGTTTCGAAACAGTGGAGACCCGTATCGAAACGACCTTGACGGTCAATTTCTCGTGGTCAACGAGATTTGACCGTTTCGAAACATCAAAGGCCCGTTTCGGAACGCCTTTATCTCGTCAAATTCTCAAAAATCCAGTAGCCAAAATATTCAGAAACGACCCTCATCCGTTTCGAAACGGCAGGCTAAATGCAAAAGGACCGTTCCGAAACGGGATGGCCCATTCCGAAACGCCCCCTGTCTACAGACTCGTTTTGGCTGTTTTAAGGCACTAGGGTGCCCCAAAACACCACCAAACACACTCCAACCATAAGACACATAAACTCAAGGCATCCCAACAATTAAAGCATGCTTCAACAAGATTAAAACAAGTCTAACACTAAGGCAAGACCTCACAAGACATGCATTCATTCACATCATTCAAGCATAAAGGCAACTCCTAAGGCATATGGCCAACATTCAAAAGAGCAATTTAGGCATGAGTTAACATTCATCATGGCAATACCAACCATACAAAAGCAAGGCATCAAGGAGTCTAAACATGCTCCTAACAACCTACAACAATCCAACAAAACATTACATGTCCCATTGCTCACACTATTACATATCCAAACATTTAAAAATCCATATACTTGAAGCACTCAAGGCTAACAACCACACTTGGAGCCTTCCACTTGCGCAAGCAACCCACGAACTAAGGATCTGCAATGTTGAACAAAGAGAGCGTAAGCAATGATGCTTAGTGAGGGTAAGCTCTAAAAACAAACCTCAACATTGCAGGGTCCGAGCACGATCTAGCCAAGGCATTTTACAAACATACCAAGGATCCACAAGAGCCACATGATAAGATGCATGAGCAATATATACAAGTAAGTATCATGATCAACAAGCTCTAACTTTCTCAACATAAATAGCCACATTAAGCATCCAAATAAGGATCATTTATCACAGCACATTGATACAATTATCAATCAACATTGGCACCTAGCTATGACTCAAATACGCGGATAACCGTTGGAACTCACATCCAACAACACAACTCATCACCGGTCTCGCGGAGGGGATTCCACTCATCCTCACGCCCCGTCGATGAGATTCCACTCATCACCGACTATATTTAAATACAATTTTTGGGCGTACCCGTACTCCTCCTTGGTGACTCAACGCCACCAAGGTCACGTGCGACTTTTGACTCATGTGTACACACTAACATCCTAATGATCGATCATTTGTATTTAAGTATACTAGTGCCAATATTTTACTCATTCCACATTACTCATTTCAATCATTTCCGTGCTTAGCACGTACTCACCATGAACACAATCATGAACCATTACCATGCATGCTTTAAGCATTACAAATCATGTCTCATCTCACATGTATAACACAAATATACATAAGCATTCATATCACATTTCATACGAGACATACACAACCATATAAATGAGTTCATCCAAAGGCTCTAGATCAAGTTTAGGATTAGGCTACCACCCCAATCCTAACTCTAGGTGGGTCTACCAAGCCCAACCTAGTCCATACACTCGAACCAACTATTTTAAAACCAAGTAAAACATTTAACCACTCACCTAAGCTTCCAAGCTCAAGACCAAGCAAGCAACAACCTTCAACTTCCCGGATTCACTTCCGATGCTTCACCGATGCCCAAACTTGACTCTAATCAATCCCAAACACAAACAAAACATCCACAATCAAAATCTTGTCATCGAAACTAACCCGGAACACAATTCAAACATTAAGCTCAACATTTCAAGCCAAGAACCCTCTCATACTCCCCATTTTCGTGCAGCCACAAAACCCAGCAATTAACTCCTAATTCCAATATCCAACTTGCCATCTAATACACTCAAAACAACCCTCAAACATCACCTAAACATCAGCCCTCAAGATTCCACCCAAAACAGCCCCAAAAGACACTTTAAAACCCTCCAAAAACCCCAAGTTTACCCAAATCCGAAAATTGGTCGAAATCATTTGAAATTCACATATGTAGTATCATTTGGATCCTATATTCCATAACTAACCATAACAAATCAAAATATTAAGTTTAGCTACACAAAGGCACCATTTTTAATCAAGATTTCCAAAACTTCCATTTTCCAAAACCTTTATGAAAATGAAAAAGAAGAGTACTTTCATGAAGGGGAAGATGAGGAGAAGTAAAAAATGCTATTACCTTTCAAAACGGAGTTGAAATGAAGAAGAGAGGTGATGGAACAGTAGCTTGGTAGAGAGCTCTTCCCTTTCCCGTTGGTGAAGAAGAGAGTGAATAGGAGAAATGGGTGTTTTATGGTATAAAGGGGATTTAAATTAGAAAGGGGTAAATTACAAAAAGGCCATTAATGAATGGCTATTCTCTTGTTTTTAAAGTAGCTCTTCTCTATTGAAATTAAATCAATTTGGTCCCACTTAAATGTTTATTTGAAACCCGAAATTTTAAAAGAATCATTTTAGTTATAAAACTGAGCCCAATTAATATTAAAATATTATTTTTACCTAACCCCTAAACCCGGGTGTTACAAACAAGGTAATAACTACAACCACAAACAAATAGGGATTACGTTAGCCAAAGCAAGGGTCCAATAGTGCTCAAGTACTCCATTTACCAAAAATCTTTTTAAATTAAGTAATAGTAGCAATGGGCACACACTCTACACCAGACACAACAACTCATGCTTCAAAACATCATACGAACAGTCAAACATCAAGATTTCATGGCAAGGCATGCATTGAACAACACAATCACTTAACATATCAAGCTTACCTCACTTACCTGCCCGAGGTCTAGGTAACGTCAGTCTCTGATACCAACAAATGTAACCCCCTCGTCCCGGTCTGGCCGGATGACCGGTCCGAGTGGGCCACACGGGGAAAACCGAAGTGAAACCCGTTAAGGTTCCCCCTCGGTTAGCAACCCTAATTTTTTTCTTTAACTTAATCTTTTGTAAAAGTTCATTTAAGTCCTATGTGATCAAACAGCGGAACAACATACACGAGATAATCATTCGAACCCAAAGCAACATTTAAACAACCCAATTTTAATCTTTTAAACAGGCCGTTTCGAAACACCCTTTAGGCGTATCGAAACGCCTTGACCAGGTCAACTGTCCCAGAGCCCTTATAAGGGGCCGTATCAAAACGGAGGTCAACCGTTTCGAAACGCCCTCAACGGTCAACTTCTCGTGGTCAACGAGATTTTGACCGTTTCGAAACCTTCAGGCCCGTTTCGAAACGCCTTCATCTCGTCAATTTCTCAGAATTCCAGTAGCCAAAACGTTCTGAAACCCGTATCGGAACAGTGGCTCTCAGAGGCCAAACCGTATCGAAACGCGTTCCGATACGGGGTCCCTGAAGCCTACCCGTTCCGAAACGACCCTTCCCGTTTCGAAACGCGGGCTGTCTGCAACCCTTGAAAACCAGATTTAGGCAAATTTCCACAAGTCTAAAGGTCCCATAGGACCCCTAAAGGCACACAACACCATCAAACAAAGTCTAGAAGCATACATCCTATGTCTAGCATGCTCGAACATGAACAAGGCATGGTTTTGAACAATCACTCATACATGGCAAATACTCAATAGAAACATGTCATGAAGAACATACTTGAAGACTTTTAAATAGACAAAAGATACCAATCATCACATATAGTTTTACATGCCATCAAACAAACTTAAACATTCATAAGGCATTCATCGTACAAGCATAAGGCAAGTTAAAACATGCTTACAAACCAAGTCAAGCATAAGCATCAAAATCATATATGAGTCTTACAAAGCTTATTCAAACACACCCTTGCCACATTGCTAGACTACTACATAATTAATAACCGTACTTGAGCAACAACTTGGAAATCCCTTCTTGCCTTGCTCCGAGCTAACACCACGCTAATGATCTGCATTGTTGAAAATAAGAGCGTAAGCTATAAGCTTAGTGAGGATGCTCTAAAACCGAAAACATCAACAATGCAGGGTTCAAGCATGTATTCCCTAAGTCTCGTATCTAACATGCATAGATAATTTCACAAGTAGACCTAGCTAGTCTTTCAAGAGTCATGTATGGCACCTCACATCATATCAAGCTCGAACATCAATATTAACATCATATATTAACATCGTATATCACAATCATATGAACAAGTTTAATTGGCCATTATTAGTTACTCGAATGTGCGGATTTAATCTCAACAATCACTTTACCTCGGTGGGATTACACTCATCACCGGACCTTGCATGGGCGGGATTCCACTCATCACCACATGCCCTACGGATGGGATTCCATTCATCATCCCGTAGAATATATAATAGCTTCCGGTGGAATATTATATCACCATACTCCTCCTTGATGACTTAACGCCATCAAGGCCACGTACGTTTTGACTCAATTTGTGTGCACACTAATCCTAATGATCGATCATTTACACCCGGTAAGTTAATCAGTGCCAATTTTCATTTACCACATCACATATCCATCAACCACATCGCATGCTCATCACATATACATGTCATGGTATACATGCACAAATTAACCACATATCACAAGAGCATAGATAGGCAAGCACAATAGCATTTAATGGAAAACAATAGCTAAATTTAACAACTTGAATTCACATAGAAATGGCCTACCAAGCACATTTCAACTCACACATTTCACACACTCGAACCAAACTTTAAAAACGTGTTTAAAATCACTCACCGCCCTTTCTTAGCAACCAAAACAAGTCTCCTAGAAGCCCGGATTCGATCCCAATGTTCCTTCGACGTCTCCTCTTGCTTCTAGCCAATCAAAAACACAACCATTATTCCCAATCATTGCTAAAATTCAGTCAACACTCAACTCTTGAGTCCAATCTAACTTCAACCAAATTTCCAACCAATTTAATCCCCCAAATATATCAATTTTCGTGCTCCCTCAAACCCTAGCTGAAATTTCCATTTTCAATCATCCAAAAGACCCCCTAAAGGTCCCAAAACATCCTCCTAACATATACTAACCATCAGCCCTCCAATTTCAACCTAAAACCCACCAAAAACCAAGTTTTAGACATCTCAAAATTTACTTTAAGAACCCATTTCGGGTTTTCAACAAAACCCAACCATTTTGACATATAATTTACATTTTAATGTGAATAAACAAAAACCCAACTCCATATTTCAAAACAAAATGAGAATCTTCATAAAAACTCAAACTTTAACCAAACCCTAACATTTCAAAAGTTCATAGTTTTAAAATCTAAAGCCATAGATAGATAGAGAATGAAGAGGAGAGTTAGAAAATGTTTTTACCTCTCAAAATGGTCTTGAAATGAAGATGAGGTTCAATGGAATAGTAACTTTGAGCTTGGGAGAGTTTGAAGAAGGGATTTCGGTTTCTAACGTTGGAAAGGGAGTGGGGAGAGAGAAGATGACAACTTTTTTCTTAAAAGTGGTCTTGCTTTTAAAATTCTTTTGGGTCAAATTACCTCTTTGGCCCCTCCACTTTTTATTAAAGTCCAATTAGATCCTAATTAAGGTTGAATTGATTTAATTTAATTTTACCGACTCAAACCACAAACCCAACTAACTCCTAACCCCAAAACACGGGCGTTACAGAGTTTATAGTTAGTGTTTAGAGAATTTATAGTTATTGTATTTTTAGTATAGAGTGTAGGGTTTAAGATCTAGAATTTAGGGTTATGGTTTGGAATTTAATTTTTTAGTGTTGAGGCATGAAAATGGGCACCGAAAAGGGACATATGATTTTTATCCTTGCTTTGGAACCCAATGGGTTTATATTTTTTTTAGTTTTCTCAAGGTGTCCACTAGAGTAAGTCCAATGACTAATCATTTCGCATTCTGTTGGCTCATATAAAGGGCGGACACTGAACACAAATTTTAAAGTGTTACTCTTCAATTAGTATTTTTGAAGGGCGTAAATTTAAATGTGTTAAAATATAATCATATTTATTTAAAATTTAATATTATAAATAATTTAAATATTACATCCAAAAAGTCTATGCATATACGTAAAATCCTATACCATATTGAATTGAATGTTTTTCAATAAAATACTATATTTCATCATTAAAAAAGTATTGCAATGCGAGAAATACCTTAAGTTCGAAAAACAATTTTCACAACTATATAAATTCATTTGATATATCTTATGAATTTTGAATTAACATGTCGTATACGTTCAAAACTAAGGTTTCGGTTTTTATTGTTGCGCCCAAATTTTCGTTGTGTGTTTAATTTTGCAGTGGTAGAATTGATTTTTAGATGTGATTTTATAGAATTGATTTTGTGTATAATTGATTTTAAAGTAACGTTATTTATGTTTGGGAGTTTTTTTTTTTAAATCATGATTGTATAAAAATATAGTGTAAAAATCACGACGAAACGCAAAAGTTACTTCTACTTTCCTTTTCTCAAAATCACGTTTGGAGTCTAAAATCACGTTTTGGTTTTGCGTTCGGGGTCCAAAAATCCCGATTGAACGGTAAAATATGTCTCGGTCATCGTGCCAACATGTTTGGATCTAAATATCCAAACGTGATTTTGAGAAAAACAATGTAGAAGTAGCTTTTACATTTCGTCGTGATTTTTACATTATATTTTTATACAATCGTGATTTTTAAGAAAAAAATAAACATAAATCACGTTACTTTAAAATCAGTTATACACAAAATTAATTTTATAAAATCACGATGATCCAAAATCAATTTTATCAGCGTAAAACCAAACACACAACACAAGACATTAAAATAGTGGGCAAACGCCTGTTAGGTATCCAACCGTTGGTTCAAGAAAAGGCTGGACAAATGCCTGTTTAGATTGCTAAACTCAACCAAAAACACAGCATAACTCGTGTTTAAAAAAAAAGTAAGAAATCAAATTATTTCGAACCTTCTCTTATTAGTTGATCTCAATGGGAATTGACTTGGGAATTTCAAGTAAATCGTTGATCCGCATGGTATTTAACTATACTAATTCATCTATAAGTTCACTAAATTGAAATATTATGACGTTAAAAATTATACAAATATTGATCGATGTTTTTTAACACATAAAGTGTTGCCTTTTAATCTAATTTACCTTTTTTTTAAGTAAATGACATATAATTGGGAGATGTGGCATGCATAAATTATTGAAATTTTATGACGTTAAAATATTATGTAACAAATCACTTATCAACTTTTGGTATAATTATCATTATGTGGTATATTGGTTGATTAATTCAAATCGAATATTGCAGTAAGTCATTTTGGGATGACCCTTCCAATTCACTTTGTTTCATTCACAATCATAGAATATGAATTTCTTACCTTATTTTAGGGATCCAGTGTTACATTCCACTAGATTATCTGGTTGCCGGTAAATTACACATCATCCTTGAATATATAATATAAATGCAATTACATAACATGTATAAACAAAATTGTTATATTTATTTTTTTATCAATATATTATTTTGATAACTTCTTTTATAAAAAAAATATTTTTCTCTAATAAAATATTTATGATGTATATTCCTTTAAAAGATTTATTTCCCTTTACTTTGTATAATATTATTTTTTAAAAAAAAATTCTTATATATTTCATGTTTAAAAAAATATTACATTTATATTTTCTTAAAATGTATTTATGATTTTTATTATATAAGATAAAATAGTTAAAGCTGATCAAAAGAGAGAGAAAACTAGTTGAAAATTCAAACATTTAATATATTTTAATGTGTGCATGCAATTAATTTGTTCATCGCACGAACATACAAATTAGTACCATGCAATCTATGTTGTATCTTGTTTATTAATTTTGTAATTTCCATCTTTCTTGCTCCTTTGACGAGTTAATTTCGCTTTATTGTACATATTAGCATAAGTGTTCTTTTCATATTAATGGATTTTTAATAAGACTCGTGTTAATATTTCATTATTAATAAAAAATTAGTACCATACAATATGTATTAAAATAAATTAAAACATTTCATCAACTTCTTTGTTTGGTAAATATATAACTTTTGTAAGACAAATTAAAAAAAAAACTCTTGTAATGAATATAAATATAAACATACTAATATAAAATTTAAATAGTTTTATTCGCTTTTTTAGGTACAATTAATACTTTAATAATATAATCACCAATTTATTGATGTAATTATACTTGTAATGAATATAAATTTTTGAATCGGCGAGATCTCTCTGTCATATAGATCCATGATATTATTTTTATAAATATAAATTTTACAATTAAAATTGCTGAATAGTAACAAATAAATGTTTTTTTAATTTATTCAAACCTAACATGCTTAGTCATTAATGAAGTATAAAAATGAAGATCCAATTATAAAAATGTTATTCGTAAAAAAATTTGGGTAAACTACAATGGAGGTCACTCAATTGTGGGTAAAATTACACTTAGATCACTCAATTATTAAAAGTTACATTTGGGTCACTCAATTATTAAAAGTTACATTTGGGTCACTCAATTACAAGTAAGGTTACATTTGGGTCACCCAATTTTTAAAGGCTACATTTGTGTCACTCAATTATGGGTAAGGTTACGTTTGTGTCATCATTCATATTTAAAAAAGTACATCAATTTAGTCATTTTTTTTTCTTCCAAATCACTTGTATACCCTCATTAACATTAGAGTACTTCATTTGAAATCATTAATTAATCTAATACAAAAATTGATATACTTTTTTTTAAATATGAAGGGTGACACAAATGTAACCTTACTCATAATTGAGTGATCTAAATGTAACCTTTAATAATTGGGTAACTCAAATGTAATCTTACCCATAATTGAGTGACCAAAATATAACTTTTAATAATTAAGTAACCCTAAGGTATTTTACCTATAATTAAGTGACCTCCGTTGCAGTTTACCCAAAAATTAAAGCAAACTACTTGAAATTGATACTAGTCCACGTAGATTTTCTTCTCTATTTATATATATAACAAGTAAATATATAATAGTGTCATGTTAATAAATATATTATCAGCACGTGAAAATTCAATCACAAACAAATTTCCTTTGCGTTGCCTAAATAAACTATTCCCACGTTAACCAAATCGAAAAGCAATTTTACTATTTTTCTTCCTCTCTCATAGGTCCCTCTATAGACAATATGTTAAATGTTTGGTAGGTATATGAATTATATTTAAATTTTTTAATGTTTTGATCTCAATTTTACATGTGCAATTTTATTTTGTTAATTATTTTTTCGTTGTTGTTACAAAATTTGATGTGACAACAGGTCAACAATAAACCACTTAGAAAACAACACATGACGTATATTTAAAAAAAATTATTTAAATATTATAATAAAATTAATCAGCCTGCTGTTTATATCTTTTCGATTTCGCTCTTATATTAATTTGGAAAGAAACTCTCTACTATCTAATTTCTAAGCTAGAAATCGAAGAAATATACCGAAACGTCAAGCTGGTCGTCGTGATGGCTATAATCTCCATCATGAATAACGGAAATAACAACAATAAGTTTAATCTTGATCACTTGTTTTCAAAAGAGGAAATAGTTTGTTTTCATTTTCTTTTCTCTCTTTCTTAACTTTTAATCTGCGTGTATCTTTTAGAAATTTTCACCGGTGCCATTTTTTTATGTTTTTAATTTTCAAATAATTTTTGGGACTTTTCTAATGTTGCTTACAAGCGTTTTTTTTTAACAATGACATTTGAACTTTATTAATCACCATGAAAGATAATACAATACAATGCATCAAAAAGAAAAGAAAAAAATAAATCTACAAAAATTCTTTTACAATGGTGCAAAGAAAAACAGACACTTACAAACGACTACTTAGTTTGGTTTATTATTTTTATATTTGTTTTGCTTTAGTGAAATTGAAAATTAGTGATTTTTTGAAGGTTAATCTGGATATTATGATTTAAATAAATAATTATATTAAAATATATCACATACCTCCCAGTAGTTTTAAATTGTCACGTCATTTTTTAACCGACGGTAAAAAAATGAACCTAGAGAGTACATGAGCATAGTTGGTGCTCTCCTTTATGCTGGCCACACTCGACCCGATATAGTATTTGTTGTGAATAAGTTAGCACAGTTCATGCATGCTCCATGTGAGCAACACATGGTAGCCCTTAAACGAGTCCTTCGATATCTCAATGGAACACTCGAGCATGGTCTTGTCTTCTCTCCTTCACCTGAACCATGTCAAATAGTTGCCTTTGCAGATGCGGATTGGGGAGGAAGCATGGATGATCGAAGATCAATCTCAGGCAATTGTGTATTTGTAGGAAGCAATTTGGTCTTGTGGACTTCCAAGAAGCAGAAAACTGTATCCCGATCCACCACGGAGGCAGAATATCGCAGCTTGGCAGACGCTGCATCTGAAGTAACATGGATACAAACGTTGCTAACTGAGATGAAGGTTCAAACTAGCTCAATTCCAGTAATCTGGAGTGACAACTCAAGTGCAATAGCAATGAGTGACAATCCAGTGTACCATGCAAAGACCAAGCACGTGGAGCTTGATGTGCACTTTGTTAGGGAGAAGGTTGCAGCAAAGCAGCTACAAGTAAACTACGTACCAGCTGAACATCAACTTGCAGATGGACTCACCAAACCGTTATCCAAGGATGCATTCACTGCCTTTCGATTCAGGTTATGCGTATTGGATGATAAAGAAATCAGAAAAGAAGAAAAAGTAGAGAGGATGTTGAAGATTGTTGAAAAATGAAATCATTCACAGCTGTGTGTGTGAGTACAAGGGCTGTTAGAATCTGTTGAGAATTGGTTCAGCCAGCTAGGGTTGTTAGCACAGCTGGCCAAGTTTGTTATTTTCCTCTTGCTTTGTAATCCAGCTTCTATATAAGCTGATATACTTTTAATGAAATCGTCAAGCAAATATTATCCATATTCTTTCATTCTTCTTATTTCACAACACACAAAGATCAAGATGGTTGACAAAATAGAATCATATATATGCAATTAAAACAAAACTATATACTATATTAAAGAAATGAATATAATTCATAAAATTCAAAACTTAAATCTCTAACCTAACACCCTAACACCTAAACCTTAAATCTTAAACTCTAAATTCTAACCATAAACCTTAAATTCTACACCATTCAGACTAAACCCTTAAACCCAAATGCTTGTATAAACTAAAATTTACACAAGCTTGTGTATTAAAATATTTTTCATTCATATATTCATAAAATATTTAATCTTGATAATAAGTACCACCAAAAGAAATAGACGGTAGAAAGAAGCCCGGACACTTAACGGGGGCGTTTAGATCACGGAAAAGAGGATTACCAAGGGGAAAAAAACTTTTTTGAGAATCTTATACTCATGTTTGGTTTGGAGGATTCCTATCAGAGGTAATACTCTATTCCTAACAATAGGCTTTTGGGGGTTTATACCGGAAATCATATTCCCTTCATTTTCTCTGGTATTTGACAATTTCTTGCATTTAGGATAAAAATGCCCTGGATAAATAGAAACATTTCAATCACATCCTTTTTTTTGGGTTAAATTATTATTTTGAATTATTAAATAAGACATAATTACATATAAATACCAATTAAATATTGCCATAAAATATAAATATACATATTTTTATAAAATAAATTATATATTCCGAACGTTACAATTAATATATATATATATAATTATATTTTTATAAAATCATAAAAACACTTTAAATATTATTTTTTGATTTTAGCTTTTAAAGACTATTATCATGAATTAATAATAAAAAATTTTAATTTCAACAACTAAAATTATAAATTTATCACATGTTTTGCAGAATATAAAAGAGACTGAATAATATCATTAATCTAATCTCACAATAAAATGTGAATTTAGAGCAAACACATTTGACCGGTTGACCACGCTGATCATCTTTGTTTCCACATTTCCCTTAGGTCATGGGTTCTAGACGCACTAAAAACACCCCTTCGTTCCCCTAGAGTCTCCCCTTCCATCCCTCTAGGTTGGATAAGGATTAGAATTAGGATTTGTCAAAAAAATGTGAATTGAAATCTTATTTAGATAATTTTTAAACAATTGTCATAAATGTATTTTTACTAATTTTTAATAAAATCTTACTTAAAACCTATATTTTTTATACTATATTATATCTCATATATAAATAAATTTAGTACTTATGACAATTATTTAAAAATGTTGGTTTAATATACTAATTATATTAAAATTTTGTTACATATATTTTTTTAAAATTTCATAGTGCAACAAAAATAGTTAAATGAATTTCCATGTAAACATATTCAATTATATGTGGAAAATTTAGTTTGTTTAAAGGCAAATAGATCATAAGGACAATTTGATTAATTTTGCTTTCAGATAATTTTGTATTCCCCTAACCAAACATTGTCAATTGTCATCTCATATTCCTGTCAATTAAACCAAATAAGGTAATGTAACATTCCGAGAATCATGCTCCCACAAATAATATTACACTCTGTGACCCAAACACAACTTTAGTGCTCAATTTTTATTAAGTAGCTTATCTATCCATCACATAAATAAATTTAAAACATTAATTGGCTATTTTGTTTATTAAAAGTAAAATTAATAATATATATATATTTCAACTTCAAAAAACATATAAGATGACTCCAATTCAATGTAAATAAAATTAATATTAACTTTTTAAAGAGATTTATTAATTAATCGATTGATCAGAATGATTATTATATTTTTTTATTTGAATTCGAATCTTAACAAATATTTAGAATGTAATTATCTCTATTTATTAAAAAATATCTTTTAAAAATAAATAATTAAATAATCTTTATATTGCGCAGGAAGGATGAGATTGGGTAAAGGGAGTGTTCAGAAAAAAGGAAACTTGAATAACGTAAGGAAAAAAGGAAAAGCTTTCCAGAAAAGTTCAATACAAGAGTACGGGATGAGGGCCCACCATTTCTATTAAAAAATACAATGGGAAATTTTACTAATTAGACCCATAATTTTTAATTCCTTTTAAACTCTGCCCCTCATTTTTTTGGTTAATACTATTGAATCATGGCTCTCCCTGGACGTGGGTCGATCTTAAGTACTCAATATCCTATTGATTCATGGCTTCTCCCTTTTTGGTAAACAGTTTTTTGAGCTAAAGTTAGAGGTTTAAAGTATTTTTAGAGGCTTGACCAGTTAAATTCGTTAATATGGATGTTCGATAAATGGAGGATTGTAACAACGGATTGAGGTGAAACCTCTCATTTTAAAAAAAGCTCCTTTTAAGAGCTTTTTGAGTTAGATGTTTGGTAAGATATTTGTAAAGACTATTTTGTCATTGATAATTATAAAACATTTATCTAAATAACATAAATTTGATAAATTAACAAAATTAAAAAAATAATTTCATAAATAAGAAATTAATATATAAATTAATAAATACATATAAATTTAATAATTAATAAAATTATATTCAAAATATAATATCATAGATAAGAAATTAATATATACATCTAAATTTAATAATTATTAAAATTATATTAGAAAGATAATTTCACAAATAAAAAATTAATATGTATATCCACATATATGCTCAGTAATGATATTAAAAAAATTAATTTTCATAATATAATTAATATTTATAGATACAAAATGTTAATAACTAATAAATTATTCAAACAAGTATCAAATATGACCATGTCCTTTTATGTCATTTGCTTGTTCAAATAATCAAACAACTATCAGCTATCAGTTAATTTTACCAAACACTTTTATACAATAATCTAATGTAACCCGCTAGTCAAATCAGCTAATGCAATCAGCTATCTGTTATTAGCTAATGTAATATGCTATCCGCTAATTGTCAAACAAGGCCTAAATAAAAGAAACAAATTTATTTATATTAAATTAAAAACTATTTAAACATTATATATATAATTAAAATAATTTATTATAGAAATCCGCTAATTAATTAACTTATCAATAATGCTCATATTAACTCATTTTATGTGAATTCAAATCTTAATATTTTACATTTTGTTACAACTTCATCGTATATAAAAAATATTACCAAAACAATTCTAAAGAATAAACATAAATATATAAATTTAGTTTTTCTTTTAAGTCAAGTGAAAATTTTCATAACAACATAAAATTTTACTTTTTAAGATCGAGTGATAAATTTATAAAAGAAACTTATTTATTTATATAATTTCTCTTTTCGTAGTGGGAGCTTCAAATAATTAACTACTACGAATTAATTTTACTTTTAAGTAGTTATTCCATATTTTCATACACTGGGATGTTTTTTTTAATAAGTACCTTATTTTTAAGATTTATAAATTATGTTTATATTTTAGAGTTTAGAGATGTAAATTTAAGTGTTGTGGTTATAATTTAAGGTTTATATGTTGAAATCTAAATGTCTAGCCGTATTACCCTACACCTTAACATCTAAACTCTAAATTCTAATCTTAAACCATAAACTTTAAAATCTAAACACTTAAACCTAAACTGATTAGCTCTAAACTCTAAACTAAATCTATAGACCTTTAAAGTAATATGCTTGTGGAAATTTTCGACGTGGCAGCTTCAAATAATCAATTACAAATTGATTTTACTTTACCCTACTTAAAACATAGTAAATATATATTTTTTTCGTATAAAATAATCTATTTTATAATTTTTCATAAGCCTTAATGAGAAAGTAACCGGTCACGTACGGATTTTTAATACAAATGTTTTTAAATAATTTTGATTGGTAATAATGCTAATAAAAGGATAAAAATTAACAGCAAAATTGCAATATTTATTTCAAAATTTTGAGATTTTTAAACCTGTAAGAATTAGAAGAGAAAACGGACTGAAAATAACATGAAGAATGCAGCTGAAAGTGGATTGTGACGGGCTTAGTCAACAACCTTAAAAAATGTTAATTACAAGCCTTGTATAGGTGTCAAAATGAGGTCCATTAGGATATTATTTAACCACATAGATAGATGTGAAATATAAAATCTTATAACTACCTTAATATCATTTTAAAAAATTATACTATTTGAAAAAAATAGAATTTTATATAAATTATATTTAAATTTAAAAAATTTATTTTTTGAGATGGTTTAATACGAATAATAAATTACTAACATTTAAGTCAATGTATATTTGAAACATAAATATGGATGAAAATGTTATTAGATTGTGCTTAGTGTTACAGTTGGTTGAGAAATTTAAACAAATTGTTTGACTATGTTAATTGAGAATACTCGACTTTATACTTATTTCAAATCAAAACAAAAAACGTTAGTCCTGAATATTTTTGGTGTTTTCTGGATTTTTCATATTTTTTATGATTTCATTTAAAAATCTAGTTATTTTTTGAGTCTCTTCTAACAAAGATGTCAAGTGGCAAATATGATTGGTCCACGTGGATTTTTAAACAAGAAACGTCTAGGACTAACGTGCTGACAGAATGAAAGTTGAAGGCTCGAACTGACCGAAAATTGTAAAAGCTCCAAAGGGAGAACTTTTCTAAAGTAGAGGGGCTAAAGGAGATATTAAGCATATTTAATTTGATTTCCTAATATTAGCAAAAAATAAAAGAATTGATTGGCTAATTACACAATGACATTTATTATATTGCAAGAAACTGTTATGATTATACGTGGCACCTATATATGCCTCAATATCTGCATAATAATAATATATTGCACCTAATATTATAATTATTAACAACTTTTTTGAGAAAGTCTAATAACAAATTTCTTCAGAAGATAATTAATAACAACCAAATAATAGAAATGGGGACCATTTTTTTGAAGCTGATAGCTGCTTTAATATTTATGTACATAATTAGATGCAATGAATTCATTAGATGCTATAAGGAGCAAGCTTGGAAATGAACCCCTAATTTGTTCACATAGGAAATGGAATAGATAGTTCTAAATTTTACTTTTAACTTACTCTTTATGGTTTATTTTTTTAAAAAAAGTATATATGATATCTCAATTCATAATTAGGTAAATGCAAATCTTAGGAATATGTGTTTTAAATGGGGTGGACATTTGAACGAGTCAAGTAACAAATTTTGAGTTCGTGGAGTTTACGAGTCTTACTTCATAACTTAAAATTTATTTGAAATTTCTTCAAATCGAGTTTATGAAATTCAAGTCAAGTCGAGTTGAGTTGTTCAAATTTTCGTTTAAATTTAATAGTGAATATTTATAAAGTTATGGTACTAATTGGTTCTCATTTAAACGATTTTTTTATAACCATATACAATATACATATATATTACTTCATATTTTTCATGTGCAATATACATATATCAGATAAAGTTACAAGACTTGACTCGAACTTAAAAATCGACCCACTACTAAAAAAATTTAAATTATTCAAATTCTTATTTCATTACTCAAACTTGATAACTCAAACAAGTGTCCCATCATGGTTTCGTTTCACATTGATTTCTGGTTGAGACATGAAATCATATTGGTGGTGGGGTGATGGACGATAAAATTATAATTATTGGACTTGATTTAGAAAGTTTCTTAAAAAGGAAAATCGTGATTGGCATGTCTAATAAAAAAAGTTAAAGTTTCATTTTAGTCTTTGCAGTAGACTCAATTTATTGATTTCACCCTTATGGTATTTTTGCATTAATTTAGCCCCTGAAGTAGTTCAATTACATCATCGTTTGCCATTTTATTAACAAAAGCCAACATTGACCACTACGGTGGTGACGTGACAGTTTACGATGACATGACAGAGGGTAAAATTGATTTTTCAAGCGAGTTTGAGGGCAAAATTGATTTTTAGGTAAAATATGAATTTAAGAAAATATTAAAACATTAAAATGATGTAAAAATAATAAAACATTTAAAATATTTTTATTAATATATGTCTAAAAAATAACAAAAATTAAAAAAAATAAAAATTATAAAATTTAAATATCAGAAGCTATTAAATTATAAATCTCAAATCCTAAAAATTGTAAACTCTATATTGCAAACTTTAAATCTTAAACCCTAATTGAAAATTTTATCAATATAAAGTGAGTATGAATCATAAAAGTATGTGTATAGATTTAATCAAGTAAAGGGTTTAAATTTTAGGGTTTAAGGTTTGTAATTTAGAAATCAGACTTAGAGTGTAGAGTTCAATTTTTTAAAATTGAGAGATAGTAGCATCAAAAAGGGTACAAGATTTTTGTTCGGTTGAGAGAATCACATTAACCCTATTTTATGATTCTTTCTTCCTTACATTTTTTTTGAGAAAAAAGAAAACTAAAATCGTCCAAATTTTTTTGATAAGATTTTTATATTTTTAATACTTTATAAATATTTCAAAATTTTAATTATCGAATAATTTATAATTTATTAGCTTATGATATTTAAATTTTATAATTTTTAATTATTTTATATATTTTATTATTTTATTTTATTTTTAGTCATATATTAATAAAAAATATTTTTATTATTTTTTAATGTTATTTTAATATTTTAGTAATATATTTTTTTTGTTGTCTAAAACTGATTTTGCCCTCGTACTCAACCCAAAATTAATTTTTCCCTCGAATTTGCTTGAAAAATCAATTTTACCCTCTCTCACATCATTGTAAATTGCCACGTCACCACCGTAATGGTCAACGTTAACTTCCGTCAGTTAAGGGATAAACAGTGATGTAATTAGACTACTTCAGAAGCTAAATTGATGAAAAATAGTATATAGATAAAATTGATAAATTAAAATTACTACAAAGATAAAAATAACCCGTTAACCTAATTAGCGTATGTATGGTTGGACCACCAAGCCACTCGTCCCACATTAAGAAAATCAGACTCTACGTTAACCATACACGGCATCCCAAACAACCATTCAATGCCAACCGATGTGGACTTTTTCTTCTTTTTCTTCTCCCACATTATATCCTGATATTGTACCTTCATATTTTTAAATAATTTTATTTAAATCATCTCTCATATATTTTTTTAAATTTTTATTAGAACTATTGAAATTATTTAAAAATTAAGTTAAACCTTCAATTATTTTAAAAAATTTAGTTCGAGCCTCCAATTTTTTTAAAAAAAATTAAATTGACACTCGAAATTCTTACCCCACGTTCTGTCACAGCTCTCTGTTATCACTCTTTTGTATGTGGGTAAAAATCTTCTACCCCCTAACCATGCCTCTTTCTATGCTCCTGCCTAAAAAATAGTTAAAAATTAAATCTTGCCTTATAACCCTAATTTTCATATCCTAAACCCTAAGCCCTAAAAAATACACCCCACCCCTAATTCCCTACACCCTAACCCTAAGCCCCAACCTTAAACCCCAAACCATAAACTCTAAACCCACTATTTTAAAGTGGAGACACAAATGGGGGCATACTTAGGAGGCAAATGATTTCTACCCTTTGTATGTAGGGTCTCGAAGATTTCAGAGTTTTTCTTGACATGTGATAGGATTATATTTAGAGATAACCCTGTTATATCATCCACTTAGTCACTAACTCACTATCCTCGACATGAACGATGTCAATTCCACTTGGCTCACCAGTTAACTTTATTTCGTGACAGATGGATCTACTCTTACCAATTCATTAATAACCATTAATCCTAAGGCTAAAATCAGCCACCAAAAAATATCTCTATTGTCAGCGACATATAAATACTCGTACAAACTACATTTAAGATAGGACTTTTGAACTCCATAACACAATTCTTCATATTCTCCAATCCAACCTTCCTTTCTTTAATTTATTTCTCTAAAACCACCACTAACTGCGACTCTTCATCTACTCCAGAAAACGTGATTGACCTAAAATCACCCGTTAGGATTGAACGTTCGTTCGAATCGAGTTTACAAGTTATATTTTACGATTCAAACTTTATTTGAAAAAAATTCGATTTGAGTTTATGAAATTCGAGTCAAATCGAGTTTTTGTACAAATGTAATTGTAATTATTTATAATTTTACAATACATATTGATTGTAATTTAAACAACTTTCTGTATCCATATACGATATACATATGCATTTCTTCATAGCTTCACATGTTGTATACATAATATATCTGAGAAAATTGAGGGACTCGACTCGAACGTGAAAACTAATAAAATAATTACTAAAAATTTTGAGTTATTTGAATTTTTGTTTTATAACTTAAACTTTATTTGAATTTTTTTCATGTCAAATCGAATAATTTAATTTTTTCGAGTTAAGTCAATTTTGTTCACCCTAACAAACACAAATTGGCCACCAACAATTATAAAATCTATTAATAACTATAGAAATAAATTTTTAAATAATAAAAGCGTATATTGAATCAATTTGTTTCAAAATCAGGTCATAGTTTTTTTAGAAAAAACTTTGAACGTGTCCGGGTTAGTTTATTATGCAAATTTCAATTTTTCACATTGTATGATTTTTTTGTTTCGATGTTTTAATTAAGATTTATGTTATATAACACTTATATATATATATATGATTATTTTTTATTAATTTCATATAAATTTTGTGGTGATTATTTGCGGGTAAAATTAACGAGATGTAATATGAAGTAACATAAATAGTTAAACATGGTACTAAATAAAAAAAAACAAAAACAAAAATAGTTTTTGAATTTCTATAATACTTGCTATCAATACATTAAAATTTATACATAATTTTAATCGCACACGTAATATAAATATGATGCAAATATATAAATGACTATATATTATCCTATAATATAAAAGAACAATTACATCGAACTAAAGTTCTATTCGTCCGAGGAATAAATTTGGTTATTGTAATTCCAAGGAGGTTGAACACATGAATATGATAACCAATAAATTTTAGGTGTATTGGTAAAATACATTACATTCTAAGAAGAGAACGTGATTTTAAACTTTAAAAATAATTTTATTAAAAGAAGCAGTCACACACCCCGAACATGGACCGTTGCATATTACAAAAAAAAACACATGAAATATGATCAATATCTTTTTTTCTTTTAAAGAAATTCTTTCAATTTTTTTATTGGAGAAAGTCAAAGAGGTAAGGCCGTCACAATTTTTTTGAATGATCTAAAGGTAATTATAAGATAGTATCTGTTCATACATATTCGCATGGGCGGATGCATATGACTCCTATATGGAGCATATGCGTCCCATTTTTTGATTTTTTTTTTAAATTATAGCTTAATTTTTAAAGAAAATTTTATTTTGCATACCCATCTGCAAAGAAAAAAGTGTATTGAAATTTTGGACTCTCATTTTTGAAATTCTAAATCTGCCACTGCATATTTGCAACCCTCTGATGATGAGCATACACCTTGTAGACAAAACGATTTGAACTAGTATGATCGTGTCTTCTAAGATGAATATTATCCGTTTTTTCCGCTCGTCACAATTTTATTTTACTTTGAAAAAAAGGAAAAATAAATATACATCAGAGCATTTAATAATTAAAACAGTGCAAAACAATAATTTATGAGTTGCGGGATATTAGAAGATGACAAAATTTAAATTCATTAATTGAAAAAAATAGAAACAAAACAAAAAAAATGTTGTCGGCAACATGCTATTAAGGTTATAATTTTAGGACACGCAACGTTGAAGTCCAAAAAATCGGGTTGAAAATTTGGAATTAAACTTCAACGTTGAACTCCATTTTAGCTTTTTACCATAATAAAAGTTTTTTACCCCAAATATTTAATGTTCCACTTATGTCTATGTCTCTATTTTGGTACCCCAATTAAATTTTTTGGTAAAATAATTTATAAGCTTATGTAGCGTTTTTATTTTGGTACTTAAAATGTTAAAATTAAATAGAAATGGTGATGTGGTTTGGTCAAATAACATCTTTAGTCCAAAAAACTTATACAATCTATTAATTTAGTCTAAAATCCTATCAATTTAGACTTCGTTTTAATTTTTTGGTTAAAATTAAAAAAATATATTTTTCTTCTTCTTCTTCAAATTGAAGTATGAAAAATTGGGTCTCTAACATCTTCTT
Organism: Hibiscus trionum; assembly: GCA_030270665.1. Classification (NCBI taxonomy): domain Eukaryota; kingdom Viridiplantae; phylum Streptophyta; class Magnoliopsida; order Malvales; family Malvaceae; genus Hibiscus; species Hibiscus trionum. The sequence goes on along the minus strand of BSYR01000006.1, from coordinate 23,707,119 downwards.
TATTGTCACAACAGTTCCCTTGTAATTTTTCATCTATTTACCTTTTCAATTCCTTTAAAAATAACATCAACTTTAATAATATTAAAATAAAATATGAAAAAGTGAAATTTCACTAAAATTTGTAAGAGCATGAAGCACATAAAGTGATATTCACCATGCTACCATAGCGAATTCTTTAATGGAGTTGGGTTTCTTTGAATGAGAAATTAAATTAAATAATTAAACAATTGATCAATGATTAAACTTACATGTAGTGGGAGATCTAGGGTGTAACCCCTTGTCCCGGTTTAGCCAACACACCGAATCGAACGAGTTACATGGGAAAAACAGAATCGAAACCCGTTAAGATCTCACCCCGATTAGCAACTCTATTTTTTTCTTTAATTATCTTATATAAATGCTTTATTTGACCCTACATGAGATAAGCAAACAGCGGAAAAGCAACCACCAATTCGATTCAAGCAAAATTGACAATTTAAGACAAATTTTTATCCATTTAGCTAAGGGCGTATCGATACTTCAAAGGACCGTATCGATACGCCTTCAACGGTTAACCTTCCCCAGAGTCAACTCTGAGAGTCCGTATCGATACCCTCCAAGGCAGGTATCGATACGCTCTCAACGGTCAAAATCTCAAAGTCAACCCTAAGACCGTATCAGTACGCCTAAGGCATGTACCGATACCCCAATTTCTCGTCAAATTCTCAGATTTCCAGAGAACAAATTGGGTATCGATACGCCCCCGCGTATCGGTACGCTAGGCCTAAAAACAAGGGACCGTATCGATACCGCCCTTGGGCGTATCGATACGCTCTGCACAAAAAGTCTATAATTTTTTATTTTTAAGCACAAGGGACTATCCTAAACAACTTAAGCATGCATTGGATCATAATTTAAACGTGCATACAACTTTAGGCAAACAAGAGACATTCATTTAAGGCATTCAAGCACAAAACAAAGCTCAATTCATCAACCAAGGCGTAATGAGCAACCAAACATGCTTAACGTCCATCAAAAGAGTTAATGGCCAAAATAAAACATGCTTCAACATTTAAACATGTTAACAACTTTAACAATAACAAGACTTAAGAGTTTGAACACCAACTCCATAACAAAAGCCTAGTATTCCCATCGTCTAAGCATTATTACAAAACATAAACCATACTTTGAGCTTAGCAAGAACTCCAAGATTCTCTTCCTTGCCCACTTGCCTCCCGAAACCTCTAACGATCTGCATTGTTGGAAAAAAAAAGAGTAAGCTCAAAGCTTAGTGAGCGGAGCTCTAAAACACGACAACAATGCATTTCAAAACATAAAATCTTAGTTTTGCAAACAAAACCATTTAAGTAAGAGATAAAATAAACACAAGCATAGACCAAACATGGTTTGTACATGCACAACCATTCCCGATGGGACTACAAATCACCGTACACAACAACTAACATTTTCTGATGGGACTACACATCATCGTACTCATCTACTAGTCACTACCAGTGGGACTACACATCACCATAAACAACGACAACCATCACGTGAGGCTTGACATCCACAGCGACTACATAACAACATTAGAACGGGAATAAAAGCTTTCTGAAATCATCATCACAACACGCATAAACACGTACATCAACAAGCAACCAAGCAAGGCAAGTATAGGCAAACTTACACTTGGGTTTAGGTTAGCCCTTAAGGCTCCACCCAAACCCCCAAGAATCCAGTTTGAAATCATTTTAAACTTTAAAACATTACCACTCACCAATAGAGCCCAAACGAAAGCCGAAACACCGTTCTCAAGCCTCCGCAACACCCGGTATCGTGCCCAAAGTACCCGAATCAATCTTCTCTGCTTCAAGACAACCCAAAACAAACTATTAGGATGCTAATACACTTGTAAACCAACAACAACCCGGAAACCCACTCCTTGCAACCAAAACACATTGATTCGAACTCAAATTTCACCCAAAACTCCACCAATTTCGTTCTAACCAAACCCCAAACTGAATCCATCGATTTCAACCATCAAAACAGCTCCAAAATCATCTAGAAACATCCCTCAAGTTCAAAGGAACCACCAGCCATGTTTTCAACCCAAAACCAAGCAAAAAACTCAACATTTTCAACCCAAAAATCCCATTTTTATACCCATTTCGGGTTCCCCACTATTAGCCACCATTTTAACATTTTTAAAACACCAAAGTATGATTAAAAACACTCTTAACATGACATTAAAATACCCACACAAAAATCTCATAGAAAAACCCATTTCTCCAACCCAACACCAAATTAAAAATGCATTTTAATGGATTTTAAAAGAAAGTTTTCAATGAATACAAGCTAAATATGTAAGAACCTAAGCAAGAAAGAGATCACCTTCAAAAATCTTGCTTGAATTCGGGATTTGAGGCATTGGAATAGTGAAATAGTGTTTAAGAGAGGTTTGTGGGAAAAAGGGATTTTTTTTGAGAAGATGACACTTTTCAAACTTCTTTTCTTTATTTTTTTTGAAAAATATGTGGGCCTCATTAAAAACTCCATTCCTAGTGAAGGGGGGGAAAAAGTACCCCAACTACTACTTTTATTAACCAGCAAATTATAGTTCAAGTACAATGTAAACAATCCTTTGCTGTAGAACCAATGTTTTGATATAATAATTGAAAAATGTTTTGGACTAATTTGAAAAGAATTTAAAACTTGTTTTTAAGTCCAAACAACTTGAAATTATGTTTGAGGTATTTTAAGAGGTTTTTGACAAAGATTTTTCATGTTTTAATAAGCCAAACTTAACTTTTCACGTCACCAGTATCGATACGGTTGTACCCGTACCGATACCATTTTGCCCTGGTTTGGCCACTGTCAAAACCCGTATCGATACGAGGGTTTAGTGTATCGATACGGAGGGGGTCGTTTCGATATGCCATGGCAGCGTACCGATCCCAGTTTAACTACCCCAACGGCTATTTCCCAACGGCCATTTAAATGTCAAAGGGTACCGATACGCCCTCAAGCGTATCGATACGCCTATGCAGGCAAGAGCCCAACGGCTAGTTCCTATGAAGGCCGTATCGATACCGTTCCACGTGTATCGATACCGTTAGCTGCAGAACAGCATTTATGAAGGGAAATTAAGTCCTCAACGGCTCCAATTCATCCCCAACGGCTAGTAACGGCTACAAACTCATTTGGGAGTATAAAAGGGACCTCCAAGCATCAAGAGAAGGCTAATGCTCATATTGTCAAACATCAAATGATCAAGAAATTGTCTTAGCACTTAAATTGTCAATTCTTGTATAGACAAACACTAGTGAGCCAAAATTGTCAAATTTGCTCAAGTGTTTTAGGTTTGGGTGAGTGCTTAATTGTGCAAACAAACTCCTATTAGAGGATTACAAGTTTGCTTTGTTTATCTCTTGTAAAGAGGGTTTCAATCAAGGCTTTGGGTAGAAAGCTTGATTGGTTGTAAGGGTTTCCTCCTAAGCCTAGAAAAGGGGATGAATCAATTAGTGGATTGATTGTGAAATCCTTAGTGGGGAGCTAAGGTAGTGGATGTAGGTGCTTGTTAGAAGACCGAACCACTCTAAAATCATTGTGTCTTATTCTTTTTAGCTTCCTTAACCCTTCCACCTAAAAATCCACCTCTCCACCACTTGGTGAGCATAATCGGTTGAACGAAACGAGCACCACTCAACTCAACAATTGGTATCAGAGCTTGGCTCAATCGAAGAGGATTCACATCCTATTGAGGAGATCCGGCAAGCTCGATCACTAGTTCATCAACCGGCTCAAAATGGCGCAATCCATAGACAAACCGCCTTTCTTCGACGGAACATTCTATGCCCATTGGAAGATAAAGATGAAGTTCTTCATCAAGTCTAGAGATTACAAGCTATGGGACATAGTTGAAGATGGTTCGTTCGTGCCTCAACGAAGCAAAGCGGAGTGGAGTGCCGACGATCGCAAGAAGATGGAGCTCAATTGCAAGGCCTTGCACATCTTATTTTGTGCTTTTGGCCCATCCATCTATGAGAAGATGTCTTCTTGTGAGAGTGCCAAGGAGGTATGAGACAAGCTTGAAGTCACATACGAGGGGACCGATGAAGTCAAGGAGACCAAGATTGGGCTCCTAACCTTGGAGTATGAGAACTTCAAAATGGATTCGGAAGAGAACATTGAGAAAATGTTCGATAGATTCTCCACCATCACCAATGGTCTCAAAGGGTATGGAGAACCCATTCCGAAAGAAAAGCTTGTTCAAAAGCTCATCTACTCACTTCCCGAGTCTTGGGACTCAAAGAGGACCACCATCATCGAAGCCAAAAATTTGAAGACTTTGAAACTTGATGAACTTATGGGGTCTCTTCTCACTCATCAAATTATGAAGAAGAACAAGGAAGGGGAGAAGAAAAGGGAAGAAATTAGAGCTATGGGAGAGAAGAAAATCAAAGGGCTTGGCATCAATGCTAGTGCCATGGCTCTCAAATCCTCCACTTGCCATCATGTCTACTCAAGTGAAGAGGAGGATGAAGATGAAGAGATAGTTCATCTCTTCAAGAAGTGTACCCCGTTCATGAAGAAAGCCTTGAGAGAGCTTGAACGAGAACCTAAGAGAAAGGAGAGGGCAAGCACTTCAAGCCATAAGAAGAAGGCACATTTGGCTGCTTGGAGTGATGAAGACTCCACCGACGATGAACAAGCCAACATTTGCCTTATGGCCATCGAAGAAGATTCAAGGGTAACTTCTAATTCATCTACTTCATGTTCTTATTTCTTTGATGAATTACAAGATGCCTATGATGATTTGGTTTTAGATTTTAAAAGCCACATTTGCTTTCTAAAACCAAACTTGAACTTGAAGCAAAACTTGAAGAGTTTGAATTAAAATGTTTTGATTTACAAAAATTGCTTCAAAATGTTCAAGAAGAAAAAGATTTGATTTCCAAAGAGCTTGAAAAGAAAAACAATTTTGGCAAATCAAATTTTTATGTTAGACAATCTAGTGCCCCTAGATTTAAAAATGGTAAATGTTTTAGAAGTGTTTGGGTCCCAAAAGGACTAACCACTTCAATTAAAAAGGATGACATTGAAAAATGGATTCCTAAGGGGTCAAAAATTTGTGCTTCTAACGTTCATGGATCCAAAGCAATTTGGATACCAAAAATTACTTGATTGTCTATTGCTAGGTGTGATGGAGATGTTCAACAAGTCAAACATTGAGGGGGAGCTCCATGCACACAAAGAATGAACACTTGAAGAAGGAAGGCTTCACATCCTCCCTTGGGTTCAAGTGTTGGTAAAATCTAGTTGTTTTAGCAATTTATTTGTTTTATTTTCATTTCATTCAACTAGATGATCATATATGATGGACTAACAATTTCAATGATGCTTTGAGTAAGGGGGAGCCAATTTTTAAACCAAAAATTTTCAAGTGTGTCAAAAAATTTTGCCTCCTATGTTATCTTGAGCTAAATGTCATTTTAAATTCTTTTTGATATAACAAAAAGGGGGAGAAATGGTTTAGAAAAATTGGATTTTCAAATGAATAAGGGGGAGCTTTAATTGACTTCATATCTTTAATCTCTTATTCACTTTTTTAAAGTTAAAGGGGGAGAACCCAAACAATTTTTCAAGTTAGTTTTATTATATCAAAAAGGGGGAGATTGTAGAACCAATGTTTTGATATAATAATTGAAAAATGTTTTGGACTAATTTGAAAAGAATTTAAAACTTGTTTTTAAGTCCAAACAACTTGAAATTATGTTTGAGGTATTTTAAGAGGTTTTTGACAAAGATTTTTCATGTTTTAATAAGCCAAACTTAACTTTTCACGTCACCAGTATCGATACGGTTGTACCCGTACCGATACCATTTTGCCCTGGTTTGGCCACTGTCAAAACCCGTATCGATATGAGGGTTTAGTGTATCGATACGGAGGGGGTCGTTTCGATACGCCATGTCAGCGTACCGATCCCAGTTTAACTACCCCAACGGCTATTTCCCAACGGCCATTTAAATGTCAAAGGGTACCGATACGCCCTCAAGCGTATCGATACGCCTATGCAGGCAAGAGCCCAACGGCTAGTTCCTATGAAGGCCGTATCGATACCGTTCCACGTGTATCGATACCGTTAGCTGCAGAACAGCATTTATGAAGGGAAATTAAGTCCTCAACGGCTCCAATTCATCCCCAACGGCTAATAACGGCTACAAACTCATTTGAGAGTATAAAAGGGACCTCCAAGCATCAAGAGAAGGCTAATGCTCATATTGTCAAACATCAAATGATCAAGAAATTATCTTAGCACTTAAATTGTCAATTCTTGTATAGACAAACACTAGTGAGCCAAAATTGTCAAATTTGCTCAAGTGTTCTAGGTTTGGGTGAGTGCTTAATTGTGCAAACAAACTCCTATTAGAGGATTACAAGTTTGCTTTGTTTATCTCTTGTAAAGAGGGTTTCAATCAAGGCTTTGGGTAGAAAGCTTGATTGGTTGTAAGGGTTTCCTCCTAAGCCTAGAAAAGGGGACGAATCAATTAGTGGATTGATTGTGAAATCCTTAGTGGGGAGCTAAGGTAGTGGATGTAGGTGCTTGTTAGAAGACCGAACCACTCTAAAATCATTGTGTCTTATTCTTTTTAGCTTCCTTAACCCTTCCACCCAAAAATCCACCTCTCCACCACTTGGTGAGCATAATCGGTTGAACGAATCGAGCACCACTCAACTCAACATTTGCCTAAATCCCTGCTAAAACACAAAAGATGGGTAGCAAGCCTAAAACAGTCCCTACAATCACATAGTCAGGTCTTTACCCGATTCCAGCTTTAGCGAGCCTATCAGCATCACAGTTGTAGTGTCTCAGAATTAAACACAACAACATACCAAATTTGTCTAAATCATTCACAATGTTTTTTACCAAGTCTGCAAACATAGTGGGAGTGTCCTTAGATCCAGAAATCCAATCCACAATTAGCTTACAATCCGATTCTATAACTAGTCTATATTTTCTAGCCCATATCAACGATAGGAAGTACTGCGTCCCTGCTCTAACAGCTAATAACTCAATAAAAGTAGGTGGACCATTTGCTACCGAATCCGAAAAGGAGAAGAGCTTCGACCCCTCTGCGTCTCGCAAAATACCTCCAATTCCCCCTTCGAGTCGTTAGATACAACACCATCAACATTAAATTTCAAATAACCATAAGGGGGAGGGGTCCATTGCGCTGCCTTGAAGCTTTTTCTGCCCAACCTGTCGATCTTCTTTAGTAATAATGGATATGCTAATAAAGAGTCTAATGATATTTCACACTCCGAGAATTTAGCCTTTGCCCAAGTTGCTAACCTCGCCCTTATTAAGAAATTCAACATAATCCAATCTAACTCCTTTTTATTAAAAATCATTTCATTCCTAGTTAACCATATAGTCCACATGAGCACAAAAGGGATAAAGGATAACCACCGATTACCACCAATAGTCGATAGGTTCCACCATGCTTCTAAGATTCCAATCAGATCATTAGGGAAGACAACCGAAACTCCCACCAAAGCACAATATTTCATCCAAATCTTCTAAACACCTATACACTCGAAAAAAATGTGAGAAATAGTTTCCAGGACACAATTACAAAAATGGCAGAGATTGTTCTCAAAAGAATTCACTCCCCTTTTCATTAGCTCTGTCTTTACTGGAATCCGCCCACAAACTACCCTCCAAATAAAAATCTCCACTTTAGGTGGGGCAAAGCCAAGCCATACTAAATTCTTCCACAAGGAGTTTGACGTAGAGGACTTTTCTAGGACTTTTCGAAGAGATTTAACTTTAAAAGCACCATCACTTGAACCTAACCATCTAAACCAGTCTTGATCAAGACCACTCGATCTGAAATTATCTAATACTTCCAACATGTCTTCCCATTGACTAAATTTCCAGTCAAACAAAGGGCGTCTTAAAGGAATGCACCAATACCATTTGGAATCAACATTGCGACCAAACTCATTGATATAGCCAGATTTATTTGTCGTCAGAGCATATATCCTAGGATAACCTTCTTTTAGTGGGACTGACCCAATCTAGCAATCATCCCAAAATAATATAAATAATCTGTCACCCACATGTAATGATAAGTTATCTCGGAAGGCCTTCCCTACATGATCTTCTTTATAAAAGTTCTTTGCAATTACATTCCATATCCACGATGAATGAGTAGAATTTGGTAAGGAAGGTAGCAACCTGGAGTGATTACCTTGAGTCTTGGAAGATATTACTCGTTGTCAAAAACTACGGGATTCATTCCCAAAGCGCCAGCACCATTTGCTCAGTAATGCCTGGTTCAGTATATTGATATTATTAACCCCCAATCCACCAGCTGCTTTCGGCTTGCAGACTTGTTGCCAATTGACCCAGTGAATTTTAGAAGTAGAAGCATCCCCTCCCCAAAGAAAAGCGGACATCAATTTATTGATCTTATTAGCCATTGTCACCAGAAGTTTGAATATGGATAAGAAATAAATAGGTAAACTTGATAATACTGACTTTATAAGCGAAAGTCTCCCGGCTATTGAAAGAAGTTTTGGCTTCCACCCTTCAAGTCTGCAGTGGAATTTTTTTAGAACCAAATCTCAGAGTGATAATGAATTACGTTTAGCTCCAAGCGGTAATCCCAAGTATTCCGTCGGAAAATTGTCCTAAGAACAACCCACTGATTTGGCCCTCGAAACCAAGGTATCTTTGTAAATAATGGCAATTTTTATAAAATCATCATTTTAATATAAATTTAACCCGAAACTAATCCTAGATCAAAACCGATAAACTCCCGAGTCCTAAACCGGGGCGTTACATATGGTTTTAGAATTGCGTGGAAGTTTGGGGAGGTGGGTATGATGGTGATGATCATGGGCGGTATCTGGTGAAGATCGACAGGGACCATATCTCTCTAATATTTAAAAATTAATAAAGTTTTTAAGTTGGTGTAATAGTAAAAATATAATTTTGTCTCTTAAAAATATAATTTACAGTACAAGAAAAATGCATTTTTAGTAACATTGAAAATGGTCACAAAAAGTGTTAAATTTAGCCACTGAAATTTCACAGTGATAATTTTTCTGAATCATTACCAGTCGTATAGAGGTATATAGATAAATAAGTATATATATATTTGTAACCCCCTCGTCCCGGTCTGGCCGGATGACCGGTCCGAGTGAGTCACACGGGGAAAACCGAGTGAAAACTCCCTAAGGAATTCCCCCTCGGTTAGCAACCCTATTTTTTTTTCATTTTAAAACTTGTCTAGATGATTATTAGATCCTAAGTGGTCATACAGCGGAACAACATTCACGAAAACACACACAAACGAACTCAATTAAAACTTGTACTACAGGCGGTATCGATACACCAAAGGGGTGTATCGATACCCCTTGACTAGGTCAACTGGTCAGAGTCAACCAAAAGAGGCCGTATCGATACGCCAGGGACCCGTATCGATACCAAGATGGACAGTAACCCCAGTGGCCAAAATGGTATCGATACACCAGAGGCCCGTATCGATACCAAGATGGACAGTAGCTCCTGTGACCAAAATGGTATCGGTACGCCCCCTTGTGTATCGATACACGATGCCTGGGACAAAAAGGCGGTATCGATACCGAACCAGCCGTATCGATACCCCTGCACAGCAATGATCTCCAAACACAACTAAAACGAACAAGACTCGAACCTAGATGCATTTTAGGACTTCCCTAGACCCAAACAAGCACTCATACAACATTTACATATCAATAAATAGCCATACAAGCACCCAACATGTATAAACAACAAGGAACTCATGCAAAGGACTCTAGATGGCATTTTAACATTCAAAGATCATGCTTCAACATCCAAACATATAGGTCAATTCTAAGGCACATGGCCAACATTCAAGATAAGCATTTAGGCATGAATTACAATTTAGACATGGCAACACAAGCCACACAAAAGCAAGTTAACAAGGAATCTAAGCAAGCTCCTAAGCAACTAACATTCATCCAACAAAACATCACATATAAAAGAGTCATACAAGCTCATACACAACCCATGCCACATTGCTAACTAGTACAAAATCACCACCGTACTTGAGTCACAGACTTGGAAGCCCTTCTTGCCTCGCCTCGAGCTAACGTCAAGCTAACGATCTGCATTGTTGAACATTGAGAGCGTAAGCTATAAGCTTAGTGAGGGTGCTCTAAAACGAAAAACATCAGCAATGCAGGGTTCAAGCATGTAAATCCTAATCTCACATACGTCAAACATTAACATGTAACAAAGTAGACCTAGCTAGTCTTTCAAGTGGCATATATGGTCTCTCAATCCTAACGAGTTTAAACATCAACATCCACATCATGCAACAATACCATATACCACAGTCACATATCGCCATCATATATTTCAATACATGAACAAGTTTAATTGGCCACTTTAATTACCCCGATTGTGCGGATTTATACTCAACAACACTTTACCTCGGTGGGATTACACTCATCACCGGACCTCGCGTGTGCGGGATTCCACTCATCGCCACACGCCCTACGGATGGGATTCCACTCATCATCCCGTAGAAATATATATAAAAAGCTTCCGGTGGAATGTTACATCACCGTACTCCTCCTTGATGACTTAACGCCATCAAGGCCACGTACGTTTTGACTCAATTTGTGTGCACACTATCCTAATGATCGATCATTTACAACCGGTAATTATTTAGTGCCAATTATCAACATCAATCACATGCCATCAACCACACTCATGCTCATCACATATATCCACAACATGATATATATACATGCACCATATGATCACAAGTACAAGAGCATAGTTAAGCAAGCACACTAGCATTTAAGGATATCAAAAGCTAAGCTACCAACTTGAATTAAATGGAAGTGGCCTACCAAGCACACTTTACACACACACACTACACATACTCGAACCAAACTTAAAAACAAGTTGAAACCACTCACCGCCCTTCCTTAGCTAAACGATACAATCCTCCTACGAACTCGGATTCGGTCCCAAAGCCTCTTCAACGCTTCCTCTTGTTTCTAGCCAAACAAAACATACACATTACTTCTCAACTCAATGTTAAACTCAACCATTCACTTACTTCACAAACATAAACCAAATTCCACAAATTCCCAACCACATAATCTCCCAAAATCCCAATTTTCGTGCTCCCCCAAAGCCTTGCTGAAAACTCAATTTCCAAACACCCAAATGACTTCCAAAACATCCCAAATCACCCTCCTAACATAGGTAGACCACCAGCCCTTCAATTTCAACATAAAACCCACCAATAACCCAAATTTTATTACCTTAAAATCTACCTCAAGAACATGCTACGAATTTTCACCCAAATTCAACCAATTTGACATATGTTACACATTCTCACATGGTTAACTAAAGCCCTAACTCCATTTGTCAAAACCAATTAGAAAACCCCTTAAAAATTCAAACTTTAATATAAACCCTAATTTCCAAAACCCCATATTTTTGAAGTCTAAGGCAATGGTTGGATAGGGAATAAAGAGGAGATTAAGAAAACACAATTACCTTTGAAAAACACCTTGGATTGAAGAAGGAAATGAATGGAATAGTAACTTGAATGAAAAAGAGGGTTTTGAAGAGGGGATATGGTTTCCAACATGGGAATGGGTAAATGGGAAAAAGGAAGACAACTTTTCCCATAAAGTGGTCTAGCTTTTGAAAGTTTTGGGTCTAAACGCAACATAGGTCTCTCCCTTCTTTTTAAAGCTCAATTAGGTCATTATTTGAAGTTGGATTATTTTAATTAAATTTTATTTGACTCGAACTATAACCCGGTTAACTCCTAGGCCCAAAACACGGGTGTTACAATATTTTTTAAAAATATTGTAAAATATCGGGATTCTTGCGAATATTTGTTAGGATCACCACAATTATTTATACGATTATGTTTTGGTTATCCCCACGGTTCGAATATAACAAACCTCGTCCCCATCCCCATTTGAGCTTCAGTGCTAAAACTTCGTCCATCCCCGTGGATGAAGATTTCGGTTATTCTTCATCCTCGTTGGTTCGAATCCTACGTTTTTCTGATATTCTCCATCCAATTCCAACCCCTAATCCTACTCGACCCAAAATAATTATATAATTTTATTTTAAATATTTAGGTATAATTGTTAAAATGCCCTTCTTTATATATATATCATTTATCTCCCTATTTTGTCTAATAAAAATAGAATAATAATTACAATGCTCCCTCTCTATTTGTATTTTTTCAATTAGCACCATGTTTTATCGAATCATAACAAAAATGACAATTTTTTATTTATATCGGATCAAGTCAGGTTCGGTTCGGGCCAGTTAGAACATCATAAAATGTCGGGTCGAATCAAGTTTGGAGGAATGTGTTAAATTTTCGAATCGGATGCGAATCAACCAAAATCCTGACCTATTACCACGTGACGTGGCACATTTCTACAGTGTTGCATGACTTTTTTTTAACTAGAAAACATATTGGAGTTAGTGCTGTAAACGAACCGAACTGAACGCGAACCGTTCGTCGGGAAGTTCGTTTATGTTCGTTAATTTATTAAACGAACAAACATGAACAGAATTTTTTGTTCGTTTAATTAAATGAACGAACACGAACAAAGAGTTTATTCGTGAACGTTCGGTAATCCGTTCGTTTATGTTTGTTCGTTTATGTTTGTTTAAATTTATTCACATATGTCTAGGGGTGTTCATTATTCGGTTAAACCGAACTAACCGACCGAACCAAAACAAAATTGGTTAATCTATTAGATAATTTTATGTTTCGGCTAATGATTAAGAGTTTTTTCAAATTTCAGTTATCGATTAATTCAGTTTAAAATTGGTTAATTAACTGAATTAATCGAACTAACCAAAAATATTAAATTTTTAACAAATTATATATGTTCGTTTGTGTTCGTTTACTATTTAAACGAACGAACATGAACGAATACGAACAAGCTACATTCCTTAATGAATGAACACGAACAAGAAATTTTGTGTTCGTTTATGTTCGTGTTCGTTCATTTATTCGGTTAAAGTTAAACGAATGAACATGAACACACCCTCATTTATGTTCGTTCGGTTCGTTTACAAGTCTAATTGGATTAGTGTTCATCACAATAAAATTTTAGAATCAAATTGTATCAAAAAAAACTTCACGTACTATTGTATGAACATGATAATGAGATATAACTTTAAGACCAAAACATCATTTAACCCAATATTATAAAAAGTATAAAATAGCGATTTTTAAAATTCGAAGCAAGTAAAGCGAAAACAAGTATATATATTTTTGGCATAGCTCATGTTAGTTTTATGATACATATGTCATGATTTGTGATTCTTCCTCTTAATAATGTCGTTTTCGAATAAGTATATTTGACCGATTGATCAAGCTGCTCATATTTGTTCTCTTATATTTTCTTAGATTGAGGGTTCTAAACCCACTAGAAACATCTCTTTCCTTTCCCTAGTGTTCTTCTTCTTCTTCCCCTTTCTAAGTAGGATTAGAATTAAAATTTGTCAAAAAAAAAAACAATATCATTTTTAAAATTTAAACCTAAATTCCCTTCTTTGGTGTAATTTATCATTGCACTCGGCACTCGCTAATAGCTTATTTACCATTATTGTCCCGTTATATTTTGAGCATCCACATTTCCATTAAATATTTAATCCATTCAGAATGGATTGATGCGAAAATCGTGAAGTTGCTCTACTTCCGCCATCCTTAATAATAACAAACGAGATTATATCAATTTTGATTTACATTAAATTTCATATTTAATCAAAGACAATTCTTAAAAAAACACAACAGATTCATCCCAATTGAAGTTCGGTAGCCATTTAAAATTTAGGCTAATTTTGTCCGTAGACTTAAGAAAATAATTAACATGTTAAAATATACAATTTGAGATCGACTCCAAATGTCTAATTGTTCTTAATTCAGAATTACTAACCCCTATACTCTTTCGGGCTGTGCTAATTGATACAACATATTACATGAAAATAAAAAGAAATTATGTAAAATCAATATGAATATATTCAACTAAAAGATATTAAAATTCACATAAATAATTAACATGTTAAAATATACAATGCTTTGAATGTAATTGTGACAAATTATATGATAATGCCATCATTGTTAAATAAATATAAGGTGTTTCCACTTCCACTAATGGAATCAGACATCTGGGTCTTGCTTGATATAATGAATTATTGACATCCAAGAGCTCATCAGTTGGGAGGAGATTATATGCTTTATTTTATGCATTAGAAAAGGTGATCTGATTTAGCTACAAAAGAAAACTAATAATTGAATCTGAATGGGAAAAATGATAAGATATTATGAATGTATGACACGTCATCCTAGTGCAGATGCAACTGGATAAGAATAAGATAACAAGTGTTGAAACTTGAAAGGCAGATGGGATTTATGCAGACTTTTTAAACTTGGGTTTCAATGGAGGACTGCTCTTTCCTCGCCCATTTTAAGCACCCAAAGCCCAAATCCAATATGCACAAGAACAGAATAAAACATGTTTATTATTGTGAGACAAAATAATAGATTCAAACATTTTTGTTTCTTATGTCCAAACCAAACATTATAGTCGCGGAAAAATATGGAAGTGAAACATTTACAGCCAACAGAACTGGAATGGCTGTTATGAACAGAACACCATGTGATCATGGCATGATGGGGCAGAATGCAACCGTGGAGTGATTGGCAATGTGCAAACTGAATTGCCCTCCTTTTTCACTCACATCGATTTTATCAGTTCCGGTTGGAGTTTTCAGTTCAAAATTCGAGACTAATTTGGCAATGACAAGCCCCAGGATCGGCAGCGCCAGGATGATTCCCGGGCAACTCCGCCTTCCCACACCGAACGGCAGGTATCTGAAATCAACTCTCCCACCAGCGACGGCGGCGTCTATGCCGTTTTCTTCTTCCATGAACCGCTCTGGCCTGAACTCCTCCGGGTTTTTCCACCATTCGGGGTTGTTGGCTAACCACCAGGCATTGACTACCACCTTGGACTCCCTGGGAATGGTGAACCCTCCGAGCTTTGCTTCTTCGAGGTTCATGTGAGGGACCAACAATGGGATCGGCGTGTGCAACCGTAATGTCTCTTTCACCGTGGCCTGCAAGTAGGGCAATTCATGGAGGTTTGATTCCGTCACATGCTTCCCATTCAGGACTCGCGAGATTTCTCGGCGAATCTTGTGCTGAACGTCGGGATGGTTCACCAGCTCCGCTATAGCCCACTCCATCGACCACAACGTTGTTTCGATTGCCGCGACGTTGATGTTTTCGACGATATACAGCACGTTTTCTTCGCTAATCTCTCCTTTCATCTGAGCGTCTATAATATGATCAATGGCACAGCTTATCTTGTGCTTATCTCCATTAGCTGCCATTATTTCCCTCCTTTTGCTAACGTAATAGTTGTTGAAGAACGCCAGCCTTCTTTGCTGCAGATCCCTGCACTTGTTCAAGTACCCTCGCAAGAAGGGTCTCAGCAACGGAATGAAATCACCATAATTGTACTCGAAGCTCTGAGCCAACCGGCTTCTCTCCGAGTTGAACCGAGTCGCCTCGATGAACAAGGGATCCTCCTGCGACTCAAACTTGGCATCAAACATCATCCTGTACATGATATTATAAAGCATCAACTGCAAACGTTTTCTGATCACAATCCCTTTGCTCTTCACATTCTCATCTCCCTTCAAATCATTAACCACCAACTCCATTTCTTCCTCCCACATGTTACTGTAATGGTGCACGACTTTGTTTGTGAAAAACGGCAGCGTCATGATCCTACGCATTTTGCGCCAATGATCCCCGTAAACCGTGAACACCATGTCCTGTCCGTTGCCGGTGAAGATGTCGAAAACCACGTTCCGGGGCCTCGAACCGAACTCAACTCCTTGCGTGTGCAGCACCTGGGTGGCTAACTCCGGGTCCGATACTACCGTGAGATTCTTGGAGCCCAATTTGAGTAGGAAAACAGGACCGTAGGTTTGCGCCATGGAAGCAAGAAGTCGGTGATTAAGGTCATTCCCAACTTGAATCCAGTTTCCGAATATCGGGAAAGGGAACGGCCCCGGAGGAAGAGCCGTGGAAGAAGACTTGAAAAAGATGTAATAGACAGCAAGTGGCACGACAAGGGTTAATGAGACAAGGGCCGGGGAGACATTCATGTAGAGCTGAGGGCACAATGTTTTGGTTAGTGCAAGCATAAGCAGGGGAAGAGTTACGACAACAATTGGTTTGTTGGGCAGAGACATGTTTAAAGATCGGCAAGAAACAGAGATTGAATCGATGAAATGGGTTGCTGATCGTGTCGAGAAGACTATATGTATATATATATACAAATATGGAAGTGGATGAAGTTGGTAGAAGGGTTGGTAGGTTGCCCAATGGTTTGTGCAGAATCCGTGGGCTGTTTTTTTCTTTCTTTTGTGCGAATCAAGGTAGGAAGGAAAAGGGGTTTGTTTTCAAAGTTGAGATTGTAAAATTGAGTTGGTTGGTGTAAGGGAGGGCGTTCAACGTCAATCTTGTAATTTCTTTCAGACAAGTTGGATGAATACGACTTGTGGAGAATGTTGCTTTAATCTTCTTCTTATTATTAATACCTCATATTTCGATAACAGTCATAAGCAACCCAAATCAATGAAAACATGTAATTAAAATTAACTCTTGATGGTGTTCAAGCATTTTTCATTTGTTATTATCCGCTTCTTTAAACTTTAACCATCTTAAATTTATCATGTACATTGTTCAAGATATAAACATTTACTATCTTATACTATTAAATGCAAATTTTTTAGAACCCAACAAGTGTCCTCGTGAAAAGCAGATGGTGTTCATTTTAGGAGACACGGGTTCAACTCACTTTATCTACAAAGTGTATGCGAATTGTAAAAATGTTAAAAATATGTATAAACATATACAAAATGCAAAATTTTTAAGACATCAAATAACTGGTTTTAGAAAGAATAAATAGACAATTAATTAATTTAATCAAAACTTTCAGTTTATTAAATTTTCTATTTAACCGATGAGTTTAATCAGTTTCGACCCTTGAATTAATTAATTATCCGTTTTGAATATCTAAATCAATCAATTTTTGGGTAAACTACAATAGATATCACTCAATTATAAGTAAGGTTATAGTTGGGTCGCTCAATTATGGGTAAAGTTACATTTAGGTCACCCAATTATTAAAGGTTACATTTGAGTCACTCAATTATAGATAAGGTTATGTTTGGGTCACCCTACATATTTTAAAAAAAGTACATCAATTTAGTAATTTTTTCTTCCAAATCACTTGTATACCCTTATTAACATTAGAATACTTCATTTGAAATCCTTAATTAATCTAATACACAAATTGATATATATTTTTTTTAAAATAAGAAGGGTAACCCAAATGTAACCTTACCTATAATTGAGTGATCCAAATGCAACCTTTAATAATTGGGTGACCCAAATGTAACCTTACCCATAATTAAGTGACCTAAATGTAATTTTACCAATAATTGAGTGACCTCTATTATAGTTTACCCTTAATTTTTTATTAAAAAATAATAAATACTAGCACATACCCAACCGTATGTCCAAACATCCAATACCCATGTAAAATCCAATCCAAAAGTTTAAATAAAATAGCTCAACCCAAAATCTAAAATTTGAACCCAATCAATTATCCAAATAAGTAAACCCAATGCTTTCACATATGTTGGATATCTTTTGATACCAGCTTCCAATTTGAATTTTAGAATTTACAACGCCTTCCGATATCCACAGTTTAGTACCTCTTCTGTTAGGGGTTGAAACTTCGGTTTTAACCGAATTAATCGATCGAATCGAAATTTTTTCGATCAAGCAGTCGGTTAATTTTAGGTTCAATAGGTTAACAATTAATGATTTTTTAAACTTCGGTTATCGGTTAATTCGGTTCGAAATTAGTTAATTAACCGAATTAACCAAAACTTATATATATTATATTTATTTTTAGTCATTGAGCTTTTAAAAATTATAAAATGATCATTGAATTTTTTGATATATTATAAAATGGAGATTAGACTTTATCAAATTGCAGAAATTGATCATTAAATTTATTGATTTATTAAAAAATAATCATTAAACTTTTCAATGTTTGTCAATAATTTATAATCTGCAACGAATCAATGAGCATTTTATAATAGTTCGATAAGTTTAATGATTGTTTTATAATTTTTGAAAGTTTAGTTACTAAAAAATTATTTAGCATAGTTTAGTGACCATTTATATAATTTACTCAAAATTTTATTTAAAAATTTGGTTATTTCAAAAACCAACTGAATTAACTGTTTTTTTTTCAGTTTGATTTAAAAATTTCGAGAAAGTTTCACTTTGATTAATGATTAATAGGAAAAAAGAATTAGATTAATAAATTTTTGATAGTTCAATTCGAACGGTTAATCGAACCAACCATTGAACATCCCTGTCTTTCGCACGAGTAACAATGCAAACAACATTTTGAATGAAAATGTATGAGTGGACAATTTTGACCAGTTTTGCTTATTTTGTTTGATTTTTTAATATATATTATTTTACTTTCATTCCTTATTTTTAATTGGTACAAAAAACTAACCTTTTACGTCACAAAAACGAAATAAATAACTGATATCAATATTTAATGAAAATAAAATATTTTAGTTAAACATTAAAATTTGAATATCTATTAACGGAGTTGGTCTAAATATTAAGTATTTTAGTATCGTTTAAGTAGGTCTCGAGTTTGTTATTAGTTGGGAGACCATATTCCAGCTCCTTTTAGGAACATTTTTGTCAGTGCAGTTGTAATCTATAGATGTATAAATAGTATCACATCTTATTCTATAGTTATATAAAGCTGGGGGATAATTTTATTCTACAGTTGTACAGATTTTGGAGAAAAATAAACACAATAATACTGTTAACATATAAAAAATCTGTGACTCACAACTTCCAAAAAGGAGAAAAATCTGCGACTCATAACTTCCAAAAAAGAAGAAGAAAAATCTGCTACTTGTTCTTTTTCCTCCACCAAAAATATCCTCAACACCAGCGAACGGAAAAGAGCCATACAAAAATGGACGCGGTGCTCCATTCAGAATCCATTTCTGTCATGCGCCTACGTGCCATTTCCACCTCCGCCGCTTCCATTCATCACATGCCTTGCCAACTCAGTTTTGGCCCAGTCAACCGCCTCCTCTTTCCCTTATCCACCACAGTCCCTGGTGGCTCTCGTTCTGGCAAGCCATCCGCTTCCGTTGTCGTCGCTACCGGAACTCTTACCTCCAATCACGTCTCGGTTTGTTACCTTATTCCGTCGCTTTGAAATCTTTCGCGTTTCTTTACTCTGTTATTTTAGTTTCACTTTACCTGCCTACTTTTGTCGACACTAGTGAAATCAGTACTAATTTTAGAAGAAAAAAAACATCTTAAAGAAGAGCTCTGTTTTCTACGCGTGGAATTTTGCAGTTCAACTCATTTGTATCTCAATTTTTTTTGGCTTATTTAGGTTTCTCTATCTCTATTTTCTTTGATTTATTGTGAATTGTGATAAGCAAGGTTTTAGGTGGATTAAACAATGCTAAGGCAGTAACTAAGCTCTACCATATCATATGTATGCATGCATGCATGCATGTATTTATATACGGTGTTTGTGTGTCTCAAACAATCTAGTGCTAAATCAAATGATTCAGGTCAATCCAATTAGATCGAACTTTTTCTAATAGCGGCCTGTATAATTATTACTCAAATCATTTGGAATCGTAAATACTTGATTCAGAAGGAAAAAAGGTTGTAGCATTCCAGCTTGGGAATATGGTTTTCCAAATTTACTCTTGTTCTCTTTATTTGGGTGTATGCAGCCAAGAGGAGTATATATAGTTGGGGATTTTATGACAAGAAAAGAGGATTTGCAGGTGGTAAAGCCTACAACAACCGTTGATGAAGGTATTTGTCAATTGTCATTCGTACTTTATAGGCTTAAACGTCATAAAGGTGTCTAAAATATATTATTTTTTTAGATAAGTGCCTAAACTTTATTTCAGGTCAAATTACTATTTAACGTTTCATTTCATAACTTAAATTAGGTTTTTTTTGTGCTAGACATTAAAAATTTTCTGTTATCCAATAAAACGTGACATATTTATATTATTTTTTAAAAAAATCAGAAAATCTTTATTTAAAAAAAACACAAAATCTTTAATTTTTTTAAAACTCTAAATTCCTCCCCTCCCACCACCGGCCACCCTTGTCTTCGTCGAACCCCCGCGATTAAAAACTTCATCAACATGTCGTCGAAAATCGACAAATGAACCGTCGATTGCTCCGTCAACGAATGAACCGTCGATGAAGAAAAAAGAGACCGATTGAGTTTCTTACTGACGACTAGAGGGCGGAATGCCGAACGGTGAGAGACGCGAGGCTTGGGTGCTAAACATGAATGAACCACTGTCGTGTTGGGGATGCCAGATGGTGAGGGAGATGTGATTTGAAGTTTTGATTGGAAAAAATTAAAATTTGGGGTTTTTAAGAAATTCAGAAATTAAATAAATAAAAAATCAGTTCACGTGTCATGTTATAATTGAATGACGGTATTTTTTAACGGTCATTGACGAAAAAGCCTGGTTCGAGTTACGAAAATAAACGTTAGACATCAATTTGGCCCGAAACAAACGTTGGGTACTTGACTGAAAAAATATATAATTTTGACACTTTTATGAAATTTAAGCCTAATTTATATCTCTCATTGTTTATCATGTGTTGTAACCCCTATTGTAAAAAAATAATAAAAAATCTAATGTGTTGATCTTCTGCCATCATCAGCACTACAAACTCTTGTTGAACACAGAATTTCAGGTTTTCCTGTTGTTGATGATGATTGGAAATTGGTATGTTATCCTACTGTTCATTAGCTCTAATAATTTCTAATCTCTTGCTAATTCCAATACCAAATGTCTGAATTTATTTATACTATCATGATATCTTGACATTTCCAGATAAGTGGAACTGTTACATATGCATGGTTCCACTAGTCCCACGGCCCCAATATGAGTGTTAGATTAGATTAAAGTCCTTCCTTTCTCAATCCTTAGAACTTTTTGGTGAGCCTATACTCGGACAAGGAAAGATGGCTTTGCTCATATCTTGTTTGCATCTCCTTTATTTCAACTCATTATTGCTTCCACATTCCAATGTCTCAAGAGTTGTCATTTATATACCTTCTTTTTTCCAAAGTTTGCCATCATGCAGTCATTTGCTGCAATTTTTTTATCTGTTTTTTCGGTTTGTAAATCTGCTTTATCTTTTTGACCTGCTAAAATTTGAACTACAACTTTTTGTAATAATTGGACCAAGTTACCTTACTGCTGCAGGTTGGACTTGTTTCTGATTATGACTTGCTAGCATTGGACTCCATATCTGGTATTTTAAAATTTATCTTATAAATTCCACTTTCAGTTCTCTTAATTTTTCTGATTATGTGTCTTGAATATGGAACATGCTCATGTATTGATAATAATTTCTTACATGATTGCAATTGTTCTCTGAACCAGGGCGGCCAACTGAGAATGACTTGTTTCCTGAAGTTGATAGCTCTTGGAAAGTATGTGAAAACTCTTTGTAGAAGCCAATGTCTTTCTACATTGTTTTGTATTATTCATTTCCTTTTTCCTCTATGTCCTTTTGCAGACATTCAACGAGATACAGAAGTTACTCAATAAAACCAATGGGCAGGTGGTTGGTGATTTAATGACAGCGGCTCCATTAGTTGTACGTGAAACCACTAACCTTGAGGACGCTGCTAGGTAAATTTGACTTACTTCTGCACAAGTTTTCTTACATAGGACACATTTAGATAGGTTTCACTGAAACTATGTTGCGAATTGGTTTATCAAATCTTCAGATTATTGCTCAAGACGAAATATCGTCGACTCCCGGTCGTTGATGTCGAGGGCAAGCTGGTATGTGAAAAATACATAAATTTGATGCTAGGCAAGCTGGTAAGTGAAAAATACATAAATTTGATGCTAGACTCCGGTGTTTGCTAAGCTCGATTCCGGTGTTTTTGTTTTTGAAGAACGGTATCATCACAAGGGGAGATGTTGTAAGAGCTGCCCTTGAAATAAAGCGTGATAGCCAAGGATACAGTAATTAAGAAGTGAATGCATTAAATCCCCGCACGTTTGATGGGCCAAATTTCTACATATAGGAGTAATTTGCATTGTGAAGGAGGAACCGGATTTGACAACAATGTTGCATAAGATTATGTAATGACAACAAAACCTTCCACAACCAAGTTTGTGATGTGGGGAGAACCAGAAAATACCCAACTCCAAAAATCTTATCATTAAAGTAGTTATAACGTTAGTGGTTGGTATGGCCAATCTGCACCAAACTGCCGGAATGTGTAGGGCTGTAGGCCAACTCTTCAATAATTACGGACACCATCCTTTTCACTTGGACGGATGAAGTTGATTTTAAACCTAATTGATTTTTTTTACGGTTCACGTTTTAGATTTATGGTTATTCTAATATAGTTTACTAAAATTTAATTAATGTTTTGTTCTGAGAATAACGGTGATAAATTAATTGTGCAACTAAAAGGAAAGGGCGGAGAAGGAACTCAAAAAAGTATGGAAACTAGAAATTAGCACCTAATATACAATTATGAATTATCCACCGTTCAAAGTATTTTGCCCACCAATGAAGTAAAACAAGACAAGAGGTGCCTAAACAGAAAAACCAAAATGATTTTTCATTAAAAAAAACTACTAATTAATACAAAAGGCTTCATCATTTTTTTCAGCGTCACCTAGACTTACCTCAACTACCATGTGCACGATAGGGATAGCCCCCGGTGCATTTTAGCAACCACCCCCTTTCTTCTCCGGGTAGCCACCAAAAGCGACGGACCAAAAATTACAACTTTGTAATCATAAAAGTTTGAGGGCCATGATTCAATCAACTTTCCCTTTTTTCCCCTTCATTATTTCCTTTCCCATACAACATCCGAATCTTCCGGGTCGGGCATCTTGTTCAAGTCAACCCGATGCAAAAACCCACCAGTAGTTGGCTTCAACTCCTCGTCATAACCATGACTATAATTATGGTGGTGGTGGTGGTGATGACGATGGTGATGGTGAGCTGCCTCAAGAGCATCAACTCTAGCACCAACTTCGATAGCCTTTTTCCTTATAGAAGCAGCCGAAAAATCTCCACCGCCGTCGCCGCAGCCACCGCCGAATTTTTCTCCCGCCAAAAGGTCGGGAAAGTTCAACCTAGCCGAGGGTCCACGCAGGTAAAAAGCCGCCGTGTCATAAGCTCGAGCCGCCGCGAGAGGCGTCGAATAAGACCCCAACCAAATCCTGGATCTCTTGTTGGGTTCCCTAATCTCAGCCACCCATTTCCCCCACTTCCTCATCCTTATCCCTTTGTACAGCCTCTCCGACGTAGACTTCCTCGAAGCAACAACGGCTGCTCCACTCTCCATCGCTTCCTAAGTATTCGATAAATCCTAAGTTTCTCAGCTTTGGGTTTTATCAGAACAGAGGAAGAAGACTGAAACTATGAAGGGGAAGAAGAAAAAATGGAAATTTTTTGAGAGGGCATGGTTAGTTGGGTCGTGTCATGTGTTTAAGTTTACACGTCGGAATGTAATGTTTTTCCGACACAACAGAGTTTTTATGTTGGAACTAAGAAATAAGAAAAACAGAGGGAGAAAAAACCCATAAACCACAAAATCCAGATTCACCGACACAAATCTATTTGATATAATAAGGGAATTGCTTATATATATACACAGATATTATTTGGGGGAAAAGAAAACGGGGCGTGGACTTGGATGCTTTAAGCTTGGCATTTTGGGGTTGTCTGGGCCTTGGTTGGTATATTCTCATAAATAAATAACTACTAATACCTAATCAAATCAAATTAGTTTCATAATTGGATTTGTTTAAGACCGCCCATAATTTTACTTTATATCAATTACATTTTTAATTATTATCATTTAAACTAATGTTTCTAAACACTAATTAATATCTCCTATATAAAAATTCACTAATTAGTTGAATGGTTAAAAATAATTATATTATTTTATTTTATATAGATTCAAATTTTGACATTATTTTAAGAATATAAATATCTGTCTACTCAATCAAAAAAATCTTATATAAATTAGCATATATTGAATTAGTGAGGTTGAACAGGTGTCATCAAGTGTTTGTTTAGCTAAGATTTTCCCCATTATAAAAATGGATTAATCATTGATTAAAGAAGAAAATAGATTGATCGTGTGAGCAATTATGTAATTAGGAAGGCGGTGATGGTGGGATTTGGGGATTGTCGTTTTGTGGGCAAAGTGAAGTTAATTTCAATGGATCTGGAAAGAAAATTACTTGTGTTTTTTCTACTACGTTTTTAATATTTTTAATATGATTCCATTGTTGATAAAATTGATATATATTGCAAATAAAGTTATCTGAACCCTTTAATTTTGAGTATTCTTTATAAAGTTATGTAATATATATTAATTTTTTAATAAAATTTACATATTTTCAAATAAAATTATTTAAATTCAAAATTTTTAGATTAAATATCATTCTATTTTCCAATAAAATTTCATTAAGTTCTTATTGAAAAATTAATAATAAAATTTTGATGATAGTGATGTTTATCTTTGTTTGTTTTGTCATTTTGGGGGTTATATAATGTATTTTATTAATTAATGTTAAATTGGTGAGTAGGCAAGCAATTGCGAATGAGGTAGGGTAGGTCGGTGTTCGGTCGGTGGATAGATACCGTTGGGAATTGACTTTCCATCCACGCAATAACATTACGAGTGCATGGGCTTTTCCGTCTTTTCATTATGCCTACTAAACCATTTTAGAAAAAAGGAAATTACAACATTTGTTTGAGATTTGTAAGTATGGTTACTAATGTTTAATTTGAGTTGATTCAATTTGAGATATTAGCGAGTCAAGTCGAACAAGTTTAACTCGAGAATTTAAAAAGTTAATTTGTATTAATAAAAAATTATAATACTAATTTTTTTCTTTTATTATTACATTATGTATAAAAGTAGAAAAGATGAAAAATCTTCCGTTTCCACTTTGCATATAAAAAAATACGATTGAAAGTTAAAACTTCGAAATTCCTAAGGCATTCTCTCATTTGTTGTCCATCGAAGATTGTTGAGAAATTAAAAAGTGTCTCACACTCAAATATTGACTTCATCTCTAACTCGGTCATGACAAGTTCGTTTATTTATCTCATCTTACCTCACATCCCCTCTCAATTTCTATGTTTATATTAAGCTCTAATAGTATCACTAGATTTTACCTATATTAAAAAACAAGGTAAAATTTTTGGCGAGCTTAACGAGCAACAAAATTGTTTAGCGAGCACGAGTCGAGCAAAAATTTATCGAGCTTAACGAGCAACGAGTCGGGTCAAGCAACGAGATTTTTTAATTAGCACGAGTCGAGCACTACTCAACTCGCGATCGACTCGCTCGATAAGCACCACTATTTGTAAGAGAAAATGTTCTATGCGTAGTGAAAAAAATATAAGCGGGTTTAGTTTAGAATTTAAGGTTTAGAATAGATTTTAAAATTTAAAATTTATGATATGTAGTTAAATTTTATTTTTTAAAAGTTATGAGATGAAATTTAATTAAATTTTAATATTTGAAGTGAAACTAGTATGCATGTAGAGTATTTTTTTTCACTTTCAATGCTTTGAATAATATATCCTATAACTTTCACTATTATTTACTTATTTTAATTATAAAAATAGTGTTGATTTATGAGGTTTTCATAATTTTAGAAAATGATAAACTACAACGAAGATCACTCAATTATGTGTAAAATTATATTTAGATTATTTAATTATTAAAAGTTATACTTGGGTTACTTAATTATGGGTAAGGTTACACTTGGGTCACTCAATTATTAAAAGGTTACATTTAGGTCACTTAATTATTAAAAGGTTACATTTGACTCACTCAATTATGAGTAAGGTCTCATTTGGCTCACCCTTCACATTTAAGAAATATATATATATATATATATATATATATATATATATATATATATATATATATATATATATATATATATATATATATATCAATTTCTGTATAAGATTAATTAATGATTTTAAATGAAATATTCTAGTGTTAACGGGAGTATACAAGTGATTTGGAAGAAAAAAACGACTAACTTGATATATTATTTTTAAATATGAAGGGTGACCCAAAAGTAACCTGTTATGAACTTTCCTGCAATTACACGAGTCCACAGAAAAGGAAATAGAAAAGAGATAGAACTAGAAGAAGAGAAAGTAAGAATAGATTTAGAGAGGAAGAACAAGTTGGTTTATAAGTTTTTTGCCTAATAAAAACAAGCACAACCCTTGAATATATATACAGCAGTTTGCTATCCAAAAACAAATATGGCTCCACGTGTCATGGACAGTTTCTTCATTCATTGAATTCTCTGTTCATAACATTACCCCCGCCTCTGAATAGAACCTTGTCCTCAAGGTTCGAGATAGAACACGTATGTCGAATTCCCTATAAGTAGCTACATGAAATCTTGCTAAATATATAATGCAATATTTCTCCCCGTAGCACAGTGTAGGCAATATCGACATCGTATTTGAGAGTGAAAACTTAGTGACATAAAGATCCCAAATATTCAGTGTTGACACATCCTTGCAAACACAATCCTCAAAGTTACCTTCCCCCAAATCGATGACCACTTTGGTATTGCCAGGTGCAAGTTTTTCGTACAACTTAGATGTGACATCTATTGGATTGAATCCAACATTCTCTGTCAGGATTCTATGTACCATTTCGAAATTTTCAGCAAAATTTACAATGCCATATTGATCCAATCTTATTTTCTTAAAGGAGAATCCCTTCAACATTCTAAACAACTCAATTTCAGCAGATGCATCTCCGTGTACCAAGTGTTTCTCTCTGCACCTTGCCTTGTATGTATTCACTCTATCATCGACAACTGTTTCAAGATTATCCAGTATACTATTAGTACTTCCCGGCATAACCAAAATGGCAATCTTGTTACCACCTTTTTCACTTCTCACAGTAGTGACTCGAGAACCACTGATTTTCTCGACTGAAATTGAATCAATAAATGTTAAATCATCGGCCTTTGGTGGGCTGAGTTTTAAAAAAGCAGAAGTTCCTGTTGTGTGACAAAAACACCTCGGTTCAAATTTTGAGCTGATTTTTAAGGCCATTAACTTGTAATGGTCACATAAATGCAATGCCATTTCACCAACACCTCCTTCACTAATTATAACTTGGACACCAACATCAGCAATTGTTTTTATTAGCTCCTCATCCTTGGCTTCTTCAGTTTTGGCATAATTCTCGAACAGTTCAGCATAGTGAATCAATGGAGTTCCTTTTATTTTGGTGGCGGATGAATCAATGCCACTGGCAAATACAACCACCTTTGTATTCTCCATACGCTTTATACTTCCCACAAGTAACTCCCCTTTTTGGTTGAGAGCAACAACGGATGGTGTGGTCCCTTCACCTCTAGAATTCTCAATAATGTTGGGATTCTTTTCCTCCATAACAGAAATATAAGAGTTGGTTGTACCCAACCACTTCCCATGATAAACTGTTCCAAATGTGCCATAACCAATCTCCCACAGCTCTTCAAGGTCATTGTCTTTTATACTAATGGACGGTGAAAAGTAAGTTGTGTTGTTACCATTAGATGGAGCAGCTTCGGTGTTTTTTTGTGCAATCTTCTGCTCCTCCCAAGAAACATCATCCAATTTCAATATATGTGCCGAATGAACACCAGAAAACAGAGGGTTCCTATATCGTACTTCAACAAAATTTAAGGTTTAAGATTCAACTGATAATTCTTTATGCAATGTCGTAGTTCCTTCATCAACATGAGTATCACAAGTGCTTGCCACAAATCTACTCAATAAACGTGGTGTACAATGGTTAGCTGTTGCTGAAAAGCTAGGATTATGGTATGATCCCTTTGAACCCTTATCAAACTGTAACAACTTATTCTCCATTAACAGTAATCTAAATTTGTATGGATCATCACTCTTAAGGGAAAAAATTACATAAGTCATCATCCTTAAATAAACATATTCAGTTCTAAACAAAGTGTCAACAACCAATGTCCAATAGCAACCACTAAAGAGTTCATCATAAGTAACACAAGACATGTATTTCGGAAGAAAAAATTGGGCTTGTAACATGAAAGAAACCATACCCGATTGCTTATCTAAGTCCTCATTATCATTTGATGGGATGAAATCAGACATAGGTTTACCATGAGTCTGGTTGTCTAAACTTGGACCCAACCCCACCTTGTGAATGACGCCATGCAAAGAAAATCCAGACAAATTATGAGTTGTTGCCTCAACAGCGTTTGGAGTTGCTGCCATTGACGGACGACCCATAGAAGGAGCAATCAACCCGGTAATATTCGACCTTTTCACCACCAACGATTGAGTTAACGGCAACACAAGAGGAATGGAATCCACAACTGCAGCATTTTGAACAAGATTTTCATCCAACACCACTTGATTTAATTTGTGTTCCCTTGAAGATGACTTCTGTTGGTTTGCAACTTCCTTATCTGTTGTCATAGACAAATCGTCGAACACTTGGTGACCTTTCGCCCTTGGTTCATCTTGCTTTGCCCCAATTTCTCTATTGCCACTGATTTCACCCTCATCCACTATACCGAGATGGGCCGCCAACGATTTTACTTGTCTGAGTATTTCTTGTAGCATCTCACTATTTTGCTTCATCATCCTTGTATTCGCTTCATATGTTTCAACGATTGTCGCCATGGGTTTCGACTCTCAACGAGAGCACCAATGTTATGAACTTTCCTGCAATTACACGAGTCCACAAAAAAGGAAATAGAAAAGAGATAAAACTAGAGGAAAAGAAAGTAAGAATAGATTTAGAGAGGAAGAACAAGTTGGTTTATAAGTTTTTTGCCTAATAAAAACAAGCACAACTCTTGAATATATATACGGAAGTTTGCTATCCAAAAATAAATATGGCTCCACGTGTCATGGACAGTTTCTTCATTCCTTGAATTCTTTGTTCATAACATAACCTTATCCGTCATTGAGTGACCCAAATATAATCTTACACATCATTAAGTGATACAAATATAATCTTACCCATAATTGAGTGACCCAATTTAATATTACCTATAATTAAATGATCACCGTTGTAATGTACCCTTTAGAAAAATAATAAGTTATTGGTACTGACAGGGTTAGGAAGAGATTGAGGTGTCAAACACTCAAAATCACTATAATTCAGATTTTTTTAATTCCATCACTGGTTATTTTGGTATACCACATTTCATATAGAATATAAAATATTATTTATAATCCTACGATTTTGATTGTAACAGGTCATGCAATATACAAATTTTCTAAGCCTTATCCTTACGTATGTAAATATAAAATCAATGCAAATATCCGATTATTAATTAATCTCCTTACGTATGTAAATATAAAATCAATGCAAATATCTGATTATTAATTAATCTATGTTATTTCAGAGAGTAAAAAAATGGTTATTTAAAGCCACCCAAAAAAAATAAAAAATGTGGGTTATCTCATTTAGATATTGATTTACATTATGTCAGCCATGATATATACGATATATTAAAAACTATAGTTAATGGTTTTATTTATATTGACTTAAAATTAAAATCACTATGTGACATATGATAAAAACTAAAATAAAGAAGTAGATTAATAAATAATAATGAATGTTGTTGTCATACCGACCCCTTTTTTCTGAGATAGAAATTAGAATGCCAACTAAAACAAATTAATATATAAAAAAACTCATTGGTCTTGTAATGTAACTTATATTACATATACAAACTTTTGAATGATTTATCACTTAATAACGGATTCACACAATCAGCAATCTCTAAAGTAAGTAATTAAATTTCTTCGTTAACATATTTTTTTTCTAAGTTGTGAGTTCAAAACTCATTAAGAGCAAATTCCCACGTAGAAATTGTTTAGAAAACAACAACGAAATCACACCAATAATTGAGACAAAGTTGAGTGGAATCAATGTGAAAAATAAAATAAAGAAAATGGGATATTTTAGTTTGTGGTGGTTTGAGACAGATTATTATGGTCGTGGATAGCAGGATAGGGATTTGAGCCCACGTGAGTCTGCTAATTTTACAATTAGCGATGGCCAAAATTGCCGGTTCAAGATTTCAGTTTTCTTAAACAGGCCGTCAATTCCAGATTAGGCAGCAACTTTCACTTGACAAGTTACATGTCTACTTGTATATGATAAACAAACACTTGATCCAAATCTGGTCAGTGCAAAAGCTGGTTCATAATCATTCAGTTTACACAAAAGGGTAACTGATAATTTTACCCAATATCAAACGCCTTTTTTCTCTAGCAAAAGCAAAGTCTACCATTATACTCGATGCACCAAGACGCTATGTTTACCGGCAACCTCGAGCAAAATCTAGTATCTAATCACATTTAGACCAGAGGCGGGTATTGCTTCGCTTGCAGGCAGACCCTTCTCTTATATTCATTAGCATCCTGCACCAGAAAGCAAAACAGATTGAGATTTGATTACATATCCATTCAGCATCACTAATTATCCAGTCTCGGTAGAATCAACTTAAGAACATACCTGTATGAAGAGGTGGTACCCTTCAGTTTGAGCTGGATCGGCAGGATTGGGTGCATCTAACAAATCTTGGATTCCGACGAGAATCTGCTTCACAGTGATGGCAGGTCTCCAGCCCTATGAATACGAGAATGGGATGAAACCTTGAGGATGGAGTGATGGAACCACACTGATCCAAGCATTTAAGTCACTCACAGCAATCAAGAGGAGAAGATACTTACACTGTCCTCGTTAAGGATCGAAAGGCAAACAGTACCAGATGGGTAAACGTTTGGGTGGAAAAAACCTTGTGGAAATTTACACTTTGGTGGCTTGCTAGGATAATCTTCACTGAAGTGTAGTGTGAGTGGGAAGTAACCACCTTCCCAATCAGTCTGTAAGATGAAAAATAAGCTGATCCGAATTTTAAAAGAAGCACAGCTACAATTGTATCGAATATGCATAATTCTTTCACTATACATTTCCCTCCATTCTACATTGAAACAACAACCTCACAAGTCTTGACTTAAATAATCTTTGAATGTATTTAAAGAACAATAGGCCACCAGGAAATAGAATCACCCATGTAAAGAGTACCGGGGAATAGCATAGAAGCAGGCAGCAAGTTCCATCACATTTGAATGTTTAATATGCTAAGGTGAATATGGAACAAACAACTAAAGCAATTTCAGAGATGCAATATTATTACAAGTTCAAAATCAATAGTAACACAAAGCTGTAGCTCTTTAAGTAACAATAACAATTCACCAGCGCCGCAAATCAAACCTAAAACTTGCAGCCCAAACTTGTTAGTTCTCAATCCGCAACGTATGAATGAGGCCAAATTTCAACAAACAGCTCACTCAAGGTTAATTACCAAAACAAATGACAAACTTTCCAAATGGATTCTCACGACAAAAATGCTAACCAGGTTTCTATGTGCTTAAATATAACAAGGCTAATAATAATCTTTATTTCCCTTTTTATGTACAAAAAAACCGGAATAAGCTTCACTGTCATCATTTTAAGCAAAATGGAAGAAGCCAAAAGAAAATCTTAAGCATAAAACAACATATCAGCATCCAATTGCCAGACTAACGAACACAATCCTCTGAACTAAATCAACAAGAATAGAAAAAATCTCAAAAAAAATAAATAGAATCTCAAACTTACCCCTGCTTTACCAGGGATCGTGCAATGCCACACCATCAAATTCACCGTTCCATCAGACGCCGTCTCTGGTTTCGCAACGAAACCCTAAATTGTCGACAACAAAAATGAAAAATCAAACAGCTAATACATTAAAATTTGAAAACCCAACAACGAAAAGGAAAGAGTTGTACGGACGTGAGGATGGTTTTTCCTCCATGCCTTCCGTTCCTCGGCGAGTCGACCACGCGCTATTCCTCCCGACATATCTTCTCTCACTCGCTCTCTCTCTTTCTAATACTCTGGCAAAAACAAATGTTCTCTCTTTCACTTCTTAAGTAATTGGTTTTCTTTTAATTTTTTTTTTACAACAATGAATAGACTCCTATTGGAACTGGAAATATGAAAAATGAGAAGTTTGGAAAATTCTAAGAATTTGACCCCTTTAAAACCTATTTTTTTTTAAAAAAAAATCTTTCTTACGAAAGTAATAATATATTGAAATATTTTGCCCATAAAATAAAACTGTGGGAGGGGGTCATATGTTTGAGTTTCATTTTAGTAAAAATAAAAGAAAAATTGTTATAATACAAAAAATAAGTAGTTTTAACTAGGGGTGAGTAAAACTCGACTCGAAAAAAGCGAATAACTCGACTCGAGTCAAAAATACTTGACTCGTCTTGACTCGACTCGAAATTTCATAAACTCGAATAACTCGAAAAAATTTCAAATAAAGTTTGAGTTGTAAAATGGAAATTCGAATAACTCGAAATTTTTAGTAATTAGTGGATTTATTTTTAAGTTCGAGGAGACCCTCTATTTTTTATGATATATACATACTGATATATAAAAATATGAAGAAATATTGTCACATGTGAAAAAATATATATGTGCATATCTTATATATTAGAGAAAGGAGTTTAAATTGGAATCAAACCCTACTATAACATGATAAATAATTACAATTAAATTTTTATAGAAACTCGAAAACTCGACTCGAATTTCTTAAACTCGACTCGAATCGAAAAAAATTCAAATAAAGTTTGAGTTGTAGAATATGACTCGTCAACTCGAATAATTCAAAATTTTTTAACTCGACTCGACTCAATCGAACGCTCACCCCTAAATTTTAACTTTTAAGAGTGATAATTTATGATTTAATTTCCAAAAATAATAACAGATTGAGTGGTCTACAAAATCATATATGTTGAGTTTGAAAGGAATCGTTATAATCGAAACTTTTAAAATACTAATTTTATTATATCTATAGATAAGGATGAGCATTCAAACTAGTTAAATAAAACTGAATAAAAATCATTTAAATTAATCGAAAATTTCTTTGAACAAAAAAATCGAAACTTTCAAAAGAGTGGATTATTTTTAGAATATTTTATAATTTATGAATTTGTTAAAATTTGTGTAGATAAAACAATAAATTTAGTGGGACGTAATATCTATATATCTATATTATAAATTTATGGGAAAAAATTATAGAACTTTGCTGTCCCTAACCGAAGCAACCATATTAAACTTTAGTAAACCTGTAGGGGGACTAACTCAAGAGCCCGAGATAGGTCTATGTTGTCTAACAGATAGAACCCCACACAAATTGGGATGTCGAATGAAGTCCAAGACTGAAGAAAAAGAATCTGGCTATCTACTTTTACACCAAAAAAACTAATTCTAGACACAGTGAGGTGCGAATTCAGAAATTTAAGTTTGATAGTTCACCTATTTATCTTATTTAGAAGTTCAAGGTTTCAAATCCCTTAAGACAATCAATTTAACTACAACAGACTAAATAAGTATAAAAAATGTTTGAAGAAATCTCCCTACATGAAAATAATAATAATAATAATAATAATAATAACAATCCCCAATTGATAAAAGTGACAAGAAAGTTAAATTGATAAATGGATTAGTAGAGAAATTCAGGATCAACCATTTTTTTCTTGTCAAATAGAACGTTTAAAGAGATAAGCGTGATATTGTAAAAATTCTTCCGAGTTTCAAAGATAAAGGTTATAAAAAATTCGAACATTTGAGGATTGACTATATGAAAGGTGGCCCGATTGTAACCTTACCAATAATTGAGTGACTCAAATGTAACATTACCCATGTTTGAATGACTCAAATGTAATTTTTAAAAATTAGGTGACTCAAATGTAGCCTTACCCATAATTGAGTGACCTCTATTAGAGTTCACCCAAAAAATTAATAGTGAGTCACGTGACCCACCAAGTACCTTAATAGATTCGCCCATGGACACAACCATATAAAAAATTAGAGCCTTCGTTGAAGATGAATTCATTCCTACATAACTAGATAGTCCAGGCAACCTTAAAAAAGGCTATCCTCTAAACTAATTTGACAATCGATTCAAACGGTTGGTGTTCCCATATCAAGGGAAACAATTTCAATTCGGCTGGCACAATTAACTGAATATTTCATAACCTGCACCAGGGTTGCCATACTCTCCAAGCAATGTCACACTGATATAATAAATGGTTAACCTTTTCAGGATACTTCGAACATAGCACGCACGTACTTGGATTTGGAGAAGAAATTCTACGCTTAACAAGCTCTACAATTATTGGAATTTTCCTTTAAACCGCTTTTCATAGAAACGCTTTCACCTTGGAGTGCTAGGTTCAGCCATATCAGTCTCCACACCGAGTCCGCATTAGCTCCATTAAAAGAAGCCTTAACACAAAGGGTATTTGCTTTGTAAAAACCACTAGAATCTGGAAATGTGGCAAACGAGTCAATCGATTTGGGTTCGATTTGAATCATTTCGGTTTCAGTTATTTCGGGTCTGATATCATTTAGTTCAGATTCGATTTAGTTTAGTTTTGTAGAGACCACTAGAATCTGCACACCAGACAATCAGTCGAACAAGACTTTCTCGCAGCACGAACTAAAATTTTAACAAAAGCGGCCCACAACTTTCCTATAATAGAAACCAAGAAATATTAACACCGAAAAACTTTCGATTGATTTGAAATTAAAATAACATTTTTAGATATAAAATTTGATATAATAGATTGATTTACTTATTTAAAATAACAGAAATCAAAGGTTAACACTTGGTATTTTATTATAAAACCCTAGATGTCTAACGCTCCCGCCCCCGACAACCCTAGAAAGCACAGACGGATCGATGATGATCCGCCGGACCGAGGGGGGCCTGCCCCTGTAACTACCGGCACCGCTGGGACGTCCAACGCTGCTGTGACTCCGCCCCCGCCTGGTTTCTCTTATAAGGAAACCCTAATGCACAAAACATCACATATTCCAGACGAAGCTGAGGAGATAATTGATGAAGAGGAAATCGAAATTGAGGAAGGTGATGTCACCCGAAGTGAAGTTGATGGTATGATCTCAATTGATTTCTCCGATAGAGTTATTTCGCTTGCTGAAAAAAGCTTCGAGCAGACTCTGGTGGTCAAGCTCTTAGGCCGCCGTATCGGCTATAATACCTTGCGGAACAAGATTTACGAAATATGGAAGCCCTCCCAACCGGTTAAACTCATGGACGTAGAAAATGACTACTTTCTTGTTTCGTTTCGAACGAAAGCTAATTATCAGAAAGCTCTCACGCAGGGGCCATGGACTGTCTTTGGTCACTATCTCACAGTCTAGCCCTGGACGTCGTTATTCTCCACTTCCACTCCGTACCCTAGCAGTGTGATGGCATGGATCCGTTTACCTGGTCTGCCGGTGATCATGTACAAAAAGAATCTAATCGCGGAAATAGGGGAGTCCATTGGAGAGGTGATCCGTATTGACTACCAAACGGAACATGGGAGGCGTGGTCGATTTGCTAGAATGGCAGTGTATGTCGATCTCAGCAAGCCGCTTGTCTCAAAACTGCTCATCAATGGTAACGTCCAAATTGTTGAATATGAATCTCTACCCACGATTTGCTTTAATTGCGGGAAATATGGTCATCTTGAGGTCAAATGCCCTGATGCTAAACCTGTACCGGAAACTGAGACTAATAATGAGACTCCAGCTGATGGCGAACAACGTAAAAAAGATGATTTGTTTGGGCCCTGGATGGTGGTTGAACGCAGGAGTCGTAAGCCATCGGGAAAGCAGTCTGAGACACAGACGAAACCAACTGAGATGGTATTCCAGGGATCACGCTTCAACCCGATATTCGAGTCTGACATTGCGGAATCTAGCTCTCCTCACAGCCATGATAACACTTTGCTTGATGTTCCCATACAGCAAGCACGTTCAGCAACCTCGCTTCCTCGGTCTAAATTGAAACAGAAGGGAAAGGTTCCGGTTTCGTCTGCTTCTAGGCCCCTATCTCTAAGGAAGCCGCCTGCGATATCTCTCTCTGACTTCCCGATCCTTGCTCGAAACACGGGGAAGTCGAGCGCCTCCCGCCTCCCCCCGAGACCCTTTGACCTTTCCAAGCACACGGCCATTGTTGTTGATGAGAATGCCAACCCTAATATCCCTACACCATCTGTGCCTTCCTCCCACGTCCCTGCACCTGTTCCTACTGGTGACCCCCCAGATCCTCAAAATCCTATTGTTGACGGTGCTGTTATCCCTTCTCCTCCGCCGACAAACTTGGTTAGTATGCAATCGGAAGCTGGGCAGGAAGCTAGCCACGATCCTGGAAGCTCCCAAGCAGTTGCAATGCTTGAATGACCTGTGTCTCCTTTTATTTTTTATGATGAATCTCAAATTAATGTCTTGGAATGTACAAGGATGCGGTGACGGGCGTTTTATCCCGGCCGCGAAGCAAGTCTTACGCGATTGTAAACCTGATGTTACCGTTTTAGTTGAACCAAGAATAAGTGGTCGCAAGGCAAACTCCGTCATCGCAGCTTTCGGTTTTCCACATTCCCACCGGGTTGAAGCTCATGGGTTCGCGGAAGGTATTTGGTTAGCTTGGTATGACACTGTCTCGATTGAAATCATCTCCAACCACTTTCAGTTTATACATTTCTGAATCTCCAGCAAGGTTGATAATTCCTCTGTTCTAGCCATTGCTGTTTACGCGAGTCCGTCATTGTCACATCCCAAAAACCGGTCTAGTCGGAATTAAGTTCCGGTGACCGAGTATTTTATATCGATTGCATAAGTTATTCGATCTTATTTAGATTATTCGAGATAATTTATGAATCAAGGTCAAGTTCTAGCAAATTAATATTTTCATTTCGATTAAGGGTTGGTTCGATTAGGTACCCAAAATAGATTAAATAGTTAGTTTATTATTATTATTATTATTATTATTATTATTATAAATAAATAAATAAATAAAAAAGAAAAGAAAAGAAGGAAAGAAGTGACGCATTAGGTGACCTAAACCACTTGCCACTTGCCTATTTTATATATATAGATAATTGACCATTAATAAAGATTAATGAATAAAAAAAGAATGGTGGGGTAATAGTAGACGTCCAAATTAGTATAGAAGGGGGGGAAGTGATTGGAAATTGCACGGCAAATTCAACAAATTAGTAAACATACGATCCAATGTTTGATTGGTAGTCCGATATTTTCGATATAATAATATCGAATTTCTGCCGACGACGGGGTAAGCTCAAATCTCTAGTTAGTTTAAGTTTCGGTATCGAGTTTGATTAATATTTATATATATATATTCGATACTGTCTTATTATTTTAATTAATTTTTATCGTAGTACACGAGGTCGATTCAGAACAACCTTCAAGCCCAATAAATAAAAATAAAGCACCGGTCTGTCAAGGTGAGTGTAGATGCATTTGTCTCGGGTGACACGGTGTCATTCCGATATTTTTTTATGTTCTGGTATGTGGGTATAATCGTGTCAGAGGTAGGCTCGGTGCCTTCCTATTGCATTAATTATGAATTTATTTGCATCTGGTAAGTACCCTGCATTATTTTGATATGCTTAAAAAAATAATTATAATATGCTACATGTATATAAAAATAATTGCTATCTGATATGGAGCTACGGCTCATCTTACTATTTGATATGATATGATCTGAAAATCATGGACTATGTGAATTTGTGTGTATTTATGGACATGGGATACAATTGGCATGCCATAGGATTATTCGAGCTCACCATGTAAGGGATGACTACGGTCCAGGGCTACGGCCTATATGTGGAGATAAAAGGATGGAAGTGTAAGGGATACATGGAGCTACGGCTCAGGGCTACGGCTCATTATTGATTCATGATATGGTGTACAGGGAATCCGCGTATCCAATGGTACCAATATAATATGTGTTCGATATGTTATACTATGACATGTTTATGATAAGATATATGATTATATTATATTATGTCAGTGATATGGATATCTGATCATGTTATGCTTATACTGTTATAGAAGCATGTAAATAAGTTAGATTAATTTATATTTAATCATGACACTCATATTATTGTTAATTCACTATCATGACTACCTCACTGGGCTATGTAAGCCTAACATACGTGTCTCATGCATTTTCAGGACCCTGATAGATTTCCAACCTTTGATCGTGTGGTGCAGTTGCAAGTCACATCTCTACCTTATATGTATGATATCTTTCATGAACTCCTAATAAAGTGGCATATGATCCAACTTTTGTATAAATTGTGTTTTGTAATTTAATAATGTGGTTTTATTTTAGTAATCTAGAAAAGTCCTATTAAATAAATGTTGGAACAATAATAATGATAGATACGAATAATTTTCTAATAAAAATGATTATAAAGGACTCTAAGATTTTTTTAAGTTGTTAGGCTCATTTAAATACGTAAAGAATTTTAGTAAGATAATAAAAAGAAAAAGATTTGAATATTTTACAAAATAGTCACTAAATATTGCATCGTCTAATCAGGTAGATAAATGACCTCCGATAGTAATGAGGTTTTACAAGCCAATAACTAGTAAGTTTATTTTCAGTATATTTTCACGAATTTCAGATAAAGACCTTTAAATTGTGAAAATTACATTTTAGTCCCTAAGTTTGAAAAAGTTTAAAATTGACCCCAATTTGAGTTAAGTGTTAAGTCTTAAAAGAGATTAATAAAATATTACGAAATGATTTTTGAACTTTGAATTTATGTCTCCGATCTCCGCATCGTTTCCGGTAGCGCTCTCCGACCCGGTTCTCTACTAGGCCGGGAAGGGGGTGTTACAGTCATCCTCTGGCAGAAAATTGCTTTGGCCTCATCTCCGTCGGCTTGCTGCGTCGATTACCACCCCTTGGATTTTATTTGGTGACTTCAATGCCACCCTCGGCTTGTCTGATCGGAAAGGCTGCATTCAGCCATCCTCCAAACCTTTCCAGCACCTTCTTTATGATTACGGCTTACGGGACATGGGTTACCAAGGTCCTGATTTCACATGGTCAAGGGGCTTAGCTTTCGCCCGCCTCGACCGGTTCATTTGCAACAGCTATTGGGACGAATCTTTCCCGGACTCAAGAGTGTCCCACCTTATCAGAATTCGATCGGATCATCGGCCGATCTTGCTCCAGGTTGGCCATCAAAGAACAAGGTATAATGCTCCTAACTTCAAGTATTTTTCGGGCTGGCTTGCTCATGAAGACTTCCACCGCATGGTTGCCAACAATTGGCAGCCTCATTCCACAATGACCGGTACTATCTCTAACTTTACTACGGCTGCAGAAGTTTGGAACAAATATGTCTTTGGTTATATTGGCAGTAAGAAGCGCTCGCTTATGGCTCGCCTACGGGGTATTCAAACGGCGTTAAGCTCTCGCTCCTCACATTTCCTTTCTAGCCTCGAATCGGAGCTTTTAATTGAGCTTGAAAACATCCTCTATCAAGAGGAGTTGCTTTGGAAACAGAAATCTCGTACGGATTGGATCCAAAATGGAGACCGCAATACACGATACTTCCACCGTCGAGCAGTTTGTCGAAGACAATGAAACCAGATTTCCTCTCTTAAATTGTCTAATGGTGAATGGTGTGATGATGATCAAGTGTTGCAAGCTGAAGCTGTGAATTTCTTCTCTACCTTATTTGATTGCGAGGAGGCGGTTACGCCTACTTTTCCCATCCGAGGTGCCTTCCCGTCTTTAGAGAGCAATGCTGTTAACAGTCTTGATATGCCCCCGACTGATCAAGAAATTCATTCAACCCTCATGGAAATGGGACCTCTTAAATCGCATGGTTGGGATGGCTTACATGCC
The DNA here is from genome assembly GCA_030270665.1 of Hibiscus trionum. Classification (NCBI taxonomy): domain Eukaryota; kingdom Viridiplantae; phylum Streptophyta; class Magnoliopsida; order Malvales; family Malvaceae; genus Hibiscus; species Hibiscus trionum. The sequence goes on along the minus strand of BSYR01000006.1, from coordinate 23,667,067 downwards.
GAGTTCTTCCAGAAAATGTGGCATGTGGTTGGTGCTTCAATTTGTCGCATGATTCGTGAGGTTTTCAATGGAGGTAATTTGTAACAGGATCTTAACAAAACGATCCTTGTTCTTATCCCTAAATCAGACAAACTGGAGACCTTTAGTCAGTTCCGCCCCATAAGCTTGTGTACAGTCCTCTACAAGCTTCTCACCAAGGTCATTGTCCGACGGTTGAAGCCAATATTTCCATCTTTGATTGGGGACAATCAAACCAGTTTTATTGTAGGAAGATCTATTATGGAAAATGTCATTGTGAATCAGGAAGTTATCCATTCTCTAAAATCCCTAAAAGGACGTAATGGATAGATGGCCATCAAAGTGGACCTTGAAAAAGCCTTCGATCGTCTCCATTGGGATTTCATTGCAGATTCTCTTGCCGATGCAGGCTTTCCCCCGGGTATCCGGCGTATAATTATGGAGTGTGTTACTACCTCATCCTTTCAAGTACAATGGAATGGCTCTTTTTCTAAGCCTTTTCGACCCAAGCGAGGTGTCCGACAAGGTGATCCGCTCTCGCCATACCTCTTCGTGCTAGCTATGGAGAGGCTTGGCCATTTAATTAATCATTCCGTATCTAACGGAGGTTGGGAACCTTTCCGATTCACACGCCATGGAATGGCTCTTTCTCACTTGTTCTTTGCGGACGACCTAATTTTGTACGCAAAGGCCGACTTAGCCCAAGCTCATATCGTCCAGCATGTGCTCAATGCTTTTGGTTGTTCTTCCGGACATAAGGTAAACGCCCACAAGACAACAGTCTATTTTTCTCCTAATACGGATGCTACTTTGCAATCGTGCATCTCCTCCCTTCTTGGTTTTCGCCCGGTGGACTGCTTTGATCGGTACTTGGGAGTGCCGGTCCTTAATCGAAAGGCCACTTGCTCGGATTATGATTTCATCTTGGATGCTATTAAAGCCCGTCTCTCGGGCTGGGCAGCTCGTACACTCTCGCTCGCAGGTCGTATAACCCTTGCGAAGTCCGTCATTCAAGCCATCCCGGTATATTTTATGCAATCCACACTTTTGCCAAAACGGGTTTGCCTTGATATTGAAAAGCTGATCCGAAAGTTTATTTGGGGTTCCAATTCGGAAGTTTCAAAGTTATCTCTTGTTCACTGGGATGCAATCTGCCAACCCATTCTTCATGGCGGCCTTGGATTCAAACGCATGCATGAGTTCAACGTAGCTTTTGTTATGAAAATAGGATACTCCCTTCTCACGGCAACTAACTCCATATGGATCAAGCTTCTCCGCGATAAATACAAGGTGGCGGAGCGATTGCCTACATCTCTGTTCCGTTCGAATTGCACCCCCCTCTGGAGAGCAGTCGCTCAATACTGGGATGTTTTACACAACAATGTTTGTTGGTCCTTGGGATCGGGTGAGACAATCAACCCATTGCATGACGTGTGGGTGCTAGCACTGGGACCTTTAGAGGACCATTTGTTTGTCGCTGATGCTTTGTTTTTGCCTTCATCTTTCTCGGATCTCACGGACACCGATGGAAATTGGGATCGCACCAAGCTTGCTGCAATCTTTCATCCAGACGTCATCCCCCACATCCTAGGGATTAAATGCCCTGAGCCTTCGGATGGTGAGGATCGTATATCATGGCGCTCTACGCCGAGAGGAAATTTTGAGACAAAATCGGCTTATATTTCTCTAACTCAAGATCAGTGGGATGTCTCTAATGGAGTTTGGAGAACAGTTTGGCATGCGCAAGTTCCCCAGCGCCTTCGTGTTTTCCTGTGGCTTGTGGTTAGAAACAAGCTCATGACGAATCTCGAGCGCTGCCGTCGAAACATTGGACAATCTCCTGTATGCCCCCAATGCAATTCCGCAAGTGAATCCATCCTGCATGTCTTACGAGATTGTTGCAGTGCAGTGGCTGTATGGAATCAGATTCTTCCACAGGTACGTAACCCAGAGTTCTTTCATGGTAGCTTACATACTTGGGTATTATCAAACTTGAATAATAAAGGAGCACATGAAGCACATGATATTCCTTGGGACACCCTGTTCATATCAACTACTTGGCAACTCTGGAAACGCCGAAATGATCGTGTCTTCAATGATGTATGCCCATCGACTGCCACAACGGTTGCCCGCGCTCGTACCTGGGCAGTTTATTATAGGGACAGCAGAGTGATTCCCCCTCGCCCTGATCCTGTTGCAGCTCCGTCACCCCGTTGGAAATGTCCGGATCCAGGATGGATTACTTTGAACGTTGATGGTGCCGTATCGGGGATCTCTGGTAAAGGAGAAGTGGGTGGAGTGCTTCGAGACGAGTTGGGGCGTTGGATTTCAGGCTTCCAAAAGCTGGTCGGGGTTTGTAAACCATTACATGCTGAGCTTTGGGGTATTTACCTTGGACTACAAGTTGCATGGATCCAAGGAATTGAGCGTTTAAATGTCCAATCCGATTGCGCTGAGGCTATTGAGCTGATTGGATCTCCGAATGCTGCCAAATGCACCATTTCACTGGTGCGTGCTATCGCTAATATTCGCTGCAGGAATTGGATCACTGAGGTTACATGGGTGCCTCGCGAGACAAACAAGGTGGCTGATATGCTCGCCAAAACTGTAGATGCGGCTGCTATTGATCTCCTGCTTTTACAGCAACCGCCTGAGAGAGTCGCTCCACTGCTTCATCACGACGAACCTGCTCCGGAAACTACAGTTTCTCTGTCCACCTAGCTTAGGTGTTCTTTCAATTCAAAAAAAAAACAGAAATCAAGAAATATTAATATCGAATAACTTTTGATTGATTTGAATTTTTTTTTAAAAATAGATCAAATATTACTCACACCTATCCAATAACAGTTCAAGAGTTACCAAAATATTTCATTTAAATTTCTATAAAATAAATATGTACAATAACAAAATAAAAATATTGCATTCAACTTTCCTCGAGCGCTCTTCCCTCCGGTGCCCTGTTATCCAACACACTACAAAGTAAAATTAAGTTTGACCATCTGAGTCAATGAAGCAAATGATAACCTAGTTATTAATATCCACATGAATTTAAACTTTGTTATTTCAAAGAATCCATTTCCTATGATTTTGAACATTGGCATAGTAGTGTGACCAATTTCATTTGAAAACTAAAAAAACGACTTTTAATTTATTATTAAATGTTTGAACTAGATTTAGATATGAGCTCACACTTATTGTTTTTGTTCGAGATTGAGTTGAGGTAATAGTCATGTTGTCAACGTGATTTATTATTGTAATATATATTTTGTTTATTTGAATTGTAAACTCACATTATATTTTTAGAATTTTCTCTTTTAATAAAACTAGCGTACTCATATTCAAAAAAAATATAGTACTAAGTTTAAGACTAAAAAAACAATAACGTTAAATAATTAATGAGAGAGTTGTATCATTTTATAATCTTATTCAACAAGACAAAATTAACCTTTACTTAAATTGTTAAATGGATCTTGATATGCTTTTACAATATATTATATATTATGTGATTTATCATATGAAAATTACATGTGTTATACTTGTTTGTTCTGCGTTTTTTTTTCACAGACTTTGTATAAAATATATGTCATAATGACGTATCTTTTTTCTAATGTCATTGTTCCTACATAAAGTTTAAAATTTAAAATTTAAATAAATATAATAATTTAAAATTCAATTTATACAATCAAATATTTAGATGTGAGGGTTGTTTATTATACATTTTGAAATCAATGCAAGACAAGTGTTGTACATGTTCGATGAGCAGTTTTATATATATATAGGGTTAGGATCAACTTACACTGTGTAAAACTCTTTAAGTTTTACACGTTTTTTGGATCGATGGATGAGAGAAATAGATGATTGAGATTAACTCCGAGTTTTTAATTCTCAAGTGATAATCTTCACATATTGTACTTTTAATCTTATCCAACCGTTTCACTCATCCAACGATCCAAAAAACGTATAAAACTTAGAGAGTTTTACACAGTATAATTTGATCATATCCCATATATATATATATATATATATATAGTTATAACAAATAAACATCAACAAGGACAACTAATACAAGAACAAAGAAGGCCATCGAGCAACAAGGATAAAGGGCAAATAAAAAAATAACAAGAGAAGAAAAGAATAAGAAGAAAAAATCAACCCAAAAACTGATAGAAGCACAGCGAACCAACAAGATTTGGGATAGAGATCCGCCGCCAACAGATTGGGGAAGGGAAGCAACTGAAAGCAGCGGACTGAAGGAATTATCGGTAAGGGTGGGAATCGGTCGGTCCGGGAACGGTTTTATATTTTTCATTTTGTCCCCCAACAATTACGGATACGGTTTTAGGTAATTTTCGTTACATATTTTGGTGAATTTTTCGTTCTCATCCCTATACTCATCAGATCCTAACGGTTTTCGGAGAATTCACATCCCTAAAAGTTGAACAAAATTTACTATTTTACTAACCAAAATATATGGTCGATTTCAATTTACATGTCATATACTCAATACTTTTAAACATATGGTTGAAGGGGAACAAAGTTTTTGTATAAAATGAACGGCATAAATAAAGAGATAAATAGATTATATAATTAACAAAAAATGTTAAATTACTAGAGAGATTACCTAAACTTAATAAAGTTTAAACAAAAGAAACAAATATATTGATAATAAGATAGGTAGATATACATGTAAATGAGAGAAATTTATATATTTTAAAATTTTGGTAAAATCTCAGGGATACTTGTGGATATTTTTCGGGGATCCTCACAGTTATATATACAGTTACGATTCGGTTATTCTACGGTTCGAATATAATAATTCCGTCCACATCCTCATTTGAGCTTCGGTGATAAAATTTTCTTTGCCCCTATCTCCGTGAGTGAATGTTTCGATTATTCCTCATCTCCGTCAGTTTAAATTCCTACAATTTTCGAATATTCTCTGCCTAATTCCACTTCTAATTTATCGGGTCAATTATATAATTGGGCTAAGTTACGATTAAGGTATTTTATTACCCAATTTCAATTTTAGGCCATTGCTAGGATTTCTGTGTGAGTCTTGGGTGGCGTGGTGGGATAAGGGCGGAGCTACCTTTGAATTAGGGTGTCTTATGACACCTCAAAATTTTTGGAAAACTTATTTTTTTTATATGATTTGTATATAAAAAATTAAAAATATGGATAAATGACACCCTTTTTATAAATAAAATAACACCCCTTTATAAATAATTAATCATCTTTAAATATCGTTGAAAAAATGACACCCCTTCAATATATTTTTAGCTACGCCCCTGGGTGGGATGTCTAAGTAATTTGATTAACAGTTAATAACTTTAATCTAAGTCGTATGTCTTTGTTTATCGGCCGTGGATGGTCAGTCTCATATTCTTCCCCTTTTTTTCTTGTATCTTATTGTTATTTTTTATTTTTTTTTATTTTCAACTTTTTAATAAGAATTCTTTTGTTTTGCTCCTTATTCTTCGTAAATCTTGTTTCTATGACACATTTTGTTTGCTTTTATGCATAAACTATGTATACCTTTACAACCGTTTGGTATTCATATAAAGATATTTTTTATTTGAGATTGTCGGTGGTCACATATAACTTGATCCTCTTCTATAATTGTTTGTCAATGTAATCAAAACTATTTAACAAAGCAGCATGCAACATTATTTGTTTCGCTCATCACTCTTTCAACACCTCTTATGCGTCTCGTTAGATAGAGACAAATACAATTTTATAACGGTTGTTGAGTTTCTATGGTCTCGAGAGAATATTTAGATATTTTTTGCACATTTGAATTTTATGTTTTTTATTGTTTTATCTATATAATATTTTATTGAACATAATCTTTAAATTTTCATATTAAAATTGAATATTTTTTTGCTTGGATATTATCTCCTAACGATCTGCAGATCCAAAATCCATATTAAATTTGAACACTTGAACCTATGTTTAAAAAGAAAGAGAGCTATAACTACACACACGGTCATCTGTTAATCAAAAGATGATTAGTTTGTTGACGGCAGGATCAATCCAAAAACACCAACTTAATTAATTAATTTAAACTAATTATTATGCAAACATGAAATAATGACAATGCCATGCCAGGAATCTGCAAAATGGGAATATTTGAGTAGGTGGATCGTCAACTTCGATGGTAACATTACATATTTAAAAAGGTTACGTGAGAACTAAACCTGGATTTGATTAAGCCAAAACGACTTTTGGATTGTAATTAGTTCTCGGGTCGCTTACAAAGATTCCCCCCACCAACTCCTTGCCTCCAACCACCCTGTTTTTAGAGAAATTATTACATTGTCCCAGTACACCACGTGGTATTTACGATTTTCATCTACTAAAAATAAGTCATATAATTTTTTTCATGTCACTAATCTATTTATAATAAATTTTTATGTAACTACCAACTCCTTACCTCCAACCACCCTGTTTTTCTAGAAATTATTACATCGTCCCAGACCGACACGTGGTATCTACGATCTTATCCACGTAGTTCGAGACCATGCAATAATTTTTTCTGTTTTTTTGGGTACTATCAGCCCTTTTCACCAATAAAAATAAATAAATTATTTTTATCTGATTATTATATCTAAGTTTCAATATTTATTTATACAAATTATTATCATATTGAATTTCAACAACCACATGAGATATACATAGAAGCAAAACCAACCAACTTAAAAAGAAAAGAGAAAAAGAATACTTATTGTGTTTTCCATAACGTATAATTTGGTTTTCTAGAACATTATTAGGTTGTCTGTAATATCACTTCATGTTGTATATTCTTCTTTAAATCAAACCCCATTTTCTCTCATTCTTCTCATCAGAAGACAAATTCTTCTGATTCATTACCGAGAAGGAAAAAAAAAGAGAGAAGCTGCCGAGAAAATGAAGAACAGTAACAGCAATACCAGGCTAATTCTCCTCCACCCTTATATCCAAAAACAAGGGAGCTCAAACAGATTATGGCTCCTCGCTTTTGTTTCCTTCTTCACCATTGCTTTCCTTTTAACTCTTATATACACCAGAGAGTCAATTACTGGTAAAACTGCCGCCGCCAGCACAACCGTGACCGGCGGCCCTGCTGTGGGTGGATCTTCTTCGGGCTCTGTCGTCGGTGGTCAGCCGTTGCCGACCTCCGTCATCAACACCCTCCTCCATTATGCTTCGAAAAACAACGAAAGTTACCACATGGCATACTCCGAGCTGAAGCCGATATCCGATGTGCTGCGCAAATGTTCTTCCCCTTGCAACTTCCTCGTTTTCGGCCTAACGCAAGAAACCCTTCTCTGGAAGGCATTGAACCACAACGGACGGACCGTTTTCATCGACGAAAACCGGTACTACGCGGCGTATTACGAAGAGTTACATCCCGAAATCGACGCCTTTGACGTGCAATACACGACCAAGATAAGCGAGACAAGGGAGCTAATAGCGTCGGCTAGAGAACAGATTCGGAACGAATGCAGACCGGTCCAGAACCTGTTGTTCTCGGAGTGCAAGCTCGGGATCAATGACTTGCCGAACCATGTTTACGAAGTGGATTGGGATGTGATACTGATAGATGGACCGAGAGGCGACGGCCCCGACGGCCCCGGAAGGATACAACCGATGTTCACATCCGGGGTGCTGGCGAGGAGCAAGAAAGGTGGGAACCCGAAGACTCATATCTTCGTCCATGATTATTACAGAGAAGTGGAGAAGATGCCCGGGGAGGAGTTTTTGTGCAAGGAGAACATGGTGGAATACAACGATACGCTCGCACATTTCGTGGTGGAAAGAATGGAGGAAAACAGCTTCGAATACTGTCGTAAGAAGAAGAAGAATACATTAACCAAAGATTCATAATCATTATACATATACAATTAAATACAGTACCAAGGGGTCAAAAAAGGGTTCATATTTATCATGGTTTGTTTTCAAATTTGCGTTGGATCGATCCACCCTTTTTTGTTGATGGCGGTGTGTGTGAGGAAATAACCTTTTTTGGCGATGAAAAGAAATGTAAGTTCATTGAATCAGAAATGAAATTTCTTATCCCAATTTTTTTCTTCTCTTTGTTTCTTTTAGTGGGCTGATGCGAATCAAGTGATGGGGGTTGTTTAGGGTTTCCACGTTGCTTAAGATAAAAGGAGAATTTTTGTCTTGATGAAACGAGAAAAAAACATATGGAAATCATCTACCTTTTATCATGCTTCCTTTTATGTCTCATTTTAAAATAGTGGATTTATGGTTTAGAGTTTAAAGTTTAAGGTTAGAGGTTGTGGTTAGAATTTAGGGAGAGTAAGGTGTATTTTTAGGGATTAAGGTTTATGATGTGAAAATTAGGGTTATGATTTAGAATTTAATCTTAAGTGATTTTTAGTGTGGAGCATAGAAGGGGCATAGTTAGGAGGCAGAGGATTTTTACTCGGAAAAAACCTCACAAAATATGGGATAAAATCCTATGTCCCTTTTCGGCAGTGGCGGACCATAGGGGGGTTTAAGGGGGTTTGGTCCCCTCCAATTTTTTTTTTTGATTAGGAATAAGATAGAATTTTTTAAAAAAAAGGTAAAATTACCTCTATAATCCCTTTAAAATTTGTAAAATTTTAGTTTGGCCCCCCTCAAAATTTTTAATTCATTTTGGTCCCCTTTATAAATTTTTAGTTTTTTTTTAATTTCATTTTGGTCCCCCCTTTATAAATTTCTAGTTCCGCCCCTGCTTTTCGGTGCCCTTATTTATGCCTCAACACTAAAAAACACTACAAAATTAAATTCTAAGTCTTAACTCTAAATTTTAAATCCTAAACCCTACAACTTATACCCTAAAAATACACTATACCCTAAATTTCCTAAACTCTAATCATAAACCATAAACCATAAACCTAATTTTGAGCGAGGGATATAAATAAAGGCACCCAAAAAGGGACAGTTGATTTCCATCACAAAATATGGATATTTGCCAATTTAATGGTTCATGTGACTTAGTCAAACTTTTATATATATATATATATATATATATATATATATATATATATATATATATATATATATATATATATATATATATATATATATATATATATATCATTCACTTGAAAAAAAAATAAAAATTTTGCTCCTAGTTTAATGTTTTTGCTCCTAGAAGATGCTCAGGGCAGGGAAAAATTATTGCATGGTCCCGGACCACCACGTCATCCATGGTCCCTCCCACTAAAAATCAGCCACATAATTTATTTTTTTCCATGTCATTTTTTCCAAAGATGAATCTTCATCTTTTTAAGCCATGTAAATAGGGAGTGGGTGGTTACATAGAAGTTGATTATAAATAAAATAATGACATGGAAAAAAAAATTATGTGGCTTATTTTTAGTGGATAGGGACCATGGATGACGTGGTGGTCCGGGACCATGTAATAATTTCTCCAGGGCAGGGGTGGTTCGTTTTAAATTTTGTAGTTTTCGTTATTTGTACCAAAAAATTAAGGGCCTATTGGTTTTTAGATTTGTTAATATACGGGAATTTTTTTTTTTTGAATCCGCACAAATAATCCTTATTCGGTTTAAATTTAGTACGTACTATTTTTTTTTTTGCAATGACAAATTTAACTTCTAATATTTATTTTTCATAATTTTGACCTTCAAATTTTAGTTAAAGTATTGTTCAAATAAACCTTTTGAACTATTAAGATTTTATTGACATTGAATTGATATTTTTTATGATAGTCCACGTATATTTCGTTGTTGGATAGGATAAGTTTTCTAAATGAAAACTGTTTACAGACATTTCTAATTTTTATTTTATAATAAATTTTAAATACACATAGATTGCACTAATACGTTAATAAAATTATTAGGTTGGTAAGTTTTTTCATGTAAAATAACAATAAATTGACCTAAATTTTAAAGATAAAAGAGAATAAATTTTCTGCTTTTTAGTGTCTTTATTTATGTTTCACATTAAAATTTTTAGTTTAAGGTTTAGGAGTTAAGATTAGATAGTGACTTAGGATTAGAATTAGGAGTTAAGATTAGAGGGCAATTGCCTCTCCCACCCTCAGAATTTTTTCACCTTTGTCCTCTTATATAAATTACTTTTTAAATTGTTTTTTTTTAATTTGCCTCCACACTTTCAAACATTTATTTTTTGCCCCAACCCCAAATCCTAACTTAGTCCCTAGGATTGAGGTATAGTGTGTAAGGTTTAGTGTTCAAGATTTATGGTTTAAGGTTTATAAATTAAAAATTAGAATTTAATTTTTTAGTGTTGAGACATGAATAGAGTATCAAATACGGACATAAAACTTTTCTCCGATATTAAGATAAGGTAATCAATAAAAAGAGTTAGAACCAATGTGACGCAAATAATTAAATTTGTTATCATGCCTATCTTAATAGTCTAGCTAAACGATATTGTCAAATACTTTAGAGCATATCTAAAAGCATGTTTCAAAAGAATTTAAGGAATGATTTCAGTGTAAAAATGATATATTTATCTTAAAAAATTGGAATTTAGGTCGCTTTATTTATAGGTGTGTCTTATTAAATAATTAAATAATAGATAGAATAATATTTTAAAAATATTAAAAATTAAGTATGTTTATCTTATGATCACCTTAAAACTATTAAAAATATATTATTTAAAAAATAGGTGTTGATCTTATATTCTTATTTGAGTTTTTTTTTTTTTTTTTGCTTGAAATGAAGAACAACAGCAGTAACTATTTATCAGCATCTTATTTGAGTAGTTAGTAAAAGAAATAGATGTGGTAATATTATTGAAGGTGGAAAACACATGTGAGGGGTAATTTAATAAAAAAGAAGTGGAATGGGGACCATTTTCAATTTCGAAGCTTGACAACGAGGCAAGGCAAAGCAAGAGAAAAATGCAGGTCCCTTCGTCAAGGCTACAAATATATCAGTTTCTCCACCCACCCCTTTTGACTTTTCCCCATTTGAGTGACGTTCAAGCTTTTTTGTAGACCAACTATCTCATGTATCGTTTTTCTCCAAATTCAGATGCACATTCTCTTTCAAAATAATACTAATAACATTCTTTATTCCGATTTGAGCACTGTTAGTCAATGACACAAGTTAAGACTACATATGAATCTAGAAAAATATTATTTATTGAGTTAATATAAATAAAATTAGATGTAATAAAACTTGACTCAAAAAATAAATAAAAAATTGAGTTAAAAATTAGTCTTTTGAATAATTAAAAAAGACTCGAATAATTATTTTTTTAGTAATTAATAGATTGATTTTCATGTTATAAAATATAAAGATATATGTATAACGCATATGGAAAATTATAAAGATATATATATAGTGTATATGGTTGTAAAAAAACCATTTAAATTAGAACAAATTAGTATCATAATATTGTAAATATTTACAATTAAATTTGAACAGAAACTCAAACAATTCGACTCGAAAAAAATTAAGTAAAGCTTGAATTATAACTTATGACTCGTCAACTTGAATAACTCAATTTTTTTTTGACTCAAATCGATTTAATCGAATGCTCACCCTAAATAGAACAAAAACATTATCTAACATGACTCATATATATAGTTTGAAATTACAAAATTTCATTCTTCAATAATTTTAAAATTTCTTTCATTATCTACATCTTTATTTAAATAAAATCGAAATATTTTCTTTAAATAAGTCATAAAAATATGAGTTTAAATTTATTTATTTAAATATTAACTTCTCCCGCAAGTTCAACTAAAATAATTGAAAAGTATCTTATATTTTTATGGCAAAAAAAATGCCCCCAACGTTTGCATGTTTTGTTATTTGACTCCTATTCTTTTTTGGGAACAAGCAACCTTCAACATTTTAATTTGGTCCAAATATGCCCCTGTTGGATGAAAACTGTCAGTCAACTGACGGTCAACGGCTGATGCTAACTGAACTTGCCACGTGTTAAGATCTACTGACGTGGCATATGCCAAGGCACATTGTTCTTTTATGGATAAAATAGAATTTGATCATTGAAAGCGACATTATTGAAAAGAAAAATTACGAAATTCAAACATGCACCATAAAATAGACATGTATTTTATCAAAAAAATGTTGCAATGTCTACACACAACCTACGTAGAATTTATGATATTCCAACAACAACAACAAATGCTGAAATTATTAAAATCTATACCCATCACCAACCTGTAGTTAACTTAGCTCTCCCAACTGCCAACCTATTTCTCTTACAGTCAACCGTCTCTAACCCCACATAATTGTCCACACCTTTCCATTTGTTTGACTCAATATCTCTCTTTTGCAGTTAATATACTATTTAATTATAGAATTTCTGCTTCACTGATCTAATAAACATAAAATATTAATCATCTAAAACAAGAACAAAAAGAAAGGACAATGCAAAAAAAACCATAATTTAATTCAATTAGTTCATATAATTAAAGGGAAAGAAGATTAAAGAAAGCTTGGGCATGTATTTTCACCAGGGAAATGAACTAACCCCGTTGAAAATCTCCTTTGAGATTTGATTAATTTGCTGAGAAATGCAACGAAACTGGAGTTTGGGGGGTTGATTTGCAAATATTGTTTTCCTTCTCAAGAAGATTCCAGGATGAGATTGGTGGTTTCTGCAACAGCTAGAGAATGGTTATGGTCGCCTTCATATGTAACTATCAGCATCGACGGATCATCTAAAGCTCTTTCCACATGTTTGCGGGCTGGACATCCTCTTACACTGCTGCACTTATAGTAACCCCTGTTTCAATCATATTCCGAAACCAGACAAAGAAAACAACATGTTAGAAAAACTAAAATACGAAACTATATGTTTCTTGCTTTAACAGGGGTTCGATGAAATTACCTAGGATGTGGAGATCCCTTGATTGGTTTCTGACCGTATTTCCGCCATGAATAATCATCTGGTGGAATATCAGCCATTTTCAGGCTTATGGCTGGAACCCTTACGACCCTTTTCGATTTCATCCTTCTGTCAAAAACCCAGAGATTCAAAACACGTAAACTTAAGCAAGAAATTAAACACAATAATTAAGAACCTGATATATGTGTACGTACCTTTTCTTAGAGCAATGGCAACGGCCTGAAGAGCCACTGCACTTGCTAGAACCCAGGTTGTCAGAGCTACACTTTCTCCTCAAGGAAGAACATAAAGGAGGCTTCCCGGCAGAGGAAACCTGAGAAAGATTGGTAATTTGAAACGCAGATGCTGAAGATGGCTGCTTGCTATCGGTATCTCCCGTTAAGGATGACATGAACGAATTCCCGGCAGAATAATATGAAAAATTGATGGTTGTTGATGAATCACGATGAGGATGAGCAGGCGGAGGAATCTGCTGTATCGGCGTAGCGTGATAAACCGCCGCCTTGGTTTCACGGTCTTGAACTGCCGGGCCTCTTCTGAAACGAGCGTGTCCGGTCCTGGTTCGACCCAGAAGCGAGATGACTCTCTTGAACTTGGAAACGGCAACGTCTGCTACAGCTTTGCAGTCCATTGATGAATCAAGGTTGCTGCTGCCATTGTTTTGCTGTTGAGTTTGGGGAAGTAATCTGATGAGTTTCTCGATGCTTTCAATCCCGGAAGCCGCTTCTTGGACGACGTTTTCTTCCATTTTCGCAAACAAACTGTCGCTATTTGTTTCTATAAATAATCACAAGCTCCACTCCACGGCCATGTCTGCAACATAAACATTCAAAGCAAAGAAAAAATACAAGAGAGAAAAGGTTGAAAAGCGATGAGAAAATGGTTCGGGTAGTGGACTAGCAACGGCTATGGAACCCTTTTGGCCATTTAGGTGACTGATCTGTCGTCTTAACATTTGCCCGTCAAATGTAGGTTCGAATAAGATCCAATCACAGCAGACGAAAGAAAATAAATAAATATTTTTTAATGAAAATTAGTAAATTTTAGTCCCTTAAATTTCTTGTGTTGAATAGTAATCCATTTTTAGGTTATTTATTGAAGATGCCGGGCACACTGTCATTGACCTAATGTCTTGATTTGATTATTTGGTAGAGGCTAGATTGGTCAAACAGAGGTTGGGACTTGGGACACAAGTGATGATCGAGTCAAAACTCTGTCCTAAGCCGTTTGCTCACATAAATAGAGTTAAAATATATCCACGTGTTTTAATAATTTCCTTTAAATATCAAATAAAAATATATGATATTTTATTTCCATGTGAAAATTAAAACAACTTCATGAGTGGTACGGTATCAAACTTTATAAAGAGAAGCAAGAAAAAGCTCTACTCTAATGCATCCAAATTCGCTATGACAAAGGAAGTTTCTTGGAGGTTGAATATCATTTTCGTCGTCGTTTTATAAGGACATGTTTATAGAAATAAGAGAAAAAGAAAGAATGAGAGAGTGCAGTTTCCATGAACCACAACTCACTCCGTACAGAAGCAGAGACCCTAAAGTCAAAAGACGGAAAGGCAACGGAAACCACATGGAGGGAGGTGAAGCACTAAACAAAAAATGGACATATTTAAAATGCCATGTTCACTTTTTTCGAAATAGAAAATTATAAGACATTAATCTTTTCTTCACAACTCATTGGACAATATCTTAATCTTGCATTTATCACCCTAACAACACAATTAGTGTTTTTATCACTTTGAAAATAACATTTAAGTAGGTCACCAAGTAAATAAAATAAATTTAATTTGATTCGTGAAAGCTTTCAATATCATTGAAGTTTACCCTGAAGGTTCAAAAAATATCTTCAATACTTTGACATTGTGACATTGAATTCCATATCAATGTTCCTAAGGAAGAAAAAAACACTAATAGTTCGTTTTATCTATATGACTCAACATTATTAATATGTCACATTGTATCAAAAATATTTTTCTTGTTGAAATCATAAAATAACAATGAAAATTCGTAAAATTAATAAGAATGAAACAACCATGACAATGGTGAGTGGACCAAAGAGTGGCTCAGTTATTGTTGGTAAATTTTTGGTAATGTAAACAATAATAATAATCTTAGATATTGGGCTTTTCAAGTGCTTAAATGTTGTATTTTGAGTTTATTTCATTGAGTAATCGAAGACAAAGTTTATATATGTGTTGTCACCCATTTGTTGGTTTTTCTATTTACCAAGTTAATATTTGTTTAACGATATAACTAGTCGGAAACGATTTTTATTGACAACTGAGTTTAATTTGTTTTTCTATATAATATCAAAGATTTAATTGGATGTAAATTAATGGAGAGACTCAATAGTTTTTTTTTAATTCTCCACTACAGTATTTTTTTTTTTGAAGCTATAAAAAGTAAAACCAGTAAAAGTATTCTTTTATTATTTATATAATATAATAAAACTAAATATACAAAGAGGTTTTTTTTTTTGATAAACTATACAAGAGTCAAGGAGGACCAATACATTATGTTTTGGGATTTAAAAATTTTAAAGATGAAGCCCGGTGAACAATTTGGATTAAAGTGAGCATTCGTCAGCATGCTTAATGAAGTAAGTGGCCCAATAAGGTCGTCAGCATGGGCTACTGTACTAATTTTGCATTCTATCAAATCCAATACATTAATATGCGAGAGAACACGGGTTCGATCATTGAAGATAATATTGTTGGAAGTAAAAGCTACGAATTCCAAACATAAATTATAAAATGGACATGTGCTTAATCAAAAAAAAGTTATATCCTTTAATTAAGATATCAACATTGTATCATTATATTTTACATTTCATTTACTTATACAGATCATATAGTTAAACTTTAAATAAGTTAAGAAATATTTATTTATTTTTTCAATAGTCCTAAGGTGATTATAAGGTAGTATCTGCTCATATTTTTTTAACCTTCGATGTGCCACACACCTTGCAGACAAAGCAGATCGAACCCGAATTTTTAGGATGAATAGCATCCTCTTTTCCACCAAAACCACTCATTAGGTTCATAAATATTTAATCTTTAAGTATATAAATAATCATCTCAATTAATACATAGCATACATAAAAATTAAGTTGTTTTGTCTATATAGTGTATGCGCATTGTTAAACGGTTAAGAATATCTAAGAACAGATACTACATTCTAACACTTTTAGATTATATAAAAAAATATATTAAATCGATTCGGAAATTTTATATTAAGAATGAATATAAGTAGATGGATGGAGATAAGTATATCTTTGCCTCGCTCTAAAGGAAACTCACCCACTTTCTACACCAAACTCTTTCTCCCTTCCTTACTCCACTCTTTTTTTTTCAAACCCTAAATTGGTTTTCACGTGCTAAAATCAAAATTTATAAATTTCATGCGCATTTTCCATATTTTTTATTATACTTTTGATTGAGGAAATAATAGTGATTGGATTAGAAAACCAGTTGAGTAACAAATGGGAATTTTTTTAATGGAACAAATGGGAAATTGATGGCGTGCCATTATTATATTCCTTTTGTTTGGAGCAACAGAAACCGTACACAAATGAAAATTGAGTAGAAGCCGAAGGAAATTGTAAATACGAATGCAACCTTTTCCGTATAAACTTGAAATTCTATTAACAACTCTTAAATTTAAAACTACTACACTTAGTCCTATAAATTTTAAAATATAAACAATCTGTAAACCTTAAAATTAAGGTATTTGTGTAAATAAAATTTTCGCAAATACTTGTGTATAAAATAATTATTCATATTTAAAGTACTAATGTAATTATTTAACGTGTAGTGAGAGGCACATTATAGTATATAACTTTTTTTTTAATATGCATTATAGTATATAACTAAACTAACTCATTGATATGAATTCTAGAAGAAAAAATCGGATTTTGGACGATATATTATAAATACTTGCTTATTCATTGTTTAATTAAGGACCACCAACCTATAATTATTTGACCATTTACCTAACCCTATATGGACCTCAACTTCCCATATATTGGTAATAGTTTCCATTATTTATAAACAATTTCGCTTATAATCGCGATTGATTTTTTTAATTATATGTATATGTTAATTATAACCATGATTGGTCGTTATATCCATATTGTTACATAGAAGATATAATAAAATTTGAGAAGCTCTAATATAAATATGAATTTCATATATAATAAAGCTTAAATATAAGGTAATTACATTAACATACATGAAAGTTCTCAAGTAAATATCAAACTTGGGTTGGTATAGGTGAAACTTTTAGACGTGGAATATGGGATTTATAAGTATGTTTATATTATTTTAAATATTTTATAATATCCTTAATAAAATTTACAAATGGAAAAATATATTGTAAAATTACTGATGGAATGATTAACTAGAAATTATTACACTAGCAGAATTAAAAGAATTGGCAGAAAACTTGTAAAATGGTGAAAATTACTTTGTAATAGTAAGCTTAAGGTCATTATTAAATAACCTAATGATTTAATGGATGAGAAGATAAGTCTTAAATTTTATCGTTATAAATGAAGTAAATTAAATTAAAAGTGAGAGTTATCCTTATAATAAACGTTAGTAAAATCCAATATAAATTAACCGCCAACGAATTGAAAACCTATAATTATAGAAAAAAAAATATGGTAAGCTTAGTTGTCTAAATTCAGCAAATTAAGCCAGCAGTAAAACCTTCCCACGCGTCATTTTGTGTGAGTGTTTTTTTAATTTCCAGCTTTTTAATTGTGTCCTAAATTTGAGTATTAAGCTTTGTTGTCACCTGACCCCAGCCCTAAATTATGTGCTAATGTCTTTAAAGAAATGGAAAAGTATTATTTTTTCCTCTATTTAATCTATTTAATCATACTTTTTTCAAAAAAAAATGGAAAAGTAATAAGCAAAACTTAAAAATTAATTAACTAAAAACCAAAATTTATTTAACGAGTCATAAATTTATTCCATTAATCAAATTCTTAAGTCCACCTTCCTCACCAAATTAAAAGCAATCCCTCTTATAATTCCAGAAAACTTCTTCTTGCGGGAGCTTTGGGATTGGGGCGACAATGAAGCTTTCCGCGTTGCATCAGAGCTATCTTAGCCGCCGGAGCAACAGCTTCAGGTCATCAGGACCGTTAGATTCATCATCCGACGGCGGCTATAAATCGCCAGCAGCTGTTTTTTGGATTATCCTCCACTGTCTCTGTTGTTTAATCAGCTTAGTTCTCGGATTCCGTTTTTCTCGCTTGGTCTTCTTCTTATTGTTCTCCACTTCTTCCTCCAACCTCTACACGCCGCCGTTTCGTTCCGCTGTCGAGCTCGCCAAAACCCTCGATGTTCACTCCGTTCTGTCCACCAACTCCGTCGCCAACAACTTCCGGTTGCCTTTTCCGAACAAGACGGCGTCAAATTCACGAGTGGTTGTAGGGAGGCACGGGATCAGGATCCGTCCGTGGCCGCATCCGGATCCGGTCGAGGTTATGAAGGCGCATCGGATCTTAGAAAGAGTTCAAAAGGAGCAGAGATTACAATTCGGTGTGAAGGATCCCAGGACAATTATCGCGGTCACCCCGACGTATGTACGGACGTTCCAAGCGCTGCATTTGACCGGCGTTATGCACTCGCTAATGGTGGTTCCGTACGATCTGGTTTGGATCGTGGTGGAGGCCGGCGGTGTCAGTAATGAAACGGCGTCGCTTATTGAGAAATCTGGTTTGAAAACTATCCACGTCGGAATCAATCAACGGATGCCGAATTCCTGGGACGAACGACATAAATTGGAGTCCATAATGCGCCTTCACGCCCTAAGGTAAATCATTAATTAAAATTTAATTTAATTTTAAAATGATGACAACTATACGTTTCGGAATTAGGTTGTTATAATCGAGGGTTGACTCCCAATTTTGTGTTACTTTGTCGGCAGAATTGTAAGAGAGAAGAAACTAGATGGGATTGTTATGTTTGCGGATGACAGTAATATGCATAGTATGGAACTTTTTGATGAGATCCAAAATGTGAAATGGTTCGGGGCAGTTTCCGTTGGAATACTTGCTACTTCAGCTAATATCGATGAGTCATCAGATCGGAAGGAGGAAGAGGAGAATCCTAGAATGCCGATTCAAGGTCCGGCGTGTAATGCGTCTAATATGTTGGCAGGATGGCATACTTTTAATACATTGCCCTTTGCAGGGAAAAGTGCTGTTAATATTGATGATAGATTGACTGTGCTGCCCAGGAAGTTGGAGTGGTCAGGGTTTGTTTTGAATTCTAGGTTGCTTTGGAAAGATGGAGAAGATAAGCCGGATTGGATTAAGGATATCGATATGTTGGATGGAGATGTTGAGAGTCCATTGGGTTTGATTACAGACCCTTCAGTGGTGGAGCCACTTGGAAGCTGTGGTCGTCAAGTTTTACTCTGGTGGCTTCGAGTTGAAGCTCGTGCTGATAGCAAATTCCCTCCCAGGTGAATCTCTCATCTGATTCTCATTAGGTTTCGGTCTTGTGCTGCTTAATGATTAAAATGAAAAATCAATGACAATATGAACTCTTCCATAATGATTAAATTGAATAAGTGGTGGTTTATAATTGTGCCAAATAGGTAATCTTTCTTACTCTTGATTTAGGTTTGATGAATACGAGCACTACAAGGTTAGATAATATAATTGATGGCAGACTGATCATAGAGTAAGAAAACTATAATATTACATATGATATGGATTGGTTTGCATTCATTTGTCAATGCATTTGATGGTTATGATGTGTCAACTTGTAGACCTTATGTATGGAGCGACATTGACAAACTCCAAATTAAGCACCCTTTACTTCACATGTAGTGAAATTTTCGTCATATGGTGCATCATCATCAAGAATCATGTAATTTAATCGATGTTTGGGCACAAAACTAGATGCTGAGGAATCAGTTGTATACATTGCTCCTTTTGCTCCGCCGAACCATGTGGGTTGAACATTAACTAATGTCTTCTGCTGGATTTTTCTAAATGCCTTCTATGAAACATTAAGAATTTATCCTATTTGTGGACTGAGATGTTAGGAGTCTCTGCATTTTTAACTTGTTTACTAAGAGATGTCAATGAACAACATTCAACTTAGGATGGTAGGAGTAAATTTTTTACCTTTTCCGTGTTTTTGAGGAATTCATTGTGACTGCAAGTACATTTATATCCTTATAATGTAAGTTACTTCTTTTGTTTGTTTGTTTCATGTTTTTGTGTGTGTTTGTTTATTATATAATGTATAACATGTTTCCACTTTCCATGATGATCCATGCGTACTTTAATTATGTTTACACTCTTACACACTTCATGGGCTACCGTTGTTTTTTATGTGTTTATTGGTTTGCATTCTATAGTTTGATGACTCCAATCGGTCCGGCTTCGTCTCCTCTCCATGCAATCTGATCATTAGTTTGTACTTCATGCAGATGGATCATTGACCCTCCTTTGGACATCACTGTCCCATCAAAACGTACTCCATGGCCAGATACTCCCCCTGAACTCCCTGTTAAAGAAAAACCAGAGATGGGAATCCAAGAGCCCATAGTGAAGCATACCACCAAAACCCGAACATCCAGATCAAAACATCGAAGCAAAAGAAAGCATGAAACAAGAACAGACACACAGGTTTCAACAAAGCATTCTGAACAAAACTAAAGTCATAGTCGGCGGTCTATGCATCAACAGATTCAAAACTTAGGTGAGAAGAAACATGATTGACAAGGGAGGAATGCAGATGATCTTATCAGCAGGCTAGTTTATACATTCATTTTCGTTTGAGTTCCTCTTCCTCCTCACTAGTTTCAACTTCTATTTTTCCATCTATAGCTTGTTGTTGGGGTGATCGGTATTCCGTTCCGTCGAGGTATGTCAGCCAGGTCTTGCAAGATGCTTATATCTGACATGCTTTTGATTTACAAATCTATACATAATCTTCCAATATGAATCAAAAGATGTCTTCAGTTGGTTTAAGGTTAGATACAACACTGAGAAGAATAAAAATTTTCATTCATTTCCAAATTCTGTCTTGAATCTGTGTTTATTATTAGAAAATGGGGAAAATGAAACGGGAGACAGTGGTTGCAACCAAAGACAAATTACAGGTTGGCTTGAAAGTCTGGACGAAGGTTCAGTTATTATTATTATTACCCCCATCATCGTATGTAACAGCTAATACGAAACAAGGTAGGCAGAGTGGTTCAAAGGGTGCCCTTGGCTTTTATTGTGAAATTTTAGCATCAAATGGACCTATCACCTGTCTTACAACCTTTAATCTAAATAAACGTGAAAAATGTGAAGATTGAGAGATTGGGAAGGGGGGACTAGTGTTTTTTTATTTAATAGAGGAAATATCTAAAATTACAATAAGATTTACAATTATCATCGTAAACAAAATATATAATCCGGACATTTTCTTATAACATTGACTTAAGAAACTAACTACTTTAGATCATACATGAAAAAAGTTACAAAATCAATCAAACGAAAAATAGATACGAACAAATATGATTGCATCAACAAATGAATCACAAAAATGGATTAAGCTATTGAAAGATCACCATAAACTGCGAATCAGAGCTAAGCGCGCGCCATGAGAAACTATTCACGAATGCAAACCGCATATCCATATTGAATCTGATGGTCTATAGCATGAAAAATCAACAAAATTACAAATAAGTGTCATCTTGATTAATCGTGGCGTCATCAAATTCAATCTTAAAAAAATAAAATAAATGAAAAAGAAGACGAGAAATGTGTCAAAATATAAAGACAAATATTTCACAAAAGTAGAGAAAAACGTGTCACGGTAAAATTTTCTTATTAAAAACTAAAATGAAACAAAAAAAAAAAGCCGGCGGACAACAACCAACATTAAGATTGATGATATCGCCAGTTAAATAAAGTTAAAAAAATACAGTGATCAGGGGGCGCAAACCCTATTTTTTTCAAGCGGCCAACTAAGACCTTATGGGATTAGTTTCTTTTGTGATAATCAAATTGCATATAATGATTTCAAGCGATGGCAAGAGTAAAATTCCAAGGAAAATGTCCATCCAATTTGTTGGCATGGAACTCTTTAAGTACTTATGAAGAGCAAGTGAGCAACAATGTAACATGGTATTTTCTATTGCTCTATTTTTGAAAATTTTAAATTCTCTTATAATTTTATATACATTTTAATATAAAAATTTACGTTTATCATATTAAACATTAACAAGAAAGCCGAGTCAAAAGCTCCACGCCCATGATTTTTTTTTTCTACGAAAATCATCGAAGCCCATAACTTGGTAAGGCAGTGGAAGTAGTGTTGTGGATTAGTGATTGGATAAGATGTCGGCTTGTCCATGAAGTTGGCGACTTTAAAATTACCAAAAACACCTTTCTTCCATGTGAAGCCAAATCTTCTATTACCAAGATCCCCTCCTGCATCAGTCATTTCCAAGAAGATTTTTGTTTAAGTTAGGCAGTTCATTTCATTTGTATCAAAATCTCCTTGGTTCAGTGTTTTGCAGAGTGGGTTCTGGAATTTTGGAGTTTAAAAACATTATCTTCAAATTCTCACATACCCCCCCCCAAAAAAAAAAAAAAACAAGTTGATTGGAACCCCCAAAATCTAATATAATTTAGGTTCAATAGCCGTTTTGGTCACTATACCATAATTGAATTGTTTGTTGATTACATATAGTTTATATTTAACATCTGTATTTTTTTAGAAAAATATCATTTTTAATGTTTAAATTTAATTTCTCTTTTTAAAAGAATAATATGCTTTATTGTTGTAACACCTTAAACGCTGGTGGATAAAATCAAACCGAAGATACCTTGCATAAGGGTCCTATCCCATGGTTAAATTTTTAGTTTCATAGTTGTATATTTTTTATACGTTTGACTTTTGTGCTGTCATTTTGTTCTATTTGTCCCATTATATTTTTTAAAATTAAAAATTATAATGTCACATGTAATAAAAAGTTTTAAAATAAATAAATACTAAAGATATTACAAATATCTAAATATTCTAAAAAAGTAAAAAAAAAGTTCTATTTTTTGTGTGAATTTATATTTGTAAAATTATAATTATGTTTACTTTTTCTTTCAAAAGTAAAATTTATAAAATTATTAAAAATATAAAGAAATTGACATATTATGAGTAGGGTGGAAATTGAGTGGAAAATATCCGAAAATTGTGGATATTTGAATTGATGGAATGAGAGATAACCAAAATCTTTAACGCACAGGAATGTAGACGAAAAAAATTTATCATCGAAGCTCAAATAGGAATGAGGACGAGAATTGCTATATTCGAACCGTGAGAATAACTGAACTGTAGTTGTATAAATAACCATGAGAATTTCAAAAAATATCTGCAAAGATCTAGATATTTTACGACATTTTTAAAATATATATATATTTATATATATAACTCTAACTATATTATTATCACTTTAAGTTTCTGTCAAATTTAACCACAATCAAGTTTCTTAACATGCTTCTATCTTAGTTTTTATAAACTAAACTCCCGTTTAAATCTACCCAGCACAACACCCTTTCAAGTTTCAATCTCCATCATCCTGTAACTCTTCTAATTGAAGTATCCAAACTTTATATTTTAAACTGAATTTGTCATTTATTTTGATAAGTAAAATAATAGTTTTGTTTAATTTTTTTAGATAGAAATTCTCTGAAAAACGCGGGGATCCGAGCAGGGAGGGTACAAAGACGAAAAATCTTCGAAATATTTAATGAGATTTTCGAAACCGTAACTACGAGTATTAAAGACAAAGAGATGAATACAAAATCGCCGTCGTCCTGCCGATTCCCACCCCTAATTCTGAGTCTATAAAAACAAATTTTGATCTTTTTTATGATTTAATTTAGATTTTTTATAAATTTTTATTTATTTTTAATTTTACTAGACATGACACGGATGAAAATCATCTGCCCCCAAAGTATGCCCCCATTTGTGCCCCACTTTAAAATAGTGGGTTTAGGATTTAGGGTTTGGGGTTTAAGGTTGGGGCTTAGGGTTAGGGTGTAGGGAATTAGGAGTAGGGTGTATTTTTTAGGGTTTAGAGTTTATGGTTTAGGATATGAAAATTAGGGTTATGAGGTAAGATTTAATTTTTAAATATTTTTAGGCAGGGGACATAGAAGGAGGCATGGTTAGGGGCAGAAGATTTTTACTCGACATGACACTGTCACAATATCTTTTTTAACAAAAAACTAGGATAATGCGATAATAGAATGAGAAAACAAGGATAAAAGTAATAGAAAATTGTATGGATATGAGCTAAAATTTGAATAAATTAATTGCAATAGATAGCACTGAATTTCATAAGATGGGGAGCATGTGAGTGGAGGTATGGAGTATGTGATCAAATTGCAAAGAAAGACGAGTATGAATAATGAATATTGGACCAAATGTTGGGTTTATACATTCTGCAACTTGCAACTCAATAATTACGCAAAATTATTATTTACTTCATCCAAATTTTTTATGGATAAGAATAAAAACAAAGGCCTGGAGGTTGCTTTTGCTTTCCTGTTGTATCTCTGACTGAATTCCTTCTACTTCTATTGAACCAACTTTTCGGTTGGAATCTGACTGGTAGCCGGTAGGTAAAGGGAAACCCTTTCCCCATGGTAACTAGGGAATCTTACTTACTATTATTTTGGATATAAATACTAAAAACATATACTTATAAACTAAATTATATAAAAATATTATATATTTTTGTGATTGTCTTGCCGGTTCTTTAAGATTTTGTCATGACTAATCTGAATTGATCTGCACACACTTAATTGTGGTGGGTGAGTCTCTCAACATGATTTTTTTACATACACAAAATTGTAAATTCAAGACTTGCTTAAGTAATATCAAGCTGCTTATCGTTAGACCAACTAAAACATTGAAATTTTTTAATATATAAACTTAAATTTTATTTTGTACAATATGACTATTTAAATGTCACCTCTCATTAGAGATGAATTATGATTAAGAAAAATTTTACAGGGCTCGACGAGTATCGATGATCACTATTAATTTAATTATAAAGATTTAAAATTTAAAGGACTGGTCAACGTATAATTATAAATTATTTAAAAATCAAAAGGTAAATTAATTAAAATATATTTTTATTTTTAATTAAAATACTCCTAAATTACAAAACCCTAATTTTTGTACATTTGAAATTCAAGCCGTCGCCGCCTTGCAAAACATTGGAAAAACGCAAACACAAACGCACAACATGGTTCCGACTCTCAACGGCGGCAGAGTTGCGGCGGCGGCTTAAATTCCAAATGAACAAAAATTAGGGTTTTGTAATTTAAGGGTATTTTAATTAAAAATAAAATAATTTATTTTAATTAATTTATCTTTTAATTTTTAAATAATCTATAATTATAAGTTGAGTCATTTAGATTTTAAATTTTTATAAATTAAATTAATAGTGTTCATCGGTGCTCGTCGTTAGTGGTGCTCATCAGTGCTCGTCGAACGTGGTAGACTCATCTTATAATTAAATCATGAGTGATTAAGTTTTTTAACTTTAAAATGTATCTTAAAAATAATTAAACTATAAAAAGCTAAGAGAATTATAATTTAATTTCACTAATTTTTAAATTTAAAAAGCACTAAATGAGGATAAAACTTTTTTTTTGATAAAAAAAATCAAAACTTAATTTTAAAGTAGCCAGTACTAAAAATAATTAAATCAGAAAATTTTAAGAGTAAAGCTTGATTTTAAAAGTTTTAAAATTATCAATAATTTAAAGGATGAGTCTACCACGTGCGACGAACACCGATGAACACCACTAATGATGAACACCGATGAACACCATTAAATTAATTAATAAAGATTTAAAATTTTAAGGACCCATTATACAATTAAGAATTGTTTTTAAAAATTCAATTAAATTATTTTTTATATATTAAAATTTTATTTTTTTAATAAGGCTAAACTATATATTTAGTACTCACCTATTTTCGTATTTCAATTGAACCCTCATTATTTAAATATTATTTTAATTTAACCCTATTCTTTATAAAAAAATAATTTCCCTTAACCATCAACCTAAAACCCTAAACTATTAAACCTTAAACCCTTAAACTCTTAAACCTGTACCCTAAACCATATACCGTTAAAAATAATTTCACCATCATCGATTCAATTCAATGAATTGTTGAATTCTCCTAAACACTATCATTTTATTAAAAATAATTTCACCTCAAATACAGATGACACACATCTTTTCTTCAATTTCCTCGAGCTATCAACAAGGCTACCCGTCCGATGCTCTGCATGAAGGATAAAAGGTCAGAGCTGCCACGATTTTAATTGAAAAAAATGGAATCAATCACTTATTGTCACTAAATAAAAAACGAAACTCAACTACTTAAATACTGAAAACTAAGAGCCAAATGAACACTGCACCGAAAGTCATATAGTTTTTTTTTCATACAGCTTACCGTTAATTCAACTTAAAAGGCACCCCAAATTTTTGGGAACTTGTATTATACCTTTGAAATATTTTTGAAATTACAATTAAGCCCTCTAAAATTTATAAAAATTTCTCATGAAATTCTAGAAATTTTTTATATTTTTAATTTTGCCCTCAAAATTGTTAAAAGGTTTCATTAAACTTTTCAAAAAAATCGATTAGACCCTCACATTTTAAAAATAAATTTCTCGCATGGGGGCAATTGAAGGGTGAGTTTTGTCAATGAGTCTCTTCTCCTAGGTTTGCGTGTTTGCCTGATATTACTGCTTCGGTTAGGACTGTAAATGGTATTTGAATCGGTGACTTTTATTGTATCCGATGTTGTATCCGCCTTCGATCCTGTTCATTCGGTTATTGAGTACTATTTTCCTTCATTTAAGTGTAGGGAGGTTTTTAACGAGACTCGCAACCGGATTAATTTTTAATTTCTAATAATAAACAATTTGCCGAGCAAAAAAATAATACAAATAGAAAAATGCACAAATAAAATTGAGACAATAACATGTATCTAACATATTTTTTTTAAAAAAAATAGATACGTCGTTATTCCAATTTCCAACCCTATATAGTTCCACACTATACTTTAAAAAAACTCAAAATTGATTTCCTTTCTGATCTGCTACATGCGCAATTCTTAAATATGTACTGGACAAGTCTATATCACCTTAGTGGAACCGATAAAATTAGACAATTTAGTGTTAGAATATTATCGTAGAATGGTGTGACTCACATCCAACTTAAAATTTTAAAACTTTCAAATAAATTTAATTTGATTCGATTCGACATAAATAAAAAAATTATTTTTTTCCATTTTAATTCAGTAAAAGAAAGAAGTAATTAAAACAAAAATCAAGAATGGACTGGAAAATTGGAGGAGGCATTATTGAAACAAAAATCAAGAATGGACTGGAAAATTGTTGGAAGAACAGTTCACTTTGGAAGAAATTAAGGAAGCAATTTGGGACTGCGAGGAGTCGAAAGCCTCCGGACCAGATGGATCGAATATGGGAGCGAAATTGTATACAGGGCAGGAAGATCGAATCTCCTAGAAAAGATTCGAGTTTAATTAATTTTGATATATATAAAAAATAATTTAATTGAATTTTTAGGAGAATTCAACAATTCATTGAATTGAATTGAATCGATGATGGTGAAATTATTTTTAATGGTATATGGTTTAGGGTATAGGTTTAAGAGTTTAAGGGTTTAAGGTTTAATAGTTTAGGGTTTTAGGTTGATAGTTAAGGGTTAAATTATTTTTTATAAAGAATATGGTCAAATTAAAATAATATTTAAATAATGAGGGTTCAATTGAAATACGAAAATAGGTGAGGTACTAAATATATAGTTTACCCTTATTAAAAAAATAAAATTTTAATATATATATATAAATAATTTAATTGAATTTTTAAAAATAATTCTTAATTGTATGATGAGTCCTTAAAATTTTAAATCTCTATTAATTAATTTAATGGTGTTCATCGGTGTTCATTATTAGTGGTGTTCATCGGTGTTCGTCGCACGTTGTAAAATTTTCCTAATTTAAAATGCGATAAACCATCAAAGTTGGGTTATATTACTCCCACCTACAAGTACATATGTTAACACATGCCATATCTAATATTTAAAATTTAAAATATAGAATGTATATCAAATAATTACTTATTTAGTAAAAAAATCAAATAATTACTTATATATGTATTCCCTACCAATATTCACCTAGATATATAAACCATCGGATGGAAATCCTCCAAGGCTCCAAGGCCTCTGCTTTTTTTAAAATATTTTCCCACCGCCGTTAATGTTCTACGGTTCGGTCTCTAATTATTAAACCACCCCCATTGCGCCTTTATAAACCCCCCAAACTCTCTTTATTCCTTCATCTCCAAGAAAACAAAAACCCTTTTCAGAATCTCCCATGGAAGTAACCATTCCCATCTCTCTTCTCCCCTTCTTCTTCTTCTTCTTGGCCTTAGCTTCTTCTTCATCGAGCTGGAGAAGCGATGATGAAGTGATGGGAATGTACAAATCATGGCTCATCGAACACGGCAAAGCGTACAACGGTATCGGGGAAGAAGATAAGAGGTTTGGAATTTTTAAGGATAATTTGAGGTTCATTGATGAACATAACTCTAATTCTAACAGCACTAGTACATACAAGCTTGGGTTGAATAAGTTTGCTGATTTAACTAACCAAGAGTACCGAGCCAAGTTCTTGGGCACCAGGACCGACCCTGTGCGTCGAGTCATGAAGTCCAAGAACCCTAGCCGTCGTTATGCTTATCGTGCCGGTGAGAACCTGCCGGATTCGGTTGACTGGAGAGAGCATGGAGCTGTTAGTCCGGTCAAAGATCAAGGATCTTGCGGTGGGTAAACTTGTTTCTTTTTCTTATTTTACGTTCCAAAATATTTGAGTAAACCGCCCTGTTATCATATTCATATGTTTTTTTGTCACTTTGATCAGGAAGTTGCTGGGCGTTCTCAACAATTGCAGCAGTGGAAGCCATAAACAAAATTGTGACCGGGGAACTAATCTCTTTATCGGAACAAGAACTCGTAGATTGTGACCGATCCTACGACTCCGGTTGCGACGGTGGCCTAATGGACTATGCCTTCCAATTCATTATCAACAATGGCGGCATCGACACAGAAAAAGACTATCCTTACCTCGGCTTTGATAACCGATGTGATCCAGCAAAAGTCAGTTCCCGATCCTTAAATCCTGACTCAACAGTAATCCTGCAGGCAGCTTCTGTTTATGGTTATGGATTCTGATGCTCTTTTTTTCTAATTCGATTTTTAGCAGAAGAATGCTAAGGTTGTGAGCATTGATGGGTACGAGGATGTTATTCCAAATGACGAGAACGCTTTAAAAAAGGCCGTCTCCCATCAGCCTGTGAGCATCGCCATTGAAGCCAGTGGCAGAGTTTTTCAGCTCTATGAATCGGTAAGCTCACCTACCTACGCGTCTCATGCAAAAATAGTCACTTTAACACTTATTTACAAGAATTGGCGCTGTTTGAACGTATTTTCAGGGAGTCTTCAATGGAGAATGCGGGTCGGCTTTAGACCACGGCGTGGTTGTGGTCGGATACGGCACCGACGAAAATGGTCAGGACTACTGGATTGTGAGGAACTCATGGGGCGGCAAATGGGGTGAAAATGGGTATATAAGGATGGAGCGTAATGTTGATGCTAATACCGGCAAGTGTGGCATTGCAATGGAGGCTTCATATCCGGTTAAGAATGGGGCAAATATCATCAAACCTTACTACACTGAAAGCACTGAAAAGATCGCTAGTGCTTGAATTATTTTCTGCAATTGAAGACAGACCGAGCAAGAAACAAAGCTTGGACTTTATCATTGTTGTGTGTGTGTATATATATATTTATCAAGCACACCAGATTGAAAACTGGTATTGTTGTGATTTATGATTCATGCAATTTCAATTCAAAAGTCTTTAATCTATATTTGCCGAGTACTCTCTAGCAGTTTGGATCAACATACATAAATTCAACATCAAAATTAAATGTTAGCAATTAGCATTCAGCATCAAATCCAGGTTTTCAATGATAATAATAATTAAAGAACTTCAAAATTAAGCATTTTCTTGCAACTTTCTCATGATTTGATTGAATATAATTTAATTAGAGATGAAATTTACGGCCGTTAAGAAAAGAGAGGGAAACGGCGAACCAGAATTTGAACTCGGGGAGTCGGCGAACGAAAGGGCGAAACTCATCGGATCCGCGGGTAGGGAGTGAAGGGCCACAGCAGATTCAGCAAGTAGATGCCGAGGCCGTTGGTGATGATGTAGAAGCCCTGCACCAACTACACGCGTATTGCTTAGATTGCCATCAAAGCCAGACATCCGATCTAACGGTTAACGATGCCGCGACATGCTGGTACCTCCGCGAAATCTTGAAGGTCCACCGCGATACGGCGTATACACCGTCACCTCCGAGGGCACCGCCAGTCTCCATTGGAGGGCCCCCACAAAGCAAAGGAAGGCCTCCTCTTTTCCAGATAAAACAATACTCCTTCTGTCCGTAATGCTTTTCTAACATTGTCTTCTTCCTATAACCAACTCTACGAAGCCTTCCGAGCCTCTGGTTTTCGTCCCCTGCTTCAGCAGGCATTCTTGTTGGGTCAACGTCATCCACCGGTTGATTATTCAGATAATTACCCTTTTTAAAAATTATTAAGTAAATAGACAGTACATATATTTATGATATTTATGAATTTAAGTTATGTAATAAAAAAATTTCTAGTTCGATCCTAAATAGTATTGATCCAAATCCCTAAATTTAAGGGTATGTATTAATCCTTAATAAAATTTGACCTATAATGACACCTTGTGCAATTATAAAATACTGCAAAACCTGATCAGACATGGTTTAATTCCACATTTGAAATACAAATATAATTAAATATAGTTTGGTTTTAAGGCAAAAGGCATATGTATACCATGGCAATGAGTTGAGCCTATTTCTTCCTATTAATAGCCTTCTTTTTCATCTCATCAACCTTGTTTACGAGGTTAGTTATCATCTTATCCTGCAACGCAATTTTAGCATCTTTCTCCTTCAGTTCTTGCTTCAACCGTTCGATCTCTTTTAAGTGCTCCTCGAGTTGATTGGTATTCTCCTTTGTCTCCTCCACGATTTTCTCATCTGTCTCTACCATTTTGGATTCGGTTGATTCCTTTGCTCTTTCATTTGACGCAACTTCACTGTGTGACTTGCCCTGTGTCGTTTCATTGTTTGTCTTCAACTTTTTGGATTTGATCAATTCCTCCTCACCCTCGATTGCTCTTTTATTTGACGGAACTTCACGACGAGAATCATCCTGTGCCATTTTACGGATGTATAGACTAGCAGTTACTCCATTGCCAAACTGAAAGCTAACTAGCTTCTGAGGCAGTCCAGATGAATCCTGACACAAGACATTAAAAAGGACCTAACGTTAGCAATTCTTTAAAGACATGAAAAGGATGTTCGTAAATCGTACTGAAGGTATAGACATTTAAAAAATGTTCACCACAAGGAAGAACATCATAAATGTAGCGGAATGAACATTTGATTATTGATATATCATAAAGAAATTGTGGCCCTGTGAATGAAAAACCAGGGTGTGTCGTAAAAAAAAATATGTACCTTTTCTTCTTCGCCTTCCATATTTTCATATGCTTGGTTTGCTTCTTGAGGAGTATTAAAGACAGCAAACGCAGAGTAATGGTGACCTTGAAGCTTCTTAGATGGCTGCCAACAAATAATTCATCATATTAGAAATTTGACAATTATATGTGAAGATGAAGAAAAGAGAGCTTGAAGGAAGAGAGCTTTCCAAAGACCCAAGTCATTGATCGAATCTTTCAATTTTAAAACATCTTTAACATAGGTATTTTTTAGCACTTCATCTTTGGAGTATAGAATAAGATTTTGCATTCAGGACAATATATTTACCCGAGAGCTCATCTTCCAAGTGCCACGGAAGTGCATTTTATCAGTGTCCGGGAATATACCTTAAATACCCAGGAAGTGCACTCTATCAACAATTATCAGGATTAACAAATTTCTTCTCCCTTAAATAACCAGGGTAAAGAAAAACTAAGCCAATGGTTTCTAAAGAGAAGAAGTGAGAAGATATAATCAACCTTTGGTTCAATTGCAACAGCTCCTGGAATGACTCCAAAAATTTCTTCTCTACGAACATGGACTGGTATTCTGTGCAGTAGTAGCTTCTCCATTTCCGGTTCAAGTACCTGGTTTTCCAAAAAAAAAAAAAACTAAACATGCATAGATTATATGATAAACAATTGAAAATAAAGATAACCAGCAGTCAAATGCCCATACATCTTGAACCAGGGTAACTTCACCACGTTCTAGCCTAGCAAGAACCAGTTTCATTGCAGCACATGCGTCATCTAGACAATTATGAGCAGCACCAGGCTTTCGAACTTCATATCCCAGTATGGACTGTAAAAACAATGCACAGAAAGTTAAAAGACTTTGCACAAGTTATTCAAAAGAAACTAAGAACTAAGCTCTCTCTCTTATTTGTGGTTACCCAGACTCAGGGTAAGTATCGCTATGGGTATACTCAATTCATTCTTAGTATATCCATATGTCTGGAGGTATAATACTCATATCTAAATAAGCACCAGACATAGGTATCAGATACAAGTGCTTCAAGGAAAACAAAGGGTTAGGGTAACATAGTTTATGGTCAAGTAGCCAGTAATATGAAGGAATTTTATTGACAAGCCATTCATTGAACATTCTAAACGGCCCATATATATCTGCTTAATTTAAGTACGCAAAACGGTAAAACAATGTAGTACTTTCTCCAATAGGTGAAACATGCAGAAACAATACATGCAGTACTACAGGTTCCTTCCATCCCCACGTGTGTGTTACTTTTAAGGAAAAAGAAACTATCTAATACTTACCTTGCACAAGTTATTCAAAGATGGTTTTCTATTGATAGGTGCATCCAAATATTTGAAGATATATGAGGTGTCAATCACTCTCACATGGTTCATTTTTAACACTGTATCCAGAAAAACAGTAACACTTAAAGGTCAAGGAAATCATAACTATGCTTGATATTGATTCTACCGTAAAATGAAATCAAACTTTTAGCCATTATGCAACATACCTTGCAAATCATTGTGTAAACTATGTCCCACTAGAATAGTCCCAGCAGATAACAGCTTCTTCATGGATTCCTATTAAATGTTCCATTGCTCAGATAAACAAACCTTGGAGGACCAAAAAATATAAAGATTGGCCATTCTATACCTGTATGTCAGCTACTGAACAAGTAACACCATCCAAATCTCCTGCTGCAACTCCAGTAATCTCAGTCCGATAATCAACCACTGCTTTGTTTGGTTTTACAAGTTCATTGATTTTGACCTGAAAAAAGAAGAAAAAACACACAAAAAAAACATCAGTTCCGTTTTCTCTAGCAGAAGATAAATGTATGATAAATACCATTTTACTGCCTTTAGCCCAACAGCTTAAGTAACTTGATGGCACAGTCGCCATATTAGAAACATAGAAGAGAGAAGTGCATAGCAAGTTTTACATTCTTTTGAGGTGGTGCCATGGCCCGTGGGTGTGGGAACTAGTTTACAATAAGATTCAGTAGTATCAAAGGTCCATTTTTATAACTCTATAAAGAAAAAGAAAAAAAGCTTCATACTTGTAAATCACGATCTACAGCACAAACTCTCACTAATGCTTCAGTGCCATCTTCACATAGAACCATTTCACAATCAACAGCAATCATTGCATTTGACTTCATTGCCCGAGATCTTTTAGGGGGCTTGGTAACAATCCATCCCTGAGTTTATAAGTGATAAGGATTCTGAAGGATGTATAGAAGCATAAACGAGATGAAGGAAAAAAACCTAAAAGAGATCACAGCAACGAACCTCATCAACTGTCGAGAATGCATAATCAAGCGGATATTGAGGGTGTTCCAGAGTTAAACGAACAAGACTCTGCACAGCCACATAACCAATTAACAAGACCAGTTACAAAATGGTGCTACAGAGCTACTCAAGGTATAGATTTCCTTGGGAAAATGTTATTATACCTGCTCGGGGGATTCATTGTCCAGAGATTGTTTTCTAAGTTTTTCCACTACGTTCCTATTCGAATGACTTTGCAACACTATAGAGAAAAGCTGCAAACAAGCAAGCCGAAGGGAAAAAACATAACATTAACATCCTAAAACCCAGAGTGCCAAGCAAAATACAGTGATTGAAAACAACAAGCAATCATGAATTTACTTTCAAATCCTCATCTTTAGTAAACGTCTTAAGAAACGATACTAAGACATCATTGGACCGCCTCGAAGGATCACTCAAAGAAGCACCAAATTTTTTGTCATAAATTTGCAAAAAATCCTTCCATCCTCCTTGTGTTCCTTCCAGTCCTCGCTTTTGAACTAACTTCACGAGCTCAACAAGAACCTGTTCATAAATTATGAGCTCAAGTAAAAATGTAACATTATACTTTCAAAAGGAAGTACTTCGATTAATCCACCTTGCTAAAACCAACGGACTTGCAAAGCCATATTTAGAAAACAAGCAGAAACAAACTGCAACGATTGCTGCAATGACAAATGGAAGTTAACAAATATATATTGAAAAGCTTTACCTTTTTCTCGGTCGTTTCAAGTTTCTTGTCCATTAGTAATCCAACAACAGAGATGAGTGATTGAAGGAGGCGGAAAGGGTTTCAAATAGCGGCAGTGTAGAAGTGTCCCGGGTCGCTATTTCACAGTGTCGGCGTCGTCCACCACCGGCAAAGACCTCGATAGCGGTGTGAGCCAGGGTTTCAAAAAACGGCCCGCGACCGCTATAGCGGCCGCTATTTAGCGGTAATGCCGCCGGCCGAAACCGTTATCGGCGAAAACAACGGTGGGACGCGGAATCACACTAGTATCGGTGGATTGCGGTCGCAATTTAACGGGTAGTGGTAAATAACGGTAATAACGGGCCGCTATCCCTGTTTTCTCCCGTTACTGTAAAATCTAAAAAAATCCATGGGCGGGCGATAAGGGTGACGTAAGAGTGTAAAGGGAGGCGAGCTGATGAGACTTACAGGAAGAGGATTGGTCGACGTTGAGGAGAGGAGATTGACGGCGTGCCGACGACAAGAGGTGAAATCGCGCGGCTCTAGATGCTGGTCTGATGACGACGGCGTGAAAACAACCCTTTTAAGGTTTGAAAGCCAAAGAGTAAACGAACAATAAAGAGGGATTTAGGTTTTGTCATTAATATTATAATCTTAAAAAAAATCATTGGGTTATGAGAATTCAATTAAGAAAATGTATTAAGAGGAGAAATTATATCATGGGTGATTCCCACCACGTCATCCATGGGACCAACCACCAAAAACCACCCCTTCATCATTATTTTTCATGTCATTAATCTAATAATAGAATAATTTCCAAAAAACAGTTTTTAAAATGACATGGAAAAACTTTAGTGAAGATTCATTGGTTGGAAAAAAATGACATGGAAAATTCATGGTGAAGTGGGTGGTTTCTATTGGTTGGTCCCATGGATGACGTGGTGGGAATCACCCATAATATAATTTTTCGTATTAAGAGAGTCATTAATTTGATAAAAAAAGGCTCATTAAGGATTTTTAATTGAAATTAACAATTAGGGTTTGACCCAAAAATAAAAGATT
Source organism: Hibiscus trionum (assembly GCA_030270665.1). Classification (NCBI taxonomy): domain Eukaryota; kingdom Viridiplantae; phylum Streptophyta; class Magnoliopsida; order Malvales; family Malvaceae; genus Hibiscus; species Hibiscus trionum. The sequence goes on along the minus strand of BSYR01000006.1, from coordinate 23,631,427 downwards.
AAATTATGGTTTGAGCACCTATTTAATTATTAAACTTTTATTTTAAATCATATTTTAATTAATTATATTATTTTTATGAAAAAAATTATATTAATTATAATAAAAATTATTAACTAATTAAAATACATTTATTTTATAAAAAAATATTTATATTTTGAGTTTTTTTTGAATAATTATATTTTGAGTTAAAAGAATCATTTGTAGTTGTTTATAATATTACTCCTGAAAAGTTTATTTAATTCTACACCATTTATATGTATGTACCTCTTAATATAATAAAGACGACTCATATTTGTAAGACTTGGTACGAAACCGTTAAACTCTTTAAGACTTTAACTTTATAATCAAAGTGAACAATACTTGATCATATTGTCACGGACCGTCAGTTCCAGTTCAAGTCACATGCACACATGATTGCCCAAGAAGTTCCAACGGAGATTTTGGAACTAAAGAGACCACCAGATTTAGCCCGAACTGTGGAGTATTCTAAAAGACAACCAATTTGACCTATGTAAACTTTCCATGTAAACATAAGATTTGTTTCCTTAGATAAAAGATATATTCTAGGGAATATTCTATTGTGGTTGGTGAGTATTGATCATTGTCATCGATTTAAATCATTAGAGACCGTCGGATGTAGGTGAACTCAATTATAAATAGAGGCATTCCTCACTTCATTTGTATCACCCATCTTCTAAGTAATTAAGATATTCACTCTAAGACTCTCTTTGTTGTTCTTGAGTTGTCTTCTCTATAGTTTGCATCCGCTTAAAACGATTTAACGTTTTTAGTGCCTTAAAATAATTTGATATTACTGAGTGAGAATTCAGGTTGACTTAGTCGTTTGTCTATATTTATATTTATAATTATTATATTTTACAATAAGATATGCAAATTTTAAAAAAGTTTACAACTGCGACACCCGCAGTAATCGTAATAGCATCCGTTATGTCCGCAACCGCGATAAACGCGACGCGACCGCAAACACTTTTTAAATACCTGTTGTGAGCAAATTTCAGAACAACAGTGGAACGTCGGACGCAAATACTAGAGTAACGGAAAATAGCGGCAATAACGGTCAACCGGTTTAAATACAATAGAATGATGCATAAGCAGGGAGCTCAAAATATCATGACTCGTGGAGAAAATTTCAAATTGAGTTTAGGGTTTCAAATTTTACCTAAGGAAACTTGGCGGCAAGATGTGTTAAGAGAGATTGATTAGAGTAGGCGGTTCAACCGGGTATGTTTAAATTGAATAAAGAAGAAATAGTTAAACTTAAATGGTTAAATATCGCATATGGTCCTAAAATTTGTTTTATATCCAATAATAGATTTCTGATCCTTGAATCTAATCACCATATTTTATTTTTTAGAAATTAGTCCATTTATTCTTTTTTATAATCACTGCTATTCAACTCATTGGTTGATTAATCTGGATTGAGTACTTGGGACAATCCTTTCAACTCTTGATCTTGTTTAAACTATGTATCGTCTCATCTCACTAGAAGACAACGCTACTCGAACTCGAGTCTTCTAGGATGAACATTATCCTATTTTTCACTGAAATCACTAGTTGAGTTCAGAACTAGAGCATATTTTGATCTATAAAAAATGGTATTATATCAAATGAATTGATTAATGATTCATTTTATTCTATACACTAGTGTTAAGCATTAAAAAACCTTTTTTTGACATTATTATGAAGTATATTAATAGTAGAATTTTTAAAAACTGGAATCATTTAATTTGGTAAATATAAGTGTAAAACACGAACTACCAAATTACAAGCTAGTTTATAAAATGAAAATAAAGTTACTCGAAAATTGTAACTCATTTTTTAGTATGGATTGACATCACTCGAACAGTTATATCGTTTTCCCTGCACATAATTTAGTTTTACAATTTAATGAAAATTTGATGTTTGTTTCTTTAATCGCAAGTAAATATCAAATGGAAAAGGGATGGTTAATCTCTCTAAAAGACTCAAATTCGAACAATATCTACATGGTATAAGTATATTTTTAAAGATATAAGAATAAATAACATATACTAATATCAGTAATTTTTCATTTTCTAAAAGTAACTATTTATTAAATATATGTAAAAAAGAATAATTCATGTTAATTTCTTATTGGGCTCAATAAAGGAAGAGATTGGGTAATCAATGTGGCATTATAATCTATTGGACTATTTGAGTATGGGCTTAAATTGGGCTGATCGTAGGCTTTTCGGTGGCCCGTAGGATTTGATTAAAGAAGTTTAAAAAACATTTTGGGGTCCATAGGATTTGAAAATTAAGGTTAAATCAATACAAAAGGAGTTGCCTTATTAATTTTCCTTTTTTTGTATTTTTTAAAATATTTACTAGAACGAGTCTTGTGAATACTTAATTTTCTTTAGTTTTATTGAAAATAAATAAAATAATTTCTAGTGCAAGACTCTAGATTTCGAAACATGCAAAGAAATTTTCACTTATATTATTTTATAGTGCATGCAATTTATATATCTTCACCATTGACTAACACAAAAAGATGGGCAATGTTTGGAGCATTCCTTTCGCAAGTCTACGTGTTTAATGATGACGCCTTGTGCAAATTATCTTGCGTGCACCCACGAAAAAAAATCCTATATTTGCCATGATTACATCCATTGATCCCAAAACAACTCATTGCCTCTTTGACATGCAATCATGCTTCATTATATATTTTTTTCCTCACAAAAAAAAACATAAAACATAAGTAATGTGTTTGTCTAGAAACATGTTGATGTATAGTTGGATAGTCAACATTCGGTTTGAAAAATCTAGTTATCAATGTCTGTATTATAAACCTTTTCATTTCTGTTTGAACATTTCAGTCAAAAGCTACAGCCGTGAGTGTGGGTGTGATTCATGATTGGGGTATTAGGTTCATATTTATGTTGTTAATGGAGTGGATGGCAATAAAAGCAGACGAAAATCAAATTTGGGCTATTTGAACATATAAATATAATTATTAGTTTTAGGTCAGATGTTCATTTTATAATTTAATATGTTTAAAAGTATATAAAAAAACAATGCATATTCTCCCGTTTGAAAAAGGTAGAGACATCAATTTTACATCAAAAAAAAATAAAGTTTTAGGATATAAAAACAGCGGTGTTACATATCACATCATACATATCTTTTGAGAAGAGGGTAATGGTGTTGTGATAAATAATATTAGAATAATCTTTTAATTGCCAATTTCACGTCGAACGACTATATACATGAGGTAGGCAAAGTGGATGAGAAGAGGTGATGATATTAATTCACACAACAAAAGCCTTTTAACATTTCCGGCTCATTCCAATGACCTTGTTTTTTTATATAGAAAAAGTGATGAAAAATTATAATCTGGAAATTGATCAGATTTTGACAATACAAGGGATCAACCATGATTGCCAACATGTAGAAATAATGGCATCGTCATCAGCTGTATACACTGAATTGGAAAACCGTGGGGTCGAGTTTAGTTCGAGAAATGAATGTGAGTTCGTTGATTTCTCATTTAAACTATTTACCGTTGGATTAGGATGGAAATATAAGGGAAATTGGATCAATATTGTATCTATTTTTTTAATCTTTGAATTATTTTTGAATTTATAGCACTTTGAACAGTACTTTTTGAAGTCGGATCTATTATAATTTACAATCCGTCTTTATAAAAATCTCAATTTTAATTTTTAAAAAATTATAAAGACGTGATGCTTGCAATCCGTCTTCAAGAAATAAAATGAAGAAATAGAAGCATGTGTCTTCAAGCTTTTTTAATATTAAATGTATGTTTTTTTATGAAGACGGATAGCAAGAAATCTAACTTCAACAAACACTGTTCAAAGTGTTATAGATTTTTTTGATACAATCTTAACCCAATTTCGCTGAAATACACGCTTTTTTGATTTTCCATAATAAGTAGCTTCAACTATATTTAGATGAGGAAATTGCAGTCATAACTTATAGCTTTTAGGTCCATTTCAATTCCAGCTTGTTTTCAATTCCAAACATTAGAGTTGAAATCAAGGGTCCCCCCTTACATAAACTTCAATTTTATTTACACAAACGTACTGGAAATTTACGATAAAGAAAAACCAAGTTAAAGGTTTTGTTGGTGTTAGTTGGAATTCAATGTCGAAAATAGGCAAGACAGTATGATTCAAAATTGGATTTTGCAGGATATATAAGTATAACACTGCTCTTTAGAACCGTACCCGGTATCAAAACCCGGACCGAACAGAGACTAAAAAGAAAGAAAGTAGACAAGTTGGTAAAACAAATGGATTCCAAAGTCCAAACTGTGTAGAAAACTTTTCTTTTTTCCTGCAAAACATTAAAGGCATTGGAAAATGAAAACGATGGGGAATTATATATTTACTAAAAGTATTTTCTTCAAACCGAAAAGGATGTGATTATAATATAATAAACACAAGGGAAAAAGAAGGTATGTTTTGTTGATATTTATGATATGTAGCTTCTGCTTTTCGTATCTTCAGAGTTTCAGACACTGCCATTATATTCAAAGGACCTCAGCAGCAAAATTTATAGACAATCTCAGAACATTTTGCTTTTTTTCTCAATGACCGCAGAGCTTTTATTAAGAATTAATGGGTTTTTTTTTACTTTTAAAAAAGGAGGATTATGTAAAAGTTTATGCCATTTTGCATGAAAAAACCCTAATACTGTCGACAGCATTAAATTAAATAGATAAGAAACACGAAGCACTGTTTTCGCTGTTTAATAACGAAAAGAACATCAAAATTCCAATAGATTTTTTTATTGTAACTAAGTTAAAGATTTCGCAGGTCAAACTCAATTTTTAAAATTCAATTTTATGCATAAAATTTTAAATATTAGGTATATTGATCTTTAATCTATCTACCGTACTGAAATTTGAATCTTAATTATCTACTTTAATTTAACATAATTTAGCATCTTGTTTTTATAATATTATTAGAATGTTCACATGAAAATCTTGTCAATCATATTTAACTAATAATAAATTTATACGTCATTCAAATGTTAAAGTTGTTTAAAACATCAATCTCGCCGTTTTGACAATATTAACAAAAACTATTATCGATTTGGACCGGTAATGACATTATAAAATAGAGTGGTCAATTATGCCAAGTTAAATAGAGTAATTGTATATTAAATTTTAGAATAATAAAGGGACTACAAGCATGATTAGACCAAAAAATTATAATGAGTAATTGACTAGTAAAGGCTAATATACTAAAAAGACTTAAAAGTACGACTCTTTCAATTAAACCCTTCTAAAAAAAAACACTAAATAAGCCCGTGTTCTTTGATTTTTATGCATGAAAACTCCTAATTTAACTAAAATAAAAGGGGTAAATTACACCACATATCACTTAACTATGGCCGCTGACTCAAAAATATTACCGAACTTTAAAAAAGTTTAAAACTAATATTGAACTTTAGTTTGTAACTCGAAAATACAACTCTAACTCTTATAACACATTCGGTAAGTCAAAACAACAACGTTTTGGTGTGGCTGGTTTGAAGTCTAATTTAGCCCAAAACGACGTCCTTTCGCTGGAGGTAAAATATTAAAACAATGCGCTTGAAGGGGTTTGAACCCAAAACCTTCAAATATAAGGGCTAAACCTTAACTACTAAACCAACATAATATTATATAATATTTTACTATAAATATTATATAGCTCAAATTAATTGAGATTAATTCAAATTATTTTATGAAATAAAATAATATTATAAATGATATTAATATATATAATATAAAATAAATATATTTTTAATAATATAAATATATTATTTAAAAACCTCAAAATATTCATACAAATAATATATTTATACTGTTAATAATAAATAAATAACCCCGTAAACCCTAAATTGTTAATACACAAACCTCCAACCCTCAAACTTAAACCCTAAACCTTAAAGTTTAAGATTTAGAGTTTAAAGGGTTTTATATATTAATGTTTTGAAAATTTTGAGTTTTTTTTAAATAATATATTTATATCATAAATAATATATTTTATTTAAATTATATAAACTTATTCATTTGGTTCAACTAAATTATTTTATAAAAAATAATACTACAAATACTAATTTATAAATAATAAAATATATTATTTATATATATATATATCAATAAAAATATATTATTTTATGGTTTTATACACTATTTATAATATAAATATATTATTTTTATGATTTGAGGTTTGACTTTGTAGTTTAATGTTTAAAATTTATGGTTCAGAGTTCTTATATTATTTATATTATAAATATATTATTTTTTTGAATATTTTGAAGTTTTTATATAATTTATTTATATTATAAAATATTATATAAAAAATAAAAATAATATACTTGTATTGATATATATATATATATATATATATATATATACGAATAATATATTTTATATATTAATATTATTTATATTATTATTTATTTCATAAAATAATTTGAATTAATTTCAAGTAGTTTGAGATATATAATATTTGTGGTAAAATATTAGATAATTTTAAGTTGGTTCAATGGTTAAGGTTTAGTCTTTCTATTTGAAGGTTTTAGGTTCAAACCCCTCTAAGCACATGGTTTTAATAATTTTCTTCTAGCAAAATGGCGTCGTTTTGGGTTAAATTAGGCCTCAAAATAGTCACACCAAAATGATGTCGTTTTGATTTAACGAGTGTGTTAAGAGTTAACGACATAATGATATTTTCGAGTCACAAACTAAAGTCCAGTGTTAGTTTTGAACTTTTTTAAAGTTCGATGACATTTTGACTCAGCGGCCCATAGTTGAGTGGTATGTGGTATAGTTTACCCAGATAAAAAAAAAATATATCCCCGGATTACAAACACTTGCGATATTAAACTATACCAATAGTCATTTATTAAGAAGTGTAGGTAAAATATTTTTATGGGTCGAATTTAAATTATAAATTTTTATGAGAGTTGAGACATAATTTTTGTTAGAATTCAAACTTGAATTGAATTCTTAATTCGGCAATGATGGTGTAGAATCATCTTGAAACTTATCAAGAGTTGGCATTAATAAATGAATCATGATGAATCATCAAATTAGAGTATGAACGTGGCAAGCTTGACAAAATCCTTAGCAACTAAGCTATTGATAATGGCTTATGGACAAATCAAGAAGATGATGTGGCAGCAACAAATTGAAGCCTTGGTGGCACAATTCCTTGGCAATTAAGCAAAGGATAATGTCTGTAGATTAAATTGAAGTGACAGAGGCGGTAGGAATTGAAATTCATGGACATTTAGCTTTGTTTAGTCGGTGAGTTACTACTATAAATATAGGTAATGTTTAGTTGTATGAGTGTATGTATCAAGAAAGAAAAAAAACGAGAGAGTGAGAAAACAAGCTTAGCAAAGTTTTAGAGAGTGAGTGAAAAAGAACTAGCAGCAGCTAATACTAGGAAAATATATGTATGCACTTTGTTTTTGTAATAATATTGTGTGAATTATTATAAACTATATCGAGAGCCCACCAACGCTTCCAACAAGTGGTATCCGAGCTTGGTTCGCGTTCAAGCCACGAGAAGATGGAGAACATGATCCAGTCTCAAATCCCGAGATTGACCAAGACGAATTATGACAATTGGAGTATTCAAATAAAGGCATTACTCGGTTCACAAGAATGCTGGGATATTGTTGTAAAAGGATACGATGAGCCAGAAAATGAAGCAGCAGAGGCGGCTCTGACCAATAAACAGAAAAGAGCACTAAGGGATGCTCGTAAAAGAGACCAAAGGGCGTTGTATTTCATTTTTCAAGCGGTAGATGAATCTACCTTTAAAAAAATTACAGAAGCGACAACTGCAAAGGAAGCATGGGAAACTCTGCAAAAATCACTCCAATGAGTTGAGAAGTCAAAAAAGGTACGTCTCCAATCACTCAAAGCCGAGTTTGAAATGCTGAAAAAGAAAAACACGGAAAGCATAGATGACTATGTTAACCGTGTGAAAGGCTTCGCAAATGAAATAAAAAGAAATGGTGAGTCGCTTGACGAAGTTAGAGTGATGGAAAAAAATTTACGGTCGTTGACACGAAAATTCGACTACGCGGTTGTCGCAATAGAAGAATCAAAAGATTTGTCCCAGATATTGCTCGATAAGCTTGTGGGTTCACTTCAAGCCCATGAGCACAAGATGAAGCAAAATGAAGATTTTGAAAATTTGGAGCAAGCTTTGCAAAGCAAGATGAACGTCAATGAAGGAGAAGCTAGCAATAGCTACACAAGAGGTCGAGGAAATCGTGGTGGTTATCGTGGAAGATACAGAGGAAGACGAGGAGCACGAGGGCACGGTGGTCAATCGTATGACACAACTCAAACAAGTGAAAATTTTCAGACGTCAAGTCGTGGACAAGGATTCAGAGGCCGAGGCCGAGGAAGATATCAACAAAGAAATAAATCTCAGGTACAATGTTATAACTGTAACAAATATGACACTATAGTTACGAGTGTCGATTAACTCCTAAACAAGAAGAAAGAAATAATGTAGCAGCAGCAGAAGAAGAAAATGTTGAAAAATCTCATGTATTCCTTACTTACAAAGGAAATGGAGAGTTTAAGAAAAATATTTGGTACCTTGAAAATTGTGCTAGCAACCATATGTGTGGAGTTAGATGAAACAATCTATGGCCGAGTAACATTTGGAGATGACTCGCACGCAGAAGTCAAAGGCAAGGGTGAAGTCATGATTACTCAAAAAAATGGTGAAAAGAAGTACATCTCAGATGTTTATTATGTACCGGCTTTGAAAAGCAACATCATCAGCCTTGGTCAACTTCTAGAAAAAAGGATATTAGGTGTTGATGAAAAATCGCTCACTTTTCATCACAAATAAAGATGAAGAATTGATAGCTCAAGTTGATATGACTCGAAATCGTCTTTTTACTATTGACATCGAGTCAGGAGAAATCAAGTGCATGAAGACTGCAATCAAAGATGATTCATGGTCGTGGCATTTACGATATGGGCATCTTGGATTTTCGGGCTTAAAGTTATTATCAAAAGCAAATATGGTGAGAGGACTACCAGAGATTAATCCTCCAGATCAACTGTGTGAAGCCCGCAACAAAGGAAAATAGCACGGACAAAGCTTTGAAGTTGGCAAATCCTGGCGAGCCCAAAGACAATTGGAGATTGTGCACACAGATATCGCTGGTCCTTTTGACATCCCATCACTTGGTGGAAATAGGTATTACCTAACCTTTATTGATGATTATAGCATAAAGTGTTGGGTTTATGTTCTTAAAAAAAAGTCGGAAGCACTGGATAAGTTCAAAGAATTTAAAGCAATGGCGGAGAAGCAAAACAATCAATACTTAAAGATACTCAGATCTGATAGAGGAGGCGAGTATACCGTAAAATTATTTGAAGACTTCTGCAAAGAGCATGGCATCATATATCAGCTGACAGTTAGATACACGCCTCAACAAAATGGGGTTGCTGAAAGAAAGAACCGCACATTCCTTGACATGGCAAGGAGCATGATAAAAGGGAAGCACTTACCAAGAAATTTTTGGGCCGAAGCTGTTTGTTGTGCAGTCTACCTGTTAAACCGATGTCCAACCAAAAGTGTTAAGTATATGACGCCAAATGAAGCGTGGAACGGTAAAAAACCAGGAGTTGGACACCTCAAAATTTTTGGCTGCATCGCATACTCCCATGTTCCTGAACAAATCAGAAAGAAGCTCGATGATAGAGGAGAAAAGTGTATCTTTGTCGGCTATGATGAAAGAAGCAAAGCCTACAGACTATATAATCCTCTCACAAATAAAATAATCATTTCAAGAGATATTGAGTTCGATGAAGTAGATCGCTGGAAATGGAGTAAAGAAGAAAAGAAAGTTGAAAGACTATTTTTTAATGAAGATAAAGACGATGATGATTTCATCAACCAAGAAGAACAAGGTGATGATCAAAGTCATCAACAAAATCCAATTGACCCATCTTCGTCAAGCAGCAGCAGCTGTAATACTAGTACAGAAAATTATGAAGTACAACCAACTGAAGTTCGAAGGTCTACAAGAGAAAAAAGAATGTCAAAAAGGTACAACGATTATGAATTACAAAATATTTCACTCTTCTGCTTACTTGTAAACAGTGATCCAATAACATATGAAGAAGCAATTGAAGATGATAAGTGGAAGAATGCTATAGATGAAGAAATTGCATCAATAAATAGAAATGATATCTGGGAACTAACAAATCGACCCGAAGGTCACAACCCAATTGGAGTCAAGTGGGTGTACAAAACAAAGACCAACAAGGAAGGAGAAGTGGAAAAATACAAGGCGAGACTAGTTGCAAAAGGCTACAAACAAAGACAAGAAATAGATTATGATGAAATATTTTGCTCTAGTGGCAAAGATCGAAACTATTAGACTTCTCACAGCAATTGCAGCACAAAACAAATGAAAGATTTATCAGATGGATGTGAAGTCAGCATTTCTTAATGGCTACCTAGAAGAAGAAGTTTATATCGAACAACCACCTGGATACACTAAAAAAGGGCATGGAGACAAAGTCTATCGATTGAAGAAAGCCTTGTACGGATTAAAGCAAGCTCCAATAGCGTGGAACACGAGAATAGATGAATATTTCCAAAGAAATGGAATCATGAAAAGTCCGTACGAACATGCCTTATATACAAAGAAAAATAGAGATGGTGATATCATGAGCGTGTGCTTATATGTGGACGACATGATTTTCACAGGAAACAATCCAGGTATGTTTATTGATTTCAAGAAAGCTATGATTAAAGAATTCGAAATGACAGATATAGGAGAAATGTCATACTTCCTTGGAGTCGAAGTAAAACAAATGAAAGATGGAATATTCATATCACAAAAGAAGTACGCAGAGCAAATTTTAAGCAAATTTAGAATGGAAGGTTGTAAGCCAGTAGCCACGCCAGTAGAACCATGCATGAAATTGAGTGTTGATTCAACAAGAGAGCTGGTGAATCTAACGTTCTTTAAAAGTATCGTTGGAAGTTTAAGGTATCTGACTATCACACGACCAGACATAACATATGTTGTGGGACTGATAAGCAGATTCATGGAGAAGCCGAAACAAGATCATTTGATTGCAGCAAATTTTTTTTTAAGATATGTCAAAGATACAACAGATCATGGTCTATTTTACACACATTTACAAGATTCAAAGTTGGTTGGTTATTCTGATAGCAATTATGGGGGAGACTTGGATGATCGAAAAAGTACTTCCGGGTACCTATTCCATATTGGTTCTGCAGCATTTTCATAGTCCTCAAAGAAGCAACAAACGGTGGCTCTTTCAACATGTGAAGCAGAATATATAGCCGCAGCAGCGTGCACTTGCCAAGCATTGTGGTTGAAGAATATCTTGAACGAGCTAAACTTGGAACAAGAAGAATCAACTACAATTTATGTTGACAACAAGTCTACATTATCTCTTGCTAAGAATCCCGTCTCTCACAACCGAAGCAAGCACATCGATACAAAGTATCACTTTATACGAGAGCAAGTGAAGAACAAAAACGTAGAATTAATCTATTGTAGAACTGAAGATCAACTTGCAGATATTTTTACGAAGCCGTTGAAAACTGAAATATTTCATAGATTAAAAGATAAGCTCGGAATGAAGGTCTCGGCATAATATTGAGAAAAGGACTTGACATGAAAAATTAAGTTTGAGGGGGAGTGTTAAAATTCAAACTTAATTTGAATTCTTAATTCGGCAATGATGGTGCAGAATCATCTTGAAACTTATCAAGAGTTGGCATCAATAAATGAATCATGATGAATCATCAAATTAGAGTATGAACGTGGCAAGCTTGACAAAATCCTTAGCAATTAAGCTATTGATAATGGCTTATGGACAAATCAAGAAGATGATGTGGCAGCAACAAATTGAAGCCTTGGTGGCACAACTCCTTGGCAATTAAGCAAAGGATAATATCGGTAGATTAAATTGAAGTGACAGAGGCGGTAGGAATTGAAATTTATGGACATTTGGCTTTGTTTAGTCGGTGAGTTACTACTATAAATATAGGTAATGTCTAGTTGTATGAGTGTATGTATCAAGAAAGAAAAAAAAAACGAGAGAGTGAGAAAACAAGCTTAGCAAAGTTTTAGAGAGTGAGTGAAAAAGAACTAGCAGCAGCTAGTACTAGGAAAATATATGTATGCACTTTGTTCTTGTAATAATATTGTGTGAATTATTATAAATTATATCGAGAGCCCACCAACGCTTCCAACAATTTTACTATTGTATTGACTTTTAACTTTCTAATACAAGCACTTCAACTTTTGACAACCATAGTTACATGCAAATATAAATGATTAATTGTAAGATAAAATAATTAAATACAACAATGATGTTAATTAGGATTGTAGTGGAAAGGACTATACTTTGGTGTTGGTATAAAACATTAAATTACCAATCAAAATAGAGAAAATCTTCAAAATTAAAACATAAATGAATAGATATATTTAAGATAAACAAATAAATACCCCTTTAAAATGCATTGGTAGCAAAATAAATTTACTGTTTTCAAGTTATATAAAAGTCTAAAATCGAAATAATGCTATTGAAAGTTGAAAGTTGAAAGTTGAAATACTATTCAACTAGTTCACCCGTATTTCATTATAATTATTTAATTTTAGCTGCTGGTTAAGTATTTATGTTCCGAATTCATATTTTTACCAACTGTAATATGATGTTATCAAATTGATATTTTCATATCCATAAAAATATTATAATTATGTATACAAGAGGTTGCAACCGATGAAAAAAAAAATAGGTTGTGCGTATTAAAATTTAAACTTTAAGAGATTTATTAATCAATCTAACGGTTAAAAATATTTATACTATCTTATTTTGTATTAATTTAAATCTCAACATTAATATTAAAAATAAAATTATTTATCTATTTAATAAAAAAATTAATATAATTTTATGTTATTTTTAAAAAATGAGAGTATATTAAATATTAATTATTAAACGGGATAAATAATATCATTTGAACTGACAATTTCGAATCCTTCGACCATTACTAACATTCAAAGATGTTTATTCTTTAAAAATAGTTTTATTCGATATGTATTAAGATTTACGTTGTAGTTTTTTTTTTCAAATAGGTTAGGATAAATCATTTAGGATTTATATTAAATACATGGAGGGTAATTTTTTTTGTCATAAACGACTTGATTTTATGGTTTGAAATTTAGTTTACGGATTTAGTTTTAAGTGTTTAATATTTATTGTTTATGATTAAAATTTAGGGGTTAAAATTTAAAATTTATATAATATGAATTTAAATAGTAACGTTTAAAACCTTTAATTTTAATCATAATTTAATGTTCCAAAAGAGAATATGATAGTATGAATTTATAATTATATAAACCAATAAATTTTTTGACAGAAATATAAATCAATAAATTAAATGATAAGACATTGGTTAAAAAATTTACTATTTTTGAAACGGTGATATAAGTTGAAAGTGACCCCTCCCTAACGTTTTTCTTTTTGTAATTTTTAAATTTACTTTTTTATGTAATAAAAAATTCAAACCTCTTTTTTTTTAAACCCCGAACAGGACAAATCCCGGTTTTAATTTAAACGGTCAAACTCCTCTTAAATTTAAAAAGCCCCGCGCTAATCGGCGGGTTGATCTCACATTCAGCAAACTCCCGCCTCCTTGAAATATAGTGAGTGTTAAAAGAAAGTGTAAGCCACGAAAATTGATCTGAAAGTGGTTTTGGATCAAAGTTACAGAAAAGGCAAAATCATGATACGCTTCTGTAGGAACAATGTACGAGAAATTGTCAATACGTATCGGCTGAAATCAAATACGTATGAGAATCAGAAATCCCCTTTGCTTTCCTTCTTTTTAATCTTTTTAAAAAGATTTAACTCTGGAGAGATACTTTATTTAGAAAAAAAAATCGTTCTGATAAATAATACTTATAAATTATTTATTTACATGGAAAAACTCGCGGAATGTGTGTATACATAGGCTAAGCTGTCCTATTTTATTTTTATACTCGGCGCCAATTGTGCAGCCAGCTTTCCCCCCAAAATAACTCTAAAATTAATATTCTTTTATTATTTGCTATTTTATTTTAAATTTGTATATGAGAATTAATTTATTTTTTACCATAAAAAGATAATAAACATTACAAATCCGAACTCATGTAAAATAAAAAATAAACGTTGTTAATCACTCGATCAATTTTTCGATCAATAAACAGAAACCCAAGATACCATACATTACCATCCAAGGGTTTGAATCGAAGGGAAACATCTTTTTCTTTTTAGTTGAAACAGGTAAAATTGAAGTTATTATCATTTTTTCATTGTAAGGATATGCAAAATTGATTTGATTTTGTTGGTTTCTTTGCTTTTCTGTGCTTGAAAATGGCCGTGCCTGCTTAAATATGTGCTTCAATGAAACTGTTGAAGAGGATTGACTGTGACTACTTACTGATAAAGTTGACAAGTAAAGACACAGAAGCAAATAACAATAATAATAAAATGCCAAGATTTAAAGATGAAAAACAAATCGATTTTTTGTATTTTGGTTTGCATTTGAGTTTCGAGATTAGTTAAGTAAAGAAAACTAAAGATCCAGATTCTGTGGACATAATAACAATAATAATATATTATAATAATAAAGGAAATAAAGAAAAAGGGTCAAAGCGTGAATAAAACCTTTCACTTACTTCATCTCTTTCTCTCTCTCATCCTAACTTCCTCTCTCTTTTGTCTTAAAAAAATCTTTCTTTTCATCTTCTTCTTATTGTGTTTACTTACTGATGAAAGAGTGAAAAATGAGGTTGAGAGTTGTTGTGTTTTTCATGGTATTGTTGCTATTATGATGAAAGGATAGTTCTTTTGCTGCTTCTTAGAAAAGCTATGGCTCTGCAAGCAGAAGAGACACAACAGCAACACCACCACCAACAGATTCAAAGCCCGCCATTGATTCTCGACGGGCTGTTATGTGAAGAAGAAGATTTGGGAGATTCTGGTTTTGAAAGTGAAACTGAAGCCGTGAAAAAGGAGACATTTGTTGTACCTTTATTCATTAATGAACATGATTTGTTCTGGGAAGACGATGAGTTAATCTCTTTAATGTCTAAAGAGAAACAAACCCATGTTGGAAACATTGGTGTTTGTTCAGGCGAGTCTTTAGTTTCAGCTCGTAAAAAGGCTTTGGACTGGGTTTTCAAGGTTAAGGCACACTATGGGTTCAATGCCTTGACCATGGTTCTTGCTGTTAATTACTTTGATAGATTCATTTTAAGCTTTAAGTTCCAAAAAGACAAGCCATGGATGGGACAATTAGCTGCTGTGGCTTGTTTGTCTTTGGCTGCCAAGGTTGAGGAAACACAAGTGCCACTTCTTTTAGACCTCCAAGTATGAGTCTAATGCCACCAAAATTACAGTCCCAAGTTGTGTTTTCTGAACTTGTTATTGAGTAAATAAAGTTGGGTTTTTGTGATTTCTTTTCTTTTCTTTAGGTGGAGGAAGCAGAGTATGTGTTTGATTCAAAGACCATACAAAGAATGGAGCTTTTAGTGTTATCAACTCTGCAATGGAGGATGAAACCTGTGACACCAATCTCCTTCTTTGATCATATCACAAGGAGACTTGGACTAAAGACCCATTTGCATTGGGAGTTCCTTTGTAGGTGTGAGCGTTTGCTTCTCTTCCTCATTACTGGTGAGCTTTTGTTTCCCATTGCTAATCAAAAAGCTTCTTGTTTTCATGGGGTTCTAACTTAGGTTTCCAATTCAATTTTGATCCAGATTCAAGGTTCATGCTTTATGTTCCTTCTACCTTAGCTGCTGCAACAATGCTGCATGTCATTAAAGAGGTAGAACCATGCCATTATCTTGAATATCAGAAACAGCTCATCAGGGTTCTCAAGACATGTGAGGTTTGTACACAATTACTTGCAGTGTCATCTATTCTAACTATGTTGGAACTTTATTTTCCATTAGTTAATTGTGATCTTGTTTCGATAGGAGAAGGTAAATGCCTGCTCTGAGCTCATCTCGGAGTTACTGGAAAGCCAGGACAAAGGAAACCAAGGCCATAAAAGGAAGCATGGATCAATACCAAACAGTCCTAATGGTGTCATCGATGCATCTTTCAGCTGTGATAGCTCAGATGATTCATGGTTGGTGACATCTTCGGTCTCGTCGTCACCACAGCCACCATTCAAACGGAGTAGAGCTCAGGACCAGCAAATGCGGCTACCTTCACTAAATCGTATGTTTGTGGATGTGCTTAGTAGCCGTCGATAAATCATTCCTTGGTCATAATAACTAGTACTGTCGAACATGTTATTAAAAATTCCCCGTTTGCAAATTGGTAGTAATCGTTCTTGGATGTGCAATTGATGTGTTTCATAACTTATTCCCTGTCGTTTATGGCCAAATTTTCTAACATGGATTAGAGATGTATTAGTATCTGCTAAATTCCACTTTGATTCTTCTTTGGAGGTCAGTTGGGAGTTTGGCAAATCGTTACGAGTGCCTCTTTATGCTTGGTTTCCGATTCTTATAATGTATTGCTCCGAAACAACATATATCCAGGGCACCCTCTTTATCTGCATACATGTATATTATTTTTAGTCATTTATCTCAGAATTCATGTGAAAATCAAACTAAGATCAAGGTAGGCAACCCAAGTCAGAACTGTCTTGCAACTTTTGTGCTTTTGGGGGCTAGGCAGATGAATGCTGGTCCTTGGAAACTTGGGATTGAAAAAAAATCAGGGTCAAACAGAGCAGCAAAAGTCCCTAGAGAACAACACTCAAATTCCCACTAGAAGGCAGGGTTTCCCACCATCAACCTTAACTATGGCATTATGACAAAGTTATCCTCTGCCAAGCTTTTTAACTTTTTAGTTCAAACCATCTTTGCTCTAATGGTTTTTGATATCTTTTTACTGGCAAAAACAATAGCTGTCATCTGGCCTTATTACTTATCATGACTGCTTTTTTCCTTGTTTGCATGCCTTTGGACCTTTTCATTTCAGTAACTTTCTTATTTTGTCATTTTGAAGCTTGTGGTCGTATATACTTGGATTTGCCAATATATATTGCTGAAGAAACAGCTAATCTGCAATTGTATGTAAAATTCCAAGGCTTAGACATTACATCGGTAATGAACTTCGATTGCACCGATGATTTTAGTAAGAATGTTAAAAGTTTGTGATAAGCAAATTGGTTTTGCATAGAGCATATGCTTAGGAGTGAAGTGTTTTCTGGTTTCATTCTGACTTTGCATGAACATTAGCATCGGTCATCAGAAAGTGTCATGCGGCGGGAACTTGTGTCCCGAATGCAAGAAAGGACAAAAATGAGAGAAAAGGTTTTTGTAGTGCAGCTTGGTTGTTCAAGCAAACTTGAAAAGCTTATAGGTGAAGAAAGTGGGTATTTGGAGAGAATGGGCGGGCAAAATCAATGGATGTGTAAGGCTTTTTCGTTTTTGAGGATGTCTTTTGTGCCTTGTGGTCCTTCATTTTCCCTTTGCTTTCAAGTTATTGGTTTTGACAGTCTTCCCATTTATCATCATCTTCAAGTTCTCTGCTCTTACTTTGCTTGATAAGATTTCTACTTTCTTTTCCGTTTATAACCCTCCATGCAGGGATGGAGGGGGCGGTCACCCCTTGAAAATTTGAAATTCATATATAATTTAGAATTTTTCTATGTATTTTCCATTGGAAATTTATTTTCACTCCCCTTATAATTTTATAGGTTCGTCTACCTAACATATAATCTTGCGCCTGTCTTTGCCTCCATGTATGTTATAATCACTTCTGAAACATCCTAACGTAGATTTGATCTAATGCATGAGAAAAAGCCATGTTTGCTCAAGATTTGATCCATTTCACCAGGTTTCTCATATAAACTGATAAAATCAAGCAACTAATATAATGGAAAGTACATTATGCAAGTCCGAATTCAAATTCAACTATCTGCAATTTTTTTACTCTTAAGTTTAGCTGCAACATGTACATATTAGGGAAGACCAATGCATGCTGCAACATGAACATAGTAGGGAAGAACAATGCATGTTTACTAAATACGAAAATAAAGCATTACTGATCATATTTCATGTTCATCATCTCGACCGTCTTGTGATTCATATCGTTATTCATGTTTATACGATCGACGTGAAAAAGAAATATTAAAACGACACCTAGACACGAATTTAAGGATTGACAGAAGGTCTTCCTTTTCTCCTATATCATTGGCCATGTTTTTAGGGTACAAACTGCAGGAAAGGTCTCATCAAGTACAACAAGGAAGCCTCCTCCACGCTTAAAAACAAGAACCTTTGTCCCGCAAAAAACAAATGAGATTTCACTTTCACATGCTTCAATAGACTGACCCTTCAAGGTTCAAACTTGGCAGAAAAAATAAAGGGAACACAGTATTTTAATAGTGTTTGATTTTATGATATTGGTGTAAACAAGTAGAGCTTATTACTGCTTCTTATAAATGTGTCAGCTCACGACACTGAATTCTCTTAAAGAAAAACAGACAAAATGTACAACCGTTGGCATGGTTTTAAACCCCAACAGGTTGTCTTGTTTGGTTTGGTAGGAATTTATGAGGTTATTTGCAGTAGCTTCAATGATTTGGTCTTTTAGGCTCTGATCAATCTTGTTGAACACCAACTGTTTTCAACTAAAGCTGCTAACAAATCTTTGGCTCATTATCCTACAGAATCATATATTAACTGTTATTTGTTCATTTTTTTTTATAAAAAGAAAATAGTGTGTGAACAGGGTTTGTGGAGATTATATCTCTATTCACGTATTCGAATATGTGTTAGATACGGATACTTGAAGAAAATTAGGGTCGGGGTAATATGGCAATAGTACTCTCGGACCTTACAAAGTCATTATTAGTTCCGACCAAAAGTCTTATAAGCATGAAACAGAGTTTCCCCACGTCTACCTAACATGGTTAACACAACAATCGGTGTAATTTTGCAAAGCTGGATTCATTAATTTAATTTGATATAAGCTTGGAAGTGGAGCTGAATTCTGATTCGTCTCTTTCAGGTCGATAGCCAATCAAAAGGTGGTCAAAGCTAGGGCTGTAAATGAGACGAGATAGATCGCGAGTTACTCGAGCTCGACTTGGTCAACACTTGACTCGAGCTCGAGTTCTTAATGAGCCGAGTCGAGCTACTCGATACCCGACTAGAAAAAGCTCACGAGTTACTCGAAAATATAATATACTAAATTTTTTAATTTAAAATCTAAATAAACATAAACACTAAACATAAGTCCCAAACCCTAAAATCTAAATTCTAAGTTCTAAACCCAACAACCTAAACATCTAAACCCTATGCTAACATCATAAACCCTAAAATTAACAAGCTTGTTTAAACTTTAGTTTACACAATTTGTGTATCAAAGTTTTTTCCCTAATAAGGAGGCTTTAAATGGACGAGACAAATCGCGAGCTACTCGAGTCCGACTCGGTCAAAGCTCGGACAACACTCAACTCGATTGAACTCGACTCAAACTCGAATTCGACTCGAGTTCTTAAAGAGCCGAGCAAAATTCAAATTACTTAAGCTTGTTAAAAATGACTCAAACTCAAACTCGACTCGAAATTTAACGAATTGAATCGAGCTTAACACTACTCGAGCTCGACTCGTTTACACCTATGGTCAAAGCCCCATCGTTTAAGTCGGTTTTTAAGTTAAAGTATGTTTGGTCGGTTTTTAGAAATTTGATATTGAACAGACAGCTCACCATTAAATTATTATTAAAAAAGATGAAGAGAAATTTTCACCATTTAAGTATTCATTCTATCAGCAATGATTTGAGTGTAAATATATGATCAATATTATAAGAATTGAATTGATAACTAAATCAGTTTAATCATTAATTTTCAGTTCAACAATAATTTTTTTTTAAAATAAAAACGGCTTAGTTTTATTAAAAAGAGAACATCTAAAATTACAATAAAGTTTTACAATAATAAATTTAGAAATTTTAGAAACTAGGTATATAGAAAGATTAAAAATTCAATTAAAAGACTCGAACGAAAAATAAATATAGACAAATTTGATTGCATTAGCAAACAAAACATAAAAGGAGATTAAACTATTGAAAGATCACCGAGAACCGCAAATCAAAACCGACGATCTGCGACTATTATCAAACCGGTGTCGCTGTTGACTAAACAAAAATTAAAAAAAAAATTGTGAACCGACAATTGGCGACTAATATCAAACTGGTGTTTCCTCTGACTAAACAAAATTAAAGAAAAAAATTTGTGGTGCTCTATAGAAAGAATGCGGCGCAAATCCTTGGTAAAACGTAGTAGGTTCAGTTCAACGATAATTAAACAAAAGAATAAACAATTTATAAAGTATTTTTGTAATCGGTTCAACTAATTTATTGTATGGCCCAATTAATATTATTGAATACTATTCAATCGGTTAATCTGATCTGATTCTAATAACACTTAATAATCTCAAAGTAAATTAACTAGATAAGTGATAACTATTTTATATAAATCAAACTTTTAACATGATCTCTTACGGAGGGGTGTTTTGAGAGATTTTGATTGAACAGAGTAGCTGAATGAAGGTAAATTTCATTTAGTCAATAATATTTGACTCGCAGGCATCTGAACACACACATTGCTAAGAATTCCAGCTGATGACCACAATATGTCCTGTCCTAAAACACTACTGGTTGGACTACAATTGAAACGATAGACAGAGCTGTAGATATATAATGTGAAAGGCTCTATAGTTGTTTGCTGATCAGTAAGTTATAAGAGGCGACGCACTGCAGTGGACATCAGAATCATAAGAAAGCCTTTGCCTTTGAGATGATGTTGTAATTCCAGCAGCATTAACATCATTGCTCAAAAAGTTTTTCCTCTTCTGTGTTTCAAAACTGCCTTTTTCTTCTGATACCTCACCGATTGGACTCAAGGCCTCCGCCACTGATGCATCATGATCATCATCTGTAGCATACAAAATCCTTTGGATAGCCGCGACAATCTGCATTAATGTTGTAAAGCATTAAAACTTAAAACAATGGATTCTAACACCCCTTTTTGCTATTAATACAATTCCAAAATCTGATTGTCGAAGGAGAAAATACCGGTGAGCCTTCGATTTTAGGATTCTGGCAGAGAATCTCAATGTCTCTCAACTTCCCAAAATAGAAATCCCTCTCTTTCTCAAGACTATCCACAGACAGCTTCAATTCCGTTATCTACAATGTGCAGGAGAAGAGACATTAGAATCTTTTTTATATTCTTAAACCAACAATACTGTCATTTCATTTGTAGAATACCCTAGTAAGTAGTACCTGTTCTTCGTAAGCAGCCAATGCCATGGATGGTTTGGATTGAATCTTTGCCGATACATTGGACGGGTTCACGGATGATGAAACATCATTGTTGTTCCTTCGAGCATGAGAAGATGGTGGTCTAGGAGCAGCAGTAGAACCCTTGGTTGTGCATTGCTGTGCAGCTGATTTCTTACTTGCTTCCTTTCCTCCTTTAGAAGCCTCTCTCCTTTCTATTGGATTGTAACTAAATGCAATAGCAAAGACTCAGTCATTGATCTTTTCACTTCTTATTCACCATTATAGTATTAAATTGCGACCGCAATGCTTTGGAGGTCCCCGTGACACTGCAACCGCATCTAAAATCCTAGTTATATTTTAAAGAAACATCACGCTGCAACGGCGTTGCAACTACATCCGCAACCGCAATTTAATACTATGTTCACCATATACAGAGCTACTAGGAAAATGCAAGCTTTAATGAAGCACTAAAACAGTAAATAGGGAAACCATTTACTGTAAAAGTGCATAAATCTGTGAAATTAGTGATGGCTGAAATATTAATATCAAGAAATTTAATACAAGTCATACAGAACAAGTTAGCCAAACAAACAAAATGACAGCAACAGTAAAGTAGTAAGCAGATTTGAGAAGTCCAATTATTCTGAAATTTAACACTATGTTAACTTGAAACTAAACAGGGGTAAACAGAAAGGATTCACAACGAGAACAAGAAAACCCACAAAAGAAAGTAAAATAACTAAAATCAATTGCCGACAGAAAATAAAATTTTAGGGTTTAAAAGAAATTTACTTATGAAAACCGCCTCCATTGACAGAATCACAATATCTTTTCATCCATTGCATGAACTCCAGATTATCAAGCGGCCTGCCTTTCACCAGCTTGCTCACTTCGATATGCTAAAACCGCCAGAAAGTTAAATCAAAATTCAAAACAACGAAAAGATTAAAAAATGAAAACAAAATCCCCAAAAATAAAACCTTAGTGATCTTGAGTTTGTTAAAGACATCCTGGAGGACTTTGTAATTTTGAATCATCTCGTATTCATTTTTGGCATCGAAGTTGACTTTGTGCATGGGCACCATTCCTGGATGGACTGAATCCATCAGCTGGCAGTGAACTGCACCGGAACATGCCTGGAAAACGCACCGGATCAGAAAAACATGAACCAAATTCTTATTTTTCAATATTAGAATCAAAATTTGAAAGAAAAAAAACAAGAAAGAAAGAAACCTCTTCGACTTTGGAGAGATTGAGATGGAGAGTGGAGTTGATCCAAGCAAGAATCTCAGATCTGCCGACGAAGTAAGCCCCGTCCATCATTCCAATATTCGTCGCCATTGCTCTCTTTTTCCCTCTTCTTCTTTGGAAACCAAAGCCTTTGCCTTTCCCTTGCTTTTTAGTTTCTTTTTAACGGCTATGGGAGTTTTTAAAATGAGAGGAGCGGGACAATTCAAAAACCTCGGGGCTAGCTTAGCCAGCCTAGAAAAAATCTGGAGGCGCCGGTCCATTATTAATGGGCTCGATCAAGCCCAATATTATATGCAATTTGTACCATTATGCATCTAAATATTATAAATTAGATATCACATCAACAAAATCCGACGCTTCAAAGTTTTTTTTAAAGCTAAGTTGATTATAAATAGTATATGTTCTTAATATATACTCTCAACCATTTGATAATGCATGCTCAATTACCCTGCTGCAGCTACTGATGTTCGAACCCGTAACCTTTAAAAACAACAACTATTCCCTTAACTACTGAGACAAGTTGGTTCGTACAACTTTGAAACAAAAGTTTAAAAGATAAGAGAGAGAAAAATGAAAACCTATAAGTCAATCGTTACATACAATTCTGATTACAAGGGGAGGTCCAAATTTTTATCCAAGGGTTTATCAGTATCCATAGTAGTGTGAAGAAGATGGGATTTTTTCAAGAATTTGCAAGGCTTCTTTCATGGTGGGTCTCTTTTGTGGTACTGGAGACGCACAATTGTACCCCAACTTGAAACAAGCCAACAATGCATCCTCTTTGCCTTCTAAATCCCCACGGATCGTCGCATCAGCCATTCTCATTGCCTTGTTCTGGTCCTCAACCACAACCCCATTCCCCTGCCCCAACTCATCCACAACTATAACTTTCCCCGTTAGAAGCTCGAGCAAAATTGCCCCAAATGCGTACACGTCCCACTTCGGGTTGGGCTTGAGGCTCCGAAGCGACTCCGGGGCAAGGTAAGGTGATACACCGAACGAGCTTGGGCTCGGGCTTGGACTTGGACTGGGACCGATTAGTTCTTGGAAGCTATCCCTTGAAGCCGTTGACCTCTTGCTACCGAAATTTCGAACTGATGTTCCGACTTTAGAGCTCGTATCGCCGGTTACGAGCCTTTCGAGACCGAAATCTCCTATCTTGGGCTCCATGTTAGAGCATAAGAGGATATTGCTGGGCTTCAAATTGGCGTGCACATGTTTCTTCTCGTGGAGATACGCTAGACCACGGGCCACACCTTTAGCAATCTTTAGCCGAGTCTCCCATGGAAGATGACAAGGTGAAGAACCAACTTTTCCTGCCAAAGAAAAAAAGAAATTAACAAAAATGGGTCGTTTCCTATGTAGACGTCAATCGTTGTTTGACTTTCCCATGCATTAAACTACAACGTTTAGTTGCACCTACTACACCATCTTGACGTACGCATATATATTTTACCTTTCAAAGTTGAAAGGGAGAAAAGGACTCACTGTTATAACGAGCGCTGGCGAGGCTGCCATTTGGTACAAAATCGTAGATAATGAGCTTTTCATCGACTCCCCAGTAGAACCCACGGACCCTGACCAAATTGGGATGGACTAATTTAGCAATGGCTCGAACCTGGGTCTCGAAATCCTTGAAACGGTCCACACTGTTCTCACCGATCCGTCGCACCGCCAACGAGGATCCGTCTTCGAGCACGGCTTTGTACATGATATTAGACCCCGTGGCACCTAATATGTATGCTGACGCTTTGAGTAGCGTATCTAGGTCGAGCTTCTTTTCCCCATCGACGGTCACCAATGTCCCTTTCTTGTCATCTTCTTGCTCTTGCTCTTGCTGCCGTTGAATATCGCCTTCTTCTTCTTCTTCTTCTTCGGTGTCAGTTTCTTCTTCGTACTCTCCTCTCTTTCTCAAACACGACCATCTCGAAAACCCTTTTGATTCCAACGTTGGAGATGTTAAAGACCGATTGTCCTGGGATGCATTAGCTTCTTGCTTCGGCGTAGTCTCGAGCAGTACTCTCTTTTTGGTCTTTATTTTGTAGATGAGAAAGAAAACCATGACTACAAATCCAATCCCTGCTATATCTCCGACTATGATTGCCACTATTGTCCCTGGTTTGAGCTTGTTTCCTGTCGATTTTTTAGCTCTGCGGCCCGGTGTCTTCGGGATGGCGGCCATTGCTGGTGGAAAAGTTGGTGAAGGACTTGGACAATCACGCTTCGTTTCTTCGCCACATAGAAGAGGATTCCCGGAAAAAGACTCGAGTTTTTGGCTCTTGAAAACTACGGACTCCGGGATTTCTCCCGAGAAATTATTGAAAGAAAGATCAATGGTGGCGTTACCAGGAATTTTCTCGGCGAATTCCGGTGGGATTTCTCCGGAAAGTCTGTTGTAGGAAACGTTGAAGTACTTGAGATTGATGCCTCCGAATTTCGGAGGCAAAGAGCCTTGGACGAGATTGGAAGAGAGATCTAAAACTTGAACCGATTGAAATCCAGTTGGAAGATTGCCTGAAAAGTAATTGTTCTTCAAAGAAACAACGGATAGATTCTGGATAGTAGTGAGACTTGCAGGCAAAGCACCCGTCAATCCATTATCGGAAAGGTTAAGGACTTGAAGGTTCTGCAAACTTCCGATCGTTTCCGGTATTCCACCGGCGATCAAATTGTTCGACAAGTCAAGAACCCGAAGCTTAGTCGAATTGAACAAGGAAACAGGAAGAGACCCATTTAGTGAATTGTTGGAAAGATCAAGAATATGAAGGTGCTCAAGCAATCCCAGATCGGATGGAACCGAACCAATAAGCTGACAATTCGGAAGTGACAAGCCCGTAACTCGAAGGTAGCCATCAATGGAGTCGCAAGCTACTCCGTTCCAAGAACATGGCGTCTGGTCGACGAAATTCCAGCTTTGTAGAACGTTTAAAGGATCACTGAGAATCAAGTACCTGAAAGAAAGCAAGAGAACCCCATCTGTGTTTAGCCCCAGAGGCTGAACCACAAGAAATTCAAGAACAACGAGAACTCTCCACCATGAATGGAGTTTAAAACCGGGGACGGAATTCATGGTTTTTCGAACTGATCACACATTTGTCGTACGAAAATAGACACAAAGAGAGAAAGGGAAAAGAAAGAGAGAGAAGTGAAGTAAGAGAAGTAACTGAGATTGATCATTTATGTCCAAGAAGTTGCAGAGAAACCATGTGATGGAAGTTGGCTGTAAAAAAACAAATCAAAAAAAAAAAAAACACAAACTTGTCTCATATCGCAAATATGTTCTGGATTGGCTGCTCTGTGTGTGAATATATATATTATAATTTTTAAGGTTTGATAGAAATGATTATGTATTAATGATATCACAGTTGGTTTTATGAGTAAATAAACAAATAAACAAATACAATCAAGTACGAGCTACAGGCTACAATATCAGAATAATATTAATTCATAAAAAAATCTCAGAATAGCATCTTTGCTACAAGACATCAATGTAAAGATGAAAAGGTTGCAGTGTTTTCTCTTAGATTGACTTTAATGAAACTTTCTGGTTCCTTAATTTTCTTTTTTTTATTCCTAGAAATACAAAGAAGAATAAATACGATTGAATAACATCAAGTGTATTCTAATTAGTAATTACAAATACGGTCCAATATTTCTTGAATAATATTAAGGTGTGCTTTCTTTTTTCTCTCACATTTTCACTGAAACGGGAATAATGTTGTTTCAATTTTATATTGGTTACAAAGACAAGGGAATGAGCATACATTCCTCGATTTCAATAATTTTTCATGTTTTGTCAAATTTAGATGATTGTGTGTGTGTGTTTCCAATGAAACTCAGCTATTATAAAACTGCTATTGGTTGGGAGAATTAGAGAGGATTTGGGAGGGAAAATGAATCAAAATCTTGGAGGTTGTAATTTGTAAATATGTAGGGCAACATTATTGTGGAGGGGTCCCTCTAAAATGGTCCTTAATATCGATATCCCCCCAGAGCGCCATTAATGCACTTGTAAGAATTTGAGGTCTTCAATCTTCATTCATTGCTCCACCGTTTCCAAAAATTTGACCGTCTGGTGGGTGAGCCCTTTGCATGGTGAAATCATTACACTTACATCTCCCATATTTGTATGTTTATACAATTTTGAAACCCAAATTTGTTACTGAACTGCTGTTAGAATTTGAAAGCCTAACAGGAACAGGGCATGTTCTGTTGTCTACCATTTTTTTGCTGAGAAGCCCCAAGCTTTTTCTAGTCCAGAACATTTAAGATTCCCAGCTATGGGTCCTAGATTTCCCATTGTTTTTTTTTATTGGTTTGAGATTGATGAGAATGGTGGGAAGCTTTCGGCTCTTGTTCAAGGCCATGACTGCAGAATCTTGAGATCTAAACTTGTAATCTTGTTCACACCTGGAGATGATTGCATTATTTCATCCATCGTTCTTTTAAAAAATTGTTTGTGGCAGCTTTAAGCACCTCCTTATAATATAGTAATTAAAAACAGGGGCAAGGGGATACTTATTCAGGTCTTGATAATTGATAAATACAATATTCAAAAGATTTTGTCTGCCTGCCTTTTTGCTCTGCTTCATTTAGGTTTAAATCTGTAAACTTTTCTGTAATATCTCCTAAATTTTAAAATTAATCAATATATTTAAACCATTCATTTACTTTTGCAATTTCCATAAACAAATAAAAGTATACTGGCCCATGCCAATTGCCATTTTGTTTTTCCAGAGGATGAAAAATGAACTTTTGGAAAGGTAAATCTGGATCCACCAGAGCCTTACATCAAGGATTTTGACAGCTTGGTAATTAACACAAGCCATCAGTTAAAAAAGATAGAGAAAGCTACAGAATTAACATTTTGCACATCATGTCTCCTACACTATCACTTTCCACCTTTCACTTTTATGCATTTGGATGAAATTCCTAGATTTTTTTTTCTCCCATTTTTGGAATGGAATACTCAACAAACAAGGAAAAAGGTGGAATTGGGTCAAAACAAACAATTGTGACCTTCAAATTAAATTAAAACCGAATTACTTCCCTCACATTCACCTCTAAAGTTAATTTAAAAATAATAACAATAAAAGGTGACAAATTCTTAGTGTGATTTGAAAAGGGTGCTGATTTTGATTTGATGCGATGCCAGAATACAACAAACCAAGAAGTTATTGCCGTTGTCCCTACATTAAAAGCTTTCCGATGAGAAAACTGCTAACTATCAGTTGACACAACAACTTGGAAAAAACAGACAAATGGCATTGCCTGGTTAATAATATGCACAGTTTTGCTTGTGTAAGTGCGGGTAATGCCAACTCCTGCATGCATTTCTTATCTTCTTACAGTTCCATTGGAATTTGGAAACTACCAGAAAAGGGAAAAATTTTGTTGGACAGCCAATCTGTATTTAGAAAAAATGAAGATCTTTTCAGCCATTTCTTACAGTTTAAATTGCTTACTGTAATTTCTTCTCTTGTACACCAACCTTACAAAATTTTATTGTTCTTGGCGGTTCGGACAAAACTTACATGCACAGCTTAATTAATGCGTGCAGCAAATAATTGAGCTATATTTTCTTTCCCCCTTTGATTGATATTCGATAGACAATGACTAGGTTGCCAAATGCCTGCAAAATTTGGGCTATGGTGGGACAATGGGCAAGGTTGTCTGTTTTCTACAGAAATAAGAAAAAGGGTGGTGTAATGGAATGAACAAGGTTAGATCTGATCTGTAATCCCACATGCTTAGCCATTTGTTATTAATCACTCTGTTCGGGTCAATGTCTCGTAGACCCCATATTTACCCAACTTTTTACAGGCAGCTTGTCAACGAGGTGGTTGGGATTTTCAGCATTTTCTTCTCTTTTCTTTAGGGGATAAGAACACTGGATTTACATTATTTGAGAATTTGATAAAGTTGGTATTCCGAATTTTTTTATTTATAAAATCTACTAAATTTTTATTAAATTTATAGAAAAATCACAATTACAATACATTCAAAAAGAAAATATTTGGATTAAACAACCAAAAAATCCTTACAATCCAAAAAAAAAGAAAAATAAAAATTTCTATGGAGATAAGCATACCAACAAAATTTAGCAGCTTCCTGAATCTCCTTGTCTCTGTCCAAATGAGACGCATAAAAAAAAGGAGTGGTGCGCGATCCAAGCTGTCAAACAAAAAGTACTGCTACCCAGGACTGATTTCATCGGCAAACAATCATCAACCGAGTGAGGATATAATTTTCCAAGTGACCACCGACAAAAACATAAATAAAAAACTAACGCCGATTGAATCTCTGTGCAAACAACAACCGATTGCTAAGATATGCTAAAACATACCACAAAACAAAAATAAAAATATGTCATAAGTATAAAGGAAAACGTATTAATTGTGAATGTCACTAATCTGATATCCCCTCCCAATTGAATTTCTTTAATTAATATTTTAAGTTTAATCGAGTTGACGTTTTGGCTTTGAAGTTTGAACATTCCGAAATGTATTAAATGTGCTTTGATAGTAATAGCCAATGGGGTTTAATATTCATCCATTTTCCAATACAATTATTATAAAGCAAAAGTGTCTAATATGGTTAGTGTAGTACTTATATATTTTCTTTTCGATCTATCGTTTTTTTTCTTTATTGTTTTGGGATGTTTTAAAACCTTTGATAATATATTTATTGTTTTACTTTCTGTTTAATAATAAAACATATACATGAATTCAAATCGCTTTGTTTACCTGGTGTATACGCATTATCAAACGATTAAGAATATTTATGAACAAATACTATTTTGTAATTATCTTTAGACTACTTAAAATAATAATAATAAAACTGTCTGATGGGACAAAAAAGTCACTGGTTCCACCAGGGACAAATTTACATGGGGTGAGGAGGCCAATCGCCCCCCAAGAAATATATTTTTTTTCACCTTTGTCTCTTTATTTAAATGTCTTTAAAAATTAATTTATTTATAAATTCCCCTACTTTCAAATATTTATAGTTTACCCTCAACCCTAAATTATAGTTCCGTCCCTGGTTCCACCAACTTTAATTTCTAATTTCTACTGCTGGCTAATCAACCATAACCATGAAAATAAATAGGTGGTCGAATGTGTGAAGTGCTTTTGCCTAAAGTATGAAAGCACGGGAAACGGATCCCAATAGATTTTAATTCTTTTATGGGAAAACTACATCAGTGACCACCGAAGATATTAGGATACCTATTTGAACCATCGAACTAAAAAAAACTTCAATCACACCACCAAATTTATTAAATCAACCTATTTTGACCACCACCTTTAAAAAATTAACGGAGGGGTGACGGAAGTGCCACGTGGCAGTTAACAGGATATTTTTAAAATTACATGTTTAGTCCCTGTTATTTACTTATTAAATCAATTTGATCCTAATTTTATTTTAATTAAATAAAAATTAATCAACCAATTAAATTATGACACATGTCATCAATCAATTGGATTAATTTAATTTATT
Source organism: Hibiscus trionum (assembly GCA_030270665.1). NCBI lineage: Eukaryota > Viridiplantae > Streptophyta > Magnoliopsida > Malvales > Malvaceae > Hibiscus > Hibiscus trionum. The sequence continues at coordinate 23,601,291 of BSYR01000006.1, read as the reverse complement.
TTGTTTAATATTTAATATATTTTTTCCTCCAATTAGGTGGTGACACCACCTGGTTAAAGGAAATTTAAAGAAGAAAATAAAAATAGCATTATGGTGGTTCGAACTTGGGACCAAGGGATAAAACCCCCAAGCTTTAACCATTGAACTAAACTACTCTTAGTGCTATAGCTTGCACCTTTTATATACATAGACCTACTTCATGGTCTGTGGATTCAGTAAAAACCAAATAACACATTCATGATCACTTTCTCAGGGATCTAAATATTAGAGCTTGTATATTCTCAAGGTTATACATTTGTTTGTCATAAATTTAAACTCAGAAAAAGAGAGGGGTCATAAGTTTTTGACAACTATAGTATTTTTTCCCATGCGTTATTTGCCATTTAAAAGACCTCCCCTCCCCCTGGGTATATGTATGAATAATCAAAGCAAGAATGATTTCACAGAATTCAACTAAATCATGCAATTTCTTGGACAGAATGAACTTAAATAACTGAATTCAGCATAAGAAAATAATTGAAACAACTACAGACAACCTACCTCTTCCTCAAGTTGCTGAAGAGAAGCCCAAAGTAATCTTATCTTTGAACCTTCAGATAAAGCACACAAGCTTAAGGGCCGCTTTGCACATTGCTGCTCATCAAGGACAACATTTTTGAAATCATTCCCACGTTCAATAATGTCTAAAGAATCCAAAAGTTTTCCTCTTACAACATCCCAGGCAGGCCTCTAATTTTTTTGGTCACTGTTTGTCCCGGAACTGCATTTATAAAGTAAATGTCCTTGGTAAATGAGATAAACAAGGTATACATATTCTTAAGCACTGAAATTAAGTGCTAAATGAGAAGGAGATATAGGCAGCCCTGACAAGTGCTACTATTTCGTGAACCATATGTAAGAAAAACATTCATAAGAATACAAATATTTGATGCTCTTACCCTTACCTACCAGAAGAGGTTGATCCTTGGGCAAAGGCATCATCGTCAGCTATGTTCTTTTGATATGTGGAACCGTACTTTTGACCAGGAATTACTCCAGCCATATATGTAAGAAATATACCAGTCATCAGCAGTAATTGATCACTGACAGTAACCCATTCAGAGGCTGCTATACCATCAGAGTCCGCTAAAGATCAAACGCAAGTAGACCTCAAGCGAGTTTCCATGAAGCAGGGACTCATTTTCAAATTTGGGGAAAATGGATTATCAACCCTTCTTTTTCTCCATGTTGAAAGCCATAACACTTTACAACTCCCGTTTGAAAACTTGCTACAAATAAAGCAATAAATATGAGGTTAGTATTCCAATAGTTATCGCAATGTCTACATCAGACATAAAAATATACATGGTTACACTCATTTGCAGCTGAAAGCTTAGCATTGCTCGTGCAGGTGTGTTGGACGAAAAGATATGTATATAAAAGGTGCAAACTATAACACTAAGAGCAGTTTGGTTCAATGGTTAAAGCTTGGGGGTTTTATCCCCTTGGTCCCAAGTTCAAATCACCATAATGCCATTTTTATTTTCTTCTTTAAATACCTGATTGGAGGAAAAAATATATTAAATATTAAACAAAATAAATTAAATTAATCTAATTGATTGATGACATGTGTCATAATTTAATTGGTTGATTAATTTTTATTTAATTAAAATAAAATTAGGATCAAATTGATTTAATAAGTAAATAATAGGGACTAAATATGTAATTTTAAAAATATTATGTTAACTGCCACGTGGCACTTCCGTCACCCCTCCGTTAATTTTTTTAACGGCGGTGGTCAAAATAGGTTAATTTAATAAGTTTGGTGATGTGATTGACGTTTTTTAGTTCGGTGGTTCAAATAAGTATCCCCAATATCTTCGGTGGTCACTGGTGTAGTTTTCCCTTCTTTTATTTAGCTTCCATCAAAATGGGTTATTTAAACCCAAATGTATAATACTATGGCCCAACTCAAAAGTTGATGCTTTCAATTGCTCAACCCCAATGATCAAAACCTATACATTATTTGGTAAACCTTTTGTTTTATTCCCTCGATATTTTAAAATATAAGATTCAATCCTTATACTTTAATTTTATATAGTTTAGTCCCTTTTTACTTTTTAAAATAGTATTAAGGTGATTACAAGATAGTATTTATTTATACTTTTTAGGGTAAATTATACTAATGACCACCGAACTATGGGGTTGGTGTCGATTTGACCACTATATTTTCAATTGTGTTAAATATACCACACAACTATTTAATTGGTTCCAATGTAGCCACCTGCCGTTAAAAAAAACGAAAAAGTTAACGGGACTGTTAAAATAATTGGTATAATTACACATTTAGTCCCTTTTATTTATACAATCATTCAATTTAGTTCTAATTTTAATCTAATAAAATAAATTAATTATTCAATTAGGTGGTGACATGTGTCACCACCTTATTTGAGGGATTTATTAAATTTATTTTCCTTCCCCAATCAGGTGGTGACACGTGTCACCACCAATTGGAGTAAGAAAAATAAAATTGTGGATGCTGGCCACAAGGGATATTGAACCTGGGTTGTTAGGGAAAGAAAGCAATGCTCTTGCCACTGGGCTAACCATTTTTCTGGCATATAAAATACCAAATATAATATATGTCGTATATTACAAACACGATCGAAGGAGGGATTTTTTTCTTTTCTTTCAACTATGGCTAAGCATGTTTCTGATTATTACGAGCGAAAGTTTCAGGGCTGCTCCTGCCAGAACCATCATCAGTTGCAGTAGATGATCCCAAGAATTCAATGTCATCTTCATCATCAGAAACTGTGTTCTTATAGGTAGGATTGAGTGTTTCGAAGCAGATAATTCCTTTAAAACAATCTTCTAACCCGAGCTTGCTAAGAGCTGTAGTAGCATGGATCTTGTCTGCATTTGTGAAGATCTAAATCAACAAAAGACAACATCAAGTTCTGTTAGGGAACAATTGGATGAAAGTATGCTCAATACTTGTCTAAGCATTGGGGTTAATCAACTACTTACAATTTTTTTAAGAGGCAAAGTCATCAATAGGCTCCTCAATTGAGGATCTGGTTTCAAGTTATTATAAGGGAGTCTTCCATGAACATAACTGTTAGACAGGCAAAACAAAAAAGAAAATCAATCAAAAGGGAAAATATTAAAAAAATAAAGAAAATGAAGAATTTCAATACCTTTGGTATTCATCATAGTCAAAGTCATAACCAACAGCCTGCAAAGGAGAAAAAGTGAGAAATAAACTCATTAAATATTTATAACTTTTACTATAATTATATGTAATGAAAAGGGTGTTAAAAAGGTAAATGCCCTGAGGCCAGCCATTGTTGTCCCATAATTCTTATACAAAAGATTGGACAATTCAACAATTTTGTCCTTTTCAATTCCCAGCTTTTCAACCATGTAATCTGCAAAGGCCATTCATTTACAAACATTTAGACTACAATGCAATATACAATTCAATAAGTACAATGCAAATACTTGCCCTTAATATTTTTCCCACATTCTCTTGCAAGACCAGAACTAAGGGGATAAAGGGTATCATCAAGATCTGCAAATTCATGAAAAATGGTTATCAGACCCATAATTTTCTGGGACATGCTTAGCCATAGTTGAAAGAAAAGAAAAAAATCTCTCATTTGCTCGTGTTTGTAATATATGACATATATTATATTTGATATTTCATTTGTATAAATAAAGGGGACTAAATGTGTAATTATACCAATTATTTTAATAGTTCCGTTAACTTTTTCGTTTTTTTAACGGTAGGTGGCTACAATAGAACCAATTAAATAGTTGTGTGGTATATTTAACACAATTGAAAATATAGTGGTCAAATCGACACAAACCCCATAGTTCAGTGGTCATTAGTATAGTTTACCCTACTTTTTAACCCTTTGATAACGTGTACACACATCTTCTATTTTTATACTGTTATTAATTACTCCAAAGTGTTAACACCGTTAACTATACTCGGATAAAGTGATGACATAAATTTTGTATAAGAAAATTGTACAGCTCAATGGAGTGTTTTAATAAAACATCAGTCGAACAACTTATTTCAATGAAAAAAGAGAATTTGTTGCTAAAACAATTATTATAAACAACATTAAACGAAGAAAACAAAAATTATTAAAATCTCAAGACGGAAGATACATGATATAAAATACCAACAATATTGATAAAAAATAAAAACGATAAAAGACACTATATCACTAATCATGCCTAAATGAACGAGTTTCATATTGCGGTGATCGTCGATTACGCCCAAATTTTTTCGAACTATATACTTTTCATTAATACCGTTATTCGCATTGTCTTCGTCATCTTGCTCGACATTATGTCCAACATTGTTCCCATCATTGGCGATAAAAGTTGGAATGAATAGAATGACGAGAATGGTTATGGTAGATACTAGTGGAGGAACATTACCCTCAGAATGGTGTGTATGCAACAAATGCCGGGTCTGGCAGTCCCAATGCATCATAATGTTGTGTTGAGCCTGGCATAGTTGGAACATAATTGGTGAATGTTGCAACGGTGGGGTACATGTTAATTGGGGTGGTCTAGTCGGTGCTACTGATGTTGAGGCGGGAGCAGAAACTCTTCCGCGGTTAGTCGAGGCCCTCGAGGGCGATGATGTTGAGTTGATCATCCGACTTGTTCCTCTTCGTATAATATGTACGACTTCATGTAAGGCATGAACCATACATATCATGTAATCAGGGAAAACCTTCATATGAAGACTTGAACTGTGATGGATATCTAACATACGTCCGTTTTGTGTGTCTCACATCATTATCCCCTCAATGTGCCTTCTACTCCAATCAAGATATAACTATATGCAATACATTCAACGAACACATTTAACTCGAATAAAATGTAAGCCTTATGTAACATAAATAATTGAAATCAAAACTAAAACTAAAGTTAACGTTATAATTAAAACATTTACCCATCTTAAAAGTAAGTAGTATCTTATGTAACTTACCAAAAGAAAAAGAGGACGCTCCAAACTAAAAGGTTAAATTGAATTTGAATTATGTTGATTCAAAATTTGAAGGCAACGCCGCTCCGTGCAAAAATTTAATTCTAGTTCAGTAAATCTAAAAATTCTCTTCATAAACACGGAGAGAATGGGATAGACGCTCCCATGTTAGAGAATCCCGAAATGAAAAAAAAGAGAGCTTAAAAGAGAGATTGAAATATTAGAGAGTCAGTGCAGTTCAGATTTAACGCGTGTCAGTTATCCAGCTGTATCCCAAACCACCATTTTCCTAACCGCTTAACTGGAACACTCGGTGCCCATAACGCTCTGCCTCTCTTTACCCTTCCGCCATTTCCAACCGGCTACATCCTCTCCTCTCTTATATATCCCCGCCATCGTCTCGCGCCGCCCTGGCCTCCGCTTCATTGAACACCGGATAATAACACTACCAAAGCATCGGATTTTCCTTTCGCATTTTGATTCCATGGATGTTACAGGCATATCAAACGGAAAAGAAATGGATCGGATCAAAGGTCCGTGGAGCCCCAACGAAGATAACTTGCTCCAGAAACTGGTCCAAAAACAAGGACCCAAAAACTGGTCTTTGATCAGCAAATCAATCCCGGGTCGATCCGGAAAATCCTGTCGCCTCCGATGGTGCAACCAACTGTCACCCCAAGTTCAGCACCGGGGCTTCACCGCTGAAGAAGACGAGACCATCATTCGTGCGCATGCCAGGTTCGGTAACAAGTGGGCAACCATAGCGCGACTCCTCGACGGCCGAACCGACAACGCCATTAAAAACCACTGGAACTCGACGCTAAAACGTAAGTGCTTGTCGGTTGGGGAAGAGTGTAAATATATCAATAACGGTGGGTATGATGGTCATTTGGAAGGGGAAGAGCGACAGCCGTTGAAAAGAGCAGTGAGTGCTGGGCAGTATATGAGCCCGGGAAATCCATCTGGATCCGGTTTGAGCGATTTCAGTGTTCCCGATTTATCATCTTCGCCGTTGCACAAGCCCATCGAAAGGACCGGAGGGGTTAAGATCGACGTTGACGTGAACACTACGCCTGCGGGGATCGAGGCGGCGGCGTCTTGTAACGATCCACCGACTTCACTGTGTCTGTCATTACCGGGGGCCGATTCGTGCGAGGTGTCAACACACCCAGTCACGGAGTCAACTCAGAAGATAAACGAAGGGAAAGGTGGGGTGATGGGGTTCAGTACGGAGTTCATGGCGGTGATTCAAGAGATGATAAGGGTGGAGGTGAGGAGTTACATGGTGCAGGTGCAACAGCAAAACGATGCAGTTTCAGGTGGAGGAACGGGATGTGCTTGAGTGGTGTGTTTAGGATTGTGGCTTTGAACCGTGTTGGGATGAGTCAGACTCAGATCGAGTAAAATTTATTTCGGAAGTTAAATGTCATACAAAAAAACTTGCCTTTTCGATTTTCCTTAGGATGGGAAAAATAACTTTAGATAATGTACAAAGCGAGGGAAATTAGAAAAATGGTTAAAAATGAGGAGAAATGGAATTTTCTTTTTATTGAAAATGGTTAAAACGGAAGGATAAAAATAGAGGAAAAAAATCCTATGAAACATGAGATTTAGGTCTTGCTTGATAAATAACAGTTTGTGTAAACTGTTAATATTAGAAAGTTTTTGAAATTAAATATTTTTAATTATTTTATTCTTAACGATTATAAAAATTTTTAAATAATCTTTTCTATACTAATTTTTTACCTTCGTGTACTTATATTGTAACATTTGCAGACTAATATTTTTTTTATTCTCACTCATTTATATTTTTATTTAAATTTAATAATTAATTAAATTATATAAATAATAAATTATATATAAATCATTCAAATATGCTTAATAATATTATATTAAAAAATATTTTCATAATCAATCTCCAATGGGAGAGTTTAGGTGGATCGATAAAGGAATAAAGTAGCAGGCGCACTTGTTGAGTTAGTGTGGAAGTTACTATTTGGTTTTCATGAGTTTATCGAGCCACCGAATTAGTTCTCGTACTTAGTTTTATCTGATTCTACAAGATAATTGTTGCGGAATACGATCGTCGGATAGAGCAAAAACGCAACTGATAATTTGAGAAAATAATGAAGATAAAAGAGACACAGATTTTACGTGGAAAACTCCTAAATAATATAGGGTAAAAACCATGGACAAGGTAGAAGAATTTCACTATGAGAAAATAGGAATTACAACTTCTCTCAGTCTAACAAGGAGAAAACAATGACAATTCTCTCTTGATAAGAAAGGAGAAAACAACTCTATGAAAACTCTCTAATTTCTCTAGTATTGGGAGAATGTTAGAATGATTTGGGATGTGTTAGAATGGCAAATGGCTAGGCTATTTATAGTTGAGCTTTAGGGACTAACTTATAAATAACCTAAAGTTTAGGGACCAAAAATCAATTTCCCCATTCCACATTTTCAACATTTGCTGCACCTACCATTGAATTTTTCATTCAACCTTGACTGCTCTTGATTTTCAACAATCTCCCACTTGAAGATTTGATTGGAATAATCATATCTTCACACCATTCTTTCTACCTCGTACTTTCCATGTTGCTTACGTCTCTAACAAGCCACAAGAGGATCGACACCAAGTAAACTTATCAGTGTTGATTGCTTTTGTCATGAAATCTGCTATGTTGTCATCGGTATGGATCTTCTGCATATCTATCGTCCCTTCTTCCACTTTCTCACGAATGAAGTGGTATTGGACCCGAATGTGTTTTGTTCTTGAGTGAAAAGCAGGATTCCTTGCAAGATGCAAGGCGCTCTGACTGTCACAAAATAAAGAGACATTCTCTTGTTTGTGCCCGAGCTCCTCCAATAGCATTTTCAACCATATTGCTTCTTTACTGGCTTGTGTAGCTGCTACATATTCTGCCTCCGTTGTTGACGTAGCCACAACCGATTGCAGTTTTGAAACCCAGCTTACAGCTCCACCAGCAACTGTAAACACATACCCTATTGTAGATTTGCTTTTATCCAAATCTCCTGCATAGTCAGAATCGACATACCCGCTGATAAGAAAGTCTGATCCCCCGTAACATAATGCAACATTTAAGGTCCATTTGATGTATCTCAGGATCCTTTTCACAGCATTCCAATGCTCTCTGCCTGGATTCGCCATGTACCGACTAACCACTCCCACTGCTTGTGCAATGTCTGGTCTTGTACAAATCATAGCGAACATTAAACTTCCCACTGCTGAAGCATACGGTACTCGAGACATCTCCATCCTCTCTTCTTCACTGCTAGGACTCATACTGGAGGATAATTTAAAGTTAATAGGAAGAGGGGTATAAATTGGCTTACAATCTTGCATGCTGAATCGTGACAAGATCTTTTTCAAGTATTTCTTTTGTGAAAGCCAAATCTTCCTACTACTTTTGTCTCGGTGAATTTGTATCCCTAGAATCTTGTTTGCTGGTCCCAAGTCCTTCATTTCAAATTCCCTAGCCAGTCGTGCCTTTAATTCTTCAATATGATCTTTGTTGGGGCCTGCAACCAACATGTCATCTACATACAACAACAATATAACAAATTCGTTTTCACCAAACCTCTTGAAGTAAGCACAAGGGTCTGCATTAAGTCTGTTGTATCCAAGGCTCATGATGAAGAAGTCAAATCTCTTGTACCAACACCTCGGCGCCTGCTTTAAACCGTACAGAGATTTGTTCAACCTACAAACCAAGTTCTTCTTTTCTTTTTCTTCAAAACCTTCAGGCTGGAGCATGTAAATCTCTTCTTCAAGATCTCCATGAAGAAAAGCTGTTTTAACATCTAGCTGCTCTAGATGTAAATTCAATGTAGCACACATTGTCAGGACAACTAGAACCGTTGTTAGTCGAACCACAGGAGAAAAGATTTCATTGAAATCAATACCTTCTTTCTGAGCATATCCTTTGACCACCAATCTTGCACGATACCTCTCCACTTGATCGTCACCATTTCTCTTGATTTTGAAGACCCATTTGTTACCAATTGGCTTCCTTCCTTGTGGTAGTGACACAAGTTCCCATGTATTATTTTTATGAAGGGCTTCGATTTCTCCTTGCATTGCCGCCATCCACTGCGAAGCATCTGAGTTGTTCATTGCCTCCTCGAATGATGATGGCTCACCGTCCTCCGTTAAAAGGCAGTATGCAACATTACCTTCTATAACATAATCTGAGTGCCAATTGAGACGTCTTCTCACACGATCTGATTGACGAGTTGTTGGAGCTTCAGAATTCTCTGGTTCTGGTTCCTCGAGCTCTGGTTCTGCTTCAGAACAATCTCTCTGTTCAAACTCATTTTCAACATGTATCTATGTAGTCTCTGGCTTTTCTTTATCAGTGCTATCATCTTCTTCTTTTCTTTGTAGCTTATCTTCTACAAAGATAACATCCCTGCTGATAATCACTTTGCGGGCAGTGGGATCCCACAAGCGATACCCCTTTACTCTATCAGCATACCCCAAGAATTTACATTTTCTGGATTTTGGATCCAACTTTGAAATTTCTTGGGCATTGTACATCACGTACACAATACTTCCAAATATATGGAGGTTTGAATAATCAACTAGTTTACCAGTCCACATTTCCATCGGTGTCTTCAACTCAATTGCAGTTGATGGAGCCTGATTCACCAAATAACATGCGGTATTGACTGCTTCTGCCCAGAAAGCTTTTTCTAACCCTGCAGCTCTCAACATTGCTCGTGTTCTTTCTAACAGAGTTCTGTTCATCCGCTCTGCCACTCCATTTTGTTGAGGAGTGTATACTGTTGTGAACTGTCTTTTGATGCCTTCTTTTCTACAGAAGTCATCAAATTCATCACTTGTATATTCACCTCCATTATCTGATCTAAAACACTTGATTTTATTTCCAGAATCAAGTTCCACCCGCGCTTTGAAAACTTTGAAGGTTGAAAACACATCTGCCTTCCTCTTGATAGGATACACCCAACATCTCCTAGAGTAGTCATCAATGAAGGAGACAAAATACTTTGCTCCGCCTAGTGATGTAACCGATGCTTGCCATACATCAGAATGAACCAATTCTAGAACAGCCTTGCCTCTAGAATTTGATGTGTTGAATTTTAATCGATGCTGCTTACTTGTAATACAATGTTCACACAAAGGAAGTGATACCTTTGTTAAACCCGGAAGTAGCTTTTGCTCCACAAGGACTTTCATTCCCTGTTCTGACATGTGTCCAAGTTTCCGATGCCATAACATGGCAGAATCTGAACTACATGAGGCAACAGAGGCTTCAGCTTCTAGCAAAGTCTCTCCCTTCAGCATGTACAAATTTGCAGCTATCTTTTCACCTTTCATTACCACAAGCGCTCCATGGAACACCTTCATGATTCCTTTCTGTGTTTCAATCTTGCTTGTATTATTATCCAACAATCCGTAGGATAATAAGTTTTTCTTCAAGCCTTTCACGTGTCGCACATCTCGAACAACTTTGGTTGTCCCGTCATACATCTTCAATTTGATGGTTCCAACGCCAACAATCTCCAAAGCATGATTATTGCAGCTGTACACAGATCCTCCTGAGATAGGTTCATAATTATAGAACCATTCTCTTCTTGAGGTCATGTGATATGTGGCTCCCGAGTCAATAAGCCATATGTCTGCAAATCTTTTTCTGCCTTCCATGGCTGTTGCTGCTTCACAACAGAGAGCATCTCCATCATCTGAAGTGTTTGCCATATTTCCTTGAGGATTGGAGTTTTTAGGTAAACTCCAACAATCCTTCTTCATGTGACCCTTCTTTCCGCAGTTGTAGCACTTTAAATTCTTCTTACTCCTTAACTTTGATCTACCATGATTGTGACTACTACTTTGGCCACGTTCTATTGATCTTCCTCTCATCACCGTTAAGGCCTCTGCTTGTTGCAGATTTCCTTGTCTGTCTTCCTTGTTCTTGCGCCGATTTTCTTCTTCCAGAACAGCAGCTGCAACGTCATCGAAGACTAGATCACTTGTAAGGTTGTTGTTCGTCAAGTTGATGATGAGTTGATCATACGAATCAGGTAGACTTTGAAGCAGAAGTTCAGCACGTTCTTGTGACTCTATTTTATAGCTTAGGGATGTAAGCTGAGAAAATAGAGTATTCAACGTGTTTAAGTGCTCTGTCACTGAAGTAGATTCTGACATCCGAAGAGTGTACAATTTCCTCTTAAGGAAAATTTTATTGTGCAACGATTTGACCTCGTATAATTTTGCGAGGTGATCCCAAATCTCCTTGGCTGTCTTCTTCTCCTCGATGCTTGATAGTACTTCATCTGCTAATGCTAAATGAAGGTCTGCAATAGCATTCTCGTCCATCTCATTCCATTTCTTGTTATCCGTAAAATCTGCCGGCCTTTCGCTGATAGCCGCTAGACATCCGTTTTTTCTTAGGATGACCTTTATCTTCAATTTCCACAGTGAGAAATTTCTCCCATTGAACTTTTCAATATCAAATTTCGTTGCTATAGCTTCTATTTCAGATAGCTCCCACTATTTCACCTTTTTGACGTGAATAGTGCCCACCACCTTCAATGAATGAGTAATATCTAACTTACTTTCTTATGATGGAGGATCCACTTTTCAGTGGCAACCAACAGAGAATACGGTAAGTAGATATACGCACCCAAATTAGGCTCTGATACCAATAATTTCTTTCGTTATTTTGTTTGAGTCACGACTCTTTGTTCTTTAAGTATTATCTATGACACTCTTTTCCCTCCATTTAAATTTAGAGAATTTTTATAAATCAATTGAGTTAATATTTGAGTAGAATCATCAGCCGCTCCTCTTAAAAAAACTTTAAAAAAAAATCCTAGCCGCTCCTCTCTCAAAATTGTTTCAATTCTAGCCGCTATCCTTTTTGTTCAATCACTTTAACGGTGGTTGACAATCAATCTTTGTATTGGTTGTCGACCACCGATTTTATCAGTTTTCTTATTTTTATTTCAATAAGAATCTCTGCTTCTGTAGCACGCTCTTTCTCTGTCCTAGTGACACGCTTCTTCTTCTGTCTTTGTGACATGTTTTTATTTTGTTTTTTTGGTTTGGTTCATATGTCTTCGGGGCAGGTTTCAGCATACCCTAGCGTTCGATTGTTGTTCATACAGAGATTCACTCTGCGCTAGTTTCTGATTCATGGTGTTGTCGGTGGTCACTTTGAATGTTTTATCCCCACTCGTTGATGGTTGTTTGCCGATAAAATCAATCCTAGATAGCGGTACCTTTTGCCTGACAGAATGGATCGCACATCACTCCTTCCTTCTTTATGCGTCTCGTTTGGACAGAAACAAGGAGATTCAGGAAGCTTTTGAATTTTCGTTGGTATGCGTATTTCCATAGAAATTTTCGTTTTCATTGTTTTTTAGTTGTAAGAATTTTTTTGGGTTACTTTAACCCAATTTTTCTTCATCTTGATTGCGTTGTAATTGAGTTTTTCTATTGTTTAATGAAAATTCAGTGGCTATTTCAAAAAAAAAAGTTTAGAGAGTTTTTTTAATGAGGCCTAGGTATTATTTTCCTTTAGTTATTAAAAAAGATATTTTCACGATCTAACTAATAATAATAGATATAAAATATTGATAACTAATAAATTATTCGAACAAGTATATAATATAATCATGTCCTTATATGTCATTTTGTTTGTTTAAATAATCAAACATTTATCAATTATCAGTTAATTTTATCAAACGCTTTTATGCAAACATCTAATACAATTCGATAATCAAATCGACTAATGTTATCAGCTATCATTTATTTGTTAATTGCCAGATAGGGCCTTAATTTCTCAAATAGGTTGAGTATTCAATTGAATCTACTAAAAAAAATATTGATTATCCAAGTGAGTAATATTTTAATATTTAAATTTAATTCTAAATATTTATAGATATTAAACCCTCTTTGGATGGAACATTTAAACTTTACGGAATTCTTTTAATTTTCTATTTATTTCAAAGTGATTGATAATGGTAGCGGGAGAAGCTGAAGTGCCACCGAAAACATCTTCCATCAACCTAAATTATGTACATAATATGAATTCTGCATTTCTTTTTTGTTTCAACAGAATTAAACAATGGCCTTGTTTGGTAAATAGCGGTTTGAGCAAAAATTAAAGGTTTGAGGTATAATTAGAGGTTTGACTAGTCAAATCCGCTAATATTAATGTTTGGTAAATAGCGGATTGAAAGAGCGGATTGAGGTAAAAAAGCTAATTTTGAAAAAGCTCGTAATATGAGCTTTTTGAGATTAGAGGTTTGATATTAGAGTTGTAATGACTCTTTTACCCTTAACAATTACCAAAAATCTCCAAATAACCTAAATTAAATAATAATATTTTTAATATAAATAACAACATATTAAATATTGGACTTATTTGTTGTTACTACTAATTTATATGGTGACATTTGTAAGTTAATTCTATTTTTTTATTATCACATATTTATATGTGCATATAAAAAATTTAATAATTATATAAATAATAAATTAATATATAAATCTTTCAAATTTGTTTAGGAAATTTATATTAAAAAATAATTTTTACAAATTTAATTAATATTTATTAGATACAAAATATTAATAACTGATAAATTATTCAAACAAGTATTAAATATAACCATGTCCTTATATGTCATTTTACTTGTTTAAATAATCAAACAGCTATCAGCTATCAGTTAATTTTACCAAACACTTTTATACAATCAACTAATACAATCCGCTAGTCAAATCAGCTAATGCAATCAGCTATAAGCTATCAGCTAATGTAATCCGCTATCAGCTATCAGCTATCCGCTAATTGTCAAACAGGGCCAATAAAAATTTGCAAGTAAATTCATCGACAATATAAAATTTGATTTTAATTAATTATATACAATTAAAATTTGTTATATCAATTCTTTTTCCTTCTTACAATTTTGAAAAAACCCTTCGAAACCTTCATATTTGACAAAATTTGAAAAAAAATTTACAACAATTCTTTCGAAGATTAACATAACCAGAGCTATCAGACTGTCTTGGAAAAAAACACCTTCAGACACCATTGTACGTATCCACGTGATCAACATGCAAAGCCTAACACATGAAAGTTGAGTCTAACTCTGCCGACCCTTCCATAGGTTGTCACAGGGTCTCACCATATGAATATTATAATTTTAATAATTTTCATTCCAATATATGTAATTAATGTGGAAATAAAAATATTTTAGCCATCTCAACTCACATGTCATCTATCTAAAATTATTATTATTCTTATATAATTATTGGTATTTGACTCACCCGTCGTCGACCGTTGATAAATCCGGAACAAGTACTACAGACGATTATTATAAAAGTGACCCTTTTAAAATAGTTCACTCTATTTATAACACTAATATTCGAACGAATCTCTTATCTTATTTAAAAAATAAACTTTAATTTGAAATTGAACATAAAACATTTTAAACTTTTATGCAAGCAAAAAATTGCCTGTTATTTGAACCCAGTACAGCGTCCACTGGTGTTAATTGTAATAGATGTGGTTAAAAATGACATAAAGCTAATCAAAAGGATTAAAGTGAATAATTAAATTTAATATAGAGAATTGTGACAAAAAGTCACCAATTATAAGCCAACGCCTACCGAAGTTAATTATACCTTCTCGCTTTTTCGTCAAAGATCCTTTGTCTTGCCTATCAATCAGTTTTCCCAAAAAAAAGACAGTTTCAAACAATTCGGTTTAATTATGTTAAAAAAATCGGTTTAATGTTTGTTTTTCTGTAAAGAGAGAATACTGAAATTACATTACTAATCATCTTGACTGTAAATCTTTCAATTCCCACAACTTACCGTTTACTATTTCTTACTTTTTAATTGACTTTTTTTTATAAGAAAATTTTCATAAATTATTTAACGATCGAATTTCTTCGGGACAATTGGACAAGGGGATATGTATAACACCCCTCACCCCGGATTAGGGGCAAGGAGCGTTATGTTAACATGTGACAGAATCGTATTAGGCAGTGGAAGTGGTTAACAATTTTTTTCGTGTGATATTTTTTTTATTCGAATACATCTATTCAAATTGCACTAATTTACAATCATTCATGTTGCATATAAATTATACACATTTCATATCAATGTTTCGATCAAGACTTGGTGGGCACATGTAATCCAATCACTTATCTTATGATGTATATAACATAATCTATTTTAATTTCTTTTCACATTCGATTATCCCATAGACATACTTCATCATTTTCATAAAATAATTTCATTGATTTCAATTCATTTGGACACTACCCATAATCATTTACATTCGATTTACATGTTATCAATTAAGAGCAATTCTATGGTAATTCTAACCGATTCATTCATCATATATATATATATATATCATATCCGATAATATCAACCATAGTGTTTTAGTTTCCCTTAATTACATATCGAAATGTAGGGAAACTTCTTATAAGTTTATACAATACTAAAGAAATAGTTCATGAACATAACCATCAGACCAAATTAAACTAACATGCTGAACGCTAGGCCACCCATCATGAGTACGACAAAGACAGGGAAAATCACACTTAAGCTTCGTACGAGTAGAATACAGGTAGAGGTCAACGATGCTAGAACCTGAAATTTAGGGGAAGGAAGGAAGGTTCGAGTGGTAAGTACTTCTCGTACTTAGTGAGGAAACCCTATTCTATTCGGTTTTCAATTTAAACATTATGATCAAACAATTTAATTTCACTTTGCACATTAGCTCATTCGAATGATTTAAGCAATATAATCAATCCACAATTAATAATGCACCATAGAAATCATTCGAATATATACACCAAGGAGTCATGTAATTCTATTCGAATACATGCAAGTGATTACATATCATTCATATCATGAATACACATACAAGCCATGAAACCTGAATTAACTTCCAATTATCTAATTATCACAATTAAAGTTTCATAGCATATCAAGAATAGCAAATCATGAAATTCAATATTTCATTCAAATGATCCAACAACCAATTTCATGAATTTACTTTCAATTTTCAGATTTCATTCCTTAAATTGTTCATTTAATTCATTTAGCAATGCCTTAGATAGTAGAGTATGCTAGGTAATCAAGTCACATATAATAGAGGTTGTGAATCAAAATTCACCATGTAATAGGTACCACGTACCAAATCGTATCACATATAACATATCATAATGTCCGCAGACATTAAGCAATAAGGTACACTTACGTACCACAATATCGAGTACACTACCGTACCGATTTTCTTATTGAGCTCAGACTCTAGGCTAGCCGTACTACCTAAACAGACTGTACACATCAAGAGCTTTGCATTTAAATCTTTAATTTAATCAGATACATAATCAATCAAATTTTCAGAAATTCTTAATTAATCCCTTCGATTAATTGCTTATAATTCCAATTCCAATAACATGTTATCACACATGATCATATAAACATTTACAAGCTCAATTCACACATTTCAGCTCAGCATTCGAACAATCCAAGCTCATATCATATAATTCAGAATTTCATTTCATATTTCAATACTCAATTGAACTTGTCAAACATAATTATAACATGTAAGAGTATTGCATACTCACATACTATATCACAACTTCATTGTTTCCACAAGAAATCAATATCACAATAAATTCCAATAATCATCATGATTAATTCATCCAAAACAGTAAGATTAACCAAATATCAGATTCAGAATCAAACATATCAATCGTCAATTTAATTTCAATCACATATGCAACAAAATCGCATAACACAAGCATAAAATTCAGATTCCATTATTCCTTCTTCCCTTACTAAAATCGAATAATTAATTAGTCCAAATTGCATGCTTATCATAACTTAAAATCAAATTAAGGCAGTTGGGATTGTTTCACTCACAGTTCGCCGAGCTAGTTTTGGATCCAAACGCCCTTCGCTCGATCCGAAGCCGATCCCGGTGCGATTTCTTCTTCTACCCTTTCGCTTCTAGGATCTAAGGCATTCAAGCCAAGCAATATAACAATTTTTCAGAATTCAATTTATGCAATTAGAGACTGAATTTTGCCTTTTTATTTAAAACAGTCCCTAAACTTTTCGGTTCAAATCGACTAGCTTCCATTTTCCTATTTTCTTTAATTAGCCCTTTAATCCTTCAAATTGACCACCAAAATTAATAAATTTTATATATTACAGTTTATAACTCAATTTAACAGTACTTCATATAATCCAATTTTGTCAATTTCATAAATCTCAAGTTCAGATTTTTCTTCTTTTCATTTATACTCATTTCTGACCACCTATATTGATTCATTTCGTATTCTCTGTATACAACTCCAAATCGAACACCGTTTGTTCCTAAATTCAATTAACATACTCAATTTTAATATATCAAAAATTCAGATCGAAACTCCTATTAGATTATTTTCTACAATTTTACAAAGTTCACTGTCCAGCTAGGAGCATTACTGGACAGTTTTACATGCTGTTCGTATTAAGCTTCCAGATTTCACTACAATGATCAAAACTCAGATTTATAATTTTTCTACCACTTTAGACATGTCAAAGTAAAACATATCAAAAATTCATCACGAAATTCCCACTAATTAATTTTCTATAATTTTTCAAAGTTCACTGTCCAGCTAGAAGCATTGCTGGACAGTTTTGCATGTTGGTTCAAATATGCTTTCCAGATTTTTATACAGCCATTAAAACTCTATTTTACAATTTTTCTACTATTTTAAACATGTCAAGGTAAAACATATCTAAATTTAAGCATTAGATTCTCATTAGTGATTTTTATATGAATTTCCAAAGATGCATGTCATGTAATCTTAACAAATCTGTCAACATAACTACATACATGTTCTTAATCTTTTATATCTCTTAATCCTTAAGGATTCATATGGATCTTTACATTTTTCAGCAACTACCTTTAAAGACACCATCTTCATAATTTTCTAGACACTTCATAACACATGATCTATCACAATTTTTACCATGACTGAATTAAGAAGGGAAGGATCTACTTACTTCTGATTTTCTTCTTAATTTTCTAAGGACTTTACACCACCATGTAAGCTCTTCTTCTTCCCCAAGCTCTCAACTTTCTCTCAAGTTTTCTAGGTTGTATTATTGGTGTGAAAAAGCAAATGAGGTAAGAAAGTTTGGGTTGGTATAGTCGGCTATGTAAAGTGGGAATGGGGGAAAGATGTGTTAATTTGGCTTGAAATTCAAAGCCAAAGTCAAAATTGGCAGGGAGTTGGCATTGTAAATCAATGCTAAAGTCAAGGAAAGCATGCACCGAAAGCCACCGGAAAAATAGGTGGAAAAGTGGTTGAAATAGTGCAATGGGATAATTAATTTTTGGTCCCTAAAGTTTAGGCTATTTACAAGTTTAGTCCTTCATTTGTTTTCTTTTTAATTACTACAATTAATTTCTTAATTCAATTTAATTGAGCCATGATTTAATTATTTAGTAGTAATTATTCTAAGCCCGGTTTAAGGGTGTCACAACTCCTCTCCCCTTAAAGAAAATTCGTCCTCGAATTTTACCTGAATCGAACAAATAGGGATACTGGTTTCGCATTGTTTCCTCAGGTTCCCATGTTGCCTCTTCTATCTTGTGATTTCTCCACAAGACTTTAACAAGTGCAACATTTTTGTTTCGAAGTCTTTTAATTTCCCTATCCAGAATCTGAACCGGTTCCTCTTCGTAAGACAAATCAGGATTTAGTTCTACTTCTTCCGGTTCTAAGATATGAGATGGATCGGATCTATACTTTCTGAGCATTGACACATGAAAGACATTGTGAATTTTATCGAACTCACTAGGGAGTGCAAGTCGATAAGCCACTGGGCCAATTCTTTCAGTGATTTCAAAAGGCCCAATAAAGCGAGGACTGAGCTTTCCCCTCTTTCCGAACCGAAACACTTTCTTCCATGGAGAGACTTTAAGAAAGACTTTGTCTCCCACGTTATGCTGGATATCTCTTCGTTTCAGATCAGCATAGGCTTTCTGTCTATCGAAGGCTTGCTTTAAACGAGAATGGATGATTTAAACTTTCTCTTCTGTTTCTCTGAGCAATTGTGGTCCCAAAACTTTATTTTCACCAAGTTCGGACCAGCACAGAGGTGTTCTGCATTTTCTGCGGTACAATGCTTCAAAAGGTGCTATCTGAATAGACGACTGATAGCTATTGTTGTAGGCAAATTCAACTAAAGGTAGGGATTTCTCCCAATTCTTCCCAAATTCAATAATGCAAGCTCTAAGCATATCTTCAAGAATCTGAATTACTCGTTCAGACTGACCATCACTTTGCGGATGGAAAGCTGTACTTAAATTCAATTTAGTTCCCATAGCTCTCTGTAATGTTCTCCAAAATCTAGAAGTAAATCTTGGATCACGATCAGAGACAATGGAGATAGGAATTCCATGTAGCCGGATTATTTCCTGAATATACAGATTGGCCAAGGTCTCCAAACTGTAGTTAATACGAATAGGAATAAAATGTGCCGATTTGGTGAATCGGTCAACAATCACCCAAATAGCATCATATTTTCTGGGAGAACAAGGAAGACCAGTCACGAAGTCCATAGTAATTCGTTCCCATTTCCACTGTGGCAGTACAAGTGGTTGGAGTAGTCCGGTGGGAACTCTATGTTCAGCTTTGACTCTTTGACAGTTGAGACATTTAGATACAAAATCATTGATAGTCGCTTTCATACCAGACCACCAATACAAAGATTTGAGATCTCTATACATCTTAACCGATCCAGGGTGGACCGAAAAAAAACTTTGGTGTGCTTCTTCCAGAAGATCTCTTTTCAAACTTTCATCATTTGGAACACAGATTCTATCTTTGAAATAAAGGAGACCATTTGTATGAATACGGAATCCTTCACCAGGCTTTGTATCCAGTTTGGAAATGATATCCTGAAGTTCTGGATCAGCTTTCTGAAGATTTTCAATCCTTGAGATTAGACTGGATTGAATTTGAAGTTCAGACAGAAATCCTTGCTTCTGATATACTCGAAGATGAGCATTGATAGCAGTTGGAGCTACAAGAATAAATACCACTTTTTAAAATCAAAACTTTCATTATAAACATTTTATATTTTATTTCTTAAGGTTCAGGGATTAGAGATTTTTACCCAATGTCAGTTTACGACTCAAGGCGTCTGCAACCACATTGGCTTTTCCTGGATGATAATCAATGACTAAATCATAGTCTTTCAATAACTCCATCCATCTGCGTTGTCTCAAATTCAGATCTTTCTGAGTCAGGAGATACTTTAGGCTCTTATGATCGGTGAACATGTAACATTTCTCACCGTACAAGTAGTGTCTCCATATTTTGAGAGCAAACACAATTGCAGCAAGTTCGAGATCATGCGTTGGATAGTTCAATTCATGAGATTTCAGTTGGCGTGAAGCATAAGCTATCACATTATCACCTTGCATTAAAACACATCTAAGACCCGCATGTGAAGCATCACTATATACAGTATAATCCTTGCCAGGTTCTGGTTGGATCAAAACTGGGGCATGAGTCAAGGCTGCTTTGAGTTGGTCAAAGCTTCTCTGTTGCTTGTCAGACCATTCAAACGGTTGATCTTTACGAAGAAGTTTAGTCAAAGGTAAGGCTATAGAGGAAAACCCTTTGACAAACCTTCTGTAATAACCAGCAAGACAAAGAAAACTTCGTATTTCACTGACATTTCTAGGAGGTCGCCAATCCATAATTGACTGAATTTTCTTCGGATCAACTTTAATTCCTTCTGCAGAAATTACATGACCAAGAAAAGATACTTCTGATAACCAGAACTCGCACTTGGAAAATTTTGCGAATAACTGGCGTTCCCGTAGAGTTTGCAAGACAATGCGAAGATGATCAGCATGTTCTTCTTTGTTACGAGAATAGATCAAAATGTCATCAATGAAGACGACGACAAATTTATCAAGATAGGGCTTGAATACTCTGTTCATGAGATCCATGAATGCCGCCGGAGCATTTGTCAATCCGAAAGGCATTACCAGAAATTCATAGTGGCCATAGCGAGTTCGGAAGGCTGTTTTGGACACATCCTCCTCTTTGACTCTCATTTGATAGTATCCAGATCGCAGGTCGATCTTTGAGAATACTGAAGCATCCCTAAGTTGATTCAAACATATCTTCTATTCTTGGGAGCGGATATCGGTTCTTGATTGTGATCTTGTTCAATTGACGATAGTCAATGCAAATACGCATTGTTCCATCCTTTTTCTTTACAAATAGAACATGTGCACCCCAAGGAGAAGTGCTGGGTTGAATGAAACCCTTGTCCTGAAGCTCTTGGAGTTGCTTTTGCAATTCTTTTAACTCAAGAGGTGCCATCCGGTACGGAGTGATAGACACCGGATTTGAGCCAGGCTGTACTTCAATCCCGAATTCAACTTCTCTAGTCGGAGGGAGACCAGGTAGTTCCTCGGGAAACACATCAATGAATTCAGAAACAACAGGCATTTCAGACATTCCAAATTCAATTTGATATCGTAAGACCATGGATGCAAAAATGGAAGTGGGCTTTTTATCAATTAGGAGTATGAATTCTTTTCCTAAACCCTGAAGATACAATCTTTTATTTTGGCAATCTACCCAAGCCTCATGTTTACTTAACCAATCTAAACCCAGAATTAAATCAAATTCACAGGAGGGTAATATGTAGAGATCAATAAGGAATGGCAAATTGCTAATATGCAATGAACAGTTTCTACATATTAGGTTTATGTTCGAAGTTCCTCCTAAGGGTTTGAGACTATCAAACTTGTTTTTACAATTTCAGGTTCTAATTTCAACCTTTTTGCAATAGATAGACATGTGAATGAATGAGTGGATCCTGAATCTATCAAAGCATAAACAGGATGTGAGTTTAGCTCAACGGTACCTGCAATCACTTCAGGAGACTCTTCATCATCTCTACCACGAATATGGTAAACTCTAGCAGGAGCTCGAGATTCCTGATGAGTGGTAGCATTGGAAGGAGTACCCTTGCCTTTCTTCTGATAACTCGGCTGGGCTGACTTGGCATTCCTATTCCGATTAGAGGATGTCGGACTAGGAACTGCAGTGTTACGAGCTGGAATAGATTCATGCTTCTGAGAACAGTCTTTGATGTAGTGATCATCACCACCACAAGCATAGCAGAGATTTGCTTGTAGTCTGCATTGACCTCTATGTGGTTTCTGACAGAACTTGCAAGAAGGAATCTTTTCAGAATTTCCCGAACTATTAACAGACATAGTAGGTACTGAGGATCTGATCACTGTGGCTGGTTTAGAAGTGTAATTGCTCCTCGGAGCAGAAGTGAAATTAGAAGACCCTTCATTCTGAAATTTAGGCTTCTTGAACTGCCATTGAGACTTGTCATCTCGTTTCTGCTTTTTGTCAGGCTTATTGCCCCCTTTTCGCTTTTCAGCAGCTTTCATTCTGGCTTCGGTTGCAATAGCTCGATTAACAAGATTCTGGAAATCATTGATTCCCAAAGCAGTAAAGATTGGACTCAATTCATCATTCATGCCTTCAATGAACATTCAACACTTATCAGATTCAGTTTTGATGTACTCTGCACCATATTTGCAATACTTACAAAAATCTGCAACGTACTGCTCAATTGGACGGTTAGCTTGCTTAAGGTGCAAGAACTTCTTTCTTCTTTCAGCCAAGTACTGTTCACTGATGTACTTCTTTTTAAACTCTTCGAGGAAGAATTTCCACGTCACCAGTTCATTCGGAACAGTGAGAGTAGTGGTTTCCCACCAATTCATAGCCTCATCAGCTAACAGAGCCACATCACACTCCAATTTGTGTTCATCGGAGCACTGTAATTGTCTGGTTACCACTTTAGTGGTGTTTTCAAGCCAGTACTCTGCATCTTCTGGTCTTTCTTCATTAGCACCAGTGAAAGTATAAGCTCGATGCTGAGAAAGCTTATCTATCGGAGCTCTGCTAGGTGCAGTAGGGACAGAAGTAACAGGTTGCTCTTGTTTCAGATTTGTCAGAAGTTGATTGAACATCTCCTTCATACTGAGGAGACACTCTCTTTGGGCAGACTGAACCATATGATTTTCAGGTGGAGGTTGTTCTGTGTCCTGAACAAGTTCTTTGTCAGATTGCTCAATGTTCTGAACGGGTTCAGTGACTTGAGCAGGCTTTTTAGCAATTTGCTCAGAAATCTGAGCAGTCTCTTTGTTTCTCTCCTTTCTCGGAATCTCAATTCGAGTAGGAGAATTATCACCTAATCTTACACTTTCACCTTCGCTCGAAGATTTGTGCGAGCTCCCATTCTTTGGGTCTTTTGGGTCCGTCATATTCTATCATTCAGTTAATTAACAGAAGATCAGAAAGCTCAGTACAGATATCTTGTCATACAATACATGGGTGGCAAACCTAACAATGCAGATGTATGCAGACTCGATTAAAATTTTTAGGACTTAACCTAAAAAGCCCTGATTACCACTTTATATAACACCCCTCACCCCGGATTAGGGGCAAGGAGCGTTATGTTAACATGTGACAGAATCGTATTAGGCAGTGGAAGTGGTTAACAATTTTTTTCGTGTGATATTTTTTTTATTCGAATACATCTATTCAAATTGCACTAATTTACAATCATTCATGTTACATATAAATTATACACATTTCATATCAATGTTTCGATCAAGGCTTGGTGGGCACATGTAATCCAATCACTTATCTTATGATGTATATAACATAATCTATTTTAATTTCTTTTCACATTCGATTATCCCATAGACATACTTCATCATTTTCATAAAATAATTTCATTGATTTCAATTCATTTGGACACTACCCATAATCATTTACATTCGATTTACATGTTATCAATTAAGAGCAATTCTATGGTAATTCTAACCGATTCATTCATCATATATATATATATATATCATATCCGATAATATCATCCATAGTGTTTTAGTTTCCCTTAATTACATATCGAAATGTAGGGAAACTTCTTATAAGTTTATACAATACTAAAGAAATAGTTCATGAACATAACCATCAGACCAAATTAAACTAACATGCTGAACGCTAGGCCACCCATCATGAGTACGACAAAGACAGGGAAAATCACACTTAAGCTTCGTACGAGTAGAATACAGGTAGAGGTCAACGATTCTAGAACCTGAAATTTAGGGGAAGGAAGGAAGGTTCGAGTGGTAAGTACTTCTCGTACTTAGTGAGGAAACCCTATTCTATTCGGTTTCCAATTTAAACATTATGATCAAACAATTTAATTTCACTTTGCACATTAGCTCATTCGAATGATTTAAGCAATATAATCAATCCACAATTAATAATGCACCATAGAAATCATTCGAATATATACACCAAGGAGTCATGTAATTCTATTCGAATACATGCAAGTGATTACATATCATTCATATCATGAATACACATACAAGCCATGAAACCCGAATTAACTTCCAATTATCTAATTATCACAATTAAAGTTTCATAGCATATCAAGAATAGCAAATCATGAAATTCAATATTTCATTCAAATGATCCAACAACCAATTTCATGAATTTACTTTCAATTTTCAGATTTCATTCCTTAAATTGTTCATTTAATTCATTTAGCAATGCCTTGGATAGTAGAGTATGCTAGGTAATCAAGTCACGTATAACAGAGGTTGTGAATCAAAATTCACCATGTAATAGGTACCACGTACCAAATCGTATCACATATAACATATCATAATGTACGCAGACATTAAGCAAGAAGGTACACTTACGTACCACAATATCGAGTACACTAACGTACCGATTTTCTTATTGAGCTCAGACTCTAGGCTAGCCGTACTACCTAAACAGACTGTACACACCAAGGGCTTTGCATTTAAATCTTTAATTTAATCAGATACATAATCAATCAAATTTTCAGAAATTCTTAATTAATCCCTTCGATTAATTGCTTATAATTCCAATTCCAATAACATGTTATCACACATGATCATATAAACATTTACAAGCTCAATTCACACATTTCAGCTCAGCATTCGAACAATCCAAGCTCATATCATATAATTCAGAATTTCATTTCATATTTAAATACTCAATTGAACTTGTCAAACATAATTATAACATGTAAGAGTATTGCATACTCATATACTATATCACAACTTCATTGTTTCCACAAGAAATCAATATCACAATAAATTCCAATAATCAGCATGATTAATTCATCCAAAACAGTAATATTAACCAAATATCAGATTCGGAATCAAACATATCAATCGTCAATTTAATTTCAATCACATATGCAACAAAATCGCATAACACAAGCATAAAATCCAGATTCCATTATTCCTTCTTCCCTTACTAAAATCGAATAATTAATTAGTCCAAATTGCATGCTTATCATAACTTAAAATCAAATTAAGGCAGTTGGGACTCTAATCCCAACTCTAAAAATTGTTTCACTCACAGTTCGCCGAGCTAGTTTTGGATCCAAACGCCCTTCGCTCGATCCGAAGCCGATCCCGGTGTGATTTCTTCTTCTACCCTTTCGCTTCTAGGATCTAAGGCATTCAAGCCAAGCAATATAACAATTTTTCAGAATTCAATTTATGCAATTAGAGACTGAATTTTGCCTTTTTATTTAAAACAGTCCCTAAACTTTTCGGTTCAAATCGACTAGCTTCCATTTTCCTATTTTCTTTAATTAGCCCTTTAATCCTTCAAATTGACCACCAAAATTAATAAATTTTATATCTTATAGTTTATAACTCAATTTAACAGTACTTCATATAATCCAATTTTGTCAATTTCATAAATCTCAAGTTCAGATTTTTCTTCTTTTCATTTATACTCATTTCTGACCACCTATATTGATTCATTTCGTATTCTCTGTATACAACTCCAAATCGAACACCGTTTGTTCCTAAATTTAATTAACATACTCAATTTTAACATATCAAAAATTCAGATCGAAACTCCTATTAGATTATTTTCTACAATTTTACAAAGTTCACTGTCCAGCTAGGAGCATTACTGGACAGTTTTACATGCTGTTCGTATTAAGCTTCCAGATTTCACTACAATGATCAAAACTCAGATTTATAATTTTTCTACCACTTTAGACATGTCAAAGTAGAACATATCAAAAATTCATCACGAAATTCCCACTAATTAATTTTCTATAATTTTTCAAAGTTCACTGTCCAGCTAGAAGCATTGGTGGACAGTTTTGCATGTTGGTTCAAATATGCTTTCCAGATTTTTATACAGCCATTAAAACTCTATTTTACAATTTTTCTACTATTTTAAACATGTCAAGGTAAAACATATCTAAATTTAAGCGTTAGATTCTCATTAGTGATTTTTATATGAATTTCCAAAGATGCATGTCATGTAATCTTAACAAATCTGTCAACATAACTACATACATGTTCTTAATCTTTTATATCTCTTAATCCTTAAGGATTCATATGGATCTTTACATTTTCCAGCAACTACCTTTAAAGACACCATCTTCATAATTTTCTAGACACTTCATAACACATGATCTATCACAATTTTTACCATGACTGAATTAAGAAGGGAAGGATCTACTTACTTCTGATTTTCTTCTTAATTTTCTAAGGACTTTACACCACCATGTAAGCTCTTCTTCTTCCCCAAGCTCTCAACTTTCTCTCAAGTTTTCTAGGTTGTATTATTGGTGTGAAAAAGCAAATGAGGTAAGAAAGTTTGGGTTGGGATAGCCGGCTATGTAAAGTGGGAATGGGGGAAAGATGTGTTAATTTGGCTTGAAATTCAAAGCCAAAGTCAAAATTGGCAGGGAGTTGGCATTGTAAATCAATGCTAAAGTCAAGGAAAGCATGCACCGAAAGCCACCGGAAAAATAGGTAGAAAAGTGGTTGAAATAGTGCAATGGGATAATTAATTTTTGGTCCCTAAAGTTTAGGCTATTTACAAGTTTAGTCATTCATTTGTTTTCTTTTTAATTACTACAATTAATTTCTTAATTCAATTTAATTGAGCCATGATTTAATTATTTAGTAGTAATTATTCTAAGCCCGGTTTAAGGGTGTCACAATATGACACTTTTATCGGTATATATATTATTCAATTAATTCTTTAATTTTTAATAGATTTAAGTTGATTATAAGGTGATATATGTTTAAACATATTCTTAAATTTTTAACAATGCACAAGTACCTTGCAGACAAAGCGATTTGAATTCAATTCTCTTACGATGAACATTTTTTTTACACTGAAACCACTTTTGGGTTCAATTATTCGAATTTTTTAATACATGATTAAATTGTTAATTGGAAATTAAAAATGAATTTAGATTACCATAAGAATCAAACAAAATATATGGCACGACAATAATAACCATACAAGAATGTCTTAGCATCTTTTTTCCTTTTACTATTTTTGTTTTATTTTTTTAAACATATGAAACAGCCCCGACCCTCCAATCCTGGAGGAAGAATTAATTAAGTTTTCCTTTGTTCACCTTCTGTCAAATTAGATTCCCCACATTGAGTGGCTCTTTCCATAGAAAATTACATGCACACTAATTATTTATATCCCAAAATATAATTGTTATGACTACAGGTGCTTAACGAGTTGAGCAGCTCGTGAGCTGCTCGAACTCGACTCGGTCAAAATTCGGCAAACGCTCGACTCGAAATTTTAACGAGTTGAGTCGAGTAAAATCTAACTCAACTTAATAAGTTCGCGAGTAGCTCGTTATTTTTTAAAAAATATTTTTTAGTAATTATTGTAGTTTGATGTACCAGTGGATTGTTACTTTAGTTCTTTTGATATTTTTTTGTTAAATTTGTTAATTTATGTTATTAAGCCTCATATAGTATTATTAAATTTTATTTTTAGTTAAAAAAATAAGGTAAATTTTTTACTGAGCTTAACGAGCAACGAGCTTAACGAGCAACGAGTCGAGTTGAGCAACAAATTTTTTTAATGAGCACGAGTCGAGCACAATTTTAGAGAGCTTAATGAGTAACGAGTCGATTCGAGCAACAAATTTTTTTAACGAGCACAAGTCGAACATTGTCTAACTTGCGATCGACTTGCTCGATAAGCACCCTTAAATTATGACCCGATTTAACTTGGTCTACAAGACATGAATTGTACTATATTATGAGAGCGTAATGTCACGGACGTATTCACTCAAACCCGATCCGTGCGGCGTTAGCAACTCTCGACAATGCTAACAAGCCTTGAAGTCCCTCGCAACACTTGGCTAAGACAAACACAAGAGAAGGCTAGTAGATTTACAAGTAAAGAACTTGTATTAGTTTAAGTAGAAGGTTTACAAGAATGCTTTGAAGTGCTTACAATGCTCACTCTCTAAGTGAGTAAAAAATGAGGGGGTGGCCCTATTTATAGGCTCCCACCTCCCTAATGGACGGCTAGGATCGATTTGATCCAACAGTCACAATTGTGCCTCCTAAAATATCTAGTATACATCCACATCTTTCTAGAGTATTCTATACATATCTATACATGTCTATAGATATCTACAACTATCCAACATGTTCTAGAGAACTCCAGGGTCTTCCAGAGTAGTCTCGATCCTTCCCGAGCCTTCTGGGGCCTTTTGGTGCCTCCCGGGTTTGTCTAGACTTGGATAGAACGTCCCGGACCTTTCTAGAACGTTGTGGCTTGTTCCTTTAAGTGCTTGGCCTCCCATGACCCTTGTGATATCCCCCTTGGTGCTAGTTGGCGTCAAAATGGCCCAAGGAGGGTCTTGAACCTCGGTTTGGATTTGTGGGAGAAAATAGGCGGGTTGTGACATCCTCCCCCACCTAAGCTCGCGACGCCCTCGTCGCGCCTTGGTTGAATTGATCGAGTTGGTCCTTGAATTGCCAAAGTGCTTCCTCGGTTTCCCAACTGGCTTCGGCAATGGGTAGTCCCTTCCACTTGATGAAATACTCCTTATAGCTTGGAACGCCCCTCCTTCGAACAACTCGATCGGCTAGTACTTCCTCTACTTCCCTATCAAAGGAAGTGACCATGGTTGTGGGTGCTCGGTTGGACACCCCTCGTGCTGGGTCTTCCATGTCCTCGTGATACGGCTTGAGTAGACTGACATGGAAGACGAGATGGATCTTGAGTCTCGGAGGCAATTGGAGCTTGTATGACACCTTGCCCACTCGCTTGATTACTTGGAAAGGTCCCTTGTACCTGCGAACAAGTCCCTTGTGCACCTTTCGAAAGACCTTGAACTGTTGGGGCAAGAGTTTGAGCATGACAAGATCACCTTCGCTTGGAGTCAACCCACTTCTTCATTCTCTTGCTAGCCTTGTGAAGTGCGGCTCGGGCTAACTCGTTTTGTTCATGCCAAGACTTGGCAAACTTAAAGGCGGCAGGGCTCTTCCCTTCATAGCGTGTGGCAAGGGAGATCGAAGTGGATGGTTGTTGTCCTAAGACAACCTCAAAGGGACTTTGTTGTGTAGCCTCACTCTTTTGCAAGTTGTAGGAGAATTGTGCCACATCTAGGAGTTTGGCCCAATCCCTTTGGTTGGCACTTACATAGTGCCTCAAGTATAGCTCTAGCAAGGCATTAACCCTCTCGGTTTGCCCATCACTCTGAGGGTGGAAGCTGGTGGAGAAGTTTAGATCGGACCCAAGCATCTTGAATAACTCTGTCCAGAATCTTCCTGTGAATCGAGGGTCACGATCACTCACAATGCTTGTCGGGACTCCCCAAAGCTTGACTACATTGCGTAGGAAAAGCTTGGCTGCTTCCTCGGCGGTGCAATCGGCTGGGGCGGCAATGAAGGTAGCGTACTTGCTGAAGCGGTCCACCACGACCATGATACTTCCAAACCCCTCGGACTTGGGTAGGCAAGTAATGAAATCCATCGAGACACTCTCCCAAGGCCTCTCTGGTATGGGCAAAGGGTCTAAGAGTCCACCTGGTTGGTGCTGAACCACCTTGTCTTGCTGGCATACGAGACAAGTCCTCACATACTCCTCGATGGCATCTTGCATGCGAGGCCAATAGTAGGTGGACTGAAGGAGTGCTAGAGTACGTCGCATACCTGGGTGGCCTGCCCATAAGGAATCATGGCACTCCTTGATGAGTTCCTTGCGCAAGTTATCCCACTTGGGCACGTAGAGCCTGTTGCCCTTGGTGTAAAGTAGGCCATCACTCATCCAAAATCGACGGGTCTTGCCTTCGTTCACCAAGGCTATAATGCTTTGGGCAAGAGGCTCGTGTTGGAGACCTTCCTTGATCCTCTCGAGGATAGGGCTGGTGACTTGACTTAAAGATGCAAGCTCCGCCTTGCGACTCAATGCATCCGCGACCACGTTTGCCTTGCCCGGCTTGTACTGCATCACATAGTCGAACTCGGCTAAAAAGTCCTGCCATCGGGCTTGCTTTGGACTTAGCTTCTTCTGGGTCTAGAAGTAGCTTGTAGCGATGTTGTCGGTGAGAATCAAGAACTTGGACCCAAGAAGATAGTGTCGCCACACTCTCAAGCAATGGATGATGGCTGTCATCTCCTTTTCTTGGACTGTGTAGCGCATTTCCGTGTCGTTGAGCTTCCGACTCTCGTAAGAAATCGGATGCCCCTCTTGCATAAGTACTCCTCCAATAGCAAAGTCCGAGGCATCGGTGTGCACCTCATAAAGCTTTGTGTGGTCGGGTAGGCTAAGTACTGGCTCCTCGCTCACGGCCTTCTTCAAGTCTTCAAAGGCTTCTTGGCACTTAGGTGTCCACACCCACGACTTGTTCTTCTTTAGTAGCTCGGTGAGTGGTGTAGCTCTAGCGGAGTAGCCTTTGATGAAGCGGCGGTAGTAGTTCACCAACCCAAGGAAATACCTTAGTTCGGTCACTTTAGTGGGTGGCTCCCACTCTTGGATGGCATGCACCTTGCCATCCTCCATCATGAGTTGCCCATCCCTGATCTTATGCCCCAAGAACATTACCTCGGGCTTGGCAAAGGAGCACTTCTCCTTCTTAATGTATAACTGGTTCTCCCTGAGAACCTTGAGCACCACCCTTAGATGTTCCACATGTTCCTCTAAGGTGTTGCTGTATACCACTATGTCATCGAGGTATACCACCACGAAACGATCGAGATAGGGATGGAACAATTTGTTCATCAAGGTGCAAAATGTGGCTGGGGCATTTGTCAAACCAAAGGGCATGACTAAGAACTCGTAAGAGCCATACCTGGTGATGCATGTGGTCTTCGACTCATCACCTTCTGCTATGCGCACCTGATAGTACCCCGAGCGAAGATCGAGCTTGGTGAAATAACGTGCATGCCCAAGCTGATCGAACAAGTCTGAGATCAAAGGAATAGGATACTTGTTCTTAATGGTGACCTTGTTGAGCTCCCGGTAATCGATGTACATTCTGAGAGAACCATCCTTCTTCTTTTGGAAAAGAACGGGTGCCCCATATGGTGCCTTGGATGGTCGGATGAAGCCTGCATCGAGTAGACCCTTGAGTTGCTTCCTTAACTCTTCCAACTCAGAGGGTGCCATACGATAAGCGTTCATGTCTGGTGGCTTGGTCCCTGGTTCCAACTCGATAGCATGGTCCACCTCTCTTCTTGGTGGTAGCCTCTTGGGTAGTTCTGGTGGTGCAACATCCTTGAATTCTTCGAGCACCTGGGCTACCTCTCTTGGTAGATCTTCATCGGGCAAGAGTTCCTCGTCATCATACTCTCGAAGGATTGCTAGGTAGCTTTCCTCGTTCCTTTTGATGCCCTTCTTGAACTGGAGTGCTGAGAGCACCTTGGCATCTTGTTTGGTTGCCCTAGTCGTCGGGACCACACAAGCTCGGTTGCCATCCATGATGCACATAGAGTTGGCAAATGGCACGGGGAAGGCCTTGACTCGATCTAGGAATTCAAGTCCTAGAACGACCTTGAAGTCGTCCATGGGCACGACTGAATAATCGATGTGACCCGACCAAGCCCCCACGTTGGTCTTGATTCCACGAGCTATGCCATGGATGGGTCGAGCGGCAGAGTTAACTGCTTTGATAGAACCTCCCCCTCCTGATGCCTTGAGCCCTAACCTCTTGGCCTCTTCAATGGAAACAAAGTTGTGGGATGCACCTGTGTCTAGCATAGCTCTAGTCTCCTTCCCATTGATGGTCACGTCCACGTAAAGCAAGCCTTTAGCTTCCGTCTTTGGGGCGGATTGAAGGACGTTGAGGAGTTGTAGCGAACCCATCTGGACACCCTCTTCATCCTTGTCAATGTCGCTTCCCTCTCGATGCTTGGCTAGGAGCGAGTTAAGCGCTTGTCTTTGTGGGCACTCTCGGACCCAATGGTCGCCATCACAAATGAAGCATTTGTTGGACGGGGGACGCCTTGTGCCTCGAGTGTCCTTGGCTTTGCCTTTGTTCTTCCAAGAGGATGAATCCTTGTGCTTGGGCGAGCTTTCCTCTTGGTGGCTCTCCTTGCGATGGCCCTTGTCTCCCCCACTTTTAGCATGACCACCCTTCTTGTCTTTCGTCTTGGCGGTCGACTCCTTGTGGCTTGAATAGTCAACAAGGCTCTCGGCTACGGCTATGGCGTCGGCAAGGGTTTGCACTCCTCTACGCCTTATCTCGGCTTTGGCCCACTGTTGGAGTCCATCCATGAAGTTGAAGAGGGAGTCTTTATCGAACATGTCAGGGATCTCGAGTACTAGATTGGTAAACTCCTTGATATAATCTCGGATGCTCCCTGATTGCTTTAGCCTTCGCAAGCGGCCTCGAGCTTCTTCCTCGGCATTCTCGGGGTAGAATTGTTTCTTAAGCTCCTTTATGAAATCATCAAGAGTAGAGATAGTGCACGTAAAGTTCAATGTCTTGGCGCCTTCTCCTCCACCATAGCATGGCAGTGTCGGTGAGGTACAAAGTAGCGGTTTGGATCTTGGAGGCCTCGTCCACAATGCCAACGGCCCCAAGGTACTGCTCCAAGCCATATAGGAAGTTGTCGACTTCCTTAGCGTTGCGGGTTCCTGAGAAGGTCTTTGATTTGGGCACCTCAACCTTCCTAGACTCATAAGAGGTGCTTGGCCCGGCAACCATAGCACGCTTTCACAAAGCCACATCACCTTGTAGTGCCTCGACTTGGGCACGGGTGTGGTCTAGCTCTTCTTGAAGAGAAGCACGTACCTTGGAGAGCTCACTCATGAGAAGGTCGCGAACTTGTCCCAACTCTGCTCGCATGGCCTCTTCTAGCTTCACCATCATGGCCTTCATGGCGGTGTGGAGCTCGGCGTCCTCGGCCTCAAGGCCTTCCACCCGTTGGGTAAGGTCGTCCACATTGGCCCCTATGCCTCCCACGTTCTCCTCTACGTGGGCTAGACGGTTCTCAAAGCTAGAGATCACATCCCTCGACTTGCCCCTTGGCCTAGTCGCACTAGGATCAGCCATCTCCTCTCGCCCTCGTTGTTGTTCTTGGGTGACTTCTGCCTCGGTTGAGCTAGCCACTTGAACTTTGCCTGACTTCACCATATCCCGGGTCTCGAAACACGCTCTGATACCAACTGTCACGGACGTATTCACTCAAACCCGATCCGTGCGGCGTTAGCAACTCTCGACAATGCTAACAAGCCTTGAAGTCCCTCGCAACACTTGGCTAAGACAAACACAAGAGAAGGCTAGTAGATTTACAAGTAAAGAACTTGTATTAGCTTAAGTAGAAGGCTTACAAGAATGCTTTGAAGTGCTTACAATGCTCACTCTCTAAGTGAGTACAAAATGAGGGGGTGGCCCTATTTATAGGCTCCCACCTCCCTAATGGACGGCTATGATCGATTTGATCCAACGGTCACAATTGTGCCTCCTAAAATATCTAGTATACATCCACATCTTTCTAGAGTATTCTATACATATCTATACATGTCTATAGATATCTACAACTATCCAACATGTTCTAGAGAACTCCAGGGTCTTCCAGAGTAGTCTCGATCCTTCCCGAGCCTTCTGGGGCCTTCTGGTGCCTCCCGGGCTTGTCTAGACTTGGATAGAACGTCCAGGACCTTTCTAGAACGTTGTGGCTTGTTCCTTTAAGTGCTTGGCCGCCCATGACCCTTGTGATATCCCCCTTGGTGCTAGTTGGCGTCAAAATGGCCCAAGGAGGGTCTTGAACCTCGATTTGGATTTGTGGGAGAAAATAGGCGGGTTGTGACAGTAAGTCCAAATTACTCTTTAAATTTCACCTGCGATTAAAGATTTGGTCATATATCATATTATACACGAACAAAAATTACATGTCTCTTTTTAGTGTCTCTTTTATGCTCTAACACTAATTTTTTTTTAGTTTTAATTCTAAATTTTAAATTTTAAACCCTAAAATTACACCCTACATTAAATACTTTAAACCCTAACCCTAAATCGCAATCATATATTCTACACATTTTTTTAATATTAAAACATAAATAAAGGCATCAAAAAGAGAAGGTGATTTCTACTCATTATACACATATAAATATATTCTTAATAAAACGGATATTAATTTAACTATAGATTATTATCTTTATCAAAAAAAATTATGGATTATTATCTCATACACAGTTGATGGAAATTTTTTGTTTCCACAAGTACCTCAATTTTACGGTTTATGGTTTAGTGTTTAGAGGTTTAAAATTTATAGTTCATGGTTAGAATTTAGAGTTTAGGTTTTAGGGTAATATAGTTATAGATTTTAGTTTTAACTTATAAACCCTAAATTTTAACCATGAACCCAAAATTCTATCAATAACCCATAAATTTAAAACTATTACAATTAGACCCTTAAACCCAAAACCTTAAATAAAATCCTTAAACTCTAAAACTAAAACACTCCTATAAACAAAATTTCTCAATCACTTGTGTATAAAATAATTACAAGCAGAATCGATATCCGTTATACAGAGAATACAGTCATGTACATGGTGTG
This sequence comes from Hibiscus trionum, assembly GCA_030270665.1. Taxonomy (NCBI): domain Eukaryota; kingdom Viridiplantae; phylum Streptophyta; class Magnoliopsida; order Malvales; family Malvaceae; genus Hibiscus; species Hibiscus trionum. Next base: position 23,566,335 of record BSYR01000006.1, on the reverse strand, counting down.
ATGTGGACTTAGATTAATAGAAGCACATGCGAAAGTAATACAATTTTCAATTTTGTAGGCTCCAAATCACATACTGTAGATTGATCTAGATCATGTATCGACAAGTATAATACGGCATGTATTAGGTGACTAAGACCGGGAGTTTACACGTACGCACCACCGAGTCTGGAGCATAAAACACTTTCAAACTTAAAATATGGTTCGTTCTTGTCGAGCTATGTGGTTTCGCTTTCTTTCCTTTACCAATGAAAACGCATCAAGAATAACAAATGATGTCTACTTTTTGTTCTTTGTTTCCACCTCTCATTTTCTATCCCCATTATTCCTTTCCAAATTATTTGTTTCATCTTTGAATACTGCACCTATTCTTTTTTGGCATCCACAACCCTAAAAAAACCCAGAAAATTAAGATCAAATATGATATTTTGCAACCATAACTGTGTTTTTTACACTATTAAAACCAAACCCCCGAATCACTAAGTTTTACTCATAGGCTGTAAAGTGTAGAGTTCGTATGAGTTCTGGAATGTAAAATTTACACAGTTAGGTTTGGAACTTAGCGTCTCTTTGCTATCACAAAAAAAGAAAGAATAAAAAGTTGGATTAATTCAGTCAAATACAACCTCCATTGATGGAACAAGTTCAAAAAGCCTTAAACCGTCCTTTACTTGGCCACTCAAAACAAACGCATTGTTATAAAAAGGTGAGGGTACCTCATTCAATGGAGATGCTCAGCTTAACCATTCTTTTTGGCTCCATACTTTATTCACAGAATATTTTCAAACTCCTTTAAATAAACTTATATTATACAAAGGGTGGCTTTCGACTATCCAACTTAAGACCCAATAGTCTCCCGAGGACGATCTTCCTTCGCAATGAGACGCTTTTGTCTCCTTCTTGTTGTATTGGCCATGGTCCTTCTTTCGGATTCGGCTTCTGTTGATTGTTGTAGGCCTCTTCGATCGACAAACACGATCGGTGATGCAACCGGAGACGCTGTTCGGGTCGGTTTGGATTCGGCTGAAAATGGGAGGGGTCGGGGTTTAGAAGAGAAGCAAGTGGAGACTAATTTGGCTGCTGGACCTAGTAGAAAAGGCCCTGGTCATTAGTGGTTTATCCTACAGATTCATGTTGTTCATTTTTTTCCAGTTCTTCTGGTTTGTAATTGGGGAGGGGTGTGGTATATGTTATAAGCTCTGTATTTATGTGTACAGTTTTAGAAGATTTATTGATTCTGTCTGGTAGATGTCATAGCAAATGTTTCAAAGAATTTGTCTAGGCTTTCCTGGGGATGTATTTCTCATGTTAAAAAAGAGAGTATTATTATTTTTTTCCGAATGATGGAGTATTTTACAAGTAGCTAACACTATTTTTCAGGCGTTTTTGGTTTTGTTGTTTACTTTCCAACTTCAAAATAGGCCATTATCTGTAAATTACTAACAAGTATCAGAGCCCCATGATTTGTGGCGTGTTTGCATTGCAAATGAAATAAAGCATAATGATTCAGATTGGATCTTTAACCGAGTGCTCGAGTGATCAGTATAAGCGCTGAAACAACACTCTTTGTTTCGGCTGATCACCTACTTTTGGATTTCGGGGTTCCGGGATTCGTTTCCCTGGAGAAGGCTATAACTGTTAGCTGGGGAAGTTTTATCCAAGATGCAGTCCATAGCTTCCCCAGATCCTTGTAGTTTTGCTAAAACCCGAAATATTGCCTTGCAACACAAGTTATCTCTTTCATCGTATTGATTTTAAATGTTTCAATGTGTAAAGTTCGATCGTGCAAATAAATTCTTTAGGCAACCCTTTATATCTTAGAAACGATCTCTTGTAGTACAATTCAACTAGCTGGTATCTGGTAAATCTATGAACTCTACAACTTCAAACACTAATAGAGGTCTGGCAATTTGATTTCAGATATAGCTTAAACAACATTAAACTGGAGAAGATGTAACCGATTGGTTTATCCGGTATCATCACTTCTCAACTGGGAGAAAACTTCACCTGCTAATGGGACTGAATCGGACTCATCCTCCCTTATAATGGACGTATCATCACTATGAAACGGAGCAATCATGGAAGGCAAACTCTCGAAAACAGGCAACACCAACATGGCGGAAACATTGGACATGCTGTCCTCGTGTGGCTCTTGTACAACTGCAGTTTGCTGAAGCTGCAAAGCGTACTCCAAGTCCCATGCCACATCACTCATGGTAGGCCTATCAGCAGCATCTTCTTGCAGACATTTCTCCGCTATATCTGCAAATTTTCTTAATGAGTTGGGATTGATCTGAGGTTTTATGGAGGGATCGAGAATCTTCTCTAGCAGTCCTTTCCTCTTGCATAGCATTCCCCATTCGGCTAGGTTGACTTGGTCTCTTGGAAGTGTAGGATCGATAATTGCCCTTGCACACAGCACCTCGAGAAAAACCACACCGAACGAATAAACATCTGATTTCTCTGTCAGCTGTTGGGTGCTGAAGTAGTCAGGATCAAGATAACCGAAAGTTCCTTTAACAACTGTGCTAACATGGGATTGATCTGGAGGACCTAATCTTGAAACGCCAAAATCGGCTACTTTGGCCACAAGATTCTCATCAAGCAAGATGTTTGTCGATTTGACATCACGGTGAATGATGCCTCCAGTTGCACCTTTGTGAAGGTAACTAAGTCCCCTTGCGGCACCAATGCAAATTTCAAGCCTTTGCTTCCAAGGCAAGCTAGGCAAGTCTGAGTTGTATAGGTGCTCCCTTAGAGTTCCTTTATCCAAGAACTCATACACCAGGACCATCTCAGACATTTCGTCACAATATCCGATCAAGGAAACAAGATGGAGATGACGAATTCGGGATAAAACCATGATCTCTGTCCAAAATTCCGGGAGGCCTAGGCCCAACCCTGGCTTGCTTCGTTTCACAGCCACTTTGATGCCAGTTCTAAGAGTTCCTCGGTAGACATCACCGAATCCACCCTTACCAATCAGCAGCTTTGTATCAAAGTTGCTCGTGGCTAACTGAATCTCAAAAAATGGTATCTTCAAACCCAGACTCAAATCAGGGACATATGAAGTATTGGTGGTGCCCTCTCTGCTTAGTTTTGACTGTTGAGGCATCTTCCTGTTACTGTGAGTGCTTCCTTTATAGGCAGTTAACGGTGTCCATTCCGGAGTTCCAACAGATTCCGACTGCCTGAATTGCAATCTATTACACAACAAACCTCCAAAGACGCAGACTGTTGCGGAATACGGTCGTCGGATAGAGCAAAAACGCAACTGATAATTTGAGAAAATAACAATGAAGATAAAGGAGACACATATTTTACGTGGAAAACCCCTAAATAATATAGGGTAAAAACCACGGACAAAGGTAGAAGAATTTCACTATGAGAAAATAGGAATTACAACTTCTCTCAATCTAACAAGGAGAAAACAATGACAATTCTCTCTTGATAAGAAAGGAGAAAACAACTCTATGAAAACTCTCTAATTTCTCTAGTATTGGGAGGAGGTTAGAATGATTTGGGATGTGTAAGAATGGCAAATGGCTAGGCTATTTATAGTTGAGCTTTAGGGACTAACTTATAAATAACCTAAAGTTTAGGGACCAAAAATCAATTTCCCCATTCCATATTTTCAACCTTTACTGCTGGAATTTTTCTCCATTTGCTGCACCTACCAAAATTGAAATTTTCCATTTTCAATTTTGGCTGCTCTTGATTTTCAACAATCTCCCACTTGAAGATTTGATTGGAACAATCATATCTTCACACCATTCTTTCTACCTCGTATTTTCCATGTTGCTTACGTCTCTAACAAGCCACAAGAGGATCGACACCAAGTAAACTTATCAGTGTTGATTGCTTTTGTCATGAAATCTGCTATGTTGTCATCGGTATGGATCTTCTGCATATCTATCGTCCCTTCTTCCACTTTCTCACGAATGAAGTGGTATTGGACCCGAATGTGTTTTGTTCTTGAGTGAAAAGCAGGATTCCTTGCAAGATGCAAGGCGCTCTGACTGTCACAAAATAAAGAGACATTCTCTTGTTTGTGCCCGAGCTCCTCCAATAGCATTTTCAACCATATTGCTTCTTTACTGGCTTGTGTAGCTGCTACATATTCTGCCTCCGTTGTTGACGTAGCCACAACCGATTGCAGTTTTGAAACCCAGCTTACAGCTCCACCAGCAACTGTAAACACATACCCTGTTGTAGATTTGCTTTTATCCAAATCTCCTGCATAGTCAGAATCGACATACCCGCTGATAAGAAAGTCTGATCCTCCGTAACATAATGCAACATTTAAGGTCCCTTTGATGTATCTTAGGATCCTTTTCACCGCATTCCAATGCTCTCTGCCTGGATTCGCCATGTACCGACTAACCACTCCCACTGCTTGTGCAATGTCTGGTCTTGTACAAATCATAGCGAACATTAAACTTCCCACTGCTGATGCATACGGTACTCGAGACATCTCCATTCTCTCTTCTTCACTGCTAGGACTCGTACTGGAGGATAATTTAAAGTTAATAGGAAGAGGGGTATAAATTGGCTTACAATCTTGCATGCTAAATCGTGACAAGATCTTTTTCAAGTAATTCTTTTGTGAAAGCCAAATCTTCATACTACTTCTGTCTCGGTGAATTTGCATCCCTAGAATCTTTTTTGCTGGTCCCAAGTCCTTCATTTCAAATTCCCTAGCCAGTCGTGCCTTTAATTCTTCAATATGATCTTTGTTGGGGCCTGCAACCAACATGTCATCTACATACAACAGCAATATAACAAATTCGTTTTCACCAAACCTCTTGAAGTAAGCACAAGGGTCTGCATTAAGTCTGTTGTATCCAAGGCTCATGATGAAGGAGTCAAATCTCTTGTACCAACACCTCGGCGCCTGCTTTAAACCGTACAGAGATTTGTTCAACCTACAAACCAAGTTCTTCTTTTCTTTTTCTTCAAAACCTTCAGGCTGGAGCATGTAAATCTCTTCTTCAAGATCTCCATGAAGAAAAGCTGTTTTAACATCTAGCTGCTCTAGATGTAAATTCAATGTAGCACACATTGCCAGGACAACTCGAACCGTTGTTAGTCGAACCACAGGAGAAAAGATTTCATTGAAATCAATACCTTCTTTCTGAGCATATCCTTTGACCACCAGTCTTGCACGATACCTCTCCACTTGATCGTCACCATTTCTCTTGATTTTGAAGACCCATTTGTTACCAATTGGCTTCCTTCCTTGTGGTAGTGGCACAAGTTCCCATGTATTATTTTTATGAAGGGCTTCAATTTCTTCTTGCATTGCCGCCATCCACTGTGAAGCATCTGAGTTGTTCATTGCCTCCTCGAATGATGATGGCTCACCGTCCTCCGTTAAAAGGCAGTATGCAACATTACCTTCTATAATATAATCTGAGTGCCAATTGGGACGTCTTCTCACACGATCTGATTGACGAGTTGTTGGAGCTTCAGAATTCTCTAGTTCTGATTCCTCGAGCTCTGGTTCTGCTTCAGAACAATCTCTCTGTTCAAACTCATTTTCAACATGTATCTGTGTAGTCTCTGGCTTTTCTTTATCAGTGCTATCATCTTCTTCTTTTCTTTGTAGCTTATCTTCTACAAAGATAACATCCCTGCTGATAATCACTTTGCGGGCAGTGGGATCCCACAAGCGATACCCCTTTACTCCATCAGCATACCCCAAGAATTTACATTTTCTGGATTTTGGATCCAACTTTGAAATTTCTTGGGCATTGTACATCACGTACACAATACTTCCAAATATATGGAGGTTTGAATAATCAACTGGTTTACCAGTCCACATTTCCATCGGTGTCTTCAACTCAATTGCAGTTGATGGAGCCCGATTCACCAAATAACAGGCGGTATTGACTGCTTCTGCCCAGAAAGCTTTTTCTAGCCCTGCAGCTCTCAACATTGCTCGTGTTCTTTCTAACAGAGTTCTGTTCATCCGCTCTGCCACTCCATTTTGTTGAGGAGTGTATACTGTTGTGAACTGTCTTTTGATGCCTTCTTTTCTGCAGAAGTCATCAAATTCATCACTTGTATATTCACCTCCATTATCTGATCTGAAACACTTGATTTTATTTCCAGAATCAAGTTCCACCCGCGCTTTGAAAACTTTGAAGGTTGAAAACACATCTGCCTTCCTCTTGATAGGATACACCCAACATCTCCTAGAGTAGTCATCAATGAAGGAGACAAAATACTTTGCTCCGCCTAGGGATGTAACCGGTGCTTGCCATACATCAGAATGAACCAATTCTAGAGCAGCCTTGCCTCTAGAATTTGATGTGTTGAATTTTAATTGATGCTGCTTACTTCTAATACAATGTTCACACAAAGGAAGTGATACCTTTGTTAAACCCGGAAGTAGCTTTTGCTCCACAAGGACTTTCATTCCCTGTTCTGACATGTGTCCAAGTTTCCGATGCCATAACATGGTAGAATCTGAACTACATGAGGCAACAGAGGCTTCAGCTTCTAGCAAAGTCTCTCCCTTCAGCATGTACAAATTTGCCGCTATCTTTTCACCTTTCATCACCACAAGCGCTCCATGGAACACCTTCATGATTCCTTTCTGTGTTTCAATCTTGCTTGCATTATTATCCAACAATCCGTAGGATAATAAGTTTTTCTTCAAGCCTTTCACGTGTCGCACATCTCGAACAACTTTGGTTGTCCCGTCATACATCTTCAATTTGATGGTTCCAACGCCAACAATCTCCAAGGCATGATTATTGCAGCTGTACACAGATCCTCCTGAGATAGGTTCATAATTATAGAACCATTCTCTTCTTGAGGTCATGTGATATGTGGCTCCCGAGTCAATAAGCCATATGTCTGCAAATCTTTTTCTGCCTTCCATGGCTGTTGCTGCTTCACAATAGAGAGCATCTCCATCATCTGAAGTGTTTGCCATATTTCCTTGAGGATTGGAGTTTTTAGGTAAACTCCAACAATCCTTCTTCATGTGACCCTTCTTTCCGCAGTTGTAGCACTTTAAATTCTTCTTACTCCTTAACTTTGATCTACCATGATTGTGACTGCTACTTTGGCCACGTTCTGTTGATCTTCCTCTCATCACCGTTAAGGCCTCTGCTTGTTGCAGATTTCCTTGTCTGTCTTCCTTGTTCTTGCGCCGATTTTCTTCTTCCAGAACAGCAGCTGCAACGTCATCGAAGACTAGATCACTTGTAAGGTTGTTGTTCGTCAAGTTGATGATGAGTTGATCATACGAATCAGGTAGACTTTGAAGCAGAAGTTCAGCACGTTCTTGTGACTCTATTTTATAGCTTAGGGATGTAAGCTGAGAAAATAGAGTATTCAACGTGTTTAAGTGCTCTGTCACTGAAGTAGATTCTGACATCCGAAGAGTGTACAATTTCCTCTTAAGGAAAATTTTATTGTGCAACGATTTGACCTCGTATAATTTTGCGAGGTGATCCCAAATATCCTTGGTCGTCTTCTTCTCCTCGATGCTTGATAGTACTTCATCTGCTAATGCTAAATGAAGGTCTGCAATAGCATTCTCGTCCATCTCATTCCATTTCTTGTTATCCGTAAAATCTGCCGGCCTTTCGCTGATAGCCGCTAGACATCCGTTTTTTTTCTTAGGATGGCCTTTATACAGTGAGAAATTTCTCCCATTGAACTTTTCAATATCAAATTTCGTTGCCATAGCTTCTATTTCAGATAGCTCCCACTATTTCACCTTTTTGACGTGAATAGTGCCCACCACCTTCAATGAATGAGTAATATCTAACTTACTTTCTTATGATGGAGGATCCACTTTTCAGTGGCAACCAACAGAGAATACGGTAAGTAGATATACGCACCCAAATCTGGCTCTGATACCAATTGTTGCGGAATACGGTCGTCGGATAGAGCAAAAACGCAACTGATAATTTGAGAAAATAATAATGAAGATAAAGGAGACAAAGATTTTACGTGGAAAACCCCTAAATAATATAGGGTAAAAACCACGGACAAGGTAGAAGAATTTCACTATGAGAAAATAGGAATTACAACTTCTCTCAATCTAACAAGGAGAAAACAATGACAATTCTCTCTTGATAAGAAAGGAGAAAACAACTCTATGAAAACTCTCTAATTTCTCTAGTATTGGGAGGAGGTTAGAATGATTTGGGATGTGTAAGAATGGCAAATGGCTAGGCTATTTATAGTTGAGCTTTAGGGACTAACTTATAAATAACCTAAAGTTTAGGGACCAAAAATCAATTTCCCCATTCCATATTTTCAACCTTTACTGCTGGAATTTTTCTCCATTTGCTGCACCTACCAAAATTGAAATTTTCCATTTTCAATTTTGGCTGCTCTTGATTTTCAACACAGACAAGAACTAGACCTCCAAGGACCAGACCAACAATAACAAAGACAAACTTCTGTTTCGACTTGATAGTAACAAAGTCGGATATTCCCACCATTTCCATTATCTCGACCCCGTTTAGAAATGCTGTTTGCACGGAAGAACTACTATCAGGCCCTATGGAGATGTTCATGAATCCTGAATCATCAGAATCAACCACAAAGTCGACATAAAATGGAGTTGCCAATTGCCCCGTTCTGTTATAAGGATTGATTTTCTGGCTCAAGCAGCAATCTATATAGAGAAGAAACTGGTAGTTGCTCAGTGAAGAACTAACAATGTTGCAGAAGTGAACCCGAACCAAGTGCCGGGCGTTTCGAGTTACATCATAGGACCATTTTACATTGAAGTTATTTGATTGTCTACTAGTATCTATATTCATCTCTTTGGCAGTCATATACAGGAGCTGGTGCAATAAATTTGTCAACCGGAGCCAAATAGTTAAGTTGAACTGCTAAACCTTGTTCGTTCTTTGCGGTGTGTGCTTCATACAGGTAACCGTCATCGGGAAGCCATGTTCTCAATAAAGTGTCGTTTATTGGTGAAAGAGTAGGGCCTCCGACATTAATCCTATGAATTGTATGTAAAGCTTGAGAGAGTATACCTTTGTTACCATTGCTATCTTCATCATTAATGAAGTCCGGAGGAGCCGGAAAGACCTCAATTGCGTTTACGAACGCGAAAGAAGATCCTTGAGGTACAAAGTTGATTGAAAAGCTACCTATAGGAATGCTTAAAATGAATTCTTTTACTACAGCAGTGTTGTTACTGTTTTGGACTGTGAAATTGTGTAAGAGCACGAAACCAGAAGCTGAAACATCAAAAACAGCAGCGGACATATTCATCGGACTGAAGAAATGAAGATGTACCATGTAAGAACCATTACTGTCGATTTCAAGCACCTAAGAAGACTTCTGCCCGAAAATTCTTGACGTTCAATACAGAGCTGATGGTGTCTTTGATGCCTGTTTGTTGTCAATGGCAAAACTCTTCTGTTTGGTAAAGGAGACAAGCCTGTTAGTGATTGCTTAGCTGTATTGATGACTGTATCGGGTTGTTAGAGTTGTTATTGCTGTTTGTATTTTGTTGAGCTGTTGAACCGACTGTTTGAGCCCATCAGTGGCCCTACGGTTCGGTTTATATTTGGGCTATATTAACCCACTTTTGGGTACTGGTTCTACAAGCTAGATTCCTACATTTTTTCTTTACCCTAAAAATCAATAATATCTTTTGATTGTCTTTTCCTCTTCACGAGGCTCAGCTTTTTCATCCCCTATTTCCAATATGGTATCAGAGGGTCAGGTTCCGGTCACCTCTACCGATTCCCCTTCCCCAGATTTCGACTCTTCGTCTCTCTTCTTGGCCAACAAAAATATATCCGTCCGTTTAGATGATGAAAATCTCCTTCTCTGGAAGCAACAAGTGATTCTTCTCATTCGTGGCTATGGCCTCGAACATTTTCTTGACGAATCCACTCCCATTCCGGCCAAACACACGACGTCTGCTACAGGCGATTCGATTCCTAACCCCCAGTATCTTGCGTTTCGAAAGCAAGACAATTCGCTTGCTTCATGGCTTCTCTCCACCATGAGTCCTGTTGTTTTGCCACAGTTGGTGGGTGCTGAAACCACTGCGGCTATCTGGTCCTCTGTTCTTTAATGGTATGCCCAGAAATCAACCACTAAAGTGATGCATCTCCACTGCCGGTTGCGGTCTATTAAGAAGGGTTCTCTTTCGATGCGCGCGTACGTGACTCGGATCAAGGAGATCTGTGATCTCTTGGCGGTTAGTGGCAGTAAAATCTCCGATGTCGAACAAGTTGCTACGATTCTCAATGGGCTCTCCGTTGAGTACGAACCGTTTGTCGCCGTCATCACCGGGAGCCGAGATCCTTTTACTCTGGAGGCGGCTGTTTCTTTTCTCATTGATGCTGAGATGCGTGTCACTGACACTCATCGTCTTCCGATTGGGATTAATTATGTTCATCATCGTGAGCAGTCTCCCCGGGTTGAGTCTGACTCCTCTGTCAACTCTTCCCCTTCTCAATCTGTTGGCTTGTCTCCGTCGATGTCCCCGTTTCGTGGTCGTGGACGGCCCCGTTTTGAATGTCAGATCTACGGCAAGCTTGGACATCTGGCCGACAGATGCTGGCACAGGTTTGATCAAGGGTTTAAGGGGACCGGTTCACGCTCGTCTTCTCCCTCTCAAATTCACTTTTCTCAGTTACCTGTTTTTGGTTCTGGTTCTGATTCGATTTCGTCTGAAACTTGTTATAATTCGTTTGTTCCTAAGTCTACAGGGTCCTCTGATGATTCTTTGCCCTCTGGTAATCCCTCGTCGGTTCAGATCAACACTCTTGTTGGTCCTAGTTCGGGGTCTGACTCAAAGTGGTATGTTGACTCTGGTGCTACGCACCATGTGACTTATGCACAACAGCAGGTGCAGGGTGCTCGACAGTTTGATGGTAAGGATCGTGTCTCCCTTGGTAACGGGGCACAACTTCCTATTTCTCATATTGGTCATTTGCATCTCTCGTCTGCTGATAGATCTTTATTACTGCGTAATATACTGTGTGTTCCAGATCTTACCAAAAATCTGATTTCTGTCTCTAAGTTTGCTCAAGATAATCTGGTGTATTTTGAATTTCATGCTAATTCCTATTTTGTGAAGGATGAGCATACTGGTTTGGTGCTTCTTGTGGGTGTGCAGCGTGATGGTCTTTATTGCTTTGATTCTGCGTTTCCCTCTCCTGCACCCTCTATTCTGCATACATCTGTTTCTTCTGATGCTGATTCATACTCTCTGTGGCATAGGCGTCTGGGTCATCCAGCTCCTAATGTTGTTCGTTTAGCTGTTAATAAGCATGTTGTACCTACTGCATCTAGTCTTTGTGTTGCTTGCCAATTAGGCAAGAGTCATCGTCTCCCTTTTCCCAATTCTTCTACTGTTTACAAGCATCCTTTTGAGCTTATTGAAATTGATGTTTGGGGCCCTGCCCATGTGCTGTCCTCTGGATTTCGTTTTTATGTTTCATTTGTTGATATGTACAGCAGAAACTGCTGGGTTTACCTTTTACATAATAAATCTGAAGTTTTACAAGCCTTTCGTTTATTTACTGCTTTGGTTCATAATCAATTTTCCTCTAAAATCTTAGCAGTGCAGACTGATGGAGGTGGGGAGTTCCATTTTCTGGAGGCCACCCTTGCCCACATGGGTATCCAACATAGGGTTACCTGCCCTTACACCTCCCAGCAGAATGGTGTTGTTGAGCGGCGTCATCGTCACATTACTGATACTGCTCTCACTCTGTTAGCTCAGGCTTCCATGCCTCTTCATTTTTGGTCGTTTGCAGTTTTAAGTGCTGCTTACTTAATTAATCGATTACCTTCTGTTACTTTGAATGGGCTATCTCCTTTTCAGCTCTTATATGGTACTCCTCCTAACTATGATTTTCTGCGTGTATTTGGTTGTCAATGTTTTCCTTGCATTCGTCCTTACAATCATCACAAGCTTGAGTTTCGTTCTTGTCCTGCTGTGTTTATTGGCTATTCACCTAAACATCATGGATATCAATGTCTAGATGTCAAAACAGGGAAGAATTTTGTCTCTCGTCATGTTCGTTTTAATGAGTCTATCTTTCCGTTTGCTGATTCTGATAGTTTTTCTTCTGTGCAGGTACCTCCATCTACAGTGCCATCCTTTCCCATGTCTTGTCGTTCTGCATTTACTGCACCCTTTCGTCCAGCATCTTTTTCCTTGCCTCCCTCTCCTGCGGCTTCCCCTTCCCCTGTACCTCCATCCAGTCTTACTCCTCCTCATCCTAATACTCCTGCGACATCTCCCCCTGTAACTCCTGTTGTTCCCTCACCCACTGTTCCTGGTGCCACTTCCCCTGAAGTGCCTGTTGATCCAGCTCTTGAATCTATTCCTTCTGCTTCCACTGAGCTTTTAGTTGATTCTTCAGTAAGTCCTGTTGATTCTTCTTGTCCCAATACTGACACTGCACTTTCTCCTTCTCAGGTTGTTCTCCCAGAGCATTTGGTCCCTATTGATCCTGTAGCTCATTGTGCTACTGTTTCTCTTGAAGTGGATTCTGTATCTGATCCTTTACATGCTCCTCTTGTGTGTGATTCATCAGGTAATCTTCATCATATGCGTACTCGCAGTAAGTCAGGTATTTTCAAACCTAAGCTCTTTCATTCTGCACTTACTTCCACTGCTGATCATGTCCCTCAATCTGTTCATGAAGCTTTGCTACATACTTCCTGGTTTCATGCTGTGCATACTGAATATGATGCTTTAATTGCTAATTCTACTTGGGAGCTTGTTCCACCCCCTACTGATAGGAAAATTATAGGTTGCAAATGGTTGTTTCGTATTAAACGTAATGCTGATGGTTCTATTAATAAGTATAAGGCTCGTTTAGTTGCTACGGGTTTTTCTCAGACCCCTGGTTGTGATTTCACTGATACCTATAGCCCTGTTATACGATTCTTTACTGTCAATATTTTGTTATCTCTGGCTGTGCATAACAAGTGGCAGGTTCATCAATTGGATGTTAACAACGCTTTCTTGAAGGGTGACCTTCAAGAGGATGTTTATATGGACCAGCCCCCTGACTTTGTTCGTACCACTTCTGATGGTGCACCTCTTGTTTGCAAACTCACCAAGGCGTTATATGGGCTTCGCCAGGCCCCTCGCAACTGGTTCTTGAAGCTTAAGGAACTTCTTGTCTCCTTAGGCTTTGTCAACTCCTCAGCTGATACCTCTCTTTTTGTTTTTCATTCGGATTCTGTAATTGTGTATGCTGCTGTTTATGTTGATGATATCCTGATGACTGGCAACTCAGAATCTCATATTGCCAGGTTCATCAATAGTCTAGACACTTCTTTTTCTATTAAGGACTTAGGCCAAGTTGAGTTCTTTTTGGGCCTTGAGGCTAGTAGGTCTTCTGCTGGTTTGTTTCTTGGACAACAAAAATATGTTTCTGAGTTGCTTGATAAGGTTCATCTCAGTACCTCTAAGCCCGTTGATACTCCTATGGTTAGTAGCCCGAAGCTCAGCAAAGTTGGTGGTGATCCATTTCGCAATGTTGCTCTATATCGAAGCATTGTTGGAGGCCTGCAATATGTTTGTCACACTCGGCCCGACATTGCGTTTGCCGTTAGCAAGGTTGCCCAGTTTATGCAGTCCCCTTCTGAACTACATTGGACTGCTGTTAAACGCATTCTGCGTTATCTTCGAGGGACTCTGGATTATGGTCTCTTCTTCTCTGCTACCTCGAGCATCCCTTCTGCCCTTGCTTCCTTTGCTGATGCTGATTGGGGCTGTGATGTTGATGATCGTCGCTCCATTTCAGGCTACTGTGTCTACTTTGGTGCTCATCTCGTCTCGTGGAGTTCCAAAAAGCAGAGAGTTGTTTCCCGTTCCACTGCCGAAGCTGAGTACCGTAGCTTAGCTGATTCAGCAGCTGAACTCATGTGGGTGTCTGCTGTTTTGAAGGACATGAAGATCTCAGTTGAGTCCACTCCTCAAATCTGGTGTGATAATACCAGTGCTGTCTCTATGGCTGCAAATCCCGTGCTGCATTCCAAGACGAAGCACGTTGACTTGGACCTTCATTTTGTACGAGAAAAGGTCATGGAACGCAAGATTGAAGTCAATTACATCCCTGCTGAGCACCAAGTTGCAGATGTTCTCACCAAGCCGCTTTCTACTGAAAAATTTCGTCTGTTTCGCTCCCGGCTGAGTTTGATTTCGAAGGCTGATTTTCAACAAGTTTAGAAACACGGGTGAATGTTAGTGATTGCTTAGCTGTATTGATGACTGTATCGGGTTGTTAGAGTTGTTATTGCTGTTTGTATTTTGTTGAGCTGTTGTAACAAACCGGCCCATCTTGAACCGACTGTTTGAGCCCATCAGTGGCCCTATAGTTCGGTTTATATTTGGGCTATATTAACCCACTTTTGGGTACTGGTTCTACAAGCTAGATTCCTACATTTTTTCTTTTACCCTAAAAATCAATAATAACTTTTGATTGTCTTTTCCTCTTCACGAGGCTCAGCTTTTTCATCCCCTATTTCCAATAAAGCCCAGAATTCATGTCACCAACATAAGTCTGAGAAGCAATGTTTAAGTTGATGTTGGATCCACAGTTGATGAAATACTTGTCTGGAAGAGTGTATGCTGAAGAGGGTAGTTGATATGATGAGAAGAAGACCAGAAAAAGGAGAAGAATTAAAGGTTGATGAATTTTACCCTCCATTGATTTGCAGTATTTTTGCAGAAAATTTTCTCTTTCACTCAGACTAATGACATTATGTGAACCAAAATGATTATCTGAAAGGTTGAAGACAAGTCAACATAAGGAATCCATAGACTCATGAACCAAAACAGGCTCAGAGAAAATTCTAGGCAATTTGCATTGGGATGTCAATTTAAGTTTGAAAATACATTTCAGTATATCAAAAATATAGTCTAACGTGCATTTTGGTGGAAATAATATGGTTGTAATCTTACTAATAATCGAGTGACATGTGTTATAATTTACCACGTATATTTATATAGCTGCAGTAATGGGGCTGTTTTGACCAAAAAGGGTTGGCATTGTTTGTCGCACACCATAGTTGAAGGGTATTTAAGCATATGTTTCTCATTCTCCAGTTTTGCAGCCTAATTGAGTAATTAAATACTTTTAGCTTCTCAACTTTTTGCTTACCATGGCTGCTTCAGGCAAGTGTTTGCCTTTCAATGGTACCGAGTACAGACATTCACAACGATCATTCAGAGTCCGGTTTTAGCTTTGTTGGTTTATGGAGTCACTTTTCGAAACCATGAAGTAAACCAGATAACACAACAAATACAGTTATACAAGTGAAAGAAAGCGAAGCGACAGCTTCTTGCAGCTCAGTTTATTTGAAACTACTCGAATTATGAGCAAAGCAGTGCACTAAGGAACTTTCTAAGGCTACTATATACGACGATATCTTCACCGAATGAATACACTACTAAGATACAGTTTTTTAGACAACAAAAGATACATTTCAACATCAATACAATTATAGAGTTGTAGCTAAGAAGACAAATTACCAGCTGAATTAGACTATCTGCCACCATCAATCCTCAGCTGGGAGAACACACCACTTTCTGTTGTGTCTGAACCATCATCCTTTTCCATGGGCACATCGCCCTTCTCGACTGGGTAATTGTTCGAAGGCAACCGCTGAAAAGGTCTCGATGACATGTTGAAAGAAGAATCGATGGCGCTGTCCTCGTGCGGCTCTCGGTGCACCGCAGTTTGCTGTAACTGCAATGTGTATTCCAAGTCCCAGCAGATGTCGAGCATTGCTGGCCTACTGTCTCCAGTTGGCCTCAGGCATTTCTCAACTATTTCACTGAATTTTCTCAATGAATTAGGATTGATCTGAGAAGCCATTGAAGGATCAACGATCTTTTCAAGTTCCCCTTTGTTTAACCAAATCATTCCCCACTCGGCTAAGTTTATCTCCTCCTTCCTATGTGAGTTAATGATAGCTGGTCTAGCGCAGAGCACTTCAAGGAGTACAACACCGAAAGAATAAACATCGGATTTTTCAGTAAACTGAAGGCATCTAAAATACTCGGGATCAAGATACCCGAAGCTGCCTTTGATGCCAGTGCTGAACCCATCTGGATCGAGAAGGCCGGATTTAGAAAGTCCGAAATCTGCAACTTTTGCCACATATTCTTCATCAAGCAAGATATTTGTGGACTTAACATCACGGTGAATGATTCCTCCATCCGAACCGGTGTGAAGATAATGAAGACCCTTTGCGGCACCAATACAAATTTCGAGCCTTTGCCTCCATGCCAGTAAAGATAATGAAGATGATTTCTCTGGATTCCCTTGCAACTTGTAAAGATGATCCCTGAGAGTCCCTTTCTCCATGAATTCATAAACCAGTATCATCTCGGACCCTTCATCACAATACCCAATCAGGGACACGAGATGGCGGTGTCGAATCTTGGATAGAATCATGACCTCCGTTTGGAATTCTGGGAGACCCTGACCATGTTTGGACTCACTTCTTTTGACTGCAACTTTGAGACCATTTCGCAGAGTCCCTTTATAGACTTTCCCAAACCCTCCTTCCCCAATCAAGAATTTAGCATCGAAGTTTTTGGTTGCCTCTAATATTTCAGCAAAAGGCATCTTTAACTTCAGGTTTAAGTTCGGAACAGGAGGGGGATTGCCTGATTTCGAGCTTACTCCGATATAAGGGCTTGCTCCTCCGAAAGGAAGGGTACCGTATGAAGCCATTGGTTCCAAAGCTTTAGCTTTTCTTCGTTTCTTAAACAACAAGAAAGCCACCAACAAGGTACAGCAGATAACAACAAACCCAGCGACAGAACCAACAATGATATACACTAAATTGTTCCTCTTTGACCCACTAATCTCTATCTCCAGTCCTGGTTCAGTGATGAACTCCATGATCTCGAGTCCATTAAGGTAAGCAAAGTTTTCCACCGTTGAGTTCGCCCAAGCAACAACACCAACACTAATGAAATCAGATTCATTCGAGTCCACCACGAAATCCAAATAGAATGGAGCCGCCATGTCGATAGTATACAGGTAAGGATTGATTTGTTGGGTGAAGTTATTGTATATAAAGAGACCGAATTGGACTAAATTGGCTGATGTACTAATAATGTCGCAGAAATGGACTCGAACAAAATGTTGGGCATTCTTACTGACATTGAAATGCCAAGTAATGTTGAGAGAATTTGACGACTGATTACCACTTAGGTTTACTTCTTTGCAAGTCCTATAGACACCGTCTGGGATAAAGTTTTGAGAAGCTGCATTATAGATTTCATTATCTAGTAGATATTGATCATCATAAACTAGCCTACCAGTCTGTTGATAAGAGCAATTTGTTGCCCAATTTCCAACAACCATGTAGTCGGTATCAGCCACCCATTCTGATGCAACCACCGTTGGGTCACTAATGGATTGGGGTTGGCCTCCAAAAGCAACTCTATGAACTGTTCTAAGCAACTGAGAGGGCAAACCCTGGTAAAGACCCATACTTCCTGCAGGACTCAGATGAGTTCGATTATCCTTGAGATTTGGAACATGGAAAACTTCTATGGCGTTCACAAAGGCCAAAGATTGGTTTGCAGGGATGAAGTTGATTTTGAACTTGGATGAAGTTATAGGCACGAAGAAATCCTTAATCACAGGGAAAGAAGTAGTGTTTCCGACACTGAAATCGGATAACAGAGACTTACTTGAAGCTGTAACATTGAACAAGGCATCCCCTAGATTAGCAAAAGGAAAGAAATGGAGGCGTACCACATGTAAGCCTCTGTCACTGATGTCGTCAAGTTCATAGGAAAAAGGATCACTTGAAAACCTTGCTGTTTGGTAAAGAACCGAGCTTGATGATGACTGCTGGTTTGTTGTGTCTGTGATCGGTCTGCCACTGGCAACAGAGAAGGAGTTTGGGTTTTCGTCACCGACAAATTTCCTACCTCCTTGTTGTGTCTCGGGAGAATCCGACCCACAGTTGATGTAGTATTTATCTGGGAAAACATAGGGTGCTGAGAGGACCAAAACAGGGTACAACTGAAGAAGAAGAAACAAAGGCAGATTTCCCATTGCAATCTCAGGGCGGCTAAGAACCAGGTTTAGTGAGCGACAACAATGGCTAAAAAGGAAGACTTTGGTTAACGATCTGACTAGGATTCATGTTGTGTGGGATACATTTGACTTGAAAAGATAAAAAGGGATTCAGGTCCTCTAATATTGCCAAGCGAAATGGTTTTGTGCAGAGGAAATATCTATTATTTCTGGACATGTCAATTCTGATCACGGCATTAAGTTTTCCCACCTTGTCCTAAAGAACCTATCTTTCTTGACTTTTCTTTGGTTCAAGTTCAACAGCAGTGAGATAGTTAGTTGACAATGAATTTATTTATTAATCACGGGGTTTGCTGGTTTCTTGTCGTTTTTAAACAATGACTTCATAGATTTCTTGCAGCCTTCGATTTAAGGAGTAATTCATTGCATTTAGCCAGTAAAAATTTTACTCATTCTACTCTCAGTTGAAAATTTGGAACCCAAATCTCACTCGTCTGATTCTTCCTCTAGTTGTGGTCATTGAACATGCTCTTCAAGTAGCGGACCAGAACCTTAGGTTAGGAGGCAAACTTATTAAATTTTAGAGTGGACGAATTTGTTAAATTTTAAAGAGTAAAAATAGATTTTTAATAAAAATACATAAAAAATTTAAAAATCTAAATTATATATGAAATTTAAATTTTAATAGATTTTCCAACTTTTTATCATGTTTATATTCTTAATTAGTTTTTATAAGTTTTTCAAATGTTTTTGGAGCCATGACTAAATTGATACAATGTATAAAGATTAAGGGGTTTTTTTAAGGTAAAAGGTCAAAAATAACCCTCAATATTTTACATTTTGGTCATTTTAGCCCTATCCTTTTTGTGCAAACAACCACCTAACGTTTCATTTTTCGTTTAAATTTCACCATTGTTTGATGAAAACCGTTAGTCAACTATCCGACAACGCCTGTGGCTGAGGTGGCATGTCTGCAGGGCATGAGGAGATGACGTGGCATTGTCACGCGACATTTTTGCTAATGTGGCATTTTTAAAAAATGAAAAAAAATAATTAATTATTTTTAAATATTTTTAACCAATCGCCACATTAACAAAGTGCCACGTGGCAGTGTCAGGTCATCTCCCCATACCTTGCAAACATGCCATGTCAACCCCAGGCATTGACTGTTAGTTGACTAACAGTTTTCATCCAAGAATGGTGCAATTTGAACGAAAAATAAAACGTTAGGTGGTTGTTTGTAAAAAAAAAAAGATAGGACTAAAATGACCAAAAGGTAAAACATTGGGGCTA
This sequence comes from Hibiscus trionum, assembly GCA_030270665.1. Classification (NCBI taxonomy): domain Eukaryota; kingdom Viridiplantae; phylum Streptophyta; class Magnoliopsida; order Malvales; family Malvaceae; genus Hibiscus; species Hibiscus trionum. Next base: position 23,547,013 of record BSYR01000006.1, on the reverse strand, counting down.
TTTTTGACCTTCTACATCTTTTAAAATAAGGATCAAATTAAAACAATGTATAAATATTAAAATTAAATTTATTATTATACCGGTTTTAAAAACCATCACATCTTATTTTCGTTAAATCATTTAACGGCGGGTGACAAAAATCTACAAATGAAATGACTATTTCATAACTTCTTATAGTAAAATGATTATAAGATAAAACACTAATAATCGGATGATTATTTGTATAATCTAATCAATTCCAGAAAGGCCATTAGCCCTAAACATTTTATCATTTAGGAGAAAGTTAAAATGTGATGGAATGTTGCAGGTGGGAAATCCCCAAACCTACCGCAAAGCAGAAGAAGCATAAGTTAAAATGAGAATATGATATAAATTTGTAGTGTAGTGGTGTTTAATTAAATTATACAACAGTGGTTGTGGAAGGTCGTCCATGGAATTATACAATGCAATGCATCGGTTGTTGTAGTGGTGGGACGGTGAGATTATAAAATAAGGAGGGGCATCATGAAAGCGACTTTCGAATAAATATACGTATTTATATATTTAAGCACTTACGCCACCATTTTTTTTCCTTCTCCATTGGGTTGTTGTACTTATAGTTATAGATTAAACCGGTGAATAAATTAAATCATCGAGAGAAAGAAATAATTTATTTTGTATTTTATGTTCATATTTAAAATTTATGATTTTCTCTTAATAATAAAATTGGAAGTTTTTTTTATTTTTTTCCTTTTAGATTAAGTGGAGAGGTAAATACATTCCCAAAGTAAATGTAGTGGTTTACGACCATAAGAGATTAAAAAATATATTTTTATTAATTTATAAAAATACAAATTAAAACTTTTTTAACGAGTCTCTTCTTTTTATACTTTCAAAAAAAAGGTCAACTCGGCCTGAAACATTACATAATTTTTCATATCATAAAAAATTTCACATGATAAAAAAAATACACATTACAAAATATTATATAAAAATAAAGATAAAGAATTGTCAAGTTTTTACAACCCATTATAAATGATTAAAAAGTTTAAATTAGAATACATAATACTAGTTATAAAATTAAAATAGATAAAAGCGTAAGTCAAGTATATAAAAGAATAGTCAACGTGTTACAAGTATTATAAATGTTTAAAAATATCTAATTGGAATATATAGAAGTATTTGTAAAATTAATATATGTCCCATTTTACATCCGAATAAAAAATTATCGCCATATTTGGTAAAGAGAGCTTTGAGCCAAAATTAAAAGTTTGAGTTAAAATTTGAGGTTTGACCAGTCAAATCTGTTAATTTAAATATTTGGTAAAAAGTGGATTGAGATAAAACCTCTAATTTTGAAAAAATTGTTAATAAGAGCTTTTTGAAATTAGATGTTTTGACATAAAGATTCTTTTATCCTTAACAATTATAAAAAGGGTAAAGTATGTCAGGTAACACCGAACTATAGGGTGTGACCTGTTTTTAACATCAACCTTTTAATTGGTCCAAACTTACCACCGAACTTTATTTTTCGACTCGTTTATACCACCCTGCCGTTAAATCGTTAACGCCGTGATGACATGGACGCTGCACCAAAACGACGTCGTTTTGGTGCCGCTATTTTGATAATAAATGACCCAAAACGACGTCGTTTTGCTAACAAAAATATATGAAATTGTGCACTCAATGAGATTCGAACCTAAAACCTTAAGCATCAAAGACAAACATCTTAACCACCAAGCCAACCTAATATCTTTGAATTAGTTTTAGCACAAATAATATATATTCCCAACTGTAGTTTGTCATATAAATATATTATTTCTAATATAAAAATATTCAAATATTGTTATTAATAATATTAAATAGATAAATATATTATTATAAAAACTAAATGACTAATTTTCAAAACAAAATTTGTTTAAAAAATCTAAAATTCGACAAAACTTAATCCCTAAACTCATAAATCCTAACCCTAAACTATAAACTTTAAACCCTAAAATTTTATTCATAAACAAATAATATTAAAATATATAAACAAATAATATATTATTATAAAAACTAAAAATCTTATTTAAAAAATATAAAAAAATTTAATATTTACGAAAAAACCCAAAAATTCACCAAAATCTTAAAGATTTGGAGTTTAGGGTTTAGGTTTTAGGGTTTAAGATTTTGGTGAATTTTTGGGTCTTTTCGTAAATTTTAAAATTTTTATATATTTTAAATAATTTTTTTAGTTTTTATAATAATATATTATTTGTTTATATATTTTAATATTACTTGTTTATGAATAAAATTTTAGGGTTTAAAGTTTATAGTTTAGGGTTTAGGGTTTATGAGTTTAGGGATTAAGTTTTGTCGAATTTTAAATTTTTTAAATAAATTTTGTTTTGAAAATTAGTCTTTTAGTTTTTATAATAATATATTTATCTATTTATATATTTAATATTATTAATAACAATATTTAAATATTTTTATATTAGAAATAATATATTTATATGACAAACTACAGTTGGGAATATATATTATTTGTGCTAAAACTAATTCAAAGATATTAGGTTGGCTTGGTGGTTAAGATGTTTGTCTTTGATGTTTAAGGTCTTAGGTTCGAATCCCATTGAGTGCACAATTTCATATATTTTCGTTAGCAAAACGGCGTCGTTTTGGGTCATTTATTATCAAAATAGCGGCACCAAAACGACGCCGTTTTGGTGCAACGTCCATGTCATCACGGCGTTAACGATTTAACGGCAGGGTGGTATAAACGAGTCGAAAAATAAAGTTTGGTGGTAAGTTTGGACCAATTGAAAGGTTGATGTTAAAAACAGGTCACACCCTATAGTTCGGTGTTACCTGGCATACTTTACCCTTATAAAAAATCTTCAAATAACTTAAATTTAACCATTTCTATTTTAATTCTTCAACCTCACGTATTTACGTTGTGACATTTGTAAACTAATCTCTTTTGTTTTTTCTTTTTATTCTCACACATTTAAATTTGTATTTAAATTTAATAATCAATTAAATCATATTAAAATAATTATATAAATAATAAATTAATATATAAATCCTTCAAATATGCTTAGTAATGTTATATTAAAAAATGTTTTTCATAATCTAATTAATATTGATAGATTTAAAATATTGACAACTAATAAACTATTCAAATAAGTATAAAATATAATCACGTCCTTATATGTCATTTTGTTTGTTTAAATAATCAAACAGCTATCAGTTAATTTTACCAAACACTTTTATACAATCAGCTAATACAATTGGCTAGTCAAATTAGTTAATGCAATCAGCTATCAGCTAATGTAATTTGTTACCAGCTATCATATATCCACTAATTAAAAAATGAAGAATTAATGTTTTGATATAATAATTGAAAAATGTTTTTGAACTTGTTTGAATATTTTGAAAATTTATTTAAAGTCTAAACAACTTGAAAATATGTTTGAAATGGTTTCATAGGTTTTTAACATGTTTAAAACGTTTTTTAAATGGCCAAAATATCATTTTTACAAGGCCTGTATCGATACACCTTGATCTGTATTGATACCACCATTTCCAGTAAGCAAAACCCAGATGCAGGGCTAGTGGTATCGAAACCACCTTGCTGGTATCGAAATCAGCCTGACTTTTTCAGCCTCCAACGGCTATTTTCATAATAGGATTGTATCGATACGCCCACGCAAGTATCGATACCGAAGGCACCAGAAGTAGAAATTTTACATGAAAATCAGTCTCCAACAGCTCCAAACTATCCCTAACGGCTAGTAACGACCATAAGTTCATTTCAATCAATAAAAGGAAGGCTAGAACACTTGAAGATGGTCAGAGACAACATCCAAGCAACATGATCAAGAGAATAGAGTATAAATCTTTATTTTATTATTCTCTTGTACATAGTCTTTAGAGAGAGTGCTAAATTGTAAATCCTTGTACTCTTGTGAGCTTAAGTTGTGTAAATACCCACCTTGTGAGGTATTAAGCTCACCCAAATTAATCTCTTGTAAAAGGAGATGTTCTAGTTTAGTCTTAGACAAAAACTAGAGTTGGTTCTATCTTAACCAAGTCCAAAAGATAGGGTTGTAACGGTTTCCTTCTAAGCCGGGAAAAGGGGACGAATTTCTTGTTGAGTGAATTGGGAAATCTTTAGTGGTGTGTTAAGGTAGTGGATGTAGGTGCTTAGTTAATAGCCTGAAGCACTCTAAAATCATTGTGTCACTTGTCTACCTTTATTTCGATTTTAGCCAATTCAACCACCAAACATTTACAACCCTTCTTGACGGTTTCGGTGATCGATTCGAGCATGCTATAAACCCAACAAAAAACATGGCCACTATAAAATTTGTTACTTAATATAAATTATATATTTTTTATTAAATAAAGAAGTATTATATTTCCATAATGAGATTCAAACTCATGCAAAATGGGATAAGATGAGACCCTTAGTTATTAGATCAATTCATGAATCTCACTTAATATAAATTATGTTATAAATTTAAACTCGAACTCCAATATACAAACTATATAAAAAACTTAATCGAGCTAATATCAAATCATTCATGTTGTAATCTAATATATACAATCATAATATGAAAAGTTGTCCCAAGTTTTGAAATGCTTTTGTTGAAATTTTGATATCAATAAAAAGATAATGGAAAGAAATAGAGTAAAAAACGAGAATATATGGATCCGTCATAAGGTGTTTAAAGTATGGATAAATATTATACACATGCGGTGAAAACTGAAAGTTTCTACAAGCGCCTTAGTTTTAGGGTATAGGGAGTTAGTTTAAGGAATAAGGTTTAGGGGTCTAGGTACAGGGGTTAGAATTTAGGAATAGTTGTTCCAATTCAAGGTTTAGGGTTATAATTTAGGGTTTATAGGTTAAAACCTAAATCCTCACCATATTACCCTAAAACTAAACCCTAACCTATAAACCCTAAATTATAACCTTAAACCTTAAATTGAAATAACTATCCCTAAATTCTAAACCCCTACACCTAAACCTCTAAACCATATACCCTAAACTAACTCCCTATACCCTAAAAATAAGGCGCTTGTGCAAACTTTCAGTTTCCACCGCTAGTGTATAGGATATTAATCCTCAAAGTATTACATACATTTATTTTTACATGATAAAAATTTCACCAGCTAATCAAGTATTAATTGAGTTGTTAAAAAATAATATATATATATATATATATATATATATATATATTCTATTTAACGGTCTGTATTTGATTTATTGGTCAATTAATTTAGATTAAATTTTGTAAAACTCAATATGAGATGACCCTCTTAATCTAATTTTATTCATTCACAACATCGAGATTCGAATCCATAACCTTACTTAAGGGACATAACGCCTTATCCGCAAAACCAACTGATTGTTGGTTAAACAATAATCTTTAAATATTAATTATGATTATTATAATAGTGGTATCCTCTCATATAATCTTTAAATAAAAAATTAAGAATCATTAAATAAAAAATAAAAGTCATATTTTAATAATTGAATACATAAATAATATATTTAAATGCAAATAATTTATCATAATATCCACGATAATTTGTTGAATAAATTTTGATTAATATTTTTATATAAAATATTCTCTCACTTGTAATATAGATACGGTAAATTCTAATGTGCGAGTTTAAACTCAAACTTAATATTTAAATTACATATTAAAAAAAAAACTTTGTTGGGCTTAAATTGAAAGATTCAATTTTACCTTGTTCTGCTCTTTTCAAGTTCCTTTGTACTTTTATAAATGTTTTGTTTGTATCTTCGATAAAAGTAATCGGTATTTATTAAAAAAAAAAGCTTCGAGATGCTTATTTTTGACACTTTTCAATTAAAATTTTGAGACCATTCTTTGAAAGACAAGTAAACAATGTCAATTTATATTTGTGGAGGCTAATTTAATAATTTAGTACGTAAAAAAATTGAGAAAAATGAAAAGAAAGAAAGGAAACGGAGAAGAAATGTACGTATTCGTGTTATTATAAAATTTTAGTTTAATTAAAGCATTAAAAATATTTTTATATGTTTCTAGTTTTTTTTATCGAATTATATGTTACTAGTCTGTTCTTATTTACGATATTATTTATTATTTTCTTGAAATATATGTAAACTATAGTCATATATTTTTAAAAAATGTGTAAATTGGTCAATTTAAAAAAATATAAAAAATTGGGTTCTAAAAGTTTAAAATTTTTCCAAAACGATAAATTCACAATATTAAATAAATAATTATCAAATTAAAGTCACCATACTAAACATATTGTTTATTTTTTTTGAAAGAGTTTTCAAGGTATATATAGTATTGATATTTCAAAAAAAAGTATATATAGTATTGGATTTATTAGTTATAATTTAAAATTTTGCTATATTGCCAACAATTTTTTTTTTTGATTAAATAAGGGGAAAAAACACCATGACGAGCCTCATTAAAAACCTCCCTAACCTAGATGGAGGAAAAGAGTACTCGCCGTAGCATTACATCAGTACAAGGTGAAAAGAAAAAAAAAACATTAACCCTACACCGGTAAATCATCATGTAACAACCTCAACACCGCATCAGGCGGAGAACTAAAGTACTACGCTTCATATCCTTGCCATGGTCCCAACTTAGCCAATGCATCGGCAACATGGTTAGCCTCATGACAAACATGACGAAATTCACATATCCGAAATTGAGGAATTAACGCACGGATCGCACACACCATCGATGACGGACTGCCCTTAGCATTACCTTTACCCAACGTACGAATTGCCTCCAAACAATCCGATTCCACGATAACCACGTCAACATTGCAATGCAAAGCATATAACAACCCTTCATAAATCGCCCAATATTCCGCATCAATCGCGCGACACCTACCAACAAATTTCGAAAAACCACCACCCCACATGCCCATATTGTCACGGAGAGCGCCTCCACATGACGCCAAGCTAGATCCACTGTCACAAGCTCCATCAACATTAAGCTTCCAACCGCCCTGTGACGGTGGCATCCAACGCCTAGAAACCTGGCACTTAGGCAGTGCGTGACCCTACAATGATCGATTGCTCGACAAAGCCCGCAGGGTTTCTTGAACCAGCCCCCTGCTGTTCATGAGGAGCACATCTGTTCCCCGTGCTTCATTGCGAAAAACTACACTGTTGCGCACCGTCCACAGCTGCCACAGCACAGCCCTGAACATCAGGTCCCAACGTTCCATTCCTCCCCAAGCAGCATCAGCGTCATGTTGCAAATTCGCCATTACCCAATCCATTATCGAACCGCTGATAAACCGCCCCAAATGTGCAGACGGAACCAGCTCCTTCCACACCGACTGTGCTGTCGAACAACGGCGTAAAATATGGTCAACGTCCTCTTCACTTGCCCCACACGTTAAACACGTAGCCTCCTCCGTCATATTACGTCGAACACGCTCGCAATTAGTCAAAAGTTTCCCCTTGCACACCAACCAAAGGAAGCACTTGATACGTTGCGGACCTTGAAACTTTTGCAACAAGCGCCATACATCATGCCGTGGAGCCTCACCATGCGACTGATTCGCATCATACGCGGACTTGACCGTGAAGGCCAAATTATCAGCCCATCTCCATCCCGGCGAATCAGCAATGCTACCGTCAACCGGGGCTCGAACGGCCATAATTTGGTCGAGCACCTCCTCCTCAAAATAGTGTTGAAATTGTCCAATATCCCAACGTCCGTCATTCAAACACATTTCCTTAAGAGGCAAAAAATCATCCGAAATAATATCCGGTTCCATCGCAACTAACCCAAGTGGACCAACTCCACGCACCCAATGATCGCGCCAAAAATCAATGGATTCACCGTCACCAACACGCCATATTACTCCCTCCCGGACCTCTTACCAAATCGCCGATACACCGCGCCATAAATGTGAACTATTACTTCGAGTAATAGATTCTGGCACAATCTCAATACACTTATATTTAGCTCGTAAGAAACGCACTCAAAGCTGTCTCCGTTTCGCAATCAAATTGAAACCAATCTTCATTAAAAAAACGGCATTTTGATCTTTTAGCTTTTTGAATCCTAGCCCACCAAACTCAATCGGTGTACATAATTCATTCCAAGTAACCAAATGCACACCTTTCCTATCCGCACAACTGCCCCAAATAAAATTGCGAATCAACTTCTCAATTTCCTCACACACCCCTATAGGAAGTTTTGTTGATTGCATCGCATAATAAGGAATTGTCGACAACACCGCCTTAGCAAGCGTTATCCGACCCGCAAAAGATAAGTATTTAGCTTTTCATCCTGATAACCTATCCCGCACTTTCTAAACAAGGTAAGAATAAGTTGCTCTAGTAACCCGTCGATGCAGCATTGGAACCCCAAGATAACGTCCAAGATTAGAAACCTCAGAGAAGCCCAACACCCTGCTCAAATCGTGCCGAATCTCACTCGACACATTCCTCGAGAAAAAAATACTCGACTTCTGTACATTCACTTTGAGGCCCGAAAATTTACAAAACTCAACCAAAACATCCCGAATTTCGTCTAACTGTTCTATGGAAGCTTCCGCAAACAGAACCATGTCATCCGCAAACATTAAGTGGGAAATAACTGGGCTGCGCCGCGAGGTACTAAAGCCTTTCCATCGGCCCGAAGTCACTCTCTGATTAATCTCCTGACTCAGTCTTTCCATACAAAGAACGAATAAATACGGAGAAATAGGATCACCCTGGCGGATTCCTCGCGATGGCGAAAAGGTATCAGTTAACGAACCATTCCAGCTAATCTGCGTCGAAACACTAGAAACACATTTCAAGATCAACTCACATAAGATATCGGGAAGGCCAACATCATGCAATGTATCGGCAATAAAACCTCACTCCAATCTATCATAAGCCTTCTCTAAATCAATCTTTAGCGCCATCCATCCACACTTTCCGGATTTCTTATTCATAGAGTGCATAATTTCCTGAGCGATTATAATATTATCAGATATCGCACGCCCAGGCACAAAACTAGTTTGGCTTTCCGAAATCCAATCTGATAGAAATTGCTTGATCCGATTAACTACCACCTTAGTAATTGCTTTGTAAATCACAGTGCAGAGGCTGATAGGCCTTAACTGACTCATTGTTTCAGGCGAAGCAACCTTAGGAATCAGGACCATAATCGTTCGATTAACCTCTATCGGAAATGGCTCCCTAGAAAAAATATTTCGGATACACCGACAAACACTATCTCCCACAACATCCCAATTGCGCTGATAAAAGGCCGCGTGTAAACCATCAATACCAGGAGCCTTCCAAGGATCCATATCAAAAATAGCAGTTCGAATCTCCACATCCGTAACATTCCCGCCTAACGCCCGCAATGTATTGTCGCATACCCTGGGGAACAATCCGCGGATATGGTACCGCCCCTGACAACTAGCATCAGCTGTGAATAATTGCTTGTAGAACTCAATAGCTTCAGCTTGCAAAACCCTCTGATCCGTGATCCAAAACCCAGTACTCGATTTCAATCCCCCAATCATATTAGCTCTTCGGCGTGCCATTGTCGATGCGTGGAAAAAACAGGTATTTTTATCACCCGATAGAATCTATTGGCTGCGCGATTTCTGGTACCATAAGGACTCCTCCTGCTCAAGAATAACATCAATCTCACTGCGCAATTGACTCATCAAATCAATCAGAAACTCCGATTGTGATCGTTGCAACGATTTTTCAATACCCCTAAGTCGCGCCAAAAGTCTCCTTTTCTTCTTCCCAATATGACCAAAAACATCCATATTCCACTGCTTGACAGCATCCTGAAAATTCTGCGCATTAACAATCACAGAAGACTCACCATCCCAAACAGACTCAAGGAGACCCCGAAAATCTGGATGATCCTACCAAGCCGCTAGGAACCGAAAAGGTCGTTCCAAATTCGAAGTCAAAACACCTTTGGGCTTAAGAAGAAGAGGACAATGATCACTCCCTACACGATCCAAATGAACCACAATCGACAACGGATACTCCCCAAACCAAGCACAGTTCGCCAAACACCGATCCAAACGCTGATACAAATTACCCCTACACCAAGTAAAAGCATCTCCTTTGTAATCAATTTCCGTCAGTTCAGTATTGTCAATAAACTCCTGAAAAAGAGAACTAGTACCCAAAGCCTCACTCGAACCACCACAACGCTCCTCCTTACGGAGAATCGCATTAAAATCACCCCCTAAAACCCATGGGGTCTCAACTCCAGGATTAAGTTGTATCAGTTTATCCCACAAATGCCGCCTAATACAAGCATTAGGGCTCGCATAAACTGCTGTAAAATAAATCCACTGTGTAGACCTCACCTCACGGGCCTTCCCATGAACAAACTAATTACACACATATAAGACCTCAACCTCCACATCGTCCCGCCACAAGATCCAAACACCACCACTGAAGCCACGAGCTTCAACACGAAAGGAATTTTGAAAACCAAAACTCCGAATGACCCTATCAGCCTCACCATAACTCACCCTTGGCTCAAACAAAGCTACCACCTGCGGATTATTTGATCTAACAAAATTTCTAAAATGACGCCGGAATTCCGCACTACCAGCGCCCTGAGTATTCCAAAACATAATATTCATTAAAAAATAATGAAAAAAGAACCAAACAAGGAAGAATCTTACTGAGACGGCGGAATATTTTCCTTCCCGACATCAACACCGTGCCCACCAACCTGAGCACTATCAAGGCTCATAGCTTGATTTAGCCCATTCGCCTCCACCCGTTCATGAATTTGCCTCGTGTCTTGTAATTTATCAAGTTTCGTAAAGAGCGAAGACACCCATTCTGTGAGCACAGGACGTGGTGGAACCCTTGTCTCTGACTTCTTCGAAACTTTTAAACTCTTCCGTTGCACAACGGATAAAGTACTGCTACCTTTACCCGAATTCACCCTAGCACGAAGCCGTGACGTAGATTTAAAATCACTCCTCCCTTCCCTAATCGAGATAGCCCTGTGTGAACCCGACGCAATCCCTGGCGTATGCGGTATCGCTTGTGTCTCGACACCCACTACGGACGGAACCACCACCGGCATCTGATTCCCCACACGACCAGCCTCAGCACCGTTCGTAACCCCTTGCAGCACATACTGCTGTGCACCATCCGCACCCCCCTCCACAACAACGCTTTTCCCCTTGTCCCCATCACGTGTATTAATAGGCACACTCTCCCGTCCAACACTACGCCCGCCACTACTGCCAAGAGCCTCACTCCCCTCCTTGCGCACCCCACTGCCCGTCGAGCGGGCCTTAGTAGTATCCTTCGAACTAACCCCAGCAACAGGTCCCAAACTGTGCTGTATCCCCTTAACACCCCCACGTGCATTATCTCGCACATTCCCATGTTGCATAGTCCCTCCCTTATCACCCGGTATATTATCACTCGCCACAGGTTCCTCATGAACATCTTGTAGTACCCCAAACCTAGATCCTCCACCATCCACACGGCCCCCACCTCCTTTAGTCCCAACCGCCCGAGGTGCCCGCCGCCGGTTCCTCTCCACAATCATCCATGGGCCAAACAGCTCCTCCCTTGATACCTCAACCGTGGACTGTTGCACCATATTATCACTAGCCGAACGTTGCACTCCATCCACGGTACTATCATTATGATCATCCGTACAAAATTCCATAGAATGTCCATACTTTCCACATTTAAAACAAATTAAATGAAGCCCCTCATACTGTAATCTATCTTAATAACACGACCAATAACTTCCGCAATCCTTCTGAACAGTGCTTTCGTATAATATCTATATGGGAGACCCGGTAAACGTATCCAAACCACGACTTGAGATGGATGTTTTTCCGCGGTCGAAAAATTCCTGCACCATGGTTGCACTGTCAAGTAGTATCCGAACAAAGTCCATGGACCACCCGTTAACACCTTCGTATAATCCTCAATCGATTCAAATTTCACCAGGAAATAATTATTGTCTAGGTCAATAACCTGAAAATTCTTCTCTGTTTTCCAAATCGCGTGCACCCGATTAACCAAAGTCCTAAACCCTATCGCCCTTCCCAGAGGCCAAAGAATAATGGTTGTTTGCATACTGTCATCAATACGTGCATGGATTCTCTCCGAGAAAGAGATGCGAGGAAAAAGACCACTACGATCGACGACAAAGTCCGTATCCAGAACTTCAAACCCCTCATCGGCTACACCAACGCTGGCACTACCCCCTTCACCGATGATGCCGCCACCATAGTCGCATATGTTTTCCTCGCACATTCAACCCCTCCATGTTCAGTCCCTAAGCCTGTCGCCGCCGGTTGCTCAACTCCATCGCCCATCATATCTACGTCGACCACTCCATGCACCTCAGCACTATCGTTTGTTTTCTGCAGTACCGGCTGAGTTTCCAAAGCCATTGGAGACTCTTGCCGTTCCAACGCCGTCGGACCAGAGACATCAGCGACCGCTCCCGGTGGCTGGCCGCTGGAGTCATTGTAGAGCCTTGCCGTCGTCAAGTTCCGGAAAAGTCGGAGGAAAAGTAATACTCATCTTAGGGTTTTTTATCCATATTGCCAACAATTTTTTAATTATTTTAAAAAAAATAAATTTTATAAATTTATTCCAATTAAATCCATACATTTCATTAGAGGTGGCAAACGGGTCGTTTGGATCGGGTCACTTCGGGTCAGGTTGATTTTCGGTTCGAGTTGCTTTTTATTTAGGTTTGATTCGATCAGATCGGGTCTGATTCAGATTTAGTTCCGGTCTATGTTATTTCAGATCTGGTCAGGTTAATATTAGATCGGTTGATTTTCGGGTTGAGTCAATATCGGATTAGTTGACTTTCCGGGTCGGGTCAATGTCGGATTTGTTGTTTTTTGGGTCGGGTTAATATCAGATCGATCGACTTTCAATTTTGGTCAATATATGAATATGATCTTTTAAAGGAGAAAAAATAATATTAAACTATTACTAAATATAGTTGTTAATTAGTAATATAACATAAAATAAGAATAAAACATACATATTTGAGGAAATTAAATTCGGGTTGCTTTTGGTTTGGGTTGTTTTCGGTTTCGGTTAATTTCGATTTAGGTTGATTTTCGGTTTAACTAAATTCGGTTTGATTTTGGTTCGTATTCGGGTCAAATTTAAACCATCATATTCGAATCTATATCAGATTTCCGGTCGAGTAAATTAATTCAGATCTCGAGTTTTGGGTCAAATTTACCAGGTCTACATTTCATTTAGCTCGACTTAATTAAGTAATAATCAAATTAAATAAAACATAGCATCTCGATTAATTTAAATTTTTTATTCTATTTGATTCGACTCGATCCGATACTTACACCTACCTCGTCGTTCTAGAATCCTAGTCTGAAACCTAGAAATTGATAGATGCTGAAGCCGAAAATGTTAATGTAAGCAGTATTTGTAGCCCATAGTTTTGATTTTTATATTCGGTCTATATTTATTAAGGTGGCCGACCCATTTCACCAACCAGACTCGTTATTCTTTCGTACAATCTAACAGCAACAAGGGTAAAAGAAAAAACCAAGATCAAGATGGTGGGTCAATGGACGGCGACTAAACCGAGCCGAAGCGATGAAGTTCTGGACGCTGATCAACAGCACCAAATCACCAGTCAAGTCAGAGCTCAGTTCGATTCGATGGTCCCAAAACGACCCACCAAACCCAACAGGAGTGAACCGGATTCAGCACCAACCACCGTCTCCAATCTCCCTTCAGACGTCGACCGAACCATACCCGAGCTCCACAAGTTACGATCCCTTCAATCTCAGTCCCATGTACGCACAATCCCTTAAAGTTTGATGTTTTTTTTAGATTCTTTATTACCCTTTCTTTTTTGGGCCCCTTTGTTTCATTTCTGTATTCTGATTTCATAGGTGAAGATTTCAGAGGGGGGAATTACAGTGGAACAAGATGAATTTGTGGAGACAGAATATTACAGGGAGATGAATTCCGTTGGCAAAGAGCATCACACGGTTTCTTTTTATTTTTGTTTATTTATTTGTCTTCACCTTTTATCTTCTTAGTTCTTACAGTGATGTTGTTTTGTCTGAACCCTGAAGTGTTTTGTGTCTTATTGATGATAGACAGGAAGTGGGTTTATAAGAGTGATGAAAGAAGGAGCTGAAGCAAATGAATATGATATTCAACTGGGAAATGGCATTGGCCGGGGTGGTGGGACTTCAGCCAACAAGCCACTTTTCAAAAGCAACCCAGCAACAAATGACTGGATTCCCACCCTTGAACAAGATCAGGTATTCATTTAGGCCTTATTCTTAATTTCTTAACTAAAAGGATCATTTGTTCAATGATCGTGTTTTGCTTGTATGTGTATGGTCAGGTCTTTGTTTCTTCCAAGCCTAATCGAAGTGAGGGATGTTAGATCGACACCAAATGTTACCAACTTGTAACGAACCAAATCGAACTTCAAGATTTTTTAACAGAGTAAAGGTGAGAAGAGAAATAGATCAGAGAAAAGAGATAAGAAATTTGGGGGAAAAGACTTGAGTTTTCATTCATTCATTCGATAAGTTTTTTCTTCTGTGACTCAGACTCTAATAACCCTATCCACATAAAGCGAATGTGTTTTACAGACTCCAACATGGTTCTAAACGAATCGTTTCATTAAACACTTAAAACAGAAAATAAATATAATTAAAAAAAAACTCTTTTATTTAGGCTCGTTACAGAACTCCCTTCTCAAAACAATCCTTGACCTCAAGGATTAAGGAAATTCTCCATGGTTGCACCCCCTTGAAGGCTAGTCCTTGATCAATCTTGACCATTCTAACTTCCTTTAGATGGTTAGACCAAATATTCCCGAGAACTCTCTTTACGTTAACTAAAACTGTAGCATGAACAAACAACATTTCATCCATGTTTATATTGGCAAAAGCATACCCACTCTGATAACAAATCTTTCCATTCAGTTTATAATTCTCAATGCCAAATGCTGGAATTCTAATTTTATGGGAAACAATCACAAGTGATTGAAATTCGACAACTCTAGCTGCCTCCTCTAATATTCTGCATAGATTCCATATTCTAATAACATGATTATTAGCTGCCATCCAGAGCTTGTCTTTAATTGAACTAAATTGCACAACCGCCGAAGGATTTTTGCAAAATCCATGATAGCTTCTTTTTGCAACACCTTCACTTTCATCCCATTCAACAAGACCTGGGGCATTAATATGAATTTTGGCTCCGATGGTGTCATATTCCCATGTTTTAATCTTGTTATCCACCGATGTTGACAACATAAAATGGATACTTTCCTTGCAATTGGGCAAGAGAGAATAAATGAAAGCCTCATGGTCTTCTAAATTATGCATTTGTACCTCGGTGACCACATCACATACTTTAATTAGCTTGTCAACAGCACCAGTTATGACCACATTTTGCTTGATAGGTGTGGCAAGAGCTAGATCATTAACATCACTAAAACGAGTCTCAATCTTCAACTTCTGCTGAACATTAAAGCTACCGCTTCCATGGATCACAACATCCATTCTTTTAGTCATATCCACATCACTGAAGTAAAACTGTTTTGATCTAATTTTTCGGATGGTAACCAGCTCCATAACTTCCAATTGACTCTGATTTTCAGCAAAAGACCATTGTATTCCATTGCCCCCCATGTTAGGCTGATCATAAGAAGCTCTGAACTGAAATTTGATATCAGTGGTTCCAGTATAAGTTCTAATATCCTTCATAAGTTCTGCCAAGTATTCAAGAGTAATTAATGCACAATAATTTTCAGTCATAGAAAAAATAATTTGCAGCCCCAGTTTCAATGAAAATTCATGCTCACATCCACTAAAACTTAACATTTTCTTAAGCTTTATGCATGTCATATAATGGAGATAAATTAAACATGCAAGACATGAAACAAAAACTCCCCGATGCTTTTCCTCAACCTTCTTTAGCATTTGAATCTCTTCCTTAAATGTAAGCCGTACTTCTATTTTCTAAAGGAATATTGTCTCCCTACAGCTTCAAACGCTTTCTGAAACTTCTCATTCAAACCCTTAAACAGTGTAACCATCAATCTGTCCATCATACTAATCACTTTATAGTAGTGCTTTGTTATTTTTCTTTAAACATCAATAGGTACCTTAAAATTCATGTCATGAGATATCTCTGCAAGTTCTTCAATGTTGGTTCCTCCCTTGCTATAAACAATTATAAGCAGGCCTGCAGTATTATCTAGCGAGGCATCAAAGTATATCTTGTTCATTAAAAATAACTTTTTCCACATGTAAACCTTGCTACCAACTTTGCCTTGGGGGCCAGTTTGTTTGATCACAAGTATCGGTCCAAACATCTTCCTTAAAACAATTTGAAGTGAAGTCGCAAGAGCATTTAAAGGCAAGCATATAACAAGTGTTGCTTCATTTGCATTAACAAACTCATTCTTATATGTAGACCCAATCAAGGACAAAATATCGAACCTTAATAGTTTCTTAGGCAATCTGACTAAACCATAGGTAATTGTAGAATCACTTACCAAATCTTTGTTCTCAAACTGTTGCAGCAGACTGTCAGTCTTAAACATTCCACTCTCTTTTGGAAGAACGAGTAGTGACCTTGGTTGACATCGAAGAAAATACTTCCCAATAGAATTATCATTAAGCATAAAATTAATTCTTGTACCCCTTGATGAATATTCTATCCAGCCTTGTCTCCAAGTCCAAATGTTGTTCAAATCAGCATTACGAGATAAATATTTCCAGTTGCTCAACAAGTTCTTATGAGTAAATGGAAAAATTGCACCCTTAATTAGTCACAGAGATATTACATAGAAGGCATCTCCTGCTTTGTTTTCCTTTTCCATTAGTAGAAGCCTAAACCCATATGGGTCATCATTCTCAACTAGTTTACAGATAGAGTTTGCTGGAGTTGGGACCTTACATTTTATCACAAATGTTTCATCAAACATTTGCGATGAGTTTGACTCCACCTCTCTAGCCACCACTACTGAATTCAACAATAAACCTTGGGTCAATAATAGTTCTATTGTAGAATATGCTAAGTGGAATTGAACAAAAACTTGAGGAGTAATGATTAATTGCCTCTCAAAATTCATCTGAATGTTGCAAGCAATATCACTCGATTCACCATCACTATGTCGCAACAGAGAACCCGTAACAACACCTATTGCCGACAATGGCTCCAACAGAATCTTGTTCAATTCATCTGTTATCACCATAGGATTAACTATAGACTGCATATTCAAATCTTGATGCTCTAGCTCAATACTCTGACCATCTTTAACTTGAGCATTCTGCACAAGTATTTCATCAAACACCTTGGCTTCAACGGAACCTACCTCCATCGCTGTAATCACTAATTTTGTCCGGACCTTGAACCCCCTTTAATTTGTGTTTACCTTGGGCTTATTAGGGCTATTAGATAATAAAAGAAAGGGTAAACTACATAAATGACCACCATACTATTGTAAAAGTCGCGATTTGACCACCTTACTTTTTTTCGAAGCAATTAAACCATCATACTATTAAATTGGGTGCAATTTGACCACTAGCCGTTAGAGATTAACGACAGGGTGACGTGGAAGTTAAAAAAAATGAGGGTATAATTACACATTTGGTCCTTATTATTTACACAAATTTTCAATTTAGTCCTAATTTTAATTTAATAAAATAAATTAATTATTTAATTAGGTGATGACACATGTCACTACCTTATTGGAGGGATTTAATTATTTATATTTGATTAAATAAATCTATTTTCATTCTCCAATCAGGTGGTGACACGTGTCACCACTGATTAAAGGAAGAAAATAGTAAAACTCTCATATGCGGTTAAGGGGGATCGAACTCGTGTCACCCAGCAACAAGGAATGCTGGTCTACCACTACACCAATAGATGTAATGTGATCTAATTCCTGGCGAAACGTACAAATACAATTACTCAGTGACCTTCTCTTTCCTTGCGGGTTGTTGTGGAACAGTATATCGGGGTTTATGTCGTGGAACAATATATCAATCACCCCAAAGCTGGTGCTTGGCCCTCGGATGGTATGCTGGCTTAAACCATCGCTAATGGTTTGGGTGCTGCACACAGATGGTTCAGCGAGGGATCAACTGTTGGCTTACTCATTGATGACAAAGGCGAGTGAATTGATAGATTTATGCTCAAGATCAGCTGTGAGGGGTGCGAACTGGTTTATACCTTACGAATGCTCTTGGTGCAGTGAAGGTGATTGTTGAACTCAATGCATTTCTAGTTGCACAGTTCCTAGAACGTCCGTATGATAGTTATCAATTATTATCCTTTGAACACCTTGATGAATGATGGCTTGGACTTGATTCAAGAGGGTTGGGTTTCACAGATCCAACATATTTTGCGCAAAGGTAACCGTTGTGCAGAGTGCAAACCATTTGTACGTTAAATTAGATCACATTACAACTTTTGGCGTGGTGGTAAACCAGATAATTGCTACGATGCCATTATGCACTAGCCTTTTGCAGTTAGTATCAACATCCTCAATGTCATACGATTCCACACCCCAAGCTTCAGTTTCCTCTTCTTTCAACAAATTCGCAACCACCGAACAAGAATCAGGACCAACATGCAAAACTTTATGAATGTCACCGACATATGCTTTCTTCAGAATAGGTATAGCCCGTAGAACCTCAAATGCGCAAGAAAAGTCACCTGCAAACGAAGATCAAATTCTATCTTTAAACTAAAGTTAGCTTATCTAATAGCGCATTGATGCCTCAGATGAAACATATCGTTATGATCCCGCATCTATAAACAATTCCTCCAGCAATTCACTGAAAATATGCTGCAATGCCCGTATGTTATACTGTTCCACAACACAGACCACGATATACTGTTCCACAACAACCCGCAAGGAAAGAGGTCACTGAGTAATTGTATTTGTACGTTTCGTCAGGATTTAGATCACATTACAACTATTGGTGTGGTGGTAGACCAGCACTCCTTGTTGCTGGGTGACATGAGTTCGATCCCCTTTAACCGCATATGAGAGTTTTACCATTTTTTTCCTTTAATCGGTGGTGACACGTGTCACCACCTGATTAGAGGATGAAAATAGATTTATTTAATCAAATATAAATAATTAAATCCCTCAAATAAGGTAGTGACACGTGTCATCGCCTAATTAAATAATTAATTTATTTTATTAAATTAAAATTAGGACTAAATTGAAAAATTGTGTAAATAATAAGGACCAAATGTGTAATTATACCCTCATTTTTTAACTGCCACGTCACACTGCTTTTAATCTCTAACAGCTAGTAGTCAAATTGCACCCAATTTAATAGTATGATGGTTTAATTGCTTCGAAAAAAAGTAAGGTGGTCAAATCGCGATTTTTGCAATAGTATGGTGGTCATTTATGTAGTTTACCCTAAAAGAAAATGGAAAAAAAGAATATATATATATATATATATATATATATATAGGTATAAATAATACTACTATTTCCTTATATTATTACTACTATGTTAGTATTATTACTATTATAAATATTATCATCATCATGACTATTATTATATTGCTTATTACTATTACTCTTTTAGCATTATAGTATTATTATCAATAATGTTATTACTATTAGTATCGGTATTTTTATAGATTCATTATATTATTGATATCATCCATTTCACAAATATAGTGTTCTTTTATTGTTTGCTCGTATTATTGTTATTATTATTATTATATTTATTATTGTTATTATTTATTATATTTATCTTTATTACTATTATTATCAGATATTACTATTATAATTATAATAAAAATTAGACATTATAAACAAAAACTCATTTTGATTAATAATGAGAGTCTAAAATAATAACATGGTCCAATGCTTAAAATAAGAAGCACATAATAATATAAAAATATATATACATTAAGCCCAAATGCCCGACAAGCCCATTACACCAAAAATAAACCCTAACACATTGTTTATGTCTTCTGCAGCCGCCACGCATCAGGAGCCGTCGGATCTGGCAAAGCAGACCCAAAAGTCCAGACCGTCTCACCAAAAAACCTTAGATGAGCCTCCATTTGGTCTCACGCCGCCAAGCTCACAACCGTCAGATCTGTTTAGATCTGACGGCCCAAATCGGATTCTCGCGAGAAACCCTAGAGAGCCCCATCTTTGCCCCAGCGCCGCTACATCTGAGCCGTCGGATCGCGCGAAGATCCAAGGGCCCAGATTGCTCCAGATCAAGCCTCCAGACGAAGCTTCTAGATCTCGTCTCCTCTGCCACCCACGCGCGACCCTTCGTTGCCTCACGCGTGACCCTTCGTTGCCTCACGCGCGCGTGTCAGGACCGTATCTGACCTCTATGTCCCCGTCGCGCGCCCTCTGTCGCCCCTGACTCGGTGCACGCTAACACCATTTTGGGAGAGTTCAACATGCAACAGCCGAAAACAGGGAATCATGTGACCAAAAATGTAAACCGATACAAAAATGTAAAAATGTCAACCAGACATGAAATATCAGAGGGAGAGAGAGAATAGATCTTCTTTGTTTTTTCCTCTCTGTAACTCGGGTATAAGAGGAACCCGAAAAATCTGTAACCCTCTCTTCTTTAGTGAAAAAAAAAAGAGGAGAGGGGATCGATTTCAAGCAATAGATAACACGCATTTTCAGAGGTATTCAAATCCCAACATTTCAATCCATTGCATGCAAATGTCGAAATAAAAAAAAACATTGAAGATTAAGAGTCTTGCCTTTTTACCTTCTGAGAGCGTGAGTTGTCTTTGGCTCGGTTCCGTTTCGACAATAAACCCTCGGAACCCGTTCGGGAGCCCATCGAGGTGAGTCTTCAGAGCTTCAACGGAGATCTTTTTGGGGGGTTTTCCATCTTGGTTTCGAAAAGAAAAGGGGAAAGGTTTTTCTTTTTTTTTGATTTCTTTTAAAGGATTTCAGTTTTTTCAAAAGGCAAAGGGAGTCTCGTTTTGTTTTTTTTGTTTTCTTGCTGTCATTGCCGGCGAAAAGGGTGACCGTCCGGCTAACTCGCCGGAACGGTAAAGGGGAATGAAGTCCTCTGGTTTTACTCAAAATAGGCAAAAGAGGGGAAAAGTGTTTTTCAACACGTATTTAAAATATTCTCATGTTTTAAATTTGGTCTAACCCTTTTTTAGCCATCCCGTGTTTTAAAATACCCTCGCAGGGGTCTCCGTGTTTTAAAATTCCTCTTTTAGCCACTGTCGTTTTCAAGAGCTTTTCAACTTCGTCCCCTTGTGTTTGTCGGTTGGTTTCGAATGGTCTAATGATCGTTTTAGTCCCTGAAACTTTCAATGAGCTTTAATTTCGGTCCCTGATTTGACAATATAACAACCTTTTTTTTTGGTTTAATTCCTTAGCTCGTCCTTGGGATCTATCCCGATTTCGACTTTTAACCATTTTCAGCTTTATTTCCTTACTGTCGGCAACCCTGGGTTCATATTCTTTTTTATCCGAATTTATGCTATATTTTATGTGCTTTATATATATATATGTGTGTATATGTGCTCCTTTATCCATAATATATGTTTGGTGCGGTATATGTTTTTTTAATTAAGTTATCTATTTTAACCTTGGTTCAAATAATGTGAAATATTGAGTTATGTAACCTATGCATGTATTAGTACGATTAGAGTCTTTAATGCCTAATTTAGCTTGTTCACTCCTATTCAGATATGTTATCATGAGTATTTAGGTTTAATTGCGTTCTTGCTCTTTTTATTTTCATATCGTCTTGTTTGATTTGCTCGGTTTATTGTATGCCATGTTTTTAGGAGTTATACATGAATTATATAAATTGCAATGCAAACGTCTTTTTATTCGGGAATGAACGAGGCCAGTACCAGTCGTAGTGGTGGTGGTTCAGACGTTCCTTCTCGAATATTAAGACTTTTAAAATCTACTCACTCGTATAACCAAATTTCGATACGATCGTCACTTTAATTCACAAAATTTAATATTAATTAAGCGGTAATGTTTTTGGTACCGATTTTCGGGCACGACGAGGGTGCTCATCCTTCCACGCGTGTAACCGACTCCCGAACCCATTTTTTAGAAAAATCTCTGGTTTTATTCTGGTGTCCGGTCTACCATTTTTAAATGGCCGGTGGCGACTCCTCTATTTTTATAAATCCGACTAATTTTTCGAAAGCCATCTAAAAACCCGGTCCGTCCTAGCGACATCCGAGGTACTTCTATTTTTAAAAATTTTTAGTCGCAACAATCGCCACCATAGATAAATTCAACACCACACCTTGAACTGGTGACTGGTTCAGCAAACTCTTGGGTAAGTCCCCACACATCTCAGAAATTGAGACTCTGTCCATAATTGTTGAGTTCTCTCTATTGGTATCTTTTTCACCAGCTTTAGTGCTCGTTACTGTAATATCATCAACAACATTATTGTCTTTAACTTCAGCCTGTTGGACCAACATTTCATCAAACATCTGGGCTTCACTTGATTCTTCGAAATTGACCACCAAGCATGACTCATCTGATTCATTGGTCGTTGTCATAGGCACTCTGTCAAACACCTTATCTTCGCAAGTGATTGTTAGCCGCGATTCTAGTTTCGGTTCAGCAGAATCTGATATCACAGTGTCTATAGAATTGAATGACCATCTGACAACACCCATCGTATATGTAACGCTGCTGAAGAGAATTTTTAGCGAATATAGCCTCATGACGTTCTTGATAATAGATCAATGCTTTAAAGTGAACTGACTGCTGAAGCAGAACAATCTTCTCCACTAACCCATGTGGTGAGAACACCTGATACAGAGTGTCTGTAGTGATCGGATACAACATACGACTGACAATTACCAAGAGTATTCGACTCGTCAAGCTCTCAACCAAAAGTTTAAATTCCTCACAGAGCTAAGACCAAGATGAGTGGCGATCGTCCACCATGAACGAGATGGCTCTGATACCTTTGTAACGAACCAAATCGGACTTCAAGAGTTTTTAACAGAGTAAAGGTGAGAAGAGAAATAGATCAGAGATAAGAGATAAGAAATTTGGGGGAAAAGACTTGAGTTTTCATTCATTCATTCGATAAGTTTTTCCTTCTGTGACTCATACTCTAATAACTAGGGATGTAAAAACAAGTCAGAACCTGGTAACTTGACTGAAACCTGCCCGAGTCAGAACCTGATTTAACCCGAGTTTTTGTTGACCCGAACCCGATCTACAACCGACTGTTGTTGATCCGAACCCGAATTTGACCTGTTACTGTAGCAACCGAACCCGATCTGCGTCCGACTGAAAACGACCCGAACCTGAATTGGACCTGTTAATTTGGACCTGAAACCCGACCTGCGTCCGACTGAAAAGAACCCGAACCCGAAGCCGACCTGGCAAATAACCGAAATTATCCGACTGAATTGACCCGATATCCGATTTTACCCGACCTGAAATGGACTCGACCTGAAAATGGACCCGACCTGAAATGGACCCGACCTGAAATGGACCCGACCTGTTTTGAACCCGACTGAAATGAACCCGACCTGCTTTTAAACCCGACCTGTTAAGTGACCCGACCTGTTCTTGACCTGAACTGATAAAATACAAGAAATTTGTTTGTAATAATATTAGCTCTCAGATCTTATAGCAAAGACATAATTTATCTCACATAAAATACTTTATTTCAATACAAAGGAGAAATCAAGATTAAACATTTGGTGGAATTAAAATATTGAATTTCAAAATTACAAGGACTTAATAAGTATTCAAACTCAAAATTTAGGGACAATACATAGTTTATCTAATAATTATACTTATATAGACCTAAATTGTTATTAGACCAGAAAATTGAGGACACATGTGAGTTGTGACATGCTCATCCTTCTTTTAGTTCAACCATGTTTAATTAAATCTAAAGAAACTATACCAAAAGTTAGCACTAAAAAAAACAAACTAAAACTTAAATAATCTAAACCCTAAGCATCTAATTAAGGAAGGGCCTAAAAGGTAATTAACCCTTAAATAACAAATTCAAAAAAAAAACATCCCCATCCATTTTCACTCAATTTGCCGCCTCCCCCATCAATTTTCCCCCCCAACTTTTTAATCTAAAATCCCCCCCCCCCAAATTTGTTTCCCCCCAACTTTTTAATCTAAAATCCCCCCCCCCCAAATTTGGTTGCACAAACTTCCCCCTAAATTAAAAACTAAAGTATTTTTAACTTTTAACTTTCCCTCTAATTAAAATCTTTAATAAAATAAAATTTTAATTTAATGATCATAATTAATAAAATAATTTAAATTTTAAATAATTTATTTTTAATTCATCCATCACAAGTTATTAATTTAATAAAATTTTTAAGTTATTAACGCCACAAATAATTTATATTAAATGAGTTAATACTAAGCATATTGAATTATTTAATAAAATTTAAAACTTAGAAGCGTGAAATGAATATTTAAATACAATTTTTTATACATATATATTAAATTGATTATACATGTATATTTAACAGAAATATTATTTAACTTTAAATTGATTTAAAAAGTTAATAGTTAATATTTTACATTTATCAACACTTTAAATTCATCAAATCATAGACCCTAAACCCTAACCCCAAACCCTAAACTCTAAACTATAATGTATATAAGTATGTATATATCTATCAATGTATGAATTCTAAACCCTTGATGAGTTTTACCTTAAACTCTTAACACTAAACCTTAAATCCTAAACCCTAATATATGTAAGTATGTATGTATATATCTATCAATGTCTAAAGCCTAAACCCTTAATGTAGTTTTCCATAAACCCTAAACCCTTAAATCCACAACATAAACCCATAAACCATGAACTCTAACCCCTAAACCCTTATGTATGTAAGTATGTTTGTATCTATCAATATATGAACCCTAAACTCTTAATGAGTTTTCGCTACACCATAAACTCTAAACAAGTAACCATAACCCATAAACCCTAAACCCTAATATATATATATATAAGTATGTATATATGTAGCTATCAATGTATGAGCCCTAAACTCATAATGAATTTCTCCCTAGACCATAAACACTAAACCTAAACCTTAAACCATAAACACTTAATGAAGTTTTCATAAAACTCTAAACCTTAAACCCTAAACCCTTAAATCTACAACCTAAACACTTAAAACATAAACTCTAAACCTTAAACCCTAGTGTATGTAAGTATGTTTGTATCTATCAATGTATGAACCCTAAACCATTAATAAGTTTTCGCTAAACCCTAAACCCTAATATATGTATGTAAATATACCTATAAATGTATGAACCCTAAACTCATATTCATTGTTTTTTTAATCCGTCCAATATTTTATAATTTTAATTTGATATTTTCATCATTCTATACCCTAAAACTTTATTTTTATTCCAAATTGACCCACGTTTATTTTTTTAATTTGTCCAATGTTTAATTAATTTAATTTAATATTTTCTTTATTCTAGTCCCTTAACTTTATTTTAATTCTGTATTGACCCTTGTATATATTTTAATTCATCATGTTTTATAATTTTAATTTGAAATTTTGTTCATTCTAAACCCTAAAACTTTATTTTTATTCTAAATTAACCTCTACTTATTGTTTTTTTAATTACTCTAATTTTATACTTTTAATTTGATATTTTTGTTCACTATAGTCCCAAAACTTTATTTTTATTCCAAATTGACCCATTTTCCTTGTTTTCTTTTAAATCTATCTAATGTTTTATAATTATAATTTGATATTTTTGTTCATTATAATCTGTGAAAGTTTATTTTTAATCCAAATTAACCCCTTTTTCAGTCCAAATTGACACTTTTCATTATTTTTTTAATTACTACAATGTTTTATAATTTTAATTTGATATGACTTTAAATAATTAACTCAAAATCAATGACGATTGATGGAGGCCAACCTAAAGTCTATCAACTACTTATACGGTTGTACCGAACTCAAACTCAATACGAAATCCAAATTCGAAAATACCCTGACCTGAATTACCCGACATGAAACTACCCGACCTGAAATTACTTGACCTGAAATGCACCCGACCTGAAATGCAACCGACCTGAAATGAACCCGACCTGAAATGGACCCGACCTGAAATGGACCCGACCTGAAGTGTATCCGAACCCGAATTAACCTGTCAATTATCTGCTTCGGACCCGACCTGTTTTGACCCGACCTGAAACGAACCCGACCTGAAATAGACCCGACCTGAAATGGACCCGACTTGAAATGGACCCGACCTGAAATAGACCCGACCTGAAATGGACCCGCACCCGACCCGAGTCGAGTCAAAACAGAAAAATGACCTGAAATGACCTGTATCTGATTTTACCCGACCTGACAGTACCCGACCTGAAACCCGTCCGATTACCTGTTTTTACATCCCTACTAATAACCTTATCCACATAAAACGACTGTGTTTTACACACTCCAACATGGTTCTAAACGAACCGTTTTATTAAACACTTAAAACAGAAAATAAACTTAATTAAAGAAAGCTCTTTTATTTAGGCTCGTTACACAACTTTGCTTGAATAAATTATACTTGTTGTACCCCTAGATTTTAATTGGAAATGGTTTAAACATTCTTCTTTATGAAGAATTACATAAAGCGGAAAAGGAAGTTGATAAATCCCACACAGTTTCAGAAACTAAGCAAGCAGCTTCTTCCCTAGCTGACTTGCTTTGCACATGGCTTCCAATGGTTCAACTTTAGGCATAGTGAGCCCTAGCCCTTCGGTCATGTCGATTGCCTCATCACTCACCCTTTCCCACTCAAAACATTGAATCAATGCCCCCAGTGTCGACCCCAGCACATGCTGGGCTAACACCATACCAGGGCAAGCTCTCCTTCCTAACCCGAAGGGCATTAACTTATAAATCAGATCACTTGTTTCTTTGCCTTGGTTGAACCTCTCTGGTTTAAAACTTGTCGGATCATCCCATAACTTGGGGTCCCTTTGTATAGCCCAAGCATTCACAATCAAAATTGCATCTTTGGGTATTTTGTAGCCTCCGATACTGCAAATTTCGGATGCCGAATGTGGAACTAACAGTGGAGCTGCCGGATATAGCCGAAGTGTCTCGGAGATTATGCATTGCAAGTAAGGTAATTTTGCTAAATCGGCTTCTTCCACCAGT
The DNA here is from genome assembly GCA_030270665.1 of Hibiscus trionum. Taxonomy (NCBI): domain Eukaryota; kingdom Viridiplantae; phylum Streptophyta; class Magnoliopsida; order Malvales; family Malvaceae; genus Hibiscus; species Hibiscus trionum. The sequence goes on along the minus strand of BSYR01000006.1, from coordinate 23,519,853 downwards.
TTTTCTTGACCGATATGTTGGTCTAGTTCAGCTCTAGCTTTTGCCAACACTTGTGGATTGTTTAGCAGATTAGACATTGCCCATTCCAATGTTAGTGCTGTTGTATCAGTTCCGGCATTTAAAATGACCTGCGAAAATGAAATTCAAACTTATGAAATTGTGTAATATAAACATTCTTTTAACAATCAAAGCTAACTCAGTTGGGTAAGGAGATGAGGTGCTTCGAAATTCAACTAACTTGAATTTATAGAAATTTATGTCACCAAACTAGTTAATATTAGAAGTGAATATTCAATCAAATAAACTCAAATTTTGAGTTCGTGAATTTTATTTTATAATTCAAATTTTATCTAATTTTTTTAGTCGAGTTTTTCGAGTTTCTGTTCAAATTTAATTATAAATATTTGTAATGTTGTTATAGTGTTTGGTTTCAAATTAAAATGTTTTTACATATACGATATATATGTAGATTATATTTTGATACACAAGTTATGTAAAAAGATTTACACAATCATTCTTTAAAATCTAAAATTTAAATTCCTAATTCTAAAACTTTAAATTCTAACCCAAAATTCTAAAATTTAAACCTTACAACCTAAACCTTTAAATCTCAAATTAAAACTCTAAACAAATCTATGTTTATGTATCAAAGTATTTTTTTGTGTGTATATGTATATATAGTTTTTTTCACAAGTGTGATTTGGAATGTTATTTAATAAATTAAATATTATCTTAAATAATATAGTATACTTATAATATAAAAAGAAATAAATCTATTTTCAAAAATTTAAATAAAATAACACAGATATTCTACAATGGTGGAAAGTATATGATTCAAAGTTGGTTAAAAAAGATTTTAAATGAATGAAAAATATAAGAAATAAGAAAATTATAGAGAAATACTTTTGCATTTATGCTTTAATTTAAGTTATACACTCTTTTTTATAGAATATAATGTTCTATATTAAATTATTATATACTAATTTATCTAAAACATTAGTTTTTAATTTTTTTTACTACGTGAGATGAAATTCATTTTTTTCTATGAAAAATACTGAAATGATAAGTATTACTTATCACTTCATTTACAATACTTTAAAAATTGTCATTTTATTTTTAAGGTTTAATAATGAAGTTTTAAGAAGAAAAAATTATGTAATGTAAAATAATTTAAATGATAGGATTTTTTTTTATTTTGTTAGAAAACTAAAAAATATAAAAAAATGACAATTTTATTGAGACAAAAATAGTAATAATTATTAATTAAAATATAAAAATAAGAAGAAAACGAACATAACATTTGTAAAAACAATAATGTGATCATATTTAAACTTTTGTGACAAACAAATCACTTTATCTTTAAAAATATAATATAATAATAATTTTATTTTTAAAGTTTATATATTCTATTAAATTGATCTTCAATAAATTCAATCTTTGTAATTAAAATTTTAATATTACATCCTTCAACCATTTGTCACACTCTATCTCTATGATATTGTCTCTCTGTTCGATATTCGACATATATGATAACTTGACAACTACAACTACTCTACAAACAAAACAATTTTAATCTTAAATGTGAAATTAAATATATTAAATTATTTTAAATTAAAACTAAATTAATAAAATGTACAAGCTTTGAGATAATTTAAAATTATTATAACACCAAATTGTAAATGAAACAAACCGGTGCGGAGAAATAATAAAATAAAGAAGTTGAAAACTCCAACTGACCTGTATGAGTCCTTTGATGAGTACATCAGTGTAATATTCAGGCTGTGATTCTTGCAAAGATAGCAAATGAGTGATCATAGTGTTTTGTATGCTTAAATCGCCTTTGTTCCTCCTGTGTTCATCAATCATTCCTTGCATTAGTTCATCTGTTTTCTTACCCAGATCTTTTATCCTCCTCATGTATCCATTGTAATCAACCCACTGCAATATTGGCAAGAAATCTCCCGGATACGAAGACACCGACAATTCAAATAGCTCTTTGATCATCTCCCTGAACCGCCTCCCTTCGTCGGAATTCTGGGCAACATCGTCGCCGAAATACCGTTTCCCCGCCATGATTCTCATGATTATATTAAACGTCAGCTCACAAAACATCGATTTCAGCTCCACCTTGGCGAACCCATCGGCGGAAGCCCGGTACAATTGGAGCAATAAACGCTTGATTTCGTCTCTTCGAATGTCCAGAGACATGTTCAGACGAGTCGAGGAGAAGATCTCGATGGTCGATAGTTTCCGGAGGTTGCGCCAATGGTCGCCGTACGGGGCAATACCGAGAGTGGTGTAGTTGTAGCCGACATGCTTGCCCATGATGAAACGAGGGCGGTTGGCTAAAACGATGTCGTTCTTGGTGAAACATTGTTGGACGGCGGAGGGCGAGGAGACGACGACGAGGAAACGGTAGCCGAGCCTGAGGGAGAAGATGGGGCCGTGCTTTTGTGAGAGGGAAAAGAGTGTTCGATGGAGGGGTTCTTTGAGGAGATGGAGGTGGCCCAGAATCGGAAGACCCAACGGACTCGGTGGGAGATTTTTGCGTCTTGAGATGATCAACTTGGTGGCCAGCCATGCAAAAAGTGCTGAAAGCAACGAGTATATCAGGATTTGTTCCATTTTCAATTTGCTCAAAACTAACAATTCCTTGAAATTTTCCAGGTTTGAGCGGTATATATATTAAGGGGATTGAAGCCGTACAGCATTTTTTCTCCAAACAAAATGACGCCCAGAACTTGCCAGAAGACAAAAACTCTAAAGCAATTGATTTTGACTAATAATCTCTAAAGCAATTGAAAACATAATCTAGATAGGAACCGCTGAGAAAATGAAAACATAATCTAGATGGGCGGTTCATCTAGATGGGAACCGCTAAAAAATGAAAACATAATCCAGATAGGAACCGCTAAAAAACGAAAATGCTGATGTAAGGGTAGCATCTTTTCAACTTTTTTATTCTTTTTAAAGACGACACACAGTATGATATTACTGGTGCATGAATTCGGGTTCCAAAAAATGATAAACATCTACCTTTGTTATCAAGACATAAGAGGATGAGCCGTTTAGTATTGTATTTATTATTTAAGAAAATAATAAAATTTAATTTGATCAAATATCCACTACGTCTGAATAATTGGGATAGAGATAGGAAAAGAAGTATATCTATTTTTTATTTGTAATTTATATAGGTTCTCAATTACCTCTTATTAATAATATACCTCTATTTAATAAAAAAATATTTTTTAATAGCCAATTAATTTTGAACCGTGTAAATCTATAAAAATTTATTTGATAGGGTTGGGTGTTGTGGGCAGATTTAAAGCGATCAATGTGCAGTAATGCATCTTTAGAAATCTTACACATACATGATGAAGGTATATTTGTGGGAATTTGTTCTCTCTTTAAAATATTAACCTCTGGGAATTAAAAAAAATGATCATTATCATTTTAATTACTGGTTCAGAATAAAAACGCTCAAGTAAGCGGTGAGAATATTGGATTAAAATTTGTAATAGTGAGTACATATATAATGATCGATTTGATAAAGAGAGTTTTTAGTCAAAATTAAAAGTTTAAGTTAAAATTAAATATTTGACCGGTCAAATTCGCTAATTTAGATGTTTGGTAAAGAGCAGATTGAAATAGCGGATTTAGGTGAAATCTCTAATTTTAAAAAAAAATTACTAACATTAGCTTTTTGAAATTGGAGGTTTTGACATAAAAGTTATAAAGATCATTTTACTCTTAACAATTATAAAAAATCTCAAAATAACTTAAATTTAACCATTTCTATTTTAATTCTTCAACCTCACGTATTTACATTGTGACATTTGTAAACTAATCTCTTTTTGTTTTTTTATTCTCACACATTTATATTTGTATTTAAATTTAATAATTAATCAAATTGTATTAAAAATAATTATATAAATAATAAATTAATATATAGATCCTTCAAATATGCTTGATAATGTTATATTAAAAAATATTTTTCATAATCCAATTAATATTAATAGATACAAAATATTGATAACTAATAAACTATTCAAATAAGTATTAAATATAATCATGTCCTTATATGTAGTTTTGCTTGTTTAAATAATCAAACAACTATAAAATATCAGTTAATTTTACCAAATATTTTTATACAATCAACTAATACAATCCACTAGTCAAATCAGGTAATGCAATCAACTATTAGCTAATATAATTTGCTATCAATTATCCGCTAATTATTAAACATGGCTAATATATGAGATTATTATAAAGTATGATAGAAAATTGAACGGCCAATTGTGTTACATGTGTCATAATTGTGGGCATATTAGGAGAGTTTTTCTAGATACGTTATATATATATATATATATATATATATATATATATATATATATATATATATATATATATGCAATGAATTTTATATATTCGTATTCTTTGTGATGTTTATGCTTACGGTCAATTATTGTCTCTTACCTGTGGGATAGACAAAACTAAACCTCATTCTCGTTAAATCTCATCTATGTGTAATTTATTTGGTATTGAACCACAATTTTTCTTTTTCGCTTTTAACTTCTGAAAACACCTAGCACTTTTAAAACCTTTATATATATATATATATATGAGATAGGATCCGTTTACACTTTAAATTTTACATGTTTTTTGGACTGTTGGATGAGTGAAACGAATGAGTGAGATTAACAGTAAATATGTGAAGATTATCGCTTAGAAAAAAAGAGTAAGAAGTTAATCTGAGCCATTCATTTCCCCCATCTAACAATCCAGAAAATATGTAAAACTTAAAATGTTTTACATTGTATAAGTTAATCATATATATTGAATGATTTCTCCTATATATATATATATTGAACGATTTCTACGTTAAGGAAAATTTACTCATAAAGGATATACATACCCTAGCAGTCTAGCCTATGGTTGGTCACCTAGGTATACATGGCTCCACTGGTTCAACTTTGGCACGATGAGCACTTTCCATTCAATCGCGTAAATCTACTTCTAACTTAACCTTTCCCATTCAAGACACTAATCAATGACCTCAATGCGAAGCCTAAAATGTGCGCTAATCCTATTCCTGGGTAAGCTCAAACCATAGGGCATTATTTTTGTGTCTAATGCAAATTCTAGCTTTGGTATTTCTACAAAACCAGAATGTTCTGAACAGTTCGTCATTTCCCCCATGCTATGTTTATACTTTTTTACATAGATCACCAGTAGTCCCCGCAAGAACATGTACCATTCACAAAATGGTGGAACCGATTCCGGTCCCGCATTACAATTTTACGGCCGGTGATTTTAGAGATCAGTTTTGGTCACGGCATGGCAATCTGAACACACCCAGAGGTTTTTTACGATCTTGATAGGGGTCCCTATGTCATGAAGTACAATATCTGTCTGTGGGGTACCATGTAATCTACATGCCCCAAGCAAAGCTCCCCACAAGATGGGATCGGTCTCCACCCTCATGTTCTTCACGAGCTCATACGCCTCTTCCAATCGTCCTGCTTGACCAAGAAGGTTTACCATACATCCATAATGTTCAATCTTGGGCTCATCTCTCATTGCATTGAAAAAAACTCCATCCCTCTTTGACCAAACCGGCGTGACAACATGCACCCAAGACACCAATGAATGTAATATCGGTAGGACGCAATCCGATCCTGCACATTTCATTAAACAACTCTAATGCATCTTGGCTGAACCCGTGCAAGGCATACCCGATAATCATTGAATTCCCTGCAACAACATCCTTATCATAAATTCTATCCAACACTAATCTTGCATCCTCCAAGCTCCCACATTTGCTGTACATATCAATCAAAGCAGTAGCAAGACGAACATTCACATGAATATCGTTATTATCTATATACGAATGAAGCCATCTGCCTGATTCCAAGGCACCAAGCTGCCCACAAGCTGATAAAACAGCTACTATAGTGATTTCTTTAGGCTTAGCTTCGGCTGCCAGCATTCGCCTGAAAAGCACCAAAGCTTCATTAGGCATCCCATGTTGAGCATACCCATCGATCATCACATTCCAACATACCGCATCCTTCTTCACCATTCCATCAAACAGCAACCTTGCTTCCTTGAGCTTCCCGTGTTTCGCATAACAAGTTAGCATGGTGGTCAAAGAAACTAAACTCTTTTCCGGCATTCTCTCGAACACGAGACAGGCAGACCCGATGTCACCCGTCTAGCGTAAACGTCGACTAGGCCCGTCTTTACCTACAAATCCGAATCAAACCCAAGTTTTATAACTTGAGAATGAAGCATTTTTCCATGTTCGAGAGAACAAGATTTCAATATAGACGAGAAAGTAAACTCATTGGGCTTTTGGAAATGTGCGAAGGAGCGATCGCATAAAGATCCAAGAACAGAAGAGACCCAAATAAATTGAATTAAATGTTTATATGGAAAAATAAAAGATTTTAGTTTAATAAATTATAAGAAAAAATAAAAAATGACTTTTAAATGGTCCATAATATATATATTTTAAAAATTATAATTTTTGGGATTATAAATTAAAAGATTTCGTTTTAATGAACTGCATAAGGCAAGGATTTAAATAGCGTTTTCGGTCGCGTTACGTTTATCGTGTTTGCGGAGATAACGAATGCTATCGCAGTCACTGCGGGTGTCGCGGTCGTAATATTTTATCAAAATTCACACAACTTATTGTATTAAACAATAATTACAATTGTAATTATTTAAATTCACTTCTAATGATTTTTAGATTGTTTTTTAACACTTAGATTAGTAAATTATTAAAGTTAAATAAGTAAATTGAATAAAAATAAACTTTGCACTCTAAATTAATAAAAATAAAGATTACATTAATATAACTAGAAAATGATAGGACTAAAATGAATATTTATCCATCTTTACATAAAGTTTAAGGGGGCTCAAGCGCTGGAACAGAAAAACAACGTAAAAATGAAAGATTATAATAAACTTGCCCTAATATCTCACATCGGTAAGATATATAAAGCAATGGAAAAACATCCTATAAATAAGGGATTATTTGCCTTCATGTGCAAACTCTGTTGAGATTGAAATTAGTTGATTATCAAGTTCGATGATTTATCGTTATTCTCTAAATAACTGTCGTTTTCACCGCTATTAGTGTGAATTTAATTTTTTTCATTAATATTGGTGTTAACGGTATCAGAAGGTGGCACTACGACGAGATTACAACCGTTGTTACGGTTGTGGTCTATAATTTAAAATTTTAGCATAAAATTCTGTAAACCTTTGAACCGTCTCTACATAAAAAAAAATTGAGAGAGGCCATGTAGGGCGTAGGCGTTAATGATAGAAGTGTAGAAAAATATGTTGTGGTTGAGAGTTCGGTTGAAGAGATCGAGAGAGTAGTCGAGCCGACCTCGAGAAGAGTAAGAGCGTTGAAGCTTGAAATTTAGGATGGGGTGTTGATGAAGGCCGTGGCGAAGGAGAGCTGCGTGGATTTGGAGTAAGTGATGGATGGAGTTGGATTTATCTAAGAGAATAGCTAGCTTGCCTGGTGATGGTGGGAAGTTAGTGACGGCGGTGGATGAGAAAGTGCTGCGGTTTATGGAGGATGTTGGCGGTGGTGGGTAGAGAAAAGTAGGGCTGAGGACATGCTTGAAGAAAGCAAATTTTCTTAACAAGGGAAACAATGCAAAGTTTAATAATATTTCTATGCTTTATTGATAAAATATTATATTGATTGTTTAATATAATAAGATATTATTTTTATTCTATAAGAGTTTATTTTTTAATTTTCGTTTGAGACTCCGAAAATATTCGAGACGATTCTAATAAAAACTTAAGTATTTATTAAACTAAAAAATTTAAGAACATACACTCATCTTTCTTTGATTCAGCCCTACTTAATTAAATATTTAATAAATTATTATATATTTTTTAATTTAAATATTAATTTCTGCAGGACTAAAATATTATTAGACCAAAATTTATTTAATGTATAAAGTTTTTAACATAGGTCAAGGCTATTTTGGGCCCAACATAGCTCTGCTACTGTGCACCAGCACAACTGTGGTTTAGATATTTTTTCATTTATATGTCATTGATGTATATGTGATATTCTAGAATCGAAATTTCCAAAGATAGAGAAATTTTCATTTTTAATTAATCCAAAGATACTTCCAACGATCTGAGATTAATTTATGATGGTTATCGGTGTTTATGAACTTAGTTTAATAGTATTGATTGGGACTCATCCTTGGGTGCTATTGGAATTGTTGTTGTCATTAAAGATGTTGAAGGATGTTTTGTGGCCTGTGAAAAGACTTAATTTTTGTGTTTTGATTTATCAGTTAATATTGTCAAAGCGTTAACGTGTAAAATGGGTATAAATTTTCCTTTCTTTAAGAGGATGACAATATGTTATCATTAAATCAGACAATAAAATTTTAATTTCATGTTTACGTTCTTATTTTTATTTCGTCTGAAGAATATAGTAGTTAAATGAGATGTGATTAATTTACTCTGAAACATTAATTTATGTTTCTTTTTTTCTTTTTGTAACAATGGATCACAAGATTTTAAAAATAAAAAACTAAACACTCTCTCACATGTTTTCCTCCATTTTTTTTATAAAAAAAACTTTTGCCTATTATATGGCGACCAACTCTTGTCGTTTTCGATGTTTGGTTTCTTATTTTTTTCTTCTCTTTTGAGTTGATCTTTCGTCTTTCTTCAGTAATTTGTGCTTCGTTATCTTTCTTTTCAGCATGTTCGATGAAAATTTTGTCCCTGACAGACGTAGCTCTAGATCGGGACCAATTATACTCGGAGGAGCTTTGGGAAGCGAAAGAAAAAATCTTTTCTTTCTTTTTTTTTTCTCTATCTTCTCTCCTTGTTGGTTTCTCTCGAGAGATTTAGGTTGTTTGGATTCTTTGCATGCAGGTAGTCTGATACCTCTTCAAGGTTAACATGACTTCCGGCTCCATGCTCCGTCAGTGTGATTTTCTGGTGGTATGTCCTCAACTGCTTTTTTTGTGGTTCTTTTCTTTTCTAAAGTCGAACCTGTAAAAGGTATTCTTGTTGCCGGCCATTGCGATATGCTTCTAATGTCCTCTTCAGTTCGGCCTCTCGCTTCATCGGTAGGTTTAATACGATTACCGAAGTTTGTTTGTAGGGTGAATCCGAATATGAATTCGGATGTTCTGCTCTTCCATCTGCCGTTGTTAAACAATAAACATTAATAATTGAACCAAGTTAAATCAGATAATTACTCGCAGTGTTGTTTACTTTGTTGTTCACCGGCTGATTGTAATACACACCACCATCTCTTTCTCACAACGAAATTAAAATAATAAAGAAGTTAGTAATATATTCCAATTGGCAATTCAATTGAAATGTAAGCAAATTACTCTATTTCATCACCAATTTTTACTAAAATGAACACTGCAAAGCCCCCTTTATGTTGGAATATTTGGCGCTTTCAATAAATATGTTGACATTGTAAGAGTCCAAAACTCTTGGGGGTCATTCTCTCGTAAAACTATTTACATAATAGTAATACGACGGTTTCACGAAAGGCTGACACGTGACATCCGTAGAAATGCAAAACCTGACCAGCACATTAAACTGTAAAGGAAAGGTTTAAGCGTAAACAAACAACAGTGACATTACAACTTACTTACAAGTTACAACTTACAAGTGCTTTCCTTTTCTTTTTCTTTTTTTGGAAATAAGTGCTTTCCTTTCTTATTTTCTAAATACTGTTTAGAATGTAATTTAATATCATTTTTCGAACAGAAAATAAGTCTTTTAATATCATGCCCAAGTCCAATAATACATTACAATTGTTAGATGTAAAAATATCTTGATAAACGGCACTCGTCAAAGAGATCGAGACCCGACAATCACAATCAGTAATTTAAAATTTCGGTTGCGACAATATTTTTAATTTTAATATTTTTATTGTGATTGTGGATAAGATCATATACATTATAATTATTACGGAATATTATTTTTCGCAATAATAACTTTGGAAACTAATGATGAAAGATTGTAATACTTCTGCCCACGAAACGACAAAGGTCCAGCTCTTTCATACAATGCAACTATATCTAACTACAGTAACTATGACGGTAGTGGATTGCAACCAGCCACATATGTAATTCTGGAGAACAAAAGTTCATTGTAGACTCAGTTTTGATCAGTGTTTTCCCTTACTTGGTGCTAACTGCTAAACTCATTTCTTGAGGCAGTGACAGAGGTATGTGGGGTGAGAAATGATAATTATTTCTCTCAAGAAATTTTTTTATTTTTATCTTTTTATATAAATTTCTTTATAAATTAATTTATTTTTAAATTTATCCCACTTACAAAATGTTTATATTTTATTTTTCAATTTTAAATTCTGGTTCCGTCCTTATTTCGAGGCTTCTCGATTATCCATTGCCTTTGAAAATCATGTTTAGTGGTGGACTAAGTTCTTTTACCAGGAAAGGAAGGAAGTTGGGCCATAATCGTCCAGGACAAAATTTCCATCGAGTTGACCGGGGAACATCAGACTGTAATATGATTTTTTTAACTTTTGTTATTATTTCTAATCGTTGTAGCTTTTTAAAAATCGCTGTAATTTTATTAAACAAATGCTATTTTATAATTATATTAGTATATTTAAAAAAATTATAGTTTTTAAAAGTACAAACAAAATATAATGAAATATAATTATTATATCTTTGAAAATAAAATTATAATTATTATAGTTTAATATTAAACACGGCATTTCTTTTCTAATTTTATTTTTAAAAATTTTGAAGGAAAAAAAGAAGCATCGAGAAGGAAAATGAAATTTATATATGAATATTCTTATTGAAAATGCTTATTTTGATCAATAAATAAAAAAGTGAGGATATTTAATTATTTATTAATTTACGTAGGATTACTTCTTTTGGCCAATCACAAAAAATATAATTAAAATAAATTCCAAAAAATCAAGTCAAACTATTCCTAAAGAAATTCCAAAACGACGGAATCCGCCAATCTCCAACTAAGCAACGCAGGCAAAACAATTAAATAATGACGAAAAGAAAAAACAAATACTTGGAAAGGGGAAGACAATTTTGCCTGAAGACCCAGCAGCACAATAGCGAAATCTGGGACTAATTTGTTTATTTCTTGGAAAGATTAGCTTACCACAAAAGGGGAAAAACCCAGAATTCAAAGCTGCATTAAGGTACCATTCCTTTCTCCTTCTTCTTTGGCTTTGGAAACTTTATCTTTATTTCTTGAGTTCAATTATCTTTTCTTGTTTATATATGAATTTGGGTTCTTGTTTACTTCTTTGGAGTTGGTTATTTTGGAATAATAAGGAAGCCCGTTTGATCTAATTACTTTCTTTATGATCATGTTGAATTATAGTATGAGTTTGAAAGGTTAAATGGGTTTTTGGATAATTGAGATTTTAAGGAGGAATGATGGGGTTTTAGGGTTAATATTTATTTATTTGTTTGCCTTGCTGCTGGGAAAGTGCGAAAAACAGCTTAAGTTTGTTCTTAGAACAAAGTATTCCTACTTTTTATATGACTACGACAAGAATAGTGCCAAAATCATTCAGGTCTAATTAAGTTGTAATGTTACTATACTGTTATTCGGAGCTTGGAAAGCACAAAATTTATGCCATATTAGCTGATATCAGAAACCATTTGGAAATAGGTTTTGGAAGTAATGATTTAGGTAAGTTTGTTGGTTTCTTCATTACTGCCGTGCTACTTTTAAATTAGTAGCATGTGGAATTTGACGAGTTATGGTCGTCTTTATATCCTCGATTTGAAGCATGCTAATTCTGGGTTTAGATCACCATATGGTTTCTGAACTTGTATGGATGGTTCTACATCCCAGTAGTCCTACTCCTATCTGATAATTTTGTTCGAATAGTGGCTTTTCTCTATCCCAAGAGGTACATCTGATGTGCATTAACTTTTGATAGAAGTGCAGATGATTACCAAAAATAGGAAAAATATATCCAAATAACTAACTGTTAATTTCCTAAAAACATGGACTTTAGTAAAGAGGGACTCTGCCTGTAGTACCGAAGTTTATGAGGCACTGGAGTAAAGATGAATCCATTGAAGGATCAGTTACCAAATTTAATTATTCCCCACCCTTCTTCTATTTCATATAATCTTTGAGAAGAATTTGGCGTGTTTTTAGTCAACTATCTCCTTGATGGTGGGTGGGAGGGCATCATGCTATGTTTAAAGTGGATAGGTGGCTGCTTTTGATTATTTCTTTTAGATTTGCATTTTGGTGGTAAAAATTAATGGTTTAAATATCGGTTGATTTATTTATTGTTTTTGATTTTGTATTAGGATTGCTAGTTGGCGAAGGTGAGATTTCAAGAACCTGTCTGGTTCTTGTTAACAAGATAGTGTTGTATTACATAAGCTAACGGAGTTCAAAGGGTTTTCTTCAGTTTTATGGAATGATATGGTTTCCAAAGGATCCATAATCCATATTTGAGAAAGAATTTTTCTGTTGGAATTTATAAAACACGGTATGTGCCATGTCCTTACTACTAGGACTTTCCTTTTTCACTTTTTATTCATTTTACCCCTGTATCAGTTTTGTTATGAAAAAAATAACTGTGGTAATGGTGGTGTTGCTAGAATATGCTCTAGTTCACTGATGATTTTGCATTAGCTTAAATTGAATGCTGAGAAAGAAATTATGTTGTTTTAGGCTCCAACCTTCCTCTATTTTCATGAAAAAGATACTAGTATCATATCGTTTGCATGTTATGCATGGTAGTTTGCTTATTATTATTATTATTATTATTATTATTATTATCAATTCTCCTTCTACTCCTCTTTCTTAATTGTGATCTCTCTGGCTTATGTTTTTTGATTACCCAGATCATATGGAGATATCTTTGTTGAAGACACTTCTCAGCAACATTTCTTCGTTTTTAAATTTGTCATCTTCTGAGAACATTAACTCAGAACCGGTTCAGAAGTATTACCAGAGAACAGAAGAGATACTAAAGTTGTTGAAGCCAATTCTTGGTGCTATTGTTGATTCAGAAATTACTTCTGATGAGGTGCTTAGTAAGGCATTTGAAGGATTAAGTCTCTCTATAGAAGAATTGAGGGAGCAATTCAAAAGCTGGCAACCCCTTTTGAGTAAAGTTTACTTTGTAAGTTACTAGTTACTTTAAGTTCACAACTTCACTTGGCAATTTCAATCCACTTATGGCTGGAAGAAGTACCTAAAAGTTAACCTTTTAGGCATTGGCATACCCCCGATATGAGATGCATGTTGTAAGAGTCATTGTTGAGCTTTAGGAATATATTTAGCCCCCAAGTCCTGATTCTTGAATGTTCGCTCATATTGAGATGGAAAATTGCTGTAGATGGTTTCCTTTTAAGAAAACAATATTATAGAAAAATATATTTTTCTTATTAGCTACTAGCCAATTAGTGTTGGCCCTTAATATATGCACTTGGGTAACCATCCTCTGTTCCACTTGATCTCTAGGTTCTGCAAGTTGAGTCATTAATATCAAAGTTTCGGAATTCTAGCCTGGATGTATTCCAGTTCTTGAAGTCTTCCCATCAGCACCTGCCTGATGAATTGAGTTCAACATCTCTTGAGGTAATTTATGACTCAAGTTACTTGAGATTTTATGCTTTTATTTGAAGCTTGTACTCTTCATATTGTGTTTTAAGTTTTTATAAATAGAGCATAATTATTGTATTCTCACAATGATTACCAAAAAAGTCTTCTATTGGAGAGTGAATGGCATGCAAATGTACAGTTTTGAGATATGAGAATATTTAGCTTTCATTTTGATTTGATTTCTGAGTTAGAAGAATGCTAAAGGGGAATCCACAATTCAGGATGTTTAACTATTGGCAATTGATTGCAGCACTGCTTGCAGAAAATCAAGCATGTACCATATGAACAAGCATCATCTGTCATCAGGGAAGCCATACGGGATCAAGTGGATAGTGTTGGACCATCCTCAGACATAATAGTGAAAATTGCAGAACACTTGAGCTTGAGGTCAAATCAGGAGATTCTAATAGAAGCTGTGGCCCTTGAAAAGTTGAAGGAGAATGCTGAACAAGCCGAAAAAACTGCAGAAGCTGAGTTTATTGATCAAATAATTGCTATTGTAACCCGCATGCATGATCGTCTTGTATTAATGAAACAATCTGAGACCAGTAGTCCAGTTCACATACCTGCTGATTTCTGCTGCCCACTTTCCCTAGAGCTAATGACTGACCCAGTGATCGTGGCATCTGGACAAACCTATGAGCGGGCTTTCATTAAGAACTGGATTGGTCTTGGGCTCACTGTGTGCCCCAAGACACGGCAAACTTTGTCGCATACCAATCTTATACCTAATTACACAGTAAAGGCACTAATTGCAAACTGGTGCGAGTCAAACAATGTGAAGTTGCCCAATCCCATGAAGTCCATCAGTTTAAACCAGTCCTACCCCGTTCTTGTGGCAGCAGAGTCCGGCTTGCCAAGGGATTCAAATAATTTTACTCCTAGAAGCAGCCAACCATTATCACCTGAGTCACGGTCTAGAGGTCAAGCTGGTAAGAACCTAGTCACATCCAGTGGACTTCATCGGGATGGAACCTCCCCACTACATCCTCGTTCTACCTCAGAGGGTTCCTTGCCAGGTATAGCTGTAAATGGAGAGGGTCTGGATGTTGCAAGGATATCAGTAAATAGTGCTGAAGACAATTCAGAATCGGAACAAATGTATAATGATTCTGTTGGCGAACCCCCTATGTCACCTTCTAACAATGCCGGACACTCATCTCAGAACCATACAAGATCTGTTTCAGCCTCTAGTGCACTTCCTAATTCAGATTCTCCTCGAGGAGCAGCTGGAGATGCCAATGAGACTTCTGAAAGCCTTCTCACAGCCTACAATAGTGACGTTTCTGGGGAGGTTAAATCTGACCCACAACCTACAGTCAGCTCAGCCGTCCCACAGAGAGAACCCGAGTTTCCTCCTCGATTGGTAGAAGCACGATCTCGAAGCCAACCAATCTGGCGCCGGCCATCAGAGAGGTTCATTCCAAGGATAATTTCTTCTCCCAGTGTTGAGAACAGGGCTGACCTTTCTGGCATTGAAACCCAGGTTAAGAAGTTGGTAGAGGACTTGAAGAGCACTTCGGTTGATAATCAGAGAGAGGCCTCATCTCAACTCAGGTTACTTGCTAAGCACAATATGGATAATCGGATTATAATAGCAAATTGTGGGTCCATTACCTTGCTAGTTGATTTGCTTCTTTCACCGGATACAAGGACTCAGGAAAATGCTGTTACAGCACTTCTCAACTTATCAATTAATGATAACAACAAAACAGCTATTGCGGACGCTAATGCAATTGAGCCTCTGATTCATGTCCTTGAGACAGGAAGCCCTGAAGCTAAAGAAAACTCAGCTGCTACTCTCTTCAGCCTTTCGGTCATTGAGGATAACAAAATCAAGATCGGAAGGTCTGGGGCAATCAAGCCTCTTGTTGATTTATTGGGGAATGGTACTCCTAGGGGAAAGAAAGATGCAGCTACTGCCTTGTTTAATCTGTCAATATTTCATGAAAACAAGTCCCGAATTGTGCAAGCTGGTGCGGTAAGACACCTTGTAGACTTGATGGACCCAGCAGCTGGAATGGTTGATAAGGCGGTTGCTGTTTTGGCTAATCTTGCTACAGTTCCCGAAGGGAGGAATGCGATTGGGCAGGAGGGTGGGATTCCTGTGCTGGTTGAGGTTGTTGAGTTGGGTTCAGCGAGAGGGAAGGAAAACGCTGCTGCTGCTCTTTTACAACTCTGCACAACCAGTGGTAGGTTTTGCAGTATGGTGCTCCAAGAAGGAGCTGTTCCACCACTAGTGGCCTTGTCCCAGTCCGGCACCCCAAGAGCTAGAGAGAAGGTATACTCCTGTTTTCTTTTTCTGATAAAACCTTCTTTCTTTTACCTTTCTTGAAAATTATCATAAGCTGCTGTTGGTTGTGCAGGCTCAGGCACTTCTGACCTACTTCAGAAGCCAACGACATGGTAGTGCTGGAAGAGGCTGAAAGTCGCAAAACAACTTTCACGGCATCCAAGGGCATTGGGTCTAATACAGTTTGTATACATTTGATGTTTCAAATAATGCATTTTGAAGGTTTTGCTGCTTGGATTTACATTTTACAGGGTTTGTGTAGGAAAAAAAATCATTTGTAGAGGATTCGATGGAGTCCTCTTGTGAAATGATTCTTTTAAATGTGCAGTTGTGAATGTAAGAATGGAATTTCGTACATGTGAGTCTGTCTGGTCTTTGGAGTGAGCTCGGGGGTGACGATATGAATCGATGGATAATGTCCGTCCTCGTTTATGTCCCTTGGCTTTTTTTCTTTGACTCGGAACTGTTTTCCAGATTAAACTAGATATTCAGATAGATTTGTAAGTTATGTATTTTCAGGCAGCCAAACAAGAGCAGGCATTTAATGCTTCTATGTAGTATATTTCATTTATCAATTTGTCAAACACTCTTAATTGATGTTATTTAAGCTGGTTGAAGAGCAGTCTGAATTTATTACAAATTGTTTCATTTTGATTTAAGCACATCTGTTCTTTAAATTTTTTAGAAATAGTTTTTATATAATATTTTCCATGTTTCTTTCAATAATTTGGACTTTTTTTTTTAAATTTGGGAATAAAAAACAAATCAAATTTGCTCGAAACGCAACGCAACCAATCTAATGTTGTGAACTTGTACAATCTCTTTTACCACTCGTATTCTTTCTTTTGATTCATTGGTATCGGCGATACAGGAAAAAAAAGTATAAAGCAGACAAATTGTGATTTAATAAGAATAGATAAGAAAATAATTTTAAAGACAAAAAGGAAACGGGAAAATGAAGAAAAGCATATATCCTGAAAACAAAACGAATTGTCCCCAAAAAATAAGGTATTCAAAATAGTGGAAACTAGAAAACAAAAAACACAAAAGAAAAAGAAAAACTGCAGTCTCCGCCTCTCAATGTCAAATTTTCAGTACACCAAAGAATTACAAAGCAAATACGGAATGAGGTGAAATCTAGTCTACAGCATCAACACAATGGCTGCCCACCCCAATGCCAATCCTCCAATCTTCTTCATTGTCTCTGCTCCACTCTGCATTGTTTTTTTTTTCATTTCAGTTAAACGATACACTTCTCACAGGCTATTAAAGTTCGATTAAAAAATAGAAATTGATTCAACAATTACCAAACTGAAACCTACCAAGCTTTGTATACATCTATTATTAAATTATATCATCACTGACTCCGGGACAGACGCAAGACTTTAAGTTAAGGGAGGTGAACCTATAAATTTTTAGGCGACGAACTTATAAAAATTTAAGGGACGAAAATAAATCTTCAATTCGTATATGAATTTTAAATTTTTAGAAGGGTGACCGTCCCGCCAGCCCCCTCGATCCATCCCTGACTGACCCTTAATATACATTTCCTCGCAACTCCAACAATGTCGCAAACCTACAACTTACTCAGCCTCCCAAACCGCGTACGCACATCAAAATTCAATGAAATAAAACGCTAAAACATTTCTTCAGTCCAATAAGATGTGTGGATCAGTCAAATGTTTTTTTCCTTCAGATTTTGAGTCTTTTAATCTTTCACTTTAATTAACGAAAAAAATAATTTTAGAAAAATCCCAAAACATGCATATAGCGTATGCTCACTCATTTATATGTTTGCTTTTAAAAGAGGTGGGAAAGGGTTGTATCTGATGACTACCATGATTAAAGTGATATCATTTGTCATTACATACATACTAAACTGACTAAAACAATAATTTGTTGAACAGGAAATAATAGATTAAAGATATTAAATTTATCAATATAATCCTTTCTACTTAAAAAATATATTTTGAAACTATTATTTTAAAATAAAAAATATTATAATAATATAGAATTTGAACATTGAAATAAAATTATTTAAAAACTGTGAAAAAAATTTAAATTTGTTTGTTTAAAAAACTACATTAGATAAATTTGTTTTATTTTTAACTATTAATAAAATTTCCGTAATCATACAAATAAAACTACTCAGGATCGACTAAATAAATCATCATAATGAAATAATTTAGATAAATTTGAATTAGATTTTTTTGTATTTATTGCAGAAACCAAACAATTTAGGATTTATGTTATTTTTATAATTAATATAAAAAAATCGGGATATGCCATCATAACTAATCAGACATATTTTCAGATTACCTCGAGATCTGTTAGTCCTTCTTTCAGAAAATTAAATGGACTAGTTCTACGTTCCACAGTGGCGCGTCCTTTAAACGCGCTTAGACTAAACACAAACCGACTCTATCTAATTTAAATCCAATATCAGATCGAGTTTGTTAATATACGCAGTGTAATTGGTCTAGATGTTCAGATCTGAAAGCGCATTGTTGAACTGTGTAACATAGAAGAAAACTAGATTGAAATGTGAGTGAAGACGATGGAATGTACCTGATCCGCAGCAACAGAAGGGCCTGGAGAGGAAGCTTCGAGGCTAGGTCCGGGAGCGCCAGTTGGTGGAGCGGGAGGTCCAAGCAAATCAGGTGAAGGAGCGGGTGCATTGTGTTTCTTAGATTTCTTGCTTGGAGCTGGTGCCGGAACCTCAGCAGTAGTTGGTGCCGCAACAGGAGCCGGAGGAGACGCCGAGTTCTCTGGAGGAATTGTCGGTGCAGCAACGGGAGGCGATTTGGCTGGAGGAGAACTCACTGGAGCAGCAGGCGGAGGAGGAGAAGCCGGTGGCGAACTCACTGGAGCAGCAGGCGGAGGAGAAGAAGCCGGTGGCGAACTCACTGGAGTAACAGCCGGAGGAGAAGAAGCCGGAGCAGACTTCTGCGGAGCCGCAGCAGGTGGTGAAGAAGTTGGTGGAGAAGTGGTAGGGGCAACCGTTGGAGCCGGTGATTTAGGGTTACTCACGGGAGCTGTAGCGGGAGTAGTCGCTGCTGGCGGAGCTTTAGCAGGTGCGGCTGCCGGAGTTTGGGCACCGACAGCGGTCACCACAAGACAAATCAAAGAAACTGCAAATGCGCTTCTACGATCCATTTTTTTGAGACAGCAGGAGAGTGAAGTTGTAACAGAAACTAGTAAAGTAGTAAAGACTAAAGAGAGCGTCTACATATATAAATAAATGAACGAGTTAAATCAGAAAAATTATGATGATCAAAGTTACGAACGAGTTTAGATCAGAAAACAGAAATAACCGTTCGATGAAAACCTCTAGTGGAGCCCACGAGCATCGAATTGTAGATCAAAGAGACGGTATAACGTGGCGATCCAGAGTCGACATATCTGGATTCGGAGCCCACAGAAAAGAGCCCATGTAATTCGCTGACACGCTATTAATTACTAATTAAAATAAACATTTAATTAATTGGTCTTCAGAATTGAATTAATAGGTCCAAAAGTTACATATCCCAGCCCAAACCAGGCTCACAATTTTATGTAGTGGTCTCCCAATTAAGTGGGTATAAACAACTACAGGTGACAATAACACTTTAGAAGAAATAATATTAATTTTAAAAATTCTTCATATAAATTTTTTTATTTGTCCTTTCAATTTATAAGTTTTCTCTGACTAATTCGAACCGACATGCGTCATACATTTATTTTTGGTGAATAAGTCTCGCAGCGGGAATATTTTGCGTACACAACGTCTCGAACTCGAAACATATTTAAACGATATCAAACTGCTTATCAATTAGACTAACCCACATAAATCTTCCATATAAAATTTAGTTCTTAATTTGTGATAGCCCCCTAAAGTCTAGTTCCTAAATTCCGCGCCGGACCCAAATTCAATGTTATTGTATATTTCTGTCAAATTTAAATAAAAAAAACATAAATAATTAAAGATCAAATATAAAGTTTAGATACTAGAATCTCAAGTCCCACCACACATAAATTATATGATACCAAACCCAAATCTCTCAATAAAAGCTTAAAACAAAAATTATCAGCCTCTAATTATGCCTATTTCTATGCTTCACACTAAAAAAATATTAAATTTTAAATTTTAACCCTAAATTTTACATCCTAAAACTTAAACTCTGCCCCCTAAAAATACATTTTACCCTTAATTTTTTAAATTCTAACCACAACTCCCAACCTTAAACCTAAACTCTAAATCAATTTTTTAAAGTAGAAACACTAAAAGGGACATAATTTAGGACAGAAGATTTCATATGCTGATATGCATAATAGCAATTGAACAAACGGGTTTTAATGGCGTATGAAACTCATTGATGATGGAGAATCTTTTCAATTTCAATTGTCAAACTCCAGTCCACTCCCACTGTCATGGATTTAATTTCCTTGCTTTATACAAATAATGTTATAAACTAAAATTCAACAGGTCTAAAAATTGAATTCCGTCATCCAACCTTCTTCCCTACATATGTCAGATATTTCTAAAGGGAAAAACATAAAAGAAGAAAGTCTAAACCGAACATGTCCCTTTCTGCCTTCTCGAAATGTTTTTATCACAACAAAAAAGTTAAGCAAACAGAATGTTGGAGGCTGTCAATGGCAACCAGGTAACTTTATCATTTCATTTTTACAGGGCATAAAATCTCATGTTTTTGCTGCAGAAAATAGTATTTACCATTGTTTGACACTGTGAACTAAACTCTCAACATTCCAATTTCAACTTTTCCTTTCAAACTAAATTGAAACAAATAGGCCAAGATCTATAATATGGAATACAATATTTGTGTAAAATATTTTTTCACAAGTGGATTTTTAAAGTTGGAAATCCTCTACCCTTTTTCGGTGCCCCTACTTATGCTCCCACTCAAAATTAGGTTTAGGATTTAGAGTTTAGGGTTTCAGATTAGGGGTTATGGTTAGGGTTTAGGGAATTTAGGGTAAGATGTATTTTTTAGGGTGTAGGGTTTAAGATTTAGAATTTAGGGTTAGGGCTTGGAATTTAATTTTGTTGTGTGGATTTTTATCCTTGACTTAAACACTAAATTTTAAATCTTAAACTCTAGACTTTAAATCATACAATCTATTCTAAAACTTTAAAATCTAACTACAAACATTAAAACACTAACTCTAAACTACAAACTCTAAAAACTAGACGCTTTCATTGCCCATGTATAAAATATGTTCCCAAAATGTATAAAGATATTAGATGCCAATATCGTTTTTTTTAACATTGGCATTGGTCCTTGAGGTTTTAAGCCCCACTAGAGCATGAAATCTAACCCCTTTTTTGTCTTCAAAAACAGCATTGATGAAAGTGAGAGTGCATAAATACTAGCTTGGGTTTGGCTAATGGCCAACCTCAATAGTCCCCTCTGTTTCACTCTCAAACAACAACACCCTGTTTTCTTCACCTGCACAGCTTGTTGGCTTAGTGTTTCTTCTTTGCTCCTTTTGCAGTACCTTTTACTTCTTTATATTCCATTTGTCTCCCCTTTCCCTCTCAACAAATCAGTGTTAAACCTTGCTCTTCCTATATAAAACCCCATATTCAGCACCCTTTGTTACTCCCCAGCCAAACCCAGACAGAGTTTATAAGAACTTCTCCGGGTTTCAAGCCATGGAGAATGCTGCAGTTAACTGTGATGAACAACAAAAATGGGAATCTGCAGAGGAAGAAGAAGAAGAAGAAGCATTGTCATTGTGTGATCTGCCACTCAATTTGGTTAAAGAAGAGAATCAAATCCAACCAAGGAATGAAGAAGATGGCCAATCCCAAGAAGATTTCAACTTTAGCTCATGGGGTGATCTTTTGTCTACAAAACCAGAAATGTGTGCAGCTGATGAAGTGTTCTTCAAAGGCCAAATTTTACCCTTTCGTGTCTCTGTTAGTTCAGACAGTGGCCGCCATCGTCAAGATAGCCAGAAACCGAGTCGGTTCTTGCCAAGGTCCGAGTCCATGGACTATGGTTCGTTAAGTAGGTTCGCAAGTGTCACTAGCAGTAGCAGAAGCAGCAGCACCGGAAGTAGCCATTACTCAACCAATAGTAACAGTAATTCCAGCAAAGTTACAGCAAGGAATTTCAATTCAATTACCAATCCCAAATCAAAGCCAAACGAAACCAGAAACAACTTCAACACACATCCAAGTCCAAAACCACAGATAAGGTTGTCCAAAACTCGACCAGTAAACGTCAGCAGCCGAAACCAGACGTCATCGATGTGGGATTTTTTCAGATTGGGCTTGGTTCGAGCACCAGAACTAGAACTAGACTATATGAAAATCCGTAACAACAATTCGAATCGAAACTCCGTCAGCCGAAACAGCAGTTGCAATAGCAGTAATACTAAAAGCAGCAACATTAATCAGCTAGATTCGATCAAAGGGTTCATAAGAAAAGGGTTGTTTGGTGGATGTAAATGTTCAGTCAATGTAGTCGAAACAGTTCCACTGAACAGAATCGTGGTCATCAAAAGTATGATGAAGAAGAACAGTGAAAAAGAGAAAGCAACCGCCATGGAAGAGAAAACGAAGCTACTGCAGCAAGAACCGAAAATAAAAAAGAAAATGAAAGAAAAGCGAGAAGGAAAGCAAGTTTTATCACGTCATCGAACGTATGAATGGTTAAAGGAGCTTTCACATGCAGGCTTTGTTGATTAGGCTTAAAGAAAAAGAAAAGGCTCATGAACAATCCCTCGCATGCTTCTCTTTTTCTTTTCTTTCATCATTTTTCAACTTTTCTTTTTCCTTTTGGTTTATATTTTTGTTTTTTCTCAGATAGTTCAAAGTGCAGGCTGCTGTTGTACCTATAAAATCTCTGTCTCACTGTGTGGTGTGAGGTTTGAGGTTTGTTATATTATTCAAGTTTTTGTTTTTTAATTTCTGAATTCTGGTTTGTGATGTTGAAGTAATGATTGGAAAATAGTAGCAGAGCCGTAATGGGTGGAGGAATATGGGGTTGACGGTGGTAGTGATGATCATGATAGAAGTGTTATACTTTTAACGAGACAAGAAAAATGATGGCCACGGAGCGGACTTACAAAATTTTAGTGCTGAAAATAAATTTTCAATAAATAATATATATAAAAATTAAAAAAATTAAATTGTATATGAATTTTAAATTTTGAGAAGATACAGTCACTTTCAACCCTCTTAGTCCATCTCCGAAAATAGTCCTGTAAACGAACCGAATGAACACGAACGAGGGTGTGTTCATGTTCGTTCGTTTAACTTTAACCGAACAAATGAACAAACACGAACATAAACAAACACAAAATTTCTTGTTCGTGTTCGTTCATTAAGGAATGTAGCTTGTTCGTGTTCGTTCGTTTAAATGATAAACGAACACAAACGAACATATATAATGTGTTAAATATTTAATATTTTGGGTTAGTTCTATTAATTCAGTTAATTAACTGATTTTAAACCAGATTAACCGATAATTGAAATTTGAAAAAACTCTTAATCATGAACTGAAACCTAAAGTTATCTAATAGATTAACTAATTTTGTTTTGGTTCGGTCGGTTAGTTCGGTTTAACCGAACAATGAACACCCCTAGACATATGTGAATAAACTTAAATGAACATAAACGAACGAGCATAAATGAACACAAACGAACGAACATAAACGAACAGATTACCGAACGTTCACGAACATAAATGAACGAACAAACCCTTTGTTCGTGTTCGTTCATTTAATTAAACGAACAAAAAGTCTTATTTATGTTCGTTCGTTTAATAAATAAACGAACATAAACGAACTTCCTACCAAACGATTTACGAACGGTTCACTGAACCTTCGGTTCATTTACAAGCCTATCCGAAAACAAGAATTCATGACTGTCACTCTGTCACTAAAGCACACGACATAGGAAAGAATTGTCATTTCTTTCTAGTGGAAAAAAATTAGGGTTTTTTAGAATTTTAATTCCTATACGATGTTAGTTAAGTTAATGAAAACCATAAAATGAAGCAATCAGAGAAGGAATAAAAATGAAAACCATGCAATTTAGCCAAAAAGTAAAAGTTGAAAAGGAATGAATTTGGGTAGGAGGAATGTTAATTAATGTCTAATAACAGGGATTGAAGTGACATATTGAGTATTAATTCAACACCCTTCGAGAATAATTTAATTATTTACTATTTCTTTCAATTTCAAGTCCCATGTCTTTTTTCGATGATTTCATGATTATTTATAAAAAATAAAAAAGAAGGATGATTTCGTGATTGCAAAGGGAAAAGTAATAATAGATTTGTCTCTACTGCATCGTTTCATTAGTTGATCTTTAAAGTTTGATTAAATCTTTGGAGAATCCAATAATTCGTCTCTTTCCTAGTAATTTATCAGTTTGTCCATTTTGTTGGGAGATTTGCAGTATATTTTATTTCCTTTTCAACCTCTTATAAGTTATAATTACAGATGTGGGCCTTAGATAATTAGGAGTAAAAAGTATTTGGAGTGGTTAGTACTTCAGCATTTGCTTTGCTTTTCATAAAAGCTTCTCAATTTGACAGCATATCCCACTCTTGTGAGTGTTCATCTCCATCATAAATCATCTTTCTCAATTATTTATGATTTTCTCTCTTATTACCATTCTTCTTTTATAAGGAAAGAAAAGCATTCTTGGTATGTATTTTATTTATTAAGTAAAGAGACATTATATTTTACAAAATAAATGTCGAAATCCGAACCCATATTAGATGGAATAGAAATTATCTGTCTCTTTTCGGCGCTTCTATGCATGTCTACACTAAAATATTAAGTTTAGGGTTTATAGTTAAAGTTTAAGATTAGGGTTTAAGAAGTTAGGGGTATGGTATATTTTTTAGGGTTTATAGGTTATGATTTAGAATCTAAAGATAAAATTTAAAATTTAATTTTTTAATATTGTGGTATAGAAAAAACACCGAAAAAGAGCATGAGATTTTTGTCCTACAGAATGAGTGATATGGATACTTTTTACGGTTAATATTTATTATGATTGATTATGACAATATCTGTTATGTCAATAAAGCAGCATGATTAAATGAAATCGTGATCTTAAGGATGCATGCATGCATGCTCAATCAAAGAACGCTTGTCTGAAACGATATATATTTGGGGCCCTGACCGAAGAAAGTATATACCTAACTGATTCTTGGAAAAGTGGGGGAATTTCTTATTATTGAATTTGAGACTATATGATAAAAAAAAAAAAAAAAATGTTTTCTTCGACCCTGGCTCGCCATAGGGGATATTTTCTTCTGAATGGCATGGAATAATTGTAGAAAATTTTGGCATTTACATCTTTAGCTACAATGTCCAAAGCAAATTAACCATATAAAAATTCCAAGGAGATGAAGTTCTCCATTCCCTTTCCATTCTTCTCCTACCCAAACCCAGAATTCAATCAAACTAACTACTTCACTAAATCCTCCCATTTGCAGTACTGCCCACCTGCTAACGCACGATAAAATCTATCCCTGCAGTACACCGGTCTTCCATCGGCAGCCTCTGCAGCCGCTGCTGCTAGATCATCGTCATCTTTAACCTCCACCGGCAGTCGAAGCAACTCTTCTTTCCTACAATATATATATACATGGAAGGTGGTGTTCTAAAATGTCATGACAGTTCAAGAACTTGAGTCCAGTTTGATTCTTCATGTGTGACATCCATGTACATACCTTAGATTGAACTTTGTGTTGGTTTTCGAAGCAAGAACAGTTGATGGTGTATCCTTTGTGAAAAATGCTGTTTTAAAGAAATCCTCAACTGGTGTAGCGAAGATGAATAGAAATGCTGATGTAACAAGCAAGGCCCCTGTTCCAACTAGTGTCTGTTTCAACAACTTGATAACCGGTTTAACCTGAAGTCCAACATTTTCCCATGTCAAGCTTTCGTGCCTTTTTTTTTCATAAACATGAATATGATATATAGTACCTTATAAGATCCCAGCAATCTGTCACGAGCCAGGACCTGGAAAGGGGAGAGGGAAAAGGGATTAAAGATATTAATTTCATTCTTGGTTGTTCTAATTTCAGCAGTAGAAAATGAAAATAAGTTTGAAGGTTGTAATTTTCCTGCTTTAGAAACTAAGCGCCGCCATCAATAGGTACTAACCTCAGGTGGTTTTACCCACATTTGACCATCATACCAGCCGGTCTCTTCATACGGTATTACTGCTGATAGAAGTCTGTCACCAACATAACTCCATCCCTGCAACATGCTGAATACATTATTCATGTTTTCGAGTTCAAGGAAACAGATAGTCGGAGCATAGTGGTTATGTGAGCTAAGTTGATTCATTTGTTGTGTAATTTCCGAGAAGTCTCGTGGTGCTGAGCTTGTTCAATGAACTATCCGTCTATCCGTATGAGATTTCTAGTTAAATTGTTAAATAATTATTCTAATTTTAGCCTCTCTAAGTGAAGGAAACACATGAGTAGATCAAAGTCCCCAATGTTCAACCTAGTTCTTCCTGTTCATATGATACGAAATGCATATATCTTAACAATTCGTCCCGTAGAAATGATGAGATTACATTGATGCAAAGCTGTGATCCTTTCTAGTATAAATCATATGCATGTTTTTTTAGATATACATGGCACACACAATAATTCCCTAGAATGATTAACAAATGGCCATGACTGAAACATTCTTATGCACAACAGCAACAAAAGGGTTAAACTTTGAAGAAGACGATCATACCAGATAAATTCTTAATACAATCAGTGACACGAGGAAAAGAGTTCCTGTTCCAGCAGCAAGCACAAATCTTAGAGGTTCCTGCAAGGTGAGAATTAGAATGTTATTCGGACCAAGTATATTTAATATGGGTATGATTAATTTTATCCCAAGGGTCCGAATAACATAAACAGTGATCTTTTGGACTTACCCTTGAAGGATTGAAGCTTGCAGCTGCAATTGGAGCTCCAAGAACCGTGAAAGTTACCAACCAGAGCCCTCCAAGACGAAGGAAAAATTGGCCTGGTCCCAGTTCGCCCCATGAATACAGAGGACCATCTTTCAGAGACGAGTACTCATTCACCTATTTCAGCAAACAGATGATTGTATGTTTCATATAAATAAATGCATTTCGAGAGTATATTAAGATTATGAACATACCGGCCTTTGTTCGAAAGGAACCTCGATCTCCAAACCAGGTTCCCATCTCCGGCCCTGAAAACCACCACTCATGCCACCGTCCATCTCATCTTTTAACGCCCTGACTGAAACCCCACGAGGCAGCTTTGTTCCTGCATGACAATTAGCTAAGCCCGAACCATAACTACTCCCGAGCTTTACATGCGCCGGAGTAGGGATATTCAGAGAGCAATAAACATTTAATCTAAGCATCTATCTTTCTCAACTAAGTTCGATCCGGGGGAGGCGAAGAGAAGAGCTCGCAACAGTTGATAATTGAGTTCATTTAGGCATGGTTTGGTTTTACATAAAATGCGTGGAGCAGAAACAACCAGAGAATTACTTTGTTTTCTTGTGTTATTCCTTGGATGGGTTCTTAACATCATAGATTTTACGTTGATGAAATGGATAAATCTGCCACTAAAAGGACAAATATTTTTCGTGGTTGGAGAAGCATGAGCTGGGAAGGGTGGATTAATGCAAGCAAACTGTGGCAGAAATTGACTTGCACGCTCTTCTTTTGTGTATTGCTCGTGTTTCCACGAGGCAGGGTATATTAAGATTGTGAGGGCCATGGATAGGGTATTGTCCCCCCTCGTGGCTTTGGGTTGGGTTTAAGTGCCAGCTTGTCAATTATGTCTTGAAACAAATTTGGATATGAGCCTGAAATGACCTCATCCAGATATATGGGAAAAAACTTAAGCAAACCTGTATTAGTTTAATTCTCGCATCCAACAGTCATTCGAATCCGAATAACATAATAGAAACAGTAGTAAATCAAAGAACACTTTCACATCTTCAGTTCTACAAAAGGAATCTGTCAGCCATAAACAAAAGGCATGAGATCTTATCTCCATAACCTAAACAAACAGATAGAACTCGGTTTCAGATAAGTTATGATTCTCTCAATGTATAGTACCAACTTTCTTAACAATCAGAGGCCAATTGCTGCATTAATTCACCTTTAAGCTGCCACATCCTCTTATCATTTGCAGCCGAACTTGCAGAGCAGAACATAATTGTTTGTAAAAACATGTTCACTTTTATTGGATAAAGCTTGCCATTGTATTCAACGGCCATTGTTACAGGCTGATATCAATCTCTTTGCTTGTATTTCTCAGGTCAACATCTTCGGAGGTTATCGCTATAACTTAGTTCTTGCAACATGGAAATAAGTTCTTCCTTTTTAGCCTTTTCGCATACGTTGAATGCCATCATACAATACAAGTAGTAAGTTGAAGGTCGATGGTAATTCTTGTTTAATCCTTCAGTTCAATCAATGATTAATGACGAACTCCAGGAAAATGGGAATGAAAAAAATCATAATTTGTGCCTGTTTTGATAAGGTTGCTTTCCGCACCGTTTCAAAACATACATGCAACCAGCCGCCATAAATAATCCAACTGCAGCAAAAGCTATCATTGTTGAGTTCTCAATGGTCCTATAATAGCCTCTCTGCAACATGAAGAAGCTAGCCCATAAGCTCATCAGGAAAAAAAAATAGTATCATATATCATACTCCAAAGTTTCCCACAAGATTTATTGAGGAGATGCTCAAGATCGTTTTCCTACCCTCAAGTGCTCTAAGCTAAGGGCAAGCATAGGCACCAGGGAAAACACAATGCCTGAAGTCATTCTTAGCCAATTTATAACAGCATCAGGCTGCACAAGTGTATTTTGTTTCGTGCTGCCATTGCACATCTGCAGCCCCACCCCAAACCCAAAAAAATGCATGCATATGAGCGTGGAAGCATAAATTAGTCAGGGACACACCTGCATTAGAAGAAACAAAATTGCTGCATTTGCAGGAGCCAGAGAAAGGCTTATCAGTCCTCCACGCAACTCATTTGGCACATACCTACATAAACATGATCAAAGTAGAGTATTAAAACTAATTTCGACAAATAAAAGGCACTAAACAAGAAAAAGTTACTTTTAAAACTTCATAAAATAAAATTGTTTGTCATACATGGTCCTCAATCTTGCAAGTGAAGGCAGAATTAGGCCAATGCAGGCATGGAATAAAGAAAACTGTGTCACCAGAACTCCAATGTCCTGCAATCCAGACCACAAGAACTCTGAGGCCATGGCTGGAAATAAACGCTAGGGGACTTCATTTATAAATTTACAAATAATTACAGAGAGAAGGAACAAACATACCTGATAATCATAAGCTATAATTGACAAAAGAAGAGCCTGTGTGACAAATGCATACATCAAGCAATCCTCGGTCCGAAATGAAGCATCAATAAGCCAGGGAAACACTGTGCTTCCTAACATCCTTGCCCCCAGCATGCATGGATATATCAACCCTAGATACACTTCTCGACCATCAGCCTAACACACATAAAAATCACCTTCAAACATTATACTTCAAAGAAATCAAGCTTCCAAGATGAGAATTTGGAAACCTAAAGGGAAGAAGCACAAAAACTGAGTACTAATAGCACATAGTTGTGAACAACAGATATGATCTTACCACCAGTGTTGGGGCCCAAAGAATCCAGAAAACTGCAATGGAGAAATGAAGGCAAGCTTGTGCACATGCTAGCAGCCATATCCTTCTATCTGCAGAAGGCAACCACTGAATAACATTTTTTCTTTTACAGTAAGAGATGAAAACTAAGACTCGAAGGTAGGAGTTTCTGAAGCCCAATCATCAATAATGTAGCACTCATATTAGTCAAGACAGATAAAAGGAACTTAAAGGAGAGGGAGCTTCAAGAAAACTCCAATACCTTAAGGATTACATGTATTTAATGATGTGGCATGCATCCATACTTATATTATAACTTTAAGTGTTCAGTTACAAATAGGCTAATATCAAGAGATGCTAAAATTTTCATCTATCCCTACGAGTTTGCTTTCATGAATAAGACAAGAGAATAAATGAAACTACAAAATGCTTACCAGCAAAGATATGTGCATAAAAGGACATACGGTAATCCTTAAATGTCATTGTCTTTGGAGTTCCATCATGTCCTCTGGACATACAGATGATGCCCACTGTCGCTAGTAAGACGGCTGCAATGGAAGGAGATCCAATCCCTTTCTCCAAATTACCACCCACCATCCAATTACCAATCACCTGACTTCCAATCAAAGATGCAGACTCGAAAAAAATCATCAACCAAAATGTTTCATTCAAAATATCTTGCCTATGACCTGGCTGCAAAGAAGAAAAGAAAATGTTCCATACCATCATGTTGAAACTTATCATTTTTTTTACTTAGCAACCAAAGAAACATAGTAAGAAAGAACTGAATCTTTGAGCGAACCTTGTCATGTTCAGCAACAGCCCATGTCTCGAAACTGAAGGTAAATATTGATGTTGCCAAAGACAAACATACATTTGCTATCCAAAAGCTAGGACCTGATGCAATCATCTTCCATATTCCAACAATGAGGTGCGTGATAAAAAACACCAAACACATTTTCTTTCGACCTCTGCATAAATATAAAATAAATAAAACTATCAAAATTTTCACAATTAATACAATACTTAATTAATCCATAAATAACAACGGTTAATTCGTTCAACAAAGGCATTAAAACATTAAATTAACATTGAAATGTTTAGTTTTTACTCACATTAAATCAGATACAATACCAAAGAAACTACCAACGAAAAGAGCAGCTCCAAATCCAACAAGCAAAAACGTCACCGTATCTTCCTTGCTTATTCCACGGTAAACCAGTTCAAACTCTCCGTACACCGACCATAATCCTTCCAATACTGAAAAAACGAAGACGTAGAAATCAGATCAAGTATCGTTTTTTGCTTTAAATTAAACACACACACACACAATGAAAAAAAAGGTTGATTATATATATGATGTACCTGAAGCGAGGGAATAGATAAAGAGAAAGTAAAGTTGAAAGCGAAGAGAAGGGGAGTAGGAGGAGGTTGGGTGATCGGAGAAAGGAGGAGCCTTTGTAGGGGCGTGTTTGGAGAGATAGAAAGGGAAGATAGAGAGTGAGAGGAAACCAGAAATGAATATGAAAATGAAGACGGAGGAACTTGGTTCCCAAACGGAGGTCTCGATTACGATCCCCATTTCGACCTCGGACGGAAAAACCCTAGATCGGATCGGGAATTAGGATTAGGGAGGAGATGGGAAGTTAACAGTTACGCATCTGAGGCAACTGAGAAGTGAAAACTGAAAACTGATAAAGAAGTGGAATTCGCTTCTGGATTTTGAACACCCGTGATACTGTTCCAATTGAAACACTGCGTTTTAAAAAACTTTTAAACCAAAGAACCAAGAAGCTTAATAGGACTGAGATCGGTTCGATTCTATCAATTGTATGTAATTTGGTTTTCAGTTTTTTTTTTTCTATATTGATCTTAAATTTTGACTTTTAATTTTATTTTGTGATTTTTGGAACGCTAATTAATTAAGTTACAAAGTCATTTCAAAAATAGTTTTAAAATTTTAAATCGGTTTGATTTTTGAAAATATTTTTATTTTTTAAAAATTAATTTTCATTTTATTTTTTGATTTTTTTTCAAAATTGTCTTAAAGTAAAATATGTCATTGCATACTCTTAACTCTTAGGCGGCCTTTGGTTCACAGAATGTAAGATTACCTCTGGAATAGGATTACCGAAATATAACATTACCTGACATATTACTGGAATGTTATCGTCCATTTCGTAGGAATATAAGATTGTAGTGTTTGATTGGAGGAATATAAAATTAATCAAAAATAAAATTTACCAAATTGTCCTTATGATATATTTTCTTTTTAACAAGTTTAATTTTTAATTATTAAATTAAAAATATTTACATAAAAATTTATAGAACTATTTTCGTTCTATTACCTAAAATTTGCATATATATATATATATATATAATATAATTAATATTATTAAATTATTTTTAAAAAATGTGTTATATTTATATACATTTATTCTTTTTTAATTTTTTAACATCAAAATATTAAATGTTTAATATGCTTACATTTTTAATTTTTTTATTACTTTCTATCATTTATCAAACAAATTAAAGTAAATAATAAAAAATCTAAAAGTAGTAAAAAATGATAAAAATAAATTAACTCACTGATTTTTTAAGATGAAAATATCATATAAATAAAATAATAAAATTAATAACATCAAGTTTTGACGCATTCACTCTCAAGCAACATACAATCTCATCTTATAACCCTAGAAACATCACAAATATAATATTAATAAAATGTACTATTAAATATTACAACATTATCTAAATATGTGCAACACCATTTATATATTAAACTAATATTAAATACAAATATTTAATAAATTTACAGAATAAATAATTAGTTATCTAATTAAAAATGTAATAAAGGATCAACATGAACATAATTCATAATCATAAGAGTAATATTGTTCAAAGAGGAAGGAATTGTGTAATACCTAAAAATGTAATAAAGGGATTCACAATCCAAACTCAACCAAAAACACAAAGCTAAAAGCTGTACAAATGCAATGGCTTTATTGTTTATCAACACTGTAGCATGTACATGTATGTGTCTGTAACTAAGCAGAAGCTCCTAAGGATCCATGGTTGCTTGCTTGTAGTTGTGACTGAGATGATCAAAGCTGCTCGATGAAGACCAAACCGGCAACGGAAAAGAAGGATTCTGTTGCTTGTCTGCAATTCATGCATAATCGTCGGTGTTGAAAGGACCTGAATGATAGCAACGGGCAAGTACTGCAGCTCAAACCACTATAATGGTAGTATGATCAGGAAGTAAATTCGACAGTCATCGGGTTTCGCAATTTCAAATTTTGAGGCATTTTCTTATCATATGTTGTGAAACTTTACAATGTCAACAAATTTAAAGCATACCACTATCAAATATGTCAAGCATATCCCGGAGAATCGCTATTATCAAAGCTTTATATTCACAGAATGAGCTTTAGATGTGTGTGTTTTGTGATATAACAGTTGAAATCAAAGAGAGAAAATTATAGAAGATCTGGAAAAGAGTTCTGCAATGTTTCCACAGATAACATTATATTCCAGCTTTTCAGTTCTACCTTGTTATTACGAGGGATGAGTCAACTTAACAAATCACCCTTAAGTTATTTCGTTGCGTACCAGAAATATGAGATTAAGATATACATGTATCGATATTCGATACGAAGAACCATTCACTGAAATTCCTCTATACCTTAAAGTATGCTAGACTACAAGGAAATTGAAACTATGAAGTATGAACATACAAAACAAAACATCAGTATGCAATGGTAATACCTTCTTCATGAAGTGTAGACAGAAGACTTTGTCCCATCAGAGCTTTGACTGTGTGCAGTTAACTCGTTAGAAGTCCTGTAGGAGTTGTCACAATTGAAAATAAGCATAGCAGCAAAAGAGAATTTAAGGGACCATTTGGATTCGAACGGGACTCGGTTCAGTGAAATTGGGGCATTGGTTTGCACCAACTGTGCTGATATATGTGTTTGGGATGCATGGACCTTAAAGATTCTTGTATTGAGTCAATCCTAGATTATAAGTACAATTACTACCTGTAATCCACATCTATAGCTTGGTTTGCTGCCATTGTTTTGACATCCGAATGCACCTCCCTAGAGGCTTCGGCATCTGCACAATCCTGCTTACCATTCTCCTACAACATCAAAACAAGCAAGGAACATGAATAAACAAATCCAAGTTCGCTTTAAGTGATCAGAAAACCGCAGGACGTGAAAGCAAGCTTACATGAATATCATCTTGAACGAACCGAGGGATGCTACTTGAAACAAGGGTGATATACAGCTCCATGGCTGCTTCTGGACTCATGTTCCCAAGTCTTTTCCAGGCATTCCTGTAATGAAAAATATCAGTTTAAAAAATTATCAAAGGCAAGAAAAGGAAAGGGTCTAAATTGAACCAACAAAGCAATTGGGAATCAGTTTCAATCCATTCTTTTCATTGATTGTTTTCTTTAATAAATATGTTTTTCCCTACTTGTTCATATGCTTTTATTCTTTGCTTTCACTCTTCATCAAGTCAATTCTATTCATTACTCTTCATCAAATTCTATTTATGAAATTCTTAATCAGATACCATGTGGATCACACACAGATTAGAATTATCAGATCTCAATGAGGCAACACCCAGAAATTCAATACTAAAAACCAAGAGTTTTCTTTTCCAAGTTCAAGAGGAAATACAAACTTTAAAAACCGAAATTCAGAGGGTATTTTTTACCACTTTGCGCGAGCAGATAACTCCAATGCCATCGGCTGAGGCTCATTGCAAGGCCCTTCATTGGCAATCTTGTGAAGTCCATACAACTGCATCTTCAAATCATTGCCGAGTTTGAAATCTTTATCAGCAATACATTTGTACTCCAAAAAGCATATTGCTTCACCAAAATCTTTCTCCAATTCAGTTATTTCAACTCTCTCCCAGTCATCATCATCAGATAACCCCTCCATTAAGCAATCTTTTCCATCCTCCTTTTCACAATCCAAAGCCTCAATCTCTTCTTCATCCTCTTTAGCTAATTCAATCTCAGTAGTTTCACTAAAAAAATCATCTTCTCCTTCAATATTTCCTTCTTCTACTTCTCTTGATCCTTCACTACCATTCAAAGGCTCTTCCCGGGTATCAATTTCCTCCACAGATTCCCCAAAAGCATCAACTTTTACAGCTTCTGAAACAAACCCAATTCCGTTCTCACATTCAAAAACATGTTTTTCTGATTCAGTTGTGACTTCCATATACGATCTCGACAGAATTTCGAGATGTTGATCGATGATAGACGAAAAAGAAAGAAGCTTGGAGAGAATGAAGGAAATAATAAAAGAAAAAGAAACAGTAAACAACAATTCAAGAAAAATCTCCATGGAGAAGGAGATTGAATTTCCTTATGATGGTTGAAAAACAGTATAAGAAGGGATTGGATGAGTAGGATTTTGAGAAGCAGAGCAAAGTATATTCTGGTTTTTTATAAGGGAAGAGTGTCGGTTCCCGGATTTTTGTAAGGGAAGAGTTAAGTTTAAAGGGGGCAAGCTAATTTGAAAAGGACTCTTCCGCTACTTATAGAAGTTGGACTATAAGTCTATAAGGCGCTTTTGTATTTTTGAGTCCTCTAATTATAAAAAAAAAAAAGTTTTGCTAAACACGGCTTAAGGGATGTATATAAAAGTTACTAGTATTAAATTATTATCATTAATTTTAATTTTTAATAAAATTTATTAGAATATAATTAATTATATTTTTAAAAAATAAATATCATTAATTTATGGTGTTTAATATAATTAAACCCTAAACCTTAACCATAACTTTAACTCTAAGCCCTAAACTTTAACCCAAAACACTAAACCTTAAACCATAAACTTTAAAAATCATAGATTAACACTAAATCTTAAACCTTAACATTGAACCTTAAATCTTAAACACTAAACCTTAAATCATAAACCCTACACCTTAAAAAGTATACATTAATCTTAAACTTTAACCCTAAATATTAACCATAATCATAAGCCATAAGCCCTAAACCTTTAAACACTAAACCATGAACCAAAACCCCATAAAAATACAACAACACAAACCCTAAACCTTAAACATTAAACCATGAACCAAAAACTAAAAATCTTAAATCCCATAAAAATATAACAACACAAACCCTAACCCTAAAATTATAAATCATAAACCATAAACGCCTAAACCCTTTTACATTATTATTAATTACATTATACGCCATGAAAAACAAAGTAACAATTAATAATAAGAATCTAGTAGTTTTATGAGGGTTGTGTATAGGGGTGAGCAAAACTTGACATGAAAAAATTGAAATTTTCAATTTGACTCGGGGCAAAAAAACTCGACTCGTTATGACTCGACTCGAAATTACATAAACTCGACTCGACTAAAAAAATTTAAATAAAGTTTGAGTTGTAAAATAAAAATTCGGATAACTCGAAATTTTTAATAATTAGTTGATTGATTTTTAAGTTCGAGTCAAGTTTCTCAAAATTTTCTAATATATATATATACCAATATAAAAAATATGAAGAGATATATGACACATGAAAAAACTATAATGAAATATATATATATATATATATATATATATATATATATATGTGCATGCATATCTTATATGATTAGAGAATGTCGTTTAAATTAGAATCAAATTGTACTATAACATGATAAATAATTACAATTAAATTTGTATAGAAACTCGAAAACTCAACTCGACTCGTATAGAAAAAATTCAAATAAAGTTTGAGTTATAAAATATGATACGTCAACTCGAATAACTCAAAATTTTTTGACTCAACTCGATCGAATGCTCACCCCTAATTGTGTATAACAAACCCCATAAAAATTACAAAATATCATTCGATTTAAAAAAAGTACTAAGAAATATCATATGGTGACCATCATTCTCATTCCTTTAATTTCATCCCATCATATGATGATAATTTTTTTTTTAAGTTGAGTAACTATTTTTTAATTTTTTATAAGCAGAAGACCCAATAAAAAAATGTCATATAATTGGTAGATTATTTATGTAGTTTACACTTTTTTATTTTTATTTAATGATCCGGCTGATGGGGGAAATAAAATATATCGCTAGAAATATGTATTTAAATTATTTAATAATTTTTAAAATTATAAATAAATGTTTTTTTTGTTTTTTTTATTAGAATAATAATCACACTCAAAATATAAAGTCTAGTCGCCAACAAGCATGAGACTTTGAAGTAGGACTAGATTTAAAAAAACCGGAAAATTGAAAATTATTCTTTTTGAAAGAAATTTAATTTTGATTTGAATTGTAATATTTGATCTGAGTTGGTAAAAAAAATCACAAACACTACGTAAATTTTTATATTTTTTATAATATAGAAATTTTATTTTATTTTTAAGTTAGTGGTGGTAAACTTTAAAATGCTATTTTTTTACCAAATATATAAATCTTTTTAATGATTTTAAAAGTTAATGAATGGATACGATCTAAATCTAGAATATTTAGTTCAAATTAATAACGATATGTATGGCATTCAATTAATTTTCAATTTGATTTTTTTTAAAATATGTTTGTGTGGTTACAAAGTAGTATATGTTTAATTTTTTAACCATTTAATAACGCACACATATTGTATACATATAGTGCTCGAACCTAGATCACCTAAATAAAATACATCATCTTTTATTACTGAGACCACTCTACGGGTTCAATTAATTGTGTAACCCAACGAACAATTCTGGTTTAAAAATAAAATTACGAACTATCCACATATTTTTTTGATTAAATAATATTACAATAGTATTCTATCAATCCACAAATTTTGAATTACTATTAATCAAATAATTAAAGAGAAAATCCCATCGTATACTATATTAATTATTTGTTGTTGTTATTATACTTATTATTATTAATTTTTGTCAGACCGATGAAACATATATTTTAAAAATAATAATAAATGTAAGCATAAGTTTAAGAAGTAAAAAAAGTATCAAATTTATTAAACTAGAACAGTAAAAAATGTAGTTTGTTTTATAAATTTGTAGCGATCATTGATAAGGCTGGTAATTGTTTTTCTTTATTTTTTTTAAATAAAAGTGATTGTTCAATAGATGTTTTCGTAAGTTACTAAATAAATATTTAATTATTTATTTATAAAGAAAATTACTTCATTATTCATATAAAACCATCGTATGTCTCTTTTAAATTACACATTTAACTTGATTAAAATTATGTATACTAACCGACATGTTCATTTTTTTATATTATGTAAAGGGTAAACAACATCGGTAGTCACTGAACTTTTAAGTTGTTTTTACTTCGGTCACAAAACTTTTAAAACTTACCTTATATTATTTAAACTTTTTAATTTATTTTCATTATGATCATTATCGTTGAAAATTATTATCAAAGTTTTCTTCCAGAAAAATTTTAGTAATTTTAAAAATTGATAGTTGTCACAAAAGAACGATTTTTCGATGAACAAAGTAGTCGTCGGTCAATTATAACGGTGAAATAAACTCCATTTAACCAGAAAATTAGCATTATTTTATTTCAAATTGATTTGACAGTTAACAATGATCGATCATAAACTTTTAGTTTTTATTTGACTGTCTCTTTCTTTTTTTTGTCGTTTAATGATTTCTTTTCATCTATTCGAACTTGTCGAAAAACCTCTTAATTCTCTCAAATATCACTCAAATCATTATCGAAAACTAGAAGTTAAAACTTTCTACTCCATCACTTTCAACCGTCATATCATTTTCAAAATTAAATTATGCTAATCTTCTGGTCAAATTATGTTTTTTCACTGTTAAAATTAACCAACGGTCGTTTTGTTTATTGCAAAATTGACTTTTTAAACCTTATTATAAGGTTTGAAGTAGAAAATAAATCTCTAAACTATGTTTTTCTTTTAGTATTTAATTTTTTTTATCAAAATAAGTCTTTAAATTATTACGTGTGACCACTTTTGGTGTAACCCCCTCGTCCCGGTCTGGCCGGATGGCCGGTCCGAGTGGGCCACACGGGGAAAACCGAGTGAAACCCGTTAAGGTTCCCCTCGGTTAGCAACCCTATTTTTTTTTATAAAACTTGTCTAGATGCACATTAAACCTAGGCATACACTTGAGATAAGCATACTCAAAAATCACAGCAATCGGGAAACAATAAGGGACTCAATTGAACAAAATACGAATTTAGGGACCAATTTGTAAATTCTGGAATTTAAGAGGACTTTACCAAATTTTAAGTTACCATTATGAAATTAGTCATGTTTCATGCCTCTCTGCCAAATTTCAACTCAAACTAACATCTCAAACTCAAGTAATTGCACATACGAGAAACAGGACTAAAACGTAAAGCTTGCAAACCTCAAATTTAAGCTTTATCTGTAGGAGGTATCGATACCCTTAAGGGGTGTATCGATACCCCCCCTCCAACGGTATCGATACCCTTAAGGGGTGTATCGATACCGAAAAGGTCAGTAGCTTCAGTGAACAAAACGGTATCG
The DNA here is from genome assembly GCA_030270665.1 of Hibiscus trionum. Taxonomy (NCBI): domain Eukaryota; kingdom Viridiplantae; phylum Streptophyta; class Magnoliopsida; order Malvales; family Malvaceae; genus Hibiscus; species Hibiscus trionum. The sequence continues at coordinate 23,480,762 of BSYR01000006.1, read as the reverse complement.
ATACCCTCCCCAAGTGTATCGATACCCTAAGCCTGAATCAAGAAGGTGGTATCGATACCGTACCAAGGGTATCGATACCCCCTGCTACGAACTTGCAGGTTTGAGCTGATTTAAGGCTCAAGGAGGCCCCTAAATCCCTCGAAAACCCCAACCAACACGCTAACATCAATCCTAAAGCAAATCAAACATAAAAGCATGTTTTCACAAGGACCAAAGGGCACTAATCAACACGAGGTGATGCACAACCATTCAAAAGACATGTAAAGCATACATGAGTTTCATGCCTTATCAAACAAACATAAAACATTCCTATAAGGCAATCTAAACATGATTTTTACAAGCCACACCTGACATCCAAATAGCAAAGCAACACAAACATCCAAGGACTGGCTATAAGCCTCCCAAATAAACACTTAGCCATCAACATAAACATGGTTTACAAATCCATCAACATGCGGCATTAACAACATAAGCCAACATAAAGGAGTCTAGATACACGCTCCTAAAACACGTAGCATTTCCCATTGCTAAACTACTACATTATTTAATAAACCATACTTGAGCAAACTACCACATACTTGGACGCCCTTTTCCTGCTCCTTGCTAACTCCAAGCTAAAGATCTGCATTGTCAGAAAAAGGAGAGCGTAAGCATGAAGCTTAGTGAGCGGAGCTCTAAAACATAACAACAATGCAGGGTTCAAAGCTTCTTTTAACAGTAAAGCCAACACGTACAAGTCATCCAATAACCTAATCCATCTACTAACATACAAGTTCAACCAAAGGTCAACAACATAGACATTTTGTAACACCCCCTTCCCGGCCTGGTAGAGAACCGGGTCGGAGAGCGCTACCGGAAAACATAACGGAGATCGGAGACATAAATTCAAAGTTCAAAAATCATTTCGTAATATTTTATTAATCTCTTTTAAGACTTAACGCTCAACTTATTAACAACTTACTCAATTGGGGTCAATTTTAAACTTTTTCAAACTTAGGGACTAAATTGTAATTTTTACAAATTAAAGGTCTTTATCTGAAATTCGTGAAAATATACTGAAATTAAACTTACTAGTTATTAGCCTGTAAAACCTCATTACTATCGGAGGTTATTTATCTACCTGATTAGACGATGCAATATTTAGTGACTATTTTGTAAAATATTCAAATCTATTTCTTTTTATTATCTTACTAAAATTCTTTACATATTTAAATGAACCTAACAACTTACAAAAATCTTAGAGTCCTTTCTAATCATTTTTATTAGAAAATTATTCGTATCTATCATTATTATTGTTCTAACATTTATTTAATAGGACTTTTCTAGATTACTAAAATAAAACCACATTATTAAATTACAAAACACAATTTATACAAAAGTTGGATCATATGCCACTTTACTAGGAGTTCATGAAAGATATCATACATATAAGGTAGAGATGTGACTTGCAACTGCACCACACGATCAAAGGTTGGAAATCTATCAGGGCCCTGAAAATGCATGAGACACGTATGTTAGGCTTACATAGCCTAGTGAGGTAGTCATGATAGTGAATTAACAATAATATGAGTGTCATGATTAAATATAAATTAATCTAACTCATTTGCATGCTTCTATAATAGTATAGGCATAACATGATCAGATATCCATATCACTGACATAACATAATATAATCATATATCTTATCATAAACATGTCATAGTATAACATATCGAACACATATTATATTGGTACCATTGGATACGCGGATTCCCTGTACACCATATCATGAATCATAAATGAGCCGTAGCCCTGAGCCGTAGCTCCATGTATCCCTTACACTTCCATCCTTTTATCTCCCACATATAGGCCGTAGCCCTGGACCGTAGTCCTCCCTTACATGATGAGCTCGAATAACCCTATGGCATGCCAATTGTATCCAACGTCCATAAATACACACCAATTCACATAATCCATGATTTTCAGATCATATCAAATCAAATAGCAAGATGAGCCGTAGCTCCATATCAGATAATATTTCATATTATTTTCATATACATGTAGCATATTATAATCATTTTTAAGCATATCGAAATAATGCAGGGTACTTACCATATGCAAATAAATTCATAATTAATGCAATAGGAAGGCACCGAGCCTACCCCTGACACGACTATACCCACATATCAGAACATAAAAAATATCGGAATGACACCGTGTCATCCGAGACAAATGCATCTACACTCACCTTGACAGACCGGTGCTTTATTTTTATTTATTGGGCTTGAAAGTTGATCTGAATCGACCTCGTGTACTACGATAAAAATTAATTAAAATAATAAGATAGTATCGAATATATATATAAATATTAATCAAACTTGATACCGAAACTTAAACTAACTAGAGATTTGAGCTTACCCCGTCGTCGGCAGAAATTCGATATTACTATATCGAAAATATCGGACTACCAATCAAACATTGAATCGTATCCTACTAAATTTTTTTTTTCTTCCTCAATTGCCGTGGGATTTCATCAATCTCTCCCCCCCTTTTATACTAATTTTTGGTGTTACTATTTCACCTACCAATTCTTATTTTAATCAACAAATAGCCACCTTATTTGACTGTGGAGAATTCACGGTGGTTTCCTTCAATTTGAAGGAATCAACGTGGGTCCCCCCACTTAATATTATTCATTTCTTTTAATAATAATAATAATAATAAAATATCATAAATTACCCTGAAAAATATTTATTGGTTCAGATAAGATCGAATAAATTATTCAATCGATAAAAATATTCGGTCACCGGAACTTAATTCTGACTAGACCGGTTTTTGGATGTGACAACTCACTCTCCCCTATTTATACCCAAACATGGACGGCAAACACTCCTTTTCTTTTCCTTCTTTTTTTTTTTACCTACTCCATAAAATAATAATAAATTTAACCTACTCCATAAAATAATAATAAATTTAACCTACTCCATAAAATAATAATAAATCGAATAAAAAAAAGATTTTGAACCTAATTTCTACTAGACCGGTTTTTGGGATGTGACAACTCACCCTCCCTTAAGAAAATTCGTCCTCGAATTTTTTTCCTGAATCGAATAGATGAGGATATTGCTTTTTCATCGTGTCCTCAGGTTCCCATGTTGCCTCTTCCCTCTTGTGATTTCTCCACAAGACTTTAACCAATGCAACATTTTTGTTTCTTAGTCTTTTGATTTCTCTATCCAGAATCTGAATTGGTTCCTCTTCGTAAGACAAGTCAGGATTCAGCTCTAATTCTTCCGGCTCTAAGATATGAGATGGATCGGATCTATACTTTCTGAGCATTGACACGTGGAAGACATTGTGGATTTTATCGAACTCGCTAGGAAGTGCAAGTCGATAAGCCACTGGGCCAATTCTTTCAGTAATTTCAAAAGGTCCAATGAAGCGAGGACTGAGCTTTCCCCTTTTTCCAAACCGAAATACTTTCTTCCATGGAGAGACTTTAAGAAAGACTTTGTCTCCCACATTATGCTGAATGTCTCTTCGTTTCAGATCAGCGTAAGCTTTCTGCCTATCAAAAGCTTGTTTCAATCGAGAGTGGATGATTTGAACTTTCTCTTCTGTTTCTCTGAGCAGTTGTGGTCCCAACACCTTGTTTTCACCAAGTTCGGACCAACACAGAGGAGTTCTGCATTTTCTGCCATACAACGCTTCAAAAGGAGCCATCTGAATAGACGACTGATAACTATTGTTGTAGGAAAATTCCACTAAGGGTAGGGATTTCTCCCAATTTTTTCCAAAGTCAATAATGCAGGCTCGAAGCATATCTTCCAAGATCTACAAGGAAGATCGTAATTGATATAGGATACCTAGCTTATGTTTAAAGAAAGACAATAACGAGGTTACCTGAATAACCCTTTCAGATTGGCCATCGGTTTGGGGATGGAATGCAGTACTGAGATGTACTCTAGTTCCCAGTGCCTCCTGTAAGGTTCTCCAAAATCGGGATGCAAACCGTGGGTCTCGATCAGAAATTATTGATGTTGGAACTCCGTGCAAGCGTATAACTTCGCTGATATACAACTCTGCTAGCTTGGATAAGCTGAAGTCCATTCTTACAGGAAGAAAGTGAGCTGACTTGGTAAATCGATCTACGATGACCCAGATTGCGTTGTTTTTCTTTGGAGTCGGGGGTAATCCGCTTACAAAGTCCATAGTGATACGTTCCCACTTCCACTGTGGCAGGTCAATGGGTTGAAGAAGTCCCGTCGGTACTTTATGTTCGGCTTTAACCCTTTGACAAGTCAAACACCTTGCTACGAAATCTGTGATTTTACTTTTCATACCGGACCACCAGTAGATCTCTTTTAGATCCTTATACATCTTAGCAGCTCCGGGGTGAATAGAAAAAGGGCTAGCATGTGCTTCACGCAGGATCTAGTTCCGAAGATCATCATTGTTTGGGACACATATACGATTACGAAAGCATAACAAGCCTTCAGAGTTTATGGCAAAATCAGGGTCCAGTTCATCCTTGATTCGGGCTAAAATAGGTTGCAACTCCTCATCATCTTCTTGAAGTGCTTTAATCAGGGACACAATGGTCGATTGTACCCTGAGCTCGGCTAATAACTTGCCACGCTTCATGAGCCGAAAGTGAGCGTTTAAACATCTAGGAGAAGAAGTGGGCTTCCGGCTAAGAGCGTCCGCCACCACATTTGCTTTACCGGGATGGTAATCAATTACCAAATCATAATCTTTCAAAAGCTCCATCCAACGACGCTGACGAAGGTTTAATTCTTTTTGGGTCAAAAGGTATTTCAGGCTTTTGTGGTCAGTAAAAAGATAACACTTTTCACCATAGAGGTAATGTCGCCAGATCTTTAGTGCGAACACAACCGCAGCTAGCTCAAGGTCATGAGTTGGATAATTAAGCTCATGCGGTTTGAGTTGACGTGAGGCATAGGCTATAACTTTACATTCTTGCATCAAGACACAGCCCAGTCCTTGATGGGATGCATCGCTGTATACTGTGAATTCTTTTCCTGGTTCCGGTTGTACTAGGACAGGAGCGTGGGTGAGGATTTGTTTAAGCTGGTCAAAACTCCGTTGTTGGTCCACTGTCCACATGAAAGGAATGTCTTTGCGGAGAAGCTTCGTTAGGGGTGAAGCAATCAAGGAGAACCCCTTAACGAACCTTCGGTAGTATCCTGCAAGGCCCAGGAAACTACGAATTTCTCCTACGTTCTTCGGGGGTATCCATTCGAGAATGGCTTGAATCTTCTTTGGGTCCACTTGAATTCCCGCGGAAGATATCACATGACCGAGAAAAGATACTTCGGTTAGCCAAAACTCGCATTTATTAAATTTGGCATAGAGCTGTTTTTCACGGAGGGTTTGGAGTACAATCCGAAGATGTTCTTCGTGAGTAACAGAATCTTTCGAATAGATCAAAATGTCGTCTATGAAGACAACGACAAATTTATCAAGATAAGGTCGAAATATTCGGTTCATCAGATCCATAAAGGCTGCAGGAGCATTGGTGAGCCCAAAAGGCATCACCAAGAATTCGTAATGACCATATCTGGTTCGAAAGGCTGTTTTTGAAACATCTGGTTCCTTCACGAGCATTTGATAGTAACCAGATCGGAGGTCCATCTTAGAAAAGACAGAAGCACCCTTTAGTTGATCAAATAGGTCGTCTATTCTAGGAAGCGGGTACTTATTTTTTATTGTTACTTTATTCAGTTGTCGATAGTCGATGCATAAGCGCATCGATCCATCTTTCTTCTTCACAAATAAAACCGGTGCTCCCCAGGGTGAGGAACTCGGTCGAATAAACCCCTTACTTTCAAGGTCTTGGATTTGGGCCTTCAATTCTTTTAACTCCATTGGAGCCATCCTGTATGGAGCGATAGAAATTGGAGTAGTTCCAGGTTGAACTTCTATCCCAAACTCAACTTCACGTACAGGAGGGAGTCCCGGAAGTTCTTCAGGGAATACGTCAGGAAAATCTCTTATTATGGGTATATCTTCAGGCTTTAGTTCCTTCGTAGATTCTAAGGCACACATAAGACTACTCTGACATTTAGATTTCATTAAGGTGATGCTTTCTCTACCTAGTCCACGGAGATATAATTTCTTTTTAGAACAATCTACCCATGCTTGATGTTCAGCTAGCCAATCTAGGCCAAGGATAAGGTCAAACTCATTAAAGGGTAAGACCATCAAATTGGCCGGAAAAGGAATTCCTTGGATTTTTAGGGGACAAGATCTACAGATCTTTTGGATTGCTACACTATCTCCTAATGGGTTTGACACAAGTATTTCGGAAGCAACATGATCACATTTTAAGGCGTATTTTTCAATCAAAGGTTCACTAATAAAGGAATGCGTGGAGCCTGGATCTATTAAAGCATAAACAAATTCAGAACTTAACTCCACCATACCTGCAACAACATCAGGGTCGTCTTCTTGTTCGCGTCCTCGAACGTGGTACATCTGGGCTGAGGTCTTTGGATTTCGGCTTCCTGAAGGAGCATTATTGTTGTGGGGCCTTCCGGAAGAACCAGACGGTGCTTGATTTATTCCCCTCCCTTTTACTGGAACGTGCTGGGAGGCTATAGAGGTAGGGGCTTGTGGATTTTGGGGGCATTGTCGGATGAAATGACCAGATTCTCCGCACAAGTAACAAGAACCTGACTGTTTACGACACTGTCCCAAATGTCTCTTTTGACAAAAATTACACAGAGGGATCTGAGAACTTTTGGCAGAGCCTCCTGTACTGTTTATTGAGGTCGTACGCGTAACAGTGGTCCCACCAGATGGAAATTGAGAGACATAATTAGAGTTAGGTAGCTGTTGATTGGCAGATGACCTTTGGTCCCACTGTCTTCCTCTTTTTTGAGATAGAGGAGGTTTGGAATCTTCTCGGAATCTTTTATCAGGTCGAGCTTGGTTTCCCTTCCTTCTTTCCGAGGCTCTTTGAGAAGCTTCAGTTGCAATGGCTCGATTCACCAGTATTTGAAAATCCTCGATTTCCAGAGCAACAAAAAGAGGACGTAATTCATCGCAGAGGCCATCTATGAACATTCTACATTTTTCTTTTTCAGTGTGGATGATATCAGTACCATATCTAGCGTACTTGCAGAAATCATGAATGTACTGCTCCACTGGCCTTCCTCCTTGCTTCAAATGGAGGAACTTTTTACGTCTTTCAGCGAGGTAATGCTCACTAATATACTTTTTACGAAATTCCTGGAGGAAAAATTCCCAGGTTACTTTATGTTCGGGTACAGTGAGAGTTACAGTGTGCCACCAGCTTTGTGCTTCATCTGCAATCAGGGCTAAGGCACACTCCAACTTATGCTCATCGGGGCACTTTAGTTGCTTGTTGATTACTTTCGAAGTATTTTCTAGCCAATATTCTGCGATTTCAGGATTATCCAGATCTTGGCCAGTAAATGTATAAACTTGATAACGTTTTAGCTTATCTATTGGAGCTCGAGAGATCTGCTGAACAGCTTCAGCAGATGAGGAAGGTGCTTCTTGTCGAAGAGACACCACTACTTGTTTTATCATGTCGGCCATAGACATCAAATAGTCTTGTTGAGCCGATAACATAGGTGGAAGATGAGGTGGATCATTCTGAGCCACTTGTTCGGTACTTGGTTCTGGCCTCACATTTTCCCCTCGAGTGGAAGAGGAATCATGATCGGGCTCATTTGTTTCTTTCCTAATAGTAGGAGCGGTCATTTTGGGTCTAGACACACATAAGAATTAAATCGTGTAAGTTGCAAGTCACAAAATACATATTTAATCAACTCCTAAGTGGCATATGAGACACAGACTCGTTAACGAATGCCTGATTAGTCCTAGAATCGACTAAACTCTAGCTCTGATACCACAAATGTAACACCCCCTTCCCGGCCTGGTAGAGAACCGGGTCGGAGAGCGCTACCGGAAAACATAACGGAGATCGGAGACATAAATTCAAAGTTCAAAAATCATTTCGTAATATTTTATTAATCTCTTTTAAGACTTAACGCTCAACTTATTAACAACTTACTCAATTGGGGTCAATTTTAAACTTTTTCAAACTTAGGGACTAAATTGTAATTTTTACAAATTAAAGGTCTTTATCTGAAATTCGTGAAAATATACTGAAATTAAACTTACTAGTTATTAGCCTGTAAAACCTCATTACTATCGGAGGTTATTTATCTACCTGATTAGACGATGCAATATTTAGTGACTATTTTGTAAAATATTCAAATCTATTTCTTTTTATTATCTTACTAAAATTCTTTACATATTTAAATGAACCTAACAACTTACAAAAATCTTAGAGTCCTTTCTAATCATTTTTATTAGAAAATTATTCGTATCTATCATTATTATTGTTCTAACATTTATTTAATAGGACTTTTCTAGATTACTAAAATAAAACCACATTATTAAATTACAAAACACAATTTATACAAAAGTTGGATCATATGCCACTTTACTAGGAGTTCATGAAAGATATCATACATATAAGGTAGAGATGTGACTTGCAACTGCACCACACGATCAAAGGTTGGAAATCTATCAGGGCCCTGAAAATGCATGAGACACGTATGTTAGGCTTACATAGCCTAGTGAGGTAGTCATGATAGTGAATTAACAATAATATGAGTGTCATGATTAAATATAAATTAATCTAACTCATTTGCATGCTTCTATAATAGTATAGGCATAACATGATCAGATATCCATATCACTGACATAACATAATATAATCATATATCTTATCATAAACATGTCATAGTATAACATATCGAACACATATTATATTGGTACCATTGGATACGCGGATTCCCTGTACACCATATCATGAATCATAAATGAGCCGTAGCCCTGAGCCGTAGCTCCATGTATCCCTTACACTTCCATCCTTTTATCTCCCACATATAGGCCGTAGCCCTGGACCGTAGTCCTCCCTTACATGATGAGCTCGAATAACCCTATGGCATGCCAATTGTATCCAACGTCCATAAATACACACCAATTCACATAATCCATGATTTTCAGATCATATCAAATCAAATAGCAAGATGAGCCGTAGCTCCATATCAGATAATATTTCATATTATTTTCATATACATGTAGCATATTATAATCATTTTTAAGCATATCGAAATAATGCAGGGTACTTACCATATGCAAATAAATTCATAATTAATGCAATAGGAAGGCACCGAGCCTACCCCTGACACGACTATACCCACATATCAGAACATAAAAAATATCGGAATGACACCGTGTCATCCGAGACAAATGCATCTACACTCACCTTGACAGACCGGTGCTTTATTTTTATTTATTGGGCTTGAAAGTTGATCTGAATCGACCTCGTGTACTACGATAAAAATTAATTAAAATAATAAGATAGTATCGAATATATATATAAATATTAATCAAACTTGATACCGAAACTTAAACTAACTAGAGATTTGAGCTTACCCCGTCGTCGGCAGAAATTCGATATTACTATATCGAAAATATCGGACTACCAATCAAACATTGAATCGTATCCTACTAAATTTTTTTTTTCTTCCTCAATTGCCGTGGGATTTCATCAATCTCTCCCCCCCCTTTTATACTAATTTTTGGTGTTACTATTTCACCTACCAATTCTTATTTTAATCAACAAATAGCCACCTTATTTGACTGTGGAGAATTCACGGTGGTTTCCTTCAATTTGAAGGAATCAACGTGGGTCCCCCCACTTAATATTATTCATTTCTTTTAATAATAATAATAATAATAATAATAAAATATCATAAATTACCCTGAAAAATATTTATTGGTTCAGATAAGATCGAATAAATTATTCAATCGATAAAAATATTCGGTCACCGGAACTTAATTCTGACTAGACCGGTTTTTGGATGTGACAACTCACTCTCCCCTATTTATACCCAAACATGGACGGCAAACACTCTTTTTCTTTTCCTTCTTTTTTTTTTTACCTACTCCATAAAATAATAATAAATTTAACCTACTCCATAAAATAATAATAAATTTAACCTACTCCATAAAATAATAATAAATCGAATAAAAAAAAAGATTTCGAACCTAATTTCTACTAGACCGGTTTTTGGGATGTGACACATTTCACTTCATGGTACGCACAAACATAACCAAACTTACACCTACGGTGGGACTACACATCACCGTTTCGACTAGTGGGTTTCCAATGGGACTACACATCAAAGTACTACCCAACTAGTGACTACCGGTGGGACTACACATCACCGGAGTCTTATAACACTTGCTACCGGCGGGACTACACATCACCGGAGCAACGACAACACACGTAGTTTACACAAACACAATCAGCATACAAGTACGGTGGGACTACACATCACCGTTTCAACTAGTGAGTTTCCAATGGGACTACACATCAAAGGAATACCCAACCAGTGACTACCGGTGGGACTACACATCACCAGAGTCTTATACTTTTGCTACCGGCGGGACTACACATCACCGAAGCAACGACAACCATGCAACACAACACACAAATCACCATTCCCACAACATGTACTCACTATATCATGCACAACCACACAAGCTACAACAAAATCCACAATTAGGCACCAAATTGCTACAAACAACCTTACCAACCACAAATGGTCTTACTCACCATTTCCGTGCACAACCTGTACCAACTTACTACAAACAACCATACCAACCACAAAGGGTCTTACCCACCATTTCCGTGCACAACCTGCACCAACTTACACTTATCTCACAAGGCATATAACAACACCATAATTACCACCACACAAAATCAACAATATAATAAGAAGCAACATGCTTCCTCCCAAATATATTGGAATTTCATACATAACAATTCATCACCACAAGTAATGAAAACAAACAGTAAAAAGGGGAAATTAAAGAGACAATTCACCACAATTTACTCTTGAATAACTAAACTCTTCAAAACCAACTTTGAACCAAGACGATACTTAAAAACATTTTCGCAACCATATGCTTGAACCAATCTTTGAAATCAAATTAAAACATTAACCACTCACCTCACTTCCTTAAGCAAATCAAGCAAAGCCGACTCAAGCCTCCATGACTTCCGATATCGATCCCGATACTTTACCAACGAAATTCTTTGCTCCTAATCATCTCAACACAAGTAAATTAACCTCAAATCAGTCCACAACACAACATAGCAAACCCGGAATGAAATTCAAACATCAAACACTTGTTTTTCAAACCAAGAACAACCACTAAAAAGTCATTCCCGAGCAGCCCTTTAACACAGTCCGAAACCGTTGATTCCAACACATTTAACACTTCCAATTGCTTCCAAAACGACCTCCAACCAATACCCTAACATCAACCCTCAATTTCCAACACAAACCACACCCAAAATTCAACTAAAAACCCTCCTAAAAACCTATAAAAACACAATTTCGGGAAACTTAACAAAACCCTTTAAAAATCATATACGTTGAACCGTTTGGTTCATAAACTTCATATCTATCACTGTTAAACCAAAATCTCAAGTTTAACACCATAAAACAACCATTTTCATTCAAATCTCCCAAAAATCCAAATTCTAAAACATGGATGAAAATGAAAACTACTTGTACTTTTGAAGAGAGGAAGTTGAGAGCAAGTCAAAAACGTAATTACCTTTCAAAACCGAGCCAAAACGAAGGAGAAAGGAGATGAAATAGTGGAAGGGGGAGAGAGCTTCTTCAAACGGTGGAAACGATTAGAATAAAGAGGAAGAAGATGATGATTCATCTTTATTTTATAATAGTTTAAACTTTAATGTTCAGTGACCAAAATGCCCTTAGAGAAAAAGGGAACCTACAATAGTGCCATCCATAGCTTTTGGGCTCAATTTAAAATTGGTCCAAATCTTAAAACCCGAGGCCCAAACCATTACTTTAATAAATAAAATATTAAAATCGAAACCCGAGATAATACTAAAATATTATTTTCACCTAGCCCCTAAATCGGGGCGTTACATTTGGTCTTATTATATTTTAGTTAAAAAATTTATTTTGACCAATAAAAGGTTGACACATCACAAAAAATTATATATATATATTTAAAAAATAGGTACTCACTTTTTTGAATTAAAAAAAGAACTCAGAGTTTAGAAACTATAGCTGAGCATATTGTTACCGACTCACTTTTTGAGATCGAGTCTTCCGCACCTATAGGTGCTGAATTCCGCGCACCACGCACACCACCCGACCGAGGGACACAAATTGTTACCGATGCCACACACCAAGGGGCCATGCACAACGCCCTTGGTGGTGTCCGCGCCCAAGGGATCCGTCCTGGGCCAGTTCGTCCGCACCAAGGGGCCTTGTCTAGCACCCAATGTGCTGCCCACACGCCTTGCACCCGAGGGAGCCCAACACACGCACCCGAGGGGCCTTCGCCAAGCACCCTCCTTGCCGGCCAAGACAAGGAGCCCGAGCCCGCACCCGATGTGCGCACAATGGAGACCAAGTCCGCACACGAGGGGGCCTTACCATCTATCCTTCATGTCGCCCAAGTCATGAAGCCCAAGTCCGCACCCGACGTGCACACTAAGGGGGCCAAGTCCGCATCCGAGAGGGCCTTTCCTTGCCTTCATGCCGCCCAAGCCATGAAGCTCAAGCCCGCACCCGACGTGCACACCTATGAGGCCGAGTCTGCACCCGATGTGCACGCCAAGAGGCCTAGGGGCTGTCCATCCGCATTGCCCACACCCCTAGGGCCCGTTTTAGCACCCAATGTGCTAAAGAGGAGGTTTTGGAGTCAAGATCCGGGCCACACCAAGCCCAATCCGCCCAAGCATCCAAGACCAAAGCCAAGGAGTCATCTTTGGACCAACGCACATGGAAAGGTATCTTCCATGGAGACTATTCGAGGAAAGCTACCATCTTTGAAGCCACCATCAAGGAAAGTCTTCAAAGACAACCCACAAGTGATGTCATAGCCATGTATATTAGGCATCTTTGTATTTTGAGTGATTAGCTTTCCTTTGTTAGAGATTCTCTTTGTAAGACTCATCCATAGCCATTGGATCGAGTCGTTCCTAGCCATTAGATCTAGGGGGCCAAGGCTATAAATAAGAGCCTTGCCCAACCATTGTAATCACTCCATATTTCACTTCTTTGTTCAATCCTTTCTTTCTTAATACAAGAGGGCTCGTGTACTCTTTTCTCCCCGTCTAGGCTTAGGGGGAGTTTTTAACGAGGCTCGTTGCTTTTCAAATCCCTTGCCTCTTTTCCATTGCCTTGCTTAGCCATCACCCATATATTTTTCCAAAGCTTCCGCACAGCACCGTCTAAGCACATCAGCTTAGCATTTCAATGGCTTACTTAGTCCCCGACCTAAGATCGACGACTAAGGCCGCACGGGTTAGCGAGTTGAAATCTAGCCCTGTGACAAGTGGTATCAGAGCGAGTTCCGCTCCTATCCAAGACGAGATGGCGCGAGGAAGAAGAAGGGACGTTGCGACAAAGATGGACGTGGAGTCAACAAATTTCTCGTTTGAAAGCGAGGTAAGTAAATCACGTTTGAATAGTGTTTTTACTAACTCATAGTTTTGTTCCCTTTGTAGGATCAATCATGATGTTGAAGACTGCCCAAAGAGGGAGCCTTCGAGATGCTGGAGGTGTGAAAATCCACACTTGTCTTTCCAATGCCCGCACAATTTCAAGCAGTCCAAGTTACGGGACGAGTCCAACGAGATCGAGGCTTTGAAGCTTGATAAGAAGTGCAATGTGCTACCATTTGATATGGTAGAGGCGTTCAAGGAGCATGTCTTGCCCGAAGAGACCGAGGCCGTAAAGCTTGCTTCCTTGTTCGGTGAATCACCAAGTTCGGTGATTGTTGGGGCGTCAAAGTTCGATAGCGCAACTTTGGTTAAGGAAAGGTTGCAAAAGCGCAACGAATCCACATATTACGTGGAGTTTTCCAGCGACGATGACGATGATGAGTCATCTTGTGAAGTCGAAAGTGACTTTGAAGAAAAGGAACCTATGTTTGTAGACATAGTGTTTCCCGATGCTACACTAAATGTACCAGTGGATCCAAGTGCACATTCGTTGCTCATATCCGAGTGAATGTCCACGTGGTTAAACCTTCAAGTTGAGAAGGTTGAAGAACAAGTTGAGACAGTCAACTTCCGAGAGGAGCCAGTTGTGGGAATCACGAAGGATGTGTACCTTCAAATCAACGATTTCCGAGGCACAATAAACATCAAGGTATTATCTCTTGATTCTTTTGATGCAAATGAAATTATTCTTGGTTTATCTTGTTTGGAACACATTAATGCACTTGATTTGCCAGAGTCCGACGATGAGGATGATGTAGGTTCAACCAAGATAGCCGACAATGATGAAGCCATGGATGAATCCATGGATGTTTCCGACACAACGGAACAAGTCTTTGACGAGATCAAGGACGTGAAGGCATTCGAAGTCCATACCTTCGCAAATGCCAACTTCATTGAAGGAATCCTCTTAGAGAAGGGAGTTCCGATTGCTCGAGAATGCCGAGTGCTTAACGATTCTGAGAAGAGTCACCCGGATCGTGACAAAGAGCTTATCGCAGCCGTGCATTGCTTGCACACTTGGAGACAACGCTTAAATGGGTCGAGGTTTGATGTCTATTCCGAAAGTTCATTAAACGATTATTTTCTAACCCATGCCAAGTTGTCTTCCAAGCAGATTCGTTGGGAGAAAATCCTTGCAAAGTATGACTTTGCTTGGAAGTGCAACCCAAGTTATTCGAAGGAAGTAGCCAATGCCTCAAGCCGTGGGTATGCCACTAGTCCGCCAAAGAGTAAGGTGGACGATGTGATCGAGTTTGATGAAGTACTTCAAGAGCCATCCGAGTTTGGTGAAGTAGATCAAGCCGATGGAGTTGAGCTAGCACTTTTCCTTGAGAAGTGCAAGCCGAGTTCGACGAGTGGTCGAATTCCATGGACGAGTGGCATGAGTCCATGGAAACGAGTCAAAGCTTTGTGACACCCAAGCCCATTGAAGAAGGGCTCAACCATGCCAACACTTGCCTTGGGTATCGACAAGGCAAAGTGGATCGAGACGACACGGACCTTGAGTTCGAGGTAAGTGGTTCTTTATTCGTTAAAGAATCCATTGTGACTCACGATTATTTGGATTTTTGTAGGGATTCTACAAGTTTGAAGGAAGATCCAAATCAAGACGTGGGCCAAGTAGCTATCCTAGTCGAACCATGCGACAAGGATAACGAAGAATCGAGCGACGAGGTAAGCGATCCAATTTTTCAATTGAATTCGGATCTAACTTGTTGTGATTCTGTCCGCAGGTTGCTTGCGATGCCAAGCGAGAAACCAGGCGATGATGTAGTTGGAACAAGCCGAAAGAATCCAACCTTCATCCATGACGAGAGACGAGTGCTAGAGAGCACCGAAGTGGGGATACTTCAAGATCCCGCCATCATCACTTGCCTTGAGTATCGACAAGGTGAAGTGAAGCCACCCGACAAGGACTTTTTGTCCGAGGTAAGTAAGTTAAGTTATTGTGATGAATTAAGACTAACTTACTCTGGTTTTGTTTTCAGGCCGCCGATGCGATCGAGCCAAGCACAAGCAAGGTGAGACCAACCATCGAGACGGGCCAATCGTCAAGGCACAAAGACCTTGTATTTTGGAGGGATAATCCCTTATTCAAGGATGATCGAGAGTTTGCCAAGGAGTGGCAACCATACGAGATTGATCGAGGACCAAGGCATGAAAGCCTTGAATTTTCCACGAGTGTTCCCTTATCCAAGCGGGAACAAGACAATGAGCCGGGGCCGTTCGAGAACAAGGCGACCGAGCCTCACCCTTACCAATCGACAAGGACGTCGATAGCTTCAGTGTGGGAGAATGTTACCGACTCACTTTTTGAGATCGAGTCTTCCGCACCCATAGGTGTTGAATTCCGCGTACCACGCACACCACCCGACCGAGGGACACAAATTGTTGCCGATGCCACACACCAAGGGGCCATGCACAACGCCCTTGGTGGTGTCTGCGCCCAAGGGATCCGTCTTGGGCCAGTTCGTCCGCACCAAGGGGCCTTGTCTAGCACCCCCATGTGCTGCCCACACGCCTTGCACCCGAGGGAGCCCAACACACGCACCCGAGGGGCCTTCGCCAAGCACCCTCCTTGCCGGCCAAGACAAGGAGCCCGAGCCCGCACCCGATGTGCGCACAATGGAGACCAAGTCCGCACACGAGGGGGCCTTACCATCTATCCTTCATGCCGCCCAAGTCATAAAGCCCAAGTCCGCACCCGACGTGCACACTAAGGGGGACAAGTCCGCATCCGAGAGGGCCTTGCCTTGCCTTCATGCCGCCCAAGCCATGAAGCTCAAGCCCGCACCCGACGTGCACGCCTATGAGGCCGAGTCCGCACCCGATGTGCACGCCAAGAGGCCTAGGGGCTGTCCATCCGCATTGCCCACACCCCTAGGGCCCGTTTTAGCACCCAATGTGGTAAAGAGGAGGTTTTGGAGTCAAGATCCGGGCCACACCAAGCCCAATCCGCCCAAGCATCCAAGACCAAAGCCAAAGGAGTCATTTTTGGACCAACGCACATGGAAAGGTATCTTCCATGGAGACTATTCGAGGAAAGCTACCATCTTTGAAGCCACCATCAAGGAAAGTCTTCAAAGACAACCCACAAGTGATGTCATAGCCATGTATATTAGGCATCTTTGTATTTTGAGTGATTAGCTTTCATTTGTTAGAGATTCTCTTTGTAAGACTCATCCATAGCCATTGGATCGTGTCGTTCCTAGCCATTAGATCTAGGGGGCCAAGGCTATAAATAAGAGCCTTGCCCAACCATTGTAATCACTCCATATTTCACTTCTTTGTTCATTCATTTCTTTCTTAATACAAGAGGGCTCGAGTACTCTTTTCTCCCCGTCTAGGCTTAGGGGGAGTTTTTAACGAGGCTCGTTGCTTTTCAAATCCCTTGCCTCTTTTCCATTGCCTTGCTTAGCCATCACCCATATACTTTTCCAAAGCTTCCGCACAGCACCGTCTAAGCACATCAGCTTAGCATTTCAAAGGCTTACTTAGTCCCCGACCTAAGATCGACGACTAAGGCCGCACGGGTTAGCGAGTCGAAGTCTAGTCCCGTGACAATATGTTCGATAATGAGGACTATTAGAATCTCGATCCAGCAACGACTGAACCATCTCTGGTGCTGAAGGAAACAGTGAAAGCTCATGATGCAAGGAAAAAGACAACTTAGACATGGCATCCGCCATCATATTGCATTCGCGAGGAATCCATTGAAAATCAACATCCCATCCACGACCACGAAGCGAATTAATAGCATGAATTAGAGGTGATGAGCCGCAATCCATTGAAACATCCTGTAATAGACGCAGGGCATGAGGACAGTCTGATTGAACTTGCAACCTCTCAATCCCTTGTGACTAAGCAACTTGAAGGCCAATGAGAATGCTCCAAAGCTCGGCATGCAAAGGCGAAACGATTCCAACAAATTTGCGATATCCAACCACCCAATCACCAGCTTGTCCACGGATAACTCCACTAGCAAAACCATAGCTTGAAAGTGATGCAACTGTTGCATCTGTATTGAAAGCAAAACCACCCGCTAATGGAGGTTGTCATTTCACTTTGGATATACCTATATATATAATTTATATAAATATGAGATATATAAGTAATAAGTTTCTTACTTGGATTAAAAACTGCTCACGTTGCACGAACTAACTTGCCTCAGTGGTTAAGGGAACGGTTGTTGTTCCTAGAGGTCACGGGTTCAACCACCAACTGCTGCAGCAGGGTGATTGAGCGTTCATTCTCAAATGGTTGAGAGTATATTTAGAACATATATTATTTGTAATCACGTTAGTTTTCATAAAAAAACTGCTCACGATATGTGAATTAGTTATTTAGTTTCAATTAATTTTTCAATAAAATAACATATATGATTTATTTAAATTTTAATAAAAGAAATAAAAAAAATCATACACTAATTTTAGACCATAAGATAAGTATAAATTATGATTAAGATTATTCATTTATCAATTTTCCTTATTTTTTTTTATCATTTTCAACTTTTACTTTCTATTATCAATTTACACTCTTTCATTAACCCAAAATCAATATAAAATCTTTTTTTTAAAAAAAGAAAAAAATCAATATAAAATCACTTTTTTATTATATAACCATTAAATTTATTAAGGGGTATCAACGATAAATAATAAAATGTTCTTTCTAAATAACTCAAATTCGAGCCGTGTCGTAAATTTATTTTAATATAAAATTAAACTAAGATATTACATTCTAATCATATTAGAATGTAAAAAAAATAAAAATAAAAACTCCTTTAGAATTAGGCAAGTGATATGAGATCAAACGGTTGACGTAAGCCGAAAGGCAAGTGATATTGTCATTATCTCACCGCTCTATAAATACTCCTTCCATTTACAAATTCTCCTTATTTATTGTATTTGACTGAAAACAAATAATTGAGTTTCGAATCCTCTCTCTCCTTAACCAAATTAGGGTTCATATTCACGCCGAATCGATCAGATATGGGAGGAGGCAATGCCCAAAAGTCGAAGATGGCGCGTGAGAAAAACCTCGAGAAGGCTAAAGCCGCCGCTAAAGGTTTCCCTTTGTGTTTTCTAATCAGAAACTATAAAGAAATGTAAAAATTACGGAATTTGTGTACTTTCATATAATTAGACCCGTCTATCGATTATATGTTTTTATGTTTTCAGGAAGCCAGCTAGATTCAAACAAGAAAGCTATGACGATTCAGGTGATTTTGGAGTTCATATTATTGCCTTTTTTGTCTTGTTTGTCGCCGTTTGCTATTTCTTTTGTGGGTTGCAATTGCTTTATCTTCTCATATCCCCCCTCGGAACATGAAGAAAATATTCAATGGAACTTTCTGATATCTTGTCCCTTCAAATTTATGTGGGATTGTTTTAGTTTTTTTTTGGCTGATTAGTTTTTCCAAAGGGTTTGCTTTGCGAGAAAGATAAAATGGATAAGAATTTAAACATTTTCTAATGTAATGGTTATTTTGTAGCTTAATCATTGATTAAAATTTCTCCCACACTTATGACTTAACCCTTAAAACTAACACGCTCTTTATGAAAGTGGCTCCAAGTACTCTTCTCATGTAAGTAAAAAATCTTCATATTGTAGAATGGCCTGCCATGCTCGTGTTTACAATGCCAGTGACTGTAATATTAATAGCAGTTCTTAGTCGAAGTGATTTTGTTTGTTTCATGTTACATGTTTAGTCTTTGAACCCTCCCGTTCAATTCTTTTCTCTAAGCAATGTTTGTGTTTGGGTTTGGTGCATGGTTGTTTCTTCCGTCCTCTCAATTTCTCTCCTATCAGGCTATGGATAGAATGTTGAGTTTGATATAGAAGTCCTCCGTCAGTTCATTGGCGGGTTGAGATGTCTCTGTGTTATTTACGAAGCATTTGCAAGTGTGAGAACTAGTGGTGGTAGCAGTAGTGAATTCCAATCACATTTAAGTTTTTACAAGGAGTCTCGTATAATTGTATTGTTAGCGAGGAGATGAGGACTTCTATTTTGGTAATTGGTTATAGATGAATGCACTAGGCATGTTCAAGATGATATTTTTCAGTACCTGTTATTTGTAAATTTTAAACCTTTAGCGGATATGAGGCTATAGTGAGACGAAAGCATTAATTTGAACTTGGAACCCAGGTGATTCCTTCTAAATCTTGCCATTCGACAAGCGGATGCAGTGGAAGGAATTACAATTATTTAGCACTTGAGCTTCTTATCTGTTTGATGTTCTACTGATCGATGATTGATTGTAACGATTTATTCATTCAAAATGCAGTGCAAGGTATGCATGCAGACATTTATTTGCACAACATCTGAGGTGAAGTGCCGGGAACATGCGGAAGCAAAGCATCCAAAATCTGATGTGTATGCATGTTTTCCTCATCTGAAGAAGTGATGTAGCTGGATCAAATATAATGCCTACTTCTATGTAGACTTTTAATTTGGATGGTAGTCATGTAAAAGCCTCAATCGTGATATTAAGGACGATTTGTGCCCCAAAAGAAAGAAATGATTGATCATCAAACCCTTTATGGTTAATGTTCCTGCATCAATGTTAAGGCATTGTTGCTTATTAAAGCCTTGTTTCTGGAAAATTGTTGTCGTAAACTCGAAGTTCTCGTCATTTCACCCACAAAATTCTTTCCATTTGCATTTCATTTATTTGTACCACTCTCTCGAACATTAACCACATGTGCTATTTCTACTCCTGGGACTCCAATAACCTTTTACTCTATTAAGCCATTTGTAAATTGTATCTTTTTAACAATGTAGGGGAAGAGATTGTCCAGAATTGAATTCATGATCTAATCTTAACAAGTAAAGAACATAATGTTTAGCAATGGAGTGATGTTGAAATCTTGAAATAAACTGAATATATTTAGGTTGGAAATATGTTCATGTTCGAATACTTTGAAGAAAATCAAAAGATAAAAGCCAAGGGGGGGGGGGGCAAAAAACATTTTATGCTCTAAAACAAAATAGGTTACTTTATGCAACATGAAGCACGATCAATCTTCCCAGCTGAGTCCGGGCTCTGCGACTGCATTGATGTTCAAATAAACCCAAAGTGAATGACTGGGTTACTGAGCACGCATCCTGTGACTCTCAGCTGCCCTCACTTGAGAAAAGTAAGGATGGGCCTACAGATAACCAAAAAAGTAACAGATAATAATGATCAAACAAAATGTAGAATGAAATTGAGCGTTCACAACACCCTATATGCTTTGTCAAACCCGGCAATCTTCATACATATACATATATATATATGTGTGTGTGTGTGTGTGTGTGTGTATATATAACTAAAAGATTATATTGATCTATACCATAGCTTCTTTTGCAGTTGGCCTTTCCTGATGATCATATCGAAGCAACTTATCAAGAAAATCAATTGCCTGCAAGTCAAAAGAGCTTAAAGAATGAACATCGATTACTATTACGCATCAAGGCAACGTGACAGAGCTCATTATATTCAATTCCAAGACGTTTCTCTAAAGAAGAAAAAATACCTCCGGCGAAACAAGATGCTGATTATCTGCATTAATGAATTTGGCCCAGGGTTTTCGGCTGTGCCTGAGCAACATATCAATACATTAATGAGAAAGCCATTCCACACCATAAATACCAACCAGAGGGATGTCATCTGTGTGCAAAACTGCATCCCCTCGGAGTGCATCGCCATTGTTTAGTTGTAAACCGAGCTTTATTTTAAAATTTAATGCAAACTTGTATATTTGATAAGTTCATGCTTAATGTACCTTCCAACAAGAGCCTCAAGTTGAGGATCAAGATCTAAATGATATTTGTTCAGATATGCATTCAACTCATCAGTTCCTACCACCTGAAGTTACATTAATAGCAGTCAAAACCTTGTAGCATTCTCAGTAAACTAGCTATATATTGTTAAGAAAAACAGGGGAGGAAATGTGAAAATAAAATTTCTTGTGTGACAATTCTTGTAAAGTATCCCCTGGCACTTATCTCCTACCAAGTGATAGTCACAAAGAGAGTAAATGTTGAAATCAAAACCTACAAAGAGTAGTGAATAAACCTATGTTGCTCCAACTCTTCATTTTTCTTGAAGTACCCGTGTCTGACATCCACATCCAATTTATATCAGGACAAGGTATGGAGATGTGATCCTCCAAGGATCCTTTAAAGACATGAAAATCTTGAACACACCCATGTCCGACACTCATACCCGAGTCCAAGAAATATAGGAATAAACAACCCTAGAAGGTGCTGAAAAGGTTACAAAGTGATGCTCCAGATGTAGATTGTAAAAAAGATAACTGAGATGGGCGAGGTACAAAGACTCAGATTAATACATTATCCCAATAGAAGTTAGAAAATGATGCACTATCTAAGCCAAAATGTTAGTTTAACAATAAAAATTATGACAAATTTAATCTTCAGCAACAATATTAAAAAACATAGACAAATTAGCAGAAGCACATTACCTTGGCAATTTTAACTAGTTGATCATTGTTGTCATGGCCATAGAAGAATGGTTCCTTCCGGAATATCTACACAATAAAAAAGTATAACAAACAAATCAAACAACATAAGTATTCTGTCATGCACCCAAAATAGATCTTTTAAATGAAAGTTTAGTACACTCAAATTAGAATAATGCTGTTTCTCACCATTCCAGCAAACATGCAACCAAGGCTCCAAATGTCCAATGAATAATCATAGTCCTGTAAATCTACCAGAAGCTCAGGCCCTTTAAAGTACCTGAGACATAAGGACAGAAATAAAACTTCCGGAAACTGAATCCAGATTGTACATGGCACTGTAAACTGAAAGAAATCCCCAGAACAATTGGATTCCACATCATAGAAATCTGTTTATGAGTTGTTTGGAAAACATTTTAGGTTTTTCATTTTCTAGAAAGTTTTTGTATCCGAAAATTTTGCATGATTCAAAGAATCTGAGCTCTTTGACATCCTCAAAGTTGAAAGCTAATACCTTAAGTCATTAGAAATAAAAAAAGGCATATTCATTCCTCAAGGAGTTCAGTTAGTACCTCTTGACAAGAAAACTAAATGATGTACCTATCTAATTTCCCTTAGCTTGACTTGTTTAATGATTTTCGTGCTAAATTTTGCATCTCTTTTCATGTAATATAAACAAAATTCAATTTCTACGAGAAACGAATTTCAGGTAAAAGCTAATAGAGTTTTCTTTTTTTTTTTCTTTTTCAAACATGGACTGCTTCTGTTTTTAAACTCGTGAAAGAAAAAATCAAACTTGGAAATATATAAAGGCTATGAGTGGAAATTTAGTCATATCTCATAAGATTCAGGATGCCTTCAAAATATTACCTAGAAGCCACACGGACATTATACTCTTTGCCAGGATGGTAAAACTCAGCAAGTCCCCAATCTATCAACCGAAGTTTGCGCAGCTCATGATCTATCATGACATTGTGAGGCTTCACATCTCTGTGCATTATTCCTTGTGAATGACAGTAATCTAATGCCTACAAAGCAAAGAAGTCTTTCCTATCATCCTATAATGCAAAAATGCAAACCAGAATTCCTCCAAAAGCTTAAAAAAGTAATCATATTGAATCGAATAAAGTAAAGAATAAAACTACAAAGAATCACCCAACAAAAGTACTATGATGGAACACAATACTATAAATACAAAAAAAAAATGAATGATAGGCGTAATTTAACCTTGAGAAGTTCGTATATGTAGTAGCGAATGTCATAATCTGTCAACGTTGGATAGAGAACTTTGAAATCCGAATTGTTGACATACTCAAATATCAAGCTAGGCGTCTTGGAGTGCTGATCTCTAACAATATCAAGAAGTTTAACAATATTTGGACCACCACATATATTCTGAAGGATTTTTATTTCTCTCTTAATCTGTCAATAATAATAAAAATAATAACAATAAAAGGTTAGATCATTGATCATCACGGCTATGCCTTAAAATTTTATCGCATGTAAATCTACTCAAAAAGTCTCCAAACTTAATCAAATATTATATGACAGATTACAATAACTAGTAACCTTCTTTTTCTTGACAGGCTTGAGGATCTTGATTATACAGCGCTCATTGTTAGTGACATTAATACCCTCGAAAACCTCGCTGTATTTCCCCCGTCCAACTTTCCGAACAACCTCGTAATCATCTTGATCCCTAAAACAGAACATATTACACAACGAAATATCAATTCATGCTGATCAATAAACCAGATCGAACAATTGATTGAACATTGGGATTTCAATATAGAAATGCTTAAGTAAGGTCGGTTAGTAAGAATTAGAAGAAATTTGTATTAATTTAAGCTAAATTAAAGGATCTTAAATTCTCATTAATAATTTAAGAGCAAACTTTTATGAAAGATGATAATTCGATGAATTAATTTAGAAAATTTTACCCCCATTGAACAGTGAGGGACTCGTAATCCCAGTATTCCTTGGGACGGACGACGTTGACGTCAGTATAAACGCGAGATTTGGACATTACTCTCCGGCGATTGGGACAGGAGATCTTGTCGATCTCACGGTTATCGTAATAGTCTAGGGCGAGCGGAGGGCGGGAAGCGGAGATGGCGCAAAATAACAAGAGGAGGACTAGAATTGGATGGTTGGTGGTGGTGCGTCTGGCATTATTCATTCATTCAAGCCAAGCCAGCCCATTTATTTGAATGATATTCGGCTAAGCTTAGGTTCGGGACCTTTGGTTTGGGGGAGAAACGGAGGGTAGTTAAGGCCTTTCTGCTTTCGCTAGCTGAGCTGAGCTGGGTTGAGCTTGGACCTAGCCTATTTGTTTCGGAAAAGAAATATGGGGTAAAGTATATAAATGATACTAAATAATTATTAAAAATATAAAATAGTCACCGAACTTTTAAAAGTTACATAATGAGCTTTAAACTTTAATTTTTATTATAAAATGGTCATTGAGCCGTTAATTGTCGTTAACCGGGAGATGTGGTAGTTACAAAAATTCGTATAAGAACATATTTAATCCTTAATATTAACACATTCAATTAATTTAAACATCAATAATGCGGGTTACATTAGAAATAAATAGATTGAATGTGTCAAAAGGAGGATTAAATGTTCTATTATATAATTTTTTGTAACTGTCACGTCATTCACTTAACAAAAATTAACGATTCAATGACCATTTTATATCAAAAATTTAAATTTAATATCTATTATATAACTTTTAAAATTTTGATTATATTTAATATTTTTAGTGACAATTTGTATAGTTTACCCAAATATTCGAGGAGTTTTGAAGGAAATTTATTTTATTGGCGTGTTGGTATGGGACATGGAAATGTGGGGTGGGGGGAGACGCATACAAGTTTCCTTCAACCAGTTTTACATTATATTAATTTTTTTGGCAGTATTAATATTATATTAATTTAGATTGTTAAAAATACAAATAAAAATCTTCCATCATTGAGATCGTGGCCAAGGATCTTTTAATTGCATCCAAAACTCGTTGGTATAATATAATTGAATTAATATCTTATACACAGACAGTAGAAACTAAAAGTTTACACAAACGCCTTAATTTTAGGATATAAGGAGTTAGTTTAGGGTATAAAATTTAAGTGTAGGGGTTTAGAATTTAAGGTTTAAGATTATAATTTAGGGTTTATAGGTTAGGATTTAATTTTTAGGGTAATATGGTGAGAATTTAGATTTTAACCTATAAACCCTAAATTATAACCCTAAACCTTAAATTGAAACAACTATTCCTAAATTCTAACCCCCTACACCTAAACCCTATACCTTAAACTAACTTCTTATACCCTAAAATTAAAGAGCTTGTGAAAACTTTTAATTTTCACCGCCTGTGTATAAAATATTTATCCAATATAATTATGTTTAAACCAAACTAATTATGTTTAAATTTATATGATTTTCAAAAAAATTAAAACCGAAACCAGCTACCCAATATTCCGATCCTTAAATCAAACAAATAGAGGGAAAAAATTTCACCAGAGGAACAACACTTAGCAGCTTTGTGATACATTTCACTGTATGATCTAAGAGTATAGATTGACCTAAGCTTTCATGAACTACTCCCCAGATATTTAAACAGATTTAGGTTGAATTTGCTCGAAATCAAAAACCTCAAACATAAGGCGCCTCACATCTGGCTTCCCATAGACTGTGTATGAAAGACCATGGAGGGCCTGATTAACAGCAGTCGTGGAAGGGTTTCGGAGTCTTCGATTGTGCTCATATGCATCTTGAACTTGCTCTGAATAGATGATAAATCGATGGAGATATTTTTCCCGCAAATACCTCCCGCAGAACTTGTTCATAAGCACGCGGCGATGCTTCTCTTGCAACCATCTTCCGGGGGCATCTAGATGTTTCATTAGCAACCTCTCGGCCATAACAAGATCCTAAATAATTTGAAAACAGAAAATCCTATCAGACTGAGCTACCCGAAAATAACACTCTTATACCATTATTTTTCTTTGAAGTGTCATATTGAATAATAAAAAGGAAATACAGGCCGAAGCATGTGTCCAACTTTGCAAAAACTACAAAAACCATTACCTGGATCTTTTGGCCAACATATTCCAACCGCTCGAAGCAAAACCGAGGATGATCAAACTTGTATTTTGATGGATGCATAAAACAAAGCTGTAATATCATAGACGAAACAAAATGAGGAATCAAGCAGGAGAAACACGAGTAAACATGGGTATAGAGAATGAGAATAAACAGTCAAATAACCTGTAGCCCAAGTCCAAGTTCAATGTTCCTGGCTTCAGTAATTTGGGGAATTCTATCCTTAACTGCCAAGGGATACCCCAGTGTCTGCATAACTTGAGGTTTGCAGTCATAATCCCAGATATTTCCCCGAAACCGATGCATACCTGGTGGAACACAAGCCCTGAATAGCCTTGGATGAGCAAAAAGAGCATCTTCAGGTGGCTGTAACAAAAATGAATTAGGTAAGTTTCCTCGTACTATCAACGTGAATCAAATGCTTACCCAGGCTCCCATACCTAGAAACATGGCAATAATACATAATCCCTTTACTCCATCCATTTTCTTTTATTTTGCCTTTCCTCTAATGCTTTCCATTTTAACGAATAAGCTACCTACAAATGAAGGGTAAGAAAATCAAAACTTGCCTTATAAGTAGCAACATCTTGCCAACTGAGCTTATTCCCTTCAAATTCAACAGAAACATAATCTACATCTTCAAGTTGTCTCCTTAACCGTGGCTGGCAGTCCTCGGCTTCCGGATCCATTCCAAATACTTCAAAAAGGATACGGTACACTTCCGGCATACCAAAACATAAGTATATTGCCCCAAACAAAGCCCAAAAGACAGACCTGGCCATAAGAACGGAGGTTAGTAGCCAGTACATGTGTGTTGTTAGTCGATTACATGTCTCACAATACCACCAACCAATGCATCGAGTGATATGAACTTTCAAGATGCTCAAGCGCATTTGGTACATACATGCCTATCAAAATACAAGGTATATAACTTTATATCAACCACCGAATGCAATACAAGATATCCATCAGCTTTCCTACTAATACCCTGACATTTTATTGTATTGTTGACACTGATATTTAGCAGAGTTCCATAACTTCTGAGTTTTTAGATCTTCTCTGTCCTGGTGTTATTCTCGTTATGCATTTGTAGTTAAAAGTAGGAAAATTGAGACAATCTCTTCAATATATTTTACATCCTAACAAACAGATCATAGTCAATGAACTGCTTAACGAGCAAAACCCCTTTCTCAACTTCACAAAGAATGTCTAGTAAAGCATAGTGCCAACAAATTGGCAGCTTCAATCACTAGCAGATAAGAAATAATATGCATGATAATGAAGGGAGTCCGATCCTACTGCAGTCGCCTTAATAGCACAGCAGTTCCAATCATATACTTCCAATTTGATACAGTTTCTATTTTATCTAGAGCACACAACAAACATAGTGCAGCATTTACCACGTGCAAGATTCAATATGCTTGAGCAAGTTTGTGCTTCAATTTTGTAATACTCAAGAAATACATTTGAACAGTCAGCTCCAACCACCAAGCAGCTAAACTCAAACTATATACATATCATTTTCCTAGCAAGCATGGATAGATTTATTTTAGTCGCATGCTATCAGTTCCAAATCACATTGCCACACAAAACCAGTAGTGGACCAAGAAGATGAAACCAAAATGGACAACAGAGGAATGTGCCTAGTGGAAATTGATGTGTGGCTTGCAAAAGGCACAGCACCAAAACTAAAAACTAAAAAGCTATGTCACTTAGATTCAGATGCGAGTCATGCAGTTATGAGTTTCCCGTATCTAAATCCGTACCCTGTAATTTTGGAAATTGACATTTCCCGTCCCCGTATCTAAACCCGTATCAATGCAACATAGTGTCAAACCATCGCATAGCTAAAGAGGCTGGTTTTATTCCTATCCCATATATGCAACACTTAAGTGCACCAATTGCCAACATGAAAATCTAGACTCATTCAACATATTGGAACTAGAAATACCAACAGATGACTTGCCTCAATGTACCCTCGATTTATATAAAACTTCAAAAGTTTATGAATCCTACACATCAATATCTAATAAGCAAATTATTCACCAAATGAAAAACAGACGAAAAAAAACTCACTTCACAGGCGGTTCCCGGTCTTTCCTAATCAACTTATCCATATCATCATACGGAAAGATTAGATTCTGCAAGCTAGCAGCTTTAATCCACTTAGGCAAATTCCTCTTCCCAATCAAACCAAAAACTCTTTCCCTCATCGGCCCCGGCGACTCCCTCGGATACCTCTGCAAGAAAAACTCCGCCAGAGACAACTCCAGCACATACTGCCCCAAAAACGAAAGCCTTGAGTGGGCCGACCTAACGTGTCTGGCATTAGTCCTATCACAGGAAGGATGCTGAAACGCCAAATACAACAAAGTATCAAACTGTTTAGCGGGATTATCATCTCCCAACTCTTCCGATTTCTCCAAAGGGTACCCCAAAGCCTGCTTAGCTTCGAGCAAATACTCGTCGATCCAAGTCTGGTCAGCATTGTTAAGCTTCGAAGAAGGTAGACAAGAACTTAACAAAGGGAACTGTTTTAAGGATAATTGTGGGCTGTTCAGGAATCTTTCAGTCAACTTTTTGTCATCGAGAGGAGGCTTTAGAATGAACCTTTTTGGCGGTACTTTTTTCCTCGGAGCTGTGACTTTCTTACGCTGGGCAAGCTCTTTTAGGAGTCTTTGCGGGCTGTTTCTGGGAAGCTCCTGCGATGGGTCGACAGCCACAGCGAAGACGCGGAGATTATTGGGTTTCGATGGCTTTTGGTAGAGTTGAAGTGGGAAGGGAGAGAGAGATGAAGAGAATGAGATTTCGGAGAGCTTTTTTGTGAAGGGTGTAAGAGAAGAAGAGAGTTCCATTGAAAGATTGAAACAACTTTGATAATGGAAAATGTATAATTTGGGTTAGGTTGCCATTGAAAAAGGGCTTTGGTTGCAGGGATTTTAGGGAGGGTTTGGAATTTGGATAAGGTGAAGAGGAAGCGTGGCTGATTTTGCAGTACCCTATCGCTGGAAAAAATTATCTATGTAATTTGTTGTTGCTCTCTTTTCCTTTGTATTACGACGTCGTTCATTAAATTGAAATTTTGCTTTTTTTATTTATTTTTTTTCGATAAAATGGGAGAAGTAAATTAAAATGCTCCTTAATATTAAGATAGCTTGGAGTGCTTTTTTCTATTTTGATTGGGAGGAAAGAAATCGTAGGCGGTTTCGAAATGCATATAGGTCAAATAATAGTTTGTTATATTGTATTAGGAAGGTTGTACGTATTAGAACATAAAATAGGTTTACTCATATCGATACTGTAAATAGTACTATTTGTGTATCTTAGGGAATTTTCTAAGTGGGATGTACGCCCAAAATGTCTTATAGCGTTTCTGTATTTTTTATGTTTTGGATAATAAAATGTATAATTTATCCAAAAAAAAAAATTAAAATGCAAATTATCTATGTAATAGTCCAACTGTCGGATGGAAATCTTCTACCTTTTTCGGTGCTTTTACTTATGTCCATGTTTAAAATTAAGTTTAGGGTTCAGAGTTTAGAGTTATAGGTTAGGGTTTAAAGAATTTAAGGTAGAGTGTATTTTTAGGGTATAAAGTATAGGGTATAAGATTTAGAATTTAAGGTTAAAGTTTAAAATTTAATTTTATAGTATTTTTTAATATTGGAGCATAAATAAGAACACTAAAAAAGGTATAGGATTTTTATCGCAACTGCCCAACTCGTGTAAATATTGGAATTATCTAATTTTGGGGTGTGGTTCTCCAAAACTCCACACCAATATTTTTTTGTTTTCATGTAGATGATAATAGAAGACCCTTAAATATAGAACAACAAAATAACAATGTAAACATTTGAATTAATTGAATAAGAAAATTCTACAACGAGCGACGAATATTGATGAATACCACTAACGATGAATACCGATGAACGCCATTAATTTTTTTTTAATTTTAAAAATTTAAAGAACTAAAATTATAATTAAAATTATCTCTTAAAACAATAAAAATCAAATTTAATAGCTTCTTTATAATATTTTTTAATAAGTTAGAATCAAATATACTCAATTTAATAGTAGACTCATCCAATTGAATATTGGTTTGTTCGACAAGATTTTTTGCTCAAAGAATTTCAAGATTTCTCAAGTTTTTCAGAAAAATGTCTCTGACAGTAGAGCCGACCTTGACAAATACCGCTGGATAGCCAATCGGAGCTTCAACAAAAGCTTCAGAGCCTTGCTCATGGTATTGTTGTCCTGTCCAGATATGCAGCCAAATACAAGTTTCTCCAACCGGGAAGTAAGCTTTGACATTCTTCTTTCCCTTGTCAAGGACGGGAACCACAAGGATCTCACTGCCCACCAAGAATTGCTGGTAACTCAAGCTTTGAACCCGCTCATCATCCGGGTAGTGAAGAAATAGGTGTCGGCATATCGGCAAGCCCTTCTCAGTTCCTTCCTGTTTTGTGCACACCCACACAAATATGTTTTGTTTAAGGGACTTAACAACTTATTCCTTTAGACCGATTGATATATGTTGTTCGAGTAACACAACTGTGTATTTCTAGCATTACCTTCACAAGTTGGATTCTGTAGAACTTCCAAGCTTTGTAGACTTTAGCCATGCGTGCAAAATGTGATAGAGTTTTGTCATTGGAGTAAAATTGGCTATTGCATGAAGGTTTGTTTCCCTACCAGAAGAAAGATCAATATTAGTTACTCATAAAATCACATCAAACTGCCAGTTAATGTTATCTTTAGGTCGATTAGAGAAGTAGCTTGTGTTACAAGTAATACTTATAAGTTCAGCTATGAATCTTTGTAGTTTTCATGTGTGTTTAAGAAGTGAGCTCTGTTTTTAACTAACAAAACTAAGGATATGCCTAATACAAGATACCTCGTGAGTTCGAAAAACTACGGTGAACGCATTTAGCTCCATCCATCTCAGAAGCAACTCTTCACTCCGACGGTACTTAATGAACGGTAAATTTATGGTACAGTAGCCTCCGATGTCGCTATGGTTAAAAGCAAAGCCGGAAAGTCCACTACTCAAAAGGCCAACAACACAGCTCTTTATCCCATCATTGGCTTGCCAGCTTACCATCTGGTCACCCTCCCAGAACAGCATTCCCCATTTTGGACTATCTCTGAAACCAGCCCTCATGAAGAACACTAAGCTCTCTTCTTGTTCCGAGTCTTTTCCCTCCTTCACCGCACGCCCATTCTTCCATTCGTCCACGAATTCGCGATTTATTCGGGCCCAGAGTTCAGGGTACTTATTGTGGGCAGAAATAGGATCTTCACCTGAATATAGTACAGCATCCAATGGTAAGCCTTCACCAAAATCAGCCATCCATCCTCTGACTCCTTCATCCACCATTTCCTGCAGAATCTGCTTGAACCAACTTGAAGTTAGTGGGTGTGTCAAGTCTAACATTCCCACTTCAAAGGCCGTGTTCGGAACCATGTAGGGTTCTCCATGCTTATCTTTCACCAAAATGTCCAGCTCTTTTGCCTCCTCAAACAGATTTCTCCTTTTGTTTGGTTTCTCATCCATCTGTGAAATAATCACAAATAAGGATACAACTTACAAGTGTGTCCAACATAGAAGAAAAAAAAATCTATGTTACTCCGACTCTTCGTTCTTTTAAGCACCGTATGCGGCGCATGTACGTACCAGTGCCAAACAAGGATTGCAATATGTCATCAGTTTGATGTAATGTGTGCTAAGATCTTTAACCAGTTGTTGCCATCCTGGGTACCTTGTTGTGTCAACTTCCCAGTTCCACCACAACTGTGATCCAATCAATGTCTCTCTTTGCCCCACCCAGTCCTACAGAAATAACAAGTTCAAATAAATAAATAAGAACTCAAAGAAAAGTAGATGATTTTAGTCAGCTTCATTATGAAACAAACTCAAGAACATTTACCTGCAACCAAAATGCTGAAATGGGGACCTTATAAGTCACGAGTTTATCCCAAATCGAGCGTACGGTTCGGGTTCCCCCTTGCATTCCAACCACTGCTCCGGATATCATCCATTCAGGGAGCTCAGGTGGCCTCCCAATAGCTTCTGTGAAGTGTTGGATGATCTCCAATGGTGAGTTTCCATGCAATATCCTCCCTTCCACTGTATTTCCATGTACCTGCAAACCTCAACCAAAAAGAAAATGGGAAACTACAAGTTTCAAATCTGAATACCTCAGACAAGACAACAACACTCTTCTTTACACATTCAGAGGACTGAAACCAATTCTAGAATGAAATACTAGTTCAAAGTGCGACTGTCTTCTAACACACCTCGATCCACCCTTGAACTTGGATTTTGATATTTTTAGAATACAATGTTTGAGACTTCTCCACTGGGTTGGCAAGTTTAAAATCAGAAAAGGGTGCATTGTGAAATGTGAAATACCTGGAGTTGGACCTTATCTTGTTCTGTGAGGTCAAATACAGAATAATTGTAGCCTTCCAAGTAAACAGACCTCATCTTAGATGTCATATAAAATGGTGAAGGAGCGTAAGTTGTACTCCAGTCTCCCCCGGCTCTGCAACAAAGGCATACAAGTATATTTTGATTCATTGTTTCGGATAATAATTAATTTTAAATAATTTTCATATATATTAGTATATATAATGCAATAAATATATTTATATGAAAATTTAAATCTTAAAATATTAACTAAGTTCAATAATTTGATAAAATGGTAATATTTTATTTTTAAAAATGTACTTACGTAAGAGGAAAAAATTAAAATTTGTTTGAAATATTAAAACATTATAACAATTGGTATGTGTTGGTATGTATAAATATAAGTTAATACTCACTTAAATAATTTGAAACACACCTTAGGTCACTTATGGTTTTTAAAACAATTATAATTAAGCTTTTGTCCCTATCAAAATTATCTGATTTATTATTTCTTATGATTCAGTTAAAATTAATAAAATTAAGTCTTAACCTCTTTTTTTTTATTTAATTTTTTGGATAAACAATTTATATTCAATCCAAAAGCAACAAGAGTTGCTACAAAGAACCTATACAAGCCTACATGGACCCATCTCCTTAGAGAAATCCCCAAGCCTCACAAAGACTTCTACTTACATTTTCATTCGTATATGTTTACTGTTCAAACGAATATTAATTATTTTTTAAGGTCTTTTAATTTTAAAATTAGTAAAATTAAACCTTAACTTTCTTAATTTTTATGGATTAATTACTTTTTAAGACTCTCTTCATTTTAAAATTAATCAACTTTATCTCTTATAGTTTAATCCTGAATTCGACAATAAAGACAAACTTAAACTACTGGAAATTAAATTTGATTTCGTGTTGATTTATTACTTCAATAGACCTAGTTCGATTTGATTTCAGATCCACATTTCTTTAGAATTTTGATTCAGAAGTTAAAAAACATACAGTTATGTAAACATACAATTATGGATTTCCGATCCGGACTAAACCGTGATCGCCCCTCTTACCGGTAGCTAACCAAGTTGGCTGCAAAACTGATAGGTTGGTCTCCTCTTCCAATCCCTTGTTCTTGAACAAAAATGGGTACCCGTTTACCCTTGAAATCCATGTGGGAAAACTGCTCCCCGAAACCGAAAAATCTCTCATTCTCTTCACTCGCGTACGTGAAAAAAACTCTGTTGAACTCTGCTCCTCTACCTTCACCGACGTTCAACTCTCTTTGTTCCTCCTCCGATGGAGTGGCTCTCACCGATCCTTTTGTCCTCGTAAGGAACCAGCCCAATCCCAGCTTCCGTTTCCGGTACCTCCTCAAACGCCGGTACTTCCCCGGAACTTTGTGATGTTGATAAAGCTCGAATTTCGGGAGTCCGATTTTGACTCGGAACCCAATTTGGTTACTGTTCTTTTGATCGAACAAGACGCAATAACTTGCCGAACATTGAGGCCTCTTCTTCTTTTTCATCTCGCTAAAAATGTGGCCTCTTATGACCAAAACAGGGGACTCTGCGAACTCGGGATTTGTTGTTTTCAGGGGATCAAAGTCCATACAATCGGATAGAAAATCATAGTCCGATGGACTGATCAAAGCTATGTCATCAACGGTTTGGTCAGCACAGAGCAAGTGAACATCTCTGTCTTTGAAGACGAAAGATCCCCTGCTTTCTTCCACTTCTGTGTCGGCCATGGCAGCCGATATAAACGCGTGTCCGGGGATGGTGGACCATATTGATTTTGAAGGCTGAGATTGGTGAGAAATTGAGACATACCCACCGTTTGAGGTGCTCCAAAGAAGCTGGAAATCCTTCCCGAATGGGAAGATTTTGTGAGGAGGCAGTGTTGGGGAATTGATGGTGAGCTTGGCATGCAGGAAAGGGAGAGATCTTGGGGTGGAAGGGAAGGGGTTGTTCAGATGTTTTTGGTGCTTTTTAGTGATTTTCAGGGTTGCCATGTTTACAGATGGTGCATGGAATCAATGGAATCTCATTTTTTATTTATAAAATTAGGTTTGGAATATGCATGAGTGTGACTTTAGTTAAAAGTACTTTATGAGGTAATTATAAAGTAAGTACGATAGTTTTAATGGAAAAGAATATATATTTATCTTAAGAGATTTAAGTTTGAGTAATTTTATCTGTAATGTGTATATGTATTATCACAGGTTAGAAAAAATATAAACAAATACTCCTTAAGACTATTTAAGAAAAATAAAGTAATGTAAATTGCATTTTTGATATTTATGCTTTTAGAATGAGAACAAATTATTTGTATGCTAAAAATTGAATAAAATTATATTTTTATAACAATTAAAAAAATTATATTATATGCTTAATAAATGATGTGTTATTAATTTAAAATATGACTTAACGTATTCACTCTGTTTATTGTGGCTTAAGGAATATAAATATTGGTCATGTTTGACAATTAGCAAATAGCAAATCGTTGATAACGGATTACATTAGCTGATAGTTGATTGTATGAGTTGATTTGACTAGCTGATTGAATAAAAGTGTTTGGTAAAATTAGCTGATAGTTGATTATTTAAAGTTTTAAACAAGCAAAATGACATATAAGAACGTGATTATATTTTATATTTGTTTGAATAGTTTATTAGTTATCAATATTTTGTATATTAATTAGATTATGGAAAATAATTTTTTAATATAACATTACTAAGCATATTTGAAGGGGCTATATATTAATTTATTATTTATATAATTATGTTTAATACAATTTAATTAATTATTAAATTTAAATACAAATGTAAATGTGTGATAATAAAAAAAATATTACTAGTTTACAAATGTCACAAATATAAATAAGTGGGGGTGAAGAATTAAAATAGAAAATGTTAAATTTATGTTATTTGAAATTTTTTGATAATTGTTAAGGGTAAAGGAGTCTTCATAACTTTTATATCAAAACCTCTAATTTCAAAAAGCTCCTATTAGCAGTTTTTTCAAATTAGAGATTTCACCCCAATGCGCTATTTCAACATATTATTTATTAAACATCATGTCACTGAAATGCTACTTTATATTTTAAATTAATATTTATCTCATGAGACATGGGTTCAAATCGTTATGTCCATAAGGTATATGCACATAATCAAATGGTTAAGAATATATATGAACAAATACTACCTTGTAATTACCTTTAGACTATTAAAAGAATTTGATGTTGACATTATTAAATTAAATTCATGTCATGAAATTAAACATTTTTCTAATATTACAAAATAATAATTTCCTTGTTTTTTTAGCCTACAAAGATTATTTTATTCATTTTAAAAATATAATGACCTACATACAATTTACAATATAAAATAGATACGTGTACGATACATTTATTTGATGATGGTCCACAAGTTTTATCTATGCCAATAATAATATTATTAATATGGACAAAAAAAAAGATATTGAAAATTTTAATTAATAACATAAGAGTGTGTTGTAAATGATTTTATTTTATATATTGAGAAGCGTTGAAAATATAAATAGTTTGAAGTTGAAATATCAAATTTGAATCATGAATTATGAGATTGAGAGACTGAAGATAAAGAATTATAATTGGCGGGGTCACGAATATGGACGCATTTTCGCTGCAAGATTCATCAAACAAGGAATTCTGTCATGAATTTGGATGTATTTGGATGCAACATTCTTCAAAACGAGGGATCTTTTTGGGACGAATTTAGGTACATTTTCCGGTAAGATTCATTGAAAACAAGGATTTGGACTTTGCTGTTACTTTATTCAAAATTTGGATGGGCGTTTGGAGGACTAAAATCTCGATTCAACGAGATTTTTGGCTTCGAACGCTGTGCTCACATGTTTGGATCTAAAAATTTAAAATTAATTTTGGACCCCAAACGTAATTATGGGAGAAGCAAGATGGTAATAGCTTTTGTGTTTCGTCGTGATTTTTACACTATAATTTTATACAATCGTGATTTTTTTATAAAAAAACTCACAAACATAAATCACGTTACTTTAAAATCAATTTTACACAAAATCAATTCTATAAAATCACGTTGATCTAAAATCAATTCTATCATCGCAAAACCAAACACACATAGTTGGCCGAAAAACAAAGTAATTTGGTTGGGTTCTCATGCTCCATAAATAAGATTACCCAACTAACTGGGCATGGTTGATAAAATTAAAGCTCCATAAATAGAACCTTAGCCCAAGCCTGTAAAATGGAGAATTGGGCCGCCACCAGCCACCAACTTAGAGTTAAAGAAACCGGCGGAGCCATGGTCAACTCCCCCATCCAAACAAAGATTACATACATTCATACATACCCACCAGTTATCTTAAATTGACAGTAACAAGGAGCTTGAACCAGAAAGTTTCACGCCAAGTGTAGGTTTCAAGCTAAACCAAGACTTGAGCAACATGAACTTAATATTCCCAAATTTGCTGCAGCATAAGATTTTCGTGAGTTGAATCCAAACCAACATTTTTAACGTTAATCTCAAGTAGCCGAAACTACCAAGCCTGGCTAGCTAGAAGAAAATCAAATGGCGGCCATGGTCTATCCACTTCCTCCCAAAACTTGCATACACGCTTGCTTGAAAATCAATGTAGCTCACACTTCCATAGCAAGAAAACCACCCCTGATATGTATAAAAGAACAATATCCACCAAAATCTTTGCATAAAAATTAAAAAACAGTGATCTCAGCATATAGTTCATATCTTCATTTACTTCTTCACTTTGATCATATCAACAATGGCTGCTCCTGCTCATTCTAGCTACGTTTGCATATTTGTAGTCACTTTATTCATGTTCATTTCAGCAAGTTCTCATGCAGTTGCTGCGGTAACTTCTGCTGCCATACTCGTAACAGTCGACCAATCAGGGAACGGAGACTACGAGAAGATACAAGACGCCATTGATGCAGTGCCATCCGACAACAAAGAAGTCATTTTCATATTGGTTAAGGCTGGCATTTATAAAGAAAAGATTGTTGTGCCAGCAAACAAGCCCTTCATTACCATAAGCGGCTCCAAGGCAAATGGCACAATAATAACGTGGAACGAAAGTGGGGAGATATTTGAATCTCCTACTTTCACCGTGCTGGCTTCAGATTTTGTTGCCCGATACCTCACAATTCAGGTATCCATAACATAGAGATGATAGTATTACTAATTGAATATACTGATTTTTTCAAATAAGTTAATAAAGATTCAAACTTTTTTTATTTTTTTATAAATAGAATACATTCGGGCCAGGAGCTAAGGCAGTTGCTTTAAGAGTATCTGGAGATAGGGCAGCTTTCTTCGGATGCAGAATTTCATCTTATCAGGATACGTTACTAGATGACACTGGAAGACATTATTACAAAAGCTGTTACATTGAAGGAGCCGTCGACTTCATTTTCGGGAATGCTGCCTCCCTTTTTGAGGTAATAAATTCACTAATATATAGGAGTATAATATATATTTTTGTTGCCCTCCCGGTAGTTTTGGTGAGTGATTTTTTGCATATATAAAGCCTCGAACTTGAGACATGTTTAAGCGATATCAACCTACTTAACACTAATATAATCTTATATATTGCTTGTTGGCCTGTCTAGCTAAACCATCAGCTTACATATGGATTATTTGTAAAAAATCCTTTTTCAGAATTGCCATTTGCATTCACTCTCGGAAGGAGACGCAGCTATAACAGCCCAACGAAGGCAGTCTCCTTCAGAGGACACAGGCTTCACTTTCTTGGGTTGCAAGATAACCGGCGTAAGGAGTGCTGTATTGGGAAGGCCATGGGGTGCATATTCTAGAGTAGTTTTTGCCCTAACCTATATGTCTAATGTCATATTGCCCCAAGGGTGGGATGATTGGGGAGACGAATCAAAGCAAAGGTATAACAACAAAACATCAGATAAAGATCAACTTGTTCCTTTTCTTACATTATTATGTGTAAAGCTTTGAAACTGAAGAAATGGTTTTTTTTTTGACACTACAGCACGGTATTCTACAGAGAATATAAATGTTATGGACCTGGAGCTAATGTAAGGAAAAGGGTTGAATGGTCAGGAAAGCTGGCAGATAATGAGGCACAGTTTTTCTTGACAAAAAACATGATTGGCGGCAAAAGTTGGATCAGATCAACACCAACCCGTTTTAAGAAAGCTTCGATTAGACATGCTTGATTATCATGAAGAATATTGATAAAAAAGAATTGTTTGTCCATGACTTTAATGTTCTTGCACATCTACCTGCTAGAATATTTTGGTTTTTGTAATGATATTAAATTTATTCGTTTATCTATTTGTAATTACTTCAAAATAAAATATTTTGAATTTCCCTCGGATCATTATTCTTCGCGATGATAAAAAAATGTTAATATCAATAATTTAATATCCTAAAAATAAATAAATAAAAGTGTGCAGCTCCAAGTCTTGATGAGCAAGTCTAAACCCATCACAAGTTTAACCTTGTATTTTAATAAAATACTAGAATAATCCCCCTCCCTTTCGTCGGGTTTCAATTTTTTATAAAGTTTTTAAGTCATAATGAAAATCTATTAAGTGATTATTATTTATTTTACTTTTAGCTTTTATATTATAATAATAGTTTGTTTTTGATCATTCAAGAAAATTAAATTAAACTGCGAGTCATGTGAGTGAATATCAATTAGGATGAGTCTACCACGTGCGACGAACACCGCTGAACACCGCTGAACACCATTAAATTTTTTAAAAAAAATTAAAAATCACAAGGACTAAACTTATAATTAAAATTATTTTTTAAAAAATAAAAATTAAATTTAATAAATTTGTTATATTTTTTTATAGTATTAAAAATTGATATGTTTGAATTAAATATACCCAAATTTCCCAATATCATAAACCCAAATATCCCGACCCTTTGAATTGCTGCTGTCGGCGTCGCTCCTCCGTCGCTGTGATCCGGCCGACTTGTCTCGCCGGCGTTCATCCAGGCCGCTCCGTCGTTCCGCCGCTCGCCGCCTACTGTGTGCATTGTTTCAGCCGTGAAAAGGTAAGTTCTTTCCCTTTCTTTTATCGTCGATATTGGTCGGCCACACCAGCCGCCGTCGGCTGTTTTTGGCCTTCGTCCGTCGTCCCCGGCCTAGCCCCGGCGAACTAAACCCCATCATCGACAGCCCCAAATCCCAAATCAGAAACCCTGATTTTTTAATTTCCCCAACTTCGTAAACCTAATTAGAAACCCTAATTTTGAAATTAGGAACCCTAATTCAGAAATTTAAAACTTTAATTGTGAAATTTAGAACCCTAATTCAGAAATTAAAAACTTTAATTGTGAAATTTTGAACCTAATTTTAAAATTTTCCAAATAACTCAATTCTAGAATTATTCAAAATAAGAATCCTAATTACAAATTCTCCAATTACGTTGAAGATTGTGCATTCTTGAACTCCTTGTGATCAGAATTCAATGATTAAAAGGGTAGTTAGAATCAGTTTATAGGAAACTGAATTGTATCAACTTTAAATTTGTTCTTTCAAATATTTTCTTTTTAAACTATGTTCAGTGTACAAATGGGTGGGCAGGATCAAAGATATAGGCAAGACGGTGCGTAAAATTTATAGAACATTCTAGTAAATGTGAAAGAAATAAAAACAATATTTGATCCTTATAGTTATAGAGTTAGGAAGTTCTCTTTTTGCTGATATTAAGTTGATTGTAATGGTTATAAGTCCTTTTTCACAGTATTTGATTCTTTGTTATGTATTTTTTCTACACTTTAGTCATTTTGTTTTGGTTGACATGTTCACATTGTGGTCCATGTAATTTTATTTACTTATGACCTTGCTATCGTTATTGTATGCTTTAGGATTTGAAATAAAAACATATTGAAAAGTTTTAATTAAAGACGTTAAGCAAATGTCATCGATGATGGGAAGTGAGTATAGAAGATCAAAGAATCTGTATTAAATGATTCAATGACTTTTAAATTTGATGCACATTTATTTTTATATTCTCTCAAGGTAAAGGCGAGAGAAATCTCATTTCTTAACTAGTAAAAAAGAATGCGAAGAGGTAGACATGAACTTTCTTTTGATAATTTACCAGCTATGGGTTGTGTTTCTAATATTTAAAAATTTCCTTTTATCTTTAAGCTCGGCTATATAATGCTCGAGTCCTTTTTAATAATAGCTAATTGGAGAACTTTTTTTTCTTTTGGTTTCTTGCCATAAACTTGACGTGTATGTTTTTTTTAGAAGTTGTATATTTCTTGTTTCACTAGTAGATAGCGCTAGTGTTGCCTTTCTTGTTGTTATGATTCTATTTTAATTATCTGGTTCAGTTTTTCGGTAGATAATAAGTTGTTGTTACGATTCTATTTTTCTTTTAGTTATTTCCTGTTGTTTCTTAATATTTCAATTTCTCTAATTTCATAAACCTAATTTAGGGTGACTACAGTAGATGGTTGATCTAGCGGGATAGTAACGGTTTGTAATAGAATTAAATTAGTCTTAGCTAGTTGTTCGGTAGGTTCTAGTTTAAGAAGCAATTTCTATTAAATTTTAAGTACAGTCCAACCATGAGTTCTTCGATGAAGCTATAATAATCAAAAGAGGAAGAAAAAATGGACCGCAAACAGATCCAACTATGATACAACAAAAAATTGCAATTCCTAAGTTTTGATCAAGCTTGAAATATCAAAAACTCACTAACCTGGTGTAGTTAGCAGTCTCTAAATTCTATATTTTTAAACTTTTCAGTAAGAAGTAAGTAGAATCCTTGTTTTGAACTTGAGGAAATCGTACAATGGAGTATAAGTTCAAATAGGATATTTCGATGCTAGAAAATTTATTGGCAGATTGTTCTAAAGATACATGGGGCCTTAAGGATTGTTAGGTAAGAAATTAGAGGTTACAGCTTGTTACTAATGCTTGGTTAAATTGTTTGATATAATTAGATAAATAAGGGGATGATCTAAAGAAGCATAAAATATATCATGTGGTGGAAAGGCAAAAAGGAATTGCGATTCGCGATCATAATTAGCTTGGATGGTGATATGTTATGCAAATGTTTGCTTAGTTTGAGAGTAACTGTATAATTTATGTCTCATCCTTTGCAAGTTCGAATGAAAGAAGAAATTGTTATATATTATGGAAAACTTGATAACTGGGATTAAGATACTTATGTGTGACTTTGTACAATGGCTTATTGATTAAGTATGTGATTAATTTTACCCCAAGCTAAAGTTCACTTGTTCGATTCAATGGATGGAAAGATTTATTTCTTGAACTTGGTTGCTCTTTTGTTATACGTTTGAAGCTACCTCACTAAGTACTTGTACTTATTTATTTATTTCCATCCTTCAGGTCGAGCTACTTTTTGTTGATCCGTGAAACTTGGCACAATCACAAGGCTACTAGAAGTATGTTTTGTCCTCCTTTTATTTAAGAACTCTTGATAGGTGGCATATGTTTGCTAGTTGCATTGTGCATTTTAGCATATCTTTTTGATGGTTGTATATAATTTGGTTAAGCACTTTTGATATATGTAATGAATTAAATCTTATTTTGATTGGTGGGTTTTGCTGGGTTTGATGATTAAATGTGTAATGTTAGCTTGGTGGTTATGTTATGACATAATGTGGCCACCTTACAAATGAGTAGCTTGGTTGTAAAATACTGAGTTTAAAATAGTTTGTTAATGTCAAGTTTTGTTGAGGTTTGATCGAATATTTTCTTAGATAATAAGTTGTTGTGTTATATTCTTCGGTGTTTACTTGTATTCTAAGTCTGAGGATACTTTAATCGATTATGGTAGTTATGGACCAACATATGATGTGTGAATGAAAAGGAATCGAGTTTGGATTATGTTCTTATAAGAATAATGATAGATAGCTACCTAGTTATGCTATGGTGTATTCAAATGACATTTATCAATATACACACTTTGCTTATGTTTTGTTAGCGAGTAAACTTTTGCATGATACAATGACAATAGTTCTCCCTTAATTTCAAATGAAACGATTCCTTTGTCTATGATTTGTTTTGTCTTGAAAATAAGCTTTGCTGTTATGTGTCAGATGTATGACTTTGCTACCTCACCAAGCCAAAAAAGGCGTAATTAGTTCATGTGTATGTCTTTTTAGGAAATTCAACTTAGTTGCTCTCGAATTGTGTCTTTCTAGAAGCTGCAAGTCACTCTCCTTCAGCATTTTGCGTGTAAGTTGTCTTGACTAAAACTTCAAATTAGTTTAAGGTATGAAAGTTTTAGAACTTGAAAGCATGTAAATTATCTTCAATAATAATGTAATAATTACATATGTCAATAAGCACGACTGCTCAGCTTTTCATTTGAAAGAAAGCATTAATAACACTAAGTAGAGTTTTGGTGGCCCATGTTTCCATCTCTTCACATACTTGTCGTATTTTACTTATTCTCTCCTAAACGTATTAAAGTAGTTTTAAAGTGATAGTGGTTTGAATATTATTTTCTTACTCATTATACCCATGTTTTGCAGTGAACAAACGTGAGACTATGTCCTCAAGTGAAAAGCAAAGCCACGTTCCAGGTAAGTTAAAATGCATTACGTTTTCCAACATTGACCACACGTTTATTTTTAATCAACTACCACACCTTCCACATTGTAATAATGTTGTATGTTTTTTTTTTAATTTTTCTATAAATAACATAATTGTCAGAGATGGTAGATAATCAAAATACCAAAACTGAAGATAGAGAGTTAGAGTGTTATAATCAGAATGAAGGGGTCTATAATCATGATGAAGATGGCTATAATGGTGAATAAGATTGTGAAACTTATGCTGAAGAGGAACAAATTGAATATAATGTTGATGATGAGAAACATATAGATGATGAGAAGACAATTGACTACTTCATTGACGAGAGTATATGGGATAAGATTGGGAAAAAATTAGAAGATTACGATGAGAATGATATGAATATGCTGAAGTGGAAGACTTTAGATGATTGCATTGAGTTTTATTTTACCTATGCAAAAGTGAAAGGTTTTGGAGTTCGAATGAGCCAGTCAGTGACAAGTCGAAATGGCGGTCACATAATTTCAAAAAAATTATTGTGCCGTAAGGAGGGATATAGAGAGGAAAGGTGGATTAACTTGCCAAACCGAAAATGTGAACAAAGACCAGTCAGCAGAGTTGGATGTGGAGCACTTATTAAATTCAAATTGGACGAACGATATCAACATTGGAAAGTTACTAAATTTCGCGCAGAACATAACCATGAAATGGTTCAGCCAACACAAGTTGCTTACATCAGGTATGTAATTCATCAATAAGTAAATTGTTACATATTAACTTCTATCTTATATATATATAATGTTCTTTAATGATTTATTTTGTAGGTCATTCCGAAAAATCAGTGAGTTAGACGAAATTAAGATTAAGAGCATGCATAACTCTGGAATTGCTCCAAGTAAAATTATGCGAAATTTTGTGAATGAAGCAGGTTCAATTGAGAATGTTGGATTTTTACAAAAGGATTTGTACAACTATCTATATAGAATCAAACGAGAAGAAGTGCAAGATGGTGATGCTGAAACGGTGATGGCATATTTATATGGAAAACAAGAATCTGATCCCTTTTTTTTTGTGAGGCACACAAGAGATGAATTCGGAAACTTAGAGAAGTTGTTCTGGTGCGATGGTATATCACGCGCTGACTATAAAGAATTCGGTCATGTACTTGCATTTGATACAACTTATAAGTGTAACGCATACAACAAGCCATTCGTTGTTTTGGTTGGTGTCAATCATCATCGAAACACAATGCCATTTGGATGTG
Source organism: Hibiscus trionum (assembly GCA_030270665.1). Taxonomy (NCBI): domain Eukaryota; kingdom Viridiplantae; phylum Streptophyta; class Magnoliopsida; order Malvales; family Malvaceae; genus Hibiscus; species Hibiscus trionum. Next base: position 23,436,342 of record BSYR01000006.1, on the reverse strand, counting down.
CATTGGTTGTGAATGAGAAACAAGATACCTATGTGTGGGTGTTACAACAATTGATTGAAGCGGGAGATGGCTACAAACCACTTACTGTTATTACTGATAGAGATAAAGCCATGGCAAATGCCATTTCGCAAGTACTTCCTGAGGCAAAACATAGATTGTGTTTATGGCATATCATGAAGAACGTGCAATATAATGTTGAACACAATTTTCTCGATGGGCTTATGAGATGCGCTGACAAGTGTAGAACGCCATCAGATTTTGAAAGAGCTTGGAAAGAATTAGTGGACAAACACAAAGTTGAAGGAAAGAGGTGTGTACAAGAATTGTATGAAGATAAAGAGAAATGGGCAGAACCATATTTGCAAGGATATTTTTATGCAGGTAACATCATATACACTTTAATTGTATTTAATATTATATTTATTTACTACATTTAACTAAATTATTAAATATTTTGGTGTGCAGCAATGAGGACTACTCAACGGTGCGAGTCAATGAATAGAACACTTAAAACTTGGTTGGACAGAAAGGTAATGTTGTATCGATTTGTTGACAACTATCATAAACAACTGCAATCTCTAAGATGGGAGGAAAGTTTTCAGGACTACAAAACAATGGATGAACTACCGTATTGTGACGGTGTGTTGGCAACTTTAAAACGTAATGCAGCCCAAGTATATACAAGAAATGCTTTTGCTACATTGTGCAAAGAAATGTCTTATGAGGGTTATTACTTGGTCAAAAATAGGGAAGTACAAAATGAGTGCATGTGTTATTGGTTAGAGCATGTTGAAAAGGAGAAGTTGTACCTTGTACTTAAAAATACAACACATGATACTATGTATTGTTGTTGTATGAAGTTAGAGTCCGTTGGATTTCCATGTCGTCATATGTTTGCCGTGTTGAAGTATGAAAAGGCAAAAGAAATACCTCAAGGATGTATAATGAAAAGATGAACTATTTATGCGAAGAAAGATGTTAGATTACAAAAGAAGAATGCAGATGTCGAAGATAATAATCCAACAACAATTAAAGCCAGGTATTCTACTCTAGCCTCTTATTGTATGACTATATGTCATCGTGCATCACAAACATTTAAAACTTTCAATGAGGTTAAAGATCAATTTGCAAAAATGAGCCTCAAATTGCAAACGGTGAAAGTGGGATGTAAAAAGAGAACCACTAAAAGCGGAGAGCTTCTTGGAATTGACGATCCTATAATTCTTGAATCAGGAAGAGGAAAACCCAAGAAAAATAAGCGCCAAGCTTCATCGTCCAACCCAACACATGTTTCATATGATGACGATGTCATTTTGGACTTGCATAAAACCTCTGAACCTTCTCCGAACAAGCCTTCTGATCAGGATACGAAGCATACTGATTCACTTCAAATACCAAAATTAGCTGAATACATGCCCGACACATACAAAAAAGACGACATATCTAAGGTGATAATGTTAAGTTTTAATTAAATATGAAATATAATAATAATTATTCTTTGTTGTTATGCATATTGACAATATTTTTTTGTAGGCTGCATATACTAATGAATTGAAAAATATGAAAAAAGATCCAACTGTTTTGGATTGGCAACCAAATAAGGATTGGTAGTGTGCAGTCTTGTCCAAAAATTATGGGCTTTGATCTTGTAAGTTGAGAATTAATTTTATTATTGATTCATTGATTTTAAAATATGTTTTAGTTTTGTTTGTTGTTGTGATTGCTAATGTTAATTTCTACGATTTTTCTCTCTTATGATGAATAGGACTAGGTCTGAGCGTGCCTCAATAACATATCAAAATTTGAAGTAATTACCGCATGATGGATGATGGTCGCGGTTTTCCCTCCTTTCTGTGTCAATTGAGAAATTTAGTTTAGTTATTTTATTATAGTTATACATACAGGAAATACTAGTTATATGCAAGAAATAATGTTAAGTTTTAATTTTTAGATTGTATGAAGTTGGTTTTATATTCGTGCCAAATTATTAAATCATCTATTTATTTGTTTTCTTTCATTTATATGTGCAATTCGTATGTATGTATATGTTCATGCCACACTGCCTTTTTTTTTGTTTTTACGTGATGCATGGTGTGATTTGGTTTTAATGATTGGGTTTTCTTGTATAGCATGGATCTTATGTGCATGTATACTTTATATATATTTGTTTGTAGTATTGTATGTGTATGTGTTTACCCCATGCATTGTTTTTACTTTTTAGTGTACTGTATGCTTTGTATATGTTTAGCTTTATTTATGATGTGGTATACTTATGTGCCGCCGTATGTATATATATGTTTAGTTTTATGTACCATGTTTAGTTTTTGTACGATTTATAATTGTTAATTTAAATAGTTTCGAGTCCGGTCGAGCATTGTTCAACTTGTGATCAACTCGTTTACTGAACACACTTGAACAAGAGAAATTAAATTACCTAACTTTAAAATTAACAATGATCAACTCGCTTACTTTAAAATTTAAAAAATTATGGAGCTTATCAAGTTTCGAGTCCAGTAAAATTTTTTAATTAGTTTTGTTATTATCAATCAAAGTAAAAAAAATAGTTCGATTTTTTAATTTTAAACATAATTTAGTTAAATATATTTTTAATGTGTTGTTTCTAATTTGTATAGGTTAAATATAAATGTTAGAAAATTTAAACCAAATAGTTGGCCTAGTGTAACTGGTTTGCATGTTGGCCTTCCATGCTAGCTATTTGGGTTCGAATCTTGGTGGCACCAATTGTATTTTTAGGTTTTTTGGGTTAATTTGTATTGCTTAAATATAAATGTTAGTAGACTCGAATCAAGTAACTAGCCTAGCATAGTTGGTTCACGCATATGTTGTTTGCGCTGGTGGTCCTGTGTTTGAATCCCAGCGTCACTAAATGCATTTTTAAGGATTTTGGGGTTTTTTTTCCAAGTAATAGGGTAGTGACACGTGGCACGACATGATTGTGTGAATAAAATTAAATAACATTAATATAAGAGGAGAGAGAAATGATTAAAAAATATTAAAAATGCCACATCAGCAAAACCGTTAGCTATTTAACGTCGGGACCAAAACAGGAGAACTATGTAACATAAGGGACGAGTTTGCCGAAAAACATAGTTTGGGGACCAAAACAGGAGAACGGTGATAGTTAGCGGACCACCAGTGTAGTTTTCCCATTATTTTATATAACCTAATCAAACTAGCATGACTTTTCCTTTTTCCAAGATTGACGGTATCTCCATAATTATTTTTTTTCTTTCAAGATTTTAATCGAACAAAGCAAAGGAAAATTGCTTGTTTGCTTTCAAGGCACGAACAAACCCAAAAATTAATGTCGAACTAATTGATGCAAGCTATGGATTGTCTCGAAATACCAGAAGTGATTGAGCTTATAACACTGAAACGACAAAATTTTAAATATAAAAATATTTATATGGGATTAGTTACATGTGAATTCCATTTGGATATTTCCTAATGGTACGGAGTAGTTAGCAAAATTTTAAAATTAAAAACTCTAAAACGACAAAGCAAGTGCAAAACAATTTATAACTTGCATCATTGAGCTTGCCTGCTTAAAATTTCTTTTGATCATAGTATGATATAATTATAAAGTAAAAAAGAAAAAAAATATGATTTAACTAGAAATTTTAGCCAATTATTGAAAACTGTCATCTGCTACTTTAGCTCTCTTGACACCGTTCCTTTCTTCAACTTTTGCATCTTGTATGGTTAGTTCACGAGGATTGAAAAGATCAACTTCATTGTGGTTGCTTGTAACAAGTTTTGCCAAAATTTTCAGTCGTTCAACTCCCATTTGTTGCGTCTACACAATAAATATATTATGTTATCAATATCATACAATAACTAAACGAAGCTACAAGGTATATTTTTACCGTGAAAATAATCTTCGACCAATCACTTTTTTTATCGGCTTCTATATACTTCAATATGTACATGCCACAATCATCTCTGAATCCAATATAAAATAAATTAATTTATTAAAAAATTCACAAACATAATAAATAAATTTTTATTTTAAATTTAAAATACGTACGAATTTGGCTGCTTTGGTAATTCAAGAAAAGATATTGGAAATTTTGCAGCATCTTCAAATAATCTACCCAAATGAGCATGAGACCCATACATAAGTGGAGCTTTACTCAACTGTTATAATAAGTCAAAACAAAATTAAAAAATTGATAATTAAAAACTATATCAATTCTATTAGTTCTCACAAATGAATAAAGAACTTACTAAGTATTTTGCAATGTTTTTACGCACTTCATTGACTCCAAGAGAGTCCAAAACATAATTATGTCCCTCCACAACGTCAACAACTAATAAAAACCAATGTTTGCCTTCTGCATCATGTAATGACACATATACCTGCTAAATCAATTGAGTTAAAAATCACTGTCAACATACAAGCAAACAACAAATTATAAATATACCTGTTCCACATCACTACTATCAATAGGTATAAAATCCTCTATCCATCGGGAATGAAATTTGATAACGTTAGTCATTTCCCCCGCCTTCTGAGCATGTGTGAAATATTCGATAATGATACTCTGAGACAAACATTAAATGTGAAAATGTCATAAAATCATAAACAAATAATGTGATCTCTAACCAATAAATTATTTTTTACCTGAAAGGACAGAGGCAAATATAACTTCTTCGGCATAGGCTCTTGTCTCAAGTGCAAATCGTACACATAGATATCGATAAACTATTAAATATTTAAAAATAATAAAAACACTTGTATTAATAACAAATAAAAGAACAAATATAGAGCATGTAAAAGATTTAATAATTTAATCTATAATACCCAGTCAGATAACCATTTTCCTGGAAAAACAGTACGAGCATTGGCAACGTCCAAAATATCATTTTTGGCCATGTAAAGAGTGTTGGATGTATTATTCCAAGTAGCAACATTCGTACAAATTGTACATTCTTCAGGCGTTAGGTAATCCAAATAATGCTTGTACGCATCAGTTATCATACCAACTTCTTTGGATTTTTTTGATAACAAATCACCTGCCTCATATTTATCCTGCGTAAAAAATATTTAACTCTTGAAAATGTTAATAACATGAAAATTAAATGTAAATATTACAAAAAAAATGTGTTTCTAGTTTACACCTTTTTTGTTTTACATTTGATTTGAACTTCTGCGCATAAATCTTTCAATCCTGGTTCAATATCAAAATTACAAAGCTTGTTTTCTTTTTCAACCTACATAATCAAAAAGTAATTGATCATATATTCAACTGAAATAAAATTTTGTGAAAATTTCTTGTATCTACATATAGCAAAAATTAGTTTTAAGTAAATAGATAATATTAAAGAATAAGATAAAATATAATCAATAAAGAATGATTTATACATACCGTTGTATTCACTTTAGAAGTTCGAGCTCTTTTCTTCGATGTCACATATTTCGACTTCAGATCATCAGTAAAATCAAAACGTGCAGTCGAACTCACACTCTTTTTCTGTTTAGAGTCTTTACTCTTTGACAAAGCCTTAAGACTGTTTGACATTTTAGGAGGCATTTTTTTAACTATTGGACTTTCCTTCAACGTAACTAATTGACTAGGAAATCGATGCTGACCAAATTGAAAGTTAAAAATCTCTCTAGGAATTTTTGGGAGACCATCAGTGCCATCTTTGATGTTGTCTTCAAAATTAACTTCAAGTTTTCTTTTACCAATAGGTTCTAATGAGGGAGACAAATAATCAGGATCACAATTCATAAATGGAGACAAACTCGATTTTTTAAAACCACTCTCGGTTTCTTCCTTCAGTGATGCAGCACTTAATCCTTCTTTCTTGTGAGATTTATTTTCTAAACTCTCATCTTTCAATGGACCGCTATGTAAACTACTATATTCTGATCTATCATTTAAAACATCCTCCTTTCGACTATATATACCTTCTCCTTTTAATGAATCACCATCTTGTATTGAACTTTTCACATTGCTCGGTGTTAATATGGTCACTAATTTTTCAAATTGCCCATTTAATTTTTCAAAGTGACCATTTAATGTTTCAAATTGACCATTCATTTTAACAAATTTTTTTTCAATATTTTCCACCGAATGAATGAGTGCCTCGAACTTATGATCACTCTGATAAAAAATTCTTATCTTTTCTTCATGTACAACTTCAGCCTTTTCCTATATGTACATAAAATAAATAAAAAATTGAACAATAATCTTAAATAAAATATATCGACAAAAAAATTCAACACTATTATGAAAATTTCAGTTATTTATAATGAATGTACCTCGTTCTTTGCCTTCTCCGAATTCATGTTGATATGACGCTTACACTCCATCTTAACTTGTTTTGAAGGAGTTAAGTTTAAATCCATCATCTACGTTAAAAAGATAAAATCTAAGACTGCATGCATTTAAAAATAATATTTTATTATTGCACCATGTAAAAACAAAAATTCCTACTATTATAGAGGCACAAATAAGTTCACAAAATTGTAATTTAAGTTGAAGCAGGAAAATAATGGTTTACTTATTATTGCAGTAAAATATCTAGATGTTTGGAGGTCGGGCAAGCTATTAATACAAGTGTTTCATGTTCCTTTACCAATCATATTTACAATGTTTGTTCTTTTGCCACTGCCATGAACAAATAATTTGTGACTGGCAGCAAGAACAACAAATGGGACAACAACAAATTGAACAAACAACTAACAGTAATAGAGACTTGAAAATTATTGAAAAGCAAATAGAACAGATGTTATTTGTATACAATGTTTATTTCGTGTAATGATTTTTTGTTAAAGGCAAAAATATTGTATGACTTTATTCATGGAAATCCTACAATACTATATAAGCAAAGACCCGAGTCTCGTTAAAAAATCTCCCTACACCTAAATGGAGAACCAAGTCCAAGCCGAATACATTAGAGTAGGCCCCTGTAAACGAATCTAATATAAATACTGTCAAACCCCTTTTATGACCAATTACATGAAATTCTAGCAACTCAAGTAAACTCTATAATTTCCATGGGATCGTCCTTCTAGTTTTCAACCAAACAAAATGTCAACCACTCATAGAATGCCACCGAGGCCAGTCCAGTGAAATAAGGCAGGGAAAAAAAGTAAATCCACAAAAGAGCAACCAAGTTCAAGAAATAAATCTTTCCATCCATTGAATCGAACAAGTGAGCTTTAGCTTGGGGTAAAATTAATCACATACTTAATCAATAAGCCATTGTACAAAGTCACACATAAGTATCTTAATCTCAATTATCAAGTTTTCCATAATATATAGCAATTTCTTCTTTCATTCGAACTTGCAAAGAATGAGCCATAAATTATACAGTTACTCTCAAACTAAGCAAACATTTGCATAGCATATCACCATCCAAGCTAATTATGATCGTGAATCGCAATTCCTTTTTACCTTTCCACCACATGATATACTTTATGTTTCTTTAGATCATCCCCTTATTTATCTAATTATATCAAACAATTTAACCAAGCATTAGTAACAAGCTGTAACCTCTAATTTCTTAACTAACAGTCCTTAAGGCCCCATGTATCTTTAGAACAATCTGCCAATAAATTTTCTAGCATCGAAATATCCTATTTGAACTTATACACCATTGTACGATTTCCTCAAGTTCAAAACAAGGATTCTACTTACTTCTTACTGAAAAGTTTAAAAATATAGAATTTGGAGACTGCTAACTACACCAGGTTAGTGAGTTTTTGATATTTCAAGCTTGATCAAAACTTAAGAATTGCAATTTTTTGTTGTATCATAGTTGGATATGTTTGCAGTCCATTTTTTTCCTCATCTTTTGATTACTATAGCTTCATTGAAGAACTCATGGTTGGACTGTACTTAAAATTTAATAGAAATTGCTTCTCAAACTAGAACCTACTGAACAACTAGCTAAGACTAATTTAATTCTATTACAAACCGTTACTATCCCACAAGATCAACCATCTACTGCAGTCACCCTAAATTAAGTTTATGAAATTGGAGAAATTAAAATATTAAGAAACAACAGAAAATAACTAAAAGAAAAATAGAATCATAACACCAACTTATTATCTACCGAAAACTGAACCAGATAATTAAAATAGAATCATAACAACAAGAAAGGCAACACTAGCGCTATCTACTAGTGAAACAAGAAATATACAGCTTCTAAAAAACGTTCAAGAATTTGTAATATGAGAATGCACAATCTTCAACGTAATTGGAGAATTTGTAATTAGGATTCTTATTTTGAATAATTCTAGAATTGAGTTATTTGGAAAATTTAGAATTAGGTTCAAAATTTCACAATTAAAATTTTTAATTTCTGAATTAGGGTTCTAAATTTCACAATTAAAGTTTTAAAATTTTGAATTAGGGTTTTTAATTTCAAAATTAGGGTTTCTAATTAGGTTTACGAAGTTGGGGAAATTAAAAAATCAGGGTTTCTGATTTGGGATTTGGGGCTGTCGATGATGGGGTTTAGTTCGCCGGGGACGACGGACGAAGGCCAAAAACAGCCGGCGACGGCTGGTGTGGCCGACCAATATCGACGATAAAAGAAGGGGAAAGAACTTACCTTTTCACGGCTGAAACAATGCACACAGTAGGCGGCGAGCGGCGGAACGACGGAGCGGCCTGGATGAACGTCGGCGAGACAAATCGGCCGGATCACAGCGGCGGAGGAGCGACGCCGACAACAGCAATTCAAAGGGTCGGGATATTTGGGTTTATGACATTGGGAAATTTAGGTATATTTAATTCAAACATATCAATTTTTAATACTATAAAAAAATATAACAAATTTATTAAATTTAATTTTTATTTTTTAAAAAATAATTTTAATTATAAGTTTAGTCCTTGTGATTTTTAGTTTTTTTAAAAAAATTTAATGGTGTTCAACGGTGTTCATCGTTAGTGGTGTTCAGCGGTGTTCGTCGCCCGTCGTAGAATTTTCCTATCAATTATTTCAAACTCAACCGGTTTGCACTATCCATATAAACTTGATTTGGATAAGGTAGTTCAAAGTCAATCAGTTTTAGAGATAGTATTATTATTAATATATTATTAGGGAAACTGGTATAAATTTCGAATATGGTTTTAAAAATACAGAATTATTTCAATTTATATCTAAAATAAATAAATAATGGATAAATTTTCTATACAGACGGTGAAAACTAAAAGTTTCTACAAGCGCCTTAATTTTAGGGTATAGGAAGTTAGTTTAGGGTATAGTGTTTAGGGGTTTAGGTGTATGAGGTGTATGAGGTTAGAATTTAGGGATAGTTGTTTCAATTTAAGGTTTATGATTATAATTTAGGGTTTATAGGTTAAAACCTAAATCCTCACCATATTATCCTAAAAACTCTAAATTATAACCCTAAACCTTAAACTGAAACAACTATCCCTAAATTCTAAACCCATACACTTAAACTCCTAAACCCTATACCCTAAACTAACTCCCTATACTCTAAAACTAAGGCGCTTATGGAAACTTTCAGTTTCCACCGCCAGCATATAGGATATTAATCCATAAATAATATGAAATGATTTATAACTTTCTAAATAGTGAAGTGTGTTCTCAAACTATTTCGGCCTAGCCGTCTTCGCAAAAAAAAATTCTTTAAAACTTTGGTTCGACTACAAATACTTTTAAAAAAAAAATTAATAATCAACTCATTAACCGGTTAATTCAGCTCATAGTTACATATATTTATTACGAGATGATCTTTCGAATTTAAATTGTATTCATTTTTATTAAGTAGAAAGATTGTTACATTTTCATCATAAATGTTAAAATTTAAACTCATACAAAATGAGACAATATAAACATCATTAACCACTTAACCAATTAATAGATCTTATCTAATTTATTTTATTCACGAAGTCAGGATTTAAACTATTATATTTCAAAGTATTTAACTCCCACACCCTCTCACTGTTATTTCTTCTCAAGTTATATTTCTTCTTCTAAGCTCAATAATTCCCCGTATTTTGCTCCATAATTTGGAGCGTTGATTCGTTCATTTTGTTTTTGGGTTGGCCGATCACGTGGTAGCCTTTTTTGGTGCATTGCCTGTCTAAATCATCTTAGCTTCTGGAATTTTCAGACCCAAAAACCAACCCCCACGACAACAACAACAAATTGCATAAAGCCAAGCTGTTGGAATCAAAGGCCTAGTTTAGTCCATGATGTTCATGTTTGTCTACATTCTAGCCTTGCCTGCCATTGTATGGTATGGAGCTGTGAATTTTACATGTATGGTTGTTTTAAGAAACATGACAAACACCCAAACCAATTTTTTCTATTCATAACATAAAGACTCGAACTGCTGACATTGCTTAAGCTTCCTAACGATTTATCTTGTTAGACCAACTAGTTAATGGTTGCATTCGAATGAAACTAAAGAATTACGATGAAAGACCTATGAAAGGCCAATCTGACGCTCAAAGAACACAAACAGTTCCGATGAATGAAACCAAGACAATAATGTTAGTGAAGAGTTTCATTTTGTGGGGAAGAAACCTGGTCCATTGGATTGAATTTCTATTTTCTCATCATTCATCTTGCCTTTTCCTTCTTGACCAGCTGCAAAAAGGAACCCAAGTTTCAAATTTCCATGATGACGACAACCCCAATTATATGGATAATTTCTATGTATGTTGTCCATCATATTCACCATCAACTGTTTCCTTTTATGTCACGGTAAGTCAATAATGTCTTAATCATTCATCACCACTCACCAGTACATCCCCTGTTTCCACAGGCTCTTATCGACGAGTTCACTCACTCAGTGTTTGCACCAACTCTGCATGTCATTGATGGAAAGCTTCACTACCAATCTGTAACTTGCACATATAGCTGGGAATTCCAAACTAATCCGTTTAAATGTGTATAATTTGATGGGTCGAGTTTGCTATTAATGTATTATAAAACCCTGCACATGGGGTGGGGACAACCTTTGATGTTTAGGGGTAATGGCTAGCATGGGTCTATTTCCTTTCCTGGGGGGTTCACCATTATTTTTGTGGCTGAAAGTTGAAGCAAACTTTCCTTCTTTCCCGTGGAATTGAAGTGAATATGGAGGTGACAGGTCCCGGATCATACAAGTGGTGGGACGATGCCTTGGGGCTTGGTTTTTAAGAGGTCTTCTCAGCAAAATTATCAACATTTGTATACGATACATATTTGGACTCAAAATAACTGAAAAACTTTAGAATCCGTCTCCACTTTACATAAAACCAAAACGATCCTGTATCGCTCGAATCCACAACCCGGGTGACAGAACAACACAATAGTCGAGAAAATGAGGTGGAGGCCACAGTACAGTAGCCAGGCGGCCAGGCTCGACAGTTGCCTGCAGGCTGCAACTAAATACAAAAGTCCTTTTAATGTTAGTCTAAGTCTAACCAAGAATGGGGCCGAGAATAGCTGTGAAATATAAACCCCATGGCCATTAGGGTACTGTGTACCAAATCTTACGATGGATTGGAGATCTCTACTGATTAATTATCTGTCCAATGAACAAGGGGACCCTTGAATTGCGTAAAACAGATGAACATCACTGATAGATATGTACAAAAGGTGACACTTTTCATTAATGTTTAGACGATAATCATACCCCTTGAACAGAGATGGACCGTGCTGGTGGGGTCAACCGCCCCCCTAAAATTTTGAAAATCATATATGATTTGGAAAAAATTTAGAATTTTTCTATGTATTTTCTATTAAAAATCTATTTTTGTCCCCCTTAAACTTTTATAAATTCGCCCCCCTAAAAATTTATAGGTTCGCCCCCTAACCTAAAGTCTTAGGTCTATCCCTGTCCTTAAACATATTTTTTTAATAATAGGACATAAGTAAAGACATCGAAAAAAGACAGACTCTATAAAACGTGGATTACTACGGAAACTTCTCTGGATGGGAATATGTCCCACTCAGAAGCTTTCAACCTTTAGCCGCCAAGGAAACTGAAGTCATATATCTCATCTCTTTAACTAGAACAGAAAAGCACCCTAAATTTTCCACACCACATACTGTTAATCTTCATCTATCTACTTGTATTCACCTTATTTCCTTCCACTAATACCCAAATTGCCACTCGATTTAAATGTTTGCCACCTTACAGGCTGTCCCTCTAGTTTACTTGGCAGGCCTAGTTTTGGGAATTCCCCATTTTTTTAGGACTGTTTGTATGGCTGAAGTTAGATAATGCAGTTCTCATTAGAGATTGTGTTTCAGCTTCAGCTTGAGCTTGTGTTTCAGCTTCTCATTAAAGCATTAAAGGTAAGAAAAAACGACAAAACAGTGAAGGAAATGACATGTTTCTGTTGCTTCTGTACAACCTTGTAAAAGCTATATAGCATCGTGTCAGAATTTCTATTTGCCTAGATTCTCGTCATCTATGGTGTAATGGAGGTAGAGATAAGAACATCACAAAATTGCTTCAGTTTCTTCCATGGTGGATCTTGATAAGGAAGAAACCGCACCCACCAGTCTTAACATGTCATCTAAAAAGGAGCTTCTTTCCACAGCCATGAAGAGAACCAGCGAGTGGTATCATTATTGTCCCTTTTCTTTTCATTAGCATGTATCAATCTGTATGAGTTTTCTGCTTGAATTAATGACTTGATCCCCTTTTTTTCCAGGATTTTCTCACAGGAGATTCCCAGTGATGTCACAGTTCAAGTTGGAGGAGTTTCTTTTTCACTGCATAAGGTAGAAATCAAATACTTTGATTCATGTATTTCCTTTTTGGGAAACATATGATTCCATTTTCCATTCATTAGAATGAATAGCAAACCAAGTTAGCATCTAGCTTTTGTTGAATTTATGACTGAATTGTGCACTTTTTGAACTTATTTTCCACTTGAATTCCAGTTTCCATTGGTCTCTAAGAGTGGTTACATAAGGAAAGTTGTATCAGAATCCAATGATGCTGATCTTTCGGTCATAGAAATCCCCAATGTTCCGGGCGGATCTGATTCGTTTGAACTCGCAGCTAAGTTCTGTTATGGGATAAATTTCGAGATGAGCACCGAAAACATTGCGATGCTAAGGTGTGCTGCCGAGTATCTCGGGATGACGGAAGACTATGCGGTTGGAAACCTTGTGGGAAGAACTGAAGCCTACTTGAATGAAGTGGCACTTAAGAGCCTAGCAGGAGCTGTTTCTGTGTTGCATATGTCTCAAATCATCTTGCCAATTGCAGAGGAGGTTAAATTGGTGAGCCGCTGCATAGACGCGGTTGCGTTTTTAGCTTGCAAAGAGAGCCAGTTTTGTATGTCTAGTAGGTCTGATAGTGGCAACGATAGTGCCATTTCTTCGACAATTGCTAGCTCGAAACCCAATGACGATTGGTGGGCTGAAGATTTAACTGTTCTTCGAATCGACATCTTCCAACGGGTTCTGATTGCCATGATAGCTAGGGGTTTTAAACAATATGCTCTTGGTCCAGTGCTTATGCTTTATGCACAAAAAGCTCTTAGAGGTTTGGTGAGACCCCATACCAACATAATTGACTTGTTTACCAGATATATATGCTTGATGTCTAAAAGTACAGACTCCTTTTTCATGCAGGAAGTATTCGGAAAGGGTAGGAAGAAAATCGAGCCACGACAAGAACACGAGAAAAGGGTTGTGTTGGAAACAATAGTGAGTCTTCTGCCTAGGGAGAAAAATGCAATGTCTGTAAGCTTTCTATCAGTGTTGCTTCGTGCAGCAATATACCTCGAAACAACTGTCGCTTGTCGGCTCGATTTGGAGAAAAGGATGGCCTTGCAATTAGGACAGGCTGTTTTAGATGATCTCTTGATTCCTGCCTATTCTTTTACTGGGGATACATTGTTTGATGTCGCCACTGTGCAGCGAATCTTGACGAACTACATTGAATATGATACTGAAGGCAGTCATTTTGGCTACAAAGAAGAAGATGAATACATTTCTCCTCCACCAAGTGACTTGGAAAGAGTGGGAAAGCTAATGGAGAGCTACCTGGCCGAAATAGCATCCGACCGTAATCTATCTGTCTCGAAATTCATCGGTCTCGCTGAACTCATTCCTGAACAATCAAGGGTAACAGAGGATGGGATGTACAGAGCCATAGATATCTACCTCAAGGTACATCCCTTTTTTACAATCTTTTTGATAAACAAGATATATTCCCTAACTAATGTTGTCATTTTAATCTGCCTTCCGATTACAATCAATAGGCTCATCCCACTATAACTGACTTGGAGAGGAAGAACGTTTGCAGCTTAATGGATTGCCATAAACTCTCACGGGAGGCCTGCGCTCACGCGGCTCAAAACGACCGCCTTCCGGTCCAGACTGTGGTTCAAGTCCTTTACTACGAGCAGCAACGCCTTCGAGATGTCATGAATGGAAGCATCTCAAGTGGAGATTCCCCTGCTGTCCTTTCTTCCAGGGTGAATGTATACCCTACTGATATCCACCCAGCTTCAAGTGAACTTTCCAGCTTGAAAAGAGAGAATGAGGACTTGAAACTAGAGCTAGTGAAAATGAAAATGAGATTGAAGGAAATAGAGAAATCAACATCAGCAAAATCGGCAGTGAGCAGTCCCATGGGAAATATTACGCCGTCATCTAATAAGCCTCCTTTGCCTAGAAAATCATTCATGAATTCGGTTTCTAAGAAACTCGGACGACTTTATCCCTTCGTCCGGGCAGACGGAGATTCAGGACCTGGTGGCAAAGGTCGAACAAGACCTGCCAAAGATAGGAGGCACTCCATATCTTGACACCACATGTTGCTTTGCTTAAATCATCATTACCGTTGTCTGAAGTGTTTAATGTCTGTGTTACTTGTACGGCTTGAGCCAACTTGTAGCTCTCTTCTGCATCTCTCTTCTTCTTTTATGGGGCACCATGATTCCTGGACCCCCTTCCATATCTTCTTCTTTTGTATGGTATTGCTGTAAATAGTATCATCTTTATGTTTGATACCACATCATTCATGGTGATCATAAGAGGTGATATCATGGAGGTTTTTGCCACTTGAAAGGCTACTTCTCCGAAACACTGATCAAGACACATCATAGTCCGAGCAGTAAACTCGAACCTAGAATTTAACTCGATGTTTAATATGTTTTATGATTGCAATATTGTTTGATTGAATCATCAAATATATGTTCTTTTGCTAAAGGATAAGATGATCCCAAATGAGAGTACGTACGGCCCATCAGACTCTAAATTTCATTTGATAGGACCTGCAATTCATTTTTCTAGCATGTCCATGTTCGTTTCTGGTCCCAAATCTCAATCATTTTTCATGCATTGGTCGAGTTTAACTGTTTAAGTCGTCAATGGTTTTGTCTGACATATTTTCAGATAGAACTATCATCATCGGAAAACCCTCCACATACATGGGGCAAAAAAAATGAACATACCGTCATCCGATATCACACACTTGAAAAGAGGGACATAGGTGTTGATGTCTGCAATAAAACACATTGAGAATGGTCTAAATTGTCGCAAAGCAAAGAGAGTGATGTTCAAGACTTTTCTTAAAATCAGCATTTATGATCCAAACAAGTACATCTAACATACCTAACATTACAAGGAAAAAAAGTAACAACATTCAGCTTATCAAATCAATCAAACATCAGTTGCACTATGATCTTCCGCCTTACTGCAATAATCGGTTCCATATTTCTCCACATCTGATCCAATTCATACGGATGAACCCACAACTCTCACAGATTCTGCAAGAAACTAAGTGCAAGGAGATGATCGAGTATCGGTACAATACTCTATTAACCATCTCCGTATTTCAGCAGAATCGTCATCCAAATAGAAAAAAACTGGCATAGTATTTGACGTGCGAACAGGATCATTTAAGAGCTTATAACTTATAAGCATTAAATTTAATATCCAAGCAACACATGACAAACTAATCATCGGACATGAGCTAGCATTACCTAACCAATAAGATTCATGAAGGGAACAAGTAGCTTTCACAGGAAAAATTCAACAACAGCAGTCCAGGCCAGAAAAATCGAAGATATGCTATATTATTATGAAAACATGTGTTCACTGGAACAAAGCATATCAGGTGGAGATAGTTGCTAGCCTAAGGTCAATATAGTTGGATTTCACCTAGTTGAGACATCGCACCTCCAGGATAAACCAGAGCCATGACATATTTACAATATAAGCAGCTTTATCCGAAACTCTTGAAACCTTTTTACTTATCTACTTCATCTATTCTATAAAAATGATATGCTCGAGACCGATGTTAGCGTGAACGTCAAAATTGAAATAACTCAAAATTGTTATGGCCGGAATCCGGTTGAACTCAAATCATGAAGCCAAGTAGTTTTGGTTCTCACTCTTCTGAAGCAAGCAGACGCACCTTTTCGAGTTGTGTTGGCCAGTCTACTCCAAGAATCAAGGGATTCATCTCCATCACAACTTGAAAGTCTAACATTGATGCAGAAACGGGCCCACTTTGATTTGGTGCATATCTCACGGGCCGCATCCCATTCAAATAGGCCATTGACCAATTCTGGCCCCGGTCAATAAGTTTCTGCCTGGACCTCATACCGGCCAGTTCCAAACAAGGTTTTATCAATCTCTTCATGTAAACATCGAGGCTATTGTTTAACAAATCAGCACAATCTACAGAGATATTCAATCCTTCCATCTCCAACTTCTTTTCCAACCTTTTCCTCAAATAACCAGTATCAGGTAGTTCACCCCGGCAATAACAAGTCTCGGAAGCAGATGCCGGTTCATTCCATGGTACTTTTTGCATTCCTTTAGCATTCAAAGTGATACCAAGTGGAGCTCTCACGGGACTCCTACTGTAGATGCTCGGACTTCCTGCAGCTTGATCGACTTCTTCTCCATCCTCCACAGATCCAGGTGGTCTGCTGCCCAAAGAAAGCAACTCGGTAGCACTCTGCTGTTCTTGAACTTTAGGAACTGCATCTTCGCAAGCAGTATTATGGCTCTTTCCATGAGGTCCTAAAGGACTTGGGCGGTCCCTTAACTTGCGATCACGAAGATGTGGAGTCCTACTCTTACGAGAGGATTGAGGGAAGTCTTTGCACAGTGACTGAAAATTACTTCTTTGGTACCCATTTGACACTTTGACACTTAAAGGACCTTCCAACTTGTTTGCTATCGGCGGAGGAATCTTTGAAAGAGAAGCATTTCTAATAATTGATCTGAGGAAATTATTATGAAGACGAATATTTTCTCTCCCTATCATACCAATGCATAGCTTATCAAACTCAGGTTTGCAAATCTTACGAGTCAAAAATCTGGTGACCAGATTGAAGTACTTCTCAGATTTTATATGTCCGATCTTCCTTACAATCTGGGATTTCAGCTCTAAAGTATCTACTCTAGAAAATTTACAACCGGCTGGCATTTCGATTTCCGAGCTCATCACTATCCTCCAAAGTCCAACATTTCATCCAAAAAATGGGAAACCATCAATATCCATGAAAAAAAATCAACTTAATTCCCAACCAAAAAATATCAAAAATCCTAATGTAACGTCATCTATTAACATAGCAGTTCAAATGGTGATCAAAAAACAGTTATTACAGAAATCATCCAATTCCAAAAGTACTAAAATTCAAGTAAAATTAACAAAACCCAGATAGAAATAAAGAACAATGAACAGTGAATTAACTTCATTTGACTAATCAATCAATCAAAAACCAAAATTCAAACAGAAACCCAGACCCACAAAGCTACAAAATTAAAGCCTGCAATCTCACACCAAAACACCTTAAAGAAAACATGAGCAAATTTCATACCCTAAAAAATCTAGCTTTATTCATAAAATCCCAAAACAAAACAAAAAACCCCACAGTAAAACACTGGGAAAAACAAAAATAGAAAGAAGGCAAAACCCACCTGAAATGACGAACTATGGAACCGAATTCAATTGTGTTGAATTACAGGAAAAGTAGAAAGAAAAGAGATTAGGGCATGAAGCAAGCAAGCGAAGAGTTGGGGGGTTTTTCCGGAAGCTTCTTTTGAAGTCATCAAGGTCAATGTAACACGCGCGGTATTTAAAACGAGTTTAAAGTGTGAAGCAGTGCCGGTTAGCTTGGTTTTTAGTAGTGTGTCCAGTTCACCCCGCATCGTCAGTTCAATTTATTAAAAATGGCTCATTTAAAGTTCTCGATTTCGTAGCCCAATCCAACAAAATAATTACGTTGTCCTACTTATTTAAAGTATGAGAATAAATTAAGGACATTGTACCCTCGATGCCTCTAATCATTGACTTTACTTGATAAAACTCGATAAAAACTCTAGCTATTCTGAAAGAAACTTCGGAAGAAACAAGCGTCTCTAATTAATTATTTTTGTCCAAAATAAAATATCAAAAATCAACATTAATCAATATTTAATGGAAATTAATTGGTAGATGATCAATCCATCATCATATGATTATCAAAATAATTTATTGATTTCATTTAGTTTGGTAAGTTACTTTAATTAACTCAATACTTCCAATTAATGCGACAGTATAGTTGTAATAGTTTAAGTGACAACTTATTTAAAAAAATTAATTTAACAAGGATCAAAATAATATTTTTAAAATATAAATATTAAAAAATATACATTTGTTGTTCATAAAATTAATTTCCGTACATTTTCATTTTCTCTTAAGTAGTTATTTTTCAACACTCCTTTGAATTTTTCTTCTTTGTTAAAACTATCTTTAACGACGATCTTCATGACGTCGATTAATTTTTAATTTTTTACGTTAATTGTGTATGAATAAGATTCTTCTCTTTTGATGAAAAAATATTTATTCTTTTTAATTATGTTATTTTTTTATCTTTGTTTTGCTTTGCTATAAGTCATTTTACACTTACTTTTTTTGTTATTTTCGTAAACTTGTATGGCGATTTGTTTGTCTGCATTTTTTTAGGTTTGTCTGCCTTTGTAACAATATTATTTGCTATCATGACAATTTAGTGTTCAAATAACAAGTATTATCGAGCGTTTCTAATCACAAGACGATCGACGGTATGATATTTTTTTTTTATTCTTTTATGGTAGTTGACTGTAAGTTTTCTGCAAAGTGACGGGCTATGCTTCTCATGTCTTTCACACAACTTTAAAGTTTATTGTATTTATTTTTACATTAAATTTTCTATATTTATGTTGTGATTCTTTTATAATTCATTTCGCTTTGAATACAACATAGTATATTTTTTTGTTTTAAAAAATCTACATTCACAAAAACAATGATTAAAATGAATCCAAACAGGACGGAAAACCTTAAATCGAAAAGAAAGAAAGTTTTAAGCATGTTAAAGTCTATTTCTTGGGTAGTGACTTTTTAGTTCAATTTAAAAGATTGAAATACCAAATGAATTTATTTTCAATTTAACCAGTCAAATCAGTGAATCCAGTTTGATTTTATGACCATGATCTTAAACAAATAATCATTCAATTATTTTGGAAGTCCAACGATGGACGGTTTTATTAAGAAACATATGAAAATATACATTAAAAAGGATTGAAATGAAAGAAAAAAAAACAAAGTCACGAGCAAACGCAATGGGTTTAAATAATACTAATCCTTTAAAAAAATATATTGCGTATTGATTTTTTAAAAAACATTTGTTTCGTTGTCTGATTTAACCAACCGCGTGTATATACATGCACTGTGAATGCATCTAAATTCTAAAATATAAGATGTCATTTTTATTTTTTTTCCTTCTAAACATTATTTTCAGTGCCAATAACGACATTCTCTCGCCTCTTTGCGCACTCCAAATGCCGCCTGCCCTGCCCTGCCGCAATCACCAATGTCTGTCTGTCCAGCGCCGGAAAGGTCCTCTTTGCTTGGAAATTCATTTCTCACTCTTCTTTTATTTTGGGAGTTTTCTAGCATGCGGCCGCCTAATATACGGTGTTACCGGAAACATGATAAGGTATACCGAAAACATGATAAGGTATGGATACTTTCAAAAAAGTATGGATACTTTCGAAATCAACATATCCGATACCGCTTTATCGAATACATTATATACCTTATCATGTTTCCAGTAACGCCGTATATTAGTCGTATATTAGGCGGCCGCATGCTAGAAGCTCCCTTTATTTTGGTGTGGATAAGTATGCCGAGAAAAGTAGCTGAATGACGCCATCTGCAGGGTTTTGGACGACCAAGGACGCGCTGCTACTGGAAAGTGGGGTACACGATGCAATGACAACATTGGTTTTCGTGGGGATAAGCGGATGGCTTTCAAAGGTACCATTTAGGTACACACCCTCACGCTCTCTACTCTCTACTCTACCCCTTTTGCCGCTTCTGCTGAAACAGTCTTTTTCTCTCTTTTTTTAAATTAAAAATGGAAGCATACACTCATCGCCACGTATTTGCAGTCAAACTATGCAGTTGATGGGTAGGATACGATTCCCTCCTTTCATTTTACAGCTACAAAATAAATCAATAATTAATCGGAATATATTTAAAATCAGATTAAAATAAAGTTAACGAAATTTAAATTAGAATAATTTAACAGACGAGTCATGATTCAAGTTAAAACTATAATTCAACTTTGAAATATATTAGTAGACAGTAGGAATTATAATATTTATAGATGTTTGATTTGATTCGATCCGATTTATTTTCCGGATAAATCTTTCAAGGTAAACAAAACTATGATCTATATGTGGGGAAACTTGTGATAAAGTTTGATTTATTCATGTCGTACATTCATCACAAAACACGAAGAAATATGAAAAATATTACAAAGTAGGATGATTTTAAGAATCACCGACCAACTCTCATTTTTCTCTCCTTTTTTAACAGTTTTAACACTGTGAAGCAAAAAAATAAAAGAGAGAAATCCAGTGCCGGTCACTTACCCCCAAAAAAACTCCCCGGAAAATTCATTTCCGGGAAAACCATTCCCCGGAGTTACAAAAAGAAAACATTATCTAAACCCAAAAAAGACGTGATAGAAGAGGAGAAAAGAAAACTTTTTTGTTTTCTTTTGTTTTTTCTCTTCAGACAAACAAGTTTAATATCTTTTTATCGGCTTCTCCGGTTTGATCTGCAAACCCACTTTCAAAACACGTCGTCGTAACAGATTCCTCAGAGTTCAACGACGGAGTCCCGGGTCGTCTTTTATCGGAGAGCCGATTGCCAGTAGAGCTTGGAGTCAGGCAAAGATCTAGATCGGACGGCTGAAATTTACTGAATTCTTCAACTCTGATACGCTTAGGTGAAACCTTAGATCTCGAACAGGAAAACCGACAGTTCGACTTCGAGTTAAGATCCGTCGCTGTTTCTTGCAACTTCAACGTGTACTTAATCGTAGCCCCCGATGTTTCGTCGGATGGTGGTGTGGGAGCCATAAGTCCAGGCATCGCCCTTGGAGTTCCTCCCCGTAAGACGGTTTCCACCGCAGCTTGGCAAACATGCCAGTTACCCGTCCATAAAAGTCCGACGGCTCCGTTCACAGGATTCACCGTTCTCCCACAAGCTTCGAACAAAAGTGATTGGAATAAAGCTGATATACACATATATATAAAAGAAACCGATGAGAATTCTCAATCAAATGAAAACCCATAAATAAAACATCAAGAAAAGGGAAGTTGAGCGCCGATACCAGGACGTTGAGATTCTTGAACGGCGGAGATGAACGACATGAGCCCGGCACGGCCAAAGAACTTGGCGACGAAAACGGTCGCATGGCCTTGCGCTTCGGGACTGTCGATCCATTGCAGACATGGACGTAAAATACATGACTCGCTGCATCCTTTTCGTAAGACTCGGCATCCGTTGCAACTCATGGCTCGATAACAGCAGCAATTACTACTCTTCCCTCCCTTTTCGTATAAAAGATGAACCCCCAATATTTTTCAAAGCTTTCCAAGGCCGACTGGCTGAGAAAATAAAAATGGGGAAATGGAACTGGCAGAGGTTAGGGAAGAGAGATACAGAAGGAAAATTAAGGGTGGGAAGGGAGAGATTCTGGAGGGTTTTAAAGGGATGAAAAGGGGTTGAAATCAAACTCAAGGGTTAGGGAGGTTGGGTTAGTTTGGCAGTGGGTGTGTTCTGGCCTGGGTATTAATATTATAATTTATATTAGTGTTTTTTGTATAACTTAAATTTGAATTTTAAGTTCTCTTTTTAAGACACGGTTTTATTTATTATTTGTATCTAAATTGATTTAATAGGATAAAAGATATTAGATCCTTAAACAATATTTAATATTTAAAGGTTAATGTTGTGAATGAAACGAATTTTATTGAAAAGATCACTCGAATTCATATATTATTTGTATTAGATACTAAAGATTATATAAAAATGAATATTAATACTCAAATTCAAATAAAATAAATTATTTATGAATATTATTCATTAAATATTCAACTCTAGTAAGTCGAAGAAATTAAAATGATTTTTTTTAGAATGTGAAGCATATAGTAATATCGGTAAGTGTTGGATATATTGAAGTTTTGTGCTTTAAGAAGGGAACCTGATAATTGGGGGTAGGAAAAGGGATGACTTGTTTCTAAGCTAAGAATATTGAGATTAGCCTAGAATGTTCATGTGTATTTGATATGGAGAAAACGTAGGTATGTAAAAGGTTTAATTTCAAAAGGATGGAGCCATGATCAAATGTCAGAAGGAGTCAAATAATTTAATTTTAAAAAATATAAAGATTTATTAAGCATTTAAACTTAAAATTGAAGGACATGTTTATTTTATCTAATATTTATAGTTATAAAAATTTAAATTGTCATTAAATCAAAAATATTAATGACCAAATTAAAATTTTAAAGAATTGAATTTCCAATATTAAAAAATATAATTTTTAATATGAATATCAAAAATTTGAGGGGATCAAATTAAAATTTTAAAAAAATTGAAGACTTGTTATGAAATTTTTAAATTCTAGGGGGCTAAGTTCTGTCCCTGCTTGCAAATGTCTATTTTTAGGTATTGTTTTGTAGACATAAACGATTACAAAGTAATATATGTTCATAAATATTTTTAACACTTTGACAATGTACACACACCTTATAAACAAAACGATAAAACTCGAACTTTCCTAGAGTGAACATCATCCATTTTTTCATTGAGACCACTTGTTTATCTCTTAACTATTAAAAACAATAAAACATGGATATTAACTTCAAAATAAATATTTTAGAATATATAGAGAATAAATCCAATATTTTATAAATGTCGTAAACCGCGTTTTCATGTATTGGTGCGTTAATAGGGGGAAGTGCGGTGAACAGTTTATTGGGATGGGGAAATGGAAATGGCGTGACGAAGGTTAGATTCCAAAGTCTTAGGCGCGAGCGGCTCCTTGTTTCCGCGGATGGTCGTTGGCTCGTTGCTCCAACTTTGTATTTCTATCCCCTCATTCTTTTTATTATTATTTTAAACAATGGATATTGATCTTAATTATAACGCCATTAAAAATAAATATTATTATTTATTAAAAAAATCAACAACATCTCTTTAAATGTCTTACATTTTTTATACTATATGTGAAATATAATTTGACAAATTAATATATGATTTGAGTAAATAAAAACAATTGACGTCAGGGATGGACCGAGGGGGGCTGGCGGGGGCGGTTACCCTCCCTAAAATTTTAAAATTCCTATACGAGTTAAAATTTTTCTATGTTTTTTATTAAAAATCTATTTTCACCCCCTAAACTTTTATAAGTTCGCCCCCTAAAAATTTATAGGTTCATCACCCTAATTTAAAGTCTTGCGTTCGTCCCTGATTAACGGTACCCTTCGTTCAATTACTTACTTATTTTTTAATAATAAAAATGTTGAAATATAAAGTATTGTTGCGTCAAAGGTGTTTTTAAATAATGAAAGTAGCTTGATTTTTGAAGGGGGTGAATGGTGGTGAGGCATGGCATGCACATGTATTCAAAATATTCTTGGAGTGGATGGGAGGTGTTATGTTGTAAGAATAGTGGGGGATATAGTATTTTTATAGACCCTAATCATTGAGGGCTTTGAGCGAGATTAAGAAACACAACCATTCATTAAGGTGTTATCTAATTTTGATTTAATAATTATGTGGTGTTATCGGAACTAATTATGATTAGGTACAGAGTTATTGAAAGAATAAAAAAAGTTATGTACCGGAATTTTATTTACGATAATTTTAGTTATTCAACCTTAAAATACCCAAACTCGTAGATCTATTAATTAACCGAGTGATTAAGAATATTTATATTGCCTCATCTTGTTAATTCGAATCTTAATATTTACCTTGATAAATTAATATCTCTGTATTTAATAAAAATGTTCAAACTTAACTCACTCAACAACTCTAACTACTCAAGTTAACATTTGATTTAAAAATTATCAAATCATGTTTAGATTTTTTCATATGAACTAATTAAAATAATATATGGGCACAAATATACCATTTACGCTTTCCGTGTAAACTACTTCCCACAACTATTGCATGTAATGTAATTAACTTGGAATTTCCTTTAATATTTTTTTTTGTAAAACCCATGAAATTTGGATTTGCTTTAATCTCTCTCAATGCATCTATTAAGTCATGATCACGAGAAAAGCTTGCACCAAAATAAAGTTTACTTCTTTCTATTAGTATTTGGGGGCGAAAATACAATTAATGTATTAAAAAATATTAACTACTAATTGACTTAGTAGGATGTGACATTATAATTATGCTTTGCTTGTTAAGCGTTATTATTATTTTTTATTAGTCTAACTTTCTCAAAGCAGATGGTGACACGTGTCACCATATAGTTTGATGATTAATCCATTGAATTAAATTAAAAGTATGACTAAATTGATAAAATGCGTAAGTATGGGATGAAATATGTAAATATACAAATTCTTTTAGTTGCCACATCAGCTCATTTATTAATTTTTAACGGTTAGTAACTTGATTGATATCATTTTATACAGTTACGTGATTTAATTGACAAAATTGTAAGATCGATGATTAAAATATAACTTATTCAGTCATTCATGTTGTTTACCCTATAATTTACCCGAAAAATTATACCCATCCCGTTTTAACTTAAAATTTGGGGTAAATTACCTATTTGGTACCTCATAATCACCCAATTATTTTTTTTTGCTAAAATAATAATTAACGTTATGTTTTATTTCTATTTGACGCTCAAACGTTAAAAATTAACGACAAAATTAACGTGTCATTTTTTAGAGTATGTAAGATACCAAATAGGTAGTTTACATAATTATTTTCTAGTGCGGTAATAAAATATGCGGTTCATGATTGGTGAAATCGTGAGCAAATGGAAACGTCATGTTATCCACTGACGTGGTGTCCTTATCCTCTTTGTCGAACTTACCCAACACTAAAGCTGTAAATCAGGGAAACAAGAAGAAAAAAAAGGAACTTTCATATATTTTTATTTAATTTGGTGGGGCACAATGGATATTTTATTGGGTTTGTGTGGCTGTCAAAAACACAAGAATTTGTAAAGAGGCAACCAATTGACTTCCTCAGGCATGGGAGAGGGATGTCACTTTCCTAGGAAAATTGGTGGGAAAATCCTTTATAATCCCTTCGACCAACACCGTAAACTCCCACCGTGGCTGTGGGTGTCTCATGATTTTTTGTGTTTCACCTTTTTTCTTCTCAACTTGCTTTCACCCTTCACACGTGTCAACCCTGCATTCGACTATTCTTTTACAAATAAACCTCGAAATTGTCTCACTAAATAAACCTCAAATATAAAATTGTCGTTTCAATTATTTTATATCGCATATTTCATACAATTTTTTTTAAATTGCGTGAAAAGTCAATAATAAACATATTAAATAGATATATTAAGTGAGACGAAAAAATACAATGTTTCTAGCTCCATCTTCATGAAAAAGATAACCTCATAAATTATTTTGTCGGATCACTTGAAAATTCGATGATGAGAATCATCGTTATCGATGTCATTATTTATTATTATTACTATTTGAATGTTATTTGATACTTTTTTTTTACAATCTCCTTGTATGTATAAACTCGGGGGGGGGGGGGATTATTCTGTTTAAAATATGATGACCGATATAATTTTCTTACAATGACGATTGGAATTACAAAATAACTATAATAACATTTAGGTTAGGTTAATTATTTGTTTCAGATTCAGTAATAGGTTAGGTTACTTAACCATAATTCAATAATCATACCTAACAATAACAAAAGGATAAAGTCCAGCTCAATCAGGTTATATAAGTATCACATTTCGTTCATATATCTAGCCTAAACCGGTTTGATGTGTCCATCTCAGTAATAAAAGTGTACAGCTATAATGGGAAATAAATCAATGTACTTGACGAGTTGGAAGTACTTTTAAGAAAGAAAAAAATTAGATTAATATTGTAATCAATGTGAACCGACATGATTAAATTATCTCAGTGATATTTCATGTAATCATATAAATATATTTCATAATTAAATGACCAATTGAATTTAAACCTAATAAATAAAGTGAAGTATAATTTAACATGAACACCAAAAATTCAAAGGGATTCCCGATTAGAATTAAATATCCAACCTCATGATATAACAGAGTCCGGAGTCCCAATCCCATGGTGAGAAAGTAGTAATAGGTCCGGGGGAGAGTTAGGTGGGACCATCCGCCAAATAAAGCAGGAGAAAGCAACCCGTTGAGGTGTATAATAGGAAGAAACAAGGGTTCAAAATCAGCATGGGGATGCAGGCAATATCGGGTGGGGTCAGCAATTTGGATTAGCTTTGAAAACACCTCCTGTTTCTGATCCAAATGATATCCAGCTGTTCGGTTATTTTTAAGCAAAATGTGGCCATCAGAGACTCGGAATCTTTTCTCTACATTTTCGATTTGTTTTTCTGCTAATGGATGGTTACGTCAGTCGTACGATATTGGGTCACATCCAGCACCACTTGATTTTCACTTGGATCATAAATAAATGTTCCCACCAAGTACAGTCTTATCAAATTCCTTAATCAATGATGTTCAAAAATTAAATTAAATTCCTTAATCAATGGCTCCTTTTTGTTGATCCCCCCTGCCCTAAACTTTTCTCATATGCCGAGCATCAAAATAACACTCTTGTCTTCTTATTAGATTCCGAGGGATTTACATGCATGTTAAAAAGTATGTTGTCTAACACGATGTTTTTGTTACCGCGTGTTAATATAATTAATAAATTTTAAATTGTAGACATTTCATAAAATGCATATTTTTAATTTTTTGAGAAATATAATTATTACTTTTAAAAATAAAACATTATGTTAGAGAAACTATCTTGTAATCACTTTTAAGATTACAACTAACATGATTAGTAGCATGAAGTATAAACTTCGTATGACATTGTTTAGATAATTAAGTTGGCTACGGTTAGTTTGCATTATTTCTACAGTATACGGCCTAAAATAGGTATTAAAGCCTTTTGATCTTAAGATGTGTTTTTACTGTTTTTGTTGATCTAAATATGATATAAAATTTTAAAAATAAAATAAATAATATCTATTATCATCTAAAATAAAATTTCTCAATTCTAAGTTAGTTGGTGAAATGAGATGCTAGATCTCTTATGTTTTAAAATTTAAACAATGATATTGTGAATTGAGCAAATTGGATTAGAAGGGTTGATCCCATAATGAATCGATGTAGTATCCGATCAATATTAATCAGTCAATAGGTCGTATAAGAGTGGATTTACAAAATAATCTTAAAAACAATTTTCCATATTTCTACAACCGAGTTAGTTTCAATTAACTTGTAACGTCAAGTTATTCAATGAATTATATATAATATAACATTAACATTTACATCTAATAAAACAATATCTCTGTACTATTATATTAACAAACTGCGATACAAGGATAGGTTTTTAATAAAAAAATTCATGGTTTAGAGTTGCAAAATGCAAAATGGTGAAGAATAATTACTTAAGATAGAAAGGTCCATTAGCCAATAATATAAGGATAGATTAATAGGAAAAGACTAATATGAAATATAAATCATTCATGAGGAGAAAGAATAATACTTAGATGAGAGAGAACTTTTGAATTTTGTTAAAGAGCAAAAAATATATTTTTATTTTAGTTAAACCTTAGAAGGGTAGATTTGAAATTTTAAGTGCAAAAAATCAACTTCTGAGTGTTCTAGACACTAGGAGTGTTCAAAAAAATCTGATCCGATTGATCCGATCTAAAACTCCGGATATCTAATCCGTTTTTATTTTTCGGATAATTCGGATCGGATATCCGAAAATTTCTGATCGGATACAGATAGTGATTTTACATTCGGATCGGATATCCGATTATCCGATATCTGAAAATTCAAATTTTTTATAGGTATAAATCTTGTTATATTCGATATTTTTACTTGTTATATATGAAAAATTGAAATTTCCATGATACAAATATTGTTATATTCAATAATTTATTAATTTTTATATTCGAAAACCTAAATTTTTCATGGATAGAACCATTAAATTAAAAAAAATAATCAAATAAATTCATAAATTTCGGATAGTCGGATATCTGATTTTTCGGATCGGATACGGATCGCTATGTAGGTGATCCGAATTTTCGGATTGGATTGGATCCGATATCCGAAAATGAACACCCCTACTAGACACAATGATCCGAACAAAAATTATTTGCCCTTTTCTTTGTGCATCTTTTTTACTTTTTACCCCTCAACATTAAGAAATTAAATTATAAGTCATAAATCATAATCCTAAATTTTAAATTTTAAACTATAAACCATAAAAAGTACACCCTAACCCCAATTTCCTAAACCATAATCATAAACACTAACCCTAAACTTTATCCCTAAATCCTAAGCATGATTTTTATAAGATGGGGCATAAATAGGGCATGGAGAGGGACATACGAATTTTTTTTTATCAAATGGGACATACGATTTGGATTCTAATTTTTCTGCACACATTTTCCTTTCTTATATTAACCCAAATTTCCTATTTTTCTTAATATATATGTTCCAATATGTAAAGATAAAAATATTTATATAATTCAAATAAAATTGTAAGTTCTATAAATTTACGTGTACATGAGACTTAAGTTACCACTCCAATATCCTGTCAAAGTTGAATCAATACCTAGTGGTCCATTATCACAATTGCAGGTACAGTAATGGAAGTCAATCATTGATGTGATAATGAACGCCGGCCAGTTTTCTCCTTATTATTACTTCACATACCTAACTTTTCCTACGTTCAGCTAAACCAAAGCCTGCAACTCTCCACTCTTCCATGGCTAAATTGGTGCAATATTGATGGTTCCTACCGACCTGAAGGAGGACAGTATATCAATAATATCCCTTTCACAACAATTTGCAATCTCACATTGCCAGCTGCTGCTAAAGGCCAAGGAAATGGAGCTTTTTTAGAGTTGAAACGCTGCATTTCTAGTGGACTGTGTTTAAAGACTATAAGCTTTTTGTAAATTGAAGTTACATAAGGTATTTGAATTCGAGTACATATAGGTGTGTGTCCAAAATTCCAGTTTTGTCAGCATATTTTTTTCCCAAGAGATCATCATTGTAACTTGATTATGGTGCGGTTGATAAATGGCATGGGGCCATTATTTCAGTGAGCCAATGAGAGTTATGGAAATGTAATAATTCCAGCCAAGTGAAGACAGGTGACCATATGGCCTATGGGAGTGGAGATATGTAAACCTTGGTTCCCTACCCAATGATTGATGGGACTATACCTTAAATTTGAGAGAGTAATTGGGGGAAGTTCTTTGAGGACCAACCATTTTTCCTGGTGGAACCAGGGCTGCTTGCTACTTAGAAGGAACTTATTTTTCTCTGTTCTCTTCCCCTCCTATATACCAGCTAAACCCAAATGTTTCCATGCTTTGATATTGAAAATAATTGAATCAAATCGGTTGGTGTAGAAAGTTTGGAGCTTATATCATATCTTCTAAGCTCGACAATATTCGAACATAGTTCCGTCCCTGCGAAGCTCTCTTTATGAACATTGGAACATAAAAGCTCTCTTTATGAACATTGGAACATAAACACACTCTAGTACTTGAGCTAATGGTAGCGTCAGTAGGGATGGCAAAAATACCCGGCCCGGGATGCCCGACCCGACCCGATCTGGGTTTTTTTTTTTTTTTTTAAAAAAAATTTTGGGGATCGGGCGAGACGGGGCGTGAAAAGCTTGAAGTCGAGACGGGGCGGGTTCGGGTATTTGCAAGAAATTTCCCGCCCCGCGCCGCCCGGTACATTTTTATATTTTTATATATTTATAAAAAATATCACTATATATAAACACTTTTATGAGTTTTAAGCTATTTTTTGTTTTTGTTTTGGTTCGTGTTTATCGTAAAATTTTATTAGATGTTGTTTAAGTTTTAATATATTCGATTCTAATGGCCAATGATTCACGTTTATTCTTTTAAATATGTAATTTAACATGCGGATAATTTAAAATGTTTTATTTTATTTTTTATATAAGTTTGAAATCCCTTGCAACCATAATTTGTGATTGTGGTGGAAAATTATTCGAATTTAACATTTATCGTGGACGGAAAATAAAATTTTTAAAATTTTCGGGACGAGTCGGTGCGGGGTCGGGTTTAAGAATTATTGTATCGGGTCGGGCGGATAAATTAATATTTTAATTCGGGTCAGAGCGGGAACAAATTTAATATCTTATAAATCGGGGCGGCAAAAAACCCGTCCCGCCCCGTTGCCATCCCTGCGTCAGACACCACTTAAATGCGATGTTTTAAGAATTTAAGAGGCAAATCAGGGTTCGACACCAAGCTCATAGTCACTGCCATGAATCAAGTAGTTTAGTGGCTAAATTCTGTCGACTCTTTTAAGTAGTAGCATTAGGCATTAGCCATAGGTGTAGGCATTTTGTCACTTTATAAATTACCCCTCCAATCACTGTTATTATGCCCAAGAAGTACATCATATCGACTTCTTAAGAAATCATAGAGCCAATTTAATTCAAGCGGTCCATCCATCAAAGAAAACATCTCAAGTCCACGTTTGTCAGAAATGAAGGTTGTTGGATTTTGGTCATTGTGACGACATAAGTCTCGGCATTTTTTTTGGTAAAGTATATGTCCATTTTATAGTTTATGTTCGGGATCTGTGACTTTTGCTCCTAATAATGTCTTCTCTAAGGTTTGAATCTAAATTCTCTCATTGAGTTAATAATGTGCATTGCCATTGCACACAACCTTTATTAGTCATAGGTCTAACAATCTTAAATCATAAACACTAACTCCAAATATAAGATTAGTATATTATGTGTTGCACTTTAGTGAAACCTTCATTTCACGTTTCGAGTACTTCTAACCAATTATGTCTCAATAGTACAACTTACACAAGACTTTTTAAATGATCCTCTAACTAAATTAATATTCCTCATATAGACTTCTTATTTACAATTTATCTGATATACGAACTTAATTATTAACAGTCATATTAAATTTTAACCACCGTATCTAATTTGAGACGACTCTAATAGCATCATAATTTCTATCAGTATAACATTATTTTACCTAGTCATATATTAGGACACTTGTTCACTTGCTTCTAACTCACCAATGACAACTCAACTTGCAACACCTTAGGACGGAAACAACCAACATATTTTAGGTTGGAATCCTCAAAACCAAATCAGACAACTTCCCTTAGTCTCATTCTCCCGCTTAACTCTCCTTTACTTCGGTCATTCTATTTCTCAGTTTTTTATCTGATTTTAAATGAGGTGAAAAACCAAGAGAGATAGTATGACCGAAACAAAGGCAAGTTTTATACAGCAACATGTTTTCTTCTGAAAATCAAACGCAAAACAGCTAAAAGAGAAGAGAAAATGCACTTGAACTATAATGGCCTTGTGATTTTACAATTTTCAAGAGATCATTTTACGGTCGACTTTCACCAGCAATTTTGATTACCATTTGCCATTGATTGCTTGCTTCGCCCGTCTTTTTTACTTATCAGAAACTCCAAATATACATTGCCTCCCGCATTTTTCACATTAGCAAATGATCGTTACATAGAATTATAATGATGCTAATATACATTTTGGTATTTACAATTTTTTTATTAAATTAATAACTAAATTTGATATTTCTCTTATATTTTGATATCAAGCTAAATATCCAAATGTAACAATTTAAAATGAATTATAATTTTCTAAACATGTTTAACCAATAGAGTATAATTAGGTTGTAACTTGTAATTCTTCTTGTCATATTTAACAATACAAATTGCAATTACACGATTACATAAACTTATTTTTTTTAAGGCTTAAACGTCAGATAGGTGCCCAAACTATACCTTTTTTCCAGTTAGGTGCCTAACGTTTGTTTCGGGCCACTTAGGTGCCTAACGTTTCATTCCATAACCCATTTAAGGTTTTAGCCGTGACGGACGTTAAAATTTTCCGTTAAAGGACACGTGGCATGTTTTTAGATTTTCTGATATTAAAAATAATAAAAAAATAAATTAAATTAATTAAAAATAAAAATAACCTGGGTTAAATTACCTTAAACTCATAAACCTATCTTCTTCCCCCCCCCCCATCAAACCGTCCCCCCCCCCCCCCCCCCCCTTTCAGTTGTGCTCCTGGAGTCTCCACCTCGTAAAATTTATTCTCTGGATGCTTGTAAAATGCTGGAACCTGTTTATTCTCTGCATTTGTTTGTTCTAGATGGGCTCACATTGCAAGCCACTTGCCTGGAAGAACAGATAATGAGATAAAAAACTATTGGAATTCATGGATCAAAAAGAAGGTACGAAAGCCTTCGGCGCCGCCATCGAACACTGCTGCTCCGACCATTGAAACTTCCCAGATAAATTATGCTTCAAATCAATTAGAGTTAGTAAACCAGAACTTGGCGACAACAAGGGCAATCCCTGCACAAGAAACCCTATTTTCATCTCAAGCACCATTATTTATGTTTGAAACAAGTAGTCCACTTGATGGGGTGTTTCAAGATCATGCCAATGTAAGAGGAGAGGTTTTCCATGAATCAGCAGATTTAAACAGTGAGATCACTTGGAATAATCTCAATCAGCTTCAAATTCCTCCAACTTGTTTCACAGTGGACACAAATAATTATTTGCCACCATTGGTAGAAAACATGGTTCAGTCTTGTACTAGCTTGGATGAATGGGTTGAATCCCAGCAATGTTCCAACTTTGTGTTGTGGGATAATATTATTGAAGCTCAAATTGGTGGTGGTGTGGAAGCAACAATATTACCATCATCTTCGTCATCAAATATGGGATTGGGAACCACACTTTCTTCTTTCTCTTCAGCTCTATAAATTATGAACGGTGCTGGTGAATGAAAAAAGTGTATTTTTTTCCCTGCTTTTGTGTTAACATTATTAATCGGTTATGAGCTTGTGAAAATGTGAGGGAATGTTGCGTAATTATGCATGAGTGTTTTCTTTTTCTTGTTCTTGGTGTTTGGAAGGACAGAAAAGGGAGAAATAAAAAGCAATGTAACAGCTATAGAAATGTCAAAGGATCATAGGCCCTGTTGCATGAAAGAGAGGAGACGAATCGAGTCTCTGGGTGGATTCATTGATGATGGTTATCTGAATGGCTTACTAGGGGTCACTCGTGCATTAGGCGATTGGCACCTTGAAGGTATGAAGGAAACAGGCGAGAGAATCGGCCCCCTAAGTGCTGAACCAGAACTCAAACTTATAATACTGACCAAGCGATGGAATATGAGATGTTTTTACCAGTCAAAACGCCATAGATTTTACGAGGCGGAGACTCCAGGAGCACAACTGAAAGGGGGGGGGGGGGGGGAGAGGGGAGGGGAGGGACGGTTTGATAGGGGAAGAAGATGGGTTTATGGGTTTAAGGTAATTTAATCCAGGTTATTTTTATTTTTAATTAATTTAATTTATTTATTTTTATTATTTTTAATATTAGAAAATCTAAAAACATGCCACGTGTCCTTTAACGGAAAATTTTAACGTCCGTCACGGTTAAAATCTTAAATGGGTTACGAAATGAAACGTTAGGCACATAAATGGCCCGAAACAAACGTTAGGCACCTAACTAGAAAAAATGGTATAGTTTGGGCACCTATCTGACGTTTAAGCTTTTTTTAAACAAAAGAGTGTAATTACAATAATTCTCCCCTTCGTTGGAATTGAAGAGTGCAATTGAAAGCCTCGAATCACGCCAAATTTAGTGGGACTCGTAAATTATGATGTTTGTTCAAACACGCAATAATTATATGATTACACACAAATCAAGTTAGAGTAATATTTTTGATACACAAATTATATAATAAATTCACAGTTCTTATTTAAACTATAAGAATTAAATCTCTAACATTGAATCTTAAACACTAAATTCTTAACTCTAAATATATAACATAAACTCTAAACTCTAAATTAAACCACTAAATCTTAAAATTAAATGTCTTGTATAAACTAAAATTTACACAGTTATATATAAAAAATCTTCCATCAAATTACAAAGCCTTAAAAGAAATCTAAGTTTTAAAAAACAAAAAAATACTATCGATTTAAACCATTCATTATTATCGCAAATGGACATTTTAACACCATTGCTTGATGGAGACTAAAGATCTAAACCGATCCACAGTGCGCGCGCAAAATGGCAATTGTCTGGTTGGTTTTAGAAAATAATGCTGCGTTAGATTTATAACCTCAATCCATTGGCTTAACTGGTTGTACTTTTATTTTGCCGGTCGGTCCATTATCCATTGCCCAAGCGATGCCGTTTCAGGTGACGTGTAAACGACGTCGTTGTTGCTTTTCGAAAAAAGAAAAAAAAGAATATTGGCGGCGGCTAAAGTTATCCCCTCCAGCCCTCCTTTTTGTCTGAGAAGCCAAGCTGTAAATGGCCATAAGGCCCTTCAATTTCGCGACAATCTCTCTTCACCACCACCGCCTCCACCGCCGCTACCTCTCTTTCATATTCTCCCCTTCTCCCCTCTCCTCCTCCGTCCCCCTTTCCTTCCTCCGCGGAATCGCCTCCAGAACCACCTCCGCCTCTCCAGTCTCTCAACAACAACAGAAAAAGTGCGTTTTGTTAAAGGAGCTAAAAGAAGCCGAAACCCTGGCTCAGAAGATCGGAAAATCTGTTAGGCGCCCTGGCGCTCCTTCGAAGTCTAGGGTTTACGCCGATGTCAACGTTATTCGCCCAAAAGAATATTGGGACTACGAGACCCTCACTGTCCAATGGGGGTATTATTCTCCCTATCCTCTATATCCTGTGTTTTATATGTATTCTTATTTCGTTTTGTTTTAATAGTTTTGAATGTAGTTATTTACTGCTATTTGGCGCTTCTGAATATGACACCTAGGGTTTTTATTCCAATTCACTTTATCTTTGCCGGAAAATTAGGTTAAACCAAGTCTATTGGCTGAAAAATGGTAAAATTTTGGTTAATTGATTGATTTGAATACTGCTTAGCAGTGAACAGGATGATTATGAGGTGGTGAGGAAAGTTGGGAGAGGGAAATATAGTGAAGTTTTCGAGGGGGTTCACTGCGCTGACAACGAGAAGTGCATTATCAAGATTCTCAAACCGGTTAAGAAGAAGAAGGTCCGTCCTCCGTGGCATTGTACCAAGTACTGGCTGTACTGCCATTGATTTTAGTTGTGTGTTTGTGTAACTTGTTTTGATAAAATGACCGTCTTGAATGCAGATTAAAAGGGAGATTAAAATACTGCAGAATCTTTGTGGAGGGCCAAATATTGTGAAGTTGCTGGATATAGTTCGGGATCCGCAATCGAAGACTCCGAGTCTTATATTTGAATATGTGAATAATACTGATTTTAAAGTGCTTTATCCAACACTGTCTGATTACGATATGCGGTATTATATCTATCAACTTCTGAAGGCAAGTAATCATTTACTTCTTGATTTATTTATTCACATATGCTTGTCAATAAAATAAAAATTGAAATGAGATGCATATTCCTAGGCTTAAAAGCTGAAAGCATGTTTCCATTTGTCTTGAAGCTCTTATTGCAATTAGATTTTAAGTTCAAACCTAGGTAACTAGGTTAGCAGTCATGCTGGAGGCTGAAAAATGATTTTCTTTCTGGAATCAATCATTTCATTCAATGAAAACAAAAATGATCGTTTCTTTGGTTTTCTTTTCTGGGTCATCGAGTGTTTTTTACTTATATAGATGAAAAAGCAAGACTGTTGTAATGTTGTGGAAATTAGAAGCAACCTCATTCTTACCTTGTATAATACATGCTTTTGGAGCTGAATTATCAGCTTTATCATAAGTTGTAATATTGATTTGGGGTATTCATTGGCTCTGGTTTTGAAGAAACACTTCGATGTTGTTTGTAGGATATCTTTGCTTATGATGTGAATTTTCTTCTTTTTTCCTCTTATCTTCACAAAGGAAAGATGGTTCAATCATTAAGTATTGAGTTTATTTTTAGGCATTGGATTATTGCCACTCTCAAGGTATTATGCACCGAGATGTGAAGCCACATAATGTGATGATTGATCACGAACAGCGGAAACTTCGGCTTATTGACTGGGGACTTGCAGAGTTCTATCATCCAGGGAAAGAATACAATGTTCGTGTTGCTTCAAGGTCTATTTCCCTTTTTTGGCATTTTGCCTTTAAAGTTTTCAACTGTTGTCCATGTTTCTTTTTCTTATCCTTAGTATGGTCGGTTTTATTTTACATCCTTCTGGTTCCACCGACTTACTTATCTTTAGATATTGCATGATCAAAAGTACATGTTTATTTATCATTAGCATTTTAACTGGATTTTGGAGATGGCAATAAAAGTTGATTTAGATAAATTACAGTAGCTGGGGCATTACCAGTGTTATTTATTCAAGTTTTGCTCCCACAGTTAGTTGATTTATATGATAAAAAGATTGACTAGTTGATTCATAGTTATTTCATTCAATTCAATTCAGAAACCTAAGGCTACAATAGATATGGAGGAGGTCAAGAATAATGCAGTGGCTTAACCTTAGTGCTTGTGATAGTAGACTGTACTGTAATTTTAAACTTCAAAAAAATAGTGTTGAATAGCAATGGGGTACGGTGCCTAGAAGCAATCACGAAATATGCATTTCGCTCATGGTTTGAGGGAAAAATAATTACATGCTTTTACTAATTCAATGTAACTCTGAAAATTCTAAAATTACTGTTAAGTTAGAAGACTAAAGATAGAGAAATATTCAATGTGCATGCAAAGTGGAAGTACAAATGGAGGGGAGATGAGGGTGATATCCACTTAGGAGCAGTAGAGTGCATTATATGTATAGGGAAAGACTTGATTTCATTCTGATAAGTTAGTTCATGGGTATTGTTTTATAGAATTTTGTTAACAAGTGCCCTAAGGGTACTCTTTGAGGCCACTATATATAGTACTATCTTCACCTATTTGATTGAAAATGATGAATAAAGTGCAAAAACCTGTTCAATATCAGAAGCACTTTCTAGTGACTTCATATTTGTTTGCATGCAATTTACATTTCTTATTACTAGATTTTTTAATATCTATCAACTTGGGCATCTTCTGAATTCTGTTTTTTTGTATCAAAATTTCCCTCCATTAATTGATGCAAGAACATTTCCCCCCTTATTATCATT
The DNA here is from genome assembly GCA_030270665.1 of Hibiscus trionum. Classification (NCBI taxonomy): domain Eukaryota; kingdom Viridiplantae; phylum Streptophyta; class Magnoliopsida; order Malvales; family Malvaceae; genus Hibiscus; species Hibiscus trionum. The sequence continues at coordinate 23,398,715 of BSYR01000006.1, read as the reverse complement.
TCATTTCTGGTTTGCAGATATTTTAAAGGTCCTGAGCTTCTTGTTGATTTGCAAGACTATGATTACTCTTTAGACTTGTGGAGCCTGGGCTGTATGTTTGCTGGAATGGTGAGTTACTAGCTTTGGTATTAGTTTCCCCTTTAGGCTTTGATCACTTGCACATAGTTAGGTTTTACAGTGTACTTACCCTTGGAACTTCATATATCAAATTCTCCTCGTGTACATTTGCGGTGTGATGCAAGTAGACATGTAAATGCCTTTTGGAAAGGCTGGTCATCTTGAAATCTCGGCTCAAATGCCATCTGCTATATTACCAATATATTGTTTTATGTTAATAGATATCAGGCAAATGATCTTTATTTCTCTCAGGACCCTCTGAATATGTTCAAATATTTGGGTCCTATATACGGGGTAGAGTTTTGCCATTAGATGAGCACATCTTGATCTGCATGCATATTCATCCATGGATGGCAGATAACAGAGGAGAATTGAAAGTTGATATAACCCCAAGGTATTCCATGCTCTCTCTTTTGAGATGCTTACTTTTAAGAGTTGTGCCATACAGATATTTAGGAAGGAGCCATTCTTCTACGGGCATGATAATTATGATCAACTGGTCAAGATAGCCAAGGTATGTTATTTGTTGATGTTTTAAGTAGGAGTGAACTCACAGAATTGCATGCCGTTGTTTACATCCTCATCTTGTATAATATTATTTTGTTGTCGAGGCCTGTATGGTTGTTATCTTCCTCTTATTGAAATTTTGGTTCTGTTTTTAATGAAATAAGATGCTTCTATACACATAATGGAGGCCTATGGAGAGTAGGAGAGTCCTTTCAGTGATTGTTAAAATTGAATTTATTGGAGATATAAAAAACAATCCTTATGTTTCTTTAATGCTTATATTTGCTGCTATAGGTTCTTGGAACAGATGAATTAAACGCTTATCTGAACAAGTACCACATAGAATTGGATCCGCATCTGGCAACCCTTGTTGGGAGGTAATATAATCTGATTTTCATATTGATGATAGAGAAGTGCTATGACTTCCAGTTGAGAAGATTTTTCCTTCTTTTCTTTTTTCCCCTTTCTTGATACAGGCATAGTCGTAAACCTTGGACAAAGTTTATTAATGCTGAAAATCAACATCTAGCATTGCCTGAGGTAGTAGAACTGTTGATTTCTTTATACTTTTCTTAGACTTCTCCCTGCATTCCACCTCTAATGTTGTGTATTTCTTGTAAGGCCGTCGACTTCGTTGATAAGCTGCTTCGATATGATCATCAAGAAAGGCCAACTGCTAAAGAAGCAATGGTGAACACCTTATCTTTAGGAACCTGTTTAAGAAGACTTATTTGATTTGTTAGACACAACTTTCAACTATTTGTCTAGCTGTTGTTCTCTGTGTGTTCATCAAACAAGACCTCATAACGTTGTAATCTTTTAATTGGCATGCAGGCTCATCCTTATTTTCACCCAATTAGAAATGCGGAAAGCAGCAGAACTCGTACATAGCAGCTGCGAATTTCATCGCCATGATGCAAGTCTTCTTTCTGTGGTTTGGCTGGTTCCTGAATCGTGTCTTTGTAGTGTGACCGAAGATTTGATTATTTATATGTGATTGTATGTTTGGCTCAAAGGGAAATTTCAGTTTGTTTCCGACCTTTCATATTTGATACTATTATTGCTGATAATCTGTGTGTGTTACAGTTGTTCAGATGTGAGAACAATTTCCTTGATCCGTCCTTTTTGTTTGTGCCTCAATCATATAACACACATTGTTGTCTTCATCTTTTCACTAGGCTTTCATGAGCTTCGTTTAGTAGGTAAGATAAGCTTCAAACCTAGTGAAGTAGGCAGGGTGGACAACAATGATAATTGGCCAATCACAAGAGCGGAAGCTCGTGGAGGGTAATAGTCTCGTGATAAAACACATATTTGAATGAACATTATATAAGTAAATATCGTATGCTTCTGCAAGAAAACCGGGTGATACGTGTATTCATTTGTTTTTCACTTGTGGCAGTAATGGATTATCATAGAACTTCCATCTATCAGTGAACAAAATGTAGCAGTGAATCGAATCTTGTGTTACAAGTCAATCACCGGGCTGTTCGATATGTGTTGCCTTCCGCATGCTCAAAAGAAAAATAAAATAAAAAGCCAAAGAGGTGAACTGAACCACCTAGAATTTCGATTCTAATGTCCTACCGTCATTTTGTGACAATTTGGAGTCAAACAACGCATGTTCCGGTTCTGGTTACTGCATGTTTCCTACTTGTGGAAGGGCTGCACTTTGATTCTTCAGCGTTGATTGAGCCAGGGCTATCAGATGTATTGGAGCTGCTAGTTTCACCATAATCTTTACCTGATAAAAGCTTCGATAAGATCTTCGACATGACCAATCCTTTCATTCTACTAGCGGCAACACTTTTAACGGCATCGTTTCCGCTTCTATTGCTGCCTAATCTTAGAGTAGCAAGCTCCCCTTTCAAAGCCTTGATGTCTTCAGCTGTTGGCACAGAATCCCAATCATCTTCGGTGTTGGTCGTAGTGGACCTTGAGCTACTTTGAGATCCTCCAGGAAGAAGGGCTCTAATGGAACCTGGAAGATCAGACGTGCTATTGCCAGCATATGTTGTAGCTCTTGCTTGTTCGAAGAAGAGGACCTGCAAAACAACACGCAATGGGAGCCTCTCGTTTTGCATAGCGTGCATGCACGCTTCGGCCGATAGCTTCCTGCAGTCCATCAACCTGCATATTCTCTTTCTTTCACTCTTACTGATTCCACGGTGTTCCTGTATTAAGAAGAAATGATTAGCCTGCAATTATAGTATATCTCTTGTAAAAACACAATTTTATAAGTTTAAACTGCATTTTGTTGCCGGAATAGTTGAAATTGATAAACATGAAATATGGAAAAGAATGAAGATTGAATGGCCAACCTTAAAAACCAGAGAAGAAAAGGGTTGAAATTACCTTCAGATACATGTCAATGGCGCGGTAAAGTCCATCATGTGAAGGTCTTGAAAAGCTTGCTATAGTAGCAGCAAGATTAACGAATTTCGAAAGAGGTAAATTCGGATCTCGTGCAATTTCAGCTAGGTAACCCTCAATTAGCTTTGCTACCAAAACCTTAGAACCATCTGTCTCAAACTTGGGCTTTTGACTCTCCTCAAACTCATTTTCGATGGGGTCAATTCTAGAACTGTGAGTTACAAACTCCTTAACTAAGTTGTGAACTATGTCAACATCATATACTGTAGCTTTTCCAGCTGGAGCTCGAATTAGAAGATCGGTCACTGTTGCCTCGGGAAGCTGCTGACTGATTCTCCTTGTCAACTCATTTCTCTCCGTTTCTCCACAATCCAATAGAATGGCTGCTCTTAATAATCTAAGCAAGAAGCTACAAGAAACTGTGCCTTTTTCAGCAGGCAACAACTGCACAATGGTCACCACCAATGACTTATACTTTAAGAAATCATTATTCCAGACCATACTCTTGCTAAGACATGGCAATCTTCTCGAGGTGTATGCATTTAAGGATTCTCCGATTACATCACCTGGAACTTTGCCTTTTGCTTTAATTGTTGCTATCAATTGCTTGTATAAATCAATATGAAGCTCACAGAGATCTTCTACCCACCAGTCCTTTGGGACCGTTTGCGGTTCCCTTGCACCATTCCATTGCGAACTATTTCCGTTCTTCGATGGGAGCTTTTTCCTATTATAAGTGTAAGACCACTCTACCTTGGAAGCATCTATTGAAGCCTTGGAAGCTATGGAATCAAGGCAATGGCTAACCACCTTTAGTTTCTCGCACCATGGATGTAGAGATTTTGTTGTTTTAAGAACAATGATAGAATCTTTCCAGCTCCTGAATATACTTGAATTCAGGAAGACATCGATCTTATAGATAAGATTTCCTTTCTCAATGGTTTCGTACATCTCAAGGTACTCAGCCGCACATCGAGCTGCAACGACATTGTATGCATTGAGAGTGACTGTCATACCATAGCAAAACTTGGCACATATTTCGAAAGCAGCAGGTCCACCAGGCATTTCCTGAATGTGGATTTCTTCGATGTTCTCATCATTTGATATTGCCACCAGCTTCTGCAAGCATGCGCTTTTGGATAACAAGGGAAACTACAGAAACATTATGGTTATTAATGTCAGAAACCATGATGTTTCGACTTTCGACCATTAACAGACACAAAAGGATGAAAATTTAGTATGTAACCATTTATATCTCCTATGACAATCAAAGCACCTATCCTTTGTATGATGACAGACTGATGGTGGGTTCATAGTTCGTACCTTATGCAGATAGAACTTCACGTCCCCGATGTTAACGATCATGTCAGTTTCTAACTCAGTTGCAACATACCTGTTATTAAAAATGTTTGGCTAGTTATATCAACAAAATATCAGTGGTTTAAGTTGAAGTTTAAGAAACATGTTTGATCACACTCGAATACACACGAAAAAGTTTAACACATGCCTCGAAAGCACTATAAGATAAAAATGCAACATGGTCTATTGATATACTCTGTAACCCAACATTATATTTTGAACATGTCTTTCCAGCATACAGAGAGGGAATTAACAAAGAAAAGATTGAACTCACCTAACATTGTCTCCATTAGTCTGAAATGAATCAGGCTTAGATCCCAGTTTCATGAACTTCATCTTGATGAAGAAAGGTTGAAAGTCTCTTGTATTTCTTTTAATACACGAAAAGTTCACCTCCTGTTAAATCTACAAACATTCCAAAGGTAAAAATCAGTACCAAAAACACTAACTGAGTTCCTCAATGTCGAATATATTTCAGTTTCAACACTAGGAAGGGATGGATCAAAGGAAAAACATGTATATTTCTTAGTATGATCAAACAAAATATAGCCACCGCAAATGCCTTGACTGGGAAATGGGAATGCACAGTCGGAAACATACATTCTCAACACCAAATAGAGTGAGACCAACTCCCCTTATTTGTTTAGCTTGTTGTCTTTTTTTTTCCTATTCTCAATGGATCTCTCTCTCACCTACAACATTACCAAGAACTTTTGAAGTCCACAAAAATCCCTGAACCCCAAAACCCAGAATGAATATTCATTTCACTTTTTTAACTCAAAGGTAGAAATTTTGCAAGAAAATGAAGAGTGTCTTGGTTTGAGTTAAAGAAACCAACAAAAAGGGTTTACTCACGAAATCATCAGTTCCAATGAAATTGCTCCAAAGTAGTAGAGAAGAGAAAACTGGTAAATTTAATCCCAATAGTAGATTTAGAAATGTGACACAAATATCAATCCAGGAACATACCCATGTTCTTATCACCTAAATAAAGCACTAACAAACAACTGAACCACAAGAATTCATGCTCAGCACAAAAGAACACGTGGTTTTAAGACTAAAACAATGAAACCCAATAACACAAACAATGGCATCACGTCAACAAGATCATCATATGTTTCATTGTGAATGCCTGAATGGTAAAGAACATAGAAGAAAACCAGTCAAAGCACTGAGAAATCCACCTCACCATGAAACAAAGTGGTCGATTCAAAAACATAAAGAAGAAAAACAGATGTGAAGCATTGGAATCTGAGCATACCTAGGAAGGGTCACTAGAAAGAAAAGGAGCCTTAAAATGTTCAGTGCATAAAACAGCTACTATATATGTGTGTGTATCTCAGTTTTAAGCCAGGAACACCAAAGAAACAGCAAATCAAATAAAAAATAAAATAAAAGAAGCCCCATATAGCAGAAAAACTACCCAACCCAATATACCATCAAAAAAGTTGGCTGATCCCCATCTTTTGACAGCCCTCACTTCCCCCCTCTTTAACATTTCCCACAAAAAACTTCCCACTTCTTAACTAAAATTTTAAATGAAAAAAAAACCCAAACTTTTTTTAATACTATAAATAAAAGCCCAAACTTGACTACACTTCTTTTTAGGCATTTGCGAAAAAAAATGTAAACTTTTAGTAATTCACCTCTATAAAGCAAGAAACTTTGTGAAAGATAAAGAGAGTTTCCTTGCCAACAAGTGCTTCAGCTCACTCTATATAACGTTTTAAAAAACTAATCAATTAAAGTTATGAATTTCAATCTCTCTCTCTCTTCTTCATTTTTTTATATTTAGTTTTACAGTCAAAATTGTTAGAAATAAAATGCATGCCAATTCTGACAAGAACAATTTTTGTGCTCCCTTTCTCAAAATACAAACTGACTTTCACTTGCTTTTAGAGTGGCCTGAGAATTGAGATGATAACAATCCCCTGTTTAGTGTTTGCCACTAAGATAACGACCCGTCCATCAATGTATTGTTTGCTATATTTTATATAAAATTTGATTAAATTAATAATCAAATTTATTATTTTCATATTTATTTCAGTTTCTAAGAAATTCCCTACTTGAAAGAGGGGACCAATGACAGATATTCAACCTAAAGGAGCAAATCTGTGTGTTTGTCCAACTGCCATTGTTGTAACCGAAAAGAAAATAATTTATTTGCAGTTGATAAAGTTGAAGGCTTTGTGTTACTCAAAACTTTAGGTGATTATGGCAACGCACATGGCCACGGATTCTCATGCTCTTCGTAAATCACAGTGGGAAGTTTTGTTTTAGCTTCAAATATTCCTTCAAATCTTTACAAACATCAAGTGTAATCATGGATAATATTCTCAGTTTGATAGCTTAAAAGGCAAGATCTTGGATCCTTCTGACATGTTTTTAAAGATAAGCTCATTGGCTTTAGCTTTCTGGATTCATGTTTTTAAATTAAGGGTAAACTACACGTTATGCCACAAAACTTTAACCTTTGTATCGAACATATCATTGAATTAAAAATTGATATTATTATACCACTGAACTATCGTAAACTACACGAAATGTCACTCGACTGTTAAATTATAACGGACCGTTAAATACAAAACGGCGTCGTTTTGATGCCTAAAATAGGTCAAAACGACAAAACCACTAGACCAACTTAAAGATTTAATATAATACTAACGAAAATAATATATACATAATACTGCGTTGAACTTAATTTCATTTATCTCATGATATAATTTTATAATATTTATAATATCATTTTATAAATATATTAACTTTATAAATAAATATTATTTATAATTTATATTATAAAACTAAAATATTATTTATAATTTATATTATAAAACTAAAATATTATTTATAATATATATAACTAAACCCTAAACCCCAAACCCCAAACCATACAAGTACCTAATTAAACTACAAACCCTAGACTCTAAATATATATAATTAAATTTGAAACCCCACTCTAAATATATAACTAAATCATAAATCTCAAAACCCTAAACCATACATGTAAACCAACTAAACTAAAGCCTTAAACCCTAAATATATATAACTAAATTTGAAATCCCAAACCCAAAACCCTAAAATTAAAATATTATTTATAATATATTAAGATTTGTAATATAAATTATAAATAATATTTGAGGTTTTGAGATTTAGGATTTAGTTGTATATTTAGAGTTTAAGGTTTAAGATTTTTGATTTAATTATATATATTTAGGGCTTGTAGTTTAGTTAGTTACATGTGATTTAAAGTTTGGAGTTTAAGATTTAGTTGTATATATTATAAATAATATTTTAATTTTGTAATATAAATTATAAATAATATTTGTTTATAAAGTTAATATATTTATAAAATTATATAATAAATATTATAAAATTATAACATGAGATAAATGAAATTAAGTTTAACTACAATATTATTTATATACTATTTTCGTTAAAATTATAACAAGTCTTAAGGTTGTCCTGGTGGTTTAGCGTAAATCTTTCATCCTAAAGATTCTTCGTTCAAGCCTCCTTAAATGTAGTGTTTACTTAATTTTTCTAACAAAACGACGTCGTTTGGCATAACTTAGGTATCAAAGCAACTATACTAAAACGATGTCGTTTTACATTTAACGGGTCCATTGCAATTTTAACGGTCGATTGACATTTCATGTAATTTACGATAGTTTAGTGGTATAATAATATCAATTTTTAGTTAAATAATATATTCCATACAAAAATTAAAGTTTAGTGGCATTTTATGTAGTTTACCCTTAAATTAATGCATAGATAATTAAATAAATGAGACCACTTTGGTAATGGTGGGTTCAATGAACCCTTTGCAGTTCATGCCGTTTATTTCTTTTGTGATTTATTCCGTCTTTCTGAAGATTCTACATGTCGTTTGAAGTTCAGTTCTTTGGGTCAAATTCAATGGAAGGTCCCTGCACTAAACGGTTTTACCAGGAAAAAAGAGAGAGTTAAAACTGTAGTAGATTATACGCCAAAAATACATAATATAGAGACTTTTTTTATATAGAATTTGACCTTAATACTCCGCATATCAATTTGTTTTCATATCTAAAATATAATAATCACATTCATTCACTTAATGCAATTATGCTGTTTATTAAAGAAAAGACCCTTTATTTTTTATTATTTCTTTTAATCACATACGCAACACACATCTCGTGAAGATATTCATAAGTTGAATTAGGTGAAAATTTAAATAAAATTTGTTGGATGATCAGGGACAGACAAATGACTTTAGGTTAGAAGGGCGAACCTATAAAATTTTAAAGGGCAAAATTTTTTAATAAAAAATATATAAAAATATTCTAAATAATATACAAATTTAATTTTTTCAAGGGCATAGTATGTAATTAAGGTAGTATAGAAGTACATGGAATTATTGATGGAAGTGAAGGCTGAGTGCATTTTTTATTTTTTCAGTGTTCATAACATTTTGATTGGCTAATTTGGGCAGTAGTCACGGAGTTGTGTTGTCTGCCAATTTGTATTTATTTTAGGTGCATCATATGTATAATTAAACTTCAATGTCTACCCAAACCTACGCCATTCTCTATCCCCAATTGAAAAACTTTTAATAATCACTGATATTAATTTTGTTATTAATTAATTCGAATCAAGAAATATAAATGTTCATTATGAGATAATATTTTATTTTAATTTAATTCATTTATAAGGTCAAAGATTCGAACTTTAAACATTATTTTAAGAATTTAAAGCCATCTTCCTGCAAACTTATATCTTTAATCTTAAAAAACAAAGAAAAAATCATGTTTGCAGGACCTAAGTGAAGTTGATGAGCAAGCAAGGCAGCAATTTTAACTATGTTTCTGTCGAAGTCTTGGTCCTTGCCTTGTAGTATTGAACCCTGTTTTAATTTTTTTTTTCAGAGCGGGAGCATAAAAAATGTTAGAAGAAAAGAAAAACAAAACCTTTCTAATGGAAACCTTTTTTTTTTGAAAAGAAAATTGGGCCTCGTTAAACCCCCTCTAATCCTAATAGGGGAAAAAGAGTGCCCGGTAAATTTTATTGCTGAATTGAATAACCAAACACGACTTTAGCTCATTACATCACACCACCCTTTCCCTTTTTTCCAAACCCCTGCACTCCCCCTCTCGCACACCCTCTGCAACATTACCCCAGCCCCTCACGCACCCACACCAGACTTGACTCACATTTCATTCCCTGTTGTGCTAACTATTGTGCCTCCACATTTCCTTCCCTGACTACAAGCGACAATGAGCATTTCAAATTGCACAGAACTTGTCTGCACTGTTCGACAAGATTAGCAAAAATTCTACGGGTCACAGTTTCATCTTTTATCCATTTTATGGCAAGTTAACACTCAGATTCTATTACCACTTCTTCTCGAACAGCAAACCTTTTCGCAACCAATACGTTTCCCGCTTCCAATATAGCTTTAAGGTCAGCACTTGTTGCATCCGCTAATCCGATAGATTTCGAAAATTTCGCTAAGACGCAGCCTTCGTGATCACGTAGTATGCCACTGATTCCCGCCTTTCCAAAGCTTCCTTGAACACCTGCAGCAACATTAAATTTACTTGAACCCGGCCGAAGGGCCGTCCATACCTCACTCGACACAGTTGAGCTCCTTTTCCTTACCACAGACACTATATTCGGATGGGATAAAAAATCCGATATGGATGCGAAACACCCTAGCCATTTGCATTTCGCCCAGAAGCCAATTCTGTATAAAGCCGCCTCAAAGATCATGTCCACTGTCCAAACTTTCTTATTAAACAACACATCATTCCGAGCCAACCATAGAGACCAACACAGTCCAAAAAACGCTAGATTCCAAATTGGTTTGACCACCGCTTTAATCGGTTGCTTATCCCATAAAAGCATAAAGTTCTTCACTGAATTGGGATCAGTCAATTTCAACCCCCACAACCGGCACCATTTCTGCCAAACCTGCCACGATACCTCGCAACAACACAAAATATGTTCGGTTGTTTCGCCTTCTTTTGCGCAAAAAATGCAAAGAACATTACTAGCGTCGATTATATTTCTTTTGGCTAGTTCAACCCGAACCGGAATCCTCCCTTGGACTGCCTTCCAAATAAAATATTCAACTCTAGGTGGTGCAGCATTCATCCACACCAATTTCCATAAGTTTCCAACATACACTTCCCCATTTGATATTTTTTCACAGTAGCTTTTAGGAATGTAGCATCCCCCATTGTTCCCGCACCATTTACACATGTCCTTCACCCCCGAATCCTTCGCTGCTATGGTGATCGTTTGTAGAAAGGTCTCCCAAATTTCCTCTTCCCATTCAAATAGTGCTCTTCGCAGTTCAATATCCCACGACCAATTACCATCAACCTTCTTCCCGAATTCACATACTTTTCCGGTCTTCTTTATTGCTATGTTAAAGATTCTAGGGAGAGAGGCCTTGAGAGAGCAGACTTCAGTCCAGTGATCTTCCCAAAAGTTAATCGACAACCCATCTCCGAGCTCAAATCGCAGAAACTTGGTGAAAGTGTCATTCGGTTTAGACAATGGGGCAGTTATGTTACTCCAAATCCAAGAGCCTTTCCTTCCTCCAAGGTTATTCGGTAATAGGTTCCTTGGATCATATCCATACTTTACATCAACAATTTTTTTCCACAGGCTGTCCGATTCCTTACTATACCTCCACAACCATTTATTTAGCATAGATCTATTTTTGACTTTAAGATCGAATAAACCCAAACCTCCCACTTCTTTTGATTTGCATAAGGTCTCCCATTTTACCCAATGCACCGCTCGATCAGACTTTCCATTCCACAAAAACTTCGCTATCATTGCATTTAATTTGTTTGCTATGGCACTCGGCATTTGAAAAACATCCATGTAGTGTATGGGTAGATTGCTTAGGACAGATCTCACCAACGTCACTTTCCCTGCGAAAGAAAGCAGTTTCCCTTTCCACCCTTCCAGCATATTTGAGAACTTCTCGATAATGGGACTCCATATTGCAGCATTGTTTCTTGCTTGACCGAGAGGTAAGCCAAGGTAAGTCGTGGGAAGGTTTCCACTACTACACTTGGAGACCTTAGCCCAATTGTCAATCAATTCATCTTCCACATTGATTCCAAATAAGTTTGTCTTCTTCATATTAAGCTTCAGACCTGATGCAGCTTCAAAAATCTTTAGCAGTCTCACAATATTTAAAACACCTTCAAGACTTGCCTTATTAAAAATTATGAGATCGTCAGCAAACTGGAGGTGAGACACTGTAACCGAACCCTGCCCCATCCTAATCGCTTCGATCAGATTCAACTGGGCTGCTCTCTGAATGAGGTTACTCAATGCTTCACCCACCAAGTTAAATAGAAGCGGGGAGAGAGGACATCCTTGCCGTAAGCCTCGCTTGATAGTGAAGGCTTTAGTCGGATATCCGTTGACCAGCACTGACATGGATACTGTGGAGATGCACAAACGAATCCATTTGCGCCATTTCAAACTGAAACCCATCCGCTGCATTACGAAGTCTAAAAAGTTTCAGTCGACAGAGTCATACGCTTTCTTAAAATCTGCCTTCAAGATAATAGCTTCCTTCTTTTTTCTTCGAATTTCATCCACTACCTCATTCGCGATCAAGCTGCAATCAGAAATTTGCTTGCCTCGAATGAAAGCAAACTGGCTATCTCCCACTACTTCACCAATGCATCTCGCCAACCTTTTTGAAAGGACTTTGGCCAGTATCTTATATAGACTGCTTACCAAAGATATAGGGCGATAGTCCTCCATTGACACCGGAGAACTTTTCTTTGGTATTAAGGCAATATATGAGTGGTTTATCGACCGATCCTTCAGTCTTCCGGCATGAAATTCCCGAAAGAATCCCATAACTTTCTCCTTCAACACATTCCAGAATTTTTTATAGAACTCCAAATTGAAGCCATCCGGGCCCGGCGCCTTATTTCCTTCAGCCGATTGAATCACGTAATTCACTTCTTCTATCAAGAAAGGGCCATCAAGCATCTCTTTTGCCTCAGAGCTCAGCTTGGTAAAACTCCCTGGAAATTTTTTTATTGGTAAAGTCGATACCTTATTAAAAGAATCCTGGAAAAAATTCATAAACTGCTTCTCAATGTCACTCTGTTCCTCATATTTCAAATTATCCACTTGTATAGCTGAAATCTGATTTTTCCGATTTTTGATTGAAGCCGCAAGGTGAAAAAACTTCGTGTTTTTATCTCCTGCTTGAAACCACTTTAGCCTGGATTTTTGCAGCCATTCCCTTTCCTCTCTTCTAAACTTATCCCACAGTCTTGCTTTGAGTCCTCTTAATTCCGCATTCAAACCTGGATCAGCAGGCGTCTCCATCAATTTCTCCTCTAACTCCTTAATTTTCGAGTCAAGCACCTGTGTAGAGGCATCCTCTGCCATTTTAAAATTCTGCACCCAACCTTTAGTTGCTACTTTTACCTCCCTCAAGGCCTGATTCAGATTCTTATTGTGAGACCCTTGTAGCGTTTTATTCACCATCAACACAAACTCTTTATTATCCGCCCAATGAGTGAACCATTTGAATGAACGGTTCCCTTTGAGTTAATTTTTTGTTCTCAACTAGATGGGGTTGTGGTCTGACAGTCCCCTTGGCAAAACCATCTGAGTTAAATCTGAAAATAGCATTAAGACCTCTGTCGACACTAGGAACCTATCGAGTCTGCACGCTGTTGGACTTGATCCTCCTCGGAACCATGTATACGCACCCCCTTTAAGGGGAAGGTCGATAAGATCATTCTGCTGGATGAAATATTTAAACACCTGCATAGCTCTCTCACTTGGCTCGGCCCCCTGTTTTTCTTCTTTTTCCTTAATGGTGTTGAAATCACCGCCCATTACAATCGGAATCTCTAGTGAAGCAATGAGCCCCGTTACATACTCAAAAAACCTCTCCCTTTCAGCTTGATCATTAGGCGTGTATAAATTGATAATTCCACATTTCAATCCCACTGCTTGAATAGCTCCCACCAAAATAATTAGTCTGTCTTGTACAATCGATTTTTCACAGATGAAAACTTTCTTATCCCAAATTGAAACAAGCCCTCCTATTGCCCCCTTTGACGGTGCTACTTCAATACCATCTAAATTCGATACACATAGCCTCCTTTTCACACCCCAGCTAACCTCCTTCAATTTTGTTTCTTGTAACAGAACCACATTCAAACTATTCTCCACCAACACCTTACTCACATTTCTCATTTTCTCCGCTCGCCCCAAACCCCTCACATTCCAGGATAAAATTTTGATACTCCTCATATCAACAGAAAACAGCAAAACCCGACGCAACAAACGCAAAAAAAAGAGAAGCTTCGACTAACCTTCAACTTCTATTCTCCCTCTCCAATTCAACTATGCGTTCCAGGATTTCTTCCTCAGACCCTTGGAATTCAACTCCAACTTTTAAGCCCAGCTTAACAATCTCGTTCGCTTCCTTCTGTTCTTCAGCAGCATCTTGAATTGAAACAGCCTTGCTTGCCTTCTGTGACCGTCGACACAGTCTATAGTTGATATCCCCGATCCCAGAGGAATTTGGTTTGTTCCTCCGCAACCTGTTATTGATGTTTAACTTTTTAGCCGAATGTCCCAACCACCAGTTAACTCTATCCAAGCTCGATCGCAGGCCCATAGGATTCCACATCTGCGACCTGGCTAATCCACCAGCCTTTTTGAGAGCCCCCTGGACACGTGTTGGATCTGTTTCCTTTTCAGATATAATTAATTCCTCCACTTGGCTGACCACCACATCCATTAACCTTGAGTCATTTGAAACCGATTCCAAACTAGGGGCTTGGGCCTTAGACCGCTCTGGGCCACTCCATTGTGACTTGAGGGCTACAACTGGTAATAAATTATTATCAGAACATACTGGAACCTCCACCAAACACTCCAAATTAACCGGCTCTTGAGTTTCCAATAAAACATGAGCCACGTTTTCCCCATGCTTTAAAGGAGGAGCCTGGGCGCAATTATTAGCTGTCAATATTATGTTCCCCACCGATAAAAGATCTTCCTCAGGCTGTGAGTGACTGACAGATCCTTCCACATTGTCTCCCAACGGCGTATCATCCCCCCAACTATTCGTCTCCCTCTGGCCGCCTGGCGCTTCGCCGTCGAGGAACAACCTTTCTTCTTCAAAAGCTTCTGTTGATACCCTGATCTGATGGGAAATACCGTTAACTATAACCAAAACCCGGTCAGGGATGTTTGCCGCCGATGAAACTTGCACAAGTATTTTTGCTTCGTCGAATCGAGACAGGTTTGACGTATCATCATCTAATTTGATCACTTCTCCCCATCTCCTCCCTAGCTCCCAGAAAAAATTCCTGCTCCAGATGCTTAACGGCACATCCTGTAGAGTGACCCAGGTTTTAATTTTCCTCTTCCCTTTAAAACCCTCTAGCAGTTCCAACTCCTCAAACCATAAATCCAGCATTTCAGCTCTTCTGCGCCAGTAACTTCTCATTTCTTCTATGTCATTGAATCTGATAACTACTAATAGATCGTACCAGGGGCAAACTGTACCACAAAAGCCATCTGATGATAAACCTTCTTATACTATATCTATGTTATACATTCTTTTGATTTGTCCTAATAAGCAGCATTTTTTCCAATCCAATGCTCCATTTGGGATCAGAATACTGTTAGTATCATTGCTTTTTGCATTAAGCTTTAACAGTTTAGGATACTCTTCCACACTGATCTGCACCGCTCCTTCCCCTCCGACACCAGCACCGTTCGTCGACCTGATGTTGTCCATTCTGCTCGTATCCCTATCCACCCGTACGGACTCCATTAATACCTCCTTATACGATCTAGAGTCTCGAATCTTCCACCTCTTTGGACCTTCTTTAAGTTTTTCTTCATCATTGGCTCTAGAAAAAGTTGTTCTCTGTGATGCCTTGAATATCCGAATGCGGAACCCATCCATTAATCTGCTATTACCTTCTCTAGTTGCTCTTTTCGCTTCTTCTTCTCTTCTAAATCTCACAAATGCAAACGTTGTTAGTTTGTTCGCCCGCTTCTTGTTCCGGTAAGCAATGTATATACATCCACGACCTGGCCATAACCCACGAACGTGTCATACAAACTTCTGAAATGGATCCTTTTGCTAATATTATCCACAAACACAGTGGAACCCATCCTCCTGCGTTCCTCGAGTTTTCTAATTCCCCTTCTTCCTCCCAGTTCCTTCCAACCTTGTCTGCCGGAATTTGAAGCTGTCCAAGCTGTCCTTTTCCTCCATGCTGCACTTCCCACTCTTTCACTCCTCGCTCTTCTGCCCTCCATATTAGTTTTTCTTTTCATAGAGGGTTAACGTAAGCATCAAAATATTAAATATGAATAGTGATGTAAATAAATCGAGTTTGAATAAATGATGTTCTGTTTGTGTTCGTTTGTTTATTTTTGAAGGTGTTTGTGTACGTTTGTGTAGTGTTTGCTAACATGTTCGTTTATAAGTTCGCTAAAATGGCAAAATTACACAACTAATTTTTAAGCTCCTTATGCTTCACAGTTTGAACTTCAAAGTTTACCATGTGTTCTATTTAGTCCATACATTCACCAATATTTAAAATTTTAAAAAATATAGGGAAAATGTGAACCATGTAAACGAGCTTATAAACAAGTCGATAAATGAACCAATAAATGAGCTTGTTCGTGAAGATAAACAAACCAGACACATCTACGTTCGTGTTCGTTTGTATATTAAATGAACATAAAAAAATTCGTCCACACTTGTTTATTGAACTTAAAAAACAAACATAAATGAACGCTATTTGAAGGGACAGTTCATCGAACGCTCTTTATTTATATTTTTAAAGATGAGTTAGGGATTGGAGCCGTGTGTGTATGTATGTATGTATAGAAACGGCGTCAAAATACAATCTCTAGAGGATAAAATATACTTATTATAATTCATAACTATTTCACAAATTTTTATACAAATTAAAAGTAAAATAAATAAATAAAAATTGGATTGGGTGGAAGCTAGATCCCCCTCCCATTAATAGGGTGTCTCCGTTATATGCACATATCAAAATCCATAAGGAAATTTTAATATTTTAGACCAATGATTTATAGACAAGAGATCCAAAAGTTTTGGGGTTAGTTAGGCAGGCGGTGAGTGTTCTCATTTGTAAACAATATATTATATGGTTAATTCCACTGGACATCCTAAAACTATAGTTGAGATTCTATATTAAGCCCTAAAATGTTTTAATTGGGCCCTTAAAGTATTAATCTTGTATAGATTAAGTCCTTCTGTCAATATAACTGTCAATCTAGACATTAAATGTTAGCTTGGATTTGATGGGGTGTATATCTAAAACACTTGAATCAAATTTTGAATGTGAATGTACTTATCACATTGATAATTTGGATCTAGCATGTTAGAAAATAAATAACTCTCCTAAATTTTAATCATTAACGTATGTTTTTTAACGTGTTATATCAAAATTATCCATATAATAGGTATACACGTGTTTAAAATTTGATTGTATATTTTAGATACGCTCGATATTAGTTTTGAGATGACATTTAATTCTTAAACCAACGTTGAACTGATGTTTCCACTTGATATGAAATGAATATTTTGTAAACTTGATTAAAATGTTTTGAAGTCTAGATATCAATTTAAGATTTAGATAACAGTTTAGGTTGTGTAATGTAATTGACCCGGTGTATATATTATAATAACCAGAATCTGGTAAAAATATATTGGACAGGTGGGACTGATAGAGTGGGGCATAGAGGGTGAGCTGGAAACAAGCAACGTGCATGTTTTATGATTGTTCATTCTTGTTGGGGGGTCACATTTTCCTCATCAATCCTCATTGTTAAATTGGTTCGAGATTTCAACCATGTATTTTATTTCATTTCTTTTTTGCTCATAAGGACCACATGAATATTAATTCTGTTTGTTGCTCCAATTAAAAATGTATAGTTTTGTTACCATCCAACTATATTTTGGATCAAGTTAATTTTATTTTAGATCTCAAATTTGACCGATGTAGAAAAAAGAGAAATATAACGATTCATGGTATTAACCCAATAATATTGTTTTAGAGCAAACTTGTACCCCTCGTCCCGGCCTCGCCAACAGACCGAACCGAATGAGTTACACAGCGAAACCCGAAGCGAAACCCGTTAAGGTCTCACTCCGATTAGAAACCCTATTTTTTCTTTTTTTTTATTTATCTTGTCTAAATATCACTTTTAATCCTGTGTGTGAGGGGCATATGATAATTTAAATTTACCAAGTAGCTTGTTTGTCAAATTCCATGCTCACGAGGCAAAACCATCATAAATGACACATCTAAACTCAACTAGGAAGCATACAAGCATTAAAGACTAAAACGTAACATTCGGAAACCTTCAAAGATGCCTTTAAACCGTTTTAACTACCTGGGTTTCGAAACAGGCCTGCCCGTTCCGAAACGCGGGCTTCATTTAAAAAGTAACACCAAGCCGTTCCGGAACGGTCCCACCTTATTATGGAACGGGAACCTCCAGTGGCCAAACGTACCGGAGCGACCCTACATGGTTCCGAAACAGGAACCTCCAGTGGCAAATCGTACTAAAACGGCACCTCCACTGTTCCGATACGGGTACCCCTGGAGTTCGGCCGTTCCGAAACCATATCAGGCGTTCCGAAACGTCTAGACACAGTTTAGCCCGAAAACACTTTTTTGCATCTCCAAACGTTCTCAAACCTACCCCGAACCATCATAAACCATATAGCAACTTATCATATAAACAATCTAGAGGCAAAATACCCTAAACACGACTTCAAACATGCATGCACGCAACAAGATGGATCTCAACTCAAGCACATAAGAACACTTAGCATTCAAAAACACCAACAAGTTAATATGCAAGGTAATCTATCAAAGGTCATAACAAGCTTCAACATAACATGGTATCAACATTTAAAACATGCTAGCAACTTAAACAAAGCCAAACATAAGAGTTTGATCACCAACTCCCTAACATAAAAGTCTAGTATTCCCAATGTCTAAGCATTATTACGACCACAAAACCATACTTTGAGCTTAGCAAAAACTCCAAGAACTCCTCCTTGCCCACTTGCCTCCCGGAGTCTCTAACGATCTGCATTATTAGAAAAAGAGAGTGTAAGCTTAAAAGCTTAGTGAGCGGAGCTCTAAAACACAACAACAAAGCAGTTTAAAACATATTTTAGTTTTAAAAGCAAAACCATTTAAAAAAGAGATGTAATAACGCAAGCATAGACGAAAAATGGTTTGCACATGCACAACCATCCCCGGTGGGACTACACATCACCGTACACAACAACTAGTATTTTTTCGATGGGATTACACATCACCTTACTCATCTACTAGTCACTACTGGTGGGACTACACATCACCGTATACAACGACTAACCATCAAGTGAGGCTCGACATCAACTACGACAACACAACAACATTAAAATGGGATAAAAACAATCCACAAACAACACCACAACACACATAATCGCGAATGCCAACAATCAACTAAACAAGGCGAGAATAAATAAACTTACACTTGGGTCTAGTTTAGCCTCTAAGGCTCCACCCAAATCCCAAGAAACCTTCATTGAGCATATCTAAAACCTCAAAACAGTTTTCACTCACCGATAGAGCCCAAACGAAAGCTGAAACACCGATCTCAAGCCTCCATAACACCCGGTATCGCACCCAAAGTACCCGAATCAATCTCACATGCTTCAAGACAACCCAAAACAGAATATTAGGATGCTAATACACTTGTAAACCAGAAACAACCCGGAAATTCACTCCTCGCAACCAAAACACATAGATTCAAACTCAAATTTCACCCAAAACTTCACCAATTTCGTTCTAAACAAACCCCGAACTGAATCCATCGATTTCAACCATCAAAACACATCCAAAATCATCTAGAAATATCCCCCAACATCAAAATAACCACCAGCCACGATTTCAACCCAAAATCAAGCCAAAAGCTCTACCCTTTTAACCCAAAAATCTTATTTTTAGACCCATTTCGGGTTTCCTACTATTAGCCACCATTTTTAGCATTTTTAAGACACCAAAACAAGATTAAAAACACCCTTAAACATGACATTAAAAGACCCAAACGAAAATATCCATTTCTCCCACCCAAAACCAAAAAATGCATTTTAATGGGTTTAAAAGAAAATTTTCAAAGAGTACAAGCTAAATATGTAAGAATCTAAGCAAATAAGAGATTAAGTTGAAAAATCTTGCTTGGATGAGGATTTTGAGGCAATAGAATAGTGAAATAGGGTTTAGGAGAGGTTTTTGGTGAAAAATGAGATTTTTGAAGAAGATGGCTTTTCAAACTTTTCTTCTTCTTTTTCCCTTTATTTCATTTACTCAAAATTCTCATTTTGCCCCCTTTAAATAAAAGGCCCATTTTGTCTATTAAAAATGTTTTCTTTCAATTAAACTAATCCGAACCGGTTTAGCCAAACCCGATTATCTTCCGGGCCCCAAACTCGAGCGTTACAAAACTCTATTCATCACTTTTAAATTATAAGAAGAAATATCAAAAGTCATTGTTACTCGAATATAAAGTTGATTTTACTAAACATATATGCAAACAATAACAATATACTCAAATTAACGAGAGATATTCAAAAGCTTTACCAATGAAAGTGTTCAGTTTTTTAATACTTTACAAATGTTTTTTATTTTTAATTTTTTTAATAATCTATATTTTCTATTATTTTTAAAAAATTAATAGTGTTTTTATTATTAGTTATTTTTAATGTTTAAATTTTATTATTTAAATATGTTAACTTTCAAATAATTTTTTAATTATTTTACTTAAATATTACAAATGCTCAAAACTTCTAAAAAAACAATTAAGCCTTTTATGCTATGTCATCATTCGTACTGTTATATCAGCACCGTAGACTGTCACACCAACATTATAATGGCAACTAATGGTTTTTGTCGTTGAAAGACCATGTTGTTTTTTTCTTCTCAGTTTGAGGGTTACATTAGATCTAAAATAAGTTTAAGGATCAAATTGATTTATTAAACTTATGAAATAGAACAAAAATTATATATCCTTTTCGGTGCCTCCTTCTATGTCCCAACACTAAAAAAATAAATTATAAATCTAAACCTAAAATCTTAACCCTAAACCTTAAATTTAAGTGTGAAGGCATAAATATGGATACCAAAAAATACTAAAAAATATTCCACAAAACAATAAAGTAATTTTTATTATAAAAAAAGTAATTTTTATTTTCAAATTTGTATTTTTACGCTCTGTTATCTCTTAACGCAGAAAAAACCCAAATTCAATGAAGAATTTGGAATAATGTGATCATCGGGTATTTTTGGGTTGTGAGGTGTAAACAATTGTAATATGAACATATGTAGGACGAAGCCGGGGTACATCATAATATTTAATCATCTCACCGAACTAATTTTTTTATTATTCACTCAATCCACATGTACATAAAAAATAACAAAAGAGTTTCAAAAAAAATTATAAAATG
Source organism: Hibiscus trionum (assembly GCA_030270665.1). NCBI lineage: Eukaryota > Viridiplantae > Streptophyta > Magnoliopsida > Malvales > Malvaceae > Hibiscus > Hibiscus trionum. The sequence continues at coordinate 23,377,816 of BSYR01000006.1, read as the reverse complement.
AATAACGATGAACATGCAAATTAAATTGGAAAATAAAATAAACAACACGAAAGTCCACTCCAATCATTCACCTAATCTGAATCTGATCTTTTACAATAACATTCAATAAACGTGATAGTCGGCGCCGTGCTTTGCCGCCGGCGAGAGGGCTCTCCACCTCTTCCTCGTTGCCCAAAAAATTATCTTTCCGATGAACGTCGTCGATACTAGTTTCCTCCGGTCCAGCAGGTAAATTCAAGTCAAAGTCACGTTGACTTTTGCTCGAAGATTTAACACCATCGCTACCGCTGTTATTATTGCTGCTGCTGCCGGTGCCTGCATCGTAGTGGCGTCGTTTATGTCCTCCCAACGCTTGACCTGAAGAGAACGTCTTGTAACAGATCGTACACGTGTGAGTCTTGCTACCTTGGCTGTTCAACGTGGCTATGACGGCACCCGAAGCGGAGAATTTATCTTCGGGAGCGGCGGTGGTGGAAGGGTGTTCGTCAGCTCCAACGGCATGTTTCCGGTGACTGGACTTGTGTCCACCTAAAGCCTGATAAGTTGGAAATGCTTTGTCACAAACTTTACACTTGTAATGATTGAGGGAGCTTTTCGAGGCGGGAGAGGGGTTGTTTCCGGTGGTGGCGGTGGTTCCCTGAGCCAGCATGAGAAGGCAAAGAGCTAAGTATTCTTCTTCTGTAGGTGGGTTTTCAATTCTGGATCGTTTCGTTCTTTTCCTCTTGGTCCATGGCTCGACACAGTGGAGGTCTACCATGTCCTCATGGTGGAGGTGGAGCAGTGGAGGTGCTGAAGTGGGAGAATTCAGCGTTTCAAGAGCCATGGAAGAGACGTTTTTGAGTGTTGTTTTGAGTGAGTGTTTTGAGCGAATGAAGGTAGGGTTTTTATATTGGAAGGAACAAGGAATTAATATAAAAGAAGGATGGAAGGAAAGTGCTTCATAAGTGGAGAGAAAGAGGGAGGGAAAGTTTTAGTCTAAGATATGTTAGCACGTCGTCGTTCATTGGGTGAGTGAAGTGTGGATTGGGTTAATAATTACTACTCCTATAGTTTTATAAACAAAAACAAACGGGGACTTAACTTAATTACACCAAAACCAGGACTCGGTCTATTCTTTAACTTTCTTGCTCTCTTCCGGCAGTTATTTGAACAGGAACCTTTGTACAGGTGAGATGGTAAAAGTAATTCCAAAATTTCAATTTTTGTGTGTGCTGTCGTGGAAACATTAGATATGGATGTGTTTAGCGTTTGCACCATGTTTGCCATAGCAGAAGTGGCAGCATAGTGGGAACTTGATGACTTTGTTTTATGGTCTGGTTTGGATAGTGTGGCGTGTCACTCGGTAACCGCGGATGCGACTTTTGATAGTTGGTCGAGTCACCCCGAAATTACTTGGGTGGTCCACCTGTCCATTACCGGTGAGTGATGAGCGGGGGACAAGCAGCGAGCCCACCAGAAACCGTGCAATGTGTAGGCGAAGGGCTCGCTAGCCTGCTCGACGTGGACCACTGCCCACGACATTAATTAGCTCAGCTTAACTAAAAGAACGGTTTTCTTTTTTAATAGTCTAAAGTTGATTACAAGATAGTATTTGTTCATAGATATTCTTAACCCTTTGACGATGCGCATACACCTTGTAGACAAAGCGATTTGAACTCGTGTCTCCTAAGATGAACATCATCCGCTTTTCTACTGGGACACTTGTTGGGTTCAAAAGAACGAATTATTTAACTCTTAACTTCAGTCATTATCTCATCAAAATAAGTGATAAGCACAAAGTTTTTCTTACATGGTAAAGTCATTATCTCAATATAGGAACTTTTCAAAGTATAGCAAGAAAATGAATTTATTGCTACAACAAAAAGCTTGATTTAAATGTAGTCCAATACTCTTGAAATGCCTGAGAATGACTATGGTTTGCTGAAATCTAAGTCAAGACGTAGGCTTGATATATTTGTTTTTATATGAATGTTTTAATTGCTATAGTTTGAATAAGTTGGGTGGCTATTTGCTAATTGGTAGCTCATAGAGGTAGAGAGTAATGGCCCGACTGACCGAGTCATGTTGTTGGTTGTTGCCAACGAGTCAATGATTCATTCAGTACAGGGCCGGCGGCCGGCCACGTTATGGGTCAGTAGTAGTACGGCACCACATGGCAGCTATGTTTTGCTAGTGTCGAATCAGTAAGGACTAAGGAGGTTGGTCGACATATTGGAATGCAAAGCAAGGTTTTTGAGTGAGAAAGAGCCAAAAATTACTTGGTTGATGCACCCAAGCTATCACAAGCAAAAGTAAATGTTGAATATGGGTCGAGCTGTGGAGCAAATACTCCAATATTTAGAAGAGTAAAATACTTAAATCATCACTCAATTTTGTTTTAAGACCTATTTTATTTACTGAACTTTTAAAAAGTTTAATTTATTCATTAAACTTTATTTTTTCACCTATTTTGGTCACTTTAAATTATTTCATTAATATTTAGGTAAGACATGACATATTTTATTATTATTAAATATAAAAAATAATTTAGAATAAAAATAAATTAAATTAAATTTTATGTTATTTATTAATAAATAAAAAATAATGTAAAATAAAAACCCTAACCCCAAACACTTCAAATATCCCAAATCTCAAACACCTAAACTCTCAAATCCTTACCGGCGTCACTCTCGCCGACGGTCACCACTTCTTCTGCGGCCGACGACAACATCGTCCGCCGCCTACGGTGCCATCGCTCAATCTGAAGCACCTGGTCTTCTTCAACCTCCACTTTCACTTCTTCTTTCTTACTTATAGGATATTCACATGAGGTTCATGTTCACCAAAAGTTGTTCTAATTTTCATCTCAGAAAATTTTGAAAAAACCATTATCACAGATCATTCAACATTCGATTCATCAAATTTTAATTTTGTTTCTCCCATTCATTTCCAGGAACTCAAAACCTAATAATGCAGTCCACAATTCAGTTAAAGTCTCAATTTCTTTACCCCATAACCATTTTTTTCTTAAACATGTTGCTTAAATCAACACTTTCCCTTCAAAATTTCAACTATTCATCGAAATCTCCCATTTTCACCGTCTCTCCTTTGTTTCAACGCAAATTCCAGATCCAAAAACCGATTATCTATGCAAGAAAAAGCAAAAAAAGACATGAGTTCAGAATATCAACGAATGTAACGCTCGAACTGATTTCAATTCTGACTTTAAACCTCAAGATTTTATCTCTACCGTTGGATATGGTTCTTCAACATTTAGTTTCTTCAAATGGCGAAGACCTCGAATTTTTTAATAGCTTCAATGGAGGAAGATTTCATCGATGAAAAAGACGAAGAGTGTGGAAAAGAAACGGGAAGAAAATTTTAGGGTTTTTAATGATTTTAGGGTCTTGCATTGTTTGTTTTGTTGATTGAAAAATAATCAAGAAGTGGTGTATTTTTTGAGATTTTAGGGTTTACCTTTTTTGTGTTTGCATTGATCAAGGGGTGGAGAAGAGGGTTTAAAGATTGGATTTTTAGGATTGTTTGTGTTTGAATTTTGTTAGGAGTAGGGTTTATGAGAAATGGAGGAATGAAATAGATTAAAGAAATTTTGTGGTGATGGCACTGTCGGCGACAAGTGATGTTGTCGGCGGCGGCAGAGGGAGTTGTGGCCGCCGGTAAGGGTTTGAGAGTTTGGATGTTTGGGATTTGAGATATTTGGGATATTTAGGATATTTGGGATGTTTGGGGTTAGGGTTTTTATTTTAAATTATTTTTTATTTATTAATAAATAAAATATAATTTATTTTTATTTTAAATTATTTCTTATATTTAATAATAATAAAATATGTCATGTCATACCTAAATATTAATAAAATAATTTAAAATGATCAAAATAGTTCAAAAAATAAAATTTAATGAGTAAATTGAGCTTTTTTGAAAGTTCAGTGACCAAAATAGGTCATAGAGCAAAGTTAAGTAATAATTTAAGTATTTTACCCTATTTGGAATTGAGTGTTATGCGATTATAACCTGCATATATATGTATATAAAGTTCAAAAATTAACTAAACTATCTTAAAATATTTATTTTAATCATTCAACTTTTAAATGATATAAAATAAATATTAAATTTTATTACAAATAGACTTCGTGTCATTAAAAGATAACATCATAGGTTAAAATTAATGAAAAATATCTCATTTAACCATTAACCATAACTTTTTTTTGGGGGTATTTTTCACTAGTTTCAAGATATAATTTAAAAATCAGAAAAAAAGTTTTAAAATATATGAAAATTCTCTCTTTTTATTTATAAAATTAAGATTTTAAAAATAAAATTAACGGTTAATAACACTATTTTTGTGAAATATAACTATTTTCGTGAAAACACAATAAAATTACAGTTTCGTGAAAAGTTTAAAATATTTTTTATTTGTTTTTGCAATTATATGATATTAGCATTGTTTTCAATGAAATAACATATATTTTAATTCTATTCTTATTTTTTTAATAGTCTAAAGGGGATTACAAGGTAATATTTGTTCATACATATTCTTAACTCTTTAACAATGCATACACCTTGAAGATAAAGTGATTGAACCCGAATCTCTTATTTAACACAATACTTTTTTATAACTTTTTGTTCAATTAATAACCGAACCAAATTACCCAAAACTCAAAACCGAATTAACCAAACTTTTAAATTCTTAATCGTCAATCGAGCTGAAACTTTTTTAAAAATCATTAATCAAACCGAACTAAATTTGATTAATTCGGCCAGTTTGTGAATTAACCAAAAGTTTTTAATAAATTTTTTTTTAGTTTTGATTTAAAATATCATTAAGTAGCAATAAATTGAAAAAAGAATTAGATTTTTTTAGACATTATCTTTTCATCTTTCTGGTTCGAGTTAAAATATAATTATTTGGTTTTAAATATTATGAATTATTATTGAGATTTAGAGTTAAAATTGAAAATATATTAAATATGTATTAAAATTTTGGTTAATCTAGTTAATTAATTGGTTTCGAACTGAATTAATCAATAACCAAACTTTTAAAAAATATTTAATCTTTAACCAACCAAAACCGAAATAAATTTTGATTCAATCGATTAATTCGGTTTAATCAAACTATTTTTTTTTTTGGACAAAGTTTAATCAAACTGCTTGAACACCCCTGTAATCTGTATAACGTACCAATAATATATCAAACATAGATTAAAACATTCTTTACTGCCGCACAAATCTAACACAACAAAATCATATTTGGGCAATTCACGATGTGTAGGAGGTGAAAAATCTATATTTTTATTTTACAAATTTTGCTAAATTATTGCATAAAAATATTAATTATTTATATATTTTAAAGTTTTCACAATTGTTTTAAAATTAGTGCATACAAATATTAAAATAAAATCACAATAACAATAATCATAAGAAATGTTTTTCATTAATTTTAGCATGTACCGTCGTACCCTTAATGGCAACTAAGAGTACAATATCTATTTTGCAACAGAAATTTAAATTTAATGTTTATTTTATAACATTTAAAAGTTAAATTACTACGATGAACATTTTAAAGTGACATTTTTTGTCAATAATCTTTAGAGCAAATAGTTAAAGCTTTCAATTGACGCTCTCTATTTTCTTTAAATTGTGGACTTGATGACCAACATAGATTTATTTAACGTTACTCAAGTTTTAGGCACCTTGATGAACAAAATGACTTTGGACCACCAAAGTAAATCCAACAAATTGATTTCAACTAAAGAGATCAAGCAAAGATAAACAGTTTTAAAGCAAAAGGGCATAATATAGATGGAATCATAGTAAAAAATAAAGTCTTACAAATTTGTCATAGGATGCCTCATAACTAAAGAAACAGAATCTTTAAGACCTACTCGCTGCTGAGAATAAAAGGCAAAAAGAAAGAGACAAATTCACCATGGAATCAGACCCCACAGATATCCCAGTTTGCAATGGAACCGAACAAACCCAATATTCTCCACTGTTCAGCTGAGATCAAATCGACATTGAAGAAAACCTGAAATCAACATCAAATCATGTTGTAATTAAACAAATCTCATGAGAAAGCAAGGCAAGAGAGCTTAAATTTAAGTGAAAACTAATTATATAGGTTAAGTTTGATTTACTTGGGTCAGCATTGATGAGCATAGCAGTGCCACCAAAACTGCAGGTTCCACCATTTCTCTTGGTCTTCTGCCAGTAACTGTTGAAAGCATAAGAAGCATGGGCAACAATGGTGTCTGGATCGAAACAGCTCCCGTTTGGCATGAGTTCATTACAATCAGCACCGCCTTCACCACAAGCGAAGTCCATTGCTTCCTGTAGGGTCTCGGAAGGAACGCTAGGCTTAGCCACACACCAAAGCTTTTGCTGCATCATCGCTGTCTGTGGTGCTGGTGCAGTGTCGTCATAGGCTGGATTACATGGAGGCAAATGGAAGCCAGTAGGTGAGCTGGCGGGCACAAACGCCGGAGGCAGCTCCGGAGCAAAGGGGAAGGAAAATGGCGGTGGTGAATCATCAGGGAAGGAATATGGAGGCGGTGAAACGGTGGGATACTGTGGAGGGTGCGGCTTTTTGGCTTCATTGGCAGGCGCGGAAAAGCCAATAGATGAATGGGTAGTTGAAGAAGCGGTTTCTGGCGACGGGTTTGGCCTAGCTGGGAAGGCGGAGAGCTTCCTGCTTACGGCGTTTTTCACTTGTTGACTGAGGACCACCACATTGACCTTTGTAAGCTCAAAAGATCCAAACTTTTTCATGAAATCCAGGTGGGAGGATAGCATAAAAGAGGAAGACAAATTTGGTGGAGCAATAATGGAGTAAGTGGAGTTTGTGTTTTGGAAGAACTCCAACAAAGATTCAACGACATTCTTAGCCAAACCATCGCTAAAAAGAGCAGAGTTTTGCATCAAACATTTGGAAGAGAAAGCAGCTGAAACTTTGATGTCTTTCTCAAGACCCCACCTTGTAAGAGAGTGATAAATGTTCTTAAGAGCTGGTAATAAAAAACCCATACTTTCTTCTTCATCAAATTGACAGAGAAAGGTTTCACCCACAAGAATGGTAGTGATTTTGGTAGCTGGGAAGTGAGCTAGAACATGGAGCCTGAGCCAACTCTCAGCTTTCAAAACACTGCTAGAAACCTCCCTCAGGACATTGCCATTCACAGGAACTGCTATAGGAAGATCGCCGTGAGATACTGCATGAATAACCTCTGGACTCGTTTCATAAAGCTTAAGGTATTCAATAGATTCTTGACCTGCGCCTGCGAAAAGAGGAACACAAAATGGTTTCAAAAGACGAAAATGTAGAACAAAAAGAAGCCACATTTAGAGGAAAAAACAGCATGAGGTTTGGTTTCCAAGCTTTATACTTGTACATAGTACATACCAGTAAGACCCAGAAAACAGAAAAGGAACAAGCAGAAGACCATTAACCCCATCTTCAACATTTTCCTTAAGGGTTCAAGCAAGAAATGCATGAAGAGATCTGCAAAATCTTGGTTCCCCAGGTTTATAAAACTACTGCAACTACATTGAAAGAGAAGGGTCAGTTTTTTAGCATCGGGGCGCGTGGAAACCAAAGGGGAAAAAAGGACTGTGTGCGTTAGTGGTGTGGGAAGTGTGAGCTTTTGTAGCAACCATTGCACTTCACCCCCAACATAATACTCTGTATATCTTGTCACTCCAAAATTGAACGACAAACTTGATTCCAAAACGACGTCGGTTGAATGGGAAAAAAGGTGACTCGGGCACATGAAGCGGGAAAGAGAGAACAAAAAGGGGTTCAGTGATTGGTAGCAGAGTGTGGGGCCCAAGTAAACGATCGAACGGCGGAGATCACTTCTATGAGGAGAAATAGATGATATTTGATCTGACCATATCACTGTTTGTTTCCCGGAATTCCAACTTTTTTTTATGTTTTTTAGTGCTCTGACTAGCTCCATACAGGCATACTGATACAGGTAATGGCTACTGGCATTTCATGGGCCATGATTTGATGGTAATGGGAGTGAAATGAGACCCAAATCTAGGCGGTCCAATGGCCTCCAACCCCAAGGGCCAAGGCTCTAATTATGTGAATCAAAACCAAAACTGTAATTTAATTTCTATATATTTGTATATAGATGTGATACGAAACATATGATATTATAATAAATGAGAATAATTTATATTTGGATGATTTTAGATACCGATAAAATAATTTCACAACATTGTTGAATATTAACGTGATGATGAACTCAACGAGTAGTCTCAATAAAAAAATGATGTTCATGCTAAGAAATTCGGTTCGAGCAACTTTGTCTATGAGGTATATATAATTTATCAAAAAATTAAAAATATAAACAAATACTACCTTATAAAAATACCTTCAAAATTACTAAAAAAATATTAACGTGATGATTTATGTCCAAAAGGGAATAAAGAGAAATTAAAAAATAAAAGGCAAATGGCTTATATTTGCCTTGTAAATCAAATATTCCCTGGGATGTGAAGAAAAAGGGAAGAAAACATAAATAATATTTCGTGTCTTCCACTCTTTGCATCATTTTGGTCGGCTCTCTTGCACTCTTACTTAAAATACCCCTTTTTAAAAAGCAAATAATTTTAGATTAAAAAAAACTTTTATAAAGGTCGTAACATTGATGAGGAATTCTAGAGTTTTATTTACCCTTTTTTTCATTTTCTTCTCATATAAGCATGAGCAATTAATTTTGATTTTTGAAAATAAATTTTAAGTTATCATTTTATTTTATGTTACCAACAATTTACTTGATTTATCGGTAACTTTCTTATACAAATATCAAAATTGAGATTTTTTTAGTTTGAAGATTAGTGTAAACATATTATGTTTTATATAATTTGTCAGTTTACTTATGTCATGTAGTGTTTAAGACGGTGGTGAATAAACTTCTAAAAAATTATTTACACAATTCAGATCAATTATTTTATTTATGTAGAGTCTTGTTCAGGGGATTATCATTGCAAAAGACACAAAATTTCAATCTAATTACACACGTTAGTTGTAGGCGCTTCTCGTGCAATATTTATTATAGCTATTCAATCCCTTAATTAATCATCATTAATTACTTAACATCAGTTGTAAACACAACTTACAAAACTCACAATTACACCCTCACAATATTTCTCAATAAGCTAATATGTACCTAAATAATAAAAGTTTCTCAAATAATACAAGAGAAGTCCTAGCCGAAAATTGACAATAATAACATTTAATTAGACATTATGCATTCTTTCGAATAAAAAACTTTTCATAAAGTCCTTACTTGACAATCAAATGAACTTCTCGAGGAAAACGTGTTTTTATTAAACAATGTTCATATAAAAATATGGTCTTCGATCATCAATGTATATTTGCTCAAATAAGAAAACTTCATATTCATATTCAAAACACAACATTTAGTATAAATAATCATCTATAAAACCACAACACCATTAAACAAAAATATAAATTTAAAATGTTGTGGTCAAAACCACCCATAAGAAAAACAATTATACTTATGCAGTTTTTACACCAACAAACAAAGAAGGATGGTGGTGAGTGTCAGGGGTATTGATTCCCCAAATTTTTGAATAATTCGCATTTTGTTCTTTATTTTCCTTTTTTTTAATAATGTTCAATCGGAAACTTTAAAAATTATCATTGAGTATTTATTTCTTTAAATACTTTTGATTATCTTTCTTTCAAAAAATTTAAAAAAAAAATCTCATTAAGTCTCATAAATTATAAAAAATTAATTTGAAGTTTAAAATTTTCAAAAATTTTAAGTAGACACCCTGAATTTGTTTTACCAAAATTTACTCATGTTGACAAACATATAAAATTTAAAAGGGTTTTATTTTGATGCACAAGCTGTGTAAATTTTTTTTACACAATCCTTTTATAAAATTTAAAATCTAAATCACAAACCCTAGCAACCTAAAACCTAAACCCTAAGCCCTAAACCCTAAACTCTAAATTCTAACCATAAACCTTAAATTATATACCCTACATACTAAACCCCTAAACCTTAACCTACAACCTTAAACCCTAAAATTAAAGAGCTTGTGTAAACTAAAGTTTACACAAGCTTGTGCATCAAAGTATTTTCCAATTTAAAATATATTTTATTCAAAAAATAAGATATATTCTTTTTGTTGATATTTTGCAATGTTTTGGAGTACAAACGAATCATCTTTAAAACGAATAAATAATTGGTGTTAACATTGTTCACGTCAATTTTTAGTCCATAATTACTATGATTAAATGCAATTTAAGTTTTTAACATATCATGAATTAGTTACACAACAGATAACTTCCAACTACACAGGAGCAGCAGGCACTAAATGGTGATGAAAGTCACGGGGCCGTTACCATATTCCTGAGAGGTATGTTTGATAAGACGTGCAATATCACCGCTTATATATTTAGAATTTTTTTTAATGTGAGATTAATGACCCCGTTTTTTTCTAAACGTGACACGAATCAAATAATATCTCCCATTATCAAATTAAATAAAAATACAATTTTAACTCAATTCCATTCCATAAAATTTAGGAGTTGCTCCTGGCAAGGAATCAATTATTTGGGGAGGCTAATGGTATTGAATAGAGAGGATGGGCCAAAATGGCAATGGTTATTAAGTGGGGGACTCGCAACAAAAAAGACAAATTGTCTTTGTGTGTATAGTAATAGGAGTAGGACCCCAATCCATGACCAATCCCCGTCAATTTGGCAGCTTTTTATAAGTGGAAAACAACTAAACAAGGCAACCATTCCTACTTGTTCAAAGGGGCTTAGAAATTGAAGGCTGTGAATTTTGGTCATTTTTTTATATTAAAAGAACCCATAAAAGTGCCTAACAAGAACTATGCACAATCTTTGCTTAGTGATTTCATAAATAGTTGCTTTTGCGTACGAAGCAAAGGTTAAATGCCTGACGTGCAGCACAAATATAAAACCAATGGTGTCAAGTCAAGTCACTTTTTAGAGACCCGACATATCAACGTTTACTGCCTTATAGTGTCGAAAAATGATTGAATTATACAAAGTTTGGTTTCTAAAAAAAGAAGCTTAAAATCATAAAAGTTCATAAATTTGGAACAGACCTTGCCACGTAGGCACATAGCCGTTCTTGATATGCAGATGCAGTACTCCGTGACATGGATTATTTAAAGTGAAATTAATAAGATATACAAAAGTGAATGAAAATTATGGAGCCAATAGTTTTGGAAAATACATATTTATTAGGTGACCTATGGTATAATTTACCTGTTGCCGCCCTGATTTTATCTCTAAATAGGGACTGATTAGTGATTTGGTCTGAACAAGTGTTAGTCCACCATAGCGCCTAAACGGCCCTTTACGGGCAGCTAAAATATTCAGTTACTTCCAAAAAAAAAAATATTCAGTTACTCAATATAAGAGTTTTTAACTTTACATGTTTTTTAATGAATGACTGATATTAACAGTAGTTTATGTGAAAATTATCACTTGAAATAAAGAGAGTAAAAAGGTTAATCACAGTCATTAATTTCACCTATCTAACGACCCAAAAAACGTGTAAAACTATAAATTTTACATTCAGTGCAAGTGAACCCTATCCATTACATTCAATATAGGTAGATCCTAAGTATATTAGGCTTCATAGTGATTGTATAAATTTATTGAATTGAACCTCTACATTGGATTACCGAGTACAAAATTTTTATTTAAAATGTTTTTTATATAAAAAAACCTTCGTGATTACAAACAATCACAGAACGATTTAATTAACCTCGAGATACATTTGATTGACTAATCCCCTATTTAATGTAACTTTTAAGCACTAAGCTAAACACATCTAATGTTGACGAAACTAAAAGAATATACTATTTTATGGAAATAATTGAAAACTACCCTATTAATGGTTACGTAGAAAAAAAATATTCCCTTTTAGTCCATGTAACTTTTAAGCATGTTTCAAATTCGCGTTTTGCTAAAAGCGAGTTCCGTGTCAAAAAAAAATTGACAAAATATTTTTTATTTCTTATCTACTCACTCTACATATAACTCGTGTTTAACTAAGAGGAGTTTGAAATTCGTGTTTAGCCAAAAACGAATTTATTTTACGTGGACCGAAAAAAATACTTTTTTATATAATCATTAATGGATAGTTTTCCAATTACTTTCTCTTAATTTTGCCTCCAATGTTCAAAGATTATATGACTAAAGTAATCCTTCAAAACTGTCGGTCAATAGTTCTTTGATTCCTACAATGTTAGCCGCTTTTTTCTTGGAAATTTTTATTTAACATCAAAGGCTCGTAGTATAAAATTGTGGTTATAAAAGAGTGGCTATTTCAATGATTATAAAGTAATTTTGATAATTTTAATGATGAAGAAAGCTTATTAAATGTATATTTTTGGGATTTTTTAATTAGGGTAAATTACTGCAATAGTCACCCAATTAGTATTGTTTTCCTATTTTGGCTACCAAACTATTTTTCCTAAGCAAAACTATCACTAGCGTTACATATACTTTTGTTTGTCCATTAGCCGTTAAGTTTCAACAGAGATGATCATGTGGTATGATATAATAATAATTTTAGTCTATAAAATTTATTTATTATATCAGATAAGTTCTAATTTGAAATGACTCAACAAATTTTTAGGCTAAATCCCAAATTTTCCATTCTCTTTCTTTTAATTAAAGTTTCAATATAAGTTTCATATAATTAAAACTTTACGAGTTTGAGTCTTTTGTGAAATGAATTAAGTAAAATGACAGACGATAAAGTTTTGAGGGTTTTTATTGCATAGGAATAAGAAAGATAATGGAAATTTTGGAGGTTTAGTCTAAGATTTTGTTGAGTTATTTTAAATTAGGACTTAATTAATCGAATGCATAAATTTTAGGGATTAAAATTATTATACCACCAAGTCACTTCTCCATCTCCATTAAAACTTAATGGCCAGTGATAAAATAGAAAATATATGTAACGTTATTGACGGTTTTGCTCAAAAATAATTTTATGACCAAAATAAGAAAACGGTAATTGTTGGGTGACTACTGGTGTAGTTTACCCTTCTAATTAACACCTACATAGTTAATGATTTGAGGGTTGATCTTGAGGTGTCGTTAAAATTTTAATTTAGGGATAAATAAAACCTATCCTTATATTGAGCGTTTATGTTTTTTTTTGAGATATTGAGCGTTTATGTTAAATTATGTCATTATTCTTCAATTTTATTTAATTAACGTCGTATCTTTTGTTTTACGTTAAACAATCTTTTTAAATAGAATATTCATTAAAAACCTACAATAAAGTACAAGTTTGATTAATATTCTACTCAATTTATGATTTATTTAAGTTTCTTTTCATAATCTTGAAAGAGTTGGTTTTGTCCTACACGAACCATGCACATGTAAAATGGGATTTCGAAATATAAAAACGAAGAATAATTCAAAAAACATGAATAAAATACCTTTAAGAATGGAAAGGACATCCAATTGTGGTATGTTAGGTTAGGACCGATTTGTAAGGAATGACTAAATCATATGGTACACTTAACAAACTTCTGAAAATAATTTCAATTCTTTTATTATTTTGTTAAAATTTTATTTATAGTAATTGCCATGCATTATTGTTGTACCTACCACGAGAAGTTCGTAGCAAAATCGTATGCCTTGAAAATGAATGCCCAATTGGCATTTGAAATACTGAGCAGCAATCTGTCCCTTTTTAGTGGACCTGTAACACCCCCTTCCCGGCCTGGTAGAGAACCGGGTCGGAGAGCGCTACCGGAAATGATGCGGAGATCGGAGACAAAGTTCAAAAATTATTTCGGTTTATTTTACTAATCTCTTTTAAGACTTATCACTTAACTTATTAACAACTTACAAAAATCTTAGAGTCTTTTCTAATCATTTTTATTAGAAAATTATTCGTATCTATCATTATTATTGTTCCAACATTTATTTAATAGGACTTTTCTAGATTTCTAAAATAAAACCACATTGTTAAATTACACAACACAATTTATACAAAAGTTGGATCATATGTCACTTTACTAGGAGTTCATGAAAGATATCATACATATAAGGTAGAGATGTGACTTGCAACTGCACCACACGATCAAAAGTTGGAAATCTATCAGGGTCCTGAAAATGCATGAGACACGTATGTTAGGCTTACATAGCCTAGTGAGGTAGTCATGTAAATGAATTAACAATAATATGAGTGTCATGATTAAATATAAATTAATCTAACTTATTTGCATGCTTTTATAACAGTATAAGTATAACATGATCAGATATCCATATCACTGACATAACATAATATAATCATATATCTTATCATAAACATGTCATGATATAACATATCGAACACATATTATATTGGTACCATTGGATACGCGGATTCCCTGTACACCATATCATGTATCATAATTGAGCCGTAGCCCTGAGCCGTAGCTCCATGTATCCCTTACACTTCCATCCTTTTATCTCCCACATATAGGCCGTAGCCCTGGACCGTAGTCCTCCCTTACATGGTGAGCTCGAATATTCCTATGGCATGCCAATTGTATCCAACGTCCATAAATACACATAATTTCACATAGTCCGTGATTTTCAGATCATATCATATCAAATAGCAAGATGAGCCGTAGCTCCATATCAGATAGAAATTATTTTCATATACTTGTAGCATATCATAATTATTTTTGAGCATATCCAAATAATGCAAGGTACTTACCAGATGCAAATAAATTCATAATTAATGCAACAGGAAGGCACCGAGCCTACCCCTGACACGACTATACTCCCATATCAGAACATAAAAAAAATATCGGAATGACACCGTGTCACCCGAGACAAATGCATCTACACTCACCTTGATAGACCAGTGCTTTATTTTTATTTATTGGGCTTGAAAGTTGATCTGAATCGACCTCTTGTACTACGATAAAAATTAATTAAAATAATAAGACAGTATCGAATATATATATAAATATTAATCAAACTCGATACCGAAACTTAAACTAACTAGAGATTTGAGCTTACCCCGTCGTCGGCAGAAATTCGATATTACTATATCGAAAATATCGGACTACCAATCAAATATTGGATCGTATCTACAAATTTGTTTTCTTCAAACTTGCCGTGTATTTTACTCTCAATTTCCCCCCCTTTTATAGCAATTTAGGCGTCACTATTCCCCCTCCCACTACCCATTTTTTAATCAACAATTCCCCCACACCATTTAATATTTTATTCAATAATCTCATTAGTGGTCTAATTTGCCTAATTGATTAACACCCATTTGCTAAGTGGATTTGCCTTTACACGGCAATCCCACCAATTTCTCTCTCTCTTTTTTTATAATAATAATAATAATAATAATAATAATAATAATAATAAACTATCATAAATTAATTCGAATACTTAAGATAAGATCGAATAATTTATTTAATCGATAAAAATATTCAGTCACTGAAACTTAATTCTGACTAGACCGGTTTTTGGGATGTGACAACTCACCCTCCCTTAAGAAAATTCGTCCTCGAATTTATACCTGAATCGAACAGATGAGGATATTGCTTTTTCATCGTGTCCTCAGGTTCCCATGTTGCCTCTTCCCTCCTGTGATTTCTCCACAAGACTTTAACCAATGCAACATTTTTGTTTCTGAGTCTTTTGATTTCTCTATCCAGAATCTGAATTGGTTCCTCTTCGTAAGACAAGTCAGGATTCAGCTCTAATTCTTCCGGCTCTAAGATATGAGATGGATCGGATCTATACTTTCTGAGCATTGACACGTGGAAGACATTGTGGATTTTATCGAACTCGCTGGGAAGTGCAAGTCGATAAGCCACTGGGCCAATTCTTTCAGTAATTTCAAAAGGTCCAATGAAGCGAGGACTGAGCTTTCCCCTCTTTCCAAACCGAAATACTTTCTTCCATGGAGAGACTTTAAGAAAGACTTTGTCTCCCACATTATGCTGAATGTCTCTTCGTTTCAGATCAGCGTAGGCTTTCTGCCTATCAAAAGCTTGTTTCAATCGAGAGTGAATGATTTGAACTTTCTCTTCTGTTTCTCTGAGCAATTGTGGTCCCAACACCTTGTTTTCATCAAGTTCGGACCAACACAGAGGAGTTCTGCATTTTTTGCCATACAATGCTTCAAAAGGAGCCATCTGAATAGACGACTGATAGCTATTGTTATAGGAAAATTCCACTAAGGGTAGGGATTTCTCCCAACTTTTCCCAAAGTCAATAATGCAGGCTCGGAGCATATCTTCCAGAATCTGAATAACCCTTTCAGATTGGCCATCGGTTTGGGGATGGAATGCAGTACTGAGATGTACTCTAGTTCCCAATGCCTTCTGCAAGGTTCTCCAAAATCGAGATGCAAACCGTGGGTCTCGATCAGAAATTATTGATGTTGGAACTCCGTGCAAGCGTATAACTTCGCTGATATACAACTCTGCTAGCTTGGATAAGCTGAAGTCCATTCTTACAGGAAGAAAGTGAGCTGACTTGGTAAATCGATCTATGATGACCCAGATTGCGTTGTTTTTCTTTGGAGTCAGAGGTAATCCGCTTACAAAATCCATAGTGATACGTTCCCACTTCCACTGTAGCAGCTCAATGGGTTGAAGGAGTCCCGTCGGTACTTTATGTTCGGCTTTAACCCGTTGACAAGTCAAACACCTTGCTACGAAATCTGCGATTTTACTTTTCATACCGGACCACCAGTAGATCTCTTTTAGATCCTTGTACATCTTAACAGCTCCGGGGTGAATAGAAAAAGGGCTAGCATGTGCTTCACGCAGGATCTGGTTCCGAAGATCATCATTGTTTGGAACACATATACGATTACGAAAGCATAACAAGCCGTCAGAATTGATGGCAAAATCAGGGTCCGGTTCATCCTTGATTCGGGCGAAAATAGGTTGCAACTCCTCATCATCTTCTTGAAGTGCTTTAATCAGGGACACAATGGTCGATTGTACCCTGAGCTCGGCTAATAACTTGCCATGCTTCATGAGCCGAAAGTGAGCGTTTAAACATCTAAGAGAAGAAGTGGGCTTCCGGCTAAGAGCGTCCGCCACCACATTTGTTTTACCGGGATGGTAATCAATCACCAAATCATAATCTTTCAAAAGCTCCATCCAACGACGCTGACGAAGGTTTAATTCTTTTTGGGTCAAAAGGTATTTTAGGCTTTTGTGGTCAGTAAAAAGATAACACTTTTCACCATAGAGGTAATGTCGCCAGATCTTTAGTGCGAACACAACCGCAGCTAGCTCAAGGTCATGAGTTGGATAGTTAAGCTCATGCGGTTTGAGTTGACGTGAGGCATAGGCTATAACTTTACCTTCTTGCATCAAGACACAGCCCAGTCCTTGATGGGATGCATCGCTGTATACTGTGAAATCTTTTCCTGGCTCCGGCTGTACTAGGATAGGAGCGTGGGTGAGGATTTGTTTAAGTTGATCAAAACTCCGTTGTTGGTCCACTGTCCACCTGAAAGGAATGTCTTTACGGAGAAGCTTCGTTAGGGGTGTAGCAATCAAGGAGAACCCCTTAACGAACCTACGGTAGTATCCTGCAAGACCCAGGAAACTACGAATTTCTCCCACGTTTTTCGGGGGTATCCATTCGAGAATGGCTTGAATCTTCTTTGGGTCCACTTGAATTCCCGCGGAAGATATCACATGACCGAGAAAAGATACTTCGGTCAGCCAAAACTCGCATTTACTAAATTTAGCATAGAGCTGTTTTTCACGGAGGGTTTGGAGTACAATCCGAAGATGTTCTTTGTGAGTAACAGAATCTTTCGAATAGATCAAAATGTCGTCTATGAAGACAACGACAAATTTATCAAGATAAGGTCGAAATATTCGGTTCATCAGATCCATAAAGGCTGCAGGAGCATTGGTGAGTCCAAAAGGCATCACCAAGAATTCGTAATGACCATATCTGGTTCGAAAGGCTGTTTTTGAAACATCTGGTTCCTTCACGAGCATTTGATAGTAACCAGATCGGAGGTCTATCTTAGAAAAGACAGAAGCACCCTTTAGTTGATCAAATAGGTCGTCTATTCTAGGAAGCGGGTACTTATTTTTTATTGTTACTTTATTCAGTTGTCGATAGTCGATGCATAAGCGCATCGATCCATCTTTCTTCTTCACAAATAAAACCGGTGCTCCCCAGGGTGAGGAACTCGGTCGAATAAACCTCTTACTTTCAAGGTCTTGGATTTGGGCCTTCAATTCCTTTAACTCCATTGGAGCCATTCTATACGGAGCGATAGAAATTGGAGTAGTTCCAGGTTGGACTTCTATCCCAAACTCAACTTCACGTATAGGAGGGAGTCCCGGAAGTTCTTCAGGGAATACGTCAGGAAAATCTCTTATTATGGGTATATCTTTAGGCTTTAGTTCCTTCGTAGATTCTAAGGCACACATGAGACTACTCTGACATTTAGATTTCATTAAGGTGATGCTTTCTCTACCTAGTCCACGGAGATATAATTTCTTTTTAGAACAATCTACCCATGCTTGATGTTCAGCTAGCCAATCTAGGCCAAGGATAAGGTCGAACTCATTAAAGGGTAAGGCCATCAAATTAGCCGGAAAAGGAATTCCTTGGATTTTTAGGGGACAAGATCTACAGATCTTTTGGATTGCTACACTATCTCCTAATGGGTTTGACACAAGTATTTCGGAAGCAACATGATCACATTTTAAAGCGTATTTTTCAATCAAAGGTTCACTAATAAAGGAATGCGTGGAGCCTGGATCTATTAAAGAATAAACAAATTCAGAACCTAATTCCACCATACCTGCAATAACACCAGGGTCGTCTTCTTGTTCGCGGCCTCGAACGTGGTACATCTGGGCTGAGGTCTTTGGATTTCGGCTTCTTGAAGGAGCATTATTGTTGTGGGGCCTTCCGGAAGAACCAGACGGTGCTTGATTTATTCCCCTCCCTTTTACTGGAACGTTCTGGGAGGCTATAGAGGTAGGGGCTTGTGGATTTTGGGGACATTGTCGGATGAAATGACCAGATTCTCCGCACATGTAACAAGAACCTGACTGTTTACGACACTGTCCCAAATGTCTCTTTTGACAAAAATTACACAGAGGGATCTGAGAACTTTTGGCAGAGCCTCCTGTACTGTTTATTGAGGTCGTACGCGTAACAGTGGTCCCACCGGATGGAAATTGAGAGACATAATTAGAGTTAGGTAGCTGTTGATTGGCAGATGACCTTTGGTCCCACTGTCTTCCTCTTTTTTGAGATAGAGGAGGTTTGGAATCTTCTTGGAATCTTTTATCAGGTCGAGCTTGGTTTCCCTTCCTTCTTTCCGAGGCTCTTTGAGAAGCTTCAGTTGCAATGGCTCGATTCACCAGTATTTGAAAATCCTCGATTTCCAGAGCAACAAAAAGAGGACGTAATTCATCACAGAGGCCATCTATGAACATTCTACATTTTTCTTTTTCAGTGTGGATGATATCAGTACCATATCTAGCGTATTTGCAGAAATCATGAATGTACTGCTCTACTGGCCTTCCTCCTTGCTTCAAATGGAGGAACTTTTTACGTCTTTCAGTGAGGTAATGCTCACTAATATACTTTTTATGAAACTCCTGGAGAAAAAAGTCCCATGTTACTTTATGTTCAGGTACAGTGAGCGTTACAGTGTTCCACCAGCTTTGTGCTTCATCTGCAATCAGGGCTAAAGCGCACTCCAACTTATGCTCCTCGGGGGCACTTTAGTTGCTTGTTGATTACTTTCAAAGTATTTTCTAGCCAATATTCTGCGATTTCAGGATTATCCAGATCTTGGCCAGTAAATGTATAAACTTGATAACGTTTGAGCTTATCTATTGGAGCTCGAGAGATCTGCTGAGTAGCTTCAGCAGATGAGGAAGGTGCTTCTTGTCGAAGAGACACCACTACTTGTTTTATCATGTCGGCCATAGACACGAAATAGTCTTGTTGAGCCGATAACATGGGTGGAAGATGGGGTGGATCATTCTGAGCCACTTGTTCGGTACTTGGCTCTAGCCTCACATTTTCCCCTCGAGTGGAAGAGGAATCATGATCGGGCTCATTTGTTTCTTTCCTAATAGTAGGAGCGGTCATTTTGGTTCTAGACACACATAAGAATTAAATCGTGTAAGTTGCAAGTCACAAAATACATATTTAATCAACTCCTAAGTGGCATATGAGACATAGACCCGTTAACGAATGCCTGGTTAGTCCTAGAATCGACTAAACTCTAGCTCTGATACCACAAATGTAACACCCCCTTCCCGGCCTGGTAGAGAACCGGGTCGGAGAGCGCTACCGGAAATGATGCGGAGATCGGAGACAAAGTTTAAAAATTATTTCGGTTTATTTTACTAATCTCTTTTAAGACTTATCACTTAACTTATTAACAACTTACAAAAATCTTAGAGTCTTTTCTAATCATTTTTATTAGAAAATTATTCGTATCTATCATTATTATTGTTCCAACATTTATTTAATAGGACTTTTCTAGATTTCTAAAATAAAACCACATTGTTAAATTACACAACACAATTTATACAAAAGTTGGATCATATGCCACTTTACTAGGAGTTCATGAAAGATATCATACATATAAGGTAGAGATGTGACTTGCAACTGCACCACACGATCAAAAGTTGGAAATCTATCAGGGTCCTGAAAATGCATGAGACACGTATGTTAGGCTTACATAGCCTAGTGATGTAGTCATGTAAATGAATTAACAATAATATGAGTGTCATGATTAAATATAAATTAATCTAACTTATTTGCATGCTTTTATAACAGTATAAGTATAACATGATCAGATATCCATATCACTGACATAACATAATATAATCATATATCTTATCATAAACATGTCATGATATAACATATCGAACACATATTATATTGGTACCATTGGATACGCGGATTCCCTGTACACCATATCATGTATCATAATTGAGCCGTAGCCCTGAGCCGTAGCTCCATGTATCCCTTACACTTCCATCCTTTTATCTCCCACATATAGGCCGTAGCCCTGGACCGTAGTCCTCCCTTACATGGTGAGCTCGAATATTCCTATGGCATGCCAATTGTATCCAACGTCCATAAATACACATAATTTCACATAGTCCATGATTTTCAGATCATATCATATCAAATAGCAAGATGAGCCGTAGCTCCATATCAGATAGAAATTATTTTCATATACTTGTAGCATATCATAATTATTTTTGAGCATATCCAAATAATGCAAGGTACTTACCAGATGCAAATAAATTCATAATTAATGCAACAGGAAGGCACCGAGCCTACCCCTGACACGACTATACTCCCATATCAGAACATAAAAAAAATATCGGAATGACACCGTGTCACCCGAGACAAATGCATCTACACTCACCTTGACAGACCAGTGCTTTATTTTTATTTATTGGGCTTGAAAGTTGATCTGAATCGACCTCTTGTACTACGATAAAAATTAATTAAAATAATAAGACAGTATCGAATATATATATAAATATTAATCAAACTCGATACCGAAACTTAAACTAACTAGAGATTTGAGCTTACCCCGTCGTCGGCAGAAATTCGATATTACTATATCGAAAATATCGGACTACCAATCAAATATTGGATCGTATCTACAAATTTGTTTTCTTCAAACTTGCCGTGTATTTTACTCTCAATTTCCCCCCCTTTTATAGCAATTTAGGCGTCACTATTCCCCCTCCCACTACCCATTTTTTAATCAACAATTCCCCCACACCATTTAATATTTTATTCAATAATCTCATTAGTGGTCTAATTTGCCTAATTGATTAACACCCATTTGCTAAGTGGATTTGCCTTTACACGGCAATCCCACCAATTTCTCTCTCTCTTTTTTTATAATAATAATAATAATAATAATAATAATAATAATAATAATAATAAACTATCATAAATTAATTCGAATACTTAAGATAAGATCGAATAATTTATTTAATCGATAAAAATATTCAGTCACCGAAACTTAATTCTGACTAGACCGGTTTTTGGGATGCGACAGGACCGAAGGAAAGGAATATAAAAATTCATTGCCTCTGATTTTTTTATTTAAATTGATAAATAACATGTGCTAAAATAAAAATGATTGATATGATTTTATAACAAACACATACCATAATATACAAAAGGCTGTTCTAAGCATCGAGGGTTTGGTGGTTAGAGTACGCTCACTTGCTCCACTCTCTTCCCTTTAAGTCTCAGGTTCAAAACACTTCAGAAGCGTTGTCTCTCCTTAAATTTTCCCCTTCCCATTTGGATAAAAGTATAATAGAATTTTTTTAAAAAATGGCTATTCTATTAAAATTGTAATTTAAATTGAAAAAGACGCCAACAATCCATAAATGATCTATACCCTATTTAAAGTACAAGGACAGAATTTGGTGTATACCGATTGAAAATTAACAAAAGTAGAAATAAAACTACAAATATTATTCACTTATTTTTTTTTCTATTTTTATATTAATTTAAAATCATTTTTCAAAAGTTAAAAAAATTGAATGAATTATCATCAGCTACCATATTACCTTCTTAAAGAATTCATATGATCTAGGTGTACCAACCACAGTTACAAAGACTAATATCTCGAGATAGTAGCGCAGGAAAAGATATACGTCTAGAGCACAAAAAAGTTGTACTGCCTGTTTATTATAAAATTGAAGTCGAAAAAACTCAAGTCTGTGAGACCAAGCAAGTTGCAAACCAATGTAGATACCCATGATTTATTTTTAAAAGTAGAACATTTTAAATTTTGTTAAAAACATTTCGAAAAAAATTATATCTTTAATTCTTTTATTTCTTTAAAAATAATGTCTAAAATAGATATTTTATTTATTAAAAATATTTTTACAACACTAACAATCACTTATAATTTAAAACAAACAATTTTAAAAAATATTTCTATCATATTTTTTAAAACAATTTCAAACTAAACTTTAATGTATTAAAATAATATTTAAGAAATCTATAAAATCGAAAGAAAGATAGGATAATATTGTCTTTTGCATAGTGGTGGTGTCCCATAATACATAGCAAAAAGAGTGGGAGGAAAAAGCAAAGTGAAAAAGCAAAGGTTATTGGGAGTTTGCATGTCCCTAGAGAACGTCGGCCGGTGGCTGCCGACTTTATAATATAGTACACATATTTTCATCATATGAATATTCATTTTCATTATACGAATACAATAAAAATATTATGCTAACATAAGAGTGCAATGAAAATATTGGAAATATAAAATTAATATAAAATAAAAAATACTTGGAAACACAAATGTTACACAATTATATAGTTGTTAATAAATTATTTTTTATCAATATAAAAACTATTTTTGATAAAAATTAGACTTTGAATATTGAAGTTCAAATCTTTGAATCAGTGGCGGAGTCATGATTTTTATATAGTGGGGTCAGAGTAGAGTATGAAATATGAAGATTCTCATGCCACTACAATATAAATATTGTTGATCTCATACCCAAACAAATCAAAGGGGTAATTGAGCCCTAATCTATATGTGGCTCCGCCACTGCTTTGAATCTTTGAATATCTAAATAATATATTGATTTCTCGATTCATATTTATTCATGTAACTCACAAGTCACAATGTGTATGTTTTGTCTAAGTTTCTTTTAACAATATTTACAACTTAATGGAGAGGTAGAGAAAAATGATCCTACTTGCTATTAAATCTAAAATCTGGAAGGGAGGAGAGATATCAACAAGAGGCTCAACCACTTGCTCTATCATTTGCTAACTTGTCTAAGGTGATTTTAATCTAATTATGGATAAAATCCAATAATGAAAAATCAAAATTATAAAATTGATATAAAAATAGAAAAATACAAATGTTACCTATTATAAGTTGTTAACATATCTTTTTCTTTTTTGGATAAACAATATTTTATTTATCCAAAAATCTTTAAAAATAACCGCACTATACAATAATTCACCAGTTCAATCAAAAATAAAAAAAAATTAAAATTCCCATGTAGATGCTAAAGAAGAACCAATAAATTTAGTATTGCCCTCTAATCTCCATCGCACAATATGCTTGATCTGCAAGAAAATTTCTTCCATAAGACGAACTCTGCCCTCATGTAATTTGTAATTTATCTCGTGCCAGATAAAATAATTCAAACCATTCCATGCAATACGAAAAACAGTAGCTAAAACACTCTTTCCCTTTTCATTTTCCAGCATCCAATTTAAAAGTTCAATCCAACAATCAAACGAAATTGACAAGTTATATGCCTGCAACACCATATTTCAAACCAGTCTAGTATACATAGTCCCAAAAAAGATGGTCACGAGTCTCTACATCAGCCTATACAACAAACAAGCAGGATCCACATGGCAGCCCCAAAAGATCAGCATGTGCTTTGTTATCGGCATATCTAAAACCACTAAGCATGAAATGAAGGCATGCCGAGGGATAGAAATGCCTCCTCAAACAATCTTTGACCACAAAATTTTTATCATGTTTATGCTTTAGAATCTTTCAAGCATTCCAATCCAAATATTTCCTCTACAAGCTCCCCAAATGAGCCATATCATCCCTTAACCGTATCAATTTCTTCCAAACCCAACTCTGAGAACTATTCACTGTAACTTGCCAAATAAATTGACCCTTGAGGATGTAGCTCTCCACCCATGCAATCCAAAGATAACTTGACTAAGTAATCAACAACCATAAACATTTTAACATGCAAGATTTATTTCAAACCATGATATCTTTCACCCCCAAACCTCCTTTCTCTTTTGGATAACACAATTTCTCCCAGCTAACATGAGCACCATGGTAAGAGTCTTCAACACCCTTTTAAAAAAATGTAAAACAAATTCGATTGATATGTTGCAAGATTCTAGCAGGAAAAAAAATCTGGCACCAAAAATTTTGTACGCTGAATAACACAGGTTGGGTAAGCTGAAGCCTACCAACAAAAGATAGGTGTAAAGTGCTCATAAGTCTTATATTTTGTATGCATCCCATCTCATATTATTGCTATTCTCAAGTACACTTTAAGCATATTTAGGTGCATGCATTATTTACAGTATTCTTTGCTTTGTCTTGTTTTTGTTGAATATCTTTGATTTGGTGAGAAAAGACACTGATTTAGTTTGATTTGCATTACATGTGTTGAAGACTGATGATGGAGAGAGGAGCTGATGCTGAGGCAGCAAACCAAGGAGCTGTACTTAAGCAGTTCAACACACAGAAAGATGCTGCCGAGTAACTGCCGCCATCATATCTGCCGTCCAGGATAGCAACTTAGGGAATTGACAAATTGGAGTGCGATTGATAGAGCATAATTTTCTGAGTCCAATGAACCCATCCACGCAATTTACTGATGCCGAAAACAGCGGACAAAACCGCCAAAGAAGAAGATCAAGGCTTGCTTGCGGCACAAGGCAACGACAAAAGAAGTCTAAATTAAAGTCAAAGAAGTCAGATTTAAAGGTTGTATTTAATACAAAAGCTACTTTATCATGAGAAATACTTCTACTCCAACGAGGACTTAACCTAGGTCATGCCCTATATATACTTGATCATATTTTGTATTTTAGACATCATATCATAGTCGACATAGCTTAGCTTCTCTTGTGTTTTCTTGCTGTCACTATGTTCTAAATTCTTTAGGGTTTGGGTTGTGTTGTAAAGTAGTTGTGAGAACGATTGTTTAGGTTTAAGTTTGTTATTGCAATAAATTCAAAGTTTGCTTATTTCATGTTCTTCATTGTTTTCAATTGAGTTCGAAAGATCGATTGTGAGCAATCTATTTGTTTGACATCGAGAGAGTCAAATTCACGAAAGAAGTAAGCACGATCTCATCCATACCAAGTGTTGATCAATCCAGCCTAGACATAGGTTAGGGTTTAAGGCGGCTAAAAGAAGACGAACCAAAAGTTGATGTTCATTGCAAGATTAACGCCGACGGGTATTATCTGCAGCGGGCATCAATAGTATTCTGACTTAGACATAAGCTGAATCATTATCAAAGCGTTCTGCCGAGCCTTGGAGGTCTGCCGAGTTTGCCGCCGAGCCAATCATCCGTTCCACCTGTCGAGGCAGCGAAAGTTGTTGAAGCACCAATCTACCATCTCCCGCCGGGGCAACAAAGTCTGGTAGCGCAATACAACTTGACCTATTCAACACAGTTTCACACTACGGAGCAGCATAACCTTACTCATCCTATCAATCTGATCTCTTCTCTTAAGTTACTTGTCAAGAATCGAATTACTACAGAACCCTCGCGTCTCCATAAGCGATCCGTAGTCTATTAAAAACACTGAGAATAAGAGATTTCCCAAGAAAAGTAACAACCAGAGCATTGCTTCACTGATTCGCTCCATTAGCCAAAACTGATCGGGGAGGTTAAACCAACAATTGATTTTTCTGCTCCACGCAGTCTTACCAGAATTCCCATCCTCAACATGCGAAGAATTGACATCCTGCCCAACCTTACTACTCTCGGCCAAAGCCGAAAATGAGACAAGTCAAGACCACCCGCCACCGTAACTCCAGAATTAACACATCTTTTCATTTATTAATATGAATAATTTTGACAAAAACTAGGAGCATTGGGTCCTTGAATATTCAGAGTCAAGTTATATTGTATCCAAACTAGGGCTGTAAATGATACGAGACAGATCGCAAGCTACTCGAGATCGACTCGGTCAAAGCTCGGTCAAAGCTCGACTCGATTGGACTCGACTCGAACTCGAACTCGACTCGAGTTCTTAACGAGCCGAGTCGAGCTACTCGATACTCGACTCGAAAAGCTCATGAGCTACTCGAAAAAATAATATTTAAATATATATTTTTTATTTTTAAAAATAATTTATTAATAAAATTTAGTTTTAAGTTATTTAATCTTTTTTTAAAAATATTCTAGTAATAATAGACAATATTTGAGATTTTGAATCTTGAATCGAGCTCCTACATAAGTTTGAGAATATTTCGAGTTCGAGCTTTTCGAGTTCGAGCTTTTCGAGCTTTTGGAATTCGAGCTTTTCGAGCTTTTGGAATTCGAGCCTTTCGATTTTTCGAGTTCGAGCTTTTCGAGTTCGAGTTCGAGTTTCATTTTTGATTTCGAGTTCGAGCTTGAGCTCAATAATTTTGAGCTCGCGAGCTTTCGAGTCGAGTCGAGCTCAGCTTCGAGCTTTTCGAGCTCGAGTCGAGCTCAGCACTACTCGAGCTCGACTCGGCTCGTTTACACCCCTAATCCAAACAACGTAAGCGAGTTTATAATTTAGATTTACTATGATCCAAGTCTTATAATGCATGGTTCGTTCAGAATTATTATAGTCTAATTTTGGATATCTTACAAAAATAATTTTTATATTTTTACACTCTTATCCCTTCAGATGAAACTCAATGTAAAAATTAAGAAGTTTCAAACTTTCAATTTCATATCTGTTGCAGCTATTATTTGTATTATTAGGGTGTTTTTGTTTGAGTTGTTTAGGGGTGAGTTCTCTTGGTAATTGCCTATCCATCTATATTATAATGATTAATAATGATTGGGGATTGATCGATGAGGTGTCATGGGTTGCGATCACATTATTTTTGTATTTTTTATTGATTATCTAATTTTTAGAGATGAATTCTTTATACAGTCAGGAGAGCCTCGACTCCCGAAATTTAGAAATTTTTTTTATGACCCTTTAAATTTTGTAATTGGCTTTCTCAGAGTTTAGTGTCAAGATTCGTCCCATCTAATTTCATACCCCTAAATTTCTAACGTAAATTTCTAAAATAATTACATATCCGACATAAAATCATGCATCCATCTTTAATAATAATAATAATCAAGTCCTTTGTTCCTCTCTATTTCTCGAAATTCTTCTCCAGCATTTTACGTTATTGCGTAACAAACTTCCAATTATTATCATTGTAATAATAATAGTAGTTTAAGAAATGCAATTATTGAGATCAGCAATTCAACATTGAAATTGTTATAGTTGTGAATATTAATTGAATTAATGTCACCATCTTTTCTAATCAAATCACAAAAAATCTATCAATCAATGAATCAAAACCCACCAAGCAAACGCATTAAATCAACCCCCCAAATAGAAAAGGAATTTAAATAAAATGCCACGTTGTTATTATTATTTATACAATTAAATGTATTTATTCGAAGGTAAATCCCCAGGTGTATTCCTTAATAAAAGAGAGGAATTCCATTCATTTCTAGATCTAAATTCATCATTGCATGCATTGGATGGAAAATGAGAGAACGTTTTAAAAAAAACATCAATTAGAAGTTGAGAAAAAATTTTAAATTAAAAAGCATGTTTTGATAAAATTGTCACATGCGAAAATGGGCACTATTTTGATAAAAAATGTAAATCGATTTTTGTTTATTCAAATTAAATATAAAATAAAATTATATAAGAAATTTATATAAACTGGTAATTACTATTCTACTAAAACTAGTTAAGCTAATAGTTACCGAAAGAAAATAATAATAATTTACTTTTCATAAATCATTTTCTATGAAACAAACAAACTCCTCATCTCTCTGAATGACAAAATATGATAATTTTATTTTATTTTTAATAATTTAAAGGTAATTATAAGGTAGTATCTGTTCATAGATATTCTTAACCCTTTAACAATACGCATATATTGTGTAGACAAAACAATTTAAACTCGCGTCTCTTAAGATAAACATCATCCGTTTTTCCACGAAAATACTTGTTGGGTTCAAAATATGACAAAATTAATTGCAAGAAAGGAATATATCCCTTTTCCAAAATCTTGTCCTATACGAAAGTTTGGTAACTAAGGACTTTATTTTCATAATTATTTTTTGTTCGTAAATAAATTTCAAGTTAATTGATTAAGTCTTAGTGTCATTTTAAAAAATCTCAGAAATTAAAAATATAAAAAAACTAAAATGTAAAAAGTTGTTGAAATATCTAATTTTCAGAATTTATGTTTTTAGAAATATAATATGGTTATTTTTTAAAAGAAAATTCAAAAAGTCATAAAAAATGTAAAACATTAAACATTGGAAAAATGAAAACCAGTTTTTTAGAAATTAAGAACATTTAAAAATAAATTATGACTTTGAATATTCTTTTACATTTTAAACATTTTTTGCTTTTTAAATAATCTAGACAATTCAAAAAATATTAAATGAAAAAACTTAACATGTTTTTTAAATATAATTTTTAGAATTTATATTTTTCCTAAAAGTTATAAATTATGCTTACTTTATTTAAAAAAATAAAATCCATAAATCATTAAAATGTAAAAAAACATAAAAACTGAAGAGACCCATACAATTCTAAAACAATATGCTTTTTAAATATAAATTTTATGATTTTTTACTTTTAAAAAAATATAATATAGTTCTTTATGACATGTGACATGTTAAGATCGGTTCAAGTTCTTTTTAGTAAAAAATAATATATAAGATTAATAATAGTAAAAAATAATGAGATAAAAGTGAGAATTAAAGCATAGAATAATATAATATGAAACCAAAAAGTTGAATGAAATATGTGTCACCGCATTTTCTCGATCCCGACGAAAGATGAAACATGAAATATATTACTGATAAAACACTTTGACAAAAATGGACATGAAGGTTGTGATTTAATTTCCATGGCCATCATCGTCCATTTTACTTTTGGAATAAACCCCCTGAAGGCTGAAACCCAACTCGAAGCTAATGTTTTATTCCGTGTTCTCAGAAATCAGAAGAGATCTGTTTTACTTGGAGGGTGGAGGGAGGAAGGGGAGGGGGCATCCGGATCTTGCAGTAAAAAGAAGCTTCCCCTCACTATAACAAACTCCATTTCTTATTTCCCTTAATAAACAATCCTATTTTGATTTTCTCTTTGTCGTCTTTAGCAAAAGCTAAAGAAAACAGCAGCAAACTCATTCATGAATTTTGAGAAAGAAGAAAGATTTTCGGCCCAGAAAAATCCACCATGAAACCACCTTATCATTTCACCTTCCTTTTCATCCTACTGTCATTTTCTTCTTCTTCTTCTTCTTCTGTAATTCAGGATTTTATCTTTCATAGAAGAATTCTACACCAACCATTGTTTCCGGCTGCTACAGCCCCACCTCCAGGTACTGACAATTCTATACCTCCACCGTCGCCCGACGCTCCGGTTTTCCCAGACCCAAGTCAGCCATTCTTCCCTGAAGTTCCATCGGGCCAACAATCCCCAGATCAGATTACACCACCGGCTGCACCTACCAATGGTTCAATCCCAATTCCCACCGCAACACAACCCGCCAAGCCAGCTAAAAAGGTTGCGATTGCCATCTCAGTTGGAATTGTCACCCTGGGAATGTTATCTGGACTTGCTTTCTTTTTGTACCGTCACAGGGCTAAACACCCTGGAGAAACTCAGAAGCTCGTTGGAGACAACTCGGAGAGGTTCCAGGAAGATTCCAGGGTGCCACCTTCGAGTTTTCTTTACATTGGAACCGTGGAGCCGAGCATGAGATCGGCGAGTGGAGCCAATGGTGGAGCCAATGGTTCACCTTATCATAAATTGAATCCGGGGAAGAGATCGGATCGGTATAGGCCGAGTCCGGAATTGCAGCCATTGCCTCCATTGGCTAAGCCTCCTTCGCTCGAGAATGCTTCGCCGACGGCAATGTCGTCTTCATCGTCG
Organism: Hibiscus trionum; assembly: GCA_030270665.1. Lineage (NCBI taxonomy): Eukaryota > Viridiplantae > Streptophyta > Magnoliopsida > Malvales > Malvaceae > Hibiscus > Hibiscus trionum. The sequence continues at coordinate 23,347,089 of BSYR01000006.1, read as the reverse complement.
TCTTCGTATGAAGAGAGTCAGGGGACTGGTTTTTATACCCCAAAGGGGTCCATGATTAGCAACGAAGACAGCTATTATACTCCGGTGGCGCGTTCGGTTAGTGGCAATTTGGTGACTCCGGCGAGGAACGAAACGAATGGGAATGCTAATTCTGGTCCTCGTTCCAAAAGAACATCTCCGAAAACAAGGGTTTTACCTTCTTCACCGGAAATGAAGCATGTTATTATACCTTCAATAAAGCAGCAGCAGCAGCCGCGGCGACAGCAGCCTCCTCCTCCTCCTCCTCCTCCTCCAGAGCCACCGTCGCTGCCTGTTCAACAACCAGAAGGGCTAGCAGCGGAGTTACATGAGACCCAAGAAGTTGCTTCTGCAAAAAGGGCAAAATTCTCCGCCCCACCACCTCCTCCAAATATGGCACTGCTTCGATCAATTACCAGCCATACATCCCCACGAAGAACAAAAGCTCTAGCTCCAGCTCCTCCTCCACCTCCGCCACCGCCACCGCCACCACCCCCTCCGCCTCCAGCAGCAGCAGTAGGACCTTTAATACCAAAGACAGTAAGGCCTTTGGAAACCAATGTGTCTCCAAAACCTTCTGCTGTGTTGAAAAAGCAAGAATCCTCGACACCAAGTCCCAAAGCAAGTGTAGGGAATGGGACTAGAAAATCCGTGGAAGAGGCCAATCATAAAGGTGCCAGTTCTTCAGAGAAGACAGATGGGGATGACATGGATAGTGCAAAGCCCAAGTTAAAGCCTCTGCACTGGGACAAAGTACGAGCAACCTCGGAGAGAGCTACAGTGTGGGACCAGTTAAAATCAAGCTCATTTCAGTGAGTGCTAAAAAAAACTTGTACTGAGGATATTAAGCTTTCAAAACACAATCTCTAAATTGACTGCTTTTGTTTGCAGATTAAATGAGGATATGATGGAGACCCTTTTCGGCTGCAATTCCACAAAGCCAGTAGCCAAAGAACCTATTAGAAGATCGGTTCTGCCTCCTGTTGAACTGGAAAACAGAGTGTTGAATCCAAAGAAGTCACAGAATATTGCCATACTGTTGAGAGCACTGAGTGTAACTCGAGACGAGGTGTCCGAAGCTCTTTTAGATGGTAAGTCATTAGTATCACCAAACTTTTCCCATTTTCTACCAGTAATCAGGTTCTTAAATCTTAGATATACATTAGGATTTAAGAGCATAAAATTTGTTGGTTTTCACTTCTCCCAAAGAAGCATTATCAATTGGCAGCTTGTTGCTTGATCTAATATTGGAGTAAATTATAGTAATTAGTACACCAAGTTTTAGCTACCTGGTACATAATTTGTTTTTAGGTTCTTGATCTCGGAAAATATATTTCTAGTTCTTCGAATTTCGGGATCCAGGTTGCATCTCCAGCACTTTTTTCAATGAAAGATGAGGAATGAAACTTGAAGAACTTAATATAACACAGACTTTGAAAAGTTACATATAGGACAACCGAGATCTTGAATTCACACATCTTCTACAATATCTTATCACATATATTATAATAAACTAGCATAACTCATTTTGAAGTAAGCTGCTTAGGTAGAAATAAATAGATAAAGGGGAAAAAAGAGGAAAATATTCATTGTGAAGCCAATTATGGCCACAATTTGCATATGATTTTTTTTTATATAAATCTTGAATCTCGGTTTGCTACATCACAAGCTATTCTGTTTGCATTATTAACAGGTAACCCTGAAAGCTTAGGTCCTGAGCTTTTGGAGACTTTGGTAAAGATGGCTCCAACAAAGGAGGAAGAAATTAAACTTGTAGAGTACAGCGGGGGAATCTCGAAACTAGGTTCTGCAGAAAGATTTCTCAAGACCGTACTCGATATCCCCTTTGCCTTCAAAAGAATTGAAGCCATGCTCTATAGAGCAAACTTCGATGCAGAAGTAAAGTACTTGAGGAAGTGTTTTCAAACCCTTGAGGTATTAAAATTCATAAGGCTCAATGTTTGGTGCGATTTAGATATCCCATGACTTGTATAAAAAAGTTCCAAAAACTCTGGTAAAGGCTCCTATATATGCATTTATCTCTGTGATTTCAGGAAGCAAGTGAGGAATTGAAGAATAGCAGGCTATTCCTCAAACTCCTAGAGGCTGTTCTGAGGACAGGAAACCGGATGAATGACGGCACCAATCGCGGTGATGCTAAAGCTTTTAAACTTGAAACCCTTTTGAAACTTGTTGATATAAAGGGAACAGACGGGAAAACGACTCTACTGCACTTTGTTGTTCAGGAGATAATTAGATCCGAAGGTGCTGGTACTAACTCTATGAATGGGAACCCCGAAAACAAAATGCCGTCTTGCATTAAGGAAGATGATTTCAGGAAGCAAGGATTACAGGTTGTGGCTGGGCTGAGCAGAGATCTTGGCAATGTCAAGAAGGCTGCAGGAATGGACTCAGATGTCCTAAGCAGTTACGTGTCAAAGCTCGAACTGGGGCTTGAAAAGGTCAGGTTGGTTTTACAATATGAGAAGCCGGATATGCAGGGGAATTTCTTCAACTCGATGAGGATGTTTCTAAAAGAGGCTGAAGAGGAGATTTCTAAGATCAAGGCCGATGAAAAAAAAGCTTTACTGCAAGTGAAAGACGTTACCGAATATTTTCATGGGAATGCAGCAAAGGAAGAAGCTCATCCTTTAAGAATCTTCATGATCGTGAGAGATTTCCTGTCGACATTGGATCATGTCTGCAAGGAGGTGGGGCAAATGCAGGATAGAACAATGGTGGGTACTGCCAGATCCTTTCGGATATCCGCAACTGCCTCACTACCAGTTCTTAGCAGGTATAACGTGAGACAAGATGGAAGTTCAGATGATGAAAGTTTGTCTCCATAAGTTGTGTGAATACAGGTCCTAAGAAATATCGAATTTGCTCATACTCCCACAGTTAGACCCTTTTTTCCAGCTGAACCAACAGAATAGATGTCTTCAGTTCACATGGAGACACAGCTGTTGTTGGCGGGTGAGTTCTGCTCTTTTCATGTTTGTAATAATAAGGATAGGTTGCAAAAAAAAGTGAAGGGTACCCTCATCTATGTCCGACGATAAAGTGGATGACGGAACGATGAACAAGCCGGGTCAAGGTAACAAACAAGCCACATATAGTTTTCTTTGTCTACTTCAACACACATGCAATGGTAGATCAGAATCCTGTAAATTTTTTAGTAAAAAAGAAGAATATTTTTTTTGGAATATTACTATATGCAATGGTCTGCATTTATTTGATAAACTACTAATAATATATGTTTCAATTTTGCAACATTGCTTTTGGTTTAGGCTTTGGAGCTATCTATAATTCTGTATCAAGTTTTAGTTTTTACTTCTAGTTGGGATCGAATAGAAATATTACTCCCCCCCCCCCCATTGTATGAAACTAGAACAGAAAAAAAAACACAGAGAAATGAATTTAGGGCCGTAAATGAGACGAGACAGATCGCGAGTTACTCGAGCTCGAGTCGGTCAAAGCTTGGTCAAGGCTCGACTCGAGCTCAAATTCGGCTCGAGTTTTTGACGAGCTGAGCCGAGCTACTTGATACCCGACTCGAAAAGCTCACGAGCTACTCGAAAATATAATATACTAATTTTTTTATTTTTTATAATTTAAAATCTAAATTCTTAAACTTAAAACCCTAAATATAAACGCTAAACATAAGTATTAAATTCTAAAATCTAAATGCTAAACCCAACAGCTTAACCTTCTAAACCCTAAAGTAACACCCTAAACCCTAAAATTAACAAGTTCGAGTTTACACAACTTGTGTATCAAAGTTTTTTTCATAGGACTTTAAATGAGACGTGACAGATGAAGAGTTACTCGAGTCCAATGCAGTCAAAGATCGGTTGAGCTCGAATTAAGCTCGAACTTGATTCGAGTTCTAAACGAACCGTGTCGAGCTCAGATTTTTCAGGCTCGTTAGACTTAGAAATTATTCAAGCTCGAACTCGACTCGAAATCTTAACGAGCCGAGCCGAGCCGAGCTTAGCACTACTCGAGCTCGACTCGGCTCGTTTACACCCATAGAAATGATCACCAAATGAATTCTAAAATACCCTAATGAACTTAAACAAGGCAAGACAAAACATAACATAACAAAACAAAATTGTTCCCAAACTTATGGAAGATTTTTGTAATGTCATGGGTTTTCTCTACATAGGATAAGGTAACAAAATACAACTTTAAAAGTGAAGTGAAAAATTTACTAAAACATACCCGAAATTGTTTTTTAACGGCGCTTTTTGACTGTTTTATTTGTCTAGGTTCCTCCACTACCTTTGGAGTTCAGGAATGACGGTGCTTCAGCTCACTGTAGTCTGTAAAAAGAAACAAAACAAAGTTTATCTTGTTGGCCCAAATTGCCTTATTCAGTGTTTTTTTTTTCACTTGCAATATTGGAGGGAATATTTTTGTCGAATGTTGTGCCTGCGTAATGACTAATGGGCCATGAAGTATATGTTCCACACTCCACAGGGCAACGGTCCAACTTGTCGGACTTCAATTCGATTTTTATTATGTGTTTTTCTTCCCTTGAGTAAGGTAATCCTAAACTTTTAATTCCCAAAACAAGGTAATTTAAAGTGTATTATTAAAAAGTGTTTTGACCCACCTTAAAATTTGTAGTCAATGATTGTTTTTATATAAATCAATTATACGTGAAAAATTATACTGAAAAAGTATCGTATAGGTCCATGAACTATGATATGAAGTGCATTTTGAATCCTTTATCTTGTATTTTTTAAAATGAGTATAAAAGTTATTGTATGTAAAAAACGAGTTAAATAATACGTTTTATAACAATTAAAAAATGTTAATATAATATGAAGGATTTTATCTCCCTATTTTTAAATTTCATTCTTTTTAGTCTTTAAATGTTTAACGACGTTAAAATTTTTGAGGCACAAAATTTTTATTTCAAATTTAAGTCTTCAGATTTTTTGATTCATTGACAATGAAGTGTATTCCTCCAAATATAAATGGTGGAGAGTCGAGAAAAACGACATATTTTGATTTCATGGTGATCTTATAGTAAAATATTAGGCCAATTTTATAAATAGACTACTCAAAATGCATCGTTTGTCTACTTCCGTTATACAACTAACGACTGAATGATGAAAAAATAAAACTCGAAAATTGGATTATAGAAGTAGAACCACACGTTTTGTAAGTTAGATGATTCCAATTAAAATGTGGTAAAAATGAAGTGCCTACATAATTTATTAAAATATTAACAACAAAAACAACATCACACGAATGACCGAATTCAGATCGAAGTCGTATAGTATATTAGACCGACGGCATAACAACTACAGCACAACACCTTTGATGAAGGCTTGGGCTTAAACATGATAATTGATGGTGAGAAGTGAATGATAAACTTGCACCTTCTCTTTGTTGGAAGATGAACTTATACTTTGATATAGGAATTCAAGTGTTTAAATTTTACTGTTTATGTATAGCTGCCTCTAATACTTGTAATCATCCTTAGTGGATTTTTTAGGGAAATATTGGGGTAAGTCGGAGTTTATTTAGTAAATTAAGACATTTAATACAATAAAATTGGAACTCGTCGAGCGTTTTTGACGAGATCTACCGAATATTATTGTTTTAATGGGGTAAGTGAACTCGTCGTGTAATTTTGACGACTTCCCCCAAATAATTTTCTCATGTCCCATTAAAAAAATATTTGAGGTACTTTTCAATAACACACGGCAAATTTCCCTTCCACTATGACAAATGTCCTGGCTTACTAAATAAATTTTAACATATTATATACCCCTAATATTTTTTTTCTCCGCTCCAATATTCCCCTAAAAAAACCTCCTTAGTGTGCTAATATGACTATATTCCATATTTATATAAGATACATATTTGACTATAAATGTATAACATTGTTTTGTATTTTCATGTCTGGCCACCATATTTAGTAGCATACACAACAATTAACTATCTAAATATCTAAAGTCGAGAGAACATATAACTCGCAATTCCATGAAAGAAACAACCAAAAACGATACCTTGTTGGAGCCATGATTTTACAAACAAATACATAGAATCTGTAAACTGAGCATAGGTAGAATATAACATGTAAAATATTAGAAAACAGTCAAAAGTCATCTGTTGACCATCTTGGACTTCCCATGGATTTTTATTCAAAGAGCTCTTAGACCCAAGCAAATACACACCACCCTCGCAGCTGCATCTATCTACCACTGTACACATGTAAACTATATGATTCATACCAATAATAATAATTAATGGGACTCGGAATTAATTTCAGATAGTTTAGTAATAAGTGTAAACTAAACCCTTAATCTAGACATTTTTATAACTATTAAAATAAGAGCTAATCACATAAGATAATGCAAGGATCATAAAATGGAAATGTTAAAAATTCAACCAAAAAACTCGAATAAAAAACGGTGATAAACAGTCATTACCACAACTCAATCGTGAACAAAAAGGGTGATTGAGAACGCGTATCCAAATCCAGCTCGAGAGTCCAAAGCAGAGAAGATCATCAGGATAACATATAAGTGTCTTCTTGATCAGTCACGGCGACGTCAAATTCACCCTTGAAAAACATAAAATGAAATGAAGAGTCAAACGACTGAGAAAGAAGACAAACGTGACATAAAGTAGAGGATAACGTGTCACAAAGGTAAAGAAAAACGTTTCTCAAAAGCATTGCTATTCTTATTAAAAGCTAAAAAAACAAAGTAAAAACAATGATAAGGTATGGTAAAGCAAGAAAAAAGAAAGAGTATCGACAATCGACGATCAATATAAAGATTAGTACCGTTGTTGGCCAAATAAAGATGAAAAAAATTTAATTTATGTTAGAGAGAAAAACTATGAACAACTAGACGTGAACTTATTTTATTTACAAAAGAAGAAGCAATGGTATATGTTATTGATATTGTGTAAGTGGGAGAGAGCAGGGTTGGGACAAAGACAAGACAATAGGGGGCAGGGGAAATTGCTTTAGCATATAGAGCGGGGAGGAGCGCCTTCTTGTTCATATAAAAAACCAGAATGGACCGACCCTTGGAGTCGAGTGGTCCAGCCTTTTTGCACGTGAAGACGCTCCTCAGTCCTCAGTCCTCACTCAGTTGGATAATTTTCTTTTCCTACTGCTTGCTGTTACTATCTTCACGTTTGTTATCATTTCTTCTAATCTATCAATGCGTTTTCTTGGCCTCCTCCCAATGCTCCTTTGCCATGCTTTTATGATCTCTACATAAGACAAATGACAATATTAAAAGTCTGCTTACAGGGATAGAGCTAGGATCGAACGTTGACAGGGGTTCAAATGTTACATTAGAAGAACTTATTAAATATTTAAACTCAAAATTTATGGAACAATGCCTAATTTGTCTAATATTTAAACTTATAAGGACTCAAACTGTTATCGGACCAAAATATTTGAGGATATGAGCTCATTCTTCTTTAGTTCAACCCATACGTAATTATATAATTAATAAACTCTTGTATTTTAAATTTAAATGTTTAATTTTACAAAAACTAAATTGTTATTAGACTAAAATCTATCGATTATTTTGATTTTATAAGAGAAGTCGGCCCCCTTGAACCTCAAGGGAGCTCTACCCCTGTCTGCTTATATAAAAAAAAGTTAGTGTCAACTGTCAGTGCATGAAACAACCACCTTATATCTCTCGGCGAGTAGTGACATTATATATACATGTAGTTTTGCATTGATATATTGGCGTGGTGGCATTATATATACGGGTAATTATTCTATACACAAGCGTTTGTAGAATTTTTTTTACATAAGTGTCTTAGTTTTAGGGGTTAAGAACTTCGTTTAGGGGTATAAGTGTAGTAGTTTTGAATTTAGGGATTGTTGATAGAATTTAGGGTTTAGGGTTAAAATTTAGGGTTTATAGGTTAAAACCTAAATCCATACCCATATTACCCTAAAACTAAACTCTAACCCTAAATCCTAAATTCTAAACATGAACCATAAATTCTAAACCTTTACACCAAAACCCTAAACTCTAAACCTTTCATCCTAAACCTCAACCCTATAATTGAGGCGCTTGTGGAAACAAAATTTTTTTACCTTCGATAGGATAATAATCCTATATATACATGTAGTTTTGCATTGATATATTGGCGTGGGTTTTTATTGCTTTCTCCCAGTTTAACAAACATGTTAAATGTAGTCTCTGTTTCCATAATGTCTAAGATATCCATTCTTCTCAAACTTTTAAGGTTTATACTTGGTAGTTAGTATTTAAATTCATAACTTAATTAAATATTACCATAATAATTATACAAACAAAATTAATATTCAATTAGTTAACGTAGTCTCCACCAACAATCTGTTGGTTTAATGAGATGTGACGTTAAATTTTTTATGTAAGGTTTAGAGTTTGAATTTTGACATTGTGAGTAAAACAACTGAGTTAGGAGGATTACTCTCATAATGAGTCTATGTAGTATCCGATTTGAGTTAGCCAAACAATAACTTAAATACCAGTGATTATTGAAAAAACTAATATAATCTCTCTCTATCAACAAAATATATATGAAAAACATTAGTTGGTCTAGTAGGATGAGATATTATATCCCTTAAGCAATGTTAGGAATTCGAATTCTAATATTGTGAATGAAATAATTGGGTTGAGAGAATCATCCTATAAGGTATAGGCATTGGTCGAAATCATTTATGCACCTTTTTTTAATGTGACATTAACAGTTTTTAATAAGCTATAGGCATAACTCGAAATAATTTATGGCCAAGTTTGTGACTCATTCTCCTGGTCACTTCAGCACCTTTGCTAGTCTTCCGATGTCTTTGTTAGATATCTTGTACCAAGATATTCATAGTCTTCCCATGTTAGAATAATCAATTGATGTATCGGTCTCGGCCGTTACTTCCACTTAAAAAAAAGAAAAAAACAACAAAAAGGATTAAAAATATATATTTGAAGAATTAAATTTGAAATAATAACATTATGTCAAAAAAATTATCATACTTCAATTTTTATTGTCAAATGTGAAACTCTCTAATATATTACGAATATTATATTTAAAGTAGAAGTATAAACGATCAAAGAACTTATTTCGTACTTGAATTCAATAAGTAGTCAATGAAAAAATTACGATGTTCATCGTAAAAAATTTAAGTTTAAACAGTTTTATCCGTAAGATGAGGTGCCCTTATCAAGGAGAAAACCTGGATTTGAACCTTAAAAATAATATTGTTGCGAAAGAAAGTGTCACAAATCTCAAATATAGACCATAAAATGGATATATATATATATATATATATATATATATATGGAAAATACTTTGATGCACAAGCTTGTGTAAACTTTAGTTTACACAAGCCCTTTAATTTTAGGGTTTAGTGTTTAGGGTTTTATGTTAGGGTTTAGGGGTTTAGTATGTAGGGTATATAATTTAAGGTTTATGGTTAGAATTTAGAGTTTAGGATTTAAAGCTTAGGGTTTAGGGTTTACGTTGCTAGGGTTTGTGATTTAGATTTTAAATTTTATAAAAGCATTGTGTAAAAAAAATTTACACAGCTTGTGCATCAAAATAAAACCATATATATATATATTAAAAAAACTAATACGTCTACCAAACATACTCAAAAAGATTACAAGGAAAGAAAGACAATAAGTCATTTTAATTTATAAAAGCAAAAGAAAAAAATGTTTGAATTTAGCTCATTAAAGTTATTATACAGAAACTATTTGTTCAAGAAAATCTTTCAAGTATCTTTCACTATCTAGAATTCTATCTTCTATTTAAAAATAGTGTTTTTGGATGATAGGAATTTTTATTTAGTTGCAGTATTTGATAGAAAAGATTTCACCAAGGAAATTTTAAAATATATGATAGCGAAACTAATATCGTGTATAATAATAAGATATATTACTATTAAAGAGATAAATAAAAGTCAACCCTTAAAAACATTATTATTAAAAGAAACAATTCTAAACAAAAATCATAAAATGAGCATGAAATATAAAATAATACACTAGAGTATAACTATAATACGAGAAGTAAAGATGAATAATTTGATTAACCGACTAAATGTGTTTACGCTTATTATTATTAAAAACAGTCTTAACCGACTAAATGTGTTTACTCTTTTATAAATTTTCTTACTTTTCCTAAAATTTAAGTAGGAGAATCTCAAAAGATGCATAAATTTAATGGAGAGAGATGTATGAATAAAGTACAATAATGTAACTGCCAAAGAACGCCTCATTTTCTCTTCTATTATATATCTCATCGGCTAATATTGGCGGCACCAAACCCGCCAATCTCATCAACTACCCTTTTCCCGGTTCCCTTTCTCATCAGTTCAGCCCCCAGTCCTCACAAATCAAGTCTCTCTTCTCCTTTTTTTTCCATTTTTGTAGAATCTTCCTTAATCTCGTCAAACGTGGATTCAACACAACATATACCGCTGTTATTGACTTATTGTAGTAAATAAACCACCAAACCAAACCCATGGTTTGTTCTTGTTCTTTTGGTTGAGATTTGAGTGTTTTTATTTTTATTTTTTATGTAACAGAGTTTGATAGAGACAAATGGGAGAGTTGGGGAGTTACTTCTCTTGCTCCAGTCTCTTGTGTCATGAAACCGAAGAAGAAGCTTGTTGTTTTGTAACAGAACCCGAAGACGACGATGAAAGTCTTTACTTGAATGATAAGGACGACGAGTATATTGAGAGTTTGGTTCAAAGGGAAACTTCTGCTACATCTTCCGGTGATTATCCGATTACCGACCGAGACAACTGGCTGCAATGTGCTCGCTTGAATGCGATTGAATGGATCTTCAACGTCTGTAATCTGTATCTTCTTAATCTATTCTCTGTGTTTTTTTTCTTTTTGATTTGATGAAAAGTTTGCTTTTTTATTTTTGATACAGACAGGAACACTCTTTGGGTTTCAAATCCACACGGCATATCTGTCTGTAATATACTTCGATCGATTTCTCTCGAAAAATTCCGTTGATGTAAGCTCATTTTTTATTGTTCAAGCAATGTTTAAATCAAAGGCTTCCTGTTTGTGTTTCTAACAATGTATTTTTTTTTTTGTTCTGATTTAGGATGGGAAATTGTGGGCTATAAGATTGTTGTCGGTGGCATGTTTATCAATAGCAGCAAAAATGGAGGAGTGCAGAGTACCTGTTTTATCAGAATTTCCCACACAAGATTACCAGTTCGAAAATAAAATGATTCAAAGAATGGAGCTATTGGTACTCACTACTTTGGAATGGAAAGTGAGTTCTGCAACGCCTTTCGCTTATTTATCTTACTTCATCCATAAATTTTATGGTGAATCTAGACCCAAAGGATTAGTCTCAAAAGCTCTGCAGCATATTGTGGTTTTAGTTAAAGGTAATCCGAAAATTCTAGTTTTTGAATGCCATCTTGGAACTTTTCTATGTATGCTTACGATTATGAATTGGTCTTTTTGATGCAGAAATCAATTCAGTCGAGCATCGACCATCGGTTATTGCTGCAGCGGCTGCATTGGCCGCTTCTTGTGACGAAAGGTTAACAAGGAAAACAATGGAGCATAAGATGGATTTCATTTCATTCTGGGGATCTCTAGAAACTGTGAGCTATACTTTTGTTATTATAATTTTCTCATGTTCTGTATAACTTGGAACTCTATGGTGAATGTTGCATTGTATATTTTGATGCAGGAACATGTATTGTCCTGCTATAATATGATGCAGGCAATAGAGATGAGAAAACCCAAGACACCAAAATCTGTAATATGTCCCTCAAATTATTCTTCACCATATCATGCCACTGAGAACTCCTCTGCTGGCACTAAGAGAAAACTTACATTCAGAGAGTCTGATCAATGAAAATCTGTCGGTCATCTTTTTTATTGATAATATTTTTTTTTAATTTTGATTTTTTAGTGTGACAAATGGAACTTATATAGAACCCTTAAAGAGGAGCTCCTGTCTTGATTATGCACTGCATAGGGTAAGATGGATAATGAAGAAAGTGACAATATTTGGTCTACAACAATTTTCGAGATATTATATGCTTTGATTTACTAGCCTAACGATTTTGTCCAGGACAAACACCTCATATATATATTATATATAAGCGATATGAAAACTACACACATGTGAATCCTGATAGCTGGTCCCTTTGATTGATGTTAGTAGGACCCAAAGTGGTGAATTTGGGGTTGAAAGGGGCATTGAGTTTGGGGTAAAAATGCTATCCACTTTTTCAGTGGCCTTTATTTATGTCTCAACATTAAAAATTACTACAAAATTAAATTTTAAGCTCTAACTCTAAATCCTAAACGCTACACCCTATACTTTAAAAAATACATCATACCATAAATTCTTTAAATGCTAACTATATACCCTAACTTAAAATTCTAAACCATAAACCTTAAATTTAATTTTGAACGTGAGATATAAGTAGAGTTACCCGGAAAAAAAAAAGAGAATTTCTATCCATGAGTTTGATGACAATCGGTAAATTGGGTGTCAGAGGCTGGCTCATCCATTCCACATGCTTTCATGGGGTTCTTAGGATAGGATATCCAGTCTGTCATCGTACACTTGTATTTTAGTCCGATGGTTTGAATGGTCCATCAAAACCAGATAATGTTTTTACTGGAGTTCATATGTTTTTAGAACATAAGATCCAGCATTCATTGAAAAAACAGTCAGATATACAAGGAAAAAACAGATAGAAAAAGTACAGAGAAAAGGGAAGAATTTTCACGGGAAGGGACCCAAACGGAACAGAGGTAGAAAACAGAACAAGACAACGCCTATAGATACAAGAATTTGTCCAAGAGGTCGAACTTAGGTAGAGTAATATGATAATCAAGTAACCACTAACGATATATGTAACGTTAAATTTAACTTTGAAAAATAATACAAGAGCAAAAAAAAAACCGTGCGATAAGAGCAAAGAAGACTTATTAGTATCTAAATATACAAAAATAAAAACCGAAAAGATGAAAAAAGAAAAGGGTAAACTACACTGGTAGTCACTGAACTTTTAGGGCGCTTTCAATAAGGTCACCGAACTTTTAAAACTTTCATTACAGTCACCCAACTTTTAATTCGCTTTCAATAAGGTCACTGCCGTCAACCACGTTAAAAAGCTGACGTGGCATGTTAAATTTAAGGGTAAAATACATTGTTAGTCACTGAACTTTTAAGAGGCTTTCAATATGGTCACCGAACTTTTAAAACTTTCATTATTATCACTCAACTTTTAATTCGCTTTCATTACCGTTAAAAAAAAGCTAATGTGACACGTTAAGTTTAAAAATAAAACGTTTTCCCACCCTATTTTATCCTCATGTCTTATTTTCTTCCATCCAAACATGTCTATCTTTTAGATACATTAATATTTTCCTTTGAACTCCTCATTATCGAGTGCACGACTCAGTAAATGTCGGGCCTGAAGCATAAAGAGGATTTTTATGAGCAAAATTTTAGTTATTTCTTTATGATTCCATCATCGAATGTCTCCCAATAATGCCCCTTCTATGCCCCACACTAAAAATCACTTAAAAATTAAATTTTAAACCCTAACCATAATTTTTACATCCTAAACTCTAAACCCCACACCCTAAAAATACACCTTACCCCTAATTCCCTAAATTCTAACCGCAACCCCTAACCTTAAATCCTAAACTCTAAACCCACTATTTTAAAGTGAGAACATAAAAGGGGCAACCGATTTCCATCTTAAGAAAGAACCCAACTTTTTTTTGTTAAAACATAACTACTGTAAAAAAATACAAAGAATGACAGAGTTGTTGGAGAAATGCTACGTGCTTTCTTCTTACATTTAAGCTTAATATTTTTTTGAGTTATGTACATTCTTTAAAGGATTCTTTTTTTTTTACGTTTTGGTTTCAAGTCGTTGATAATCTTTATAATTTTTAATATTTTGTAAATTTATGTAACCACTATGCTTTTAAACCATTTCTATAATCATTTTATGATTTTTTTTATAATTTTTAAATGCAAAGAGACATGTTTGGATGGAAGAAAATAAGACATGGAGATAAAATAGGGTGGGAAAAAGTTTATTTTTAAACTTAACGTGCCACATCAACTTTTTTAACAGTAATGAAAGCGAATTAAAAGTTGAGTGATGGTAATGAAAGTTTTAAAAGTTCGGTGACCATATTGAAAGCCTCTTAAAAGTTCAGTGACTAACAATGTATTTTACCCTTAAATTTAACATGTCATATCAACTTTTTTAACAGTGGTTAACGGCAGTGACCATATTGAAAGCGAATTAAAAGTTGAGTGACTGTAATGAAAGTTTTAAAAGTTCAGTGACCTTATTGAAAGCACCCTAAAAGTTCGGTGACTACCAGTGTAGTTTACCAAAAAAAAGCATAAAGAAGAGAAAACATAAGGGACAACTGCTTGACAAAAGAAATAAACTTATGGTAGATCAAACGCAAGTCATTGGGATGTAAAATCAATGCAAAAACCACTAAATCAAATATAATTCTTGGTTAAAGGTCTACAATGGTTTATTTAAAAGGCAATTTTAAATTAAAAATATATTTTTTATTATTTAAAGAAATGACCCCGCCGACCTAAATTTAGAAAAATAACATTCAAATCTGTCACGTATGAAGAACTCGTTTTTTGGGAATAGCAAGACCCAACCTCACTTTCTGCAAAGAGCGAGTTCTTCATGCGTGGCAACGCTTTTTCAGTATAACAAACTTAACAGGAAAGCGAGTTTCTCGAGAATTTAAAGAGCCGACTTAATTTATCGCGGGGAACTCGAAAGCGAGTTCTTTGTAAATCGGGTTGGCAGACCAAGCGTCTATAGGCATGTTCGAGCAATATTTCGGGGTTATTAATCGTATAATTTTAGTAAACATTGAGTTTAGGTACATAGTACTGGAACTTGTCTTTCATTCGACACCAATATGAGCAAGTTCGATGCATTTTAAACAGAGTAAAATTCGCGTTGAAAACGGTTCCATAGCTTGTTTTTGTGAATGAATGAAAATATAAAATGGCCTGATAGGTTTGTTATGCCAAAATTTCTGGGTTTTTAATTTGAGAATTATCGCAATTTTTGACCTTGGAGGCATTGTAGTGGAATTTGTACTCCATCTGAGAATGATATTGGCACACACGATACATAGAGAAGGGTATACAATTCGCGTTGAAAATGGTTCCAAAGCCTAGTTTTGTGCAGGATCGATAGCGGAAAGGGAATTTTTAAAACAAATTAGACCTTATTATTTAAACCGGAACTTGAGGGACGCAGACAGTAAAAAATTACAATCACTTAGTTGATACGAGGGCCCGAACGATTAGGACACTTGTTACGCGTGTGTCTGGATTTCTACATATAGTGCAAAGTTTCTTTTGTTCGGTACGTTCTCTATGTTTGACCATATCCCCTGCACAGTAAATCAATGTCGATCGTGAACGTCCCTTTTCTCATAGTAGTGTAGGATTTGAGAGTATGGCCAGTTCATCGTCAAAGACATACAGATCAATTTTATTTTCGATAGGAGGAAACTCTTTTTCGTAAACCTTGAATATCGTTTCTAGTAAGTATACTGGATCAAGTAGTCTCATGTAGTGAATCCGTTAGGAAGAACAAGCAGCAATGGCGTGTGCGTACGGGTATTTGAATGTTTGGGAGACTCCGCACTCGCAGGTTCTTTGCATAAGATCTATCACATACGCTTTGGGTTGTATGTCTTCTAACGACCTCGAAAATTTTGAAACACGGAACGAATGGCCTTCTCGAAAGAAATGAGTTGCAGTCATCGCATTTGAATGGCGCACATAAGTTTGCAATTGTTCGAGGAGGTCCGGATGGACTTTGTGGCCACCTACCATGTACTCACTTGCTTGCCTTCACAGGGTTGCAAATAGGGTAGCCAAACGATAGTAGGTCGCTTTGACAACGGAAGTGATAGGCAAATGCCGCACTCCCTTAAGTATTGAGTTGACCGCCTCAACCAAGTTCGCTGTCATGTGACCATATCGTTTAACCCCGTCATATGATCGAAGCCATTTTTCCCTCGAGATTTTGGCAAGGTAGTCTGCGCCATCTTTATTCCTGACTCTTAGTTCATCGAACAGCTGGTCTACCTCATGTGCGTAATGCAAGTTGCCTAGGGAATGACAGTTGAATAGTTATGGGCGAACAATACATGCAAAGATATCGTAAATGCAAATGACCTAAAAGACGTACACATTCGAAGCACCATAGCACATTTATCTTGGTTCTTGTAGCTCTGCAAGTAGTTAGCCGCAATGTGTTATAAGCAGTAACAGTGGTAAATATGAGGAGAATACCAAGACCGGCCCAAATGTTCTATTGCTCACTTGATCGTTGTGCCGCTGTCGAAAATAACACATATCCCATCATCCCTTTCTTGCATTACAGAAGAAAGAACATGTCTCCGTAGGTTCCTAAGGAAGAACACCCAAGACTCGAGATCCTTCTTTTGGACTATTGCGAAGGCTACAAAAACAGTTTTCCGATTGTCGTCTTGTGCAACCGCTAGAAGTAAGACCTATGTATATTTTTTGTACAACCAAGTACTGTCGATCTGAACCCTCGGCTTGCAGTGCATGAATGCATTAATGTACTGTGGAAATGTCTAAAATAGCCGATAAAATTTACAAACACCTGATACGACACGATCATTTTCGTATGCCGGAGCCGTCTCAAGTTTCACAAC
The DNA here is from genome assembly GCA_030270665.1 of Hibiscus trionum. Taxonomy (NCBI): domain Eukaryota; kingdom Viridiplantae; phylum Streptophyta; class Magnoliopsida; order Malvales; family Malvaceae; genus Hibiscus; species Hibiscus trionum. The sequence continues at coordinate 23,330,341 of BSYR01000006.1, read as the reverse complement.
CATTCCGGGTATGTATTTATGCATCAGGTTTAACCACGGGCACAACTTGTTGTAAGATTTCTCCCATTGGCCAAAAAGTTTTTGTAGGGCCCGCCACTTTACATACCATGCTTTATGGTAATCAAGAATGTAGCCGTACTGCGTTTGAGCTGCAGCGATACAAGTGGAAACCGTCATCGGGAATTTGCTTTTACCAGTGGCATGAAGGTATCGCATAGGACGTGCACATCCAAATTCTTGTGATCCCGACTTAAGCTACTCACGGTGCATGTATGAGGCACTTCCAATTTCGTGATTCTCCACAGCCCGCTCAGCGTCTTCTCAACGACGCATTTTCAACGAAACTCACTTTCTGTTGAACGCGAGGTCCCATAAATACTGTGTTTTGCAGAACGTGAGTTTCCTTTAATATCGCTTCCAGGGGGTTCGAGGCCTCTTATAAATAGCGACCATACATTTAAATTTACCCTACACCTCAAATTCATTCTATCTTCTTCATTTCCTATTTATTTTCTATACAATGGCGACTTTATTGAGGCTAGAAGCACGACAAGTCTTTGACTACTGGCGGACGAATGGGGAGGTAATATTCTTTTTTTAAACTTTAAATTATTTCTTTATTATTTCATTTATTTCTTCTTATATATATATTTATTATTATGTTTTATTATTTTTCTTCAAGAACTGTGAATGAGCATTGACATGCTATCTAAATCATATCACGGTCGCGCCGAATGCGAACATTGTTCCGTTAATTGTCGAAGCCAGTTTTAGTCACGTCACAACTATCGTTGGCGGTACGAAGGTGAACCGTCCCTTTATTAACGCCTTATTAGAAAGATGGAGGCCAGAGACGCACACCTTTCATCTTCTGTGTGGCGAGGCTACAATTACACTGGAAGATGTTGCATATCATCTTGGCTTGCCTACTGACGGCGATGTTATTACTGGTATTGCCGATGGTGACTGGGATATCCTGTGTGCTGACCTGTTGGGAGTGGTTTCAGACAAGTTCAACGGTGGCATAATCTTACTAACTTTTTTGGAGCAGAATTTTATAATCCTTCCCCGATGCGGATGACGAAACAAAGCGGGAAAATATATTTATTTCATTATTTATTTTGTTTTCTATTTTTAATAATTAAAATATTTTTATATCGATACTTATTATTTTCGAAGCAATTTGCTCGTGCCCACATCCTATGAATTATTGGTGGAATTTTGATGCCTGACAAATCTCGCAACAAAGTCCATCTGAGGTGACTGTACCATCTCCGTAGTTTTGCCGAATCAAGAAAAAAAATGTTGAGGAGCAACGGTCTTGGCCTTTCTGTTTAGGGAGCTTTGTAAAACCGTCGACCCTGACAGAGCTACAATCGAATGATGTCTTTTACTACTGCAGTCTTGAGCTTGGTTTCGAATGCCGTTTTTAAGCCCGCGACCTAGACACCCGACCTCGTACCTATTCCCACTTATTCGAGGTACTATTAAAATTATTTAATTTAATTTAATTTATTTATAAATATATTTTTTAAACTATTACAATTTTTTAATTCTTTTTCGTTAATGACATGTGATGCCTTCCACTCATTCACCAGGGACTGCTAGATACACAGCGAGACTATAGACTGTTGATCGACAAGATACAAGACGAGGTTAAGAATTCAGACCATTTTTCTTAATTCCTCAAATTATTTTTCTAATCAAATGTTATATAACTCACGTTCAAAAATAAATTTCAGTTCATGTGGACTCCGTACAATGCTCCTCTGATTCGGGATCGTATTCCGTAAGACATTATGGACACCTCTCACGTCTGGATGCTGCTAGTGCCACTCATCAACTACGAAATTTTTTAGTGGCATCCTACCGACCGGGTTCTACGACAATTTGGCTACGTCTAAGGGGTTTCGGAGTCGCCACCCAATTTGGACGAATTACATCGGTTGACGCGGCAGGAGAAGACGAAAGTCCATTAGGGCCATCATCATGCTAACTGGGTCGGGCAATAGATGACAAGGTATGGCAGGCGGTCGTCCATCTGTGAACCCATTGTGAACCAGGACGTCACATTCGACTATATGTAGTGGTACCACCAAAATAGGAAGCTGCATATACTGACTTCGGAGGAGCGCGAGCGAGAAATTGAGGCGCCTCCCCAAAACCACCACCCGCACAACGTCAAGCCACCCAGAGCTAGCCGACGCAACGCGGTACCAGAATGAGACCTGAAAGCCAGAGACGACGAACTCACACTACAGAGGCCTCGTCGTCTGGAACAACGCAAGCAGCAGATCAATCCGCGGCACATCGTTTGACACCAGCGCCAGGACTAACATTCATGCACTCTGCTTCGTCATCGTTTTTGTAGAGAAGTGATCCTGAGACGTTTTAGTGGATGAGGCCTCCACCCGAGTTCTGCTTCACGGACGTCGTTCGTCCCTTTATGCCGATGCATTCAACATATGTTCCTCTGGTGCTCGATGTTCCACCGTTGGCAATACAGTTTGACTACATCATTGTCGAGCAGACGCCGTCGTAGAGCTTGTTCTACACCGGCCTTGGTGCCAGCAGTGGTCCGTATTTTGAGGACGATCATGATGTCGATGATGATGACGCTGTTGATGAGGATGACGATGAAGCACGTGATATTGGGAGGAATCCGCCACGGGATCATCGTGCACCAAGTTGCGGAACGGGTGGACTTAGGCACCATTAGGACGGGGGGATGCCTAAAAAAATTTAATTATGTTTATGCAAGACTTTATTTCTAATTTTATAATTACCAATATTTTATTCTACCTTATTTTTTTACATAGTTTTTAGATTTTGTATTTATTTTCGTTCTTTTTTAGATAAACAATAACCTACATTATTTAATTAATAAATCGAACGACATTTTATATTTTCATTCATACACAAAAACAAGCTATGGAACCATTTTCAACGCGAATTTTACTCGGTTTAAAATGAACCGAACTTGCCCATATTGGTGTCGAATGAAAGATAAGTTCCAGTACTACGTACCTAAACTCAATGTTTACTAAAATTATACGATTAATAACACTAAAATATTGCTCGAACATGCCTATGGACGCTTGGTCTGCCAGCCCGATTTACAAAGAACTCGCTTTTTGCAGAAACCGAGTTCCCCGCGATAAATTAAGCCGACCCTTCAAATTCTCGAGGAACTCCTGTTAAGTTCGTTATACAGAAAAGTGTTGCCACGTATGAATAACTCGCTTTCTGCAGAAAGCGAGGTTTGATCTCGCTATTAGCAGAAAACGAGTTCTTCATACGTGTCAGATTTAGGGGTTATTTTTCCAAATTTAGGTCGACAAAAGTATTTTTTAAATAATAATAAAAAATAGGTTTTTGATTTAAAACTGCCTATTTAAAATGTTAACCTTTAGGATGTGAAAATCAAAGGAAAAATGCATCTCAATGGGAATCAACCCCTGGACAATTTAATGGTATAAGAGTGCATTACCACCGAGCTAAGTCCATTTCATGATTAAATATTGACAACATATTTTATATATCTTAAATTGTATTTTGGAGAATTAATCATGGAACGTTATTTTTTAAAATTAAATTAAAATCATGATTAGATTAATAGGATATGTAGGTAACATGGATTAAGTATACGATTGCACTAATTTTTATTAACAACCATGTCACCTCCACCGTTAGCTTTTAACAATAGGGGTCTTAATTGATAATATTATAATAATTTAGTGGTATGATTGAAGAAATTATTAGATTGGTGGTAAAAATAGAACTTACTTCATAGTTAAGTGGTCAATCATATAGTTGCCCTAAAAAATTAAAGTTGCGGGTGATAGATGATGAAAAAGGTTTTTGGTGGAAATAAAATTAAGGATTAACTATACCATTGACCACCGAACTAATTGTGAAATTCTATTTTGACCACCGAACTAACGAACTCGTCAATCAGACCACTGAATTTATAAAATCAACCTATTTTGACTACCGTCGTTAAAAACCTAACGGTGGAGTGACGGAACTGCCACGTGGCAATTAATGGGAATATTTTAAAATTACACATTTGATCCATGTTATTTACACATTCTTTCAATTTAGTCCTAATTTTCAATTAATAAAATAATAAATTATATAATTAGGTTGTAACACGTGTCAACACCTTATTGGAGGAATTTAATTATTTATATTTGATTATTTAATTATTTAGAGGAGGAAAATAAAATCCCTCAACATGCGTTGGGGTGGATCAAACCTAGACAATGCTTGGGTAAAAGTAATGGGTTAGCCACTGCACCAAGCACAATTTTGTGCTTTAAATCACCAAATTTAATACATATCTCTTATTGATTTCTACATTTATAAGCCAAAAGCTCAAACCCTAAACACTAATTTCACATATATAACCCTAAACCTTAAACCCTAAATATTTCAAATTGATTTTACACTAAACATTTCAAATTAATTTCACATATATAAACCCTAAACTCAAACCCTAAACACTAATTTCACATATATAACTCTAAACATGAATTTCACATATATAACTCTAAACACTAATTTCACATATCTAACTCTAAACACGAATTTCACATATATAACTTTAAACACTAATTTCATATATATAACTCTAAACATGACTTTCAATATATGTGAAATTAATTTGAAATATTTAGTGTGAAATTAGTTTGTAATATTTAGGGTTTAAGGTTTATATATGTGAAATTAATTTAAAATATTTAGTGTGAAATTAATTTGAAATGTTTAAGGTTTAGGGTTTAAGGTTTATATATGTGAAATTAATTTGAAATATTTAGCGTGAAATTAATTTGAAATATTTAGGGTTAGGGTTTATATATGTGAAATTAATTCGAAATGCTTAGTGTAATATTAATTTGAAATATTTAGGGTTTAAGGTTTAGTGTTATATATTTGAAATTGGTGTTTAGGGTTTGAGCTTTTGGCTTATAAATGTAGAAACCAATAAGAGATATATACTAAATTTGGTGATTTAAAGCACAAAGTTGTGCTTGGTGCATTGGCTAAGCCATTGCCTTTACCCAAGCATTGTCCAGGTTTGGTTCAGCCCCAACGTATGTTGAGAGATTTTATTATCCTCCTCTAAATAGGTGGTGACACGTGTCACCACCTGATTGGAGGAGGAAAATAAATTAATAAAATTAAATATAAATAATTAAAGTCTTCCAATAAGGTGTTGACACGTGTCACCACCTAATTAAATAATTTATTATTTTATTAATTTAAAATTAGGACTAAATTAAAAGAATGTGTAAATAATAGGGACCAAATGTGTAATTTTAAAATTTTCCCGTTGATTGGCACGTGGCAGTTCCGTCACTCCATCCTTAGGTTTTTAACGGCTGTGGTCAAAATAGGTTGATTTTATAAGTTCGGTGGTCTGATTGACGAGTTCGTTAGTTCAGTGGTCAAAATAAGAATCCCTAATTAGTTCAGTGGTCAATGGTATAGTTAACCCTAAAATTAATTAGATGAACCAACTTAAAATAAAATGTAGACGTTAATGATCAAATTATTAATATGGCAATTCTATTAACTTAAAATTTAACGCAATAAATCAATTTATTATTTTTTAAACTGGATGATTATTTTGTGATTTTTCATAGTCACAAAGAACAAAAAGAAAATACACTATAGTCAAAGGACTACTTGGGTAGTTTACCCTATTTTTATACAGAAATGTTTCCTTCCTAGCATTGATTGAATTTTGATCACAGTCTTAATCAAATCGAACGGCCGAGAAACACTGCCAATTCGAAGAACGCTCACACCCGATAGTCACCCACTTGAAAATGTTTTTGCATTTTTGTTTTCGTCTCCACCACTAAATAAACCCTTCAGTTCTTCGATTCGATTTCACCATCATTTTTACATTCTTCTCAATTTCTCAGATCTTTCCTAGGCTTTGTGCAAGCATGAGTAAGGGACCAGGACTCTTCGTCGATATCGGCAAGAAAGCCAAAGGTAATCGAATCTTCCATTTCCTTCCTTCTCCTCCGTGCGATCTTTCGATATTTTGATTACCTGTTTTCATTTCTCTCTGTTTCGAATTCTCAGATCTGTTGACTAAAGACTACACCTCGGATCAGAAGTTCACTGTTTCTAGTTACACTGGCGCTGGAGTGGTACGCCAAAATCATCTGTTTTGCATCTCGATTTTGATTAATGTTTATGTATTAGATAGAGATTGATAGCTTATTCTTTAATGAGATGCTAATTTGCTACGACTTGATATATAGAGAGAGGGATCTGTACTGGCGTAAAACTAACGCTTTCGTAACTTTAATGCAATTTTATTTATGTTTAATCCAATTGTTATATTTCAAGCTCTATTCACGTAGATTGTGCATTTGAGTAATTGAAAAGATCTAACCAATAATTCAATGTAGATCTACATTTGTAATCAATATTCTTGTTCTTTATTCTTTTCCATGTAAAAGAAATCTGTTTTAGGGTGATTTCCTTGAATTCCTCATGAGTCGGCTTTTTGGTTGAACTCAAACATGATGATTATAATTGTTACTTTCTAATCTATTTACATTTTACTCTTGTACTCAAAGTATTGTTGGGTGAAGCTGTGTTTAACTTCAGATGGGACTGATTTTGTCTGAGTTGGTGTTCTCTGTTAAATTTGTTTTGATTCAAAAGGTGTAATTCGAATTGAATGCAATAGATAACTGAACCAGAAGTTTTAGTTTGTACTTTTTCTCAACGAATCGTTGGGTGGTTTGTATTTTGATTTGTCTGCCATGGTTAGTGAATCTTCATCTAGTTTATGTTAAACTAGATACAATAATTTAGCACTTCCCACAGGTCTTCATTGTTCTAATTTATTCCCTTTTTTGTCCCCTTATATTCAGGCTTTTACATCAACTGCTCTAAAGAAAGGAGGTCTTTCAACTGGGGATATTGCTGCATTATACAAGTACAAGAACAGCCAATTCGATGTTAAAGTCGATACTGCCTCTAACGTGGGTTCCTATGGTTTTCACTTCCTTTCTTTTGAAAGTATCGAATAACATGTAGCCTAATCCAGCGGAGCATCTTACATTTTTACATTATTTCTCCAGATTTCAACAACAATTACATTCACTGAGATTCTTCCATCCACCAAGACTATTGCATCATTCAAGGTTCCTGATTATAACTCTGGAAAGGTATAAAGCTGCCCCTCCTATGAAGAAATGATTTTCATAATGATGATTTTGATGTTTAAAGTTTCGCATTTGCTATCTATGTTGCAGTTGGAGGTTCAGTATTTCCATGACCATGCTACATTTACAACAACAATTGGTTTGAACCAGACACCTGGTGTTGATGTCACGGCAACCATCGGGACACCCGCTATTGCTTTTGGTGCAGAGGCAGGTTATGATACCACCTCTGGCAAATTTACAAAGTACACTGCTGGTATTAGTGTGACAAAACCAGAATCGTGTGCTTCGATACTTCTGTAAGCTTTTGTAAACTTACATGTCCACTAGATTTCCAGAGTGAATTGAATTGATAATTTTCTAATTTTGTCTCTAAGTTCACTCTCTTTTTACTTTCAGGGGGGACAAGGGAGACAGCATAAAAGCTTCATATGTGCATTACCTGGACCAGCAGAAGAAGAGTGCTGCTGTGGGCGAAATCAGCCGAAGGTTTTCCACAAATGAGAACACGTTTACTGTTGGAGGGGCCTATGCTGTTGATCATCTCACACTGATTAAAGCGAAGCTCAACAATTATGGGAGGCTCGGAGCCCTGCTGCAGCACGAAGTCGTACCAAAGTCATTGTTGACGATCTCTGGTGAGCTCGACACCAAGGCTTTGGAGAAAAGTCCCCGTTTCGGGTTGGCACTTGCTCTCAAGCCCTAATTAGGTTTTTTTTTTGTTATTCAATGATGCTTTTGATTTTTTTTTCCTGGTGATTGAAAAGGGGTGGCAATAAATAGTTCCACAGATGCTTAATATCCATTTCTAGTTCTCAATGGCTGTGGATGGATGATTGATGATACTTTAGGTTTTTGCATGATTCAATATTGTAAGTTTTGAGCCATTTTTACAATGGTACATTTATGCCTCGTTTATTGAGGTGTTCCTTTTAATTGGTCGAGAACTTTTTGGATTTTTCATTTGGTATTTTGAGTAACCACAAACGCCGGGTTTATTCCAGTCGCCTTCTTTTAAGTTATATAATTGTGCATAAGAAAATGATTAAATGCGACAAGTTTAAATACGAGTAAGATATGCTATTGATTCTATGCTCTTTCATTAATGCAACTTTTCTCTAAAGCATTAGAAACTATACGACATATAATGGAAAATATCAAATCTATGATTTGATTTTATGTTATTTTATTACCAATGAGCTAAGTTAATCCTTCTCATCTAACCCAAACTTAATGAAAAGTATCGTGACTACTCACTTCTTTGTTATCATCTTCAAATTACAAACCCTACTAGATCTAGATGGGCTAAAGTTTAACCTCTGACATCATTTATTAAATTCCAATTGCATTCTAAAAAAATCATTTCAATTTAAGTTTAAACATCTTTTTTGAAGAATAAACCTCAGTTTTAAACATTGCACAAGCATATCTTCCTTGGGCAGTAGAGCTTATCTTTAACAGGGCCATTTGCAGTCTGGTTGGCATGTCTTCTACGGGTATCCGGGGTATAAATGAACCGAGCTTGAACGAACAAGACTATGTTCATGTTCGGTTAAATTTCTAATATTGTGTTCGTGTTCGTTTATTTATTTTTTTGAATGTGTTTGTGTTCGTTTGTTTAGTGTTCACGAACGTATTAGTTTAAGTGTTCACAAATGTGTTCGTGAACGTGTTCATTTCAGTGTTCGTGAACGTGTTCATTTCAGTGTTCACAAACGTGTTCATTTATTCGTTTGTGGACATGTTCGTTTATATATTCAGAAATGTTAACTAAATTAACAATAAATAAATAAAACAAAAGCAACCAAATAAAACTTATATTTCAATGTGAACTTATATAATATCCTTTGCAACAGCAAAAAGTAATATTTAGATACATTCACAAGCATTTTCGTCATATAAACAAGCTTATAAACGAGTTTGTTCGTGAACATAAACGAACCGAACACACACATGTTCATGTTCGCTCGTTTATTAAACGAACATAAATATTTTTATTCATACTTGTTTATTTAGCTTAATAAATGAATGTTATACGAACGGTTCGTCGAACACACTGTTACACCCCTAGGCCCAATATGAGGCGACTCATCTAACTTAGTTTTTTTCATTTATAAAGTTGGGGCTTGAATCTTTGACCTTGTTTAATAATGATTTAACGCCTCATCTTATTAGACTAATTTTTAAATTTCAGTATTAATTTTCGGTAGTCTTTGATTTGGGTCATTGACAAAACTTATTAAATGCAGATTTTTTTCTGGAAAAGTGAATGAAATTGAAAAACAGGGTATCAGCCTACAGGAAAATCAACACATACCAAAAACCTGGAGGATCATCACTGCAACACACAGACCTTACCCACTCAACCACTAAAGCAAACTAAGACTGTTTTTGTTGGGTTCATAAACTTTCATTTTTGTCATTAAATATGAATTGTGGAAGATTGAGTAAAGTAAAAGGAAAATAGAACCTAAAAATAAGCTATGTTTTTAATTACAACCATACTTATATTTCTGTTGGAATTGTACATCTCAAAATGGCATTTGAGGGGGAATTAAAGAATTGATTAAAATTTAATTGATATAATCTTACAACTTACAATAATTTTCCTAATTCCACATAGAACATTAACAAAAAGAATGGGCCTAATAATGAAAACCGATAATTAAACCTTAAGCCGGAAACAAAATCTTCGAACTATAATTGGGTGGGGTGCGCCAGGCCCGAGCAATAGTGCAACGCTTGGGCGACGCGTAAGAGGCCCAGTAGCAAGCTACTGTTGTGGACCCTTCCCCTCAAAAAATAAATTTAATATCGTGTGGGCCATTGGCCCACGTATCAGATATTAAACTGATAAGAACAGATACTACACTTGATCTTAGCCAAAAGGCCGAGAAAGGTATGCTTTGGCTAATAGAAGCCCTCCTCTTTTATAAGCGCCTGCTCGCCTCGGTGCTTTATATCTTCACGATGTGGGACTTTAGGCAATGAATTCAGCAACTTCTTTTTAAGCTGCTTGTTAAAACTAATAGCCAACACCTTTTCTTGCGAATTCACAGCGAACTGGTTTTCACCTTCACAAGGTAAGCTTTTTTCTTTAAAAAAACTCTGCTAATTCAAACAGCCTTTCATCTTGTTTAACTCTCTAAATTAAAACGCTGATCATGCGGAGTTGATACATCCAATAAAAGGAATCCAATCACTCGGAATACTCTCCTCCTCACTTATCAATTCGTTTGATTTGCAATGTTAAGCTTAGTAAAACCAATATATTTTGGGTATCTGCAGGCCTAACACGAGAGAAACCCTGCAATTCCAGGTTGACATAATTACCTGGGGAACATTTGGAAAAATACCCCATTTGGTTCACGTCAGGCAAAATCGCGTCCCACAAGGCGCGAGATCTAAAATCACGTTGTAAACGGAGCGACTTCAATCCGATGTGGATTATATTATCTGGTATTTATTTTTTTTTTAAAATAAATTAAAGTCGCGTTATGTAAGACGCGACTTCCACGAGAATTTCAAACGACTCGTCGCGATAAGGTGAAGTCACGTTGTGTGAGCCGCGATTTCCGCGTTAATAAATTGGAACAGTTGAAAATTTAATTACCGTGATATGGTTATGAAGAAGTCGCGCTGTGTAAGACGCGATTTCTAAAATCGCATTGTACATGACGCGATTTTCATTCAGTAATCGCTCCCCAACCGACGCGATATCCACTATAAATTATCCCCGCCACTCCTTCTATCCCACACCCAAAAAATTAACTCTCTCAAATCTTCTTTCTTGGTTGATTTCTCGTGATTGATATAATCGCGGTATTGATAAGGTTGGATCACAAGCACGTGTTCGATTATCATCGAAGATATGTAAGTTTTACCTCGTTTTATTTTTTATCATTTTATTATATATTGTTAATAGTAGATACGTATTTTTAATATTTTTTATATAGTTTAATTTTTACATATGCTTTTTTAGAATATGGAACGACTTTTGGAGGTTTCTTACAACCGGATGACGACATTACCGGACCTTCTGATAGAACTATACTTAGAGCAGACCAGGTTTTTGCACGCATCCAAAATTGTTGGAGGTGTAAAAATAGACGTTGATTTGGTAAACGCTCTTTTGGAGAGGTGGAGACCGGAAACACACACATACCACATTTCTTGCGGCGAAGTGACGATTACCCTAGAGGATGTGTCCCATATCTTAGGTTTGCTTGTTGATGGAGAGGCTATCAGTGGTCCCGGTTTTGATGCTTGGTTGGACTTATGTTTGAGTGGGCTAGTGGCTGCGTCAGAGCGTTTTTACGGCAGAAAAATACAACTAGCGTGGCTATGGAATAATTTTGATAACGTACCCGTTGACGCGAGTGAAGAAAGTAAAAATAAGTTTTTAGTGAATATTATTAAAATAATAAGTTTTTTAACATATGGTAATATATATATATATATATATATATATATATATATATATATATATTCATATTGTAGGCATATGCTCGCGCTTATATTTTACAGATGATCGGTGGGGTATTGATGTCTGACAAAACCCGGGACAAGGATCACACGATCTGGTTGCATCATTTGTAGAATTTTGAAAAAGCCGGTAAACTGAGCTGGGGATCCGTAGTTTTGGCCACTATGTTTAGGGAGCTGTGCAAGAACACCGATCCTGACAAGTGCCAAATCAGAGGATGTTTGGTGTTGCTCCAGTCCTGGGCGTGGTGGAGAATGTCGTTTTTACGCCCTGAGCTTCTGTAGCCTACTCCACATGTTTTTCCGCTAGCCCGGAGGTAAGGAAAGAGTTGTTAATTTTTTAATAGACGTATTATTATAATTAATTTAAATTATCTTATTATTTTGTAGGTGGACCGCTCCTTTAACCCATGTTGGTGTTGCGAAGGGCCTGGCGGTTATCAGACAAGATATTGATAATTTATTAAAAGATCAGGTAACACTTTGGTGTATTTATTCAAAGCTGGAATTTTATATTTACTATACATAATTCATTTTTTTAATATACGCTTTATATATTCTACAGCTTTTATGGCTGTCGTACTCTCATATAGACTTGCAGCATTGCATTCCGATATTTTCGGTCGAGACGAAGCTTGTTTGGACAACCACTGTACCACTCATCTGGTATGCCACAGTTGAGTGGCATGCGACCGACCGCGTCCTACGACAATTTGGTTGTTTCCAACGTATCCCAACCGAGCCTCTAAATTTGGATGAGTTGCACAAACTCACTAGACAAGGGAAGCTCGAGGTAATAAATATTTATATACTTACCGTATTCTTTTATTAATTCGAACGTTATTCATATCTAAAAAGAATAAATCAACTATTTGATTGTCTTGTAGGTTGATTGGTCGGTGCACCATCAGTCTTATATTGCTCACTAGAGGGACATGCTGAATTAGCGTTCGCAACCCCGGACTGAGTATTGTATATTTGATACGACGGTGAGCGATGATTACGACTAGTGGTTTAGGGCGAATGGGAAGCCGTCTATTTTGACTCTAGAGGAGGTAACGGTCGTGTATCGACGTCAGCAACACAACCGCCCACAGTCTCAGCGTTCGAGGGGGAGAGGAGCACGGAACACCTCCGGTGCTGGCCCTTCCTCCGTAGCACCGCCACCGCCGCCATCAGATGCTACCCCACCACCGATGCGACCACAATTGACTCAAAGTCCAAGTCAAGGTTATTTAACGCCTTCTTCTATGTCAGACCACTTTGCTTAACATTCGGCGATGATGAGTGGTGCCTCTAGCTATCCTACATGATATATGCCATATGTGCCCTACATGTCGTTCCCTCTGATATCAGCCGCATTTGGAACCGAGATTGTCCAACAAACGCCACCACATTCGATTTTCTACCTAAGTGGGCCCGGTGGAATGAGCGGTACTACAACTGCTGTAACTGTGGATGGTGATGATGGTGGTGATGATGGTGACGACGCTCAACCACGACGCAATCCGGAGCAACATTGTCGTGCACCGTCTTGTGGTACCGGTGGACATAGGCGCCATTATATTTTTGTAGTTGTTTATTTTATTTGAAAATATTAAACTTGATATTTTTTGTTTTTTAATTAGTATATATTTTTGTTTAATCATGATTTGTATTTTATTTGGGTTTGTACAATTAATTAGTAAATGTTTTTAAATTTACGTTTTTTATTCTTTAATTAGTTTATATTTTATTCGATTGTCGTGAAAAACAGTACGAAATAGTTAACATCTAATGAACATAGATATGCAACTACAAATAAAAACAAATCACAATATTCGGAAAATAAATTTTCGAATAAATTTTTGCAAAAACGTCACTGGGAAAAGACGCGTTCTATAAGACCCGATTTACTTGACACGTCAGGAATCCTGGTAAATTCGCGTTCTGTACGACGCGATTTTCATGCTATATATGCCCTCCCTCCTTTACGAACCTTACTGGCAAACTCACACTTGTATTGTGAGTTATGGGTATATGCAGTTGTGGCAGGATACTAATGTTGTGGTGCGATGTTTGTACCGTGCGTTTGTTGAAGATGATCGACAAATCACAATATCCGGAAACGCATGGTTGGGTGCCACGCAAATGATCGGTACCATGAATTCACAATAACTGGAACTTTATCTGTCTTGTCCAGGGTTACAGCTTTGGGGGGTGCCGGTTACATTTTATAGCACGGGTCAAATCTACTACCATTGTCAGTATTTTCAAAGCTATGTTAAGACCCGCGCATGTAACATTGTTGTTGACAACTCTCGTTTGCCATTTATCTACAGCAACGACACATCTCTTGCTGGGCATACAAATGGGACAAACTATTGCACTTCTCATCTATATCAATTCATATGTAAATTATTTTAGTCTGCATATTTAGGGGTACAATTAACTACATGTTTAGGGGTACAAATATAATTTATATATGTAATTTGAATGTAATATTTTACATGTATCAATGCATGTCTTCTATTAAGAATAATAATTTACAATTTACCACGTGTTTAGGGGTACAAATTACAATTTTTTCAATGCATGTCTTCAAGCTCAGTGGTTGGGTCTTTGCCTCCGGTTGCATGCGGGGTTCTAGCCTCGAACGAATGATTAAGACCCGGTGCTTGTCTTGAATCTTGGAGGTTTATTGGTTATTGTCACTTGCCTACCATTCAAAAAGACCTCAAATTTCCAAATATTGTGATTTGTTGTTGTCGATCCCTGTGAACAAAAATACCGAATACTTAACATCTACTCAACATATAGATGCAACTACAAATATCGACAAATCACAATATCAAGAAAATTAGTTTGGTAATAAATTTTCCAGATACCTGATTTGTTGGAATTAGTAGTTACAATCGAAAACTTCAAGCACTACTATGCAGTTATTTCTCTTCGACTGGGTGGTGTGGGATTGGATCGACCGGAAAGGTATTTATAGTCGCAAAAGTCGTGTTCTGTACGACGTGACATACCTGACACGTCAGGAATCCTGGCAAAGTCATGTGCTAATAAGACACGACTTTCATGACTCGTCAGGAATCCTACTAAAGTCGAGTTCTATAAGACGCGACTTTCCTGAGACACGTCAGATTCCTAGTAAAGTCGCATATAGCCCTCTTTACGAACGTTGGTGAATATTTTCACTTGTATTATGATTTGTGGGTATATGTATTTAAATGATTATTAGATGAATTTGGTAGGATACCATTTGTGGTACGATATGTGTATCGTCTGTGTTTGTTAAAGATGATTGACAAATCACAATATTCGTAAACGCATTTGAATATCATATTTGAATATTTCTTTTTACAATTAAAATCAGATTTAAATATTCATTTTTTTACAATTGAAAGGATTTAAGTACTTCTTTACAATTGAAATGATAAAATCGCATTTGCAACCAACTAACATTTATTAAAGAAGCTAAAACTTGTTATGACGGTGATGATCATCATGAAGGTGATGCTAATGATCGGTCTTCGTGAATCTTGCCTTGCACCGGATACCTGTCTTGAATCTTAGAGGTCTATTGGATATTGTCACTTGCCTTCCATTCAAAAAGACCTCAAATTTCTCGATATTGTGATTTATTGTTGTTGTCACTTGTTGTTCCTGTCTAGGGTAGCATTACATGGCGGTGGTGTGTTTTTCTTAGTCAAGAAGATGATCCAGCGGCTCATGGTGGATCAATGACCGGCAAATCATAATATCAGGAAACGCGTGGTGGTGTGCCACGAAAGTGATCGGTACCACGAAATCATGGCGGGTGCAACTTGAGGTGTCCTGTCTAGGGTTTTCTCTGGGTGCGCATGCCAATTACATTTTATAATGTGGGTCAAAGCTTCTACCATTTCTAGTGTTTTCAAAGCAATGTTAAGACCCCCGCATGTAACGGTGTTGGTGACATTTGTATCGTGGAAGAACACTGATGTTTTTGAAGCTATGTTAAGACCCTCTAATGTAGGGGTACAATTGTTTTTAACATACGAAAAATAAATATAAAATTTACATATGTAATTCATATGTAATATTTTACGTGCTTCAATGCTTGTCTTCTATAAAAACAATAATTTGAAAAAACACTGGTTCATTTATATTGGTTCATTTACACCCTATAAATAGACCTCATGCCTCAAAAACTCACTCTTTCATTTACTTTTATTGTAATGGCTGCAAACGTAGATGATTTACCATCTATTGGGAGTCGCTCCTGTGATGTTGATGTCGATACTGATGTTGAACTAGAAGTTGGAATGATATTCAGTACGAAGAAAATGACAAAAGATGCAATTAAAAACTACAACATATGTCGATTAGTTCATTCGATAGTGAAGAAAACGACTGTGGACAACTATATCGCAGAATGTGTCGAAAAGGGCAACGCCTGTAACTGGAGGATTCATGTATCACGAACAAAGAGGCTGAACAACGTTTGGCAGATAACAAGATACGACAGACCTAATACATGCCAGTTGTTCCAATGTAATTGACATGTAATATGTCTGTGTTTGTTAATTACATATTTTGTGATTGTTAACTGTTTGAAAATCGAAGCGATTAAGATGTAGGAAATAATATTTACGATAATTATATTAACGAAAAGTAGTACTAGATTGTTAATTGAAAGAAGTACACAAGCATTAAATTACTAAGCATACTTAAATCTACGCGAACGAAACATTTTCGTTGCCCTCGTAGTTGGTACTTATGTTAGAAGTTAAGTTTAGCTCCTCAATTTTTTGTTCCTTCTCCTGCCGTCTCCTATAATTTTGTGTAAATACTGCGTCCTCGTCTTCAAGCTTAAGTACTATTGATGAACTGGAGCCGTCATCAAACATTACACTAAGCTCGATGTTCGTACCCCCGGCACGTTTGTATGCCCGAAACATCTTGCGCATATGATTGGATAGTGTTAGCATGTAGTGGTCTTATGAGCTGAGCTCATTCATTGGAACTTTGGCACGCAACGCAGAAATTTTGAAGCTTGTAGACTCCTTAACTTTTATTGAAATCAACTCAAACAATTCATCTCTTGTGCTTTTCTCATTGAAAGAAGTGTAGAAGTAGGTTCAACGAAGGAAAATAGTTGTAGAAAAATTCGCCACAATTTGTATTTTATGAGTGCTTTAACAACGAATTTTTTGTAGAAATTGTTTGAGTGGTGTAAATATTTTGTAACTCTGGTATAACATATATAGGGTTGAGCAATGTCGAAATAATTTGTCAAAGTCGCGTTCGACAGGACGTGATTTTCCATGCGGAGAGGGAAATCGCGTTTTACAGGACGCGATTTAAGACATTATTCAAAGAAGTCGCGTTCCACGGGCCGCGATTTTGCCTACCATGTCAGGCACCCAGCAAAAGGGTAGAACAATGTCGAAATAATTTGTTAAAGTCGTGTATATGATGCTAAAATTGGCACCTTTTAAAGAATCTTCATAGAACGTTAATAATATAAATAAAATTTACATATTATTTCTGACTCCAATAAAATCACTATCATCAGAAAACATTACATAAAGCTCAAGCTCAAGGGTCCACCCTGAACAAAACTGTTGGTGAGATTCCACCATCATTTCCACATCAGCGTCGTCCATAATGTGGAATAATGAGTATGTTAATGGTTCTAACGACGTCGACATTCTGTACTTCAATGATTATATCTTTTGGATAGGACTATGTGGAACATGTTTCTTCACTTCATTCATCAACTTCTTATACGATAAGTTGTATGGCAGCGGAAGCAATATAGTATTTGAGGACTGAAAAACGACGCCGATAGATGCATAATCGATTATCTGACCATTGTAGTATACCAAAGCTGTAATAGTTTCTCGTCTCGACATATTATATCGATCGAAGTCCTTACAAAGTAAATTCCAACCTTCCCGGTGTATATATATATACTGAAGAAGTCACGTTCTATAAAACACAATTTCTCATGACACAACTCACGTTTTATACGACGCGATTTCTCATGACACGTCAGGAATCTGCAAAGCTGGCTGATGAGTAGCTAGCTTAGTTGTCGTTTTATTCTTAATTGTGTTTAAATTGATGATTTGTGGATCTTAATTGTGGGATATTTTGTGTTTTCTCATGAAGGACTTGGTGGATGCAGAACATACATAAAAAGGCCGGGAACTGCAGAAAATCCGAACTCGTGGCTGAGATGTTGGGCATGAACTGGGGTATGAATGCTGACTGAACGCCACGTCAACACCTTCTAGAAGCCGGCGTTAGTAGCATGATAACTTATCAGCCGCATGTCAACTTGCTTATCAGCGAGATTTAAATTTTAAACTTTATCATTGTCTTATGTAATTAATTTGAATTATTTTAGAATTTATCTTTATCACTTTGGAGTGATTTTTAGGGTTTTAGACTACTATAAATATCCCACTTTGGGGTGAAACTCATCATGGAATTCACTTTTGTTCTTCATTTATCATGAGCTTAAATATATCTCTTTTCTTTTACCTTTATTGGATTTTATTTTTCTTTTCCTTTATTAAAACTGAGTATGGTTTCTTCACCAACCATGCTTAGCTAAATTTCCCTTAGCAAAAAGCAACGCCAAACCCGACTTACCTCGTGAGATTAGAAGAGTTCTTCATTCCTACAACATTTCTTTTTTCGATTCTCTGTAAAATTAGTTAGGCAATCAACCTAACCTTTTGATATCTCAATTATTTCATTCCGAAGGCGTCGTCGGATTAGAAGTGGTTCAGATCCACCGTTGGGGACGAGAATAGGCTTGTAGCAAATTCAACTCCCTAAGAACAAACTCAGTGGCGGTCCACTAAGGGGAATCAAAATCGGAAACGATTCTCGTCGAGACAACTATCTGAGCATGAGCTTCTCCAACACTAATGCAGACTTGTGTTAGCATCGATGGCCGTAGCTAATCAACTTAGCACTTGATTTCAAGGATTGTCCTGGGAATTGAGTTTACTGTAGAGAAGCAAGTTACAAGGGTTGAGCCTTGTAGACTGTAACCGACAAGAAGGTTGAAGCAAAATCCATTTTCGTGATCGAGAAGAGTTGTGGCAAAGAGAAGCTTGAGGCTAATTCATTCTATAATTTATTTCAATATTCTTTTCGCTTTTATTATACTTCCATTACTCGAATTAGTTTATTAAACTCCAATTTTTATTATTTGCAGGTTTCTTGATCTAAGTCAAAACGAATAGGTGTTGGAACTCCTTAGTCCATGTGGATCGACCCTTACTCTCGATATATTATTTTTAATTATTTATTTGAGTTTAAGGATTTATTTTGACGCAAGTAACGACGCGTGCCAAAATTGGCGTCGTTGCCGAGGACTACGGCAAAGTTACTAATATCGTTCTTTATTGATTTATGACCATGAGTAATCCTGGAGAACAAGTTGATTACGTCCTAGAAATCGAAGCACTAGCCCGAAAGTTGCACGCACAAACACTTCGAAAAAAGAAGAACAAACAACGCCAACAAAGACTTGAACGCGATCTAGAGATCACATCCGAAGCGGTCGAATTTCGATCATACCAACGAAGAACTGGATTCGATAGGAGACGGAGATCAAACTATTTTCCAGCTAAATGCGGCACCCGATGGAAAACAGCCGATGTGCATTACCTTCCCGAATGGCACAACACCATTCGTGCTAAAAACGGGTTTGATTCACCTTTTACCTACTTTCCACGGCCTGCCGAACGAAAATCCGCATAAACATTTGAAGGAATTTCACATGGTTTGTCTAAGCATAAAACCTCAGGGAGTATTCGATGACCAAATTAAACTTAGAGCTTTTCAATTTTCTTTAGCAGATATCGCAAAGGATTGGTTATTTGATTTACCTCCCAACTCTGTTATAGCTTGGACTGATATGGCTAAAATCTTTCTTGACATGTTCTTCCCTGCGACAAAAGCGAGCGAAATGAGGCGCAGTATCCTGAGCATTCAACAAAAGGATATCGAATCCTTATATAAATACTTGAGCGTTTTAAAAAGTTGTGCGCAAATTGTCCACAACATGGATTTTTGGAACAAACCCCGCTCCAGTATTTTTATGAAGGATTGACGCCCATGGATATGAAAGTAGTAGATGCAGCAAGCGGCGAGGCTCTAGTCAATATGACTCCAACAGCGGCAAAAACGTTAATATCAACTATGGCTGCCAACTCGCAAAGGTTTAATCAATCTAGTGAACCATCTCGAAGGGTTCGCGAGGTAAGTACAGTTTCTTTGGAAAATAAAATTGATAAATTAGCTGAAATAGTGCAATCTATTATTACAGATAAAAAAGAACAAATAGACTTTGTGGAATCTGTACTAGTCCATAACATCCGACAGACTGTTGTTCGATGATTCAGAAAGATGATATCGCTCAAGCCAATGCCATCTGTAATACGTATAACCCGGGATGGAAAAATCATCCGAATTTCAATTATGCGCAAAACCAGAGACCAAATCAAGCTTATCAACCAACTGCACCACAATAATATCAACCACAGAAGCCATCGTTGGAGTCAATTGTTGAAAGGTTAGCGCTAGCCCAAGAAAAGTTTAAACTAAAGACCGAAGCACACTTTGAAGCAATTGACAAATAGATAAGTCAACTGACATTAGCAGTAAGTCGTTTAGAATCCAAAAGGAAATTACCTTCTCAAACGGAGCCCAATCCGAGAGAGAATGTGAACGTCATCACTCTACGAAGCGGTACCATTATCGAACCAAAAGCCACGGAGGAAGGCGTTCAAAAGAAGGGTAAAGAGAAATCACCATCTTCCATTGAGAAAGGTATATCTAATCCACCTTCTGCACCATCTCCCTATGCTACTTCACCCCCTTTTCCTTCAAGGTTGGTTAAACATGACAAACAAGCTGAAGAGAGGGAGATCCTAAATGTGTTTCAAAAAGTGGAAATCAATATCCCACTCCTCGACGTAATCCGAAAAATCCCAATGTATGCTAAATTTTTGAAAGATTTATGTACTAACAAACGTCGTCTTATAGGAGTTGAAAAGGTTAATCTAGGAGAACATGTATCGTCAGTTTTTCAGTGAAGGTTACCGCCAAAATTGAAGGACCAAGGTATATTTGTCATTCCTTGCAAAATCGGTAAAATGGGTATTAAACGAGCAATGTGTGATTTAGGGGCCTCTATTAATGTTATGCCCCTTTCATTTTATAACTCACTTTCTGCTGAGCCTTTGAAGGATACGAAAGTAACCATACAACTGGCAGACAGACCCATAATTTACCCGGAAGGATTGCTAGAGAATGTCCTGGTAAAGGTAAATGATTTAATCTTTCCGGTAGATTTCTATATCATAGACATGGAAAACGATCGGACTAATAATTCTCCCAGAATCCTTCTTGTTCGTCCACTTTTAAGTACTGCAAATAAGAAAATCGATGTGAGAAGCGAGATCTTTACAATGGAGTTCGATGGCGAGGTGGTAAAATTTGATGTATACAAAGCAATGCGACACCCAGATAATGTTGCTAGTACTAATTGTATCGATGTCATTGAACCTGCCGCTGAAGAGTTTATAGAATCTAACATATCTGATAATTTATGTAGGAAATTGGAAGGCCACGACGAAAAAATTAGGGAGTTGGAAAATATTTCATTTGTCAATTCTGATCTACACTTAACTCCTTCAAAAATTAAAAATTTCCCTTCCGTTTTGCAGGCACCAAATATCGAGTTAAAATTTCCGCTAGATAATTTGAAGTGCAAATTTTTGAGTAAAAGAGATATCTTGTCGGTAATTATTTTAGACAAGTTTTCAAGGCTGAAAATGTTCGAAGAAATTATCAAATCTACAAGTACAAAACGAATGAACTCCATAATTGTAAAATTCCTCTTAAGGAAATTCTCAGTTGGACAAAGCGCAAGAAGTGGAAAAAGTATTTGCCGCAGTGCCTATAGTCTGAACCAGGTCATCGAGCTAAACGACGTTAAATAAAGCGCTAAATGGGAGGCAACCCATTTTATTTTTCATCTGCTAAGTTATTATTATTATTATTCGTTTTATTTTATTTTATTTTTAAATTTTTGTTTTAATTTATTTTATTTTTCGGGAACCCAAGTTTTTTTGAATCAAGCGTCAAACTGCGAAATCACAAACCTCGATAATTCCAGCTGATATACTTGAACTCGCCACACCATTCCTTGTTCTCATCTCCTTCACGTTTGACAACCATCAGCTGCCACCATCATGGTCCGGATTAGAGAGCAAGCTTGTCGTCTCACCAACCGGCCGGAGCCCCTTGTCTTAGGAGGGCGTTGTCGCATGCTCCCGCCAGACTTCGTGGCCGTAACTAGTTTAGGGAGTTTCCTCATTCCCCCTCTTTCATTTTTATTTGCATAATGGGACATCATGCTTAAAGTAAGGGGGAGTGGGTATCCATGCCAAATTCTCATAATTGCGTATTCGATTACTTGTTCTCTTGTTCTTGATTTTATTTAAATTTAAGTTACTTTTTAATTTCCTTTGTTTCACCTAGTCCCTTTGTTTCTGTATGACTTTCGTATTTTTCTTGTTAGAAACTTTATGTTGCATAATAGATTATGGCATGCTTGGAATTTTTCTTATAACCCTTGTCAAGACATTCCTTACTTCGGTAATTGACATGATGCTTACCTATGTACACAAGACAATTCATTAGAGTTTTTTTAGCCTAATGAGCATGCATACTTATTTTTGCTCTTTGTTTCTTTGAGTGTGCCTAGCTAATTAGTTGCATTCTAGAACTTGTGGTTTAAATACTTTTCGAGATTACATTTTTTGAGTATGATGCTTATATGTGATAAAGGCACTGGGATAAAACCCCATTCTCTTCCCAAAAAATAGCCTACCATTTTGTATATTTATCCCTTAGATAGCCAATTTTGAGCCTGGGCCTTTTTCTTGCTTCACCGTATTTTTACCCTAAACCATTTCTTTTATTTTTCACTATTTTTGTCACCCTTTTCAAGACAAAATTGTCTAAAAAAACAGATTCGAATTAACACTGCAGAAAAAAAGCAGTTTCGAACAGTGCAGTCCAACAGTGCAAAAAAATGCACTGTAGAAAAAAAATAAATGCAGAAAATGGTTCGAATATGCTGTAGAAAAAAACTGAAGAAAATATAGTGCATAATTTATTCGAATCTGCACAACAAAAAAATAGTTTCGAATAAGAATTTGGGAAGATTTTTGTCTTGAATTTTAACCCCTATTTTTCGGCCTTTATCCTACCCGAACCTTACCCCCGTTACAACCCTTTTAAGACCTATTGATTTTTGCATCACATTCATACTTAGTTGTGGAGATTAGATTTAACCACAAGCCTATGGTAATGGTCTAATTAGTTTTGGCTCGAGTGATTTTTTTCTACCCTTAAACACTTTGAGTGATATGAGTGATTCCTTGTGAGGGTACTTGGTATGCATCATTGTTGTTAACATGATATTGGAATGTCATTTTTGCTTAAATTATTTCCAAGTCTTGCTATTTCTCTTTTGCTCATTTATATTCTTTCATGTTTAGATACTTAGTCGTACCGGAAACCTTGAGACTTCGTGAAATTAAGAATGAGAACTTGAGCTTAGATTTGTTTAATTTTGAGATACTTGAGGACAAACATCAGATAAGTGAGGGGGAATTTGATGAGTAGTTAGTTTAGTTCTCGTTTTATTCCTAATTGTGCTTAAATTGATGATGTGTGGATCTTAATTGTGGGATATTTCGTGTTTTCTTATGAAGGGCTTGGTGGATGCAGAACAAACAGGAAAAGGATGGGAACTGCAAAAAATCTAGACTCGTGGCTGGGATGTTGGCCATGAATGTTGACTGGACGCCACGTCAGCACCTTCTAGAAGCCGACGTCAGCAGCGTGATAACTTATCAGCCGCATATCAACTTGCTTATCAGCGGGATTTAAATTTTAAATTTTATCATTATCTTATGTAATTAATTTGAATTGTTTTAGAATTTATCTTTATCACTTTGGAGTGATTTTTAGGGTTTTAGACTACTATAAATACCCCACTTTGGGGGTGATACTCATCATGAAATTCACTCTTGTTCTTCATTTATCTTGAGCTTAAATATATCTCTTTTCTTTTACCTTTATTGGTTTTTATTTTCTTTTCCCTTTATTAAAACTGGGTATGGTTTCTTCACCAACCATGCTTAGCTAAATTTCCCTTAGCCAAAAGCAATTCCAAACCCGACTTACCTCATGAGATTAGAAGAGTTCTTCATTCCTACAACATTTTTTTTCGACTCTCTGTAAAATTGACTAGGCAATCAGCCTAACCTTTTTGGCATCTCAATTATTTCATTCTGAAGGCGTTGTCGGATTAGAAGTGGTTCAGATCCACCGTTGGGACGAGAATAGGCTTGTAGCAAAGTCAACTCTCTAAGAACAAACTTAGTGGCGGTCCACTAAGAGGAATCAAAATCAGAAACAATTTTTGTCGAGACAACTATCCGAGCACGGGCTTCTCAAGCACTAATGCAGACTTTTGTTAGCATCGATGGTCGTAGCTAATCAAATTAGCACTTGATTTTAAGGATTGCCCTGGGAATTGAGTTTACCGTAGAGAAGCAAGTTACAAGGGTTGGGCCTTGTAGACTGTAACCGGCAAGAAGGTTGAAGCAAAATCCATTTTCGTGATCGAGAAGAGTTGTGGCAAAGCGAATCTTAAGGCTAATTCATTCCATAATTTATTTCAATATTTCTTTTCGCTTTTATTATACTTCCATTACTCAAATTAGTTTATTAAACCCCCATTTTTATTATTTGCAGGTTTCTTGGTCTAAGTCAAAACGAATAGGTGTTGGAACTCCCTAGTCCCTTTGGATTGACCCTTACTCTCGCTATATTATTTTTAATTATTTATTTGAGTTTAAGGATTTATTTTGACGCAAGTAACGACACGTGACACTGGCACAATTTGAGTTACGCTTTGTCTCTGCTCAAACGTCACGTCACCTCCCATTTCGTATACTGAAAAGTCGGGTTGTATAAAACGTGAGTTATCAGAGGTATCGAAAAGCTAGTAAAACTCACCTTTTATAAAACGCGATTTTCCCTTACACAGTACGTATAATACAAAGCTGACACAACTCGCGTTTTATACGATGCGATTTCTCCTGACACGTCGGGAATCTGCAAACCTGGCACAACTCGCGTTTGTATGATGCGAGTTACGCTTTGTCTCTACTCACACGTCACGTCACCTCTCATTTTCTTAAATAGGAGGAAATTTTTTTTAAAAGGCAACAAACTTGTTTCTGCCAAACGTTCAAAGCATTTCATCTGCGAAGAAGAAGCATTGCTTCGTTTTTTCAACAATGCCACAAAAAGTTGATGCTCTAGTTCACTACGATGGTGAGATGATCCCAGATGCCAAAATCGGTCATATTCCAGTCCCCAACAAAGTTATGCTGTAGATTTCGAACGGAGTAACGTATGAAAGGCTGAAGCGAACGCTAAAGAGGAAGATTCCACATGCTTCCGGGAGGGAGTTACAATCAGTGAGGTATCGAATACCTTCATCGATAGATCCCCTTTATTTTACAATATTCGATGTCAAATACGACGAAGATATGCAAATGATGATCGACACCCATACGCAGTATTCAATAGGATGGCCCCTAGAGCTCTTTGTTACGTTTTCAGAACGAAACGTCGAATTCCAAACCGTTGTTCCAAATTGGATGCATGCAAATCTTGAATTCGACCCAAATGCTAATAGTCCAACATCGAGTTTGCGACAAGACTTCAACTTACTAAGTGCAAGCAATGACCAGGCTTCCTCTTCTTCTGGCTCGAGGCCAAGGCATTCTTCTGTAGCCACGTTCGACATTGACCTGAATATGCCGCCAACCCAGCACTCAACATACAAACCATACAGTGCCGGTGTAGGGCCGTCATCATCTACTAGGTCGTCCCACCATGAAGAGTTTAACCCATTCGATCACTTCTCTTTCGAACGCAAACGTAGATGATTTCTCATACGGACGCCACTCAACTTATATCACCAGTCAGACAAACGTAGATGATTTCTCATACGGGCGACACTCAACTTATATCCCGGGTGTAGGGCCATCATCATTTATGGGACCGTCCTACCATGAAGAGTTTTACTAGTTTGACTACTTCTGTTCTAGACGTTACTCAACTTATATCCCCAGTGAGACAAACACAATTGATTTCTCATCGATGGGGAGACATTCATGCGTTGCTGATGTCGACCAAGATATTGGACATAGGGCTCCTAATCGGGTTCTGGTTGTAGAACCTAACAGGGTACATATTGCAGATGAATCAAAACTATACAATTTTAAAGGGGATGAGGAACCAGATGAACCAGATGACCTTGATGAGCTCATGAATGCCGAGGATGATGCGCCCAATGTCGCGGAGGATATTGCAGAGGACGAACCTGTAGACGTTGTTGCCCCAGGCAGTTTTACTGGAACTGGAACTCACACAACCTTAGCATATTATGATCCATCATCCCACTTCACAACAGTAGATATGAAAGGATTCTACGTTACAGAATTTCCAGAATACCCACAGTTGGACCAGTGGAACGAATATAATAATGGTGAACTGCATGTTGGGATGGTCTTTATGACTAAAAAACTTGCGGAGGCTGTCATCAAGCATTACAACATACGCAACTCAGTTACGTCCATCGTGCATAAAACTGAAGTGGACAAATATATTGATGAATGCCCCCACAAGAATTCTGGATGTAAATGGAGGGTCCGTGTATCACGTTTGAAGAGGATGAACAACCTCTGGCAGATAACAAAATACGAAGGACCCCATACATGCACAGTGGGAAGCCTGAATCAAGGCCATCCTAACTTGGATGTGCACGTGCTCTCTGAGCATATTTGTCCACTCGTGAAAGCAAATCCACGCGTATCTGTACAGGTATGTATAGGATCGATCCTTGTATGTTACAAGCACGTTGTTAGTTACGATAAAGCGTGGTATGCAAGATATCTTGCCATCCAACAACTGTATGGGCAGTATGAGGAATCCTGCAATGAGTTGCGAACGTGGCTCAACTGTATGATGAAATACAACCTATGAATTGTTGTTGAACTTGAGACAATGCCAAGATACGAAAAGGATCGTGTCGTACCCGGGGAGCGCGAATTTTTTCGCTTATTTTGGACATTTCCACAATGCGTTAAAGTATTCTGCCACTGCAAGCCGATGCTGCAGATCGACGGTACATTCTTGTACGGCAAATACACCCATATCTTACTAGTGGCAGTTGCACAAGATGACAACATAAAATGCATTATGGTAGCGTTCTCCATTGTTGAAAAGGAAGATATCCCATCGTGGACGTTTTTCCTTACCAACCTGCGAACCCATGTCTTTCGCCGGGTACTACAGGCAAGACCTGACAAAATATGTATTATTTCAGACAGAGGCGCAGGGATCTGGGGATCAATCCAACGTTTGGGACAGTCTTGGGAACCTCTATATATTCATCATCGGTACTTTCTGCGGCACATTGCTGCAAATTACTATAAGAAGTATAAAAACAATGATGAGCGTATAATGGTTCTTCGCATGGGTACGCCTTTCACTCTCAAAATTATAAATTACATTGCCAATTATTATTAATTCTCGTTAATTATTCTGTCTTCTATTGAATAGGCAACGCACACCGAGTAGAGCAGGTCGAGGAGCTGCTACAAGAGTTGAGAGATAGAAATCAATTTGGATATGATTATCTTCTTGATATCCTGAGGGAGAATGGTTGCGATGTTATGATGGGGGTCGTTGATATGGTCACATGACAACGAACTTGGATGAGACGATCAATTCATCTCTGAAGGGAACACGTCATTTACCTATCACGTCAGTTGTGAAGGCAACATATTATCGATTGGCTACCCTTTTGCAACCCTCGGAAAACAAGCTATGAACTGGATGACAGGTGGCCACAGGTTCCATCCAGATCTCCAACAAAAATTTTAGATATATCGTGCGCAACCAAACGCGATGGGTACCACATGCTTCTCACGTCACCAACATAAGTTTATGCTTACTGAATTTTCACAACCACTTTGTAGAACTAATGTTTTGATATAAAATTGAAAAAAATTGGACTAATTTGAAAAGAATTTAAAACATGTCCTTAAGTCCAAACAATTTGAAAATATGTTTGAGACATTTAAAAAGGTTTTTGGCAAGTTTTTCATGCTTTAAAATAGCCAAACTTGAATTTTTTGGTTGCCCGTACCGATACGGTGTAACCCGTGTCGATACCTTTTTGCCCAAGTTTGGTCACTGCCAAAACCCGTATCGAAACAAGCTTTGTAGTTTCGATACGATGAGGGATCGTTTCGATACGCCTGGTAAGCGTACCGATCCCTATTTAACAACCCCAACGGCTAGTTTCCCAACGGTCTTTTAAATGCCATACCGTCCGATACGCCCTCAAGCGTATCGATACGCCTAGGCTGGCAAGAGCCCAACAGCTAGTTTCTGATGAAAGTCTCATCGATACGGGTTCACGCGTATCGATACGCAAGGCTGTAGAATAACATTAAAGATGGGAAATAAAGTCTCCAACGGCTCCAATTCAACCCCAACGGCTAGTAACAGCTACAAACTCTTTAAGGAGTATAAAAGGTACCTCCAAGCATCAAGTAATGGTTAATGCTTCAATTGTCAAACAACAAATGATCAAGAAATTGTTTTAGTGCTTATTTTTCATTTCGTTGTATAGACAAACACTAGTGAGCCAAAATTGTTAAATTTTCTCAAGTGTTTTAGGTTTTGGGTGAGAGCTTAATTGTGCAAACAAACACCTATTAGAGGGATTTGTGTTTTCTTATCTTTTCTCTTGTAAAGAGGGTTTGATCAAGGCTTTGTGTAGAAAGCTTGATCGGTGTATAAGGGTTTTTTCCTAAGCCTAGAAAAGGGGACGAATCAATAGTGGATTGATTGGAAATCCTTAGTGGGACGCTAAGGTAGTGGATGTAGACCTTAGTTAGAAGGTTGAACCACTATAAATCTTTATGTCATTATTCTTTTTAGCTTCCACATCACTTGCACCCAAAATTCCACTTCTCTACCACTTGGCGAGCAAGAACGGTTGAAGGAATCGAGCACCGTAAAACCCAAAAATTGGTATCAAAGCTTGGCTCAATTGAAGAGGGTTAACATCCTATTGAGAAAATCTGGCAAGCTCGATCATCATTTCGAACAACTGGCTCAATGGCGCAATCCATCGACAAACCGCCCTTCTTTGACGAAACTCACTATGCCCATTGGAAGACAAAGATGAAGTTCTTCATTAAGTCAAGAGACTACAAGCTATGGGACATAGTTGAAGATGGTCCGTTCGTGCCTCAACGAAGCAAAGCGGAATTGAGTGCCGAAGATCGTAAGAAGATGAAGCTTAATTGCAAAGCCTTGCACATTCTCTTTTGTGCTTTTGGCCCAACCAACTATGAGAAGATGTCTTCTTGTGAGAGTGCCAAGGAGCTATGGGACAAGCTTGAAGTCACATACGAAGGAACCGATGAAGTAAAGGAGACCAAGATCGGCCTCCTCAACCTTGCGTATGAGAACTTCAAGATGGATCCGGAAGAGAACATCGAGAAGATTTTTTATAGGTTCTCCACTATCAAAAATGGTCTCAAAGGCTATGGAGAAACCATCTTGGAAGAGAAGCTTGTCCGAAAGCTCATCTACTCACTTTCCGAGTCATGTGACTCAAAGAGGATTGCCATCATCGAAGCTAAGAATTTGAAGACCTTAAAGCTTGATGAACTTATGGGGTCACTTCTCATTCATCAAATAATAAAGAAAAACAAAGAAGATGGGAAGAAGAGGGAAGAAATTAGAGCTATGGGGGAGAAGAAGCTCAAAGGCCTTGGCATCAACACAAATGTCATTGCTCTCAAATCCTCCACTTGCCATCATGTAGATTCAAGTGAGGAGGAAAGGAAGATGAAGAGATGGTCTATCTCTACAACAAATTTACCAGGTTCATGAAGAGTGAAATGGAAAAATCCAAGCATGAATCGAGGAAGAAGATGAAGGAATCCCACAAGTCCAACAAGAGGGGATCATCTTCAAAGCAAGCATATGTGGCCACATGGAGCGATGAAAACTCCACCGATGATGAAGTAGCCCACATATGCTTGATGGCCCTTAATAAGGGGGAGGTAACTTCTAACTCATCTATTTCAAATTCATATACATTTGATGAGTTGCAAGATGCCTATGATGATTTACTTTTGGAATTCAAGGCATCATTTTCCAAGAACAAAAAGTTGATTTCAAAAATGAAAAATGAGAATGATTTGCTTTCCAAAACAAATCTTGAACTTGAAGCAAAATTGAAAGATTTTGAACAAAAATGTTTTGATTTACAAAATTTGCTTCTTAAAGTTCAAAAAGAAAAGGATTTGATTTCCAATGAACTTCAAAAGAAAAAGGATTTTGGAAAATCAATTTTTTATGTAAGACAATCTAGTGCCCCTAGACTTGTAAATGGTAAATGTTTTAGAAGTGTTTGGGTCCCAAAAGGACTAACCACTTCAACTAAAAAGGATGAAATTGAAAAATGGATTCCTAAGGGGACTAAATTTTGTGCTACTAACATATATGGATCCAAAGCAATTTGGATACCAAAAATTACTTGATTGTCTTTTGATAGGTGTGATGGAGAGTGATCAACAAGTCAAAAATTGAGGGGGAGCTCCATGCACACAAGGAAGAACACTTGAAGAAGAAAGGCTCCACATCCTCCCTTGGGTTTAAGTGTGGTAAAAATCTAGTTGTTTTTGCTTTCATTTGATTTATTTCTTTTTATTTCAACTAGATGATCATATATGTTGAACTAACATTTTGATGATGCTTTGAGTAAGGGGGCATTTTAAAACCAAAATTCTTAATTTTGTCATTTTGTCATTTTTTAACCTCTATTGTTATTTTGAGCTTAAAAGTATTTTAAATTCTTTTTGATATAACAAAATGGGGGATAAATGGTTTGAAAATTTGAATTTTCAAATGAATAAGGGGGAGCTTTAATTGATTTCAAATCTTTATTCTCTTATTCCAAATTTATTTCACAAAAGGGGAGAAATCTCAAACATTTTTTAAGATTAGTTTTATTATATCAAAAAGGGGAGATTGTAGAACTAATGTTTTGATATAATAATTGAAAAATGTTTTGGACTAATTTGAAAAGAATTTAAAACATGTCATTAAGTCCAAACAACTTGAAAATATGTTTGAGGCATTTAAAAAGGTTTTTGGCAAGTTTTTCATGCTTTAAAATAGCCAAACTTGAATTTTCTGGTTGCCCGTACCGATATGGTGTAACTCATATCGATACCTTTTTGCCCAAGTTTGGTCACTGCCAAAACCCGTATCGAAATAGGGTTTTCCGTTTCGATACGGTGAGGGATCGTTTCGATACGTCTGGTAAGCGTACCGATCCCCATTTAACAACTCCAACGGCTAGTTTCCCAACGGTCTTTTAAATGTCATACCGTACCGATACGCCCTCAAGCGTATCGATACGCCTAGGCTGGCAAGAGCCCAACGGCTAGTTTTTGATGAAGGTCGTACCGATACGGGTCCACGCGTATCGATACGAAAGGTTGCAGAACAGCATTAAAGATGGGAAATAAAGTCTCCAACGGCTCCAATTCAACCCCAACGGCTAGTAACGGCTACAAACTCTTTAAGGGGTATAAAAGGGACCTCCAAGCATCAAGTAATGGTTAATGCTTCAATTGTAAAACAACAAATGATCAAGAAATTGTCTTAGTGCTTATTTGTCATTTCTTTGTATAGACAAACACTAGTGAGCCAAAATTGTTAAATTTGCTCAAGTGTTTTAGGTTTTGGGTGAGAGCTAAATTGTGCAAACAAACACCTATTAGAGGGATTTGTGTTTGCTTATCTTTTCTCTTGTAAAGAGGGTTTGATCAAGGCTTTGGGTAGAAAGCTTGATCGGTGTATAAGGGTTTCCTCCTAAGCCTAGAAAAGGGGGCGAATCAATAGTGGATTGATTGGAAATCCTTAGTGGGAAGCTTGTAGTGGATGTAGACCTTGGTTAGAAGGTTGAACCACTATAAATCTTTGTGTCATTATTCTTTTTAGCTTCCACATCACTTGCACCGAAAATTCTACTTCTCCACCACTTGGCGAGCAAGAACGGTTGAAGGAATCGAACACCGTAAAACCCAACACACTTGAAGGAATTATGCACCACAACTACGTTGTTAATCTACAAGAGCGAACATGTGATTGCGGAGTCTTTTAGACATTCAAGTACCCGTGTGCTCACGTCTTCGCTGCATGTGCATATGTTCATCTCGGCGCAATGACACCCGTTGATCTTGTATACAAACTTGAAAATGTTTTTGAAGTATACCGATCTGAGTTTCCTCCGATCGAAAATGAATGTTATCCTCATGTGGTTCAAAATGAACCTAGGATTTGGCCAAATGAATCCCTACAACACAACAAAAAATGTCGCCCGAAGTCAACTAGGATTCATTGTGTCGAGGATATGGTTCCTCGAGAACCGACCGGCCAACCTAAGTTTTGTGGAAGTTGTAGGAACCCTGAACACGACATCAAAAAATGTCATTTCAAGAGTCGGCCTCGAATCAACTAATTGTAATTTGTAATTCTAATGTTTTAATCCTAAATAACATGTGTTCTCGTACGATTTTAAACATGTGTTCTCGTACTACCACATGAAAGTTATATAACAAAAAAGCCACGAACATACACTAAAACAACAAAATCGACTAAATCATGAATATCGACCCATGTTTCTATTTTATTAACGCAAAGGAATATACCAAAATAGCATTTTTAACACAATTTCTACACTCTTTAGGATGCCTTTTTTACGCGTCAATTTTTGCACCATTGTAAACATGTGTTCCCGTACTACGACGTCAAAGTTAAATAATCAAAAAACATTAAATTCTCATGCAAATCAACCCTAAACAACCCTACCAAGCCATGTTCCCATTTTCTTCAATCAAAGAAATATGGCAAGGTAGTGTTTTTAACGCGATTTAAACACCGTTTCTGATGCTTTATATACGCCGATTTTTACACTGTTTTGAAGAAAAATATCATTACTATGAGATAAAACATTAAAATCATAAAAAAATTATCCCCCAAGAACATGCAAATTAACCCTAAACAACCCTACCGACCCATGTTCCCGTTTTCTTCAATCAAAGAAAGATGGCAATGTAGCGTTTTTAACGTGATTTAAATATCGTTTCTGATGCTTTATATACGTCGATTTTTACACAATTTTGAAGAGAAACATCACTACTACGAGGTAAAACATTAAAATTATAAAACATTATCCCCCAAGAACATGCAAATTAACCCTAAACACCTTTACTAAGCCATGTTCTCATTTTCTTCAATCAAAGAATCATGACAATGTAGCGTTTTTAACGCGGTTTAAACATCGTTTCTGATACTTTATATAGGCCGATTTTTACACCGTTTTGAAGAGAAACATCACTACTATGAGGTAAAACATTAAAATCATGAAAAATTATTCTCCAAGACCATGTAAATTTACCCTAAACAACCCTATTCAGAATTATATAAATAGCAGATTTACGCAAAATTCGTGTTCTGCAAAATGCGACTTCTGCATAGTACTCGATAAATTTGCGACGAGTCGTTTGAAATTCTCGTGAAAGTCGCGTCCTGCAGAACACGACTTCAATTTATTTTTTAAATAAATACCGGATAATATAATCCACATCAGACTGAAGTCGCTCCGTGTACAACGCGATTTTAAATCTCGCGCTTTACAGGATGCAATTTTGCCTGACGTGGGCCAAATGGGAGGTATTTTTTCAAATGTTCCCCTTAGGGGGTATTTTTTCAGATAATTCCCCAAAAGAAAATATCCGGAAAAAATAAGCTATGTTTTTAATTACGTAAAAGGAAAATAGAACCTAAAAAATAAGCTATGTTTTTAATTACAATCATACTTATATTTCTGTTGGAATTGTATGATGTAGAGGCTTTGAAAATCTATTAATTTACATTTTGATTGTGCAATTTTATGTTATGCATAAGTTTAGTTTGAAAAACCCCTAAATCATTGTCTAATCAGAGCCTAAACATCTCGAGCTGTTTAACAAATCGAGAGAAATAGCATTTGAGGGGGAATTAAAAAATTGATTAGAGTTCAATTGATATAATATTACAGCTTACAGTAATTTTCCTAATTCCACCTAGAACATTAACAAAAGAGAATATATAAATGCTTTAAAAAGATGGACCTAATAATGAAAGCCAATAATTAAACCATAAGCCGGAAACAAAATCTTCGAACTATAATTGGGTGGGGTGCGCCAGGCCCAAGCAATAGTGCAACGCTTGAGCGACGCGTAAGAGCCCCAGTAGCAAGCTACTGTTGTGGACCCTTCCCCTCAAAAAATAAATTTAATATCGTGTGGGCCATTGGCCCACGTATCAGATATTAAACTAATAAGAACAGATACTACACTTGATCTTAGCCAAAAGGCCGAGAAAGGTATGCTTTGCCCAATAGAAGCCCTCCTCTTTTATAAGCGCCTGCTCGCCTCGGTGCTTTATATCTTCACGATGTGGGACTTTAGGCAATGAATTCAGCAACTTCTTTTTAAGCTGCTTGTTAAAACTAATAGCCAACACCTTTTCTTGCGAATTCACAGCGAACTGGTTTTCACCTTCACAAGGTAAGCTTTTTTCTTTAAAAAAACTCTGCTAATTCAAACAGCCTTTCATCTTGTTTAACTCTCTAAATTAAAACGATGATCATGCGGAGTTGATACATCCAATAAAAGGAATCCAATCACTCTGAATACTCTCCTCCTCACTTATCAATTCGTTTGATTTGCAATGTATTTTGGGTATCTGCAGGCCTAACACGAGAGAAACCCTGCAATTCCAGGTTGACATAATCACCTGTAAAATCAGTGTGCTGGATACACCTTGTTTATATCCTGTATTTGGATAATTTGTGGTTCTCGAATTCGGGTATGTATATGGTTAGTGGTTACATTACATTTCCAATATAGGTATGTTCAAATTCTATTTTTGTTGAAGCTTTTTCCTAGCTATGCATTTAACACGAGATTTGGACACGAAAACTTTAATAAAATGGAAAGGGGGATTAACACAAGGTTCAGTTACTTTGATTGGCTTACCTATGAGTTTCTAGGCCCTACAGCTCTGAATATAATCTTGTTTTTTGACACAAACCAATGGACTTGATGGATTGCTTTTAATCCAAATACACAGGTTTCTAGATTTCAAACCTAATAAAAGAAGCAAAAGCATGCCTAACTACCTAACTACCAGTCTAACCATATGCAAAACATTGTCAACTACAGATCAATTGTTCTGCAAAACTATCCCCTTTTGATCTTAATACTGCAGAGACAACTGCTCTCCACTTTTTTTTCTCTACCACAAGAATCGGTATTGCAGATGCTAAGTTTCGAACTCCGGATTTGCCATGCATGAACCACGAGAATAAAGCTCGTATCAAAACTTGGAAAATTTCTCATTCGAAAGTAAAACAGAACTTTATACCTAACAACCATACTTAGAACTTGGAAAATACATGAATCCATGAACTTTTGCTAATGGTTACCAAATTATTTGCCAAAGTTACAAAATGCTGATATAAATTACATATACAGTATATTTATTGATACATTCCACATATATTCTTGTTGATCAATAAGAAAAGCTTGGAGTGCAGCAATAAACAGTACTATAAAACAACATGATCTTAAAGAGATGGGTGCTATTAAAATTTCAATGAAGGAACAAAGAAAAGAGAGAAGGAAACGATGATCAAATGAAGGCAAGACCGATCTCCGGTCGTGCATGCCTATGGATGGACAAGAGGCAGACAACAAATGCCGTTGTAATGGAAATAGCAGCTGAACTCACAGCGTCAAAAGTTGAAAAGAACCGCCTCTCTTGCATGCCCCAAAGAGTCTTCACAAGCAGTCCCAAGCCATCAACCACCATTGCCAGCACTACCGCCATCTTCAAAACTGAAACCCAAGAGTACTATAAAACAAAATATATATGCTCAGAATTCAGACACTATCTCTTTCAGCTTTAAAAAGAAAATGGAGACTCGGAAGTGTGGATTGCAAGTGAAGGAAAAGAGGTTGAGTGGTTGAGTCTGCCGTCTTTTATTTTTCTTGGTTTGCTCATTATAAAATAAGGGCAGCTTCATCACTGTATAGTTTTCAAAGATGGCATTTTTGGTGGTAAAGAGCTAAGCCCCGATGCTTCCGCGTTGCTTCCTTTTGTTATTTGTGAAATCAAGTGATTACAAAAGCCTGCATTTTGGAAGCAAATGGTTAATGGATTCAATAAAAGCTTTGGTACAATCAAATTTGCTTAACTAAGTTAATGAATTTGTTTATCTTTTACCTCTTTAGCTTTCATATCTCTTTTGTTATTTAATAAGAAAAAAAGGGCAAAGTTTGCTTTCAACTGTGCAATCTTTAACCTAACTTAGTTTAGACATAGAAACTATATTATTGAAAAAAATAATCACAAACTTCAAATAAATTCTATAAAACGGATCTAGTAGATAATAAAGGTAAAAATCCTCTGCCCCTAATCATGTCCCCTTTTATGTCCTACCCTAAAAATTACTTAAAAATTAAATTCTAAACTTTAACCCTAATTTTCGCATCATAAACCCTAAACCTCACACCCTAAAAATATATCATACCCCTAATTTCCTAAACCCTAACCACAACACATAACCTTAAACCCTAAAGTCTAAACCCTAAACCCACTATTTTAAAGTGGAGTATAAAACAAGGCATGATAAAGAGTCAGACGATTTCCATCCAATAAAAAAATGTTATATATGCACCAATTCAACCTGTTGTTGGATTCTTAGGCAGGCATATCAAGGTAAGCAAATTGAGCACCTTCCTTTTCTTTGTCCTATTGAATGCCATTTGTTTCATGTGTAATCATTGTTGATTCATCAAGGACCCATATATATTATTGCTTTCTATCCTCACTTTAAAGCCAAATTTCTTGGGTAGGGACGATTGTATCTCTACGTGTATTATTTTTCTTGGTAATGTAGCATGAATTAGTGGCGGATTTAAAAAAAAATTGAGGGTGGGCACACATATATTAAGTCTTAACAATATAAAATTTTAGGGTGACACGCTTAATAAAATAGATAACCAGTAAAAGAAATTTAGATTTACAAGGTGGCTACAGTAAAATTTCAAGGTGGACACACTCAATAAAATGAATAACCAGTAAAAAAAAATTAGATTTTAAGGGTGAGCATAACCTACATCCACCACTGGCATGAATAATGGCAATACTCTCAAAGGTAAACTATCCACTGAATTTTCAATCACATGTATTTCTTCATTACGAACTCCAACATAATATAATAACTTAAATTTAAGATTTATATTCGAATGAGTTGTAGCTTTTAGTTCATTGATGAATAATATTAGAATTATTAAATTAAATTAGTTTAACTAAGATTAAAATTTTTAAATTGAAAATAATTCATTTATTTTTTCTTAAAAAACTTTCATTTATTATATAAAAAAGTTTTACAATGTATTAATGGGTCTTAGAAATGAAAATAAAGCCCAATTATTCAAGAAGGCTTTAAAGTGGGCCGTTTTTGTCGATTCAAAAATTCGGTAATTATCGAGCAGGCACAGTAGAATTTCGCGTGTAAAAACGGTCAAAAGTCAAAACCTCCTCCATCATCCCTAATTATACAAAGCGATCCAATTCCCGCTCCCCCAAATCATAAACCCTAGCACCCAACGCTATTGAATCGCCCCAGAGGAGGTCGCGAAGATGGGGAAGAAACAGCACAGCAAGGATCGCATGTTCATAACGAAGACGGAATGGGCAACCGAGTGGGGCGGCGCTAAATCCAAAGAGAATCGTACCCTTTTCAAGCGCCTTCCCTTCTATTGCTGCGCGTATGCCTCTCTTTCGTTCTCGTATTTGCTTGTATCTTTATTAAATTCGTGCTTGTTAACTTCCAAAGTTTTAATTTTAACTTTTTGGTTTTCTCATTCAGTCTTACATTCACGCCCTTTGAGTTGCCTGTATGCACGAAGGATGGCAGCGTCTTCGAATTAATGTCGGTATCTTTTTATTTTCAATTTGACTTATTTTAAACTTTGATACATATATATATATATATATGTATATGTAAGTGTAATTAAGGGCTTATTTATTGTTTTCTGGTGCAGGAATATAATTCCCTATATTAGGAAGTATGGGAAGCATCCGGTTACTGGGGCTCCATTGAAGCAAGATGATCTTATCAATCTTACTTTCCACAAGAATTCTGAAGGTTAGAAATATTTTTTTGAACTAATTCTTATTCTTAATAAGATAAACCAATTGTAGTGCTTGAGCATCATATGATATATTGACCCTGTTTGTTAAAGATGTTTGTTAAAGAGCGATTTGGGCAAAAATTAGAGGTTTGAGGCATAATTAGAGATTTGACCGGTCAAATCCGCTAATATTGTTGTTTGGTGAACAACGGATTGAAAGAGCGGATGGGAATGAAACCGCTAATTTTGAAAAAGCTCCTAATAGTAGCTTTTTGAGATTAGAGGTTTAATATTAGAGTTGTAAAGACTCTTTTATCCTTGCTAATTACCAAAAATCTCTAAATAACCTAAATTAAATATTTTCTCACCTATTTATAAGCTAATCCTATTTATTTTTTCTTTTTATTATCACATATTTATATGTGTATTTAAATTTATTAATTAATTAAATTATATTAAAATAATTATATAAATAATAAATTAATATATAAATCATTCGAATATGTTTAGAAAATTTATATTAAAAAGTAATTTTTATAAATCTAATTAATATTAATTAGATACAAAATATCGATAACTAATAAACTATTCAAACAAGTATTCGATATAATCATGTCCTTATATGTCATTTTGTTTGTTTAAATAATCTAACAGCTATCAGTTATCAGTTAATTTTACCAAACACTTTTATACAATCAGCTAATACAATCCGCTAGTCAAATTAGCTAATGTAATCCGTTATCAGCTATTCGCTAATTGCCAAACAGGGCCATTGCCTCTACAATGTGTCAGTGAAGCATGTTGTGGATTTAGAAGTAAAAAATTTGTAAAGCTCGAATTGAAAAGGTCATACTTATTTGAAATATCGTTCCTACAGAATATATTGTAATGAAGATGTCTTTCCTTGTTTGAATTGTTTGTTTGATATTTAGATTGCATTAATTGCTTTCTAGGTTCTTTTATTTGGTGCATGAGACCACTTATCAATGTATAATCTACAGGTGCTACCGAAATGTTATGACAAAACAAAATTTTTGTCATCTATCCTTGACTCGTTTTAACTTTCTCAATTAGGTACTAGAACTTGAGTGTGTGTCTCTTCTTTTGCCTATGACATGTGAATCTTAGATTTTATACAGTTAACTTGGGTTTGGATTGCATAAACAAAACCATGGGATGGTTGTTGCATGTTATATTTAGGTTATTCTCATTCTCTATGAACTGGTTTTTGAAGAATGTAACTTCTTCCTGATTTTCGAGTTATTTCCTGTTCTTTTATTAGCTTAGATAGTTAATGTCCTGCCAGACTATAGTACACTTCCACTTTGTTTAAGTTTTGAGCTGAAAATTAGGAAGTTGGAATTGGGTTCTGCTAGTTAATGGCCTTGTTCTCAGGGGCGGAGCCGGGAAATTTAGTTTGGGGTGTCGTAATTTAAAATTTCCTCGAAAGAATATTTTTAGGTAGGTGGTAACAAATAACGAGTGTCAATTTCCTTTTAAGGGGTGTCGGTATTCATTTAAAGTTGTGTTAATTTTATTTTAAACATTATTTTATATTAAATTTATAGGGGGGGGGGGGGAATTTCTCCAAACTTTTTGGGGTGTCATGTAACACCCCTTTGGCTAAGGTGGCTCCGCCCATGCTTATTCTTCAGTGTCCCAGTATAATATTTGTAGGTTATGTCAAGACAACCTTCTCCCATTACCATGAAGTTGGTAAAGAAGGGTAGTAGGGGAAAGTACACATAGTAATAAATCCTATATTTGTTGTAGTTTGAAATCATATCTTTGTTAGATCAACTTTAACTAAATGAGAAATGGAATAAATGTTTGAAATTCTCTTTGGCGGTAGTGTAAATAAAGGCTATTAAGTCTCATGTGTAATATATGGAGACCTTGCTATAGCAGTCTGGGTCTTCTTACGTTGTTGTCATTTTAGATTATATTATTGCATTTTGGTAAAAGGCTGTGCATAAACATTGTTCCTCGTTTTTTATGTGTAGTAGTGTATTGGTCTACTGATTGCTTTTCTTTAGATTTTACATTTTTTAGAATTAACTTTATTTTGGATGTCTTTAGTCTTTGCATGTTCGGTTTACTTTTCATGCCTCAAGGATTTTTAATTGTGCATTACTCAATGCAGGAGAGTATCATTGCCCTGTTCTGAACAAAGTTTTTACCGAGTACACACACTTAGTTGCTGTGAAGACTACAGGAAATGTTTTCTGTTATGAGGTATAGTTCATTGCATATTGTCAAGGTTTTCCTCTTATATTAGGTGTGTTAAAGCACTATAGTGTTGTTCCTATTGCAGGCAATTAAAGAATTAAACATCAAGACCAAAAACTGGAAAGAGCTTCTTACAGATGAACCTTTCACTAAGGATGATATAATTACAATTCAGGTACGCAGTACATTTAATTTATATTCTGTTTATCTTTGCTGAACACATTTATTATTTGTTTTTCCAGTTGCACATCATGATTATAAGATGCATCTTGTTTTGCTGCCAATGTTCTGCAGAATCCTAATGCACTTGACAGTAAGGTTACCCTGGATTTTGATCATGTCAAAAATAGTTTGAAGATTGATGATGAAGGTATTGTATTTGTTGCTGTTTTAGCTGTAGTTACTGGTAGGATTTGCTATATCTGCCCCGCCTATTTTATGGTATTGATTTTCCTTTAATCTCTTTGCAGAACTAAAGAAAATGACTTCAGATCCAACTTATAACATAAATGTCGCTGGGGATATCAAGCAGATGCTAGAAGAGCTTGGAACTGACAAAGCAAAGCAAACTGCTCTGCTTGGAGGTGGTGGCAGTAAGGCTCAAAATGAGAGAGCTGCTGCTCTTGCTGCCATTTTAGCTGCCAGATCTCGCATCAAAGAGGATTCTAAGTCAGATGCAAATGAGGAGAGTAAAAGTCAACCTGCATTTAGTATTGTGGATGCTGCATCTGCTTCAGTACATGGAAGAAGTGCTGCAGCAGCAAAAGCTGCATCAAGTGATAAAACTGCTGCTCGGATTGCTATGCACATGGCTGGAGAGAGAGCACCTGTGAATGCTAAGATGGTAAATTCCTTGTTTCTTTTTTTTTTCTTTTGGGCATAACCACTTATCATAAAGCTCCATTTCATCCTAAACTAGTGCCATGTTCATTGTTTGAGTTTCTATCTCATTCTGTGTGTTAGTACTCTTTAGAGACCTTTTTTTGGTGTCAATTTGTTGACTAGACATTCCGGTGATAGTGACATGATGATTCTATAATGAATCAATTGATAGAGGTAAGCTTATGTGAAAATTTGCATATTGATTATCTAGAAAATTGGAAAATGGTAATTCCTTATTGAAGATGTTTGTGAATATTCTCAGTTGGTGTTAACATTGGATTTTTTATCAGGTGAAGAGTCGTTTTACAACTGGTGCTGCTTCACGATCCTTTACTTCTACCAATTATGATCCAGTCACCAAAAATGAATTTGAGTATGTTAAAGTTGAAAAAAATCCTAAAAAGAAAGGTTATGTTCAGCTGCATACAACGCATGGTGATTTGAACATTGAGCTGCACTGTGATATTACTCCGAGGACGTGTGAGAATTTCATCACTCTTTGTGAACGTGGCTATTATAATGGTGTGGCCTTCCATAGAAACATTCGGTATGGTGCTAATTGCTCAGTTCAAATTCTGTCTACTGTTTTTCATCACTTGGCTTAATACTTGACTCATGCTGATGAAGTTACTCTCTGGTTTCTAGGAATTTTATGATTCAAGGTGGTGATCCAACTGGTACTGGGAGAGGAGGTGAATCTATATGGGGAAAGCCTTTTAATGATGAACTTAACTCTAAGTTGCTTCACTCAGGAAGAGGTGTTGTTAGTATGGCTAACAGTGGCCCTCACACAAATGGTTCACAGTTTTTCATCCTATACAAATCTGCAAATCATTTAAACTTCAAGCATACTGTATTTGGTGGAGTTGTTGGTGGCTTGACTACACTATCAACTATGGAGAAGGTTCCTGTGGATGACAATGACAAACCTCTGGTGAGTTTTGATGTTGAGTATTCATTCCATTATTGGTGATTCTCAAGTTTTTATGTTTTTCATCAGCGTGGTTGATTGCTTCATTATACATGCAAGTCTTCCTTTTCTCCATTTATAAATCGCTAGCTATTTTGCTTGATAATCTTACATTTTCTTTTTCTTGTGTTGCATATCTGTTTATGTGGTGTTTGTTGCCGTGCCCCTTTTAATCATGTATGATTTACAACTGAACAACTGTTTGATAGGAGAATCCTGAATGTTCAACTTCTAGTATTTAAATTTTGGTATTGTTCGAAGGATTGGCTTCTGAGATAATTTATGTTCCAAGCCTAATTTTTGTGTTTTCCTGTGTTGCTTGTGCAGGAGGAGATTAAAATAATTAGTGTTACAGTATTTGTAAATCCGTACTCAGAACCTGATGAAGAGGAAGAGAAAGAGAAGAGCAATGGCGAAAAGGCTGCTGAGGATGAAGATAATGTTAGTTTTTTTTGTTTTGTTTTTTTTTTTTTTTGGGGGGGGGGGGGAGGGGGCTGATTCCAAGAATTCTTAATTTTAGTTTTTTGTACAATTCATAATTCCTTCTTTGCAACTGATAATTTTGGGCCATTTCTTTTGAATTTCCAGGATAAGATTGGGTCTTGGTATAGCAATCCAGGTACAGGAATGACAGAAGCCGGAGCTGTTGGCGGCGGTGGTGTTGGAAAGTACTTAAAGGCTAGGAACTCCCAGAGTGAATCTGCTGCCGCTGATACCAATATAACATCAATTTCTGTAACAAAGAAAAGGAAAACCGCTCCCGGAGAATTTAAAGATTTTTCTGCTTGGTAAACCGGTGAGGCACTTCAATGCAGTGCTACCATCAGTATAAACGATACAAAATGTGCTCTGGAGCTTAGAAGCTAGAGGTGCTCAATTTTGAATTTACATTTCAACACTGCTCCGACCAAAATTGCGGGAGCGAGACAGAAAATTCAGATTCAATGCTCCGGTGGATGTGGTGAAATTGTATTTTCAAGGTGGTGAAGGGAAGAATGAAAAACAGCTTTCGTACCTTTTGTAATTTATCCTCTGTAAAATATTGTTGTGAGCTTTGAACTATGGCCATTAGTGTTATGATTTTTTCCCTTTACCTTCCTTTATATTAAACTTCACATCTACTAAATGCACGCATAAAAGTAAGTTTCGTGTTAAAGCCGTATTAAATAATGGAACACACCAGTTATAACCTAATTAAACGAGTCGTTCGTGTTTTCTCAGTCTTTGCTCACAGTTGAGCACGAAGAACAAGAGAAGACGATATGATGATTATTATCTGACCTGAAACTTGGTCGATTACTTGATTTTACATCCTTACCCCCCAGCTGTTGAATTCAGGAGAAAACATGAGAGTTTGATGATTCATTTAGTTGGCGAATGGCGAGGTTTTTGGATGTTCCAGCTGACGCTATCTTCGTCAACATGAGTTGTATGGTGTTGAAAGCCAGAAACACTTTAGAGAATTAATGGCTTATTCCATGTCGCAGGGCAACTAAAACTAGTC
This sequence comes from Hibiscus trionum, assembly GCA_030270665.1. Lineage (NCBI taxonomy): Eukaryota > Viridiplantae > Streptophyta > Magnoliopsida > Malvales > Malvaceae > Hibiscus > Hibiscus trionum. The sequence continues at coordinate 23,286,643 of BSYR01000006.1, read as the reverse complement.
ATTATGGAATGGACCACTTACCAGTTACCAATTGTCCATTTCTAACTTCTGGAAATAAATCATCAACTTTCGGTGAAAGGTTAAACCACATTCGAACCCACCCAATTTGTCGGTGAGTTTGGTCAACCTTTTAAGCTTTGATGTCGTATTCTCCATCGAATCACTTCTGCTTCACAACTATATGCTGGATAAAGAACGAAGGAATTCATATGTATACATTTGGTAAAAGTGATAAAACACCTATGTTTTTCCTTTTCCATTTTCCTTAAAGTCATGTCTCTTTTATAGTTTTATCTTCTTTAGACGTGAGTTCAAACTTTAGTGACGATATTATTGAGAATAGCAACTTTAAACTCTGAACATATACGTGAGACGAACATACATATTATCAAAAAAAAATCAAGAACTATTCTAAACACGGTAAAAATCAAGAGATAAATCTTTAATTGTTCTCATTCTCAAACTTACTTGGGACTCTTTTATATATATTAAATGCAAGTTATTTTGAGTAAGGGGCAATACCTGATACTGGGTGTTTAAATTTATCCGATTTGATTGATCCGATATGACTATCTGACTACTCAAATGTAAATAACCGAATATTTATTTGAATTTTTTTGCCCGGGTCAAAAAATTAAAAATGTTCGGGTATCCAGTTTTTAATTTTTTATTTTATTTTTTAAATATAATTATTATTTAAATAAAATACCCTTATATTCACTATATTCTCAAATTAAACAACCTAATTTTTAAATTCCAATCCCTTAAACACTCGAGCCTAAAAAATATATATGTTTTAAAATTATTTAAATATAATTCATACCCTTATACTGTAATAATTATATATGTATTAGCTAAAAGACATGCAATACTATTACAATATTAGTTGTATATGTATTACACTTATATATATAGGGTTAAGATCAACTTATACACGTTTTTTGGATCATTGGATGGGGGAAATGTATGGTTGAGATTAACTCTGTGTTTTTAATTCCCAAGTGATAATCTTCACATATTTTACTGTTAATCTCATCCATCCGTTTCACTCATCCAACGATCATATATATATATATATATATATATATATATATATATATATGGGTTAGGATCAAGTTACACTATGTAAAGTTCAACTAGTTTTACACTAATTTAAGGCCATTAGATTGATTAAATGAATGGATGAGATTAACTCCTTACTTTTTTTCCCAAGTGATAATCTTTCCATATCCTACTTTTAATCTCATCCATTCATTTCACTCATCCAATGGTTATGGATTAGTGTAAAACTAAATGAGTTTTACATAGTGTAACTTGATCCCATCCCTATATATATATATATAGGGTTAGGATCAACTTACACTGTGTAAAACTCAATTACTTTTACACAGTTTTTGGACCGTTGGATGATGATAATTAATAGCCCGGATTATTTCCTTATCTTTTTTCCCCAAGTAATAATCTTCACATTTTTTACTGTTAATCTCATCCATACATTTCACTCATCCAATGGTCCTAGATTAGTGTAAAACTAAATGAGTTTTACACTATGTAACTTAATCTCATCCCATATATATATATAGGGTTTTATTTTGATGCACAAGCTGTGTAAATTTTTTTTACACAACCCTTTTATAAAATTTAAAATTTAAATCACAAACCCTAGCAACCTAAAACTTAAACCCTAAGCCCTAAACCCTAAACTCTAAATTCTAACCATAAACCTTAAATTATATACCCTACATACTAAACCCCTAAACCCTAACTTAAAATCTTAAACCCTAAACCCTAAAATTAAAGGGCTTGTGTAAACTAAAGTTTACACAAGCTTGTGCATCAAAGTATTTTCCATATATATATATATATATATATCCGAATATTTTTACTTAAAATTAATTTTAAATCATTAATTTTTGTATTTAGATTATGTATCGAATTAAAAAAATATATGAACCGGGTACTCGGTACCCGATTTTACGGGTACCTGGCTAGCGAGTATCAGGAAATCACGGGCCGAGAAATATATTACCCGAAGAATTGGGTACCCGAAACCTCGGGTACCCGAAAGTCTGAGTACCCGGATTGAACACCCCTACCTGGTACCCAGTCAGTTTGCTCATAATTGATCATGGTCCCGGTAGCCACCTGTTCTTGAAAACTGGAACCAATCCTGGTTAGATTGGGTCTCAGATTATAAGAATTGGTCCCGGTATAGTGGGAATCGGTATCGGGTACCCGATCAATTGGTCGATTATTAAAAAAATTTGAGCAGCAGCGAAAAGAATTCTAACCACCAATAATAATATTAAAATAACAAAGTCAGAATATTGTAGGCTTGAAAGTTGAAGTCTTAGAACGAGTAATACTCATAATATTCATACATAAAGAGAAAGAATAAACTAAAGAACTCTAAATCTACATCTACCAATACATCAGCTAAAGTGGTCCTAACACACTAATACCGGATACCCACCGTATATCGAGTCTAAGAAGTCAGGATTCAGTCCTAATTGTAATCAAGACCTAAATTTTAAATCTGGTCTTTATCTTACCAAAATTAATTCAAGTAAAAATCTAACAAGTATGACCATGACCGAATAACCGAATTTTTTTTCCACCTCTAATTTTGAGACATCAAATTTTATATAGTACTAAAAATTTAGCAAGGCTATTTTGACATTAATAAATATTTAATAATATATATTTATTCCAAATCCACGGCATATACTAATTTTAATATTCAAATCTAACCGTTCAATTTATTATCACTATTCACTACTTCCATTGAAGTTGATGGTGGTGGTGGGTGTGAATGTGATACAGGCCAGCAGCTTTACTCTCTCGATATCCCTCACTAACCCATTTACCACGCCTGCTCCCACTATCACCTACACCTATGAATTCAAATGCTATGCTCGTATGTAGAGACGAATGTAAAATTTATATGTTAAAAGTGAATTTATAAAAATAAAAATAAATTTTATGTTTTAAATTATATACAAATTTTAAGTTTTTAGGAATGACAACCGTTATTTCAACCCTCCGTCTATTCATGCTTATATGTATATTTATTTGCACCGTGTTCATGTTTTATATTGTATTTTAATTGTTTTTATGTAATATATGCTAATTAATTGTGTTATGGTATGGTATAACATTTTATAATCTTTTCCCCCATGAAAATATTGGAATCTCTTTTCATCTTTTGCCAGACAGAAATTTCTATTCTTAAAGCAGGAGCCAGCTAATACATTCTCATTTTTTTTTCTGATTTTTTCATGGATTACCAAAAAATAAACCTATTTTTTTAGATTCTCAAATCCTTTTTCTTTAAATTATTGTTCTTCTTTTGTTTTTCTATTATTCATTGTTGCAGTCACCTCTTTTTAAACATTCACCAATACCCACAATCAATCCGAAGCTTATTGAAATGAGTTCACACTTATATCATAATTAAGTATTTAAATTATAATATTTTTTATTTAAATATATTAGAAATAACTTTCATTTAGGTATTTAAAGTATATTGTAACCCCTAGATCCGCCTATGCGTTACAACGGATCCTAGGAAGTCACATTAGGGTCACAAGAGCGACCCACAGTAAAAATACATATAAAAACATTTTTATTTCTTCAAAACACTTATTAAACTGTAAAACCAACTTCTGTTTAAAAATATCATTTCGGTATATCATTTAAACACATAATAAAAACTTCATGAGATATTTTACAGACACTGTCATAAAACAGTACATGACATACATGCCCACTAACTATACAGTACCGTACTCCAAAAGCAACGCCGAGAGAACTCCGAACACTGCTGTCAAACGTTATACCATGATATATTCCTTTAACCTGCGATGGTAAAAACAACGTGAGCTTGGAAAAGCTCAGTAATACAAAACTACCAAAGGATGCTATAAGTTCATGCAGATATATGGTAGGCATAACATTTTCAGGATGTTCCACGTAGTAACAGTCTCCATTTCTGTTCTACTATTTCGAGGTAGCATCATACTCGAGAATAACGATACTTGCTCTTTATTCATACATCGAGAATTAGACGATAATTATATAGGCTAGTAACATATGAGGTAGGAATCAGAGAGTTTGGTGCCTAGTGTGTTCCAACGGTGCAACATTAATGCATGAAACATAATAATGCAATAAACCTTTTTATTTCAAATACATTTGTTTTAAGTAGCAGTAAAATTCATTTTAATTCTTTATTTACCCTCCAACCATACTCCAGTATTTAGTTTCCCCCAGTGCGGTATCATGTACAGGCATTAACCCGAGCCTATTGGGCATGGGTACCATCCTAAGGATATACCTTAGAATACGGGCGGCCCTTGCCAAAGCATAGGAACCGAAAACGGGCGGACCTGGCCGAAGCCTAGGATCCGAAAACGGGCGAACCTGGCCGAAGCCTAGGATCCGAAAAAGGGCGGACCTGGCCGAAGCCTAGGATCCGAAAACGGGAGGACCTGGCCGAAGCCTAGGATCCGAAAACGGGAGGACCTGGTCGAAGCCTAGGATCTGAAAATGGGCGGACCTACCAGCTGGATCAGGGCTGAGCCGATTACAACTTCATACCATGTCCCAAGTACCCCAGTGAATCAGATAATCAATAGTTCATTAATCATTAACTGTATTTTTAGTAACTCATTATCCATATAGCATGCTTGCCATATCGGGTGCATATGCATATATCAGAAATATAGTACGGTCATACTTAATTATAAAACATATCATGTGAGTTCAAATATGTCAATCAAGTGCACGTGATCGGTATTATAACATGTAAAACAGTATGCAAAACAGTCGTGTGGCACACATGGAACACACTAGGTGGAACAGTTTGTTTCTTGGAGATACTTGGCATTTACGGAAGAGAACACATTAAACTTTTGACAAATGAACGAATCTTTGAAACAAGGCCCCTATTAAAAGAGGGGTTTGTATTAACGGTTCAACTAAATATTCAAGAGATGACACATCAGAATCTTTGAGAGTTTAGGCACATCATGAGTGATTTAGCCATTCAAGCCTACTAGGGCATTATGGTCATTTTATCATATACGAGCATTTTTGGTAGTTTATACCGACAGAGCGTAAATAGTGGCTCGAAAAGTGATAGTTGCTCATCAGGTTTCCAACCAAGCATTCAAAGGTTTCCATGTCAAGATCTTGTTGCGTGTAAAATAGTCTATCGCAATTGTAGTGCAAGTGTACACGACGCAAGTAGTAAAGTGATACGAAGTATCGGATATCGTCTCCACAGGGATTGGGCTAATGACTTCACCTTGTTTACTGCACGAACGTAAAGGAAATAATTAAGAGTTGTCACGAGAATAATAAGGTAAAACGTAAAATAAAGGATTGAGAAATCAAGATAGAGAGAATGGGCTGGTATTGAGTTGCTCAGTAGTGCAGGTATTGAACTGCTTAGGATCTCCAGTTCTGTCGTCGCGCCTGTCGCCGACAGCACCTGTCGCGGCAGCTGTCCGTTGATCGTCGCGGCAGCGAACACACCAACTCCGTACTTCAAGCTTGGCAAGAATCCCAGATCTGCCTTGCCCTATCCCTAGGCACAAGTCTGTCGATGATCACGTCTTTGATGATACCTCCCGGCGTGAATCGAAGGATGAACACCGATGTGTATGAATTCTTCCTTAGCCACTTAACCTCGCCCTATCCCTAGGCACGAGATGGTTCAACTATAAACTAGAGAACGCGCTCTTATCTCTTTTGTATACTTAACTCTCCCGATGCTAAGTAAATGGATAACCTCACAATGCTCTCCCGATGCTCTTGCAAGATATTAAAACCAAGATAAAAGAATTTGAAGTTTATTTTATTGAACTTGAAAAATCCTAAAACAAAGCAACCCTTGCAACTACTTTACAAAACAATCCGTAGCCCTAGGGGGAATTTAGAACATGTCGGTGACGGGTGGACGGCAGGGGTTTGGTTTCGGTTATCGGGTTATCGGTTATCGGTTATGCCCTAGGTTTAATCTATGCCCTTATATAAGCTTTGGGCTCAAGTTATCTAAGGTAACAAGGATTACAACTTTAATTAAAAGTAAGATTCTAATAAAGATTAAATCTCTAAGTCTCCTACTTTCCAGCCGCATCCTTGTTTCTAGGAATTTCTTCTCCTTGAGCTTTGGCTTGACATATCTTTTGATCCGGGGCTTGGAAAATATTTGGCTTCTACACGACAGACGAGCAAATTTTTCTCTATCTATCGAGATCCACTTTACTTTTCCTCTTCATAAATCTGCTGTCACCTTGCTGTCACGACAGGTCCATGACAGGTTTGTCTTCTTCGGCTGCTTGTCCAGTTCAGCTCTTCTGCTTATCTACCCTGCGCCTGCCTTCATCGTCAATCATGGCAGCTACCTGCAAAATACGCCATCTTTTAGTAGAATCCGTGCCTTTTATATAATTGTGATGTTTTATTGAAAACTAACCTAAATGCAATGCAATTATGCTTGAATGCAGCAGAAATATGGGTTAAAAAGGGTGTAAATAATAGAACTTTTACACACTCAACACACCCCCAAACTCAAGTCTTTGCTTGCCCTCAAGCAATTAAACCTAAACGAAAGATGAAAATAAGAAAAAAATTTGTGTTGGCCTTCAAACAGTGAACTGTCCCTTACCCGTCGCTCGTTCTCTATGGCGGCAGCAACCTGTCGGATAGATTAGGATCTGTCCGGAATCTCCCTATAGCTCTCGTGCAGTGTGTGCATGCTTGTGAACAGTTATATGCCAAGACTCTCTTAGTTTCACTAGAACATTCAACTTTAGCTTGTTTAGAGTTTTTCCTACGAGACTGTTTTCTTTCTTTTTTCTTACTAGAGCCAGAATTGGGCACCTCTAGTTATTTGTGTTTTTTTTTTCAAACTTCTTCTCTTTTACTAGAGCCGGTATTTCAGGCACCTCTAGTTAACTGTCTAGAGCCGGTGATAGGCACCTCTAGAAGTTTTTCTCTGGTTATCTGCCTAGAGCCGGTGGTAGGCACCTCTAGGTTTCCTGAGATTCAAGCCTCTTTTCTACTCTAAGTGCTAAGCTTTCCTATTCTAGTTTGGCTAAAAGAAATCTAAGCAGTATAACAGTCACAAAAGTGTTTAAGTTTTCAGAACTATAGAAAGGCTCTAAACTTTTCCTTAACCTGTCCTAAAGATGCTGCCACGACAGAGATGTCATGACAGGTAAGTTAACTTCACAGTTTTAAGCCAACAGTTTAATCTTTTCTGATTTTTTTTTTAGAAAAACTTTAAAATAAAAGACACAACAAATAATAAAAAGATGTACTTAAGACTCCATTAATGATGGAGGGTTGCCACCCCCAAACTCGAGGGTTGCATTGCCCTCAATGCAAAATGACATGAACAATAAAATAAAGAAAAAGTACATCACAAAATATAAAGGCAGGCAGCAATCAGAGGAGAATAAAAAAAACTTAAATTTTCAGTCGCTGCCCTCGCTGCTGCTGCTGATTCGGATCTGCCGGCGGCGTCTGCGCTGTGGGGGAGGCTGGACAGGTTCAGAAACAGGTTCAGGGACAGGTTGCTCCCCGAGCTGAACATCGGAACTGCTGCCGCTGTCCCAACTGCTGGTGGTAGTGGTACTAGCCTTAGGCAGCCTTTTCTTGTCCGCCACATGTTTAATCCTCTTGACCCTCGTAAAGTCACTCTCCAAATTCCTCCGGATAAGAGGGCTGTCATCAGTGGCAGGTCTCTTGGTTCCTCGAGGGGGGGTGTCTGCCGGTGGGCTGCCTTCTGCCGTCGGGGCAGGTGATTTGGTGGAAGCAGTCGAGTGGGACGGAGAGGCAGGTGGTGTGGGCGTGTGGACAGGTGTGTGGACAGGAGTGGGGATATGGAAATAATGGGCAGGAAAAGTAGGGAATTGAACATCGGGAAAATTTAAAGTTTGGGTAATAAAATTTACCATGGAGTTCGTGAAGTCCCGAATAAATGTCATCAATCCCATTTGGCGTTCCTCTACCCGTTGTAAAGTAGCTAGGATGAGGGCAGACTGGTTTGTCGGAGTGGCGTTGGTTTCAGCATCAGGGGCAGGCTCGGTGGCAGGGTCGGTGGGTGGTTCCTCTGATGATTCTGCGGGTGAGCCAGCAGGGTTGAAGGAGGAGACAAGTGTAGTCGCGATCAGCTCCATGAGGCTGTTGATGTTATTGTCTGTCCAACCTCTGCCCTTCCTGATTTTGTCGGAGGGATCCTCGGGCACCGCAGCACATCGCCAGAGGGAAGTTATGGTGAACGGCAGGCAGAGGCGAGAGTCAGAGCGGAAGGCACAGTCCAGGATGCTGTCCCTCATATATCTGCCCACATTAATGGCCCTGTTGTGCATGATGGAGTGAATCAAGGCAAGCCGCTGTCGGTTGACTGTCGTGTGGTGGGATGAGGGCAGGATACGCTTTTTGATGAAAGCGTTCCAAAGTTTGGCTTCCGGGCGGAGCTGCCCCCTATTGACGGAGTGGGGGTTCTTCTTGCTGGTGGTCCATGATGTACCGGCCTCTGTTAACTCCACCATGATGGCATCGTAAGTGGCAGAGTCGAGGGAGTCGATGAATTCCTGGTGAGCATCATCACCGGGGCCAAAGAAAAGGCCAAACATGTGATTGATGCTGTCGGCAGTGAAAGGTACTTGCACTCCTCGAACAGTGACAGATGTCGCCGTTCTGCTGTCTATGGATGCGTAGAACTCTCGGACTAAGGTGTCGTTAAGCTCAGCCGGTTGTTCAGCAAAATACTCCCATAGGTGAGCCGTGATGGCCTTGAAAATGAACGGCCGGAGTCCCATATGAGGAGCATCTCTGTTGTAAATGAAGCCACGCTCCTCCCATAGTTCTTTATTGGCGAAGGGTGATGCTGCTGCTGAAGAAGAAGCGGCAGCAGTATTACGGCGGGTTTGTCTTGACGACATTTTGGTTGCAAGGGCTGTGAAAGAGAGAAAACAAATAAAACTAGATGAGAAAAACAAGAGAGAAAATAATCAGAAGTGATGAAAAATGAAAGTGGGAAGGGGTTTATATAGCGGTCGAGTAGCTGCCCATTTAATGCTGCAACGGCAGACGTGAAGAACGGGGCGGCAGATTGGATGTAGCGTGTCTGACGTGTCTGACACGCATTTATGCGTCTGCTGTGCGTCTGCCGCACGCTTCTGCGTCTGCAGCGCCAAACTGTTGACAGCCTGTCAAGTCCGTCTGCGCCGGCAGCTGAAACGACAGGTTATCATAAATGGGCTTCATTGGGCTGGTGGATGGGCGGTGGGTTTGGGCCACTTTTTTTTTTTCTTGACTCCTTTATTTCCTAAAAACTGAAATTAAAAAAAAACAAAACATTATTCGAATAAAATAAACCTAATTCCTAATAAATAATAATAAAAATAAAAATAAAACTTAGGTTAAATTAGGGGTGCCTTGTGGGGCATCTCCTAAAGTAACCACTTCCTGAATTCCTGGGGCTTCAGTCCCCTGATAATGCTTGAGTCGTTGTCCATTGACTTTGAATTGGTGCCCGTCTTTTAATGATTGAATTGTGATGGCACCATGGGGAAAAACTTGAACTACTTGAAACGGGCCAGACCATCTAGACTTTAGCTTTCCTGGGAAGAGTTTAAGTCTAGAATTAAATAACAACACAAGCTGCCCTGGGCAGAACTGTCGTGGCAGCAGTTTCTTGTCGTGCCACTTTTTAGTCTTTTCCTTGTAAATCCTTGCGTTGTCGTAGGCCATTGTCCGTAATTCTTCAATCTCGTTTAAATCTAATAACCTTTTCTGGCCGGCCTTGTCCAAGTCCATATTTACTGCCTTGATTGCCCAATATGCTTTGTGCTCGATCTCGACAGGCAAGTGACAGGTTTTCCCATAAATCAGTCGGAATGGAGACATTCCCAATGGAGTCTTGAAAGCTGTCTGGTATGCCCATAATGCATCATTCAGAAGTAAAGACCAATCTTTCCTAGTTGGTTTAACCATCTTTTCAAGGATGTTCTTCACTTCCCTATTGGATATCTCAGCCTGTCCATTGGTCTGTGGGTGGTATGCTGTCGCGATCCTGTGCTTGACACCATATTTCTTCAAGGCAGCAGCAATTACCCTATTATCAAAATGTCTCCCCTCATCACTGATAATCGCCCTAGGGATGCCAAATCTAGAAAAAATGTTTTTATGCAAAAACTTTTGGACCGTCTTGGCATCATTCTTTTGAGTTGCGATTGCTTCAACCCACTTGGAGACATAGTCCACTGCTAGGAGGATGTAAAGATTTCCACACGAAGATGGAAAAGGTCCCATAAAATCAATCCCCCAAACATCAAAGATCTCTACTTCTAGAATATTCTGCAGTGGCATCTCATTTCTCCTCGAGATGTTACCTGTCCGCTGGCACCTGTCACAGCTTTTGTAAAATTCCTGTGCATCTTTATAAAGTGTCGGCCAGTAGAATCCTGACTGCAGCACCTTGGCAGCAGTTTTATTGCCTCCTAAGTGACCTCCATATTGTGACGCATGACAGTGATGGAGAATGTCTTCTTGTTCTTCTTGTGGTACACACCTTCTTATAACCTGATCTGCGCACATTTTGAAAAGAAGAGGTTCGTCCCAATAATAATGTTTAACATCATTTTGGAACCTCTTCCTTGCTTGATAATTAAGATCAGAAGGTAATATTCCGCTAACTATAAAATTAACGAAATCAGCATACCAGGGAAGGTTAGAAGACTTACCTGCCGCCATGGCTGTCGCGACAGTGATTGCGGCAGCAAAGAGCTGCTCATCTGGGAAGGTCTCCAGTATGCATGTCTCATCTAACGGTAGACTCTGTCCCGTCTCCAACCTCGACAAGTGGTCTGCCACTTGATTTTCTGTCCCCTTTTTATCTTTGATCTCAAGGTCGAACTCTTGTAATAGCAAGATCCATCGTATCAGCCTAGGCTTCGCATCCTTCTTTGCGAACAAATACTTGAGGGCAGAATGGTCGGTGTGTATTATTACCTTCGTTCCAAGTATATAAGAACGAAACTTGTCGATGGAGAACACCACAGCTAACAGCTCCTTTTCTGTGGTGGTATAGTTCACTTGGGCTTCATTTAATGTTTTGCTAGCATAATATATGACGTGAAAAAGCCTGTCTCTGCGCTGCCCAAGTGCTGCCCCGACAGCATAGTCACTAGCATTACACATGATCTCGAATGGTTGTGTCCAGTCTGGTGGCTGTACTATAGGGGTTTTCACTAACTTTTCCTTCAGAACCATGAATGCTTCAGTACATTCCTCATTAAAGTCAAAGGGTCGGTTCTGCTCTAGGAGATGGCATAGCGGCTTGGTGATCTTTGAAAAATTTGCAATAAATCTTCTGTAAAAACCAGCATGCCCTAAAAAACTCCTAATTCCCTTGACTGTGGTTGGCGGTGGCAGCTTCTCTATGACTTCAATTTTTGCCCTGTCGACCTCTATCCCACGACAGCTAATCTTATGGCCTAGAACTATCCCTTCATCTACCATAAAATGGCATTTTTCCCAATTTAGAACAAGATTAGCTTTTTCACATCTTTCAAGTACCTTTTGAAGATTGCCGAGGCAGCTCTCAAAATTGTCTCCAAAGACGGAAAAATCATCCATGAAAATCTCAAGGAAGTCCTCTACCATGTCGGAGAATATTGCCATCATGCACCTTTGGAAGGTGGCAGGTGCGTTACAAAGGCCGAACGGCATCCTCCTAAATGCGTATGTTCCGTAGGGGCATGTGAAAGTCGTTTTCTCTTGATCTTCCGGTGCAATAGCAATTTGGTTATAACCTGAATAACCATCAAGAAAACAATAATAAGATTTACCCGCTAATCTATCAAGCATTTGATCAATAAAGGGTAAAGGGAAGTGGTCCTTTCGGGTAGCTTTGTTAAGCTTCCGATAGTCCATACAAACCCTCCAACCGGTCACAGTCCTGGTTGGGATTAGTTCATTGTTTTCGTTGGTTATCACGGTCATGCCTCCTTTCTTGGGAACACATTGCACCGGGCTTACCCATTTGCTGTCGGAGATGGCGTAAATAATACCAGCATCTAACCATTTAATGATCTCCTTACGCACTACCTCCTTCATCGCATGGTTTAGTCGCCTTTGGGCGTCTATAGTCGGCTTATGATCTTCCTCAAGGAGGATTTTGTGCATGCATAACGCCGGACTAATGCCCTGAATGTCTGCTATCGTCCATCCAATCGCCTTTTTGTGCTGTCTTAGCATATCGATCAGCTGTCGTTCCTGTTCATGCGGCAGCTTAGCAAAGATGATTACGGGTAGTGTGTCATCACAACCAAGATAAGCATATTTAAGCTGCCCTGGCAGGGGCTTAAGTTCTAAGACAGGTGGTTCAACAGTAGAGGGCTTTTGGATTAAATGGTTATCCGAAGTGTAATTCAAGGGTTCGAATAACTTACCTGGACGATGGTCTAACCAGTTTACCTCCTCATGACCTTCAGTATCATATGTATCAGATTCAGAGGAGTTGCTGTCGTCGGTGCTGTCGTCATCGTTGTCGTGACAGGTCTGTAGATGGCTGTCGCAGCAGTGACCAAATTTTTTATCACGGCAGCCCGACCTGATGCAGGGGTAATCAAAGGTCACCTCAATGATGGCCTTGCATTCCTCGTCCAAATCAGCACGTTTCATTGATTGGAGAACATTCAACTTAATCTCTTGATCGTTTACTCGCATGGTGAGTTCTCCTTTCTCCACATCAATCAGTGATCTTCCCGTGGCTAAGAAGGGTCGCCCAAGGATGACTGGTGCGTTTTCATCTGCCTCACAATCTAAAACAAGAAAGTCAGCAGGAAAAATAAACTTATCCACTCTTACCAGAATGTCTTCAATCTTTCCCTCTGGATGAACGTAAGAGCGGTCGGCTAGCTGTAGGGTAACTGTCGTGGGCCGCGCCTTCCCAATACCTAATTTCTGAAAAATAGATTTGGGCATTAGATTAACACTAGCTCCAAGATCACAAAGTGCCTTACCCACAAATTTGTCACCGATTACACAAGGTATGAGGAAGCTCCCTGGATCCTTCTTCTTCTGGGATGGCTGCCGATGAAGAATACTCATGCAACCATCTGCCATCCTTACCGTTTCAAACTCCCCAAGTTTATATTACTTTGACATGACATCCTTGAGAAATTTAGCATAACCGGGCATCTCCCTAACGGCATCTAACAGCGGAATATTAATCTGAACCTGCTTAAAAATATCATAAATCTTTTTAAGTTGAGATTCTTGCTTAGCTTGCTTTATCCGTTGAGGAAAGGGTGGTGGGGGACGGTAATCAGCAACACGTCCTTCCCACTGCATACGAATCTGAGGACGATGTTCTTCATTTTTCTCCTCTGTCGCTTCTGCTGTCGTGACAGGCTCATCGGCAGCAGTCTGTTTATCACCTGTCGGGGCAGCTTCCTCGGCAGGTTTATCTAAGGCAGGTTCCTTTTCTGTTTCAGCTTTTTCCGGTCCTGGTAACTTTTTCCCACTCCTAGTAGTAATCGTCTTACATTGCTCATGTGGGGGCGGTCTAGCATTTTTAGTATTGCTAGGAAAACCTCCATTCTGCCTTGGCTTAATATGCTGGGACACCTGACCCATTTGTGTCTCTAGAGATTTCAAGGTAGCCTCATGATTTGTTATTCTCATCTTGGTTTCATCCATAAAGTTTTCCGTCTTCTTGACAAACTGATTAATATTGTCCATATACGTACCAGTCTGAGACATAAAAGTGGCCAGAGTCTGCTCCAATACACTACTCGTGGCAGGTGGTGACTGCTGTTGCTGTTGCGGTGACAGGTTCTGCGGCAGGTTCTGCGGCTGCTGTTGCTGTCGCGTCAACAATCTAGGGCCCCCCTGATTCTGATGATGCACTTGCGGATTCAGAGCATTGTTGGGGTTACTCCAAGAAAATTTGGGATCTTTCCTCCAATTAGGATTGTAGTTGTTGGAATTGTAGTTTGGCTTGTAATTTCCAACATATTTTCCCTCTTCTATATTTATAGGGCATTCATCCCTACTATGATTTCCCTCACAAGTAGCACAAACTTCCTCGACAGCAAATCCTCGTAAGTCCTCTTCATTCAATAAGTGTTTCATGGCTTTAGTGAGGAATGCCACCTGTGATTTCATAGTGCTGTCGGCCTCATAGTCCTTGACAGCAAGTACCCGTTTACCCCCTCTTCTAGCTGTCGGAAACTGTTCTTCATTCTTAGCTAGATTTTTCAGAACTTGCAGTGCCTCGTCCGGATCTTTATCCAATAATAGTCCATTTGCTGCAGAATCAATTCTAATGCGAGTTTGTAAGTTAGCAGCATTATAGAATTTAGTTACCTGATTCCAGACGGGGAATCCATGCATTGGGCAGTTCCGAAGAAGAGTAGTAAACCTGTCCCAGGCCTCGTGCATTGGCTCGTCATCTTCCTGTTGAAAAGTAGCAATTTCGTTACGTAATCGCTCAGATAAATGCGAAGGATTAAAACGAGATAAAAATTCACGAGTTAAATCTGCCCAAGTCATAATGGAACCCGGTGTTAGTTTATTCCACCAAGTTTTAGCTCTGTCCCTCAAGGAATGGGGAAATAACCGAAGCCTCAGTATCTCCGGACTAACTCCTGGCAGTCTAAACGAACCACAGATCTCCTGGAACGTTTTGAGATGCTCCCTAGCATCTTCTGTCGCAGAACCACTAAACTGTCCGGCGTTGTTGATCATACTAAACATGACAGGTTTAAGTTCGAAGTTATCAACATCAATATCCGGCAGCGTGGTCTCCAGCTCTACATGATCATTCAGCATGTAGTCACGACATGACCGTCGTCCACCTGCTGCGGGCGGATCGCCGACAGGTGGGTTATTATTGCCAAGGGGTGGTATGAAACCACCAGCAGGTTGGTTATGGGCCATCTTCTCTAGCTGTTCTTCGAGATATTCGTTTCTGTCTAAAAGTCGGTGGAGTTGTTTCTTGAGATTGAAGGAACGTTCGATCTCCGGATCTAATTTATACTCAGGATCTTCACCTCTTTTGGATCTGCGCATAAACAAGAAAACCTCGTGAAAAGCAAGAGTTGAAAACACAAAGGAAAAATTAAAGAAAAATAAAGATAAAAACGTAAAATAAAAGAAAATAAAAATAAAAGCGAAAAGTGCAATAAAAGAAAGATGTAGTTATGTTGCCAGTCCCCGGCAACGGCGCCAAAAACTTGTTGCGTGTAAAATAGTCTATCGCAATTGTAGTGCAAGTGTACACGACGCAAGTAGTAAAGTGATACGAAGTATCAGATATCGTCTCCACATGGATTGGGCTAATGACTTCACCTTGTTTACTGCACGAACGTAAAGGAAATAATTAAGAGTTGTCACGAGAATAATAAGGTAAAACGTAAAATAAAGGATTGAGAAATCAAGATAGAGAGAATGGGCTGGTATTGAGTTGCTCAGTAGTGCAGGTATTGAACTACTTAGGATCTCCAGTTCTGTCGTCGCGCCTGTCGCCGACAGCACCTGTCGCGGCAGATGTCCGTTGATCGTCGCAGCAGCAAACACACCAACTCCGTACTTCAAGCTTGGCAAGAATCCCAGATCTGCCTTGCCCTATCCCTAGGCACAAGTCTGTCGATGATCACGTCTTTGATGATACCTCCCGGCGTGAATCGAAGGATGAACACCGATGTGTATGAATTCTTCCTTAGCCACTTAACCTCGCCCTATCCCTAGGCACGAGATGGTTCAACTATAAACTAGAGAACGCGCTCTTATCTCTTTTGTATACTTAACTCTCCCGATGCTAAGTAAATGGATAACCTCACAATGTTCTCCCGATGCTCTTGCAAGATATTAAAACCAAGATAAAAGAACTTGAAGTTTATTTTATTGAACTTGAAAAATCCTAAAACAAAGCAACCCTTGCAACTACTTTACAAAACAATCCGTAGCCCTAGGGGGAATTTAGAACATGTCGGTGACGGGTGGACGGCAGGGGTTTGGTTTCGGTTATCGGGTTATCGGTTATCGGTTATGCCCTAGGTTTAATCTATGCCCTTATATAAGCTTTGGGCTCAAGTTATCTAAGGTAACAAGGATTACAACTTTAATTAAAAGTAAGATTCTAATAAAGATTAAATCTCTAAGTCTCCTACTTTCCAGCCGCATCCTTGTTTCTAGGAATTTCTTCTCCTTGAGCTTTGGCTTGACATATCTTTTGATCCGGGGCTTGGAAAAATATTTGGCTTCTACACGACATACGAGCAGATTTTTCTCTATCTATCGAGATCCACTTTACTTTGCCTCTTCATAAATCTGCTGTCACCTTGCTGTCACGACAGGTCCATGACAGGTTCGTCTTTTTCGGCTGCTTGTCCAGTTCAGCTCTTCTGCTTATCTGCCCTGCGCCTGCCTTCATCGTCAATCATGGCAGCTACCTGCAAAATACGCCATCTTTTAGTAGAATCCGTGCCTTTTATATAATTGTGATGTTTTATTGAAAACTAACCTAAATGCAATGCAATTATGCTTGAATGCAGCAGAAATATGGGTTAAAAAGGGTGTAAATAATAGAACTTTTACACACTCAACAGATCTCTCACGATATTCAGAGCTATTTTGATCACTTTGGCCATTGAGGGCATTTTGGTCATTTAACTATTATAGGGGACTTTGTAACTTAGACCAATCATGAGGAAATTATGATTCACAATGTTTAAAATTTACAGAAGTTTATCGAGCCTCTAAATCCAATCGATCAACATGTCCCAACCTTACAGTACTATCCAAACCTTCTGATGTATGCACTTCACGGGTATCATTTCCAAATACTGATTATATCGTATATCTGAAAGGTTGCCTTCATATTTCACCACAGGACTTGCCATAGAGTAGTCGAACTAATACTTTGTGCGGAAAAACTTTCATCCTTATATTAATATCAGGAGTGGTTGACGTACATGGGTCATGCTTCAACCCATAAGGGCATTTCAGTCATTTTCAGCTTTATTGGCAAATTTCTAGAATTTCATCAAAGGCAATTTACCTTATTTCTGACAAGGGGGTATTTCAGTCATTCTGAAGCTTAGGATCTCTATCATTTCTGTCAATTGAATCATTTATAGTATTTCAATCATTTAAGTACTCATGGGTGTTTCAGCCATTCAAGAAATTTCGGTACCCTCCAACCACTTCATTCATTTCAGACTCAAGGGTTTGTCCATCATTCCAGTTAATTTGCAAACTTGGGTGTCCGAAGATACTTCAGTCTTCTTGGTCACTACGATCATTCCGATTAATTAGACCATAACAATATTCTCAATACTTTTGGTCATTACAATCAATTCAGTATTTAATCCACTTGATTTATTCAGAGGTATGGATAGTTTCCCGTGAACCTATATTCGGAGATTCGTTCCAAAAATCAAAGAAACCTAACGCCTTACAATCTCGAAGGATTAAATCTTGTTACCGTAACTTTCCAAGTAGATCGAGGTTTTTAGATGAATCGGGTCGTTTTACCATATCTAGTATAAATTTCTAGATCGCTTCCAATTCCAAGGGTATTTTAGTCATTCTCATACTTTAAGGGCGTTTTCGTAATTTTATATCCGAGTATTTTTAACGTTTGATCACTTGACACTGATAATCGAATTTTGAGATTAGCTGTTTTATTAGTTATTTATTAAACTCCAGATCCTTACATTTATTCACTTTCTCGTTCGAGCATTTAATCTTATCCCGGTTTCATATCCGGTGTGACTTAAGCAGAGCTAACATCACTCCTTATCATATTTATGCATGCATTTACCGAATACCAAATTGTTCATAAAGCATACTAGAGGTAGTAGTGTATTACCTTTATTACTTGCTATATCGGTCGACCATGATACTCCGTTCGATCACTCTCGAACCCGAATGTGACGTCCTCAACATCCCGAATACAAGGAACTTCGAATACCTTCAATAAAAATAATCCACTTTCAGTCTTTAATCACCTTACTCATAATTAATTATTAAAATACATAAATGGACTCGAGTTCAAGGTCCAATTCGGAGGCTGTCGGGTTAGAATTTCATGAAACAGGCATCAAAAATGGACTCAGGACATCGAAAAACATAGAATAGGACTTTTCGGAAAAAGTTGACTTTTTGTCGAAGTCAACACTGACGTCAGCAGTCAAAGTTAACGCTGACGTCATGCTGACGTCACTGGTTGACCGGGTTGACTCACTGGGTTGACCGATTTGACTCACTGGGTTGACTCGGACGAGTTGACTCACTGGTTGACTCGGTCAACGGGTCGGGTCGGGTCAACGGGTCGGGTCGGGTCGGTCAACGGGTCGGGTCGGGTCAACGGGGCTTGGCTTACCACTAGGCTTGGGCCGGTTCGCTTGGACCGATTCGGGTGGCTCGGTTCACGGCTAGGCCGGGTCTGAGCCGGCCAGTTCAACGACCACCGTCCTGGGCAGCCGGAAATAGCCCCGGACGGCGCGTGAGGCCCACGCGCGGCCTAAAATGGCCGGAAAACATGCACAAAACTCAAAAATCAACCCGAAAATTACCCAGAACCTTAGTTAAACCAGATTCAAGCCGGAATCATACCGATTCTTACCAAATCCGAAGCGGTAACGCTAGGATCGACGTAGCTCCGACGACGGTCAATACGACGGTGGATGGGCTCTCCGATGACTGGGTTTTTCTTGGCTCAACGCAAGGAGTTCAACGGCGGAGGCGGTGCCACGAACGGCTAACGGAGGCAGCCGGAAATCTCGAAAATAAAAGGGGCGACGCATGGGGTTTCTTGCCGGAACATTGAGTCGTTCTCCACGACAGGCGGCGCACAACGGCTGCGAGTGATCGACAAGGCTGAGCTCGGGTTGCGACGACGGAACCGTCGGTGTTGGCGGTAACGCACACCGTTCGACGGTGGCGTAGATCGGGGAGGGTGGCCGGTGAAGAAGGTGAAACGTTAAGACCGTTTCAGAACCTTCTGGGTTCTTTCAAGTCTCAAACATGAAAAAAAAAAGGTAGTTGGGGAGTCATCAAACCTACTTATTTTTAGTTCGGACCAAAAAAAACATAAACTAAAAGAAAGATGGTGCAAGCTTTGAACAAGAGTTATCCTTAGCTCGATCGATTAAGGCTTGGATTTGCTTAACATAAGGTTAGAGGTTCAAACCCCATGGACAACTTTTATTCCCTTTTTATTTTCATTTTATTTTTTTACCTGATATTTTATTAGGGGTGTTACATATATCTTAATTAAGTATTTTTTATTTAAATATTTAGAATATTTTTTAGCTAAAATAAGTATTTAAAGAATACTATTTTTCTATTTAAATTCTTAAAAGTTTACACCTGATATTGATTAAAAAATATTTTATTTACTTAGATGAAAAAGATGGTACACTTTAAATATTTATTTTGATAAAAAATAATATACCTAGATATAAAAAGTAGTACATTTCTATTAATTTAAAATATATTAATTTGTATTAAATAGAAAAGTAATACATGAGGGATTTGAATCTTTAATCACTCAGCCAATTAATAAAAGGATAAATATTCTATACACAGGCGGTGGAGACTGAAAGTTTCCATAAGCGCCTTAGTTTTAGGGTATAGAGAGTTAGTTTTTTTTTTTGAAAGTTGAGGTTTATTAATCGAATACCCGTACCCCGTGCCTCGTTAAAAAACCTCCCTAGCCTAAAATGGAGGAAAAAGAGTGCAACGAGGTAAAGGTGTAATAGTACATAACCGCTGCAATAACCTTGATTACACACATACACTCATACACAATCCAACAAGAACAAAGTATGGTGGCAATGAAACAGAAAGACTTCACTGTACCGGATGGTCACTGGGCATATCCGCGAACCACCTGCAAGGCAGGAGTCTGTTAATGCCGGATTTGGCAAGCTTATCCGCAGTTGCGTTGGCTTCACGATGAATAACACTAATGCTCCAACGCGAAGAAGATAATAAGGTTCGAATTTCGACGACAATCGGCTTGAATACTGGCGGGGAACGGTCAACACTTAGCAGCCACTCCTCGACTATTTTACAATCAGTTTCTAAGACTAGAGCAGCCCTAAGATGCCACCAAGATTTAGTGAACAAACTGGCAGCCTCCCGAATTGCAAGCAATTCGGCAGATGTGGCATCAGCAATACCAATGGGATTAGAGAAGGTGAGCAATATCTGGCCTTCCTCATCACGCATCACCCCTCCCACCCCTGCTTTTCCGAATCCCCCGTTTACCGCCCCATCACAGTTAAATTTAACGGTCCCTCTTGAAGGAGGTAGCCAATAGACCTTACCATCCTGCTTTGGTGCTAAAACCTTAAGAGAGAAAGTACAAGGGTTGGAGATGAACTCACTTATCGAAGGGGGTTAGGGGTTTAGGTGTAGGGGGTTAGAATTTAGGGATAGTTGTTTCAATTTAAGGTTTAGGGTTATAATTTAGGGTTTATAGGTTAAAACCTAAATCTTCACTGTATTACTCTAAAAACTAAACTCTAACCTATAAACCCTAAATTATAACCCTAAACCTTAAATTGAAACAACTATCACTAAATTCTAAACTCCTACACCTAAACCCCTAAACCCTATACCCTAAAACTAAGGCGCTTGTGGAAACTGAAAGTTTCAACCGCCAGTGTATAGGATATTAATCCTTAATAAAATAGTTTTTTACGTTTTTAATAAATTATTTTTAAAAAAATGGTAAGTTTGTGTTTACAATAGCTCTCTTGGTATTAGATGGTTTAGAAATTCCGGGTCTCCAACCATACGGAGAATGCTTCAATTTTTTCATGGATAAAGAAGACTTCCCTTCGTCTTCTTCTAGACAGTGCTATCCTTATCATTCCCACCCCCAACCCTATCCCTCTGCCGCCGCCACAACCACCGGAACCGCCGCCGCCACTACTCCCAGTGGTAGTAGACACCATGCCTTTGAAACTTCTGAATTCTCTACTTTCTCCCCTGCTCGTGACCTGAATAACTTCAATTTCTCCGGCAAGTGGGCTACCGATATCCTCCTAGAAACAGCAACCACCATCGTCGACCGGAACAGCGGACGTTTCCAACAACTCATGTGGATGCTCAAAGAGCTTAGCTCACCTTACGGCGACACCGACCAAAAGCTTGGTTCTTACTTTCTTCAAGCTTTGTTTAGCCGCATGACAGACTCCGGCGAGCGTTTCTATCGAACGTTAGCCTCGGCATATGAGAAAACATATTCTTTCGAGTCAACGAGGAAGATGGTATTGAAGTTCCAAGAGGTAAGTCCGTGGACTACTTTTGGTCACGTTGCTTGTAATGGTGCAATCATGGAAGCTTTCGAAAGTGAAAGCAAATTACATATAATTGATATAAACAACACTTACTGCACCCAATGGCCTACTTTGCTTGAAGCCCTAGCCACCCGCACCGATGAAACCCCACATTTGAGGCTAACCACGATTGTCGCCACCAAAAACTGTGGAGGAGGCTTAGCTGCAGTCGAGAAAATAATGAAAGAAATCGGAAACCGAATGGAAAAGTTCGCCAGGCTTATGGGAGTTCCCTTTAAATTCAATGTAATACACCATGCCGGTGATTTATATGACTTAGATTTATCAAAACTTGATATCCAAGAAGATGAAGCCTTAGCCATCAACTGTGTTGGGACGTTGCATTCGATCGGAGCCGTTGATAGACGTAGAGATA
Organism: Hibiscus trionum; assembly: GCA_030270665.1. Classification (NCBI taxonomy): domain Eukaryota; kingdom Viridiplantae; phylum Streptophyta; class Magnoliopsida; order Malvales; family Malvaceae; genus Hibiscus; species Hibiscus trionum. The sequence goes on along the minus strand of BSYR01000006.1, from coordinate 23,264,887 downwards.
TGATGATATCGAATTTCAAGAAACTGCAGCCGAGAATAATCACCGTCGTCGAAGAAGAAGCTGATCTCGATGTTGGGGTTGACGGGATGGAGTTCGTTAAGGGTTTCCAAGAGTGTTTAAGGTGGTTTAGGGTTTATTTCGAAGCCTTGGACGAGAGCTTTCCTAAACCAAGCAATGAAAGGTTGATGCTGGAACGAGCTGCTGGCCGGGCCATAGTTGAGTTGGTGGCTTGTTCGCCGTCCGAGTCAATAGAGAGACTCGAGCCGGCGGCACGGTGGTCAAGACGGTTCCGTGGAAGTGGGTTTGACACCGTGGTTTTGAGCGATGAAGTGTGTGATGATGTACGCGCCTTGTTGAGAAGGTACAAGGAAGGTTGGTCAATAGCACAGTGTTCCGACGCCGGAATATTCTTGTCTTGGAAAGATCAGCCGGTGGTTTGGGTCAGTGCATGGCGGCCTTGACGACGGCGGTAAGTTTCTTTTCTTTTTCTTTTTTGCATTGGAGGATATAAAATTGCCAAGTGATCAATTAGCCAAAATCAAATATAATTGTATTTTTATAAATTGAACTGCATATACATTTTGAAAGGGTTAGTGGTTCAGTTAGCCGAAAAAAAACTATATTTTTTTAGCTAAATTATTATATATTTAAGAAAATTATTGGGTAATTTATATTCTAAATCACTAAATTTAACATTCATTTCTATTCAGATCACAAATTTTTAATTTAATCACATTACATCATTCAACTTTTATTATTAATAAACTAAATCACTTAAATATATGGTGATTTTTTAATGGATCCAATAATGAAATGGGGTTGGTATTTGGTGTAAAAAGATGATATCAGCTTAGGGAAATTAATTATTTTTAACAATCGAAATAAGCTTTGATTAAAATTTTCAATTCCGGGACATCTTATATAAGGTACAAGAAAATAATTTCTTTCAGTACAGGTGATAGAATATGATCAATTAATATAGTGTAAAATTTTAAGTGTGCATAAGGTAGATAAGTCCAACTCAAACTATTTTTTTTAAAATATTTTTAATCAATTTAACCATAAAAATATTTAAATATAAATATTTTATTATTTTCTAACAGTCAAATGCGCCTTCAAGTTAGCTTGGACCCAAGTTGAACTGGATATGGATTTTTAAAGAAATCTAAGCGGTAGCCCAACCCATTACACTTTTACATCATTATATGAGGAGAGAAATGAAATGGCATGGCACTAAGTGAGCAAAAATATTTAGGAAAAGGCTTCTCTAAGTCTAGACCAGATGAGTATATTTCTGTGTCAAAATCTACAATCCTCAAAAGCTAATCTTACCAAAGTACATGAACTTTGTAAGTTCACTGGCAGTGCAAGAGATCAAACATGTACACCAAATTATTGCTGTGTGTGAGCTCGGAAAACGGCTTCGAAAATCATAGAGACAACCATGCGATCCGGTGAAAGAATAGGTAAACAGCCTTAATATACAATACACTAAAACCATATATTTGGAAAGAAGAAAAATGAGAAACCATTTCTACACGCTCAAAGCTGAGGGAAGTCTCCACTTCCGATGCCAATATATGGACACCCTCGGCCATAATGGAAACCCAAAATTGAACTCAAAAGGCCGATCGGCAGGGCCGCCAACTATTAAGGGTAGCCATACATATCTCGAGTTACCTAAGTCGGCTGGATTCCACCGGTCTGCCATGAAAATATATGAACCTGGAATCCCTGGCAAAGGAACCACAAATGTACTCTGCGCGAAAAATGTTGCAAGTCGAAACATTTTGTTCCCTCCAATGCATGGGTTTCCCATTGTCTCCCATGGTCCCATGATCGAGTCAGCTGCATGAGCAAGTGCTTCATTTGGTGCCCATCCAGTGCAACCTGAGGTGATCATGTAATAAGTCCCCCTGTACTTAAACAGAGCGGGGGCTTCCCGGTGCTGCCCGACCAGAATCCTTCGCATTTCAGGCTTCACATCTAGATAATCTTTGGTTAGTGGTCCAATATGAAGCTCACTGTTGTCTTCAGATGAATAAACTAGATATGCTACTCCGTCATCATCTTTGAAGATGGTCATGTCCCTACTCTCGCATCCATGGGGGTTTTGGCTACCGAGATAATCAAAAGGGCCTGTCGGGTAATCGCTAACAGCAACACCAACAGCAGCTTTAGTATAGTTAGCATCATCAATATGCATCCACATTACATACTTTCCTGTGTTCTCATTGTAAATAACTTTTGGCCGCTCCAACACATTGGATTTGTGTAGATCATGGGTTTCATTCGTCTCTTCTGCAGTCAACACAATGCCCTCATTTTTCCATGTCCACAAATCCTTAGAAGAATAGCAACCAACTCCTATGATGTCAACCTGATTACAAGGTAACCAAAAAAAATCAATGAAAACCTTTAAGAACTAAAAAAAAATAGATATGCAAAATATCGGTGCCGAAAGTCATCTTTTGTGCATGCAAGTGGAAGATGTTTAGAGCGAGAAGATACTACAGGGAATGAATTGAATATCTCTTTCACTGTTCAAAAACCACGAAATGCACCTACTCAAAACTCAATCCCTTGAGGGAGCTAGGCAAAATATAAAATGTAATATAATCTCACCGGTGTCAATCACAAATTCTAATCTCAAATGACCTTTACAATATTATCAAGTCATCAAATGTATTGCACTTTTAAGTGGCAATAGGAAAGTTAAACAAGTGTACAGACATGAGGAAGGAGCTTCGTTGCTTCTAACGTAAATAGGAAGGTTAGAAGAACATGCTATCAAGTATTTCATTCGGACAAAAGCATTAATACTGCCCATGATTACACCTCTGTAACCATCTCTTGTCATACACTCAAAAGTCAAACCTTAAGAATTCAGAAATTACATGATGGGGATGTTCTAGTATCTCAAGCATAATGCAACTCACCAAGAGATTGATAGAGATGACAACTTCCACAGACCAATATACTTAACTTTCCACAGACCAAACTAACCAGGGCAGCCTAAACTCCAAACTAAGTTGAACTAATAATTGTGCAAGGATCTTCTATTAGCTCAGAATTGAGCTTCTCCATTTTTAAACAAATCTTTGAAGTGAAATACACTTCTCTACATCCAAATCATTGTTGCATACCGTAACACCAAAGTGGACTGGAGATAACACAAGGATTTGAACAAGAAGTTTCAAATGAAGGATTTGACAAAGTACCCACGAAATGTCTCTTTAGAGTCCATCGTATTTTGCATTTAGTTTCTTTCATTTTACACTGAAATACGGGATGTATATTGTAAGATACCAGCAAGCATGAAACAATGCCCCAAATACAATAATAGTAACGCATATCATTAAAAGAAAAAGAGAGTTCAAACTTTATTACTTGCATTAGGTAGTTCCTCATAGAGTTTAGTACTTCTAAGACAGATTATATAAGTCACTACCATGCCAAGATACACTCCACACTTTAGAAAGACCGTATTAGTGAATTTGTAAATTTTAGCAAATAAGGCATGGATACATAGAATCCTTATTTCCCGCTTTTATCTCTATATCCTCATTCATTCTTCTTTCTATGTATATGATTCTCAACCCTTGCTTCAGAGTTCTTCAACTAGATCTGTCCCATCTTTCTCTAACCCTTAGTCCTCGAATACAAATACCCTTAAATCCTCAAAACCTTTTCCTCACAAAACAAATCCTACATCTTGTTTCTCTATGTCCTGCAGACTTGCTCCAGTGACAGAATGCAAGCAACATATTCCTAGGTGAAAGCAAATCTAGAAGCCATAAACCTACAGCTTTTCCACTGTTCATGTCCTAAACCCTTAAACCCTTTTCTCCAGAGAAAATATATACATTAAAACCCCTAATTTATTAAGATTTTAACTCATAAAAGCCACAAAAGTTACATTTCTCGAATCTATCCAACGTCAGAAAAATAACAAACCAGCATTAGCTCCTCAGTTGTAATATGCTCAGTTAAGCAAAGAATAGTACTGCGTACTCTAAGCAATGACCTTGGCTCAGGAAGAATTCAGGTTGTTTAAGGATATCGGCTACTCAGTCAAAGAAGAATATGGACTAGTGCCATATTAGCAAAGCTGTAGTTCTAAATTAGATTATATATTGAAATTAATAAACTTACTCGTGCTGCACCCTTTTTATAAGCATGGTAGGTGGGTCCATCTTTGTACTCTCCATACCAGTAGTATGTACTGGATCTTTCATCGTATAACATGCCACCTCCATGAGCTTGAATAGGATTTCCTTCAGTATCCAACCAAATTCTCCCTGGATAATAGTAGTAGCTACCGTTTCCTGCATCCTTTAGTGGATTAATAGCAGTTTTCATATCCGGAAAGAATACATGCCGAATCTGGGAATTCTCGTCAAGAAATTCATCAACCAGAGTGGTTGTTCGCTTCGGTCTCCGTTTAGCAGCACGTGGGGATCGTTTTCCCCTAGGAGGGGGGATTTGAATATTCTCCTCCTCCACCTGTTCAAGTTCCCGGACTAGGGGATGACGACTCATACGTAATGTAATATCTCTGCTGACTTCATTTCTGCGGCTAACAAGAGAGTAGAATTGAAGCAAAAGAAGAAACCCCACCAAGCTCCAAACAACAGCAGAAATTGAACATCTGCTCCCTACATTACAAGGGAAAGCTGTTGGTTTCCTGTATTTGTTCCTCACCCTCATATTCTCTTCCTTTTCTATCTCCAAGACAATTCTGCAATTAAGAAAATCAAACCTATAAGGATCCAATAAAAATTGGACCAATTTTGAGCCACAATCATGCTAATCTACTATATCTCTCAATTTCATCAAAGCTTAAACACTACAAACAAACTCCATCCACCGGGACTATTGATCGGCTAGACTTAGATTGAGAATCAATAGCAACCAAGTCAAAACATAGTCAAAATGCAGATTTTCATGATTACTATAGGCGATTATCAACTCCAAATCAGAAAAACGACCATCTTGAAAGAACAATAAGTATAATTGACTTAAGTTCAACATTTACCTATACATTAAATCCAACGCAGCCTTTTCATACTCAAATCAAGTACGGACAAACAGCAAATAGAAGTTCAATATGAATGCATACAAGCCTATTTACATCGTTATTATCGCCTCAGAAACCATCAAACTTTCATGTTATCAACTTTACAGTATAAAAGTCGCCCATACAGCAGATCCATAGACCATACAAAAAAAAACGAACTTGACAGAAAAGAATTAATACCCAGAAAGGGGGGGTGATAAACTAACCTGGAAAAACTCTAGGAAAATTCAGAGTCCGAGTGCATCTCTGCTTTACCCTTTCTTTAAAGTTCCAAACAAAAATCAAGCAAAAGATAGTCTGATTATAGCAGGAAAAAAAACCCAAAGTAGAACAGCCTCCAACAATCTTGCTAAAGACCCAGAGATTGAAAAGAATTAAAGGAGTAAAATTTGAGAGGAAGAACAAGACAAAGTGGGGAGAAGTTGGGTAGTTTGTGTCTGGTTTGTTTAAAATAAGATCTAAAAGAAGTTTCTTCGAAGAAGATGACTGTGACTTTTGAACAAAGATTTTTTCCCCTTTTCCCCTTTTTTCTATTTTTCTCTCACTCGGCTCTATCTATGTTTTAGCAATCTCTTGTTCTTTTGTTCATATCTCTTTGGTGCTGAGTTTTGGAAAAATGGATAAATGAGAGATGCTCTGATTTGTCTGTCTATTTTTCTTATTTTATAGATTTTTCTTAATGATGCAATGTTTATGTAATCTTAGGAGTTTTTTATTAAAAAAAAATTGTAGTCTTTGGTTTTTCTAGATGTTCCTACTAAATTAATTTATTATGTATTGATTTTTAAGAAACCATTTTTTTAAAACAAAAATAATTGTTGAATTCTATTTTCAGAGAAATAGTACAAATTAGTTATATTTAAAGCAATAAGCACAGAGTACATAAAATATATCAAAAAGAAAAGAGTGTGAAAAATTAAAACAAAATCTTTCACTCTATAGAAGACTCTGCAAAATTTTTAAAAAAAATTAAATAACTATAAAACTTCGATCAAAATGTTTCATGAAATTTTTAATACTCTTCACTGTAAGCATTAGAGGCATCAATAAAACAACCATAAAAAGGCATCAAACATTGATAAGACTATTGATTATCTCAAAAGGAGATAACTTCCATGAAGACATGTATATATGACACTGGGATATAATAAAACTGCGAAATTGGAGAAACTGTAAAAGATGTAAAGATAAAAACTGTAAAAATTACAGACATATAAACTGCCATGAAAGTATGCAAGAGATTGAGAGAAAAGTATATATAAACACATTTTAGTTGAAGTAAAGCACATAAAACTAAAATATAAAACAACACAAACACTCATCAAAACGATAAGATTTATTTATTTACAAAATTAATTGACGGTAAAATCGTCGCCGGAAGAAACTTAAAGTGAAAAGAAAGTCAGAAAAAATGAAGAAAAAATGTCTCAAAAAAATAAAAAACTTGGAGAAAATGAGTATTAATTTCCCACCACTTTAATTAAAAAATTAATTTATTTTAAAATTTATAAAATATATATTTAAAATTATTTTATTTTTAAATAGTAATGAATTAAAATTAAAAAAAATCACATAAAGTTAATAAATAGTAGTAACAAATTTAACGAGATTGAGAGGATATTTTTATTATTTTATTTAAATAAAGTTTCTTCGTGCTTAAATTATGATTTTTTTAATTTGTATTTAATACATTTTTAATTAAATAGTAACTTTTTCACAATAATTAACATTTATATCAAACAAAATATTTAAAATGTAAATAAAAGTATTTTAATACAAAAAAATATATTTACTTTTGGTTTACTTATCAGGACTTTGTCCAATTTAGGAAATTGATCACAAATATTTTTTTATTTTTAGAAAATAAATATATTTAGTGTTGGTTACAATTGATGTTGTAATCATATCAATGAGTGTTGGGTGTATTGGTAAGACACATTACACTTTTAATATGAGGACGCGAGTTAAAACTTTGAGAACGACATTGTTGGGAGGGACAACCTCACTCTTCGACACATGGATCGTAAGATGAACATGCATATTACTAATAAAAAATGATGTGTAATCATCAATAGATTATCGGTTAAGTGAGAACTGATTTAAGTTATTTGTAAAAAAAAACTAATTTAAGTTGAAGTAGTAGGGTTGTTTTATTTCTTTAGGTGACTTGTTCGAGTAATAATATTTGTAGGGGATAAAATGAGAATATAGTAACATAAGACATTAAAAAATAATAAAATAATTTTAAAATATTTATTTTTTATATATAAACTCACTCATCTTGTTATCAATTTTATGACACAAATTCTAAAATTAAATTGAAGGGTAAAATCTTATTTACCACTAAACCAAACGTCCTTAAAAATATTTTTTTATCTGTTCTAAATATACTCTCAACCATTTGACAATGAACGCTCAATCACCCTGCTGCAGCTGCTGGTGCTCGAACCCGTAATCTCTAGGAACAACAACCGTTCCCTTAACCACTGAGGCAAGTTGGTTCGTGCAACGTCCTTAAAAATATTTACATTACCCAAAAAACTTATAATGTACCTGATCGATTCATTAATATCAATATATAAAATTATAATTATGCAATCTTTGTGCGCATTGAATCTTAGTTTAATTTAAGAAAAAATAATTATTTTTTATAATCACTGTTATTTAATTTAATGATTGACTAATTTAAATTAGGTACTGTACAACACCAGACTTTGAATCGTTGACTTTGCTTAAGGGATTCATTGTCTCAATTTATTAGACCAATTAATTGTTGGTAAAAAATAATTATTCTTTTAACACAACGTTAAAAACTACTTCTAATATCTCAATTAAAGATTAATGCACGTTTAATCATGTTTAAATTCACAATTTATAAAACATTATAATAACCATTGTACTAATTTAATTAAAGTTCGATTTAGAATTATTAGGAAGTGATTAATAAATAATAATAAGATTTGTTGAAATATAGTTGTTAAGATGCCAATTGCCAAGCATCCAATGGGGATATCAACAGTTGAAGACTTTGATGAATTAGAGCTGTCCAACCAGACAACATTAGCTTCCTTTCAGAACAAATTAAATGATTTCAGTGGTAGGTCTAAATGCGGACTACTTGACACGTGGCAGCCTAAACAGCTCCTTAACATGCCATTTGTACTCTAGTTGACCAAATTTTAGCACCAAACATTGGCTTTATTAGTTATTACTACATCATGCAGTGCCAACCTTAATTCAATTGTTTTTAAAATAATTTTTTATTAAATAGAAGGTATTATATTTTTCGTATCGGAATTTAAATTCATACAGGATAAAATAAACATCTTTAGTTACTAGGCCAATTAGTAGATTTTATTAAAATAAATTATTTAATAAATTAAATTTTATTTCTCAACATCCATTCTTTTAATAAATTAAAAGTTACATTTGTGTCACTCAATTATGGATTACATTTGAGTCACTTAATTATTAAAAGTTACATTTGTGTCACTCAATTATGGGTAATGTTACATTTGGATCACCTTTCATATAAAAATATATATCAATTTGTATATTATATTAATTACTGTATGAACCTACGAATTCGCCAATTATGAGTTGGGCGCTTTAACCATTCAGCCATGGATGCTTAGCGAGGATCATCGTACATGGTGAATAACCAAATTCCAATTGAAATGAAATCTTTATGATACATCAATGCAATTTAAGAGGAATCAATGAAAGGACATCAATTCAAATCCTGGATTTTCGAATTGAGAGAGATCAAGAATTCTCACTATTTCTTATATTCATGGACCCAATTCAATTCAGTGGGATCTTTCATTCACATTTTTTTCCACCAAGAACGTTTTTATAAAACTTTTGGACCCCCGAATTTGGAGTATCCTACTTTCACGCAATTCACAGGGTTCAACAAGCAATCGTTATTTCATGATCAAGGTGTAGTACTATTTGTAGTAGCGGTCCTTATATATCGCATTAACAATCGAAATATGGTCGAAAGAAAAAATCTCTATTTGACAAGGCTTCTTCCTATACCTAGGAATTCCATTGGACCCAGAAATGATACATTGGAAGAATTTTTTGGGTCTTCCAATATCAATAGGTTGATTGTTTCGCTCGATTTCAAATGAATTACTCTAGTGTTAACAATGGTATACAAGTGATTTGGAAGAAAAAAATAACGAAATTGATATATATATATATTTTAAATATGAAGGGTGACCCAAATGTAACCTTACCCATATTTAAGTGAACAAATATAACATTTAATAATTGAGTGACCCAAATGTAATCTTACCCACAATTGAGTGATCCAAATATAACTTTTAATAATTAAGTAACTCAAATATAAACTTACTTATAATTGAGTGACCTCTGTTTTAGTTTAACCTTCTTTTATTTATAATTTTCGTTGTAATATGCTGTTACAAGAGGCAATCAACAGTTTGTGAATAAATAATAGTAACAATAATAGTATATGAATTATAAATATTTCTATTTGTTTATATAAATTATAACCGGTTAGCTAAGTATGTAACTTTGTAATTCTTTTATGGTAAAATGATTGTTTTAATCATTAATTTTATTAATTTAGTCATTATAATCTTAATGTTTTTTTTTATATTTTTTGTCTTTAAAGATTTTTTTACTAAATTCACTTAAATATGTGAGAAGAATAATATTATTTTTTATGCATTGAGATGTTAATATCAATTATTTTGTTTTCCTTTACCACATATCAAAAAGTTAAAAAATAATAATTTGTCCATACTGAAATGTTGACATCAACTATTTTTTCTTTATTTGTCGCATGTTAAAATAAATAATTAATATTCATACTAAAATGTTGATATCAACTATTTTGTCTTTCATCGTCACGTTATCAAAAAAACTAACTTATCCTTATTGGAACATTGATCTCAACCCTGTTTTATTAATAATTTTTATTTATTTATTTATTGTTAAAATAACATAGCTGATGTCGAATTTCACATGTTTAAGTAATCAAACCCGATTCATGATGAATAAAGGGATAAAACAAAATAATACTGTAAATGATATTGGATTAATCTTCATTGTTATACATTGGGTGATTAAACAGACAAAGTAATTGATTTCCCTTAATTATAATTTATAATAATACCCCGAAAGCTGATCACTTCCTTCTCAAAAGCATGCATCCAGAAGGCAGCAACAGCAGAGGGCTGCTAAGCTGCAGGAGAAATTAAACAACACAAAATTCATGTGAACTCTTCAAATCCGATTAGCATGCATAAAAACACTATTTGAACAAAGACAAGGAGAACAGGTTTTACCATCCTTCAAGGAAGCCGGTTTCCTTCTGCTGCTGTCTTGGCGGAGGTGCGCCGTACTGTGGTGGCGGGTAGGGGTAAGCTTCAACCGGATACCCCGGCGCCGGCGGTGGATATGCATCTTTGGGAGGATACCCTGCAAAAGAAAAAACGAATTTATATCATTAACAAAAAAGAATCACATCAAATCCTTATAAAACCAAAACCAAGAGTTAAAAACAAATACCTTGAGGAGGAGGAGCACCAACAGGAGGCTGCTGCTGAGTGTAATAACTCATCTTTTTTACTTTCTTGTCCTTTCGTTTTCCAAACAGATATCCGGGTTTTGAAGGAAGAGAATATTTTGATCAAAACAAGAAAACAAACTCTGGGTTTCCTGAGGAACAGAGGATGGTTTTATATAGGTAGCAAAATAAGTCGGTAAAAACAGGGTGAAGGCTAAGGAAGTTTCCGTGGGTGCTAAACCGACTCTGCACTCTTCAAAATTCCCAGATGTTAAAGTTAAACCACCGCGTAAGTAAAGTGAATTGGAATGATCATGATTTAACGTGGTTGAAGGTGTAGATTCCAGCTTCACCTATAAAGTTGAATTCCATATTCCTTTTGCAGTGCAGCAGCAGAGCAGAGGGAACATTTACTTGTCTTTCCATTCAATTAATCAAAATGCATTATTGATTACTGTCGGAGAATATGTATTTCACATCAGCAGGATTCCATTAACTCAAGTAGACTTGGTAGTTTCACATAATCTCACCGGTTTAATACGTTTAATAAAAAAAAAAACAAATCAATACTGATTGAATAAACCAAGATTTAATTTAACTGAACCCTAATGGTCAAGAAGCAGAATAGATATGGAAAATCAGATACATTTTAAATTCTACAGTCGCAAATATCAAAATATACAAGTTTATGTAAACAATAACGGTAATAAGGCTCCCTGCCTAATGAATTGAGAGACAACATTGGCATTGTCAGTCATCCAAAACTTCGCCAATCAAACCACAAAACGGCGAATGTAATGTCAGTTTTGAATTTCCCATCATCTTTCAACTGTAGTGCCTTCAATCTACAATCAACAATGAGCTACTTCTCTACGACCAAAGAAACCAACGACGAGGTCTCGCAGAAGCACTGCCCAAACTACTTTTGGGTGTCACAGTGATCCTCTCGGCATTGGCGGCTGCCCATTTACTGAAATCGGGCGAAGAAACAAGTTCTTCGACAGCCCTTTTTGTGGAGTCTCTGGTGAACTTCTCCCACTCACCTTTAGAAATTTTTCTCCTCTCCGGAGTTTTGTGAATGATGGATGGGAAAGAGTCCATATCCGACAGCCGACTTGAAGATGTCCTGGTAGTTCCTGAAGGAGTGGACATGAAAAGCACCAATTGTTTTCTTACATAGTGAATCCACAAGCGACTGAAATTTCCTTAGGTTACATATATATAAGGATCAAAATTGTCGAGCAAACCTTGTAGAGAAGTATTGCATGAAGCCAGGTGAAAGTGGTTAGACCGCCGCTTAAGGAAATTAGAGTCTTCAGGGCTCTCGTACTTATACTCGTCATGAGAATATCGATCAGGTGACAAATCAGGAATTTGAGTGTTTCTTCCAATGGCTTTGGCTAACTTAAACAACTTCCTGCAGAAGTAATCCCCGTAATGTTATGCAATGCAATCTAGCAGGAACAAAACAGAGGATGAAACCCATGCAGAAACTTCTTCTGATGGAATGACAGAGCTGACACTGTTAACAGAAGGAAAAGGAAAACATACTTGCCCACACGGCGCAGGAATTTCAACCGAGTGACTTTACGCAATATGGATGAGAGGATTAACCCAGATAAAAATGCCTCTGCAGCAAGGAGGGGATCCATAGAACTCTGCAAACATGGAGTAAATTACAAGTGTAGCAAAGAATGAAACTATAATTAACCACTGGTCGGGTATACTTCCATTGAATTCAAGAAAAGTACAGAGATTCATTTAGGGATACAACCTGAAGCATCATGATAGCACCCACTATCCGGATGGACCAAGCAACGAAGTAAGATGTGCTTATGTCAATTGATCCATCTTCTGTCAGGACAAGTTTGCGTACAACCCAGAAACCCAGCCAAGCTCCAGCCAGAACAAGAAAACCCAGAAGAAATACAGCCAACTGAAATTTGGACATGAAAGGCAGTTAAGTGTATTATCAGGAAATATTTGCAAAGCTTATCACCAGATACCACATCCAATGATATAAATTTAAACCACTCAACCATAAAATACAAAATGTCAGACATGTAAAATTTAGCTCCAGGCAATTATAGTTCGAGTTAAAATGAAGCAAAAAAAATGTCATATTCAAACATTGAACCAAGATAAGTATAAACATAAACTCTAGTATAAAGACAATGAATTCAGAAAACTGCAAAATAAAGTAACAAATCTAAGGAATTTTGCAAATCAAGTATTAGTTCTGAATATTTGCATTTTTTGGGGGGAGTTAAAAAAAACACATGGATAGTTTTGCTACTTTTGATGCCATTTCATTTTTCATAATAATAACATACAAATTCAATTTGACAGCTAAAATCAATGGATCTGTTAAGTCAGCTACCAAGTTCCATCATTCATGTCTCACTTGTTATCCAATCAAATTTACATTGTCTCATCCAAGATAAACAAAGAGTTTGATAACTATAATAATTAATAGCAGAAACATACTAGAGGCTATGCTCTGCATCATAGAGACATATGGAGCAAGCTAACAACAATTTTTGTAGAAAACTTACATACAGGATTATACATGTCTTCAGTGATTCCCAGTTCTGAAAGTACTGAATGCAGCAATTGTGGTATATAGCGGAGAAGAAAAGATCCCAAACCAAGCTAAAACAATGACAAAAACCATATGTAAGAAGAATTAAAAGAGAATATAGGCATACACATAGATGCAAGCGTATGGAAATATACCCACCAGAGATGAATATATAACAATAGCCAGCGAGTTCTTCCGTCCAGTTGGGAGAAGCTTCATTCCCTATCAAACATGAGAATATTAATCATATCACATATTGATAGCTCAACAGACAACAACAGTGAGTGCAAAATGAGGAACTCTCAAGTATTCATAAACCAAATTATTTACCTGAAACAGGACGATCAATACCACAAGGATGACCCCAATTGCCATCGCACTGCTGTAGTAAAATACTAAAGACTGGCTTAGGGTATATGCCACACTCCACAACACAATGCCCATTATTAAAAAGATTATACGATATGCGAAAAATTCTGCCCAAAAAAAAACAGAAAAGGTAAATGAACAAAGGAACAAGGTAGATAAACAAGTTCCAATTGTCAATAGACTCAATACATAAAGCAACAAGGGAAGAAGGATCACAAACTTACCCTCTTCAATAGACACTTCAAGGGTCTGTGTTGATGAACTGGTCATCCTTATATCTAAGAGCTTGTGATCGAAAGGAGACATCGGTTTAGCCCATAAACCGTTTGAAACCTTCTCCCACTTGCCTTGAGGGCACATCCCTATCCCAAGTGAAGCATTCCTACAAAACTAAGATATCAGTCTTAAGCCAAAATCGCTTTACAATTGTAAATAGAGTTTTTGTTAGCATTCAACCAAAAGAAAGCCTTTTCTTTTAATGAATTTATGGCTGAGTTCAACAATGTATTTATGCGAAACAGCTTACCTATGGAAGCAAACTTCAACATTGGGTCTGCGTAGGGTGGAATTCCCCTGTGAAACCTTCACCTTGACTGAATGAGCAAATTTCTTGAGATTCCTAAACCTAGACAAACCATCAATGTAAACTCTTTCACAAACAACTCTAGTTCCAGGCTTTAAACCAGGGGAGTTTTCTACTTGTATGCCAGGAGTTAACTGCAATGTCTTATTGAACTCCCCAACAGCTGCAAAAAACAAAAGAACAAAAAAAATAAAAAAAATTAGAATTTTCAACTATAAAGACATTGTTACGAGCAATTACAAAAAAAAAATATGAAAATCAGAGAAACCCAACTAACTAAACCAACAAGAATTTAAACTTTTGTTCCTTATTCCTCTAATTTGATCAAAATATGATTCTTTAACCACTAAAAGGCAAAACAAAACCCTAATTCATGGAAATTAGGGCGTTAACATAAAATACAAAAGAAAATGATGGGAGAGAGCACCTAAAGAAGGTTTGTCGGCAGATGCAAGGGAGGAAAAACTTGAAACAACGACGAAGATAAGGTAGAGAAGCAAAGCAGAGCTCCGGTCCCGTTTCCCGGTACCCATTGTTGAGTCGGGAGTTGAGAGATTGAGGAAAGCATAGGCAGAGATTTGAAAATAACCCATTGTTGGTGGGAGAAGATCAACCCGTGTTCTAATGGCGGTTAAAAGTTGGGCTCAGGCTGGACTCACCATCAGCCCATACGCCCAATCTTCAACGACAACACGAAAAAGGGTCAATTAAAATAGATCCCAACAAACATAAATTAAACAAGGTGTTTCCAGTAGGCCTAACGGATCGATTCCCTCCTAAATTATATTTTCTTTCTCGTTCTGATATTTTAAACCTTTTTTAAGAGTAGTACTTAAATTTACCTTTCAATTTACGAGCGATAACGAGCCGAGTCTGAGTCCGAGTTAGTATTATGAAGCTCGGTTTGAAGCTTGTCGAGTTCGAAAATTTAGGCTCAAGCTTGACTTGTTGTTTTCTTTAAATTATTTTTTTAAAGTTTTTGAAAAATAACATGTAAAAACCTGTTTGAGAAAATGTAATATTTATTTCTTGAAGTCCACAAATAATCATAGTACATTTTTTAAATAATACAAGTCCACAACGGCAAAGTAATTAAAAGTATTTAAACTATAATAACAAGTTAGCAACACTAAAACATACAAAATATACTGACATGCTCATTATCACTCTACTCTTGAGTCGACATATCTTGGTCTATATTATTACCACTTTAGTTATTTTACCGCATATCATTTTTTTTTGGTGGATCGTAGTTGCATTGCATTTTTTTAAGGCCTGGGGATATCAATAAAATCAAAATTAATTGTATAGGAGATCCCAAAACTATGATCTCCCTTCTAAATTAATCTATAAACTTTAAATCATTTTATTTTAATCCTTAAAATTTTAAAATCATTATAATAAAATCTTTTGGAATTTGGACATTTTATCCTTACCTTTTTCATTAATGACATGTGTCAGTAATCAGAGATAAAACTGGGAAATGGATGATTGGTTATAACCGGAACGTAGGAAGGTGCAGTATTACTTAGGTGGAACTCTGAGGAATATTCGATGGTTTGGGTTGTCATGTGCTTAAAATGCCGGTTATAACTTATAAGCAGGTTATTGTTGAAACTTGAAAGTCACCGTAAGGCTGAGATGCAATTAATCAACAATGAACATGGATCGGCTTGGTGAGAAGCATAAAAGAATTCTCTTGCAGACAATGGAGCGTTGAATTTGCACACATTTAAGAACTTTTGTCAAATTCAAGTATCGGTTTACTTAAGTGTCGCATCTAGAAATCTTTTTAAGGGTTGAGCACAAGTCAAAATATCAGTTTACTTATCCATAAAAATTTAAAAAATAAAACTAAATATCAGTTTACTTCTCCTACCAAGGTAATCTTGTTCAAAGGATAAATCTGTAAGAATAGATGTCTAAAAGTGGGTAATTCTTACAAAATTTCCTTGGTGTATGCATAGCATGACAAAACAAAATGAAGAAGAAAGCAGAATACAAATACAATAATATGGTTTGGTTGAGAGTTGAGAGCCAAATTCAAGAACTGAAAGTTGAAGGGGCCCTGTGTCAGAAAGTCACATGAAGGAGGCCCATAGCAATGGCTTGAACCGTCACTGTGTCTGCAGGTAGCTCCTACAAATGTTATCTTCACCTTCAGAAATGGGTACCACCTGCAATTTCACATTCACTATAATAAAATACGTGACAGAAAACTAACCAATTCTGATTCAAATAATGAAAAAAAATCACCTTTGGGATTTTTGTTAAGTTATCTACTTGCCAGTTGCCACCTATTTTAGATGTTTGCCTAACAATAGAATATGACAAATTTTTATTAGTTTATCAATAATTTTAAGATATACGGCACCAAGCTAGCAATTCAAGCCTTAAATCAAGGCCTTTTTGTAAATTCATTATTTTGTATTTAATAAACATCCAAATTCCATTAAGAATATCAAGCTAATCAAGCCCAAATGTTATACATTTCAGCAACCTAAGCCTGAGAGTAAAGGCAGCCAGCTACATGGGCTCCAAAATAAAGACACTGAGTCTGTCACGCTCGACGAGCATCGATAACTATCACTAACGATAAGCACTGATAAGTATTATTAATTTAATTTATAAATATTAAAAATTTAAAGGACTTACTGTGTAATTATAAATTATTTAAAAATTAAAAGGTTAATTATTAAAATATATTATTTTATTTTAAACATAATTAAATAAAAAATACATACCCTAAATTACAAAATTCTAATTATTGTTCATTTAAAATTACCTTCGCCGCCCTGCCTCCACCGCTACCCACCAATGATTATGACGCAAAATCATATTGTTAATTGAAGTCCGTTTCTGGTATCTTCATATCAACGGATGAAAACTATTGAATTCTTATTGATATAAAAAACTATCAACTTGATTTTTTTCTAGGATCTTCGTTTTGGGTCATAATCATCGGTGTGTAGCGGTAGCGGTAAGGCGGCTGTGATGACAATTTCAAATGAACAAAAATTAGAGTTTTGTAATTTATGGATAAATATTTTAATTTAATTATGTTTACAATAAAATTAAAAAATAATATATTTTAATTAATTTATCTTTTAATTTTTAAATATTTTTTAATTACACAGTATATTTTTAATATTTATAAATTAAATTAATAATGTTCATATCAATAATATTTATAGATGCTTGTTCAGCGCAGTAGAATTTTCCCACTTTATTTTGTCTTTTCATTTGATTGATTATTTGGCCTTTTGATCCATTTCCATTCAATCAGATCTTTTAGAGGGAGAAGATGGAAAATGAAAGCATCCTCGAATCACGTGCATGCCCATCTCGTCTCCCTTTTCCTTGTTCAATGTTCATTGCGAAGTTTTGAACAGTGAGGACAAAGACAACACTTACCCTGTAGCTTCAAAAAAACAAGACAATAATTAGTTTTTGGGAGTTTCAATTTTTAATTCTAGATTTAAAAATAATATAAATTACATAAAATACTGTTATTTCTAATCTTTAAATCTATTAGATACTTATTTATAATAGTTTTAAATTTTTTAATACAAATTTAGATTTGACAAGTTTCATGTTGTCCCCATGAATTACATGGCAATGAAATCCAAATCCTCAAGTGAAGAATATAACAAAGAAAGAAACCATAAAATAAATTCTGCAATTAAAAGAATAGAGAAAAATATTTTTCAGTCTTCTCAAAAAAAAAATTCAGTATAGAGTTTTTATTATGCTAGTGCTCTTAAAAGACATTACATTGTTATGGATTTATAAGCTAGAAGGATAACAACAATTACAAAATTAACTTTAACTAATCCCAAAAGAATTCTACCAACGTGCAAACACTTCTAATTAAAGGTAATTTATTTTTCAGAAAAATAGAAACTTAACGACCCAGTAAACTGCAACTTCTAAAGGGGGTTATGCCCCCTTCTATTTCTACATAGGAATGAAAAATCCCAGCCCAAACTCATATAACAATTGGCCAAGTAAAAAGCACTAATTTTCAATACTATCCCTTAGTTCATACTTACGACTAACAACGCCCAAGGCAGCTCTAAGATACTCAAATTTTTGTTTTGCCAAAGCCTTTGTGAATATATTAGTTGTTTGGTCATCTGTGCCAACTCCAACCAACTTGAGTTTTTGATTCAACACTTTCTCTCTGACGAAATGATGACGAACTTCAATATGCTGCGTTTGACCAAGAAAAACTGGACTTGAAACTAACTTGATTGCACTTTTATTGTCACATTTAATCTGAACTAGATAATCAACAATGCAAAACATATCTCTCAACAAACATTTCAACCAAATGTACTTTTGTGCAGCCATTGTGGCAGTAATATACTCCGCTTCAGTATTGGACAAAGCAACAGTAGGTTGCTTCTTGTTGCACCAAGAAACCACAGCTGAACCAAGACCAAAAAATAGCCTGAAGTAGAACGACGATCCACTGCATCCCCAGTCCAGTCTACATCACTATAACCACTTAGAAGAAAAGAATTATCTTTCTTATACATCAAACCATGCTCCAGCGACCCTTTTACATAGCGAAGAATTTTTTTTACAGCATCCAAATGGTGACTTCTTAAATTTATCATAAACTGAGAAATGACACCAACAGAATATGAATATCAAGCCTTGTGATAGTCAAGTAAATCAAACAACCCACAAGCTGTCGAAACTTCCTTGCATCATGTAAAACCTTTCCTCCTTCTTTCTTCAGCTTCATATTTACCTTTATTGGTGTTGTCATTTTTATCGGCTCCCCCATGCTAAAAGATTCCAAAAGACCATATGTGTATCTTCGTTGAGAAACAAAATATTCTTGTTTGGTCTTCTATATCTCCAAACCAATAAAATATCTAACCTTCTTTAAATTTTTCATTTCAAATCGAACTGAAAGATCATTCCTCAAGCGAGAAATTTCAGCTTCGTCATCTCCCGTAATCATCATATCATCCACATATAATGAAGCCAATACATGCTTGTTTGATTCTAATTTTGTAAATAAACTAAAATCTGAATCAGAAACTTTAAAACCACAGAAGATAAAGTACTGAACAACTTTATCATACCAAGCACGAGGTGCTTGTTTCAACCCGTACAACACCTTCTTTAATCTGCAAACATGGTCAGGAAATTTCTTTGATAAGAATCCTTGGGGTTGCTCCATCAACATATCATGATCTAGCTCTTCATATAGAAAAGCGTTTTTCACATTAAGCTGCCATATCTTTCAATTTCACAGAGCAGCAAGTAAGAAGATTGATCTCACTGTCATCATTTTTACTACTGGACTAAAAGTTTTCTCATAATCTAGTCCATAATTTTGTGAAAAACCTCTAGCAAGAAAGCGCATTTTGCACTTGTCGATCGACCCATTTGATTTTTTTTAAGACGATAAATCCACTTACGAGTGATATGTTGGCATTTTTCTGATTTTGGTACAAGCTCTCATGTCTCATTTTTATGCAGAGCTTCAATCTCTTCTTTCATAGTAGCTTCCATTCTAGAATCACCTTTGCTTCATCATATGAGGCTGGTTCTTCTTTATCAAATGCTCTGACAAAAAAATACAAAGTTACTGAACAATTATTAATCTACATTTCATAATAATTCAGATGGCTTGGTGTTCTTTTCTCCCTCGTATACCTTATTCTCTCATCACTTTCTGAATTTAAAACATCAGCATCATTGGTTGAAGATTCATTTGTGCATGTCTGCAAATTGCCTTGTGAAAACAACCCCAATGCATCTTGATCATCTTATAAAGCAACATTTCCAGCAATAAATTTAATTGTTGGATATAAAGAGGATACATCATCAAACACAACATCTCTGGATGTGATCTTGTTTGTGGATCCAAGCACCTCCATCCTTTCCTAAAATAATCATAACCAACAAACACACATTTTCTTGCTTTCGGGTAAGTTTAGTTCGGCTTGTTTTAGGGATATGAACATAACAAACTGAATCAAACACCCGAAAATAGCTTACATTGGGTTTCACAACATACAACACCTCAAAAGGAGATTTTTTCGTACCTAGCCATAGAGGTAATCGATTAACAACATGGCAAGCACACTGGACAGCTTCTACCCAAAGTTCTTGAGGAAGAGTTTTGTCATGTAACCAAGAGAGACAAAGTGATGTTAAATGAGCTAATTTCCCCTCTGCAACTCCGTTTGCTAAGAAGTATCGGGGACATGTCATTTGTCGTTGATTGTCATGATCATCACAAAACTGAAAGAATTCCTTTGACATATACACTCCTCCATTATCGCTCCGCAAGCATTTGATTTTCTGCCTAAACTCTTTTTCCACCACAGTTCTAAATTCAACAAGCTTCAACAGTGCTTCACTTTTTTCTTTAAAAAAGAAAACCCATGTGTATCTCGAATAATCATCTGCCAATACCATAACATAGCGAAAACCACAATAGCTAGGAGTTTTCGATGGCCCCATCAAATTTGTGTGCACCAATTCAAAAGCTATTTTTTTGCGATTTGACAAACTTTTGAAGGGAAGACGATGCGACTTACCATACTGGCAGCCTTGACATATCACATCTTTATGAACATTCTTCAACATTGGCATGCCATCTAACAATTTCTTTGAAGAAATCTGCTGCAACATTTAATAGCCAACATGACTCAATCGTGTATGCCAAATTGCAGCACTATCGCTTTGGCTCGTCTTTTTTACATAAGCTTCCCCTGCTGACAAAACAAAAAAAGAACCTTTCTTCTCACCGGTAAGGACAACATCGGCTGCTATATTTCTCACATTATCAAGTACTTTTACACCATTCGGGCCAAACAAAACATATTTTCCAGATTCAGTAATTTGAGAAACAGAAACTAATTTTTTTTGTCAAACCTGGAACATGATAAACATTATTCAATTTTACATTTCCATAATCACCCCCTGCGATCTTGATTGTCACCTCCTTCTCTACTGAATAAGCAGTGTTATCGGCTGTTACAATGACTTTTCTATATTGTGTGGACGGAACTCCGAGAACAATAAATCATTTCCGGTTACATGATGTGAGCAGCCAGAATTAATGACCCACTCTTCTTTGTGATTACTGTAGTTTGCAACCACCTAATTTAACGTCGATGTAGAAGCGTCATTGTCCTTTGCTTCTAACATATCAGTTGTAAGACAATGCTCTCACTTGTGCCAATCATCTTTACTTTCTTCACATGCAACATTTTCTCTTAACAGCTTTACACGGCAATATTTCCGTATATGACCAAGCTTCCCACATCTATAGCACTTGATGGGGTCGTCTACTTGCTTGCCTTCTGAGTTACCACCACCGCTATAATGTTTCTTTTCCCCTGGTTTTTTCTTAAAGCTTTTGCCCTTGGATGTGTTCCTTTCATTTGGCTTTCCTCTTGTAAAAAGAACATCAGTTTTGGTACTTTTCGCTATTTGCCTAGCTAAAGCCTCATGATTAAAGAGTAAATTCTCTAATTCTTCAACTGTTGGCTTATTTGCCTATCCTTGAATTGAAGTGATAAAGGGTATGTACTCCGTCTTCAACACACGTATGAGATTTCGACGTAAGAAATTTCAGCACAAATATTCTTAATTCGTAAGAAATATTCTGAAATTGACATACCCTCCTATTTGGCCCTTGCCAACTCATTCTCCAGAAATTGCAGCCTAGTTGTATGCTTTTTAAGAAACAACCTCTCTAGAGTTTCCCACACCTCATATCGGAGAGTTTACATCCTGAATATGATCAATTAACTCTTTGCTGATAGAGGACCTCAAAGCAAAAAGAGCCTTTCCACACTTGATCATCCACTTCCTTCTCAGTTCCGAATTCTCCGGCGTGTCTGCTAAAATTTCTGCATCAGCACCAACAACTAAATCCCACAAGTCTTGACCATGAAGATAAGCCTCCATGCACATCCTCCAATACTTGTAATTAGTTTCGACAAGCTTCTCTATACCATATTGTGTGCAAGAATTGCTTCCCCCGTTACATAACTCCATATAGACAGAATAAGTATTTTCTCACACTAAAATTTCAATCTTCCCCAATAAGACAGACTTAATAGTTAAGAAGAATGAACCCAGGACCCGAGCCGATGCTTTGATACCATATAAGAAAGAAAGAAACCAAAAAATAAAGTATGCGGTTAAAAGAACAGAGGAAAATATTCTTCAATATGGAATTTTTATTATTCTGGTGCTCCTAAAAAGACATTACATTGTTATGGATTTATAAGTGTTGAGTTGAGAGGTGCTCGATTCGTTCAACCGATGTGGCTCACCAAGTGGTGTAGAGGTGGATTTTTGGGTGGAAGGGTTGTGGAAGCTAAAATGAAATGTGACACAAAGATTTATAGTGGTTCAACCTTCTAACCAAGGTCTACATCCACTACCTTAGCTCCCCACTAAGGATTTCCAATCAATCCACTATTGATTCGTCCCCTTTTCTAGGCTTAGGAGGAAACCCTTTACACCGATCAAGCTTTCTACCCAAAGCCTTGATCAAACCCTCTTTTACAAAGAGAAACAATAAGCAAACTTAAATCCCTCTAATAGGTATTTGTTTGCACAATTTAGCACTCACCCAAAACCTAAAACACTTGAGCAAATTTGATAATTTTGGCTCACTAGTGTTTGTCCATACAATAAATGACAATTTAAGCTCTAAGACAATTCTTGATCATTTGTTGATTGACAATTGAAGCATTAGCCTTTACTTGATGCTTGGAGGTCCCTTTTATACTCATTGATGAGTTTATAGCTGTTGCTAGCCGTTGGGATTGAATTGGAGCCGTTGAGGACTTTAATTCCCATCATAAATGCAGTTCTGCAGCTCTCTGTTTTGAAACGCTCAAACCCGTTTCGAAACAGCCTTTAAGTAGAAAGAGCCGTTGCAGTCTGACGTGGACCCATATAGAAAGGCTTTAGTCCGTTTCGAAACACCCGTTTCGAAACGCCTGTCCCCGTATCGAAACGACCTGCATTTAAAAGTTAGTTGGGAAATAGCCGTTGGGGTTTATGACCGTTGTGGTCAATGCCACGTAGGCGTATCGAAACAGCATAGTCCGTTTCGAAACGCTGGGCAAAATCCTTATCCAGGGAAAGCCTGTTTCGGTACTAGTATCGAAACGTTTTAGCTACTGGAATGCACCGTATCGAAACGCCCTAAGGTGTTTCGAAACGCCTGGACAATTTTGTGAAGTTTGGCTTTGAAAAACATATAAAACCTTTTAAAAACAACCCTAAACATAGTTTCAAGTTATTTGGACTTTGGAAATTGTTTTAAATACTTTTTAAATCAGTCCAAAACATTTTTCAATTATTATATCAAAACATTAGTTCTACAATCTCCCACTTTTTGATATAATAAAACTATCTTGAAAAATTGTTTGGGATTCTCCCCCTTTAACTTTAAAAATGTGAATAAGAGATTGAAGATATGAAATCAAATAAAGCTCCCTCTTATTCATTTGAAAATTCAATTTTTCAAACCATTTCTCTCCCTTTTTGTTATATAAAAAAGAATTTAAAACATTAAGTTCAAAATAACAATAGAGGTAAAAATTGACAAAAATAAGAATTTGGTTTTAAAATGGCTCCCCCTTACTCAAAGCATCATTAAAAATATTAGTCCAACATATATGATCATCTAGTTAACATAAATAAAAAAATCAAATAAAGCAAAGACAACTAGATTTTACCACACTTGAACTCAAGGGAGGATGTGAAGCCTTCCTTCTTCAAGTGTTCTTCCTTAGTGTGCATGGAGCTCCCCCTCAAAGTTTGACTTGTTGATCACTCTCCATCACACCTAGCAAAAGACAATCAAGTAATTTTTGGTATCCAAATTGCTTTGGATCCCATGAACATTAGTAGCACAAATTTTAGTCCCCTTAGGAATCCATTTTTCAATGTCATCCTTTTTAATTGAAGTACTAAGTCCTTTTGGGACCCAAACACTTCTAAAACATTTTCCTTTTACAAATCTAGGGGCACTAGATTGTCTTACATAAAAATTTGATTTTTCAAAATTATTTTTCTTTTCAAGTTCTTTGGAAATCAAATCTTTTTCTTCTTGAACTTTTTGAAGCAAATTTTGTAAGTCAAAACATTTTAATTCAAACTCTTCAAGTTCAAGTTTGGTTTTAGAAATCAAATCATTTTGAATTTTTAACTTTGAAATCAATTTGTTGTTTTTCAAAATATGATTTTTAAACTCTAAAACCAAATCATCATAGGCATATTGTAATTCATCAAAAGAATAAGAACATGAAGTAGATGAATTAAAAGTTACCCTTGAATCTTCTTCGATGGCCATAAGGAAAAGGTTGGCTTGTTTATCGTCGGTGGAGTCCTCATCTTTCCAAGTAGCCACATGTGCCTTCTTCTTATGGCTTGAAGTGCTTGCCCTTTCCTTTTTCTTGGATTCTCGTTCAAGCTCTCTCAAAGCTTTCTTCATGAACGGGGCACACTTCTTGAAGAGATGAATTATCTCTTCATCTTCATCCTCCTCTTCACTTGAGTGGACATGATGGAAAGTGTAGGACTTGAGAGCCATGACACTTGCATTGATGCCTAGCCCTTTGATTTTCTTCTCTCCCATAGCTCTAATTTCTTCCCTCTTCTTCTCATCCTCTTTGTTCTTCTTCATGATTTGATGAGTAAGGAGTGACCCCATGAGTTCATCAAGCTTCAAAGTCTTCAAATTCTTTGCTTCGATGATGGCGGTCCTCTTTGAGTCCCATGACTCGGGAAGTGAGTAGATGAGCTTTCGAACAAGCTTTTCTTCCGGGATGGCTTCTCCATAGCCTTTGAGACCATTGGTGATAGTGGAGAACCTATCAAACATCTTCTCGATGTTCTCTTCTGGATCCATTTTGAAGTTCTCATACTCTAAGGTTAGGAGCCTAATCTTGGTCTCCTTGACTTCATCGGTCCCCTCGTATGTGACTTTAAGCTTGTCCCATACCTCCTTGGCACTCTCACAAGAAGACATCTTCTCATAAATGGTTGGGCCAAAAGCACAAAACAATATGTGCAAGGCTTTGCAATTAAGCCCCATCTTCTTGCGATCGTTGGCACTCCACTCCACTTTGCTTCGTTGAGGCACGAACGAACCATCTTCAACTATGTCCCATAGCTTGTAATCTCTAGATTTGATGAAGAACTTCATCTTTGTCTTCCAATGGGCATAGTGGGTTCCGTCGAAGAAAGGCGGTTTGTCGATTGATTGTGCCATTTGAGCCGGTTGATGAAATAGTGATCGAGCTTGCCGGATCTTCTCAATAGGATGTGAATCCTCCTCAATTGAGCCAAGCTCTGATACCAATTGTTGAGTTGAGAGGTGCTCGATTCGTTCAACCGATGTGGCTCACCAAATGGTGGAGAGGTGGATTTTTGGGTGGAAGGGTTGTGGAAGCTAAAATGAAATGTGACAAAGATTTATAGTGGTTCAACCTTCTAACCAAGGTCTACATCCACTACCTTAGCTCCCCACTAAGGATTTCCAATCAATCCACTATTGATTCGTCCCCTTTTCTAGGCTTAGGAGGAAACCCTTTACACCGATCAAGCTTTCTACCCAAAGCCTTGATCAAACCCTCTTTTAGAAAGAGAAACAATAAGCAAACTTAAATCCCTCTAATAGGTATTTGTTTGCACAATTTAGCACTCACCCAAAACCTAAAACACTTGAGCAAATTTGACAATTTTGGCTCACTAGTGTTTGTCCATACAATAAATGACAATTTAAGCTTTAAGACAATTCTTGATCATTTGTTGATTGACAATTGAAGCATTAGCCTTTACTTGATGCTTGGAGGTCCCTTTTATACTCCTTGATGAGTTTATAGTCGTTGCTAGCCGTTGGGATTGAATTGGAGCCGTTGAGGACTTTAATTCCCACCATAAATGCAGTTCTGCAGCTCTCCGTTTTGAAACGCTCGAACCCGTTTCAAAATAGCCTTTAAGTAGAAAGAGCCGTTGCAGTCTGACGTGGACCCGTATCGAAACGCTTTAGTCCGTTTCAAAACACCCGTTTCGAAACGCCTGTCCCCGTATCGAAACGACCTGCATTTAAAAGTTAGTTGGGAAATAGCCGTTGGGGTTTATGACCGTTGTGGTCAATGCCACATAGGCGTATCGAAACGACATAGTCCGTTTCGAAACGCTGGGCAAAATCCTTATCCAGGGAAAGCCCGTTTCGATACTAGTATCGAAACGTTTTAGCTACTGGAATGCACCGTATCGAAACGCCCTAAGGTGTTTCGAAACTTCTGGACATGTTTGTGAAGTTTGGCTTTGAAAAACATGTAAAACCTTTTAAAAACAACCCTAAACATAGTTTCAAGTTATTTGGACTTTGGAAATTGTTTTAAATACTTTTTAAATCAGTCCAAAACATTTTCAATTATTATATCAAAACATTAGTTCTACAATAAGCTAGAAGGATAACAACAATTACGAAATTAAGTCTAACTAATCCTAAAAGAATTCTACTAACGTGCAAACACTTATAACTAAAGGCAATTTATTTTTCAGAAAAATAGAAACTTAACAACCCAATAAACTACAAGCGACTAATAAGTGTTTGGAGCTCACGCGCCAAATCCCAAATTCTCTCTCGAAAATCCCTAGGCTCCGTCTGGACAGGTTGCTGGCTCTTCTGCCGGTGGTTGATTGGAAAACTACGGTCGGGGTATCCTCTTCGGTTTCTCTATCGACAACGTCAGTGCCGAGAGCGCTCCCCCAGGTGGTGGTTTCCCGGTGGTCTTTTTTCGAGGCTGGTTTGGAATTGGTTGTTTGGGGTCGTGAAACTCGTCTCCTTTTTGCCGGAGGTGTCTTCGCTGGAGTCGGAGCGGCGGTTGGTCTCCAAGAGAACTGATTATCAGGTCCTGCCAACCCAAGTGTTGTCTGTTTTCTTACAGACCGATTTCGTCCTTTGTTGGGTTGAGTGATCGTCGATGCAGGACAACGATTCTCCAGTACGGTCCACTAGAGATTCTCCGGTTGCTGGATAAAGGGCGACTCTCCTTAGGTACCATGTTTCCCCCCTCCGTCACAAAACCCATCTCTGGTTTCCCAACACTTTCTTCTTGTGGCTCTCGTTTGGCCCCAATTCTGGTGCCTTTTCCCTTTCTATTTGGATCTGGTTTGATGTTTTTGATTTATTCGGGCTAAGGAGATTTTTGTTGACTATCTGGTTGTGATCTTGACGGTTTACGTCCATCAATTTTTATTGTTTCACTGGCTTGTTGTTGGGTTTCTCTGTTTTGCACTTGTCTTTGTGATTGCTCCTTTGTCGTTTTGTCTGTGGCTGTCTGTTGTTTCTGTTTTCAGCGTTTCTTTACATGGCAGTTCTTTGTTGCCCCTTACGAAGACTCTTGCTCTGCATGGATATTTGGTTTACCGGTGATTCTGTTCACCTCGGTGCTTGTCCTTGTTTTTAATCATGAGCATCATTGCTTGGAATGTTAGAGGCTTGGGAAATAAGAAAACTGTGAGAGCTCTTCGCAAATCAGTGTTGAAGCACAGACCGAGTATCACCTTTCTCAGTGAAACGAATCATAAGAAAAGATACCTTGAAAAAATTAAGATGAAAATGAAGATGGAACCTTCGTTCTATATTGAGCCTCAAAGAAGCGCAGGAGGCCTTGCCCTTTGGTGGAACCCTGATACACATATTACCATTCTAAAACATGATAAAAATTCTATTGATACGAAAGTGATCTACCAAGACGGGGAAGAATGGTTTGGTACTTTCATCTATGGCTCTCCTTATAGAGAAGATAAACAAGCTTTCTAGGAAGGGTTAACGACTTTAAGGAGGTCCTCTAATGCCAAATGGCTTATTGTTGGGGATTCCAATATAGTGACTTGTCAAGAGGAAAAGGAAAGAGGAAACCCTTTCAATCATGCAGAAGCTACATGCTTCCAGAATGTCGTCAACGCCACCGGCCTAGTTGAAGTTCCTATCAAAAGAGGATGTTTTACTTGGTACAATCAGAGAAGTGGCGAAAGTTCCATCCTGGAGAAATTAGACCGGGTCCTATGTTCAATGGAATGGTTCTTAGCTTTTCCCAAAGCGGTGGGGCTGATAGATATTGATTTAGCGTCCGACCATGCTCTCATTATCATGTTACCTTTAGGATTCTCCAGAAAATATAAGAAAGAGTTTAAGTTTGAAACAAAATAGCTATTGGATGAAGAGTGCCCCCAGACGATCTAGAAGGGATAGGAATCTCAGCCAGT
The DNA here is from genome assembly GCA_030270665.1 of Hibiscus trionum. Classification (NCBI taxonomy): domain Eukaryota; kingdom Viridiplantae; phylum Streptophyta; class Magnoliopsida; order Malvales; family Malvaceae; genus Hibiscus; species Hibiscus trionum. The sequence goes on along the minus strand of BSYR01000006.1, from coordinate 23,236,449 downwards.
AGATAAAACCTACCTTAACTTTGGGAGAAAGATTAGAAGAATGAGAACAAAGTCAAAACAGAAGAATGAAAAGAAGCATGTACTCTTGACCAGGATCAAATACCTCTAAGGCAGGAAACTGTCCGATCAGGAGTTGGATGAGTATAAGCACCTCCAGAAAGAACTGGATGCAGAATGGGAAAGCAAAGAGAGATATTGGCACCAACGTTCTAGGGTTAACTGGCTAAAATGGGGAGACAAAAACACCAAATTTTTCCATGCCACCACCATTCAGCATCGAAGAAATAACTCTATCATCAGAATTAAAAAGGAAGATGGCAACTGGCTTGAGGAACTGGAGGTTATTGCAAACTTCATTCAGCAACACTTCCAAGCTCTATTCTCTAAATACCATTCTATAGATTTCCAGTGCCTTGATGATCTCATTCCCCACTTGGTAACGGAAGAAATGAATGTTGAACTTAGTAAAGCTGTTTTTGAGGAAGAGATTAAGAGAGAAATGTTTGATATGGGCGCTACTAAGGCTCCTGGCCCTGATGGTTTCCCGGGTTGCTTCTACCAGACTTATTGGGAGACAATTAAAGGTGATCTCATAGGGATGGTGTCAACATTATTCTGAGATGGTTCTCTGGATCACAGACTAAATAAAACCAACATTGTCCTAATCCCGAAGAAACCAAATCCTTGCGAAGTCTCTCATTTTAGGCCGATTAGCCTATGCAATTTCTCTCTGAAGATTATTACAAAATCCTTGCCTCGAGACTTAAAATATTTCTCCTGGAACTCATCTCACATTACCAATCAACATTCGTCCAAGGAAGATCTATTCATGACAATATCATCCTGGCCAATGGAGCTTTTCATGCTTTCAAAAGGGAGAAAAGGGGGGAAAAGGGCTTATGGTTCTTAAAAATGACTTGGAAAAAGCCTACAACAAAGTAGACTGGGATCTTCTCCGCTTTGTAATGAACATGATGTGTTTCTGTGATTGGTGGATCAAGAGAGTGATGGAATGCGTCTCAACCACTTCCTTCTCCCTGGTCCTAAACGGAGAAAAATTCGGGGATTTCTCGGCTATGAGAGGTCTACGACAGGGTGACCCGCTTTCCCCCTTCCTCTTCACCTTTGTGTCCAGCATTCTATCCTAGATTACGGAAAAAGAAGTGGAACTTTCCAGATTCGAAGGCGCTGCCCAATTCTCAGCCACCTCTTGTTTGCTGATGATTGCCTTATGTTCTTCTGGGTGACAAAAGAGAGCTATGATGCAGCCTTTCGTATTCTCCATCTCTTCCAACAAGCAACATGCCAAACGGTTAATTTTCAAAAGTCTTCAGTTTTATTCTCTCCTAATATCAGCGAACGACTCCAGGCCCACCTCTTAAATATCCTCAACTTCAAGCCAATGGTGAAGGACAACAGATACCTTGGGCTACCCTCATTCTGGGGCCGTAGTAAAAAGGATGCACTGGCTTTCATCAAGGAGAGAGTTCAGAATAAACTCAGAAGCTGGAAAGCAAAATTCTTGAACCAAGCAGGGAAGGAGATTCTGATCAAGGCAGTTTCTCAGGCCATCCCTACTTATGTGATGCAATGCTTCCTCCTCCCAATCACCTTTTGTGATGAACTCTGCTCGCTATTGGCTAACTTTTGGTGGAATAGCGACGGAAAAAAGAAAAAAAAAAGTATTCACTGGATAAATTGGAGGGACCTCTGTCTTCCTAAGGATCATGGAGGTCTTGGATTCAGGAATCTGAGGTCGTTCAACAAAGCTCTCATTTCTAAACTTGTTTGGAAACTCGCAAAGAATCCTGATTCCTTTATGGCTAAAACTCTTCGAGGAATATACTTCCTAAATGGAAACATCTTCGAAGCCTCGAGATGCTTAAATCCTTATTGGGCTTGGACAAAAATTAGGGAAGGAATTGAAATCATTAAGAAAGGATCCTTATGGAGAGATGGAAATGACATAAGCATTTGTACGTGGAATGATAGTTGGATTCCGAAACTCCTGAATTATCGACCTTACTTTCAGCCCCCGCCTCATTATCCTTGTCTGTCAGTTTCCTCTCTTATGAACACGGAGCAAAGGTCATGAAACAATACTAAGGTTGAGGAGTTGTTCTCCTAAGACGAAGTTAATGCGATCCTAACCATTCCTATAGGAGGCCCAGAAGTCAAAGACTCCATCATTTGGGCATGAACTAAAAATGGTGACTACTCGGCTAAATCAGGCTACAGATTCATTGAGGAAATTCAAAGAACCTCTTTTGAGCCTTCTTCTAGCGAGGACCTGAGAGACAACAAAGGCCTCTGGAAATCTATTTGGGGACTGAAGGTTCCCCAAAAATTCACTCCTTTCTATGGAAACTCAGTCACAACATCCTTCCTAACAATGGTATCCTTGTTGCCCGATTCCATGGCAATTTCTGAGATTCAGATTGTTGTCCGAGATGCGGAGATAAGGTGGAACCCATCGAATATCTCCTTTTCTTTTGCCCTTTTGCAAAAGTAGTATGGAGGGCTTCAGGTTTCAATTACCCCCTTCTCCTACTGGCTTTCCGCGCTGATGGTTAAGAATTAATGCTTTTCGACAATTGAGGTGTTTTGAAGAAGGGTGTGCTCTTATCGCTTTTTTATGGACCATATAGAAATTGTGTAATGCTTGGATTTTTGAAGGAAGAAAATATCTACCGTGGGAAGTCTGGCTTCGTGCTGAACGAGCTTTTTAGGAATTCCAACAAGTAACACTTCAGGGTTCCCCGGGGAAGCCCCTCCATCCGCAAGAAGTAAAGAGTTGGACTCCCCCCTCCAGGTGCAATCAAAATCAATTGCGATGCCGCCTTTGTCGGCATTAGCAGAAGAGCTACAACAGCGACTATTGCTCGCGACTCCTTGGGTAGCCTCATCTAGGGTGTTTTAGCTCCTACTTTAGCTCCGTCAGTAGCGGCGGCTGAAGCTTTCGCTATAAGACTTGGAATCTCCTTGGCTTCTCTTAGAGGCTTATCTCACATTATTATTGAGGTTGATTGCCAAATGGTGATTCAAAGACTGTACTCGGGCTGTCGTTCTGACCGGGTCTCGTCAACTATCACGGAGGACATTATTTCCGAGGCTAAATCTTTCGCCTCTTGCTTGTTCGTTTTTGCCCTTATATCTTGTAACCAAATCGCGGACTGGCTTGCTAGACACGCTAGGAACCTTCTGACTCAAGTGTATTGGGACCCCCTTTCCTCCGGGCCTTTCCTTGTATTTATGACTTTGATGCAATGAAATTCCAATTTCTTTGAACAAAAAGAAAACCAGTAAACTACAACTCCTAAATAATAGGAATGGAAAATCACAGCTCAGACTCGTATAACAATTGACCAAGTAAAAAGCACTAATTTTCAACACATAAGACAATTTAATTTTAGAGGAGTGCTAAACATCCAATTCAAATTATTAAATACAATTTTTCCGTAGGAATATAAACGAACTGAAATAATATTAACGAAATTTTACACGACATAGATTAAACGAATACAAAAGAGATGGCATGTCTTATTCTTTGTGAGTAGTTTTCCAACAAAATGTTCGTATTAGTCTGTAATCTATTAATGAGGCTTGAACTATAATTCTAGGATGAAATTATTCCAATTCACTCGAAACACTGCCTAGAATGGCTCCAAGTTATGGACTTTAAAAAAATGGCTCCAAGTGGAATTTGACATAGATTCCTCAAATTGTATACTTTTTCACATTTTATTTTTATTTTAAAATATCATAGTATAATATTTAGATTTAATATTATAGTATATTTGTAATCATTAATTATTTATGAAAAACAATTAGAAAAAGACTTTTTGACAAAATCTTTCCGCTGTTTAACTTTCAATAAGTACAAAGCTCATCGGACAATTAAATTTTGGCCCGGAAGAAAAAAACATACCATTAAACGGAAATAACGGATAATTAGTCCAACGTAGATTCCTAGTGCACTCGAAACTGTCGGCACAGGTTTCACGTGACAAACTCCAACGTGTCGTTTAAATGCTATTCATCCCTGTCCTAAGACCGCGCATTTTAGCATCCCTGGCGCATCCAAACCGACGCCCTTCACTTGTAAGGCAAAAATCAAACACACTTTAAAACGGGCAGATGATTTACATCCCTTTAAAACAGTGTCACAGTTTCTGTTTCTTCCTTAATTACCCAACCAAATTTGGAGGGCATCCCATTTTTCTGAACTACCAAACAACATAAACCTCAAAAACCAGTTCTCTTAAATTCTAGTAATTTTTTTAGGAAATGGTGTCTCCTGAGTTTTCTCATCCTCAATCTTCTTCTCCCATGGCCAAAACTCGGAACCGATCGTTTTGGTGTCTTCCCGATGGCTGTCTTGTCTTGGGTAGTGCTTTTCTTTCTCTTCTGTTAGTATGGTCGTTTTGGTCGTTTTTCACTCCAACACAAAACTTCCAATCCCCCGTAACAGAGCCATCGTTGAAGTCGAAGAGCTCAGAGGACTGCTCGGAAAGTGGGTTCGGAGTTAACTTAAAATCCGACCCGAAAGATCGGACCTTTTACGACGATCCGGAGATGAGTTACTCCATTGAAAAGCCGGTGAAAGATTGGGATGAAAAACGCCAAGAGTGGTTGAAGTATCACCCTTCGTTCGCCGCCGGAGCACGTGAAAGAATCGTTCTTGTAACTGGGTCCCAGCCGAAGCCATGTAAGAATCCCATCGGAGATCATTTACTCTTGCGTTTCTTCAAGAACAAGGTTGATTACTGTAGAATCCATGGCTACGACATTTTTTACAACAACTTGTTATTACACCCCAAAATGGGTTCCTTTTGGGCGAAGTTGCCGGTCGTTAAAGCAGCCATGTTGGCTCACCCTGAAGCCGAGTGGATCTGGTGGGTCGACTCGGACGCATTGTTTACAGACATGGAGTTTAAGTTACCTTTAGAAAGGTACAAAAACCACAACTTGGTTGTCCATGGTTGGCCTAAGTTGATTTACGACAGTAAAAGTTGGACCAGTTTAAATGCTGGGGTTTTTCTGATTAGGAATTGCCAATGGTCTATGGATTTGATTAAAACTTGGTCTAGCATGGGTCCAATTAGTAAGGACCATGAAAAGTGGGGTGAGATTCAACGATCGACCTTCAAAGATAAGCTTTTCCCGGACTCAGATGATCAATCGGCTCTGATTTATTTGCTTTACACAGAGAAAGAGAAATATTATGACCATATTTATTTAGAAGGAGAGTTTTATTTGGAAGGGTATTGGGTTGAGATCATCGGAGGGTACGAAAACACGACGGAGAGGTATTTGGAGATCGAGAGAGGGGCACCGAAGTTGAGGAGGAGACATGCGGAGAAAGTGAGTGAACAATACGCTGTGTTTAGGGAAGAGTTCCTGAAGGAAGCTGGGAATGGACGAGGGAGTTGGAGGAGGCCGTTGATCACTCATTTCACCGGTTGTCAGCCGTGTAGCGGCGACTATAATCAGATGTATGCCGGGGAGTCTTGCTGGGAAGGGATGGTTAAAGCTTTGAACTTTGCTGATAATCAGGTGTTGCGCAAGTATGGGTTCATGCACCCGGATCTACATGATTCCTCCACTGTCACTGAAGTCCCCTTTGATTACCCTGCTGATGAAGGTCCATGGTAAAACAAAACAGAACATCAAAAGGTATAGCTTTTCATCATTTTATTACCATGTAAAAGTGCTTGTTTGCTTTTGAAATCTTTATTTTATGTTGGGTAGGTGTAGGTGGAGATTAAGGGTATTAAAAGGATGGTTTTAAGGCTACAAAAATTCTTTTGAATTAGGTAGAGTTTTTATGTTGGGAACTGCTTCAATTCAATGTCACCTGTCCTTTTGTATCAAGTATTTACAGTGTTTCTAACTGCTGATACTTATGATTCTGGTTTAGAAACAATGATTTATTAATTTTCTTAAAGTCGGAATTCATTAATCTTTCACATTAACTAATTATTTGTGTTAAGATGAGGCATAAGCTATATGTATAGATTCTATAGCATTGTGTTTAGGAGTTCATAAGATGTTTTAATTTAGCTGAAGCTGATGAAGTTTCTTTTGTAAAGCAGAGAAGATAATAGCTAGAGTGAACCAAGGCGTGAATTCTGCAGCATTGATGCCAGTACTCCGCTCATCCTTTCTGGTTTATAAGGCAATCGAGAATATATAGCTGGAGACAAATATTGTCCTTAAACTAGAGCCACCATCAAGCAGAAGTTAGTTCATTTGTCATTATATTTTTGGGCGTTCCTAACTTTTGCTTTGTTAGTTGCTACTGGAAGTGCTATGTATTGATTTTGAGTAATATATATACAAAGATCTTCATTGTACCGATATAATTTGGTCGAATAACAGCTTTCTTAGTATGATTTTGTAGCATGAAACCTTCATTGATTTTTAAGATTAAAACTGTAATAGTGGCTCTGAAAACATTTTTCAAAAGCAGAACATGAAATTTCTAACTTCTGCCTTTGAATTGAAAAAATGCTTTTCAAAGATTTTTGTGTGTGCAAGAATTATATGTTTAGCATAAAAACACTTTTTATAAGCAATGGTGAACAAGGCCTAACATTCATGTCAGAAATACATGCATTTATTTATCAAGATATTCTCCACTTTTACAGTTCTTTTACTTGCAGTACATGATTTAACCTCTTTCTTGTACTTACAAGTAAAACAAGTTCTGCACAAGGCAAAATAGCAACTCGGGTGTAGCAATGAGTCACAGAGGCTGTTGAGAAATCCATCTATTGAACATGTCAAAACATTCCTTAGGATTGTACTCTGGAGCTGTATGACCTGCACCCTGCAAAAAACCCCAATTCCATTACATGTTATTTTCTTCGAAAATCATCTGTCAATTAAATAGTTTTTCATTCACAACTATATGAACTCTTGCCTTTACAGTTGCAAATGTGAAGTCATTTTCGTATTTTCTCGAGTATCTGTAAGAACCAAAGCATCATAAAATAAATAAGCTCATATACATATGCGAATCAAAATCCATTATAGCCTTACCCTCCAACTTGACCATCAACAAACCATGGCCTCCAAGCATCAACAATAGAGAGATTCAGGGACTTGATCCATGATTCGGTCCCCACGTATGGAACCGCTAGGTCATGATCACCACTGTAAAGAAATTAAGATTCAGTTCTACCTTTTCATACACATAAGAAATCGGACAGCGAAAGTCCGAGAGTGGTAAGCAAGCAAAAGTGTAACCTGTATATTAGAGCTCGGTAACCTCTCTTATTGAGATGAAGATGATAGCTTAGAGTACTCTGAACATCATAGTCATAATCCATGCTTTTGTTACACCTTACCCATTCTTTGATTGTTCCCTGGTAAACAACATCAACATTACATTAAATTATAACACAGTTATGTTATTTGTTTTTGTTGTTGGTGTAAATGTTTTTATATTCGGAGTAAAGCTTCAATTCTTACCTTTCTGGTACGGAGTGCTTTCTGGACACTGATATCACTTGCCCAAACTTTCAAAAGGTAACAATAATAGTTCTGTAATATGGCTTAATCAGCAGCTCAATTATCTAAGCAAAGTTAATACATTTATGGAGTGACAGTTATAGCAAGTGCAAGAAAATTTACTCGGCATCCAAATTGAGGGTATCCAGCTGACATATGCAAGGAGTCTTCATGTGTTTCTAAAAAGTATTTTCGGTTATTCTCCGGAATATCCACTTCTGGGAACTCAGATGGGCAGTAGGGCTCCAAAATATGCATTTCGTTTATGCGTTCGGTGCACTAGGAAAGCCAAAGTCATAAGTGTTATTAATCCAGTTTAGTCAACACAGAAAGATTTCAGAAATTACCCAAAAATGACCCTATAAGAAACATGTTTGTTTGCATTTCTACCTCTGAGATAGCTTGAAGATCATTTGCACACTGTTTATTGATGGCTTCTACTTTTCTGTATTCTCCTTTACAATTCTTTTTGGCTGACTGCAAAACCAAAAAAAATCTCAGTAACATCAGCATACATATATACAACATCCTTGAAGAATCATTTAGAATTAAGGGAATAGATAACTATAAGTTTCGATAGTGGTCATCCGTTTATGCTACTTCATATCAGAAGTATTAGAAGAAGGGGTTTGTGTCTAATAACCTCGTAAAGTTCATCAGAGATAAATGCCATACGATTAGAATATGGAATCTTTGAGTTGCCATCAAATTTTCTGTCTGTAAATGGATTACCAAGCAAATAACCCTGCAAAAATTGCTAGAAATGTTGAAGCACACCGGAATCCAAAACCTGTATCTTAAAAAGAAAATTTGAAGCACATGTAGTCATTAAGTAGAGCACTTACTTTGAGATTCAAAACCGGTATGCCTTTGTCTTCAATATCTGAAGCAAAGTGAGTAGGTAGCCTGGTTATTGCCCCATTGGTTAACAATATATATGAAATACAAGTCTTACAGGAAAGAGCATGTAGCTACCATCTGATATTGCTTGAGTAATTATAGGTACAATCAAGCCCGAGTATGAGTCGCCGGCAATATAAAGTGGATTGGTGATGAACTTGGGATGACTCTCCAACCACTGAACAGAAAATCATACTCTTGGTTACAAAAAAAATCAGGCATTTCATCCCTAACTTGATAAACTTAGTGATGCATTCGCAGTAAGAACAACATATGGTATATTTATGTACAGCAGATACTAGCAGTTGACATTTCTCTACACCTTCCTCACAAATTTATAACAACTAGTAGCATGTTTCATATCCCCAGTCTTGAAACCTTGCAGCGTTCTCGAATAAGAGAATCCAGTACCAACCGGAGCATCCAAGAAGATTATACTTGAAACCTATGAAGTTATCAATGGTGTTCACAAATCAAACATCAGAAAATGGAAATACGAGGCTGAGAAGTGAGAACAACTATATGGTTTATAGCAATTAGTCCTAAACTATATCACCTTGGTCCATGCATACGGGTTGAGGAGGAAAGTAGGCAAGCTGCCATTGTACTCCACCATGTTAAAACGCAAGGGGCCTAAATGGATTTAGATTCCAAATTAGCACCCAGAGCTGGAAATGAGCCTGTAACTTGTAAGTGGAAATAAACAATCAGAATACCAATTTCAAAGAAAAACCCAGAAAGACTAGAGCAGCCAGGGCCTCCAGTGATCCACAGCAAGAGAGGATCCTCTTCTGGGTTGCTTTCTGATTCAACAAAATAGTAGAAAAACTCGGAATCATCCACCCCTATGTATCTGGGACACATTAAATGAACTAAAGCGTTATGAACAGTGCTAAGATACAAAGAGTAGCAGAAGTCAGAGAAGCTTACCCGGTTTCAAGCTTGAAAGGAAGTGGAGCATTAAATCCAGGAAGAGAGTTGACCACTGAAAATGAAACTGCAGCCCTACACCAAATCAATACAAACACCATGTAATTAAAGCATGCAGCCTTCAAATATTTTACCAACATCTTTGCAACTCTTCAGCTCAACAACAAAGCTAAATCTGAAGTCTGAACTTCTTAGCTAATATTTCTAATGATAGAAATAATTAATAAAGCCTCATTTTATACAGATATTTTAAGGACAATTTCTTTATTGTAATGGCCTTATGACATTTTTCCATTTCTAATAAAATAATTAAGTCATATATTTATGTTTACAAAATAAAGTCTCTGTGATATTTTTTATTAGAAAGTTTTTTTTTTGAATAGATTTTGAGATAAGATCCTCATCCGCTACGTAAAACTTTAAAATTTTATATATATTTTTTTAAACTGCTGAATGAAATTAAATGAATAGATGAGATTAATAGTAAAAAATGTAAAGATTATCACATCATTATCTAACGGTCTAAAAGAGTATAAAAATAATTGAGTTTTATTAAATGCATCCTAATCCAAAAAAATTTATTAGAGAGTTTTGGTTTCTATCTTAATTTTTGTTTAATTTTATTATTATTCTAACCATCATAAAAACATATAAAATAAGTTTTTAGTCTTCTTACGCTTATAGTTTTTTTATCAAGTTGATTCTTAATATTTAAAAATAAAATATCAATAATTGAATAATATAATTTTTTAATCATATACAGTAAAAATGTTTGACACGTTTAAACAAAGAAAAATAAAAAAAAATGTGCACGAGGCGACCATTGATAATAAAAGAAAGAAAATCAATAACCTCCTTTGAAGGGATCGATTTAGAGAAGAAGAGACACTTGGGAACATCTCTCTAAACCCTTCTTCCATCCATCTTCACGTGATTCTTTATTCAAATTAAAAAAAATAAATTACAAAAATCATCACTAAACTTTATTCTCTGACATATTTTGATTACTTAACTTTTAGAACGAACAATTTATTCATTAAACTTTAAATATTAATCTATTTTAATCACTTAATATTATTTTATTAATATTCTAATATAACTTGACATATTGGCCAACATTAAAAATACAATTAGACCAAAAGAAAAGGAAGAAAATTAGGGCACTATATAAATCAGCAAATTCAAAATGGACAACATTAAATAATTGTAAGAATGGTGCCCTACCAACCAGATTTAAAGGCACCCTGGTGGCCGATTATTATTTTTTGAATAGTCTATAAGTGATTATTATTATCACATCCACTATCTTCTTATTTAATTTTTCTCAATTCAATAAAATTAATATATAAAATGAAACAGTTTACATATTAATTAAATAAATTTTAATGATTTTTTCATCATTCAAATGTTAAAAAGTGATCAATTTCATAGGAATATATTTATAGACAGTGACTTGAATCTTTAAAAGTCATTTTACAATTAAATCTATAATTCATTAGCAATTTTCATTATTTGTTACAATGATAGCTTTTCTATAAATGAAAGGGTAAAATTGTCAAAAAAAAAAATTAAATTCAAAATCAATAACAATTCAATCACTCAATTAAAATTTAAAAACAAATATACAAAACTAAACTTATATTTAAAATTTACACACATAAAATCCAGAAGCCTATTCTGTAACTTTTTCCTCACAAATTTATAACACCTTTTCTGTCCGTAACAACATAGCTCCTTATTTTTGGCATGCCCGTTTTTGAGGTTTTGGTGACCTTACGACGAATTAAAAAATTGAGCTCATGATCAAGGATTTAAATTACGATATGGGTCACGTTTTCGATCGCGTTGTGTTTTACTGTAATTATGAACATAATAGATGTTATTGTGATCACTGCGAGTATCGTGGTTGTGAATTATTAATAACATATGTTATTGGACATAACAGTTGCGTACTGTTATTCAAATCATCGTCCCTAATAACAAGTGTTGAAAAAAAAGTATAAATTTTAAGAGTAGCTTTATAATAACAAGTATTGAAAAATTAGACCCTTAATAAAAAGTATTGAAAAAATTAGGCCCTTAATAAAAAGTATTTAAAAAATTGGGCTCTTAATAAAATGTATTGAAAAAATTTACTCTTAATAACAAATAAATATTAGAAAAGAAAATTGAATTTTAGGAGTACACCCCTAAAAACAAATATTGAAAATAATTTGTCGCTTAATAACAAGAATTGAAAAAAATGGGACCTTAATTATGAGTATTAGAAGAAAAAAAATTAAATTTTAAGAGTGTCCAAGATAAGAAATAGGGTAAAGTACACAGACGGTCACTGAACTTTGGTAAAAAAACAAAATGGTAACCAAACTTTCAAAAATTACAAAATGACAATTAAACTTTATATTTTAAAATAAAACGGTAACTGGGGCGTTAAACCCCGTTAACTCTTAACGGAAAACTCACTTACTTGCCCCATCACCTTACCCATCTCCACATCATCCTCTCTCATTTGCCACGTAGGATTAATAAAATAATAAAAATTAATTTTAACTTTCACTTATCATCTTCTCCTTAAACAAAAATCCCTTCACTGCTCATCTCTTCACTGCTACCATAGAATGCTACCATAGAATCCTCATTAGGTATTCACCTCTGAAGAAATACTGGATGGATATCTATACACCCATTTATGAACGAAATACTGGATGGATATTTATACACCCATTTATGAACATATAAAGATCGACATCCGAATGAACCTCAAAGCTCAGAAGGTGGAGCTAAAAACCAGATTAGATACACCCGACATTAGTAACCTTCAAAAGTGTGCAAACTTTGTCCAAGCTTTCATGTTGGGTTTTGATGTGGCAGACGCAATTGTGCTTCTGAGGTTGGATGAGCTATATGTTGAGTCCTTTAAAATCAAGGATGTTAAGACACTTAGAGGAGAGCACATGTCTCGTGCCATCGGAAGACTATCCGAGAAAGACGGTAAAACGAAATTTGCCATTAAAAATGCTACAAAGACTCGGATCATCATTGCTGACTCCAAGATTCATATACTGGGATCTTTTGCAAACATCAAGATTGCTAGGGATTCTCTTTGCAGCTTCATTTTAGGTTTCTCCTGCTGAAAAAGTTTACTCGAAACTTAGACAGGTTTCTGCCAGATTAGCAGAAAGGTTTTGATTGTTTTCCTTTGTAATTTGTTTGAGACTTTGCTCCTAAATTTTGAGTAATTTTTAACTTTTATCCACACTGAATCCTTGAGGGAAAATGAAAAACAAGATCAATAGGATGGAGAACCCATTTAGAGTGAAATGTGGTATGAAATTTTGAAAGAATTTCTTTACTGTTTTTTTCAATGATATTTACTGTTGAAGTAGAAGATGATAATTAAGTGAAAGTCAAAGTAAAAATTAATTTTTATTATTTTATTAATCCTACGTGGCAAATGAGAGAGGATGATGTGGAGATGGGTAAAGTGATGGAGCAAGTAAGTGAGTTATCCGTTAAGAGTTAACGAGGTTTAACGCCCCAGTTACTGTTTTGTTTTAAAATATAAAGTTTAATTGTCATTTTGTGATTTTTGAAAGTTTGGTTACCATTTTGTTTTTTTTACCAAAGTTCAGTGACCGTCTGTGTACTTTACCCTAAGAAATATTGAGGGAAATTGAGCACTTAATAACAAATATTATGAAAAAAAATTAAATTATAAGAATATGGCCCTAATAATAAATTTTGAGAAAAAATTAGGCCCTAATAATAAGTATTGAAAATAATTGGGACTTATATTTAATATAAAAATATTTTTTATAAGTATAATACACTATAAAAATTATGGGTCATGGGCGGTTGCCCCTCCTACCCAGGCCCAAATACGTCTCTGATACTATTATGTAATCTTATATAACAATTAAATTACTACTCAAGCTTATTTGAATTTAGCTCGGTTGGCATGTCGTTGGTATAATTTATTAATGTAATATAACTATATGTAATGACGTATAGAAAAAGGCTTAATGACTCGTTTGGCCCTTGAAGTATACACAAAATACCGAACCGCCCCCCAAAGTATTTTTTAGGACGTTTTGCCCCATGAACTAAAAATCGTAAACTCTGTTGGCCCCTCTTATCTAACGTTCGTTAATTTTTTTTTGGCCCAATTAGATCGTGTCATGTGGCTCTTTTGACAACAAAAAAAATTGACTGAGTTGGATAAAAATGGGTAAATGACATGTTGGGTCTCTCAAATTTTATATTTATTCAATCTAATCATCTTTTTCCTCCCCGTTTCAACCATAGCTCCCTCGAACAAACCCGATTTTATTTTCTCAGCCTTGTTCCTAATAAAGTGGCCAGGTTCACGGTAAGCGGTACCCGGTGTGGTTAAACTGGACCGAAGGTCGGTCAGGGAAGTCGGTTGGGAACACTCCTTTGGGGTTGAAATAATGAGCCTGGAGAAGACCAATCTTTGGCACTATGTTGTTAAATGAACAAGTACAATAACAACCAACGTGATGAGGGAAATAATGAATACACCTGCAATTCAAAGCTTGGTGAATAACCCCGAGTTAATGCGCACTTTGATTATGAGCAATCCCCAAATGCGTGAGATTATTGATCGCAATCCAGAGGTTGGGTTTATACTTAATGATCCTATTCCTGGCATTCTGCGGCAGACTTTGGAAGCTACTAGGAAGCCTGAACTCATGCGTGAAATGATGCGAAACACTGACAGGGCTATGAGCAACATTGAATCCTCGCCTGAGGAGATTTAACATGCTTAGCGCATGTATGGAAAATTGAAAATGTTCAGGAGCCATTTTTGAAGGCTACGACTATGGCTGGAAATAATGGAAATATTCCAGGTTCAAACCCAGTCGCAGCTCTTTTGGGCAATCAAGGGTGTTGATGAAGATTGTGCAAAACCACATGTTGCAGGGTAATTAATTATTTTTTTTTTTGCTAATTTAAAAGTAGATGTGATGCTGTCCTCCAGGCCTGTATCGAACTTGGGACTGAAATCCTATGAAGTACGGGGACGGCAAAGTAATTTCATTTCATGTACTCGATACGTCTCCGGCACGAGGACGGCTAGGGGACGACCCGGGGACGTGTCACGGTGGCAGAGTACAGCTGTACAAACTCGAGGACGTTTCATGTTATTTTTTGAATAAGGGACATTTTATGCTTATATAGGACGTTTCAGAGACGGCATGTGACTATCACATGCGTTTACAGGGGTAATTTTGACATTTTTTATTTAAAAGAAAATTAGACAACAAAATCTAATGTAATGTAATCTGTTCTAAATCTAAACGCCATCTCTTTTATTTTTTTTCGATTGGAGAGGAGCGAGCGACAGTATCACACTATTTCAAAAAGCCGACGCCGGTGAAATATTATACTCCAAACGTATACAAAACTCTAGCCTTAATTTCCAGTTATGTCTTCTTCTCCGTTTAACTTTATTTTTATGTTTACGGTCTTGGATATTGTTTTATATATGTTAGCGGCTATGTGGATTGTGGTATATAACTCTTATGGGGCTGATGCTTTATTTTAATTGTTATTCGCATATTGAAATTAGGTTGGCTTAGGCCAGTTCTGTTTGAGTGAAGTTCAGGGCGATACTCGTTTAAACTTCAGGTAAGTTCATTTCTCTCCATCACTTTTTTTTTTTTTGATTTGTCGATGAATTTGGACTTTGGAGGCATATGGGTTATGTTCAAATGATGATTTTATTAGTGGTAAAAATTTGCATGGAGTTGTTGTTTTTGCATAGAAATTTTTCGTATAAAAAATTGGGGAATTATGAAATTGGGTTTTCAACTTCAATTTGCCTCAAATTTTAGCAATACATCTTTAGATTATTATTTTTAGATTACCCTAAATTAGGGGTTGGTTGCCCTTTTATTTTTTGGGTGAAAGTTGTTTCAGTAATGCTTTTTTAGATTTGACATTTTAATATTGTAGTTTGTTTATAGATTTTATTGTTCTAGATTTAATATTGTAATTTGAGTTTTGAGATTTGACATTTTAATATTGTAGTTTGTTTATAAATTTTATTATTCTAGACTTAATATTGTGGTTTGGATTTTATTATTTATGGTTTAATATTGTAATTTACTTATGAAATTTATTTTCTAATTTTCTATGAAGTATAGACTTTATTTGTGATTTTTTTAGCTTTATATATAATTTTAATTTTTTATATGTTGTACCCTTATCGTTCTCGTACCCTGTAATTTTAGAAATTGTCGTTTTTCGTCCTCGTCCCCGTCCCCGTATCCGTATCAGTGCAACATAGCTGAAATCTGGTTTTATGCTTGATGAAGAAGATGGTTAGATTGAATAAATATAAAGCTTGAGAGACTAAACATGCCATTTATCCATTTTTATTAAAGTCAATAAATTTTTTGGTCAAAAGAGTCACATGGCGCAATATAATTGACACGATTTTTTTGAACGGGCGTTATAAAACAGGTACTAACGGAGGTCACGATTTTTAGTTCAAGGGATAAAACGTCCTAAAAAGATACTTTAGGGGACAATTCGGTATTTTGTGTATGTTTCAGGGGCCAAACGGGCGATTAAGCCTATATGAAAACTATAATATTTATATACTCTGGTGTCAAAAGACCATAAACTGAATATGGAATTGATTTTGACTTTTTTAGCATTTTACGTTATATAAAACTTTGATACACAAGTCGTGTAATTTTTTTATAGTAACTTGTCAAATTTAGGATTTAAGAGTTTAGTCTTAGGTGGTAAGATCTAGGGTTAGAGTTTAGGATTTAGAGCTTTTGGGTCAAAAACTTAGATTTTAGATTTTATAGTTTAAATATAAAAATTTATGTAATTTTTTACACAATTTTATTTATCAAACTATAATTCTTTCATGTTGGATAAATATTACAAAGAAAAAAAAGAAACGATGTTTGTTTTTTTAATATTTAAAATTAATAAATAAAAGGAAATAAAAACACTTTTACTTTTTTTTGGTTAAACAATGAATAGAAAAAAATGTTTTTATAATGTATTCTTTTATAAAATAAACTAGGTAAATTATTAAGGATAAATATTCTATACAGAGGCGGTGAAAACTGAAAGTTTCCACGAGCGCCTTAGTTTTAGGGTATAGAGAGTTAGTTTAGGGTATAGGGTTTATGGATTTAGGTGTAGGGGTTAGAATTTAGGGATAGTTGTTTCAATTTAAGGGTTGTGGTTATAATTCAGGGTTTATAGGTTAAAACCTAAATCCTCACCATATTACCCTAAAAACTAAACCATAACCTAAAAACCCTAAATTATAACCATAAACCTTAAATTGAAACAATTATCCCTAAATTCTAACCACATACACCTAAACCCCTAAACCATATACCCTAAACTAACTCCCTCTACCCTAAAATTAAGGCGCTTGTGAAAACTTTCAGTTTTCACCGTCAGTGTATAGGATATTAATCCAATTATTAATGGATAAAATATATATATTTATATGTCTAACTCTTCTTTTAACAAATTTCGTCTATTAACTAGGTTGATCTACATATTCAAAAAAAATAATAGGTTGATCTAAGTGATAAATAGTTTTACATCGCATAAGTAGATCTCGAGTTTGAAACTTTGTGTATGCAGAAAATTATTGCGGTAAGACTTATCTACTAAAGTTAAGTGTGCGACGTGAGTCAATCTAGATTAATTAGGACAAAACTTGAGAAACCATAAGGACAACAAAAAAATATCTAAATAAATAAAATATGTTTTCCTTATTTTTTTCCCTTTTTATTGATTTAATCCAAGCCAAACCCTACTATATTTTGAAAACATTTTTTTTAATAGTTAAACAATCAATTAGCCACATTAAACAACGCACCAATAAACTACTTTCTCTTTCAATAAAAAGATAATGTTGCCATAAATTTCATTTATGATTTAATTTTTTTGGTAAAAAATTATGATTTAATTTAAGCGCAGCTAATTAAATGTCATATTTTCCTCGCATGAAAATGACCTTTCAATTTTTTATGGTTTGATATTAAAAAACAAAGAAAAAACACAATCTTTACGAGATTTGAAAACGAAGTTTTCAAAATTGTTATGGTTAAAATATACTCTAAGCCTCTTCACTATTTGTGTATTTTGAATTTAGTCATACTACTTTTATTTCTAGGAATTTAGTGTCTTCTCTTTTCAAATTTAAAAATTCAAATCCAGTCATTAAAATTATTCTATTAAATTTATTGATATGGCATTTTAAAATAAAATATACTAACTTAGAAGCCATATGTAGTAAAAAAAATAAAAATAACGATAGAATTTTAACCGTGTTAATAATTGCATATGATTTTTTTTAATTCAACAAGTAAATAAATTAAATTTTTAGGGATGTTTTTAATGAGACACACTATAGGTTTAAGTTGTATGATTTCTTCAGTTGATAAAATCTTGTGTGGCCGAGCAAAAAATGAGTTGAATTTCTGTAAATAAAAATAGAGGAACTGGATTTTAAATGTATGGAAAGTACATATATTTGGAGCATATTTTAACCAAATGCTAATTACTTAGATAATAGTTCTCTATGTTCCGATTATAAACAGATAAGTTCTTACCATCATGTATGCTTTGGTAGTTGGGAGAAAGTTGAAGTTCTTAATAAAATTTTCCAATAATAATAAAAATAGAAAAAAATATCTCATTAATAATTAATTAAGTATTTTGAATGTCATTAATGAGATTATCAATAGGACACACATATTATCGGATATATTTTAAAATAAAAATAAAGAGTGTGTTTGAACATTATAATTGTATAAAAATATAATTACAACTACAGTAATTGCACTCGCATGTAATTATAATGAATTTTAGTTCTCTAAATATTAGGGATGGCAAATGGGCGGGGCGGTTGCGGATATTCCCTCCCTTATCCCCATACCCACCTAAAATTTTTATATCCACCACCTACCCACTACCTATAACGGGTATAATTTTTAAATCCACACCCGCCCACGTGAGTATATTCTTAAATTCATCCCCACACCCACCACCCAATTGGATACTCATTACTCATCTCGTACCCGCCTACCCGCCCGCCTGGCAGCAACCATATCACATAAAACATGAAGGGATAATGGCACCAATACCCCTTGTACTTTGACGGAAAGTTCAATGTGGTGCCTAAACTTTGGATGTGTTTAATGTGCCCCTGAAATTTTCTTCCGTCATTTAAAACGCCCCCGACCCTAACACTGTTAACTTGTGATGTGGTATAACTAAATTACACCGGTGTAAGTTCTACTGAACTATAGCTAACTAACTATGAGTCTATGACTAATTTACACCGGTGTAAGTTAGTTATTGTGTGAAAAATCTGAGGGTAAGACAGTGCAAAGAACTAAAGCAATGAACTTGAAATTTGAATAAAGAAAATAATTTTTATATTGAATCAGATATCTTCAAAGCCACATAATATGGCGGGTAGCATACGGGGAAGACGGGTGCGGGGCGGGCGGTTAAGGTCTTAAATCCACCACCTACCCACTACCCGCGGCGGGTATGACTTTTTACACCCATACTCGCCCACTACCCACCAAACTCATATCCATCCCCACCTCAACTGGGGCGAGTGCGGTGCGGAATCCGCGAAATTGTACCCGTCTGCCATCCCTACTAAATATGTCGACTTGTAAAGTGTCATTACATTATAATTGTCTATGGCATGTTTGATTGATAGTACAAATTATAATTAAAATTAAAAACAATATTAATTATAAATTTGAAAAGTGTAATTACATATACAAATACACAAATTTTCACTCCTCTCTAAGAATTGAAGACGTGACTATAAAATTATGATGGTTGTCAAAAACACGCGCAACTATATAATTATAGTTAATTACATCAAATTTAATTACATGACGATCTTCCAAAGACATCCTAAATCATAAAAACTAAAAAGAAGTAGCAATCTCATAATTTCATTTGAAATCAGATTTTTTAAAATTCATTTCCAATATAACAATAGCAATGCTAAGCTTGGGCGATTGATTAAATGATTAATGAAACAGCGAATTACTTATTATTAATTATTTTACATGAGATGAAAGGTAATTTTCAATAAAAGATATGATTAATGATTTTAAATTTTTTTCCGTCAAACCTGTTTTTTTTTAAAATATTATTTAACCTTTTGACAATGTACACACTCTTTACAGATATTGCGGTTGAACCTGAGTCTCTTATGATAAACATAATCCGCTTTTCCATTAAAATCACTTATTGGGTTTATTTTTTCTTTTCATTTTTTCTTTTCTAAAATATACAACTTCAATTGCAAAACAATATGATGCAATAAGAATGAAAAAAGTTTTAAGAACTCAATAGTCATAATTTAAGCCTAAAGCCCAGTGGCATTTAATTGTCCATTTGAAGAGACTTCTGGTTTCAAGGATGTAAATGGATCTTACCTGTAATTTTATGGGCTCGTATGGTCTTTAATCTTTATATACTCCATTTTGGATCAATCAGATATTAGAGAGAATAAAAAAAAATTCCTTAAGTGGCTCATCCCCTTGTGTCCTGGTGGCAAAGGTAGATGTTTATCATTATTTGGGACTCGGGTTCGAGCACCAGTAATACATGCTGTGTGCCGTCTTCATTTGCAATTATCTGTATTTAATTTATTGGACGTTTAATTTGGATCGAATACTATAAAGATTTTACTACGAGAATGACTATTTCAATTTATTTTTCATCATTTACAACATAATTCAAACTCTTAATATTTTTAAAAAATTAATTATTCGTCTTACTAAACCAACTAATAGTTAGATTTTTCAATATAATTTTAATAAATAATTTTACACTTTTCACGTAAACCCAATTAAGTTGAAAATGATTTATCTTATTTCTCCATCATCACTATTTTTTTAATTGCAAATATACAACGTGGTAATTAAGTTAAACCCTTAGATAATAAAATCTTTTATAAAAGAAGGTAATAAAAATGTTTCTTTGACATTTAATCGCCACTTAGTTTATTAAGCTTGATTAATGTACAACTATATCGTCACTGTCTTCTTAAGAAAATATATCTAATAGAATGTACAACGCCACTATTTATATAACACAAAACTTTTTTTTTTTTTTTTACGACGTGAGATTAACGTCTTTGTATTTTCTCAAGCATAAAAATATTTAAATAAAAACATAGTTAAGTTAAAATCTTCTCACGGACGGAACCACTTGAATCTTGAGGTGGGGGAGGCGGGAAGAGTTGTTGATTCCCCAAATTTGATATAATAGTATTAAGTTTTATATAATTTAAATGTTAGTCAAATATTTTTTTTATATTTTGAATTTAAATATTTAAATTAATTTTTAACTGGTCCCAGTATTTAAACCTAGCTTGTCTCTGTTTTTGCATCTTCACACATACAATAATTTATATATTTATATATAAAGCTGATGACTGCCGAAAAAAACAATTTATTGTGGGTCATGTGACACCCTATATTGGTAGCATATGCTCATGTGATTCCCTAATGTGTTTAGGTTTATGAAAGCTTAGATTTAAAATTAATTTCAAACCCCCTTTCTTGATTTCACCCCACTTGATTATTTTAGCACACAGAAGATCGAAACTTGAGCGATTTTTTTAAAAATAAAATACTAATATTTGTTGGATGTTATTTTTAACTAAAAATGATAGATTGAATTTTATTAAAACAAGAGAAGGTATAATATAAATAATGAGCTTAAAGGTTAAATTCGCCCTCAACGAAAAATTAAAAAATTAATTAAAGCCTTTATTTTTTTTGATAAGAATTAAAGCCTTTATGAAAAATTTGCACCCAATTGAACCCTCAAAATTCAAATTACAATCAATCAGACCCTCAAAATTCAAACTACAATCAATTTAATCATTTCCATTAAGTTGACCGTTAACTCAAAAGTAATTATTATGATGGTGACACGTGACACACTCCAGACGTGCCATATTATCAAAACGATAAATAATTATTTAAAAATTTAAAAAATATTTAAAATTATAAAAAAATTTAAAAATTTCAAGAAAAATCTAAAAATATTTAAATGTGTAAAAAATTAAAATTAGGTATAAAATCATAAAAAAATATTTTTTACTTAAAATAAAAAAATATAAATAATTGTAATAATTATTAAAAAAATATATAAATATTTATAATGAAATAATATTTAAAATTTGTATACTTTTTAATATATATATTTATTTAATTATAAAATCCCAAAATTTTAAAAATTTTCAAAATGTCCAAAATTTTCAAATCTCTAACCCTAAACCCTAAACTAACATTCTCAAGTCCTCAAATCAGTTTAATTTGACGGTAAAAGTTGTTAGTACTGTGGCAGACGACGATGATGGTGAGAAAAAATATTGAGGGAGAACGGAGGTTTTCCTGTGACAGAGAGTGACTGTTGGTTGAATCGGTGCTAATGCTTAATTTAAGAATTTATGAGGATTGTTTTTTGAAAAAAATGAAACTTTGGGGTTTTTTAGAAAAAATATTATATTATGTTTTTTATAAAAAAATAAATAAAGAAAAATAAGAAAATTAAACTAATTTACTATTTTTTATGAATTTTATTTCTTTTTAAGATTTAAAAAAATTGATTTTGATGATGAGGCACGCCCAGAGCGTGCCACGTGTCTGACTATATTTTGACCATTATAGTGCATTGACGGTCAACGTGGTCAAACTAACGGAGGGACTAAATTAGGTGTAATTTAAATTATGAGGGCTAAATTGGATGCAAAATTTTCATAAGAGCTTAATTAGTTTTTAAATTTTTCGTTGAGGGCCAAATTGACCATTAAAGATAAATAATGCAACTCATTGAAGAGAGATTCGAGAATTAAGCCCACCCTACATATAAACCCTAAAAACGCAAAGAAAATTAGTATTTTTTTTTTTGAAAAACCCACCAATCGTCAACAATACTCTTTGTTTTTGTTCAACTAGACGCTTAAAATGTGATGTAGGAGTGATGGGTGAAACAAACAATCTTGCAGACTGTTACGCTAAACAGATTTGAATACAACGACAACCAGCTGTAAAAGAAGATTAAACTACTGAAGAGAGCCGAAAACACAAATCAAAACTGAGCGTTGTGAGAATCACAAATCTACTATAAATACAAATGAAAACGTGCCATAAGGTAGAGTTGTTGGATGTTATTCTAAATATTAATGTATAAAGTAGTTGAACTAAGTCTCGAATTTCTCACCCACCATCTTTATATATACACAACCACAAAAAGCATATGAATCCAAAACAAAATACCTGTCCAACCTTAATAATCAATTAATCTAAATAATTTCACCCTCCTCCATCAAATTTCGAAACAACTCACTCAAATATTTATTATAATTCAATGTAAACCTAAATCCATTATGTTGATTTAAATAATAATAGTTTTGAGCACCCACGGCCACGGCCAACTCACTATCTGAACCCCTCGCTGCCCAATTTCCAAACCCTATTACACACCAATCACCATACATGATATACTAATGTAATCAACATCGGCATAAAAAGTATCTAAACTAATCATATAGATGATGTTATTAAGAAGATTAATCACAAGTTTCGAACATTATGATTATGTCCGACCTATGCATACATGATAGGTTAAGAGTTATTTAAGAGCTTAGATTAAATACAAAATTCTATTGAAAAAAACTATATCATTCAATGTGTTACAAAACTTTAAACCCTAAAACTTAAACTTTAAACTCTAAAATCCTAAAACCCTAAACCACAAACTTTGAAACCCTATATCATACACAGTGAATAATAAACAATAAACTATTTGATATTTATTGATTTTAAAATTAAAAGGGAATATCTTAACACAGAGTTAAGGGAAATTGAGTAGAGTTATTTTTGTCTATGTACATAGAGATGCTTTTTTATATTAAAAACAAATTTTAAAATAAGAATGAGTTTATCACGTGCGATGAACACTATTAAATACCACTAACGCTGAACACTGTTGAACATCATTAAATTAATTAATAAAAATTAAAAATCTCAAAGATTGAACTTATAATTAAAATTATTTCAAAAAAAATTAAAAATAAGATTTAATAAACATTTTATATTTCTTTATATTATTTTTAATTGATATATTATAATTAAATATATCAAAAAATTTTTAAAATCAAAAACCTTAAACATAACCCCTTTATTTCCCCTTCACCACCGCCCTTTCCGCTATCGCCGCTAATGTTACCATGTTTTGCTTTATGATTACTGGTTCATTTTTCCCCACGTAATTTTGAGAAATGTTAAGAGTACGTTAAATATTAAGACAAAGTCTGATAACTATCGCATCCTCAGGTTGCAGTCATATTGTTAAACATTTTTGTCTGTTAAGAGTCGGTGCCTTAATCATGGTTCAATTTTCATCTTAAACATTTTCGTAGCTAACGGAACACCCTTCAGGTTACAGGCATGCTTCGTGGCGACGACGGCGGCATAAGAAAAAAATAAAAGGGTCAAGTTTAGGGTTTTGATATTAGAGAGGTTTTGGTATAATTGATTCTAAGATATAAATTAAAAATAATATAAAAGGTTTATTAAATTTTATTTGTAATCTTCTTTTAAAATATTTTAATTGTAAGTTTATTTTTTAAAATTTTTAATTTTTATTAAAAAATTTAATAGTGTTCAACAATATTTAACGTTAATGCTGTTTAGCGATGTGCGACGTCCGTTGTAAATGTTTTTTTAAAATAAATTATAAATATGAGAAATATAGAGATGTTAAAACATACACATACAAATTATATCGAACATAAAAAAAACAAAAGACAATGCTACACTTAATTATATCGCGTTGTATACACCGAGAAAGGAGAAAAACAAAGAGATAATATAAATTTAATTGTTCAATATTAAATATTTAAAAATTACAGAAAACAGAGAAGGGACAGGGCTCGCATAGTGTACGTGGCAGGGTGTGGTTGGTTAGATCTGGAAGTGGGGCAAACACAGTCAACGCAAAGACCGAAAAGCGAAGCAGCATAGGCGTGCAGTCAAAGCAAAAACTGTCAGGGTCAAATGCTTTGCTGGCACTTTACCTAAAATAAACACATAGAAATACAAAAAAATAATAATAAAAAACAGACTTGGGGGGTTCTCCATAATGGCCCCCACGAGGCCAAAGTTTTTTAAGCTGAAAATACCCAATTTTATTCGAATAAAAGAAACTGTAAATCAGCGTATTATTGGCTAAACTCTCTTTTATTTTCTTTGACTTATTGCTAATTTTGAAATTAGATTTTGTCCACATAACATATGTGGATGAAGTTTTTTAAGATCAAAAGAGATTCTTTTTTAGCTAAAAGAACAAACATTAAAATTAAAAACTGCAAGATTTTCATGTTTTTCAATAATCTTTTGCAAATGATAGAAATTGGGATAAAATTTACAGGGACATAAACGGAATTTAACTTTTTGTAATTAATACCTTTATTAATCGTTAAATTTAAAAGTACTTAAAAGTAAAAGCGGGAAGATTACGGCAAAAAAAAAGATATGACTGCACGTGTGGTGTGCGGGTCGTGTGGCTAAATTACCGGTTACTATCCGGTAACTTGGTAATTTTCAAAAACAATTACTCTGGTAAAAGAATTAGGGGAAAAATTCTTCTATCTCATTAATTAAGTTACTCTGGTAAAGGAAAAATTCATTTCCTTCATCCAAAGAAAATAAAAACAATGCATTAATTAATTTACCAGAATAATCTCATTTATAGTAATTAATTTTAATAAAATTTCGTTAAGTAATTTTTTAATTTATTTTATCCAGCGAACAACTGCCCCAAAAGAAGAGCAGTGGGGAAGCCTTTGCAGGACATGGCTTTTCTCTGTTCTTCTATCTCTCTCTTCTTTTTCTCTCTATTTTCTGGTAAGGCAACTTTTGACAATAACTTCATTTTCTTAATAATCTTCACTGAATAGTGAAATTTTTTCATGTTTTGCTATCTGGGTGTTCTTTCTTTTCATTTTGCCCTAAATGTCTGTACCATATTTGGTTGAGTTTAGGGGAAAAGGGCTAATTGATTAGCTTTTGTACTATTTTTAACTGTTGATCTTTGACTGCTTTCTTTAGTAGTATCTTTCTTTTCTTTGCCTTGCTTATTTTTTTGCTGTTTTGAGGGCTTGTTATTCCCAGCAAACTTTTTCCCTCTCTTTCCTGAAGTTTGTACAATAAGTGAAAGATGGGAGCTTGATTGTTGTGTGTTTATTAGTGATATTATTGTCATTATGATGATTGTAAAATGAGGAACTTTTGACCATAGAAAAGAGATCAGGATAAAGCAAAGGGAAAGGATGGTAGTGAGATGCATATGTGTGAGCTTGTAGGGTGTGAAGAAAAAAAAGAGGGTATTTTTTTTCTTGCTTTATGATTTGTCAATGAGAGAAGAATTGAGTGGAAAGACACCAAGTTCCACTCTTTTTTTGTAATGTGGGTTGAAGGGTGCTTGTCAGTGAAGTGAATTTAGGGCTTCTTTGGGGGTAGTGGTGGAGGGGTTTTTAAAAAAATCTTTCTTTTTCGGTTCCTTGAGAATCTGTGTTGCTTTATTTTTATTTTTTATATTTTGGAAAAAAGGGGTTGGTTTCAAAGATGCCTATGTTTCAACCCTCAAAGAGGGATGGGGTTGTTGTTGCTGGATTTGATGGTAGTGGTGATGGGCAAGTTCTAGATCTGGATACTGCTGTTAAAGATGGGGTTTTGGGAGGTGTTGTTGGCAGTGGAGTCATTGGTGCTGCTGTTGGCGAGAAATTGGATCTGAAGAAAATGGTTGAGGAGCTTGATTTGCCTGAGATTCCTTCTGTGTTTATTTGTCCAATCTCTCTTGAGCCAATGCAAGACCCTGTTACTCTTTGCACTGGCCAAACTTATGAGAGGGCCAACATTCTCAAATGGTTCAATTTGGGGCACTATACTTGCCCAACCACAATGCAGGAACTTTGGGATGATTCTATAACTCCAAATAGAACCCTTTACCATTTGATTTACACTTGGTTTTCGCAGAAGTATTCGCTTATGAAGAAGAAATCCGAGGATGTACAGGGAAGAGTAAGTGAGCTTCTTCAGACATTGAAGAAGGCTAAGGGTCAAGCCAGGATTCAAGCCTTGAAGGAGCTGAAGCAAGTTGTTGCAGCGCAAGCTACTGCAATCAAGACGGTGGTTGATGAAGGTGGAGTTTCTCTAATTTCATCATTGTTAGGTCCATTTACATCCCATGCCGTTGGTTCCGAAGCGATTGCCATTCTTGTCAAATTGGAGCTTGATTCAGAGTCCAAAACCAATTTGATGCAACCAACAAAGATTTCATTGATGGTAGATATGCTGAATGAAGGGTCAGTGGAGACAAAGATCAATTGTACGCGATTGATAGAGAAGCTAATGGAGGAGAAGGAATTTCGCTCCGAGAGCATCTCCAGCCATCGGCTATTGGTCGGTCTAATGCGATTAGTTAAGGATAAGAGGCACAGAAATGGAATCTTACCCGGACTTAGCTTGCTCAGATCTATATGCTTACATAAACAAGTCATGAGTTTGATTGTGAGTATTGGAGCCATTCCTCAATTGGTCGAATTGTTGCCTTCTTTGGAGCCTGATTGCTTGGAATTAGCCCTTTTCATATTGGACACATTATCTTCTCTGTCGGAAGGCAAAGCAGCATTGAAGGATTGCGGAAACACAATTCCGAATATGGTGAGACTTTTGATGAGAGTTTCAGAAAGCTGTACTCAGTATGCACTGTCAATTCTGTGGTCTGTATGTAAACTTGACCCCGAGGAATGCTCCTCGGTTGCGGTAGAAGCCGGTTTAGCAGCTAAGCTGCTTCTCGTGATTCAGAGTGGTTGCAATCCCGTCTTGAAGCAAAAGTGTTCGGAGCTCTTGAAGCTATGTAGCCTAAATTATACAGACACAATCTTCATTTCAAAGTGCAAGCTCACAAGGACAATCCAATGACAAGTTAAAGGTCCTGCCATAATTGGTTCTTGAAACCTTCCAAGAATGAACAATCATACATATGAGACAAGGGCATTGAGGTATGAATTAGCTCTGTTGTACATATTTTAAGCACTTCAATTCCAGCAATTCGATTCAACTTTACTTAAAAGAACACTCATAATGTGGATAAGGGGGGGGGGGGGGGGGGGGGGGAAACACAGTTCATGCTGCCATGGAATCATATCAAGCTCTCTTTTCCAATGCTTTCGAATAAATCCCCAAAAGGATAAATGATTATTGTTGGTGGGGTATGTTGTTGGATGCATTTGGAGCTTGCAATCACAATTGTAATAGACAAAGAAATGCTTTGCTCCTTGGTGTTGGAGGGGGGGCTTTTTTCCTCTCACTCTCAGCTTGTTGGTATGGTAGGGGCCTTGACCAGTTTTTACAGTTGTAGAGAGATTTGGAATGCCTCTGCCTCTGGATATCAATTGTCTTTTCAATATGTACAATGAAAGTAACCATTTCTTTTCTTTTCTTTCTTTCTTCTACTTTTGGTCCAAGTAAGAACCAACTAACCACATGTTTTTTTTTTCCTGTCGTATTAAGCACATTTTAATTCAGATTATGATATCGATTCTATTCGAACTGGTTGCAAATCATCAATGATCCCCAGCGCTGGTTGGATAGTTAGAATTAGTGCTAATTCAACCTTATATTTAGGAAAAAGTTTTTGGTGCAATTTTATAAATAAGATTTTAATGATGCAAACTTACAAAGTATTTTTGATCAAAATCATTACAAAGTATAAACCATTTGACTGGTAGTTAAAATATATCCAATCTTACACTAAATAATGATTATACATAATAAAACTTAAATCAGAATAAATATAGATTGAAACATGACTCAAATTTGAAACTTTAGAGGCGTACACTAGATAGGGTTCATGCATAATTGAACCTAAACCATAATAAATATGGATTAAACCTACACAACTTGAACCTGAACCTTAGAGATTCGAGGTCTAATTTTTTTTTAATTTGAATCATTTTTTAATAATTGTGAGAGGAAAAAATATTCGAACCTAAAGGTGATTACAAAGTGATATATACTCATATATATTCTTAACATTTTGACAAGGCTCACACCTTGCAAACAAAGTGATTGAACTCAGATTTTCAAGAATAAACATCATTTGTTTTTTTACCGAGCCCACTTGTTGGGTTAAGATTATTTACTTTTTAATTTGAGTAGTTAAATTATAATTTTAATGGCAAAAAATTAGGGGAAATCTTATAATAGTTAATTGAGAAGGTATTTATGTGAAAATCGTGGTAAATGGGATGTTAGAAAAAAAGGGAAGGTAAAAGAGAAGGTGTGAATGTGATGCGTGGAAGTGTAAGAATTCGGGGTGGCACACGTGGGGTCCATTTTGTAGGAGAAATTGAGGACAAGAGGCATTGTCACCTCTCTTTCAATCACTGTTGTAATGAAATGTTTCAGTGCTCCAATTCTCAATAAATCTCCTATTTGGAATCTGTAAAGAAAGTGAAACCTCTATGTCAATTACAGTGGCTTGATTCAACATGAAGAAAGCAAGGCAAGTTTTCTAAATGCAAATGAAGGGCCCCACCCCACCCCCATTGGGCAATGGGCATGGCATCTTTGAATCAAGTTGAGGCTGCTGGATTGGACCATAAATACGGTGAGCCAAGCCGATCCACATTTGGTATTTTTATCTGCAGTAAGTAATTTAGCCGTCAAATGGTGTGGCCTGTGGCTGTGGGGCTCCATTATTGGAACATGCATTCATTCCAGATAGTGATCAATCATATGATTCATGCATTTGAAATTGAAATCGAAATCATCAAACAAATACGATTCAAAATGAATAAAAAGATGTGGGATTGTCAAACACATAATCTGCCATTGTTTACTTTCCCTGGAGGGAATGAGACTTGGGTGGTGAAAAGCAGGCTTAAGCTTCCATGTGTTTTCAAAGCACCAGCTACTCTTCATTCTTATTGCTCTTGGGCCTTGGCTTCACAGGAATGCGGCAATGTCAGTCCTTGCCAGATTGTGTGGTGAAACCTATGGCCTCAACTGCTAGCTATTAGTATTTGTTATTTGTTAATGTGTTAGGTCTTTTGGGCCCATAAATCTTGAGTTTCTTTCTTTCAACCTATAATCCTGGGGTGGTATAATAACTTTCTTTAATCTTGAGTTCACTCCATATTTAGAATTCTATCAATTGGTCCCCAAAAGTCACATTATAAACTATCGACTTCACTTATTGTTCAAGAATTTCACCAATTCCATATATAATGAGTAGCTTCTGGACAATATTATTAGTCTAACATTCTATATATGGAATGATTTAAAATTTCAAAGTTTGAATCATAATATTTAAAGATAGGATCTCTAAACGAATCAAGTATGCTTAAAAATATAAAAAAAATGAGTTTTTTTTACATAATATTATTATTATTCCTAAAAAATTTACTCTCATACACTAATTACTAAAACTTTTAAGTTATTCAAGTATCATTTTATAACTCAAATTTTATTTAAATTTTTTCAACCCAAGATAAAACTTTTGACTTTTTCAAGTCCAGTCAAGTTTTATTTAACGCTGGAATTAGATACTTAACCTTTTTTTTTCTTTAATGAGACAACCATGTGCTAGATTTTTTTGTGAAATATATAATTTCATTCAAAAAAAATCATAGCACATGCCTCATTAAACCCCCTAAACATAAGTGGAGAAAAAAGAGTACACATGTTAACACTATAAATATAACCAAAGACAACAGAGCATTAGCCTAGGCTATTACAACTATCCATCAACAAAATAGAATCAACGACAGTAGACGAATGTTCAAAGAGCTCTACCTCGAGATTGTCCCTCCTCGCAGCTTTGACCATAACACCAACTACCTGATTACTCGCACGAGTAACATGGCGAACTTACACTGACCAAACCCGCTGCCATAAATATTTCAAATGTCAGCTTAGAAAGTGACCACCATCAGCCTCAAAACATAACACACGATAGACATCCAAACTATCCAACTCAAAAATAACTCGTTGAAACCCAGCTTCCCAAGCATAAAACAAACCTAAGTAGGCAACAAGCTCTGCATCAAGAACCGAACAAATGCCAAGAAATTTAGAAAACCCAAAAGCCAAGTCCCTATACTTAGATACCTAATATTTTTTAAATTATTTGTGTTTATACCTAAATTTTTTAACACTTAATTTTTGAATTTGTAACAGATTTTAGATACTAAATTATTCCATTCACAACGTCATAATTCAAACTTTTGATCTTAGTTGAAGAATTTAATGTCCCATTCCACTAGTCCAATTGAATGTTGTTGTTTTTTATTTTAATTATTATATAATTATTTTTTTAATATGAATGACGATCTAATTTTTTTAAAAAATAAAAGGTGAAGACGAGGTCTCAGTTCTCACGTGTGATAGGTTGTGATGTTTGAGTGTAGATAAGTCAAACAAGAGGCGGCTGCTCCACCCGCACTAGATAATTCCTCCTCCCATTATTGGCTTCGATTTCTTCTCCCGGTTGGCTATCCATTTCGCAAGTTATCACGATTTCTTATTAAGCCCCTAAATTATCTTAGTTTTCATAAATTTCTTTTAACTTTTCACTATTATCAAAAACGTTTTTATTCCATCATTCTTTCTTTATGTAGATAAATTTATTTTTTGGTAGTTGAATTTATCACCGATTAAATTCTGTAATTGAAATTAAAAAATTTACATATTCTATAAACGATCACATACTTTTAACATAAATAATCTTTAAGTTGCAACTTTAAAAAATATTGAATAATGCTTTTTCCCCTTAAGTTACATCTTTATAACTTCACTAATAATTACAATAAAAATAAGTTAGAATTAATTATTATATTGTTATACATTTACAATTTTTCTTATACTCTAAAATCGAAAATAATTACGTTAAAACACATTAGGACCTATAACCTCCAGAATGAATAAACTAAATTCACATTTATAAAATTAAGAATCAATCGACAATATAATTATATTTTCGTAAATCCCAAATATGGTGATATTTGAATTTAAAACCTAAAAATGTTTGAATTAATAAAAATAAATATTTGTGTAAAAGAAAAAAATAGCTAGATAATTAGGGGTGAGTGTCCGATCATGTTGAGTTGAGTCAAAAAATTTCGAGTTAGTCGAGTTTACGAGTCCTATTTTACGACTCACGTTTTATTTGGAATTTTTTTGATTCGAGTTGAGTGTATGAAATTCGAGTCGAATTGAGTTTCTGTACAAATTTAATTGTATACATATACAATACACACATATATATTTCTTCAAATGTGGTATATATATATATCAGGCAGAATTGAGGGACGCGAATTGAACTTAAAAATTGATCCACTAATTATTAAAAAATTTGAATAATTAAATTTTTTTATTTTACAACTCAAACTTTATTTAAAAAATTTTGAGTCAAGTTTATAAAATTTCGAGTTGAGTCAAGACGAGTCGAGTTTTGCTCACCTCTATAGATAACCATGATTCTACTCTATAGTGATTTTTTTGGTAATATGCTTGTCCGTCTTACAATCCATGTTCGGGGTGCGAGGCTGTCTCTCCCAACAATGTCGGCTCAAAGATTTGAACTCGCATAATCTCCTTGGAAGTGCAATGTGTCTTACCAATGCACCACACTTGTTAGTTATAGTAATTTAAAATAAAGAATAATGTTTTATTTAAATAAAGTAAAAAGAACCCTAATGTTGCAAAAAATGAAAAGATTGAGGGACTTATGGAATAAATATAACTTCTTTTGTACTTTTGCATGTTTACCATATTCAAAACTTGTCTTCCTTTCCAAAGGAACAATAATGCACGCACGAATGGGCCCGAAACAGAGGATTATTTAAACTTCTTTTTCTAAAAAAAAGAACAGAATTTGGTCCAAAGTCAGGCAGTTTGACCTGGCAGCCCCTGTAATTTGGAAGCATTAGCCGTCTGCTGACACAACACCGTTTGAATTTCTTCTTATCACCAGCCCCGGCGGATTCATCCCACCGTTGTTTGCTTTTAATTTCTTCTTTTTTTCCTTCAATTATTTTCTTGTTCCCATTACTTACATCTTTGTCATTATTCTCCTTTTTTTTTTCCTATATATACCCGTGCTTCCACATTCTAACATTTCAGCTCTATTTTATCATCAGCTTTATTCAAAAAGCTCTGCAATTTGCACGTAGGACTCCATAGTTTTTTCTATTAAGAAACTATCGCTATGGAATCTTACTCTTCTTCTTCTTCTTCTGCTGCTGCTGCTGCTGCTGCTTTGGGTTTCGAAGAAGCAAGAGGGTTGAAGTTGAAGGCTACACCGGCTTCATTTCATGGATCACTTCATTCCGTGCGTAAGCCATTGTCAAAGCCCTGGAAGAAGCCGATTGCACCATTTCCTCCCACGCCACCTAAGGTCTACACGGTCGACCCTATAAACTTCCGGGACTTGGTTCAGAAGCTAACCGGTTCACCTGAGTTCATGTCCCGATCTCATATTCCGACGTCCACAACTCAGTTCGAGGTGCCTCATCAGCGTCTCCAAAGAGTGGCACCTCCCCCTCTTCACGTTGCAGCATCACCATTGTCCAGAGCTGAAGTTTCTGCACCGTTGAATCTGTTCTCTGGATTAGATGATAGCACATCCCAGAACCAGAATTACTCTAATGTTCCGATGAATACGATTACATCGAATTCATTCGGATTGAACCTGTCGCCATCTTCTTATAATTGGTGCGCTTTCCCCATTCTCAGTCCCGGAACACTGGCCACCTTGGAGCAAAGCACCGTTCCTTAGATTATATACATCAATCAACGCTGAATTACATTATTACATATATGCTGATAGTTCCTAAAGCTTAAGGAGAATGTCTGTAATAAGATTAAAACAAGATTCTTTTGTTATTGTAGTGTCGTAGAAAAAGTCTTCATCTCTTGATCGTTGTAATGTATGCTAATTCACCTACTCATAAATAAAGCCACTTGCTTATATTGGCTTCAAAGAATCTAGTTCATCCATCTACCCCTTATCTTGGGTGCAGAACCCTCTTAATTTAATGAAACCAAAAGTCTCCACATTGTACCTAAACATGGATTTAACTCTAATGATTTTACCACTTGCATGGAGTTATCTGAATCCATTTATTTCATGTAATTAGTGTTTGCCTAACATTATAATGTAGGGGCTCCAGAGGAACTGGTTAGGACATTGTAGTAGAGGAATAAAACCTAAATTAAGTGCAAAATGAGTAAGTATTTTGTTGGATTGCTTCATTTTTTTTCCGGGATAATGTATTTTACAATCTTTGAATGAATGAAAATTATAAACAATGTATTTTATATTTAATCACATCCTCTAATCTAACGGTGTTAGTTAAAAGGAAAATACTTTGATGCACAAGCTGTGTAAACTTTAGTTTACACAAGCCCTTTAATTTTAGGGTTTAGGGTTTATGGTTTTATGTTAGGGTTTAGAGGTTTAGTATGTAGGGTATATAATTTAAGGTTTATGGTTATAATTTAGAGTTTAGAGTTTAGGGCTTAGGGTTTAGGGTTTAGGTTGCTAGGGTTTGTGATTTAGATTTTAAATTTTATAAAAGGATTGTGTAAAAAAAATTTACACAGCTTGTGCATCAAAATAAAACCCTAGTTAAAATGTCAGAATATTTGGTGAAAATTAGATTGATCAATTGCAAATTTTAACATTTTCTAGACACAAAACTGACATTTTCTGTAAAATGAAATTCAACGAGTGCCTCTAGTGGAAATGATGATGATGTTTATCAGAGGAGACCAATTTTGTTTACAAGATGTATATATTTTCAAAGGGTTAAGGATATATATGAACATATACAACCTTGATAAAATTTCAAGTCTTAACTACCATATTTCATGTTTTTTTATTGTTTAATTTCTTATAGTTTGATGTGCAGGGGATATGGTTGGGGTTCAGGGTGGTGGTGACTGCTGAGATGGGGGTGACTCGGTCTCATTAACCAAAATTATACGTTCCACAGTCACTTTCTTCCACCCACAAGAAACTATATAAACACACACACACACACACATATATATATATATATATATAACGAATTGATTAATGTTAGTATCATCCGTTGAGAAGGAAGGAAAGATACACAAAAAGTTGATTTTTGTCGTTTTCCTTTAACATTGTTTGTGAAAAAAATTACCGTGAGTATATTTGATAATAATCCTTCAATTTATCGGATTAAATTTTCATACTTTGTCTGGAACGATCAAATATTCGTATGAAAACTCATAAAGATAGGTTGGTTGTAACACTAAAAATGTAATTTTGGCAGCACGTTCGCTTTTTTTTTTTAAATTTATTTTTTCAGTCACTTTCATTGTTACGAGGAAAATGAAAGAACTTTAAGTTGTTTGATTAATATATACAGAAAAGAATTCTGGGTTGATTTGTTCCTATTCTTTTATGGGCATTCAGCAGACATTTCCACCTGCCGACATCTTTATAGAATAAAGAAAATATAAGATACTTTAGAAGACAAGTTTTGGGACAGATATTAGTAAGACTGCGAACAGCTAAGTATTGGAAGCAGTTGGCAGAGTTTCATACTAATGACCAAATCAAACATGGAAGACTTCACCATGTGTTTGATTCGAAGAACATCTTAATCGGTGTGGGTTGTATTCACCATAAAACTATTGCAATTCTATTTTATTTTTAATCAAACTAAATAATTTTATGCAAGTTTGAAATTTTATAAAAGATTTAAGTAATTGTTATCCATTTATTAAGCATGGTATATCAAGCATGAAATATTACTCAAATCTTAATTAATAAACATGTTTTGAACAAACCTTTGAGCTGTTGTATAGTACATGACCATAAATTCTTCTATGGAAAAATGTCAATCTGTTATTCCAGCAAGCTTAGCAAAGCAGTACTCGCTGGTTGGTTCTCAACTGCTCTTTGGCCTGCTTAGTTTTGGAAAATCTTTAGCACCAACAAGTTGTGTTCTTGATTTCTGACCGTTTCTCTTTTCTGGCTGTTCTGTGTTCAATCATTCTGAACTATGATGTCAAAAATCGAGGTTCCCAGTTTTGGAGGAACTAGAGCAACTACCTGATGTGCCGTATGAAGCTCCACTCGAACCGTCGACAGGGGCCTGATTTAGGCATTCTAAAACTAAATACCGACGTTTTTGCAACTTGATTGAGAAGGTTGTTGCCTCAAGGATCAAGGGAACCTTATAACAATTCAGACAAATAAGGTAAAGATTCATTGTGCAAGATATGAGTAAAACTGACACTTACACTGTTATATATCTCTAAGGAATTTGATCAAGCTGTACAAGACTAGAATGAAGATTAGTGCTAACGAACCTGTGTGTTGAGGCGCGCCACTTTGTGCACATTCAGAAAGCCAACCATATCCTGGTAGCCAGTGAGGAGTTGTGCCAACTCCTTGTCTTCATCTGAAGGAAGAATCCAAGAGATCAATAAGTCGGTACAAACTTGAAATCAATGAATGCAAATGATAAGCAAGAGGTAGACTGAGAATAAACCTTGAATTGCTTTGACAGAAAGCAACGTGTCAGCCATGTGCTGCCATCTTTTACAGAAGGATGGTGAAAGAAGGGAAGGAGGAAAGGTTATTATGGCGACTGAATTCGAAGACCGTACCAGGCTTTTGAGAGATCTAATAAATGAAAGCATCTCCCACTCCTGCAATGGTTTATATTAAGTAATGGATCATGACCCTTTAAAATGGCATAGCATCAAAGTGACTTCTAAATCTTAAAAATCTTCACTAACCATGATGGAATGCGCACACTGTGGAGCACAAAATGATTGGATAGCAATACGACCGGCTGAAGAAATGCTATCATCATTTCTACAAGATTGCCAGAAAAGAGGAATGACCAACAAATATACCAAATGGAACGAAGGAAAAGGAAGGTAATGGCAAGTTAGTTGAGACACTGAAAATAAGATTTTGGAACTTCATACAGGATTTTTCACGCAGCTATATGGGAGATGAAATAACAGGTAATAGTAAAATCATTGGCAAATATGGAGCAGGATCAAATATTTCCAACATCATGAATATATGAACAGGACAGTAAACAATGATACCGTGGCAACTGAGATAAAAATGTATCACATCGATCTTGAAGAGTGGAAAGATCAGAAGAATCTTGGATGCTAACACAATCTATGCGCTGCCCATTGATTAAATGTCTCTCTAGGGGCTTCCGCAAGTCGAATTCATTAGAGTACTCATGTTTGCCATCTGCACCATGTTCAGATAATTAGATACGACTAGTACTTTCAAAAAGAGAATGGCAAGAACATTGGTTAAGAACAGGGCATTTTAGCATGAACATGGTTAAGAAAAGTGCACTTTCAAACAAGTGAAAAGCGAAGAGTGTAATGAGTTGAAAGAAAGACACTTTTGTAAACCCAACAAAGTGAGATGAAATAAAGAAGAATATCTTATCAGTGATAAACTACCTCTTTGGCCATCAAAATTGATCTGATTTTCACCAAAATACTTCTTATACTGCCAAGCAATTCTCAGACCTTTCTCCTGCAATTTTTTGAATACACAACACATTCTGAGCATTTAAACATATGATATTTCATACAAACTGAAGAAACCTAAGAAAACAGGAGCCATAGATGAAGGGACCTGGTCTGGATCGCGTTCCCGGGATTTGTCATCTTTGGATGCAGCAGGACAAGGCAAAGTACCCAAAAAACCCCTTGGATCTCTGGCTGGACTAGCATAGAGAAGAGGTTGGCCGTGAACAAGTCCCTGAGCCATGAAATTCCTCAACAAAAGCATGTGATGAGGTGCTTCTGCATCTTCCATCACCATAACTAGGCTTCCCAAAGGGAACCCACCGCCCAGTATCTCTGCATAACACAAAAAAAGTAAAAACTATTCAATAAGAGAACAAATCACTCAAGTCAGTGATAAGAGAATGTCAGGCAGTTATGTTTATGCATTACTGTCAAGGTCGGGTATCCCAGAAGATAGAAAGACGGTGCCATTAGGCCCACACTTAAGTCCAGGGCCTAGAGATGGGGCTGCAGCGGAAAGGTTTCGAGAGAAGCTACTCGTTCGAGTCTTGGCGGTAGCCATAGCAGTAGCAACAGTCAAAAACTAAAACGTCACACAATGCAGTGATCTAAGACTTCCCCGGTTCTACTCCAGCAAGTTTGCTCAAGCAATACCCTGATGCACACTTAGTCAAAAAAAATCTAAAAAAACAACAATAATTATCACTAAGAATATTAGAAACGGCAATGGAA
Source organism: Hibiscus trionum (assembly GCA_030270665.1). Classification (NCBI taxonomy): domain Eukaryota; kingdom Viridiplantae; phylum Streptophyta; class Magnoliopsida; order Malvales; family Malvaceae; genus Hibiscus; species Hibiscus trionum. The sequence goes on along the minus strand of BSYR01000006.1, from coordinate 23,198,695 downwards.
TCAAATAAAACAAAAGGCATAATTCTCATAATCACATGATTAAAACTAAAATTATTAAATTTATTTCAAATTTGAGCACTTTTCATACCACCTATCTTTGCTAAAACCGAGGAACATGAAAAGGTATCAAGATTTCTTTAAGAACCCAAGTTTTTCCCTCATCTCTTTATATTCAATCCTTTTATCAAATAAATGGTTCGCAATTTCTTAGAAAACTTCACCAAACATGAAAAATGATCCAAAAGTGTGTCTTTCTATCTAGGTAAAGAAGCAGAGATGAATCAAATTCTCACCTGTAGCTCCAAAAGTGTGGTTTTTTAGTAAACTCTTTGCTTCAAGTTCCCTGCCTCTTAAGTTATGGCAACTTCTACAAACTATTCGTTTTCCCGGCCTCAGAGTTCCGCCGTTTTCAAAGCAGTTATGTGCGTTTTCGTCTTGCTTCGTCATTTTCAAACCTCAAATCTAATTTATGTTTGCTTCTCAGGTTTTACACAAAGCGGTTCACCTCGTCGGGTTTTTCGGCTTAGCCCATTAATTATTTTAGTGGTCCAATATTATGAGTTCTTTTTTTTCCTTTTCTAATCATATTAGTTTTTTTTTTTTTCATTTCTAATTCATGGTAATTTTCTAAAACAATAGAAAATAGATCAAGATGGTAATTATTTTTTTATAAATAAAGAGATATTATTCGATGTCTCGTAAAAAAACTCCTAACCCTAATTAGAAAAAAATAGTATACCAAACAATATTAACAAAAAAATGTCCAAACCAAATAACAAAATAGCCTCACAAAAAGAGGCTATTACCAAACATCATTATGTAGCAAGGATAAAATCTCATCAGGCGGCGAAAAAACCCTGTGACAAATCAAATCATCGCAAGCAAGCTTAGCCATACCATCCACAACTATATTTTCTTCTCTAGAGACATGAATGATACGTACCACCCAAGAACTATCCAACAAACGCCTAATATGATAATTTTTGTTTCTTTTACAGTTTCGTGATTTATGTTTTTCTTTTCTTTCAAATTTTAACTATTTTTTAAATGATTCAGTTAAGGTAAACACACATTAAAAAAATATTTAACTAAAGTTAAATTGAGTTAGAAAAATATCGGATACAGATGGATTTTTAGAAAGATCTCAATGATTAATTATCGGTGTTCTATTAGCTCATATCAGGGATAGACGCTAACAACAAATTTTAAAAAATAAGTATCGAACCCTCTCGAACACCACTTAAGGTAGGAGAGAAACATACCCATAGTGTCTATCTATTTTAGTGGCGGATTCAGTTTAGTTTTTATCATCCAAATGCTATAGTTTCGAGCAATGTGGTTTCAAGCCTTGCCCTTCAGCATAGAACTCTACTTCTGGTCCCTCTGCAATATGCCTAATGCTTTGAGTTTGCTTCTACAACCAGAAGAAGCAATGAAGCATTAATGGCTGCCCCTACAACAGATCAACCGTAGATTTTGCTGGATCTAATTGCAACTGGACATCAAGACAACGCAGACAATTGTTGGCTACAGGGGCGGATTCAGAATTTTAATCTTAGTAGTTCACCAACCAGTGTAATAATCTAAAATCATTTTACATCGCTATAATAATGTATTAATAAGAAATAATTGTTGTGCAAACAAATATGCTTTATAGTCAGAGACATATTAACATTGAAAAATAAATATATATTGTGTAAATATGTTTGAGAAATAAGAGCTATCTTGTATCGCTGTATTTGTGTTATAGAGAGTAGAGAAACTTGCTCTAGTAAAATTAAGTATTGATAGGGACAATTGTTGTACAAGCAAGTATAAATTTTATATTTCAAAATCAATTTGTAGTTTTAGGATTTTTCAAAATAATTACAAAAATCAAAATCATTTTAAATGTCAAATACCCGAATTGATTACAATTTATCGAACAAAAAAGGCGAAAAAAAAATTTAGGTTTAAAAAATGGTTTGAACCATAAGTGCTTTTCTAAATGAAGATGATTACAAGATTAGAAAAAATGTTCTTTGAGATAAACATGTTTATTTGAGAACTAAAAGATATTTTACTAATTTTTAATTTTATTTAAATTAAATTGTAATCATTTTAAAAAAAATTAAATCAAAATTTTAATTAACTCATTTCACATGAATGTCAATGTATTCAACCAAAATTTTTTAAAGAGATTAACAAATATACTTAAAATAATTATAAAATAATAGGTTGAATACTTGTTTTGACCAAAAATAATTTATGAGCTCATAGAAAAAATTAAAATAATTTAAGGGTTAATTTTTCATTTAAACAAAAAATACTTAATATTTTAGAGTAAATTACACTAGTAGTTACTAAACTTTTAGGGTGTCTTCACTATGGTCACTAAAATCGAAAAGCTCTCATTACAATTAGTAAACTTTTAATTGAATTTCACTACAACCACTCCCGTTAACAATACTGATATGACACGTTAATGTATTTTTTCCAAAAAGAACCCCCAATATTTCAAAATCTCCACCAAGGCCAGAATTCTGATAAATAGAGGCGTTGTCGATCAATCCCAATGGTAAAAAGGATTCGTTTGGCCAAATTGTTAATATAGTTTAGTTTCAAACTGACTTGACGATTAACAATGATATATTAAGAAGTTAACTTTTAATTTAAATTGAAATTTAATGTGTTATTGGCATGATTATCAAATGTATTATTTGATAAAAAATAATTTAAAATTTAAAATAAAAAATTAAAATTTATTAACTGAATTTTAATTTAAACAAAAATAGGATAAACTACACTTGTGATCACTAACCTATGTCTCTTTTCATATTTTGGTCATCGAACTTTTTTTTGACAAAATCGTCACTAACATTACGTTTTTTCAATTTTGATCTTCGGTCGTTAAAAAACTAACGAAAAATAATATTTCTGTGACAAAATATAGAAAAAATAGCTTGGTGATCAAAACAAGAAAAAAATGTAACATTGGTGACTAAAATAGAAAAAATAATATAATTTTAATAAAATTTAACCAAAAATAATAGTTCGATAACCAAAACAGAAAAATAACAATAGGTTGGTTACTACAAATGTAATTTATTCAAAAAAATAATAGTAGGTCACCGGACCTACCTTGCACTACGATAGCTCCGCCCCTGGTCGGGTTTTGACATTTGAGTTGTAAAACTAGACAAGCAATGGAACAAAACAGTCAATTACCTTAACAAAGACAACAATTTACACAAAAAATCGTACTAAGAAATAAATGGTTGGTCATGAAATGTATCACATTCTCATTAGTGGAAATCGAACCCCTCTCAACTTATCTTACTCAATTCGCAACTTAAAATTTTAAATTACTGATTTTAATTGATAGTTTACATTAATATATAAATAATTAGGTAATATAAACACAAGATATCTTACTTGATAGTTTACATTAATATATAAATAATTAGGTAAATATAAACACAGTTTTTTTTTTTGACAAAGTCTAAATTTAATCATAAATCTACTTAGAAGAGAGGGGGAGAGAAAATTCTAAAGAAGGAAGGAGAGTGCTTGTAGTGAATCTAGAATACATGACTTAATAGAATACAACAAAACAAAAATGAACAGCTTGGTCAACTAACCAAATATGCTTACTCATAAACAGAAGATATATTAAAACAATTAAAACAACACGAAAGACCAATTTAACTACAGTTTACTTTCATGCATGGGATAAAGCAAAATGAATAGATTTGGTAAAATAAATGTCCACATTATGTGTGTCTTAAAACTTGGAAACTTTTTTTAACAAGATCATTGATTTTTTTTTTTTACTTTTATGATTTAATTCTATGACATTATTTCACGCCATTATTTAAAAGTTCTAAAATATATATTTAATTTTTGGATAAGTCTACCACGTGCGACGAACATTGATGAACACCACTAACGATGAACACCGATGAATACTATTAAATTAATTAATAAAGATTTGAAATTTCAAGGACCCATCAAATAATTAATAATTACTTTAAAAAATTCAATTAAATTATTTTTTATATATATTAAAATTTTATTTTTTTAATAAGGGTAAACTATATATTTAGTACCTCACATATTTCCGTATTTCTATTGAACCCTCATTATTTAAATATTATTTTAATTTGACCCTATTCTTTATAAAAAAAATAATTTAACCCTTAACCGTCAACCTAAAACCCTAAACTATTAAACTTTAAACTCTTAAACTTATGGAAGAAATTGATTGGATCTATGTGGATAGGGGATATCAAACGAAGGGATACCAATCAGTAACGGTATCTGTAAAACTGTTGGATTTTGGAGATCCAACTGCCCCAAGTGTAGCAAAATCTGCAATCTTTCTCCCAATTGTAGGAAATATGGCAACCATATATGCTACCACCTTCACCTCATCAATCGCCCCTGCCCTCAAAACATCAGCTAGGATTACACCCCCAGTTGCCATTGGTAAGTGCATAACTGCATATATAGTGTTTTTGGTTTTTATTGTGTCCTAAAGTAAAACATCATTTCCATTTTCAGTTTTGATCTCAACTGCAACTTTTTTGCTTCCAGGGTTGCCAACAGTTGCAAAGAAAGGAAAAAGTGATGTGTTCCATGGAGAAGAAGGGTTCAGTTGAGGCGAATGTGTCGACTATAGCCACGAGCGTGTCATTGCTGGCAGCAGCAGCCATGTCAAGTCCCCCGGCCATGGCTTTGGTGGACGAGAGATTGTCGACCGAAGGAACCGGACTTCCGTTCGGTTTGAGCAACAACCTTCTCGGGTGGATCCTGTTTGGTGTTTTTGGCTTGATCTGGGCACTCTATTTTGTTTACACTTCCTCCCTTGATGAGGATGAGGATTCCGGATTGTCGCTCTAAGCCAAAACTACTCATTTCATTTAGCCCTGTATGCTGTTCATTGCGAATATCATGTTCAAAGGGATCATGTTGTAAAACTCCAGTGTAGTAACCCATTTTAATACCCTTAACCCAAATACATCCAAACCCACCTACCCATTTACCAGGCCCAATCCAAATACCCAAAACCCAATTACCCATTACTAAAAAAAAACCTAAACCTAATATTATTCAACCCTAGCCGCCGCCAGCTCTGCCGCCGCCGCCAGCTCTGCCGCCGCCGCCATGAAGCCGAGCCGCTGCCGACTTGAACCCCACCACCTCGAGCACTCCGGATTTCCCGGCCGTCTCGAGCCCCACCGTGGTCCCTCTCCAGCACTCACATGCAAAATGGCAGACAAATTAATCAACCACCACACTATTTTTTTTTATTAAAAAAAAAAAAGCAAGAAAATCGGGCTATATAAACCCGAAGCAAAATGTAATGAAAGGATGGGGGGGGGGGATTCGAAATGTTGTAAGAGTATTCGAAAAAAAACAAAAACATTCGAAATAAAAAAAAGAAAGAAAATATTTTTTAGATCCGAAATTTTTTTTGTAGATCTAGGAAAATATAGGGGGAGTTCGGAAAAACTAACCTTAGATCCGGGTTCACCACGCGAAACCGAGTCGGAAACCATCCTTGCTTGTCGGATTCTCGCCGGCGGTGGAATTCCGGCGACCGGAGACGGCGGCTTCCGTCGCCGGCGACGATGCTCCGCGGCGGCCGACGACGCCGGTGACCAGGCCGAGCAGGGTAGGGGAGAGAGCTCTCAGCTCTGAAATTTTTTTATTTTCAAATGAACCAAATGATTTTTTTTGGAATAAAAGGGGGCATTTAAACAACAACCAAAACGACGTCGTTTTGGTGCCTGCCCTTAAAGCCCAAAACGACGTCGTTTTAAGCTCATATCCGAATACGCGACCCGACCCGGTACCATACCCGCGTGTTTTTTTTGCTAAAGGGGAAATCACAGTCCAGGCCATCTAACCTTCGTATACTTATATTTCAGTATTTCAGTTTTGGTTTTATTTCATTTTAGTCACCGTTTTCTTTTAATTTCTATCCTTTAATTTCTCTTTTCTTTCAATTTCGTCACTGCCTTATATTATTATTACTTTATTGTTATTATTATTATTATTATTATTATTATTATTATTATTATTTTATATATTGTTATTATTTTATATATTATTATTATTATTATTATTTTATATATTATTATTATTATTATTATTATTACTTTATTGTTATTATTATTATTATTATTATTATTTTTATTATTATTTTCATAAATTTTTCTCATATATTATTATTATTATTATATTTGTTATTATTTTACTAACAATAATTCTTGTTAGAATTCATTTACAGATTTTAAGAGTTATCGGAAAATCACACGCCGGGCGTTGGAGTGTCATTTTCCGTTAATTCTTTTATTATAATATTATTATATATTACTTTTTTGAATAATGATTTTATAAGGGAGACTATGCTCCGGGTGTAGGAGTGTATATCCCTTTCTTTAAATTTTTAATTCTAAATAATTATTTTAATTATTTTGGGATCACATCATTAAATAAAATTCAATTTTTTAAGTTCCGTCAATAAAACAATTTGTAACCGACTAGGTACCAATTTTTGGGCGTTGTGGGGGTGCTCACCCTTCCCTACACGTAACCGACTCCCGAACCTATTTTTCTGGTTTCGCAGATCCAAAACTCGAATTTTAATAAAATCGTGAAAATTGGTTTCTATTAAAATATCTGGGTTTTTCAGGTGTTCCAATCGCACCTAAAGTAAAAACAAAAAAAACTAAAGATTGGTGGCGACTCACCCCGTTGCTACAGCTTGGCGACTCCGCTGGGGACTTTTTTTTTCGAGAGTCAAGCCACAAGTTGGTTACCCTTTGTTTTATTGATCGGAAAATATTAACTTGGTTTAATTAATTTGTGATCCCTTTTCTTTAAAGTTTTTTACAAAATTTTTATAAATTTATTTTTTGAGTTATCATATCATGAGCTCTATACCCGAGCTCCGTCCCTTAAGTGGGAGCGAGAAACCACGCCTTCGTGAGGTACCCCCTCCGTGTAGGATGGTGAAACGCTTTCGGGATATTGGTCCCTTTGTCTTCGTGAGGCTTTCGTCTCCGTGCAGACCTAGGGAAATGTATCCTCCCGAATCGATGTCCTAGCGACAGTTCGGGTACCGTTACTTTAGAACCAAAACACATATAGTAAACCCTAAGAGCTTACCCTTTAAAGCCAAACTAAAACTCTGCCCGTTAGCAGTCACCCTGTTTAGATTTTGATGCCTTTATTTGTCATATATGTTCAATTTTCTTTTCTGCTAATTTTTGTCTTATTCATCATTCAATTCATCCATTTGACTCTTTTATTATGAACTAACTTATTTCTTCTCTTTGGTGATCACGTTGCATTAAGTCATTCATTTTGCATTAATCGCATGACACCTCCATAATATTTTGTATTTCGTCAGCATGAAGTATTGATTCACGTCTGGTTCCCTATTTGAAAAATTATCATCGGGAGAAAATCTAGTTCCCTAGATATCAATGCAACATTCAAAAGTTGCGAATAAATCCCGTAAATTCAGAAGTTGAACCACGGGAACCATTTTTGAATCAGTGCTTTCTCATCTTCCATTTACATGCATACATTCTATTTTGAATTAGTACCTTCGCATCTAGAACATGTACCTTGCATTTACATGCATTCATTTCGGAACTTTGAAACCGATCTCGAGATGCCCCATGTTAGCAAATACCGGATAAAGCAAAGTTGACCAATCTAACATGATGCAAGAGCCCAGCCCAAGGGCATTTTCAAATAACATTTGCACTCATACAGACATCATACCTCTACAAGGCCCCAAGCTGAGAACATTCCTCGACGAGTTTGGGAAGCGAGCTCCCAATGCCAAGTTAGACTTCTGCACCCTGGACGACTGCATCAATTATTGTCTGTAGCACTTTGTCAGAGCCAAAAAGTGATGAGCTGTCATGAACCAACAGCAAATTTATAAACCCAACCGGGGGGCAACCTAACGTGTTCACAAGAACAATGAAAGCTCTTTGGGAAGAGATGAAAACATACTTCAAGCCTTGCGTTCGCTTCAAGAGCAGTCGCAGACAAAAGATGTTGGGACTCGAAGGAGTAATCCCAAAGAAGATCGAACCCAAGGAAAGTTGGGTCATCCTTACAAACAAGGCACCGAGCACTGAGGCAAAGATTTGGCAAGTTAGAGTCAGGGGCATCCCTCTGAGGGGCAAAACAAAATTTCCCATTCATCATTCTACATTAACTGCATGCATCATACAAGTTATCATGCATTTAGGCTAGATACATGCATCAAACACAAAGTTAGGTGCATCCATAGCATATTTATGTCTTGAACGTATAAACAGGTCCAGGAAAGAGACCAAAGACCTCAACTATGGGGGCGACAACATAATGACCAACCCTTAACCCTAAAGGAGGCCAAATATGCAAAAAGCTCGAACATCCAGGTAAAGACGGTAAAATTTTTCGAACATTTTACTAACTAATGTTCCATTTTCAGGTCATAACTTCATGCCATGAAGTTCCAGAATCAACCTTTTTCCGATCTCACCTTCGTCAGTGGTGGTGAGCCAAGTAAATTTCCCTGGAAAAAGGAAAGAAGAAGACGACGTCGGAGTCATTCACCTTATCCAGAAAAGGACAATAAAGCCTGGGGGGCAAACTTTTTTCGGGGCAAATTTCGAAGAATCAGAAAATCAAACTAAGTCAGAAGAAAAGGACTTCTACAAGAATTTCATGCATCTTTGCATCATCACAAAAGCAAACACATGAACATCATTTGCATAAATACTATCCGGAGCTAACTTGGAACTTGTTACTTAAACATTTTCCTAAACTCCGTCCTTTCTTAAGGGCATTTTTTTCTCAAAAACACAAGTTTCTTAACTCTGTCCTTTCTTAAGGACACCTTTTCCCAAAATTGGAGTTTCTTAACTCTGTCCTTTCTTAAGGGCACTTTTTCTCAAAAACAAGAGTTTCTTAACTCCGTCCTTTCTTAAGGGCACCTTTTTTTGAAAACACGAGTTTCTTAACTCCGTCCTTTCTTAAGGACACTTTTTTTTTTCAAATTTTGAGTTTCTTAACTCCGTCCTTTCTTAAGGGCATTTTTTCTCAAAAACAAGAGTTTCTTAACTCCGTCCTTTCTTAAGGGTATCTTTTCTCAAAAACATGAGTTTCTTAACTCCGTCCTTTCTTAAGGACACCTTTTCCCAAAACTGGAGTTTCTTAACTCCGTTCTTTCTTAAGGGCACTTTTTCTCAAAAACAAGAGTTTCTTAACTCCGTCCTTTCTTAAGGACACCTTTTTTTTCAAACACACGAGTTTCTTAACTCCGTCCTTTCTTAAGGACACCTTTTTTTTCAAACACACGAGTTTCTTAACTCCGTCCTTTCTTAAGGGCACTTTTTCTCAAAAACAAGAGTTTCTTAACTCCGTCCTTTCTTAAGGGCACTTTTTCTCAAAAACACGAGTTTCTTAACTCCGTCCTTTCTTAAGGACACATTTTCCCAAAATTAGAGTTTCTTAACTCCGTCCTTTCTTAAGGACACTTTTTCCCAAAATTAGAGTTTCTTAACTCCGTCCTTTCTTAAGGACACTTTTTCCAAAAACAAGAGTTTCTCCGTCCTTTCTTAAGGACACTTTTTCTCAAACACAAGAGTTTCTTAACTTCGTCCTTTCTTAAGGACACTTTCTCAAACACAAGAGTTTCTTAACTCCGTCCTTTCTTAAGGGCACCTTTTCTCGAAAACACGAGTTTCTTAACTCCGTCCTTTCTTAAGGACATTTTTTTCTCAAAAGCAAGAGTTTCTTAACTCTGTCCTTTCTTAAGGACACATTTTCCTAAAATTGAAGTTTCTTAACTCTGCCCTTTCTTAAGGACACATTTTCTTAACTTCGTCCTTTCTTAAGGACGCATTTTCTCAAAACATGAATTTTTTGCACAAGAATGTTTTTCTAAAAAAAAATTTTGATCTTTCCTCAAAGATCTTTTCAACTCTACCTCTTCTTACAAATATTTGACCATTTCTTACAAATAATAAAAATTTGCAGGTCTAATATCCTCAAACAGGAAGGAGCATATCATTATCAATAAACATCCTTGGCATGAAGGACTAGAGCAAATATGAAAATGTTGTCTGGCACCTTCAACTAAAGATAGCACAGACATTTGTTAACAAGAACCAACATCCTTGACACGAAAGAGGGGATCAATCAAGTCAAACATTCAATTCAAACCTTATAGCTCACGAAGAGTTAGTTCATGGCTCATTTTGACCAGTCACTCTTTTAACTTTTGCAGGTCCTATCTCACCCGTAACATGGTGTAGCGGATCAACTTTTTCAGATTCTGCCTCCCCGTCAGAGGTGCAACAGATCGCCCCTGAAGTTGCAGATTCTACTTCTTCAAGATTAGCAAAATTATGTTTCTCCAGCAAATGGTGGGACATATAAACTTAACAACAAGTTTATCTCCCTGAATTTGCAGCGGAATAAGCACGACAACAATTTCATCTCCCTAAACATGTAGTGGAATGAGCACGACAACATTTTCATCTCCCTAAGTTTGTGGCGGAATGGGCACATACAACAAGTTTAGCTCCTTGGAATTACGATGAAATGAACATAACAACAAATCTGTCTCCCTGAATTTGCAGCAGAACAAGCTTCAATAATTTCATCTACTTGAATTTGCGGTAGAACAATTTCATCTCCCTGAATTTGTAGCGGAATGAGAACACCAAACAATAATCTTGTTTCCCCGAATTGGTAGCAGAACAAGGCTACGACAAACTTGTCTCCTTGAACATACAGCAAAATAAGCACAAACATAAGTCCATGAACGCGATAGCAAATCTGTTACCTTGAATTCGCAGTGGAACAGATCATCTCCCTAAGGTTGCAGTGCAATAAACATACCAACAGATCATGTCTTCTTGAAGATGCAAAGAAACAGGTCACCTAATTCAGGCTTGCTACTTTTCCAAGAGCAGACAAGACAATCAAAGCCCAAGAGGGTTGTCACTCCCTGCCATGATGTAGCATATCCTACATCCTCTAGAGTTCACTTTGAAGTTAATAATGCAACGCACCAAGTGTTGTTCCAAGGCTCGCTTTGCCATTGGTGGTACGACACACCAATTGTTTTTCAGGTCTATTTTCGCCGTAATAGGTGCGACTAGACCAAAATCCAGATTATGCTACGATGATAGAGCCGTAGCAGATCGAACTTCAGACCGTGCCTCTTCATCAGGTGTTGTAGCTCGGTCAACTTCTGGTCATGCCTCTTCGTCAGAGTTGTTAGCTTGACCAAACTTGAACCATTGATCCTGCCTCCTCGTCGGTGTTGTAGTTGGATCAAAATCACTTCAGACCGTGCCTCTTCGTCAGGTGTTGTAGCTCGGTCAACTTCTGGTCATGCCTCTTCGTCAGAGTTGTAGCTTGACCAAACTTGAACCCTTGATCCTGCCTCCTCGTCGGTGTTGTAGTTGGATCAAAATCACTTCAGACCGTGCCTCTTCGTCAGGTGTTGTAGCTCGGTCAACTTCTGGTCATGCCTCTTCGTCAGAGTTGTAGCTTGACCAAACTTGAACCCTTGATCCTGCCTCCTCGTCAGTGTTGTAGTTGGATCAAAATCACTTCAGACTGTGCCTCTTCGTCAGGTGTTGTAGCTCGGTCAACTTCTGGTCATGCCTCTTCGTCAGAGTTGCAGCTTGACCAAACTTGAACCCTTGATCCTGCCTTCTCGTCAGTGTTGTAGCTAGATCAAAATCACTTCAGACTGTGCCTCTTCGTCAGGTGTTGTAGCTCGGTCAACTTCTGGTCATGCCTCTTCGTCAGAGTTGTAGCTTGACCAAACTTGAACCCTTGATCCTGCCTCCTCGTCGGTGTTGTAGCTGGATCAAAATCACTTCAGACTGTGCCTCTTCGTCAGGTGTTGTAGCTCGGTCAACTTCTGGTCATGCCTCTTCGTCAGAGTTGTAGCTTGACTAAACTTAAACCCTTGATCCTGCCTCCTCGTCGGTGTTGTAGCTGGATCAAAATCACTTCAGACTGTGCCTCTTCGTCAGGTGTTGTAGCTCGGTCAACTTCTGGTCATGCCTCTTCGTCAGAGTTGTAGCTTGACTAAACTTGAACCCTTGATCCTGCCTCCTCGTCGGTGTTGTAGCTGGATCAAAATCACTTCAGACTGTGCCTCTTCGTCAGGTGTTGTAGCTCGGTCAACTTCTGGTCATGCCTCTTCGTCAGAGTTGTAGCTTGACTAAACTTAAACCCTTGATCCTGCCTCCTCGTCGGTGTTGTAGCTGGATCAAAATCACTTCAGACTGTGCCTCTTCGTCAGGTGTTGTAGCTCGGTCAACTTCGGGCTATGCCTCTTCTTCAGAGTTGTAGCTTGACCAAACTTGAACCCTTGATCCTGCCTCCTCGTCGGTGTTGTAGCTGGATCAAAATCACTTCAGACCGTGCCTCTTCGTCAGGTGTTGTAGCTCGGTCAACTTCTGGTCATGCCTCTTCTTCAGAGTTGTAGCTTGACCAAACTTGAACCCTTAATCCTGCCTCCTCGTTGGTGTTATAGTTGGATCAAAATCACTTCAGGCCATGCCTCTTCGTCAGGTGTTGTAGCTCGGTCAACTTCTGGTCATGCCTCTTCGTCAGAGTTGTAGCTTGACCAAACTTGAACCCTTGATCCTGCCTCCTCGTCGGTGTTGTAGCTGGATCAAAATCACTTCAGACCGTGCCTCTTCGTCAGGTGTTGTAGCTCGGTCAACTTCTGGTCATGCCTCTTCGTCAGAGTTGCAGCTTGACCAAACTTGAACCCTTGATCCTGCCTTCTCGTCAGTGTTGTAGCTAGATCAAAATCACTTCAGACTGTGCCTCTTCGTCAGGTGTTGTAGCTCGGTCAACTTCTGGTCATGCCTCTTCGTCAGAGTTGTAGCTTGACCAAACTTGAACCCTTGATCCTGCCTCCTCGTCGGTGTTGTAGCTGGATCAAAATCACTTCAGACTGTGCCTCTTCGTCAGGTGTTGTAGCTCGGTCAACTTCTGGTCATGCCTCTTCGTCAGAGTTGTAGCTTGACTAAACTTAAACCCTTGATCCTGCCTCCTCGTCGGTGTTGTAGCTGGATCAAAATCACTTCAGACTGTGCCTCTTCGTCAGGTGTTGTAGCTCGGTCAACTTCTGGTCATGCCTCTTCGTCAGAGTTGTAGCTTGACTAAACTTGAACCCTTGATCCTGCCTCCTCGTCGGTGTTGTAGCTGGATCAAAATCACTTCAGACTGTGCCTCTTCGTCAGGTGTTGTAGCTCGGTCAACTTCTGGTCATGCCTCTTCGTCAGAGTTGTAGCTTGACTAAACTTAAACCCTTGATCCTGCCTCCTCGTCGGTGTTGTAGCTGGATCAAAATCACTTCAGACTGTGCCTCTTCGTCAGGTGTTGTAGCTCGGTCAACTTCGGGCTATGCCTCTTCTTCAGAGTTGTAGCTTGACCAAACTTGAACCCTTGATCCTGCCTCCTCGTCGGTGTTGTAGCTGGATCAAAATCACTTCAGACCGTGCCTCTTCGTCAGGTGTTGTAGCTCGGTCAACTTCTGGTCATGCCTCTTCTTCAGAGTTGTAGCTTGACCAAACTTGAACCCTTAATCCTGCCTCCTCGTTGGTGTTATAGTTGGATCAAAATCACTTCAGGCCATGCCTCTTCGTCAGGTGTTGTAGCTCGGTCAACTTCTGGTCATGCCTCTTCGTCAGAGTTGTAGCTTGACCAAACTTGAACCCTTGATCCTGCCTCCTCGTCGGTGTTGTAGCTGGATCAAAATCACTTCAGACCATGCCTCTTCGTCAGGTGTTGTAGCTTGGTCAACAAAAATTTCTTGATTTCCAAATCTTTTCCTCATCCATGTTGTAAAAGAAAATCGTCAAATCTTGTTCCTTCGTCAAAATTGCGGCTGAATTGAAGCTAATTTTTGACAAGTTCGACAAAAATGTCGGCACAACGTGCTTAAACACGGTTAAGTTTAAGACAAGGGGCAATTCAAATGTCCATCGAAAATCCATTGTCACAAATGGTCGAAGGAAAATAAATCCTTTGGAAAAATCCAATCTCATGATTGGTCCAAACTGATTGTACCCAGGGGAATGGTACAACTAGTCCGGAGCAAACGGCTACCGGTAAAGGCAAGTCAAAACCGTTGATCCCTGTGCATTTGGGAAAAATGCAAAATCGAGAGCCGACATAAATGTAGGCATAACGTGCTTAAATACGGTTAAGTTTAAATGGACAATTCAGATGTCCATCAAAAATCCATTGTCACGAATGGTCCAAGGAAAATAAATCCTTTGGAAAAATCCAATCTCATGATTGGTAGAAACTGATTGTACCCAGGGGAATGGTACAACTAGCCCGGAGCAAACGGCTACCGGTAAAGGCAAATCAAATCCGTTTATCCCTGTACATTTGGGAAAAATGCAGAAGAAGTATAAACCAATGACACTCTTCCTCGTCTTGTTGACAGAATTCCAGTACCTTTTTAGATCTTCTCGCATCAATGGAGTTGCAGCAGATCGCCACATTTTCAGATCTTCTCGCATCAATGGAGTTGCAGATGATCGACCCTTCCTCAGATCCTCTCGCATCAATGGAGTTGCAGATGATCGCCCATTTTCAGATCTTCTCGCATCAATGGATTTGCAGTAGATCGCCTCTTTTCAGATCTTCTCGCATCAATGGAGTTGCAGATGATCGACCCTTCCTCAGATCCTCTCGCATCAATGGAGTTGCAGATGATCGAGCCTTTTTAGATCTTCTCGCATCAATGGAGTTGCAGTAGATCGCCTCTTTTCAGATCTTCTCGCATCAATGGAGTTGCAGATGATCGACCCTTCCTCAGATCCTCTCGCATCAATGGAGTTGCAGATGATCGAGCCTTTTTAGATCTTCTAGCATCAATGGAGTTGCAGTAGATCGCCTCTTTTCAGATCTTCTCGCATCAATGGAGTTGCAGATGATCGACCCTTCCTCAGATCCTCTCGCATCAATGGAGTTGCAGATGATCGCCCATTTTCAGATCTTCTCGCATCAATGGAGTTGCAGTAGATCGCCTCTTTTCAGATCTTCTCGCATCAATGGAGTTGCAGATGATCGACCCTTCCTCAGATCCTCTCGCATCAATGGAGTTGCAGATGATCGCCCATTTTCAGATCTTCTCGCATCAATGGAGTTGCAGTAGATCGCCTCTTTTCAGATCTTCTCGCATCAATGGAGTTGCAGATGATCGCCCCTTCATCAGATCTTCTCGCATCAATGTAGTTGCAGTAGATCGCCCCTTTTCAGATCTTCTCGCATCAATGGAGTTGCAGATGATCGACCTTCATCAGATCTTCTCGCATCAATGGAGTTGCAGTAGATCGACCCTTCATCAGATCTTCTCGCATCAATGTAGTTGCAGTAGATCGCCTCTTTTCAGATCTTCTCGCATCAATGGAGTTGCAGATGATCGACCTTCATCAGATCTTCTCGCATCAATGGAGTTGCAGTAGATCGCCCCTTCATCAGATCTTCTCGCATCAATGGAGTTGCAGTAGATCGCCTCTTTTCAGATCTTCTCGCATCAATGGAGTTGCAGATGATCGACTCTTCCTCAGATCCTCTCGCATCAATGGAGTTGCAGATGATCGCCCATTTTCAGATCTTCTCGCATCAATGGAGTTGCAGTAGATCGCCTCTTTTCAGATCTTCTCGCATCAATGGAGTTGCAGATGATCGCCCCTTCATCAGATCTTCTCGCATCAATGTAGTTGCAGTAGATCGCCCCTTTTCAGATCTTCTCGCATCAATGGAGTTGCAGATGATCGACCTTCATCAGATCTTCTCGCATCAATGGAGTTGCAGTAGATCGACCCTTCATCAGATCTTCTCGCATCAATGTAGTTGCAGTAGATCGCCTCTTTTCAGATCTTCTCGCATCAATGGAGTTGCAGATGATCGACCTTCATCAGATCTTCTCGCATCAATGGAGTTGCAGTAGATCGCCCCTTCATCAGATCTTCTCGCATCAATGGAGTTGCAGTAGATCGCCTCTTTTCAGATCTTCTCGCATCAATGGAGTTGCAGATGATCGACCCTTCCTCAGATCCTCTCGCATCAATGGAGTTGCAGATGATCGCCCATTTTCAGATCTTCTCGCATCAATGGAGTTGCAGTAGATCGCCTCTTTTCAGATCTTCTCGCATCAATGGAGTTGCAGATGATCGACCCTTCCTCAGATCCTCTCGCATCAATGGAGTTGCAGATGATCGAGCCTTTTTAGATCTTCTCGCATCAATGGAGTTGCAGTAGATCGCCATTTTTCAGATCCTCTCGCATCAATGGAGTTGCAGTAGATCGCCTCTCTTCAGATCTTCTCGCATCAATGGAGTTGCAGTAGATCGCCCCTTTTCAGATCTTCTCGCATCAATGGAGTTGCAGAGGATCGACCCTTCCTCAGATCCTCTCGCATCAATGGAGTTGCAGATGATCAAGCCTTTTTAGATCTTCTCGCATCAATGGAGTTGCAGATGATCGCCTCTTTTCAGATCTTCTCGCATCAATGGAGTTGCAGATGATCGACCCTTCCTCAGATCCTCTCGCATCAATGGAGTTGCAGATGATCGCCCCTTTTCAGATCTTCTCGCATCAATGGAGTTACAGATGATCGACCCTTATTCAGATCTTCTCGCATCTATGGAGTTGCAGTGGATCAATCTTTCTCCTCCAGATCAAGCTACCTTGGCAGCTGAGCAGATCAGTAAAGGAGAAAAGAATGTGCCAAGCAGAAAATAGCTAAACCAGACCAAATTAAAATGGGTTCCTTTTTGTCTTTGCTTCATTGTCGTTATACAACAATAAGCAAAGAGGGGCAACTGTAGTAACCCATTTTAATACCCTTAACCCAAATACATCCAAACCCACCTACCCATTTACCAGGCCCAATCCAAATACCCAAAACCCAATTACCCATTACTAAAAAAAAACCTAAACCTAATATTATTCAACCCTAGCCGCCGCCAGCTCTGCCACCGCCGCCAGCTCTGCCGCCGCCGCCATGAAGCCGAGCCGCTGCCGACTTGAACCCCACCACCTCGAGCACTCCGGATTTCCCGGCCGTCTCGAGCCCCACCGTGGTCCCTCTCCAGCACTCACATGCAAAATGGCAGACAAATTAATCAACCACCACACTATTTTTTTTTATTAAAAAAAAAAAAGCAAGAAAATCGGGCTATATAAACCCGAAGCAAAATGTAATGAAAGGATGGGGGGGGGATTCGAAATGTTGTAAGAGTATTCGAAAAAAAACAAAAACATTCGAAATAAAAAAAAGAAAGAAAATATTTTTTAGATCCGAAATTTTTTTTGTAGATCTAGGAAAATATAGGGGGAGTTCGGAAAAACTAACCTTAGATCCGGGTTCACCACGCGAAACCGAGTCGGAAACCATCCTTGCTTGTCGGATTCTCGCCGGCGGTGGAATTCCGGCGACCGGAGACGGCGGCTTCCGTCGCCGGCGACGATGCTCCGCGGCGGCCGACGACGCCGGTGACCAGGCCGAGCAGGGTAGGGGAGAGAGCTCTCAGCTCTGAAATTTTTTTATTTTCAAATGAACCAAATGATTTTTTTTGGAATAAAAGGGGGCATTTAAACAACAACCAAAACGACGTCGTTTTGGTGCCTGCCCTTAAAGCCCAAAACGACGTCGTTTTAAGCTCATATCCGAATACGCGACCCGACCCGGTACCATACCCGCGTGTTTTTTTTGCTAAAGGGGAAATCACAGTCCAGGCCATCTAACCTTCGTATACTTATATTTCAGTATTTCAGTTTTGGTTTTATTTCATTTTAGTCACCGTTTTCTTTTAATTTCTATCCTTTAATTTCTCTTTTCTTTCAATTTCGTCACTGCCTTATATTATTATTACTTTATTGTTATTATTATTATTATTATTATTATTATTATTATTATTATTATTTTATATATTGTTATTATTTTATATATTATTATTATTATTATTATTTTATATATTATTATTATTATTATTATTACTTTATTGTTATTATTATTATTATTATTATTTTTATTATTATTTTCATAAATTTTTCTCATATATTATTATTATTATTATATTTGTTATTATTTTACTAACAATAATTCTTGTTAGAATTCATTTACAGATTTTAAGAGTTATCGGAAAATCACACGCCGGGCGTTGGAGTGTCATTTTCCGTTAATTCTTTTATTATAATATTATTATATATTACTTTTTTGAATAATGATTTTATAAGGGAGACTATGCTCCGGGTGTAGGAGTGTATATCCCTTTCTTTAAATTTTTAATTCTAAATAATTATTTTAATTATTTTGGGATCACATCATTAAATAAAATTCAATTTTTTAAGTTCCGTCAATAAAACAATTTGTAACCGACTAGGTACCAATTTTTGGGCGTTGTGGGGGTGCTCACCCTTCCCTACACGTAACCGACTCCCGAACCTATTTTTCTGGTTTCGCAGATCCAAAACTCGAATTTTAATAAAATCGTGAAAATTGGTTTCTATTAAAATATCTGGGTTTTTCAGGTGTTCCAATCGCACCTAAAGTAAAAACAAAAAAAACTAAAGATTGGTGGCGACTCACCCCGTTGCTACATCCAGCATAGCCCAATATGGTTTAGGGTATATGTTTAAGAGTTTAAGGGTTTAAGGTTTAATAGTTTAGGGTTTTAGGTTGAGGGTTAAGGGTTAAATTATTTTTTTATAAAGAACATGGTCAAATTGAAATAATATTTAAATAATGAGGGTTCAATAGAAATACGAAAATAACTGAGGTACTAAATATATAGTTTACCCTTATTAAGAAAATAAAATTTTAATATATATAAAAAATAATTTAATTGAAATTTTAAAGTAATTATTAATTATTTGATGGGTCCTTGAAATTTCAAATATTTATTAATTAATTTAATGGTATTCATCGGTGTTCATCGTTAGTGTTGTTCATCAATGTTCGTCGCCCGTTGTAGAATTTTCCTTAATTTTTTGGTTGATTCTATTATTATCAAAACTAGGGCTGGTAATGAGCCTGACTGGCTCGCAAGCTATTAGGGCTCGGCTCGGTCAAAGTTTGGCTCGAGTGAATTCGACTCGCGCTCGGTTCGAGACCTTAACAAGTCGAGCTAAGCTGACCCAAACTCGGCTCGAAAAGCTAATAGGCTCGGAATAATTATATATATTATATCTACATATGCACTAAAAGCAATATGTTTAGCAAAAGAAAAGCAATAAAATAAAGGATAAATATTTTATACACAGGCGGTGGAAACTGAAAGTTTCCACAAGCGCCTTAGTTTTAGGGTATAAGGAGTTAGTTTAGGGCATATGGTTTAGGGGTTTAGGTGTAGGGGGTTAGAATTTAGGGATAGTTGTTTCAATTTAAGGTTTATGGTTATAATTTAGGGTTTATAGGTTAAAACCTAAATCCTCACCATATTACCTTAAAAACTAAACCCTAACCTATAAACCCTAAATTATAAACCTAAACCTTAAATTGAAGCAACTATCCCTAAACTCTAACCCCCTGCACCTAAACCCATAAACCCTATACCCTAAACTAACTCCATATACCCTAAAACTAAGGCGCTTGTAGAAACTTTCAGTTTCCACCACCAGTGTATAGGATATTAATCCTAAAATAAATTAGGGGAAAATCCAGTGATGCATGTTTGTGGTTTTATTTTCCTTAGTTGGTTGTTGTTTGATTATGTGTTTGTATTGTAAGAATATTTTTTGGTTATTTGGGTTAATCTAATTTTTGGGCCCTCTTTTCCCCTTTCCCGATATTGAATTTTGTTTCAATGTTGGTTAAGAAAGGAATTTTTAACGAGTCTCAATCTTTTATATAAAAAAATATAGCAAAATTATTCATTTCGAGTCGAGCTGAGCCTGACGAGCTTCGAGCCGAACCCAATAGTGTTGTTTTCGAGCCAAGCCGAGCCCGACGAGCTTCGAGCCGAACCCAATAGTGTTGTTTTCGAGCCAAGCCGAGCTCGAGCCTAAAATTTCGAGCTCGAGGAGCCTCAAGCCCAATAATATTGTTTCCGAGCCGAGACTGGCTCGTTATCACCCCTAATCAAAAGGATTAAAATTTTAAATTTATAAATTAAATTGAATAAAATTATCAAATTTAAGAATCGATATGGACAAAAACTAAGGTTAAATTAAAGAGATTATTATAATTAGGGGCTAAATGTTATTTTTATCCCTTCATGGATAAATTTTCGATTCTTTTTCTTCGATTTGAATTTACTTAGGCATTTTGTTTCATTTTCTTTGTTAACTTTTTTGGGCCGCTTATGCATCTCATTGAAATATTGATCTCAATTTATAATAGTAAATTATTGCTTTTTAAAGCGATGATTTATTTTTCTAAATGTGATTTGATTATATAGTTTTTTTTTAATAGTCTAAAGTGATTATAAGGTAGTATCTGTTTATAGATATTCTTAACCCTTTAACAAAGCACATGCATCTTGCAGACATTACGATTAAACACGTGTCTTCTGCGATGAATATCATCCGCTTTTTCATTAGACATTTGTTGGGTTCATTTGATTATATAGTTAAAGTCATGTGAAAATTCAATCAACTTTATTCAACTAATAATGATTTATACATTAACCATATTTAATTAATGATAAATTTGTAACTAAAAATAAAAAATGGATTTGATAGGTCGCAAAAGAATCACATGTACCAATTATGACCGTCTTAGAAAAAGGTACGACTTTGATTAATAAAAGAGAGTATGACTATTGACTTGGTCTAAAAATAAAAGAATCTTTAAGACATTTGGCCAACATATAGTTGGTAGGTAAAACTCCAATTCACATTAGCATTCGCCAACATCATAGTTTAATCTTATGTCTTATTTTTTTTAATAATAGTCTAAAAGTGATTATAAAGTAGTATTTTGTTCATACAAAATTTTAACTATTTGACAATGTACACACACTTGTAGACATAATGAATTGAACCCGAATCTCCTAAAATGAACATCATCATCTTTTCCACTTGGACCATTCATTGGGTTCTTCTCATGCCTTAATTAATTCACCAAATGATGAAATAATTATAAGTTATGATTAACTCAAGTTTCCTCTAGTTTTCAAGGAACAAAATTTCAACTGTCAACTGTATTCCTAACCTTCTTCAACTGTATAAGCCTGCATTTAAATCCTCATTAAGCATTAAGCATTATGTCCTTTTTAGTTGGAATACTGCATGATACTTTTGATAGGAATCAATAAAAACTGTTTGGGAAGTTATTTTGGTGGTTGACAAAAGATTAACATGCAAAAATCGGTTTAAAACCATGGTCAAGTGAAGGAATATGTGCTGAGAATTAGGAACTAGAAATATATAATTGGAATCACTGTTTCTCAATTTTCCTTTTAAACTGTTTTTCCAAATAAAGTTCTACACTCAGAAATTCATTATGGTCACGATTACGAACTCAGAGTTAAATTTAAAAAAAAAACATAGTTTGTATTATAAAATACATATAAATGAATTGTTTGTGACTACTTTTAAAATTTATGTACTTCTTCTTTAATGCTTATTTAGTGATAAATTTGCATTTTCATATGTAACATTTGAGAAAATAGATTTTAAAAAATATATATTTATAATTAGTATAGTAATTAGATCATCTTACAGTTACAAGGAATAATAACTTTTAAAATTGCTTAGGCTAATGAAAAAACGTATAATATTTATCTTAGAAAATATGAGTTCAAATCATTTTGTTTACAAGGTGTATGTTCATTTTTCAAAGGGTTAGAATGTGTTTGGTTGTAGGAGATTAATTATACTCCATTTAGTGAGATTCACTAACTAAAAACTAATAAAAATGTTGACAATGATTATGCCTAAATCCCCTGTGATCCTTCCGATCTTCAACTCTCAATCTAAAGTAAAAATGTAATTGATGTGCTCAACTTTGCGTCTTAATAAAAAAGTTGAAGTTTCATTTCTTCGAGGTGGAAGACATTCTGCTTGGTTTAAAAATTTGAACTTTAAAATTCGTTTGATACGAAAAATAAATTGTTAATCAATTATTAAAATTTATAAGACTTTGTACTTTTATTATTGCCAACCTTAAAAATTAATTAACATTATGTAAGACTGTGGACGGAAGTAACTACGATTTCTCCTTCTGATTTGAATGGAGAGTCGTTGGGAACGACAATTGCTTGGCCGTATGGCGAAGAAAAGTGTTAGGTTTGAGTTGCTTTCTGTTGGTCCAGAAATAAAGTGTTTAAGAGGAGATATGGTCTTTTTGGTTGGCAAATGTGAGTTTATGTTTGGTCGATTAAAGCCTAATGACGTGTTAGACCGGTTGACAAAAGTGTGTGTCAGATGATAAATTTAACGGATGAAGCATCTAGACTTGATATCAACCTTATCTAGATACTAGAAGCCTGAAAAAGGTAGTCGAGTGGTCTTCGAATGATCCTTTATGAACACTCAAAAAAAGCTCTCAAATTTTAAAGCGTGCGGAGTATACTATTCGAACTTTAAAAGATTTCAATATTAGAAAAAATTAATCGAGAGTCTTTTACAAAATTTTGAGTGGTGAAAAATAAAAGAATATAACAATTATTTTTCTTAAAGTTTTTTTCGAATAGAATTATTTTTCTTAAAGTTGATCAAGGATGTGTTATATGAGAACACCTTTATCTATTTTGTTAATTTTGTTGGCAGACATTTAAATTTTAAACATTTCTTGCTAAAGAAACCTGAACATTTCATTCTTCTAATGCATTAATTTTACATATGCAAATATAAAACTATGCAAAATGATTAGAAACAATGTTTCCCATCATGATTTATGCACGTTTTCCAACATAGAAGAATAATGAAACATTCACTAACCAATAAAATAATATATACAACAAAAATCATTATAGAGAAAGTGGTCAAATGTAGGACTAGAAAAGGAAAATGTTAAATTACTTTTCATGTTATAAAGTTTGATTTATGATTTTCTCTACAAGTTCAAACATATTATCAACAAACCATGTATTATTGACCACATATTATACATATATGTTTAGCATTACAAAAGTATTGAAAATTTTGAGAAACTCAAAAGATGTACTCCAAAAACCAAAGCAGAAGATGCAGGAAGAAACATAAAATCATGACGAAACGAAAGCAAGAGTAGGATATCATATATTAATATAATTAACAAGCACAATAATTTCATAGTTTAAAACTTGAAATAATAGAAAAAGTGATAATCATGGCTTGTGCTTCTGAGTATAGATATAATCGACATGAGCGGCAAGAGTTCTTCTCATCAAACACTCATCTTCTCCAACTCCATCGCAGCTATCTTCAACAGCAGAACCCTATCAAAACCCAAAACCATCAGATATATTAAGTTTCAGAGGAGCAAAACTCAAGTCAAATTGAACTAACCTCAGCTTGGGTTTCGGCAGGAGACTGATTAGGCAAAGCAGGGCCAGAGCGAGCGGCAAAGGATAGAGTGGAAACGAGCATAAGGGTTAAGATGAAAAAGGTGGCGAGTTTAGCCATGTATACCTTTGCTTTACTAAGAATATAATAAAGGGGAAGCTTAAGAGGATTAAGGATTTGTGAAGATGAAGAGAGTGGTGGAAATATATATACACAAATGGAAGGCAGACAGAGTGTGAACTAAGAGGTGGAAAGGGGCGACTTCTAAATTCTGATCAATATTGCAGCTGAATAGATAGATACAATTATGGGACAGAGAAGAATACTATTTCCCCTTATTTTAATGTGACTTTCACAATTATTTTTAAAATTTAATAGTCCACACCCTTCCAAAACATATATAAAAGCCTGCAAGCTGCAAATTAACCAAATCCCGCGTCTGTAACTCTTAACAGTACAGTAAATTTTGTTTCTAAGAGGATATTGATCAAGTGAGACTATAAGTCTATAACCAACAAAGTATTGGTACAATAGCAAGATATGTCGTTTTTTCAAAGAGTAAATTTAAGTTTGAATTTAAAGACGACAATGTAAGGAGAGTTACAAATTCGGACACAAATCATATGTCCCTTTTCGGTGTCCTTTTTATGCCCCAACACTAAAAACTTAAAGTTTAAGTCCTAACCCTAAACCATAAATCATAAAAAATACACCTTAAACCTTAATCCTAAACTCTAATCTTAACTATTTAAAAAATAAACCATAACCTTAAACATTAATCTTAAACCCTATATCTATTTTTTTGTTGTGGGACATACATAAGAGCACCGACAAGGGTAAAAGATTTCTATTCCCACAATTCTCGAAAATGGACCACAAAGTAGAGAATAGAAATGTTTTGTCCCTTTTCGGTGCCCCTTTCTATGCCCCAACACTAAAAATTAACTTTAGAGTTTAGGAAATTTAGGGTAAGATGTATTTTGTAGGGTGTAGAGTTTAGGATTTAAAATTTAGGGTTAGAACTTAGAATTTAATCTTTAGTGTTGAGACATAGAAATGGACACCAAAAAGGGACATAAATTTTTTATCCCAAATTAGACATATATTGTACCAAAAAACAAAACTTTTGGTAACAGTCACTTTATAAAATGAGATATTGAAATGAATTAATATTATCCTATACACAGGCGATGGAAACTGAAAGTTTTCACAAGCGCCTTAGTTTTAAGGTATAGAGAATTAGTTTAGGGTATAAGGTTTAGGTGTTTAGGTGTAGGAGTTTAGAATTTAGAGATAGTTGTTTCAATTTAAGGTTTAGGGTTATAATGTAGGGTTTAGTTTTTAGGGTAATATGGTGAGGATTTAGTTTTTAACCTATAAACCCTAAATTATAAACCTAAACCTTAAATTGAAACAATTATCCCTAAATTCTAACCTCCTACACCTAAACCCTTAAACCCTATACCCTAAACTAACTCCCTATACCCTAAAACTAAGGCGCTTGTGGAAACTTTCAGTTTCCACCGCATGTGTATAAAATATTTATCCTATTGAAATAGTAAGTAATTATTTTAAACAATTTAATTTTTTGAATGATATATTAAAAATTTAAAGTTTAGAATCAAGGATAATAATTATTGTTTTGCATTTACAATATAAAATTTTGGAAGAAATAAAAGTGTCCCGGTGAAAGAAGAGGATGATGTTCATCTAAGGAGACACGAGTTTAAATCGCTTTGTCTACAAGGTGTATGCGCATTGTCAGAGATTAAGAATATGTATGAACAAATACTAACTTGTAATCAACTTTAGACCATTCAAAAAATTAAAGACATAAATAACTAACCTACTCTCTTCTTCTCTCCTAACAATGTTGTTTTTTAAATTTTCTTTAAAATTTAGGGTTAGAACTTAAAATTTAATGTTTAAATTTGAAACAAAGCTCTGTTTTGTCCCAACTTGCTTTGGTTGAAGGTGAGAGGGGGAGAAATAATGAAATTAATATATATTTTTATAAGGCTTAACTATAAAATAACTGTCTAAATTATATTTTTTATAATATGTGTCTAAAGTTTTATTATTAGCTAAAATAAGTACTTAAAATTTTATTTTTGGCTTGTTTTAAAGTTAACTGAGACACTTTGGTCAAAAGAGAAAACTTAAAACACCTATTTCAGTCAAAAGAAAACTTTAGGCACCTATTGCAAAAAGAGGCATAGTTTGAACACTTATTTTATAATTAAAACTTTTTAATAGAAAAGTAATATTTGTACGGCTCATTCCACTGGTTAAAGCAAAATTGTTCCAAAGAAATATATATACTTAAACGAGAGCATAGATTTAGGTCGATTTCAACTTTATATATTTTTTCTTAGCATCAATTTTAATCTAGGTCTTAAATCTTTTGTACAATCCTTCTTTCCCCCCTCTTGTTTTATTTCCATGTCGTGACTTGTTTTAATTATTACTTTTGTATATTCAATCTGATAATGTTTCTATCTAATGTGTCACACGCATAAGCAATAAAATCGAAGGTTGCAAATGTTTGCAATATTGCAGGTCAGCTAGTGGTGGCTTTTTACTGAATAAAAATTTCCTGTCTCTTTTTTGTGTCTCTTTCTATGCCCAATACTAAAAAATAAATTTTAAATTTTAATTTTAAATTCTAAATTCTATATTTTAAATCTTAAATACCATTACCCTAATTTTCTAAACTCTAATCCTAAACCTTAAACTTATTTTTTTTAATATAAAAACGCACAAAAGAGAGAATATTTCTATTAGCTTTTTATCCTAAACCATAAATTATTCTTTCGGCAGTTTCTTTTTATCCTAAACGCACAGAAGAATTCTATTAGCTCTTCTAATTTTCAATGTTGGGTTAATTTATCAAAACCAAATTGACATGCATCCACAATCTAGAAGACCCTCAAATTAAGACAACCTAAATTCCTCCGAGGATTAGCTTATATTCACCCGTGAATCTATGTCATAACATGTAAAAACAAGGGTTTGCTGGAAATTTAACTAATAGTTTGTTCTTTTCAAATTAATGCATATTATTGAACCGTTTATTATAAAAATTTCCATATTCATGACTTTTCCCAATATGTGACATATTTATGAATTTGTTCAAACTTAAAATACAAAGGAAAACTAGTCAAAGACGTAAGATATCAATAAAATTAAATTTTGATATTTCACCCATTTTCATTTATTGATCTTAGATCCATAAATTAAGGTTTAACAAACCTTAATGTCCTTATCACACGCGTCAACAATTTTGTGACGATAGATTTATTCAAAGATTACAAAAAAAAAGTAGCCCTAGTGGAAAAAAAACATGGTTCCTATTTCTTCGGAGCAAAGTAGCCCTAATGGAAAAAAATCTTAGTATCGGAAACTTTAATGTTTCAGGCGGCCAGCCGCCCGGAGGAGGGCCGTCGTTGAGTCTACCGTCGCCCGCTGCAGGCCATGACTCACAACAGCTGCAGAGTGAACCGGGAGGGGCGCAGGTGGCACCGATGGAGATCAGCGTGGCCGAGACAGCCGACTCTGGGGGTGACGTGGGGATTAGCCTGGGGGCTGCAGGGGCAGTGACAACCGATGGATGTGTGGGTAGGACGGCGGTGAACTCCTCTGGTCCGAGCAGAGGTACATATGTTGCTATGGTGGTGAGGGAAGGAAACAGTGGTGGTCGTCACAAGGCCAGAGTAGCTACGGATGGAATTCAAGTCCTAGATACGGATTTCTCTATCGACCGAAGTGGTTCGTTTCCACGAATAAGGTTTTCCGAAAAGGTGCATGCATCGATTGATGAGAGTATGAAGCTAGCCGTGATTGTCCGTCTTCTAGGGCGAACCATTGGATATAAAACTTTGCTATCTCGTATTCCCGGATTGTGGGCGCCATCCGGTGATTATCATGTGGTGGATCTAGATAACAATTATTTGCTGGTAAATTTTGAATCATGTGCGGATTACACTAGGGTGTTGTCGGCTGGACCATGGACATTATATGGTAGCTATTTAATAGTGCAACCATGGTCGCGCTCTTTTTCAACGTCACAGAAGCATCCGTCGCAAGTTATGGTATGGATTCGCCTCCCGGGGCTCCCTTACAGATATTATACTAAAGCATTATTTAAGTTGATTAGAAGTATTATTGGGTCTGTTGTTCGGATTGACTATAACACGACAACGAGGGAGCGTGGCAAGTTTGCTAGGCTTGCGGTTCTTGTGGATTTAAATAAGCCACTGCTTCCATGTATAGGGATCGATGGATTTACTCAGAAGCTCGAATATGAGGGGCTCAGTCAAATTTGCTTTACTTGTGGGATTTATGGGCACTCGGCTGATGTATGTGGACATCATGCAGGTGAGAAAGCGGGTACTGGTCCAACGGTGGTGGAGAAAACGGTTGAGGGTAGTATGGAGCCGACTGATAGGTCGGATAGCTTGTATGGTCCATGGATGGTGGTGGACAATAAGAAGCGGAGGCCAAGGAGAGGTATGGGACAGCAGGCAAGTGTTGGGGAACGTAGCATGGGGGGCTCTCGGTTTATGCTGTTAGAGGGTGCTAGTGGTGGCGATAAAGAGATTGGTGGGTCTGAACCGTAGCTGGGTCATAGGGTTGAGGTGCAAGCGGAGGACAGTACTGGGCAAAGGCCCTATGGCAAAGGAGTTGTCGATGCCATTGGAAAGAAAGGTTCTGTTTTGGGTAAGGGGGATATGTTAACTCGATCGAAGCCGCAAGTGGTGGCACAGAGTCCTTTGAGTGATGTATCGAACAAAAGGTCAACACAAGAGGGGGGAGTACAGGTTATTCCGATGAATCCACAACTGCCGATGCACGTGGAAAATTATGAACCACAGCTGGCACAGGGTACACATAGGACAGTGACGATCTCTGAAGGAGAGTCGGCCAATAGCTCACTTGAAGGTGACCGAAAAGAGGTGGGTCGTGGGAAGAGTCTATTGCCGGTGAAAGCTACGCTTAAAAGAGCTTCGAAGCAATCGAAGCGTGGTCAAGGTGTGCGTGCTCCGTCGAAACCGGTGCTGGCAGAGTGGGTACAGTCCTTTTCTGGAAAACTGCAAGTGTTGCAAGAGCAAGCAGTGCTGGATGCGACGGGGGGTCGTCTGGGCTGTTGTCCCTGTAGAGAGCGTCGAGCGGCTGCCTCGGCCGGTGATGAGCCCCACACTGACAGGTACGGACGGTGCTGCACTAGTGGAGACGATTGATAAGGAAAACTCTATCCCGTCCTGTTAAGGTTCGTGTTGAGTTGTGTGGTGCTCGATTCGTTCAACCGATTATGCTCACCAAGTGGTGAAGAGGTGGATTTTTGGGTGGAAGGGTTTAGGAAGCTAGAAAGGAAATAGACACAATGATTTTAGAGTGGTTCGGTCTTCTAACAAGCACCTACATCCACTACCTTAGCTCCCCACTAAGGATTTCACAATCAATCCACTAATTGATTCGTCCCCTTTTCTAGGCTTAGGAGGAAACCCTTACAACCAATCAAGCTTTCTACCCAAAGCCTTGATTGAAACCCTCTTTACAAGAGATAAACAAAGCAAACTTGTAATCCTCTAATAGGAGTTTGTTTGCACAAATAAGCACTCACCCAAACCTAAAACACTTGAGCAAATTTGACAATTTTGGCTCACTAGTGTTTGTCTATACAAGAATTGACAATTTAAGTGCTAAGACAATTTCTTGATCATTTGATGTTTGACAATATGAGCATTAGCCTTCTCTTGATGCTTGGAGGTCCCTTTTATACTCCCAATTGAGTTTGTAGCCGTTACTAGCCGTTGGGATCAAATTGGAGCCGTTGAGGACTTTAATTCCCACCATAAATGCATTCTGCAGCTCCCCGTTTCGAAACGCTCGATGCCGTTTCGAAACACTCTCAATGTAGAAAGAGCCGTTGCAGTCTGTCAGGGCATCCGTTTCGGAACGCCTCCTGGCTGTTTCGGAACGCCTCCTGGCCGTTTCGAAACTCGTATCGAAACGCTATAGTCCCGTATCGAAACGCCTGCATTTAAAAGTTGGTTGGGAAAATAGCCGTTGGGGTTTATGACCGTTGGGGTCATTGCCACGTGGGCGTATCGAAACGGCCTAGCCCGTTTCGAAACGCTGGGCAAAAATCAAGTCCAGGGAAAGCCCGTTTCGAAACACGTTTCGAAACGAATATGCTACTGGAATCCCCTGTTTCGAAACGCCCTTAGGTGTTTCGAAACACCTGGACAGGTTTGAGAAATTTGGCTTTGAAACACATTAAACCCATTTAAGAAACATCCCTAAACATGTATTTGGACTTGGGAAATGTTTTAAATAATTTTTAAACAGTCCAAAACATTTTTCAATTATTATATCAAAACATTAGTTCTACAATCCCCCCCTTTTTGATATAATAAAACTCTCTTGAAAAATTGTTTGGGATTCTCCCCCTTTAACTTTAAAAATGTGAATAAGAGACTAAAGATATGAAATCAAATAAAGCTCCCCCTTATTCATTTGAAAATTCAATTTTTCAAACCATTTCTCCCCCTTTTTGTTATATCAAAAAGAATTTACAACATTAAGTTCAAAAATAACAATAGAGGTGAACATTTTGACAAAATAAGAATTTGGTTTAAAAATGGCTCCCCCTTACTCAAAGCATCATCAAAAGTGTTAGTCACAACATATATGATCATCTAGTTGAATTTAAAATAAAATAAACAAAAGAAATAAAAAACAACTAGAATTTTACCAACACTTGAACTCAAGGTAGGATGTGAAGCCTTCCTTCTTCAAGTGTTCTTCCTTGTGTGCATGGAGCTCCCCCTCAATGTTTGACTTGTTGAACATCTCCATCACACCTATCAAAAGACAATCAAGTAACTTTTGGTATCCAAATTGCTTTGGATCCATGAACGTTAGTAGCACAAATTTTTGACCCCTTTGGAATCCATTTTTCAATGTCATCCTTTTTAATTGAAGTGGTTAGTCCTTTTGGGACCCAAACACTTCTAGAACATTTACCATTTTTAAATCTAGGGGCACTAGATTGTCTAACATAAAAATTTGATTTGCCAAAATTGTTTTTCTTTTCAAGCTCTTTGGAAATCAAATCTTTTTCTTCTTAAACATTTTGAAGCAATTTTTGTAAATCAAAACATTTTAATTCAAACTCTTCAAGTTTTGCTTCAAGTTCAAGTTTGGTTTTAGAAAGCAAATCATTTTGAATTTTTAACTTTGAAACCAATTTTTCGTTTTTCAAAATGTGGCTTTTAAAATCTAAAACCAAATCATCATAGGCATCTTGTAATTCATCAAAGGAATAAGAACATGAAGTAGATGAATTAGAAGTTACCCTTGAATCTTCTTCGATGGCCATAAGGCAAAGGTTGGCTTGTTCATCGTCGGTGGAGTCTTCATCACTCCAAGTAGCCAAATGTGCCTTCTTCTTATGGCTTGAAGTGCTTGCCCTCTCATTTCTCTTAGGTTCTCGTTCAAGCTCTCTCAAGGCTTTCTTCATGAACGGGGCACACTTCTTGAAGAGATGAACTATCTCTTCATCTTCATCCTCCTCTTCACTTGAGTAGACATGATGGCAAGTGGAGGATTTGAGAGCCATGGCACTAGCATTGATGCCAAGCCCTTTGATTTTCTTCTCTCCCATAGCTCTAATTTCTTCCCTTTTCTTCTCCTCTTCCTTGTTCTTCTTCATAATTTGATGAGTGAGAAGAGACCCCATAAGTTCATCAAGCTTCAAAGTCTTCAAATTTTTGGCTTCGATGATGGCGGTCCTCTTTGAGTCCCAAGACTTGGGAAGTGAGTAGATGAGCTTTCGGACAAGCTTCTCTTCCGGGATGGCTTCTCCATAACCTTTAAGACCGTTGGTGATGGTGGAGAACCTATCAAACATCTTCTCGATGTTCTCTTCCGGATCCATCTTGAAGTTCTCATACTCTAATGTTAGGAGCCCAATCTTGGTCTCCTTGACTTCATCGGTCCCCTCGTATGTGACTTCAAGCTTGTCCCATACCTCCTTGGCACTCTCACAAGAAGACATCTTCTCATAGATGGATGGGCCAAAAGCACAAAACAAGATGTGCAAGGCTTTTGTTGAGATTTAGGGTGCTCGATTCGATCAACCGTTCTTGCTCGCCAAGTGTGGAGAAGTTGGATAATTGGGTGTTTTAGTGGGAGGTGAAAAATTGGCAATTTGACACAAGGATTTATAGTGGTTCAACCTTCTAACCAAGGTCTACATCCACTACCTTAGCTCCCCACTAAGGATTTCCAACAAATTCACTAAGAATTTCGTCCCCTTTTCTCGGATTAGGAGGAAACCGTTACAACCCTCAAAGCTTTCTACCCAAAGCTTGAAGGAACACTCTCTTTACAAAGAAAGACTTACTTAGCAAACTAGAAATCCCTCTAAAAGGTGTTTGTTTGCAATTCTAAGCACTCACCCAAAACCTAGACACTTGAGCAAATTTAACAATGTAAGCTCACAAGTGTTGTCTAAGCAAGAAATAAACAATTTAAGCTCTAGACAAATTTTGACATCATAATGTTGTAACAATTGAAGCATTAACCATTACAAGATGCTAGGAGGTCCCTTTTATACTCCCAATTGAGTTTGTAGCCGTTGCTAGCCGT
This sequence comes from Hibiscus trionum, assembly GCA_030270665.1. Taxonomy (NCBI): domain Eukaryota; kingdom Viridiplantae; phylum Streptophyta; class Magnoliopsida; order Malvales; family Malvaceae; genus Hibiscus; species Hibiscus trionum. The sequence continues at coordinate 23,166,556 of BSYR01000006.1, read as the reverse complement.
TGGGATCAATTTGGAGCCGTTTGAGTCTTTATTTCCCACCATAAATGCAGTTCTGCAGCTTGGCGTATCGATACTCGTCCAACCGTATCGATACGGTCTCAATGAGGAAAGAGTCGTTGGCTTCTTCAGCTGATGCGTATCGATACGCTTACCTAGCGTATCGGTACGGTCCTGCAATTTAAGAGACCGTTGGGAAAATGACCGTTGGGGTAGTTAGGCGTATCGGTACGCGATACAACCGTATCGGTACGCGACTAGCCGTTGGGCTTTTTCAAAGCTCACCGTATCGATACGGCTAAGCGTATCGGTACGAGTTTTGGCTACTGGAAAATCTGGTGGCTTGAAACCCTAAAGCGTATCGGTACCCTTCTATACCGTATCGATACGGGTACATAAAAATACAGGTTTTGACCATTTTAAATGTACTTTAAGTCCATTCCAAAGCCTATAAAAACCTTAAACATATTTTCAAGTTGTTTTTGACTAAAAACTCATTTTAAATTCTTTGCAATTTAGTCCAAAACATTTTTCAAATATTATATCAAAACTTAGTTCTACAATCTCCCCCTTTTTGATATAATAAAACCAACTTGAAAAATTGTTTGGAATTCTCCCCCTTTGACTTTAAAATTGTGAATAAGAGATTACAAATGAAAACAAGTAAAGCTCCCCCTTATTCATTTGAAAATTCAATTTTTCAAACCATTTCTCCCCCTTTTTGTTATATCAAAAAGAATTTAAAATGACATTTAAGTTCAAGATAACATAGGAGGCAAAAAAAAAAAATTGACACACTTAAAATTTTGGTTTAAAATTGGCTCCCCCTTACTCAAAGCATCATGAGAATGTTAGTTCAACATATATGAATATCTAGTTGACATAAAAGAAAATAAATCAAATAAACACTAAAGCAACTAGATTTTACCACACTCGAACTCAAGGGAGGATGTGAAGCCTTCCTTCTTCAAGTGTTCTTCCTTTGTGTGCATGGAGCTCCCCCTCAATTTTTGACTTGTTGATCACTCTCCATCACACCTAGCAAAAGACAATCAAGTAATTTTTGGTATCCAAATTGCTTTGGATCCATAGACATTAGTAGCACAAAATTTAGTCCCCTTAGGAATCCATTTTTCAATTTCATCCTTTTTAGTTGAAGTGGTTAGTCCTTTTGGGACCCAAACACTTCTAAAACATTTTCCATTCACAAATCTAGGGGCACTAGATTGTCTTACATAAAAGTTTGATTTTCCAAAACTATTTTTCTTTTCAAGTTCATTGGAAATCAAATCTTTTTCTTTTTGAACTTTGAGAAGCAAATTTTGTAAATCAAAACATTTTTGTTCAAAATCTTTTAATCTTGCTTCAAGTTCAAGATTTGTTTTGGAAAGCAAATCATTTTCAATTTTTATTTTTGAAATCAACTTTTTGTTTTTAGAAAATGATGCCTTGAATTCCAAAAGCAAATCATCATAGGCATCTTATAACTCATCAAATGTATAAGAATTTGAAATAGATGAGTTAGAAGTTACCTCCCCCTCATTGAGGGCCATCAAGCATAGGTGGGCTACTTCATCATCGGTGGAGTCTTCATCACTCCATGTGGCCACATATGCTTGTTTTGAAGATGATCCCTTCTTTTTGGATTTATGGGAGTCCTTCATCTTCTTCACCGATTCAAGCTTGGATTTTTCCATTTTGCTCTTCATGAACCGGGTGAATTTGTTGAAGAGATAGGCCATCTCTTCATCCTCACTTTCCTCCTCACTTAAGTCTACATGGTGGCATGTGGAGGATTTGAGAGCTACGGCACTTGCATTGATGCCTAGCTCCATGATCTTCTTCTTCCCCATCGCTCTAATCTCTTCCTTCTTCTTCTCCTCTTCTTTGTTTTTCTTCATTATTTGGTGAGTGAGAAGTGACCCCATGAGTTCATCAAGCTTCAAGGTTTTGAGATTCTTGGCTTCAATGATGGCAGTCCTCTTTGAGTCCCATGACTCGGGAAGGGAGTAGATGAGCTTTCGGACAAGCTTCTCTTCCGGGATGGCTTCTCCATAACCTTTAAGACCATTGGTGATGGTGGAGAACCTATCAAACATCTTCTCGATGTTCTCTTCCGGATCCATCTTGAAGTTCTCATACTCTAAGGTGAGGAGCCCAATCTTGGTCTCCTTGACTTCATTGGTTCCTTCGTATGTGACTTCAAGCTTGTCCCATACTTCCTTGGCACTCTCACAAGAAGACATCTTCTCATAGATGGTTGGGCCAAAAGCACAAAAGAGCATGTGCAAGGCTTTGCAATTAAGCTCCATCTTCTTGCGATCGTCGGCACTCCATTCCGCTTTGCTTCCTTGAGGCACGAACGGACCATCTTCAACTATGTCCCATAGCTTGTAGTCTCTTGACTTCAAGAAGAATTTCATCTTTGTCTTCCAATGGGCATAGTGATTTCCGTCGAAGAAGGGCGGTTTGTCGATTGATTGTGCCATTTGAGCCCGTTGGTGAAATGTTGATCGAGCTTGCCGGATCTTCTCAATAGGATGTGAATCCCCTTCGATTGAGCCAAGCTCTGATACCAATTGTTGAGATTTAGGGTGCTCGATTCGATCAACCGTTCTTGCTCGCCAAGTGTGGAGAAGTTGGATAATTGGGTGTTTTAGTGGGAGGTGAAAAATTGGCAATTTGACACAAGGATTTATAGTGGTTCAACCTTCTAACCAAGGTCTACATCCACTACCTTAGCTCCCCACTAAGGATTTCCAACAAATTCACTAAGAATTTCGTCCCCTTTTCTCGGATTAGGAGGAAACCGTTACAACCCTCAAAGCTTTCTACCCAAAGCTTGAAGGAACACTCTCTTTACAAAGAAAGACTTAGCAAACTAGAAATCCCTCTAAAAGGTGTTTGTTTGCAATTCTAAGCACTCACCCAAAACCTAGACACTTGAGCAAATTTAACAATGTAAGCTCACAAGTGTTGTCTAAGCAAGAAATAAACAATTTAAGCTCTAGACAAATTTTGACATCATAATGTTGTAACAATTGAAGCATTAACCATTACAAGATGGTAGGAGGTCCCTTTTATACTCCCAATTGAGTTTGTAGCCGTTGCTAGCCGTTGGGATCAATTTGGAGCCGTTTGAGTCTTTATTTCCCACCATAAATGCAGTTCTGCAGCTTGGCGTATCGATACTCGTCCAACCGTATCGATACGGTCTCAATGAGGAAAGAGCCGTTGGCTTCTTCAGCTGATGCGTATCGATACGCTTACCTAGCGTATCGGTACGGTCCTGCAATTTAAGAGACCGTTGGGAAAATGACCGTTGGGGTAGTTAGGCGTATCGGTACGCGATACAACCGTATCGGTACGCGACTAGCTGTTGGGCTTTTTCAAAGCTCACCGTATCGATACGGCTAAGCGTATCGGTACGAGTTTTGGCTACTGGAAAATCTGGTGGCTTGAAACCCTAAAGCGTATCGGTACCCTTCTATACCGTATCGATACGGGTACATAAAAATACAGGTTTTGACCATTTTAAATGTACTTTAAGTCCATTCCAAAGCCTTTAAAAACCTTAAACATATTTTCAAGTTGTTTTTGACTAAAAACTCATTTTAAATTCTTTGCAATTTAGTCCAAAACATTTTTCAAATATTATATCAAAACTTAGTTCTACAATCTCCCCCCTTTTTGATATAATAAAACCAACTTGAAAAATTGTTTGGAATTCTCCCCCTTTGACTTTAAAATTGTGAATAAGAGATTACAAATGAAAACAAGTAAAGCTCCCCCTTATTCATTTGAAAATTCAATTTTTCAAACCATTTTCTCCCCCTTTTTGTTATATCAAAAAGAATTTAAAATGACATTTAAGTTCAAGATAACATAGGAGGCAAAAAAAAATTTTTGACACACTTAAAATTTTGGTTTAAAATTGGCTCCCCCTTACTCAAAGCATCATGAGAATGTTAGTTCAACATATATGAATATCTAGTTGACATAAAAGAAAATAAATCAAATAAACACTAAAGCAACTAGATTTTACCACACTCGAACTCAAGAGAGTAGAAATTCTGATTGCCTCGAATCAGTTCGTTCATTGGAGGTTTTTTGACGAGGGTATCAATCAGTGGGTGTTCTTTACTGCTGTTTATGCTTCGCCATCGGTTACAATGCGTAAATTGATTTGGGATCAGCTGCTCCAGATTCAACCTTGTGCGGGACATGCATGGGTGTTAGGGGGTGATTTCAATAGTATTCTCCGTAATGAGGAATGCTTTGGTAGTAATTCAGGGGTGTCGGGTATTAGCACTTTATTTCATGAATTTATCTATACGGCAGGGTTGTTTGAAGTTGAGTATAGGGGGATGACTTTACATGGAGACGTGGAAGATTATACAAGCGCCTTGATCGATGCTTGATAAATGATACTTGGCAGAAGTTATTTCCGTATTGCTTGGTTCTTCATTTGGATCGATTGGGGTCGGATCACTGTCCGCTACTTCTTCGGAATGAGTCCTGTCCCAGGGCAAATGACGATCGACCCTTTCGGTTTCTGGCGGCATGGCAGGATCATCCGAAGTTCGCTAAGCTCCTTGGGGATACTTGGAAACTGATGGATTTGGTTGAAGTGAACATTGCAAGGTTTCAGGCGACTGCTACAGAGTGGAATGTTGAGGTTTTTTGGCACATTGGTACTCGTAAGAAGAATCTTTTGGCGCGTTTAAGAGGAATTGATCAAGCTCTACGCTGAAATTATTCGCAGTTCCTGGTGGATTTGGAAAGGTCGTTGCGAGAGGAGTTGGAGATTGTTTTGAAGCAGGAGGAGAGTTTATGGTTTTAGAAATCACGTTGTCAGTGGGTATTGTAGGGAGATCGGAACACGAAGTACTTTCACGCTACTACGGTTAGCCGGCGGAAACGAAACCTGATAACCCGTTTGCGTGACGAGAGTGGCCGTTGGTTGGAGTCGCAGGAGGAGCTCAAGAATCATGCTGTGGATTTTTTTAGTAGACTGTTTACCTGCGGAGGTGTGGATACCTCTACGTTCTCGGTTCGCGGTAACTTCCCTGCTCTTAGCCCTGCTACATCTGATTATCTGGATAGTTCTGTTTCTATGGATGAGTTTCGCAGGGCTGTCTTTCAGATGAATGTGCTTAAGGCTCATGGTAGTGATGGTCTGCACGCTCTATTTTATTAGCGTAATTGGGACACAGTGGGGCCTGATATCTGTCAGTTCGTTCAGGATATTTTCGAGGGGGCTCCTTTCCCGGATAAGTTGAATGATACGTTATTAGTGTTGATTCCGAAGTTAAATTCTCCGGAGGGGATGCATCAATTCAGGCCTATCAGTCTTCGCCAGGTGTTGTATAAAATAGTTACCAAGGTCATTGTTAACAGGATTAAGCCTTTTATCTCCGAGTGGGTGAAGGATAACCAGACTAGTTTTGTTCCTGGTCGATTAATTTCGGATAATATAATCATTGCGTAGGAGGTGGTCCATTCTATGCGAAGAAAAACTGGTGCTAAAGGGTGGATGGCAGTGAAAAATGATTTAGAGAAGGCGTATGATCGATTGGAGTGGTCCTTCATCGCTGATACTCTGTGTGATATTGGTTTGCCGGGGAAAATGCGGGATTTGATTATGCACTGCGTGTCTTCCGTGACAACAAGTATTCTTTGGAATGAGGCGCGGACTGTGAGTTTTAGACCTTCCAGGGGGATTCGTCAAGGTGACTCGTTATCCCCTTATCTCTTTGTGCTTTGTATGGAAAGACTCGATCAACTTATTGAAAGAAATATAGCGTAAGATACTTGGAAAGGTTTTCGGGTGTCGAGACAGTGCCCTATTATTTCCCACCTTATATTTGCGGACGATATGGTGTTATTTGTTGAGGCATCGATGGAGCAGGTTGGGGTGGTACATACGGTGCTTGCTGAGTTTTGCAATGCTTCGGGTATGGAGGTCAGTGTAGCTAAAACTAATGTGTTCTTTTCTAAGAATGTTCCCATTCCTCTTCGTCAGTCTATTTGCACGGTATGTAGTTTTTTGGAAGTGCAGAACCCTGGGAAGTATCTGGGAGTGCCTATGTTGCATCAGCGGGTGACGAAAGATACCTATGGCTTTTTAGTTCAAAAAGTTAGAGATCTCTTAGAGGGGTGGAAGGCGCGATATTTGTCGTTTGCCGGGCGTATTGTTCTGGCTAAAGCGGTGTTATCGGCTATTCCGTCTTATTGTATGCAGACGACAAGGATTCCCAAGAGCGTTTGTGAAACGATTGAAGGCATTATTCGCTCTTTCATATGGGGGAAGTCGAATATGAAAAGGGGGTTCATCTTGTGAAATGGGAGGAGGTTGCATCCCCTATTGAGAATGGTAGTCTTGGGTTTAAATCGTTAGTACACCAGAACGATGTGTTTCTAATGAAAGTTGCGTATAATTTTTTGGCGAAGATGGATCAATTATGGGTTAGGTTTTTGCGCGGCAAATACAAGTGCTTTGATCGAATTCTGACCACGATTACTAGAAGGAATAGTTCGGTGTTATGGAAGGGAGTTAGTGCGGTTTGGGCTGATGTTCGTAATGGTATTGTTTGGAATATTGGAAATGGGGCGTCGGTGGATTTTTGGAAGGATTGTTGGCTTGCGGATGTTGGACCGCTTATTGAATGTTGCGCGCAAACCTCACTGCCTGTTGTTCCTGTTACCGTGCGTGATATGGTCAATGATAGGGGTGAATGGAAGTGGGAAGTATTTCGAGATGTGCTGCCAAGGCCAGCGATAGATTGCATCGCTGCTGTTAAGCCGCCGGTGGCCTCCAATGGACCTGATTGGCCGGGTTGGCGATGGAATCGAACACGACGTTTCACGATAAGGTCTGCCTTTGAGGCGAGCTTGCCGACTAGGGAAGGGGCTGTGGACAAAGTATGGAAGCTTATCCAATCGTACAAAGGTCCTCCGAGAGTGCGAGCTTTTCTTTGTCTTCTTGGGAAGGGCAGGATTTTGACTAATGCGGAACGAGTCCGACATCATTTGTCGGATTCGACAGCGTGTGCGTTGTGTGGAGCAGTGTGTGAAGACATCGATCACGTTTTGCGATTTTGCCCGATGGCGATGTCGACTTGGTCGGCGATTATCCACAAACACCGGCTATCGGAATTCTTGTTGCTGCCCTTGCGTGATTGGTTGTGGATGAATCTTCAGCGGGGTGCGGGATTTGCTATGGCTGAGGATAATTGGGGTGTGTTGTTTGGTGGGATACTTTGGACTCTTTAGAGAGTTCGAAATGAGCGTGTGTTTGGGGGTTGGGACGTGCATGGCGATGGGATATTGGAGCGTGCAAGGAGAATGGTTGATGTTGGTCGTCGAGGGGTGGAATTAGCGCACATGCAACAACTGGTTTTTACATCACAGCAACAGCCTACTGTTACCTCACAACAGCAACAGTATGTCCAGATTAGGAGATGGAAGCCACCGGGTAGCGGGTGTGTGAAGGTCAACGTGGACGGAGGGAGGTGCAGCTCGGACGGGAAAGCCTCTTGCGGGGGGGGGGGTTGTTCGCGATTTTCAGGGTGGTTGGATCACCGGATTTTCCAAATATATTGGCAAATGCTCGGTTATTGAGGCCGAGCTTTGGGCGGTGTTTGAGGGACTTAAATGTGCCATGGGTGTGGATGGGATGAGAGTCGAGTTGGAGACGAATAATTTAGAAGTGGTTAAGGTTCTTTTAGACTCAACATCTCGTTTGATTTCTTCATCGTTGATTGATTCTATTAGAGATCTTGTGTCGATACATGGTGACGTGGTCTTTCAACATGTTTATCGTGATGGTAATCATGTGGCGGATGCTCTAGCAAGGATGGCTCCGGAAGACTCGTTTGAGACTCGTATTTTCAGGAACATTCCAGTCAGGGTGATTGAGCTCTTGCGGGAGGATTTTCAGTAGGCTTTGGGTGTATCGTTGTTTAGTTGCTTTGTTTGATTTGTATGAGTTATCTATAGGTACTCTTTTCCCTCATTTAGGTTAGGAGAGTTTTTAATGAGGCCTATGATAATTCCTTTCTCCCCACATTTATCAAAAAAAAAAAAAGATTAAAAAAAGTAATGCTATTTCTTTTTATGATATATAGTATAGTTAAGGCTCGTGATGCTTTCCTTCTCGTTTACCCATCCATGGAGAGTTGATATGTTAGACTAATTAACCAAAAAACAATGTGAACATATTAAATTAAATAGATTGCTTGGAGGAACGCAGATGAACTCATCTATAATGAAAATGATATTAATTATATTGAAAAAAGGTTGGTCCACTTCCTATAAAGATGATACAATATATTTAGCCCCGTTCAACAACGCTTTCCAAGCAGCGTTCGGAGCAAAAGCGGCGGCCAAACAGAAAAATCCCGCTAAACACTTTACGTTTGTTCTTCTTCACCGTATTTTTATGCTTGAATTTAGTCTCAAACGTCCGTTTTGAAAAGTTAAATTTTTCACTTTCTTTAACGTCGACTTCTTCAACGCAAATGATCTTTTACCAGCATTACAGAACAGGCCCTTAGATTATACACCAAGTGGCCTTTGACCAAATAGATTGAAAAGAAATAATAATAATAATAATAATAATAATAATAATAATAATAATAATAATAATAATAATAATCAGAAATTTCGTTAGTCTAATTTTCTTTAATCTTAAATTGTGATGTCGGTCATATATTAAAAAAGGCATGCAGCCGTAAAGGAGTATATGTGAGAATATAATCACATGCGGATGATGATCGTAGATTAACCAAAATCTGATTGTTGAATGTATTAGTCAAAAGATTAACATAAAAGGGAATTCGGTTAGTGCCCTTTCGGTCTTAAACAAAGCAGTTAGGATGTGTTATTCTCCTTAATCACATGATCAGAATCCAATTCCATGTCTATATAAACATTCTCTGAATTGCTTCCTCAAAAGATTTAGGTTGCTTGACTTTTTGTATCTCAAACAATGTCAATTCTTCCAGAGATGTCAAATGTTTATTTTTCAAAACAAGAGAATACATTTTCTGATTTTGATTTAGTTTTTCATTACAATAATACGAATTTCAAATGATGAGAATTGGAAACCTATGCAATGCATGACGTATGTGCAACGTTTCAATTCAAGATCAGGCTTTTTCTACCGTTGGATCTCATCACACTTATGATAAAAATGGAAATTTTAAAAAGAATATTATCCAAATAATATTATTTTTTAATCAAAATTCAGATATAAATTTTAGGCATAAAGCCAAAAATATCATTTAATGTTTGAGTGAATAATCATTTTAGCTTCTATTCTTTTTTTAACTAATTTAAACCTCAACGTTTTATTTTTGGTGAAAATGACTTCTTTGCAGCTGAAAACTATTAGTCAACTAATGATAAACAACTTGAAATGACTTGACAAAATGACGCGTTAGAAGAAATAAATGTTTTATATTTTATATAATTTTATAAAATTATTTTTGACTGTTGTGTTATTATGTAAAATCAGCATATTTCTCTATATGACATTACTATCGCAGCGTGCACTGGCATGTAAATTTTTCATGTCATTTCAAGCTATTTATCATCAGTTGATTAACAGTTTTCATCCGCAGAGGGGCCACTTTGACCCAAAATAAAACGTTACAAGTTAAATTGATTCAAAAAAAATAGGGACTGAAATGATTATTCACTCAAACGTTAAAGGCACGTTTTAGCATTATGTCTAAATTTTATAATAAAAGAAATTGAGATGTATATTTTACTATTTATTTTATATAAAAATTGGAAAAATTAAAGAATAAAAGATAATCATTTTTAAAACTTGAAAAGTAATTACAAAATTGTGAGGTACACCATAACTTTAAAGTATTTGACAAAACTATTTAAGATATGGCAAACTTTTCTTTTCCCCTCAACTTTGCATGGAAAAATATAAAAATACAACGAGAATTTATAATTATAATAAATAAATTTGATACGGATGTATTCTTTTTTTTGGATAAATTGGGACTTTATTCATCCAAGAAACCTCAAAGAAACTATAAAAACTCTAGTAGATCCACCAAAGGTCTACCCTTTACTTACAGACCGAAATAAAAAACAGAGCTATTCACAAGATCTCAATTTTTAGCTATACAATTATCAGTAAAAATGAATCTATTGCATCCTATAATTCTCCACTTCACACTATACTTTACTAGATCAAAAATATCAGCCTCTAGCCTTGGCCTTTTACCATGCATTCGGTCATTCCTCTCTTGACAAAGATAATAGTTTAAGGCATTCCATGCTAGCCTAATAATCACTGCTCGCAAGGATCTCCCTTTATCAGCTGACTGGACCCAAGACAGCTTCTCATTCCAGCTATCAGGAACACGACTTACCCCACAACCTTGTAAGAGCAACGTCCATAGATTTCTCGCATAATAGCACTCCTCAAACAAATGATATCTCGATTCACAAACTGAACCACATAATAAACACCATGTATCCCTTTGGTATCCCCATTGCATCATTCAGCTTCTAGTTGACAATCTGTCAAGCACAACTAACCATGAAATGAATGAATGTTTGGGTATCGAAGGCCCACCCTAAACAACTTTGTGCCATAGAACTTTAGGTTGTCGATGCCGTAGAACATTCCAAACTTCCTTTGCTTTGTATTTTCCTTGCAAGTTACCAACCAAAGCAAGATCGAATCTTAACCTTAACAGCTTTCTCCATGCCCATCTATGGGTCGTTCTAACAGGGGCATTCCACATCGAGATGCTCTTCAACAAATACACCTTCACCCAAGCAACCCATAACGACCCTGCTTGTGTGATCAACAACCACAAACACCTGATCATGCATGCCTTATTCCATGCAACAATACTTTTAATCCCTAAACCTCCCTCACATTTAAGGTGACAGATTACATCCTAACCAACTCGAGCTCCTTTTGCATTCGTGTCAGTTCTTTTCCATAAAAAAGCATTATAGACCTGTGAAGTTTTCTTCAAGACTTTTGAAGGCATCAAAAACATCCTGCACCAAAAATTCTGTAAACTAAATACTACCGCTTGAATTAGTTGCAGCCAGCATGCAAAGGATAGGCATTTCGATGGCCAGCTTCGGATTTTGCTAACAATTTTCTCCACCAAGCCCTCGCAGTCACTAGAAGATAAATTCTTCGTCACTAAAGGCACGCCCAAATAACGAACAGACAAAGAACCTCCAGAAAAACTAGTATGCTCAAGAATTAAACTAAGATCAGCTTCCCTCACTCCTGCTGCAAACAGCTCACATTTTGCTTCATTAATCTGCAACTCAGAAATTTTATAAAACCTTTCCAACACTTTTTTAACCCCCAAGACAGATTCTAGATTCCCTTTAGTGAATACCAATAAATCATTTGCGAAACAAACATGTGTGAGGTGTATCTTCTTACATTTTGGGTGATAGCCAAACACATTAAATCGTCCTGCCTAATTCAATAGACACGATAGCACATTCAGAACCAAAATGAACAGGTATAAAGACAGAGGGTCCCCCTGCCGTACCCCTTTTGCTCCCGCAAAATAGCCAATTAGCCTTTCATTCAAGTTAATAGAAAATCGAGAGCTCATCATACATGCCTCAATCCACTTCATGAGTATCTCAGGGAAACCCAAAACTTTGAGAACTTGCAAGACAAAACTCCAATCCAAAAAGTCAAATGCCTTTCTCAGATCAATCTTTAGTGTACACCTCGGTGACATATGCTTCCGGCCATAGTCATTCACCAATTCTTAAGCCAATAAGACATTATCTACAATGTCCCTTCCTGTTAAAAAAGCTCCTTGATTAGGCAAAATTAGGAGATGAAGCCATTTCTTCAGCCTATTAGTGATGATTTTTGTGATAAACTTATAAATCACATTACACAGTGAGATAGGTCGGAAGTCAGTAGCTCTAATTGGAGCCACGACCTTTGGAACAAGAGTGATCACTGTGGAGTTTAAAGCAGTGGGCAGCCGACAAGAAGCAAAGAAAAACTTAATTCCCCGAATTACATCCTCCCCTACAATTTTCCAAGCTCCATGAAAAAACTTCACGGTATAACCATCAGGGCCTGGTGCCTTATCCCCTTTCATTGAGAAAATTACATCCTTTATCTCTTGTGAAGATACAAGAGCCACCAAGTCAGCACACATATTTGCACTTAATTGAACACCCAATATCTCTTTTAGCAGCTCATTAGAGATCCCTTCAACATTCTGATCAGCTTGCCCAAGAGAACTTGAAAAAAATCGAACCAGCTCACTTGAAATGTCTTCTAAAGTTTGCAGCTTCTTCCCTTGATCATCTTCCAAAACAGAAATAGTGTGTGCCTTGTTTTTAATTTTTACCTTTCAAAAGAAGAATGCAGTGTTTTGATCACCATCCTTGATATACTGGACCCTGGATTTTTGCCTAAAGAACATCTCTTCAGCCTTAAGCAAAGCCCTCAGCTTAACACTAACTTCTTTCACTCTCCCTATACTTTCAGCAGTAGGGTTCTCCAACACAACTGCTTGCAAATTCTCCAATTCAGATTTCTTAGCAGACACTCTAGTTGAAATATCACTATAAACATCTTTATTTAACCCCTTCAATGGAATTTTTAACCTTTTCAGCTTAAGGAAACAAAACTTGCAATGGATCACCCCTAACAGACAGCTTGCCAGGACTCTTCCACTATCTTCATAAAATCAGGATGCTCCATCCAAAAATTGAAAAACTTAAATAGTTTCGGAGGACTATGTAAAGGAGCCTTAAACACCACGTGCCCTGGACTATGATCTGAACATCCATGGGCTAAAAAATCAACGGTCGAGTGTGGCTAACATTGCAGCCAAGCTTGATTTACCATAATTCTATCAAGTTTCCTAGATAAGGGTCTTTCATCTCGAAGATTACACCAAGTGTAAGCTGGCCCAGTAAAAGGGTGGTCCAACACATCAATCAATTCTATACAATCTCGGAACTCCTCCATAGCTCTAGTGATACCCTGCCTTTCCTGAAAATCAGAACTCTACTGGGGACACAAAGTGACATTAAAATCCCCAACAATAGCCCAAGGCTTGGACCCAATTCTACCCTTAAACTCAACCAAATCATTCTATAAAATAGATCTTTCTTCCATATCATTACTAGCATAGACCACAGATAGCAAAAAAGAAGTATCACCTCGACTTACATCACAACAAACAACCTGATCAGTCATGAAAACCACATTCAAACTCCAGTGTTCCCTACTTAAAATCCATATTCGACCATTTGAAGCATAATCATAATTATGAATAACATTCCACTCCCTAAACTTATGTCCAAAAATAACATCAGCATTAGGCTTTCCAACCCGAGTCTCCAACAAACACAAAATCTCAATTCTATGCAACTTCACCATCTTAAGGACATTATTCTGTTTTGAAGGGTCATTTATACCCCTTACATTTCAAGAGATCAAAGACATGAAACAGAAGGGGAATTACCTCCAGCCTTACCATTGCCCTTACCACCCTTTCTGTTGAGTGGATCGATTGAATGATCAAGACCAAGAAGGGGGTGAATTGAGATTTTAAAACTTTGTGGGAGTGAATAGACAATTAAAAATGAAGAACAAAGGATTATAGAGTGGTTCAAGTTCCAAATGAACTCTACATCCACTACCTTAGCTACCACTAAGGATTTGCAACAATTCACTATTTGTTCTTCCCCTTTTTAAGGCTTAGGAGGTAACCTTTACACAACCGGTCAAATTTTCTACCCAAAATTTGACCAAACCCTCACAAATGAACAATGAAGAAATTGGACAAGAAGTATATCTCTCAAATACAATTTTGTCCCTTGAAGTACAACACTCAACCCAAATTTGAAGATAAAATAAGAATTGGATACAACTCAAATTGGGGATTACAAGAAATTGGAAAATAGGCACACTTGAGGTTGGATTTTTGCTTGGATGTTTTTCTTTAATACAATAGTTGTTGCTGGTCTTCAAAGAGCTTCAATTTATATATTCTCTATCAATTCTAGCCATTTGGGTGGTTAGGGAATTGATTATAGCCGTTGGGACCCTCTCTTTCCACCATAAATGCACTTCTGCAGCTATCTGTATCGGTACACGGGGAGCCGTAACGATACCTGTCTCAAAATAGAAAGAGTCGTTGTACATAATAAAGAGGGCGTATCGGTACGGGACAGGGAGCGTTTCGATACGGAAGAGACCGTATCGATACCTTTTTCTTAACTTAGCTCACTGGAAGTCTCCGTTTAGATACGGGACAACCAACACTTTAAATGTTAGTTACCTAACAACTAACACCAACGGTCGAAAACATTTAAAACACTTCGAATTAAAAATTCAATTAAAACCGTATCGATACGGGTGAACCCGTATCGGTACACCATTCAAACTCCTTCAGTTTTTGCAAAGGGGCGTATCGATACAGATTCAATCTGTTTCGATACATTGTTTCGATACGGTTAAGAGCGTATCGAAACGCTTCTTTCCAGTAGCCAACTTTGTAAAAAAAAGGTATCGATACGACTGGAAGCGTATCGATACACCTGGACGGTTTTCAATATTTTGGTCTTGGAGCACTTAGAAAATATTTAGAGTTTGAGTTTTTCAAATCAGTTTTAAAGTGTTGGTGATTTATAAATTATTAAAGGGACTTAGAAATCAATTTCAAGTTTTCAATTTAATCCTTAACAATTTAATTATATCAAAATCAAACATAGGTTTTACAATCTCCCCCTTTTTGATATAACAAAACCAAAACTTGAAATTTTTTGACACTTTGAAAAACTTTGCAAAATTATCTCCCCCTTAATATTAGCTAGGTAACTTTTAAGTTGAAAATCAAAATTTTTAAGTGTTGTGAGCTTCCCTCTCCCCCTTTTTGTTAGATCAAAAATAACTAAGACAATGTAAAGTGCATAACTTAGGCAAAAGGTATAAATAGGCAAGCAACATAAATATCATTAAGTTCAAATAAAGCATAACATCAACTTAAAAATCCAAAATAACAGAAAATCAAAGCATAGGTTTAAAATAATTCAAACTTAATCCTAAAAACATGAAGCAAAAGGTGCATAAATAAAATATCCTAGATGATATGCATGGAATGAAAAGAGAGGCTACTATGCATCATCATCGCCTTCTTCATCATCTTCATCTTCATCCTCAATTGGATCATCATTCCTCAAGCTATTACGCCACTCGTCATGGAAAGCGGTGAGAGAGATATTCATAGAATTGTGACCGCCTTCAAGAGAGGTGAGTCGAGTCTCCACGTTCGTCATACGTTCTCCAAGGCTTGTGAAACGAGTATCAATCGTGGTAAACCCCGAAGCCATGTCCGTACACAATCCCGTGAATTGCTCATTGAGGAAAGTCATTAGAGCATCCATGGAAGGTGAAGGAGGAGGAGCTTAAGGTACTTGTTCAACTTGAGGATTAACAAATTGTTTCGCGGCCTCGGTAGGGAGCTCGGATAGACGTAACCAACTACCATTAAAATAATAGAACTTACCCCTTACAAGAGAGCATTCATCGATGGGATCAGTGAGGGAGTTGGGAAGTCATGCGAGCAATCAATCTCCTTTTGTAGGAAGAAGTAGCTTAGGGCCGTGCCATAGGTGATGGAAGTGACAAGTGTGGTGTGGCGATGTTGCACGAGATAGACGATCTCCACAAACATGATACGAGCAAGGTTCGGATGGTTTCTCTCACGGAAGCATCGAATCCAAAAGTCATCCACTTGACGAATAGTAGAGTACTTTCCTCCGGAGGGCCTAAACCACCAAGAGACCATCAAATGGAGGATTCGATCCTGAGCATTTAGGGCGGTGAAGGAACCACTAAGAACATGGCCAAGAGCATTATCATCATCAAGGCCTTCATCCTCCAACTTAAAGACCTCACAAATAGATTTAACATCTATAGTGACTTTCTTACCCATAAGATAGAAATTAACCGCGGTAACAACACCATTTCTATTGGCACAAAATTTGGCATTAGCATAAAAGATTAAGAGCAAAATACGAAAATAAAACCCGAGAATAGAGAGAAAATCCATGAACTTCCATTCTTGGAGCAAAGGTAGATATGCAAACTTGAATCGCTCCGAGTCAAGAAAAGGAATAGAGATTACCCTCTCCGGACGGATCTTGTAGTTTTGGAATTGACGAAAATAGGTGAGAGCTCCGGGGGATTGAAAAGAGTGTTGATAGATTTGAGTGAGATTCGGACGAGCACCCTCTCCGAGATTGGATCCTTCACCGGTTTCATTAAGACGTGATCTCTTCCTAGAAGGTGCCATGAACTAGAAAACAAATGTATGAATTAAGGTTTCTTCATTCAACTCATTGAAAAACCAAAAATCAAGGTAAAGAAAAATTTTAAAACAAATTTTGAAAAGATTAAAAGAAAAAGAAAGGGTTTTACCTTGATAATGATTAGAGAGGAATGAAAGAAAAGCCTAGCACCAAATTGATGAAAAAGCCTTAGAGCTTTGCTTGATTTGAAACCCTCTTGATGTTTTTGAGTTGTGGTGTGAAAATATGAGGGAGGAAGAGGCTATTTATAGGCTGAAAACGGCTAGGGTTTTTAGGGTTTTGAGGAATTTTAATTTTGGTAAAAGTTAAACTCTTAAATGCCAAATTAAAAGCCGTCTGCGCAATCGCGTATCGATACGCCTGAGGATGTATCGATAAGGGGGTAAAAACGTAATTCCAATAAAAATTCTCGTTGAAGGATCGTATCGAAACGGATGCAATCCGTATCGAAACGATTGTAGCTCGTATCGAAACGGGTGTAACCGTATCGATACCCGTTTAAGGCAAAATGAATTCTGGGAAGCTAATGAAGTACTTGTATCGATACGCGTAGAGCCGTATCGATACCCTAAGCCCAAATATACATTTTAGACCTAAAAACAACCAAAAGCTCGATTCTAACATCTCCTAAAGGAATGCAAATGATGAATGAACAGTTCTAAGCATATTTTAACAGAAACATACTCCCCCTAGCTATAGGCATGGATATTTTCAAGAGTTACAACACACAAACATGCAATTTCACAAGATCAAGCAATTTAACGCACAAAAGAGGTCCTAAAAGGTCAAGATAGGCTAGCTAGACCTAACTCTCTCCTAAGGGACCAAAAACGCTCTTTATCTAAAGGTTTTGTAAAGATGTCTGCTAATTGATTTAAGGTGTCAACATACTCTATAACAACATCTTCTTTAAGGACATGATCTCTAATGAAATGATGCCTTATTTCTATATGTTTGGTTCTAGAGTGTTGGATGAGATTTTTTGTTAGACGTATGGCACTAGTGTTATTACACTTAAAGGGTATGGTTTCAACTTTAATACCGTAATCTAAGAGTTGTTGTTTCATCCAAAGGACTAGAGCACAACAACTCCCTAAGGATATGTACTCGGCTTCGGTGGTAGATAAGGCTACACTATTTTGTTTCTTAGAGAACCAAGATATGAGCATACTACCTAAGAATTGACAAGTTTCCAAAGTACTTTTCCTATCGATTTTACATCCCCCATAATCCGCATCCGAATAAGCATGAAGGTTGAAGGTGGAGTCTCTAGGGTACCAAAGGCCTAAACAAGGAGTATCTCTAAGGTACCTAAAGATTCTCTTAACGACTATAAGGTGAGACTCTTTAGGACTAGCTTGAAACCTAGCACACAAGCAAACACTAAACAAGATATCTGGTCTACTTGCGGTAAGGTAAAGCAATGATCCAATCATAGAACGGTAAAGCTTAGAGTCAGCACACTTACCTCCTTCATCTTTGTCAAGCTTTATAGATGAGCTCATAGGTGTGACTTGAGGCTTTGCATTCTCCAAGCCAAACTTCTTGAGCATATCCTTGATGTACTTTGCTTGATTGATGAAGGTGCCATCCTTCTTTTGCTTGATTTGGAGTCCCAAAAAGAATGAGAGCTCCCCCATCATGCTCATCTCGAATTCACCTTGCATTAGCTTAGCAAACTCTTTGCAATGACATTCGTTAGTAGAACCAAAAATAATATCATCAACATAAATTTGTACTACTAAGATGTCATTTTTATACCTTTTTATGAAAAGTGTAGTGTCCACCTTACTTTTTTCAAAACCTTTTTCAATTAAGAAGTTTGAAAGTCTTTCATACCAAGCTCTAGGAGCTTGTTTTAAACCATAAAGGTCTTTAGTAAGTTTGAACACATGATTTGGAAATTTTAAGTCTTCAAAACCCGGTGGTTGTTCCATATACACTTCCTCATTTATAAAACCATTTAAAAATGCGCTTTTAACATCCATTTGAAAAAGCTTGAAATCATGAAAATATGCATATGTAAGCAACATCCTAATGGCTTCCATTCTAGCTACGGGTGCATAGGTTTCATCAAGATCTATTCCCTCTTCTTGAGTGTAACCTTGTGCTACTAGTCTAGCTTTGTTTCTCACAATGTTACCACTCTTATCGAGTTTGTTCCTAAAGACCCATTTAGTTCCTATAGTAGATTGATTACTAGGCCTATCAACTAATGTCCAAACATTACTTCTCTCAAATTGATTTAACTCTTCTTGCATAGCCATAATCCAAAATTCATCTTTCAATGCTTCTTTTATATTCTTAGGCTCTATGCACGAGATAAATGCAACATGGTTCATAAGTTTAAGAGAAGATCTAGTGGTTACCCCCTTGGATGGATCACCCAAGATTTCACCATATTTGACATAGTTGAACTCCCTTGAGTAGCTCACTTTCTTTTCCTCAAGAGCCAAGTTCTTCAAGGCTTCAAGAGGTGAATCTTGTGTGTCCTCTTCTTTTGTTGGAATCTCATCCTCCTTTGAAGTTTGTCCTCCATCAAAGGCATTTATGATTCCTACATCATCATCATCACAAGAATCCTTCCTTGGAAGGAGGTTATCATCGAATACAACATGTATAGATTCTTCTACTACTAAAGTTCTCTTGTTAAATACATGACAAGCTTTAGAGGTTAAAGAATATCCTATGAAAATAGCTTCATCACTGTTTGCATCAAATTTACCTAAGTTGTCTTTTCCATTATTTAAAACGAAACACTTGCAACCAAATGGATGAAAATAGCTAATGTTAGGCTTTTTAGATTTTAAAATTTCATAAGGTGTTTTCTTTAAAATTGGCCTAATCATTACTCGGTTTACAATGTAGCAAGCGGTGTTTGTGGCTTCCGCCCAAAAATATTTAGGTAAATTGTTTTCACAAAGCATGGTTCTAGCCATTTCTTGTAAAGTTTTATTTTTCCTCTCAACTACCCTATTTTGTTGAGGAGTTCGAGGAGCCGAAAATTTGTGGCTAATACCATTTTCATTTAAAAACTCTTCAAACCCTAAATTTTGAAATTCGGTTCCATGATCACTTCTAATATGATAAATTCTAAGTTCAAGATTATTTTGGGTTAGTTTTGAAAATGTGATGACCTTTTCTAAAGCCTCATCTTTAGTACTTAAAAATAGAACCCAAGTAAATCTAGAAAAATCATCAACAAGAACAAATGCATAAGATTTACCACCCAAGCTCATAGTCCTAATTGGCCCAAATAGATCCATATGGATAAGTTGTAAACACCTACTTGTAGAAACATCATTAATGGATTTAAAGGAAGACTTATGTTGTTTACCCTTAGAGCATGCATCACAAATTTTATCGTTTGAGAACTTAATCTTGGGTAAACCTCTAACTAGATCAAGGGAAACTAATTTTTCTAAAACACTAATGCTAGCATGTCCTAGTTTCCTATGCCATAGCCATGCATCATTTTCATTTTGAGCTACTAAACATGCATGGGATGTATGTATGTCATCTAGATGCACCATGTAAATGTTACCTATGCGATGACCTATGAGCATAATATTATTAGATTTAATGTCAACAATTTTGCATCCATTTTTATCAAATAAAACATTAAATCCTTTATCACATAATTGGCTTATGCTCAACAAATTGTGTTTAAGACCATCGACATACAAGACATTTTCAATAAGAATGGTAGAGTGATTACCTATGGAGCCAATACCTTTAATGTGGCCTTTGGAGTTGCCACCAAATGTCACCACTCCTCCACTTTTTGGCTTTAAATCCATGAGTCTACTCTTGTCTCCGGTCATATGCCTCGAGCATCCACTATCAAGGTACCATGAGTTTTGACTTTGTGCTTTGGCCCTATAGCAATGCTCCCCCTAAAAACAAAGATATTAAACTTTTATTTTTGGTACCCAAATCATTTTGGGTCCACGAGTGTTAGCTCCCAATATCTTGGTTCCCTTAGAAATCCAAGGTGACATAGCAACAATATTATTAGATTTTACAAGTTCCTTAGGAACCCATACACTTCTAATCTTTTTAGTTCTACTATGTCTAGGAAAGCTACTTTGTTTGTAGTTATTAGTCTTTTTCCTATGTTGGTTTGTTTTAGAAGATTCACCTTTTTCATGCTTCACATTACCAACATATTTTAAAGACTCTTTGAGCTTATTAAGCTCATCTAACACCTTTTGGTGTTCACTATTGCATTGAGAAAGAAGATTATTTAGGTCAACATTTTCATCTCGGAAGAATTTGAGTTCATCTTTCAACCCTAAAATCTTTTTCTCAAATTTTAAATTAGCTTGAGAAAGTGAGTCATTTTTATCATTTAATTCCAAAATAATTTTCTTATTCCTAATGACCGACTCCTTGTATTTCTCAACTAATTCATCATAAACCTCTTGCAACTCATCATATGCATCATTTAGTTCATCATATGTAAAATCTAAAGATGATGAGTTAGAGGTTACCATGGAGGAATCTTCCTCAAGTGCCATGAGGCAAAGGTTGGCCACTTCTTGTTCGCCATCCTCGGATGACTCCTCATCACTCCAAGTAGCAAGCTTGGCTTTGAGCTTCTTCTTCTTCTCAAAGCCCTTCTTCTTGAGTTGAGGGCACTCCGAACGATTGTGACCGGGCTTATTGCACTCGAAGCAAATGATTTGATCCCTCGCTTCTTCTTTGTTTTTACCTTTGAAGTCCATCTTTCTTCCACGGTTGGACCTCATGAATCGAGAGAACTTTTTGGCTATCATAGCCAATTCTTCAAGGTCATCCTCCTCACTAGAGGAGCTCTCCTCAAGTAATGAAGCTTTGAGAGCTATTCTCATTTTCTTCTTCTTTTCCACCTCTAGCTTCTCTACTCTCTTCTATTCCTTCTTCTTTTCTTCTTCCCTTCCTTGCTTCATAATCTCATGAGTAAGGAGAGAACCCACTAGCTCATCAAGTTTTAAAGTCTTCAAGTTCTTGGCCTCTATGATGGCGGTTCTCTTCCCATCCCAAGATTCGAGAAGTGAGTAAAGTAGCTTCCGGACAAGCTTGTCTTCCGGAATAGTCTCTCCAAATCCTTTAAGCTCGTTGACTATGGTTGAGAAGCGATCAAACATCTTGGACACTGTTTCGTCGGACTCCATCTTGAAATTCTCATAGCTAAGATTGAGAATTCCAATCTTGGTTTCCTTCACATCATTGGTTCCTTCATAGGTGGTCTCAAGAGTATCTCACACTTCCTTGGCACTCTCAATGGATGAGACTTTGGAGTAGATGTCCGGACCGAAAGAACAAAAAAGCATTTGAAGAGCTTTGTCATTTATTTGGATATTCTTCCTTTCTTCTTCACTTATCTCCATCTTTTTCTTTAGAACCATCATCCCTTCATTATCTTGCTTCAATGGAATGTAGGGACCATCTTCAATGACATCCTAAACCAAGTAATCATTGGACTTGATGAAGAGGCGCATCCGATTCTTCCAAAACGGATAGTTGTCACCATTGAAGAAAGGTGATTTTGTAGTGGATTGAGACTCGTACATGCTAGATCCGGAGGTAGATGCCATAGCTTGATTTTTTTATCACACTCTTCCTAGGAACTCCTCTTGTGGTTGTGAATCCATCAAAGAGGTAGGCTCTGATACCAATTGTTGAGTGGATCGATTGAATGATCAAGACCAAGAGGGGGTGAATTGGGATTTTAAAACTTTGTGGGAGTGAATGGACAATTAAAAATGAAGAACAAAGGATTTTAGAGTGGTTCAAGTTCCAAATGAACTCTACATCTGCTACCTTAGCCATCACTAAGGATTTGCAACAATTCACTATTTGTTCTTCCCCTTTTCAAGGCTTAGGAGGTAACCTTTACACAACTAGTCAAATTTTCTACCCAAAATTTGACCAAACCCTCACAAATGAACAATGAAGAAATTAGACAAGAAGTATATCTCTCAAATACAATTTTGTCCCTTGAAGTACAACACTCAACCCAAATTTGAAGATAAAATAAGAATTGGATACAACTCAAATTGGGTATTACAAGAAATTGGAAAATAGGCACACTTGAGGTTGGATTTTTGCTTGGATGTTTTTCTTTAATACAATAGTTGTTGCTGGTCTTCAAAGAGCTTCAATTTATACCTTTTCTATCAATTCTAGCCGTTTGGGTGGTTAGGGAATTGATTATAGCCGTTGGGACCCTCTCTTTCCACCATAAATACACTTCTGCAGCTATCCGTATCGGTACACGGGGAGCCATATCGATACCTGTCTCAAAACAAAAAGAGTCGTTGTACATAATACAGAAGGCGTATTAAAATGCGCGTAAGCGTATCGGTACGGGACAGGGAGCGTTTCGATACGGAAGAGACCGTATCGATACCTTTTTCTCAACTTAGCTTATTGGAAGTCTCCGTTTCGATACGGGGGTTCACCGTATCGATACGGGACAACCGACACTTTAAATGTTAGTTACCTAACAACTGACACCAACGGTCGAAAACATTTAAAACACTTCGAATTAAAAATTCAATTAAAACCGTATCGATACGGGTGAACCCGTATCGGTACACCATTCAAACTCTTTCAGTTTTTGCAAAGGGGCGTATCGATACAGATTTAATCTTTTTCGATACGATGTTTCGATACGGTTAAGAGCGTATCAAAACGCGTCTTTCCAGTAGCCAACTTTGTAAAAAAGGTATCGATACGACTGGAAGCGTATCGATACACCTGGACGATTTTCAATATTTTGGCCTTGGAACACTTAAAAAAATATTTGGAGTTTGAGTTTTTCAAATCAGTTTTAAAGTGTTGGTGATTTATAAATTATTAAAGGGACTTAGAAATCAATTTCAAGTTTTCAATTTAATCCTTAACAATTTAATTATATCAAAATCAAACATAGGTTTTACACTTTCTTTTACCTTTTTTCTTCTGTTTCTTTACTTTAGGCTTTAGCTGCTGCATTAACTCTGCAACTCCGCCGGCAACAACCCTATTTTTCTTAGGGCTCTCCACTGCAACTTCTCATTGATTAGGAACCAACTCCTCTAGGTTTGCTCCCATCTCTTCTGCTACAACAAGGGCATGGAATTTATTTGCTGAAACCACCCCGACATCACTATCAACAATATTATTCACAGGACTCCGAGTAACAGGCATATCGACAGGCTTCAGACCAGCTTCAATTTTATGAGGTTCTGTCAATTTTGAAACGTCCATAGCAGGGACCTTAGGAGCCATATTGACCCCATCACTTTCCCCTGCAACAGAAGGAAAAACATCTTGACTAGACTCTACAGGAGAAGGATCATCAACCATAGTAGCGACAGTTGTAGCAGCAAGTTTCCTATAATGATCATTAGAGTGCCCAAAAATACTACAATTCTTACACATCGGAGGAGACCAGACAACTTCCACAGTAACACTTACCAGATTTCCCTCACTAAGATCAACCAGAACAGAGCTAGGGATCTCGTCTTTTGCATTCACTTCCACGCATATCTTGGCGAACTTTAAATGTTACTTCATGGTTGTAGCACGACCAAAATACAACGGCTTCCCCACAGCACTGGCAACATAGCTAAGCCCTTGTTTCGAGTATAACTCCAGCGGAACGTGCCATATATAGTTTAATCCAGATAGGAGCCGAATCCAGCTTCAGTTCTTCTAGAAATAAACCAGGTCGTCACTTCCTCAATACTATTGCCTTCTGTTGAATATGCCAGGGTCCAGCTTCCAACACCCAGTCTCTCACTCTCTGAGAGGGGAAATTTATCATGTACACACTCGGCACAAGAAATCGGATTGTGACAGACCCCTCTCTTCCCCACAAACGATCAGCCGCTTTTTGGAAAACCGCCAATGGAGGATACTTCCCCAGGAAATTCCCAATCAACGCGTTCGACCACTGCTCAGCCCCAGAACTCAAGACAGCGGGAGGAGGTTGTACGAAACGCCTTCCATCCTTCGTCTCCGGCGGGAAAAACTCTAGGGATTGGTCCAAAAAATTCCACTCCTTCTTCACGGCCTCAAGTGGAATCTCAGCAACAACATCCTTTTCTTTACTTCCACTTGCCTCAGCACTCGTTTCCCCTACCTTACTCCCTCCCGGTAATGGAGGGAAATCATATGATTTCAAACCCCTCGGGAGAACCGTTGTTGAAGACACATTACCCAAATCCACCATGAAAATACCAAATTCTGAATAAAAGGAACTAAACCTGCACAATTACCACCAAACCCTCAAAGGAAACAAGAAATCCAACCGGGAATCAGGAAAAAACAATGGAAATCAAGTAAAAATCGAAGAGAAAAACGAGAGAAATGAGAAAAGCTCTACAAGCGCACTATAGTCATAGTATCGTGCACCTAAGAGAGAAAATAGCCAACCCGATACGGATGTATTCTTATTAACATGAAAAGTAATGTTTTTAGATCATAAATATGACCATACAAAGAAAAGGTAAAAACTCTAACTTAAAGGATCGAAACAAAATAAATACATACATCACCAAAGCTCGACGATGGAGGGTAAAAACTACCAACAAACAATTTTAAAAAATACATATTACAACAATAAGGCACGTTGACAACACAGTCATTATAAAAATTCAATCGCAAACAATAACGATGACTGTGAGCTCGTATCCAAATTCAGTTCGAGGGTCTAAAATAGGAAGATCAACATAATAATCAAAATAGCGCCATCTTGATCAATCATGTCGTCATCAAGTCCAACCCTGATAAAAAATCAAAAGAAAAAAAAAACGACCAAACGAAATAAGTTTAGTCTTAGCCTTTAAACTTTATTGTATTATTTTTGGCATTGTTATTTTATTTTATTTTATCAAACTAGCCCAAATGTGACGAAACAATAATGATGTCTTTAAGTTAATGTCAAATATTTTATCTTTATTTGTCACATCTTAAAAAACCAAAAAAATTAGAAAAAAAATAACTAATTTATCTATTCTAAAATGATGATATCAAATTGTAAACAACTTCTAGAATAAGTGATTAAAAATTTTCAGTTGACACATACCCTCCTCCTAGATTGTGGATTTCTGGACTCAGTAGGAGCAAATTTCCCCTTTTTTCCCTTTAGGTAGAAATTGTTAAAAAAAATGTTAATACCAACTTTTTTTTTAATTTTTAATATTTTTAAATTTATTAATGACATGATAGAATCAATGAATTAGAATGCTAAAAAAATCCTAGTCAAACTATATCCCTTATTGAAACCAAAATCAAATAGACTTTTTCTAATCAATCCACTAATAATCCAATCTCAGTTTTACTTGTCTGTGTGCCCTCAGCTATGATCAGACTGCTGACAACGTCGTGTGGGCTCCACGTTGTGAAGAAAAAGAAAAGAAATGGGCAATCAAAGCCAGCAAGCAAATCGATATCTTAGCAGAACAACAAAGATTGATGAGCAATTCTATTGTCTTTCACTGTGAGAATCCACGACAAATCCCATAGACTTTAATTTAATCCCTCTGCTGTCAAAGCAAGCTTGTTTCTTTCCTAAAAGTTTCCCAATTCTCTGCTTGTTTTGTTTGAATCCTCTATATTTTCTTTCATTTCTTTTTTCATTAAAGCAAAATGTTGACTGGTATGTAAACACAAGCAGGCATGGTCTGCAAATGCACAAGACTTAGAGTCCCTTGTCTTTTAGTCTTTGTGTTGTATAGTATAAACTAAAAAGAGGGGCTTTACCCGAATACCATCTGTCATTCTTTGTGATAATTCATGCTTTCACTTGGAATAATTCTCACCATCCCAATTAGGGAAGTAAATAAGAAGAGACAGATCGCAAGCTACTCAAATTCGACTCGGTCAACATTCGACTCGATTGGATTCGACTCGAGCTCGAACTCGACTCAAGTTCTTAACGAGTCGAGCCGAACTACTTGATACCCGACTCGAAAAGCTCGTGAGCTACTCGAAAATATAATATGCTATTTTTTAATTTTTAAAATTAAAGTGAACTAAAATGTATGTTGTGTGTTTTTGTTGCTATGTTATGTTAGATTAATTTTTAGTTTAATTTTCTGTATATTTTCATGTATACTTTTTTCTTCTGATTATAATTTGAGATTTTTAATGAGGCACATGAAAATATTTTTTTTATGATTCTATCTATAATGAAATGAAGCAATTTGATCAATAACATTAAGTGTCATAAACTGGGCTTGGACGAATAATATTGCATTTGTGTTCGTTTATTTATTTTTAAAGGTGTTCATAAGCATATTTGTTTAAGGTTAGTGAAAATGTTTAAAGATGTTAACTAACTAAACAAACAAAAATTAAAGAGAATAAAATGGTAAGATCAATGATGAAATTACACCACTAATCTTTAAATTCCTCCAGCTTCACAGTTTAAACTTCAAAATTGATCTTTTATTTAATTTAAGACGTAAACAAAGAGGAATTTGGTAAACGAATTTGTTCGTAAAAATAAACGAACAGAACACACATTTGATTGTGTATGTACGTTTATTAGATGAACATAATTTTTTTTATTTATACTCGTTTATTTATTATTAGAATAATTGATTGTACACTCTATTCATTTATACCCTAAATGTTAATATCCTTTCGAGGCTTTTAACGTCTTTGTTCATCAGTATAATATGGTTGTAATTAAAGACTGTTTTTTATATAAAAAGACTCAAAATTCAAAAGGAAGAAATTAATGTACTTTGCAGTATGAACGTAAAACCCCAAATGTTATGCTGTTACTCCTTTTATGAAAAGTGATGGGACAAACGATGGCAATAATTAAAGATGTTGAGAAATCAAACAAAATTCTAAGTGGGGTTAATTTTTGACATCAAATTCTTACAAACATTGATGTACACAAAATTCTAAACCGATTTTAAAAGGACAGTGTAAAATATTGAAGATCTGGTATGAACCAATTTACGTTAGTGGTTAAGGGAACAATTATTATTTTTAAAAGTTACGGGTTCAAACACCAACAGCTATAGCAGGATGATGAAGCATGCATTATCAAATTGTTGAGAGTATATTCAGAATAAATACTATTTGTAATCGAAACACCTTAACTTTAAAAAAAAATATATTGAAGATGCCATTATTAGGGCCTGACTTGCATAGCCGCAATGGGGTTTTGTCCATCACTCATATCAGTTGAAATCAAAGCAGTGATGGGGCTATTATTAGGGCTTTAGTCAAACACCATTTCAGTTCACTACATTCATTTGTTTTGCTGTAGCTTTGAAGACTAAGTACATTATGTTGGAAAATGAAAGAAACGGAAAGTCGAAATTAAGAAAGAAATCAATCATAGTGATGTGCATCAACATAAACGAAGTTAATATCAAGTATTGAGAAAAGTTAAACTGTTTTACATAAATTAAAATATTTAAATTTAAAAATTAAAAAAAATAAATACCTTATTTAATTTATATTTAAATTAAAAATAACTTAAAATTTAATTATACCAAAATATTGGAGGTCACAACTCTCTCGATACGTGAATGACTCCATCCTGATGTGATACTTTATATCATTTCAATTTATATATGGATTAATATTTGATATACTGCTAGTGTAAAAAAAGTTTACACAAACATGCTTATTTTCAAGTCTAAATTTAAAATTTAAAATTCTAAACTTAAAACCTTAAAAATCTAACCCTAAGCCCCAAACCCCAAACCCCAAATTCTAACCATAGTTCTTAAATTCTAAATCATACAACCTAAACCCCTAACTTCTAAACCTTAAACTAAACTCCTAAACCCCTAAATAAACCCGCTTGTGAAAACTTTATTTTCCACCGCCAGTGTATATGATATTAATCCTTTATATATTACATACATAAACAACTATACGTGTTGTAATAAGGGACGGAAATATGTATAAGTTGAGAGATGTTTTCAATTTTTAATTTTAAAAGTCTAATAGAGTCTTGCCTCTCTTAATATTTGATCCTAGCTCCGTCCCTAATTGTAATAAATATTTTTGATGCGAGCTCAGTAGCTCACACACTCACAAAACCACATTGCTAATCTTGTGACTTAACCCTCAACTTAAAAATTAAGAGTTCGTTTGATCACTAAATTAAACAACAAATTTCCCCATTTTATTTTAATTTAAAACTTTTTACCATTTAATTTACATATTAATATCTATTCAAGACAACTGATAACAGAAATTAAAATTGTTTATTCTTTCTCATGTGTTTATCACGTCGTAATTTTTTTAAAAATTATTTCATTATAAAATTTATTAAAACTTTAATGATCACATGTGTAATATAAGAATTAGTAGGACACAGAAACCTCGAACTGGCATGTAGCCATAAGATTCTGGAAGAGGCGAACTCAACCCAAGCAGCGGCCTAAAGTAACAGAGTGGGCTTGCAGAAGCAGATCGATAAAGGGACGATCAACCGAGGGCTTATGCCCGATCTCCTACTCTAAATCAAGCCCATCGATTTTTAGACTTCAAATATATATATATATATATATATATATATATATATTTGTTGCCCTCCTTGTTTTCAAGAGTTTTCTTCTGAATAGTCCGAATTAATTTGCGTCACATATATAATTTTAGTGGATAAGTTTCTCAACAAAATTTTTTTGCATACACAAAGCTTCGAATTCAAGATCTGCTTAAGTGGTACCAAATTGCTCCCCACTTAGACCAACCTCTGAACCTCGTTAGTTAATGACTGTTTTATTGTCAAGTGGTATTAATATTTTATTATTTTAATCCTTTCACAAATAATTCTAGTTTATACCTTATACCCACAGATAAAAGTGGTATTAAATATAGAAGAAAATAGGTTTGTCATTTTATAAAGTAATTTAAGACATTAACCTCATCTTCCTTCTCTGATGCTTGTTACTTGGTAGAAAGCTGAAATAATAAGTGAAAACATTGCCGGAATCTATATGTTAATCCATTCCCATTGCAATTCTTGAATTCATTATGTCCAAAACTAGGAATATAGACCAACCTTTCAAGTTTCAACATTTGACAACAACCTTAAAAAAAAAACATTTGACATGAACAAGAAATTCCTTGCTATGAAATGAACATCTTTTTATTGGATTTCTAAGCTGAACTTGACACTATTTAAGCATCCATATACAAACTACATATTCTGAATTATTCATGAACGTAATGCCTCTATATCTACATACCTATATATACTTCCATGTTCTTATCAAACAAGGCTCTATTTCAGCAAGGTTCTCAATGGATAAACAAATTCCCGTCGACGACGGATTCCGTCTTTCGGAAGAGGTGGGAGATTGGATAATCTCACCAAGTTATCATCTCTAACATCAGATGATTCCTTGCAAGAAAAACCAATCTTCTTCTTCCTTGCTAATTTTGAGCCACCGTTTTCACTTGACAGCTTGCCATTTCCCCCACTTTTGGTACACTCTTTATAAGCAGCAAGGAAAGGATCTTGCACCCACCACCTCAGCCCCTTCCCCGAAGCGCTCCTCTTCGGGAACGGAGGCGGAGGTGGAACTTTCTTCTCATGAACAAAAATCTTGGACGAGCCACCACCGGTAAGGCCATACGACCCTACATCAACAGGGCAGCACCGATGATCACAATGGATGACCTTAGACGACTTGGAAACCCCTGGCTTGTCCTCCCAAGAAAAGGGTACATTACCTTGTGAATGAACCTTTTTATGACTCATTTTTTTTCCAACACTGATCAATGAATCATTTGCTGAAGTTGCATATATATATATATATATATATATATATATATATATATATATATATATACTGGAGAGGATGCAAATGAAACGTGAAAATTAAGCAGCATTTTGCTTTCAAATGAATTTAAAGGAAGAAATGATGAAAGTGAAGAAAGAGTTCATGAAGAGCTTTGTCCGTTAATTTAACAGCCTTTACTTCACAATCCCTTCCAGTGGTTCAAAGTTTGGGTAGGTAAAGTTGATCACTTTCATTCTAATTAACTAAACATAATTATAGAGAAATTAGGTTTTTTAGTTAAGAGCTGAATTTGATTGCCGACAAGCCAACAATAAAAAAAAACAAGTTCATTCCCCTTTTAACAAATTCATCATTATTGTCAACTTTCGATTCAATTGATGTATGATCTTTTAACTTAAAAAATGGGTTCGAAGTTATAAATTCTTTAATTAAAAACTAATTCATGAACCAAGCTTGGGGGCAACAATAGTGAATACTCTGTAGTCTGTACTAAAAACATCATCTGAATATAAGGTTTTTGTTTGGTGGCGTGTGTTAGTTGTTAAGATCAACATTAGTTCAATAAAGAAATTCTGACCAAACTGTTTAAAAGTTCAAAGTCTGTATGAAAGACGATATTGAAAAAGGATCATCTATAATATAAAGCATTGCTTTGCTTGAAAAGAATCTCTTTGCAGAATGCACTTGTAAAATGTAGATTTTTTCCTTCAAATAATTAGAAACATTTTATGGTTTTATATATTGTTGTTGTAGTTGAATCTTATCATAATTCAACCAAAAAATATTTGCTAAATTATTAATAAAATTTTACAATTTCATCACTAGGGTTAATAAGTTCGTCCAATGATCACTTATTCATATAGTGAATTCTATACCAAAATTCAAGAGTATCCTTGCAAGAGAGGGACCCCTATTAGGAGGTTTGGCTCAAAGAATATATTATCAAGGGTGTGAACCTTTGACAAATTCAAAGTTAACCTCATTTTAGTTGGTTTGTAAATAAGATATTGAAAATATTTAGGAAGAAAAGAAATTATAAATAATTTTAAAATTCATTCAAAACCGTTGATACTATTTTAAATAGTATAAAGGGAATAGTTAAAGTTAAGACTCAACAATAATATATAGACATGAAAGAATGTGAATGTACAATTTTGTGTTACTTGAGAATTTTTTATCAATCCATTATATAAGATGTTGTATTTTGTATCAACACATAAAAAAAATATTAAAGAAAAAGAATTAAGTATAATCCATTTTAATAAAAGTTGGATCGGTTATCAATCAGGCTGGAAATATGGAATATATATTGGGCCTTGGCTCAGAACTATCCGACTATTTAACAATAAGGACAGCATCGTCATTTACCTAAAACCCTAAAATCGCTCATATTTAGGGTTTCACGGCTATAAAGTGCAAATAAGCTCTTCTCTTCTTTGCCGCATCTGTCTTGCGCTCTTCTTCTCCGCTTTTATATGTTTCTACTTCTGAACTTTTTTGAAGTTTTTAACTCTCTTGTTTTGAATTTTTGTGAAATTTAGTCTGTTGTTAAGTTTTGGTGAAGTTATGGCAGTGATGACAGATTTACGTTTCTCGATTCTGAACTTAAATTTGTTTTAATTTAAGGACCAAACAGCTCTGTGATGACAGTGTTTGTGCGTGTCTGAGCCTAATTTTTGTTTTTGTCAAAACTAAGGAGATATGGAGATTGCGATGATTATAAAAATTATTCCTCGTTCTGATATTTGCTCAAATTGGGCATGACAGACTTCTTATTACACCCATAGAATCTGAGCTCTCCTCTCCTTTTATTTTCTTTATTACAACTAATTGCATCTCTTCTTTATTTTAATTTCTGTGTTTAGTTTTTAATATAAAGATGCGAATATAAGATTGAGCTTCAAGCTTTAGATTTTTCATTGTTAAATTTTTTTACTTTTCAATTTTTTAAATATTATGTTACAGATCATCCTATTTAACTTTTTTCGCTTCTACTTTATTTATTCACATCAAAAATTATGTACTGTATCTTTCTTTTATAAAAATCATTTTATCTGAGTTGAATGAAGTACAATTTACCCCCAATAAACTCATCTTTATCAATTTTTTAGAAAAATATCTTCCTCAAAAAATTATCTAGAAAATGATATCTTACCCCTAAAAATATTAGGTGATAAAAGTGGTCAAAATAAATTTTAAGAAACAACTAGAAAAACAAGTAAAATTTAGGGGTAAAAGTGCATTAATCCTTTACCCCTAATGAACTCATCTTTATCAATTTTTAGAAAAATTAACTTCCTCAAATTATTTAAAAAATGGTGTCCAATTTAAAAATTGTGTCATTTTAGTCATTTTTTTTATAAAAGGGTAAACTATACCAATGACTACCAAATTATATGGTTAGTGTCGATTTGACCACTATATTTTTAATTGTGTCAAATATACCACTTAATTATTTAAATGATTCCAATTAAGCCACCCGCCGTTAAAAAAATGAAAAAGTTGACTTGACGGAACTGTTAAAAAAATTGGTATAATTACACATTTGGTCCTCTATATTTATACAATATATCAATTTAGTCCTAATTTTAATCTAATAAAATAAATTAATTATTCAATAAGATGGTGACACGTGTCACCACCTTATTGGAAGTCTTTAATTATTTTTATTTAACTTATTTAATTAATTTTTCACGTGTCACACCCAATTGGAGGTGGAAAAATGTTAACATGGAGAATGCTTTCAAAGGTAATTGAACCTAGGACCTTGGAGTGCAAGGAGTGGGTGCTTGCCATTAGGCCAAGCACGTTTTTATTTTATGAGATACAATATTTAATATATATTTAAATAGTATTAGTGCCCAGAAAAATTAAAGAAGAGAAAATGATAGCAATAACACTAAAAAATTCTCATAATCTACCTTATAGAACGAGTATATTGTTATTTCTATAGCAAGTACAAATCCTATTCTTAAAAAGAGCCAGAATTCTTATCCTGCGCAGGACTTTAAAGGAAAAACTTTAAGAGAATGAAAACAAAACCTAATAGGAGCAGAAAAAACTAAGATACTGGACGCTAATGAAAATGAAATCACCAAATATAACCTTAAGATCTATAAATTTCAATTATGCACCATAAAAATCTTAAGTACACTAATCCCTTAATTAGCTTATTAGGGTTCTGCATCAAGACTGATATTTACCTTATACTCTGGATTATCTCGTGTGCGAAGAAGCTCCATACCAAAGGCCTGCAAGAAAATGAGATGGAGACTAAGAACTACAGCATGACATAACATAGCACCTTCCCCCACCCCTCCCACAAATTAAAAAAAAGGATGACACGTTTATGTAAAAGAATGTAATAAGTAGCATCAGATATAATTGGCCAATGTTCTGCAGCAGCTCTCGCCTTCTCATAAAACTTTATGGAACGATCAAGATTCCCAACACGGAGCATTACTTGGCACAAAGGTTCAGGTGCGGGCCACCTTTCAATTAGTTCAAACTTGTAACCATCATGGTCCTCAACAAATGCAATTACAGTAGTACCACCTTTCACTGGACCAGGTTCTCTAGTTACTTTGCCACCATTGACCTTTATAAGTTCCACAGTCTTGACAACCTAATCAGAGCAAATAAGCATTCAGCTTTGAAAACCAGAATGCAGCAGTTCTAAATACAAGAATAGTCTATCATTTTATTAAAAATGAAAAACATAATACAATTTTTTGAGCTTATACATCCTCAACAGCTTTCCCGAAATAACCAAATGCAGTTCCAATGTCATACTGGTCAAGTCCATAATCTGGTAACACCATTTAAGGA
Source organism: Hibiscus trionum (assembly GCA_030270665.1). Lineage (NCBI taxonomy): Eukaryota > Viridiplantae > Streptophyta > Magnoliopsida > Malvales > Malvaceae > Hibiscus > Hibiscus trionum. The sequence goes on along the minus strand of BSYR01000006.1, from coordinate 23,132,615 downwards.
AAATGAATATCCACAACCACTCATATTCAATGTTTAATATTCACGTATGGAAAGAAATTTCTCGCCAATAGTTATGTAAGTGAGAAATTCAAATTTATCATAGCTTGAAAAAAGCAAAAAGTAATTTGATAGCTTACTGTAAGTAAGTTCAATAACGAAGCGAGAATCTTCAGGCCCATATCCAAGAAACGCATTCGTGTATCTCTCCTCTGGTATGTCTCGTTTCCTCAACAGCTTCATTCCAAAGCACTCGATATAGAATCTACAACCCCCATACATCTGAGTTCCATTCAAAGATTCCAATAAACAGATTATTTAAAAAAGAACAGATGAATGCAAAATTCGCTCATGAGGTTAACAAAGGAAACAAAAACAAGAATATATATCGAAACAACATACCAATGAAAGGTGGTACTACTGTAAATGATAGTAAAATTGAAGAAGAGAAAAATATTAATTTAACCTAAAAAGTTTTACTATCATTTTCTCTTCTTCATTTTTTCTGGGCACTAATACTATTTAAATATATATCAAAGAGTGTATCTCATATTACAAAAAAGTGCTTGGCCTAATGGCTGGCACTTGCCCCTTACATTTTAAAGTCCCAAGTTCAATTCCCCTTGGAAGCAATCTCCAAGTTAACATTTTTTCACTTCCAATAAGGTGGTGACACGTGTCACCATCTTATTGAATAATTAATTTATTTTATTATATTAAAATTAGGAGTAAATTGATATATTGTATAAATATAGATTACCAAATGTGTAATTATACTAATTTTTTTAACAGTTTCATCAACTTTTTCGTTTTTTTAACGGCGAGTGGCTTAATTGGAACCATTTAAATAGTTAGGTGGTATATTTGACACAATTAAAAATATAGTGGTCAAATCGACACCAACTCTATAGTTTGGTGGTCATTGGTATAGTTTACCCTTTATAAAAAGCTGATAACAAAAAAAACACGGAAACCAAATTGAATATCTAACTTCAAGAATTTTATGATGGTTTAATCATTATTTTTTGTCTAGTAAGTATTTTTAAGAATGTTGTGCTCTCATAATTAAAAATTGTTACTTAGTTTGGCCTTTCTTAAAAGATTCTCTTTGACCAATTAGAACATGTAATGTGTTTTTTATTGATAAAAAGTAAATTAGCTTAAATAAAAGAGATGTAATAAAAAATAAATTGCTTAAATAAAAGAGATAAATTGTACATTAGGTATGTTAAATTTTATTTTTTGATCTTGAACTATCCATCATTTTTTCTCGAGATGTTTAGTTTGTAGATTTTAAGGTTCGTCCAAAAAATTAAACAATCCAAGAAAGATGTGAAGTATGATCATATCAATTGATAGGATCATTAAGATGGGTTGCTAATAAAAATTTAACCTGTGTTTTGTCTGATTTTTAATTATATATATATTGATGTTCATGTTTCCCACAATTTTTGTGACCCGTTTGAATAGAAATCAATTTGAGAGAAATGGTAATGGCCACCACTTTGTCTGCTTCGTCTGCTTCGCGCCTCCACATTATTTCAGTTCTAAAAGCTTCGATAATAATTCACTTGAACATTGGGGTTATAGTCTTATGGAGAACCTCTAGTTTTTCTATTAATTCAGAGAGAAAAAATGAGAATGGCCAATATTATTATTCTCATTTTTATTTAAGTCGGATTATTAGTTAGCTTTCAATACCTTTTATTTAAATCAGTTTATATTTTTGTTAATAAAATGACATGTGACATGTTTTTTATTGACATGTGAATTTTTTTTAATGTGATAATATTTTTTAGTTTAGGAAGCTAATGGCCTTTAAGAAGTGTTTATATAAATTATAGACATAATGTTTTTTCTTCTTATTAATGTGTTTTTTTGTAAGTTAAAAGAGTTTATTTATCTATTCTATGGAAAAAAAACTCTTTGGCTTATAAATGGTAACTTTATGCAAATATGGTTTTTGTTTTTTTTTTTATTTCCAGAAATATAGTACAGTGAAAATAAAATTGGAAGGAACGCACTGTTTTTGAACAATAAATGATTTTTTTCATTTAAAAGATTGAAGTTGGAGGGAACACACACTGTTTTTAAACATATTTGTATTATAAAAAAGATGCACAGTAAAATCGGTTGTATTCTCATCGACTTCACTTTTACTCTAGCAAATGCTACATATTTAAAAATAAAAACAAGAATGCCTTATAAATGAAAAGAAACAAAAAATATTTATGTCTATATAAATTATTCTAATATTATTTTATAATTTATGTCCATCTAAATATTTATTCTAATACTAATCTAAACATTAAAGTCAAATTCAAGTACTAAATTAGAGCCAAAAAATTCAAGTACCAAATTGAATCTTGAGACAAAATTTAAGTACCTCATTGGGGTAAAAAGAAAAGAATAGATAACACTTAAATAAATAGGAGGGAAGTAATCTAGTTGGGCTAGTGCCAGCCTATTGCAAACCGAGACGAAATAAGCAATCAACCATTCATAATCATTAATCATAGCCCACTCTGTCAAAATGTTGAAGTTCTCTCAACCACCAATTTCCACCCTCCACAAATTTCATTAAATAAATAGCTCAAAGAAATACTCCACAATCAACCATTTTTTCTCCAGGAAAATCTCCAGTTTCCTACTCTTCGTATTGCTTGAAACTACCATGGCCACGTTACCTTCACAAAACCTTCAATCAGGACGACCTCTATCTTTTCGTTCATTCATTTCTCCTAAATTTCAATCTCAAGTTTCTTCATTAAAATCCCCCGTTTTCTCTCCTACAAAACTAAAACAAACCAAGCTTTTCACAAGCAACAATGGCATCAGCAACTCTCGGCTCGTGGGAAGAGCCTCTGCCTCTGAATTCAACGCAGACATGGGTGAGATCCTTGGGGATGTTACCATTTTCACCGCTGCTGGTCAGCCTGTCCTTCTAAAACACCTTTGGGACCAAAACCAAGTAAAATTTACTGCACTGTTATTGCTAAAATATTGCTCCTATCTCAGTTCATCCTCTTTTTGTTTTTCTTTCCCCAGGGAATTGCAGTTGTTGTACTTCTGCGCCATTTCGGATGCCCTTGTTGGTAAACATTTACAGTATTTACTTTTTTTTTCTGTATGTGTAAATTTATATGACTAATTACTAAACAAGTTCTGTATTGTTTCATGTATTGTAAGCTGGGAACTTGCTTTAGAACTGAAAGAAGCAAAAGCAAGATTTGAAGCTGCTGGAGTTAAACTAATTGCAATCGGAGTTGGTACTCCCAACAAAGCTCGTATGCTTGCAGAACGGGTACTCCCTTTTTTCTGTACCGAATATTTGTATTGATTATTGCTAACAATGTGCATAATATCGGATTCAGCTACCATTTCCAATGGACTGCCTTTACGCTGATCCAGAACGCAAGGTAACATCACACCATTAATGGACTCATACGTGTAGTTTTTCTTCCCTCTAATAAAGTTGGAAACATCCCGTTTTTCAGGCATATGATATTTTGGGCTTGTATTATGGTTTTGGTCGTACATTCCTCAATCCTGCAAGTGTAAATCTCTGTTTCCACTCTCTACAAGTTGTTGGGGTCTAGGGTAGTGTTAGTGTATGATTAAATGGGAATTGTTGTGCAGACTAAGGTGTTTTCAAGGTTCGAATCATTGCGAAAAGCTGTGAAAAACTATACAATTGAGGCCACCCCTGATGAAAGAAGTGGTGTACTGCAACAGGTAAAAGATTAGCTCTGTAATCTTGAATGGTGCTTTAACATAAAAATCCATGTTTTCAATGTTTATAATGTAAGTTTTCGTGTTTGGTTGTATCAGGGAGGGATGATTGTGTTCAAAGGCAAACAAGTGTTATATGCTCGAAAAGATGAAGGGACTGGCGATCATGCACCTTTAGATGAAGTTTTTAACATATGTTGTAAAGTTCCAGCATCTTGAATATTAAATTTGTACCAACAAATTATGGTATTACTAATTTAAACAAAATCCAAATTCTAACAGTTTTAAGTTTTTTTTTTTGAATGGTCTAAGGGTGATTACAAGGTAGTATCTATTCATACATATCGTTAACTCTTTGATAATGCACCGATTTGAACTCGTATCTTCTAAGATGAACATCCTCTACTTTTCCACTAGGACACTTGTTGGTACAAATGTCACATCCCCAAAACCGGTCTAGTCGAAATTAAGTTCCGGTGACCGAATATTTTTATCGATTAAATAATTTATTCGATCTTATTTAGATTATTCGGGGTAATTTATGATAGTTTATTAGATTATTCGGGTCTAGTAGAAATTAGGTTTGAAACCTATTTATTTGGTTTATTATTATTATTATTATTATTATTATTATTATTATTATTATTATTATTAAAAATAAAGGAAGAAGAAGCAAGTGGCGTTGGTGGCTTGCAAATTTTCAAGCCACTTGTTTAGAATTATTGAATAAAAACAAATATAGTGGGTGTAATAGTAGATGCCCAAATTAGTATAGGGGGGGGGAGATTGATGATTTACACGGCAATTGAAGAAAGAAAGAAAAAAAAAATAGTAGCATACGATCCAATGTTCGATTGGTAGTCCGATATTTTCGATATAGTAATATCGAATTTCTACCGATGACGGGGTAAGCTCAAATCTCTAGTTAGTTTAAGTTTCGGTATCGAGTTGATTAATATTTTTATACATATTCGATACTGTTTTATTGATTAGTTTTTATTAATTATCATGGTATACGAGGTCGATTTGGAACAACCGTCAAGCCCAAGAAATAAAAATAAGGTACCGGTCTATTAAGGTGAGTGAAATAAATTAGAGTTGAGATTAGAGTCTCAACTATCTTTAATTTGATGTTAGTATATATATTAAGCATGAAATTAGATTAATTAAAGGTTGGTAAAAGATAAGGGTAGAAAGAATAAAGAAATTCGGACTTGTAAACTATCCTGTAGAAAACTGCATTTTTGAGCATGTTAGAGTCATTTCTGGAAAACGGGTTCTTCTACAAAGTTGTAGAGGACAAAATTTTACATGAAATAGAGGTATGATTTGCTCAAAAATGTTAAGTATAGATCTCTGAATTGTTCTTAGAAGTTACGAGACTGAAACTGAATAATTGGAAACTGCTGGGCTAAATTGTGAAATTCGAAATGTTTAGGGGTCAAAATGGTGTTAATAAATTCTGAAAATTTATGATTAAAACATGGGATTCATGAAATTAATTAAATTAAATGTCCAAGCTTGAATTAAGTCTCAATTGGTAGGTTAAACCCATTTAGATCACATATAGGATTATTAAAGAATAAAAAGGGGACTGTTTTATGGAAATTGATAAATTGAGGACTTACATGTCCTATTTTTGAGGTTGATGGATTATAAAAATAATGTTATAAGATTAGTGTAAACGTGGTTAAAAGCTCAATATTAATAGTGTAGTGAAACATAGATTATAAATTAAGCATAGACAGATTAGGTTTCTGAAAATGCTTTATGTTCTAGTAATAAACTGTATTAATATAAAAATGATAAAATTATATTCCATACATGATTTTAATGGTGTGTTTATAAGCTTTCTAGAATGGTAAAGAACTCCTTATTTGGAGTTGTGAGTAAAAAGATATGAATTTTTGAGTAAGTAAAGGTCAAGAAAACAAGGTAACAGTTTGCCCCTAAATCTGCATCAACAGCGATTTTAGAAATTCATTATAAATTGTATAAGAAGAATTAAAAGTTATAATTTATATGGTTTAAAAGGTTATTAAGTCTAGTTTCGTTTACAACAAACGAAATCAGATTTTGAGTTTTAGAACATTTTATATAAATATTTCTTTGAGGACAATGCAAGCTGCCTAATGTACTAAATGATATATCTCTTTAATGTTTGGTTAGAAAAGAGTAGAAATGAAGGAAACCACAAAGTTGGAGAATAAGGAAAATGTCTCTAAGCTTGGATTGAGGTGAGTGTGGATGCATTTGTCTCGGGTGACGTGGTGTCATTCCGATCATTGTTTTTATATGTGAGTGTGGATGCATTTGTCTCGGGTGACGTGGTGTCATTCCGATCATTGTTTTTATATGTGAGTGTGGATGCATTTGTTTCGGGTGACGCGGTGTCATTCCGATCATTGTTTTTATATGTGAGTGTAGATGCATTTGTCTCGGGTGACACGGTGTCATTCCGATCTTTGTTTTTATGTTCTGATATGTGATTGTAGTTGTGTCAAGGGATAGGCTCGGTGCCTTCCCGTTGCATTATTTATGATTATGTTTGCATTTGTTAAGGGCTCATGTAGAGCAACTATGTTTGAATGGCAAATTTGGTAAGTGCCTTGCATTACTTTGATATGTTCGAATATGACTATGAAATGCTACATGATATGGAGCTACGGCTCATCTTGTTATTTCATATGATATGATATGAAAATCATGGACTATGTGAATTTGTGTGTATTTATGGACGTTGGATACAATTGGCATGCCATAGGGTTATTCGAGCTCAACATGTAAGGGAGGACTACGGTCCAGGGCTACGGCCTATATGTGGGAGATAAAAGGATGGAAGTGTAAGGGATATATGGAGCTACGGCTCAGGGCTACGGCTCATTTATGATTCATGATATGGTGTACAGGGAATCCGCGTATCCAATGGTACCAATATATTATGTGTTTGATATGTTATGCTATGTTATGATCATGATATGATATTATGCTTTGTTATAAATATGAAGTATGCCATGTTATTGCATTATGATCATTTTTGGAAGCATGCTACATGACATAACATGTTCATTCATTGTCATTGGCTACCTCACTTAGACTATGTAAGTCTAATGCATTCATTGCATAACATTTCAGGTTAAGAAAAGTAACAGATCGAGATCGGGATTAGTTGGAAGGTTGGCAAGTCACTACAATTAAAGAGTAATGTGTTTTGTCCTTATGAACTCCTAGTATGGTGGCAAAGTAGTTAAAGTAATTATACTAGTATTGTGGGCCTACTATTGTGAAATTTTGCCTATGTTTTGTATAAGGTGTTAAAGTTATATTAACTATTGAGTTAGTAATAAAATTGACATAATTGGTATTAAAATATTGATTAAAGGACTCTATGATTTTTGTGAGTTATTAGGCTGTAAAGAATTTTGTAAGATAATTCAAAAAGAAATAGATTTGAATACTTTGCAAAATAGTTTTAGACAAATTACAAAAGTGTCACTAAAATATTGTATCGTCTAATCAGGTAGATATATGACCTCCGATAGTAATGAGGTTTTATAGGCTAATAACTAGTAAGTTTAATTTCAGTATATTTTCACGAATTTTAGATAAAGACCTTTAATTTGTGAAAATTACAATTTAGTCCCTAAGTTTGAAAAAGTTTAAAATTGACCCCAATTTGAGTAAGTTGTTAATAAGTTAAGTGTTAAGTCTTAAAAGAGATTAATAAAATATTACAAAATGATGATTTTTGAACTTTGAATTTATGTCTCCGATCTCTGTATCGTTTCCGGTAGCGCTCTCCGACCCGGTTCTCTACCAGGCCGGGAAGGGGGTGTTAAATTAGTGGTATCAGAGCTAGAGTTTAGTCGGTTTTGGACTAAACTTATGCATGTTTGTATTGTGTGTTAAGTTACTTTGCCACCTAGGAGTTATTTATTGAGTATTGTGACTTGCTGATTAATCCGATCTCTTTATGTTTAGATGTCTAAGTTCAGTCAGGCTCGTATAGATGAGCATATTATTGTCGGAGAAAATTCGAGGACGAATTTTCTTTAAAGGGGGAGAGAGTTGTCACATCCCCAAAACCGGTCTAGTCGAAATTAAGTTCCGGTGACCGAATATTTTTATCGATTAAATAATTTATTCGATCTTATTTAGATTATTCGGGGTAATTTATGATAGTTTATTAGATTATTCGGGTCTAGTAGAAATTAGGTTTGAAACCTATTTATTTGGTTTATTATTATTATTATTATTATTATTACTATTATTATTATTATTATTATTATTATTATTATTATTAAAAATAAAGGAAGAAGAAGCAAGTGGCGTTGGTGGCTTGCAAATTTTCAAGCCACTTGTTTAGAATTATTGAATAAAAACAAATATAGTGGGTGTAATAGTAGATGCCCAAATTAGTATAAAGGGGGGGGGGAGATTGATGATTTACACGGCAATTGAAGAAAGAAAGAAAAAAAAAATAGTAGCATACGATCCAATGTTCGATTGGTAGTCCGATATTTTAGATATAGTAATATCGAATTTCTACCGATGACGGGGTAAGCTCAAATCTCTAGTTAGTTTAAGTTTCGGTATCGAGTTGATTAATATTTTTATATATATTCGATACTATTTTATTGATTAGTTTTTATTAATTATCATGGTATACGAGGTCGATTTGGAACAACCGTCAAGCCCAAGAAATAAAAATAAAGTACCGGTCTATTAAGATGAGTGAAATAAATTAGAGTTGAGATTAGAGTCTCAACTATCTTTAATTTGATGTTAGTATATATATTAAGCATGAAATTAGATTAATTAAAGGTTGGTAAAAGATAAGGGTAGAAAGAATAAAGAAATTCGGACTTGTAAACTGTCCTGTAGAAAACTGCATTTTTGAGCATGTTAGAGTCCTTTCTGGAAAACGGGTTCTTCTACAAAGTTGTAGAGGACAAAATTTTACATGAAATAGAGGTATGATTTGCTCAAAAATGTTAAGTATAGATCTCTGAATTGTTCTTAGAAGTTACGAGACTGAAACTGAATAATTGGAAACTGCTGGGCTAAATTGTGAAATTCGAAATGTTTAGGGGTCAAAATGGTGTTAATAAATTCTGAAAATTTATGATTAAAACATGGGATTCATGAAATGAATTAAATTAAATGTCCAAGCTTGAATTAAGTCTCAATTGGTAGGTTAAACCCATTTAGATCACATATAGGATTATTAAAGAATAAAAAGGGGACTGTTTTATGGAAATTGATAAATTGAGGACTTACATGTCCTATTTTTGAGGTTGATGGATTATAAAAATAATGTTATAAGATTAGTGTAAACGTGGTTAAAAGCTCAATATTAATAGTGTAGTGAAACATAGATTATAAATGCACTAAAGTCACAAATTAAGCATAGACAGATTAGGTTTCTGAAAATGCTTTATGTTCTAGTAATAAACTGTATTAATATAGAAATGATAAAATTATATTCCATACATGATTTTAATGGTGTGTTTATAATCTTTCTAGAATGGTAAAGAACTCCTTATTTGGAGTTGTGAGTAAAAAGATATGAATTTTTGAGTAAGTAAAGGTCAAGAAAACAAGGTAACAGTTTGCCCCTAAATCTGCATCAACAGCGATTTTAGAAATTCATTATAAATTGTATAAGAAGAATTAAAAGTTATAATTTATATGGTTTAAAAGGTTATTAAGTCTAGTTTCGTTTACAACAAACGAAATCAGATTTTGAGTTTTAGAACATTTTATATAAATATTTCTTTGAGGACAATGCAAGCTGCCTAATGTACTAAATGATATATCTCTTTAATGTTTGGTTAGAAAAGAGTAGAAATGAAGGAAACCACAAAGTTGGAGAATAAGGAAAATGTCTCTAAGCTTGGATTGAGGTGAGTGTGGATGCATTTGTCTCGGGTGACGTGGTGTCATTCCGATCATTGTTTTTATATGTGAGTGTGGATGCATTTGTCTCGGGTGACGTGGTGTCATTCCGATCATTGTTTTTATATGTGAGTGTGGATGCATTTGTTTCGGGTGACGCGGTGTCATTCCGATCATTGTTTTTATATGTGAGTGTAGATGCATTTGTCTCGGGTGACACGGTGTCATTCCGATCTTTGTTTTTATGTTCTGATATGTGATTGTAGTTGTGTCAAGGGATAGGCTCGGTGCCTTCCCGTTGCATTATTTATGATTATGTTTGCATTTGTTAAGGGCTCATGTAGAGCAACTATGTTTGAATGGCAAATTTGGTAAGTGCCTTGCATTACTTTGATATGTTCGAATATGACTATGAAATGCTACATGATATGGAGCTACGGCTCATCTTGTTATTTCATATGATATGATATGAAAATCATGGACTATGTGAATTTGTGTGTATTTATGGACGTTGGATACAATTGGCATGCCATAGGGTTATTCGAGCTCAACATGTAAGGGAGGACTACGGTCCAGGGCTACGGCCTATATGTGGGAGATAAAAGGATGGAAGTGTAAGGGATATATGGAGCTACGGCTCAGGGCTACGGCTCATTTATGATTCATGATATGGTGTACAGGGAATCCGCGTATCCAATGGTACCAATATATTATGTGTTTGATACGTTATGCTATGTTATGATCATGATATGATATTATGCTTTGTTATAAATATGAAGTATGCCATGTTATTGCATTATGATCATTTTTGGAAGCATGCTACATGACATAACATGTTCATTCATTGTCATTGGCTACCTCACTTAGACTATGTAAGTCTAATGCATTCATTGCATAACATTTCAGGTTAAGAAAAGTAACAGATCGAGATCGGGATTAGTTGGAAGGTTGGCAAGTCACTACAATTAAAGAGTAATGTGTTTTGTCCTTATGAACTCCTAGTATGGTGGCAAAGTAGTTAAAGTAATTATACTAGTATTGTGGGCCTACTATTGTGAAATTTTGCCTATGTTTTGTATAAGGTGTTAAAGTTATATTAACTATTGAGTTAGTAATAAAATTGACATAATTGGTATTAAAATATTGATTAAAGGACTCTATGATTTTTGTGAGTTATTAGGCTGTAAAGAATTTTGTAAGATAATTCAAAAAGAAATAGATTTGAATACTTTGCAAAATAGTTTTAGACAAATTACAAAAGGGTCACTAAAATATTGTATCGTCTAATCAGGTAGATATATGACCTCCGATAGTAATGAGGTTTTATAGGCTAATAACTAGTAAGTTTAATTTCAGTATATTTTCACGAATTTTAGATAAAGACCTTTAATTTGTGAAAATTACAATTTAGTCCCTAAGTTTGAAAAAGTTTAAAATTGACCCCAATTTGAGTAAGTTGTTAATAAGTTAAGTGTTAAGTCTTAAAAGAGATTAATAAAATATTACGAAATGATGATTTTTGAACTTTGAATTTATGTCTCCGATCTCCGCATCGTTTCCGGTAGCGCTCTCCGACCCGGTTCTCTACCAGGCCGGGAAGGGGGTGTTACAATAGTTAATATAACTTTAACACCTTATACAAAACATAGGCAAAATTTCACAATAGTAGGCCCACAATACTAGTATAATTACTTTAACTACTTTGCCACCATACTAGGAGTTCATAAGGACAAAACACATTACTCTTTAATTGTAGTGACTTGCCAACCTTCCAACTAATCCCGATCTCGATCTGTTACTTTTCTTAACCTGAAATGTTATGCAATGAATGCATTAGACTTACATAGTCTAAGTGAGGTAGCCAATGACAATGAATGAACATGTTATGTCATGTAGCATGCTTCCAAAAATGATCATAATGCAATAACATGGCATACTTCATATTTATAACAAAGCATAATATCATATCATGATCATAACATAGCATAACGTATCAAACACATAATATATTGGTACCATTGGATACGCGGATTCCCTGTACACCATATCATGAATCATAAATGAGCCGTAGCCCTGAGCCGTAGCTCCATATATCCCTTACACTTCCATCCTTTTATCTCCCACATATAGGCCGTAGCCCTGGACCGTAGTCCTCCCTTACATGTTGAGCTCGAATAACCCTATGGCATGCCAATTGTATCCAACGTCCATAAATACACACAAATTCACATAGTCCATGATTTTCATATCATATCATATGAAATAACAAGATGAGCCGTAGCTCCATATCATGTAGCATTTCATAGTCATATTCGAACATATCAAAGTAATGCAAGGCACTTACCAAATTTGCCATTCAAACATAGTTGCTCTACATGAGCCCTTAACAAATGCAAACATAATCATAAATAATGCAACGGGAAGGCACCGAGCCTATCCCTTGACACAACTACAATCACATATCAGAACATAAAAACAAAGATCGGAATGACACCGTGTCACCCGAGACAAATGCATCTACACTCACATATAAAAACAATGATCGGAATGACACCGCGTCACCCGAAACAAATGCATCCACACTCACATATAAAAACAATGATCGGAATAACACCACGTCACCCGAGACAAATGCATCCACACTCACATATAAAAACAATGATCGGAATGACACCACGTCACCCGAGACAAATGCATCCACACTCACCTCAATCCAAGCTTAGAGACATTTTCCTTATTCTCCAACTTTGTGGTTTCCTTCATTTCTACTCTTTTCTAACCAAACATTAAAGAGATATATCATTTAGTACATTAGGCAGCTTGCATTGTCCTCAAAGAAATATTTATATAAAATGTTCTAAAACTCAAAATCTGATTTCGTTTGTTGTAAACGAAACTAGACTTAATAACCTTTTAAACCATATAAATTATAACTTTTAATTCTTCTTATACAATTTATAATGAATTTCTAAAATCGCTGTTGATGCAGATTTAGGGGCAAACTGTTACCTTGTTTTCTTGACCTTTACTTACTCAAAAATTCATATCTTTTTACTCACAACTCCAAATAAGGAGTTCTTTACCATTCTAGAAAGCTTATAAACACACCATTAAAATCATGTATGGAATATAATTTTATCATTTCTATATTAATACAGTTTATTACTAGAACATAAAGCATTTTCAGAAACCTAATCTGTCTATGCTTAATTTGTGACTTTAGTGCATTTATAATCTATGTTTCACTACACTATTAATATTGAGCTTTTAACCACGTTTACACTAATCTTATAACATTATTTTTATAATCCATCAACCTCAAAAATAGGACATGTAAGTCCTCAATTTATCAATTTCCATAAAACAGTCCCCTTTTTATTCTTTAATAATCCTATATGTGATCTAAATGGGTTTAACCTACCAATTGAGACTTAATTCAAGCTTGGACATTTAATTTAATTCATTTCATGAATCCCATGTTTTAATCATAAATTTTCAGAATTTATTAACACCATTTTGACCCCTAAACATTTCGAATTTCACAATTTAGCCCAGCAGTTTCCAATTATTCAGTTTCAGTCTCGTAACTTCTAAGAACAATTCAGAGATCTATACTTAACATTTTTGAGCAAATTATACCTCTATTTCATGTAAAATTTTGTCCTCTACAACTTTGTAGAAGAACCCGTTTTCCAGAAATGACTCTAACATGCTCAAAAATGCAGTTTTCTACAGGACAGTTTACAAGTCCGAATTTCTTTATTCTTTCTACCCTTATCTTTTACCAACCTTTAATTAATCTAATTTCATGCTTAATATATATACTAACATCAAATTAAAGATAGTTGAGACTCTAATCTCAACTCTAATTTATTTCACTCACCTTAATAGACCGGTACTTTATTTTTATTTCTTGGGCTTGACGGTTGTTCCGAATCGACCTCGTATACCATGATAATTAATAAAAACTAATCAATAAAACAGTATCGAATATATATAAAAATATTAATCAACTCGATACCGAAACTTAAACTAACTAGAGATTTGAGCTTACCCCGTCATCGGTAGAAATTCAATATTACTATATCGAAAATATCGGACTACCAATCGAACATTGGATCGTATGCTACTATTTTTTTTCTTTCTTTCTTCAATTGCCGTGTAAATCATCAATCTCCCCCCCCCCTTTATACTAATTTGGGCATCTACTATTACACCCACTATATTTGTTTTTATTCAATAATTCTAAACAAGTGGCTTGAAAATTTGCAAGCCACCAACGCCACTTGCTTCTTCTTCCTTTATTTTTAATAATAATAATAATAATAATAATAATAATAATAATAATAATAAACCAAATAAATAGGTTTCAAACCTAATTTCTACTAGACCCGAATAATCTAATAAACTATCATAAATTACCCCGAATAATCTAAATAAGATCGAATAAATTATTTAATCGATAAAAATATTCGGTCACCGGAACTTAATTTCGACTAGACCGGTTTTTGGGATGTGACAACAAAGCAATTTGTTTTGTATACTTACAGTGGGAAACAAAGAATCACTATGCAAATCTGGTGACTTTGGTTCCGGCCAAAAGCTATAGCATTGGAATGTTTTTGAATAGAAGCCGTTAATTTTATTAAAAATAAAAAAAATATTTAAAATTATAATTCGGTTTACAACCATAATTGTAAACTAAATAATTATTGACACAATAAATTAGTCACTTGAGATTATATAAGAATCATATAAGAATGTTTTCTTAAATACAATGAACCATTGGAGTTCAAATTTTCTTCGTTAAGCTAAAGGAAAATTCTACAACGGGCGACGAACATCGATGAACACCACTAATGAAGAACATCGATGAACACCATTAAATTAATTAATAAAGATTTGAAATTTCAAGGACCCATCATACGATTAATAATTATTTAAAAAAATTTAATTAAATTATTTTTTATATATTAAAATTTTATTTTTTTAATAAGGGTAAATTATATATTTAGTACCTCACCTATTTTCGTATTTCTATTGAACCCTAATTATTTAAATATTATTTTAATTTGACCTTATTCTTTATAAAAGATAACTTAACCCTTAACCCTCACCCTAAAACTGTAAACTATTAAACCTTAAACCCTTAAACTCTTAAACCTATACCCTAAACCATATACCAATAAAAATAATTTCACCATCATCGATCCAATTTAATTCAATGAATTGTTAAATTCTCCTAGAATATTTATTACCTCAAAAAATATGAAGTGTTTGTTGTCTCGCAAAGAGTTGAAGCATTTATTAACGACGGTTTTACAGTCTTACGAAACTGAACATTCGGACACGTAGACGTGAAACGACAGCATCCCAACCCATCTCTTTCTTCAAAACCCATCTCAAGAACCCTAAAGAAAATGAGACTTTAATTTACAAAGTATAAAAAGTGAGGTATTTGGAAAGGCGGCAGCAAGGCTTCACGGCCCACGCAATTGAGAGAGAGAAAAAAGAAGTGAGAAATGGTTTTTAACATCTTTTAGCAGTTTCGATCAACTTGGGGATCGTGTTTATCCGTAATTGAATTGAGTTGGTTTAGAATATTTGGATATCTTAATTTTTATACTATTAAAATTTTCATTCGAGTGTTAATTTGAAGGCCAATCATTGTTTGGAATGACATTTTTCAAGTTTTGTTTGAGATTATATGTTCATAGTCTTGCTGTTTATACCATTTGATATTGTTTGAGATCAAGATGTTAGCTGGAGCCTGGAGGTATGCGATACAGAATGTTACCAGAAATTCGAATCTGTTGTAAAGCAATGCTCAAGCTAAAGCAAGAGTTGGGCAATAACAGTTGAAGCTATTAAGGACATCGAGTAATGCATTGCCCAAATTGAAGTCAACTAGTGCAGTAGGGCATTATAGGTCTAGTTAGTAGAAATTGATTAAGCCTCCTCTTAAATTTTTCTATCCCCTAAATTCCACATCTCAATAATTGGATTGATGGGTGTGCTAACTGCTAACGTACTTAATCAATAACTTGGTTTATTTTTTTTTTGTAAATCCAACATCCTTTCTTTGAATTGAAATAATGACAACCTTAAAGGTAAAAGGTTCATCATCCTTTCTTTGAATTACAACGATTACCCATAACTCAACACTCTTGTCACTAGTCTTAGTAGTAGAGACTTTTAGTTTTCTGAATTTTCGTTCTTTAGTTTAAAATTTCGAAAAGAAAGCATCATCGTCCTTTCAACTTTAGGGTTTGGATATTTAGGTTGTGGTTTATGGGTTTAGGTTGTAGGGAATAGAAGGTAATGTTTATGGTTAGATTTAGAGTTCATGGTTTATGGTTTAAAGTTTAGTTTTAGAGTGTTAGAGCTAGGGACAAGAGGTTGTCCACTCACAACATTTTTTAGGAGAATTTAACAATTCATTGAATTAAATTGAATCGATGATGGTGAAATTATTTTTATTGGTATATGGTTTAGGGTATAGGTTTAAGAGTTTAAGGGTTTAAGGTTTAATAGTTTAGGATTTTAGGGTGAGGGTTAAGGGTTAAGTTATTTTTTTATAAAGAATAAGGTCAAATTAAAATAATATTTAAATAATGAGGGTTCAATAGAAATACGAAAATAGGTGAGGTACTAAATATATAATTTACCCTTATTAAAAAAATAAAATTTTAATATATAAAAAATAATTTAATTGAATTTTTTTAAATAATTATTAATTGTATGATGGGTCCTTGAAATTTCAAATCTTTATTAATTAATTTAATGGTGTTCATCGGTGTTCATCATTAGTGGTGTTCATCGATGTTCGTCGCACGTGGTAGACTCATCCTAAGCTAAAACCATAATATATAAATTGTTTGGTTTTTAGCATAAGATTTTAAATTTAGCTTTCTTTATTTTTCTTATAAATAGAATTTGTCACAACACTTTTTGATTTTTTTTATTTAGAAAAATATAAGATAGGATAAACATGAGAGAAAATAGTTCGAGTTGAAGGGATAAAGTATCTCATTGGTGTTGGATAGTTATCAAACCATATAAGTTTTTTAACATATTTTTAAGCAATCTTTTTAATTATTATTACACTTAATGGCCAGAGAAAACTGAAAATTATTCAATACATGTGCTTTTAGGGTTAGATGTTTAATTTAAGAGTTTTTAGTTTCTCTTGAGTAAAATTTAAAATTTATTATAAAATTTAGAGTTTAAGGTTTAAGTTTTACGATTAGGGAATTAAAATTTATTTTTTGAGTAAACATGTCAAATTGTGTAATTTTTACGCAACATATGTATAAAAGAATAACTCAAAAAATCAATATTTATTTGATTAAAAATAAAGTTTATAATTTAAGTTTTAAAATATGTTAAGAGTTTCTAGACTTAAATAAAAAAAATACCTCAACTATGCCTTTTCCCCTTTAATTATCTAAATTATTTTCTTAGTCGAAATAAATTTCTAAACCATTACATGTAACTTCTTTAAATTCTATTATTTTATCTGTTAGAAGCTTTTTCGGCCAATGAAATATTGACATGTTATAAAGATTTAGTTACTTGAAATGTATAAAGGAATGGAAAAGGGTTGAAAAACTGTTTTTTTCTCAAGTTTTCTCAAAACCTGGATTGAACACAAATACCATTATTAAGATCTCATCTTGAAATTTATGAAGAGGAAATATATAATATTACATTTGATAGTCTTGATGAGGGGTGTAATTTATAGTCTTGCGCAAGATTCAATGAAGAAAAAAGATAACTTTAAGATGAAAGGTGAAAGGAAGAAAAAGAGGGAGAGAAAATCACTTGGGAAAAAAAACTAGTGTTTGTGTAAAAAATATTTGTCCAAAAATTCGCTTACCAAAGTTAGGTGTGTCGCGCGAATCGGTTAAGATTAATCAAGATTACGGGTGATAATGAGTCGAGCCCGAGCTCGCCCAGGCTTAGCTCGGCTCAAAAATAATATTATTAGGCTCAGGCTCGAAGCTCATCGAACTCAAAATTTTAAGTTCGAGCTCGAATTGAACAAATTGAGATCGACTTGATTTTTTCCTCAAATTGCTTTTTTTGAAGTTTTTAAAAAATAACATGTAAAAACCTGTTTGGGAAAAGATAATATTTATTTTTGAAGTCCACGAGTAACCATAGTACATAGGGGTGTGCAAAAAAATCGTTTCGATTGATCCGATCCGAAATTTTGGATATTCGATCCATTTTTTTATTTTTCAGATAATTTGGAACGGGTATCTAAAAATTTTGGATCGAATACGGATAGTTATTTTACATTCGGATCGGATATCTTATTATCCAAAAATTCAATTTTTTATATATATGAATATTGTTATATTTGATATTTTTACTTGCTATATATGAAAAAATTGAAATTTTCATGGATACAAATCTTGTTATATTTAATCATTTGTTGATTGTTATATTCGAAAACCTAAAATTTTCATGGATAGGACTGCCAAATTTAAAAAAATAATTAAATCAAGTTATAAATTTGAATAATATCCGATCCGAAAATTTCGGATATCCAATTTTTCGGATCAAATATGGATCGCTAAATTACCTATTCAAAAATTTCGGATCAGATCAGATTTCTAAAATGCACACTTCTACTACATTTTTTCAAATTATACAAGTCCACAAGGAGAAGGCGATTTAAAGTATTTAACCATGATAACAAGTTAACAATACTGAAAGTGCGTGTATATATATATATATAATTATTTCAAGCCTATTTACGAGTTTTTCGAGCCAAATTTAAATCGACTCGGCTCAACTTGTTAAGGTCTTGAGTCGAGTTCACTCGAACTAAGTTTTAACTGAACTTTGATTGAACCAAACCCAAATAACTTACGAGCCGGTAGACTCATTATCACCCCCTAATCAAAACGAGATCTTGAAAACAGGGAGTGGAACACAAAAATGAGTGTTTCTGCTTAGCTCTGTCTATAAAATTACACTTAAAAATAATTTTACTCAACCAAATTCCGATATAGAGGTCTAATTTTTCATTGGTCCCTCAACTATATCACGGAATCTAAATTTAGTGTCAACATTTGAAGTCGTTACAAAATTAATTTGAGTTCTCATTCTTGTAGCTAATTTCGGGTTGAATTTAAACAAATAAAACAAGCTAAACTTTTAGGATTTTCTAGTTTTTAGCCTTCGGTGGAGATGAAACATTTTAGAATTTTGTTTAAATATTTACTATTTCTTTCTTTATTGGATATTTAAATATTATTAAATTTATTAAACATAATTTAATTAGCTTTACTAATATATATTTTTTATTTTCGTCAAGCTACCATGGTTCATTCAATATATGCCACGGAGAATTTTTTTTTACAACTAAAAGTTCAGTTGATGTTACTATGCGACATCAACGTCTTTAACAGTAGATTTGATGGAAGTTAATGATAGGACTGCATTTTTAAATTTTAAATACTATGTCTATATGAGTTCAATTCAACGAAAAAACGATGATTTAAACTTAAAAATGATTATTGCCTAGAAAAAAAATCAACAACAAAAAATCATGACAAAATTTTAAAACCAAAATAATATATGAACTTTTATATTTAAACTTAAAAATTAATGTTACTTCCAAATTTCTAAAGTAATTAACTATTATTAAACTATTAAGAAATTAAATTCTAAAGAACAAAATTGTTAAATATAATAAAAACAAATATAAATAATAATTACCAAGTAAGGATAAGTTCAAATTAATAAATAAATAAATAACATATTTATTCTTAATTAATTAATAACCAATCGTACTACTAGCACAATGTAAACAATGCAACAAAAAGAGTTGCAATTCGAGTTGATTAAGGAATTTGTAAACCCCATAAACTATAATTGATATTTTTTTATCTTATATATATACATAGTTGCCACAAAGGACTCATTCAGATTTTTCATAGTAATTCATTAGAAAAACCATAATAAATTTTCTGTTCAAGAAGTCTCAGATTTTTTCAACGATTTTTTCTCATGGAGTTCGACAACCCAAAGCTCTTTATCAATAAAATTTCTTCGGAAGTTACTGAAATAAACCTGCAAGAACACTTCAGCGAATATGGTGAAGTTAAAGATGTTCTTATTATTCCTAAAAAGAACATTGGTTTCATTACCTTTTCTGATCCTTCTATGGCTCAAACTGCTCTTGAACAAGAACATATTATTCTCGGTCAAAAGGTATGTTTCTCTCTCTCTTGTACTTGTTAATATTCGATATATGAATTTAGATGAATAAGAATCAAGTTTGTATTAGGGTTTAGGGTTTTACTATTCTTTGTTAGGGTTTAGGGTTTTTTATTCTTTGCACTAGTGACTCAAAGGTTTAACCTATTTGATTATGTAATGTGATTTAATACTATAATTTTGTTGAACTAGGTTGAGGTTAAAGCAGCGAAACCAAAAGTACCAATCTGCGACAGGAAGATATTCGTGGGAGGGTTGCCTCATGCCATAACACTGGAGGCATTCAGACAGTATTTCGATGCATACGGTAACATCACCGATGCGGTCGTAATACATGACAACGAGACCAAAACAAGCCGAGGGTTTGGGTTCGTAACATATGATTCGGAGGAAGCGGCGAAGCGAGTTCTGGAAAACAGCTTCCACCAGTTGCAGGACAAGATGGTTGAGGTTAAAAAGGCCACCCCCAAACAACAAATGCGTAACGAGCCGGGTGGAATTAGTCCCACTCCCACTCCCGCTCCCACTCCTATTCATGGCAACATTTATGATGTGAATTCTCAGCCATATTGTGCCACTTCCTACTGGCCTGCCTACAACCACTGTTGGTATGGTTTCTACGGTGGCTATTATCAGCAGCCACTGGGTTTTGAGCATCCTTATTATTATGCTCCGCCGCATCCTTACTATAACAACAACCCCGTAGAAACCTATTATCAGCCGTCGGATCTTTATCATCCACTCCCTTGTGCTGTTCCTGATTGCCAACATCCTTACTGCAACAACAACAGCCGGATGTAGATGAAACTCTGGTAATCAAATCTCTTTCTTGTACCTTATCTTATCTCCCTTGCATTTTGTGTTTGATCTGATTTCAACCTTTTGAAGCCCAGATTCAAAGTCCAAATACAATTGGGCTTCAAAGTTCAAATATAGATGCCAATGAGTTGCTTTATTTTATGAGTTTTGTAATTGATATCTAATAATTATATAATCATTTGTAACAGGGAAGATGCATGCAGGCCAAGGCAAAACTGAGGAGATTGTAATAAGTGTTGGGGAGGCATATTTTATCATGATCATTGGAACATTTTGATTATATTATTTTATGCTTGTAACGTTTTTCAGTAATTGTAAATTTATCTCCATTCTCTAATGAATAATTTTATAATATCAAATATTCTGTTAGCATATTTATCACAATTCGTTATGATAATCGTTATGAAGCTTATAAATGAAATCTTGGATGAAGTAATTTCAATCTTTTTATTATGTGAGAAATTATCTCATAGGTTTGTCCCGTTACGTCATCTATGGTCTCAGCTAATAAAAACCATTTATTTTATTAATTTTTTTCATATCATCTCTTTTACCAAATGAATCTTCGTTCATATTTATTATAAATTAAATTTAGAAAACAAATTTTACCATGTGAACTTTACTAGGTAAAAAGATGACATAGAAAAAATTAATGAAATTGATGATTCTTATTGGTTGAGATCATGGATAACGTGGTAAGACTGATCTATAATATAATTTTTTCTATTATTGATATTTATCATTATTATTCATGATAATATCTATAAAAATGATAAATGAAATTTCAGATTAAAATGTAATCTTAATTTTTACTGTTATCGATGTTTATCGCTATTATTTATGATAATGTCTCTAAAAATGATAAATGAAGTCTAAAATTAAAATTATAATCTCATCTTTTCTATTATCGATATTTATCATCACAATTAATTGTAATAATATCTATAGAGATAAAATAAAATCTCTTATTAAAAACATAGTAGAGCCAAAATAATAGTCCTTTTCATTTGACTCTAATTTCCAAGTTAATTTGTCTCACATGACACATTCTATTTTTATATATATAAAAATACCATTAAATCGCACTCTCTTTAGGGTGTGTCTCTCACATTCCCCTCATGCTTTTGTTGAGGACAAAGTAAAAGTGGAATACTACAAATAAATCCATATTTCCGGGACCTTGTAGCAGACACGAAGAAAGTTGGGTTTCAAAGAGTTTTTGGATTGTTGAATGAAAGCAACCTCACCGGTTACCACTAGGGCGGTAATTGATACGAGACAAATCACGAGTTATTTGAGTTCGACTCGGTTAAAGTTCAGTTAAAATTTGACTCGATTGGACACGATTCGAGTTTGAATTCGACTCGAATTCTTAACGAGCCGAGCTACTCGATACTTGGCTCGAAAAGCTAATATATTAAATATTTTAATTTTAAAAATTTAAAATCCAAATTCCTAAACCTAAAACATAAACCCTAAGCATAAGTCTTAAACCCAAAAATCTAAATACTAAATTCTAAATCTAGCAACCTAAACCTCTAAACTCTAAACTGTTCGAATTTAGTAAAAAAACGAAAGGAGGAAGAGACTCCCGAAATCTTTTTCTCTTTTATTTTGTAAACCCAAGGTGAGCTTTCTCTTGTTAGTGTATAAAATATGCCAGCTCAATCTGTTATGAGTGTGGGCCACAGTTTGTTAAGATCTGTTAATATGTTTAAGTTTGTTATTTTGTATTCCTGGGCTATAAATAATTAGATCCAGCAAGAGCCCATTATCACTTTTTGTACCCATCATCTTTTGTAATTGTTTTGATTGCAATTCTGAATAATAATTCCTAGCCGTCTTCCTCTTTTCTCTTTTCCCTCTTTCGTTGCTTATCTTCTTCAATGTAAATCCTCTTCCATTACTGTTAATCATCTTTTGTGTTGATTCTAAACTTCTTCATGGTATCAGAGCTATCTTTCCGGTCATCGGAGTTCTTTTCTGGTCACTGAAGTGTCTTTCATTTTGTTTTTTTTTTCTCTTTTTCTGTTCATCGGAGATTCTTTCCGGTTATCTCTCTGTGTCTTTTCATCTTTTTCTTTCTGGTTATCAGAGTTTGTTTTGCTCTCGATCCGGAGTTTTGTTCTGTTGTTGTTATCTCTCTGTCAACGGAGATCTTTTACCGCTTCGGCAACGTCTGTCAACAGAGTTTCGTGTTCGGCAACGTCTGTCAGACTCCAGATCCATTCGGAGTTCTTTTCAATCTGTTGCAGTACCGGCCTGGTGTTTTGCTTGCTGTGGCTCTCTGGCTGATCGGTTTTGTGAAATGGTTTCGTGAAACGCTTCGCTTTGGTTTCTGGTCTACAGATCTGGTGAGATCTTTTCAATCGTTTGATTCATATGATGATTCTCTGTGCGATGTTTACTTGATGCTTGAAACTTATTTTGACTTGTGGATCTACTCTCTGCTGCGGTGTTTGGCTATCTGATATCTGTTTGTCTTAATTTCTTGCATCTGTGTTTGGTTCTCGTTCTGTGATCTGGTCATCTGCTGTTGATTCTTTGCTTGTTTGTTTTCGTGCTGCAATCATGGTTGATACTGCTAATACTGGTAATACTGGTACTACACCGACGACTGATAGTGTTAACACTAGTTCTGAGTCAGATCTGAATAGTTCGACTAAGTTGTATGCTCTTAAAAAGATTAACATTACCTTGGATGATAGTAACTATCTGCTCTGGCAACATCAGGTTCTTCTTGCCATTAAAACTCATAGACTTCAGAAGTTTATAGATCCTAAGGTTACATGGCCAATTCAATATATTACCACTGACGGCAGTGTTAGGCTAAATCCTGATTATGAAACTTATGAGGAACAGGATAGTGCTCTAGCATCGTGGCTTTTATCTACTGTTAGCGAAGGAGTTTTGCCTCATCTTATAGGTCACAACACCTCTGCTGAAATTTGGACTACTTTAAATAGACTCTTTAGTGGAAAGACAACATCTCGGTTAATGGCTTATAGAAGAATGCTTCATTCTCAGAAGAAAACTGATCTCAGTATGGAAAAATACTTAATGAAGATTAAAACTATATGTGACAGCCTGGCCAGCTGTGGAGAGGTTATTTCACAACATGAACATGTAACTGCTATCTTAAATGGTCTCCCACCTGAATTTGAATCAGTAGTTATTGTCATTACAACCAATCCCATTCCTTCTGATTTGAATGCTGTTAGAACTATTTTGTTGGATGCTGAGACACGACAGACTAATCTGATGCATCAGTCACCCATGTGTGCTCATATCTCTCAACACAGCTCAAATGTCTCTGATTCTTCTGTTCCTGTTGTTGAAAACCAACCTGTTCCTGAGCTTAATAATACTGAATATGCACCTGATACTTATTATTCTAATACTCAGAACAGTAACTATGGTTTTAGGGGTCGAGGCAGAGGTAGGAACAATTCTTCCAGACCACAGTGTCAACTTTGTGGGAAGTTTGGACACCTTGTAGAAAGGTGTTATTCCAGGTTTGATAGAAACTTTAAGAATGAATCCTCTCGACCTTCTCAGCCACCTCATTACTCAAATGTCTCAGCAAATAATTGTTCTTATGCCACTGAGTATCCTGTTCATCAGATGGGTTATTTTGGTCATCCTGCAGTCTATTCTTCTTTTCAGAATGTTCCTCCTGTGTATTCTTCAGTTTTTCATCCTGGTTCACCTCATCCTCTTATGATGACTCCTGTCAGGGCTTCTAACTCACCCTCTCACAACTTTAATCAGTCATCCTATGCCCCTGTGATGCCTCAGTTTTCTAACATGAATCCTTTCCAATATCCAGTTTCTTCTCCCACTCCTCAGGCTCTCATTGCAACTCCTGATGTTGTAGCAGACAACTCATGGTATCCTGATTCTGGTGCAACTCATCACCTCACCAATGAGTTCAGCAATCTACAAACTGGTTCATCTAGCTCTAGCTCAGGTAATGTTCGTGTAGGTAATGGAAACACCTTACCTGTTACTCTTTCTGGGCAGTCTTATTTCCTTACTCAACATAAACCATTGCATTTAAAGAATTTATTACTTGTTCCTGGAATTACTAAAAACCTCTTGTCTGTCTCTAAGTTCACACAGGACAACAAGGTTCTTCTTGAGTTTCATCCTAAACACTGCTATGTCAAGGATCTTCAGACTGGGAATGTTCTGCTTACTGGTCATGAAGTGAATGGATTGTATCAGTTGGATGCTGCTCCTGGAATGCATGCTTCTTCTTTTCTTGTTTCTGATTTTTCTGCAAATAATTTTGTTCAGCATAATGTTTCTGTTTCCCCTGAGCCTTCAGTGGTTGAGTGCAATACTGTTGTTTCTGCAAATAATGCCCAACTTTCTGTTTGGCACAATAGATTAGGTCATCCATCTCATGAGGTGTTGCTTAAGGCTTTAAATCATTGTAATATCTCTGTTTCTGGTAATAAAAATACTTTTTTCTGTTCAGCATGTCGATTGGGCAAAGCTCACAAACTTCCCTTTTATCCATCCACTACTTCTTACACTCATCCATTAGAACTTGTTGTTGCTGATGTATGGGGTCCTGCACCTATTTTTTCAAATGGCTTTCGTTATTATGTAGCATTTACTAATGTGTTTTCTCGGTACTCTTGGGTTTATTTTTTGAAACAGAAGTCTGGTGTCAAAGAAGCTTTTCAACAATTTCATTTACAAGCTGAACGGCAGTTTGGACACAAATTGAAGGTTCTTCAGACTGATGGTGGAGGCGAGTTCACAGCACTGACTCCTTACCTCAAGTCTCATGGTGTGCTTCATAGACTATCGTGTCCACACACTTCAGAGCAAAACGGTATTGTGGAAAGGAAGCATCGTCAAATTGTGGAGGTGGGACTCACTATGTTAGCACAAGCTTCACTTCCTCTGCTTTATTGGGTAGATGCTTTTTCAAGTGCTATATTCCTCATCAATCGCTTGCCTTCTAAGGCACTTTCAGGTATTTCTCCCTATGAAAAGCTCTTTAATAAATGTCCTGACTATAGCTTTCTTAGAGTCTTTGGATGTGTCTGTTTCCCTCTACTTAGACCTTATAACCAGCATAAGCTTCAATTTAGATCATCTCCTTGTGTATTTTTAGGGTATTCTCCTGTTCATAAAGGATATAAGTGCATGGATGTGACTGGTAGGATATATATATCTAGACATGTGCAATTTGATGAAACTCAGTTTCCTTTTGCTTCATCTAGTTCTTATACCATGTTTAAACCATCTACTGCTACTGCTCCTTTGAATGCTTCACATAAAAAATCTACTTCTGCATCTCTTCCTGTGCTTGATATTAACTTGAACAGGTTGCGACAAGTTACTTTTGGTCCTATGTTTAAACATTCACACCCACACACTCACAGTTCTAGTCCATCTCTAAATAATCCTTTACTTTCTACTTTACAAAATATGAGTCATTCACCTTTGGACAGTTCTGGTCAGGGTCATTTTTCATTTCCAGTTTCCACTTTGATGACTTCTCCATCTTTATTAAATGCTCACTCTTCCCCTGTTGAGTCTGTTGTTCCTTCACCTCTAGTTTTTCCAAGCTCTCAAAATAATCCGTCTGTATCACATGTTTCTTCACCACCAGTACATTCTGTTCAACCTTCCCCTGTTGTATCTGTTCCCACTGTTTCACAGAATATTGAGTCATCACCACCTGAGTCACCCACAGGTTTACCAAATGTCTCACCGTTGTTGTCTGGTTCTCCATGTGTTTCACATTCACCATCTGTTACTCCACTTTCTTCTTCCTCACCACATTTACCATCATCACTTCACTCTTCACCAAATTTACCATCCTCACTTCATTCTTCACCACATTTGCCATCATCACTTCCTTCTTCACCAAATTTATTATCATCACTTCCACCTTCATCATCTCCATCTTCATCATCTCTTCCCTCATCATCTTCACATGTTCCTCCTTCTGTTACTTCCAATGCCCATCCAATGATCACTCGAGGAAAGGCAGGGATTTTTAAGCCTAAAGCTTACGTTGCTGAGTCTCATCCTTCATTACCTGTTGATGTTTATGAGGCTTTACAGCATCCTGAATGGGCAGCTGCTGTTAAAGCTGAATATGATGCTTTGATCAAGAATGGCACATGGGATCTTCAACCACTACCTCCCACCCGTAAGGCAGTTGGTTGTAAGTGGCTTTTTCGGATTAAGAAGAAGCCAGATGGATCTGTTGATCGCTTTAAAGCTCGTCTGGTTGCCAAAGGGTTCTCTCAGTCTGTGGGTACTGACTTTCATGAAACTTACAGCCCTGTTGTTCGAGCAGCAACAATTCGATCTGTGTTGGCCACTGCAGTGATGGAAGGTTGGCCTCTTCGACAGATCGACATCAATAATGCATTTCTAAATGGTGCTTTGAGTGAGGAAATTTATATGGTACAACCTCCTGGCTTTGAAAGAGTAGGTGAAGATGGTCAGCAGTTAGTCTGTTGTCTTAAGAAGGCTCTCTACGGGTTACGGCAGGCACCTAGAGCCTGGTTCGACACCTTTAAGTCCTTTTTACTTACAACACTGCAGTTTGTACCTTCTAAGGCTGATACCTCCTTGTTTATCAAGATTGATACTTCTCTGAATCTGCGCATACTTCTTATGGTCTACGTTGATGATATCATCATCACTGGTAACTGTATCGATGAAGTTAATGCTCTTGTTACACGGATCCATGCTGAATTCTCCTTGAAGGATCTGGGCAATCTTAGTTTTTTCTTGGGTATGGAGGTTCATCACTGCTCTTCAGGGATTTCTCTCTCTCAGAAGAAATATGCCACTGAACTTCTTCTCAAAGCTAATATGAATGATGCTTCTCCTGCTGTAACTCCTATGATTCTTACTCCTAAGCTCAAAGCTAATGATGGACTGTTGTTTGCTGATGTCCATCTTTACAGAAGTATTGTTGGTGGCTTACAATATCTTTGTATGACAAGGCATGATTTGTCCTTTGCTGTCAACAAAGTGAGCCAGTATATGAACAACCCGTGTGATTCTCACTGGAAGGCTGTCAAGAGAATTCTACGCTATTTGAAGGGTACTCTCGACTATGGTTTGTTCTTTTCTTCTGTCAAGGATTTCAGTCTAATATGTTATGTTGATGCTGACTGGGCAGCCTCTGTTGAGGATAGACGTTCTACTACCGGTTACTGTATCTACATTGGCAATAATCCAGTTGCATGGTGTTCGAAGAAGCAAAGCGTGGTTTCTAGATCTACGTCTGAAGCGGAATACAGAAGTCTTGCTAATTCTGTATCTGAGCTGATCTGGGTAGAACAATTGTTGACAGAAATTGGAGTTTCACTTCCTCAACAGCCTGTTGTTTGGTGTGACAACACCTCAACAGTGTCTATGGCTGCAAACCCCACTCACCATGCTAAGATAAAGCATGTAGAAATTGACATTCATTTTGTACGAGAAAGAGTGTTGGCTGGTCAACTTGTTGTTAATTATGTTCCCACTGCAGATCAAAATGCTGATATTCTCACTAAACCAGTGGCTCCAGCAGTGTTTCCTCGAATGCGTATGCGTCTCGGTGTACACTCTCTATCAGCTGTTGAAGATTTCCAGAAGAACAACAAAGAGGAAAAGAACCAGGAGAATGTTAGTGTATAAAATATGCCAGCTCAATCTGTTATGAGTGTGGGCCACAGTTTGTTAAGATCTGTTAATATGTTTAAGTTTGTTATTTTGTATTCCTGGGCTATAAATAATTAGATCCAGCAAGAGCCCATTATCACTTTTTGTACCCATCGTCTTTTGTAATTGTTTTGATTGCAATTCTGAATAATAATCCCTAGCCGTCTTCCTCTTTTCTCTTTTCCCTCTTTCGTTGCTTATCTTCTTCAATGTAAATCCTCTTCCATTACTGTTAATCATCTTTTGTGTTGATTCTAAACTTCTTCATCTCTGACGGCCCTAACTTCGCCGGTGGCCATCCGATCATTTTCGTCTTTCTCTTCTTTCTTCTTTCGTTTAAGCCTTTCTGTTTTCTCTTTCGTCGTCGTCTTCTCTTTCTTTCTTGGCTCCCCTTTCTCTTCGGCATTCGTCTTCTTCGGCCACCTCTTGGTGTTCTTGTTGCGGAGCTTCTCCCCTAGTGAACACAGCTCTCTTTGGGTTACGTTTTTGTGTGAGGATATTGGGTTCGTCGGTGGAATCGAAGGAACGACACCTTACCTTCGATCCTACCGGACTCCTGGTCGGGGGTTTCGCCATCCGTCTCGGGGTTCTTTTTTACCCTGGTTCCCGTCGTCTCCTCCCGTCATCATCGCCTATATATCTTTTGTGATGTCTCGGTTGGATCTCTTCATGCATTACCATCAAAGCACCCATCCTTTGTGCTGTCAGAATCGACATGCAGGCTAAAGAGCGGTAGTTGGCTTGGTGTTCTCCTTCCCCTTCGGCGGTCCTGACTCTCCCTCGTGTTGGGAATTGTTGCTCCACCTTTCTTGTGTGGTTTTCTTTGTATGCTTTTTGTGGTTTATTCTCTTTGGTTCTGTTTATTGCTTCTTTGTCCCCAGTTTCAATCTTTGTTTCATGTTTTTGTGTGATGTTTGTGTGCTTTGTTCTTATCTTCACCCCATTGTTCCTCAGGTGTCTTTGTTTGTTTGTTGTTATTTTGATTGAATGAATGAATGTCGACTTTACTATAAAAAAACAAGCCTATGTAAAGTTTAATTTACACAATTTGTGTGTCAAAATTTTTTCCTAATAGGACTTTAAATGTGACGAGACAAATCACGAGCTATTCGAGTCTGACTCGGTCAACACTCAACTCGATTGAATTCGACTCAAGCTCGAACTCAACTCGGCTTGTTCGACTCGAGTTCTTAACAAGCCGAGTCGAGTTTAGATTTATTGAAGCTCGTTAAAAGCTTCTCAAGCTCGAACTCTTAACGAACTGAGTCAAGCTCAACACTACTCAAGCTCGACTCGGCTCGTTTACACCCCTACTCATCACCTACAAACCCTCACTAGACTTTTGTGCATATCTATTCAATATATTTTTTTATTTAATCATATCTAATTTATTGGTTAATTAATTCAAATAAAATACTGTTGGGCCTTGAGGACGAACTTGCCAACCATTTTCACTCAAACCGGCAAAATTGGGGCAATATTGTTCCAAAAATATATATATTTTGAAATCTATAGCACTCCCCCATTTTATTTTCGAATTTATAGCACTTTCTACAATGTTTTTTTTGAAGGCATAAAGAAAGCAACTTGACATCATCAAAATTTAAAAAAAAGAAGGCACGAGGAAAACAACTCGAACTCATAAAAAAATCTAAGGGCCAGTTGCTTTCCTTCCTACCTCATGGGTTCAAAAAAATTCTTTAAGACTTGCCACCCATATATCACATGAAATAGTCGGTCTGCCATGCCATATCTCATGCAATTGGTTTTTAAATTTTTGAAAATGGATGAAGTCGGGCTGCAAGAACAAGCTTTTTTATTATTTTTTTAATATTTTTTATGAGGTAGGAAGGTAAGCAATTGGTCTTCAAAGATTTTATTATTATTTTTTTTTAAATCAGATTGAAAGTAATCTAACCTAAAAAACACGGTAGAAAATACTACATATTCGAAAATAATCTAAGGATTGCTATAGATTTGTAAAAAAAATGGACGCAATATCCAACCATTTTCACTCAAACCTCTTAAACTGCTTGAGATATGTAGTGTTTCGTACCAGAGCAATTCAATTTACTCCTTTGTCATTCTTCTCTGCGATTACTTGCTCTGTTTGCACTCTGTTTCAGACATATAGGTGTCCTAGGAATGTGGGAATTTTGGTGATGGGTGCTATTTCAAGGTACAAGACTTGCTTTGCATCTAGAGGGCCTCCCCTATTTATGACACCAATATCTTGCAGGGTCTTCTCTGCCCCATTACCCCTCTAGGCTCTAGGGTTTAGCTTAACACATCTTCATTCTCAGAAACAATGAATTTGTTCATAAATTTGAGAAGAAAAGGGTAAGTGTTTGAAATCCCAAATTAGTATTGGTATTAGCAGTGCAGAAGTAAAAAAGATGCTCTACTTACTAACTAGGACCAAAAGCTGGTCTCTCGAAAAAGAAACAAATGTGTGAATATGACAACACCCATTTGCCTTTCACCATCACATCCCAAAGTAGAGACAGAGAGGAAGATAAAGCAGAGTAGCAACATTTTAATCTTTCTCTATCAAATTACCATAATACACATTTTATACTTAATACTCGTAATCACAATTTTAATCAAATGAAGAATCATTGTTTGGGAAAACGAAAAGAGCTTTTCAAACGCATGCAATAGTATTCCGCATGGTCATGGATGTGGTCACTCCCATATTGGTTGCTATCCATTACATGCTTTTATCTGTTGACTTTGAATTATATGTACGAATTATAAGAACAATTTTATATGGCCTTAAAACAAAGCTCCGGAACGAGTTAAATCAGACCAATCTACCTTTTTTTTCTTATGCCTTTAATTTTATGTCTTGCTTTGTGATCAAAGTGCTCTCTTTTTTTCACTTTTCTTTTTAGTTTTCGTCTTTAATTGCCTAAGTGCTCCTGTTGTACCTTCCCAGCACTTGATTTTCAATGCCAACCCCCCTTAATTACCAACATTTTCTTTGCTTTTGCGGCTCTTGATGAAAGGAAAAAAAAACATGTTTTGTCAAATAGAGTTATGTCCTCAACGTCTCTAAAGTTCATTTGTGATTTAAGACCAAACATTTCTTTTTATGTTCTTTAAAGGCAACCGAATATGCTGTGTTTGCTTTTTCTTTTTCTTTGCAAGATTGATATTGAATTTGCTCAACCATGTAAAGTAGATTATCTCTATTCTCTACTAATTAAGCCTTTGATTACCCAATTTAATCATTCATAAAAGCATGCCCGATGAATATCATCAACCACTCAAATCAAAGCTTTGGAAATCAACACATTGCGGCAGCTATCTATGCCCTGTGAATGATCCGACAATATGGACCTCTCACGGCGCAGGTTCTGTTGTTGTAGCAAGGCAATGGTCCATGTCCTGAGCAACACTTCACTTGTTGAATTAATACTATCAAACTAATAGGGTGTGGTGAGATCAAATTATGATGGGGAACTTTCTAAGGATTCCAAATACCAAAACTGATGGTGTTTTGATCACATTAACCATGACAGGCCTGTTAGTTATGATCTCGAGGTCTCCACTTTGGGTTAGATGCAGAGACGGACTTAGAATTTCATGTAAGGAGGTGCGAACTATCAAGAAACTATATTAGAAATGTAGGGGTGTTGAATTAAATTATCAATAGAAAATACAAAATAAATATATAAAATATAATGAAATTTAAAATTTTTATGGGGTGCGGCTCTCACCCAATACTCTTTGTGTCCGTCCTGGTTAGATGGAGATCATGTGCATATAACTTCACTTTTTGGCACCCTAATACCAATGAACTACTTAAACCAATTGATATTCATGGGAAAACGGACTCGGGAATGACAAAATTTTACGAGATCTATCAGAGAACAAATATAAATTATATTTTCATGACTAACAACTCATGTTGCAAGCACTTGATCTTGGGTTTAAACCTGTGTTTGTAATCTAGTTGGATGGGAATAATAAAACTCATAATGAACTCCTTTCATAATGAGATTAAAGTGATTGTAATACAGCTAATTAAGTGTAAAGTTAGGGCTGTTAAACACAAAAAAAAAATATTGGTCATGTTTGAAAATTAGCGAATAGCGGATTACATTAGCTGATAGTTGATAGATGATTGTATTAGTTGATTTAACTAGCGAATTGTATTAGTTGATTGTATAAAAGTGTTTGGTAAAATAATCTGATAGCTGATAGATGTTAGATTATTTAAACAAGCAAAATGACGTATAAAGACATGATTATATTCAATACTTGTTTGAATAATTTATTAGTTATCATTATTTTGCATCTAATCAATATTAATTAGATCTATAAAATTATTTTTAATTTAACTTTTCTAAACATATAATTCAAATGATTTATATAATTATTTAATACAATTTAATTAATTAATAAATTTAAATACACATATAAATATGTGATAATAAAAAAATAAATAAGATTAGCTTATAAATAGGGTAAAAAAAATATTTAATTTAGGTTGTTTTCAAAATTAGCGGTTTCACCCTAATCCGCTCTTTCAATCCGCTATTCACTAAACAACAATATTAGCGGATTTGACTGATCAAACTTCTAATTATACTTCAAACCTCTAATTTTTGCCCAAAGTTCTCTTTACCAAACAAAACCATGGTATCTGTCCCAAGTTTGTAATTGTAATAAAATACAAGGTTAATGAGAAGACCTAACTGAAAGCAGAGAATGAAGAGAAAAAGAAAGCAGCACAGAGCCCAAGGTACAAGCAGCACTTCGTCTTCCCCAAGCAAAAGGAAAGAAAAAACTGGAGAATGCATATGCAGCAGCAGAATGCAAAGCTTTTCCATTGCCATTCCCATGCACTATTTCTAGTAAACACTTATTGGTCTTTGTTTTGGTGGATTTTCTCATCATTGCTATTTGCTATAGAATAAAGATGTTGTAGTGGAAGGGTACTACCCCCCAAACTCTCCCTCTTTTCAAACCTAATCATTCTCCCGGAAATTCTGTCTCCATGAATTTGGGCCATTTACTCCTCCAATTTTTGCATGCACAATCACCATGCAAATCTCTTTTAGGACCATACTTTTCTGGTTTATGCTCTTATAAATTGTTTGGCTCATTTTTCATATAAATTTAAACATACTAATAACTCGTAATATGTATTCAAATATATTTATGAAGTTAAAGTATGTTGATATTATCTGTTATTATGTGTTCAAATCTTTACTAGATTTTTGACCTTGGTATGAAACATAAGTCTGACACAGGCGGCCGACAACACCATAAAACTATGTTCTCTAGCTACCTAAAACAATAATGTGGGTATTCAATTGAGAAACTCGTAGTAAATAATGAATGTTCATAAGAGAGCCAAATTAAATAATTAAATTTATTTTAAACTCGTGCAACAAATTCAACAATGTGAGTAAGATATCCTCAATTTCCTTTCATTCTTAACGACTTCCCCCAGGCTTTCTCTAAAACAATTGCTAATAATCCAATACTACAAACAACAATAATTGTTTCAACTTTGAAGTTGTTTTGTGTTTGTATTTAAATTAAAAGCAGCTCTGCCTATCCCAGAAAAAATTTCATTTCTTTTTGTTCCTTACTTCCTTAATGAGATATTCACAAGATACCAATAATAAATGAGAAAACTGTCTGCGCTTTTACCAAAAATTTCAGCAGTTTTATCGACAGGAGTTGGTCCAAGTAGTGAATAAATTGATATTGTTCAAGTAGATTTCGAGATTAATGTCCCGTATGTGTATAAAATCTTTGATGGGAAACTGAAAGTTTCCACCGCCAGTGTATAAGATATTAATCACTATTTCTTTAGTTTGATGTCTACTGGGATTGAATTAAATCTAAAATATAATTTTTTTTTGGATAATTGTTGTATTTATTTATCCAAGACAAGAAAGACATACATCATACTAGACTTAGGACTTAGGCATCCATCCCATAGGGAATTCCCCAAGCCTCAAGTAAGTTCCTATTTACATCATCAATATGAACACATCTATGTTGAATCTTTACACTCAAAATCAACTGTACACAAGAAATTAAAGAATCTATCTCCCTATTTACTCCTTTGAAACGCCTTCGATTACGTTCCTCCCAAACACAATACACAAACGAGCCCCAGGCTAATTTCAACATGTAAACGAGTAAAGACTTTCCTTTCAAATGAGAACACAACCAGGCAAGTTCCTCCTCCCAGTCCACCATCCTATGCTGTATACCACACCTCTCAAGAACAGCATTCCAGACTCCACGCGAAAAAGAACATTCAGCAAATAAATGGTTTCTTGTTTCACAAGCCTCCCAACACAGCACACAGGACTCGTTCTGATCAGAAGGCAGAATCCCCATCCTCTTCAATCTATCCAGGGTTGGTAGCCTATCCAGTATGACCATCCAAGCTCGAATCGAGTGCTTTGGGACATGGCCTCCAAACCAAATCAATCTGTGCCACATTACTGCAGGTCGAACCTCACGAATCAAATCCCAGATAGCTTTGATCTTAGCAACTGATCCTGCAGCTAGGGAAGCAGAAAAAACAGGCTTAAGCTTCAACATCTTTCTCAAGTACCAGCTATGGTGAGGCTTTCCCTCAACATCCCACACCTCATTTCCTTTGAAAACATATTCCTTAACCCAGGCAACCCATAGGGAGCCCTCATCAGCTAGCATTTGTCTCAGCAGCACCACAAAACAAGATGTATTCCATTCATGCAGGTCCCGCATTCCCAAACCACCTTCATGTTTAGGTTTACAAATAGAACCCCAACTTATCCTGGCACCAGCAGCAGCAACATCTTTGCCTTTCCAGAAAAACCTCATGCAAATAGACTCAATCTTCTTAATAACACCCTTAGGGAGTACCACTTGTCTACACCAGTAGTTTACAACACTGAAAAGAACACTTCTAATCAATTGCATCCTACCAGCAAAGCTGAACAATCTACTTGACCAATGCCCCAATCTTGCTTTTATGCTCTCCAATAGACTATTACAGTCCTTTTCAGTAAGTTTCCTGGTAACTAAAGGGATGCCTAAGTACCTTACAGGTAAATGGCCTACCTTGAATCCAGTCAAACTACCCATTTCATTTTGTTGGTCAAGGGATATACCTGCAGTGAAAAGTTCAGACTTTGCAGCATTCAACCTAAGCCCAGAGTAGTCATAAAACTTTTCTAAAACACACTGAATACCAATTAGAGAGTCCAAATTCCCCTTACAGAATATAAGGAGATCATCTGCAAAACAGAGATGGGTAGGTCCAATTCTCTTGCATTTTGGATGGTACTGAAAAATCTTATTTGCTGCAGCAATGTCCAATAAATGTGAAAGCACATTCATAGATAAGACAAAAAGGTAAGGGGACAATGGGTCCCCTTGCCTCACTCCTCTTTTCCCTTCAAAGAACCCAACAAGACTCCCATTCAGAGTAATGGAGAACCTGCTACCAGTGTAACAAGCAAGAATCCACTTCCTAAACCTCTCAGGCAGATTAATAGCTTCCATAATTGTAGCCAAGAATTTCCAATTCAAAGAATCAAATGCCTTCTGCAAGTCAACCTTGAGGGCACACCTAGGTGAAATAACCTTCCTACCATACCCCTTCACCAGCTCTTGTGCAAGGAGAGTATTATCAGTAATACTTCTATCCTTGATAAAAGCATATTGGCTCTTAGTAATCAAAGGAGGCAATACAGATGTTAATCTGCCTACCAAAATCTTAGTAATGGCTTTATATATGACTGAGCAACAAGAGATTGGCCTTGTTCTTCCCCTGGGAGAAAAAAGCTTGCTTAATTTCCTCATCAGACACATCACGAATCAAGCCATCATGATCCTCATCCGGAATATTTACTTGTAGAATGCTCCTGAGATCATCAACAGAACAACCACCAACCCCCTGATCCACTTGACCAATTTGTCCAGTGAAAAATTGCTCAAATTCAGCAGCTATGCTCTCAAAAGTCTCCAATCTATTTCCCACCTCATCGTACAAGAAACTAATTGTACTCTTCTTTCTCTTCACAGCCACCATGTCATGAAAAAATTTAGTCCCTTGGTCCCCTTCAGTAAGCCACTGAACTTTAGCCTTCTGTTGATAAAAAAGCCTCTCAGCCTTCTCCAAATTATGAAGCTCCTCTTGAACTAAATTTTCATGTATCACACTTCCTTGATGCACAGGCCCTCGCAAATTCAGATCTTGAATGGCCTCCAATTGAGCTCTTTTATCCTTAACCCTCTTAGATATTTCAGAAAACTGACTCTGATTCATAGCCTTCAGATGCAGCTTAAGCCTTTTCAGTTTTGTAAAGAGAACTCTCATTGGATTGCCCTCTGCAGGCTCTCTCCATGAACCTTCCACCACCCTCCTAAAATTTGGATGTTCAGTCCAGAAGTTAAAGAATTTAAAAGGCTTTGGTCTCTGCACAGTGTCCTTAGCACATAGCCTAACCACAGCAAGACAATGATCTGAAACCCCTGGAGGGAGAAACTCAACTCCAGAGTTTGGAATCTCAACACACCAGTGATGGTTGACAAGGACTCTGTCAAGTTTCCTTGCAAGGAAGCCTTCCTCATGCTTGTTAGTCCAAGTAAAGATTGGGCCAGCAAAAGGGTGGTCCAACAACCCTATATTACTTAAGCACTCCTGGAACTCAATCATATCAGCAGAAGCATGAGGGTCTAACAATTCAAAATCTGAACTCTCCTCTGCAGTAAGAGTGACATTAAAGTCACCTCCAACCATCCATGGCAAACTACCAGTGAAAGAAGCAACAACATTAAGTTGATCCCACAACCTACGCCTCTGTACAGCATTATTACTACCATACACAGCAGAAATGAAAACAACCCTTCCATCCAGATGACCCTTCACAGTAAGGACTTGATCATCAGCATGAATCACAGTGAAGTCAGATCCTTTTTTGCATAAAATCCAAATTCTTCCCAGCTCCACATGTTGGTAATTATGAAAACATCGCCACTCAGAGCTATACTTACTGAACAACTGAAGAAAGTTCACCTCACGTACTCTAGTTTCAACCAAACAGACAACAGAGGCCTGCACACTACTCAATCTTTTGAAAACATTAATCTGCTTCAAAGGGTTATTGAAGCCCCTAACATTCCAAAAAGCTACAGTCATTTAATGAGTTTTAGATCCCCCTTGTGACCCCCTCAACTTCAGCTTGTCACCTTTCTTAGCTTTCATCTCATGAAGTAAGTTAGCTACTCCCATCGCAGCAAGTCTAGGTTTCCTAGGCTCATCCTCATTAGATATATCATTCAAAGCCTCAAATTTATTCTTCGAGCAACTAAGAGCAGATTTGTCCTTAGTTTTGGAAACAGGGCTCACCAGAGGAGGGAATTCATCATTTGTTATCACCACCCCTCACTAACGGCAGTCATAGTGGCACAAGGAACCCCAACCCCAACAACTAGCTCAACACTACCCCTAGACGCATCAGTGGCCACTGCCGAAGCAAGCTCAACACTAACTTGTCCAGTAGTAGTGGCCTCAGCCGAAGAAGAAGGTTCAACACTAGACTCCGCACTAGCTCCAGCAATATTCTCATTGCTAATATCAGAAGTTTTAACCAGACTTGCATTTGTATCAACATTAGCTAACACATCTACTTTCCTAACTCTCCATTCTTGGTTAGGAGCAGCATTAGCAGTGTGATCCAGTTTATCACAGGCAGTTGTAGCATGACTAAAAGTATGACAATTATTGCAGCATGCCGGCATCCAAGGAAAACGTACCTTGACATAGGCCAGTGACTTATCTGGAAGAACAACCGGGATAGTACGCGGCAACTTAGATCCAGCAGTGACCTCAACGCAGACCTTTGCGAATTCCAGTCGTTCACGCCCCGCCGTTATATTGTCCATGTACAGCGGTACACCCAGCGCACTCGCAATGTAACTCAATCCGCGACGAGAAAAGAGCTCCAGCGGCACATTGTACAGATGAGCCCATATCGGCATTTTGGTGAGATCAAAATCCAACCGCGTGAGATTCGGCTCCCATCGACGGAGGAGTAATGGCTTATGCTGAACATGCCATGGTCCTCCCTCAAGCACCCAGTCCCTTGCCGCAGAAGAAGCAAAGGAGAAGACGTACAAATTCGGCCCCGCGAGGCTCACCTTCATTAGGGTAGATTTCCCCCAAATTGACTCCAAGATCGAACGCATTACCCTGAAATTGGGAGCCGGCCCAAGAAATTGACCGACGAGAGAGTTCTTCCAATCAGCAATTCCTTCCTCAAATAACTCCGACGGCGGAGCAATTGCAAACGAACCCTCCGGAGTCACCGGCGGAGGAAAATATTCTAACGCCAAATCCCCACCCGTTCCAAAGAGCTTGCGCCAATCAGTTGTAGCCATAGCACAGCGTCCACACAGCAAGATCAAGCGAAATTCCTCAACACACGAGAAGAAATCAGCAAGAGAAAGCAAGGAAAACGATGAAGAAATGAGGATTTTCGCAGGCGGTTAGACCCGCTAACGTGCACCTGGAGAGAAAAATCTCATTTTAAAAAAATTAAAATATAATTTTTAATTTAAATAATTTAACAAATATTAAATAATGAATTTAATTTTTAGATTGAATGAAGTTTAGCTCTTTTTTACTATACAAATTTAAGGGTAATTGTTTCACGGGAGGTGGGAACAAAAAAATTTCACAATCGTCTCAGTGTTAGGGTTTAGGGGTTTTATTTAGGGTTTAATGTTTAGGAGTTTAAGTGTAGGAGTTTTAAATCTAAGGGGTATGGTTAAAATTTAGGGTATTAGTTAAAATTTAGAGTTTATATGTTGAAACATAAATCCCTAATCATATTACCCTAAACCTTAACCTTAACATCTAAACCCTAAATTCTAACCATACATCATAAATTCTAAACTCATGCACTCATACCCCATAAACACTAAACCCTAAATACAGTCATTAAACCTTAAAATTTAAGGCACTTGTGGAAACTTTTTGTTTCCACTACCAGTGCATGAGATATTTTCTCTAAATTTAATGAGATTAAAATGCATCTAGAAATTTGTTTTTGGTCAATAAAAAAATATTAAAATGATACCAACAATCATTTGGTCTAGCAAAATGAGGTGATAAGTCTATAAATAAAGTCAAAAAATTGAATTATGAAATTGTAAATGAAAAAATTAAGTTCGAAGAGTTGCCACTATAATAGACTCCTACAAAACACGATATGCATTAATCGGTTAATGTATCGATATCTATGGATAAAAAAGTACCAGAAAGATGGATGCATTTAATGCTGCAATTAAAGAGAAAAGCTAAGCAAATATTCTCCCAGTTAAAAAAAAAAAAGCCTTTTATTCAGACAATCGGATATAATTTTAAAGTATGTTTTTTTTAATAATTTAGAGATGATTATAAGCTAAAATTTATTTATATATATATTTAATTTTTTGATGAGACGTATATTTTGTAGACAAAGTGATTTAAACTCGTATTTTTTAAGATAAACATCATCCTTTTTTCCATTAAAACACTTGTTGGGTTCATAAAGTATATTATTTTTTAATGGCCCTTCACTCATCATTTGCATAATATCAACTTTGGCCCAAGTTATTCCATATCAAAATTTTTATTTCTAAAAAATATATTTAAATTTTATATATAACATAAACCCTAAATCTTAACTCTAATCTTTAAATTTTAAATTTCTATATTTAAATCCCTAAATCTTATACCTTAATTTGAGTCTCTAAATTTAGTAATTTAGAAATTAGTGTATTGGATATAAAATTCAAAAAGTTATTCACAAATTTAAACTCATGGACCATGAGAACAACTTCCATATAATATAAATACCTTGTAAAGCATGCTCTCAAATTCTAGTACTTATTATCTCTTTGTTTAATTAGCCATTGATATTCACAACTACAATAAACCAAATATTAATATTTTCTAAAAACAAAACAAGATGAAAATGGGATTATTTTTATTTAGTCTCAATTTTCTCAATTATCTAAATAAGTAAACAAACAAATGAAAAATGGGTGTAGTTGTATTTTAATTTATCAGTGACCCACCTCCCACTTCTTTTTTTATCTAAAAGCAAAAGTTAAAGCGAAAAATAAAAGATCGTCTTCTACTGTGTTTGTCAGCATCAATAGTTCTGAAATTTTAATTTTTGAAGAAAAAAAAAATAGTTCTGATAGCTCGACCTGGAATTGGACATTGATTTGCCAAAATAAATTCCATAGGGCCACACATCTGTTTAGTCAATTCTTTTCATCACAAAGCAAAATTAATGCTACATTTTTAACGTTTATTTGAAAAAAAATCAAATTATATGTTTTTCTATATTTTAGACGTTTAAAGTTTCATTTTATTCTCATTCTCAAATTTTCAGTTATATTTTTCTGATTTCTCAAAAAATAAAATCAAGTTTTCCAATATTTTCTTTCTTTTTCTATCAGTTTCCAAATAAGATTGAGAAAAGAAAAAAAGAGTTGCCAAGCATTCTCCGATCATACTTCAGGTGGAGCTCTAACGAATCATCGACGAAAAAAAAAAAGAAATTAAGAATAAAAAACTAAAGAGAAAACAAAAGTCAAATAAATTTATTTTTATTTAAACCAAAATGAATGTATTCAATGTACTGAGCCTAAAACTGATTACAAACAATATTTATAGCCCATCATAATAGGCCCATGTAACTGCCTAAGTCCAGCTAGAATAATAGAATTACCAATAGAATTCAACAGACTAACTAACACTCTAACATTTCTCTGATTTTCTTTTTTTTTGACCACCTTGCATAGTTTTTTCAAAAGAAATGACTCCAAATCTTTGACACATGAAACTGAATACGGCTGTGGAAGAGGTTTAGTAAGTATGTCTGCACATTGTTCTGAACTAGGCACATAATAACTACAAGCTGCCCAACTAGAACTTTTTCTCAAACAAAGTATAGATCAATTTTAGCATCCTTTATTTTCGCATGATGTGTAGAAATTGCAGCCACTGAAACAACAGAGGTGTTATCACACCAAACAACAAGTTTACTATCGATAAAAATTTCAAGTTCTGTCAGAAGTTGCTAAACTAAAATAAGCTCTGACACAGAATTTGCTAAACTTTTGTATTCAGCTTCACAAGTAGAACGAGAAACAACACTTTACTTCTTGGAGCACCATGCAATGAGATTACCTCCAATGTAAATACAATATCCTCTTATGGACCTTCTATCTTCAACAGAGGCTGTCCAGTCTGAGCCACTATAACACACAAGAGAGAATATGTCTCATGGTGTAAAGAACATACCATATGTTAGAGTACCCTTAAAATATCTTCAGATCTTTTTTACAACTTTCCAATGGACCTCACTAGGACTATTTATAAATTGACTTACTTTGTTTACTGCATAAAATATATCTGGTCGAGTAGCACAAACATATTGGAGCCCTTCTACTAGACTCATGTAGAGATGAATGTCAGGAAAAAGAGAACTCATATCTGAAGTGAGAGGAAGGGAGACAACCATGGGAGTGCTGGGAGTAGAAGAGTAAAGCATATCAAATCATTGCAGAATATCAAGATTATACTTTAGTTGATTAAGAAATAACCCATTGTTGCACTATTGAATCTCCATGCCCAAGAAAAAAAATCAAATCTCTAAGATCTTTAAGAGAGAACTCATAATGAAGCTGCTGCACAATCTGGCCAATCTTAATAGGGTCACCCCAGTGATCACAATATCATCGACATACATCATGAGAAAAATATAGAATTGATCTGATTTCTTGATAAACAATGAAGAATCTGCCTTTGACTCTACAAACCTCAGCTTTGTAGCAAGACATGTCTTCAATGTATCAAACCAAGCTCGAAGAGCTTGTCGAAGGCCATACAAAGCCTTATTTAAATGACAGACAATGTCTTGACCATCAGGCCCTTTCTTCTCAAAATCTAGAGGTTGTCTCATGTAGATATCTCCAGTCAAATTCTCATTTAGAAACGCATTATTAATAGCAACATGTCAAATTGTCCAGTGCTTCATAACAACATCTGCCAGGACTGTCCTAATAGTAGTGACCCTCACAACTTAGACTAAATGTCTCTTTAATGTCACAGCTAATTAGCTGGGAGTAGCTATTTGCTACGAGTCGAGCTTTAAACCTCTCTACAGATCCACCAGGTTTCCTCTTGACTTTGAACAACCATTTACATCCAATTAGTTGTCTAAAGGGTGGTAAGGGTTTTAATTCCCAGGTTTAATTTTTGACAAGTGCATTGAACTCATGTTGAACAGCTGCTCTCCAATCAGAGTGTTGTAGAGCTTTATGAATGGTATTAGGTTCCTAAATTTCTGACTCCACAAGGAAAGTCTTAGGCTTGAATTTTAGAAACAAATCTAGAAAGAGATGAAAGTGGAAGTGAAGAAATATGTGGTGAAGGTGACGATGGAAAAGAATGGACAGTGGGTGATGGTGGAGATGTATGTGGAGAAGAAGATGGTTTCACAGTTGGTGACAGTTGAGGTGGAGATGTATGTGGTGAAGGAAACGGTGTCATAATAGGTGACAATTGAGATGAAGATGTATGTGGTGCAAGAGATGATGTCACAATGGGTGACAAATGAGATGGAGATGTATGTGGTGAAGGAGATGATGCCACAATGGGTGACAATTGAGATGAAGATGTATGTGGTGCAGGAGATGGTGTCACAACACTGCCACGACAATAGAGAAAAACAAAGAAACATTGATGTTTTGCCCTAGAGGTGCCTGAAAAAGGCTCTAAGAAGAATCATGTGTGAGGACACTCCGCTACTATCAAAGTCCATGAATCTGAAAATTTTGAAGTGACAAACAAATTAGCATGAGTGAATGAAAGTCTTCACAGGATGACTCTACTCCATGGGTTCAGGATTTTGTAGTTTGCTCCTATCTTAATTTCAGACCTAGAAGAGTAGTTGTGATGAGCTGAAGCTCTCATTGCCATGATTAAATAATTGTGCTTAATTGTGCTGTCTCGGCAGCAACCTTATACATCATGACAATATCTTTGTTTATCTAGTTATTCTTCGTATTCAGCATGTACACAGTTTTGCAC
The DNA here is from genome assembly GCA_030270665.1 of Hibiscus trionum. NCBI lineage: Eukaryota > Viridiplantae > Streptophyta > Magnoliopsida > Malvales > Malvaceae > Hibiscus > Hibiscus trionum. The sequence goes on along the minus strand of BSYR01000006.1, from coordinate 23,089,132 downwards.
ACACTACACTGGCATTATAGATTAAGTTTGAGTTATCACTAATCTAATGTAGGCGCCACGACCTTGAGGTGCGGAATCAAGTCAAAAACAAGTTTTTCTTTCTGATTAGTATAATGGCAAGTATAGTTAGGATTGCGTTGCTTGAGGACAAGCAACAGTTCGAGTTTGGAAGTGTGTAAAGTGTATATTAGTCCTATATTTTGTACACATTCCATCTCATTTTATTGTTGTTTTCAAGTGCATTTTAGACATAATTAGGTCATGCATTGCATAAACAAAGTATTCTTTATTCTGCCATGATTTTATTGAATATTTGTTATTTAGTAGAATAAAGATGATGTTTTAGTGTATATTTAGTTTTACAGGACTAGAAGCTGACATGAGGAGGATAGACCAGAGGAGAAGATACTGAGGTAGCATACGAGGGTAGCAAAGTGCCGCCCAGTGTCACCCAGTGCTGCCCAGAGCAACAAACTAGAGAGTTGGAGAATTGGAGTGCGATCGACAGAGCAAAAAATCCTGATTCTAACGATACTGATCACGCAATTTTCTAACGCTTGGAGCAGCAGACAGAGCCGCCAGAGAAGAAGAACGAGCTTACTTGTAGAATAAGGCAATGAGAAAAGAAGTTCATATTTAACTCAAAGAAGTCAGATTTTAAAGTTGCATTTAATGCAAAAGCCTTTTGAGGACTTTTACTCCAAGAATGACTTATACTAGATCTTTGCCTATATAAACCCCATGTATTTAGCAAATCAAGATAAACAATCTTAGGTTTTCTTAGGGCATAGCTAGGGTTTTCTGTCTCCATCATGTTCTAAACTTCTCTTGGGTTTGGGGTTATGTTGTAAATTAGTTGAGAGAACATTTGTTTAGGTTTCAAGTTTGCTTTCAATAAAATATTCCAAGTTTCTTTAAATCATGTTCTTCAATTAGTTCCAAAAGTCCAGTTGAAGAAATCCATTTGTCGGGCACGAGAGTGTCAAACTCACGGAAAAATTAAGTTTGGTCTCATCATGTCGAGGTGTTGACTAATTCGGCTTAGACATAAGTTAGAAATTCAACGGTTAAAAGGAGTAACCAAACGTCGACTACACGTGTTAGGTTTATGCTGAGATTGCTATGTATTGCCTACATCACGTGGTGACAGAATCCTTGCCTAGACATAGGAATGATCACTTTAAAATTACTCTGTCGAACTTGGAGTATCTGCCAGACTTGCAGCTAGGACTTCTCTCCATTCCACCTGCCAAGACAGCAAAATTTGCAAGAGTAGAGATCCGCTGCGGCAGCGAAAGGGTCGTTGCCTCAATCCGCCATTACCTGCCGAGGCAGCATATCGTGGCAACGCAAAACAAATTTTCCTATTCAACGTAGTTTCACACTAAGCAGCAACATAACCCTGCCCTCTCTATCAACCTGATCACTTACTTAATTACTTGTTTTTTTTGTTTACTCTTCTTCTCAACAATCACTTTACTTGTGCATTTACTTTATCTGTGCATGAACAACAATTCGAACCAAGCTGTCCAATCCCTATGAAAACGATATCTTACATACTATAACTTGATAAGAGTGTGCACTTGCGCTCCTAAATAGAGTACACCCAAACGCTCTACAAAAATATTACATTATTGCAAAACAGTAACTAAAGTGGCAGAGGCAGGATGCCCTAACCTAGTGTGCCAAACATCAAAAGAAACTTTATTAGCATAAGCAAAGTTACAAGAAGGAGAAAATTGATCAGTATAGGTAGAAGCAATATTATCTCTATTACTAAGAGATTCTTTATTAACAGAAGCTCCAGTAGGAATATCTAATTTTTATAAACCTTTATGTTCAGTTCCAGTAAGTAAAATTTCTTGGGTGTATAAGTCTTGCACTTGAGAGAAAGTGAGATAGAACTCAAGCAAAACTTTGTTGTCTTGTATAAACTTAGAGACAATAAGAAGATTTTTAGTTATACCAGGAGCAAATAATAAATTCTTCAAACGTAAAGACCTATTATTACTAAGAATAGCAGATTGACCAACCTATTTAATAGGTAAACATTAACCATTACCAACTTGAATGTTACCTATACCATGGCTCAGATCTCCAATGTTCAAATTGCTGAGATCATTGGTGAGATAATTTGTTGCACCAGAATCTGAATACCAAGAATTATCCCTAGCAATTTCTAGTGTTGCAATCATCGCTTGAGGTTGAGTTGAAGGAGGGAGAGCCTGTTTGGGCTTAGAAACAGGATTAGATACATAATAAATATGTTGATATAGAAAATAAGAAGGATGAGACCCTGTAAAATACAAATACACAGAGGACTGAGGAAAATGAAAAAAAGAGTATGTGAAACTTGTTAAGGAGTAACAATAAAAGAATGACTCATCACTTGATGTTTGACTTGAGGAACAAACAGAGAATAAATTGGTGAAGGAGAACCCATAGGAGGTGAAGCATAGTAAACAATATTATAAGAAGGTTGAACACTACTCCCAGGGCTGGTGTATGAACAAGTGTTAGCCTGAGAATCATGAGGATGAGGATTACCAAAACCTGCTAAAACTATCTTGTCCTGAACGAGAGGCTTCATTCTTGAAACTTGTATCAAAACAAGAGTAGTACTCCTCAACAATATGTCATATATGATTGCACGATTGACATTGTGGCCTTGGAGAGGAGTATCTACCCCTTTCCCTTACCTCTACTGTTGTAACTACCATTGTTATAAGCATTCTGAGTATCAAACTCAAACTCAGACTCAACTGTATTAATCTCACTAGAACCAATAACATTAGAATGTTGTTGAATAACAACATGTGCTGAAGCATTAACATGTCCTAACAGAGCTTGTTGTCTTACTTCAGCATCAAGAAGTATAGTCCTAACAGCTTGAACGTCAACATGTGTAGGACTGACAGTAATAAAAGTGATCACTGACTCAATCAAGTGGTAAGCCATTAAGAATGGTAGTGACATGCTCATGAGATGATGTAACTTATTCACAACTGGCTAAACTATCACATATGTTTTTAACTTTCAACAAAAAATCCTTCATAACTAAGTCACTTTTTTTTAGAGAGGAGAAGCCTCATATAGGACATTAATCTAGAAGTGGTTTTTTCACTATATAGTCCATGTAGAGTGGTCCAGATAGCAACAAAAATATTATGACCAATTAGATTAGGCAAAACATCCTCACTAACAGTGGACAAAAGCCATGATGCTAAAGCACCATCCTATTTCCCATAAAGTTCATAATGGAGATTAAGAGTAACAATCTCGTCTTTTCGAATATATTGAGGAGGTCATGTCACATTAGAATCTATATATTTTTACAGTCTGTGAGCTTTAATAGTCAATAGAATTTGTTGTTGCCACAAAAGATAATTGCTATAATCTAGAGTAACATTAATTTTTTTCGTTGAAAATAATCTATTATTATTAGTCAGACTCTGAGGGTTCTGAGCAGATCCAGCTAGAAGAGTCTTATTGGATTGTGTTTCAACCTCATGAGTATTTTTAGGATTAACCATCAGGAAAACACAAGAGAAACAACACAGATCGAAACAAGCAGATGATACAGAAGATAACAAGACAAGTAGATGAATCAAGTAGCGAATAAAAGCAGATTACCCCTAGCACCTAATTCACAGTCACTATTTACTAGAAATAGCATGAATCGGGAGAAACACAAGAAAAATAAAATACAAATCGAAGTCGAAAAGATAATGCAAACACACAAGCAGCAGAGAATCAAAGTAATCAAGCAGGAGATGCAAAGAGGCAACCAGACACGAGCAGGTACTAAAAAATAACAGAGAAATGCAGATAGAAAGGATGACAAATTTATCGAGGACGACGAGAAAAACAATGACACCAGAGATGATGGCTCTGATACCATGTCAACATTCTCCGATCATACTTCAAGTGGAGCTCTGATAAATCATCGACGAAAAGAAAAAAAGAATGAAAAATTGGGAATAAGAAACTGAAGAGAAAATAAAAGCCAAACAAATTTATTTTTTATCAAACCAAAATAAATGTATTCAACGTACTGAGCCCAAAACTGATTACAAACAGTATTTATAGCCCATCATAATAGGCTCATGTAACTGCCTAAGTCCAGCTATCAGTCCAGCTGGATAACAAAATTACTAACAGAATTCAACAGACTAACTAATACTCTAACAAGAGTGAGAAAAATGAAATATAAAAATGTTCGACATTCACTTTAACAAAAAAAATACTTAAGATGCCTAAAATAAAGTTATATAGAATTTATACATTTGTTTTTAGAGATAATCGTTTGTAATACTATCTTTTGTTATTATTATTATATTAACAGGTATTGTCTTTATTTGTTATCATGGACTGTGCAACAAAAAGTACACGCATTGATTCATTATGCTAAAGTTTTGATATGGCACATAAGGTTGATATTTAAAACTACCAAAAAAGGAGAAAGATGCAGGCAATGCAAAGACAACTCGGGGGTTGATTTTCTTTTTCTTTTTGAATGTTCTCAAATTAATATCCCGAGTGATATCTTGTTCATGTGTGTTGAATCAAATTATTCGTAATTAAGATGATAAATTACATGATTATATGGGTAAATGTGCATGTAATTATTTATATCTAATCACGAATAGAAATTATATACTGTTTTTGTGTTTCTATGTATTATGCATGTCCCAATATTAAAAAAATTAGGTTTAAAATTTATGATTGGAGTTTAAAATTAGAGTTTAAGTTTAAATTTAGAGTGTATAATTTAATTTTTAAATTTAAGATTTAGAGTTAGAAGAGTTTAATTTTTTAGAGTAGGAGAATATATAGAAACAGATAAAAATTATATGCCTCTTTTTAGTGCTCATACTTATGCCCCAACACTATAAAATTAAATTTCAAGCCCTAACCCTAAATTCTAAATCCTAAACCCTACACTATATACCCTAAAAAATACACATACCCTAAATTTCTTAAACTCTAATCATAATTTTGAGCGTAAGAACATAAGTAGAGACAAAAAATTCCCATCCCATAAAAACACCAAAAAGACAGAAAATTTTGTTTTGTAACCACTGCTAATAAAAAGCAAATTAATAATTTATACCATTATTTTCTTATCGTATTATAAAATTAATCGGATAGCTTAATAGTAATTATAAAACCCTAATTACTGTATATTTTACATTAGAACAAAGTTTAAGCTAATCCGTTTACTAAATTTAAACCGAAATCAGAAAAACAATGGTAGGGCCAGCAAAAGAAGCAGTACAGTGATAGGTGAGCAGAGATCAGACAGGATTGTGTTCTTTTCCAGGCAGTGATAAAAAAAATCTATTGCTCTTACTTCCTCTAACGCTACTACTGCTTCAACAATTAAAGCCAGCACTGTACATGAGTGCTTCTTGCCTTCAATTTTTACCCACCATTGCTCTATTAATGTGCTTCACCTGTATTTTACATCCTTAAATTTTTACATACATAATATCTCGAACTCAATATCTATTTAATAAGTATCAAGCTGCTTATCACATGTACCAATCATCGTTATTTGCTTTTGTTTTTATGCTTGAAGGAAAAAAATTAAGTTGGAAATTAAAGAGACAAAAGAATGAGAGAGAAGTTTTGTTTAAAACTGATGGACATTTAGAGGTTGGGGGTATCCAACAGGAACCGATCAGGCTTCCCTTGGCTGTAAGTAGATGAACTACAGAGACTGATATCTTGTCTTTTGGCTGCCACTAGGCACTAGTTTCAGGATAGAGATGGCAAATATACTTCTTCTTTTTTTGAAAAAATAAAATAAAAATGAATCTTGTGAAAATTTTAATGTGTTTTGGGGTCTTTAAAAGGAAAAGAGGAATACAAAAGGGAAATGAAAGAGCTGGGAGCGTAGGGTAAAAGCAAAAGAAGAGGTCTTTCTCATACACAGATCCCAATAGAATGCATGATGTATGCCCAGCATTAGCTTGCTGGAACTCTTTCTTTCTCTTTTGTTTAGTTTAAAGGAACTTGCTTTCTTCCTCTTTAGAAATGTTTTCAGTGAGATAAAAAAAAAAAGAAACATAGAAAGAGAGAGAGAGAGTCTCACCACTCATGCATGTAGAATAGATTCAGTAGCAGGAGCTTTGGATTTGTTTTAGATCAGTTCTTAGATTTTGTCCATTTACTCCTACTGCTACAAAACAAAAATCCCCAGTTTTTTTTTTCTTTTAAAAAAATGGAGTGAAGCAAGGAAATGGTTGTTTCTATGATTATGTTATTTGTTTCCCAATGATTGAGTTGCCCTTGCACTAAGAGGAACTCTTCAACTTGCCTAGAATCATTACTGTTTTTTTCTTCAAACCAGCAGCACAGTGAAGAAAATGAAGTCCATGAGTAATGATGATAACAATAACAACACAAACTGGTTAGGTTTCTCTCTCTCCCCAAACATGAAGATGGAGGTTAGCAATCAAGAAGCTCATCACTATACACAGTCTGCTTCACCTACGGTTGCTGCTGCTGCTGCTGCTGGGGCCGGGGTCGGTGCTGGTGCTGGGGTAACCACAGCAGTTCCATCAAGCTTTTTCCAATCTCCATCTCATCTTAATTATGGACTTTATTATGGAGCTGAAGGAGAAAACGGTGGCTTGTATTCTCACTTCCCTCTCATGCCACTCAAGTCTGATGGGTCTCTTTGTTTAATGGAAGCTCTTGGCAGGTCACAACAACCACAAGGTAAATTAGGTTCAAAATTCAGTACTTGTATATTATATTTGGGTTTTGTTTGATGTGTTTTTTGTTAAACTTCTGGCCTTTTCTGTGTTTGACTTTTGGTGTGAAGCAATGGTTCCTACTTCAACTCCAAAACTGGAAGATTTCTTTGGGGGTGCAACCATGGGGACCCATCACTATGAAAGCAGTGGCAGAGAAACTATGGCTCTAAGCTTGGACAGCATGTATTACCACCATCAAAATCCGGTTCAAGAACACAACCACCAGAATTGCTTAGATCACCTGCAACAGCCCTCCAGGCAGCAGCAGCTGCACCACCAACAGCAGCTTGAGGCCCAACAGTACCAATATTACTCGGGGTATAGGAACCAAGAAATGTTACTAGGACAGGAAGGTAAAGAAACCCAAGTTACAGACTGTAATCCCCAGGCCCCAACAATGGCAGATGATGTTGCTGCACCGGGCATGAAGCACTGGGTTTCAAGAAACTACTCCACTGAGCATGCTATGCATAAGAAGATAATTGGTTGCATGGGTGATAATGGAGCTGAATCTGGCTCTATCAGTGCAGTAGCATATGGAGATTTACAGTCATTGAGCTTGTCCATGAGCCCTGGCTCACAATCAAGCTGTGTTACTGGTTCACACCAAATCTCACCTGCAACTGACTATGCAGCCGCCATGGAAACCAAGAAAAGAGGGCCTGAGAAGGTAGATCAGAAGCAAATCGTCCATAGGAAATCCATTGATACTTTTGGTCAAAGAACCTCTCAATACAGAGGTGTCACAAGGTTAGTGTTTGTTTTCCTTTTATCTTTTTAATCCTGTTTTAAGATTCTTCTGTTTTGTATGCTTTCCTCAAAACTAGTTTGTCTTTAATCAATCTTTACGTTTTAACTAAAAAAGCTTCTCCTTTTTTAGAGACCAAAGTTTTTTATCTTAAAAAAATATTCATTTTTATTACCGTTCTTTGTTTTTGTTGTGTTTATGTCACTCAGACATAGATGGACGGGAAGATATGAAGCCCATCTATGGGACAACAGTTGCAAGAAGGAAGGGCAGAGCAGGAAAGGAAGACAAGGTTTGATTCCTGCAATAATATCTTCTATTTTTATATATTTATATATTTTTGTTCTTGATCTGATTTGTGGTTTTTTTTACTTGGGTTTTGGTTATGATGAAATGATGATTCACAGTCTACTTAGGTAAGCTCTTCTGAGATTTTTAATAATTATCAAAATATATTACGTTTGAACTTTAAATCTTTCATGTGCTGAATAGCAAGTGATTCCAAAACCTTGATTTTTAGGGGGTTATGACATGGAAGAGAAAGCTGCAAGAGCTTATGATCTAGCTGCACTCAAGTATTGGGGACCCTCCACTCACATCAATTTCCCGGTGATTATCTAATTCTCATTGCATTTTTCAAATCTAATTGCTCCTTTCTTGGGAACTTTTTCAGTTTCCTTTTTATGGTACTGAAATGATAATTATTCCTGCTAGTTGGAGAATTACCAAAAAGAACTTGAAGAAATGAAGAACATGACAAGACAGGAGTATGTTGCACACTTGAGAAGGTACAATCTTTGCCCCTTTGCAGTGGATTCTCATTTCTCATGATGAATTTATCAAATGTTGATTATTAAACCGTGCAGGAAGAGCAGTGGATTCTCAAGGGGAGCTTCAATGTACAGAGGAGTGACAAGGTCTTCTAATCAGACTTCAATTATATGATAGTTTAACTGTAAAAATCTCATCATTTTTCTCATTACTTTTTTATACATATATAAATTTTAAGCAGACATCATCAACATGGAAGATGGCAAGCTCGGATAGGAAGAGTTGCAGGGAACAAAGACCTTTATCTTGGAACATTTAGTGAGTTTTCTTGGGTATTTTTATTTAATCATGTGTGTTTTTATTGACTCAGGAAAGGCTAATCTTTGAGCTCTTTCGGCTCTTTTTTAAGCCACTAGTCATGCTTTCAAAAGAAAAATACAAACAAAAAAGCAAAGTGAAAAGGATACAACAGCTCCCGTAAGGCTGTTTGTCTATAAACATGCAGAAAAAAGGAATGTGAATGTAATTCAAGAATGATGATTTACTTTGTCTAATTTCAGGCACTCAAGAGGAAGCAGCCGAGGCTTATGACATAGCTGCCATCAAGTTCCGTGGGGTGAACGCAGTGACTAACTTCGACATCACACGGTACGATGTCGAAAGAATCATGGCTAGCAACACCCTTCTTGCTGGAGAACTTGCTAGGCGAAACAAAGATATCGGTCCCGGTAATGAGACCATCAACCAAAACCTTTTAACTGATAACATCAATGGTGAAACCAATAACATATCACTGGAGAACAATGGTGTTCAACAGAACTGGAAAATGGCCCTTTATCAGTCATCTGGTCAGCAACTTGAGATGAAGCAGCCGAATATTATTGAGAACTATAAGAATACTCAGGCTTTCTCATTGGCACCAGAAACCATGATTGGGGTTGTTGACAGCATCGGTTCAAGCCACAGAGAGGTGGATGAATCGAGCAAGATGGGGACTCACTTGTCCAATGCTTCTTCATTGGCGACTAGCTTGAACAGCTCAAGAGAAGGTAGTCCAGATAGAAACAGTTTACCAATGGCGTTTCCCATGCCTCCTCCGGCATCCAAGTTGTTCGCCAGTTCAGCAAACACTGTGAATTCTTGGATTCCTTCAGCTCAGCTGAGGCCTGCAATTTCCATGCCACAGATGCCAGTTTTTGCTGCATGGACAGATGCATAGATTAGACGTTTTGGGGTATAGTAGCTAAAAAAAAGTGTCCCTTTTTTGTTTTGTTTTTCGCATGGAATTAAAAAAATCAGGAAAAAAGTTTGAATTTTTTTCCTTTTATCATGAGATTTTCGCTGGTGAAGAAAATTGAGATGTTAATGGAGTGGTCTACGTTGGACCTGTAATGAAGAAGAACAGACTCATATCCTTTTGAACATCTCATATGAAGATCTCGGACATAAAAATTGACAAAGTGGAAAGCTTTAAAAGACAAAATGATTGAAGTCTATGAAATGATATTGGCAATATTCATAATTGGATTCACCTTTTGATTGGTCCTCTAAAGTACAGAAACAGCTCAGTATGTGTCCCAATAATGCAAAAGCTGGTCTTCCAACTTTGGGGCCTTTGACCACAATATCTCTGATCTCAAACTCCCTTTAGTGTTCTCCATATCCATAACAACATCATTGCCATTTCAGCTTTCTCCAAAGGCAAAACAAAAGAAAAGAGACATTCCTTCACATAATTCAAAGAAAAAGGAAAAGGCCCAAGTCTAGTGGATGGATTCCATCTTGTATGAGAAATGAAACTGCTTTTATGGTTTTATGATTCAAGAGGCTCATCATTATTTTGGAAATTTGTCTCATAGTTTGGTGGAAAGAGATGAGTTAGCACCACTTACTGTGAGGCTTAATGATGCAGAGAGGGGAGTATCAAAAGCCTTTCCATGTCCAACAGTGGAGGGTTTTTTTTTTTGTATGACCAGTCAATTAGGTTTTGATTGATCGATCATCATTTGTTTTTCACTCGTTTGGGTAATCATTACTTCTTCCCTTTCATGGCTTCATGCACATGTGCAGACTCAATGCTTTCATACCAAGATTACAACATGATGATCAAGTTTGACAGATTGCAAACAAACACAACCGATCCTATTGAGTGGTCTCAAATCAATGGTAAAAGATGATATTATTCTTCGAATATAATTTAAATTTGAGCAAAATAGTTTGTATGATGTGTGTGCCTTTCCAGATATTTAAGAGTAGAGAACAACCATTAATATTATAAATAAGCAAAGATATTCTCACTTATTGCCATCATATCCATAAGCAAATATTTACTTCATGGACAGAGTCAGGATACTGGATACTAGATCAGGGGATAAAGTACAAATAACAATAGACAAATAAACTAAAATTAAAGAGTCTAAACAGATAAATATCAATATATATTTTTAACAATAAAAAATAAGGGAGTGCAATGCCCCCTAAGACTAGACATAGCTTCGTCCCTGATTGTTTTTTTTTTTTAATCCAGGATTCTCCTCTTTGATTGTTTACGGACTCCATAAGAATTTGTCTTTGTATTCGAACCTAAAATATTTTTTAACCACTCTAGGTAACATTCTGGGTTTCATTTTTCCAGCATTTAGTTTGATTAATCTAGTGGATTTCTACATTGTACATATAATCAGCAGTGATGTTTTGTTAATTAAACAACTTGACAGCATGAAACATGGAGAATAAAAGAGTTGAAAACACTTGATCATGTTGTTTTATAAGTTGGCAGAGATTGTGTAATCCCATAGTAGATTCTTTGTTTTTATTGCTAAAAAACATACTTTTCCAAATATTAAGCGCACTTTCTACATAAGACAATTAAGCCTGTCTTGATAACCGAAAGTGGGATTTGAGAAGATTGATTTTGAATTCTAACACTCTTTGTTTATATTACACCTGCTCTTAATATCATTGATTAGTACCGTTTAATTTCATTTTTCTCTTCTTAAAATGTGATTTCTTTGCAATCGCCCATGCCATTATCTGCTTCAAACAATAATTTTCTGGTTCCTTTGCAAATATTTAAAGTTGAAAACAAACAAATTTCAAAACAGTTTGGCTACCAAATATAGCAGGGAATGTCAACACCTTTCATTTTTATCACAACGTCAGGCATGATCTGAATGGTCTTTTTTTTATTAAAATTGGATTTTGATTACTAATGGTTTCTTATTAAGAAAATTCTGTCACGCTCGACGAGCACCGATGAGCACCATTAACGACGAGCACTGATGAACACCATTAGTTTAATTTATAAAGATTAAAAATTTAAAGATTCGTTGTATAATTATAAATTATTTAAAATATATTATTTTATTTTTAAAATAAAAATTGAGAATTTATTCATTTGAAATTAAAGTTGAAGCCGTCGACGTCGCTAGTGCCTCCTATTGTCGCCATCGTTACCTCCTTCATAGCCATTGTTCCCCACCGATGAACATCACTTAGAATCCTTTATATTGCTTATTCTTGATGTTACCGAATTCTTGTTATAGAAGTGAGAACGATATAATGGTGCCCCCTATTCCAACAGCTTGAGAATTTACTCATGGAGTAATTGTTGTAATAATTACATTTTAGCAGTGAATAGCTGACGTTTTTTTGTTTCTATGAAGCACAATCTTCGATCTTCAATCGTGTTGTTTATCGGTGGAGAATGACGATCATGTAAGAGGCAACAAGGGCGGCGGCTTAAATTTTAAATGAGCAAAAGTTAAGGTTTTGTAATTTAATGATAGATAAATATTTTGATTTATGTTTAAAAGAAAATAATATATTTTAATTAATTTATCTTTTAATTTTTAAATAATTTATAATTATACGGTGAGTTATTTAGATTTTTAATCTTTATAAATTGAATTAATGGTGTTCGTCGTTAGTGGTGCTCACCGGTGCTCGTCGAACGTGGCACACTCATTTTTTTTATTAATGATAGCTTTCCAAAAGAATATATATTTCAATAATTTGTAAATAATTATAAGTTTACAAACTAATAGTGTTTCACTCAGTCAAAATTGAATCTTAGCTGAATTAGTCGAGTGACAAAAAATGTTCATCTTGATCTATCTTGTATGAGTTCTAATCTGAACATAAAATATAATTTTTTTTTTACTTAAATCATATAAACGACATTGTTAAGGAGCGACCTCGTACCCTAAACATGAATCATAAAACGAACATGCATATTACTAAAAAATCGAATCAAATTAGATCAAATATTCACTGTATGTAACGTAATTAAACTATTTTAATAAAAAACGGGAGTAGCATAGATTTCAAACCAAATAAAACGTGGGTTAAGAATCAAATCAAATGAAATAAATAGAAATGGGGCAGGCTAATCAAACCCAAATACCCAACCGAGTCAAGCTGCAAATTGCAATATACTGACTGGGCCTATTCTTTGATTGCTCTAAATTAAATATTTTTTCAAGCATTTGAGTCCCCTATGATTAGGTCAGTTTTTTTTTTGATCCAACCCTATGATTAGGTCAGTTTCTTCCTCGTTTTAAGGTCCACAAAATACACAACCGTGTCACAACAACGCCCATTGCTTTTGTTCCTATACATTTTCAAACCCCAATCATTTCTGTGTTAAAGCTTAATTATGTAGAAAAACAAGCCTATAATCTCGAACAATAATGCATTTGCTTTATATATAATTTAAAGGTGGATCGAAGTAATTAATAAGTAGTAATCAAGTATATTACACTTTTAACTAGAAAATTTAAATTCAAATCTTTTGAATAATATTTTTAAAAAGAAATCTCGAAGTTCAGATATAAATAAACATAGGAGATAAAAAAAATTAAAAGCTTTAAATGGAACAAGTGTTGGTTTTAGAATTTCATAGACATGGTTGAAAGAAGAAATTAGGGGGTTGTTTTTTGTGTCCGAGTTTGATATGCAAATCACTGTCGAAATTAAAACAAACCCATCGTCCAGCTTGATTGATAAAGAAGAAAGAACAGCATAACCCGACCAAGGTCCAATTAAGGAAAAAAGAAGAAGGGCAAAGGGTGTTGATTTTGAAAGCTTGCAATCAACGGGAGCTTGAACTGAACATGAGTTGTCTTGCTGTCCCGCCAATGTTCTTATTCTGTCTTGGGGGCCCATTCTATCACGGTTGGGCTTTCCCCACGGGGTGAAGTTGACACCAATAGAGACCACAACAACATTTATCGGCTCACACCAAATCAGATACCTTGCAAATTGTAATCATTTTTTTTCCATGACTAGTACAAGTTGATATGGTATTCTTTTTTTTTCAATTTGTTCAAAAAAAAAAGATATGGTATTTTTTTCAAGTGGTTTCTTAGGAGATTTCGAATTCGAGTAGTTTATCAGCACAATATGTATGCATTTGAGCTAAGAGTAAAAAACAGATACTACCTCATAATTACACCGGTGTGGTAAAAAAATTGCATTAATTTTCTATAATCAGAATTTTAGTTTTTAACATTCATTTTATAAGGATCAAGTCTTGATTGATAAAAATCAAAATAAAAGTATAAATTAAATTTTTTTATAATATGCATGTTCATCTTACAGTCCATGTTCGAGGTGCGTGATTGTCCCTCCCAACAATGTCGTCTTTAAGGTTTGAACTCATATCCTCTCTTTGGGAGTGCTGTGAATTATTTTACATGTTAATCATAATATTTGAATTTTAAGGATATAGTGAACCAATTACAGAATCGAAATTATCTACTGAATATTAATTCAAATGGTACCAGTGCTGTTATATTATTATTAATTAAGACTGTGATTTTGAAAGTGGTTAATTGCACTTTAGCTCTCCATTACGTCCTTAATAAATATTTAAAAATAAAAAGTAAACACTATTAAAAAAAGTAAATAAATATAAAACACAACGGTTTCTTAATACGATTTGTATAATTAAAAACCTCTAGTGCTGTAATAACTCTATTTTTAAATCACTAATAGTCTACTAAACGGTACTGCGAATATATATATATATATATATTTGAAAATATAAAAAATATATATAATTAAACTTAATCGGAATTCCACAGCAAACCTCTAGTGCTGTAATAACTCTTTTTTTACATCACTAATAGTCTACTAAACGGTTCTAGGAATTCCACAGCATTTATTTAACCCGATGGTGCTCACCTACCAAATAATGCAATGTCCTAAGTACCAAAAATATAATGTTTTTTTTTTGTTTGCATATATCATAATTTGAAAACTAATATAGCATTGTGAATTAAAATGGTATGTCAATTGTCACGTCCAAGTGTGCACCTCTTCCTCTTTATTTCTCTTTCAAACAAATTCACCATATATTTATTTGTCCTTGTAAGCTCCTACAAAGTTAAGGATTGAAGGTGACAAGAGTTTGGTTTTGCTACCAAACTAAACAAGGGAAATATATTTTTATGTTGGGCTGTTTTGCTTAAAAGGAGTTTAGGAGAAGAAAAGGCCTCAAAAAAAGAAAAAATAATAAAGTATAAATGGGTCATTAGGGATCTTTCATTTTCATTCGGACAGGAGAAAAAACCTTTTCAAGAGTGCAGGAACCGAACCATCCAACAGTGTGTTGCTGTGTGGGCATTCACTTGGGTCCCTTGTGATTGTGAAGAGAAGGACCATTTAAGCCCAACTCAATTCTAGACCTTAAAAGCCATTAAAATCTTCTCAAACCCAAAGCTCCAATACTTTAAAGTTTTAAGACAAACCGTACAATAAGGGTACATTAATAGTTTAAGCAGAGCAACACGGCAGGAGTAACTTTGGGTCTTGGCTTGTTTTGTTCGTTTTCTATTGGTTGTGGGTGGGACAACCATGCGTGTGTGTGTGTGTAATAAACAACGGGAATAAATGGCGTAGCCCTAAGCTCCATTTGATGAGGACGTGGATTTAGTGTCTACACGACCTGAAAAGGTTTAACAAATGGGTGTAATAAACTATTAACGATGCAAATTTCAATGAAAGTAAAAAAAAAAAAAAAAGACCATTGGTTGCGAAGATCGAACTTAATCCTTCAGAATAGAACGAAGCCTGTGGCTAAATTCATGGTTTTAACTTGAAAACGATGCCAAGAAACTTCTTGCGTGACGCCTTTAACTTCTCCTTTGTGCTTTTCCCCCCGGTTTCTTCATGAAGCTGTTGCCTCTTGCTTCAAGCATTTGCAATTTGCACGATACAAAATTTTAGCTATGAAACTCTATTTTATTCTTTATGGTGAATTCAACTTTGTGGCAACCAAGGAGACTATAATTTTGACTAGTCATGCAATCAAAACAAACCATTTTTTATCTTAATTCAGTTATAAGGTAATATCTTAGTCCGTTTTAAATTTGAGAAATTTTACGTACACATACAAATTAAATTGTATGAACTCGAATCACTTAAAAATAACAACATCCGTTTCAAAACAAACAATTTTTAGATGTTGAAGTCATACGAAGATATGATATGATTCCCCTTTTCCCAAGCATGCGCTGTGGTCTTCACCAATGGAGCTTGGGTTTCATTAGCTGTAAGATCCAAGATAACAACTTTAAAATAATGAAAAGAGGTTTATTTTAATGGCAAGAAGTATGAACACAGAGAGAGAAAGTCATGACAGCTAAACGGGCACTCGAAGGAACCGTACAACAGTTGTTTTTCTTCTATTTGGTCTTGATTTCCATTTCCATAGTGAATCAATCATAAGCACAAATTTATTTGGTCCCACTTTAAATGGTTTATCCGGTGCTTAGTAACAAAAGAATGTGTCACATTAATCGCCACACGAGCTAATTTGGTGATGTCAATTCATGCTGTTTTTTTCTTCTTCAAAAAGTTTGTACATTTATTTCAATTTGAAGCTACTAAAAGAAATAGTAATTATCTGTATTAGCAGAATCAAGAAAATAATTACTCCACTATTGCTGTCACTGTACACGACTACTTAAACTCCATTGACCCAAAAAGGGTTGTTGACTATGAGTCAATGTGAGGAATGCAACACACAATTTTCCCATTTCTAAATGATGAATCTATTGTCAATTGACCACAAAAAAACTCATTTTCACCATCCAAACTAAACAATAAGTCAACGGCAAAAACCTAATCTATTAATGCTTTTTGAGGGTTTATAATTAATGGTTTGATGAACAAACCAAATTATTGACAAAAAATATCTTTTATGCTAATGCTTAAATGTTTTTTCTTTTCTTTCAGAAACATAATTAGTGGTTGTGAGTAAAATGGTGGGCAGCAGTCAGCATTCCTTGGCGAGCAACCTCTGCTTTCGTCTTCCTTGTTTGCCTCAGCGACTCAGCGTTCCCTTTCAGAGTTCAAAGTATCAATCAATCCCTACAACTCTTGCCTCCTGCCTTATTACTGCTACTTCCCTACAACTAAAAACTCGTATTAAATGACCAAATCAACCCTCCTCCCTTGCTCATGTATTTTCCAGCGTATGCTCATGATTATTCTTTAACATTTTGATATGTCATATTACTGGCGGATGCATCCAGCAGCTACATTCTCATTACTTAAAAATAAATTATTATAAATTACTTATTTTAAATTTTTAAATAAAATAATTCGAACTTGAACCTCTTGAGATAAAAATTATATTTTTATTAAAATCTTTTTTAGTACTCTTGCTGGTATATTATATTTGAGCACATCCTCTTATTAGTTATTATCCGTGTTGTCATTATCCTTAGGTCTGAGTTGCGCAGCTCTGTCAGCCCCACCTCTCTTCCCTCTCAATATTTTTATCAAACACTCTTTCATTTTCACCTCTCCCTCCTCTTCCCTTTCTAATGTGCGCCTATAAATTTAAAACACATCAACAGCACTTTTATGCAAATGCAACCTACAACTTCTCTCTCTGTCTTCTTCCCTAAATCTATTACTATTTCCTTTGTTGTTACCTTGTAGGCTTTCTTTGTACGATTACAGTAGTGAAAACACAGGAAAAAAAGGGGAGAGGATTAAAAAGACTTGACTTTTTACCCTTCACATTCCCTTGCCATCTGCTAATGTTTTCTCATCTTCATAATCAGAACTGTATCTGTATCTGTATCGTATCAGAAGGTCATCAAAGAGTCCTCCTTTAAAAACCAGAAGATCCTGGAATTCAGGTGCGGAAGAAGAAGAAGAAGAAGAAAAGGGTTGAAACTTGAGCTGAAAGACCCAACCTTTTTTTAATGGGTCTGCTAATTCTCTTGCTGCTAACCTGTGCCGCACTTCCATTGGCTTCATCAGATCCGAACGACGAGGCGTGTTTGACTCACTTGAGCGAAACTCTGAGTGACCCGTTAAAGAACCTGCGGAACTGGACCAAGTCCACCTTCGCAAACCCTTGTAGCGGCTTCACTTCTTATCTGCCCGGTGCCACTTGTAACAATGGCCGAATCTACAAGCTTTCCCTTCCCAACCTCTCCCTCCAGGGCTCCATCTCCCCTTTCCTTTCCAACTGTACCAATCTTCAGTCCCTCGACTTGTCTTCAAACTCCATCTCAGGACCCATCCCGCAAGACTTACAATATCTAGTCAACCTGGCTGTGCTCAATCTCTCCGCCAATCGCCTCCAAGGAGAGATCCCACCACAGATTACGTTCTGTGCTTATTTAAACGTCATCGATCTTCATGACAACTTGCTCACCGGTCAGATTCCGCAACAATTAGGCCTTCTAGCACGTTTGTCTGCTTTCGATGTTTCCTACAACAAGCTGTCGGGGCCAATACCGGCCTCTTTAGGGAACAGAACCGGGACTCTGCCAAAGTTCAATGCCACTTCTTTTCAAGGAAATAAGGATCTTTATGGTTACCCTTTGCCGCCAATGAAAAGCAAAGGATTGTCTGTTTTAGCCATTGTTGGAATCGGATTGGGAAGTGGACTTGCCAGTCTGGTGCTTAGTTTCACCGGAGTTTGTATTTGGTTGAGGATTACAGAGGAAAAAATGGCTGCCGAAGAAGGCAAGGTCAGTCAACTTATGCCCGATTACTGAGTTCCAGGTATGTGTTATTTAGATTCGGGAAGCTTAATCATTTTGGGGGTTTTATTTTCATTTCATCATCCATCAACAGTGTATAAAGCAATTCAAACATGATCGTTTCCAGTGAAATAGTGCAGTTTTTTTTTACTAGTATTTAATCATCTTCTTTGTGCTTAGCTTTTTCCAGTGTTCATTGTATTGAATATTGATAAAGATGAAGAACTTACTGTATACACTTTTGAGTCTTCATTTTTAGTTTTTTTGTTCAAGTCTGCATAAACTGCAGAATCAGTGGGGGTGATGAATGAGAGAAGTGCGCCCTGGAATTTTGTCTGCTGGTGGCAATGGCTTGAACCAACAAAATTAGAGATTAAAATAAGAAAAATACAAGTGGTGGGGGGACTGGGGGCAGGGCTCTTGCATTTATTAAAAAATACACTTCAACCTACTTGGAGTATTTCTTCTGCCTTGCTATTGTGAGCTGGTGGGAGACCAGCATCTTCACATCACATGCTCATCTCTATATCATCTAATTTCTAATATTATAATCAATGATACTTTTCAAAATTATAATCTACATGTTGAAAGTAATTGATCAAATTATTATTAAATTAAAAGACTTAAAATGATCAAATAATATTGAGATTTTAAAAGTATATAAATTAGAAATAATTAAATTAGAGTACAATACAAATTATATTTTTTTGTATAAACTTGAAATCCCGTTAAGAGGGCAATCATTTGGTGCACTGGTAATTTTTTTTTTACACAAACAATATTAGAATTATGACAAAAATATTTGATGTAAAATAACTTAAATAATAAATAAATTATTATTTAAAAATATTATGCAAACAACAAAGGTATGAATTTGTTAATCCAAATTTTCTTCTTTATTGACAGTGAACATGTTATAGACATATAGCTTCTTTATTTTTTATATTCAAATTAAATATTTGAAGCTATGCATAATTTAGTGTGCCTAACATTATTACCTCAAACTTGACTTTTCTCAATTCAAAATAGGTTGAGAGGTTCATTACCATTTACCAACACAGTTCCTTTCAGGTTTAAATTTTGTAGTTTTGTGAAATTGGATTTATGTTTAAAAATAAATTTGATTTTATATATTTAGCGATATAATATCATAATATATAAATTTATACAGTCTTGTGTTTGTTCAAATTAATATTAAATTCTAAACTTTAGTGCTCAAATTTACTAGGAGTGAACAATAAGATAATACTAATAACGTCATTGATTTATGTTATAAATTAGAGTCCTTAAATTGCGCACAGAAAAGCAACCCAAATAAAATCAGAAAAAAAGGGAAAACCATATCCCAACAAAATTAGGGAATAAAAAGGAAAAAGAAGGCAGAGCATTGCCAAAGCCGATTTAGACAAAGGATCTAACCACATTATTATGTTTTCATTTCTGTCCTTTTTAAGGTTCTCTAAACAAAGCTTCCATGATATGCGCTGCCATATATATATATTAGTATTTTCTATCGTGTAATTATCTTCTTACATGTAGACGATGGGATTTAGCTTCGAACCCTAAAGTTAAGTTAGGTGGTGGTCGAAGAATGAATGGACGGCTGTGATTGAAGAAACTAAAAGGCGATGATGGTCAAAATTAGCTTTGGTTTGCCTGGTTTCATTAATGAGTGTTCCGAGAATGGCATGCGTATCATATCATCATGGCCCTCGACCCCATATGTTTCATTTTCTTTATGTTGCTTGCTGCCTTACAACACAAACAATACTATTCATACTTTTGAACTTGTAGAGTGGTACTTGTAGTAAAGGATGATATATTTTTATTTAAGTGACTCGAATGGTGTATATGAGTTATAAAAGGGCTAAAAAATTTAAACATATACTACCTTACAATAACACAAGCATATTCAAAAAAATACTATTAATACTTTTTTTTTTATTTAGGTTTGGTCCAACACCAGTCCGATCCATCTGAGACAATTTTGAGGAATTTTAATTGTAAGCCCAATTTACACTCTGGGCCGGATCTTCATCAATTAAGCAGGTTGATGCAGATTCAATAACCCGAAAAAGCAAGGAAAAGGAATGAACATATAGAAAAGCTTTGATTTTTACCAATACTATTGATACTTTTTTATTTTACTGAGTTGTTTCCTAGGAAGTAAGTACTATCTTAGATTAGTCTTACGTAGTAAATGTTTAATTTTGATGCATCGTATGGTAATTACAATGTTTATGTCAGTTTTAGTTACTGAAGGTTCAAGCACTTGTAAACTATTCTCATGCTTCATCCCAATTAAGTTGACTTACTTCATTTACCCTATTCTTTTGATGTTATTCGTGGGCAATTTGGAATCAAGTCTGTCATCTTGAATGCTGATTTGCCTGGGAACTCTAGTTTACATATCGTAGAGGCATGGACGGAGCCGGAAATCGAACTTCTTATTTATCTATTTATGTTATTTTGGAAGGCTAGAGCTGAGAGATGAATTCTTTGACAATAGTGAATGGTGAGACTATTTGCCTGAGTGAGAGTAAGATAAGGTCCCTTTTTTCCTTCAAAATTTGATTTTATTATTGTTCACATGTCTCTTTCTTGCTCAGGTTATAAACTTTGACATGCCTTCAAGTGCTTCAGGATATGGACATCATATTCATATTGGACGCACTGGGAGAGCATTTAGTGCTGCTGCTTCTGAGTTCTGTCTCTCTTGTGAGTTTGTTTGACCAAATTGTAAATATCATTATCTTTTATAAGGGCCACTATGTTAGTTAAATGCTTTTCATTATTGACAGCATATTCTGCACTACTCTTTTCACTATTTCCACTCCTACATTTGGAATGGGAACCCTTTACTTTTTTGGTGTTCTGTAATTTAATTCAACTTTAATTAGAGAACCTTTATAGTTTTTCATCTATAGGCTAGGCGCAAACGATTTATATGAGTCCTTAATTCTTTCTGAGCACGTACAGGACGGAGTCATATATAATAGGGGTGTTTATAATTAACCTAATGGGTACCCAGAAACCCAATAAACTCATAATGCAAATTAATAAAGTGGAAAAGATAAAACATAATAATACTATGGTAGTGATATTGGACTTATTGAGTCTCTAGGTACACTATGGCCCGGTTATGAGCACCCTTATTTATATATAATGTGAGAGGAGCTACTGTCTTTTTCAAAAATTTTGTATAATAACATTTTAAATTTTTTTTAGTTTAAACATTAATTAAATAAGATATTCGTCCCTCTTAAATTATAAATTAAAGACTTAATTAATTATTATCTCTCTCAATATTTATCTTTATCTTAACTATGTCACTGAGCATATAATGCCATATTTGAGACCTCGCAAATCCATTTGCAAACTAAACTTGGCCTCAAAACCTTCCACCTTGTGCGCGGCTACAGATGAGTCATTAATGAGATGTAAATGTTCACATCTACCGTATATTGTCTATATGTTTTGACAGCGTTTTCAAAAGGAACGCTTGGAGGATTTTAGTTTCCTGCCATCATGTGCCATGTTGAACAAGAGTGACATTTTCATCAAAATGCTCATGCTGCGAGTGGTTCGATCAATATTGTATTCGAAATGCGGAGGTGGAATGTCACAGACTGGGGAAAGTTTAGGAAGAGACTTACGGACAGGATTTGGTTCTTTGGACCGCTTTGATTTCAGAACTCTCCGGGGAGGCTCCCTAGTGGTTCCGAGAAATACAAAGTGTCAGTTATCGGCCTGGTGATTGTAGCTTTAATTAGTGCATGCTCCAATCTGTCATCACCTTCTCAGGGGAGACAGATTCGTGCTCTGATAATCAAATTTGAACAATTCGTGCTCTCAGCATTTGCTAATTCTTTTTCTAACACATGCTGGAACGAAATATTCCTCCCTACAAGTATAACCTTCTTCTCTGTTCTCTCAGCATTTGCTCATATAAAAGTATTTGATCATGTTATACAACTAAATGTAACAATGATCAATAACAGAATCATTATATTACAAAATTAATAGTAAATGAGAAACAAGAAACAGTAAAAAGGCTAGACTGATGCAACAAAAACAAGGCAGGAATGCATGTTTGACAACCACTAAAATAACCGTAAAATTCCCATCAATTAAATTAAGAAATAGTATAAAGTTTGAAATATTAAGGGCACAACACTAGTGGCTGATACATCTCTTTTAACCAAATTTAGTTACCTTAAATGAATTGAGGTGAAGTTTTCTTTCCTCTTATATCAGTGGTATGGATTTAGGTGAAATACTTGACATGCTGGCTGGTACGACTTCTTTGATGCAGCCTGCTCAAACTTCTTAATGGCAGCTTCATTTTCTTCTAAACTAGTCTGGACGAAAAACCGAATCCACCAAGTTGAACTCCGCATTTTAGCCTTCAAGAATGAAACAAGTTTTGTCAATGATAAGCTGGACTTGATACATTAGTGTCAGTGGTAAGTGATAGTTCAGAAACAAAAATCACAACTGAGAATAAGTAGAAAAAGTAACCATTTTGGTAATGATGCATGTGCATATCCATTTTAATGTTTTCTTTGTTTCTCGCAGACTATCTCAGGACATCAATTTTATCACAAGTCTTAATTTAATGAAGGATATATGCTAACAAGTCCAAATTTTTGGGCCTCTTCTTTATGAAATACTTAGACTACTTAAACTTCAGATTTATCACACTGAAGCCTTGTCCAGAACAACTATATATTCCCTAATTAAAATTATGTCTGAATGACCAACAGGATCTATAAAAATATCCACATCCCAGAACAAGATTCACAGAACAAAAAAAAAAACATGTGATAATTTTGATCAAATGGAAGTTAAAGATATACTATAGTGATTTCAATTCCAAATCCCATTGTTATAAGGATTAAGGAGTAGAAAGAGACTGACCGGCCTCCCAAATTTGGATAACTCTGCCACTTTGGCCCTCTGATGGCCAGGGTAACCTGAACAACAAAATGAAAGCAGCTAAATTTCAAATGAACAAAAGAAAGGCTCGAATCTGTTGAGAGGAGAAATGATGTGATTAATCTTGCAGCTAGCCAAATGGTCCAAATGGTAATACTTTCCATGCCAGAGTAACTTTAATTTTATAATTTATATTCAACTAAAAGGATGGGGCACTCTTTTCCCCCTTCAATAGGAGGGGTTTTTTTAATGAGGCCCGATTTTACCTTTCAAAAAAAAAAATATTCAACTAAAAGGAGTAGGAATTACCTGCGAAAATGACTAGACCATCAGAGGCCACCCTTGCCAACTCGGGAAGAGTCTTGTTCAAGTATTTTGGAGACAAATAATCAAGGGCATCTGACACAATAACAAGAGAAAATGACTTTGCTCTATAGGGAAGAGGGAACTTGATGTCTGCCACACGTACAATGCCTTTGCGCACAAGATTCTTGCAATTTGCTTCAGCATCCTCTATGTCATATGGTTCCACACCCCAGGCCTCAGTTTCCTCTTCTTTCAAAAGTTTAGAGACCACTGAACAGGTATCAGGGCCTACATGCAAAACTTTGTGCATGCTGTCACCATATGCCTTCTTTAGAAAAGGTATTGCCCTCTGAACTTCTAGTGTGCATGAATAGTCACCTAAACGACAGCAACAACATACATGATTTTTGGAATTTTACACCAAATAAAAATACACCATTCGCAAATCATTGCAATTCCATGATAACTGCACACTTTCAATACCTCACTTGTCACAGGACATTCAAACTATGAATACCTAATAAAAACACCAGTGGAATACATTTTCATTCCTCAGGCCTCTAAGATCAAATTGATTCCAAAACATTGCTATTGTCACCATCGAATCTAAAATGTACCCTCTTCACACCCTCTAAAAAACGTAGGCATGTTGAAACTTAACTAACTTTTACTTGATGTGCATTCACCCTCACAATTTATATGAAAACCAAATCTAAATCCACCCTCTCAAACATAGCATTACGAATAAAAAAAGAGGCAGTAAATTCACAGGTTAATTTAATTATGAACACCAAATCCACTTAGGAATAAAGTAAAACAGACTTTACCTTCAATCCTACTAACCGCATCACCTCGGAATCTACCTGTAATCCAAGAAAATAAGAGTGGAGCAATTAAGATTAGCATATGAAACAACAAAGCAACTAAACTTAAATAAGAAATTACAATAAAATGATGAAAATACCTGAACCGCTATAAGCATAACCAACAATAAGGATAACTCCCTGAAAGTTAATTAAAAAAAATAAAGTTATCACCTCAATCAATTTCCTGTTTTAGATGTAGCAAAAACTAGATGAAAATTCTAGCGTAAAAGGAAGAAGAACTAGAAGATATACCACAACAACAAGACAGATGGATAAAATGGAAGGAGATCGAGATTTGGAATGCAAGGCAGCAGCGAAAGGGAAGTTTCCGCTGTCGACAAAGCGGCGCGCGGAATTTACTGGCCTCCTTGACATAGTTGGTTGCTAATCGGATCTAAAACTTAGTTTTTACTATTTACACTGTGCGAAACGAACAAACAACAGATTTACACAGAAATTAGCCTCTTCATAAACTCCATTGCCAAATGAAAAAGTAGATCCAAAGCATGTTAAGATAAAAATGGAGATAATGGAAGTAAGAAGATAAAGATAGAGAGAGAGAGAGAGAGAGCACCTTAGATGAAGAAAAGGGATATGGGCATTCGGATTTTGGATCTTAGATCTGTGAGCGTTTGTCTTCGCTTTATTCTTCTAAAATTCTCATGATCGAACGTATTATAAGAAGAAGAAAAAATTACTACTAGACTACTAGTAATCATAGTCCAGTATGAAGACAGCAGTATTTTCACTGTTCACCGGCTTTGCTCTTAGCGCGTCGGTGACTCGTACGACGTCGTTAGTCTCTAAACATTTTTGCAATAGACAAGTTGAATTTTTTTCTGACTTTTTTATTATTATTTGTTTGTCTTTTTTCCCCTATCTTCCCTCTGTTCTTTTTTATATTTAAAATAAATTATCATTTTTTTATGGGTCATAGGAATTTCTCGCTTGTAGTGTGTGAGGGGTAGTCTGGGTATATAAATTATTTTTTATATTTATAATTGAATTTAAATAAAATAAACGTTATTATTATTAAAATTAATTTTGGCATATCAAATCGGTTAAAAAAAATATCATTGAAGAATGAAAGACTCGGTTGTATACTTTTTAATATTTCTATTAAGGTATAAGCACAAAGTTTATAATTTGTGTCATTTTGAGTCTCATCTTTTTTTTTTAAGATAAATTTAACCTTCAACTTATATTTTTTGTCGAATTATTTATTTTTAATTAACATATAAATTAAACCGTTAAAAATTTAACGGTGATGACATGACAAATATAACAATACATTTTAAATGATATGACATCTAACCTATTAAATGTTTACCTATGAAATATAATTTATTTTTATATCAATATAAAAGACAATTAAATATTAAAGCTTAACTATTGAATAAAAAAACTAAAAAAGAACCTTAAATATCAATTGATTTTTTTATGGAACTAAAAAATACTCAAAATATTGTTATAAATGTTTATTTATATGGATGTCTATCATGATTAGAACTTTATTTAAGGAGATTAATTTACTTTATCATTAGTAATATTATCTCATTTAATTAGAGTTTAATGTAATATGTACTTTTTATGCCTATAAATAGATGACTTGATGAAGGCATTGTACACAAGTTTATATTTGAGAATAATACAAATCTCTCTCTTTCTCGCATCTATTTGTTCTTCCATTCTTGTTCTTTGTTATTTTATTCACAACACGTTATCAACACGAATCTAATCAATTGAGGTCTTCATTGTTTGAATCCAAAAGTTATTGGAAAGAATTCGATTCTAGGATAAACCAAAGATACATTTTCTCTCTCTCTCTCTCTCTCAATTCTTTTGAATGACTGATTGTCTTTTTCTTTATATTTTAACTTAAAATTTTTTATTTAATTTTTTTTGAAAAGTTTGGAAGTATGTATGATTTTATTCGAACATTGAAAAGAGATAAATTTGTGGCTTCTCACAAACCAAAAGACGAATAGACAGACACGAAGAGGTTGCGTTTGGTGTAAATTACGTGTGTTTTCTCTTGTTCCTAAAAGGGTTAAATAGCGGTATGCTTATTCATACTTTTACTTATATGATTATATTTGATATTTTTCATATTATTATTTATGTTATTTTATTTGGTAAAAGTTAGTATTTTTAACGGTGCTTTGAGTTTTATATGACATGCTTAAATGGCTT
This sequence comes from Hibiscus trionum, assembly GCA_030270665.1. Lineage (NCBI taxonomy): Eukaryota > Viridiplantae > Streptophyta > Magnoliopsida > Malvales > Malvaceae > Hibiscus > Hibiscus trionum. The sequence continues at coordinate 23,062,536 of BSYR01000006.1, read as the reverse complement.
GGAAAGAGATGTGATATAAAGGGACTATGAGAAGCTATCTCGGTCATATGCTATGTCTCCATTGTCCACGAGAGAAAAATCAATATCGATAAATTTTGGTTTTATTTTTATTTTTTATATTATTATTTTAAAGTGCGATAAATCATGATGATTTTGAATTTATAAGAATATTATTATAAAGTCTATATTTCCTCAAAAGCAATATTTTTTCTTCGTCGAAAAACTCGACCATAGACTTCTCCTAATTTCAAGTTACAAAAATTCGTCTTGATCCAAAAAGTTTTATGGGGGGCATTCCCTGAAGTGAATGCAAGCATGATGTTTATTCCATGCGATTATTGGAACTGTTTCATTCCCTGAAGTGAATGCAAACATGGTAATTCATTATTCAATTAGAGACATAATTTCGATATAATCCAAGTATATTGGCTGAACATCCCATTCTGCGAGGCTACTGGCCTCAAAGGAGGTTTTTTAAAGGACCTTGTGGACAAGTTTAACAATGCCGCGTACGAGGATTAAATCTTTGTTCTTTGTGATAAGGATATGTAAAAAAGTTTCAAAGGCCCACTGGCTCTATTCCATTCCCTGAAGTGAATGTGAGATTATATTATGGAAGGAATAAAAACCACATTAGAAGTTGTGGTCGTGATCGAGGCTATGAATATAGACATGAAAAATATGGTCATTTTAAGAATACTTCTACCCACTGGTAGTGAGGTTATAAGGATGACAAGAGCAATAAAGATCATTCTAAGAAAGTGGAATATTTTTTATTACCAATGTGATGTTATAAACTATTGGTCTCGTACTTATCGTACGTTGAAAAAATCAACAATGATTGAATGATAAAGGAAAGAAAATAAAAGCAAATTCTATTTGCGAAAAATGACAAAGATGATATTGGTCCAACTTATTTGGACATTGTTAGTCCAACTCATTTGGACGTTGTTGATTTCCTTATAACCCTCGAATGGAATAAATCATCTTCTAATTATTCTCATAACTTTGAAGAGATTTAATTATCTTTTTATTTATTTTGCTTTATGTTTATTTACTTTATACATTAATTATTTACATTTTATATTTATATTTATGTTAATATTTATATTTATATGTTATCATATTATTTATTTTGTTTAACATGATTACTTATCAAATATAATTTATGGTGACGATTTATGTTTAACAGAAGCATAAGATATATTTTTCCATTTAAATGCAAGAAAAAAATGTGAGTACTATATCTCAAAGTACTAAAAGTTTTGATGCTCCAGAAGAGCAATAAGTTTTTGAGAGAAAGCACATTATGAAAAGTGTATAATTGCGAATATTGTAATAATTACCGCTAATGGTAATAATATCGTCACCACTAGAAGTGAAAATTTTAAGAGAGCAATATGAGTTCGCAAAATATTCTTTTTGGAACTATAGATAACATATGTTATCAATTGACATTTGAAATAAGCCAATATGGATATAAGTTTTGGTAGCCAAAAAGTCAGTTGAAAGCTCTAGAAGAGCTATATATTGCTACCAAAAGATAATTTCAATTGAAAGCTCCGAAAGAGCTAAATATATTCCTATTTAAAAGAATAATTTTGATAGTCGTACTAGACATGTACGAGTGAGATTGAATGTAACACCCCTTGCCCGGTTACGAGCGAGCGATGTTACTATTCGGATGATAGACAGATTCATACATGTCAACTCATCAAACTTACAATTATATGAGATTCAATTCATATCAAGCTTGATTAACTTCAAACATAGTTCATTCATATCATCATATCCATATTTATATAAACATTTATTAAGTCATTTCGTAATATAACATGTCTTAGTTTTATACAAACCACACTTAAGAATTACATGATTCATAATGCATGACAAACTAATTTAGACTATGCCACCAACTAGGAGTCTAAGCAAGATTATATCATACTTGTTCTTGGCTTGCGAAGCTCTCGAATCAGAACGGATGACTTTCGGATATCAAAGAACCTGTTGTTTTGGAAGAAGGAAACAAAGAGAGTGATAAGTACACATAATGTACTTAGTGAGGCAGCCCTAACTTTACTAGTTTCAATCTTTTAAAGTCTTATTCAATCTTTGAGGTTACTTAGCTAGGCTTAGCACACATTGAAATACCTAGCTAGTTCCATCAAAAATCAAGTTAACTTAGCTAGTCTCAAATACTAACCAATAGGGCAGCAAACTTTTACATTCAAGCTAACATGGACAACAAACAACATGTAATCTCATTGTCATCTTGGAAGCAACATTTCATAGTTTCACATCACAACATAGTTCATTTCGAATCTCAACCAAGTACACATATTCATTTCATATCATAAAGGCTAATACCCAATTTGTTCATTTAAACATATATCATTGTTCTAATAAATGTTTTGCCTTGGATGATTAATGAAATAGGTAATCAAGTCTTCATGTAACATGTAACATTAGATACTCAAAGTATCCATTTCTCATTTCAACATATAACAGGGGATGCATAGGCATCAATGGTGACTTACCACCATTCAATTATCAAGGTGACTAACCACCTTATCAGGTTTATAGGTGACTAACCACCATCCTGTAACAAAGATCAGGGGAGCTCAACGACTCTAAGACATGCCCTTCTACCTATAGACACTAATCATACCAAGGACTTTACTTATCTTTCTTTATTAACAAGATCATTCACTTGTCAATCATTCATAATTTCAAAGGCATTTAGCCATTTCAATAGGCATATACATATAATCAATCAAGCATCATGGTAACATAAAATTCCAGCAAGCTCATGAGATCATTTTCATTTTATGATCATAAAAAAAAAATCAGTAGCAAAGCTTATCATTTAGTCACATATCACATAGCTCAAGCAATCAACACATCATAGCAACTAATCATATTTATGCTAAGCATGCTTATCTAACAAGCAATATACAGATCAATATTCTTGCCTTTAATCCTTCTTCCTTATCATTTTAAATTTTACCAATCATTATTAAATTCATTTCATGCTTTCTTCATGTTATCTAATAAAAAAAATAACAAGGTTAGGATACTAATCCCAACACTTCAAACAAAACTACACTCACAATACTCCAAGCTAGTTTGTCTCCTTAATGATGATGCCTCTCACTTTCTTCTTGGTTTGATCACCCCTTGATTCCTCTAATATCTCTTCACCAATATGCTCTTGAATCATAAAATATCATATACAATACCCATTAGTAATTAATTCAAACATATAAATTCATTTACTTAAACATAATCACTTAGAAAAGTGAATCTGCCCCCTAAACTGGCAGTTTGAGTAACCTCTACTAAACTGGTCATATCTTTTTACTCACAACTCCAAATAAGGAGTTCTTTACCATTCTGGAAAGCTTATAAACACACCTTTACAACCATGTATGGAACATAATTTTATCATTTCTCTATCAATACAGTTTATTACTTGAACATAGGGTATCTTTAGAAAACTAATCTGCCTATTTGTGACTTTAGTGTATTTATAACCTATGTTTCACTACACCATAAATCTTGATATTTTAACCATATTTACCTTCACATATTAACATGATAATTATGTTCCAGAAACCATGAAAACAGAGCATATAAGTCCTCAACTTATCAATTCTTACAAACTAGTCCATTTTGATATTCTATGTGTTCTAATGATATTTAAACTATCAATTGATATATAATTCAAACTAAATTATTTATTTTTCAATCCTACAATACCTCCCCTGTTTCTAATAAATTTTCCAGAATTTATTGGTATCAATTAAACCCCTAAACATTTCGAATTTCACAATTTAGTCCAGCAGATTCCAAATTCATTCAGTTTCAGTCCCGACAACTTCTAACAACAATTCCGAGACTTATACTTAACATTTTTGAGCAAATCATACCTCTATTTCATGTAAAATTTTGTTCTCTACAACTTTGTAGAAGAACACTTTTTCCAGAAATGACTCTAACATGCTCGAAAATGCAGTTTTCTACAGGACAGTTTATAAATCCGAATTTCCTTATTCTTTCTTCCCTTATCTTTTACCAACCTTTAATTAATCCAATTTCGTGCTTAATAAATATACTAACATTAAATTAAAGATAGTTGAGACTCTAATCTCAACTCTAATTTATTTCACTTACCTTGATAGATCGGTAATTTATTTTTATCTCTTGAGCTTGATGGTTGTTCTGAATCGACTTCGTGTACTATGATAAAAATTAATTAAAATCGGTAAGACATTATCGAATAAATATAAAAATATTAAATAGATTCGACACCGAAACTTAGACTAATTAGAGATTTGAGCTTACCCCGACGTTGGCAGAAATTCGATATTACTATATCGAAAATATCGGACCACCAATCTAACACTGAACAACCTAATCCAAACCGATTGTTTGTTTCTCTATTTGTTGTGTATTTCTAACTATCCTCCCTCCCCCTATTTATACACACTTGCGTCAGGCATCTCCCCCCCACCCCTTATTTTTTTATTTCATTTATTAGCTAGCCACATGTAGTGGCAATTTATCACTCAAATTCTTTTCCTTATCTTCAAATTGATTGAATTGTGGTGGTTCCCATTTGCTTTCCAATTTGCTTTCTTATCTTCAAATTGTGGAGTGGTTAGCCGGCCACTCTTCTTTGTCTCCTCTTTTTTTTTTTTTTTTTTTTTTTTAGTAATAATAATACTAATAATAAACTATTATAATTTACCCCGAATAATATTTATTTGTTCAGATAAGATCGAATAAATTATTCAATAAAAATACTCGGTCACCGGAATTTAATTCCGACTAGACCGGTTTTTGGGATGTGACAACTCTCCCCCCCTAAAAAAAAATTCGTCCTCGAATTTTACCTGAATCGAACAGGTGAGGATATTGCTTTTTCATCGTGTCCTCAGGTTCCCACGTTGCTTCTTCGACGTTGTGATTTCTCCAAAGAACTTTGACAAGAGGAACACTTTTATTTCGAAGTCTTTTGACTTCTCGATCAAGGATTTGAACAGGCTCTTCTTCGTATGAAAGATCAGGATTGAGCTCAACTTCTTCAGGCTCAAGGACGTGAGACGGATCAGATCGATATCTTCTGAGCATTGAGACATGGAAGACATTGTGTATCTTATCAAACTCGGGAGGAAGAGCGAGTCGATAAGCTACAGGACCAATTCTTTCAACTACTTCAAATGGTCCGATAAACCGAGGACTTAGCTTGCCTCTTTTGCCGAATCGGAATACTTTCTTCCATGGGGAGACTTTAAGAAACACTTTATCTCCCACTTGATGTTGAATGTCTCTACGTTTCAGATCGGCGTAAGACTTTTGGCGATCGAAAGCTTGCTTCAATCGAGAATGAATGATTTGGACTTGTTCTTCGGTTTCCCGAAGCAATTGTGGTCCCAAAACTTTATTATCACCGAGTTCAGACCAACACAGGGGTGTTCGACATTTTCTGCCATACAACGCTTCAAAAGGAGCCATTTGAATCGAAGATTGGAAGTTATTGTTGTAGGCGAATTCTACCAAAGGTAGCGATTTCTCCCAGTTCTTTCCGAAGTCAATGATACAAGCTCTGAGCATGTCTTCGAGAATTTGAATTACTCGTTCGGATTGACCATCGCTTTGCGGATGGAAAGCTGTGCTAAGATTCAGTCTGGTTCCGAGAGCTTTATGTAATGATTTCCAAAATCGAGCTGTGAATCGGGGATCTCGATCGGAGACTATTGAGATTGGAACTCCATGTAAACGAATTACTTCTCGGATGTATAATTCAGCTAAGGCTTCAAGACTGAGATTCATTCTCACCGGAATAAAGTGTGCTGACTTGGTGAAACGATCAACGATCACCCAGATAGCATCACACTTTCTTGGCGAACAGGGAAGACCGGTTACAAAATCCATTGTGATCTGTTCCCATTTCCATTGCGGAAATTTGAGAGGTTGGAGCAAACCAGTAGGGACTTGGTGCTCGGCTTTAACCCTTTGGCAGTTCAAACATTTTGCTACATAGTCATTGATAGCCGTTTTCATTCCTGGCCACCAATACAAGAGCTTGAGATCCTTGTACATCTTAACTGATCCAGGGTGGATCGAAAAAGAACTTTGGTGTGCTTCTTGTAGGATTTCATCTTGTAATTCTTTGTTATTAGGGACACATATACGATCTTTAAAGTATAGAAGACCGTTCGACTTAACAGAGAAGTCAGAATTAGACTCAAGCTTAGAATTGATTTTCTGAAGTTCCGGATCAATTTGTTGAAGTTCTTTGATCCTGGTGATCAGAGTAGATTGAACTTGAAGTTCATTCAGATAATTTCGAGCTTTGCATAGCCGGAAATGAGCGTTGATAGCCAAAGAAGAGAGGTTCGGTTTTCGACTCAGAGCGTCGGCAACAACATTGGCTTTTCCAGGATGATAATCGATAGTCAAATCGTAGTCTTTGAGCAACTCTAACCATCTTCTTTGTCTAAGGTTCAGATCTTTTTGAGTGAGTAAATATTTTAGGCTTTTGTGATCAGTGAACAGCTTGCATCTTTCACCGTACAAATAGTGTCGCCAAATTTTGAGTGCGAACACAATGGCTGCAAGCTCGAGATCGTGAGTAGGATAATTCAATTCGTGTTGCTTCAGTTGCCGGGAGGCGTATGCAATCACATTGCCTTCTTGCATCAGAACACAACCTAGGCCCGAGTGTGATGCATCGCTGTATACTATGAATTCTTTACCCGATTCGGGTTGAATAAGGACTGGGGCATGTGTTAGAGCTTGTTTGAGTTGGTCGAAGCTTCGTTGCTGCTTTTCCGACCACTCAAAGATTACATCCTTTCGAAGGAGTTTAGTTAACGGTGCGGCGATAGTGGAAAATCCTTTCACAAATCTTCGGTAATAGCCAGCTAATCCGAGGAAACTTCGGACTTCGCTCACATTTCTCGGAGGTCTCCAATCAAGAATAGCTTGAATTTTCTTAGAGTCAACTTTGATTCCTTCGGCAGAAATGATGTGTCCGAGGAATGAAACTTCGGATAACCAAAACTCACACTTAGTGAATTTGGCAAACAATTGGTGATTTCGGAGCGTTTGAAGTACAATCCGAAGATGATCAGCATGTTCTTCCTTGTTCCGGGAGTAAACAAGGATGTCGTCGATAAATACGACAACGAACTTGTCAAGATAGGGCTTGAATACTCGATTCATCAGATCCATGAATGCAGCAGGGGCATTTGTTAAACCGAATGGCATTACTAAGAATTCGTAATGTCCATATCGAGTTCGGAAAGCTGTTTTGGGTACATCTTCTTCTCTTACCCTCATTTGATAGTAACCAGACCGAAGATCAATCTTAGAGAACACGGCTGCGTGTTTGAGTTGATCGAACAAATCTTCGATTCTCGGTAGCGGATACTTATTCTTGATGGTTACTTTATTAAGTTGCCGGTAATCGATACAAAGCCGCATCGTACCATCCTTCTTTTTCACGAATAGGACAGGAGCACCCCAGGGAGATATGCTAGGTCGGATGAATCCTTTATCCTCGAGTTCTTGAATTTGCTTCTTTAGTTCTTTGAGTTCAACAGGTGCCATCCGATAAGGTGTAATGGACACCGGATTAGTTCCGGGTTGAACTTCGATTTTGAATTCGACTTCCCGAGTTGGAGGAAGGCCAGGGAGTTCCTCAGGAAAAACATCGGTAAATTCAGATACAACAGGCATTTCAGGTAAACTGAAATTAAGCTTGTCTTGCAGTGCCATAGCGGCAAAAATAGAGGTCGGTTTCTTGTCTATCAATAGGATGGATTCATTTCCTAAACCCCTTAAATATAACCTACGGTTTTGACAGTCTATCCAGGCTTCATGTTTTCCCAACCAATCTAGTCCTAAAACTAGATCAAATTCACATTTGGGTAAAACATATAGATTACAAGGAAAGGGTATATTTTGAATTGTTATCTGACAATCTTTACAGATCAAATTTATTAGCATACTACCTCCTATAGGGTTCGAAACAATTAGCCCAGTTTGTACAGTTTCAGGTTTCAATTTAAGTTCATCTAACAAGTATGAGCATATAAATGAATGGGTTGATCCCGAATCTATCAATGCGTAAACAGGTTTAAGGTTAAGTTCAACCGTACCCGCAATGACATCAGGAGACTCTTCTGCTTCCTTGCCACGAATGTGATAGACACGAGCTGGGACTCGGGACTCCTGATAAGTGGTGGCTTTTGACTGGGCAGCCTTGCCTTTCCCGGGATTGTTCGACTGAACTTGTCTCGGATGTTTGCCTCGGCTAGATGGTACAGAACTTTGGTTAGCCGGTCGAACAAAAGATTGATCATTTCGTTTTGGACAGTCTCGGATGTAATGATCGTCATCGCCACAAGCATAACAGAGGTTCGCTTGGGTTCGGCATTGGCCAAAGTGATTCTTCTGACAGAATTTGCAAACAGGAGGTCTGTCGATATTTCCAGTACTGTTGATGGAAACAACCGGAGTAGCCATCTTGTTGGAGTGTTGGGGTTGGAAATTATTCCGAGTAAATGGTATATAGGTGGAGGATGATTCCTTCTGATGTTTCGGCTTCTTAGACCACTGAGACTTGTCGTCACTCTTCCGCTTCTTATCAGTTCGGAATCCACTCTTTCGTTTCTCGGCATTCTGCATCTTAGATTCAGTGGCGATGACCCGATTCACAAGGATTTGAAAATCCGTAATGTCAAGTGCTGTGAACATCGGACTCAATTCATCACTTAGCCCGTCGATGAACATTCTGCATTTATCCTTCTCGGTCTTGATGTACTCCGAGCCATACTTGCAGTATTTGCAGAAATCGGCAACATATTGTTCAATCGGCCGATTGGCCTGTTTCAGATGTAAGAATTTCTTCCTCCGATCAGCAAGGTATTGTTCGTTAATATATTTCTTTTTGAATTCATCAACGAAGAATTTCCATGTAACTGACTCGGCAGGGGCAGTTAGAGTCGTGGTTTCCCACCAACTTAGAGCTTCATCGGCTAGAAGTGCAATCGCACATTCAAGTTTATGTTCATCCGAACATTGGAGTTGGCGAGTTAAGATTTGAGTGGTTCTTTCTAGCCAATTCTCAGCTTCTTCCGGCTTTTCCTCGTTTTCACCGGTGAATGTAGTTGCTCGATGTTGTGCGAGCTTGTCGATCGGGGTAGCAACCACCGGATTCGGTTGTTCTCGTCGGATGTTCGTTACTAATTGATCGAACATCTCCTTCATACTTAGGAGACATTCCCGCTGAGCACTTTGAACAGTTGGAATTGTCAGAGTTGTTTGATTAGGTTCAGGGGGTGGAGTCGGTTCTCGCGGTTCCGATCTTCTCGGAGGGTCCGCTTGCTCGAGAGGATTAGATTGTCCCGGAGCTTTGGTTTTCATCCTAACGCTACCATCCTCGTTAGATGATTCCCGAGGACTTTCATTATCACGAGCCAAAAGTGATTCGGACATTCTAATAAGACTTCAGAACAGATCGAAGTTAGAGAGCGCAATCGCAAGCAGTTCGATATAAAACTCCTAGGTGGCATAGTTTAACCTATATGATGCAATAGACCCTATTCAGTCCGAGAATCGACTAAACCGAAGCTCTGATACCACTTTATGTAACACCCCTTGCCCGGTTACGAGCGAGCGATGTTACTATTCGGATGATAGACAGATTCATACATGTCAACTCATCAAACTTACAATTATATGAGATTCAATTCATATCAAGCTTGATTAACTTCAAACATAGTTCATTCATATCATCATATCCATATTTATATAAACATTTATTAAGTCATTTCGTAATATAACATGTCTTAGTTTTATACAAACCACACTTAAGAATTACATGATTCATAATGCATGACAAACTAATTTAGACTATGCCACCAACTAGGAGTCTAAGCAAGATTATATCATACTTGTTCTTGGCTTGCGAAGCTCTCGAATCAGAACGGATGACTTTCGGATATCAAAGAACCTGTTGTTTTGGAAGAAGGAAACAAAGAGAGTGATAAGTACACATAATGTACTTAGTGAGGCAGCCCTAACTTTACTAGTTTCAATCTTTTAAAGTCTTATTCAATCTTTGAGGTTACTTAGCTAGGCTTAGCACACATTGAAATACCTAGCTAGTTCCATCAAAAATCAAGTTAACTTAGCTAGTCTCAAATACTAACCAATAGGGCAGCAAACTTTTACATTCAAGCTAACATGGACAACAAACAACATGTAATCTCATTGTCATCTTGGAAGCAACATTTCATAGTTTCACATCACAACATAGTTCATTTCGAATCTCAACCAAGTACACATATTCATTTCATATCATAAAGGCTAATACCCAATTTGTTCATTTAAACATATATCATTGTTCTAATAAATGTTTTGCCTTGGATGATTAATGAAATAGGTAATCAAGTCTTCATGTAACATGTAACATTAGATACTCAAAGTATCCATTTCTCATTTCAACATATAACAGGGGATGCATAGGCATCAATGGTGACTTACCACCATTCAATTATCAAGGTGACTAACCACCTTATCAGGTTTATAGGTGACTAACCACCATCCTGTAACAAAGATCAGGGGAGCTCAACGACTCTAAGACATGCCCTTCTACCTATAGACACTAATCATACCAAGGACTTTACTTATCTTTCTTTATTAACAAGATCATTCACTTGTCAATCATTCATAATTTCAAAGGCATTTAGCCATTTCAATAGGCATATACATATAATCAATCAAGCATCATGGTAACATAAAATTCCAGCAAGCTCATGAGATCATTTTCATTTTATGATCATAAAAAAAAAAATCAGTAGCAAAGCTTATCATTTAGTCACATATCACATAGCTCAAGCAATCAACACATCATAGCAACTAATCATATTTATGCTAAGCATGCTTATCTAACAAGCAATATACAGATCAATATTCTTGCCTTTAATCCTTCTTCCTTATCATTTTAAATTTTACCAATCATTATTAAATTCATTTCATGCTTTCTTCATGTTATCTAATAAAAAAAATAACAAGGTTAGGATACTAATCCCAACACTTCAAACAAAACTACACTCACAATACTCCAAGCTAGTTTGTCTCCTTAATGATGATGCCTCTCACTTTCTTCTTGGTTTGATCACCCCTTGATTCCTCTAATATCTCTTCACCAATATGCTCTTGAATCATAAAATATCATATACAATACCCATTAGTAATTAATTCAAACATATAAATTCATTTACTTAAACATAATCACTTAGAAAAGTGAATCTGCCCCCTAAACTGGCAGTTTGAGTAACCTCTACTAAACTGGTCATATCTTTTTACTCACAACTCCAAATAAGGAGTTCTTTACCATTCTGGAAAGCTTATAAACACACCTTTACAACCATGTATGGAACATAATTTTATCATTTCTCTATCAATACAGTTTATTACTTGAACATAGGGTATCTTTAGAAAACTAATCTGCCTATTTGTGACTTTAGTGTATTTATAACCTATGTTTCACTACACCATAAATCTTGATATTTTAACCATATTTACCTTCACATATTAACATGATAATTATGTTCCAGAAACCATGAAAACAGAGCATATAAGTCCTCAACTTATCAATTCTTACAAACTAGTCCATTTTGATATTCTATGTGTTCTAATGATATTTAAACTATCAATTGATATATAATTCAAACTAAATTATTTATTTTTCAATCCTACAATACCTCCCCTGTTTCTAATAAATTTTCCAGAATTTATTGGTATCAATTAAACCCCTAAACATTTCGAATTTCACAATTTAGTCCAGCAGATTCCAAATTCATTCAGTTTCAGTCCCGACAACTTCTAACAACAATTCCGAGACTTATACTTAACATTTTTGAGCAAATCATACCTCTATTTCATGTAAAATTTTGTTCTCTACAACTTTGTAGAAGAACACTTTTTCCAGAAATGACTCTAACATGCTCGAAAATGCAGTTTTCTACAGGACAGTTTATAAATCCGAATTTCCTTATTCTTTCTTCCCTTATCTTTTACCAACCTTTAATTAATCCAATTTCGTGCTTAATAAATATACTAACATTAAATTAAAGATAGTTGAGACTCTAATCTCAACTCTAATTTATTTCACTTACCTTGATAGATCGGTAATTTATTTTTATCTCTTGAGCTTGATGGTTGTTCTGAATCGACTTCGTGTACTATGATAAAAATTAATTAAAATCGGTAAGACATTATCGAATAAATATAAAAATATTAAATAGATTCGACACCGAAACTTAGACTAATTAGAGATTTGAGCTTACCCCGACGTTGGCAGAAATTCGATATTACTATATCGAAAATATCGGACCACCAATCTAACACTGAACAACCTAATCCAAACCGATTGTTTGTTTCTCTATTTGTTGTGTATTTCTAACTATCCTCCCTCCCCCTATTTATACACACTTGCGTCAGGCATCTCCCCCCCCCACCCCTTATTTTTTTATTTCATTTATTAGCTAGCCACATGTAGTGGCAATTTATCACTCAAATTCTTTTCCTTATCTTCAAATTGATTGAATTGTGGTGGTTCCCATTTGCTTTCCAATTTGCTTTCTTATCTTCAAATTGTGGAGTGGTTAGCCGGCCACTCTTCTTTGTCTCCTCTTTTTTTTTTTTTTTTTTTTTTTTTTTTTAGTAATAATAATACTAATAATAAACTATTATAATTTACCCCGAATAATATTTATTTGTTCAGATAAGATCGAATAAATTATTCAATAAAAATACTCGGTCACCGGAATTTAATTCCGACTAGACCGGTTTTTGGGATGTGACATTGAATTACATGTTATGGTAAACAAGAAGTTTACAAATTCAGAGATATATACACACATATATATAGTTGGCATGATCGGTTAGACCATCCTGATCAATAATGGTGCAGAAATTATTGAGATTTACATGCACATGTATTAAAAGAACCTGTAGTTCTCGTGGTGCTTATTCTCAAAGAAATTGATTAAATTCCACTTATTAAAGAACATGAAGTTCTTGTGTTGCTTAATGGAATTGATTAAATTCCACTTACTAAAAGAACTTGAAGTTCTTGTGTTGTTTTTCTCAAATGATATAGTTGATCCCACTTACCAAAAGAATTAGAATTTGAAGTTCTTGTGCTGAAGTTGAGACTGCATGTCTTGCATATCTGAACAAAATATGAGTCCATATATCCATAAATGTGGAAAGTTTTATATGATTTTAGTAGATGCATCTACATTGTTTTATGAACTTTCAACCAGAAGTTTGTGAGATTGATTCTAAAAGGATTCAGATTATGCAATTAGACTATTCGTTTTGTAAAAGTTTGTGTGTTTATATTTTAGGCTATATCGGTTGTTACAAAGCCTATTGATTATGAAAAATACAGTTTAGTAAATTTTAATTGAATGCCTCCTATTTAATAGCTAAACTATGAGAACAAAACATTTATTATTTATATGGTATTTCCATATAGTAACACTTATACGCATCAAGCCAACGAGTTATAATAAACTCCCCATTATGATTTGACTTTTGGTCAGAAGTCATATTTCCCATTTTTGATTTTTTGAATGTGCGATATATAGTTGAATTGCTCCATCATAACGCACAAAATGGGCAAGTAAAAAGGGTTGAGAATATATATTGAGTACGAGTCTCCTTTTATGTTTAAATTCTAAACATTATTTGGAGAATCATTTATTAGATGATTTTTCTCAACATCATGGGGAGAGAATAATCAGCTAGATAAAGAAGGAAATGAATTATCATTATCTAGATCCTCGAATATGAACTAAAAGTTCATAAGATAATTCATGTTATTTCATGTCAACTGCCAGACATATTTACTGGCCCAATAAGAGTAATTATGTCTCATATACCAGCTGGAATGCTCTAAATTTAAATTACATGTTAGAGCAAGTGGATGTAAATCATGCTTGAAGCATGATAGTTGAAATGGTTTCAATGATAAAAATTCTCGTAAATGAAAAGTATTATGAGATGATCATATATTGGAGGCGGGTGCTCCTAAAGAGACCCAAGACATAACTAATAATAAAACTCTTGAAGAGTTTCAGGTACCTGAAATAAAGATTGAAATCTTGAAGAGATCTCGATGAGTTATGTAATTACGAGAATGGAACCAGAAATTTGGAAAGTTGTCGACAACGATTTTACAAACAATTTTACATAAAATACTTCTATAGAAGTAAAGAAAGAAATCGAGGATCTTGTATAAAATCTATCCAGAAGTATAGATATTGAATTGGCCTATGTTGAAAGACACTTTGAACTTCTAAAATAGAAGTATTAGGACCAGCAGTCCAAACACCTAAAGGTGTAATGCAAGTGAGGCACAAATAAGTAGTTGTAAATACGACTTGAGCTATGATTTATGAAAAGTTTTAATTACTTCATGGTGGATGCAATTACTTTGGCAGTTATGAAAAATTTTGCATACGTCTGATTATTTGTGGATCCATATTTATCCTTGAAGGATTTAAAATGCTAGAAGCATTTGGAAATTTTCGAGGAAATTTATTTAGACATGTCTCATGAATATTTTGGCGCATTTGATATAATCACCTTAGTGAATACTAATTGAGAAAATACTATAAGAATGATCAGATTTCCTTATGTATTTTATAAAGAAGTTTGGATCAAGATCCATTGTGATAATTTTAGAACTCCTAAAGAACTTCAAATTGGAAACTCATGATTCAATACAAGTACTTGAATCTTGACATCAAGTTTATCTCGATATGAAAATCGAGCATTTTTATATATCTCTTTTTGTCTATGAATAGACATAAGCTGAAAGAATCTTAAAGAAGATTCAATATGAATAGAGCATATCTATTGAGTATCTCAATAGTTGTAAGATTGTTGGATGTGAATAAAGGTAATTATATCTTTTCTTGGTCTTGAAGCACTATATATTAGTTGGTCAAGAAATATCTATGAATATACAAAGATCATTACATTTAGATCTTCAAACATTCGTCGATGCCTCCTCAAATCTTGTAGAAATAATTGTTATGCACAAGTGTAGAACTAATATTTTAATATAATAATTGAAAAAAGGGTTTCCTCCTAAGCCTAGAAAAGGGGACGAATCAATAGTGGATTGATTGGAAATCCTTAGTGGGAAGCTAAGGTAGTGGATGTAGCCCTTGATTAGAAGATTGAACCACTATAAATCATTGTGTCCTTAATCTTTTTAGCTTTCACACCACTTACACCCAAAATTCCTCTTCTCCACCACTTGGCGAGCAAGAACAGTTGAAGGAATCGAGCACCGAACAACCCAACAAGGCAAGCCAAAAATGTGTTTGGCTAAGACCATTGACCCAGCATATCCAGAAGATATGTGATTTACTTTCACAAGATATGATACAAATGCTATCTTGTGTAGAGATAATGGAAGGTGGATACATCATGGAAAATATTACTCCAAAGTTTCATCCCCCGCTATCTTTAGAAAATTGTATTCAAGGTTGAATTATGAAGATTCAAAGATCTTTAGTAGTGTTTTCATGAGGGGGAGTAAATACGCGTTGCACTCTTTTTCCCTTGACCGAGGTTTTGTCCTAATGAGTTTTCTTGGTAAGATTTTTAATGAGGCAACATGTTATGCGTATCAAAGATGTGTGTACTCTTTTTCCTTCACTAAAGAATTTTTTCCCACTGGATTTTTATCTTAGTAAGGTTTTAACGAGGCACATTATCTACATAGACATCCAAGGGGGGAGTGTTATGAATATTTATCTATGTGGATGCCTATCATGATTAGAACTTTATCTAAAGAGATTGATTTACTTTATCATTAGGAATATTATCTCATTTAATTAAAGTTCAATGTAATATGTACTTCTTATGCCTATAAATAGATGACTTGATGAAGGCATTGTACACAAATATATATTTGAGAATAATACAAATCTCCCTCTTTCTCTCATCTCTTTGTTCTTCCATTATTGTTCTTTGTTCTTATTATTGTTCTTTGTTATTTTATTCACAACAAAAAAAATATATACATAATCTGTACTTTTTCAAGATTTCAAAAACCTTAGATATTAAAGCTTAAAGTGATTAAGGATTTTGAAAGATAATTTTCTTTAAACACCTTAAAATTTACTTAACTTTCCCACGATTGTTTTTCTTTTAGTTTTTTAGTTCTTTTCTTTTATTTTATTTAACATTTAATTGTTTTTAATATTCTTATAAAAATAAATTGTTTTCCACGTATAAACATTTAATAGGTTAGATGCCATATTATTTAAAATGTATTGTGTCATGTCATCACTATTAAAATGTTAGGGTACTCACAATCTTATCTGCAGTCTGCACTCTTCCCATTAGTCCACTTAACTTCATTATTCCTAATACTAACCATGGCCGCCTCTTCCCGGTTGAAGAAGCTTGTGCACTGGCTTTCATGTATTTAGAAGCACCAAGCAATGCAGCCCAGCCAATTGAACCAACGCATATTCTTTATGAGCTTCTCAGCTTCATGTAGCTTGCCTGCTCTACCCAATAGTGTTCCACTTCTGAGCCTCAACTTTTCCTGTATGAGAACATGCTGAAGTTTTGGACGGTCCATGAGATTTGGGTCATTTACAGAAGGATCAACAAATTTGTATACAAGGGATATTTAACCAGGCCATTAGTCCACTGTCGGGTCCCAACCGATTGCAGATTACAAAATGGCCGACACTTTATGCCAATGGTTTGGGTCGGAGACATTTTGTTGGGCCTATTACTACAATCTCAGTCAAGCAGCCGAAAAGGAATGATGGATCCCGGGATTTGAAGCATTTTCTTTTTGTGGTTTCAGACACAGTAATTCCTTTTGTCTTCATGTTCATGGATTATGCTTTTTTATTATTATTTTATTAAGTCCTTGGGGACTAACAACGAGGTTCTGAAATGTACTTGTAAGATAACTTCAAAGCAAACACGACAGAACGGAAGCTTGATTTGCAGACACAAACACTCATGCCATGCTCTGTTTCTCATCTCTTTTGCTTCACTGCATTTCAGCTTTTTTATTATTTTTCAATTTCACACGCAAAATAAGTGTGCACTGTGCACAGGGTTAATATTTCTTAATTTTCTTTAAAAATTACTCTTTCAATCAGAATTATTATTTATATGGTTTAATGGGATGAGATCTTAATGAGCGGACAAAATTGAAAGAATCGTCCTATAATAACTTTTACGATACTTGATCTAAATTAATTGATCAATAAATCATATATTAATAATTACAACTCATATAAAAAATTATTATTATTTATAGCAGAGTCGTATAGATTACAAAAATCAGCCAACATTTTCTTCGTGGAGAAAAAGAATAAACAGAGAAGTCCATTTTCGCAAGAAAACAATCAAATTCTTTAATCCAGTAAAAACAAACTTTGAAGTTTCAAAATCAATTTTGATATATTTTTAAAAAAATATTATTTTCGTGTTAGTGAGTGTCCATATCACAAAATATACAATAAAAAAAAAAAGATAAGTGCGGTTGATTAATTAAATAGAATTTAATCTAAAGACATATCCAGAAAAGCAAGAAAGGAATGTGGAGTCGTCGGGAGGCATTTGTCGTGGCATGGGGTTGGCTGCCTTTAAGCCTTCAATCAAGGTTTCATTCAGTCAGGGTTTGATAACTTTGATTATATTTATTTAAAATAATAATTGAGATTTGAGATTACATATGGTTAATGGGATTTGACAGAATGTGCCTTAAAAAACTAAGCTTAAAATTCTGGGAAATTTGGTTCTACTCTTCAAGATTGTTTCTGTTTTGCTTCTTCTTCTCAACTATTTATTCCTTTCACTTTACCTATTTTATTTTCTTGCTTGTAAGCTTTGGTACTTGCCCACGTCTCTATATACACTAATTAGCATGCTATATGACTTTTTAGCATCTAAATTATATGTATAAGATTTATTCGATATTTGAAAAAACATAAAATCTTAACCATGAAATTCTATTACTATATAAAATTCATGTAGGCAGCTATGGGAATTTGGATATCAAAAAGATTTATATCTAATACACTGACGGTGGAAACTTAGTTTTTACAAGTGTCCTACTTTTAAGGTTTATGAACTTAATTTAGGGTGTTGTGTTTAGGGGTAATGGTTAGAATTTAGGGGTTAAGATAAGTTTAGGGTTTAAAGGTTGGGTTTAGATTTTAGGCTAATATATTGAGGATTTAGGTTTTAATCTATAAACCCTAAATTCTAACCCTAAACCTTAAATTCTATTCAAGTCCCTAATTTCTAAACTACTAAACCTAAACCTAAACCCCTAAACCCTACACCCTAAATTGAGTATCTAAACTCTAAAATTAAGGCGCTTGTGGAAACTAAAAGCTTACACCATCAGTATATCAAATAATTATTTTTTAAAAAATATTATAAATCAATAATATAATATTACAAATCCAAGTCTCTATATACAATTAATATAGTTTCTTTTTAAATCTTAACAATATTTATAAAACATGTCTTTCTTTCTTACAATTTACATCGCTTATGAAATTCAAAACGTCAAATTTATGTTCTCAAATAAAGCATTAGATTGGATTCAATTTTATGTTTTCAAAGAAACATTAAAGATTTATCGAATAAACCAACTATTAATTGGTCTAATGTGATGAGACATTAGATCATTTTAAGTAATATCAAAGATTCAGATTTTAGTTATTGTGAATGAAGTAAACTGAATTAAGAGGATCGATGTTATAATAGGTCTTTATAATACTCGTTTTGGATTAGTCGATCAATGGCTTAATAGGCAAATAAGTGCCCAAACTATGCTTTTTTTTTTCTATTTAGGTGCTCAAACTATTTTGGGGACAAATAGGTGCCTAAAGTTACATTCCGTGACCTATTTAAGGTTCTCTGTTAATTTTCTCCGTTAAATACCCCGTCTCACCTCTAGAAAAATCTAAAATTATATTAAAAATAAATAAAAGAAAATTAAAATTAAAATATATCCTAAAATAGTCCCCAAATCTCTAAACCCTCAAATTCGACCACTCCCGCCGTCGACGACCACATTGCCGGCGACGGAATGAAGCGTCCTTGTAACACCCGTGTCTTGGGCCTAGGAGTTAGCCGGGTTGTTGTTCGGGTCAATTAAAATCTAATTAAAATAAACCAACTATGAAAAATGGCCTATTTGAATCTTAATAAAGAGGGAGGGACCAAAGTTGTGATTTACCCCATTTTAAATAAAAGGAAGACAACTTATATGGAAAAGTTGTCATCTTTCTCTTCATTCTCTCCTTTCCCAATTTCAAAACCCTCCCCCATTCTCAAACACTCCTAAACCCTAGTTACTATTCCATTAGCTTTGCAAACCGATTTCAACACCAAATTAAAAGGTAAATGTATTTTCTTAACCTCCTCTCTATTCCCTATCTATCCCTTGTTTTAGATTTCAAAAATAGTGAGTTTTGGAAATTAGGGTTCATATGGAAAATTGGGTTTTTGATGGGGGTTTTCAATTTGTTTTGAGGAATTGTTTTGGGGTTATGTTTAATCATAATAAAAGAGACAACATATCTTAATTTGGTTGATTTTGGGTGAAAATTCGTAGCTTGTCCTTGAGGTAGATTTTAGGGGGGTAAAACTTGGGTTTTTGGTGGGTTTTGTGTTGAAATTGAAGGGCTGTTGGTATACCTATGATATGAGGGTGTTTTGGGACGTTTTGGAAGTCATTTGGATGTTTGGAAATTGGTTTTTCAGCAAGCCTTTAGGGGAGCACGAAAATTGAGATTTTAGTAGATTATGTGATTTGAGAAATTGAGGAATTTGGGTTGTGTTAGCAAAGTATGTTGACGGTTGAGTTTAGCATTGAATTGAGAAGTAATGTGTATGTTTTGTTTGGCTAGAAGCAAGTGGAAGCGCGGAAGAGGCTTTGGGACCGAATCCGGGTTCGTAGGAAGATTTGGTTCGATTTGCTAAGGAAGGGCGGTGAGTGGTTTCAACTTGTCTTTAAAGTTTGGTTCGAGTGTGTGTGTGTGGGTGGAGTGTGCTTGGTAAGCCACTTCTAGTTGATTCAAGTTGATAGCTTAGCCTTCGATATCCATGTGCTTTTGTGCTTACTAGCTATGCTCTTGATTTGTGGTTAATTGGTACTTGTATATATATATATATCATGATGAGTAGATATGTGATGAGCATGTATTGAGGTTGATGATGTTTATATATGATGTGGTTATGATAATTGGCACTAAAAATTACCGGTTGTAAATGATCGATCATTAGGATAGTGTGCACACAAATTGAGTCAAAACGTACGTGGCCTTGATGGCGTTAAGTCATCAAGGAGGAGTACGGTGATGTAACATTCCACCGGAAGCTATTCATATATTTCTACGGGATGATGAGTGGAATCCCATCCGTAGGGCATGTGGCGATGAGTGGAATCCCGCACATGCAAGGGCCGGTGATGAGTGTAATCCCACCGAGGTAAAGTATTGTTGAGGTTTATATCCGCACAATCGGGGTAATTAAAGTGGCCAATTAAACTTAAATCATGTATTGTGATATATGATGGTGATGTGTGAGTGTGATATATGGTATTGTTGTATGTTGATGATATTGATGTTTAATCTTGTTAGGAATGAGAGACCATATATGCCACTTGAAAGACTAGCTAAGTCTACTTGATATTATGCCTATGTTTAATGTATGTAGACTAGGATTAACATGCTTGGACCCTGCATTGTTGTTGTTTTTCACTTTAGAGCACCCTCACTAAGCTTATAGCTTACGCTCTCTATGTTCAACAATGCAGATCATTAGCGTGGCGTTAGCACAAGGCAAGGCAAGAAGGGCTTCCAAGTTTGTAGCTTAAGTATGGTTATCGATTTTGTATTAGCTAGCAATGTGGCAAGGGTCTTTGTATGAGCGTGTGTGACTCATTCGTTTGATGTTGTTTTGGATTGATGTTTTGAATTGTACGTATGTTATACTATGATGAATGATTTGATGTGTGATGGTATGCTTTAGAATGTTTAGGTTGCCTCGTGTATGAGTGCAAACCGTTCAAGATGACTTGTTCCTTTTAAAGGTCTTTTGTGTTCTTGTGTATGCCAATATTGCATAAATTGCTCTTTAACTAGAATGCTATGCCTGAATGTTTTAGTCCATGTTTGAATGACTCCTTTGGCTTAAATATGCGTGCTTACATGTTTGTATATGCTTAGGTGAGTCGAGAATTGCATCTAGAGTCGTGTTTGGGGTCGTTTAGCTAAAAATTGTGGACTTGCAGTGCAGGGCGTATCGATACGCCTAAGGGCTGTATCGATACGGCCTTGCTCAGAGGAAACAGTTTTGGCTGGGCGTATCGATACGTGGGGTGTATCGATACGGTCCCAACTCTCTGAAATTCAGGTTAGGCTGGGCGTATCGATATACAAGGGTGTATCGATACCCTCTTAACTCTCTGAAATCTTGGGGAGTTGTAGAGTGCATGGCGTATCGATACGGTGTCCAAGCGTATCGATACGGTCCAACCTAGTTGACCAAGTGGTGTTGACCGAGAAGGGCGTATCGATACGCTTAAGGGCTGTATCGATACGGTCTTCTTATGTTGACTGTAGGGTGTTGACCTTGGTCAGGCGTATCGATACCCTCTGAAGGCGTATCGATACGACCTGCCTAAACAGGATAAATGGGCTGTTTTAAGGTGCTGTTTTGGTTGGTCGTTGCTATGGTGTTTGTGTTCCCGCTGTCATGTTTCACATAGGACTTAATAAGGCATTTAGGCAAGATTAATTAATGAAAAAAATAGGGTTGCTAACCGAGGGGGAACCTTAACGGGTTTCGCTTCGGTTTTCCCCGTGTGGCTCTCTCGGACCGGTCATCCGGCCAGACCGGGACGAGGGGGTTACATTTGTTGGTATCAGAGCCTGAGGTTACCGAGACCTCGGGCAGGTAAGTGAGGTAAGCTTAATGTGTTAAATGCTTATGATGTTCGATGCATGCTTTGCCATGAATCCTTGATGTTTGCTCGATAGTATGCTGTTTTGAAGCATGAATTGTCGTGTCTGGTGTGAGTGTGTGCCCATTGCTACTATTACTTAATTTAAAAAGATTTTTGGAAAGAGGAGTACTTGAGCACTATTGGACCTTTGCCTTGACTAACGTAATCCTTATCTGTTTCTTGTTGTAGTTTACCTCGACGAGAGGAAGAGAGAGTTTATGGCACTACTTCAGGGGAGTATGTCGGTGACCGACTATGAGATCAGATTTGTTAGACTGAGTCAGTATGCACCCGAGCTTGTACCTACTGAGGTGGAGCGTTGTAACCGTTTCCGTTATGGGCTGAATGAAGAAATCAAGACTTATACTCTAGCTTCAGACTACACTGATTTTGATGTCTTGGTCTCGAGGGCCAAGGACTTGGAGCACAGTTTGAGTTTGACCAGGCGGTCAGGTGGATCTAGTTCGGGTAAGAGGTCCAGCAACTTCGATAGAGGTGATGCCAAGAGGCATCGGGACAACCGGCATCAGTTTGATCATAGGCGTGGTGGCGGTAACCACGGTAGGGGCCATCAGGGTCAGAGAGCTGGAGGGAAGTTGCCCACATGTGCTACTTGCGGGAGGAACCACACCGGTGAGTGTTGGGGGAACTACCATTCTTGTTGGAGTTGTGGTGCTAGAGACCACATTAGACGTGACTGTCCACATCAGGTGGGACAAGCACCAGCTCAGGCTCCTGCTAGAGCCAACGACTTTCAGAGAGGCCGCGGGCGCGGTAGAGGTAATTTCCAGCCGATGAACGATGGTCAGAGAAACTTAGCTCATGTAGTTGCAGTCCAGCCGGAGGGCGGAGGACAGGCTAGGGTTTACGCTCAGCGCGGGGAGCAGCATGACACCGATGTGATCGCAGGTAACTTCTCGATACAGTCTTTGGGTTTGCTTTCTTTGATTGACTCTGGGTCTACACATTCGTACATATTGAGTGAGCATGCACAGTCTTTGAAATTGCCTTGTGAGTTGTTAGAGGTAGGAGTTAGTGTTACTAGTTCTTTTGGGGACACGGTAGTGGTTAAGAAGATGTACCGAAGGTGTCCGTTGATGGTTCAGGGGTATGTGTTTCCAGTGGATATGATGGAACTTCCTTTCTATGGTTTTGATGTGATTCTGGGTATGGATTGGCTCACGGAGCATAGGGCTAGAATAGATTTTGAAACTAAGCGGATTTCTTTGAAGCTCACAGATGATTATGAGATTGTTGTGGTGGGTGAGAACGTGAAGTTCTTATCCAATGTGGTTTCAGTGTTAGAGGCTAAGAGATTAGTTGAGTTAGGGTGTGAAGCATACTTAGCGTATGTGATGAACCCTAACATGAGTGAGGTTAGACCTCAAGACATCCGGACAGTATGCGATTTTCCTAGTGTGTTTCCGGAAGAATTGCCAGGGTTACCACCGGACAGAGAGGTAGAGTTCAACATTGAGACTTATTCTGATTCGGCACCGGTTTCGATTGCTCCGTATCGTATGGCACCGAAAGAACTGAAAGAGTTGAAGACTCAGTTGCAAGAATTGACAGATAGAGGTTTTATTCGACCTAGTTCTTCACCTTGGGGTGCACCAGTGTTGTTTGTGAAGAAGAAAGATGGAAGTATGAGAATGTGCATAGATTATAGACAGTTAAATCAGTTGACAGTGAAGAACAAATATCCGTTGCCTAGAATCGATGACTTGTTTGATCAGTTGAGAGGAGCATCTGTCTTTTCTAAGATTGATTTGAGATCGTGTTACTATCAGCTAAAGGTTAGGGAGGTCGATGTACCGAAGACAGCCTTTAGGACTAGGTATGGGCATTATGAGTTTTTAGTCATGCCATTTGGGTTGACTAATGCACCGGCCGCTTTCACGGACATGATGAATAGGATTTTTCATCAGTACCTAGATCAGTTTGTAGTTGTGTTTATTGATGACATTTTGGTGTACTCGCGAACTGAAGAAGACCATGACCGACACTTAAGACTTGTCTTGAAGACTTTGCTAGATCATCAGTTGTATGCGAAGCTCAGCAAGTGCGAGTTCTGGATCCGTGAGGTAGTCTTCTTAGGACATGTAGTGTCAGCTGAAGGCATTAGAGTTTATCCGAAGAAGATTGAAGCCATTGTTGAGTGGAAGCAACCGAAGTCTGTGACAGAGGTACGTAGCTTCCTAGGCTTAGCCGGATACTATAGGAGGTTTGTAGAGGGTTTCTCTAAATTAGCCGCTCCATTGACACAGTTACTTCAGAAGAGTGTTCGGTTTGAGTGGACAGATGCAAGACAGAGAGCTTTTGAGAAATTGAAAGAAGCTTTGACCCAAGCTCCGATCTTGATTCAGCCTGAGTCCGGGAAGGACTATGTAGTTTATAGTGATGCTTCTTATGTAGGGTTAGGATGTGTTCTGATGCAAGACAAACGGGTTGTGGCTTATGCCTCAAGACAGTTGAAGACCCATGAGCGCAACTATCCGACCCATGACATAGAGTTAGCGGCAGTTGTGTTTGCTCTGAAGATTTAGAGGCACTATTTGTATGGTGAGAAATGCACAGTGTACACCGATCACAAGAGTTTGAAATACATTATGACTCAGCGAGATTTGAATCTCAGACAACGTAGGTGGTTAGAGCTGCTAAAAGACTATGATCTTACTATTGAGTACCATCCGGGTAGGGCCAATGTAGTGGCTGATGCTTTGAGTAGGAAGATGGTCGTAGACTTGAGAGCTATGTTTGCTAGATTGAGTTTGTCTGGAGATGGTGGCTTGATAGCCGAGCTTCAGGTTAGACCTACTCTAGGTCAGATGATTAGAGAGAAACAGCTCTTAGACAGATCTTTGGCACCTCACATGCAAGATATAGCCGAGGGTAGATCTTCAGACTACCGCTTTAGTTCCGATGGGGTTTTGTGTTTCAAAGACAGAATAGTTGTGCCAGAAGATAGTGATCTGAGACGTACAATTTTGACTGAAGCTCACAGTAGTCCGTTTGCTATGCATCCGGGAAGTACGAAGATGTACCGCGATTTGAAGAATGAGTACTTTTGGGTTGGCTTGAAGAGAGATGTAGCCGACTTTGTGAGTAAGTGTTTAGTGTGTCAGAGAGTGAAGGCGGAACATCAGGTTCCCTCAGGTTTGTTACAGCCGTTGAGAATACCGGAATGGAAGTGGGAGAACATCACCATGGATTTTGTTTCGGGTTTGCCTTTGACTCATACGAAGAAGAACTCAGTTTGGGTGATAGTGGATCGATTTACAAAATGTGCTCACTTCTTGGCAGTCAACACTACTTACACTTTAGATAGATTGGCCGATTTGTACATTGGTGAGATAGTTAGGCTGCATGGTGTGCCGAAGTCCATTGTATCAGATAGAGATCCGCGGTTTACTTCTAGATTTTGGGAGAGTCTGCATACCGCTTTGGGTACCCGTTTGAACTTCAGCACTTCTTATCATCCTCAGTCAGATGGTCAGTCAGAGAGGGTTATTCAGATCTTAGAGGACATGTTGCGATGTTGTATCATAGACTTTCAGGGTACTTAGGAGAAACATTTGCCTCTAGTAGAGTTCGCGTACAATAACAGTTTTCAGTCGAGCATTCAGATGGCTCCGTATGAGGCCTTGTATGGCCGGAAGTGTAGGACTCCAGTGTGTTGGGCCGAGGTGGGACAGAAATTGTTACCTATGCCAGATTTGCTCAAGGGGACAACCGACAAGGTAAAATTGATTTGCGACCGTTTGAAGGCTGCTTCGGATAGGCAGAAGTCCTATGCCGATTTGAAGAGGAAGGAAGTTGAGTTCTCAGTGGGTGAGAAGGTATTCTTGAAGGTATCTCCGTGGAAGAAAGTGATGAGGTTTGGCCGAAAGGGAAAGTTGAGTCCGAGGTACATAGGACCGTATGAGATTGTGAAGAGGGTTGGTCCCGTTGCTTATCAGTTGCGGTTGCCGTCCGAGCTTGAGAAGATACATGATGTGTTCCATGTGTCGATGCTTCGCAAGTATAGGTCCGATCCATCACATGTTATGCCCGTAGAAGAAATTGAATTGAATCCGGATTTGACTTATGAAGAAGAGCCAATAGAGATCTTAGCTTCTGACAGAAAGGTGTTGAGGGGTAGATCGATTGAGTTAGTAAAGGTGCGGTGGCGACGTAGAGGTGTGGACGAGGCCACTTGGGAGAGGAAGGAGGATATGGAAAAGCAGTTTCCATATCTCTTTCAGTCAGGTAATTTCGGGGACGAAATTCCTTAAGTGGGAGAGAGTTGTAACACCCGTGTCTTGGGCCTAGGAGTTAGCCGGGTTGTTGTTCGGGTCAATTAAAATCTAATTAAAATAAATCAACTATGAAAAATGGCCTATTTGAATCTTAATAAAGAGGGAGGGACCAAAGTTGTGATTTACCCCATTTTAAATAAAAGGAAGACAACTTTTATGGAAAAGTTGTCATCTTTCTCTTCATTCTCTCCTTTCCCAATTTCAAAACCCTCCCCCATTCTCAAACACTCCTAAACCCTAATTACTATTCCATTAGCTTTGCAAACCGATTTCAACACCAAATTAAAAGGTAAATGTATTTTCTTAACCTCCTCTCTATTCCCTATCTATCCCTTGTTTTAGATTTCAAAAATAGTGAGTTTTGGAAATTAGGGTTCATATGGAAAATTGGGTTTTTGATGGGGGTTTTCAATTTGTTCTGAGGAATTGTTTTGGGGTTATGTTTAATCATAATAAAAGAGACAACATATCTTAATTTGGTTGATTTTGGGTGAAAATTCGTAGCTTGTCCTTGAGGTAGATTTTAGGGGGTAAAACTTGGGTTTTTGGTGGGTTTTGTGTTGAAATTGAAGGGCTGTTGGTATACCTATGATATGGGGGTGTTTTGGGATGTTTTGGAAGTCATTTGGATGTTTGGAAATTGGTTTTTCAGCAAGCCTTTAGGGGAGCACGAAAATTGAGATTTTAGTAGATTATGTGATTTGAGAAATTGAGGAATTTGGGTTGTGTTAGCAAAGTATGTTGACGGTTGAGTTTAGCATTGAATTGAGAAGTAATGTGTATGTTTTGTTTGGCTAGAAGCAAGTGGAAGCGCGGAAGAGGCTTTGGGACCGAATCCGGGTTCGTAGGAAGATTTGGTTCGATTTGCTAAGGAAGGGCGGTGAGTGGTTTCAACTTGTCTTTAAAGTTTGGTTCGAGTGTGTGTGTGTGGGTGGAGTGTGCTTGGTAAGCCACTTCTAGTTGATTCAAGTTGATAGCTTAGCCTTCGATATCCATGTGCTTTTGTGCTTACTAGCTATGCTCTTGATTTGTGGTTAATTGGTACTTGTATATATATATATCATGATGAGTAGATATGTGATGAGCATGTATTGAGGTTGATGATGTTTATATATGATGTGGTTATGATAATTGGCACTAAAAATTACCGGTTGTAAATGATCGATCATTAGGATAGTGTGCACACAAATTGAGTCAAAACGTATGTGGCCTTGATGGCGTTAAGTCATCAAGGAGGAGTACGGTGATGTAACATTCCACCGGAAGCTATTCATATATTTCTACGGGATGATGAGTGGAATCCCATCCGTAGGGCATGTGGCGATGAGTGGAATCCCGCACATGCAAGGGCCGGTGATGAGTGTAATCCCACCGAGGTAAAGTATTGTTGAGGTTTATATCCGCACAATCGGGGTAATTAAAGTGGCCAATTAAACTTAAATCATGTATTGTGATATATGATGGTGATGTGTGAGTGTGATATATGGTATTGTTGTATGTTGATGATATTGATGTTTAATCTTGTTAGGAATGAGAGACCATATATGCCACTTGAAAGACTAGCTAAGTCTACTTGATATTATGCCTATGTTTAATGTATGTAGACTAGGATTAACATGCTTGGACCCTGCATTGTTGTTGTTTTTCACTTTAGAGCACCCTCACTAAGCTTATAGCTTACGCTCTCTATGTTCAACAATGCAGATCATTAGCGTGGCGTTAGCACAAGGCAAGGCAAGAAGGGCTTCCAAGTTTGTAGCTCAAGTATGGTTATCGATTTTGTATTAGCTAGCAATGTGGCAAGGGTCTTTGTATGAGCGTGTGTGACTCATTCGTTTGATGTTGTTTTGGATTGATGTTTTGAATTGTACGTATGTTATACTATGATGAATGATTTGATGTGTGATGGTATGCTTTAGAATGTTTAGGTTGCCTCGTGTATGAGTGCAAACCGTTCAAGATGACTTGTTCCTTTTAAAGGTCTTTTGTGTTCTTGTGTATGCCAATATTGCATAAATTGCTCTTTAACTAGAATGCTATGCCTGAATGTTTTAGTCCATGTTTGAATGACTCCTTTGGCTTAAATATGCGTGCTTACATGTTTGTATATGCTTAGGTGAGTCGAGAATTGCATCTAGAGTCGTGTTTGGGGTCGTTTAGCTAAAAATTGTGGACTTGCAGTGCAGGGCGTATCGATACGCCTAAGGGCTGTATCGATACGGCCTTGCTCAGAGGAAACAGTTTTGGCTGGGCGTATCGATACGTGGGGTGTATCGATACGGTCCCAACTCTCTGAAATTCAGGTTAGGCTGGGCGTATCGATATACAAGGGTGTATCGATACCCTCTTAACTCTCTGAAATCTTGGGGAGTTGTAGAGTGCATGGCGTATCGATACGGTGTCCAAGCGTATCGATACGGTCCAACCTAGTTGACCAAGTGGTGTTGACCGAGAAGGGCGTATCGATACGCTTAAGGGCTGTATCGATACGGTCTTCTTATGTTGACTGTAGGGTGTTGACCTTGGTCAGGCGTATCGATACCCTCTGAAGGCGTATCGATACGACCTGCCTAAACAGGATAAATGGGCTGTTTTAAGGTGCTGTTTTGGTTGGTCGTTGCTATGGTGTTTGTGTTCCCGCTGTCATGTTTCACATAGGACTTAATAAGGCATTTAGGCAAGATTAATTAATGAAAAAAATAGGGTTGCTAACCGAGGGGGAACCTTAACGGGTTTCGCTTCGGTTTTCCCCGTGTGGCTCTCTCGGACCGGTCATCCGGCCAGACCGGGACGAGGGGGTTATATTTGTTGGTATCAGAGCCTGAGGTTACCGAGACCTCGGGCAGGTAAGTGAGGTAAGCTTAATGTGTTAAATGCTTATGATGTTCGATGCATGCTTTGCCATGAATCCTTGATGTTTGCTCGATAGTATGCTGTTTTGAAGCATAAATTGTCGTGTCTGGTGTGAGTGTGTGCCCATTGCTACTATTACTTAATTTAAAAAGATTTTTGGAAAGAGGAGTACTTGAGCACTATTGGACCTTTGCCTTGACTAACGTAATCCTTATCTGTTTCTTGTTGTAGTTTACCTTGCTAGTTGAACCATGAGACCACGTGGGAGGCCTAGGATGGTTCGACCGGAACCACGGGCAGAGGCTCCAGGAGTAGAGCCAGTAGTTAGGGTTGAGGCTCAAGTGGGAGAGCCTGTGGTTGGAGTTGGAGCTCCTCCACCACCTCCACCACCACCACCTCCTCCACCGGGAGTGGGAGGCGAGGCCGGGCCCGAAGGAATGGGACCACAAGGAGGCCAGGGTGGCCAAGGACCGGCCAGAATCGACTTAACTCCGTTGGTTCAGGCGATAGCCGGAGCATTCCAGGCTGCAGTAGCTGGAGGTCAGGCAGCTCATCATCAGGGTGAGGGCACCGGATTGCCATTAGAGAGACTTCGGGGCCTTGGGGCTGAAGAGTTTAGAGGTGCTACTCCGGAGAGGTCAGAGATGTGGTTTGAGAAGACCGTCCGTATTCTTGCTCAGATGGGATGTACTGGTGAGCGCAAGTTGGGATGCGTTGAGTCTTTGCTTCAGGGTGATGCCTACACCTGGTGGGTCACCGTTACTTCAGGGATGTATGAGGCCGAGATTACATGGGAGTTCTTTGAGACAGCTTTCCGGAAGAAGTATTTGGGTCCGCGATACCTCGACGAGAGGAAGAGAGAGTTTATGGCACTACTTCAGGGGAGTATGTCGGTGACCGACTATGAGATCAGATTTGTTAGACTGAGTCAGTATGCACCCGAGCTTGTACCTACTGAGGTGGAGCGTTGTAACCGTTTCCGTTATGGGCTGAATGAAGAAATCAAGACTTATACTCTAGCTTCAAACTACACTGATTTTGATGTCTTGGTCTCGAGGGCCAAGGACTTGGAGCACAGTTTGAGTTTGACCAGGCGGTCAGGTGGATCTAGTTCGGGTAAGAGGTCCAGCAACTTCGATAGAGGTGATGCCAAGAGGCATCGGGACAACCGGCATCAGTTTGATCATAGGCGTGGTGGCGGTAACCACGGTAGGGGCCATCAGGGTCAGAGAGCTGGAGGGAAGTTGCCCACATGTGCTACTTGCGGGAGGAACCACACCGGTGAGTGTTGGGGGAACTACCATTCTTGTTGGAGTTGTGGTGCTAGAGACCACATTAGACGTGACTGTCCACATCAGGTGGGACAAGCACCAGCTCAGGCTCCTGCTAGAGCCAACGACTTTCAGAGAGGCCGCGGGCGCGGTAGAGGTAATTTCCAGCCGATGAACGATGGTCAGAGAAACTTAGCTCATGTAGTTGCAGTCCAGCCGGAGGGCGGAGGACAGGCTAGGGTTTACGCTCAGCGCGGGGAGCAGCATGACACCGATGTGATCGCAGGTAACTTCTCGATACAGTCTTTGGGTTTGCTTTCTTTGATTGACTCTGGGTCTACACATTCGTACATATTGAGTGAGCATGCACAGTCTTTGAAATTGCCTTGTGAGTTGTTAGAGGTAGGAGTTAGTGTTACTAGTTCTTTTGGGGACACGGTAGTGGTTAGGAAGATGTACCGAAGGTGTCCGTTGATGGTTCAGGGGTATGTGTTTCCAGTGGATATGATGGAACTTCCTTTCTATGGTTTTGATGTGATTCTGGGTATGGATTGGCTCACGGAGCATAGGGCTAGAATAGATTTTGAAACTAAGCGGATTTCTTTGAAGCTCACAGATGATTATGAGATTGTTGTGGTGGGTGAGAACGTGAAGTTCTTATCCAATGTGGTTTCAGTGTTAGAGGCTAAGAGATTAGTTGAGTTAGGGTGTGAAGCATACTTAGCGTATGTGATGAACCCTAACATGAGTGAGGTTAGACCTCAAGACATCCGGACAGTATGCGATTTTCCTAGTGTGTTTCCGGAAGAATTGCCAGGGTTACCACCGGACAGAGAGGTAGAGTTCAACATTGAGACTTATTCTGATTCGGCACCGGTTTCGATTGCTCCGTATCGTATGGCACCGAAAGAACTGAAAGAGTTGAAGACTCAGTTGCAAGAATTGACAGATAGAGGTTTTATTCGACCTAGTTCTTCACCTTGGGGTGCACCAGTGTTGTTTGTGAAGAAGAAAGATGGAAGTATGAGAATGTGCATAGATTATAGACAGTTAAATCAGTTGACAGTGAAGAACAAATATCCGTTGCCTAGAATCGATGACTTGTTTGATCAGTTGAGAGGAGCATCTGTCTTTTCTAAGATTGATTTGAGATCGTGTTACTATCAGCTAAAGGTTAGGGAGGTCGATGTACCGAAGACAGCCTTTAGGACTAGGTATGGGCATTATGAGTTTTTAGTCATGCCATTTGGGTTGACTAATGCACCGGCCGCTTTCACGGACATGATGAATAGGATTTTTCATCAGTACCTAGATCAGTTTGTAGTTGTGTTTATTGATGACATTTTGGTGTACTCGCGAACTGAAGAAGACCATGACCGACACTTAAGACTTGTCTTGAAGACTTTGCTAGATCATCAGTTGTATGCGAAGCTCAGCAAGTGCGAGTTCTGGATCCGTGAGGTAGTCTTCTTAGGACATGTAGTGTCAGCTGAAGGCATTAGAGTTGATCCGAAGAAGATTGAAGCCATTGTTGAGTGGAAGCAACCGAAGTCTGTGACAGAGGTACGTAGCTTCCTAGGCTTAGCCGGATACTATAGGAGGTTTGTAGAGGGTTTCTCTAAATTAGCCGCTCCATTGACACAGTTACTTCAGAAGAGTGTTCGGTTTGAGTGGACAGATGCAAGACAGAGAGCTTTTGAGAAATTGAAAGAAGCTTTGACCCAAGCTCCGATCTTGATTCAGCCTGAGTCCGGGAAGGACTATGTAGTTTATAGTGATGCTTCTTATGTAGGGTTAGGATGTGTTCTGATGCAAGACAAACGGGTTGTGGCTTATGCCTCAAGACAGTTGAAGACCCATGAGCGCAACTATCCGACCCATGACATAGAGTTAGCGGCAGTTGTGTTTGCTCTGAAGATTTAGAGGCACTATTTGTATGGTGAGAAATGCACAGTGTACACCGATCACAAGAGTTTGAAATACATTATGACTCAGCGAGATTTGAATCTCAGACAACGTAGGTGGTTAGAGCTGCTAAAAGACTATGATCTTACTATTGAGTACCATCCGGGTAGGGCCAATGTAGTGGCCGATGCTTTGAGTAGGAAGATGGTCGTAGACTTGAGAGCTATGTTTGCTAGATTGAGTTTGTCTGGAGATGGTGGCTTGATAGCCGAGCTTCAGGTTAGACCTACTCTAGGTCAGATGATTAGAGAGAAACAGCTCTTAGACAGATCTTTGGCACCTCACATGCAAGATATAGCCGAGGGTAGATCTTCAGACTACCGCTTTAGTTCCGATGGGGTTTTGTGTTTCAAAGACAGAATAGTTGTGCCAGAAGATAGTGATCTGAGACGTACAATTTTGACTGAAGCTCACAGTAGTCCGTTTGCTATGCATCCGGGAAGTACGAAGATGTACCGCGATTTGAAGAATGAGTACTTTTGGGTTGGCTTGAAGAGAGATGTAGCCGACTTTGTGAGTAAGTGTTTAGTGTGTCAGAGAGTGAAGGCGGAACATCAGGTTCCCTCAGGTTTGTTACAGCCGTTGAGAATACCGGAATGGAAGTGGGAGAACATCACCATGGATTTTGTTTCGGGTTTGCCTTTGACTCATACGAAGAAGAACTCAGTTTGGGTGATAGTGGATCGATTTACAAAATGTGCTCACTTCTTGGCAGTCAACACTACTTACACTTTAGATAGATTGGCCGATTTGTACATTGGTGAGATAGTTAGGCTGCATGGTGTGCCGAAGTCCATTGTATCAGATAGAGATCCGCGGTTTACTTCTAGATTTTGGGAGAGTCTGCATACCGCTTTGGGTACCCGTTTGAACTTCAGCACTTCTTATCATCCTCAGTCAGATGGTCAGTCAGAGAGGGTTATTCAGATCTTAGAGGACATGTTGCGATGTTGTATCATAGACTTTCAGGGTACTTAGGAGAAACATTTGCCTCTAGTAGAGTTCGCGTACAATAACAGTTTTCAGTCGAGCATTCAGATGGCTCCGTATGAGGCCTTGTATGGCCGGAAGTGTAGGACTCCAGTGTGTTGGGCCGAGGTGGGACAGAAATTGTTACCTATGCCAGATTTGCTCAAGGGGACAACCGACAAGGTAAAATTGATTTGCGACCGTTTGAAGGCTGCTTCGGATAGGCAGAAGTCCTATGCCGATTTGAAGAGGAAGGAAGTTGAGTTCTCAGTGGGTGAGAAGGTATTCTTGAAGGTATCTCCGTGGAAGAAAGTGATGAGGTTTGGCCGAAAGGGAAAGTTGAGTCCGAGGTACATAGGACCGTATGAGATTGTGAAGAGGGTTGGTCCCGTTGCTTATCAGTTGCGGTTGCCGTCCGAGCTTGAGAAGATACATGATGTGTTCCATGTGTCGATGCTTCGCAAGTATAGGTCCGATCCATCACATGTTATGCCCGTAGAAGAAATTGAATTGAATCCGGATTTGACTTATGAAGAAGAGCCAATAGAGATCTTAGCTTCTGACAGAAAGGTGTTGAGGGGTAGATCGATTGAGTTAGTAAAGGTGCGGTGGCGACGTAGAGGTGTGGACGAGGCCACTTGGGAGAGGAAGGAGGATATGGAAAAGCAGTTTCCATATCTCTTTCAGTCAGGTAATTTCGGGGACGAAATTCCTTAAGTGGGAGAGAGTTGTAACACCCGTGTCTTGGGCCTAGGAGTTAGCCGGGTTGTTGTTCGGGTCAATTAAAATCTAATTAAAATAAACCAACTATGAAAAATGGCCTATTTGAATCTTAATAAAGAGGGAGGGACCAAAGTTGTGATTTACCCCATTTTAAATAAAAGGAAGACAACTTTTATGGAAAAGTTGTCATCTTTCTCTTCATTCTCTCCTTTCCCAATTTCAAAACCCTCCCCCATTCTCAAACACTCCTAAACCCTAGTTACTATTCCATTAGCTTTGCAAACCGATTTCAACACCAAATTAAAAGGTAAATGTATTTTCTTAACCTCCTCTCTATTCCCTATCTATCCCTTGTTTTAGATTTCAAAAATAGTGAGTTTTGGAAATTAGGGTTCATATGGAAAATTGGGTTTTTGATGGGGGTTTTCAATTTGTTCTGAGGAATTGTTTTGGGGTTATGTTTAATCATAATAAAAGAGACAACATATCTTAATTTGGTTGATTTTGGGTGAAAATTCGTAGCTTGTCCTTGAGGTAGATTTTAGGGGGGTAAAACTTGGGTTTTTGGTGGGTTTTGTGTTGAAATTGAAGGGCTGTTGGTATACCTATGATATGGGGGTGTTTTGGGATGTTTTGGAAGTCATTTGGATGTTTGGAAATTGGTTTTTCAGCAAGCCTTTAGGGGAGCACGAAAATTGAGATTTTAGTAGATTATGTGATTTGAGAAATTGAGGAATTTGGGTTGTGTTAGCAAAGTATGTTGACGGTTGAGTTTAGCATTGAATTGAGAAGTAATGTGTATGTTTTGTTTGGCTAGACGCAAGTGGAAGCGCGGAAGAGGCTTTGGGACCGAATCCGGGTTCGTAGGAAGATTTGGTTCGATTTGCTAAGGAAGGGCGGTGAGTGGTTTCAACTTGTCTTTAAAGTTTGGTTCGAGTGTGTGTGTGTGGGTGGAGTGTGCTTGGTAAGCCACTTCTAGTTGATTCAAGTTGATAGCTTAGCCTTCGATATCCATGTGCTTTTGTGCTTACTAGCTATGCTCTTGATTTGTGGTTAATTGGTACTTGTATATATATATATCATGATGAGTAGATATGTGATGAGCATGTATTGAGGTTGATGATGTTTATATATGATGTGGTTATGATAATTGGCACTAAAAATTACCGGTTGTAAATGATCGATCATTAGGATAGTGTGCACACAAATTGAGTCAAAACGTATGTGGCCTTGATGGCGTTAAGTCATCAAGGAGGAGTACGGTGATGTAACATTCCACCGGAAGCTATTCATATATTTCTACGGGATGATGAGTGGAATCCCATCCGTAGGGCATGTGGCGATGAGTGGAATCCCGCACATGCAAGGGCCGGTGATGAGTGTAATCCCACCGAGGTAAAGTATTGTTGAGGTTTATATCCGCACAATCGGGGTAATTAAAGTGGCCAATTAAACTTAAATCATGTATTGTGATATATGATGGTGATGTGTGAGTGTGATATATGGTATTGTTGTATGTTGATGATATTGATGTTTAATCTTGTTAGGAATGAGAGACCATATATGCCACTTGAAAGACTAGCTAAGTCTACTTGATATTATGCCTATGTTTAATGTATGTAGACTAGGATTAACATGCTTGGACCCTGCATTGTTGTTGTTTTTCACTTTAGAGCACCCTCACTAAGCTTATAGCTTACGCTCTCTATGTTCAACAATGCAGATCATTAGCGTGGCGTTAGCACAAGGCAAGGCAAGAAGGGCTTCCAAGTTTGTAGCTCAAGTATGGTTATCGATTTTGTATTAGCTAGCAATGTGGCAAGGGTCTTTGTATGAGCGTGTGTGACTCATTCGTTTGATGTTGTTTTGGATTGATGTTTTGAATTGTACGTATGTTATACTATGATGAATGATTTGATGTGTGATGGTATGCTTTAGAATGTTTAGGTTGCCTCGTGTATGAGTGCAAACCGTTCAAGATGACTTGTTCCTTTTAAAGGTCTTTTGTGTTCTTGTGTATGCCAATATTGCATAAATTGCTCTTTAACTAGAATGCTATGCCTGAATGTTTTAGTCCATGTTTGAATGACTCCTTTGGCTTAAATATGCGTGCTTACATGTTTGTATATGCTTAGGTGAGTCGAGAATTGCATCTAGAGTCGTGTTTGGGGTCGTTTAGCTAAAAATTGTGGACTTGCAGTGCAGGGCGTATCGATACGCCTAAGGGCTGTATCGATACGGCCTTGCTCAGAGGAAACAGTTTTGGCTGGGCGTATCGATACGTGGGGTGTATCGATACGGTCCCAACTCTCTGAAATTCAGGTTAGGCTGGGCGTATCGATATACAAGGGTGTATCGATACCCTCTTAACTCTCTGAAATCTTGGGGAGTTGTAGAGTGCATGGCGTATCGATACGGTGTCCAAGCGTATCGATACGGTCCAACCTAGTTGACCAAGTGGTGTTGACCGAGAAGGGCGTATCGATACGCTTAAGGGCTGTATCGATACGGTCTTCTTATGTTGACTGTAGGGTGTTGACCTTGGTCAGGCGTATCGATACCCTCTGAAGGCGTATCGATACGACCTGCCTAAACAGGATAAATGGGCTGTTTTAAGGTGCTGTTTTGGTTGGTCGTTGCTATGGTGTTTGTGTTCCCGCTGTCATGTTTCACATAGGAC
This sequence comes from Hibiscus trionum, assembly GCA_030270665.1. Taxonomy (NCBI): domain Eukaryota; kingdom Viridiplantae; phylum Streptophyta; class Magnoliopsida; order Malvales; family Malvaceae; genus Hibiscus; species Hibiscus trionum. The sequence goes on along the minus strand of BSYR01000006.1, from coordinate 23,025,681 downwards.
TTAATAAGGCATTTAGGCAAGATTAATTAATGAAAAAAATAGGGTTGCTAACCGAGGGGGAACCTTAACGGGTTTCGCTTCGGTTTTCCCCGTGTGGCTCTCTCGGACCGGTCATCCGGCCAGACCGGGACGAGGGGGTTATATTTGTTGGTATCAGAGCCTGAGGTTACCGAGACCTCGGGCAGGTAAGTGAGGTAAGCTTAATGTGTTAAATGCTTATGATGTTCGATGCATGCTTTGCCATGAATCCTTGATGTTTGCTCGATAGTATGCTGTTTTGAAGCATAAATTGTCGTGTCTGGTGTGAGTGTGTGCCCATTGCTACTATTACTTAATTTAAAAAGATTTTTGGAAAGAGGAGTACTTGAGCACTATTGGACCTTTGCCTTGACTAACGTAATCCTTATCTGTTTCTTGTTGTAGTTTACCTTGCTAGTTGAACCATGAGACCACGTGGGAGGCCTAGGATGGTTCGACCGGAACCACGGGCAGAGGCTCCAGGAGTAGAGCCAGTAGTTAGGGTTGAGGCTCAAGTGGGAGAGCCTGTGGTTGGAGTTGGAGCTCCTCCACCACCTCCACCACCACCACCTCCTCCACCGGGAGTGGGAGGCGAGGCCGGGCCCGAAGGAATGGGACCACAAGGAGGCCAGGGTGGCCAAGGACCGGCCAGAATCGACTTAACTCCGTTGGTTCAGGCGATAGCCGGGGCATTCCAGGCTGCAGTAGCTGGAGGTCAGGCAGCTCATCATCAGGGTGAGGGCACCGGATTGCCATTAGAGAGACTTCGGGGCCTTGGGGCTGAAGAGTTTAGAGGTGCTACTCCGGAGAGGTCAGAGATGTGGTTTGAGAAGACCGTCCGTATTCTTGCTCAGATGGGATGTACTGGTGAGCGCAAGTTGGGATGCGTTGAGTCTTTGCTTCAGGGTGATGCCTACACCTGGTGGGTCACCGTTACTTCAGGGATGTATGAGGCCGAGATTACATGGGAGTTCTTTGAGACAGCTTTCCGGAAGAAGTATTTGGGTCCGCGATACCTCGACGAGAGGAAGAGAGAGTTTATGGCACTACTTCAGGGGAGTATGTCGGTGACCGACTATGAGATCAGATTTGTTAGACTGAGTCAGTATGCACCCGAGCTTGTACCTACTGAGGTGGAGCGTTGTAACCGTTTCCGTTATGGGCTGAATGAAGAAATCAAGACTTATACTCTAGCTTCAAACTACACTGATTTTGATGTCTTGGTCTCGAGGGCCAAGGACTTGGAGCACAGTTTGAGTTTGACCAGGCGGTCAGGTGGATCTAGTTCGGGTAAGAGGTCCAGCAACTTCGATAGAGGTGATGCCAAGAGGCATCGGGACAACCGGCATCAGTTTGATCATAGGCGTGGTGGCGGTAACCACGGTAGGGGCCATCAGGGTCAGAGAGCTGGAGGGAAGTTGCCCACATGTGCTACTTGCGGGAGGAACCACACCGGTGAGTGTTGGGGGAACTACCATTCTTGTTGGAGTTGTGGTGCTAGAGACCACATTAGACGTGACTGTCCACATCAGGTGGGACAAGCACCAGCTCAGGCTCCTGCTAGAGCCAACGACTTTCAGAGAGGCCGCGGGCGCGGTAGAGGTAATTTCCAGCCGATGAACGATGGTCAGAGAAACTTAGCTCATGTAGTTGCAGTCCAGCCGGAGGGCGGAGGACAGGCTAGGGTTTACGCTCAGCGCGGGGAGCAGCATGACACCGATGTGATCGCAGGTAACTTCTCGATACAGTCTTTGGGTTTGCTTTCTTTGATTGACTCTGGGTCTACACATTCGTACATATTGAGTGAGCATGCACAGTCTTTGAAATTGCCTTGTGAGTTGTTAGAGGTAGGAGTTAGTGTTACTAGTTCTTTTGGGGACACGGTAGTGGTTAGGAAGATGTACCGAAGGTGTCCGTTGATGGTTCAGGGGTATGTGTTTCCAGTGGATATGATGGAACTTCCTTTCTATAGTTTTGATGTGATTCTGGGTATGGATTGGCTCACGGAGCATAGGGCTAGAATAGATTTTGAAACTAAGCGGATTTCTTTGAAGCTCACAGATGATTATGAGATTGTTGTGGTGGGTGAGAACGTGAAGTTCTTATCCAATGTGGTTTCAGTGTTAGAGGCTAAGAGATTAGTTGAGTTAGGGTGTGAAGCATACTTAGCGTATGTGATGAACCCTAACATGAGTGAGGTTAGACCTCAAGACATCCGGACAGTATGCGATTTTCCTAGTGTGTTTCCGGAAGAATTGCCAGGGTTACCACCGGACAGAGAGGTAGAGTTCAGCATTGAGACTTATTCTGATTCGGCACCGGTTTCGATTGCTCCGTATCGTATGGCACCGAAAGAACTGAAAGAGTTGAAGACTCAGTTGCAAGAATTGACAGATAGAGGTTTTATTCGACCTAGTTCTTCACCTTGGGGTGCACCAGTGTTGTTTGTGAAGAAGAAAGATGGAAGTATGAGAATGTGCATAGATTATAGACAGTTAAATCAGTTGACAGTGAAGAACAAATATCCGTTGCCTAGAATCGATGGCTTGTTTGATCAGTTGAGAGGAGCATCTGTCTTTTCTAAGATTGATTTGAGATCGGGTTACTATCAGCTAAAGGTTAGGGAGGTCGATGTACCGAAGACAACCTTTAGGACTAGGTATGGGCATTATGAGTTTTTAGTCATGCCATTTGGGTTGACTAATGCACCGGCCGCTTTCATGGACATGATGAATAGGATTTTTCATCAGTACCTAGATCAGTTTGTAGTTGTGTTTATTGATGACATTTTGGTGTACTCGCGAACTGAAGAAGACCATGACCGACACTTAAGACTTGTCTTGAAGACTTTGCTAGATCATCAGTTGTATGCGAAGCTCAGCAAGTGCGAGTTCTGGATCCGTGAGGTAGTCTTCTTAGGACATGTAGTGTCAGCTGAAGGCATTAGAGTTGATCCGAAGAAGATTGAAGCCATTGTTGAGTGGAAGCAACCGAAGTCTGTGACAGAGGTACGTAGCTTCCTAGGCTTAGCCGGATACTATAGGAGGTTTGTAGAGGGTTTCTCTAAATTAGCCGCTCCATTGACACAGTTACTTCAGAAGAGTGTTCGGTTTGAGTGGACAGATGCAAGACAGAGAGCTTTTGAGAAATTGAAAGAAGCTTTGACCCAAGCTCCGATCTTGATTCAGCCTGAGTCCGGGAAGGACTATGTAGTTTATAGTGATGCTTCTTATGTAGGGTTAGGATGTGTTCTGATGCAAGACAAACGGGTTGTGGCTTATGCCTCAAGACAGTTGAAGACCCATGAGCGCAACTATCCGACCCATGACATAGAGTTAGCGGCAGTTGTGTTTGCTCTGAAGATTTGGAGGCACTATTTGTATGGTGAGAAATGCACAGTGTACACCGATCACAAGAGTTTGAAATACATTATGACTCAGCGAGATTTGAATCTCAGACAACGTAGGTGGTTAGAGCTGCTAAAAGACTATGATCTTACTATTGAGTACCATCCGGGTAGGGCCAATGTAGTGGCCGATGCTTTGAGTAGGAAGATGGTCGTAGACTTGAGAGCTATGTTTGCTAGATTGAGTTTGTCTGGAGATGGTGGCTTGATAGCCGAGCTTCAGGTTAGACCTACTCTAGGTCAGATGATTAGAGAGAAACAGCTCTTAGACAGATCTTTGGCACCTCACATGCAAGATATAGCCGAGGGTAGATCTTCAGACTACCGCTTTAGTTCCGATGGGGTTTTGTGTTTCAAAGACAGAATAGTTGTGCCAGAAGATAGTGATCTGAGACGTACAATTTTGACTGAAGCTCACAGTAGTCCGTTTGCTATGCATCCGGGAAGTACGAAGATGTACCGCGATTTGAAGAATGAGTACTTTTGGGTTGGCTTGAAGAGAGATGTAGCCGACTTTGTGAGTAAGTGTTAAGTGTGTCAGAGAGTGAAGGCGGAACATCAGGTTCCCTCAGGTTTGTTATAGCCGTTGAGAATACCGGAATGGAAGTGGGAGAACATCACCATGGATTTTGTTTCGGGTTTGCCTTTGACTCCTACGAAGAAGAACTCAGTTTGGGTGATAGTGGATCGATTTACAAAATGTGCTCACTTCTTGGCAGTCAACACTACTTACACTTTAGATAGATTGGCCGATTTGTACATTGGTGAGATAGTTAGGCTGCATGGTGTGCCGAAGTCCATTGTATCAGATAGAGATCCGCGGTTTACTTCTAGATTTTGGGAGAGTCTGCATACCGCTTTGGGTACCCGTTTGAACTTTAGCACTTCTTATCATCCTCAGTCAGATGGTCAGTCAGAGAGGGTTATTCAGATCTTAGAGGACATGTTGCGATGTTGTATCATAGACTTTCAGGGTACTTAGGAGAAACATTTGCCTCTAGTAGAGTTCGCGTACAATAACAGTTTTCAGTCGAGCATTCAGATGGCTCCGTATGAGGCCTTGTATGGCCGGAAGTGTAGGACTCCAGTGTGTTGGGCCGAGGTGGGACAGAAATTGTTACCTATGCCAGATTTGCTCAAGGGGACAACCGACAAGGTAAAATTGATTTGCGACCGTTTGAAGGCTGCTTCGGATAGGCAGAAGTCCTATGCCGATTTGAAGAGGAAGGAAGTTGAGTTCTCAGTGGGTGAGAAGGTATTCTTGAAGGTATCTCCGTGGAAGAAAGTGATGAGGTTTGGCCGAAAGGGAAAGTTGAGTCCGAGGTACATAGGACCGTATGAGATTGTGAAGAGGGTTGGTCCCGTTGCTTATCAGTTGCGGTTGCCGTCCGAGCTTGAGAAGATACATGATGTGTTCCATGTGTCGATGCTTCGCAAGTATAGGTCCGATCCATCACATGTTATGCCCGTAGAAGAAATTGAATTGAATCCGGATTTGACTTATGAAGAAGAGCCAATAGAGATCTTAGCTTCTGACAGAAAGGTGTTGAGGGGTAGATCGATTGAGTTAGTAAAGGTGCGGTGGCGACGTAGAGGTGTGGACGAGGCCACTTGGGAGAGGAAGGAGGATATGGAAAAGCAGTTTCCATATCTCTTTCAGTCAGGTAATTTCGGGGACGAAATTCCTTAAGTGGGAGAGAGTTGTAACACCCGTGTCTTGGGCCTAGGAGTTAGCCGGGTTGTTGTTCGGGTCAATTAAAATCTAATTAAAATAAACCAACTATGAAAAATGGCCTATTTGAATCTTAATAAAGAGGGAGGGACCAAAGTTGTGATTTACCCCATTTTAAATAAAAGGAAGACAACTTTTATGGAAAAGTTGTCATCTTTCTCTTCATTCTCTCCTTTCCCAATTTCAAAACCCTCCCCCATTCTCAAACACTCATAAACCCTAGTTACTATTCCATTAGCTTTGCAAACCGATTTCAACACCAAATTAAAAGGTAAATGTATTTTCTTAACCTCCTCTCTATTCCCTATCTATCCCTTGTTTTAGATTTCAAAAATAGTGAGTTTTGGAAATTAGGGTTCATATGGAAAATTGGGTTTTTGATGGGGGTTTTCAATTTGTTTTGAGGAATTGTTTTGGGGTTATGTTTAATCATAATAAAAGAGACAACATATCTTAATTTGGTTGATTTTGGGTGAAAATTCGTAGCTTGTCCTTGAGGTAGATTTTAGGGGGGTAAAACTTGGGTTTTTGGTGGGTTTTGTGTTGAAATTGAAGGGCTGTTGGTATACCTATGATATGGGGGTGTTTTGGGACGTTTTGGAAGTCATTTGGATGTTTGGAAATTGGTTTTTCAGCAAGCCTTTAGGGGAGCACGAAAATTGAGATTTTAGTAGATTTGAGAAATTGAGGAATTTGGGTTGTGTTAGCAAAGTATGTTGACGGTTGAGTTTAGCATTGAATTGAGAAGTAATGTGTATGTTTTGTTTGGCTAGAAGCAAGTGGAAGCGCGGAAGAGGCTTTGGGACCGAATCCGGGTTCGTAGGAAGATTTGGTTCGATTTGCTAAGGAAGGGCGGTGAGTGGTTTCAACTTGTCTTTAAAGTTTGGTTCGAGTGTGTGTGTGTGGGTGGAGTGTGCTTGGTAAGCCACTTCTAGTTGATTCAAGTTGATAGCTTAGCCTTCGATATCCATGTGCTTTTGTGCTTACTAGCTATGCTCTTGATTTGTGGTTAATTGGTACTTGTATATATATATATCATGATGAGTAGATATGTGATGAGCATGTATTGAGGTTGATGATGTTTATATATGATGTGGTTATGATAATTGGCACTAAAAATTACCGGTTGTAAATGATCGATCATTAGGATAGTGTGCACACAAATTGAGTCAAAACGTACGTGGCCTTGATGGCGTTAAGTCATCAAGGAGGAGTACGGTGATGTAACATTCCACCGGAAGCTATTCATATATTTCTACGGGATGATGAGTGGAATCCCATCCGTAGGGCATGTGGCGATGAGTGGAATCCCGCACATGCAAGGGCCGGTGATGAGTGTAATCCCACCGAGGTAAAGTATTGTTGAGGTTTATATCCGCACAATCGGGGTAATTAAAGTGGCCAATTAAACTTAAATCATGTATTGTGATATATGATGGTGATGTGTGAGTGTGATATATGGTATTGTTGTATGTTGATGATATTGATGTTTAATCTTGTTAGGAATGAGAGACCATATATGCCACTTGAAAGACTAGCTAAGTCTACTTGATATTATGCCTATGTTTAATGTATGTAGACTAGGATTAACATGCTTGGACCCTGCATTGTTGTTGTTTTTCACTTTAGAGCACCCTCACTAAGCTTATAGCTTACGCTCTCTATGTTCAACAATGCAGATCATTAGCGTGGCGTTAGCACAAGGCAAGGCAAGAAGGGCTTCCAAGTTTGTAGCTCAAGTATGGTTATCGATTTTGTATTAGCTAGCAATGTGGCAAGGGTCTTTGTATGAGCGTGTGTGACTCATTCGTTTGATGTTGTTTTGGATTGATGTTTTGAATTGTACGTATGTTATACTATGATGAATGATTTGATGTGTGATGGTATGCTTTAGAATGTTTAGGTTGCCTCGTGTATGAGTGCAAACCGTTCAAGATGACTTGTTCCTTTTAAAGGTCTTTTGTGTTCTTGTGTATGCCAATATTGCATAAATTGCTCTTTAACTAGAATGCTATGCCTGAATGTTTTAGTCCATGTTTGAATGACTCCTTTGGCTTAAATATGCGTGCTTACATGTTTGTATATGCTTAGGTGAGTCGAGAATTGCATCTAGAGTCGTGTTTGGGGTCGTTTAGCTAAAAATTGTGGACTTGCAGTGCAGGGCGTATCGATACGCCTAAGGGCTGTATCGATACGGCCTTGCTCAGAGGAAACAGTTTTGGCTGGGCGTATCGATACGTGGGGTGTATCGATACGGTCCCAACTCTCTGAAATTCAGGTTAGGCTGGGCGTATCGATACACAAGGGTGTATCGATACCCTCTTAACTCTCTAAAATCTTGGGGAGTTGTAGAGTGCATGGCGTATCGATACGGTGTCCAAGCGTATCGATACGGTCCAACCTAGTTGACCAAGTGGTGTTGACCGAGAAGGGCGTATCGATACGCTTAAGGGCTGTATCGATACGGTCTTCTTATGTTGACTGTAGGGTGTTGACCTTGGTCAGGCGTATCGATACCCTCTGAAGGCGTATCGATACGACCTGCCTAAACAGGATAAATGGGCTGTTTTAAGGTGCTGTTTTGGTTGGTCGTTGCTATGGTGTTTGTGTTCCCGCTGTCATGTTTCACATAGGACTTAATAAGGCATTTAGGCAAGATTAATTAATGAAAAAAAATAGGGTTGCTAACCGAGGGGGAACCTTAACGGGTTTCGCTTCGGTTTTCCCCGTGTGACTCTCTCGGACCGGTCATCCGGCCAGACCGGGACGAGTGGGTTACAGTCCTCCCCTTGCCGAACAACCCACACGCGTTCATCGCTCCTTTTGCTGTCGTTTGTCGCGAATCGTTTGAAAGAACTATTTGGCAATTTTGTCGATTCGCACGCCATCAATCGATTTCCGGCGGCGGGTGGTGAGGGAAATGGTTGCGATGGTCCGGTGACTGATGTGGTGGGGAAATGGTTGCGATGGTCCGGTGACTGATGTGGTGGGCGGCGGTGTGGCAATCGGCGGCGGAATCGGCTCAAATCAGGATTTAGGTTTTGGGGAGTTAGAGATTTTGGGGTTGTTTTGTAAATTCTGGAAATTTTAAAGATTTTTTAAAATTAATTAATTATATTTATTTTTTTATACAATTTTAGATTTTTCTGGAGGTGACACATAATATTTAACTGTGAAAATTAATAGAGAACCTTAAATAGGTCACAGAATGAACCTTTAGGCACCTATTTGATCCAAAAAAATAGTTTGAGCACTTAAATAGAAAAAAGAGCATAGTTCGGTCACTTATATTATGGTTAAGCCTATAAATAATAAATATATTATATTTTAGTGTAAATATTAAAAACAGACGCATCATGAAGTAATATTATATTATGATATTTTATTTGTTTAATTTATTATATTTAATATTATTATAATTTTTTAATATTAAAAAGTATGAATATAAAAAATAAATAACTAAGTTCTAAATAATTATCAAATAATAAAAATGTAAACATGTATATAGAGTAGATGTTACGAGTAAACTTAACACTAATTTATCAAAAATATATGTAGAATGTTATTTTTATCAATTTACATAGTATGATTTAATTTTTTTAAGTATATATTTTTTACCTAAGATTTTTTTTACTTATATTGTGAATGTGACAAAATCAAATTTAATTATTTCGAAATTTTAAGCATAGTTCGAAAGTTTTAGTTAGCAGGGTAAACTGATTTGTAAGCCATTGTAATGTTCACGGGAGGCAATGAAAATATTTGAGATAAGAGTTATGGGGTCAACTTAATTTTTTTTTAAATGGAGGCTTAAATTGAAATTTCAAAAATTTTGAGAGTTTAATTAAAATTTGTAATAATTCTGAGAGATTTAATAAGAACTTTTAAAATTTATGAGAGGCGGTTTAATTAAAAATATTCAGAATTTTAAAGTTTAATATGAATTTTTAAAATTCTTAAATGAGTCAATTTTTTTTAATTTTAAAGATCAAATTTTAATTTCCTAAATTTCTAAAAAAAGGTCATGACCCCAAATCCCTTATACTTTCCGTCCCCAAGTCCGGAGGCATGATTTTGTGAAGCTAAATAGGAGTCGGGAAATGGACAATGGAGGCGAAAATATAATACAACCAAATCTTGGTAATAGCTTATTAGGATTTAGTACCTAGTGTCTGTCTAGCATCAAACAACAATTTTTAATTCTAATATTATAAACTAAGCTGCTGTCCACTAGCTTATTTATTACAATATAATAATTTACCACTACATTTTCTAAATAGGACCCCAATTGCAATTCATGTGGAAAATGTTTTTGATGCGACTTCAATATTAAGATGGTAAAATTTGGCCCCCAAATCTCTCAAATCTATCTTTTTGTCTAAAGTATTTCGCAATATCATTTTCAAAATTAAAGATGAAAACTCTTAGGGGGTAGTAATTTAAAATAGTTTAATTGTATATTTCTTCTTTTAATATGCAAAAGCATATAATATAATATTTTCCCATTCGTTGATGTCATTCCTTACATATATAATATCACTTGATTAACACAAACTTTTTAAGAACAAAATATATTACCTCGGTTTGGCCAAAAAAGAAAGTGGTCAAGACAAGGCTTGAGGAGCTTCCCAGAAATTACAAAAGAGATATTGGCAGCTCCACATAAAATTTCCACCTGAATCTCGGCCTCAAGATTTCAACAAATATGGACAAAATTAAATAGAGTTTCTGCCGATTATATGTCAACCCAGTCCAATATTATAAATATATATATTGGCCTACAAACAAAATTCAAGAAGTCAATATGATGGTTAAGTAAATGATTTCATTCAACTTGCAACAGCTACGTGTAAAATCAAGACGTATCAAATATCAATGGTTCGATTTGGTCGATTTTGACCTCAAAAGTAAGCACTACGTCATTTTTTGACAAAGAGTTGATTCCATGTTTATTTGTTTGATTTTAGCGTGTCAACAATGCATAACTTAAATATTAATACCTGAGTTTTCTTCTTCTTCTTCAACCCTTTTTTCTTTCATTAGAATGTGTTTTAAAGGTAAAATAAAGTATTAAAAATTATTTTAGGAACTCAAATTTGTATTGGAATTGTGATGACATAAAGGATTGGATGCCACTGCTTTTATGGGATGATGCTGATGAAACCTGAACCATAAGTTGTTAAAGTTGGCTACCCGGATAGAGCGTTTGTTGAATGAGTAAAAGAACCCTAAAAAACAAAATAAAAAAAAGTAAAATATTTAAAATCTGAAAATAGGATAAAATAATATATAATGCATAGATGACATATATGATATAACTTTATATATCATCTATGGTAAGATAATAGCATATCATCATAAAATTTTGAAAGTACACTTTTTAAATTCATTCATAATAATGTATCATCATCTGATTTATTGAAAGTATACCCCTCATCATCTTAAAACACCAAATCAACTACTTATCAAACAAAACTAAAAACCACCTCCTTAACTCCATTAACAATTATTTAAAAAAAACCCATTAACAATTAACCCTTATTTTCAATTTTTTTAAAAAATAACCCTTAAATTTTATATAATTTAGTTGCATTCGATGCTACTTTTTGTTTTAAAGTCAGTTATTTATTTTAATAACCTTTAGGTTATAATTAAAAACAATACATCTACTACGAACAAAATTAATCAATACAATATAAATGAAATTACAAAAAAATCAATATGTGTTTTTTTTTACATTTTAATTCAATTAGAAGGTAGAATCTTAGTTTGATTTTAAATTTGGATAAATTCACTCACACACACACTATGTGTGCATACATGCTATTCGAACTCATATCACTTAGGAGGAATAACATCATCTTATATCATTAGGACTACTCAATAAATTTCAATATATATGGTACAATAAATTTAAGAGTTATTTGAGTGTTTTTTTTTTACTACATATGTTTGCCCTTCACAAACAATACAATTTTTTCCCAATCGTATTGGTTTTCTTAAAATCGTATTTAAAAAAAAATCATTTTAAACAATACAAAACATTAATATTTAAAAATAAAATCAATACTTGTTTCAGTTAAATTAATTAAGAGATAATATCTAACCAATTTAAGATTTTTATTTTTAGCATCCACATGATTTATTTTGTTGCTAGATTATAGCTTCTTTTATAAATATATAATCGAAAGTGATACATGATTGACCTATGAAATTCTCAAACCTCGAATGCAGCCAAGACTAGAAAAGAAGTAGGTCAATTTTGTTTAGCCTAATGTTACTTTCTCTCCTTTTGACTTTAAGATCCATACACACATAATTTCATTTTTGTTGCTTTTTCCCTACCATTTCTCTTTCTCTCTCTTTTTCTTTTAAATAGCCTAAAGATATTTACAAAGTAGTATATGTTCATACACATCCTTAATCTTTGACAATGTGTATACACCTTGTAGACAAAACGATTTGAACATGTGCCTCCTAAAATAAATATCGTCCACTTTTTCTATTGGGACACTTGTTGAGTTCATTTCTCATTCCCTCCTAAATATATATTACCCATATGTTTAAAATTAAATTAAGCTTTTTTTATATAATTAAGTGCTTTTAATTATTTTATTTTCTTTGTTATCATTCTCCCATTATTATCTCCCTCGTATCTCATTTTCTTGGTGAGTGAACAATGATGCATGCCTATTAGAAATAATTGAACAAAGTTCATGCAGGCTTAAAGGGATAAAATTCGTCTGCCCCTTTTCGGTGCCCCTACATATGCCCCAACACTAAAAAACACAACAAAATTAAATTCTAAGCCCTAACCCTAAATTCTAAATCCTAAACCCTACACCCTATACCCTAAAAAATACACCCTACCCTAAATTCCCTAAACCCTAACCATAACCCCTAACCTAAAACCCTAAACCCTAAACCCTAAACCTAATTTTGAGTGTGGGGCATAAGTAGGGGCACCGAAAAGGGGTAGATGATTTCCATCCGGCTTAAAGCTTTTCCAATTGCAACAAGAAATGCATTTACTATAATAAGTATGGAGCTTTTCCTTTTTAAAGCTTAATCCATGTCCTCCATGAACATCGTGTGAAGCAACTGTTTTGAAAATAATGTGCATGATTAAAATATGTCTTAACTTAGTGGAAGCAACTGTTTTGAAAATAATGTGCATGATTAGTATAGGATATGTTCATGTTTAAACAGCAAACGAGGCAAGCTAAAATCACAAAAGAAAGTTTTAAATGCGAGAGCAAAGCTGATATTATTGAGACATAGAGGACAATGGATGTTCTGATATAATCAAGCACAACATACTTATTCGACCCACCCGACATAAACATAGTGTAGAAAGTAAAGGTATTTTGATCTATTTGGCAGTAGATTAGTACAAGACATATGAACTGATTAACATGTGCTTTCAGAGGTTGCCCAAATGTTTTAAATTGCAGACATGAAACCATAGTTAGATGCCCCAGTTTGCTAAAGTCTAGTAAGTTGATGCCAAAACGTCAAAGCACCTTTTTATTTACTTTAATACTGTGCCTTTTCCATGGATGTCTAGGAGGCCATTCAATCCATGTGTTGCAAAGAAATGAAAAGGTGTTTTTTTTTTTACATTGTAATTAAAAATATATACCATAAAGCTCCTCAGACAGTGCTTATTGAAGTTCCAAACATATGGCCTGCAAAGCAGAATCGAATTCAACTGATTTAGGGTTCCACATTCAACATTATTGAACAAAGCAAACAGTCTAAAACTTGAATTCATATAGGTAGATTAATCAACTAGTATTGGGGAGAAATCAAATGGAAAAGTTATAAAAAAGTTGAATTACAAAACAAAACAATCTCTTTCTGCATGAATTCATAAGGAGGTTTTTTCTTTGCTTTTTTTCTTCTTCTTCTGAAATTCTCTGATCAAAACCAAACTAATCCCCTAGTTGATACAAATTTACACCACCCGTGTGTACAATGTTGTTATTGTGGCCGGAAGTAGGCTGATTCATCGTAGGTAGGAACTTGTGGGATGCTTTGTTGTTGGCAAGCTTCAAATCCAGGGACAATTTGAGTATAAGCCAGTGAATTTATGTCTCCCCAGCTGCTACTTTCGACAGAACTAGTCCCGGTACTGCTGCCATCAACCATGTTGTCTGTTCCATAAAAGCCCTCAAACCCATCCAATATCTGCTGATTGTTGTTGTAGATCAGCTCACTTAGCTCCGCTTGGAAAACATCAAGATCTTGAAACACATCATTAGGACCATCAACATCGTTAACAGTAAACTGGGTAGTAGTACCGTCGGTGACTTGAGAACAAGTACTGTTTAAGGGACTAAGGGAAGAAGCAGATGGAAGTATGTTCATGGAATTCTCATATGGCTGGTATTGAGCAAAGGGAACATCGGGAGCGTATCGAAAATTCATGGGACTGGTGGTGGATTGTGGATGATCATCGGAGAATCTTCCTCCTAGTTTGACAAGCAAATTCCTGATGGAATCTTGAGGATCTTGGTGCGTGCTCGGTTGGGGCATGACGGGTGGTGGTGGCAGCAGTGGCCAATTTGAGGCCTGGTTCACCATCCCAGGAACCGGATAATTCTCACTTTCTCTCTTCATTTCTTGCTTGAAGGTAAGGCAGGTGGATCTGCGAGCTTGCTGCTGTTTTCTCTGTTTCCCCAGGAGCTTCTTTTTCAGCTTTGTGTTCCAGTAGTTCTTGATATCATTGTCGGTTCTCCCGGGCAGTTGTGCTGCAATTATAGACCATCTGCGCATTCAAAAAAGAAGCATATAAATTAGAGCGTAATTCTTAAGAAGAAAAAGACCCCAGCTATAGAAATCATATATATACCTGCTTCCAATGCTTATGTAAAGGCTACAAATGATGTTATCTTCTTCTTCAGAAAACCCTCCATGCCTGATGTTGGGTCGAAGATAATTCAACCATCTAAGACGACAACTCTTGCCACATCTCTTAAGCCCTGAAATTTGGTATAGTTCAAGAATTAATTAACTTAAGAGAAAGGAAACTTTGATTACAGTGAAACATATATAAAGAACTGAACTATTACTATCACTAACCTATCTTCTGAGGCAAGGCAATCCAGTTGCCACCGGTGCCGTTGGTCTCAATATAAGCCTTGAGCTTGGCATCTTCCTCCGGCGACCATGGCCCTTTCTTCACGTTAGCTTTGTCACAGCAAGGAGCTCTCCCCATGTTTTTTTGAGAAATAGAGTTTCAAAGTAATCTATCTGCTCTATTCTTGTCTCTTGCTTGACAACAACGAGAGAGTGATGATATATATATATATTCACACCTGGGAAAGAGAGAGGGGGAGACTATAATGGCCAGAGGGGAGGAAGACAGACTTGAAGATTAGAAATGTGTCCCCCCCAGGATTTCAAAAAGGGGAATGAGAAAAAAGATATTCAAAAAAGATGAAACGTTATGCATAAAATATTGAAGAAATTAAAAGTGGAAGAACAAGAGAGCAGGATTTTTCTTATTGTCCTTCTACCTCCAGAATCTACGATAATAGTATACAATTATTTATATCATTTAATTTGCTGGTTGCTGCTTCATTCATCAGCCATCTCCCTATAATTTGACTGGATCGCTCATCTGTTGATGTAGCCCTGACACATGATCAACGGTTGATGATCATCATGGAGTTTAGTGGACCCGGCAATGGTTTGTGTAACTTTGAATAGTTCTTACTTCTTCTTGGGTTAATAGTACGTAGCTTTAGGATAAAAATTATCACCTCCTTTTCTGTGTTTATTTTTATGGTTAACCTTAAAAAATACTATAAAATTAAAATTCAAGTAATAAATCTAAATTTTAAATTCTAAACTCTACACCTTATACCCTAAAAAAATACCTTACTTTAATTTGTTAAATTTAAACCTAATTTTTAATATTGTGGTATAAATAAGTAGGGGTGTGCAAAATAAACCGTAACCGTTAACCGGTATAACCGTTCATTTTATAGGTTAATTAACCTAACCGTTAAGAATAAACGGTTTCGGTTAACCGAACTACTAAAAAAGACGGTTAATGGTTAACCTATAGGTACTTTATTTTAACTAAGTGTAAAGTTTGTGTTTAAAATTTTTCTATTTAAGTTAGTTTTTTTTTTAAAAAAAATTAATACAATATTTATCGGAGAGATATATTTATTATTCTAAAAAAGAAATAATGAACATTTGAAAAGAAAATCGTAATAGGTTACAGGTTAACCTGTAACCGATCCGTTCCTTAACGGTTACCCACTATAATGGTTAACCATTTAAAAAATTAACGGTTAACCGTTTCTTAACGGTTAGTAACGGTTAACTTACGAATAATAACCGCTATAACGGTTAACCAACCGTTTAAGCTAAACGGTACGGTTAACCTACCATGAACACCCCTATAAATAAGGGTACCGAAAAGGGTTGGCTGATTTCTTTTTCGTGGCTTTCTCAGTAGCTGCCTTGATTATGTTAGGATTAAACGTCATGGTTTTGGCACAAATTTGGATCATTTGGAATAAACATGGGTTAGACCAATCGCTATTGAGTGTTGAGTAAGAAAATACCAATATTTTTAATAAAATAATATAAATTATTAATATCTCAACAGTTATATAATTATTACATACTTTATGTACGATTATGATAAAAAAAATTAAGCCAACTTGATGATATAAATATATGAATTGTCAAATTTATGCAAGGGCATAGTTGCTATTTGTTACCCTAAATTAGCCTCATAAATTTTTTTATAAAAGAAATTAGAATTTATTAGAAATATTAAGATTTGAATTTTATTGTTAAAAATATATTAATTAAAAAAATTACATTTTCTTTTTTTGTTGTTGGATAAATGAACAATTTACTCATCCAAAAAAACTTCCTCAATACAACTAATACAACCAATCATACAAATCAGTTTGTCACATTTTCATGCATGCTTTATCGTTCATGTTTAGAACTTACTCATATTGTTTCAACTATATTAACTCCAAAATTTATATTTGAATCTCTTCTTAATAGTATAAGAATTATTTTAGTTTAAATTTTATTATATTAGGATTCTGAAATTTTATCATACGAGCAACGTTGACATCTTTGAATATATATATTTACATCACCATAAAGCTAGTATAAGACTTATTTTAGTTTTAGTTTCATTATATTAGTCAAGATTTTTTTTAATGTAAGAGAGGTTAGAAGCCTTTATAACTTGAGAATCAAATTTTATCATGCGATGACTGTTGAAATATATTTTTTAAGCAAGTTTTGAACAATAAATGAAGTTTCTTTGAAAATATGAACATCTAAATTTGCATTATCATCAAGCTAATATAAGAATTATTTTAGTTTTAATTTCATTATATTAGGCATGATTTTTTTTAATGTAAGAGAGGTTAGAAACCTTTACAATTTGGAAATCTAAAATTTCATCATACGAGTATTTAAACTTGCATTACCATCAAGCTTAGCCATTAGATAGGCCGAGTCATTTTTAGCCAAAAGCAGTCATTTGATTACTTTGTTTTGATTTCATCACTTTCACCACCGTCAAGTGGTCAACCTTAGATTAATAGAGAAACCTATCTACCATTAATGGAGAACAATTATATAATAGTTGAATTTTTCTTTCTAAAAGATAGGTTAAAGTTGAATTGATATTCTTTTTGACCTATTAATTGTAGGGGCGTTCAAATCTGAATATTCGGGTATTTGGGTACCCGAAATATCGGTACTCGAACTGTCGGGTAGTTTAAAGTGCGGCCCGTGTCCTGACTCGGGTTTTACGGGTACCAGTTAGTATGGTACTAGGAATTCAGGTATTTGGGTACCCGAATAAAAAAATATGTATTTTTTAAATATAAAAATATTTTATTAGTTTAATATAAAAATATAAAAATGTACTTATTAGTTTAATATAAAAATTATTGCATTTATTAAATATAAAAATATAAAAAATAAGATTTTTATTAGTTTAATATAAAAATATGTATATTGAATATAAAAAAATATTAATTTCAAATATATTCGGATACCCGAAAATTCTTAATTTTGTGACCCTGTCCCGCCAACCGAGTACCCGAAAATTTTTAATTTTGTGACTCGGGCCCGACCCAAGAAATGGCAGGCCGAGTACCCGACCTGAGTAAATACCTGATTATTTATGTTCGAGTAGTTGAGTAGTCGGGTCAAGTATTTTTGAACACTCTAGTTAAATGTATTGGTTCTTGCTAAATAAATAGTGTTTATTGGTTAGTTCGAATTAATTTTAGTGAAAAATGTGATCTAATAAGTTGAAAAGAATATTAACATAAAAAAATATTAATTATATATTTTTAAGGGTACATGAACCCCCTCAAATTTTTGGAAAAAAATTAATAAAATCCTTGAATTCTTAGACATGGTATAAGAAAAAATAGATTGTTAGAAATGGTATAAATAGGGCACATGCCCAAATTAATGTTTAAAAAGGAATTACCCTAGTCTTTTTTTTTGTTTGTTCAAAAGGAATTACCCTAGTCTTACAAGGGAAGCAGCATAGGTAAAAGGGCGGAAACAAAAGAGACATGGTCAAATACCACATAAATGATGTAGAAAATGGAAGGGGCGTTACTATTAAATTTAGGTTATTAGGCAGCCAGTAAGAGAAAAATAACCCTTGGAATACTTGGTCCATGCTTTGAATTTACTTAAATAATACAAACACCAATAATGGATCTATGAGTACACATATATCCTTTATTTTTATTTTTATTTTTATTATTAAAAATAATTAAATAATAACTATAGGTGGCAAACTGACCCAAGATCCGAGATTCGTACCGATTTTTACCCAGTTTGAAAATGCTACTATAAAAAATGAAATGCCACAATTTTTTTTACTCATGTCAAAGTGATGGAGAAGAAAAAAATATATAACTTTTATGTATCTACCTAGTTTATCAACTTTTAGAGAAATGATACAAGAAATATATATTTTTCACTCCAGAAAAATGTTTTCTGATGAATTGTAAATTTATTTATTTCTCGATTCAATAGAAGAAAAATAAAAAATGTTGACTCGAATATTATGACCCGAAACTCGAAACAAAATAGATGGAACTGAAATTGACCCGATTTTTAGTTGAACTGATTTGAATCTGATTCGATTTTCAACTGAGTCAATGGATTTTCAAGCGAACCGAATAGACCCGAAACGATTTCATCTGAACTGAAAGTAAACCGAACCAAAGGCAACCCGAAATAAAGAAAAGATATGGAAAGAAATAAAGAACGATTTGATTTGAACTGTCGCACAACTCACCAAAAAGTTAAATATACTAACTTTATAAAGCCATATATGGGTGTAAAAAATAGATTCGGCCTAAAAACCCGATTCGAACATATTGATATCCTATTGAACTGATTTTGACCCGACCTGATATTAATCCACCCAAAATACAACCGACACGATATAACCCGACCCGAATCACTACAAACTCAAATTAAAACTAAACCAAACCAAATCTGACACAAACTAAACCAAAACCGAATATAATTAAAATCGATTCTGACCCAAATTAAAATAATTCTAATCGAACCCAACTCAAACGACCCCTACCTTTAATAATAACAGTGAATTGACTATCATATGAAAAATATTGATATAAACAAAGCAGTACAAGTTTAGTAGCGGAAACCCACTATCATGTCAATGGCGTCACGGAACTGACCTTATGCTTGTCTCTTCTATTTTTTTATTCAATTTTTAATATATTATAATATTTAAATTTGTTCCCTCAGGCCTCACTACATACCGTATGTTTTTCGATCTTGTCCATAAATACAACACATAAATTAATTCGTTTTGAATTCCATAAAAATCAAATACGAATAGTAGTGTATTAAAAAAGTTATATTTTCCTTGTTAAAAAAAATTATATTTTGATATACAGACTGTGTAAAAAAAATCTCTAGCCTAACACCTTAAAACATAAAATTTAAACTCTAAAATTTAAATTCTAATCATAAATCGTAAATTCTACAACTTACAAGTAAAATCCTCAAACTCTAAACCATAACCTAAATCTTTAAACCTTAAAATTGAAAGATTTATGCTTGTGTATCAAAATATTTTCTTTAAAAGAAATGTGAATAATAAATGAATTTTAGGGTCAAGCTTGATTCAATACTTGATTCAATACCAAACCATACCCCTAGTTAAGCTTCGGGAATTAGAACAAAATGTCAAATATAATATCTATATTTATTATATTCATGTATATTAAATATAATAATTTAATTCTCGAATAAATATTTTTAAAATTAAAAAAAATCAAATCATGGTGATAAATTAAGACACGACGGATATAAAATATAGTGAAACACTTAATACATAGATGAAAGTAATATGAATAAAATACACACACAAAAAATCAAACTGCAAACTAAACAAAATAGTAACTCGTAAAATTCGTGTCAAAGAAATAACATAAACATATTACGTCTGCACAAAATTTTCTTTAAATCGAACCGCTTAAACTAATCATTCAATATATATATATATATATATATAACTAAAATAATAAACTAGACAAAATATAAATTGAATAAGGCTATAAAACTAACACAACATAAACAAATATTACAATACCCCAATAATCAATTTTTAGTCCATTCAATGTAAAAAAAAACAAAAAAATCTCAAAAGAATGA
Organism: Hibiscus trionum; assembly: GCA_030270665.1. Taxonomy (NCBI): domain Eukaryota; kingdom Viridiplantae; phylum Streptophyta; class Magnoliopsida; order Malvales; family Malvaceae; genus Hibiscus; species Hibiscus trionum. The sequence goes on along the minus strand of BSYR01000006.1, from coordinate 23,005,813 downwards.
ACCCCAATTATTCTGAATAAAAAGCTAATAAATCAAAAGATTACTTTTATTAAACATCAATTTGTTAAAACTAATATCAACATGTTAGTCCAAGTGGTAAGCAACTTAATATCGCTTAAGCAGATCTTGAGTTCGATACATTGTGTATGCATCAAATATTCACTGAGAGACTCACCCACAAAAGTCTAGTGTGCGATGCAAATCGGTTTGGATTAGAACCGGGTGGGCAACAAAAAAACAAAACAAAAAAAAAATTAAAGCTAATAATGCAATTACAGACTGGACTATAATAAGATTTCCTAATTCTTAGTTGTTAAAGGGGAGGTCAAGCCCAGCATTTTATAACTGCAAAGAAAGAAAAATGTTAGCTCGTAAAAGATGGTTGCCTTCGCTAATAATTGAGATCATATCAAAGAGTAAAAGTCAATATATGGCAATATTATACTTTTATTTTCCATATGCTTTGCCTTTGATTTCTTTGTTGATTTGGTTGCATTAGCTAATGCCTAGACATGTCAAATGAAAAAAAAAACACTATGCATGTTTACTTTAGGAGTTTGGTATACTTTAAGCAAGTTTTGGTTTCGGATTTTATGAATATAGGGAGAATAATTTTGTAAGAGTTTTGTCATCTATTTAACTGCTTGACCTAATTCGGCTCTGAATTTAATCGTTTGATTATTCATTAAAACACCTTAATAAAAATCAAAGTTCTAATCTGAGGAGCGAAGAGAAAGTATACAAGTTTTGAACGCGCTAGCCAAAGGGAAATGGTGCCCAGCTCTGTGTTAACATCCGGAGACTATTTCCTCCATAGCTGTACAGCTTTGAGATAAAGTAACTCTTTTGACTATCGTAGTTTAATTAAGTTAATTATATGATTTGAGATTAAATCCCTGTTTGACTATCAAGGCATCTTTTCTAACGAAGGTTTTTTTTCTTATTTATTTTATTATGTAAATCTCCAGGCATTTTTCTAACCATATTGTTTGAAAAGACATAGATGATAAAGGAGATAGGTGATTGGGAGAAGAAAAACGAAGGTGGAAGGAATTTGCTGTTCATTTTGATTAAAATAAACTAAAAAGATTAAGCCACTTGTATTGAATTGGTTATGTGACATAAATCACCTCATAATGATGAGATAATCATGACATTTGGCTTTGTATTCCATTCAAAGGTTAATTATTAGCTTAAAAAGGACTAGGTAATAATATCAAAATTTTAAGTGAAAATATTAAAATCATGGATTAATGATTGAGTTGGGTGGTATGAGCCAATTTCGATCTTAGAAATTATTAAAATATTAGCATTTTAAAATTTTATATATACTATTCTAAACAACCTTTGGAGTAGATAGTGTTAAAAAATTTCATTTAACGCTCTTTCTTTTTTCTTAGGTTATGGGTTAATTAATCATTAAGAGCAGATTTTTCCTCCTCTCTTTTTAAGTAGTAATTGTTTAGAAATATTTAAATAAAGCTACTAAAAACAATTCTTTAAAATTAAAAAACAGGATAAAGAATTTTATGATCATCAAGTATGATTTTATTAGAGTAAAAAAATCATACAAATAAATATTATTGTATGTCTCGTTAAAAACTTTTTTGATAAAGAAAGGAAAATACTAACCATTGAAGAGGGCAAAAATCCTGAGACACAATACAATGAATAAAACACCAAAACGAAAACACCTTAACAAAACAAAGCACAACGAGCTACAACCGGCATCACCACGCTCGCACCTCACCTAAGCAACTAGCAGTTCCCTACCCTATCCATATAGCACAATAACTCGTCATTGCACATCATAGCCCGAATGCCATTACCCCATTGTATTTTAATGTATACTTCAATACTACTTGATTGATTTGAGAAAGTATGCGAAAAATAGAAGTATAAAATAAAAGAGGAAAAATACTTTGATGCACAAGCTAGTGTAAGTTTACACAAATCTTTTAATTTTAGGGTTTTAGATTAGGGGTTTAGTGTGTAGGGTGTAGAATTTAAAGTTTATGGTTAGAATTTAGAGTTTAAGGTTTAGGGTGTTAGAGTTTGAGATTTAAGTTTTAAATTTTATAGAAGGGTTGTGTAATTTTTTTACACAAATTGTGTATCAAAATATAACCCTAAAATAAAAAGTTTAGATTTATAAGGTTATAATAGTGATATAATTTTATTTGTAGTAATAAATAATTGTCACTGAAATAATTAACTTCTTGTTTTTAAATTTTAAATTAAATTATTTTTAATAAATATGGAAAATACTTTGACTTTTAATTTTAGGGGTTAGAGATTTAGGTTATAGTTTAAGGTTTTGGGTTTAGGTTGTAGGGTATAGAATTTAAGGTTTAAGGTTTAAGTTTTAGGGTATTAGGGCTAAAGATTTAGATTTTAAATTTTATAGCTTAAATATGAAAGATTGTATAAAAAAATTACACAGCTTGTATATCAAAATAAACTCTATAAATAATTATAATAAGTTATATTAATTTTAAAAAACTATTTTATCTCACCGAGTGAGGTGATAGAACTCTAGTTACTATTTAAGTTTTTTTTTTGATTTAGTTGAGAGATATTTATATTCCCAAGATAAATAGAATGTATAAATAAAATATAAAAATCAAGATTCGAACTCATACAAGATGAGACAATACAAGATGGGAGGACCAACAGTCCCTTTGGTCAATGATATGGAGCCTGCCGGTTCCCCAACGGATTCGTCTTTTCCTCTGGTGTGCTTTACATGAGCGCATCATGACAAACATGGAACGATGCCGTCGTTCCTTACACGCGACAACCTTTTGCCCAAGATGTAATTCACAGCCGGAAACAGTACTTCATGTACTCCGGGACTGCAAGCAGGCTGCCGACACATGGATGCTTATGCTTCCCTCCGCCTCGCAGGTTAGTTTTTTCTCGCAGTCATTGTATGATTGGTTGAAGCATAATCTCAGTGACGCAACTTTGGTTGATGGTTTACATTGGAATTCCACATTTGCATCTTTATCTTGGCTACTGTGGAAGGATCGGAATAACTTGGTATTCAATGACGAGTCTGACCCCCCGACATTGCTGATACATAGAGGATTGATTTGGAGTCGTTATTATAAGGAGGCGAATGTTTTAGCTCATTCTGTTGGCACCCCGACATTTAGATCCCTGTGCATGAATTCCACGTGGTCTAGTCCACCGACGGGCTACGTTTGTGTCAATGTTGACGGGGCGGTGCGAGCGCAATCCGGTTTGGGTCTCCTTGGTGGTCTCATTCGTGATAGCAGCGGGCGTTGGATTTTAGGATTTCAACAAACGCTGGGCATTTCTTCGATTTTAAACGCAGAACTCTGGGCTATCTATGTTGGGTTTCAGATTGCATGGAACAATGGCCACCGTCTTGTTCAAGTAAGATCGGATTGCCGGGTTGCGGTTAATATGATTCTTGATGGTTCAGCAGGCACGAGTAAATTATCTCTTGTCCGTGCTATAGCCGCTATCCGTAAGCAACAATGGATTACTAAGATCATTTGGGTTCCAAGAGAAGCAAACGCGCCGGCTGTAACACCCGGGTTTAGGGGTTAGGTGAAAATAATATTTTAATATTATTTGGGCTCGGTTTTATAATTTAAATAATGTTTCAGGTTTTGTGTTCAAATTTATTAATTGGGTTGACCATGTTTTTAGATTTAAACCCCAATTAGCCATGGTTTTCATACTATTGAGAATACCCCATCTCATTAGGGGTATAAAGGACTTTTGGCTCTTAAAATAAAACAAAACAAATAAAATTCACTTTTTACTCATCTTCCTCCCCTCTCTCTCTTTCAAAACTCACGACACCTTCTCCTCTCCATGAAGGGTTACTATTCCATCATCTCCTTGCTTCATCTTTGAAGATTTTTAAAAGGTAATGACATTTTTGAGTTGTCCTCATCTTCCCCTTCATAAAAGTACCCTTCTTTTTCATTTCCATGAAGTTTTTGGAAAGTAGAGGTTTTGAATATTTTGAGTAAAAATGGTGCCTTTGTGTAGCTAATCTTAATATTATGATTTATTATGGTTAGTTATGGAATGTAGGAGCCAAATGATGCTACATATGTAAATTTCAAATGATTTTAATCAATTTTCGGATTTGGGTTTCCAAGGGGTTTTTGGAGGGTTTTAGTGTGGGTTTAGGGGCTGTTAAAGGTTGGAATTTGGGGGCTGTAGGTAGTATGATATATGAGGATCATTTTGGGTGTAATTGATGCTTGTTTGGGTGTTTGAAATAGGAGAATTCAGTGGGTGTTAAGGGCTGCTCGGAAATCCTATTTTGGGGTTGATTTTGAGTGTTGGATGCTTGCTAATGTTAATCCGGGTTGATTCCGATGATGAGATATTGATTATGAATGTTTTGTTTGTGTTTGAGATTGATTAGAACCGAGTTTGGGCATCGGTGAAGCGTTGGAAGTGAATCCGGGAATTTGAAGAACGGTCGCTTGCTTGATCTTTGAGCTTGGGAGCTTAGGTGAGTGGTTAAATACTTTTAAATGGTTTTCAAGTGTTGGTTCAAGCATGTGAACTAGGTTGGGATTGGTAGACCCACCTAGAGTTAGGATTAGGGTGGTAGCCTAATCCCAAACTTTAGTTAGAGACTTTGGTTGCACTCCTTAATGATTGTATATGCCTCGTGTTAAATTGTGATGATGTTGATTATGTATATGTTGTATACATGTACGTTGAGGCATGTTGGATGCGTTGTTATATGCATGTTAATGATAGATATGATATGTTTATACACGTGTGCAAAATATGATGTGATATGGTTGTTAATGATATACATGAGGTGTTGTCATGTGAAATGAGTTTATGAGGTGATTGCTTGATCCGAGGATCATGGTGAATACATGCTAGGCATGGAAATGTGGTTTGTGGATGATAGTAAGTCATGGTGAGTACGTGCTAAGCACGGAAGTCGTTAATAAATGGTATTGTGGAATGTGTTAGTATTGGCACTAGTATGCTTGGGTACAAATGATCGATCATTAGGATGTTAGTGTGTACACATGAGTCAAAAGTCGCGCGTGGCCTTGGTGGCGTTGAGTCACCAAGGAGGAGTACGGGTACGCCCGGAAATTGTATTTACATTAGTCGGTGATGAGTGGAATCCCATCGACGGGCGTGAGGATGAGAGGAATCCCCTCCGCGTGGAATGAGGCGTGAGGATGAGTGGAATCCCCTCCGCATGAAATGAGGCGTGAGGATGAGTGGAATCCCCTCCGCGTGAACGGTGATGAGTGGAATCCCACCGCCAGGTAATGGTTGTGTTGTTGGATGTGAGTTCCAACGGTTATCCGTGTATTCGAGTCATAGCTAGGTGCCAATACGGATTTGTAGTTATGTTTCCATTATGTGGTTAATTGTGAGCCAATGTGACTTGGGATGTGTTACTAACGTGGCTTAATATATGTGATTTCATGTGTTGTGGATTTAAACATGATGAGCATGACATGATATTGATTATGTGATCATGCATCATTTAGAATTATGGCTCGTGTGGACCGGAGGTAAGAACATGCATTTCATCTCGGTTGTAGCTCGTGCTTGGACCCTGCATTGTCGAGGTTTGTTTTTAAAGAGCTTACCCTCACTAAGATTTTATGCTTACGCTCTCTTTTGTTCGACAATGCAGATAAATAGCTTGTGGGTGACAAAGGCAAGGGAAAGTCTCCAAGTGTTGCTTTTGGTGAGCTCAACGTATGAATTTTAAGAAATAGAATGTAATAGTTAAGCAATGGGATAGGAATTGTTGATTCGAGTCTTGATGTATGTCTATGGTTGACTTGATTTGTAAGCATGATATATCTTGCCAAATGCTTGAGTGATTGTCTAAATCCATGCCTCGTATGTGTTTATTATTAGGCTTGAGATGTATGCCCTTCTTGAACCTTATTAGTTTTGCTATCTTGAATTTGTCTAAGTGTGGGCTATGTGAATGCTTGCTCCTTTTATGATATGTATGAATGCATGGTTTGTGGTGTTTAACCTTGGAGTTTAGTCTCGTTTAGGTGGTGATAAAGCATGCTTGTAAGATGGTTTGCCATAGGATTAATTGCTAGTATGTTGTTGGAGAGTTGTTGAGTGTTTTGTCGGTGTTTTGGGGCATCCTTGTGTCTTAAAACAGTCAAATGGAGTCTGCAGGCAGGGGGCGTTTCGAAACGGGCCACCCTGTTTCGATACGATCCCTTTGCTTTTGGCCAGCCGTTTCAGAACGAATAGGGGCTGTTTCGGTACGGTTTTGCTACTGGAATTTTGAGAAATTAACGAGATATAGGCGTACCGAAACGGGTCCTTGGTGTTCCGAAACGGTCAAATCTCGTTGACCACGAGAAGTTGACCAGAGAAGGTGTTTCGGAACGGTTGACCCCCGTTCCGAAACGGCTTCCTTGTGAAGGTTTAGTTAGGTTGACCAGGTCAAGGCGTTTCGATACACCTTGAGGGTGTTTCGAAACGGCCTGTTAAATTACACAAAAATGAGCTATTTTCGTAGGTTGTTCGAGTTGCTATTTTGCGAATGTTCGTCTTCCGTTGCCGTGATCACATAGGAATTAAGTGTGCATTTAGAGAAGAGTAAATTAAAAAGAAAAAAATAGGGTTGCTAACCGAGGGGGAACCTTAACGGGTTTCGCTTCGGTTTTCCCCGTGTGGCCCATTCGGACCGGTCATCCGACCAGACCGGGACGAGGGGGTTACACCGGCGGATAAACTAGCGAAAGCTCAGGTTGGCTCACCTGGGGATTTAGTCACCTTTGATTCTCCTCCTTACTTCATGGATGCTCTGCTCGACAACGATGCCGCTACCTCTTAGTTTCATAGCTATTTAGTTGTCCTTTTCATTCAAAAAAAAAATAAATTATCAACTCAAATAAAAAAAGACTGAATATTTATTCTATATATATTTTAAATAAAACAATAATATTTAAAGATCAAACATGAAATAATTTATTTAGATAAATGTATATATTTATTCAATCAAATTGGTGCAATTACTTTTAAAACGATAAATGTACAAATATTTTTAAACACTACAATATAATTACATAAAAATATAATTACTACTCTAATAATCAATTCACTAAATCTCCACATCAATCCTTATCATTTTAAAGCAATAGAGAAATAAATAAAAAAATTAAAGAAACCAAACAATGATTTTGAAATTTATGCATCGCTTCTAGAAACATGCAAAGGACTCACTAAACCATTAATGTTATAAATATTTAATACAAACACATTTTCCTTTTTATATTTTAAATCAATTTACTGTAACACCTAGGACTTGAAGTTCAATGTTATTTCCCCCTTTTTTACCGCGTCAAAAGGCTTTTCTTTTTATGTATCTCGAAGGAATAAATATAAAAATTAAAAATTATTTTAGTTTATGCAATATGATATATATAAATTTTAATTTGGTTCAGTTTTTTACAAATCTTAAATATTGATTTCGTGGTTTCTTAAACTTTTGACAAAGTATATATCTTGTACACATGTATTTTTTCTTTAAATTTTCTTTTAATATCGAATTATATAAAAGTAAATAAGTTAAATACTTGAACTCAGTATTATTGTCTTTGTTTAGACCACGAATTATATAAAAGTAAATGGTCTAATAATTTTCATATTTTTTAGGGTAAATTATATGAATGGTCCCCCGACTATGTTCTAATTAATTTTTGTATATTCCGACTATCATAAGTTATAAACTGGTCCTCCGACTTAAAAAATAACAAATTGGTCTGATCCCGTTAAAAATTTAACGGCCGATGACATGACAGTTAATATAAATTGATATAATTATATAACTAGCCTTCAAGTTCTACACTTGTTTTAATTTGACCCTAATTCTAAACATTTAACCCACATAATTTTAATAATCTATCAATTTAGTCTCATTTTACCTAACCCTTTTTCTTCTTACTAATAATCTATCCGTGGACTGGATGCTTCCATGGCGATTCTCTATGCCTCCTAGCATCCTCGTAACAAAGTCATTCATGATGGCATTAATTTCTTCGGGCTTGAACTGAAATAAACATAAAACCGAAAAGCAATAAGCGCATCTTTGATCAGAAAAAGAGCGACCAAAAAGCATAAGGTTCTACTATTTAAACCAGTAAACTAGCTTTAAAATCGAAACAATCTGCATGATTCGTAGTCAAATCATTTCAATCTTTAATTACATCTATTATCATCATCTATGAAGTTGAGGTCATCTGCATATCCATTAGCAAATCTTCATTTCATTTGGGTTAAAATAACCGTTAATGCTTTTAAAATCTAAACAAACAGAAACGAACCCACAGATAATACATATTTCCCAAGCATGATAGGACAAAATATGTCATTAATTCATCAAATAAATCATAGCAAAAATCATATCGGCACGAGTAACCCATGCAAAAGACAAATAAATGATAAGATTTAGATCCCAAACTTAAAGCAGAATCAATCTTTTTACTCGAAAATCTAAGAAAAGAAAGAGCATAAGTTAACGAAAAAATCAAGGGGGGGGGGAACAGGAGGAAAAGAAAAAATTTGAGGAAAATTGTCGCTCTGGGCCCAAGCAGTACCGTCATGGCCGAGGATGGCGGTGGCGAAGAGATGGTTTCCTTCGATTTCGCTAATTAAGGGAGAAGAAATAGAAAAGAAGATGAACTAAATTGATAGATTATTAAAATTATATGGGCTAATTTTTTAGTATTAGGGTCAAATTAAAATAAGTGTAGAACTTAAGAGCTAATTGTGTAATTATATCAATTTATATTAATTGCCACATCACCAACCGTTAAAATTTTAATGGTATCGAACTAATTTGTTATTTTTTTTAAGTCGGGAGAACAGTTTGTAACTTCTGATAGTCGAATGACCAATTTATTATATTTTTAATGGACTAGAGCATAGTCGGGGACCGTAGTTTACCCTATTCTTTTTACTGGATCAGCATCGTATTTTGGGTCAATGCATGATATCCGAAAACCATACATGTCATCATAAATGCCATGCAAAGCATGCATGCACGGCGTTGACTGAGTCTACACATTTGATTGTGATTGAAACTTTCTCCCTCCCTCTGTCGACGAGAACGTGAAAAGCAAGCCAGCTACACTGCTTTTGCATAAATTTAAGATTTGTACAAGGAATTTAGAAAAAAGGACAAAAAATGTTTAAATGGTCAAAAGAACAAAGAAAGGGAATTTGCTGATAAACCCCATATTCTTATTGGCAACTTTACATTTTTTTCAATATTGGTGAATATGGCTTATTTTAGTATTATACCGTTTCCACAAGCCAAATACTAGAAATTCTAGATGAAGCTATTGGACAAATCACATGAACGGAAGAAAGAGACTGCAGTATGAAATTTGTTTGCAAACTCATTCTTCATTCTTCTAAATTTTAGTAAATTCCGAGTTTTTTTCCCCCAAGCCCATGAGACAACAAAAAGTTTGGTTGCAGTACTTTTGGTTTCCTGCTTCGAAACTAACAAGTTTGAAAAGTTCCATTAACTTGAAATTTTCAATGCCCTTGTCTAATAATACATTCACTCATTCAGTACAAAACAGAGAAAATTCTGACCAACATTGCCAAAAAAGGAAAAACTATGTCATATAAGGACACATTTAACCTGAGGCACAAACCAGATGTTACTACAGTATGACTAACTCAACTCAACTCAACTCAACAGTCCAGTTCATCTTGTCATCTATGAGACCCATCTGGAGTTGCGTAAGCGTCGAGTAAAGTTGTTGTGAAACAGCCCCGAAACCATCTATTCCATATGATACCCTGCACATTAAAAGTATTTTACAAAAAATTTAATGTCACAGCTTTTCTGTAAAATTAAGATGTGAAAGCTCAACTACGGCCACTCCCTATGTTACTTGGATTCGAGTTCGTTGGATATCATATTCTCATCACTCCTAATTTTTCACGCAAGTGTTAAAATTTCATTTACTAAAATAATGTTCCCATGCAAAAGTAGCTAATAAGCCCTGCATGCCCTATCGTTTCCATTTGCCACAAAAATTTGATATAAACGTAAAAAATAAACGGAAGACATACTGAAAATGAAGGAAATGCAAAATTATTAATTTATGAAAAAAGAATTTACTCAAACTGCACAGGTAATTTACCTTTCACCCTTATAAGTAATGCTGCCAACAGGTGACACTACCACCGCTGTCCCAGTACAGAAAACTTCGTCTGCATCAAGCAACTCATCTACTTCCACAAGGCGTTCCTCAACCTGCGTCATCAGCAGATAAGCATTAAGAAGTAACCCAAGGAGCTCCCTTACATACTCACTGAAACAGATAAGATACCGTTATGATGTTGTACAATAAGAAATTTGGGGAAAGAATTATCAACTCAATCCAGTGGACAACATCCATGTAATTAAAAAAATTGCATCATCGAGTTGCAGAATACCTATCAATAGGTTATACACAAGAGAAGAATTTTTATAAACAAGGAAAAATAATTCAGCTTGACTTTCATGTTTTCTCCAAGTTCAGAGATCTGGAAGCCTCTATCACTAAAACGTAACACGAGGTGACAAGTGACCACTTAGAGACATTCTTTCTATCACTAAGATGTAGTCTGAAGCGACAATTAACCACCGTGAGACATTATTTCTCTCACTAAAATGTAATTCGAAGTGAACCATTCTTTAAGAAGCAAAAATTAATCAAGAAACACCATACCACCAGAGCATCCACAAGTTGCAAAAAACAAATACTAAACATAACCAGATTGGCCAGGTCCAGTTATATACATTGCCAGATACACAACTTTATTTTGACAAGATGAATTCATCAAGAATCTTCAAAACTGCACAAGTACCTGGAACCCTTGGCTTCGAGCAACATCAATTATACTCTTTCTCGTGATGCCAGGTAAGATCGTTCCCTTTATTTCAGGAGTGGAGATGACATTACCCTAAAATACAAAAACTATGTTAGAAAGGGCATATATTTGGATCATTTGGACCATTTCATTATGTTTTAGCTCATTAACCATGATTGAAGAAAGATCTAAAACAAGCCTTATTTAACCCAAAAATCTGAACTCTTTGATGGTATATTATTTTTTGAAACACAATAGCTTCTAGATGTTTCACTGAAATCATTTAACTACAATTTTTTAGCATATAGAATAAACAAAATATCCTTAATGTTTCACTGTAGTGCCACCGCTATATGTAGGAGTCCTTCAGTCAAAGTCAGTATAGTAATGATGGTAGCCCCAGTTTTTTTTAGTTCTAGTGATGAAGATTCAGGGCGAAGACAAAGCAAGGAGATCATGATAACAGAGCTTGGTCCGGTGACAAAGTATGGTTATGAAGTACTGATAATAAGACAACAATAACCACCAACAGATAAGCTGACCGTAATACCTTCACCACAAATATGTTGCAAGAGGAAACTTCCTCCAGATACTTCTTGTGAACACAATCAAGATAGAGGACATCAGAATATCCTTGGGCTTTTGCAGCAGATTGTGCCTTCAAAACCTACAGATGCCATAAAGAGACAACATTAGCTTGTGGAACTTTAATAAGTCTCATTTTTTTCACTATCAAAATCAATTCAACTGTCACAAGCGGATAAATTGGTGAAAGGATTTGCTAACAACCAGAAAGATAGCTTACCGCAGCATAATTCCCAATAGTTTTAACACCCCCAGTACCACCAGGAGTGGCACGATGCAGTTTGTGTTCAACAATTAAATTTATTGGAGCAACACCTTCCTGGAATCGTATAAAAATTTTGGTGAACAAGTAATCATCTTATGATGGTTAGCTAAAATTCACAAAACAAGGGGGCTGAATGAATACCAAAGAGTAAACCTAAAGCACATGTTTGACCAGAAAAAATAATGTAAATGGTTATTCCAGAGAGTTAATAGCCTGAAGTTAGGAACCTTCAGTTAAGCAAGAACATGACAGAAGGGAGGATGATTTTAGACTAAACAGAGGATAATAACAGTTGGTTGCTAATCTCACATGGAAGAAAACAACAGACCAACTTCATTGACTACTAATCTATGGCAGCTTAAAAATAAAGCCAACATGAATTTCTAAAATAATGGTGTAAAATCATGAAACTTTATGGTGAAATCAGTCTCTCACACAAGGATATCTGCTGGTAGGACAATATTCCAGATACAATAGAACTTCGGTTTTCTATTTGAATGTGTTATACGACTTTCAGGATAAAATTACCTTGCACACGAAATCAAGCTAATACCTTTCCTCCAAGGTTAAATGTGGAGATTAAAGTTTAAACCTTCCAAGTTACAGTGTATATGTGTGTGTAGATGAGTATGTAAGAAGAACCTTAAAGCAAACTATTATTATACAGCTAACATATCTCTCTTGCTTGGCTAGATAAAAGAAAATTTCATTAAGCTTAAGCATGACTAAAAATCAAGCAACAAAGGTAATAAACCTTAAAATAGTTTCCCACAGGTGAGACATAAATAAGAAATGTGTATTCAGGAGCAGGTGCAAGACCAAGGACAGCTCCACTCCCCATGAGCAATGGCCTGATGTACAAGGAACCTTTACCTGGTGGGGGAACCTGAAATGAGAAATTAAAACTTTACTTATAAAACAGGTAAAGCCAATTGCAAACCAAACACGTGCTTCAAATGTAACCATTAGTTACCCAACGTTTGTTTGCTAAGACAGTTTCCTTTATGGCTTCCACAAACTGTTCAACAGTGGGTGATGGCATGCACATCCTCTCCGCTCCCTGCCTCATTCGGAGAGCATTCTCCTCAGGACGAAAAAGAAGAATAGAGTCATCTTCCTTCCTGTAGGCTTTCAGACCTTCAAATAACCCCTAGAGAAACAAACCAGAAAATGATGATGGGAGAGACAGAAATGAGAAATGCTATATCACAATTCTTAAAGATAAATGAAAAATAATTTTTATTCCTTAAATTTAAATTGGCCCCAACAGAAAATTATCTTGGAGCAGATACCATGCATGATGAGCTCTCTTTTGCATTTTTAGAGGAAAGGTGGTGAAAGAAGTCACATTACATATATAGGAATATATCTAACTTAACTTGTATGCATTTGCTAATAAGAAAAGCTACATAAAAACAACTGAACAGCAACCATCAAATAGCCATAACGGTCAAGTAGCATAATGAAATACAAGCAAAAACGTGACGATAAATTAAAGCATAAATAAAGTTAAGAAATGTGACCTGTCCATAATTTAAGACACCAGCTGAGGGGCTTAATTCAATATTCCCAAACCTTTGTAATTCACCTTCAAAGAAGCTTCCACCTTGAGTACATTTCATCATATACATATAATCAGTAGGAATAATCCCAAATCCAAGATTGTCCCAGTCTATCTCGGCTAATTCAGATGCTTCACTGCTGCATTTAACATAGTTGAGTCACATGCACAGAAAAACAAAGAAAAAAACCCCATTTAGGATCAAAAGAAGAAAAGTGACAGATGGAATTAACAATATCATAATATGATCCCTATAAGCATAGAACTGTTTAAGAGAAATATTTTTAATTAATGAAAAATGTCCCGTAAAGCGTTTTTGTTGTCTATCACTATGGCGCAATACTTTTGTTCTTCGTTAGAAAATTTCGTACTCAAATAAATATTTTTAATTAATGAAGACTGTAGTATTCTTTTGAATCCAATGCAATTCGTAATTCCCTCTTTTTTCATAAGAATAAAAAAGTTGAAAACAGAATAAACACCGACCAAAGGAATAATAGCTGCTATGATTAAACTTTCTTTCACTGTTTAGAAAAAAATAGAACTTTGAAAAAGAAATAAAGAAATATTTGATTAATAAATCAAAGCTAAAAAATGCAAATGAAAAAGAGCAAAAATGTAAAATAAATACACAAAAAAGCAATAAATTGAACAAATCTATGCAATTTCAGATTTTTTTCAATCTTCAGAATGAAAAACCAAAGGTACGCACCTATAAGAATCGGCTAACACAACAGCCCTCTTAAAAGGAGAGTTAGCTTCATTAAATTTACGACTCGAAGCAGAAGCTAAAACTTGAATCTGTGAATGCAGAATAAACGCATGATCAATACAAGCAAACTCAAATACGATGAGAAGTAGAAGAAAAACGAATGGAAAAGCGACGTTACCTTGTGAAATAGCGGCGGAGAGAAACGCGTTTGCTGAGAGGAGGAACGGTGAAGAAATGTGGGGGTGGCGACGGCGGTGGAGCGAGAAGAAGGGCAAAGGAGGGAATTGGGCTGGAAATTAGCGAGGACGGCGTTGATCTCCATTTTCTCACACTACTTGTTTCTCTTTGTCCCTTTTTCTGTTTGGTCTAAAAAAATGGAAGCCTTATAAGTGTCGTCTAAGACTCGTATATACTCTTCTTATCTGTACTGTAACTATCGTAATTTACTGTTTAGGTTAAACTATACTGGTAGTCATTGAATATTTAGTGTACTTTCACTTTGGTCATTAAACTTTGAAACTTGCATTACAATTATTGAATATTTAATTCATTTTCTTAATGATCGTTGTCGTTGAAAACTAATGTTGGAATTGACTAACAACCGTTTTGTTTATCGAAAAATAAGTCTTTTGTACATAGATGGATGTACATGAGAATTTGAGGGTGCAATTGATCTTATTTAATTTGTTAGGGTACATGATCAACAATACGTATTTTAATGGTATGATAATTTCACATACCTCATATTTCACTCTGATCCTACTATATAAAAAATTTGGTTCCGCCATTACTTTTATGACAGCCGTCAATTCTTAAAATTAAATTTTTTGTAAGAATATTTTAATGACGATTTTCAATGATAGTAATCGTAATGAAAATAAATTAAAATTTTAGTGACTATAAATACAAGTTTTAAAATTCCGTTGACTAAAGTAAAAATATCCTAAAAATTTAGTGACTATTGGTGTGTAGTCTTATCCTATTTCCTAACCTAAACCCTTCTTTGACTTTTCTAGGTACCGATATTCATTCAAAGTCCAAAAGATCATTTTTACCATAACACGTGGTGTGGTGATTGTTCACTTTATCCCTTAATTATAAGATTAGGAGTCCGATTTTTACTAATGGGAGTGACGTTTACCTCTTATTGAGAGCACTTACGGCGAGAGAATTAGTCACTGCTATTAACGATAAATACCTTGGCTCAAACAAAAAAAAAGTAATTTTTAAATTTACTGCCAAATTTTAACAAAATCGTAATTAAACATTTTAACAAAGGAATCATAATCGTTAATTATACTATTGACAAAGACATTCATTAAATATCTAGATTCGAACTTATATAAAATGAGATAATATAAGTAATTCTTATGATTTGACCAAATTAATGAATATGGTTTTGACTTTTGAGTTTTCATTGAGATTTGAGAGTGGAATCCGTTTCCAATTTGTCCAGCATCTCGCATGACTGACACTTTGCTGTTTCAGTTTCTTTCCTTTGGCTCTTGCATTGCATGACAGACATCTCATGCCTTTCCTAACCTACCTTCTCTTTTTGTATACTCAACTTGGTTTCTTTTATCTTCTATTTTTGCATTGCATGAGAGAAATTAATAAACCTATATGCCAGATTATTATTATTATTATTATTATTATTATTATTATACCTTTTCTCAGTCCATTTGACATGGATTCAATGTTTAAATACATAAATATACTCACCACCTACTAAGCAGCTTAAACGTCTAATGTTAAAAACATGAGAAAATTACACAGGTGGTCTTTCGGTCACCGAATTATTTTTTTTTGTGAAAACCGTCCCTTCCATTAAATACTTCTCCTTCAACTCCCTCCCCAAAGGAGCAGGCAAGTGAGTTAACCATTGGGCTAAACCAACAAATACTCAAATTTTAGCACAAAGTACATTTAGATTATAGAAAAGAACCCAAAAATCAAAGAAAATTTGAAACAGAGTTATGTGAAGAAGCTGGGAATCGAACAAACGTCTTATAGCTTGAAAGGGCCTAGCACAAAACAAATGTGCTAAGTTAAATTTTTGAGTTAATTTCACTAAACTATATATTTAAGGTACATTAAGTTACAAACAACACAAAATAAAATATTAAAGCTAGGGAAAGTGATTTGAACACAAGACTGCATGGATAAAAATTTAAATATTTAACACCAAGTTAATTTTTTAACAATTTAATGTTAATTGTATAAAAATAAATAAATAAATAATTATTTAATTAATTTTGTCATTATCGAACAAAGTGAAAGATTAAATCTAGTTTAATTTTTAATTTTAATCACAGTTTAGTTAAATATAATTTAAGTTAAAAATATCACAACTTTTTAGTTTAACTTGGTGTTTAAATATTTAAATTTTTATCGATAAGGTCTTGTGTTCGAATCACTCCCCTAACTTTAGTATTTTATTTTGTGTTGTTAGTGAAATAATATAAGTTAAATATTTATTTAAGTGGAAATGAAAAAAAACTTAGCCTAGCACATTTGGTTCGTGGTTTGCTCTTTCAATCTGTGGGTTCAGTTTCTTCTAATTATTCTTTGGTTTGGGGTTTTTTCTACAATATAAAATTAATTTGTGCTAAAACATGACTGTGTATGGTTTAGCTTAGCGGCTAAAGCACTTGCTTGTTCCCTTGAGGATGCAAGTTTAATTCTCTACTTTCGTTTAAATCTAATATAGTTTTTTTTTAGTTGAAGTGGTGACACGTTAGTCTGAATAATAAATTTTAAAAATAATATATAGAGGAGAGAATAAATGAAGTACTAAAAAATATTTTAAAATTTCATATCAACATCACAGTTAATTTTTTTGACGGGCGGGTGATTAAAACAAGAAACAAAAGTAACATTAGTGACTATTTTGATAAAAAAAATTAGCTAGGTGACTAAAATAGAAAAATAGTAATAATTAGATGACCACTCGTATAGTTTTCTCTAAAAACATCCTTTCATCATAATTAATTTCAGATTTACTTAGGTAGGTAACGAATGTATTGGCAATAATAAATTTCATACTCCCAAAAAAAAAAAAAGACTTTGTGAAACCCATAAATAAGATGGGCCTAAAATGGGTAATCATGGATTTCAACTTTTAGGTCAATCTCGTCTATCGTTGGAGTGTTGGGCTCATTGGTGTGATACAGACCACAAATGAATGATAGCAATTTAATCATATTTGGAGGCGACCCCATCTTTGATTACACCGGTCAAGGTGAAATCACTTATAAGACAATAATTTTTATCAAAATATAATAAACCTATTTTATTTTTCTATAATTTATTTTATAGTCATTACTAGCATTTTATTTCTCAGTTGTCTTTTTTTCCTATAAAGTCGGTGGCGGATCTAGACTTCATATTAAGTGGATTCAAAAAATTAAAATTAAAAAGATTAAGTAAGGTGAAGTGAAGTAAAATATATTTAATTTTAATGTCTACCCTTAAACTTTTCTATTTTTATAAGGATTCTCTATAACCCAAGCGGGATCAATTGACCCCACTAAATACAACATAAATCCGCCCCTGTACAAAGGTACAAAACATCTCTCTTTAAAGAGTTGTGAATTCACATTGAACATTTCTTAAATATGGGAGGAGTTGTAGTCAAAGAGCATTGCGTAGTTAACTTGTTCATGCTCGACATGTTTTTTTACAAGTGCATGCTTGGCATGTTAATCGCCAAAAACAAATATTTCTAGATGGTGAAACTTTAGAAAAACTTATTAAAATTTGACTTGTAATTCATTAGTACAACTTCGTTCCATTGCATTTAAAAAACATTTTTCTAAAACTTAAGGAATAGTATAGTCCTAACAGTATATGGTAATTTTTTTATGACTCGGATTCAAACAACATTATTTATAAGAGACGAGAAATAGATATGGGTAATATGTAAGGCATAATGCAAAAAAAAAAAATGTTCCTAAAGTTTGATTGAATTGTCATTTTGACTCATATTTTTTTTGAAGTAATTTATCTCTCAATATTTCATTTTGGGTCAAAATAGCCCCATATGCGGATGAAAACTGCCAGATAACCAACGGTAAATAGCTTGAAATGATGTGACAAACCTACATGGCAGTACATGCCGCGATAGCAATGTCATATAAGCAAATATGTCAACTTTACATAATGACACACTAGTCAAAAAATAATTTTAAAAAATTGTATAAAATATAAAATATTTTTTCTTCTGACATGACATTCTGCCAAGGCATATCAAGTTGTTTATCGCCGATTGACTAATAGTTTCCATTCACATAGGGGTTATTTTGACCCAAAATGAAACGATGATGGCTAAATTGCTTTAAAAAATATGGGCCAAAGTGACACTCAATCAAACGTTGGAGATTTTTTTAGCATTATACCAATATAAAATTAGAATAAGGTAAACTACACTGGTAGTCACCGAACTTTTAGGGCGCTTTCAATAAGGTCACCGAACATTTAAAACTTTCATTACAATCACCCAACTTTTAATTCGCTTTCAATAAGGTCACTGCCGTCAACCACCGTTAAAAAAGCTGACGTGACATGTTAAATTTAAGGGTAAAATACACTGTTAGTCACTGAACTTTTAAGAGGCTTTCAATATGGTCACCGAACTTTTAAAACTTTCATTACCATCACTTAACTTTTAATTCGCTTTCATTACCGTTAAAAAAGTTGATGTGACACGTTAAGTTTAAAAATAAAATTTTTTCCCACCCTATTTTATCTCCATGTCTTATTTTCTTCCATCCAAACTTGTCTCTTTGCATTTAAAAATTATAAAAAATCATAAAATGATTATAGAAATGGTTTAAAAGCATAGTGGTTACATAAATTTACAAAATATTAAAAATTATAAAGATTATCAACGACTTGAAACAAAAACGTAAAAAAAAATCCTTTAAAGAATGTACATAACTCAAAAAAATATTAAGCTTAAATGTAAGAAGAAAGCACGTAGCATTTCTCCAACAACTCTGTCATTCTTTGTAATTTTTTTACGGTAGTTATGTTTTAACAAAAAAAAGTTGGGTTCTTTCTTAAGATGGAAATCGTCTGCTCCTTTATTATGCCCTTTCTATGCCCTCACTTTAAAATAGTGGGTTTAGAGTTTAGGATTTAAGGTTAGGGGTTGTGGTTAGAATTTAGGGAATTAGGGGTAAGGTGTATTTTTAGGGTGTGGGGTTTAGAGTTTAGGATGTGAAAATTATGGTTAGGGTTTAAAATTTAATTTTTAAGTGATTTTTAGTGTGGGGCATAGAAGGGGGCATTATTGGGAGACATCCGATGATGGAATCATAAAGAAATAACTAAAATTTTGCTTATAAAAATCCTCTTTATGCTTCAGGCCCGACATTTACTGAGTCATGCACTGGATAATGAGGAGTTCAAAGGAAAATATTAATGTATCTAAAAGATAGACATGTTTGGATGGAAGAAAATAGGACATGGAGATAAAATAGGGTGGGAAAACGTTTATTTTTAAACTTAACGTGTCACATTAGCTTTTTTAAACGGTAATGAAAGCGAATTAAAAGTTGAGTGATAGTAATGAAAGTTTTAAAAGTTCGGTGACCATATTGAAAGCCTCTTAAAAGTTCAGTGACTAACAATGTATTTTACCCTTAAATTTAACATGCCACGTCAGCTTTTTTAACGGTGGTTGACGGCAATGACCTTATTGAAAGTGAATTAAACGTTGGGTGACTGTAATGAAACTTTTAAAAGTTCGGTGACCTTATTGAAAGCGCTTTAAAAGTTCAGTGACTACCAGTGTAGTTTACCCATTAGAATATTAAAAAAAACTTTTCTAAGTAATGAAAAGCTTATATAACCAAAGTAAAATCTCATCATATCATTTATAGGAAAATGTCAAAAAAATACTTGCATAGCCTTAAAACATAATCTTGAACTTTGATGTTAAAGAGATAAGGCCATCCCATCTTCATTTTAATCAATTGCCGACTTTAATGAGAACTATAAGACATATATGGATCAATTAGATAATTTGATCCATCAATTTTAAGATTGCTTTCAATGGCAAAAGGATTGAGATATGGGAGGAGAGTCCGACGCTAACATGTTTTGTCGTTAGCTAGGCAGCCCTTTGCGTGCCGCCCTCTACTTTTCTAAACTTCTTCATGGTTCATAGCAACAAGCTTTGGATACGACTAATTAATACATATTAACCGATCGAATATTATTTCAATTAGTATCGATGTCGTTGGTTTAATGTTTTTTAAGTTGTGTTTAATTAATTAGTGTTTACGAGGTCACAAGTACATTAAGATTTGTAAAAAGAAAAAACAACACATGTTAAAATTTTCAATTTGCATGGAACCATTAATGTTGGCTTAAAACATTTCAATTCACAATCTCACTTAAATAGATTATGTGCATGTAGGAGGATAGTGACATTTTTTTGTGTGGCTAAAGAGTGAAGTGATCACTCTTGATAAAATAAAAGCAAATTCAACTATATGAAAGGAAATATTATATATATATGGTTTTATTTTGATGCACAAGCTGTGTAAATTTTTTTTACACAATCCTTTTATAAAATTTAAAATCTAAATTACAAACCCTAGCAACGTAAACCCTAAACCCTAAGCCCTAAACCCTAAACTCTAAATTCTAACCATAAACCTTAAATTATATACCCTACATACTAAACCTCTAAACCCTAACATAAAACCCTAAACCCTAAACCCTAAAATTAAAGGGATTGTGTAAACTAAAGTTTACACAAACTTGTGCATCAAAGTATTTTCCATATATATATATTTTGACAAAGTTATGGGCTCATTAAAAACCCTCTCTATAATAGAGAGGGAAAAGAGTGCCCCACTAATATGAATTTTATTCCAATCCAAAAACCAGTTTACAATCGTCTCCTGAAAAACAAAAGGAAAAAATACAATCTGCAGTAGACCACCTTAATACTGCTAACCTGCAATTTAAAAAATCCTCCCCTATATATATAGGGTTAGGATCAAGTTACACCATGTAAAACTCAACTAGTTTTACACTAATTTATGGCCATTAGATTGGTTAAATGAATAGATGAGATTAACTCCTTATTTTTTTCCCAAGTGATAATCTTTCCATATCCTACTTTTAATCTCATCCATTCATTTCACTCATCCAATGGCTATGGATTAGTGTAAAACTAAATGAGTTTACATAGTGTAACTTGATCTCATCCCATATATATATATATATATATATATATATATTGATAAAGCTAATTTCCTTAATAATTACTGTGCAAGAAAAGCAAAAAAATAAAAATAAAAACTGCTCAAGTAAATTCAAAATGCTACCATGTATTTTTTTAATAAAAAATATGACAATATTTTAAATTTATTTATAGGCCTTGTTTGGCAATTAACATATATGTGATAGTTAATAGCTGATAGGTGATTACATTAGCTGATTG
Organism: Hibiscus trionum; assembly: GCA_030270665.1. Classification (NCBI taxonomy): domain Eukaryota; kingdom Viridiplantae; phylum Streptophyta; class Magnoliopsida; order Malvales; family Malvaceae; genus Hibiscus; species Hibiscus trionum. Next base: position 22,984,350 of record BSYR01000006.1, on the reverse strand, counting down.
TATAAAAGCATTTGATAAAATTAACTGGTAGTTTATAGTTGTTTAATTAGTTGAATAAGCAAAATGACATATAAGGACATGATTATATTCAATATTTGTTTAAATAATTTATTAGTTATTAATATCATGTATTTATTAATATTAATTAGATAATGAAAATTAATTTTTAATATAACATTACTAAGCATATATGACGGGTGAATATATTATTAAATTTAGATGTATATATTAATTTTTTATTTATGAAATCATTTTAATATAATTTCATTAATTGTTAAATTTAGAGGCATATATTAATTTATATATTAGTTTCTTATTTATAAAATTATATTTTAAATTTTATTAGTTATTTAAATTTAAGTTATATAGAGAATTTTTGTAATTGTTAAAGATAAAAGAAATTTATAATTTTTATATCTAATCCTCTAACTCAAATAGCTCCAAAAAAGAGTTGTTTCAAATTGAGTAATTTTCACATTAAACTGCTATTACAATTATATATTTATCAAATATCTAAATTAACAGATTTGACTAGTCAAACCTTTAAAAATAGTTTAAACTGGGTGCTTTTTTGGAAGCCGGTCTTAAGACGTGGGACTTTTTCTTTAGCACACTGGGTGGGAGGCTAGCATCACATATTTGAATTTACGTTTTGGTGGTTTAATGGTAGCTGGGTATATGACATTAGTGGTAGAGTATTCTTTGGCTTCAAATTTGCGAGTTTGGATTATCGGAATGTAATGTAAGGACCATGTAATCTGTTTTCTTTTTCTCTCTTAATTTAACATGGGCCTCTTTTCTCCCTTTATTCCATGTTTGGCATTACACTCAGTTCGAACAACAGGGGTTTTTAACGAGGCCCCAACTATTATAAAAAAAACAGTCTAAACTAGAGGTATTCGTTGTCTGTTTAAAATTGAGTTAACCGACTGAACCAAATTAGTTCCGTTAAACGATCGACAACCGTAGTTTTTTCAATCGGTTAATTGTTAAGAAAATTCTTAAAGTTTAATTATTCGGTTTGAAATTGATTAATTGACTGAATTAACCAATTTCCAAAATTTAAACATTAAATCAATTATATATATATTAAGAAACGAAAACTAAAACCATATATTACCCTTATTTTTGTTTATGACACTTGTTTAATAGAAATAATGTTTACATTTGATCTCTGTAAATCTTTTTTCTGTGCAGATTATATACTCTCCTTAAGTTATGCACGACTGTTTTTCTTGATAGCAATTTAAGTACTTTATTTATTTTGTCAAAGTTCGAGTTAGTTACCTACTTGACTACTCCATATATTTATTTTTAACTCAAAAAATTGTTTACCAAATATAGCCTGAGTTTTTTATTTTAGTGTCAACGTTTTAAATAATAATCTTTTAAATGTTATGAATATTTATCTATGTGGATGTCTATCATGATTAGAACTTTATTTAAGAAGTTTGATTTATTTATTATTAGGAATATTATCTCTATTAATTAGAGTTTAATGTATTATGTACTTCTTATGCCTATAAATAGATAATTCATTGAAGGCATTGTATACAATTCTATATTTGAGAATAATACAAATCTCCCTCTCTCTCTGTCTTCTCTTTGATCTTTTATTCTTGTTCGTTGTTCTTAGTTATTTTATTCACAACACGTTATCAGCACGAGACTCTAATCAACTGAGGTCTTCATCGTTATAATTCAAAAGAAGTTATCGGGAAAAATTCGATTATAGAATAAATCAAAGATAAGTTTTTTTTCTCCTTATTTTTTTTAGTTACCGATTGTCTTTCTCTTTATATTTTAACTTTGTTTTAATTTTTGAAAATTTTGGAAGTATGTTTGATTTTATTCGAACATTGGAAAGAGATAAATTTGTGGCTTCTCACAAACCAAAAGACGAATCGACAGAGACGAAGAGGTTGCGTTTGGTGTAAATTACGTGTGTTTTTCTCTTGTTCCTAAAAGGGTTAATTAGCGGAAAAGTCGATAATGTCGCGCTGTTTTCCTTACCTGCCTCCTCGGCTTTTAAAGCAGGGAACGATGGAATCGATTAAGGTTTGTTGAGCGAAAGTATTTGTGGGTTTTCATTTTTGGTACTCAACTGCTTATGCTTTTCATACTTAATTATTATTATTTGTGTTTGTATATTTGTAAATTCATGAAGTTTGATGATGGTGCATGTAAAGCCTGTTCGATTTACTGACTATACTTTGTAATCATGAATAACAAAGTTATGTACGTAGAACTATGGTAGTCTTTCATATAAATTCATTAAAATACGTACTCTAGGTTTAAGGTTTTTTTAGTAACAAAGATATGTACATTAATGAAACACCTTTGTTGGTTTAGTTTTTTTTAAAGAGAGAATTATGACATAGATCCTTTGATTTCTAATATATTCAATTCAGCCCATACATATAGATCTTATTATTATGGTTTCATATATGTTTATTTTTGACACAATGGTTAAACTTTGTATTAAGATCAATATGTGTTTATAATATTTTATTCTTTAAATTATGATTTTAATGTGCGATAAATCATGGTGAATTTCAATCTATAAAAAGATTGTTATAAAGTCTATATTTGCTCGAAAGCAATTTTTCTTCTTTGTCGAAAAACTCGACCATAGACTTCTCTCAATTTCAAGTTACGAAAATTCTTCTTGATCCAAAAAGTTTTATGGGAGGCATTCTTTGAAGTGAACGCAAGCATGATGTTTATTCCATGCAATTATCAATGATGGGGCATTCCCTGAAGTGAATGCAAGCATGATATTTATTCCATGCGATTATTGGATCTGTTTCATTCCCTGAAGTGAATGCAAACATGGTAAATCATTATTCAATTAGAGACATAATTTCGATATAATCTAAGTATAATTGGCTGGACATTCCGTTCTGCGAGGCTACTGGCCTCAAAGGAGGTTTTTAAAAGACCTTGTGGACAGGTTTAACAATGCCGCGTACGAGGATTAAATCTTTGTTCTCTGTGATAAGGATATGTGAAAAAGGTTTTAAAGGCCCACTGGCTCTACTCCATTCCCTGAAGTGAATGTGAGATTATATTATGGAAGGAATAAAAAATCACATTAAAAGTTGTGGTCGTGGTCGAGGCTATGAATATACACATGAAAAATATAGTCATTTTAAGAATACTTCTACTCGCTGGTAGCGAAGTTATAAGGATGACAAGAGTGATAAAGATCATTCTAAGGAAGTGAAATCCTTTTACCAATGTGATGTTATAAACCATTGGTTTCGTACTTGTCAAACGCCAAAGTATTATGGACTTTATCCATAATCATGAATGATAAATGAAATAAAATATAAACAAAATTTGTTTATGGAGAAAATAATTATGGCGTTATTGGTCCAACTCAAATGGATATTGTTAATTTTCTCATAACCCTTGAAGGGAATAATTTACCATTTATTTTATTTCCCTTATAACCACTAACAGGAATAATTGGTTTTTTTTTTTATGTTAATTCGTTTTATTTATTATTTATTTATGTTAGTTTGCTTTATGTTTATTTATTTCACATATTATTTATTTACGATTTATGTTAATTTATTATTTGAAGAATATGATTACTTTTGGAATAAAATATACAATGAATTGTGGCTATTTATGCCTAGAATTGTGGCTATTTATGCCTAGCAGATAATGCAAGTACTCATATTGTACTTAAGCATAAGAAATATTTTTCCCATTTAAATGCAAGGGGAAATATGAGTAGTATTTCTCAAAGTACTAAAATATCAATACTTCGGAAGAGCACTCGAAAGTTTATCTCTGATAGATAATCGACTTGATATGATGTGCTATATTTTATATTTTTCATTCCTCGAAGTGAATGATACAAAGTACATATTTTCATTACTTGAAGTAAATGAAACAAAGCACATTTTGAAAGGTGCACAATTATGCATTTCTCGATTAAAATGCAAGGGAATAATATGAGTACTATATCTGGAAGTACTAATATCACAAAAGGCTCTAGTTGAGCAAATATATTATTGTCAAATGGAACTTTATTCCATATTCACAGTGCGTTATACTCGTCAAAGTCATAAAGAGAGCAATATGAGTTCGCAAACTATCCCTTTGGGAATTATAGATAACATATATTATCAATTGACATTTGAAATAAGTCAATATGGATATAAGTTTTGGTAGCCAAAATGTCAGTTGAAAGCTCTAGAAGAGCTATATATTGCTATCAAAAGATAATTTCAATTGAAAGCTCCGAAAGAGCTAAATATATTCCTATTTAAAGGAACAATTTTGATGGTCGTACTAAACATGTACGAGTGAGATTGAATTACATGTTATGGTAAACAAGAAGTTTACAAATTCAGAGATATACACACACATATATATAGTTGGCATGATCGATTATACCATCCTGATCAATAATTGTGCAGAAATTATTGAGATTTATATGCACATGTATTAAAAGAACCTGTAGTTCTTCTGGTGCTTATTCTCAAAGGAATGAATTAAATTCCACTAATTAAAGAACGTGAAGTTCTTGTGTTGCTTAAAGGAATTGATTAAATTTCACTTACTAAAAGAACATGAAGTTCTTGTGTTGTTTGTTCTCAAAGGATATAGATGATCCCACTTACCAAAAGAATTAGAATTTAAAGTTCTTGTACTGAAGTTAAGACTGTATGTCTTGCATATCTGAACGAAATATGGGCCCATATATCCACAAATGTGGAAAGTTTTATATGATTTTAGTAGATGTATCTACATTGTTTTATCAACTTACAACCAGAAGTTTGTGAGATTGATTCTAAAAAGATTCATATTATACAGTTAGACTATTCGTCTTGAAAAGCTAGTGGGTTTATATTTTAGGCTATATCGATTGTTACAAAGCCTATTGATTATGAAAAATACGGTTTAGCAAAATTTCAATTGAATGCCTCATATTTAATAGCTAAACTATGAGAACAAAAGAGTTATTATTTATATGGTGTTTCCATATAGCAACACTTATACGCATCAAGCCAACGAGTTATAATAAACTCCCCGTTATAATTGGTTTTTGGTCAGAAACCATACATTTCCAATTTTATGATTTTTGAATGTGCGATATGAATTGCTCCACCACAACGCACAAAACGGGTAAATAAAAAGGGTTGAGAATATATATTGAGTACGAGTCTTCTTTTATGTTTAAATTCTTAAACATTAATTGGAGAATCATTTATGACATGATTTTTCTCAACATCAGGGGGAGATAATAATCATCTGGATAAAGAAAAATGAATTATCATTATCTAGATCCTCGTATATGAACTATAAGTTCATAAGATAATTCATGTTATTACATGTCAACTGCCAGACATATTTACTGACCCAATTAGAGTAATTAAGTCTCATATACCAGCTGAAACGCTCTAAGTTTAAATTACATGTTAGAGCGAGAGAATGTAAATCATGCCTGAAGCATGATAGTTGAAATGGTTCCAATGATCAAAATTCTCGTAAATAGAAAGTAATATGAGATGGTCATATATTGGAGGCGGGTGCTCCTGAAGAGACCCAAGACATAACAAATAATAAAACTCTATAAGAGTTTCAGGTACCTGAAATAAAGATTGAAATCTTGAAGAGATCTCGATGAGTTATGTCATTACGAGAATGAAACTAGAAAATTAGAAAGTTGTCGACAACGATTTTACAAACAATTTTACATAAAATACTTCTATAGAAGTAAAGAAAGAAATAGAGGATCTTGTATAAAATCTATCCAGAAGTATAGATATTGAATTGGCCAATGTTGAAAGACGCTTTGAACTTCTAAAATAGAAGTATTTGGATCAGCAGTCCAAACACCTAAAGGTGTAATGCAAGTGAGGCACAAATAAGTAGTCGTAAATACGACTTGAACTATGATTTATGAAAAGTTTTAATTACTTCATGGTGGATGCAATTACTTTGGCAGTTTTGAAAATTTTACATGCGTCTAATTATTTGTGGATCCATATTTATCCTTGAAGGATCTAAAATGCTATAAGCATTTGGAAATTTCTGAGGAAATTTATTTAGACATGTCTCATGAATATTTTGGCGCATTTGGTATAATCGCCTTAGTGAATACTAATTGAGAAAATACTATAAGAATGATTTGATTTCCTTATGTATTTTATAAAGGAGTTTGGATCAAGATCCATTATGATAATTTTAAAACTCCTAAAGAGCTTCAAATTGGAAACTCGTGAAGTACTTTCAATACAGGTACTTGAATCTTGACATCAAGTTTATCTCGACCTAAAGATCGAGCATTTTTATATGTTTCTTTTGTCTGTGAATAGACATAAGCTGAAAGAATCTTAAAGAAGATTCAATATAAATAAAGTATATCTATTGAGTATCCCAATAGTTGTAAGATTGTTGGATGTGAATAAAGATAATTATATCTTTTCTTGGTTTTGAAGCATCATATGTTAGTTGGTCAAGCAATATACATAGATATACAAAGATCATTACATTTAGATCTTCAAACATTCGTTGATGCCTTCTCGAATGTCGTAGAAATAATTATTATGCACGAGGCAAGTCAAAAATATGTTTGGCTAAGATCATTGACCTAACATATCCAAAAGATATGTGGATTTACTTTTACAAGATATGGTAAAAGCTACATTGTGTGAAGATAACGTAAGATGTATATCTCAGTTTGAAAGTGGATACAACATGGAACATATTACTCCAAAGTTTCATCCCTCGCGATCTTTAGAAAAATAATATTCAAGATTGAATTATGAAGATTCAAAGATCTTCTGTGATGTTTTCATGAGGGGGAGTAAATACGCGTTGCACTCTTTTCCCCTTAACCAAGGTTTTGTCCCAACAATGGGTTTTCCTGGTAAGGTTTTTAATGAGGCAACATGTTATGCGTATTAAAGATGTGTGTACTCTTTTTCCTTCACTAATGATTTTTTTTCCACTGGGTTTTTATCTTAGTAAGGTTTTAACGAGGCACATTATCTTCATAGACATCCAAGGGGGGGTGTTATGAATATTTATCTATGTGGATGTCTATCATGATTAGAACTTTATCTAAGGAGTTTGATTTATTTATTATTAGGAATATTATCTCTATTAATTAGAGTTTAATGTATTATGTACTTCTTATGCCTATAAATAGATGATTCATTGAAGGCATTGTATACAATTCTATATTTGAGAATAATACAAATCTCCCTCTCTCTCTCTCTCTTCTCTTTGATCTTTTATTCTTGTTCGTTGTTCTTCGTTATTTTATTCACAACATTAAACGAATAATTGTTTGGATATTTATTTATTTTATTATAATTATTATGTATTTCACAGTTCACACCCATAATGAATGGGGATAGGACTAGTCCCATAACTTAATAATATGAATAACGATCATATTATGGCCCCTAACCAAGTGGCAAGTCTAAGCCCATGTGGCTAAGGTATTGGATAGACACCCACAATGACAACATCAGCGCACCCATGTTCCTTTCCACCCCCACCATTCGTAAACCAATGAGCCTCCCCATGTGTGCTCAATGGATAGAGGGGGCCATAACTTTGTGCCACAAATGCAGCCGGCAATTTCCCAACTGTTTCATGCCTTCCTCTCATATTCAACAAGTCAAAATATTTGGGTGTTCCCCTCTCCAAGTATTTCAAAGTGGGGCCATTCTCCTTTGCTGGGTTTACCCTAAAATTCCTCAACTTTTTCTTTGATGGGAAATGGACAAGAAATTGAGGTAAAATAAGTCAGCATTGTTGGGGTGACTTGGATATGGGTCTTGAATTCTCGTTTCACTATTTTTTTAATATGCTGATGTAAATACAAGATAATATCCGTTCAATTTTCTTAGCTCTTTAATAAAGCATACTCACCGTATATACATGGTGCTCGAACTCGAATCACCTGAATAAAATATATCATTCTTTACCACTAAGACCACTCTACGGTTCCAATTTCACTACTTTTAAACGCAAGCAATGATCTTTGTTTGTGAAAAAAGATTTCACCAGTGTTGTTTAGGAGAGAAAGTTGAAGTGGGGCAGGCCAATGCTTTTTGTATAGTGTATGTCGGTGATTCTTGCTCCTGAAAAAATATATTCCAAGGCCAAATGATTCTACTTTTGTATGAATAAAAAAGTTCACAAACTCATTTATTTTTCATTATATTTTTTCATGATTTTTTTTGAATTCACAGATTCAACTCAAAACTCTTTTCCCTTCACCGTGGTAAAATTTCCGGGATAATGAGAAAATATTTCATCATCTAAAGCGGGTTTTAAATTATTTTGAATTTAGACATTTTTTTCTAAATTCGCGACATTTTTCGACGTCTTTTTTAACTCGACTATACTTCTCAGTGATTTCTCTGTGCGCAGTAGAAAGATCTTTAATTCACAAAATAATTTGAAACATACCCCAAATGATGAATTCTTTATTCCCACAGTTTTAGATGGAAAATTTTGCCACCATTGAATGATTATTTTCTTTTATAATTTTAAAATTTTAGTATTAAATATAGGTTCACATTCAGGTCGATCTCATTTTTTTTGAGTTTGAATTTGTTATTCGATCTTTTTCATATTTAGATATTTTGGGCTCGAATTTTCAGATCAAATTCTCAAGTCCTTGCTTATTTTGTCACATTTAATATTAGAATGATTCAATTATATTATGCTATATAAAAATAAAGTTTAAATGGTATTTTCCCCTAAAGCGTCTTATTATAATTTTGATATTTGGAAAAAAAATTGTTCACTTTAATTGATCTTCGGACTTTTTAACTTTCATGTAAGATATTTTAGCTTATTTTTTATTATAAAAAATACACGTGTCACTCTAAGAACATGTCATGTAACATATAATATATATATATATATATATATTAAATTTAAAAAACTTCGAGAAAAATTATTAAAGAGTATTGCATCACAGTAGTGGTTTAATTAATTAGTGTGTTGAGTCATTAACTAGTTCATGCATGATATGTTTGTTTTTTTTCCTGTGAATTGGACCTTCAAAATACTTTCGTTGTAGATATTGTTTGACAAATGATGTTGTACATTTGTGGTGATCGAGAAAATGAAATAACGAGAAACAATAAGAATAGTTAATGACTCAACACACTAATTCAATTATATAACATTTTAAATTTTGTTGAATAATATAAAAAAGAGTTGTCTTTTATGAAAATGATTTCCCTTTGAAAGAAAAAGTATCAATAATTTTCTCTTCTTGTTTTTCTTTTTTACATCAAAATTCATCCAGCAATTAAAAAAAAACATTCTAATTCAATTATAAAAAAAAAGTAGTTTAGTCTGTTTTTAAATTAGAATAAATTTACTCAAACTTAAATCATTTAAGAGAAACAATATTATCATTTACCAATAAAATTACTCAATAAATTCTTTGTACATTAATTTTAAAGCATTAATAAAGAATGAATGTATATTTAAGTAGGTGGGGCCTAAGCCCGTGGATGAAAGTAATTATTGTAGTTGGTTGGATATGACAATAATTAAGTTCATATTGCTGTTGAAGGGAAGAATATGTATGCAAATCTCAACTACACCATTCCCATCAAAATCTTTTTAATACCTATGAAAATATCATATAGAATAACAATAATAAAAAAAAAGAACAAATAATGCTGCCTTTATGAAGTCTAACATTATATGAACCTTTTATTTTATTATTCTCTTTATTAATAATGCAACATTAAAAGATAAACATATTAAGATCTATACAATATAGCCTATATAACATGAAACAAAATTAAATAAATATACTCTACCCTTTAAATGATTATAATAAAAATAATAATTTTTTTTGGATATGTTGATATGATGCAAGGTAATATCTATTCAATTTTTTTAGTTTTTTCAAAGACGGCACACACAGCATGCATTATTAGTGCTCAAACCCGAATCCTAAATGATGATGAACATCTACCTATGCCACGAGGACACAAGAGGCTGAGCAAAAATAATGAAATATTGACCGAATGTAAATGACACTAGTTAAAATGAAAAATATAATTAATATGTTATTTATTTATTTAGAATTTCATATTTTTATATAATTCATAATAATCATTCAATTTTAATTTTTGAACTCATTTATTTTATCATGGTTTAAAAAATTAATTCGCTTTTTATTCGGAACATAAAGAAAGATAAGCATATTCTAGTAATATATAAGATTGTGGGATATAGTGGGAGCACATTATCTTGAAGCAGAGGGCAGTCAGACATTCAACTGGCGTTGGCTGAACTGAACCCACCTTTTTCAAATGTGCGCAGCCACCGTACACACGTATTTCAGCCTAATCCCAAATAAAAAGCATAATCAAACTGACTCATCAGACAACGGATTTCCTTTCAATTTCCAACTGATTACCAAATATACTACTAACATTATCTTTTTTATCAAATTTTCAAACTTGATCAGCAAAAAATATATTATTTTGTTTTGCTTTTTTAGTTTTAAATAATAACTAGTAAACCATGTACAGAGAAAAAAACCAAGCCCGTTATATTTCACGAAACCAACCATCAAAAGTCCCTTAACCAAAGCAAAATTCTCATATTTTTTTTTGTTTTAATTATCTTTATATATGTATATCAGTGTAATCATTGTTATAATTCATCGACTAATTTAGATAAAGCTTGTTAATGATAAAAATGGGATGGTAGTAATTCTAGGCGGTCATCCTTTTCGATTTGGATGTAGAGTCATCGTCAATGGTCGATTCGAAAAAATGGTAATGAAAAAAAGAAAAGTAAGCTAAAGAAATGTGTGGGTATTTATATGTCATGAGCAGTGGTTGGTGTTAGTCTTAAGTTTAATAGAAATAAAGGTAAATTACACGAAATAATACTTAACTTTACCTCTTGACTCGAACATACCACTGAACTATATCACTTAAAAATAAAAATACAAGAAAATTGATTTCACAATCTCACTTAAAACAACAACCCAAAGGCTTGATCTGATGTTGGTTAGTAGTATTATTTAAAGTGATTTGTGATTTATTTTGTAGGTGACCTAACTTTTTGATAAGTATAGCCGACAAAAGCATTATTGGGAAGTGCTTACACAATGTATAGGATAGGGAGGCAGACAGGCAGTAGGGCCCCATTGCTCTCCCACTTCAACTTTCTAGTTAAGCAAACATCCCCAATTCTTGGTTATGAATCATATTCCTGCTCCATTATTCTTTTCAATTTCGATAAACATTATTATTCGAATCGATTTTCAAAATTTAAACCAATGGTTGAAATTATGAGAGATAGTGGACACCTTTTTTCCTAATCCTAATGCTCATAATTACAAAGCAAGGGGAAATTAAAACTGCCCACCAGCTTTTTTGAAATAACAAAAGAAATGGAGTGAAATATTTGGTAAGCAAGGGTGACATGGTACCCATCTCCAACCAGTTAAAACCAGGCATGGAGTGGGAGACAGTTCATGTGGTCTGTCGTAAAGGGAACTTGTTAGTATCCAATTGTCCCCTCTACCCACATTATTTCCAATTAATTAAGGCTGCCTTTAATAATTCTCCAATTTAATACTACTATGTATCGATATGATTTATAGTTTAAGTAACCTTTAAACGGGTGCAAAATCATAGGCAGTGTGTATTAATTATTGGGTATTGTTTGGGAAAGAGCAAACAAAATAAGTAAACCACAAGTCAAAATTATTAGTAAGATTATAAATAGATGATTGAATTTTAAAAAGTTACAAATATGTTATTGAATTAATCGATTGTTAAGAATATATTATTATGGACAAAAAGTATCTGCTCTTTTTCGGTGCCCTTTTTATGGTACAATACTAAAAAAATAAATTTTAAGTCTTAACTCTAAATTTTAAATCCTAAACCATACATCCTAAAAATACACCACACCTAAAATTTCTTAAACCCTAAACATAAATCCCAAACCTAATTTTTAGTGTGGGGGCATTAATAGGGGTGCCAAAAAGGGGTAGAAGATTTCTATTCATATTATTATGTCATTAATTGTTTGATGTGCGTTAACTTTTTAGTTATAATTGAATGACATGATTGTAAAAAATGATAAATTAAGTGGCATAATTATTACAATTGTTAAATTGAATAATCTGATTGTTTAATGTATGTTTCATTTTAAGGGCAACACAACTTATTTGTAACAATGACAGAGTGACTTATTTGTAAGTTTTGAAATTTTAGTGACTTATTTGAAATCTTCTTAATACTCGAGTGACTTGTGATGTATTTTCTCAAAAGAAAATTGTAATATAAATATAAAAATATTTAATTGTTATTAGTTTTTTCTTTCATGTATATCTTATGGTGCATGTACGGTGTTATACATTCCAACAATATTATCTCGAGGTTTGGAACTTAAAGTCTCTTATTAAAAGTGTAACAAGTTTTATAATTGCATCTAACATTGGATGGCAACCATCAGTCTATCACTATATTTTGATGGTGGATATGAAAATATTTAAATAATAATATATTTATAAAAATATTTAACATATGATTGTAAGTAAAATGAAAGAGAATATATATATATATATATATATATATATATATATATATATATATTTGAATGTATGGTTTTTCATTTGATTTATTTGAAATTTATATAAATGTTTTAAAAAATAAAAGTACTATTTTTAATAATACTTATTTTCATTTTTAAATGGTATTTATTATCATTTAAAAAAGAGTATTTTAGTAATTTTCTTATTTAAAAACAAATACTCAATAAAATTAAGGATTCAAATTTTGACCTTATAAATGAAATAAATTAATTAGAATGATCCTCCTTACTCTTTATAATAATTCTACAATACTCGATTTAAATTAATCGATTAATAAATCAAATATAAATAATTTATAAAAATAACTTTTTAGAGATAAAAGAGAAAAGGGGGAAAAGGTAAAAGTAAGGAGATAAATGAGATATGCAAAAGTAAGAAACAATGAAAGTGGGGTTAGTAATAAAGAGTTAAAAATGGTAGATTAATGAGTGGAGTGGGCAAGTGCTGACGAATCATTCCCTTGATATAGTAACAGCAGCCATGTGGATTGTTGGTGTATTTGTATAGCATTGAGATAGGAAATTGCCATGTTCGTTTCTTAAGATAATGGTTGATAAATGTAGTGGGGTTCAACTGGTCAACCTTTGTATAGAGAGAAAGAGAAGACCTTTCATTACTATTTTTTTTTCTCATAACAATTCATTCCTTTGATTAATAATCATGGCCACCCACCTACCCACCCAACTCCCCCTTCTTAAGACCCCTTTTGCACCCCTCATTTCATTTCAATTTTCAAACCACTCCCTCTATTTCCTCTCCAAAAAACAAAAGAAATTTCTTCAGCTTAATGGGTCTTGATGATGATGCATGTAATACTGGCCTTGTTTTAGGGCTAGGATTCTCCTCCACCCTTGAAACTCCGACCAAGAAGCCATCATGTCTCAAGTTTGAACAACAACAACCACCCACCACGGCGGCGGCACCACCACCCTCGAGTTTTGAACCGTTGTTGACCTTGGGGCTTTGTGGTGATCAGTTTTACCAAGTGACCCAAAAGGTTGACGGTAATAAAGGTGGTTATCTTAATCACCATCACCATGATCAGGAAAAGGAACAGGAACAGGAACCTACCGCCGGTGATTTGTATCGTCGTCAAGCTTCTCCCCATAGCGCCGTTTCATCGTTTTCTAGCGGTAGAGTCAAGAGAGAAAGAGAGCTTAGCAGCGAGGAAGTTGAGGTAGAGAAGAATTCGTCTAGAGTTAGCGATGAAGATGAAGATGGTGTTAATGCAAGAAAGAAGCTTAGGCTCACTAAAGAACAATCTGCTTTTCTGGAGGAAAGCTTCAAACAGCATAGCACTCTCAATCCTGTTAGTTCCCTCGCCTTTTTGCTCAAATCCTTCATCTCTTTCTATATAAACCACTATATCTAATATTTGGTTCTATTTTATGCTGAAACAGAAGCAAAAGCAAGCTTTAGCAAAGCAATTAAACCTGACGCCTAGACAAGTTGAAGTTTGGTTCCAGAACAGGCGAGCAAGGTAAATCGACCGTCCATGAAGTTTTTGCCTTCTACTTTTTTTTTTTTTTTTAATTCATCAAGCAAAATCATGAAGAAAAAAAAATCTGTTTTTTCGGTGAGTGCAGGACAAAGCTTAAGCAAACTGAGGTGGACTGTGAGTTCCTGAAGAAGTGTTGTGAGACACTGACAGATGAAAACAGGAGACTGCAAAAGGAACTACAAGAACTCAAGGCACTGAAAATGGCGGCTCAGCCTTTTTACATGCAGATGCCGGCGGCTACTCTCACCATGTGCCCATCTTGTGAAAGAATCGGCGGCGTTGCCGACGGAAATTCCAAGACCCCGTTTTCGATGGCCTCCAAGCCTCATTTCTATAATCCCTTCTCCAATCCTTCCGCAGCTTGTTGATTAAGTTCTTTAGAACTTAGTATAGGAAGAAGAAGAAGCCGAAAGAAAGGAAAGACTCCCCCACAACCCATTTTTTGGTTGAAGGGTTTGTAGTGAATTAAAAATTAAGGTAATTTGTAGAAACAAAATGGAGTAATATAATTACTGATCAATCTTTTTTTTAATATATATGTTTGTAAATGTTCATTAGAAGAAGATATGAAGGGATTACTCTTGGTATTTATTATTGATTCTTTCGTTCCATATCTAATGATAGATTTCTTGTTTTCGATCAGTTTCCCCTTTGAATTGTTTATTGTTAATTGAAATATAATTTGGCATCTTGTTTTTGACTGCCCGGAAAATCTCTCCCCATGACATTTTGCACCAAAGGTCTAAATAAAAAATAGAAGTAAATACTGGTGTTCACATTGACTTTCTTTTCAAGCCTTTTTCAAATGAAAAAAAAAAGTTGGAAAATCAATATTTTCACCTAAATATCACCTAAAAAATTTGTATACATGGCATATTTATTAAAAAATTATTGAAAATAGAACTTCATGTATGTCCGGCAAGTTCATTGTAAAATATTATAAAAATAATTTTGTATGAGTGTTAGTTGGATATCAACCATGCACTTGTCCCGGAAACTTCTTACACACTTGTCAAAAAACTGGTTCTTAGTTGGTTTCTTTTATTAATTACTCCCAATACTTAATAAATTTAAGATTGGATGATTTATATTTATTTAAAATGGAATACTCTTGGTATAAAACAACAAATATCTAACAATCTTATCTTGGTTGGAATATAAATAAGAATGTAATTCTTTGAAAGTGTATAATCCATCCAAGTATGATGGCGGGAATAGTGTCAACCTTTCGGGATGTCTCAAATGAAGAGAGAAAGGGATATGGTAAAATCAGTTTGAAGCTTATGATTAAGTGAGAGAGAAAAAGGGTGTCGGGGGAGGAGGAGGTGGTTAGCTCACGTGTTTTTGTCTTTCTTACACGAGAGAGAGAGAGACTCGAGAAAAATAAAAATAAAAGGAGTGGTGGTGAACCAACAAAGGTTGGTCCATCCGAGAGCTAAATATTTTAATATCGTTTAAATATGTTTCGAGTTTAAAGTTTTATGTATATAAAAAATTATTAAAAAAATTATTTACTAACTAAATATATAATACTAGTCCATTCAAATTAATCAAAAAATTTTTTTTTGAATAAGTGATGTTTGTATTATCCAAGAAAGCAGTGCAAAAAAAAAGGACACTGCAACTATCCCCTACAAGTGTAATTGGGAAGCCATCCTCTTAAGGAATTCTCTAATTTACACAAATCCATCTATTTACATCATCCTTATATACCTCTCTACCCTGTACTTTAATACTTACAGTTTGCTTTATACAATCAAGTAAACTATACCAATTTCTTTGTATATGTCTAAATTTCCTATAGCTCCGCTCTTCCCAAATTAATTAAAATTTAAAGTTAAAAATCCGGAAGAAAAAAAATAGTGGTTAGAGGCGTATACACTAAGAAAGGAATTGATGGTTCACTTGAAAAAACACACAACCCACAAAAAATGGGTTAGGAAAAGTGGAGGGGCTCTACCCCTAAGCCTAGTCATAGTCTCGTTTGATGCTCTCTCTTTAAGGGAGCCGGTGGGTCATACCCCACGTGATGTCCCAATGGCCTCACCCCTTTCTACATCTACAATATGAACAAATACATAAAATAAATTTTAGTGTTTGATTTAATATTATCATAAAAAAAATATATTATAAGATCTATTAATAGATCAGTGGTCAAAAATAATAGTTTTATCCTATTTTATATAAATTTGTATTTTAACATAAAAATATCTCTATCTAATAAAAAAAACATATCATACTGTTGAGTATAATACAAGTAATCTCCAAATAGTTTCTTAACTTTTTATTTTATTTTCTCACCATCCTATTATGGATATTTTCCATATGGGGTTGACACGATCCTTCTATTATATGGACCCAAAAGAGGCAAAAATACCTATTTCCTTCTCCCTCAACTTCCCCTTCAATTCTCTTATACCCCTTTTGATTGGAATTCCATATCTCGTCCCAAAAGCTATATATTTTACTTTACAACAATGTAACATATCTTGGGTTTCATCAACTTGATCAAGTGGACCGTCCTCGAGTCATTCGGGCTTTATTGCAACTAGTATATGTTTAACTTTTTTAATCTTTTTTAATAAGACACGTACACCGTATATAACTGTTGTTCGAACCCGAGTCACCTAGATGAATTACACCATTTTTTACTATTGGAACAACAAGAATAAACAATTCATTCATGATTTTTAAAAGATGTTAATCAAATTGAGACTCGGATCAACATAATAAGATTGAATACTATTTTTTTTTCCTTTGTAGTTGTATTTTAAATTGATGGCGTGAAATTAGGGTATGAACCAATAAATAATGACCAAGTAGTAAGAGCACTTTCCTTGAAAAGAGGGTGACTTTCCAGGAAACTACTCTAGTCTCGGCTCCCTCATTCTCATCATCATCATCATCACTTTCATGGCCCATTATTTCACCATCGCCATCATCATTATACGAACGCTTCAACCATCTTTTTTGAACTTCAAGCATAAAAAATAATTATTTAATTGGACGTTTGCCCCAGCATTATTTACTTTGTTATTCCTACTCCATTTGGCTCTTTCAAAACGTATCTTCTCGTCTTCGGGCGATAATAAAAACAAGTGGGGGAAAGAGCAAGGCTTCTCGAGTGGGGACATTGACAATTCTCCTCTATTACTACAATAACAAAGAATATTACTTATTAATTAATCAATAATCTCCACCTTTACATGATTAAAAGATTTCGCCTTACGTGTGTGCCGACATAATTTTTTTAATTGCTAAAGAAGAAAAAAATTATTAGATGAACTTGACTCACAACATTATTTGTGGTCTTAGTTTATAAGGTTCATTCATCTTATTTTTTCAAGGTGAATCTCCACCTCTTTCAACATGTAAAAAAAGAATAGATACTTATTAATTTGGAAGTTAAAATGAGGTGAACAGAACTTAGTAGCTAGGATCACGGATGACGTAGTGAGCTGGTTACCTTTAATAATTTCATAGAAGAAAACAGAAACAGCAAAAGACACGTGTCTTGTGTTGGTTAATTTGTCGGTCCATGAAGCTTTTTCTTTTGGATACCAAAGAGTTGGATATGGTGCATTGTTTATTTTGTAATTATTTTTTTCACCAATTAAGGTTTGATAGCAACTAAGCTGTTTTATTAATGCAAACAATATCCGATTCTAATGAAACGCCAGAGCATATTTTAAAAACAACCTACGTGTTGTTTTGTATTAAATGACAACCTCCCTCTAATCATGGATAACCTTGATTGCATGCCTGCACCAATCAAGCTTAAATCACTCCTTTAATAATAATAATAATAATAATAATAAAAGACCATGTCAATATCAAATTGTTTAAATTAACGTGTTGGTTTATCACTTTAGTTCAATTCAACTATTACTTAATTAATAAATAAATATTTACTCAAGTTTTGTTTTGTTTTTTAAAAACGGGCAAAAATTTTATTTTGACAAATTATATAATTTTAGGTCAAAATATAGTTTTGACCTCTGAATTAAGCATTTAATCCGTTTTATGTGAAAACAGGGTATTGGACCGTTGGTTATTAAGGAACGAAAGACAGGATATGAGGACTTTTAACTGTAAACCGACTTGGTGGTTGGTTTGATTAATACATAGGGCCAGATCTTGATTCGGGTTAGGCAGGGGATTAGCTCATCAATATTGGTTTGATCAAACAGCCACACCATGACTCCTCCGTGATTAAAAAGTGGGATTAATGATAATTTTAGGGCTTTCAAATCGGGAAAAGGAGCCGACCTAGAAGACCAGGAGTGAGATTAAAGCATAACAATAATAATAATAATATGATATATTGAATATTGAATATAATAATAACAACCTATAATTTCATGGATTAATATTTGATATATTGTCAGTGTATTTTTTTTTACACAAATATGCTTATTTTCAATCCAAAATCTAAAATTTAAACCACAGACTATAAATCTTAAATTCTAACCATGGAACCTAAATTCTAAACCCTACCACCTAAATCTATAACTTCTAAAACCCTAAATAATCATGCTTGTGAAAATTTTGTTTACCACCGTCAGTGTATAGGATAACAATCTTAATTTTATATGTTATTAAATAGTATTAATGAATTAAATTATGTCATACCATAAAAATAAATAAATATAATCTTAAAAGTTATAGATAACATATAAACATCACTGTTATTACTGACGACAAATAAAAGGTTGAAAGGGTAATTTTTTCATGTAGTAATATTAAATTAGTAATGTCGTTTATTTTTTAACTGTATCGATTTAGCCCATGCAGTCCTTTAAAATAAACATTGTTGCCCCCTTATTTTTTTTAATTTCATCAATTTAACTATCAAATTTTTGAATTGCATCAATTTTGCTATTTGATTGTCATTGATGGACAGAATCATTATCATCAGTCTCTATTTGCCATGTCATAAAATTCAGGAGTTCGAAGGTTAAATTTATGAAATTAAAAATGAATAATAATATTACTAGTTTTAAAAGATTATAAGAAATAAATTGATGCAATTAAATAATAAAAAAACATTACCGATTTAAAATTATTATATAAATAAAATTACCTCTTAAACTTAAATAAAATTATAATAATGGGCAATTTTAGTAAAATTCCTATTTATAGAATATAAAATTGCACGATAATTAAAAGTCAAAAGGAGATGGAGGGATGGTTTATTTTCACACACCAAATGGAAAGGCCCACTTAAATTAAGTCTTGAAATGATAAGCCGAAACCAATGATACGGATAACATGTGATTTTGTTGCCTTTGTTCAAGACATTGAAGATTTGCTCTTGAAATCAAATGTAGTAAAGTTAGTCGGCAGATATAATTATAACCAAATTGGGTCCTCCTCCGTCGGTGAAAGATTTTAAATTTCACAAATCTAGTTCTTATGATTAATATTAAAATAAATTAAACGTAACACAAATTTACCATTAAGTGTTGGGTGTATTAATAAGACACATTGCACTTTTGAGGAGAGAACGCGAGTTCGAACTTTAAAAACGATATTGTTAAAAAAAGCAACCTCACACCCTAAATATAAACCGTAAGACGGACATGCGTGTTAAAGAAAACATAATACAAATTTAACATAAAACACAAAGCTTGTCGATGTCATTTGAGGGGCGAATGTTCTGGTGGCCTAAAATCAATGGAACACGAAGAGGATTATACTTGCTCATTTATGTTAATTAATGTAAATTGAATATCGTATTTTGGAGAGGCTAATATCATTATTTGAAATAAAATATACTTACTATCTAGCAGATAAAAGATATTTCTGTTGTTCCTCTCATTTTAAAAATGATTTAGGTGCATATTATTTTTTATCCGAAAATGCATTATGTGGATATAATAAAAAAAATCTTATGCCTCTAATTATTCCTTTTTCTATGCCCTATACTAATGAAGGTAAAAAAAATTAAATTCTAAATCCTAACCTTAAATTTTACATCTTAAACCTTAAGCTCTACCCCTTAAAAAATACGTTCTACTCTTAATTTCCTAAAGTTTAATCATAAACCCTAAATAATTTAAAGACAAACGATTTCAATCCTACAATAAGATGTATTTTAGGGCGTCGACCTTTTTTAATTAGTATCTTTCAAGGGGTCCATTTATCTTACTATCAAAGGAAGGATAACATAAAGAAAGAACAAAAGAAGGCATGATGACTAAGCCTTTTTGGCTGATTTGCTTCAATAATTTGTTCCATCAAAATCATCAGAAGATAATTACATATTAAAAAGCTGTCGTTTTTTTAGCAAATACCATCTGTGTAGACAATTCCACAACATTTCTAGACATGTTCTTCCCGTTCCTTAACTGGTTTCACAAGCTTGAAAAACCAGACATGCTGGCTCCATGCATCATGCATGTTACCCTATGATGTTTTGAACCGCATGCTTGTCTCCATCATTCAAGTTCTCTCTTTATTAACATTAATTCTCGAGTTCAATCTCGTTTACAACAAAATAACAAGGTTGTTTGTTGTTTTTTTTCTTCATATTTTTGTATTTTATTTTAGCCATGAAAATTCCTTATTCCACGCAACCCGTAAAAGAAGTGAACCGTAGAAACTTCAATCATTATCATTCAAACCTAACCTAACCTAATTTGTTTTTCTTGCATCAAGAATGGAAAAAGTAGGCAATTATCAGCCCCAAAATGAAGAAAATGAAGCATTGCATGTGAGTCATATTCCAAATGGAGTCAAGAAAACGGGGCCCGGTCTAAGGTATATGTTTCAAGAAGCTTGACCCCATGAAAACACATGACGGGGAAACTGTGGCATTGCCATGTTTCATATGTTGCCAATGCCATCAGCCTAAAGTAAAACCAAATCATTTATACGAATAGTATTTCGATGGCCCCAAATCTCCGCCTTGCCAAGACCGTAATAGAAACAAACAAATTAGAAGAAAAAAAATCAAATAGCAATTACAACACGAAATCGTGATCGTTATCGTAAGATTTTGACGATTTCTTGCTGTAAAGAAAACAGAAAATAATAAGAACTTGATAAGGCAGATGGTCAAACATGGGGTCAATCCTTTTATGGTCATGTTAATCTAATCATGAATTCACAGTCCATTTAATTTTTAGCTTTTTTATTTTTTAATTATAAAAAAATGATTTTGAAATGATTAAAAACAGTAAACAAGATGAGAATTGGAATGAGACATTCAAAATAGACCTTATGTGGGAAAAAGAGCAAATAACTGAACCGGTCCATCTAACAAATTGCATTTGGCACTAGGCAGTGAGGTGCTGTCGAGCTTTTATTTAGGCTTAAAGGTTAAATTTGTCTATGTAGTAATCCGAAATCAACAATGTTGCTATTTTTTTGTAATTTTACACTCAAAGTCAGTCAATTGCAGTAATGTTGTCCTTTTACCGACGTTGACCGTTAAAGTGCTGACGTAACAGTTAACGATGAATTCATTCATGCAATTTTGCCCTCAAAGTCATTCAATTACAGCAATTTTGCCCTTTGTTTATTTAATCTTTAAATAAAATTGGATAAAGAATTTAGTTTTTCGAGTAGAACTTTTACAAACATAATATATGAAAAATCGATTAAAAAATTAGTGTAAATATCCTTTGGGTCCCTGGTAATTTTAAAAATAAGCAAAGTGATAAAATATAAATAAGATATTCAAAAAAATATTTGAAAATAAAAACTAATATAAAAATTAAAATGTATTAGAAATTATAAAATAATAAAATATAAATATAAATATAAAAATTAAAAAGTATTTATAAAGTATTAAAAAATTAAACAATCTCACCAAATTTTTGTTGGGTTTTTCGTGCTCGATTTTCTTCAACCGTTCTAGCTCGTCAAGTATGGAGAAGTTGGATTTTTTGGTGTTTTAGTAGGAGGTGAAAGATAGACAATAGACACAAGGATTTATAGTAGTTCAGCCTTCTAACAAGCACCTACATCCACTACCTTAGCTCCCACTAAGGATTTCAACCAAATTTACTAAGAATTTTCCCCCCTTTTTTAGGCTAGGAGGCAACCTTTACAACGATTAAACTTTCTATCCAAAGCTTGATCAACCACTCTCTTACAAGAGAAATTTTAAGCAAACTTGAAATTCCTCTAATATGTATTTGTTTACACTATTTAGCACTCACCCAAAACCTAAACACTTGAGCAAATTTGACAATGTTTAGCTCACAAGTGTTGTTTATACAATGAATTTACAATTAAAGCTCTAAAGACATTTTAACATCATAATGTTGTAACAATTGAAGCATTAGTCGTCTCTTGATGCTTGGAGGTCCATTTTATACTCTTAATTGAGTTTTTAGCCGTTGGAGCCTTTATTTCTCACCATAAATGCAGTTCTGCAGCTTGGTGTATCGATACCCCTCAAACCATATCGATACGGTCCCGGTAAGGAAGTAGTTGTTGAGCCCTTTAGCTTGTGCGTATCGATGCGCCTAGTAAGCGTATCGGTACGGTCCTGCAATTTAAAAGACCGTTGGGAAAACGACCGTTGGGGGTAGTTAGACGTATCGGTACGCGATACAATCGTATTGGTAAGCGAACTAGCCCTTGAGAATTTTAAGGCATACCGTATCGATACGACAAGGCGTATCGATATGGGTTTTGGCTACTGGAAAATGACTGTAGTTGAAACCCTAGGGCGTATCGGTATGGGTACTTGAAAAGCACGGTTTTGATTAATTTAAATACACTTTAAATCATTCCAAAGCCATGTAAAATCATTAAACATATTTTCAAGTTGTTTTTGATTAAAATACATTTTAAATTGTTTTCAATTTAGTCCAAAACATTTTTCAAATATTATATCAAAACACTTAGTTCTACAATCCCCTTTTTGATATAATAAAACCAACTTGAAAAATTGTTTGGGATTCTTCCCCTTAGCATTTTAAAAAAATGAATAAGAAATTTAAAATTTGAATGAAAATTAAAGCTCTCCCTTATTCGCTTGAAGGGAGCTTGAAAAATCAATTTTTCAAACCATTTCTCCCCTTTTGTTATTATCAAAAAGAATTTAAAAAGACATTAGGCTCAAAATAACTTAGGAGGTTTAATTTTTTTGACACAATTAAAAACCATTGGTTTTAAAATTGTCTCCCCCTTACTCAAAGCATCAAACTATGTTAGTTCAACATATATGATAATCTAGTTGAATTAAAAATAAATAAATCAAATAAAAGACAAATGAATTCAACTAAATTTTACCACACTTGAATCCAAGAAAGGATGTGAAGCCTTCATCCTTCAAGTGCTCTCTTTGTGTGCATGAAGCTCCCCCTCAAATTTTGAGCTGTTGATCACTCTCCATCACACATAACAAAAGACAATCAAGTAATTTTTGGTATCCAAATTGCTTTGGATCCATAGACGTTAGTGGCACAAAATTTAGTCCCCTTAAGAATCCATTTTTCAATTTCATCATTTTTAGTTGAAGTGGTTAGTCCTTTTAGGACCCAAACACTTCTAAAATATTTTCCATTTATGAATTTAGGGGCACTAGATTATCTAACATAAAAATTTGATTTTCTTAAATTGTTTTTCTTTTGAAGTTCATTGAAAACCATTTTTTTCCTTCTTAAGATCATCAACTTCCTTTTGATGATCTTTTTCCATCGTTTGAAGCAAATTTTATAAATCTAAAACTTCAAGTTTTGCTTCAAACTCTAGATTTGTTTTGGAAAGCAACTCATTTTCCTTTTTTAATTTTAAAACTAACTTTTTTTAAAAAATGATGCCTTAAATTCTAAAAGCAAAACATTATAGGCATCATGTAACTCATCAAATGCATATGAATTTGAAATAGATGAGCTAGAAGTTACCTCCCCCTCATTGAGGGCCATGAAGCATAGGTGGGCTACCTCATCATCGGTGGAGTCTTCATCACTCCATGTCGCCACATATGCTTTCTTTGAAGATGATCTCTTTTTGTTGGACTTGTGGGAATCCTTCATCTTCTTCTTCAATTCATGCTTGGATTTGTCCATCTCGCTTTTCATGAATCAAGTGAATTTCTTGAAGAGATAGGCCATCTCTACATCTGCGCTTTCCTCCTCACTTAGTTCTAAATGATGACATGTAGAAGATTTGAGAGCAACAACACTCGCATTGATGCCTAGCTTCATGAACTTCTTCTTCCCCATCTTTCTTATCTCTTCCTTCTTCTTCTATAACACCCTCACCCCGGATTAGGGTCAAGGAGCGTTATATTAACTTGTAATTCAGATTCGTATTAGGCAGCGGAAGAGGTAAACTTTTCGTGTAATATTTTTTTATTCGTACTTATTTAATCATGTACACATTCGAAAATATCCTTGTAATTTAACTATCTTAAATTCATTCACTACCCATATATCATACAAAATTTCATATCATAATTCGATTGGTATCTAGGTGGGCTCATCTAATTTATTCACCTATCTTATAATTTAAATCAAAATCTAATTGAGTTTCTAATTTCATTCGAATATCGTATACATTTAAATCGATACATTTATAATCCAATTTCATTAACTTCACTCCATTCGAATGCTTCCAATTTAATTTCTATCCCATTCGATTATCACATACACAGTCCAATTCCAATAATTTAATTCATTCGATTGCTACCTTAGCCCTTTTAATTCGATTTCCATGTTAACATATAAGGACAATTCTAATTATAATACTAACCGATTCATACATCATACATATAATCATATCCGATAACATCCATAGTATCTTCGTTTCCCTTGTACAAAATAACTTCTACCGGGGTAACTATAAACGGCTAAACTTAATGGTTGCCTATACAAAATTTAACAAAAAGAATCATGCCCTAAAACATATACTCGGGCGATCTATACCCAAAATATATACCCCTTAATTACATATCAAAATGGAGGGAAACTACTTATAAGGTTCATACATTATTTAAAGTAATAGTTCATGAACATAACCATCAATGCAAACTGCACTAACATGCTGACCGTTAATCCACCCATCATGAGCATAACAAAGATAAAGAAGGACATACTTAGTCTTCGTGCAAAAGATATCGGAAGGTAGGTCAACAAGCTATAACCTGAAATTTTTGGGAAGGAAGAAAATGTTCGAGTGGGAAGTACTTCTAGTACTTAGTGAGGAAACCTTAATCTAATCAATTTCTCATTTATTACCAAGTGATCACACAATAGGTTTCACTTTAAACTATTCATATATAATTCTATTCCATTCGAATAGTTCAATCAATCAACACAATTTCACAATCCATTGATCAAACATCAATAATCATTCGAATTATACACAACAAGGCATCTATATCTTCATTCGAACACAAACAATTTAACTACTAACCATATCATAATTGAACCACAAACAGTTATCAATAGTTAATTTATTTTCATAGTGCATATAATAATCATGGATTAAAAATCAATCTATCTATTTCTCAATCATCGTGGTCAATTCAAATAACACAATTCAATTTCATATATCGATCCGTGACACTTTCATATAATCAAGCAACAGCAAACTGTAACAGAGAATCAATTAATTTCATAATTTATAATTGACATGCTACCATTCAATTCAAAGAAATTTACCAAATCAAGAATTTCAATTTCGAATTCAACTCATTTAATTTTTTATTATCAATTCGCATTGTCTTGGATAATATAATAAGCTAGGTATTCGAGTCACGTATAACTGAAGTGTAAATCAAATTCACCATATAATAGGTACCACGTACCAATTTCGTATCATCGTATCACATATCATAATGTCCGCAAACATTAAGCAAGAAGGTACACTTACGTACCACAATATCGAGTACACTAACGTACCGATTTTCTTATCGAGCTCAAGACTCTAGGCTAGCCGTACTACCTGGACAGACTGTACACACCAAAGGCTTTACTTATTGACATTTAATTTCAATCGTGTAATTATTCAATAAATTTTCAGAATTTGCTTTCTTAATCCTTTCGATTGTTTTCATATAATTTCAATTCCAATGTCTCATGCTATCTCATATAACATATAACGGATTGCAATTCAATTTGCACATCTTCAAATCAGCATATACACACTTCAATCTCATATCACATAGTTCAATTTCACATGTCATAATTCAATTTTTCAATCGAATTCACCAAATACATATATCATATAAGATCATTAATTGATCACATATCATATCGAGCAATATCTTCAATTCATCAAACTCTCAATATTATTGTCAAAAGTTCCAATATTCAGCATCTCAATTGCATCCATAATCAATCCAATATGCTTCAATTCAATTTCGAAATCAACATGGCAATTATCAATTTTCAATTCAAGCACATAGATCACAAAATTCACATATCACATGCATTCAATCAAAGTTCCTTTATTCCTTCTTCATTTATCGAAATCCAATAATTATATAGTCTAATTGCATGCTCAACATATATACTAAAATTAAATTAAGGATAGTTGAGACTCTAATCTCAACTCTAAGTTCGTTTCACTCACAATTCGCCAAGCTAACTCTGAATTCGAAGGCTTTTTGCGCGATCCGTGGTCGTTCCAGCTACGTTTTCTTCTTCAATTCTTTCTCCTCTAGGATCTAATACAATTAAGCCAATAATAGGAAAATTTTTAGAACTTTATTCATTTAATTCGAGTCTGAATTTTCTCTTGATTTCAAATTTAGTCCTTATACTAATTTGGTTTCGAATATAGCCAAATCTAATATCACTAATTCATTCTAATTATTGTTTAAATTTTCAAATTGCTTACTAATTCAAGGGAATTGCATTTTTAGCAGTCTACTTATCAATTTACCACCTTTCTTTTCATCCAATTTTACAAATTAAATTTCTCAATAGTTCTTCAATTTCTCGTATTTTATTTTCCAACTGTTTTGGCCACCTAACTTAAACTGTTTTTCATTTCCAGTATATAACTCCAAATTAGTCACTGTTTGTTTCTAAATTCAATTAACATGTTTAAGTTCATCCTATTAAAATTTCAGATCGAAACTCCAAATAGTTTATTTTTCACAATTTTTTAAAGTTCAATGTCCAGCTAAGAACACTGCTGGACAGATTTGCATGTTGTTCAAATTAAATTTCCAGATTTCACTACTAGTCTTAATT
This sequence comes from Hibiscus trionum, assembly GCA_030270665.1. Taxonomy (NCBI): domain Eukaryota; kingdom Viridiplantae; phylum Streptophyta; class Magnoliopsida; order Malvales; family Malvaceae; genus Hibiscus; species Hibiscus trionum. The sequence goes on along the minus strand of BSYR01000006.1, from coordinate 22,957,061 downwards.
CTCATATTTATAATTTTTCTATCAAAATATACATTTCAAAGTTTGTCATATCAAAATTTCATCATGAAATTCCTACTATTTAATTTTCTACAAATTTCTGAAGTTGCATGTTTCTACTAACATGCAATCTGTCCAACTTGTTATATCATGTTCAAAGCCTAAAATCATTAAATTTTCTTAATGTTTCTCATGTTCTTAAATTTTCCAGCAGCATTTCCCTTAGCCTCATTACTTTCATGAATTTATAAAGGCACTAAGACCACCAATTTTTCAAGAATTTTCACATATTCGAAAGGTAGAGTGTTGAGTTGTGAGGTGCTCGATTCGATCAACCAATGTTGCTCACCAAGTAGTGGAGAGGTGGATTTTTGGGTGTTAGGGTTTAGGAAGCTTGAATGGAAATGGACACAATGATTTATAGTGGTTCAACCTTCTAACCAAGGTCTACATCCACTACCTTAGCTCCCCACTAAGGATTTCTCAATCAATCCACTATTGATTCGTCCCCTTTTCTAGGCTTAGGAGGTAACCCTTACAAACGATCAAGCTTCTACCCAAAGCCTTGATCAAAACCCTCTTTTACAAAGAGATAAATAAAGCAAACTTAAACCCTCTAATAGGTGTTTGTTTGCACAACTAAGCACTCACCCAAAACCTAAAACACTTGAGCAAATTTGACAATTTTGGCTCACTAGTGTTTGTCTATACAAGAATTGACAATTTAGGTACTAAGACAATATTTGATCATTTGATGTTTGAAAATATGAGCATTAGCCTTCTCTTGATGCTTGGAGGTCCCTTTTATACTCCCAAATGAGTTTGTAGCCGTTACTAGCCGTTGGGGATGAATTGGAGCCGTTGAGGACTTTATTTCCCTTCATAAATGTTGTTCTGCAGCTATCGGTATCGATACGCGTGGAACGGTATCGATAAGGCCTTCATAGGAACTAGCCGTTGGGCTCTTGCCAGCCTAGGCATATCGATACGCTTGAGGGCGTATCGGTACTGCTTGACATTTAAATGGCCGTTGGGAAATAGCCGTTGGGGTAGTTGAAATGGGATCGGTACGCTTACCTGGTGTATCGAAACGACCCCACTCAGTATCGATACTGCAAGGGCCTGTATCGATACGGGTTTTGACAGTGGCCAAATTGAGGCAAAAAGGTATCGGTACGGGGGTTTACCGTATCGATACTGGTACTCTGAAAACACAAGTTTGGCTATTAAAAACATGAAAAATCTTTGCCAAAAACCTCTTAAAATACCTCAAACATAATTTCAAGTTGTTTGGACTTAAAAACAAGTTTTAAATTCTTTTCAAATTAGTCCAAAACATTTTTCAATTATTATATCAAAATATTAGTTCTACAATCTCCCCCTTTTTGATATAATAAAACTCTCTTGAAAAATTGTTTGGGATTCTCCCCCTTTATCTTTAAAAATGTGAATAAGAGACTAAAGATATGAAATCAAATAAAGCTCCCCCTTATTCATTTGAAAATTCAATTTTTCAAAACCATTTCTCCCCCTTTTTGTTATATCAAAAAGAATTTAAAAGAACATTTAGCTCAAAATAACATAGGAGGCAAAAATTTGACATACTTTAAAAATTTTGGTTTAAAAATTGGCTCCCCCCTTACTCAAAGCATCATCAAAGATGTTAGTCCATCATATATGATCATCTAGTTGGCATAAAAGAAAATAAAACAAATAAAATCAAAAGCAACTAGATTTTTACCAACACTTGAACTCAAGGGAGGATGTGAAGCCTTCCTTCTTCAAGTGTTCTTCCTTGTGTGCATGGAGCTCCCCCTCAATGTTTGACTTGTTGAACATCTCCATCACACCTAGCAATAGACAATCAAGTAATTTTTGGTATCCAAATTGCTTTGGATCCATGAACGTTAGTAGCACAAATTTTTGACCCCTTAGGAATCCATTTTTCAATGTCATCCTTTTTAATTGAAGTGGTTAGTCCTTTTGGGACCCAAACACTTCTAAAACATTTTCCTTTTATAAATCTAGGGGCACTAGATTGTCTAACATAAAAATTTGATTTTCCAAAATTGTTTTTCTTTTCAAGCTCCTTGGAAATCAAATCTTTTTCTTCTTGAACTTTTTGAAGCAATTTTTGTAAATCAATACATTTTAATTCAAACTCTTCAAGTTTTGCTTCAAGTTCAAGTTTGGTTTTAGAAAGCAAATCATTTTGAATTTTTAACTTTGAAATCAATTTGTTGTTTTTCAAAATGCGGCTTTTAAAATCTAAAACCAAATCATCATAGACATCTTGTAATTCATTAAAGGAATAAGAACATGAAGTAGATGAATTAGAAGTTACCCTTGAATCTTCTTCGATGGCCATAAGGCAAAGGTTGGCTTGTTCATCGTCGGTGGAGTCCTCATCACTCCAAGTAGCCACATGTGCCTTCTTCTTATGGCTTGAAGTGCTTGCTCTCTCCTTTCTTTTAGGTTCTAGTTCAAGCTCTCTCAAGGCTTTCTTCATGAACGGGGCACACTTCTTGAAGAGATGAACTATCTCTTCATCTTCATCCTCCTCTTCACTTGTGTAGACGTGATGGCAATTGGAGGATTTGAGAGCCATGTCACTAGCATTGATGTCAAGCCCTTTGATTTTCTTCTCTCCCATAGCTCTAATTTCTTCCCTCTTCTTCCCATCCTCTTTATTCTTCCTCATGATTTGATGAGTAAGGAGTGACCCCATGAGTTCATCAAGCTTCAAAGTCTTCAAATTCTTTGCTTCGATGATGGCGGTCCTCTTTGAGTCCCATGACTCGGGAAGTGAGTAGATGAGCTTTCGGACAAGTTTTTCTTCCGGAATGGCTTCTCCATAACCTTTAAGACCATTGGTGATGGTGGAGAATCTATCAAACATCTTCTCGATGTTCTCTTCCGGATCCATCTTGAAGTTCTCATAATCTAAGGTTAGGAGCCCAATTTTGGTCTCCTTGACTTCATCGGTTCCCTCGTATGTGACTTCAAGCTTGTCCCATACCTCCTTGGCACTCTCACAAGAAGACATCTTCTCATAGATGGATGGGCCAAAAGCACAAAACAAGATGTGCAAGGCTTTGCAATTTAGCTCCATCTTCTTGCGATCGTCGGCACTCCACTCCGCTTTGCTTCTTTGAGGCACGAACGGACCATCTTCAACTATATCCCATAGCTTGTAATCTCTAGATTTGATGAAGAACTTCATCTTTGTCTTCCAATGGGTATAGTGGGTTCCGTCAAAGAAAGGCAGTTTGTCAATTGATTGTGCCATTTGATTCGGTTGATGAACTAGTGATCGAGCTTGCCGGATCTTCTCAATAGGATGTGAATCCCCTTCGATTGAGCCAAGCTCTGATACCAATTGTTGAGTTGTGAGGTGCTCGATTCGATCAACCAATGTTGCTCACCAAGTGGTGGAGAGGTGGATTTTTGGGTGTTAGGGTTTAGGAAGCTAGAATGGAAATGGACACAATGATTTATAGTGGTTCAACCTTCTAACCAAGGTCTACATCCACTACCTTAGCTCCCCACTAAGGATTTCTCAATCAATCCACTATTGATTCGTCCCCTTTTCTAGGCTTAGGAGGTAACCCTTACAAACGATCAAGCTTCTACCCAAAGCCTTGATCAAAACCCTCTTTTACAAAGAGATAAATAAAGCAAACTTAAACCCTCTAATAGGTGTTTGTTTGCACAATTAAGCACTCACCCAAAACCTAAAACACTTGAGCAAATTTGACAATTTTGGCTCACTAGTGTTTGTCTATACAAGAATTGACAATTTAGGTACTAAGACAATATTTGATCATTTGATGTTTGACAATATGAGCATTAGCCTTCTCTTGATGCTTGGAGGTTCCTTTTATACTCCCAAATGAGTTTGTAGTCGTTACTAGCCGTTGGGGATGAATTGGAGCCGCTGAGGACTTTATTTCCCTTCATAAATGCTGTTCTGCATCTATCGGTATCGATACGCGTGGAACGGTATTGATACGGCCTTCATAGGAACTAGCCGTTGGGCTCTTGCCAGCCTGGGCGTATCGATACGCTTGAGGGCGTATCGGTAATGCTTGACATTTAAATGGTCGTTGGGAAATAGCCGTTGGGGTAGTTGAAATGGAATCGGTACGCTTACCTGGCGTATCGAAACGACCCCACCCCGTATCGATACTGCAAGGGCCTGTATCGATACGGGTTTTGACAGTGGCCAAACTGAGGCAAAAAGGTATCGGTACGGGGGTTTACCGTATCGATACTGGTACTCTGAAAACACAAGTTTGGCTATTAAAAACATGAAAAATCTTTGCCAAAAACCTCTTAAAATACCTCAAACATAATTTCAAGTTGTTTGGACTTAAAAACAAGTTTTAAATTCTTTCAAATTAGTCCAAAACATTTTTCAATTATTATATCAAAATATTAGTTCTACATAGAGGGAGAGAGCTACTTACTTTCGATTTTTCCTTGAATTTTCTAGACCAAATCCTAAGCCATGCATGCCATTCTTCTTCCTCCCTAAAGCTCTCAAGTTTTTCTCTCTATTTTTATGTTTTGAGTGTGTGTGAAATGAGCAACTGGTTGCTTAATGGTGTAGTTTGGTGTAACCGGTTAGGGGAGGGAGAGGAGACATATTAATGAGACTTGACTTTCATGTCAATGTCTCAACTAATATCACCTTATTAACCCCTAATTATACTATCATTTCATGTAAATTCAAGGTTAACTTAAGGATTTTAGACTTTATCATGCATCTTTTGTATTTGATTGTTAATTCGGTTTAGTCACTAGACAAAATAACCGAATTCTTCTTGAACCTTTCTTTAAATTTCAATTTGGTCCTTATTGAATCCATTTCCAATTCAATAATTCAAGATTTTAATCTAATAGTCATCTAATTATTTAATTAAATCCCTAAACTTCTAGGCTAATTTTTTAGGTGTTACATCTTCTCATCTTCTTTGTCTTTCTTCATGATTTGATGAGTGAGAAGTGACCCTATGAGTTCATCAAGCTTCAAGGTCTTTAAAATTTTGGCTTCGATGATGGCGGTCTTCTTTGAGTCCCATGACTCGAAAAGAGAATATATAAGCTTACTTACAAGCTTTTCTTCTGGGATGGCTTCTCCATAGCCTTTGAGTCCATTGGTTATGGTGGAGAATTGATGGAACATCTTCTCAATGTCCTCATCCGGATCCTTCTTAAAGTTTTCATACTCTAGGTTGAGGAGGCCGATCTTGGTCTCTTTTACTTCGTTTGTTCCCTCGTATGTAACTTTGAGCTTGTCCCAAACTTTCTTGGTACTCTCGCAAGAAGACATCTTCTCTTATATGTTGAGGCTACGTGCGCAAAAGATGAAGTGCAAAGCCTTGCAATTTAGCTCCATCTTCTTATGATTATCGGCACTCCACTCCGTCTTGTTTCCTTCTGATACGAACGTGCCATCTTCAATAATATCCCAAAGCTTGTAGTATTTGGATTTGACAAAGAACATCATCCTTGTCTTCCAATAAGCATAATCGGTCTCGTCGAAGAAGGGTGGCTTGTCGATAGATTGCGCCATTGAACCGGTTGTTTGAAATGTTGATCGTGCTTGCTAGATCGCATCAATAAGATGTTAATCCTCTTCAATTGAGCCAAGCTCTGATACCAATTGTTAGGTTTTTCGTGCTCGATTTCTTTCAACCGTTCTATCTCGCCAAGTGTGGAAAAATTAGATTTTTGGGTGTTTTTGTAGGAAGTGAAAGATAGACAATAGACACAAGGATTTATAGTGGTTCGACCTTCTAACAATCACCTACATCTACTACCTTAGCTCACCACTAAGGATTTCAACCAAATTCACTACGAATTTCGTCCTCTTTTCTAGGTTAAGATGCAACCTTTACAACGATTAAGCTTTCTACCCAAAGCTTGATCAACCACTCTCTTACAAGAGAAATTCTAAGCAAACTTGAAATTTCTCTAATAGGTATTTGTTTGCACTATTTAGCACTCACCCAAAACCTAAACACTTGAGTAAATTTGACAATGTTTAGCTCACAAGTGTTGTCTATACAATGAATTTACAATTAAAGCTCTAAAGACATTTTGACATCATCATGTTGTAACAATTGAAGCATTAGTCATCTCTTTGATGCTTGGAGGTCACTTTTATACTCCCAATTGAGTTTGTAGCCGTTGAGGACTGTATGAGTTATTTTGAAGCCGTTGGAGCCTTTATTTCCCACCATAAATGTAGTTCTACAGCTTGGCGTGTCGATACCCCTCAAACCGTATCGATACGGTCCTGGTAAGGAAGTAGCCATTGAGCCCTTTAGCTGGTGCGTATCAATACGCCTAGTAAGCGTATCGGTACGGTCCTGCAATTTAAAGATCGTTGGGAAAATGATCGTTGGGGGTAGTTAAGCGTATCGGTACGCGATACAATCGTATTGATACGCGAACTAGCCGTTGGGTATTTATGGCATACTGTATCGATACGGAAAGGCGTATCGTTACGGGTTTTGGCTACTGGAAAATGATTGTAGTTGAAACCCTAGGACGTATCGGTACTGTACCAGACCATATCAGTACGGGTACTTGAAAAACACGATTTTGACTACTTTAAATACACTTTAAATCATTCCAAAGCCATGTAAAACCCTTAAACATATTTTCAAGTTGTTTTTTATTAAAATACATTTTAAATTCTTTTCAATTTAGTCCAAAACATTTTTCAAATATTATTTCAAAACACTTAGTTTTACAATTTTCTTTCGCTTTTCTACATCAAACTGATTCTTTTTAATATTTGATAACTTTTATTACTACACTAATGGAAGGATGATTCCATTAAAAATATGTTCAAAGAATATTAGTTGGTTTAGCATAACCAGAAATAGTCGAAAACTTTTTCAATGATTTTTATAAATAATTTGAAGTTTTACTTTTTTTTATATATTTATAACTTTATATTTATGTTTTATCATTGCATGAAATTATTCATTTTTAATACTTTATAAATAACTTTAAAATTTTGTATTTATATTTTTATCATTTTATAATTTCTAATACATTTTAATTTTTATATTAGTTTTTATCTTCAATATTTTTTTGAATATATTATTTATTTTTATTAGGTTTATGTATTTTTTTTAAAAAAATGAAGAATATTTTGATTTTTTGTGAGAGTTATCACTTTGCTTATTTTTTAAGCCGTGTGGTGAACACTTTAACGGTTAACATCGGTCAAAGGGCAACATTGCTGCAATTGACTGACTTCGAGGGTAAAATTACGAAAAATAAAAAAGTAGGGGTAACATTGCTAATTTCGGATTACTATAGGGGCAAATGTGACCCTTTAGCCTTTTATTTACCTCTATTGTTTTGCAAAATCTATATTAATAGAAGATGAACATTCAATAATTTGGAGAAGTTCCCCCGTTCGTCGGTAGGTAAATAGACACCGTCAAAAAGTTAATAGAAGAGTGACAAAAAACATTCAACGTCTAAATTTCAGTGAATAAATTAAACGTTTTAAAACTTCAGTGACCAAAATAAGTTTGAGTGTAAAATTTTGTGATGATTTATGTAATTTACCCTAAAATAAACAAATTCCATTATTCATGTTTAGTATGATAACAGATTTACACTTTTTAACTGTATTTTAATCGATTACTAAAGATCGAATTTATAAATTGGGTTTGAATCCGTTATCCCGGGACCAGGAAACTTTTTATATGACTGTTTAATTCTTCAAACTTTTTGACCCAACGTAAAATCGAAACTTTGAAATTGTAGATGCAGAAAGATTTGGGGAAGATTTGTTAGGTGAAAAATCAAACACTGGCTTTCAAAAGAACCAATAATTAAGCTGATAAATGCCATTTATTTACGCATCTAATCCCTTAATTTACGACCAATAACTCTAACATCCCACTGCACCACTCTTTCTTTGTTTTAAACGGGCCAGATTTGCAGAATAGAGACACAAATTTTACACCCTTGAATCTTGGGCCATGGCCCATGGCTCCATAGTCCATACTTAACCAGATAAATAAAAACCAGAGGGTTTTATTTTATTTTTTAATTATTTGTAATAGGCTTGTAACAAAAGGCCCGCGAACTTGTCGACTTTGGTAAGTTTGATTAAATTGACCTCTAAACTTAACGGGTTTAATAAAAAACCTTGTTAGGAAACTCACACATTAAGGTTTAATCAAATTGTTATTGAAACAAGAATCACCCAAAAACACTCTGGAATCATATAAAGGATCGGGAAATAAAATATTGGGCTAAAAGCCTAAAATCATATATAAACACATTTGGAACACAACACTTTTGTTGTTGTTGGAGGTAAAAAATTGGAGATTCCTCGACATGAGTAGGGATGGGTATTTTACCCGGGCACGACGGGTTCTGATTCGACCGGGTCTAATTTTTTTAATGAAAAAAATTGAGTTTTGGTCGTGTCAGATCGGGTTTTTGTTAAGAGTAAACTCGGGTTAAATTCGGGTTTAGGGTGAAAAATATCTGACCCGACCCGACCCAGGACTAATAATATAACTTTTCTCTAACATTTTTAAGAATATTTATAACAATACTCCTCTTTATATATATACATATATATTTATAATTAAGTCCTTAAAATTAAAATTTTATTTATAATTTAGTCCTTTAAATTGTAATTTTTACAATTAAATCACTTATTTTTTTACAATTAGGCCCCTAAATTTAATTTATTTTATATAGGTCGGGTCGGATTTAGTATATTTATTTTTAAGTTGGGTCGGATATTTTAAAGAATATATTCGAGTCGGGTGCGGGTTTAAGGTGTTTATTTCCGAGTCGGGTCCGGGTGGGCTAAAAACCCAACCCTACCTAATCCGTGCCCATCCCTAAACATGAGTCAACAATAATTAAATAAAAATTTTAAAAATTATTTTTCCTAACACCGATTAAACCATCGATTTTCTTCCATTTCCATTTTTCAACGGTTGAATATTTTCGATTTTAATCTACCTTCCAATTGATTGATCTGGTCCGGTTCCAACTAGAGATGGCAATCGGGTCATTCGATTCGGGTTCGGTTCGATTCGGGTCGTTTCGGGTCTATCTAGAATCGGTTTAGATTCGGTTTGGGTCGGTTAGGTTCGGGTTCGGGTCTAATTCGGGTCTGTGATGAGTCGGATTCGGTTCGGGTATTGGATCGGGTCAAAATCGGATCGGTTGTTTTCGGGTCGGGTCAATATCGGATCGGTCGCTTTCGGTTCGGGTCAAAATCGGGTCGTTCGGGTCGCTTTCGGTTTGGGTTAAAATCGGGTCAATTTCGGGTCGGGTCAACATTTAAATTTTCGGGTCAATTCGATTTGAGTTGGGTTAAAGGTTTTTGAGGTTTAGTATTTATGGTTTAGTTTAGAGTTATTGGTGTATGAGATTAATTTTGATTCAACTTGTTAATCCATGCATTTGAATTTGATTAAATATTTAAATCAAAGCTTCATGTATCCATATAAATTTTTTTTGTATAATTATATTAAATCAAAGTTTATAATAATAATAATAATAATGTCTAAAATGAATTAATTTATTAAACTTAGGATCTAATTGAACTAACTAAAATCTAAAAGCATAAATCACGGACATAATTAAAATAATTTTAAAACTAAATGTGAAATTTCAATTAAATTAATCTAAATTGAAACTCAATTAAATTAAGAAAAATAGAAAGACAATTGGTAAAAATAGAGAGGGAAAAAACTAAATTTTGGAGGGAAATAAGCCACAAATTTTTTAAGCTAGATTGAAAAAAAAGAAAAAGACAATTGGAAAAATTAGAGAGAGAAAAGACAAAATTTTGGAGGGAAATAAGCCACCAATTTTTTAAGCTAGAGATTAATTACTTTTTAGGTCATGTTGCATTTAAAATGTTACATTTTAGTCAACTTTAAGTTTTAGTTTAATTTAATTTAGTCACAAGTATTCCCATGGTTTAGACTTCGGATATAGAAATCCCCTCCCCGTAGTGATATTTAATCTCTAAAAATTTATTTTTAGTTGAAATTAACTAATCTTTGTAATTTAGTCTATTAATTTAATATATTGATATTTTCGTTCATTTTAATTTCAAAGATTTAATTTTTAGCCAAAACTGACCCCTATTTATTTATATGGTATAATTACAAAATTGGTCATTGGACTCTCAAATTTCTCCACTTCCAAATTGTCAATTTAGTCTACAATTTCAATTTTATGCTATATTTTATGATGAAATTATAAAATTGGTCACCAAGATCTCAAATTTCTATACTTCATTTTATTATTTATTATATTGTTAAAAATAGATATTCGGGTTAAAGTCGGGTCAAAATCGGGTTAAAATCGGGTTAAAATCGGTTAAGCTTTCGGTTCAGCTTTCGGTTCGGGTCTATTCGGTTCTGGTCCATTCAGTTCGGGTCCATTTCGGTTCGGGTCCATTTCGGTTCAACAAAAAAATTCGGTTCAGTTCGGTTCGGTTCGGTTCGGTTCGGGTTTCGGGTCAACTTCGAATCATCATGTTCGGGTCAAAATCGAGTCTCGGGTCAAGTTTGCCAGGTCTAGTTCCAACAGCCATACATGAATGTTTTGCCATTGAAATTAAACAAACAAGTAATCTTGAACTTAAGATGAAGGCTCGCAACACGATCCTTATACAAATAATATAAATCTTTTGTTATTTTTAACATTACAAGGGATTTTGTCATCATGTTCATGTCAACACCTTTCTTTTGGTGAGGTGCTAAGATTATATATAATTTATTACATTATATTAAACTTATATTCATAAGATGAGATAACAATAATATTTTATGATTCATCGACAGTGCAGCTATATAATCTATAAAATCAATTAGAAGTTCATATGCAAAACTGTTAATGATGCATTTATATATATAGCAAAAGGAAAAGAAAAAGAATAGAAAAATACAAGAAGTTGCTTAGAGACAAAAGGAAGGAAGAATAACCATAACATTCACATGTACTATCAATTAGCAGGGGACCAGAAAAAGACTATGAAAAAGATGATCAATCAAAGGAAATCACATCGGCTTGTGCATCAATACATGATGAGCTCATTGCATGTGATTTAACTATCATAATTGAAAACATTAAGACAGATACCAGGAGAGAAGATACATTAAGATTATGCTCTTCTCTTTTTCTTTTGTTTTAACAGAAGATATATTAATAATGTTCTTCCCTTTTGTGGTTTCATTTTACTTCAATATAATCTCTGCACACACAACACTTACAATTATTTGTCCTTCCACGTTCCATCATTTCAGCAGAGTGTGAGACAAGGCTTATATTAAGCTGTCAAGTCATTCACTGAAACGCCCATTGTGCTCTTCATCAAAATGGTTCATACTCACAGTTTCATACTTTGCCCAAGACATTGCCACTTTTTCCTTATTTTTCTCTTGGTTTTAAGCCTATCCCAAGTCAGATACAAAGCTCAAGGTACGTAATCAAGCATCCTATTCAATATTCATAACAAACGATGATATTTTTTTGAATCCAAACTGGTTCTTGAATTTCACTTCAGGTAGGCCAAACCCCAGATCTGATAGCTTTTCCAAGGTAAGCTGCCAACAGTCAATTTGCATAAATCAAAAAAAAAAAAAAAACATGTTTCGTTTCTCTGATAGCTTCTTCTTGTTACGTTTGGTAGGCAGAAAATGAAGAAAAGGAAATATTGCGAGGTCGGATAGGGTCAAGGCCGCCGAGGTGCGAGAGAAGATGCAGCTCATGCGAGCATTGTGAAGCCATTGAAGTGCCTATAGATCCACGACTCAGAAATGGGAACAAGAATATTTCAACGTTGAACTTCCATGCTGCTTACGCAAGAGGAGTTGATAATTCCAACTACAAGCCCATGAGTTGGAAATGCAAATGCGGCAACTTCATCTTCAACCCCTGAATATACTATTTGCCAGAAACACAAATTTAGGCCGCCTCGTCGAATACCTATTTTTGCACCGTGTAAATCAGTGTTAGAGAATATAATATACAATATTCGCTTTAGTATTGTTCTCTTCCTTGTGAGTTGTGAGATTCAGATGTTTGACGATGTTGCACCTTCATAGTTCATACTACTATTCTCATTGTCTGCTCCATGATTTGTTGATAATCAGAATATCAAGTATATATACCGCTAACAAAGTAGGGTTATATTTTTCTGTATCAAAATAATATATTATGATAAGTTAATAACCAACCTGAATTGGTAATCTCAGGAAGAACTATCAAACAAAAGGCTTTTACAGTTTAAACTTACTCCATCGCTGTATAAAATAAAGCATGAAAAATGAGAGGAAAGCGTGTAATTTGGTAGAAGAATGGACTGGAGAATTGGAAGCCCAAAGGTCTAAAGAGTAGAAATTGCAAAACAACGGGAATCCCACATCGGCGCAAAACGTGAAAGAGCAACCCCCGACTTCTATAAATAAAAGAGCTAAATACATCTGTAGACTCACGGAGCCGTGTGGTGAGCACAGAGCGAACTATTCTTTTGCCTTTTACTAAAGAATTCCGTGTGCTCTCCACTCAAAGCGGCATACGCCTATTTTTGGAGGGCTTGCCGTTTGGGCAAGTCCCAACAATTCTAGTTTCAAGGTTTTCTATCAGCAGTGTTTTTTATTGAATAATTGCAGCGAGATTTTAACATATTGAACAGCAAACCTAATTTTATTTTATGGAACCAGTGTTGGGATATTTTAACAAGAAGAATAACAATTTTGTTTAAATGATTATGACAACCAATTTCAAAATTTAATCTATTGTTTGTCTACTTAATTAAAACAATAACCAAGAGATTACTTCAATTCCAGGTAAGTTTCAAACATCCTTGACCAAGAATAAATTTTTGTTTCTCATTACACCAATCCATTGATGAGAAACCAAAGGTTAAAGTTGATGGGATATTTCTATATCTGGCTTTTATCATTTTCCTTTAATTTTGATAGGCTACAAAACTGAAGCATCTTTGATGTAGAGATGATTAGACAAGACTTCCATAAACAGTAGCTAAGCTTGCAAGCTACCAAATTCTTGAATGACAGCAGCTAAATTAAAGGCCAGACACGGCTGCTGCAACCAAAAGCCGTGGGGTCATAGCTACGTATGAGCTTGAAATATACAATCAATTTTCCAAACACAGTTGCAGGTGAAAAGGACTAGGTTAACCATGGATGATGACGAGACCTTGAATCCTCGGTCCTTTGCCTGTGGAGTGTACAAACTACAAACAGGGAATTCGTCTTAATCTGAATTCCAGATGCAACCCTTTATCGATTATCATTTCTTTTATCCACTCCTGACCACTGGTCTCATTGTACTAACAAGTAACAATGATTACATAGGATTGGGATGACTATGTTAACCCAGTTATCCGGATATTAGAACCTTTGTTAATGATGTTTAACAACGGCTTAATGCTTGCTTCAAAATAGAAGCTTCTTCTTCGAGGGGGAGAAACATAACGTGAGATTATTTATATTTTAGTATATTATTCAGACAGTAAGATTATAATATTTGGTTCAGACATTATAAAACTATCTAAAAGTATATTATACTAAGGCTTAATCGTGAAATAGGTACTTAAACTATGCCTTTTTTTAGTTAAGTGTCAAATTATTTTTCGAGCCAAATTGGGATATAAAATTTTATTCTGTGACCCATTAAGGTTCGCCATTAATTTTCACCTTTAAATGCCACATGTCATCTCCAGAAAAATTTATAATTATATTAAAAATAAAATAAAATAATTAATTTTTTAAAAAGTCTCTAAATTTTTTAGATTTTACAAAACAACCCCAAATTCTAAAATCCCTAAACCCCAAAACCTAAACCCAATTTGGGCCAATTCTATCGTCGATTGTCAAGCTGCCGCCCACCACATTGGTTGTCGGACCATCACGACCATTTCCCCCATCATCTCATCGGCGGAAATCGACCAACGTCGTGCGAATCGACGAAATTGTCGAATGATTCTTTCGAATAATTCGTGACGAACGACGACAAGAGGGGCGACGAATGATGTGTGGGTTATTCGGTGAGGGGAGGGCGCTTCATTCCGTCGCTGGCAACGCCGCCGCCGCCGGTAAAAGTGGTCGAATTTGGGGACTGTTTTGAAAATTTTAGGATATATTTTTATTTTTATTTCGTTTTATTATTTTTATTTATTTTTAATATAATTTTTAGAATTTTTAAGAGATGACATGTGTCTTTTAATGAAAAAAATTAACGGCGAACCTTAAATGGTCACATAATGAAACTTCAGGTCCCAATTTAGCCCAAAAAATAGTTTAGACACCTAACTGGAAAAAAGATATAGTTTAAACACCTATTTACCTATTAAGCCTTTTACTAAAGTAATAGATTTTTTTTTAAAAAAATAATATTAACCTTTAACATTATTTTTTGTTGCTCTTCTGATTTTCAAGACTTAGCCCTGATTAATTCGAACCGATCCGCATAACACACCTGACTTTGGTGGGTGAGTCTCTTAGCAGAAATTTTTTACATACACAATACCTCGAATTCGAGATATTGCTTAAGTGATACTAAAATACTTGGACCAACCTGTTGGTTATCCTTTAATATTTATTTAAAATATAGATATTAAAATTTATACAACTTTTCCCTTATATTCTATTCAAAATTTAAATTTAATATAATATTAATATAATTAATATATTAAAAAGTGTTTAAAAAATCCATATACTTTAAATGATACACATTTGATTAATTCAATTAATATATATAGCAATAACTTTTTTCATGTCATGTTTTATATTATAAAATCTATATTGGAGCAAACTATAAAAAAATAAGCTTATACACTTTCCCTAAACTTTATCTGTTTTCCCAACTTACTCTTAAAGTTTACTTTAATCTTTTTTGCTCCCTAACGTTTTTGACGTTACCTATATTGTCTTCTAGCGTTTAAACAAATTTGTTTTAACCAAACATAACGCACCACGTTATTTTCTAAATTTTAAAATAAAATAAAAATATTAAATATTTATTAATTTAATTATATTTCTCAAAATACCCCATCTTCACATCATCATCTTCTTACCCAATATTTTAAAATTTTGTTCGAGAGTATATCAGTCCTCTTTAATCCGAATCACTGACGCAGACACACTCCCGTCGCAACTCAGTTATTGGGTTTTCAATTCTTTAATCTGAATCATCCAGTGCAGGATTCTCAACTCAGTTGCAATGGCGAAATCAATTTGCATAGCACTAAGAGAAGGAGCTCTAGAAGGATAGCAGGAGCGCAGCTTATCCTCCATTTGGCAGGAAAATCGCCATTACGGTTCACCTTTTTTTTCCTCTCAGAAACTATTTAATTAATCGTTACTATCTTGAAATTAGTATATTTGTTTGACTATTGATTTGTTGCATGTAATCCCTTTAGCTCGGCCTAGACGCTAGACCCAAACTACGAAGATTACACGGGGAAAATTAAAGTCAACCCGAAAGTCAACTTTGATTAACGACCATTTTTTTATTTTAATCTTGTCTAGATGCACATTATTAACCTAGATGGTTAACAAAACATAGCAGCGGAAACGACGCAGCAAACGGAAGTCATTTAAAGACTCAATTGCAAGAATAACACTTTTAGAGACCAAAATGTAATTTTTAGAAAATATAAGGACTTGATGGATTTTAAGTTTACCAATATTTAATTAATCATATTACATGCTCCTCTGCCAAAATTTAACTTTAAAAGACAATCCAAGCTCACGCAATTGCAACCACAACTTACAGGACTAAAATGTAAAGCATGCAAACTTAGGATAATTCAAACAACATCCAACGCTCATCAGTTCCGAAACACTCACCCACCGTACCGAAACGCCCATATCAAAACGGTGTTGATCGTTTCAGTACGCGGGTATGTTCCGAGATCAGTATCGGAACAAGTCATTCCAGTGGCCAAAATGTTTCGAAACACCCCAACCCGTTTCAAAACGGTATGACCATTACAGGGCCCCGTTTCGAAACTGTTGCAGGTGTTCCGATACGCCCTGCCCAGTGACAGCAGAATTTGCTGGTTTATCATGCTTTTTCATACTCGAACCAACCCCGAGACTTGCCTCAACATGCATACATCAAGGATACATATCAATAATCAACATATCGAAGCCATAGCCTAAACATAACAACATTTACATAAGCAAAGGTTCTATAGGCATGCTTCCTAGTTAGCAAAACCATAGCAAGTCAAAACTCCAAAATAATCTAAAATTCAAACTCCAAAAATCATTTACAACTCAAATATGGTCAATCCAACATGCTCAAAGTAAAGAAACATTCTCAAACCTTCCAAAGTATAAATTCACACCCATTGCCTTTTATTACACTAAGGATGAACCACATACATTTCTTTAACAAAAATCTTGGATGTCTCTTGCTCGTGAGCTGCCTTCAAATGTTCAATTCTCTGCATTGATGAAACAAAAGAGCGTAAGCACTAAGCTTAGTGAGGACCGCTTGACAACATTTATCAATGCTCAACTCATGATTTGCAAAAGCAACATTCTACACTACATGCCTTTATAAAACAAGTCTTCTCAAGACTTCAATGCACTTTTGAAATCCCACGCACACATGCATCAATTACAACAACATATAAACCTACGCTCATGCTTTAACAAGCATCACATGCTTTTTTGCATCATATACATATTTCTCATGCAACCTTGCAACATTTACAAGCATCTCATGCTATATTATATTCAAATACATTATATTGACTTTCAAGTGATAGTCCACAAACCATTTCAACACAAGACACAATCAGATACACGGATTACAAGCGTTGTCCCACACGCTTCATACACACTATCGGACTACACAAGGCTCATACACAAGAGTAATCCCTCCATTGTTGTGACACCCGTGGTGGAGTATAACGGTACAATCTCAACCCCTCAACACCACTCATCGGAAGTTGTATAATTCTACTAACGAGAGTAAGGGACACATGACACAAGATCCACACACGGAATTTTCAACCACCGTTGTGATCTTACCTCAGTCGTTAGGGTACATGGATGGAGTTTACGATACAATCACAACCCCTCGACATCCAAGGCGACTTTACTTACGGTGCACCCAATCCTATAGCCGACTAACTATATCCGGTTAAAGTAACCAAAAACCATTTTCATCACTTGCCAATATAAACATTTATCCACATTAATCCACTGTTTCTCAAGCATAACCACAATGTCATTTACACAAGCACACATGCTTAACATCATATGCATTTTCATATGAAAACCAAATATCACTTACCTAGTGCATCCTTAACATAATGACATCAAAATCTAGCATTAAATCATGCTTAAACATGCTTAAAAACAGTAAACAAATCCACTCTTACATCAAATGTATTTTCATCCAACATATCACATTTTCAAGAGAGAGATTACTGAAACACTTACACTTGAGCTTAGTTAAGTGTATCAAACTTACACTAAGCTCCCAAGAGCACGCTTAAGGCGTTACAAAGCAGGAAATCACATTTCCACTCACCGATTACGTTTCGCCTTGCTCGCCGAAACACTAACTATGCTTCCGGCACTTCCGGATCAACACCCAATGTGTCCGAAGATGTCTCCCCTGTTTATAACACATAAGAACAGAGGATTAATGCATCATCATGCATTAAAATCATCAGCCACACATCTAATCTCGCTGCTCTACCCAAAATCCACATTTCGGCTACCAAACACAACCGAAATCATCTCCAAACTCTCACAACTCAAAGCCCAGCCAAGATATATCACTTCTAACCATTTATATACATCAATTAACATAAAAAACCACCACAAACTCGTCCTTATACCTCAAGCTATGATAGAACACCAAAATCACCCCAAAAACTACCATTCTAGCATACAAAACTTGGGAATCCAAGCCTATTCGGGATTTGATTAATAAAACCTCATTTGTAACATCAAATATCATCTAAAATACATTAAAAATCAACTTCAAAACAGAGCCTAAAGACAAACCACGAAAATCATTAAGATCTCTTCCAAAATCTTGAGTTTCAACATAATTTCTTATTTCTAACATTAAAACCACTAAAAATCATCAAGAAAGGATTGATAACTTGGGAATTTCAGTAAAGAACTGATCATTAGAGGAGAAGGACGAAGCTTACCTCTAATGGACGAATTCTCCTTGATTTGGGCAAGTTTTCTTGGAAATTCAATGTGGAAATTGAGAGGATTTGATGAGGAATTGATTAAGGATCAAAAGACTATTGAAATCTCATCATTTGGAATGAAAATCAAAGGTTATTTGCTGGAGGAAAAGTGTTTGGCTACCAAGAATTTGAGAGAAAATGAAATGAGAGGGAATTTGTGAAAAGTAGTTATGAAAAGTCAAAGTAGTTTTTCTTTTTAATTAACCTTTAATTCCTTTTAATAAAGCATTATTAAAAACCCTCAAATTAAGAAAAAATATGATGAAAAATATTTAGGTAAAATTAGCTCCTTAAAAATTCAAAGTTTCAATCCTTTACAAAACAATCACTATTCTACTTTTGCAAAAACTGCGATTTGGTCACTACACCGAAATGTAGTATTTCCAAACCTTATTTTGTATAATTGATTTCACCATAATTATTCACATATTAAATGAGGATTTTTAGACATTTTCCCATATTTTTAAAACATCCTGAACTAGGTGTTCCCTAAATCTTCCTTAAAGATTCGAACCGTTCCCAACCGGTCCGATTCGAACTCTAAACATTCTAGGCCCAAAATCAAGGCGTTACATTGCAGAGATAAATCCTTTTCATGTTTGAAAGATTAACATAAGCTTTCAATTGTTTTTGTTGAGTAAATTCATTTATAGGGTTTTCTGAGTCGTTTTGGTTGTTTGGAAGACTAGTAGGATGCAGCAATGGATGATAATCTTGTCTGTAGGATTAAGAATTTGGACGATGGGACAGAGTTCATTGTGAATCTATTAGATATTATTGTAAAAGAACTAACATAGACATAAAAGAACTAATACAGAGGTAAACATGATAGAGTTTTTTGTGTGAACAACCAAAACGACAATGATAATGATAGAATTTTATAAGTGAGTAAAAATTCTTGATTTTAAACCTCCAAGCTAATATGAGGATGAAAAAGTTGTTAAAGAAAATTAAAGAAGAAGGTGACGAGATGAAGATGGAGTATTTTAGGTATTTTAACATTTATTTTATTTTTATTTTAAAAATAAATAAAAAATGACATGGCGCGCTCTAATCGGTCAAGACAAGTTTGTTTTTAACGTTAAGGGATAATATAGGCAACGACGAAAATGTTAGAAAACAAAAATGGTCAAAATAAATTTTAGAGGGCAAATTGAAAAAACAGGTAAAATTTAAAGGGAAAAATGTATTAAGATAAAAAATATTATCATAGACAATATTTTAAACAAATATGCGCGGAAAGCATAAAATGGGAAATGAGGTACCCAGGCCGAACTATTTTTTTTTGATCAAGAAGAAATAACGTTCGATTAAAACTAGAAGAGAACCCGACACATACAGCGACAAAACAAGTCCCATACGAAGGCAACGAACAATACAGAACATAAGAAAACAAACCCACCAGCCGTAGGCATCGGCGGAAACCAACAAACAACAAAAGAAAGCCAACATTCGTAAAATGCTAAAGCTGAGGTAGCGTCTACTTGTTCATCCAGGGATAGCTTTAAACAACAACCGAATATTGGTAAACACAACAACGATCAATCGAAGCTTGAGACAACAGAAAAACGCTCGAAACTCGCCTGAGAGCTCCCTCCGGAAGCAGGCTCCCACTCCAATTGAGATGGGCCTTGTCAAGGCAAGCGAAACGTAACCCCTACGTTGTGACCACGCCAAATTAGTAAGGAACGCATCAGCAGCATGAGAAAATCAGTACTGAGCCAAAGTCACGAAAAAACTGAACCCGTGATCTTCCAAGTAACGAAACCACATCGATCGTAGCTCAACTGGAAGGGTAGAACCGCCTGAATCCCATCCAAAACTTAAACTATTTAATTTTCAGATCCTATTAAAAATCCAAATCCCAGCATATTTTCAAATCCCCTGAATCAAGGGGCTGTTTGGCTTTTTATGGAAGTTTTTGGACTGAACAGCTGGAGATGAATATTTATGGTAAGCAAACTTTTGAAAGATGAAAACGCCCTCATCCCTAACCTCCACCAAGAACGATCCAGCCTCAATGGCTTCTCTAGCAAAACTTGGAACCCTGTCGAAAGACAACTCGAAGCCTGTGTGGTGGAGTCTTTGACGATCGGCGAGCGAGAAAAGGGAAGCAGACCGAAAAAAAGCAACGGAGGAGACGCGAGGTGCAATCCGGGCTTGTTGTGAACGAAAAAACCAGCAAAACAAACACCGTTTTTCAACCTCAAGCGAAACAGAGAGCTGAGACCTTCGCCGGCGAGGGAAGCATCGGGTTCCGGGGAGAAAAAGTCAGGGCTAAGCGCCAAAACCTCACCACGAACCCAGAAAAAACACCGTTCAGACCGAAAGACCTGAGCCACAAAACCAAAACCCGCAACTGTCCGCTATTTTCCGATAGCCACCGACCTAATGTGGAGGCAACTAACCGTCCACTCACAACCCTGAACAACCTACCGATGAGGAAGAAATAAGAAAACAGATTAAAGGCGACGCCGGTCCCGCCTCGTGGTGCTGTTTTTAGAGTTTCTGCTGTTGAGTTTTTTCCCCCACAGGCCGAACTAGATCTAGGCTTGATTTTTTTAAAAAAAATCATAGGATCTAACATGGGGGGTTATGGTTTGAATATTCCCCTTTGGGAATATATTGGGGAAAATAACCCCCAAACTTTCATATTGGGAAAAATACCCCCCTTTCATGCCATGTAGGACGAATTCGCGTCATGGAGAAAGCGAATTCAAGATTCGCGTTGTGCAGGACGCGAATTCCTGTGCCGTTTCAGTGGAAAGTGAATTCGCGTTTTGCAAAACGCGAATTCAACGATTTATTGCTGCCCCCACGAGAAATTCATCCTGAAAATGAATTGAAACCAATATAAGATGTTTAGGTAGCAATATTTGTGATCGAATAACGGATTATCGGGGTACCCGATTAAAATTTTTGAACTATAACAGTGTCGTATTGAAACATATCTTTAAGATGGTGTGAAGATACGAGCGTATATAATATCCTAATATGTGTGAAAATGGCCTGGAAATGAGCAAGTAACAATGTTTTAAAAGGAAACATTATCGTATAGGCATGTTTAAATGCATTTTAGGGTGTGTTTCGAACTTTTTTTTGGTTTTTCCTAAGTTTGGAGACAAAGATGTGCACCTTAATTTTGCAGTGGTGCTAAAGTTCCGAGGAAGACGGTGTCCGAAAATGTGAGAAAATTGTGTTAAAAATGCTATCAAAGTAACATTTTTGAAGCAAAAAATGTGTCCATAGGCATGTTTTTTTTTTGAAATTTAAAGTGCCTCGTTAAAAAACCCCTCTAACATTATCGTATAGGCATGTTTAAATCCATAAGATTTATTAAATTACCAGATAATAGAAGATTACAAATCAGAAAAGACTACACAATGGTTGATCTAGTTAATTCGGGGGCCGGTCCTAAGAGGGCATTTCCTAATATCATGTCCAGTGTTCCCACATTTACTGCACCTCCTAGGTTGTCCGGTCTTTTCTCTCGGAACCATATCTTCGGCACAGTGAATCCTCGTTGATGGTGGCCGACCTTTTTTCTTTCGTCGCAGGGAGGGATCTGGGCATATCTTTGGTTCGTTGCTGATTATACGACAATCACGTGCATTTCCGATCGGAGGGAACTCGTTTCGGTAAACCTTGAAAACGGTTTCGAGCCTGTAGACCGGATCAATGAGTGTCGTTGCATCAAAATGAACCGATGCACATGCTGCGAAAGCATGCGAACACGGGAACTTGAACGTCTGGAACTCCCCGCAATCGCACGTTCGTTTTTGCAAATCAACCACGTAGGTGTATTGCATTATTCCTTGTAGAGGTTCAGAAAATTGTGTGACCTCAAAGATGTGTTCCCGACGAGAGAAGCACAACGCACCCATCGAGTTAGCATGCGCAATGGACGCTTGGATTTTGTCGGCGAGATCTGGATTAAATATGCGGCCAGCTGCCATCCAGTTCATTGCTTGTTTGCCGAGGGTTGCGAAAAGGGTTGCCAATCGGTAATATGTTGCTTTGACAACGGACGTGATAGGTAAATGGCGCGTTCCCTTAAGTGACGAATTAATCGCCTCAGCCAAGTTTGTTGTCATATGGCCGCATCGACGACCCCCGTCATAACATCGCAACCATTTCTCCTTCGGTATCTCCATAAGATAGTTATACCCGAATGGATTCCTCAATTGCAACTCCTCCAGCAACTCTTCCACTTGATTAACTCTGTGTGCGTTGCCTGTTGAAAAAGACATGCAAAATAGTTAATTGGTAATAATATGAAATTGGTGGACGTTGGATAACAAAAATGGAATGGTTGCATACCCATACGGAGAACCATTATACGTTCATCTTCGTTCTTGAACTTCTGATAGTAGTTTGCTGCTATATGCCGCAAACAATACCGGTGATGTATGTATGGGGGTTTCCATGAATCTCCCAAACGTTGAATTGCTCCCCAAATCCCCGCGCCTCTATCTGAAATAATAGCTAGGCCATCTTCACGTGTACGCAAAACCCGGCGCATGACATACTTGCGGAGGTTGTAAAGGAAAAACTCCCAAGAAGGGATATTTTCCTTTTCAACAATCGCAAAAGCAACTGGGATACATTTTCTGTTGCCATCCTGGGCAACTGCAATTAGCAATATCTGCGTGTATCTGCCATATAAAAATGTACCGTCGATCTGGAGCATAGGTTTGCAGTGACGGAAAGCTTTTATGCATTGGGGGAACGTCCAGAAAAGGCGATGAAATTCTACCTCCCCTGGTACAACTCGATCATTGTAGTACTTCGGAACAGTCTCCAATTCCACAATTGTCCCTGGATTGTATTCCTGCATAACTTGAAGCCATGATCGCAGATCGTTGTATGATAGCTCCCATTGCCCGTACAATGTTTCGATGGCTCGAGATCTAGCATACCATGCCTTATCGTAATTGACGGTGTACTTGTAAATGGATTTGATGGCAGCTATACACACTGGCACAGATACACGTGGGTTTGCTTTCACGAGTGGAAGGATTGCATCGGAAAGCACGTGTACATCCAAGTTAGGATGGTCTTGGCTGAGGCTCCCAACGGAGCATGTATGAGGCCCTGTATATCTCGTTATTTTCCACAGGTTATGCAGCCTTTTCAATTGCGACACACGAACCCTCCATGTACATCCGGCGGACTTGTGAGGACACTCTGCAATATATTTCCTGGCCT
Source organism: Hibiscus trionum (assembly GCA_030270665.1). Taxonomy (NCBI): domain Eukaryota; kingdom Viridiplantae; phylum Streptophyta; class Magnoliopsida; order Malvales; family Malvaceae; genus Hibiscus; species Hibiscus trionum. The sequence goes on along the minus strand of BSYR01000006.1, from coordinate 22,933,585 downwards.
CGGTCTTCCAAACGGTGGACGTAACTGAGCGCTGAATGTTGTAATGCTTGATGGCAGCCTCCGCGAGCTTTTTTGTCCTGAAGACCATTCCTTCATGTAGCTCAGTCGAACCCACATTCCATTGGTTGAACTGGTCTAATTGTGGATGTTCTGGGAATTCAGTATCGAAGAAGCCATCCATATCCACTGTTGTGAAGTGCGAAGGTGGGTCGTAATATGTTGCGCAACTGGTTGGTCCATGCAGTTGCGTCGAACGAACATCATCATCCTCATCATCCTCAGAAGAGTTTTCTGCGCTCTCCTCTGGTTCCACCGGCTCGTCAATGTCAGATGGATCAGAAGGAAATAGACCCATCTCGTCACCATCAGGCCCAACCTCTGTACGCGGCTCTTCATCAGAAAGCGCATCATCAAACTGGAAAAGTTCTGCATCATCATAAACCTGTACGTGAACAGGTTCTGAAGTCATAACCGGATCGACAGTAGCGGCGGTTGAATGTCTCCCCGCTAAGAACATATCATCCACATTTCGGTGACTTGGGATGTATGTTGAGTGGCGCCCGGTAGAGAAATCATCGAACGGGTTAAACTGTTCATTGTACGTTGAAGACGCCGTGTATGGAATGTGTGTTGAGTGGCGCCCCGTAGAGAAATCATCATAGTTTGGAACGTATGGACTGTATGACGACTCTTGGGTTGGTGGCAAGTTAAGGTCAAATTCGAACCTTGGAACGGAAGAACGTCGTTGCCGCGAAGATGAAGACGATGAAGCTTCATCGGTTCTTGTTTGAAGAAGGTTGAAGTCACGTCGTAAACTCGATGTCGGACTAATAGCATTTGGATTGAACTCGAGATTTCCTCGTAACCAATTTGGTACCACGTTTTGAGCTGCAACGTGAACTTCAGCAAATGTTACAAATAGCTCCATGGCCCATCCCATTGAGTACTGGCTATGTGTATCTATCATCATTTCTACAGAACTGTCGTCTTCCACATCGAATATTGTGTAATACAGTGGCTCTATCGACGTTGGACATCGATACTTCAAAGACTGCAACTCCCTTCCGGAGCGATTGGGAACCTTCCTGGATATTAAGGTCCTCAGCGACTGGAACGTTGATCGTCTCGGAATGTTGATCGTAACAGTATTTTCAGATTGAAATATGATCCCAATGTATGCATCGGGGACCATCTGACCATCGTAGTATACTATAGCTTGAATTCTCGGTGCCATTTCTGAAAATCGAAGAGCTTTTGTGATTCTTAAGTTTTGTTTGGGTGCATCTAGAAATTCTGCACCCCTCAATTATAAATAGAAATCTGTCTCGTAAAGCATTGGGCAATTCTGTAGCAATAATTTTTGAGTTGTCAGCCCAAAGCCCGGTAAAGCCTGTAAAGTAGAGTAATAATTTTATAATTCGCGTTCTGCAAAACGCGAATTCTATTATTCGTACTGAATTCGCGTTTTGTAAAACGCGAATTCTTTTGGAATCTATAGAATTCGCGTTCTACAAAACGCGAATTCAGTACGAATAATAGAATTCGCGTTTTGCAGAACGCGAATTCTAAAATTATTACTCTGTAAAAGCCGGGCTTTGGGCTGACAAATGCATTATGGTGAAACGCATGCCTATAATCATCTGTATAAATAGGCTGTATTTCTGCCTTAACATCCCATCAAACTTATTACTTTTCTATCTTCCCCGGTTTTCTTGCATTTCTACATTTCTGAAAGATAAAATGGCTCGATATTCAGCTACTGTATTTTATCGTGGAACATACTTCTACACATCTTTTACTGAAACGATCACAAGAAATGAATTATTTGAGTTGGTCTCCAAACGAGTTAAAGAGTCGACCAGCGCAAAAATAGAGGCTTTGCAAGTGAAAGTACCAGTCAATGAGCCCGGCCCCGAGGAACATTATATGCTCACACTGTCAGATAAGAAAGCTATGCGAAAGATGTTTCGGGCATACAAACTTGCTGGGGGAACAAACATCGAGCTTAGCGTGAAATTTGATGACGGATCAAGTTCTTCAACAAATGTTGTAGCTGTCCAAGACGAGAATGCGTTAGCTGGCGAAGACGAGAATGAGTTAGCTACTCCAGACGAGAATGACGTGTTCTTAAAAATTTATCAGAGACGGCAGGAGAAAGAACAAATAATTGAGGAACTAAACTTAACGTCTGACATAAGTACCGACTACGATTAGTAATTTAATTTTGATTAAGTTATGTAAGTTATTTATCTTGCGTACTTGTAATTTGTGAATTCGGTGCTTTCGATGTAGTGCTTTTGATTTACCGCTTTTGATGAAAGTTATTTATCTTGCGTACTTGTATTTTGTGCTTTCGATTTACCACTTTTGATGAAAGTTATTTATATTGGGTTTACTTATAAATAACTAACATGAAAAAAACATAGAAAAACATAATAGCTCATACATACTCATGAAAAAAACAACTGAAATAGTTTGCACGAACTATTAATAAAAAATTATTTCTTTTACCTTCTTCACATCTTCATTGGCTCCAGCAGGCAAATTAGCGAACTGCGTACGCAACCACCTCAGCGTCACACATCCGCCCTGTAGTTTTTCGGGCTTATCTCCTAACAAGTCCATACACAAGCCCTCCCAATCATCACTGGCGGCACCAGTGATAGCCTCCCCATCTACAGGCAGGCCAAGAATATACGACACATCTTCTAATGTGATGGTCGCCTCACCACATGGTAAGTGAAATGTATGTGTCTCTGGCCTCCACCTCTCCACAAGCGCGTTGATTAAATCAACGTCTAATTTCGCACCCCCTCCATGAAGCTTCGCCACATGCCCAAATCCGGCGTCGGCTATGTAATCGGCTAGATCAGGATCCGGACCCGCCCTAATCTTAGTGATGTAAACCTCTAACCGACGTTCTTCTCCATTCTACAAATAATTAAAGACACACACATATTAACAATCACATATTATGTCAAAAATTTTTATAGTGTACAATAAAATACTAAATATATTCTAATTTTATTAATTTTTATTCTATAAGTCAACACCAAAAATATATTCGAATTTAACTAATTATTTTACTCTAAAAATAAATAGTATTAACATATTCGAATTTAACTAATTTTCTTATTCTAAAAATAAAATAAAAACACATATTCAATTTAACTAATTTGTTACTCTAAATCTAAAATCTAAATAACAAATATTCAATTTTACCTAACATTTTTAATCTAAAAATAAATATTATTAACATATTCAAATTTTACAAAATTTCTTAGTCTAAATATAAATTCTAAATACATATTGGAATTTAACTAATTTTGTTACTCTAAATCTAAAATCTAAAGAAATATTCGTTTTTAACTAACATTCGTAGTCTAAAAAAATTATTTTTAACATATTCGAATCTAACTAATTTTCTTAGTCTAAATATAAATTCTAAAGATATGTTCGAATTTAACTAATTTCGCTAGTCTAAAAATAAATACTATTAACATACTCGAATAAAAAAACTTACATTATTTCGACGATAATTGCTTACGTGGCCATTTTCTAATCTCAGGAAACCCGCCATTATCCCACTTGCTTGAAATATAGAACAAACTATTCAAATTTTTGGGAGAGAATGCAGGGAGAGAATGAGCATTCTCTCCCAAACCTCCCCTTTTATAGAGAAATCGCTGCCTGGGGGTAGCGAATTTGAACCGAATTCGCGTTCTGCAGGACGCGAATTCAACATAATAAAGTGAATTCGCGTTCTACAGAACGCGAATTATATTTCCCAACCGTTCGTATTTACTCCAAATCGCGATAATTTGGGGATAATATCGTGGAATTCGCGTTTTGCAGGACGCGAATTCCCTTTTCCACTGAAACGGCACAGGAATTCGCGTCCTGCAAAACGCGAATCTTGAATTCGCTTTCTACAGGACGCGAATTCGTCCTACATGGCACGAAAGGGGGGTATTTTTCCCAATATGAAAATTTGGGGGTTATTTTCCCCATTATATTCCCAAAGGGGAATATCCAAACAAAAAAACCCTAACATGGCCCATCCTCCTCAAATTATCCGTATTTAATTTAAAAATAATAAAAGTATAATTTAATATTAATATTTTGTATTTTATAGTTTTTTGTTTCATTGGATCAAATCATGTTTAATCCCCTTCCTATTTTTGTCTCAAATTTAGGAGGTTTAAACATAATGAGAGCTTAAAATAAAGGCTCAAACCTTTGCCCATTTCGAGAAATCTCATTACTCGAATAAAAGTCAGAGTTACCGTAAAGCAATCCAGATAGCCAACATTCAGAAAAGAAACTCAAAACCAAAGGCAGGTCGCATAAGAAATGGTTAACCGTTAATTAACGGTTAATTTGACAGGCATACCTGCGTAGCGTAACCTATATTTTCTGCAAAATTATCCATTGGTTGTAAGCAAATACCGTCGTTCAACACGCCAAATTCAAGAGATTAGAGATCCTTAAGACTAAGGGTCATTTGCAGCAGGTAGCACGGCATTAGATGGAAAAGTATCCTCCAAGTTGATGCTCATAAATTTAAAACAGAACAGTACTTGAAAGACTGGCCATCGAGATGCAATCTAATATAACTTTTCTTCATCCTAGAGACCAGCACTAGACTTCATCAGCAATGAAGATTTGAGGACACTGTAATTACAAAAGTCTTGTCCAACCTACTTCATTGGTAGCAGAACCGAAGTAACGACTTCGGCAAATGGATCACCCAAATTCATTTCATCACATAAAAAGCAACATAAAACTAGGTATTATTTGGTATCCAAGTTCAACACAGAGTGAGCTCAGAGTTACAAAACATTAAACAACTTTGCTTCTAAAGCAGGAACGTTTCTTATTGTTTCTATTATCAAAATAGGATCTCCCTATTTTTAATAAAAAGTGCAACATTTACTCTCCAATCATGTAAATTAACTAAGGAAGCTCTGAAGGCATGCACATGGATGAGAGAACAACAGAGGATACAGAGATACAATTCTAGCATTGTATAATCATTCAGCACACAACTCATATCCGAAACAGCCTCACCTATATTCAAAGCTCCATCAATGCTGCGCCCATTGAATCTGCTTAATATCAATACCTTCCTTCACCATCTCATAAAGTGGGCTCATTTCCCTTAATTTCTCAACCTGTTTCACAGTAAGCTCAACTGCCTTATCTATCTCCTCCTCGGTAGTAAACCTCCCAATCCCGAATCTAATCGAAGTATGTGCCATATCCTCATCAACACCCAATGCTCTCAGCACATAAGAAGGCTCCAAACTTGCACTAGTACAAGCACTCCCACTAGACACTGCCACTTCTTTCAACCCCATCAACAAACTCTCCCCTTCAACATACGCAAACGACAAGTTCAAGTTCCCAACATACCTCCTATCCATACTCCCATTCACCACCACCCCATCAATCTTCGCCCTAATCCCATTCAACAGCCTCTCTTGCAAACCTTTAATCCTCTTCTCATCATACTCCATTTCCTTCGCCGCCAACTCACATGCTGCTCCCATCCCAACAACAAGCGGAGTAGGCACAGTCCCACTCCTAATCCCTCTCTCTTGCCCACCTCCATTCATTTGCGGTTCAACTCTTATCCGTGGGCGCCTTCTCATATACAAAGCCCCAACTCCTTTAGGACCATAAATCTTATGCCCACTTAAACTCATTAAACTAACGTTCCATTTGTCTACATCAACCTTAATCTTCCCTAAAGCTTGTGCAGCATCAGTATGAAAAGGGACATTAAATTCTTTACAAATTTTACCAATTTCTTCAAGCGGTTGAACAACACCAATCTCATTATTAACAGCCATAATAGAAACTAACCCGGTATCCGGCCGGATTTCTTTTCTTAATCTATCCAAATCAATAAGCCCATCAGACCCAACAGGCAAATAAGTTACCTCGAAACCTTCCTGTTGAAGATGCCGACAAGAATCCAAAACGCATTTGTGCTCCGTTTGAGTCGTGATGACGTGGCGCTTCTTTTCTTTATAGAAATGCATAACGCCTTTGACTGAGATGTTGTTCGATTCGGTGGCGCCGGAGGTGAAGACGATTTCCTTGGGGGAAGCTCCGATGAGCGCTGCGACTTGTGCGCGGGCAGTTTCAACGGCGGTTTCAGATTCCCAACCATAGAGATGAGTACGGGAGTGAGGGTTCCCGTAACGGGAGAGATAAAACGGAAGCATCGAATCTAAAACCCTAGGGTCCACGGGTGTGGTAGCTTGCGTGTCGAGGTAAAGCGGACGGCCCGAGATTTTCACACCTTTCATGGTGACCCCCGTTGGTTCCTCGTATCCTGTAGGAGAAGCGACGGCGGCCGCGGTGGAGAAGCGGCGGATAACGGTGCTTGGCTTGGTCTTGATTAGGGTTTGACGAAGAAACTGGGAGGCCATTTCTCCTTTTCTCTCGGAACTTTTTTCCCTTTTTTTATTCTTTTCGGCGTTGCAGGAAAGCAAAGTAGAAGGGAGATAAGAGCGGTGAAGAAAGGGTTTTGATAAAACTACGATCACCCACGTTTCGTATCTCGATTCTAACACGTGGCCATATATCTGCCGCTATTCCCATCAATATTTCAATTGAAATAAAGGTAATTTTATTTTTAAGCCACTTAATTAGTTAATTTATACTTAAAAGCTAAAAACCTTTAGTTTCATCCGTATTTTTATCATTAATAAACTATAGTATTAATTTCATCGGGTAATTTTTTTGAAAAAGCTGGCTCAAAATGTGTATATAATTTGAGTTTTTAAAAATTTTATTTTAAAAAATAAGTCACATACAAATAATAACGATTTTTTTGTTAAATTATTTTAACAACGTTTAACATAAGTAATCAAATAGATTAATAATAGAAGTTAAGTGACACAACTTAAATGATTAATGAAATTAAAGAATTGTGAGATACAAGGAATATTAACTATCATACAATTATATAGAAAAAGCATGAGATCAATTGATACCAAATTAAAATATATGGATTAAATCACAAATTTAAGTACTCCATAATAGAGGGATCAAAATCGGAATAAGACCTTATAACCAAAACTGAAAGCGATTGAACTGGAAACGACGTAGTATGCATATCATGTAAATACACGCGCCATTAAAACTGTGAAGAATGCATGCGATTTTTTCGATTTGCTGAGATCCATGGAATACCTTTTAAGGAGCACGAATAGCTTTTAATTCTGGAAATCAAGTTTCTTTTTCTATTTTTATTTTGGCCACATTCCTGGAAATATAACTATTCTCGGAATTCTCATTTCAAAAGCAAATAGTTTCCATTGTTAGTTCTTCCTGTTCCTGATCATTTTGGATTCCAGGTGAGTCTCTATCCATGTTTTTTCAATTTAATTTTGGTTTGCTTTTAAATTTTAAGTGGTTGATTTGTTTCGGATTTTTCGTGCAATTTTGATCATCCTGCATTTTATTCATCTTTTTCCTTTGTTATCTCTTCCTAAGACGTCTTCTTAACTTATTTTTATGTCATTTTTCTACCTTTAAAAGACATAAGAGTTAAATTTTATGAAATTGGTTAAAGCTGTAAGAGCGTTGGATTCCTCTTGTTTGATTGAATGTTGTATCATTGATACAATTTCCGAATTTTGTCAACCTTCCTCTTGTTCATTAATTATTCATCGTCATTTTCTTTGGATTGGATCAGTTGTAATTGTTATTATTATCAGTGTGTCCGAACATATTCTCTTATGGAAATTTGAATTGAATATATTTATGTTCATGGTAAACTAACATTTGAGCTTTAGTTCATGGGATGATCTGGATTTTCTTTGCATGTATTGAATTTTAATTACAGAAACATTGTCTGATTGAGTCTTCGTTTTCTCTGTCGTGTTAGCAAATGTTCTTGTTGTTGTAATGTATGACTGTAAATACAAAAGAAACTTGATGTTCTGTGGTGTTTTTGGGGCAGGTTTGTTGAAGTGAGTGCACCATGTTCAGGGTTTCACCTTATAGGAATCAAAGATCCAAAGGGTTGAAGGTAAAGCATGCTCTCCAAATATGCCTTCTGGCTGCTATTTGCATTTGGCTGCTTTACCAAGTTAGGCACTCAAGTGAGAAGAAAGCCGAGTACGAGAAATCCGCAAACCAAGTCATAAAGTTGGGGAGAAAGGACCTTCCTCGGGCAGAGGAAACGGTTACTAAGGATGTGCAGGTCAAGGACGAAGACAAGGAAGGAAGCAAGGTTGGAGAAGAAGATAACAAGCATGAGGAAACTGAAAGTGAAAGAGGGAATGGAGAGGATGACGTGATGGGCGAGCATGATGTTGTTAAGGCGGAAGAGGAAACCGAGCACACAAAAGATTCTATAGATGGAGAGAAGGAAAATGAAGAAGGTAAGAACACTGAGACTGAAGAGAAGGTAAGCGGTGACCTGGAGAGTGAAGAGACCAAAGAGAATGTTGGCAAAGATAAGGGGTTAGAAGACGGTAAAGAGGACAGTGAAAACAAGGTGAATGGAGTCAATACAGCGGACAGGGAAAATAAGGCACTTGAGGGGAAAGAAAACACCGAGGAGAGTCGAGAGAAGGAAAATAACCATATCGGGGAAGAGAATGCAACGGAAAGTGGCAAGAAAGAGACTGAGAAGAGTGGAGGTGAGATAGAAAATTTAGGTACTTCAGACGATAAGGTCCGTGATGGAGCTGACAGGAACAATGAAGAAGCAAGAGAAGAACATTACAAGGGGGGTGATGCTTCAAGTGAAATAGTCCATGATACCCAACATGTATCAGTTGAGAATGAGACAGGTGGTTCAGAAAATTCCAATGACTCAGAGCAATTGGAAAACAGAGGTAAAAATGATTTTGATCGGGAGAAAAGATCGAATAGCAGTGAAGCAACAAATGTCCATCTTAATGAGTCAAACGTGCAGGAAAATGAAACAACTGAAAACAATCAAGAGACTGGTAATGAGAGCACGGAGGCTTCAGTGACAGATACAAACTCAAATGAGCACCAGAATGGTACAGATTCAACTCAGAATGAAAATGATCAGCAATTGGAGAAATCTGACTCAGGTGGCGATGGCAGGCGGTTAGATTTAAATGCTATTGCTACTTTGACTGAGCACCTGAATGGAGCTAACAGAGGTTCTGCAAGCTCTACCGGTAACTCTGAATCTGTTGAATCAAATGGGCAGACTGAGAACTCTGATGCATGGAAAGGATCGGACAGCAATTCTTCATCTTCAGTTACAAGCCAAAATGAAAGAGTTCAGACTGACGAATCCAACAATAATTCTGGAGTAGAGGGTACACGAGAAAAACTTCTTTCGTTAAACACAACTGAGAATTCAAATGCCGGCCAGAATGAAGAAGTTCGTTCTTCTGATTCTTCAATTGCCGAAGGGAGGACAGCATCCTTGAACACTAATGGTAATGCCGGTGCTGATCAGAATATGAGTGAGAGTGGTGGCGATACCAACAACGAGGCAAATGTTAATGGGAGAGACAGCAGCAGTGACAATCAGAGCAACACTAATGACATTGCAAATGCAAATGAAGATGTTACTGAAAAGGACAATAACAATTCAAGTTTAAATGAAAATGCTGCTCAGAACAACAGCGACAACAACAAGGAGAATGCTGGTCAGAATGAGAATAATGCTGCTCGGAGCTATACTGATAATGAAAATGCAGGTCAGAATGAGAATAATGCTTCCCAAAGCAACAGCGAGAAAGCAAGTCAGAATGAGAACAATGATACTGTTCTGAGCAACAACAACAACAATGAGAATGCTGGTCAAAATGAGAACAATGCTGCTCAGAGTGTTACCGACAATCAGAATGCCGGTCATAATGAGAATAATGCTTCCCAGAGCAACAACAACAGTGTGAATGCAAGTCAGAATGAGAATAATGCTTCCCAAAGCAACAATGAGAAAGCAAGTCAGAATGAGAACAATGATACTGTTCTGAGCAACAACAACAACAACAATGAGAATGCCGGTCAAAATGAGAACAATGCTGCTCAGAGTGTTACCGACAACCAGAATGCCAGTCAGAATGAGAATAATGCTTCCCAGAGCAACAACGACAACAATGAGAATGCAAGTCAGAATGAGAATAATGCTTCCCAAAGCAACAATGAGAAAGCACGTCGGAACGAGAACAATGATACTGTTCTGAGCAACAACAACAACAACAATGAGAATGCTGGTCAAAATGAGAACAATGCTGCTCAGAGTGTTACCGACAACCAGAATGCCGGTCATAGTGAGAATAATGCTTCCCAGAGCAACAACGACAACAGTGAGAATGCGAGTCAGAATGAGAACAATGATACTATTCTGAGCAACAACAACAATGAGAATGCTGGTCAAAATGAGAACAATGCTGCTCAGAGTGTTACCGACAATCAGAATGCCAGTCAGAATGAGAATAATGCTTCCCAGAGCAACAACGACAACAGTGAGAATGCAAGTCAGAATGAGAACAATGAAGCCGTTCAGATCAATACCAACAACAATGAGAATGCAAGCCAGAATGAGAACAACGATGCTGTTCAGATCAATACCAACAACAATGAGAATGCAAGCCAGAATGAGAACAACGATGCTGTTCAGATCAGCACCAACAACGATGAGAAAGCAAGTGAGAATGAGAACAATGCTGCTCAGAGCATTACCAACAACGGAAATGCAGGTCAGAATGAGAATAATGCTTCCCAGAACTACGATAACAATAACAGTGAGAATGCAAGGCAGAATGAGAACAATGCTGCTCAAATCGACACCAACAACGGGAATGCAGGTATGAATGAGAACAATGCTTCCCAGAATGCAAGTCAGAATGAGAACAACAATTCTGTTCAAAGTGACACCAACAATAAGAATGCAGGTAAGAATGAGAATAATGCTGCTCAGAGCATTACCGACAAAGAAATTGCAGGTCAGAATAAGAATAATGCTTCCCAGAATTTAAACAATGACGACGCCACCACCAATGACACTGCAAGCCAGAATGAGAACAATGATGGTGTTCAGGGCAACACAAACAACCAGGAAACCACAAGTCAGGATGATACTAAGACGTCCCAGACCTACAATAATGAAAATGCAGGTCAGAATGAAAACAACAATGCTGCTCAAAGCAACACTCGCAACAATGGGAGTTCGGATGAGAATGAGAAAAGTAGTGTTTCACAGACCAACAAGGACAACAGTGCAAGTGACAATTTTAGGACTTTGCCAGGTACCGGAACTGGGAGAAATGATGGTGAGAAAGTAGCTGCAGAGTGAAAAATGATGTTCTGCTGTTCACTATATGACTATTATTGCCATCAAAGTTTTATTTTCTTCTTCCTGAGATGAAAAGGCAATTGTGAGTTCCTGCCCACTTGTGCTTTATTGTGATATTAGAACTGAAAATGTTTTTTTTTTGTACTTATAGTTCTATTTCTAATGATTTTTTTATTGCCATTAGCCACATATGTTTAAACTGTGTTCTCTGTCTGGCAAAATGAAAGTCAGGTTTTGATTCAACAGAATATCTTTCTGAAAGCATTTTGTTTAAGAAGGAAAGTTTTTTCTGCAAATGTGTTTAGATGCATCTTACATCATCATTTCGATTCCATGAATTTGTTGCTCAACTTACAAGGACAAATAGGGTTGGCAAAGCAATAAAACCTGATAGTGCCCCAAGAGTCCAGACATATGTACAATAACACCATGTGACAACATAAGAGTCACCAATTTCACTTGGAGTTAGGTAGAGAGAATAACATAACACTAATTTCATTTGTTTTATAAACACAAGGAAACATATTTCGAATGAGATCAGATTCTTTCGTACATGATTGCAAACTTATACTTGTAAATGTTAATGTGTACCCTCTATGTTATAGCCTATTATTTGATCGCTAAGAATATTTTTTCACAAAGATTTCTTAATACATCCACTACCACCAAACTCTTCACTGTAATAAATCTTCTTTTGTATATTTTATATCTCATAAACACTATCAACTCAAAATTAAATAATCGTCTTTGCATCACCGCACATTCTTCACTTCAATTCACTCGTGTAGATATTTTCTCCAATACAAACGAACAGTATTAAGGCATTACAAATATAATCATCTGTCAGACAAATTCAGACAAGACATATGGAAATTTCAGTCCCTCAAATATATGCAGACAATAACAGTTTATCAGTCTCCCCATTGTTTTTCATGTAATTCCAAGTATTTCAAATATATGCAAACAACCATGTCCAACCCCTCAAGAAAGTAAATCATACATGAAATGGATTCAACCTGGATCACAAAGCCATCATTTCATGAATAGAATCAGACAAACTGAAAGAAAAAGAAAACATTGTAGACATGGGAAAACCACTTTATTATTATTATTATTATTGATTTTCAACTTATTCTGTTTCAATTTCTCAGTCCAACAGACAAAAACAAAGAGGGAGTGACTGATCTGTTCACAAAACCAAAGTAGCTTTGGCACAACATACTAGACAAACCCTCTCCGAACTGACTGACTAGGGGAAAATCAATGTTCATGAGGATCAGCAGAAGAACCACCGTCAGTAGAACCATTCAGGGAAGCATTACTTCCTCCTGCTGACTTGGAATTTGAAGCGGCATCCTCAGCCAAATGTTCCTGGATACGCTTTTTCACCTTCTCAGATAATTCTACCATCATTGCACGCAGTGTCAGCAACTCCTGCACGTTGAGTTCATCAATTGGTCTATCCGCAAACAATTGGCCCTTGCTTTGATTCTCCATCTTCATCCGTTCAAGTTGCTTACCTCAAAGTTTTGCAGCTTTCAGTGTTTTACAAAAGAATGCTATTTATAGGGCTTTGGTGGCTAGATAATTGGCGTAGTTATCACGCCACATTCTCTGATTGGTCACCTCAACTTCCTACCATATATTACCATTGCAGAGATGTAATAAAAATAAACTCTTCTATTTCCTTTTTTTCAACTTACTAGTAAATGTCAATGCTTGAATGTCCTAAGTTGGCATGATCAAACAAACTCACGCTTTTGGTACTTTGAATAGAAATGGAAGTTAAATTCCATAATATATCTGCCATAGCCGCAAAAAAAAAATGAAATAAGCCTACCAAATTCATCTAAGAGGAAAATATATGGCACTAAATAATTCAAGACATGCAAGATACCTGCTATTACTTCAAAAAAGAAATATTTTTATCAGGACAAAAGAAATCATTAATCTTCGGTGTAAAGTTGACCAAGTGACTCAACTTACCTAGGTCCACAGGGTTTGCAGAGCACCATAAACTTCTAATGGCAACCCATCTGGACATTTTCTTCATAAAAGGTAAGTCACTTAAGACCAGCTTAAGAATTGGTAACAAATAATTACAACATTATAATAGGTAATAATTCCATATCTCCATTAATTACATTAAATTAGTATAAACTGTAAAATTTCTATTTGAAATGCAGATGCACCTGATTTTTGAGGGGCAATAATCATGTGAAACAATTTTACACAAGAACTCCTCTTAGTATAGAGTCTATGTTATCCAGGCTCTTCATTTTCCGATACTTACATTTACACATATATGAAAATAACTTGCAAAAGATTGAGCATATTCATGGTGGACAGATATCCGTATCTGACACCCCAAGTTTGGATAACATAGTAGAGACTATTAGGAAATGGGTTCTTATAAACACAGCCTTATTCCACACATTTGCACAAATAAATATTTTCTCTAACACCAAAAATTAGCAGAGTAGTTCATTTTTATTAATAGTAATGATGAGATGACCACAATAACTGGATTCAGTAGAGCTATATGAAACCTTGCAAAAGGCAATCAAGTGTCTTTTTCTTCAACGGAGAACTCTCATTTCTCTAATCATGTTAGTCCAGCTTTGATAATAACACACTTAAATCAAACACAAATCGGAAAGGAAAGCAACTCTCTCAAAGAGATATTGCAATTAAGATAAGAGTTCTGCTTGTATTGACTCAGAACAGAATACATGTTAATGGTCTAAAGCTCGGTTTTCAACATCAAAGCTTATGCTTAAGAAGAAAAAACAAGGGGGGGGGGGATCTCATACTTGTGAATTTGAGAACCAACTAAAAATTCCATATTTCATTTTTTCTTGAGTGTGTGACCAAATGTTTTTGATTTTACAACTGATACCAAATGTTTTTCTGTTACTCCCATTTTTAAAAACCAATTCTGCAGCTATATTTATCATCAATCTAGATGAACTTATAAACCTCATAACTATGCAAAAGACTGCAACATTTATAAAAATGGCAAGACATTTTTTTTTTGTAAAAAATAAACTAATATATCAAAGCCATTTATAATTGAGAAAACTGAAGATCAGAAGCAAAATATCCAAGTCTAATTGGTCTCAACTCTCGAATGTTCCAGATGTGATGATAATACTTTAAATAATTTCTGTGTGAACAAAGATGATTCTTACTCTTTTCTTTTTCACCCACAACCCCCACTTTTCCTCTTAATCACTGACAATGCTAGAACTCTTTACATCTACTGTAAAAGCGGGATTATAAATTCTAATTTTCCAAATATAAGTCTTATAAGTAAGATTAGGTATCAGTAGAGTGAATAAGACTAAAAAGCTACGATCAGTTTCACATAAGTAGGCACTTATCGACAAAATACTAGGTAGAATGATTCCAGACATATTGATTTGAAGAGTAATTTAGCTTTTATGATTGATTTCCATGAAGTAATATATTCGGACCTTACCATAACTCTTGGGATAACTTTTCACACGTTCATTTTTTTCTGGCCAAAATGTTCAGCTAGCCCAATATCAGTTCTCCAGTAAGTATATATTTCTCATTGTCAAGAAATAAACTTGTGGCTTAAATTCAGAGAGACATAAAGAAAAAAAAATCATACAGAAAATGCAGTTTATACATTTATGTATCTAGAATATGATGCCCGTTTTAGACATCATTAACCGGATATTTAGCTGGCATCTAATTGTATTCAGTTTAAGAATGAACCAACCAAATCCATACGGGTCTAACAGGGAAGTCCGTAACGGAATAACAGTTCCACGATTGTTAGTTGTTACTATGCTTCCCAAATACATTTAATTGTTTATTTCATAGCCTCAATTCACAGCATATGTTCAAGTGATAATAAATGTAAATCAAACATATTCTCATTAAAAAAAATCCAGTTTGATGGTATTCATTCCACTATTATTTAGCCAGTTAGAATCAGCCAAAATTTGAATTCAGCTCTACCATCTCAAAGAAATGGCCAACAATTCATATGTAGATTAAGAAATTATTTCTAATTTCCCCCAGTTTCTGATGACTTTCTTTCATTCTATATCAAGTTTAAACTTGTTTCTTTCTCAGATTCCATTGTTCAAAATTTTGCAGTATCTTTGCATTCTACGTTCAAATCAAATATCAGACTAAATTTTGTTAAGACCCAAGAAAGTAAAAAAAGAATTAAGTGCCAAAAATAAATGCAAAGAACATGTAAACCACACCAACATGAATGGTAGAAGGAACACGATGTCAAATTAAGTGCATGTTAAAGAGCAGAAGCAGTTGAAAGAACACCAAACCTCGTTTTGACTGGATCTCCAATGTGCATCAGAGCAAAGAGAGCGATCCACTCGGCAAACGAAACACCCATGGCAAACAACCAACTTTTCAGACCCGGCATGTATTTTACTCAATTACTCGTACTTCACCAAGATTTTGTTTAGGCCGTGTCTACTGTCTTGTCTCCTTTTGGTTTCAGAAACAGATGGCACAAATGATGTACTATTTGATAGGGTTTTTTTTTTTGAAAAAAAAATATGAAAAAAGCTGAATTTTTTGACAATAAAAAACAAACAAAGATTATACGTTCTTAATGTAATGAGTCGAAAAAATTAAAAATTTTAACTTTAATATATAATCGTAACACTTTAACAATGCACACAGGCCCTAAAGCGCATTTAAACTCAGATTATTTATCGGGACCATTTTGTTTGATTCTCAAAGCGTATTTTATTGTTTAGAAAATTAAATACTAAAAATAATATTACACTCAAATGTAAGGCCAATACTTTGAACATATGTACAATAATCTTAGTTATTGTTATTATTCGATCCTTAAAAATATTTTTTCACTGATTTCTTAATGATCCAATATACCACACTCTTCATCGTGACAAATTTGCATCTATATACCTTACCAAATTGAGATAACGTCACTCAATAAATTAATTTCATGTTAATATGTATATGTTTTTATGAGGAAATTTCAATAAATATAATTTTATCAAAAGATAATAATCATCCGTCTTACAAACTCATGGCTTCCTAGAATTTCAATGAGGAACAAGATGCAAGGCAGCCTCAAATTCTTCACTTCAATACACTGATGTAGATAGATAACCAGCTTGAATTTTTTTTCCCAACACCAACAATCTCTAAACTGACTGATTGGGGGAAAATCAATGTTCAAGAGGATCAACAGAAAAACAACCATTCGGGAAAGAATTACTTCCTCCAGTTGACATTGAAGTTGAAGCGGCATCCTTAGTCAAACGTTCCTGGCAAACCTTTTTCAGCTTCTCAATAAACTCCGTCGTCTCTGCATCCAGTGTCAGCAGCTCCTCCAGTTTGAGTTCATCAATTGGTCTATCCACCAACCATTGGCCCTTGCTTTCGATCTCCAACTTCATCTGTTCAAGTTCCTTACCATAAAGTTTTGCAGCTTTCAGTTTTTTACATACTTCAGAGTACTCTTCTGAAAACTTCTTGATATTGACCAACCATTGAGCATCCTCGCGGCTGATTTCATAAGCAACATGCATCCCACAGTTGCCCCGCCTATCGATATTAGCGTCAACACTGGTATGGCCAAAGTGGATGGCCTTGCTGCCGGGAGAGGAATTGTTTAGGGCAGCCTCTAAATCACATAAGTTACACAGCTCAGTGGCCATCTTCAAAAAGTTGGATCGACGTTTGGCATAAGCAAACGTCGATATGACTTCTTGAAGAAGGCAACTGAGCTGTGTACCTTATGTGCTTTTGAGGCTGCCGTAATCAATTTCTCTCCCGGTAGCAAGGCTAATCGCTCTAACCATCCTAGTGTTGACACTAATATAGATAGACACGACAACTTTAGAAAGCAAGTTGTATATGAAACCAGCTGCGAGGAAACTAAAATTTTGGTCAATATCAAGAAGATTTTTGAAGTGTACTGTGATGCATGCAAAAAACTAAAGGCTGCAAAATTTCGAAGAAAGCAACTTAAACAGATGAAGTTGGAGAATGAAGGCAAAGGCCAATGGTTGGGGGATAGAGCACTTGATGAACTCAACCGGGAGGAGTTGCTGACACTTTATACAGAGACGACGAAGTTCATTGAGAAGGTAAAAAAAAGTTTGCCAGGAACGTTTGGCTGAGGATGCCGCTTCAATGTCAACAAGATGAAGTAATTCTTCCCCGAATGATTATTCTGTTGATCCTCATGAAAAATGATTTTCTCTCGGTTTGATTTTGTGAACAAATCTAGTAGTCATTCCCTCTCTGTTTTTGTCTGTTGGACTGAGAAATGTAAAACATAATAAATTGAAAATCAATAAAAATAATAAAGTGGTTTTTTCCATGTTTACCATGTTTTCTTTTTCCTTCAGATTGTTTGTCTGATTCAATTTATGAAACCATGGCTTTGTGATTCGTGTTGAATCTACGAGTTGATGTATACTTTCATGAGAGGCTAGGCAAGAAAGAAAATTTTGAATCAAGATCTAGAAAGACCAACGTTTTTGGAACAAGTAACACAAAATTAAGTGAATATTAGCATTTGAAAGAACTCAAAACCTGTTTTGATTGTGATTTCAAATCCTCAGCATAGCAGCCCAGGAAATGAACTACCACAAACATCACACCAAAAACCAACTTTTCAGACCGGGACCTCACAAAGATTTTGTTTACACTATGTAAGCTTGTATAAAAACCCTGGGAAATTATGTTTAAATAAAGACCATGGAGAGAAAAAAAAGGAAATAATTGTTTTTCCTTTTATAACCAAAATAAGGTTTAGGATAATATACACCACAATTCACTCAGTTGTGTTTTTATGGAAATAAATCATTTTATTTCTAAAAGTTATAATTTTGTCTGGTAATTAAATTTTGATACAAATATTACTTTTTTTTAAATTTAAATATAATTCGGTATAATAATAAATATAGTCACCAATATATATATAATTAATTTGATCTTAATTTAATAATTTCTCAAAAACAAACTTAATTTTCTTTCTACCAACAGTGTAGTCGCCACTCTCTCTTTACCTTTTTTTAAACACTGATGGCGGCACCAGTTTTAACGCTGGTTGCCGACCGTCGGGATCTTTCGATTCTTTTTTTTTATTTTTTTAGTTTTTAATAAATGATTTTGCTCTTGTGGCACAACCTATTTTGCTGTTTGGTACGACGCCACGACTGATCAAGACGACGCTTATTCGTAATCATGGTGATCTTCCCTACTCTGGATGCAGTCAGATTTGTTTGTTTCTATTTTCCGATCAAGTCTCTTGGATGAGTTTTTGACCTTTTAATGTATGGTCCTTGTATGATCTAAAGTGGCTAGTTTTAGGAAAATGTCCAAATTATGTATTTAGTTTACAATGAAAATTATAAACCATTATCGTAATTTTGGTTATTTTTCTCGTTTAATAAAATTAGCGGCTTCTATTAAAAAATAATAATAATTTGATAAATTTAATTCTATCATATTTAAAAATTTCTACAATGTATCATCCTAAGAACCCTAAAAGACTACTTGGCACATTCCTTGTCATTGTTCAAAAATTAAAATTTGATAACTGAAAGACTAATGAAATAGACTCATTTTAACTTTAATATTATCTACAAGTGGACACGATCAATTCACTAATAGGATTTTTAAAGAAGGTAAATTTCAACGAGGAACAAGATGCAAGGAAGCCTCACATTCTTATCTTCAGTCCACTCATGTAGATAGATAAACAGCTTGATTTTTTTCCTGTCAGACAAATTCAGATAGGTTAAAAAGGGAGTTCCAATCCCTGAAATATACCAGACAATAACAGTTTATCAGTCTCCCCACTGTTTTCATGTAATTCAAAGTATTCCAAATATATGCAAACAATTATGTCTAGACTCTCATGAAAACATAGCACACATGAATTCAAAACGGATCACAAGGCCATCTTTACATGAATAGAACTAGACAAACAAAGTGAAAGAAAAAGAAAACATGGTAGACATGGAAAAACAACTTTATTATTATTGTTATTGATTTTCAATTTATTATGTTTCTAGTTCTCAGTCCAACAGACAAACAGAGAGACAATGACTGCTAGATATGTTCACAAACTGAACTATAACTTTGCCAAAACATCCGAAACAAACCCTTCTCTAAAGTTAAACTGACGGATTGGGGGAAATTCAATGTTCATAAGGACGAACAGAAGAACTACCATCGGAAGAACCATTCGGGGAAGAATTACTTCCTCCTGTTGTTGACATTGAAGTTGAAGCGGCATCCTTAGCCAAACGTTCCTGGCGAGCCTTTTTCAGCTTCTCAATGAACTCCGTCGTCTCTGCATCAAGTGTCAGCAACTCCTCCAGGTTGAGTTCATCAATTGGTCTATCCACCAACCATTCGCCCTTGCTTTCATTCTCCAACTTCATTTGTTCAAGTTGCTTACCTCGAAGTTTTGCAGCTTTCAGTTTTTTACATACCTCAGAGTACTCTTCTGAAAACTTCTTGATATTGACCAAACTTTGAGCGTCTTCACGGCTGATTTCAAATACAGCTTGTATCTCACGGTTTCCACGCCTATCTATATTAGCGTCAACAGGAAGGCCAATGCGGATGGCCTTGCTGCCGGGAGAGGAATTGTTTAGGGCAACCTCTAAATCACATAAGTTACACAGCTCAATTGACTTATTTAAGAAGTCGGATCGACGTTCGGTATAATCATCCTGGTGAGCATTTTCTCCTTTTGTCGTAGGCTTCAGGTTTTTTCTCCGACTTCTCTTGAGTACCAATCCTGCCATTGAGAAACAATCAGAACAAAAATGAAAAGAAAAATTTAGAAGATGGAGATGTGAAATTTGGAGGATAAAACATGGCATTTATAGAGCTTTGATGGCTAGACAAATTGGTGGAGATATCCACGTCTCATTCTCCGATTGGTCACCTATATTACCTGCCATATATTACAATTGTTGAGATGTAATAATACAAATTCTTCTACTTTCCTTTTTCCGACTTTCTAGTAAAGGACAATGCTTGAATGTCATGAGATGGCATGACCAAACAAAATAATACTTTTGGTGCTTTGATGGAAATGGAGGTTAAATTCCATAATATACCTGCCATAGCCGCAAAAAAATGAAATAAGCCTACCAAATTTATCAAATAGGAAAATATATGGCACTAAATAATTCAAAACACTCAACTTTCCAGAGGATCACAGGGTCTGCAGAGCACCATATACTTCGTATGGGAACCCATAACGATATTTTCCTCACGAAAAACAGGACACTTAATATCAAATGGAAACAAAATAATTACAACACTATACTAGGTGAAAATTCCAGACCTGCATTAATTATATTAAATTAGTATGAATTGTAACATTTCTATTGGAAATGCAGATACATGCATGATGAAAGATATTTTCGGTTAAGACTGATATTTAAATTTTATGGCAGGTTTCATTGCCAATCAAGGAATCCATACACCAGATTTTTGAGGTACTATAATCATGTGAAACAAATTCACACAAGAACTCCTAGGATTATAGTCTATGTTATTTGGACTCTTCAATTTCCGATACCAAAGTTTGACACATATTTGAGCTGGAGTGTAGGAGTATGGTCCTCCAAATATATGACAAAAACTTGCAAAAAATTGATCATATTCAAGTTGGACAGATATCCGTATCTGACACCCCGAGTCTTGATAACATAGTAATGGCTATAGAGTTACCACAACAACAAGCATAAATGCTGTGACCTAAGCTAAAAAATTCTATTAGGAAATGGATTACTATGAACACAGCCATATTTCTACCAACATATTTGCACAAATTGGATAAGAAAGTAACCCACTCAAAGAGAGATTTCAGCTGAGATAAGAGTTCTGCTTGTATTGACTTAGAATAGAATACATTTTACTGATATGCATCTTGTTTTTCAACATTAAAGCTTATGCATAAGAAGAGTAGGGGAGCTCGATTAGTGTGTTTGAGAACCGAGTAAAAATTCCATATTTCGTTTACTCTTGAGTTTAAAACTAAATGGATGGGTATGACGGCCTTTACTCATATGACATACTATGATATTTTCAAATCAAACTCTGCATCTTTAGATCTTACAATTGATACCAAATATTTTTCCTGTGTTCCTCGCATTTTGAAACCAAATATGCCACTATATTTATCATCAATCTAGACAAACTTCATAAACCCATCATAGTGGGTTGCACGTACCATAACTATGCAAAAGATGGCAGCATTAAAAACAATGCTACGACATTCCTTTTTGAAAAAAAATATATATTTACAATTGAGAAAACGGAAGATCATAAACCAAAGATTTAAGTCTAACTGGTCTCAAATGTTCTAGATGTAATGATAATACTATCAATACTTTTGTTGTGCGAATGAAGTTGTTTCTTCCTCTTTTCATTTTCAGTTAAAACTAGTTGGAAATGGGGCACTCATCAAAACAATACTAGGTTAAGTATTAGTAGAGTGGAATAAGACTGAAAAGCTAAGATCAGTTTCACACAAGTAGGCACTCATCAATACAATACTAGGTAAAAAGATTCCGGTCATGCTTTGATTTCAAGATTAATTTGTCTTTTATGATTGATTTCCATGCACTAATATATTAGGACCTTACCGTCACACTTGGGATAATTTCTCACACATTCATTTTCTATGGCCAAAATGTTCAACAAGCCTAATATCAGTTCTCTACTTTGTATATATATCTAGTTGTCAAGAAATGAACTTGTAGACTCAACTCAGAGAGGCATAGGAAAAACTAAGATAGAAAATGCAGTTAATACACTTATGAAACTAGAATATGATGCACACTTTAGACTTCATTAACCGGATATTTAGTTAGGATCTAACTATTATCTATGTGTCTAACGCGTAAGTACATAACGATTCTAGTATTAGTTACCATGCCACTCTTATACATTTAATAGTTTATTAAAAGTATATAATAGGAAACTTATGTTATTGAACATTATTTATACAGCTATCCAGTTTCCTTAAGCTTACCTATTTGATATCCCCTATTCACAACATAAGTTCGTTCAAGAATAAATGTAAATCGAACATATTCTCATTCAAAAAGGTTTCCAGTTTGTTGGTCTTCATTCCTCTATTATTTATCCAGTTAAAATCAACGGATAATTGAGTTCAACTCTAACCATCTCAAACAATTCATATCTAGACATCAACAGTTAAGAAATTATTTCTGATTGTCCCCAGTTTTTGATGACTTTCTTTCATTCTATATCTAGTTTTCTTTCTCAAATTTCATTGTTCAAAATTTTGAGGTACCTTTGTTTTCTACATTCAAATTAAATAACAGACTAAAATTTTGTTAAGACCCATGAAAGCAAAATTTGAATGAAGTTCCAAAAATAAATGCAAAGAAAGGATAAACTACACTAACATGATTCATGAATGTGAAAAGGAATCCAAAACGTCAAATTAAGTGAATGTTAACGAGACGTAAGCAGTTGAAAGAACCTTAAACCTCATTTTGACTATGATCTCCAATGTGCATCAAAGAAATGAGAGAAATCCTCAGCATCAAAAACACCCAAGGAAATGAATCTTGATATCAGAAATATACCACACCAAAGACCAACTTTTCAGACCAATTCACAAAACCAAAGCTGCTTTGGCACGACATCTCAGACAAACCCTCTTTGAAATAACTGATTCGGGGTAAATCAATGTTCATGAGGATCAGCAGAAGAACCACCTTCAGTAGAACTATTGAGGAGAACATTACTTCCTCCAACATACATTGAACTTGATGTGACATCCTTAACCAAACGTTCTTGGTGATGCTTTATCAGCTTTTCGCTTAACTCTGTCATTTCAGCATGCAGTATGAACAACTCATCAAGGTTGAGTTTATCAATTGGTCTACCCACCAACCTTTGGCCCTTGCTTTGACTTTGTCTTCATCTTTTTGAGTTACTTATCATCCAAAAGGGCTGATTTCATACACAACTAGCTTCCCACTGGTGGCAAGTCTTTTTGTATTAGTATCAACGCCGAGATGGCCAGAGGAGACAACCTTGTCACTAGGAGAGAATTATTAGGGCATCTTCAAAAGCACATAAGTTACACAGCTCATTGACCTTCTTGAAGAGTTCGGGTCAGCTTTTGGTATAAGAATCCTGCGGACTATTTTCACCTTGTGTCGTACACTTTTGATTCTTCTCCGACTGTTCTTGACAGACAATCATGTCATTGAGAAACTACTAGAACATCAATTAAAAGAAGTGTTTTGAAGATGGACTTGTAAAGTTTGGAGGACTAAAATATGTTACTTCTAAGACTTTGATGATTAGAATAATTCGTCGTAATTATCTGAGTCTCGTTCTCGGATTGGTCACCCCTACTTCTTGCCATATATTATCTTGACATAGATTAAAAAAATAAACTCTTCTAATTTCCTATTATGACTTAATAGTAAATGCCAATGCTTGAAGGTCCTAAACTTGCATGATAAAACTCAATCACGCTTTTAGTGCTTAGATGCAAATGGCAATTAAATTCGATAATAAACCTAGCATAGTTGCAAAAAAATGAAATGAGCAGACCACATTTACCTACAGAAAAATATAATGCCACTATATAATTCAAAGACATGCAAGATACCTGCAATTACAACATAAAAGAAACCTTTTAATTAGAACAAGAATTCATTAATCTTCGACATAAAGTTGTCCAAGTGACTCAACCTAACCTAGGACCACAGACCTTGCAGAGCACCGTACACTTGTACGTCAACCCATCCGGAAATTTTCCTCAAAAAAGCCAAGTCAATTAAGATTAGCTTAAGAATTGGTAACAAGACAATTACATCATTAGAATAGGTAATAATTCCAAACCTCTACTAATTACATTAAATTAGTATGCTTGTATCATTTCTATTTGAAATGCATATACATCATTCTGAAAGATATTTTCCGTTAAGACTGATATGTTAATATTATGGTGGGTTTCATTGTCAATAAAGTAATTCGAGAACAAGTTTATTTTTATTATGCCAACTTTAGACATTCAAGCATTATCTTTTTTTTTTGATAAGAAAGGGAGGCCTCATTAAAAACCCCCTTCATAACTGTCCGAAACCCTTGTAAGGGGATCAGCAGTCAGTGGAAGGAGGAAAAGAGTGCCTCAAATTTTATTCATAATAGATTCAGTACATAGAAATACAACTGGTTCCCTACCATTCCATTACAAACTACATCCGTTACTCACTCACCCAATCCCCTTTTTAGCAAGTTCATCAGCTTTACAATTGCCACTCCTAGCAATTAGACAGCAAATGACATTCCTATCTAACACCTGAGACCTTATGTCCCTAACGATACTCCCATAACATGGAGGACAAGGTACACGATCCTTGATCCACTCCAAAGCTACCGAGCAGTCACTCTCCAGTTATCATTTACTAATGTATCGTAAAAGCGAATAGAAAAGTTTATTTTGACAAGATAATATATGCCAAGAAATAGGGGTGACCAATTCAAGAACGTGACTTGGATAACTCTAACTAATTAGACTATTCATCAAAGTCCTATGAATAACATGTTTTTGTCCTCCCAACTTCAGAAATTCATCATCTAATCACTTCTTTTCATTGTAGTTCTAATTGTTTCTCAATGACAGAATTGGTGGTCAGGGACAGTCGAAGAAGGAATCAGAAGTCTACAATACGAGAAAGTCTAAGCTAATGGATGGAATTGACTGCCATTACTCATAATATGCTATGATCCTTCAAATCTTACTCTGCAGCTTTAGATCATATAATTGATATCAAATAATTTTCTGTATTCCTCGCATTTTTTTTTCAAAACCAATTATACCACTATTTTTATTATCAGTCTTGATGAACTTAATAAACCTTCGTTTATAACAATGCTAAGACATTTTTTTTTGTGAAAAAACAGTATATAAAAGCCATTTACAATTGAGAAAACTAAAGATTTGAAACAATGTATCAATGCTCAGCAAGATGCTTACCAAACGTCTACCCGACTTCTTGAAGAAGCCATTGAGCTGTGTACCTCTGTGCTCTCGAGGCTGCCCTAATCAATTTCTCTCTGGGCAGCAATGCTATCCGCTCTGACCATCCAGTGTTGATGCTAATATAGATAGTCATGGCAACCATGGGAAGCAAGTTGTATATGAAATCAGCCGTGAGGAAGGTCAATATCAAGAAGCTTTTTAAAGAGTTTCTAATCTTGGGATAACTATTCACACCCTTTTTTCTGGCCAAAATGTCCAGCTAGCCCAATATCAGATCTCCATGAATTATCTCGCTCTCGGTGTTCAGAAATAAACTTTTAGCATGATTTCAGAGAGGCAAACTGAGATATAAAATGTAGTTAATGCATTTATGCAACTATAATAATTAATATGGTGCACATTTTAGACATCATTAAGTGTATATTTAGCTAGCATCTAACTGTATTTGGTTTGAATTAAGAATAAACCAGCCAAATCCATACCATTATCTACAAGTCCAAATCGTAACTACGTAATGGTTAACGATTATACGGTTGGTTACTATGCTTCTCTTATAAATTTAACTGTTTATTCAAAGTATATAATAAGAGAACTTATATTGCCGGACATTATTTATATAACTAGCCAATTTTCTTAAGCTTGCCTATTTCATGTCCTCAATTCACAGCACATGTTGGTTTTATAATAAATGTAAATCAAACATATTCTCATTCAAAACAAAATCTAGTTTAATGGTCTTTATTTTGCTATTATTTAGCCAGTTAAAACCATCCAACAAAAGTAATGAAGCCATACAAATTGAATCCATATCTAACATCTCAAAGAAATGGTCGACAATAAGAAATTACATACAATTTCTAAAATCTCCCAGATTTTGATGACTTCTTTTATTATGATTCCTTCTAAAACTTCATTGCTCAACATTTTGCAGTATCATTGTTTTCTACATTCAAATGAAACATCAGACGTAATAGAAATTAAGACCCAAGAAAGGAAAATTTAAATCAAAATCCAGAAAGACCAAAATTTGAATGTTAGATTTGAAAGAACCCGAAACCTGTTTTGATTGTGATTTCCAATTCTCAGCATGGAAAGTGGAAACCCAGGAAATAAATCTTGAGCGACAAATATCGCACACCAAAAATCAACTTTTCAAATCGGGCCCTCGTGCGTGCTTACAAAGATTTTGTTACGCTGTGTAAGTTAGTATAAAAAAACCCTGGGAAATTGTGCTTAAAAAAAAGGAAGAGTAATATGTGGTTCTTTTTGTTTGGATTATTTTTAAGACAATTTCTGAGTCGGGCTTTTCCTGCTTTCAAAACTAAACACTTTAACGGCGATAGACGTGGCTAATTTGTTTAAGAATCAACCTTCGAAGATAGTCTTGGGAGGATTGGTTACCCGAGAGAGAAGCAAGTTGCGACGGGTTGGGCCTCGCAGACTGTAACCGACATGATCCCCGGAGTAAAAATCTATTTCAATGATCGAAGGAATTGACAAGGCTAGCTCGAGGCTATTTCACATATTTGGTTTTCCTTATTTTTAATTTGTGCATTTTATTTCATTACTTCACTCAATATCAGATCACCCCCCCTTTTATTTCCTTGTCTTGCAGATATTCCTGGGAATCCAAATCCGACAAAATTCAAGTCAAGAAATTCGACTAATCTCCCTGTGAATCGACCCTCTTTCCTTATACTACTTAATTTCTTTATTTTATTAATTGTTGAAAGAGGTTAAATATTTATTTATTTTTGACCGGTTAAACGACGACTTGTCAAAATTGGCGCCGTTGCCGGGGAGATTTATTTTCGGCATTTCCTTTTTCTTTAGCCGGAATGGCTAAAGAATGGTTATTTTATTTACCTCCGAATTCTATTAATACATGGGCTGATCTTTCTCGTGTTTTCCTTGACAGGTATTTCCCTGCAGCAAAAGCGACTGAACTTAGGCGAAGCATTTTGAGCATCCAACAAATGCACGACGAATCCCTATATGATTATTGGGAAAGATTCAAGAAGTTGTGCGCAAGCTGTCCGCAACATGGCTTATCTGAGCAAACACTCCTTCAATACCTATACGAAGGAATGTTACCGATGGACAAAAAGATGGTAGATGCAGCAAGCGGTGGCGCGCTCGTTAACATGACTCCTACTGCGGCAAGGACATTAATTTCCACAATGGCTGCAAATTCGCAACAATTTGGTTCTGCAAGTGAACCCAGTCGTTGGGTTCAGACAGTAAGCACAATTACATTAGAAAATAAGATTGATAATTTGACTAATATTGTGCATTCACTTGTTTCAGGGAAAGTAGGAGCTGCCAAAGTTTGTGGAGTATGTACCATGTCCGATCATGTAACTGATCTATGTCCCTTACTCCAAGATACATCTAGTGCCCAGGTTAACGCCATATTTCCAGGACCTCCCCAAAGGCCCTATAACCCACATAGCAATACCTTCAATCCCGGTTGGAGAGATCACCCAAACTTGAGCTACGGTAATCAGAACCCAAATTACCAACCTAGGCAACAACCTCCCTACCAAAACCAAGCACCCCCAAAATCCTCGCTTGAGTCTATTGTTGAGAGATTGGCAGTTTCGCAGGAAAAATTCCAAACCCAAACACAATCCCATCTCCAGCAAATCGACAAACAAATAAGCCAACTAGCTCAAGCCGTTAACCGTCTAGAATCCCATGGGAAGTTACCATCACAAACTGAAACCAATCCAAGGGAAACGTTAGTGCGATAACTTTGCGTAGTGGAACAGTGATAACGCCTAAACCGCCAAAGCAAGATGAGCAAAAATCCGACGAGCAAGGCAGCTCTTCGAAGGACCAGAACGAAAAGTCTCCACCCATTGCAGGTAACTCTAAATCCAATATTTTTGTTTCTACTTACGAACCTGTTCCTCCTTTTCCAGGTAGATTGGCGAAACGAGATAAAAAGGAGGAAGAGAAGGAAATTTTGGATGTGTTTAAAAAAGTGGAAATCAACATCCCACTTTTGGATATTATTCGGAAAGTCCCTAAATACGCAAAGTTCCTGAAGGACTTATGCACAAACCGAAGGCAACTATCCGGAAATGAAAAAGTTAACCTTGGTGAAAATATTTCGGCCATCTTTCAAAAGCCGTTGCCGCCAAAGTACAAGGACCAAGGTATGTTTGCGATTCCATGTAAGATTGGGAAAGTTGGGATTAAAAGGGCGATGTGCGATTTAGGCGCGTCTATCAACGTCATGCCGTTAAACGTCTACAACAAAATTTCGACTGAACCTTTGAAGGAAACGCGAGTGACGGTTCAACTAGCTGATCGTTCAGTTATCTACCCCGAGGGAGTACTAGAAAACGTGTTGGTACAGGTAAAAAATCTTATTTTCCCTGCTGATTTTTATATAATTGACATGGAAAATGATCGCAGTAACAACGGATCCGAAATCTTGCTTGGCCGACCTTTCCTATCAACCGCGCATACAAAGATTGATGTCCGCGGCGGCATTTTAACTATGGAATTTGATGGGGAAGTGGTTAAATTTGATATGTATAAAGCTATGAAATATCCTGATTCGGTCGCAAGTTTAAATTTCATTGATATTATAGATCCGTTAGCTGATGATTTGATCGAAACTAATTTGTGTTATGAATTTTGTAGGGAATTAGCAGATCTCGACGATAAAAACAAAGGCGAAATCATTTCAAATCTTTCTTCCCTTTCTGATTTTCGATTAATTCCAATTCGAACTAAACATTTTCCATCAATTTTGCAGGAACCAAAGCCAAGGTTGGAATGGTTTGATTATATATTTTTAGGCGACAACCAAACTTTGCCAAACATCATCTTGAGTAAGTTGTCATCTTGGGAAGCAGGTAGAAGCTTAGTTGTTGTTTTGCGCACAAAAAGAAAGATGAAGGAAGACGTTAAAACGACGAGCGATGGACATTATCGATTATTTGAAGACCTTTATTTTGAAGAGCCAAAAATTTAGCAAAGGTCGTCGAGCTAAACGACGTTAAACAAAGCGCTAAATGGGAGGCAACCCATTGGTTTATTTTTCGTTAATTTTTACTTTTTTAATTTATGCTTCATTTTTTTTCTTTTTGCCTTAATAAATTTTGTTTTTCACTTTTTTTATATTTAATTTATGTTTCTTTATTTTTCATTCTTTTTTTTTGCCTTAATAAAATTTTCTTTCCCTCTGCAGGATTATTTTCGCACACAGCAAGACAAACATCACACTCCAGTGAAGTGCACCGTTTCATTAAAGTTGGCGCACGATAGCAAAACCCCTTCCCACTTAATGGCGCATGGTAGCAAACCCATTTCCAACCATTTTCAAAACCCTTTGACCGGTTGCTTAGGAATAAAATAAAGTAAGAATTGTTTTCAATTCTTTTCTTTATTTGTCCCCATTTGAAACCTTTCCCCTTTTCTTTCTTTCCCGCAAACCACCAAACCCTAAAAAAACACAACCAAACACCTTTTTTTTTCACCCAGCCACGCCGACTTCACCATGCCCCACACCTCCTCCTCGTCGTGGTGGTCGACAACGGCAAGCTCCCAATGCTCGATCGAGAACCCCACGCCTATGGCTCCCACCGCTCCTCCGCCTCCTTCCCCGACCGTCAGCCACCGTTCGCGCCTCTCCAACAACGCCGCCGGACCAAGCATCAGTCGCCGTCCACCTCCCCAACGGTCACCATCACCATCGTTACAATCAATACCCACGGGGAGTACTCTTTCTCTGCCTTACACTTTTATGTTTTTCATTTGAATTGGGGCAATTCAATTAAGTGAGGGGGAGGGTAAATTACCACTTGTCTGCTTGTTTGATAATATGTTTTGATTTTGATTAAACCTTAAGATGAATTTTTTCTTGCCATTACTTGTTGTCCAGCATATTGTACTTGCTCTAGTACTTAGGAGTGATTGAATTGGAGCATTTTTGATAACCAAATGATATGGGTAATCTGCAGTTTGACATTTTTTTTAATTACTCTTGATAGTGTTAATTAAATTTCTCGCCTAGCTTAATCAAATTAGCCTAATTTTGTGAGAATTTGAGCCTTGAGCATGCATTCTTCATATTATGCTCGTTTCCTTGCTTGAGAGTGTCATCTTGAACTTAGGAATCTAGAACTTGTGGCTTGCTTACAATTCGAGACTACAATAAGAACGAGGTGCTTTAAAATGATTTAGGCATTAGGCTTTGAACCTTTTCTTTCCCTTTCGTTTTGATTTTCCCTTTCTCATCGCCTAGTGAGCCTTCGTTAGCCTTACACCCCATTTCCTTGGCTTAACCACTTTTTGATTGATCAATTGCTAGAAACTATATTACTAGGCAAATAAGGAGCTGCAATTCGAATAAAGGGCATGATTCTTCGAAATGAAAAAAGAAAAAAAAACAGAATAAAGTAAGCAATTGCTTCGGAAAAAAAAGAAAAGAAAAAAGAATAAAAAAAAAACAGTTTCGAAAAGAAGAAAAGAAAAAAAAAGAAAGAAAAAAATGTGTGTTTTGCTTGCCCATTTTTAGCTCCTTTTTAATGTCTTCACTGCTTATGTTTAAAATATCTTGCTTTGATCATTCTCTTTTTCTTTCCATCTTTCTACCTTTTTTCTCTAAACCCTCATTACACCTTGAATAAAAGACCTAATGATTTTTGCACCTTGATTCTAATAAAGTAGTGGAGAATTGAACTTGTTACAAGCTTATGGAAACCTTTGTTCATGCATGACTTTGAGTGCTCTTGAGTGTACCTTGGTGAGGATTAAGACTAGGTTAAGATTTGATTAGTGCTTGATAGGTAATTAGAAGAGATAAGGACTGATCTTTGCTCGCATCCATTTGGTTTGATAATGTTTTCTTTCATGATACTCCAATTGCGCTAGAACTCTTATGATTATGTTTGATGCATGTAATGGCTTGAGAAATGCATTCTTTGGTTTATGTTTTTTCGGACATACTTGAGGACAAGTATGAGACAAGTGAGGGGGAATTTGATGAGTGCTCAAATATGACATATTTCATTTGATATTTTTCTAGCTACTGGGACTTCTTGCTGCTTAATCCATGTTGTTTTCGTTATATTTTGTGCAGGGACCCAATTCTGGAAATAGCAGTGAAAATGAGGCATTTCTGCAGTTTTTATTATAATTCTGTCATGACTGGCATCATGGGCACGACACCGGGCACGACGCGTCTGACGTGGCAGTGACGTGACAATGACGTGGCGACTTCTAGAAGCTTCTGGAACGTTCTGAGAGATCTTATCAGCTTATCCGATTATATTCCTGCATTTAAATTTCAAAACATTTGAATTGTTTTATCTTTTGTTTATTATTTTGAATTATCTCATCATTTTATCTTTGTAAATCTAAGCCTATAAATACCACTCTTGGTAAAGGCTTAGATCATGCATCCATCAATCATTTTAGTTTTTACCTTTTGTAAACATTTTAGTTTTAATTCAAGTTCTTTTTCTTTATTTTCTTGTTTCATTTATTTTATGTTATTTAATTATTTTTTCAAAATCAAGTTAAGCATGATAATCAATATCATGCTTAGCTAAATTTCTTGAGCCAAGAGCTAGCTAAATCAATTCTAATCGTGAGAATTGAACATTGCCTAAATTCCTTCGGGAATACATTTTTATCTTTCGGTTTAGATAGTTTGGCAATCGGCCTTACTAAAGTTTTTAATCGTTTTTCGAATCAAAAAGAGCTCGTTGATCTGGAATCGTTTAAAACATAGTTGGGAGGAAGGATCGGCCTGTGGCAATTTCGACTTCCTGTGAACACTCTTAGCGGCGGTCCGCTAAGGAAAGATAAAATCAGAAGCGATTCTTTTTAAGACAATTTCTGAGTCAGGCTTTTCCTGCTTTCAAAACTAAACACTTTAACGGCGATAGACGTGGCTAATTTGTTTAAGAATCAACCTTCGAAGATAGTCTTGGGAGGATTGGTTACCCGAGAGAGAAGCAAGTTGCGACGGGTTGGGCCTCGCAGACTGTAACCGACATGATCCCCGGAGTAAAAATCTATTTCAATGATCGAAGGAATTGACAAGGCTAGCTCGAGGCTATTTCACATATTTGGTTTTCCTTATTTTTAATTTGTGCATTTTATTTCATTACTTCACTCAATATCAGATCACCCCCCCTTTTATTTCCTTGTCTTGCAGATATTCCTGGGAATCCAAATCCGACAAAATTCAAGTCAAGAAATTCGACTAATCTCCCTGTGAATCGACCCTCTTTCCTTATACTACTTAATTTCTTTATTTTATTAATTGTTGAAAGTGGTTAAATATTTATTTATTTTTGACCGGTTAAACGACGACTTGTCAAAATTGGCGCCGTTGCCGGGGAGATTTATTTTCGGCATTTCCTTTTTCTTTAGCCGGAATGGCTAAAGAATGGTTATTTTATTTACCTCCGAATTCTATTAATACATGGGCTGATCTTTCTCGTGTTTTCCTTGACAGGTATTTCCCTGCAGCAAAAGCGACTGAACTTAGGCGAAGCATTTTGAGCATCCAACAAATGCACGACGAATCCCTATATGATTATTGGGAAAGATTCAAGAAGTTGTGCGCAAGCTGTCCGCAACATGGCTTATCTGAGCAAACACTCCTTCAATACCTATACGAAGGAATGTTACCGATGGACAAAAAGATGGTAGATGCAGCAAGCGGTGGCGCGCTCGTTAACATGACTCCTACTGCGGCAAGGACATTAATTTCCACAATGGCTGCAAATTCGCAACAATTTGGTTCTGCAAGTGAACCCAGTCGTCGGGTTCAGACAGTAAGCACAATTACATTAGAAAATAAGATTGATAATTTGACTAATATTGTGCATTCACTTGTTTCAGGGAAAGTAGGAGCTGCCAAAGTTTGTGGAGTATGTACCATGTCCGATCATGTAACTGATCTATGTCCCTTACTCCAAGATACATCTAGTGCCCAGGTTAACGCCATATTTCCCGGACCTCCCCAAAGACCCTATAACCCACATAGCAATACCTTCAATCCCGGTTGGAGAGATCACCCAAACTTGAGCTACGGTAATCAGAACCCAAATTACCAACCTAGGCAACAACCTCCCTACCAAAACCAAGCACCCCCAAAATCCTCGCTTGAGTCTATTGTTGAGAGATTGGCAGTTTCGCAGGAAAAATTCCAAACCCAAACACAATCCCATCTCCAGCAAATCGACAAACAAATAAGCCAACTAGCTCAAGCCGTTAACCGTCTAGAATCCCATGGGAAGTTACCATCACAAACTGAAACCAATCCAAGGGAAACGTTAGTGCGATAACTTTGCGTAGTGGAACAGTGATAACGCCTAAACCGCCAAAGCAAGATGAGCAAAAATCCGACGAGCAAGGCAGCTCTTCGAAGGACCAGAACGAAAAGTCTCCACCCATTGCAGGTAACTCTAAATCCAATATTTTTGTTTCTACTTACGAACCTGTTCCTCCTTTTCCAGGTAGATTGGCGAAACGAGATAAAAAGGAGGAAGAGAAGGAAATTTTGGATGTGTTTAAAAAAGTGGAAATCAACATCCCACTTTTGGATGTTATTCGGAAAGTCCCTAAATACGCAAAGTTCCTGAAGGACTTATGCACAAACCGAAGGCAACTATCCGGAAATGAAAAAGTTAACCTTGGTGAAAATATTTCGGCCATCTTTCAAAAGCCGTTGCCGCCAAAGTACAAGGACCAAGGTATGTTTGCGATTCCATGTAAGATTGGGAAAGTTGGGATTAAAAGGGCGATGTGCGATTTAGGCGCGTCTATCAACGTCATGCCGTTAAACATCTACAACAAAATTTCGACTGAACCTTTGAAGGAAACGCGAGTGACGGTTCAACTAGCTGATCGTTCAGTTATCTACCCCGAGGGAGTACTAGAAAACGTGTTGGTACAGGTAAAAAATCTTATTTTCCCTGCTGATTTTTATATAATTGACATGGAAAATGATCGCAGTAACAACGGATCCGAAATCTTGCTTGGCCGACCTTTCCTATCAACCGCGCATACAAAGATTGATGTCCGCGGCGGCATTTTAACTATGGAATTTGATGGGGAAGTGGTTAAATTTGATATGTATAAAGCTATGAAATATCCTGATTCGGTCGCAAGTTTAAATTTCATTGATATTATAGATCCGTTAGCTGATGATTTGATCGAAACTAATTTGTGTTATGAATTTTGTAGGGAATTCGCAGATCTCGACGATAAAAACAAAGGCGAAATCATTTCAAATCTTTCTTCCCTTTCTGATTTTCGATTAATTCCAATTCGAACTAAACATTTTCCATCAATTTTGCAGGAACCAAAGCCAAGGTTGGAATGGTTTGATTATATATTTTTAGGCGACAACCAAACTTTGCCAAACATCATCTTGAGTAAGTTGTCATCTTGGGAAGCAGGTAGAAGCTTAGTTGTTGTTTTGCGCACAAAAAGAAAGATGAAGGAAGACGTTAAAACGACGAGCGATGGACATTATCGATTATTTGAAGACCTTTATTTTGAAGAGCCAAAAATTTAGCAAAGGTCGTCGAGCTAAACGACGTTAAACAAAGCGCTAAATGAGAGGCAACCCATTGGTTTATTTTTCGTTAATTTTTACTTTTTTAATTTATGCTTCATTTTTTTTCTTTTTGCCTTAATAAATTTTGTTTTTCACTTTTTTTTATATTTAATTTATGTTTCTTTATTTTTCATTCTTTTTTTTTGCCTTAATAAAATTTTCTTTCCCTCTGCAGGATTATTTTCGCACACAGCAAGACAAACATCACACTCCAGTGAAGTGCACCGTTTCATTAAAGTTGGCGCACGATAGCAAAACCCCTTCCCACTTAATGGCGCATGGTAGCAAACCCATTTCCAACCATTTTCAAAACCCTTTGACCGGTTGCTTAGGAATAAAATAAAGTAAGAATTGTTTTCAATTCTTTTCTTTATTTGTCCCCATTTGAAACCTTTCCCCTTTTCTTTCTTTCCCGCAAACCACCAAACCCTAAAAAAACACAACCAAACACCTTTTTTTTTCACCCAGCCACGCCGACTTCACCATGCCCCACACCTCCTCCTCGTCGTGGTGGTCGACAACGGCAAGCTCCCAATGCTCGATCGAGAACCCCACGCCTATGGCTCCCACCGCTCCTCCGCCTCCTTCCCCGACCGTCAGCCACCGTTCGCGCCTCTCCAACAACGCCGCCGGACCAAGCATCAGTCGCCGTCCACCTCCCCAACGGTCACCATCACCATCGTTACAATCAATACCCACGGGGAGTACTCTTTCTCTGCCTTACACTTTTATGTTTTTCATTTGAATTGGGGCAATTCAATTAAGTGAGGGGGAGGGTAAATTACCACTTGTCTGCTTGTTTGATAATATGTTTTGATTTTGATTAAACCTTAAGATGAATTTTTTCTTGCCATTACTTGTTGTCCAGCATATTGTACTTGCTCTAGTACTTAGGAGTGATTGAATTGGAGCATTTTTGATAACCAAATGATATGGGTAATCTGCAGTTTGACATTTTTTTTAATTACTCTTGATAGTGTTAATTAAATTTCTCGCCTAGCTTAATCAAATTAGCCTAATTTTGTGAGAATTTGAGCCTTGAGCATGCATTCTTCATATTATGCTCGTTTCCTTGCTTGAGAGTGTCATCTTGAACTTAGGAATCTAGAACTTGTGGCTTGCTTACAATTCGAGACTACAATAAGAACGAGGTGCTTTAAAATGATTTAGGCATTAGGCTTTGAACCTTTTCTTTCCCTTTCGTTTTGATTTTCCCTTTCTCATCGCCTAGTGAGCCTTCGTTAGCCTTACACCCCATTTCCTTGGCTTAACCACTTTTTGATTGATCAATTGCTAGAAACTATATTACTAGGCAAATAAGGAGCTGCAATTCGAATAAAGGGCATGATTCTTCGAAATGAAAAAAGAAAAAAAAACAGAATAAAGTAAGCAATTGCTTCGGAAAAAAAAGAAAAGAAAAAAGAATAAAAAAAACAGTTTCGAAAAGAAGAAAAGAAAAAAAAAGAAAGAAAAAAATGTGTGTTTTGCTTGCCCATTTTTAGCTCCTTTTTAATGTCTTCACTGCTTATGTTTAAAATATCTTGCTTTGATCATTCTCTTTTTCTTTCCATCTTTCTACCTTTTTTCTCTAAACCCTCATTACACCTTGAATAAAAGACCTAATGATTTTTGCACCTTGATTCTAATAAAGTAGTGGAGAATTGAACTTGTTACAAGCTTATGGAAACCTTTGTTCATGCATGACTTTGAGTGCTCTTGAGTGTACCTTGGTGAGGATTAAGACTAGGTTAAGATTTGATTAGTGCTTGATAGGTAATTAGAAGAGATAAGGACTGATCTTTGCTCGCATCCATTTGGTTTGATAATGTTTTCTTTCATGATACTCCAATTGCGCTAGAACTCTTATGATTATGTTTGATGCATGTAATGGCTTGAGAAATGCATTCTTTGGTTTATGTTTTTTCGGACATACTTGAGGACAAGTATGAGACAAGTGAGGGGGAATTTGATGAGTGCTCAAATATGACATATTTCATTTGATATTTTTCTAGCTACTGGGACTTCTTGCTGCTTAATCCATGTTGTTTTCGTTATATTTTGTGCAGAGACCCAATTCTGGAAATAGCAGTGAAAATGAGGCATTTCTGCAGTTTTTATTATAATTCTGTCATGACTGGCATCATGGGCACGACACCGGGCACGACGCGTCTGACGTGGCAGTGACGTGACAATGACGTGGCGACTTCTAGAAGCTTCTGGAACGTTCTGAGAGATCTTATCAGCTTATCCGATTATATTCCTGCATTTAAATTTCAAAACATTTGAATTGTTTTATCTTTTGTTTATTATTTTGAATTATCTCATCATTTTATCTTTGTAAATCTAAGCCTATAAATACCACTCTTGGTAAAGGCTTAGATCATGCATCCATCAATCATTTTAGTTTTTACCTTTTGTAAACATTTTAGTTTTAATTCAAGTTCTTTTTCTTTATTTTCTTGTTTCATTTATTTTATGTTATTTAATTATTTTTTCAAAATCAAGTTAAGCATGATAATCAATATCATGCTTAGCTAAATTTCTTGAGCCAAGAGCTAGCTAAATCAATTCTAATCGTGAGAATTGAACATTGCCTAAATTCCTTCGGGAATACATTTTTATCTTTCGGTTTAGATAGTTTGGCAATCGGCCTTACTAAAGTTTTTAATCGTTTTTCGAATCAAAAAGAGCTCGTTGATCTGGAATCGTTTAAAACATAGTTGGGAGGAAGGATCGGCCTGTGGCAATTTCGACTTCCTGTGAACACTCTTAGCGGCGGTCCGCTAAGGAAAGATAAAATCAGAAGCGATTCTTTTTAAGACAATTTCTGAGTCAGGCTTTTCCTGCTTTCAAAACTAAACACTTTAACGGCGATAGACGTTTAAGAATCAACCTTCGAAGATAGTCTTGGGAGGATTGGTTACCCGAGAGAGAAGCAAGTTGCGACGGGTTGGGCCTCGCAGACTGTAACCGACATGATCCCCGGAGTAAAAATCTATTTCAATGATCAAAGGAATTGACAAGGCTAGCTCGAGGCTATTTCACATATTTGGTTTTCCTTATTTTTAATTTGTGCATTTTATTTCATTACTTCACTCAATATCAGATCACCCCCCCTTTTATTTCCTTGTCTTGCAGATATTCCTGGGAATCCAAATCCGACAAAATTCAAGTCAAGAAATTCGACTAATCTCCCTGTGAATCGACCCTCTTTCCTTATACTACTTAATTTCTTTATTTTATTAATTGTTGAAAGAGGTTAAATATTTATTTATTTTTGACCGGTTAAACGACGACTTGTCAAAATTGGCGCCGTTGCCGGGGAGATTTATTTTCGGCATTTCCTTTTTCTTTAGCCGGAATGGCTAAAGAATGGTTATTTTATTTACCTCCGAATTCTATTAATACATGGGCTGATCTTTCTCGTGTTTTCCTTGACAGGTATTTCCCTGCAGCAAAAGCGACTGAACTTAGGCGAAGCATTTTGAGCATCCAACAAATGCACGACGAATCCCTATATGATTATTGGGAAAGATTCAAGAAGTTGTGCGCAAGCTGTCCGCAACATGGCTTATCTGAGCAAACACTCCTTCAATACCTATACGAAGGAATGTTACCGATGGACAAAAAGATGGTAGATGCAGCAAGCGGTGGCGCGCTCGTTAACATGACTCCTACTGCGGCAAGGACATTAATTTCCACAATGGCTGCAAATTCGCAACAATTTGGTTCTGCAAGTGAACCCAGTCGTTGGGTTCAGACAGTAAGCACAATTACATTAGAAAATAAGATTGATAATTTGACTAATATTGTGCATTCACTTGTTTCAGGGAAAGTAGGAGCTGCCAAAGTTTGTGGAGTATGTACCATGTCCGATCATGTAACTGATCTATGTCCCTTACTCCAAGATACATCTAGTGCCCAGGTTAACGCCATATTTCCCGGACCTCCCCAAAGGCCCTATAACCCACATAGCAATACCTTCAATCCCGGTTGGAGAGATCACCCAAACTTGAGCTACGGTAATCAGAACCCAAATTACCAACCTAGGCAACAACCTCCCTACCAAAACCAAGCACCCCCAAAATCCTCGCTTGAGTCTATTGTTGAGAGATTGGCAGTTTCGCAGGAAAAATTCCAAACCCAAACACAATCCCATCTCCAGCAAATCGACAAACAAATAAGCCAACTAGCTCAAGCCGTTAACCGTCTAGAATCCCATGGGAAGTTACCATCACAAACTGAAACCAATCCAAGGGAAACGTTAGTGCGATAACTTTGCGTAGTGGAACAGTGATAACGCCTAAACCGCCAAAGCAAGATGAGCAAAAATCCGACGAGCAAGGCAGCTCTTCGAAGGACCAGAACGAAAAGTCTCCACCCATTGCAGGTAACTCTAAATCCAATATTTTTGTTTCTACTTACGAACCTGTTCCTCCTTTTCCAGGTAGATTGGCGAAACGAGATAAAAAGGAGGAAGAGAAGGAAATTTTGGATGTGTTTAAAAAAGTGGAAATCAACATCCCACTTTTGGATGTTATTCGGAAAGTCCCTAAATACGCAAAGTTCCTGAAGGACTTATGCACAAACCGAAGGCAACTATCCGGAAATGAAAAAGTTAACCTTGGTGAAAATATTTCGGCCATCTTTCAAAAGCCGTTGCCGCCAAAGTACAAGGACCAAGGTATGTTTGCGATTCCATGTAAGATTGGGAAAGTTGGGATTAAAAGGGCGATGTGCGATTTAGGCGCGTCTATCAACGTCATGCCGTTAAACGTCTACAACAAAATTTCGACTGAACCTTTGAAGGAAACGCGAGTGACGGTTCAACTAGCTGATCGTTCAGTTATCTACCCCGAGGGAGTACTAGAAAACGTGTTGGTACAGGTAAAAAATCTTATTTTCCCTGCTGATTTTTATATAATTGACATGGAAAATGATCGCAGTAACAACGGATCCGAAATCTTGCTTGGCCGACCTTTCCTATCAACCGCGCATACAAAGATTGATGTCCGCGGCGGCATTTTAACTATGGAATTTGATGGGGAAGTGGTTAAATTTGATATGTATAAAGCTATGAAATATCCTGATTCGGTCGCAAGTTTAAATTTCATTGATATTATAGATCCGTTAGCTGATGATTTGATCGAAACTAATTTGTGTTATGAATTTTGTAGGGAATTAGCAGATCTCGACGATAAAAACAAAGGCGAAATCATTTCAAATCTTTCTTCCCTTTCTGATTTTCGATTAATTCCAATTCGAACTAAACATTTTCCATCAATTTTGCAGGAACCAAAGCCAAGGTTGGAATGGTTTGATTATATATTTTTAGGCGACAACCAAACTTTGCCAAACATCATCTTGAGTAAGTTGTCATCTTGGGAAGCAGGTAGAAGCTTAGTTGTTGTTTTGCGCACAAAAAGAAAGATGAAGGAAGACGTTAAAACGACGAGCGATGGACATTATCGATTATTTGAAGACCTTTATTTTGAAGAGCCAAAAATTTAGCAAAGGTCGTCGAGCTAAACGACGTTAAACAAAGCGCTAAATGGGAGGCAACCCATTGGTTTATTTTTCGTTAATTTTTACTTTTTTAATTTATGCTTCATTTTTTTTCTTTTTGCCTTAATAAATTTTGTTTTTCACTTTTTTTATATTTAATTTATGTTTCTTTATTTTTCATTCTTTTTTTTTGCCTTAATAAAATTTTCTTTCCCTCTGCAGGATTATTTTCGCACACAGCAAGACAAACATCACACTCCAGTGAAGTGCACCGTTTCATTAAAGTTGGCGCACGATAGCAAAACCCCTTCCCACTTAATGGCGCATGGTAGCAAACCCATTTCCAACCATTTTCAAAACCCTTTGACCGGTTGCTTAGGAATAAAATAAAGTAAGAATTGTTTTCAATTCTTTTCTTTATTTGTCCCCATTTGAAACCTTTCCCCTTTTCTTTCTTTCCCGCAAACCACCAAACCCTAAAAAAACACAACCAAACACCTTTTTTTTTTCACCCAGCCACGCCGAC
The DNA here is from genome assembly GCA_030270665.1 of Hibiscus trionum. NCBI lineage: Eukaryota > Viridiplantae > Streptophyta > Magnoliopsida > Malvales > Malvaceae > Hibiscus > Hibiscus trionum. The sequence goes on along the minus strand of BSYR01000006.1, from coordinate 22,892,604 downwards.
TTCACCATGCCCCACACCTCCTCCTCGTCGTGGTGGTCGACAACGGCAAGCTCCCAATGCTCGATCGAGAACCCCACGCCTATGGCTCCCACCGCTCCTCCGCCTCCTTCCCCGACCGTCAGCCACCGTTCGCGCCTCTCCAACAACGCCGCCGGACCAAGCATCAGTCGCCGTCCACCTCCCCAACGGTCACCATCACCATCGTTACAATCAATACCCACGGGGAGTACTCTTTCTCTGCCTTACACTTTTATGTTTTTCATTTGAATTGGGGCAATTCAATTAAGTGAGGGGGAGGGTAAATTACCACTTGTCTGCTTGTTTGATAATATGTTTTGATTTTGATTAAACCTTAAGATGAATTTTTTCTTGCCATTACTTGTTGTCCAGCATATTGTACTTGCTCTAGTACTTAGGAGTGATTGAATTGGAGCATTTTTGATAACCAAATGATATGGGTAATCTGCAGTTTGACATTTTTTTTAATTACTCTTGATAGTGTTAATTAAATTTCTCGCCTAGCTTAATCAAATTAGCCTAATTTTGTGAGAATTTGAGCCTTGAGCATGCATTCTTCATATTATGCTCGTTTCCTTGCTTGAGAGTGTCATCTTGAACTTAGGAATCTAGAACTTGTGGCTTGCTTACAATTCGAGACTACAATAAGAACGAGGTGCTTTAAAATGATTTAGGCATTAGGCTTTGAACCTTTTCTTTCCCTTTCGTTTTGATTTTCCCTTTCTCATCGCCTAGTGAGCCTTCGTTAGCCTTACACCCCATTTCCTTGGCTTAACCACTTTTTGATTGATCAAATGCTAGAAACTATATTACTAGGCAAATAAGGAGCTGCAATTCGAATAAAGGGCATGATTCTTCGAAATGAAAAAAGAAAAAAAAAACAGAATAAAGTAAGCAATTGCTTCGGAAAAAAAAGAAAAGAAAAAAGAATAAAAAAAAAACAGTTTCGAAAAGAAGAAAAGAAAAAAAAAGAAAGAAAAAAATGTGTGTTTTGCTTGCCCATTTTTAGCTCCTTTTTAATGTCTTCACTGCTTATGTTTAAAATATCTTGCTTTGATCATTCTCTTTTTCTTTCCATCTTTCTACCTTTTTTCTCTAAACCCTCATTACACCTTGAATAAAAGACCTAATGATTTTTGCACCTTGATTCTAATAAAGTAGTGGAGAATTGAACTTGTTACAAGCTTATGGAAACCTTTGTTCATGCATGACTTTGAGTGCTCTTGAGTGTACCTTGGTGAGGATTAAGACTAGGTTAAGATTTGATTAGTGCTTGATAGGTAATTGGATGAGATAAGGACTGATCTTTGCTCGCATCCATTTGGTTTGATAATGTTTTCTTTCATGATACTCCAATTGCGCTAGAACTCTTATGATTATGTTTGATGCATGTAATGGCTTGAGAAATGCATTCTTTGGTTTATGTTTTTTCGGACATACTTGAGGACAAGTATGAGACGAGGGGGAATTTGATGAGTGCTCAAATATGACATATTTCATTTGATATTTTTCTAGCTACTGGGACTTCTTGCTGCTTAATCCATGTTGTTTTCGTTATATTTTGTGCAGTGACCCAATTCTGGAAATAGCAGTGAAAATGAGGCATTTCTGCAGTTTTTATTATAATTCTGTCATGACTGGCATCATGGGCACGACACCGGGCACGACGCGTCTGACGTGGCAGTGACGTGACAATGACGTGGCGACTTCTAGAAGCTTCTGGAACGTTCTGAGAGATCTTATCAGCTTATCCGATTATATTCCTGCATTTAAATTTCAAAACATTTGAATTGTTTTATCTTTTGTTTATTATTTTGAATTATCTCATCATTTTATCTTTGTAAATCTAAGCCTATAAATACCACTCTTGGTAAAGGCTTAGATCATGCATCCATCAATCATTTTAGTTTTTACCTTTTGTAAACATTTTAGTTTTAATTCAAGTTCTTTTTCTTTATTTTCTTGTTTCATTTATTTTATGTTATTTAATTATTTTTTCAAAATCAAGTTAAGCATGATAATCAATATCATGCTTAGCTAAATTTCTTGAGCCAAGAGCTAGCTAAATCAATTCTAATCGTGAGAATTGAACATTGCCTAAATTCCTTCGGGAATACATTTTTATCTTTTGGTTTAGATAGTTTGGCAATCGGCCTTACTAAAGTTTTTAATCGTTTTTCGAATCAAAAAGAGCTCGTTGATCTGGAATCGTTTAAAACATAGTTGGGAGGAAGGATCGGCCTGTGGCAATTTCGACTTCCTGTGAACACTCTTAGCGGCGGTCCGCTAAGGAAAGATAAAATCAGAAGCGATTCTTTTTAAGACAATTTCTGAGTCGGGCTTTTCCTGCTTTCAAAACTAAACACTTTAACGGCGATAGACGTGGCTAATTTGTTTAAGAATCAACCTTCGAAGATAGTCTTGGGAGGATTGGTTACCCGAGAGAGAAGCAAGTTGCGACGGGTTGGGCCTCGCAGACTGTAACCGACATGATCCCCGGAGTAAAAATCTATTTCAATGATCGAAGGAATTGACAAGGCTAGCTCGAGGCTATTTCACATATTTGGTTTTCCTTATTTTTAATTTGTGCATTTTATTTCATTACTTCACTCAATATCAGATCACCCCCCCCTTTTATTTCCTTGTCTTGCAGATATTCTTGGGAATCCAAATCCGACAAAATTCAAGTCAAGAAATTCGACTAATCTCCCTGTGAATCGACCCTCTTTCCTTATACTACTTAATTTCTTTATTTTATTAATTGTTGAAAGAGGTTAAATATTTATTTATTTTTGACCGGTTAAACGACGACTTGTCAAACCCTATTATATTTTAAAAAGTTTAGAAGATGGAGATGAGAAACAATCACAGCAAACACACCCAAGTCTTGACCGAGAGCACAACCTCAAAAAATTAAAATTCCCATAAAGCTCCATAACAATAGAAACAAAATCCTCATAAATCAACCCCTCAACAAATCCATACACCAGATTTTCGAGGGACTAATCATGTGAAACAAATTCACACAAGAACTCCTAGGATTATAGTCTATATATGTTATTTGGACTCATCAATTTCAGATATCAAAGTTTGACACATATTTGAGCTGGAGTGTAGGAGTATGGTCCTCCAAATATATGAAAAAAACTTGCAAAAAAATTGATCATATTCAATTTGGACAGATATCCGTATCTGACACCCCGAGTCTCGATAACATAGTAATGGCTATAGAGTTATCACAACAAGTGTAAATGGTGTGACTATAAACACATCCATATTTCTCCCAACACATTTGCACAAATTGGATAAGAAAGTAACTCTCTCAAAGAGAGATTTCAGCTGAGAGAGAGTTATACTTGTATTGACTTAGAACAGAATATATATTTACAATTGAGAAAACAGAAGATCAGAAACCAAGTCTAACTAGTCCCAAAGGTACAAGATGTAATGATAATACTGTCAATAATTTTGCTGCGCCAAAGAAGGTTTTTTGATAAGAAAAGGAAGGAGGCCTCGTTAAAAACCCCTTCATACTCGGTAGGTTACATAGGCAACCCAACGAGCATTGGAAGAGTAAAAGAGTGCCTCAAAGTTTTATTTCTCACAGGGAATTTTAACAAGCTTGTATGTCCCAGTACACAACTACAACACCTCAAAGCATACAACGTACCTTTGTTTATACTACTCCCTACATTACAGTACCCATTTTAGTAACAAAGCATCCTAGTTACAAAGTTACCCAATTCCTTGTTTAGCCAAGCTATCAGCTTCCCAGTTGCCCCCTCTTTTTATATGTCTAAATATTACATTCATGTCTAGCACCCTCTTCTTAATTTCCTTAACTAATTGGGCGTAGATACTTGGGCAAACTTCAGTGTTCCCAATCCAACTCAAAGCCACAGCCAAATCACTTTCCAGGATCAATCGACCTTTGTTACCCCAGGTAGATTTAAAGAATAGATCCAACCCTTCTCGAATGGCAATTAATTCTGCCAGAATTGGTGGACCAGGACCAGCAGCCTTCGAGAAAGTTCCCAGCTTCTTACTCTCATCGTTCCTTAAGATGCCACCAACGCCGCTGCACTTCCAATCACTGCTCACTGCTCCATCAACATTAACCTTAAAGAAACCCGGAGGTGGGGGAGTCCACATAGTCGTGGATATCTTTGGTGTTTTCACCCAATTAGTTGAGTCAGCAAGTGTTGGATCACCCATTAAACAGTCCAACTGAGTTGACAGATTTGGATTTTTGGACACAAACCAAGCTGCTAACCTGTATTTTGCTAAGAAGAGCAAAAGCCTCTGATCTAAGCTAACTTCCTCGAACACCAATTTATTCCTACACTTCCATAATGACCAGATTACTGCAAACGGAATTAGACTCCAGATTTCTGATTCTGGGAGTAGAGAAACCCAACTTATGATGAAATCCGCAGGGTTCTTCGGTAGAACAGTGGACAGGTTCCATAATCTCAAAAGTGTCGCCCATAATTTCCAAGCCACGTTGCACGAGAAGAGCAAATGCGAAACTGTTTCCGGCTCCAAGTTGTAGAGGGGACAAACACCACCCCCAAAGAAGTTGTTTCTTCCTCTTTTTATTTTCAGTTAAAACTAGTTGGAAATGAGGCACAAACACCACCCCCACTCCCATTTTTCCTCTTAATCAAACGGTCTATTCTTGAAATCTTTACATTAACTGTAAAAGTGGGAAAATTCTAATTTCCCAAATCGAAGAGTTATAGGTAAGGTTATGTATTAGTAGTGGAATAAGACTAAAAAGCTAATATCAGTTTCACATAAGTAGGCACTCATCAATACAATACTAGGTAGAAAGATTCCAGTCATGATTTGATTTCAAGAGTAATTTGTCTTTTATGATTGATTTCCATGCACTAGTGTATTTGGACCTTACCATAACACTTGGGATAATTTCTCACACATTCATTTTCTATGCCCAAAATGTTCAAATTGCCTAATATCAGTTCCCTCTTTGTATATATCTCTCATTGTCAAGAAATGAACTTGTGGCCTCAACTCAGAGAGGCATACGGCAAACTGAGATAGAAAATGCAGTTAATACACTTATGAAACTAGAAAATGATGCACACTTTAGACTACATTACCTGGATATTTAGTTAGCATCTAAACCATATGCAATTTGAATTAAGAATGAACCAACCAAATCTATACCATTATCTAAGTGTCTAACGCGTAAGTACATAACGATTCTACTATTAGTTACCATGCCGCTCTTATACACTTAATAGTCTATTAAAAGTATATAATAGGAAATTTAAGTTATTAAACATGATTTATACAACTATCCAGTTTCCTTAAGCTTACCTATTTGATATCCCTTATTCACAACATAAGTTCGTTCGATAATAAATGTAAATTGAACATATTCTCATTCAAAAAGGTTTCTAGTTTGATGGTCTTCATTCCACTATTATTTATCCAGTTAGAATCAACCAAAAATTGAATGGTCAACAATTCATATGTCTAGACATCAACAGTTAAGAAATTATTTCCAATCTTCCCCAATTTCTGCTGACTTCTTTCATTCTATATCTAGTTTTCTTTCCCAAATTTCATCGTTCAAAATTTTGAGGTACCTTAATTTTCTATATTCAAATCAAAATAACAGACTAAAATTTTGTTAAGACCCAAGAAAGCAAAATTTGAATGAAGTGCCAAAAAATAAATGCAAAGAACAAATAAACTACACTAACATGATTCATGAATGTGAAAAGGAACCCAAAACGTCAAATTAAGTGAATGTTAAAGAGACATAAGCAGTTGAATGAACCCCAAACCTCATTTTGACTATGATCTCCAATGTGCATCAAAGCAATGAGAGAAATCCTCAGCAACAGAAACACCCAGGGAAATGAATCTTGATATCAAAAATATACCACACCAAAGACCAACTTTTCAGACCAATTCACAAAACCAAAACTTCTTTGGCACGACATCTCAGACAAATCCTCTTTGAACTGTCTGATTCATGAGGATCTGCAGAAGAACCACCATCAGTAGAACTATTGAGGGAAGCATTACTTCCTCCGGCAAACATTGAACTTGACGTGTCATCCTTAACAAACATTCTTGGCGATGCTTTATCAGCTTTTCACTTAAATTTGTCATTTCAGCATGCAGTATAAGGTACACAGCTCACTGACCTTGAAGAGTTCTTGTCAGCTTTTGGTATAAGAATCCTGCGGAGCATTTCCACCTTGTGCCGTACATGTCCGATTCTTCTCCGGCTGCTCTTGACAGACAATAATGTCAATGAGAAAGTACTAGAACAACAATTAAAAGAAGTGTTTTGAAGATGGACTCATAAAGTTTGGAGGACTAAAATATGTTAGTTCTAAGACTTTGATAATTAATTAGACTAATCTGTCGGAGTTATCCGATTCTCGTTCTCGGATTGGTCACCTCTACTTCTTTCCATATATTATCTTGACATAGATGTAAAAAAATAAACTCTTCAAATTTCCTTTTACGACTTACTAGTAAATGCCAATGTTTGAAGGTCCTAAACTAGCATGATAAAACAAAATCACGCTTTTTGTGCTTGGATGCAAATGGCTGTTAAATTCGATTATAAACTTACCATAGTCACAAAAAAATGAAATAAGCAGACCACATTTATCTACTGAAAAATATAATGCCACTAAATAATTCAAAGACTTGCAAGATACCTGCAATTACTGCATAAAAGAAACCTTTTCATCAGGACAAGAGTTCATTAAACTTCGACATAAAGTTGGCCAAGTAACTCAACCTAACCTAGGGCCACAGACTTTGCAGAGCACCGTCCACATTGTTCGGCAACCCATTCGCCAAGAACGTTTGGCTGAGGATGCCGCTTCAATGCCGCTTCATCCTGTTGACATTGAAGCGGCATACTCAGCCAAACGTTCCTGGCGAACTTTTTTCAGCTTCTCAATGAACTCCGTCGTCTCTGCATAAAGTGTCAGCAACTCTTCCCGGTTGAGTTCATCAAGTGTTCTATCCCCCAACTTCATCCGTTTAAGTTGCTTCCTTTGAAGTTTTGCAGCCTTTAGTTTTTTGCATGCATCACAGAACACTTCAAAAAGCTTCTTGATATTGACCAAAATTTTAGTTTCCTCGCATCTGGTTTCATATACAACATGCTTCCTAAGGTTGTCGTGGCTATCTATATTAGTGTCAACACTGGAATGGTTAGAGCGAATAACCTTGCTACCGGGAGAGAAATTGATTACGGCAGCCTCGAAAGCACATAAGATACACAATTCAGTGGTCTTCTTCAAGAAGTCGGATTGGCGTTTGGTATAAGCATCTTGTTGAGAATTTTCTCCTTGTATCGTAGACTACAGGTTTCTTCTCAGCAGGATGCCTATACCAAACGTCGATTCGACTTCTTGAAGAAGGCAACTGAGCTGTGTACCTTATGTGCTTTTGAGGCTGCCGTAATCAATTTCTCTCCCGGTAGAGAGGTTATTCGCTCTAACCACCCTAGTGTTGACACTAATATAGATAGGCACGACAACCTTAGAAAGCAAGTTGTATATGAAGTCAGTCGCGAAAAAGTTAAAATTTTGATCAATATCAAATAGCATTTTGAAGAGTTTCAAATCTTGGGATAACTATTAACACGCTTTTTCTGGTCAAAATGTTCAGCTAGCCCAATATCTTATCTTAAGCATTTATATCCCTCTCATTGTCAAGAAATAAACTTGTACCATGATTTCATAGATGCACTGAAATAGAAAATAATACTAATTAATATGGTGCACATTTTAGACATCATTAAGTGTATATTTAGCTAGCATCTAACAGTATTTGGTTTGAATTATTAATGAACCAGCCAAATCCATATACGGATCTAAAACGTAACTATGTAACAGTTATAACGGTTATACATTTGGTTACTATGCTTCTCTTATAAATTTAACTGTTTATTCAAAGTATATAATAAGAGAACTTACGTTGCCGAACAAACGTAATGAAGCCATAAAAATAATCCATATCTAACATCTCAAAGAAATGGTGACAATAAGAAATTACTTCTAATTTCCCCCCAGATTTTGATGACTTCTTTTATTCCATACTTAGCTCGGTCATGATTTTGTTTTCTACATTCAAAACAAACATTGGACTTAATAAAAATTAAGAGCCAAGAAAGAAAATTTTGAATCAAGATCTAGAAAGACCAACGTTGTTGGAACAAGTAACATAAAATTAAGTGAATATTAGCATTTGAAAGAATCCGAAACCTGTTTTGATTGTAATTTCGAATCCTCAGCATAACAGCCCAGGAAATGAACTGCCACAAATATCACACCAAAAACCAACTTTTCAGACCGGGACCTCGTGCGTGCTTACAAAGATTTTGTTTACACTATGTAAGCTTGTATAAAAACCCTGGGAAATTATGTTTAAATAAAGACCATAGAGAGAAAAAAAAGGAAATAATTGTTTTTCATTTTTTAACCAAAATAAGATTTAGGATAATATACACCACAATTCACTCAGTTGTGTTTTTATGGAAATAAATCGTTTTTCTAAAAGTTATAATTTAGTCTTGTAATTAAATTTTGATACAAATATATCCTCCTAAGAACAAATGATAATTTGATAAATTTAGTCACCAATATATATATATATATATATATATATTAATTTGATCTTAATTCAATAATTATTTGATAAATTTAATTTTGTCATATTTAAAAATTTCTACAATGTATCCTCCTAAGAACTCTAAGACTACTTGGCACATTCGTTGTCATTGTTAAAAAATTCGATAATTAAAAGACTAATGAAATAGACTCATTCTGACTTTAACATTATCTACAAATAGACACGATCACTTCACTAATAAGATTTTTTTAAAGAATGTCAATTTCAAAGAGGAACAAGATGCAAGGAAGCCTCACATTCTTATCTTCAGTCCACTCATGTAGATAGATAAACAGCTTGAATTTTTTTTCCTGTCAGACAAATTCAGATAGGTTAAAAAGGGAGTTCCAATCCCTCAAATATATACAGACAATAACAGTTTATCAGTCTCCCCACTGTTTTCATGTAATTCAAAGTATTCCAAATATATGCAAACAATTATGTCTAGACTCTCCTGAAAACATAGCACACATGAATTCAAAATGGATCACAAGGCCATCTAAACATGAATTGAATTAGACAAACAAAGTGAAAGAAAAAGAAAACATGGTAGACATGGGGAAAAAACTTTATTATTTTATTATTATTGATTTTCAATTTATTATGTTTCTAGTTCTCAGTCCAACAGACAAACAGAGAGACAATGACTACTAGATATGTTCACAAACTGAACTATAACTTTGCCACAACATCCCAAACAAACCCTTCTCTAAAGTTAAACTGACTGATTGGGGGAAATTCAATGTTCATAAGGACCAACAGAAGAACTACCATCGGAAGAACCATTCGGGGAAGAATTACTTCCTCCTGTTGACATTGAAGTTGAAGCGGCATCCTTAGCCAAACGTTCCTGGCGAGCCTTTTTCAGCTTCTCAATGAACTCCGTCGTCTCTGCATCAAGTGTCAGCAACTCCTCCAGGTTGAGTTCATCAATTGGTCTATCCACCAACCATTCGCCCTTGCTTTCATTCTCCAACTTCATCTGTTCAAGTTGCTTACCTCGAAGTTTTGCAGCTTTCAGTTTTTTACATACCTCAAATGAGTTTTTTTTTTGATCGACAACCATATGTTTTTATTCACGAAATAAAGAAAACATATAGTTTGACGGTAGCACACGCCTCATTAAAAACCTCCCTAAACCTATTGGAGGAAAAGAGTACGATGCGATCCGTCGAGTACAAAAAGAAATTCAAGAAACAAACACCCATTCATTACTTAGCAATTTTCAAAAGCATGCTCCCAAGCAATCCCACACCACGTCAATCTTCTAAGTAATCAAAATCTTCTCCCACCTCAATATCGTTTACAAGCATGCCACGAAGAGAGACAACCGGTCCACTCCCTCCTTGGCCAAGACATCGGCGAAACCATTCGCCTCTCTAGGCACATAACAAAATTGCAATTCATAGATTGCTTGTTGCGCTTGATCAATTGCCATGAACACTTCCCACAAACGCCATGGTCTCTTTGCCGACCGTGTAACCCAACTCAAAGCCACTTGTGAATCAGATTCGATTAACACACACTGATTGCGCCAACTGCCCTCCACCACCAAACTTAATGCGAACGCGATCGACCGAATTTCAGCTTCGTTGGAGTCCATCACCCCTAACGGTCCCGAAAACAGCCCCAATATACGACTCTCCCCGTCCCTCATCACTCCTCCAAATCCTGCTGGCCCCGGCTTACCTCTCGCCGCACCATCGACGTTAAATTTCAAAACGCCCGTGACCGGTGGCTGCCAAAACACCCCCCTCCTCTCCTTTTTGCCCGCCGCACTAAGCGCCTGTGAAGATGGGCATGTCCACCAAGCAGCCTCGGTCATTAACTCCCCTTCTACGCCCACCTTAATCCAATAATATGATCTTAATTTTATCAAAAAACAGATTTCGTCACTCGTCAATTTTTTACCGCGAAATATTCGCTCATTCCTAGCCAACCAAAGTGACCACAACAGAGCACTAAAACATGCCTCCCATAAACGTTTCATACTACCTTTGAACGGACAATGCAAATGTGCCACAAAAAAATCAGTGAAACTAACCGGGAAAGGTGTCGATATGTTCCACCAATTGCGCAGCCACTCTCAAAAATGCAACACATTTGGGCATTCATAAAATAAATGTGCAATCGATTCTTCCGATGAGTCGCACCACGAACAACTACTGTGTTCAGCACTTAATACCAACCCGCGATGTCTCAGAAAATCCGCTGTAGGTAACCTCCTTAGCCATACGAACCAAAGGAACGCCTGCACCTTTGGTGGCACCAATATATTCCAAGCGAAACAATCACCCAAATCGTCATCACCAAATTTATCCAACAGCAATAAATTGGATAGTGTCCTCACCGAGAAGCTGCCATGTATATCCGCTCGCCAAATTAACATATCTTGTCTATCCTCCCATAATGGCACGCCTCGCACCAAGTCCTGTAAACTATTCAGCCGCTCCAGCTCAAACCCACGTAATTGTCGTCTAAAAAATGTTGCCCACTGCCCATGTTCCAAAGTCTCCCCTACGGCATAGTCTTGAATCCACGCCAACTTGTTAATCAACAACATAAATAAGCGCGGATACATGTCTTTTAGGGGCTGTTGCGAAATCCAAGGATCAAACCAAAATAGTACCATCTTCCCATTCCCAATTTTCCATCGGCAACCTTCCATACCCATATGGTGTTCAATACTAATGTCACAAGCGTTCAGCACAATCTGTTTCCACACCCCCAACATTGCCGACAAATTTTCCGTATTGAATCGCCACCATTGAGTGTGTGCCCCATACTTGGCTGTAATCAATCTTCGCCACAGAGATTCCCGATCTTGTGCATAACGCCACATCCACTTGGACAGCAAAGCTTTGTTCTTAACCCTCAAATCCGCCACCCCCAAACCTCCCAAATGTCTAGGCCGACATACAACATCCCATCCTACCCTGCTCATTTTCCGCTCGAGACCAACACCACCCCATAAAAATGCACGTCTGATTTTATCTAGCTGTGCAATAATTCCCTTTGGTACTGTAAACAATCCCATATAAAAAATAGGCAATGCTGAAAGAACGGAATTCACCAAAGTGACACGTGCTGCAAATGATAGTGACGTACGTTTCCATCCGGCTAACTTGCGCCGGAAGTTTGCAATGATAGGCTCCCACACCGATAGATTTCTCGGATTGGCTCCTAGCGGAAATCCAAGATAAGTAAAAGGCAGCCCCCCCTGTTTGCATCCCAACAACTCGGCCACCACATCTCCTAATCCGTCCTCCACATCAATTGCATACAACGAGCTCTTTGCAAAATTTATACGCAAGCCCGAGCACACCTGGAAACAATGTAATATTCTCTTTATATTTCGTGCCACTTCCACCGATGCCTCAAAAAATAAGATGGTGTCGTCTGCGAATTGTAAGTGAGTTAGGGATATCCCCGGCACTACCTCCACACCACGCACCAATCCAACCGACTCGGCATTAACCAACATCAAGTGTAAGGCTTCAGCCACAATGACAAATAGAAGAGGTGAGAGTGGGCAGCCTTGGCGTAATCCACGCCCCATCCGAAATTCTTTTGTTGCGCTGCCATTCACCAATACCGATAAACGAGGTGAGCTGATGCATTCCGTTACCCATTCCCTCCACCTACTACAAAATCCCATGCACTCCAAAACTGAATCAAGAAAAATCCAGCTTACACAATCGTAAGCTTTGGCGAAATCTAGCTTCAGAAGAAATCCCCCACAACCACTCTTACGTAGCGAATGTATTACTTCAGTAGCTAAAAGAACTCCATCTACCAATTGTCGTCCTTTTATAAATGCAGATTGTGAGTCACTGATCAAAACTCCTAGCACACTTTGTAGCCTATTAGCTAGGCATTTAGCCAAAATTTTATACATCGAGTTCACAAGGCATATCGGGCGATACTCACCTAGACTTTGAGGCGATTCCACTTTCGGCAACAACACAATGAAAGCGCAATTGGCCCCCTTCGGTAATTTCCCTGTTGCGTGAAACTGCCCAAAGAAATTCAACACATCAAATTGTACCACCTCCCATCCTTTTTTATAAAAATCGAGCGTGAAACCATCCGGACCCGGCGCTTTTGAACCATCGCACTCCCATAATATATTTTTAATCTCATCCACCGCGAAAGGCTGCACCAAACTCTTCTTATCCATGTCGTTAATTCTACGAAAAGCACCCTCAAAATGCCACTCGCCCGCCCACTTGTCACTAGCAAAATGTTTAGAGAATGTCTTCACCACAAAATTTCGCACTGCCGAAGGCTCAACAGTCCACACACCCTCGATTCTCAGCCCCGGTATGTAATTCCGAGCTGTTCTTAACTTTGCCGTTCTATGGAAATACGCCGTATTACGATCGCCCAAGCGTAACCATGTTGCTCTTGATTTTTGTCGCCACATTGATTCTTTCATTCGCATTGCACGCCACAACGCACACATCCACCTACGCCTTGCATCCTCTATCTCGTCATTTGCATTCCCCTCAACCACGGCCTCATCCGCTTTCTCCAACTGTTGTTGCACATCCGCAATCAATTTATTTACATCACCGAAATAATCTTTATTCCAGCCTTTCAAAAACTGCTTCAAATGTCTCAATTTGACAACGATATTTTCATTTCCCACTCCCATCTTTGTTAAACGACACCATTCCTCCAAAATTTGTCTAACATTTGAACGCCCATCCATCCAACAATTAAAAAATCGAAATGGGCGTGGCCCCCAATCATTGTCATCGCATTTCAATAGTATTGGAGTATGGTCCGACACCCCCCTTTTCAACGCCATTTGCTGTATAGATTTAAAGGCATCCAGCCAACTAGAAGAAACTAAAAACCGATCAATTCTACTGCACCGATTACCATATCCAAACCAAGTATATCGTTTACCTATCAACGGTAAATCGATCAAATCCGCGTCATGTACGAACTCCCCAAATACTTTCATTTCCTCATATCTATCCGAAACCCCGATACGATCAGACTCATATAATATAGCATTAAAATCCCCCAGTATGCAATATGGCCCCTCATACCCCTTTAATTGCGACAATACAGAATCCCATACAGATTTTTGTCTCGCTACGTCCGTAAGAGCATAAATCCCTAACATACAACACTCCATATCTTCTTGTTTCCAACGGCCTCTAAGCAGTATAAAATTCGGATAAATAACAGAATGAATCAAATTAAATTTGGTACCTTCCCAAATAATCAAGATGCCCCCGGATGCTCCCAACGAAGGTGAGACAGCCATCTCAAAGTTATCCGAAAACCACAACGAAGCCACCCACATCGACGGCACCTCCTCTAACTTCGTTTCTTGCAAAACTACCATGTCCACCTGATTTTTCTTTATGATTTCCCCAACACCTCGACGCTTCGCGCCACCTCCCAAACCCCGTACATTCCACGATAATATGCGCATTAGTCACAAACCACGATTTTCCCCGGCTATCACCCGAGAAATATCCTTGATGATATCAGCTTCTCTCCCACTCGATTTCACCCCTATTAATGACCCCAATTTTACTGTTGCCACTGCCTCGCTTGCGATATCCTGAGAACGTTGTGAGCCACTCTCTTGCCCGTCCACCCCTCATGTTTTGTAAATATACCGTGATCGCTTTTCACCCAAACTATGCCGTTTCTTCCCTTTCAATTCACGGCCAGCCACATCAGAATACTCGAGCGTATTTATTTTTCTAATTTTGCAGAATGCCTGGCCAATTCTTATAATTTCCGTTGCACCTAGGCCAGCTTTGGCATCGATCGAATGAATAGTTGGAGGAGAAATCACCTCCTGTGAATTAAGATTATCCCAATTACCTGACCCCACCTCCTCCTCTTGTTTCGAATTTGCTATCCCAGCAATGGATAGACTTTCAATTTGTTGAAATTCCTCCCCCACTGTTAGATTCCTACCATTACACTCCTTCCCTTCTATTGGATCTCCAGCATTCAAAGAATCTGCCTCGCCACCAACCGATGGACTTGACCCCGCCGGAGTAGGCTGTTTCAACGATGGCCGGACCTCATCTTGCACCCTTCCGTTTACCTCATCGGATTGTACCCTCAACCTATTCGAAATATCCTGCCCTTGCGGCTCCAACCAAGATTCGTTCATAACCCAGACCACACGCTCATTCCCTTGTGGATTTGTTGATTTTTGCTTCGTTTCATTCAATCCATTGGTGTCTATATTTACATGTTCCAATTGCTCTTCACTGTCCGTGTCCGACCCTTGTTCTAAACTTTCCTCCGTGGATCGCCTCTCACAACAATCACACTCCACCTCCGGGCCCTTTCCATCCATCTCTAATACCCGTACCCAATATCCAATCTTGTCTACCATTACACGAATACGTTCCTCAATCCGGTTAAGAGTTGTAGTCTCTACCATAATTCGACCACTATCAAATGCCGTAGGCGTTTCCGTATCATCGTCTAAACAAATCAGAGAACCCCACAAACTGGCTATGTTTGTGAACGTTTGTTTATGCCAAAGGTGTATCGGTAGCCCTACGATCGACAGCCAAGCACGCCTCGATTCGACTTTTATTGACGGCGACCAAACCTCTATCCGATTAAAGCATTCCTTTACCCTGTCCATCTGTAAAATTCTGTCACGGACATTTGCGGATGTGCACATCAACAGCACCATTTGACCAGATAATCGCATGATGGAAAAACCCTCCTGTTTTGATATTTCCAAGCGCTCAGCAAGGGTTTTAATGCTACATGGCGGCCAGCACCATCCCACCGCACACCACTGGAGCAAAGCCCGTTTGTCATCATCGACAATTCCATTTACTTCCCTATATTTTGCTTGTCCCACATCCCCACTCGTCGCCGTCGATGAACGTACATGAGTCCTACTCATCATCGGTTCTGCCCTTGATCCTCCACTCGCCCCGCCCTCACTTTTTCCTTGAGACATCGTCGTGCGACCCCTGATCGCCAACGAGACTTTCATTTGAGCACCGTGGATCCATTTTCCATCCAATCTCTCTATCGCCCGATCAGCATCAATTTTCGATGCCATACGCACGAATCCAAATCTATATCCGTCTCGTGCCAATCGATTAGGGATGAACGCATCTCGAACAACGTCGTGTCTATCGAATACTTGCCACAAGCCCTTCCAATGTATTGTCTTCGACAAACCCCCTACAAACAGCGTCCATACCCGATATTTAGTCTGCTCCCTCTTACCTTCATTGCCGTTTGATTTGGTGGCTTGTTCCCTAGCAAGACGTTCCCATAGCGCTGTCTTGTCCTTGGTTTCAAAACCCATTTTTTGTTTACAGAACCAATTCAAGAACGTGAATAACTCTTACCCATCATCATTGTTTTATACCTCAAATGAGTCTATTTCATTAGTCTTTTAATTATCGAATTTTTGAACAATGACATACCTCGAAGTTTTTTTGCATCTAGTTTTCTTTTTCAAATTTCATTGTTCAAAATTTTGAGGTACCTTTGTTTTCTACATTCAAATCATATAACAGACTAAAATTTTGTTAAGACCCATGAAAGCAAAATTTGAATGAAGTTCCAAAAATAAATGCAAAGAAAGGATAAACTACACTAACATGATTCATGAATGTGAAAAGGAATCCAAAACGTCAAATTAAGTGAATGTTAACGAGACGTAAGCAGTTGAAAGAACCTTAAACCTCATTTTGACTATGATCTCCAATGTGCATCAAAGAAATGAGAGAAATCCTCAGCAGCAGAAACACCCAAGGAAATGAATCTTGATATCAGAAATATACCACACCAAAGACCAACTTTTCAGACCAATTCACAAAACCAAAGCAGCTTTGGCACGACATCTCAGACAAACCCTCTTTGAAATAACTGATTCGGGGTAAATCAATGTTCATGAGGATCAGCAGAAGAACCACCTTCAGTAGAACTATTGAGGAGAACATTACTTCCTCCAACAGACATTGAACTTGATGTGACATCCTTAACCAAACGTTCTTGGTGATGCTTTATCAGCTTTTCGCTTAACTCTGCCATTTCAGCATGCAGTGTGAACAACTCATCAAGGTTGAGTTTATCAATTGGTCTACCCACCAACCTTTGGCCCTTGCTTTGACTCTGTCTTCATCTTTTTGAGTTACTTATCATCCAAAAGGGCTGATTTCATACACAACTAGCTTCCCACTGGTGGCAAGTCTTTTTGTATTAGTATCAACGCCGAGATGGCCAGAGGAGACAACCTTGTCACTAGGAGAGAATTATTAGGGCATCTTCAAAAGCACATAAGTTACACAGCTCACTGACCTTCTTGAAGAGTTCGGTTCAGCTTTTGGTATAAGAATCCTGCAGACTATTTTCACCTTGTGTCGTACACTTTTGATTCTTCTCCGACTGCTCTTGACAGACAATCATGTCATTGAGAAACTACTAGAACATCAATTAAAAGAAGTGTTTTGAAGATGGACTTGTAAAGTTTGGAGGACTAAAATATGTTACTTCTAAGACTTTGATGATTAGACTAATTCGTCGTAATTATCCGAGTCTCGTTCTCGGATTGGTCACCCCTACTTCTTGCCATATATTATCTTGACATAGATTAAAAAAATAAACTCTTCTAATTTCCTATTATGACTTAATAGTATATGCCAATGCTTGAAGGCCCTAAACTTGCATGATAAAACCCAATCACGCTTTTAGTGCTTAGATGCAAATGGCAATTAAATTCGATAATAAACCTAGCATAGTTGCAAAAAAATGAAATGAGCAGACCACATTTACCTACAGAGAAATATAATGCCACTATATAATTCAAAGACATGCAAGATACCTGCAATTACAACATAAAAGAAACCTTTTAATCAGAACAAGAATTCATTAATCTTCGACATAAAGTTGCCCAAGTGACTCAACCTAACCTAGGACCACAGACTTTGCAGAGCACCGTACACTTGTACGTCAACCCATCCAGAAATATTCCTCAAAAAAGCCAAGTCAATTAAGATTAGCTTAAGAATTGGTAACAAGACAATTACATCATTAGAATAGGTAATAATTCCAAACCTCTACTAATTACATTAAATTAGTATGCTTGTATCATTTCTATTTGAAATGCATATACATCATTCTGAAAGATATTTTCCGTTAAGACTGATATGTTAATATTATGGTGGGTTTCATTGTCAATAAAGTAATTCGAGAACAATTTTATTTTGATTATGCCAACTTTAGACATTCAAGCATTATCATTTACTAATGTATCGTAAAAGCGAATAGAAAAGTTTATTTTGACAAGATAATATATGCCAAGAAATAGGGGTGACCAATTCAAGAACGTGACTTGGATAACTCTAACTAATTAGACTATTCATCAAAGTCGATGAATAACATGTTTTTGTCTTCCCAACTTCAGAAATTCATCATCTAAACACTTCTTTTCATTATAGTTCTAATTGTTTCTCAATGACAGAATTGGTGGTCAGGGACAGTCGAAGAAGGAATCAGAAGTCTACGATACGAGAAAGTCTAAGCTAATGGATGAAATTGACTGCCATTACTCAGAATATGTTGTGATCCTTCAAATCTTACTCTGCAGCTTTAGATCATATAATTGATATCAAATAATTTTCTGTATTCCTCGCATTTTTTTAAAACCAATTATACCACTATTTTTATCATCAGACTTGATGAACTTAATAAAGCTTCGTTTATAACAATGCTAAGACATTTTTTTGTGTGAAAAAACAATATATAAAAGCCATTTACAATTGAGAAAACTAAAGATTTGAAACAATGTATCAATGCTCAGCAAGATGCTTACCAAACGTCTACCCAACTTCTTGAAGAAGCCATTGAGCTGTGTACCTCTGTGCTCTCGAGGCTGCCCTAATCAATTTCTCTCTGGGCAGTAATGCTATCCGCTCTGACCATCCCAGTGTTGATGCTAATATAGATAGGCATGGCAACCATGGGAAGCAAGTTGTATATGAAATCAGCCACAAGGAAGGTCAATATCAAGAAGCTTTTTAAAGAGTTTCTAATCTTGGGATAACTATTCACACGATTTTTTCTGGCCAAAATGTCCAGCTAGCCCAATATCAGATCTCCATGAATTATGTAACCCCCTAGACCAGCCTATGCGGATAGACCAAGTCTAGTAAGGCACATTAAACCTTAAAACGCAAATAGAAAACATGACTTCAAATTAAACATTTATTTCGACAGCATATAGGCAGATTTTAGGGAAAATCATCAAGTCAAATAAACATGTTTGACACGTCAAACAGTAATATTTTTCAAAATCATTCCCATCATAGACTTTATAGATAAAACCATACATAACAAAATATAGGCACATGTCACCCTGAAAGTACAAACGATTGATAGAAACATTACATTCAGAGACAAATACCAAACGTGTCGATCCTCCTAGTATCGGTTACGGGGTGGCCTGACCAAAATATCTGAAAGGGAAAAGAATTTGGGGCGTGAGCTAGAAAGCTCCGTGTGTTCCAAAAGTGCAAGTTAAAATATGAACAACAACAGAAAAATATACTTTTCTAGTTCAGAAACATAAAATTCAAGTAACGGTACGGTCCGGTTTAATCTTTTCTCTACCCTCCAACCATACTCCAAGAGGCAGTTTCCCAAACTGCGTCATAGGCATTAACCAGTGCACATTTGGCATCGGTGCCAACCTAAGGGAATACCTTAGGAACGGTACGGTACGGTATGGTAGGTATTACCCTAGCCGAAGCATAGGAACCTGTAACGGTAAAGGAATTACCAGCTGGATCAGAGCTGAACCTACGGTCACTTCTAATTCAATCCCAAATAACCCAGTAATATCCTATATAATAGTTCGGTTTTCGATAACAACTGAAATTTCGGTAAATATAAAATAGACATGTATTTTCAGAAGAACGGTAATCAGAAACATATTCAATCAAAAATTATGATGTATCACACATATAGTATAATCATGTAAAACAATATTAAAACGGTTATCTGTAGCACACAAGGAAACACACCTTGAAAGATGAGATCGGTCAGTCAACAGGTCTAACGGGCACTGGGATCACGCTCCGCTACAGTATTTGAGCGAGTGACGATCGGATCACGAGGAGGTATAGATCGGGACGGGCCTGGCTGGGCGTAGGTACGATCGAAAGGTTCACTAGTACCGAATTTTCGCCGATTTGAGAAAAACCCCTATTTGTTCGAAACCTTCAACGGCAAATTAACGACAAACGGAGCGGCGGTTTGACGCGTGAAAAGGAGCGTTTTGTTCGGGTCGTCAAGACGGTTCGGATGGTGGTGACGGTGAACGAAACGGCACAACTCGGAAATGGACGGTTGTTGGTGGCGTACGATTGTGGGTGGTGTTGAGAGGAAAATAAACTTAGAATTTTGGGGGGAAAGTGATCTGCAGAGATGAGGATAAAATGATAATAATTGAGGGGGAGGGAATAACATAATTGGGGGGTGAGTGATAATAATTGGGGGGACAAAATGAGTGGGAGTGGGTAGGATATTATAATATTATAATATTTTTTTTTTTTTTATAGTGTTACAAATTATCTCGCTCTCGGTGTTCAGAAATAAACTTTTAGCACGATTTCAGAGAGGCAAACTGGGATATAAAATGTAGTTAATGCATTTATGCAACTATAATAATTAATATGGTGCACATTTTAGACATCATTAAGTGTATATTTAGCTAGCATCTAATTGTATTTGGTTTGAATTAAGAATAAACCAGCCAAATCCATACCATTATCTACGAGTCCAAATCGTAACTACGTAATGGTTAACGGTTATACGGTTGGTTACTATGCTTCTCTTATAAATTTAACTCTTTATTCAAAGTATATAATAAGAGAACTTATGTTGCCGGACATTATTTATATAAGTAGCCAGTTTTCTTAAGCTTACCTATTTCATGTCCTCAATTCACAGCACATGCTGGTTTTATAATAAATGTAAATCAAACATATTCTCATTCAAAACAAAATCTAGTTTAATGGTCTTTATTCAGCTATTATTTAGCCAGTTAAAACCATCCAACAAAAGTAATGAAGCCATACAAATTGAATCCATATCTAACATCTCAAAGAAATGGTCGACAATAAGAAATTACATACAATTTCTAAAATCTCCCAGATTTTGATGACTTCTTTTATTATGATTCCTTCTAAAACTTCATTGCTCAACATTTTGCAGTATCATTGTTTTCTACATTCAAATGAAACATCAGACATAATAAAAATTAAGACCCAAGAAAGGAAAATTTAAATCAAAATCCAGAAAGACCAAAATTTGAATGTTAGCATTTGAAAGAACCCGAAACCTGTTTTGATTGTGATTTCCAATTCTCAGCATGGAAGCCCAGGAAATAAATCTTGCGCGACAAATATCGCACACCAAAAATCAACTTTTCAAATCGGGCCCTCGTGCGTGCTTACAAAGATTTTCTTACGCTGTGTAAGTTAGTATAAAAGAACCCTGGGATTGGGAAATTGTGCTAAAAGAAGGAAGAGTAATATTCACATGTGGTTATTTTTGTTTTGGATTATTTTTTTATTTTGGTCACTTAAATTAAAAAAAAAGATTATTTTATTACTTAATTTTGAATCGTGTTTATTTTAGTCCCTTGACTATTAACTTTCGTTAATTAAAATAATTAATTTTTAATTTAGCCTCCAAACTTTCAAAACTTTAGTTTTCATCATCTTCCCAAAAATTTAAAAAAAATATTTTCCCGCCCACCACTCGATCTCGACCCTCTTTCCACCGCCATGAGTCTGCCACTCTCCTTCGCCCCGAATATCAGTTGATCATTAAACACCAGATTCAAGTAAGATTAGAAGTTCAATTATTCACATTGTAAAATAGGAAAATTAATTAAATTATATTAGAAATTATCATCATAATAAATTTTACAATATTCAATTTATATTAATCGGTTAATAAATTTATATTTTTAATGCATTATGAATTAGTTTAGATTAATTTTTTTTAACACGTACATTTGTTGCTTTTTTTCAGCAAGAAATTGCAGCTTCAGAGTCCAAAACAATTCATATGAAATGGAAACATGTAATGTATTTTTTGGGGGGATTTCTTACGGTAGAAACAATGGTGGAAAGTGGGTATATTTCCAGATTTTGCTCAGAGTTTTGAATATTTCTTGGGAAGTATTTATGTTGTACTTGCTTTGCAATTTGGTCTGAATTTCTTTGCAATTTGTTGTCAACAAGTTGTTTGTTTCAGTTCTTACATCAATCATGATGAATGTTTGTGAGGATAGAATCTGGTGTTTAATGATCAACTGATATTCGGGGCGGAAGAGAGTGGCGGACCCATGGTGGTGGAAAGAGGGTCGGGATCGGGTGGTGGGCGGAGAAATAAAGTTTTCAAGTTTTGAGGGAAGATGGTGATAAATAAAGTTTTGAAAGTTTGGGGGTTAGATTAGAAATTATTTTTTAATTAACAGAGGTTAACAGCCAAGGGACCAAAATAGACACGAAAATAAAACGTAAGTGGCAAGAATGGTCTTTTTTGAATTAGGGTGACCAAAATAAAACAAACCCCAAACAAAAGGGACCACGATTGAAAAATTACCCAAAAAGAAAATAAGTGTTTTTCTTGTGGTTAATCTTCACTTGTGGTCCCTTTTTTGTGGTTTGTTCTATTTTGGTCACCCAAATTCAAAAAAGATCGTTCTTGCCACTTACGTTTTGAATCGTGTCTATTTTAGTCCCTTGGCCGTTAACCTCCGTTAATAAAAAATTAATTTCTAATTTAGCATCCAAACTTTCAAAACTTTATTTTCACTATTTTTCCCCAAAATTATATATTTTATATACTTGAAGCGTTTTAAATTGGATGCATTAACATCAACTAAATTTTTGTCGACCCTGACTGGCTTGCTGCTGCATCGGGTTTGGCTGTATAAACCAAAAATGTGGATTCTGAACAGCAGTAGGATTGGGGCATCCTATTGCTTGACCACCAAAAACAAGCTGAAAGAGATCAGAGTTGAACATTTAAAAGCTGATTCAAATTCTGCAACTGATTCTGTAAAAAAAAGTTGTTGTTGTTATTGTTTTTGTTGTTGTTGATGATGCTGCCCATTTGTCAAACCAGTATTATTTTGTTGGGAGAAATTCAACCAATTTGGCTGACTTGAATTGTGTAAAGGGTTATTAAATTGAGCAGGAAGTTGTTGCAACATTGAAAGGTTGTTCGGGTTTGGAAAAATTAGACCAAAATGAGTAAACATCGTACTATTACTTGGTGTAGGAAACTGCTGGTTAGCTCCATTTATGAATCTAACATTATTTAGCAATGACATAACACTGGAATTACTATTACTATTACTATTATTATTACTCAGTGGTATCGGCAGCTGAGGATTAAAAATTCCCGCCGCATAATTTGATTGAAACTCATTCTGTTCAAACAAAATGAAAATCAAATTCCAAATCGCCAAAAAAGGGAAACAAAGAAAGAAAGAAACAATCAAGAATTTCCTGCTGGAGTTGACGGGAAAATGAATTGAAATTAGGTCTCATCGGGTTATCAATGAGTACTAAAGAAACCGTTGGAATTTGTCGATTGTTGAGGCTGAGAGAGAATTTCTTGAGATTCAAGTGATCCATGGTTTGTTGAATCTTTGATGAGATTGAATTTCAATGGTTCATCGAAGATTTACTTTGGGTTTTGTTGCAGAAAGGGGAATGAAAGTGTTCGAAGTGAGTTTGAGAAACATAGGATATGAGAAAGTAGAAAGATATAATTTAAAATGTTTTAAAGTATATAAAATATATAATTTTTGAGGAAGATGGTGAAAAATAAAGTTTTGAAAGTTTGGGGGTTAAACTAGAAATTAATTTTTTTATTAACGGATGTTAATGGCCAAGGGACAAAATAAACACGATTCAAAACGTAAGTGGCAGAATGATCTTTTTTGAATTCGGGTGACCAAAATAGAACAAACTCCAAATATAAGAGACTACGGGTGAAGATTACCCTTTACTTCTTTTAACCAAAATAAGTCACTCAATTGTGTTTTAATGCAAATGGGTCTTTTTTTAAAAAAAGTTATAATTTAGTCATTATATTAAATTTTGTTACAATAGGTTTTTTTCGTCAATCAATTCTTTTAGTCACCAAATATATATATATATATATATATATATTCTAGAGATCTACTAACTGGTCTAGTGGCTAAGAATGTTTACATTGTCTTATTTTGTATGGGATCGAATCCCGATATTAGAATGTAATACCTCCCTATTTAATCAAAAAAATATATTCTATTAATTTCGTCTTGATTAAAAATAGTTTAATAAAATTAACCCTATTATATTTTAAAAAGTTGACATTATACCATTCTAACACATGCGCATACCACTTGTCACACTCATTGTTATTGTTCATCAACTCGATAACTGACACGTGAGATAGCTCGACACAATCACTTCACTATTACACAACTGACAGACTGACAAAATATATTCATTGTGACTCTAATGTCGTCTACTAGTATACACAATCACTTCACTAATAGAATTTTTAAAGATGCTAAATTAATTAAAACATAATTGAGTGACCTGATGTGTATTTCGACCTAAAGATTAAGAGTTTTTTTTTGTGAAACTCTTTTAATAATATTTGCATTATATCTGTCTTTTGTGTATTTAATCCTTGTATTCTAAATTTTATATTTTAAAATTCTTTACTTAATAAATTTTAAAAATTTAATATGTGTTATGAATATTTATCTATGTGGATGTCTATCATGATTAAAACTTTATCTAAGGAGTTTGATTTATTTATTATTAGGAATATTATCTCTATTAATTAGAGTTTAATGTATTATGTACTTCTTATGCCTATAAATAGATGATTCAATGAAGGCATTGTACACAATTCTATTTTTGAGAATAATACAAATCTTCCTCTTTCTCTCATCTCTTTGCTCTTCTATTCTTGTTCTTTGTTCTTATTATTGTTCTTTATTATTTTATTCACAACACGTTATCAGCACGACTCTAATCAACTAAGGTCTTCATTGTTTGAATCCAAAAGAGGTTATTGGAAAGAATTCGATTCTAGGATAAACCAAAGATAAGTTTTTTTTCTCTTCATTTTTTTAAATTACCGATTGTCTTTTTCTTTATATTTTAACTTTTTTTTGAAAAGTTTGGAAGTATGTTTGATTTTATTCGAACATTGGAAAGAGACAAATTTGTGACTTCTCACAAACCAAAAGACGGATCGAAAGAGACGAAGAGGTTGCGTTTGGTGTAAATTACGTGTGTTTTCTCTTGTTCCTAAAAGGGTTAATTAGCGGTATGCTTATTCATACTTTTACTTATATGATTATATTTGATATTTTTCATATTATTATTTATGTTATTTTATTTGGTAAAAGTTAATATTTTTAACCGTGTTTTGAGTTTTACATGATATGCTTAAATGACTTGGAAAGAGATGTGATATAAAGGGACTATGAGAAGCTATCTCGGTCATATGCTATGTCTCCATTGTCCACGAGAGAAAAATCAATATCGGTAAATTTTAATTTTATTTTTATTCTTTATATTATTATTTTAAAGTGCGATAAATCATGATGATTTTGAATTTACAAGAAGATTATTATAAAGTCTATATTTACTCGAAAGTAATATTTCTTCTTCGTCGAAAAACTCGACCATAGACTTCTGCCAATTTCAAGTTACGAAAATTCGTCTTGATCCAAAAAGTTTTATGGGAGACATTCCCTGAAGTGAATGCAAAGCATGATGTTTATTCCATGCGATTATCAATGATGGGGCATTCCCTGAAGTGAATGCATTCCATGCGATTATTGGAACTGTTTCATTCCCTGAAGTGAATGCAAACATGGTAAATCATTATTCAATTAGAGACATAATTTCGATATAATCCAAGTATATTGGCTGGACATCCCGTTCGTCGAGGCTACTGGTCTCAAAGGAGGTTTTTAAAGAACCTTGTGGACAGGTTTAACAATGCCGCGTACGAGGATTAAATCTTTGTTCTCTGTGATAAGGATATGTGAAAAGGTTTCAAAGGCCCACTGGCTCTACTCCATTCCCTGAAGTGAATGTGAGATTATATTATAGAAGGAATAAAAAACTACATTAAAAGTTGTGGTTGTGGTCGAGGCTATGAATATACACATGAAAAATATAGTCGTTTTAAGAATACTTCTACCCGCTGGTAGCGAAGTTATAAGAATGATAAGAGTGATAAAGATCATTCTAAGGAAGTGAAATCCTTTTACCAATGTGATGTTATAAACCATTGGTTTCGTACTTGTCAAACGCCAAAGTATTATGGACTTTATCCATAATCATGAATGATAAATGAAATAAAATATAAACAAAATTTGTTTATGGCGAAAATAATTATGGCGTTATTGGTCCAACTCAATTGGATATTGTTAATTTTCTCATAACCTTTGAAGGGAATAATTTACCATTTATTTTATTTCCCTTATAACCTCTAACAGGAATAATTGATTTTTTCATTTATTTTATTTTTTATGTTAATTCGTTTTATTTATTATTTATTTATGTTAGTTTGCTTTATGTTTATTTATTTCACATATTATTTATTTACGCTTTATATTAATTTATTATTTAAAGAATATGATTACTTCCAGAATAAAATATACAATTAATTGTGGCTATTTATGCCTAGAATTGTGGCTATTTATGTCTAGCAGATAATGCAAGTATTCATATTGTACTTAAACATAATAAATATTTTTACCATTTAAATGCAAGGGGAAATATGAGTAATATTTCTCAAAGTACTAAAATATCAATGCTTCGGAAGAGCACTTGAAAGTTTATCTCTGATAGATAATCGACTTGATATGATGTGCTATATTTTATATTTTTCATTCCTCGAAGTGAATGATACAAAATACATATTTTCATTACCCGAAGTAAATGAAACAAAGCACGTTTTGAAAGGTGCATAATTATGCATTTCTCGATTAAAATGCAAGGGAATAATGTGAGTACTATATTCGGAAGTACTAATATCACAAAAGGCTTTGGTTGAGCAAATATGTTATTGTCAAATGGAACTTTATTCCATATTCACAGTGCGTTATACTCGTCAAAGTCATAAAGAGACTTATTTAATTTTAAAGATATTCACGGTAATGGATATCATATTGAGACCATTAGTCGATGTGATGTTGACTATCTCAATATTATGAGTATAAATCAAGGCAATAATAAAAAAACTTGAAAAAGTTATATGCACTGTCATCCATAGTGTACTACGATAGAATTAGCACAAATTGAAGCTCATGCTATTGTGAATCAGAAGTTTACTGATAACTTTATTATTTGGCAATGACCGGTTAGACCATCCCTGTAACCCCTTAGACCCGCCTATGCGTTACGACGGATCCTAGGAAGTCACATTAGGGTCACATGAGCGACCCACGGTAAAAATACACATAAAACATTTTCTCTGAAAAACATATTAAATTATAACAGTAACTTTTGTGGAAAATACTCTTTCATGATATCATTTAAACTTATAACAGGATTTCAGAAAACGTTTTACAGACACTATCATGAAACAATAATGATATGCATGCCCACTAACTATGTCGGTACCGTACTCCAAAAGCAACGCCGAGAGAACTCCGAACACTTATGTCAAACGTTATACCATGATATTTTTCCTTTAACCTGCGATGGTAAAAACAACGTGAGCTTGGAAAAGCTCAGTAATACAAAACTACCAAAAGATGCTATAAGCTCATGCAGATATATGGTAGGCATAACATTTTCATGATGTTTTACGCAGTAACGGTCTCCATTTCTTTTTCGATATTTCAGGGTAACGTTATACTTGAGAATAACGGTACTTGTTCTTTATTCAATCATCGAGAATTAGACGGTAATTATAGGCTATAAATGTACGGAGGTGGAATTAGAGAGTTCGGTTCCTAGTGTGTTCCAACAGTGTAAGTAAGACATGTACAACAACAGTATAATATATTTATATTTCCAGTTCAAGACATAAAGTTCAAGTGATAATACGGTACGGTTAAATCTTTTATCTACCCTCCAACCATTCTCTCCAAGAGACAGTCCCCCGAAACTGCGTCAAAGGCGTTAACCAGTGCTCATTGGGCATAGGTGCCATCCTATGGGATTACCTTAGGAACGGTACGGTACGGTATGGTAGGTATTACCCTAGCCGAAGCATAGGAACCTGTAATGGTAACGGTAAGGAATTACCCTAGCTGAAGCATAGGAACCTGTAATGGTAACGGTAAGGAATTACCCTAGCTGAAGCATAGGAACCTGTAATGGTAACGGTAAGGAATTACCCTAGCTGAAGCATAGGAACCTGTAACGGTAACAGTAAGGAATTACCCTAGCCGAAGCATAGGAACCTGTAACGGTAACGGTATTATCAGCTGGATCAGAGCTGAACCTACGGTCATTTCATATTCTATCCCAAGTATCCCAGTATCAATCTATGTAACGGTTCGATGATCAATAACATCTGAAATTTCGGTAGATATAAAATAGACATGTATTTTCCATATAACGGTAATCAGAAGCATATTGTTCAATCAAAACTATGATGTATCACACATATAATATAATCATGCTTTCGTCATGTAAAACAATATTAAAACGGTTATATAGCACACAAGGAACACACTAGGTGGAATCGTTTATTTCCTTGGAGATACTTGACATTTACGGAAGAGTACATATTAACTTTTGACGGTTGAACGGATCTTTGAAACAATGCCCCTATTAAAAGAGGGGTTAGAACTAACAATTTAAACCGGACAGTCAGGAGATGATACATCAAAATCTTGCGAGTTTAGGCATTTCATGAGTGATTTAGCCATTTACTTATAAGGCATTATGATCATTTTATCATATGCAGGCATTTTGGTAATTTATACCAACAAGACGTAAACGGTAGCTCAGAAATTCTATTTGCTCATCGGGGATCCAACCTAGAGGTGGCAAACGGTCAATCGGTTCGTGTTCGGTTCGGGTCATTTCGGTTTCGGTTATTTCGGGTCTGATATTTTCGGTTCAGATTCGGTTTCGGTTTTGGTTCGGTTTCGGTTCGGTTTTAGTTCGGGTCTATTGTGTTTCGGGTCATTTCGGGTCGGTTGATTTCGGTTCGGTTATTTTCGGTTCAATGAGAGATCAGTCGTTTTTAATCAAATTTTTAGGTTGGTCAGATTTGTACACCCTATATATGACTTTATAAAGTCAATATATTTGACATTTTAGTGATTTGTGCGGCTGTTCATATTTTATCTTTCTTTATTTCTATTAATCGGGTCCATTCAGTTCGGGTCTATTCGGTTCGGGTCCATTCGGTTCGGGTCCATTCGGTTCAGTTTCGGTTTGGTTTATTTTGGGTTTTGGATCAGATTTCGGGTCAATTTCGGGTTGATTTTCGGTTTCGGGTCTGGGTTCGGGTAATTCGGTTCGAGTTTCGGTTCTTGGGTCAAGTTTGCCAGGTCTAATCCAACCAGGCATTCAGATATTTCTACATTAAGATTTTCACAATATCCGATACATTCGGGGCTATTTTGATTACTTTGGCCAACGAGGGCATTTTGGGTCTTTTAACAATTATGGGTGATTCGTAATTTCCTGTACAAGTATCTTTCACATTTAAACATTTCACACTAATGCTCAGAATTGGAGATTTGCTGCCTCATTCGAGCATTTCGATCTTATTTAATTTATCATACTCGTTTCTATATTCGATTTAACTTGAGCAGATTTAACAGTACTTATCATCATTTTTATGCATGCATTAACACATACCAACATGCTCATAAAGCATACAAGAGGTAGTAGTGTATTACCTTAATTTCGAGTTATACCGGTTGACTCATGATACTACATTCGATCGCATTCGAATCCGGACTGGATGTCCCATGACATTTCGAATACCAAGATACTTGCATACCTTCAAATACACAAATTAACATTTCAGTTCTTATCCGTAGAGCTCTTAACAAAATTTAACACTTTCGGGTTCAAGGTCAGATTCGGAGGCCTTCGGGTCAGAATTTTGCAAAACGGGCTTCAAAAACGGACTCAGGACGTCGAAAAACATAAAATATGAGTTTTCGGAAAATTTGACTTTTTCGTCAAAGTCAACGGTCAAAGTCAACGGTCAACGCTGACGTCATGCTGACGTCACTGGTCGGAACCGGCTTGGTCAAACGGCTCGGCGGCTCGGTCAAACGGCTCGACGGCTCAGTCAACCGGCTCGGTCAACCGGCTTAG
Source organism: Hibiscus trionum (assembly GCA_030270665.1). Classification (NCBI taxonomy): domain Eukaryota; kingdom Viridiplantae; phylum Streptophyta; class Magnoliopsida; order Malvales; family Malvaceae; genus Hibiscus; species Hibiscus trionum. The sequence goes on along the minus strand of BSYR01000006.1, from coordinate 22,862,560 downwards.
TGGCTCGGTCAACCGGCTCGGCGGCTCGGTCAACCGGCTCGGTCAACCGGCTTAGTGGCTCGGTCAACTGGCTCGGCGGCTCGGTCAACCGGCTCGGTCAACCCAGACGAATCCCACTCGCGGCCGGCGGCGCGTGGGGCGCGTGCGGTGGCTGTGGGCGGCCGTTGGCCACCAAATTTTACAGGCCGATAGTTTTCGACCTTCTGAACACGGTGGTGGCCTCGGATTTTCAAAATTCAAACTCAAAGTTCGAATACTAACCTTTTAAGTTTTCCGACGATAAACAAACACCCCCTCCAACGGTGACTCCGATGATGATGTCGTTGGTACCGGTAAACTCGACTCGACATGATGAACGAAATGGTGGTGGAGGTGTCGAAAATGAACGGTCGGATCTCGGTAGATCTGAGATTGAATCTCTACCTATTTCTTTCTTTCTCACTTTCATTTTTCTTTCTCTTTTTTTTCCCTTCTGCGAACGCTTAAACTTGGCAGATATATTATCCTTCAAAGAAAAAAGGTTAAATTACACTCTTAGCCATTTAATTATTGGGGAGTTCACACTTTTGTCTCCAAACTTTATTCCATTTTCAAATTGGTCATCAATTCCTTATAAATCAAGCTTCCCAAACCTGAATTCATTCAATTAAGTCCCAAAACTTATTATTTTAGGGAAAAAGAAGATTAAATCTCCCAAAAATTCTTAAAATTTTACTAGCCCCATTTAAGATTGTTACAATTCTCCCCCCCTTAAAAGAAATTTCGTCCTCGAAATTTACCAGAGTTGGATCAAAGCAAAACTGTAATTCCGTTTTTTTTTTTACCCGCTGAAACTTGTCCATCAGATTATGGTTATTCCTCGTGTCTCACAGACGGTTATATCCTTAATCACGCGAAGTAACTTTATATTCAAATTCATCTCAGACCTGTTTATCAGAATACGGTAATTGCACCCATACGGAATCTTGTACGGTGCCAAGAAAATATTTGTCTCATAACTTTTATTTTAAACAGACTCGGTCGGGGATAGAAAACCTTTCCTACTATTACAGAGGTCACTCATACGACCCATTGCGTATTTTCTATAATAGACATAACTCATACGAATTAACTAACGGTTTGCGAATGAACGTCTGTAACTGTAGCTTAGACAAGTATTCAAGGCCCCAAAGAGAGTCTTCCAAAATCAAGATGTAAACAATAAAATTCCATAAGTATGATACACATAACGGTACATTGCGTCACTTTTCCCCAAAATGTCTTTCTTCATACCGGACAAGTATAACAAAGGTTTTAAACGAATATCTCTTACATTCATTAAAATACTCCGATAATTGTTTCCTTCGTGCATAACAGAGCCACCACATAATCTATACTTCCACCGATCTCACAGACACTTTTCTTTTAAATTCGTAATACTTTTATCAAATTTTTGTCAGAACATTCTCAATCACACTCATTATCACCGAGCTACTTTACTTGTAATCTTATATCGGTTTCCTCGTTCGATCAAACATTTATTCTTAATCTGTTTCAGATCTTCTATTTCACATGCATAAACCATCTCAGGTTCTCTATCCAGATTCAAATCCATCAATTTAATCCAATTCGTAGACAGACATTACCAATATTCCTTTCCAGTATAGATCAAGCTATTATGGATAGAACGGTTAATTGCACTTATCACAGGAAATGATTCGACATCGGAGTCTCGGCTTGATGGAGTACGGTTAAGATCTAGGGGCATGCACAGACCAGACACCTTACGACAGATGATCGGCCGATCAACCCAGAAAGACGCAACTCTAAGCTCTGATACCACTAAATGTAACCCCTTAGACCCGCCTATGCGTTACGACGGATCCTAGGAAGTCACATTAGGGTCACATGAGCGACCCACGGTAAAAATACACATAAAACATTTTCTCTGAAAAACATATTAAATTATAACATTAACTTTTGTGGAAAATACTCTTTCATGATATCATTTAAACTTATAACAGGATTTCAGAAAACGTTTTACAGACACTATCATGAAACAATAATGATATGCATGCCCACTAACTATGTCGGTACCGTACTCCAAAAGCAACGCCGAGAGAACTCCGAACACTTATGTCAAACGTTATACCATGATATTTTTCCTTTAACCTGCGATGGTAAAAACAACGTGAGCTTGGAAAAGCTCAGTAATACAAAACTACCAAAAGATGCTATAAGCTCATGCAGATATATGGTAGGCATAACATTTTCATGATGTTTTACGCAGTAACGGTCTCCATTTCTTTTTCGATATTTCAGGGTAACGTTATACTTGAGAATAACGGTACTTGTTCTTTATTCAATCATCGAGAATTAGACGGTAATTATAGGCTATAAATGTACGGAGGTGGAATTAGAGAGTTCGGTTCCTAGTGTGTTCCAACAGTGTAAGTAAGACATGTACAACAACAGTATAATATATTTATATTTCCAGTTCAAGACATAAAGTTCAAGTGATAATACGGTACGGTTAAATCTTTTATCTACCCTCCAACCATTCTCTCCAAGAGACAGTCCCCCGAAACTGCGTCAAAGGCGTTAACCAGTGCTCATTGGGCATAGGTGCCATCCTATGGGATTACCTTAGGAACGGTACGGTACGGTATGGTAGGTATTACCCTAGCCGAAGCATAGGAACCTGTAATGGTAACGGTAAGGAATTACCCTAGCTGAAGCATAGGAACCTGTAATGGTAACGGTAAGGAATTACCCTAGCTGAAGCATAGGAACCTGTAATGGTAACGGTAAGGAATTACCCTAGCTGAAGCATAGGAACCTGTAACGGTAACAGTAAGGAATTACCCTAGCCGAAGCATAGGAACCTGTAACGGTAACGGTATTATCAGCTGGATCAGAGCTGAACCTACGGTCATTTCATATTCTATCCCAAGTATCCCAGTATCAATCTATGTAACGGTTCGATGATCAATAACATCTGAAATTTCGGTAGATATAAAATAGACATGTATTTTCCATATAACGGTAATCAGAAGCATATTGTTCAATCAAAACTATGATGTATCACACATATAATATAATCATGCTTTCGTCATGTAAAACAATATTAAAACGGTTATATAGCACACAAGGAACACACTAGGTGGAATCGTTTATTTCCTTGGAGATACTTGACATTTGCGGAAGAGTACATATTAACTTTTGACGGTTGAACGGATCTTTGAAACAATGCCCCTATTAAAAGAGGGGTTAGAACTAACAATTTAAACCGGACAGTCAGGAGATGATACATCAAAATCTTGCGAGTTTAGGCATTTCATGAGTGATTTAGCCATTTACTTATAAGGCATTATGATCATTTTATCATATGCAGGCATTTTGGTAATTTATACCAACAAGACGTAAACGGTAGCTCAGAAATTCTATTTGCTCATCGGGGATCCAACCTAGAGGTGGCAAACGGTCAATCGGTTCGTGTTCGGTTCGGGTCATTTCGGTTTCGGTTATTTCGGGTCTGATATTTTCGGTTCAGATTCGGTTTCGGTTTTGGTTCGGTTTCGGTTCGGTTTTAGTTCGGGTCTATTGTGTTTCGGGTCATTTCGGGTCGGTTGATTTCGGTTCGGTTATTTTCGGTTCAATGAGAGATCAGTCGTTTTTAATCAAATTTTTAGGTTGGTCAGATTTGTACACCCTATATATGACTTTATAAAGTCAATATATTTGACATTTTAGTGATTTGTGCGGCTGTTCATATTTTATCTTTCTTTATTTCTATTAATCGGGTCCATTCAGTTCGGGTCTATTCGGTTCGGGTCCATTCGGTTCGGGTCCATTCGGTTCAGTTTCGGTTTGGTTTATTTTGGGTTTTGGATCAGATTTCGGGTCAATTTCGGGTTGATTTTCGGTTTCGGGTCTGGGTTCGGGTAATTCGGTTCGAGTTTCGGTTCTCGGGTCAAGTTTGCCAGGTCTAATCCAACCAGGCATTCAGATATTTCTACATTAAGATTTTCACAATATCCGATACATTCGGGGCTATTTTGATTACTTTGGCCAACGAGGGCATTTTGGGTCTTTTAACAATTATGGGTGATTCGTAATTTCCTGTACAAGTATCTTTCACATTTAAACATTTCACACTAATGCTCAGAATTGGAGATTTGCTGCCTCATTCGAGCATTTCGATCTTATTTAATTTATCATACTCGTTTCTATATTCGATTTAACTTGAGCAGATTTAACAGTACTTATCATCATTTTTATGCATGCATTAACACATACCAACATGCTCATAAAGCATACAAGAGGTAGTAGTGTATTACCTTAATTTCGAGTTATACCGGTTGACTCATGATACTACGTTCGATCGCATTCGAATCCGGACTGGATGTCCCATGACATTTCGAATACCAAGATACTTGCATACCTTCAAATACACAAATTAACATTTCAGTTCTTATCCGTAGAGCTCTTAACAAAATTTAACACTTTCGGGTTCAAGGTCAGATTCGGAGGCCTTCGGGTCAGAATTTTGCAAAACGGGCTTCAAAAACGGACTCAGGACGTCGAAAAACATAAAATATGAGTTTTCGGAAAATTTGACTTTTTCGTCAAAGTCAACGGTCAAAGTCAACGGTCAACGCTGACGTCATGCTGACGTCACTGGTCGGAACCGGCTCGGTCAAACGGCTCGGCGGCTCGGTCAAACGGCTCGACGGCTCAGTCAACCGGCTCGGTCAACCGGCTTAGTGGCTCGGTCAACCGGCTCGGTCAACCGGCTCGGTCAACCGGCTTAGTGGCTCGGTCAACTGGCTCGGCGGCTCGGTCAACCGGCTGAGTGGCTCGGTCAACCGGCTCGGTCAACCCAGACGAATCCCACTCGCGGCCGGCGGCGCGTGGGGCGCGTGCGGCGGCTGTGGGCGGCCGTTGGCCACCAAATTTTACAGGCCGATAGTTTTCGACCTTCTGAACACGGTGGTGGCCTCGGATTTTCAAAATTCAAACTCAAAGTTCGAATACTAACCTTTTAAGTTTTCCGACGATAAACAAACACCCCCTCCAACGGTGACTCCGATGATGATGTCGTTGGTACCGGTGAACTCGACTCGACATGATGAACGAAATGGTGGTGGAGGTGTCGAAAATGAACGGTCGGATCTCGGTAGATCTGAGATTGAATCTCTACCTATTTCTTTCTTTCTCACTTTCATTTTTCTTTCTCTTTTTTTTCCCTTCTGCGAACGCTTAAACTTGGCAGATATATTATCCTTCAAAGAAAAAAGGTCAAATTACACTCTTAGCCATTTAATTGTTGGGGAGTTCACACTTTTGTCTCCAAACTTTATTCCATTTTCAAATTGGTCATCAATTCCTTATAAATCAAGCTTCCCAAACCTGAATTCATTCAATTAAGTCCCAAAACTTATTATTTTAGGGAAAAAGAAGATTAAATCTCCCAAAAATTCTTAAAATTTTACTAGCCCCATTTGAGATTGTTACAATCCCGGTTCAATTATGATGCGAAAATTTGTTGACACTTTCATGTGGTAATTTATTGAAGAGTTGAAATTTTCTTCAAAGTAATATTTTCATGTGATACTTGCTATCAAAGCAAACCGATTATTCAATCATCATCAGCTATGATAGATTGCGAATCTATTAATTTTTTTCTGGAACGGATACAAAAGTGATATATGTGGGCCCATACACCTTTCTTACAGTCCATCTAGATATTTTACGATTTTAATTGATGCATCGACTAGATGGTCATATGTATCCTTGTTACTAATCCGCAACTTGGTATTTGCGAGGCTACTTGCTCAGTTGATAAAACTATGAGCACATTTTCAGATTACCTTATAAAGACAATTGGTCTTGATAATGCTGATGACATGTCATTTTATATGTATTATCACTAATTCGCATCAAGCCAATAAATTATAATAAGTTCTCCCCATTATAAATGGTTTTTGGTCAGGAATCAAATATTTTTCATCTTAGATTTTTTTAGTGTGCGGTGTATGTTCTGATTGCTCTACCACAACGCACAAAGATGAGTTCTTAAAGGAGGTTGGGAATATATTTCAGATTCAAATTTCCCTTGATAATTAAATATCTTGAGCTTCTCATAGGGAATTTATTTACAACTCGATTTACTGACTATCATTTTAATGTGTCAGTTTTCCCAACGTTAGGGGGAGAAAATAAAATAGCCGGGAAAAGAAATAAATTGGAATGAATTATCATTATCTTAGTTTGATCCACGTACTCAACAATGTGAACTATAAGTTCAAAGGATAATTCATTTAGCAAATCAATTGTCAGATGATTTTGCTGACCCTAATAGAGTGACTAAGTCACATATACCAGCTATGAATGCTCCGTTTAAATTTAATGTCCCGGAAGGACAAATTCTAGTTGCTAATGAGTCTAACTTACGCCTGTAGCGTGGTAGACAAGTAGGTTCCAAAGATAAAAATCCTCAAAAAAAAGAAGGGAGCTATAATTATGATGGTCTGATCGAAGAATCAATGAATTATGAAAATTTCAAGAAGAGATTAAAAGGTCTCCAATAGAGGAATTAACATGACTCAGGTACCTGATAATAAAGAGATCTCAATAGATTATGTCATGTATGGTAATAAATGGAACTGAAATCAAATCGACGTCGATAATACATTTGCATGCAATATAGCACTAAAGATTTTATTTGATGATGTGGATCATGAATCATTGTCAATTGGACAATGTAAACAAAGAAATGATTGGCCAATATGGAAAGAGGCAATTGAGGCGAAACTAAGATCTCTTTCGAAAAGAGAAGTATTTGGGCCTATAGCCCGTATATTGAAATGTGTAAAGCTCGTGGATATTAATGAGCCTTTGTGAAAAAGAGAAATCAAAAGGAGAAATCATGAGATATAAACTCGTTTGGTTGCAAAGATTCTCACAAAGACATGAAATTGATTATGAGGAAAATATATTTCTCGGTGGTGGATGCAGTTACTTTTAGATAGTCTGACAATAAATGAAATAACCCAGTTTTCGCCTAATAGATGTTGTTACATCTTATTTGTATGAGCCTCTTGATAACAACATTTACATGAAGCTTCTAGAAGGATTTAGACTGCCATAAGCAGTTAATTCAAGTTCTCGAGAACATTATTCAATTATATTAAATATATCTTTTTATGGATTAAAATATTTTGGGCACATTTGGTATAATCGCCCCATTGAATACTTATTAGCGGAAGGCTATAAGAATGATTTAATTTCCATAGTATTTTATTAAGAGGTTTAGCTCTGGATTTGTCTTTGTTTTTATTATGTATGTTGGCGATTCATTGAGACTCATGAAGAGATCTCTTTAATAATGGAATCCTTGTGCAGCAATCGGCAAACACAGAAAACTGTTTAAAGAGACTTTACATGCATAATGCATATTTGTTGACCACTATTTGGTTGCTAGGTCTCTTAATGTAAACAAAGATCCATTCCGTCCTCGAGAAAAAGGTGATGATATTCTTGGTCTAAAAGCACCATATATACATTAATTGATCTGGAAGCATCATATCTTGGTTGGTCCAGAAATATTATCTAAGTGCTACGAGACCATTGCCTTTAAATAATTGCTATGCATGAGGTAAAGCCGAAATATGTGTTTGGCTAAACATATCCAGAAGATATGTGAATTGCTTTCACAAGATAAGATACAAGCTATTTTATGTAGAGATAATGCAGAATTTATATCTCAAGGTGGATACATTAAATGTGATAAAACGAAACATATCTCTTTAAAGTTTCGTCCCTCATGATCTTCAGAAGAATAGTATTTGATGGATCATTTCAAGCAATAATTTGGAAGATTTATCCACTAGTGCATACTCTATTTCAACATTTGAAGATTATATTCAAGATTGAATTATGAAGATTCAAAGATCTTATGTGATATTTTTATGAGGGGGAGTAATACTTGTTGCACTCTTTTTCCCTTAACCGAGGTTTTGTCCCAATGGGTTTTCCTGGTAAGGTTTTTAATGAGGCACATTATCTTCATAGACATGTTATGCATATTAAAGATGTGTGTACTCTTTTCCTTCACTAATGTTTTTTTCCCACTGAGTTTTTATCTTAATAAGGTTTTAACGAGGCACATTATCTTCATAGACATCCAAGGGGGAGTGTTATGAATGTTGGGGAAACCGGGTTATTTCCCACAAGAACGTAGCTTCAAATCTGAGCTGAAATGTCGAGATCGAAACTACCGAAATTTGCACAGCGGACAAACCCGTCAACTATTGAATATTGAAACCCAATGGAAAAACCCAATAATAAGCAAGCGAAATAAATAATGGAGAGAACACACCGAATTTACGAGGTTCGACGAAAATGTCGTCTACTCCTCGGGCACCACCACCGGATGATAACTTCACTAATACCAAAATGGTACAAACAAATGGAATTCCTAAGAATTCCCAAATATGAGAGAAGAGAAACAAATGGGAGAGATGGATGTTGGGATGATTTCAAATGACAAATGCTAGGCCTATTTATAGTTGAACTTTAAGGACTAAACTTGTAAATAGCCTAAACTTTAGGGACCAAAAATTAATTATCCCATGTCCCATTTTCATCCTTTGCTGCTGCCAATTTCTTCATTTGGTGCAGCCAAACTTGACAAATTGAATTTGTCAATTCGGTGCCCACTTTGTTGAAATTTCAAAGCCATCCATTTTCAACAAATCTCCACCTTGGCTTGAAATTTCACCAAGCTTTTCAAAATTTCTTCTCTCCAAACGTTATCTTCTGCAGTGCCTCCAAATGCGCCCACGAGCGCCATACACCCGAAGGTGCTCAAACTTGCAAGATGTTAATCAAGTTCAAACAATGATTGAACTTGATTGATGTTACCACCTTGGTCAACATATCTGCAGGATTTTCTGCCGTCGCAATCTTCTGAAGTAGAATCTTTCCTTCTTCAAAGATCTCCCGCACAAAGTGATACCTCACGTCGATGTGCTTGGTTCTTGAATGGTAGACTTGATTTTTCGCTAAATGAATAGCACTCTGACTGTCACAATAGAGACTAATGTGACTTTGAACAACTCCCAAGTCTTCCAACAATCCGTTAAGCCAAATTGCCTCCTTAACAGCCTCTGCAACTGCCATGTACTCTGCCTCTGTAGTTGACAAAGCCACTGTTGACTGTAAAGTAGACCTTCAACTCACTGGGGCTTTTGCTAAAGCAAACAAATACCCAGTAGTAGACCGACGCTTATCTAAATCACCAGCATAGTCGGAATCAACATATCCAACCACAAACTGACCAAGTGTTTCATCTTGCTCAAACACTAAACCAACATCTACGGTTTGTTGGAGATACCGTAGAATCCATTTCACAGCTTGCCAATGTCCTTTTCCAGGATCATGCATGTACCTGCTCACAACTCCAACTGCTTGTGAAATGTCAGGCCTCGTACACACCATCGCATACATCAAGCTCCCTACTACATTAGCATATGGAACTTTTGCCATGTATTCTCGCTCTTCATCAGTTTTAGGAGATAATTGAGAACTAAGTTTCAAATGAGAAGCAAGTGGGGTACTTACATGTTTTGTGCTTTCATTCATGCCAAAACATTGTAATACCTTTTTCAGATATTGCTTCTGAGTCAAACAAAGCTTGCCTCTCCGTCTGTCTCTACTTATCTCCATGCCGAGAATCTTCTTGGCCTCACCTAGATCTTTCATCTCAAACTCTTGATTCAACTGAGCCTTCAATTTGTCCATCTCTTGTTGACTCTTTGAAGCGATCAGCATATCATCAACATACAAGAGAAGATAAATGAAAGATCCATCTTGTAGCTTTCGCAAATACACGCAATGGTCGTATTTGCTTCTCGTGTACTTCTGCCTCCTCATAAAGCTATCAAATCGCTTGTACCACTGCCTCAGAGAATGCTTCAATCCATATAGCGATTTGTTCAGCTTACAAACCCATTTCTTACCACCAGCATCTACATATCCTTCTGGCTGAGTCATATAGATCTCCTCTTCCAAATCACCGTGCAAGAAAGCCGTCTTTACATCGAGTTGAGCTAGCTCCAAATTCAACTGTGCTACCAAGGCCAACAATATTCTAATGGAGGAATGCTTCACAACAGGGGAAAATACTTCGTTGTAGTCGATTCCCTCCTTCTGAGTATAGCCTTTAGCTACCAACCTTGCCTTGTAGCGAACATCTTTCTTGCTGGGAGATCCGTCTTTCTTTGCAAACACCCACTTGCATCCAATTGCCCTTTTACCTTCTGGTAAATATGCTAAATCCCAGGTGTTGTTCTTCTGGAGAGATTGCATTTCTTCATCTATGGCATTTTTCCACTTGTCACTTTCTAAGCTTTGCATTGCTTCTTGATAAGTGACAGGGATATCATCATCAACAACTGGAAGGGCATAGGCCACTGTATCTGTAAATCGAGCAGGTCTACGAATTTCTCTCCTTGGCCTTGTAACTGCAAGTGGTTCTGGTGTCTCCAATGGTTCTTGGGTTTGAACCTCTTCATCTTCTGATTCCTCCATTGGAGTTGGAGAATCAGTAACATCAATTGCTGGACTAATCACCGTCTCTTGAAACTCCACCTGGTTTGGAGTATACTCCACCTGTTGTGGAGTACTACTTGTCTGAACAGCTCCATTTGTTACCTTCTTCAGCATGACAGATTCATCAAAGGTAACATCTCTGCTACAAATTATCTTCTTTGTGTCTAAACACCAAAGTCGAAATCCCTTCACTCCATGAGTGATTCCCATGAAGATAGCCTTTTTTGCTCTAGGATCAAGTTTTGACTCCTTCACATGATAATACGCAGTGGATCCAAATACATGTAAGGAATCATAATCTGTAGCGGGTACTCCAGACCATACCTCCAACGGTGTTTTTCCTCCAATCGCCGATGACGGTAGACGATTGATGAGATGGCCAGCATATGTCACAGCCTCAGCCCAAAATGGTTTGCCCAACCCAGCATTGGACAACATACATCGAACTTTCTCAAGTAGTGTTCGATTCATACGCTCTGCCACCCCATTCTGCTGTGGTGTATGTCTAACAGTGAAGTGTCGAACAATATCATGCTCCTGGCAAACGTCAAAGAGCGGATCACTTCTATATTCCCCTCCATTGTCCGTCCTAAGCCGTTTGATCTTCTTGCCAGTCTGGTTCTCGATCATATTTTTCCACTTCAGGAAAACTTTGAGCACTTCATCTTTAGACTTCATCGTATACACCCAAACTCTTCTGGAAAAATCATCAACAAAAGTTACAAAATAATGTTTTCCTCCCAACGACATTGTTTTGGAAGGACCCCACACATCTGAGTGAACATAATCCAAAATACCTTTCGTATTATGGATAGCGATGCCGAATTTCACTCTCTTCTGCTTTCCCAGAACACAATGCTTACAAAAATTTAACTTGCAAGCCTTTGCACCTTTCAACAATCCTTGCTTTGCCAAAATTTGCAAGGATTTTTCACCAGCGTGTCCCAACATTCATACTATCTCTCCCAAGTCTGGACTTTGACTTTGATCTCCCTCTCATTTTTGGCTTTTGGCTTTTCTCCTCCATATCTACGGGTTTTTCTTCCTCAATGGCAATGTCTAGACCTTGTTGAAATAAAGAGTCTAGCACCTCGCCTTGCCACATGCCAAAGTGACCGGATCCATCGAACAACTCCACCGAGAAGTTTGCATTTGACATTATCCTCCTCACCGGTATAGAGGAAGAGCTTGATGTCCCATCTGATCCGTCTTTTGCCATGGCAACGAATAATATTCAACAGCACGAACTGGATATTGAAACACTGCACCAGATAAGTTCCCAGGAAAGAGAGGTGGATCACACGGATCGCTTAAATACCCAGTCTTTCCTAGCCAGAACTTTCCTAGACATGCACTGTCACAACACCACACTTCTTTGCAGCAACCGAGCGACCGGGATAGCCTTCACCGAAGCTCTGATGCCAATTGTTGGGGAAACCGGGTTATTTCCCACAAGAACGTAGCTTCAAATCTGAGCTGAAATGTCGAGATCGAAACTACCGAAATTTGCACAGCGGACAAACCCGTCAACTATTGAATATTGAAACCCAATGGAAAAACCCAATAATAAGCAAGCGAAATAAATAATGGAGAGAACACACCGAATTTACGAGGTTCGACGAAAATGTCGTCTACTCCTCGGGCACCACCACCGGATGATAACTTCACTAATACCAAAATGGTACAAACAAATGGAATTCCTAAGAATTCCCAAATATGAGAGAAGAGAAACAAATGGGAGAGATGGATGTTGGGATGATTTCAAATGACAAATGCTAGGCCTATTTATAGTTGAACTTTAAGGACTAAACTTGTAAATAGCCTAAACTTTAGGGACCAAAAATTAATTATCCCATGTCCCATTTTCATCCTTTGCTGCTGCCAATTTCTTCATTTGGTGCAGCCAAACTTGACAAATTGAATTTGTCAATTCGGTGCCCACTTTGTTGAAATTTCAAAGCCATCCATTTTCAACAATGAATATTTATCTATGTGGATGTCTATCATGATTAAAACTTTATCTAAAGAGTTTGATTTATTTATTATTAGAAATATTATCTCTATTAATTAGAGTTTAATGTATTATGTACTTCTTATGCCTATAAATAGATGATTCATTGAAGGCAATGTACACAATTCTATTTTTGAGAATAATACAAATCTTCATCTTTCTCTCATCTCTTTGCTCTTCTATTCTTGTTCTTTGTTCTTATTATTGTTCTTTATTATTTTATTCACAACAATATGACTAAATGATCAAAATTTACAATTAAAAGCATAGGTCAAATTGTAGATTTAGTTTATTATTTCAAATTTGACTATAACATTTTCACCAGGGAGTCGACAGATTTTTCTTGGTGTTTGATGGTTCAATTGTATCGAGTTTTGTGGAAGACCACTTTTATCGATTCCGGTACTTGGTGATTGGTGTTTTCAATAATGGTTTGGGGTGTGGTGAAGCCCCTGCCGACAACTTTCTTGTTCTCTTTTTTTTCCTTTTCCCCTCGATGTCTCGTGTATTTGCTACTATGTTTACTGGTGATTTTGTGCAAATGCGTATAGGAAAAGGGAGAAAACATTTGAACAAAACCACCTACAAGCATTATCACTATTAAGAAAGTTATTTTACAATAAATTTGTATTTCGATTTAGATTAGTTAACTAATAAATTAGATATGATAATTATAAAATATATATATCTCATTAACAAAGGGTTATTTCAACAAAAGCGGCAAATTTTACATAAGCTTACGAAATCCAATCCCAACGATTTTGAAAGCGTAGTAGCAAACACAAGGCATTGGTCGACAACAAGCAACACACACATTCATCTCTTAGTATTCATCTCCCTCATCACCATCTTCACCTTCACCTTCGCCAGACTCAGCACCAACCTCCTCATAATCCTTCTCCAGGGCAGCTAAATCCTCACGGGCTTCGGAGAACTCACCTTCCTCCATGCCCTCACCGACATACCAGTGCACGAATGCTCTCTTTGCATACATGAGGTCGAACTTGTGGTCAATACGAGAGAACACCTCTGCAACGCTAGTTGAGTTTGAGATCATGCACACTGCTCTCTGCACCTTGGCAAGATCACCACCTGGAACAACGGTTGGAGGCTGGTAGTTAATGCCGCATTTGAATCCAGTAGGACACCAGTCAACAAATTGGATGGTGCGCTTGGTTTTGATGGTGGCCACAGCAGCATTGACATCCTTAGGCACCACGTCACCTCGGTACATCAAGCAGCAGGCCATGTACTTGCCATGGCGAGGATCACATTTCGCCATCATCGATGAGGGCTCGAATGCACTACTCGTAATCTCTGCAACGGATAGCTGCTCATGGTAGGCCTTCTCAGCTGAGATGACAGGAGCATAAGAAGAAAGCATGAAGTGAATCCTAGGATATGGGACAAGGTTGGTCTGAAATTCAGTGACATCCACGTTTAAGGCACCATCAAACCTCAAGGAGGCAGTCAGTGATGATATGACCTGAATCATTAGTCATAAGAGAATTAGTTTGCATTCCCTGCTAACAAGTAGAGAAATTCAACAGATGAGACAATGAAATATACCTGAGAAACCAGGCGGTTCAGGTTGGTGTAAGTGGGTCGCTCAATGTCGAGAGACCGCCTGCAAATGTCATAGATTGCTTCATTATCAAGTAACACAGCAACATCCGTGTGTTCCAGAAGGGAATGAGTGGAGAGAACACTGTTATAAGGCTCAACAACAGAAGGGAATGGTGTGACTATAAACACATCCATATTTCTCCCAACACATTTGCACAAATTGGATAAGAAAGTAACTCTCTCAAAGAGAGATTTCAGCTGAGAGAGAGTTATACTTGTAATGACTTAGAATAGAATACATTTTACTGATCTGCATCTTGTTTTTCAACATTAAAGCTTATGCATAAGAAGAAGAGGAGGGGGAGCTCCATTAGTGTGTTTGGGAACCGAGTAAAAATTTCACATTTCGTTTACTCTTGAGTTTAAAGCAAAATGGATGAGTTTGACCGCCTTTACTCATATAACATACTATGATATTCTCAAATCAAACTCTACATCTTTAGATCTTACAATTGATACCGAATATTTTTCCTGTGTTCCTCGCATTTTTTGAAACCAAATATGCCACTATATTTATCATCAATCTAGACAAACTTCATAAACCTTCATAGCGGGTTGCATGTACCATAACTATGCAAAAGAATGCAACATTTATAACAATGCTAAGACGTTCTTTTGTGAAAAACAATATATATTTACAATTGAGAAAACGGAAGATCAGAAACCAAGTCTAACTGGTCCCAAATGTACAAGATGTAATGATAATACTGTCAATAATTTTGCTGCGCCAAAGAAGTTGTTTCTTCCTCTTTTTATTTTCAGTTAAAACTAGTTGGAAATGAGGCACAAACACCACCCCCAACTCCCATTTTTCCTCTTAATCAAACGGTCAATTCTTGAAATCTTTACATTAACTGTAAAAGTGGGAAAATTATAATTTCCCAAATCCAAGAGTTATAGGTAAGGTTATGTATTAGTAGTGGAATAAGACTGAAAAGCTAAGATCAGTTTCACATAAGTAGGCACTCATCAATACAATACTAGGTAGAAAGATTCCAGTCATGACTTGATTTCAAGAGTAATTTGTCTTTTATGATTGATTTCCATGCACTAATGTATTTGGACCTTACCGTAACACTTGGGATAATTTCTCACACACTCATTTTCTATGCCCAAAATGTTCAACTTGCCCAATATCAGTTCCCCGCTTTGTATATATCTCTCATTGTCAAGAAATGAACTTGTGGCCTCAACTCAGAGAGGCATACGGCAAACTGAGATAGCAAATGCAGTTAATACACTTATGAAACTAGAAAATGATGCACACTTTAGACTTCATTACCTGGATATTTAGTTAGCATCTAACCGTATGCAATTTGAATTAAGAATGAACCAACCAAATCTATACCATTATCTAAGCGTCTAACGCGTAAGTACATAACGATTCCACTATTAGTTACCATGCCGCTCTTATACATTTAATAGTCTATTAAAAGTATATAATAGGAAATTTAAGTTATTAAACATGATTTATACAACTATCCAGCTTCCTTATGCTTACCTATTTGATATCCCTTATTCACAACATAAGTTCGTTCGATAATAAATGTAAATTGAACATACTCTCATTCAAAAAGGTTTCCAGTTTGATGGTCTTCATTCCACTATTATTTATCCAGTTAGAATCAACCAAAAATTGAATGGTCAACAATTCATATGTAGACATCAACAGTTAAGAAATTATTTCCAATCTTCCCCAATTTCTGCTGACTTCTTTCATTCTATATCTAGTTTTCTTTCCCAAATTTCATCGTTCAAAATTTTGAGGTACCTTTGTTTTCTATATTCAAATCAAAATAACAGACTAAAATTTTGTTAAGACCCAAGAAAGCAAAATTTGAATGAAGTGCCAAAAAATAAATGCAAAGAACAGATAAACTGCACTAACATGATTCATGAATGTGAAAAGGAACCCAAAACGTCAAATTAAGTGAATGTTAAAGAGACATAAGAAGTCGAATGAACCCAAACCTCATTTTGACTATGATCTCCAATGTGCATCAAAGCAATGAGAGAAATCCTCAGCAGCAGAAACACTCAGGGAAATGAATCTTGATATCACAAATATACCACACCAAAGACCAACTTTTCAGACCAATTCACAAAACCAAAGCCGCTTTGGCGCGACATCTCAGACAAATCCTCTTTGAACTGTCTGATTCATCAGGATCAGCAGAAGAACCACCATCAGTAGAACTATTGAGGGATGCATTACTTCCTCCGGAAAACATTGAACTTGACGTGTCATCCCTAACCAAAAGTTCTTGGCGATGCTTTATCAGCTTTTCACTTCAATTTGTCATTTCAGCATGCAGTATAAGGTACACAGCTCACTGACCTTGAAGAGTTCTTGTCAGCTTTTGGTATAAGAATCCTGCGGAGCATTTTCACCTTGTGCCGTACATGTCCGATTCTTCTCCGGCTGCTCTTGACAGACAATAATGTCAATGAGAAAATACTAGAACAACAATTAAAAGAAGTGTTTTGAAGATGGACTCATAACGTTTGGAGGACTAAAATATGTTAGTTCTAAGACTTTGATAATTAATTAGACTAATCTGACGGAGTTATCCGAGTCTCGTTCTCGGATTGGTCACCTCTACTTCTTGCCATATATTATCTTGATGTAAATGTAAAAACTTAAACTCTTCAAATTTCCTTTTACGACTTACTAGTAAATGCCAATGTTTAAAGGTCCTACACTAGCATGATAAAACACAATCACGCTTTTGGTGCTTGGATGCAAATGGCTGTTAAATTCGATAATAAACTTACCATAGTCACAAAAAAATTAAATAAGCAGACCACATTTATCTACTGAAAAATATAATGCCACTAAATAATTCAAAGACTTGCAAGATACCTGCAATTACTGCATAAAAGAAACCTTTTCATCAGGACAAGAATTCATTAATCTTCGACATAAAGTTGGCCAAGTAACTCAACCTAACCTAGGGCCACAGACTTTGCAGAGCACCGTCCACATTGTTCGGCAACCCATTCGCCAGGAACGTTTGGCTGAGGATGCCGCTTCAATGCCGCTTCATCCGGTTGACATTGAAGCGGCATCTTCAGCCAAACGTTACTGGCGAACTTTTTTCAGCGTCTCAATGAACTCCGTCGTCTCTGCATAAAGTGTCAGCAACTCTTCCCGGTTGAGTTCATCAAGTGTTCTATCCCCAACTTCATCCGTTTAAGTTGCTTCCTTTGAAGTTTTGCAGCCTTTAGTTTTTTGCATGCATCACAGAACACTTCAAAAAGCTTCTTGATATTGACCAAAATTTTAGTTTCCTCGCAGCTGGTTTCATATAAACAATGCTTCCTAAGGTTGTCGTGCCTATCTATATTAGTGTCAACACTGGGATGGTTAGAGCGAATAGTCTTGCTACCGAGAGAGAAATTGATTACAGCAGCCTCGAAAGCACATAATATACACAGTTCAGTGGTCTTCTTCAAGAAGTCGGATTGGCGTTTGGTATAAGCATCTTGTTGAGAATTTTCTCCTTGTATCGTAGACTACAGGTTTCTTCTCAGCAGGATGCCTATACCAAACGTCGATTTGACTTCTTGAAGAAGGCAACTGAGCTATGTACCTTATGTGCTTTTGAGGCTGTCGTAATCAATTTCTCACCCGGTAGCAAGGTTATTCACTCTAACCACCCTAGTGTTGACACTAATATAGATAGGCACGACAGCCTTAGAAAGCAAGTTGTATATGAAATCAGCTGCGAAAAAGTTAAAATTTTGATCAATATCAAATAGCATTTTGAAGAGTTTCAAATCTTGGGATAACTATTAACACGCTTTTTCTGGTCAAAATGTTCAGCTAGCCCAATATCTTATCTTAAGCATTAATATCCCTCTCATTGTCAAGAAATAAACTTGTACCATGATTTCATAGATGCACTGAGATAGAAAATAATACTAGTTAATATGGTGCACATTTTAGACATCATTAAGTGTATATTTAGCTAGCATCTAACAGTATTTGGTTTGAATTATTAATGAACCAGCCAAATCGATATACGGATCTAAAACGTAACTATGTAACAGTTATAACGGTTATACATTTGGTTACTATGCTTCTCTTATAAATTTAACTGTTTATTCAAAATATATAATAAGAGAACTTACGTTGCCGAACAAACGTAATGAAGCCATAAAAAATAATCCATATCGAACATCTCAAAGAAATGGTGACAATAAGAAATTACTTCTAATTTCCCCCCAGATTTTGATGACTTCTTTTATTCCATACCTAGCTCGGTCATAATTTTGTTTTCTACATTCAAAACAAATATTGGACTTAATAAAAATTAAGATCCAAGAAAGAAAATTTTGAATCAAGATCTAGAAAGACCAACGTTGTTGGAACAAGTAACATAAAATTAAGTGAATATTAGCATTTGAAAGAATCCGAAACCTGTTTTGATTGTAATTTCGAATCCTCAGCATAACAGCCCAGGAAATGAACTGCCACAAATATCACACCAAAAACCAACTTTTCAGACCGGGACCTCGTGCGTGCTTACAAAGATTTTGTTTACACTATGTAAGCTTGTATAAAAACCCTGGGAAATTATGTTTAAATAAAGACCATAGAGAGAAAAAAAGGAAATAATGTTATGAATATTTATCTATGTGGATGTCTATCATGATTAGAACTTTATCTAAGGAGTTTGATTTATTTATTATTAGGAATATTATCTCTATTAATTAGAGTTTAATGTATTATGTACTTCTTATGCCTATAAATAGATGATTCATTGAAGGCATTGTATACGATTCTATTTTTGAGAATAATACAAATCTCCCTCTTTCTCTCATCTCTTTGTTCTTCTTGTTCTTGTTCGTTGTTCTTCATTATTTTATTCACAACACGTTATCAGCACGAGACTCTAATCAACTGAGGTCTTCATCGTTATAATTCAAAAGAAGTTACCGGGAAGAATTCGATTATAGAATAAATCAAAGATAAGTGTTTTTCTCTTTATTTTTTTTAGTTACCGATTGTCTTTCTCTTTATATTTTAACTTGGTTTTAATTTTTGAAAAGTTTGGAAGTATGTTTAATTTTATTCGAACATTGGAAAGAGATAAATTTGTGGCTTCTCACAAACCAAAAGACGAATGGACAGAGACGAAGAGGTTGCGTTTGGTGTAAATTACGTGTGTTTTCTCTTGTTCCTAAAAGGGTTAATTAGCGGTATGCTTATTCATACTTTTACTTATATGATTATATTTGATATTTTTCATATTATTATTTATGTCATTTTATTTGGTAAAAGTTAATATTTTTAACCGTGTTTTGAGTTTTACATGATATGCTTAAATGGCTTGGAAAGAGATGTGATATAAAGGGACTATGAGAAGCTATCTCCATCATATGCTATGTCTCCATTGTCCACGAGAGAAAAATCAATATCGGTAAATTTTGGTTTTATTTTTATTCTTTATATTATTATTTTAAAGTGCGATAAATCATGGTGATTTTGAATTTACAAGAAGATTATTATAAAGTCTATATTTGCTCGAAAGCAATATTTCTTCTTCGTTGAAAAACTTGACCATAGACTTCTCCCAATTTCAAGTTACGAAAATTCTTCTTGATCCAAAAAGTTTTATGGGAGATATTCCTTGAAGTGAATGCAAAGCATGACGTTTATTCCATGTGATTATCAATAATGGGGCATTCCCTGAAGTGAATGCAAGCATGATGTTTATTCCATGCAATTATCAATGATGGGGCATTCCCTGAAGTGAATGCAAGCATGATGTTTATTCCATGCGATTATTGGATCTGTTTCATTCCCTGAAGTGAATGCAAACATGGTAAATCATTATTCAATTAGAGACATAATTTCGATATAATCCAAGTATAATTGGCTGGACATCCCGTTTTGCGAGGCTACTGGTCTCAAAGGAGGTTTTTAAAGGACCTTGTGGACAGGTTTAGCAATGCCGCGTACGAGGATTAAATCTTTGTTCTCTGTGATAAGGATATGTGAAAAAGGTTTTAAAGGCCCACTGGCTCTACTCCATTCCTTGAAGTGAATGTGAGATTATATTATGGAAGGAATAAAAAATCACATTAAAAGTTGTGGTCGTGGTCGAGGCTATGAATATACACATGAAAAATATAGTCATTTTAAGAATACTTCTACCCGCTGGTAGCGAAGTTATAAGGATGACAAGAGTGATAAAGATCATTCTAAGGAAGTGAAATCATTTTACCAATGTGATGTTATAAACCATTGGTTTCGTACTTGTCAAACGCCAAAGTACTATGGACTTTATCCATAATCATGAATGATAAATGAAATAAAATATAAACAAAATTTGTTTATGGCGAAAATAATTATGGCGTTATTGGTCAAACTCAATTGGATATTGTTAATTTTCTCATAACAGGAATAATTAGTTTTTTTTATATGTTAATTCGTTTTATTTATTATTTATTTATGTTAGTTTGCTTTATGTTTATTTATTTCACATATTATTTATTTACGTTTTATGTTTATTTATTATTTGAAGAATATGATTACTTCCGGAATAAAATATACAATGAATTGTGACTATTTATGCCTAGAATTGTGGCTATTTATGCCTAGCAGATAATGCAAGTACTCATATTGTACTTAAGCATAAAAAATATTTTTCCCATTTAAATGCAAGGGGAAATATGAGTAGTATTTCTCAAAGTACTAAAATATCAATACTTCGGAAGAGCACTTGAAAGTTTATCTCTGATAGATAATCGACTTGATATGATGTGCTATATTTTATATTTTTCATTCCTCGAAGTGAATGATACAAAGTACATATTTTCATTACCTGAAGTAAATGAAACAAAGAACATTTTGAAAGGTGCACAATTATGCATTTCTCGATTAAAATGCAAGGGAATAATGTGAGTACTATATCCAGAAGTACTAATATCACAAAAGGCTCTGGTTGAGCAAATATGTTATTGTCAAATGGAACTTTATTCCATATTCACAGTGCGTTATACTCGTCAAAGTCATAAAGAGAGCAATATGAGTTCACAAACCATCCCTTTGGGAATTATAGATAACATATGTTATCAATTGGCATTTGAAATAAGTCAATATGGATATAAGTTCTGGTAGCCAAAAAGTCAGTTGAAAGCTCTAGGAGAGCTATATATTGCTACCAAAAGATAATTTCAATTGAAAGCTCCGAAAGAGCTAAATATATTTCTATTTAAAGGAAAATTTTGATGGTCGTACTAGACATGTACGAGTAAGATTGAATTATATGTTATGGTAAACAAGAAGTTTACAAATTTAGAGATATATACACACATATATATAGTTGGCATGATCTGTTAGACCATCCTGATCAATAATGGTGCAGAAATTATTGAGATTTACATGCACATGTATTAAAATTAAAAGAACCTGTAGTTCTTGTGGTGCTTATTCTCAAAGGAATGGATTAAATTCCACTTATTAAAGAACGTGAAGTTCTTGTGTTGCTTAAAGGAATTGATTAAATTCCACTTACTAAAAGAACATGAAGTTCTTGTGTTGTTTGTTCTCAAATGATATAGATGATCCCACTTACCAAAAGAATTAGAACTTAAAGGGCTTGTACTGAAGTTAAGACTGTATGTCTTGCATATCTGAACGAAATATGAGCCCATATATCCACAAATGTGGAAAGTTTTATATGATTTTAGTAGATGCATCTACATTGTTTTATCGACTTACAACCAGAAGTTTGTGAGATTGATTCTAAAAAGATTCAGATTATGCAGTTAGACTATTCGTCTTGAAAAGCTAGTGGGTTTATATTTTAGGCTATATCAGTTGTTACAAAGCCTATTGATTATGAAAAATATAGTTTAGCAAAATTTCAATTGGATGCCTCCTATTTAATAGCTAAACTATGAGAACAAATGAGTTATTATTTATATGGTGTTTCCATATAGCAACACTTATACGCATCAAGCCAACGAGTTATAATAAACTCCCCGTTATAATTGGTTTTTGGTCAGAAACTATACATTTCCCATTTTATGATTTTTGAATGTGCGATATGAATTGCTCCACCACAACGCACAAAATGGGTAAATAAAAAAGGTTGAGAATATATATTGAGTACGAGTCTCCTTTTATGTTTAAATTCTTAAACATTAATTGGAGAATCATTTATGACATGATTTTTCTCAACATCAGGGGGAGATATAATTAGCTGGATAGAGGAAAATGAATTATCATTATCTAGATCCTCGTATATGAACTAGAAGTTCATAAGATAATTCATGTTATTACATGTCAACTGCCAGACATATTTACTGACCCAATGAGAGTAATTAAGTCTCATATACCAGCTGAAACGCTCTAAGTTTAAATTACATGTTAGAGCGAGAGAATGTAAATCATGCCTGAAGCATGATAGTTGAAATGGTTCCAATGATCAAAATTCTCGTAAATAGAAAGTAATATGAGATGGTCATATATTGGAGGCGGGTGCTCCTGAAGAGACCCAAGACATAACTAATAATAAAACTCTTGAAGAGTTTCAGGTACCTGAAATAAAGATTGAAATCTTGAAGAGATCTCGATGAGTTATGTCATTACGAGAATGGAACCAGAAAATTGAAAAGTTGTCGACAACGATTTTACAAACAATTTTACATAAAATACTTCTATAGAAGTAAAGAAAGAAATCGAGGATCTTGTATAAAATCTATCCAGAAGTATAGATATTGAATTGGTCTATGTTGAAAGACGCTTTGAACTTCTAAAATAGAAGTATTTGGACCAGCAGTCCAAACACCTAAAGGTGTAATGCAAGTGAGGCACAAATAAGTAGTCGTAAATACGAATTGAACTATGATTTATGAAAAGTTTTAATTACTTCATGGTGGATGCAATTACTTTGGCAGTTATGAAAAATTTTGCATGCGTCCAATTATTTGTGGATCCATATTTATCCTTGAAGGATTTAAAATGCTAGAAGCATTTGGAAATTTTCGAGGAAATTTATTTAGACATGTCTCATGAATATTTTGGCGCATTTGGTATAATCGCCTTAGTGAATACTAATTGATCAAATACTATAAGAATGATCAGATTTCCTGATGTATTTTATAAAGGAGTTTGGATCAAGATCCATTATGATAATTTTAGAACTCCTAAAGAGCTTCAAATTGGAAACTCGTGAAGTACTTTCAATACAAGTACTTAAATCTTGACATCAAGTTTATCTCGAACTGAAGATCGAGCATTTTTATATATTTTCTTTTGTCTATGAATAGACATAAGCTGAAAGAATCTTAAAGAAGATTCAATATGAATAGAGTATATCTATTGAGTATCCCAATAGTTGTAAGATTGTTGGATGTGAATAAAGATAATTATATCTTTTCTTGGTTTTGAAGCACTATATATTAGTTGGTCAAGCAATATCCATGGATATACAAAGATCATTACATTTAGATCTTCAAACATTCGTCGATGCCTCCTCAAATTTTGTAGAAATAATTGCCATGCACAAGGCAAGCCAAAAATGTGTTTGGCTAAAATCATTGACCCAACATATCCAGAAGATATGTAGATTTACTTTCACAAGATATGATATGAAGCTATTTTGTGTAGAGATAATGCAAGATGTATATCTCAATTGAAAGGCGGATACATCGTGAAACATATTACTCTAATGTTTCATTCCTCAAGATCTTTAGAAAAATAATATTCAAGATTGAATTATGAAGATTCAAAGATCTTCTGTGATGTTTTCATGAGGGGAGGAAATACGCGTTGCACTCTTTTTCCCTTAACCGAGGTTTTGTCCCAATGGTTTTTCCTGGTAAGGTTTTTAATGAGGCAACATGTTATGCGTATTAAAGATGTGTGTACTCTTTTTCCTTCACTAATGAAAATTTTTTCCCACTGGGTTTTTATCTTAGTAAGGTTTTAACGAGGCACATTATCTTCATAGACATCCAAGGGGGAGTGTTATGAATATTTATCTATGTGGATGTCTATCATGATTAGAACTTTATCTAAGGAGTTTGATTTATTTATTATTAGGAATATTATCTCTATTAATTAGAGTTTAATGTATTATGTACTTCTTATGCCTATAAATAGATGATTCATTGAAGGCATTGTATATGATTCTATTTTTGAGAATAATACAAATCTCCCTCTTTCTCTCATCTCTTTGTTCTTCTTGTTCTTGTTCGTTGTTCTTCGTTATTTTATTCACAACAAATAATTGTTTTTCCTTTTTTTAACCAAAATAAGATTTAGGATAATATACACCACAGTTCACTCAGTTGTGTTTTTATGGAAATAAATCATTTTTCTAAAAGTTATAATTTAGTCTTGTAATTAAATTTTGATACAAATATATCCTCCTAAGAACAAATAATAATTTGATAAATTTAGTCACCAAATATAGTCACCAAAATATATATATATATATATATTATTAATTTGATCTTAATTCAATACTTATTTGATAAATTTAATTTTGTCATATTTAAAAATTTCTACAATGTCTCCTCCTAAGAACTCTAAGACTACTTGGCACATTCCTTGTCATTGTTCAAAAATTCGAAAACTGAAAGACTGATGAAATAGACTCATTCCGACTTTAACACTATCTAGAAGTAGACACAATCGTTTCACTAATAGGATTTTTTTTAAAGAATGTCAATTTCAACGAGGAACAAGATGCAAGGAAGCCTCACATTCTTATCTTCAGTTCACTCATGTAGATAGATAAACAGCTTGAATTTTTTTCTTGTCAGACAAATTCAGATAGGATAAAAAGGGAGTTCCAGTCCCTCAAATATATACAGACGATAACAGTTTATCAGTCTCCCCACTGTTTTCATGTAATTCAAATTATTCCAAATATATGCAAACAATTATGTCTAGACTCTCATTAAAACATAGCACACATGAATTCAAAACGGATCACAAGGCCATGTTTTCATGAATTGAATTAGACAAAGTGAAAGAAAAAGAAAACATGGTAGACATGGAAAAACAACTTTATTATTTTATTATTATTATTATTGATTTTCAATTTATTATGTTTCTAGTTCTCAGTCCAACAGACAAACAGAGACAATGACTGCTAGATATGTTCACAAACTGATTGATTGGGGGAAATTCAATATTCATAAGGACCAACAAAAGAACCACCATCCGAAGAACCATTCGGGGAAAAATTACTTCTTTCTGTTGACATTGAAGTTGAAGAGGCATCCTTAGCCAAACGTTTCTGGCGAGCCTTTTTCAGCTTCTCAATGAACTCCGTCGTCTCTGCATCAAGTGTTAGCAACTCCTCCAGGTTGAGTTCATCAATTGGTCTATCCACCAACCATTGGCCCTTGCTTTCATTCTCCAACTTCATCTGTTCAAGTTGCTTACCTCGAAGTTTTGCAGCTTTCAGTTTTTTACATACCTAAGAGTACTCTTCTGAAAACTTCTTGATATTGACCAAACTTTGAGCGTCCTCACGGCTGATTTCAAATACAGCTTGTATCCCACGGTTTCCACGCCTATCTATATTAGCGTCAACAGGAAGGCCAAAGCGGATGGCCTTGCTGCCGGGAGAGGAATTGTTTAGGGCAGCCTCTAAATCACATAAGTTACACAGCTCAATGGCCATCTTCAAGAATTCGGATCGATGTTCGGTATAATCATCCTGGTGAGCATTTTCTCCTTGTGTCGAAGGCTTCAGGTTTCTTCTCCGACTTCTCTTGAGCACCAATCCTGCCATTGGGAAACAATCAGAACAAAAATGAAAAGAAAAATTTAGAAGATGGAGATGTGAAATTTGGAGGATAAAACATGACATTTATAGAGCTTTGATGGCTAGACTAATTGGCGGAGATATCCACGTCTCATTCTCCGATTGGTCACCTATATTTCCTGCCATATATTACAATTGTTGAGATATAATAATACAAATTCTTCTACTTTCCTTTTTCCGACTTTCTAGTAAAGGACAATGCTTGAATGACATGAGATGGCATGATCAAACAAAATAATGCTTTTGGTGCTTTGATGGAAATGGAGGTTAAATTCCATTATATACCTGCCATAGCCGCAAAAAAATGAAATAAGCCTACCAAATTTATCAAATAGGAAAATATATGGCACTAAATAATTCAAAACACTCAACTTACCAGAGGACCACAGGGTCTGCAGAGCACCATATACTTCGTATGGGAACCCATAACGATATATTCCTCACGAAAAACAGGTCACTTAATATCAAATGGAAACAAAATAATTACAACACTATAATAGGTGAAAATTCTAGACCTGCATTAATTATATTAATTAGTATGAGTTGTAACATTTCTATTGGAAATGCAGATACATGCATGATGAAAGATATTTTCGGTTAAGACTGATATTTTAGTTTTATGGCAGGTTTCATTGCCAATCAAGGAATCCATACACCAGATTTTTGAGGTACTATAATCATGTGAAACAAATTCACACAAGAACTCCTAGGATTATAGTCTATGTTATTTGGACTCTTCAATTTCCGATACCAAAGTTTGACACATATTTGAGCTGGAGTGTAGGAGTATGGTCCTCCAAATATATGAAAAAAACTTGCAAAAAATTGATCATATTCAAGTTGGACAGATACCCGTATCTGACACCCCGAGTCTTGATAACATAGTAATGGCTATAGAGTTACCACAACAACAAGCATAAATGGTGTGACCTAAGCTAGAAAATTTTATTAGGAAATGGATTACTATGAACACAGCCATATTTCTTCCAACACATTTGCACAAATTGGATAAGAAAGTAACCCACTCAAAGAGAGATTTCAGCTGAGATAAGAGTTCTGCTTGTATTGACTTAGAATAGAATACATTTTACTGATATGCATCTTGTTTTTCAACATTAAAGCTTATGCATAAGAAGAGTAGGGGAGCTCGATTAGTGTGTTTGAGAATGGAGTAAAAATTCCATATTTCGTTTACTCTTGAGTTTAAAACTAAATGGATGAGTATGACAACCTTTACTCATATGACATACTATGATATTTTCAAATCAAACTCTGCATCTTTAGATCTTACAATTGATACCAAATATTTTTCCTGTGTTCCTCGCATTTTGAAACCAAATATGCCACTATATTTATCATCAATCTAGACAAACTTCATAAACCCATCATAGTGGGTTGCACGTACCATAACTATGCAAAAGACGGCAGCATTAAAAACAATGCTACGACATTCTTTTTTAAAAAACAATATATATTTACAATTGAGAAAACGGGAGATCATAAACCAAAGATTTAAGTCTAACTGGTCTCAAATGTTCTAGATGTAATGATAATACTATCAATACTTTTGTTGTGCGAACGAAGTTGTTTCTTCCTCTTTTCATTTTCAGTTAAAACTAGTTGGAAATGGGGCACTCATCAATACAATACTAGGTTAGGTATTAGTAGAGTTGAATAAGACTGAAAAGCTAAGATCAGTTTCACATAAGTAGGCACTCATCAATACAATACTAGGTAAAAAGATTCCGGTCATGCTTTGATTTCAAGATTAATTTGTCTTTTATGATTGATTTCCATGCACTAATATATTAGGACCTTACCGTAACACTTGGGATAATTTCTCACACATTCATTTTCTATGCCCAAAATGTTCAACAAGCCTAATATCAGTTCTCTACTTTGTATATATCTCTAGTTGTCAAGAAATGAACTTGTAGACTCAACTCAGAGAGGCATAGGAAAAACTAAGATAGAAAATGCAGTTAATACACTTATGAAACTAGAATATGATGCACACTTTAGACTTCATTAACCGGATATTTAGTTAGGATCTAACCATATTCAGTTTGAACTAAGAATGAACCAACCAAATCCATACCATAATCTATGTGTCTAAAGCGTAAGTACATAACGATTCTAGTATTAGTTACCATGCCAATCTTATAAATTTAATAGGTTATTAAAAGTATATAATAGGAAACTTATGTTATTGAACATTATTTATACAGCTATCCAGTTTCCTTAAGCTTACCTATTTGATACCCCTTATTCACAACATAAGTTCGTTCGATAATAAATGTTAATCGAACATATTCTCATTCAAAAAGGTTTCCAGTTTGTTGGTCTTCATTCCTCTATTATTTATCCAGTTAAAATCAACCAATAATTGAGTTCAGCTCTGACCATCTCAAACAATTCATATCTAGACATCAACAGTTAAGAAATTATTTCTAATTGTTCCCAGTTTTTGATGACTTTCTTTCATTCTATATCTAGTTTTCTTTCTCAAATTTCATTGTTCAAAATTTTTGTGGTACCTTCGTTTTCTACATTCAAATCAAATAACAGACTAAAATTTTGTTAAGACCCATGAAATCAAAATTTGAATGAAGTTCCAAAAATAAATGCAAAGAAAGGATAAACTACACTAACATGATTCATGAATGTGAAAAGGAATCCAAAAAGTCAAATTAAGTGAATGTTAACGAGACATAAGCAGTTGAAAGAACCTTAAACCTCGTTTTGACTATGATCTCCAATGTGCATCAAAGAAATGAGAGAAAACCTCAGCAGCAGAAACACCCAAGGAAATGAATCTTGATATCAGAAATATACCACACTAAAGACCAACTTTTCAGACCAATTCACAAAACCAAAGCAGCTTTGGCACGACATCTCAGACAAACCCTCTTTGAACTGACTGATTCGGGGGGAAATCAATGTTCATGAGGATCAGCATAAGAACCACCGTCAGTAGAACAATTGAGGGGAACATTACTTCCTCCAACAGACATTGAACTTGATGTGACATCCTTAACCAAACGTTCTTGGTGATGTTTTATCCGCTTTTCACTTAACTCTGTCATTTCAGCATGCAGTATGAACAACTCATCAAGGTTGAGTTCATCCATTGGTCTACCCACCAACCTTTGGCCCTTGCTTTGACTCTGTCTTCATCTTTTTGAGTTACTTATCATCCAAAGGGGCTGATTTCATACACAACTAGCTTCCCACTGGTGGCAAGTCTTTTTGTATTAGTATCAACGCCAGGATGGCCAGAGGAGACAACCTTGTCACTAGGAGAGAATTATTAGGGCATCTTTAAAAGCATATAAGTTACACAGCTCACTGACCTTCTTGAAGAGTTCGGGTCAGCTTTTGGTATAAAAATCCTGCGGACTATTTTCACCTTGTGTCGTACACTTTTGATTCTTCTCCGACTGCTCTTGATAGACAATCATGTCATTGAGAAATTACTAGAACATCAATTAAAAGAAGTGTTATGAAGATGGACTTGTAAAGTTTGGAGGACTAAAATATGTTACTTCTAAGACTTTGATGATTAGACTAATTCGTCGTAATTATTCGAGTCTCGTTCTCGGATTGGTCACCCCTACTTCTTGCCATATATTATCTTGACATAGATTAAAAATAAATAAACTCTTCTAATTTCCTATTATGACTTACTAGTAAATGCCAATGCTTGAAGGTCCTAAACTTGCATGATAAAACCCAATCACGCTTTTAGGGATTAGATGCAAATGGAAATTAAATTCGATAATAAACCTAGCATAGTTGCAAAAAAATGAAATGAGCAGACCACATTTACCTACAGAAAAATATAATGCCACTATATAATTCAAAGACATGCAAGATACCTGCAATTACAGCATAAAAGAAACCTTTTAATCAGAAAAATATAACGCTTTTTAGTCCAAGTGACTCAACCTAACCTAGGACCACCGACTTTGCAGAGCACCGTACACTTGTACGTCAACCCATCCGGAAATTTTCCTCAAAAAAGGCAAGTTAATTAAGATCAGCTTAAGAATTGGTAACAAGACAATTACATCATTAGAATAGGTTATAATTCCAAACCTCTACTAAATACATTAAATTAGTATGCTTGTATCATTTCTATTTGAAATGCACATACATCATTATGAAAGATATTTTCCGTTAAGACTGATATGTTAATACTATGGTGGGTTTCATTGTCAATAAAGTAATCCGAGAACAAGTTTATTTTGATTATGCCAACTTTGGACATTTAAGCATTATCATTTACTAATGTATCGTAAAAGTGAATAGAAGAGTTTATTTTGACAATATATAAGGGTGACCAATTCAAGAACGTGACTTGGATAACTCTAACTAATTAGACTATTCATCAAAGTCCTATTAATAACATGTTTTTGTCCTCCCAACTTCAGAAATTCATCATCTAAACACTTCTTTTCATTGTAGTTCTAATTGTTTCTCAATGAAAGAATTGATGGTTAAGGACAGTCGAAGAAGGAATCAGAAGTCTACGATACGAGAAAGTCTAAGTTAAATGGATGAAATTGACCGCCATTACTCATAATATCTACGATCCTTCAAATCATACTCTGCAGCTTTAGATCATATAATTGATATCAAATAATTTTCTGTATTCCTCGCATTTTTTTAAAACCAATTATACCACTATTTTTATCATCAGTCTTGATGAACTTAATAAACCTTCGTTTATAACAATGCTAAGACATTTTTTTTTGTGAAAAAACAGTATATAAAAGCCATTTACAATTGAGAAAACTAAAGATTTGAAACAATGTATCAATGCTCAGCAAGATGCTTACCAAACATCTACCCGACTTCTTGAAGAAGCCATTGAGCTGTGTACCTTATGTGCTCTCGAGGTTGCCTTAATCAATTTCTCTCCGGGCAGCAATGCTATCCGCTCTAACCATCCCAGTGTTGATGCTAATATAGATAGGCACGGCAACCTTGGGAAGCAAGTTGTATATGAAATCAGCCGCGAGGAAGGTCAATATCAAGAAGCATTTTAAAGAGTTTCTAATCTTGGGATAACTATTCACACGCTTTTTCTGGCCAAAATGTTCAGCTAGCACAATATCAGATCTCTATGAATTATCTCGCTCTCGGTGTCAAGAAATAAACTTTTAGCATGATTTCAGAGAGGCAAACTGAGATATAAAATGTAGTTAATGCATTTATGCAACTATAATAATAAATATGGTGCACATTTTAGACATCATTAAGTGTATATTTAGCTAGCATCTAACAGTATTTGGTTTGAATTAAGAATGAACCAGCCAAATCTATATCATTATCTACGGGTACGTAACGGTTATAACAGTTATACGGTTGGTTACTATGCTTCTCTTATAAATTTAACTGTTTATTCAAAATATATAATAAGAGAACTTATGTTGCCGGACATTATTTATATAACTAGCCAATTTTCTTAAGCTTACCTATTTCATGTCCTCAATTCACAACACATGCTGATTTTATAATAAATGTAAATCAAACATATTATCCAACAAAAGTAATGAAGCCATACAAATTGAATCCATATCTAACACCTAAAAGAAATGGTCGACAATAAGAAATTACATACAATTTCTAAATTCTCCCCGATTTTGATGACTTCTTTTATTATGATTCCTCCTAAAACTTCATTGCTCAACATTTTACAGTATCATTGTTTTCTACATTCAAATGAAACAACGGACTTAAAAATTAAGACCCAAAAAAGTAAAATTTAAATCAAAATCCAGAAAGACCAAAATTTGAATGTTAGCATTTGAAAGAACAGGAAACCTGTTTTGATTGTGATTTCCAATTCTCAGCATAGCAGCCCAGGAAATGAATCTTGCGCGACAAAAATCAACTTTTCAAACCGGGCCCTCGTGCGTGCTTACAAAGATTTTGTTACGCTGTGTAAGTTAGTATAAAAAAAAACCCTGGGAAATTATACTCAAAAAAGGAAATAAGTATTTTTCTTTTGGGTAATCTTCACCCTTGGTCCCTTTTATTTGGTGTTTGTTTTATTTTGGTCAACCAAATTTAAAAAATATCATTCTTACCACTTACGTTTTGAATCGTGTCTATTTTGGTCCTTGACCGTTAACCTCAGTTAATAAAAAAATTAATTTCTAATTTAACCTCAAACTTTTAAATTTATTTTTCACCATGTTCCCAAAAATTATATATTTTATATACTTAAAACGTTTTAAATTGGATGCATTAACATCGGCTAAATTTTTGCTGACCCTGGCTTGATGTTGCATTGGGTTTGGCTGCATAAACCAAAAATGTGGATTCTGAACAGCAGTAGGATTGAGGCATCTCATTACTTGACCACCGAAAACAAGCTAAAAGTGATCAGAGAGTTGAACATTCAAAAGCTGATTTAAATTTTGCAATCGATACTGTAAAAAAAAGTTATTTTTGTTGTTGTTGTCTATTTGTCAAATCAGTATTATTTTGTTGGGAAAAATTCAACCAATTTAACTGATTTGGATTGTGCAAAGGGTTATTGAATTGAGCATGAAATTGTTGCAACATTAAAAGGTTGTTCGAGTTTGGACAAATTGGACAAAAATGAGGAAACCCCATATTATTACTTGGCGTAAGAAACTGCCTGTTAGCTCCATTCATGAATCCAACATTATTTAGCAATGACATAACACTAGAATTACTATTACTACTATAATAATTATTACTCGGTAGAATCGATAGCTGAGGGTTAAAATTTTTTGTCGCAAAATTTGATTGAAACCCATTCTATTCAAACAAAATGAAAATCAAATTTCAAATTCCAAAAAGGAAACAAAGAAAGAAAGAAAGAGAGTCAAAGAATTACATGTTCAGGTTGATGGAGAAACGAATTAAAATTAGGTCTCATCGGGTTATCAATGAGTACTAAAGAAACCGTCGAGATTTGCCGATTGCTGAGGCAGAGAGAATTGCTTGAGATTCAAGTGACCCATCGTTTGTTGAATCTTTGATGAGATTAAATTTCAATGATTGATCGAAGATTTACTTTGGGTTTTGTTGCAGAAAGGGGAATAGAAGTGTTCGAAGTGAGTTTGAGGATGATGAAATTTAAAATGTTTTAGAGTATATAAAATATATAATTTTTGAGGAAGATGATGAAAAATAAAGTTTTGAAAGTTTGGGGTTAAATTAAAAATTAATTTTTTTATTAACGGAGGTTAACGGCCAAGGGACTAAAATAGACACGATTCAAAACGTAAGTGGCAAAAATAATTTTTTTGAATTCAGGTGACCAAAATAGAACAAACACAAATAAAAAAAGACCATGGGCGAAGATTACCCTTTTCTTTTTTAACCAAAATGGAGTTTAGGATGAAATACAGTACTAGTCACTCGGTTGTGTTTTTTAATGCAAATGGGTCCTTTTTTAAAAAGTTATAATTTAGTCATTATATTAAATTTTGTTATAAATAGGTTTTTTCGTCAATCAATTCTTTTAGTCACCAAAAAAATATATATTTTAGAGATTCGCTAATTGGTCTAGTGGCTAAGAATATTCACATTATCTCATTTTGTATAGGATCGAATTCCGATATGAAAATGTAATATCTCCCTATTTAATCAAAAAAATATTCTATTAATTTCGTCTTGATTAAAAGTAATTTAATAAAATTAACCCTATTATATTTTAAAAAGTTGACATTATACCATTCTAACACACGCGCATACCACTTGTCACACTCATTGTTATTGTTCATTAATTCGATAACTGACATTTGAGATAGCTCGACACAATCACTTCACTATTACACAACTGGCAGACTGACAAAATATATTCATTGTGATTCTAATGTCGTCTACCAGTAGACACAATCACTTCACTAATAAAAATTTTAAAGATGATAAATTAATTAACATATAATCGAGTGACTTGAGATGTATTTCCACCTAAAGATTAAGAATTTTTTTTGTGAAACTCTTTTAATATTTGTATTATATCTGTCTTTTGTGTATTTAATCCTTGTATTCAAAATTTTATATTTTAAAATTCTTTACTTATTAAATTTTAATATGACTAAATGATCAAAATTTACAGTTAAAAGCATAGGTCAAATTGTAGATTTAGTTTATTATTTCAAATTTGACTATAACATTTTCACCAGGGAGTCGACAGATTTTTCTTGGTGTTCGATGGTTCAATCGTATCGAGTTTTGTGGAAGACCACTTTTATCGATTCCGGTACTTGGTGATTGGTGTTTTCAATAATGGTTTGGGGTGTGGTGAAGCCCCTGCCGACAACTTTCTTGTTCTCTTTTTTTTTCCTTTTCCCCTCGATGTCTCGTGTATTTGCTACTATGTTTACTGGTGATTTTGTGCAAATGTGCAAATGCGTATAGGAAAAGTGAGAAAACATTTGAACAAAACCACCTACAAGCATTATCACTATTAAGAAAGTTATTTTACAATAAATTTGTATTTCGATTTAGATTAGTTAACTAATAAATTAGATATGATAATTATAAAATATATATATCTCATTAACAAAGGGTTATTTCAACAAAAGCGGCAAATTTTACATAAGCTTACGAAATCCAATCCCAACGATTTTGAAAGCGTAGTAGCAAACACAAGGCATTGGTCGACAACAAGCAACACACACATTCATCTCTTAGTATTCATCTCCCTCATCACCATCTTCACCTTCACCTTCGCCAGACTCAGCACCAACCTCCTCATAATCCTTCTCCAGGGCAGCTAAATCCTCACGGGCTTCGGAGAACTCACCTTCCTCCATGCCCTCACCGACATACCAGTGCACGAATGCTCTCTTTGCATACATGAGGTCGAACTTGTGGTCAATACGAGAGAACACCTCTGCAACGCTAGTTGAGTTTGAGATCATGCACACTGCTCTCTGCACCTTGGCAAGATCACCACCCGGAACAACGGTTGGAGGCTGGTAGTTAATGCCGCATTTGAATCCAGTAGGACACCAGTCCACAAATTGGATGGTGCGCTTGGTTTTGATGGTGGCCACAGCAGCATTGACATCCTTAGGCACCACG
Organism: Hibiscus trionum; assembly: GCA_030270665.1. NCBI lineage: Eukaryota > Viridiplantae > Streptophyta > Magnoliopsida > Malvales > Malvaceae > Hibiscus > Hibiscus trionum. Next base: position 22,827,454 of record BSYR01000006.1, on the reverse strand, counting down.
TCACCTCGGTACATCAAGCAGCAGGCCATGTACTTGCCATGGCGAGGATCACATTTCGCCATCATCGATGAGGGCTCAAATGCACTACTCGTGATCTCTGCAACGGATAGCTGCTCATGGTAGGCCTTCTCAGCTGAGATGACAGGAGCATAAGAAGAAAGCATGAAGTGAATCCTAGGATATGGGACAAGGTTGGTCTGAAATTCAGTGACATCCACGTTTAAGGCACCATCAAACCTCAAGGAGGCAGTCAGTGATGATATGACCTGAATCATTAGTCATAAGAGAATTAGTTTGCATTCCCTGCTAACAAGTAGAGAGTTAAACAGATGAGACAATGAAATACACCTGAGAAACCAGGCGGTTCAGGTTGGTGTAAGTGGGTCGCTCAATGTCGAGAGACCGCCTGCAAATGTCATAGATTGCTTCATTATCAAGTAACACAGCAACATCCGTGTGTTCCAGAAGGGAATGAGTGGAGAGGACACTGTTATAAGGCTCAACAACAGAGGTCGAAACCTGTGGTGAGGGATACACAGTGAAACCCAGCTTGGACTTCTTGCCATAGTCCACTGAGAGGCGTTCCAGGAGAAGGGAACCAAGTCCTGAACCAGTGCCTCCACCCACAGCATTAAAAACAAGGAACCCTTGCAGACCAGTACAGTTATCAGCCAGCTTGCGGATGCGATCCAAGCAAAGATCGACAATCTCTTTCCCAACTGAGAAAACCAGATGGTAGTTAAAGCAATCAGCATTCCAAGCAGCAACAAGTATAATACAAAAATGAAGATACAAGAATTATTACTGGTATAATGGCCACGAGCAAAGTTGTTAGCCGCATCCTCTTTGCCACTAATGAGCTGTTCAGGGTGGAAGAGTTGGCGGTATGTTCCAGTCCTAACCTCATCAATGACAGTGGGCTCAAGATCTACAAAAACAGCACGAGGAACGTGCTTTCCAGATCCAGTTTCACTAAAGAAGGTGTTGAAGGCATCATCACCTCCACCAATGGTTTTATCACTCGGCATCTGACCATCAGGCTATATAGAACAAAATACAGGTTTTAGAAACATTATAAAAGGAAAATATAGCTAGAGCTATTGACAATTAAAGAATTGATAAACTATCTCAATGAATTGAAAACTAACAAAAACAATCCTACAAAATTCAAAATTTTAACAATTGGGATTTGCTGTTCACCCTTTTGAATCCACATTTTTTTAGCAAATATTGTTAGATTTGGTTGGAGACTCGATCTAATATTTTAGATGACAAATTCAACACCGTGATATGATCGGAGAAAGAAATTTAATATAACATTGATCAATCTTTCATCACACGTATCATAGTCAGCATTAAAAGAACAATTCCATTGCCGGGAAAACGATATACTAATGAGACTGCTATTGAGTGAGCAATGTGTCTGGGGTAAAGATTAGATCTGATAAAAATCAGACTAAATATATCCAAAATCTCATAATAACGAGAGTTTGCTTTAAACTCAGTTGATTATAATGTCACTATCACACAAATCATGAAATCCAATGCCAAAAAGTATATCAATCTAAGCATAATATGATCAAACGAAAATCGATGTCAAATACTACAACAATCGCGAAATTATTGAAAAATTCGTAAGAAGTAGCCGTGGATCTACACAAAAATCGTTTGAACAATCAGCAGAAAACGAAGAAGAAATCTCAGAAATTGAAAATTTACCTGAATGCCGTGCTCAAGACAATAGAGTTCCCAACAGGCATTGCCGACCTGAATACCAGCTTGGCCGATGTGGATCGAAATGCACTCTCTCATTTTCTCTCTGATAAAACGGGAGAAAAAAATCTAAAGAGGAAAACTCGAAAAATTTAAACCGAGAGAAGCGTGTATTAAGACGCCTTCCTTTTTGTTCTTACTTTTTTTAAGACGGGAAAATGGAATGTGGGATTTCATTTGCGGAGTCGGTTTTATATAGATCGAGAAGGAGGTTGAAAATTGCCAAAATGGGTTAAACACCACCCAAAAATTAGTTGGGATTCAGTTTCATTTTAGTGAGATTTTTCATAACGGTACAATTTCAATTTTTTTGTTTGATTAAACTAACAATTTCGAAGTTTTCAGTTATACGACGTCGTATGTCTTTTTTTAGGATTTTGCTTTTGGAGGGTAAAAACCACTAATCATTTAAGCATATTAATTGAGATTATATTGAATTCTTGATTAAAATTTGTTAAATATCCTATTTCCTTGTATATAGAATCATATAAGAGTATAAACCAAAAGTCCAAAATTGATCTTGCCCTGTATTTTTAATGAATGTAAAATGCAAGGCCATTTACATTGGCAAGTCAAATGTTGTTGTCATGTGGTTGATAATTTATGCACCCTTAGCTTGTAAGCTAAGCATTCATGATTTGATATAAAAATAGAAACCTGCCATCTCTTATAAATATCTTTAGGAGAATAATTTAAGTTTATGCAACTTCAAGAGGCGAGTCTAACATGTTATATGTCTAAGGTGCGGTTAAAAGACGGTAAGTTTCGAAATTTGTTAATGAACTGAAAATGTTAGATTTCTTGATAACATTTTCGGTTGGCTTTTTTTTTAGTTTTTTTCAAGTATCGATACTTTGTCAAAAAACCTAACATTTTAGACCAACCGAAAATAAGTATCGAAACTTGAAAAAAATCAACCGAAAAATATTATCAAGAAGTGTAACATTTTCAGTTCGTATACAAATTTCGAAACTTACCGTCCTTTAACTGTGCCCTAGACATGGCGCACCCAAGCCTACCCAACTTCAAGTTGATTTCATTTTAGACCCGTTTACAATTAAATAAACATCACATGTTAACTTGAATACAAAGAAACTAGCTAAGTTGAAACATCTCATTTAATATATCTGGATAGTTTAATTTATCCTTTGAATTGTTATAAATGGTCGTGTTATTTATCAAAAATTAGATTTGCTAAAAAAAACATAGGTTATACTATGAAAGAAATTTTGATGTTAGATTAAAATATATTTATTTTTTTATATAAAATAATAAAAAATACTATTATATGTCTCGTTAAAAATTTATTTAAAATTAAATGAAAAAATACATATGGTAATATTTACAACAGATACAACCAAATTCAGGGCTTAACAACAGAAAAACAGAACATAGAAAATCCAAAAGAACTATGCCCAACCACAAAAGCTCGTAAACTTCCACGCTCAAACTGAAGCAATAAATATCAACTCACACCGCTAGGGAGCATGGGCTATTGTGCCTCTCGACGAACAATCTCATGCACCCAAGTTGGTGCCATCTCCATTGTCAAAATCGCCAGCAGAATTATCACGCAAGTCATATACGTTAGATTTTAATTTACAAGTAATATACTCAATACACTTAAATATATAGTTGAAGGGAAATAAAATTTTTGTATAAAATGAACAGCATAAATAGAGAGATAAAAAAATTATATAATTAACAAAAAAGTCAACCCTAATGTTCTCTTTTCCTCCGAGGAATACAGACGCTATTGATCCCATATCTGACGCCGGCCGGGTGGCGGCTGTGGCGGAAGGTGTTGGCCGGGGAGGCCGCCTGATGGGGAGGAGGTGACGTCGGGACAAGAAGGTCTGGCGGAGAACGGGAGTGCTGGCCTGGGGGTTTTACGCGATCATCCTATGGATGACGCACGGGTGATCGACGTGCAGGTCTCCCTGGAGAGACCGGGGTCTCCGCTGGCGGCCGAGGAGCAACGGTGCCTGAAGAAGGGGCGAAACGCGGAGGACGATGGGAGGAGTGGCAGTGGTGGTGTGGTCGCTGCTGGCGATGGACCGGTTCAGCCATTGCAAGAGGGGCTGTTCGGCGGTGGAGATGGTGCGGTGAACAGTGGGAAAGCTGTGCAAGCGAAGCCGTCTTACGCGGCAGCGGTGGCTGGCGACGCCAAGCGGGGTTCAAAGGGAAACACTGACAATGCCATCTGTTGAGTGTGTAAAAGTTCTATTATTTACACCCTTTTTAAACCATATTTCTGCTGCATTCAAGCATAATTGCATTGCATTTAGGTTAGTTTTCAGTAAAACATCACAAATGGACTAAAGGCACGGATTCTACTAAAAGATGGCTATTTTTGCAGGTATCTGCCATAGTAGATGTTGAAGGCAGGCGCAGGGCAGAGAAGCAGGAGGGCTGAACTGGACAAGCAGACGAAGAAGACGAACCTGTCGTGGACCTGTCGTGACAGCAAGGTGACAGCAACCTTATGAAGAGGAAAAGTAAAGTGGACCTCGATAGATAGAGAAAAATCTGCTCGTCTGTCGTGTGAAAGCCAAATAATTTTCCAAGCCCCGGAGCAAAAGATATGTCAAGCCAAAGCTCAAGGAGAGGAAATTCCTAGAAACAAGGATGGCGGCTGGAAAGTAGGAGTCTTTAGAGATTTATTCTTTATTAGAATCTTACTTTTAATTAAAGTTGTAATCCTTGTTACCTTAGAGGACTTGAGCCCAAAGCTTATATAAGGGCATAGATTTAACCTAGGAGGCATACCCGATAACCCCATAACCGAAACCTAAACCCCCCTGTCGTCCACCCGTCACCGACATGTTCTAATTTCCCCCTAGGGCTACGGGTTGTTTTGTAAAGTAGTTGCAAGGGTTGCTTTGTTTTAGGATTTTTCAAGTTCAATAAAATAAACTTCAAGTTTTGTTATCTTGGTTTTAATATCTTGCAAGAGCATCGGGAGAGCATTGTGAGGTTATCTATTTACTTAGCATCGGGAGAGTTAAGTATACGAAAGAGATAAGAGCGCGTTCTCTAGTTTATAGTTGAACCATCTCGTGCCTAGGGATAGGGCGAGGTTAAGTGGCTAAAGAAGAATTCATACACATCGGTGTTCATCCTTCGATTCACGCCAGGAGGTATCATCAAAGACGTGATCATCGACAGACTTGTGCCTAGGGATAGGGCAAGGCAGATCTGGGATTCTTGCCAAGCTTGAAGTACGGAGTTGGTGTGTTCGCTGCCGCGACGATCAACGGACAGCTGCCGCGACAGGTGCTGTCGGCGTCAGGCGCGACGACAGAACTGGAGATCCTAAGCAATTCAATACCTGCACTACTGAGCAACTCAATACCAGCCCATTCTCTCTATCTTGATTTCTCAATTCTTTATTTTACGTTTTTACCTTATTATTCTCGTGAAAATTCTTAATTATTTCCTTTACTTTCGTGCAGTAAATAAGGTGAAGTTATTAGCCCAATCCCTGTGGAGACGATATCCGATACTTCGTATCACTTTACTACTTGCGTCGTGTACACTTGCACTACAATTGCGATAGACTATTTTACACGCAACAAGTTTTTGGCGCCGTTGCCGGGGATTGGCAACATAACTACATCTTTCTTTTATTGCACTTTTTGCTTTTATTTTTTATTTTCGTTTTTATTTTTTTTCTTTTCTTTAATTTTTCTTTTGTGTTTTCAACTCTTGCTTTTCACGAGGTTTTCTTGTTTATGCGCAGATCCAAAAGAGGTGAAGATCCTGAGTATAAATTAGATCCGGAAATCGAACGTTCCTTCAATCTCAAGAAACAACTTCGCCGACTTTTAGACAGACATGAATATCTCGAGGAACAGCTAGAGAAGATGGCCCATAACCAACCCGCTGGTGGTTTCATACCACCCCTTGGCAATAATAACCCACCTGTCGGTGATCCGCCCGCAGCAGGTGGACGACGGTCATGTCGTGACTACATGCTGAATGATCATGTAGAGCTGGAGACCACGCTGCCGGATATTGATGTTGATAACTTCGAGCTTAAACCTGTCATGTTTAGTATGATCAACAATGCCGGACAGTTTAGTGGTTCTGCGACAGAAGATGCTAGGGAGCATCTCAAAACGTTCCAGGAGATCTGTGGTTCGTTTAGACTGCCAGGAGTTAGTCCGGAGATACTGAGGCTTCGGTTATTTCCCCATTCCTTGAGGGACAGAGCTAAAACTTGGTGGAATAAACTAACACCGGGTTCCATTATGACTTGGGCAGATTTAACTCGTGAATTTTTATCTCGTTTTAATCCTTCGCATTTATCTGAGCGATTACGTAACGAAATTGCTACTTTTCAACAGGAAGATGACGAGCCAATGCACGAGGCCTGGGACAGGTTTACTACTCTTCTTCGGAACTGCCCAATGCATGGATTCCCCGTCTGGAATCAGGTAACTAAATTCTATAATGCTGCTAACTTACAAACTCGCATTAGAATTGATTCTGCAGCAAATGGACTATTATTGGATAAAGATCCGGACGAGGCACTGCAAGTTCTGAAAAATCTAGCTAAGAATGAAGAACAGTTTCCGATAGCTAGAAGAGGGGGTAAACGGGTACTTGCTGTCAAGGACTATGAGGCCGACAGCACTATGAAATCACAGGTAGCATTCCTTACTAAAGCCATGAAACACTTATTGAATGAAGAGGACTTACGAGGATTTGCTGTCGAGGAAGTTTGTGCTACTTGTGAGGGAAATCATAGTAGGGATGAATGCCCTATAAATATAGAAGAGGGAAAATATGTTGGAAATTACAAGCCAAACTACAATTCCAACAACTACAATCCTAATTGGAGGAAAGATCCCAAATTTTCTTGGAGTAACCCCAACAATGCTCTGAATCCGCAAGTGCATAATCAGAATCAGGGGGGCCCTAGATTGTTGACGCGGCAGCAACAGCAGCCGCAGAACCTGCCACAGAACCTGTCACCGCAACAGCAACAACAGCCGCCATCTGCCACGAGTAGTGTATTGGAGCAGACTCTGGCCACTTTTATGTCTCAGACTGGTACGTATATGAACAATATTAATCAGTTTGTCAAGAAGACGGAAAACTTTATGGATGAAACCAAGATGAGAATGACAAATCATGAGGCTACCTTGAAATCTCTAGAGACACAAATGGGTCAGGTGTCCCAGCATATTAAGCCAAGGCAGAATGGAGGTTTCCCTAGCAATACTGAAAATGCTAGACCGCCCCCACATGAGCAATGTAAGGCGATTACTACTAGGAGTGGGAAAAAGTTACCTGGACCGGAAAAAGCTGAAATAGAAAAGGAACCTGCCTTAGATAAACCTGCCGAGGAAGCTGCCCCGACAGGTGATAAACAGACTGCTGCCGATGAGCCTGTCACGACAGCAGAAGCGACAGAGGAGAAAAATGAAGAACATCGTCCTCAGATTCGTATGCAGTGGGAAGGACGTGTTGCTGATTACCGTCCCCCACCACCCTTTCCTCAACGGATAAAGCAAGCTAAGCAAGAATCCCAACTTAAAAAGATTTATGATATTTTTAAGCAGGTTCAGATTAATATTCCGCTGTTAGATGCCGTTAGGGAGATGCCCGGTTATGCTAAATTTCTCAAGGATGTCATGTCAAAGAAATATAAACTTGGGGAGTTTGAAACGGTAAGGATGGCAGATGGTTGCATGAGTATTCTTCATCGGCAGCCACCCCAGAAGAAGAAGGATCCAGGGAGCTTCCTCATACCTTGTGTAATCGGTGACAAATTTGTGGGTAAGGCACTTTGTGATCTTGGAGCTAGTGTTAATCTAATGCCCAAATCTGTTTTTCAGAAATTAGGTATTGGGAAGGCGCGGCCCACGACAGTTACCCTACAGCTAGCCGACCGCTCTTACGTTCATCCAGAGGGAAAGATTGAAGACATTCTGGTAAGAGTGGATAAGTTTATTTTTCCTGCTGATTTTCTTGTTTTAGATTGCGAGGCAGATGAGAACGCACCAGTCATCCTTGGGCGACCCTTTTTAGCCACGGGAAGATCACTGATTGATGTGGAGAAAGGAGAACTCACCATGCGAGTAAACGATCAAGAGATTAAGTTGAATGTTCTCCAATCAATGAAACGTGCTGATTTGGACGAGGAATGCAAGGCCATCATTGAGGTGACCTTTGATTACCCCTGCATCAGGTCGGGCTGCCGTGTTAAAAAATTTGGTCACTGCTGCGACAGCCATTTACAGACCTGTCACGACAGCGATGACGACAGCACCGACGACAGCAACTCCTCTGAATCCGATACATCTGATACTGAAGGTCATGAGGAGGTAAATTGGTTAGACCATCGTCCAGGTAAGTTATTCGAACCCTTGAACTACACTTCGGATAACCATTTAATCCAAAAGCCCTCTACAGTTGAACCACCTGTCTTAGAACTTAAGCCCCTGCCAGGGCAGCTTAAATATGCTTATCTTGGTTGTGATGACACACTGCCCGTAATCATCTCTGCTAAGCTGCCGCAGGAACAGGAACGACAGCTGATCGACATGCTAAGGCAGCACAAAAAGGCGATTGGATGGACGATAGCAGACATTCAGGGCATTAGTCCGGCATTATGCATGCACAAAATCCTTCTTGAGGAAGATCATAAGCCGACTATAGATGCCCAAAGGCGGCTAAACCATGCGATGAAGGAGGTAGTGCGTAAGGAGATCATTAAATGGTTAGATGCTGGTATTATTTACGCCATCTCCGACAGCAAATGGGTAAGCCCGGTGCAATGTGTTCCCAAGAAAGGAGGCATGACCGTGATAACCAACGAAAACAATGAACTAATCCCAACCAGGACTGTGACCGGTTGGAGGGTTTGTATGGACTATCGGAAACTTAACAAAGCTACCCGAAAGGACCACTTCCCTTTACCCTTTATTGATCAAATGCTTGATAGATTAGCGGGTAAATCTTATTATTGTTTCCTTGATGGTTATTCAGGTTATAACCAAATTGCTATTGCACCGGAAGATCAAGAGAAAATGACTTTCACATGTCCCTACGGAACATACGCATTTAGGAGGATGTCGTTCGGCCTCTGTAACGCACCTGCCACCTTCCAAAGGTGCATGATGGCAATATTCTCCGACATGGTAGAGGACTTCCTTGAGATTTTCATGGATGATTTTTCCGTCTTTGGAGACAATTTTGAGAGCTGCCTCAGCAACCTTCAAAAGGTACTTGAAAGATGTGAAAAAACTAACCTTGTTCTAAATTGGGAAAAATGCCATTTTATGGTAGATGAAGGGATAGTTCTAGGCCATAAGATTAGCTGCCGTGGGATAGAGGTCGACAAGGCAAAAATTGAAGTAATAGAGAAGCTGCCACCGCCAACCACAGTCAAGGGCATTAGGAGTTTTTTAGGGCATGCCGGTTTTTACAGAAGATTTATTGCAAATTTTTCAAAGATCACCAAGCCGCTATGCCATCTCCTAGAGCAGAACCGACCCTTTGACTTTAATGAGGAATGTATTGAAGCATTCAAGGTTCTGAAAGAAAAGTTAGTGACAGCCCCCATAGTACAGCCACCAGACTGGACACAACCATTCGAGATCATGTGTGATGCTAGTGACTATGCTGTCGGGGCAGCACTTGGGCAGCGCAGAGACAGGCTGTTTCACGTCATATATTATGCTAGCAAAACATTAAATGAAGCCCAAGTGAACTATACCACCACAGAAAAGGAGCTGTTAGCTGTGGTGTTCTCCATCGACAAGTTTCGTTCTTACATACTTGGAACGAAGGTAATAATACACACCGACCATTATGCCCTCAAGTACTTGTTCGCAAAGAAGGATGCGAAGCCTAGGCTGATACGATGGATCTTGCTATTACAAGAATTCGACCTTGAGATCAAAGACAAAAAGGGGACAGAAAATCAAGTGGCAGACCACTTGTCGAGGTTGGAGACGGGACAGAGTCTACCGTTAGATGAGACACACATACTGGAGACCTTCCCAGATGAGCAGCTCTTTGCTGCCGCAGTCGCTGTCGCGACAGCCATGGCGGCAGGTAAGTCTTCTAACCTTCCCTGGTATGCTGATTTCGTTAATTTTATAGTTAGCGGAATATTACCTTCTGATCTTAATTATCAAGCAAGGAAGAGGTTCCAAAATGATGTTAAACATTATTATTGGGACGAACCTCTTCTTTTCAAAATGTGCGCAGATCAGGTTATAAGAAGGTGTGTACCACAAGAAGAACAAGAAGACATTCTCCATCACTGTCATGCGTCACAATATGGAGGTCACTTAGGAGGCAATAAAACTACTGCCGAGGTGTTGCAGTCAGGGTTCTACTGGCCGACACTTTATAAAGATGCACAGGAATTTTACAAAAGCTGTGACAGGTGCCAGCGGACAGGTAACATCTCGAGGAGAAATGAGATGCCACTGCAGAATATTCTAGAAGTAGAGATCTTTGATGTTTGGGGGATTGATTTTATGGGACCTTTTCCATCTTCGTGTGGAAATCTTTACATCCTCCTAGCAGTGGACTATGTCTCCAAGTGGGTTGAAGCAATCGCAACTCAAAAGAATGATGCCAAGACGGTCCAAAAGTTTTTGCATAAAAACATTTTTTCTAGATTTGGCATCCCTAGGGCGATTATCAGTGATGAGGGGAGACATTTTGATAATAGGGTAATTGCTGCTGCCTTGAAGAAATATGGTGTCAAGCACAGGATCGCGACAGCATACCACCCACAGACCAATGGACAGGGTGAGATATCCAATAGGGAAGTGAAGAACATCCTTGAAAAGATGGTTAAACCAACTAGGAAAGATTGGTCTTTACTTCTGAATGATGCATTATGGGCATACCGGACAACTTTCAAGACTCCATTGGGAATGTCTCCATTCCGACTGATTTATGGGAAAACCTGTCACTTGCCTGTCGAGATCGAGCACAAAGCATATTGGGCAATCAAGGCAGTAAATATGGACTTGGACAAGGCCGGCCAGAAAAGGTTATTAGATTTAAACGAGATTGAAGAATTACGGACAATGGCCTACGACAACGCAATGATTTACAAGGAAAAGACTAAAAAGTGGCATGACAAGAAACTGCTGCCACGACAGTTCTGCCCAGGGCAGCTTGTGTTGTTATTTAATTCTAGACTTAAACTCTTCCCAGGAAAGCTAAAGTCTAGATGGTCTGGCCCGTTTCAAGTAGTTCAAGTTTTTCCCCATGGTGCCATCACAATTCAATCATTAAAAGACGGGCACCAATTCAAAGTCAATGGAGAACGACTCAAGCATTATCAGGGGACTGAAGCCCCAGGAATTCAGGAAGTGGTTACTTTAGGAGATGCCCAACAAGGCACCCCTAATTTAACCTAAGTTTTATATTTATTTTATTTATTTATTATTTATTAGGAAATTAGGTTAATTTTCGAATAATGTTTTGTTTTTCTAATTTCAGTTTTTAGGAAATAAAGGAGTCAAGAAGGAAAGAAGAAGTGGCCCAAGCCCACCGCCCATCCATCAGCCAAATAAAGCCCATTTATGATAACCTGTCGTTTCGGCTGCCGCCGCGGACGGATATGACAGGCTGTCAACAGACTGACACGGCAGACGCAGAAGCGTGCGGCAGACGCGTAACAGACGAATAACTGCGTGTCAGACGTGCCAGACACGCTAAATCCAATCTACCGCTCCGTTCTTCACGCCTGCCGTTGCGGCATTAAATGGGCAGCTCGACGACCGCTATATAAACCCCTTCCCATTTTCATTTTTCATCACTTCTGATTTTGCTCTCTTGTTATTTTTCTCCTCTAGTTTTATTTGCTCTCTCTTTTCTTTTCTTTTTCACACAGCCCTTGCAACCCATATGTCGTCGAGACAAACCCGCTGTAGCACTGCTGCCGCCTCTTCTTCCGCAGCAGCATCCCCCTTCGCCAACAAAGAGTTATGGGAGGAACGTGGCTTCGTGTACATCCGACAGACGCCCAACATGGGACTCCGACCGTTCATTTTCAAGGCCATCAAGGCTCAACTATGGGACTCTTTTGCTGAACAACCGGCCGAGCTTAACGACACCTTAGTCCGAGAATTCTACGTAGCCATAGACAGCAGAACGGCGACATCTGTCACTGTTCGAGGAGTGCAAGTACCTTTCACTGCCGACAGCATCAATCACATGTTTGGCCTTTTCTTTGGCCCCGGTGATGATGCTCACCAGGAATTCATCGACTCCCTCGACTCTGCCACTTACGATGCCATCATGGTGGAGTTAACAGAGGCCGGTACATCATGGACCACCAGCAAGAAGAACCCCCACTCCGTCAATAGGGGGCAGCTCCGCCCGGAAGCCAAACTTTGGAACGCTTTCATCAAAAAGCGTATCCTGCCCTCGTCCCACCACACGACAGTCAACCGACAGCGGCTTGCCCTGATTCACTCCATCATGCACAATAGGGCCATTAATGTGGGTAGATATATGAGGGACAGCATCCTGGACTGTGCCTTCCGCTCTGACTCACGCCTCTGCCTGCCGTTCACCATAACTTCCCTCTGCCGATGTGCTGCGGTGCCCGAGGATCCCTCCGAAAGAATCAGGAAGGGCAGAGGTTGGACAGACAATAACATCAACAGCCTCATGGAGCTGATCGCGGCTACACCTGTCTCCTTCTTCAACCCTGCCGGCTCACCCGCAGAATCATCAGAGGAACCACCCACCAACCCTGACACCGAGCCTGCCCCTGATGCTGAAACCAACGCCACTCCGACAGACCAGTCTGCCCTCATCCTAGCTACTTTACAACGGGTAGAGGAACGCCAATTGGGATTGATGACATTTATTCGGGACTTCACGAACTCCACGGTAAAATTTTATTACCCAAACTTTAAATTTTCCCGATGTTCAATTCCCTACTTTTCCTGCCCATTATTTCCATATCCCAACTCCTGTCCACACACCTGTCCACACGCCCACACCACCTGCCTCCCCGTCCCACTCGACTGCTTCCACCAAATCACCTGCCCCGACGGCAGAAGGCAACCCACCGGCAGACACCTCCCCTCGAGGAACCAAGAGACCTGCCACTGATGACAGCCCTCTTATCCGGAGGAATTTGGAGAGTGACTTTACGAGGGTCAAGAGGATTAAACATGTGGCGGACAAGAAAAGGCTGCCTAAGGCTAGTACCACTACCACCAGCAGTTGGGACAGCGGCAGCAGTTCCGATGTTCAGCCCGTGGAGCAACCTGTCCCTGAACCTGTCTCTGAACCTGTCCAGCCTCCCCCACATCGCAGACGCCGCCGTCAGATCCGAATCAGCAGCAGCAGCGAGGGCAGCGACTGAAAATTTAAGTTTTTATTTTCCTCTGATTGCTGCCTGCCTTTATATTTTGTGATGTACTTTTTCTTTATTGTTCATGTCATTTTGCATTGAGGGCAATGCAACCCTCGAGTTTGGGGGTGGCAACCCTCCATCATTAATGGAGTCTTAAGTACATCTTTTTATTATTTGTTGTGTCTTTTATTTTAAGTTTAAAAAAAAAAGATTAAACTGTTGGCTTAAAACTGTGAAGTTAACTTACCTGTCATGACATCTCTGTCGTGGCAGCATCTTTAGGACAGATTAAGGAGAAGTTTAGAGCCTTTCTATAGTTCTGAAAACTTAAACACCATTGTGACCGTTATACTGCTTAGATTTCTTTTAGCCAAACTAGAATAGGAAAGCTTAGCACTTAGAGTAGAAAAGAGACTAGAATCTCAGGAAACCTAGAGGTGCCTATCACTGGCTCTAGGCAGATAACCAGAGAAAAAACTTCTAAGAGGTGCCTATCACAGGCTCTAGACAGTTAACTAGAGGTGCCTGAAATACTGGCTCTAGTAAAAGAGAAGAAATTTGAAAAAAGAAATAACTAGAGGTGCCCAATTCTGGCTCTAGTAAGAAAAAGAAAGAAAACAGTCTCGTAGGAAAAACTCTAAACAGGCTAAAGTCGAATACTCTAGTGAAACTAAGAGAGTCTTAGCATATAATTGTTCACAAGCATGCACACACTGCACGAGAGCTATAGGGAGATTCCGGACAGATCCTAACCTATCCGACAGGTTGCTTCCGCCATAGAGAACGAGCGACGGGTAAGGGACAGTTCACTGTTTGAAGGCCAACACAAAATTTTTTCTTGTTTTCATTTTTTTCGTTTAGGTTTAATTGCTTGAGGGCAAGCAAAGACTTGAGTTTGGGGGTGTGTTGAGTGTGTAAAAGTTCTATTATTTACACCCTTTTTAAACCATATTTCTGCTGCATTCAAGCATAATTGCATTGCATTTAGGTTAGTTTTCAGTAAAACATCACAAATGGACTAAAGGCACGGATTCTACTAAAAGATGGCTATTTTTGCAGGTATCTGCCATAGTAGATGTTGAAGGCAGGCGCAGGGCAGAGAAGCAGGAGGGCTGAACTGGACAAGCAGACGAAGAAGACGAACCTGTCGTGGACCTGTCGTGACAGCAAGGTGACAGCAACCTTATGAAGAGGAAAAGTAAAGTGGACCTCGATAGATAGAGAAAAATCTGCTCGTCTGTCGTGTGAAAGCCAAATAATTTTCCAAGCCCCGGAGCAAAAGATATGTCAAGCCAAAGCTCAAGGAGAGGAAATTCCTAGAAACAAGGATGGCGGCTGGAAAGTAGGAGTCTTTAGAGATTTAGTCTTTATTAGAATCTTACTTTTAATTAAAGTTGTAATCCTTGTTACCTTAGAGGACTTGAGCCCAAAGCTTATATAAGGGCATAGATTTAACCTAGGAGGCATACCCGATAACCCCATAACCGAAACCTAAACCCCCCTGTCGTCCACTCGTCACCGACATGTTCTAATTTCCCCCTAGGGCTACGGGTTGTTTTGTAAAGTAGTTGCAAGGGTTGCTTTGTTTTAGGATTTTTCAAGTTCAATAAAATAAACTTCAAGTTCTGTTATCTTGGTTTTAATATCTTGCAAGAGCATCGGGAGAGCATTGTGAGGTTATTTATTTACTTAGCATCGGGAGAGTTAAGTATACGAAAGAGATAAGAGCGCGTTCTCTAGTTTATAGTTGAACCATCTCGTGCCTAGGGATAGGGCGAGGTTAAGTGGCTAAAGAAGAATTCATACACATCGGTGTTCATCCTTCGATTCACGCCGGGAGGTATCATCAAAGACGTGATCATCGACAGACTTGTGCCTAGGGATAGGGCAAGGCAGATCTGGGATTCTTGCCAAGCTTGAAGTACGGAGTTGGTGTGTTCGCTGCCGCGACGATCAACGGACAGCTGCCGCGACAGGTGCTGTCGGCGTCAGGCGCGACGACAGAACTGGAGATCCTAAGCAATTCAATACCTGCACTACTGAGCAACTCAATACCAGCCCATTCTCTCTATCTTGATTTCTCAATTCTTTATTTTACGTTTTTACCTTATTATTCTCGTGAAAATTCTTAATTATTTCCTTTACTTTCGTGCAGTAAATAAGGTGAAGTCATTAGCCCAATCCCTGTGGAGACGATATCCGATACTTCGTATCACTTTACTACTTGCGTCGTGTACACTTGCACTACAATTGTGATAGACTATTTTACACGCAACACCATCGACTATGAATTTGAGATTGGCAATGAGGATGTGGTGGTGGATAGAGGTGGTTTGTTTCCGAAAATTCAGTTTTCGGAGCGGGCTCATGAAAAATTGGATTGGAGTATGCGCAAAACTGTTATCGTCAGACTCCTTGGTAAGTCAATTGGCTATCGCGCACTGCTAAACAGAATCCGTGCATTGTGGCAGCCGAGTGGTGAGTTTCAGGTGGTGGATATCGAAAACGAATATTTTCTGGTTCGTTTCGCTTTGGATAGCGATTATTCTCACGCGTTAACAGCAGGGTCGTGGACTATATATGGATCGTATCTCACAGTGCAGCCATGGAGTAGGTCGTTTTCAACGCAGGAGACTCATCCATCTCATCTAATCGTTTGGGTAAGACTTCTTGGCCTTCCGTACAAGTATTATTCTAAGGCTTTCTTTAGAAGAATCTCGATGGAAATTGGAAAGATAGTGAAAATTGATTATAGTACTGAGGTTGGCGTCCGAGGAAAATTTGCTAGGTTAGCTATCATGGTTAATCTGAATAAGTCGTTAGTACCGTATCTGGGGATTGATGGATTTTTGCAACCGATTGAGTATGAGGGTCTCCAGCACATTTGATATAAGTGTGGAGTTTATGGACATGAGGAGCATATGTGTGACGTTATGGGTCAGAAACCCGAGGAGCAGCGCAAGGAGAAGGATGGGGTGGTGGATCTTGATGCTCCTTTGGCGTTATATGGTCCGTGGATGAAAGTTGATAATGCGAAAAGACTTGGGAAGAAGGAAGTTGTGATAGGTGGAGGTGGTGGTAAGGAGGGTGCGGATAGGGCTTCAGGATCGAGGTTTAATGTTCTGAACAATGCGGTTTTTGAGGGGGATCATGAACCGGAAGCGAATGATGAGAGGGAGGTGAATCCTATGTGTAACGCCCGTGGTTTGGGCCTAGGAGTTAACCGGGTTTATAATTCGAGTCAATAAAACTTAATTTAATCAATTCAACCTAAATAGTGACCTAATTGAACTTTAGTAAAAAGAGGAGGACTCATATTGTAATTTACCCAAATTATTTGAAAAAGGATGACAACTTTCCATATTGTCATCTTTTTCCCCCTTTTCCCCCATAACCCACGTGAAGCCTCCCCCTCCCCTCTTTCAAAACCTCTCAAATATCAAGTCACTATTCCATTCATTTTCTTCTTCAATCCAAGGTGTTTTACAAAGGTAATTGTGTTTTCTAAGTCTCCTCTTTATCCCCTATCCAACCATTGTCTTAGATTTCAAAAATATGGGGTTTTGGAAATTAGGGTTTATGTTAAAATTTGGGTTTTTAAAGGGGTTTTCCATTTGGTTTTGATAAATTGAGTTGGGGTTTTAGTTAATCTTGTTAAAAGGTGTAACATATATCAATTTGGTTGAATTTGGATGAAAATTCGTAGTGGGTTCTTAGGGCAATTTTTGAGGTATTAAAACTTGGGTTTTTGGTGGGTTTTATGTTGAAATTGAAGGGCTGATGGTCTACCTATGTTATGAGGGTGATTTGGGATGTTTTGGAAGTCATTTGGGTGTTTGGAAATTGAGATTTCAGCAAGGGAATTGGGAAGCACGAAAATTGGGTTTTTGAGATATTAAGTGATTTGGGAAATTGTGGGTTTTGGCTTGTGATTGTAAAGTCAGTTGATGGTTGAGTTTAGCATTTAATTGTGGTGTAATAAGTGTGTTTTGTTTGGCTAGAAGCAAGAGGAATCATTGAAGAGGCGTTGGGACCGAATCCGAGTTCGTAGGAGGATTGTATCGAATTGTTAAGGAAGGGCGGTGAGTGGTTTCAACTTGTTTTTAAGTTTGGTTCGAGTATGTGTAAAGTGTGCTTGGTAGGCCACTTCCATTTAATTCAAGTTGATAGCTTAGCCTTTGATATCCTTAAATGCTATTGTGCTTGCTTAGCTATGCTCTTGTACTTGTGATTATATGGTGCATGTATATTATATCATGATGTGGATATATGTGATGAGCATGAGTGTGGTTGATGATATGTGATTGATAATGATAATTGGCACTAAATAATTACCGGTTGTAAATGATCGATCATTAGGATAGTGTGCACACAAATTGAGTCAAAACGTACGTGGCCTTGATGACGTTAAGTCATCAAGGAGGAGTACGGTGATGTAACATTCCACCGGAAGCTTTTATTTATTTCTACGGGGTGATGAGTGGAATCCCATCCGTAGGGCATGTGGCGATGAGTGGAATCCCGCACATGCAAGGTCCGGTGATGAGTGTAATCCCACCGAGGTAAAGTGATGTTGAGGTTTATATCCGCACAATCGGGGTAATTAAAGTGGCCAATTAAACTTGTTCATGTATTGTGATATATGATGGTGATATGTGATTGTGGTATATGGTGTTGTTGCATGATGTGGATGTTGATGTTTAAACTTGTTAGGATTGAGAGACCATATATGCCACTTGAAAGACTAGCTAGGTCTACTTGGTTACATGTTAATGTTTGATGTATGTGAGATTAGGATTTACGTGCTTGAACCCTGTATTGTTGATGTTTTTCGTTTTAGAGCACCCTCACTAAGCTTATAGCTTACGCTCTCAATGTTCAGCAATGCAGATCGTTAGCTTGGCGTTAGCTCGAGGCAAGGCAAGAAGGGCTTCCAAGTTTGTGACTCAAGTACGGTGGTGATTTTGTATTAGTTAGCAATGTGGCATGAGTTGTGTATGAGCTTGTATGACTCGTTTAAATGTGTTGTTTTGTTGGATGGATGTTAGTTGCTTAGGAGCTTTCTTAGACTCCTTGTTATCTTGCTTTTGTATGGCTTGTGTTGTCATGTTTAAATTGTAATTCATGCCTAAATTGCTTATCTTGAATGTTGGCCAAGTGCCTTCGAAGTTGCCTATATGTTTGGATGTTGAAGCATGATCTTTGAATGTTAAAATGCCATCTTGAGTCCTTTGCATGAGTTCCTTGTTGTTTATACATGTTGGGTGCTTGTATGGCTATATAGTGGTATGTAAATGTTGTATGAGTGCTTGTTTGGGTCTAGGGAAGTCCTAAATTGCATCTAGGTTCAAGTCTTGTTCGTTTTAGTTGAGTTTGGAGGTTTTTGCTGTGCAGGGGTATCGATACGGCTGGTCCGGTATCGATACCGCCTTCTTGTTTCAGGCCTCGTGTATCGATACACGAGGGGGCGTATCGATACCATTTTGGTCACTGGAGCTACTGTCCATTTTGGTATCGATACGGGCCTCTGGTGTATCGATACCATTTTGGTCACTGGAGCTACTGTCCATTTCGGTATCGATGCTGATCTCTGGTGTATCGATACCGTCATCTTGGCGTTGACCGCAGAAAGTCAACCGTTGGGAGAGTATCGATACACTCCTTGGGTGTATCGATACGGCCTCTACGGGTTGACTTTGACCTGTTGACCTAGTCAAGGGGGTATCGATACACCCCTTAAGGGTATCGATACCGCCTGTAGTTAAAGCTTAAATTTGGGCTGTAAGTTGTTGGGCTGAGTTTGGTTGTTTGCCTCATGAATGTTGTTCCGCTGTATGTTCACATAGGATTAAATACTCATCTAGGCAATATTTAAAAAAAAAGGGTTGCTAACTGAGAGGGAATTCCTTAGGGGGTTTTCACTCGGTTTTCCCCGTGTGGCCCACTCGGACCGGTCATCCGGCCAGACCGGGACGAGGGGGTTACATTTGTTGGTATCAGAGCCTGAGGTTACCGAGACCTCGGGCAGGTAAGTGAGGTAAGCTTAATGTATTAAATGATTTTGTTGTTCGATGTATACCTTGCCATGAATTCCTGAATATTTGACTGTTCGTATGATGTTTTGAAACATGAATTGTTGTGTCTGGTGTAGAGTGTGTGCCCATTGCTACTATTACTTAAATTAAAAAGATTTTAGGAAGGAGGAGTACTTGAGCACTATTGGACCCTTACCTTGACTAACGTAATCCTTATTTGTTTCTTGTTGTAGTTTTACCTTGCTAGTTGAACCATGAGACCACGTGGGAGGCCTAGGATGGTTCGACCGGAACCACGGGTAAAGGCTCCAGGAGTAGAGCCAGTAGTTAGGGTTGAGGCCCAAGTGGGAGAGCTTGTGGTTGGAGTTGGAGCTCCTCCACCACCTCCACCACCACCTCCTCCTCCACCGGGAGTGGGAGGTGAGGCCGGGGCTGAAGGAGAGGGACCACAAGGTGGCCAAGGTGGCCAAGGACCGGCCGGAATTGATTTAGCTCCGTTGGTTCAGGCAATAGCCGGGGCATTTCAGGCTGCAGTAGCTGGAGGTCAGGCAGCACACCATCAGGGTGAAGGCACTGGATTGCCTTTAGAGAGACTTCGGGGCCTTGGGGCTGAAGAGTTCAGAGGTGCTACTCCGGAGAGGTCAGAGTTATGGTTTGAGAAGACTGTCCGTATTCTTGCTCAGATGGGGTGCACTGGTGAGCGCAAGTTGGGATGTGTTGAGTCGCTACTTCAGGGTGATGCCTACACCTGGTGGGTCACCGTTACCTCGGGGATGTATGAGGCCGAGATCACTTGGGAGTTCTTTGAGACAACATTCCGGAAGAAGTATTTGGGTCCGCGATACCTCGATGAGAGGAAGAGGGAGTTTATGGCATTGCTTCAGGGGAGTATGTCTGTGACCGATTACGAGATCAGATTTGTTAGATTGAGTCAGTATGCACCCGAGCTTGTACCTACTAAGGTGGAGCGTTGTAACCGCTTCCGATATGGGCTGAATGAAGAAATCAAGACGTATACACTAGCTTCGGACTACACTGATTTTGATGTCTTGGTCTCGAGGGCCAAGGACTTAGAGCACAGCTTGAGTTTGACCAGGCGGTCAGGTGGATCTAGTTCGGGTAAGAGGTCCAGCAACTTTGATAGAGGTGATGCCAAGAGGCATCGAGACAACAGACATCAGTATGATCATAGGCGTGGTGGCGGTAACCACGGTGGGGGCCACCAGGGCCAGAGAGCTGGTGGGAAGTTGCCCACATGTGCTACTTGCGGGAGGAACGATGATCAGAGAAATTTAGCTCATGTAGTTGCAGTCCAGCCGGAGGGCGGAGGACAGGCTAGGGTTTACGCTCAGCGCGGGGAGCAGCATGACACCGATGTGATCGCAGGTAACTTCTCGATACAGTCTTTGGGTTTGCTTTCTTTGATTGACTCTGGGTCTACACATTCGTACATATTGAGTGAGCATGCACAGTCTTTGAATTTGCCTTGTGAATTGTTAGAGGTAGGAGTTAGTGTTACTAGTTCCTTTGGGGACACGGTAGTAGTTAGGAAGATGTACCGAAGGTGTCCGTTGATGGTTCAGGGACATGTGTTTCCAGTGGATATGATGGAGCTTCCTTTCTATGGTTTCGATGTGATTCTGGGTATGGATTGGCTCACGGAGCATAGAGCTAGGATAGATTTTGAAACTAAGCGGATTTCTTTGAAGCTCACAGATGATTATGAGATTGTGGTGGTGGGCGAGAACGTGAAGTTCTTGTCCAATGTGGTTTCAGTGTTAGAGGCTAAGAGGTTAGTTGAGTTGGGGTGTGAAGCATACTTAGCGTATGTGATGAACCCTAACATGAGTGAGGTTAGACCTCAGGACATCCGGAGAGTATGTGATTTTCCTAGTGTGTTCCCGGAAGAATTGCCAGGGTTACCACCGGACAGAGAGGTAGAGTTCAGCATTGAGACTTATTCTGGTTCCGCTCCTGTTTCGATTGCTCCGTATCGTATGGCACCGGAAGAATTGAAAGAGTTGAAGACTCAGTTGCAAGAATTGACAGATAGAGGTTTTATTCGACCTAGTTCTTCACCTTGGGGTGCACCAGTGTTGTTTGTGAAGAAGAAAGATGGAAGTATGAGAATGTGCATAGATTACAGACAGTTAAATCAGTTGACAGTGAAGAACAAATATTCGTTGCCTAGAATTGATGACTTGTTTGATCAGTTGAGAGGAGCATCTGTCTTTTCGAAGATTGATTTGAGATCAGGTTACTACCAGCTAAAGGTTAGAGAGGTTGATGTACCGAAGACAGCCTTTAGGACTAGATACGGTCACTATGAGTTTTTAGTCATGCCATTTGGGTTGACTAATGCACCGGCAGCCTTCATGGACATGATGAATAGGATTTTTCATCAGTATCTAGATCAGTTTGTGGTTGTATTTATTGATGACATATTGGTATACTCTCGAACTGAAGAAGACCATGACCGACATTTGAGACTTGTCTTGAAGACTTTGCTAGATCATCAGTTGTATGCGAAGCTCAGCAAGTGTGAGTTCTGGATCCGTGAGGTAGTCTTCTTAGGACATGTAGTGTCAGCTGAAGGCATTAGAGTTGATCCGAAGAAGATTGAAGCCATTGTTGAGTGGAAGCAACCGAAGTCTGTGACAGAGGTACGTAGCTTCCTAGGCTTAGCCGGATACTATAGGAGGTTTGTAGAGGGTTTCTCTAAATTAGCCGCTCCATTGACACAGTTACTTCAGAAGAGTGTTCAGTTTGAGTGGACAGATGCAAGACAGAAAGCCTTTGAGAAATTGAAAGAAGCTTTGACCCAAGCTCCGATTTTGATTCAGCCTGAGTCCGGGAAGTACTATGTAGTCTACAGTGATGCCTCTTATGTAGGGTTAGGATGTGTTCTGATGCAAGACAAGAGAGTGGTGGCTTATGCCTCAAGACAGTTGAAGACCCATGAGCGCAACTATCCGACCCATGACATAGAGTTAGCTGCAGTTGTGTTTGCTCTGAAGATTTGGAGGCATTATTTGTATGGTGAGAAATGCACAGTATACACCGACCACAAGAGTTTGAAGTACATTATGACTCAACGAGATTTGAATCTCAGACAGCGTAGGTGGTTAGAGCTGCTAAAAGACTACGATCTTACTATTGAGTACCATCCGGGTAAGGCCAATGTAGTGGTCGATGCTTTGAGTAGGAAGGTGGCCGTAGACTTGAGAGCTATGTTTGCTAGATTGAGTTTGTCCAGAGATGGTGGCTTGGTAGCCGAGCTTCAGGTTAGACCTACTCTAGGTCAGTTGATTCGAGAGAAACAGCTTCTAGATAGATCTTTGGCACCTCACGTCCAAGATATAGGCGAGGGTAGATCTTCAGACTACAGCTTTAGTTCCGATGGGGTTTTTTGTTTCAAAGACAGAATAGTTGTGCCAGAAGACAGTGATTTGAGACGTACGATCTTGACTGAAGCTCACAGTAGTCCGTTTGCTATGCATCCTGGAAGTACGAAGATGTATCATGATTTGAAGAATGAGTACTTTTGGGTTGGCTTGAAGAGAGATGTAGCCGACTTTGTGAGTAAGTGCTTAGTGTGTCAGAGAGTGAAGGCGGAACATCAGGTTCCCTCAGGTTTGTTACAGCCGTTAAGAATTCCGGAATGGAAGTGGGAGAACATCACCATGGATTTTGTTTCGGGTTTGCCTTTGACTCCTACAAAGAAGAAATCAGTTTGGGTGATAGTGGATCGCTTTACGAAGTGTGCTCACTTCTTGGCGGTCAACACTACCTACACTTTAGATAGATTAGCCGACTTGTACATTGGTGAGATTGTGAGGCTACATGGTGTACCGAAGTCCATTGTATCGGATAGAGATCCGCGGTTTACTTCTAGATTTTGGGAGTGTCTGCATACAGCTTTGGGTACCCGTTTGAACTTCAGCACTTCTTATCATCCTCAGTCAGATGGTCAATCAGAGAGAGTTATTCAGATCTTAGAGGATATGTTAAGTTGTTGCATCATTGACTTTCAGGGTACTTGGGAGAAACATTTGCCTCTAGTAGAGTTTGCGTACAATAATAGTTTTCAGTCGAGCATCCAGATGGCTCCGTATGAGGCCTTGTATGGCCGGAAGTGTAGAACTCCAGTATGTTGGGCCGAGGTAGGACAGAAACTGTTACCTATGTCGGATTTGCTCAAGGGGACAACCGAAAAGGTAAAATTGATTTGTGAACGTTTGAAGGCCGCTTCGGATAGGCAGAAGTCCTATGCCGATTTGAAGAGGAAAGAAGTTGAGTTCTCAGTGGGAGAGAAGGTATTCTTGAAAGTGTCTCCGTGGAAAAAGGTGATGAGATTTGGCCGAAAGGGGAAGTTGAGTCCGAGGTACATAGGACCGTATGATATTGTGAAAAGGGTTGGTCCGGTTGCTTATCAGTTGCGTTTGCCATCCGAGCTTGAGAAGATACACGATGTGTTCCATGTTTCGATGCTTCGTAAGTATAGGTCCGATCCGTCACATGTTATGCCCGTAGAAGAAATCGAATTGAATCCGGATTTGACTTATGAAGAAGAGCCCGTTGAGATCTTAGCTTCTGACAGTAAGGTGTTGAGGGGTAGATCGATTGAGTTAGTGAAGGTGCGGTGGCAACGTAGAGGTGTGGACGAGGCCACTTGGGAGAGGAAGGATGATATGGAAAAGCAGTTTCCGTATCTCTTTCAGTCAGGTAATTTCGGGGACGAAATTCCTTAAGTGGGAGAGAGTTGTAACGCCCGTGTTTTGGGCCTAGGAGTTAACCGGGTTTATAATTCGAGTCAATAAAACTTAATTTAATCAATTCAACCTAAATAGTGACCTAATTGAACTTTAGTAAAAAGAGGAGGACTCATATTGTATTTTACCCAAATTATTTGAAAAAGGATGACAACTTTCCATATTGTCATCTTTTTCCCCCTTTTCCCCCATAACCCACGTGAAGCCTCCCCCTCCCCTCTTTCAAAACCTCTCAAATATCAAGTCACTATTCCATTCATTTTCTTCTTCAATCCAAGGTGTTTTACAAAGGTAATTGTGTTTTCTAAGTCTCCTCTTTATCCCCTATCCAACCATTGTCTTAGATTTCAAAAAATATGGGGTTTTGGAAATTAGGGTTTATGTTAAAATTTGGGTTTTTAAAGGGGTTTTCCATTTGGTTTTGATAAATTGAGTTGGGGTTTTAGTTAATCTTGTTAAAAGGTGTAACATATATCAATTTGGTTGAATTTGGATGAAAATTCATAGTGGGTTCTTAGGGCAATTTTTGAGGTATTAAAACTTGGGTTTTTGATGGGTTTTATGTTGAAATTGAAGGGCTGATGGTCTACCTATGTTAGGAGGGTGATTTGGGATGTTTTGGAAGTCATTTGGGTGTTTGGAAATTGAGATTTCAGCAAGGAATTGGGAAGCACAAAAATTGGGTTTTTGAGATATTAAGTGATTTGGGAAATTGTGGATTTTGGCTTGTGATTGTAAAGTCAGTTGATGGTTGAGTTTAGCATTGAATTGTGGTGTAATAAGTGTGTTTTGTTTGGCTAGAAGCAAGAGGAAGCATTGAAGAGGCGTTGGGACCGAATCCGAGTTCGTAGGAGGATTGTATCGAATTGTTAAGGAAGGGCGGTGAGTGGTTTCAACTTGTTTTTAAGTTTGGTTCGAGTATGTGTAGTGTGTGTGTGTAAAGTGTGCTTGGTAGGTCACTTCCATTTAATTCAAGTTGATAGCTTAGCCTTTGATATCCTTAAATGCTATTGTGCTTGCTTAGCTATGCTCTTGTACTTGTGATTATATGGTGCATGTATATTATATCATGATGTGGATATATGTGATGAGCATGAGTGTGGTTGATGATATGTGATTGATAATGATAATTGGCACTAAATAATTACCGGTTGTAAATGATTGATCATTAGGATAGTGTGCACACAAATTGAGTCAAAACGTACGTGGCCTTGATGACGTTAAGTCATCAAGGAGGAGTACGGTGATGTAACATTCCACCGGAAGCTTTTATTTATTTCTACGGGGTGATGAGTGGAATCCCATCCGTAGGGCATGTGGCGATGAGTGGAATTCCGCACATGCAAGGTCCGGTAATGAGTGTAATCCCACCGAGGTAAAGTGATGTTGAGGTTTATATCCGCACAATCGGGGTAATTAAAGTGGCCAATTAAACTTGTTCATGTATTGTGATATATGATGGTGATATGTGATTGTGGTATATGGTGTTGTTGCATGATGTGGATGTTGATGTTTAAACTTGTTAGGATTGAGAGACCTATATGCCACTTGAAAGACTAGCTAAGTCTACTTGGTTACATGTTAATGTTTGATGTATGTGAGATTAGGATTTACGTGCTTGAACCCTGCATTGTTGATGTTTTTCGTTTTAGAGCACCCTCACTAAGCTTATAGCTTACGCTCTCAATGTTCAGCAATGCAGATCGTTAGCTTGGCGTTAGCTCGAGGCAAGGCAAGAAGGGCTTCCAAGTTTGTGACTCAAGTACGGTGGTGATTTTGTATTAGTTAGCAATGTGACATGGGTTGTGTATGAGCTTGTATGACTCGTTTACATGTGTTGTTTTGTTGGATGGATGTTAGTTGCTTAGGAGCTTGCTTAGACTCCTTGTTATCTTGCTTTTGTATGGCTTGTGTTGCCATGTTTAAATTGTAATTCATGCCTAAATTGCTTATCTTGAATGTTGGCCAAGTGCCTTCGAAGTTGCCTATATGTTTGGATGTTGAAGCATGATCTTTGAATGTTAAAATGCCATCTTGAGTCCTTTGCATGAGTTCCTTGTTGTTTATACATGTTGGGTGCTTGTATGGCTATATAGTGGTATGTAAATGTTGTATGAGTGCTTGTTTGGGTTTAGGGAAGTCCTAAATTGCATCTAGGTTCAAGTCTTGTTCGTTTTAGTTGAGTTTGGAGGTTTTTGCTATGCAGGGGTATCGATACGGCTGGTCCGGTATCGATACCGCCTTCTTGTTTTAGGCCTTGTGTATCGATACACGAGGGGGCGTATCGATACCATTTTGGTCACTGGAGCTACTGTCCATTTTGGTATCGATACGGGCCTCTGGTGTATCGATACCATTTTGGTCACTAGAGCTACTGTCCATTTCGGTATCGATACTGATCTCTGGTGTATCGATACCATCATCTTGGCGTTGACCGTAAAAAGTCAACCGTTGGGAGAGTATCGATACACTCCTTGGGTGTATCGATACGGCCTCTACGTGTTGACTTTGACCTGTTGACCTAGTCAAGGGGGTATCGATACACCCCTTAAGGGTATCGATACCGCCTGTAGTTAAAGCTTAAATTTGGGCTGTAAGTTGTTGGGCTGAGTTTGGTTGTTTGCCTCATGAATGTTGTTCCACTGTATGTTCACATAGGATTAAATACTCATCTAGGCAAGATTTAAAATGAAAAAAAATAGGGTTGCTAACCGAGAGGGAATTCCCTAGGGGGTTTTCACTCGGTTTTCCCCGTGTGGCCCACTCGGACCGGTCATCCGGCCAGACTGGGACGAGGGGGTTACACTATAGCTGATACGCGCAGAAAGGGTGTGGTTGGTGAAGTGCGATCTGATATAGGAGGTGGGCGGATTAGAGGAAGCAGTGCTTCGAGGGGTGAAACTTCGGGCAAGGTGGTTAAAGAGACCACTGTGACTCCACTCAAAGATGGGCAAGCGCCGTTTGTTCTTGAGCATAATCCTAGAGTTTTGAAAGGTAATCATTCGGCTGTTGTTATCTAGGAGAGTGGTATGGAGAAGCGAGGGAAGGGAGTAGGAGGTATCAGAGGTTTTAACGGGTCTTCAAAAAAGAGCTTGGGGATGATAATAGGCGAGGATTGAGAATCAAGAAGCAGGCTGAGTATCGTATCCCACCACGAGTGGTTCTTGCTGAGTATATTCAGTCTGTTTCGAACCGGATAGATGCCACTATAGAGGCTAACCAATCCCCGTCTTCTAATTTAGTCACTGGAGTGGGGGAATTGGTTCTGCCTGCATGCCTATCCGACAAAGGCCTTGAGGATATCGTCGTTGATAATGCCATGATGGTGGATGCGACAGAGGTTGGAGATAAGGAGAATCAGGCCCCTCGCGTTTGAGGTACGATGGTGTTTTGCCTTTATTGATTTTAATGATTAATTTCTTTTTTTGGAATTGTCAGGGTGCGGCAAGCACTCCTTTTCAACGGCATTTTAGAGATTTTGTTAGGGAATTTAGGCCTGAGGTGGTTGCTGTTATGGAACCGAGGGTCAGTGGTGTGATTGCCGATAAGGTGATTAAGCGGTTGGGGTTTTCAAATTCTTACCGGGTAGAAGCGCATGGGTTTAGCGGTGGCATTTGGATATTGTGGCGTGATACAGTGATAGTGGACATCATTAATATCGCTAACCAGTTCATTCATGGATATGTTCGAAGAGTGAACGAGGTTGAGGGTATCTTTTTTACTGCTGTGTATGCTTGTCCGGTTGCGACGCAACGAAAGTTTCTGTGGCAACATCTTCTTGCTCTCAACCCAGTCCTTAATAAACCTTGGTTGTTGGGTGGGGATTTCAACTCTATCCTTCGTGGTGATGAACGATTGGGTGGCACTTGCTCAGGTTCGGGGGTGAGTAAATTATTTCAGGAATTTATGGTTGATTCTGGTTTGCTAGAGGTGCCGTTTAGAGGGGATCCTTTTATGTAGAGACAAGGGGATCTGTATCAGAGACTTGACCGGTGTTTGATTAATTGTGCATGGGCGACAAGGTATCCGGAGTCTCATGTTATCCATCTGGATAGGTTGGGGTCGGACCATTGCCCCCTTTTCTTTAGGACCCAGACGAAACAGCTGCATCAAGGTGAGAGGCCTTTTCGGTTTATAGCTGCGTGGCAGGAGCATCCGGGATTTGGGGATTTCTTGTCGCAACACTGGCCCAGTGATGGTAATGTTCTTGCTAATATGGAACTGTTTAAGTCTACTGTGACTGATTGGAATGAGAATGTGTTTGGTAATATTGGTGTGCGGAAACGAGAGTTAAAAGCAAGACTTAGGGGCATTGAGAAGGCGCTGCGTGCTAAGCATTCTTCATTCCTTATTGAGTTGGAAAGATCCTTGCGGGAGGAGCTTGATGAGGTGCTTCTCTATGAGGAAACTTTGTGGTTTCAGAAGGTGAGAAGCCAATGAAATCTGTTCGGTGATAGGAATTCTAAATTTTTCCATTCCTGTGCTTCTAGCCGTCGACGCGCAAACACAGTTTTAGCACTCAAGAGGGCTGATAACTCCTGGTGTTCGGATCAAAGTGAGCTGAGGGGGCATGGCTATCAGTTTCTTTAAAGAGCTTTTTACCAGTTCGGGTTGTGATACTGCTTCTTACCCTATCAGAGGGTGATTTCCGCCTGTTAGCTCTACAGGTCTAGCTTCCTTATCTATGGACGTTACGGATGATGAGATTCGTGGTGTGGTCTTTGGTATGAGCTATTTTAAGGCCCCTGGTGTTGACGGGCTACATGTTGGGTTTTATCAAAAGAATTGGGGTACGGTTGGACCGAGTGTCTGTCGATATGTGCGAGAGGTTTTTGTAGGGCGTCCGATGGAGGATGCGATAAATCGGACAATATTGGTTCTCATTCTGAAGGTTGCTGCGCCTGAGTCGATGAGCCAGTTCCGGCCGATCAGCCTTTGTACGGTGTTGTATAAGGTGGTTACAAAGCTAGTTGTTAACAAACTGAAGATGTTCTTGCCTGATTGGATATCGCCTAGTCAGGCTAGTTTTGTTCCAGGGAGATCAATTAATGACAACATTGTTATTGCTCAGGAGGTGGTTCATTCTATGTGTCGGAAGAAAGGCAAGAAGGGTTGGATGGCGATCAAGGTAGATTTGGAGAAAGCGTATGACAGACTTGAGTGGGGCTTTATTGAGGATACGCTTTGTGATTTGGGTATTCCAGGTGATTTACACAGATTGATTATGCAGTGTGTTTCTTCGGTGTCTACTCAGGTGCTTTGGAATGGCAATTTGACTGATGCCTTTCGCCCTACTAGAGGTATTAGACAAGGGGATCCTTTGTCGCCATATTTGTTCGTGTTATGCATGGAGCGATTAGCTCAGGCGATTCATGGTGAGGTACAGGGTAACAAGTGGAAGGCAATTAGACTGGTGAGGCATGGTCCGCGTATTTCACATCTTTTTTTCGCGGACGATATGGTTCTCTTCGCGGAAGCTTCTCCTTCCCAGTTGGATGTGCTCAGTCGTGTCATGGGAAGGTTTTGTGAGGTATTCGGGCATAAGGTTAGTATTGCGAAGACGAGTATTTATTTCTCCAAAAAAGTGGATGCTGGTTTGCGTAATCATATCAGTGGTCAGTTTGGCTTCACGGAGGTTCTGGACCTTGGTCGATATCTGGGGGTGCCACTTTTGCACAAGAGGGTTACTAAAGAATCGTATCAGTATGTGGTTCAAAGGGTTAAAGACCGTCTGACGGGGTGGAAGGTGAAGACGTTATCACTGGCAGGTAGAGTAACGCTTGCTAAGGCGGTTCTTGTGATTATTCCTAATTATGTGATGCAGACAACTGTCCTGCCGAAGGGCACGTGTGAGGAGATCGAACAATGTATTAGGCGATTTATTTGGGGCCGTAATGACAACAAGGAAGGTATGCATCTAGTTAAGTGGGATGAGGTTTGTTGTCCGGTAACGGAGGGTGGTTTGAGATTTCGTCATATTGCTGATCAGAATGAGGCTTTCATGATGAATATGACTTTTCAGGTTATTTGCAAGCATGATCAGCTGTGGGTTCAGGTTATGCGTACAAAGTATAAATGGGAAGGGCGACTTCCGGTTTCGATTGAGAGGCAGAATTTCTCTCGTCTTTGGAAAGGCCTGAGTGTGGTGTGGAATGATGTGCGGAATGGAACAATTTGCATTATTGGAAACGGTAGTAATATTGATTTTTGGCGAGATTGTTGGATACAGGACGTAGAACCGTTAATTACTTATGTTTCGCCGGCGATAGCGGGGAGCTTACCGTATGTGTCAGTTGCAGGCATGGTTGATCCGTTGGGACAGTGGAGTTGGTCTGAGTTTGAGAATAAGTTACCGTATCAGATTATCCTTAAGATTGCTGCGATAATGCCACCGGGTGCTAGTATTTGTGAGGATGGCTTTGGTTGGGAAGGAAGCGAGAGAAAGCTCTTCACATTAAAGGCTGCGTATGCAAGCCGTCATCCGAAGGTCTTTGGGCCTCTGAATCATCTTTGGGGAGCTATCGCCGGGTATAAAGGTAGTCCGCGGGTAAGGATGTTTTTGTGGCTTGTTGCTCATGGGCGTGTTTTAACGAATGAAGAGAGAGTGATGCGTCATATGGCTAATGACATGAGTTGTGGAATTTGTGGTGCGGATGTGGAGTCTCTGGATCATATTTTCCGATGGTGCCCAATGGCGATGGATGTTTGGATGGGGTTGGTTAAGCAAGAGCATTGGGTAGAATTTTTCGCTTTGGATTTTTGGGTTTGGTTTCAGAAGAATATCCTTTCTCCTGAATATTTTATGCGAAAAGAGGACGAGGGCCATGTAAGCTTTGGTGTCGCGTTGTGGGTTTTGTGGACGTCGAGAAATCGACCAGTTTTTGATCCCATGTTTGTTGCGCGTGAAACGCGAGGAGAGCTGTGTGCTCGCTTGACCGCGGAAGCTGTTGGTGCTGCTGCATTGCGGGCTGGATTGGGCAGCATGGGTTGAGGCGTTCAGGCTGGTACTGCTGTGCGCGCTGGTGCTGGGAGCAGTGCGGGGCAAACTGCTGCTGGGGTGAGTGTGCGTGGCGCTGCAGGGGAATTGGTTGGCGTGGAGCGTCGGTGGCAGCTGCTGGCAGGGGGTTTTGTGGCGCTCAACGTGGATGGTGCCGTGGCGCACCCGGAGTCCTTTGCGTCGTGTGGCGGTGTTATTCGGAATAGCGAAGGGGTGTGGGAGTTTGGGTTTGCTAAGTCGATTGGGATGTGTTCGGTGATGGAAGCGGAATTGTGGGGATTGTTTGAGGGGTTGAGCCATGCTTGGTATCTTGGATTTCGACAGGTTTGGGTCGATATGGATAATTTGGAGGCGGTTCGGCTTCTAAATAATAAGGATGGCGGAGGTACATATGGACCCTTGTGGTTTAAAATTATGGAGCTTCTTCGGCGGGATTGGGATGTTCGGATTAGGCATATTTTTAGAGAAGAGAATAGGGTGGCGGATTGGTTGGCGAAATTCATGCGTGATGGCTCTTTGGATTGTCGGGAATTTCAAAGGATGCTGGTGGAGCTTGTGCGGTTATGTCATGAGGGTAGGGCTCATGCTCGGACGTAATTTATCGATTGTTGAACTTTGCGTTTTATAGCTTTTTTGTTGTAATCTCCATGTGTACTCTTTTCCTCCGACTAGGATTAGGGGGTTTTTAATGAGGCACATGAGAATTTTTCTCGTATGTTTTTATCCTTAATAAAAGCATACAATTTGATCAAAAAAATAATTAACAAAAAAAATAGTAAATTACTAGAGAGGTCACCCAAACTTAATAATGTTTAAACAAAAGATACAAATATATTGATAATAAGATAGGTAGGTATACATGTACATGAGAGTTAATTATACCACTACAACATAAATATTGTTGACCATATACCAAGACAAATCAAGTGTCGACAATTCTAATATTTTCATAAAAAAATTTATACTAACTCCTTGAAAATCTCATTTCACTCTTTGAAAATCTTATACCATAACAAATGAAGTGGGGTCAATTGACCCCTCTAACCTACATGTGGCTCCGCCACTGCCCCACAATTATTTATACGGTTACGGTTCGGTTATTCCCACGGTTCGAATATAGCAATCTCCGCCTCCATTATCATTTGAGTTTCGGTGATAAAATTTTCTCCGTCTTCGTTCTCGTGGGTGAATATTTCAGTTATTTCACGTCCCGTCGGTCCGAATCCCCACAATTTTTTTAATATTTTCCGCCCAATTCCCACTCGTACACTTGCTGTCACTACCATATTAAAATAGCGTCTACTCGCCACCACCAAGTCCTCCATCTCCACAAAATCAGGGTCAAACAAAAGTTTGATTCGTCTCTCTCGGAGTTTCCAACACACAATCGCAAATAAGGAAAGCCACTGATTCATGTCAAAGGCATGACATGACTACCTCCCCGTAAATTGGCACAGAACCAATCCCAGGTTGCCATAGAAAAAAACTCATTCAACTACCTTTCTCATGGAAAAACTAAGTCGCCATATTAGCACACCTGTAGTACTTTACAGGGACGGACGCATGATTTCATGTAAGATAGTGCGAACTATCATGAAGCTATATTATAAATGTAGGGGTGTAAAATTACAAGATTTTAAGGGTGCATGATTTGATTATCAATAGAAAATATAAATAAAATATAAAAAATATAAAAAAAAATTGAAATTTTTAAGGGGCAGCTGTGTCCGTCCCTGGTCCTTTAGTAATTCAACTCAACTACCTTTCTCATGGAAGGCCTGTTAACTGGGAACGAGGAAGTACGAGTAAGAGACGCATTTAAAACTTTCTCATTCTCCATGAAATCAGATGGTGATAGGTTCATCCTTGGATCAACAATCTGAGCTAGTTTTTTTTTTTTTTTTTTTTTTGAAGCCTTTGTCAACATCTTCACGAGATTGGCTCCAAGAGATCCAAAAGCACATTCCAAATTGGCCTCAAAAACTTTTCGAGATTTTTCAATTTTCACAAGAAACTTTTGGTTTTTATTTTTAATCAACCTGTCTTCTTTACTATTCTCGAACTCACATACTACATGGAGTCATATTTAGTTTAAACAAGTTTAAGTTCAGGTTCTCTTGTGTTAAATTTTTAGAGTCGAGTTCATTTTGTTACCTCTAGTTCTAACAAATATGTTTATTAGTTGTTAGTTATGTTATAATTTATTTAAAAATGTTATTTTTTATTTATGCTATTGTTAGTGAACAAATTTTGCCTCCAAATAAAAAGTGTAAATTGGCGCATAAATATATGACTGGTAAAGATTCATTTTGATTTAATGAGTAAATTATTTTAGTTCTTATGATTTCACTATAAAGTTTTTATTGTGGTTGGTATTGATTTTAGGGTTTTGTGTTAATTTTATTTTAAATATGACCAGTCCATCTAATTAATTGTTATAAATGCCAATAGAATATTATATTTTAGGGAAAACTACACCGGTGGTCCCCAAACTATTACCATCTTCCTATTTTGGTCCCAAAACTATGTTTTTTGGCAAAATCGTCCCTTCTGTTCCCCGTCGTTAAAAACTAACGGAATTGCTGACGTGGAATTTTTTTCTTATTTTTTTATTTTCTCTCTCCTATATATGTATTATTTAAATTTTTTATTCAGACTAATGTGGTGGTGACACGTGTCACCACCATAACAAAGCAAATAAATTGAATGTAGGGGGAGCTGGGATTTGAACCCGCGTCCCCAAGCCAATGGGTTAACCATTGGGCTAAACTGCAATTATTGATGTGTTTTAGCACAAATTAGATTTAAAACAATCAAATGAACTTTACGAATGTTGCAAATGCTGAGTTTTCCCCTCTGTTCTTAAATATTTCGTCAGAATTTAAAGTTTAATGAATTTTGTATTAAATGAATCACTAATGTGCCTTTGTCTTCCTTACACCTTTGAACTTGATCTAAGATTGAGTTGTGCTTATCTATGCAGGAGACTGAGAATGAAAAACTAAAACTAGAACAGGTGCAGCTTTCAGAGGAGAACAGTGGGTTGCGTATCCAAAACCAAAAACTGGCTGAAGAAGCTTCATATGCCAAAGAATTGGCGTTTGCTGCTGCTGTTGTAACCCCCTAGACCCGCCTATGCGTTATGACAGATCCTAGGAAGCCACATTAGGGTCACAGAAGCGACACACGGTAAAAATTACACATAAAACATTTTCTCTGTAAAATACATATTAGATTATAACGGTAACTTTCATTAAAAATACTCTTTCATGAAAGCATTTAAACATATAACGGGATTTCAGAAAACATTTTACAGACACTATCATGAAACAATAATGACATGCATGCCCACTAACTATGTCGGTACCGTGGTCGCCGATGACTCGATTTTGGGCCAGCCGCGGGCGGTGTGCGCGCGGGAGGCCATTGTCGAGTCATCGGCGACCACGGTACCGACATAGTTAGTGGGCATGCATGTCATTATTGTTTCATGATAGTGTCTGTAAAATGTTTTCTGAAATCCCGTTATATGTTTAAATGCTTTCATGAAAGAGTATTTTTAATGAAAGTTACCGTTATAATCTAATATGTATTTTACAGAGAAAATGTTTTATGTGTAATTTTTACCGTGTGTCGCTTCTGTGACCCTAATGTGGCTTCCTAGGATCTGTCATAACGCATAGGCGGGTCTAGGGGGTTACATTTAGTGGTATCAGAGCTTAGAGTTGCGTCTTTCTGGGTTGATCGGCCGATTGTCTGTCATAGGGTGTCTGGTCTGTGCATGCCTCTAGATTATAACCGTACTCCTCCGAGCCGAAACTCTGATACCACTAAATGTAACCCCCTAGACCCGCCTATGCGTTATGACAGATCCTAGGAAGCCACATTAGGGTCACAGAAGCGACACACGGTAAAAATTACACATAAAACATTTTCTCTGTAAAATACATATTAGATTATAACGGTAACTTTCATTAAAAATACTCTTTCATGAAAGCATTTAAACATATAACGGGATTTCAGAAAACATTTTACAGACACTATCATGAAACAATAATGACATGCATGCCCACTAACTATGTCGGTACCGTACCGTTCCTAAGATGAGGGTTGATAAAAGATTAAACCGTACCGTATTGTTACTTGAACTGAAAATGTATATTATACTGTTGTTGTACATGTTTTACCTACACCGTTTGGAACACACTAGGAACCGAACTCTCTAATTCCACCTCCATATATTAATAGCCTATAATTACCGTCTAATTCTCGATGATTGAATAAAGAACAAGTACCGTTATTCTCAAGTATAACGTTACCTGAAATATCGAAAAAGAAATGAAGACCGTTACTACGTAAAGCATCATGAAAATGTTATGCTTACCATATATCTGCATGAGCTTATAGCATCTTTTGGTAGTTTTGTATTACTGAGCTTTTCCAAGCTCACGTTGTTTTTACCATCGCAGGATTAAATGAATATATCATGATATAACGTTTGACATCAGTGGTCGGAGTTCTCTCGGCGTTGCCTTTGGAGTACGGTACCGACATAGTTAGTGGGCATGCATGTCATTATTGTTTCATGATAGTGTCTGTAAAATGTTTTCTGAAATCCCGTTATATGTTTAAATGCTTTCATGAAAGAGTATTTTTAATGAAAGTTACCGTTATAATCTAATATGTATTTTACAGAGAAAATGTTTTATGTGTAATTTTTACCGTGTGTCGCTTCTGTGACCCTAATGTGGCTTCCTAGGATCTGTCATAACGCATAGGCGGGTCTAGGGGGTTACAGCTGTTGAGTTAAAGAATTTGGCTGGTGAGGTAACCAAGCTCTCGGTACAGAATGCGAAACTGGAGAAGGAATTATTGGCTGCTCGAGAGTTGGCAAACACCAGAGGCTCTGCTAACCAGACAGTCAATGGTTTCAACCGCAAGTATAGTGACAGCACGAGAGCTGGAAGAAAGGGGCGGCTCTCTGGCCGCACTCATGACCTTTCTGGAGCAGCCGGCGATGATTTTGAGTCGTGGAATCTTGATCTAGATGATCTAAATATGGAACTGCAGGCTAGGAAACAAAGGGAGGCAGCTCTTGAAGCTGCACTAACTGAGAAGGAATTCATAGAAGATGAATACAAGAAAAGGGTTGAAGAAGCAAAGAAGAGGGAAGAATCACTGGAGAATGATTTAGCGAACATGTGGGTTCTTGTTGCTAAGTTGAAGAAAGAGGTAGCGGCTAACCCTGAGAGTAATACAAATAAGCAATATACCAATGGTATGGATAATGCCGAAGATCCAAAAGCAAACAACACTGACAGTAACAATGTCCTCAAAGAGCGACAAGTTTCGGAAGTGTCATCAAAACCAGCCAATGAAATGCCCAAGGAAGAACCCCTGGTTGTTCGGCTGAAGGTTTGTTACCGTGTTAAGACCCTGATATAAAAGCATGTGCCTTCTCTTTTTGAACTAAACTCAGTCATACTAACATGATGCATTCTTGTCAAATCATGCAGTTTAGAATTCTGAAAGTATAACGTGCATTATTGAACAATATTACTAATATTGATAGGCTTAGGAGCTTGTGGTTGATTGATTCATTAATGGAAGACAAATTTCTTGAAAGAGTTTGTTGTGTATGATTATTCCATGGCCATAATCACATCATTTCTGGATGTTAATGGTTTTATCCTTAATACTTACAGGCCCGAATGCAAGAAATGAAGGAAAAAGAGCTCAAATCCCTGGGAAATGGAGATGCCAATTCCGTGTCACATTTGGTTTATGCTTGGTCTTTTTATGCCATGGCACATGGGTTCGAATCTTATTACAAGTCATTTGTTTCAACTATTTCTTTGGTTTTTGGGGTTCATTTGATTGTTTTAAATGTAATTTGTGCTAAAACACATCAATAATTGGAGTTTAGCTTAATGGTTAACCTATTGGCTTGGGATGCTGGGGACGTGAGTTTGAATCCCAACTCCCCCTCTAAATTCAATTTATTTGTTTTGTTATAGTGGTGTAGTTTTCCCTAAAATATAATATTCTATTGGCATTTATAACAATTAATTAGATGGACTGGTCATATTTAAAATAAAATTAATACAAAACCCTAAAATCAATAACAACCATAATAAAAACTTTATAGTGAAAATCATAAGAACTAAAATAATTTACTCATTAAATCAAAATGAATCTTTACCAGTCATATATTTATGCGTCAATTTACACTTTTTATTTGGAGGCAAAATTTGTTCACTAACAATAGCATAAATAAAAATTAACATTTTTAAATAAATTATAACATTTTTAAATAACATTTGATTCTCAATTAGACATTCGAAAAAGAAACATAAATTAAGTCTAATTCATCATGCGATTAACAACCTCGATCACGTATTAAGTAGAGAACTAGAGATTATGTCAATTCAATTTCAAGTGATTATCACAATCTAACAATATGAAAATTAGAACCTAACAAGTGGTCCAATGAAACAGCGAATGATGTTCATTTAAGGGACCCAAATTTAAATTACTTTGTCTACAAAATGTATTATCAAAAATTAAGACTATAAATAAATAGATGCTGCCTTGTAATCACTCAAGATTATTAAAAAATAAATGAAAATTAAATTTTATTTTAGACTGTATCAGCCGGTCAAAATACACTTTTTGTATCAACGATTATGAGCAGCCTTACAGGTGGACGGGCCCTCCTGAGTCCTACACACTTGAAAAAAAACAATAAGATGGGCCTGGAAGAGACCCAAAAACAAGACAGTGGTGCAACTATTACTTCTGCAATATGAATATATATGTATATATATATATATACACCATGTCAAAAAGATTAAATTAAGATATCAAAATTAAAAAATGTGTTAAATTTAAATTGCAAGTGTCAAAAATTTAAAACTAGTGTAAATATTCCGCTCAATTAATATTAATTTTTTTTATCATTTTTATATAAAATTTATAAAAAAATATTTTCCAAAATTATTCCATTACGATGAATTTGTCGGGTTCTCAATGCACAACTTTATGCCTTGGTTTCACCGTTCATGCGTGCTCTAATATTTCCGCATTTTTTGACTTGGTCGTTCAACATTTTTAGTTTATTAGTACTATATTACTTTATTGAGCCCATTTTTAACTTATTATATACAAATCCGAATTTAAAATTTGACAAACATGTTTATTGTTATATTATTGTTTTTTATATTTTATTTTATTATTACAGCAACGTATGTCAAACTGTTTAATAACCTGCTAGGGGTTTTTAAACTTCACTTACGCTATGTTAAATCAATCTTCTCTTCATTAAAATGTCGTTTGATTGACTATGTAAATGTACTTAATTAAGCATTTGATCCACTCATTATTACTAGAGCAGCTGACATGGTTATGATAGAAATAATGATGTTATATTTTTAAATTAGAGTAATAGGGTTCAAATCTTGATAATCTAATTGATTTTTTTTTAATTTATAAAAAAATTATATACATGAATAATTATTCTATATATTAGCGGTTAGTTTCCACAAGTGCCTTAATTTGGGTTTAAGGACTTAGTTTAGGGTGTATAGTTTAGGGTTTTAGGTGCAGGTGTTTAAAATTTAAGGATAGTTGTTAAAATTTAAGGATTAATATTAGAATGTAGGGTTTATAGGTTAAAACCTAAATCCTCACCATATTACCTTAAAAATTAAACTCTAAACTCTAAACTCTAACAATAAAACCTTAAATTCTAACCATCATCTCTAATTTCTAAACCCCTAAACTAAATCCCTAAATCCTAAAACAAAAGCGCTTGTGAAAACTTTTAATTTTTACCGCCAATATATTAGATATAAATCTTATATATAATGCTTCAAAATAATTACATAAAATTTCGAATCTCTTTTCTCAAAATGATTACAAATTATATGTGTGCTTCAAAGATCCCACGTGCATGATACAAATTATGATCAAGTAATTGTATTTGTCACGGACCAAATTATTGGGGCCGAGGCATTGGCGCAAACATCGAGTAGAGAGGTTGTGCGCGGAGCGTTGGGCTCGCCAAGACCATCAGACTTGGCCTGGCACTTGGAGAATGCTAGAAAGCCCGCAAGCCCACCGGACTTAGTAGAATTCATGGAGGATTTACCAGGGTAATTTGGGATGGTAACTGTGATAAGCCATCGTGATTATCACTTATATTATTATGTGATTATCTTAGAGATAATGTTTGTGATAATTAGAGATTTAAACTAAAATATAGGATAGATCTCGTCCGTCGATGTAATTCAAACTGTACCGTTGGATCTAGGGGAGTTCAACTATAAATAGAGCCTCCCCAGCTCAGTTGTAATCACTTCATTCCATTCATTCTCTACTTGAGTAATAGAAGAAGCATTTACTCTACTCTCTGAGTGTTCTTACTGTTCTTCGTGTTCTTGTTGCCTATTGCTTCCAATTCCTTCCAGTTGTTCTATAAAGAGCTTCCGCTTAGAACGATTTTGCGTTCGTAGGCTCTAGGAAGTGTTTGATCTTCTAGAGCGTGAATCCAAGCAGACTTAGGCGTTTTCCAGGAGAGCTTTGCCTAAGGCCGTACGGTCCAGCTAGCCGGAGTCTAGCACCGTAACGAGGGATTCGGGTGATTTAGTCGTAGCATTCAGCCGAGAAGGCGACTAAGGCCGCACGGTTAGCCTAGCTAAAGTCTAGCCTCGTGACAAGTGGTATCAGAGCGTGTTCGGTCAGGGAGGTGATCGAAGCGTTTGCAGACCAGGGAGGTGGTCAGATCCATTTTCTGTTCAGGGAAGTGGTGGTGCGAGTCGAGGAAGGGACTTGCGTGTGTTTGGGGAAGCAGCATCAAAGCGAGTCGACGGAGTGACTTGCGTTCAAGCCAGCTTGTAGGCAGAGACAAGTGTTGGTGGATTCCAAGCTTGCAGGTGTAGTCAAGCGTGGTGGTGATTTGTTTGAGTTAGTCAAACGGACCTGACTAGTTCGTGGCAAAGGTGATTGAGATGGCGCAACAGGAAACCGACAAGGAGTGTCGCAGTGAAAACTACTGGAATACATTGACGATGAAACAGGTCAGATTTCATATTGAAAAATTTGACCAACTGTCTGATTTATTTAAGGAACAGATAGATGAACTGTTCGGGGGTATGAATACCTTGATACCGAGGGTGAATCGGCTAAGGGAATCCGAGGAGGAGGCCAAGCAGGTTCAAGGAGTTGTGGAATCCCGTCTTGAAAAGTTAGAGTCCAAGGTGGACAGGTTCAAAGACGATACGCAACGAATCCTCACTGTGTTGAAGGCAGTTCGAGAGAGTTGTTCTCGTGAAGCTGAGGTAGAAGCTTTGCGGAAAGAGGTGAATGAGCTCAGGAGTGAGCTGCTCAGTTGCAAGACCGCAATGAGTGAATGGGGCGTGCTCAGACCTTTCTTAGAGGGACTTAAGCCGGGGGTGAAGCTCGCAGTGAAGCAAGGTGATGCCCAGGGACTTTCAGAGGCCGACGATACTGAACCTCTGAGTGTGCTTGTAGAACGTAAACAAGCAGGTGTGGAGTCAACCAGTTCCAGTTCGATAGACGAAGGGAATGGTGAGGCTAAGTCCGTGCCGGAAAAGAAAGTGAGCAAGAAGAAGTTGAAATGCTACTTTTGCGATGGTCCTCATCTGATACGAGAATGTCCCGAGAAGAACCGCCTAGCTGCCATGGTGAAGACAGCAGACGAGTCAAAGGGAGAAGTAGTGATGCTTGGGGCGATTGCATCAGTCAATGCCGCCAAGGTGAGTGTGAGTCGTGGTTCGACTACAACTGCCACAGTAGTCAAGCCAGGGACGAGACTTGGTGCGATAGCGAGCCAGAAAGCTATCAAGCCAAGGGTGATGAGAAAGCAATTGGAGTGCTACCGCTGTAAGGGGCCTCACAAGTTGCGGAGATGCCCAGTTCGAGCCAAGGAGTCCAAAGGGTTGGGCAAGGCCAAGAGCACCGTGCCGATCAAGCTTGGTTCAGAGTTATCTAGTTCTGCCACATGTACCGAGCAGAATAGGTTGAAGATGTCTAAGACTATGAGAGAGCTTGCCGAGGATGTTCGAGGGAAGAACATTGCTTTTGAGACCACACTGGAGAGAGGGTCTAAGGCAGCGCTATCCGAGGATGTGCCCAGGGAAAGGGACATCGCTTTTGAGGCCACTGTAGAGCCAAAGGAAGTGTTAGCTGATGGTGTTGACGGACAAACATCATTGAGTACCAAAGCCAGGAAAGGGTCAAAGGGGACTAAGCCGTTGAGAGACATAGCAACTGTTGAGAAGTCACATGTGGGCAAGGTGAGAAAGAAGCGAAGGACTTCGAGGAAGAAGTGCCAACGCAAGTCGAGGCAACGATCTTCAAGGAAGAAGAGTCGATGCAAGCAGAGAGCACCGGACTTCAAGCGAGAAGTGCCGATGCGGTGTGGCAATCAGAGTTGCGCAACGAACTCGACTGTACAGAGTTCGATGCGAGGGGTGTCAGACTTCGCAGACGAAGAAGGGCTGACACGTTTTAGAGTAAATGCGGGGACGTCGACGACGACCGAAAGGAAGGTACATCTTAAACACATTCCTAGTGTTTTTAAGTTTGATTTGCCGTCTTTGATGAGCGTAGGCCGAGTGAGACCTAGCCTTCGTTGCGGGGGAAAAGATTGGAAGAGACCTTTCAGAGTTCTGGGAACTAGACAGGTGTTCAATGTTGTGACTTCCAAGTCTTTTCCGCGGGATCAAGAGGATCCGAGTCGAGGCAAATCAGTGATTGTAGGGACGGACTCCTACGATGGTGTTGTACCGAGTGGCGTTTTGGAGCACGATTGTCCAAGGCAGTTTGAGCCGAGGTAAGCAGTTCGTATAGGAGGATTGCAGGAAGCCGAGGCATCGACGAGTGAACAAGTTGACCCTGCCTAGGATCGTTCGACAGCAGCGACGAGGGCGTCGCTAAGTTCATTGGGGGAGAATGTCACGGACCAAATTATTGGGGCCGAGGCATTGGCGCAAACATCGAGCATAGAGGTTGTGCGCGGAGCGTTGGGCTCGCCAAGACCATCAGACTTGGCCTGGCACTTGGAGAATGCTAGAAAGCCCGCAAGCCCACCAGACTTAGTAGAATCCATGGAGGATTTACCAGGGTAATTTGGGATGGTAACTGTGATAAGCCATCGTGATTATCACTTATATTATTATGTGATTATCATAGAGATAATGTTTGTGATAATTAGAGATTTAAACTAAGAGATAGGATAGATCTCGTTCGTCGATGTAATTCAAACTGTACCGTTGGATCTAGGGGAGTTCAACTATAAATAGAGCCTCCCCAGCTCAGTTGTAATCACTTCATTCCATTCATTCTCTACTTGAGTAATAGAAGAAGCATTTACTCTACTCTCTGAGTGTTCTTACTGTTCTTAGTGTTCTTCGTGTTCTTGTTGCCTATTGCTTCCAATTCCTTCCAGTTGTTCTATAAAGAGCTTCCGCTTAGAACGATCTTGCGTTCGTAGGCTCTAGGAAGTGTTTGATCTTCTAGAGCGTGAATCCAAGCAAACTTAGGCGTTTGCCAGAAGAGCTTTGCCTAAGGCCGTACGGTCCAGCTAGCCGGAATCTAGTACCGTAACGAGAGATTCGGGTGACTTAGTCGTAGCATTCAGCCGAGAAGGCGACTAAGGCCACACGGTTAGCCTAGTTAAAGTCTAGCCCCGTGACATATTGGTCTAGTAGTACTAGTAATTTAGTCTTTTTTGGAACGAAATTATGTGTTGGGTACTTCACATTAACCGTACACATAAATTAAACTTGTCTATGAAAACATGCAGCACCCAAGGACAGCAGACACGTTTGAACTCCAAAGTATTTTATTGTAAATATGGCAACATTATCACATATATCTAGACATTTTAAAAAATTACGTGCCGAATAAATTATAAAGGGGACATAACTTTGAATAAACTAAAATTTAATTCACCCAAGAAATAATGGAAGAAATATGGTCTCAAAATATATCCAAAAACCAAAATTCACAACCATGGATCTTGCATTATGATGACAAAAAAAGAACCGGAAATGTCAACAAAAACTGCAGTCTTACTGAAAATAAACTTTCCTGCCGGAGAGTTCATGGGAAAGGTTAATTATGAGACGCGGGGAAAATATGGTAACGCTTACTATTCTTTTCTGGTATTCTTTTTACTATTCGAACTTGATTCGAACTAG
Source organism: Hibiscus trionum (assembly GCA_030270665.1). Taxonomy (NCBI): domain Eukaryota; kingdom Viridiplantae; phylum Streptophyta; class Magnoliopsida; order Malvales; family Malvaceae; genus Hibiscus; species Hibiscus trionum. The sequence continues at coordinate 22,784,300 of BSYR01000006.1, read as the reverse complement.
ATCCAGCTTTACGTTTAGAGAACTAACATAAGAGGAACAAGAGAAAGTAACAGAGATACCCAGAGAATGCAATTCGCTGAACGAAAAAGACATGAACATTCGCATGTTTTAGAAGGAAAAAAAAAGAGAATATCTTGTACCTCTACAAATAAAAAGATACGTAAATCATGAAAATAGTCAGAAAAAGGAACAGAAAATACTCGAGAATAATCAGACTGCAAGATTTAGAGAAAGGGTCTTTCATATCATTAATATGTATGAAAATAAATACAAAGTATTGAAAAATACAACAGCACCACGAATAATAGCATGAGAGAAGATGATATTTTCTTCATACATTTGTGCTTGGATTGCTTCTCCTTCTTCTTGGAAACATAACAAAGATCATTGAACCAAAAGGAGCATATTATATGATGAGAATAATCTAAAACCATAACTTATTTCACAATTGCCTGGCTCCATCCTGTCTGCCTATTTCCTTTTTCTAATTCTATGAAGCAATGTTGTTGTAAACTTGTAATTGTACTGAGATAGACAAAGAAAGAGAGAAGAGAGTTAATACATTAAGTTGCAGGCTTGCCCAAGGCCAAGTATATATGACGACCTTTGGGATTACAAAGGGAAATATGAATGGAAGGGCAATCTGGTCTCACCAATGCTCAGTATAGAGAAATGGGTGGTTGAGAAAGCTGAGAATCGCTTCTCATCTGGAGCCATTTTGTGGAAGTTTTCCATTTCAGCCCCTCCCCCAACCCCACCAAAAAGAAAGTAGAGGAAAAGAGGTGTGAAGAAGTTTGAAGAATGAGAGAGGACATGGAGATGGCGTTATAAAGGAGGGACCCAGCTGCCTTGAACCGGGAGGAAGATGAATGAAAGAGAGGTAGAATAAGGCCATTTTTATGCATGCGGGGGAATAAACTTTTCTTCTTTATTCGAGGGACCAAGGCCAAAGCCAAAGCCAAAAGCCGAAGCCTAAGCAATTGCTTTGTTAGCTTTAGGTGGCCGGTGAAAGACCTTTTTCAACTTACCCTTTGGTTTTTTTTTTTTCCTTCTGGTAAGACATAGCAAACTCTTTTTTCATTGTCTTTGCGAATTGTTTTATTTTAAGGGGGTTTTCAGATGGATAATCCTGGTTATGGGTCTGAATATTCATTCATTCCGAATTTTAATTTTTAAAATCTTTTAATTAAGAATACAAAATATAAATTATTTGATAAGGTCAAAGTCCAAATTTGAATAAAAAAATGTATTTTTATTAAATCGTAATATTGGTATTTTTCTGAATAGTTTAAAGGTAATTATACGTTAGTATATGTTTTTCCACTAAAATTCGAGTCTCATCATCTACTTTTCCCCTAATATCACTTGTTAGGTTCTGATATTATTGTCTATTAAATATGTGGTTTGATGATAAATGATTTAATTTTTTTTTGGGTGAAAATAAATAATATAACTTTATTTATAAATATAATTGAAAATGATAAATTTAGAAGAAATCTCAATATTTACACTAACGTTACAATTTTTTCCTAGTAATTAAGTTCGGGAATAAATTCTGAAATTAAAACCTGTGATATTGCAAACAAATATGAAATATTTTAGGTTAATGATAAGGGTGAGAGCAAAAATAAATAAAACTAGAACCAATTTATTTTCCTGTACACGTTTTGGGATGAGATGGAACAAACCGGTCCAAAGCAATTTATAACTTTATTTAGCACATTCTATATTTAATTATTTCCTTGAATTCCAAGTGAAATGACATTGTTTCTCAGTTTTCATTATAATGTTCTTGCCTTTTATTGCATTATATTTTTTATATTTCTTTTTAGAAATTTGCTCGCCTTAAAGGATTAACAAACATTCTCATTTTGTTTTTATGCTAACTAATGTGATTAAGATTGGATAAAAATGATTAGATTTCCAGGGGAACGGAAAGATTTGGATAAAGGAAATTACAATTCTATTTAATCTAATCATACTAATTTTATGTGTTACTTATTAAAGAAAAATATCAATATCAGACAAGATTATTTTTATTGATTTTTATAAAAAATCAAATAAAATTATATTTTTTATTAATGTCAGTATAAAAAAACACCTACTCTTATTATTATGATATTAAAATAAAAAAAACCGCAACACGAAGACAACCAACCTTTTTCCTAATTGACAATGACTTGGATATTCAAGTGCTGTGCCTTAGACGTCAATGGTTCTCTTTATTCAAAGGATGCCATCATCATTCTTCAAAAAAATTCTCAAATTCTGCATATATTTATATTATACTGATTGCAACTTGAAAACGATATTACCTTTTCTAGAAGCTCTCTTTCTTTTTCTTATGACATTGCTAAGCTTGGGATCAGAAATGCCGACACGTTAGTATGGCAATTTTAGTTTAATAATCCTTTTTTAATTATTATTTGGGAAAATGGCTCCAAAAAATTATATTTGACAAAATGATCCCCAAACTTGCCACGTCGATAGACCTCGCGTTGTGTAGGATGCGAGGTCGAATATCGCGTTGTATAGAACGCGAATTCAGTCGACGTGGCATTGTTGTTTGTGTTAACGGTTTTACAGTACCTCGCGTTCTGCAGAACGCGAGGTCCCCGAGAATTTGAAAAGGCGGCTGAATATATCGCACAGACCTCGCGTTTTGCAGGACACGAGTTCTGTGCAAATCTGACCTGAAGAACAAGGTAAAACAAGTGTGGGTAGGCCTGTTCGAGCCCAATTTCAAGCGTGTAAATCGTATATTTTTAGCGATCATCGAGTTTGGGGTCGTAGTACTGGAAATTGTCTATCGTATGATACCAACATGGTTAATTTCCGTCCATTCTACAATAGTTTAAAATGGCTTCAAAAACCCTATGCTATCAAGCCTTTTTTGAATGAAGTTGCATTTCAACTAATGTCGATTTTCGGTTTAGTAATCCCATTAAATTTATTAAAAACTGAAATTAAATAAACATTATAAAGTTTAATTATAATATGTAAACAAAATTATAATATGTAAACAAAATTATAATACGACATTATAAAATTCAAATGTGTTTTACATAAATATTAAAAACATAAGTGCAAAACAGTAAAAGAAAAAACTAAAAATGCCTATGTCCACCCGTTCCGCAGTCGGGTGGATGACGCTCACGATCCGGATACCTACGTCCATCGTGTGGTGGTCCCTGGTCCCCATCATCCTGACCATCGTGCGCGATATGCGGATCTATGCTGGGCCCAGACGGGGAGTAAAACAAGCTACCGATCGGCGTACTCTCCACAATGGGAAACTCATACTGAGAGTGCAACTGTGGATAATCGATAAGCTGAAGGTCAGTCGTGGGCGTATGGGGACGATAGGCATCAGAGGAGCCGAACTAGGGTGGAGGCATCGTCTGCTGGAAACTCGATGGACCGCTATGAAATGGTGCGGCAGAAGATGATGCCCCTGCAGTGTCATATCGTGGTCTCGGACCGCGCTGCGTCGACTGCCTGCAGAAACACATCCCTAGAATGGTTGTCAAACTTGATACGGTTCCGGCATACGAAAATGATCGTGTCGTCTGAGGTGTTTCTCAATTCCACCGGTTATTTTGGACTTTTCCCCAGTGCATCAACGCATTCAAGCACTGCAAACCGATGGTCCAAATCGACGGCACATGGTTGTACGGAAGATATACACAAACCCTACTTCTAGCTATAGCATAGGATGGCAATCGCAAATGCGTTCCTGTTGCATTCGCAATCATCCCGAAGGAGGATTTGGAGTCTTGAAAGTTCTTCTTTCAGAACCTACGAAAATATGTCCTTGATCCTGTAATACGAAGAAGGGATGAAGGGGTGTGTGTTATTTCTGACAGAGACACAGCGCTGTTTTGGGCGATAGAAAATTTGGGTAACTATTGGAAGCCTCCATACATTCACCACCGTTTTTGCTTGCGACACATAGCCGCAAACTACCTGCTGCAATACAATAAAGTCAGTCTACTTCGAAGCAACTTTAAATCAGCGTACAATGGACGAAAATTGACCGTGTCAGTGACATGCGATAGAGAATTTCCAGTACTACAACCCCAAACTCAATGTTACCTAGAAATTTGAAATTTCTACGTATGAAATTCTGCTCGAACATGCCTATCGACATTTGTTGAAATACAACTTCATTAAAAAAATGCATGATAGCATAGGGTTTTCGAAGCCATTTTAAACCATTGTAGAATGGACGGAAATTAACCATGTTAGTATCATACAATAGACAATTTCCAGTACTACGACCCCAAACTCGATGATCGCTAAAAATATACGATTTACACGCTTGAAATTGGGCTCGAACAGGCCTACCCACACTTGTTTTCCCTTGTTCTTCAGGTCAGATTTGCACAGAACTCGCGTCCTGCAGGACGCGAGGTCTGTGCGATATATTCAGCCGCCTTTTCAAATTCTCGGGTACCTCGCGTTCTGCAGAACGCGAGGTACTGTAAAACCGTTAACACAAACAACAAGGCCATGTAGACTGAAATCGCGTTGTGTAGAACGTGATATCCGACCTCGCATCCTACACAACGCGAGATCCACCGACGTGGCAAGTTTGGGGGTCATTTTGCCAAATAATATTTTTTGGGAGCCATTTTCCCAAATATTAATTAAAAATGGATTTTTCTTCTAAAATTGCCCGTTAGTATGGATGGAAAACGTTTGTCTCTTTTATGCTTCACTTTAAAATAGTGGGTTTAAGGTTAGAGTTTAGAAAATTAGATATAAGGTGTATTTTTTAAGGTGCAAGTGTTGAGTGTGCAAAAGTTCTACTTTTTACCCTTTATTTACCCTATATTCCTACTGCATTCAAGCATATTTCATTGCATTTAGGATAGATTTCAATTATACATCACAATTATATAAAAAGACACAGTTGCTACTGATTTTGGTTACTTTTACAGGTAGCTGCTGTAGCAGACACAGGGCAGTGGAGAAGCAGAGCTGGAACACAGGACTGAAGTCAAGAAGGACGATGCTGCCGAGGCTGCTGCCGTGGCAGCCAAGGATGACGACAATGGTGAAGGGAAAAAGTGAAATGGAGCTCGACAGAAAGAGGAAATTAAGCCGGTCTGTCGTGGAGCCCTCATATATTTTTTCGAGCCTTAGATCATAATGAAGGCCAAACCCAAAGTTCAAGGAAAAAACTCCAAGCAAGAAGAGAGGACGAATTAAAGACATCTACTCTGAAGATTTAGTCTTTAATAGAGTTGCACTTTAATTTAAACTTGTATTCTTGCCATATTAGAAAACTTGAACCCAAAGCCTATATAAAGGCATGTAATTCGACCTAGGGAAGGATATCTTATTTTCTAGCCATCTTCCCCTAAACCCTAGTCGTTTCCCCATTCTCATCATGTTCTAAACTTCCCCTAGGGCTAAGGGTTGATTCTGTAAAGTAGTTGCAAGGATTGCATTGTTTTAGGATTTTTTCTGTTCAATAAAATAGACTTCAAGTTTGCTTATTCTGGTTTTCAACATCTTGCAAGAGTATCGGGAGAGCATTGTGAGATTATACATTTACTTAATATCGGGAGAGTTAAGTATACGAAAGGAATAAGTACTTGTTCTCCAGTTTACGGTTGAACTATCTCGGACCTAGGGATAGGACGAGGTTAAGTGGCTAAGAAAGAATTCAACAACATCGGTGTTCATCCTTCGATTCACGCCTGGAGCCATCGTTAAAGATGTGTTCATCGACAGACTTGGACCTAGGGATAGGACAAGGCACATCAGGGATTCTTGCCAAGCTTGAAGTACAGAGTTGTGTGATCGTTGCCGCGACATCAACAGACCTCTGACGCCGCAGGTGCTGCCGCGACAGGAGCAACGACAGAACATGAAGTCCTAGACATTGCAACACCTACACTACTGAGCAAATCAATATCGGCCTATTCTCTCTATCCTGATTTCGTTAATCCTTTATCTTCAGTATTCTTTAATATTCCCTTACAAACAATTGAAATTATCTTCTTTCTTGTGCAGTAATTCAAGGTTAAGGCTATTTCCAGTCCTTTTGGATTCGACATCCGATACTTCATGTATCACTTTACTACTTGCGTCGTGTACACTTGCACTCTATTGCGATAGACTCTTTTACACGCAACAAGTTTTTGGCGCCGTTGCCGGGGACTGGCAATATATCTTTACCCTAATTTTACTGCACATTCTTTTAATTTTTCTGTTTTTACTTGGATTGTTCACCCTCTGCTTTTCACAAGGTTTTTCGTTTGCTTATGCGCAGATCGAGACGAGGAAAGGAACCTGAGTATCAGCTAGATCCTGAAATCGAACGCTCGTGCAATCTTAGGAACCGACTCCGACTCTTGTTAGCCAGAAACGATTACCTTGAAGAACAGTTAGAAGCCATGAACAACCAAGGGAATCCCCAAGATCCTAACGATCCTATCGGAGATGGAGGAAACGGATGGCCTGCCGCTCCTCCTGCTGCTGAGGCCGCACGCCGGTCATGCCGTGATTACATGATCAATGATCGTGTGGAACTAGAGACCACCCTGCCAGACGTGGAAGCTGAAAATTTCGAGCTGAAACATGTCATGTTCAGCATGATTAATTCCGCTGGCCAATTTAGTGGTGCTGCTACAGAGGATGCTAGGGAACATCTGAAAACGTTCCAAGAAATCTGTGGTTCCTTTAGACTTCCAGAAGTAAATCCGGAGATACTGAGGCTTCGGTTATTTCCTCATTCATTGAGGGACAGAGCTAAAACTTGGTGGAATAAACTAACGCCGGGTTCAATACGAACTTGGGCAGATTTAACTTGTGAATTCTTATCTCGTTTTAACCCTTCCCATTTATCTGAGCGATTGCGTAACGAAATTGCTACTTTTCAACAGGAAGATGACGAGCCAATGCACGAGGCATGAGATAGGTTTACTACTCTTCTGATGAATTGCCCGATGCACGGATTCCCTGTTTGGAATCAAGTCATCAAATTCTACAATGCTTCCAACCTACAGACTCGCATGAGAATCGATTCAGCAACCAATGGGTTGTTGTTGGATAAAGATCCGGATGAAGCCATGGTAGTGTTAAAGAATTTGGCGAAAAACGAAGAGCAATTTCCCACAGCAAGGAGAGGTAAACGAGTACTAGCTGTAAATGATTATGAGGCCGATAACTCCCTAAAGACACATGTTGCGTACCTCACAAAGGCAGTAGAGAATTTGCTGAAGAAAGATTCAAAACCTGTCTACTCTGCAGAAGAGGTATGTGAAACTTGCAGTGGGAATCATAGTTCGGAAGACTGCCCGTTACATCTAGAGGTAGGGATGTATGTTGGAAATTTCAACAAGCAAAGGAACTATGACTCCAACAACTACAATCCTAACTGGAGGAAAGATCCCAAATTCTCTTGGAGCAACCCGAATAATGCCCTGAACCCTCAAGCACAAAATACTCAAAATCAGGGGGCACCTAGAATTTTGACTCAGCAGCAACCGCAACAGCCACCAACAGCCACACCTAGTATACTAGAGCAGACCTTGGCCACATTTATGTCTCAGATAGGAACTTACATAACAAATATGGATCACTTCGTCAAGAAGACTGAGTCGTTCATGGATAAAACAGAGATGTGAATGACTAATCATGAAGCTACTCTGAAATCACTGGAGACACAGATGAGTTAGGTTTCTCAGCATATTAAGCCAAGGCAGAACGGAGGATTCCCTAGCAATATTGAGGTCGCTAGACAACTCACACATGAGCAGTGCAAAGCTATCACAACTAGGAGTGGGAAGCAACTACCAGGGCTTGAGAAGAAAGCTGAACCAGTTAAGGAACCAGCCCTAAAATCGACTGCCGCGAACTCTGCCCCGGCAGATGATAACAGCCTGCTGCCGCCACACCTGTCACGACAGCAGAAGGGACAGAGGAGAAGGATGAAGAACCTAAGCCTCCTCAGATCCGAATACCATGGGAAGGACACATTGAAGATTATCGTCCTCCACCTCATTTTCCACAGCGGCTACAGAAGCTGAAACAAGAGTTCCAACTTAAGAAGATCTATGATATTTTTAAGCAGGTCCACATTAATATTCCGATGTTAGATGCCATCAAGGAGATACCCGGTTATGGCAAATTTCTCAATGATGCTATGTCGAAGAAATCCAGACTTGGGGAATTTGAGACGGTTAAACTGACAGAAGGATGCATGACTATTCTGCCCAAGCATCCACCCCAGAAAAAGAAGGGTCCTAGGAGCTTAATAATACCATGCATAATCGGTGATAAATTCGTGGGTAAGGCACTTTGTGATGTAGGTGCTAGTATTAATTTAATGCCAAAATTTGTATTCCAGAAATTAGGTATTGGACGAGCACGACCCACGACTGTTATGCTGCAGCTAGCAGACCGCTCTTACGTGCAACCAGAAGGGAAGATTGAAGATATTCTGGTAAGAGTGGATAAATTTATTTTTCCTGCTGAATTTCTTGTTTTAGATTGTGAAACAGATGAGAATGCACCAATCATCCTGGGCGACCCTTTTTAGCCACAGGCATATCACTGATTGATGTAGAAAAGAGAGAACTCGCTATGAGAGTGAATGATCAAGAGATCAAGTTAAATGTTCTCCAAGCAATAAAACACGCTGATGCAGAAGAAGAATGCAAGGCTATCACTGAAGTAATCTTTGACCAACCTTGCATCAGGTCGGATTGCCATGACATCAAATTTGGCCACTGCCACAGCAGCCATTTAGAAGACTGTCACGGCAGCAACGACGATAGCAGCTCCTCAGATTCTGACATATCTGACACTGAAGATCATGAGAAGGTAAACTGGATAGGCAATCATCCAGGTAAGTTATTCGAGCCCTTAAACTATACCTCAAATGAACATATCATCCAAAAGCCATCAACTGTAGAACCACATGTTCTAGATCTTAAGCCTCTGCCAGGGCAGCTCAAATATGTTTTTCTTGGATTAAATGATACGTTGCCCGTAATCATATCTTCCAAGTTGATGCAGGAACAGGAACAACAGCTAATAGGGATGCTGCAGCAGCACAAAAAGGCTATTGGATGGACGATAGCTGATATCCAAGGCATTAGTTTGACACTATGCATGCACAAAATTCTCTTAGAGGATGATCATAAGCCGACCATTAATGCCTAGAGACGTTTGAATGATGCTATGCGAGAAGTGGTTCGAAAAGAAATTATCAAATGGCTAGACGCTGGGATAATTTATGCCATATCGGATAGTAAGTGGGTGAGCCCGGTGCAGTGCGTTCCTAAGAAGGGAGGAATAACCGTGGTGACCAATGAAGAAAACGAGTTAATCCCAACCAGGACTGTGACTGGTTGGAGGGTTTGTATGGACTACTGGAAGCTTAAAAAAGCTACCCGGAAGGACCACTTTCCCCTGCCTTTTATTGATCAAATGCTTGATAGATTAGCGGGAAAGTCTTATTACTGTTTTCTTGATGGTTACTCAGGTTATAACCAAATAGCCATCGTACTGGAGGATCAAGAGAAAACGACGTTCACTTGCCCATACGGTACTTACGCTTTTCGGAGAATGCCATTTGGACTTTGCAACGCACCAACAACCTTCCAGAGGTGTATGATGGCAATATTCTCCGACATGGTGGAGGATTTCCTAGAGATATTCATGGACGATTTCTATGTCTTTGGAGATAATTTTGAAAGCTTCCTAGGCAACCTACAAAAAGTGCTTGAAAGATGCGAGAAAGCGAACTTAGTATTAAACTGGGAAAATGTCACTTCATGGTGGATGAAGGGATAGTCCTAGGCCATAAGGTAAGCTGTTGCGGCATAGAAGTTGACAGAGCCAAGATTGAGGTAGTTGAAAAGCTGCCACCACCCACCACAGTCAAGGGAATTCAGAGTTTTTTAGGGCATGCTGGGTTCTATCGAAGGTTTATAACAAATTTTTCTAAGATCACCAAGCAATTATGCCACATACTAGAGCAGAATCGTCCCTTCGACTTCAATACTGAATGTACTGAGGCATTCAGAATTCTGAAAGAGAAGCTAGTAACAGCCCCGATTGTACAGCCACCGGACTGGAAGTTGCCATTCAAAATTATGTGTGATGTCAGTGATTACGTTGTAGGGGCAGCACTTGGGCAGAGGAAGGACAAGCTATTCCACGTAATTTACTACGCTAGCAAAACACTCAACGATGCCCAAGTGAATTACACCACAACAGAGAAGAAACTGTTGGCAGTGGTGTTTTCAATTGACAAGTTCCGATCCTACATAATTGGAACGAAAGTGGTGGTCCACACAGACTACTCTGCACTGAAATATCTGTTTGCTAAGAAAGACGCAAAACCCAGACTGATTCGTTGGATTTTGCTGCTGCAAGAGTTCGACATAGAAATCAAGGATAAAAGGGGACAGAGAACCAAGTTGCAGATCACTTGTCAAGATTAGAGAGGGGAAAGAGTCTCCCAACAGACACGACACACATATTGGAGACCTTCCCTGACGAGCAGCTGTTCGCTGCCACAAGCACTGCCGCGACAGCCATGGCGGCAGGTAAGTTTTCTAAACTCCCCTGGTATGCTAATTTCGTTAATTATTTAGTTAGCGGAATATTTCCTCCTGACCTTAATTATCAAGCTAGGAAGAGGTTCCAAAATGATGTTAAACATTATTATTGGGACAAACCTCTTCTTTTCAAAAATTGTGCAGATCAGATTATCAAGAGGTGCGTACCACAGGATGAGAAGGAAGCTGTGCTTCATCACTGCCATGCCTGTAACCCCCTCATCCCGGTCTAGCCGAATGACCGGTCCGAGTGGGTCACACGGGGAAAACCGAAGCGAAACCCATTAAGGATCCCCCCCTCGGTTAGCAACCCTATTTTTTTTTAATCTTGTCATAATCAAGCAATAAATTCTAAGTGAGTTCCTATACTTTTACAGTTCGATTAGACTAATTTCCATTTTCCTAATTTCTTTAATTAATCACTTAAACTTTCAAATTGATCATTAAAATTGGTGGATTTCACATCTTACAGATTGTAAATCAATTTATTAACACTCCATTTAATCCAATTTTACATCTTTAATAATTCACAAATTCTTAATTTTTCTTCTTTTCATTTATACACAATTCTGACCACCTAATTTAATTCGTTTCTTATTTCCTGTACATAACTCCAAATCGAACACCGTTTGTTTCTAAATTCAATTAACATACCCAATTTTAACATATCAAAAATTCAGGTCGAAACTCCTAGTAGATTATTTTCTACAATTTTACAAAGTTCACTGTCCAGCTAAGAGCATTACTGGACAGTTTTGCATGCTGTTCGAAATGTGTTTCCAGATTTCACTACAATGATCAAAACTCATATTTATAATTTTTCTACAACTTTAGACATGTCAAAGTAGAATATATCAAAAATTCATCACGAAATTCCCACTAATTAATTTTCTATAATTTTCTAAAGTTGCATGTTCTTATATATAAAGTCTAAGAACAAAATTTAGGAAGCAATAAAGCATATACACACATGCGAGAGCACCTATTTAAGCCAAGGAAGTCATTCAAACATGGAATAAAGCATTCATGCATAGCATTCCGATTAAAGAGCAATTTATGCATATATGGACATACATAAGATCTTAACAATGCCAAAGGCACACATTAATACATATGAAACTTAAACATATTAGTTAAGCAACCAAAACATCCAACGAAACATGCCATCATACACAAGTCTTCATCAAACATAGCATGGTTTACAAAATCAAGCCAAGCATACACATCAACACCATTTAAGAGTCAAACATTGCTCATGCAAATCATATAATTGCCCCATTGCTAAACTACCACATTAATTACAAAACCATACTTGAGCAACAACAACTTGGAAAGCCCCTTCGCCTTGCTCCTTGCTAACACCACGCTAATGATCTGCATTGTTGAAAATGAGAGCGTAAGCTAAAAGCTTAGTGAGGATGCTCTAAAATCCAAAAACAACAACAATGCAGGGTTCAATCGTGTCATCCCTAAATCTCACATACAACATGCATAGGTATCAACAAGTCAACCTAACTAGTCTTTCAAGAGTTAAAATATGGCATCTCACATCATATTAAACTCAATAGCATAATCATCATATTAAACTCGACAGCATAATCATCATATCATTTTCAAGAGTTCTAATATGGCATCCCACATCATATTAAACTCAACATCATAATCATGAAAGAATAACATGTTCAAGAATCATAATATGGCATCTTACATCATATTAAGTTCAACAACATAATTCTCATTTTTGGCACCTAGTTATGACTCGAATACGCGGATAACATGTTGGAACGCATTTTCCAACATCAACCTTACCTCGGTGGGATTACACTCATCACCGGCCTTGCATGGACGGGATTCCACTCATCGCCACATGCCCTACGGACGGGATTCCACTCATCATCACGTAGAATATATATAAATTTCCGGTGGAATATTACATCACCGTACTCCTCCTTGGTGCCTTAACGCCACCAAGGCCACGTACGTTTTGACTCAATTTGTGTGCACACTCATCCTAATGATCGATCATTGTACCCAAGCATACTAGTGCCAATATCTTTCATTACATCTTATATCCACCCATTATATATCATGTTTATCATATATGCATATCAAGATACATACATATCAATCAATCCACATTTCACATGAACAAGTAGGCAATGACATATCATTTATCAATAGAAAATTTAAAGAGTTAAACTACCAATTTAACTCCCACCTAGGAATGGCCTACCAAGCTCATTCCCTCACATCCACTACACACTTGAACCAACTTCAAAACAATTTTTAAAGTTTTACTCACCACCCTTCCTTAGCAACTCAAACAAGCAAGCAAGCCTCCTAAATGCTCGGATTCGATCCCGATGCTTCTCCGGTGTTTCCTCTTGTTTCTAGCCAATCAAAACATAACCATTACTCATAATTCAATGCTAAATTTCAGTCACCACTCCAATCCATAAACACAAGCCACACTTCAACAATTTCCAACTAAAACAATCACCAAATTTCTCATTTTCGTACTCCTATTTTACCCAGCAGAAAATCATATTTTCAATCACCCAAATGACATCTAAATGGTTCCAAAACACTTTCCTAACATACATATACCCTCAGCCCTTCAATTGAACTATAAAACTCATCAAAATTCAAGTTTTAAACACTTCAAAAATGGCCTCAAATACCCATTTCGGATTTTCACCCAAAATTACTCATTTTAACATATTAGGTTTATTTTAACATGACTAACTCAAAACCCAACTCAATAAATCAAAATCAATTGAAAAACTCACTAAAAACTCAAATTTTCATTAAACTTGAAAATCATAAAAGTGGGTAGTTTCGAGATATAAAGCTATGTAAACGTAGAGGATGAAGAGGAGAGTCCGAATATGTAATTACCTTCAAAAACGCCCTTGATTTGATGAAGGAATTTGATGAATTAAAGGTTTTGGGGTTTGGGGAAGTTTGGGTATGGTTATACGGCAGAGGGGGGGAAGGAGGAAGAAAGGAAATGATAAGATTATGATTAATATTATTATTATATATAAAAGTTTTTTTTTAAAAATTACCAAAATATCCCCCCCTTTTTATTTAAAACTCAATTTGCTCAAACTAAGATCAATTTGATTAAAATTAATTCTACCAACTCAGACCAACTAACCCGACTAACTCCTAACCCCAAAACACGGGTGTTACAATGCCTCACAATATGGAGGACACTTAGGTGGTAACAAAACTGCTGCCAAGGTTTTGCAGTCTGGTTTTTATTGGCCTTCACTGTTCAAGGATGCCCAAGCATTCTACAAAAGCTGTGACAAGTGTCAACGGACTGGAAACATCTCAAGGAGACATGAGATGCCGCTGCAAAACATCCTTGAAGTCGAAATCTTCTACGTTTGGGGGATTGATTTCATGGGACCATTCCTAGCATCATGTGGGAATCTTTATATCCTCATGGCAGTGGACTACATGTCCAAATGGGTTGAAGCGATCGCCACACAGAAAAATGATGCCAAGACTGTTCAGAGATTTCTACATAAGAACATTTTCTCTAGATTTGGCATTTCGAAGGCGATCATCAGCGATGAAGGGAGGCATTTTGACAATAGGGTAATAGTTGCTGCCTTAAGAAAATATGGTGTTAAACATCGGATCGCAACAGCTTATCACCCTCAGACCAATGGACATGCCGAAATATCCAACAGAGAGGTAAAGAACATTATTGAGAAGATGGTTAAACCAACTCGAAAGAACTGGTCCTTACACCTCAATGATGCACTCTGGGCCTATAGAACAACATTTAAAACTCCATTGGGAATGTCACCCTATCGGCTGATATATGGAAAAACATGCCATCTACCTGTTGAGATAGAGCACAGAGCATACTGGGCCATCAAGGCAGTGAACATGGACTTGGAAAAGGCAGGACAGAAGAGGTTACTTGACTTGAATGAGATTGAAGAAATTTGAGCAATGGCCTATGACAACGCAAGGATTTACAAGGATAAGACAAAGAAGTGGCATGACAAGAAGCTGCTGCCACGACAGTTCTGCCCAGGGCAGCTTGTGTTGTTATTCAACTCTAAGTTGAAACTCTTCCTAGGGAAGCTAAAATCTAGATGGTCCGGCCCATTTCAAGTTGTGCAAGTTTTTCCTCACGGTGCCATCACGATCAAGTCCTTAAAAGACGGACACCAATTTAAAGTCAACGGACAGAGACTGAAGTATTATCAGGGGACTGAAGCCCCAAGAATGCAAGAAGTGGTTACTTTAGGAGATGCCCCTCCTGGCATCCCTAATTTAACTTAATTTTATTATTATTATTATTATTATTATTATATATATATTATGAAATTAGAATTATTTTATTAAGTTTTTATTGTAATTATTTTTAGGAAATAAAGGAGACAAGGAGAGGAGAAGAAGTGAACTAGCCCACCATCTCATCAGCAGCCCAAAAAGCCCAAAGGAGGAAGATGTCGTCACAACTGTTGCGACAGACACAGAAAATACAGCCTGTCAACACGCTGTAGCGGCAGACACGCAAACGCGTAATAGACGCGCAGCAGACACGGAAACGCGTGACAAACGCGTCAGAAACTGCGTAACACCTGGCCCCATTATTCGCGCCTACCGTTACAGCTCCAACGGGCAGCAAACTCTTCATCTATATAAACCCCGTTTTACTATTCATTTTTCGCTTCACTTTTACTCTCTCTACTTGCTTTCTCTCTAGATTTGCTTTTCCTTTCATTTTTCTACAGTCTCTTGCAACTATGAGTACCAGAAACACTAGAAGAAGTGTTGCCTCATGCTCTGTTGCAGCATCAGCCACTCCCAGCATCCCAAACCGATTTTCCAACGCAGAGTCCAATGACCGATACTACACCTCCTTCCAGAAAAGGGAGATGTGGGAAGAGAAAGGGTTTATCTACACCAAACGAATGGAGAACCTCGGGCTTGAACCATTCATTACCCGCAAGATCAAAGCACTTCAATGGCAGATGTTTGATGCCCAACCTGAAGAAATGAACGTCACTCTAGTCAGAGAATTCTACGCTGCCATCGACAGCGAAGACATGACGGTCGTGATAGTACGTGGTAAGGAAGTCCCTCTTGAGCCGGAGTATATTAACACTCTCTACGGACTCTACGTCAGAAGTAAGGAAGATGGGCATAAGAGGTTCGTGAAGAGCCTGGAGGCAGCAGATTATGATGTTGTCATGGCAGAACTCACCGAGGAAGGAACCTAGTGGAATACAGACCCAAAACACCCACGGACGGTGAAACGAGCTCAACTCACTCCCGAAGCAAAACTGTGGAACGCCTTCATGAAAAAGAGGATTATGCCTTCCTCATACAACAACACAGTGGATCAACCCAGGTTAGCTCTTGTTATTCCATTTTAAACTGTGGACTGTGCACTACGGCCATCGAGACCCCTTGTCTTCCCCTACCTCATCACAGAAAATTTTCGTGGCCACAATGTCCCTGAAATTGTTGAAGATCTGAAGATTCGAGGAAAAGGATGGTTGGAGAAAAATATCTTCAGTTTGATGGAGCTGAAAGCTGCAACACCCATCTCCTGTTTCAACCCAACTGCCCGGCAGGTGAGCCAGCAGAGCCTACCCAGACAGAGCATGCCGCAGCACAGAGGCAGCCCACAGTAGCAGCTCCCACAGCAGACGCCTCCACCTAAATCCTAGCTACCCTGCAGAAAAATAGAGGAACGACAGTTGGGTTTGATGAGCTTTGTCCGCGACTTCACAACAGCAACGGTACATTTCATTAAAAGCAATTTAAATTTTCCAAATGTACAGTTCCCTGTTTTCCCCGATCATTATTTTGTTATACCTACACCTGCCCATACCCCTACCCCTACTGCCACACCGAGAACACCTTCTGCTGCGTCCACTCCAACCCCGGCCGCGACAGCTGCAGGTGGCAGCCACACCGCCACTGCCTCTGCCAGGGTAGAAAAATGAAAGGAGCCACCATCCGACCTCGACGAATTCATTGCTGGTTTCTCCTCCTCCTCAATTTGGGAGGAATCCGATGGCGAGCCCTCTGTCAAGAGGAACTTGTCCAAAGAATTCACCCAGATGAAGCGGCAGAAACCCAACACCGGTGATGGACCATTCGGCCAAGGGAAGTCTGACAGCAGCAGCAGCAGCAGATCTTCCGAGGAGGTTCAAGTGCTGGAGAAACTACCCCAGATCTCACCTACCCGCATCCAGCCCCCGAGGGAAGCCAAGAAAAAGACTGCCTCCGCCTCTCCAAGCCATCTGCCGGCACCGATGATGAAGGTCACTGCCCGCCGGCAGATACAGATCAACAGCAGCAGCGACGACAACACTTAAAATTTAAGTTTTTATCTTATCTTTGTTGTCTGCTATTTTGTTATAATTGTGATGTTTTTATTTTCTTTTCTTCATTCTGTCACCATGCACTGAGGGCAATGCAACCCTTGAGTTTGGGGGTGGCATCCTTCCATTAATGAAGTGTCTATTATGTTTAGAATTTGTGTCTAAGTGTTAGTTTATTTTTGCTTAAAAAAACAAAAAACAAAATTTGGCTTAATTTTTGAACTTTTATTATCTGCTGCTGCCATCTCTGTCGTGACAGCCCCTTAAAAATATTTTAGGAAGTTAGTAGAGCCTTAGTATAGTTCTGAAAAACTGAAACACTTTGTGACTTACTTGATAAAAGACTTTCTCTAGCATACTTAGAATAGAAAACTTAGAACTTAGAGTAGAAAGAGACTAGAAACTCAGGAAACCTAGAGGTGCCTATCACTGGCTCTAGGAAAATAACCCGAGTAAAAACTTCTAGAGGTGCCTATCACCGGCTCTAGATAGTTAACTAGAGGTGCCTGAAATACTGGCTCTAGTAGAGAAGAGAAAAATTCCGACAAAGAAGGAAAACAACTAGAGGTGCCCGTTACTGGCTCTAGTGAAAAATTGAATAAAAGTCTCGAAGGAAAACTCTAAATAAGCTAAGTATAATATTCTAGTTGCTAGGGAAGTCTATATTCAGGTATGTTCACAATAATTGC
This sequence comes from Hibiscus trionum, assembly GCA_030270665.1. NCBI lineage: Eukaryota > Viridiplantae > Streptophyta > Magnoliopsida > Malvales > Malvaceae > Hibiscus > Hibiscus trionum. The sequence goes on along the minus strand of BSYR01000006.1, from coordinate 22,766,663 downwards.
ACACACATGCACGAGAACTATACTTTTGCTCTAAGTAGATCCTTAAATATTTGCACAGGTGCTAAACATGATGGGGATGGTATAGTGGATAAGGATTGTTCACTGACTTAAGCCAAGAAAAAAAGAATTATATATATATATATATATATATATATATGCATGTATGTTAGTTAGGTTGCATTTGCTTGAGGACAAGCAAGGATTCGAGTTTGGGGTGTGTTGAATGTACAAAGGTTCTACTTTTTACCCTTTATTTACCCTATATTCCTGCTGCATTCAAGCATATTTCATTGCATTTAGGATAGATTTCAATTATACATCAGAATTATATAAAAAAGCACAGTTGCTACTGATTTTGGTTACTTTTACAAGTAGCTGCTGTAGCAGACTCAGGGCAGTGGAGAAGCAGAGCTGGAACACAGAACTGAAGTCAAGAAGGACGATGCTGCCGAGGCCGCTGCCATGGCAGCCAAGGACGACAGCAATGGTGAAGGGAAAAAGTGAAATGGAGCTCGACAGAAAGAGGAAATTAAGTCGGTCTGTCGTGGAGCACTCATATATTTTTCGAGCCTTAGATCAGAATGAAGGCCAAGCCCAAAGTTCAAGGACGAAACTCCAAGCAAGAAGAGAGGACGAATTAAAGACATCTACTCTGAAGATTTAGTCTTTAATAGAGTTGCACTTTAATTTAAACTTGTATTCTTGCCATATTAGAAAACTTGAACCCAAGGCCTATATAAAGGCAAGTAATTCGACCTAGGGAAGGATATCTTATTTTCTAGCCGTCTTCCCCTAAACCCTAGTCGTTTTCCCCCTTCTCATCATGTTCTAAACTTCCCTTAGGGCTAAGGGTTGATTATGTAAAGTAGTTGCAAGGTTTGTATTGTTTTAGGATTTTTTCTGTTCAATAAAATAGACTTCAAGTTTGCTTATTCTGGTTTTCAACATCTTGCAAGAGTATTAGGAGAGCATTGTGAGATTATACATTTACTTAATATCGGGAGAGTTAAGTATAGAAAAGGAATAAGTACGGGTTCTCCAGTTTATGGTTGAACTATCTCGGACCTAAGGATAGGACGAGGTTAAGTGGCTAAGGAAGAATTCAACAACATCGGTGTTCATCCTTCGATTCACGCCGGGAGGTATCGTCAAAGACGCGTTCATCGTCAGACTTGGACCTAGGGATAGGACAAGGCACATCAGGGATTCTTGCCAAGCTTGAAGTACAGAGTTGTGTAATCGTTGCCGCAACATCAACAGACCTCTGCCGCCGCAGGTGCTGCAGCGACAGGAGCAACGATAGAACATGAAGTCCTAGACATTGCAACACCTACACTACTGAGCAAATCAATACCGGCCTATTCTCTCTATCCTGATTTCGTTAATCCTTTATCTTCAGTATTCTTTAATATTCCCTTACAAACAATTAAAATTATCTTCTTTCTTGTGCAGTAATTCAAGGTTAAGGTTATTTCCAGTCCCTGTGGATTTGACATTCGATACTTCATGTATCACTTTACTACTTGCCTCGTGTACACTTGCACTCTATTGCGTCAGACTCTTTTACACGCAATAGCAAGATTTAAGGTTTAAAATTTAAAAATTAAAGTGTTGTGTGTAAAAGAGTCTATCGCAATAGAGTGCAAGTGTACACGACGCAAGTAGTAAAATGATACACGAAGTATCGGATGTCGAATCCACAGGGACTGGAAATATCTTTATCCTTGGATTGCTGCACAAAAGAGAAAGAAGATAATTTAATTGTTTGTAGGAAAATATTGAAGAATACTGAAGTTAAAAGATTAAAAGATTCAGGGTAAAGAAATAGGTCAGTATTGATTTGCTCAGTAGTGCAGGTGTTGCACTATATAGGACTTCCTGTTCTGTCTTCGTTCCTGTCGCGGCAGCACCTGCGGTGGCACTGGCAGCAGTCTGTTGTTGTCGCGGCAGCGATCACACAACTCTGTACTTCAAGCTTGGCAAGAATCCCTGCTGTGACTCGTCCTATCCCTAGGTCCAAGTCTGTCGATGAACACGTCTTAGATGATATCTCCCTGCGTGAATCGAAGGATGAACACCGATGTTGTTGAATTCTTCCTTAGCCACTTAACCTCGTCCTATCCCTAGGTCCGAGATAGTTCAACCATAAATTGGAGAACCTGTACTTATTCCTTTCGTATACCTAACTCTCCCGATATTAAGTAAATGTATAATCTCACAATGCTCTCCCGATACTCTTGCAAGATGTTGAAAACCAGAATAAGCAAACTTGAAGTTATTTTATTGAACAGAAAAAATCCTAAAACAGTACAATCCTTGCAACTACTTTGTATAATCAACCCTTAGCCTTAGGGAAAGTTTAGAATATGATGAGATGGGGAAAATGACTAGGGTTTTGGGGAAGACGGCTAGAGAATGAGATGTCCTTCCCTAGGTCGAATTACATGCCTTTATATAGGCCTTGGGTTTAAGTTTTCTAATGTGGCAAGAATACAAGTTTAAATTAAAGTACAACTCTATTAAAGACTAAATCTTCAGAGTAGATGCCTTTAATTCGTCCTCTTTTCTTGCTTTGGGTTTCTTCCTTGAACTTTGGGCTTGGCCTTCATTCTGATCTAGGGCTCCGAAAAATATAGGAGTGACCCACGACAGGCCGGCTTAATTTCCTCTTTTTGTCGAACTCCACTTCACTTTTTCCATTCACCATTGATGTCGTCATTGGCTGCCACGGCAGTGGCCACGGCAACGTCGTCCTTCTTGACTTCAGTCCTGTGTTCCAGCTTTGCTTCTTCACTACTATGCGTCTACTACAGCAGCTACCTGCAGAAGTAACCAAAATCAGTAGCAACTGTGCCATTTTATATAATTGTGATGTATATGTGAAATATATCCTAAATGCAATGAATTATACTTGAATGCAACATGAATATGGGTTAAATAAGGGGTAAAATATAGAACTTTTACTCACTCAACACACCCTCAAACTCAAGTTCTTGCTTGTTCTCAAGCAATTAAGACCTAAAAGAAAAATAAAAGAAATTTTTTTTTGTTTGGCTTAAAACAGTGAACTTTTCCTTACCTACCATTCAAGCCCTATTGTGAACAACACCCTGTTGGAAATTTCAGGATTCATTCGGAACCTTGCTATAATTCTCGTGTAGTGTGTGCATGTTTTGTGAACAATTATATGCCTAGACTCTCTTAGTTTGCTAGAATAGCTAAGCCACTCACTTGAATTTTTATGCCAAAATTCATTTTCTTGGAGGTAATTCTTGGGCTCCTTTAGTGTTTTCTTAGACTCGATTTTCTTTTCTTAATTTAAGTTTGACTAGAGCCTGTTTCGGGCACCTCTAGCTAACTTCCTAGAGCCGGTTTCGGGCACCTCTAGGTGTATAGAGTCTACTTTTTCTTAACTTCTTTTCCTAGAGCCAGTGTTAGGCACCTCTAAGGGCAACTCAAGTGTTTAAGCTTTTTTCCTATTCTAGTTTACCAGTAGAGTTCTAGACAGTATAAGAGTCACAAAGGGTGTTTTAAGATCAGAACTATAGTAAGGCTCTAAACTGCTCCTAAAAATATCCTATAGGCACTGCCACAACAGAGGCTGTCACGGCAGGTAAGTTCCGTTCAAAGATTTTTTTTACAAAAATAAACTTAAATAATACTTAACACTTAGACACAATTTTGAACCTTAAAACATTTCATATTACTCGAGGGATGACACCCCAAACTCAAGGGTTGCATTGCCCTCAATGCATGATGGCAGGAAAATAAAACAAAATATAAAAACAAAATACATCACAATTATAATAAAACAACAGAACATCAAAAATAAGATAGAAACTTAAATTTAGGTGTTGTCGTCGCTGCTGCTGCTGTTGATCTCTAGCTGTTGGCGGGCAGTGACCTTCGTTGTGGGTGCCGGCAGAGTGATCATAGAGGCGGAGGCAGTCTTCTTCTTAGCTTCCCTTGGGGGCTGGATGCGAGTGGGTGAGATCTGGGGTGGCCTTTCCAGCACTTGTACCTCTTCAGAAGAGCTGCTGCTGCTGCTGCCACTGCTGCTACTGCTAGACTTGCCCTGGCCGGATGGTCCTTCACCAGTGTTGGGCTTCTGCCTTTTCATCGGAGTGAACTCCTTTGAAAGATTTCTTTTGACATAAGGCTCCCCATCAGATTCCTGCCAGATGAAGGAGGAAGAGAACCCGGCGATAAAATCATCAAGGTCAGCTAGCGGTCCTTTCGTTTCTCTCCTCTGGCAGAGACAGTGGCGGTGTGGCTGCCGCCTTCAGCTGTCGCGGCCGGGGTTGGAGTGGATGCAGCAGAGGGTGTTTTTGGTGTGGCAGCAGGAGTAGGAGTATGGGCAGGTGTAGGGGCAGCAAAATAATGCTCTGGGAACGCAGGAAATTGTACATTTGCAAAATTTAAATTGTTTTGAATAAAATGTATCGTTGCTGCTGTAAAGTCTCTGACAAAACTCATCAGACCTAGCTGTCGTTCCTCCATCTTTTGTAGTGTGGCTAGGATCTGAGTGGAGGAGTCTGCTGGAGGAGCTGCTGTTGTTGGCTGCTGCTGCTCTGCGGCGGCAGGTTTTGTCTGAGTGGGCTCTGTTGGCTCCTCTGCCGCGGCAGACGGGTTGAAGAAGGAGAGGGGTGTGACTGCTTTCAGCTCCATCAAACTGAATATGTTTCGCTACGTCCATCACTTCCCTCGGACCTTGTAATCTTCAGGGATTTTGGGAACATTGTGGCCGCGGCAGATCTCGGTGATGAGGTAGGGGAAGAAAAGGGGTCCTGATGGCTTTAGGGCACACTCCAAAATTCCCTCTCGTATATACCGGCCGACATTAATAGGTCTCTCATTTAAAATGGAGTGAACGAGAGCTAACCTGGGTCTGTCGATCGTGCTGTTGTGGGAAGAAGGCATTATCCTCTTCTTGACGAAGTGGTTCCATAGTTTTGCCTCTGGAGTGAGTTGAGTGCGTTTCACCGTCCAAAGATGCTTGGGATCAGTATTCCACTATGTCCCCTCTTAAGTTAATTCTGCCATGACAGCATCGTAGCCTGCCAGCGACAGACTTTCCACGAACCTCTTGTGTCCGTTCTCCCATTTGTTGACATAGATGCCGTAGAGGGTATTGATGTATTCTGGCTCAAAAGTGACTTCCTTACCTCGCACTGTCACTGTCTTCGTGTCCTTGTTGTCGACAGTAGCATAGAATTCTCTGACCAACGTGACATTCATCTCCTCTGGCTGGGCAGCAAACATCTGCCATTTGAGGGCTTTAATCTTCCGAGCTATGAATGGTTCGAGCCCGAAATCTTCTGTGCGTTTGGTGTATAGGAACCCTATCTCTTCCCATATCTCCCTTTTTTAGAAGGAGGTGTAGTATCGGTCGACGGAGTCGGTGGTGGCAAAGAGGTTAGGGAGTCGGTCGTGGCTGGGTGTGCTGGCTGCTGCGGAAGAGCTGGAGGCAGCACTTCGTCTTGTTTGTCTGGTACTCATAGTTGCAAGGCTGTGGAAAATAAAAGAAATTTGAGATCTAGAGAGAAAGCAAGTTGAGAGAGTAAAAGTGAGGTGAAAAATGAATAGTAAAATGTGGTTTATATAGATGAAAGGTTTGTTGCCCGTTGGAGCTGTAACGGCAGGCGCGAATAACGGGGCCATCTATTACATGGTTTTTGACGCGTCTGTCACGCGTTTTCGTGTCTGGTGAGCGTCTGTTACGTGTTTGCGTGACTGCCGCGGCAGCGTGGTGACAGGCTGTGACGACAGACTCCTTCTTTGGGCTCTTTGGGCTGCTGGTGAGATGGTGGGCTGGTTCACTTCTTCTTCTCTCCTTGTTTCTCTTATTTCCTAAAATAATTAAAATAAAAACTTAGTCCTTAAAAATAAAATAATTTTAATTTCCTAATAAATAAATATATATATAAATAATAATAATAATAATAATAATAATAATAATAAAATTAAGTTAAATTAGGGATGCCTTGAGGGGCATCTCCTAAAGTAACCACTTCCTGCATCCTTGGGGCTTCAGTCCCCTGATAATGCTTCAGTCTCTGTCCGTTGACTTTAAATTGGTGCCCGTCTTTTAAGGATTTGATCGTGATGACACCATGAGGAAAAAATTGCACAACTTGGAATGGGTCGGACCATCTAGATTTTAGCTTCCCTGGGAAGAGTTTCAACCTAGAGTTAAATAACAACACAAGTTGCCCTGGGCAGAACTGTCGTGGCAGCAACTTCTTGTCATGCCACCTCTTTGTCTTGTCCTTGTAAATTCTTGCGTTGTCGTAGGCCATTGCTCGAATTTCTTCAATTTCATTCAAGTCAAGTAACCTATTCTGTCCTGCCTTGTCTAAGTTCATGTTCACTGCCTTGTCTAAGTTCATGTTCACTGCCTTGATAGCCCAATAAGCTATGTGCTCTATCTCAACAGGTAAATGGCATGTTTTTCCATATATCAGCCGGTAGGGTGACATTCCTAATGGTGTCTTAAATGATGTTCTATAGGCCCATAGTGCATCATTGAGGTGTAAGGATCAGTCCTTTCGAGTCGGTTTAACCATCTTTTCAAGAATGTTCTTTACCTCCTTGTTGGATATGTCGGCTTGTCCATTGGTCTGAGGGTGATAAGATGTTGCGATCCGATGCTTTACGCCATATTTTCTTAAGGTGTCAGCAATTACCCTATTGTCGAAATGTCTCCCTTCATCACTGATGATCGCCTTAGGTATGCCAAATCTGGTAAAAATATTTTTGTACAGAAATCTTTGAACAGTCTTGGCATCGTTTTTCTGTGTGGTGATCGCTTCAACCCATTTGGACACATAGTCCACTGCCAGGAGGATATATAGATTCCCACATGATGCTGGGAACGGTCCCATGAAATCAATCCCCCAAACGTCGAAGATTTCGACTTCTAGGATGTTTTGCAATGGCATCTCATGTCGTCTTGAGATGTTCCCGGTCCGTTGGCACTTGTCATAACTTTTGTAGAATGCTTAGGCATCCTTGAACAGTGAGGGCCAGTAAAATCCAGACTTCAAAACCTTGGCAGCGGTTTTGTTTCCACCTAAGTGTCCTCCATATGGTGAAGCATGGCAGTGGTGAAGCACAGCTTCCTGCTCATCCTGTGGTACACACCTCATGATTATCTGATCTGCACAATGTTTGAAAAGAAGAGGTTCGTCCCAATAATAATGTTTAACATCATTTTGGAACCTCTTCCTTGCTTGGTAATTTAGTTCAGGGGGTAATATTCCGCTAACTATGTAATTAATGAAATCAGCATACCAAGGAAGTTTAGAAAACTTACCTGCTGCCATGGCTGTCGCGGCAGTGCTCGTGGCAGCAAACAACTGCTCGTCAGGAAAAGTCTCCAGTATGTGAGTCTTGTCTGTCGGTAGACTTTTTCCCATCTCCAGTCTTGACAAGTGGTCTGCAACTTGGTTTTCTGTCCCCGTTTTATCCTTGATTTCAATGTTGAATTCTTGCAACAGCAGAATCTAACGTATCAGTCTAGGTTTTGCATCTTTTTTAGCAAACAGATACTTCAGTGCAGAGTGGTCTGTGTGGACCACCACCTTCGTTCCAAGTATGTATGAATGAAACTTGTCAATTGAAAACACCACTGCTAACAGTTCCTTTTCTGTTGTGGTGTAATTCACTTGGGCATCGTTTAGTGTTTTGCTGGCGTAATAAATTACGTGGAACAACTTGTCCTTCCTCTGCCCAAGTGTTGCCCCTACAACGTAATCACTGGCATCACACATAATTTCAAATGGCAAACTCCAGTCTGGTGGTTGTACAATTGGGCCTGTTACCAGCTTCTCTTTCAGGATTCTGAATGCCTCAGTACATTCAGTATTGAAATCAAAGGGACGATTCTGTTCCAGTAGGTGGCATAATGGCTTGGTAATCTTCGAAAAGTTTGATGTAAACCTTCGATAAAACCCAGCATGCCCTAAGAAACTCCTAATTCCCTTGACTGTGGTGGGTGGCGGTAGCTTTTCAATCACTTCTATTTTGGCTCTGTCGACTTCTATGCCGCGTCAGCTTACCTTGTGGCCTAAGACTATCCCCTCATCCACCATGAAGTGACATTTTCCCAGTTTAATACCAAGTTCGCTTTCTCGCATCTTTCGAGCACCTTCTGTAGGTTGCCTAAGCAGCTTTCAAAACTGTCTCCAAAGACGAAAAAATCGTCCATGAATATTTCCAGGAAGTCCTCAACCATGTCAGAGAATATCGCCATCATACACCTCTGGAATGTTGCTGGTGGCTGGTGCATTGCAGAGTCCACATGGCATTCTCCGGAAAGCATAAGTGTCGTATGGGCAAGTGAAAGTCGTTTTCTCTTGATCCTCCGGTGCTATAGCTATCTGGTTATAACCTGAGTAACCATCAAGAAAACATGGGTCACCACGGTAGGGGAAAATGGTCTTTCCGGGTAGCTTTGTTAAGCTTCCGGTAATCCATACTGGGTAGCTTTGTTAAGCTTCCGGTAATCCATACAAAAGGTAGGGGAAATGGTCGTTTTCTCCGGAAAACACCTCTGGAATCAATCAAGCATTTGATCAATAAAATGTAGGGGAAAATGTTCTTTCCAAATAGCTTTGTTAAGCTTCCGGTAATCCATACAAACCCTTCAACCGGTCACAGTCCTGGTTGGGATTAATTCGTTCTCTTCATTGGTCACCACGGTTATTCCTCCCTTCTTAGGAACGCATTGCACCGGGCTCACCCACTTACTATCCGAGATGGCATAAATTATCCCAGCATCAAGCCATTTGATAATTTCTTTTCGAACCACTTCTCGCACAGCGTCGTTTAAACGTCTCTGGGCATCAATGGTTGGCTTATGATCATCCTCTAGGAGAATTTTGTGCATGCATAGTGTCGGACTGATGCCTTGGATATCATCTATCGTCCATCCAATAGCCTTTTTATGCTGCTGCAGCATCCCTATCAGCTGTTGTTCCTGTTCCTGCATTAACTTCGAAGAGATGATTACGGGCAACGTATCATTTAATCCAAGGAAAACATATTTGAGCTGCCCTGGCAGAGGCTTAAGGTCTAAAACAGGTGGTTCTACAGTTGAGGGCTTTTGGATGATATGCTCATTCAAGGTATAGTTTAAGGGCTTGAATAACTTACCTGGACGATTGCCTATCCAGTTTACCTCCTCTTGACCTTTAGAGTTAGATATGTCAGAATCTGAGGAGCTGCTGTCGTCGTCGCTGCCGTGACAGTCTTCCAGATGGCTGCTGTGGCAGTGACCAAATTTGATGTCATGGAAGCTCGACCTGATGCAGGGTTGGTCAAGGATGACTTCAGTGATACCTTTGCATTCTTCTCCTGCATCAGCATGTTTGATTTCCTGGAGAACATTTAACTTGATCTCTTGATCATTCACTCTCATTGTAAGTTCTCCCTTTTCTACATCAATCAGTGATCTTCCTGTGGCTAAGAAGGGTCACCCCAGGATGATTGGTGCATTCTCGTCTTCTTCACAATCTAAAATAAGAAAGTCAGCAGGAAAAATAAACTTATTCACTCTTACCAGAATATCTTCGATCTTCCCTTCTGGTTGCACGTAAGAGCGGTCTGCCAGCTGCAGCATAACTGTCGTGGGACGTGCTCGTCCAATACCTAATTTCTGAAATACAGATTTTGGCATTAAATTAATACTAGCACCTAGATCACAAAGTGCCTTACCCACGAATTTATCACCAATTATGCACGGTATTATAAAGCTCCCAGGATCCTTCTTTTTTTGGGGTGGATGCCTGTGAAGAATAGTCGTGCATCCTTCTGTCATTTTTATCGTTTCAAATTCCCCAAGTATGGATCTTTTCGACATAGCATCCTTGAGAAATTTGGCATAACCGGGCATCTCTTTGATGGCCTCTAACAGCGGAATATTGATGTGAACCTGCTTAAAAATATCATTGATCTTTTTGAGCTGGTACTCCTGTTTCTGCTTCTGTAACCGCTATGGGAAAAGAGGTGAAGGACGATAATCTTCAATTCGTCCTTCACATGGTATTCGGATCAGAGGAGGCTTAGGTTTTTCATCCTTCTCCTCTATCCCTTCTGTTGTCGTGATAGGTGTGGCGGCAGCAGGCTGTTTATCGTCTGCCGGGGCAGTGTTCGCGGCAGTCGATTCTAGGGCTGGTTCCTTAACCGGTTCGGCTTTCTTTTCCGGCCCTGGCAGTTGTTTCCCACTCCTTGTTGTGATGGCTTTGCACTGCTCATGTGTGGGTTGTCTAGCGACCTCAGTATCGCTAAGGAATCTGTCGTTCTGCCTTGGCTTAATATGCTGGGAAACCTAACCCATCTGTGTCTCTAGTGATTTCAGTGTAGCTTTATGGTTAGTCATTCTCATCTCTGTTTTATCCATGAACGACTCAGTCTTTTTGACGAAGTGATCCATGTTTGCCATGTAAGCTCTTGTCTGTGACATGAATGTGGCCAAATTTTGCTCCAGTATACTAGGTGCGGCTGCTGGCTGCTGTTGCGGCTGCTGCCGTGTCAGAATTCTAGGTGCCCCCTGATTTTGAGTGTTCTGCACTTGAGGATCAGGGTGTTGTTTGGGTTACTCCAAGAGAACTTGGGGTCTTTCCTCTAGTTGGGATTGTAATTGTTGGAATTGTAGTTTCTCGGCTTGTTATAGTTTCCAACATACATCCCTTCCTCTAGATGTAGCGGGCAGTCTTCCGAGTTATGATTCCCACTGCAAGTTTCACATACCTCTTCTGCAGAGTAGACCGGTTTTGAGTCTTTCTTTAGCAAGTTTTCTACTGCCTTTGTGAGGTACGCAACCTGTGTCTTTAGGGAATTGTCGGCTTCATATTCCTTCACAGCTAGCACTCGTTTACCTCTCATCACTGTGGGAAATTGCTCTTCATTCTTCGCTAAATTTTTCAATACCACCATGGCTTCATCTAGATCTTTGTCCAATAGCAATCCATTGGCTGCTGAATCTATTCTCATACGGGTATGTGTGTTGGCAGCATTGTAAAATTTTATGACTTGATTCCAAATAAGGAATCCGTGCATCGGGCAATTCCTCAGAAGAGTGGTAAACCTGTCCCATGCCTCGTGCATTGGTTCGTCATCTTCCTATTGAAAAGTAGCAATTTCATTACGTAATCGCTCAGATAAATAAGAAGGATTAAAACGAGATAAAAATTCACGAGTTAGATCCGCCCAAGTTCGTATTGAACCCAGCGTTAGTTTGTTCCACCAAGTTTTCACTCTGTCCCTCAATGAATGAGGAAATAACCGAAGCCTCAGTATCTCCGGATTTACTCATGGTAATCTAAACGATCCACAGATTTCTTGGAACGTTTTCAGATGTTTTCTGGCATCCTCTGTAGCAGCACCGCTAAATTGGCCAGGGGAATTGATCATGCTGAACATCACAGGTTTCAGCTCGAAATTTTCAGCTTCCACGTCTGGCAGGGTGGTCTCCAGTTCCACATGATCATTGATCATGTAATCACGGCATGACCGTCGTGCGACCACGACAGCTTCAGGTTGTCCGTTTCCTTCATCCATCCTCAGGATCTTCGGGATTCCCTTGGTTGTTCCTCCCGTTATGCATAGCTTCTAACTGTTCCTCAAGATAATCGTTTTTGGCTATCAAAAGATGGACTCGGTTTCTAAGATTGTACGAGCGTTCGATTTCAGGATCTAGCTGATACTCAGGTTCTTTACCTCGTCTCGATCTGCGCATAAGCAAACGAAAAAACTTGTGAAAAGCACAGGGTGAACAATCCAAATAAAAACAGAAAAATTAAAAAGAATGTGCAGTAAAAGTAGGGTAAAGATATGTTGCCAGTCCCTGGCAACGGCGCCAAAAACTTGTTCCGTGTAAAAGAGTCTATCGCAATAGAGTGCAAGTGTACACGACACAAGTAGTAAAGTGATACACGAAGTATCGGATGTCGAATCTACAGGGACTGGAAATAGCTTTATCCTTGGATTGTTGCACAAAAGAGAAAGAAGAGAATTTAATTCTTTGTAGGAAAATATTGAAGATTACTAAAGATAAAAGATTAAAAGATTCAGGGTAAAGAAATAGGCCGGTATTGATTTGCTCAGTAGTGCAGGTGTTGCACTCTATAGGACTTCTTGTTCTGTCTTCGTTCTTGTCGCAGCAGCACCTGCGGCGGCATCAGTCTGTTGTTGTCGCGGCAGCGATCACACAACTCTGTACTTCAAGCTTGGCAAGAATCCCTGATGTGACTCGTCCTATCCCTAGGTCCAAGTATGTCGATGAACACGTCTTAGATGATACCTCCCGGCGTGAATCGAATGATGAACACCGATGTTGTTGAATTCTTCCTTAGCCACTTAACCTCGTCCTATCCCTAGGTCCGAGATAGTTCAATTATAAACTGGAGAACTTGTACTTATTCCTTTCATATACCTAACTCCTCGATATTAAGTAAATGTATAATCTCACAATGCTCTCCCGATACTCTTGCAAGATGTTGAAAACCAGAATAAGCAAACTTGAAGTTTATTTTATTGAACAGAAAAAATCCTAAAACAGTACAATCCTTGCAACTACTTTACAGAATCAACCCTTAGCCCTAGTGGAAGTTTAGAACATGATGAGAAGGGGAAAACGACTAGGGTTTTGGGGAAGACGACTAGAGAATGAGATGTCCTTCCCTAGGTCGAATTACATGCCTTTATATAGGCCTTGGGTTCAAGTTTTCTAATGTGGCAAGAATACAAGTTTAAATTAAAGTACAACTCTATTAAAGACTAAATCTTCAGAGTAGATGCCTTTAATTCGTCCTCTTTTCTTGCTTTGGGTTTCTTCCTTGAACTTTGGGCTTGGCATTCATTCTGATCTAGGGCTCAGAAAAATATGAGAGTGACCCACGACAGACCGGCTTAATTTCCTCTTTCTGTCGAACTCCACTTCACTTTTTCCCTTCACCATTGTTGTCGTCATTGGCTACCACGGCAGGGTCGTCCTTCTCGACTTCAGTCCTATGTTCCAGCTTTGCTTCTTCACTGCCATGCGTCTGCTATAGCAGCTACCTGCAGAAGTAACCAAAATCAGTAGCAACTGTTTCATTTTATATAATTGTGATGTATATGTGAAATCTATCATAAATGCAATGAATTATGCTTGAATGCAGCAGGAATATGGGTTAAATAAGGGGTAAAGTATAGAACTTTTACTCACTCAACATAAAGTTATGGTTTAAAATTCAATTTTTAAGCAATTTTTAGTGTGGGGCATAAAAATAGACATGATTAGAGAGCAAAAGATTTTTACCCGTTAATATGTATTTGTTTAGTAGCTAATTTTATAAATTAACAGTTTTCCTCTCTCTTTTTTCAAATAGTTATAAGAATATCATTTTATACGTTTTTCCAACATATATAAATCTTTTATGTTCTTTTTAAATTCTAAAATGATGATAAATCTGCTTAGTAATTTAGTTCGCTCGCCACTCATTTTTCATCTTGTAAAGCGTCTCGTTTGACTAAAGACAATAAGATTCACGAATATTTCTAGATTTTAATGGTATGTTAATCTTTATGAAAGAGTTTACTTTTCTTTGTACTTTTGTATAAAAAATTTAGTTGACTAGTTCCTTCTTTTCTCCTTTTTTGACACATTGTATTTGTAATATTTTTATGGTGTTTAATAAAATTCAGATGTGATTGTTCAAAAAGAAAGTGAATTGAAATTGTTGAGTGTAGCATGCCTGTTAGGGGCGGGAATTGTCGGGTACCCGGAAAACCAGGTACCCGGTTCATCTGGGTACCTCATTAAACGGCCCGTGTCCCGGCCCATTATATTCGGGTACCCAGTTCATATTTTTTTAATTTTAAAATTAAAAAAAATCACATGTTAAACACAAAAATATTTTTAAAAAATAAACTTAAAAGAATATAATACAAACATAGAAAAAATGTAGAGATTTAAACTTAATTTTAGAGTGAAAATATTAAGAAACATAAAATAAAAATATAATTTTAAATATAAAAAATATATATTAAATTTTATCGGGTCGGGTCGGGTACCCGGTAAGGGAAAACTTTCGGCCCGTGTCCCGGGAAATTTGCCGGGTCAGGTACCCGGTCAGGTAATTTTTTTTCAGAAATTATCCGGTATTTTAATTTCGGGTCGTCGGATTTTCTGGTCGGGTCAATCGGGTCGGGTATTTTTGCCCAACCCTAAAGCCTGTGTCGATTAGCTTGAATTTTCCTTGGAGACATTTGGATAAAATTGGGTTAAGTAACTTTGTTGTGCTTATTTGGAAAATGAGAAATTACAGTTGCATAAGCAGACCAATGCGCAGCAAATCATTGCATAATGGCGTTTCGATGTTTAAGGTTGAAGCCCGGACTATGAGGGATGCGAACTGGGTTTGTAAGGATAATGGTGGAAGGTGTTGTCGTGAGTCGTGACAATCATCTTTAAAACGCCACAATATCTTCATCTATGAGATTGGTTCCGACTTATGTATAGATTTGTGCATCTGAACGGGTCTTATTTTGTTTATTTTTATAATATAAATCGTATATTTTTTTGTTCCCAAGTTTCTCAGGGCTCCTTCATGATTAATGTAGATCGATTTGTGTTGCACACTTAATTTTGGTGGATGAGTTTTTAGTGGATTTTTTTACGTACACAAAGTCTTGAACTCGAGATCTACTTAAGCAATACCAAACTGTTTACCCATCAAAGCCCGAAAAGACTCACCCATTAAAATCAGATGTGCGACACAGATCGACTCGAATAAATTAAGATAAAACCTTAGGAAACAAAAGCAAGGATTGATGCTTTTTGGAGCCTGTGGGGCCTTGGCCCCCAAATTTGACTATGGCACATTTGGTGTTTAAATTTTTTTAAAAATATTAATTTGGTCCTTTAAAATTTTTAAAAATTGTTATTATATTTTGAAATTTCTAAATACTTTTAATTAAATCTACTTCTAAAATTTTTAAATTTTTTTAATAAGTCTTAATTTCTTTGAAAATTTTAGTTATTTTATAGAATTTTTAAATTAAAATCTTTGAATTTTTTTATTTAAGCTTTTACAATTTTAAATTTTTTTAAATAAGCCCCTCAGACTAGATTGCCAAGATCTGCCCCTACCAAAAAGGCAAAAAAAATAGTATTAAATTGTAAAAACCATGTGTGTGATTTGTGTGTCCAAAATTAACGATGAAAACCGAAAACATGTGGGTCAATTCAACCAAAAGGAGTAACACTGGCTATGGGCCTTGATTTACTTCCCTCGAGGAAATCTGCAAAAGTGGGCTTAATTGGGTTCTCTTCCTATAAGAACTTTATTTGTCACCTCTTTATCAAAATTACAAATGTGATTCACGCTAAACCTATAATTTTCAATGCTCTACTGATTTAGTTGAATGGATACCATTGACGTTATAATATTTTTTATATAATATCTAAATTATTTAAATCTCATTTCATCTTTAAATTAAACAATATTAAATACTTAAACATATTTAATTTCACTTCTTCTTTTATATTGTACAATAATATCAACTAAGTTAAATTCAATTAATATTCTAACATCTTAAGAGTTATAGGCTCATAGGCATTTTAATGTCAAACACAAATAGCTTTATTTAAATACAAAATTAAAAGATTAAATCGTAAAAGAAAAGAATTATTGTAAAAACAAAACTGAAATTACATATGTACTCTATCGTGGTTAAAGAACATATAATTTAAGTTTATAAAAAACATACTTGAAATAAAAAAATAATTAAATAAATATAAACTAGATCATAAAATGATCAAATTACTTAATTAAAATCCAAGAGCGACATAATTTTAATACCCAATTTATTATTATTTAAAATTTTAAATTCAAATTGTATTTGAATTTAAAATCTAAATTACTAGTTTAATAAATTATAAAATTTTAAATTATTCGGCTGGAATACCCACCTAAATATTAGAGTGATCGGTGAGAGGGTTTTTAACAGAAATTTCCAAGTAATCGGTAGCATCGAAACCCGCAATTATTAGTTATCTGGAAGATCCAGTTGAGATAAGATCAGTTTCCAGTTTCCACGCTTCCCAATTCTTCAATTCATGCAATAAAAACACAGACACACAAATCACAATCTTCTAAAACACCAAACTAAGTAGGAAGATATGGAGGCTAACAATTCTCAACTCATCCAACGTATTGCAACCATCGCAGCCCATCTCAACCCTTCCGGTAATTCCTTAACGGAGGGTCGTTTGGGTTTGGAGCGAGGCATCTGCCGAGCCAAAGGTGGGTCGGCTGGGTTCAAGGTGGCTATTTTGGGAGCAGCCGGGGGAATAGGGCAACCTTTAGCAATGTTGATGAAGATGAACCCTTTGGTCTCTGTTCTTCATCTTTATGATGTAGTTAATACCCCTGGTGTTACTGCTGATATTAGCCACATGGACACCGGAGCTGTGGTATGTTTTATGTTAATTTTAATGTTTCCCTTCTTTTCTTGGCTTTTGAAATCCGTAATTGTTGTTTTTATTGGTGTTGGAATATTTGAATTGCTACACTGTATTCGTTGTTTTGATTAGGAATCAGGAGATAAGTGTGATCAATATGTAGTTAAGAACTTAAGATAGAGAAGAATGAAGATCAAGGCTTGAAATCAATAGGAAATAACCCCAAGTTCTATGCTTATTTTGCTTTGCCGTTTACTGAACATAACTTAATTTAACCAAGTGCTTCTTTTTACATATATTAAGTATGAGAATGTTTGAGCTTTCATTCAAGGTATTTGCCAAGAATTTTAGAAATTTTTGTTGAATCTTTAGGTGCGTGGGTTTCTAGAGCTGTGGTATGTTTTATGTTTATTTTAATGTTTCCCTTACATAACAATATATTTCTTTTTTTGGTTTTTGAAATCCATAAATGCTGTTTTTATTGGTGTTGCAATACTGGAATTGCTACACACAATTCGTTGTTTTGATTAGGAATGAGGAGATAAGTGTGATAATATGTAGTTAAGAAGGCTTGAAATCAGTAGGAAATAGCCACAAGTTCTATACTTATTTTGCTTTGCCGTTTACTGCACAGAACTTAATTCAACCAAGTGTTTCGTTTCACATATATTAAGTACGAGACTGTTAGAGCTTCATTGGAGGTATTTGCTAAGAATTATACAACTTTTTGTTGAATATTTAGGTACGTGGGTTTCTGGGGCAACAGCAATTGGAGGAGGCTCTAACAGGAATGGACCTTGTAATTATACCAGCTGGAGTTCCTAGGAAACCTGGAATGACAAGGGATGATCTTTTCAACATCAATGCTGGAATTGTTAAGACTATTTGTGAAGGAATAGCGAAGTGTTGTCCCAAAGCTATTGTCAATTTGATTAGTAATCCTGTTAATTCCACAGTGCCGATCGCTGCCGAAGTTTTTAAAAAGGCTGGAACCTTCGATCCAAAGCGACTTCTGGGAGTCACGATGCTTGATGTTGTCAGAGCAATTACTTTTGTGGTAAATTTGAATCTTGTCATATTGATTTGTTCTTCTTCATTGTTGTTTAGCCAACTCTAGATTGTTACTGACATTATTTCCATGGAAAGTGCAAATTTTGCCATTCTTGATTAGTCAATGCTGATTTTGTTAGACAATGTCCGCTTTTGTATGGCAAAGGCATACTATTTGTGATGAAGCTAAAAGTTCGCAATGTAGCTATCATTGATGTTCAGTGCTGTTATTCACTAATATCTATCGCCCCCATTATTTTGGTTTCCATATAGGCAGAAGTCTTGGGTCTGGATCCACGGGAAGTTGATGTTCCGGTTGTTGGGGGACATGCAGGGGTTACTATTTTACCTCTTCTATCTCAGGTTCAAAGAACTCGTTTTCAAACATTTACTTGCCCACTAATTTGTAATAAAATGGCACTCTATAAAAATTACTATTCCCCTTACAGGTTAAACCTCCATGCTCTTTCACCCAAAAAGAAATTGATTATCTGACGGATCGTATTCAGAATGGTGGTACAGAGGTCGTTGAGGTAAAGCATTTTTTTCCTAGACTGAAAACTCGAATAACTTGAAATGCCTTGGTCATTTAACAGTAATTAAATCTAAGTATATAACAGACCTAGTCACCTAGGTAGCACATAGGTCATTTTTGTTAGAGAGTGTGCATTTTCCATCTTGCTATCCAGCAGCTTTGTCTATATAGAAACAGTACCGATTGCATAATGGGATTGAGAAAAAGACAGGTTTTGGGGTTAGAAGAAACTCTTCTTTGCCTATAACATGGATCAACTTCAACTGAAACACAATGCTCTGAAAAATTAACTGTGCAGTATTTATGAATTACAGCATGATTTAGTGATCGAGAATTGTTTTGTAATTAACTGGTAAAAAGATAATGCTGGGGATTGAGTGTTATTTGATATGATGCTGCTGCCTTTAAACATTTTAGGTTGTCCTACAAATAAACCTAGGCCTGTCATCTAATCCACGGCTGAGCTTTTAACAATAAGAATAGAGGGTTTTGCATTTCTATTTTTCTTTATGGATTCGTAACTTCTTACTATTAGCAGTCATGGTATTCCTTGCAACATCAATGGTAAGACAAAAAGTTGAGCACACAACATTTGTACTTCATGTGCCACTCGTTCTGTCAGTTTTGCTGAGGTTATCCGCTTAAGTTACTTTGTGTTATCATTCCCTGGGTTCTGGAAACTGATTTATTCTGGTGTTCTGTACCCATTGTGATGTATATACGGTCGAAGTCTGGTTAGTGACCCATTATTTGCAATATCTTGCAGGCAAAGGCTGGCGCTGGATCTGCAACACTATCAATGGTTAGTAATATGTGTTTGTTTGTTTGTTTGCGTATTCCTTATCACTCTCTCTCAACCACGAAGCACATATACTTTTTTGTTTTGTATGTTAGACATGATTTTAGCTGGATCTTAATGTATATCAAAACATAAATGCAAGTGCAGGCATATGCCGCTGTTAAATTTGCTGATGCATGTCTCCGAGGCTTAAGAGGAGATGCCGGAATTGTCGAATGTGCATATGTGGCATCTCATGTATGTTATTCGGGTCCTCCTTCGCATGAACATCTCTCTCTGTTTCTTCATCCCCCTCTCTTTCCCCTATTTTCACGTTATAGTTTCGTAACAACTAATGCATATCCTTCTGTAGGTAACTGAATTACCCTTCTTCGCTTCCAAGGTAAGACTTGGTCGTACTGGAGTTGAGGAAATACACCCTCTCGGCCCACTCAACGAGTATGAGAGGTCTGTTACAGTGACCATCTCTGTTAGATGTAATTTGAATGTGAATCAAATATCTCATTCCCCCACTATTTATACATAAATCTCACCCTGAAAATCCTAATGATTGATCAACAGGGTTGGCTTGGAGAAGGCAAAGAAAGAACTTGAAGCTAGCATTCAGAAGGGGATTTCATTTGTCAACAAATAAATAGGGTAGCTGATAACTTGGTTTCCCCTACGAAACACTATTTATATGTCTTTTCTCTGATAAAACTAATGTTTCTAGGAATAAGAAAGCAAATTTATGGTGCCAATTGACCGTATGGGTTAATGTTTAGGATTTGTGGTCCATAAGAGATTAAAAACTTAAAAAGCCTGTAACATTTTTTGGGCAAAAACCAACATCTCTGAACCCATTTTCTGTTTCACATATTGGGCCGAGTTGATGGAATAAACAATATTCATCTTACTTGATCAAAAACAAATGGGTAAATTATTGCGGCAGTCACTTATATTTTCCACCAGTACAGATTTGGTCACTGATTTTGAAAAACGACCAATAAGATCACTTACATTTTCGGGACATAAACTTTTGGTCACCCAACCATTTGATGATGTTAAATTTTGACGAATTTTTGATTTGGCAGTTAAAAAATCTTTAAATTTTTAAAATTCATAAAATAACAGTTATATTTGAAACTCTCAACGATTTGAGTCGATTCCGTCGCCAATTGTAACGTCACCACTCAACACATCCGTCGTCGGACCACCATGATCGTTTACCCTACCACGTCGCTGTCAAAAATTGATCGGAGTCGTGCAAAACGTCGGACGAAGGTTAAAATATTTAAAAAAAATTATTCAGTTCGTTTGCAACGAGCGACGATTGAATGACGACGATTGGTGCATGGGTGTTTTGAAAAGGGGAGGATGCTCCATTTCGTCGTCGGAATCGTGGCCAATGACAGCGAGAGTGACCGGATTGAGAGATTTAAGTATTTAGAGATTTGAGAATTCATGAATTTGGGGGTTTTGAAATTTCTAGAATTTTGTGGCCATTGCAATAGTTTAGCCTTATTTTTTTCAATTGGCAGATCAAAAAATCGTTAAAGTTTAACGGCATTAAACAGTTTGTGACCAAAAGTTTACGTCTCGAAAACGTAAATGACTTTACTAGTCGTTTTTTAAAATCGGTGACCAACTCTGTACTGGAGGGAAACATAAGTGACCACCACAGTAATTTACCCAAAACAAATATTAATTTTATATGAATTATTATCCTATACACTGACAATAAAAACTTAGTTTTAGTTTTTAGGGCATGTTGTGTGTGCCATCTTTGAAAAGACTAAGAAAGTTGAACAGATGTTACCCTTGTATCACACCAGCATATTCAAAAAAGTTTTTAGGGTCTTAATTTAGTGTGTATGGTTTAGGTGTAGGGGTTTAAAATTTAGGAATAGTAATAAAAATTTAGAGTGCTGGTTATAATTTAGGGTTTATATGTTAAATTCTAAATTTTAACTATAATACCCTAAAAATAAAACCCTAATTTCTAAAGTCTAAATTATAACCTCAAATTTTAAATTCTTATCGCAATCCCTAAATTTTAAGCTTTTACTCCTAAATTTTTAAACCCTAAAATTAAGACAGTCGTGAAAATTGAAAGTTTTCACCGCCAGTTTATAAGATATAAATTCATTTTATATTACTTGATTTTGTTGTTAATGTTGGGATAAACATGGAAACTTTATTAAAATAATGATTCTTGAGGGCATTTTTCATGAATTCTTTAATTGGGAAAAGGAAGATAATTATGATGGCAAACGTGTGTGTCGGCTTTTGGGTATAGACTATAGATGGTCATATAAAGATCACATGATAGCAATTCCATGCTACTGCTACTTTATATCCTATGCTTTGACTCTTACTTCCTACCCTTCTACTTTATACTGCTTTTTTTTTTTTAAATATGTTCTACTTTATATTCTTGCTCTCTCTTTTTATATAATAATATATATAACATGATTGCAAAAGCTATTTTATTAAATCCATTCCCACCCTTCAAAGTTTTTCAATAATTATCAGATAACATTGCCACCTGCAATTGTTTTCCACTATTGAAAAGTGCAGACTGCAGAGGGAGCAGGTTTGCAAATATATAATTTACTGAGTGAGGTGGACTTTGGTACAAAGGTTGCTTTATTGGTGTACATGGACCCCCCCCCCCAGCTCCCACGTAATTAGCCCCACGCTTATCATTACACATGTTCTACTTTGTTGCTAAAATTGCTGGAATAAAGTCCAATTTCCTGTAAATTTTGCTTACCATGCTGCAATTTCCTAAAGTTATGAACATGAATGGCCTACTTGTCATATGCTGCATCAATCTCAGATGTGTACAGTATTTTTCTTGATTCATCAAAGCTGCATGCACTGATTCCTGTGGATTGTATTGGAATCAAGCAATCCTCTCTCCAAACACCCACACTTCAAAAATTCAACTCTTTCGAGGCATGTTAGCATGTTTTTCCGTTCAATCGGAATTTTTGGACCTCACCTTAGCTAGATATAGTCTCGATAACATTGACTCTCTAGCTACCCATTTCGGTTTTGATCTTCAATTGCCTATGAATGAACCCTAGAAGTGAATGCATGTATTTTCCAATGATTAATATCAGTTTCTTTTCTTAGGTGCTCAAAATTTCGAATCAATTCAAATTCGAGCCGACACAAAAAAAAAATCATATCTAGTTATATTTTCTCAATCAAATGTGAGGTTTCGAAAATGAATGAGTATTCTTGCCTACTTGAACAATTAACCTTTTACCTGTTATTAAAACTTGGTTTCTACTTTGGGTGAATTAAACGTTCCCTACCCCCACTAGTGTCCTTTCCAACAACTCCAATGCTTTTTCTCCTGAATTTTGGATCATCGTGTCTCTCGTCTTTATTCCTTATCTTTTATCATTATTTTTTTCTTTTAATGTACAATATTATACCATCTTTTTCTTTGTCTAATTATCCTACTTACTTTTTCAAGGAAATAACGTTGCCCCCTACAACCTAGCCCCTACTCATTGTCTCTTACGATGTACAAAAAAACACTAAACATGGAACTTTCATTATTAAAGAAAAAAACAGACAAGGAAAATGCAAGAGAATTCAAATCAGTCCCTGCAACTTTGTCAGGCTTATTTAAAGAAATAACAAGGAAAATAATAATAATTAAGAAAATAGATAGCGATAATTATTTAGAAAAATAAGTCAAAAGCAAGGGTAATTCGTCCGGATATTCTCCTTTGGAGAATTATCTAGAAATGTACCTGCAATGAGGAATATTGGAAAAATACTTTTTATTTGGCCCACGTCAGGTAAAATCGCGTCTAAAAATGCGCGAGATTTAAAATCACATTTCACACTACGCGATTTTAGTTTGATATGGACTATACTATCCGGTTTTGAATTTTAAAAACAAAATATTAAAGTCGTGTTCTGTAGGACGCGACTTCGTCGAGAATTTCAAACGACTCGTCGCGATAAGATGAAATCGCGTTGTGTAAGGCACGGTTTCTGCAGTAATAAATTGGAACGGTTGAAAATTAAATTACCGCGACATGGTTATAAAGAAGTCGCGCTGTGTAAGACGCGATTTTTGGAAATCGCGTTGTACAGGACGCAATTTCATTCAGTAATCGCACCCCAACTGACGCGAAATCCACTATAAATTGTCCCCACCCGGTACCATTTACCCTACACCCAAAAAATTAACTCTCTCAAATCTTCTTTCTTGGTTAATTTCTCGTGATTGATATAATGGCGGGTTTGATAAGGTTGGATCACAAGCACGTGTTCGATTATCATCGAAGATATGTAAGTTTTATCTCATTTTATTTTTGATTATTTTATTATATATTGTTAATAGTAGATACATAATTTTGATATTTTTTATATAGTTTAATTTATACCTATGCGTTTAGTTTTTTTAGAGTATGAAATGACGTTTGGAGGTTTCTTACAACCAGATGACGACATTACCAGACCTTCTGATAAAACTGTGCTTAGAGCAGGTCGGGTTTTTACACGCATCCAAAATTGTTGGAGGTGCAAAAATAGACGTTGATTTGGTAAACGCTCTTTTGGAGAGGTGGAGACCGGAGACACACACATTCCACCTTGGTTGCAGAGAAGTGACGATTACCCTAGAGGATATGTCGCATATCCTAGGTTTGCCCGTTGATGAAGAGGCTATCAGTGGTCCCGATTCGGATGCTTGGTCCGACTTATGTTTGAGTGGGCTAGCGCTACGCTGGATCGTTTTTACGGTAGAAAAATACGACTAGCATGGGTGAGTTATAATTTTGGTAACGTACCCGTTAACGCGAGTGAAGAAGGTAAAAATAATTTTTTTAGTGAATATTATTGAAATAATAATTTTTTTGAACATATGGTAATATATATATATTCGCATTGTAGGCATATGCTCGCGCTTATATTTTACAGATGATCGGCGGGGTATTGATGCTTGACAAAACCCGGGACAAGGATCAAACAATCTGGTTGCGTCATTTGTAGAATTTTGAAGATGTCGGTAAACTAAGTTGGGGATCCGCAGTTTTGGCCACTCTGTTTAGGGAGCTCTACAAGAACACTGATCCTGACAAATGCCAAATCGGTGGTTGTTTGGTGTTGCTCCAGTCCTGGGCGTGGTGGAGAATTTCGTTTTTACGCCCTGAGCTTCTGCAGCCTACTCCACATGTTTTTCCGCTAGCCCGGAGGTAAGGAAAGAGTTGTTAATTTTTTAATAGACATATTATTATAATTAATTTAATTTATCTTCTTATTTTGTAGGTGAACCGCTCTTTTAACCCATATTGGTGTTGCAAAGGGCCTGCCAGTTATCACACAAGATATTGAGAATTTTTCAAAAGATCATATAACACTTTGGTGCATTTATTCGAAGCTGGAATGTTATATTTAACTATACATGATTCCTTTTTTCTAAAATACGCTTAATATATTCTACAGTTTTTATGGATGTCGCACTCTCATACAGACTTGCAGCTTTGCATCTCGATTTTTTCGGACGACACGAGGCTTGTTTGGACAGCCACTGTACCACTCATCTGCTATGCCACAATTGAGTGGCATCCGACCGATAGCGTCCTACGACAATTTTGTTGTTTCCAAGATATCCCAATTGAGCCTCCAAATTTGGATGAGTTGCACAAACTCACTCGACAATAGAAGCCCGAGGTAATAAATATTTATATACTTACCGCATTCTTTTATTAATCCGAACGTAATTTATATGTAAAAAGAATAAATCAATTGTTTGATTGTCTTGTAGGTTGATTGGTCGGTGCATCACCAGTCTTATATCGCTCACTAGAGGGATATGTTCAATCAGCGCTGGCAACCTCAGACTGATTATCGTTTGTTTGATATGATGGTGAGCGATGATTACAATGAGTGGTTTAGGACGAATGAGAAGCCATCTATTTCGACTCCAGAGGAGGCAGCGGTCGTGTATCGACGCCAGTAACAAAACCGCCCACGGTTTTAGCGTTCGAGGGGGAGAGGAGCACAAAACACCTTTAGTGCTAGCCCTCCATCCACGGCACTGCCACTGCCACCGCAACCATCAGATGCTACCCCACCACCGATGCGACCATAGTTGATGCAAAGTCCAAGTTAAGGTTATTTAACGCCTTCTTCTATGTCAGACCACTTTGCTCAACTTTCAGCGATGATGAGAGGTGCCTTTAGCTATCTCGCAGGCTATATGCCTTATGTGCCATTGATGTCGCTCCCCCTGATGTCAGCCGCATTTGGATCCGAGATTGTCTAACAAACGCCACCACAGTCGATTTTCTACCTAAGTGGGCCCGAAGAAACGAGTGGTACTGCAGCTGCTGGAATCAGAGACGATGATGATGATGATGGCGGTGATGATGGTGACAACGCTCAACCAAGACGCAATTCAGAGCGACATCGTCGTTCACCGACTTGTGGTACCGGTGGACATAGGCGCTGTTAATTTTTTTTGTTTATTTTATTTGAAAATATTGAATTCGGTATTTTTTGTTTTTATATATATTTTAGTTTAATCATGATTTGTATTTTATTTGAGTTTATATAATTAATTAGTATATATTTTTAAATTTGCATTTTTTATTCTTTAATTAGTTTATAATTTATTTGATCGTCGTGAACAAGAGTACGAAATAGCTAACATCTAATGAACATAGATATGCAACTACAAATAACAACAAATCACAATATCCAGAAAATCAGTTTTCAAATAAATTTTTGTGAGGCAAAGACGCGATTTATCTGACACGTTAGGCAAAGTCGCGTTGTGTACGAAGCGATTTTTATGCTATATATACCCTCCCTCCCTTAAGAACCTTACTGGAAAACTTACGTTTGTATTGTGAGTTGTGGGTATATGCAGTTGTGGCTGGATACCAATTGTTGTGGTGCGATGGTTGTACCGTGCATTTGTTCAAGATGATCGACAAATCACAATATCCAGAAATGCATGGTTGGGTGCCACGCAAATGATCGGTACCATTAATTCACAATGGCTGGAATTTTATCTATCTTGTCCAGGGTTATAGCTTTTGGGGGGGTACCGGTTACATTTGATAGCATTGGTCAAAGCTGCTACCATTGTCGGTATTTTTGAAGCCATGTTAAGACCCACGCATGTAACATTGTTGTTGAAACCTCTCGTTTGCCATTTGTTTACAACAACGACACATCTCTCGTCGGCCATAAAAATGGGACAAACTACAAATGATCGGTACCATGAATTCACAATAGCTAGAACTTTATCTATCTTGTCCAGGGTTACAGCTTTTGGGGGTGCCAGTTACATTTGATAGCATGGGTCAAAGTTGCTTCCATTGTCAATATTTTCGAAGCTATGATAAGACCTGCGCATGTAACATTGTTGTTGACAACTCTCATTTGCCATTTGTCTACAGCAACGACACATCTCTCGTCAGCCATACAAATGAGACAAACTATTGCAGTTCTCGTCTATATCAATTCATATGAAAATTTTTTTAGTCTGCATATTTAGAGGTAAATTGACTGCGTGTTTAGGGGTACAAATATAATTTACACTTTTAATTCGGATGTAATATTGTATCAATGCATGTCTTCTATTAAGAACAATAATTTACAATTTACCACGTGTTTATGGGTACAAATTATATTTTTTTGCATGTCTTCAAGATCGGTGGTTGGGTCTTTGCCTCCGGTTGGATGCAGGATACTGGGCTAGAACAAAAAATTAAGACCCGGTGCTCGTCTTGAATTTTAGAGGTTTATTGGATATCTTCACTTGCACGCCATTAAAAAAACCTCAAATTTCCATATATTGTGATTTATTGTTGTCGATCCTCGTGAACAAAAATACTGAATACTTAACATCTACTCAATATATAGATGCAACTACAAATATCGACAAATCACAATATCAGAAAAATTAATTTGGTAATAAATTTTCCAGATATGTGATTTGTTGGAATTAGAAGTTACAATCGAAAACTTCAAGCACTACTATGCAGTTTTTTTCTCTTCGACTGAGTGGTGTGGGAATGGGTTGACCGTGAAGGTATTTATAATCCAAAAGTCGCGTTCTGTACGAAGCGACTTTGTTGACACATCAGGAATCTTGGCAAAGTCGCGTTCTGTAAGACGCGACTTTTCTGACACGTTAGGAATCTTGGTAAAGTCGCATTGTGTACGATACGGCTTTGTTGGCCAATGTCTCTTTCTGTAAGATGCGATTTAATTGCCAATAGATACGAGAGTTGGTCTATATATATCCCCCTTTACAAACGTTAGTGAATATTTTCACTTGTATTATGATTCGTGGGTATATGTATTTACATGATTAGTAGATGATTTTGGTAGGATACCAGTTATTGTGCGATATGTGTATCGTTTTGTGTTTCTTAAAGATGATCGACAAATAACAATATCCGAAAACGCATGGTGAGGTGTGACATTTGATATTGCTGGTCAAAGCTTCTATCATTTCTGGTGTTTTTGAATCTATGAAAAGACCCTCGCATGTAGCGGTGTTGGAGACATATGTGTCGTGGATGATGATTATGTCCAACAACCTGAACAAACAATGGCACCTCTCGTTGACCATTTATCAGTTCAAATGTAAATTATTTGAGTCTGCAAAGTTTTAGTATTCAAATGATTTGAATATTCCTTTTTTACAATTGAAAGGATTTGAGTATTTCTTTACAATTGAAATGATAAAATCACATTTGCAACTAACTAACATTTATTAAAGAAGCTAAAGCTTGTTCTGACGGTGATGATCATCATGAATGTGTTTTTATCATTGATCGGTCTTCGTGAATCTTGCCTTGCACGAGATGCATGTCTTGAATCTTGGCAAAGTCTATTGAATATTGTAACTTGTCTGCCATTCAAAAAGACTTTGAATTTCTTGATATTGTGATTTATTGTTGCCACTCCTCGTGAAAAAAAATACCGGATAGGTAAAATCTGCTCAACATATATATGTTACTACAAATAAGAACAAATCACAATTTATGGAAAATTAGTTTGAGAATAAATTTTCTTTTCGACTAAGAGGTGTGGGCATCGATTTGTCAAGAAGGTATTTATAGTCGTAAAAGTCGCATTCTGTAAGACGCCACTTTGCTGACATGTCAGGAATCTCTGGCAAAATCGCGTTCTATAAGACGCGATTTTCCTGACACGTCAAGAATCCTGTTAAAGTCGCGTTATGTAAGACACAATTCCCTTGACGCTTAGTAAAGTCGCGTTCTGTAACACGTGAGTTTGTTCTATATATATTCGAATGTTGCTGAATATTTGCACTTGTATTAATTTACAAAGTTTGAGTGTTCGAATGATTAAAAATTTCGTTGCGTAGATGTGGTGCAATGTCGGGAAATTTTGTGTTTGTGCAACATGATCTACAAAACACAATATTAGGAAATTCTTGTTGTTTTTGTCTAGGGTAGCAAAACATGGCTTTCATGTGTTTTGCTTAGTCAAGAAGATGATCCAATAGCTCATGGTGGATCAATGAAAGTCCAATGGCGCACGGTAGATCAATGACTGACAAATCACAATATCAGGAAACACGTGGTGGTAACAAAGCTTCTACCATTTTCGGTGTTTTCGAAGCTATGTTAAGACCCCGGCATGTAACGGTGTTGGTGACATGTATCGTGGAAGAACACTGGTGTCAGTGACATTTTTGTCGTGTTAGTGACAATTTTTTTTAACATACGAAAAATGAAAATATAATTTACATATGTAATTCCTGAATGTAAAGGTGTTGGACCATCATCATCATCTATGGGACCGTCCTACCATGAAGAGTTTTACCAGTTTGACAACTTCTCTTTCGGAAGTCACTCAACTTATATCCTCAGTGAGCCAAACACGGTTGATTTATCATCGATGTGGAGACATTCATGGGCTGCTGATGTCGACCAAGATATTGGACATAGGGCTCCTAATCGTGTAACCCCCTTAGCCCGGCCTAGACAGTTGACTCGGACTACGAAGATTACACGGGGAAAACCAAAGTCAACCCGAAAGTCAACCTTGATTAACGACCCTTTTTTTTCTTTTTAAACTTGTCTAGATGCACATTAATCCTAGGCATTCTCTTGAGATAAGCATACTCAAAAATCACAGCAATCGGAAAACAATAAGGGACCCAATTCCACAAAATACGAATTTAGGGACCAATTTGTAAATTCTGAAACTTAAGAGGACTTTACCAATTTTTAAGTTACCATTATGAAATTAGTCATGTTTCATGCCTCTCTGCCAAATTTCATCTCAAACAGACATCTCAAACTCAAGCAATTGCACATACAAGAATCGGGACTAAAACGTAAAGCTTGCAAACCTCAAAACCATTCAAATTTTATGCTCAACGGTCAAGTGTTCCGAAACGGGTCTAGGCCGTTCAGGAACACCCCTTGGCAGCAGCCAAAGTGTTCAGAAACGGGCCTAGGCCGTTCAGGAACACCCAGGCCAAATCAAGGGCCTGTTTCGAAACAGGCAAGGGTGTTTCGAAACACCCTGCCCAGAAACAGCAGGTAGGCCTGTTTTAACACCTTTAAACCCCATCAAACATGCTCCAAACCATTCCACAATAAATCAACAACATGCCAAGCATCATACCTACCAATTTGCATCAAAATCTAGATACAAAACCACCCCTAGGTGCACCAACTCATTCAACACATCCAACACTCAATCATGCTTTTAAAACAAGAAGCATAGCATAACGACTTAAGAATAAGAAGATTCAAATGGTGCAAACGTTAAACCACATAGTTCAAAATCATAAACCAAACTTGTCCAACATACACAAACTCATTAAACATCAACATAAGAGATTCTCCCCCCATTGCCTTTATTATCTATAGCTATTAACCGAGACATACACAAACCTCCTTGAATCCCTTGCTTCTCGCTGTCCCAACTTCAAAAATCTGCATTGATGGACAAAAATGAGCGTAAGCACATAATGCTTAGTGAGGAATGCTCAAAACCAAAACACCATCAATGCAGCGAGTCATAAAACCTCTTTTAAAAGTAAACACAATTCGATAAACCAAAGCAATGTTTGAAAACCCCTTTTAACAACATGCTTTAAATCATGCATTGCTCAAACATGAAAAACCAACCCTTAGCTTAGAAAAGTTAAGTAATTCACTTCAAAGCACAACCTTGCAAAACCATCAATTTAACCATTCCATGCATGAACATCATATGCAAAGTTAAATACAAGATCCTTGGAAAACACTTCCACTTCACATTATACTTTTCTTATACTTGAAAATCATTTCAAATCAAGAAACCTTTAAAAACCACTTACACCCTCAATTCTATCTCATGCATTAAGCAAATGCAATACATGAACCACAAAATCAACATTTGCATTACATGCCTTTTTAAAACAAGCCTTCACAAGACTTCAATGCACCAAAGAGATTCCATGCACACAATGCAACATTCTCAATAGAAGATAAACACTTGTTCAAGCTAACAAGTAAAACATGCATTCATAGAACATTACACACTTCTCATGCAACCATGCATCATTTCAAGCATCTCATGCTTCATCATATTCAAGAACATTATATTGGCTTCCAAGTGATAATTCACAAACCATCATAACGCAAGACACAATCGGATATGCGGATTACAAGCGTTATCCCACACGCTTCATACACACTTCCGAACAACACAAGGTGGAGTTTACCGGTACAATCACAACCCCTCAACACCCGTGATGGAGTTTAACGGTACAATCACAACCCTTCAACATCACTCATCGGAAGTTGTATAATGCACTAGCGAGAGTCGGGACACATCACAAGACTTACACATTGTAACACCCGGGTTTAGGGGTCGGGTGAAAATAATATTTTAATATTATTTGGGCTCGGGTTTATAATTAAAATGATCTTTTAAAATTTCGGGTTTCAAAATGAATATTTGAAATGGGACCAAAATGATTAAATTGCAAGTTGAAGAGCTTTTTAAAGAACAAGGGGATAGCCATTCATTAACGGCCTTTTGGTAATTTACCCATTTTTCAATTTAAATCCCCCCTTATACAAAATAAACACTATTGAATCTCTTCCTCACCCATTTTCAACGTGAAAAGAGCTCCCCTCTTCAAGTTACTATTCCATCCAAAAAGCTCCTCCATTTCAACTCCTTTTTGAAAGAAGCGGGAATTTGTGTTGGGGAAGCTTCGAGAAGAAATCCGGAAATTTGAGGGAGGTTGCTTGCTTGGCTTGGAGCTTGGAAGCTTAGGTGAGTGGTTAAATACTTTTAAATGGTTTTCAAGTGTTGGTTCAAGCATGTGAACTAGGTTGGGATTGGTAGACCCATCTAGAGTTGGGATTAGGGTGGTGGCCTAATCTCAAACTTTAGTTAGAGACCTTGGTTGATCTTTAAAGTGTTGAATTATGCCTCATGTTTAATCATGCTTATGGTGGTTATGCTTATGTTGTTATACATGTATGTGGAGGCATGGCTTAATGCATTGTTACATGCATGTCGATGATAAATGTGATAGAGATATACATATGTATGAAATATGATGTGATATTTGTATTATTGAGATGCATGTGGTGTTGACATGTGTAATGATGTTATGAAATGATTGTATGATCCGAGGATCATGGTGAGTACATGCTAGGCATAGAAATGTGGTTCGTGCATGACGGTGAGTCATGGTGAGTACGTGCTAAGCACGGAAGTTGTTATGGATTGATATTGTGATAGATTAATGAAATGTGTAGTATTGGCACTAGTATGCTTGGGTAAAAATGATCGATCATTAGGATGTGTAGTGTGCACACGTGAGTCAAAATGCGCGCGTGGTCTTGATGATGGTAGTCATCAAGATGGAGTACGGGTTCGCCCGGAAATCTTCTTTTATATATATTAGTCGGTGATGAGTGGAATCCCATCGACGGGCGTGAGGATGAGTGGAATCCCCTCCGCGTGAAATGGGCGTGAGGATGAGTGGAATCCCCTCCGCGTGAACGGTGATGAGTGTAATCCCACTGTCAGGTAATGGTTGTGTTGTTGGATGTGAGTTCCAACGGTTATCCGCGTATTCGAGTCATAGCTAGGTGCCAATACAGATTGTAGTTTATGTTGCCAATATGTGGGTAATTGTGAGCCATTGTGATTTTGGGATGTGTTGCTAACATGGTTTAATATATGTGATTTCATATGTTGTGGATTTAAACATGTTGAGCGTGACATGATATTGAATATATGTTCATGCATCATCTATATTTATGGCTCGCGTGGATCGGAGGTAAGATCATGCACTTTATCTTGGTTGTAGCTCGTGCTTGGACCTTGAATTGTCGAAGGTTTGTTTTATGAGCTTACCCTCACTAAGCTTTTATGCTTACGCTCCTTTTTGTTCGACAATGCAGATCTTTGGCTTGTGGGTGGCAAGGGCAAGGAAAGGCCTCAAAGTGTTGCTTACGGTTAGCTCAAGTATGATAGTTAAATTTAAAGATTGTAATAGTAAAGCAATGGGATAGGTGTCGTGTTATGATGCTTTTGGAATGTTGTTGTTGTTGTTGTTTAGGAGCATGTTAGACTCCTCATATGTGTTTGTTAATTTGGCTTTTGGGATGTATGCCTTGCTTGAAATCATGTTAGTATTTTTCTATCTAGAATTGCCTAAGTGTTGGATATGTTAAAGCTTAATATCTATAATGACATGTATGGTTGTGTGGCAATGTGATGTTGTGCCTTGGTGTTTAGTCTTGTTATGATGATGCTCAAGCATGCTTGTATGTTGGTTGCCTTTAAAATTGTTGTTAGTGTGTTGTTAGAGGTTTTGGTGGGGTTTAGGGGCACCCTTGTGCCTTAAACCAGCAAAAACCAGTCTGCAGACAGGGGGCGTTTCGGAACGGGCCACCCTGTTTCGGAACGGTTCCTTTGCATTTGGCCTACCGTTTCAAAACGGATGGGGGTCGTTTCGGAACATTTTTGCTACTGGTATTTTGAGAAATTGACGAGATAAAGGCGTTCCGAAACGGGCCTTTGATGTTTCGAAACGGTCAAATATCGTTGACCACGAGAAGTTGAACGTTAGGGACGTTTCGATACGGGTCACCCCCATTTCGAAACGGTCACCCTATGGTTGACCCTGGCCTGTTGACTAAGTCAAGGCGTTTCGGAACACCCTAAGGGCGTTTCGAAACGGCCTGCTGTAAAGGACTAAAATGAGCTGTTTAATGTTTTGGTTGGTCAGAGTATGTTACATTGTTTGTATTTTTCGCTGCTGTGCTTCACATAGGTTTAATTATGCCTATAGACAAGATAAAATAAAAAGGAAATTTTTAGGGTCGTTAACCGAGGGGGTTACATTTGTTGGTATCAGAGCCTAAGGTTACCGAGACCTTGGGCAGGTAAGTGAGGTAAGTTTAAGTTTTGAATTGATAAGCACGGTGTTTGCTTGCTTTGTAAGTATGATTGCTTGTATGACAAGTATGTTGATTGTTTGTTTAAAAGCATGTTGCCCGTTACCCTTGTATGCTGTGATGTGTGATTGTTTGATTGAGAATGTATGTTGTTTGATCGTACGCATATGTTTGCTTGTTTAGAAAGTATGCCTTGTTATATGCTTGGTTGAGCATGCATGTGTGCTGATTTGTTTGAAACATGCTGAGTAGAGTCCCATTGCTTCTATTACATCGGAAAAGGGATTTTAAGTGAGGGAAATCATACTTGAGCCACTTGGACCTTTCCTTTGCTAACCCAACTTGTATGTTAAATTGTTGATTGATTTATTGCTTTTAGTAAGTTTGAGGCCAGTGTGTGGGCCGTGAATCGGTAAGTGGAAGTTGTGGGTTCTGAAAATGTGAATGATGTGGAGGAAGTTCTTTGTTATAGTTAGGGGAGTATGGTTGTACCGGAGTTGAGGTACAATTTGTTTGCTCAAGTCCGCGTGTATGTGAGTTGATTCTTGTTGGTGAGAGACGATGGGATCGATTCTGGTATTAGTTGGTAAAAAGAAGCAAAGACCTTTGAGTGGGAGTCAAAGTGGTATCGATGTTATAGTAGATAAGCCCTTGGTACAGTTTTGATTTTTTCTCTTCCGATTGGTTCTGAGTCCGTACTTCCGTATGTTGTTAACAAGCATGCAAGTTTGAATGTGCCCGATGAGGTGTTAGAGGTAGGTATGAGCACCTTAGTTCTTTGAGCGAGATCAGGGTAAGGGTCTCGTGTGAGTAAGCTGAAGTTCAGAAATGCTAGTTGGTGATCGTTAGGATTCAGCCTATGGTTTTCATACCAGACAGTCAGTCAGTATCCGTGAGTGGAAATCAATTTGTGTGATGGGGCCAGTGTACGTCTGAGTTGTCTTCTAGCAAGAGGGAGAGATGAAGTCGCTTCCGATATAGTGGAGCCGAGAAAGAAGTCTTGAGCTTTAACTTCAGATTGTTTGGTAATGGGATGTTTGAGTCGTCGGGACTGATGATATAGAACTGGTTCCAGCATAATAGTTTGTGTGTAATCAGAATTGAGTTTTGAGGTTTCGCAATGCTCTGAGAATGATTTAGAAGAGTTAGATTTTGTTGAAGGACCAGCCTGAAGACAAGAGGGCCGAAGACTAACAGTTGTGTACTTGTGAAGTTGCAATTTTTGCAGAATCGTCCGTTTGTGTGAGCGTGCAAAGGATTTTGATGTATCTCTGTTGAGATTTTAGACGTAGGGACGCATGTGACTAGACCTTTTTGGGAGATAGTAGTGGTCAGAAAGATGTACAGAAGATGTTTGTTGGTGGTTCAGAGTTACTAGTTTCTGGTAGATGTGAAGTGATTGTCTTCCTACAGTTCGGTGTGCCTTTTGACAAGGCTCGGCTTGAAGAGCAAATAGTTAGTGTATACGTTGAGACAAAGAAAGAGTTAACTTGAAGTTGCAAGATTTATGTGTGACTGTAGTGGTAGGTGAGGAGGTGAACTTCTTGTTGAATGTTGATCCAGATTTAGAGGTCAAAGATTGATTTAGTTTAGTTGACAGGCTTGCTTAGCAAGTGTGATGGATTTGATTTTTGAATGAAGATTAGACCGCAGAGTGTTAGGATAGTTTGTGTTTTCTTTTCCTAGAAGTATTTGGAAGAATTGTCGGTTTACCTCTTGTTAGAAGAGAAGAGTTTGTTATTGAGACCGTTTTCGAGGTTGCTTCTGTTTTGTTTGCTCTGTAACTTGTGAATTCCGGAAGAATTGAGAATGTTGAAGAATTAACTTCGAGACTTGTTAGACCTTAGATTCATTAGGCCCAGTGCATCATCTTAGAGTTCTACAGTGGAATTTGTGTCAAAGAAAGAGTGACAATACGAGAATGTATTTAGATTTCAGACAGTTGAAACAAGTGACAGTGAATGATTAGTATCCGTTTCCGTGTGTCAGTGATTTGTTGATCAGTTAGTGTGTGCTTCAGTCCAATTGAAGATTAATTGAGATTCGTTTGTTTCCAGTTGGGAGTGAGAGAAGTTAAAGTATTGAAGACAAATTTTGAGGCAATGTGTGACCATTTTGAGTTCCGAGTTATGTTGTTTTGCTTGACTAGTGTGTTAGTTACTTTTATAGAGATGTTGAACAGAATATCTTCCTAAGTTTCTTGATCAGTTTGTAGTAGTTCTCATAGATGATACATGGATATATTCAAGTACCGAAGAAGACCATGACGAGCTTTGGAGTTAGTATTGTAGATTCTATTAGAGAATCAGTTGTACGCCAAGTTGAGCAAACGCAAACTCCAAGTTAATGAAGATGTTCTCCTAGTACATGTAGTTAAGCTGAGTATGTTAGAGAAAATCCCAAGTAGGCAAAAGAGGACGTGAGTTGGAAGATATTGAAGACTGTGACAGTTGTGTGATCAGATGCAAGACAATGAGCCCTTGAGAAACTGAAAGGAACCTTGAAGAGAACTTCGACCTTGATCCAGTCTATATCAGAAAGAGAATTTGTGAACCATAATGATGCGTTACATGTAGGGTTAGGTTGTGTGCTTATGCAAGACAGAAGATTGTGGCTCATTCATTGAGATAATTGAAAGACCTTGAAAATAATTATCCGACACAAGACACGGAGTTAATTACAGTTGTATTTGCTTCGAAGACTTAGAGACAAAGCACGTATAGTAAAAAAAATGCACAATATATACTTATCATCAGAACTTGAATTGTTATACAATTTAGGAAGGGTTGGAACTTGAACAGCATGAGTTACTAGAACTGCTTGAAGATCGTAATCCCAAGATTGAGTACCATCCGAAGAGAGTCAACGTAGTAACCGATGTTCCGAGTTATATTGTTGTCAGATTAGTGGTTGAGTTGCGAGCTATGTTGCTGGATTCAGTTTACCGAATGATAGTATTTTTTTTGTGGTCGAGTCTCATGTCAAACTTACAATGAGTCAGATACTTGAAGAGAAACAGTTGCACGACATGTTCTTGGCACCTCACGCGCAAGACATAGCGGAAGGAAGACCTTCAGAATACAGTTCAGAGATGATAGAGTTTGTATTGTTAGAGATAGAATTGTTGTGCTGATTGGCATAGTGTTTTGAGACGTATTGTTTTGGCCGAAGCACACGGCAGTTCATTTGTATTGCATCTGAGTAGTATGAAGACGTATTGTGGGTTGAAGATGAGTACTTCGGGGTTGAGATGATGTGTGATGTGGTTCAGTATGAGGGTAAGTGTATGATTTGCAAGCGTGTCAAGACCGAGCGTCAGTTTTCTTCTAGTTTGTTACATCCGTGGAAGATTCTTAATGAAAGTGAGTAATAGATGTTTCGAAATTTCAACTAGATTTTTTAAGACGTATGCGTAGTGTTTGGTTACATGTTGAAGTCAGATGGTCAGTTAGAAAAGGTTATGGGTCAAGTATTCAAACAGTGCTGTATGAGATCGTGAATCGGGCTAGTTCTGTTATTTATTGTTGCGGTTACCACCAGAGTTAGAAAGAGGTTTATGATGTGTTTTGTGTATCTATGATTCGGAAATATGAAACTGGTCTGTCTCGTGTTTTGTTTGTTGAAGAGGTTGAGTCGAGGTTGAAATTGGCACGCATTGAAGAATTCGTTGAGATGTTAGAATCAAGTAGCTAATGTTGTGTGGTAAGTTTACCGAGTTAGTGAGTATGTTGTAGTGAGAAGGGAAGTGGGTAAGAGCAGACTTCGTGGTAATTCCTGTCCGATAAATTTCGGGGACAAAATTTCCTTAAGTGGGGGAGAGTTGTAACACCCGGGTTTAGGGGTCGGGTGAAAATAATATTTTAATATTATTTGGGCTCAGGTTTATAATTAAAATGATCTTTTAAAATTTAGGGTTTCAAAATGAATATTTGAAATGGGACCAAAATGATTAAATTGCAAGTTGAATAGCTTTTTAAAGAACAAGGGGATAGCTATTCATTAATGGCCTTTTGGTAATTTACCCATTTTTCAATTTAAATCCCCCCTTATACAAAATAAACACTATTCACTATCTTCCTCACCCATTTTCAACGTGAAAAGAGCTCCCCTCTTCAAGTTACTATTCCATCCAAAAAGCTCCTCCATTTCAACTCCTTTTTGAAAGAAGCGGGAATTTGTGTTGGGGAAGCTTCGGGAAGAAATCCGGAAATTTGAGGGAGGTTGCTTTCTTGGCTTGGAGCTTGGAAGCTTAGGTGAGTGGTTAAATACTTTTAAATGGTTTTCAAGTGTTGGTTCAAGCATGTGAACTAGGTTGGGATTGGTAGACCCACCTAGAGTTGGGATTAGGGTGGTGACCTAATCTCAAACTTTAGTTAGAGACCTTGGTTGATCTTTAAAGTGTTGAATTATGCCTCATGTTTAATCATGCTTATGGTGGTTATGCTTATGTTGTTATACATGTATGTGGAGGCATGGCTTAATGCATTGTTACATGCATGTCGATGATAAATGTGATAGAGATATACATATGTATGAAATATGATGTGATATTTGTATTATTGAGATGCATGTGGTGTTGACATGTGTAATGATGTTATGAAATGATTGTATGATCCGAGGATCATGGTGAGTACATGCTAGGCATGGAAATGTGGTTCGTGCATGACGGTGAGTCATGGTGAGTACGTGCTAAGCACGGAAGTTGTTATGGATTGATATTGTGATAGATTAATGAAATGTGTAGTATTGGCACTAGTATGCTTGGGTACAAATGATCGATCATTA
This sequence comes from Hibiscus trionum, assembly GCA_030270665.1. NCBI lineage: Eukaryota > Viridiplantae > Streptophyta > Magnoliopsida > Malvales > Malvaceae > Hibiscus > Hibiscus trionum. Next base: position 22,728,624 of record BSYR01000006.1, on the reverse strand, counting down.
GGATGTGTAGTGTGCATACGTGAGTCAAAATGCGCGCGTGGTCTTGATGATGGTAGTCATCAAGATGGAGTACGGGTTCGCCCGGAAATCTTCTTTTATATATTAGTCGGTGATGAGTGGAATCCCATCGACGGGCGTGAGGATGAGTGGAATCCCCTCCGCGTGAAATGGGCGTGAGGATGAGTGGAATCCCCTCCGCGTGAACGGTGATGAGTTTAATCCCACCGTCAGGTAATGGTTGTGTTGTTGGATGTGAGTTCCAACGGTTATCCGCTTATTCGAGTCATAGCTAGGTGCCAATACAAATTGTAGTTTATGTTGCCAATATGTGGTTAATTGTGAGCCATTGTGATTTTGGGATGTGTTGCTAACATGGTTTAATATATGTGATTTCATATGTTGTGGATTTAAACATGTTGAGCGTGACTTGATATTGAATATATGTTCATGCATCATCTATATTTATGGCTCGCGTGGATCGGAGGTAAGATCATGCACTTTATCTTGGTTGTAGCTCGTGCTTGGACCCTGCATTGTCGAAGGTTTGTTTTATGAGCTTACCCTCACTAAGCTTTTATGCTTACGCTCCTTTTTGTTCGACAATGCAGATCTTTGGCTTGTGGGTGGCAAGGGCAAGGAAAGGCCTCCAAGTGTTGCTTACGGTTAGCTCAAGTATGATAGTTAAATTTAAAGATTGTAATAGTAAAGCAATGGGATAGGTGTCGTGTTATGATGCTTTTGGAATGTTGTTGTTGTTGTTGTTTAGGAGCATGTTAGACTCCTCATATGTGTTTGTTAATTTGGCTTTTGGGATGTATGCCTTGCTTGAAATCATGTTAGTATTTTGCTATCTAGAATTGCCTAAGTGTTGGATATGTTAAAGCTTAATATCTATAATGACATGTATGGTTGTGTGGCAATGTGATGTTGTGCCTTGGTGTTTAGTCTTGTTATGATGATGCTCAAGCATGCTTGTATGTTGGTTGCCTTTAAAATTGTTGTTAGTGTGTTGTTAGAGGTTTTGGTGGGGTTTAGGGGCACCCTTGTGCCTTAAACCAGCAAAAACCAGTCTGCAGACAGGGGGCGTTTCGGAACGGGCCACCCTGTTTCGGAACGGTTCCTTTGCATTTGGCCTGCCGTTTCGAAACGGATAGGGGTCGTTTCGGAACATTTTTGCTACTGGAATTTTTAGAAATTGACGAGATAAAGGCGTTCCGAAACGGGCCTTTGATGTTTCGAAACGGTCAAATATCGTTGACCACGAGAAGTTGACCGTTAGGGTCGTTTCGATACGGGTCACCCCCGTTTCGAAACGGTCACCCTATGGTTGACCCTGGCCTGTTGACTAAGTCAAGGCGTTTCGGAACACCCTAAGGGCGTTTCGAAACGGCCTGCTGTAAAGGACTAAAATGAGCTGTTTAATGTTTTGGTTGGTCGGAGTATGTTACATTGTTTGTATTTTCCGCTGATGTGCTTCACATAGGTTTAATTATGCCTATAGACAAGATAAAATAAAAAGGAAATTTTTAGGGTCGTTAACCGAGGGGAAACCTTAACGGGTTTCGCTTCGATTTTCCCCGTGTGGCCAACTCGGATCGGTCATCCGACCAGACCGGGACGAGGGGGTTACACACATGGAAGCTACCACAACCATTGTAATCACCTTAACCAAGCTCACACACGGGAGCAACCATCCACCGTTGTGACGCTTAACAAAGTCCACCCATGAGAGCCAACCTCCATCATGGTGACTTTAACAAGGTTCACCCACGAGAGCCATCCTCCATCGTGGTGGCACTAAACCAAGCCCACTCACGAGAGCCAACCTCCATCGTAGTGGCACTAAACCAAGCCCACTCATGAGAGCCAACCTCCATCGTGGTGACACCAATGTCCTCAATCGCTAGGATTCTTGGATGGAGTTTACGGTACAATCACAACCCCCTCGACATCCAAGGCGACTCAATTCACGGTGCACCCAATCCTATAGCCGGCTAACTATATCCGATTAGAGTAACCAAGAACCACTTACATCACTTGCCAATATAACCATTTTACCACATTAATCCATTGTTTTACAAGCATAACCAAAATGCCAAAACCACCAATTACCATCATCAATCCACTGTTTTTGAAGCATTACACAAAGCCATTAAACAACATGCAACACTATGCAACAATTCCACAATTCCAATGTACAAAACCAAGGATCTCTTACCTTGAGCATCCTTCACACATGGCTTTCAAAACCAGCATTAAACCATGCTAAAATATGCTTTCAAAACAGAATTTAAAACATGCAAATCACATGCATTGCATCCAACAATCACAAGTGCTTTAAAAACCAATTCATAACACAACCAAGAGAGAAATTCCATTTACTTACTCTTGAGCTTAGCTAAGTTGTTTAGACTTAAACTAAGCTCCCAAAACCTTCAAACCTTGGTTTTAAAGCTGAAAACCCAACTTCACTCACCGATACACAAAACAAGGCTAGCCAACAAGCCTTCTAAGCATCTGAAACCTTCAACGCCTCCTCTATTGCTCACGGATCATTCTCCCTTGTTTCAAGCACATAACAACAGAGGATTAATGCATCATTATGCATTAAAAACACCAGCAACACACCTAAACTCGCTGCTCTTTGCAAATCCAACATTTCGGCTACCAAACACAACCGAAATCACATCCAAACACTTCCAAAACCTAACCCAGCCAAGATCCATCACTTCTAACCATTTTTAAACATCAATTAACATCCAAAATGATCCCAAACACGTCCTTATACCTCCAGCATTAACAAAACATCAAGATCACCCTAAAAACCACCATTTTCACAAGTAAAAACTTAGGAAAATCAACCTATCCGGGATTGCATTGATTAAACCTCAATCACAAATCATTTATACATCCAATAAACATCAAAAAGACATCTCAAATCACAGCCCAATCATTTAGTACGAATTTAATTAAAATTAAATCCAAATCTTGCATTTTAAGCCAAAATCAAGAACTCAACATTAAAAACTTTAATAAAACTCAAATCAAGGATTGAGAACTTGGGAATTTCAGTAAAGAACTGAGTATTTAGAGGAGAAGGACGTTCATACCTCTAAATGTGAGTTTCTCCTTGTTTAAAGCCAAGATTCTTGAAAATTCAATAAGCAAATGATGAGAATTTGGTGTAGGAATGATTAGAGATCAAATAGAGATTAAAATCTCATATTTAGATGTAAAAATCAGAGGAAAAGTGGCTGGGGAAATGTGTTTGGGCTGAGAGAAAAGAAATGGAAAATTTTGAGAAAAGTTAGTTATGACATCAAAATATCTATTTCCCCTTTTTCCTTTAAATTAAAAATCATTAATTAAATCTTTAATATTAAGAAAAATCTGGAGAAAACTCTTCTTGGGTAAATTAGCTCCTTAAAGATTCAAAGTTTCAATCCTTTTAAAACAGTCACCAACTTTTCAAAAATTACATTTTAGTCACTAACTCGAAATGTCTTATTTCCAAACCTCATTTCGCAAAATTGATTTCACCACTCTCTTATATATAATAAAAGAGGATTTTTAGATATTTTTCCATATTTTAAATGCATCCCGAACTAGGCTTTCCCTAAAAACCATATTTTATATTCGAACCGAAAATCCGACCGGTCCAGCTCAAGCCCAAAACTTCTAAGCCCAAAATTGGGGTGTTACAAATCGGGTTCCGGTTGTAGAACCTGACAAGGTATATATTGTTGATGAATAAAAAACTATATGATTTTAAAGGGGATGAGGAACCACTAAGGGAACCCGGCCCCGAAGGTGACGAAAAGGGTTTTTTTTCTTCAGAAGAACCAAATGACCTTGGCGAGCCCGAGATTGCCGAGGATGAACTTGGCCCCGATGTTGCGGAGGATATTCCAGAGGACGAACCTGTGGACGTTGTTGCCCCGGGCAATTTTACTGGAACTGGAACTCACACACCCTTAGCGTATTACGATCCACCATCCCACTTCACAACAAAGTATATAGAAGGATTCAACGATACAGAATTTCCAGAATACCCACAGTTGGAACAGTCAGAGGACGAACCTGTGGACGTTGTTGCTTCGGGTAGTTTTACTGGAACTGGAACTCACACACTCTTAGCGTATTACGATACACCATCCCACTTCACAACAGTGGATATGGAAGGATTCAACGATACAGAATTTCCAAAATACCCACAGTTGGAACAGTTGAACGAACGTAATAATGGCGAACTGCATGTTGGGATGGTCTTCATGACTAAAAAATTTGCGGAGGCTGCCATCAAGCATTACAACATACGCAACTCAGTTACGTCCACCGTGCATAAAATTGAAGCGAACAAATATATTGCTGAATGCGCCCACAAGAATTCTTGATGTAAATGGAGGGTCTATGTATCACTTTTGAAGAGGATAAACAAAATCTGGCAGATAACAAGATATGAAGGACCCCATACATGCATCGTGGGAAGCCTGAATCAAGACCATCCTAACTTGGATGTGCATGTGCTATATGAGCATATCCGTCCACTCGTGAAATTAAATCCTTGCATTTCTGTGTCGGTATGTATAAGATCGATCCTTGCATGTGACAAGCACACTGTTAGTTACGATAAGGCGTGGTATGCAAGATATCTTGACATCCAACAACTGTATGGGCAGTGGGAGGAATCGTACAACGAGTTGCGAACGTGGCTCAACTGTATGCAGAAATACTACCAGGAACTATTGTTGAACTTGAGAGAGTGCCAAGATACGATAGGGATCGTGTCGTACCCTGGGAGTGTGAATTTTCCACCTTTTTTGGACATTTCTGCAAAGTGTTAAAGCATTCCGCCAATGCAAGTCGATACTGCAGATCGACGGTACATTCTTGTACGGCAGATACACTCAGATCTTATTAGTTGCAGTTGCACAAGACGACAACAGAAAATGCATTCCGGTAGCGTTCGCGATTGTTGAAAAGGAAGATTTCCCTTCGTGGACGTTTTTCCTTACCAACCTGCGAACTCATGTCTTTCGCCGGGTACTACGGGCAAGACCTGACGGAATATATATTATTTCAGACAGAGGCGCATGGATTTGGGGATCAATCCAACGTTTGGGACCGTCTTGGGAACCTCTATATATTCATCATCGGTACTGTCTGCGGCACATTGTTGCAAATTACTATAAGAGGTTTAAGAACAATGATGAACGTATAATGATTCTTCACATGAGTACGCCTTTCACTCTCAAAATTGTAAATTACATTGCCAATTATTATTATTTCTCGTTAATTATTCTGTCTTCTATTGAATAGGCAACGCACACCGAGTAGACCAGGTTCAGGAGTTGCTACAAGAGTTTAGAGATAGAAATCAATTTGGATATGACTATCTTCTTGATATTCCGAGGAAGAAATGGTTACGATGTTATGAGGGGTCGTCGATATGGTCACATGACGACGAACTTGGCTGAGGCGATCAATTCATCTCTGAAGGGAACGCGTCATTTACCTATCACATCAGTTATGAAGGAAACATATTATCGACTAGCTACCCTTTTTGCAACCCTCGAGAAACAAGCTATGAACTGGGTGGCGGGTGGCCACAAGTTCCATCCAGATCTCCAACAAAAATTTCAGATATACCGTGCGCAAGTATATGCGATGGGTGTCACATTCTTCTCAAGTCATCAACATAAGTTTATGGTTACTGAATTTTCACGACCATTGAAGGAATTATGCACCACAACTACGTTGTTAATCTATAAGAGCGAACATGTGATTGCGGAGTCTTTCAGACATTCAAGTACCTGTGTGCTCACGCCTTCGCTGGATGTGCATCTATTCATCTCGACGCAATGACACTCGTTGATCCCGTATACAAACTTGAAAACATTTTCAAGGTATGCCGATCCGAGTTTCCTCCGATCGGAAATGAACGTCATCTTGATGTGGTTCAAAATGAACCTAATATTCGGCCAAATGAATCCCTGCAACGCAAGAAAAAAGGATGCATTTTTAACACAATTTTTAAACTCTTTATGATGCTTTTTTTACGCGTCAATTTTTGCACCATTATAAACATGTGTTTCCGTACTAAGACGTCAAAGTTAAATAACAAAAAAACGTGAAATTCCCATGCAAATAAACCCTAAACAACCCTACCAACCCATGTTCCCATTTTCATCAATAAAAAAAACATGGCAAGGTAGCGTTTTTAACGCGGTTTAAACACCGTTTCTGATGCTTTATACACACCGATTTTTACACTGTTTTGAAGAGAAACATCACTACTATGAGATAAAACATTAAAATCATAAAAGATTATCCCCCAAGACCATGAAAATTAACCCTAAACAACCCTACCAACCCATGTTCCCATTTTCTTCAATCAAGGAAACATGGCAAGGTAGCGTTTTTAACGCGATTTAAATAACGTTTTTGATACTTTATATACGCCGATTTTTACACCATTTTGAAGAAAAACATCACTACTATGAGGTAAAACATTAAAATCATAAAAAAATTATCCCCCAAGACCATGCAAATTAACCCTAAACAATCCTACCAACCCATGTTATCATTTTCTTCAATCAAGGAAACATGGCACGGTAGCGTTTTTAACGCAATTTAAACAACGTTTCTGATACTTTATATACGTTGATTTCTACACCATTTTGAAGAGAAACATCACTACTATGAGGTAAAACATTAAAATCATGAAAAATTATCTCCAAGACCATTTAAATTTACCCTAAACAACCCTATCCAGAATTGTATAAACAGCAGAATTACGCACGAGTCGCGTTCTGCAAAACGCGACTTCTTCATATCATTCGAAAAATTCGTGACGGGTCATTTAAAATTATCGAGGAAGTCGCGCAGTGTGAAACGCGATTTTGGTTCTCGCACCTTGCAGGACGCGATTTTGCCTGACATGGACCAAATGGAGGAATTACCCTAAAAGGAATGCATTATTATTTCGCAGTTTATGTACATATTTATTTACAGTTTATATTAAAGGTTTGTGACGAATTTTTTTAGTAATATCGAATTTATAATTCGTGTAAAAATAGACTTAAATTAACTCCTTAAAGTATCAAGCACCTTATCATTGTATCTAACACTTACTAATTTACCATATCAACGTATACATATTCATTATTTTTAGAACAATAGATAAGTATCATCGGCCTAATTAGATAAGTGTTGGGACGGGGTCTGAAAACATAATAAATGAAGGCATGTGGAGCAAGAATGGTACCTTAGAAAAAGGAATGAAAAATTGGGCATTGTTCATAAATGAAGTGGTCCAAAAATTCTAACTTACAAATTAAAGCCCTATACGGCTATACCTACTAAATTGTGAGGTTTGGCCTCATTCTACCCTAATTTCAGCTTTTATTGGGAGTACCAAAATTCGACAGATCTTTTAGACATTAGCTCCCAACATGAATTAACTAAACGAACAGTACATCTTTCCCTATTGTTTGCCTCGCCTTAGTTAACATGCAACATAAAACTGGACCACTTGTCTATTCATAAATAAATACCAATACATAAATTAAAGCTGAAAGGGTTTGTACAGTGATAAGTAACTTAGTATCGTTTAAATAAGTCTCAATTTTGAGGTCTTGTTTATGCAGAAAATTTCAGCTGAAAGACTTATCCACCTAAATTAAGTATACAATATAAATCGACCTGAATTAGTTAGAACAAAGACGAAGGATGTAAGCAAGACAATGGAGCTCTGTTTTGGTCACATGCTCTGTTTCTTAAGTATGTTAGATTCAGGGACATAACTATGGTTCGAAGTTGTGGATAGACCTGGCAAACTTGACTCGACACTCGAATCGATTGACTCGAAATTTGATTTAAAAATTGAAATAAACTGAACCGAAGCTGAACCGAAATGGACCCGAATCGAAGACAACCCGAAATAAATACATAATATTAATAGAAATAAAGAAAGATGAGATATGAACAGCCGCACAACTCACCAAAATGTCAAATTTATTGGCTTTGTAAAGTCATATATATGGTGTAAAAAATTGATCGGCCTAAAAACTTGATTAAAATCGACCGATCTCCCGTTGACCCGAACCGAATTCAACCGAACCGAAAATAAGCGAACCAAAAATTAACCGACTCGAAATGATCCGAATCACAACCGAATTGAACCAAAACCGAAATCGAATATGAACCGAATGATCAAACTTGAAATAACCGAAACGAAAACGATTTGAACTGAACCCAAACTAAATGACCCGTTTGTCACCTCTAATCGTGGATAAAATATAAATGTTGAAAAGTTAGAATAGCAAATGCATAATTAATTTACGAAGGCAAAAACCCGTTACTGGTAAGATTCTGATGATATCAGAACAAAAATCAGAAGTGATCATAAATTTTTAATTTTTGAGATTTCTCTTGCATTTGAGTCAAGTTTACTTATCTATTTGTATTTGATTGATGAATGTTTAAGTTATATTGTTAACTGTTTTCAAAATGGTTAAAAACTACAAGTTGCAGAGCTAAGACCATGGGAGCAATGTAAGAAAATAAAAGACATTAATTCAAATCATTTTTTCTTCAAATATCAAAGTGAAGTCCCATTCACAAGAAATATGAAACACGTTCTGGTTTTTCCCACCTTATCACAATAATTTACTGCATTTCATTGTCCTTCGTTCCTAATATTTTGTCTTTTTTTCAAACTGGATTTAGTAATAATGGTCCTATGAATCCATTATTCATCAATCATTGAGCAATCACACAACCTTTGAATTTTCCTTCAATTTTTTTAATTTTCATTTCCTTCTAGCTTTCATAGTTTCATTAAATAATAGATCGATTGAAACTCAGAAATTTTAGCTTTATTGTTTTAGTTTATGCTTGAATGTATTTAAGTGTAATTGTCTTTTATTTATAGATTTGATAAAATTATGAGTGAATGGTAAAAAAATAATTATATATGTAACATAAAAAAACCCCAATTTATTTTCCTTGTCATTTAGTTTAATTCTAGAAGATCTTTGGAATAAAAAAATAATTATATATGTAACATAAAAAATAATTAAATAAGAATAAAAATATATATTTTTGAATAATCTAAAGGTGATTACAATGTAGTATCTGTTCACGCATATTCTTAACCTTTTGACAATGTACATATACTTACAAAGTAATTTGAACTTGTGTCTCCTAAAATGAACATTATCTATTTTTTCTCTGGAATACTTGTTGGGTTTAAAATAAAAATATATTTGAATGTTAAAAATGACCGAGCAAGCAAATCACGTGTATGAAATATAAACTTCTTACTGTTACTAAACCGCCCAACAATTGCAAATTAAGGAATTGTTTATATTATCGAGTCAAGGGGCAGATTATGGTCAAATACCACCAAACTTGGCACATCGAAGCGAAGTCTATTAAATGTTAGGCATACTTGGATACTTCACTAATTATCTTGCCAAACCAAAAATAATATTGAGGGAATAAACTAGGGGTGCAAAATAAGTCGTAACCGTTAATCGGTATAACTATTTATTTTATAGGTTAATTAATTTAACCGTTAAGGTTAAATAATTTCGGTTAATCGAACCGTTAAAAAAGACGGTTAATGGTTAAGCTATAGGTTAACTTATAAGTACTTTAATTTAGCTAAGTATAAAGTTTGTGTTTAAATTTTCTCTATTTAAGTTAATTTTTTATAAAAATAATAATAAAATATTTATCGGAGAGATATATTTAATATTTTAAAAATGAAATAATGAACATTTGAAAAGAAAATCGTAATTTGTTACAGGTTAACCTGTAACCGATCCGTTTCTTAACAATTACCCACTATAATGGTTAACCATTTAAAAAATTAACGATTAACCGTTTCTTAACGGTTAGTAACGGTTAAATTACGAATAATAACCGCTATAACGGTTAACCAACCGTTTAAACTAAACGGTACGGTTAATCTATTATAAACACCCTTAAAATAAACTATGGGATGATGGAAGAGAGTACATAAAATGTCACACGCGCGCGTACATATACATTGTAGGATGATTAGAGAAGAACTTGGGCTCAAAATTTATTAACACCGTATTTTTTTTAGTTCAAAAGAATAAAGGGAATTAAGAAAAAGTAAAAAAAATGAAACAATATTTTGTGAAATTTTAATAAGAATTTAACGATTTAACTTTTTAACTAAATTGGTGCGAGATATTTGAAAAAAACAATATTTGGGATTAGGAGATGTATTTATACTTCGTGCACAAAATGGTGAAAATAAAAGGTTTTATAAGTATTTTAATTTTAAAATTTGGGTTGAAATTTAAGGTTTAAAGGTTAGGTTTTAGGTCTAAGAGTTTAGAATTTATGGGTTGTGGCTAGAATTTAGAGTTTAGTGTTTATGAGTTAAGGTTTAAAATTTGAGAAATACTTTGATATCCAAGCTTGTGTAAATTCTAGTTTACACAAGCCTTTTAATTTTAGGGTTTAGGGGTTTAGCGTGGGTAGAATTTAAGATTTATTGTTAGAATTTAGAGTTTAATGTTTAGGGGTTTAAGGTTTAGGTTTTAGTGTGCTAAGGTTTGTAATTTAGGTTTTAAATTATATAGAAGGGTTGTGTAATTTTTTACACAGGTTGTGTATCAAAATATAACCCTTAAAGTTTAAGGTAATATAGTTAGAGATTTAGGGTTAACCTATAAACCCTATTTCTAATCCTCAAACTCTAAATTCTAACCACAACTCATCAATTTTAAACCACTAAAGTTAAACCCCTAAGATTTTAATCTAAATTCTAACCCTAAACCTAAAATTAAGTCATATAAAACATATTGTATATACCGCCTGTGCATTAAAACAATTACTCATGAAAGATTTTAATCACTGAATCAGTACATCTAACAAACGAAGCGATGGATAAAATAAGAATGTGATAAAAAAGTGCTTTTACTTTTTAAAATTCAAATATTTTTTTATGAACAGTCGAAAAAAAAGTGAAATATATAAAAACATTGTGGAAAAGAAGGGGGGAAAAGAACTCTCAAACTTTACGTGAGTAAATGTTAAAAACCTGAATCCTGAAGCAGCGGGTACAAAACCCACCAAAAGAAAGGTGAAATTATATTCTAAAATTGGAGAAACAGTATGAAAAAAGAATAAAACGTCAGAATCATTTTCAGAAACTGTCTATCAGATCGACATGCTCGTAAACCTTTCCATGCTAAAATTTATGATTTAATATTTGTACATCAACTTAAGGATGTTAAAAAATTCACGTCAATATAAGGCCAATATGTGGTCGGTAAAACGTGAATTATGAATATGCTCTTGTTAGATGCGGGTTAAATATGAGGCGACACTCATTATTTATTACAGTGCTGAAATATATCATTAAAATAAGATAGAACTCATATAGTGTAGACTACATGTTAGTCTTACGTGGATGGAAAGAAAATTATTTTTTCTGAATGATCTGTATTAGGATTGAAATTCAAAACCTTAAAAGAAAATATCGAGACAAATTAGCATTTCACATTGGTGGGATGAAAATAAAAGAAGATAAAATTAATCCTATGAATCAAAATCTGGAGCAGAGACGGAACTACAATTATCCCTTCTCACTTTCAAAGAATTTTTTTTTACTTTTGTCTTTTTATTTAATTCCATTAAAATTTTGTTTACTTATGAATTTGCCACACTTTCAAATATTTATATAGTTTACCTTTTAACTTCAAATTCTAGCTTCGTTACTAGTATGTAGCATTGAAAACGAAAAAAACACTCATCAGTCCTCACCTTCTCCATGCTTTAATTTTGCACAACGTTTCACGTCACTAGATAGTAGATACAGGTACAATCAATATTCAATAATTGTTGTGTATGGGTGTTACAATTTTCAGTTGAGAAAATAATCGAATCAGAACAAACACTGCAAATGGTAGCCGAAAGCAAGAGGATTCATGTCATCAACCGACAACCGCCACCGAACAGAACGTAGGGTTTTGTCACTGTCCTTTTAAACAATAATATCTACTTACTTATTTATAATATTTATTCTTTAACAATGTTATATATGAGTAAAAAAATACTTTATAATACTAAAATTAAAAATAAATTACGATTAATTTATAATATTTCTATAAAAATAATAAAAGGATTTATAATATCATAATTTTGATGATGTCATGTGTGTAATGCGGTTGCGTGTGAATTCAAAGTCGCATGGCATTCGGCAGAAGCCACAAATGGGGTCCAACACGGAAGGCCACCATTTGCCTTGCCCCCAAAACCAAAGACCGAAGAAACAATGTAAACCCTCACGGTTCTGGTCCCCCAGGCCCCAATACCCTATTAATGGCTGAGAGTTGGACTCAGGAAACCAACCCTGTTTCTACGTGCCACTCAAATCCAATTATGATTACGGTTTCGGAACCCTAATCACACCACTCTGTTTACCCCCAAACAGATAGTACATCTTGATGAAGACTGTTTTACAAGGGAAAAAATACCCCCCACCAATCCTACTGTACAAAGAAAGGAACAACATTCATAAAACAAACACCTTAAAGTTAGAGCAAACTCCCACCCAAACATAAAACTAAAACAACACAAAAGTAGCAAACTAGCATAATTCAGGGAATTTAGAGCACAAGCCAATCTCTATCCGAAACATAAAAAAGGGGATTCAAATGCTAAGAAGAACAGGTGTTGGGTTCTTTGCCGTGGCATTGTTAGGAGACTCTAAAGTTGAGGCCGGTGAATGTGATGACTCTGTTATTGTGAAGTCTCCTTGCTTTGAGTTCTGTGGTTTCGGGACTTCAGTTAGAATCTGAACCACTTCCCTCATTGTTGGCCTCTCGACGGCCTGTTCCTCGACGCAGAGCATCGCGACGTAGAATACGTGCATCACCTCGTGGAGGGGGACCGATGGGAGTCTCGGGTCAAGGATCTTGAGCACTCCTTCCTTGTTTGAATCTGTTGTTTTTCGAACCCATTGAACAATGTCCACGCCATCTCCGAATTCACCTACTGGTTTTCTGCCACTAACAAGTTCTAAAAGGACTACACCAAAGCTATACACATCACTCTTCTCATCCACCTTCAGCGTGTAGGCATACTCTGCAAAAAAGCAGGACAATGAAATTCTCAGTCAAATTTTAGAAACAAGTCAAAATATGAACTTTAATGGATCAAACCTAACTAGAGTAGACGTACTTTCAAAGCTGCTTATACTGATTGAAATGAAGAAAACTTTAACTAACAATATTCAGCAAGACAGATCAAAGTACACAGGAAACTTGTAGGTAGCTAAATAAATGCATGATATTAACCAGATCATAATAAGAGTCAAAGAAGTTCTCTCAAGAAACATCAAATTCTTGCAGGAATCATAAGTGGGGAGGTTGATTTGTACCTGGAGCAATGTATCCGTATGAACCAGCTATAGCAGACATGCATTCAGATGTGCCCGAATCTTGCAGGAATTTGGCAAGACCAAAATCAGCAACATGTGCTTCAAAATCCGAGTCAAGCAGGATGTTGTTAGATTTCACATCTCGATGGAGTATCAAAGGGGAGCAATCATGATGAAGGTAGCAAAGTCCCTTAGCAGCCTCAACTGCAATCTTGTATCTCGTATCCCAATGCAAATGACCCCCTTTCTTCCCATGAAGAACTTCTCCTAAACTTCCATTGGGCATATACTCGTAGACCAAAAGATTTGTTTCGTGATTTGAGCAAAAACCCAACAATCTCACGATGTGTCTGTGCCTTATCTTGCCCAGCGTCTGTATTTCAGCATTGAATCCATGATCATGAGAAGACCCTCGGCTCATTGCCGGTAGCCTTTTAACAGCAACCTGATGACCATTAGGCATAACTCCCTTGTAAACAATCCCAGCACCTCCTTTGCCAATAATGTTTTCTTCTTTCAGACAGTCCAAAACATCATCACATGTAAAATCCAAGCGCTGGAAAGCAGTTAACTTCCATGCCCGAGAGTCACTCGCCTTTTTCAAGGATCTTGCTTTGATTATAGCGGCGATTGCAAACAATATTGAGCAGACAAGTAACCCGATGACAAGAAAAAGCTTCAAAGAAGCAGAGAGACCACCTTTAACATGAACTTGATGAGTTCCTTTAGCAACCCCATCTTTACAAGGCCCCAAATAAGGGCCACATAGTTCAGGGTTCCCCAAAAATGAAGTGTAGTTGAAGTAGCTAAACTGACCAGTGCTCGGAACCAGACCAGAAAGATTGTTGTATGAGAAATCAACTGAAGTTAAACTTTGCATGGTGGATATTGATGGAGGAATGCTACCGATAAGATGATTTCTTGACAGATTCAGGTAGTTTAATATCCTCATACCTGTAATTTCAGTTGGAATCTCACCGGAAAGCTCGTTTCCGCTAAGATCAACAAACGTTAACAGCTTGCATTTACTAATTTCCGGAGCAACAGGGCCTGAAAACTTATTGTGACTAAAATCCATCTTTGAAAGCTGTTGTAAGTTTCCAATCTCAGCTGGGATTCCACCCGAAAATTTGTTTCCATCAAGAAGAAGCTTCTGAACGCCTGAAAAGTAACCAACACTAGCAGGTAATGGCCCCGAAAGATGATTGTTTGATAAACTAATTTGCCCAAGGGTCACCGAAATGGAAGAATTAGTAACTGGAAACTCCCCGGTTAAATAGTTATCTTGCAGCTCAACTTGAGTAAGCTTAGGTAACCCGAAAAGGCCTTTTGGGATTGATCCGTTGAGGAAATTTTGACCCATTCGAATCCGACTCAGCGACTCGCATTTTCCTAACGATTCTGGGATTGAACCGAACAAGAAATTTTGCAAAGTGATTAACGTATGCAAAGTGTTGCCGGAACACATGTCTGGCGGCAAAGTCCCCGTTAGCTTATTCGAGGAAAGGTCCAGAAGCTGAAGCTTTCGATTACTTCCCAACTTCTGAGGGATACTTCCGGTGAAGTTATTTTCCCATAACTGTAAAACCTCCAACTCGGGCAACTCACCAATGAACTCGGGAATCTGTCCGTGAAGCTTGTTTCTGAAAAGATTAAGCAGAGTCAAGTTCTTGAGGTCTGCGAAACTCTCTGGAATCTCTCCAGCCAGCATATTGTTCGATAGATCCATGGATCTCAAGCTTTTCAAGGTTCCCAGCTCGGCAGTTAAGGGACCAGAGAGTGCATTGACTTGGAGAAACAACGTATCGAGCTTCTGCAACTTGCCAATTTCCGGTGGTATTTCGCCGGATAACATGCAGTTAGCAGCATCCAAACGAACAAGTTCAGACAAGTTTCCGATCTCCGGCGGTAAACCACCTTCAAATGTGTTGTAGTAACCAATGTACAACTGTTGCAACTTCTTTAAGTTACCGATTTCCGGTGGGATTCTACCGCCGAGCTCGTTACCAGAAACGGCTAAATATTCGAGATGCTCCCAACGGCCGTAACTCGACGGGATTTGGCCACTGAAAAAGTTTCCCCCCAAATGCAAGTGACGCAAATTAGGTAGCTCCGTGACGGAAATCGGCAAGTCTCCCGTCATGTTGTTGTTGTACAAATCGAGGACTTCGAGGCTTTTGAGTTGGGAAAGTTGGGCCGGGAAAGAACCATTGAAAACATTGTTGGAAAGGTTGAGGTAACGGAGAGCAGATAGAGCCGCCAGATCCGTTGGAATCGGACCGGAAAGTTGGTTGGCCGCGGCGGAAAAGTTTTGAAGGAAACGGAGGTGGGAAAACGACGGAGAAAGAGTTCCGGACAGGTTTAAGTAACTTAGGTCGATAGCTAACACATGACGACTGACGGAGTCGCACGTGACGCCGGTAAATGAGCAAAGCGGAGTAGTTTCATTCCAGTTTGAGAGATAAGATTGAGGGTCGTCGGTGATGGAGGATTTAACAGTCAGAAGAGCCTGAGACTCCGAGACGGCTCGTGCGGTGGAGGAACGGGAAATGTGGCACAGAAGATGGAGGAGGAGGAGGAGCCACCTCATTGTTTCTTCTTTTGTTTTCGCTACCCGGAACGATTTGAGAGGAAATGGAGGAAAGGTAAAGAAGATGAGAAGTGTGATTTTATTTGTTTGGTTAGGTAAATAGATTTTTTTTTTTAGGGAAATTGAATTTTTCATAATTTCATAAAGGTTTTCCTCAAATAGAAATAATTTATCATTCTTTAGTCTCCTTATTTATATCTCACGTTAAAAAAATAGAATTATAATTTAGTGTTAAAGTTTAACGTTAAGATTAGGGTTTAAGAAATTAAAAATATGATGTATTTTTTAAGATTCAGGGCTTATGATTTAAAATTTAAGACTAGAACTTATTTTTTTGGGTAAACTACATAAATGGTCCCCCGACTATGCTCTAATTATCTTTTGTGTCCCCCGACTATCAAAAGTTACAAATTGGTCCCTTAACTTTAAAAAAGTAACAAATTGATCCAACGCCGTTAAAATGTTAACGGCTGGTGACGTGGCAGTTAATATAAAGTGATATAATTACATAATTAGCCCTCAAATTCTACATTTATTTTCATTTAACCCTAATTCTAAAAAATTAACCCACATAATTTTAATAGTCTATCAATCTAATCCATCTTCTTTCCCTCACACTTTCTCACCAACCAAACACAAAAGAAAGAAAGAAACTCACCGGAAATAAAGTTTCCAAAACTCAAAATCTGTTTTGGGGGCCTCAGCTGTAACGCTCGTGTTTTGGGCCTAAGAGTTAACCGGGTTTATGGTTCGAGTCAATAAAATTTAAATTAAAACAATTCAACCTAAATTGTGATGTAATTGAGCTTTATTAAAGAGGGAGGGATCTATGTTGCAATTTTACCCAAAACTTTTAAAAAGCAAGGTAACTTTAAAATAAAAGTCATCTTCTCTTTCCCCCATCCCCTTTCCAACGTCAATTTTGCCCCAAACCCTTCTTCAAAACCCTCCCAAGCCTAGTTACTATTTCATTGTGTCTCTCCCTTAATCCAATGTGTTTTTCAAAGGTAATCATGTTTTCTAACTCTCCTCTTTATCCTCTATCTACCTATGGTCTTGGATTTTAAAGATATGAAGTTTTGAAATTTAGGGTTTGTTTTAAAGTTTGAGTTTTTAAGGGGGTTTTTCATCTTGTTTTGATAAATTGAGTTGAAGCTTTGTTTATTCATGTTACAATACACATTATATGTTAATTTGGTTGAATTTTAATGAAAATTCGTAGTGGGTTCTTAAACCCATTTTTGGGATGTCAAAAACTCCATTTTTGGTGGGTTTTAAGTTAAAAACAAAGGGCTGATGGTTTAGGTATGTTAGGAGGGTGATTTGGGACCTTTTGAGAGTCATTTGGAGGTTTGGAAATGGATATTTTATCAAGGTTTTAGGGGAGCACGAAAATTGGTATTTTGGATGATTATGTGATTTGGGGATTTGTGGAAATTAGCTTGTGTTTGTAAAGTGAGTTGATGGTTGAGTTTTAGCATTGAATTGTGAAGTAATAAATGTGTTTTTCTTGGCTAGAAGCAAGAGGAAGCGTTGGAGAGGCATCGGGACCGAATCCGAGTTCGTAGGAGATTTGCTTCGGTTGCTAAGGAAGGGCGGTGAGTGGTTAATGTTTTTAAATCAATTTTTAAGTGGTTGGTTCAAGCATGTGAACTAGGTTGGGCTTGGTAGACCCACCTAGAGTTGGGATTAGGGTGGTAGCCTAATCCTAAGCTTTAGTTAGAGACCTTGGATGTACTCTTTAATCGTTGTTATGCCTCATGATGAGTATGTATAATGTGGTACACATGTATGTGAAAGTATGGCTTAATGTATTGATTTTATGTGCATGTTGATGACAAATAAAATGTGGATATATGATGAGATAATTGTTCGGTTGACATACATGTGGTGTTGGTTTGTGAAATGAGGTTATGTTGTGGATTGCATGATTTTGGAGAATCATGGTGAGTACGTGCTAGGCACGAAATTTATATTGAAATTGATATTGTAAAAAGCTGTGTAGTTTGATTTATATTGACACTAGTATGCTTGGGTACAATGATCGATCATTAGGATGAGTGTGCACACAAATTGAGTCAAAACGTACGTGGCCTTGGTGGCGTTAAGGCACCAAGGAGGAGTACGGTGATGTAATATTCCACCGGAAGCTTTTATATATTTCTACGTGATGATGAGTGGAATCCCATCCGTAGGGCATGTGGCGATGAGTGGAATCCCGCCCATGCAAGGACCGATGATGAGTGGAATCCCACCGAGGTAATGTTGTTGTTGGAAATGCGTTCCAACGGGTTATCCGTGTATTCGAGTCATAGCTAGGTGCCAATATGAGGTTGTATGTGTATACCAATATGAGACCATATGTATATGCTTATATGATACTGAATGTGATGCCCTTTATGAATTGATATATGATGTGGTTAATGCACTGAGTTATGTATCATTGTACGTTGAGCTTATGAGTTGTCGAGCATGGCATAATGTTGATTATATGTTCATGCATCATGTTCATTTTGGCTTATGCGGATCGGAGGTATGATCATGCATTTCTTCATGGAAATTGCTCGTGCTTGGACCCTGCATTGTCGAAGGTTTGTTTTATGAGCTTACCCTCACTAAGCTTTTATGCTTATGCTCTCTTTTGTTTGACAATGCAGATCAATAGCTCGAGGGTGGCAAGCGCAAGGAAAGGTCTCCAATTGTTGCTTTCGTGAGCTCAATGTATGAATTTTAAGTGATAGAATGTAATAGTTAAGCAATGGGATAGGTATTGTGTTTGAGTTTGGGTGTATGTTGATGTTTTGATTTGGCCTTGATTTGTAAACCATGTTATGCTTTGATGTATGCTTGTGTGTGGTGGCATGTCTATAGACGTTTAGGTTGCCTTGTTATAGTGCAAACCTCTTTATGCTTATCATGTGCCTTTTAAGGCCTTTGAGCACCATGTATGACCTTAAATGTTGAAATGCCCTTTGTTGGAATGCCATGCTTGAAAGCTTATGTTGCTTGTATGGTTTGTGTATCATCTAGTGTTGGATTGTGCCTTTGATTTCAAGTTAAAGCATGCTTTTATGTTTGGTTTACCTTAGGATTGATGTTAGTGTGTTGGTTGGGGTTTTAGAGGGATTTAAGGGCCTCCTTGTGCCTTAAATCAGCTCAGACCTGCAAGTTCGTGGCAGGGGTATCGATACGGTTGGTACGGTATTGATACCACCTTCTTGTTTCAGGCCTCGTGTATCGATACACTTGGAGGGTGTATCGATACCATTTTGGTCACTGGAGCTATTGTCCATTTCGGTATCGATACCGGCCTCTGGTGTATCGATACCGTCATCTTAGCGTTGACCGTGGGAAGTCAACTGTTGGGGAGGGTATCGATACACTCCTTGGGTGTATCGATACGGTCTCTACGGGTTGACTTTGACCAGTTGACCTAGTCAAGGGGGTATCGATACACCCCTTAAGGGTATCGATACCACCTGCAGTTAAAGCTTAAACCTAGTCAAGGGGTATCGATACACCCCTTAAGGGTATCGATACCGCCTGTAGTTAAAGCTTAAAATTTGGGCTGTAAGATGTTGGGCTGAGTTCGTTTGTTTGCCTCGTGAATGTTGTTCCGCTGTATGATCACATAGGATTAAATACTCATCTAGACAAGATTTAAAATGAAAAAAAATAGGGTCGCTAACCGAGGGGGAATTCTTAGGGGGTTTTCACTCGGTTTTCCTCGTGTAGCTCACTCGGACCGGTCATTGGCCAGACCGGGACGAGGGGGTTACATTTGTTGGTATCAGAGCCTAAGGTTTCCGAGGCCTTGGGCAGGTAAGTGAGGTAAGCTGTGTTTTATGATTGATATGCACTGTGTTTGCTTGCTTTGTAAGTATGACTGCTTGTATGACAAGTATGTTGATTGTTTGTTTAAAAGCATGTTGCTTGTTATCCGCGTATGCTGTGAATAATGATTGTTTGGTTGAGAATGTATGTTGTTTGATGGTACGCATATGTTCGCTTGTTTAGCAAGTAAGCCCTGTCATATGCTTGGTTGAGCATGTATGTGTGTTGATTTGTTTGAAACATGTTTAGTAGAGTCTCATTGCTACTATTACCTCAGAAAATAGATTTTAAGTGAGGAAATCATACTTGAGCCACTTGAAAGCCTTGCCTTGCTAACCCAATCTTGTATGTTTTACTGTTGATGTTGTTGTTGATTTAATTGCTTTTCGGTAAGTAGAAGTTGTAGTTTCTGAAAAGGTGGACGATGTTGAGGGAGAACACCATCTTAGTTAGGGAGGTATGGTTGTACCGGGATTGAGGTACAATTTGTTCGTTGGAGACGATGTGTATGTGGGTTGATTCCTGTGGATGGGGGACGATGCGATCAACTCTGCCATTAGTTGGTAAGAAGAAGTGAAGGCATATGAGTGGGAGTTAGAGTGGTGTCGATGTTTTAACAGCTAAGCCTTTGGTACAGTATAAAGTTGTTTCCTCCAGTTGATTCTAAACTCATGCTTTTGTGTATCGTTAGCAAGTATGCAGGTTTGAACATGCCTGGTGAAGTGTTAGAGGTAGGTGCGAGTACCTTGGTCCTTTTAGCAAGATCAAGGTAAGAGTTTTGTGTGAGAAATCTGAAATTCAGAGTGTTAGTTGGTGACCGTTGAGGGTTCGGCCTATGATTTTAGTACAAGACAACCGGTCGGTGTCCGTGAATGGGAGCTAGTTTGTGTGATTGGGCCAGTGTACGTTGAGTTGTTTTCCAGCAAGCGGAAGAGATGAAGTCACTTCCGATATAGTTGAGCCGAGAAGGGAGCCTTGAGGTTTGACTTCAGGATTGTTTGGTAGGGGTAGAACAAGTCCAGCAAGACTGTTTGTGTGCGATCAGAATTGAGTCTTGAAGTTACGAGATGCTCTAAGAACAGTTTAGAAGAGTCAGATTTTGTTGAAGAACCAGTCTGAAAGCAAGAGGACCGAAGACTATCAGTTGTGTACGTGTAAAGTTGCAATTTCTGCGGATACCTCATTTTGTGTGAGCATGTAAGAAATTAGATATCTTTGTTGAGACCTTAGATGTAGGGACACATGTGACTAGCCTTTTGGGAGATAGTAGTGATCAGAAAGATGTACATAAGATGTTTGTTGGTGGTTCAGAGTTAATAGTTTCTAGTAGATGTGAAGTGATTGTCTTCATACGGTTTCGATGTACCTTTTTGACATGGTTTGACTTGTAGAGCACAAAGCTAGGATATACATTGAGACAGAGAGAGAATTGCCTTGAAGTCGCAGATTTTTGTGAGACTGTAGTAGTAGGTAAGGATGTGAACTCCTTATTGAATGTTGATCCAGCTTTAGAGGTCAAGGATTGGTTGAGTTTAGTCAACAGGTTTGCTTAGCAATTGTGATGGATTTGATTTTGAATGAAGATTAAACCACAGAATGTTAGGATAGTTTGTGTTTTCTTTTCCTAGAAGTGTTTGGAAGAATTGCCGGTTTACCTCTTGTTAGAGGAGAAGAGTTTGTTATTGAGACTGTTTTCGAGGTTGCTTCTGTTTTGTTTGTTCTGTAACTTATGAATTCCGGAAGAATTGAGAATGTTGAAGAATTAACTTCGAGACTTGTTAGACCTTAGATTCATTAGGCCTAGTGCATCATCTCAGAGTTCTACAGTGTAATTTGTGAAGAAGAAAGAGTGACAGTACGAGAATGTGTTCAGATTACATACAGTCGAAACAAGTGATAGTGAATGATTAGTATCCGTTTCCGAGTGTCAGTGATTTGTTGGTCAGTTCGTGTGTGCTTCAGTCTATTTGAAGATTAGTTTGAGATCCGTTTACTACCAGTTGAAAGTGAGAAAAGTTGAAGTACCGAAGACAGCTTTAGGGGCAAGATGTGATCACCTTGAGCTCTGAGCTATGCCGTTTTGGTTTACTAGTGTATTAGTTACCTTCATAGAGATGTTGAGCAGAATATTTTCTTGAGTTTCTTGATCAGTTGTAGTAGCTCTTCTAGATGTCACATGAGTATATTCAAGTACCGAGGAAGATCATGACGAGCTTTGAAGTTAGTGTGGTAGATTCTATTAGAGAATTAATTGTATACCAAGTTGTGCAACGTGAACTTCGAGGTAATGAAGGTGTTCTCCTAGGACATGTAGATCACCCGAGTGTGTTAGAGTAAATCCCAAGTAGGCAAAAGAAGATACGAGTTGGAAGAAATTGAAGACTGTGACAGATATCTATAGTTCCTAGGTCTAGCATTGTTACTTTCAGAGAATTGTAAATAGTCTTTTGAAGATAGTTGCTCCATTGATAGGTTGCTACAGAAGAATGTTCAGTTGTGTGGTTAGATGCAAGACAATGAGCCCTTGAGAAACCGAAAGAAACTTTGAAGAAAGCTTCGACCTTGATCCAGTCATGGCAGAGAAAGAGTTTGTGAACCATAGTGATGCATTACATGTAGGGTTAGGTTCTGTGCTTATGCAAGACGGAAGATTTGTGGCTTGATCATCGAGATAATTGAAAGACCGTGAGAAGAGTTATCCGATATGAGACGTAGAGTTAACTACAGTTGTATTTGCTTCGAAAACTTAGAGACAGAGCCGTATAGTAAGAAATGTACAGTGTATATGTACGTATCATCAGAACTTGGAATATTTGAAGACTTAGGAAGGGTTGAAACTTGAACCGCATAAAGTGTTAGAACTGCTCGAAGACTGTAATATCAAGATTGAGTACCATCCGAAGATAGTCAACGTAGTAACCGATGTTCCGAGCTATGTTGTTGATGGATTAGTAGTAGAGTTACGAGATGTAATTGCCGAATTCAGTTTATCGAATGATAGTAGTTTGTGGCCGAGTTTCATGTTAAACTTACAGTGAGTCAGATACTTGAAGAGAAACAGTTGCAAGACAGATTCTTGGCACCTCACGTGCATGACACAGCGGAAGGAAGACCGTTAGAATGCAGTTTCGGAGATGATAGAGTTTTGCATTTCAGAGACAGAATAGTTGTACCGATTGACATAGTGTTTTGAGACGTATTGTGTTGGCCAAAGCATACGACAGTTCATTTGTATTGCATCTAAGTTGTGCGAAGACGTATTGTGGGTTGAAGACGAGTACTTCCGGATTGAGTTGATGAATAGTGTGGTTCAGTATGAGAGTAAGTGAGTAAATTGCCAGCGTGTTAAGACCGAGCGTCAGTTTTCTTCTAGTTTGTTACATCCGTGGAAGGTTCTTAATGGAAGTGAGTAATAGAGATTCGAGATTTCAGCTAGAATAATTTCGAAGACGTTTGTATAGAGTTTGGTTACCTGTTGAAGACAGAGGATCAGTCAGAGGAACTTATGAGTCAAGTGTTCAAACAGTGTTGTATGAGATTGTGAATCGGGCTAGTTCAGTTGTTTAATTGTTGCGGTTACCACCAGAGTTAGAAAAGGGGTTGGTAATATGATTTGTGTATCTATGATTCGGGAATGTGAGTCAGATCTGTCTCGTACCATATTTGTTGAAGAGATTGAGTTGAGTTTGAAATTGCGTACAACGAAGAATCAGTTGAAATCTTAGCATCAGACATCTATTGTTGTGTGGTAAGTCTACCGAGTTGGTGAGTATGTTGTAGTGAGAAGAGAAATGGGAAGTGTGTAGGAGCAGTTTTAGTTGCCCTCCGTGTTCGATGAATTTTGGGAACGAAATTTTCTTATGTGGGGGAGAGTTGTAACGCCCGTGTTTTGGGCCTAGGAGTTAACCGGGTTTATGGTTCGAGTCAATAAAATTTAAATTAAAACAATTCAACCTAAATTGTGATGTAATTGAGCTTTATTAAAGAGGGAGGGATCTATGTTGCAATTTTACCCAAAACTTTTAAAAAGCAAGGTAACTTTAAAATAAAAGTCATCTTCTCTTTCCCCCATCCCCTTTCCAACGTCAATTTTGCCCCAAACCCTTCTTCAAAACCCTCCCAAGCCTAGTTACTATTTCATTGTGTCTCTCCCTTAATCCAAGGTGTTTTTCAAAGGTAATCATGTTTTCTAACTCTCCTCTTTATCCTCTGTCTACCTATGGTCTTGGATTTTAAAGATATGAAGTTTTGAAATTTAGGGTTTGTTTTAAAGTTTGAGTTTTTAAGGGGTTTTTCATCTTGTTTTGATAAATTGAGTTGGGGCTTTGTTTATTCATGTTACAATACACATTATATGTTAATTTGGTTGAATTTTAATGAAAATTCGTAGTGGGTTCTTAAACCCATTTTTGGGATGTCAAAAACTCCATTTTTGGTGGGTTTTAAGTTAAAAACAAAGGGCTGATGGTTTAGGTATGTTAGGAGGGTGATTTGGGACCTTTTGAGAGTCATTTGGAGGTTTGGAAATGGAAATTTCAGCAAGGTTTTAGGGGAGCACGAAAATTGGTATTTTGGATGATTATGTGATTTGGGGATTTGTGGAAATTAGCTTGTGTTTGTAAAGTGAGTTGATGGTTGAGTTTTAGCATTGAATTGTGAAGTAATAAATGTGTTTTGCTTGGCTAGAAGCAAGAGGAAGCGTTGGAGAGGCATCGGGACCGAATCCGAGTTCGTAGGAGATTTGCTTCGGTTGCTAAGGAAGGGCGGTGAGTGGTTAATGTTTTTAAATCGATTTTTAAGTGGTTGGTTCAAGCAAGTGAACTAGGTTGGGCTTGGTAGACCTACCTAGAGTTGGGATTAGGGTGGTAGCCTAATCCTAAGCTTTAGTTAGAGACTTTGAATGTACTCTTTAATCGTTGTTATGCCTCATGATGAGTATGTATAATGTGGTACACGTGTATGTGAAAGTATGGCTTAATGTATTGATTTTATGTGCATGTTGATGACAAATAAAATGTGGATATATGATGAGATAATTGTTCGGTTGACATACATGTGGTGTTGGTTTGTGAAATGAGGTTATGTTTTGGATTGCATGATTTTGGAGAATCATGGTGAGTACGTGCTAGGCACGAAATTTATATTGAAATTGATATTGTAAAAAGTTGTGTAGTTTGATTTATATTGGCACTAGTATGCTTGGGTACAATGATCGATCATTAGGATGAGTGTGCACACAAATTGAGTCAAAACGTACGTGGCCTTGGTGGCGTTAAGGCACCAAGGAGGAGTACGGTGATGTAATATTCCACCGGAAGCTTTTATATATTTCTACGTGATGATGAGTGGAATCCCATCCGCAGGGCATGTGGCGATGAGTGGAATCCCGCTCATGCAAGGACCGGTGATGAGTGGAATCCCACCGAGGTAATGTTGTTGTTGGAAATGCGTTCCAACGGGTTATCCGCGTATTCGAGTCATAGCTAGGTGCCAATATGAGGTTGTATGTGTATACCAATATGAGACCATGTGTATATGCTTATATGATACTAAATGTGATGCCCTTTATGAATTGATATATGATGTGGTTAATGCACTGAGTTATGTATCATTGTACGTTGAGCTTATGAGTTGTCGAGCATGGCATAATGTTGATTATATGTTCATGCATCATGTTCATTTTGGCATATGCGGATCGGAGGTATGATCATGCATTTCTTCATGGAAATTGCTCGTGCTTGGACCCTGCATTGTCGAAGGTTTGTTTTATGAGCTTACCCTCACTAAGCTTTTATGCTTACGCTCTCTTTTGTTCGACAATGCAGATCAATAACTCGAGGGTGGCAAGCGCAAGGAAAGGTCTCCAAGTGTTGCTTTGGTGAGCTCAATGTATGAATTTTAAGTGATAGAATGTAATAGTTAAGCAATGGGATAGGTATTGTGTTTGAGTTTGGGTGTATGTTGATGTTTTGATTTGGACTTGGTTTGTAAAACATGTTATACTTTGATGTATGCTTGTGTGTGGTGGCATGTCTATAGACGTTTAGGTTGCCTTGTTATAGTGCAAACCTCTTTATGCTTATCATGTGCCTTTTAAGGCCTTTGAGCAACATGTATGACCTTAAATGTTGAAATGCCCTTTGTTGGAATGCCATGCTTGAAAGCTTATGTTGCTTGTATGGTTTGTGTATCATCTAGTGTTGGATTGTGCCTTTGATTTCAAGTTAAAGCATGCTTTTATGTTTGGTTTGCCTTAGGATTGATGTTAGTGTGTTGGTTGGGGTTTTAGAGGGATTTAAGGGCCTCCTTGTGCCTTAAATCAGCTCAGACCTGCAAGTTCGTGGCAGGGGTATCGATACGGTTGGTACGGTATCGATACCACCTTCTTGTTTCAGGCCTCGTGTATCGATACACTTGGAGGGTGTATCGATACCATTTTGGTCACTGGAGCTACTGTCCATTTCGATATCGATACCAGCCTCTAGTGTATCGATATCGTCATCTTAGCGTTGACCGTGGGAAGTCAACCGTTGGGGAGGGTATCAATACACTCCTTGGGTGTATCGATACGGTCTCTACGGGTTGACTTTGACCAGTTGACCTAGTCAAGGGGGTATCGATAGAGGTGGCAAACGGGTCAATCGGTTCGGGTTCGGTTCGGGTCATTTCGGTTTCGGTTATTTTGGGTCTGATATTTTCGGTTCAGATTCGGTTTCGGTTCAGTTTTAGTTCGGGTCTATTGTGTTTCGGGTCATTTCGGTTCGGTTGATTTCGGTTCGGTTATTTTCGGTTCGGTTAATTTCAGTTCGGTTGATTTCGGTTCGGTTATTTTCGGTTCAATAAGAGATCAATCGTTTTTAATCAAATTTTTAGGTTGGTTAGATTTTTACACCCTATATATGACTTTATAAAGTCAATATATTTTTCATTTTAGTGATTTGTGCGGCTGTTCATATTTTATCTTTCTTTATTTCTATTAATCGGGTCCATTCGGTTCGAGTCTATTCGGTTCGGGTCCATTCGGTTCGGGTCTATTCGGTTCGGGTCCATTCGGTTCGGGTCCATTCGGTTCAACTAAATTCGGTTCAATTTTGGTTCGGTTTATTTCAGATTTCGGATCAAATTTCGGATCAGATTTCGGGTCAATTTCGGGTTGGTTTTCGGTTTCGGTTCGGGTCTGGGTTCGGGTAATTCGGTTCGGGTTTTGGTTCTCGGGTCAAGTTTGCCAGGTCTAGGTATCGATACACCCCTTAAGGGTATCGATACCGCCTGCAGTTAAAGCTTAAACCTAGTCAAGGGGTATCGATACACCCCTTAAGGGTATCGATACCGCCTGTAGTTAAAGCTTAAAATTTGGGCTGTAAGATGTTGGGCTGAGTTCGTTTGTTTGCCTCGTGAATGTTGTTCCGATGTATGATCACATAGGATTAAATACTCATCTAGACAAGATTTAAAATGAAAAAAAATAGGGTCGCTAACCGAGGGGGAATTCCTTAGGGGGTTTTCACTCGGTTTTCCCCGTGTAGCTCACTCGGACCGGTCATCCGGCCAGACCGGGACGAGGGGGTTACATCAGCAATTCTCGTAGTCTATAAAATCAACATCATCAAAGAACCACATGTAAGGGACAAAGTTGAAGTCAACCAAGGGTAAGGGTAAGCATTCAAAACCTTCTTGTTATAGATATTATATACAACATTCATAGCCCACCAAGTCGCAAAATAAATCCCAATTTTCATCCTTTTCGCGGTTTTGATTTTCACTTCAGCAGCTGCCTCAATAGGTTGTGACTTGTCAGCTTCATACGCCTTGCATTGAATCGTCGGCCTTTTCTCTTTACAGATAATCTCAAAACACGAGACACATAATGGCTTTGACACTGAAAGATTGGTTCTTTTGAGATCGTTCTGGAGAATCAAAGCCGGTGAAAATAAGATCTGCAAATCGTGGAGTGTGATCTCTTGTGAACGAAAGAATTTGAGAGATCCTTGCATGTAGCTAAAGTTGATTGCTTTATGTTGAAACTCATATTTGTTTTTCAAATTTTGGATCGATATCAATTATTTGAGAGAAGATTGAAACTGGGTGTTTGTTCAAAAGCTGATCAACTTATTATAAAACAAAATATGAGTGAACGTTGAAGAATTTGCACGACTTTTCTTTTCTCAAAAATGAATAAAGAAAATCAAAGGATTTCTTCTTCTTCTTCAGAATGTTCTGAAAAAGATTTTTGGAGGTTAAAGAAGACTAGAAGCTACAAAACAAAAATACTCTGAAATATCATACTCTATTTTTTTTAGATCAATCCAATCTCACACTAAATTGATAGATTATTAAAATTATGTGAGATAATTTTTTAAAATTAGGATCAAATTAAAATATTTGTAGAACTTGAGAGCTAATTATGTAATTATATCAATTTATATTAACTGCCAAGTCATCAACGTTAAATTTTTAACGACGTTGGACCAATTTGTTACTTTTTTTAAGTCGAGGGACTAGTTTGTAACTTCTGATAGTCAGGGGATACAAAAAATAATTGGAGCATAGTCAAGGGACCATTTATGTAGTTTACCCTTTTTTGTGTTGGGACATATTATTAAAAATAGACACTAAAAACAGATAGAGTATTTTTGTTTCAATCTATTTAATATTTAGATTTTTTCTTATATTAATTGAATCTCTTTTTAAAATTAAATTTAATAATTATTGTCAAAAATAAATAAATTAAATAATTATTTTAGTGTTTTTTGTTGCATTTGGAAGGGACAATGTTAAAACAGTAAATGAAATCTAAATAGAAAATTAGAGTAGGGAAAAGTAACTTTTATTCGGATTTTTACCCAAGTAATATCTTTTTAATTATTTAATAAATGATAAACTATATCTAAGGTCATCTAGTTATGAGTTTAGTAATAAATATGTATATTTCTTTTAAAAGTTACAAATAAGTATTTCAATTAACAAAATTGTTACAAACATGTTACTTTAATTATAAACATGTCACATAATTAAAAATTATAACAAATATGTCACTCAATTAACATATTGTTACAAATAAGTCATTTTTCTTCTAACGTGACATGCTATAATTGCGTTTTTAATCCATGGAAGTTGTACAGACTATCAATTCGATCTTAAGTTGATACAATTCTATAAACTAAACTCTTAATATTACTTTTTATTATAATAAGAGTTTAATACTAACTTATTGTTTCTTTATGATAGAATACAATTATCGAACTATTGATTGATCTGATGAGCTTATTTGTTTTGATAGTATTACAAAAATAACTTCAAGCGATGCTATTCATTTAAAGAAAAATATTTAAATTTGACATATTTAATTAATACATTATATAGCTGAAAAGCGTGATCTAATTGACACAAAAATATTAATATCACATAATTATTAGGACAATATAGCTATCAGCATAAAATTAACATATTTGATAAAAAAAAACATATAGGTCTGGGTAAACAACTTTTTGAGCTAAAATTAAAAGTTTGAAGTATTTTTAGAGGTTTGATCAGTCAAATCCACTAATTGAGATGTTTGGTAAATAGAGGATTATAATAACGGATTGGGGTGAAACCTTTCATTTTGAAAAAGCTCATTTTAGAAGATTTTTAAGTTAGATGTTTGAATAAAAGACTTGTAAAGATTTTTTTGTCCTTAATAATTATAATTTTTTTCTTCTAGATAACATAAATTTAAAAAACCATAAATAAAAAATTAATGTATACATATAAATTTAATCATTAATGAAATTATATTCAAAATATAATCGCATAAATAAAAAATGGGTAAACTACATAAATGACCACTATACTATTGATAAAGTCGCGATTTGACCACCTTACTTTTTTTCGAAGCAATAAAACCACCAAATTATTTAATTGGTTGCAATGTGACCACCAGCCGTTAAAAACTAACGGAAGGAGTGACGTGGCAGTTAATAAAATTGGTATAATTACACATTTGGTCTCCGCTATTTGTACATTTTATCAATTTGGTCCTAATTTTAATAAATAAAATAATTTTATTATTTAATTAGGCTACGACACATGTCGCCGTATTATTGGAGGACTTTATTTATATATTTTTAATTTAATAATTTTTATTTTGCTCCTCCAATCAGGTGGTGACATGTGTCACCAGATTAAAGGAGCAAATTTAAAGAAACAAGTTCCTTGCCTCCAGTAGGTTTCGAACCCACGTTGTTTGGGTTAATAGTGAGTGCAGTTACCGCTAGGCCAAAGCTATTTGTAACGCCCCGGTTTTGGGCTTAGAAGTTTTGGGCGTTGACCGGTTTGGTCAAAGTCCTGTTCGAATCTTAAGAGGAAAAATTAGGAAAGCCTAGTTCGGGTTGCATTAAAAATATGGAAAAATGTTCTAAAATCATCTTTTAATATAATTAGATGAACTGTGAAATCAATTTTGAAAAATGGGTTTTGGAAGTATGACATTTTGGCTAGTGACCAAAATGTAATTTTCGAAAGTTTGGTGGCTATTTTATAAAGAGTTGAAACTTTGAATCTTTAAGGAGCTATTAATCCAAAGATGATTTCTCCAGATTTTTCTAAGATATTTTAAGTCTATAATCTGATTTTAAAACATATTAGAAGTGGAGGGAAAATCTATTTGGCATTTTCTCAACTAACTTCTCATTTTCTTTCTCTCTTTTTCTCTCAACCCAAACACTCCATTTCCAGAGTTTTGTTTCTGATTTTCTCACCTAAATTCCTCCATTCAACTCTCATTTGATTGCAAATCATTGTATCTTCAAAACCTCTTCAATTGCTTCTTGTTTCTTCAAGGATTTTCATTCCAAAAAGTGGAGAATCACAAGTTTGGAGGTAAGAACGTCCTTCTCCTCTAAACTATCAGTTCTTTACTGAAATTCCCAAGTTATCAACTCTTGATTGATGTTTAATTAAAGGCTTTTGAGTTTGGAATTGTATCTTGGCTTATTATGCAAGATTTTGATGATTTTTGATGATTTTCGTTAGATCTGAGTAATTTGTGATTTAAGAGATGTTTTTGATGTTAAATGATCTCTAAATTGATAAGGAAATGAGTTTTGATCAATGCAATCCCGGATAGGTTGTGTTTCCTAAGTTTAGCTTAAGATTCTTGAATGTTTTTGTGGTGATCTTGTGGATCTGTTGTTGCTGGAGGTAAAAGGATGTTTATAGGTTGTTTTTAGGTGTTGTATGGTGATGATGGATGTGAGGTTTTGCTGGTTTATGGCTGGGCTTTGTTTAGAAGTGGTTTGGATGCAATTTCGGTGGTGTTTGGTGGCCGAAATTGGTGTATGAATGAGAGCAGCGAGTTTGAGTGCTTTCATTGAAGCTTTTGATGCTTGATGATGCATTAAACCTCTGCTTTAATGTGTTTGATCAGGGGAGGCATCTTTGGATCCAAGAGTTGTTGATCCGGAAGCTTGAATTCGTGCTTCGGCAAGTGGCGAAGTGGAATCGGTGAGTGAAATTGGGTTTTCGGCTTTGAAACCAATGTCTTGGGAGCTTAGTTTAAGTCTAAACAACTTGGCTAAGCTCGAGTGTAAGTTTTCGGAATTTTCTCTCTAGTGGTGGCCATGATTTTTGTTGTGATGCGAAATGATAATTTGCATGTTTTACATACTGTTTTGGAAGCATGTTTTAGCATGGTTTTTGCTGTTGATGTAAGCCATATGTTGAAGGTAACTCTAGGTAGGAGTTCCTTGCTTTTGTACATTGAAATGTTGTGGTATAATGCTTTTAAATGCATGATGAATATGGCTTGGTTTTATGCTTAAAAACAGTGATGTAAGTGATGAAAATGATGTATATTGGCAAGTGATGTTTTTAAAATGTTAAGGTCACTAAGGTGGTTAAAAGTCCTTGAGTGAGCCTTGTTACTTATGAACATCAAGGTGGTTAAAAGTCCTTGGATGGTTCATGTTGTGGACACTAAGGTGGTTAAAAGTCCTTAGGTGATCCTTCTCTATGGTGTTTAAAAGTCCATAGGCCAAGGTGTTTAAAAGTCCTTGGGATCAAGGTGTTTAAAAGTCCTTGATGTGATTCATTCATGGTGTTTAAAAGTCCATGGCCAAGGTGTTTAAAAGTCCTTGGGATCAAGGTGTTTAAAAGTCCTTGATGAGATACTTTCTATGGTGTTTAAAAGTCCATAGGCCAAGGTGTTTAAAAGTCCTTGGGGCCAAGGTGTTTAAAAGTCCTTGGGAAAGTTGTTGAACTTGTTTTAATAAATGGAATGTTTCACTTAAGCCAATATGACATGTTAAGAATATTGAGAAGCATGAGATGCTTGTTTTAATGTTTATATTGAAGCATGAGATTGCTTGTTAAGAATGCTTTTGAGCATGTGAAAAGGTTGATTTAAAGCATGTTTTGTAAATGTTTTGAATTGCATTATTGAATGGTTTTTAAGAGCTTCCCTCACTAAGCTTTTGCTTACGCTCTCTTTGTTTTCTGAATTCAATAATGCAGAGCGTTAGAGTACCTTGAGGGCAGCAAGAAAGGGCAAGCAATCAAGTTCAAGTGAAGCTCAAAGTATGAAGGTTTTATAAATGCATTTAGCTTTTGAATGTTTTGGCAATGGGGGACCAATGTGTATGTTTTGGGAGGTGTTGGAGACTCCCCAAGTATGATATAAGTTGATGTGTTTGCTGGTTTTGGTTTGGAACCATTTATGCTTGTTTTGCAAGTTTGGTGTTGAATGTCTAGCTTGTGTAGGAAGCATGCCTTTAGAATTGGGGCTTTTTGCTTATGATGATGTTGGGATGAATTGTCGATGCTATTATGTTGTTTTTATGTTGAATTGCATGTTGGCAAAGTTTGGTGATGTTCGGAGCATGTTTGGATGTGTAATTGCATGTTTAAAGTGATGTTTTGAAGCAATCTGGGCAGGGTGTTTCGGAACAGCACCTACCGTTTCGGAACGGGTGCCTTAAATGAGCCCAGGCGTCCGAAACGGGAGGGGCCGTTCCGAAACGGAAAAGCCTCTGCCAGACCCCCGTTTCGAAACAAGCTAAGCCTGTTTCGGAACGGCCCCGCGTTTCGGAACGGGCTGTCTCCCGTTTCGGAACAGTCGACCGTTGGGGGCTGACAATGGCAGTTTTATGTTTTGAAAAGTTTGCGTTTTGGTCCTGAAACTAGTTTGTGCAATTGTATGAGCTGTGGATGTCCTTTTGAGCTGAAATTTCACAGAGAAGCATGAAACCTGATTAATTTCAAGTTGGTAACTTCAATTTGGATTAAGTCCTTTAATTTATCAGAATTTACAATTTGGTCCCTTATGTTGTAAATTGTTCAATTGAGTCCCTGTTTAACCTCTGATGTTTGTGATCTTTTGGTATGATGTTTGTGTGATCACCATTAGGCTTAATGTGCATCTAGACAAGTTTAAAAAGAAAAAAAAGGGTCGTTAATCAAGGTTGACTTTCGGGTTGACTTTGGTTTTCCCCATGTGACTTTCTTAATTCGGGTCAACCGTCTAGGCCGGGTTAAGGGGGTTACACTATTCATGTGATGCATTGTACAAAAGCTAGTATATATCTTTCTTTGTGGAACAGATTGGTATGGCAGGGTGCACCGAGTTGGCCAAAAGGTGCACCAGCCACACACTCTTTGAAGCAACAAAGAAGGCTTGCAACAATGGCTCGGAACAAGATCTGTTCCATCCCAACATAGCCACAATTTCACTCATTTTCCTGTCACAGAACTTGCTAAACTCCTCACTGAAATACTTGGTCCCCTTATTTAAGACCTCCTCCCATGTCAAACCTTGTAAGTCATTGAATGACCCGTAATTTGCTTCGCAACGATCGATGGGGTTCAATATTTGGTTCACGACATTCTTTTGAAACCCAATGGACTCGAAATCATCGAAGAAAGCATTGTTCAACAAAGCTTCGAGGTGAAGAAGAAGGCTTTTTGGGTTCTTGGAGTGAGAAACCTTCATATCAGAAGGCTGTAATAACAGAGATATTCTCTCGCAAACTTTGCCACCCATGTGCCTAAACTGCATGCTGAGTGATCTACTTAGAGATCTGATTGAAGATCTAGCTTCAGAGACTGATACCAAGAATTGTTGGATCACTTTCTCATTAGCTCCAATGACCCATCTTGATTCTTGGGTTGATGAATATTATGAGATTTACTCATTCTATAAGGAGAGTTGATGTTACATTCATCCAGGCCTGACTTCAGGTTATGACAGTAAACTTCAAGCTTGTTAAGCTTCTTCTCAAGCTCAGCCATGGTGTGCTTCAACCTCGAAGCCTCCTGCACTTCTTCATCTTTCTTCCTTGTAGCTTGGATAAGCTTGTGTGTGAGTTCAGCAACAGCAAATTTCCACTGCTCTTCTCTGGATGTGGACGCATCAGTTGATTTGGGATTCTTTCTTGTTAAAGAATGGAAGATGGACTTGAAGATCATATTAGGACTTGCCATGGAAAAGGAGTGTTTGTTAACTCCATTGTTGTTGTTGTCCTCAAAAGGAACCACAGAGATCTTCTCTCTGGAGTTAGGTTTGCAGTTGTTGCAAGAAACAGAACCGTCACCATTTTCAGCAGACTCCTGACGTTTCCTGGCGTTGGATTTTCCGATTACTTTAGCATGGAGAGGTGTTGGGAAGTGCTCCGGGGTCAACCTTTCACATTCATGAATTTGTTCCACAAAAAAAATATATATTAGCTTTTGTACAATGCAACACATGGATAGTTTGGCCTAGCGGTAATTGCACTCACTAGTAACCCAGACAACGTGGGTTCGAAACCTACTGGAGGCAAGGAACTTGTTTCTTTAATTTTGCTCCTTCAATCTGGTGACACGTGTCACCACCTGATTGGAGGAGCAAAATAAAAATTATTAAATTAAAAATATATAAATAAAGTCCTCCAATAATACGGCGACACGTGTCGTAGCCTAATTAAATAATAAAATTATTTTATTTATTAAAATTAGGACCAAATTGATAAAATGTACAAATAGCGGAGACCAAATGTGTAATTATACCAATTTTATTAACTGCCATGTCACTCCTTCCGTTAGTTTTTAACGGCTGGTGGTCACATTGCAACCAATTAAATAATTTGGTGGTTTTATTGCTTCGAAAAAAAGTAAGGTGGTCAAATCGCGACTTTATCAATAGTATGGTGGTCATTTATGTAGTTTACCCATAAAAAATCAACATATACATCTAAATTTAATAATTATTAAAATTATTAAAAAGATAATTTCACAAATAAAAAATTAATATGTACATCATTTATATATGCTTAGTAATGATATTAAAAAATAATTTTTATAATCTAATTAATATTAACATATACAAAATATTAATAATTAATAAATTATTCAAACAAGTATTTAATATAACCATGTCCTTATATGTCATTTTGCTTGTTCAAATAATCAAACACCTATCAACTATCAATTAATTTTACTAAACACTTCTATACAATCAACTAATGCAATTCACTAGTTAAATCAGCTATCCGCTAATTGCTAAACATGGTCGTAATCAACATATTCTTAGATACCAATAAATTTGATAATTTCAAATAAAATATAAAAAATTAAATCGAATGCAATACAACACAGTATATATAAAAACAATATAAATGTATGATCATATTAAAATTTATATAAAATGAATTATTAGTATATCAAATACATCTAAAACAGAATATTTTTAAACACAAATGAGGAAATAGAAACATAGAAATAATATACAAATCATCCTGACAAACACTAATATAAATAGGGTAAACTACATAAATGACCACCATACTATTGCAAAAGTCACGATTTGACCACCTTACTTTTTTTCGAAGCAATTAAATCATCATACTATTAAATTGGGTGTAATTTGACCACCAACCGTTAGAGGTTAACGGCGGGGTGACGTGGCAGTTAAAAAAATGAGGGTATAATTACACATTTGGTCCTTATTATTTACACAATCTTTCAATTTACTCTTAATTTTAATTTAATAAAATAAATTAATTAATTAATTAGATGATGACACGTGTCACTACCTTATTGGAGGGATTTAATTATTTATATTTGATTAAATAAATCTATTTTCATCCTCCAATCAGGTGGTGACACGTGTCACCACCAATTAAAGGAAGAAATTGGCAAAAATCTCATATGCGGTTAAGGGGGATTGAACTCGTGACACCCAGCAACATGGAGTTGCTGGTTTACCACCGCGCCAAATGCTATATTTTGATGTAATTCCTGACGAAATATACAAATACAATTACTCAATGACCTTCTCTTTCCTTGCAGGTTGTTGTGGAAAGAGAAGCTGATGCCAAACTACATTAAAATTTAAGGACATGATTAATTATATGACTAGATCAAAAAGCATACGTGAACCGCCCGCACTCTTTGGAATTGAGCACATGAATCCAATGCTAGACAAGCTACCTTCCTCTAAAAAAGGAATCAATCATCAAGCTATATCCAACCGTCACTAGCAGACCATAAAAAACATGCTAAAATACATTACAAAGCTAGTCAAATCTAACTCAAAAGGACTTCAAACAAAATCGGTCTTAATGCATCACACTTCTAAACGATCACTGAGATTTTGGGTTTCATTTTCAGGCTAGAACAGCACGAAACAAGGAATATTAGTCGGATACCCTCTGCCTTCTAAAAGATCAAGTAAATTACTTTGAAATCCATGTCCACAAGTGAAATACATGCATGCTCTGAGCTCACAGCATATAATAAACCCAGCAAAATTGACTCATAAAATGGTCTCACAGCCATAGGTAACTCCATTCCTGCCAAACATTAAAAGGGATACACCATATACCAAGCAACAAAACATAGATAATAAAAGCCTTGTATTCATCTACCAAATTAGAGAAATAACATAAGCATTCAAACAGGCAATTGAAAAACAAGAAGCAGCAATTGCTAGAAGTTGTCCAATTACACAAATCTGGGGAAATTGAGTTTACCTCACTGCCACAGAAACCTTTGATTAGCCTCTGAAAGTAAGCAATGATACTTTGACGATTTTCCTCAGAAAACAAAGCAGGTTGAATGATACAAAGAATCTTCTGGGTTCTTTGCTCAGCCAAAAGCTAGAGTTCATCATCAATTGACAATGGATGTGGATTGTTAGACGAAGAGGAAGAAGACAAAGATAGAGATGAAAAAGAAGGAGATGATGGGTGAGGAATATGTGATGAAGATGAAGTGGAGGACAAAGAGAAAGAGGAAGAAGGTGACAGACACATTTGAAAATCCACCATTGGAGCTAACATCTGCAAATCCTTGCAATCAGAGACAAGACTCAAAAGGAAAAACAAGAAACTGATGGCATGGAAAGAGAAGGTCATTGAGTAATTGTATTTGTAAATTTCGTCAGGAATTACATCAAAATACAGCATTTGGTGCGGTGGTAAACCAGCTCTCCTTGTTGCTGGGTGTCACAAGTTCGATCCCCCTTAACTACATATGAGTATTTTGCCGATTTCTTCTTTTAATCGGTGGTGACACGTGTCACCACCTGATTGGAGGATGAAAATAGATTTATTTAATTAAATATAAATAATTAAATCCCTCCAATAAGGTAGTGACACGTGTCATCACCTAATAAATTAATTAATTTATTTTATTAAATTAAAATTAAGAGTAAATTGAAAGATTGTGTAAATAATAAGGACCAAATGTGTAATTATACCCTCGTTTTTTTTACTGCCACGTCACCCTGCCGTTAACCTCTAACGGCTGGTGGTCAAATTGCACCCAATTTAATAGTATGATGGTTTAATTGCTTCGAAAAAAAGTAAGGTGGTCAAATCGCGACTTTTGTAATAGTATGATGGTCATTTATGTAGTTTACCCATATAAATAATATAAAAGTGTTAGCCCTTACGAACTCTCACCATGCGAGTCTTTTTTAGTGCAAATCTTAAGGCGTATGAATGGTATTTTGCGATTTCCCGCGAACATAACATGCAGATAATTATTAGTGAAAGTTTGTCAATCATAAAAATCCTACGAGTTAAATTGCGTAATTTCGGACCACGTGGCAATACATGTGATCCTCCTTGATGACAAATCAATCTAAGACATTACATCTTAAGACGTTTAATTAATATTCATGCTACAACAATTCTCTATTAACACTTGTCCAAACTCTTATAAGGAACGATACAACAGAGAGTAAGGGACACAATCTTTGGAGAAACTAAAGACCCTTCATCTTTACAGTTTGAGCAACTTTTTTTCCCACTCAAGAACACTGTTTATTTTACCAGTCAACAAAAAATATTTAAAAGTAAAATATATACATAATATATATATATATATATATATCCGAATAAATTGGGATAAATGACTTGCTCTTTTGAATCTCTATAATTTCTTTTCTGAAATCTGAGAATGGAGGATGGGATTGTTTGTGGATTATTTATATGTGTGGTATTTTTGTGCGTATTTTTCTTTCAACATAATGCTTTTGTTAGCTGTAGCATTAATGTAGAGTACAAGGATTTTGGCATTACTCGTAGACCAGTTTTTGTACTTTTAGTAAACGCAATCTTGCTATAAGATACGTTATAAAAATCTAATGTCCTTTTTCGGTATTTTTTATAATTTAATATTAAAAAATAAAAATAATTTAAACTTTAACTCTAAATTCTAATTATAAACCTTATATCCTACTCTAAATTCCTCTAATTCTAATTTTAAACCCTAAACTTAATTTTTAGTGTGAAAATACAAATAAGGGGCATCAAAAAAGAGTAGAAAATTTATGTTCACAAACTACGGGTGTTACCATTATATTAAAGGCATTCGTTATATTTTTATTATGGAGGTAAATTCATTTTTGACAATTATTAAGATTTGAGTCTTACAAGATAAAATATATGAATATTTCTAATTAATCGGTCAATTAATGAATTTAAAGGCATTCGTTCATTTAATTTCATCAACTAGTAATTTCTCCATTATTTATACGGTAATTTTTTATTTATTATTTATTGATATGATAATAAATTCAATCTTTAAATGTTTTTATTTTTAGTTAGTCTACCACGTTCGACGAACGCCGCTGAACACGATTAAATTAATTAATAAAGATTAAAAATCTAAAGGACCCAACGTGTAATTATAAATTATTTAAACATAATTAAATTATTTTCCATATATATGATATACTTTTTATTTTTAAAAAAATAATTGGATCAAATACCAACCTTAGTCAATTTTAAAAAACAAAACCCTAAACCATAAATCATAAACCCAATATTTAAATTTAAGGTTTAAGGTTTAAGGTTTCATGTTTATAGTTTAGGGTTCGGGTTTAGGATTTAGGGCTTAGTGGTTGGTATTTGATCCAATTATTTTTTAAAAAATTAACAAAAATTATATACATGAAAAATATTTAACTAATATTTTATTATAAATAATTTATAATTATATGTTTAGTTTAAAAAATTTTTACTTTATTAATTAATTTAATAGTGTTCAACGGTACTCGTCGAGCGTTGTAGAATTTTTTTTTATTTTTATGTCAATCCAATGTTTAATAATTATTTTATGCTAAATTTTGATCATCGCCCTTGTCTTTTTTATTAATTTGTCGTAATTTTAACTAAAATAATGATTGAAATATTATAATTTTCATGTTATTACCGTGTCAACTTGTGTAGTAGTCCACATATGTTTTATTGTTAATGCTGCACTATTTTATATTGTATGCTAATATAACAAAATATCTTCATAATATAAAATATAAAAATATTTTTTAAAAAATATTATAAAATAGTGTAAAGTGTCAACAATAAATTATATGTGAATTGTCTTACCTAAGTGTCATGAGAAATTTGACAGTCCAGTAAGCATTTAATTGAAAACACAATAATTTGACTAAAAACAAAAAGATTGAAGGTCATACTAAATTAAATAATATATATTCAAAAAAATAAAATAAAAAATAATATAAAATTAACAAAATGTGTGGATATTAAACGATTATTTTATGATTATATTTTTGTTCTCTTATATAACCCCAAATAAAATAACTTGTTTTTTGTATGGTATATATAAATATTATATTTCGAGTGTTCAAACAAATAAATTCAACAAAGAGATTCATAGATACTCTTTTTTTATTGGACCAAGAAAGTTACTCATTTTCACATTTTTCAAACAATTAAAAATGTATTTGTATCGGTTTTTGCATTAAATATATCAGTTTTAGGGTAATATGGTTAGAGATTTAAATTTTATTCTATAAATCTTAAATTATAATTCTAAACTCAAAATTCTATCAACGCTCCTTAAATTCAAAACTACTACACTTAAACCCTAAATCTTAAAAATAGTCCAAGAACTCTAAAATTAATACACTTGTGTACACAAAGTTTTCACAAGCGCTTGTACATGGAATACTTATCCATTATAAAATATTAAAGTTTAGGTAATTATTTAATAAACATGCGATAGAAACAAAAAAATTTATATAAGTATCTTAGTTTTAGGGTTTAGAGTTAGATTTTAGGGTTTGAAGGTTAGTGGTTTAGAATTAACGGGTTGTGGTTAGAATTTAGGGATTGAGGTTATAATTTAAGGTTTATAAGTTAAAACTTAGATCTCTAACCACATTACACAAACATTGAAATCCTAACCTCTAGACTCAAAATCCTAACCTTTAACCCTAAATTCTAAACCCCTAACCTCTCCATCATAAAATCTAACTTTAAATCCTAAAACTAAGTCAGTAACCGTATGTTTTATGGCAAACCCAACCCATTTGTGTATTTTATGCTAATATATATACACATACATAAACGATCACATTATTTTTGTATGTTCAAATAATTATACTAATTTATATGTTAATAATTATTTTACATATATCTTGATTGTTCGCTTGTATTTTCGTATTCAGAGATAGACGTATAACTTTTATGTCATGTGTGCACACTTTTAATAAGTTATTTTAGAAATTCAAAATTGTGAAATTACAAATTTTTAAAACACAAAATTAAATTATCAATAAAAATAAGTACATTAAATAGTGTAAAACCTATGTTTGATTTTGATATAACTAGATCTTTAAGGATCAATTCGAAAAACTTAAAATTGTTTTTATAAGTCCCTAAATAAGTTTCAAAACACCAACACTTTAAAACGGATTTATAAAGCTCAAAACTCAAAATATTTTCTAAGTGTTCCAAGGCAAAACCATTGAAAATCGTCCAGGCGTATCGATACACTACCAAGCGTATCGATACCATTTTACCAAACTTGGTTACTGTCGGAACCAGTA
Source organism: Hibiscus trionum (assembly GCA_030270665.1). Taxonomy (NCBI): domain Eukaryota; kingdom Viridiplantae; phylum Streptophyta; class Magnoliopsida; order Malvales; family Malvaceae; genus Hibiscus; species Hibiscus trionum. The sequence continues at coordinate 22,687,461 of BSYR01000006.1, read as the reverse complement.
TCGATACCTCAAACCCTCGTATCGATACCGCCCTGTGTTAAAATTCAAAGAGTTTGAATAGCGTACCAATACGTCAAACCCTCGTATCGATACGACCCTTATAATTTTTAAAAGATTAAGTCGGTTTAAAAATATGACCGTTGGTGTCAGTTGGTTGGTAACCAAACTTTAAAAGTTCGTTGACCCGTATCGATACGCCTAACCCTCGTACCGATACGGTTGTGGACAGTGAGCTAAGTTCAAAAAATAGTACCGAACAGCCCTTGCCGTTTCGATACCCAGTACCGATACGCTTACGTGCGTATCGATACCCCTTATTAAATGCACACAACGGCTCTTTCTTTTCTAAGACAGGTACCGATACTCCTTCCCGCGTACCGATACCGGTAGCTACAGAAGTGCATTAATGGTGGTAAGAGAGGGTTCCAACGGCTCCATTTATGTTCTCAACCACCCAAACGACTAGAAATCAATGAGGAGGTATAAAAGACATATCCAAAAGCTACAACAACATTTATTGATCTTCAAGAAAACACTTATTCATCAAATCCAAGCAATTGTGCCAAAATTCCTATTTGTCTAGAAATCCCAATTGTAATCTTCATTCATACTTTGTCAAATTGGGTTGAGTGCTTGTATTGGGGCTATTATTTGTATTGAGAGATACCTTTTAGCCATCAAATTTCTTTGTTCACTTGTGTGAGGATTGGGTTGATTTTTGGGTAGAAAAATCAACCGAAATTGTAAAGGGTTGCCTCCTTGTCCTAGAAAAGGGGAAGAGCAATTTAGTGGAATTGTTGCAAATCCTTAGTGAAGCTAAGGTAATGGATGTAGAGTTCATTTGGAACTTGAACCACTCTAAATCTCTTGTCCATCATTTTTAATTTGCAAATTTCCACCACAAAACTTTAAATTTCCAATTCACCCCATCTTGGTCAATATCGATCTTGCGATCCACTCAACAATTGGTATCAGAGCTTAACTCTTTGAGGATTAACAACCACAAGAGGAGATCCTTGGAAGAGTGTGATCATCAAAATATCAAGAGATGGCTTCAACCTCCGGTTCCGGCATGTACGAGTCACAATCGACCACAAAGCCTCCCTTCTTCAACGGTGACAAATATTCTTTTTGGAAGAATAGAATGCGTCTATTCATCAAGTCAAATGACTATCTTGTGTGGGATGTCATTGAGGATGGGCCATACATTCCATTGAAGCAAGACGGTGAAGGCAAGATGGTGTTGAAGAAGAAAGTGGAAATGAGTGAAGAGGAGAGGAAAAAGATTCAAGTCAATGATAAAGCTCTCCACATGCTATTTTGTTCTTTCGGTCCGGACATCTACTCAAAGGTCTCATCAATTGAAAGTGCCAAGGAAGTGTGGGACACTCTTGAGACCACTTATGAAGGCACCAATGATGTCAAGGAAACTAAGATTGGAATTCTTAATCTTAGTTATAAAAATTTCAAGATGGAGCCCGATGAGACGGTGTCAAAGATGTTTGATCGATTCTCCACGATTGTCAATGGTCTAAAGGGCTTTGGAGAGATCATACCGGAAGACAAGCTTGTCCGGAAGCTACTCTATTCACTTCCCGAGTCTTGGGATGGGAAGAGAACCGCTATCATCGAAGCAAAGAATTTGAAGACTTTGAAGCTTGATGAGCTTGTGGGTTCTCTCCTTACTCATGAGATCATGAAGCAAGGAAGGGAAGATGAGAAAAAGAAAGAAGAGAAAAGAGTAGAGAAGCTTGAAGTTGAGAAGAAGAAGAAGATGGGAATAGCTCTCAAGGCTAAAGCTTCACAACATGATGAGAGCTCATCTAGTGATGAGGATGAACTTGAAGAATTGGCTATGATAGCCAAACGATTCTCACGCTTTATGAGGTCCAACCGGGGAAGAAAAATCCAAAGGAAGATGGACTTCAAAAGTAAGAACAAGGAAGATGGAAAGGATCCAATCATTTGCTTTGAGTGCAATAAACCCGGCCACATACGTTCGGAGTGCCCTCAACTCAAGAAGAAGGGCTTTGAGAAGAGGAAAAAGCTCAAAGCCAAGCTTGCTACTTGGAGTGATGAGGAGTCATCGGAGGATGACGAACAAGAAGTGGCTAACCTTTGCCTCATGGCACTTGAGGAAGATTCCTCCATGGTAACCTCTAACTCATCTACTTTAGATTTTTCATATGAAGAATTAAATGATGTATATGATGAGTTACAAGAGGTATATGATGAATTAGTTGAGAAATATAAGGAGTCGGTTATTAGGAATAAAAAGATTATTCTAGAATTAAATGAGAAAAATGACTCACTTACTCAAGCTAATTCTAAATTTGAGAAAAAGATATTAGGGTTAAAAGATGAACTTAATTTCTTTCAAGATGAAAATGTTGATCTTAATAATCTTTTATCTCAATGTAATTGTGAACACTAAAAGGTGTTGGGTGAGCTAAATGAGCTCAAAAAGTCTTTAAAAAATGTTGGTAGTGTCAAGCATGAAGTAGGAGAATCCTCTAGAACACACCAACCTAAGAAAAAGACTAACTACTACAAACAAGGTAGCTATCCTAGACATAGTAGAGCTAAAAGAATTAGAAGTGTATGGGTTCCTAAGGAACTTGTTAAATCTAATAATATTATTGCTATGTCATCTTGGATTCCTAAGGGAACCAAGGTTTTGGGAGCTAACACTCATGGACCCAAAATGATTTGGGTACTAAAAACCAAGGTTTAATATCTTTGTTTGTAGGGGGAGCATTGCTACAAGGCCAAAGCACAAAGTCAAAACTCATGGTACCTTGATAGTGGATGCTCGAGGCACATGACCGGAGACAAGAGTCAATTCATAGATTTAAAGCCAAAAAGTGGAGGAGTGGTAACATTTGGTGACAACTCCAAAGGCCACATTAAAGGTATTGGCTCCATAGGTAATCACTCTACCATTCTCATTGAAAATGTCTTATATGTCGATGGTATTAAACACAATTTATTGAGCATAAGTCAATTGTGTGATAAAGGATTTAATGTTTTATTTGATAAAAATGGATGCAAAATTGTAGACATTAAATCTAATAATATTATGCTCATAGGTCATCGCATAGGAAACATATACATGGTGCATTTAGATGACATACATACATCTCATGCATGCTTAGTTGCTCAAAATGAAAATGATGCATGGTTATGGCATAGGAAGCTAGGACATGCTAGCATAAGTGTTTTAGAAAAACTAGTCTCTCTAAATCTAGTTAGAGGTTTACCCAAAATAAAATTTTCAAATGATAAAATTTGTGATGCATGCTCAAAGGGTAAACAACATAGGTCTTCCTTTAAATCCATTAATGATGTTTCTACTAGTAGATGCTTACAACTAATTCACATGGATTTATTTGGGCCAATTAGAACTATGAGCTTGGGTGGTAAGTCTTATGCTTTTGTGCTAGTTGAGCTTTTGTGCTAGTTGATGATTTTTCTAGATTTACTTGGGTTCTCTTTTTAAGTACTAAAGACGAGGCTTTGGAAAAATTCACCACATTTTCAAAATTAACCCAAAATGATCTTGAGCTTAGAATTTCACATATTAGAAGTGATAATGGAACCGAGTTTCAAAATTTAGGGTTTGAAGATTTTTTAAATGAAAATGGTATTAGCTATAATTTTTCGGCTCCTCGAACTCCTCAACAAAATGGGGTAGTTGAGAGGAAAAATAGAACTTTACAAGAAATGGCTAGAACTATGCTTTGTGAAAATAATTTACCTAAATATTTTTGGGCGGAAGCCACAAACACCGCTTGTTATATTGTAAATCGAGTAATGATTAGGCCAATTTTAAAGAAAACACCTTAGGAGATTTTAAAATCTAAAAAGCCTAACATTAGCTATTTCCACCCTTTTGGGTGCAAGTGTTTTGTTTTAAATAATGGAAAAGACAACTTAGGTAAATTTGATGCAAAAAGTGATGAAGCCATTTTTATAGGTTACTCTTTAACCTCTAAAGCCTATCGAGTATTTAACAAAAGAACTTTAGTAGTAGAAGAATCTATTCATGTTGTATTCGATGATAACCTCCTTCCTAGGAAGGATTCTTGTGATGATAATGATGTAGGGATCATAAATGCCTTTGATGGAGGTCAAACTTCAAAGGAGGATGAGATTCCAACAAAGGAAGAGGACTCACAAGATCCACCTCTTGAAGCTTTGAAGGACTTGGCTATTGAGGAAAAGGAAGTGACCTACCCAAGGGAGTTGAACTATGTCAAAGATGGTGAAATCTTGGGTGATCCATCCAAGGGGGTAACCACTCGTTCTTCTCTTAGATTAATGAACCATGTTGCATTTATCTCATGCATAGAGCCTAAAAATATAAAAGAAGCATTGAAAGATGACTTTTGGATTATGGCTATGCAAGAAGAGTTAAATCAATTTGAGAGAAGTAATGTATGGACATTAGTTGATAGGCCTAGTAATCAATCTACAATAGGAACTAAATGGGTCTTTAGGAACAAACTAGATGAGAGTGGTAACATTGTGAGAAATAAAGCTAGACTTGTAGCACAAGGTTACACTCAAGAAGAGGGAATAGATTTTGATGAAACCTATGCACCCGTAGCTAGAATGGAAGCCATTAGGATGTTGCTTGCATATGCATGTTATCATAATTTCAAGCTTTTTCAAATGGATGTTAAAAGCGCATTTTTAAATGGTTTTATAAATGAAGAAGTGTATGTGGAACAACCATCGGGTTTTGAAGATTCAAAATTTCCAAATCATGTTTTCAAACTTACCAAAGCTCTTTATGGTTTGAAACAAGCTCCTAGAGCTTGGTATGAAAGGCTTTCAAATTTTTTGATTGAAAAAGGATTTGAAAAAGGTAAGGTGGACATTACACTCTTTATAAAAATGTATAAAAATGACATCTTAGTAGTTCAAATTTATGTTGATGATATCATTTTTGGTTCTACTAATGAATGTCATTGTCAAGAGTTTGCTAAGTTAATGCAAGGTGAATTTGAGATGAGCATGATGGGGGAGCTCTCATTCTTTTTGGGACTCCAAATCAAGCAAAAGAAGGATGGCACCTTCATCAACCAAGCAAAATACATAAAGGATATGCTCAAGAAGTTTGGCTTGGAGAATGCAAAGCCTCAAGCCACTCCTATGAGCTCATCTACAAAGCTTGACAAAGATGAAGGAGGTAAGTGTGTTGACTCTAAGCTTTATCGTTCTATGATTGGTTCTTTGCTTTACCTTACCGCAAGTAGACCGGATATCTTGTTTAGTGTTTGCTTGTGTGCTAGGTTTCAAGCTAGTCCTAGAGAGTCTCACCTTATAGCCGTTAAGAGAATTTTTAGATACCTTAGAGACACTCCTTGTTTAGGTCTTTGGTATCCTAGAGACTCTACCTTCAACCTTCATGCTTACTCGGATGCGGATTATGGGGGTTGCAAAATTGATAGGAAAAGTACTTCGGGAACTTGTCAATTCTTAGGTAGTATGCTCATATCTTGGTTCTCTAAGAAACAAAATAGTGTAGCCTTATCTACCACCGAAGCCGAGTACATATCCTTAGGGAGTTGTTGTGCTCAAGTCCTTTGGATGAAGCAACAACTCTTAGATTATGGAATTAAAGTTGAAACCATACCCCTAAAATGTGACAACACTAGTGCAATATGTTTAACTAAAAATCCCATCCAACACTCTAGAACCAAACATATAGAAATAAGGCATCATTTCATTAGAGATCATGTCCTTAAGGAAGATGTGGTTATAGAGTACGTAGACACCTTGAATCAATTAGCGGACATATTTACAAAACCCTTAGACAAAGAGCGTTTTTGGTCCCTTAGGAGAGAGTTAGGTCTAGCTAGCCTATCTTGACCTTTTTGGATCTCCTTTGTGCTTAAATATGTTTGATCTTGTGAAATGCCATGTTTGTATGCTTAGACTCCCAATTTCATCCATGCCTATAGTTAGGGGGAGTATGTTTCTGTAAAAATATGCTTAGAACTGCTCATACATCATTTGCATACTCATAGGAGATGTTAGGTTCGAGCCTTTGGTTGTTCTTTGAACCAAATATGCAATTCTAGGCATCCAGTATCGATACAGCTCTACGCGTATCGATACCCGTTCTTCATTCAGTTTCCCAGAATTTTCTTCGCTTCACGCGTATCGATACGATTCATCCCGTATCGATACTGGTCGTTTCGATACGGACCTCTCCGTTTCGATACGACTTTTCCAACGGGCATTTTTGCGAAAAGACAATTATATCCCCGTATCGATACCCTAACGGGCATATCGATACTCGACTGCGCTGATGGCATTAATTAAGCTTTTAATGAGTTCAACTTTTACCATAACTCAAATTCTTCAAAACCTAATTAACCCTAGCCGTTTTTGCCTATAAAAGGGCACTTCCTCCTTCATATTTTTCACATCTCAACTCAAACCTAAAAAAGTTTTTGAATCAAGCAAGGCTTTGTGCTCTCTTTCTCATCTTTGTGCTAGTTTTCTTCAAATCTTCAAGTTTCTATCAAGGTAATATCCTTCCTTCTCTTTTTCAATTTTTGTTTTGCTGTTTTGATTCTTTTTGCTTCTTTTTTTTAACAAACTTTGTTTTTCTTCAAACTTTTTCTTGAAATTTTCTTCTAAAATTTTTCTTTTCAAAATTTCTCTTGAATTTTTTTTTTAATTTTTTACCTTGATTTTTACTCAAATTGAAGAAATCTCCCTTGCTTAATTTCTCTTTTAGATCATGGCACCAAAAGAACCATCGAGGAAGCGATCAAGGGTTAATCAAGCCGGTGAATCTTCCACCCTTGGAGCGGTTGCTCGTCCTAACTACTCAACCATCTATGAGTAATCCTTTGAAGGCAATTCGGGTCTAAATTACTTTCGTCAATATGAGAATTATAAGATTCGTGCCGAAAGGGTAATATCCATCCCTTTTCTCAATTCGGAGCGTTTCAAGTTTGAATACCTCCCCTTGCTTCATCGTTGGAACTTCATGGAGTTTATCTCTATTCCCGGTATTTTCTATCGCCTCTTGGTTTTGATTTTTTATGCTAATGCAAGATGTATTAGTCGTAATGGGGAAGTTGTTGCAATTAGCTCTTATCTTATGGGAAAGAAAATAATTCTTGATATCAAGTCTATTTGTGAGGTTTTTAAGTTGGATGATGAAGGCCTTGATGATGAGCATGGTATGGAGCATGTTCTTAGTGGATCCGTCACCGCCCTCAATGCTCACGACCGGATCCTACATTTGATGGTGTCGTGGTGGTTTCGTCCTTCCAGAGGAAAATATTCCACCATCCGTCAAGTGGATGATTTTTGGATTCGGTGCTTCCGTGAAGCCAAGCGACCAAATCTAGCTCGACTCATGTTCGCGGAGATCGTCTACCTCGTTCAAAATCGTCACACTCCTCACGTCACCTCCTTCACATACGGTTCGGCTTTGAGCTATTTCTTTGTTAAAAAGGATATTGATTGCTCCTATGACATTCCAACTCCCCTCACCGATCCCATTGATGAGCGATCTCTTGCTCGGGAAAAAATTACTTATCTTAATGGTGAATGGATACGTCTTGCCGAGTTACCACCGGAAGCCGCCGCCATGTTTGAAGAGGCTCAAGCTCCTCAAGCCCCTCAAGTCCAACAACCCAACATGGATGCTCTCATGACCTATCTCAATGAGCAATTTACCGGGTTGCGCACGGACATGAATACTCGTCTCACTTCCTTGGAAACTACCTTTGATACTAGGATGACGGGTATGGAGAATCGCCTCACATCTCTTGAAAGTGGGCAAAATTCCTTGAATATTTCCATTGTCGCTTTCCATGATGAGTGGTGTAATAGTATGCGCACTAATGAGCCCTTGGGAGATGATGATGAAGATGATGAAGACGAAGAAGACGATGCTTAGACGTTTCTTCTTGCATATCATTCATATCATCTAGGATTTTCTATTTTATGCACCTATGCTTTATGTTCTTAGGATTAAGTTTGTTTTAGGATTAAAACCTATGCTTTGATTTCTTGTTTGCTTTTGTTTGGATTTCCAGTTTAATGCTATGATGAATAAAATTATGTTGCTTATTATTATTATACCTTTGATTTCCTTATGCACTTACTTGTCTCCAAGAATTTTTGATCTAACAAAAAGGGGGAGAAGAAACTAGCTCACAAACTTTATATATTTTGATTTTAACTCAAAGGTTACCAAGCTTATATTAAGGGGGATTTAACTTTGTAAAGTTTTTTTTAAGTGTCAAAATTTTAAGTTTTGGTTTTGTTATATCAAAAAGGGGGAGATTGTAAAACCTATGTTTGATTTTGATATAACTAGATCTTTAAGGATCAATTCGAAAAACTTAAAATTGTTTTTATAAGTCCCTAAATAAGTTTCAAAACACCAACACTTTAAAACGGATTTATAAAACTCAAAACTCAAAAGATTTTCTAAGTGTTCCAAGGCAAAACCATTGAAAATCGTCCAGGCGTATCGATACACTACCAAGCGTATCGATACCATTTTACCAAACTTGGTTACTGTCGGAACCAGTATCGATACCCCAAACCCTCATATCGATACCGCCCTGTGTTAAAATTCAAAGAGTTTGAATAGTGTACCGATACGTCAAACCCTCGTATCGATACGACCCTTATAATTTTTAAAAGATTAAGTCGGTTTAAAAATATGACCGTTGGTGTCAGTTGGTTGGTAACCAAACTTTAAAAGTTCGTTGACCCGTATCGATACGCCTAACCCTCGTACCGATACGGTTGTGGACAGTGAGCTAAGTTCAGAAAATAGTATCGATACGGCCCTTGCCGTTTCGATACCCAGTACCGATACGCTTACGTGCGTATCGATACCCCTTATTAAATGCACACAACAGCTCTTTCTTTTCTGAGACAGGTACCGATACTCCTTCCCGCGTACCGATACCGGTAGCTGCAGAAGTGCATTAATGGTGGTAAGAGAGGGTTCCAACGGCTCCATTTATGTTCTCAACCACCCAAACGGCTAGAAATCAATGAGGAGGTATAAAAGACATATCCAAAAGCTACAGCAACATTTATTGATCTTCAAGAAAACACTTATTCATCAAATCCAAGCAATTGTGCCAAAATTCCTATTTGTCTAGAAATCCCAATTGTAATCTTCATTCATACTTTGTCAAATTGGGTTGAGTGCTTGTATTGGGGCTATTATTTGTATTGAGAGATACCTTTTAGCCATCAAATTTCTTTGTTCACTTGTGTGAGGATTGGGTTGATTTTTGGGTAGAAAAATCAACCGAAATTGTAAAGGGTTGCCTCCTTGTCCTAGAAAAGGGGAAGAGCAATTTAGTGGAATTGTTGCAAATCCTTAGTGAAGCTAAGGTAGTGGATGTAGAGTTCATTTGGAACTTGAACCACTCTAAATCTCTTGTCCATCATTTTTAATTTGCAAATTTCCACCACAAAACTTTAAATTTCCAATTCACCCCCCTCTTGGTCAATATCGATCTTGCGATCCACTCAACAAATAGGAATTTGAATATTCAAGGGGTGCGACCGCACTCACTCTATCCATCCCTAGACCCAGGGACCGACCCAGGATTTTATGTTAGGGGGGCGAACTTTTATATAAACTATGGTGAGACAAGTCAATGCAAAATAACATTTATAATTATAATTCTTCTCCTCGACTTACCTCAAATGAAATTTAAGGGGTGCAAAATTATAATTTTTAGGGGTGCAAAATTATATATTGACAACAAAATACATAAAAATACCTATACTATAAGGTCATTTAAAATTTTTAGGGAGGGCGACTGCCTCCCCCAACATCCCTCTCGGTCAATCCTTGTCTAGACTTATCCATGATAGGTATTGTATTGCATTCTATTTAGTTCGTTGTAGTGATTTATTTTTTTAAATAAATCATTTCAAAAAGATTTAATAGGTTAGTGTTAGTGTAATTTTGTAATATAGTTGATTTTCAACGTAATCACATGTTTTAAATATTTATCATTTTGTGTTACACCTTAGACTCTTAGTACATTTCATATTTTACTATTCTAATTTAATTAAAATGTATTATTTTAGTTAATTTTAAATTTAAATAAATTTATGCACATTTGTAAATTATATGTTCAAATTCGTGCTATTTAAGAGAAACAACACCATCTTTTGAGAGTACTTATTAGATTCTTTAGTATGTAACTTGTTTTATTAAATTAGAAATTCAAATATTACACCTATTATATATTGATTAAAATACAATATTATTAAAATTTCTAGAAGGTAGCGTCAGTATATTATAGTGAAGGAAAATTCTACAACGCTAGACGAACACGGCTGAACACCACTAACGCTGAACACTGCTGAACATCATTAAATTAATTAATAAAGATTAAAAATCTCAAGGACTCAACCTAAAATTATAAATTTTAATTTAAATAAAATTTTAATTAAATTATTTTCCATGTATATAATATTTTTTAATTTTTTTTAATAATTAGATCAAATGCCAACCTTAGTCGATTTAAAAAAGTAAAAACTATGAACCCTAAACCCTAACCCATAAACAATAAACCTATAACTCTAAAACATAAACTTTAAACCATAAACATGGAACCCTAAATTGTAAACTCGAACCCCTCTAAACCATTATCTATAAACTCTAAACCATAAACCCTAAATTCAAATATTGGGTTTATGTTGTATGGTTAATGGTTCACATTTTAAGGTTTATGATTTTTATTTTTTAAATTGACTAATGTTGGTATTTGAGCCAATTATTTTATATATATATATAATATATAAAAAATAATTTAATTTAAATTTTATTTTAAATAATTTATAGTTATATGTTGAGTCATTGAGATTTTTAATCTTTATTAATCAATTTAATAGTGTTCAACGATGTTCAATGTCAATAATATTTTACGTTGTTCGTCAAGCGTAGTAGGTTCATCCTATAGTAAAAATTAATTTTATTCATTCGTATGTTAGTTTTACCATCGATTTTTTTTTACTACAGGAGTCAAGAAACCAAAACTATCCAACCATATCCAAATTTTCCTCAAGTGGCTGCATTGTCTTAAAATTTTATTCACTAGCAATTTTTTTTTATTTTTTTTAAGTCTTAAGGTAATTTATAGGTAGTTTTGTTTATATTTCTTCTTAACTTTTGGATAATGTATACATATTTTGCAAACAAAAATGTTCGAATCTAAATTTTTTAAAATAAATATTATTTTTTTCACCGAAAATACTCGTTAGATTCAACATTTCCTTAACATGGCATTCTACTTTTTCTTTTCTATAATTTATATATTCGTATTGTATTTATTTATTTTTATTATATTCCACATCATCGGATCTTTAACAACATTATGAAATTTACTATTTACAATTATTAAATAGTAATAATTTTGCCGTGGGAAGTGATAAAGATAAAGAAAGGTTGTCAAATTTTGGCCCACAACATCCAAAAACAATGGAGAGACGAAAAAATGGGATTTCTATCGAAGAAAAACAATTTCAAAGTTTATTTATGAAATTGAAAATTCTATGTTCAATAAAGTAAAGAAGAAATTATGAGATGTTACTGTGATTGTTCACTTTATTCTTTAATTATGAGATAAGAGAGTTGATCTCTACTTATGAGAAAGGAGTACATTTCATATTCAACCATTATCTCTTAGTAAGAGCATCAACAATAAAATAATTAATCATTACTATTAACGATGGATACCTTAATAAATAAATAAAAAACATGATGTTATTGTAGAAACCTCATTTATTGGTCTATCCTAGTGCGTTGCCTTAGTCGTGAAATGTCATCTTAAATTAGAGCTTTTAGGTTTCAATTATTAATTATGTTAAAAAATTCAATTACTAATTGATTCAAATTAATATCTTAAAAATATTAATTATTAAAAAATATATAATTCTAATTATTTTTTAAACCAATAATTTATACACAATATTTAGTTGATCTAGTGAGATGATGTATTAAATCTTACCAACAAAGTTAGGGGTTCAATTCTCTATTTTGTGAATAGAGAAAATTACTCGTAATTATCCTTTACAATAACCAATACCTGATGCAAATTAGTAAGCTAATGAATCATATACATGTTATAAAAAAATATTATACACAATTTATTAAAAGGAAATATATTATTAATAATTGGTATAAATCTCAAAAAGTACAAATGAACTTTGATAAAATGTGCTATATGATATGTATACACTTTAATTTTATATAAATTTTCACAAACTACTTAATACTTATACTATGTTGACACGGTATATATATTTAATATAAATAAATAAATTTATTTGTTAAATTTATATAATTAAATTAAAATTAACGTTTTATGTGATATAATTACATCAAATCTAAATTTATGAATCAAAGTTGATGAATAAATTTAATATATATGTCCACTTACATTTTACGAAATCACACTATGACCCATTGACCATGTCGTGAAATTCCTATTTTACCCCGAACTACTCCTTCGATAAGGCAGGGGACCCAGCTACACAAAAGGGGAAACAGTAGGAGCCGGAGATGGTCCAAGACCATGAAGAGGAAAAAGATGAAACAAAAGTGGGATTGCTTTCAGTGGTGATAAAATGACCAAACAATCCCTACACGGTAAGGGAAAGGGACTTTATAATGCGTTGTGAGGTACAACTACGTGATCCGAAGGACATTTCTGTAATTCAATAGGTACAACTACAAATGTTATCCTCGTTGATTAAAGAGATTCAATTGTTTTTTTGGAAAAAGTAAAATTAATTTAATATGTTTTTTAAACAACATGAAAACATGATATCTTTACCCTGTACTAATCCTACGGTTAACAATCCAAATAATCTCGTGATTGCTTTGTCTAGGGCAACAAACCCTAGTTCATCTCTTCTTCCATTTCCCATAATATATTTTCTAGGAATGCGAGCAGTGTAAACGATACGACATGGATAGTGTTAATAATCCAAATTTTATGTTCTTCTTAATTAATTCCAATGCATTCCACAATTGTTTTCGTTAAAAAATGTGCATTTGTAAGTATATGAACGGAGGAAAATGGATAATGTTGTTTAGGTTATCGAATTTCGACACTATATAATAAACTAGTTATTTTCAAATAATTATTAGTTTTAACATATCGGTATTGAAAATTATTATATTTGTTACTTTCTTTTCCTCAAAATTTCTTTATTATATACATTCAAAATTTATTTTTTTGTATTCTATGCATATATATTTTAAGAATGATAGTTGATCAAATTTTTGTAAATTTTGAATTATCGAAAATTTGAAATATGTATAGAAATCTGAACAAGTTTTTATATTCAAATTATCATACTACTATTATCTGAATCAAAATTAAATATATTTATCTACCGAATATTCAAATTCACAAAAATTGAATTCAAAGTTTTAAATTATAAGTTAAATAATAAAATCTTTAAAACTTCAAATTACAGATGGTTAAGGCTCAAATTTTCTTAAAAGCAAACAAATTCTCTATTCTATTATTCACAATCAAGTAGAGTTGGTAAACTTGACCCGAGACCTGAAACTCGAACCGAATTACTCGAACTGAAACCGAAAATCAACCCAAAATTGACCCGAAATCTGATCAGAAACCCGAAATAAACCGAATCGAAAATGAACCGAATTTAATTGAACCAAATGGACCCAAACCGAATAGACCCGAACCGAATGGACCCGATTAATAGAAATAAAAAAAGATAAAATATGAACAGCCGCACAAGTCACTAAAATGTCAAATATATTGACTTTATAAAGTCATATATAGGGTGTAAAAATCTGACCAACCTAAAAATTTGATTAAAATCGACTGATCTCTCATTGAACCGAAAATAACCGAACTAAAAATTAACCGACCCAAAACAACCCGAAACAAAATAGACCCGAACTAAAACCGAACCGAACAGAAACTGAATTTGAACCAAAAATATTAGACCCGAAATAACCGAAACCGAAATAACCTAAAATGAACCCAAACCGATTGACCCGCTTGCCACCTCTACAATCAAGTATGGATATCCGAAACTCCAATCTACATCTACATAAATAATGAGAATTCATAAATTACCATCCTAATTATTCTATTTTTCATTTAACGTATTTCTGTCGCATCAAATCAATTCGATGTACCTTAATTTTTGATAACTTGCACGTCGAGACCATTAATTGATTTGTCATATTGTGAAATGTATTTCATAAATATTTATGATTTAAAGGAAAAGGAATATGGGGACCTCCATTTGAATGTAGAAGGAGGAAAGCATGGTTTAAAATAATTACTGGAATCGAGGCCATGGTTTTAACCCATAAAGGATGTGAGCCTGCAGGCTGCAAATGCCAGTTCCCTTTGTCTGCCCCTTTTCTTACATCACTTGAATTCTTTGTGGGAAGGAGAAACATTTACAATACTAAATTTAAACAAATATTTCTTTCAACTTCGTCAGACATTTAATTCCTGTTACTAAGTCTTTGTTTTTGGTTGAAGTCCCCAACCCAAATTTGGGGCAAACGGGCATTCTTCAAAAGCTAAAAAATTTGATTTCTGCGAAACGGGCGATTGAGCTTATAAATAGGTTGGTAAACGCATGTTTGAAGCTATTCTGGTAGGTATTTAGGGTTGTTGTTGCTAGTGAACGACTGTTGGTCACCGCAACTGCAACAAAAAATAGGCCCTAACTCATATGTCTTCTTGTTTCCCGCACTTTCTTCTCATGTTCAGTAAGGTAGATATTCGATCGAGTCCAGTCAAGTAAAAAAAAATTAAGTTAGTCGAGTTGATTAGCCCTATTTTATAACTTAAAGTTTATTTGAAATGTTTTCAAGTCGAGTCGAGTCTAATTGTTTGAGTTTTTATTCAAATTTAATTGTAAACATTTATAATGTTATTGTACTAACTAATTTAAATTTAAATGACTTTCTATAATCATATACAATACACATATATTTCTTCGTATTTTTCATATGCGATATATATATATATATTCAGCTCAAACTTATACAATTAAAAAAATCTGTTAGGAGTCAAACATAAGTTTAACGGCTTTCTAAGTGTTTTCTTATCCAATGAATTCAAACAATGGATGTCAATATTTTCTTTTCTGACGTTGAATTCGAAATTCAAATAACATTGATATTAGTAGATTTGATTGTATAATTATTTTGTTTTAGTTTTGTTGGCTTATAAGCCAAAACCATTGTAAAGTTTTGGTTGGATTTCATTTCAAAATAGGAGGGAAGTAAGAGTTTAATCAAGTTTACAAGGCAATAATTACCATTAGGGTTTCTTACCCAATGAATTCAAACTCAAAATCTGCATCTCCATTCAGTGGTATTCATCACCTGCCTCAAATTATTATCAAGAATCTTCCCAGCCTTGAAAGAAAGAGAGTTTCTGCACTCACCATTCTTTATTCAAATTATATATAATATGCAGTTCTTTTGTTTTCGATATTCCATGACAATTGTCTTTTTAAAAAATATATATATAATATTTTTTGAAAATAAAAAAGAACTATAATTATTTTTTTATAATGGGCGGAAGGGATGATTGGAACTTTTTTAAAAATGAATATGTATGTGAGAGCTAAGAGCTTGAACCGTGAAGTGAAGACTTAACTGAAATTGATCTGAAACTTAGGCAAATGGCATTGATGTTGTGGGAAATGGACAATGAAAAAGACAATACTGTTTTGGCAGATTTGTCTTCTAGTATTGCTCGAGTCATTTTCAGTGAGCTAAGAGTCTCTAGTATTGTTTTGGCAGATTTGGCAGATTAACATACACAACACAGGCACTTGGGTCATGTCGGCACCGGTTCTTGTTTTGTTACCTTTTGCCCCCCTTAGTGAGTTAAGTAAAATGATGAACATTCTTAACCTTGTCTGATTTCTTCCTAGATTTACATGGACATTATTTGGAATAGTTCTTGACATCTTCTCTTTCAACAAATAATGATATATCAAAACATGCCTCTGTCCTTTCTGTATGAAGAGTCAAAAATCACTTCGCGAACTGGTCTTGAATTTCCCCAGAACTCAAAATCTTTCAAGGCTAGGCTACTGCCATACGTTTCATATTTTCATTTTCAGGTTAAATCAGCTGAGAATCTGTGTTTGTCAACCGACACACCTGCACCTGCTAATGGATGTCACTTCATAGGTAAACAGTTGTATTTTGTACCCTGTGGAAGTGACATGTCCCAAAAATCCGGCAAAAAGGAACATTGAACTCACCAGGTGAATCTCTTCTTTTTGCATGCTTCAGGAGAGACGGCATAGAAAGTCCAGGATTTCAAGCCCAAACACATGCAATTCGCGAAGCTTTAAACCGCTCAATATGGATCTTCCTTTGGGCTTAGATAAATCTTGGGTGCCATATATGAAGAAACTTCAAGTTTCCAATTATTTTTGGGCTTAGATAACAATTGGTATCTAAACTATCAATTGAGTAATACGAATCAAGTACTCTATATGTTCATTACAGGACGATTCTTATGCTTACTTTAATTTTATTCTTAATTATTTTATTCTTACAATTTAATTTATTTTATTTATAATATCATGATTTAAATTTTTAATTTTATTTTAATTTTTAAATGATTTAATACCTTGTCTCATTCAACCAACTTTTTTTGTTAAAAAAAACAGACTAGGATTAAGATAAGAGGGGCCCGACCCCATGCACATGGAGTGCAGGAAACAAAGAGACAACAACATACATAAACCAAGAGGCAGTCAAGCGGCAGGACTCAGTATCCATGCGAAGCCAAGCTATGCAGAGGGAATACAAATCAACGGAGGCAAAAAGCCTATACAGGACCGGGGCACGCATGCCCACAAGGAAAAACCAACGCCACTCAAGGCAAAGGAAATGACCGTCACAAGACGACCTCGGATCAGAAAGGGCGTAAAAGTAATTTCTGTTTGTCTGGGAGAGCTCCATCCGGAGGCAGACTCCCAATTCCATAGTAGGATTGGGTCTTGTCACCAAAACCGCAAGAAAACGTAATCCTATCTGATCTGGTTCAACACTCCGGACAATTAAAATAAAGCCCGACATACTTAAAAAGGAAGCATGAATCACCACAAATTTGATCCATATCGATTCGATCTCCACTGGAGGGTTTGAACCGTCCGGGTCCCATCCAAAGTTATACACCTTCACCTCCCGGGTCTCATCATTCGTCCACATTCCTCCAAAATTTCTAATCCCGTGATAAAAGCTGAACCAATAATAAGATAATGAGAGCCTCCACTCCTGGGCTGCAGAGAAGCCCACATTGGGCTAAAATCAAGAGAAAAGGTTACCCCAACTTTACCCCCAACTTAAAAATTCGTAAGGAATTGGGTATATACCTAATTTCTTACAATTTCAGTAATAAATTACGTATATTTCTTATACACAATTTCTTACTTATTTTGTACCAAATTGTGCATTCTTGTAAGAAATTGAGTGCAAACACAATTTCTTACAAAAATTTGAGCAACTTTACCCGAACTTAAAAATTCGTAAGGAATTGGGTATATACCTAATTTCTTACAATTTCAGTAATAAATTAGGTATGTTTGGTAAGAAATTGTGTACAAACACAACTCCTTACCTATTTTGTACCAAATTGTGCATTCTTGTTAAAAATTGTGTACAAACACAACTCCTTACCTATTTAGTTTCATCAACCTCTACGATCCATTAACCGCTAAATTTTGGTTAATTGATCTAGCCAACCTTCACTTAATTATTACCCATTAAACTTCATATCCATCCACCCGAATACTTTGATTTGATTTCTTTAATTTCTTCATCTCTATTGTATAATCATTAATCCAGGTTCAAAGGTTGACCTAGGCAAATGTCTCTCTGAACTGGTACGTAAAGATTGTTTGTTCGGAAATTGAGGTAAAAAGAAATTGTGTTTTTATATGAAAATTGTGATGCTATGATTTTCAGGAAATGGAGGAGCAATACCAAATGATGAACCCTATTGACTGTTCATTCCATGATATGAATTTGGAGCCTTTCTCTTGTGAAAACTATTCATGCAATGCATATATGACAGATTAGAATCCATTGCAAGAACAAGAAAGGGTGCATATCGAACATCATTAACGAGGTCGAAAAGCTTCATCTCTTTGTGCTGAATACCAGTCTCTTGCCCTTTGGACAAGCAGCTCTTGACATAACCATTGCAGCTCAGGTAAATTTCATTATGCTTCTCCAATCTAGCTTATAATCTGCAACCCTAAATCACTTTAGTCTTAATTTCCTGGTTATTTTTTGCAGATGGAAGTTGAGTTTTCAATGACAGTGGAGGATCTTGTGAAAAGCCTACGACTGGCTTTGCTCAAGTTCATCAAGTTGCGGCACCATGTTCATATTGAGAGAAGAAGATCGGCCATAGGGAAGTTGAAGTTATGAATGTCAGAATGTCCATAGAACAATCTCAATCATTTTGAAGAAGCCATGGATTGAGCATGAATGATGTGTATTGGTGAGAGAATATGCTGGTAAAAGTTGTTTGCAAGGCCAAGACACCGAGTGACGTGACTTCTAGTAACAACAATCGTTCTCTTAACTTCGTGCAATTTAATTGTAAGTCTTTGATTTAGGGATTGTAGGTTATGCTTAATCGAAGTATTTGTAATATGTATAAAAAACAATTATATTATATAAATTTTGGTAAATCGGTGTCTTCGTATCATATTTTTAATTACATTTTAGTCTGACGCAAATATAATGTTCGAATGGGCCTAATATTGTTTTTTGAGTTGGGAAATACTATGGAGAGCTGACATATGTGTTAGCCCAATTCTGATATAACGGGCTTTTAAAGTGGGTCAATTTTCTACCCAAAGGTATAAAGTGGCCATTTTTCAACCATTGGAAAGTTTGAAACTTTGCCGACTTTTTCTTCTTTCGTTTCCTCAACACGGCATTTTGCCCTGCGTTTGGCGTCCAACTTTGAAGCAGTAACAATGGATTACGAGAACAAACTCGTCCTCGCTCCCATGGTTCGAGTCGTAAGTAGATTGGACTTCCTGTTGCAAATCATACCTATCTTACTCAGTTACTCTCCTTTTCTTTCCTCCTCTTTTCTGTATATGGAATTTTCATCTATAATTGTACGGTTTTGATTCAGGGAACGCTTCCGTTTAGATTGCTAGCTGCTGATTACGGTGCAGATATTACTTATTCCGAGGAAATTATTGATCATAAAATGATCAAATGTGAGCGTAAAGTTAATGGTACGGTAACGCTTTTCTGCTTCAATTTTTTTTTTTTTTTTGGAACTTATGCTGGATAACTCTGTTGGTGCTAGAAATTTTAGGATTTTCTTTTCTTTTGCGTTAAATTTAGCTTTAATTTCATGGCCATGCACATGATTTTGATTTTTGGAAACAATCGGAACATCAATTTCACACACAAACAAGGTTGATATATACTCCTTTTTTGGATGAACTTGATTTTCTTTACCCCAAAATATGCAGAACTGCTTCATGTTCAATCTGTTTCTATGCTATCTGTATCTGTAAAAATATTCATATCAGATAATCTCAATCTCACTACATCTTTTAGCTTGATGTCTGTTTCCCTCCAAATTGCCAATAGTTCCATTCCCTCCGTATCAAGTAAGCATGTGCATTCCAAGCAATTCTCAAAATAACAGACTTCCCTTTCAACTTGGTAGTTGTCCATATCATCTCCTGCTGCCAACTCATGACTGATCTTTCTCGTTCACTGAGTTGCAGCATACCTTCTCAAACTGCACTCAAAATACAAATGATCCCTTTTTTTACATCTCAACTGCACAGAAAAAATTCAATTTCCTTCTATAATCAGACCATGTTTAATAAGCCTGTCCTTAGTAGGCAAACGATTTTGAATTTCTTGCCAAGCCATCGGAGAATGTTTAATGCGGTTGATATATATTCGCACCCACACACTAAGCTCAAAGTTTACCATCAATCTTTCAACAGATGCAATGCTATTCTCAATTGTTTTAAGTTTGGAGCAAATTTACTATTATACTTAAAATTTAGAGTAACAAAAAAAACACAGTAGAAAGTTCTGCTTATATTCACTCTTTTTTCTTCCTTTGTTGTAGAACATATTGGCTCAACTGATTTTGTTGAGAAGGGAACCAATAATATTGTCTTCAGAACCTGCAGCCAAGAGAGGGATCGGGTGGTATTTCAAATGGGCACTTCTGATGCTGTGAGGGCTCTGAAGGCTGCTCAAATAGTGTAAGTTTATTCCGGTTGCATTCTTTTTTTTCTCACTGTCATGAAGTTTTAATGATGCCCCTGAACTTTGTTTTTTGTTTGCATCGTCCTTCCGCATGTCATATTTTTTTTTTCTTCAAGTCACGTACAATTAGTTATGTTAATCGTATGATAATCTGGAATTATCCCTTTTGTTCTGTTGGATTCTGATGACTCATTTGTTATGATCAAATTACTTTCATTTTTTATTCTTATGCAATTCTTCCACTAAAAGTTTTCTTCAGTGTGCAGATTGGCTAGAGTTGTAGATTAATTAGGATGGATAAAGCTCTTACATTAATGTGGAACTAATTAACTACGTATGAGGGTTGAATTTGGAATCAAATCTACATTTGTGTCTCAATTGAATGCAAGAAGAAAAAAAATCCATGTAACAAGGGGTTTATTAAGTGCAAGATTCTTTTGAAGGATTCTTATCAGTTATCATTAACTTTTATTAAAAAAAAACTGTCATTACGGTAATCTGATCATTGCCTCATTTCAACCACTTACATGACAAATATATGATTACTTGAGCAAAATATTCTATTTTTGATGATTCTAAAAATAAATTTAATATAAACGAAGTCATAATTTCTTCATGTTGGCGACGAAAGCTCTTTTAACTTTCATATCCTTTGGTAGGTGTAAAGATGTCGCTGCTGTGGATATCAATATGGGTTGCCCCAAGTCATTTTCTGTGAGTGGGGGCATGGGTGCTGCTTTGTTGACAAAGCCTGATCTCATACATGATGTATGTGCTGCTATTTGTGGCAAAATCCTTGTGGATATCTATGATTAAACCTTGACCTTTGACATTATCCTTTGCTAATTCAGATTTTAACGACTTTAAGGAGAAATATAGACACACCAGTAACATGCAAAATTCGACTTCTAAAATCATCCTCGGAAACAGTAGAACTTGCAAGAAGAATTGAGAAAACAGGTGTTTCAGCTCTTGCTGTGCATGGAAGGTAACTTTATATGTTTCGTTTGTTTGAGACCCTTACGACTTATTTGCACGACTGCAATTTGTCAATCATTGAGAAAATGGTAACTGTTTAAAAAGTTGACTGTTTAAAAAGGCTCAAGTATGTAATGTATTTTTTTCCCTTTGGTCAAGACCCACAAGTATGTAATGTACTTGAGTCATGGTAATATCTGTACTAATAATTTCCTGTAAAAATTGTTTGATCAGCTCTGGACTTCCATTTAAATTAAAAAAAAAAAGATGAAGAAGAAAATTCTGTTATATTACTGGCAGTGCTACCTGAATTGTGTTTGTTTATTTTGAACATTCAATACTTTTTGTCTAAGAAAGAAAACAGCCTTTCACGTGATTTCATATTTCGATAACTCATAGTAGTGATGGTAAATCAAAATATTTTGACATCTGGCTATGATTTTATGTTGAAATTTGTAATTTCAGTGGCTAGCTTGAAGTTATATAGCCTAAATGGATTAAGGGATAAAATAATTGTTCATAAAACATTTTCATGACACCAATTAGGCATTAAGGACACCAAAGGGGTCATGTTTCTATGCTGCCATCTTTTATATTCTTAGTTTTACTCATTTAGGATTTTGAGTTCTTTTTTTGTTTTCTTAATGCTTTATTGATTTTTTCTTGTACAATTTGCAGAAAAGTTCCAGATAGGCCAAGGGATCCTGCAAAGTGGAATGAGATTGCTGATGTTGTATCAGCATTATCTATTCCCGTTATTGCAAATGGTGATGTTTTTGAATATGATGATTTTGAACGCATTAAAGTTGCAACAGGTGGCCATAAGATACTCCCTAACTTCTAATGATGTCTTTAAATATGTTTCTGTTATTTTATTTCTTGTAAAACGGATGCAAGTGGCTGAAGCTCAGTTTATTATCCTCCTTGCCCGAACCACTGCCAAATTATTTCACCAAAAGTATGGTTTCCCACTGGTTTCCAGACGGTTTGAACTTTTAGGCTGTTGCCTAACTCCAAATCTTTCACATTTTGTTTTTATACTGTGTCCTGATATGTGTAATATCATAATATTTTCTTTAAGGTGCTTCATCAGTTATGGCTGCTAGAGGTGCTCTCTGGAATGCTTCAATTTTCTCTCCCAAAGGTAAAGCACATTGGGAGGATGTGAAAAGAGAGTATGTTAGGAAGGTAGGTTTCTCTTAACTCGAGAACTGCAAGACAACTCGAAATTGTGCTATGCAGTTCCCGTTGGAAAGAATGATAATATTTATTCTTGAATCTACTTCTATGTGACAGGAACAAGTTTTTATTAGCTTTATTTATTAATGTTTACAAATATGTCTTAGGTAAAAGAAACCTGTTATGAAATCGGAAAAAAAAATACAAATTATGCAAATGACATTTCCTTTTGAGTGTAATGTTTATAGATAAAGTAATTTCTTTAATCTATGTTCCTAAATTTGGTCACCACTGAATATTTTTTCCTTCTTTCAATTTTTATCGGTTTCTGTTGTGCTGATTAAGTTTCATATTCTGGCATTGGATCAGACTTGCCCGAGTTACTGAGTTTACTAGTTTCTTGGACTTGTTATTTCAGAGCATATTATGGGATAATGATGTTAAAAGCACGAAGCACACGTTAAAAGAGATGATTGTGCATTATTCCTGCCTCGAACTCCCCGAAGGAAAAGCTGTGATCAAGTCAGAAAATTTGGCAGATCTAGCGTAAGCCCAGTTTTAGATTTACCCTTTTTCAGCTTAAGCAATTTGATTTTTGGTTTCCCATCTTGCATTATGCATGTCACTTCTTTTCTCCATGTGGTATCATATTCAGATCCTCCCCTGGCTAAACTTCAACTACTGCAAAACAGTTTGTTAAAAAAAAAACTACTGCAAAACAGAACATGCAATTAATACCCTATGTGATACTATGAAGTAGAAATCTATGTTGCTACGACTTTTTTTCCGTGTCCGACATATATTCTTGCTCTGATTGTTCAGTAAAGTCTATGGAGAGGAAGAGTATTACCGGTCGGTTAGCAATAACAGGTTCTCACTCAATGGACAATCGGACATGAACCACTGCACCAAGGAGCTCCGGCAGACCGAATAAAGATAGAAGAGCTAGCAAAGCGGAGGTGCCAGTCCCAGGAATCTAAGGGCTCCTAGTCCCCTGTTGTATCTTTAGCTAATATGATATGTTACATTGATTGGACGACATTTCTTTTAAAGTAAAATTTGTGCCAGAGAATGGTGAAGCAACTTCCACAGTATTCTTAGCCTGATTTGAGTTTTGTACTTTACCAACTTCCCATGGCACTTGGCAAATATTTGGTCTTTTTCGAGCTGTTGTAATCAATATTAATTTTATATGTACAATTTTCTGTTGTTTCTATTTGAGACCGTCTGAAAATCAATTTTAATCACAAAAATCAGTAAGTCTAAAACGCTATCAACCAACTTAGGTTGACATTATATTTTTGTTATAAACATCAATATTTTATTTGTTAGTAGATTAATTTAAATCGAACAATCTAAAAATTATTATAAAGATGATTCTTTTAATTATTTTTGTTTAATTTATAACATTGATATTTAAACCTTTAATATATTGTCCCATTAAATCTATTAATTATTGGTTAATTTATTTTTTATTTTACTTTATTCTTTAAATTTTAAAATCGAACAAAATTATTATATCCTACTCTTACAAGTTACACTTTCCTCAACATTTAATTTTTCTAGATCTTAGCCTTTTGTTAGAAGAAAAAAATGAAAGCCGACATGGGCCCACCGCAAAAGGAACCGACTGGCGCCAACGGTCAGGATTCCTCGACCAACTAAACATAGGAAATCTCCAGTTCACCCATTTCCCCTCAAACGGTACAGAAAGGGAAAAATATCAAACCACTAAGCCCTTTATTGTCATTTCATTCCTCCCAATCATCCCCTTCTTCTTCCTCCTCCCTCACGCAGCGTTTGCTTCTCACCATGGCTTCTTCTCACTGATTCGCTCCTCCACAAATCGGTACGTTTTCCCTTTCATTTTTCCCTTAAGAAATAAAAATAAATTCTATATTCAAATTTCATTTCTTATTTTACATCTAAATAAAAATATTTTACCTCTCCTTATTTTTCGTCTCCCTCTTTTTTTTTCCTTTCATTTTTTCTTCAATCTCGTATTTGTAGATGAAATTATTATGAAGTTTTTGTTCTTTATATTTTTCTGTAACTGGTTTGTTATTTTTTAATTTAATTTTTCGTTTCGATTAAATTGTTGATTTAGTTCTTTGATCTCATACTCTGAAGTTGAATTTATCTCGGCGAATTTTGCATTGAATGAATCCATGTTGTAGTTTTTAGATTGATTTGAACACTGAATTTGATTAATCATTTTGTGTGCAGGAATCGTTTCCAAATCTTACTTTAGGTGCCGCAACTTAAGATTTGTAATTTGAGGTTCATGCTTCTTACTGCTATTATTATTTTTTCTTTTCCTGTTTATTTTGATTCATTTATTGTAATTCTTTCACGGCCATTATTGTTTAGTTGCTTCTTAGAAGAGTTTTCAGTTTGTTGAGTGAATAATATTGAAATGTCACTTTGAAACTGATTCCCCATATTGAGTTATTTCTTTATTATTATAAGCTTAGGATCATTAGGAGTTCTATATACAGAAAATTGCTTTGATCTCATTGGAAAAAGATGATTTTGTTAATTGGATAGTAATTTGTTTATCTGAGACACAGATTAATATGCATCCTCCTTTGCCTTCAACTTCCTTCATTTCTAACCATAGATGCTGATTCAACTCAGGCCTATCTCAGTTTCAAAGCTATAAAGTTGGCATCTGAGTGGTTATCATGTTTTCCCCCCTTAGAAATTCTTTGATCTTTTCAAGCAGATCTAACTTTTTGCGCAAAGTTCTAAATTGCATCGACTGTAAGATGCTGTATTGGCAGTGAATTATCTATCTCCGGCTGTGCTGAATTTTTAGTATCCGTTTATAAGTACTACAAACAACGCAGTGTGGAGGAAATTGAGTGGGGAAGGATAAATTTGACAGTTTGAAATGCAAAAAATAAAATAAGAGCATTGGAAATAAATTTTGAATACTTCAAAATGCTGCCTTTCCTTAGGTCATAGCACAGCCAACAAAGACCAATAAATGGATCCTGGACGTAGTGTACTGAAATATAGGTTGTTGATTTTGGATGTATGGTTTATGCCATAACTTTGCCACTTCTGTCTTCTGCTATTTTTGAAATTTATTCAATAATTTTCAGTCGTTTACTAAATTAGGTTATGACATTTATTTGTAACTTCAAAATTGATGGACCATGGGTCAGCAGCATCTAGGTTCTATAGAAGGCTATTTTATACGATAACCAGTGACTCCCTCCCCCACACCAAAATAAATGCTTTCCTCTAAACCTAATGAAACTAATCCAAATGGAAAACCGTACATTTGTGCACTGATCTTTCCTTCCAAAGATAATATAATTTCTTCTCCCGAGTTTTGGATTTGGAACATATGCTTTACCTCTCTTCCACACTGGCTGTTGGTGTGCCTACTGCTTTGATATTGGTGATATTTTTGAATTTATTATCTGTGGATTTGATCTTGGTTTTATTTGTGAATTTATTAGCTGTGGATTTGATCTTGGTTTTATTTATTTATTCTGCGTAGGCACATAGATGTTTGTTGGAATTAGAATACTGACATATATGTTTGTAACTTTCTATGCAGGTGCTGTTGTAGCAACATTCTTATACAACTGACAGAGTGAATGGAACTGAAAATGGAGTTGAATAGCCTGAAAGATGCAGTTGATCGTGTTGCAAAGAAGCAAAAACTGTCCTGTTCGAAAACCCAGGAAGTCACAGACCAGCTTATCCAAGAAATTGAGAAGGCAATAGATATGATGCGGTCAACCACCGTTGATTATAAATCTATACTTACTGAACTGAAGAAAAAGTTGCATGAAATTGCTCCACTCAGTCAGCTAGAAGGCACACAGAAGGAACTCAACATAGCACTGAGCAAGTACCAAAAAGCAGTTGACAAAGCCTTTAATCCTGATATATCCAAGGCATATCGAAATATTGAGTTTGATTCTCATACAGTTAACCAAATAATTGCCAGCCATTTCTATCGGCAGGGGCTGTTCGATGTTGGTGATTGTTTCATAACTGATGCCGGGGGTGCAGAAGCCACTGCTTCTATGAGACCACTTTTCCAAGAAATGTATCAAATTCTTGAAGCTATGAAGAATAGGAACCTAGAGCCTGCCCTGAAATGGGCAACCACAAACTCCAATAAACTCAAAGAAAATGGTTCTGACCTTCTGCCAAGACTCCACCATTTGCAGTTTGTGAAAATACTACAAAAGGGAAGCAGAGACGAAGCACTCAAGTACGCAAGAACAAACTTTGCTTCGTTTGCTGGAAGCCACATGGCCGAAATTCAGAAACTCATGGGATGTCTCTTGTATTCTGATAGACTTCAGCAGTCCCCGTATGCTCATTTATTATCGCCAACCAATTGGGATACAGTAGCTGAGGAGCTCACCAGGCAGTTCTGCAATATTCTGGGGCAATCTTCTGAGAGTCCATTGAGTGTGACAATAGCTGCAGGTGTGCAAGCGCTACCTCCTCTTCTGAAGTTTATGACTGTCATGGCTGGGAAGAAGCAGGAGTGGCAATCGATGAAGCAGTTGCCGGTGCCGGTGGAATTGGATAAAGAGTTCCAATTCCATTCCATATTTGTGTGCCCTGTGTCGAAGGAGCAATCAACCGATGATAACCCACCAATGCTGATGTTGTGCGGTCACGTGCTCTGCAAACAGTCTATCAACAAGATGTCGAAGAATGGTTCAAAAACTTTCAAGTGTCCGTATTGTCCATCCGATATCAATGCCACACAGTGCAGGCAACTGAATTTCTGATGTAAAAAAACCCTAATTTGTACCATGTGGTTGTATTTAAAAGCTGTGTTTCCTTTTAGACTGAATCAAGGATGTGTAGAACTAGAAATTTGGTGTTGTGTGGCGTGATGCAGCCAATGCTGGTCAGTAATGGTGTACTGTTTGTTGATGAACTCTGTTGTAAATATACATTCTTTCCACATTCATGCTGGTACTAGAAACCCTAATTTATGCTTCTACTAGCAGCGACAATGCTTAATTAGCTCCTTTGTTTCTACGCCTTTAGACATGTCGTTTTCTCAATTTCCTCTTTCATTATCTTTGATTTAATTACTACTTGTCCTTTGTGTCTTCAATCATAATATATATATATATATATAATATACATGCATCCAATGTAAAACCATGTTTACTGTTATTTGTATCACGTTAACTATTACTCAAATTAGAGAGATTCAGTCCACCGTACGTCAAATATAAAATAGTTCTAATATACATATTTTTAAACACTGTTATTAAAGTAATAAACAGACATGTTTACAGCTCAAACGTTAAAACCAAGACCATTTAAAGTTAGCCTGTGTTGTTTTTAAAATCCAGCAGCTAGCTTTCTTTGACTGCTCTTCGTCTTCTTCCTCTCTATTCTAGTTTGCTCCACTGTATCTTCTTCTTTCAATTTCTTCTTCTTTTTTCGTCACTTATCCCAAAGCCATGACCGCCGTGTAATACAAACGCCTTTGAGTACGCTCGTGTAATACAAACGTCGTCCCTGAAACGTCTACTCTGACCTTCCAACATATCTCGTTAATTTTCAAACGTACCCCATTATTTGGGACGTCCCACTCCTAGGCACGTTCTCTTGCCGTATCCACATTGTACTCGTCTCGAAAATATATCGGATACGCAGGATGACAATAAATTACTGTCAATGATAGAGTCAAGATTTAGAGTTGGGAGAAGGACAAATTATAAATATTTGAAAGTAGAGTGGTCAAATTTATAAATAAAGTATTTAAAAAAAATTAAATAAAGAAACAAAAGTGGAAAGAAAACAACTCTACAAAAGCGACGAGCCCATAAACTGTTCAAAAACTGGTTTATCACTCAATCTGCCGGTAACTTATTGTATTGTGGATTAAGAAGGGATGAATGTGAGGTCAAAACTTTACAGTTTAATAATCGTGACTACAAATAAATAGGAAAATTCTACAACGTGCGACGAATACCGATGAACACCACTAATAATGAATACCGATGAACACCATTAAATTAATTAATAAAGATTTAAAATTTTAAGGACCCATCATACAATTAATAATTATTTTAAAAAATTCAATTAAATTATTTTTATATATATTAAAATTTTATTCTTTTAATAAAGGTAAACTATATATTTAGTACCTCACCTATTTCCGTATTTCTATTGAACCCTCATTATTTAAATATTATTTCAATTTGACCCTATTCTTTATAAAAAATTTAACCCTCAACCTAAAACCCTAAACTATTAAACCTTAAACACTTAAACCCTTAAACGGATATCCTAAACCATATACCATTAAAAATAATTTTACCATTATCGATTCAATTCAATTCAATGAATTGTTGAATTCTCCTAAAAAAAATTAGTGAAGCAGAAATTAGTGTTGCATGAACCCAATGTGATCGAATTTAATCTCTTAACTACAATTCCTCAAATGGGTATACTATTTTGTTTTGAAATTTTCGAATAAATGAAATAATTATGTTTTATTTCGTTTAAGTTTCAATTCCTGACACGTTTTCTCCCTTTTACTGTTCTTCTGCCCATTTTATTAGCAAAAGTTCCATCTGTTTCGTTAGGTGGATCGAAGGGTAAAAGGGGCGATGGAGGATATTTGGTTGTTTAAGCAAGTCTGGAAATGGTTACAATCCCAGAAACATGTTTACTCCAAGGCGAAAACAGTTGTTGCTTTTTGTAGAGATAAAATGGGGTTGTTAACGGAGAGGCATTGGCCTATGGTTTGTAGTGCGTTTGATAATTTCTGGAAGTTTTCGAGGTTGCTTTTGGTTTATTGGAAAGATAGTGTGGTGAGGGTTAAGGGTTAAATTATTTTAGGGTATAAGTTTAAGAGTTTAAGGTTTAATAGTTTAGGGTTTTAGATTGAGGGTTAAGGGTTAAATTATTTTTTTATAAAGAATAGGGTCAAATTGAAATAATATTTAAATAATGAGGGTTCAATAGAAATTCGGAAATATGTGAGGTACTAAATATATAGTTTACTCTTATAAAAAATAAAATTAATATATATATAAAATAATTTAATTAATTTTTTTAAAATAATTATTAATTGTATGATGGGTCCTTGAAATTTTAAATTTTTATTAATTAATTTAATAGTGTTCAGCGATGTTCATCATTAGTAGTGTTCATCGGTGTTCGTCGCACGTGGTAGACTCATCCAAATAAATAAAAGATTAATCTATTAGAATAAAACATTATATCCCTTAAACAATATTAATTGTTTGATTCCTAACTTGCAAATAGAGTTACCTGGGTTAAATTATTAAATTCTTACTTAACTTATTTTTAAAAATATCAGCTAAACTTTTTGGTTTATAATGCATAAACTACTCAATTTTTTCAAAATTTAAATAAAAAGATATTAAACACTTCACTTAGCCGCGATTCTCGCTTGTCAATTTATAATGATTTCATATTAGTTTAAATATCTTATCTCCTCGATATTTTTTTTTACTTTATTTGGTGCACAGTCCACTTGTGCTTTGTCCTGTTTAAATTGGGTTCAGCAATCAACTCCACCCGAACCTACTAATGTAGCAGGTCAATGAAAAGATTAAAAATAAGAACAGATAAATTTTTTATATGAAAAATATAATGCTTATATTCAAACATACGAGTATCATTTAAAAAATAAATAAAACTGACATATTTAATAGTTATAATTAAATATGAATGCAGGTATGTTATACAAAAGTCCATTAACTAGATTGATAAGCAGTACTTGTACTACGTAGGATGTGATATTTTAACCACTTCGTGGGATTCAACTGCTATTGAGAAAGATATTTTTGAAATTTCATCTCGATTCATTTATTGTACTTTTTATTATGTTATTCGTCTTAGTAATTAAGCTGCTGACTGGGTTGCCAGAGGAGTTAAATCTAATATTTATCCTTTGAGCTGTGTCCGTTTGTTTTCATTATCTTTCAGGCATTTGATGCTGCAAAATGATGAGTTATGAGATTTAATTATTAACAAAAATAGGGTGTATGCATGTTTGAATTAATAATGGAGAATATATATTTGATTCCCCGTGGATGGACTGTTCTGATTCTGGAAATTATTTTCTTTGTTCAGGGGAATTCGTCTTCTTAACGACACAGGATATGCAATTATTCTATCATCTTTCCATTATTGCTGCCTGCAATCAGGGACGGACCGAGGGGGTGCTGGGGGGCAACCGCACCCCCTAAAATTTTGAAAATCATATATGATTTAGAAAAAATTTAGAATTTTTCTATGTATTTTCTATTAAAAATCTATTTTCGCCCCCCCTAAACTTCTATAAGTTCGCCCCCCCTAGAAATTTATAGGTTCGCCCCCCCTAACCTAAAGTCCTGGGTCCGTCCCTGCCTGCAATTCTTTATGTCTTCTTCAATAAACCATAAACCATTGATATGATTTTTGTTGATTTGGTTTTTTGATATATCCTTATTTAATATTCATGTTCGTCGCATATTTAAAAATGAATATCAATTATCAAAATATTAAACCTGGTGATTCAATTACACGGTAGTATCTGTTCATACATATTCTTAATTTTTTTGACAATGCACATACCTTGTAGACAGAATGGTTGAAACTGAATTTTTAGATGAACATTGTATTTTTTTTTCACTGAAACTACTTGTTAGGTTCATTTGTGATTCAATTTTTACTAGCTTTATCTCTAATGTGCAGGAAACTGACAAAAACAGTCTGGTCCCATTTTCACAATAGGCGGAAATGGCTATCACCCTTTCCTATCTACAATTACTGTCCCAAAGTTTGAAAATTTATCACATTCCTCAACTCTTCTTGCTTCATGGTCCCCAAATTTTACATAATTTTTTTGTGGATCTAAAACGGTAAAGGTAATGACGGCACCAAGTAGTAGAATATTATCCTGGTTTCGAACAGGCCGAAAAATAAAAGCAGACGAGGTAAAATGGAGACCAGAAAGGTATGAGAATGACCTTCATCTGGGTAGTAAACTTTTCTCGGGCTACAAATTATTCAAATATTCCAAGTTTAGAGAATAACAAAATCCAATTCCGAAACCCCAAATTGCAACTAAAATTTCTGAAACTTTCATGTATAGAATCAGAGTCTGAATTCTGAAATGATGCCGACATTCCTGAATATCGTTTTACTAAGTCTACGTAGGAAGATGCAAACAAGTCAGTTTCAAACTATTAAACAAACGGTCCCCATATTAAAGAAAAACGAGGGGGGGGGGGGGGGGAGATTTGGTTTCTGTATGTATTGATGGGAAGGAAAGTCAAAAGAGATCTGAAAAATCTCTCTTAAGCATTCGAATTTGGATTCTACACGACATTTCTTCTCCATAAAGAATGCATAGCCACCATGATGTTGCTATCAATCATAATCCATAGGAAAAAAAATATGCATGCCTCTTATGTCTTAAACAATTGGTTGTTGCCGGATCTTTCTTTGCTTTGTTTTCTTGCATTGCAGAAACATCCTGCAATTTCTCAAAGTTTCACTTTTTACTGTGAAACCAAGAAAAAAATGGGGGGGGGGGGGGATGAAATGACCCTATTAATCGCTTTTTGGGTTTGGTTTATGATTTTGCCCTTTAACAACTCCAAAAGGCCACATATCAAATACCCACATCTCGGTTGTTGTAGGGACACCAGTCCTCTTTTCGTTTGACAAAGGGCTGAGCTCTGGTTTACGGAGGGTATATCGACAAAGTACAAATCTTTTTTTCTAAGCAAATTCCACATTTTTTGTGAAAGTATAAGCTGTTTTCAAATGCAGAAGGGAATTAGCTGTGAGTTAAGACATAATGGTAGTTGCAAAGGTTGAAGTTTGGGTGATTTTGAAAGTACAAACAGTTGGATCCAATCCTTACAAGTTATGCTTGGGACACAAGTAGGCGGCTGCCGTCCATAGAATATGATCACTTGTAAGCTGTTTTCGTTGCCAGAAAGCAAAAGTAATAAAAGTGGGAGACCGAGACCTGACCCCAGCATTTCACCAAACTCAACTTGCCAGCTAATAGTAATGGAGTCACCTTGTTCTTAATTTCCCGGAATTTCCTTTCACACCTTTCTAAACACACTCCTTTAGATATTAGAATTTAAATTCGAATCTTGAAAATGATAAAGATAAGCTTTAAAAAAGACAACTTGTTACTCAACCAGTAAAACTTTGGACTCTTAAGCTTTTACTTTTGGGTCATGGCTAGCACGCAACATTTGGACCCACTAAAATCCGTACCATGGCCCGGACAGTAAGGACATTTGCCGGTGACCTTTCCACATACACATTACACACCTCCCCCTTCATTCTATAAAATCCCCATCTCCCTCCTCAATTTGCCTTCATCCAGTTCATATTTTCACTGAAATATCATTTCTTATACCATAATTTTGCAGGCTATTTACCGCTTATTTGTTTCTCTGGTTTTTTTCATACATATGAGAAAAGGAACAACGACAGCAGCAGAAAGACGCAGTAATTCATCACCGGAGAAGAGGAGTGTATGCGATGGAGAATCAGGTTGTTTCACCGCCCCATGTGGATGCATCTCGGCCGTCACTCGGCTTCCCCCTCGGCACAGCTCTGCTCTTAATCGTCATTTTCAGCTTGAGTGGCATCTTCTCCTGCTGCTACCACTGGGACAAGCTCAGATCACTCCGCCGAGCTTTCGCTGACGGTGCCCACGCTGACGACGACATCGAAGCTTCTCCCTCCAAACCCAAGCCTGATTTCATGGTAAATTTGTTTCTCTGCCCAACACTCTTTTCAGAAAACAGAGATTAGAATTGAAGCTTACCTTAGTTTCTGTTGTTACTGTATTTCAGGAATTGGAGAAAAACCAAAGCCAGAGCTTGCCTGTTTTAATGCCGGGAGACGACATCCCAAAGTTCATAGCGTTACCATGTCCATGTCAACCTCCACGGCAAGACAAGGTGGAAGTAAAAGTTGAGAAGCCGCCCAAGCCGCCGCGTTTTCCGGTTCCTTTCGGATTGGGAAATTGACGGTTTATTGTACATATTGGACCATTTAGATTAATTTTCCCTGCGAGTTATTTTCACCAGTACAAGAAAAGGAAAATGGTGGGTAGGAAATTAAATTTACCATCTTTGGATTACCCCCCAGGTTTAAAAACTTACAGGTAAATTTGTATAGACTTTTCACTGCTTACAACAGTTTCACGCCATCATTCCCCTCAAGGAAGAAGATTCCGATTGTTTGTCAGTTGGAAAATGAGATGGCTTCTTATCCATAAAAGCCAAGATCCAAATTCCATTTCCCTGCTTAATTTTATAGATTATGTACTTCATTCATTTTTATTACAGACCCTTCCTTAATCCCCAATGTAATGTAATCTTTTGCTAGTAATTGTTCCAATATATTTTATTTCCTCTTTACTTAAACTTGCTGTTCAAATGTATTCGGCAATATACCAATTTAACTATTTGGGGTTAGCCGGTTAGGCGAAAGGGGAACCCTGTTTCTGGGGAATCAAAGGTAAGCCTTGTCTGTGAAGAATGAGTGGGAGCCGGGAGGTCTGTGTCAAAAATTAGGCAAACCTGTAGGATTTTTCTATCAATTTGGGAAAACTTTAAAGTCAAGCAAAAGCACAGTTTCCATGCTAATGATGATTGATAAGTGGGTATCTTTTGTTTTACGACCACTTGGTATAGTATTATCCCAATTTCCATTTTTGTAGAAAAAGGTGTAGCCATAGATAATTAAGATTTTGTTATATTTTATGTATAACCACCCAAGTACTAAAAATCTTATGATTTGAGACATTTAAACACGTTTGAGTCTATCTCTAAAGTATTAAAATCTCACATTAATTTATAATTACATTAAATATGTTGGCCCAAGTGATAATCAACTTAGTATCGCTTAAGCATGTTTCAAGTTCAAGTCTTTGTGTATGCAGAAAATTTTTGTCGAGAGGCTCACCCATCAAAATCAAGTGTGCAACGCAGTTCGATCTGAATTAATCAGAGCAAAATCTTAGAAATCGGGAGGGTAACAAAAAAAACAATTGGTTACAAGCCATTTAATAACTGCAGTGGATTGAAATGTCCCAAATTTGCGGGAACTGTAACTGTAGAACCCATGAAACTGGATTTTTATTTTTCAACCGAAAAAGCAGTATTTAGAAAAAGAAGACAAAGACGCGGAATGTTAAGAGTTTGGATTATGTATAAGAAAATGGGATTAGATATCGTATGGTTACAAGTAAGGTCTAAATGAACTTAGTTAAAGCAGTAACCGAACAAAGAACATTTAAACTAAAGCAACAAACATCATGTCTTTTTGTTTCTGTTCTTCTCACGTGGCTTACGAAAGAAAGAGATAAATACAAGAAACATGGAATGGCATGACGGGTGTCATGTTAAACCAGGAAAACGAAATGTGAAGCATGTAATGCAATGTTGAAGATATGGCCGATTGCACCCTTGACGTTATCGTAACATGCTTTTTCATGCTACATGACGAGTTGATGTTAATAAATCGGAAAAATTACTTTAATATTGCTCCCCAATTTTTTCTCTGTAATATATGACGCTAGCCATTTTATTTTTAAAAATATTGTAGTTTAGACAATATTTTAAAAATCGGATTCAGATAAATTTGACTATAAACAGTATTTTTTAAAAATATCCCACAAAATACTATACGAAGAGAGTGATAGACAAATAATAATAAACAAATAAATGAGAATCCTCAGAGTGTTGATTACTGCAGATGAAAAGAAGTAGAAACTGTTTTTGGGGTACTGGGGAAGGCGGGGAGTGAAGAAAAATCAAATTCAACTCATTGTTGCTTCAAATAGTTAAATTAGGTCACCACTTCAACCCCTTGGACTAAGATATTGCACATTTCCCATATTAAATTTATTAATTTTAGTTGTTTAAAAGACGAGTAAAAAATTTATTTTTTACAAGTACGTTTAGTTTAAGATTTAAAATTTAAGATTTGATGTTAAAATTTAAAATTTAAAGTCTAAAGATTAAAGTTTAAGATTTCGATATTGTTTATATGAATTAAGTTTCATATGAAATATCGAAATTATTAAGATAATTTCCAGCAATATTGCACCAAACTTTATTTTTTCTTTAAATATGGCACAAACCATTTTATTTCTAAAATTATTGCAGTATGAACAGTGCCTTAAAGGATGGTGCAGCTGAATCCGACTTTAGGTTGGAAAATATAAAAATGCCCTTGAAAGGCGGGGTCAGGAGGTTCCGACTTTAAGTATTTTTGTGTGACTTTTTTAAAAAACATTGTTTATAGTCGGATTCAGCTGAATCCGACTTTTAAAGTACTGTTTAAACCACAATATTTTTAGAAATAAAATGACTAGTGCCATATATTGGGAAAAAAATTGGGGAGCAATATTAAAGAAAATTTTCCATATATGTATAATAGTCTTCCAATTTATTTATTTATTATTATGTGAAAGAATTGTGAATTTATGATTTTTTTCAAGTATAGTATATGTTGATATTTAAATTTATAAATATTGTCTTTTGAAGATGAATAAATGAATAGGTTAAAAAGAAAAAATCAAGTCTATATATTTATAATTATGTGTAATAATTAATACTCATGTTATTAAATTCAATAATTTAAATTCAATTGCCGATAGAATAAACCCTTGCCGCTCTTTATTTTTTTTTTTAACGCAACCCCTTTTATCTATCGAGCGTTGTAATTTTTATTTTTTTATTTAATCGGCGGCGACACTTATTTTAATGCTAGTTATCGATCGTCGGATCTGTTTTTTTAATAAAATAATTCTATTTTTGTGGCACGTTTTGCTCTAACTTTGTAGCACGTTTATTTATATTTTTTGGCATGTTTTTCTTCTTCATCGGTCGTTTGACCGTCCTTTTATTTTATGTTTTTTAGGGTTGGATTTGACAACGCAACGACTGATCAAGATGCCGCTTATTTGTAATCTTGCTGATCTTTCTTACTTTGGACCCTCAGATTGAATTTGAATATGCGGTTTGCGGTCGTAGATAGTTTCTCACGATGATCGGCACTGATTTGCAGTTCTCGGTGGTCTTTCAATAACTTAATCTCCTTTTGTGGTTCGTTTGCCGATGCCTTCAGATTTGTTCGCGTCTATTTTTCGTTCGAGTATTTTGGATGAGTTTTTAACCTTTTTCATATATGATCCTTGAATGATCTAAAGTGGTTAATTTTAAAAAATGTCTAAATTATATATTTAGTTTACGATGATAGTTATAAACCCTTATTGTAATTATGAGTATTTTCTCGTTTAATAAAATTAGCTACTTCTAATAAAAAATTCAATTATCGATGATTTATGCATATTATGACCAAGGCTTAATTGATTATGAAGCGATTATTCAAATTGATAGGAGGAATTAATATTAATTTATTGAAGCATTTTTAATTATAAAAAAGAAGCCCTTAACCAACTCCATTAATTGATCTTTAAAATCTCAACTGCCAAATTGCAATATTGCCAATGGCATCTTTCCTCATCGTCTTCAACTACCTAGAAATGAAATAATAAAGAATAAAATGAAAAAGAGAGATGGGTTTTGGCAGCCTGGGACATCATGTTCCTTGCATGTTAGAATTGAGTGAAAGTTAGGGTTTGCAAAAACGTACGGACAATAAGCAAAGCAAATGGGTTGTGTTATGCATTCGTCACCAAAATCAGTTTCACATCCTTTCATTCATAGACAATCCTTAGTGGGTTTTAAGTGGTCTTATCCCAACACTTTGATGATGATGCAACTTTCAATTTCATTTCATTTCTTGTTGGTACAAATTTAGTTTTGGTTGTTTTAAAAAAAACATTTATATAAATAGAATTGGACGTGTTTTCACTAAGAGGTAAACGGTTAGTTTTGAAATGTACTCTAATCTTATTAATAAGAATTGAACTCATGACCTCGTAATTAAGGGGTAAGGTGAGCAATCATCACACCACATCTCATAGTTTTAGTGGTTAATTATTTAAAAAAAGTTGTTATTCAATTGAATGGATGTGATACGGTATATTGGAGGAATTTGGAATTTTTGGAAGGCCTTTCAAGTTGGATTCAAGTGCACTTTTTGATTAAGTATAAAAGAGGAAATCTCAAGTCTTGAACTAATCACTAAACTAGAGAAAACAGCTTTATTCTTACCCTTTTTTCTCTTTTTGTCTATTAGTCTTATTTTTCGAAACACTATCTTCACATCAAATAAAAACCTTATCCCTTATCTTTGAAACTAACCCCCTTTTTTTAATAGTTTTTTTTTACTAAATATAGATTTACCCGCCACTCAAAAGCTGTTTTTTGTGATGTTCATGTGAAAATAGTTAATTGAATTTACATCAACATTTTTGAAATCAATATCAAATTTTATAACCATACTTCATATTACCTTATCTTTTACCAGGAAGATCTAAAAAAATATGTAACTAGTCTTGTGTTCTATATATATTTGATTCTCAAAAATGAAAAAAAAATATATAAAATGAATAAATTAGCCACACTATCGAATGGAAAAAGGACAAGACAATGCCCCCCCAAATCAAGAAATGAAAGGTTAGGTTTTGGCAACAAACACTTGAGGGTGGGGTTGTAAAACCACAATATCAATCAATCAACACCCACAGCTATATCTGATTACATCAATACCAGTTGTTATAGTGGAATTCACCATCAAAAGTTAGGTCATATGATATTTCTATATATTATCGGATCTTAAATCATAAAAAAATATGCAAACTTTTTTTATTGTTTTTTCTTTATGACAAAGGATGTTGGTTCAACTAAAACTTAACTCAAAATTGCCTTTTCATGTCAGCCTGGAGGACAAACTATCATATATCATAGTAGTGACAATTAGGTTGATGATATTGATTAGTATAACGTGGTGATGTAAGGGCAAGCTTTTTCATCATTTGTTTTTAATATATTAATGATGTTGTAAGCTAAATTAATCATTATTGTTTCAAGTCGCGAGCCATTTCAATTAAATAAACATATTGATTAGGGTCTTTATGACTTATGAGCATATTATCGTTCAAAGTTGTAATGGTAACTCTCAATTCTCATTATAATCAAAAGTTTGGAAACACGTTTTGGTTTCAGAAATTATAATTTAATATATGTTTAATCAGTATAAATATTAGTTTTGATTTTCCTTTAAATTTTGCTTGGGATGGAAAATGAAAAGAAAAAAACAACTGAAAAATT
The DNA here is from genome assembly GCA_030270665.1 of Hibiscus trionum. Taxonomy (NCBI): domain Eukaryota; kingdom Viridiplantae; phylum Streptophyta; class Magnoliopsida; order Malvales; family Malvaceae; genus Hibiscus; species Hibiscus trionum. Next base: position 22,648,749 of record BSYR01000006.1, on the reverse strand, counting down.
AGTTAAACAAATAATTAAAATTAAAAGTAAAAAAAGGTTAAAAATATTATCTATTTGATTAATTAATTTTTCATCCTTTGGATCAAAGGAGGTGGGTTTGTACCGAATGATCAACTTACAAATCCAGCTTTCTGCCGTTTGGGTTTGAAGGGAAGAAAAGGAAAAGGAAAAGAGAGACAAATGAGACATCCCAAAATTATCAAATCAACAACAGAGAACAAGGGTATTCTTTAACAATTGCAATTGCTAAATGCAAAATAATAGCATCGTTATACTTGATGATTGCCATTTCCAAAAATCATGATAAAAGTAATAATTGTAAAAATATGTTATGCGTCATGCGTACTTGATTTGCGTTTTATTTCCTGGCCTCCTGATATTCTGCTTCTGGGGTCTGATCCTCACCCGAGCCACCTTCGGAGGAACCGCCCGCAGAACCCGAACCCTTACTCATGTGCTCACCGATCTTTGAAACGGCCTTATTTGCAACATCCAATTTGGCCTTGATTTCATCTACATCTTCCCCAGCCATTGCCTTCCTCAAATCTGCCACAGCAGACTCTATCTCCGAGGCAATCTCGTTGGGAATCTTGTCTCTGTACTCATTCAAGCTTTTCTCAATGCTGTATATGCTTGTATCCGCGCTATTTCTCAAGTCGATCAAATTCCTTTTCTCTTCATCTTTCTGAGCATGCAATTCAGCCTCCTTCACCATCTTCTCAATCTCATCATCCGAAAGACCACCAGATGATCGGATTGTGATCTGCTGCTCTTTCCCGGTTGCCTTATCCTTGGCAGAAACAGTTACAATTCCGTTGGCGTCTATGTCGAATGTGACTTCAATCTGGGGCAAGCCTCTAGGAGCCGGTGGGATACCAACGAGATCAAACTCACCCAAAGTCTTATTGTCAGCTGCCATGTGACGTTCACCTTGAAGAACTTTAATGCCAACCTGAGTTTGGTTGTCTGCTGCAGTAGAGAAAACCTGCACAAAGAGGATGGTTAAAAATTTAAACACTCGATCGATACCAGCTAGCAAAAAAGGCTAAAAGCTATTCAACAATAATAACTTTTATCTACACAAGATAGCAAAGATTCATTTGAAGCAACATATTCACCTTATAAACACTACCAATGTATCATAATACTGACCTGTGATTTTTTTGTAGGAATAGTTGTATTTCTGTTGATCAACCTGGTGAAGATTCCACCAAGGGTTTCAATACCAAGTGACAGAGGAGTTACATCCAAAAGAAGCAGCTCCTTAACATCACCTCGAAGGATACCACCTTGAATGGCAGCCCCCATTGCAACCGCCTCATCAGGATTAACCCCTTTGCTTGGAGACTTGCCAAAAATTTCAGAAACAATTTCTTGCACCTTTGGGACACGAGTCATTCCTCCCACAAGCAATACTTCATCCACCTCATTGAGGGATACCCCAGCATCCTTCACACAATTCTTGCATGGAATTCTAGTTCTCTCAATCAAGCTGCTCACCAGAGTCTCAAACTTGGATCTGGTTAGAGTTATATTCAAATGCTTTGCACCAGAAGCATCGGCAGTTATAAATGGAAGGTTGATTTCAGTTTGGGATGTAGATGACAACTCAATCTTAGCCTTTTCAGCTGCCTCCCGAAGCCTCTGGAGGGCAAGCTTGTCCTTCGAGAGATCAATGTTATCAGTTCTCTTGAACTCACTCACTAAGTACTCTAATAGTGCATTGTCAAAGTCCTCTCCACCCAAAAAGGTGTCTCCATTTGTGGCTTTTACCTGATAAAGAGCGCTTGAGCAAATCAAGTAATCAACTAAGCAAAGCAATGGACAAAACACCAAATAAGGAGAAAGAAGCATATACCTCGAAAACACCATTAGAAATTTCTAATATAGACACATCAAAAGTTCCACCTCCAAGGTCAAATACTGCTATGATACCCTCCTTGTTATTCATCCCATAAGAAAGTGCGGCTGCAGTTGGTTCATTGATAATCCTTTCAACATCTAACCCAGCAATCCTCCCAGCATCCTTGGTGGCCTGCCTTTGTGCATCATTAAAGTAAGCAGGAACAGTGATGACCGCTTTGGTCACTGTTTTACCAAGGTATGCTTCTGCAGTTTCCTTCATCTTTGTTAGAACAAACGCACCGATTTGGCTAGGGGAATAAGTTTTCCCATTGGCTTCAAGCCAAGCATCCCCATTGGGCGCCCTAACAATCTTGTACGGTACCATCTTCATTTCTTTCTGTGTCTGAGCATCATCAAAACGTCTCCCAATCAAACGTTTTGTTCCAAAAAATGTGTTTGTGGGATTAGTCACAGCCTGACGTTTGGCTGGGGTTCCAACAACTAACTCCCCCTGCTGGTTGAAGGCAACCACTGATGGTGTGGTTCGAGCACCTTCAGCATTCTCAATTACTCTAGCATTCTGCAAAATGAAGAAAAAGAACACAAAAAGACTCAAACTCGAGTAGAACTTAGTCCCAAACAATAAAATCTAATAGATACTTCAAAACGAAAAATAATATTAACAGGGAAAATAATCTACCTTTCCATCCATCACTGACACACATGAATTGGTGGTACCCAAGTCGATACCAATAACATCATTACCAACAGGTCTTGCACTGTGTTGCAGCAGGAACAACAATATCTTAGCAAACAATAAGCCATCGAGCTAGATAAATTTTCAATTCCAAGAAACAATAGAATACCTGAAGGGCCTTGCCAAGGATGCCCATCTCAACAGTGGAGAGCTAGCCAAAGATGTCTTAGCATTTCCAGTAAACTATAACAAATAGTAAAACAAAAAATGCTAATAAGCCACACAATAAAATCCGATCGTAAATATCCCTTACAACAATATTTCAAATTTGTTCACTAAAGTTAAGCTCAGAAAATCTCATAACTATAAATAGGTTCTACTCCATAACTAAAATCAAATTCATTTCACAAAGCAACGGTGAGCAATTCATGTTGATTTAAGCCCAACATAAGAAATAAGAAAAGTCATTTAACATCGATCTGATCAATCGACAACAAGGCTAAGATCCAAGAAGAAGGAAATAAAAGAAGCGGAAAACGTCCATTGATGGTGCTGCAACATAAAATCTATGAACATTAAACAAACATAAACAAGGGACAAAAGCTCTACAATTCTCCACCATTAACAGAGTCATAGAATCAGATATCATCAAAATAAAAGGAAAAAAAGAAAACATATCAAGAAAGAAGAGGCAGAAACGGCGAAAAGAGGAAACATACGGATCTGCAAGCGGAGAGAGAAGCGTGGTGAAGCTCACGGCGCTGTAAAGCACGGCGTAGAACTGACGCAGCCATGAGATGAGAAGGACGAAAATGCTTTGAGAAAACAGGAGGGGTTTAAGAGACTGTGTTAGGGTTTTAGGAGATGTGATTGCCTGATTGGTGGCTTTATTTAACACATGAATGGTTGCGAGTGAAGGACCGTTTTAGCCTTGATTCATTTTTGAGATTCCGTTGTCGTTAGGGTTTTTTGGAGGGTAAAGTAGGAATTATTTTAACCGTCAAAAGCTGGAGTTGGCTTTGCCCTTTGGTGGCATCTTGGGCAGCAAGTCACGAAGAAATATGAGGGTCCAGTCAAATTAATGGCTATGACTTTCTTCTTTTTGCGCCTTCAACAAATGTATGGCTGCGATTGCTTTGTTCCTTGGAGCAAATTTTTACAAAATCTTGAGGAACTAACATAACAATACTAAAAAAATTAAGTTCATGACGTATGATAAATTTTAATCCAAATAGAAATTTCTCTAATCAAAGAAAAACAGATTCATAAATTAGATTATGATTATTATTATAATTAATATATCCGTTCTATATGATTATAATCAAATTTAATTATTAGGTGGTAAAATTTATATGCTAGATCGAACTAATATGTTTTAAAGTGAGTATTTGATTTAGTTAAATTGAAGGAATCAATTAATTTGAATTAAAATAAATATTCAACTGTATTTAAGCAAGATGAAGCAAATTCCATAAAAGAATATTTACATAATTTGATAGTTCACTTAAAATCTACAAATTAACACGAGGCAAAGAATTTTAAGGGGATAATTGTTTAATAGAAAAATAAAAAATCATGAGATTTGACTGTCCACTTAAAAGTTTCACCATAGTCACAATTTCAAAACGTTTTAATTATCATAATAATTACATAACATTCCTCTTAACAATTAACAACTGATTTATAAAACAATAATACAAAGTTCATAAAAATAGCCTTTGTTTTGATTATATATATCGAAAAACTTTTAAGTTCGATAGCCGATATTCAGAAATTATGTACAAAAGAAAATGTTCAGTTATAATTGATGATGTGAATTTGGCAGGGTTGTATTATGGGCCATGCTAGATCCATGGGTGAATCTATTAAGTTACTTGATAGGTCGCGTGACCCGTCATTAATTTTTTAGATAAATTATAATAGATATTACTCAATATGAGTAATATTATATTTGGGTCACCCGTCATTATGGGTAATGTTACATTTTGGTTACCTTGATACTTAAAAAATTGCTGCTACAAAAATTACATTTGAGTCAATCCTCAAATGATCTAACTTTTGATAACCTTTGTCTTTAAAACTCGGAAGAACTTTCACAATATCACACTTATCTCTTTAAACGTTCAATTTGACAAGAAAAAAATGATTGATCCTAAATTTCTCTACTCATTTCTTTATCAATTCAACTTTTTTGTCACTTTTATCAATTGGTGATTGTTATTATTTGTCTAATTCTTTTTTCACGTAGAGAGATTTGTTTAACAAAATGCATTTTTTATGTTTATTTAATTTGTTGTAGTCAAATTGATTGTCTGAAGAGATTTAAAGCCTTAAACCTCTAAATAAGATAAATAAGTGAACCACTAAACTTAAATTGCTAGATTTGCACATGCTAGATCAACGATGGCACAAGGTGGGTTTAGCCGACGGCAGCTCAATAGTTAAAATTGTCTCAATTTGCAGTACATATAACAAAGAAATTACTATAACGGAAGGATACTGGATTACTAGCCCAAGGCTTCAATATTACAAGAGTTTCCTGGAAATAACCCATGGTTGATGATTACATTAAACTTTTGGCGACTGGTTTTCCATTGTTTATCATACTGATGCACAGTTGCACACCACACCTCCAGGCTCCAATCAAAATACCAAAATCACGAACATGTATATAAGTGCCAGTTTCGGCACTATGCAACACAAATTGGCAAGGTTCAATGCTTTGCATATGCCGCCTGTTCTTTGTAGGCATCGAAACAGGTCTAATAGCTGGAAAGAGACTAAACAACTTATGCATCATTCACATTGTTTTTTGAGGTTGAATTTAAATTTTATTATTATTCCCAACAGTAATTAAAATTTTTATTTTTACATAAATAAATAAGTTAAAAATACAATTTTCGTTGTATAATTACTATTTAGGCAAAAACTCAAAAAAAAAAGTTACAATACCTTTTGCAAAAAGGTTAATGGATAAGCAGAATTAGAGCTCTAAATTAAGCCAAAATCAAAGGGCAATGGAGATACGAAGGAAATCATTCTCTCATACTTATTGATTAAAACAAAATACACAACTTTAGAGTCTATGCTTTTAGCCTTTAAAAATAGACGCGAAGCGTGAACTGTTATTGAATGCAATCATTTGACTTGTTATCAGATAAAATCATGAGATATTTAAATTATTCGATACAAATAAGAAAAAAAAAATTTATATAAAAAATCCGACTGTCCGAGGCATGAACTACATAATCCTATCGTGTCAAATTGCTATAGGTCAATTTCTAGAGTTACCGGAGCATAAAACCATGGCTTGAAGCTTGATGATACTTGATAGTGTGCATATGACATTTTGTCAGGTAATCTAATTTTGAACGTTTTTATAATTAGGCAGTTTAATTATCATTTTTTAGTTAATTTTTTAAAATCAAAATAATACCCGATTAAACTGAATATCACGATCATTGACATGTGCTTCGTGACCTTTTATTTTAGTCAATTTGTTGGGATTTTAACTGAAATAACAATTAGCTCATCACTTATTATTTTTCGGGAGTACAACATGATTGCAAATAAAAATATAAATTTTCTGCTCTTATTTGGTACTTCTATTTATGCCTTACATTAAAAGAATTAGATTTAGAGTTAAAATTTAAGATTAGAGCTTAAGGTTAAAGAGATTTAAGGTAAAGTTTAATTTTCAGGATTTAAATTTTAAATTTAATTTTTTTAAAGTTGGGTATATAAAAGACAAAAAAAAAAGCAGGAGTTTTTTTCCTAAGCTAGCGAAGATGGCAGATCTCATCGGTTGTTGCTGTTTTCATTAGAAAAACAATTAGCTCATTAGATTTTGGGTAAATTACTTGGGTGACAATTCAATTATTAGGTTTGATCTATTTTAACTACTAAACTTTAAAAATTTAAAATTCGACCACCCAACTAATTAATTTGACCTATTTTGGCAACTAGCCATTAAAATCTAACGGAAAGGTGATGAGAAAGTTAAAGAAAATTTGTATAATTACACATTTGGCCCTTATTAGTTACATATTATATAATTTTGGTCATGATTTTAATTTAATCAAATAAAATTAATCAACCACTCGAATAACGACACATGTCATCACCCGAGATCTCCTAGGTAAAAAACCATTACCAATACACCAAGCTATTTATATTGATACAAACTGCACCGTTTTATATATATGCGCTCTTCTTTCTCGTACCAAATCAAGAGTTCAAAAATGAAGTTATTGAAATGGGTCATTGGTTGGAGATTGACAGAATTGAAGGCATCCGGAAACATGTTTAGGTTCCAACCAAAGTCAAGTTGGGTTCCCCCGTTTCAGTGTGAAGTTATCGAAATGGGTCATTGGTCCAAGTTTCCCCGGTGGTTAAAATCCCAAAGGAACTTGTCTGATTTAGATATCTCCCATGCAGGAATTTCAGATGTAATTCCCGCTTGGTTTTGGAATCTTTTCACTCAGTTTGGATTTGTAAATCTTTCCTCTAATCAAATTACCAGAGCACTTCATATTTGAACGTAAGTTCCATTGCTGACTGCTGAGTTGAGTTCAAACCAATTCACGGGTCCATTGCCAGAAGTATTAACAACTTTAGAAGCTTTAGTCTTGTCAAACAATTCATTTTCAGGGTCCCTTGTTGAACTTGCTTGTAATTCAACAAAATCCAGAAATATGTGGATACAAATCTTCTCTTCGGAGAGATTCCAAAATGTTGGAATCAATGGCAACAATTGGAAAACTTAAATTTGAGAAACAACAATTTCACTGGGAATATCCCACCTTCTTTGGGATATGCAGATATCGATGTGCTAAACCTTAGAAACAGCATGTTTGGAGAATTATCCTCTGCATTGCAAAATTGTACGTGGTTGGTTATTCTTGATCTTAGTGAAAACCATTTCAGTGGAAGTGTACCGGTATGGATGGGTGAGAAGCTCTCACGCCTTGTCCAGAATTCTCTGCGAGTCTTCTACAGAAAATGAATAGGTTGATGCAGTGGTAATTACTTGGGTTTTTTTACCCAGGAGAATTATCGGTTTAACCCACACCAAGCACAATTCTATCTCTTTAATTTTCCTTTAATTAGGTAGTCCTACTAATGGGAGGAAAATAAATATATTAAATAAATTAAAAATAAGAATAAATTTATCTAATCGGATGATGACACGTGTCATCATCAGATTAGTTGATTAATTCTATTTTATTAAATTAAAATTATGACCAGATTGATATAATATGTAACTAATAGGGACCAAATGTACAATTATACAAATTTTATTTAATTGCCACATCACCTTGTTAGATTTTAACGGCTTATGGTCAAAATAGGTCTAATTAAATAGTTTGGTGGTCGTATTTTAAATTTTTATAGTCCAATAATCAAAATAGATCAAACTCAATAGTTGAGTGGTCAAACTAAGTAATTTACCCTTAAATCTTTATGTGACAAACTCATCTGATACTTTATTTATACTTCGTAACTGGTGTCACTCATTAGCGAATGATTTTAAAATTATAAAAATATATTTAAAAAATATTATAAATAATGTAAGACGATATAAACTATCACGCCAATAAAACAGTGTCACGTAAAAAAATAAAGTAAATGAAGATTTTTGTGTAAATTACCATTTTAGCACCATGAAAAAAATTAACAATTTAATAATCGTTCCCGTTAAATTCAGAATTATTTAACAAAAAAGATAGAATTCATGATCAAATTTAATTAAAAAATAAAATTTAAATAGATAAAGAGTAAAAAACATTAATACTTTGCTTAGTAGAAGGAAAAGTGTAAGAGAGAAAAGAGAAAAGATAAAATTGAAAGAAAATGAACTTAAAGATTACTTGCTATAGTGGAAAATTAGAATGAAGGAAAATAAGAAGAGAGATAGTTTTCCTTACTTCTATACAAATAATTTACTCTCTAAATTGGGTGGAAAATATGGAAAAAAAAAGTGAAAGCTCCCACTTTAATAATAAAATTATGAAATTATGTTTAAACAATTTTAATTTTATTTTAATCATATTTATAATTAATTTTTATGATTCCATCCAATATTTTTATTATAATTTTATTTTATTTATTTTAGTCCCTAAAATTTTTATTTAATTTAAAATTTACCCTTATTTGTTTTTTATTTTATTATTAAATTCAATATTATTAATATAATAATATTTTTGCTCATTTTAGTCCTAAAATATTTATTTAATCTAAAATTGAACCCTATTTGTTTCTAATTTTATAATTTTATCGAATATTTTTACTATGATTTTATTTTTTTCAATTTAATCCCTAAAATTTTATTTAATTTGGAATTGACCTCTATTTTATAATTCAGTACATTATCTTATAATAGAAAACTTTACATTTCAGTCACTAATTTTATAATTGCAATTAAGGACTTGTTTTAGTTCGGATTAACCTAAAACTTGGTCTATATGTCAATGGTGATATTTATTTCATAAAGGAAGGTTTAATTTCACTTTTTGAAAAAATGTCCCTTGTATTTTATAAATATTTTCAAAATAGCCCATAAACTACTTATTTTTTTTGCAATTAACACTCTATTTACGTTTTAGTCCCTAAACCCCAATTCGATTAAATTTATTTCGATTTGAACTTCTTTTTAGCAAAACAGAAGTATACAATTTTTCTAGTTATATTAAACTTTTATTTAAGTTTTGAATGTTTTTTGGGGTTCAAGTCTTGTAAAATTACCAAGAAGTCTTTTTGTTAAATCGCTTATTTTCTAAAGTTTGTGAAGGTTTATTTTCTCGGGTGACTTTAGTTAATTGTTTCTCCTTTATGTTCATGTTGGTTGTTTACTTTCATGTAATCAAATATGCTTGATTTTTTAATTTGTTTTAGGTAACAAATGAGCCATTTGTAGCATTCGATATTCGAGTTGGATTCATTTGTACCGTGTATTAGATGTTACATTGATAGTCAAACTCTCGGGATTAGATTATAAAAATATTAGACTAAATTATAAAAATTAAAAATAAAGAGAGGTTAGTTTTGGATTAAATAAAAATTTTATGGACTAAACTAGACAAAAATAAAATCATATTAAAAATATTGGACTCAATTATAAAAAATAGAAATACATATAGGTCAATTTTGAATTAAAGAAAAAATTAGGGATTAAATTGAAAAAATATAAAACTATATTAAAAATGTTATATTGAATTATAAAAATTAGAAACAAATATGAGTCAATTTTAGATTAAATAAAAAATTTTAGGGACTAAATTGAATAAAAATAATTAATTAAAAATATTGTACTAAATTATAAAAATAAAATTAAACTATAATTTTTAAAGTTTTATTTTTTTTTCCTCTCATTTTTTCATTGCACCAAGCAATAGAGAGGAAAAAACGTATTTTCTTTCTATTTTTTCATCCTCTCAACCAAACACACCGATACAAAAAAAATATTTTCTATCCTTTCATTTTTTCCATCTCCTCAATTTTTTACTCTTTTAATTTTCTTTCTTCTCTACCAAACAAAGCCTAATTATTAAATTTATTATTATAAACATGAAGAAACTAAGAGGAGAAGCAGCAGGTCATTGTTAATTTTCAGCTATGGACGAAGTTTAATGCTTAGAATATGCCTTCGGCGACGTTGGTCCTTGCTGGAAACAGGGTAATCAACTTAGCTTAAACTATGACTTTTCACAAAGTTGATTATATTTATATACTCAATCTTTTATTTATTTATTTATTTTGTTCGCTAACTACGGGTTATTTTGGCAGATAATCCAAAATGGATTATTAATTAGAGATATAGGGGACTTTGGGGGATATTTTGAGATGTAGGCCAAAATCTACAGGACCACGTCACCTCCTTATGGCGAGGTGCTTGATGGCTCACGTTTAGCTGGCTGCTCGGCTCGAGTGGTGGCTGGTGGCTTGATGGGAAGAGTGACCTCGCCATAAGGAGGTGGCGAGGTCACATGGGCCATGCATCCAACGTAAATTACATGCTATCCATGCATGGTTAAAATAATTTCGGGGTTACATGGGCCATGCATCCTACGTAAATTACATGCTATCCATGCATGGTTAAAATAATTTTGGGGTTACATGTGCCATGCATCCTACGTAAATTACATGCTATCCATGCATGGTTAAAATAATTTCGGGGTTCGGGGCTCATTTGCGGTTTAGGGTTTAGGATGTACGAAATTTGGCCAATAGATTGGAATGTATATTAATCTAAGTAAATCAAAATAATTTTGACACTGATTATATTATTTCTCAAAGTGCAAAATCCTTAAAAAGTATTTAGTTTTATATAAAATTTGATATATATATAAAATTTTGAATGTTAATAATAATATTATATAAATTTCGACCTGGGGCTGTAGTATGTTCCAAGGGTTGGGCTGTTCGCCCATTAAAGCGGTACGTGAGCTGGGTTCAGAACGTCGTGAGACAGTTCGGTCCATATCCGGTGTGGGCGTTAGAGCATTGAGAGGACCTTTCCCTAGTACGAGAGGACCGGGAAGGACGCACCTCTGGTGTACCAGTTATCGTGCCCACGGTAAACGCTGGGTAGCCAAGTGCGGAGCGGATAATGTTTTATATATTTGGACTGATTTAATATTTATTTAATATTATATTTATTTGTTTTTTTTTCTTAATACACTTTCCCCCCTAAACTATATCTATTTTCTCAATTTATCCTCAAAAAGTTTATTTTAACCACTTTTACTCTATAACGTTTTTCATAGTTACCCATATTTCTCACTATCTTTAAAAAAAATTCTTTTGACCAATCAAAACGTGTCATTATTTTTTTTATTTATTTTTAAATTTTAAAATAAAATAAATATATTAAATATAACCTCACTTTTGACCCATCATCTGCTTTCCCAAAACACCCCCACCTTCTTCCCAACAGCCAACAGCATCTAAGTAGTTACATATATTTTAATATAAATAATTTATATTATTTTTATAATATTTATCATATCATATCGTGTCTAAAATTACAATTTAATGGTAGATGTATCAAATTTTAGTAAAATATTTAATGAAAGGTGGAATACAGCTCATCATTTATTGCATTTTACATTTTTGCCCCTATCTAAATTTTAATTCGAATAAAATCTATCTAAACTTTTTACAAATAGAATTATAAGATCATATTATTTAATTTTAGGGGTGAGTATGAGATTGAGTCGAATAAAAAGATTGAGTTAATTGAGTTAGTGAGTCTTATTTTATAAATTAAATTTTATTTAAATTTTTTAGTCGAGTTTATGATATTCGAGTCGGGTGAATTTAAGTCGAGATATTTGAATTTCTGTTTAAATTTAATTGTAAATATTTATAATGTTATAAATTATAATAATATTTTGTTACAATTTAAACGACACTCTATAACTATACATTTTATCCATATATATTTATTCATATTTTTTATATAATATATATATATAAGATAAAATTGAGTGACTCGATTCGAGACAAATTTTATTCACCCTGCCCAAAATCCAATAATTTCAATAGCCAATCACGCCCAAACTCCAATGCTTTCTCTTTTATCTATACGGTCATGTCAACTGTCAAAAGTGGATGAAAATACCAAAATCCAATAGTCTCACAGACATGTGAATGAAAAAATAATAATTTTATGATATTTTAAATAATTTTAAATAATCTCATAGACATGTGAATGAAAAAATAATAATTTAGGGGTTAGGTAAATAATAATTTAGGAGATAAAAAAAGTACTTGCATTAACACAAATTGCAAATTACATTAGTTTGATGGTCCGACATGATAGTTTGAAAAATTGTGTTTGTTCGGACATTTGGTTCTATTATGACCCGGTGCCCTACAAAGAGTACAATGCTTAACTAGAACTCCCCCTCTCTATTATTCTCCGCATCATCCATATTCGTATGAATTCGAGTGGACTTCGGTCGACCCTTCAACTTTCTACGAAGCTCTAGATTTGGTAACCATTCTTCGTATATTGGCTCTACCGGCCAATAATCTTTGTTCGGGATCGTGTTAAACTAATTTCTGTAAATATTTGCAATATTCTCCAACTTATAACATTGATCCGCAAATTCATAAGGGTCGAGACGAAAATGCAAGCATGCGGCGTGTGCGTGAGAGCAGGGGTATCTAAATGCTTGGAATGCACCACAATCACACCATCTCCGAGCAAGGTTTAAAGTGTACATTTTGTGCTCACCTCGGACCTTAGCTTCGACCGTAAATTGATAACTATCTGGGTCGAATGTTCTGACTCTCATAGAGGTGGCTATGGCTTGAAGTTCGAGCATTTTTTTTGTAGGGTTTCAGACCAACTGAACCCGTTGTTTATCCGGGCGTTCACTTCCTGGCCTTTGTCGGCCCACACTTTACCCAATCTGAAATAAGTCTCCCACACAATGCTTGCAATTGGCAAATGGCGTGTTCCTTTAAGCACTGCGTTTATAGCCTCTGCAAGGTTCGTTGTCATATGGCCATAACGTCGACCTTCATCATATGCTTGTGCCCATCTTTCTCTGGGTATGTCATTTGCAAAATCAAAAACATTCGGACCATACCGCTTCAACCTATTTATCCTCGCGACAAATTTTGGTTGAACTAGTTCGTTCCCTATTAAAAAGAAATTAAATAAGTCAGCATGATCAGTTTAAAAGATTTACGTTAACTATTTTTTTATAAACAACAAATAAGAACTTACCCGCGTTATAAATATCTCTTCGGATTTGATTGTGTCCGAAACGCTGCTTCGCATTTGACATAATATGTCGGATACAATAGGCTGGATATGCATGTGGAGGCTTCCATAAACTGTTATCTCTGTCAATTATTGATAACAACGCAGTCCCCCTATCAGAAATCATGCAAATCTCATCTTTCTTCACTACATGGTTGCGTAGATGCTTCAAAAAGAATTCCCATCCTTCCGCGTCTTCTTTTTCAACAATGGCAAAGGCAATTGGGAATATATTACTGTCTCCATCTTGTGCAACGACCACGAGTAATATATGACCGTACTTCCCATATAGCCAAGTACCATCCACTTGAATCATCTGTTTACAGAATGGGAACCCTTCGATGCACGCATTGAACGCCCAAAACAACTTACTAAATATTCTTTTACCATGGAGTATTTCGCCTTGTGCGTTGACCGCGACCTTTGTTTCGTATTCCACCTTGGTTCCTGGGATGAATATTTGCATTGCTCGTAAAAGAGGTGGTAGGTCATTATATGATGTATCCCAATTACCATACACTTGCGCCATCGCCTTCTGCTTTGCCATCCACGTCTTGTAGTAAGATGGACTATATCCAAACTGACTCCGAATTGATGCCACTAAGACTGCAATCGAAATTCTTGGGTCCTGTTTCACCAATTCGATAGTGTAAGCACAAATTAGATCAGAGTTTAAATTAATGTGATCTTGGGATAAAACTCTATTTGAACAGGTGTGCTCATCAATGAACCGTGTCACCACCCAGTTGTCAGTCCTCTTCTTGTATGAAGCTCTTACCCACCAAGGACAGTTGCTCTTCCAATTTATACACTTTACACAATAGGTACTTTGATTGGACTCATTAACAAGACATGATGTATGGTGTTTGACGCAGTACTCTTGAATTGCCAACTGGGCAGCTTTTTTTGTGTCAAATTCAGCTCTCAATGCCAATTCTCCAAACTCGGAATGCGATGAAGAACCAAACACATGAGCTTGATATTCAGCATCGTGCATTGCAGAATAGTCGACCTCATACATACGAGCTGCTGGAGCTTTATATGCTGGATAAACTGGTTGCGCTTGTTCGGGCTCCGGTTGAACATAACCCCAAGCTGGTTGGTTATTTCCCAACCCGAGCTTAGCAACAGCCGCGGCCCAAACATCATCTTCAACATCAATATCGTTGCCCATTGACACATCTGACATAATAGCCTCAACATCATCTCTGTCGAGTAAATGTACGTCGTCGTCTTCCATAGGAACAATATTTTCTTCATCATCACTGAAGTCTGCAAGAGATTCGCCAAAACGACCGACTAAGGGTTCGGTGTCCCAATTTGTTGATGAACTCATTTTTTGAAAAATTTGAAATAATCGAACAAAACAATATGCTCCAACAACTGTGATTAACTTTCTCAAATTTTCAATATCAAAAATTTTATCTTCTCTCTTCTCCCTCCACTAAATATATATATAGAAAAAAAAATTCTTAATATTTTTACAAATATTAATCCCTACTCGACCCTACCACCCCTAAACCCTGCATGCATGGGAATAAAGCTACCCTGCCACCCCTACCCCTAAGACCGCCACCCCGTGAACCCTACCCTTTATGCATTTAATAAAGCTGACCACGCCATGTGCTTATGGCGTGGTCAAAGTCGTTTGTATACGAGCACGTGAATAAAGCCGGCCAGCCTACCCTGCCACCCCCTACCCTGCATGCATGCATGCATACACCCACGTGAAAAAAGAAGACCACGCCATGTGCTTATGGCGTGGTCACAGCCCCTACACCCTGTCCCCCTGCAAGAGGCAGACCCGGCCAGCCTAAACCCTACCACCCGGCCAGCCTAAACCCTGCCACCCCCTACCCTGCATGCATGCATGCATGCACCCACGTGAAAAAAGAAGACCACGACATGTGCTTATGGCGTGGTCACAGCCTGTCCCCCTGCTCCTCTGACGCACGGCCAGCAGCCCGTGAATACACAGTGACCTCGCCATGTCTTTATGGCGTGGTCACACTATAATAAAAGTTTTTTTTGTTCCTACCCTTATAAATATTCGATAGATGCAGTGTATTTTTGCAACTTGAGAAGAGAGAAGAGAAAAATTTTGTTGTTGAAATTACAGAGTTTTAGCACAAATCATAATTTCTGATTTTTATATTCGAATGGATTCCGAAAGAGTTTTGCTGTACCGTGACCACGAGCACATTTCCTCTCATATTCACGAAGAGGGGGTAAGTTGGGATTGTGTAATTTTTTTTATTTACGACTATAATTTATGATTTAAAATTTCTTTATTTACGGTTTTTTTATATTTATAGGGTGTGGAGCATACTATCCGGCATCGAGGACCGAAGATTAAGGAAGTTGATGAACACATAGTTTATTTTCTGCAGCGTTCATGTTTTTATAATGCTTCATTTCTCCGTGGATTTAAAATTATCCCTGGATTGATTACGGCGTTGATTGAACGGTGGAGACCAGAGACACACACATTTCATTTTCCATTTGGTGAATGCACAATAACTTTGGAGGATGTAGCACTACAACTAGGTGTGCCAACAAATGGGAAGCCTGTGGTTAGACAGAATAGCCGTCTAGCAGATGAACTTTGTTTGTAATATCTTGACAAAATTCCTCCTTCAGATTGTGTGGACGGTCTCCGTATCAAGATTTCTTGGTTGCAACGAGAATTTATTTTAACAGATGAATCTGATGACCGAGAAATTGAGTGTGCAACTCGAGCGTATATACTCCAACTTATTGGCGGGGTATTGATGCCAGATACATCTGGTAATATGGTTCACACTCAGTATTTGCCGTTCTTGGAAAATTTTGACACAACTTCTACATACAGTTGGGGATCTGCAATATTGGCATTCTTGTACCATGAAATGTGCAGAGTTTCAATAATGTATGGTTCGAGAAAGTTAACAGATATGGGTGGATGCCAAATCTTATTGCAGTCCTGGGCATGGTATAGATTGCCTTATCTAACGCCAATTGTAGAAGTACCGATGGAGTTTCCGCTTGCTGGAAGGTACTAATATTGTGATTACAGTTATATATTAATTTTATTGATTAATTTTTTTTTCTGCAAAGACTTAGAAATATATGTTTTAAATCTTGGCAGATGGAGACATAGGATGATAAATGCGGGTGTGGTGCACAACAGTGTCAGAGAAACAAGACTAAAAATCCAAACAATAGGGAAAGATCAGGTATCATAGTTTCATTTTTTGGCTTTTATTTTGGTTTTGTAATTTATTAAAGTAACATTGTTTGTTTGTTTGTGTATGCATATTAATAATTGTGTTTTGCAGTTCTTTTGGCAGCCGTACGTGACTACCGCGATCTGGGACATTATACCGCTAAATTTTCGGCAAATGTCATCAATGTGGGGTGCGGTTGTGCCTTTGATACATTTTTCTATTGTTGAGTTTCATTGCGCTGACAGAGTGTTGCTGCAGTTTAACTACCATCAACCCATTCCTAGAGCTCTACCGCAACAAATTCATACTGTTCATAGGGGTCGATTCAACGAGAATTGGATTGCGAAGCAAGCGGAGTTCATCCAACTGTGGCGGGAAAGACGAAGGCATTGGGATGCCAACTTGAGTCCAATTCAAGCCGATGATTTTGACTTTAATTCAGAGTACTATTCGTGGTTTTCATCAAATGGAAAACCGTTCATAGTACCTCTTGAAGAGGCAAATCAATGGCTTCAAGATCCACGGTGCTCAAGACGCGTACAACTATCGTACGCATTTGGTCAGAGCTCTCATCAACCAAACTTGGAGGGTTCAACAAGTTTATATTCTTCGGACCAATCCCAACCACAGTTTGGAGAAAGCTCATCTTATCAGTCTGCTTACAACAATGATGAAGGATACATTCCACAATTTCAGTATCCTCAAACACCCTTTCATGGGGAAGGTATGACTGTTGGTACTATGACATCCTTGTTGTCGACTACCACGATCAATAGCTCGCCATTAGATTTGCAAGGCATGTATAGTACTCCACCTTCTATGCAAATGATGGGTGACCAATGTGACAACGATGAGCAGACTCCGAATGAGCAGACTTGTCACATCCCAAAAACCGGTCTAGTCGGAATTAAATTCCGGTGACCGAATATTTTATCGATTGAATAATTTATTCGATCTTATCTGAACTAATAAATATTATTCGGGTTAATTTATGATAGTTTATTATTATTATTATTATTATTATTATTATTATTATTATTATTATTATAAAAAAATATAGAAGGTGGATTGCCGTGTAAGGCATACCACTAAGCAAATGGGTGTTGTTGTTATTAGGCAAATTGGCCACTTTGATTAAGATAATGAATAAAATAATAATTAGTGGGGGAATGGTTCACGCTGAAAATAGTATATAAAGGGGCAAGTGAATTGATGAAATTCACAGCAAAGAAAGAAAGAAAGAAAGAAAGAAAGAAAGAAAAAAAAAATAGTAGCATACGATCCAATGTTCG
Organism: Hibiscus trionum; assembly: GCA_030270665.1. NCBI lineage: Eukaryota > Viridiplantae > Streptophyta > Magnoliopsida > Malvales > Malvaceae > Hibiscus > Hibiscus trionum. The sequence continues at coordinate 22,630,935 of BSYR01000006.1, read as the reverse complement.
ATTGGTAGTCCGATATTTTCGATATAGTAATATCGAATTTCTACCGACGACGGGGTAAGCTCAAATCTCTAGTTAGTTTAAGTTTTGGTATCGAGTTGATTAATATTTTTTTTATATATTAGATACTGTCTTATTGATTTTAATTGGTTATCATAGTACACGAGGTCAAATCGGAACAACCGTCAAGCCCAAGAAATAATAATAAAGTACCGGTCTATCAAGGTGAGTGAAATAAATTAGAGTTGAGATTAGAGTCTCAACTACCTTTAATTTGATGTTAGTATTTTTATTAAGCATGAAATTGGATTAATTAAAGGTTGGTAAAAGATAAGGGTAGAAAGAACAAAGAAATTCGGATTTATAAACTGTCATGTAGAAAACTGCATTTTTGAGCATGTTAGAGTCATTTCTGGAAAACGTGTTCTTCTACAAAGTTGTAGAGGACAAAATTTTACATGGAATAGAGGTATGATTTGCTCAAAAATGTTAAGTATAGGTCTCTAAATTGTTGCTAGAAGTTACTGGACTAAAACTGAATGAATCTAGAATCTGCTGTACTAAATTGTAAAATTCGAAAATTATAGGGGCTTAAATAATGCCAATAAAATTCTGAAAATTTATGATTAGAACAGAGGATTCATGAAATGAATTAAATTAAATGGCCAAGCTTGAATTAAGTCTCAATTGGTAGGTTAAATCCATTTAGATCACATATAGAATTATTAAAGAATAAAAAGGGGACTGTTTTGTGGAAATTGATAAATTGAGGACTTGAATGCTTTGATTTTGAATATGTTAGAACTTCATTATTATGCTAATACATGTAAGTTAATATGGTTAAAATATCAGAACCAAATGAATTGTGAAACATATAATTTATATGCTTTAAATCCACTAAATTTAGCTTGGACAGATTCGATCCTGAAATTGATCTGTTTTAAAATGCAAAACTGTACTGATTGGGAAACGTTAAAAATATGTGCCATACATGATCTTAATGGTGTGTTTATAAGCTTTCTATAATGGTAAATAACTCCTTATTTGGAGTTGTGAGTAAAAAGATATGAATTTTTGAGTAAGTAAATGTCATAAAAACAGGGTAACAGTTTGCCCCTAAATCTGCTTCAACAACGACTTTAGAAATTCATTATAAATTGTATAAGAGGAATTAAAAGCTATAATTTATATGGTTTAAAAGGTTATTCAGTCTAGTTTCGTTTAAAACAAACGAAATCAGATTTTGAGTTATAGAACATTTTATATAAATATTTCTTTGAGAACAATGCAAGCTGCCTAATGTACTAAATGATATATTTCTTTAATGTTTGGTTAGAAAAGAGTAGAAATGAAGGAAACCACAAAGTTGGAGAATAAGGAAAATGTCTCTAAGCTTGGATTGAGGTGAGTGTGGATGCATTTGTCTCGGGTGACGCGGTGTCATTCCGATCTTTGTTTCTTTGTTCTGATATGTGAGTGTAGTTGCGTCAAGGGATAGGCTCGGTGCCTTCCCGTTGCATTATTTATGATTATGTTTGCATTTGTTAAGGGCTCATGTAGAGCAACTATGCTCGAATGGCAAATTTGGTAAGTGCCTTGCATTATTTTGATATGTTCGAATATGACTATGAAATGCTACATGATATGGAGCTACGGCTCATCTTGTTATTTCATATGATATGATATGAAAATCATGGACTATGTGAATTTGTGTGTATTTATGGACGTTGGATACAATTGGCATGCCATAGGGTTATTCGAGCTCAACATGTAAGGGAGGACTACGGTCCAGGGCTACGGCCTATATGTGGGAGATAAAAGGATGGAAGTGTAAGGGATACATGGAGCTACGGCTCAGGGCTACTGCTCATTTATGATTCATGATATGGTGTACAGGGAATCCGCGTATCCAATGGTACCAATATATTATGTGTTTTATACGCTATGCTATGTTATGATCATGATATGATATTATGCTTTGTTATGAATATGAAGTATGCCATGTTTTTGCATAATTAGCATGATGATCATTTTTAGAAGCATGCTACATGACATAATATGTTCATTCATTGTCATTGGCTACCTCACTTAGACTATGTAAGTCTAATGCATTCATTGCATAACATTTCAGGTTAAGGAAAGTAACAGATCGAGATCGGGATTAGTTGGAAGATTGGCAAGTCACTACAATTAAAGAGTAATGTGTTTTGTCCTTATGAACTCCTAGTAGGGTGGCAAAGTAGTTAAAGTAATTATACTAGTATAATGTATATGTTTTCTATGTTTTGTATAAAGTGTTAAAGTTATATTGACTATTGAGTTAGTAATAAAAATGGGCATAATTGGTACTAAAATATTGATTAAAGGATTCTAAGATTTTTATGAGTTGTTAGGCTCAGTTAGACATGTAAAGAATTTTAGTAAGATAATAAAAAGAAATAGATTTGAATATTTTACAAAATAGTCACTAAATATTGCATTGTCTAATCAGGTAGGTAAATGACCTCCGATAGTAATGAGGTTTTACAGGCTAATAACTAGTAAGTTTAATTTCAGTATATTTTCACGAATTTCAGATAAAGACCTTTAATTTGTGAAAATTACAATTTGGTCCCTAAGTTTGAAAAAGTTTAAAATTGACCCCAATTTGAGTAAGTTGTTAATAAGTTAATTGTAAAGTCTTAAAAGAGATTAATAAAATATTACGAAATGATTTTTGAACTTTGGATTTATGTCTCCGATCTCCGCATCGTTTTCCGGTAGCGCTCTCCGACGCGGTTCTCTACCAGGCCGGGAAGGGGGTGTTACAAGACTCCGATTCAAGAACGAAGACAAGTTCACCCCCCGGAGCGGTACGATCAAACATCATCCTTCCACCGGTAGGTGTTACCAAGGACCCGTAGGAAATAGATTATATTTTTTAATTGTTTGTAAATTATTTCTATTACGTTTTAAAAATTGAGTGTTTTTTTAAATATTTTTTTTTATATTTTTATGTTTTAGAATTAAAGTGTTTTTTATTGTCAAAGAGCACAATCTCTAACATTTATTTGTGTACGGGTTTAGGGTTTGAAATTTAAAAAACTTAAATTCATTAGATATCATCTTTTTAAACCCCACATATTTAATTTTAATTTTTTAACATTTATAAATCGGTCCTTTTATAAAAAATTGTAACATATTAAAAAAAAGTTATTAATTGAGGGATATTTTGGGGGATAATCCATTTTGGATTATTAAACCCTATTAATTGAACTAAAATAATTAATTAACCTTTACTTTTTTACAGTTCATATTTGAACTAATAAAAAATATATATGTATTATTAATATACGAGTTTAAATTTTGTCTGTAAAAAAATTAAATTGGAAAAAAGTTAAATGAAAATTCATGATTGAATTTTTTACAATCAAATTATATTAAATTTATATTAGATTTCAATTAACGTAATAAAAGATCCGCCTAGAAACTTCTAAACCGCAAATGAGCCCCGAACCCTAAACCCTACACATACCCTAAACCAATACCAAAACCCTAAACATTTACCTAACCCCTAAATTATTTTAACCATGTAGGCCCATGTGACCTCGCCTCTAAACCGCAAATGACCCCCAAACCCCAAACCCTAAACCCTAACCCCTAAATTATTTTAACCATGCATGGATAGCATGCACTTTACGTAGAATGCATGGCCCATGTGACCTCGCCATTAAAAAAATATTCGAACTATTGACTGGTATTAGGGTTAAATCGATTTAAACAATTAATTCAATTGAATTCCTATCTAAATAGTTTTTAAAAGATTTTTTTAAAATTTCGAAACACATGAAATGAAAAAAATCAAAACCTAAAATATATATTAAAATTTAAGTCGATGATAAATATTAATCTTAATGTCTATAAAATATATATGTATTATTAATATACGAGTTTAAATTTTGTCTGTAAAATATTTATGTATGTATTGTTAAAATATTCTTCATTTTTTATTTTCACAAAAAAAATTAAATTGGAAAAAAGTTAAATGAAAATTCATGTTTGAATTTTTTACAATCAAATTATATTAAATTTATATTAGATTTGAATTAACGTAAAAAAAGATCCGCCTAGAAATCTCTAAACCGCAAATGAGCCCCGAACCCTAAACCATACACATACCCTAAACCAATACCAAAACCCTAAACATTTACCTAACCCCTAAATTATTTTAACCATGTAGGCCCATGTGACCTCGCCTCTAAACCGCAAATGACCCCCAAACCCTAAACCCTAACCCTGAAATTATTTTAATCATGCATGGATAGCATGTAATTTACGTTGGATGCATGGCCCATGTGACCTCGCCACCTCCTTATGGCGAGGTCACTCTTCCCATCAAGCCACCAGCCACCACTCGAGCCGAGCAGCCAGCTAAACGTGAGCCATCAAGCACCTCGCCATAAGGAGGTGGCGAGGTCAGGCTAAAAGGTGACCACGCCATAAGGAGGTGGCGTGGTCCTGTAGATTTTGGCCTAGATGCCAAAATATCCCCCAAAGTCCCCTATATCCCTAATTAATAATCCATTTTGGATTATCTGCCAAAATAACCCGCTAACTAATCTTTTATTTGTTTTTTTATATATTTTTAAAATAAATATTGTTATAGGCATGGACAGACCTATGTTGTGGTTGGGAGGTACTGTTGTTTCTCCCAATTTTTTTATATAATAATATTGTATGATTTTTTTAATTTAAATATTAGTTAAATAAGGTAATTATCCTTTTTAATTTGAGACAGAGAGGATCCGGTTACACAATGTAAAAGTTTTTAAGTTTTACACGTTTTTTAGATCGTTGGATGAGTGAAACATATGGTTGAGATTAATAGTAGAATATGGGAAGATTATCACTTCCCTATCCAACGATCAAAAAAACATGTAAAACTTCAAAACTTTTACATTGTGTAAATGGATCCTAAGCACATATGTATATAGGGTTAGGATCCACTTACATTGTGTAAAACTCAATTACTTTTACACTTTTCTTGGCCAGTTGGATGATGGTAATAAATTGCTAAGATTATTTTCTTATCTTTTTCCCCAATTGATAATCTTTACATTTTTTACTGTTAATCTAATCCATCTATTTACTTTTATCTAACGGTAAAAAGTGTAAAACTTTTAAGCTTTACATAGTATAAGAGGATCATACCACACACACACACACACACACAGTCAAAGAGCCATTGCAAGGCGAACCAGCAGGAGGATGGCAGGATGCTACCAAGGAAGCTAGCTCCAGCAAGGACCATGGTGATTGCCCAGGCATACATAGAGGGACCAGAGAGAGAAGAATGTCACGTGGCTTAACAGATTTTGTCATGTAAATAAAGTATCTATATAAATAGCTAAACCTAGCACTGCAAATGCATGTAAAAACCCAAAATTATTCTCCACTCTTAATGTATCTATCTTCTTCTTTCTCTCTATTTCTGTGTTTTCTTAACTGTACGTGACATTTTGTGCTCTCTTCATCTTCTGATTCATCATCTTAGTGTGTGGGTAGCGGGGAACGTTTACGCAACGAAGGTTGTGTCCGAGATTTGAAGATACAGGTTCAAGGAACCGATTTGGTAACTGATTTGTACGTTCTTCCTTTAGAATGTACAAATGTGGTATTGGGAGTGGCGTGGATGACGACTCTAGGTCCAGTTACAATGGATTTTGCAAGCCTTACCTTTGAATTTCACTTGAATGACAAGAAGCATTGCTGGAAAAGGGAAATAGAGATGAGTCCACAACTGATACAGATCCATTCACTACGCTGAATGTCCGAAACTAAAGGTTGTGGCTGAATTCTATCGCCTCCAATTAGAAACTGAATCGAGTACAGGGCAGGCAGAGGTGCATGAGGACATCCAGGGATTTTTGGATGAGTTTGAGCAAGTGTTTGTGGCAGTCAAGGGTTTACCACTAGTGCGAACAACCGATCACGCCATCCATCTTGAGACTGGCAGTAAGGCTGTGAATGTACGACCTTATCGATATCCTCATTTTTAAAAAGGAGAAATCGAGCGACAAGTTCAAGAAATGATGGAAAACCAGCAGACTCAAAAGAGTAACAACCCCTTCTCGTCCCCTGTGCTACTAGTGAAAAAGAAAGACGGAACTTGGTGGTTCTGCGTCAATTATCGGGCCCTCAACGTCATTATCATACGAGATAAGTTCCCTATTCCTACTGCTGATGAGTTATTTGATGAATTGGGGCAATCACAGTATTTTTCCAAACTTGATTTGTTGGCAGGTTACCATCAGATTCGGGTGAGGGATGAGGATGTGTACAAGACAGCTTTCTACACTCATGAAGGGCACTACGAATTTCTTGTCATGCCGTTCGGATTAACAAATGCATCGTCTACCTTTCAAGACACAATGAATGAAGTTTTTCGACTGTATCTGTAGAAATTTATTTTGGTTTTTCTAGACGATATGCTGATTTTCAGTAAGAATTTGCTAGATTATCTATTACATTTGCAAAAGTGTTGATGAAATTACAAGAGCATAACTTAGTTGCCAAAAGAGCCAAATGTTCATTTGGGCAAGATAAGGTAGAGTACTTAGGTCGTATTGTGTCTCGAGAAAGATTGTCTGTGGACTCAAGCAAGATGTCGGCAATTCGAGACTAGCCTGTGCCTTCTACAGTTAAGGAAGTAAGGAGTTTCTTGGGAATTATAGGGTATTATTGAGGATTTATAAAAGGTTTTTCTACACTCGCAACTCCCCTAACTGATTTGTTACGTAAGGAGGAGAAATTTGAGTGGAATGACAAGACTCAACAGGCATTCGAATACTTGAAGTCGTGCCTATGTTCAACACCACTTTTGGGACTGCCTAATTTTGAGAAGGAGTTTGTGGTGGAGACCGAGGCATCTGAGGTTGGAATTGGGGCAGTGTTACTCCAATACAATCGTCCTTTGACATATTTCAGTCAAAAATTATGTGGGAAGATGCAGGCAGCCCCAACTTACCATAAAGAAATGTATGCACTTACGCAAGCGGTGGGCAAATGGAGGCAATATCTTTTGGGACGAAGATTTGTCATAGTAATTGACCAAAAATCCCTTCATGAATTGACTCAACAAACAATTCAAACACCGAAGCAACAACAATGGTTAGCGAAACTCATGGGGTATGACTTTGAAATCAAATACCGATCGGGAAAATTGAATACGGCCATGGATGCGTTATCGCGGGAACCCAAGGCAAGTTTGATGGCTCTTTATCGGCTACAGTTTGGACTGATAGAGGATATTAAGGCAGCTAGTTAACATAATCATGAACTCCTGAAGATCAAGAAGTAGATTCGAAATGGGGAATTTATAGACCAAGGGTGCCTTGAACAAGACAATCTAATCCTCCTCCAGGGAAGAATAATAGTGCCTAATGAAACTATGTTGCGCTCATTATTGCTACGAGAATTTCATAGCTCCTGTGTGGGAGGTCATGCATGGATTAATTGTACTTTTAGTAGATTATTTGCCAATTTTTACTAGAAAGGAATGCGCATGAATGTGCACCGCTTTGTCAGTGAATGCCAGATTTGTCAACGGATGAAGAGTGAGAGCTTATCCCCTGCGGGTTTTCTTCAGCCTCTACCTATTCCGAACCATGTCTTCGAGGATATTTTCTTAGATTTCATCACGGGTCTACCAAAGTCCAATGGTAAGGAAGCTATTCTTGTTTTGGTTGATAGACTCGCCAAGTACGGGCATTTTTTTCCATTGCCACGACATTATGATATTAAATACGTAGCCAAGGTGATGGTTCAAGGTATAATCAAGTTACATGGCGTGCCTCAGTCTATGGTCAGTGATAGAGACCTAATTTTTGTGAGTGAAATTTGGATTGAAATTGCAAGACTGCAGGATACTGAATTGTGCATGATCTCAGCCTATCACCCCCAAACCTACGGTCAAACGAAAGCCTTGAATAGATGTTTGGAGATGTACTTACGCTGCATGACGGGCGATAAACCAAACAAATGAGAAATGCACATAGTATGGGCAGAATATTGGTACAATACAGCGTATCATTCTTCTGTGGACATGACACCCTTTCGAGCCTTATATGGGCGAGACCCTCCTAGCATGCTTACTTATGTAGATGGAGGATCGACGAACTCACAAGTTGACCAAGATATGCAGAAAAGGGATGAACTTCTCAAGGAATTAAAGCAGAACCTTCTAAAGGCTCAAGTTCGCATGAAGAATCAAGCCGACCAACATCGGCGTGAGAAGGAATTTGAGGAAGGCGATTGGGTTTTTGTTAGACTACAACCATATCGGCAACTATCCCTTCAACTGAAAAGGCAACAAAAACTCAGCCCTCGATTTTTCAGGCCATACAAGATACTCAAACGAGTGGGCACTGTCGCGTACAGGTTGGAGTTACCAGAATCCTCGCGCATTCACCATGTGTTTCACATCTCCTAGTTGAAATTGTACAAAGGCAGGCCGACCACTTCAACAGATTACTCCTTTGTCGTTGATCATGGAAGTTGATGACCATTCAACATCTGCTGCTACGTCCAACCTTGAGGACAAGGTGCCTGTTTTAGGGGGTAATGTCAAGGAACCATTGTAAGGCGAACCAACTATTAACCAGCAGGAAGATGATACCAAGAAAGCCAGTTCCAGCAAGGACCCTAGTGATTGCTCAGGCATACATAGAGAGACCAGAGAGAGAAGAATGCAACGTCGCTTAACAGATTTTATCCTGTAAATAAAGTGTCTATATAAATAGTTAAACCTAGTATTGCAAAGGGCATGTAAAAACCCAGAATTATTCTCCTCTTTTAATCTATCTATCTTCTTCTTCTTTTTTATTTCTGTATTTTCTCAATTGTACGTGACACACACTTATATATATATATGTATATATATATATATATATAAATAAAAGAATGACATGGTTATGACGAAGAACTTTTTGGTAATTAAAAAAAGAAATGAAAAGGAAAGGTAACCAATCAGCCAGGTTTTTAGCATGGTCTGAGTGGATGGATTTTGGAAAGAATATTGAATAATATAATAATAGACATCGTAACCTCACCTGCAGAATAATTGGTTTCATCTAATATCTTAAACTGTTACCGGGAGTTGACTACGCTGCCCCCCTTGAATAGTTCCTTCGCTTGCTTTAAGGTAGAATTGATGGGCTCGGGTTTGAATGCGTTTCAACCTCCTATGATATTTTTTCTACTCTTTAAGTTTTACACGTTTTTTACTGTTGGATGAGTAAAACGAATGGATGAAATTAATAGTAAATATGTGAAAATTATCATTTGAAAAAAAAGAGTAAGGAATTAATCTGAGTCATCCATTCTTTCCATCTAACGATCTAGAAAACGTGTAAAACTTAAAGAGTTTTACATTGCGTAAGTTGAAACAAGAACAATTGTTGAATTTCATTTCAAGAGAGATGATTACAAACTAATCTTACTCAAAGCAACAAAAGCACAGAGTATATAAAATACATCAAAAAGAAAAAAGTATCAAAAATTAAAATAAGATCCTTTACTCCATAAAAAACTATTGACTATGTATAATCAAATTAAGTTGGGTCAAACTTGAGTTTAGATTAGCCCAATGTTAAATTTTCAAATTCAAATTGAAACTATTAACAAGTCGTTTCGCTATTAATTTTTTAATATTTACATTCCACATTTTTATTCAAATATGAATTTATAGTATTAAAAATATACAAATCTCGAACGAAAATTATTACCAAGTAATTTGATGCTATCAAGCAGATAACATCAGCTGCATTGATTATAAAGACATCGAAAACTTACAATTTCCCCCCTTCAAAGTTCAAACATGGACCTTGACTAACAACGACTATTATAATTGAATGATAAGTTCTTCTAGTATAATGATATTTGATTTATTGATCGATTAATTTGAATCAAATATTATAGAGGTCATTATACAACATCAAAATTTGAATCTCTAACTTTATCTTGAAAACTTAATTATCATCTCGCTAAATAAACTGATAGTTAATATTAAACGATCAAATTTTAATATCTAAATCGTAATATATAAAATAAAATGTACGAATCTAGATGAATAGAAGACTAATATGTGAATGGAAAGTTTGGACTATGTTTTCAAACGTATAGAAAACTAAAAAAAAGTGGGTTATTAAACTGATGTTCTTAGTTGTGAAAACAGACATTAAAAATCTGACTGTCTTCCATAAAACTTCACGACGTTTGATTTCAAGGACATAAAAATATATTTGTACTGAAACCGTATGATGGTAACTGGTTGTACAATGTTGCGTTTATGTAGGATTCGGTTGACCAGGTAGAACTCGCTGCTTCCCAGGAACATCCCAATCCTCCAATCTGTAAAACACAGCTTTAGTTTATTCTAATGGGATTGCAACTCACCCTAATTTCCTTTCCACGTCTTTTGAAATTGACATTTTGGTTTTAATTGGTTTGAGGATTAGGGTTCATGACGAGTATTCAATCAAGATACAAATATTTCAAATGAATTGATTTGCCGAGAACTATTATTTAACTCAAACTTCATTTGAAAAAAATTCGAGTCGAGTTTATGAAATTACGATTTTTTTACATAATGTTGTACCCGACCGTAACTTCATTTTCTTTTTTATTAAATAGAGATATTACATTTCTATTCCGGAATTCGAATTTATATAAGATGAGGCAAGATGAGCATTTTTGGCCACTCGACCAATTAGTGTATATCGTAAGTTCGTTTTCTTTAAAATATATGTATTGCTTCACTTATAATTGATTAAGATAGTATCTGTTCATACATATTCTTAATCATTTGACAATAGCGATTTAAACTCGTGTCTCATAGGATGAACACAATCCGCTTTTTCACTAGGACACTTGTTAACTTCATTGATTTTCTCATAATTAGTATCTCTAAACAAGAATTTTAGTAACGTGCCATGGATTATTGTTTGTAATTTATTAAGCTTTATTAAATTTTATCCACCACTTGTAGAATGCAGAACTTCCACCAACTTCTCTAAGAAATTGTCATATGTTTTGGTTTATCACTTTTGAAGTAAGGTTAAAAAAGTCACATATACTCTGATTTAAATTTAGAATATCAAAATACATTCATTATCTTTGGTTTTAAACTAATAATATTCATTTCTAAAAATCAACATCAGTTTAGTTAGTAAAAGATCTAAATATTCATTTCTTAACTAATTTTATATTTTTATATAATCTTTAAATAAAACAATTAAAATTAACTTTTCCCATATTAGATGTATATTGTCAATGGGAAGGGTCGTCCCCCTATTTTCTTTTACCTTTGATTCTTTATATTTTTATTAAAAAAATTAGAGTAATTATGAATTTACCCTTATTTTTTCAAAAGATTATATTTTATCTCTACCCGTAAATTCTGGCTCTACCCCTGTCAAAGATTGAACACATATGCTGAAATCTAATTCATGATAAAATTTATGATTTTACTTTATCTGAAGCAACTATAATCTCAAAAATGTTTGCTTTTTAATTAGTATTTTCAAGGTAAACAAGTTTAAAATCCGTAAAAAACAATGAAAATATTATAAATAAAAAAAGTGATCAACTATAAATCTATAATATTATCACCATATAGTATTATTATTAAAAATAGTGGCCCAATGGCCAATTTTCCATGATGTTGCGTCCATGGTAACAGACAAGAAGAGAGACGGAGGCAGACGAAGAGGAGAGGTTGTTCAGCTCCATTATTTTGACCCAAATTTTAATACATTGATCACCATCCACCACCAAAACAAACTAAAATTAATCAATATTACTAGTTGATTAATCCCATTATTTTAACATAAATTCGATAATCAAACATTTGTATTATAATATATTTCCTTCTTAACTTCTCAGGAAATTAATTAAGCTCCTCTAGTTTTTTCTTTATTCTGAAGTCAAACCTCTATCATTTCCTCCTCCTATCCTTGTTCCATTTGTCCCAGAATAATCACAGCAAAACTTAATATGATCCCCAGCATGAACTTGTCATTTTGATCCGAACAAGTGCGAAAAAAACATCGGGTTAATTCGACAACTTCGATCGTCTTACGAACGGTTGAGTTCTTGGTTGTCACAAGGGTTAGCCAGGCATATGGTGCAAGTTTGAGAACTTGGTTTGGTTTGATATTATGATTTTGATTACCCGACATGGGGCGTCGTCTTCCATTTAAGATGAGATGATGATGGAAGGGTTGGTTTGCGGGGTTTTAACAAGTTTTATGTTTTTAATCTTTTGTTTCTTCAATCTTCTTCAATCAACGAATGCACAAGGTTAGTGTTCGTTAATATTAGTATTATTATACATCGTAGATCAAACGAAAAGTTCATATAAGTTGTGTTTATCTTACAAGAAACAGTCAACGTTGTTGATATTGTCTATGGAATGTCTGTCAGATTTTATGTTGGATGAGTAGATTCCGATCTTTGTTGATAATTGGTGAATTTCAGTGGATCAGCAAAAGTTGATGTTTCTAAAGTATAGATTTTTTTTTCATGCAGGGTTTTTGAACATAGCATGCTGCGCTGAATCGAGTTTTACAGATAAAAATCTATCTTGGATACCTGATGATCAATGGTTTACAGACAGAAAAGGTTGCAGGAACTTGCATCAGGGCAACGAAAGAGCTCGGGTTTTCGAGATCAAATCGGGGAAGAGATGTTATAGCTTAAGGACGGTTAAAGATCATGACTATTTGATCAGGGGTTCGTTTCCTGTGGTTGAAACGGAGGGAGCCGAATTTGATTCTTCGTTTACAGTTTCAATCGGTACCACGCCAGTAGGCGTAGTGGACTCGTTGTCATCGGAGGCCTTAGTGGTGGAGGGGATATTCCGAGCTCCGAATAACTATACTGACTTCTGCTTATTGTATGGAAAAGGGGATCCCTACATATCTAGTCTTGAACTAAGGCCTTTGAATGATACAGAGTATCTAAAGGATAAATCATCCAATATTCTGAAACTGGTTAATAGAACCGATCTAGGGGGCATTGGAGAGACCAGGTATATAATCTCTATATCCTTAAAAACCAATAAAACCATAATTTTCACCTGGCTAAAACTACTTTTTCACATGATCAATGAGTACTAATTTTGTTTCGAATCGATGTTTATTTGCCAACTTCAGGTATCCAGATGATAGATATGACAGAATCTGGAAACCAGCATCGAGTCTTTACTTTCAAGCCAACTCCACCGTTACCATTCCCAACAATGCGAATACGACAGTGCCACTCGATGTTCTACGAACTGCTGTTACGGATTCAACACGATTGGAGTTCATTCAAAATGGCCTTGATAATGGGGACTATAACTACACTGTGATCCTCTTCTTTCTTGAGCTGAATGACACTGTTAGAGTTGGTCAAAGGGTGTTCGATATTTACATCAACGATGAGAAGGAAGAGGAGAATTTCGATATATCGGCAACGGGATCGAACTATAGAGAGGTTGTTTACAATGTGACAGCTAAAGGGTCTCTGAATTTGACCTTGCTTAAGAACGGATCTCAACTTGGACCCATCTGCAATGCCTTTGAGATCTTGCAGGTGCGCCCAAGGGATCTAGAGACAGACTACGATGATGGTAAGTTCAACAAATATTGAACTGTCTAACGAAATTGTAAATTTTATCTAGTAATTCAATATCCTGACATGTCTCCTCCTGTTCAGTGATTGAGATAAAGAAGGTAAAAGAGGATTTGCTAATGCTTAACCAAGGAAATAGCTTACTGGAAACTTGGTCTGGCGATCCATGTCTTCCAGATCCCTGGCAAGGTTTGGCCTGCAGCAGCACCAATGGTTCCACAGTCATCACGGATCTGTAAGTTCTTCTCTATATTGCTCCGGTTTGTTACTTTTCTTGAAGTATTTATGTCCGATGCATATCTGGACTTGGTACGGGGATCGGAAATGTATCGGTACTCATAGTCTAAGTAATTTAGCTTTTACTTCATTGCCATATTCTCTTGACTCTTGCTTGCTTTCTTATTATATAATTTCAGGGATCTTTCTTCAAATAAATTAAAAGGGCCAATGCCTCCAAGTATCACAAAGCTAACCCACCTGAAAACATTGTATGAACTCCATTGAAGCTCTTTGACATTGGTATTTTTACGTTTTAGGTGTTGTTTACTCTCTAATCTCTATTCTTTCACTTAATTGTGGCATGTTAGGAACCTGAGCAACAATGACTTCAGCGGAGAGATTCCACCATTCCCATCATCCTCAAATCTGACATCACTGTAATTTTCTCTTCAAACCCAAATTTCTGCCATTTTTCATTAGCTCATCATAACTCAAAAACACCATGAAAATCTATTGATAAAATGTGATATTTTCAGGGATATAAGCAACAATGAACTTGAAGGATATCTACCACAGTCACTTCTCTCACTTCCACACTTGAGTATATTGTGAGTTGTTCTCTTCTTACAGAATATATATATATTCTGCTGCAGAAGTAGCTATTTTTTCTGTTTGGAATTATGAATACACAGATAATGATGCAATTTCTTCCTCAGATACTATGGATGCAATCCTCAACTTCACAGTGGCCTTACATCTACCTTGAACAGCTCAAAGTTAACCACTGAGTACGGAAATATTCTATTTTCTAACTTTTGAAGAACAATGGTGAAGCATTTAAAAGAAACTGAAGTGATGTTTTTGCATATGTATCTCAGCTCAGGAGCATGTCTCAGAAAGTCAAAGGGTCCAATAAAAGGAATTGTGATCGGTGCTGCTGCATGTGGATCTGCTGTAGCTATTGTGGCTCTTGGAGCCATTGTTGTTTGCCTTTACAGACAAAAACTAATGGCTAGGAGAAAATACAATGGGAAGGGACTCTCCTTGGCAAAGAGTGAGTAAACCCTTTCCTTCATTTCTTGGAAGCTGTTATAATCTAGGATAGACAGCCCCATCAGTCATCAAACTATTAAGGGTATTCTGTTCTGGTCACCAAATTAAAAACCTTACAAATTTAGCCACTAACATTACACTTTATTTCAATTTGGTCACTGGACATTAAACTGATAAAGTGACTAAATTGAAACTAAAGTGTAACTTTAGTGGCTAAATTTGCAAGATTTTTAGTTTGGTGACTAAAACAGAACACCCCTAATGATTTGGTGACTTATGGGAGAGTTTACCTTAAAATCTAATTACATATCTGAGTTGATGCATGTAACTTCCAAAAATGCAGATTTGGTGTTCTCCATTCCTAGCACAGATGATGTTTTTGTTAGGCCAATATCTATACAGACATATACCTTAGAGTACATTGAGATGGCTACCCAACAGTACAAAACATTGATCGGGGAAGGAGGCTTCGGATCGGTGTATCGAGGTACTCTACCTGATGGTCAGGAAGTTGCTGTGAAGGTCCGATCCGCGACCTCAACTCAAGGAACTCGAGAATTTGAGAACGAGGTACACGGTCTATAAGCATAAATGATCAGCTTGGAATCTTCCATCTATGACATTGATTCATGTTGAAATATATCCGAATTGCTAACAATTTTCAATATATCAACAGCTAAACTTTCTTTCGGCTATTCGGCATGAGAACCTGGTTCCTCTTCTTGGTTATTGTTGCGAAAACGATCAACAAATCCTTGTTTATCCTTTCATGTCCAATGGCTCTTTGCAAGATCGACTCTATGGTATTTTTTTCACCATGATTCCCTGTGTTTTTCTCTTATGTTGTTCATAACTTTATGGTCATCTATTATTTTTAACAGGAGAAGCAGCAAAACGGAAAATTTTGGACTGGCCAACCAGGCTTTCCATTGCTCTCGGTGCTGCTCGAGGTAATAAACACAAGCTGTTCATCTATTGATGCTTTATATGATATTTCACTACAACAAAATAAGAACTTTGATCTGATTCGAGTGTCTAATGAGGATTTTTCGATATTCAGGTTTGATGTATCTTCATACCTATGGCGGGCGTAGTGTTATACATAGGGATGTAAAATCAAGCAACATACTTTTGGACGACAGCATGTGTGCTAAAGTAGCAGACTTTGGTTTTTCAAAATATGCTCCTCAAGAAGGTGACAGTAATGCTTCCCTTGAAGTGAGAGGCACTGCAGGATACATGGATCCAGAGTAAGAATCAATGTCTGAGAGTAATTTATGTTTAACTTTTTCCAAGTTTTTCCGTTATTTGGAGGGTCGTATCCGGATGTTCATGTCTGAATGTGTCGGACATGAGTCAACCTACGGTCAATCGAACCATAAATTGCCTTTGCCTACAGAGTACAGCCTACATTACTTTCTAAAAAACTTACGAGCAGCCTGAATCACAATTTGTGTTGTATTCAGGTATTACTCAACCCAACAACTATCTGCAAAAAGTGATGTATTCAGCTTTGGTGTGGTTCTACTTGAAATTATAAGTGGAAGGGAGCCTCTGAACATACAAAGGCCGCGAAACGAATGGAGTTTGGTCGAATGGGTATCATCTGATCTCATGGTTTCTCATTTATAGATTGTTGAATTAATCCAACTCCTATATTAACCAAAGGCAAGAGAAGAGTGTAACAGATTAAAATACCTTTCTGTGCAGGCGAAACCTTTCATAAGGGAGTCAAAGATTGATGAAATAGTTGATCCTAACATAAAGGGAGGGTACCATGCTGAGGCAATGTGGAGAGTAGTCGAGGCAGCATTGGCATGTATCGAGCCCTTTTCTGCTTATCGACCGTGCATGGACGACATCGTTCGAGAGCTGGAGGATGCTTTGATCATAGAGAACAATGCATCCGAATACATGAAGTCCATCGACAGCATATATAGCTTGGGAGGGTCCAATCGGTTCTCGATAGTTATGGAGAAAAAGATGGTTCTACCGCCCCCGTCAACTGCGTCGGAACCTTCGCCTATTAATCCACAGCCATTGGCTCCTCCCGAGCCACGATAGTAGATAGGTGGATGAGATGTTTATCGATTTACAACGGGAATAACTACCCCCTACTTTTTCAATGAAAGACCAAGGACTTTCGTTTCTTCCTTCTTATTTTTAAGTTTCCTGAACTTTAATGTTGTGTTGCAGCAGCTGTGTAGTTAGGTAAAATATGCAACACCAGAATTCAAGGCGTTTTAGATGATTCAAGCCATATTATACATCTGAAATCTTACACTGAATCTGGACTGAGAGCTAAACTACAGGGGATATTAATGCAATTACCAGGTTGAAATGCATAGATTGAAATTATTTACTGTACAAGAGACCTTTTAAACACCTGAGGTTATGGAAAACGTGGGATCACCATCACTGTATTGGATGGAAACATTTTAATTTAAGACCCTGTTTTCTTGACACTCTTTGGTTAGAATTCGTGCATTCTTGGTAGCTAAAATGCAAAGGGAAAACGCCATAAAAAATCTCAATAAACTGCAATAAAACAAGACTTCAAAGCTTTGAAGGTTTGAACATGTCAACAGCAGACGTCTTAGAAATATCGTTGAACATGTCAACAGCAGACAACAATGTCTTGGAAAACTTTGTTTTCTACGAGCTCAAGACTGATAATTTTTTTATAACCACTGATATCCTACTCATTGCCCGTTTAATCTGGATCAAATTTTACAAAAACATAATATTACAAGGACAACTCTCTCAATTAAATTTTCTTCATTCACGATGCCAAAAATTAAATACTAATTTTGTATAAAAGACCCAACACATCCCACTATACCATTTAATATAATAATAACCCTATCAAATCAATGGCAAACACTATATACTTTTTTACCGACCTACAATTCTATTTTTTATAGAATTCCTAACATCTTCTAAACCCCTAATCCAGAGCTCAGAAAATGCCTACAAAGCTAAGACTCGGCCGGTTACCATCTCTAATTTTGCTTGACAGTATTATCACATTACATTATATAGATTATAATTAGAAGCTCCACCCGAGCATTTCACTTAATTTATAATAGTACATGAGTTTTTGATCCAAGCAAAAAATTAGAACCTCCATTTTTATTGAAGAAACGAGAGAGCACGAAACGAAATAAATCTTTTTAAGGTTTAAAGACATCTCTAAAGCACTACCCCACATGAATTTAAACCTGGCGGGGTTAGCTGCCTAAGTTTGAAGGGTTGAGTTGAACATAAACTGGAACTTAAATGACTGTAAAACTTGCTTATGTTCAGGCTGTGGCTGGTAATAACCCATTGTGCCTGAGCAATGCCTCGGGTGAAGGTTCACGTCCACGGAACTCAACGAAGACCTGGATACGTAACAAAACCTCATGTTAAGAAGATTCAATGGAAGAACTTGGGGGTCTATTACAAGTTAAGCACTTCAATAAAAACAGGTTTTCTCATGTCGGAAAGTTGCTGAGAAAGGGAAAGAAACAGAAACATCAAATCAAAAGGTTTCAGAATTAGGAATGTCAATATACAATTTGTATAAACTAACCTCTAATGGTGCTTTTCCACCTCCAAGAGCCAGAATAGTCTCCCGGAACTTGTGGCCGGTTTCTTTAACAGCCTGTCATAATACGATCAATGGATCATGCCCTTTTTTAATGAAAGAAAATACTAACAATAACAGCATCATGTATTGGCACTGCAGACAAGGATCTGGTCCATAACATGTTTGCTCATTTATACAGGAAAAATATACAAAATATTGCAAAAAACCAATCCTGAGCAGCCATTTCAACTGCCATACCTTGGTGTCTTCTAATCCAGCATCCTCGAAAGCTGAGAAAGCGTCTGCAGACAACACTTCTGCCCACTGCAAAATATCATTTTGAATTTCAAATCACATAGCAAGGGGAGAAGGAAAGGAAACGTAAAACAACGATCGAAATCATTCCCACAGTTCATTAAATAATCACAGGGCTATAGCAGATGAATACTTGATACATGCTAGAATGCAAAAGCAGGCTAAAGATAGAAAAAGAGAAGAGGTAGAAGGGTTAACAAGTTATAAATAGTCTTTCTCTGATTGGTGGTAATCAGACCGCAGTAGATAGTTCCAACCACAAAATTCAAAACACATGTTTCCATGGTAGTTTTATAAGAAGAGACCAAGTATACCTTGTAACTGTAGTATCCAGCAGCATATCCACCTGACATTCACAAAAGTCATCAATTAAAAAATCTCCTATGTGAAGTCTGGCCCAAATAGTAGTCATAAAAAGAACATAAGGGGGGAGAAAGGATGGGGCTGGAAGAAGTAGAAGCAAACCTGCAAATATATGGTTGAAAACACAAAGAAATCTATCTTCCGGCAATGGAGGGATTACTTGTGTTTTTTTGGAAACTCTCTGATCAACATCATAAATAGATTCTGACCCATCTGGTATATATTTTGTATGCAACTCCAAATCCAGGCTAGCAAATTTAATCTGAAAAAACAAACAGTTAGAAATGATCCGTCAATTACTATATTAGTAGAGCAAACACTGATCCACTTCACCATTAGAACAAGACAACAACATTGAGAGCCATGTAAGAGTAGATAGGTAAGCACCAGAGAAAAAAAGAGAGAGCAGAATAGAAAAGGGGAACATGGGGCTAATGAACTCTCTCTCTCAAGGTACCCTGCATAAATTAAGTGGCAGAACAAGTTCAACTGACCTGACGAAGACTTAGAGAACCAGCACGGAAAGTCCTTGCAGCAAGGAGCTTCAAATATACCTCTTCAGGGAGGCTCTCCCCTGTTTGGTAATGTTTTGCAATGCTCATCAGTGTATCCCTGAAGAAAACAAAAGAATATTTAAAAATAAATCTACTTGATGCTAGTCATAATTGATTTGAAAAATGAAATACACTGATATTAATGGAATTCCAAACATGTGGATATGGAAGAAGCGTTCAGGCAAATAAATAGAGAATGCATAAAATTTAGATTTTAGTCCATGCCCTGGCCAGAACATATGAGAACAAAATGATCAAACATGCTCAAGCTTGACATCTCGAGTGTAAAATAGACATATCTTCTCCTAAGGCATCACCACATCATAAATATTATGATCAAATGCAATAGGGATAAACCACATGCAGTGTAGTAAAACCAGTGAAGAGTTACATGAAGCCAGAAACCACAAAAAATATCACAAGTATGGGGCTGCTTTCCATATTTTCCACGTGCATGTAAATCTATCTATTTTGTTTCTTTTACCAACAAAAAGAAAATGGAGTCTGAAGTTTAAAGCAGTTCAAGAGATACAGATTTTGGTTGTCAGGAATGTTAACCTGTGGTAACACCAATTTTCCATGAACTGAGAGGGCAACTCAACAGCATCCCACTCAATTCCCCGAATGCCAGCTACCAGACCCTCATCTTGCTTAGTCAGCATATGCTGAAGTGCATGGCCAAATTCATGGAAGACAGTTTCTACCTGTGAAAATACAAAACCCCATCAGCCCACAAGACCTAATTGTAGCAGTTACTTTGAACATCCAAAAGCCATTATTGTTACGATAAACATTTAAATATGTTAAGACGAAAGTATATCCTTTGTCATTTCATAAAATCACAACTGTAAGAGCTGAAGATAGAATAAAACCAAAATCTATGGAAGCAAGCTTATATGTCAACTAAACATACAAATGTTCATCTTATCAGACTATGCCAGTGTTGGCCTTAGTTCAAACAATAATATTATTGGAGATTAGGTTTGCTTAGAACCATATGGTCTAGCACACAAATGCATGTGTAAAATGGGTATTTATTCAAAAGAGTGTACTGGAACCATGCCTTTTAATCTAAAAAGTTCTAAAGTAAAAAAGCATGAGCTCCAATCATACTTGATCAAGGATTATCAACTTGTTACTTTTAACTTAAACATTTACATGAGACTGCTTTAACTGACATATTAATGATAAAAACACAGTGCTTAGGGGGATAAAATCTTGGTTTTTAGGATAAGGTCAGAAGCCCCGCTATGGGAGAAAAGGAATCTTAGTTTCCATTTATAATCATTCAGAAATCAGAATCCAAGAATTTATTAGCACTAGCATCATACTTAAAGCCAATATCTTCAACTTACTTCACGGAATGTCATGAGGCTTGGCTTGTCCCCAAATGGTGGTGTTTGATTGCACACCATGTGGGCAATAGGTAACCTTGAGGCGGTGCCATTACGTGACAGGACTCGACTTCGAGAAACGACCTCATCCATCCATGCACCTTCCCTTTTCTCTGATGGACGAGAGTATGGATCAAAATAAAAGTAGGCAATTGGACTACCTGAAGAATCTTTAACACAGTAGAACCGCACGTCGTTGTTCCAGACCTTAAAAAATAATATTTATTATAATAATAAAGTCAGTAGGATGTAAAATTAACATTCTGTAATAGGCAGTGAAGAAAAGTATAGAGGAACCAAGAAATATTTACAGGAGCTAGACCATCAGCTGGTTCAATATCAATCCCGAAAAGTATCTTAGCAAGGTTGAAAAGGCCATCCATAACCTTTGAAAATGAGAAATATGGTCGGAGCTCTTCCTGTATGATTGTTTTTCACCAGGAAAGACATAAAATTTATTCACATAACTGAGATCTTGAAGGTATGGTTTAATTAGAAAATAGAGAAGGTGAAAGAGTCAACCTCATTGATGTCATATTTTGACTCACGAAGCCTCTCACTCCAGAAGCTCATGTCCCAATGGCTCAAATTATCAGCTTCTGGAGCACCTTGACTTTTGGAGTAACTTTTTAAGTCTTCAACATCTGTAAGGACCAGAAAGGATCATATGCTTGACAAGGTGGCTTGGGAAAAATCAAGTTCTAAAATTGTATCAAAATCAAAGAAAAAGCAACCTTCCCAAGTACAACATAAACTTGTCTGCAGTATCAAAATGAGTCAATTCGATGTCAAATCAGACAACACATAATATAAGTGACGACAACAAAAACAGCAGTTTAAAATAAACTACCGTTTTAATGTATTCCTGACAACAAAAACAGCATCTGGAATTTAAATTTGAACTTTAAAATATAACATATACATAAGAACAAAAGGTGCCAGGAATAAATGTCTTTTTAAGCAAAACAGACTAAAATTTTTCACATGATAAATCAAAAGATCAAAACATTGGCAATCTTTTCAACCCAAAAAGAAACCGTATCTATAGCATAGTACCCTGGACAGCAGCATTCCACGAAGCACTCCGAAGCTTTTCTAAGAGTTCCTCAGCTTTATCAACAGTAGCCATTTTTGTTGCCATGCTTACCTGATCAAATATGCTTTCGTCAGTATGAAAACGATGCAGTCTCAAAGATACTCTGGAGTCATACCTCAGCATAATTATTGTAATTGAGAAGCTTAGCCTTCTCCAACCGAAGTTTCAATATCTGATTGATGATTGGTGTATTATCCAAATCACCACTTGATGCCCGTGTTATATAAGCACGGTAAACTTCCTCACGCAAATCACGATTACAAGCATGTTGCATAACAGAAATAAAACTCGGAGCATCTAACGTAATCATCCATGGCCCATTCTCAGCAGTTGCATTTTCATGACCCTAGGAGAGAACCAAGCGATAACATATATTACATGACGGAAAAACAGGAACAACATAAGAGTAAGACTTGACAATGAAAGACCACTAATAAATGCGAACATATGATAACATTTGGAAAAGAATACCTTAGACACTGCTGATTGTGCAGCTAACCCAAGAGCAGTAGCAGGCAAACCATCAATTTCTTTCTTATCAGTTATGAGCTTTTCAAACTTCTTTGTGGCATCCAAAACATTCTCACTAAATTTATGAGCCAACCTCTCCAATTCCTGCAAATCATCTCATAGTAAATAGAAAAGAATAGACAAAAGAATGAACATGACAAAATTAAGCATAAATTTTTATAAGGTTACAAGAAGGAATTTTGTAGACGATGAGGCCAAGAACTTCAAAACAAACTTGTATAATTACTTCCTCCTCATTTTACTTGGCACGAAGATGGAATTCAAAAGATAAAACGGTCAAGTAGTATGCCGCATTTGTGTTACAAAAACTTCACAACTCATATTATCGCACCTGTTCAATTTTGTTGAACTGTTCTCTTTTATCATCTTCAAGTGAAACACCATTAAGAACAGCTTCCTTTATCTGGGCTGAACACATAAAAAAAAAACAAAAGAGTTATCAGTTCAAAAACTTATAGAAACTAAAAGGAACGGAAGAAACACATAGTAACAGTAACAGTTTTAAATCTGAAGTATCTAGATGGCTAGATGCAGCATCACTAAAATTTTAATTTTTCCCTTTTCTTTCCTTCAGAATGTTCATCTTAATATCTGTTATAGCATGTTAACGATTGGACTTTGCAATTAGTATTGGCTGATATCGAATGACCAAATTAAGGTAGTGGTTCTAGCCTTGAATTAAGGCACCAAAATGAAAGTAGAACAATAACTCTCTATATTAGATTTAGATATAAAGATAAATAATTACATATACTTACTGTCTACAATACGTTTGCGAGCTTCACTCAGTGAATGCCAATCAGAAGACTCTTTAATAGCCTTGAAGGCATTATAGATGGGTTTACTTTGACCCAATCTTAGTTGAAACTTCACTTTTTCAGGCTGTAAGGAAAAGCTCAGCATAGTAAGGACCAAGAAATTTAGAGTAAAGCACCAATGCATATTTACTAAAGCTCTGCAAAATACTAGAATCAAATTTATCAACTGCCAAACCAAATTCCTTCAAGACCAATAGGAATAACACAATTCCTGAATCAACCAATAAAAGGAATAAAAAATTGAAGAAAACTCCTAGCACATTATGATGTATGCTAATGCTAGTGCTACTATGGTTTATGTCAAAACTCAAAACAATATTAACTAAAACTCATGGTTTAATCTAATATAAAAAGGAGATAGGTATCAGATGTCTAAAAGACTGAAGCATTGATGCATACTGCATGTTACATATTTGATTGTCTGCCAATTGAGAACATAAAGACAAGATAATGTACCTGGACTTCTTCAATGGCAGCACGGAGCTCAGCTGTGTCTTTAACAGCTTTCAGATGGTTAACCATTCCCCACACAACAGTCAACCGATCAACAATCTTTTCCAATGGCTCCACCAGCTTTGGCCATGAAGGCTCCACTGTCTTCTCCAATTCATCCAAATCACTCTCCTACACAGCCAACACACACAAAAAAATCACTCTCCAGAACATCGCAAGTTAGAATTTTTAAAACTCAAAACAAATAAAAATACATATCAAAGCAACCAAAGTTTTGCATTTTCAAACAAGACTGAAAACAGCGAATGATCAGAAAAGAAAAACAAATATTGAACCCTAGAAAAAGGTAAAATTTAAAAAACCCAGAAACGAAAATATCCCAGATGATTGAAACGACATACGAGCTTCTTCAACAAGGCACGAATCCCGGGCCTAACATGTTTGGCTTCAACAACATCAAAAGGCGGAAAGTCGAAATCTTGCAAGAGAGGATTGGACTCAATGTTATCACCAACGGAAACAGAAGAAGCCATTGAGGGAGGGGAGAGAGAAGAACAAGAAGAAAACGAAGAAGAATAGAGATAAGGAGAAGTTGAGCGATGATACGTCTGGAGGCAGAGGGAGAAAGAAGAAGACCAGAGAGGACAAGGGTGGGATTTAAGCAAAACCTTGGGGGCAAAACGGGGACAAGAAGGATAAGAGGAGAAATGGGGGCGTTTAAGGATTGGATGAAGTGAACGGGAGAGAGAGAAGCGAGCGGAAGCCATTAGTAGTAGTACATTGACTATAACAAAGATCGTGTTAAAGTGCCGTGTAATTCTCATTTTCTTTTTAAACTTTCGCTTGTATAAAGGGAAATCGATATCTTTTTTGGGGTTAGAATGTATGAAGATATTTTGAGATTGGATCCGCGTGATTGAACCTAAATCATCGACATTGGGTTGATTACGAAAGTTGGTATTTTCTTTCAAAATCGAATTTTTTTCCCCAATATTAGAGTGAGCTCGAGTGGTGTAAAGTTCAAACTTTTGTAATGTAACCCCAAAATTCGTTCTAAATTTGAACTCTTTTTACCACCTTTGATCATTTTGAAGTCAAATGTCATATTCTTTCCTGTTTTTTTGACACCATTGTAGCTGTGTCTTCATTCAATTCTCTAGTAATTCATTATTGGGATGATGAACATAGAAAGAGGTTAAATAGATTTTCCTATTCAGATGAAACCGTGCTTCGGATCTCAATCCAGGTTTTGTGAAGATCCAAACCAAAGTAAATCTAATTTTACCCTAAAATTCCTTAATTTACATTCGACACAATCGATCTGCAAGTAGACTTTTATCATCAGAAAAACTCAAGCAGATGCATGCATCCCCTGTTCCAAACATAAGAATGACAACAAGAACCCAAAGAGCTTACTATATATGTCTGCAAATAATTCAGACATGTATGGAAATACGTTCCTCGAAAGTTACAAACAACCTTGAAAAGTGAGCAAAGCGGTGTCGCATAAATGCTTGTATACACTCATCAAATAAAAGGATGTCTCTTCGTTAAGAAAATAGTAAACTACATTGGTGGTCATTGAGTTTTTAGGGCTTTTATAATATGTCATTGAAATCGAAAAAAATTCATTAAAATTATTGTCGTTGGAAAAAACTTTTATTTCAAGTTTCCAAAGCTTTGACTTAAATGATTCATGCATACACTTATAACTGATGTATGACCTTAATGTTTGTATTTACTATATATTCAAATATAGATATGAAAATACGATGGTTTAAATGCATAAAAATATTTTTAAACATTTAAATTTATTTTCTCGCTTTGCAAAACGCGATTTTGCCTTACGCGACCTAAAAATGGAGGTATTTTTTCAAATGTTGTATAGAAAAGGGTATTTTTTCAATAAATTCAGCCAAAATACCCATTTCAAATAGTATAAATATATTGTATAAAATTATATGTTCAAAAAATATGTATTTATGTCAATATATACCTACAATTGCCAAAGGAATACAGGACATTATTAGGATTGTTGAATAAAGTATTGGAAAAACAGTTGGCTACAAAAACAGTCTCTGATGAGTCTCAGACAACATATACGGATCATACACCGTTTCAAGCCCACAGCCTTGCCAGAAATTTGCAGGGTTCTACCCCACCATTTGCGCCTTTCAATTATTCCGTCAGACAACCGAAGCTGCATCCGTAAAGTACACAAATTTAGCACGCATTGTAACTATCAATGCCAAGATATGATAATGAATCATCACCATCCATTCCATTTCAACAAATTCAGTTTCAGTCATTATCAACATAAGAAAAACAGGAACTTCAAGTTCAAATGCAACTCTAACTCTCTGAGTCACATTTTCTGCTGTGTAAGTAAACAGTGCTTATCAATCCAGCTAATTAGTCTTGTCATGGAGCTGAATGGCTGTTTTTCCAGATGAAAATTCAGATACTTTTGATTTTAAATCACTGGTAAAAGGTGAAGAACAAACAGGAAGAACAGAGCTAAAACAAAACTGATCGCAACTTACAGGAAAAAATAACAAACACATAAATAAAACACAACATTTCTCCTGTTTCCGACCTAACTACCTGAAAACAGTCGCTGGTAATGTTCGGATTCTTCACGATGACAGCCCTCGTCGAAATTCTGAGAATAGCTAACGGCATCATAGTGAAAGGACAATGGCTTCGAATTCGAGCCATACATACTGTTCTTCCCATCTCTTACCAACCTCCTCAGCAGATTTCTCCATCGCTTCCCCGTATCGCTGCTGCTGCTGCAACGGTGGATCCTTGAGTACTCCATTTCTTCGTGCACGGTGAAGCGCGATGTGGACATCATATAGCAACCGGAGAAACAAGAGGATGTCCGCCGGCGGCGGCTGATCAGATCTCTTTCCATTTCAGACATGTTGGTTTCTTCGACATTCATATGGTATGGGGCGAGATAAGAGGATGTTGTGTCTTTTTATAATGTATCAAGAATACAAGATTTCCGGTTTCCCCTTTCTTTTTTTTTTTTGCAGTAATTTAGTGGGCCATTCATGTTTACCGGATCAGTGTTGCTTAAGCTGGCGATATAGATTTGTTGTCTGTTTTTTTTCTTCATTATATTAACTTTAAACATTCGACTCATTGATATATTAATATAAATCAATTACTTGTGAGAATGACTTTCTTAATTCAATTTGTTTTATCTACAAAATTAAATTTGAATTCTAAACATTATTTTGTTCTTGTATATTATTTAAAAATGCATCCAAATCTATTTGAAACTCAATTTCTAAAAGTTTATAATAGCAGTGACAACTAAATTGATTATGAGTTGATGGAAATAAATATTACATTGATTGAATTTCCAAATATGCTGAATAAAATCCAAAAGCAAAGGGACTTTATTGGTGTAACATGTATTAATAATGGTTTGATTTGGTAAATTAGTCATAAAATCGCCAAGCTAATTAGGCAACGACGTGCACAGAAAGTTAACAGCAAAATTACTATTTAGTAACACTTGCTTTGAATTATGGGTAAAAGATATAAAAGAATTCAACTAGAAATTGACACGCATAATTCCATAAAAGAATGAAAAGCACTGGTCACCAAATCAAATTACTTCAAAACTTTATTGTGTAGATTTGAATTCATGATAGAACTGGTTTTGCCGTAATAAAATTTTGATGTTATTTTCTTATAGGGATAACTACATATTTAGTACCTCATTTATTTTTGTGTTACTTTTTTAATATTTTTTTTGACAAAATGGTACTTAGCGTTACGTTTTGTCTCTATTTTGGAAACCACGTAAAAAAAATTGACGACAGACTGACTAGGAGAGAGAAAATCACAATAGGCAGGCTACGGGTTACCACATCATTTTTTCTCCCCTAGTCAGCATGCCATGTCGACTAAAATCGTTAAAAAAAGTACATGTGGTATGCTGACTAGGAGAGAGAAAATGATATAGCAGCTTACCACGTGTAATTTTCTCTCTCCTTATTAGCATGTCATGTGTGTTTTTCTCTCTCTTAGTCAACATATTGTTAATTTTTTAACGACAGAATGCCAAAATAAAAACAATATGTAATGTTAAGTATTATTTTATAAATAAAAAAAAGTAGACTGTTAAAAAATTAATGCGTGAATAGGTAAGGTAGGAATGTTCTGGTTTCAATGTAACAGAAGACGAGACCAAACGAATTTAATTGATTGGAAGAGATGGGTTTGTAGTTTCTTCAAGTGAGATTAATAGGTGGTAGTTGTATGCACAAATAAACAGAGCAATGCCAATGCACCGTTTTTTAATTGGAAAAGAACAAACAAGTTTCTACCACCTTTTCGACACACGAATTACTTTCTTAACTAATTTAGAAGTGCGGTTGATGATCTAAGAGATAACACCTCTTGGCCGTATTTTAACATTCGATCTCATAAGAATATTTCAATTTTTTATTCAGAAGTGAACATGTTGGTCTAGCAAGATGATGTGCTATGTCCTTTAAGCAATGTTAAGAGTTTGAATCATAGTTTTGTGAATGCATAAAAATAAATTGGGAGGGTTGCCCCCCATATTGAGCATCTACAAAACCCGATATGGATTAATCAAATATCGTGGTTAAAAAAAACTATCATATATTTCTTTTTTTATAATTTGGAGATTATTATCCTATATACTGGCGGTGAAAACTAATAGTTTCCACAAGCGCATTAGTTTTAGGGTTTATGAGCTTAATTTAGGGTGTAAGGTTTAAACATTTAGGCGCTAGGATTTAGAGTTTATGGATAATTGTTAGAACTTAGGGTTTAGTGATAGAACTCAGAGGTTAGGGTTTAGTTTTTAGGGTAATATGGTGAATATTTAAGTTTTAATCTATAAACCCTATATCATAACCCTAAATTGTAACTTTCAACCACTATCTCTAAATTCAAAACTACACACATAAACCCTAAACCATATACCCTAAAATTAAGTATCTAAACCCTAAAATTAAAATATTTGTAAAAAACTTTTAGTTTACACCGCCAAAGTATCAAATAATTATCCTTAATTTGACCATAAACCCTACATGTTTCAACCTTTATTTCACCCAAGTTAGCAAATGTATTTAAAATATTAATCAGTAAATATTCAAGCTATAGCAAAAGCTGGAATAGCTCAGTTGGTTAGAGCGTGTGGCTGTTAACCACAAGGTCGGAGGTTCAAGCCCTCCTTCTAGCGTTTCCGTTTTTCCTCCCTTCTTTTTTATGTTTGATGCACCTAATTTGGTCCTTCGCACAGCTCTACTGCCCCAACCCAAGATCCAATATATGAGTTAACCCAACGGTGTGCTAAATTTCTAAACTCTAGCCCAATGGTCATCCAAATATAAAGAGCAAATTACATTGAATGTCACTTATGTTTGAGTTTTATCTTATTTTTATCATCAACCATTAACACTAGTTTCACACCGATGACATTAAATGTTAACAAAAAGTGGATGACCATTGGGCTACAGTTTAGAAATCTAGCACACAATTGTGCTATTCCGTATATTGGATCTTGGGAAGGAAAAATAAAAACGCTAGAAGGAGGGCTTGAACCTCCGACCTTGTGGTTAACAGCCACACGCTCTAACCAACTGAGCTATTCCAGCTTCGAGATTTTCTTTCAAGATTTAGGTATAAATAAAGTTAAATATACTTTAACTTGGGTGAAGTAAGGACTAAAATGTGTTGCAGCGAGGGGATATAATTTTTCGTCTAAACAATCAATCTAAGCGTCCCTCCACCAAATCGAGTGACATTAACGGTTGACAGGTTGAGAAACATAACATAGTAATGTCGTCTTTTTCAAGTCTGCCTTCCCGCTACCACTTAACTGAAGCAGAAAACCATAGTCAAACAAGGGCCACGTCAACTTCATTGTCCATTGATTCGGCACATGTGCGTGATCCACCATCTTTGTCCCGAAATGCTCTCTTTCTCATCAACATGTATTTTGGTCCAATACATACACACTTCAGCTTCTCCAAATGGGGCCACTGACTTGATGACCACATCAGTTTCGAGTGTTCTCACTTTCTAAAATCAATATTTTGTTGTCTTATACTGCTACATATATAAATACACCAGTTTCCAAATACGATTAGCAAAACATAACTCAACGTTTAAACATCACATAAGAATTACTAGCACAAGAATTCATAGCAAAGCAAAACGATCAGAATATGTAAATGTCATTCATATAAGCTAAAACAGTACAAGTTTGACAAATCCACAGGACCATTTATTCTCTTGAAAAACAAACCTCACTAAATGCAGAACCAACACAAACTCGCATTGCAGTCAGCAGATAAAAAAAGACATTACTTAGTATCGATTGAATAACAATTGTTTTTTCCCCCTTTATTTTAGTTTCAGCATAAACCGAGTGAAGCCTCACTTTGGGTCAGTGAAGAAGCTGTTGATACTAGGCATGATTTCAGGCGCCTTGTTGCGGACATATTTCCTTAAGAAATGTTCAGAATATTTTTCTCCCTCGGAAAAGTTATCCAAAACCCCAGCAGCCCTGTTCTCCTTGGTTACCCTGAAAACAAATATTTGTTCAACACTTCAACTGATTCTCACAAACTTCATTAAATACCAAATAAGACATGATACTGCAAGTAAAAGTCATTCATATAAGCTAAAACCTACATTTCCTCCAGCCCATTCAGGTAAGGCTTTGGTCTCAAAAGGCCTACGTGACTATGTCCACCTAAATCCATGTAATAATTTTAAGATTCGAATCTATTTATAATCCTAATTAAATTTAAGAATCATTAGATTCAGAAACAAATAAATTTAGCTGTCGAGTATACTCAAGTTATCTTGTCAACAAATCTAGAAAGTAAATTTAAGAGGAAAACATGGGTTAAAAGGGTGCTAAAATGGCTGCTAAGCTTTCAGACAATGTCCGAGGATGTTTGCAGTTTCATAAAGTTGTTAGAGAGAGTTGATTATTGGATATGTACCATTCTGATATTTATCCCTTTTTTTAACATAGAAAAATAGCTTCTATTTTTCTACTGATTAGGGTTGACCCAGACATGGAACAGTAGCAAGGGCGAGCTGGAAGCGCACTGTATTAGTTTATTGGCCGGATTCGACTGTTATCTTTGAGATTCAGATTTGGGCGAATACTATATATATCTCCAGTTTTTCAAAGAAATTATCAGTATATTTGAGAACATGAAATTGAATATATGGATTTTATCTGTTACATAAATTATAAGAATGAAATGCATATATTATGTATAAATTAATTGAGATTCAATGAGATTATATATATTCCAAAGGTATAAATACATTAATCAAAAATTCATTACTACACAAACATCAATATATATCAAACACAACGAATATTTTTAAAAAAATAAAAGAAAATCCTATAAACAGACAAGTCTAGCTTAAATGAATATATTTACAATGAAACCGTATATATTTCAAAATATGAAGAGAAAGGGAGAGAGAGAGACCTGACTTCAGGATTGATGCAGATATTACGCACCAACTGAAAACCGCAAATCCCCACAGCAACACCAACGGCGGCGAAGAGCGGATACACCTGCAAAGTACCCCAAACCCCCGTTTATTTAGTATTTTTCATCAGATCTGAATACTTACTGCAATCTAAAAAAGTGACAGATATCAACGCTATGGATCTGAGCTTACCTCAGGCCTCAACCATCTGTTTGCCATTGAGCGCACAGCAGGGAGCGAAATCAAAGCGATGGATAAGCCGAAGAGAAGACAGGGAGGGCGAGCGCTTTGAAAAGAGAGGAAAATAAGAAGAATTGATTTCTTTTATAAAAAAATCCAAGGAAAGGGCTCTCGTGGGCTTCAAGAAATCTTATCCGTGGATAAAGCTCATGAAACATAAGCCGTTGGATAAAGTGCATGCTTTAAATTTTTTATCCCCACTGTTGAAAAAAAAAAAGGGAAAAAAAGGAGCCAATAAAAGTATAAAATTGTGTAACCTTGCGGCGCATGAAGCAGGCAGCAGCAGTTTGTTTTTCAATTAAGCAACATTTATACGAAAAAATAATAAATTTTTATTTTAAGATTTTAATCATTAATAAAAATTTCATAAGTAAAAACGTTAATTCTTAGATTTTATATTTTAGTTTAAATTTTTTATTTTGTGATTTAAAACGTTAGTGGCAGTATTAGGATATAAGTTATTAAAAAAATAAAAACAACACCAAATTTTTTTGATAATGCAGAAACAATTAAATGGAGCCTTACAACCCCCGATCCTCTACTAGCATGTCGTACATCACAGCCGGTTCAGCAGCCATCCAGACGTCCTCACGACGTTGTCCGGTAAACCACCGCGCAAGGCAATCCGCTACCTTATTCCCCTCACGTCCAACATGCTGAACTTTCACATCCCAATCGCGACAAACATGTCCAAAAATCATGTCCACAACGACATCACCACGCAACGCCGATGATTCATTCCGCAAGATCCGCACCACTTCTATATTGTCCGATTCAACAATAACCTTTCTAAACCCCAATCGCCATGCATGGTAAAGACCATCATACACCGCCCACAACTCCGACATCAATACCGAGCTACTTCCAATCCGACGAGCAAACCCAAACACCCATTCACCATTCCAATCGCGAATAACACCCCCGATCGCGGCCTCACGTTGCTGCCCATGTACCGAGCCATCGTGTTGACCTTTACCCACTCCCTTGGTGGCCGCTGCCATCTAACAACCCCCGTACGACTCCTTCGAGGGGCCACAGCACACACCGATGCACTCTCAAACTCCAATGCCAACTGTAAACAATGGGCAGTGACATCCCCGTGCACAACACCAGTGGCGTCAAACATAGCGGTGCACCTTCTCTTCCATAGCAACCAGCACCCTACCGCAAACCTAGTGACCCAAGTCGACCCCATATCCGGGTATTTACCCTCATTCTTCAGATTAGACACCAGCCAATAATCAAAATCCATGGCCTCAAATCCCTGCAAGCTTGCGCGCGGCACCAGTTGCTGCCAAAGCAACATCGTTATCGAACACCGTCTTAATATATGGTCTGCATCCTCATCCCCTCTTCGACATATCTTACAGCCCCCATCGGTTGTTAGCTTGCGTCGACAACGTTCCACATTCGTAAGGAGACTATGCCGCATCACCAACCATAGGAAAATCCGCACTCGTTGAGGTAATTTTAAGCCCCAAACCAATCGCCATTTCTCATTCGCCATAGCATGTTGAGAACCCACCAACATTTGATAAGAGGATCGAACCGAGAAGACCTTATTCTCCTCTCATCGATAGCTCGGCACATCATCACCAAACCACACTTTCGGTGGCTGGATCGCCTCCAACTTAGCCAGGATCTCATCCGGTAAAATTGGTTCCAGCTGCCGCCAATCCCAATCTCCAAAAATAGTCACCATACGCGCAACAGGGGTTGGTAAAGGCGTATATGGCATAGTACATCTCGCAACCAACGGACCTTCCATATCGACCCATGTATCATACCAAAAATCCGTATGCTCTCCATTTCGCACATTCCACAAAATGCTATTCCTCACCTCTACCCAAACCGTATCCAAACCCTTCCAAAGTCGTGAACATCGGCTTCGGGTAATACTTAACAGAACCTTCTCTCGCCACCCATACTTCTCTTTGATAACCCTAACCCATAGCTTATTTGGTTGAGTTAGAATTTCAAAACCCACTTTCATTAAAAAAGCATTATTTTGAACGGACAAATCCTTAAAACCCATACCTCCTTCCGATAACGGTTTCCGCATAGTCTCCCAATTCACCAAAGAAATGTTCCTACTCTCTCGAGTTCCACCCCACACAAAACGTCGAATAATTTTTTCCATCTCTTGACAAAGGCCTTTCGGTAACACTGTAGCTTGCATTACATAGGATGGAATTGCTTGTAACACCGCTTTAGCAAAGGTTATCCGTCCCGCTAACGACAAGGAGTTGGCCACCCAACCCGCTAACCGCTTCTCCATACGATCAATAAGATAAGCATATGTGGCTTTGGTGACCCTTTCATGTAACAAGGGTACACCCAAATATCTTCCTAAGTCCCCAACAACTTCAAAGCCTAACCGCTGCCCCAAATCCATACACACACTCTGATCACAATTTTTAGAGAAGAAGATCTGAGTTTTGGCAATACTAACCCGGTGTCCAGAACACGCACAAAATTCCGTCAAAACCTCATGAATTACATTCATTTGTGACATCTCCGCCTCTGCGAAAAGTACCAAGTCATCAGCGAAAAAAAGATGTGATATCCCCGTCCCATTCCTGGACAAACGAATCGGTTTCCACAACCCAGCATCCACTTTCTCCTCAATGCTATGTGCTAAACGCTTCATACATAGAACGAACAAGTATGGCGACAACGGATCTCCCTGTCGAATACCCCTTGATGGTCTGAAAAGAATCTGTAACATCCCCATTCCATAGTACTTGTGTCGAAACTGAACCAACACACTGCATGATTAGCGCAATCATCGTATCCGGCAATCCAATCTCCCTCAAAGTATCCTCAATAAAATTCCATTCGAGGCGTTCATACGCCTTTTCTAAGTCTACTTTGATCGCCATAAAGCCCTTCCTCCCAACCTTGTTCCGCATAGAATGGATAATTTCCTGAGCCAATATAATGTTATCAGTTATGTTCCGCCTTGGAACAAAACTCACCTGGTTCGCCGATACCCACTGCGGTAAAAACTTCTTCAATCGATTAACCACCGTCTTCGTGATGATCTTATACAGCACTGTACACAAACTGATAGGCATAAATTGGCTTATCAGCTCAGGTACCTCCACTTTAGGAATAAGCACGATCAAAGTTTGATTGATACGAGCATCTAGCGGAGCCCCTTCAAAAAAGCCTTTAACAAACTCAAATATCGACTCACCTACCACATCCCATTTTTTCTGATAGAAGACCGCATGAATGCCATCTATGCCCGGCGACTTGAACGGATCCATCTCAAACACCACCTTCCGTACCTCTTCCAATGTTACCGCCTCCGTCAGTGAGCTCATCTCTCGTGCGCCAAACGCATGAAACTTCCCTGTTGGCATGCGAACAGTGCAGTCATGCACTCCAGCCGTGAACAGCTGCCGAAAATAATCAATTGCATGCAATTTTAGCTCACGCTGCTCAAAGCACCACTGGTCCGCATTAATTCTAAGCGCATTAATAGCATTTCGTCGGTGGCGTACAATTGTACTAGCATGAAAAAATCGCGTATTCCTATCCCCATCTAAAATCCAGGAATTACGTGATTTCTGACGCCATAGACTCTCCTCATCCTTTAACACTTTCGCCAGATCCAGTTTCAATTCCCTTTCCAGGTCAATCAAAAACTCTGAATCCCTCTTTCCACGAGCTATCTCAATCCCTTTAATGCGAGCAAGCAATAATGTTTTCTGACGTCCGATATGGCCATATACTTCTTTATTCCATTCTGTCCCCCTCATTTGTAGCTCAACAACATTGTCAAAGACATTCCTCTCCTCCCGCCACACCTTTGTCACTAAGCGGTGGAAATTAGGGTGCTCCGCCCACACTGTAAGATAGAGAAAAGGTCTAGACACCCGAGTTTCATTCTCTCCCCCTGACTTCAAAAGAATAGGACAATGATCAGATTCAAGCTTTGGTAAATGACACATTTTCGATGTCGGATAGTCCGCAAGCCACTTCTCATTACATACGCACCGATCAAGCCTTTGCTTCAAATCACCCCACTCTCATGTATAAAAAGGTCTATGGAAACCCATATCTACTAACCCCGAGTCAAACATAAAGTCCTTAAACCTCTCACACACTCCTATACGATTTGCCGATCCCCCTTCCCTCTCTAAAGGACTCGCAATCACATTGAAATCTCCTCCCAAAACCCAAGCCATCCCATGTCCTGGCTCAAGCGCACGCAATTGATCCCATAACAAAGCTCGCTGACTGCTACCCGGGCTTGCATAAACAAACGTAATAAAACAGTGCTTACGTTTCCCCACATCATAGAACAACCATGCACGAATTGAGAAGACACAACCACTATATCCAATTTAACCGTAGATCGCCACATGACCCAAATACCCCCTGAAAACCCATTCGCCTCAACTCTATAAGAACAATTAAATCCCGATCTTCTTATAAACCTATCCGCCTTAGAACCACTGATGCGCGGCTCAAACAAAGCTATCACATCAGGCCTCTGAACTTGCACCAAAAGCTTAAAACACCGATAAAACTCAGAGCTAAGCGCTCATTGTACATTCCAAAAAATAACTCTAACCATTAAAGATATTTGAATAGGAAGTCAACACCTTAGGACGACATGTCCTTACCCGTCATGGTTTCGAAAACCTGATTCACTTGCCAGTGGACTTGGCTTTGCTCCTCCACATTCCGCGCTACAGGGTCACGGCTCCCTCATTTCCCACCTCTCGTCGCAGCGTCAAGTTCCGCTGTCATATTGCTAATCCATTCCTTAAGAACCGGCTTTGGAGGTCCGCGCTCATCCCTCTTTTTTACTTTCAACCCCTTCGCCCCCACATTCTTAGCCGCCAATGGGTTCTTAGGCACATTCTTCACTGCTGGTTTCCGAGCAGCCCCCTTTGTACCTCGCCCGTTCACATCTCGCAACACTTCCCTCTCATTCTTATCAAATACCCGTACCACCGTGTGGTCGCCTACTCCCAATGATGATTTCTCCACCACCACCTCCTGTACAGAAGCAACCACTCCCGCGTTAACAACAGTCTCCGATAACCTTCCCTCAACATCCGCAATCACCTCCTTTCCAGCAACTAGCCGCTTCTCGCGCACCAACATACCATCCTTACTACCCCCACCCACACTCGATGGACCGGCCATCTCAGCCCCCAGCTCCTTCGTGAGACCACCACCTGCACTCACATCCACCCTCTTCCCTTTGTCCTGCATCCTCCTTGTATCATTCCCCTCACCTACCCCCATAGCCACATTGTCCGTGGTCCGTTCCTCCTCAACCTCCAGAACACCAAACCGCGATCCCACTGGGCGACTCGTGGCTTGTTGAGCAGCGTCTACCGCAGAACTTTGCTTGCTCGCATGCGCCGGCTTGCGACGACAAGATGGAACCTGCATCCAAGGTCCATACATGTCCTTCTCAACCGTCCCTCCCTCCACGCTAGAGGACGAATTCGACATTGCACCTACATCCGGATCACCTCCCTTACCACACACCTCTCTTTGGTGTCCATATTTACCACAATTATAGCAAATTAGTGGTAATCCTTCATACTCCACATCTTGCCGAAACCCATCAATTACCACCCCCGATAACAAAGGTTTTCTCAAATCAACAACTATAGCAAACCTAGAAAATCGGCTCCTCTTCCCTTCCAGCGTGTTATAATCAATTTTAACTACGTTGCCAGAAACACTAGCTATCGCCCTAAACATGCTCTTCGTGTAGTAGCGATATAGGAGGCCCGAAAGACGTGCCCAAACCACAATGTGCTGCGGATGTGCCTCGGACGTAGAAAACGACCTTGACCAAGGTCGTACCGTGAGGTAGCTCCCGTATATAACCCACGGACCCCCGGACAACACCCGATCATAATCCCGCTCAAGTTCAAACCGCACCAAATAATATTCATTGTCTAAGTCTATCAGTTCCAACTTGCCCAGCGGCATCCAAAGCGCCTTAATTCTATTTAACAGAGCTCGATACCTAATTGCCTTCCCAAGTAGCCGTACAACTATCGAGCAAGCGAGTTTTGCGTCAATCGAATCATGCACCCGATCCGCAAAATCAATCCTCGGCAGCAGCCCTTCCAAATTAATCCGGACATCCTCCTTCGTTAATTCCACATCAAGGTCCTCGATCATCGATAGGTTACCCTCATTCCCGACAACCATGTCACGAAACGACGGCTTTCCTACCACAGTACCCGTCTCACCCTGTGCCGGCGCAGCCCCGGTAACCTCTTTTTCCACTGCCTCATGCATGCACACGTCTCCTACAACGCCACACTCACGTCCTTCCTCTTCCATTCCCTACGTCACCGTCCCTCTCCCTTTCTTCGACTCCCTCTCCACTCCATCCTCCAGGGGCAGGCCTGTTCTCTCAAGACATACAAGCACCGGCACTGTAATCTTCGGAGGCTTCCCGACAATCCCCCCGTGCAGCTCCATCCAAACGAAGATTCCAAGCGTAAACCCTAAGGTTCCGAAAAGAACGGAGCGTAGAAGAATTTAATACTAGTAAAACAACACCAAATTTAATGATTGATGAAGATAAAAAAAACCAACTATCAAATTTAAAAAATATATATAATTCAAAGACTAAATATTATTTTATTTATACATTTTACTGTATATGCAAACAACTTGTGGCATTTTAACAGGGGATTAAAGTTAATATTATGGTCGGAAATGAGATGAGACAGATCACGAGTTATTAGAGATATTAGAGCTTAATTTGGTTAAAATTCGACTCATGTTTAAACTCGACTCGAATTCTTAACGAGACGAGTCGAGCTATTTGATATCTGACACGAAAAGCTCACGATTTAATTTTTTAATTTAAAACCTAAAATCCTAAAACCTTTAAACCCTAAACATAAATCTTAAACCCTAAAATCTAAACCTTGCAATCTAAACATCTAAACCCTAAACTAACACCCTAAAATTAATAACCTTATGTAAACTAAAGTTTATACAACTTGTGTATCAATTTTTTTCCTAATAGGGCTTTAAATGAGACGAGACATACCACGAGCTACTCAAGTCCGACTCGTTCAAAGCTCGGCCAACACTCGACTCAATTGAACTCGACTCAAGCTCGAACTCAGCTCGAGACATATTTTTTTAATAGTCGAGGCATATTTTTTCCTTTTACCCACACCTTGAAAATATAATCTAATTTGAATAAAGATTAATTTTTTATACACGTTAATAAAAATGATAAATTTCATTATTGTAATTTAAAAATTAACAAATAATTTATTCTGAAATTAAAATATAATAATAAACAAGTTAAATTTTAAGAACATCGTAAATTATATTCGAATTGGTTAAAAATATAATAATATATGTTAAATAAGAATCACTAAAATATTAAATAATATTAATCTAAAAAATAAATATTTATAATTAAAAAATTAATGTTTTTATTTTTAAGAAAAATTTCTTTTTAACAATCAGTGTACAATACATATATTACTCGGATCTTTCTTCACCTATAAATAAGACGACATCGACACATAAACATGTTCTAAGGCACATACTTATGTATATTATACCAACGATAATATTAATTCACCTATATTCCACCGACAAAATTTCCTTTCAAACCTGCAAGTTTTAAGAGAAATAATAATAAATTATGCGTAAAAATAGCTTTTATCCAACGCCAGCTGCAACGGCAAAATTCCTATGGGTGCCCGTTGGTTTTGTGCTTTGCGCTGCTTGATTTCTCTTTGGCAACTCGCAAGGCAAAATGATAAAAAAAAAATCCCCAATGTTGATACGTTTTGTTATTTGGTTCTTTATTTTTTTTAGAGCAAACAATTTTTAATATTTTAATTTAGTTTAAATATATTTTTATTAGATGAAAACGGCCAGTCAACTAACGATTAATGACTGATTTTGATTCGACTTGCCACGCGTTAAGATCTGTTGACGTGGTATATGTCACGTCAAATTTTTTAAATTATTTTGTTATAACCTTCTTTATGGTGACACATGGCATGATTGAAACGGATCGTGACACATGGCGAATATGATGCTGACACGTTAGCATATTTTAACACGTAGCAAGTCTAGTCAACATCAGTCGTTGACTGTCGGATGACTTGTAATTTTTATCCCACATGACTATATTTGGACCAAATTAAAATATTGGAGATTGTTTACTCCAAAAAAGAAGGGTAAAGTACACCAATGTCATCGAACATTTATGGTGCGTTCATTTTGGTCACGATACTTTTAAAATTTTCATTTGGATTACTCAACTTTTATTTTGCTTTTATTCTGACCCTCCCAATACCTTCAGTTAAAAGATGTTGACATGTCTCGTTAATTTTCCTTTGAGTCTCACATGAACTTTCTGTTTCTTTTCCGAATTCTCACTTTGAGTCCCACATAAACCCCTCTATTTCTTTCTCTTCGTCTTCCGGTAGTTATGGTAGCTGCTCTTCACATCACTTTCTCACAAACCGATCAAAGTCTCTCAAAACAAAACCGATCAAATGTTCTCTCAATCGATTCTTGACCCACAGATTCCCTGAGCTCGCAAGAAAGAGACTACACCATTTCAGTCAAAGCCCTACTTTTCATCTAAGCTTTGTCCACTCATGTTCCTTCCGACACTAAGCCTGAACAAACAAATCTGGCCGATAAATTGAACAGGGTGAGTGGTTAGAAGATGAGACATGATGAAACAGGAGGCAAGAACAATCCACACACATGCTAAAGATTCCCAAAGCTGACGTTCAAATTCCCGAACAAGATCCACAGGAAATGGGCAGTATTTATTTCTCTTTAGAAAATCAAATAAACTTGGTCCAAACCTCTCAAATACCTGATAACACCATTAAAATGCATCCCCATGAAGGTTTTTGTTTAGCCCCAATTTACATGAACGAAGTCCACAAGGACAAAACAAAATAAAGGTATTATAACATATTCAATGGTCTCATCCAAAAATTCAAATTTCAACTAATCACCTAAAAAGGATCACAGCAAACAGAGAAGACAAGCACCTGCACCAGCAAATCTAAAAGCAGAAGCAAATTCAACACTTCAGCAGCTCCTTCCATTGCAAAATGTTATGCTAGTTTCTTGCTTAAAATAAAGTTGCCAATGCCAAAATTTCCAAATGCACAACTGAAAAGGAACACATAATACTTTGAAGAAGGTTCATTGAATACTTACTATACAAATGTGATTGCGGTAATCAAACCAATTCCGAATATGCACAAAGCTGCAACAAGTAACCAGAAGAATCCATCAAGTGTATGACTGAGTGAGATGCAATATCCATAAACTGAAAATGGGAGGACATGTACTGTGAGGTGACTTCCATAACCACCGGAAAACGAAAAAGAAGAAAGAGAAGGGTTTATGTGGGATCCAAAGTGGATTTGGAGAAGAGAGAGAAGATTCATGTGGGAACCAAAGGAAAATTAACAGGTCATGTCAGCATCTTTTAACGGGAGGTACCAAAATAAAAGTGAAATAAAAACTAGATGACTCCAATAAAATCTTTAAAAGTTCGATGACTAAAATAAATGTGCCCTAAAAATTCGATGACCATTAGTGTATTTTACCCAAAAAAGAAATAGGGGGCATTTTTTTTTTGTCAAATTGACAACTCGCAAATGGTTGCAAGTTTTTAGGTCCACCCTACACTTGGTGGGTAGCTATAGCCTATAGGCTAAACAATTTCTTTTATACGAGTATCATGTTTTCTTTTGTTCTTTTCCTTTTTTGTCTGATTATAATTGTAAGAACCGGTCTTTTCTTACTTATTTGCATTTATAAAACAAAAAATAAATTTCATTTCCTAATTTAATAATTTAACTTACGGTAAAAATATGACATAAAAAAATTAATAAAATTGACGATTTTTATTAGTTGAGATCATAAATGACCTAAAGAGTCGGGTCTATGATATAATTTATCCTAGGGTAAACTACATAAATGACCACAATATTATTGGAAAAGTCGCGATTTGACCACCTTACTTTTTTTCGAAGCAATTAAACCACCATACTATTAAATTGGGTGCAATGTGACCACCCGCCGTTAGAAGTAACGGTAGGGTGACGTGGCAGTTAAAAAATTAAAGGTATAATTACACATTTGGTCCTTATTATTTACACACTCTTTTAATTTAGTCCTAATTTTAAACTAATAAAATAAATTAGTTAGGTGGTGACGCATGTCAACACCTTATTAGAGGAATTTAATTATTTATATTTGATTAATAAATTATTTTCTCCTCCAATCAGGTGGTGACACCTATTTAGAGGAGAAAAATAAAATATCTAAAACTGCTCTAAGTGGGAATCAAACTTGGGTTCAATAAGGACAAAGGCAATGCCTTAACCACTACACCAAGCACAAACTTGTACTATAAATCACCAATTGTATTATATGTCTTATTGTTTGTTACCATTCAAACTCATCTTCTAGTCTTCTACCCATGTTTTCTCTTCCATCCTCCATAAACTCTACTAAAGCTCTTTTAAAATAGAAAGCTAGCCTCCACAAACATTTGCTTTCGATTTATCTGACATTCAATTATGTCTTGTAGTGAGTTCATGAAGACAACAAGGAGGCTAACGATTCTTATGGATTCGAGCAGCGACAACTTAAAAAGATAGAGATGAACGAAAATTTTCAAACTGTACAATTTTCGAAGCCTTTAGTTTTGATTTCCATTTCATTTCTTGTCTGGTAGTTGCGAGAAAGCTCCATTTCAACTATTCTTATGGAACTGTAAACCACATTTTGTTGGTTAAACTATAATTTTCGTTCGACATAAAAAAGGATCGATTTCTTTAGTCTTGTTTAAGTTAATCCAGTCCTAGAAATTGTATATTTATGAAAGAAAAATGGTGCAGGCTGCCATTTTTGCTCCTCACAGAGTGTAGAGCTGCAACATTGTTGGATAAATTTTTCTAGTTAAGGCTTTGTTTGACAATTTTTATGGTTATTCAGACAAGTTATAAATTAATTGTTGTTTCTTTGCATTTAGTATGGATTTTCTGACATATTTGACTCATTGAATACATGCTTTTCAGTTGTTTCTATATGATGAGGTAGCCATTGTTGATCTGAACATTGCAAGAATCAGACATAAATTTTCCTAGCCATGTTTGCCATTTTTTTCTCGTTGTGGAGGCTAGCTTTCCATTTTAAAAGAGCTTTAGTAGAGTTTATGGAAGATGAAGAAGAGAAAATATAGGAAGACTGAAGTAGGACAAAAGTGACGAGGAAAAAGAAACAATAAGACATATAATACAATTGGTGATTAATAGCATAAACATGTGCTTGGTGCAGTGGTTAAGACATTGCATTTATCCCTACTTAGAGTAATTTTGAGGATTTTGTTTTTCTCCTCTAAATAGGTGGTGACACGTATTGGAGGAGGAAAATAATTTATTAATCAAATATAAATAATTAAATTCCTCCAATAAGGTGTTGACACGTGTCACCACCTAATTAATTTATTTTATTAGTTTAAAATTAGGACTAAATTGAAAAAATGTGTAAATAATAAGGACCAAATGTAGAATTATACCCTTAATTTTTTAACTGCCACGTCACCCTACCGTTAACCTCTAACGGCTGGTGGTCACATTGCACCCAATTTAATAGTATGGTGATTTAATTGCTTCGGAAAAAAAGTAAGGTGGTCAAATCGCGACTTTTCCAATAGTATAGTGGTCATTTATGTAGTTTACCCTTTACCCTATTTATGCTATTTGCTTAGCTACTTTCACCAAATACTAAGAAATTGCTTAGGGATGGCAACGGAGAGGGGCATAGCGAGTTTTTGGTCACCCCGAACCTGTCCCGACCTATAAACTTTTAAACCCGTCCCCATCCCATCCCGGGTTTCAATATTAATTTACTTGTCCCACCTCGCCCAGATATATCAACACATAAACTTGACCTGATCCAACCTGAAAATTTAAAAAAATATTAATTTTCGTTGACTATAAATGTTAGATCCGACCGGACCACCATCACAGTAACAAAATATAGGTTTCAAGGGACTTTAAAACTATATAAAAAATAAAATAAAACCAATTAAAGTACCCACATGAAAAAATACATATTTAAAAGAATAACCTCGAATCATTGACCGTCAAAATTAGATATGTTAAAACTTGAATAATATCTAATAAAAATTTACAATAAACAAAAATTAAAAAAATAGTTTAAAACCCCTAAAAGTGTTTATATATAGTAATGTTTTCACAAATATAATAAAAATAAATAAATAAAATTTAAAATATACTGGGGCGGGGCTGAGAATTTCTATCTCATACTTGAACCCACCCCGACTCAATACTTTTCAATATCCGCCCTGCCCAGATCTCCGAAATTTATAAAGAAAAATTTAATCAAATCAGATTGAGGCTACTAAACTTTGCTACTAAACTTTATTTTTTGACTCGTTTATACTACCGCACCGTTAACTCTTTAACGTCGTGATGACTTGGATGCTATATCAAAACGACGTCGTTTTGGTGCCACTATTTTGATACTAAATTGCTCGAAACGACGTCGTTTTGCTAGAGAATAATATGAAAAATTATGCACTTAATAAAATTTAAACCTAGAACCTTTAGAATCA
Organism: Hibiscus trionum; assembly: GCA_030270665.1. NCBI lineage: Eukaryota > Viridiplantae > Streptophyta > Magnoliopsida > Malvales > Malvaceae > Hibiscus > Hibiscus trionum. The sequence continues at coordinate 22,586,514 of BSYR01000006.1, read as the reverse complement.
AATGCAACCTCCTAGTCCTAACCACTAAGCCAACCTAATATATCTTATTTGTTTTTAGCACAAATAATATATATTCTAAACTGCAGTTGAAATTAATTTAATTTATTTTATTATATAAATAATATTACTCTATATAAATAATATAAATATATTATAAAATAATATTAGTATACATATGGTAATATATTAATATATATAACTAATAAATAAAAGATTTATATTGAATAAAAAATCATATTATTAATAATATTAAATAAATAATATATATTATAAAAATTAAAAAACTAATTTTTCACAAAACCCTCAAAATTTACAAAAATACTCTAAAATCCACCAAAGCATTAAATTCTTACCTATATACCATAAAACTCTAAATTATAAATCCTGAACCCTAAAATCATAAACCCATTAGCAGCTAACATGGGTGGAATTGTGGTTTAAGCTTTAAGGTTTTAGTGACTTTTTGGGTTTAAGCTTGAAATATTTATTATTTGTGCTGGAAACAAAACAAAGATATTAAGTTGCCTTGGTTATGATGTTGCCTTTGATTCTAAAGGTTTCAAGTTCAATTTCTATTGAGGGAATGATTTTTCATGTTTTCTTCTAACAAAATGACGCTGATTTGAACAATTTAGTATTAAAATAGCGGCATCAAAACGACGTCATTTTGATCTAACATCCAAATTGTCACATCCCAAAAACCGGTCTAGTCGGAATTAAGTTCCGGTGACCGAATATTTTTATCGATTAATTTATTCGATCTTATCTGAATCAATAAATATTATTCGGGGTAATTTATGATAGTTTATTATTATTATTATTATAATTATTATTATTAAAAAAAAGGGGAATGAAGTGGTTTGCCGTGTAAAGCAATCCCACTTAAGCAAATGGACTAAAAACAATTCAAATGGAAATTTGCCACCATTTGTGGCTAAGAATTGACTTGAAGGCTGGAAATTTAGTATAAAAGGGGGGCAAGAGTATTGAAGCCATTCACGGCAAAGAAAGAAAGAAAGAAAGAAAGAAAGAAATTAGTAGGATAAACATATGATCCAACTTTTGTATAAATTGTGTTTTGTAATTTAATAATGTGGTTTTATTTTAGTAATTTAGAAAAGTCCTATTAAATAAATGTTAGAACAATAATAATGATAGATACGAATAATTTTCTAATAAGAATGATTAGAAAGGACTCTAAGATTTTTGTAAGTTGTTAGGCTCATTTAAATATGTAAAGAATTTTAGTAAGATAATAAAAAGAAATAGATTTGAATATTTTACAAAATAGTCACTAAATATTGCATCGTCTAATCAGGTAGATAAATAACCTCCGATAGTAATGAGGTTTTACAGGCTAATAACTAGTAAGTTTAATTTCAGTATATTTTCACGAAATTCAGATAAAGACCTTTAATTTGTGAAAATTACAATTTAGTTCCTAAGTTTGAAAAAGTTTAAAATTGACCCCAATTGAGTAAGTTGTTAATAAGTTGAGTGTTAAGTCTTAAAAGAGATTAATAAAATATTACGAAATGATTTTTTTTTGAACTTTGAATTTATGTCTCCGATCTCCGTATTGTTTTTCGGTAGCGCTCTCCGACCCGGTTCTCTACCAGGCCGGGAAGGGGGTGTTACAGTAGTGGTATCAGAGCTAGAGTTTAGTCGGTTCTGGACTAAACTTATGCATGTTTGTATTGTTTGTTATGTTACTTTGCCACCTAGGAGTTATTTATTGAGTATTGTGACTTGCCGATTAATCCGATCTTTATGTTTAGATGTCTAAGTTCAGTCAAGCTCGTATAGATGAGCATATTCTTGTCGGAGAAAATTCGAGGACGAATTTTCTTTAAAGGGGGAGAGAGTTGTCACATCCCAAAAACCGGTCTAGTCGGAATTAAGTTCCGGTGACCGAATATTTTTATCGATTAATTTATTCGATCTTATCTGAATCAATAAATATTATTCGGGGTAATTTATGATAGTTTATTATTATTATTATTATAATTATTATTATTAAAAAAAAGGGGAATGAAGTGGTTTGCCGTGTAAAGCAATCCCACTTAAGCAAATGGACTAAAAACAATTCAAATGGAAATTTGCCACCATTTGTGGCTAAGAATTGACTTGAAGGCTGGAAATTTAGTATAAAAGGGGGGCAAGAGTATTGAAGCCATTCACGGCAAAGAAAGAAAGAAAGAAAGAAAGAAAGAAATTAGTAGGATAAACATATGATCCAACTTTTGTATAAATTGTGTTTTGTAATTTAATAATGTGGTTTTATTTTAGTAATTTAGAAAAGTCCTATTAAATAAATGTTAGAACAATAATAATGATAGATACGAATAATTTTCTAATAAGAATGATTAGAAAGGACTCTAAGATTTTTGTAAGTTGTTAGGCTCATTTAAATATGTAAAGAATTTTAGTAAGATAATAAAAAGAAATAGATTTGAATATTTTACAAAATAGTCACTAAATATTGCATCGTCTAATCAGGTAGATAAATAACCTCCGATAGTAATGAGGTTTTACAGGCTAATAACTAGTAAGTTTAATTTCAGTATATTTTCACGAAATTCAGATAAAGACCTTTAATTTGTGAAAATTACAATTTAGTTCCTAAGTTTGAAAAAGTTTAAAATTGACCCCAATTGAGTAAGTTGTTAATAAGTTGAGTGTTAAGTCTTAAAAGAGATTAATAAAATATTACGAAATGATTTTTTTTTGAACTTTGAATTTATGTCTCCGATCTCCGTATTGTTTTTCGGTAGCGCTCTCCGACCCGGTTCTCTACCAGGCCGGGAAGGGGGTGTTACAGTAGTGGTATCAGAGCTAGAGTTTAGTCGGTTCTGGACTAAACTTATGCATGTTTGTATTGTTTGTTATGTTACTTTGCCACCTAGGAGTTATTTATTGAGTATTGTGACTTGCCGATTAATCCGATCTTTATGTTTAGATGTCTAAGTTCAGTCAAGCTCGTATAGATGAGCATATTCTTGTCGGAGAAAATTCGAGGACGAATTTTCTTTAAAGGGGGAGAGAGTTGTCACATCCCAAAAACCGGTCTAGTCGGAATTAAGTTCCGGTGACCGAATATTTTTATCGATTAATTTATTCGATCTTATCTGAATCAATAAATATTATTCGGGGTAATTTATGATAGTTTATTATTATTATTATTATAATTATTATTATTAAAAAAAAGGGGAATGAAGTGGTTTGCCGTGTAAAGCAATCCCACTTAAGCAAATGGACTAAAAACAATTCAAATGGAAATTTGCCACCATTTGTGGCTAAGAATTGACTTGAAGGCTGGAAATTTAGTATAAAAGGGGGGCAAGAGTATTGAAGCCATTCACGGCAAAGAAAGAAAGAAAGAAATTAGTAGGATAAACATATGATCCAACTTTTGTATAAATTGTGTTTTGTAATTTAATAATGTGGTTTTATTTTAGTAATTTAGAAAAGTCCTATTAAATAAATGTTAGAACAATAATAATGATAGATACGAATAATTTTCTAATAAGAATGATTAGAAAGGACTCTAAGATTTTTGTAAGTTGTTAGGCTCATTTAAATATGTAAAGAATTTTAGTAAGATAATAAAAAGAAATAGATTTGAATATTTTACAAAATAGTCACTAAATATTGCATCGTCTAATCAGGTAGATAAATAACCTCCGATAGTAATGAGGTTTTACAGGCTAATAACTAGTAAGTTTAATTTCAGTATATTTTCACGAAATTCAGATAAAGACCTTTAATTTGTGAAAATTACAATTTAGTCCCTAAGTTTGAAAAAGTTTAAAATTGACCCCAATTGAGTAAGTTGTTAATAAGTTGAGTGTTAAGTCTTAAAAGAGATTAATAAAATATTACGAAATGATTTTTTTTTGAACTTTGAATTTATGTCTCCGATCTCCGCATCGTTTCCGGTAGCGCTCTCCGACCCGGTTCTCTACCAGGCCGGGAAGGGGGTGTTACACAAATAATTTCGGTGCTAAAAGAGACGCATTAGTATAAACGAAACTAATTAAAAAATTAATAATAAAAACATATCACACCATACCTAACATAATTTACCCTAAAAAAAATTAGCCTGATATTCTCCAACACCATCGAAAGCAGTTGTTTATTATCGGATCGCATGAAACATGGACTACACCAAAACCAACATTGATGACAAAAGGCCGAACAATTAACAATCTCGAGATTCGTGAGTTTTTGAAGCTCAGCAATAATGTAGTCGGCCTGCATCTTATAAAATGATTTAACGTCCAACATTTGAAGATCCAGAACAAGACGGCAACATCAAACTCTATTTAATTCTGAACTTGCCTACTAATATTAACATCAAACAACTTTTGTATTGCTGGACCTTCGTCTGCTTTCCATTCTATTCTTTAATGCTTACTTTTTAGCTTCTTAATAAAACTCCAAACATAATAACCCAAACCTTAGGGCTGAAAGAATCATCACCTAACATGCTGAAAATAAAAATAACTACATTAAAACTCATATTTATATATAAATACAAGTATTTAATAATACCAAAAGTTACTACATAAAAATAAATCAGTCGGCTTTCCATTAAACAAACAGGATTTCGGCATTGTTTGTTTAGTTGACCTTGTTAATTAAGTACTTAAACCTATGGAATAAAAATTTAAGTACTAATAAAACATTTGAACCTACTCATATAGGCATCCAAAAACCATCGTCACCTTCGTCGATCTCTTCTATGCCTATCTACAAACTCCAATGGCTCTCTCCATCTCAGTTTCATCCCATCTTTCTGCAAAACAAAACCAGTCTCCTGTTATGAACATATTCCTTTCCTTTCTTCTGTTAATCACTTATGCCGACTCGCTTTCCTTAAACTTCACCAGTTTCAGTCCCAACACGGGAAGCATTCACTTCGAAGGCGATGCTTTCTCGTCGCAAAACGTTCTACAACTCACCAAGAACGATGCTATTAACAACCTCACCGGCAGCGTTGGGCGCGCCTCGTACGATCAACCGATGCACCTTTGGGATGCTAGAACCGGGAAGCTAGCAGATTTCACCGCCCACTTTTCCTTCGTGTTACAAGCTATCAATCTTAGTTTCTACGGTGATGGAATATCTTTCTTTCTCGCACCTTTCGAATCCCAGATCCCTCCCGACTCCAGTGATGGGTACCTTGCGTTGTTCGATCCTAACGAAAACTCAAACTCCACCAGCAATAATGTCGTTGCAGTAGAGTTTGATAGTCACAAAAACGATTGGGATCCGGATGATAATCATGTTGGCATCAACATCAACTCCATCGTCTCGGTGAGGAACGTGACTTGGAACAGTAGCATCAGGGATGGAAGAGTAGCAAATGCATGGGTGAGTTACAACTCCACCACAAAAAATCTCAGTGTTTTTCTAACCTATGTTGATAATCCGGTCTACAGTGGGAATTCAAGCCTTTCGTATACTGTTGATTTGAGGGATGTTTTGCCAGAATGGGTTAGAATAGGTTTCTCTGCATCTACAGGGCGTCAATTTGAGATTCATAATATTCTTTCTTGGAGTTTTGAGTCCACCTTGGGTACAAGTGGGAAGAGGAAGAACTTGGGATTGATTGTTGGCTTGGGTGTAGGTTTTGGTCTAGTGGCTTGTGGGTTAAGTTTGTTTATCTTCATCATGTGGAGAGTGAGGGGGCGGTTGAAGGACAGTGAGGGCATCGATGTCACCATTGACGATGAGTTCGAGAAAGGGACGGGGCCGAAAAGGTTCACCTATAATGAACTGTGTCGCGCAACGAATAGTTTCGCCGAGGATGGGAAGCTAGGGGAAGGAGGATTCGGAGGAGTCTACAAAGGGTTATTAAGCGATTCGAACACGGAAGTAGCGGTAAAGAGGGTTTCAAGAGGATCAAAGCAGGGGAAAAAGGAGTATATATCGGAGGTGAAGATTATTAGCCGTTTGAGACATAGGAATTTGGTTCAACTTCTTGGTTGGTGCCATGAGAAAGGTGAACTCCTCCTTGTCTATGAATTCCTGCCTAATGGAAGCCTTGATTCTCATCTATTTGGTGGTAAAATCATGTTAACTTGGATCGTAAGGTACAAAATCGCACTCGGTTTGGCCTCTGCCTTGTTGTATCTTCATGAAGAGTGGGAACAATGTGTGGTTCACAGAGACATAAAGTCTAGCAATGTAATGTTGGATTCGAACTTCAACGCAAAGCTGGGAGATTTTGGTCTTGCAAGACTTGTGGACCATGACATGGGTTCACAAACAACTGTCTTGGCCGGCACCATGGGCTACCTAGCCCCTGAATGTGTCACTACCGGCAAGGCTAGCAAGGAATCCGATGTCTATAGTTTCGGCATCGTGGCCCTTGAAATCGCATGCGGGAGAAAGCCGGTTGAAGCAAGGGCAGAACCAAGCAAGGTAAGGCTGCTAGAATGGGTCTGGGACCTCTACGGAAAAGGCCAACTACTTGAAGCTGTTGACAATAGACTAGGCAAAGTCTTCGATGCGCAGCAAATCGAATGTTTGATGATAACTGGGCTATGGTGCTGCCATCCCGATTACACTCATCGCCCATCTATAAGGCAAGTCATAAATGTCCTAAACTTTGAAGCTCCATTGCCTAGCTTGCCATCAAAGTTACCGGTACCGATGTATTACGCTCCTCCGATGAGTCTCTGCAAGTTTACGTACACATCGTCACTCACAGGTGTTACAGTTACAGATTCCGAGAAATATCAAACTCAATGTACTTGCAGTAGCTGCTCTACTAATACATTTTCTTCATCAGCTGCAGGTTCTGGAAAAGCACTTTTAAGTCCTCATAAGACTAGTTAAGTAATATATGTGATATAGCTTGAACATGTAATTTGTGTTTTGGTTTTATATGCTTGAAAATGAATGAGTTCACAGTGTACTGTTGTAAGCACTTTTATTACCGATGTAAATGATAAAGAGTACAATTATACAAATTGAATTTGGATTTAGAGCATAAGTTTTGCCTGTTTGGGATGAACAAAAATACGACTTAAATATTAATGCTGTGTTGGTAAAAACTAAGCACGCAGAAAGGGGGATAAGTCCTGTTTCAATTTGTCGGTTAACTATTTCCATTCAGACAAAACTAAGTTCAAACAACTTCCAGAAATCGTATAAACGTTATGTTGTTTCTTCAAATTTCAAACTCTAGTCTCGGGGCTTCCTCTGGTTTCATCGAAGCTTATATGGTTGCCATTACTTTCGTTTTCAAGCTTTGTTCTTTCTATATCATATTTCAGATCCCCTTTCACAAAATTACAATACAACTTAGACCAACCTGATTGAAACATACAAAACTAAGGTTAAATTATTAGCAAATTAACATAATTTAGCCATCCCTTGATTTTTCCGTCTTCATTATTCCTTCCATCTCAACTTGGTTAATACTGTGAAAATTGCTTGTTTTTGGTACAAACAATGAAATCGTTTTATTATATTTTATTTCTGTTTTTCTTTAAAAAAATATTTTTCAATTAAATTATTTTCATTTTTCAAAAGAATGAAAAATATCCCCTTGTATTTTCACATGCCCGACCTCTCCTTCTGTAACAGTTTTTTGACTACCTTGGGAAACCGTCCGTCAGCATTAGTATTGTATTTGGAACTATTTACTTCAATGTTCTCGTAACAGAAATGTAAAAGATTAATGGGTAAACTATATTATATATAGTTGAATTTTGGGTGAAAATCGTCTACATCTTAATCATACTTTCCATCTATGCATCCACAATAAAATTAGAAATTTAGTGTTTAGAGGTTAGGGTTAGGCTTAAGGTTATGGTACAAGAAATTTAGGGTAGGTGTATTTTTTAGAGTGTAAGGTTTAGAATTTGGAATTTAAGGTTAGAGTTTCTAATTTAATTTTTAAGTGTTTTTTTAACAGGAGACATAAATAGATGCATGGTTAGAGGCAGAAGATTTTTGCTCTTAAATTTTAGGTATTGTATTATTTATATCATTAAATTTATTTTTTTAAATATATCATCAAATTTTCAATTGCTTTAATTATAATACTTAACTTTTATTTTACTTCATTTATACAATTAGATCGTTAAACTCAAACATCATGATGACGTGAACAGATTTTTTTATCATTGTGATGACGTGACCAAAACAATGTCATTTTTGTATAGCCATTAATGCTCAAAGCTGACTTTATTTAAGACACTAGACTTTAAAAGCATATTAATTTTATCACTAAACTTTAAAATAATATTATTTTATTCATTAAACATTTTGATCGTCATTATTTGTTAATCGTCACTCCTCATTGATGATAATTTCATTAAATTAGATTTGAACCAAAAATTCTATTCTAATGAGAGGTTACCCTTTTCAACATAGGCTGTTAGCCTACGAGAAGGTCACAACCGACATTGGAGAGATGGCCTTCAACAAGAAATCATAAGAGATCTAAAAAATGAGCAAGAATAAAATTGAAAAAAGAAGAAAGACAGACACAAAACAAGGGAAAAGGTAGTGAGCGAGAAAGATAAGGGGAGTAAGGTGTCAGAGTTCAATTTTAATTGAATTAATTGATCGAATCGAAGTTTTTTTGGTTAACCGATTGGTTTCGTTCTGTTAATTCGGTTAACAGTTAATAATTTTTTCAGATTTCGGCTATCAGTTAATTCGGTTCAAAATTAGTTAATTAACTGAAATTATTATATATTAAATATTATGTAAATTACATAAATTTATTTTTGGTCATTAAACTTTTAAAAATTATAAAATGATCATTAAATTATTTGTATATTATAAAATGATCATTAAATTTATTGAATTATTACAAAATGATTATCAAACTTTTTAATATTTAGCACTAATTTATAACTGCAATGACCATTTTGTAATAGTTCGATAAGTTTAATAATTGTTTTATAACTTTTGAAAGTTCAGTGGTTAAAAAATTATTTTAACATAGTTTAGTGGCCATTTGTGTAATTTATCCAAAATTTTATAACAAATTTCGGTTAATTCGAAAACCGACCAAATTAACTAAACTTTTTTCGTTTCGGTTAACGGTTAAAAGGAAACAATTTTCGGTTAATGAATTTTGGGTAGTTCGGTTAGGTCGGTTATCCGAACCGACCGATTAAACACCCTTAAAGGGGAGGGTGGTTGCAGTCAGGGATGAATTCATTGGGGGCTGGAGGGGGCAGTTACCCGCTAAAAATTTAAAATTCATATATAATTTAGAAAAAAATTAATTTTTTTATGTATCTTCTATTGAAAATCTATTTTTGCCCCTCTAAAGTTTTATAGGTTCGTTCCCTTAACATAAAATCATGCGTCTGTACCTAATTGTAGTGTAAGTTTTAGCCAGAGTACCCCACTCAGCAAATATTAAGGGAGAAGAAACACTAAAATAACCTAGTGAAAAGATAAAGATAGAAAGATAAATGTACTGAAGTAGTAAACGCTGCAAAACTTACAAAATAGCAACGTATGATTATTTTTCAGCTCTTGTATATCCAATTGCATGGGGTGTGGGATGGGCTAAAAAGTTTTTAAGTCTCATTATTTATTGTTTTAAAAAATATTTTTGAGCCAAAAGTAATATAAAATAAGTAATTTTTCAGTTAGGGAGGTTTTTAATGAGGCTCGTCATGGTGTTCTTTCCCCTTATTAATAAAAAAAATAAGTATTTTTTCAGTCTAAAAGTATTTTTCAGCTTAACTTAAAAAAATGTTTTTAAAATTAAAATTTTTTATTTTTTTCAAAAGTACTTTTGAGTACAATTACTCATTTACTCATCTTTATATTATCAATTTTTTGATATTTTTAAAAATAATGTCTAAAATAAATATTTTATTTACTTAAAAACACTTTTTTAAAAGCACTTCTCATAAACACTTTTTTATTGTACTTTTTAAAAACAATGGCACTTTAAACTAAAAAACTACATCTTCTATATTGTTTTTCGTCCCTAAAAGCATTAAAGAACGGGCGCAATCTTTGATTAGATTGCTCTATGTGTAATAAAAAACAGCATAAAGTGCATCAAAAATAAAAGTTTGATTCATTTATTGTGATTTGAATGTCAAATATACGATAATATAGCTTGTAATCAGTGTTAATTACATTGTGGTCTGGAAAATATTTTTTATTAAGCTCAAATTTTCCCTAATTGAAGTTATTTACAACTTAAACGTTTACTTTTTTGCTTTTTATACTCTTTTTTACTCATAATGTAGGATTCAGTTCACTAACAAATTTGATTATTAAAAGAAAATAATGAGGATCTAAATTAGAACAATAATAAAATAAATAAATGCAAATTTTATAAAAATTACATATTACCACCTCATTTTATCTATGCATATATTGTACCTGTATAAACTGCTGAACGTTTTTAAAAGCTATTATTAATCTGTTTTTAAATTTTTAGATTAAGTATCGACATTGTTGATGCCGAAACATGAATTAGGCACTACACCAGACTTGTTCTATGGTGGCGTTATTCGTGGCGTTTTCGAAACAAACGCCGCCATAATTTCACTTATAACGACATTTTTTAAACGAACGCCACAAAACGGCAATATTAGCGGCGCTTTTTACAAAAAACGCCGCCATAGGGTGACCCATAGTGGCGTTTTTGTCAATAAACGCCGCAATCAGTTTCATGTTAGCGGCGTTTTATGCTGTAAACGCCGGTATAGGTTTCATGGTAGTGGCATTTTTAAGTAAACGCCGCAATAGATTTCTTAAACCCTAACTAGGTGTAACAGATAATTATATTTTTAAGATAAAAATAATTTATATAAGATTGAGATAATAGGAGCATAAAAATCATTAGCCTATTGATTGATTGATTTCTTCTCTTTTTCCCCTTGTGTTCTGAAATCATTTGAACATTATCACGTCGGGTTTCTTTCCGTTAATGGAGAGCCTAAAAAGCTCTCCTTGATTTCCTTACCTAATCTATAAGATTCTCCCATTTAATGTTGCGAGGAAAAGAAAAGGAAACACCACGACTATATACATCTGACCTTCAATAGGTTTGATGATCATCTTCTGCATCAATCTACTGAGAAAGAATGGGGAAGAAGATAAACAGTACTCACTCCGGTCACCTTGTTTTATGGCTAGTAATCATCGTTGAGTTCTCTTTACTCTTTTCTTCAGCTTTATGTGCTGAAATCTCACCCAGGTTCTTTCCTCTTTCTTCTTCTCCCATGTCGTTTTCTTCATCTCTTTTACGTTCTTATGTTTGAATTGTAGAAAAAGCAAGGGTGGAAACAAGAAGGGATCTGGAGTCCTTCTGCACAGAAATAAGGACATTGTAAGAATACATTCCCACCTCTTGTTTAGTAGTACTATGTAATAAAAAGAATCCATTTTGCAACTGAGTTTAGTATGTAATCATTATCAAATTTAACTTTTTGCAGGTTTTAATTGATAATGGACTTGTTGAAGTCACCATCGAGGATCCTTCTGGTTATTTGTTGGGAGTTAAATATAAGACGATACCTAATGTGCTTGAAACCAAAAACCCCAACGCCAATAAAGGGTATATTCACTTTTATAATATATTGCTCCACTTTTTTTAAATTTTCTATTTTGATTCAGTTTAATTATTAATAAATTTGAATTAAATTTCATTGGTTCCTTAGGTACTGGGACCTTGTCTGGGATAATGACGCCGTCGACAAGTAATTTCTTAGCCTTTTTCACATTAATAGGAGTAGTAATCTATTATTTCTTAATTAACACTAGTTTTTTTTTGTATGCTACTGTAGATTAGTCGCAGAACGTATGGAGATCATTGCACAAACTGATGAACTAGTTGAGGTTTCCTTTAAAAAAATGTGGAAACCTACAGCGGATTATCGCAGCACAGTTCCTTTAAACATAGACAAAAGGTTTGAAAACATTCTCCGAGTTTGAAAGACGAATCTTTCTTGATTGACTTTCTGTTTAATGTTTTAAGGTTTATGCAGGTATATAGTACGAAGAGGTGTTCCGGGGATTTATATGTATGGTATTTTTGATCGACAAGCAGATTTTCCTGATGCTCATATGAATCAAATAAGGATTGCTTTCAAGCTCAACGAAGACAAGTAAAACAAATGGACTATGGCAATGACAGTTTCGTTTTTTTAATGGTTAAAGTATTGAGGGAAGTGTTAATGTTTAATGCAATTTGACATTTTGATTCAGGTTTCATTACATGGCAGTATCAGACGCGAAACAAGGGATGATGCCTACCGCCGAAGATAGAGAAGCCGGTCGCAGTCAAGTTCTTGCTTTTAAAGAAGCTGTTCTCCTTACCAATCCCACCGATCCACGATTTAAAGGACAGGTATTTTCTTGCTAGTTAAACATTGCTGCCTTTTGTCTGTATCTCTGTCTTTTCCGACAACACTAGAGCCTGATAATTGTGTGGCGCAGGTTGACGACAAGTACCAATACTCGGTAGAGAACAAAGATAACAATCTTCATGGGTGGATATCGGATGCCGACGCCGTCGGTTTCTGGGTAATCACCCCCAGCAATGAGTTCCGAACCGGTGGTCCGCACAAGCAGGAACTCACTTCTCATGTCGGCCCAGTTTCTCTCTCCGTAAGTAAACTCATCACATCGCATATACTTGTTACATATATAGGAGTATATATTATAGCTTCTGTTTCAGCTTCAATCAATGTACCATTTGGTTGTTTTGATGATGTTTAGATGTTTGTGAGTGGTCATTATGCTGGCAACGACATGGATACATTCTATCGGAAAGGAAACCCTTGGAAAAAGGTGTTCGGCCCAGTTTTCATCTACCTCAACTCGGCTTCTCCCGATCCTAATCAGGGTTACCGTAACACACTCTGGAATGATGCTAAAAGACAGCTGAGTGAAGAAATCAGAAGCTGGCCTTACAATTTCGTTGCTTCTGAAGATTTCCCTCACTCTGAACAACGAGGAGAAGTTAATGGTCAATTACTAGTGCGAGACAGGTATGTGTGCTGTCATCTTCATCCAATTACTTTACTACTTTAGTCTTTAGTGTTGTATAAGCTTATCTCTTTGCTCTATTTTCTCGTTTCAGATACATGGATAAGAATTTAATACAGGCGAAATCTGCGTTTGTGGGGTTGGCAGCGCCTGGAAAAGCAGGATCATGGCAAACCGAAGCAAAGGTTAGTATCGAGGTGATTGCTGTTGTAGCAATTAATGGCCGTTACTTATAACTCGTTATCTTTGTAGGGCTATCAGTTCTGGATTCAAACAGACGATACTGGCCGATTCAGTATAAAAAATGTCCGGCCGGGTGTGTATCAATTGTACGCATGGGTCCATGGTTTCATTGGAGATTATAAATTAGATCACACCATCATTATCCAACCAGGTAGAAATTAGAATCGATCTCCTCGTTTGGGGCTTCTTTTTGGAAAGATTCATAAGCATTTTCTCTCAATTCAGGGAACAAGGTTTACTTGGGTAAACTTATATATGATCCTCCAAGAAATGGCCCTACATTGTGGGAAATCGGGATTCCCGACAGAACAGCTGCTGAGTTCTTCATACCTGAACCCAACCCATCATTTGTTAACTCAATCCTCAAAGATAATGCTGACAGATTTAGACAGTACGGATTGTGGGATCGTTACTCGGAGATTTATCGTCACGGTGATGTTGTCTACAATGTTGGTGTTAGCAATTATTCAAAGGACTGGTTCTTTGCTCACGTTCCCAGGTGCCGTTTTCAACTCACAAATTCCTGAAGTTTTACAATCCAAATTGACTTGATGCAAATATTTTCAATCACAGGAAGGTAGGATTCAATGCGCACCGCAACACCACATGGCAGATCAGACACAATCTCCGGGAAGTAAATGAGGCAGCAACTTACACTCTCCAATTGGCATTGGCAGCAGCTTCATACGGTGAAGTTCAGGTATATAAATAAACCTCAGCTAACATCCTCGCCCATCAATTTACCAATGCATCTTTTACTCTAATGAATCCTTTTCCTTTATAGGTCCGCATCAACGATCCGACTGCATTTCGACCTCTTTTTACAACATCGAGGATCGGGTTTGACAATGCGGTAGCAAGACACGGAATTCATGGATTGTACAGACATTATAGTATAAACGTGCCTGGAAATAGATTTCGGAGAGGGGAAAACACCATCTTCCTTACACAGAAAAGGTGTCAAAACTCATTCCAAGCTGTTATGTATGATTATATTCGACTAGAAGGACCAGCAGTTTAATGGATTATGCAATGGGAAGTTTGTTCATATTCTATCTGGTAGCAATTCATGAACATAGTGTCGGCTTAAAGAATTAGTTTAGTTTATGGAGTATATAATGCGTGAATAAAATTATTGGGGTGTTCCTTTTCTGGCAATGTTGTCATAATTGTTTGAACATTTTTCAAGTTTCAAAGCAAACCGAATGGTTGTTCAGAAGCTGATACTTGAACGTAGTGTTGTCGTTGCATAATGGTGTGGGAAGATGGGTTATTTATAGCCATAGATTTTGGGGTAATGCTGATGTAGTGAGTGAGCGAAATAAGGATTTGGGTCTCACGGAACTACCCCAATGCCAATTTAATACCTAGTCGGTCCAAAGCCTAAATAAACTTTGTATTCTTGGTAAAAAATATATTGAATGGGACTATATTTTTCTAATAGACGTTTTAAATTTTAACTCAACAAGTGGTTTCAGTGGAAAAGCGAATGATTTTTATCTTAGAAGACATTAGTTTAATTATAATATTTACAAGATGTGTGTGCTTTGATAAAAAGGTTAAAAATATTTATGAACAGATACTACCTTGTAATCACCTTAAAAATTTAAAAATATTTTGAAGGGAAAAAATTAGTTGAAAAGATTGTGCGCACAATAAATTTATATAATACATAATTTAGACTAATCTATTTATAAATTTAATATTAGGTGATTATAAAAAATAATTAAATTTATATAATATAGATGTAGTAATTATTTCATGCACAGCGATGAAAAAATGTTTTCATAAGCAAATTAATTTAAGGGTTTTAAGATTTAGTTTAAGTTTTAGAGCTTAGGATTGTAGAATTTAAAATTTATGGATAGGATCTAAATATCTAATCTTACTCCTCTAACTCTTATCCCTTAAATCTCAAACCCTAAAATTTACCTATAAATCTTAAATTTTACATCTCTAAGTGTAAACTTCTCAACTCTAAACTCTCCACTAAATTCTTAAACTTTAAAATTAATTCACTTATAAAATATTTCTACCATCTGTGCACAAAATATTTTTTTTGCTTGTAATGATATGAAAAAATAGTAGAATTTGTGATAATGGTGCCATTGTGGTGGCCGGAGTAGATAACCGACGGTAAAACTAAGAAAGGAAGAGAACGACGATATGGGTTTGGGAAAATACAGAGTAAAATAAATGTGAATCAGATTTTTATTAGAAATGGATTACTATATTTTGGGTTACATAAATGTTGGGTATTTATAGCCCAAACCAACAATTACCCAATAGACTAACAAATAACAAATTCAACAAATTCATAACAAACTCATAACAGCTAATTAACTAATTATCTTTAACATTCACCTTGCTTTTTTAATCTTCTTGATCTTCTTCTTCAAAAAAACTAATAAGATGCTAAAACCAGCAAACATAAAGCATGTTTTGGTTCTGTAGGCTGAATTTCAGAGAATGGTTCTCAACAGATTGTAAATGCTGAAATTGGTTACCACCCGAATAAAAAGAATTCTTTCCTTACTCACCATTCTTTCATTCGGAATTCCTTCAAACACAAATTCATAGTTCTTACTTAGTGGTTTACCGAGAATCGAAAGTGTTATTCTTTCTTTCGTTCTTCTTTACTCATTGTTCTGTCATACGAATTTGCTTTATCCAAAATTCCTTCAGAAATCTTTCTTTCTTCATCTTCACTGTCTTCATTCCTCACTTATTTGATCCGTCTTTTTGTTGGGAGCAAGGCGGTTAAGCTACGAACTCCCGGATGCAATCTGAAGCCCTCTTCCGAGCAAGAAAACACTCTATTTTGTCTGGTTAATGGAATGCAAGGCTGTTAAACACTCACATTCCCCAGAGATTTTCTTCCATGGACACTTGACTATGAAGTATCAAGTTCCAAGTTACCTTGTGAGAGAATCAGTTGACAATGAAGAAATAAAAAAAAATTCACACTGTTCTTGAACACAATTCCAGCATTCTCCTGCTTCCAACAACAACCAATAAAATGTAGCAATAGCAACCAATATAGGTGTATAATAATTTCCAGCAGCAACAAATCTAGCTATAACATAGTAGTTCCAACAGTAACAAATTCAGATCGTTTTGATAGATTTTTCTGGTGTTGAAGACCTTTCCTGAATACAAGCTTCATCTCCATGATATCTGGTTTCACTTAAATCATTTTCCACCCTCTCAATAGCTGCCTCAGAAACAGTTTTGTTCGAATTCTATTTCGCTGCACGAGCTTCACTTCGGGAACTAGAAGATTTTAAAGGAGTAGCTGCTAGCCAAAGTATCAGAGAAAACGATGCACAAGCTGTAACAAGAAGAACAATAAAAAGGAACCGACATGCTAATTCCAGCAGTCAATCTCAAATTATCAACCCAATCACTATTTCCAAATATCATCTCTACCACAAAAACCATCTTTAAGCTCAGCATCCCCATGAGTGTTACCAGAATAAAGAATCACCGGGCTCAATACTAAACAACCAACAACAAAGAAATAACCAAATTCATCCGTCGATTTTCAAATCACCTAATCAAACATCTCACAGAGCAAAGAATCTCACTCTAACACCTTCAACCGTATCTTTAAGCCAAGTAAATTCAACTAATTGGAAATTGATATCTAGGTATTGCACTCAAGTTTCAATTGAGTCACAGACTTACGGTGAATAGATTTTTTTTAGAGCAGTACCTGATTTCAGTAACAGATCTGTCGAATAGAGATAGCAGCGATATAAGCACCTGAGCGGTGAATTGATGACAGATCGGATCAACACGTAGCAGCGAAATAAGGACGACGTCAGGATCTATGGCGAGGAAATCAGATCTGAGTGAAACTCCGATTCTAGGATTTCGAGCTATTGACTGTGTTTGATTTTTGAAGAAGTAAGCAGCGTTGAAACTAGGGTTAATCGTGACCTAAACCTATGTTCGCCAGTCTCTTCCATGGCGAGAACCAAGCACGCCGCAGCTAAGAAACAAAGACGGAAGCCATCTGAGGCTGCCACCGCGGCTTTACCGGCTACAGCGTCACCTCAAACCAGATCGGAAAGAGCAAGAAAAAAACTGGACAGGAAATCGATACACTCTGAAGTGAAACAGAAAGCAACGAAAGATCCAAAACGACAGCAGCGGAACGGATCAAATGGCGTCAGGATCGTTGGTGGCGAATGATACCATGTGATAATGGTGCCATTGTGGTGGCCGGAGTAGATAACCGGCGGTAAAACTAAGAAAGGAAGAGAACGACGATATGGGTTTGGGAAAATACAGAGTAAAATAAATGTGAATCAGATTTTTATTAGAAATGGATTACTATATTTTGGGTTACATAAATGTTGGGTATTTATAGCCCAAACCAACAATTACCCAATAGACTAACAAATAAAAAATTCAACAAATTCATAACAAACTCATAACAGCTAATTAACTAATTATCTTTAACAGAATTCTCAACTTTCACGCTAGGTTAACTCAAACACTTGTTTACTTAAACTATTACCTCCGATTATGCATGTAAACGAGCCGAATAAACACGAATAAAAATATGTTTATGTTCGTTCGTTTAATTTTAATTGAACAAATGAACAAACACGAATAAATAAACGAACATAATTTATTGTTTGTGTTCGTTCGTTAAGGGGTGTAACATGTTCATGTTCGTTTGTTAAAAGGATAAACAAACACAAACGAATGAACATAAACAAACATATGTGAATAAATTTAAATGAACATAAATGGACGAACAAATGTGAATAATTTTAATTTTTTAAAATATAATACTGTTGTTATGAAAAGTAATAAATATAAATGGACATATGTGAATAAATTTAAATGAACAAACATAAATAAACGGATTACTGAACGTTCAAAACGTAAATGAACGAACAAGCCATTTGTTCGTGTTCATTCATTTAATTAAACGAGCAAAAAATCTTGTTCATGATTGTTCGTTTAATAAATAAACGAACTTCTCGTCGAACAGTTCACGAACGGTTCGTTGAACATTCGGTTCGTTTATGGCCCTACCTTCGACATGAGTATTGATGTATCTTTTTTTTGGCTCAGCAATTATTTTTTATTATTAATGAACCTTGATCATATGCGTCGTTAAAAACCTCTCTAATCTAGATAGGAGAAAAAGACTACATACAATCAAAAAAAATATCGGAAACAATTCAAACTATTTGAAGTTTAGAACGTGAACAATATATAGAGAAGAAGGATTTTTTTCATTCATATCTTAAAAGCATACACAATGCATGCTTATATACAGAAATGTTCAATGAAAATGAGCAAAGCATGTTGTGCTCAGCATGCTCGATAGCTGGAGCCAATACTGTTAGGGTTTCTAACAACCTGACAGTTAATACAAACAAACCCCATAATAGTACGACACGTATAAAGGTGGTAGAGAGCTGCATTCTTCATTCAACATTCTCCCTGCTTCTTCAAGTTTCTTGACTTGCACTCTGTCTCTAAACAGCTCGAACAAAGGCCTCATTAGAAGTTTAGTAAAACCATCTACAGTTTAATGCATGGCAGGGACATAATTCACACATATTTGATTCAGGGTCACTTTTTCCCAAACAAAATGAATGTCTAGATCTACATGCTTGGATCAAGCATGATACACTAGATTAGCAGTGAGTGCAATAGCACTGGTGTTGTCACACCATATGGCTGGAACTTGTTTAATCTTCACTCTCATTTCTTCCAACAATGCACTGATCCAAATAACTTCTGCTGCTGTATCAGCAAGACTCCTATATTCGGCTTCCATAGTGGACCGTGACACAACCTTCTGTTTCGATAAGTTCCATGTGACTAGACCATTACCTACAAACACTCAATGACCAAAGATGGAGCGTCGATCATCTGTGCTGGCTCCCCAATCAGCATCAGCAAAGGCCACGACTTGCAGAGTAGGTGAAGAGATTGTGAACACTAAGCCAAGATCTTAAGTTCCAACCAAGTACCTGAGGATTCTCTTCACAGCAACCATATGAAGTTCACATGTGGCATGCATAAATTGAGCCACCCTGTTGACACTGTAGGTGATATCAGGTCGTGTATGACAAATGTAAAGCAATGTACCTACAATGCTCCTGTATTCACGAGCATCTAGCAACGGTTTCCCTGCATCCCCAGTATAATTTTTCTGAGATGCAACCATAGGTGTAGGTGTTGGATTAGCTCCCTCTATTTGTGTTTTTCTTAGTAACTCACGAATGAACTTCTTCTGGCTGAGGAGAAGTGAAGTTTCAGTTCGGGTTATCTCAATGCCTAGGAAATAACTCAAATTACCTAGATCTTTTAGTGAGAATTGATCATTCAACAGCTTGATCACACCTTCAATCTCTTCTGATGACTGGCATGTGACAACGATATCATCCACATACACTAACATGCATGTGTACACAGATTCATTGCACCTGATAAACAATGAAGTATCAAATTTTGATTCAGTGAAGCCCAAGTTCTTCAAGCAATGTTTGAGCTTAACATTCCAGTTACGTGGAGCTTGGCGTAATCTATATAGGGCCTTATTTAGTCTGTATACCAACTGAACACCAGTTAAGGTTTGTTGCTCAAATCTTGGTGGCTGTTGCATAAACACCTCCCCCTCAAGATCGCCATTAAGAAAGGCATTGTTCACATCGATTTGTCGAAGTTGCCACCCTTGTGACACTGCCAAGGACAAGATGATGTTTACTGTAGAGAACTTAACAACTGGACTGTAAGTATCATGGAAGTCATGCCCAGGTATTTGAGAGTATCCCTTGGCAACAAGTCTCGCCTTGTGCCTTTGAACCGATCCATCAGAATTTTTCTTCAGTTTAAACACCCATTTGCATCCAACTATTGACCTTCCTGCAGGTAGTTCTACCAATGTCCAGGTACCATTGGCTTGTAGAGCATTGAATTCAGCCATGACATCATCTTTTCACTTAGGAGATTGTAGTGCTTGATAAACATCCCCAGATTCATCAACATCAAGAGCACTCAAGAAGGCTTTAGGTTTAAAAATACCACATTTACCTCGTGTAAGCATTGAATGCTGATTTGTAGTGGCACGTGAACAAGTTCCTTCAACAGTTGTAGGTTCACCATGAGCATTAGTAGGAAAGGGAGCATTATCACATGTAGGTTGATCATTCAATGTAGGAGGTAAAACATTACTATTATGCACGGGCTCTTGTTCCTCTAGATTAGTACCCTGAACTTGTTCTTCAGAACCAGGACCCTGTACTGAAGATTCTTCATTAGCAACACACTCTATGTGACCTAAACCTGGAGTAGAAGCACTATGAATTGAGCCACCAATTGAAGTGGAAGCATCATGAACCCGAGTGTGAGAAGGTGACCGGTGAGAAATTGCCCTGGAGGGAGACATATGTTGACTTGATCCATCCAACATGCTAACATCAGTGACAACTCGTAAGGATTGAGATTTGTGAACTGGACCCCTTGGTATCTCATTCTTCAGCTGCGCAAAAGAAAAAATCATTTCATCAAACACCACATGTCTGGTAGTATAGACCCTACCATTAGATGTTAGACACTGAAAACCTTTGTGTTGTGGACTATAACCAAGAAAAGTACAAGCCTCGGATCGAAATTCAAGTTTGTGAGAATGAAAGGGTCTGAGATATGGGAATCATCTAGAAAGGAAAGATGCCATCAAGCACCTATGTGGGCATTCTATTTATCAAATGAACAACAGTGAGGGCAGCATAGGACAAAAAACGTAAGGGCATGGATGCCTGTTCCAAAAGAACAAGAACTAGTTCAATAATATGCCGATGCTTCCTTTTAACAACACCATTCTGCTCATACGTGTGAGGGCGTGTAACACGGTGTATAACTCCTTCTTTGAGCAGGTGAGTGGACAGAGAACGATACTCACCACCCCAATCACTTTGGACAACCTTGATTGTGCATCCAAACTGAGTCAAGACCATTTTCTGAAACACCTGAAACACAGGTAACGCTTGTGATTTATCCTTCAAAAGATATATCCAAGTATGTCTAGAGTATGCATCCACAAAGGAGATATAGTATCGAAAGTCATTAGAGACATTGTGTGAGGGTCCCCATAAGTCTGTGAAGACTAACTCGAATGGAGAGGTGTAAACAGTAGATGAATGTTCGAAAGAAAGCTTGTGACTCTTCCCCATGTGACAAGAGACACATTGTCACATCCCAAAAACCAGTCTAGTCGGAATTAGGTTCCGGTGACCGAATATTTTATCGATTGAATAATTTATTCGATCTTATCTGAACCAATAAATATTATTCGGGTTAATTTATGATAGTTTATTATTATTATTATTATTATTATTATTATTATTATTATTATAATTACAATTACAATTATTATGGTCAAGGCAAAAGGAGTGTGGCAATTTGCCACCATTTTGGGCAATAAAAAAATTGGCCACCAAAGTGGACATTAATTCAAAGGGGGTGGCCGGCCAAATGCTATAAATAGGAGGGGAAGTGATTGGGATTTTCATGGCAAAGAAGCAAGAAAGAAAGAAAGAAAGAAAAAAATAGTAGCATACGATCCAATGTTCGATTGGTAGTCCGATATTTTCGATATAGTAATATCGAATCTCTACCGACGTCGGGGTAAGCTCAAATCTCTAGTTAGTTTAAGTTTCGGTATCGAGTTGATTAATATTTTTATATATATTCGATACTGTCTTATTGATTTTTATTAATTATCATAGTACACGAGGTCGATTCAGAACAACCGTCAAGCCCACGAAATAATAATAAAGTACCGGTCTATCAAGGTGAGTGAAATAAATTAGAGCTGAGATTAGAGTCTCAACTACCTTTAATTTGATGTTAGTATTTTTATTAAGCATGAAATTGGATTAATTAAAGGTTGGTAAAAGATAAGGGTAGAAAGAATAAAGAAATTCGGATTTATAAACTGTCCTGTAGAAAACTGCATTTTTGAGCATGTTAGAGTCATTTCTGGAAAACGTGTTCTTCTACAAAGTTGTAGAGGACAAAATTTTACATGAAATAGAGGTATTATTTGCTCAAAAATGTTAAGTATAGGTCTCTGAATTGTTCTTAGAAGTTTCGGGACTGAAACTGAATAATTGAAATCTGCTGGGATAAATTATAGAATTCGAAATGTTTAGGGGGTCAAATGGTGTTAATAAATTCTGAAAATTTATGATTAGAACAGGGGATTCATAAAATGAATTAGATTAAATGGCCAAGCTTGAATTAAGTCTCAAATGGTAGGTTAAAACCATTTAGATCACATATAGGATTATTAAAGAATAAAAAGGGGACTGTTTTGTAGAAATTGATAAATTGAGGACTTACATGTCCTATTTTTGAGGTTGCTGGATTATAAGAATAATTTTATAAGATTATTGTAAATGTGGTTAAAAGCTCAAGATTAATAGTGTAGTGAAACATAGGTTATAAATGCACTAAAGTCACATATTAAGCATAGACAGATTAAGTTTCTGAAAATGCTTTATGTTCTAGTAATAAACTGTATTAATATAGAAATGATAAAATTATATGGCATACATAGTTATAAAGGTGTGTTTATAAGCTTTCTATAATGGTAAAGAACTCCTTATTTGGAGTTGTGAGTAAAAAGATATGAATTTTTGAGTAAGTAAATGTCATAAAAACAGGGTAACAGTTTGCCCCTAAATCTGCTTCAACAACGACTTTAGAAATTCATTATAAATTGTATAAGAGGAATTAAAAGCTATAATTTATATGGTTTAAAAGGTTATTCAGTATAGTTTCGTTTAAAACAAACGAAATCAGATTTTGAGTTATAGAACATTTTATATAAATATTTCTTTGAGAACAATGCAAGCTGCCTAATGTACTAAATGATATATTTCTTTAATGTTTGGTTAGAAAAGAGTAGAAATGAAGGAAACCACAAAGTTGGAGAATAAGGAAAATGTCTCTAAGCTTGGATTGAGGTGAGTGTGGATGCATTTGTCTCGGGTGACGCGGTGTCATTCCGATCTTTGTTTCTTTGTTCTGATATGTGAGTGTAGTTGCGTCAAGGGATAGGCTCGGTGCCTTCCCGTTGCATTATTTATGATTATGTTTGCATTTGTTAAGGGCTCATGTAGAGCAACTATGTTTGAATGGCAAATTTGGTAAGTGCCTTGCATTACTTTGATATGTTCGAATATGACTATGAAATGCTACATGACATGGAGCTACGGCTCATCTTGTTATTTCATATGATATGATATGAAAATCATGGACTATGTGAATTTGTGTGTATTTATGGACGTTGGATACAATTGGCATGCCATAGGGTTATTCGAGCTCAACATGTAAGGGAGGACTACGGTCCAGGGCTACGGCCTATATGTGGGAGATAAAAGGATGGAAGTGTAAGGGATACATGGAGCTACGGCTCAGGGCTACGGCTCATTCATGATTCATGATATGGTGTACAGGGAATCCGCGTATCCAATGGTACCAATATATTATGTGTTTGATACATTATGCTATGTTATGATCATGATATGATATTATGTTTTGTTATGAATATACATGGAGCTACGGCTCAGGGCTACGGCTCATTTATGATTCATGATATGGTGTACAGGGAATTCGTGTATCCAATGGTACCAATATATTATGTGTTTGATATGTATGTTATGTTATGCTCATGATATGATATTATATAAGAGATATATGGAGCTACGGCTCAGGGCTACGGCTCAATTATGATACATGATATGGTGTACAGGGAATCCGCGTATCCAATGGTACCAATATATTATGTGTTTTATACGTATTGCTATGTTATGATCAAGATATGATATTATGCTTTGTTATGAATATGAAGTATGCCATGTTTATGCATAATTAGCATGATGTTCATTTTTGGAAACATGCTACATGACATAATATGTTCATTCATTGTCATTGGCTACCTCACTTAGACTATGTAAGTCTAATGCATTCATTGCATAACATTTCAGGTTAAGGAAAGTAACAGATTGAGATCGAGATTGGTTGGAAGGTTGGCAAGTCACTACAATTAAAGAGTAATGTGTTTTGTCCTTATGAACTCCTAGTATGGTGGCAAAGTAGTTAAAATAATTATATTAATCTTGTGGGCCTACTATTGTGAAATTTTGACTATGTTTTGTATAAGATTTTAAAGTTATATTGATTATTGAGTTAGTAATAAAATTGACATAATTGGTACTAAAATATTGATTAAAGGACTCTAAGATTTTTATGAGTTGTTAGGCTCAGTTAGACATGTAAAGAATTTTAGTAAGATAATAAAAAGAAATAGATTTGACTATTTTACAAAATAGTCACTAAATATTACATCGTCTAATCAGATAGGTAAATGATCTCTGTTAGTAATGAGATTTTACAGGCTAATAACTAGTAAGTTTAATTTTAGTATAATGTCACAAATTTCAGATAAGGATCCCTAAGTTGTAAAAATTACAATTTAGTCCCTAAGTTTGAAAAAGTTTAAAACTGACCCCAATTTGAGTAAGTTGTTAATAAGTTAAGTGTTAAGTCTTAAAAGAGATTAATAAAATAATCTAAAATGATTTTTGAACTTTGGATTTATGTCTCCGATCTCCGTATTGTTTTTCGGTAACGCTCTCCGACCCGGTTCTCTACCAGGCCGGGAAAGGGGTGTTACAGTAGTGGTATCAGAGCTAGAGTTTAGTCGGTTCTGGACTAAACTTAAGTATGTTTGTATTGTGTGTTAAGTTACTTTGCCACCTAGGAGTTAATCTGTTAAGTATTGTGACTTGTCAACTTATCCGATCTCTTTTATAATATAGATATGCCTCGAACTATCGAAACTTGTAATAATGAGTCTGTTGCTAACTCCTCGACTAATGGTGAGGAAGTTCAATGAGGAAATCCTCCGAATCCTCAGAACCCTCCTATTTGAGGTGTAGAGACAGAAGCTCCTACAGCTCAGGCAGAATGTTACCAGAATATAGCTGAAATGTTTCAGCAATTTATGTGTTAAAGGCTAGTCAAGTCATGCAACCTACGCCACCTGTTGTGTAACCTCTTCGAGCCCCAATCGATAAGTTATTGCAATACCGAGCTTACACCTTTACTGGTCGGGACATAGATGATCCCAAAATAGCCGAGTATTGGTTAGACAATACTTTAAGGATTTTTGATAATCAATTAAGATGTTCGGATGAACATAAACCTGAATGCGCTCTTGCATTGAAGCCTTATAGTGATGGGAGACTACCGTCCTTACCGTCTCCGAGAAAACCGTAAGTTGAGAATTCTTCTTGAAAGAGTTCCATAATAAGTACATAAGTGTCAGATGTTTATCGTAGGGCTCAACGATGAGTTACGACCCATGTTTACAGCGTTAAACATTAAAAATTTCTAAGATCTCGTAAATAGAGTCAAAGCTACGGAAGTAGCGAAGAGAGCTTGGAAAGTTAGTAAATTTAATAAAAAGAAATCAAGACATGAGAAATTTTTTTTTAAGTGCAATTTTTGTCAACGACGACATGAAGGACAATGTCGCAAAAAAAAAAAAAGGAAATGTGAATTCTTCATCTCTAGAAGATTCTGATCTCGAAGAGTGCTCGGATGAACAATCCGAAGCTACAGGTAAGAATTCGAGGACGAATTCTTTTCTAAGGGGGGGAGAGTTGTCACATCCCAAAAACCAGTCTAGTCGGAATTAGGTTCCGGTGACCGAATATTTTATCGATTGAATAATTTATTCGATCTTATCTGAACCAATAAATATTATTCGGGTTAATTTATGATAGTTTATTATTATTATTATTATTATTATTATTATTATTATTATTATTATTATTATAATTACAATTACAATTATTATGGTCAAGGCAAAAGGAGTGTGGCAATTTGCCACCATTTTGGGCAATAAAAAAATTGGCCACCAAAGTGGACATTAATTCAAAGGGGGTGGCCGGCCAAATGCTATAAATAGGAGGGGAAGTGATTGGGATTTTCATGGCAAAGAAGCAAGAAAGAAAGAAAGAAAGAAAAAAATAGTAGCATACGATCCAATGTTCGATTGGTAGTCCGATATTTTCGATATAGTAATATCGAATCTCTACCGACGTCGGGGTAAGCTCAAATCTCTAGTTAGTTTAAGTTTCGGTATCGAGTTGATTAATATTTTTATATATATTCGATACTGTCTTATTGATTTTTATTAATTATCATAGTACACGAGGTCGATTCAGAACAACCGTCAAGCCCACGAAATAATAATAAAGTACCGGTCTATCAAGGTGAGTGAAATAAATTAGAGCTGAGATTAGAGTCTCAACTACCTTTAATTTGATGTTAGTATTTTTATTAAGCATGAAATTGGATTAATTAAAGGTTGGTAAAAGATAAGGGTAGAAAGAATAAAGAAATTCGGATTTATAAACTGTCCTGTAGAAAACTGCATTTTTGAGCATGTTAGAGTCATTTCTGGAAAACGTGTTCTTCTACAAAGTTGTAGAGGACAAAATTTTACATGAAATAGAGGTATTATTTGCTCAAAAATGTTAAGTATAGGTCTCTGAATTGTTCTTAGAAGTTTCGGGACTGAAACTGAATAATTGAAATCTGCTGGGATAAATTATAGAATTCGAAATGTTTAGGGGGTCAAATGGTGTTAATAAATTCTGAAAATTTATGATTAGAACAGGGGATTCATAAAATGAATTAGATTAAATGGCCAAGCTTGAATTAAGTCTCAAATGGTAGGTTAAAACCATTTAGATCACATATAGGATTATTAAAGAATAAAAAGGGGACTGTTTTGTAGAAATTGATAAATTGAGGACTTACATGTCCTATTTTTGAGGTTGCTGGATTATAAGAATAATTTTATAAGATTATTGTAAATGTGGTTAAAAGCTCAAGATTAATAGTGTAGTGAAACATAGGTTATAAATGCACTAAAGTCACATATTAAGCATAGACAGATTAAGTTTCTGAAAATGCTTTATGTTCTAGTAATAAACTGTATTAATATAGAAATGATAAAATTATATGGCATACATAGTTATAAAGGTGTGTTTATAAGCTTTCTATAATGGTAAAGAACTCCTTATTTGGAGTTGTGAGTAAAAAGATATGAATTTTTGAGTAAGTAAATGTCATAAAAACAGGGTAACAGTTTGCCCCTAAATCTGCTTCAACAACGACTTTAGAAATTCATTATAAATTGTATAAGAGGAATTAAAAGCTATAATTTATATGGTTTAAAAGGTTATTCAGTATAGTTTCGTTTAAAACAAACGAAATCAGATTTTGAGTTATAGAACATTTTATATAAATATTTCTTTGAGAACAATGCAAGCTGCCTAATGTACTAAATGATATATTTCTTTAATGTTTGGTTAGAAAAGAGTAGAAATGAAGGAAACCACAAAGTTGGAGAATAAGGAAAATGTCTCTAAGCTTGGATTGAGGTGAGTGTGGATGCATTTGTCTCGGGTGACGCGGTGTCATTCCGATCTTTGTTTCTTTGTTCTGATATGTGAGTGTAGTTGCGTCAAGGGATAGGCTCGGTGCCTTCCCGTTGCATTATTTATGATTATGTTTGCATTTGTTAAGGGCTCATGTAGAGCAACTATGTTTGAATGGCAAATTTGGTAAGTGCCTTGCATTACTTTGATATGTTCGAATATGACTATGAAATGCTACATGACATGGAGCTACGGCTCATCTTGTTATTTCATATGATATGATATGAAAATCATGGACTATGTGAATTTGTGTGTATTTATGGACGTTGGATACAATTGGCATGCCATAGGGTTATTCGAGCTCAACATGTAAGGGAGGACTACGGTCCAGGGCTACGGCCTATATGTGGGAGATAAAAGGATGGAAGTGTAAGGGATACATGGAGCTACGGCTCAGGGCTACGGCTCAGGGCTACGGCTCATTTATGATTCATGATATGGTGTACAGGGAATCCGCGTATCCAATGGTACCAATATATTATGTGTTTGATACATTATGCTATGTTATGATCATGATATGATATTATGTTTTGTTATGAATATACATGGAGCTACGGCTCAGGGCTACGGCTCATTTATGATTCATGATATGGTGTACAGGGAATTCGCGTATCCAATGGTACCAATATATTATGTGTTTGATATGTATGTTATGTTATGCTCATGATATGATATTATATAAGAGATATATGGAGCTACGGCTCAGGGCTACGGCTCAATTATGATACATGATATGGTGTACAGGGAATCCGCGTATCCAATGGTACCAATATATTATGTGTTTTATACGTATTGCTATGTTATGATCAAGATATGATATTATGCTTTGTTATGAATATGAAGTATGCCATGTTTATGCATAATTAGCATGATGTTCATTTTTGGAAACATGCTACATGACATAATATGTTCATTCATTGTCATTGGCTACCTCACTTAGACTATGTAAGTCTAATGCATTCATTGCATAACATTTCAGGTTAAGGAAAGTAACAGATTGAGATCGAGATTGGTTGGAAGGTTGGCAAGTCACTACAATTAAAGAGTAATGTGTTTTGTCCTTATGAACTCCTAGTATGGTGGCAAAGTAGTTAAAATAATTATATTAATCTTGTGGGCCTACTATTGTGAAATTTTGACTATGTTTTGTATAAGATTTTAAAGTTATATTGATTATTGAGTTAGTAATAAAATTGACATAATTGGTACTAAAATATTGATTAAAGGACTCTAAGATTTTTATGAGTTGTTAGGCTCAGTTAGACATGTAAAGAATTTTAGTAAGATAATAAAAAGAAATAGATTTGACTATTTTACAAAATAGTCACTAAATATTACATCGTCTAATCAGATAGGTAAATGATCTCTGT
Source organism: Hibiscus trionum (assembly GCA_030270665.1). NCBI lineage: Eukaryota > Viridiplantae > Streptophyta > Magnoliopsida > Malvales > Malvaceae > Hibiscus > Hibiscus trionum. The sequence continues at coordinate 22,557,356 of BSYR01000006.1, read as the reverse complement.
TAGTAATGAGATTTTACAGGCTAATAACTAGTAAGTTTAATTTTAGTATAATGTCACAAATTTCAGATAAGGATCCCTAAGTTGTAAAAATTACAATTTAGTCCCTAAGTTTGAAAAAGTTTAAAACTGACCCCAATTTGAGTAAGTTGTTAATAAGTTAAGTGTTAAGTCTTAAAAGAGATTAATAAAATAATCTGAAATGATTTTTGAACTTTGGATTTATGTCTCCGATCTCCGTATTGTTTTTCGGTAACGCTCTCCGACCCGGTTCTCTACCAGGCCGGGAAAGGGGTGTTACAGTAGTGGTATCAGAGCTAGAGTTTAGTCGGTTCTGGACTAAACTTAAGTATGTTTGTATTGTGTGTTAAGTTACTTTGCCACCTAGGAGTTAATCTGTTAAGTATTGTGACTTGTCAACTTATCCGATCTCTTTTATAATATAGATATGCCTCGAACTATCGAAACTTGTAATAATGAGTCTGTTGCTAACTCCTCGACTAATGGTGAGGAAGTTCAATGAGGAAATCCTCCGAATCCTCAGAACCCTCCTATTTGAGGTGTAGAGCCAGAAGCTCCTACAGCTCAGGCAGAATGTTACCAGAATATAGCTGAAATGTTTCAGCAATTTATGTGTTAAAGGCTAGTCAAGTCATGCAACCTACGCCACCTGTTGTGTAACCTCTTCGAGCCCCAATCGATAAGTTATTGCAATACCGAGCTTACACCTTTACTGGTCGGGACATAGATGATCCCAAAATAGCCGAGTATTGGTTAGACAATACTTTAAGGATTTTTGATAATCAATTAAGATGTTCGGATGAACATAAACCTGAATGCGCTCTTGCATTGAAGCCTTATAGTGATGGGAGACTACCGTCCTTACCGTCTCCGAGAAAACCGTAAGTTGAGAATTCTTCTTGAAAGAGTTCCATAATAAGTACATAAGTGTCAGATGTTTATCGTAGGGCTCAACGATGAGTTACGACCCATGTTTACATCGTTAAACATTAAAAATTTCTAAGATCTCGTAAATAGAGTCAAAGCTACGGAAGTAGCAAAGAGAGCTTGGAAAGTTAGTAAATTTAATAAAAAGAAATCAAGACATGAGAAATTTTTTTTAAGTGCAATTTTTGTCAACGACGACATGAAGGACAATGTCGCAAAAAAAAAATAGGAAATGTGAATTCTTCATCTCTAGAAGATTCTGATCTCGAAGAGTGCTCGGATGAACAATCCGAAGCTACAGGTAAGAATTCGAGGACGAATTCTTTTCTAAGGGGGGGAGAGTTGTCACATCCCAAAAACCAGTCTAGTCGGAATTAGGTTCCGGTGACCGAATATTTTATCGATTGAATAATTTATTCGATCTTATCTGAACCAATAAATATTATTCGGGTTAATTTATGATAGTTTATTATTATTATTATTATTATTATTATTATTATTATTATTATAATTACAATTACAATTATTATGGTCAAGGCAAAAGGAGTGTGGCAATTTGCCACCATTTTGGGCAATAAAAAAATTGGCCACCAAAGTGGACATTAATTCAAAGGGGGTGGCCGGCCAAATGCTATAAATAGGAGGGGAAGTGATTGGGATTTTCATGGCAAAGAAGCAAGAAAGAAAGAAAGAAAGAAAAAAATAGTAGCATACGATCCAATGTTCGATTGGTAGTCCGATATTTTCGATATAGTAATATCGAATCTCTACCGACGTCGGGGTAAGCTCAAATCTCTAGTTAGTTTAAGTTTCGGTATCGAGTTGATTAATATTTTTATATATATTCGATACTGTCTTATTGATTTTTATTAATTATCATAGTACACGAGGTCGATTCAGAACAACCGTCAAGCCCACGAAATAATAATAAAGTACCGGTCTATCAAGGTGAGTGAAATAAATTAGAGCTGAGATTAGAGTCTCAACTACCTTTAATTTGATGTTAGTATTTTTATTAAGCATGAAATTGGATTAATTAAAGGTTGGTAAAAGATAAGGGTAGAAAGAATAAAGAAATTCGGATTTATAAACTGTCCTGTAGAAAACTGCATTTTTGAGCATGTTAGAGTCATTTCTGGAAAACGTGTTCTTCTACAAAGTTGTAGAGGACAAAAGTTTACATGAAATAGAGGTATTATTTGCTCAAAAATGTTAAGTATAGGTCTCTGAATTGTTCTTAGAAGTTTCGGGACTGAAACTGAATAATTGAAATCTGCTGGGATAAATTATAGAATTCGAAATGTTTAGGGGGTCAAATGGTGTTAATAAATTCTGAAAATTTATGATTAGAATAGGGGATTCATAAAATGAATTAGATTAAATGGCCAAGCTTGAATTAAGTCTCAAATGGTAGGTTAAAACCATTTAGATCACATATAGGATTATTAAAGAATAAAAAGGGGACTGTTTTGTAGAAATTGATAAATTGAGGACTTACATGTCCTATTTTTGAGGTTGCTGGATTATAAGAATAATTTTATAAGATTATTGTAAATGTGGTTAAAAGCTCAAGATTAATAGTGTAGTGAAACATAGGTTATAAATGCACTAAAGTCACATATTAAGCATAGACAGATTAAGTTTCTGAAAATGCTTTATGTTCTAGTAATAAACTGTATTAATATAGAAATGATAAAATTATATGGCATACATAGTTATAAAGGTGTGTTTATAAGCTTTCTATAATGGTAAAGAACTCCTTATTTGGAGTTGTGAGTAAAAAGATATGAATTTTTGAGTAAGTAAATGTCATAAAAACAGGGTAACAGTTTGCCCCTAAATCTGCTTCAACAACGACTTTAGAAATTCATTATAAATTGTATAAGAGGAATTAAAAGCTATAATTTATATGGTTTAAAAGGTTATTCAGTATAGTTTCGTTTAAAACAAACGAAATCAGATTTTGAGTTATAGAACATTTTATATAAATATTTCTTTGAGAACAATGCAAGCTGCCTAATGTACTAAATGATATATTTCTTTAATGTTTGGTTAGAAAAGAGTAGAAATGAAGGAAACCACAAAGTTGGAGAATAAGGAAAATGTCTCTAAGCTTGGATTGAGGTGAGTGTGGATGCATTTGTCTCGGGTGACGCGGTGTCATTCCGATCTTTGTTTCTTTGTTCTGATATGTGAGTGTAGTTGCGTCAAGGGATAGGCTCGGTGCCTTCCCGTTGCATTATTTATGATTATGTTTGCATTTGTTAAGGGCTCATGTAGAGCAACTATGTTTGAATGGCAAATTTGGTAAGTGCCTTGCATTACTTTGATATGTTCGAATATGACTATGAAATGCTACATGACATGGAGCTACGGCTCATCTTGTTATTTCATATGATATGATATGAAAATCATGGACTATGTGAATTTGTGTGTATTTATGGACGTTGGATACAATTGGCATGCCATAGGGTTATTCGAGCTCAACATGTAAGGGAGGACTACGGTCCAGGGCTACGGCCTATATGTGGGAGATAAAAGGATGGAAGTGTAAGGGATACATGGAGCTACGGCTCAGGGCTACGGCTTATTTATGATTCATGATATGGTGTACAGGGAATCCGCGTATCCAATGGTACCAATATATTATGTGTTTGATACATTATGCTATGTTATGATCATGATATGATATTATGTTTTGTTATGAATATACATGGAGCTACGGCTCAGGGCTACGGCTCATTTATGATTCATGATATGGTGTACAGGGAATTCGCGTATCCAATGGTACCAATATATTATGTGTTTGATATGTATGTTATGTTATGCTCATGATATGATATTATATAAGAGATATATGGAGCTACGGCTCAGGGCTACGGCTCAATTATGATACATGATATGGTGTACAGGGAATCCGCGTATCCAATGGTACCAATATATTATGTGTTTTATACGTATTGCTATGTTATGATCAAGATATGATATTATGCTTTGTTATGAATATGAAGTATGCCATGTTTATGCATAATTAGCATGATGTTCATTTTTGGAAACATGCTACATGACATAATATGTTCATTCATTGTCATTGGCTACCTCACTTAGACTATGTAAGTCTAATGCATTCATTGCATAACATTTCAGGTTAAGGAAAGTAACAGATTGAGATCGAGATTGGTTGGAAGGTTGGCAAGTCACTACAATTAAAGAGTAATGTGTTTTGTCCTTATGAACTCCTAGTATGGTGGCAAAGTAGTTAAAATAATTATATTAATCTTGTGGGCCTACTATTGTGAAATTTTGACTATGTTTTGTATAAGATTTTAAAGTTATATTGATTATTGAGTTAGTAATAAAATTGACATAATTGGTACTAAAATATTGATTAAAGGACTGTAACCCCCTAGACCAGCCTATGCGGATAGACCAAGTCTAGTAAGGCACATTAAACTTTAAAACGCAAATAGAAAACATGACTTCAAAATAAACATTTATTTCGACAGCATATAGGCAGATTTTAGGGAAAATCATCAAGTCAAATAAACATGTTTAACACGTCAAACAGTAATATTTTTTCAAAATCATTCCATCATAGACTTTATAGATAAAATCATACATAACAAAATATAGGCACATGTCATCCTGAAAGTACAAACGATTGATAGAAACATTACATTCAGAGACAAATACCAAACGTGTCGATCCTCCTAGTATCGGTTACGGGATGGCCTGACCAAAATATCTGAAAGGGAAAAGAATTTGGGGCGTGAGCTAGAAAGCTCCGTGTGTTCCAAAAGTGCAAGTTAAAATATGAACAACAACAGAAAAATATACTTTTCTAGTTCAGAAACATAAAATTCAAGTAACGGTGCGGTCCGGTTTAATCTTTTCTCTACCCTCCAACCATACTCCAAGAGGCAGTTTCCCAAACTGCATCATAGGCATTAACCAGTGCACATTTGGCATCAGTGCCAACCTAAGGGAATACCTTAGGAACGGTACGGTACGGTATGGTAGGTATTACCCTAGCCGAAACATAGGAACCTGTAACGGTAAAGGAATTACCAGCTGGATCAGAGCTGAACCTACGGTCACTTCTAATTCAATCCCAAATAGCCCAGTAATATCCTATACAATAGTTCGGTTTTTGATAATAACTGAAAATTCGGTAAATATAAAATAAACATGTATTTTCAGAAGAACAGTAATCAGAGACATATTCAATCAAAATTTTGATGTATCACACATATAGTATAGTCATGTAAAACAATATTAAAACGATTATCTGTAGCACACAAGGAAACACACCTTCAAAGATGAGATCGGTCAGTCAACAGGTCTAACGGGCACTGGGATCACGCTCCGCTACAGTATTTGAGCCTATATGAACATTGATTATAGTTACAATCTAATTTACATCTTAATTCGTATTCAAAACTAGGTTTGAAGTCATACGAGTGACGATCGGATCACGAGGAGGTATAGATCGGGACGGGCCTGGCTGGGCGTAGGTACGATCGAAAGGTTCACTAGTACCTATTAGATCAACAAGTTAATATCAGTCCTTAATCATAAATATCCTCCTGAAAACATAGCTTATACATATGTATATTCGAGTTCAACTTTCAAATTGGGGGCTTTCGGGTTTGAATTTCAAGAAACGGGCTTCAAAAATGGACTCAGGACGTCGAAAAACATAAAATAGGGCTTTTTGGAAAATTTGACTTTTTGGTCAACGGTCAACGGTCAAAGTCAACGGTCAAAGTCAACGCTGACGTCATGCTGACGTCACTGTTGACCGGGTCGGGTCAACGGGTCGGTCAACGGGTCGGTCAACGGGTCGGGTCAACGGGTCGGGTCAACGGGTCGGTCAACGGGTCGGGTCAGTTCGGTAAACGGGTCGGACGATGACGTCATGCTGACGTCACTGTTTATCGGGTCGGGTCAACGGGTCGGTCAACGGGTCGGGTCGGTTCGGTAAACGGGTCGGACGATGACGTCATGCTGACGTCACGCTGACGCGGCGGGTCTGGTTCGGGCGGTTCAATTCGTGACCAGACCGGTCTGAACTGACCGGTTCACTGCCACCGTCCAGGGTGGCCGGAAATCGCCCTGGACGGCGCGTGAAGCCCACGCGCGGCGCCGGACGGCGCGTGAAGCCCACGCGCCGCCGTGGACGGCGGAGCAAAATTTTGAAAAAAAACAGAATTCTCCAAATTTGATTTTCTATCACCCCAAACGCGTATTTAAGTCGAAAACTTACCGGATTTTCGCCGATTTGAGAAAAACCCCTTTTTGTTCGAAACCTTCAACGGCAAATTAACGGCAAACGGAGCGGCGGTTTGACGCGTGAAAAGGAGCGTTTTGTTCGGGTCGTCAAGACGGTTCGGATGGTGGTGGCGGTGAACGAAACGGCACAACTCGGCAATAGACGGTTGTTGGTGGCGTACGATTGTGGGTGGTGTTGAGAGGAAAATAAACTTAAAATTTTTGGGGGAAAGTGATCTGCAGAGATGAGGATAAATGATAATAATTGAGGGGGAGGGGATAACATAATTGGGGGGACAAAATGAGAGGGAGTGGGTAGGATATTATAATATTATAATATATATATATATATATTTTTTTTTAATAGTGTTACAATTCTCCCACCCTTAAGAAAATTTCGTCCTCGAAATTTGCCTTAATGGAATAAATGCGGAAACTGCTCTTTCATCGACTCAAGGGTTTCCCAGGTAGCCTCTTCAGGGCCTCGATTTCTCCATTGTACCTTAACCATAGGAATACATCGATTCCTTAGAACCCTCTCGTCTTGATCCAAGATCTGAACAGGTTCCTCCTCATAAGACAAATCTGGTCTCAACTCCACATCCTGTACCTGGATAATATGGCTCGGATCTGGGTGGTACTGTCTCAACATAGATACATGGAACACATCATGAATTTGGCTAAGCTGGGGAGGTAATTCAAGCTGATAGGCAACAGGCCCGACTCTCTTCCGAATACGGTACGGTCCGATAAATCTTGGGCTCAATTTACCTTTGCGCCCAAATCTCAGAACTTTCTTCCATGGTGATACCTTTAGAAAAACCTGGTCACCAACCTCAAACTCTATATCCTTTCTCCTCCGATCAGCATAAGACTTCTGTCTGTCAAACGCCTCCTTTAAACGACTACGAATCAGTCTGACAGTCTCTTCAGTCTCTTGGATCAACTCAGGACCCAAAGTCTTCTTATCATATAATTCAGTCCAACAGATTGGAGTTCGACAGTTGCGACCATACAAAGCTTCGTAAGGTGCCATGTGAATACTAGCCTGGTAACTGTTATTATAAGCAAATTCGGCCAATGCTAAGAAATCTTCCCAACTACCATGGAAATCTATCTCGCACCCTCTCAACATATCTTCAAGAACCTGAATTACTCTCTCAGATTGGCCATCGGTCTGTGGATGGAAAGATGTACTGAAATTCAGACGGGTACCTAAAGCACTGTGCAACGCCACCCAGAATCGAGAAGTGAATCTCGGATCCCGATCAGAGATGATAGATAAAGGTACCCCATGTAGTCTGACGATTTCAGAAATGTATAGTTTTGCCAGCTTTTCCAGTGAATAATTTACTCGAACTGGTATAAAATGGGCTGATTTAGTGAGTCGATCAACAATAACCCAGACAGAATCCTTTTTAGAAGGAGTTAGAGGCAACCCAGTAACGAAATCCATCGTTATTCGTTCCCATTTCCACTCGGGAATCTTAATAGGCTGCAACAAACCAGAAGGATGCTGGTGCTCTGCCTTAACCTGTTGACAAGTCAAACACCGGGATACATAATCTGAAATGTCTTTCTTCATACCCTCCCATCGGTACCTTTGCCTCAGATTCTGGTACATCTTGTCTCCTCCAGGATGCATAGCATAAGGGCTACTATGAGCTTCTCTGAGTATGGCTCGCTTCAGGTCAGCATCATCGGGAACACAATAACGACCCTTAAAGCATAAAATACCATCCTGATCGAAGGAATAAACAGATGTGGATCCCTGCTCAACTTGTTGCATGACTGGAAGTAGGGAACTATCCAAGAGTTGTTTGGCCTTAATCTCATCGGCCAAAGTCGGTTTAACCTGCAGCTCAGCTAGTAGACTTCCATCTTTGTATAAACTCATTCTGGCAAACATGGATCTCAAGTCTGATATAGCCTTACGACTCAAAGCGTCAGCAACGACATTAGCCTTCCCTGGGTGGTACTCAAACACACAGTCATAATCCTTAAGAAGCTCAATCCAACGACGTTGTCTAAGATTAAGCTCTTTCTGTGTAAGAATGTACTTCAGGCTTTTGTGATCTGTATAAATATAACACTTCTCTCCGTAGAGATAGTGTCTCCAAATCTTCAAGGCAAAGATTACAGCGGCCAATTCTAGATCATGGGTAGGATAATTACACTCATGAGGTCTCAACTGACGAGACGCATAAGCTATTACCTTCCCATCCTGCATTAGAACGCAACCAAGTCCAGAGCGCGATGCATCACTATAAACTGTAAAATCCTTCCCAGACTCGGGCTGCGTCAAAACTGGAGCTTGCGTTAAGGCCGTCTTCAACTTCTCAAAACTATCACGTTGAGCATCTGTCCATATGAATGGAACATCCTTCCTCAACAGCTTCGTCAAGGGAGAGGCAATAATAGAAAAACCCTCAACGAAACGCCTGTAATATCCAGCTAAACCCAAGAAGCTGCGGATCTCAGAAACATTCTTGGGTTGCTTCCAACTTACAATGGCTTCTATCTTGCTCGGATCAACCTGAATACCCCGAGCCGATACTACATGCCCCAGAAATGTCACCTCACTGAGCCAAAATTCACATTTGCTCAATTTGGCATACAATTTGTGCTCTCTAAGAGTCTGTAGTACAATCCTCAAATGCTCAGCATGATCTGTTTCAGTCCGGGAGTAGACTAGGATGTCATCAATGAACACCACTACAAATTGATCCACATACGGCCGGAACACACGATTCATTAGATCCATAAAAGCAGCAGGAGCATTAGTCAGACCAAACGGCATAACCAAAAACTCGTAGTGCCCATATCTGGTGCGAATGGCCGTCTTTGCTACATCAGATCCCTTAATTTTTAGTTGATAGTACCCTGAACGAAGATCAATCTTTGAGAAAATCGTGGCTCCTTGCAACTGATCGAACAAGTCATCTATCCTGGGCAATGGATACCTGTTCTTGATGGTTAACTTGTTCAGTTTACGGTAATCAATACATAGCCTGAGAGACCCATCTTTCTTTTTTACAAACAAAACAGGAGCTCCCCAGGGTGAAGAGCTGGGTCGAATAAATCCTCGGTCGAGGAGTTCCTGCAATTGAATCTTTAGCTCCTTAAGCTCCTTAGGAGCCATACGGTAGGGGTTCATCGAGACTGGTGCAGAGCCCGGATAAATCTCAATCTCAAACTCGACATCTCTATCCGGGGGTAGCCCAGGTAATTCTTCGGGAAAGACATCAGGAAACTCGCTAACAGTGCGAATTTCCTCAATCTTTGACAAAGAACCCTTGGTATTCAAGATACAAGCGATGAAAGTCTGGTATCCTTTCCGGATCATTCTGTCAGCAGCCAAAGCAGATATTACATTTGACAGATACCCTCGACGCTCACCGGTGAGAATCACAGTACGATCATCAGAAGTCCTTAAAAATGCTCTCTTGGACTCACAATCTAGGTTAACTCGGTGTTCAGTCAACCAATCCATGCCAAGAATTATATCAAACTCTTCTAAAGGTAGCTCCATAAGATCGGCTAGAAAGATTTCCCCTTGCACTTCTAGGGGACATCGTCTGAAAACCTTATTTACAACTACAGACTGACCCACTGGGCTCATAACGGTAATTGTATTCTCAGTGGTCTCATTAGGAATCTGGAGGTCTCGGGACACGGATCTCGATACATATGAATGGGTAGAACCATTGTCGAGCAGTACAAAATATGGAATAGAAAACATGGTAAATGTACCTGCAATGACGTCTGGCTCATCTCTGTCATCTCGACGTCTGGAGGCATAAACAAGTGGAGGCTGTCTAGCATCAGTCATAGCCGGTCCCCCGCTCTGATAGGACCGGCCTCTACTTTCCGATCTAATAGCAGACCCAGAAGCTCTACCCTGATTACGATTTCTTGTCGAAGTCGGAACAGATGTCTGTGAGCGAGCCGGTGTCTGGGTACGAGCAGGAGTCTGAGTGGATATCCCCGTGGAAGGTGGACGTGGGCAATCCTTAAGGAAATGATCCATAGACCCACACCGGAAGCATGCACCAATCATCTTCCAACAATCTCCCCCGTGTTTCCTACCACAGTGCTCACATGCAGGCATAGATGAAAAACTCAAAGAATCACCTCGACTGGCAGTTGGGACAGAAGATGCTGAAGGCCTAGAACTCATTTTACTCTTCTGAGAATCAACTGTGCGGGTTCTCTTGTCCGGACGTCTGTAAGGCTCACCCTGTCTAGGTTTCCTAGATCGATCCCAATCTCGACCTCGATCTCGTCCTCGATCTCGACCTCGATCTCGGTCTCTATCCCTGTCACCCTGACTAGCCGCCAAAATCTCCATTTGTTCTGCAGTCTTAGCCCGATCTACTAAATCCTCAAATACCTCATCATGATGTGCAGCCACTCTGTCACGTATCCCAATACGGAGGCCCTCTGCGAATTTTTCACATCTGTCCTTCTCAGTAGAAACCAAACCAGGACCGTACTTTTGTAGCTCCAAGAACTGTATCTCGTACTCAGCCACTGTCATAGAACCCTGCACCAAATCCTTGAATGCCTGACGTCTCTCCCTCAAGAATCGCTCGCTCAGATAACGGTTCCTAAAACGCTCTTTAAAGAAATCCCATGTCAACCGATCAGAGGGAACGCTACTCATAATAGATTCCCACCAAGTGCGGGCACTTCCGTTCAGCATAGATACAGCACCCAAGTATTTCTTCGATGGCTCAAAACCCATCTCTGTCATACGTCGCTCGATATCATACAACCACTCCTCAGCCTCAGTCGGTGTTCCACTAAGAGATCCAGAAAAAGTCTTGATCCCATTAGCAAACAAAGTCTGGGAAATAGGGACTTCTGGAACGACACCTGATGCACTAACTACACCCTGAATCATCTGAAAAAACTGTCTACTCAAACTCTCATTAGTAGACTCAGCCGTAGGCTCGGGCCTAGAGAACGTTGCTCCACTAACCGGAGTGGCCACATCAACATCAGGAGTGGATGATGGAGCAGACGGGGCAGATATCGGAGCAGCTGAGGTGGTCGGAACTGAATGACCACTAGGGGCAGAAGGCTCGGTAAAAGGTAGAGGATTTACGGGGGTAGAGGTATCTACATGAGCAGATGGAGCGATCGGTGGGTCGTCCATCAAATCAGCAAATCTGACGGGTCGACCCCGTCTACGAGCAGGTCGTCTACCCCTGCTAGTGCTCATCTCGGAGAATCTATTAAAAAATAAACTTAAGATCAGTTTATGACACCGGAGGATCGAACACAATTAAGCATGTAAAATAGTGTGACATGGCCTCTTTTCACAATAATTTGTAAAACACTTTTAAAACAGTATTTTATAAGGGCTTTTTCACAGTCCGAGGGTTTAAAACCAAAAGCTCTGATACCAATAAATGTAACCCCCTAGACCAGCCTATGCGGATAGACCAAGTCTAGTAAGGCACATTAAACTTTAAAACGCAAATAGAAAACATGACTTCAAAATAAACATTTATTTCGACAGCATATAGGCAGATTTTAGGGAAAATCATCAAGTCAAATAAACATGTTTAACACGTCAAACAGTAATATTTTTTCAAAATCATTCCATCATAGACTTTATAGATAAAATCATACATAACAAAATATAGGCACATGTCATCCTGAAAGTACAAACGATTGATAGAAACATTACATTCAGAGACAAATACCAAACGTGTCGATCCTCCTAGTATCGGTTACGGGATGGCCTGACCAAAATATCTGAAAGGGAAAAGAATTTGGGGCGTGAGCTAGAAAGCTCCGTGTGTTCCAAAAGTGCAAGTTAAAATATGAACAACAACAGAAAAATATACTTTTCTAGTTCAGAAACATAAAATTCAAGTAACGGTGCGGTCCGGTTTAATCTTTTCTCTACCCTCCAACCATACTCCAAGAGGCAGTTTCCCAAACTGCATCATAGGCATTAACCAGTGCACATTTGGCATCAGTGCCAACCTAAGGGAATACCTTAGGAACGGTACGGTACGGTATGGTAGGTATTACCCTAGCCGAAACATAGGAACCTGTAACGGTAAAGGAATTACCAGCTGGATCAGAGCTGAACCTACGGTCACTTCTAATTCAATCCCAAATAGCCCAGTAATATCCTATACAATAGTTCGGTTTTTGATAATAACTGAAAATTCGGTAAATATAAAATAAACATGTATTTTCAGAAGAACAGTAATCAGAGACATATTCAATCAAAATTTTGATGTATCACACATATAGTATAGTCATGTAAAACAATATTAAAACGATTATCTGTAGCACACAAGGAAACACACCTTCAAAGATGAGATCGGTCAGTCAACAGGTCTAACGGGCACTGGGATCACGCTCCGCTACAGTATTTGAGCCTATATGAACATTGATTATAGTTACAATCTAATTTACATCTTAATTCGTATTCAAAACTAGGTTTGAAGTCATACGAGTGACGATCGGATCACGAGGAGGTATAGATCGGGACGGGCCTGGCTGGGCGTAGGTACGATCGAAAGGTTCACTAGTACCTATTAGATCAACAAGTTAATATCAGTCCTTAATCATAAATATCCTCCTGAAAACATAGCTTATACATATGTATATTCGAGTTCAACTTTCAAATTGGGGGCTTTCGGGTTTGAATTTCAAGAAACGGGCTTCAAAAATGGACTCAGGACGTCGAAAAACATAAAATAGGGCTTTTTGGAAAATTTGACTTTTTGGTCAACGGTCAACGGTCAAAGTCAACGGTCAAAGTCAACGCTGACGTCATGCTGACGTCACTGTTGACCGGGTCGGGTCAACGGGTCGGTCAACGGGTCGGGTCAACGGGTCGGGTCAACGGGTCGGTCAACGGGTCGGGTCGGTTCGGTAAACGGGTCGGACGATGACGTCATGCTGACGTCACTGTTTATCGGGTCGGGTCAACGGGTCGGTCAACGGGTCGGGTCGGTTCGGTAAACGGGTCGGACGATGACGTCATGCTGACGTCACGCTGACGCGGCGGGTCTGGTTCGGGCGGTTCAATTTGTGACCAGACCGGTCTGAACTGACCGGTTCACTGCCACCGTCCAGGGTGGCCGGAAATCGCCCTGGACGGCGCGTGAAGCCCACGCGCGGCGCCGGACGGCGCGTGAAGCCCACGCGCCGCCGTGGACGGCGGAGCAAAATTTTGAAAAAAAACAGAATTCTCCAAATTTGATTTTCTATCACCCCAAACGCGTATTTAAGTCGAAAACTTACCGGATTTTCGCCGATTTGAGAAAAACCCCTTTTTGTTCGAAACCTTCAACGGCAAATTAACGGCAAACGGAGCGGCGGTTTGACGCGTGAAAAGGAGCGTTTTGTTCGGGTCGTCAAGACGGTTCGGATGGTGGTGGCGGTGAACGAAACGGCACAACTCGGCAATAGACGGTTGTTGGTGGCGTACGATTGTGGGTGGTGTTGAGAGGAAAATAAACTTAAAATTTTTGGGGGAAAGTGATCTGCAGAGATGAGGATAAATGATAATAATTGAGGGGGAGGGGATAACATAATTGGGGGGACAAAATGAGAGGGAGTGGGTAGGATATTATAATATTATAATATATATATTTTTTTTTTAATAGTGTTACAAGGACTCTAAGATTTTTATGAGTTGTTAGGCTCAGTTAGACATGTAAAGAATTTTAGTAAGATAATAAAAAGAAATAGATTTGACTATTTTACAAAATAGTCACTAAATATTACATCGTCTAATCAGATAGGTAAATGATCTCTGTTAGTAATGAGATTTTACAGGCTAATAACTAGTAAGTTTAATTTTAGTATAATGTCACAAATTTCAGATAAGGATCCCTAAGTTGTAAAAATTACAATTTAGTCCCTAAGTTTGAAAAAGTTTAAAACTGACCCCAATTTGAGTAAGTTGTTAATAAGTTAAGTGTTAAGTCTTAAAAGAGATTAATAAAATAATCTGAAATGATTTTTGAACTTTGGATTTATGTCTCCGATCTCCGTATTGTTTTTCGGTAACGCTCTCCGACCCGGTTCTCTACCAGGCCGGGAAAGGGGTGTTACACACATGTTTTATTATCACTGGATGAAAGCTTTACATTAATGGATTTACACATCTTAACCAAAGTTTCAAATGCAGGGTGTCCTAATCGCCTATGCCATAACTCAAACAGATCAACAGACTTAGAAATATTATAAGCAGCAACAGTATCAACTTTATTCTTCATAGTAAAAAATCTCTCATATAATAAGTCACCAAATTATGTTGAAAACACAAATTAAAAAACCAAGGATGAAACTTAATACGCCATACATTAATACTAAAAACTGAATTAAAGCAACCTTGTTATTTCTGTATAATCAGAAAAAAAGGAGAAACAACTATTAGACTGTCGAAATGTTTTCCAAATGAAAATATTCTTCAAATCTTTTAAGTGCCGCCGTTATCAACATAAAGTGCATCAAAAATAAAAATTTGATTCATTTATTGTGATTTGAATGTCAAATATACGGTAATGTGACCTATGAAACGTTGAATGAGAGCTTTAAAAATTTTCCCATAATGTACGCAGTTGTATTATATATTCACTATGTCATTATTGTTTATACATTAATTGTTGGAAGTTTTAATTTGAATAATCTCCTTATTTCTTAATTAAATTTATTTACAACTCGTACGCCTATAATATCTCATCTCGTAAGATTAGGAATAAACTTATTCATCCGCCCCTCATTATTTTACCCTAATTTTTTAATTCTTTGTCGCCATTCATCATCTTTTCACTGCCAATTGTAATTTTTCTTTTTCTTATTAGTGGTCGGCAACTAATTTTAGTATTGGTTGTCGATGATTGGATTTATTATTATTTTTTTTTTTACTTTTTTTATATTTTAATAAGAATTTCTGTCTTTTTGGCACGCATTTTCTCTGTCCTCGTGGCACACGTTTTCTTCTGTCCTTATGACATATTTTCTTTGTTTTGTGGTTCGTTTCATCTGTCCTTGTGGCATGATTTCAGCATAACCTAGCAGTCGTTTGTCGTTCGCACAGAAATTTTAACGTCGCTTGTTTTTTATTATGATTTTGTCGATGGTCATGGAAAATTAGATCCCTACTCGGTTGATGGTTGTTTGCCGATGTAACTAGTCTTGGGTAGCGGAACATTCTGCTTGATAGTTTGGGTCGCCCACCACTCCTTTTTCACCCGCTATGCGTCTCGATTGGATACAGACAAAGAGTTTTAGGAAAGCTTCTGAATTTTGATGGTATGCTTATCTCTACAGAAGTATTCATTTTATTTGTTTTTACGTTGTAAGAGATTTTAATAGATTAGTCTCATTATTATCTTTCCTGAATGCGTTGTAATTATGATATCTTCTATTAATTTTAATAAAAATTTAGTGGTTATTATAAAAACATATATTACAACTCAAACGTTTACTTTTTTTCGTTTTTGCTTTTTAAAATCTCTTTTACTTAAAATGTAAGATTTACTAACAGATTCGAATATTAAAAGAAAATATATTACATATAATAAATAAATGCAAATTTTATAAAAATTACATATCACCACCTCATTGTTATCCATGCATATATTGCACCTGTATAAACCGTTGAACGTTTTGTAAAGCTATTATTAATCTGTTTCCAATTTTTTTGATTAAGTATAGATGTTATTGCCGGAATAGTAATCAGGTGTAACAAATATTTATATTTTTAGGATAGAGATAACCTATATAAGATGGGATAATATGAGCATATAAACATCCGAGCAAAAATCCTTAGCCTATCCAGGAGATTGATTGATTTCTTCTCTTTGCCCCCCTTGTGTTCTGAAATCGGTTGATGATCATCTACTGCATCAATCAACTGAGAAAGAATGGGGAAGAAGATAAGCAGTTCTAACTCCGGTAGCCTTGTTTTATGGCTAGTAATCATGGTTGAGTTCTCATTACTCTTTTCTTCAGTTTTCTGTGCTGAAATCTCAACCAGGTTCTTTCTTTCTTCTTCGTCTTCTTCTCCCATGTTGTTTTCTTCATCACTTTTACGTTCTTATGTTTGAATTGTAGACAAAGCGTGGAGGGAAACACGAAGGGGTCTCAAGTCCTTCTGCATAGAAATAAGGACATTGTAAGAATACATTCCCACCTCTTGTTTAGCATGTAATAAAAAGAATCCAATTTGCAATCATTACCAAATTTAACTTTTTGCAGGTTTTAATTGATAATGGACTTGTTGAAGTCTCCATCGAGGATCCTTCTGGTTATTTGTTGGGAGTTAAATATAAGACGATGCCTAATGTGCTTGAAACCCAAAACATCAACGCCAATAAAGGGTATATTATTATTCACTTTATATATTTTGTTATTCAAATTTTCCATTTTGATTCAGTTTAGTTATTAATAAATTTGAATTGAATTTCATTGGTTCCATAGGTACTGGGACCTTGTCTGGGATAATGACGCCATCGACAAGTAAGCTCTTAGCCTTTTTTACATTAATAGTAATATGTTGTTTCTTTATTAATTAACACTCGTTTTTTTTGGTATGCTTCTGCAGATTAGTCGCAGAACGTATGGAGATCATTACACAAACCGATGAGTTAGTTGAGGTTTCCTTTAAGAAAACATGGAAACCTACAGCGGATTATCGCAGCACAGTTCCTTTAAACATAGACAAAAGGTTTGCACTTTGCAAGCATTCTCCGAGTTTGAAAGAAGAATATTTTTTTTATTGTCTTTCTGTTTAAAGTTTTAAGGTATCTGCAGGTATATAGTACGAAGAGGCGTTCCAGGGCTTTATATGTATGGTATTTTTGATCGACAAGCAGATTTTCCTGATGCTCATATGGATCAAATAAGGATTGCTTTCAAGCTCAAGGAAGACAAGTAAAATAAATGAACTATGGCAATGGCAGATTCGTTTTTTAATGGTTAAAGCATTGAGGAAAGTGTTAATGTTTGATGCAACGTGACATTTTTTATTCAGGTTTCATTTCATGGCAGTATCAGACGCGAAACAAGGGATGATGCCTACCGCCGAAGATCGAGAAGCCGGTCGCTGTCAAGTTCTTGCTTTTAAAGAAGCTGTTCTCCTTACCAATCCCACCGATCCACGATTTAAAGGACAGGTATCTTCTTGCTAGCAAAACATGGCTGCCTTTTGTTTGTATTCTCTGTCTTTTCCGACAACAGTAGAGTGGGGCGCAGGTTGACGACAAGTACCAATACTCCGTAGAGAACAAAGATAACAATCTTCATGGGTGGATATCGGATGCCGACGCCGTCGGTTTCTGGGTAATCACCCCCAGCAATGAGTTCCGAACCGGTGGTCCGCACAAGCAGGAGCTCACTTCTCATGTCGGCCCAGTTTCTCTCTCCGTAAGTAATCGCATATACTTATTATATAGCTTCTGTTTCAGCTTCAATCAATGTACCATTTGATTGTTTTAATGATGTTTAGATGTTTGTGAGTGCTCATTATGCTGGCAACGACATGGATTCATTCTATCGGAAAGGAAACCCTTGGAAAAAGGTGTTCGGCCCAGTTTTCATCTACCTCAACTCCGCTTCTCCCGATCCTAATCAGGGTTACCGTAACACACTTTGGAATGATGCTAAAAGACAGCTGCGTGAAGAAATCAGAAGCTGGCCTTACAATTTCGTTGCTTCAGAAGATTTTCCTCACTCTGAACAACGAGGAGAAGTTAATGGTCAATTACTAGTGCGAGACAGGTATGTGTCCTGTCATCTTCATCCAATTACTTTACTACTTTAGTCTTTAGTATTGTATATCTATTTTCTCGTTTCAGATACATGGATAAGAATTTAATGCCGGCGAAATCTGCGTTTGTGGGATTGGCAGCGCCTGGAAATGCAGGATCATGGCAAACCGAAGCAAAGGTTAGTATCGAGCTGGTTGCTGTTGTACCAATTAATGGCCGTTACTTATAACTCGTTATCTTTGTAGGGCTATCAGTTCTGGATTCAAACAGACGATACTGGCCTATTCAGTATAAAAAATATACGACCAGGGGTGTATCATTTGTATGCATGGGTCTATGGTTTCATTGGAGACTATAAATTAGATCGCACCATCACTATCCAACCAGGTAGAATAGAATCTATGTCCTCTATTGCGTCCATTTAAACTAGCTTCTTTTTGGAGAGATTTATAAGTTTTTTATTTATTTTCAATGCAGGGAACAAGGTCCAGTTGGGTAAACTTATATATGATCCTCCACGAAATGGCCCTACATTGTGGGAAATCGGGATTCCCGACAGAACAGCTGCTGAGTTCTTCGTACCTGAACCTAACCCATCATTTGTTAATGCCATGCTCAAAGATAATGCCGACAGGTAAGCTCTTTGCTCATATTTACAATTTTCATCAACTTTAAAAACCATGTTTTTGTGATGAAACAGATTTAGACAGTATGGATTGTGGGATCGTTACTCGGAGATTTATCGTCACGGTGACATTGTCTACAATGTTGGTGTGAGCAATTATTCAAAGGACTGGTTCTTTGCTCACGTTCCCAGGTGCCGTTTAGAAAGCACAAATTCCTAAAGTTTTACAGTCTAAGTTGATCTGATCCAAATATTTTCAATCACAGGAAGGTAGGACTCAATGCGCACCGCAACACCACCTGGCAGATCAGACACAATCTCCAGGAAGTAAATGAGGCAGCAACTTACACTCTCCAATTGGCATTGGCAGCAGCTTCACACGGTGAAGTTCAGGTAAGATAATAAACCTTGACTAACATCATTTCACCATTGCATCTTTTACTCTAATGAATCTTTCATAGGTCCGCATCAACGACCCGACTGCAATTCAACCTCTTTTTACAACATCCAGAATCGGGTTTGACACTGCAGTAGCAAGACACGGAATTCATGGATTGTACAGACATTATAGTATAAACGTGCCTGGAAATAGATTTCGGAGAGGGGAAAACACCATCTTCCTTACACAGAAAAGGAGCCGAAATTCATTCCAAGCTGTTATGTATGACTATATTCGATTAGAAGGACCAGCAGTTTAATGGGTTATGTAATGTGAAGTTTGTTCATATTATGAACATAAGCGTTGGCTTAAAGAATTATTTTAGTTTATATATAATGAGAGAATAAAACTATTATTAATAGTATTGCTCATCGTCTTTCTTTGAGTTCTTTGACTTTGGCAGCCCCCAATTATCTCAGAATACAAGTTTTTAATGATTTATTTATTTTAATCCTAATCGATTACATAATAGCATTCCGCCTCTGTAATATCATGCGAAGATGATGTAAATTAAAACAAAAGTAATACTAGAACATGATGCTAAGTGGACTGGTAATTTGCCTGTTCGTTTGGAAGTAATAGTGAGCAAAAACTTCAAGAAGTAGCGTTCAGAGTGTTTCCAATGTCGATTACAAAACGGTATTTGACATCAGCCTTGAGAAGGCGTTCCATGGCAGTGTTCACATACTCCATAGCTATAACTTCAATGTCTGGTTTTACGTTATGTGCAGCTGCGAAATCAACCATCTCTTGAGTCTCCTTCATACCTCCGGTCATGCTCCCTCCCACCACTTTCCTCCCTGCACCCAAATTATGAGTCTAATTTAGCATTATATATCTATGGAGAAATCGAGACGAATACCTATTAATTAACAATAGATTGTTACCTTGGAGCAAAGGGAAAATAGGCAACTCAAGTGGTTTCTCCGGAGCACCAACAAGAACAAGCTTCCCGTTAGACTTCAACAGCCCAAGCAATGGCAGCAGAGGGTGTTCAGCCGATACTGTGTCGATGATTCCATCCAATGAGCCAGTGGCACCCTATACACGAAATAACTTACTTAGATACTTACTTATATGTACACACTCACAACAACCCTTTCATTGAAAGAAAAAGCATATTAACCTGAAGCTGATGGTGGTCTCGGCTGACCAAAAACGAATCGGCACCAAGATTTTCCAAAGCTTCCTTCTTTTTAGTAGGGGAGGTGCTAATGACGGTAACTTTGACCCCCATGGCCTTGGCAAATTTCACTGCAACATGACCAAGTCCACCCAGTCCAACCACTCCGATATGCAAACCAGGCTTATCAAGTCCATAATATCGCAGTGGACTGTACACCGTAATTCCAGCACAGAGCAGTGGAGCAGCAGCATCAAGAGGCAAGTTCTCAGGTATGCGGAGGATGAACTGTTCATCCGCAACCATAGTGTCGGAGTAACCTCCGTATGTAATAGTTCCATCATGATATTTGGCCCCATAAGTAAGAATACTTTGGGGGCAGTAATTCTCAAGATCGTCTTTGCAGCTATCACAGGAACGGCATGACCCGACTACGCACCCAACGCCAACTCGATCTCCCACTTTGAACTTTTGGACCTTATTTCCCACCTCGGTCACTTCACCAACAATCTCATGCCTGCATCCATGGAAATTGTTAGTTGATAAACATAAAGTATGATCATTTCATTTCAAACATACCCAGGGACAAGAGGGTAAACGGAGAAGCCCCATTCATTCTTGACCATATGAAGATCAGAATGGCATATCCCACAGTAAAGCACCTTGAATGCTACATCCTTTTCACCTGTTGCCCTGCAGGTGCAAAATATATATATCAACACAAAAACAAACACCTTTAAAGAAGATCAAACTCGGGGAACTGATTCAAAGCTGGATTGATGGTGAAAAGCTTAAACCTTCTGGAAAATTTGAAGGGGGATAAAACACCGGAAGGGTCTCTGGCTGCCCACCCAAAAGCCTTGTTAGGGTGTTCCTTTTCCGGCAACGTTGTCATTGTCGGATTCATAACTGTTTGAACAGTTTTCAAGTTTCAAAGCAAAGCCAATGGTTGTTCAAAAAATGTTACTTTGTTGCAGAATGGCGTGGGAAGAAGGGGTATTTATAGCCATAGATATGCGGTAATGCTGACGTAGTGGGTGAGCAAATAAGGATTTGGGCCTCATGTAACTACCCCAATGTCTATTTTTTTTTGATTAATCAAGGGAATAAAATACTATGGCAAGCCTCGTTAAAAACCTCCCTAGCCTAAATGAAGGAAAAGAGTACTTACCATAGTATTACAACAAAATAACTCGATCAACATGAACAAACTAATTAGACAAATCAGCATGCAACATTCCCAACACCGCATCAGGCGGATAGTCAAGATAGATCGCCTCATAATCCTGCCATGGTCCTAACTTTGCCAAAGCATCCGCAACTCTATTTGCCTCTCTGTGCACATGTCTAATCTCACAAACTCGAAATAAACCACTCAGGGTTCGAATCGCCCTCACCATAGAGTTTGAATCCGCCCTACCATCCTGCTTTGTCACCACACGAACGACCTTCGCGCAATCCGATTCAATCACAACATTTTCTACACTACAACTTAAAGCATAACGCAACCCCTCATGAATCGCCCACATCTCCGCATCCATCGCACTACACCTCCCAATAAACTTCGTAAAACCACCTTTCCAACGACCTGTTGTATCGCGAATGACGCCACCGCAAGATGCCATTCCCGTCGAGCCATCGCAGGCTCCATCAACATTCACCTTCCACCCCGAGGCTGCTGGAGGTTCCCAACATCGCTGCTGCTGGCGCGATACTACCTACTGCTGTGCAACGATCCGGCGTGTCTGCAGCGCCCGTTCCGTGGTCAGCAGCATTTGAAGGCAGCGGGTAACAACCTCCTCACTATCCCTAGACTCGCCTGTGAAAACAAGATTGTTTCGAGCTATCCATAGATTCCACAGCACTATCCCAAACAGAAGGTCCCATCGAGAGTTTCCATCCCACAAGACCGACTCACACTTCAAATTCCGAAGCATCCAATCTTGTATCGAACCGGTATAAAACCAGTTACCAAGCACGGTCGGCATCAATTTCGACCAAACCGATCTTGCTATCCAACATTCCCGGAAGATATGGTTGATACTCTCAACACTTGCCTCACATTTCAAGCATGACGTTGAATCCGCCATATGCCGTCGACATCTCTCCTCATTCGTCAACAATCTTCCTTTGCATACCAACCAGAGGAACATCCGGATTCGTTGTTGTCCTTGCCAATGGTGCACCAACCGCCACAAAATATCAGTCAACGCCCCCGCATGCTGTTGGTGCGCCGCATACGCCGACTTCACCGTGAAGCTCTGATTAGCATTCCACCGCCAACCAAGCCCATCGATCACATCACCCTCCAAAGGTGCCTTCACTGCCATAATCCTATCGACAACTTCCTCATCTAACATGTGCTGAAACCGTTGCCGATCCCACTGTCCATCATCCGTCGTCATCTCCCTGAGGGATGTAAAAGTATCCGGTAACATCTCGGATTGAGAGACAACATGCTCCAGCGGGCCAATATCATTAACCCAATCATCCCGCCAAAAATCGATGTCATTCCCATGTCCAACATTCCAAATTATCCCCTCACGCACCTCATTCCATACGGCCGAAACCCCTCGCCAAAGATGCGAACTACCTCCTCTAGTAATTGACAATGGTATAGTCTCCCTACACTTATATTTAGCACGCAAGAAACGAACCCACAGCTGATCTCGTTTCGCAATTAAATTAAAACCAATCTTCATTAGAAACACATCGTTTTGATCGCGAAGCTTTTTGAAACCCAACCCACCGAACTCCATCGGTTTACACAAATCATTACAGTTAACCAGATGCACACCAATTTTATCAGATGAACTCCCCCAAACAAACTTTCGTATCAACCCTTCAATTTCGTCACACACACCCACCGGTAGCTTGGTTGTTTGCATGGCATAATAAGGAATCGCCGACAGCACAGCTTTGGCAAGAGTAATCCTTCCGGCAAACGACAGATACT
This sequence comes from Hibiscus trionum, assembly GCA_030270665.1. Classification (NCBI taxonomy): domain Eukaryota; kingdom Viridiplantae; phylum Streptophyta; class Magnoliopsida; order Malvales; family Malvaceae; genus Hibiscus; species Hibiscus trionum. The sequence continues at coordinate 22,534,244 of BSYR01000006.1, read as the reverse complement.
TCGCCTTCCAATTTGACAAACGATCACGTACCTTTTGAATAATATAGGCATACGTCCCTCGCGTTACCCGCCTATGCAAAATGGGAACACCAAGATACCGTCCGAGGTCCGATACCTCCAAGAAGCCCGCCACCGATCTCAGTGAATGCCGATCTTCCTGCGTGACATTTTTTGAAAAATATATACTAGATTTTTGCACATTCACCTTAAGACCGGAAAACCTGCAAAACTCAATCAGCACCTCTCTTATCACATCTAACTGCTCCATCGATGCCTCGGCAAATAAAACCATATCGTCGGCAAACATCAAATGCGAAATAACCGGGCTCTGACGAAAAGACCGAAATCCCTTCCAATTACCTGAATTAACTCTCTGCTGAATCGCCTGGCTCAGTCTCTCCATACAAAGCACAAATAAGTATGGAGATATGGGATCGCCTTGCCGGATACCGCGGGTCGGGAAGAACGCATCAGTTAACGATCCATTCCAACTAATCTGTGTCGATACACTGGAAACGCAAGTCAAAATCAGCTGCCGTAAAGAATCCGGGAACCCAACATCTCTGAGAGTATCGTCAATAAAACTCCACTCAAGTCTATCATACGCCTTTTCCAAATCAATCTTCAAAGCCATCCAACCCCGCTTTCCTGTTTTCCTGGACATCGAATGAATGATTTCTTGGGCAATCACGATATTATCTGTAATAGCACGCCCCGGAATAAAGCTGGTTTGATACTCAGAGACCCAATCTGATAAAAAGGGTTTAATCCGATTAACCACCACCTTCGTAATAGCCTTATATAGAACGGAGCACAAACTAATAGGTCGAAATTGGCTCATATTTTCGGGCGCATCAACTTTTGGAATCAACACCAAAATCGTCTTGTTCAATTCTTCCGGAAACGGTTCCCCTGCAAAAATGCGCTGTATACATCGACATACACTGTCGCCTACCACATCCCAATTCATCTGATAGAATCCCGCATGTAAACCATCAATCCCCGAGGCCTTCCACGGATCCATGTCGAAAATTGCCGCTTTAATCTCAGCATTCATGACCGGAGCACTTAGCGATCTCCGCACCGCTTCCTGCATTCTCGGAAACTTCCCCCGGATATGGTATAAACCCTGACAATTCTGATCAGCCGTGAAGAGTCTCCTATAAAATTCAATCGCCCCCTCGCGTAGCATGCCCTGATCCGTTTCCCAATTTCCGCTGCTTGATTTGAGTCCCAAAATGAGGTTAGCACGTCGTCGTGCCATCGTGGATGCATGAAAGAAGCGAGTGTTCCTATCCCCATGCAAAATCCACTGACTCCTGGATTTCTGGAACCACAACAATTCTTCTTGTTCCAACACAATATCTAATTCAGCCCTCAAAGTGCACCTCAACTCAACCAAAAAGTTTGAATACGAACGCTGTAAAGCCCTATCGATACCTCTAAGGCGTGCACATAATCTCTTCTTCTGCTTCCCTATATGCCCAAACACATCGATATTCCAAGCCTTCATGACCTCTTGGAATTTTCGAACATTGGTAGTGACAGGTAAGGATCCATCCCACGCTTTCTCAAGAACCTCACGGAACCCAGGGTGTTCCTGCCACGCCGATAAAAACCGAAATTGCCTCTCGCCATTCTGAAATCTACCCCCATCCTGTCTGACTAGTAGCGGACAATGATCACTACCCACTCTATCCAAATGTATAACGATCGAAACCGGAAATTCCATAAGCCAGGCGTTATTCACCAAACAGCGATCCAACCGTTGATACAAATCCCCACGACTCCAAGTAAATTTATCCCCTTTAAACTCCAATTCTGTCAATTCTAAAGTATCAATAAGCTCTTGAAAGAGAGGACTAGTCCCCAAAACATCGCAAGAGCCACCACAACGTTCCTCTTTCCGGAGAATTGCATTAAAGTCACCACCTAACACCCAAGGTTCCACACCCCCCGGATCAAGACGTTTCAACTTATCCCACAAATGTCGCCTAATACAAGCATTAGGACTAGCATAAATAGCAGTGAAAAAAAACCACTTTTCAGAACTAACCTTCCGTGCCCTTCCGTGAATGAACTGGTTAGATACAGACATAATCTCCACATCCAACCCATCCCTCCATAATAGCCAGACACCACCACTAAAGCCTTGCGCCTCAATCCGAAAAGAGTTCTGAAACCCAAATCTCTGAATAACTCTATCAGCTTCGCCGTAGCTCACCCGTGGTTCAAACAAAGCAACAATCTGAGGATTATTAATACGTACAAAATTTCTAAAGTGGCGCCGGAACTCAGCACTTCCCGCACCCTGTGTATTCCAGAACATAATATTCATTGTAAAAATAAAATAAACTAAAAGAGAAACACTCAAACAAAACCAGAGCTTACTGAGATGGCGGGCAATTTTCTTTCCCACCGATCCCACCATTCCCATCAGCATCAATCCGATTCACCTCCATCATCTGATCGCTCAAGCTATCAGTAACACCCTGGTTACCTTGTTGTCCAGTATCCTGCGCCTGATCAAGTCTCGAAGAAAGTTCCGATACCCATTCTGTAAGGACCGGGCGGGGAGGTACTCGAGTTTCCTGCTTCTTCGAAACCTTTAGACTTTTACGCTGTACTGCAGATAACGAACTCCCCACTTTACTAGAACCAGTACCATGCCGAAACCTTGACGTTGACTTAAAATCGTTACGCCCTTCCTTTATTGATAACGCCTTATGTGAGCCCGATATAATCCCAGGTGTATACGGGACAGCTTGTGAATCAACTCCCTCCATGGACGACACCACCTCAACCAACGGCGTCACCCCACTGCTCATTAAATCAGTACTCGGCATATCAGTTCCCTTCCCAGCAACATGCGAGATAGCCGCTACCGCACTCATTGTAGTGTCTTTGCCTTTAACGGCTGGACTTCCCTGCTCGACATGCACGACAGATTTCGTGACCCCAGCCCCTGTAGCTTCACCAATATTGCCCACTTTCTCGGCAACCTTACCAGAACCAACCTCACGAAATTTAATGCCCCCCACCGGTTTTGATATATGTCGCAAAGGCGGCGTATCATGGCCCATTGGCCGCTTCCCATGCACATCCTTTTTCGCCGTATTCACCGCGCCACCTGCCACTTCCGTTGTCCTCCCCCCATCCATACCACTATCATCTCCATGCAACTCGTGTAAGACTTCAAACCGAGAACCCCTACGCTCCCTCGAATTTCCACTTTCATTAGCTCCATATCCCCGATTCGTTCGGCGTCGGGGCTTCTCAACCACCATCCAAGGGCCAAATAAATCATCCTGAGTTATGTCTTTATTCAAATCCTCGGCCTTACTATTTTCCACTGTATCCGACGGCACATCCATATTCTCCCCCTCACCAACCGAATGAACACACGAAGCCATAGAGTGTCCATATCGACCACACTTAAAACAAATCAAATGCAATCCCTCATACTCAAGCTTTTGAACGAAACCATCAATCCTAATGCAAGACAAAAGATGCTTACTCAAGTCCACCGCCACCGCAAGTCTCGCAAAACGCCCTCTTTCGCCTAAAGCCGTGCTATAGTCAATCTTTATCACACGCCCAATTACGTCTGCAATTCTTGTAAACAAAGCCTGAGAATAATATCTATAAGGCAAACCCGGCAATCGAATCCATACAACTACCTAAGATGGATATTTTTCCGCAGTCGAAAAACTCCTACTCCACGGTTGTACCGTCAAATAACATCCAAACAAAGTCCATGGTCCCCCCGTCAAAACCTTAGTATAGTCCTCTACTGATTCAAATTTTACCAAAAAATAATTGTTGTCCAAGTCGATAACCTGAAAATTCTTTGCCGTCTTCCAAATTGCATGCACACGAGTCGCTAAGGTTTTGAAACCGATCGATCGACCAAGGGGTCGCACAATAATAGTGTTTTGCATGCTATCATCAATACGAGCATGAATTCGCTCCGAAAAAGATATGCAAGGAAACAAACCAGTTCGATCCACCACGAAGTCGGTATCCAAAACTTCCAATCCATCATCGGCCACTGTAGCCATAGTGCCCACCCCACCTGATGACGATCCCGCCACCATAGAGGCGTACGATTTCTTGTTCCCTTCTCCGACACCAGCCCCTCCGTCAACCACCCCCAGAGGCGGTTGCTCCACCCCAGCCGCAACCATATCGACGTCCATCCCTTCCACAGCAACAGTTTCTCCCGCCTCCTTCGCAGCCGGCAACACCTCCATATCTCCAGCATGGCCTTGCGTCTCCACCGTTACTGGGAGAGAGCCGGCTATCACTTCTCCCGGTGGCTGTCCACTCGAATCACAAAACTTTGCCGCCGTAGGGATTCCAGCATTCTCCGAGAAAATAGGAGCATGCATCGTAGGGTTTTTTCTTTATAATTTACTATATTATTTATTTTTTTACCCCAATGTCTATTTAATACCCAAAGTCGGCCGAAACTTCAATTTAATATATAAACTTTTATGTTATTGAATATACAAGTTAGGCCTTGTTTTCGGTTGTTTTTACCAACCTAAATATCATTTTTTTAATTAAAAGCAACTAAAAATATTTTATTTTTGAGTATTAAAATTTTGGTTTGCCTACTATTTTAGCTTCTTAAATTTTGGTTTACCCACCACAACAAAAAATAAAGCCTTAATTTTTTTTTGTGAAATTACAACTTAGTCATTAGAATGAAACATTTATGTTATGTAAGTACGGTAAAAGTTTGAATTTCAATGTCTTATATTTTTGTTGAAAGAATCCTTCCTATAATAAATTTATGTAAAATTTAGTTTGAACTATTTGACTGATAAATTGGATATAGATAATTATAAAAAAATAACTAAATTTATATAGTAATATGGCAGACAGAAACCTTTTGAAAAGTATAATTCTCAACTTTACTAGGTTGACTCAAACTCTTGTTTATAAAAGTATTTTTCTTAAACCGTAGAAAGTAAAATTTGCAGTGCTTTTATTATTATTATTATTATTATTATTATTATTATTATTATTATTGAAAAGTATTTTTGTTAAACTGTAGAAAGTAAAACTTGTTAAGCTGTAGAAAGTAATATTAAAAGAAGTTTACTTCGTCATCGATCCTTTGGTAGATCAGCTTCTATGTCATCTTCATTGTCAGTCGCGAATAAAAATTATTTACTTATAATTATGCTCCTTTCTATGTCACATATTAAATAAATAATAATAATTAAATTTAAATTGGGGTGATGATTGTTGTTAAAGTTCAGATAATTCACCCTTCTTAGTTTAGTGGAAAAGTCACAATCTAACTGTGAAAAATGGAAGAAAAAGAAGAAGAAGGGCGGAGAAGATGGTCCACCGTGTGGGTTCCAATCAGGGGCAGAGCTAGAAATATATTTAAGGGGTGTCATTTTTTTCAACGATATTTAAAGAGGATTAATTATTTATAAAGGGGTGTCATTTTATTCATAAAATAGGTGTCATTTGTCCATATTTTTAATTTTTTCTATACAAATTATATAGAAAAAATAGATTTCCCAAAAATTTTGGAGTGTCATGAGACACCCCAATTGAAAGTGTGGCTCCGCCCTTGGTTCCAATCCCCCTCCCTTTTTTCATGTGTGTGGGTACATATTACCCTATATGGGCAAGCAAACATTTTTTTCTCTTTTTTTTTTCTTTCTTTTCAGTTTTCCAAAACTGTTTTTCTTCTTTTTCTCTTTTTTTCATCATTTTTTTTCATTTTTTTCTTTCGAAGCAATTGCTTCCTTTTTTTCATTCATTTTTTTCTAGAAAAATTCTGCCTTTTATTCGAATTGCAGCCCCTTTTTTGTCTAGCAATACAGTTTCTAGCATTTGATCAATCAAAAAGTTTGGTTGAGGGTAAAGCCCAAAAAATGGGATATAAGGCTTCAAGAGGGTTCACTAAGCGAAAGGTAAGTTTTAATGAAAGAGAGAAAATGGTTAAATCCTAATGCCTAAATCATCTCATTATAGTGTAGTCTCAAATCGCATGCAAGCCACAAGTTCTAGATTCCTAAATTCAAGATGACACTCTCAAGCAAGGAAAAACGAGCATAAAGAATAAGATGCATGCTCAAGGCTCAAATTCTCACAAAATCAGGCTAAGTTGATTAAGCTAGGTGAGAAATCCAATTATCACAATCAAGGTAAATTGAAAAGAGATGTCAAACTATCATTTTACCCAAGCCATTTGATTATAAAAAATGTCAACATTCAAATATTCCTATGCACTATAACAATTATAACATGCTGGACAGCAAGCAATGGCAAAGAAAATATTTTCTCAAAGTTAAACCAAAATCAAACATATATCAGATAAGCATGGCAAGTGGTTTGCTACCCTCCCCTCACTTAAATGAATTGCTGACAAGTCGTCGTTTAACCGGTCAAAAATAAATTAATAAATTAACCTCTTTCAATAAATAATAATATATGGAAATTAAATAGATATAGGGAAAGAGGGTCGATCCACAGAGAGATTTTTCAGTTTAGTGACTTGATCCTGTTAGCCTTTTTGTCCAGGAATATCTGCAAGTAGGCGTTAAAAGGAAAATGGGGGATGTTTGAAATGTTGAGCAAGAAAATAAATAAAGTGCGGATAATAATAAAGAAAATTCAAGAATGCAAAATAGCCTCGAACCAGCTCCTTCAATTCTTTCGATCACTGAAATAGATTTTTATTTCGGGGATCATGTCGGTTACAGTCTACGAGGCCCAACCCGTCGTAACTTATTTCTCTCTCGAGTAACCAATCCTCCCAGGTCTATCTTCGAAAGATGGTTCTTAAATAAATCAACCACGTCTATCGCCGTTAAAATATTTAGATTAAAAGCAGGAAAAACCAGATTCAGAAATTGTCTAAAAAGAATCGCTTCTGATTTTATCTTTCCTTAGCGGACCGCCGCTAAGAGTGTTCATAGGAAGTCGAAATTGCCACAGGCCGATCCTTCCTCCCAACTATGTTTTTAAGCGGTTTCAGACCAACGGGCCCTTTTTGATTTGAAAAACGATTAAAAACTTTTAGTAAGGCCGATTGCCAAACTATCTAAGCAGAAAGATAAAAATGATTTCCCAAAAGAATTTAAGCAAAGTTCAATTCTCACGAATCGAATTGACTTGGCTGGTTCTTGGCTTAAAAGATTTAGCTAAGCATGATATTAATTATCATACTTAACTTGGTTTTTAAAAAAGTAATTAAATAGCATAAAATAAATGGAACAAGGAAAATAAAGGAAAATAACTTTTATTAAAGCTAAAAACTATTTACAAAAAGAAAAGTTAAAAAATACTCAAAGCTAAGAGATGAAAACTAATTTATTGATTGATGATCTAAGCCTTTACCAAGAGGTGGTATTTATAGGCTTAGATTTACAAAGATAAAGTGATGAGATAATTTAAAATAATAAACAAAAGATAAAACAATTTAAATGTTTTGAAATTTAAATGCAGGAAATCTAATTGGATAAGCTGATAAGATCTCTCAGAACGTTCCAGAAGCTTCTAGAAGTCGCCATGTCATTGCCACGTCACTGCCACGTCAGACGCCTCGTGCCCGGTGTCGTGCCCATGATGCCAATCATGACAGAATTATAATAAAAACTGCAGAAATGCCCCATTTTCACTGCTATTTCCAGAATTGGATCCCTGCACAAAATATAACGAAAACAACATGAATTAAGCAGCAAGAAGTCCAAATAACTACGAAAATAGCAAATGAAATATGTCATATTTGAGAACTCATCAATTGCCCCAATTCAAAATAAAAATAAAGAAAATGAGGAACAAATAAGGGTAAAAGATACTCCCCGTGAGTGATGAAATTGAGTCCACTATTGGCATAGAGTGGAATGAGGGAGACGGTGAACGAGGAGGAGGAGCACGGTGGGAGTTGCATGGGCCAGCGGTGGTGGAAAGCCTTGAACGGCGGCTGACGAACGATGCTGGAGAAGGTACAACGAAGGGCGATTCGGCATTTTCGTTGGGCACCCGTCGAATGGTTGCTGGTCGTCGGCCACCACGATAGGGAGGAGGAATGTGGACTGGTCGAAATCACTGGGCACCTCCACGAAGGTCGTCGACACAACGAATCATCATCATCCACCGAGAACGGTGTGTGGGTAGAGGCTCGACCCGGTCTTGGCGTTATATGCGGACCATTAATGGTGGTGGGGTTTTGGTGAGTTTTGCGACTAAGTGTATTTTGCTTTTAGGGTTTGGTGGTTTGCGGGAAAGAAAGAAAGAAAATGGAGGAAGAGGGGGGGAAATGACGGGTGTAAGGGAATGGCTAAAGTGCTTGGGCTATCGTGCACCGTTCATTGAGTGTGCTAAAATGCACCACATTAATGAAACGGTGCACTTCAGCTGAGGTTATGCTTGCCATTGCTGTTTGCGAAAAGAAATCCTGCAGATGAAACAGAAAAATTATTAAGAAAGAAAGAAAATGAAAAAAAAGCATAAATTAATTTTAAAAAAAGGAAGTAAAATTTAACGAAAAAAATAAACCAATAGGTTGCCTCCCATGTAGTGCTTTGTTTAACGTCGTTTAGCTCGACGACCTTTGCTAAATTTTTGGTTCTTCAAAAGAAAGGTCTTCAAATAAACGGTGATGTCCATCCCTTGTCGTTTTAACGCCTTCCTTCATCTTTTTATTTGTGCGCAAAACAACAACTAAGCTTTTACCTCATTCCCGATGCGACAACTTACCCGAAATGATGATTGGCAAAGTTTGGTTGTCGCCTAAAAATATATAATTAAATTGTTCTAACTTTGGCTTTGGTTCCTGCAAAATTGAGGGAAAATGTTTAGATCGTGTTGAAATTAATCGAAAATCAGAAAGGGAAGAAAGAGTTGAAATGATTTCGCCTATATTTTCACCGTCGAGATCCGCGAATTCCCTACAAAAGTCATAACACAACTCAGTTTCGATCAAATCATCAGCTAACAGATCTATAATATCAACGAAATTAAAACTTGCGACCGAATCAGGATACTTCATAGCTTTATACATATCAAATTTAACTACTTCCCTATCAAATTCCATAGTTAAGATGTCGTCGCGGACATCAATCTTTGTATGCGCGGTTGATAAGAAAGGTCGACCAAGCAAGATTTCTGATCCGTTGTTGCTGCAATCATTTTCCATGTTAATAATGTAAAAATCAGCATGAAAAATAAGATTTTTTACCTGTACCAACACGTTTTCTAGTACTCCCTCGGGGTAGATGATTGATCGATCGGCTAATTGAACCGTCACTTGCGTTTCTTTCAATGGTTCAGTCGAAATTTTGTTGTAAACGCTTAACAGCATGAAGTTGATAGATGTGCCTAAATCGCACATCGCTCTTTTTATCCCAACATTCCCAATTTTACAAGGAATCGCAAACATACATTGGTCCTTGTACTTTGGCGGCAACGGCTTTTGAAAAATGGCCGAAATATTTTCACCAAGGTTAACTTTTTTATTTCCGGATAGTCGCCTTCGGTTTGTGCATAAGTCCTTCAAAAACCTTGCGTATTTGGGCACTTTCCGAATAACATCAAGAAGTGGAATATTAATTTCCACCTTCTTGAATATATCCAAAATTTCCTTCTTTTCCTCTTTTTTATCCCGTTTTGCCAATCTACCTAGAAAAGGAGGAACAAGCTCGTAAGTAGAAACAGAAATTTTAGATTTGGCATTACCTGCGGTGGGAGGAGACTTGTCGTTCTGGTCTTTCGAAGAGTTTCCCAGTTCGTCGGATTTTCGCTCATCTTGCTTGGGCGATTTAGGCGTTATCACTGTTCCACTACGCAAAGTTATCGCACTAACATTTTCCCTTGGGTTGGTTTCGGTTTGGGATGGTAATTTTCCCTGGGATTTTAGACGGCTAACGGCTTGAGCTAGTTGGCTTATTTGTTTGTCGATTTGCTGGAGATGGGATTGTGTTTGGGTTTGGAATTTTTCCTGCAAAACTGTCTGTAGAACTAAGGTTTTGATATAATATTTGAAAAATGTTTTGGACTAAATTGAAAAGAATTTAAAATATGTTTAAAATGTTTTGACTTTGCACCTATATCGAATATACATTTTAAAGTCAAAAATTAGCCAAAATTGGGTTTTTTAGTGGAAGTTTCGAAACCATCATATAAGGTTTCGAAACCTCTCTGGGCAGTAAGCTATTGTTTTTTGAAACCTTAACAAAGGTTTCCAAACCTCTATTAAGGTTTGGAAACCTTGGCACAAAGGTTTCGAAACCTCTACGAAGGTTTCGAAACTTTGGCCCTGTAACGGCTCCAAAACATCCCCAAACGGCTATAAACGGCTAGTTTTTACAAATCCCCTCTTAAGGTTTCGAAACCTCTTCAATGGTTTCAAAACCATTGTGCAGGTGAGCATTTAAAGCTCGACTTTAATGGCTTCCAACGGCTCCAAAACATCCCCAACGGCCATAAACGGCTAGAAACTCAATTGGGAGTATAAAAGGGACCTCCTAGCATCTTGTAATGGTTAATGCTTCAATTGTTACAACATTATGATGTCAAAATTTGTCTAGAGCTTTAATTGTACATTTCTTGCTTAGACAACACTTGTGAGCTTACATTGTTAAATTTGCTCAAGTGTTTAGGTTTTGGGTGAGTGCTTAGAATTGCAAACAAACACCTTTTAGAGGGATTTCTAGTTTGCTAAGTCTTTCTTTGTAAAGAGAGTGTTCCTTCAAGCTTTGGGTAGAAAGCATTGAGGGTTGTAACGGTTTCCTCCTAATCCGAGAAAAGGGGACGAAATTCTTAGTGAATTTGTTGGAAATCCTTAGTGGGGAGCTAAGGTAGTGGATGTAGACCTTGGTTAGAAGGTTGAACCACTATAAATCCATGTGTCACTTTGCCAATTTTTCACCTCCCACTAAAACACCCAATTATCCAACTTCTCCACACTTGGCAAGCAAGAACGGTTGATCGAATCGAGCACCTTACAACTCAACACTGCCAATCTCTCAACAATAGACTCAAGCAAGGATTTTTGGGGTGCTTGGTTTTGGTAGGGAGGTTGTTGCCTAGGTTGGTAATTCGGGTTCTGATTACCGTAGCTCAAGTTTGGGTGATCTCTCCAACCGGGATTGAACGTATTGCTCTGAGGGTTATAGGGTCTTTGGGGAGGTCCTAGAAAGTTTTGTATGGCGTGGACTTGGAAACTAGATGGATCTTGGAGTAAGGGACAAAGATCAGTTACATGATCGAACATGGTACATACTCCACAAACTTTGGCAGCTCCTAATTTCCCTGAAACAAGAGAATTCACAATATTAGTCAAGTTATCAATTTTATTCTCTAATGAAATTGTGCTTACTGTGTGAACCCGTCGGTTGGGTTCACTCGCAGAATTAAATTGCTGTGAATTCGCCGCCATCGTAGATATCAGATTTCAAGCATTTTCGGGGGTCAAGTTGACAAGCTCTCCACCTCTTGCTGCATCTATCATTTTCTTATCCATCGGTAACATTCCTTCATAGAAATATTGAAGGAGTGTTTGCTCGGATAAGTTATGTTGCGGACAACTCGCGCACAATTTTTTGAATCTTTCCCAATAATCGTATAAGGACTCGTCATGCGTTTGTTGGATACCCAAAATGCTTCGCCTAAGTTCAGTCGCTTTCGCTGCAGGGAAATACCTGTCAAGGAAAATACGAGAAAGATCAGCCCATGTATTAATCGAATTCGGAGGTAAATAAAATAACCATTCTTTAACCATTCCGGCTAAAGAAAAAGGAAATGCCCTTAGTTTTATCTGATCCTCCGGAACTCCTTGTGGTTTCATGCTGCTGCACACCATGTGAAATTCGGCAAGGTGTTTATGTGGGCTTTCAGTAGGGAGGCCATTAAAGGTGGGTAATAGGTGAATTAGGCCCGTTTTGAGTTGGAAAGGGGTATCGCCGTGAGGAAAGTCGATACAAAGGGGTTGTTGTTCAGCGGGGGCGGTGTTGAGCTGTCTAATAGTTTGGTCAGCCATCGGGTCGGGTGTAGGTATAGATATCGGACTTGTGCTTTCTTTGGTTTGGTCGTGTGGTGGTTCAGATATGGATTCTGAATGGGATTGTTGTTGGTTTTGCTTTTGTACTTTCTTTCGTCTGACAATTTCACTGTGGTTCTTACGAGCGCTTGCTTCGATTTCCGGGTTGTATGGAACAAGATTACCCGGATTCCTCCTGGTCATAAAAAACGAAATCAGTCAATATACCGTAAATAAATCTCCCCGGCAACGGCGCCAATTTTGACAAGTCGTCGTTTAACCGGTCAAAATAAATAAATATTTAACCTCTTTCAACAATTAATAAAATAAAGAAATTAAGTAGTATATGGAAAGAGGGCCGATCCACAGGGAGATTAGTCAAAATTCTTGACTTGACTTTTGTCGGATTTGAATTCCCAGGAATATCTGTAAAAACAAGGAAATAAAAAGGGGTGATATGATATTGAGTGAAATAATAAAATAAAATGCAAGAATTAAAGAAAATAGTAAGAAAACCCAAATATGCAAATTAGCCTCGAGCTAGCCTTGTCAATTCTTTCGATCATTGAAATGGATTTTTACTCCGGGGATCATGTCGGTTACAGTCTGCGAGGCCCAACCCGTCGCAACTTGCTTCTCTCTCGAGTAACCAATCCTCCCAAGTCTATCTTCGAAGGTTGGTTCTTAAACAAATTAACCACATCTATCGCCGTTAAAATATTTAGTTTTAAAAACAGGAAAAGCCCGACTCAGAAATTGTCTTAAAAAATAATCGCTTCTGATTTTATCTTTCCTTAGCGGACCGCCGCTAAGAGTGTTCAAAGGAAGTCGAAATTGCCACAGGCCGATCCTTCCTCCCAACTATGTTTTTAAACGATTCCAGGCCAACGAGCTCTTTTTGATTTAAAAAATGATTAAAAACTTTAGTAAGGCCGATTGCCAAACTATCTAAGCAAAAAGATAAAAATATATTCCCGAAAGAATTTAGGCAATGTTCAATTCTCACGATTAGAATTGATTTGGCTAGCTCTTGGCTCAAGAAATTTAGCTAAGCATGATATTAATTATCATACTTAACTTGGTTTTTAGAAAAGTAATTAAATAGCATAAAATAAATGGAACAAGGAAATAAAGAAAAAGAGAACTTTCAATTAAAACTAGAAAATGTTTACAAAGGAAAAGATAAAAATACTCAAAGCTAAGAAGATGATCCTAAGCCTTCACCAAAGGTTGGTATTTATAGGCTTAGATTACAAGGATAAGAGATAGGAAAATTAAAATAACAAAAATTCAAATGTTTTTAAAATTCAAAATAAAACCAAACGGATAGAACTGATAATCTGATCGGATCTTCTCTCGGAACATTCCAGGATCTTCTAGAGGTTGCCACGTCACTGCCACGTCAAACGCCAGTGCCACGTCAGACACGTCGTGCCCATTGTTGTCCACGATGCCAGTTATGACAGAATAATAAAAAGATTGCAGAAATACCCTCTTTTGTTGTTGTTTTCCATAATTAGGTCCCTTGCATAAAATACAGCAGAATGAAATGGATTACGTAGCAAGAAATCCTAAAAACTTAGAAAATAGCAATTAAAAAGTGTCACATTTGAGAGCTTATCACTAAGCCTAAAACTGATGACTATTGATGAGTTGTAGAATATGTGCAATAGAACAAAAATTAAACACTTTTAATGACTATTTAAGAAAGTCAACCCTCCCATTATCTTAAAAATAAAAGTTTTTAACGATTTATTTATTTTAATCGTAATCGATTACATAACAGTGATATGCTTGCAAAGACGATCCAAATTAAAAAGCAAAAGTAAAACGTGATAATATTTGGATTGGTAATTTGCTTATTCGTTTGGTACAAATATTGAGGAAAAACTTCAAGAAGTGGCCTGCAGAGTGTTCCCGATGTCAATCACAAAACGATATTTGACATCAGCTTTGAGAAGGCGTTCCATGGCAGTATTCACATACTCCATAGCTACAACTTCAATGTCTGGTTTTACGTTATGTTTAGCTGCGAAATCAATCATCTCTTGAGTCTCCTTCATTCCTCCGGTGGTGCTCCCTCCCACCATTTTTCTTCCTGCACCCAAATTATGACTCTAATTTAACAGAGAATTCGGAAACTCATATCACTTTACAAGTAACATATGAACAACAGATGGTTACCTTGGAGCAAAGGGAAAATAGGCAACTCAAGTGGTTTCTCTGGAACACCAACAAAAACAAGCTTCCCGTTAGACTTCAACAGCCCAATCAATGGCAGCAGAGGGTGTTCAGCTGATACGGTGTCGATGATTCCATCCAATGTGCCACTAGCACCCTATACACAAAATAAACTACTTAGATACTTACTTATATGTACACACTCACAACAACCCTTTCATTGAAAGAAAAAGCATATAAACCTGAAGCTGATGGTGGTCTCGGCTGACCAAAAACGAATCGGCACCAAGATTTTCCAAAGCTTCCTTCTTTTTAGTAGGGGAGGTGCTAATGACGGTAACTTTGACCCCCATGGCCTTGGCAAATTTCACTGCAACATGACCAAGTCCACCCAGTCCAACCACTCCGATATGCAAACCAGGCTTATCAAGTCCATAATATCGCAGTGGACTGTACACCGTAATTCCAGCGCAGAGCAGTGGAGCAGCAGCATCAAGAGGCAAGTTCTCAGGTATGCGGACAATAAACTGTTCATCCACAACCATAGTGTCGGAGTAACCTCCATATGTAATAGTTCCATCATGATATTTGGCCCCACTAGTAAGTATAATTTTGGGGCAGTAATTCTCAAGATCGTCTTTGCAGCTATCACAGGAACGGCATGACCCGACAAAGTACCCAACGCCAACTCGATCTCCGACTTTGAACTTTTGGACCTCGCTTCCCACCTCGGTCACTTCACCAACAATCTCATGTCTGCATCCATTCCGGTATGAAAAATGGTTCAAATCTATCCATGGAAAATGTTAGTTATAATCATTTCGTTTCATTTCAAGTATATAACAAATGGAAAAACATACCCAGGAACAAGAGGGTAAACGGAGAAGCCCCATTCATTCTTGACCATATTAAGATCAGAATGACATATCCCACAGTAAAGCACCTTGAATGCTACATCCTTTTCTCCTGTTGCCCTGCATGTGCAAATATACATCAAACATGGAGAACTGATACAAAGATTGATTGGTGGTGAAAGGTTTTCTTTTTAAAAAAAAAAAAACCTTCTGGAAAATTTGAAAGGGGATAAAACACCGGAAGTGTCTCTGGCTGCCCACCCAAAAGCCTTGTTGGGGTGTTCTTTTTCTTGCAACGTAGACATTGTCGGATTTATAAATGTTTGAACTGTTTTCAAGTTTCAGAACAAAGAGAATGGTTGTTCAAAAGGTGATACTTGGAGGTAGTGTTGTCGTTGCAGAATGGTGCCTGAAGATGGGGTTATTTATAGCCATGGATTTAACGGTAAAGCTGATGTAGTGGGTGAGCGAAATAAGGATCCAGGCCTCCAAAGTTGGTCCAATGCTTCAATTTAATATATAGATTTTATATACCAAACGTAACGTATGGTTGATAGTGATTTAAAGTAAATAAATTTACATAGTAATATAGCAGACACTCTGATAAAAAATAAAAAATTAGCAGACACAAACCTTTTGAAAAGCAGGATTCCTTGGTTGGTTCAGACTCTTGTTTATTGCTACTGTTACTATAAACGACACGAGGACTGATGTATGTAGAACACGTTAAAAATTATTGGAAGAAAAAGAAATTTATTCAGTGATTATTGATTAAGAATAAGTTTATTTTTTTAAAAATTAATTAGAAAAATACTTTGATACATATGTTGTGTAAATTAAAGTTTATACTCAATTTTAAGGTTTAAGGGTTTAGATTTAAAAGTTTAGAAATTAGGGTTAGAATTTAGAGTTTAAGGTTTAGCAGTTAGAGTTTATAATTTAGGTGTTAGGTTAGGGATTTGAATTTTAGATTTTATAATTTAAACATGAATAGTTGTAAAAATACACAACTTGTGTATTAAAATAAGAAAATTCTACAACGCTTGATGAGCACCAATGAACACTACTAACGACGAGCACTGATGAACACTATTAATTTAATTTATAAAGATTTAAAATCTAAAGGACTTAACTTATAATTATATATTATTTAAAAATCAAAAGATAAATTAATTAAAATATGTTATTTTATTTTTAATTATCTTTTAAACATAGATTAAAATACCTATCTATTCCTAAATTACAAAATAAAAAAGGTATTTTGATAGGTAATTTAGGAGTAGATAGGTATTTTGATTTATGTTTAAAAGAAAATTAAAAATAAAATAATATATTTTAATTAATTTATCTTTTAAATTTTAAATAATTTATAATTATACAATGAGTTCTTTTGATTTTTAATCTTTATAAATTAAATTAATCGTGCAATCGGTGCTCGTCGTTAGTGATGTTCATCGGTGCTCGTCGAGCGTGACAGACTCATCCATTAAAATATAACCAAAATAACTATTATTTTATTGAAACTAATTAATTTTGCAATAATACTTGATTTAAGCTCAGATTTTAATTAAATTTTGTCTACATAATATATTTTCTAAATATATCATATGTACATGTACATCCTCCAACTATTGTACGGACAAAATTTTTTGGTCAAACTGTAGAAAGTAAAATTTGAACTGCTTTATTTATTATAAAAATGTAGATATTAATGAATTTTATATATATTGAAAAAAAAAGGTGTCCTACGTCATAGTTCCTTTGCTAGATCAGCCTCCATGTCATCTTAGGTTGTCGAGTAGGGCTTGGCCGCCTAAAATTTTGCAAAATTAGTATCCAGTCTCTCAATTTTTAATTTTTTTAATTAGATACTCTTGTTTTCAAAAAAAAAATTAAATTTTAAAAATTTTAAATTAAGTTACTCTCAAAAACTTTAAATATTTTCATTAAGTCGCTTTTTTATTAAAAAAATTGTTATACCCTGATTTTTTTAAGTTTATATTGAACCTTGTCGAAATCCTTCATTGTAGGTTGGAAATAGTTTCACAAGGAAAATGTTAAAATGGCACCGTATTTTAGTTTAGTAACTTTAATATTTAAAGTAGATAAATTTTCTTTTCACTTTGCAACTTTATTTTTCATTCATTTTCACCTATGGGCATAACGGATGTTAAATTTTTATAACGAAACCTAGATTTTATCCTTCATGTGACACCATGGTATGTTTTTTATTGACCAAATTTTTTGCCATAATTTATTTGTCACTTGTCCAACTCAAATTTTCTATTATGTTTCTCACATAATTTTTCAAGAATTACAAAACCAAGATTGAAGTTTGAAACACTGACACTAATTTTAAAAAAAGTGTGGAATGCTCATTTTTATGTAATGTAGGAGGAGCGTAATTTCAGGCTATTCAGGGCTGTTTTTAGGAGCGTGGATTATATCGTTTCCTTAATAAAGGATATTGTTATGATTAAACTGCAGGATAAACAGTTTGATCGTTTAGATTCTGTAAATGAATATCTATGTTCTGTTTGGGATATCCTCTAGATGAATTTCTTTATGTTTTGATGCTTTATGTAAAACTGTAACATTTTCTTTTTTTTTCTTTTTGAGTAATAAAATAAAATTTATCCAAAAATAATTTAAAAAAGTGTAGCCAAATTTTTTTACTAGTTAAGAAACCAAGCCAATAGGACATGTAAAATTTAAAGGCATGCTATATATCCTCCAACAAAATTAATTTCATGCTTTATTTATTACATGAAGGCACTCTGTTTTTGCAGTATCTTATAAAGAAGATAAGAATCAAGAAGGGGGCTTTAAAGTGTTCCCAATGTCGATCACAAATCGGTATTTGACATCCGATTTGAGAATGCGTTCTATGGCAGTGTTCACGTAATCCATAGCTATAACTTCAATGTCTGCTCTTACGTTATGTTTTGCCGCGAAATCCATCATCTCTTGTGTCTCCTTCATTCCCCCAATCATGCTTCCCCCTATTGTCTTCCTCCCTGCACCCGTTTATGTACACCAAGAATTCAAGATCGATCCCGTTTCGATCCTACGATCGAAAACGTATTAACCATAGATTCTTACCTTTGATTAAACCAACGGCGGGTATCTCGAGTGGATGCTCCGGTAAGCCGACCAGAGCAATTTTCCCGTCAGTCTTCAACAGTGAAAACAATGGCATCATTGGGTGTTGAGCTGATACTGTATCGATGATTCCGTCCATTGTGCCGAAGGCAGCCTTTACACCATACGATGAATTTAGAAACAAAATTTAAAGAGTAAATCAAATGTGTTGAGAACCAAACCTTAAGCTGGTGTTGGTCTCGGCTAACCAAAAATGAATCAGCACCGAGAGTTTTCAATGCCTCGTCCTTCTTATTAGGCGAAGTGCTAATCACCGTAACTTTGAGCCCCATAGCCTTGCCAAATTTCACCGCCACATGACCTAGTCCACCGAGTCCAACCACACCGATATGCAAACCAGGCTTATCGAGCCCATAATGTTTCATCGGACTATACACTGTAATCCCAGCGCAGAGCAAGGGGGCAGCCGCATCAAGAGGTATGCTATCGGGTATGCGTATGATGAAGTGTTCATCAGCAACCATACAGTCAGAGTAGCCTCCGTATGTAACAGTTCCATCATAGTGTTTAACCGAGTAAGTGAGTACCATTTTGGGACAGAAGTTCTCGAGATCGACTTTGCAGTTGTCGCAGGAACGGCAGGAATCGACCATGCACCCAACGCCGACTCGGTCTCCGACTTTGAACTTTTGAACCTTACTTCCCACCTCAGTCACTTCACCAGCAATCTCATGTCTGCCTTGCAATACCAATGATTGTTCAAATCTATATATTGCTCAATGGATAATATGAAATCAATGCGGACGTTACGTACCCGGGGACAAGAGGGTAAATAGAATCGCCCCATTCATTCTTGACCATATGAATATCACTATGGCACATCCCACAATAAAGTACTTTGAAAGCCACATCCTTCTCACCTGTTGCCCTGCAAATGCAAATCCACCTCACATTGTTCAACATGCAAATGGACATCACTGTTTAAAAATAGTAGTATTAGAAACCTTCTGGAAAACTTGAAAGGAGAGAAAACACCGGAGCTGTCTCTGGCTGCCCATCCAAAAGCCTTCTTGGGGTGCTCTTCTTCTGCCGATTTTGCCATTGTTGCTGGTTTGATCTGTTCAAGTCATTAAGCAAAGGAAAATTATATGTAATGTTGTAATATGGAGTGGCTACTTATTTTTAGTGTGTAGGTTCGAGTCATTGCTAACATGGCGGGTGAGCTAAAACTAAACCATGTATAACACTGAATATTCGGTCAATAACTGAACATATAAATATTTGTTTTTTTAGCGAGTGTTGATGGTCGGTTGGTCAAAGTTGTTCGCCGCTCCATTTCCCTTTCCCTTAGGTTTCGGGTTCAAGACCCATATGACCATTAACACTAACTCATAAATATCTGTTTGTATATTTTATTTTACATGTAATGGAAAATTTTTGGGGCCACCGCAGAAAAACATGATAATTATTTGGGTAAACTATATCGTTGACCACCATACTTTGGTTAACGTATTAAAATGACCACCTTAAAAAAATCGACTCAATTGACCACCCAAACTATTAAAATTGGATCAATGTGACCACCAGCCGTTAATGGGCTAACGGATGATGACGTGGCAGTTAAAAAATTAAAGGTATAATCACACATTTGGTCCTTATTATTTACACATTCTTTCAATTTAGTCCTAATTTTAAACTAATAAAATAAATTAATTAGGTGGTGACATGTGTCAACACCTGATTAAAGGAAGAAAACAAAATTAATCACAAATGCAATTTGGGGGATCAAACTTGTGTCTCTTAACCACAAGGAATGCTGGCTTACCAGCACGCCTAATGTAACACCCCATTTTAGCCCTAATTTTAAAATCCCTAATTGTGAGAATTCTCAATTGGAAACCCTAGAATTTGGGGGAAAATCAGAATTTAACCTAATCTAAAATGGGGACCAAATTGAATAAAATTATAAGTTTGGTGGTTAAATTATTAGGCGGGCAAAAATAGGGACCCTTATTTTGTGATTTGCCCATTTATCTAGGGTAAACACTCCTTGGCCCTATTTCTGTGTATGCGCCGCTTTTCTCATTCTCTAAAATAATAATAAAATAATACAAGCAATTGTAAACCCTTCCTTGTTTTTCCGTCGAAGCTCCAGCCAAAGGGCTTGCTGTGTCCGTTCAACGTTTCAAGGTCGTCGTTGTGTTCACCGTGGCCGTCCGATCAAAACCCGCCGTTGGGTATCTTGTTCGCCGCTTCCCTTCATCGGGAAAGTGAGTCGAAAGCTTCGACTCTTTGCCTTCTACCGCCGCCGTTCTTTGCCTTCTGTCGCCGCCGTTCTTTGCCTTCTGCCGTCGCCATTCTCTGCCTGTGTCACCGTCGTCCTTTGTGCGCGCGTCGTGTCCGTCCGAGATTGGGTGAGTCGTGGTTGGGCTTCGAGTTTGTCGTTGCCGGCCTGTTGGTCGTTGTGTTGGCCGTTGTCAGGCCGTGGCCGTCGTTGGGTTCATGGGGGTTGCGCCGATGGTGGTCGGACGCCGCTGGGGGCATGGTGTTAGGGTTTATAAATTGGGATTAGGGTTTGGTTTTGATTTGGGTGGCTGAAGTTTGTGAACCGGGTTGGGTTGCTGAACCGAACGGACCAGTGCACTGAACTGAACCAGCCTGGTTGACCGAGATGGATGACGTCAGTAGTGACGTCATCTGCTGTTACAAGGCTGATGCAGGATGACGTCAGCGTTGACGTCATCACAGTCAATGATGACATCAACGATGACGTCAGCGTTGACTTTCGCGTTGACTTTTTCGGCCGAGTTCACCTTAATGTTTTTCGACGTTCCGGTTCCGTTGCCGTTGTCCGTTCCTTCAAATTCAAACCCGAAATGCCTTTTGGATCAAGTTTATATGTTGAGCTCAGATTTTTGTTAAATGTTGCATCAGAGTTTGACTCGGATATTTTCTTGTGTTCAGGTGCAGTGGACTCTGACCCTGAGTTTTTACCTCCTCCTCCGCCAGGCAGACCTCTGGTGGCACAGTCTTCGAGATCTGCTAGTAAGTTATCTGTTAAGCGTAATTATTCGAATGTGGCATAGTAGAAAGTCTTATATAGTGTTCTTGTTTTTATGAGCTGATTCTGTTCGACCTTCCGCTAGAGCTGAGCGTGGGAGACGTCACTATCGACGTTGACTATTTAGCTGCCTAAGGTGTGTTCTCTGTCTGTGCTACATGTATGTGTTGCCTGATTTCGTGATCTGTATGAGAAATATTCTGTGTTATCCTGCTCGGTTGATTGATAAGTATTTTGTATGCTATTCTGCTCTTTTATCTGATAAATAATGTATGACTCGGATGCTATGATCATGTTATGTAACACATATCGGAATCGGATTATTATGTACATGCATCTTAGTTATTTAACAAGATTGCATTCGGACTCTGAAATCGGATTACATGTCATATCATTGGGTTGGGATATTGTACGGAGGAAGCTCAGCGACTTCATCCTTCAGGTTGAACTTCGCTTCGGATCAGTAGTTCCATCTTTCGGGATGAGTTCTGCTTCGGACATGGTGTTGAGGTGTAGAGTGGTTCAGGGGAACCTCACTCTTCGGACGGTGATGTAGTTGGGTGCATGTTATGTTATGATATCTGTATGCTTTGCTTGTATACTTCGGAATATCTGTAAATTCTTGATATGATTGTTTGACTGTTGGATTGACTTCTGTTATGCACTTTAGAGACACACTGAGCTTTATAGCTGACTCCCCCTTAGTATCTATTTCAGATTTCTAGACTTTGGTTTCGGTACTTGGAGGATTTCGTTCGAACATTATTTGATACTATTTATCAGTACGTTTTGTTCTAGACTTATATTTATTTATTTAAGTATTTTTCGGATTTGGTTGTATAAGTGGACTTTGGACATTTATTATTTTTGGGGTTTCATAAACTATTTATTAGCATACTTGTTTTATTATGAAACATTAAAGGATATCTTTTATAATTGAATAATAATTTTAGTATAATTTTTTTTATAAATAATCTTACTTGAGGCGAAAGTCTCCAAATTGTCAATTTCAATTTGTTATAAACCCTTAGGTCAAAATAGGGGTTACACCCAATGCTGGCTTACTAGCACGCCTAATGCAGTTTGAGCTTTTTAGCTTATAAATGTAGAAACCAATAAGAGATATATATTGAATTTGGTGTTTTAAAGCACAAAATTGTGCTTGCACCTTTGCACTTAGATTGCCCAGGTTCGATTCCCCTGTATAGCATGTGTGGTTGAATTTATTTTTCTCCTCTAAATAGGTGGTGACACGTGTCAACACCTTATTGGAGGAATTTAATTATTTATATTAGTTTAAAATTAGGACTAAATTGAAAAAATGTGTAAATAGTAAAGACCAAATGTGTAATTATACCTTTAGTTTTTTAACAGCCACATCACCTTCCGTTAGCCCATTAACGGCTGGTGGTCACATTGATCCAATTTCAATAGTTTGGGTGGTCAATTGAGTCGATTTTTTTAAAGTGATCATTTTAATACATTAACCAAAGTATAGTGGTCAATGATATAGTTTACCCAAAAAAATATAAGCCTCAAAATAGGAAAGTAGAATTAAAATTAGGGTAAAGTACACAGACGGTCACTGAACTTTGGTAAAAAAACAAAATGGTAACCAAACTTTCAAAAATCACAAAATGGCAATTAAACTTTATGTTTTATAACAAAATAGTAACTAGACGTTAACTGCCGTTAAGTGGCTGTTATAAAATTTGGTATAATAACACATTTAGTCCTTCATATTTATAAATTCTATCAATTTAGTCCTAATTCGAAACAATTCACTAAATTTAGCCCTCGTTATTTACGCATTCTTTTAATTTGGTCCTTAAAGCAAAATTCCAAAGTATGGTAACATGATAAATAATTAAAATTAAGTTTTTATAGGAACTCGAAAACTCGACTCGAATCGAAAAAAATTCAAATAAAGTTTGAGCTGTAAAATATGACGTGTCAACTCGAATAACTCAAATTTTTTTGACTCGACTCGATCGAACGCTCATCTCTATCTTAAGATATGACACGTCAACTCAAATAACTTGAAATATTCCAATATTTTAAATCATTTTTCTTTTAAATCGAATATTTTTTAAAATAGAACATTTAATATTTTCATATTTAAACCACATCGATTATTTAATAACAACTTTAAATATTCGATTTAAAAGAAAAAATTGATTTAAAATATTCGAATATTTAATTAAATTTTTATAGGAACTCGAAAACTCGACTCGACTCGAATCGAAAAAATTTCAAATAAAGTTTGAGTTGTAAAATATGACGCGTAAACTAGAATAACTCGAAATTTTTTGACTCGAATCGATCAAACGCTCACCTCTATCTTAAGATATCACGTGTCAACTCGAATAACTCGAAATATTCGAATATTTTAAATAATTTTTTTCTTTTAAATTGAATATTTTTTAAAATAGAATATTTGTAACACCCGGGTTTAGGGGTTAGGTGAAAATAATGTTTTAATATTATTTGGGCTCTGTTTTATAATTTAAATTATATTTCAGGTTTTGTTTTCAAATTAATTAATTTGGGTTGACCATGTTTTAAGATTAAACCACAATTAGCCATGAATTTTCCTTCCTTGTAAATGTCTCATTTCATTAAGGGTAAACAAGTCTTTTGAGCCTTAAAATTTATCACATGGCAAATAAAACACCCATCTTTCTCATCTTCTTCCCCTCCCTCTTTCAAACCTAACGTCTTCTTCTTCTCTCCCTTGGTGGTTCACTATTCCATCACCATACACTCACATCCTTGGTGATTTTTGAAAGGTAAGCATGTTTCTAGCTTGTCCTCACTTCCCTCTACATGCTCATACCCTTAGTTTTCATTAAAACTCTTGTTTTTGTATTATGAAGTTTTTGAGTTTGAAATTAAAAATGTTAACTTTGTTAGCTTTTAGTTGAGCTATTGTTTTAGTGATGTTAAATGAGACATTTGTTGTTCAAAAGGTCCAATATATCTAATTTTTATAAGGTTTTATAATGATTTCCGGATTTGTATTTCAAGGGGGTTTTTGGAGGGTTTTAAAGTGGTTTTTGGGGTGATTTAATGTGGATTTTTGAGGGCTGGTGTTAGTATGATATATGAGGGTTACTTTGGGTGTATTTGATGGTTTTTTGGATGCTGGAAATGGAAGATTTCAGTGGGTTTTAGGGGCTGCTCGGGAATTCTGTTTTGGGCTTGTTTTTGAGTGTTGGATGCTTGAAAATGTTGATCCGGGTTAGTTTCGATGATGAGATATTGATTGTGAATGTTTTGTTTGTGTTTGGGATTGATTAGAATCGGGTTTGGACATCGGTGAAGCATCGGAAGTGAATCCGGGAAATTGAAGACGATCGCTTGCTTGGTCTTTGAGCTTGGAAGCTTAGGTGAGTGGTTAATCGTTTTAAATGGTTTTAAAATAGTTGGTTCGAGTATATGGACTAGGTCGGGCTTGGTAGACCCACCTAGAGTTAGGGTTAGGGTGGTAGCCTAATCCTAAGCTTGATCTAGAGCCTTTGGATGAACTCATGTATGTGGTTGTGTATGTCTCGTATGAAATGTGATATGAATGCTTATGTATATTGTACTATACTTGTGAGTTGAGGTATGACTTGTGATGCTTGAGACATACATGATGATGGTTGTTGGTGAGTACGTGCTAAGCACGGAAATGATTGGAATGAGTAATGTGAAATGAGTAAATGTTGGCACTAGTATACTTGAATACAAATGATCGATCATTAGGATGTTAGTGTGTACACATGAGTCAAAAGTCGCGCATGGCCTTGGTGGCGTTGAGTCACCAAGGAGGAGTACGGGTTCGCCCGAAAATTGTATTTAAATATAGTCGGTGATGAGTGGAATCCCATCGACGGGGCGTGAGGATGTGTGGAATCCCCTCCGCGAGACCGGTGATGAGTGTAATCCCACCGTGAGGTAATGTGGTTGTTGGATATGTGTTCTAACGTGTTTATCCGCGTATTCGAGTCATAGCTAAGTGTCAATGTTAATTGATATGGGTATCAATGTGTTGAGATTTATGAGCTTCAATTGGATGTTTAAATGTGGTTATATGTATTGTGGAATTGGGACTTATGATCATGGCATGTTATATTGATTAATGCTCATGCATCTCTATCTTATGGTTTGTGGATCCTTGGTATATTTGTGTTTTGCCTTGGCTAGATCGTGCTCGGACCCTGCAATGTTGAGGTTTGTTCTTAGAGCTTACCCTCACTAAGCATCATTGCTTACGCTCTCTTTGTTCAACATTGCAGATCCTTAGTTCGCGGGTTGCTCGAGCAAGTGGAGGGCCTCCAAGTGTGGTTGTTAGCCTTGAGTACTTCAAGTATGAGTTTTAATGTTGAACATGTAATAGTTTGAGCAATGGGACATTAGTTGTTTTGATGGATAGTTGTTAGTTGTTAGGAGCTTGCTTAGACTCCTTGATATCTTGCTTTTGTATGGCTTGTATGGCCATGTTGAATTGTAACCCATGCCTAAATTGCTTATTATGAATGTTAACCTTGTGCCTTAGAGGTTGCCTTTATGTTTGAATGTTGTTGTATGAATGCATGACTTGTGATGTCTTGCCTTAGTGTTTAGACTTGTCTTAATCTTGTTGAAGCATGCTATTGTAGTTGGGTTGCCTTAAGTTTAATTGTTATGGTGTTGTAGGGTGTTTTGGTGGTGTTTTGGGGCACCCTTGTGCCTTAGAACAACCAAAACGAGTCTGCAGGCAGGGGGCGTTTCGAAACGGGCCACCCTGTTTTGATACGGTCCCTTTGCATTTGGCCATCCGTTTCGAAACGGATAGGGGTCGTTTCGGAACATTTTTGCTACTGGAATTTTGAGAAATTGGCGAGATGAAGGCGTTCCGAAACGGGCCTTCGATGTTTCGAAACGGTCAAATCTCGTTGACCACGAGAAGTTGACCGTTGGGGTCGTTTCGATACGGGTCACCCCTGTTTTGGAACGGTCACCCTATGGTTGACCCTGGCCTGTTGACTAAGTCAAGGCGTTTCGGAACACCCTAAGGACGTTACGAATCGGCCTGCTGTAAAGGGCTAAAATGAGCTGTTTAATGTATTGGCTAATTGGAGTATGTTACATTGTTTGTATTTTTCCGCTGTTGTGCTTCACATAGGAATTAAATGTACATTTAGACAGGATTAAAATTAAAAGAAATTTTCTGGGTCGTTAACCGAGGAGGAACCTTAACGGGTTTCGCTTCGGTTTTCCCCGTGTGGCCCACTCGATCGGTCGTTCGGCCAGACCGGGACGAGGGGGTTACACTTGTTGGTATCAGAGCCTAAGGTTACCGAGACATTGGGCAGGTAAGTGAGGTAAGTTCAAGTTTTTGATTGATTTGCACGGTGTTTGCTTGCTTTGCAAGAATGATTGCTTGTGTGACAAGTATGTTGAATTGTTTTATTTCGAGTATGTGTGTGTGAGTCCCATTGCTACTATTACATTGGAAAAATAATTTTTAAGTGAGGGAACGTACTTGAACACTTGGAAGCCTTGCCTTGCTAACCCAGTTGGTATGTTTTGTTGTTGTGGTTGTAGTTGATATTTGTGAGAGCGATGTCTAGACCGAGGGGTAGGCCGAGGGTGGTTTGTCAGGAACCACGGGTTGCGGCTCCTGTTGAGCCGGCAGTTGGCGTGGAGGCTCACCTAGAAGGGCCGGTGGCCGCGGGAGTTGGCGCTCCACCACCACCTCCACCACCACCACCTCCTCCGCCTGGAGCTGGAGGCGAGGATGGAGCTGAAGGAGATGGACCTCAAGGTGGCCAAGGTCCAGCTGGAATTGATATGACTCCGCTAGTGCAAGCGATAGCGGGAGCATTTCAGGCCGCAGTTGCGGGAGCTCAGGCTGCAGCTCAGCCTAGGTGTGACGATGCCAGTCTACCTTTGGAGAGGCTCCGTAGCTTGGGGGCCGAGGAGTTTAGAGGATCTACTCCGGAGAGGTCGGAGTTATGGTTGGAGAAGACAGTTCGTATCTTGGCTCAGATGGGATGTGCGGGCGCACGTAGGTTGGGTTGTGTGATCTTGTTGCTTCAGGGTGATGCCTACACCTGGTGGGTCACCATCACTACCGGGGTTCCTGAGGCAGAGATTGACTGGGATTTCTTTGAGTTTGCATTCCGGAAGAGGTACTTGGGACCGAGGTACTTGGATGAGAAGAAGCGAGAGTTTATGGCTCTTACTCAGGGAGATGCTTCTGTGACTGATTATGAGATCTGCTTTGTTCGCTTGAGTCAGTATGCTCCAGAGTTGGTTCCTACAGAGGTGGAACGCTGTAACCGATTCCGCTACGGATTGAATGAAGAGGTCAAGAGGTACACGTTGGCTTCTGACTACTCCGACTTTGATGTATTGGTCGCGAGGACCAAGGATTTAGAGCATAGTTTGGGTTCGGCCAAACGATCTGGTGGTTCCAGTTTTAGTAAGAGGCATAACCACTTTGATGGTAGAGACGCCAAGAGGCACAGGGGTGGCGGACATCAGTTTGACCATAGACGTGGCAGTGGCCACCATGGTAGGGGCCATCAGGGTCATAGAGGAGGAGGACGTTTGCCCGAGTGTACACGATGTGGGAGACAGCACACTGGTGAGTGTTGGGGTAAGTTTCATGCTTGTTGGAACTGTGGTTCGAGGGACCACTTTAGGAGGGATTGTCTGCATTAGGCGGCTCAGGCACCAAACATTGCTCAGGATCCTGCGAGAGCGAATGATTTTCAGAGAGGCCGTGGGCGCGGTCGTGGCTACTTCCAGCCTATGGCTGATGCACCTAGGGTAGATGCTCAGAGGAATCTTGCTCATGTTGTGGCTGTGCAGCCAGAGGCGGGAGGACCAGCGAGAGTTTACGCTTAGAGAGAGGCCAGGAACGACACGGATGTGATAGCAGGTAATTTCGAGTTATAGTCTATGTCTTTGCTTTCTTTGGTTGATTCGGGTTCTACGCATTCCTACATTTTGAGTGAGCATGCACGGAAATTAGACATACCTGTTGAGATCTTAGATGTAGGTATACATGTTACTAGTTCTTTTGGTGAGACAGTTGTGGTTAGACGTATGTATAGGAGGTGTCCACTGAAGATTCAGGGTCATGTGTTCTCAGTCGATATGATGGAACTACCTTTCTATGGTTTTGATATTATTTTGGGTATGGACTGGTTGGTTGAGCATCGGGCTAGTGTGCATTTTGAGACAAAGAGAATTTCTTTGAAGCTTTCTGATGACTACGAGGTGGTAGTAGTAGGGGAGAACATTAAGTTCTTGTCTAATGTGGTGTCAGCTTTAGAGGCTCATAGGTTGATGGACTCTGGATGTGGGGCTTATTTAGCTTATGTTATGAATCCGGATATGAGTGAAGGTAGACCGAAAGATATCAGAACAGTGTGTGACTTTCCAGATGTGTTTCCTGAAGAGTTGCCGGGTTTGCCTCCGGATAGAGATGTTGAGTTTGTGATTGAGACAGTTTCAGGGTCTAATCCAGTTTCGATAGCTCCGTATCGCATGGCTCCGAAAGAGTTGAAAGAGTTGAAGAGTCAGTTGTAAGAATTATTAGACCATGGTTTCATTAGGCCTAGTAGTTCTCCGTGGGGTGCTCCCGTGTTGTTTGTGAAAAAGAAAGATGGTAGCATGCGCATGTGTATTGACTATAGACAGTTGAATCAGTTGACTGTGAAGAACAAGTATCCGCTGCCTCGTATAGATGATTTGTTTGATCAATTGAGAGGTGCTTCAGTATTCTCGAAGATAGATTTGAGATCCGGGTACTATCAGTTGAAGGTGAAAGAGTGTGATGTTCCGAAGACAGCTTTTAGGACTAGATATGGTCACTATGAGTTTCTTGTGATGCCGTTTGGGCTCACGAATGCACCTGCAGCATTCATGGACATGATGAACAGAATTTTTAGAGACTATATAGACCGTTTTGTAGTTGTTTTCATTGATGATATACTTGTGTACTCGAAGACAGAGGAAGAGCATGATGAGCACTTGAGATTTGTTTTACAGAGATTGTTGAGCAATCAGTTGTATGCGAAGCTTAGTAAATGTGAGTTCTGGATTCGGGAGGTCGTATTTCTTGGCCATGTTGTTTCGGCCGAAGGCATCCGAGTTGACCCATCGAAGATTGAGGCTATTGTCGAGTGGAAACAACCTAAGTCCGTGACCGAGATTAGGATTTTCCTAGGACTAGCCGGTTACTATAGGAGATTTGTTGATGGTTTCTCTAGAGTAGCTGCTCCTTTGACTAAATTGTTGCAAAAAGGAGTCAAATTTGAATGGTCAGATGCAAGACAGAAGGCCTTTGAGAAATTGAAAGAAGCTTTGACGAATGCTCTAGTGTTAGTACAACCTGTTTCAGGTAAGGAGTTTGTGATTTACAGTGATGCTTCCTACGTAGGCTTAGGATGTGTTTTGATGCAAGAAAGGAGAGTTGTTGCTTATGCTTCTAGACAGTTGAAGATTCATGAGAAGAACTGTCCTACTCATGATATAGAGCTAGCCGCAGTTGTGTTTGCATTGAAGATTTGACGTCATTATTTGTATGGTGAGAAGTGTATAGTTTACACCGATCACAAGAGCTTGAAGTACTTGATGACACAGAAAGAGTTGAACTTGAGACAGAGAAGATTGCTAGAGTTGTTGAAAGATTATGATTTGACCATTGAGTACCATCCGGGTAAACCAAATGTAGTAGCCGATGCTTTGAGTAGAAAAGTGGTCGTTGAGTTGAGAGCTATGTTTGCTAGATTGAGTGTGTCCGATGATGGTGGTTTGATCACCGAGTTGCAAGTGAAGCCTTCTTTGATTCAGTTGATTAGAGAGAAGCAGTTGCAAGATGTGAGTTTAGTTCCGCATGTTCAGGACATAGCCGAAGGAAGACCAACCGAGTATAGTTTCAATAGTGAGAACCTGTTGTGCTTTAGAGATAGAATTGTTGTACCAGAAGATGTTGAGCTGAAACGTCAGATTCTGAGTGAAGCACATTCGAGTCCCTTTTCTATGCATCCGGGTAGTACCAAAATGTACCGAGATTTGAAGAATGATTACTTCTGGATTGGTTTAAAGAGGGATGTAGCCGAGTATGTGAGTCGTTGTATGGTTTTTCAGAGAGTGAAGGCAGAACATCAGGTTCCTTCAGGTTTGCTACAGCCTTTGAAGATTCCGGAATGGAAATGGGAGAGGATCACCATGGATTTTGTGTCAGGGTTGCCTTTGTCTCCTTCGAAGAAGAACTCTGTTTGGGTGATTGTTGATAGGTTCACTAAGTGTGCTCACTTCTTAGCAGTGAACACTACGAAATCCTTAGACAAGTTGGCAAACTTGTACATCCGTGAGATTGTGAGACTTCATGGGGTTCCGAAGTCTATTGTTTCAGATAGGGATCCTAGATTTACTTCGAGATTCTGGGGTTGCTTGCATAGTGCTTTAGGTAGCCGTTTGCATTTCAGCACATCTTACCATCCGCAGTCCGATGGGCAGTCAGAGCGAGTGATACAAATTTTAGAGGATATGCTTCGTTGTTGTGTGATTGACTTCCAAGGTTCTTGGGAGAAGCACTTACCGTTGGTTGAGTTTGCTTACAACAACAGTTATCAGTCTAATATTTAGATGGCACCTTATGAGGCTTTGTATGGTAGACGGTGTAGGACTCCGATTTGTTGGGCTGAGACAGGTCAGAGGTTGTTACCTATGCCAGACTTGCTTAAAGGGACTACCGAAAAAGTGAAGTTGATTTGTGACCGTTTGAAAGCAGCTTCCGATCGTCAGAAGTCTTATGCAGATTTGAAAAGGAAAGAGATTGAGTACTCAGTGGGTGAGAAAGTGTTTCTGAAAGTATCTCCGTGGAAGAAGGTAATGAGATTTGGCCGGAAGGGCAAGTTGAGTCCGAGGTTCATTGGTCCGTATGAGATAGTTGAGCGGATTGGGCCTGTGGCTTATCGTTTGAGGTTACCTTCTGAGTTAGAGAAGATCCATGATGTCTTTCATGTGTCTATGCTTAGGAGATATAGATCGGATCCTTCTCATGTGATGCCCGTTGAGGAGATAGAGTTAAATCCGGATTTGTCCTATAATGAAGAGCCTGTTGAGATACTTGCTTCTGATAGCAAGGTGTTGCGTGGCAAGACCATAGAGTTGGTCAAGGTGTTGTGGAGACATAGAGGTGTGGAAGAGGCCACGTGGGAGAGGAAAGCGGATATGGTTGAGCAATTTCCGTATTTGTTTCCACCAGGTAATTTCGGGGACGAAATTCCTTAAGTGGGGGAGAGTTGTAACACCCGGGTTTAGGGGTTAGGTGAAAATAATGTTTTAATATTATTTGGGCTCGGTTTTATAATTTAAATTATATTTCGGGTTTTGTTTTCAAATTAATTAATTTGGGTTGACTATGTTTTAAGATTAAACCACAATTAGCCATGGATTTTCCTTCCTTATAAATGTCTCATTTCATTAAGGGTAAACAAGTCTTTTGAGCCTTAAAATTTATCACATGGCAAATAAAACACCCACCTTTCTCATCTTCTTCCCCTCCCTCTTTCAAACCTAACGTCTTCTTCTTCTCTCCCTTGGTGGTTCACTATTCCATCACCATACACTCACATCCTTGGTGATTTTTGAAAGGTAAGCATGTTTCTAGCTTGTCCTCACTTCCCTCTACATGCTCATACCCTTAGTTTTCATTAAAACTCTTGTTTTTGTATTATGAAGTTTTTGAGTTTGAAATTAAAAATGTTAACTTTGTTAGCTTTTAGTTGAGCTATTGTTTTAGTGATGTTAAATGAGACATTTTTTGTTCAAAAGGTCCAATATATCTAATTTTTACAAGGTTTTATAATGATTTCTGGATTTGTGTTTCAAGGGGGTTTTGGAGGGTTTTAAAGTGGTTTTTGGGGTGATTTAATGTGGGTTTTTGAGGGCTGGTGTTAGTATGATATATGAGGGTTACTTTGGGTGTATTTGATGGTTGTTTGGATGCTTGAAATGGAAGATTTCAGCGGGTTTTAGGGGCTGCTCGGGAATTCTGTTTTGGGCTTGTTTTTGAGTGCTGGATGCTTGAAAATGTTGATCCGGGTTAGTTTCGATGATGAGATATTGATTGTGAATGTTTTGTTTGTGTTTGGGATTGATTAGAATCGGGTTTGGACATCGGTGAAGCATCGGAAGTGAATCCGGGAAATTGAAGACGGTCGTTTGTTTGGTCTTTGAGCTTGGAAGCTTAGGTGAGTGGTTTATCGTTTTAAATGGTTTTAAAATAGTTGGTTCGAGTATATGGACTAGGTCGGGCTTGGTAGACCCACCTAGAGTTAGGGTTAGGGTGGTAGCCTAATCCTAAGCTTGATCTAGAGCCTTTGTATGAACTCATGTATGTGGTTGTGTATGTCTCGTATGAATGAATGCTTATGTATATTGTACTATACTTGTGAGTTGAGGTATGACTTGTGATGCTTGA
This sequence comes from Hibiscus trionum, assembly GCA_030270665.1. Lineage (NCBI taxonomy): Eukaryota > Viridiplantae > Streptophyta > Magnoliopsida > Malvales > Malvaceae > Hibiscus > Hibiscus trionum. The sequence continues at coordinate 22,501,566 of BSYR01000006.1, read as the reverse complement.
GACATGCATGATGATGGTTGTTGGTGAGTACGTGCTAAGCACGGAAATTATTGGAATGAGTAATGTGAAATGAGTAAATGTTGGCACTAGTATACTTGAATACAAATGATCGATCATTAGGATGTTAGTGTGTACACATGAGTCAAAAGTCGCGCGTGGCCTTGGTGGCGTTGAGTCACCAAGGAGGAGTACGGGTTCGCCCGGAAATTGTATTTAAATATAGTCGGTGATGAGTGGAATCCCATCGACGGGGCGTGAGGATGAGTGAAATCCCCTCCACGAGACCGGTGATGAGTGTAATCCCACCGTGAGGTAATGTGGTTGTTGGATATGTGTTCCAACGTGTTTATCCACGTATTCGAGTCATAGTTAAGTGTCAATGTTAATTGATATGGGTATCAATGTGTTGAGATGTATGAGCTTCAATTGGATGTTTAAATGTGGTTATATGTATTGTGGAATTGGGACTTATGATCATGGCATGTTATATTGATTAATGCTCATGCATCTCTATCTTATGGTTTGTGGATCCTTGGTATATTTGTGTTTTGCCTTGGCTAGATCGTGCTCGGACCCTGTAACCCCCTCGTCCTGGTCTGGCCGAATGACCGGTCCAAGTGGGCCACACGGGGAAAACCGAGCGAAAACCAATTAAGGTTCCCCCTCGGTTAGCAACCCTATATATATTTTTTTTCTTTTCTTTTCTAGATGCTTGTATTAAATCCTAGGTGAGGGGTCACGCAGCGAACAAACACGGACACAAAACTCACAAGCCCTGCAATTAAACAAACCAATTTTTCCATTTTAAGTAAGCCGTATCGATACACCTATAGAGGGTATCGATACGCATTGACCAAAGTCAACCCTTCCAATCAACTAAGAGAAGACCGTATCGATACACCCTTGAGCGTATCGATACGCCCCTCTCGGTCAACATCACTTGGTCAACACCGTTGGACCGTATCGATACGCTTGGTCACCGTATCGATACGCCAAGCACTCCACAACTCCCCAAGATTTCAGAGAGTTAAGAGGGTATCGATACACCCTTGTGCATCGATACGCCCAGCCTAACCTGAATTTCAGAGAGTTGGGACCGTATCGATACACCCCACGTATCGATACGCCCAGCCAAAACTGTTTCCTCTGAGCAAGGCCGTATCGATACAGCCCTTGGGCGTATCGATACGCCCTGCACTGTAAGTCCACAAATCTTAGCTAAATGACCTCAAACACAACTCTAGATGCAACTCTCGACTTACCTAAGCATATACAAACACGTAGGCACACATATTTAATCCAAGGGAAACATTCAAACATGGACTAAAACACTCATGCATAGCATTCAAGTCAAAGAGCAATTTATGCAATATTGACATACACAAGATCACTAAATACCTTAAAAGGAACAAGACAACTTGAAAGGTTTGCATTCATACACAAGGCAACCTAAGCATTCTAAAACATGCCATCAAACATCGAAACATTCATCATAGCGTGACATACTTACAATTCAAAACATCAATCCAAAACAACATCAATTAAATGAGTCACACATGCTCATACAAGACCTTTGCCACATTGCTAACTAGTACAAAATTACCACCGTACTTGAGTTACAACACTTGGAAGCCCTTCTTGCCTTGCTCCGAGCTAACGCCACACTAATGATCTGCATTGTTGAACATGGAGAGCGTAAGCTATAAGCTTAGTGAGGGTGCTCTAAAACGAAAGCAACAACAATGCAGGGTTCAAGCATGTAATCCCTAACCTCATATCTAACATGCATAGGTAACATCACAAGTAGTCCTAGCTAGTCCATCAAGTGGCATAATATGGCATATTACCTCATACTAAGCACCAAGCATCAATAACAATAATCATGTTTCAACACCATATATCACAATATATGAACAAGTTAATTGGCCACTTTGAATTACCCCGATTGTGCGGATTTAAAACTCAACAACACTTTACCTCGGTGGGATTACACTCATCATCGGCCTTGCATGGACGGGATTCCACTCATCGCCACATGCCCTACGGATGGGATTCCACTCATCATCACGTAGAAATGAATAAAAGCTTCCGGTAGAATATTACATTACCGTACTCCTCCTTGGTGCCTCAACGCCACCAAGGCCACGTACGTTTTGACTCAATTTGTGTGCACACTAATCCTAATGATCGATCATTTACAACCGGTAATTATTTAGTGCCAATTATCATTTACCACATCACATTTTCCATCAATCATAACTCATGCTCATCACATATATATACACCTCATGAATATACATGTACAAAACCACCAAGATCACAAAAGCATAGTTAAGTAAGCACAATAGCATATATGGATATCAACAGATAACTAACAACTCGAATTAATTATAAGTGGCCTACCAAGCACACTTTACACAAGCACACTACACATACTCGAACCAACTTTAGGATAAGTTTAAAACCACTCACCGCCCTTCCTTTGTCAATCGAAACAATCCTCCTACGACCTCGTATTCGGCTCCAAAGCTCCTTCAACGTTTCTTCTTGCTTCTAACCAAACAAAACACACTTATTACACCACAATTCAATGCTAAAACTCAACTAACAACTCACTTCACAAACATAAGCCATATTCTTCAATTTCTCAATCCACAATCATCCAAAAACTCAATTTTCGTACTCCTTAAACACCTTGCTGAAAACTCCACTTCCAAACACCCAAATGACCTCTAACACATCCCAAATCACTCTCATATCATACCCTAACCATCAGCCCTTAGTTTTCAACATAAACTTCACCAAAAACCAAGTTTTAACACCTTAAAATTTACCCTATGAGTTTAATACGAATTTTCATCCAAATTTAACCAAATTGACATATAATATGTATTTCATCATGATTAAGCTAAATCCCAACTCAAAACATTAAAACAATTTGGAAAACCACCTAAAATCCAAACTTTAACATAAAACCATAATTTTTCAAAGTCTCATATTTTTGAATTTTAAGACCAAATATAGATAGAGAATAAGGAGGAGAGTCGGAAAACATAATTTACCTTTCAAAACGATGTTGAAATCAAGTAGTATGACCAATCAAATAGTGAAAAGCTTGAGAGAGTTATAGAGATGGTGTTTTCACGTTTGGAAAGAAAGAATAGAAGAGAAGAAGAAGATGATGACTTATATTTTAATAGTTATCTTACTTTAATTAAAAGTTTTGGGTAAAATCGCAACATAGGTCCCTCCCCTTTTATTAAAGCTCAATTACACCACAACTTAAGTTGAGTTGACTCCATTTAAATTTTATTAACTCGACTATAAACTCGGTTTACTCCTAGGCCCAAAACACGGATGTTACAACTCTCTCCCACTTAAGAAATTTCGTCCCTAAAATTACCTGGTGGAAACAAATACGGAAACTGCTCAATCATATCTGCTTTTCTCTCCCACGTGGCCTCTTCTACACCTCTATGTCTCCACAATACTTTGACCAACTCTATGGTCTTGCCACGTAAAACCTTGCTATCAGAAGCAAGTATCTCAATGGGTTCTTCAGTATAGGACAAATCTGGATTTAACTCTATCTCCTCAACGGGCATCACATGAGAAGGATCTGATCTATATCTCCTAAGCATAGACACATGGAAAACATCATGGATCTTCTCCAACTCAGAAGGTAACCTCAAACGATAAGCTACAGGCTTAATCCGCTCAACTACCTCATACGGACCAATGAACCTCGGACTCAGCTTGCCCTTTCGGCCGAATCTCATTACTTTCTTCCAAGGAGATACCTTCAGAAACACTTTCTCACCCACTGAGTACTCTATCTCTTTCCTCTTCAAATCTGCATAAGATTTCTGACGATTGGAAGCTGCTTTCAAACAGTCGCAAATCAGTTTTACCTTGTCGGTAGTCCCCTTAAGCAAATCTGGCATAGGTAACAATCTCTGACCTGTTTCAGCCCAACAGATCGGAGTCCTACATCGTCTACCGTACAAAGCTTCATAAGGTGCCATCTGAATACTAGACTGATAACTGTTGTTGTAAGCGAACTCAACCAACGGTAAGTGCTTCTCCCAAGAACCTTGGAAGTCAATCACACAACAACGGAGCATATCCTCTAGAATCTGTATTACTCTCTCTGACTGCCCATCAGACTGTGGATGATAGGAAGTGCTGAAATGCAAACGGCTACCTAGGGCACTATGCAAACAACCCCAGAACCTCGAAGTAAACCTAGGATCCCTGTCTGAAACAATAGACTTCGGTACTCCATGAAGTCTCACAATCTCACGGATGTACAAGTTTGCCAACTTGTCTAAGGAATCAGTAGTGTTCACTGCTAAGAAGTGAGCACATTTAGTGAATCTATCAACAATCACCCAAACTGAATTCTTCTTTGAAGGAGACAAGGGTAATCCCGATACAAAATCCATGGTGATCCTCTCCCATTTCCATTCCGGAATCTTCAAAGGCTGTAACAAACCTGAAGGAACCTGATGTTCTGCCTTCACTCTTTGACAAACCATACAACGGCTCACATACTCAGCTACATCTTTCTTCAAACCAACCCAGAAGTAATCATTCTTCAAGTCACAATACATTTTGGTACTACCCGGATGCATAGAAAAGGGACTCGAATGTGCTTCACTCAGAATCTGACGTCTCAACTCAACATCTCCTGGTACAACAATTCTATCCCTAAAGCACAACAAGCCCTCACCACTGAAACTGTACTCGGTCGGTCTTCCTTCGGCTATGTCCTGGACATGAGGAATTAAACTCTCATCTTGCATTTGCTTCTCTCTAATCAATTGTATCAAAGAAGGCTTCACTTGCAACTCGGTGATCAAACCACCATCATCGGACACACTCAATTTAGCAAACATAGCCCTCAACTCTATGGCCACTTTCCTACTCAAAGCATCGGCGACTACATTCGCTTTACCCGGATGATACTCGATGGTCAAATCATAATCTTTTAGTAACTCAAGCCATCTTCTCTGTCTCAAGTTTAACTCCTTCTGTGTCATCAAGTACTTCAAGCTCTTGTGATCGGTGTAAACAATACACTTCTCACCATACAAGTAATGACGCCAAATCTTCAATGCAAACACAACTGCGGCTAGCTCGATATCATGAGTAGGATAGTTCTTCTCATGAATCTTCAATTGTCTAGAAGCATAAGCAACAACCTTTCTCTCTTGCATCAGAACACATCCTAAACCTACGTAGGAAGCATCACTGTAAATTACAAACTCCTTACCCGAAACAGGTTGTACTAACACTGGGGCATTTGTCAAAGCTTCTTTTAATTTCTCAAAGGCTTTTTGTCTTGCCTCTGACCATTCAAACTTAACTCCTTTTTGCAACAGTTTAGTCAAAGGAGCAGCTACTCTAGAGAAACCATCAACAAATCTTCTATAGTAACCGGCTAATCCCAGGAAACTCCTAATCTCTGTCACAGACTTAGGCTGTTTCCACTCAACAATAGCCTCAATCTTCGATGGATCAACACGGATACCTTCGGCCGAAACAACATGACCAAGAAATACCACTTCTCGAATCCAGAACTCACATTTACTAAGCTTAGCATACAACTGATTGCTCATCAATTTCTGTAAAACAACCCTCAAGTGCTCGTCATGTTCTTCTTCCGTCTTCGAGTACACAAGTATGTCATCAATGAAAACAACTACAAAACAGTCTAGATAGTCTCTAAAAATTCTGTTCATCATGTCCATGAATGCTGCAGGTGCATTCGTGAGCCCAAATGGCATCACAAGGAACTCATAGTGACCATATCTAGTTCTAAAAGCTGTCTTCGGCACATCACACTCTTTCACCTTTAACTGATAGTATCCGGATCTCAAATCTATCTTCGAGAACACTGAAGCACCTCTCAACTGATCAAACAAATCATCTATGCGAGGTAACGAATACTTGTTCTTCACAGTCAACTGATTCAATTGTCTATAGTCAATACACATACGCATACTACCATCCTTCTTTTTCACGAATAACACGGGAGCACCCCACGGAGAACTACTAGGCCTGATGAATCCACGGTCTAATAATTCTTGCAACTGGTTCTTCAACTCTTTCAACTCCTTTGGAGCCATACGATACGGAGCTATCGAAACTGGATTAGACCCTGAAATGGTCTCAATCACAAACTCAACATCTCTGTCAGGAGGTAAACCCGGCAACTCTTCAGGGAATACATCCGGAAAGTCACACACTGTCCTGATATCTTTTGGTCTAGCTTCATTCATATCCGGATTCATAACATAAGCTAAATAAGCCCCACATCCAGAGTCCATCAACTTGTGAGCCTCTAAAGCTGACACTACATTAGACAAGAACTTAATGTTCTCGCCTACTACTACTACCTCGTAGTCATCAGAAAGTTTCAGAGAAATTCTCTTTGTTTCAAAATCCACACTAGCCCGATGCTCAACCAACCAATCCATACCCAGAATTATATCGAAACCATAAAAAGGAAGTTCCATCATATCAACTGGGAACACATAACCCTGAATCTTCAGTGGACATCTCCTATACATACGTCTAACCACAACTGTCTCACCAAAAGAGCTAGTGACATGCATACCTACATCTAAGATCTCAACAGGGATATCTAACTTCTGTGCATGCTCACTCAAAATGTAGGAATGCGTAGAACCCGAATCAACCAAAGAAAGCAAAGACATAGACCGTAACTCGAAATTACCTGCTATCACATCAGTGTCGTTCCCAGCCTCTCTCTGAGCATAAACTCTTGCTGGTCCTCCTGCCTCTGGCTGCACTGCCACAACATGAGCAAGATTCCTCTGAGCATCCACCCTAGGTGCATCTATCCTAGGTTGGAAGTAGCCACGACCGCGCCCACGGCCTCTCTGAAAATCATTGGCTCTAGCAGGAGCCTATACTGCTGCCTGTCCCACTGGATGTGGACAGTTACGCCTCATGTGGTCTCTAGCCCCACAATTCCAACAAGAATGGAAATTTCCCCAACACTCACCGGTGTGGTTCCTCTCACAAGTAGCACATGTAGGCAACTTCCCACCAGCCTTCTGGTTTTGATGGCCTTTACCGTGGTTACCGCCACCACGCCTATTATCATAATGAGGTTTGTTGTCTCGATGCCTCTTGGCATCATCTCTATCAAAGTTACTGGATCTCTTACTCGAATTAGATCCACCTGACCGCCTGGTCAGACTCAAACTGTGCTCCAAGTCCTTGGCCCTCGAAACCAAGACATCAAAATCAGTGTAATCTGTAGCTAGAGTTTATGTCTTGATTTCTTCATTCAATCCATAACGGAACCGGTTACAGCGTTCCACCTCAGTAGGAACAAGTTCAGGTGCATACTGACTTAGTCTGACAAATCTATTCTCATAGTCTGTCACGGATCTAAGTCCCTGAATCAAAGCCATGAACTCTCTCTTCCTCTCATCGATGTATCGTGGACCTAGATATTTCTTCCGGAATGCTGACTCAAAGAACTCCCAAGTGATCTCAGCATCATCCATACTTGAAGTAACAGTGACCCACCAAGTGTAGGCATCGCCTTGAAGCAAGGACTCAACACAGCCCAACTTGCGATCACCAGTACACCCTATCTGAGCCAAGATACGGACGGTCTTCTCAAGCCATAACTCTGACCTCTCCGGAGTAGACCCCCTGAACTCTTCAGCTCCAAGACCCCGAAGTCTCTCTAATGGCAATCCGGTGCCCTCACCATGATGATGTGCTGCCTGTCCTCCAGCTACTGCAGCCTGAAAAGCCCCGGCTATCGCCTGAACCAACGGAGCTAAGTCAATCCCTGCCGGTCCTTGGCCACCTTGGCCACCCTGACCTCCTGGTGGTCCCTCTCCTCCGGCCTCAGCCTCGCCTCCAACTCCCGGTGGAGGAGGTGGTGGTGGTGGAGGTGGTGGAGGAGCTCCAATTCCAAACACAGGCTCTCCCACTTGAGCCTCAACTCTAACCACTGGCTCTACTCCTGGAGCCTCTGCCCGTGGTTCCGGTCGAAACCTCCTAGGCCTCCCACGTGGTCTCATGGTACAACTATCAAGGTATAAACTACAACAAGAAACATATAAGGATTTCGTTAGTCAAAGCAAGGGTCCAATAGTGCTCAAGTACTCCTCTTTTCAAAATCTTTGTAAATTAAGTAATAGTAGCAATGGGCACACACTCTACACCAGACACATCAATTCATGCTTCAAAACATCATGCGAACAGTCAAATATCAAAGATTCATGGCAAGGTATGCATCGAACAACACAATTATTCAACATAACAAGTTTACCTCACTTACCTGCCCGAGGTCTCGACAACCTCAGGCTCTGATACCAACAAATGTAACCCCCTCGTCCCGGTCTGGCCGAATGACCGGTCCAAGTAGGCCACACGGGGAAAACCGAGCGAAAACCAATTAAGGTTCCCCCTCGGTTAGCAACCCTATATATTTTCTTTTCTTTTCTTTTCTAGATGCTTGTATTAAATCCTAGGTGAGGGGTCACGCAGCGAACAAACACGGACACAAAACTCACAAGCCCTGCAATTAAACAAACCAATTTTTCCATTTTAAGTAAGCCGTATCGATACACCTACAGAGGGTATCGATACGCATTGACCAAAGTCAACCCTTCCAATCAACTCAGAGAAGACCGTATCGATACACCCTTGAGCGTATCGATACGCCCCTCTCGGTCAACATCACTTGGTCAACACCGTTGGACCGTATCGATACGCTTGGACACCGTATCGATACGCCAAGCACTCCACAACTCCCCAAGATTTCAGAGAGTTAAGAGGGTATCGATACACCCTTGTGCATCGATACGCCCAGCCTAACCTGAATTTCAGAGAGTTGGGACCGTATCGATACACCCCACGTATCGATACGCCCAGCCAAAACTGTTTCCTCTGAGCAAGGCTGTATCGATACAGCCCTTGGGCGTATCGATACGCCCTGCACTGTAAGTCCACAAATCTTAGCTAAACGACCTCAAACACAACTCTAGATGCAACTCTCGACTCACCTAAGCATATACAAACACGTAGGCACACATATTTAATCCAAGGGAAACATTCAAACATGGACTAAAACACTCATGCATAGCATTCAAGTCAAAGAGCAATTTATGCAATATTGACATACACAAGAGCACTAAAGACCTTAAAAGGAACAAGACAACTTGAAAGGTTTGCATTCATACACAAGGCAACCTAAGCATTCTAAAACATGCCATCAAACATCGAAACATTCATCATAGCGTGACATACTTACAATCCAAAACATCAATCCAAAACAACATCAATTAAATGAGTCACACATACTCATACAAGACCTTTGCCACATTGCTAACTAGTACAAAATTACCACCGTACTTGAGTTACAACACTTGGAAGCCCTTCTTGCCTTGCTCCGAGCTAACGCCACACTAATGATCTGCATTGTTGAACATGGAGAGCGTAAGCTATAAGCTTAGTGAGGGTGCTCTAAAACGAAAGCAACAACAATGCAGGGTTCAAGCATGTAATCCCTAACCTCATATCTAACATGCATAGGTAACATCACAAGTAGTCCTAGCTAGTCCATCAAGTGGCATAATATGGCATATTACCTCATACTAAGCACCAAGCATCAATAACAATAATCATGTTTCAACACCATATATCACAATATATGAACAAGTTAATTGGCCACTTTGAATTACCCCGATTGTGCGGATTTAAAACTCAACAACACTTTACCTCGGTGGGATTACACTCATCACCGGCCTTGCATGGACGGGATTCCACTCATCGCCACATGCCCTACGGATGGGATTCTACTCATCATCACGTAGAAATGAATAAAAGCTTCCGGTAGAATATTACATTACCGTACTCCTCCTTGGTGCCTCAACGCCACCAAGGCCACGTACGTTTTGACTCAATTTGTGTGCACACTAATCCTAATGATCGATCATTTACAACCGGTAATTATTTAGTGCCAATTATCATTTACCACATCACATTTTCCATCAATCATAACTCATGCTCATCACATATATATACACCTCATGAATATACATGTACAAAACCACCAAGATCACAAAAGCATAGTTAAGTAAGCACAATAGCATATATGGATATCAACGGATAACTAACAACTCGAATTAATTATAAGTGGCCTACCAAGCACACTTTACACAAGCACACTACACATACTCGAACCAACTTTAGGATAAGTTTAAAACCACTCACCGCCCTTCCTTTGTCAATCGAAACAATCCTCCTACGACCTCGTATTCGGCTCCAAAGCTCCTTCAACGTTTCTTCTTGCTTCTAACCAAACAAAACACACTTATTACACCACAATTCAATGCTAAAACTCAACTAACAACTCACTTCACAAACATAAGCCATATTCTTCAATTTCTCAATCCACAATCATCCAAAAACTCAATTTTCGTACTCCTTAAACACCTTGCTGAAAACTCCACTTCCAAACACCCAAATGACCTCTAACACATCCCAAATCACTCTCATATCATACCCTAACCATCAGCCCTTAGTTTTCAACATAAACTTCACCAAAAACCAAGTTTTAACACCTTAAAATTTACCCTATGAGTTTAATACGAATTTTCATCCAAATTTAACCAAATTGACATATAATATGTATTTCATCATGATTAAGCTAAATCCCAACTCAAAACATTAAAACAATTTGGAAAACCACCTAAAATCCAAACTTTAACATAAAACCATAATTTTTCAAAGTCTCATATTTTTGAATTTTAAGACCAAATATAGATAGAGAATAAGGAGGAGAGTCGGAAAACATAATTTACCTTTCAAAACGATGTTGAAATCAAGTAGTATGACCAATCAAATAGTGAAAAGCTTGAGAGAGTTATAGAGATGGTGTTTTCACGTTTGGAAAGAAAGAATAGAAGAGAAGAAGAAGATGATGACTTATATTTTAATAGTTATCTTACTTTAATTAAAAGTTTTGGGTAAAATCGCAACATAGGTCCCTCCCCTTTTATTAAAGCTCAATTACACCACAACTTAAGTTGAGTTGACTCTATTTAAATTTTATTAACTCGACTATAAACTCGGTTTACTCCTAGGCCCAAAACACGGATGTTACAGACCCTGCAATGTTGAGGTTTGTTCTTAGAGCTTACCCTCACTAAGCATCATTGCTTACGCTCTCTTTGTTCAACATTGCAGATCCTTAGTTCGCAGGTTGCTCGAGCAAGTGGAGGGCCTCCAAGTGTGGTTGTTAGCCTTGAGTACTTCAAGTATGAGTTTTAATGTTGAACATGTAATAGTTTGAGCAATGGGACATGAGTTGTTTTGATGGATAGTTGTTAGTTGTTAGGAGCTTGCTTAGACTCCTTGATATCTTGCTTTTGTATGGCTTGTGTGGCCATGTTGAATTGTAACCCATGCCTAAATTGCTTATTATGAATGTTAGCCTTGTGCCTTAGAGGTCGCCTTTATGTTTGAATGTTGTTGTATGAATGCATGACTTGTGATGTCTTGCCTTAGTGCTTAGACTTGTCTTAATCTTGTTGAAGCATGCTATTGTAGTTGGGTTGCCTTAAGTTTAATTGTTATGGTGTTGTAGGGTGTTTTGGGGCACCCTTGTGCCTTAGAACAGCCAAAACGAGTCTGCAGGCATGGGGCGTTTCGAAACGGGCCACCCTGTTTCGATACGGTCCCTTTGCATTTGGCCATCCGTTTCGAAACGGATAGGGGTCGTTTCGAAACATTTTTGCTACTGGAATTTTGAAAAATTGGCGAGATAAAGACGTTCCGAAACGGGCCTTCGATGTTTCGAAACGGTCAAATCTCGTTGACCACAAGAAGTTGACCGTTAGGGTCGTTTCGATACTGGTCACCCCTGTTTCGGAACGGTCACCCTATGGTTGACCCTGGCCTGTTAACTAAGTCAAGGCGTTTCGGAACACCCTAAGGGCGTTACGAAACGGCCTGCTGTAAAGGGCTAAAATGAGCTGTTTAATGTATTGGCTGATTGGAGTATGTTACATTGTTTGTATTTTTCCGCTGTTGTGCTTCACATAGGAATTAAATGTACATTTAGACAGGATTAAAATTAAAAGAAATTTTCTGGGTCGTTAACCGAGGAGGAACCTTAACGGGTTTCGCTTCGGTTTTCCCCGTGTGGCCCACTCGGACCGGTCGTTCAGCCAGACCGGGACGAGGGGATTACAATATTTAATATTTTCATATTTAAATTACATCGAATATTTAATAACTTTTTAAATATTTGATTTAATTTAAAAATATTCGATTTAAAAGAAAAAATGATTTAAAATATTCGAATATTTAATTAAATTGTTATAGGAACTCGAAAACTCGACTCGAATCGAAAAATTTCAAATAAAGTTTGAGTTGTAAAATATGATGTGTCAACTCAAATAACTCGAAATTTTTTGACTTAACTCGATCGAACGTTCACTTCTATCTTAAGATATGACGTGTCAACTCGAATAACTCGAAATATTTGAATATTTTAAATCATTTTTTCTTTTAAATCACATCCAATATTTAATAACTACTTTAAATATTCGATTTAATTTAAAAATATTCGATTTACAAGAAAAAAATTGATTTAAAATATTCGAATATTTAAAGTAGTTATTAAATATTAGAATATTTAAAAGAAAAATATTTAAAATAGTTATTAAATATTCGATTATTTTAAATCATTTTTAATTTTAAATCGTATATTTTTAAATTAAATTGAATATTTAAAGTATTTATTAAATATTCGATGTGATTTAAATATGAAAATATTAATAATCTATTTTAAAAAATATTCGATTTAAAAGGAAAAGAAAGATTTCAAATATTCGAATATTTCGAGTTATTCGAGTTGACGCGTCATATTTTACAACTCAAATTTTATTTGAATTTTTTTCGATTCGAGTCGAGTTTTCGAGTTCCTATAAAAATTTAATTGTAATTATTTATCATGTTACCATACTTTGGAATTTTGCATTAATGACCAAATTAAAAGAATGCGTAAATAATGAGGGATAAATTTAGTGATTTGTTTCGAATTATGACTAAATTGATTGGATGTATAAATATGAAGGACTAAATGTGTTATTATACCAAATTTTATAATAGTCACTTAACGGCATTTAACGTTTAGTTACCATTTTGTTATAAAACATAAAGTTTAATTGCTATTTTGTGATTTTTGAAAGTTTGGTTACTATTTTATTTTTTTCACCAAAGTTCAGTGACCGTCTGTGTATTTTACCCTTGAAATTACTTGGATCCCAAAGTGTCAAGCCTCGAGACTCGTGAATTTACGAGAGCGACTAAACGCTTCACAGGCAAATAACAGCGAAATGACGAAACCACCCTCCAGAGATAGAGAACGCTCGTCCGTACAACTGGGACAAAGTCGTTTAACTCAATCGAGGCCGAGATGGATGAGATGACTTCCGGTATATTACAGCTACGGTCCGGTTCAGTACTTTGCATGATCAGCAATCATGTACCACCCGACAATAGGACAGTACAAAAATCTTTCACCTTTAATTAAATACATGTTGGACATGGTTTATTATAAATGTAATTCTTTTTTTAAAGTAATAAATGTTCCTTCTGATTTTGGACCGTCAGTTCATCTGATGTTTTAAGACGAGATCTGATTGCGACTTAACATTTGACCAACCTCTGTGGACATGACGCACTGTAGCTTTGTTTTTGTTTTTGTTTTTGTATTACTTGATTATTAATTGATTGCTACTGCCTCCTGTACTTATTATTAAACCATCCATGATTTGGAAGTTCCGAAGAAGGGGAGGCCCGTGACCGGAAGTTAACGTTTCAGGGGGGAATTCACAGCTCCAAAACCATATGATTAAATTTTATAATTCGTATTAAATTTAGGTTGTAAGAGAGAGGGGAAAGTGCTTTTTTTCTTCTTTCATTATTGATGTGTATCTACTATCTAATATCTATCTGGTTTGGGTCTCACGGGAATTGAGGCAGGGCCCTCCCCTCTTCGACGGACAATCACGTGTTCCTCTCGGTGTGTCTGATTCATCCATGTTGGGATGAATGTGTAGCCAACTGTTTGTATCTGAAATAGTAATTTTGGTTACGGCACTCCACGTTTCTTCTCATCCATGCATTAAGCTTTTTCCCTTAACGTCTTTGCTCTTAATTTGGTCGGTTCCTATTCCTATTCCTATATGCCACTTCCCTTCTTTAACTGCCACTTGCTAGTTGCTACCTATTTCACCACTGCACACACCCCAAATTGCTCTTCAACCCACACCTTTTCTATTCATTTACTTAATCTTGGTTCTAATGCCAACTAATAGAAATACTCTATCCCTTTTCGGTGTCTCTATTTATGCTCCACACTAAAAAGTAGGTTTAGGGTTTAATGTTAAGGTTTGTAGTAAAGGTTTAGGGAATTTAGGGTTGGTGCATTTTTAGAGGTAAAGTTTAGGGTTTAGAATTTAAGGTTAGAGCTTGAAATTTAATTTTTTTAATATTTTTAGTGAGACATAAAAAGAGGCACCAAAAAAAGACAGTGAATTTTTATCGAATGCCAACATTCAGATCATACATATATTGTTTGAGTTTTATCAAATGTACGTAAATCATATATTGATTTTCTAAATAATAATATCGCTAGTTTTATTAAATAAATAAAGAGAGAATACAATAAAAGTTTATAATCTCAAGAAATATGAGTACAAAATTTGTAGTAGACTAATTACATTAATCAATTACGTTTAAGGGTGCTTGTCGAGCGAGTCGATCCCGAGCTGAGTAATACTAGGCTCAAGTCGAAAAGTGTTCAATTCGTGCTCATTTAGTACTCGATACTTGATAAAATTTGCTCGACTCGTGCTCATTTAAAAAATTTACTTGACTAGACTCGTTGCTCGTTAAGCTCACCAAAATTGTTATCTTGTTTTTTAATATATGTAAATTCCATATATAGCTTAAAATAAACATAAATTAACAAAAAAATGTCGTGTGAAGCAATTCTAAAATTTTAATTATAAAGTAACAATCCATGAATACACTAAACTAACATATTATAAAATCAACGAGTTGTTCACAAGCTTATCCAGTTAAATTTTTACCAAGTTAAACTCGAATTGCTCATGAACTACTCAACTCAATTAGCACCCTTACATAGGCCACAAAATCAAAAATTAGCTATCGAATAATGAAAACATGATCATTGAAAGAATGAGTTAATAAAATTTAATCAAAGAACTTAAAAAAATAAAATATACAAACAAACATCACTGTCGGCGACAAATGATAAGTATCATTAACAATACAATAATAATAGCACATGACGACACATTAACAACTAATTTCGTTACAACTCAAGCATTACATATTGGGTAGATAACAAGATAAAGTATAAACTACCAATTAGAGACGTAAAACTAAATCGGACCTTGAAAATGAAAAAAAAAGAACATGTTATAAAAATATGATACAAGACTAGATAAAAGCGTCTACCTTTTCGTAAGAAAAGAAACTTACATAAAAACTCATAACTTCTTATAATTAAAAACCAAGTCATTGATTTAACTATGGTAAAATTTTACATACATTTTAAAATCTTAATCTTAAATCTTATAAATAAAACTCTAAACTCTATACCCTGTATTTTAAATATTAACCTTAAAATTTTAACTCTTAAAACTTAAACTCCTAAATTTTAAACTATAAACTAAACCACTAACTCTTAAAATTAAAAAAAATTGTGTATCAAAGTTTCATCGTTTAATTATTATTATTATTATTTTAAATCACCTTACTCTAATCATTCTTCTTTAATAAATTCACTCATCTCGATAAAACCTTTGAACAACATGAATGCTATTTTTTGAACAAAAAAAAAATGAATGCTATTTGAGTTAGTAGTATTAATTTTGTGTAAAGTTCTAGTAATTTACTTCATCTGATAAGCTCGCTTGACAATTTTTTTCTGGATCCAGACAAGTTCTAATTTAATAACAATTTTTAAATTCAATTATAAAATATTTTAGTATTTAATCACATTTAAATAAATTTAATTGTTAGCTTCCTCATTAATTAATTCGTTTGGATAGTAAAAACCAATGAGATATATAAATAGATTATGATTTATGAGTTCGTACGTGAGCGGTCTAGCTAGTACTGGAGGGGGGAAAATATTAATGAACAGTAAAAAGGAGAGGTTAAAATGGACATTACATGGCAAGGGAATTAGACAATGCTGGAGAGCTGCAGTGCAAAGGCAGCAGTAATGAGAGCACCCCTGCTACTGTTACTGTGTTTTTTCTCTCCGACTCAACCCTACTACTACAACTATATATCTATATTGCTTGCCAATTTTAAGACATTTTATTTGAAAATAGAGTTAACTATTGGGATAATTATTTATATTTTTTTAGTATATCAGTGAAAAACGACCAGTAAAGTCACTTACGTTTTCGGGACGTAAATTTTTGGTCACCTAGTCGTTTGTTGCCGTTAACTTTTGATGGGAGGTTGATCTGAAACAAGAAAAAATAGATAAATTACCCAGACAGTTACTTCACTCTTATTTTGACCACCGAAATAAAAACAATTTGTATAATCACATATTTCATCCTCCACATTTACAATTTTTTATTTCTTCTTCAACTAACCCAATCTCTAATTTTCTACTATATTAATCTTCAATTCACACCGTATGTTATAATCCATCAACATATATATACATGTTTCAAATAATGTTTGTAATCCTCAACTCAGAATTTTTAATCTTTCAAAAAAAATTAAAATTTTAGAAATTTTACAAATTAGTCCTCAAATCCCTAAAATTACCCAAATCCAAACCCCCAAATCGCCGCCGCTTCTGTCGTCGATCGCCGCCCCTGACTACACCCCCTTTGGTCGCCGAATTATGGCAGTCATTTCCCCCAACACGACGTCACCAGAAACGGCGAACAACGTGCCAGCCGAACGTCGAATACGAAATCGACGTTCGGCTGGCACGTCGCTCACCGTTTCTGGTGACGTCGTGTTGGGGGAAATGGCTACCATGCTTGGGTGACCAAAGGGGTGTAGTTAGGGGCGGCGATCGACGGCAAAAACGGTGACAATTTGGGGTTTTGGGTAATTTTAGGGATTTGAAGACTACTTTATAAAATTTCAGGATTAAAGATTAAAAATTCTGAGTTTTTTTCATTAGATTGATTTTAAAAAATAAAAATAGTGTCACATTTTGAGCATTGATTGGTTGATAATTTTTTTAACACCCCTTTAACGGTCTGGCACCTAAAATTATAATAGTTAAAAATTTGAGCACCTATTTTTAGAGAAAAAAAACTTTAGGCACCTAAAGTTCAAAAAATGTATACTTTAAGCACCTATTTTCATTTAAACCTTTCGAATATACTATGTAAACATTGTTGTACGTAAATTGGGCATTATTTTGTATTGAACCATATTAAGAATTACAAACATTATTTGAAACATGGATATATACGGTGATGGATTATGATATACTGTGTGAATTGATAATTAATATAATAGAAAATTAAAGATTGAGTTAGTTGAAGAAGAATATGGAAGATGGTAGAGGAGAGAAGAAATAAAAAATGTAAATGTGGAGGATTAAATGTGTAATTATACAAATTATTTTTATTTCGGTGGTCAAAATAAGAGTGAAGTAATAGTTTATGGATTGCCTAGGTAATTTATCTTTTTTTATTATCTCAAATCAACCTCCCGTTAACATTTAACGGCAACAAACGGCTGAATAACTAAAAGTTTACGCCCTAAAAATATAAGTAAACTTAAAAATTATTTTTTAAAATCTATGATCAACTCTGTACTGAAGAAAACATAAGTGATTCTCTCAATAATTAACCCTTGAAAATATAAATTTAGAGATACGATCCTAACTAATTACTTGTTGGTTCTTCTACCACTGCCACTGCCACTGTCTTTGTTGGTGGCAGGCAGCATGCTCTGATATCTGCTTTTTTTCACTTACAATTATTAACCTGCTGCAGCAGTAACTATGAAAATCAATGTTATATATTCTATCAGGTTCACATATAGATTTAGTTTTCAGCAGGCTCACTTTCATGCATGTCAACATGCACCTCCCATTCATATTCAATCCCATATTTTTATTTAAAAAATTTATATTAACTTATATAACATTTTTTAAATATGTTTATAAGGTAATATATGTTCAATTTTTTAGTCTTTTAAACGCACATATAGTGTGCATATATTGTGTTCGAACCCAAGCCACTTGTATGAAGTACATTATCTTTTACTATTTTGAACACTCCATGAGTTCAGATTTATATAACATTTAAATTTTTTAAATACATGTTAAAATTATTATAAATAAAATTATTTTAATAAAATTCTAATATTATAAAAATGTATACATATTATATAGATATACGAATTATCGTGTTTATTTGTGGAATTAACAATTCTTTTTCTTTTGCAAAAACTAATTTTAATTCCACATAAGGCAAAATATTGGTCCAAATCATTTATAAAAAACGGCAGTATTACAATTTTAACGAAAATTTTATATTCATTAATATATATGATAAATATTTCATACACCACAATAGTAAAATAAAAAAAATACAAGCAAGGTATACAATGTTGTTAGGCGTTTTTTTTAAAATTTGTTTGTTTTGTTTCTATTATTCATATTTGAAATTTAATACGTTTATTTATTTATTTATTTTAGAATATGCTGGTGTGATGCAAGGGTAGCATCTGTTCAACTTTCTTTTAGCCTTTTTTTAACGAAGGCACACACAGCATGCAATACTGGTGCTCGATCCCGGGTCCCAAGGGATGATAAATATCAACCTTTGCCACCAGGACACAAGGGGATGAGCAAAATTTAATACGTTGTTAACTTGGTTGTCTTTTGAACCTAATGATGGTTATACTGGAAGAGAGGATGATGTTGATATTAGAAAATTCAGATTTGAATATTATGTACATTATCAAAGGATTAAAAAAAAAGTCTACCAACAAGGGTTGGATGCATTGGTATGGCACATTGCACTCTTAAGGAGAGGACGTGAATTCGAACCTTGGAGACGACATTGTTAGGAGGGGCAGCCACGCACCCCGAACATGGACCGTAAGACGGACGTGCATATTACCAAAAAAAAGTCTTAACAAATATTACTATATAACCATGTCAGTATATTCAGAAAAAACTTAATTATATTTTTATTTTTTATAACACACGAGATATTAAATAATTATAATGAATATATTTTATGTTTATTTTGTTATTTATATTTAAAGTTTATAGTTTTTCTTCTAATAATATGATTAGAAACTTTAAATTTTTTATATGTATTTTTTAACTAAAACTTAATTTTGTTTCACTGCCCTGACAGAAGCAGTTTGAGATGATATGATTTATTTGGCCACTTGTTATTCTAGTAAGATCTAGTTTTCCCCCTTCATTTCTTCTCTATTTTGTCTTGCATCAAACTCTTTATTTATTGGAACTCCAATTCCAATTCCAATTCCCACCAGATCTAACCCTGCCTTGCTTATAAAAAGAATTCCATAACCCCCAAACGCCTTCTTTGATGAATATCACATTCACAAGACCCCATCTCTCTCGCTTTCTTTATCATGCATGAATCCAATCAATTGACCATCTTTGCCTCTGCCCAACGAAACTGAAACAAACCCACCGTATCATTTCTCTTCTTCTCATTTCCATCATGTCTCATCATAATCCCAGTGTGAAACCAGCCGCTACCAAGGAAGAAAACCGGAAAACTGGTTCAGCAAGGCAGCCACAACAAGACCAGCCACCGCCGCAAAACTGTCCACGATGCGACTCTCCCAACACCAAATTCTGCTACTACAACAACTACAGCCTCAGCCAACCCAGGCATTTTTGCAAGACCTGTAGGAGGTACTGGACCAAAGGTGGGGCTCTGCGTAACGTGCCCATCGGCGGTGGTTGCCGCAAGAACAAGAAGCTCAAATCGTCCTCCAGGCTCTCCGGTGATTCCAAGGACTCGTCTTCGGAGATGGGTGGATTGAAGTTCTTTCATGGCCTTTCTCCTGCCATGGATTTTCAGCTCGGTGGGTTGTCGTTTCCTAGGATTAATCCCTCACCGGCTTCTGGTATTTACAACCAGTTTTCTTCATTTGGGGACACTACTACTACTACTAGTCCTTCTTTCAGCCTCGATCCAGCAGGTAGCTCTAGCTCTTTTATGGGGTTTAACAATTATCCATTGTCTTCGGTTACCAGTGGCCTTAGTGGTGCAATTCAGGAGATGGGTTCGTTGAATGTCAACAGTGGACTTGCTTCTTCAATTGAGTCTTTAAGTTCCATAAACCAAGATTTACACTGGAAGTTGCAGCAACAAAGATTGGCTATGCTTTTCGGTGGAGAGAACCAAAAGGAAAACAGCGCCACTGTTTCTTCAGTTCCAGTTGAGATCAGCCAAGGATACAAAATTCAACCCAATTTGTTCCAGAATCTGGAGATTACGAAGCCTGAAATATCAGCAGCCGGGAATCAAAGGAAAGGCCCCACTAATGAAACCGCCACGGAATGGTTCTTTGGGAATTCATACGCACCAGTAACTCCGACTCCAACCACTAGCAGCAATGGCAATGATAAGACTACAACAAGCAACTGGAATGGGGTTCAAGCATGGAATGATTTGCATCATTACAGCACGTTGCCCTAAAAAGCCAAGGACCAAAAAAGGTAGACCATGAAAAAAAGAAAAAGGGAAAACCCATTTTTAGCTTATTGTCTGTTTAAAATGTTTTATCATTAAGATATGATCAACATGTAAACGTTGGGGGGGGGGGGGGGGGATAGTGTTTCATTTTTCACTTTCCTTTTTATTATTTATTTTAATAAGATGTTTGGCATTACTGGTCACTTCATAATTCATGTTTCTTTTTTTGTTTGTGTTTTGATATAATACCTTTTGATGAATCTGCTAGACATATGTAGTTGTTTCCTCTTGCATGTTTCTACACAAGATTATGTATGCAGAAGCCAGCAGCTGAAATATAGATGAAAGTGAAAGCTATAGTTGGCTCTACTATCACTGTATGTATACATATAGATTTGTTCTTACATATATATATAAAACTCAATCTTTCTATAGATTTGTTTTTGTCTTGTGGATTTTCGGGGACTGTTTGAGTTGAAGACATTGGGATCTGTGACGGGGAACACTGGAACTGTGTATTAAATGTGGATATTTAATGGCAGATCTTTGATCTTGTTTTTATGTTGAGGCAGTGTCTTTCAATCTCTGCCTATTAGGGAACTGAAGATTGTCATCGTATGTATATATGAAACAAACACCATGGCGGTAGGAGTAGCTGCTGCCTTGGCATCGCATAGGCATATGCGCCATTTGCAGTGGTTTTCGTTTCAGTGTCTGTCTGGATGGGTTAGGGGCGTTGTTGTGTAATAATTAGTTGCTGTGTGGTGTCTGAAAAAGTGGTGGTTTGAAAGTGTTAAAAGACTGTGGAAACGATTTGAATCGAGACTTGAGAGAGAAAAAGAGAGGAAAGGCATCTAAAGCTTAGGTAGGGTTTCCTTCTTTTGTGTGAAGCGTTTTGTTCCTTGGGTGGTGAGCCATCTGCCATCTTCTCCCTGCTAATTGCTACTCATCGGCCATATAATCACACTGTAATTCTGTTAGCTTTTTCCCTTAAATTACCTTTGCTTCCCCCCCCCCCCCCCTCTTTCTTTTCATTACTTGCAACCTCTAATTTCTCAGGCTTTGTCCTGACTAATTCGGATCGATCCGCGTTGTACACTTAAATTTAATGAGTGAGTCTTTCTAACATAGATTCTCTACATATCAAGAGCTCAAATTCGAGACCTAAACTTAAAATAAGCGATATCAAACTGTTTAGTCACTTGGACCAATTGGTAAAATGTTAGTTTTGTTTAACATGTATTGGATGTTGGTAAAATGTTGTTTTGTTTAACATGTATTTAACAGTTATAAATATTTTACATCGTACAAATAAACTCTACGTTAATACTAAAAATTAGGGTTCAACTTCTTTTTACTAAGATTTGTATATTAAAATCTTGTGTATGAGAAAACATGCTGATCTGTGCGTTTTCATAGTACATGCAATGCCTTGTTCTTAATGCATTCTCATCATTCTGCTCTTAATATCGATCCTTAATACACGAGGAGAAAGATTAATGATTTGTATATAAAAAAGTTGATTACTATATGAAAATAGTATTGAGAATGATTTTGATCATATATAGAATAAGTTAGCTATAATTGCATGCACCATGCAAATAGTTTTTATTTGATGTATTCGTTGTTCCTATATACAATATTTAACATATCATTAAAAAATATCATGTATATTTTTTTAGTAAGAGAAAATGTAAGGATTCTCTAGGATTTGCACTCGAGATTAGATGTCACTTAGATGATATCATATTATTATTTTTTGTATACTTTATATTCATTTTTACATGATTCATGTTCAGGTTCATTACTACCTTTTTAAATCATAATATTATCTTTAGGATTTCTAAATCTAATATAAGTATTTTTATTTTTTATAGAATGACATCATCAAATTTATATCTTAACTATGTATTATTAACTAATAACTACTACCTTTTCACTAAAACTTATTTAAAAATAATGTTGAGACTTTTGAAAGGAACGAAGGGATGTATATTTGAAGATATAGCACAACTTTAATCTTTGTCATTCCAAGCCTTTAAATAATTAATGAAACTCATAACTTTTTAATTAATTACTTCTCTCCCATTATCTTCAACATTCTCCTTTCTAGTACAACAACAATTATTGAATCCTCCAACCCATGCTTTTGTTTAACAAATTCACCATTGTTGGCTAAGTAATTAATTATGTTCGCTTAAATTTTACTGCTTAATCAGAAGGGAAAAGCCACCATTTTGTCTCATTTTTCCTACCCTTTCTTTTTAATCTTTTGGGCTAAATCACCGCATAAAGCTGTATCATATATACGTGTAATTATAGCTGCCGACCCTTTGGCCTTTTACTCTTTGATTTGTCTTTTTTCCTTCACTTTTTTAACATTACATGTGCAGAACTTTATAGGCTAATGTTTAACCTAAACATGGCCATGATTTCCTCCCTAAAGACTTCGAAATCTATGTGTTTTTGCCTTTCCACCATTTAATATCATGTTCCTGCTTTCCCCTACCAATACATGTATATTTCCTCTATGGTTTACGGAGACAGGAGAAGAAATGGTTGGCTAAACAAGGAAACTGATGAAGAACATGAAGGGGCGTGATTAACGTGATGGGGTCTTCCCGGTGAAAGTAAAAAAAAAACAACTTTTGTTAGAGAACAGTTGGTGAAGTGTGATGTTATGTTGGGGTCCTTTAGTATCTTCTAACCGTACGGAAACATGCAAGAAGCTCATGAATCGACAGCCACTGGTCTCATCGGCCCTCACCCAATTTCGTTAAATAGTTTCCATTAATCCGATGTTGAATCAAATATCATGTGACTTGGAGCCTAAACTTCAAACTTAAGGTATATGTGAGCTGGAGAAAGAATCTGGAAGTGTATCTGTTGGAAGTATAACAATAAGATGTCAGCATCATTAGTTCATTGCATATAACGTTTTCTCTCTGCGAAAAACAAGAGTTGGTTTTTTGTTGTGTTGTGTGTTGTGAGTGGCAGTTAGAACAAAGGGGGTGGGGGGCAGATGAGATATGAGATGTTAGATTAAGATGCCCGGGCCCCCACTGGAACGAGAAAAATGTTTTGGTCTGTCATCAGACATCACTGTGTTTTTGGCATTTTGCGAGTCATTGGGGGGTGTTGGTGTAAGGCTTCAAAAACCAACATCCCTCATATCCCACACCTTTCATCAACTCACTCTCATCATTGCATTTATAGTTTTTTTGTCCATTTCTTTGCTTCCATTTTAAGCTGTTCATAGATCGGTTTCATGTTTCATTCATATTTTCTATTTGGGCTAAATTCCACTGGAGTCCTGCTTAAGCGATATCAAACTGCTTACTACTCGGAACTCTCGATAGTAAAGCTTGCATCCACTTTAGATATGTTGTTCAAACTATTCTTTGTAGAACATTTTTGGGTAACTATTATCTGAATATGCAATAGATTCGTAATTAGATACATGAATACGATTCTCGATTATAAAATGGGATATGTTTGTTTTCAAGGGAGGTCGAATCTTGGTCATCCAATTTGTAATGAATTCAGATATTTGTCATAAGTATGATTTTAAATTTTAAATTTTAAATTTAATTTTTAACAGAATCGAGTATCTAACGGATAATACTATTTAAATTAAATTCAAATAATAATTTAGATTAATTTAAAAATTTGCATATATCCGATATGCTCTCATTCCTATTTTTGTTATGGCATAAAGTAACTTCACAACAAAGGTAACGCGGTTTAGGCTAAATTTCACGGACAAGACATTGGACAATATTTGTAAATAGTCAAACATTCGCTGCAGTGAATGTACTTTTAATCTTTTTGATTAAATGATCATCACTGTGCTTAATTGCATGGTAAAATTAACCATTTTATCTAATCATATTAACAGCATGCTAGAAATTAGAAAAAAAAAAAAGTAACTTCTTGCTGTCAAAATCATGATTCAAAACTTTCTACCCGGAACCAATAAAGAAAGTTATATAATTGTTAGAACATGGGTATAATTAGATTTTTCTAAGTTGTCACATACATTTAAAGGAATTTTGAAGGTCATGTCTTCATGAAAAATGAATAGTTTGAACAACATATCATAATGAAACTACTGTGTATTCAATTAAGACATGAACAAGGTTTGAAGTGTATGCTTTTGATATACATCAGAGAACATGTAAAATCAAATTCAACCAAATCAACAATAAGCTTTTGTTGAAGTTACATACAAATCTTCTTATCTGGTTTGACTTATCTTGACCAAATCTTTTTCTTATTATCTCTCTCCATTGCTGCTTGGACCTTATTATGAATGACCCTTTTGTGAGCCAAGGGTCCCTGTCCCTGTGCAGCTATGCTACCAGATTTTGCTGTTTTAACACCTATTGCAACCTTAGGTGGATCTGATTTTCTTGCCCTTTTATCAGCCAAAGAAGCAGGTATATTGTTGGTCTCTGTTTCACCGCTTCTAGAGTACCTTTTCCTTGTTGTCTCATGGACTGCATCACTAACTCTTGGCTGTTTAGACCCACGGCTCAACCGACGTCTACTAGTTGAGTTTGAACTCCTTAGGATATGAGGTTCAGCTTCATTCATTGACTCATCTTCTCTTCTGCGTTTTCCTTCATTAGGACTGGTCACTATCGCATCAGCAAAGTCACGAGCTAGTGCACATTGCAACTGTTGTTCTTGCTCCTTCAATCTGTCTTCCAACTCCTTAATCTGCTAGAAAATTATCAAACATTCGATATGGCATGCAAAGGCAAATAGGATTAGAGAATAAAGTTCAGTCCAGCAAATTTCTAACGTAATGAGAAAATAAATGACATTATCTGATTATGCCAGAAATAGTGAGCGACAACAGAGGTATGCTATATGTATGTATATATGTAGATGACCTTGAGTTGAAGCAAAATGGATTTTGGGTTTTCTTCTTGCTCTTTCAGCTTTCTCTCAAGCTCCTTAATCTGGAAAAGAAACATAACACGTTAAGCTTTCTGATTCCACATTGATAATGAAATTATTAAATATAAACCAGCATTACTAAAATATTAGCAACCTTGAGTTGAAGAGCAAGTGAATTGGACTCGGATTCTTGTACTTGCTCTTTCAGCCTGTTCTCAAGACCCTTAACCTGTTTTGAATCAGACTAGTGCATGTCAAAAACAAGCAAGAAGAAAAAACAAACAATAAAAATAGATTCTGTTTAGTGTAACCTTTTGCTGGTAACAAGCAGAATCCGATTGTTGCTGCTCTTTAAGCTTGGCCTCCAATTCTTTAACCTTTACCAGATAAAATATTATAGTTAGTATGAACAAACAACAAGGTGGCAATATGCCAATTATAGTTTAAATTGATACCAACCTTTAGTTGCAAAGCAGCGTAAATCTCTTCTTTCCCTTTCAATCTATCAGAAAGTTGTGAGACCTGCTTCTCTGACTGGTTGTGCATGCTAGTTTTCAGTTCCAATTGACCTTCAAGTTCTTTGATCTTCTCTTGTTGTGTTTTGTAAACCTGGTCCCTACCTTTTGCCTTACTCTCTAGGTTCTGTAAGCTCTCTTCTAATTTTCTTAAAGACTCGTCTTTCGATCTAGATTCCTGCCTTGCTTTTTCAAGCTTTATAAGAGTTTAAAAGTAGTTGCAGTCAAGTTAGCTGATCAATCTTATACTAAGTAATAGTGATGGGAGCAGAGACTTGTCTAGACCTACCGAAGTTTTCATCTTCTGGAGCTCACTCGTATCGACTTGCCTCTTAGCAGGACCCAACTCAACTCCTCGAACTCGAGTTGCAAAATTCAAGGAGCTCAAGGTTTCGCTTAAGTCCCTCTCTGAAGGACTAATTTGCACAAACATCAGTGTCTTC
Organism: Hibiscus trionum; assembly: GCA_030270665.1. Classification (NCBI taxonomy): domain Eukaryota; kingdom Viridiplantae; phylum Streptophyta; class Magnoliopsida; order Malvales; family Malvaceae; genus Hibiscus; species Hibiscus trionum. The sequence continues at coordinate 22,474,926 of BSYR01000006.1, read as the reverse complement.
GAGTCACCCCCTGATAAATAATAGCTACTGTTAAGGACCAGTTTAGCATTGCTTTTAAAAAGTGCAGTGGAAAAGCTAGTTTAAAAAGCAGTTTTTAAAAGTGCTTCTGGATTTTTGAGTTTAAAATTTAAGTGTTTAGTATTGCTGTCAAAAAGTGCTTTTAAGAAGATAAATGATCATTTTGGACATATATTGTAAGTTATATATATATATAATGATATTCAAATTCTTTAATGATATAATATATCAGCTTACATTATTATAAAAATATAAAAATATTTTTATTAATAAATACATTTTTTAACAATTGTATGTGTTCCATGAAAATATAATAAATTTTAAATATTTTATTTAAAAAACTTGACATGAAAAAATATATAACTTACAAATGAACACAATAACAAATGAAGGTTAAAATTGTAATTTGGCTCCCAAAAAGCACTTTTACAACCGCAAAACAAAAGCTAAAAAAATTAGCTTTTGTGTTTGGGTTGAAAAACACTTTTCAAAAACAGTTTTTTCTCCAAAAGCTAGCTATTTAGCATTGCTTCTGCCTCCAAACTAGCTTTTGGCCCCAAAAGCTGGTTTAAAAAGCAATGCTAAACGGAGCTAGTCGCAATATCAGTAGACGGTTATATCCAAAATCTATTGCCATTAAGACTAACAAACAGAAATCAAATAAACAACTAGAGTTTGAATCCCCCAAATTTACCTAATGAATCTTGAAGTAAATGTGTCAACTTCGAATTCCTGAAAGCAAATGAAAGACGTCATGCACAAGATGCAAGGGAAATGGACTATATTGTTGAGTTAGGTAGAAAATCAATTAACCTGTATGGAATGTGGCTACTTTTTGTTGCTAAAGCATATACGACGTCCCCAAGAGCTGAAAGTGATTTGTTGATATTTTGAGCCTCCTTGAGTCGTTCCCCTTGTGCATCAGTTTTTGCAAGCCTCTCACTGCCTGCCAAATCCACAAGCCAAAGCTTGCTGTTCGTGCACTCACCAGTCATCAAGTTTTTTGATTTTACCATTATACAAAGCATGCTGAACAAAGTAAAAGAAAATTCTTCTTATAACAATTAATGAGAAAAAAGACAGAAAACTTGAAAGATCTTTCAATTTAAAGTGTTGAAAAAGAAAAACAGGGGTCTTGATACCAGTGGGATCGGCTGCTATGCTCATTCACATTGTTTGATCCAACAGCTCTAGAATTGCTTCCAATTTGCAATACATCCCAAACTTCATTAATGTTTTCAACTTGGGCTTCTACAATGCCCGGAACATGATGAAAACCTTCAGCAGATTGCTTTATCTCCAACCTATCACAACCAATCCAAGTGAATACATTAAGCTTCAATGTCGCAAGGCAAATTCAACCTAGACACACATAAACCACCATTTAGCATACATTTTGGATACCATATGTCAAAAGTGACTGGTTAAGAATGTAATCAAGAGGACAGCTGTCTAACCTCTTTGATGTCGGTGATGTAGATAACAAATCTCTAATTTGTTCATTATAAACTTCAAGAACACTAACAGATATGTTATACGTAAAACTGTCACTCCTTTCCTTAGAAATTTGAAACAACTCCTCAAGAGTCCTATAATTGACTCCTCTGTCCTGGTTAGTGCCTTCCATTGTAAATGTCTTTCCTGTTCCCGTTTGCCCATAAGCAAAAATACAGACATTGTAGCCATCTAGCACTGATGTCACTAGTGGCAAGGCATCCGCAAAAACATCAACTGTTATGCCAAAACAAACACTAGCTAAATCAGCATCTTACAGTACTTTAAATGTTGATATTGGAGTTAGTGCACAGAATGACGGGTAATTGTTACCTTGATTGTCTTTTGGCGTGTAAACTCGGTCAAACTTGAATGTCTTTTTGGTGGAGGCACCTGTCAGAATGCCAAGGTCTCCATCTTTTGCTGCATCGAAGTCTACAACCTGAGCAAAACCAGCTGATATCTCCTCTTTACTAAGTGGACGGCAGCGGCAAAAGACTCTGATATTGCCTGAAATTAAATAGATCGAGTAATAAGTATTTTCCTCTGTAGTCTTCAATGATGAATTGCAAAAGCTGCATTAATGAACCAATCAAAATGGAGAAAAACTCATGCCTTTAGTGTCCTGAATTTGATTATAGAGCTCCTTTCGTTTTGCTTGCTCCTCGCTATACTTTACTTTGAGATCCTCACACTGCATAACTGCAAACACATTCTGTGAGCCCATGCAGCTTTATAAATGTAAACTCCAAATCAGATTACCCAGTTGAATTAGACCCTACCCAGTGCCTGAACACCAGTGACCATTTTATTCAACTCGGGTATTGACTCAACGCATGCATGTGCTTCATGAGAGAGCTGAGCATGTTCTTTTTTCATTATCTGAAGAATAATCAATAAGAAAATATATTAAAATAAATAATCTCGCGACAACAACAGGAAGTGGAATTATCAAAAAAGTAAGAATTTAATGAAAATATGTAACTTTGTGACCTTTATTTTCTCTTGTAAAATACTGATTGCTGCCTCCCAATGCTTCTTTTGATGGTCATAACTGCTAATAATATTTTTCAAATTTTCTGCTTGTATCCCCACAGTTTCATCTGACAAGATAAGATTTCTTGAGTGACCATTGAACATGTAATATCATCCCTCTAATTGTAGAACTTAAGCACCAAACATAATCTAGACTAACCACCATAACACAGGCTTTAGACTATTACCCACACATCTTCCCCCACTCGAATGTTTCAAGCATTCAAGAATATGAGAAACAAACAACTATTTAGCAAGAACTAAAGTTTCTAAGACTAGTAACGGAAGAAATGTATTTGATCACGTCATTAAAAAACTGAGAACAACATATTCTATCAGAATCACTGTAAAATAGCTCTTTAGTAGCTTAATAATTCTTCTGAACAATTTAAAGAATATGTGGTTACCTAGCGTGCGTGTTTGGAAGATCTTGTTGTCAAGTTCCATCATAACTTTCTCCAGCTGCTCATTTGCGGCCGTCAATGACATCCAAGCCTCATGGCATTCATGTGTCTTGAGCTGGCACTGTGTAGTGAGCTCTTGTATCTTCTTCTCATATTTATCTGTAGCTTTTGTTCGCACAAGTTTCATCTGAAAGTCCAAAATAAAAGTCTACATAAGCAACAAGTTGAGCCTTACAGAGAACATCTAATCAAAGCTAAATAAATCCTAACCTGGGCTGAGGAGACTTCTATTTCAGCAGCACAGTTATTGCACTTAAGGTATTCTTGCGATCCCCGAGTAACTGTACATAGATTGGAAATAAGGTTTCAAAATAAGCAGTTCTTCTAACATGCTCCAAAATTAAAATTGAAAATGAATCAAATAATGGAAACACAAATTACAGCACCTGGAATATTTTGTGGTTTCCTTACACAAATCCCGCTGACCATTGGACTTCCAATAACTCCTTCGAACCTCAATGCAATTAGGCCATCCTCCTTCACCAATACCCTCAAATCAACAACTTGTAATGGCTTATTGGCTCCGACAACTGAGAAGATATCAAAATCTGACAATACCTGTCACATAGACATCAACATTTTAATATTTCTAGGAAGTGAAAAATCACAACACAAACTGAGTGGTTTTTGACATATAACTTGCCTTTTCTTCTTGCATATAGACATTGAATACCCTCATTCCTTTAGGTCCATTAGTGTTTACGATCTCCGCAAAATGAAGATCAACAAAATAGTGCCCAGGAGGAAGATTGTTGAAGCGGTACCAGAAGCTCCCAAATCTTGCAGACCAATAAATGAATGGACAATCTCCGGCCTCAGTTATAGGCTCATTGGTCTGCATAACAGTTCCTCCTTCAAAGTAAGTATCCTCCATTAATTTCATGCTAGAATCTGCTTCATATAAATTCTCTCCTCCAGCATTTATAAACATCACAATTTCATCTGTAAACCATATAAAAATTATGGAGGAAAGATTAAGAAATCAATTTCACCAAATCAAGAAAATGAATTACAAGTTCTTGCTTTCATTGAGTCTTATTATTAACTAAATAATTAAGGGCTTAACAAGAAAAATATAAAGAAATTTAACTTACCTGTGCAATTAGATTTGGAGAACCCAGATGGGATCAGCCTTGAATAAGAGTCACAAAGCATTAAATCAGCAAAAGATTCTTCTTCACCTTCATCCATGGCGGAGCTAGGGTTATCTTGATTCAAGACAAGATCGCATTTTTCCGAGTCAAAACCCCTAATAATAGAGGAATCGGGGAAAAGGGTTTCTGGGTTTTCGAGAAAGGAGTTTAAGTGGAAATTACCCATAGGGAAATCAAAGCTTTGGCAGTGCTTGGTTTGCGAGGAAACTTTCGAGATTTTCTTGGACTATCTTTTCTGAAGTCGGTTAAGAACAAGACTGGAAGAATAGGGAAAAAATGAATGAGTTTGGTTTTTCTGATGGATTTGGAAGGGGAAATTTTCGAATTCGAATTCCTTTGTCGACCGTTAGCTGAAATATTTTACCGGTAAAAACCTTATAGGGTTTGTCAAAAAGTTTTTTCAATGGACTCAAAGGCCCATTGGGCTTGTCTTTGTATAATATCCAGATGTCTTCAAAAACAAATTAAGCTTACCACATATAAGTATAACCGAATTACCCTTGCCTCCTCCTATTTGTACCATTTAAAAAGGAGAAAAAGAATATCGGGTAAACATCATCCCAACTATAACCCAATTCTTTGTTGAATTTTCTGACTATAAAAAATTACAAATAAGTCCCTCAACTAATTGCGACTAACAAATTAACCTAATTTTGTAAATAAAAAAAAACGGTAGATGATATGGCAATTTAATAAAATCTGCATAATAATAGAATTAACCCTCAACTTTTACATTTTATTTTAATTTAGTACTAAATTTAAAATTTCATCTCTTAATATTTAAATATTATAATATTTTAGTCCCTTAAATCTTAAACTTCATCTTCTTCCCCTTCTAAAAAACAAACCTCCATTAATGTTAACGGTAGCCATTTGCATCCTCATTTGTATGAGCATTGAAAAACCGTTGGAGAATCAAAACCTCCATTGGTGTTTATGGTAGTCATCTACGATGAGCTACCCACAACAGGAGATGCATACCTTTTGTTTTCTAGAAGGGAAGAAGATGAAGTTTAAGATTTAAGGGACTTAGATGTTGTAATATTTAAATGTTGAGAGCTAAAATTTTAAATTAATGAGCAAATTAAAATAAAATGTAAAGGTTAATGGTTAAATTTGTTATCATAGAGATTTTGTTAACTACCACGTCATTAACTGTTTATTTTTAATAGAATTGGACTGATTTGTTAGTCACGTTTAGTCAAAAGACCTATTTGTAACTTCTCATAGTCAAAAGACTAAAAAAAATTGGGTTATAATTGAAGGACCATTTATATAATTTACCCAAAATATATATACACTTGGGTGCGAACAAAGCCACTATGTGTAGATAAAATATTAGTATGTAAGACATTATTTTGTGTGGTTCATCCAGTTGATTTGGACAGAAGTTACAAATATTAATCTAGTTGATTAGGAAGATCATGTAATAAATAAAAATAAAATAATCGACAACAAGAGATTCATTATCATCCAAGATTTGGTTCTCATCCAAATGTTTGTTTTTAAAATTCAGTGCTTAATTCTTTAACCATTTTAGTTTTTCGTTGTATTCTTTTACATGAGTCATCTTCAGTGTCCTCGAATATTATGTAATGGAAAAGACGTTATTGGCCCATTTCTCCTCTTCGATCACTATTGCCTGTTGGTTCTGGAAGCTTTCTTCCCCATTGAGTTTTAGTTGTTTTGCTGTTTGTTTTTGTTGTGGGTTGCTTGCTGCTTCAGTCTGAATCTTCGTTCGCACAGTTTGTGTGCTTTTCTTTGTATTTATTAATGTGTATTATTTTTTTGGGTGTTCTCTCTCGTTTTTCTTTGTAATTTTTTTTTGTTTGAAATGAAGTTGTCTTTATGTTAAAAAAATATCAATATTCAATTTATTGACGATTAATTAAAATTAAGTAGGATTTATAAAGTTAGTGTTTTAATAGCAAGAAATTGATAAGAACTTAAATAAAAATAAATTTATTTGAATATAATTGTCTTAAGGGTGTAAGAAGCCGAACATTTGAAAAAAAAATCAATTAAGCTTTTGATTTTTGCATGAAATAAAGCCCTTGAACTAAGAAATTAAATCAATTAAGTCATTGGACGAAAAAATTAAATCAATTAAGCCCTTTACCATTAAATCTTGCCGGTTTTTTCTTTAGATATTACTGACACAATATATTACAGTTTTATCATATATTCATATTGCATTTACAAAAAAAATTCAAAAAATTTATTTATAAATTTTTTAGAATTTTTAGAACTTTTAAATATTTTTTTAAATAAAATAAAAAATTCTGAAAAATATCAAGTGAAAACGTAGTGACACGGCGCACTGCAACAACGAATTGAAAAACTGTTAAGATTTTATGGTTAAATTTGGTCAAAGGGCTTAATTGATTAAATTTCTTGGTTCAATGGCTTAAGTGGATACAAAAAAAATTTAGGGGCTTAACTGATTTTTTCTTCTTTTAAAAGTTCAAGGGCTTCTAAAACCCTTAAGCGAATATAATTTGAAAATTTCTAATTATATCTTATTAAAATATCTTGAAAATACATGAAAGGCTTAAATATACATTTGGTACGTGAACTAAACATATTCTCCGAAGTTGCTACTTAAAAAATTTTCTCCCACATTGGTACCCGAATTATACACTTTCTCCTAACTTGGTACCTAAAGAATTTTTGCTCCCAAGTTGGTACTTAAAGAAAATTTTCTCCCACGTTAGCACTTGAACTATACACTTTCTCCCAACTTAGAACCTAAAGTATTTTCGCTCCCAAGTTGGTACCTGAACTGGACACCTTATCCCAAGTTGGTACCAAAACATATACATTCTATCAATTTGGTCCTAATTTGAAACAATTCAATAAATTTAACTCTTTATATTTAAAAATTCTATAAATCTACTCTGTATTATTCACCTAAATTGTTTGTTCTTCTCTTAAAAATGTTATATTACTTTCTTGGTATAATAAAAGTTTAAACATAACTTGTTGATTTATGGTATAATTCAGTTATTCAATTGTTGCTTTGATCCAACCGACTTGCTTGGTTTGACACTATCACAAAATGATTAAATTGATGAAATTTTCAAATATGAAATGTTAAATTTTTTGAATTATTTCGAATTATGACTAAATTAATTGAATGTATAAGTTTTGAGACTAAAACTATTAAAAATTATTAAAATAGTGGATGGAATTAAAGTTTGGGTACCAATTAGGGAGGAAAAGTTCTTTAGCTACCAAGTTAGGAGGAAGTGTGAACTTAAATACCAATTTAAGAGATTATGTATAATTCAAGTGCGAACTTAGAAGAAAAATTTTCTTTAAATACCAATTTAAGAGAATATGTATAGTTTAAGTACCAAAATTAAATGAAACCATAACATCATATTAATATTATTATAAATATTTATTGATTATTACTATAAATGTATATTTTAGTTGGCTAAAATGAAAAATAAGTGTCAATTTTTTTTTTTTTACTTTAGATGCTTAAATTATTTTTTTGTTGTAAAAATAGGTGTGTAAAATTTCAAAAGTTATACTTTTAGGTTCATGATAGTTAATTATCGTTAAAAAAACTGTTAACCAATACAAAATCTACACGTGTCATTTTTAATTTATTTTAATTAATTTATTTTAATAATTTAAAATTGGGTAAACTACATATTTGGTACCCCACCTTTACTCATATTTTTGTTTTAGTACCTCAACTATTATTTTTAGCAAAATCATAGCTAACATTAGGTTTTGTTTCTATTTTGGCACCCGTCGTTAAGTTTGACCGTTGATTGAACAAAAATGGTGATGTGGCATGGTAAAATAAAAATTTTAGTCCCAAAACTTATACATTCTATCCAAATAATTTTAAGTCAAAATAATTTAATAAATCCTCAATTTTTATAAATCTTACTAATTCGGTCCTCATTCTGGTTTGAAATATTTTAACAAATTATTCATAATTTATTAACATATTTTTTAGGGTTTGTGCCAAATTTTAAACTGTCAAAATTTAGTGACTTATTGTGTGAATCTCCATTTTATTTTAAGTTCATCTTTTCCAGTCATCCCCATGTTCTCCAAAGCTCCCATCACCGTCTTCGTCGTTCATCCTTCCTTCGCCGCCAACCTCTCGTCACTTTTTGTCCGCCCTAAATTCAATTTGAGAGGAAAGACATGGTTAGTTTTAAAGCGGTGCACGACGTACGGTTGTAAGATGGGGTAGGTGGACGTCGGCCGACTGTGAGAGCAACGGTTCGGGAGAGAGAAAACTGATGGGAACAACAAAATGGTGCCCAAAGGGTGTGTAGTTTGCAGGCTCACGACGATGAGGATGGATGTGGGGAAGACGTAATGTTGCAATGAGCAAAGGTGCGATGGAAATCTTCCGATGAGTGGCGACGATGCTGTGATTTTTCAAAGGGGTGGCTGTTGAATTTGGGGTGGATGTTGGAAAAATAATGAACGACGAAATGAGCAGGGATGGTCGACAGTGATGAATTGAAATAGAAAGGGACATTCACACAATAAGTCCCTAAAATTGTGTGTTTTTTAATATTAAGTATTTATTGAATTATTTTAAATTTGGACCAATTTGATAGACTATGTAAGCTTTTGTGACTAAAATTGTTATTATGCCATATCACATCACTATTACCGTTAAGTTAATGGACAAATTTAACGACAGGGTACCAAAATAGAAACAAAACATAAAGTTAGGCATGAATTTGCCAAAAATAATAGTTGATGTACTAAAATAGAAACACAGGTAAAAGCGGGGTACCAATTAGGTAGTTTACCCTTTAAAATTTTATGAGAAAATCTTAAAATTCTAAAACTTTCTAAAATAGTCCCCAAATCCTCACGTTCGACGTTTAATGTTCGGCTGGCACACCGTTCGTCGATTTTCAACGACGGCGAGCAGGGGAAAATGGACGGCTGGGTCCAACGACCGAACGAGTGAGATCGGCGACGGCGGCCGGCGACAACAACAATGAGGATTTGGGGGTTTAGAATTTAGGGATTTTTAAGAATTTAGGGACTGATTTGAATATTTTTGTAAATTTCGGGATTTTTTAAAGAAAATTAAATTTTAAAGTTTTTTTTTCTAAAATAATTAAAAAAATCAATATTCCTGTCAAGTGTCGCGTTTTAAATGGATAACATTTTTTTAATGGTCGGACACTTAAAATTATAACTTTTGAAACTTTAAGTACATATTTTTACATAAAATACTTTAAACACGTAGAGTTCAAAAGCGATAAGGCACTTAGGGCTAGTTTGTCATTGCTTTTGAAAAATACTTTTAAAAGTGATGTTAAAAAGTAATTTTGAAAAGTTAATTGTAAATTTTTTAATTTTTGACATTTCTGTCAAAAAAGTAATTTTAAAATGATAAAATGTCTATTGTAGACATGATATTGTAAAGTAAAATTAATCAACGTAAATAATGTTTAACTTCATTATTATAAAATTTATTAAAATTATTATATGTGAAAAATCAATTTAAATAATAAAAATATAAAAATTGAAAATTTATTAGTATTTTTAAATATAAAATATAAAGTTTAAATAATTCTTAATAATTAATATAAAAAGTTTAAATTAAATAAAAAAATAATATCAGTGTTAATAATTAAGAGTATAAAGGGATTTTTCACTTAAAAATAAAAATCTTAACTTTTTGGAGTTGAAATGATTTTTCACTTAAAAAAAATATTTGACATTATTATATGTAAAAAGTTAATTTTTTAAGCAATGCTGAAGGGTCTTATTTTTCATTTTTGAAGACTGAAAAGCAGTGATTTTTCATTTGTTAGATCCAATCGAGAAAATTACACACTTCTGGAAACGTCGCCCTCCAAGTCCAGCAACGAACAAAACTCAGAAGATTTATTATTCTTCCGCGCTGCTTCACGCGAATCCCTTTGCCGCTCCAATAATATTAAAGAAGGATAATAACCGCCATCACTCGCCGGATTTCACCGCAATCTACCGGCGATGATAGCCGGAAAGCAACAGTCACAGCAATCTCAGCTGTTTTCTCCAAAGGGAGCAATCCTCGCTCTCTCTATCTTGACCCTAATTTCCTTCTCTTACTTCTCCTTCAAATCCCTCCGCCCGCCTCTTCCTCTCTCGCCTTCCACTCCTCAGCTCACTCTCCTCCCCACCACCTCCTCCGCTGCCGACACCGTTCTCTCTCGTGCGCATATCGTTTCCAACGAAAAGGGAAATAATGTCGATGAAGGAGGGGAAGACGACGACGACGGCGATTTGTTTACTGATGTTTACCATTCGCCGAAGCTTTTCAAGTTGAATTTCGAAGAAATGGAGAGGAATTTCAAGATTTACATTTACCCCGACGGTGATCCAAAAACCTTTTACCAAACTCCCCGGAAACTCACCGGTAAATACGCCAGCGAAGGTTACTTTTTCCAGAACATTCGCGAGAGTCGGTTCCGTACCGACGATCCAGATCAAGCTCACCTCTTTTTTATCCCAATTTCTTGTCACAAAATGCGCGGCAAGGTAAACCAAGAAAATATCTTATTTATTTATTCATTCATAATTAGATCTGAATAAATTAGATAATGTGGACTGGAGACTGATCCGTTGTTACAACTTACGACAATTAATGCAGGGCACTTCGTATGAGAATATGACAATAATTGTTCAGAATTATCTCGATGGTTTAATAGCTAAGTATCCTTACTGGAATAGAACTCTAGGTGCGGATCATTTCTTTGTCACTTGCCATGATGTCGGTGTTCGGGCAACTGAAGGAGTTCCCTTTCTTGTAAAGAATGCCATTCGTGTTGTATGTTCTCCAAGCTATGATGTCGGTTTCATTCCCCATAAAGATGTTGCCCTCCCTCAAGTTTTGCAGCCATTTGCTCTTCCTGCTGGTGGAAATGATGTTGAAAATAGGTAGAATAAAACCCCCTTTTCAATGCATTTGTAGTTTTCTAAACCAGCTTGTAGATTCACACTGATTAGAAGCATGTTTTGTAGGACAACGCTTGGTTTTTGGGCTGGTCATAGAAACTCGAAGATTAGAGTTATACTGGCTCGTGTATGGGAAAACGATACTGAACTTGACATTTCGAATAATAGAATTAGCAGGGCTACTGGGCATTTAGTGTACCAGAAGAGGTTCTACAGAACTAAATTTTGCATATGCCCTGGTGGCTCTCAGGTCAATAGTGCCCGCATAACTGATTCAATCCATTATGGATGTGTGCCTGGTAAGCGATCTCAACTTCTTGTGGCTGCTGTCTGCTGATGTGTGGGGATTTGGATATTTGTATTCTCTTACTTGCTTATCGCTTGCTGAATAATGAATGTGGGTTGCCAAGTTATTAGGACTAGGCCGTCTAAAAAAGTTGTGAGGAACTTGGCACTAAAATACGGTTAGGGGAGTGGAATTTCAAACAAAATACTCGAATAGACTATAGAGTAAATTTATCTCTTTTGCTCTTTGCTATGCTTTAGAGGAGATGATGAGATGTCCTTTTGATGATTTACATGACCACTACTGAAATACCTGTGACAAACTTAGATATTGTGACTAAGCCTAGTGAGACAAATTATAATATACTTGTTGAGATATAATGATGGGATTGCTCCTAAAGTTGGCATATCTACGGAGGTGTGCTTCTTTTGGGCAATCCCTGTGGAGCTCGGGAGAAGAATTTTCTAAAAAATTTCTGTCGGCATTAAAACTTGGGATTTATCTCCATTAAATGTGACAGTTGGTGCCACTGGCGGATGCAAGTGTAAGCTTGGGTGAGCCTGTGCACACCCTGAACTTTTTAAAGTTCACACATTTGGCTTCAATTTTTAAAAATTTTATGAATTAGTTCTTAAATTTTTTAATTTTTATGAGTTGTGTGTGTCCACTCTGAAATTTTGAATTTTTTATGATTATGCCCACCCTCAAAAATATTTTGACTTGTGCCCACCCTGAAAAATATTTCTAGATCCGCCACTGATTACTTACCTTTCCGGCATAGTCCAAGATTGTTGGTAGTAAGGTGTCATAAAATTTCTGTTCCTTATTGACTTATATAGTTCAACAGCCAGCGAAAATACTCCTAGATTTTGTTGTCCTATAGTTCTGGACGTCAACTTGATTACAACTCTACCTTGACTTTGTTGTCCTATATAGTTTGGAATATGTGCTTTAACTTTTACGTCGTGGTATTGAAGACATAGTAAGATTGCCACATTTTAGCAAGAGAGTGATTAGAATGTTTCCTTAACCTGTCTGGTTTGTTTTCTTGTTCAATGACATTCTTAATTGGCAAAAATTCACATTGCCACATTTTAACAAGAGAGTGATTAGAATGTTTCCCTTAACCTGTCTGGTTTGTTTTCTTGCAGTAATATTATCCAACTATTATGACCTGCCGTTCAACGACATTCTTAATTGGCAAAAATTCGCTGTTGTCCTTCGGGAGACTGATGTGTATAACCTCAAGCAGATCCTAAAGAACATATCCCAAGAGGAATTTGTTACACTACACAAGAACCTAGTTACGGTAAGAAGCCTTTGTTTCCGGTACCGTCCCATAATTTTTCACTAAAATCGAAGTTCAATAAAAAAAATTACCTGCAACAATTGATGAGAATTTTTCGTACGATTCATTTACCAGGTTCAGAAGCACTTCCAATGGAATTCACCACCCATAAAGTATGATGCATTCCACATGGTTATTTATGAGCTTTGGTTGCGCCACCATGTAATTAAATACTAACTTGTTGATTCATTCATGAAAGCGGTTCCTCTTTGTATACGCTAAACCTAAAATCTTGAATTTTGTTTACTTACTGCTTAATCTTTATGTTTATAAGCAGCAAAAAAGATTTGGGTTTTTGTACAATGTAATTCAAGGGCATGAATTTGCTCAGTTTTGAATGTTAAAAGAAGTGTTCATTGATCAGCTTCTGGATTGATTGTGGGCTCAGCTTATGTATGTTTTGAGTTTTTTGTTGTTGATATAATGCATGAATCATCCATAGTTCCTTCAACCCTACTAATTTAGTATAATATTGTATGCTTAAGCAAGCACATTCGAACTTGGAAGATTTTGATGTATGATATACGATGACTGCATGAATTGTGGAATCTAATTATTCATAAGAAAATTTAGTTGTGTTGACTCCAAAGATATACATCGTTAATGTGTTGATGAACTGGGACTAATTTTGTCAAGAAATCCAAATTTGAGGAATATTTGGAAAGTAGGTTGACAATAGGATGCATATATATCAAATAGGAGCAAAATTCCTTGAGAAAATTTAGGTTTGTTTGACTCATTTAGATGCTCCAAAAATAGCATCTTCAACCCACTGGTCAAGTTGGAGGAAAATGCACAAAACCTTCAATTATGCTTTAATTAACTTTTAGTTCGTTGTTTTTTTTAATAAATTTACATCAGTTTTATTAAAAGAGAGAAAATTTTAAAATAATGGGTATACAATTCACTCAAATAAACTTGATTCGGATATATTCTTATAAGGAGCACGAAAATTGACGTCTCTAAATCATAGACAATATATCATATAAATAAAAGGTAAAGCCCTAAATCAAATTCAGAGCCGAAACAAAACAAATACAAACATCACTAAAGCTCGACGATGAAAGATAAAAACTAACGAAAAACAACAATAAAAAATGTATATTACAATAAGGCACGTTTACAACACGGTTATTATCACAAATGAATCGCGAACAAGAACTGTGACTGTGAGCTCGTAATCAAATCTAATTTGAGAGTTCAAAACTGAAAATCATAGAGATAATTAAAAGAGCACCGAATAAAAAAGAAGCGGCCAAGCAACCAATAAAGAGAGAAAAAAACGTGCCAAAACACAAAAGATAGAGAAAAACGCCCCTAATGACAAAAAAAATTTATAACTGCTTGAGAGAAAGAAAAAAAAACGAAAACGAATGCTAGGATTATTTCTTTCGATTATTAACACGTAGTTCATGTGTCCTTCGTTATTTCTATCTATATAACAAAATATAATACTATATTTGCCAAAGTGTTAGGGTTACTTTAATGGAACGTATTCATTTGATCCACAACTATAAATTATTATTTTTAAACCCAACAAGAAGTTCTAATGAAAAAGCAAATGATGATCACCTTTAGTCTATTATGATGGAATGTATTCATTTGATCCACAACTATAAACTATTTTTTCTTTAAACCTAACAAGGGGTCTTAGTAAAAAAGCAAATGATGTTCATTCTAAGAGATTCGCGTTCAATCGCTTTATATGTAATATATGTGTCTTATCAAATGGTTAAGAATATATACTATCTTATAATCACCTTTAGTTTATTAAAAGACAAACTTTTTTTCTTTATTATTTAAAAAGAAGATAATTTTGGCAATAAGTAGGTAAATAAACATTATAAATTGAAAAAAAGAGGTGTGGAAGGCCACCAAATAGTCAAAAACCAAATAAGATATTATGGTGCATGCGTATGCAGTATGCTCCACATATAAGATATTTTTCTTTTGTGTCCATTCAAGTATTGATCACTATATATTCAAAAAAAAAGTATTGATCACTATGCATTTATTAAAAAAAAAGTATTGATCACTATGGCATTCAATATTGGTTTTCCCCATACACACATCAATTTCACAGATTGGGTGCATATAACTTGTTTTTTTTATGATTAATTATAATTTTACTCCTTAAGCAGTGATGGAACAAAAAATTTAAAAATGAGGTCTAAAATATTTTCTTTTTCAAATAAGTATGTAAAAATAAAATTTTCCACTACATATTAGATAAATTTTTTTTTTTAAAATAATACTAAACAAAATTTATTTTTTAAAAAATTAAAATAAGGATGCGGATGCACCCCACTATTACTGGGTGTATCCGCCACTGTCCCCCAAGTCCCAACTAAACCGCGTTGGATCCACCATAGTTTTCTGTTTTTTCAAATTTTCGATACCATGTGAATAAAACTTAAAAAAAAAACAAGTGTTCTATTTATTGGGAGAGGTTATTACTAACGGATTTTATGATTATCTTGTTAGTTGAAATTTTCAACAGTCGAAAGATATTGTTTTTGGACGTATAATATCGTTTTAGTCTCGATATTTTATCCCTAGACTTTTTAAGAGAGTTTTGAAAGCATCTCGATTGAAAGATAGTGTACTTTATACATTTTATTATAGGCTTAAATACCCATTTGGCCCTTAAAGTACACACAAAATATCGAACTGTTTCTTAAAACATTTTTTGAGACATTTTGCCACTAAAATAAAAATCGTGACCTCATTTGTCCCTTCTATTAAAAAAAATTCTTACGGACCAATTAGAGATGTCTTGCAAAGCACAATGATTCGTCTGAGGGAAGGTTTGCGTAGGAAGGAGCAAAATAGTTCTTCCGGTTCATCTGATGGTTGTGGCATTTTATTTATACCAATGTTATTGAAGATAATAGCCAGAGTATTGTACGATGCTAATAATTGGAATGGTCTTGTTATGTATTCAAGAGTGTAGACAGTGGAATACCAAGTTTAGCATTGCATAGCAGTTCTCATGGGTGGGTCCAAGAGCATGAAATGGGAAGATTAGAGAAAAATATTGACCCCAATGGATTTCTTGTGGTTTGCTCCAGTAGTGGTCTTGATAGCCAAGGTTGTGTGTCTAGTACATCCACTTCGGCAAATCAACAAATGTTAGATTTGAATTTAGCTCTTGCATTTCTAGAAAGGTTGAGTGATCCTAGGATTACATCAATGTTGAAAAGGAGAGCAATGCATGGTGATCGACAACTGACTAGTTTATTGCATTGGATCCTAATAAGGGATTAAAATTAACAAAAAAATAAAATTTGGCATACTTAATGTGCAATTCACCCATTTTATTTGAGTCAAGTTATTTTTTTTGTTAATAAAATGACACATGGCATGTTTTAATTGGTCCATGAGAATTTTTTTTTTAACAGAAGGGACATATGAGGTCATGGTTTTTAGTTTAGGGGACATATAAGGTCATGATTTTTAATTTAAGGGCAAAACGTCCCAAAAAATACTTTAGAAAACAATTCGATATTTTGTATATACTTTAGGGACCAAATGTACATTTAAGCCTTTATTATACTTACCATGACTTATTTCGATTGTCGAGACACGAGAATTCAATTAAAAGATTTGAAGATTTTGACAATAAAATTTCGAATGTGTTATGTATAATTAAAAGGATTAATATTTGATACACTGACAGTGTAAAAAAAAATTACACAAGCATGCCTATTTTCAAGGCTAAATCTAAAATTTAAAATTTTAACTTTAAAACCCTAAAAATTTAACCACAAACCTTAAGCCCTAAAATCTAAATTCTAACCATGAATCCTAAATTCTAAACACTACAACCTAAACCCCTAACATCTGAACCCTAAATTAAAACGCTAAACCCCTAAATAACCCCGCTTGTGGAAACTTTGTTTTCCACCGTCAGTGTATAGGATATTAATCCTAATTAAAAGCGCATAAAAACTTATATTAAGTATAAGGATAAATATTCTATACACAGGCTGTGGAAACTGAAAGTTTCCACAAACGCCTTAGTTTTAGGGTATAGCGAGTTAGTTTAGGGTATAAAGTTTAGGGGTTTAGGCGTAGGAGGTTAGAATTTAGGAATAGTTGTTTCAATTTAAGATTTAGGGTTATAATTTAGGGTTTATAGGTTAAAACCTAAATCCTCACTATAATATCCTAAAAACTAAACCATAACCTATAAACCCTAAATTATAACACTAAATCTTAAATTGAAACAACTATCCCTAAATTCTAAATCCCTACACCTAAACCCCTAACCCCTATACCCTAAACTAACTCTTTATACCCTAAAACTAAGGCGCTTGTGGAAACTTTCAGTTTCCACTGCCTGTGTATAGGATATTAATCCTAAGTATAAATACAAATATAAAACGAGCACGTGAATCACTGAATCTGGATTTATATCAACAATGATAAAAGATAAATATGGCTAATAAATAATGAAGAAAAAGGTTAAAAATAATTGAAAGGATCTGGATTCCACTTTTTTCTTAGTGGGGGAGGGATTTGTTTTCTTCAGAAAAAGTAAATTTAAATAAAATAAAATAAAATAAAAAAACAAATTGTCTTAAATAAAAGGCTTAACAATGAAATAGATGTTTAATTTTTATTTTTATTTTTTATAATAAGTGCTTGAAGTATTTTTTAGATAAAATAAGTGTTTAACGTTTTATTTTTATCTATTTTAAATTTAATCTGTCAAAAAAATGCATCACTTAATTATAACTTAGCAGTGGCTTTTATTTTTTTTTAATTTTCAAAAGCAAACTAAAAATAAATTAAATATCTAAAAATCAAATCCCTAAAACCACAAACCTAAAATCTCAAAATCGACGCCATTATCGTTGTCGATAGTTTCGCCAAACCTCATCACCACCGGTGACATAGTCTTTCGTAAAAAAAATTCAACCACCCATTGTCGGTAACCGGTCAGAGGCACGTCAATCGGACGACGAATGATGAACGTGAAAAGCTCTAAACGTTCGATGTTCGATTGGCATGCCTCCCGCCGATTATCGACGATAGATGGTTGGGAAAATAGGGGGACTCCGGCAACGGCGAGTCGGCGATGAGGGGTCTAGCGAGGCTATTGACGGCGACAATAGCGTTAATTTTGAAATTTGAGGGTTTGAGGTTTTAGGATTTAGGACTATTTTGGATATTTTGAAAAGTTTTAACTTTAAAAAAAATTCAATTCTGATTGGGTGATGAATTTTTGTTAACGGTATTATCTTAAAATAGTAACGAATAAAATTTAGACACTTATTTTAAATAAAAAAATATTAAGCACCTATTTTGACAAAAAAAATACTTAAGCACCTATTAAAAAAAGAGATATAACTTGGTACTTATTTTGCAGTTAAACCTCAATAAAACAGTAGGAAGCAGGTATCTAGACGATGTAGCCGGCTTACTATGGTTGATACCATGTTTGTACTGTATCGTGTCGTAGGACCAGTTCCAGAGTTTCCTTTGCATTATTAAATCGGACTCCTCAAAATAAAATAAGGAAAATACTTTGATGCATAAGTTTGTGTAAACTTTAGTTTACACAAGCCCTTTAATTTTAGGGTTTAGGGTTTAGGGTTTTATGTTAGAGTTTAAGGGTTTAGTATGTAGGGTATATAATTTAAGGTTTATGGTTAGAATTTAGAGTTTAGGGTTTAGGGCTTAGGGTTTAGGGTTTACGTTGCTAGGGTTTGTGATTTAGATTTTAAATTTTATAAAAAGATTGTGTAAAAAAAAATTTACACAGCTTGTGCATCAAAATAAAACCCATAAAATAAATATATAAATAAATTGGAGTATGTAACTGCCGTTTTCATTGCAAAATCATGAAAGATATAAGTTGTCAAAAAAGAAAGAAAGAAAGAGATAAACACCCATAAAATAAGGTATTCAATTCAAAGGACCCACTTTCATTTCTTTATTTATATTTTCTGGGTTTCTTTTTTCACTTTATAGTTGATCGAATTTCTTATATTTTTTTATGTTAATTGGATTTCATCATTTTCCTTTAAATTTCCGAGTATTTAGTTTTAGTTTGGTTTAACCGAGTCTTGTAACTCTTACATTTGAGAAGTTCAACAAGTGATCTCAGTAAAAAAAAATGATGTTTATTTTAAAAAACTTGAATTTAAATTATTTTATTAGTAAGGTGTATATCTTATTAAAGAATTAAAAATATATATAAATAAATACTACCTTATCCTTAGGACTATTCAAAAAAAATTACCTTAAAAAATAGAATAAAAAGTTAAAATTGGATAAAATAAATAAAATCATTTTATATACCGTTAATGGAGCTAAAAATTTTACAAATAACGTTGAATAGACGACTTGCGATAATTAAGATTTAATGTTTAAAGTAGGGGTGTTAATGGTAGGTTAACCCTACCATTTAGTATAAAACGGTTGGTTAATCGTTATAGCAATTATTAAACCGTAATCTAATCATCAATAAACGGTTAAATATTAAATTTTTAAACAGGTAACCGCTATTTAACGGTTCGAGTATATGTTAACTTGTAACCTATTACAAAAAAATTTCACATGTTCACTAATTCTTTTGAGAATAATGAAATCATGTCTCTGATAAATATTTATAGTAAAAATTTCACAAAAAATATTTAAATAAACTCTAATCACAAACGTCGTTTTATGTCTAAATAATTTCATAATGGTTAACCAAACAATTAACAACTAATCGTCATTTTTAACAGTTGGTTAACCGAAACTGTTTAACTTTAACGATAAGTTAATTAGCCGATAAAATTTAACGGTCATATCGATTAAGGGTTACAGTTTATTTTGAACACCCCTAGTTTAAAGTTTAAGAATATGAGTTAGAATTTAAAGTTTATGGTTTAGTATTTACGACATGCGGTAGTTTTCTAAGCACTGCTTGTAGAATTAAAAAGGGGTTAATTACCTCATTCATACATGAACTATACCAAATTCTCACTTTCATACATAACGTTTTAAATTCTCGGTTTCGTACATATGGTATTTCGCCGTTAACGAGTTTGCCAACTCCATCACGGAAGCTGACATAGCATTTTTTTTAAAAATCACCATTTATTTAAATGTATAATAGCCGAATTGGTCCTTCAAGGTTTATTTTTTTCAATTTCAACCTTAAAAAGTTTATAATATTTCAATTTCATCCTTAAAAGTTTAAAAATCCTAAACCCTAAACATAAATCCTAAACTTTAAAGTTTAAAATTTTAAACAATAAACCTTAAACCCTAAATCTAAAAATCTAAAACACTAAACCCTAGAATCCCTAACCCATTTTCCAATTGTCAACTCTGATCACCCACCAGTCGGCCGTTACAACCTTTAGCGACTCTCCCCACAGCTTCCCCACTTTCGTCTGACTTCGCCTAAGCCCGTAACGTCTTTAGTCGTGGTTTTCATCGACCGTTCAAAACTCCCCTGGTCGTTCAAGATCTCGTCACCACCCAGATACGCTGCAAGCCTTATCGTTTTAACCCAGCCTCGTTCAACTGCCCCTATCGCTCGGTCCTTTTACCTAGATTTGCCTCTCCTTGCGTCAATGGAGATCGTCGAACAGTGCGTCTAAGAGCAGTGATAGAAAATTAAACGGCCAAGGGGTTTCGAGTGGTCGATGGAGGCCACGACTGAAAACGTTACGGGCTTGGGTGAAGTCAGACGGAAGTGGGAAGCTATAGGGACGGTCGTTGGATGTTGTAACAGTCGGCTGATGGGTGATCGGAGTTGCTGGTTGGAAAAAGGGGTTGGGGTTTTTAGGGTTTAATGTTTTAAATTTTAAGTTTTAGGGTTAATGGTTTAGAGTTTAATTTTTTAAAAGAATTTAGGGTTAAGTGTTAGGATTTAAGATTTTTAAACTTTTAAGGTTGAAATTGAAAAATAATAAACTTTGAAGGACCAATTCGGCTATTATACCTTTAAATAAATGGTGATTTTTTTTAAAAAATGTCACGTCAACTTCTGTACATGCCACATCAGCTTCCATGGCGGAAGATGGCAAACTCGTTAACGGCGAATTACCATATGTATGAAACCAAAAATTTTAAAACGTTATGTAAGAAATTGAAAATTTAATATAATTCATATATGAATGAAGTAATTAAACCTAAAAAAAATTTACCGTCTGTATATCAAATACTAAACCTAAAAAATAATATCAACACAATATTGATTATAAGATTGTTCAGAAATCAGAAACCTATATAATATAAATTATTAATACTAGTTTTTGAAACCATTCATATATAGTGTAGACAGTGCTTATTTTTATAATCAAACATTTGATTTTTAAAAACAATTTATTTATTTAAATAAATAAATTTTAATCAAATAAATTTATTAAACAAAATATACCGTAAAAAAGAGAAGAAATATTTTCTATAAAAATATGTTTGTGGATATTATTATTATTATAAATGATTGTCGGCGGTGCGATAAAAGGCATATATGTAAGTGTTGTTAGTCATGTGTTCAAACTCCTAATAATAATTTGTAACTATTTTATTTAAATATTTGTATAAATTTAGACAAACTAATAATTTTAAGGAAATTTTTTTTATACACAAGCTTGTTAAATTTATGGTTTAGAATTTAAAACTTAGAGATGCAAGGTTTAGAATTTAAAATTTAAAGTTTAATAATTTAAATTTTAAATTTTATAAAATTCAATATTTTTTACACAATTTATATATTAAAATATAATCTTAATTTTAAAATAATATTTGTTATTCTTAATAAATGAGGTATTTTAATCACGTCTAAGTTGAGTTGGTGTCGGCCGGTAGACACCTGACATTTACTTATAGTCAAAGATTTAATAAACAATATAAGTACATAAAAATAGAAAATTGGTTAAGTGACACCAAAAAATACAAGAACGTAAAACTAAATACTAATTTCTCTACTTCTTTTATTTCTTCTGAGACGATTAAAAAAAAATTTAAGTTTCAAATTTTTTTGTACTATTTCTTCTTTATTGGTGGCAGTCGTTGACCGCTTTGTTAGTTATGTACATAAATAAGATTCATTTTTACTAATGAATTTTAGTTTCATGTTTTTCTTGTTTTATTTTTTTGTTTTACTTTGCCATTTTATACTATATTTGCTTCTATGATAGTTTCTTTGTCTGCTTTTGTGGCAGTTTCAGTTTATCTTTTGATTGTTTAGAGTTCGGGTGACGAGTATCATCGAACTTCTTTATCAACGAAGGAGGCCGAGTTGTACATGTTCTGATTTCTTTTTTTGTGGTTGTGTTGATACGCCAAGAATAAGTAGCGGAAGAATTTTGTTTTTTTTCAAAGAGCACTCAAGGCAAAGTAATAGTTTTCTGGATTTAATTTCAGAAGTTTTTTCAAGTTCTTCCGAAGGTGTTAGGTTTAGTATTTAAAGTCTTTCACACCCTTAAATTTTACTGCATTTTTTTGTTTTGCATTGAACTTCCAATGTTTGAGGCGTGATTCCTTTGTAATCCTTTCACTATTGAATATAATCTAATTTTTTTTTTAAAAAAAATATAGATGCAATGGTAAAATGTGCTAATGAAATAAGGTAATTATTCCATGCACAAGTGCTTGTGAAAACTTTATTTACACAAGTGCTTGTGTGCCTTAGTCTTAGGGTTTATGGACTCCATTTGGGGTTTCAAGTTTAGGAGTTTAAGTGTAGTAATTTTGAATTTAGGGGTTATTGATAGAATTTTGGATTTAGTGTTAAAATTCAGGGTTTATAGGTTAAAACCTAAATCTCTAACCATATTACTCTAAAACCTAAACCCTACATCCTAAACCCAAAATTCTAAATGCATACACTAAAACCTCAAAACTTAAGGCGCTTGTGAAAACAAAATGTTTCCACCGCATGTGCATGCGATAATAATCCATGAAATAAATAACTTTTGGCAATGAAGAATGGATTTTATCTTATACGCTGGCGGTAGAAAACAAAGTTTTCACAATTGGGATTATGTAGGGGTTTAGGGTTTAGAAGTTATGTGTTTAAGTTGTATGGTTTAGAGTTTAAGATTTATGGTTAGAATTTAAAGTTTATAATTTAGGGTTTGTGGTTAGATTTTTAGGGTTTAAAGGTTAAAATGTTAGATTTTATATTTAGGACTGAAAATATGCATACTTGTAGAACTAATGTTTTGATATAATAATTGAAAAATGTTTTGGACTGATTTAAAAAGTATTTAAAACAATTTCCATAGTCCAAATATTCTGAAACTATGTTTAGGGATGTTTCTAAATGGGTTTTTCATGTTTTCAAAGGCCAAATTATACAAACCTGTCCAGGTGTTTCAAAACAGGGGATTCCAGTAGCGATTTCGTTTCGAAACGGGCCTTCCCTGGACTTGATTTTTGCCCAGCGTTTCGAAACGGGATAGGCCGTTTCGATACGCCCACGTGGCAATGACCCCAACGGTCATAAACCCCAACGGCTATTTTCCAACCAACTTTTAAATGCAGGCGTTTCGATACGGTTCTATAGCGTTTCGATACGGGTTTCAAAACGGCCAGTAGGCGTTCCGAAATGGACATGAGGCGTTCCGAAACGGCCAGGAGGCGTTCCGAAACGGATGCCCTGACAGACTGCAACGACTCTTTCTACATTGAGAGTGTTTCGAAACGGCATCGAGCGTTTCGAAACGGGGAGCTGCAGAATGCATTTATGGTGGGAATTAAAATCCTCAACGGCTCCAATTTGATCCCAACGGCTAGTAACGGCTACAAACTCAATTGGGAGTATAAAAGGGACCTCCAAGCATCAAGAGAAGGCTAATGCTCATATTTTCAAACATCAAATGATCAAGAAATTGTCTTAGCACTTAAATTGTCAATTCTTGTATAGACAAACACTAGTGAGCCAAAATTGTCAAATTTGCTCAAGTGTTTTAGGTTTTGGGTGAGTACTTCATTGTGCAAACAAACACCTATTAGAGGGTTTAAGTTTGCTTTGTTTATCTCTTTGTAAAAGAGGGTTTTGATCAAGGCTTTGGGTAGAAGCTTGATCGTTTGTAAGGGTTACCTCCTAAGCCTAGAAAAGGGGACGAATCAATAGTGGATTGATTGAGAAATCCTTAGTGGGGAGCTAAGATAGTGGATGTAGGTGCTTGTTAGAAGACCGAACCACTCTAAAATCATTGTGTCTATTTCTTTTTTAGCTTCCTAAACCCTAACACCCAAATATCCTCCTCTCCACCACTTGGTGAGCTAAATTGGTTGATCGAATCGAGCCCCACACATCTCAACAATACTTGTGTAAACTTTTTTTAGACTAGCAGTGTATCAAATATTAATCCATAAAGAATAACAAATTCTAATTGTTTATATAAATATTTATGTAAATGTGAAGAATCAATAACACAATTTATCCTTTATAAATAATGTTCTTTGGTCATTTAATTAATTGATTTGGTGTCGAGTTTTCTCGTGATCTCTCAAAAAAAATTTAAAAATTAGATTTTAATCTTTTAAGTTTTCAAAAGAATAATTTGGTCCCAAAGAAATTTTAAAAATTCAAAGTTTTTGATTTTTTTTAATTAAATCACTCCTATAATTTTCAAAATTCTTACTATTGCCACCCAAAATTGAAAAAAATTATTTAGCCTCCATTTTTTTTTGAAAAATTAAATAAAACCCTTCAATTTTTTGTTTAAAACTTCAATTTAAATCTCCATTTTTTACATTTTAGATTTGCCCCTACAAAGTTTTACGGGACCATTACCTTCTTCCCAAAAGACATGTCTGATAGAATGTACAGCGCCGCCGTTTATATATCCCAAGACCTCTCTTTTTCTTTCTGATGTGAGATTAATAACCATATCTCTTTTCAGACGTGCCATTCTCTACCACTCAATCTCGTGACACCTTCGTCACGAGCTTTCATTCTCGTAATTTTGGCCAATTGTCACGGTTGTCCACCCTGCCTACCCCACTCATGAGCGCTCGACGTGAAATCGGGCAGTCAAAGGGTCACTCTGATACCACTTGTCATAGGGTCATTACACTCTTCCCAAAAGACATGTCTTATAGAATGTATTGCACCACCGCTTATATATTCCAATACCTCCTTTTTCTTTTCCCATATGGGATTAATGACCTCGTCTTTTTTCAGACGTGGCAAAAGCCCTTCGTCAAGTTATGCCATTGGATATGTAACCCCCTAGACCCGCATATGCGTTTCACGGATCCTAGGAAGTCACATTAGGGTCACAAGAGCGACCCACCGTATAAATCCGCATAAAACATTTCCTCTAAAAGACACATATTAAATTATAACCGTAACTTTTGTTGAAAATACTCTTTCATAAAATCATATAAACATATAACAGGATTTCAGAAAACGTTTTATAGACACTATCATGAAACAATAATGATATGCATGCCCACTAACTATGTCGGTACCGTACTCCAAAAGCAACGCCGAGAGAACTTCGAACACTGATGTCAAACGTTATACCATGATATATTCCTTTAACCTGCGATGGTAAAAACAACGTGAGCTTGGAAAAGCTCAGTAATACAAAACTACCAAAAGATGTTATAAGCTCATGCAGATATATGGTAGGCATAACATTTCCATGATGTTCCGCGCAGTAACTGTCTTTCTTTCTTTTTCGATATTTCAGGGTAACGTTATACTTGAGAATAACGGTACTTGTTCTTTATTCAATTATCGAGAATTAGACGGGAATTATAGGCTATTAATGTACGGAGGTGGAATTAGAGAGTTCGGTTCCTAGTGTGTTCCAACAGTGTAAGTAAAACATGTACAACAACAGTATAATATACATTTCCAGTTCAAAAACATAAAGTTTAAGTAACAATACAATACGGTTTAATTTTTTATCTACCCTCCAACCACACTCCAAGAGGCAGTTCCCCAAAACTGCGTCAAAGGCGTTAACCAGTGCCCATTGGGCATAGGTGCCATCCTAAGGGATTACCTTAGGAACGGTACGGTACGGTAGGTATTACCCTAGCCGAAGATTCTTGATATATGCATATGTACCTGATATGACCAACATGCTATATAGATAATGTATTACTAAAAATACAGTTATTGATTAACCGAACTGTTACATAGATTGTTACTGGGGTACTTGGGATAGAATATGAAGTGACCGTAGGTTCAGCCCTGATCCAGCTGGTAATTTCTTTACCGTTACAGGTTCCTATGCTTCGGCTAGGGTAATACCTACCGTACCGTACCGTTCCTAAGGTAATCCCTTAGGATGGCACCTATGCCCAATGGGCACTGGTTAACGCCTTTGACGCAGTTTTGGGGAACTGCCTCTTGGAGTGTGGTTGGAGGGTAGATAAAAAATTAAACCGTACTGTATTGTTACTTAAACTTTATGTTTTTGAACTGGAAATGTATATTATACTGTTGTTGTACATGTTTTACTTACACTGTTGGAACACACTAGGAACCGAACTCTCTAATTCCACCTCCGTACATTAATAGCCTATAATTCCCGTCTAATTCTCGATAATTGAATAAAGAACAAGTACCGTTATTCTCAAGTATAACGTTACCCTGAAATATCGAAAAAGAAAGAAAGACAGTTACTGCGCGGAACATCATGGAAATGTTATGCCTACCATATATCTGCATGAGCTTATAGCATCTTTTGGTAGTTTTGTATTACTGAGTTTTTCCAAGCTCACGTTGTTTTTACCATCGCAGGTTAAAGGAATATATCATGGTATAACGTTTGACATCAGTGTTCGGAGTTCTCTCGGCGTTGCTTTTGGAGTACGGTACCGACATAGTTAGTGGGCATACATATCATTATTGTTTCATGATAGTGTCTATAAAACGTTTTCTGAAATCCTGTTATATGTTTATATGATTTTATGAAAGAGTATTTTCAACAAAAGTTACCGTTATAATTTAATATGTGTCTTTCAGAGGAAATGTTTTATGCGGATTTTTACGGTGGGTCGCTCTTGTGACCCTAATGTGACTTCCTAGGATCCGTGAAACGCATAGGCGGGTCTAGGGGGTTACAATTAAATTATATTATAAAATTATATTTAAAAAATTACACTATAAAGTATTTTGGTTAAAAATATAGGCTCTGTTTGGCAATTAGCGGATAACTGATTATATTAGTTGATAGCTGATTGCATTAGCTGATTTCACTAGCGGATTGTATTAGTTGATTGTATAAAAGTGTTTGGTAAAATTAGCTGATAGATGTTAGATTATTTAAGCAAGCAAAATGATATATAAGGACATGATTATATTCAATACTTGTTTGAATAATTTATAAGTTATCAATATTTTGTATCTAATTAATATTAATTAGATTTATAAAAATTATTTTAAATATAACTTTTCTAAACATATTCGAATGATTTATATATTAATTTATTATTTATATAATTATTTTAATATAATTTAATTAATTAATAAATTTAAATACACATATAAATATGTGATAATAAAAAGGAAAATTAAATAGGATTAACTTATAAATAGGGTGAGAAAATATTTAATTTAGGTTATTTGGAGATTTTTGGTAACTGCTTAGGGTAAAAGAGTCTTTACAGATCTAATATCAAACCTCTAATCTCAAAAAGTTCGTATTAGGAGTTTTTTCAAAATTAATGGTTTCACCCAATCCACTCTTTCAATCCGTTGTTCACCAAACATCAACATTAGCGAATTTGACTGGTCAAACCTTTAATTTTTGCCCAAACCGCTCTTTACCAAACAAGATCATTACTTAAAACTTCGTTATTTTAAATAAATAAACAAATTTGTTTAGTCGATTGAGTATTAATTTAGTTTATATGATTATTATTGTAACGTAGAAAAAATATAAGTTTAAAGTGAGTTTCCTTATTATCGTGATATATTCTTTTCTTTTACTTAAATTTAGATAAATCTTTAACGAAATACACGATAATAATATTTGTATGATTATTTCACCTAATAAAATCATACTTTATAAAAAGAAGTTCAAAGTGGGTTTTATTGCGCATTATTCTCTTATTTAAAAATTTAAGGTTTGAATACTTTATAAAGACCGTATAAAAATTGAATAAGTTTAATTGTTTCGACGGTTAGGTGAATACTGAATACTGAAATTGAAAATTAATATAGGGTAAAATGATAAATCCAATTTTATATATGTATATATATTACAAGTTGGAAAAATTACCATAATAATGGTTTTTTACCCAATGCAAAAAGGATATGTATATTTCTACATTTTGGGATCTATACATTGAATTAAGTACAATTATACATTATTTATATATGGAAATAAATAATTAAATAAGTTTTAAATATTTACAGAGTATTGCATTAACTAATTTACCATAACACAAACAAAAATAAATGGTAATAATTTATGAGTGGATTTTTTTTTATTAAATAGAGATGTATTACATTTCTTTACCGAGAATCAAACCCACACAATATAAGATAATTTGAGCATTCTTAGTAACTAAACCAATTAGTGGATTTCAATGTATGAGAGGATATTTAATAAATTGATAGTGTAAATTTCTTTACATGTGCATGTCTAATTTCAAGCTAAAATAAAAAATTTAAATCTCTAACTCTAAAATTTTAACCTTAAAACGTAAATCATAAAATCTAAATCTTAACCATGAGCCTTAAATTATAGACCTTGCAATATACAATATAAACTCCTAATTTTTAGACTCTAATCTAAAATTTTAAATTCCTAAATAATTTCGCATATAAAAATTTTATTTTCACCGCCAGTGTATAAAATAATAATTGTAAAAATAATGATTATAAATGATTTTAGCTGTCCATACATTGATGACACGTAAGGTATTTAGCCGCTCACACACACTTGATTCCAGGCTCCGTCTATATTAAGCGTTCACCATTCTCATTTCTCTCCAACAATCGTCGCACCAAAAATAATTTCAAAAAAATGGCGGTTTCTGGTTCTTTGATTCGACCAAACCAATCCCATCTTCCATTTCTTAAACCCTCAAGGCCAAGCCTTTGTTGCAGAAAACATGTTAGTAGTTTTCCTCTTACCATAAACATAATACATGTTCTGCTGTCTGTTTTTCTCTTCATTTTTTTTATGTTTAAACGTTTCTGGTTTTGGTGTGGGGTTCTACTTTTATCATTTTATGTTCGTGGTTTCATGTCTGAAATGGTGGTTTTGCTTGTTTTGTGCGCGTGTGTGTTGTTTTCCAGTTCTGTCCGAAAGCTTCAGCTGGAAACAGGGAAGGAGACGATGAGGGATGTAAAATGCGTATAACGAAAGAAAACGACTCCTGGAAGATCGATTTCTCCGGGAACAAACCGCCGACGCCATTGTTGGACACCATCAATTACCCTCTTCATATGAAGAACTTATCAACAGGGGTAAGCATGCCGTCCTCCGTCTGTTTTCTGTTTTTTTTTTTTTTTTTTTTTGCTCTCTTTAATATGAATGTGTTGTCTTTAGGAGCTTGAACAACTGGCGGCGGAGATTCGAGCCGATATCGTGCACTCGGTATCTAAGACCGGAGGGCATCTGAGTTCAAGCTTGGGAGTGGTGGAGTTGACAATAGCTTTGCACCATGTATTCGACACACCCGAAGATAAGGTCATATGGGATGTCGGGCATCAGGTGAGAGAATCGAGAGATCCGAGTTGTTTTTGTTTCTTTTCATATGGGAGTTTATGTATAAATGGCATCTTTCAAAAATTGCAGGCCTACCCTCATAAAATCCTGACAGGAAGAAGGTCCAGGATGCATACCATAAGAAAAACTTCAGGACTTGCAGGGTTTCCTAAAAGGGATGAGAGTGTTTATGATGCCTTTGGTGTTGGACATAGTTCTACCAGCATATCAGCCGGACTTGGTATTTGCTTCTCTCTGTAAAAAAAAACTAAAAAATGTATAAAAAAAACTTATGTGAAATGTAAAATAATTGATAACTTTGAGTTTTTGATGTTAATGTAGGCATGGCAGTGGCAAGAGACCTTCTGAAGAAGAAGAACAATGTGATTTCAGTGATTGGAGATGGAGCAATGACTGCTGGACTTGCATATGAGGCCATGAATAATGCAGGGTTCCTTGATTCAAACCTGATTGTTGTATTGAACGACAATAAGCAAGTGTCGCTACCGACTGCAACTCTACACGGTCCTGCTACTCCTGTTGGAGCTCTTAGTAGGACTCTAACCAAGATTCAAGCAAGCACAGAGTTTCGAAAACTTCGGGAAACAGCAAAAGTATTTCTCTAAGCTTTCTTATTATTTGCCTTAGCTTCCTGGTAATACATGGCTGAAATCTGATTGTGGATACTACTTGTTGTTGTTGAAGGGCATTACTAAGCAAATTGGTGGTCCAGCATATGAAATTGCAGCTAAGGTAGATGAGTATGCTAGAGGAATGATCAGTGCTTATGGCTCCACTCTCTTTGAGGAACTCGGGCTGTATTACATCGGTCCGGTTGATGGACACAATATTGAAGATTTAGTAGCTATGTTTAAGAAAGTAAAAGCCATGCCTGCCCCGGGGCCGGTATTAATCCACATCGTAACAGAGAAAGGAAAGGGCTATCCCCCGGCTGAGGCAGCCGCTGACAAAATGCATGGTAAGATTGCAACTCTTGATCCATGGCGATGTTACGGGATTTTTCTAAATGATCATTGTTGTTCTACCTGCTCTCAGGTGTTGTAAGATTTGACACAGAAACAGGCAAGCAGTTTAAGTCCAAATCATCTACACTGTCGTATACACAGTACTTCGCTGAATCGCTCATCAAAGAAGCTGAAACTGATGACAAGATTGTAGCCATCCATGCAGCAATGGGTGGGGGAACAGGTCTCAATTACTTCCAAAACAGGTTCCCGGACCGCTGCTTCGATGTGGGGATTGCTGAGCAACATGCAGTTACTTTTGCAGCCGGTTTAGCCACGGAGGGACTCAAGCCATTCTGCGCTATCTACTCGTCGTTCTTGCAACGAGGATATGATCAGGTGTGCTCTCAAAAATGGACATACTACATCGTATACGATCAGATTTCCTTCACCTATTTTTTCCTGATTGACACTTTTGTTGGAAAATTTTACTCCTATGACAGGTGGTGCATGATGTGGATCTTCAGAAATTACCTGTAAGGTTCGCGATGGATCGAGCTGGTTTGGTTGGAGCAGATGGACCTACCCACTGTGGGGCATTTGATATCACATACATGGCTTGCTTGCCCAACATGGTGGTAATGGCCCCATCCGATGAGGCCGAGCTCATGCATATGGTAGCAACAGCAGCAGCCATTGATGACAGGCCTAGCTGCTTCAGGTTCCCCAGGGGAAATGGTACTGGTGTAGTTATCCCACATGATTACAAAGGAACACCACTTGAGGTTAGAGTAATAAAATATTTTAGATATGTGAACAAATTAGAATCAAAGCAGATGAACTGATTAAGGTTTCCTTCTTCTAATGATTGAACAGATCGGAAAAGGAAGAATCATAATGGAAGGCAATAGAGTAGCTATTCTGGGATACGGTTCGATCGTGCAGCAGTGTGTCGAAGCAGCAAACATGCTGAGATCTCAAAACATTTATATAACAGTAGCTGATGCAAGATTTTGCAAGCCACTAGACAGTCATCTCATCAAGCAACTAGCAAATGAGCATGAGATTCTTATTACAGTGGAAGAGGGTTCTATTGGTGGCTTTTGCTCTCATGTATCCCATTTCTTGAGCTTAAATGGTATTTTGGATGGATCTCTCAAGGTATGTATATTTTTTTTTTCTTTCATTTTTTACTTCTAACCATCAATTTCTTTTCTTCTACAAATATCTAATTAGTAGAGGTGTTTGCAGTTGAGGGCAATGGTGCTTCCTGATAGATACATTGATCATGGATCACCCCAAGATCAGATAGAAGAAGCAGGGCTTTCTTCAAGGCATATCTCTGCAACAGTCCTATCTATGCTAGGAAGGTCAAGAGAAGCCTTGTGGTTCAAGCATGAATAGAACATCGGAATCTAGCACCTAGCACCGGGGATGAACCGAAAACAAAATTCGACAACAAGTTATCGAGCATAGTAAATATGATGGGAAAACTCACCTAGGGTCCAAACCAATGTCCGATACAGAATGCAACTTTCAAAGATGTGATCATTAGCAAATAAAATAGTCAAAGCACCACAGTTCAGTCGTTGTATTGAAATGAAGATAACATAAAAGCAGTGTTGATGTAGCTGAAGATGTATAATCCCCCAACCACCAGCAAGAAAAAGAAAAGAAGAGAGAGGCAATTCTCTGTTATTTTACTCTCATGTTGTTTAAATGTGGCCAACTTGCACTGAAAGTGTCCAAAAGTTTCATGTGTATTAATTTATGCACATTTTCAGCTGTGATTTGTACATGAAATTATCACTCGCCAACAAAAATTCTCACGCGGAATTCAAGGCTTTGCAGAGTTTCAATAGTTAATCCTTCCAAAACAAAATTGAAAAAGAATGCTATATCCGACGTCCATTTCAAATTCGGATAACATGAAAACAAAATGATGATTCACAGCTTGCGACCTTTATAAGTGTTAGATAAATTTTGAGAACCTATTGAGTATAGTGGGGGTCAAGAAAATTTTATGAGGGTGGACACATATTAAATATTAATAACATAAAAAATTATACGTACATGAGTACAAATAAATTTTTAGGGTGGACACACATAATATAATAAATAAATAATAAGAGAAGTTCAGATTTTCAAGGTGGACATACTCAATAAAATGAATAATTAATAAAAAATTCAGATTTTCAGAGTGAACATCTCTTTACATTCACCATTGTTTGAGTACTCCAAGTAGTAAAGAGTGGATTGTTCCCTTGGTGATCCGGATTTAAATAATGTGGTTTGTAAGTGCGTGTGACTGTGTGGGTGTATCCAGATATGAAACCTAATTAAAATACAACCGTTTAATTAAATTAGAATATTCAAAAAATTAATTGTTAGAACAAAAATCTTGAACAGTGGGCTAAAGCTCTCTCTCTCTCTCTTCATGCATGGTCGAATAAGGGATGAAAATAAGTTCTAGACCACCTGTAGTTCCCAATTGAACCAGTTCAACCAGTCACTTCGAGGAGAAAGTTTAGCAATTAATTCAGGAACTGCAATTTAAGTTGCGCATTCAAACAAGAAGGAAGACGAATTTCCTTCGTTTTAAAATACTTGTTAAGTTGTTAAAATTTTACCAGTTTCATATCAACATTCCCTCCTACACTCTTGTATTTTTCTACAAGGATATTTTACAGGGAACTACAATACCCGTGCGATAAGTAATTCTTCCTCAGCCTGGACAGATAGATGAACATCGATTCTAGCAAGCAACCTGGTTATGTTGATAACTGATTGGCTTGGATGAATGCTTGAAGCAAGCTTTGTGCTACGAGCGTTTGATCTGGAGTCCCAGATATCAATACCATCCCCTCCGTTTCACCGGGGCAAGGATCGTGAACTTCAACTTTAGCACCTGAGATCTGATTTTGCAGTGCCATACATGGATTTATAAGAAAAATGTTGTACATAATTCAGGAAACGGTCAGACTACTAATACAACATGCTCAGAGTTCAGTTTTTTTACTAGTGTAATTGATTATTACCTCTTTGAGACGAGCAAGGTTGCAGCCATCTTCGCCGTAGATAGAGCCAA
The DNA here is from genome assembly GCA_030270665.1 of Hibiscus trionum. NCBI lineage: Eukaryota > Viridiplantae > Streptophyta > Magnoliopsida > Malvales > Malvaceae > Hibiscus > Hibiscus trionum. Next base: position 22,441,498 of record BSYR01000006.1, on the reverse strand, counting down.
AAGCATCTTCATGAACTGCAATCTCTACACTTGTATTTTTCACAATAGTGGATTTTCTATCGCTGCATATTGAGAAAATCAAAATCAGATTTAATTCTTGTAGTAATTATATTAGTAGCAACAAATGTGGTTGTACTCATATTCGATCATTCAACGGAATTAGTCTCAAATCAAAATGCCCCTCAGTCGGGAAGGATTATTACATGTGAAACGAATTGAGTTCCCAATAATCAAATAGTGTGATGAATCCACCTCCAACACAAGGTAAGAAAGCAATGGACTACTATTACTAAAGGCAGCAGCTATAATAAAACCAACATTTACCTTGCTTAATTAAAAAGCAAAGGCGGGAGAAAAACAGTTTTGATGCTATTTTTGTACAAATACTAACCTTTCGAGTTCTAGACCCCTTTTACCATCTGCATTGTCCAGCCCGCGTCTTCTTCTCACAGTCTGCAATCACAGCCATCCAAAACACTTTAGGTCCTTGAACAGAATTAATGTCCTTCGATTACTTAGGTAACAGAAGCCACAAAGAAAACTGCAAAAGAATAAATAAAATTCTTTCACCTCTATTAGCTGAGACTCCGGTGGACACTCTACACCATCAAAGAGTTCAATATTATCCACTGCTCTTGCTAAAGCACTCTCTTGAGCAGAAACAAGAGACACGTCCAAAGATTGAAGCGGACCAGAAAAAATAGCCTCACTCCTTCCATTGTAGGGACCCCTGCCTCCCACTTCATTGAGCATATCACATGGAAGTAGAAAATCCAGTGAGCCCTCAATGTCAAAACTTCCTCCAAAGGTAGTTGAGCCATGTTGAACATCATCCATGGCAACTGTATGCCCATTTCCTGCAGTCTGCAAATAAACCCACCCAAGCATTAAGGTCCTTGTACATATTCCAACAATATTAGTGAAAACAATATTTCAAGAGGAAAGCGAAATAAAAGGGAAAGAGCTTTTACCTGTTGCGGCAGCAGTTTTACAGGCTGTGGACCAGAAGTATTTTCTGAGTGCCCAGGGTGCATTCTTTGAGCTAAATTAGGTCCAGGATCATCATCTAAGGTTGAGCTTGTTTGTTGGTTCACTTGAGACGGACCTGTCTCCCTTTCTTCTCCACAGCAGTTACCCACTCTAATTTCGTTCAGCACTTCAGTTGGCAGGAGATTATCCCTTAGTCTACTAGTAACTTGAAAAATGGCGTTCTGCACGCTTTTATAGTCACCAGTAAGCTGCAAGGATAAAAGTAATACACCAATGATCCCTCCTCCAAGATGAAATTGATTATCAGGGTGGCACCCAAAAGTTCTCTAATTGAAGTAACCAGAAACTGAAAGTTATTCAAGAGGCTGAAAAAGCCCTGGCAGCAAGGAACTGTCACTACAACTGAAAAGATGGGTGTTGCAGTAATTGATAAGCTTGAGTTAAAACACAATGGAATTTCAATGATCGGAAAAAGTGATAACTGGTATTTACATGCCAAAAGGGGGAAATTTCCCCATGGAGCTAAGAAAGATTTTTCTTATATTTAAAAAAAAATCATGTTTCTAAATGAAAATGGTAATTGTACTAAATTAATGTAACATACTTTGCATCATCAATAAAATTAAATCACATTATGTAAGCATCTACATCTGTTTGACCTGAAAAATAATGGGAACTCAATTGATGCTTCCTACATCTGGAGAAACATAAGCAGTAATATTGCTAAAAAAAGTTAATATTTTCACCTGTACTACATTCTCTGGAGGACGGCCCAGTGAGAACTCCTCATCCAAGATTTGTACATCAGCACCAGTTGATTCTACAATCTCGGAAAGTACACTACCTTCTTTCTCCTTCAAGCAGCTGACAAGGTCAGAAGTGACTAGAAGCCTAAGAGTTACAGCAGTGCCCTTACTCAGGCCTGATGGAAATCCTTTTTCGATGTCAGATTCAACGGATCTTGCAAATACAAGAACAAGAGCATTCTGTGTAGGAGAATACTGTGATTCAAGGTCCTACAGTAAGCAAAAGCCATTTTCAGAAAGAAGATATGCACAGGTAATGCTGTCAAATAAAACTATTGGCATTAGGAGAAGCTCTGCAATGATGGACTAACCTCCAATGCAGAAATGGTGACAACACGCTCATGATTCTCAGCTTCTGGGGACTCAAACATTATAGAAGCGCCTGTTTGATTTTGCAAAGCTCTGACTATGGCACCCTTCTTACCAATGATGGCCCCAGCAGCAACATTGGAACAAAGCATTCTAAAAACAACTTTTCGTGTATCATTTGGATCCGGTTTGGAATCTCCATTAGCAACCACATACGAAAAGTTTGCATTCGAAACACCACTCACAGCATTTGCAAGCATAGGTGGCAAAAGTGAACTAAGGTGCGGAAAAAGTTCTTCGGGTGAATCAGGGGAGGTCCAACGCGAAGGTTGCTCAGAAGGTATACTCATGACTGTTGGCTCTCTGTCCATAGATGGGCAAGCTTGAAGATAGCCAGATACAGCAACAAGCGCTTTCTTGACAGCCAAAGCACAACCAGTTATCTGCCATGTTATTAAAAATAATTAAACAAGTTATAGTGATATTAAATTATTAATCACGTCCGAAGATAATTAGTAATGCTAGTCTTTCTCCACCAAGTTTCTAATTTGATTCATGTATTCATCATTCAAATGCAGGAAGTACTAACACAAACATTTCAGATTCAGACGATATCAAGACCATTACAGAAGTTTCAGCCATTAATTTAGTTCAAGCTACACAAAAAGAAAACTGCATGTGGAATATTGTTTCAATTCTTTGATTTTTTTTCTTCACTTTCTTGAGAAATAACCCCTTACCTGAATTAATTGATCCGTTGTTCTTCCGCATGGCGGCGCCGGCAAAATCCTTATTTGAGCTCCACTCTCCGTCCTCATTCTCACAATATTCTTCCCTCCTTTCCCCACAACGAGACCAATTTGTGCCGAATCAGCGAGTACACCACAGTAAGCTTCTTCTTCCTCCCCATCGCACGCTTTCCCCCACTCTCTCTCCGCTTCCACTTCCCACACGCGCTCGAAGACCCTAATCATTGCTTCCTGAGCACACGAAACATCACACACTTCTCTCTCACTCAAACTAAACCGTCTCTGGACCGATCCAGACCCAACTATCAATATAACCCTGTGGTCTGACCCGCGGACGGATTCTTCGCAGTGGATTCGAGAGTTCGTCTCGCGACGAAGTTGAGAAACAACGGCACCGGAGCTCCCGATGACTCCACCGATGGATGATGCGTGACAGATAACACGGAATGACACCTGGCCTGGTAAGGGAACGATCTTCGGCGGTGAGCCTTGGCGTCCCCGCCGATGGTTATAGGAGTTCTGCATTTGGTTGGAAGAGAACACTGAACAGGAAAGAGGTTGGTCTCTTTGGAGTCGTGGGGCGAGGACTTTGACTGGGCGACTCACTGAGTTGAGACTGAGAACATACGAAACGCGGTGTACGACTTTGAGAGGGCGGATCACTGAGCATTCAGCTGCAGGATTAACTGACAAGTAGCAACAGCTCAATTGTTGTGTAGATTTTTAAAAGCATTCTGATTTGGAGTTATATATATATAAAATACAGTTATACAATATAAAACTCTCTAAGTTTACAAGTTTTTTTATAGTTAGATGGGTGAAACAAATAGATGAGATTAACACTATGTAAAAATCAACATTAGAATATGACAAGATTATCACTTGGGAAAAAATAAGGATTTAATCTTAGTCATCCATTTCTCTTACCCATCAATCCAAAAAATATGTAAAATTTTAAAAGTTTTACACTGTGTAAGTTGATACTAACTCAACTAGTTTCGTTAGGATCCATTTACACTATGTAAAACTCAACTAGTTTTACATTAATTCATAGCCATTAGATGGATAAAATGGATGGATGAGATTAACCCCTTATTTTTATACATAATGTAACTGGATGAGATCCTATACACAGGCGGTGGAAACTGAAAGTTTCCACAAGCGCCTTAGTTTTAGGGTACAAGGAGTTAGTTTAGGGTATAGGGTTTAGGGGTTTATGTGTAGGGGGTTAGAATTTAGGGATAGTTGTTTCAATTTAAGGTTTAGGGTTATAATTTAGGGTTTATAGGTTAAAACTTAAACCCTCACCATATTACCCTAAAAACTAAACCCTAACTTATAAACCCTAAATTTTAACCCTAAACCTTAAATTAAAACAACTATCCCTAAATTCTAAACACCTACACCTAAACCCCTAAACCCTATACCCTAAACTAATTCCCTATACCCTAAAACTAAGGTGCTTGTGGAAACTTTTAGTTTCCACCGCCAGTGTATATGATATTAATCCTTTATATATATATATATATATAATCCAACTAGTTTTAAACTAATTCATAGCCATTAAATGGTGAAATGAATGAATGAGATTAACTTCTTATTTTTATTTATATATATATAAGAGGTTAGGATCCACTTACACAGTGTAAAACTAGTTTTGGAAAATAGATGGCTGAGATTAACGTCTTACTTTTTTCTCAAGTGATAATCTTCACACATTCTACTTTTAATTTTAGTCATCTGTTTTACTCATCCAACGATCTAAAAAGCGTGTAAAACTTAAAAAAAATTATATTGTGTATCCAGATTCTTTATATATATATATATATATATATATATATATATATATATATCGAATCATCTGTTGGAGTAATTGACAATAAATTAACAAAAAAAAATATTGATTCCTTAAATTTGGTTCGTTTGACATAATTGACCTTAGAAAATGACTGCAATGTTTTTCAATTTGATTAATTCTTGCAATAGAAGTTTCAACTTTTAAGGATACGATCGAAAACAGGAATGGTAACGGGTAGGGTGGGCAAAATTACCCGACCCGATTGACTCGATTCAAATACTCAATAACTCGAATCAAATTAGAGGGTAATTATCTGATTTTTTTATTTTTTCGGGTCGGGTACCCAACTTGGTATTTATCTCGAGTACTCGGGTCGGGCCTGGGCCGAAAAACTAATTCCAGACGGGTACCCGACTACCCGATTATATATATATTATATTTTAATTTTTTTATTGAAAAAGAAATGGTTATCTGGGCACCTCGTTAAAAAACCTCCCTAACCTAAATTGGAGGAAAAAAAGTGCACCCGGTAACCTACATAAAGCCTAACATTAAACGTCATCACTAATGTTCGAATGGAAAACATCTAACACAAAATCCGGAGGTTGACAAAAAACAGCCACCCCACTCACACAATTCAAACCATGTTTCGCTAAGCTATCACCCACACCATTAACCTTGCCTGACACGCAATGGAACCGAACCTCCCAATCCATTAACAACATCCTCTGGATATGATAAACAAGCGAATGATCCCCAACGACCCTAGCCAGCGTATTTAGAAGCCCAACGGCTTCCTTATTATCAATCTCCACGATAACACGTCTATAACATTTTCCCCAAGCTTGTTTGAGACCTTCCAACACACCCCAAAGCTCTGAATCAAGGACCGAACAAATCTCAATGGACCTGGAATAACCTAATAGCCACTCACCCTTATCATTCCGAATCACGCCTCCACATGCCGTCTTACCATCCGTCTAAACTCTAGCCCCATCTGAATTGATCTTGACCTATCTTGAGGATGGAGCCATCCATTGTTCTGAGCCCATGCGGTCCGGAGCGACTGTTATCCCCAACCGAGAGTGCATGGATCTCGCATGCTCACATTCTTACACCACATTACGACACATCTCCACAATCGGCACACTCCAAGTAATTTCAGGGGTGAAAACCAATCGGTTCCTTTCCTTCCAAATTAGCCAAAGTAACGCTCCAAAGAAGAGAGGCCAATTCACAATTGTAGGGGCAAACGTATAAACAGACTGTAGGTTGCAGCGTATCCAATCAGTGAACTCCATGCTGAAAAAATCCGACCAAAATTTTGGCGAAACAACCGACTTCCAATACTCCTGCACCTTTGGACATTGCCGAAACAAATGAACTAACGTTTCAGCCTCATTCTCACATATCCCGCACTGCACACTCGTCGTGAGATGACGTCGCTCTCTCTCTACATTGGTAAGCAACCTCTCATGCATAAGTAACCATAAGAAGGATTTAATTCTTGGCAAACCCGACAGACGATCAATCGTGCTCCAAATAGGGTCAGCCTGCGAATCATATTGCTGCATTCGTATTCGGAAAGCCGAGCGAACTGAAAATCTCTTATCGGAAGAAACATCCCATCCGAAACAGTCACGCGGAACCGAAGCACAAGGGGGGAGAATTGCAGCAATCCGCATAACAATAGGTAGGGGCAATAAATGTTGGAAGACATCCCACTTCCATTCACCAACCTCGTTTACCATCGACGACAGAGGAGTCAACCCATCCGAAAGCAGAGTGTTAAGAAGAACCCAATCCTTAAGGCAACCGATTTCCCCAACCCATCTATCATTCCAAAAGTCAATACCATCCCCACTACCCATCTTCCACGAAATATGACTACGAACCTCATCCCAAACACTACAAATACCTTTCCAAAGGTGAGAATGATTACCTCGCAATACAATATTAGGAATCACCCCATCGCACTTGTATTTAGAACGCAGAATCCGTACCCAAAACCTATCAGGTTGAGCCATCAGGCCGAAAGCCAATTTCATCAAGAAAGTTGCATTCTGATCCTCCAAATGCTTAAAACCCATGCCACCATCAATTTTGGGTTTACACAGAGTATTCCAGTGTAACACCCCCTACCCGGCCTGGTAGAGAACCGGGTCGGAGAGCGCTACCGGAAACGATGCGGAGATCGGAGACATAATTTCAAAGTTCAAAAATCATTTCGTAATATTTTATTAATCTCTTTTAAGACTTAACACTTAACTTATTAACCACTTACTCAAATTGGGGTCAATTTTAAACCTTTTCAAACTTAGGGACTAAATTGTAATTTTCACAAATTAAAGGTCTTTATCTAAAATTCGTGAAAATATACTGAAATTAAACTAACTAGTTATTAGCCTGTAAAACCTCATTACTATCGGAGGTTATTTATCTACCTGATTAGACGATGCAATATTTAGTGACTATTTTGTAAAATATTCAAATCTATTTCTTTTTATTATCTTACTAAAATTCTTTACATATTTAAATGAGCCTATCAACTTACAAAAATCTTAGAGTCCTTTCTAATCATTTTTATTAGAAAATTATTCGTATCTATCATTATTATTGTTCTAACATTTATTTAATAGGACTTTTCTAGATTACTAAAATAAAACCACATTATTAAATTACAAAATACAATTTATACAAAAGTTGGATCATATGCCACTTTACTAGGAGTTCATGAAAGATATCATACATATAAGGTAGAGATGTGACTTGCAACTGCACCACACGATCAAAGGTTGGAAATCTATCAGGGTCCTGAAAATGCATGAGACACGTATGTTAGGCTTACATAGCCTAGTGAGGTAGTCATGATAGTAAATTGACAATAATATGAATGTCATGATTAAATATAAATTTAATCTAACTTATTTTCATGCTTCTATAACAGTATAAGCATAACATGATCAGATATCCATATCACCAACATAACATAATATAATCATATATCTTATCATAAACATGTCATGGTATAACATATCGAACACATATTATATTGGTACCATTGGATACGCGGATTCCCTGTACACCATATCATAAATCATAAATGAGCCGTAGCCCTGAGCCGTAGCTCCATGTATCCCTTACACTTCCATCCTTTTATCTCCCACATATAGGCCGTAGCCCTGGACCGTAGTCCTCCCTTACATGGTGAGCTCGAATAACCTTATGGCATGCCAATTGTATCCAACGTCCATAAATACACATAATTTCACATAGTCCATGATTTTCAGATCATATCATATTAAATAGCAAGATGAGCCGTAGCTCCATATCAGATAGCATTTCATATTATTTTCATGTACATATAGCATATCATAATCATTTTTGAGCATATCCAAATAATGCAGGGTACTTACCAGATGCAGATAAATTCATAATTAATGCAACGGGGCAGCACCGAGCCTACCCCTGACACGACTATACTCACATATCAAGACATAAAAATATCGGAATGACACCGTGTCACCCGAGACAAATGCATCTACACTCACCTTGACAGACCGGTGCTTTATTTTTATTTATTGGGCTTGAAAGTTGATCTGAATCGACCTCGTGTACTACGATAAAAATTAATTAAAATAATAAGACAGTATCGAATATATATATAAAATATTAATCAAACTCGATACCGAAACTTAATCTAACTAGAGATTTGAGCTTACCCCGTCGTCGGCAGAAATTCGATTTTACTATATCGAAAATATCAGACTACCAAACAAACATTGGATCGTAACCTACTGATTTGTTTTCTTCAATTGCCGTGAATTCAAACAATCCCCCCCTCCCCTTTTATAGCAAATTATCGTCCACTATTCCCCCCCACTATCTATATATATATTTTTTTAATTATTATAGTGGCCAAATTGCCTAATTTATTAATACCCACTATTTATTTTTTTATCCATTCTTTTCATAATGGCCAAATTGCCTAAATTAAATACTACCCATTTACTAAGTGATAAGCCTTACACGGCAATCCACTTGATTTGCTAACTTTTTTTATAATAATAATAATAATAATAATAAACTAACTATTTAATCTATTTTGGTACCAAATCGAACCAACCCTTAATCGAGATAAAAATATTTGTTTGCTAGAACTTGACCTTGATTTATAAATTATCTCGAATAATCTAAATAAGATCGAATAAATTATTTAATAGTAAAAATATTCGGTCACCGGAACTTAATTCCGACTAGACCGGTTTTTGGGATGTGACAACTCACCCTCCCTTAAAAAAAATTCGTCCTCGAATTTTTACCTGAATCAAACAGATGAGGATATTGCTTTTTCATCGTGTCCTCAGGTTCCCATGTTGCCTCTTCCCTCTTGTGATTTCTCCACAAGACTTTAACCAATGCAACATTTTTGTTTCTTAGTCTTTTGATTTCTCTATCCAGAATCTGAATTGGTTCCTCTTCGTAAGACAAGTCAGGATTCAGCTCTAATTCTTCCGGCTCTAAGATATGAGATGGATCAGATCTATACTTTCTGAGCATTGACACGTGGAAGACATTGTGGATTTTATCGAACTCGCTGGGAAGTGCAAGTCGATAAGCCACTGGGCTAATTCTTTCAGTAATTTCAAAAGGTCCAATGAAGTGAGGACTGAGCTTTCCCCTCTTTCCAAACCGAAATACTTTCTTCCATGGAGAGACTTTAAGAAAGACTTTGTCTCCCACATTATGCTGAATGTCTCTTCGTTTCAGATCAGCGTAAGCTTTCTGTCTATCAAAAGCTTGTTTCAATCGAGAGTGAATGATTTGAACCTTCTCTTCTGTTTCTCTGAGCAATTGTGGTCCCAACACCTTGTTTTCACCAAGTTCGGACCAGCATAGAGGAGTTCTGTATTTTCTTCCATACAATGCTTCGAAAGGAGCCATCTGAATAGATGACTGATAGCTATTGTTATAGGAAAATTCCACTAAGGGTAGGGATTTCTCCAAACTTTTCCCAAAGTCAATAATGCAGGCTCGGAGCATATCTTCCAGAATCTACAAGGAAGATCGTAATTGATATAGGATACCTAGCTTATGTTTAAAGAAAGACAATAACGAGGTTACCTGAATAACCCTTTCAGATTGGCCATCGGTTTGGGGATGGAATGCAGTGCTGAGATGTACTCTAGTTCCCAATGCCTCCTGTAAGGTTCTCCAAAATCGGGATGCAAACCGTGGGTCTCGATCAGAAATTATTGATGTTGGAACTCCGTGCAAGCGTATAACTTCGCTGATATACAACTCTGCTAGCTTGGATAAGCTGAAGTCCATTCTTACAGGAAGAAAGTGAGCTGACTTGGTAAATCGATCTACGATGACCCAGATTGCGTTGTTTTTCTTTGGAGTCGGAGGTAATCCGCTTACAAAGTCCATAGTGATACGTTCCCACTTCCACTGTGGCAGCTCAATGGGTTGAAGGAGTCCCGTCGGTACTTTATGTTCGGCTTTAACTCGTTGACAAGTCAAACACCTTGCTACGAAATCTGTGATTTTACTTTTCATACCAGACCACCAGTAGATCTCTTTTAGATCCTTGTACATCTTAACAGCTCCGGGGTGAATAGAAAAAGGGCTAGCATGTGCTTCACGCAGGATCTGGTTCCGAAGATCATCGTTGTTTGGAACACATATACGATTACGAAAGCATAACAAGCCTTTAGAGTTTATGGCAAAATCAGGGTCCGGTTCATCCTTGATTCGGGCTAAGATAGGTTGCAACTCCTCATCATCTTCTTGAAGTGCTTTAATCAGGGACACAATGGTCGATTGTACCCTGAGCTCGGCTAATAACTTGCCACGCTTCATGAGCCGAAAGTGAGCGTTTAAACATCTAAGAGAAGAAGTGGGCTTCCGGCTAAGAGCGTCCGCCACCACATTTGCTTTACCGGGATGGTAATCAATTATTAAAACATAATCTTTCAAAAGCTCCATCCAACGACGCTGACGAAGGTTTAATTCTTTTTGGGTCAAAAGGTATTTCAGGCTTTTGTGGTCAGTAAAAAGATAACACTTTTCACCATAGAGGTAATGTCGCCAGATCTTTAGTGCGAACACAACCGCAGCTAGCTCAAGGTCATGAGTTGGATAATTAAGCTCATGCGGTTTGAGTTGACGTGAGGCATAGGCTATAACTTTACCTTCTTGCATCAAGACACAGCCCAGTCCTTGATGGGATGCATCGCTGTATACTGTGAAATCTTTTCCTGGTTCCGGTTGTACTAGGACAGGAGCGTGGGTGAGGATTTGTTTAAGCTGATCAAAACTCCGTTGTTGGTCCACTGTCCACCTGAAAGGAATGTCTTTACGGAGAAGTTTCGTTAGGGGTGAAGCAATCAAGGAGAACTCCTTAACGAACCTACGGTAGTATCCTGCAAGGCCCAGGAAACTACGAATTTCTCCCACGTTCTTCGGGGGTATCCATTCGAGAATGGCTTGAATCTTCTTTGGGTCCACTTGAATTCCCGTAGAAGATATCACATGACCGAGAAAAGATACTTCTGTAAGCCAAAACTCGCATTTACTAAATTTGGCATAGAGCTGTTTTTCACGGAGGGTTTGGAGTACAATCCGAAGATGTCCTTCGTGAGTAACAGAATCTTTCGAATAGATCAAAATGTCGTCTATGAAGACAACGACAAATTTATCAAGATAAGGTCGAAATATTCGGTTCATCAGATCCATAAAGGCTGCAGGAGCATTGGTGAGCCCAAAAGGCATCACCAAGAATTCGTAATGACCATATCTGGTTCGAAAGGCTGTTTTTGAAACATCTGGTTCTTTCACGAGCATTTGATAGTAACCAGATCGGAGGTCTATCTTAGAAAAGACAGAAGCACCCTTTAGTTGATCAAATAGGTCGTCTATTCTAGGAAGCGGGTACTTATTTTTTATTGTTACTTTATTCAGTTGTCGATAGTCGATGCATAAGCGCATCGATCCATCTTTCTTCTTCACAAATAAAACCGGTGCTCCCTAGGGTGAGGAACTCGGTCGAATAAACCCCTTACTTTCAAGGTCTTGGATTTGGGCCTTCAACTCCTTTAACTCCATTGGAGCCATTCTGTATGGAGCGATAGAAATTGGAGTAGTTCTAGGTTGAACTTCTATCCCAAACTCAACTTCACGTACAGGAGGGAGTCCCGGAAGTTCTTCAGGGAATACGTCAGGAAAATCTCTTATTATGGGTATATCTTCAGGCTTTAGTTCCTTCGTAGATTCTAAGGCACACATAAGACTACTCTGACATTTAGATTTTATTAAGGTGATGCTTTCTCTACCTAGTCCACGGAGATATAATTTCTTTTTAGAACAATCTACCCATGCTTGATGTTCAGCTAGCCAATCTAGGCCAAGGATAAGGTCGAACTCATTAAAGGGTAAGACCATCAAATTGGCCGGAAAAGGAATTCCTTGGATTTTTAAGGGACAAGATCTACAGATCTTTTGGATTGCTACACTATCTCCTAATGGGTTTGACACAAGTATTTCGGAAGCAACATGATCACATTTTAAGGCGTATTTTTCAATCAAAGGTTCACTAATAAAGGAATGCGTGGAGCCTGGATCTATCAAAGCATAAACAAATTCAGAACCTAACTCCACCATACCTGCAACAACATCAGGGTCGTCTTCTTGTTCGCGTCCTCGAACGTGGTACATCTGGGTTGAGGTCTTTGGATTTCGGCTTCCTGAAGGAGCATTATTGTTATGGGGCCTTCCGGAAGAACCAGACGGTGCTTGATTTATTCCCCTCCCTTTTACTGGAACGTTCTGGGAGGCTATAGAGGTAGGGGCTTGTGGATTTTGGGGGCATTGTCGGATGAAATGACCAGATTCTCCGCACAGGTAACAAGAACCTGACTGTTTACGGCACTGTCCCAAATGTCTCTTTTGACAAAAATTACACCGAGGGATCTGAGAACTTTTGGCAGAGCCTCCTGTACTGTTTATTGAGGTCGTACGCGTAACAGTGGTCCCACCAGATGGAAATTGGGAGACATAATTAGAGTTAGGTAGTTGTTGATTGGCAGATGACCTTTGGTCCCACTGTCTTCCTCTTTTTTGAGATAGAGGAGGTTTGGAATCTTCTCGGAATCTTTTATCAGGTCGAGCTTGGTTTCCCTTCCTTCTTTCCGAGGCTCTTTGAGAAGCTTCAGTTGCAATGGCTCAATTCACCAGTATTTGAAAATCCTCGATTTCCAGGGCAACAAAAAGAGGACGTAATTCATCGCAGAGGCCATCTATGAACATTCTACATTTTTCTTTTTCAGTGTGGATGATATCAGTACCATATCTAGCGTACTTGCAGAAATCATGAATGTACTGTTCTACTGGCCTTCCTCCTTGCTTCAAATGGAGGAACTTTTTACGTCTTTCAGCGAGGTAATGCTCACTAATATACTTTTTACGAAACTCCTGGAGGAAAAATTCCCAGGTTACTTTATGTTCGGGTACAGTGAGAGTTACAGTGTGCCACCAGCTTTGTGCTTCATCTGCAATCAGGGCTAAGGCACACTCTAACTTATGCTCCTCGGGGCACTTTAGTTGCTTGTTGATTACTTTCAAAGTATTTTCTAGCCAATATTCTGCGATTTCAGGATTATCCAGATCTTGGCCAGTAAATGTATAAACTTGATAACGTTTGAGCTTATCTATTGGAGCTCGAGAGATCTGCTGAGCAGCTTCAGCAGATGAGGAAGGTGCTTCTTGTCGAAGAGACACCACTACTTGTTTTATCATGTCGGCCATAGACACGAAATAGTCTTGTTGAGCCGATAACATAGGTGGAAGATGAGGTGGATCATTCTGAGCCACTTGTTCGGTACTTGGTTCTGGCCTCACATTTTCCCCTCGAGTGGAAGAGGAATCATGATCAGGCTCATTTGTTTCTTTCCTAATAGTAGGAGCAGTCATTTTGGGTCTAGACACACATAAGAATTAAATCGTGTAAGTTGCAAGTCACAAAATACATATTTAATCAACTCCTAAGTGGCATATGAGACATAGACTCGTTAACGAATGCCTGGTTAGTCCTAGAATCGACTAAACTCTAGCTCTGATACCACAAATGTAACACCCCCTACCCGGCCTGGTAGAGAACCGGGTCGGAGAGCGCTACCGGAAACGATGCGGAGATCGGAGACATAATTTCAAAGTTCAAAAATCATTTCGTAATATTTTATTAATCTCTTTTAAGACTTAACACTTAACTTATTAACCACTTACTCAAATTGGGGTCAATTTTAAACTTTTTCAAACTTAGGGACTAAATTGTAATTTTCACAAATTAAAGGTCTTTATCTAAAATTCGTGAAAATATACTGAAATTAAACTAACTAGTTATTAGCCTGTAAAACCTCATTACTATCGGAGGTTATTTATCTACCTGATTAGACGATGCAATATTTAGTGACTATTTTGTAAAATATTCAAATCTATTTCTTTTTATTATCTTACTAAAATTCTTTACATATTTAAATGAGCCTATCAACTTACAAAAATCTTAGAGTCCTTTCTAATCATTTTTATTAGAAAATTATTCGTATCTATCATTATTATTGTTCTAACATTTATTTAATAGGACTTTTCTAGATTACTAAAATAAAACCACATTATTAAATTACAAAACACAATTTATACAAAAGTTGGATCATATGCCACTTTACTAGGAGTTCATGAAAGATATCATACATATAAGGTAGAGATGTGACTTGCAACTGCACCACACGATCAAAGGTTGGAAATCTATCAGGGTCCTGAAAATGCATGAGACACGTATGTTAGGCTTACATAGCCTAGTGAGGTAGTCATGATAGTAAATTGACAATAATATGAATGTCATGATTAAATATAAATTTAATCTAACTTATTTTCATGCTTCTATAACAGTATAAGCATAACATAATCAGATATCCATATCACCAACATAACATAATATAATCATATATCTTATCATAAACATGTCATGGTATAACATATCGAACACATATTATATTGGTACCATTGGATACGCGGATTCCCTGTACACCATATCATAAATCATAAATGAGCCGTAGCCCTGAGCCGTAGCTCCATGTATCCCTTACACTTCCATCCTTTTATCTCCCACATATAGGCCGTAGCCCTGGACCGTAGTCCTCCCTTACATGGTGAGCTCGAATAACCCTATGGCATGCCAATTGTATCCAACGTCCATAAATACACATAATTTCACATAGTCCATGATTTTCAGATCATATCATATCAAATAGCAAGATGAGCCGTAGCTCCATATCAGATAGCATTTCATATTATTTTCATGTACATATAGCATATCATAATCATTTTTGAGCATATCCAAATAATGCAGGGTACTTACCAGATGCAGATAAATTCATAATTAATGCAACGGGGCAGCACCGAGCCTACCCCTGACACGACTATACTCACATATCAAGACATAAAAATATCGGAATGACACCGTGTCACCCGAGACAAATGCATCTACACTCACCTTGACAGACCGGTGCTTTATTTTTATTTATTGGGCTTGAAAGTTGATCTGAATCGACCTCGTGTACTACGATAAAAATTAATTAAAATAATAAGACAGTATCGAATATATATATAAAATATTAATCAAACTCGATACCGAAACTTAATCTAACTAGAGATTTGAGCTTACCCCGTCGTCGGCAGAAATTCGATTTTACTATATCGAAAATATCAGACTACCAAACAAACATTGGATCGTAACCTACTGATTTGTTTTCTTCAATTGCCGTGAATTCAAACAATCCCCCCCTCCCCTTTTATAGCAAATTATCGTCCACTATTCCCCCCCCACTATCTATATATATATTTTTTTAATTATTATAGTGGCCAAATTGCCTAATTTATTAATACACACTATTTATTTTTTTATCCATTCTTTTCATAATGGCCAAATTGCCTAAATTAAATACTACCCATTTACTAAGTGATAAGCCTTACACGGCAATCCACTTGATTTGCTAACTTTTTTTATAATAATAATAATAATAATAATAATAATAATAATAATAATAATAATAATAATAATAATAATAAACTAACTATTTAATCTATTTTGGTACCAAATCGAACCAACCCTTAATCGAGATAAAAATATTTGTTTGCTAGAACTTGACCTTGATTTATAAATTATCTCGAATAATCTAAATAAGATCGAATAAATTATTTAATAGTAAAAATATTCGGTCACCGGAACTTAATTCCGACTAGACCGGTTTTTGGGATGTGACATCCAGTGCACCAGATGCACGTGACGACCATCAGACGAGTTACCCCAAATAAATTTCTTGATCAGCTTCTCGATCTCCATGCATACCCCTTTAAGTAATAAGGTAGTTTGCATGGTATAGGAAGGAATCGCCTCCAAAACCGCTTTCGCCAACATAATACGCCCCGCTAATGATAAAGACTTAGCTGACCATCCTGACAATCGATCATTAACTTTCTGTATTAAGAACTGGTAGGTCCCATTAGTAACTCGTTGATGCAATAAAGGCACACCCAAATATTTACCTAAGTCTGATACTTCAGTAAAACCAAAACCACGACTGAGAAAGCCACGAATAACATCATTCACATTGCGAAAAAAATAAATATTAGTCTTTTACACACTCACCTTATGACCCGAAGCAGCGCAAAATCACTCATGACACGGTTAATAATGTGAAGTTGGGAAACTGAGGCTTCGGCAAGCAAAACTAAATCATCAGCAAAGAATAAGTGGGATATACCTAGGCCATTACGTGCAAGAGTGACGGTACCAGATTAAAAATAGTCGGGTAACTAATTAAATCAAACTGAGTCTGAAACACTCAACTTTTCCCTCAAATATATATTATTTTTATTATTTATAATATATATATATTTATTATTTTTAATTAAAAAATATATGTTGGATTTCGATCTCAACTATTTGAATATATATTAATTTTCTTTTATGTGTTTCTATGAAAATTCTTTCTTTTGTGCTATTTTACAAGAGCTTGAAAAGCATTTCGAAGGAGCCAAGAAGCTTTGAATTTGATATCATGTTGTTTGTATTTAAACTTTGGGTAAACTACTGCAGGGGTCACTTACGTTTAGCGTCTGTACAGAGTTAGTCACCACTTTTGAAAAGTGCCAATTAGTAGTCCTCTACGTTTTCGATGTGTAAATACTTGGTCACTCTGACGTTATACTCCGTTAGTCCCCTAACGGATTGCTGATGTCGCGAAATTAAAATAAGGATAAATTACTGCAATAGCCATTAAAATTTATCTCATGTACATTTTTTCTCCTCAATTTTAAAAAGTAAACATTATAGTCACTAATAAAAATGTTTCTTTATAATTTCACCCTTAAATTTTTAAAAATTCATTTTTCAATCCTAAAACTTTACAATCAATTAACACAATAATATTATAAATGCTTAGATGAAAAATAGGTGCCCAAAGTATACCCTTTGAAACTTAGGTGCCCAAATTGCTCCTATTTAATAACTCAAACTTAAAAATTTAGTCCACTAACTACTAAAAAATTCGAGTCATTGGAATTTCTATTTTATAATTCAAACTTTATTTTGAATTTTTGAGTCGGGTTTATGAAATTATGAGTCGAGTATTTTCACATCAAACCAAAATATTTAATTTTTTCGAGTCAAGTCGAGTTATTGGAATTTCTATTTTATAATTCAAACTTTATTTTGAATTTTTGAGTCGAGTTTATGAAATTATGAGTCGAGTATTTTCACATCAAACCAAAAAATTTAATTTTTTCGAGTCAAGTCGAGTTATTGGAATTTATATTTTATAATTCAAACTTTATTTTGAATTTTTGAGTCGAGTTTATGAAATTATGAGTCGAGTATTTTCACATCAAACCTAAAAATTTAATTTTTTCGAATCAAGTCGAGTGTTGCACTTCCCTACATATAATTTTTAATTTTAATCCGTGTTTGTCCCAAGAAAAACTTCGGCCGTCGTCGTCGTCGTCGGAACTTACGTAGCTCCGATAGAGGCTCCGCCGACGTGGCGCCTCTAGCGATGTAGGCGGTGACCACCACCGCCCGACGGTGACGGAGATCGACGACGGCCGATCGAGAAGGTGAACAAGCAACAGTAGACTTGACTTGATTCGAAAAAATTAAATTTTTAGGTTTGATGTGAAAATACTCGACTCATAATTTCATAAACTCGACTCAAAAATTCAAAATAAAGTTTGAATTATAAAATAGGAATTCCAATAACTCGACTTGACTCGAAAAAATTAAATTTTTTGGTTTGATGTGAAAATACTTGACTCATAATTTCATAAACTCGACTCAAAAATTCAAAATAAAGTTTGAATTATAAAATAGAAATTCCAATAACTCGACTTGACTCGAAAAAATTAAATTTTTTGGTTTGATGTGAAAATACTCGACTCATAATTTCATAAACTCGACTCAAAACTTCAAAATAAAGTTTGAATTATAAAATAGAAATTCCAATAACCCGAATTTTTTAGTAGTTAGTGGACTAAATTTTTAAGTTTGAGTTATTAAATAGGAGCAATTTGGGCACCTAAGTTTCAAAGGGTATACTTTGGGCACCTATTTTTCATCTAAGCATTTATAATATTATTGTGTTAATTGATTGTAAAGTTTTAGGATTGAAAAATGAATTTTTTAAAAATTTAAGGGTGAAATTATAAAGAAACATTTTTTATTAGTGACTATAATGTTTACTTTTTAAAATTGAGGAGAAAAAATGTGCATGAGATAAATTTTAATGGCTATTGCAGTAATTTATCCTTATTTTAATTTCGCCACATCAGCAATCCGTTAGGGGACTAACGGAGTATAACTTCGGAGTGACCAAGTTTTTACACATCGACAACGTAGAGGACTACTAATTGACACTTTTCAAAAGTGGTGACTAACTATGTACAGACGCTAAACGTAAGTGACCCCTGCAGTAGTTTACCCTTAAACTTTAAACGTTTAAGTTAAAAACTTAAATTTGTTTGTTTGAAAACTTGTTTAGGATTTATGGATTTTAATGTTGTTTGTGTTATTTTTAGGATTATGGATTTTAATGTTGTTTAGGTTTGATAATTCGAATAATAAACTTTATGTTGGGATTATATAATTTAAACTTTTATTAGGTATGTATATTTTTTATAAAATTAAAAAAAGGTGGTGGTACCAGATTACCCGAAACTCGGGTACTCGGATGAGGTGGACCGGGACACGGGCCGATGCTTGAAGTACCCTGATGAACTGGGTACACGACAATTAGGGGTGGGCAAAAATACCTGACCCGGTTGACCCGACCCGAAAACCCGACGACCCGAACCTAAAATGTCGGGTAATTCCCGAAAAAAATTACTCGACTCGACAAATTTCTCGGGACACGGGCCGAAAGTTTCTCCTTACCGGGTACCCGACCCGATAAAAATTAATATATATTATATTTAAAATTATATTTTTATTTTATGTTTCTTAATATTTTCACTCTAAAATTAAGTTTAAATCCCTAATTTTTTCTATATTTGTATTATATTCTTTTAAGTTTTAAGTTTAATTTTTTAAATATTTTTGTGTTTAACATGTAATTTTTTTTAATTTTAGAATTAAAAAAAATAAAAAAAGGAACCGTGTACCCGATTACCCGGGTACACGAAATTTTACGGTTACCAGAATCTCAAGTACCCGAATATAATGAGTCGGGACACGATCCGCTTAATAAGGTATCCGAATGAACCGGGTACCCGACAATACCCACCCCTACTGACAATTCCCACCCCTAGTAACGGGTGGATAGACTTTTGGTCATCATGATTCGACTCCGATTTTAATATAATTTGATCACATATTGAACTAATATAGTAAAAATATAATCCGACTTTGAAAATTAAACAAAAAAAATCTGATTAAATATCTTCGGCTTGGAAATAATAATAATAATAATATATGCTGTATAAAATAATTATAAAATAAAAATGATATATTAATAAATATACCGGGACGTGCGGGGCAAATTTGATCTAAATCAATCCCAATCCAACCTTAAAAATTTTCAAAAAAAAATCTTGACACAATCTGATCCCCGATTAAAAAAGAAAAAAATGTTCAGAATGAATCAGAACTCATCAAGGTCAGGAAAAGATTACCATCCTAATTGAAAATCATTCATTAATGGAATATTACAAGTGATTATATATGGATCATATTTTATAATGGGGTAAGATTTATTTATACAGTGTAAAATTTAATTATTTATACACTTTTTTGTAGGGGTGAGCGTTCGATCGAGTCGAGTCGAGTCAAAAAAGTTCGAGTTATTCGAGTTGACGAGTCATATTTTACAACTCAAACTTTATTTGAATATTTTTCGATTCGAGTCGAGTTTAAGAAATTCGAGTCGAGTTTTCGAGTTTCTATAAAAATTTAATTGTATTTATTTATCATGTTATAGTAGGGTTTGATTCAAATTTAAACTCCTTTCTCTAATCATATAAGATATGCACATATATATTTTTTCACATGTGACAATATTTCTTCATATTTTTATATATCAGTATGTATATATCATAAAAATAGAGGGTCTCGTCTCGAACTTAAAAATAAATCCACTAATTATTAAAAATTTCGAGTTATTCGAATTTCCATTTCATAACTCAAACTTTATTTGAAATTTTTTCGAGTTATTCGAGTTTATGAAATTTCGAGTCGAGTCAAGACGAGTCGAGTATTTTTGCCTCGAGTCGAGTTATTCGGTTTTTTCGAGTCGAGTCGAGTTTTGTTCACCCCTACTTTTTTGAAGTGTTGGATAAAGTTATATAAATAAACTTTTTTTCCTGTGATAATTTTCTCATTTCTCATTGTTAATTTTAGTCATACATTTCCTTCATCTAACGTTTTAAAAATATATAAAAATTTCAAGTTTTACATGGCGTAAAAAAATATCTCTTAGATAATTACAATAATTTATTAATTAAAATATCCAAATACTTTCAATTTGTATATGTAATTAATTGAAAATTTACGTTATAATTAAAGGTAAACTACATCGGATACCATAAACTTTAAGTTTAGTATCAAATATAGTATTGAACTAAAAATTAATACTACTTTAATATTAAACTTTAGTTTAGTCTTCAATTATATCATTAAGTCATTAAAATCGATGACATAGACGAATCTTAATTGCCTGTGTATGATGACGTGCGATGAATTTTTTTTTTGAAAGATAAAATTCATACGTTTTATTAAATCTTCTATAAGCTAGTATAATTGTGAGCCTCGTTAAAAAATCTCCTTAAACCTATTGGAAGAAAAAGAGTGCTCACAACTATGCCTACATAACAACCATAAACTGAATTACAATGCTTCAAATAACACTCATCAAGACATGCACGATAATGCAAAAAGAAACGAGTGTAGTGTCACGGACCGTTCGTCGTGACACGCGGGACCGCGCGAGATGCTTGCTGGTTGTGCTTAATGTAGGATGCGGGATAGCATTAAGGGTGTAGTACGTGCCGTACAGCCGTCTTGTCTTCGGATGGGGCGCGTTGGTAGGCACCACACTGGTCGGGAGCTGTCCCCGCTTCCCTGATGAGCCCATAGGAGGGCGAAACCAGTGAGCATCGGAGATGGAAAAGGCTTAGCCCTTGGCTGGTAATAGCCCTGGGTTGCCGCACGGGTAGATGTCCCTGCGCCAAGACTCTGACCCCGTGACAAAGTGGTATCAGAGCCAGTCTGTGTGCTAGCTGTGAGTTTGCCAAGCGCCTCAATGCTGCGTAAGCGAGTCAACCGGACGAGCGTGTGTAGCTCGCACTCCGAGTGTAGGGGTGTTCGCAAGCGGGTCAACCGGACGAGCGTGTGTAGCTCGCACTCCAAAACCGTGAAGGGGTGTCCGCGAGTGGGTCCTCTATAAAGAGATTGAGATGAGGACGGGTAGGCAGGAAGCCATAGCGAAAGTTCGCCAAGCACTCGTAGCCAAATGGGCCGTAGCCTCAAGTGAAGAGGGCGAGCAGGCAGGGAATTGCACACTAGATCCGGGCCAATCAAAAGAGGGAAAGAGTTTCTCCCCATGCACGAGGGCGTGCATGAATCGAGTGGGGGAGAATGTCACGGACCGTTCGTCGTGACACGCGGGACCGCGCGAGATGCTTGCTGGTTGTGCTTAATGTAGGATGCGGGATAGCATTAAGGGTGTAGTACGTGCCGTACAGCCGTCTTGTCTTCGGATGGGGCGCGTTGGTAGGCACCACACTGGTCGGGAGCTGTCCCCGCTTCCCTGATGAGCCCATGGGAGGGCGAAACCAGTGAGCATCGGAGATGAAAAAGGCTTAGCCCTTGGCTGGTAATAGCCCTGGGTTGCCGCACGGGTAGATGTCCCTGCGCCAAGACTCTGACCCCGTAACAGTAGGCTTACAATCACGTAGAATAATCTGCCTTGAATCTTGTGCTTATTGTACCTATTCCTTATGCTCCAGTAAAGCGTGAAAAGCTAAATCAAAAACATAAACCCATCTCATCTTTTGGTATAAAGAAACGATGGGCATCCTATGAATTAGCTTGGTTCGATCATGAACCCAACTTTTTTGATAAGTTGCACTTCTCAGATCAACTTCTATGCATTTGAATTGAAGATAATAAGGTCCTCCTTTCTGGCTATCCTATTTTTGGCCAATGAATCAGCAAACGTATTGCATTCTCTGGACACGTACTGAATATTCCAATCCAATCCTTAATTTATTGAATAAATCTTAACAACCCAATATTATAATTAAAATATAAATTAATGTTCGGTGCTAAAACAATATTAAATTTTAATTATGTAATATTTGATATAGTTTACCCTATAATTAATTATACTTTTTTCACCTAATGTATATCGAGAATAAAATTCCTTCCAATTATAAGTCCATGAACGATATATTAGTCAATCAATTCTAATCATATTTTGGTTTTGGTTATTAAATTATAAAAAATTGTCGTATAGCACTTTTTAATTTTTTTAATCACTTTAGTGATAGGTCTTAAACGGCCATATTACATGCCATCTTTTTGCTAACTTTGAAGTTATTATTTTCTGTATTTTATTATTTCTGTATTTTATTTTATCTTCTAAAAAAAAGATTTTTTTTCTTCCTACCGTCGCTATGGAAAACGCATCCTTCAACATTTTCTTAAGCTAATCCAAGCATTGATAAACCCGACTTATCATTTTTTGTCGATTTAGAATTTTTCAAAAAAAATAAAAAAAAAATAAAGCACACAATATTTTAATATAAATTATTTTTATTTTGGGTTAGGCGATTTTATCAAATTTGAGGTGTTTGACATAAAAGCCCTGTTTGACAATTAGCGGATACCTGATAGCGGATAGCGGATTACATTAGCTGATAGCTGATTGCATTAGTTGATTTAACTAGCGGATTGTATTAGCGGATTGTATTAGCTGATTGTATAAAAGTATTTGGTAAAATTAACTGATAGCTGATAGCTGTTAGATTATTTAAACAAGTAAAATGACATATAAGGACATGATTATATTCAATACTTGTTTGAATAATTTATTAGTTATCAATATTTTCTAAACATATTTGAATGATTTATATATTAGTTTATTATTTATATAATCATTTTAATATAATTTAATTAATTAATAAATTTAAATACACATATAAATATGTGATAATAAAAAAGTAAATATGATTATCTTATAAATAGGGTGAGAAAATATTTAATTTAGGTTATTTTGAAATTTTTGGTAACTGGTAAGGGTAAAAGAGTATTTACAACTCTAATATCAAACCTCTAATCTCAAAAAGCTCCTATTATGAGCTTTTTCAAAATTAGCGGTTTCACCTCAATCCGCTCTTTCAATCCGCTATTTACCAAACAACAATATTAGCGGATTTGACTGGTCAAACCTCTAATTATGCCTCAAACCTCTAATTTTTCCCAAACCTCTCTTTACCAAACAGGGCCAAAATCTGAATGGTGAATAGTATTTTAATAAGAAGGCAAACAATATATCTTGAAATTTAAAACTAATTTCATCTAATAGAAAGATGTGGAGATCATATTAAAAGATGGATAAAATACACAAAATGTCATTAAATTTTAACTTTTGTATCGAAAATACTATTGAACTATAAAATGATAATATTATACCACTGAAATTTGTTTTTGGCTTTAATCCAAGCACTCCACCGTTAAAACTGTAACAGCTCGTTAAATGTAAAACGGCATCGTTTTGATATAGTTGCTTTGATGCCTAAGATAAGCCAAAAACAATATCGATTTTTAAAAGGAATTTTTTTAAAAAACATTGCGTTTGAGGAGGCTTGAACCCAAAACATCTAAAATGAAATGTTTATACTAAACCACTAAGCCAACTTGAAAACTTAATATTATCCTAACGCAAATGGTATGTAAATAAAATTGCAGCTGTACTTTATTTCATTTATCTCATAATATAATTTTATAATGTTTATAGTATTATTCTATAAATATTAACTATATCAAAATAACATTATTTTGCATTTAATGGCGGAGTACTTGGATTAAAGTCAAAAACGAAAGTTAGTGATATAATAGTATCATTTTATAATTCATTGATATTTTAATACTAAGAATAAAATTTTATGGCGTTTCGTGTAGTTTACCCTTAAAAGATTAAATATTAACTTTGATTTTTGTAGATTTAAAATGAATTTTGAGAAAACTCAAATTTATGAGAATAAAAAAAACAGAGAATGAATATGATTTTGGTGTTAATTCTGTAGCCAGCAGGGGTGATTGGCGGTTGAATGAAAATGGTAATTTAAAAAAAAAGTTTAGATTTCTAAAGAAAAAATATCATATCATAAAGGAGTTTAGAGAATTAACGGTTCAATGTCTATAAATACAATTTCTTTTTTATAAATGTTAATTCTAATCTTAATCAAACCTAGAAAGAAAGGAAAATGAAAATTCTAAAGAAAAAATAAAATACTCTTAGTGGGTCTAGAACTCATGACCTATAAAAATATGTGAAAACAATAGTGAACTGCTTGGCAGGCCAAATAAATGTACTTGCTCTATAATTAGGACTTTTTATAATATAATTAGGGATTTTAAAACGTTAGTATTATAGTTATAACTTTTATAATTCAGTGACTACATCAGAAACGTGTTAAAAACTTAGTGATCGATGGTGCAACTTGCCCAAAGAGATAATAAATGGGCTCAACTCAACCACGCGGCAAAGGACCAGAGACAGAGATATACTTACAAAAGTACATGTAAATATGTAATACAACAACATTAATCGGTCCGAACTTGAAAGGAGATACCCTCTTTACGAATTATCGTTGTCAATGAAAACTTACTCTGCATTTAATAGTGTCCTGCTTTTATATCATTTAAAAAAGATATAAATTAAAATTTTAATTTATAAATTATTCGAATTAGATTAAGAGGATTATTTTTTGTTGCGGAATACGATCGTCGGATAGAGCAAAAACGCAACTGATAATTTGAGAAAATAACAATGAAGATAAAGGAGACACAGATTTTACGTGGAAAACCCCTAAATAATATAGGGTAAAAACCACGGACAAATGTAGAAGAATTTCACTATGAGAAAATAGGAATTACAACTTCTCTCAATCTAACAAGGAGAAAACAATGACAATTCTCTCTTGATAAAAAGGAGAAAACAACTCTATGAAAACTCTCTAATTTCTCTAGTATTGGGAGGAGGTTAGAATGATTTGGGATGTGTAAGAATGGCAAATGGCTAGGCTATTTATAGTTGAGCTTTAGGGACTAACTTATAAATAACCTAAAGTTTAGGGACCAAAATTGTGATTTTCCCAATGCCATTTTTCAATCTTGGCTGCACCTGCCAAAATTGAAATTTCCCATTTTCAATTTTGGCTGCCACCACATTGCTTGACTTTCTACAATCTCCCACTTGAAGATTTGATTGGAACAATCATATCTTCACACCATTCTTTCTACCTCGTACTTTTCATGTTGCTTACGTCTCTAACAAGCCACAAGAGGATCGACACCAAGTAAACTTATCAGTGTTGATTGCTTTTGTCATGAAATCTGCTATGTTGTCATCGGTATGGATCTTCTGCATATCTATCGTCCCTTCTTCCACTTTCTCACGAATGAAGTGGTATTGGACCCGAATGTGTTTTGTTCTTGAGTGAAAAGCAGGATTCCTTGCAAGATGCAAGGCGCTCTGACTGTCACAAAAAAAGAGACATTCTCTTGTTTGTGCCCGAGCTCCTCCAATAGCATTTTCAACCATATTGCTTCTTTACTGGCTTGTGTAGCTGCTACATATTCTGCCTCCGTTGTTGACGTAGCCACAACCGATTGCAGTTTTGAAACCCAGCTTACAGCTCCACCAGCAATTGTAAACATATATCCTGTTGTAGATTTGCTTTTATCCAAATCTCCTGCATAGTCAAAATCGACATACCCGCTGATAAGAAAGTCTGATCCCCCGTAACATAATGCAACATTTAAGGTCCCTTTGATGTATCTCAGGATCCTTTTCACAGCATTCCAATGCTCTCTGCCTGGATTCGCCATGTACCGACTAACCACTCCCACTGCTTGTGCAATGTCTGGTCTTGTACAAATCATAGCGAACATTAAACTTCCCACTGCTGATGCATACGGTACTCGAGACATCTCCATCCTCTCTTCTTCACTGCTAGGACTCATACTGGAGGATAATTTAAAGTTAATAGGAAGAGGGGTAGAAATTGGCTTACAATCTTGCATGCTGAATCGTGACAAGATCTTTTTCAAGTAATTCTTTTGTGAAAGCCAAATCTTCCTACTACTTCTGTCTCGGTGAATTTGCATCCCTAGAATCTTGTTTGCTGGTCCCAAGTCCTTCATTTCAAATTCCCTAGCCAGTCGTGCCTTTAATTCTTTAATATGATCTTTGTTGGGGCCTGCAACCAACATGTCATCTACATACAACAGCAATATAACAAAGTCGTTTTCACCAAACCTCTTGAAGTAAGCACAAGGGTCTGCATTAAGTCTGTTGTATCCAAGGCTCATGATGAAGGAGTCAAATCTCTTGTACCAACACCTCGGCGCCTGCTTTAAACCGTACAGAGATTTGTTCAACCTGCAAACCAAGTTCTTCTTTTCTTTTTCTTCAAAACCTTCAGGCTGGAGCATGTAAATCTCTTCTTCAAGATCTCCATGAAGAAAAGCTGTTTTAACATCTAGCTGCTCTAGATGTAAATTCAATGTAGCACACATTGCCAGGACAACTCGAACCGTTGTTAGTCTAACCACAGGAGAAAAGATTTCATTGAAATCAATACCTTCTTTCTGAGCATATCCTTTGACCACCAGTCTTGCACGATACCTCTCCACTTGATCATCACCATTTCTCTTGATTTTGAAGACCCATTTGTTACCAATTGGCTTCCTTCCTTGTGGTAGTGGCACAAGTTCCCATGTATTATTTTTATGAAGGGCTTCGATTTCTTCTTGCATTGCCGCCATCCACTGCGAAGCATCTGAGTTGTTCATTGCCTCCTCGAATGTTGATGGCTCACCGTCCTCCGTTAAAAGGCAGTATGCAACATTACCTTCTATAACATAATCTGAGTGCCAATTGGGGCGTCTTCTCACACGATCTGATTGACGAGTTGTTGGAGCTTCAGAATTCTCTGGTTCTGGTTCCTCGAGCTCTGGTTCTGCTTCAGAACAATCTCTCTGTTCAAACTCATTTTCAACATGTATCTGTGTAGTCTCTGGCTTTTCTTTATCAGTGCTATCATCTTCTTCTTTTCTTTGTAGCTTATCTTCTACAAAGATAACATCCCTGCTGATAATCACTTTGCGGGCAGTGGGATCCCACAAGCGATACCCCTTTACTCCATCAGCATACCCCAAGAATTTACATTTTCTGGATTTTGGATCCAACTTTGAAATTTCTTGGGCATTGTACATCACGTACACAATACTTCCAAATATATGGAGGTTTGAATAATCAACTGGTTTACCAGTCCACATTTCCATCGGTGTCTTCAACTCAATTGCAGTTGATGGAGCCCGATTCACCAAATAACAGGCGGTATTGACTGCTTCTGCCCAGAAAGCTTTTTCTAGCCCTGCAGCTCTCAACATTGCTTGTGTTCTTTCTAACAGAGTTCTGTTCATCCGCTCTGCCACTCCATTTTGTTGAGGAGTGTATATGGTTGTGAACTGTCTTTTGATGCCTTCTTTTCTGCAGAAGTCATCAAATTCATCACTTGTATATTCACCTCCATTATCTGATCTGAAACACTTGATCTTATTTCCAGAATCAAGTTCCACCCGCGCTTTGAAAACTTTGAAGGTTGAAAACACATCTGCCTTCCTCTTGATAGGATACACCCAACATCTCCTAGAGTAGTCATCAATGAAGGAGACAAAATACTTTGCTCCACCTAGGGATGTAACCGGTGCTTGCCATACATCAGAGTGAACCAATTCTAGAACAGCCTTGCCTCTAGAATTTGATGTGTTGAATTTTAATCGATGCTGCTTACTTGTAATACAATGTTCACACAAAGGAAGTGATACCTTTGTTAAACCCGGAAGTAGCTTTTGCTCCACAAGGACTTTCATTCCCTGTTCTGACATGTGTCCAAGTTTCCGATGCCATAACATGGTAGAATCTGAACTACATGAGGCAACAGAGGCTTCAGCTTCTAGCAAAGTCTCTCCCTTCAGCATGTACAAATTTGCCGCTATCTTTTCACCTTTCATCACCACAAGCGCTTCATGGAACACCTTCATGATTCCTTTCCGTGTTTCAATCTTGCTTGCATTATTATCCAACAATCCGTAGGATAATAAGTTTTTCTTCAAGCCTTTCACGTGTCGCACATCTCGAACAACTTTGGTTGTCCCGTCATACATCTTCAATTTGATGGTTCCAACGCCAACAATTTCCAAGGCATGATTATTGCAGCTGTACACAGATCCTCCTGAGATAGGTTCATAATTATAGAACCATTCTCTTCTTGAGGTCATGTGATATGTGGCTCCCGAGTCAATAAGCCATATGTCTGCAAATCTTTTTCTGCCTTCCATGGCTGTTGTTGCTTCACAACAGAGAGCATCTCCATCATCTGAAGTGTTTGCCATATTTCCTTGAGGATTGGAGTTTTTAGGTAAACTCCAACAATCCTTCTTCATGTGACCCTTCTTTCCGCAGTTGTAGCACTTTAAATTCTTCTTACTCCTTAACTTTGATCTACCATGATTGTGACTGCTACTTTGGCCACGTTCTGTTGATCTTCCTCTCATCACCGTTAAGGCCTCTGCTTGTTGCAGATTTCCTTGTCTGTCTTCCTTGTTCTTGCGCCGATTTTCTTCTTCCAGAACAGCAGCTGCAACGTCATCGAAGACTAGATCACTTGTAAGGTTGTTGTTCGTCAAGTTGATGATGAGTTGATCATACGAATCAAGTAGACTTTGAAGCAGAAGTTCAGCACGTTCTTGTGACTCTATTTTATAGCTTAGGGATGTAAGCTGAGAAAATAGAGTATTCAACGTGTTTAAGTGCTCTGTCACTGAAGTAGATTCTGACATCCGAAGAGTGTACAATTTCCTCTTGAGGAAAATTTTATTGTGCAACGATTTGACCTCGTATAATTTTGCGAGGTGATCCCAAATCTCCTTGGCTGTCTTCTTCTCCTCGATGCTTGATAGTACTTCATCTGCTAATGCTAAATGAAGGTCTGCAATAGCATTCTCGTCCATCTCATTCCATTTCTTGTTATCCGTAAAATCTGCCGGCCTTTCGCTGATAGCCGCTAGACATCCGTTTTTTCTTAGGATGGCCTTTATCTTCAATTTCCACAGTGAGAAATTTCTCTCATTGAACTTTTCAATATCAAATTTCGTTGCCATAGCTTCTATTTCAGATAGCTCCCACTATTTCACCTTTTTGACGTGAATAGTGCCCACCACCTTCAATGAATGAGTAATATCTAACTTACTTTCTTATGATGGAGGATCCACTTTTCAGTGGCAACCAACAGAGAATACGGTAAGTAGATATACACACCCAAATCTGGCTCTGATACCAATTGTTGCGGAATACGATCGTCGGATAGAGCAAAAACGCAACTGATAATTTGAGAAAATAACAATGAAGATAAAGGAGACACAGATTTTACGTGGAAAACCCCTAAATAATATAGGGTAAAAACCACGGACAAATGTAGAAGAATTTCACTATGAGAAAATAGGAATTACAACTTCTCTCAATCTAACAAGGAGAAAACAATGACAATTCTCTCTTGATAAAAAGGAGAAAACAACTCTATGAAAACTCTCTAATTTCTCTAGTATTGGGAGGAGGTTAGAATGATTTGGGATGTGTAAGAATGGCAAATGGCTAGGCTATTTATAGTTGAGCTTTAGGGACTAACTTATAAATAACCTAAAGTTTAGGGACCAAAATTGTGATTTTCCCAATGCCATTTTTCAATCTTGGCTGCACCTGCCAAAATTGAAATTTCCCATTTTCAATTTTGGCTGCCACCACATTGCTTGACTTTCTACATTTTTTACATGGTTTACTAATTATTTCAATTATTAAGTGGGTCGAATTTAAGATATAGATTTAGTAGCATAATTTGCAAATTTAGTTGACATCTTTATTTTTAACTAATTTTCGCACGAGCCAATTTGTCTTAGTGATTAAGGGAACGATTATTGTTTTTAGGGGTTACAGGTTCGAGCACCAACAACTGCAACAGAGTCTCAAATGGTTGAGAGTATATTTAGAACTGATACTACTTGTAATCATCATAACTTTAAAAAAATTAGATTCTTTAAATTTGTGATGCACCTATTTGTATTTAATGATTAAAATTTCAAATTTGACGAATATTTGGAAAGTTAGTTGTGATAATAGCGAAGCATATAAATCCAAAAGGAGCAAAATTCCTTAAAGAATAAAGTTAGAGGAAAATACACAAAACCTTCATTCCTGTTTAGTTAACTTTTTCTTTATTTTCCTTGGTATTCTAAAAACTTAGTTTTCTTTCTCTCAAAGTACTTTCGTCGATCTCTTTTATTTTTATTTTTCTTTAAACACTGACGGCGATACCGTTTTTAATACTGGTTATCACCGCCGGAATCTATCGTTTTGTTTGTTTTATTTTTTAGTTTTAATAAATTGTTCTGCTCCTGTGGCACGATCTGTTCTGCTCTTGTGGCACGATTTATTCTACCATATGGTACGTTTTTTTTGTTTTGTTTTTATTAGGGTTGGATCTGACGACGCCACGACTGATCAAGATGGCGCTTTTTCATAACCATGGTGATCTTCCCTACTATGGACCTTCAATTTAAATTTGGATACGCGGTTTGCGCTCGTGGATAGTTATTCACGACGCTCGGCTCTGATTTGTGGTTCTCGGTGGTCTTTCAATAGCTTAATCCCCTTTTGTGGTTTGTTTGCCGATGTAGTCAGATTTGTTCGTGTTTATTTTTCGATCGAGTCTTTTGGATAGGTTTTTAACCTTTTCATATTTGGTCCTTGTATGGTCTTGAGTGGCTAGTTTTAAGAAGATATCCAAATTATGTTTTTTAGTTTACAATGATAATTGTAAAGGATTATTGTAATTTTGATATTTTTTGTTTAATAAAATTAGTAGCTTCTATTAAAAAAAATTTCTTTATTTTCCTGTTCATATTTTTCTTCAGATTATTTTTCTTTTTCTTTTTCTTTTAAATTTAGATTTAGTTTTCTTCTTTTTCTCCTCAAGATTGGGGCAATAAACACAAATGATTATTTTGGTTGAAATACCAGTTAATACAAGAATATTATTATTTTTATACAATGTTTAAAGGAAGGATACAATCACATGGGATTTAAATTAAATTGAATTAAAATACATTTTTTTAAGAATAAAGTTTAATGGTTCCAGTTTCAAAAAAAATAACGTTTAATGGTAACTTTTTTTCAATTAGAATTTAATAAAAAGAATTAACCACAGATTTCAACTTAATCCTAAACCTTTTTATTGTTTGTCAACTACGAAAAATTATTACTTGCAAAAAAAATTATTTTTCGTAAAAAACGTGAGTTTGAGCAGTTTTGTTTACACTGTGTGCATGAACTTATGACTTAAAAGAATAACATATAATATTATAAGACTATATTAAAAATACTAAAAAATTTACCTTAAAGAAATATATTATTGAGATCCACTAATTGACCGAGTGATCAAAGATATTCATGTTGTATGAGTTCGAATTCAGACATTTACCGTGAGAAAAAATTATCTCTCTCCTTAACGAATAATAATAATAATAATAATAATAATAATAATAATAATAATAATAATAATAATAATTGGAGTTGACTATAGTCGCTTGCATGGGGAATAATATCCCTGCCTTCAGCATGTTAACATTGAAAGGGGTTTCCTCAAATAATAATAATAATGATAACATTGAAAGGGGTAATGATGGGAACAGATTTTGTTGTTTAATTTATGAAACCACAATCTTCAAAGCATGAAACAAAGCTTGTGCTATGGTTTTCCACTTTTTTTAATTCTTTTCCTTAATTTACTAGTACGAGTTAATAAAAAAAACCTTCAATTTCACGTATCTTCAAGATAAATTAACAAATTACAAACTTTAATCACTATTGCCCAAAGCTCTAGATTTTAAAACCCAAAAGTTAATACAAAAGAGTCACTCAGATTATTCTTTAAATAATAAAAACGAAATTCTAACTTTGATAAAGATACTATACCCATTCATTGTACAACACTTTCCTTCCTCGTTCTTTTCTCTTTTTAATAAAAAAATATTTATGTTTATATATGATAAGTTTTTTTAACATATTTTATACGATAAGATTCATTGCTTTGGCTTGGTGCTTTCAAAGGACAAAAAACACCCGTCCCACACACTCCATAATTTTTTTGGGGGGTTGCAATTTTCATGTCTTCTATTTCCGCCGTTATCACTACAATTGGCAAAATAAGTACGATTATGTTGATTGAGTTCGTAATGATTCGAATTTAAGAAAAGTTTGAGTTTGAGAAAATTTGTGTCTCATAAAATATTGATAAAATTTGAACTCTAATTCAAGATTGACACCAATCTAAATCTATAGTAATATGAGTATGAGATAAATACGACCAAAACTCAAATTATAACTAAACAGATAAAGGTAATTAATATACTTAGTAATATTTAAAACAACAAATGTAAATGAATAGACGACTGTTACTAAATTTATGAAAATATATTTATAAATATTATATAATTTTATTAAATTTTTATTAACCATACAAAACCAATAACAAACCTTAATGCTAAATTAAAAGGTGAAATAAATTTAAAAATATAAAATAATCTTTACTACATATAAATATAATGATATAAAACGTTACTTTAATAACATAATGACCATATTTGGTAAAGAGAGGTTTGAGCAAAAATTAGAGGTTTGAAGCATAATTAGAGGTTTGATCAGTCAAATCTGCTAATATTGTTGTTTGGTAAACATCGGTTAATATTGTTGTTTGGTAAACATCGGATTGAAAGAGCGGATTGGGGTGAAACCGCTAATTTTGAAAAAGCTCATAATATGAGCTTTTTGAGATTAGAGGTTTGATATTAGAGTTGTAAAGACTCTTTTACCCTTATCAGTTACCAAAAATCTCAAAATAACCTAAATTAAATATTTTCTCACCATATTTATAAGTTAATCCTATTTACTTTTTTATTATCACATATTTATGTGTATTTAAATTTATTAATTAACTAAATTATATTAAAATAATTATATAAATAATAAATTAATATATAAATCATTTGAATATGTTTAGAAAAGTTATATTAAAAATAATTTTATAGATATAATTAATAATAATTAGATACAAAATATTGATAACTAATAAACTATTCAAACAATTATTGAATATAATCATGTCCTTATATGTCATTTTGCTTGTTTAAATAATCTAACAGCTATCAGCTATCAGTTAATTTTACCAAACACTTTTATACAATCAGCTAATACAATCCGCTAGTCAAATCAGCTAATGCAATCAGCTATCATCTAATACAATAAGTTATCAGCTAATGTAATCCCCTATCCGTTATCAGCTATCCGCAATTTGCCAAACAAGGCCAATACTCCAAATATAGTAAGTTAATTTTATAGTATTCACCAAAAAGTAAACATGATTCGTTATATAATACTTATATAATATAATTAATAAGTTAATTTTAAAGTATATTTTCTGTATCTAAGTATTATTTACGGCATGAAAATTTAAAATTAAGTGTTTTTAAAGAATTTAATTAAAAGATACAATACAACATTAAAATAAAAACATATTAACAAAAACTATTCTGAAATCCTTGAAGAGTTAGTCATACAATTATAATAATTCATATATGATAAATACATATTTGAAATATGAAAATATTTTAATACACATGTCTTTTAATTTTAGTGCTTAGTGTTTTAGGTTAGGCTTTAGAGGTTTAGTGTATAGAAATTAAGGTTTATGATTAGAATTTAAAATTTAGAATTTAGGATGTTAAAGTTAAGGATTTAAATTTTAGATTTTATAGTTTAAATATAATGACCAACTTGTGTATCAAAATATAACCCTTTAAAATATGTTAGTTAATAATACTTATAACATCTAGTCATCTATTAAGAAAAATAATACTTATTACGTGATCAATTATACCACCTTACATATATTGAAGGGATAAAAATATTCTGCCCATTTTCGGTGCCTCTTTCTATGTCTCAACACTAAAAAAATTAAATTTCAAAGCCTAACTCTAAATTCTAAATCTTAAACACTACACCTTAAAAATACACCTTACCTTAAATTCCTTAAACTCTAATCTTAAACCATAAACCTAATTTTTAGTGTGAGAGCATAACATAAATAAGGGCACCGAAAAGGGTAAAGAATTTCTATTCATATTGAAGTATTAATAACTTTTATTATATCCACTTGTATATAGTGTTGCTTTTGTTTTCTATCATCGGGTATTAGGGATGGGCATGAGTTGGATTTTCGACCCACTCGAACCTAACCCAACAACATCCTTCAAAAAATGCGACCCGACCTAAAATTTATATACTTAAATCTGATCCTGACTTATTTAAAAAATTGATTTTAGGGATATAATTGTAAAAAAAAATATTTTTAAAAACCAAACTGTAAATAAAAAATAATAATTTTAAAGAACTAGTTATAAAAAATATATATTAAGAGAAAGTATTATTACAAATATTCCTAAAAAAATATAAGAGAAAATTATATTATTTGTTACGGGTCGGGTTAGATTTTTTTTCACCTTAAACTCAAACCCAACCTCACTCTTAAGAAAATCTGACCCTGACCCGTATTTGTAATAAAAAAATCTGACCCGATCAAGCTGGATCGGATAAAATATCCATTGCTATGTATAGTTTATTTTGTTTGTTCATAAGTATTCATCGTC
This sequence comes from Hibiscus trionum, assembly GCA_030270665.1. Taxonomy (NCBI): domain Eukaryota; kingdom Viridiplantae; phylum Streptophyta; class Magnoliopsida; order Malvales; family Malvaceae; genus Hibiscus; species Hibiscus trionum. The sequence goes on along the minus strand of BSYR01000006.1, from coordinate 22,406,251 downwards.
ACTCATCTAGATGGTCTTCGATCGTCTTCAATTTCACACTTATAATAAATTAATTTATATAAATTTAATTTAACTTCACAATCACGTATTAGTTGATCCAAAAACTTAATTAATGTTTGATTATTTATAATATATAATTTTGAGAACGATACACTTAAAAAATTCATATTCTTTGTATGAACAGATATTATCTTATAATCACCTTTTGACTATTATTTTTTATTCTCATAGTTTTAAAACAAATTTTTATACATAAATTAAGGGGAACATTTTTCTGTTTAAATCGATAAAACATACATCCTTAGTTAATTTGATTCGACTTTAGACAGTTTGATATATTTTTCAGTTATGGGACGAGTTTTATTTGTTATATCGATCTATTGTTGATTTTTGAATCTCAAAATGGACCTAACTGAAAAATATATATAATATTCTAAATATATAATAAATTAAGTTGATTAAATCAGTTAAGTCTATTAAATATTTTAGTCGTGTTTATAATATAAAATAAACATATTAATTTATATACAAATATTATATTTTATATTAAATCGGTTAGCCGATTAAACAGACTGATTTTAAATCTGATCCAATTATATTGATATATAATAGTATACAATTAAGTCGGTTCAAATTTATAATTAGTTAACCTAATTTAATTGAAAAATCAATCGAAAAAACCAACCGTTGCTTTCCTACATAAATTAGGCCAAACACCCAGTACGCTTATTATATTGAACTTCAAAATTTCCCTTTCCAAGCTTTTTCACTATCATGAAGCAATTATAGACCAAGTTTGCGTTTAAATTCGGGTAAATACATGTTTTGCTACAGAATTTTGATTTCAAGATTTAATTTAATTTATATATATATATATATTAGTTTATCAGATATTTGAATTTGATTTTCGATTCAAATTATTATTTGAATTTAGTTTATTGGTTCAATTTGGTTTTTTTATCAATCAGACACATAAATTCAACTTTTTAGTTTGAATTGGTGCATGAACTATACTTTTTTAGTTTAAATGGCTACTTATAATCTTTCCTAATTAATTATTATATTGAATATTTATAAAAAAAATCAAATTCAAATATTTAATTTGAACATTTAAGTCTTTAAAGTCCCATTTAGGAGCTGACAGGGTCATGAAATGGCGGAAACCCAACAATTGTAGCCCAAAACCCAGCACCATGCCCAATTCATCAAACAACCCAGAACCCAGAAACGTTTAACTGAGCAAAACCTCCTACCAAACTAGCCACCATTAGCTGAGCTCCAGCCGCTACCCTTCTTCCTCCTCCTTTCCATGAATGGATCCTCCACCATCGCCACCGTCCGAACCTCCGCAATGAGAACTCCGGTGGCCATTATAAAACCAGGTGAGCCCTTCCATCTTCGCTGTTTCCTCACGAAACGTTTCTCATCTTTACCTTCATCTCTCCCCGTAGACCCCGAGCCACCCGATCACGATGTTCCTTTGCTCCTTCACTCAATACTCTCCAAACCCAATTGGCAAAAACACCCTTCGCTCCCTAAACTAATCCCCTCCATATCCCCTTCCCATGTCCATTCCCTTTTCTCTCTCAACCCTTATCTTCTCCCCCAAACCGCCCTCGATTTCTCCTATTGGATCTCCAGAAAACCCAGTTTCAAACACTCCGTGTATTCCTATTCCGCCCTTATGAACATCCTTGTCGCCAACAGATTCTTCGGTCCTGCCGATAAAATCCGCCTTGCCATGATCAAATCCCCGGCTTCGGTGGACGAAACCCGGTTTGTTTTAGAATTGCTAAATGATATGAACAAGGATAACGAGCTTCATTCCAGATTTAAGCTTTCCGTTAGATCCTATAATTTTTTGTTGATGTCATTGTCGAAATTCTTGATGATTGATGAAATGAAATCTGTTTATAGTGAAATGTTGAATGACAGGGTTTCGCCGAATATTTTTACTTGGAATACTATGGTTAATGGTTATTGTAAGATTGGGAATGTGGTTGAGGCTCAACACTATGTCAGTAAGATTGTGCAAGCCGGATTGAATCCGGATACGTTTACTTATACTTCGTTGATACTGGGGCATTGCAGGAATAAGGATGTAGACAGCGCATTTAGGATTTTTAGAATGATGCCGGCTAAGGGTTGTCGAAGAAATGAGGTTTCGTATACGAATCTTATTCATGGACTGTGTGAGGCTGGACGGGTTGACGAGGCTATTAAGTTGTTTGAGGCTATGGGGGAGGATTTTTGTTATCCTACAGTTCGTACATATACAGTGATTATTTGTGGATTGTGTGAAGCAGGGAGGAAATCTGAAGGAATAAAATTATTCCAGGAAATGTCAGAGAAAGGGTGTGAGCCAAACCCTCATACTTATACGGTAATCATTGATACCTTATGTGAAGAAAATAAGGTTGATGAAGCAAGGAAAATGTTAGGTAGGATGTTAGAGAAAGGGCTGGTTCCAAGTGTGGTCACCTACAATGCTTTGATTGATGGATATTGCAAACATGGGTCGATGGAGGCTGCACTAGAAGTTTTGGGTATGATGGAATCAAACAATTGTTGTCCAAATGATCGAACATATAATGAATTGATAGCCGGGTTTTGTAAGAAGAATGTTCACAAGGCAATGGTATTTCTTGATAAGATGCTTGAACTTAAGTTGGTGCCAAGTTTGGTCACATATAATTCATTAATTCACGGGCAGTGTAAAATGGGGCAGTTAGACAATGCCTTTAGGCTGCTTGAGATTATGAAGGAGAATGGTTTGTTTCCTGACCAATGGACATACAGTGTTCTAATTGATTCTCTTTGTAAAGTTGATAGGGTAGAAGAAGCTCGTATTCTATTTGACTCTCTCAAGGAGAAAAGCTTGAAAGCAAATGAAGTTATATATACTGCTTTGATTGATGGATATTGCAAGGTTGGGAAAATTGAAGATGCTAATTGTTTGATTGATAGAATGATTAATGAGGGCTGCTTGCCAAACTCATGCACTTACAACACCCTTATAGATGGGTTGTGCAACATTAAAAATGTGAAGGAAGGATTGTTGATGGTGAAAAAGATGGCAGAGATGGGTGTGGAGCCTACAGTAGAGACATATACAATTCTCATTGGAAGGATGCTTAAAGAAGGTGACTTCGAGCATGCTCATAGGACTCTTGATCAACAAATATCCTCGGGATGTCAACCTGATGTATTTACCTATACTGCTTTTATTCATGCATATTGTCGTGTAGGGAGACTAAAAGAAGCAGAGGATATGATGATTAGGATGAACAAAGAAGGGGTTTTCCCTGATTCTTTTACATACACATTGCTTTTAGATGCATATGGATGCTTGGGATTAATGCATTCTGCATTTGATGTTCTCAAGCGTATGTTTGATGCTGGTTGTGAGCCTTCTGATCATTCATACTGTCTTTTAATAAAGTATCTTTTGAAGGAACGAGGGACAAGGGATGACGGCCATGCATTGAATATTTTTCCGGATGCCATGCTGGTTAATTATGATAATGTCTGGAAGACAATGGAATTTGACACTGCTCTGGAGTTATTTGAGAAAATGCGTCAACATGGTTGTGTACCCAATGTTAACACTTACAACAAGCTTATTATAGAACTTTGCAGAGTTGGCCGTTTTCTAGTAGCGCAGAAGTTACTTGGTCATATGAGAGATCAAGGAATGTCTCCTGGTGAAAATGTCTACAATTCTCTTCTTCGTTGTTTCTGTGAGTTGGGAATGTATGATGATGCTACGGTAGTGGTGGAGCTAATGATCAATTCTGGCCAGTTACCGCATCTGGATTCCTACAGGCAGCTGATTTGCGGACGATATGATCAAGGGGATAAGGATAAGGCTGAGACAATTTTTGGTGACTTGCTTCATTGTGGTTATAATTGTGATGAAGTAGCTTGGAACATTCTTATTGATGGTTTGCTGAAAAAGGGGCTTGCTGATAGATGCACTGAACTCTTAAGCATCATGGAAAAAATGGGCTGCCGGCTCCACCCTAATACATATTCGTTGTTAATTGAAGGAATTGAAGGAGCATAGATTCTTTGTATTTTATCTTTGGTATTCTTGCCTTTTTTTTACTGAAAAGGTGACCCTTGCATTGCTCTTCGTTCTGGATGGGCGCTAGTGTTGTACAGATTGCAGACTGCATTCCTTTTGGCATGCCGGCTCAAAACTTTAAACCAGGGGTACTTGCTTCAATTGAAGCATTTCCGCTAGGCTGGCATCAATGGAACAATTTTCAGTGAGAAGCACACACACCTTCAAATTCCTGGTCATTGATAGTGGTAGAGGCCCCTAATCAAGTGAACCACTCTAGCTGACAATTAAGAGGCAAGTACACATCTTCTTGTCATATTTGTTCAAATACTAGTTTTTTTGAGCCCTCTATTAATCAAGTTCTTTGCATTTACATCACCCAAAATAACAGAAATGAAGTGCTAAATAAAACACGGTATCTTGTATATGTCAGGCAAGCACATCAGGATATGTGCTTAAATTAATTAGCTGTTAACAAGTTACAAAGTTCTTTCCCAAAATATTTTCCATGATTTACCCTGGATGAGTTTTGTTGGGAAGGATACTTCTCAAGCATATTTAGTGGTAATAAAAAATTGTTTTTTGACATAAAAATTGTGTTTATTATGGTTTGCTGATTTAGAAAGCCATCCGGGTAAACGCCCAAAGGAAATTGTGCTCAAATGATTCATACCATTGACGAAGTTATTTTTGTTGCCTAGATTTTCTTTTTCCTGCTGAATGACAAAGGGAAGAAATGACATATTTATGCCCTAATCAATTCGGGAGACTTTTGCTATCATTTTTTAAATGAAGAAAGGAGTTTTAGTAACTTTTTTTCTCCCTTTGGTCACATAGTAATCCATCCAAGGACATGAAAGAAGCAAGCATTTACTCAGGACAACAGTAAGCCATAACTTTGCTACCCTACACAAGCCGGTTGGCTAAACAGATATCGTGCTGTGCAGGTAACTAGATAAATCTTCAACGATGTATGTTTCCTTTGTCTCAATCAATTACAAGACGATAATTGTCTGTTTAATTTATTTGCTGCAGAAATCCATGACTTCCCGCCCACAAGAGCTACAAAGAGCCTACTGCAATCATATCAGTCCGAAAACACCATGCTGATCCTTGCTGGCACCATGGGTACTCACTGATAAAACCTTCATTTCAATTGTCCAAAAACCCCCCTTGATTTTGATATTTAGGTTATAGGTTGTGTACAGTGATAATGCCATTACATAACGATGAAAATCTATGAAAAGTGTTTCATGGTTGACCATACCAATCTTTCTGTTGCAAATTGTGTTTTAGGTCTTACAATAAAAAGAATAGTGATTGTGACAAATCATTCCTCTCTATTAAATATTTATGATGATAATAATGTGATTTTGTAAAGCATGTCTGCTCGTCTTATTTTTTGTTTTGTTTTGTCTATTCATGTAAACATGAACCCAATATAAATTATATTTTATTTCATGCTCAAACAAATCATCCAAATAGAGTGCTATTTTTTGGGTAGAGAAACACAGTTAAAAATTTGTATAAAGTATAGATAGGCATTGTGAATTTTTTCACTTGTTATTTAGATATAAAGTTTCATCAACTTATAACATGTTTTCGTGTGATGTATTATCAGAATTTGCATCTATTTCAAATCCGGATACCGTTCGAATATGGATTATTTATGAGGATAGCAAGTTCAAATATTGAAATTCGTCTTTACTTTTACAAATTATAATTTTAAATCCACATCCATTATTAAAAAAAAGTAAAAAAAAAAATCGACTTTATTAAAGTAGGATGTTTAGCAAATTGTTTATTTAATAGTAGTTTATGGACAAAATATTTGCATATTTTGTTATTTGACCTTTTTTTAGTCTAAATATACCTTCAACGTTTCAATTTGGTCCAAATATGTCCCCGTTGAATAAAAATTGTCAATCAACGGCTGATGCTGATTGGACTTGCCATGTGTTAAGATCTGCTGATGCCAAGTTAGATTTTTTTTTTTAAAAAAATTGTTATATCCTTCTTCAAGGTGACACATGGCCAACTATCATGTTAACACATAGCCGAATCTGATGACGATAAATAGGGGTGAGCGTTCGAGCGAGTCGAATCGAGTCAAAAAATTTCGAGTTATTCGAGTTGACGCGTCATATTTTACGACTTGAACTTAATTTGAAATTTTTTCGATTCGAGTCGAGTTAATGAAATTCGAGTCGAGTTCGAGTCGAGTTTTCGAGTTTCTATGCAAATTTATTTGTAATTATTTACCATGTTATAGTACGATTTGATTCCAATTTAAACGACTTTCTCTATTCATATATATATATATATATATATATTTCTTCATATTATTTTTCACATGCATAAGTAAGATTTGTAATATTATTTAATAAAAAATATCATCTAAACTTCTAAAATATATTTATAATATTATTTTTAAATAAGGAACTTTTAAGGATAAAGTACTAATAGGGTATAAATGAGTCAATGAATTTGTGTGAAGAAAAAAATTACAAAAAATTCGGTTGAATGATCACATTGAATAAAATATAAAGTTAAAGGGCTAAATTAAAAAAAAGAATAAATTTGTTAAAAATATGAATTGAAGTTATATAGATATTATATAGTGTTACTGAATCATGTGGTTTAATTTTGGTAAAAAAAAATAGACTTAAAACGAAAGAGAAATTAAAAAAATGGGAAACATTCAAAGTTGAGGGGCTAAATTACAAAAGTAAGAAATTTAATTTAAAAATATGAATTGAAGCTAAATAGGTATTCTAGTTTCTACATTGGTTTAGGAGCATGTGGTTCAATTTTGGTCAAAATTGACTTAAAACGAAGGAGATATTGAAAAAATGAGGAAATCATACAAAGTTAAGGGGCTGAATTGAAAAAATATAAAATTTATTTTCAAAAATATAAATTGAAGATAAATACGTATTCTACGCTGGTTTAGGAATACGTGGTTCAAATTTGGTCAAAAATGGACTTAAAATGAAGGAGGAATTGAAGAAAAATGAAATCAGTGACTAAATTGCAAAACTATAAAATTTGGTTTTTCGATTTTTCGAGTTGGGCAAATTCCAAACCGACTCGAAATCGAAATTTTTTCGAGTTAATCGAGTTGACTCGAATAACTCGAAATTGAAAAAAAAATATCGATTTTTTCGAGTCGAGTCGAGTTTTGCTCACCCCTAACGATACATGACAAATATAATACTGACACGTAAACAGATCTTAACACGTGACAAGTCCAGTCAATATCAGCCGTTAACCGTCAGTTTACATCCAACAGGGCTATATTTAGACCAAAAAAAAAAGAATAGGGGTCAAATGACAAAACATACAAACGTTGGGAGCATCTTTTGTCATTTTGCCTAGTTTATAGTCACATTTCACTGTTAAGAAAAATAAAACTGAAATGCAATTTTCATGGCATTAATAAATTCAGACTTCCAAGATCATCATTTGTTCGAACAAATGTACAAATTAGAGCATATAGAAACATAGCATCAAAAGATACAAAACATTTCAGTGAAACAAGTAATGCCGAAATAAGCTGGCTCAGATAACCGTACTTCGAAAAGTACTTACTTGGTGGTGGTCGGCGAGGTCAGCTTATTTTCCTCGCCTTCGTGCTTCGTGTCCCCACCCATTAATTCTGAAAAACCTTCCACCTTCACTGGTGGAGCTCTAACAATGCCCATGTTCCTGAATGTATGTATGAAAGATGTTAGAATCTGGCATATTATTGAGTTGAAACATCTTTTAAATAAAAATCAAATGCTCTAGCCGAGCTTTTCTTACGGTGTTTGCGGATTTTGTGGAGACATCAACTGCCTGAATTGATTGTTGGATTGAGAATGCATACTTGACATTGCAGCGAGTTGCTGCTGACGGAACTGTATTTGCTGATGTCGGGCATTGATAGGATTAAATGCATTGTTATCCATGGACAGCTCCGATGGGTTCTCAAGCTTAACTTGCACTAAAGGTCGGTCTTTATCCACCATATCCATAACAGGACGAGGGGTGGATGGATGGCGCCTAAGCATTCTTTCCAGCTGCTGCTGCTGCTGAAACGTTAAGTTTTGAGGATGAACCATTTGCTGCATCTGTGGATGCATTTGTCTCGACATCTGAAGCTACACCATCAAATTATCAAACAAATGTTGTTAGGTAAACCACATGCAAAAGACTACATTAAAAGGTAAAGAACGCAATCCAGGAGATAAGCTAAATCAAGGAGCATCTCTTCTAAATTTTCATCCATAACTCCACAAAGCAATTGCTGCACATTCAAAGAATCTGATGTAACCCCCCTCCCCCAAAGACAATGTCAACAGTAAAAACAGATAAAGCCCAGAACCATAGAGATCTCCGAGAAAAGTTGTAACCATAAAAATCCAGCTTGCTAATGATAAATCCAACTCTAATGACAAAAACTATACATACTTGCTGGGCCATTCGAAGAGCATTTTGGTGCTGTGGCTGCAATTGAGACTGGATTGCATGCATTTGTTGCTGAGTTTGCTGCACTAAGTTCCTGGTACTATCTTTGACAATTTCAGCTAGAGCCCCAAAGTTACTGCAATTAGAAAAACATGTTAGATAATGCATAGAAGAGAGAAACCTTCATAAGAAGGGGATAAAACTAAATGTGCAGAAAGGAGACAGATGTATGAAACATCAAAAAGCTGAGAATATGAAAAGTCATACAAAAAGACAGACAGACTTACATACATACATTATATACATATGTGTGTATGTCTTTATATATATATACACACCTTTTTTGGCCCGTTGGATGAAGGTAAATGGATGGATGAGATTAACGGTAAAAAATGTGAAGATTATCACTTGAGAAAAAAAGATAAGGAAATTATCTTAGCCATTTATTATCACCATCAAACAGTCCAAAAAAGTGTAAAAGTAATTGAGTTTTACACAATGTAAGTGGATCCTAACCCTATATATATATATATCCAAGATGAACTTGCTTTTGTCAGAAACGGTCTAAATTAGGCATCAATATAGTAGACTAGTAGTATCGCAATATTGAAATTATGATTCTCAAACCATGATGAAATTGAAATATGCGGATGTACATTCACTTCAAACCATAAACTTATGCATAGGCTATTCTAAAAATTGTTTAAATTTATAATTGAAGGGGAACCAAATTCAAAAGTTCTTCCTCCACTCAAATGTGCCAAAAAAGTTCCATGAGAGCGCCTCCATGCAACATACATTCTCTTTTATAGTATTCTAGACCAATTAAATAGAGCACCAAAATAACAGTTTTGGAAAGTTCAAAGCAGTAGAGTGAACTAGAACCAATGCCATAAAGTAAAGCAAACTGAATTTCAAATTTACCTATATCCTGATGTTTGAAGGAACATCCTGATTAGTTCAACGGCGGAACATTGTTTTCTGTAATTATCAGTAAGAACTTTTAGATTACGACCAAGTTTAGTAATATGACAGCTGAGAAACTGAGAGAAGACTTCCACTGGAGCTTCTGTAGCACCTTCAAATCCAACACCAGTCAGTAACCGTGCTATGACCTTTCTAGAAATTTGTGATGCTTGCTCCCGACTAAGATGCTTCTTGGGAGTCTTCCCCCGATTTATTTTTGCACCTTGTTCCATATTAAGGTACTCCGGCCTTATACCAAGCCTCTCGATCATGATAGGACTTCGGGTTGAAACCTGTGGTAGAGTATCCAGAACTCCATAGAACTCTATTGCCTTCTTATCCCGCACTCTGGTTGTTGGAGGGAGGGGACTATCAGGTACACAGTTCATCATAAACATCGTTTCAGGGAAGAAAGGGGTGTCTTCATCGGCCGAGGTATTGCCATCTACATCAGTATTTCCATATCCCGTATACTGATCATCCTGAAATGCCACCCGTCTTCTCTTATGCTTCTCGAGCGTTCTAAGATACATGGTCATTTCCCCTGGTGTACGTTTTTCAGACTCTCGGTCCCCCAAAGACAACTTATAGGGTCTTGTAAGTTTATACTTCTCAATAAATTGATTATACCAAGTCTCTGGCAACTCTTCATTCCTATATCTCTGGGATAAGCTATCGAATTCCGATTCAGCATACCTTGATCCAGCACTAAAAGATTGTTTTGACTGATTTCCAGAAAATGGGAAACGGTTAGAAAATTTAAATTACGCACACAGTAAAAAATAGCAACAACGTCTGGATATAAAAATCAAACAAAACTTCTCAAATATGATATTTTTGGAGGAGAAAAATGGAAAGTTGAAAGAAATTAACTCTTTTTCCCCCCTGAATGCAAATGCATGATTTCACTTGCATGCAAAAATTACTATATTCGAAGAAAGAATTAATTTTCACCATTTACTCAGTTGTACGGAATACACAATAATTTTGTTTTCATTATTTACTGATATAAGCACTTTAGAAAAAAACTATAAAACTGAACACTCTAACTCTGTAAGTATAGAGGAAAATAAAACCTTGGACGGTGCCGTATTAGATGCAGCACCACCGTCCTGTGGCGAACCCTCCAAAGTAAAGTACACGTCATCACCGTGCAATTGTAAATCTAACCGAAGCAAAAATAAAAGTAAGTATTTTTTTTTCTTCAAATGACTAAATACCTTCACTTAGTTCATTAATGGGGGAAGTCTTACAATTAGGATTAAGCTTTGAAACGGCAACTGAAGAAGAGGAGAAATTATTATTAGCGGCGTTGGTAGGATGTGATCTGAGGAAGAGAGCGACGGTGGCTTTATCAAACAAGAGGGCTCGACATCTGAGCTGGAGATGGATCTGAGCCCTAGACGTTGAGTCGTCAACGCGCGTGAACGACTCCCAAGCCGATGGAGAGGAGAGAAAATGAACGAAAGAGGCGTAGTTTGAACCTCCCAGCCATTCTCTCCAGACGCCGCACGACTCCAGCCGCCGAGCTAAGTCGTAGCCGTGTCCGTCGTCGCCGAGAAGAGCCATTGTTTTGGTGGGGGAGGGAAAAAACCTTGCGAAATTTGAGATTTTGGGTATCGTTGGTAGATTGGGTCGAGAATTTTTTCTTCGTAATGTTGGGCCCGTTTTGGGCTTATCGGGTTTGATTCAGACATTAATTCTGTATTTTCTCCTATTAAAAGATGAAAGAGACATTTAGTTCACATAACATAATATTATCGAAAGGGTAATTATTTTATGCACATGCAGTGAAAATAAAAAATTTCCATAAGCGCCTTAGTTTTAAGATTAGGGATTTTGTATAGGGTTTAATCTTTAGGGGTGTGTAGGAGTTTTGAATTTAGGGTGTGTGGTTAGAATTTATGGGTTAAGGTTAAAATTTAGGGTTTATAGGTTAAAACCTAAATATCTAACCATATTACCCTAAACCCTAAATTCTAACTATAAACCCTAAATTCTAAACACATACACATAAACCCCTACTATAACACCCAAAAACCGGCTCAGTAGGATTTTGATTTTCGATGACCAGAAATTTATTTTTGATAATTAAATACAATCCTTTGAGTTATTTGATTCAATTGATTTAAATTAGATTAAGCTAATTTTGAAGATTTAAGGTATTAAGGACCAGTTTGCAAGGATGTGAATTTATGATGATTATAATGTAAGATAAGAAAAGGTGACTAAATACCAATTTATAATATATAGAAATGTTAGAAGTTGGTGACCAAATTGTAACGAAATAAAATTGAATGAATTAAATGTAAGCGGTGGGAAGTTAAGTGGCAAAGCTTGTATTTAGATCATTCGATTATGTGCACGCCATGCCATGGCCATCGAAATAGATGAAAAGAATGATAATTCCTGGTTGAAATCACCTACCATGGGCGGATGCACCAGTGTGCATTGTGCATGGTAGGTAAAGTAACCTACCATTAAAAGAATGGGATAAACTTCATTAATAGTCATTTAAATTTTAGGGTACTTTCACCTTAGTCATTAAAATCAAAATTTTTTCATTACAATCACTAAACTTTTAATTTACTTTTATTATGGTGACTACCATTAACTCTATTAAAAAATACTGATGTGACACGTTAAATATTTTTTTTAAAAAGAACCATGATTTTTTAAATTTATAGGTATTGCCAAGACCAAAATTTCGACTAACGAAACAATCATCGATCAATTTCAGCGGTGGGAAAGATTCATTTTGCCAAAAGTTTAGTTTTAAGTTGATTTGGCGGTTAATATTGGTGAATCAGGACTAAAAATCTCATTTGAAATTAAAAATTAACTTTTCGATCTGTCATTGTTAATCATCAAATCAGCTTGAAACCAAACCATATAACCTTTTGGCCAAAGGAGTCCTTCCCACCGTTGGTATTGATCGGCGAGTCATCATTTTCTAACGGTAGTGCCGTAATGAAATCAAATTAAAAGTTTACTCATTGTAACGAAAGTTTTTCGATTTTAGTGACCAAAGCGAAAGCGTCTTAAAAGTTCAGTTACTACCAATATAATTTATCCTAAAAATATTAAGTAATTTTGTTTGCTTTGAGCCCCTAAACTATTTTTGGTTGTACATACTATTATTCTATAACTATTTTAAGTATAATTGTTAGTCCCATTAATTTTTTTTGTTAAATACATTGACACTTATATCAAATCATTTAACTAAAAGTTTGATTTAAAAATTTAAAAATAATCACTTTAATTTAAATAAAATTAAAAACTAGTAAAATATTACCAAAAAGTGTTGGGTGCATTAGTAAGGCACATTGCACTCCCAATGAGAAGATGTGAGTTCAAACCTTGAAGATGACATTGTTGGGAGGGGCAACCTCACACCCCGAACAACCTAAATTCCTCTCTGATTCTTTTGTTTCTGATAAGTTGTAATTGGTTTGAGTATTTGAAACATAACTATTTTGATTTCGTAATTTTTTTGAAAATTCCTAGAACGGATCGATTTTGAAATATATAACTTATGCTTGTTTGCACAACAATTGTCACTATTAATACTTATTTTTACTATAGTATTTTTTTCTACTTTCTAAAACACAATTACATCAGTGTAAAATAGTTCTACTAATTTCTCAAACATATTTACACAGTATAAATCATGTTTGCTTGCACAACAATTATCTCTTATTAATACATTATTACACCAGATTAAATTGATTCTAAGTTATTACACTGGTCGGTGAATTACCAAGTTGAAATTTTTGGATCCGATCCTAATCAAATAACGTTATAAATTCCTTGGTTCTCCACCCATCTTTCCCTTGTCGTGAGTTAGTGGAAAAGAATGCGGGTTTAAGATATTCGAAACTCATGAAAAGTTGGTAAGAGTTTATAGGGCATCAAGATACCATACTATAGGTTAATGGCTGGTGGGGAAGAATGATCGAATTAACACTTATCATTAAGGATTTGAGGTAAAAAAATTCTAAGTCTCAAGGTGCTCTATTTGATTTCTTACGTAAGCTTAAAATAAATTGGTATTAACTATATGTTTTGGTATTCTATATTTGAAATTATATGGACTTTGAACGGGAGACCAGGATAGAGTTAGATAACAAGATGAGAGAGGCAAAAAGCTTTAAACGAAAATCTATTGATTCGGAATTATTCGTAAGTTCAACCTAAGGTGACTGTAGTTTATGATTCAGAATGACATGGTGTCTTTTCGGTGTGTCATTATTGGTATATATTTTTGTTATCTTGTTACACATGGTGACTTGATTCATGAAGTTCACATAGAGCAAGCTCAGTGGCATTCATGGTATAGTAAGCTAAGCTGGTAGGTTTATTTATGTTTCATAAGTATGATATGATGATACATGATAATGCACGACATAATATTACTTGATGCTTTATGACACAAAATATGCATGACACGATGACATGTGGCATGAGTATGATACATGATGATTCATGGAAACATGATTTATGATATAAAAGTTAATAAGCATGTTGCAAGGGAGTAAAGGCTCTATTATGCTATGTTATATGTTATGTGAAACATAGAACTATGAATTTACAAGTTATAAACACCTTGGATACAAGTGTACTTTGGATACAATTGACATGCTATTGAATTTATTGAGCTCACGTACGGGTAGACTACGGTCCACGGTCTAAGACCCTTATTGGTGATGACGGAGGGATGTATAGATTGGTCTTTGACAAAGTTGGCGGGTTGACCACTCATGTAAGGCTAAGTTGGATGAAAATTCGCGTATCCATTGGTTACTGTAATCCAAAGATAAGATTATTTCCTTATTTTTTTTTCCAAGTGATAATCTTCATATTTTCTACTGTTAATCTTATCCATTCATTTCACTCCTCCAATAACTATGGATTAGTGTAAAACTAAATGAGTTTTACATAGTGTAACTAGATATCACCCCTATATATATATATATATATATATATATATTATGCATTGTTATTTGGATAGCATCACATTTCAAGGAAATTATATGGAAACACATGCTATTAATACACGATTCATGATAATTTGGTGCCACCTTTAGTTTTGTTAATATTAAATACATGTAATTTGTTTTATATGTTATTTTATAGAAATTAAGAAAACTATCTCACTAAACTAAATAAACTTATCATGTCTCTTTGCATGTATTTCAGGTTTTCAAGTCTTTGTAAACGTTTAGAATCATATCTAAAGGCTGCAAGTCATTGTTAAAGTATTGTGAAGTTTCTTTGGTAAACTCTTAGATGGTGATATATGAACTAAGCATGATTAGATGCATTTTAATGAAATAATATGTGTGAATGGTGTATAGTAAGAATTAAGCCATGCTAAAATGCAGGGACAAAGCTAGGATTCAATGTTGGGAGCGGGACAAGAGTCTATTAAGCATTTAAATCTAAAAATTAGGAGGGGCAAAAATGTTATTTGATTAATATTTAAACTAAAAGAGACTAAAAATACAATTATACCAAAAAATTTAAGAGTGCCCCTCCTACACCCTACATGGTTCCGTCTCGGCTAAAGTATATGTTTTGTTTTTCGATTCGACTTTCTTCTCGACAGAATAGGGGTGTTATACCTAAATCCTAAACCTTGAAAAATTTCTTAAACCCTAAAATTAAGGACGCTGGTAGAAACTTTTCGTTTTCACCGCCGGTGCATGAGATATTTTCCCTTATCAAAGTATAAGAATATTTGAAACATCCTTAGATAATGGTGATGACATTCCTATCAACGTTCTTAAATAATAATCGCTATTTTTTTATAAGAATTGGAGGCCTTGTTAAAAATCTCCCACATATCATCAAATGTAATGAGATTACATCCTCAGACAACGGGAGGAGGAAAAGAATGCCTCAAGAACTTTATTAAAAAGTAAAAATCACACAACCTCAGTTACTTCGTCCAGAAAGGATCCCGAGAATTACCTAAAGAGCTAAACAATGAACTAACAAGTCACCCAATACATGCTTTTGCTAACCTATCAGCCTCTACGTTACAACAACGCGGAATGAAACGAAAGATAGAGCCCCTCAAGTTACCTAAAGTAATTATATCTCTCACCAAAGAAACGTACATTGAAGGGTAAATATCCAGATTCATAATCCAGGAGATAGCAATCTTAGAGTCACTCTCCACAATTAATCAATCTTTAGCGCAACAGTCAAGAGAGCCATAAAGGAGTGTGAGCCTGGCCCAATCGATTCAGAAAAAGAGAAGATTTGATTTCCTTCAGATTCCTAAACACCCCCCATTCCACCAGCCTTTTTTAATTTTCAGCATAGCCCCGTCAACATTCAGTTTAAGAAAGTTAGGCGGAGGAAGATACCATATAGAAGGAGTGTGAGCCTGACGAAATATAGATTTAAAATGAACAGTCGAAGTAGGATCAACCAATAAATTTTTCAGAGAAACTAACACATCCGGGTATTTAGCTTTAAACCAAGAAGCAAGTCTGAAACGAGTCACAAAGAGAAGCAACAAGACATCCAAATTACCCCTATTGAAAATTATGTCATTTCTAACCAATCAAATAGACCACATAATTACTACAGGAACTAAGTGCCAAGTAGAAACATTACCAAAAGAAACATTTGATTCATACCACATAACGATAATATAACATTTCTACAACCAAACATAACACAACAAAAAATATTAAATATTTATTTGTATTGTCATCAATTTTCCATATTTGCACTAATCATATATCATATATGCACAAAAAAGTTTGGTTAGTAAATTTTATAATACAAGAAGTTAAAATATATTATGAAATCAAGAAAATTAAAAGACTATTTCATAATCGTATGTAAAACGTTTGCAAAGACTTTATTTGTTATCTAAAATAATTGTTATTCAATCAATGTCGATGATATAATTACTACTAAAACGTTTCACATTTTCTCTTATTTTTTTCTTCTTAGTTTATTTTTCGAAATTGACAAAACTTAAATTAAAATTTCGATCATTTAGTGGTTTGATATGTAATTTTTTTGTCTAATCAGCGTAAAATTGACATATTTCTCCTCCCTCTCAACCTCCCTATTATTCAAATTTGGAAAAAAAATACTCTCACGTTGGTGAGTCATAAGGAGTTTGAAAATCAGAGTTTGAGAAGAAAGTTTCAATGGGAGATCTTGCATAAATTTACCAAAAATTAAAATAAACGATATTAGAAACTTAACAGTCAAGTGGTCAAAAAGTGTGAATCGAAAGTTAAGTGATCAAAATAAAAATGCCAACAAAATTACATGTCCAAAAATGTAATTTACCCTTACTATTTTATACTCCGTGATTATATTTTTCCTTTCGGTTTATTAGTTTGTAATAAGTGGTGATACTTTCAAGATTCCATGGTGAAGGTCACGGTGGTTATATGCGTGTGGCTGATTGATCCATGCATGAAATCTTGTTTATTTTGTTAGTTATTTTTTCGTGTTCAATTCTAATTAGTTAAATTACTTGCTGTAATTTGCTTTGAATTCACTTTTTCTTTCTGTAAATTCCTTATTACTGTTCTTTAAAGCATGACCACGCCTTATGCTAATGTGTTGCGCTTGCACTCTTTGTTTGGGTGGTTGGACAGCCCATTATTGATCGGCGAAGGTGGTCAGAATTTGGACGGTCCGACAGCTTGCAAGAATAAAACAAGAGTCGGGTGATGTCAGAGTTAAGCTTCCGGGCATACTTCGATATGTAAATGAGATCGACAACAAATGCTTCAAGAAAAACATAATAAAGGTAAAAATAGGGAAAATACGCACAAACGGTGAAAAGTTTGTTTTTCGCAAGCAGTTAGTTTATAGGGTTTAGAGTCTTAAGGTTTAATGTTTGTGGTTAAATTTTAAGGTTTGAGAATAACTTTTATAGTTTAAAGTTTAGAGTTAACAATGTAGGAGTTTGGATTTAAGACCTCTAAAAGGGACAAATAATATCTTTAGAAACCCGCTAGTGAAAAAAAAAACTTTCCATTAACGACGCATCAAATAATTACATGTGAAAACAAGGGTTAAGGATTATTATCTCATATTTCACAAGCGGGTTAGTTTAAGAGTTTAGAGTTTTATGTTAAGGTTTAGATGTCAAGGGTTTGTATTCTAGGGTATATAATTTAAGATTTCTGATTGAAATTTGAAAATTAATTTTTAGGAGTTAGAATTTAATATTAAAGAGTTTAAGGTTAAAGATTTTAATTTTAAGTTTTAACATTGAATTAGACATGCTTGTGCGAAAAACTTTAAATCGTGTGTATAGAATAATTGTCCGGGTTAATTTCTTCCGAATTACTCTCAAAGAAGTTTACAAGTAACTAACGGTTGGTCGTTTCGTTAATTTCTTCCCGCCTTTTTTTACTAGCGTTAGTTGCGGCATAAAATGATAAATCCCGAGCGCCAAAACCCAACGGTCAGTATAAACGTTGCATTAAAACTTAAATTAAAATATTTTAAATGATTTGTCCTTAAGAAATTAAAAAGGCATAAATATAGGAGATTTCCAAAACATTATCAATAAATTAAGGTGGTTTTTAAATTTGCTCTGATGTTCCTAAGAATAACCAAATTCCAAAAATAAAAATAAAAAACCATTTTCATTTTTATCTTTCCCAATATTTAGTTATAAACCAACCTTACCTAAAGTCTGGGATTGGAAACCCCCCGCCCTCTCAACATGTGATGTTTTCTGGGTTTTGTTTTCTTCTTTCGTTTTATTATTTTGTGGGGGGATTTTCCTGTTTCTTAATCATCCAAGAACTTATAAGTTCTTGGTTGATGAGGAATTTGGGTTGGCAAATACAAAGTTTTCTTCATTTCTTTTGAATATTTGAAAACCAAAATCTAAATAGCGATCTCAACTTAACGTTACAAATCGCTATTTTAATTTTGATTTTTCATTATTGGCTTTCGCTTTGCAACACCTTGGATAATAATGGCTGTGCTAGGTATTTGAGGATTGTTTCTCATTCTGGGCTTTTAAGGTTTTTCTTTTCTTTTGGAAATTTTTCATGTTTTAGTGAAATGGGGTTGTTTTGAATACAAAGATATGGATTAGGATTGGTTAAATGGTGAAATCTTATACATTTCATGCTTGTTTGTGCAGATAAAAGAGAGATGGTAGAAGGGATAAACCCAGAAAAGGAATCACAATCCGAGGTTCTTACGAGCAGTGAATCATTAAAACTAAATAATGATCCATTGTTGAGAGGGGAACCGGAGATTCTTCTCCGGGGATCAGATTCCGATATCAGCGGCCTTTGGATCAGCAATTCTGCCTACTATCCCCAAAAGCTACCGCCTATTATTCCGAAAGGGAACCGAGATTCTTACGGTAAGCAATGGAAGAGTGTAATTGAAAACATCAAGAAGAAATCAGCAAAAAGTTTCTCTATTATCCCTTTGCTGACGAATAATTACGAGCATTCGAGAAAGACCTTGTGGAGGAAATTGGCCAAATTTTATTGCTCCGAGGGACGTGTTGTCGATCTCGACGGTATACCGGTGCCTAAACCGTCATGGAAGGCTTTTTCTTACTCCAACCTTGCTGCTGCTACAGATAATTTCAGCCCCGGTAAAAACTAAAATAATTTACATTTTAAGCCTTTTTTTATGATATTGATTTCAACGTATGATTGTCAATCTTGCAGAGAATTTGCTGGGGAAAGGGGGCAATGCGGAGGTATACAAAGGGCACTTAACCGATGGTCAGGTTGTAGCAGTGAAGAAGATAAGAAAGAATGAGAAAGAAGAAGAAGAGAGAGCCAATGATTTCTTGTTAGAACTCGGGATCATTGCTCACATCAATCACCCGAATGCAGCTCGCTTGATCGGATTCGGTGTCGATGGCGGCTTGCACTTAGTCCTTCAGTTTGCCCCTCATGGCAGCCTTGCTTCTGTGCTTTTTGGTTCTCTACTATGCCTGTTGCTCTCTTCCACTGGGAAAAACAAGCAAAGGATTGGATCTAAATGACTTAGAATTATGTTCTGTACTGCAGGTTCAGATGAATGTCTAGATTGGAAGACAAGGTATAAGGTGGCGACCGGGATAGCAGAGGGGTTGAAATATCTCCATCACGAATGTCCGAAGCGCATTATACACCGAGACATCACGGCCTCCAACATATTGCTCACCGAAGATTATGAAGCTCATGTGCGTAATCTCCATGTGCCTATGTGGCTATGTTACCCCGGATCCAATATGAATGTATCTGACACGGATAAGTTGATTTCTTCTTCTCATTGCAGATCTCGGATTTCGGTCTGGCAAAGTGGCTGCCGGAGAATTGGCATCAACATGTTGTCCATCCCATTGAAGGAACATTCGGGTTAGGCATGCAGCTTCTTTTGACATCTTCAATTGATATGGTATTATCATTACTCATTTCGTAAGGTCAGTAACATTGGGGCTAATGTGTATGAAAATTGCCTCCAGGTATTTAGCTCCAGAGTATTGTTAGGAAGCTACTAGATATTACTAGAGTTTGTTAGACTTTGTTTAAAGTAGTTATGAGTTTGTTAGATTGGTTAATAGATAGTTTCCACTTGTATATATAGATTGTAAACAGATCTCTTTCAATTAATAAGATTGAGATTCATAAACCCAAAATATTTTTAACATGGTATCAGCCTAAACCCGTTTCTTTTGGGTTTTTCAGCCCAATTTTCTCTATTCTTTCTGTTTCTTTCAGCCCAAACAACTCTCATCTCTATTGCCGGTTTCTTTCTTTTCCCATCTTTGTGCCCTAGTTTTTTTTCTCTTCGATCGCTATGCCGCCGGCCGATGAATCGGTTCTGGATTTCAATCATGCGTTATATCTTCACCCCTCCGATACTCCTGGCGCCGTTCTTGTTTCTCACTTGCTCACCGGCGTCGAGAACTACAGTGTTTGGAGCCGGTCCATGCGCATCGCTCTCCTCGCGAAAAACAAATTGGGGCTTATCGACGGTAGCTGCCGTCGTTCTGCGTTTACTGGCTCGTTGGAGTCTCAATGGGATCGCTGCAACGCGATCGTTCTTTCATGGCTTCTTAACACGGTTTCGAAGGATATCTCCGCCGGCATCGTCTTTTCCTCCAATGCCGCGTTAGTTTGGACGGATCTTCAGGAGCGTTTCGATAAGGTGGACGGCCCTCGCACCTTCTTTCTCCACCGCGAGATTGTTACTCTGGTTCAAGGTGTTTCCTCCATCTCTGACTATTTTACTAAGCTCAAGTTACTTTGGAATGAGTTTGATTCCCTTGTTCCGTTTTCCTCCTGTGAATGTGAGGAGTCTCAAGCGAACCAGAAGCATCTTGTCCAACAGAAACTATTTCAGTTTCTTATGGGCCTCAACGAATCCTATTCTGCGATTCGAAGTCAGATGCTTCTCATGAAGCCCTTGCCATCCGTCAATCAAGCCTATTCGATGTTGATTCAGGAAGAGTCCCAGCGGCTTCATCTCTCTGCTCCATCTCCTTTGCTGGATCCGTCGGTGATGTATTCTAATTCTGGTGCTAGCTCGCGACGTCGGTTCAATGGTGTCTGTGACCATTGCAAAGTTCGTGGCCACAAGAAGGAGAACTGTTATCGCCTCATCGGTTTCCCTCCTGACTTTCGCTTCACGAAACGGAAGGATTCTCCCACGAATTTGGCAGCATCCTGTGATCCTGAGCTTGAGCAGCCGTCATCGTCTTTGGCTCCCTCTTTCTCCCAGGCCCAATATGATCAGATTCTGGCCTTGTTGAACAAAAGTCCTTCTGATTCTGTTGTCAATACTGCAGGTATTGATCTTTCTGGTAAGTCTGCTAATACTTGGATTTTAGACACTGGTGCCACTGATCATGTTGCTTCGGATTTCACTTGCTTAATTGATCCTGTTCCCTGTGCTTTGAACTCCAGATTTGTCCGTCTTCCCAATGGTAAAACAGTTTCAATTACACACATTGGTTCCATTTCTTTGTTCAATACCATTATTCCTAATGTTCTTTTCGTTCCTGAATTTCGTCTTAATCTCCTATCCATTTCCAAACTTGCTTCTTCTCTTCATTGTTTTGTTTCTTTTTATCCTAATTTTTGTCTTTTTCAGGAGCTCTCCACTGGCAGGACGAAGGGGATTGGTAGGGAGTATGGAGGCTTGTATCTGTGTAATCCTCTGCTTCAGGTTTCACCTACCTCTAATCCGAACCTTAATCCTGTCTCATCTGTTTCTTGCCATACACCTGATTCATTGTTATGCCATTCCTTTGTTACTGATTCTGTTTTGTGGCATGCTCGGTTGGGTCATGCTTCCATTAATAAAATGAGGAAATTGTCTTGTCTTTCTGATTGCATTTTTGATTCTGATAAAATTCATCAATGTTCTGTTTGCCCTCTTGCTAAGCAAATTCGATCTCCCTTTCCTTTACATACCACAGTTACTACTAAGCCTTTTGAAATTGTTCATACTGACTTATGGGGCCCTTATAGGGTGTCTACACATTCTGGCCATCGTTACTTTCTTACCTTGGTAGATGATTACAGTAGAATGACTTGGGTTTACCTGCTTAAGCTGAAATCTGATTCTGTGTTGATTTTGAGAAACTTCTTTGCTATGATTAATACTCAATTTTCTGCCTCTGTCTTAGTTTTACGCAGTGATAATGGTTCAGAATTTTTCAATTCTGAATGTAGTACTTTATTTTCATCCTTAGGTATTATTCACCAAAGTAGCTGTGTTCACACCCCTCAGCAAAATGGGGTTGCTGAACGTAAACATAGGCATTTGCTTTCTGTAGCTAGGTCCCTTAGGTTTCAATCTAGTTTGCCTCTTAAATTCTGGGGTGAGTGTGTCTTAACTGCCTGTTATCTCATTAATCGTCTTCCTTCCTCTGTTCTTCAATGGAGAACTCCTTTTGAGTGTCTCTATAATAAAACCCCTAATCTTTCTCATTTGCGTGTGTTTGGTTGTCTTGTTTATGCTACATCACTTAGGAATTCTGATAAATTTTCACCTAGGTCTATTCCTTCTGTTTTTTTAGGTTATAGTTCGACTCAAAAAGGTTACATTCTTTTTAATTTGTCCTCTAAATCGTTTTTTGTTAGTCGTGATGTAGTTTTTCATGAATCCATCTTTCCTTTTTCCTTTCCTTCTACTTCTACTTCTTTTTTTCCCCCTCAGTCTGTTGTTTTTGATTCTGATTTTTTAATTCTTGATAATGATGTTTCTGCTCGTAATTCTGATCATTCTACTCATTCATCTACTGCTCCTCTACCTAGTGAACCATCTCAACCTAGTGAACCATCTCAACCTAGTGAACCATCTCAACCTAGTAAACCATCTCAACCTAGTGAACCACCTCATCCTACTGAACCTTCTGAAACCACTGTATCTACTCAGCCTACTTCCATTCTTCCCTCCCAACCTTCTTCCACATCTGCCCCTGTTGTTAGACGCACCTCTAGACTGACTAGACCTCCTGCATGGTTGCATGACTTCATTACTCCTTCCCCATCTGCCTCGTCCTTTCAGTCAGGGGAGTATCCTATTTCTAACTATATTTCTTATGCTCATCTTCCTTTTCATACTCAAGTTTTTATTTCTTCCATTTCTCATTCTTCTTCTGTTGAGCCTTCTTCTTATTCTGAGGCCATTCAAAATCCCCTCTGGGTTCAAGCCATGAACGAGGAACTTTTAGCTTTGGAATCCAATGCTACCTGGACAGTGGTTCCTTTGCCTCCTGGCAAGACTCCAATTGGCTGCAAATGGGTGTTTCGTATCAAGTACAAGGCCTCTGGTGAAATTGAACGGTATAAGGCCCGTCTTGTTGCTAAGGGGTACACTCAACGAGAAGGAATTGACTATGGTGACACCTTCTCTCCTGTAGCCAAACTAGTTACTGTCCGAATCATTCTTTCACTTGCTGCTTCCCTTGCTTGGTCTCTTCATCAAATGGACGTGCACAATGCTTTTCTTCAAGGCCATCTTGATGAAGAAGTCTATATGAAGTTGCCTGAAGGTTTTTCCAGCCAGGGGGAGAACATGGTTTGTCGGCTGAAAAAATCTCTTTATGGTCTTAAACAAGCATCACGGCAGTGGAACTTAAGACTAACTGAAACTCTGTTGGCTGCTGGTTACAAACAAAGCAATTATGATTATTCTTTGTTCACAAAAAGGCAAGAAGATAAGCTAGTCATCATGCTTATATATGTGGATGACTTGATGATAACGGGAAATGATCCTGGTTTGATTAAAGAGCTGAAATCCATCTTAAATCACAGTTTTAAGATGAAGGACTTAGGGGAATTGAAATATTTCCTAGGTTTGGAAGTTTTGAGGTCGAAAGAAGGGATTTTAGTAAATCAAAGGAAATATGCTCTTGAACTTATAGAGAGTACTGGATTGAGTGGTGCAAGACCTGTAGCATCACCTCTGGAACAGAATATTAAATTAACATCAACTGAGTTTAATAAAGGAATAGAGCACAATGATATGAACTATATTGAAGACAGTGAAGTGGAAGACAAAGCTGTTTTTCAGAGATTGATAGGAAGGTTAATATATTTAACTCACACACGACCCGACATCACCTTTGCTGTTCACTATCTGAGTCAGTTCATGCAAAGTCCAAAGAAGACACATTTCGAGGCAGCACTCCGGATAGTTCGATATGTGAAAAACAATCCAGGTCAAGGGATTTTTCTGAAAGCAAAGAATGATGGAAAAATCACTGCATACTGTGATTCGGATTGGGCATCATGTCCAATGTCGAGAAGGTCAGTTACTGGATATTGCATCAAGATTGGGGATTCTTTGATATCGTGGAAGTCAAAGAAACAGTCAACAGTAGCCAGATCCTCTGCAGAAGCAGAGTACAGAAGCATGGCAATGACAACCTCGGAAATTGTTTGGCTCAAGGGGTTGTTGAAGGATCTGGGAAGTGAAAGTGAAGAACCAGTGACAATTTTTTGTGACAGCAAGGCTGCAATACAGATTGCAGCGAATCCAGTTTTCCATGAACGAACAAAGCACATAGAGATAGATTGTCACTTTGTGAGGGAGAAGATTCAAAAAGGGATCATACGAACAGAATACATACCTTCAGCAGAGCAACTAGCGGACATCATGACAAAGGCTTTGGGAGTGCAACAACACAAGTACCTGATGAACAAGTTGGGGATTAAAGATGTATTTAAACCTCCAACTTGAGGGGGAGTGTTAGGAAGCTACTAGATATTACTAGAGTTTGTTAGACTTTGTTTAAAGTAGTTATGAGTTTGTTAGATTGGTTAATAGATAGTTTCCACTTGTATATATAGATTGTAAACAGATCTCTTTCAATTAATAAGATTGAGATTCATAAACCCAAAATATTTTTAACAAGTATTTCATGCATGGGATAGTCGACGAAAAGACCGATGTGTTTGCATTCGGAGTTCTACTACTGGAGATATTAACAGGCCGCCGTGCAGTTGATTCGTCCCGACAAAGCATCGTGATTTGGGTACATCCTCTGTTGCACCAAAAGCAATCCAACATTTGTTATACAATTCCAGAAAGATATGAACTTCGTTTCTATGTTTTCGATACAGGGAAAGCCGCTTCTGGAAAAAAATAACATGAAGGAATTGGTAGATCCTCGACTCGAAGGCAATTACGACCAAACCGAAGTGAAACGTGCAATGCTAACATCATTCTTGTGCATAAACCACTTAGCCAAACTACGTCCAAGCATGAATAGGGTAAGCACACGACAATACAATTTCGAAACCACCCCATTTCCATCCAATCCTTTGGATGAACTGAATATCCGTCACGATTTTTCCAGGTGGTAGAGTTGCTTAAGAACGAAGACGGTCCGGTAGAGTGGCAGCAGAAGGGTTGTGGAGGGAAAGCAGTGATAGTAGACGGCTGCGATTTGCAAGATTATAATCGAAGCAACTATCTAAATGACTTGAACCGGCATATGCAGCTGGTTTTGGAATAATGGGGGTTTGTGTGAAAGAATTCGAACAAATCAATTAAATTTTTCTTCAGGTAAATTTAGAGCTTCGTTTTGCCAAAGGAGGGGAGTTGCCGTTGAAACACACTGAAGATGATTGGGAAACTGAAGGGGAATTTAGAAATCAGATGTCATCTGTATAATATTGTACTGAAATTTACATTTTAAAAAAAGGAAAATGCAAAAGAAAGATCTGTCAATATTTTTTATTTTTTAATGCTTTTCATAGAGTTCAAATATCGATATATAGCTGTTTGTAACGATTAAATTCATTTACAAAAATGTAGAGATTTAATTTCAAGATCATTACATAATTACATTTATAAAGATTTTATATAATAGCTTGTTAATATTTTTTTTTCTTTTATAAATGAAATATCCTAGTCTCATGAATTATTTTAAAATCATTTTTAAATTGTTAGGATAAATTATTAATAATTATTATTACTACTACTATTATTGGAAATAATTAGTATTTTGATCCATCAAAGCCGTATTTTATTTTTAGGATGAGTCTACAACGTGCGACGAACATTGATGAACACCACTAACGATGAACACTGATGAACACCATTATTTTTTTAAATTTTTTTAAAAATCTAAAGGACTAAAATTATAATTAAAATTATTTCTTAAAAAATAAAAATCAAATTTAATAGTTACTTTATAATATTTTTTAATATGTTAGAATCAAATATATTCAATTCTCCTAAACCCTGACAAAATTAATCTCTTAAAAAATAGAAATCAGTTTATAATTTTTTAATAGATTAGAATTAAATATACCCAACTCTCCTAAACCTAAACCCAAACAAATTCTTAAAGGGGTTGAATTTGTTTGGGTTTAGGTTTAGGAGAGTTGGAAATATTTGATTCTAATCTATTAAAAAATTATAAATTGATTTCTATTTTTTTAAGAGATTGATTTTGTTAGGGTTTAGGAGAATTAGGTATATTTGATTCTAACCTATTAAAAATATTATAAAATAACTATTAAATTTTATTTTTATTTTTTTAAGAGATAATTTTAATTATAATTTTAGTCCTTTAAATTTTTAAATTTTTTTTAAAAAAATTAATGGTGTTTATCGATGTTCATCGTTAGTTGTGTTCAGCAATATTCGTCGCCCGTTGTAGAATTTTCTTATTTTTATTTTAGTATCTGAATTAAAAAAAATTAGATATTAAAATAATCATGAAACACAATTTTAAGGTCAAAAATACTAAATAATAATAATAATTGTGATGCGTAAATCTTCATCCATATTTTTTTTTCCTCATTTTCACCCACTTCACTTATTTTTCCATGTCAATTTTCACCATGTGAATTTTCACCAATATTTTTTCACATTAATTTTTCAAAACAGTTTTTATAAGTTATTATTTGAGTAGTTGATGGTCCGAATCGGTCAAAAGGCTTAGTTGATTAAATTTATTGGTTCAAAGGCTTAATTGGGTGTAAAAAACCCAGGGGCTTAATTGACATTTTCTCAAAAGTTCAGGGGCCTAAAGCACCCTTAAGCCTAAATTAAATAAAAAATCAAATTCGATACGAATTTGTGAACCATAAATCGCCCAAACACTACCGTTCGAGTTTGTTTTCGGTTTATTGATTTTTGTTTTTTAACCCTAGCTGACATGGCACACTAAAGCCTTTTTCCTCAACAAAACTTTAAAGTCTTCTTCTAGGATTTGGAGCTACCACTCAGGTCAAGTATGTCGTCACGGTCCATCTTTTCGGTCGTCGTCACTAAACACAACACTTACCATACTGGGTAGCTTTACATTCTTCACCATCTATGCAGGACAGTGAATACCATTATTCCTTTGCACTGTAATTTTGACATTGATTCCATCACAGGTTTAGTTTTTAGCATGATTAGAGAAAATATGAGCATAGGGTTAGACATAGATTTTTCAAACGAGAGAATTTGTCATTCAGAAATTGGTTTTGTGCTGATGTTGCTTAAGCGGATTGCAAATGCTTGAAACGTTTTTGGCTCGGTTCCACAGTGGTCACCCACTGAATTTTTTTAACAAAACCACAATAACTCGTCCTTTAAAATTTAGGCACCAACACTGCAAGTGTTCATACCAATCTAGGTGTTTTATTCTCCAAAACTAAGACTGTATTTTGCCCTGATTTTGCAGGCTTCCCACAGACAGTTTAGGTAAATCCAATGCGTGACTTTTTTTTTTAACTTTTAAATTTATTGGAAGAACGATTAGAAGAACGTCAACGATGACAACACAAGTGATTCGAGTGGCAGCTACCAATTATTTAGAGCAGTAAGCAATGCAAAAAAAAAAAAAAAAAACATTTTCACCTACCAGAAATACATGTGGAGTGTTTGAAAGCAGATGCGATTGAAAGAATATTGGACGATGATCGTGACCGAGCATTATTCAGCGAGTATGAAGATGGATAGTGTTGATAGAAACAGTCGCGGAGACAAAATGTTTATATAATATGGTCAATTTTAGATTATGTTAGAAAAAAAACAAATAGTTTAAAATAAAGCTTCAAGTGCACCTTTATATTATTTATAATTTATCAAAATTATACAAAAAAAGAAAATTAGAGTTGGCCTCGACGAGGTTTCATCTCTTGAAAATATTGCATTACATCTTCATTAGTGACATTTTCAAACATATCATCTTCTATGAATGTAACCAAACAATCATGGATCCATTGATCACCCATTCGAGGTTTCGTGGCCGAACCGGATCGTGAACTGAAAAGGTGCGTGCTTCGAGAGGAACACGGCTTGGATGGAGTTCCATAACAAGACTGGTAGTGAGTTTGGCGGTGGAACTCTCCATATAAGGGTAACACCTTTGGTCTTGTAATTTCTCCATGTTTTGGACTGTTTTACAATCTGAGTATCTCCTGGTTTGATTTTAAAGTGCTTGAAATTGAATTCGGGTTTTTTGGACTGTTCTTGTTTCTCGGTATTGCTTGGATTGAGCTGAAAGTGCTTAAATTTTGGTTTCTTGTAATTGAGTTTAGTTTCGATGAATTGAGGAAAACTGAATTATTTGGAATTTTTATTCTTTTTTATAATTGTCAAATTTGGGAGTGTAATTTTATTTTCTTTTTCTTTGCCTGGTTCGGTGCCCATATATTCCTACTTTGAGTTTGTAGTATTTTGGTGAATTTAGAGCACATTCCTTGATACATATTTATTAATTAGAATATTTGCAGAATTTATGCTCAAAATGATGCAAAATTAGGTGAAAAACAGGGAGATTTCAATTTTCCTAATGCAAGCAGGGATGATTGGAACATTTCAAGCTATATGGGATGTAATAGTTAAATAACAAAGATTAAATGTGTAATTTTATAAATTTCTGTTAATTGCTACGTCACTCTTCCATTAGTTTTTTAACGGTAGTGATCAAAATATGTCAATTAATAAGTTTGGTGGTCTGACTAACGAGTAACGAGTTGCCTAATTCGGTGATCAAAATAGGTATACCCAAATAGTTCGGTGTTCACTGGTATAGTTTACCCATAATATAATTAAAGTAATTAAATAAATGAACTTGAATAGCATACTGCTAATACAAGCACGAAGCAACGAAATGGTCAGATTACTTATTGCTAGTATTTGCTACTACGCACTGATCTTAGTAAAGCAGTGCTCATTCGACTGTTCATCCGACGCAAAATAGATGTCTTTTGCTTCTTCAGTTTGCCACCGAAGATGAATGCGCCCAGAGGAACACCTCTAGATTCGGAGCGTTTCAGTTGGTCGTCGCTTCGACGGTTCCTAGACCGGAAAAGTCCCCGACCACCGTCTCCACTCAACCTAGCCTGGTTCCTCTCAATTTCAAGCTGCAATCTTGTCACATTATCCAGACCAGCTTGTAGTTCATTTGCAACTATGAAGTTCTCTTGTTTCATGTCCAAGATCTCGCCTTTGAACCTCGCTGCTTGGTCACTTGTGAACTTGAATTCCTCATCTTCGGCACTCGCTTTCAAGGCCATTGTTATTTCTTCTTGAACCTCGCACAATGATGTGAACCGCTTCTTTACCTCTGCTTTTAGCAAAACTCCTTTCTCCATCCAGTCACTCAGGTCGTTGTGCACTTCACTCAGAAGTTCCTGCAATGCTTTCACATCGGATTGCAGTGGATATTTCGAGCTGCCACTTCCGTTTTGCTTTCGTTGTTCCTCGATCTGATCAACCTCGGCCGATAAACCATTCACTCGAGCTTCAAACATGTTTACCCCTTGGAATGTAGTGCTGAACCTGCACCAGAAATCCAAGTTCTCTTCCAGCAGTTCATCGATGTCCGCCCGGAACTTCTTTTCGATTTCTATAATCGAATCAAACTCATCTTTTTCTTCTTTCTCTGCATGCTGGGATTCAATAATTACTATTTTCTCAGAAATCACTGGCCTTGGTTCAGCATATTGATCGGCATTGTTGTTTTCACCAAGTCCTGTTTGGAGAAGGCTTAGTTTCTCTTGTAAGGATCGGATCAATTCATCTTTCATGGCGTTACTCCTATTAAGTTCTTTCAGGTGCAACATTATTTCAAGCATCTCATCCTGGTTATTTGCCTTTACTTCCTTGAGCTTCTTCTCAGTATCCTTATTTCGAAGCATTAAACTGTATTCCATCAACAGATTCTTCTCTTTGTCTTCCGTTTCCAATTCTTTTGATCCAACTTTATCGGCGGTGTTCGATTTCGGCGAACAAGCTCCTGCATCGACGTCGCTGTTGTCGTTCTCATCCCTGCAGTTCGTAAAGCCATTGCTGTTTTGTTCTTCAAGCTCCATGCCTGCTTTTACCATCTTCGACTTCTTTTCACCATCTTTGATCCCCTTCACATTTGATGATTTGACTGCCATGGATGAGCTCTGCTCTTTTTCGAACTTCTCTTTGATTCGAAGAACTTTTTCGGAAAGGTGATCAAGATTACAATGTGCTTCAGTGAAATGGGTTTCGAGACTGTTGTTTTGATCTTCAAAACTCTGGCTCAAATCCTGAATCTCATTCAACTTCTCCTCCATCTCCCTTATCTTCTTCTTCACATCATTTTCCCCATCAATTAATGTGTCCTTATCATCTTCCAACACCTCGATCTGAGCTTGAAGCATGTCTATCTCGGTCCGTAGTCTCGCGACGAGAATCGACTGAGATGCGACCGCACATTTTAAGTTGATCACATTGTTCACGAGCTCATCGATCTTCTCTGCCATCTCTGCCACACTCAATGATCCACCAAAGAAAACCTCAAACTGTTGCTTGATCTTCTCCCTCAATGATTCGATTTCCTTCCTCTTCTGGATATCATCCGTTTCTTGTTCTAATCTTTTAAACTCTTCCTGATCGAGCTCAAACTTCTTCCTCAAGGCATCCAATTTCTTCCTGGAAACAACAATCCTTTTCTTCTCAACTTGAGCTTCCTTGGCGGATCTCGCCCGTTTGTCATCGAGTTGAGCCAATGTATCGCTGCAAGATTTCAAAGCCGTCACTTCCATCACGACACGAGCCTCGTTGTCTGCGATGGCCTTACCTTCACCGAACTCGTCTTCCAAACTATAGAGTTGCTCGTGAATCTCTTTGATCTCATTATCTAATTCCCAATACTTGGCCATCGCGCACTCGTGCGTGCTCCGAGCGAACTCTTTCTCCGTCTGCAACTCCAGGATCCGTTTCTGAAGCCTATGAATCTCGTCAAATCCCTCGGGTATACTCAAACCAGATTTCGGAATCAAACGAATACTCCCTTTCGGTGATATTATCTTTTGTTTCTTTATCTTGATGCTTGATGGTACTAATCCCTTCACATCTTTAACGGCAGGCTTCGGAACGTTGCCTTTCGAGTCGGAGACATGTGGGATATAGCCGCCTTTCAAGATCTCCCAGGACTTCTTCGTGCGCTTGGGTGATCCAAATTCATCTTCATCCTCCATTGTAAACTGGAGCTGCTCCGGAAAAACGGAAGCAATGGTGCTGTGTGCATTTTGTAGCTCAGTTGATAAGTGATCATATCTTTCTGCTAAGCCTCGATATGCCTTGAAAGATTCTTCGACAAACTGGATCAATTCAGGCCTCCTTTTGTAGTACATTTCGGCTCTCCTTGCAAACGAATCTCCTTCTTCTTCGAGCAGCTTAAGCACATCCTTTGCCTTTGCCTCCATAACTGCGTTTTTCGTCATCATTCATAAAATAAAATTCCCAGAAAACCCAGAAATTACTAAATGTTTAAATGTAATTTGAATCTTGAAGTTCAACAATTTACCTTGAAGGTTTTGTTCCATCCATTTGGACTGCTTGGTTCTGATATGACTAGCCCACCACCATGAATACGCATTATTAGCTGCTCTCTGCAACATGTTTTGAATCTTTGTTTTCTTTGGTTATGGATGGGAATGTGATCATGGAGGGGAGCAGACTAAATAAGCCATGAAAGTGGCAAATGTACCTTCGGAAAACAAAATTCAGTTTTGATGTTTCTGCCAATAGTATAACACCACGTGGCGTATTGTTTTTTTATTTATTTACCAGGGTGTTTTTTTTAGGTTTAACCAACTTTTCTCTATTTTAATTCAGATGATTATCATGGTAATAGTAATAATAAAGTTGTCAAAAAAGGAATCAAAGCTGTTGAATCTAAAGTCATGGAATCTGTCAGGCTGTTGAATATCAAATTTAGGTCCCCCTAACGTAATCGAAGCACTATTTTAGTCATTTATGGTTTGTTGTTATTTGGATTTTTACCAAATGTATTAACTATTACATTTAAATTTGGACAAGGACATGATTTTTATTTCTGAGTATTTAGATCAATGGTTTTTATTTTTTGAAGCTAAAACTTGAAATTGCATCGACAATTTCAATTAGAATTAATTATAATAAACACTGAATCGAATATGTGCAACAAGAAGCTAATCAAGCGACATATAATTTAACAGTGACATTCTCCTACATAGTCTTATGTTGGATGTTCGTCTTGTATTTTATCTTTTTCTCTTGTGATTAATATATAAAATTATCTTTTGCTAAAAAAAACATTCATTGATTGTAAAATAAGATAAGTCTAACTTTTGTGTTTAGATTATGTACTATGAACTTTTAAATTTTATGTATTTATTAAGTGATTTTTAAAAAAAATAAATTTAAAAATAAATAAATAAAAAATGGACCGTGTACCCATTACCCGATTTGGTGGGTACCCAGGTTTTACGGGACGGGACTAAGCCGAAAAATTCAATGTCCGATAAACCGGGTACTCGGGTTTTACAGGTCGGGACTAAGCCGAAAAATTCAATATTTGATAAACCGGATCGGACAAGCGGATACCCGAGAATGAGTACCCATACTCATACCCCCATTACTTCAATAATTGCTTGGGGTAAGATAAAAGGTAATGTGTGGTGCAAAGTATGGAGTGGTAAAGCTGAGCCTTTCAGTGCAGCTCTCAAGAAGCCCTTTTTGGCGAAACAAATGCAGCACCTTCATGTGATCTCT
This sequence comes from Hibiscus trionum, assembly GCA_030270665.1. NCBI lineage: Eukaryota > Viridiplantae > Streptophyta > Magnoliopsida > Malvales > Malvaceae > Hibiscus > Hibiscus trionum. Next base: position 22,373,286 of record BSYR01000006.1, on the reverse strand, counting down.
GAAAGCAGCTTAAATTGATCTCATCATCTAACAACTGCTCTGGAACTCAAGTGGTCCAGCTTTAAGCCAGAGGATCCAAAGACAACATCTTCATTGCTTTTCTTTTTTATACATTTCCTGTCCTTGAATGCAACATTAATTTGCGTTCAGGTCATTAAATTATTTGCAATTCACTCTGGGAATATATCAAATTATTTACAGTAGCAGTCAGCTGAAGGCAAGGATCATCTTCTTTCTTGCATATTCACAATAATACTATTTACACAACAACAAATACAATTCTCCCACCACCTTCACTTGAACTGTATGTAAGCAGGGAGGATCTCTAGCAAAACAATGTTAGTATGCATGTTCTCTGATGCTACAATAAGATTACTTCTTCAAGAGTACCCCCTGGACGAAATATTTACGGGAATTTCACCTACAGTCACTCGGTCAGGGAATTCTAGACTTTCCATAAGTTCTGAAGAGAAGATAACCACTGCTGCTGCACTGTGTTGGTTCCCTCTGCATATTTCAACCGATCGCAATGAAAAAGTTAGTATGTTAGAAAAAATCATTGGTGAATGTAAAACGGTAATAAAGTTAATGGCAGGAAAGACCCAATTTAGCATCCTCTACCAACAATATATAAACATCTTTTTTAAAGCTATAGAACACTCAACTCAGAACAGCACAAGGATTGCATTGTGGAATTTAGAAAGTTTAATCACATGGACAGTTAATTCTGAGATGTGATTGACAATGTTGGCAATATGAACTGCTGTCCGAAACTATAAAGTGTCACTCAGGAAGAATCTAACAACAGATATGTTGGAAGGAAGAACGGCAACGAACTCTGTAACACAAGATTCACATTGTGAACAAGAAGGCAACAGAGGTTCGGCTTGGGAAAACATCATGTTACGCGTATTTAAAGGAACTAAACTACAGGCTGCATCTAGTCAATTGAACAGTAGAAGATGATCTCCATTGCTTCAAGTCTAAAGCATCTTGTTGTTAAATCATTACAATTACAAGTGTGAAACTCTTGTTTTCATTAAAATGTAATTTCCAGGATGGATGCAGCATCGAATGTTTGCAGTGACCATACAGCCTACAGGCATGCAATCGATGAAGCACTGATTTATGTTACACTGTAATGGCTTTAAGGAACCGGATTTGTCTCAATAGCTTCAAAGTACAGATAAATGATGCTCAAGTTTAGAGACAGCAAAAGCTCACAATCAGGAACAAAGGCACAGATATAAATCCTTAAACCTATATAGCTTTGAAGACTAAGGAGCAATATCAATCAACTAGCCTTAAAATGATACTCAATAACACAGGTTAATTTTTTTTACAGTTCCAATATCAAGTCGGTTCCAGGCGACAAAACTGTCAATCCACAATGAAAATTGTCTTGAAATTGAGAAATGGAACTAAATGATCTTACATAGGAATAAGGTCTTACCTGAACAGAAGCCATTTGGGAGGTTTTCCATGGCACTCAAGAGCTGGTTATTGTGGCCATCCACAAGTGCCTTGCAACCGGGTTTATAGCAAGGAACCAGCACAGCAAACCCACCATCATCTTGAAATCCAGAACCGTGGGGTTCTTCCCACCCAATGGACCATTCTGGACCTTCCGATTCATATCCAGACAAATGCAGACCGTCTGATGATGGAACGACCACAACATCACATTCTTTATCAACCACTCTCCTCTCTTCGTTACCTTGCCACTTCCCCTTCTCTGGGATTATTTTTGTTTGGAATTTAACAGTTTCAGAATCTGAAGACCCATTTGAAAAGGGTTGTTTTTCTTTACTTCCACCACCCAAAAACCACCATGGAAAACCAGGAAATCGAACTGCCATTTTTTAGAACAATCTTAGAACTCCATGAATTTAAGTAAAAAACTGTTACTTTGTCTGCCTGTTAACCACCAAATTGGAAATGGTCAATTGAGGTTTGATAATCAAAAGCAACAAAAAAAAGATCAAATTTTGGAAAGATATTAATGGAATCCAATAATTTTTTAAACCATACTTAAAGTCAAAAGCTTGTAATTTAAGCTAAAGCAAACTGTCTCTTTAGATTTTTCTTAAAAAACAATTCAAACCCAAACGAATTTATCCGATAAAATGGGTATTTTTCTAACAACATATCTTCTTAAGTCTGTTGAAGTCTCTTGTAGGTGAAGCTGGTGACGTAAATATTATCGGCGATTAGATTTTACAACTTTTACTTCAAGCAAAAACAAAAGAACCGAATTCTTCTCTTTTTAAAAAAATACAGAACTGAAAAGTCAGAGAATCGATTTTGACTCCAAGATATGACCTGGAGAAAATCGCGAGAACCGGGATCGGTAAACGATCAAACAGTAATTTAAGCGGTGTTACTGACGAAACAATAATCGAGAGAGAAAAAAAAAGAATACACGCAATCGATTATTGTTTCACCGGAGGAAATCGAAATCAAAAAATCAAACTAGTGAAAACAGAATACACGCAAGGATAAATAACACAATGGAGACTGGAGACGGAGAGAAAAATAGAAGGGGGGAATCAAAACCCCTGAAAAATACTTTTACCTCTCATTCCTCCATTTTTTTCTTCTTTAATTTCTCTCTCTATTTAGGGATGGCAAAAATACCCGACCCTGACCCGACCCGAGGTGCCCCGACCCGACCCGACCGGGTATTTTTTCTAAAATTTCGGGGATCGGGGCGGGGCAGGGCGGGAAAGGCATGAAATCGGGGCGGTGCGGGTTCGGGTATTTGCTAGAAATTCCCCGCCCCGCCCCGCCCCGGTATATTTTTATATTTTTATATATATTTTTATTATATTTATAAAAAAATATCATTATATTTAAACATTTTTATGTGTTTTAAGCTATTTTTTGTTTTTGTTTTGGTTCGTACATTTTGTAAAATTTTGTTAGATGTTGTTCAAGTTTTAATATATTCGATTCTAACGGTCAATGATTCAAGTTTATTCTTTTAAATATGTAGTTTATCACGTGAATAATTTAAAATTGGTTTTATTTTATTTTTTATATAAGTTTGAAGTCACTTGAAACCATAATTTGTGATTGTGGTGGAAGATTGGTCGAATCTAACATTTACCGTCGACGAAGATTTTTTTTTTTTTAATTTTTCGGGGCGGGTCGGGGCGGGGTCGGGTTTAAGGGTTATTGTATCGGGGCGGGGCGGGTCGGGTAAATTAATATTTTAATTCGGGGCGGGGCGGGGTCGGGTATAGTATCTTATAGGTCGGGGCGGGTTCGGAGCGGCCAAAAACCCGCCCCGCCCCGCCCCGTTGCCATCCCTATCTCTATTGTGAGAATCATGACTCAAGTGACGGAGTTCGTCTTCTGTAATTTATAGAGCCAATGCTTTTTTAGTATTATAAATTAGGTAAAACTACATATTTAGTACCCAACTATGCCCATATTACTTCTTTGGTACCCCAACTATTATGTTTGGCAAAATGATACATAATGTTATGTTTTGTTCTATTTTGGTATCCTGCCGTTAAAAACTAACAGAAATTGTGATGTGGCTTGGGTTAATAATAGTTTTAGTCCAAAAAATTATACAATTTGTCAATTTAACCTAAAATCCTACCAATTTAAAATGTAAATTCTTCATTTTTCTTCTTCTTCCAATCGAACGTAATTTACAATTTTACCCTCAAAACTAAGATAATGTTTTAAATTGATGAATTTTGGACTAAATTGATCATATATATATATATATATATATAAGTGTTTTGTATTAAAGTTGTGATTATATCAAGCCACGTCGTCATCTCTGTTAGTTTTTAATGTTCGGGTATCAAAATAGAACAAAAACGTAAAGTTAGGCATAATTTTGTCAAAAATAATAGTTGAGGTACTAAAATAGTAATGTGGGCATATCTGGAGTACTAAATATGTAATTTTCCCTATAAATTATAATAATGTTCTGTTTTTGGTTAAACTACACTTTAGTCACTAAAGTTCGAGTACATTTTTATCGTAGATACTAATATTTTAGAAGTTATATTATGTTTATTAATATTACTGAAATCTCAGTGTCACTGATGTAAGTGTCAAGTGATACGTTAACAAAAATATTAATATACAGAACCCATTAAGTCTCGGTGAAAAAACAGATGATGTTCATCTTAAGAGTTAAAAAATACTTGTTCAAATCGTTTTGTCTACAATGTGTACATGTATTATTAGAGAGTTAAAAATATGTATGAACATATACTACTTTAGTCATCAAAATTTTAAAACTTGTAATATAAGCATTAAAAAATTATTTACTTCTATTACGGACATTGTTGTTAGTTACTTAGTTGTCCTTAAAAAATGTTGTCGTAGCGGTAGCACGCTAAACTTTCTCTTTTTTTTTAAATAAAATGTTGCGGAATGCGGTCGTCGGATAGAGCAAAAACGCAACTGATAATTTGAGAAAATAATAATGAAGATAAAAGAGACACAGATTTTACGTGGAAAACCCCTAAATAATATAGGGTAAAAACCACGGACAAAGGTAGAAGAATTTCACTATGAGAAAATAGGAATTACAACTTCTCTCAATCTAACAAGGAGAAAACAATGATAATTCTCTCTTGATAAAAAGGAGAAAACAACTCTATGAAAACTCTCTAATTTCTCTAGTATTAGGAGGAGGTTAGAATGATTTGGGATGTATAAGAATGGCAAATGGCTAGGCTATTTATAGTTGAGCTTTAGGGACTAAACTTGTAAATAGCCTAAAGTTTAGGGACCAAAAAAACAATTTCCCCATGCCAAAAATTCAACCAAATTATTGCACCCAATAATGCACCGAAAGGTGCTTGCTTTTGCACCGAAAGCATCAACAATCTCCCACTTGAAGATTTGATTGGAACAATCATATCTTCACACCATTCTTTCTACCTCGTACTTTCCATGTTGCTTACGTCTCTAACAAGCCACAAGAGGATCGACACCAAGTAAACTTATCAGTGTTGATTGCTTTTGTCATGAAATCTGCTATGTTGTCATCGGTATGGATCTTCTGCATATCTATCGTCCCTTCTTCCACTTTCTCACGAATGAAGTGGTATTGGACCCGAATGTGTTTTGTTCTTGAGTGAAAAGCAGGATTCCTTGCAAGATGCAAGGCGCTCTGACTGTCACAAAACAAAGAGACATTCTCTTGTTTGTGCCCGAGCTCCTCCAATAGCATTTTCAACCATATTGCTTCTTTACTGGCTTGTGTAGCTGCTACATATTCTGCCTCCGTTGTTGACGTAGCCACAACCGATTGCAGTTTTGAAACCCAGCTTACAGCTCCACCAGCAACTGTAAACACATACCCTGTTGTAGATTTGCTTTTATCCAAATCTCCTGCATAGTCAGAATCGACATACCCACTGATAAGAAAGTCTGATCCTCCGTAACATAATGCAACATTTAAGGTCCCTTTGATGTATCTCAGGATCCTTTTCACAGCATTCCAATGCTCTCTGCCTGGATTCGCCATGTACCGACTAACCACTCCCACTGCTTGTGCAATGTCTGGTCTTGTACAAATCATAGCGAACATTAAACTTCCCACTGCTGATGCATACGGTACTCGAGACATCTCTATCCTCTCTTCTTCACTGCTAGGACTCATACTGGAGGATAATTTAAAGTTAATAGGAAGAGGGGTATAAATTGGCTTACAATCTTGCATGCTGAATCGTGACAAGATCTTTTTCAAGTAATTCTTTTGTGAAAGCCAAATCTTCCTACTACTTCTGTCTCGGTGAATTTGCATCCCTAGAATCTTGTTTGCTGGTCCCAAGTCCTTCATTTCAAATTCCCTAGCCAGTCGTGCCTTTAATTCTTCAATATGATCTTTGTTGGGGCCTGCAACCAACATGTCATCTACATACAACAGCAATATAACAAAGTCGTTTTCACCAAACCTCTTGAAGTAAGCACAAGGGTCTGCATTAAGTCTGCTGTATCCAAGGCTCATGATGAAGGAGTCAAATCTCTTGTACCAACACCTCGGCGCCTGCTTTAAACCGTACAGAGATTTGTTCAACCTGCAAACCAAGTTCTTCTTTTCTTTTTCTTCAAAACCTTCAGGCTGGAGCATGTAAATCTCTTCTTCAAGATCTCCATGAAGAAAAGCTGTTTTAACATCTAGCTGCTCTAGATGTAAATTCAATGTAGCACACATTGCCAGGACAACTCGAACCGTTGTTAGTCTAACCACAGGAGAAAAGATTTCATTGAAATCAATACCTTCTTTCTGAGCATATCCTTTGACCACCAGTCTTGCACGATACCTCTCCACTTGATCGTCACCATTTCTCTTGATTTTGAAGACCCATTTGTTACCAATTGGCTTCCTTCCTTGTGGTAGTGGCACAAGTTCCCATGTATTATTTTTATGAAGGGCTTCGATTTCTTCTTGCATTGCCGCCATCCATTGCGAAGCATCTGAGTTGTTCATTGCCTCCTCGAATGATGATGGCTCACCGTCCTCCGTTAAAAGGCAGTATGCAACATTACCTTCTATAACATAATCTGAGTGCCAATTGGGACGTCTTCTCACACGATCTGATTGACGAGTTGTTGGAGCTTCAGAATTCTCTGGTTCTGATTCCTCGAGCTCTGGTTCTGCTTCAGAACAATCTCTCTGTTCAAACTCATTTTCAACATGTATCTGTGTAGTCTCTGGCTTTTCTTTATCAGTGCTATCATCTTCTTCTTTTCTTTGTAGCTTATCTTCTACAAAGATAACATCCCTGCTGATAATCACTTTGCGGGTAGTGGGATCCCACAAGCGATACCCCTTTACTCCATCAGCATACCCCAAGAATTTACATTTTCTGGATTTTGGATCCAACTTTGAAATTTCTTGGGCATTGTACATTACGTACACAATACTTCCAAATATATGGAGGTTTGAATAATCAACTGGTTTACCAGTCCACATTTCCATCGGTGTCTTCAACTCAATTGCAGTTGATGGAGCCCGATTCACCAAATAACAGGCGGTATTGACTGCTTCTGCCCAGAAAGCTTTTTCTAGCCCTGCAGCTCTCAACATTGCTCGTGTTCTTTCTAACAGAGTTCTGTTCATCCGCTCTGCCACTCCATTTTGTTGAGGAGTGTATACTGTTGTGAACTGTCTTTTGATGCCTTCTTTTCTGCAAAAGTCATCAAATTCATCACTTGTATATTCACCTCCATTATCTGATCTGAAACACTTGATTTTATTTCCAGAATCAAGTTCCACCCGCGCTTTGAAAACTTTGAAGGTTGAAAACACATCTGCCTTCCTCTTGATAGGATACACCCAACATCTCCTAGAGTAGTCATCAATGAAGGAGACAAAATACTTTGCTCCGCCTAGGGATGTAACCGGTGCTTGCCATACATCAGAATGAACCAATTCTAGAACAGCCTTGCCTCTAGAATTTGATGTGTTGAATTTTAATCGATGCTGCTTACTTGTAATACAATGTTCACACAAAGGAAGTGATACCTTTGTTAAACCCGGAAGTAGCTTTTGCTCTACGAGGACTTTCATTCCCTGTTCTGACATGTGTCCAAGTTTCCGATGCCATAACATGGTAGAATCTGAACTACATGAGGCAACAGAGGCTTCAGCTTCTAGCAAAGTCTCTCCCTTCAGCATGTACAAATTTGCAGCTATCTTTTCACCTTTCATCACCACAAGCGCTCCATGGAACACCTTCATGATTCCTTTCTGTGTTTCAATCTTGCTTGCATTATTATCCAACAATCCGTAGGATAATAAGTTTTTCTTCAAGCCTTTCACGTGTCGCACATCTTGAACAACTTTGATTGTCCCGTCATACATCTTCAGTTTGATGGTTCCAACGCCAACAATCTCCAAGGCATGATCATTGCAGCTGTACACAGATCCTCCTGAGACAGGTTTATAATTATAGAACCATTCTCTTCTTGAGGTCATGTGATATGTGGCTCCCGAGTCAATAAGCCATATATCTGCAAATCTTTTTCTACCTTCCATGGCTGTTGCTGCTTCACAACAGAGAGCATCTCCATCATCTGAAGTGTTTGCCATATTTCCTTGAGGATTGGAGTTTTTAGGTAAACTCCAACAATCCTTCTTCATGTGACCCTTCTTTCCACAGTTGTAGCACTTTAAATTCTTCTTACTCCTCGACTTTGATCTACCATGATTGTGACTGCTACTTTGGCCACGTTCTGTTGATCTTCCTCTCATCACCGTTAAGGCCTCTGCTTGTTGCAGATTTCCTTGTCTGTCTTCCTTGTTCTTGCGCCGATTTTCTTCTTCCAGAACAGCAGTTGCAACGTCATCGAAGACTAGATCACTTGTAAGGTTGTTGTTTGTCAAGTTGATGATGAGTTGATCATACGAATCAGGTAGACTTTGAAGCAGAAGTTCAGCACGTTCTTGTGACTCTATTTTATAGCTTAGGGATGTAAGCTGAGAAAATAGAGTATTCAACGTGTTTAAGTGCTCTGTCACTGAAGTAGATTCTGACATCCGAAGAGTGTACAATTTCCTCTTAAGGAAAATTTTATTGTGCAACGATTTGACCTCGTATAATTTTGCGAGGTGATCCCAAATCTCCTTGGCTGTCTTCTTCTCCTCGATGCTTGATAGTACTTCATCTGCTAATGCTAAATGAAGGTCTGCAATAGCATTCTCGTCCATCTCATTCCATTTCTTGTTATCCATAAAATCTGCCGGCCTTTCGCTGATAGCCGCTAGACATCCGTTTTTTCTTAGGATGGCCTTTATCTTCAATTTCCACAGTGAGAAATTTCTCCCATTGAACTTTTCAATATCAAATTTCATTGCCATAGCTTCTATTTCAGATAGCTCCCACTATTTCACCTTTTTGACGTGAATAGTGTCCACCACCTTCAATGAATGAGTAATATCTAACTTACTTTCTTATGATGGAGGATCCACTTTTCAGTGGCAACCAACAGAGAATACGGTAAGTAGATATACGCACCTAAATCTGGCTCTGATGCCAATTGTTGCGGAATGCGGTCGTCGGATAGAGCAAAAACGCAACTGATAATTTGAGAAAATAATAATGAAGATAAAAGAGACACAGATTTTACGTGGAAAACCCCTAAATAATATAGGGTAAAAACCACGGACAAAGGTAGAAGAATTTCACTATGAGAAAATAGGAATTACAACTTCTCTCAATCTAACAAGGAGAAAACAATGATAATTCTCTCTTGATAAAAAGGAGAAAACAACTCTATGAAAACTCTCTAATTTCTCTAGTATTAGGAGGAGGTTAGAATGATTTGGGATGTATAAGAATGGCAAATGGCTAGGCTATTTATAGTTGAGCTTTAGGGACTAAACTTGTAAATAGCCTAGCCATTTGCCATTCTTATACATCCCAAATCATTCTAACCTCCTCCCAATACTAGAGAAATTAGAGAGTTTTCATAGAGTTGTTTTCTTCTTTTTATCAAGAGAGAATTGTCATTGTTTTCTCCTTGTTAGACTGAGAGAAGTTGTAATTCCTATTTTCTCATAGTGAAATTCTTCTACCTTGTCCGTGGTTTTTACCCTATATTATTTAGGGGTTTTCCACGTAAAATCTGTGTCTCTTTTATCTTCATTATTATTTTCTCAAATTATCAGTTGCGTTTTTGCTCTATCCGACGATCGTATTCCGCAACAATTGGTATGTAAAGAAGAAAACAATGACAATTCTCTCTTGATAAAAAGAAGAAAACAACTCTATGAAAACTCTCTAATTTCTCTAGTATTGGGAGGAGGTTAGAATGATTTGGGATGTATAAGAATGGCAAATGGCTAGGCTATTTATAGTTGAGCTTTAGGGACTAAACTTGTAAATAGCCTAAAGTTTAGGGACCAAAAAAACAATTTCCCCATGCCAAAAATTCAACCAAATTATTGCACCCAATAATGCACCGAAAGGTGCTTGCTTTTGCACCGAAAGCATCAACATAAAAATCATAATTTTCAAATTGACATACATCGCAAAGGCCTTTATTTTTTTATCAACGAAGCGGTTGTTGGTCAATCTCAACTAGGAGCCAGCATTCGATCGTGTCAAGTTGAGTAAAAAAATTGAGTTAGTCAAGTTGAGTTCGAGTTTTTATTTAAATTTAATTGTAAATATTTATAATATTATGGTACTAATTGGTTCTAATGTAAATGGCTTTCAATTCATTTATGGTGTACATATATTTTTCTGTAATATACATATATATATCGAACAGAGTTGAGTTTACAAAATTACGATTCAAGTCAAGTAAAACCCCACTTTTTTGAGTCGAGTCAAATTTTGCTCACTCTAATTTCAATATTGAAAATGCTTTGTTTGTTATTAAAAAAATAATATAATTCAGTTATAAGCTAATATGATGGTTAATAATGGTGAAACAAAAAGTTTTAAATTGAGATTTAAAAATATTAAAAGGTTTTTTCGAGAAGTTTAAACGGAATAAAAGAAAGAGAAGAAAAAGAGTAGTTCAATTATTTTTCGACTAGAAAATCACCCAATGACAACAAAAAGATAAAGAAATGAGACATTGGTCTAATCAAAACTAAAAGTTGAAATTTGTGGATTCATCAATGTAAACCGGCAGATTAACAAATCAAACTGTATTATTTTTGGCAAAATGACAAAAGATGCCCCCAACGTTTGCATATTTTGTCATTTAGCCCCCTATTCTTTTTTTTGGTCCAAATATGCCCCCAACGTTTGCTTGTTTTGTCATTTGGCCCCCTATTCTTTCTTTTGGTCCAAATATGCCCCCAACGTTTCATTCATAGTCCAAATATGCCCCTGTTGGATGTAAACTGTCAATCAACTTACGGTCAATGGCTTATAAAAAGATTTTGACGTGGCATCAGCAGATCTTAATACGTGGTAAGTCCAGTCAGCATCAGTTGTTGAACATTAGTTGTCTGACAGTTTCCATCTAACGGGGGCATATTTGGACCAAATTGAAACGTTGGGGGCATATTTGGACTACGAATGAAACGTGGGGGGCATATTTGGACCAAAAGAAAGAATATGGAGCCAAATGACAAAACAAGCAAACATTGGGGGCATATTTAGATAAAAAAAAAAAGAATAGGGGGCTAAATGACAAAACATGCAAACGTTGGGGGCATCTTTTGTCATTTTGCCATTATTTTTTGGTCAAACAAAGCTTTTTTACTGTTAAAATTAACTAGTGATCTCTTCATAAGTTGACTTTTACTACGGCTATCAATTTATAAAATTAATTTGTTTGTTTGTATTTTTTTACAATGAAGCTTTAACGTGTCATATCATATTTTTTTCATGACCGTAATAAAGTTAAATTAAAAAAATTAATTATTATATTACAAGTTTTAGAAATTGATGATCAAACTGAAATAAATCTAAAAGCCCAGGAACTACTAGTGTAATTTACCCTTAAATTAATTTAAAAAATATAAAAATATAAGATGTTATTGGAAAAAAAACTCGTAAGAAACCAGTGGTTTCTTTATTTGTTACGCCTTTGTTTGCGACCACCGTAGAGAACCTCCAAAAGCTGCTCGTTTTGAAACGATTCGATATTTGCAGCCTTAAGTTACTGTGAAGTAAAGACATCTTCACCGCACAAGACTAAGGAGATGGCTGCAGTCATGGGACCAGAGATGGAGCCATGATTGAACTACGAGGGTGACGGGTCGATTAATTTCAAAACGAAAATGCGACTGCCACTGCAATTTAAATCCTTGGTTCAACTGTTCATCACTCAATACAGAGAGGGAGGGTCCCTATCTTTTTTTCGTGGATTTAAAAACTGATGGCATTCAAGTAGCCAGCATTTTCTTAGATTTCACCCATTTTTCTTGTCTTGCCTCTTAATAATTCAGATCATTTACAACTCTGATTCATCTTTATCTCTATCTGTGCCTAATGGTCCCCCTCGTAAAACCCGTGGTTCCTTCGATTTCATTCCTGATAAAAAGATAAAAGTAGGTAGGACCGTATGAAAACTTAGAAGCAGTCTTGGTATCTGCTCAATCCCACATCGGTAAGAAACAAAATTCTGGCATCCAACTGCAACGATATAAAGCAACGCAAGCCAACGTCTCAAGCCACGGAGCCGTGTGGTGAGCACAGAGCGAACTATTCTTTCGCCTTTTACTAAAGAATACCGTGTGCTCTCCACTCAAAGCGGCATACGCCTATTTTTGGAGGGCTTGCTGTCTCGGCAAGTCCCAACAATTCTAGTTTCAAGGTTTTTGCTTATTGGCCAGAATGCTCTGTGTCTGCTGCTCTGCTTATTGCTTTTGGCAGTGAAATTAATTAGCACTCATGCTCGGCTTGACTTTTAACAAGATAAAATATGGGTAAAAATAGACTGTAAATAAACATTTGACATGATCGAGATTTGATACATACTCAAACTAAATTAATATGTTATACATTTTTGTTTTTAAAATTATTCCGTTTGTCCACAAAAAAATTAATTATATTTCAAATTTATTAAATAATTTATTTGGTAAAAAATCATATAATTTATATATTAGGAGTATAATTTTATTTAAAATGTTTTCTAAATATATATTTTATAATAAAAAATAAAAGAAACTACATTGGATTTATTTATTTAAAAATCATACTAATTAATATAATTTGAAGTGGTGTAATTTTTTTATAAATATTTATTTTATTAATTTTACATTTTCCAGAATTTTACTTGTTTATCATGTATTTACAATAACAATAATATTTAAAAAATAAATATTCATACTTTCAAATATATTTCATATTCCAGCTCCCCATCCAATGTATCTCCGCCATGGAAGCCAACGTGGCAATCCACGTGGCTAAATATTCACCACTTTAACAAAAATTTAAATTTAGCGACAGAATATTATTTTGCGAATAAAATGAAATCCTGGTTCGCTCTTTCTTTGTCCCCTTTTCCTCTATGAATCCCCCAGAGGGGAGAAAAACATCACGCAAGAGCCAATATCGAAATTTCTGCGAAAATATTGTCGAAACCTAAAATTCTCCGCTTCAGGGTAAACTATCAATCCGTCGCCTCTCAGATTTTCAATTTATGTTCATGTATTCGTTTATGATTGTTATATATGTAAATTCGTGACTGCTCAAATTATGTTATCTCATATTTGATCGGTGGAATTTTGAAATTTTCGAAACAGAACTTTCTCTTCTAGGTTCCAGGAAACTTTTGTTGTTCTTATAAATTCTATTTCAATCTTCTGTTGGCGGCGCGCATCAAAGTTTTAATTTTCTCTTGCAGGTTAGAGGCTTGTGAATTGTCAGATATTGGAAAGAGTTTCACTTTAATAATACCCATTCTGAGTTTGAAGCTTAGCTTTTATTGGAATATTATTATGATCTTATGCTACTGGTGACGGCCCTGCAAACGACTGGTTTCGCTTCAACAATGTCTCTTTCTGGTTCTTTGCAATTGTCCTATGATTTGGGACTTTGCAGGAACCAGGCATACAAGAAAAAGTTGAAGGTACGTGATTCCCCATGCTCATCTAATAAAGCATTTTGTATTCTGTTTTCAAATTTTTATTTGTATATTGAAAACTTATTCACTCTTTTATATTATCAGGTTCCATTTGGAAGGGGGAAGTTGGATTTATTGAGCTCCGACCTTTCGTCCCGTGCTTCGGTGTGATTTCGGTGCTTCTTGTTTAGGATACTATTTTTGTGCTATCTGTTAACTGTGATTATGAACATTGGATTGTCTAAAACAAGAAAAAGTGTCACCTTAATTAATGCATGCATATGTGTGATATACATGTTGGATTTTGCTGCTGAAGTATTCTTAGCTTTCTTATCTTGCTATTTGTGATTTGTCTAGGATTTGGTTAAACCAAATTTACTATGGATGTTTTTCTTCAAATATGAACAGAAATATAATACCTTTTCCTTCTTGATATCACCATTTTAAAGTGCATGGAAATTGTTTCATGAAGTTGTAGCCTGCATGCCTGTTTTCATGTCTACTAGCACATTGTAATGAATGTGTCTATTTCAATCCCTTAAATCTCTCAATATTTATCAATTCTGTGATTGTACCATGTTGTCTTGAGTTTTCTGGATATAAACACTATATTTATGTTCTCTTTTTAAATTTCATGCAAATATTACATTCATATTGATATAAGCTGAAAATTTCCATTCTTTTGTCTACATTAGTGATTTTTCAATTGTACTATAGAGAGATTCTTTCATTTAATAGCATTAGGTGAATTTATGTTCTTTAAGTGATGTTTGGGGATATCTTTTCTTCTTCTCTTCTTGCCACAGTTCGTGCAACAGGTTGCCTGGAGAAGTCGCCTCTCCAACAATTTGTACAGGCCAAGGCATTCTGTTCCGTACAGAGACAATGCCTTTAGGTGTCATGCTTTCGGAGTACCTCCTCAAATTCTTGAACTACCTGGTGTAAAAGCTGCATCTATTGCATTGACAAGGTGCTCTTTTTCCCTGCTTTGTCATCAACTTAAGTGTGCAAGCATATATGCTGAACCTGCAGATTGTTGTGGTCATTTTCATTCAGAAAATGTCTCTCTCATTAGTTCAGCATTTCTAGTATAAACTTCTCATTTAGGTTCAAGTTCTAACACATTTCTCTAACTATTATTTAAGAGAAAATTGCTTTGTTCTACTTCAGATAGTTTATTTTACAAATGGTTTCAAGTTTCTTATAGGAGCATATTTCCTTAAAACAGTAATGCTGCTGTGGTTATTGTCTTTACGTTTAGTGAGTGCAATGTTTTTTTATGCATTTAAGATTTAGCCCTTCCTATTGCAGGTCATGCAATAACTTACAAGCTAGTCCTATTGTTCTTAAGTTGATTCCAGCAGTTACTATTATAACTTTTGCCCTATGGGGTGTTGTTCCACTTATTCGACAGGGTAGAAGCCTACTTCTCCATGTAAGTATGCTCCTGTGGGCTCTACTCATTCTGTTATTGGTTATTACCATGGATCAATATACATTTAACCAGATTTGGTCAATGCATTATCTAATATTCTGTGATTACTTGCAGAGGAATGAGAATAGTTGGAAGAAAAGTAGAACACATTATGTTACAACTTCTTATGTTCAACCTTTGCTTCTGTGGATTGGAGCAATACTCATGTGCAGGTTGCAAAATATTTTACATATGTATTTATTGTAAAACGTGTTCTATATTTTTTCTGTTATAAATGCAGATTCTGGTTTCCAGTTCTTCAACTCAAGTGCATGTTATTGGTGTACTTCTTGCAGAACACTGGATCCATTAGTTCTCCCTACAGAAGCTAGCCAAGTTGTTAAGCAACGGCTTTTACATTTTGTTAGATCATTGTCAACCGTGCTGGCATTCGCGTTTTGCTTATCGAGGTGAACATTCGTTCTCTTTTTCTTTTTGGTCGTCGATGAGGATGATCACTGACTTTAAAACGATGTAATATGAAGTACAGTTTTGTTTGTTGTATTTATAGTGTTTCGTAATCTTGATCAACTGAAATTGAAATTATTGTTGATAACGCTTTCCTGGTTGTAATTCTCCATGGAAGTTGTTTTGTTGGCCACTAAACATGGTTAAAATGCTTTTATGCAGCACTGTTCAGCAAATGCAGAAATTCTTCATGGAGACGAGTGAGACAAGCGATACAAGAAATGTTGGTGACATTGATTTAACACAAACCAATTGATATTAATTGCTAATATTCACATAATTGCTATTGTTTATTGCTAAAATAGAAGTGTGTGTGAAATGCAACTCTGATGCCTCACAGTAGAGAGATACCTACAATACACATTAGTTCTCTTTCATTGATTTTATTTATTTTACATATTTTTATGGTTGTTTCTAAGACACCCTGAACTGCAGTGTGGCCCTTCTAACTAATTCGTGATCTCTTTCTTTTTCGGCAGATGGGTTTCCAGTTTGCAGGGAAAGCTATATACTCTGCAGTTTGGGTCGCTGCTGTTTCATTGTTCATGGAGTTGCTGGGTTTCTCTACACAGAGGTGGCTAACTGCTGGAGGTCTAGGGACAGTTTTGCTGACTCTTGCTGGTCGTGAGGTACGCCTAAATAACATTTTCATGTTAATGCATTTCAACTTATATAAATATTGAATGTATGTTTCCCTTGATATCACTTTTTACCAATTCACAGTTATTTTCTTTTTTAAGTAAAATTTTTTATGTTAATGGTGATTTATTAATAATATAGATGGTATGGGACTGGAATGTAAACTTACATATTTCAAATTTGTGCTTATCTAATTCTAAAGAACTTGTCGTTGAAGGGTTTAATTGAGTAAGACAAGATAGTTAAGTCTGCAGGTTGGAACTCAGCTTTGAGGGTGAAAAACTTACAAAAGGGAAATGACCTACCTGTTGCCTGGGTTGTGGAAGTTCTAACTGTGGGCAATGATTAGGGGTTGCAATTGAAGCTTGAAAATTGCTTTTGGTGTTTGATTTGGTAGAGGTTTGATAGGTTTAGGAGACTGATTTAGTGCTGGTTATATTTTTTAAAACAATGCTAGAAATAGGGATAAGAAGAAGATAAAGATAACATTTCACACCTACAGCTAAAGCTTGCTTCATACAATCGGAAGGCAGCGTAACTTACCATGCATCAATAGCATCTTTGAAACTATCTTGTTCCTTTTCAACTGAAAGAGTTGACATACTTATTTGTTCTACTTATAGGATTTAGTGATGGGATGCCACTGAAATTTGTTCTCGAAGTTGAAACTGTTTCAGTATATGCATTCCCATTGCTTGACATTTTGTTGTTTTTTTGCTGTAGATATTCACAAATTTTCTTTCTAGTGCAATGATTCATGCAACTCGACCTTTTGTTGTAAATGAATGGATTCAAACAAAAATTGAGGGATATGAAGTTTCTGGTACTGTTGAGGTTTGTATCTGAGCCTTGTCTCTAAATATATACTTTATGGTTATAGTGCTGGTATTAGATACCAAAATTATGATTGGGTGTGCATGATGTAATTCCCTTAGTCGCATAAAAATGTACTATCCGAGGCTTTTCTTATGTCTTATCTTTTGTCATATTTAGCATGTTGGTTGGTGGTCGCCAACCATAATAAGAGGGGAAGATCGTGAAGCAGTTCACATTCCTAACCACAAATTTACCGTAAATGTGGTGAGAAATCTCACTCAGAAAACTCATTGGCGCATTAAAACTCACCTGGCCATCAGTCACATGGATGTCCATAAGATTAATGTAAGGAGTTATTTTAGCATGTCAAAGTTTCTATTGCACCTATTGGAGACATTCAATTGCCATTTCCATTTTTATAGTTCTTTTTGGATTGCTTTGGTCTATGCAGAATATAGTTGCTGACATGCGCAAAGTCTTGGCTAAGAATCCTCAGGTTGAGCAGCAGAGATTGCACAGAAGAGTATTTCTGGAAAATATCAATCCCGAGAATCAGGCCCTTTTGGTTCGTATCTTTAGAAAACCATTATTTTTTTCACTACCTTTTGATGATTTTTTTTATAAGCCCTGTCAAGTGACACAAAAAGAATTTGCCTTATCCAGTGTCCTTTTTATATGCCAGTAATATAAGTGTGATGTGGTATCATGCCTGTTCCAATCAAATCTAACCAACCAAAAGACGTCTTTCAATTTGGTTGCACTAGTAGGCACTTTATTTAAAAGTCCAGTCATATCAACCCCTTAGGATTGACCTTTGCCTAATGCCTTTTTTAGTGCTTGTTTATGATTGATATGTTTCACATATTTTCCTTTTAAGTATTTCCAAGCACCTTATAATCCCAAGAACTTATAATTTTTAGTTTTCCTTTTCTCTTAAAGTTTTTGGACAAGAGATACAGTAAACATATTTATCAGAATGTCCTCTTCTGGTAATGAGGAACAAATCCTTTAGATTTTGCTAATCGTGAAAATAAGAAACACATCCCTTGTTACTGGCTGTGATACATGACATATAAGATGTGTTAGTTGTTGTGCAAGTGTTGTCTCTATAGTCTATGCCTTATCATTATTCTTTCCCCCTTTCTTATTTGACAGATACTGGTGTCCTGTTTTGTAAAGACTTCCCATCTTGAAGAGTACCTATGTGTCAAGGTAAGAATCGTCTACTGAAGTTTATACCTTTTAATAATATGAATATGGCCTAAGGCGATTGGATTCCAGGGCGTCTGAGTGCATCAATAACAATGGCAGTAACACGGCATTTTAGGAAAAAGTTACAACTTGGAGTTGGCAGCATTAAATGCTGGCCACTATGGTACTTTAATCTGATACAGATCCCTGGGAATGTTAAAATAATCAATTATGTAAGAAGTGTCTCAAATAAATCTCTATTCAATATTGAGAGATTTAATAAATAAATATTTAAGGACCAACTTATTCACAGTTTTGAGTTGAATTAAGTATGTCTTTGGCTACTTAGGATGCCTTTCATAGCCTTTATCTTCATTTTCACAAGCAGTAGTTTAATCCTTTGGTTTCTTTTATTTTGCTGGTATATGCCTGCATTAAGGTGCTGATTGTGCTCATTCATATCTTTTCTTGATTTCTGATTAAAAAGAATCCTTTTGATATTAACAATTTATAATTCCTGTGTTTGACGGTACCCTGAGTTAAGTTCGATGTATTTGAATGGATCCATTATAAGTCTCGTTGGTTGATGACGCAGGAAGCTATACTTCTGGATCTCCTTAGAGTTATCAGCCATCACCGTGCGCGGCTTGCCACACCAATTCGCACTGTGCAGAAACTATATGGTGATTCCGACTTGGAGAATATACCATTTGCAGACTCAATGTATAACCGTGATGGAGGGGCATCTAACAGGCCTCTTTTACTGATTGAACCCTCTTACAAGATCAATGGTGAAGATAGAAGTAAAGGTCGTTCCTCGCGTCCAGCTGGAGAACAAGATGGTAAAACAACAGTGCGGCCTACTGCCGACATTAAAGGAGACAACAAAACAGGAATGGCACCAAAGCCTGACTCCAAGTCCAAAGGAACACCGGCAGTTGAACCCGAAGCAGATGCCAAGATTGGAGAAATTCCAAATTCTGACACCAAGGAGGAATTTAAGGCAGCATCTGAATCTACATCCGATCCCAAGGCAGATGATAAAGTGCCCTTGAAATCACAATCAAAATCTGCCCCCAAAACAAGTTCTAAAGCTGCAGAAACATCTAGTCCCAACCAAAAAGTTCCAGATTCAATCTCCGATAATCTGCTCAAAAGCAAAAAGGTCACTGACAAGCAACAGAAAATTGCTAGGCCGAGCAGCAAGTCGGAGAATCCTTCAGTATCCTCACCAGAACCTGGTATTGACAAAGCAGGTGCATTACGAGAACAGTTACAATCAAAACAGGAAGGTGAGAAGCTGCCAGTCTCTCAGCCACCGAAAGCAAGACCTGACTTGGAGGAAAATATAGTTCTCGGCGTAGCATTAGAGGGCTCAAAGAGAACACTACCTATCGAGGAAGAGCCGACTCCATCCTCTGCAGATGCAAAAGAACTGGCTTCTGCAAGCCGGAATGGAAACGGATCTACTACAGAGGACAGGAAAGATGGTCAGATACGATCCCCTCCAAAGACCCCCGATAATCAGTGATGTATTCGAGAGGTAACAACCGAACCCCCAGAGTTTGTGACTTAAACACTTCTTGCTGACGCCTATACTATGGAGCTGTATTTTCATCAAATTGCCTCTTACATGTATATTTTCTTCTGGTCATTCATTCTTAATTATGCTTAAAATATAGCCTCCGTTTATATTGAAACAATTGGTAATCTATCATTTCCCCAGTTTTTTTGCCATATGTCAATTCCTTTGTTCTAAATTTACTTTTAAGCTGCGTATGGAACATGCTTGATATTATGGAGTTGGGCAGTCGCATTGAATGTTGGCACTTCCATGGCTTCAATTTCTCAGATTAATAAGTTGCTTTAAAAAACACTGATCTCTTCATGGTTGAATAACAGATCAACAACTTGAACTGGGAAGTGGCAAGTATTTTTAATTTAAATTTAATTGTTTAGTGAAATATATTTTTAATTTCTAATATTAAGTTGTTAGTAAAATTTAGACTTTCAACTCCAACCTAGGCCGTTCATGCACAGCATTGTCCATAACTATTATGTTGCCTGCAAAAGTTCTTTCCTCTTCTCAACAGAATCCAGAACAGCAGCATAATGCTGTCATCTACTGCGCAAAACCTCAAAAGTCTGTTGCATAAAACATAGACGTTTGATGCAATTTCGATACAATAAAAAAGGTTGTACAGACAGCTTCACCGGCGGAGATATGCAACAAATAAAGCCGAGACCCACCGACGATTTATGTTACATACTCCACTCCACAATCCATACTCAATAGGGTCCCCAATAAATTTGATGCCAACAACCCCATCCTCGATATAAATACCATTGTCAATACACTACAACAGGACCTACTAAGAACACTAAATGTTAATGCATACATCTAAGGGAGAGAAATGGGGCTACTGCTTATTCATGATATCAATAGCACAAGCTGTAGTAATAAAATCAATAAGGTATTGAAAGTAGTCTCACTTCTTTTAGCATATTGATAGCTGAGCTTTAGGAACTTAAGCTCGGCACATGCAATCAGGCGCGGGGTACGTATATAGGGACTGTTTTGGTTTCCTTAACCTGAGTTGCCCTAGTCTGTTCTGGTGCCCTTCTGCTACTGCCTGGCGGAATTCAGACCATGTAATGTTTTTGTTGAGGAAGAGTTGGCCCAACAAAGCCATATTTGGCCTTATGGTCTTCTTGTTCTCGAAAGTTCGATGTCCCACCTGTTTGCATCATTGCAACTGTCATCTATTTGCGAAGGTTGATATATACACCATTAATTAGCAGAAGGGAATCACAAAAACTATCGAATCACTGCACTTCACAATATCATTTGGAAAATTTAATACCGCCCTGTGGATTGCAACAAACTAAATGCACAGTTGTCCATGCATTAGACAGAAAAACTCACCAATGCATTGTGCATGTTCCCAGGAGACGCAGAGACAAAGATATCACTATGCATACCAATATAGTAATCAACTGCAGCTAACAAAGAAGCCTTTCCTTTTATACGAACCCTTTCCTCCGAAGAGGAAACACTCTTTTTGCTCTCCATCAGCGGAAACAGCTCGCGTAGGGTGGAAATCCTAGCTTCCCCACCATATACCTGAAATGTATGGCCATTCAGTGAATAGATCGTAGGAAAACCGAACATTATATTTGAAGAAGCTGAGATGGAAAATGGAAATTCCTACGACAAAGGACCTTGTGTGAGGCAAGATAAAGTCGGGTACTATTGTCGAAACCCAAGGCCGCTAGCAGCAGTCCGATTTCTTCAGGAGTCAACGGGCAACGCCCCTGGCTTCTCAACTCTTCATCAGTAAACTGAGAATTGAGAACCCTCCCTCCCCAAATTGTTTGTCGATACTTGGCCAGAGCCAATTTTTCAGCTTTACCCCCACCAAAATCACAGGCTGAATGGGCTGCCATATCCTGCACTTGTAGTAAAAGGCTAGTGAGTAAGCAGGTGGATGCATAAGTTATGCAGGCAGATAGGGTACAAGGTCTATAAATGAGAGACATATTTAACCAATAGAGGTAGAGATTAAGAGTAGCAAAGGTTAAACATATAGAGAAATGAGAAATTTATGCTTCCGATCTTTTAACATGCTGAATCGCATTTCAAGGTAAAGCCGATACAAAAACCGATGCCACTTGGTTAAAAAACAGTATGCTAATCTACGTACGAGCAGGTTATACCTTATCAAACCGAAGATGTACCACAACAAATTTGTGTGGCTTTTGTTTGTCATAATGATCAGTTGTCTCCCTGAGATAGTTGCTGCCAACTGCTTCACTTTCTCCAGGAGGATATCTGAGGCGATGGACAATGGCATCTCCAAGTGCTCTAATGTGTTGAACAAGCACAAGAGCTTTAAAGTTGACTTTACAACGTAGTTGCTGGATCTCACTCGGCGTGTTGTCAAAAGATAAACGGTGAGAGAATGGAGAAATCGCAGCAATCCCATAACTACACACAAATAAGACAAGTTGGCAACTAAAGGAATAGAGCTAAAATCGTTAAACATGGCAAAACAGGTCAGCACATATTTTCTGAATGCCCTGTGACAGGAACAGGCATGAAAGTGTACTTGATATGGTCCAAAAGTCCTTAGACCCGAAACTTATAAAAGAAACGCGCGGATTCAAATCAAAATCTTCAAGATGCTACCAACCTCTGTAATACAGGCAAGACATACTCGAGATACCAGTTTACAGATGCATGAACAGGTGCTCTTTTGATTCTGGTGGCCCGAGTAGCAGTGGCATAATACTCCCTTGTGCTCCAAGAGAATTCATCCGGCAACTCTTTGACGATTGAAACGTCATCCTTCAATACATTAATAAAGTGATCCACATCAAATATATCCATGAATGAGCTGCAGGGAAAATAATTACTTTAGAAAAAATGCCCCCTTAAAATCGAGGCAAAAGCTGCAGATTCCTCCGGGAATAAGAAACCGAAAGGGTAAATTCCTTCCACAAAAACGTACCTTGAATCTTGCCAAACGGGATTTACTTCAAGATGTGGGACCACAAGTGTTGCATTCAGTATTTTTGCAACCGCAACTGCATCACATATCTAAAACAACAGAATTTAATATCTGATTATCAGATTGATTTTCCGGAACACATAAGTGACTAAAAATATTTAATCAGGAGGACTAGATTTACTGAATGTTTTCGAATTCTCAACCATTCTAAAGCATGTAAAATGCAAATGAATACCTACCCCCATTCTTTGCTGGTTGAGTCCACCATCAAGAAACACCTGAAGATATCCTTCAGATTTCTGTGGCAAAGCTGCTTGAAGTAATCAAAGAAATAGAAGAAAAATCATTAATACCAAACTTGAGTCTCAGCTCAAAATACCAACAAAGTAGAGAAGCCGAAACTAGGAATCTTATTACAGGTCACTCACAGAGGGCATTTGCAGATTCAAGAAACGGTCTCCACCCTTGGTCGGCCAAAGGAGCCCAGAGATCGGACTGCTCTCCATTAGACTGGAGAAATAAATCAAACAGAAAAATTGCTAGTCAGCATACACCCTGAAAAGAAAAATCAAAACATATGCATGTGCAGCCACACGCACATGCACAGATGCTGCTTAACAAACATCTACTCACACTTTCGCGTTCTAAGGCACTCCTGAGTAAAGATAAATGTCTAGGTTTAGGAACATTCCATTCCTGCAACAAGCGTCAATGGCACAATTAGTCGATTTCCTTACCAAAAAGCAAATTATGAGCATTTATCATGCTAGCACTAAGCAGTCAGTTCAGCAGCACAAATCACTACATTGATGACTTTACCTTATTTCCTGGCCTATAGTAAAAGGTTACAATCTCAGCTCCATGCACCAAAACTGATAAAAGTGGGGATTGTGCACCCAAGATAACAGAGAGCCAATCTAACAGTTACCGAACCTTGCTATTTTTGTGAATTTGGGGGGCAAAGATGTTTAACTAACCCAACAGAATTGGAAAACTACTAGCAAAGACCAAAGTTTACAAGATTGGAAGAAAAGATGAATTGTTGGCCACCGTTTCATTTTTCCAATTAAAGTAAATTAACCATATCTTACCGAGACAAAAGTACCAGGTTGGCCTAATTTCCAATCAAGCAATCTGATTATCAGACATCTAGCTACATAATATTGCCAATTATGCAAAACAAACTCAATCCGATCCTTTCTATTTTTAGTAACAGCAAGTTTTTCATTGAACATACCCAGAAGCCATTTTCAATTGAACAAAGAGAACTCAAAGTATGAACATACCGAGAATGTAGAAGAGGAAGCATGGGCGAATGGTGTGAACAAACAAGGCAAAAGAAGTGGGAAAAGCAACAGAAACAACCCCAAAATTGCTTCTCTCCGAAGAAGCTGGTAACAATGACTCTGGTAATGAAACCCCATCATGTTTTCCCCCTTAAAGCTGAAAAACACAGATCTCCAAAATGACCACTTTCCTCGATTTGTTTTCTTCTGTGTCGGCTTTGATTGGCATTTGATGGTCTCAAATCAGAAGCGCAACTCAAGCACCCAACATCACATGAATCTCTATCTCTTGCTCTCTTTTTTTGATCGAATTCTTTCTCTCACTTTCAGGCCTTAGTTATGGCATCTCACATGGACACCTGTTTAGCTTTTGATTATGGAGAACTGTGTCCTTTCTTCTAATGGGACCCCTTCCAGAAAAAAATAAACCCATAGTTAAAGTTTAAAGCTTTATTATCGTGCATGGAAAAACACAGTAAATTCCTTCGTTTTCACGTTTAAGGAATAATAAACAATCATTTAAAAACTGGGGTCATTAGATTGAAGTGGGGTTTTGATTAAAGTTTTCATTTTTAAGAGTGAACGGTCACGAGCTGATCAGACCACCGACACCACCGTTGAAAGTTGAAACCAAGCAATTCTTTTGTGGATTTATAGTGACGTAATGAACTTCTAAATTTTAGTAGTGGTCGATTAAATCTTGACAACCTCAAAAATAAAATCATATAATATGCCTGGAGATGTTCATGATCGACCGAAACTGAATATTGGCTCATAATTGTATTATTAATTATTATATATATATATGACTTTAAAATTTATACGCGAAAGAATAATCAAAACGATAATAATATAAAAAAATACATTCAACCTTTCCTACCTCTAGGAATTGAGAAGAATGAACAATCAATTATTAATATAAAGAATATAAAAAGTACAAATAAAATAATTACCAATTATTTTTCTACGACTGAAATTACAATAAAATTTAACTTAATAACCCATTTAAATTTATGTGAATATAAATCTATATTTAAGAGGAGTTGGACAAAAAATTCGAACATCGAGAAAGGCTATTTATTGGCATCTTACAGCTGGAGAAAACTCATTTCCATGGCGCAGATCCAATGACTCTTTTGACTTCTTGTAAAGGTAAGGTACAAAAATATGTTTGGTTCCTCCTTATTTTAGTGGACACAAAATATTCCACCTTCTCATATGCACTTATTTACGTGTAATTATATTAATAATTCTTAGGGAAATAATCAGAATTGGACACGAGTTAACCTTCAGTTTTATTATTAATGTAATTCTAAAATTTATATTTATATAATTATGTAATTATAATTTGTACTATTAAATAATACATAAAAATACTGGCAATTATACTTTATTAGTCAAACATTACTAAAGAACTATAGTTCTGTATAATTATACGATATCAGAATTATCATGATAATAATTACATTGCACTATCTAAACACATCTTATACGAAACATAAAATAATAACATGTGAGAAAATGGGAAGGACAGGGAGGAATGAGGATGTGTTTTTACTTTTTAAAACATTAAAACAAAAAATATTATTTAACTTAATAGATTAAATTGTGTTTTATTTAAGAAAATATAGCAAAAAACTATTTAGGAGAGAGAAAACGTCGATAAATATCAAATGAGCAGCATTTTCTTCCTTCACTACAACATAACATGATAATTTGTTAAAAAAATCCGTAAAAGGGTGTTATTTAGAAATTTTTAATGAAAAACAATATTTTTGAAATATATAAAAATGTCAAGTACATGTTATACCCATTAATCCACCATGGGTCATCAATCCTGTACAATTTATATATCATGTTACTTGCACTTTTTTGTGGTGCCATCTGGCCTTTTCTTTTAGTATTTTGGACAATGAATCATAATTATTTCGAGGAAAATTATCAACCTTGTGATTTGTTAACTAGATAATGAATTTGTTTAGATATGAAAATTTTGGAATTCTGACAACTTTGAATGCAAGTATCCAATTAAAGATTTTGTCAAGGTAACATTGACGAGAATATTTATTTATTTATTTATTTATTTAAGATCTTAAAAGGATTTTGTTATTGGTAATTATTTTATGCAAAAGTACTTGTGGAAATATTGTTTATACAAGTGCTTGTGGAAATATTGTTTACACAAGTGCCTTAGTTTTATGGTTTAAGAATTTTGTTTTGGTTTAGGCATTATGAATTTAAGTGTAGTAATTTTGAATTTAGGGATTGTTGATAGAATTTAGAGTTTATATGTCAGAATTTAAATCTCTAATCATATTACCCTAAAACCTAAACCCTAAAATCTAACCATGGATCATACATTCTAAAACCCTACACTAAAATCCCTAAACTCTAAACCCTAAAATTGAGGCACTCGGGAAAAAGTTTCTACCATAATTAGGGATGAGCAAAACTCGACTCGAAAAAACTGAAATTTTCGACTTGACTCGAAAAAATTTCAAATAAAGTTTAATTGTAAAATAGAAATTTGAATAACTCGAAAATTTTACTAATTAGTAGAATTATTTTTAAATTTGCATCGAGTCCCTCAAATTTTCTTGATGTATATACCGATGTAAAAAAAAGAAATATATATATGTGCATATCTTATATGATTAGAAAAAGTCATTTAAATTGTAATTAAATAGTACTATAACATGATAAATAATTATAATTAAATTTGTATAGAAACTCGAAAACTCAACTCCACTCGTACTCGACTCGAATTCATAAACTCGATTCAAATAAAAAAATCAAATAAAATTTGAGTTGTAAAATATGACGAGTCAACTTAAATAACTCAAAAAATAATTATTCGACTCAATCGAACGCTGAACCCTAACCATAATAATCCTTTTGTTATTGTTTTTGTCGTGAAATGAGCTACTATTAATTAATTTGTAAATGTCCGAAAATCGAAGCACTGATCTCCCAATGAATTATATATTATATGATCTGAGTTTGTGTGATTATTATGAGCATGCAAACCAAGAATTGGGTTGTCTGAAAAAGCAGAATTTATCCCCATCTTACAGCTGAAAGGGCACACAGTATTTTATAGTAATTCTAATAAAAAAACTCAAATAGGAGTAGTGTTTAAGCATTTATTATCATTCTCAATTTCATTAAGCAGGCCCATTTTATGATCATAAAGTTGGACTATTCCAGCCCTAACATAAACTTGGACTAAAATTAAAGGATGCATTCATCACGCTATAGATTATACTGCAAAGCAATGTGAATGTGCGTATGTATATATTCGAGTATCATTTATTATTAGATGATTTAGTGAAATGATGTGTTAGGTCTCTAATAAAAATAGTTACAAGGTGAATATTTGCAATTTTTGAACTATTCAAATATGAATACACAAATATGTTTACATTTTTTAATATGCTTTTACCCACAAATTATTTGTTATATATTCAAATTAAAAAATATATGAATTCAAAATTTTAAATCATATTGTAAATATATGAATATGCATAAATATAAATTTGAACCCACTAAAAGTTAGATGACCGGTGTTTAAATCTCCAAATAAACAAATATATCCTTCATTTTTAATCCAAAGTTGGATCATTGATATATGGGTGTATTTACCGATATATATGTTTTGATTTACACAAGACTACAACAAATATTAATTTTAACATTCAAATACAATGTTTTGGTGCAGATTCAGCTCAAAAGCTCAATGAGCTGGATTTAAAAGAGACTTATCAAAGTGAAAGATCACCATTCTTTTCAAGGACTAGACCTTCTGGACAATACTTTGACAAATACAGTGCAGATTTAGAGGGCGATTCGTGTGCATCGTGATAAAGTGCCTTGGTACAAGCTCATATGGTTTCCACTCAATATATCCAACATGCTTTGATATCTTGGATGGCCATCCAATGTAGGCTACCTACTAAGGATAGGTTACTCAGCTGGGGGATGACAATTGATAAGAGATGCATGTTGTGTGATTGTGAACCGGAAACTAGTAATCATTTTTTTTTCGAATGTTCATTTTCGAAAAATATTTAGAAAGGAGTATTGGAGCTCTGCAATATCGCTCGAAATGTTTATGATTGGAGTAGAGAGGTTGAATGGGTCATCAAATTTCTCAAGGGGAAGTCACTTCTTACTGTGATACTTCGAGTGACTTGGTGTGCCTTTATCTACTTTGTTTGGAAGGAAAGAAACTACAGGCAATTTCGTCGTTCTTGTTCATATGGGCAAGCTGTTTTACAGTCCATTAAAGAAGTTATACAGGTTAGACTAAAAGGGAAGAACATTGTCAAAACCGATTTTATGAATATTCGATTATGTAGTAGTTGGAGTATACTTGTATAAAAGGGATACTTGACAGTTTTGGTTGAGTTATACAATGTAACTCAGTTTACTGTAGCAGATTTTCTGCTCTTGGATAATAAAAATTAATTATCCACAAAAACATTCAAATATGCAAGAACAAATTAGATATTTGAATCGTCAAACCAAGTTGTCATCTATAGTCTCTTAAGCAACGTTTGAATATTGGTGCAAATTAGATTGTGAGTATTGTCACCATATTGTATGTTTGCAGTACACGATTTGGACCCGGTGATTATATTAAAATATTTAGTGTACGGACAGTACATAATTGTATAGATTATTAATAAGCCCGATGATGGCATATCATAAGTTAATTTAAAAAAGAGTTACTTACATCAAGCGTGCCCAAATTATGACCATTATTTTAAATTAGTCCCTAAACTTTTAAATATTTTAGATTCAACCTTAAACTACAATTCTTATTCTAAATTAGTACATAAACTTTTCAATGCTCCAATTTTATCCCTAAACTACAACTATCATTCTAAATTGGTCAACAAATGGCAGGTGTTATATTGTCATTGGTGTGCAAAGTGATAATAACAACAATTATGATGGTAATAATAATATGATCCTTGGAGTTGGATGAACTAAGAGTGCCTCTTGACTTAGGACTTAGGAGACAATATGGTCCAAATTTTGGACTAGGAAAGTGAGGGATATTGCACCGTCTATCAGTTTCTAAATTTGATAAAATAAACATCAAGGTGGGTTAGCTAGCTTTCTATTTCAATATATAAATCTAAGCGGAATAAAATTGTACGAAAACTTCAATCTTAGTTTCCTACTAAGTTTATCTCCACAAATCCTCCCCAGTTAACCTGAATACGGTAGCCTGCAAACATCAAGGCAAAAAAAAGGTTTGGGTATTGGCTTTTAACAATAAATTTAGTAGTATTAATTTGTTTGTGCAATTCTACTCACCCTAGTTTCAAGGATGTATTGGAGCTTTCGTAGTCGTGCAGATAAGCGTTGGTTGCCGACTCCGCCGATTGCCCTTCCTCGATGAAGATGTTCTCCGAGCCACCGGCAACTTGCCGTCGGCAATCAGATATCTGCAACATCTGCAATGATGAAAGCTTGTGGCTATACCTATACTAATAACTATAACGCATGAAATAGTATTATATACGGAAAGGGAAAACCATACTTGATGCCTCAATCGTTCATTTTCTTCCATCAACTCCATTCCCTGCATGCATCAAAACTCTCTCTTTATGTGTGTTTTTGTAGCCCTTTTTACGTCTATTCCAATTCGTATGTTTATTTACTGACCTTTCTTTGAAGGTCACTGATTTCTCTCTTGATCCTTTGACCCTGAAATCCATTAAAGGAAGTAATCAGTAGAGCTGAATTCAAATATTTAACCACGTGTATATATTGCTTAAAACTTATGAACCTTCTTCTCCATCACACGGCTCAACCCTACTTCCAGAGACTTTTCTAGCTGCTGCAATTCTTCAATATTTAATCCTTGGAGTTCCTCCCCCCTCATCTGCCTGTTTTAATACAGAACCCATATTTGTATATCCTCATGAATAGATTTGATGAGAAAAACAAAAATAAATGCATGCCTCAGTTGATGACTTTTCTCTGCTATTTCCATACTCAGCATGGACTGGTTGCTGTCTTCTACGAGCTGCAGATTAGAAAAGGAATGAAAGGGGTCAGTGTCAATTGTCATTTGTAAATTGTAAATACAAGTACATGGACTTTAATGCTGAAAATACCATAATCATATTCAAACAATAGGTCCATGTTATACAAATACAAATAAAACCTATATGCATATATACATCGAATATGCATCTTACACGTGTATTTCATACAGATAAATTCAGTTTTTAAAATGTTTTTCATACAGTATATTCGAAAATTTCACACGCACCCTCGTATCCTTGTAGCCGAATAGGTATTGCATACGTATGGAATATAGTTACAATATACTACAAATACTTTACGGATAAGAGAAGAATAAATCATAAAGTGAAACACGAGGGTAATGAGTGAGACTTTGAGGACTACAAGTACAACTGAAAGAACAGAAAGATAAAACAAGTAACCTGCAACTCAAGACATGGCTGTTCCAGCTTCTCCAGGTTCTTTGAGCGCAAATGGTGCCTTTCTAAAATCTCCTTCATGCTAAGAGTAAAACATAAAACCATTAGCTTCTTGCTTTTTCATTTTTCATTTTTCTTTTCCTCATCAATCTTAAGCTATATGTATAACACATTTTTCTTAAAGTTCTAAAGTTTTCCCTTCTCCCACTAAGAAAGAGTAAAATGTTACAAATTTTTTAACAGTAACTACAATAGGATGATTATACATTAAAAAATGAAAAGTATTTCAAAACCAGTGTTTAGAAAGAGAGAGGAGGATACCTTGAGCTAGCATACTCAAAGAGCTTCCCAGTAGAAGAGAAAACAATAAGAGCAACGTCTGCATCACAAAGAATGGCCAGCTCCTCAGCTTTCTTAAACAAACCTCTTCTCCTTTTGGCAAAAGTCACCTGCCTTGCTGTACTGTTATCAATTTTCTTAATCTGAATCTTTTCTCTTGCCATTTTTTACTTCCTTTCCCTACCACCTTGTAAACCACCACCAAAAACAAAAGGTTGGCTTCCTTTTTAGCCACTTGAGCAATCAAACTTCTATTCAGGGAATAACTCAAACATGGAGTCAAGTAAATCTGAAAACCCAAAAAAACAAAACCAAAGGGAAGTTTCTATAAATAGAGTTAGTTAAAACTTAAAAAGAGAAAAGGCAAAGGGGACAAGCGTGGGTAAAAAAAATTGTCGGCATTTTGCCAAATTTAGTGTTGAAGAGGCAAATCCCTGAAAGAAATAGCAAGAACAATGTTTTTGAAAAAACAAAAATCTCATCCAACTTGAACCCCCAACACTCACACACAAAAAAAGAAAAAAAAAACCCCAAACTAAGTTTTGGAATGTGGTAAAGGGAGGGTCACCTAAGTAAAAAATGATTGGTTAATTCATAGTTACTTACCAGTTTTGGTGGGATATTGGGTTGGGTGCCAAGAGAGCTTGTTAAAGCCACCAATGAAGGTTTTTGAGAAATGGGAGAAAATAGAGACAGAGTTTGGGGTTGGGAGGAAGACGAGACTTATTGTTTTGGTGGGTGAAAAGAATAAACCCTTTTTAGTGAAGCAAGGAACCTGTTCTCTCTCCTTCGCCCGTATGTTTTAACTGTAATTGCTGTAAATGGAACCCAAAGGATCAAAAAAAAAAATATTAGATGAGTTTAGCCACCACGTCATGATCTCTGTTCTTTTTAAGTGAATCTTTACTCTCTTTTTTTGCATTTAATTAAAGAGTAAATAATTATTTAAAAATTGTGCTGAAATAGATAAATATTATTAAATAGATCATAAATGACTTGATAATCTGAGTCTATTTAATAATTTCTCTCAAAGTATAAGAAATCAATTGATATGGAAACTTTGAATGAAGGGATTTATTTCTGAACTTTTTTTTAAATACTACTGGTATACTTTTCTTTTTCCTAGGACAAATAAACTTCCATAATTCATTTAAGTATTGTTGGCTTGTGGTAATGTGGGCTTGTGTGATTATCTTTATAATAAAATTATATTTTTGTTGATAAAAAAATTATTTAGGTATTTTTTGGTATTTTACCTAGATAATGATTTAGAATAAAATTTTGGTTTAACCATTAAAAAGGTGTTCGACCTATATTTTTTTTTTCAGTTTGGTGTTTAACTTTTTTTTTCGAGCCACTTTAGTGCCTAACGTTTCATTTTTTAACTCAAATCAGATTTTTCCGTGGCAGACGCTAAAAAATTTTCGTTATCTAATAAAAATAAGACACATGACATATTTCTGGTTTTTTCTTTGATTTTTTATTTTTAAAAAATCGTAAAATATTTAATTTTATTATAAAAAACTCAAAACCATTACTTTCTCTAAACCCTTAAATCCCTCTCCTCGCACCATCGGCCACATTTACCTTCGTCGGCCCCTACAGCTGAAAACCCTATCATCTTGTCGTTGAAAACCGAATGAATCATCGATTGCACTGCCGATGAACATCGAACAATGAAGAAAAAAGAGATTGACTGGGCTTCTAAGCGACATCTAAAGGGTGGGGAATGCTGAACGGTAAGGTACGCGGTGCTTGAGTGGTGAGCGGTGAACTACTGACGTGTGAGGATGTCAGACAATGAGGGAGATGCGATTTGAGTGATTGATCGAAAGAAATTAAAACTTTTTGATAATTTTATAATTTTTTTATTCGTCACTTTACCTAAAGTCGTCACCATTTTCTGACGACTTCTAAAAATACATACACTTTTCAACAACTTCTAAAAAAACATCCATAAATGAAATAATCTAAGAGCATCCCTATTTCATAAAAATAAAATAAAACCCAACATAATTATTTATGCCAAAAAAAACCTATTTTTTGGTTAATTCATTTTATTAAAATTATAATTTAGTTATTCAATTAAAATTTTATTACAAATATGTCAATTTGTCACTAAAACGGAAAATTGTCTAATATAATAATAATTTTAGTCCTTAAAAATTATACAATTTTATCAATTTGATCATAATAATTCAGTAAATTTAATTCTCGATGTTTAAAAATTTAGACACCATACCCTCTTTACACACCATCCAACTACTTGTTGCATTATCTGCTAATGTGCATTGATTTGATAATTGACATATGACAGAGTTCAACAAATACAACCACTTCACTGCTAGACATTTAATAGAATAAGAGAACAAACTCATTATAATCCTAACACCACATGTTAATAGACACAATCAATTTACCAATATAATTTTTAAATATGAAGGATTATATTTATTTAATTATTTTAAATTAGGGCCAAATTAATATAAATGTATGTATAAGTTTTGAGCACTAAAATTATTGTTATATCAAGCCACAATTTATGTTTGTTTCAGTTTTAATATCAAAATGACTTGTTTGTAACAAAAAAAATTAATTGAGTGGTTAGATTATAACTTCTAAAAATATTTTTAATGAAAAAACACATATTTGAATAATCTGAGGTGTATTTTAACCCTTTATTAATGAATATAAGTGAGTTGTTGGGTTGGGTGCTAGAGGAAGAGAGAGCTTGTGAAAGAAAGCCACAAATGAAGGTATTCTTTTTTCTCTCTCTCTTTATTCGTTATAGGAAAAATAAACTTTAGTATGTTTAAAATAATATAGATTATTAAGGATATTCATAGTATTTTTTATTAAATAAAAATATTATATTTTCAAATCCGAATTCATACAACATAAGTATTTTAATTATTAGATCAGTTAGCGGATATTTCTTGCATATTACTGGATTGGATGACGGATGTGAAAAAGTTGAAATTGCAGATGCTTCAGCTTCCTTTTTTTACTTTTTACTTTTTACATGGATTGATGTTGACCAAAGCATGGTAGCCATATGGCCAAGCATGTCCTGCAACCAATACTAGTACTCTCACTGCTGTTGTCACTTCAACGTGTTTCTAATATAATGATTTATAGATCTAGTTTAAGCTTTAAGCATGGACGGAGCCAAAATTTAAGGTTAGGGGATAAATTTATAAGTAAACTAATTTTAAAATAAATTTAAATAAGAGGATAAAGTAAAAAAAAAAAAGTCCCCATGTAAACATGTTCATGTGTTTAGGGTTTATAGGTTGAAATATATGAGTTTATATTTTTAGGGTTAAAATTTAAGACTTTAGCAGTTAGAGTTTAGCTTTTAAGATAATATAGTTGAGATTTAGCTTTTAAGCTATGCATTTTAAATTCTAACTACACCTAAAATTTCAAAACTTCCACACTTAAATTCTTAAACATTAAACCATAAATAAATTCTTTAAACTCTAAAACGTAAACGTTTTCTAAAACATTTTTTTATTTCCACCGTCTATGCAAATAATATATATATATATATATATATATATATTTCTAATTTTTATTTTATTTTATTGTGTGTTTGTGTGATTTTATAATCATTACCAAGTTGATAATGATCCCTTTGGCACCCACAAAACTTGATTAAAAACAAGCATTCTAAAGGTGGAAAGTGCTACTGCTAGCCTAGCATGCGAGGAAGTACTTAATCAAAATAAACTGCCCCTAAATTTTTAAGAGAAAGTTTTTCAACTTTAGCTTGAAAAGGAAAATAGTTTTTTTTTATATTATGATCCCCTCTAGCATGGCTTAAAAAGAGTTTTTTAAAAGTTATTTTTCATTCATAAGTAATGTTAAACAATGATTTAAAAATTATTTAAAAATTAATTTATCACACAACCTTAAAAGCTAAGATTTTTAAATTTTGGTGTGGAAAATCACTTTTAAGTGGGCGAAATTGGTTCAATATTGTACCCTAAAAAATTATTTTAAAATCTATAGCACCCTAAAATTATTTTCGAATCTATTGCACTTTCTACAGTAAAATTTAAGGTTGGATAGCTTCCAATCCGACTTCATAGAAAATTAAAAAAAAAATGAAATCAAGGTGCTTTCAATCCAACCTCATGAAAAAATTATTAAACAAATATGAAAGCCAATCACTTTCAATCCAACCTCATGAAGAACATGAAATAAAATAAAATAAAAACATAAAAGCCCCTGCCTGCCACGCTGAAATCAGTGCATGTCTTCATGAAAATTTTTAAATATTTTTTACTATGAGGTTGGATTGAAAGTAAGGTGCTTTCATAATTTTTTAATATTTTTTGTTGAGGTCGGATTGAAAGTAGCTTGCCCTCATAGTTTTTTTTTAATTTTTTATGAAGTCAGATTGCAAGCTACCCAACCTTAAAAGTCACTGTAGAAATAACAATAGATTCGAAAATAATTTTGAAGGTGCTATAGATTTTAAAATAATTTTTTAAGGTACAATATTGAACTAATTTTGCCCTTTTAAGTGTAAAGTTATTTTTTACCCTTAGGGTGCGTTTGGTTCGCGGAAAAGATGATTACCATGGGTAATAGTTTTTTCTTGACTTGCATTCCTATGTTTAGTTTAGAAGGATTCCCACAATGAGGTATTATTCTTTTCCCAATAATGGTTTCTTTTCCTCCAAATGGTGGGAATGCTATCCCTAGGGATAGGCACGGGTCGGGTCGGGTTTTTGGCCCACCTGAACTCGACTCGAAACTAATTATCCTAAAACCGACCTCGACCCGACCCGAAAATAAATATTCTAAACCCGACCCGACCCGACCTATAGAAAAAAATTAATTTTAGGGACTTAATTATAAAAAAATAATTTTAAGAGGCATAATTATAAAAAAATAATAATTTTAAGGACTAAAATGTAAATAAAAAAATTAATTTTAAGACCTAATTATAAAAAATATATAAAGAGGGGGTATTATTAGAAATATTCCTAAAAATTTAGGGGAAATTACACTATTAGTCCCGGGTCGGGTCAGATTTTTTAACCCTAAAACCCGAACCCTACCCGACCTCACCCTACACAAAATCCGACCCGATCGGGCCGGGTCGGGTCGGAACCCGTCGGGTCCGGGTGCCGTGCCCATCCCTAGCTATCCCCATTTTCTTAGGCATTACACAATTCATTCCCCTTTGGACAACATTGCCCTTAAAATAATGAATTATATTCATGTTGATCCTTTATTGCATTTTTAATTAGGTGACTAATTATTTATGGTGTAGATTTATTAAATATTTTTATTTAATATATAAATGGTGTTGCATATGTTTAAATAATGTTGTAATATTTAATATACTTTTATTGATATTGTATTTATGATATTTTTAAGGATATAGGATGAGATTGCATGTTGCTTGAGAGTAATTGCGTTAAGAGTTGATGTTATTAATTTTATTATTTGATTTACAAGATATTTTTTATCTTAAAAAAATTAGTAGATTAATATATTTTTATCATTTTCACTACTTTTAGATTTATTTTATCATTTACCTTAATTTATTTGATAAATGGTTAGAAAAAATAAAAAATAAAAAATATTAAACATTTAGTATTTTATGACTCACAAAAAACTAAAAGGGAATAAGGGTATATAAATATATTTTTTAAAATGATTTAATATATTAATTATATTATAAATATAAACGTTTTTACAAATTTTAGATGATATAACGATTCCTTAAAAATATATATGATGTAACGAAAATAATTTTATAAACTTTTATGCAACTATTTTTTATTTAATAATTAAAAGTTTAACTTGTTATAAAAATATATATCATATGGACAAGTTGATAAATTTTGCTTCCAATTAATTTTATATACCTCCAACCAAACACTACAGTCTTATATTCCTACCAAATAAACCAAACAAGGTAATGTAATATTCCCATTAATGTGTCAGATAATGTTACATTCCGATAATCCTATTCCCAGAGGTAATCTTACATTCCGTGAACCAAACACCCCCTTAATTATTAACACTAATATTAATACTAATATATTAAAATAATATTAAACATGATAATAATGATTATATTAAACAAATATTTAGTTATATTACAATA
Source organism: Hibiscus trionum (assembly GCA_030270665.1). NCBI lineage: Eukaryota > Viridiplantae > Streptophyta > Magnoliopsida > Malvales > Malvaceae > Hibiscus > Hibiscus trionum. The sequence continues at coordinate 22,336,459 of BSYR01000006.1, read as the reverse complement.
ATATAAAAATATTTTATATTTAATTCAAAATTTTATATTAATTATTTAGAAATATTTAAAGTATATATTTTATATATAAAAATTACTAATAATTGTCATGTTTTTATGTTTTTATTATCTAAGTTGATTTTTTTCATATATAATAATACTAATAAATTTTATGATAACGATTTTAAACATCATTTACGTTCATTTATTTTTACTTTACAATATAATGTCTAAAATGTATATTTTATTTTTTAAAAAGCATTTTTTTACAGTAATGTCAAACACAATTTTACAATTAACATTTTAAAATCACTTTTAAAATCACCTTTTGACAACACTTTTAAAAGTATTTTTCAAAAATTGTGTCAAGCTTGCCCATTTAAACTCCGAGCAAGTTTAATCTTCTAAAGGTCAATCGAGTTATTTCTCAATAATATATTTTATTTTAGTTAATATTAAAACTTTCTCATTCAAATAGGCTGTATCAATACCTACCAACCTACCGATATATTAATCAATAGTTAATCGTTTTCTAATTTTGACACCCATTATTACATATCAAGTCTAAGATTGACACAACACAATCCCATCAACCAGAGAATATATATATATATATTTGAGTTACGGCCAGATTGACATTATTTTTTATAAATACTTTTAAAGTGTTGTTAGAAAGTGATTTTAAAAATGACTTTGAAAAGTTAATTGTAAGATCATAGTGTTTGACATTGCTGTCAAAAAATACTTTTTAAAAGATAAAATGTCTATTTTAGACATGGTATTGTAAAGTAAAAATAAATAAACGTAAATAATGTTTAAATTCGTTATCATAAAATTTATTAATAATTATTATATTTAATATAATTTAATAATTATTATATTTAATATAATAATTATTTTTATTTAATATTATTTTAATATAGTACTATTTATATTAGTGTTAATAATTAAAAATAAAAAAGTAACTTCACACCTAAAAGTGATTTTTCACCCCAAGCTATAAATTGTAGCTTTTGAAATTGGGTGAAAAATTACTTTTTTAAATTATTTTTCACACCAATTTAAAAGTGTTTGACATTACTTATAGGTAAAAAGTAACTTTTTTTAAGTAAATGTTATTTTTTAAGTCATGCCAAATGGGCCCTTAGACACGGAGAGCCCAAGCCTTAGAGGTAGGTCTACGATGCGACATAGTCGCAGTACGGCTACGATGCGGCATTGACCGAAAATATTACAAAATACAAAATATAAACTTAAAATATATTATTTTTTTTAAGTTGGTGACTCGCGACATTATTTCATTTTTTTTATTATTGACCGTAAAAATGAGTCAACAGCCCTAACGTCGACCATCACCACTATCTGATCACTTTTGTCGTCAATAAAACTTAAACTTAAACTTAAAAGGCAAAATGACAAAAGATGCCCCCAACGTTTGCATATTTTGTCATTTAGCCCCCTATTCTTTTTTTGGGTCCAAATATGCCCCCAACGTTTGCTTGTTTTGTCATTTGGCCCCCTATTCTTTCTTTTGGTCCAAATATGCCCCCAACGTTTCATTCATAGTCTAAATATGCCCCTGTTGGATGTAAACTGTCAATCAACTTACGGGCAACGGCTTATAAAAAGATTTTGACGTGGCATCAGCAGATCTTAATACGTGGTAAGTCCAGTCAGCATCAGCTGTTGAACATCAGTTGTCTGACAGTTTCCATCTAACGGGAGCATATTTGGACCAAATTGAAACGTTGGGGGCATATTTGGACTACGAATGAAACGTTGGGGGCATATTTGGACCAAAAGAAAGAATAGAGGGCCAAATGACAAAACAAGCAAACGTTGGGGGCATATTTGGATCAAAAAATAGAATAGGGGGCTAAATGACAAAACATGCAAACGTTGGGGGCATCTTTTGTCATTTTGCCAACTTAAAACTTAAGTTTAAACACTAAATAATTACACGTGAAACTTAGCATCTGAATTACTTTAGTTTTCTTTTATATAAAATATGAGAAATCTTCATTGATAAAGAAGTTTCATATAAACATGGATTTGAAAGCCAAGAACAAGATAAGAACAACAGATGTCTTAAACAACACAAACCAGGGTACCAAAAGCAAGTAGGAAACATAGAATTAAAGAGAGGAGCAGCCACACATCTTGCACTGATACGAATTTATATACAAGTATGGGTACAGAAATAGAGACAAAAAACGATAATTTTCAAAATTACAAGGTATGAGTACGTTTAGAGTACGAAAAATATAAAATAAATTTTATATTCTAAGAAAATGTAAAAATAAAAAATCGTACAATAATAATGTGAGTATGGCATCACACTCTGTGAGCAAAATAATGTAAAAAAAACAAGAAAAATACATAAAAGTGTGGGATAATAGAAGAATAAGAAAAAAAATAAGGAGATGAAATATTAGGGAATAGAGTACCAGTACCCAAACCGTACCTAATATGTCCCCAGTACGGGGACGTATCGGGTACGTGGTACGACATTAGATTGAAGTACCCTTGCTTTATAGCCACACATTTGGGCAAAGGGTAGAGAAACACGTTGCAGTTGCCATCAAGTACAAGAGATCAAAGTCGACTTTCAACACCCACAAAGAACATACGATCAGCTTGGCGAAGGGTACCATGATAGAAGCAAACCATAAATTTAATATGAAATCTAATAATCAGGATCTATCATGTTAAATCATCAAGAACAATAAATCGAATAAACTAAATGCATGAGCGTACCTGAATTGAATTCATTGATGGACTAAAAACTTGAATATTGATATTGAAATCTCAAATCTTTGGTATTAATCTTCCAAGAAGATAAATTATCTCTTAAGGTAAAATTCTTTGACAAACAAGTTAACCTATTTCTTAGGACCATTATCTCTTTATATATTTGATTATTAAATACATTATTAAATATTTATAACATTGCCACTCATTGAATTATAAATATATCTTATAGTATCTACACTTTTATTTTTATGACACTTTAATATATATGACACGCCTAACATAATTGGTCACTTGATTTTGTATCATACTTTATAATAGCATCATACATTTTACGTATATGGCCACAATTAAAAGATTTTAATCCAACATACCGGAGACACTGAAGTGAAGTCCAAGTGCCGAGTTGACAAGAACGGCCGAGGAAAGGCCATTAAAGTCAAGAAAAACTCAAATTCTTTTCGTTGGAGGCACCATACACTTAAAAATACCTCTTAAAGAAAGAATTCAGCATAACAGCGAGATCCAAAAATCACATGAAAAAGAACATCGAAAATATGAGCTGTTAAAGTCACCACTACCACCGGCATCCATCAAACCTGCAAAAGCAAACAATAGAGAAAAGAACCAACAAAACCGGAAGAAAAATATATATATGGAAAAAACTGGCGAAAACGAAATCTCTCTGAACCGGGAGGCAAGTTGCTTGAGACCAGCAGCTGGCCGTTGAAGGAAAGCTTAGATTTATGTTTTTTTTTTAAGTTTTGCGGATAAACTATTACCCTGAAAAGAACAACTGAATACAAAACACTGATTTGACTTTGGGTCGAATTACATTAACTTAGACCATATAAATAACTTAAATCGTATGGAGAAAAATATTAATTTAATTTGTGTTTTAAATCGAATTCAAACTGTGAAATTGAAACTTGAATAATACTTCATGTAACCCCCTCGTCCCGGTTTGGCCGGATGACCGGTCCGAGTGAGCTACACGGGGAAAACCGAGTGAAAACTCCCTAAGGAATTCCCCCTCGGTTAGCAACCCTATTTTTTTCATTTTAAAATCTTGTCTAAATGGATATTAAACCCTAAGTGATCATACAGCGGAACAACAATATATAAAACAATCAAACGAACTCAAACAATCATGTTACAGCCCAATTTTAAACTTAAACTGCAGGCGGTATCGATACACCTAAGGGGTGTATCGATACCCCTTGACTAGGTTTAAGCTTTAATTGCAGGCGGTATCGATACCCTTAAGGGGTGTATCGATACCCCTTTGACTAGGTCAACTGGTCAAAGTCAACCCGTAGAGACCGTATCGATACACCCAAGGAGTGTATCGATACCCTCCCCAACGGTTGACTTCCCACGGTCAACGCTAAGATGACGGTATCGATACACCAGAGGCCGGTATCGATACCGAAATGGACAATAGCTCCAGTGACTAAAATGGTATCGATACGCCCCTCTCGCGTATCGATACACGAGGCCTGAAACAAGAAGGCGGTATCGATACGGGACCAACAGTATCGATACCCCTGTACTGCAAAACCTCCAAACTCAACTAAAACGAATAAGACTCGGACCTAGATGCAATTTAGGACTTCCCTAGACCCAAACAAGCATTCATACAACATTTACAGGTCATTATTTAGCCATACAACCACCCAACATGTACATACACCAAGGAAGACATGCAATTGAATCAAAGATGACATTTAAACATTCAAGTCATATACTTCAAGGTTCAAACACAAAGGCAACCTCAAGAGGCACATGGCTAACATTCATAACAAGCAATTTAGATATGGATTACAATTCAAACATGGCATCAACAAGCCAATCAAAACAACATAATTAAGGGGTCTAAACATGCTCCTAAACAACCAGCAAAAGCACAAATCAACAACACATATCCCATTGCTTAACTATTACAATCTACCACTTAATAAATCATACATTGAGCTAACCATTAGCAACACTTGGAGGCCTTTCCTTGCCCTTGCCACCCACAAGCTATTGATCTGCATTGTCGAACAAAAGAGAGCGTAAGCATAAAAGCTTAGTGAGGGTAAGCTCATAAAACAAACCTTCGACAATGCAGGGTCCAAGCACGAGCTACAACCAAGATAAAATGCATGATCTTACCTCCGATCCACACGAGCCATAATTATAAATGATGCATGAACATATATTCAATATCATGTCATGCTCAACATGTTAAATCCACAACATATGAAATCACATATATTAAACCATGTTAGCAACACATCCCAAATCACATTGGCTCACAATTAATCACATATTGGCAACATAAACCACAATTCGTATTGGCACCTAGCTATGACTCGAATACGCGGATAACCGTTGGAACTCACATCCAACAACACAACCATTACCTGACGGTGGGATTACACTCATCACCGTTCACGCGGAGGGGATTCCACTCATCCTCACGCCTCATTTCACGCGGAGGGGATTCCACTCATCCTCACGCCCGTCGATGGGATTCCACTCATCACCGACATATAAATATATAAGAAGATTTCCGGGCGAACCCGTACTTCATCTTGATGACTACCATCATCAAGACCACACGCGCATTTTGACTCACGTGTGCACACTAAACATCCTAATGATCGATCATTTGTACTCAAGCATACTAGTGCCAATACTACACATTTCATTAATCTATCACAATATCAATCCATAACAACTTCCGTGCTTAGCACGTACTCACCATGACTCACCGTCATGCACAAACCACATTTCCATGCCTAGCATGTACTCACCATGACTCACCGTCATGCACAAACCACATTTCCATGCCTAGCATGTACTCACCATGATCCTCGGATCATACAATCACCTCATAACATCATTACACATGTCAACACTACATGCATCTCAATAACACAAATATCACATCATATTTCATATGTATATCTCTATCACATTTATCATCAACATGCATGTAACAATGCATTAAGCCATGCCCCCACATACATGTATAACAACATAAGCTTAACCACCATAAGCATGATTAACCATGAGGCATAATTCAACACTTTAAAGATCAACCAAAGTCTCTAACTAAAGTTTGGGATTAGGCCACCACCCTAATCCCAACTCTAGGTGGGTCTACCAATCCCAACCTAGTTCACATGCTTGAACCAACACTTGAAAACCATTTAAAAATATTTAACCACTCACCTAAGCTTCCAAGCTCCAAGCCAAGCAAGCAACCTCCCTCAAATTTCCGGATTTCTTCCCGAAGCTTCTCCAACACGAATTCCCGCTTCTAAACAACCTCAAACACATTTCAAACAATTCCAAATCAGCCCAACATCAAAAGACCAACCCGGAACACAATTCAAATTCAATTTACAACGTTGCAAGCCATGAACAAACCCCAATATTTGCAATCTCGGACAGCCCCAAAACCATGTCCAAAAACCATGTTTCCAACCTCCATTGCACCCACAAACGATCCCAAATCAACCCCCAACCATAGCACTACCAATAGCCTATCAATTCTAACCTAAAACAACCCTCAAAACTCACCCAAAACCCTCCAAAAACCCCATTTATACCCAAATTCGGGAATCCATTTAAAATACTCTAAAAATCATATATGTTGGACTATTTGATTCACAAACAACATATCTAACATAAATAAACCAAAAGCCTTGATAAAAACTCATAAAGTCACAACTTTTAACCAAAACTTTGAAAAACCCAAATTCTAAAACATTGATGAAAATGAAATCTATTTGTACTTCCAAGTAGAGGAGGATGAGAGCAAGATGGGAATGTGTTTACCTTTCAAAACCGAGCCAAAATGAGGGAGGGAGGAGATGGAATAGTGAAAGCCATGGAAAGGGAGAAGTTGTCGTTGAATTTTGATGTTTGGGGAAGAAGATGGGATTTTTGTTTATTTGAATAGCAGGGAATTAAAATTAAAATGGGTTTTAGTTGGAAGACCAACTATTTACTAAAATGCCATTAATGAATGGCCAAACCCACATCTCTTAAAGCCCATGAATTTGGACTTAAGAGATAGGCCCAACATAGCCTTAAACATTTTGAAATCCCGAGGCCCATAAAAATATTTTATTATTTAAATTGCAAAACTGAACCCGAAATAATATTAAAATATTATTTTCACCCGACCCCTAAACCCGGGTGTTACAACTCTCCCCCACTTAAGGAAATTTCGTCCCCGAAATTTATCAGACAGGAATTACCACAAAGTCTGTTCTTACCCATTTTCCTTCTCACCACAACACACTAACCAATCTCGGTAGGCTCACCACACAGCAACAGATATCTGATGCTAAGATCCCAACTGGTTCTCCACCGCATGTCAAATTAAAACTCAACTCAATCTCTTCAACAACATAGCACGGGACAGATCTGACTCACACTCCCGAATCATAGACATACAGAACACATCACAAACCTCTTCCTAACTCTGGTGGTAACCGCAATGATTAAACAACAGAACTAGCCCGATTCACAATCTCATACAATACTGTTTGAATACCGACCCATAACTTTTTCTGACTAACCCTCTGACTTCAACATGTAACCAAACACTATGCAGACATCTTCAAAAATCTAGTTGAAATCTTGAATCTCTATTACTCACTTCCATTAAGAACCTTCCACGGATGTAACAAACTAGAAGAAAAGCTAATGCTCGGTCTTGTCACGCTAGCGAATTATACACTTACTCTCATACTGAACCGCATCACACATCATCTCAATCCCGAAGTACTCATCTTCAACCCACAATACGTCTTCATACTACTCAGATGCAATACAAATGAACTACCGTGTGTTTCGGCCAAAACAATACATCTCAAAACACTATGTCAATCGGTATGACTAATCCGTCTCTAACAATACAAACTCTATCATCTCCAAAACTGTATTTTGAAGGTCTTCTTTCTGCCATGTCTTACACGTGAGGTGCCAAGAATCTGTCTTGTAGCTGTCTCTCTTCAAGTATCTGACTCAAAGTAGGTTCAACATGAAACGCGGCCACAAAAATACTGTCATTCGGTAACTGAATTCGGCAAATACAACTCGCAACTCAACTACTAATCTAACAACAATTACAACTCGGAACATCGGTTACTACGTTGACTATCTTCGGATGATACTCAATCTTGATATTACAGTCTTCAAGCAGTTCTAACACTTTATGCTGTTCAAGTTTCAACCCTTCCTAAGTTGTCTAACAATTCAATTTCTGATAATATGTACATACACACTGTGCATTTCTTACTATCCAAGCCTTGTCTCTAAGTCTTCGAAGAAAATACAACTGTAATTAACTCTATGTCTCATATCGGATAACTCTTCTCACGGTCCTTCAACTAACTCGATGAACAAGTCACAATCTTCCGTCTTGCATAAACACACAACCTAACCCTACATGTAACACATCACTACAGTTCACAAGCTCTTTCTCTAGTATAGGCTGGATCAAGGTCGAAGCTCTCTTCAAAGTTTCTTTCGGTTTCTCAAGGGTTCAATGTCTCGCATCTAACCTCACAACTGAACATTCTTCTGTAGCAATCTAACAAAAGAGCAGCTATCTTCGAACGGTTATTTACAAACTTCCGGTAGTAACACTGCTAGACCTAGAAACTATAGGTTCCTGTCACAGTCTTCAGTTTCTTTCAACTCCCATCTTCCTCTGTCTGTTCAAGATTTGTTCTAATACACTCGGCTAATTTACATGTCCTAAGAGAACATCTTCATTAACTCAAAGTTCACATTGCACAACTTGGTATACAATTAATTCTCTAATAGAATTTACCATACTAATTTCAAAGCTTGTCATGATCTTCCTCGGCACTTGAATACACTCACGTGACATCTAGAAGAGCTACTACAACTAATCAAGAAACTCAGGAAAATATTCTGCTCAACATCTCTATGAAGGTAACTATTACACTAGTCAAACAAAACGACATAACTCAGAGCTCAAGGTGATCACATCTTGCCCCTAAAGCCGTCTTCGGTACTTCAACTTTTCTCACTTTCAGCTGGTAGTAAACGGATCTCAAACTAATCTTCAAATAGACTGAAGCACACACTAACTGACCAACAAATCGCTGACACTCGGAAACGGATACTAATCATTCATTGTCACTTGTTTCGACTGTATGTAATCTGAACACATTCTCGTACTATCACTCTTTCTTCTTCACAATTTACACTGTAGAACTCTGAGATGATGCACTAGGCCTAATGAAATGAAGGTCTAACAAGTCTCGAAGTTAATTCTTCAACATTCTCAATTCTTCCGAAATTCATAAGTTACAGAACAAACAAAACAGAAGCAACCTCGAAAACGGTCTCAATAACAAACTCTTCTCCTCTAACAAGAGGTAAACCGACAATTCTTCCAAACACTTCTAGGAAAAGAAAACACAACTATTCTAACATTCTGTGGTTTAATCTTCATTCAAAATCAAATTCATCACAATTGCTAAGCAAGCCTGTTGACTAAACTCAACCAATCTTTGACCTCTAAAGCTGGATCAACATTCAATAAGGAGTTCACATCCTTACCTACTACTACAGTCTCACAAAAATCTGTGACTTAAAGGCAATTCTCTCTCTGTCTCAATGTATACACTAACTCTGTGCTCTTCAAGCCAAACCTTGTCTGAAGGTACATCAAAACCGTAGGAAGACAATCACTTCACATCTACTCGAAACTAGTAACTCTGAACCACCAACAAACATCTTATGTACATCTTTCTGATCACTACTATCTCTCAAAAGGCTAGTCACATGTGTCCCCACATCTAAGGTCTCAACAAAGATATCTAATTTCTTACATGCTCACACAAAAGGAGGTATTCGCGGAAATTGCAACTTCACATGTACACAACTGATAGTCTTCGGTCCTCTTGTTTTCAGACTGGTTCTTCAACAAAATCTGACTCTTCTAGACCGTTCTTAGAGCATTTTAAAACTTCAAAAACGCAGTTCTGAGCACACACAGACAACCATGCTGGAAAACCACCCAGACGCACACTGGCCCCAAACACACAAATTGATTCCCATTCACGGATACTGATCGGCTGTCTTGTATCAAAATCATAGGTTGAACCCCAACGGTCACCAACTAACACTTCTGAAATTCAGATTACTCACACGAGACCCCTACCTAGATCTCGTCAAAAGAACTAAGGTACTCATACCTACCTCTGACACCTCATCGGGCACATTCAAACTTGCATACACACTATCGATACACAAAAGCACGGGTTTAGAATCAACTGGAGGAAACAACTTATTATTGTACCAAGGGCTTATCTGTTAAAACATCAACACCACTCTAACTCCCACTCATATGTCTTCACTTCTTCTTACCAACTGATGCCAATGTTGATCACATCGTCCCTCATCCACAGGAATCAACCCACATACATACCGTCTCAAACGAACAAATTGTACCTCAATTCCGGTACAACCATACCTCTCTAACTGAGGTGATGGACTCCCTCAACATCTTCCACCTTCAGAAACTACGACTTCTACTTACCGAAAAGCAATTAAATCAACAACAACATCAACAGTAAAACATACAAGATTGGGTTAGCAAGGCAAGGCTTCCAAGTGGCTCAAGTATGTTCCCCTCACTTAAAATATTTTTTTTTGATGTAATAGTAGCAATGAGATTCTACGAAACATGTTTCAAACAAATCAACACACATACATGCTCAACCAAGCATATAACAAAGCTTACTTGCTAAACAAGCAAACATATGTGTACAATCAAACAACATACAACACAGCATTCACGGATAACAAGCAACATGCTTACATGGCAAGCAAACACCGTGCATATCAATCATAAAACACAACTTACCTCACTTACCTGCCCAAGGTCTCGGAAACCTTAGGCTCTGATACCAACAAATGTAACCCCATCATCCCGGTCTGGCCGGATGACCGGTCCGAGTGAGCTACACGGGGAAAACCGAGTGAAAACTCCCTAAGGAATTCCCCCTCGGTTAGCAACCCTATTTTTTTTCATTTTAAAATCTTGTCTAAATGGATATTAAACCCTAAGTGATTATACAATGGAACAACAATATATAAAACAATCAAACGAACTCAAACAATCATGTTACAGCCCAATTTTAAACTTAAACTGCAGGCGGTATCGATACACCTAAGGGGTGTATCGATACCCCTTGACTAGGTTTAAGCTTTAACTACAGGCGGTATCGATACCCTTAAGGGGTGTATTGATACCCCTTTGACTAGGTCAACTGGTCAAAGTCAACCCGTAGAGACCGTATCGATACACCCAAGGAGTGTATCGATACCCTCCCCAACGGTTGACTTCCCACGGTCAACGCTAAGATGACGGTATCGATACACCAGAGGCCGGTATCGATACCGAAATGGACAGTAGCTCCAGTGACCAAAATGGTATCGATACGCCCCTCTCGCGTATCGATACACGAGGCCTGAAACAAGAAGGCGGTATCGATACGGGACCAACAGTATCGATACCCCTATACTGCAAAACCTCCAAACTCAACTAAAACGAATAAGACTCGGACCTAGATGCAATTTAGGACTTCCCTAGACCCAAACAAGCATTCATACAACATTTACAGGTCATTATTTAGCCATACAACCACCCAACATGTACATACACCAAGGAAGACATGCAATTGAATCAAAGATGACATTTAAACATTCAAGTCATATACTTCAAGGTTCAAACACAAAGGCAACCTCAAGAGGCACATGGCTAACATTCATAACAAGCAATTTAGATATGGATTACAATTCAAACATGTCATCAACAAGCCAATCAAAACAACATAATTAAGGGGTCTAAACATGCTCCTAAACAACCAGCAAAAGCACAAATCAACAACACTTATCCCATTGCTTAACTATTACATTCTACCACTTAATAAATCATACATTGAGCTAACCATTAGCAACACTTGGAGGTCTTTCCTTGCCCTTGCCACCCACAAGCTATTGATCTGCATTGTCGAACAAAAGAGAGCGTAAGCATAAAAGCTTAGTGAGGGTAAGCTCATAAAACAAACCTTCGACAATGCAGGGTCCAAGCACGAGCTACAACCAAGATAAAATGCACGATCTTACCTCCGATCCACACGAGCCATAATTATAAATGATGCATGAACATATATTCAATATCATGTCATGCTCAACATGTTAAATCCACAACATATGAAATCACATATATTAAACCATGTTAGCAACACATCCCAAATCACATTGGCTCACAATTAATCACATATTGGCAACATAAACCACAATTCGTATTGGCACCTAGCTATGACTCGAATATGCGGATAACCGTTGGAACTCACATCCAACAACACAACCATTACCTGACGGTGGGATTACACTCATCACCGTTCACGCGGAGGGGATTCCACTCATCCTCACGCCTCATTTCACGCGGAGGGGATTCCACTCATCCTCACGTCCGTCGATGGGATTCCACTCATCACCGACATATAAATATATAAGAAGATTTCCGGGAGAACCCGTACTCCATCTTGATGACTACCATCATCAAGACCACGCGCGCATTTTGACTCACGTGTGCACACTAAACATCCTAATGATCGATCATTTGTACTCAAGCATACTAGTGCCAATACTACACATTTCATTAATCTATCACAATATCAATCCATAACAACTTCCGTGCTTAGCACGTACTCACCATGACTCACCGTCATGCACAAACCACATTTCCATGCCTAGCATGTACTCACCATGACTCACCGTCATGCACAAACCACATTTCCATGCCTAGCATGTACTCACCATGATCCTCGGATCATACAATCACCTCATAACATCATTACACATGTCAACACTACATGCATCTCAATAACACAAATATCACATCATATTTCATATGTATATCTCTATCACATTTATCATCAACATGCATGTAACAATGCATTAAGCCATGCCCCCACATACATGTATAACAACATAAGCTTAACCACCATAAGCATGATTAACCATGAGGCATAATTCAACACTTTAAAGATCAACCAAAGTCTCTAACTAAAGTTTGGGATTAGGCCACCACCCTAATCCCAACTCTAGGTGGGTCTACCAATCCCAACCTAGTTCACATGCTTGAACCAACACTTGAAAACCATTTAAAAATATTTAACCACTCACCTAAGCTTCCAAGCTCCAAGCCAAGCAAGCAACCTCCCTCAAATTTCCGGATTTCTTCCCGAAGCTTCTCCAACACGAATTCCCGCTTCTAAACAACCTCAAACACATTTCAAACAATTCCAAATCAGCCCAACATCAAAAGACCAACCCGGAACACAATTCAAATTCAATTTACAACGTTGCAAGCCATGAACAAACCCCAATATTTGCAATCTCGGACAGCCCCAAAACCATGTCCAAAAACCATGTTTCCAACCTCCATTGCACCCACAAACGATCCCAAATCAACCCCCAACCATAGCACTACCAATAGCCTATCAATTCTAACCTAAAACAACCCTCAAAACTCACCCAAAACCCTCCAAAAACCCCATTTATACCCAAATTCGGGAATCCATTTAAAATACTCTAAAAATCATATATGTTGGACTATTTGATTCACAAACAACATATCTAACATAAATAAACCAAAAGCCTTGATAAAAACTCATAAAGTCACAACCTTTAACCAAAACTTTGAAAAACCCAAATTCTAAAACATTGATGAAAATGAAATCTATTTGTACTTCCAAGTATAGGAGGATGAGAGCAAGATGGGAATGCGTTTACCTTTCAAAACCGAGCCAAAATGAGGGAGGGAGGAGATGAAATAGTGAAAGCCATGGAAAGGGAGAAGTTGTCGTTGAATTTTGATGTTTGGGGAAGAAGATGGGATTTTTGTTTATTTGAATAGTAGGGAATTAAAATTAAAATGGGTTTTAGTTGGAAGACCAACTATTTACTAAAATGCCATTAATGAATGGCCAAACCCACATCTCTTAAAGCCCATGAATTTGGACTTAAGAGATAGGCCCAACATAGCCTTAAACATTTTGAAATCCCGAGGCCCATAAAAATATTTTATTATTTAAATTGCAAAACCGAACCCGAAATAATATTAAAATATTATTTTCACCCGACCCCTAAACCCGGGTGTTACACTTCAGCCTTTAAACTTTAAATTAATTTAGAGGCGGCAAACGAGTCGTTTGGTTTAAGTCATTTTGGTTCGAGTCATTTTAAGTTTAACTACATTTGATTTAAGTTAGGTTCAAGTCTATGGTGATTTCAATTCAAGTATTAGTTAGGTCGGTTGATTTTCAGTTCGGTTGACTTTCAGTTTTATTAATATCGAGTCAATTTTTTTCGTTCGGTTGATTTTGGGTCAATATGAGACCGATCGATTTTAGTCGGATTTTTAAGCCGAGTTAGGTTTTTACACCGTATATATGACTTTATATAGCCTTTATATTTGAATTTTTGGTGAGTTGGCGACAGTTGACATCTCATCTTTCTTTCTTTATTTTAATATTTTTTTTTGGGTTGCCTTCGGTTCGAGTAAAATCGGTTCGGTTAAAAAATCAGTTCGGATCCATTTTCGGTTCAAGTAAAATCCGAGTCTGTTTATTTCGAGTTTCAGATCAAATTTGAGTCATTATATTCAGGTCGATTTCAGATCTCGATTCTAGTAAATCGATTCAGTTTCGGGTCAAGTTTGCCATACCAATTTAATTGAATCAAATTGACTATATTATATTGAAACACCATACAAGAAGAATATTAATAGTATATTTCGTAGTTGAATTTTAAAAAGTAAAGTTTAAAACATTAAATATCGGGTACTTTCTACGATATTAAGTTGATCTACTGGATCCTACCAATTAAATTACCCATGGAATTGATAAAAGTATTAAAATTGGTATTTACTTTTATAACCCTTAACTATTGTATTGGAATGATTTTGTTACAATTTGCTATTTCCCTACTTCTATAAACGAATAATGATTGAAATTGAACTACAATTTTGTTAATATTTGTAAACTACGGGTTGTAACGAATTGGATTCATCAATTTTGGTTTGATTATTTTCAGGCATAGTATTTTAATACTAACATTTTTTAACAAAACCATATTTATATGATCCAAATTATTTCATTTCTTTATTGTATTAAAATACATTAAAATTGTTTTTAACAAATAATATGATATAGTGTAAACTTTTAAAATTATAATTACAATCATCATCATAATAAAATCAATTCGATTAACTACATTTACAATAAATTATTACAGTGAATTGTTAAAGTAATAAGCGAAATATACTCAAGTTGAAATCTAACGAGCTGTTAGACCCAGATTTGAGTAGCTTTATCTGCAAGATGTGTATTATTTTTTTTAAAAAGATAATGTGTGATATTAATATGATCTCATACAAAGAAGAACACCAATATAAGCATCGTTGAAAAACCTCCTTACATCTTAATAGAGAAAAAAAAATGCACTACAATGCATCGAAGTGAAATGAATACAAGAAGATTGAAAACCCCTCTTACAAACATTGCACTCCTCACACACCTACTTCTACCACCCTTACATGTTTTTGGTATCACACAGATAAGCCATGACACTGCCTATAGACAATGGCGGATCTATATGCAAAGTGGGGTGGGCCCATATCCACCCTAAACTTTTCAAAATTCACATATTTATTTTTAATTTCTTTTAATTGTTATGAATTGGTCCTTAACTTTTTGTAAAATTTATGACTTGTGCTCACACTAAAAATTTGATATTCTATGTGTGCCTACCCTCAAATATATTTTTGGATCCGCCACTTCCTAGAGATGGCGGTGCATACACATCCCTTCCTTACTTAGAGCGCATGGCCATAATCAAGGACCGAGGCTCAGCCGTCTACACATACCAGCAAGGCATCTGATCTCCTTATTCCATCCTTAGCTAGCTGGTGAGCTAGGCAATTTCGTTCTCTGTATTGAAAACAAATGTCCCAACCATTTTGTACACACAACATGTTGCATTGCTCTGCTTTTAGTGCAAACTAGGCAGCTGAACTGCTTGGGTTTTTAATCCTACTCACTGCTAATAAGCTGTCCGATTCGATAACCAAATGATAATTTTTATACCAGCAAGATGAGGAAAATACCTGACACGCTTCATAAATGGCTTGCATTTCAGCTCCGGTGGGATCCGAACAACCAATGGATTTGGAAAAGCAAATCAGAACCTTACCCCGATGATCACGGAGGATCCCATCGATTCCCGCCTCTCCGAAACTTCCATTGACCGCAACGTCTGTATTGAATTTCAGACTTCCTTTAATT
Organism: Hibiscus trionum; assembly: GCA_030270665.1. Taxonomy (NCBI): domain Eukaryota; kingdom Viridiplantae; phylum Streptophyta; class Magnoliopsida; order Malvales; family Malvaceae; genus Hibiscus; species Hibiscus trionum. The sequence continues at coordinate 22,320,323 of BSYR01000006.1, read as the reverse complement.
GGTGCAACCCATGAGCCTGGAGCAGGCCTACGTCTTGGTCTTGGTTTGATATTGTTTGAAGATGGGTTCCAAATGAATCCATTCACCGAAGTTATTGAGTCCGGCCATTTACCTTCACACCAAAGACCGATCCGCAATAAGGCCAAGTCTTTCAAATGCTCCGGATCACATGGTTTGTTATTGAATAAGACATCATTCCGATATAGCCAGATTGTCCAACAAATACCGAAGAAAGCAAGCTGCCATAGGGGCTTCACCGGAGCCATTTCCCACAACATTAACATCGATTTTAGTGAATCCGGAACAACTAAATGCACGTTCCAGAACTTACACTACGCTTGCCAAATATTCCAAGTAACTTGGCAGTGGCATAGAAGGTGGGCAGAGGATAGGATTTCGGTTCTTTATTACACAACACGCACAAGGTCTGCTCGACAGGACAGCAGCCACGCTTGTTAAGTTCCAGCTTTGTCGGAATTCTGTCTCGAAGGGCCCTCCAAATAAAACATTCTACTTTCGGTGGAGCCATGTTAGACCATACCCACTTCCATGTCTTATCGGGTGAAGCACCATTGGTCGAAGATAGTACACAAAAGGATTTAGGTCCGCACCGATCCATCTTATACAGTCGCTAATAACAGAAATTTTGGCCGCATTCCTTATAAAAAATATAGATAAATACTACTTTGTAAGACACTCTTCAAAATTATTAAGTTATATAATTATCTTTTTTCTTTTTTATCAAAAATATAATTATCTTTTTCCAATGCATTAAAATTCACCCATTTATATAATTTCATTTCGTGGCATGCGTCACGAACATTAGTTTGTTTTTCCATACTTTTTTTTATATGATTCAATTATCATAAAATGAAGTAAAAGCAGGCCCTATAAAGTATAAACTATGTTCATTTCCCCGTCTCCCGATGCCCTGGGCTGGCTCTTGTAAGTTGTACATTCCTCTCGTTGAGGTCCATTGGGTCAACATACACCACTCCACCCCTTAACTTATCACCAAGGTGGCAAAATGGCACGAGTAAAATCAATTGCGTAGTCAAAATTTTTATACAGTGGGGTCAGAATAAGGTATGAAGTTTAAATTTTTTATAGCACTACAATAAGTATTGTTGATCATATAGTCTGAAAAATCAAGTAGGGTCAATTCTTATACTTCCTATAAAAAGTTTTGAGTTTTTTATACTTTATAATGGGTTTGAAAAAATTTAAGTGGGGTCAATTGCACCTTAAAAATCTTAGGTACATTCGCCCATGAGTAAAGCAGGATTAGGGTTGTAAATGAGATGAGGCAAACCGCGAACTACTCGAGTTTGACTTAGTCAACACTTGATTCGATCAGACTCAACTCGAGCTCGAACTCGGCTCGAGTTCTTAACAAGCCGAGTCGAGCTACTCGCTATTCGACTCGAAAAGCTCGAAAATATAATATACTACATATTTTATTTTTTAAATTTAAAATCTAAATTCCTAAACCTAAAATCCTAAAACATAAAACCTTAAATATAAGTCTTAAACCTTAAATATAAGTCTTAAACCTTAAATTCTAATCTCAACAACCTAAACCTCTCAACTCTAAACTAATACCCTAAATCTTAAAATTAAAAAAACTTGTGTAAACTTTAGTTTACACAACTTGTGTATCAAAGTTTTTTTTTCCTAATAGGGCTTTAATGAGACGAGACAGATCACAACCTACTTGAGTCTGACTCGGTCAACACTCTACTCAATTGAACTTGACTCGAGTTCTTAACGAGCCGAGCTCAAATTATTCAGACTTGTTAAAAACTACTCGAGCTCGAACTCGACTCGAATTCTTAACGAGCTGAGTCGATCTCAGCACCACTTGAAATCAACTCGGCTCGTTTACACCGCTAAGCATGATCTCAATTCAAAGCCCGGAGGTTGATTGTAATATTTCAAACATACTTTGACTTTTTTTTAATTTTCAAATATTTGATTTTTTTAATAAATTATGGTAATTAACAAGATATCCATATTTAAATACGATGGTGTCTAGGTGGTGTAATAAGATGAGAAATGGTATAAGCAAGTGAATGATGGTAATGGAAATATGGAATTATATAATTCAGCAATGGCATGGCTGGATGGAGCCAAATGTAAATGAATACCTCCCACTCCCACAGATTAAGAGTTTTAATTTTATTTTTATAATAATAACAATGATAGTAATGCCTAATGGGTGGTTGAGCGCTTACCATGTGTATTTGCAGGAGCCATGGCTGATCTTGTTCTAGTAGGTATAGAACCTGAGGAGTCCTGACGTGGCAGTAGCCCTTAAAAATTTAAAATTTGTATATTTTTTATTAAAATTTTATTTTTGTTCCCGTAAAATTTTATAAATTCGTCTCTTTAAATTTTTATATGCTACTCTGTGTTGTCCATGCTTTCTATGACGAAGAATAATATGGTTTAAAAGGAAGCACTCTCGACTCTCGAGGTCTCGAATCTCAGACACTAACCCCCAAGAAGAAATGAGTTATCAAAGACTGTGTTGTTTGCAGTAGTAAAGCTTGTTCCATGTTTGGTGCTAAAGAATTTTTGGGGAGAAAAAACCCCACCCTCAAATGGGAATGGATATCTTTTCTCGTATATACGATAGCTGGGAGCATCTTTTACAAGACCTGGCAACCCTAAAAGAAAAAGGCTTAGAAACGTGTCTTCGATAAAGCCTTGAAAAGGGTTAAAGCGATGCACATGTGTCTATCTCCTCCTTAATTGGAAACTTCCTTCTTCAATGCAACATTGATGAAAATGGAAAAAGAAATTTATGCAACAAAAAAAAAAAAACATCCTCAAATTCTTTTTTATTGAATATTACATTCACGGAAATTTGAACCTATATAAAATGTGGTCAATATGAATATCTTTATCCACTAGACCAGTTAGTGAATTTTTTACAAGATACTTTTAGTAAGTGATACTAGAAGATTTCTTTTCTAGACGTTTGAATTTGAATAATAAGTATCATAAGATTTATCTATTACAAAGCATAGTTAAAATAATAATTGAAATTCGAAGTTGGGATGTCATAATTTTTAAGGTTTCAATCTCACGGTTGGAAAAAAAATATTGTTATTAATAACCGGCTAATTTAGTTGTATGATATACCATATCCATTAAACAAGATTAATAGTTTAAATCTTAACATTGTAAATATAATAAAATTGAGTTGGAAGAATTGCGCTTGTAACAAACATTTGTAATATTTTATTCGAATTAACCAGTCAATATATTAAATACTAGTGATTATAAAAAAAATATTATTGGTACAAAAACACTCAATGCAACAAATTTTTTAAGGACAATGCAATATTTTTTATAAATATTTTGCCAAACACAAAGGCCCTGTTTGGCAATTAGCGGATAGCTGATAGCTGATAGCGGATTGCATTAGCTGATAGCTGATAGCGGATTACATTAGCTGATTTGACTAGCGGATTGTATTAGCTGATTGTATAAAAGTGTTTGGTAAATTAACTGATAGCTGATAGCTGTTAGATTATTTAAACAAGTAAAATGACATAAAAGGGCATGATTATATTTAATACTTATTTGAATAATTTATTAATTATCAATATTTTGTGTGTAATTAATATTAATTAGATTTATTAATTTTAATACAATTTAATTAACTATTAAATTTAAATACACATATAAATATGTGATAATAAAAAAATAAGATTAACTTACAAATGTCACCATGTAAACTAGTAATAATAACAAATATGTTCATCTTTAATATGTTGTTATTTCACAATATTTTATTATTAATTTAGATGCAAAATAATACATATGCTTATGATAAAAAATATATATATGCTAACTCATAAATTTGGTGGAACAAATTGATTAAATAGGAACATAAGAAATTAAAATCACGAAAGAAATTGTAATAGTTTTTAAGTGTTTGAAGTACATAAATTTTAAAATTCTAGAAAACACATATCTTCTAAGATAAGTAAAATAAATGTTCAAGAACCACGACGTTGTCGTTTAGCTATCATCAAACTAGTTGTAATATCATTACGGATTTTTGTCATTTCGTTAGTACCCATTTGTTGAGCTTCTTCTTGCATGAGATGAACATCTGAAATAGCTTTGGGAGGAACAAAGTTGGGATCATTATCCATGATATTGAATGCTGGATCAAGAACTTTGCTCAACCTGATATAGTTATGTAATGCAAATGTAGCACATATTATTCTATTTTGATCATGTGTCGAATATTTTGGCATTTTTTCTAATATCTTCCACCGTGCCTTCAAAATGCCAAAAGCTCTCTCGATACAACTCCTTAAAGATGAATGGGCACGATTGAAAACTTCTCGAGGACCTCTTGGATTTGCAGCACGAAACTCTGATGGATGATATCTTATCTTATGGTAAGGAGTCAAATAACCATTTCTTTCAGGATAACCTTTGTCAGCCAAGTAATATTTTCCTAACAATAAAAAATATAAAATTACATAAGTATAATGTCAAGATTATTAAGAATGCATAGACATAATGAATAATGTTAATATATCATCTAGAATGAAAAATATTACCAGGAGGAGGTTTTGGAAAATTCAAACTTGGATTACTAATGCAGTCGAGAAAAATACGAGAATCATGAGCTGATCCTTCCCAACCAGTTAGCACAAATGTAAAAAGCAAATCAAAGTCGCATGCTGCCAAAACATTGAATGTAGGTGTCCCTTTTCTTCCTCTATATCTCAATTGATCTTCTTCAGAAATAATAACATCTATATGAGTACCATCAATAGCTCCAATGCAATCCTAATTTAAAAGAATTGTCATAAAATTTTAATGAGATTATAAAATTCAAGTGTTTATGCGTGTAAAAATTAACGAAAATACTAAAAAATTACCTTAAAATGTGGCATATATCGAGTATCATAGGCAATTTGTGAAGGAATTTCTTTGAACTCGGGATCTCTTGGTTTTAATATCTTGCTTGACAAGCCATCTATGGCATCTAGAACTTCTTTAAATATTCTGCTTACAGTTTCACCAGAATGTTGAAATCGCTCTTGGACATCTCGGTTTGAGGCTCCTTTACTAAGAATGTAAACAAATAAACCCACTTTCTCTAAGGTTGATATTCTATACGAAGGAAGTAAACCATGCTTACTTTCTAAATCTATGCATAATTGCCGAAATGTATTTTGTGTCATTCTAAACATGTTAAAGCAACGTTTTTCATGGCCACTCAACATTTCATGCATCCATTTTTCTCCTGTTTGTAATGAAGTGAAGCATGGCTCCTTGTGTATGTATTTGACATAATAAAGATACAAATAACTCAATGCACAAGCCACCAAATCCCAAAATTCATTATCGTTTCTGCGTCTCTTACGCGATCTAATACATTTAGCATGTAAATCCATATCTACAAATAAAAGGTAAACAAATTATGATAGAAAGAAAAAAAATAACACACATAATTCAAGTTAAACAATTATCCATTATATATAAAGAAATAACATGTAAATCCATATCCATAAATAAAGATAAAAAAACCATAATAGTTATAAATCCATATCTATTACATTTAGCATGAATATCTATTTCATTGCTTATCAAACAAGTATTTTATCCATTGAAGCCTTGAGGTGTCATCAGGTATGCCATGAAGAATTGTCCTCTTTTGGGGGTCCTCGATCAAGGTGCAAGCAAAACAAAATTCAGGACTACCGGGGATTAAGTTAGGCATGGATACTAACTTTGCTAGAGAATCAGCAAGTTCATAAGAAGAATCACCCCGTGCTTCAAGTTTCATCAATTCTATATCTTTATTGTTCCTTTGAGTTATAGCTTCTACCATAATATCAAGTTTCTCTGCCAACAATGCAGCCCCTCCTACCCTTCTAGTAGAATCTATTTTAGCACTTTTTTGGCTCCCTAAAACCTCACTCTCATTAGCTCTTTTGCTTCCTCTTTCTCCAAAAGTTTCATGTTCAGTGGACTGTAGAGAATGAGTGGGAGAAGAGAGTGGAGTGTTATCATTCCAAATTTCTTGCCAATTCTTGTTAGTTTCACCACAACTAAAACTAATATTCTCACTGGTCATTTCATCAAGACAATGATATGAATTGTGGCCAGCATTTACATGTTGAGAACAATCCATGACTGGAGTAAACTTAAGTATCCCTTGAGCAACTGAAATTCCAAATAATTGTTCCATCTTATGTTCAAGTTCTGGTTCAACCCCTTCATCTAGAAAAGCTTTAAAATGTACATTTTCCTATAAATAAAGACAAAATAAAATTAGTTTATTTTCTACAAATTGAGTGAAATATATTTGTTTAATTTTCTAACAATGAAGTTAAAAAAAATAGCATATGAGCTAACCTCAATTTTTTTACTCCACCACTCATCACTAGCACTTATTGTCCCTTTTTCGTGATCCCAACCTAAACCGGTTTCTTTTCCTTTCAATGCTTTCCAAAGGCTCCATCTATTCCTCAACCAATCCCATTTGTTTTTAAGTTTGTTCTTGTCATATGCTAAGCTTGTTTTCTTCTGAAACTCTATTTCTAATACTTTCCATGGCATTCTCTGTGAGATTGTTGCACCACGCTTCCCCTTACTCTTTTCAGCATATTGGATGCACAAGTCACAAAATAGATACAAATTTTCTTTAGACCAATTGGCTCGACCCACTTCTTTCCCGTCACCTCCAACTTGTTCATTGCACATTTTCTTATTTGGCGCCATCTAAGTATAATATGGACAAAAAAAAGCAAAGTAGCAACAATAAGCAATTTTGTACTACCATTGTATGGACTCTTTTTTTAAATAAACGAACTGAAGTAAGTTTTGAATATTCTAAAATACTAACATTTATTTTTATGAAAAGGTTTAATCAAGCTCTAATCAGAAACATATGTTTATGCAAGTTTGAATTAGAGCACATATATGCTCTTAGAATTTTTTTGCCCCTCATTGCTTATAGTGATCAGGGCATCGTGATCTCTCTCCCTCACTCATTTTTTCCTTTTTCAATCATACTTATCTTGTTGAATCAATTGGATGCTGGCTCATACAATCAAAAATAGGTGATTCTATTTATACTTTTGAATTACAGTCATTTGAAACCATTAATCTTGGACGAAAGAACAATAAAAAACCAAACCACTCTTACTCTATTCAACCCAGAAAAGAACACAACAACAACACCAAATAAAAAGGAAAAAATTCTATACGCCTAAGCAATTAAGCAGCTCTCGAAATTCACATAAACATCCACAAATCAAGTCACCTACCACTTTCAAACCTCAATCATCGCAGCCTCAAGCATGAAAAAATCAAACAAATATTTTTTCCCTATTCTTAATTAAATTAAATATGAAACAAGAAGTATAAAATTACAAAGAACACACGAAAAGAATGGAAGAAAATAATCAAACAAATTAAAGAAAATATATTAGAGTTCAAATGCTTACCTGATCGATGGGTGAATTTTTCAATTGGATGATGAGACGAATAGAAGTTTCAGAAGTAAAAGAACGGTTGTTTGTTGAATGCGTAAAAGTGAGAAAATATTGGAGGTTTTTGTTAATTAACAAGGGTAGATGAGTCTTTACAATTTTAATATCAAACCTCTAATCTCAAAAAGCTCATATTAGGAGCTTTTTCAAAATTAGCGGTTTCACCCCAATCCGCTCTTTTAATCCGCTATTTACCAAACACTAGTATTAGCGGATTTGACTGGTCAAACCTCTAATTATGCCTCAAACCTCTAATTTTTTCTCAAACCTCTCTTTACCAAACAGGGCCAAAATATATTTTTTCACCGCTTAAGCAAACTCAAATTATTATTTAATACACACAAATATATCTATTTGAATCTATTGTAAAATATATGTATATACTAACATATTTTTTCTCTGTTAAAAAAATGTTAATATATTTTAAACAATAAAAAGTAAGTTTCGGGGTCAACAAATCTGATTTGACCAAAAATAATGTGTTCGCTAGCCTAATTTGGTCCAGCCCAACACATAGCCTAATCTGACCAAATTACTATTTCATAGCCGTGGTTATAATTTACTTACACTATGGCCCTGTTTGGCAATTAGCGGATAGATGATAGTTGATAGCGGATTACATTAGCTGATAGCTGATTGCATTAGCTGATTTGACTAACGGATTGTATTAGCTTATTGTATAAAAGTGTTTGGTAAAATTAACTGATAGCTGATAGCTGTTTGATTATTTAAACAAAAAAAATGACATATAAGAACATGGTTATATTTAATACTTGTTTGAATAATTTATCAGTTGTTAATATTTTGTATCTAATAAATATTAATTAGATTTGTAAAAATTATTTTTTAATATAAATTTCCTAAACAAATTTGAAAGATTTATATATTAATTTATTAATTATATAATTATTAAATTTTTTATATACACATATAAATATGTGATAATAAAAAATAGAATTAACTTACAAATGTCACCATATAAATTAGTAGTAACAACAAATAAGTCTAATATTTAATATGTTATTATTTATATTAAAAAAATATTATCATTTAATTTAGGTTATTTGGAGATTTTTGGTAATTGTTAAGGGTAAAAGAGTCATTACAACTCTAATATCAAACCTTTAATCTCAAAAAGCTCATATTAGGAGTTTTTCAAAATTAGCTTTTTCACCCCAATCCGCTCTTTCAATCCGCTATTTACCAAACATCAATATTAACGGATATGACTAGTCAAACCTCTAATTATACCTCAAACCTCTAATTTTTGCCCAAACCGCTATTTACCAAACAGGGCCTATATAAAACAAAATTAATTTTATATTAATTTATAATTATTAGATGAATGAAATGGATAAATATGATTAAAAGTTTATCTCTTTATCTCTCTCTTAAAAATATTTATTTCGTCTTTTAATTTTATTCACCCATTTCATTCATCTATATATAGGTTCGAATTCATTTACATTGTGTAAAACTCAAATAATTTTACACTAATTCATGATCATTGGATGAGTGAAACTGATGTATGAGATTAAACACTTTCTCTTTTTGAAGCATTTTAACCCTCAATGTTTCATTTTGGGTCAAAATAACCCCTCCGTGAATAAAAATTATTAGTCAACTAACATTAATTGGCTTGAAATGACGTGGCAAACCTACATGGCAGTGCACGCTGACATAGCGGTGTCATATAGAAAAATGTAATGTCTTTACAGAATGACACATAGTTAAAATATAATTTTATAAAATCGTATAAAATTTAAAATTATTTTTTTCTAATGACGTATCATTTCGTCAAGTCATTTTAAGCTATTATTGTTAGTTGACTGACAATTTTTATTCATACAAATATTATTTTAACCCCAAATAAAACGTTAAACATTAAAAAAAATTTAAAAAATATAAATTAAAATAATTGTTCGGTCAAATATTAAAAATATTTTTAATATTACGCGTCTTGTTAATAATAGAATTTAACAACATGACCGTACCAATAATGGAAAGGAGTTTCAATTTCGTGAATTCGCATAATAGTATTCATAGATTAGATTCTTCCATAACTATGATTTGATAGAACCTGTCGTTTTGAAACTTCTTCTATTTTTATTAAATAGAGATATTATATTTTTATGTAAAAATTTAAATCCATACAAAATAAAATAAAATAAACATCGTTAACTATTTTGTCAATGAGTGAATCTATTCCTCTACCTTCTTAGCTTAGCTAACTTTGCCTATTAAATAATTTAATGAAATTAATACAAGTGAAAAATACAATATAAAAATTGATAAATAATTCGGTTATATTTGAGAGACGTAATCGTTAAATACAAATATAGAATGTAGAAAAAAAATATAACACGCAAGAAAATAAAATAGGAAACAATATGATACGAAATAATGATATGAATATTTTTAAATTTATATAATACAAAAAAATTGACACGTTAAAATTTATATAAAATATAAAATACATTAGTGCATAATTTGGTTACATGTGTATTAACAAAAGAAAAAAATTAATTATTACATGAGATTTAAAATAGTTCGTCATAAATCAATAACCAATAAGTCTAGTAGAATGAGACACCAAATTCCTTAAACAAGGTCAGATGTTAGAACCCTGACATTGTGAATGGGGCAAATTAGTTTGAGAGAGTCGCCTCCATAACGGGCCTCTGCAGTACCTGATCGAATTAACCACTCAATAAATTAGATACCGATAATTAAACTGAAAAAATAGTTGTCGTAATATAAAAAAGAGTTAGAACAAATCTAAACTTGAAATTAGAAATACCGGTAGAAGCTCAAGTAAAAAACTATACTTATTTAAAAACAAGTGAGATATATTCATTCTCTATCTTCAAACTAACTAAATCATGTGAGTGGCTAAAATTAATTAGTTAAAATTAATTTATTATTTATTAATATATTAAATACGAGAAATAGATTTATCAATTAGCCTAATGACTAAAGGTGTTTATATTACCTTATTTTGTATGAGTTTGAATCCCAATATAAAAAATAATATATCTCTATTTAATTAAAAAAATACAAGAAAAAAATAACACATCTATTAAAAATAACATAAATATGATTATTACTTGATAAAAACATACAAGCACAACACATATACTACCATAATGTTATGATGATCTAACAACTTTAAACAAACATATATATATATATATATATATCAAAATCCAAGAAGGAAATTGGAAAACATCTGCCATTCTTGCATGTGTTTCTTAGTACAATGATTGAAAGGAATCGAGGGGTGCTTAAAGAATTTGATGAAAATTTGCCTTCAATATGTATAATTATAATGAACAAAATCCTGATTGTTTACTGGTTTATGTGTTTTTTGAACGGTCGAGAAGATTATGGACCTGTTTAGTAAAAAGAGTTTTGGGCAAAAATTAGAGGTTTAAGACATAATTAGAGGTTTGACCAGTCAAATCTACTAATATTGTTGTTTGGTGAACAGCGGATTGAAAGAGCGGATTTGGATGAAACCGTTAATTTTGAAAAAACTCATAATAGGAGTTTTTTGAGATTAGAGGTTTGATATTATAATTGTAAAGACTCTTTTACCCTTACCAGTTACCAAAAATCTCAAAATAACTTAAATTAAATAATTTCTCACCCTATTTATAAGCTAATTCTATTTATTTTTTCCCTTTTATTATCACATATTTATATGTGTATTTAAATTGATTAATTAATTAAATTATATTAAAATAATTATATAAATAATAAATTAGTATATAAATCATTCGATATGTTTAGAAAAGTTATATTAAAAATAATTTTATAGATCTAATTAATATTAATTAGATACAAAATATTGATAACTAATAAACTATTCAAACAAATATTGGATATAATCACGTCGATATGTCATTTTGCTTGTTTAAATAATCTAACAGCTATCAGCTAGTTTTACCAAACATTTTTATACAATCAGCTAATACAATCTGGTAGTCAAATCAGCTATCAGCTAATGTAATCCGCTATTCGCTAATTGCCAAACAGGGTAAATATTTATTTATATATATACTTTAATCATTTGACAATGCACATACATCTACAGACAAAGTAATTGAACTTAAATCTCTTAAAATAAATATCATCCGCTTTTCCACTTAGACTATTTGTTGGGTTCACTAGTTTATATATTGTATGATGTGATTCATAGTTAACTTATGAAATGAAACCCAATGCTCAATGCACATTTTTTTATTAAATAGAGAAATTAAATTTTTATATTGATATTTTTCTAAATTTCATAAGATAAATATTAGTCGCTTTTTTATTTGGACTACTTGTTGAGTTCACTGATTTATATGTTGTATGATGTGATTCATAGTTAATTTATGAAATAAAATTCAATGCTCAATACATTGGCTACTTTTTTATTAAATAGAAAGATTATATTCTTGTATCAGTAATTAAATTACTAAGTTAATTACTAGATCTCACTAGGGATGTAAAAACACCCGACTGAAACCTGCTCGAGTCAGAACCTGATTTGACCCGAGGTTTTAATGACCCGAACCTGATCTGCAACCGACTGTTATTGATCCGAACCCGAATTTGACCTGTTACTGTAGTAACCGAACCCGATCTGCGTCCGACTGAAAATGACCCGAACCCGAATTAGACCTGTTAATGTGGACCTGAAACTCGACCTGCGTCCGACTGAAACGAACCCGAACCCGAAGCCAACCTGGCAAATAACCGAATTTACCCGACTGAATTGACCTGATATCCGATTTTACCCGACCTGAAATGAACCCGACCTGAAATAGACCCGACCTGAAACGGACCCGACCTGAAAATGGACCCGACCTGAAATGAACCCGACCTAAAATGGACCCGACCTGTTTTGAACCCGACCTGCTTTAAACCCGACCTGTTAAGTGACCCGACTTGTTGTTGACCTGAACTGAAATTAACCCGAAATCTATGACATGATGAATTAAAAACTTTTAGAAGTTGATATATCATATACATATATAATGTATATACATATACACCTACATATATTGATGTAATATATTGATGTATATGCGCGTATATGTGTATATATATATATATATATATTAAGTACTAAAGTTGAAAAAAATAATTGATAATTTATGAACTATAAAATTTTAATGAAGAATTGTTTTTAATTTTTAAGTTTTCTCATTAACTTGAATAAAATTGTAGACTTACAAATTATAAAAAAAAAATAACAGTTGTATAAGTCTTTACCGTTAATTTATGAACTACAAAAATTTACTAAAGTTGTATATGCATTTGTAGTTCATAAAATTTACTAAAGTTATAAAAAAAATTGTAAGTCTACAATTTTATTTTTTTTATACTTAAGTAATAACAAATTCAAGTTATAAAATTTACTAAAGTTATAAAAAAATTGTAAGTTAACAAATGTTATACATAAGTAATAACAGATTCAAGTTCATAAAATTTATTAAAATTGTAGACTTAAGTAAATTAACGTTATAAAAAAAGTAAACTTTTGTAGTTCATAAATTTTCGTATAAGTCTTATTACATTTTTTATAATTCAAAAATTTACTAAAGTTGTATAAGTCTTATTACTAGACAAATGTTATACTTAAGTAATAACAAATTCAAGAAGTAATGTCTTAAGATATAAATTAAATTGATTAAGTTATAAAAGATTCAATAATTGTTTTCTTAACATAAGTTATAAACTAGATAAATTTACTTAAGTTAGAACAGATTCATTAATTGTTGTCTTAAATTATAAATTAGAAAGAATATACTAACGTTATAACAAATTCATTTGAAAATTAAGATATAAAATAGAATAATTACACTTAAGTTAAAAAATAGATTGCTTATTATTAGATAACTTTTAGTAAATTAAACAAAATAAGAAAATTAATTGTTATAACATAAAAATAACTAGAATTCAAGAATATGAATACTAAATAACTTAAAAAAAATGTCAATACAGAATGTCAAAAAATAATACAAGTTAGAATAGTTTACACTTAAAATTTTACAAACTGAAACTTAATAGGGTTTTTCTTTGATTTATTCTCTTCTTTTAACCTTATGATTGTTCTCTTCTTCCGGCTTCGGATCCCGCATGCATTGCACAATGATTACAAATAACCGAATTAAAAGATTAAAAAAACGAAAACAAAAATTAAAGATTGGAGATCAAAAGAATGTTGAAATGGAAAAAGATTAATACCTTGGGACCGGCTGGGCCGCCTCTCCAAATAGGAGTTTTAGAAGTACCGCAATCGGCGCAAGTTTTCTTGATTTGTTCATTGAAAACGCTTTGATTTTCAGATCCATTTGGTGAAATCATTTCTGAGTGTTCATTACTTTGATCTTCAGAATCCGATCCCTGCATAGGGGGGGGATAAAAGGTGAATCAGCTAAGCGGAAATGGAAGGTTAAGCTTAATGATCAAATGAAGAACATTGCTGATCACCAACTTTCTCACTTGGATCAAGCATTATTGAAGATCTTCTTCCTTAATGATAAGCTAAGCTGGTGTGGACATGATACCTTTCCTGCAATGTCAAACAATCATTGCAGAAAAAAAGGAAAATGTTTTAGGGCTAAAGCACACAGTTCACATCTAAAAGCAACAAAAGAAACAATAACTAGATCAATGATTTGCTTAAGCTGTCTAGTTGGAAGATTGCAAAACAGCAACATATCCATCTCAAAAACCATGCTAATTGCATAGACTTACTTTTGAGAAAGAAACCATAATAAAAACATGAAAATATAAAATGTCAAAATATCTATTAATGCCTACTTTGCATAGCAATTAATGCAATGTCCTGATTGTAGCTAGTTAGTTTTAAATTATCAAATTAAATGGGGTGAAGCAATGTCATACTTTTCAAACCATTAAACTTACTATGTGCATTCGTTAAGAGCAGTAAGGAGCTTTGAGAATGTCGGAGTAGTGATTTCAAATATTGTTGTGAAACTATGCTCTTGGATCTCAGAAAGAGCTGTCATAGCATTAGCTACGACCATTGGATTGTTGTCAGATATTAAGTCTTTCAGACGATCTAGAAACCCCCTATCCCCAACTAACTCATAGTTTAGCAACACATATGGCAGCTGTCTTACGAACATAAGGATCATCATCCAGTTCAATATTAAGCATAGTAAGATTAATGCATGATATAAAAAAGAGATAAAAAAACAGAACACACAAATATTGCTAAAACTTGGTACAATATAATAGAACAAAAGATGACCTTGAGGCACCTCTGAAGGGGATCACAGAGATATTCCGTGATTTTATCAACACGAATGAACCCCATAGTCCAAACAGCCAAAGCACGAATCAGAGGATTTGGATCCTGTGAGTCCTGTATATGTACTCACAAAAGTAGAAGTTCATTAGAGATTCATAAAGCATCATTGCAAAACCTTAAAACAAACATAACATGTCAACCACAAAAACATGTATAAGGAGAAATGTTGTAACAAGCACGTTACGAACAACACTTGTTTAAAACTAGAATGATAACAAACTTTTTTTCCCCTCTTCCCCTACAATTAACATATAATCAGTAACTAAGGAACTAAAAGGACAAGAGCTTTATAATGTAATTAGTGGTCTATGTAGCTTGTTTTACTCAGCCACTTGCACGGAATTTGACTCAAATTAATAATACAATACTACTGTCTTACGAGAAGAAAATATTTGGCCTCGAAAGCAAACCCCAAAGAAAATAATGGCAATAGCAGAACCCAATCTCATTGTTTCTGCTTAATATATGTGGTGGAAATGAATGGTTTCTTTGCCATTGCCCATTTCTCTTCTATTCACCTCCCCTAACCTACAAACTACCACCTCTACTTGTACTTTCTGCCATTAGAGAAGTTAATTTTCTGCACTTAAATGCTTAGTTTCAACTTTCAACATGAATTTCTGATATGTTTAGTGAATTAGGACCAGCGATTTAGTTGTTTAAAATTTTCTATGTAAATCTAAGAAGTGTTCATCCAAGCTCTTTTGCCCTACCGACATACACAACACTGCCAAAAAGTTTAAAATCAGACGTATTGTTTTAGGACAAATAAAGGGAATAATTCATTTCTTTCAAGGACAAACATTTTCCAAATACAAGTCAGTATCTTAATCAGCACATATTTTTTCTAATTTTATATGTTCATATAATGGCAATAGCAATATCCATGTAAAAAGAATATATATATATATATATATATATATATATATATGTATGTATATTAATTTATGGTAAATTGTAAAGATGAAGCGTTTGACAAATTGCATACCTTTACAAATGTATTTACTGCAAGAATTGTAAGATCGGGCTGGCTTTTAGCATAATTTATGAGATACAAATACACAAGCTTTTTCAGCTCCAAATTTTTAGTTTGCATGCAATTCACTACATCTGTGAACAGTGACGATGCATCCTTCCCAACTGTCATTGCAGCAATAACCTTTTTTACAGCATCTTTTCTTTTATCCTTCACAACACAGAAAAGGACACGATTACAATCCTATAAGATGTGAGACAATAATACATATGTAAAAATATACATTTAAATTTCTTGAATTGCAGTTTCCAGTCCTTTCAAGTGCTAATAACTACATGATTGAAACTAGCTTAAACCTAAAAAATTCTTCACTAAAATCATTAACTAAAGGAAAACCAAGAAAATTGAAATTGTATAATGGTTAGAGTTCAATGTGGACAGATATACAAATTTATTCCTAACAAAAACAATCAAACAACTAGTTTTGGACATGATACTAACCGAAGAAAATAGAACGAGGAAAAGAAAAAAGAAAGAAAGGGCAGGGAAGGGAAGGGGAGGCCAGCCGCCGGAGGGAAGAGAAAAAGGAAAATGATTTAGGGCTAAAGCGTTTTAAGGGTGAAAATACAATTTAAAGGAGCAAAAAAAAAATCTTTCTTAATTGAAGCAGTGCACAATTTGGATTTGGTGGGAAAGTGTCCGCCATTTTTTTAGTTTAGGAAAAATCATTGCCATAGTCCTCCTATGCTTTGGTACTTTACGTTTAGGTCCTAAACCCTAAACCCTAAAAAACCCTAAACCCTAAGCATTAAACATTAAACCCTTAGATCCTTACCCTAAACCCTAAGTCCTAAAGTATGTAAGTATTTATGCATTTAGGGTTTACGTTAGTATAATAAACTAAGGTTAGTTCGAGTGATTAATTTGCAAGGTTTAGGCTTTAGTGTTAGGGTCTAGGGTATAGTGCTTAGGGTTTAATGTTACGATAACATGTGACTTAGGGTTTTGATTTTATGGGTTTCAATTTAGGGTTTAAGGTTTAGGGTATATGATTATCATTAGGGTTTTGAACCTTAAACCCTTAAACCCTGAACCATAAACTATATACACTAAAACACAACCCCTAATGTATGTAAGTATGTACATGTGTACATATTAATGCATAAACTCTAAACCCTAAACCCTAGACTATATACACTACAACACAACCCCTAATGTATGTAAGTATGTACATGTGTACATATTAATGCATAAACTCTAAACCCTAACCCCTAAACCCTAAACCCTAAACTATATACACTACAACACAACCCCTAATGTATGTAAGTATGTACATGTGTACATATTAATGAACCCTAAAAACTCTAAACCCTAAACCTTAAATCATAAACTGTAAACCGTAAACCTTAAACCCTAAACACTAAAAAATAACCCCTAATGTATGTAAGTATGTACATGTGTACATATTAATGCATGAACGCTCAACCCTAAACCATAATCCTTAACCCATAAACCTTAAACACTAAATCACAACCCATAATGTATGTAAGTATGTGCGTGTGTACATACTTATACATTAACCCGAAACCCTAAACCCTAAACCTTAAACCTCAAACCCTAAACCATAAACACTCAAACATAACCCTATTGTATATAAGTAATTAAGTATATACGTGTGTACATATTAATGCATGAACGCTCAACACAAAACCCTAAACCCTAAACTTTATTTTTATTCTAAATTGACATATACTTATTGTTTTTTTTTTCATTACTCTAATTTTTATACTTTTAATTTGATATTTTTGTTCATTATAGTCCCTAAAACTTTATTTTTATTCCAAAATACCCATTTTCCTTATTTTTTTAATTTGTCTAATGTTTTATAATTTTAATTTGATATTTATGTTCATTATAATCCCTGAAATTTTATTTGTAATCCAAATTGACCCATTTTCTGTCCAAATCGACCCATTAGGATTATTTTTTTAATTACTCTAATGTTTTATAATTATAATTTGATATGACTTTAAATAATTAACTCAAAATTAATGACGATTGACGAAGGTCAACCTAAAGTCTATCAACTACTTATATGGTTGTACGACCGAACTCAAACTGAATACGAATTTCAATCCCAAAAATACCCCGACCTGAATTACCCGACCTGAAGCTACCCGACCTGAAATGCACCCGACCTGAAATGCACCCGACCTGAAATGAACCCGACCTGAAATGAACCCGACCTGAAATAGACCCGACCTGAAACGGACCCGACCTGAAACGGACCCGACCTGAAACAAACCCGACCTGAAATGAACCCGAACTGAAATGGACCCGACCTAAAATGTATCCGAACCCGAATTAACCTGCCAATTATCTGCTTCGGACCCGACCCGTTCTAACCCGACCTGAAATGGACCCGGTCTGAAATGGACCCGACCTGAAATGGACCCGACCTGAAATGGACCCGCACCCGACCCGAGTCGAGTCAATTTTTTTTTTTACCTGAAATGACATGTATCCGATTTTACCCGACCTGACAGAACCCGACCTGAAACCTGACCGATTACCTGTTTTTACATCCCTAGATCTCACTACATAATTGTTTTAATCTCTCATTTCTTCCCCACACACAATCTTTTCCGTATCGGAATAATCTTTTTATTAATTATTTGTAAATTGTAATACTAATAAATTTGCGTGGGAGTTGGGACAACATGAAGATTGTAATCGATTAATTGTTAAACACCGATGTATTACCCTAAACTTCAAAAACATTTTCTAACATATTTATTAATTTTCAAAATTACCATCCATTCCTCTATTTTAAAATTTAAAATGTTTTTCTCATTTTTCAAAATTACCGTAGAATAAATCTTTTTTTTTATACTTTTAAAAAATCAAGGTTAAAGCTATTTTTAAGGGGAAAATATAAAACCATAAAATTTTGAAAGCTAAAATTATAAATATTACATTCTCAAGTCAAATATCAAGACTCAAACCCATATAACGTGGGGCAACACGAGTATTTTTGACCACTCAGCCAATTAGTGAATCTTTAATTTTTCATAAAATTAATTTAAAATCATATCATTTTGGGAGAAATTAAAATTTACCATATTTTTAACTTTAAAATTTCTAATTTTAAAGATACCAATATTGCAATTTCCCCATTTACGGAGCCATCAGGTCTGAAAAAATCGATTGAACCAAATGAAGTGTTTGGATGATTTGTGGAATACAAGTTCGAAAACCATGGTTATTTGAACCAAGTCAAATTTATTTATTTATAATTATTTTTTATTTATAATGAAAAAATAAATATTCCATATTTTAAATAATAAAAATAATTTATAAATATTATTAATTTTTTTTATAAATAAATAAATAATTTATTTATTTATTTATGTATAATTATTAATTTTTTTATTTGTTTAAATATTTGTTTTTAAAAGTATCGCATAAAATATTTTTGAGAATCTATCAAATAAATGCACAAATCATGATAAAACTATTTTTTTTAAAAAGGGTCAGAACAGAAAACCAATAAAAAAAAACAAATGCAAATGAACATTTTAAAAAATTTAAGAAATTCGATTGAATCAAACTGATCTCTTACTCCTAGAGATTATGGCCTACCTGCCTTCGCCCACCAAATGAATAGCTTTTAGTTATTATTGTTGTTATTGTTATTATTATTAATATTGTGCATTTTGTTTTAAATACATTGATTCAGGTTATTAGAGTAATTAAGAAACTGTTTTTAGACACAAAATAAAATTCTCTTACACTATGTAAAATCTGAAAGATTTATATTTTATTTTATCGTTGGATGAAAGTAAATAGATGGATGAGATTAACTGTAGAAAATATGAAAATTATCACTTAAAAAATAAGAAAATAATTTTAGTCATTTATTACCATCATCTCACGGTCAAACAAAATTGTAAAAATAATTGAGTTTTCCTTTAGAATTTTTTTAGAATAATCTGAAGGATAAATATAATTTGCTTTTCCATTGGACCATTTGTTTGTGATAGAAACTCTCTACCCTGTCCGGTCCTCTTATTTATGTTCTGCACTCAAAATTAAGTTTAGAGTTTAAAAAATTTAGGGTTGGGTGTATTTTTTAGGGTATAGGGTTTAAGATTCAAAATTTAGAGTTAAGTTTAAAATTTATTCTTTTAGCATTTTTTAATGTTAAAACATATATATGGACACCGAAAAGGATAGAGAATTTTTATCCTTTGTTGGGTTTAAAATTTGTATTTTTATGCAAAACTTGTGTTTGTCTAGTATTAACCATATTATTTCCCCCCTCTTTGTTATGGCAGCCCTCACCTCTTCCCCAGCTTCTCTCATTAAAACAGTCTCTCTTCAGCCCCACTCTTCTTCACTCTCTCCTGTTGGCTTTATTGTATAATGAACAAAATGCTCTTCCCCACCAACCACTGATAAACCTTTTTTCACTCAAAGCTTTCACCTTGATGAATTGAGTAGGGTTTTTTTTTTCGAGGCTTTATAGTTACCTCACATTTTTAGCCCCCCTCTGATATGAAAATGGAAGAAAATCTCTACTCTTCAGCCTCAAATCTTCTCTGTTCAGAGACCACGAGCTCTTGCTTTGATGATGGTCTCGATTTTACTGAGCTTGGGGTTTCCCTTGCTTGTGACCACCACCTTAAAAACCAAGTCTTTAATCAACAAGATCCATTTTTTATAAACAACGGATCAACTTCTTTGATGGGTTGTTCTGGTTTTGCAATACAGAGTGATGATAGAATCAAAGAGATGGTTGAAAAAGAGGTGGAGCATTTGCCTGAAGATGATTATCTCAAGAGACTGAGAAGTGGGGATTTGAACTTGAGTGTTAGGAGAGAGGCTCTTGATTGGATTTTGAAGGTCTATTCTTCTATTTAATCAGTTTTGTGATTATTTTTTTCTGTGATCATATTTTATTTTTGGACCAATCAATTCCCAACCCATCATACAATTTTGTTTTAAACTTCTATTTCTTAATTAGATCATCTTTGACTTGATTTTGTGATCAAACAGGCTTCTGCTTATTACCGTTTTGGACCCTTGAGTCTTTGCCTATCCATTAACTACTTGGATCGGTTCCTATCAGTTTATGACTTACCTGTAAGTTCATCAACTTCGATTCCTTCTTTTTCTTACATCATAAGTTACAACCACTGATTTTTGTCTTGAATCCTTGGTTTTGTTCCTCTGTGTTTCGGGCTAAACATTACACAGAGAGGTCAAGCATGGACAGTACAATTGCTTGCTGTTGCTTGTCTATCAATTGCAGCCAAAATGGAGGAGACAAAGGTGCCTCTGCCGGTAGATTTGCAGGTGGGAGAACCAAAGTTTGTGTTTGAAGCTAAAACAATATACAGAATGGAGATTTTGGTCTTAAGCACATTGAAGTGGAAAATGCAAGCCATTACTCCTTGTTCCTTCATTGACTACTTCCTGTTTAGAATCTGCAATGACCAACATCCATCACCAAGTTCAATTTGTAGATCATTACAAATGATATTGAACACAATCAAAGGTTGCTTCTTTCTCAATGTCCGAATTGTTTATCTTATCTTATCTGTCCGGTTTTCATTGTAGAGGATTCATGGGGAAAACTGGATGCAGGTATTGACTTCTTGGAATTCAGACCATCTGAAATAGCAGCAGCTGTGGCAATTTCTGTTTCAGGAGATATGCAAACAGTGGCCATTGACAAGGCAATTTCATGTTTCACCTTTGTGGAAAAGGTAAAAGAATAAGCAGTAAAAAAAACAAAAAACAAAGAAGATATTGTTATTAATCCTTTTTTTTACTATTTTGATGATTCAGTGAAATGGATGTGGGATTATTTTCTGCAGGGTAGAGTATTCAAGTGTGTTGAACTCATGAAAAATCTGTCATTCATTAATGGGGCTGCTGCTATGGCAACTCAACAACACACATCAGCTTCTTCCACTGTGCCCCAAAGCCCCATTGGGGTGTTGGATGCAGCTGCATGCCTGAGCTATAAAAGTGATGAAATAACAATCGGTTCGAACGTGAATTCTTCGCATTCCAGTCCCGACATTAAAAGGAGGAAACACGACAACGATGACGACAACAAAAAAGCTTCAAAATCACAACCGGATTTCAAGCCATGAGATGTGAATTTACCATTTTTCTCACTTTTTTCCCTTATAAATATTTATATTAAATATAGTCCAAAATCAATTTGGTTGAATGGGAACTTTGGTGTGGTTTTGGAGCTGTGAGAAATGGGGGAAATACAAAAAGGTGGGAAATGATTTCCAAGTTCTTCAATGCTAAAGGCATGAAAAGAAGAGTTGTCACCAGCTGTTTATATAAATACAGCTATTGGTTTTAGTTTTTACAAGGAAATGTTACATTTACTTCGATTACTATCAGCTCGAAGGTAAATAAAAATCTAAACTTTGCTTATGTTTCAGCAATTTTGTAATCTAGATGATGAAATGGGGAAGCTGAGTGTGTAATTAATTATCCGAAAAAGGCAAAATAAAACAGAGTTGTAATTAAAAATATTCCCCATTTAAATTGTAATCCAAAACAAGTTGTCCCTACTGTGCTGACATAAAAGCATGGCACGGTGTCGTTTCTCTGTTGGTTATTCGGATCAGCAAACGGCCATAAGTGGGCCCTTCTTGGGTGGGCCCCAGTCAACATCTTCGCTTCAATGTTTTTATTTTTTTTGGAGTTTTAGCAGTTGAGTTTTGAGTTTGGTGTCCGAATTCTGAAACAATGATGAAAGAAAGAAAGGAGAGAATCAGGTTCCAGGACGTGCATATATATATAACACATTTATTATAGTAAATTGTAAATAACGGAAGGATGTTCAACTCGAAAAATTAAATTATTTGACTCGACTTAATATAAAAATATTTGACTAATATTAATTCAATTTGTAATTTTATAAACTCTACTCGATTCAAAATATTCAAATAAAGTTTGAGTTATAAAATGGAAATTTGATAACTCGAATAATCAAATTTTTTAGTAATTAGTTGATTAGTTTTCAAATTTGAGTCGAGTCTCAATATTCTATCTGACACACACACACACACACACATATATATATATATATATATATATATATATATCACATATGAAAAAATATATATGTCTATTATACTGGTTATAGAAAACTATTTAAAATTTATGTCAAAAAAGAAAATCATTTAAATTGGAACTTAGTAGTATCATAACATTATAAATATTTACAATTAAATTTAAACAAAAACTCAAACTCAAATCGAAAAAGCTTCAAATAAAGTTTGAGTTATAAAACTTGACTCTTCAACTCAACTAACTTGAATTTTTTACTCGTCTCGATCGAGTATTAATCTCAGATTCGCTTAATATGAATTGGTAACTTGTATATTATACATCTTAAGAAAAATACTAGATTGAACTTATTGAGTGGTTCTAACTAATGGTAAATTATGATGTTGTGATTTCAATTAGAGCATTCTAGTCCGCAAATGTGCGTGAAATCATGTAAATTTAAAATTGGACTAAAATAATATATTTGATTGAATTCGAATACTAAAAAGGCTCTACCCTATATATTGAAGTGATTAATTAATTACTTAATTTAAATTCAAGATTTAATTTAGTTTGTATTTAAATTATACATGCTTGCCATCTCCAATAATTAAAATAGGCTGATTACCTTAAGGTTTTTCTTTCTCTCTCTGATTTTAAAAATCCAAATAATTTATTAAAGCCATATCAGTGAACTGATAAAGAAAGCCATTAATGGATAAATTAAAGACGTCTTTATTTATTTTGCAAAAAAAGTAAGCTATTTAAATATTGCACAGATCTTTATACATAGAGAATTTGCTTGTCTCCTTGACTGGAATATCACCTAATGTCAGTATATTTTTATAATCCAAATATGGATGCTTTCAAGTTTTGTTCTTGAAAATAAAATAAAAAACATATGCTCCCTCACATTTTATTTTGTTGCATTCAAAATTTTCTTTTACCAAGTTAAATACATAATTTTTTAGTTAGAATCCAGCTCAATCAATTTATATAGTCACTAGATAAATTTAAAAGTTAAATTTCAATATCTATTTTTATATGTTTCTTTATTTTTTTAACTTATAACATTAACTAGTTTTATTAAATACAAGAAGAATCTACATAAACTAAAATACAATAATCACACGAACGAATCATTTCTCCTAAAATAATCGAAATGCACAACTAGTCACTAAATAATAAAATAGAAGTAAAAAGAGTTAAAAAACCAACAAGATAGCTCGAAAAATGATAATACAATTACAAAGTCGACGGCAAAAAATAAATACTATTAAAACCAACATAAAAATAAATATAACAATGACGACACATCAATAAATTGGTTTCATCCCATCTCAACCTCTAACTATCTAGATGGAGAAAAAATGATAAAAAAAAAAAATGGGGCTCGCCTTCATACATATACACATAAAACAACACCTTTATAAATTATCCCACAAACAGAAAGAAACAATACCAATATTGAATACTCCATGTGCTTGATGGCAGGATTTAAATGGGTTTTAGCATAAAAGGAAAAAAAACTATGACTTAAAATTAAATTAAATTATATTTTACGAGTAAACAAAAAAATACTGTATTTTAATGCAAGATTCGAACTCAAATTTTATATATCTTAAATTTGTTTCTCATTCCATCCACCAAACATGAGTTAAAATAGAGATAATATCAGGAACTCCGAAAGGAATCCACTAAGATTCTGCTACAGTACTTTAATTTTTTCTGGGGAAAAAATAATGAAATTTCCATCCAATGAGTGCAGCCTTTTACCTAAAAACAGAAGCTCAAAAAGCAGCCAGCACTTTAAAAAAACACAAAAGAGAACAACAGAGAGTATAAAACAGTAAAATAATGTAGTAAAACTTTGACTGGTTATAAAAACCACAGCTAAGCAGGGTCTATTAGGGCTTTACAAAAAGAAAAGGAAGAGGAAACCCTAAATTTGTAAACTGACAATGCCATTAGAGGGAGGGATCCCAATGCCATAAACAACCCTTTTTTTTCATCTCTCAGTGTGCATATAGGGACATTTGAAAGGAGAAGTAAATGACATATGACTGTCTCCACACTGTTAAAAAAACAAAGTAATGAGTATTTGTTTATTGTAATTTTGTGTAGGGAATAGGGATGAACATGGCCAGCTCATTTTCACAATTGCAGCCCTTGGGTTTGTTCTATATATGGTTTCCTGTTCAGTTTTCTTTTTTGAGCTCTGCAATTGGCCTTGTGGGGGACCCGAAGATTGCCACTGTCTCACTGCAAGACATGGATTGAGTTGGTAGAACAATACTAGAAGAGTGTCACACTCTCAATTTTTATATGTTTGATGAAATTATATCCAAATATACGAAAGAATAGTCCGTGGGATGTATATAAGGTTCTTGTAATTATCGAGAAAATATATGTTGACGGTACGAGAAAGAGAGCAACACGAGGTCCAAGAAAGAAGAAGAATAAATAAATAAATAAAAAGATTAACATATGAATGGAAATTAGTGTGTGCATGGCGCAGAAATGGAGAAAAAAAGGGAGATGGGTAAAAGGGGTTTGTTCAGAGCAGAAGCATTAAGCATCCCTTTATTTGTCATTTTCTATTCTGCCATGAACATATGTTTCTTTATCGCTCTGTAATTTCTTTTTCATTAAATCAATAAAGAAATTTGGGTTATATAATTCATACATTCATGCATGTCTTTCCCTTTCTCTTTCTTCTCTAGGATTTATTAAATTGTAAAATCATTTCAAAGGGAATGGACATAAAATCTCAATACATACATAAATCTTAAAGGTAACACAACTTAATGAACACTACAAGAAAATGTATTTTTAGTGACATTGAAAATAGTCACAAAAAGTGTTAAATTTAGTCACTAAAATTTACAGTGACTATTTTTTTGAGTCGTCACCTGTCGTCACTAATAACTCCGTCACTATTGTATTAGTGACAACTTTCATGTATTTCGTCACAATAGTTATATTTTTTATGACCACACTATTTGACACAAATGATTATTAATAGTGACTAAAATTTAGACACTAATGTTATTCTTACTAGTGACAAACATTCTATCACAAATACATATTTAAATAGTGTCTAAAATATGTCGTCACTGTCAATAATAAAAAAGTTAATTATACTTTAGTTGTAACCATTTTATTTAGGGTTTAAACTAATAACTAATTGTCCCTAAAATTTGATGAAGCTTTTGCATTTTAGCCAGCAAACTTTTAAGTTTTCATTAGATCACGATGCTTTACCATTTTAGTCAGCAAACTTTTTTTAGTAAATAAATGCAATGTCTGGCTTTAAGAAGGATCGAACCTGGAACCTTTAGGGCGAGAGTGCAATACTTATCCACTAGGCTAGGCAAGAAATTTAATACTATTTTGAAAGAAAAATAATACTAAGGTTTAATTGTATTTGAAATTAATTTTATTTTTTTAAAAAAATATTTATTAATTATAACACTAATTATTATAATAATAATTTAACCAATTTTTCATTGGTTTCTTATACGAAATACGTATGTTGAAGAAACTATTTAGATTTTTTTTGAAAAAAAACTAATCAAAATGGAATATATCTTTTAAAATTTTCAAAAAAAAAATTCTATCATATATTATACTAAAATCACATAGTAGTCTTTGTACTCTAATTTGGTCACTTTAAATTTCTGCACTTTTTAAATTTTAAATTTTCGATCTTGACATGAATGATAGTATTTAAATATGTTAAGTAAAATTTTCTTTTTATCTAATTTGTTATACATAAGTTGCTTATTTAATTTTTGTTCTTTAATTTGATCATTTTTAGTCCTTGTAATTTAGTCATATTGTCGGTGTCCTGTTGGGATTATGATTAAAATTTTAAAATTTGAAAAATTTAGGGACTAAAGTTGATCAAAATAGATTGACTAAAACAACAATTTACACATAGTATAGACTATAGAAATATTTTACCTTTTGACAAACTAATTTATGATAACTTTATTTTTTTATAATTATAAAAATAAAATTATCATTGTGACAATGTCTAATTTGTCATTACTTTTATTTTTTTATTGGTGACAAAATTTATCACAACAAATAGTAAAACTTTAAGTGACAAGTAATTTTATTGTAACAAAAAATATCAAATAATAGTGACCACTTTATATATCGTCACTATCATGTGTCAAAGTTTTAGTGACAATGAATTTTGTGTCACAATTGTATACTTATAGTGAGAATTTATTTGTGAAAAATGTAATCGTCACAATTACTACTGTTACAGTGACCAAATAAAAATATGTCACAATTACTTATACTAATACTGTCACACACAAAAATTGTCACAAAAAATTAATATTTGTGACAAAATTATTCCTAGTCACTATTAATTTGTCACTAAAAACCTATATTGTTGTAGTGGAATCTATACGAACACCTAATATAAGTCAAGTAATACTAAAAAACGTCTCAACATAGAAGATTACACTGAAAAGAGCCTATAGGCAGAGCCTTCTCGAATATTTTCGAGACCCTGAGCGAAAACTCAAAAATGGACTACGTAGAAGAAAACATATTATATTATTTTAATAATTAATTTAATATTTTATTAGAAAACATTATTTTCGTTGTTTTGTTTAAAAAACACCTTAAATATAACTAAAAAAGAAAGAAACAACCACTAACTTACAAGATTACTAATTGAAAAATTGTTAAAGTTGTAACGGTAGAAGGTGGGACCTTAAACGAGAGTTCATGTTACTCACCATCCGAAACAATCAAGCATGTGTGCCATAAATATAAAGCCCATGGACGTCGGTCTCAAAGGGGTAATAGTCACCCGATCGAAAAATGATTTGATGTGTTAAATTGACTTACGACAAATTAATAATCAAGTGGATTTAGAGGGTAGTCTTTATAATAGAACTTCGTATTATTTGATTTAGATTAATTAATGAATTAAAATTTGTAAGTTATACCAATAATAACAATAAACCCATCATTTTTTGTTAAGTGTGATTTTTTTAATTAAAGATTCCGTTGATATGAAAAGCGCATTACAACGGAGAAATGAGATCAAAAAATTCAATACAGAGATACAATAATCAGATGGAAATCGTTTGACCTTTAACTATGTCCCTTTTAGTGTTTTCATTTCAAAAAAATGAGTTTAGGGTTTAAAGTTAGGGTCTAAAGAATTAGTGATAGGGTGTATTTTTAAGGTTTAGGGTTTATAATGTAAAATTTAGAGTTAGGTTTTAGAATCTAATTTGTTTATTGCTTTTAGTGTGAGACATAGAAAGAGGCATACTTAGGGGCCGAGGATTTTTGTTCATAATAACCTCATATAAAATTTTACATTAATAACTAATAAACTATATGAATTCTTTTAGTTTTAAGTTGTTAAACATTTTTAACCCTTTGAATAGTCTAAAGGTGATTACAAGGTAGTATATGTTCATAGATATTTTTAACCTTTTGACACGCACACACACTTTGCAGACATTGAGGTTGAACCCGAGTATCTTAAGATGAACATCATCCGCTTTTTCACTGAGACTACTTGTTGGGTTCGACTACTTAAATTATTAGATACCCACCTTTTTGTAGATTTTAATTTCAATCACTTAAAGTAATTAAATAAACAATCGATCTCAATCGTATGTGTATATATGTTTCTTTTTCTTTTTCTTATTTTAGTATACTATGATTCCTCATCTTATATTCGTAAATACATAGTTAGTAATATTGAACAAAATTTGACGCCATCTTGTTTGATTATTGAAAGCATGAGAAGAATTCCTATGTTTGGTAATTAAAATTGACTAGACGAAACCAAAAAAGGGAGGCAAGCAATGTATTGAAATATCATATCATATAATAGTCTATTATATAATGTGATGAATGTGTTTGACCCGACAGATTCAGCTTAACGAGTTCCACTCACGCTGTCACGTGCACTCAGTTCAGACACATCTTCCCTCCCTTTTATTTTATGTAATAATAGGAGCTTGTGAATACTGAATACTGCCACTGGTATTCATCCCATTTAATACTCCATCTGCTTTCGTTTGTTAACTCTTTCATTAATATGAAACGCTGACAATGGAACGTGAAACTATAAATTTACATCATGTTTGAATATGCATGGTATACAAATAATCAGTGTTCATAAATACGAATAGAAATTCTTCTCTTTTTTGATGTTCCTATACTATGTATATTTTAATATTAAAAATGAGTTTAAAGTTTAGATTGAAGTTTAAGGTTAGAGTTTAATTTTTTAGAGTTTATAGTTTACAATTGGAGTGTAAAATTTAATTTTCTAATGAGGATGTATAAATAAAAACACCGAAAACATTGAAATAAACATAGTAAGTGACCTGTCGGAAAACTAAAAGACCATTGGAAAGCCCACAAGGAACAAATACAGCCTTCAACTTCTTTCGGTTGGAAATATATTTTCTCTTCAGGCCCAACGCAAGTACAAATATACGGTTGGGTGTCATTTCTAATTTTGTATGCGGTTGGGTTTATAATTTTTGCATGTCTTGTTGCTTGGCATTGGGTTGCATTTTACTCGGTGAACTTCATCTTGTTAAAATGTTTAGCGCTCTCTCTCTCTCTCCTTTGTAAACTGGTTTTGTTTTAATAAATATTTTATTTTTCGAAAAGGAAATCTTAAACATGTGATTCAAGATTTCCAATACATCATAAAACCATATTACTCAACTTCTATTTTTTTTATAGATAAGAGGATACTGAACGTTGAAGTATGTTTAATATCATGTATATTATACCAACAATTAGGGGTGTAAACGAGCCGAGTCGAACTTGAGTTGTGCTGAGCTCGACTCGGCTCGTTAAGATTTCGAGTCGAGTTCGAGCTTTATTCGATCCTAATCGAGTCAAGTGTTGACCGATCTTTGATCGTGTCGAACTCGAGTATCTCGCCATCTATCACGTCTCATTTAAAGCCCTATCAAGAAAAAAACTTTGATACACAAGTTGTATAAACTCAAGCTTGTTAATTTTAGGGTTTAAGGTTTAGAGGTTTAGGTTGTTGGGTTTAGAATTTAAGATTTAGATTTTAAAGTTTAAGACATGTTTAGGGTTTATATTTTAGGGTTTTAAGTTTAGGAATTTATATTTTAAATTATAAAAAATAAAAAAATTAGTGTATTATATTTTCGATTAGCTCGTGAGCTTTTCGAGTCGGTTATCAATTAGCTTGGCTCGGCTCGTTAAGAACTCAAGCTGAGTTCGAGCTCGTGTCGAGCTTTGACCGAGTCGAGCTCGAGTAACTCGTGATCTGTCTCGTCTAATTTACAGCCCTACTAACAATAATGTCAACCAACCTAAAATTAATAATCAATTCTTTAACCGTTTAATTTGCAAAGATCCTTTGAAATGTAGAATTTTTTTTATCAAATAGAGAGGTATTATACATTCCTAAAGCAAATGAGTGGATATTTGAAATGTAGAATTTGTGCAATTCAAATTGAGCCGAACTTTACTATATTATGGAAAGAAAGTATCCCTAAACATTTGAAAAAAGAATAAAAATTTTATGCTCTTTTTTGGTGTTCCTATATGTACTCAACACTAAAAAAATAAATTATACACTTTAAATTTTAAATCTTAAACCCTAAACTCACTTAAACCACGACTCTAAATTCTAAATTTGTTTATTTTTAATAAAAACACTAAAAAGGACAAAAGATTTCCATTCAAATAAAACAAGATAATTTGGTGTTGTTTTTAGTTTGGTTTTAAATCTAACGTCTAGCTTTCTATATTTAACTAGAGCCCAAACCAAGAATAAAGACAATGAGGCATTTCAAGTAATATAGGTAAGAAGAAGATGATCTATCAACATCTGATGCAATTAATCTTTGACCAAGATTCCCATGTGCAACCAAATGTTATAATATAAAAAAAAACTTGCAATTTCCTCATGCAGCTTTTGACCGATTCAGACATCTATTACTGTGGTTTTAAGTTGATATACAGAATCAAGCAAAGAATCCTGAACAAGTTGATATTTTTTGGGTAAACTTTGGACACTAAAGCAAGCAAATTACTATATGTTAAAAAGGCATATATGTCTTGCAAGGTAAACGGGAAACATCAAACTCTGTTTAAACTTGTAATAGCGAAAGCACCCCCCAAAATGAACATACCCCCCTTCTGAAAATCTTACCTTATACGAAGAATCAGGTCCCTCTTTTTACCAGCAAAATGCCAATGTGGTTGTGTTCTGACATAACAGCTCATATTCGAATACGACGTCGGGTTAGTGATTAATCAGGAGATCGGCATTGGCATTCTAGGTTTTGTTGTATATGTGTTTACATATTTTTTTAAAATGAGTACATGACATACATGCATGAATTGTCATGCCCTCCACAGAAATCAGAATCAAGACAAGACCTATGTTATATATCAGCTTGGAGCCAACAATCACTGCGATCTGTTCCTTAGCGTACAAAACTGGATTTAGGTTATGCATGGTCGGAAAATATCACCATAGTTTAGTTTGTATCAAAGGTGGACTTGAGGATGAATATCCTGTATTAATATAAAGTTTGAAGGAGCTAACCCCATATTTTCCTTTAACATTTCAGAGAAAATGCTTTTTGATTAAATGATAATCCAAAAGACTGAAAAAGTAACTGCATTTGAAGCAAAAAAAACAAATGGAGGCTTGCAATCGGTAACAGAAAGGAGGCCCCAGCCCCAGTGATCATAAACCTTTGTTTGTTTTTAACATTTCAGGGAAAACAAAAGACCCAGTGACCCACCTCCATTATCAAACGCAGGTGAACTCGCAGAATGCCAGGATTTCTTAAACAAAAAGTTGGGATAGAACTTAGAAGAAAGTGAAGGGCTCACACGAAATGCCATTAGCTCATAAATGTAGACCGACTCACGTTAAAGGAAATTAACTAAGCTTATAGCCTATAGGGAATGTTCGTCTCCGAAGGAAAATCATCACAGCAGTACATGTTCTTACTCGGGACAAAGTTCTTCCATTTTTTCAGGCATCTTGTATTGCATGTCTCCGGTTTTAAAATAGAGCTTTTAAATGAAACAAAAAGGGAAATAGATTAGAACTAAGGTTGAAATTAAGTAGACATTACATTAACTGATAATCATAATCTAGAATAAACCCAAGTTAACAATAGCCACCCATCCCCAACTGAACTTCATAATTACTTCCATAGTGCCAAATGCTAGATAATTCCAAAAGGAACCCTAAAGAATCTAACTAAACCCCGACACGAAGAAGCTGTTTCTAGGGTTTCTTACCAAGAGTGTGCTTGTTGTTATGCATCCAAACTTTGAAGACTTGCCTCTTTACGCCATTTTCATTGCAGAACTCTTGAACCACCGGTTCATCATGTTTCTGAATTCGCCACCCTAACCGCTCAGCTAGCTCCAACATTTTCATCTTTTGTTCTTGTGTGAACTTTGTTCTGAATCTCTTCCTCGAGCTCCCGTGATTCAAACCATCCTCTTGATCTTCTCTGCTATTTCCTCCACCACCTGAAATCGACGGTAAAGCCAATAGCCTTTGCTGTCCCGTCACGTGGAGGTACCCCGTCGGAGCTCTAAAGTAGGGCGTGAATTGCGGTGGCTGGTGGAAGTAGAGGTCCGTCGTGGGGAAGGCGTTGGGAGAACCTGGTTCCGTTTCCTTACGGTGGAAGTTACGGTGACAGTTACAGGCTGCACATTTCAGAGCGTCGAGGGTACCTTCGGTTCCAGCCGGCATGAACTCGCCGCAACCGTCGAGGGCGTGGCCGCCGAGTCCCACTGCGTGGTTCTTCAAACACTCTCTGTACCTTGGCTTCCTTTGCTGCTGCTGACCAGTTGGAGTTGTCGAACCCGGTTCAACGCCTAAAAGTTTGACTCCAGATGAGTTCGCTAGCGAGTTATAACTTGGTGCCAAACCCATCTCTTCTTGTTCATCTTGATCCTCGAACTCCATTTCTTTTCTTCCTACCAAAGCTAATTACCCTAAAAGAAAAAGATTTTAAATACAAGAAAATTAACGCTTTGTTTTGGATTTTCCTCCACTTTTCCCCCTCTTTCTATCTTCTCAGTTTTCCTCCATGGGTCCTTGAAATCAACTCTCTTAATAGCTGCTTCTTTCTTGTTTTGGCTCCACTGTAAAATAATTGGCTTGATTTTAACTTTATTTTTTTCCCTTGTTACTGTTTGAGTAAAACAATACTTAAAAACAGAGTTTTTACAGTGAAGATAGCAGGTTTTGGGGGTTACCCACTGTAGGGTAAAGTTTACACAGCAGATCAAGGAAAGGAATCAAACGCCACACGCGCCGATCACGCGCTTCTAACACTCTGAAACATCATATGCATTTAGGGATGATAGGCCTAAGTCCTAACCAACTTTATGGGATGACATTTTAAGCGCAAATCCGTATAGGAGCGGTTCAAGTTTTAACTAGGACCGTATCGGATGAGCCAATGTCCCGTATACACCCTACTTTCTAGTTTCTTCACCATATTAAAACAAGTGCAAACCAAAATCCGGCCGCTCGGCCGACCCAATCCATTATCATTTCCCGATTGACCATTCTCTTTGTCCAGATGATCTAATGGCTCACACTCGCACGCGCGGGTGCTCATGGGGACGGTGGGACCGACTGTGAGGTCAGGTGGCGCGTAATTTGATAGTACGGAGGGTGAGAAGAAGATAGGGACACGGAATTACTTGCGGGTGCAATAAATTAAAACCAAATCTTGGGATTACGTCTTATGTGCGCCAATGCTTTCCGACAACAGTGACGCGCGCTTGGCGTCAACATCCAATTAAGGTTCCCGCTGTGTTCACTTCTGTAAGAGAGATTAAAAGAACAGATTAGGGGAAATTACGAGTTCCCGGTTAATATTAATGATTCCCTGTGGTTCGCGTGGATGCCACGTGGGCTGAAACTCGTAAGAGCGGCGGTGTCCCTTTGGACCTTTTATTTCTTACCAAATCAACCTCGTCTCCATTGTTTTTTCTTTTACGTCCATAAAAGAAAATTAAATGTTCTTTTTCTTTTATATACTCGTTCCATTCCTTTAAGTGTGAAAACGTTACAACAAAATCAGACTAATGGAAATGTTATTGTCAGCCCTATTTATATTCCTCATGTCTAATCTATAATTAATGGGTGCAATTAGAGAGTATATGTAAAAAAAAAGCATGACAAAGTTGAAAGCTATGGCCTATGTGATGCCGGGTTGAGCTCACAAAAAATGGATTTCTTCACAAAATTCGCATAATTTGGTCCTTACACTGTCCATGGAGGTCTAATCACATCAAAGCCAGAAGAAGAAAAGTAATTGGTCCTAATAATTATAGTAGAAAATGTACAATATACAAATATACTTTGAAGAAACCCACTCGTCAAAGCTATTGCTTCACTTCAACCCAAACACGCATTTGGCTTATTTACCTAGATATACTAAATTCAATAATTAATTATGAAAACAATATTTCTATAGGAGTAATTTTTGAGATAACATTTTTTTGGCACATACAGATACAGTAACTATTGCATGTCATTTTTAACAAAAAATCATTGATTATTTTATTGATTTGAGAAGAATCACTATAAATTATAAAATAAAAATAAAGTACTCCAAACCTTAAAATAAAATCTCGACAACAGTATTGATGCAATTTACCCCATTAGTACATGTGTGTTTGGTAAAAGTGTCTTTGGTTACATGATAAAATTTGGATAAATTTTTGACGTGTTAAGTAGGCAATCAATATAGTTAAAAACAAAATAAACATATATAAAAAACAGCGAGAGAAAAATAAACACATTTTGTTCAAAAAAAATATAGCACGTACAATACGAGTGAAAATACACATGTTAGTATGAGCATAAATCAAACGACAATATACATGTATAGGTCTTGTTTTTAATCACTCAATGAGTATATGTGAAAATAGCATATTTGAGCATTTAAAGAAATCAATATATTCCAATGTGGAGACTGAAAATGCTATGTTGCTTTCTTTAATGTTTAAATATATTATTTTTACATACGCTCATTACGTGCTTAAAAGAACTAATACATGAACGTTGTCATTTGGCCCAACTTAATCTCATGATCATGCTAACACGTGTCTTTTCAACAAATATTACTTGTCTTATATTTTTTGGACAAAATATATTTAGTATTTTCTCATTATTTTTCTATGCACTTTTGTCATTAAAAATGTTATTTGCCAACTTAAAACATCAAAAACACTTTTTTATCGTACGCGTCTTCTTAAGATTTTGTCACGTAGGTAAAAACACATTTCACCAAACCGTATTTCATAAATGGATGTCATGTCGAAAATTAATTTTCTAAAACTTTATTTCTATAATTAATTTTTGAAACAGTATATTTGAGTTAAAAAGTGAACATGCTTTCCTTTCCCTTTCCCGTTTTCATCGATTATTGAAATTGGAAATGGCCATGTTGCCTTTCCCTCGCCCTTCGATGAAATATCCCTTACTAAATCAACGGTTAGGAATTCTTTTCATACTAATAAAAGTCAGACAAAAGGAGTTGTCTATTCTAAAGTTTTTGAATAAGGTGTAACTGTTACGACTCTAATTCGTATAGAAATCGTCTGCCTCTTAATTATTCTCTTTTAATATTTTTACTTTTAAAAAGATATATTTAAAATTTATGATTAGAGATAAAAAAATTATTGGTAGATTTACTTTTTTTTTGAAATCGGAAATATCATTAAAAACGCAGAAAGAATCACAGAAGGGGCCTAGGTCTGGAGGCACAACGAAATGTTGTGTTTTTTAGGGTGTAAAATTTAAGATGTGAAATTTAAGATTATGATTTAAAATTTAACTTTTTAATGTTTTTAGTGTAAGACTTTAAAAGAGGCATACTTAGAGGGAAATGGTTTTTGTTCCTTCAAATCACCTAAAATAGTTTTTTTTTACATCGACAATAATTATTTAGTATATTATAGACAAATGAAATAGAAATGACTATGGATGTATTTGGATAAATAGGATCAAAATCAATCATTATAAAATATAGATATTAAATTAATAATTGAAATATATCTTAATTTAAATCAAAATAACATTGGATTGACATCACATGTTAATTGAGTTCTGTTTTAATTAAAATTTATGAAAATATTTTTTTATTTCAAATGGAAATAAAAGTTATTATAGTACTATTTTTCATCTTTTATAGTTGTATATAAATTTAAAATCTCTAAAGAACAGAACTGGGGACTAACTTTTAAGATGTAGTTATTTTTTTTGTTTAGTTACCGGTATCAAATTCAACAATTAATTAATCTGAATCGGGTATTGCTGAGGTTTATACGGGACGAGCTTTCTAACTTAATTTGCCTAATCACAATATTAAAATTCAAATTTATATCTTTATTTAAAAAAACTAATATCTTATACCATTAAATCAATCGATTGTTGGTTAAGACGTAATTATTAATAACGTAAAAACACTTAAAATATGAGATTGAAAGTGTTGGTGTCCAAAGAGAGGAGGCAGCACTAACGATAACCGTCACTTCATTAACCAAGCCTTGTCTTTTCATACATAACATATCATCCCAAACTTTGATGTTAGAACTCAGAAGTGTTAATCGGGTAACGGACATCCATTTTATAGTTTTTGATCATCCGGTAAGATTGTATGAGTGAGATAAGCATAATATGAAAAAAGCAATTAAATATGATATAAAATAAAATATGAATCTGTTATATGATATGACTTGTAGATTTAATATAAATATTAACCGTGTATTAATCCTATTTTATATTTAAATTATTTTTTATGTTGTCGGTTGAGTTTTACTCGAATTACATGTTGTTGGTATATTAGACAAGAGGATATGAATCAAATATATTTGAACGTTTATTATCTTTCTATTTATGGGTGGGAGGAAGCTTAAAAAGTATAAATATTATATTAAATTTTACGTTAACAAAATATCTACTCATCATGTGCTATTTGATGTTCAATTGTCAAATTGTATTTATTTTAAAAAATATTTAGGTATTAAGTATTAGCAAATGTTGTTTGTAGAAAAAGAAGTTTGACATTGTTTTATGGCAAGTGAGAATATGGCATGGGAATGTGGGGGGTTAGGTTTTCCGTGTGAAGCGGAAACAGCCAACAAAAGCAAGGAGAGACATCAGACGAGACATCCTGAGTGACAATGCAGAGGCAGAGACAGTACTGAACACCCTAACCCATTTCTATGAATTATTCATAATCATACACATACGTTGTAAGTCCTGTGGTTTTAGAAAAATTATATTATGGGTGATTTTCACCACGTCATGAATGAGATCAACCAATGGAAACCATTCACTTCACCATAATTTTTTTATGTCATTTTTTTCAATCAATGAATCTTCACTAAAGTTTTTTCATGTCATTTTAAAAACTATTTTTTGAAAGTTATTCTATTATTAAATTAATGACATGAAAAATAATGATGATGTGGGTAGTTTCTAGTGGTTGGTCCTATGGATGACATGGTGGGAATCAACCGTGATATAATTTCTCGTGGTTTTGGATATGTATAATAAGTACGATGGTATAGGTTGTTTTTAAGAGATAAAAGTTTCAAAATAAATTGAATTAAGTGCATACGAAAGAAAATAGAAGATTAATTATTGATTAATAGTAAAATATACGAGTAAAATAAAATATTCTTGTACTTAGTAAATATTTTTTAGAAGGTAGTTCTTCCTTGGCCAGTTTAGTATCTTGTTTTTCTTGCGGGAACACGTTCCCTCCCTGTCAAATTTAAACCAACCACCAACCCATAAAAAGATGATGGTTAAACCATTCGACAATGCAATGCAATACAGGGTTATTTATACCACGTAAAAACCTTGAAAATAAATATAAGAACAGAATATTTTTTTTTCCGGTTTTCCTTTCAGTTTTCAAGGCTTCGTCTTAACTAATTCAAATATATCTGTGTTGTATGCCTGACTTGGTGGATGAGTCTTCCAGTAGAGTTTTTCTGCATACACAACACTTCAAACCTGAAATCTTACTTAAGGGATACCAAATTTCTTACCACTTGGACCAACCTCGTTGGTCAAAAACCGAAACTTTTAATAATTTATTAATTGATGTCAAATAATTCACTTATTCTATTCTATACTATATTATATTATATTATATTTGTTTCGTTTATGAGTGTGGCTGGGGAATAAGGGAGGTGGGGACTGTGACAGGACGACCTTCATTTCCATTTTCCATATTCTTTGGCAGCCTTTTCGTTTCTCTTCCAAAAACTAATTATTTGTAAAAAAAAAAAATTATACAGTGGCCCCTCAGTTTTGCTTAATGTGGCAGCGGCACCACCATTTTCATTTCCCAACATATGAACAGACAAACAAACAAACCAAACCACTTCTTATTTGTTCTCTTTTGCTTCCTATATTCTTGTATCCTCATAATTCTATATATATAAGCCATAATCCCAAAAAAAGTCTTAACGTTTGGCTGAATAATTATTTTAATCTTTATATTTTTAGAAATAACTTAACCCTCAACGTTTTATTTTCAGTTAAAATGGTTTATCTTCAAATAAAATTGTTAGTCAACTGGCGATAAACAACTTGAAATGACTTTACAGAATGACACGTCATAAAAAAAATTATATTTTATACAAATTTTTTAAAATTATTCTTTGACTCATGTGTCATTTTGTAAAGCCAGTATATTTGTCAATATAACACTGCTATCGCGTTGTGCACTGTCATGTAGGTTTGTCACATCATTTTAAATCATTTATCGTCAGCGGATTAATAATTTTCATCCGTAGATGTGTCTTTTTGACCCAAAACGAAATGTTGAAGGTTAAATTGCTTCAAAAAATGAACTAAAATGATTAATCAGTCAAACGTCGCTATAGGGTTATAAAAACGCCGCTAACGTTAACGTTAGTAGTATTTTTTTTGACATTATACTTATATAGAATTATAATGTAAAAATGCAAATCCAATTTAAATTAAAAATTAAGATAATAGTATGTGTTTTGTACCAACAACGTCGGATTTAATGGCATGACACATTTTATTCTCATTACAAATTAAAAATGATGTTAATGAAAGAGACAATTGTAAATTTTATTTATAAAACAAACAAATAATTAGATATTACTATAAAATACTGTTGCGTATAAATATAATTATAATAGTTTTTGGAGTATTTATTATTGATTCTATTAAGAAGAGACTTATGCCTGACATTTTCCACCATTTCCTCGATTGACATTTGGCATAGTGTTAACATAAAGCTACCCTCCTTTTGTATCGAATCTATCAACACATATTATTCATCATTGCCTTTTTTTCTTTTAGTATTTATTTTTTCCTGATTTTCTCAATTCTTCATTTCCCAATGTTTTATTTTTTTCATTTTCCTAAAAAAGGTTAAGAATTATATTTATTATACATCTTATGATACAAAAGTAATCACATTAACTTCGTAAAGTTTTAATTCAAAAGTACTTATTTACTTAATTAAATAAATTATACAATTAATCATAATCTTATAATAATATATAACTGTCAAAATTAGGTTATACATGATTTATTCAAAATAGCTTATATAGTCTCATTAATGATATCTCATGCTGATGATCCATGGTGGGGAGTCAGGTTCTTTGAGAATGAAGAAGTAATTAATGCATCTTTTAGTTATTTGGGCCAAAAGATAGCATATAAATGAAAAATATTTCTCTTTTAATATATAAATTTATATTCTATACACTGGCGGTGAAAATTAAAAATTTTCATAAGCGTCATAATTTTAAGGTTTAGTATATGAAATAATTAGCCTTGGTATATACTAGTGTTATACCTTGATATACAAAATATACATGATCATTCTTTAAAATTTAAATCTCTAATCTTAAGATCCTAATACCCTAAACTTTAAATCTGGAAATTTGTTTTTAGGTTAAAAGTATTGTTGGTTGCATGTGAGGGAGTGGAAAAGATTGGGGAATTAAAATGAAAGGTAGTTTTTGGTGTAAAAGGTAGGGTAAGAAATGGAAGAGGTACTAAATCTGGGCTGACAGTTTCAAATGCTTCCTCCACTGCCTTTCACCTGAGCTCAACATATATTCTCTTTTCCAGAATTCAACTCTTCCTTTATAAATTACAGCTTTAAATTACAACACTTGTTAAGATTATGTTCAAAACATGAATTCAAACATCTGAAATTACGTTTGATTTCTTGTATACAATAAACAGTTAATGTACTTTTCAGTCTTGGTGTTTCAAATCATGACATCTCATATTTCATGGTTCAAACTTCAACCTTAGGAGAGAAAATCTTTGTTTTCCTATTTCATCTTGATAAAAATGTTTTTACTGTTTTCACCTTACAAATGATAAAAACATTTGACCTTGAAACAGTAAAAAGTGCTGATCAGAAGAAGGTGAACAATTTATATAAATAATCATCTTGCCTTTAAACTACTATTATCATTATCGTATTATATTTCAGTTATTTATTTTTCCTGTGAAAAGAAAAGATTTGTGTTGTTTTCCTCGACTTTCACTTGGAAGAATATGAGTAGAAAAACCATGATATCCTTTAGAAATGACATTTAGGCGTGCGAACTCTAAAGTATTATTCTCCCGGTGGTCTGTGGGTCACCCTATTTTGTTCTTACACAGACCTGGTTGAATGTTACATGTTTATAGGGTCATAATTACCATAATCTAATTAAGATTTACGCACACTATTTCTTGTCTTTCTAATAAGAAATAATTCCCAGGGCCCAAATTTGCCCACATAGCCAGGACAGAGTTTTTGATCCCCACTCCCTAAAGCTTCTCTCTTTTACAACCCTATTTATTGGGTCTACAACACCTTAGCCTACATGTTTTGGGTAAAAAGAAATTCTTACATTTTTGGGAAAAGTTGAGAGAATTTTGCTTTTCTTACTTTTTATTTTCCTTTTCTTAAGTAGGCATAGTAAAAGAGGGTAGGCTCGAGTGCATGCCAATGTTTTCTTCCTTGTAAATTTTTTTTGTTTACATGTATCATGTATTCGCATTTATTTTATATCGTTTCGTGTCTAAACTGATCATATTCATATTCGAGTCACGTTCGACCTGTGTGTTGTTGGTTTATAATCCAATGAAGGAGGGCCAAAATCCTGTGGAAGCAAAAGGACACTGACCCATTCTCCCTAGTCACCAGCTTAATCATTGTTTTTGTGATTAGGGTCATAATGCCAATCCACCATGGAAGCATTAATTGGTCCCTAAAGACTAAAAACACCAATTAGTTTTATAGGCAATAGCCCTTCACATTTCAACCCTCATCATCATCATCTAAAACATTGCTCCGTTTCAATTACTAATTTCGGTGTGATGTAAAAGTTACTGAATTGATTATTGCAAGTGAAGTTTACAACTACATGAGTTGAAAACACAACAGATTTATTACATTCTTTTCTTCTATAAGGTTACCTGTTTTTTTCATTTTTGGTAGAATATTGAAGGGATTCCGATGGAGAAAAGCCTTACGATTGCTTCCGATTCCGAGTAGCAGAGTAAATGGTTGCATGATAAGAACATTTGATGAAAACGGTATCATACAGATAGGAAGCTATGGAGTTGCAAAGCATCCTGTAGGTATTTAACCGCACCGTCGTAGTTTAAGAATCCCATGAACCAAAATTCATGACCATCGATAGATATAACTTGGATGTACTTTTCAGACGGATTGATTCTGCTTGTCGAAGGATTCACGACTTTCAGTTGATGTAACGGCATTATTACCTGTTTCAGCGGACATGAAAATGTTATGTCCTATACCGTGAACCGGAACCCGAACTCGAATATTTTTATGCATAAAGTTATTGATACATACTTTATAGTAGCTCCATTCAGTCTGGCTACCGTTTTTATACGAAAGAGGACTGTCGCTGCAATATGCAAGCTTTGCCGTAGAAACATATAAAACTCCCATGACAGGACCAGCCGATGTCGATAAGTAACATGCGAATGAATCTAGGAGTTGCTCTTCAGGAACTGTTTCAAAGGTTTGTCTAAAGATCTTCTCATAGCCACCTTCTGCTAAAACCTTTGTTCCCTGAGCAATTCTTCCCATGGCAGCCTCAGCGAAACTAGGACTTGTTCTTACTGGTTTAACAAAAGAGGGAAATGGTTTTTCAATAATTTTCCGTATGTGAAATAGCATAATGTTGTAATTAATATTTGTGAACATAGTTTTGCATGGCTATTGCTTTAATAAAACTTGAGCATAAACTATGTCCTGCCCATGCTCAAACAAAAGCTACATTTTTTTCAACTGCAATCCTAGAAGCCTAGCAAGCACTATTTAATTCAAATGAAAACAGATACAAATCTAATCAACAGGTGGGAAAAAAACACAAGATAAAAGAATGCAATTCTCTTTTTTCATAAAAAATAAGCATAACACACATACAGTGCTGCCACGTGTTCCCGGCCAGATCCTCGGCTTTTTTGGTCGCTTCTCCCACTTTCCTGGTCCATCTCCCTAAGAGATCCTTCACTGTATCCATTGTATCTGTTTCCATTATTGAATTCGAAAGTAAATATTTTTTTTTCCAAAATTCAAACAGAAAACAATTCGTGGAGAAAAAAATGTGAAATTTCTCGCCTTTGAAGGAAACCGAAGAAGATTCCTGTGCAGGAGCATTAGTAACATAAGGGTTGGATCCATTAAGAGTGGACATGGTGGCGCAGCGATGAACAGCAGGCGGTCGTGTTCGAAAAATAAAAACAAAAAATGACAGATTTTGAATGAGTGAACTGGATGAGAAGAAGTGAATAAATGATGCTTTATTCAACAAAGAACCTTTAAATAGGCTGTACATAGAACAAATAAAAAACTAAAAATAACAATTAAGAACTAATATCATGCCTAACAAATTTCTAAAGACTAGGACATCAACAATTTACTTAACAATCCCTCCCTTAAACCGAAAGTTCTTGAACATACAGTTTAGGCTAATTAAGCGAACAAACTACCATTAATTTTCTAAATTTCTGAAACATAGACAACTTCAACAGCTTGGTCATTATATCAGCAATTTGATCTTCACTTCTACCGTAGAAAAAGATCAATTGTTCCATCTTTTGTAGGATCCCTTAAGAAATGAAACTTCACATCTATGTTCTTGCTTGTTCCAT
The DNA here is from genome assembly GCA_030270665.1 of Hibiscus trionum. Taxonomy (NCBI): domain Eukaryota; kingdom Viridiplantae; phylum Streptophyta; class Magnoliopsida; order Malvales; family Malvaceae; genus Hibiscus; species Hibiscus trionum. Next base: position 22,277,175 of record BSYR01000006.1, on the reverse strand, counting down.
GTAGAACATGATTATTTGAAAGTTTAATGGCTGAGTTGTTGTTGCAATAAATTGCAATAGCTCCTTTTTTGAACTGCAACTCTTCAAGAATTTTGTTAACCTAATCGCTTGACATGTACATGAATTTCCTGCAACGAACTCAGCTTCGGTTGTGGACAAGGTAACAATATGTTGCTTTCTATATGACCACGAAACAGCTCCTGTACCAAGCATAAAGACGTAGCATGAAATCTTTTTTTTGTCATCTGTATCGCCTGCATAATCGCTGTCAGTAAACCCAACAAAATCCGACTTCATTACCTTCTTGTAAAACAATTCGTATTCAACTGATTTATTAACGCATTAACTACATCACATCCATAGGGTAATTTTGTTGTAATTGTCAGTAAACACCATTTTGCTTTCCAAGAATCAAAAAAGGGTTTTTTTCTCTCTCCTAATTTTCATTTCTTGAAGCTCTCTTTTACAACCATACCAGAAGGTTCAATTGGACAAACCATCATACAGCAGATGAAAATAGCATTAAAAACATGAGATAAACTTCCATCATTCATAATTTTGATTTAATCAACAAACTAGCCTGAATATCACATCATATTATTTGAATAAACCAGTTAGCTAGGCTTCTGCATGTAAGCACATCTGTTCATCATCTGTTGCTGTTGTCTTCTGAATCCTCTCAATGAACCCAAGCATCACCTCAGTACTTTTCTCATCTGGGAATAACAAAAGAACAAAAAAGTTAGAACAATGAACATCAAATATGGGGTAAAAATGAAAAGAATCAAAACGTTTTTTTTTTCAAGCACCAAGTCTTGGAACTGTATGGCCTTTGGGATGATTAATCACAAAAGGATCCACAAAAGACTGCACCAGAACAGTGGACTCCGGTTTCATGAAGTCCATTTCACCTGCAAATTAAAAGTTAAACCCAGTGTTTTTTGTTCCAAAATATTTGCAGTGTTTTCAGCTATGGAAAGAGTGCAATTGAAAGCTTTTAAAATACCTATGATGTGAAGAGAAGGGCATTCAAGGGGTGATGAAAATGCATTACAAGTGAGCTTGTGATGTCCAAATTTTGACCATCCAAATTTGGCTCCTGAGATTAGTATCAGAAACTTGATTTTTGGAACTCTGGTAAGGGCTAGTCCATCCCTCTGCATTCCAGGCAATGCAGCTGATAGAACTGCTCCCTGAGATTCATTTTCAGCACAAGAGTTGATTTTTTTATGATTTTTTTTTCGTAAGATAGTTAAGTAAATTAAATCAACCCCACCTGAGAGAAGCCCAGAAAACCATCAAATGGACCACTTTTTATCATATAATCTTCCAAATACGCCAGACATTCTTCAAAATTTGTATACTCGGTGAAATTCTACTTCCAAGGGAAAAAGACGAGGAAGATTCATTCAATTACTACAACTTACAAGCTTTGCTGGTGAAAAGTAAAAAAACGAACTTGAAGTGTGAATTTTTGGAAGAGAGTTTTCTTTACCTGGTTAGCTTGGAACCATTCATAGTAAGGAGGATCAAAAATGCCTTCAACATCAGATTGGCCAAGGGCAGGAAAAGGGGCATCGAGGAAAACAAGATCCAGCCTATCAAGCACATCTGAAGGCCATCGGAGGATCTGTTTCTTGAGGATTTCAGCGCTTGTTCTGAACCCATGGAGGCACAGAATTCTGGGTTTTCTCTGGTTTTGGCTTCCCATTTTCCCCCTACAATCGCTGTTGAAAAAACTTGAAGGGGCAGCCTTAGAATTGGTGGTGGAGCTCACAGATTCACAGTGGTTGGTTGATAGATTATTTAACCGGAGCACAGGAAGTAAATAACGGGTGGTCAGACATTATTAATGTACTGGTAACTGGTAAGAAATGAAATTGTGACACGAGGGCTTTAAGCTTGTCAAATTTCTTTCCCCGGTAACAGGCGTTATAACTGAAATGTTAATTACCAAAATAACATCCAAAATAGAATAGCAATTTTATGCCACTCTTCCCTGCTTCTATTTAATTCTCAACTTAAAAATTAAGTTTGAGGTTTAGAGTTTAAAGTTAATAATTATAGTTAGGATTTAAAAAATTTAAGTTAGGGTTTAAAAGTTTTAAGTTAGGATATATTTTTAAGGTATAAAGTATAAAATTTAAGATTTAAAATATAAGATTAGAGTTTAAAATTTAATTTTTTAATATTTTTTTTAGTAAATCATATAAAGAGATACTAAAAAATGAGAGAAATTTTTATCCATAGAAATGATATACTTTGACTGAAAGTATGGAAAAACTCGCTACTGACCAAATACATTTTTTATTGGGCTTAAGACAAGAGTGTTCATAAATTTTTTGAATCCAATATATTGTATCCAAAATTGAAAAAAAAAACGAATTAAATAATAGATAATTGTATCGATAAAAATTGACTGAAAAAGTATAATAATTATATCGATAAAATTAACGGTTAAACAAGACGTTTACAATTACGATTTTTTCGTTAAATGATTAATCGAAAAACCCAATAAGAAAATTAAAAAAATAATTTTATAATTATACTAAATCATTGATTATTACTAATATAGTTTAAGTCATACTTAGACCATATTGAGTATTAATTTTATAATAATTTTTTCACCTATCCAATTAGGGGTGGACAAAACTTCACTCGACTCGAAAAAATTTCAAATAAAGTTTGAGTTATGCAATGGAAGCTTGAATAACTCAAAATTTTTAGTAATTAGTTGATCAGTTTTCATATTCGGGTCGAGTTTGTCAATTCTGCATGATATATTATGTATATCACATGTGATAAACAATGAAGAAATATACATATGTATATCGTATATGAATATAGAAAGCCGTTAAAATTAGAATCAAATGTGTCGCCTAGCTCTAAATATAAATATATATGTGTGTGTGCACCGCTACATATATGCATATAGAAATATATATGTACAATTAAATTTGTACATAAACTCGAAAAAATTTCAAACAAAGTTCGAATCGTAAAATACGACTTGCAAACTCGAATAACTCAAATTTTTTTGACTTGACTCGATCGAACGCCTGCCTAGCCCTACATCCAATTAACCCAAAACGAAAAAAAAACTAAATTTTTTGGTTACATGGGACTAGCTGCCAGCAGAATTCAAGGCAAGAATTGGTAGGATTGATTGATAAAAAGAAAGCATTGTTATCAATCTAGCAAAGAAGATAGTAATTAGTATGACGGTTTCTTCATTTAAGCACATATGTTCATCATCTGTTGCTATTGTCTTTTGAATCCTCTCAATGAACCCAAGCATCACCTCAGTACTTCTTTCATCTGGGAATAATACAAGAACAAAAAGTTAGAACAACCAACATCATTTATGGGGGAAAAGGAAATAATCAAAACGTTTTTTCATGCACCAAGTTTTAACAATTCTTACCTAGAGAGAGAAAAATGAGAAATTTGTTCCTAATGGATCTAGACTACATAACTTAAGGGAGGGAAAGATGTTAACTAAGAGTTTTTAACCACTTGCTCTAAAGATTTTTGACTTGAAAATTTATTTATTAATTATTCAAAAAAAATTGGTAATTAATTACTAAACCTAGATTTTTCAGTTGTTCTGTAATTAATCCACTGAACTTGTTAAAAAGATTATATTTAAATGTATGGAAACTAATTTAAAATCAATGCGTGATTTGCATAACCAAATTCCATTATGAACTTGTATCGGTTTTTCAAGTGCTTAAATATAACATTTTTTAATAAATATGTCGATCTTATTAACTCATTAAGTGATTGAATACAATATTTTTTTAAAATTGTGTCACTTATGAGAAAGCATATCATGTCAGTCACATTTTTATTTTATACGTAAGAAAGAGTGATATTCTACTAAATAACTTTTTTTTATGTAATGCAGGTGAGCCTAGTGCAAGGCGAGTTATTCATGATGCATCCTTGTGGCTAAGTCTAATTTAAGATTATATAAAAAATTAAATTATATATCAAATTTAAAATTTTAAATGGGCAACAGTTTTTTCTAATCCCCTCGGTCTTTCATTGTGGCTAAGTCTAATTTAAATATTAGGAAGTTGAACCTCGAGTTGAATTTTAAGACTCGTCCAATTTGATATAATTTTATTCTAAAATAATAATTTAATTTAATTTAAGGAAAAAAACAAATTCGTTTGATCAATCTTAATTAACTTTATTTACCTAGTAAAATAATAACTTAATTTCCCGCTCAACTCCAAATTAGTTTTTTTTTTTGCTTAAGGGTGCCCTAAATTTATGAGAGAGAAAAAAACAACTAAGCTCTTAAACTTTTTTTTCACCTAATTAAGCTCTCAAACTCATTTTTTTTAATTTGGCCATTTGGCAAATTTTAACCGTGAACTTTAACGTTTTTTTTACACATATCGCAATAAGATAATGCCACTTGTCATTTTTAAGAAATTTTAAATTTTAAAATAATATAAAAATAAGGAAAACTCTAAAATTTATTTTTAAAAATATAAAACATATTTTTTAATTTCAAAATAATAAATTTTCAAAAGATTAAATATTTTAAAATATTAAATTTTATTATAAAATTACAAAAAAAATTGAAAAATATAAAACAATAAAAGTTATTTTAAAAAAAACATAAAACAATAAAATTTATTTTAAAAAATAAAATAACTTTTATTGTTTTATATTTTTCAATTTATTTTTATAATTGTATAACGATATTTAATATTTTTAATTTTTAAAATATTTTAATCTTTTGAAAAATTATTATTTTTTATTATTAAATAAATTTCAAAATTAAAAACATTTTTATATTTTAAAAATGATTTTCAGAATTTCTCAGAATTGTTTTAGATTTTCTGTTTTTATATGTTTTTTATAAATAAAAATTTTTAGAAATAAAAAGATGCGCACAATATGAAGGCCTTGAACGCTCACATCAGCAAGTCTGATGAGTGTTGAGTGGCTTCGTTCCGGTGAAACGCCATCACCCGTTTCGATACGGTCTGACCTGTAGTGACATATTTTTGTTGATTTTTATTCATTTTAACTAATCAAACAATGTCCAATTGCAGTGAAACTTCACACACAACATTATAACCATATAATCTATTTGCATGTCAAATTTTAGAGCCATATGAGTCTATTTACCCAGTTTTTACCTTTTAGTGCCAGAACATGCATTTAAGACTATTTCTCACCATATGAAAGACTCATCTTAAACATATCACACTTATAACACTTAATCATAACATAGGCATATCAAAAGTGACTTCATAGACCTTGCCACCAACTAGAAGTTTCAAAGAGGTCAATATACATTACTTATAGCTTGATTGTGACTTGTGCTACGCTTCAACTCCTCCGATCTCGATCCTAAAACTTGACTAACCTGAAATGGATGCAATGGAATGCATTAGGCATACTTTGCCTACTAAGGTAGTCACAATTAAAATGAATGACATGGATGTCATATAACATGATTCAATGATAATCATAATATTAATTATGCAATAAACATGGCATGCTCCTTATTCATAATGAAAACGTAGTATTATGTCATCAATGGCAATATCATGATTTCATGGCCAATCAATATCATTAACCAAGAGTCCTATCACACCCTAAAACACACTCTAGTTTAAACGATAGAAAAACAACGACGATAACGTAAACAATTACGATCTAACTAAGACTATAATGAAACCACATAAGCTATGCACTATTAAATTGCAATTGGATTAAAACAAAGAACATTAGTACTTATATATATAAACTTATGAATAATAAAATTTAACATGAAGTATACAAATGACAAACTTGTTAGATAGTAAAAGTTAATATTGGATTAAAAGTAATGTAATAATATATATATATATATATATGTTAATATAATGTTAAAATAAATAAAATACTAAAAATGTGGGCTAAAAATAATTATAGAATATTAATAGTATAAATTATAATAAAGTATGGTGGGATTTACTTGGATGAAAACTAATCCAAGTGTCCCTTAGATTAGTGATAATCGGCCAACTATTCATATTGGCAAAACATGTGTAATTCCACTTACATGAATCATCCTCTCTATCTTTTTCTATCTCCAACAGAAACCTTAGTACCAAAGGAGAGAGAGAACTTAAACACTCAAAATCAGGAGAATTAGTGAGGAAAAATTCATGCATGCTACTGGATTTAAGCTAGGAATAACATATGTTTCCACAAAACAGTTCATGTAAGTATCGATTCTGGTCATATTTTTATTTTATGTTCTTGATGATGTTTGATTGTTTTGCTGGTTAGATTATATTAGAAATTTGATTCTAGAATATTTATTGATGATTTAAGATTATGTGTGATAGATTAGATTGATTAAAGTGCTAGAGAAATGACATGTATTAAGCTTGAATTTTGAATCTGTCCATATTCGTATTTGAACACTACCATGTTTTAAACTGGAATTTTGAATGGGTTAGGGTTCGAATTAGGAAAACTTTTATAAATAAAAGTTGTAGATCTGAATTAGTACTATAAGAAAATGGGCTCTTGAGTATGAAAACGACATAGGAAGTGGCTGGAAATTGAATTACAAAAAGACTGCTCAGAATTGAATGAATCTGGAAACTGCTTAGGTTAAATTGTAATTTTGAAAATGCTTAGGGGTTTAATTGATGCCAATAAATTCTGGAAAATTTATTAGAAACAGGGGAGGTATTTTAAGAATGAAAAATAAATAGTTTATCTTGAATTATATATCAATTGATAGTTTAAATATTATTAGAACACATAGAGGATCAAATGGACTAGTTTGTAAGGATTGATAATTTGAGGACTTACATGCCTCGTTTTTGTGGTTGCTGGAACATCATTATTATTTTAATATATGTTGGTAAATGTGGTTAAAAGCTCAAGATTAATGGTGTAGTAAAACATATGTTATAAATGCACTAAAGTCACAAATTAAGCATAGGCATCTATCTAATGAAGGCAAGGGAATAGAATCAAGGATTCCTTCCTTCTTGGTAGAGCTTCTTTCCATGTGAAAAAGATGTGGATCTCCTTGAATCGGGAAAGATATGGATGCATATTCCTTGCCTTGAATACCATGGTCAAAGGGGTGAAGATTCCCCAAGGAATGAGCTGGGATGGCCATGGAAGAGGGAAAATCAGATAGGCCCCTCGGGTCTTGGACTAGCTGGGGCTTCTTACGTACTTAAGTAAAGAGCTCATGATATTGAATTTCCTTGAATAATGAGATAGATTAGGAGAGTGAAAACTTCCAAGGATAGAATTTCCACGTGTAAATGTAGGTATTTTACAGACGTCAGGAGAAGAGATTAATACACAAAGTAGATATAAGGAGGTCTAGCGACGTCAGAAAACGGCTATCTTTAAGGAACATAAGAGATGGACTAGGTAACAGCCCACCGCACACCTAGGGTCTGTATCCAGCTCCAACACCTTTGTCCGAGACCATTGGGCCGAGGTTCCAGCACACTATGCTGCTCCCAACGCACCCGAGGGGCCCGAGTCCGTTCGACCCGTTCTCCTACACTCGAGGGGCTACGATCCAACCGAGTCAACAGCCCGAGGGGCCTTGCTAGGCACTCTGGGCCTGTTCGAGTGCAGCTCGCACCTAGGGCCTTGCAAAACCGCCCCCGTGGGCCTATCCGAGCAGCCCGCCAAGCCGCACCCATGAGCCTGTCCGAGAGCCATCTGATGCAAGACCCTTGGGGCCCAACCAAGGTCCATTTGGTTGCACCCATCCAAGACCCGAAGGGCCTATTCGATTTTCCCTCTTCCATGGCCATCCCAGTATTACACGCGGAGATTCTACCATTGGACGTTTTTACTCTCCTAATCTATCTTATTATTCAAGGAAATTACATAGTATGAGCTCCTGACCGAAGTTCGTAAAAAGCCTTACCTAGTCCATCTCTTATGCTCCAATATGATAGCCCTTAAGCCTTACCTAGTCCATCTCTTATGCTCCACTATTACACGCGGAGATTCTACCATTGGACGTTTTCACTCTCCTAATCTATCTTATTATTCATGGAAATTATATAGTATGAGCTCTTGACCGAAGTTCGTAAAAAGCCTTACATAGTCCATCTCTTATGCTCCAATACGATAACCCTTAAGCCTCTTAAGCCCGTCTCCAGACGTCGGTAAAGAGTCCATCTCTTTTGAAGCCTCTTAAGTTCGTCTCCAGACGTCGGTAAAGAGCCTACTATTACACGCGAAGATTCTACCATTGGACGTTTTCACTCTCCTAATCTATCTTATTATTCAGGGAAATTAAATAATAAGATAGATTTGGAGAGTAAAAACGTTCAATGGTAGAATCTCCGCGTGTAATAGTGGGCTCTTTACCGACGTCTGGAGAAGGGTTTAAGAGGCTTCAAAAGAGATTGACTCTTAACCGACATCTGGAGACTGGTTTAAGAGGCTTAAGGGCTATCGTATTGGAGCATAAGATATGGACTAGGTAGGGCTTTTTACGAACTTCGGTCAAGAGCTCATACTATTTCAATTTTTCTGAATAATAAGATAGATTAGGAGAGTGAAAACATCCAATGGTAGAATCTCCGCGTGTAATAGTGGGCTCTTTACCGACGTCTGGAGACGAGCTTAAGAGGCTTCAAAAGAGATGGACTAGGTAAGGCTTTTTACGAACTTCGGTCAGGAGCTCATACTATTTAATTTCCTTGAATAATAAGATAGATTAGGAGAGTAAAAACGTCCAATGGTAGAATCTCCGCGTGTAATAGTGGGCTCTTTACCAATGTTTGGAGACGAGCTTAAGAGGCTTCCAAAGAGATGGACTCTTTACCGACGTCTGGAGACGGGCTTAAGAGGCTTAAGGGCTATCGTATTGGAGCATAAGAGATGGACTAGGTAAGGCTTTTTACGAACTTCGGTCAAGAGCTCATACTATTTAATTTCCCTGAATAATGAGATAGATTAGGAGAGTGAAAACGTCCAATGGTAGAATCTCCGCGTGTAATAGTGGAGCATAAGAGATGGACTAGGTAAGGCTTTTTACGAACTTAAGTTAAGAGCTCATACTATTTAATTTTCCTGAATAATAAGATTGATTAGGAGAGTGAAAACTGTTGAGTGTGTAAAAGTTCTATTATTTACACCCTTTTAAACCCATATTTCTGCTGCATTCAAGCATTATTCATTGCAATTAGGTTAGTTTACAACAAAACATCACAAATATATTAAAAGGCACAGATTCTACTAAGAATGGCTGTTTTTGCAGGTTACCGCCGTAGTAGACAGTGAGGGAAGGCGCTGGGCAGAGAAGCAGAAGAGCTGAACTGGACAAGCAGACAAAGAGGACGATGCTGCCACAGTTGCTGCCGTGACAGCAGAGGACAACATCAATTTTGAGGAGAAGAAGCAAAGTGGACCTCGACAGATAGAGAAAATTCAGTCCGTCTGTCGTGTGAAAACCTCATATTTTTCCAAGCCCCAGATCAAAAGATATGTCAAGCCCAAGGTTCAAGGCGGGAAAATCCCAAGCAAGAAGATGACGGCTGGAAAGTAGATTCCTTGAAGATTTAGTCTTTATTAGAATCATACTTTCAATTAAAGTTGTATTCTTGCTAATTTAGATAACTTGAGCCCAAAGCTTATATAAGGGCATGTATTTTAACCTAGGAGGATACAACGCATAACCGAAAACCCTAGCCTCCTTCCCAAACTTTAGTTGTTTTCCTGCCCTCATCATGTTCTAAATCCTTCCTAGGGCCACGGGTTGATTTGTAAAGTAGTTGCAAGAGTTGTTTTGTTTTAGGAATTTTCAGTTCAATAAAATAAACTTCAAGTTCTCTTATTTTGGTTATTAATATCTTGCAAGAGCATCGGGAGAGCATTGTGAGGTTATCTATTTACTTAGAATCGGGAGAGTTAAGTATACGAAAGAAATAAGAGCAAGTTCTCTAGTTTATAGTTGAACTATCTCGGGCCTAGGGATAGGACGAGGTTAAGTGGCTAAAGAAGAATTCATACACATCAGTGTTCATCCTTCGATTCACGCCGGGAGGTATCATCAAAGACGTGATCATCGACATACTTGGACCTATGGATAGGCCAAGGCACATCTGGGATTCTTGCCAAACTTGAAGTACTGAGTTGAGTGTTGCTGCCGCGACAATCGACGGACTGCTGCCGCGACAGGTGCTGCCGCGACGAGCGCGACGACAGAACTGGATTTCCTAAACTCTGCAATACCTGCACTACTGAGCAATTCAATATCAGCCCATTCTCTCTATCTTGATATCTCTACTCTTTTATTTTACTTTATTATTCTCGTGACAACTTTCTCAATTATTTTCTTTACTTTCGTGCAGTGAACTAAGGTGAAGCTATTAGCCCAATCCCTGTGGAGACGATATCCGATACTTCGTATCACTTTACTACTTGCGTCGTGTATACTTGCACTACCATTGCGATAGACTATTACACGCAAAAAGTTTTTGGCGCCGTTGCTGGGGATTGGCAACATAACTCTACCTTTTCTTTTACTGCACTTTTTGTTTTTGTTTTTATTATTATTTTTATTTTTCTATTTTTCTTTGGTACATTCAACTCTTGTTTTTCACAAGGTTACTTGTTTATGCGCAGATCGAATCGAGGTAAAGATCCTGAGTATCAATTAGATCTGGAAATCGAACGTTCATTCAATCTCAAGAAACAACTTCGTCACTTACTAGCCAGGAACGAGTACCTTGAGGAACAGCTAGAGAAGATGGCCCACAATGGAAACGACCCGCCTGTCGGCGATATTATACCGCCTGCCGACAACCCTGTTGCCCCTGCCGGACGACGGTCCTGTCGTGACTACATGTTGAACGATCATGTAGAACTGGAGACCACGCTGCCGGACATAGATGTTGACAACTTCGAGCTGAAACCTGTCATGTTTAGCATGATCAACAATGCCGGTTAATTCAGTGGTGCTGTTACAGAGGATGCTAGGGAGCATCTAAAAACGTTCCAGGAAATCTGTGGTTCGTTTAGACTGCCAGGAGTTAATCCGGAGATACTGAGGCTTCGGTTATTTCCCCATTCATTGAGGGACAGAGCAAAGACTTGGTGGAATAAACTTACACCAGGTTCAATTAGAACTTGGGCAGATTTATCTCGTGAATTTTTATCTCGTTTTAATCCTTCGCACTTATCTGAGCGATTACGTAATAAAATTGCTACTTTTCAACAGGAAGATGACGAGCCGATGCACGAGGCCTGGGACAGATTTACTACTCTTCTACGGAACTGCCCAATGAATGGATTCCCCGTCTAGAATCAGGTAACTAAGTTTTATAATGCTGCCAACTTACAAACTCGTATTCGAATTGATTCAGCAGCAAACGGACTATTATTGGATAAAGACCCGGACGAGGCAATGCAAGTATTGAAAAATCTGGCTAAGAATGAGGAGTAGTTTCCGACAGCAAGAAGAGAGGGTAAACGGGTACTAGCTGTCAAGGATTATGAGGCCGACAGCACGATGAAATCACATGTAGCATTCCTTACTAAAGCAATGAAAAGGTTATTGAATGATGATGCACAACATGGATTTGCTGTTGAGGAGGTATGTGAAATCTGTGAGGGAAATCATAGTTCGGATGAGTGTCCTATACGGTTAGAAGAGGGAAAATATGTTGGAAACTACAAGCCGAATTACAATTCCAACAACTATAATCCCAATTGGAGGAAGGATCCCAAGTTTTCTTGGAGTAATCCTAATAATGCCCTGAATCCTCAAGCACACAATCAGAATCATGGAGGACCTAGATTGCTGACACGACAACAACTACCGCCGCAGCAGCAACAATAGCAGCAACCAGCTGCCACGAGCAATATACTGGAACAGACTCTGGGCACTTTCATGTCTCAGACAAGTACTTATATTGAGAATATGAATCAGTTTGTCAAGAAAACAGAGACATTCATGGATAAAACAGAGATGCAGATGACGAATCATGAAGCTACTTTGAAATTTTTGGAGACACAAATGGGTCAGGTTTCCCAGCATATCAAGCCTAGGCAGACTGGAGGATTCCCTAGTAATACTGAAAATGCTAGGCAGCCCACACATTAGCAGTGTAAGGCAATTACTACTAGGAGTGGGAAGAAATTACCAGGGCCGGAAAAGGAAGCTGAAACAGTAAGGAAACCAGCCTTAGACATACCTTCCGAGGAAGCTGCCCCGACAGGTAACAAACAGATCGCTGCCGATGAGCTTGTCACGACAGCAGAAGCGACAGAGAAGAAAAATGATGAACCCAAACCTCCTCAGATTCGTATGCAGTGGGAAAGACGTATTGCTGATTATCGTCCCCCACCTCCTTTTCCTCAACGGATACAACAAGCTAAGCAAGAATCTCAACTCAAAAATATTTATGATATTTTTAAGCAGGTTCACATTAATATTCCGATGTTAGATGTCGTTAGGGAGATGCCCGGTTATGCTAAATTTCTCAAGGATGTCATGTCAAAGAAATCTAAACTTGGGGAATTCGAAACAGTTAAGATGACAGAAGGTTGCATGAGTATTCTTCATCGGCAGCCACCCCAGAAAAAGAAGGATCTAGGGAGCTTCATCATACCTTGTGTAATCGGAGATAAATATGTGGGTAAGGCACTTTGTGATCTTGGTGCTAGTATTAATTTAATGCCAAAATCTGTTTTTCAGAAATTAGGTATTGAAAAGGCGCGGCCCACGACAGTAATTCTGCAGCTGGCAGACCGCTCTTATGTTCATCCGGAAGGAAAAATCGAAGATATTCTGGTAAGAGTGGATAAATTTATATTTCCTGTTGACTTTCTTGTTTTAGATTGTGAGGCAGACGAAAACGCACCAATCATCCTTGGGCGACCCTTTTTAGCCACAGGAAGATCACTGATTGATGTGGAAAAAGGAGAACTCACCATGAGAGTGAATGATCAAGAGATTAAGTTGAATGTTCTCCAAGCTATGAAGCATGCTGATGCAGACGAGGAATGTAAGGCTATCACTGAAGTTACCTTTGATCAACCCTACATCAGGTCGGGCTATCACGACATCAAAATTGGTCACTTCCGCGGCAGCCACCTATAGGGCTGTCACGACAGCACCGACGACAGCAACTCCTTTGAATCTGATACTGAAGATCAGGAGGAGGTAAACTAGATAGGAGATCGTCCAAGTAAGTTATTCGAAACTTTAAATTATACTTCGGATAACCATGCAATCCAAAAGCCATCTACTGTTGAACCCCCTGTTTTAGAACTAAAGCCCCTGCCTGGGCAGCTAAAATATGCTTTTCTTGGTTCAAATGATACGTTGCCCGTAATCATCTCTTCTAAGGTGCCACAGGAACAGGAACGACAGCTAATAGGGATGCTGCGGCAGCACAAAAAGGCAATTGGATGGACGATAGCTGATATTCAAGGCATTAGTCCGGCGTTATGCATGCACAAAATCCTTTTAGAAGAAGATCATAAGCCAACTATAGATGCCCAAAGGTGGCTAAACCATGCGATGAAAGAGGAGGTTCGTAAAGAGATAATCAAATGGTTAGATGTTGGTATTATTTACGCCATCTCCGACAGCAAATGGGTGAGCCCGGTGCAATGCGTTCCAAAGAAAGGAGGAATGACCGTGGTGACCAATGAAAACAATGAGTTAATCCCAACCAGGACTGTGACCGGTTGGAGGGTTTGTATGGACTATCGGAAGCTTAACAAAGCTACCCGAAAGGACCACTTTCCTTTACCCTTTATTGATCAAATGCTTGATAGATTAGCGGGTAAACCTTACTATTGTTTTCTTGATGGTTATTCAGGTTATAATCAAATTTCTATCGCACCGGAGGATCAAGAAAAGACGACCTTCACATGCCCCTACGGAACGTATGCTTTTATGAGGATGCCGTTTGGATTATGCAATGCACCCGCCACCTTCCAAAGGTGCATGATGGCCATATTATCCGATATGGTAGAGGACTTCCTTGAAATTTTTATGGATGATTTTTCAGTCTTTAGAGACAATTTTGAGAGCTGCCTCGGCAATCTACAAAAGGTACTTGAAAGATGTGAAAAAGCAAACCTAGTTTTAAATTGGGAAAATGCCATTTTATGATGGATGAAGGGGTAGTCCTTGGCCATAAGATTAGCTGTCGTGGAATAGAGGTCGACAAGGCCAAGATAGAAGTGATTGAAAAGCTGCCGCCACCGACTACAATCAAGGGTATTAGAAGTTTCTTGGGACATGCTGGTTTTTATCGGAGATTCATTGCAAATTTCTCAAAAATCACCAAGCACCTAAGCCATCTTTTAGAGCAGAACCGACCCTTTGACTTCAATGATGAATGTACTGAAGCATTCAAGGTTCTGAAGGAAAAACCGGTAACAGCCCCAATAGTACAACCACCATATTGGACACAACCATTTGAGATTATGTGTGATGCTAGCGACTATGCTGTCGGGGCAGCACTTGGGCAGCGGAGAGATAAGTTATTTCATGTCATATATTATGCCAGCAAGACATTGAATGACGCCCAAGTGAACTACACCACCACAGAGAAGGAGTTACTAGCTGTGGTGTTCTCCATTGACAAGTTTCGTTCTTACATACTTGGAACGAAGGTAATAGTGCACACAGACCATTCTGCCCTGAAGTATTTGTTTGCGAAAAAGGATGCAAAGCCTCGATTGATACAGTGGATCCTGCTATTGCAAGAATTCGACCTTGAAATCAAGGACAAAAAAGGGACAGAAAATCAGGTGGCAGATCACTTGTCAAGGTTGGAGAAGGGACAGAGTCTACCAATAGATGAGACAAACATACTGGAGACCTTCCCAGATGAGCAGCTCTTTGCTGCCGCAATCACTGTCGCGACAGCCATGGCGGCAGGTAAGTCTTCTGAACTCCCCTGGTATGTTGATTTCTTTAATTTTATAGTTAGCGGAATAATTCCCTCTGATCTTAATTATCAAGCCAGGAAGAGGTTCCAAAATGATGTTAAGCATTATTATTGGGACGAACCTCTTCTTTTAAAAATTTGTGCAGATCATGTTATAAGGAGGTGTGTACCACAAGAAGAGCAAGAAGACATTCTTCATCACTGCCATGCTTCACAGTATGGAGGTCACTTAGGAGGCAACAAAACTGCTGCCAAGGTGCTGCAGTCAGGGTTTTATTGGCTGTCACTGTATAAAGATGCACAACTCTTCTACAAGAGCTGTGACAGGTGCCAAAAGACAGGAAACATCTCAAGGAGAAATGAGATGCCACTGCAGAACATTCTAGAAGTCGAAATCTTCGACGTTTGGGGGATTGATTTTATGGGACCTTTTCCATCTTCGTGTGGGAATCTATACATCCTCCTGGCAGTAGATTATGTCTCTAAGTGGGTCGAAGCTATCGCAACTCAAAAGAATGATGCCAAGACAATCCAAAGGTTTTTACACAAAAACATCTTTTCTAGGTTTGGCATCCCTAAGGCGATTATCAGTGATGAAGGGAGACATTTTGACAATAGGGTTATTGTTGTCGCCTTGAAGAAATATGGTGTCAAGCATCGGATCGCGACAGCATATCACCCACAGACCAATGGACAAGCTGAAATATCTAATAGAGAAGTTAAGAACATTCTTGAGAAGATGGTTAATCCTCAATGATGCGTTATGGGCATATATGACAGCTTTTAAGACTCCATTGGGCATGTCTCCATACCGATTGATTTATGGGAAAACATGTCATCTGCCTGTCGAGATAGAGCACAGAGCATACTGGGCAATCAAGGCGGTAATATGGACTTGGACAAGGCAGGACAGAAAAGGCTATTAGATTTAAACGAAATTGAAGAAATACGGACAATGGCCTACGACAATGCAAGAATCTACAAGGAGAAAACAAAGAAGTGGCATGACAGGAAGTTGCTGCCACGACAGTTCTGCCCAGGGCAGCTTGTATTGTTGTTCAATTCTAGACTGAAACTTTTCCCAGGGAAACTGAAATCTAGATGGTCTGGCCCATTCCAAGTCGTACAAGTTTTTCCCCATGGTGCCATCACAATCCGATCATTAAAAGACGGGCACCAATTCAAAGTCAACGGACAGCACCTCAAGCATTATCAGGGGACTGAAGCCCCAGGAATGCAGGAAGTGGTTACCTTAGGAGATGCCCCACCTGCCATCCCTAATTTAACCTAAATTTTATTTTTATTTATTTTTATTATTTATTATTTATTAGGAAATAAGGTTTATTTTATTCGAATAATGTTTTTTATGTTTATTGTTTTTAGGAAATAAAGGAGCCAAGAAGAGCAGGAGAAGTGAACTCAGCCCACCACCCATCCATCAGCCCAACAAAGCCCAATATTGAAGCCTGTCGTTACGGCTGCCATGACAGACGTAGAAAAGACAGGCTGTCACCACGCTATCACGACAGACGCGGAAACGCGTAACAGACGCGGAAACGTGTGTCAAACGCGTCAGACACGCTAAAGCTCAACAGCCGCCCCGTTATTCGCGCCTGCTGTTACAGCTTCAATGGGCAGCAATTCCTCTTCTATAAAGCCCCGTTTCATTTTCATTTTCACTCACTTCTGCCTTTCTTACTTGCTCTCCATCTTTAGTTTTCATTTGCTTTCATTTACTATTCACAACCCTTGCACTAACATGTCTTCCAGAAAAACCCGCCGCAATGCTGCCTCTACTTCCTCACCGGCAGCAACTCCCCCACAGTCCTTTGCAACCAGAGACCTGTGGGAAGAACGAGGCTTCATCTATACCCCAAAGGCAAAGAATCTGGGCCTTAAGCCTTTCATAGCCAGGAAGATTAGAGCTCTATTATGTCAGACATTTGCGGAGCAACCAGAGGAGATGAACGAGACGCTGGTGAGAGAATTTTATGCTGCCATCAGTAGCAAAACGGCGACAACAGTGATTGTTAGAGGGAAAGAGGTACCGTTTATAGCCGAGCACATCAACTCCTTATATGGCCTCTACATAGGCCCTAATGATGATGCACACCGGCAGTTCCTCGACACCTTGGATGATGCTGCCTATGACGCTATCATGGCAGAACTGACGGAAGATGGGACCGAATGGAATACCAGCCGGAAAAATCCACACACGGTGAAGAGGGGGCAGCTGCTGCCGGAGGCAAAACTATGGAACACCTTCATCAAAAAGAGGATTATGTCGTCATCACACCATACAACCGTTGACCAGCAAAGGTTAGCCTTAATACACTCTATTTTAAATGAACGACCCATTAATGTGGGTATTTATATCCGAGAGAGTATTTTGGAAAGTGCACATCGACCGACGGGCCTCCTCTTCCTCCCCTACCTCATCACGTCCCTATGTCGCGGTCATAATGTGCCGGAAGCCGACACCGATTTCATAGTGAAAGGACGGGGTTGGACGGAAAAGAATATCATCAGCCTCATGGAGCTAACAGTGGCCACCCCTCTCTCATCATCAACCCCGCTGCCGCCACAGCTGAATCATTAGAGCAGCCAAATCCTGCACCTGCCGCCGCAGCAGCTGCTCCGACAGACTCCTCCAATCAGATCCTAGCTGCCATTCAAAAGATGGAGGAAAGACAGTTGGGCCTCATGACATTCATCAGGGACTTCACCGCCTCTATGGTAAATTTTATTCAAAACACTTAAAATTTCCCTGATGCTGTTTTCTCCACTTTCCCTGCCCATTACTTCACTGTCACCACCCCTGTCCACACACCTACACATGCTGCTAGCCCACAAACACCATCTGCCGCCTCCATACCATCGCTTGCCCCGACAACACTCATGCCAAACCATCTGCTCGAGGAACAAAGCGACCAGTGCCCTCGGATGACCTTGCTGCCTTTGTTGCTGGGTTCTCTTCCTCCTCCGTTTGGGCAGACAGTGACGACGAACCCTCTATTCAGAGGAACCTGTCGAAGGAATTTACACTGGTAAAGAGGCAGAAAAGAATGGCAGATAAGAAAACTCTGCCAAAGGCCAGCAGCAGCAGTGACAGCAGCGGCAACAGCTCTGATATTCAGGTTGTACAACAACCACCCCAGCCCGCCCCGAGAACCAGAATCCGCCGCCAAATCCACCTCAGCAGCAGCAGCGAAGACAGCGCCTAAATTTAAGTTTCTTATCTTATTACTGTTGCCTGCCATTTATATTTTGTGATGTACTGCCTTCATATGTTTTCATTTCTATTTTATCATTTGCATTGAGGGTAATGCAACCCTCGAGTTTGGGGGTGGCAACCCTCCATATTAATGGAGTACATCTTTAGTTAAATTGGTGTCTTTACTTAGTTTATTTTTCTCTTAAAAAAACTGAAAAGATTGAAAATTTTGGCTGAAAATTGTGAACTGAACTTGCCTGTCGTGACAGCTCTGTCGTGGCAGTAACTTTAGGATAGTTTAAGGAGAAGTTTAGAGCCTTTCTATAGTTCTGAAAACTTAAACACCATTGTGATTGTTATACTGCTTAGACTTCTTTTAGCCAAACTAGAATAGGAAGCTTAGCACTTGAATAGCCCCTAGAGGTGCCTAACACTGGCTCTAGGAGAGAAGTTTAGCAAAAGAGACTCAATAGCCCTAGAGGTGCCCGAAACTGGCTCTAGGAAGTTAACTAGAGGTGCCTAAAACTTGCTCTAGTAAAACTTAAGCTTAAAAATAGAGAAATCGTGTCAAAACAAAAAAATCAAGAAAGCATGAAAATGTGCCTTCAAAAGGATAAACTTTGGCATAAAAATTCGAGTTAAGAGTTGAATATTCTAGTGAAACTAAGAGAGTCTTGGCATATAACTGTTCACAAACATGCACACACTGCACGAGGACTATAGTGAGATTCCGGACATATCCTAAATTATCCGACAGGTTGCTGCCATCACAGGGAACGAACGACGGGTAAGGGAAAGTTCACTGTTTGAAAGCCAAAACAAAAATATTTCATTTTTCTTTTAGGTCTTAGTTGCTTGAGGGCAAGCAAAAACTTGAGTTTGGGGGTGTGTTGAGTGTGTAAAAGTTTTATTATTTACACCTTTTTAACCCATATTTCTGCTGCATTCAAGCATTATTCATTGCATTTAGGTTAGTTTACAGCAAAACATCACAAATATATTAAAAGGCACAAATTCTACTAAGAATGGTTGTTTTTGCAGGTTGCCGCCGTAGCAGACGGTGAGGGCAGGCGCTGGGCAGAGAAGCAGAAGAGCTGAACTGGACAAGCAGACAAAGAGGACGATGCTGCCACGGTTGATGCCGTGACAGCAGAGGACGACAACAATTTTGAGGAGAAGAAGCAAAGTGGACCTCGATAGATAGAGAAAATTCAGCCCGTCTATCGTGTGAAAACCTCATATTTTTCTAAGCCCCAGATCAAAAGATATGTCAAGCCCAAGGTTCAAGGCGGGAAAATCCCAAGCAAGAAGATGACAGCTGGAAAGTAGATTCCTTGAAGATTAAGTCTTTATTAGAATCATACTTTCAATTAAAGTTGTATTCTTGTTAATTTAGATAACTTGAGCCCAAAGCTTATATAAGGGCATGTATTTTAACCTAGGAGGATACAACGCATAACCGAAAGAAATAAGAGCAAGTTCTCTAGTTTATAGTTGAACTATCTCGGGCCTAGGGATAGGACGAGGTTAAGTGGCTAAAGAAGAATTCATACACATCGGTGTTCATCCTTCGATTCACGCTGGGTGGTATCATCAAAAACGTGATCATCGACAGACTTGGACCTAGGGATAGGCCAAGGCACATCTGGGATTCTTGCCAAACTTGAAGTACTGAGTTGAGTGTTGCTGCCGCGACAATCGACGGACTGCTGCCGCGACGGGCGCGACGACAGAACTAGATTTCCTAAACTCTGCAATACCTGCACTACTGAGCAATTCAATACTAACCCATTCTCTCTATCTTGATATCTTTACTCTTTTATTTTACTTTATTATTCTCGTGACAACTTTCTAAATGATTTTCTTTACTTTCGTGCAGTGAACTAAGGTGAAGCTATTAGCCAAATCCCTGTGGAGACGATATCCGATACTTCGTATCACTTTACTACTTGCGTCGTGTATACTTGCACTACCATTGCGATGGACTATTTTACACGCAACAAAAACGTCCAATGGTAGAATCTCCGCGTGTAATAGTGAGCTTTTTACCGACGTCTGGAAACAGCCTTAAGAGGAGATAGACTAGGTAAGGCTTTTTACGAACTTCGGTCAAGAGCTCATACTATTTAATTTCCCTGAATAATAAGATAGATTAGGAGAGTGAAAACGTCCAATGGTAGAATCTCTGCGTGTAATAGTGGGCTCTTTACCGACGTTAGAAGACGAACTTAAGAGGCTCCAAAAGAGATGGACTCTCTACCGACGTCTGGAGACGGGCTTAAGAGGCTTAAGGGCTATCGTATTGGAGCATAAGAGATAGACTAGGTAAGGCTTTTTACGAACTTCGGTCAAGAGCTCATACTATTTAATTTCCCTGAATAATAAGATAGATTAGGAGAGTGAAAACGTCCAATGGTAGAATCTCCGCGTGTAATAGTGGAGCATAAGAGATGGACTAGGTAAGGCTTATGGGCTATCGTATTGGAGCATAAAGGATGGACTAGGTAAGGCTTTTTACGAACTTAAGTCAAGAGCTCATACTATTTAATTTCCCTGAATAATAAGATAGATTAGGAGAGTAAAAACGTCCAATGGTAGAATCTCTGCGTGTAATAGTGGGCTCTTTATCGACGTCTGGAGACGGATTTAAGAGGCTTCAAAAGAGATGGACTCTTTACCGACGTCAGGAGACGGGCTTAAGAGGCTTAAGGGCTATCGTATTGGAGCATAAGAGATGGACTAGGTAAGGCTTTTTACGAACTTTGGTCAAGAGCTCATACTATTTAATTTCCCTGAATAATAAGATAGATTAAGAGAGTGAAAACGTCCAATGGTAGAATCTTCACGTGTAATAGTGGGCTCTTTACCGACGTCTGGAGACAGGCTTAAGAGGCTTCAAAAGAGATGGACTAGGTAAGGCTTTTTACGAACTTCGGTCAGGAGCTCATACTATTTAATTTCCCTGAATAATAAGATAGATTAGGAGAGTAAAAACGTCCAATGGTAGAATCTCCACGTGTAATAGTGGGCTCTTTACCGACGTCTGGAGACGGGCTTAAGAGGCTTAAGGGCTATCGTATTAGAGCATAAGAAATGGACTAGGTAAGGCTTTTTACGAACTTCGGTGAAGAGCTCACACTATTTAATTTCCCTGAATAATAAGATTGATTAGGAGAGTGAAAACGTCCAATGGTAGAATCTCCGCGTGTAATAGTGGGCTCTTTACCGACGTCTGGAAACATCCTTAAGAGGAGATGGACTAGGTAAGGTTTTTTACGAACTTCGGTCAATAGCTCATACTATTTAATTTCCCTGAATAATAAGATGATTAGGAGAGTGAAAACGTCCAATGGTAGAATCTCCGCGTGTAATAGTGGAGCATAAGAGATGGACTAGGTAAGGATTTTTACGAACTTCGGTCAGGAGCTCATACTATTTATTTTCTTTGAATAATAAGATAGATTAGGAGAGTAAAAAGGTCCAATGGTAGAATCTCTGCGTGTAATAGTAGGATGGCCATGGAAGAGGGAAAATCGGATAGGCCCCTTGGGTCTTGGATGGGTGCAGCCGAATGGACCTTGGTTAGGCCCCAAGGGTCTTGCATCAGATGGCTCTCGGACAGGCTCATGGGTGCGGCTTGGCGGGCTGTTGGGTGCGGCTCAGACATGCCCATGGGTGCGGCTGCTCGGACAAGCCCACGGGGGCGGTTGTGCAAGGCCCTAGGTGCGAGCT
Source organism: Hibiscus trionum (assembly GCA_030270665.1). Classification (NCBI taxonomy): domain Eukaryota; kingdom Viridiplantae; phylum Streptophyta; class Magnoliopsida; order Malvales; family Malvaceae; genus Hibiscus; species Hibiscus trionum. Next base: position 22,255,308 of record BSYR01000006.1, on the reverse strand, counting down.
GCACTCGAACAGGCCCAGGGTGCCTAGCAAGGCCCCTCGGGCTGTTGACTCGGCTAGATCGTAGCCCCTCGGGTGCGGCAGAACGGGCCGGATGGATTCGGTCCCCTCGGGTGCGTTAGGAGCGGCACATGGTGCTGGAACCTCGGCCCAATGGTATCGGACAAAGGTGCTGGAGCTGGATACAGACTCTATGTGTGCGATGGGCTGGACCCTAGGGTGCACCATGGTAACATTCTCCTCCACCGAATTGAGCGACGCCCTCGTCGCTCGTTGGGCTTCGAAATCGGCAACTTTGTCTCCAAATTGCCACAAATCTTTGTCTAACTCCCAACTACCTTCGGCTTATGTTAGTCCTTTCCAAAGCACAAAGTACTCGTGCCTTGGTTTGAACCCTTGGCGTCGAATGACTCGATCGGCTATGATTTGTAGAACTGATACTATTATTTGATTTGCTGATAATGAATTATCTGACATTTGAAGAAGTTATATTTAATGAATTTAAAATTTTAAAATTAATTAAAAATAATAAATAATTTTTTATATTTAGTAATAATGCCAAGTATTAATAAATTAAAACTTAACTTTAATTAAAATATAAATTGAATGAATAAATATCAAGTGGTAATAAATTATCTTTAATTAAAAAAACTTTAATTAAAAATAATAAAAATAATCTTTTAAGTTAACAATAAATAATATGAATAAATTAATGCTAAATTAACTTAACTTAAAATTAAAAATAACTTCAATTAACTTGCATTCATTTTAAGTTGAATGAATAAACATTATTAAATTAAAGGATGTGTAACCCCCTCGTCCCGGTCTGGCCGGATGACCGGTCCGAGTGGGCCACACGGGGAAAACCGAGTGAAACTCCCTAAGGAATTCCCCCTCGGTTAGCAACCCTAATTTTTTTTCATTTTAAAGTCTTGTCTAGACGAGTATTTAATCCTATGTGGTCATACAGCGGAACAACATTCACAAATCAAACAAACGAACTCAACTAAACATGTTACAGCCCAATTTTAAGCTTATACTGCAGGTGGTATCGATACACCTAAGGGGTGTATCGATACCCCTTGACTAGGTCAACTGGTCTAAGTCAACCCGTAGAGGCCGTATCGATACACCCAAGGGGTGTATCGATACCCTCCCCAACGGTTGACTTCCCACGGTCAAAGCTAAGACACGGTATCGATACACCTGGGGATGGTATCGATACCGAACTGGACAGTAGCTTCAGTGACCAAAAAGGTATCGGTACACCAGAGGCCCGTATCGATACCAAGATGGACAGTAGCTCTAGTGACCAAAATGGTATCGATACACCTCTCAAGTGTATCGATACACGAGGCCTGAACAAGAAGGTGATATCGATACCGTACCAACCGTATCGATACCCCCTGCACAGCAAGGCCTCCCAAACTCAGCAAAAACGATCAAGACACGAATCTAAATGCAATTTAGGACTTCCCTAACCCCAACCAAACATACATACAACATTCGTATACCACCAAGCAACCATACAAACACTCAACAAGCATAGACATCAAGGAGATCATGCAATAGACCCAAGATGGCATCCAAGCATTCAAGTCCATACATCAACATTCAAACATGAAGGCAACCTCAAGAGACACATAGCTAACATTTAGAATAAGCAATTTAGGCATGGATACAATTCAAACATGGCAACACAAGCCATACAAAAACATGAGAACATGGAGTCTAAACAAGCTCCTAAACAACCAACAATCATCCATCAAAAGACACATGTCCCATTGCTTAAACTATTACATGTCCAAACATTAAAAATCCATACTTAATGTACTCAAGGCTAACAACCACACTTGGAGCCTTCCACTTGCGCAAGCAACCCACGAACTAAAGATCTGCAATGTTGAACAAAGAGAGCGTAAGCAATGATGCTTAGTGAGGGTAAGCTCTAAAAACAAACCTCAACATTGCAGGGTCCGAGCACGATCTAGCCAAGGCATTTCACAAACATACCAAGGATCCACAAGGGCCACAAGATAAGATGTATGAGCAATAAATACAAGTAATGTCATGATCAACAAGCTCTAAATTCCTCAACATAAGTAGCCACATCAAACATCCACATAAGGATCATTTATCACAACACATTGATACAATTATCAACCAACATTGGCACCTAGGTATGACTCAAATACGCGGATAACCGTTGGAACTCACATCCAACAACACAACCATTACCTGACGGTGGGATTACACTCATCACCAGTCTCGCGGAGGGGATTCCACTCATCCTCACGCCCCGTCGATGGGATTCCACTCATCACCGACTATATTTAAATACAATTTTCGGGCGTACCCGTACTCCTCCTTGGTGACTCAACGCCACCAAGGCCACGTGCGACTTTTGACTCATGTGTACACACTAACATCCTAATGATCGATCATTTGTATTCAAGTATACTAGTGCCAATATTTACTCACTTCACATTACTCATTTCAATCAATTCCGTGCTTAGCACGTACTCACCAACAACCATCATCATGCATGTCTCAAGCATCACAATTCATGTCTCATCTCACATGTATAACACAATATACATAGCAATCATATCACATTTCATACGAGACATACACAAACACACAAATGAGTTCATCCAAAGGCTCTAGATCAAGTTTAGGATTAGGCTACCACCCTAATCCTAACTCTAGGTGGGTCTACCAATCCCAACCTAGTCCATATACTCGAACCAACCATTTTAAATCCATTTAAAACATTTAACCACTCACCTAAGCTTCCAAGCTCAAAAACCAAGCAAGCGATCGTCTTCAATTTCCCGGATTCACTTCCGATGCTTCACCGATGCCCAAACTCGATTCTAATCAATCTCAAACACAAACAAAACATCCACAATCAATAACTCATCATCGGAACTAACCCGGATTAACATTATCAAGCATTCAATACTCAAAATCAACCCCAAAAACAGAATTCCGAACAGCCCCTAACACCCTCTGAAAACTTCCATTTCAAGCATCCAAACAACCATCAAACCCACCCAAAGTGATCCTCATATATCATACTAACACCAGCCCTCAAAAACCAACATTAAACCACCCCAAAATCCACTTTAAAACCCTCCAAAAACCCCTTGGAAACCCAATTCCGAAAATTGCTCAAAACCATTTGAAATTCACATATGTTATACCATTTGACCTCTATATATCATAACTAAACATGTTAAATCAAAACATTTACTTTAACAACATAAAGCTTTCATTTTTAATCCAAACTTCCCAAAATTCCATTTTCTAAAACCTACATGAAAATGAAAATAGAAGGTACTTTTAAAGAGGGGAAGATGAGGGGAAGTCAAAAATACCATTACCTTTCAATTTGGAGTTGAAATGGGGAAGCTTTTGAATGAAATAGTGAATGGGAGAGGGAAACCCTTTTTCATGTTGGAGGAAGAAGGTGAATAGTAGGAGATGGTGAGAAAATGGGTGTTTTGTTTTGTTTTAAATTTTAAAGGCCCAAAGACCATCTTGCCCTTAATGAAATGGGGTATTCACAAGGGCACACCATCTATGGCTATTTGGGGTTTAATCCCAAAGCATAGTCAATCATCAAATTAATTAATTTGAAAACAAAACTTGAACCACTATTTAAATCACAAAACCGAACCCAAAAATATTTAAAATATTATTTTCACCTAACCCCTAAACCCGGGTGTTACAGGATGAGTCTACCACTTGCGACGAACATTGTTGAACACCACTAACGATGAACACCGATGAACATCATTATTTTTTTATCGAAAAGATAACCGTATCATTTTGACCAATTTTTATTAGTACGATTATCTACCATTTAATTTAATTTTTTGATACAATACATAATTTCGATTTTTTTAAACACCCCCATTCGTACCGCCGCCGCTTTTGTGCAATGATTCTCAAACTCTAATATTATGACATGTTTTCAGATTCATTATTACATGGCTGCGGGATGACCCTCATGGGGCTCATCAACCTGACTGAATACGCTTTGGAATTTCTCTCTACACTCTGTTCCATAAAGGAGTAATTAATGCCTACATCCCTTAGGTTTTCCATTAGCAACCCTCGGTTACCACTTACCGCCCTCTAATGAATTAAAATCTTATGGCTCTTTCATTTCTTTCAAACCAGAAGTTTTTTTAAGTTTAGGGTTATGTGATTATTTTTTAGGTTTGGTGTTTTAGGGTTATGAAATTAATTTATAGTTTAAGGTTTATATTTTAAGGTTTTAAGGTTTATTAATTAATTTTTAGGGTTTATGGTTTAACGATGTAAGGTTATGGGTTAGTGTTTGAATTAAGGTTCAGGGTTTAGTTTTAGAGTTTTAAGGTTTATTAATTAATTTTTATGTTTAGGGTTTCTTTTAATTAATTCAAGGTTTATGGTTTAGGATTTCTTTTAATTAATTTATGGTTTAAGGTTATGTAATTATTTGAATCGCTAACCTTGAACCCTAAACCTAAAACCCTAAAAACCTAAACTATAATTCCTAAACCTAAAGCCCTAAAACCTAAAACCTTAAATCATAAACCCTAAAAATAAAAATACTAATCCATCAATATATATATATAATGTATGTAAGTTAGGGTTTAGGGTTTAGTGCTTAAGGTCCATGAGTTAGGGATTAGGGGTTTATACCCTAATCTTTAATCTTTAATATTTAATCTTTAATCTTTAATCTTTAATCCTTAATCCTTAATACTTAATCCACAATCCCTAAATAATAACCCATAAACCATAAACCATAAACCATGAATCCCTAAACCCTAAACCATAAAAATAAAAACCACGATCCATAAAACCCTAAAATTCCAAACCATAATCCATAAACCTAAAATCCTACACCATAAACCCTAAATATTAATCCCTAAAAATAAAAACCCCAATCCATCAATATATATATAATGCATGTAAGTTAGGGTTTAGGGATTAGTGTTTAGTGTCTAAGTTAGGGATTATGGGTTTAAACCCTAAACACTTATCTCTAATCTTTAATCCATAATCCCTAATCCCTAATCCACAATCCCTAAATAATAACTCATACTCTCTAAACCATAAACCATAGACCCTAAATACTAAACATTAAAAATAAAAACACTAATCCATCAATATATATAATACATGTATGTATGTATGTATCAATTTATGAACCCTAAACTCTAAACCCTAAACCCTAAAAATAAAACTTCAATCCATAAAACCCTAAACCTTAAACCATAAACCTAATCCCTAAAACCCTAAACCCTAAACCCTAAGCCCTAGAATACAAATAAAATTTTGGGGACTATAAAAAAAATAACAAATTAAAAGTATAAAACATCGGACAAATAAAAAACAATGAATATGGATCAATTTAGAATAAAAATAAAGTTCTAGTGACTATAATGAACAAAGATATAATCATATATATATATATATAATCATATTATACATATATATATATATAATATGTGTGTAAATTGTAATGCCAAATGTGTTTTGTGTTGATATGTATCATGTGACATATATGTTATGTATAATTGTATATGTATTAATGTATATGTATATAAATTTATAATTAAAAAATCTGCTTCATTCCATTCCCCTGTAGATATATAGTTCAAAAATTAAAATAACTTATATTTTTTTCATACTAGCTGTCGAAGTCTTTTCACATTTATTGTTGGTGATTCTTACAAAAAAATTAAGTATTCTTTTTTCATATTAGCCGTAAACCTCATTCCATTTCCGAAGCTTCATTCAATCCTTCATTACTCCAATGGAATATCCTTTGATTACTTTTCTTTTCTTAAGTTCAGTCATATTATTTTCCTTATTATTTTATGCTTTAGTTATGTAGAACTAATGTTATGATATAATAATTAAAAAATGTTTTGGACTGATTTAAAAAGTATTTAAAACATTTCCAAAGTCCAAACAACTTGAAATTATGTTTAGGAAAGTTTTAAAAGGGTTTTTCATGTTTTTCAAAGCCAAACTTCACAAAACTGTCCAGGTGTTTCGAAACAGGGAGTTCCAGTAGCAAAATCGTTTCGATACTTGTATCAAAACGGGCTTTCCATGGACAAAATTTTTGCCCAGCGTTTCGAAACGGGCTATGTCGTTTCGATTCGCCTACGTGGCATTGACCACAACGGTCATAAACCCCAACGGCTATTTTCCCAACTAACTTTTAAATGTAGGCATTTCGATACTGGCCTATAGCGTTTCGATACGGGTTTCGAAACGGCAAGGGGTGTTTCCATACGGATGCCTTGACAGACTACAACAGCTCTTTCTACTTAAAGAGCGTTTCGAAACGGCTTCGGGCGTTTTGAAACGGGGAGCTGCAGAACTGCATTTATGGTGGGAATTAAAGTCCTCAACGGCTCCAATTTGATCTCAACGGCTAGTAACGGCTACAAACTCATTTGGGAGTATAAAAGGGACCTCCAAGCATCAAGAGAAGGCTAATGCTCATATTGTCAAACATCAAATGATCAAAGATTGTCTTAGAGCTTAAATTGTCATTTATTGTATAGAAAAACACTAGTGAGCCAAAATTGTCAAATTTGCTCAAGTGTTTTAGGTTTTGGGTGAGTGCTTAATTGTGCAAACAAACACCTATTAGAGGGTTTTAAGTTTGCTTATTGTGTCTCTTTGTAAAGAGTGTTTCAATCAAGGCTTTGGGTAGAAAGCTTGATTGGTTGTAAGGGTTTCCTCCTAAACCTAAAAAAAGGGACGAATCAATAGTGGATTGATTGGAAATCCTTAGTGGGGAGCTAAGGTAGTGGATGTAGACCTTGGTTAGAAGGTTGAACCACTATAAATCATTGTGTCTATTTACATTCTAGCTTCCACAACTCTTCCACCCAAAAATCCACCTCTCCACCACTTGGTGAGCAACATTGGTTGAACGAATCGAGCCCCACACAACTCAACAAGTTATATGTGGAAGATGGAAAGTTGAAGTTGATGATATTGAATCTCAGCTCGCTCAGCTCCCTGACGACAAATCTGAAGCTGCCGATGTTCCTCGACCATACGAAGAATACAAAATTTCAAAAAGGGTTCCCCACCTCAGTTTGTAAAGTTTGCCCTCTCTAAAGAGAGAATGGCATGTGTTCTTAAGTGATAATGAATGTTTTTTAATATATGCATGTAATATTTTTTGTTGGCGTTTGTAAGAGCAATTAATATAGTGGAATTTAAAGAATTTTTTTAGGGAATGGTCTGTATTCTTAAGTGATAATGAATTCCTTTTAATATATGCATGTAATTTTTTAGAATTTACTTTGCATTCCTTTTTTTCTTTTCAAGCATTCATTACAACCTGGTTCATTTACACGAGTTAATTAAGAATTATTCTGATTTTGAAACCTGGTTCATTTACTTTATTGAAACTTGGTTCATTTACTGATATGCCGATAAATATTCCAATTTTCACGCATATGATCGATGTCAGAGATTGTTCCAAGGCAATACCATAAGTCATCTAGACATACCTGGAGAATTCTCTTCTTCATTACAACTACATACCGTTGATTAAATTTTGGAATACCATAAGTCATCTACAACCGATTTAAAATGCAATGCCATAAGTCATCTAGACATCGATCAAATGTAAACTTTAATTTTTATTTAATTTAGTCCTAATTTTTTCCCGCCTCGATTTTTGGACTAAAACCCCAACCCCAACCCGGCCCAACCCGAATACATTAATATTTTAAAATAATTAAAATAATATATTTTATAATAATATATTTATAATTATTTTTGTGAGATGTCCTTTTCTCGTGAAAAAAAATAAAACCCATTTGTTTTACACCGCTGGGGCCTTCATGGGCTGAATGGCCCGTGTGGTCTTTTTGCCGACGTCTTTAAATCTTGGATGACGTTTAAAATTATTTTGTTTTCTTATCTTCGATTGGAGAGGAGCAACACCAGTTCAAGAATTCTCTTTTTCCGGGTACGCCGCCGTTCTCCTTCTTCTCTTCCCTTTTCTTGTTTTGGTTTGGTATACTTTTTTGTTTTGGTTTAATTTTCTAATTTATTTTGATTTTAGGATTTCGAAAACAAAAATCGACGTCCGAAGTATTTGATATCTCAGGTGAAAACAATGAAAATCGGGAAAATATATGACTTTCCCAATAATTTGCTACCAGCCAGCTTCGTTTTCCACCCTAAGGTAGTGGAAGAATTAGCAGACACGGGCTTCGAAAATCTTATAAAGCCAAAACATGTTGCAAATCATTGCTTTCCATTTTTGAGCGCAGTGGTGAATAGATACAACAAACAGAACAAGTGTTTTGAATTTGAAAAATACACTTCTATTAAATTATTTATAGGATTAGGTGACGTTCTAAGGATTACCAGTCTTCGTATAGACGGTAAACTTGTTATAGTGGATGAGGAATCAATCGATCCAAGTGTTTTGTGCTCGAAATTACTTAGAAATGACATCATTTTATCCAATAAATGTGATATTAGTCTCCTAGAGCTCTGGAATCAATTTGGGAAGTTGGATCCAGGGTGTGAGATTAAGAGTGAGAAAAAATTACGTGTGTATGTTCGGGCTGCAGTTTTGTATATATTAGGGTCTGTGGTTGTCCCTTCTTCCTCTTCCACAGTGCCAGCCCTTTATTTAAGTCTTTTGAGAAATGTTAAAAAAATTAAATGTTTTGCTTGGTGACAGCAATGTTATCAAGTTTGTACTGCAGCCTCCACAGAATGAAAGGTCAAGAAATTGCTTTGTCTGGGAACTTTCACTTGCTTTCGATGAGTATAAAAATTATATGTATTCTTTCAATTTTTAGTGGTTGTTTTTATCTTTATTTCTTGTGTATTAATGTCACATCCCAAAAACCGGTCTAGTCGAAATTAAGTTCCGGTGACCGAATATTTTTATCGATTAAATAATTTATTCGATCTTATTTAGATTATTCGGGGTAATTTATGATAGTTTATTAGATTATTCGGGTCTAGTAGAAATTAGGTTTGAAACCTATTTATTTGGTTTATTATTATTATTATTATTATTATTATTATTATTATTATTATTATTATTATTAAAAATAAAGGAAGAAGAAGCAAGTGGCGTTGGTGGCTTGCAAATTTTCAAGCCACTTGTTTAGAATTATTGAATAAAAACAAATATAGTGGGTGTAATAGTAGATGCCCAAATTAGTATAAAAGGGGGGGAGATTGATGAAATTCACGGCAAAGAAGCAAGAAAGAAAGAAAGAAAGAAAAAAATAGTAGCATACGATCCAATGTTCGATTGGTAGTCCGATATTTTCGATATAGTAATATCGAATTTCTATCGATGACGGGGTAAGCTCAAATCTCTAGTTAGTTTAAGTTTCGGTATCGAGTTGATTAATATTTTTATATATATTCGATACTGTTTTATTGATTAGTTTTTATTAATTATCATGGTATACGAGGTCGATTCGGAACAACCGTCAAGCCCAAGAAATAAAAATAAAGTACCGGTCTATCAAGGTGAGTGAAATAAATTAAAGTTGAGATTAGAGTCTCAACTACCTATAATTTGATGTTAGTATTTATATTAAGCATGAAATTGGATTAATTAAAGGATTGTAAAAGATAAGGGTAGAAAGGATAAATAAATTCGGATTTATAAACTGTCCTGTAGAAAACTGCATTTTTGAGCATGTTAGAGTCATTTCTGGAAAACGTGTTCTTCTACAAAGTTGTAGAGGACAAAATTTTACATGAAATAGATGTATGATTTGCTCAAAAATGTTAAGTATAGGTCTCTAAATTGTTGTTAGAAGTTACTGGACTAAAACTGAATGATCTTGTTAATAAAGAAAGATAAGTAAAGTCCTTGGTATGATTAGTGTCTATAGGTAGAAGGGCATGCCTTAGAGTCGTTGAGCTCCCCTGATCTTTGTTACAGGATGGTGGTTAGTCACCTATAAACCTGATAAGGTGGTTAGTCACCTTGATAATTGAATGGTGGTAAGTCACCATTGATGCATATGCATCCCCTGTTATATGTTGAAATGAGAAATGGATACTTTGAGTATCTAATGTTACATGTTACATGAAGACTTGATTACCTATTTCATTAATCATCCAAGGCAAAATATTTAAAAGTTACATGACTTGAAAGATAAGTACTTAAATGATAAGTACCAATGAAATGAGATTGATATGCCTACTTGTCTTGTATATGCTAATGCTTTTAAATGATGCTTGTTGTTGTATATGATAATGTTTGATCGATACTTGTTGTATAAATGAATATAAAAGTATGATGTTATTGTTGCATCAATGATTACTTGAAATAGTTACAAGATTAGCATGGCCCCTGTGCAAGGATGACACGCACAAATCAAGAAATGGTACCAATATATTATGTGTTTGATACATTATGCTATGTTATGCTCATGATATGATATTATGTTTTGTTATGAATATGAAGTATGCCATGTTATTGCATAATTAGCATGACATTCATTTTTGGAAGCATGTTACATGACATAATTGATACTTTACAAAAGGGTCACTAAACATTACATCGTCTAATCAGATAGGTAAATGACCTCCGTTAGTAATGAGATATTACAGACTAATAACTAGTAAGTTTAATTTCAGTATAATATCATGAATTTCAGATAAGGACCACTAAGTTGTAAAAATTACAATTTAGTCCCTAAGATTGAAAAAGTTTAAAATTGACCCCAATTTGAGTAAGTTGTTAATAAGTTAAGTGTTAAGTCTTAAAAGAGATTAATAAAATAATCCGAAATGATTTTTTTGAACTTTGGATTTATGTCTCCGATCTCCGTTATGTTTTTCGGTAGCGCTCTCTGACCCGATTCTCTACCAGGCCGGGAAGGGGGTGTTACAATTAAAACTTCATTTCTATTTGTTGCAGATGTTTATATTTGAGCATATCCCAGGAGTTGTGTCTCAATTGATTCATCCAAGGAGGACGAGTATGCCACCAGATTTGACACAGGAAGATAATGGTCTTCTAGAAGAATTCCCTCTCATGAAGTAATAAATTGTATTGATAGGAAAATAATAAAAATATGTGTTATACATGGTTGTAAATGTGTGTTTATAAGCTTTCTGGAATAGTAAAGAAATCCTAATTTGGAGTTGTGAGTAAAGAGATATTAATAAATTAGTGTGTATTGCTCAAGCTGCCAGTTTTAGGACAGATTTGTATATTCATGTTGTTTGATTTATTTGATTTGGTTATATGTCAAAAATTTACTTCTAATGAATGTTGTATGTGTTATGTTATGATTCAAGAGCATGTTGAAGAAGGGATATTAGAAGAACCAAGGGGAGAGCAAGCAAAAAGGAAAGGAAAAGGCATCATTAATAAAGAGATAAACTGGCTTGGAGTATTGTGAGTGTAGCATGGCTTAAGTGTTAGGATTAGTATCTTAGCCTTTATGTTTTTTATTATTAGATAACATGAATGAAGCATGTAATGAATTTAATAATTATTGGTAAAATTTAAAATGATAAGGAAGAAGGATTAAAGGTAAGAATATTGACCTAAGTGTATATTACTTGTTAGATAAGCATGCTTAGCATAAATATGAGTAGTTACTATGATGTGTTGATTGCTTGAGCTATGTGAAATGAGACTAAGTGATGAGTTTTGCTACTGGTTTTTTATGATTATAAAATGAAAATGATCTCATGTGTTTGCTGGAATTTTATGTTACCATGATGCTTGATTGATTATATGTGTATGCCTATTGAAATGGTTAAATGCCTTTAAAATTATGAATGATTGGCAAGTGAATGCTCTTGTTAATAAATAAAGATAAGTAAAGTCCTTGGTTTGATTAGTGTCTGTAGGTAGAAGGGCATGCCTTAGAGTTATTTGAGCTCCTCTGATTGTTAATACAAGTTGGTGGTTAGTCACCAATGTAAATTAAAGGGGGGTTAATCACCTTGATGCTTAGGCATCCTCTGTCACATGTCACAAGTTAAAAGTGAAATAATTGATACCTTTGGAGTATCCAAAGTCATATGTCACATGTAGACTCGATTACCTGATTCATTGATCATCCAAGACAAAATATATGAATATTTGTACACTAAGAAAGTAAGCTAAGTACCTTATTAGATTGGTACAAATGAAATAAATTTTGAAATGTTTATATGCTCTATAGAATATTTTCGATTATGTATGATACTTGATGCATTTGTTATTAATGCTTGTCTTGCTTAATGTTGCAATATGAGCGACTTGAATTTATTTCAAGACTAGCTACGATGACTTGTGCATATTGGACTAGCTAGGTGATCCTTGGTACTTAAGCCTAGCCAGGCAATCTTAAAGATTTACATAAGATCTTAAAAGACTTAGTTAGTAAAGTTTATGGCTGCCTCACTAAGTACATATTGTGTACTTATCACTCTTTTGTTCCATTCTTCAAAATATTTCAGGTAATAGTTACTGAAAGCTAGTTGGTTGATTCGAGAGCTGTTTCCGCAAGACAAGCATAAGTACGATAAGTTTTGGTTAGATCCTAGTTGGTGGCATAGTTGTGTATTGTGTCACATGCATTTAGATATGTATTATGTGTTGCTTGACTTGTAAGTAACATATTGGAACTTGTTTTGTTATATACTAATGATCATGTTAAGTGTTTGTGAAATATATGCCCTTGTGTGTAATTGTAATCGAATGTCAACTTGAGTTCATGGTTGATATACATGTTAAATTAGGATATGTATAAATTTAGTGTTTGGTTGCATTGAGTATTCGAATAGAAGCATAGGCATAATTGAAAAATAAGTTCATAAATTAGGTAGTTTGTATAGGTATAAAAACGTATCTAAAGAGACCAAATTATATGCATGATTGAATCCTTGAATGAAAAGGTTTATGAACTTAGGTTGATGATGATTGAATTGGTATGAGCTATATAATCTTATAAACTTATGTTAGCCGAATGCTTATCTCCTTATATAACCATGTCTCAATCTTTAATGTTGGATTGTAGTATTACATGTAATATGTTATAATAGCCTATTGATGTATAGTATGCTTTATGATTAATTGTTTGGATCATATTTATATTGACGGTAGTTTAGGTTTGTTTAAAGTTGTATGTATCATGTATATAGAATGTATGATGTTGGAAAAGTTTTAATTGGCCCACCTAATAGTATAAGTGTTCATGTAATCATATGTTTTGGTCATTAGTCACATGTATGCATGATTTGTTGAATGCTTAAATAAACATGCTTTGTAAGTTTATGTTTGATTTATATGTTATACGAATATGTCCGATGCCCGATATGAAACGTCTCTCGCTCGTAACCAGGCGAGGGGTGTTACAAGTCCCCTTGGATCGATTCATGGTATATGGATACACGAATTCTACCTCCTCGCCAAATCAATAAATGTTCATCCAGCGGACATCGCCAATAAGACCAATACTCAATACATCCCCTCGCCTCGCCAAATATACATAGGTCGTAGCCCTAGGACCGTAGTCCACACGTACCAATGAGCTCATGAATTCTACGACATGTCAATTGTATCCAATACTTCGAATCCAAGATCCAGTAATCAATGGTTCAATATCCATGATTTATTGACAATACTTCAATAATCATTTAGTCGTAGCAATAAGTAATAACAATAAACTCATGTCAATGATTCTACATGTCAATGCTTCAATGATTTTCATGACAATGATAGCAATACTATAGACCAAGAATCGTTGCAATACTTACCAAAACTTACCAACATGGCTTACAATAATGCTTCATACAAATCCCTTAAAATCAATAGTTAGTAAATCAATAAACAATGATTCGAGATGACACTTAGCCACTCTCGAGACTCCGACTACACTCACCTTGACAATCTGAAGCTTATACGCAAAAGTCCTTCAAAATAGGGGACCCATTTCGAAACGAGTGAAACTGTATCGAAACAGTTGAGCAAAAGTCCAAAAGTTAGTTATTATAGTTATATTGTTTCGAAACAACCTATACTCGTTTCGAAACGCCTTACTTAGGCTGTTTCGATACGGGTCTGATCATATCAAAACACCTAGCTCATGGCATCATCTTAAAGCATTTAAAAGGCAATCTCACTAAGGTCTTAATTCAGTTAAGGTCCTTTAACAATATTATCTATAGCAAGGATACGATATTTTAATATTTTAATACAAATACTTCGATCATCAGAATCCAATTTTGAATAGACCGATTTTTGAGGTGTTACAAGAGTGCTAAAGTAAATTGGATCCAAGAGTGAGACATCGAAACAAAATTCTTTCATCGTACAATTAAAGTTGAGAATGGTGCTATACTGGACACTTTTGATTCCATGTCAGAGGAGATGATTCGCTACTATTCTACTCTCATTGGCAAGCCAGATCCTAATGTATGCATTGTCCCACTAAAACTCTCTAAGAGCTATTCAATTACTTCGTCCCTAAAGCCACTTGGAACGACCTATGTGATGATGTTTTAGACTTGAAAATTAAAAATGCTCTATTCAAGCAAGGGAATGAAAAAAGCCCTGACCCGGACGGATACACAGCTTAATTCTTCAAAGCTACATGGAACATAGTGAAATCTAACTTCACAGCTGCGATCATATGGTTTTTTTGGACTTTCTAACTACCCTATACTTTTAATGCTACATCCTTTGTGCTCATACCTAAAGTCCCTAGTGCTTGTATGGACAAAGAGTTTCGACTTATTTCATGTTACTCCATTATTTATAAAACTATTACAAAGATTCTTGGAGGGAGACTTGCCCCTCTTTTCCCAAACATAATCTCACAAAGTCAGTTTGCATTTATCAAAAGGAGAAACATCATATACAATACTCTGCTCGCTCAAAAATTGGTTAGCGGTTACTTCAGCAAATCATTATCACCGAGGTGTGCAATTAAAATAGATCTGAAAAAAGCTTTTGATTCCATAAATTGAGATTTCCTCTTAGATATCTTAGAAGCAATGAAATTCATGTCAAGTTCTGAAGGTGGATTGAAAGATGCATCACTGCTTTTAGATTTTCGACTTTACTTAATGGGAGTTTAGTTGGCTGTTTTAAATGAGGGTAGGGGGTTCGACTGGGAGACCCCTTTTCTTCTTACTTATTTGTCATGACAGTGAATGTTTTATCTGCTCTCTTAGACAAGGCTGGAAAATCTGGTATATTCAAATATCATCCCAAATACAGTAAAACGTCTCTCACACATCTATGCTTTACCGATGACATGCTCATATTTTGTCTCGGCTCATTAGACTCGATTGTTTGGGTTTTAAGTACCCTAGAATAATTTTATAGTATGTCGAGGCTGAAACTGAATGCTGAAAAAACTGAGTTGTTTGCTAGTGGAGTAGATGCATGGACACTTGATTCTATTAGGAGTCTCACGAGATTTAAACTTAGCGAAGTTTCATTAAGATATCTTGGAGTGCCTTTGATAACTAAAAAATTGACGATTGTCTCCCGCTACTAGAGAAAATTCGAGACAAACATGCTACATGGTCTCACAGAAAGTTAAGTTACAGTGGCAGATTGCAACTGATTAAAGCGATCTTTGTATGTATCTTCAATTACTGGAGTAGACAGCTTAATATCCCTAAAATCACTAAAATTGAACAAATCTGTATGCGATTCTTATAAAAAGGGGAAAACGTTTCGACGACTAGTGCTAGAGTTGAGTGGCTACAAATCTGCCTTCTCAAATCTGAGAGTGGTTTAGGACTAAAAAATCTTCATATTTGAAACAAAATATACAGTCTATTGCTAGTGAAACATATTTTGGCAGGTGAAGGTTCGTTGTGGGTGGCTTAGATTAAAGAGTATATGTTTAATGGAGAGGACTTTGGGCAGATTGCAATAAAGCCCCACTTTAGCTGGACTTTGAGGAAAGTTCTCAAGCAAAGAGATGAAGCGTTAAAACTATTCATTTTGATAAGTTGACCACAAGTGAACACTAGATGAATGTGAGACAAAGTGAGAAACAAACATACTAAAGTATGTTGGGAAAAACTATTTGATTTCCTAAACATGTTCTAAAACTCTCCATTATTTATTAGATGGAGATCTTAGACAAGTTACCAACTAAAGTCTGCCTTGCGCACTAAGGTTTAACTACGGATGGCTTATGCTTGCTGTGTAGGACTGAACTTGAAAGTAAGAATCACTTGTTCTTGAATTGTTCCTTCACTTGCGAGAAATAATAGAAGCCTGCGAGATGCAGAATTTTCACTTTCAGTACTAAGATAACATATTGACATGGATCTTAAATACTTGTAAAGGGAGGTCTTTATTGGTTCACATTCTGAGATTGTCTTGGACCGATCTCCTATAATACATATGGCAGGAATGGAATCACAGAGTATACAATAACACACACCATTCGAATGATGATATTTTTAGCTTTATACGCGACATTGTTAGTATTAAATTGTATAAAGTTCGTATACATAAATCTACTAGTCACATGAGACATTTGTGTACAACTTGAGAAATTCAGTAGTACTGAACCTTGATATCTTCACTTCTGATTGTTATGTTTTTTTGTAGCAGAGATTCTGCTACCTTGGATGAATAACAACCATTTATCTAAACAAATTTTCAAAAATGATAAGTGGCATTATCATGTTACGACATGTGCCACAAAAAATTTATAAAAAAAACTCGTTAAAGTTAACGGTTGTTAAATAGCCAAAATAATTTTTTTTTCTCGAGTTTGAGGGCATTAGGTGCAAAAATAATTAGGGGCTTAGTTAATTTTTTTACAAAAATTTAAAGGCTTATTAAACCCTTAAACCTTTTTGACAAATCAAACTAGTTCAGTTAGGCTCCAAATAGAATTATAGTTTAAATGGAAATTAATTTTTTCAATCTTAAATATTCATTGAATGGGATTAAAAATATCATGTTATTTCATCTTATATAAATTTAAATTTTAATATTTAACTTGACAATGTTAAAATTTTATATTTTTAAAAAATATCAATCCTAAATAAAATGTAAGTTGATTGAATACTTTTTTTTTCTTTTGTCATAAAGTTGTTTGAATACTTATTTGAACCGATAATAATAATTTAATGGTTCGTGGAGATTTTAAAGTCGCGGAATAATTAAAAGGCAAAAATCCATTGACCTTTCGTTAAGTTGTTGCTTATAATATATATGACTCATTCAATTTTACCATATAATAAAAAAATGTTCTCGTATTTCTGGGTTAATTGAATGTTTCTTCTAGAGTTGTTGAACGGAATAAATCAAACCCTACCACAAATTTCCAATTTCAGAAGGCGGTGGCTACTTCTCATTCTAGAACAAGTATTCTTATACCCCTCCAATTTAATTGTAAAAAAAAAAACTTTTATATCTAGCACTTTAACATTATTTTTTTATAATTACCTACAGAGACGAAGACAATAATTAGTAGAAGTTTTTTCTTCGAATAATTTTTATTTAGGAAGAAGGAAAATTTTACTCTTAATAAATCTTAAACTTTTAGTTTAGAAAAATAAGAATGTATCAACTGAGAGCTTTAACCACATACTCCAAAGATTATTTACATAAATTAATAAAAGTTATGACCTCTTAAATGATACAATTTTAATAGCATATAAAGGTTGTTTTGTTGTTTATTGCAGTTTTTTTTCTTCAGATCTATGGTTATTTCTATTCATCAATGGGGTAGCAACAAATTTAACACTTCTTATTTAAAATTTTAATCAATCTAGTTATTTTTACGATAATGTTATATCAAGTGAGTCTATCAAATCAAAACAATTGTTGAATAATTGTATTATACTCTAAAGCAACAACAAATTATTGTTAAATTGTTTTTTATACCATGTAAGTAATATAATATTTTTTACAAAAAAATAAGCAATTTAGGAGAAGAACAAAGGGTAAATTGATAAAAAAAAAATTGAATATAGAGGATTAAATTTATTGAATTGTTTCAAATTAGGACCATATTGATAGAATGTATAAGTTTCGATATTAATTTGAGAGAAGGTACCTAGTTCAGGTACCAAATTGGGAGAAAAAAATTTAGGTACAAACTTGAGAAAAAGTGCCTAGTTAAGATAACAACTTTGGAGCAAAAACTCTTTACCAACTTGAGAAAAAGTGTATAATTCAAGTACCAAATTTATATCTAAACCTTAATTTTCCAGTTATAATGTATCAGATAACCATCTTTTACTTATAAAAGATGGATAGTGTTTTTTTTTCAAGAATAAAAAATGTAATCAATTAGTAATTAAAAAAAAAAGACCCACTCAACCTTAATTTTGTATTATTTTAAGATAAATTACTTAAACAGTCACTCAAATTTTGACTCAACAACCTTCTCCAATAAGATTGCGACACCTTATTCGTTACCAATAATACCAATGCTTGTTTATCTTTTCCTTTTTCCTATTATCAGTGAGGGAGGAAAACGTAACGAAAGAAGTTATGTTTATCTTTTCGAATGTTTTATCTTTTTCATCTCAATTTTGATATATCCTTCCTATTTACGACATTGCTAATGGTTGATTTCATTGAATAATGTCCGAAGATTTAGAACGGTGTTTGGTGAATAAGTATTAAAATTAAATTATTTATTATGTCAATTCTAACTCATTAGTACGTTATACGCTCATAATTTTCAATGGGAATAGACTAATTTATTGTTTTTTAAGTCGGAATGATTATTTCATGATTTTTTTGAACCATGGTATATAAATTTTATTAAATACTATTAAAGATATTACAAAGACAATGCATCAAAAAGAGAGAGAGAAAAAAACTAGCCACTAAAAATTTCATACAAATGTACAAAAAAAAATACTTTCATAAAGATTAACATACCATCAAAACTTAGAAATCTTTCATGAATCTCCTTGTCGCTAGCCAAACGAGACATTTTACGAGATGGAAAGAAGTGGTGGTCGAACTAAACTATCAAGGAGATTGTTACGCTACACAGCTCTGATTACATCGGCTAACAAACCACCAAATGAGTGAGGATCAATCTTTTCTATGACCATCAACAGAATCAAATCAGAAAATTGGCGCCGTGAAGATCTCTATACGAGCACCAAACAATCGCTAAGATATGCTAAAATCGTGTCATACAACAAATGAGATGAACCACAAAAGTCAATGTGTTATAAATACAGAGAAAACATATACCACGAGAACAAAAATTTATATTTAAAAAACTTTAAAAAATAAATTATAAAAAAATAAGTGAAATAATGAACACCGAAAGATGTAAACCAACACATAAATTAATACCTTAGAAAACCCTTGCCGCCTAGCACTTTTAGAGAGAAGTTTTTAGGTTTAGCAATAGCCTTTAGTCATATGGGGCTGTTTATGTGGTTTACCAATTTTCTATTACATGTATCATGTTTATTCCACCATGGACCAGTATTCTCAAATAGTCAAATTCTCCCCATTTTGTGTAATTATTGCCAGCTTTTGCCAGCTCCTATTCATCATAATTTACGTAATTTTATTGACCAATTTATAAAATTATGGGTAAACTACACTATTGGTCACCCAACTATCACATTTTTTTCTATTTTGGTCATTTAACTAATTTTTTCATCAAAACCATCACTAACTTTTCGTTTCGTTATCATTTTGTTCACCGACCGTTAAAAAATTAACGGAGATGGTGACTTACCATGGGATAATAACATTTTTAGTCCTAAAACTTATACATTCTATTAGTTATGTTCTAATTGAAAACAACTCATCAAATATATGGGTCAAAGCCCAAATTTCCCATTTTCTTTCTTCTTCCTCTACAACATTTCTCTTTCTTTTCTTCTTTCTCATTTTTGTTAGCGTTTCGTTTCCAGCACACCCAAGTAATGTTGAAGTAAACCATACATAAATTGTGTCTCTTTGCTTGCATTTATTTCCATATTTTAGAAACTCTTTGCAAGCTTTGTTGAGTATATTTCGTAAGGTAACTACATTGAGAGTAATGGAGAAAGAAAGAAAATAAAAATTTTAGGGTTTGACTCATATATTTGATGAGTTATTTTGAATTAGGACCTAATTAATACAATGTATAAGTTTTAAGACTAAAAGTGTAATTATCTCATGACACATCACTATTTTCGTTAATTTTCAACGACCGGTGACAAAAATGATAACAAAACGAAACGTTAATGACGGTTTGACAAAAAAATAGTTAGGTGACCAAAACAAGAAAGATGTGATAGTTGATTGACCACCCGTGTAGTTTACCCTAAAATTATTTTGGTTTCCCGTTAGAGCTCAAACAGAGGTTTATTCTAAACTCCATACAACAGCTTTGAAAGCTCACCACGTGCCTTCTGCAGCCAACCAAACACACTTGTCCTCCAAGCGAAGGGAATAAGACGGTTTCTTCGAACACCAACAACACCTTCCAGAATTTTATTAGGGATGGCAACGGGGGCAGGGTTTTGGCCGCCCTATCTATAAACCCCTAAACTTGACCCCCGACCCATATTAAAATATTAATTTATTCATTCCGCACCGCCCCGATACATTATTTTATAAATCCGGTTTCGACTCAACTCGACTTGAAAATTTAAAAAAAATGTTAATTTTCATCGACGATAAATGTTAGATTCGACCAAACCACTATCACAATTACAAAATATAAGTTTCAAGAGACTTGAAACTTATATAAATAAAATAAAATAAAATTCAATTAAATTAAATTATTCACATGAAAAAAATACATATTTAAAAGAATAAACTTAAACCATTGACCGTCAGAACCAGATATTTTAAAACTCGAACAACATCTAACAAAAATTTACGATAAACACAAACTAAAAAATAGCTTAAAACCCCTAAAAGTATTTATATATAGTGCTATTTTCATAAATATATTAAATATATATAATTTAAATATATTAAGGCAATGTGGGGCGGAGAATTTTTACCTCATACCCGAACCCATCCTGACTCAATACATTTTAATACCCGCTCCGATCCCCAAAATTTAAGAGAAAAAACTCAATTGGATCGGGTTAGAACACACCGGATCAAAACGTACCGAGTGGGGTCGAGGTCGAATAATTTTGCCATCCCTAAGTTTTATTCTATTTTCCCACTATCTTCCACATTGTGTTTGAGCAGGACAAGAATAAATTGCACATTTTAGAATATAAAAATTGAACATCTTAGTTGTTTTCCATTTGCAACTAACACTTTATTTTTTTATATTTTTTTAATCTCTGCCTCTCTCCTCGATTAGTTTCCCGCAGAACGGCCACTTCCCATCTAATTTCCGTCTACAATAGATTGAATTGGAGCTCATGTTGTAGACTAAGGGACTCATGAAAGAAATTCCATTATTTATAAATGATAGGTTGAGGGCACTTAAAGTTATCGAACTTTTGAAGAAGAAGAAAAATCATTCAAGTTTTTAAATTTTTTACACTTAATTAAGTATTTAATTGAACATGTGGAGTGGTCTCAATGGTAAAAGATGATATATCTCATCCAGGTGACCTGTGTTCGAACACTATGTGTGAACGGTGTGTGTGAGTTATTAAAGGGCTAAGAAAATTGAGCAGACACTACCTTACAATCACACCTGCATAACAAAAAAAAAGTATTTGAGTCAAGAAATTGAACCAATTAAGTTCTTTAACCAATTTTGACAATTAACATTTAACTAATTTTTTTAAAGATATTACTACCATGTGAAATACTATAGTTATGTCATGTGACATTTAAATTTTTAGTTTGGTTGGTATGTCAGAGATACAATATCAGAGGAACATATATTCGAATATGTTTAAGTTCTCAATATCTTTCGATTGGAAGAAATTTAAGTAATATAAACATTCTATCAAATTGAATGTAAAAAACATATTCTACATTGAACACCCACTCATGTAATACCACGTGTCCATATGAGTTGGTTTTGGGTCTAGACTTTTGTATTTGTGTACACAAAGAAATATTCAAAAAAGAGGGTAGTAATGTAATAACAGCCATCATTTTAGGTAAGCAGTTGAAATGTTTAACGCGGTGGAACAGTCTGTTAAGGAAAGAAGGCTACCAAAATTGGCTTTGTGCCCCTAAATATTCGTAAGGAATTGACATTTTACCCACTAAGCAACCGACACACATATGCTAATATTCGTGTATTTTCATTCATTTTGTGATTTATTTAATTATCTTAATCAGTGCACTAAATACAAATTAACATTTTTCAATGCGTTAACAAAGACAAAACCGCGTCAAAGACAGAGTCCTTATGTGGTTGGGTAATATTTTAGGGTACTCAACGTTGAAGAAACTTCAAAGAAAAAACAGAGGAAACTGTTGAGAATCCAGCTAAGGTAGCCCCATCGCGTGCTTGCATGTATGTTGCATTCTGCATAATTTGTATATAAACAAATCAAAAACATATTATTTTTGCATTATTGATTTTATATAATTAAATATTCCTAATCCTATCTGTTATCTTCCACTTTCTCCTTCACTTTATATATATATTCCCTTCGTCCCTTTTGAGTTCGCTCACTCCTCCAAAACTCTCCAATCTCAAAACAAAATCTCTTTCTTTCTTTTGGAAATATGAGTTCCGCAATGTTTAAGGTTTTGATGATGTTGGGTCTTTTGGCCACCGCTTGCATGGCTCAAGCTCCGACAGCTCCACCTACAGCTCCTCCTACATCCTCACCGCCGCCGGCTGCTACTCCAACACCTTCCCCGACACCGTCTCCGGCTCCGGCTCCTTCGACTGTCCCAACCCCATCTCCCACCACTTCCCCTTCGCCTGCTCCAACCACTTCTGCACCTTCTCCTTCGATATCCTCCCCTCCTGCTCCCACCCCAGAAGGCTCATCTGCACCGGCCTCCGAGCCTTCGGCTGACCAAACCCCTCCCCCTCCCTCCGCCGCCTCCACCAACGGTGTCTTCATCGGTGCAACCGTCGCTGCTACTTTCTTCGCCGCCCTTCTGGCTTAAGAAAGTGAGTTCCTGCTCTTTTTTTCGGGCTGTTGACGGGCTTGTCGATCATGCGTCTCGAGGATCTTGTTTTCTTGCTTTTGTTCATTTGACTTACGATTTTTTATTTATTCGTTATGTATTGTTGTTGTTTTTATTTACGATTTTATTTTTGGGTATTGATGGGTTGACACGTGGTATCATAATCATTTCTGAGATCGGACGGATGTAAAGATTGAGATGGTGTATATCTATAGCACTGGAATAAAAAAAAACTTTATTATACTTTTCTACATTAAACAGTTGCAATTTCTCATGTTTCTACCCTATAATTTATTTATATTTTATTCTTAAACAAATATTAACTTTAGACCTTTTATTCGTGCTTTTAATTTTTGACAATGCAATATAAATTCTAAAAAAAGTGGGTTAATTTTCAAGAATTGAATCTCAATCGGACAATGAAATGTGAAACGGAATTGAAAAAATTAGTCCCCAGTCCCTACTTGTATAATTGCCGCTGGAGGTATCCTTAAAAGCTAAGGCATAAAGTTTGAACCCAGAGGGAATGCGTATTTAATTGTACCTTTCTCATGAGCTAAATTTGACATTTTACTGTTCTGTCAAAAAAAGTTTGACATTTTACTAAGATTAGGCATAAATTTTTAATATACAAATTTATGCAAGTCAATTAAAAAAAACAAATTTATGCAAGTATTTTTTTTTTTGAGGAAATGACCACAATATGGTCCTTGAAATTATTTTTTTCTGAAAATACAGTTTAGGCAGATTATTTCCAGATTTATGGTGGTTTATTGTTCAAGTCAAAAGTCATGTTGATTTTTACCCGACTTTGAACAATGTTTTTCTAAAAAAAAAAATTCAAACTTAAAAATAACCTTGAAGATGGATCAAGGACAATCCGACTTTGAACAATGTTCATCATTTTTACTGTTTGAAGTCGGAGTACAAGCAGTCCGACTTTAGTTATTTTTTTCAACATGAAAAAAACACTATTCAAAGACGGATCAAGAACAATCTAACTTCTAATTTTGCTACGGTAAACAACCACATTGTTGAAAATAAAATGAAGAATACCACATTGTTAGGGGAAATTGAAGAGCAATATTTGGCTAAATTTGTCTTTTTTTACTAAAGAATTTATGTAAGTATTATTACATAATAATAAACAATATATTTATTTTCATATTCAGAAAATACAGCGGCCTTGTTTGGTAAAGAGAAATTTTGGTAAAAATTAGAGGTTTGAGGCATAATTAGAGGTTTGACTAGTTAAATCCGCTAATATTGTTGTTTGGTAAATAGCGGATTGAAAGAGCGGATTGGGGTGAAACCGCTAATTTTAAAAAAGCTTATAATAGGAACTTTTTGAGATTAGAGGTTTGATATTAGAGTTGTAAATACTCTTTTGCCTTTACCGGTTACCAAAAATCTCAAAATAACCTAAATTAAATATTTTCTCACCCTATTTATAAGCTAGTCCTATTTATTTTTTTTCTTTTTATTATCACATATTTATATGTGTATTTAAATTTATTAATTAATTATATTATATTAAAATAATTATATAAATAATAAATTAATATATAAATCAATTGAATATGTTTAGAAAAGTTATATTAAAAATAATTTTATAGATCTAATTAATAATAATTAGATACAAAATATTGATAAATAATAAACTATTCAAACAAGTATTGAATATAATCATGTCCTTATATGTCATTTTGCTTGTTTAAATAATCTAACAGCTATCAGCTATCAGTTAATTTTACCAAACACTTTTATACCATAAGCTAATACAATCCGCTAGTCAAATCAGCTAATGTAATCAGATATCAACTATCAGCTAATGTAATTCGCTATCCGCTAATTACCAAACAAGACAACAATAAATTTGGCTATAATTCGAGAATTTGAGATGTAAACATTTAAAATAAAATAACTAAGGAGAAGGATTTACAGGTTTTCTTTATTTTTGGTCTTATGATTGGAAATTAATATATATGTTGTTAATTATTAAAATTAGACTTTCTTTTTGTGAATAACAGAACAATAAATATCACAATCAAATCAAATTAAAATAAATATAAATTAATTTTACACATTTTTCTTCTCTCGTGTTATATTATATTATAAATAAATAAAACTAGGACAAAAGAGCTGTAAGGTTGGCATTTCGTGAAGAAAAAAATGGAACAGCCTGACAGCCGTTGCTACCTTGGCCTATTTTCTTTTACTAGTATATCTTAAAGAATAGAAATGTTTAGAGTATAACACTATATTTTAACTTTGATACATAATTATGTAACTTTTTTTGCCCATATAATTATGCAACTTTAATCAAGACATAAGATGAAAATCATCTCATATCTATTAGTCGAAAATTAAAATGTGAGATTTTGGGTTGTCCCAACTATAGGTTCACTGAAATTTAATGTGGATGTTACAGTTCAAGAGAGTTTTAAGACTGCTGGTATAAGGGGATACTCATGGATCATGATAGAATTTTAGTAAGGTGGTTTTTCAAAACTACTGGTTTGGCCGATCTAAATGGTTTGAAAACTGTGAAGTATGACTATTGTAATAAACATTGATATGGCGCATTTTTTTCACTATTTAAGATAAAGAAGATTTTAATGAGACTCGTATTTTGTTTTTATTTTGTATGAAACTCATTAATAAAATCAAACAAAACTTTATTTTCAAAAGAAAAAATAAAATGTGATTAGATAAATGAAGAATCACTTTCCCTTTTATGTGATCTTCTTTTAGTTAAAAGATATTTATTATCAGAACAAACAATAACTCACACTTAATCACAACTATTGCTCAAAAACTGATCTTTTCGGGCTTATCAAGAAAAATGAAAAAAAAAATTAGGCAGCCGTCCACAATGTTTCTATTTAATTAAGTCTCAAATAGAGATTAAATTAAAATATTCAATTAAAGGAAAATTCTATAACGGACGTCAAACACCGTTAAACACTACTAACGATAAAAATCGTTGAACACCATTAAATAGATTCATAAAAATTAAAAATCTCAAGAACTTAACATACAATTATAAATTATTTAAAATAAAATTTCAATTAAATTATTTTCATAAGTATTATATTTTTTTTCTTCAAATAAATGGATCAAATCAATCCTAAATAAACAAACACTAATTTCCCCCCAAAATTAGAACCCTCGTTTGAATCCTAACGCCTAGAAACAAAACAGCAACAACACTTCTTTGCAAGAATTGGGTTTTTGCTATTTAAAAGAAATGGGATTGTTCAAAAAGCACCATTAGCATCGGTTGTATTGGATTCAGCCTCTTTAGTTTTGGGGTTCTAATGTGGGAAAGGATTTAGGGTTTTAATTTAGGGATTGATCATGGTTGGTATTTGATCTAATTATTAAAAAAATAAAAAATATAATATATATGAAAAATAATTTAATTAAAAATTTATTTTAAACAATTTATAATTGTATGTTGAGTCCTTGAGATTTTCAATCTTTATTAATCAATTTAATGATGTTCAACGGTGTCCATCATTAATAGTATCTAGCAGTATTCGACGCACGTGATAGACTCATCCTTAATTAAATCCACATGTCTCTTTTAGATTGTCTCGTCAAAGATAAAATAAATGATAGGGTAAGAGGTTGTTAATTCCATAGTGGCAATGGTTGGTAAGATTGATGGTAATAAGGATGTCATATTTTGGTTTTAATCGAATTCATTGACCAAACCCAATCAATTCGATTAATCGACTAGTGATCGAAGTAATTTCAGTTAGAGAATATTTAAAAAAATAATTATCAATTAATTCAATTTAAACTTGGTTAATTAATTGAATTAATCAAGATTATATTATATTACTAATATATTTCTAATTATAAGGCCAAATCCATTAGTTACCATCAATTTTAAAATTCAATTATCATATTTTAAACTCAACATTGAAAAAAATAAAGATTAACAAGTTAAAAATAATCTAACAAAAGTAAAAGAAGTTGATAATATTTAAAACAAATGGTTAAAGTTCTCGGTTGATACCCTCTCTTCTTCTCTAAATAAGAAATCGTGGGTTCAAAAACCTACTTTTATTATCAAATCAAATCTGAAAAATAATGGGAGAAGCATAATCTTTTCACAAGTGAAGGATTAATTCAATGTAGACCCTTGAATGAGCTTCAATCCGATGGTTGAGATGAATTTGAAAATTTTTAATGATGTGACAAATCTGGTCCCTTGATCATATCATCTAACAGCTTGGAATGAGTTCAAAGAAGAGTGGGTAGCAAGTAGGAGTAGGGTTTATTCTGATCCATTGGATTAGATTTAATCCAATGGTGTAGGGAAGGTGGCAGCATGAAAGAGTGGTTTAGTGTATGATTGGGTAGTAAGTATAGGGTTTAGGGGATGATTACATGTGTTTAATCATGTAACTGATGCCTAAAGATAAAAATAATCCTAATTGGGCTTAAAACTGAAATTGACCCAACTTTATAATTTAGTGTTGGGTCTAATTATTACAAATAAAATCCATCTAATGGATTTCAAATATATTTGAAGAATTTCCTTTAAGGATTTGGCCGTGTGTGACTCAATTTTTGAAAGATGAAAAATGGGAATTGTCTTGAAATTCTTGGCTCTTCATGAAGGCTTGTAAGTTTTTTGTCAGCACATCTTGGACGTTTGGATGGAGTCTACTTTTGATTAGCTTGGACTTGGCTTGTGTGATTGAGCCAAATGAGAATGTGAGTCCATTTTAATTCTGAACTTGTTTAGTGTATGTATCATTTAGAAATTTAACGACTTTCGTCGATACTTAATTAGTTCAGTTATTAATTCAATTAATCGTTTGAATATCCCTAAACAATGATGGCCATTTAGTTTGTGATGCCGACAATGAAAGTTATAAGACTTATGAATGAAGTTAAAAGAGTTTACCGTTGAAATGAAAATAAAATAGATTATTTATAAATTTATATTTCTTGGTTGTCCTCCTCTGTGAATTTATATTTTTTGGTTGTTCTCTTCGTTCACAGGATTTTATTTTGATTAATTTTGGTCTGATCTGTGTTGCACAATTAATTTTGGTAGGTGAGTCTCTTAACAGAAACTTTCTGCATACACAAAACTTAAACTCGAGACATACTTAAGCAATACGAAGTTATTACTACTTGTACACTTTTTTTTTTTTGCGAAGATCATATATGTTTCGTTCATGAAGTGCATTTTTGAAAGAAAAAAAAACAACCACCGTGAATATAATTCTTACATCCTAAAAAAAAATAATGCAAAGTCCTACAATATTTTGTATCAACATGCAAGTCTAGTCCAAGTTTTAATGTCCACAACTCTATCGGCTACCTTCATGGGCCTATACTGCCTATTATTATTTCATAACATGCCAAGAATTTCAACCACTCTATTTGAACGTTCATTAATTGTTCCCCAACCAAGGCCCATACTGCAGGAGTCCAAGAATATGGGTAAAATTGTGGTGAAGAGTAAGGAGATTGAAGAGGAAATGACGTAATTGCAGACATGAAATCAGAATCTGCATTTGTCCAACTTCAATTGGATTCATGTGATACCTTGAAAGATCCATTTCTTCTTATTTCTTTTGAACAAGAAGCCCACGTTCATTAAACAGAAAAAATTACATAGACAAACAGAAAGTTACATCAGGAAGGAAGAGAATCACAACAACAGAAGACAATCAAACACCAGAAACATAGGAGAAACACACATAAGCAACACAAAGAAGCAACCACAAGCAGGACGAAGTCAGAATTTGAAGTTGGGAGGGGTAAAATATTAATATTTGAAACTGGAGGGGAGACAAATTCAAAAATAAACAAATTTGTAAAGAAATTCATATAGGAGGAGAAAGCTGAAAAAAAAATTCAGGGGGTGAAGAAAGGCAATACTTAGCTTCGTCACTGACCACAAGCATAAATAAAGCAAAAAGAAGTAAACATCCTACACCCAAACATGAGAGAGAGACAGGAACGAAGAGGGCGAAGAGAAACACCAAGCCAGTTGCCGATCTTAAAAATTGCATATCCGCTTCAAAATTTAAGGATGGCGAAGAAGAGAGAAATAGGGGAGTGATGGTGATGGTCAAGCTATCCTTCATAGAAGGAGGCTGAGTCCACTGGCAAAGGAGCCCAACAGCCCCAACCTCCCCTCATCTGAGAATTTGGACTTCCTCTTATTGTTGAAGACCCGATTAGAAACCTGTGTAACGGGAAAAAAAGCTCCACAACCAAATGACCACCAAATGGTTAAAGAAAATCAGACACTGAAAAAAAAGTAGAAAAAAAAGAAGAAAAAATAAGAAAGCGGTTAGCTACCGCTCAAATGCTGAGAGCGTCACCACTCGAAGCTAAAAAGAAAGTAGGGTTTCTGGAGAGTAGAGAGAGGAAAAGTTTAGAGGAAGAGAGTTTGGAAAAGTTTAGAGAGTGGCCACCCATTTCTTCTTATTTCTTGAATAAGTGTTGTTTAAACTATGCATAAACTTTTTGGATCTATATTTAATACATCAAACGGTAAAAATTAAAAGTTTACATAAATGTTTTAGTTTTAGGGTTTAAGGCCTTATTTTATGTTGTAGAGTTTAGGGACTTAAGTGTAGGGCTTTAGAATTTAAGGATAGTATTAGAATTTAGGGTTTACATAATAGGGTTTAATTTTAAGGTAATATGGTGCGAATTTATGTTTTAACATATATACCCTAAATTATAACTCTAAACCCTAAACTTTAACTGCTATCCCTAAATTCTAAAGCCCTGCACCTAAACTTCTAAACACTAAACTAAACCCCATAAACCCTAAAACTAAGTCGCTTGTGGAAACTTTTAGTTTTCACCGTGAGTGTATCAAATAATTATCCAAACTTTTTAATATTTGTTTGACACTCCAAGCAGTGATTTGTTTCGATAGAACAAATAATATTACAAAAATAATAAAATTATCCTATCAAATATTTAACATCGTTACATTCCTAAAGATTAAAACCCTAGACATTAATCAAGTTAAAACATTAATCTCGTGCCAATTGTTATAGACATTTGATGGTGATTAAATATAATATTTTATACATTGTAAATTTGATCGGAAAATTATGTCAACAAAGTTCGAATCTTAAAAGTATTCACTGAGAGATAAAAAAAAAATTTAACCACTAAACCCTTATGTTGGAGTTATACTTACTATGTGATATGTGCTTGTATTCTTCCATCTTTTGACAAAATAAAATATCATATTTTTAAGGAAAATACTTTGATGCACAAGCTTGTGTAAACTTTAGTTTACACAAGCCCTTTAATTTTAGGGTTTAGGGGTTTAGTATGTAGGGTATATAATTTAAGGTTTATGGTTAGAATTTAGAGTTTAGGGTTTAGGGCTTAGGGTTTACGTTGCTAGGGTTTGTGATTTAGATTTTAAATTTTATAAAAGGATTGTGTAAAAAAAATTTACACAGCTTGTGCATCAAAATAAAACCCTATTTTTAATTGTATTTTTAAAATTATTGGTCACGTGAAATCAAAAGTGGATCACATGATTCACATGAGTCGTAAATGCAGTGTATGAGTGACGTCTCACCCTTGGGTTTGCTCGAAACTTCTAATTCGATTCTCATACATCGTTTGGCTGTTATTAACTCATATGCAAGCATTCTTATTTTCCAAAAAAAAAAAACCTAAAAATGTCGGAGTTCACTTTTATTGAAATGTGTATGTGATTTCGTTAAGTAAATATAATTTATTAGGTGATTTTTACAAATATTCTACTAAGATCTTAGTAAGACAATAAAATGAAATTATAATAGCATTTTTTATATTCAATTTGCAGAAGAAACTACTAAAATGATAAGCAAATTAATAATGATCTACATTTATTTATAGAATATAGCATGAGTTTAAAAGTGTTTAAAATATTATGTCAAGTTTTCTAAGAAAGTAAATTTAAAATTGGAAAATTTAGAGAGTATCAAATTTCGATTTCCTCTGATGTAGTTTTTTTTTTCATTTTATTTTTATTTGAAAATACTATAAAAATATAAAGAAAAAAGCCATGAATTTGAGAAATAAGAGTAACACTAATAGTGAAATAAAATCTTGATAAAAGATTAAATTTGTGTATATTTATATCAATTAAATATACTTGTATGAAAAATTATTTATTATTTAAATATATTAGTGTGATTATATGATAATATATGTTTATATATTTTTTTGATTTGAACTCGGGTCTCCTACATGAACATCTTGATCCGAACTCGGGTCTTCTAGATGAACATCATTCTCTTTTCTACTAGAGTCGCTTATTAGAGGATGTAAATCCTCTACCCCTTTTCGGTGCCCCTACATATGCCCTCACGCTCAAAATTAACTTTAGGGTTTAGGGTTTAGTGTTTTATGTTAGGGTTGTGGTTAGGATTTAGGAAATTTAGGGTATGGTGTATTTTTAGGGTATAGGGTGTAGTGTTTAGGATTTAAAATTTAGGGTTAGGGCTTAAAATATAATTTTGCAGTGTTTTTTAGTGTTGGGGCATATGTAGAGGCACCGAAAAGGGGCAGACGAATTTTATCCCTTATTAGATTCAAAAAATTAATATTTTAAATTCAAAACTTTACTATTTATGTTTATGAAAATTAAAGTTGTATATCTAAAATTTATATATTAAAAATAACATTTTAATTAAATTTAGTTTATAAATATACATTAATGTGAAGTAATGATTTTAAGAGGACTAAATAACAGTTTTCCACATCCCCTGGGTGGGCTTGTAATACGCACTCAGAGATTACAAAATCTTTTCCTTTATATGATTATCCTTTAAGATTACAAAATATGTATAACATATGTGTGCACAGGTACATACGCAGAACTTTATGTTAAAGGGGCGAACCTACAAAATTTTATGAGGGGCAAAAATAAATTTTCAATAAGAAACACATAATAATTTTTTAAAAAAATTTAAATTATATAGGAATTTCAAAATTTTAGGGGGCGCACCTCCAACCCTCCTATAGTTCCGTCCCTGTGTGTACGTATTAAAAGACGTCTAAAAAATTGAACATATACTACTTTATCATCACACCAACATATTCAAAGATTTTAAAATTTTAAGATCACGTTAACCGTGTATCATATATTTATAAAAAGATATTTTCTCATCTTAGTCGTTAAACATTCTCTGTAATTTGTCATTTCCAATATGGAATCGACGACCGGTGAAGGCATCATCTCCCACTAAATTTAATTTTCAGATTGTTTGTAATGGGACTTCCTTATCCAAAACCAGAATTAAGTAAACTATGAACTAATCCTAAATTCTACTTCTATAATTACAAATTTAATATACCATAAATCTTTATTAATATTAATAATTTAATAGTATCCATTTCTTAACCACAGCTAAACCGGGGGCCACGACGAGGAACCTTCTTTGTCAACTTGCTCCACTTTCAAGTTGAGACAACTTAGCTTCTCTTTAACGGACGTTAACCCTTTCCATGAACTAGAGCCATCTCCTCCGTCACCGCCACCTTTTGGAGACTTAATCGGACCCGTTTTCGAAACAAACGGCGGAGTCATTGAAAATACCCAGCGGTCTGTGATACTTTTCCCCCTACTACTTCCTTCTCCTCCCTTCTTCGAACTACCTTCCATTCCCACTACGGCGTCGTAACTCCTTGTACGCTTCAACCGTCCGCTTTTCGCAATTTGCTTCCGGATTTCCTCCGGCAACCTTAACGTAAACCTTTCCGTGCTCTCCCCAGGTTGAATCAGCGAGTGACCCGTCGAGTTAGAACGCGGAAACTTACCCGTTATTTTAGGTTTGGTTTCATTGATTTGAATGATCAACTCGTTCTGTTCTTCGGTTCCTGGTGTTGTTGCAGGACTCGACTGGCTGCTGTTGTTATTGTTCGAGTTCAACTCAGTGACATTTGAGTATGACTCGGCTGGTTCGGCGTTGGCACCGGAATCGGGAGTGAGCGTAGCTCGACAAACCGGACAGGTCACGTGATAAGCCAACCAAGCGTCAATACAATCAGGATGGAACACGTGGCAGCATTTCGGAATTAAGCGCAGAGTTTCATCGTCATCGAACTCACTCAAACAAACCGCGCATTCCAGCGCCGCCTTCCCGAGTTTAAGGTGTCTAACATAAGAATATACAAAAATGGGGAAACTCTCGATCACCGCCGGATCAAGACCTTTTGGCCGGAACATTTGAGAAGATGAAGCTGCAGCGGCGGCGGCGGTGGCCATAGCGTGAGCTTCGCTACAGTGACGGATGTAAACGGAGAGGAATCCGACCAAGAAGAAAGCGCCGACGAGGACCATAACAACTATGACCAAGGAGGGGTCGAATCGAGTGTAAAGAGCGTAGGAGTCATCCCTGGGTGGAGCTGTAGGCGTAGGCTGCGCCGTGCCAACGACGGCGGTGAGTATGAAGAAGAGAATCCAACGGCAGAGATTAAACATGAGGGGCAGGAGAGAAGGGAAAAAGAAACGGTTAGTGAGTTGAAAGACTTTAGAACTGAAATATCGGGGTGGGCGAGAGATACTATAAAGAAGAATTAAAATACAAACCGGACAAAGATAGTGATCCAGATATCATTGCCGTGGGCGGGAACTCAAAAATGCTGGCGGATGCTCACCTCATCTTATGTCAATCCCTAAACTAACCTTAGATTTCTGTAGTGTTTTAAATTCAATTTTTGGATTATTCTTATCCTTCTAATTTCATAAAATAAATATAGTTTTTTCAAATTAATTCTTACACTTATCATTTCATCTCGTATAATTTATTATTATTGGAAACTGAAATGAAAAGGACCTAATTTATTCCACTTCAAAGGACAAAGTTAATAGCATTTAAAAGAGAAAAAGGAGAGATTTTGGTCTGGTCCATTGGTTGTAAAATGCAAATTGACATTAGAAATTTAGAATTTGTTCCAAAGCTTCATGATTATCATCGAATGTTGTTCTGTAATAAGAAAATAGAACAAAAAGTCAAATTTGATTAGACCTTAGTACACTGCTACTCTGCACTTGGGTTTCGGCTTTCAACTATGAAGCAGCAGCAGCCGCTGTTTTCCAACCCAATAAATCATTACATTATGGACCAACTCAAATTTGGTTCTTCCTTTTTCTTTAAATTAAGTGGCTTAAGATTCGTTTGATTTCCTCTGTCCGTAGTGTAGTTAGAAGTTTGATTCATAGAATGTAATATTATTTTTAAGATAAATTTTTTGAAACGATTTATTACCTGACTTATTACTGAAATATTATATTATTTTATTTAGTTTATTTGACAAAAATATAAAATTACAGTATTTAGTTAGTGGATTATAAAATTATCAGAATGTTTATTTTACAAAAATATACTTATAATATACGTTCTTTTTAACAATTCAAACTTCTAATATTAAAATAAAAATATTTGCATAAAGATTCATATGAAATATATTTTTCTATTATTTTTAATTTATACATTTTTCTTTTTTAAAGTCCTCGAACAAATAATTTGATATATTTTTAATGTTCTAGTATAATATTATATATTAATTTTTTTGACAAATATTAAATCTAATCCTAATTCTACCTAGAGGGGAGGAGAATGAGAACTCTAGGGGAAGGAAGATGGATGCTCCTAGTGGGTCTAGAACCTATGACCTAATGGAATATGAGAAAACAAAGATGTGTAGCTTGGCCAACCGACTAAATGTGTTGAATATATACATATAAATTGTATAATAATTTATGATTTATTATAATTATATATTTAAAAATACAAAAAATCAAATTCATAAAATTCTACAATAAATATTATATTCACTACTAAATCATATATACCAATAATTAACAATAAAATATTTTTATTTAAAAACCTATAAATATTTTATTTATATATTTTATTACTCAAATTACATTATATTTAAAATCTAAAGTTATTTTTTAAAATTTATAGTCATTATTTAAAATTTAAAACAGTAAAATGTTTTAAAATTGAATAAAGTGGAGTTTTGCCATTTAAATAAAGTAATATT
Source organism: Hibiscus trionum (assembly GCA_030270665.1). Lineage (NCBI taxonomy): Eukaryota > Viridiplantae > Streptophyta > Magnoliopsida > Malvales > Malvaceae > Hibiscus > Hibiscus trionum. The sequence continues at coordinate 22,220,219 of BSYR01000006.1, read as the reverse complement.
ATTTCTTAGATATAAATAATGTTCGAAATTATATCTAGTATTTACTTATTTTTTTTAATGATGAGTGTGATTTAGGTATTTTATTATAAAACAATTTAGTTTAGGCAAAGAAATTGTTTTAATATATCAAAAAAATATTGTTGGTGAAATAAAAACGAATGATTAATATGAATAAAATATATTATTTTAAGAGTATTTTAGTTCATGGTGGTAGAAATTGTTTAATACCTAAGAATAAGGTGGGAATGACATTCTCACCGTTTTTGGGGAAAGAGAAAACTACTGGAAATGTTGTATTACCCCATGAAGGGAATTCTCATAAACCAAATATAGGTATGTGATTCCGAAAAAAAATATTCCTTCTGATAATAATCTTTTTCGCGAACCAAACGACCCCTAATGTCATTCGTCACTAATATTTTAGTAAATATTTTTATCAAATTTGAAAATTACGTTATAACCACTAAAGTTATTGATCACTATGTTATTAGTTTTGAACATGTTAATAAAAAATTGATATCTAATTTGTCCTCTAAACTATTACTAAAACATCAACTAAATCCGGTGAAGTCTCAGAAGGGGAGCACCATGAAGGCATGAACGACCGCTCAGAGCTCCAAACCAGCTCCTAAAAATTAATTATATTTATTTTTTAAAATTTTTTTAATTTATCAAATGAATAAGTTAATCTAATATTATTTTTTATAAATAATCTAGCGTTAAAATTTAATTTCTTTCCCAAATCTCAAAATTTTATTTTTTTTCAAAATTTAATTCTCTGTTATTCTTCTCAAATTTAACGACAGAAAAATGATTACAACATTCTTCATTTTTTTGTATTTATTGTTTAAAATCAAGTTCCATATCACACATACAATTCAATTCTTTAAAAAATTTTAACAAACCAATGAAAAATAATGTGATTAACAAAGTTTAATCATGTATCCATGGTTATTAATAAATATTAAATTAATTATTTAAAATAATGAGATATGATTTCGTTCTATAAGAGTCTATCTTTGTATTTTCGCTCAGGCCTCCGATGTGAGAAAAGAGCCATGATGGTCGGAGATGGTGATGAACGACAATTAATGTGAGTGAAGAAGGTGAACGGTGGATAAGGTTAGAGATATAACAAAATTTCAAAGAAAATAAATATCTAACTTCTATTAAAAAAAGGTAGATCTAATTGGGTAAATCAACACATTACAACTAGTAGGCTTATATAGTAAGTCCAATTAACTCAACAAACTAACAGCCCACAAACTAACTCAACTTAATATTAATCTTTTAACATTCTCTTTATTTTCTCAATCTTCTTGAACTTTTTAAATTGATGATATTCTAACATTCACCTTGTTTTCTTCTTTTTCATTCACTTTTGAATTTTTTTACAGTTGATCCTTGACCAACTAATCTGAAGCCATGCGATTTGTTTTTTTTTTCAGTGGCAGTGTATTTGAAAGAAGCTTTCTTCAGCTTCCTTTTTTTATTCATCTTTTACTTCTCAATCAATAACTTTGTATTTAGCTTTCCTTGAGCATATGATCTGATATATACATATGCATCAGTGACAGTGTATTTGAAAGAAGCTTTCTTTATTTTTTTCTTCTTCTTCTTTTACTTCTCGACCAGTACTCTACATTTAGCTTTCCTTAAATATTTGATCCGCCATGTACATTTACATCAGTGATAGTATACTAAAAAGAAACTTTCTTCTTTAGCTTCCTTTCTTTTCTTCTACTACTTTTACTTGATCAGTATCAATGCATCTTGCGTTCTTTGAACGTCTGATATGTTAAAGTACATCTTGTTGTTTCAACAGTGTAATAGTATACAACTAAAATTTTACTAACCCAGATGAACCAGGCAGGTGGAGAAGAGTTGCTAGAAATTACCAAACACATCAAACTAAGACCATAGCTCAAATTCACTCCAACATCAAATTTATATTCTAATACCTCTTTGGTATTAAAAAGCGCGCCTGAGGCGTGAGGCGAGTGAGGCGTTGAGGAAAACGCATCCAAGAGTTGAGGCGAGACGACGTACATGATGCGCGCGCCTTTTCACTTCTGCCTGAGGCGTGAGGCGAGTGAGGCGATGCCTCTAAGGACTGAGACGTGTTTTATAAAAACGCACGTGTTTTATATTTTTAATTAAAATATAGCTTATATTTTAATTAGAATATACCTTTAATTGTTAACCATACTCCCCAAATTCACGATAAATAAATCTAGAGCCTCTCTCCAAATTGCTTTGCCTCTCCCTAAATTCTACCGTTGTTGGCAAGTCCAGCAAACCCAGCCACCGTCGCTGCCAAGCCCAGCGGCCCCAGTCACCGTCGCTGCTAGGGCCACCGTCGTGGGTAAGAGTAGCCACTAACGCCTCATCTTCTTTTCTTCTACTTTGAGTATAACTGTTGTAATTTGTATAATTGTATTCTCCTTCTTCAATTAAAAAAAAGTATTCAATAGTGCTTTTGCACTTTGCAAAAACAATGTTTGCCGACTGCCAACTGTTGATATCTTCTTGATTCTTTATTTTTATAAAATAAATAATTTGATGCATTATCGATTGCCGAGTGAGATTTACCCTCTTTTTTGTTGCTTGCTTGCTCGATTCCACAAATATTAATTGTAAACACTAAACAAAACAAACAATCATTATCGCTAGCTAATTAAAGTAAATTTTCCATATTAACATAAGGAAAGGATTAAAATATTGTACATTTGATTGAAGGTGAAAACACCCACATGCCTCATTATTTATAGCCTTCAAGTTGAAATACATTACTGTTTGTTGGTTATTAATTAATTTTAAGGGTGTTTAAATCATGAATATGAGATCAAATTCAACTGGATCGTCGATTTCTTTAGATATGGTAAGAAAATATGGAACGCCGGGCTCTTTGAATAGAAATAATTATCTTTGTAAATTTTGAGGTAAAATTACTAAGGGAGAGCATATCGGATGAAACAACACTTGCTCGGAGGATTTTCGAGTATGATCAAGTGTCCTCAATGTCTCAAACATGTTAAAGAGAAAGTGAAGGCTTTTATGTTAAAAAAGCAAGAGGCAAAGACTACAACTTTAATGTCATCACAAGATTTTTCCTATGATGTTGGTGATGATGATGATGATGATGATGATGATGATGATGATGAGGAAGAAGAACTTGAATTATTAAACTCGAGCGGGAATAAGGGCAACTCAAGTCAAAGAAGTGGGATACCTTTACCTAAAAAACCAAGAGTCAATGGTCCAATGGACATGTTTATCAATCCTAAAAAATCTAATCCACACAAAGATGAGAGTGTGGAAGCAGCTTGTGATAAGAAATTGAGGGAGAACATTTGTAGAAAAAATGCTAGATTTTTATGATGCCGAGATTGCTTTTAATGCGGCAAGTTACCCTAGCTTTAAAGAAATGTGTGAAGGTATTAGACAATATTGTTCTGGTTTAAAAGTGTCTACCGTCTATGAGCTTAGAGTTCCCCTCCTTAAGAAAGAAGTAGGGGATACTCAAAAAGTAATGGATGATCACAAAAAAGAATGAGCACAAAAGGGTTGTTCAATTTTATTAGATGGGTGGCGTGATTTGGTCACACAAAAAGATATTGTGAATTTTCTTGTCAGCTCTCCAAAAGGACCCATATTTATTGAATTCGTGGATGTTTCATAAATTGTTAAGGATGTCGACACGTTATGTCAGATACTTGATGAAACGATGAAATTTGTGGGAGAGACAAATGTGATCCAAATAGTGACGGATAATGCTTCTAATTACGTCAAAGTCGGTACAAAATACAAGTTTTTTTAATACTTTTTTTCTTTATTTTTTAAATTATTCAAACATTTTAATTTGATGTGTTATTTTATTATTTGTAGAAAAATTGCTACAAGTAAAGAGACCATAACTTTATTGGACTCTATATGCGGCACATTGTATTAATTTGATGTTAGAGGATATCGAAAAACTTTCGAAAGTCAAGAATGTTCTAAAGAAGTGCATATTCATGAATGACTATATATATAGCCACGTCTCTCTTGTAAACATGATGAGGAGGTTCACAAATCAAAAGGATTTGCATAGGTTTGCAACATCTTTCATCACTCTTATACAATTTCATAAACAAAAGAACAATTTGAGGAACATGATTACTTCTCAAGAGTGGAATGAATCCAAATAACCCAAAGAAGCGAGGGGAAAGAAAATTGTAGCTTATTTTTTGCAAGATACCTTTTAAAGGAACGTACTTTATACTCTCAAGTTAACGAGACCTCTTGTTAAAGTTCTTAGACTAGTTGATGGTGAGAATAAGCCACTCGTAGGATACATTTATGAAGCCATATTAAAGAGGTGTTCTAAAGAAGTTCTAAAGAAGTGCATACTCATGAATGTCTATATATAACCACATCTTTCTTGTGAACATGATGAGGAGGTTCACAAATCAAAAGAATTTGTATAGACCAACGATCACAAGGTTTGCAACATCTTTCATCACTCTTGCACAATTTCATAAACAAAAGAACAATTTGAGGAACATGATTACTTCTCAAGAGTGAAATGAATCCAAATGACCCAAAGAAGCGGGAGGAAAAAAAATTGTAGCTTATCTTTTGCAAGATACCTTTTTGGCGGAACATACTTTATACTCTCAAGTTAATGGGACCTCTTATTAAAGTTCTTAGACTAGTTGATGGTGAGAATAAGCCACCAGTGAGATACATTTATGAAGCCATTAATAGGGCTAAAGATGCTATTTTAAGAGTTTTTCAATGAAGGAAGAAGATTACAACAAAGCTTTTGAGTATATTGATAGAAGATGAAATTGTCAACTTCACCAACCTTTACATGCGGCCGATTATTTTTTGAATCTGGAGTTCTATTATGATGATCCTGAGAGATCATCTTGTGGAAAAATTATAAATGATTTGCATGAATGCATTGCAAAGTTCAATCCGGATAGTGAAATTGGAGACAAGATCATCGCAGAAATAGAGATATACCAAGATGTTAGTGGTCTTTTCGACAAGCCAGCAACCATTAGGCAAAGGAAGACAAGATCTCCAAGTATTAAAAGTTACAATACATGAATATAATATTGTAAATTATAATATAATTTTATATTTAAAATTAAATCCTTAAAAATATATAACTTAAATCTTACAATACTTTGCTTTTGTTTTTTGATATGATAGCTGATGAGAGTGGCAATCAATCTCCAAGATAACTTTGTGTTATATTAAAATCAAAATAAGTCTAACAATAACGGAGTGGTGGTTTTTATTTGGATCTTCAACTCTCAACCTCCAAAAATTTTCTATACGAGTTCTCAATCTAACTTGTAATGCTATTAGTTGTGAGAGAAATTGAAGTGTTTTTCAGCTTGTAAGAAACTTTCTTCCTATATTCTTACTTTCGTATCATAATAAATTATTAATCTTTAATTGCTTAATAATTTATATGATTTGTAATTTTGTACTTCTTGCAGCTTCATACAAAGCGGAGAAATAGATTGACACAAGACTGGTTGAATGATTTGGTATTTGTCAAATACAATCGTGAATTGAGACGTCGATTTCAACTAAAAGACAATGATCCTATTCTTTTGAAGGACTCCTAGATCAACTCATCAATTCCTAGATGATGATGATGGGATACAAGAAGATATTGATGAAGATGGAGATTATGGACTCGATGGAGATGAATATTGCGTGGATGGTGATGATTTGGAGTAATGAAGTATTAGTCCTTTAGTGTTTAAGTGATGATTGTCTAAGTGCGACTTTGTGCATGTTGATTATTTATATTTGAAGTTTGAACTTTGAACTATATTTGACACTTTGATTTTTTTTATTTCTTTTATTTGAACTATGCTTGGTATGGTTGTTTTCTTATATCTCTTTATTTAATTTGAGATTTAAGTACAAATTTAAGTAGAAAATATTTTTATCTTTAAGCATTTATAATATAATTATCATGTTTTTAAGTACAAAATATGCTATATAGTTAATTTATAAATTTTTAGAAAAAAAAGGGCGCATTCGCCTCTCATCTCGCGCCTCGGCTCTAGGGACCTTTTGCGCCTCAGAGCGCCTCACGCTTTTTAAAACCAAGAATACCTCAACTTCAAAAACCCAACCAACATTCGACAGATTATCACCAACTTACAACAAATGAACATCATTAACAAATGTCAAAATCAACCGTAGTAATTTACATTTGACCACAACAATCATATATTAAAAATTAGCAACAAAGAAGGAACCATTACTTGAGATGCAGAAGCTCCATACAAACTAACATCTCAACAAATAATCATATGATTAAATCTAACTCACGAAACTCAAGTATACCCCCACATCTTTAAAATGTCAACCAATGCGAGATCTTTTTTTGTTCAAAGCATAACTTTCCATTAAAATAAAAATAACCATACAATGCAAGGATCATAAACATCACAAGCACGTGAGAGGCATGCAAACCAGCCATGCATCCACGCTAAGGCCATGCAAGGCCGAAACCAAGAACCAAGAAACGAAAAATACTCCAACCAGTTGCCATAAGAGCAACCAGTAAACCAGCAAGAGGAAAACACAGACCCACATCCGATCAAACAACAAGAGACCCAGAACCATGGCCTAACACCAAACATAGAAGGCTTAATTAAACACCGACTCGCCAACAACCATGGCAAAAGCAGCAGCAACAACTAACGGATACAAGCAGACCAAGCGGAAAATCTTCTAAGCCACAACGAAGGATAAACTGGATTACCCAGATAGACACTTCTACCGATCAAACCGTAGATAGTGTTTACAAAAACGATAACACCAGGACGATACCGGAGAAGGCGACGAAGCCATAAACTCTTCCCGGGATGAAGGACAGTAGTCGTGCCTGAGAGCTCTATCTAGAGGCAGGCTTCCAACGCAGAAACGTTGGCCCTTATCAAGGCATCATCTACTGTATCCCAGATATGAAGAAAGTCTGAGTTCACCGATCTTCCTCCCAATCCTAGTTAATCGAAGTCGTTGTTGCCCAACAGGGCAAAGAATAAAAACCGAAAAGGTTTTAGCCACTGATCATCCGTTGTCGACAGAGAAACTAATAACCAATAAAATCGGGGCTTGAAAAAATGAAAGAGACCTCCTGGATCCCATCTAAGCCTTATGGCAATTTCTTTCCTTGATTCACCGAATCTCCTCTGGCCAAAACCTTCCCCAGATCCGAAAAACTCGGCAAGATAATCCTTAAAAAGGGAAGAAGTGGGCCGAATCCCACCAAATCCAGACATGCTGAGCCGAAAAAGGAAATAATCATGACAGGTGAAAGACAACTCATAATTAGCAGGTCTGGGCAGGATGGTAAAAGACCATCTTGCCCTTTCCAAAGTCAGCTCATTCCCGAAGACACTAATGGTCTGTGCCAGTGGACCGCCGTCCCAAATTCCGGCGAGCCGATGAGCTCCGTAACGGGACTCAGTACCCATCCCCAAGCCTGGCCTGTAACTAAAGCCTGCAGAGAAATACAATGCCATCAGTTCCCCGGCGAAGATAAGACCACCACTGCTAAATCCCCTGAGATCTTTCCGCCCAGCAGAGCGATGGCCTTTTCGATGTCGCTGAGGATTACCAGGTTCAACCGTGGCGGCTCTATACAAGCACCAAGTTTCCCGCATCGACACCGGCCAAGGTGGCTCAGGCAAAGGAAGGCATCTGTGAGCCTCACGCCACCAGAAAAACAGAATACCATGTCCTAATCCGACGCATTGAACACCGAAGTAACTCGTCGAAACCACTGCACCAGAAGCTAGGAGCCGTCGCATAAACCATATCCGGGAGAGGCCCCTCATCGCCTGAACCAAAACGCCTTTTCGCCGCACCAATCTTAGAGCAGCCCACCAGGCAACGAAACCAGATCTGAAACGGCGAGGATCCTCAGTCGGGGTCAAAACCATATCTGAGCTGAGCTTGGAAACGGCTTCCACCTGCGCTGACCAGCCCGTCCATCCACCATTCCGCTGGTCCAAACCACTAGCCAGCGTCGTCGTCCATTGCACTGGTAACTGTCGGCCCTCAAAGGAACCGATCACGAAGATCGTCACGGACCGGTCACAGCACCACCTGAGGGACACGGGGTTTGGGGATGAAGAGGGTTTGGGGAGCGCGTGAAGCGCGTTCAAACCCATTGTTGTTTCTTCTGCAAAATATATTCAACCAATGCGAGATCCTAAACTCAATTAGGTATGAAACAAATCACCTATGCTTCAGATAATATGACAACCAGTAGCATTTACCATATCAACTCGTGTTTCAACAAAACAACCAAAATACGAGTGACGAATCATCACAACACATTACATCTAAGGTGATCAACAACAACGATGTAGGGTAGCCAATTTCAGTTCCAAACCATCAGAGAATGAACCAAATCATAATAGCTTCCATCGACAATCAAGAATAGTGACCAACAACAGACAACACTGAACAACAAACTTGTCGTTAACAAACTCAATGAAGCTCAACGAGTAACACCAAGTATAACATGGTAGTACACCAAATATCTGCAAATTGAATCTCACATGAGAATAGAAAATTGAATAACACACAATCACTGAGAAGAAACGAAAATGAAGACCATATTGTAGCTAAGAGAATGGATGGGAATTAAATTTTCAGAACAAAACAAATTGTAGAGTAAGCAGATCATTATATAGTTGATCCTTTAGTCACAAACTAACTCATCATCTTAGTAAACACCACAAAGTGATTTGCATGAAACCAAACAAGAGAAGAAGAAAAAAGAATATGTAAATTGACTAACAGAAGAATGTACCGATTTAGGTCAGCTAAACAAGAAAATGAACCTCTTAAAAATAAGCAATCAGATCCACAACCAACAACGCTATTTAGCTCTAGCCAAATCACAAGCGGTTTTCGTCTGATCGTTGCTAGAATCGGAAACAAAGACCAACATATATTGCAGTAGAGTATGGAAAATAACAGAGAACACGAATTTAAAGGTGTGACAACATCGAAAGAACGAACGAAGGCATCAAGATCACCGACGAATGATACCATGTGAGAAAAGAGCCATGGTGGCCGGAGATGGTGATGAACGGCGATGAATGTGAGTGAAAAAGGTGAACGGTGGTTAAGGTTAGAGAAATAGCAAAATTTCAGAGAAAATAAATATCCGACTTCTATTAAAAATGGTGGATCTAATTGGGTAAATCAACACATTACAACTAGTAGGCTTATATAGCTAGTCCAATTAACTCAACAAACTAACAACCCACAAACTAACTCACACTTAATATCTAATCTTTTAAAACCTGAAAATATTCAAGATGGCTCTAACTAAATCATTCAATTTTTTATCGAATGTACGGTTTTTTTATTAAGTAAAGAAATAATTACATTATCAAGGTAAATACTGAGATTCAAACTCATACAAAATGAGCATACTTAACCACTAGATCAATGTAACACCCGTGTTTTGGGCCTAGGAGTTAGCCGGGTTATAGTTCGAGTCAAATAAAATTTAATTAAAACAATCCAACTTCAGATAATGACCAAATTGAGCTTTATTAAAAGGGGAGGGACCTATGTTGCAATTTTACCAAAAACTTTTAAAAAGCTAGACCACTTTAATAAAAAGTTGTCTTCCTCCCCCTTTATCCCCCTTTTCCAACGTCTAAAGCCCCCAAACCCCCTTCAAATCTCTTTCAAACCTAAAACACTATTCCATTGGATTGCTACTTCGATTCAAGGTGTTTTTCAAAGGTAAATATGTTTTCTTGATCTCCTCTTTATCCCCTATCCAACCATTGTCTTAGATTTCAAAAATATGGGGTTTTGGAAATTAGGGTTTATGTTAAAGTTTGGGTTTTTAAAGGGGTTTTTCAATTTGTTTTGATAAATCATGTTGGGGTTTTGTTTAAGCATAACGAAATACACAATATATATTAATTTGGTTGAGTTTTGATGAAAATTCGTAGTATGGTCTTAGGGCAAGTTTTAAGGTAGTAAAACTTGAGTTTTTGGGAGGTTTAATGTTGAAATTAAGGGGCTGTTGGTCTACCTATGATATGAGGGTGTTTTGGAAGTCATTTGGGTGTTGGGAAATGGAATTTTCAGCATGGCTTAAAGGGAGCACGAAAATTGGGATTTTGTAAGAATATGTGGATTGGGAATTTGTGGAATTTGGTTTATGTTTGTGAAGTAAGTGGATGATTGAGTTTAACATTGAGTTGAGAAGTAATGTGTATGTTTTGTTTGGCTAGAAACAAGAGGAAGCATTGAAGAGGCTTTGGGACCGAATCCGAGTTCGTAAGAGGATTGGTTCGAATTGCTAAGGAAGGGCGGTGAGTGGTTTCAACTTGTTTTTAAGTTTGGTTCGAGTATGTGTAGTGTGTGTGTGTAAAGTGTGCTTGGTAGGCCACTTCCATTTAATTCAAGTTGGTAGCTTAGCCTTTGATATCCTTAAATGCTATTATGCTTGCTTAGCTATGCTCTTGTACTTGTGATAATATGGTGCATGTATATATATCATGTTGTGGATATATGTGATGAGCATGAGTGTGATTGATGACATGTGATTGATGTTGATAATTGGCACTAAATAATTACCGGTTGTAAATGATCGATCATTAGGATAGTGTGCACACAAATTGAGTCAAAACGTATGTGGCCTTGATGGCGTTAAGTCATCAAGGAGGAGTACGGTGATGTAACATTCCACCGGAAGCTTTTTATATATTTTTACGGGATGATGAGTGGAATCCCATCAGTAGGGCGTGTGGCGATGAGTGGAATCCCGCACACGCAAGGTCCGGTGATGAGTGTAATCCCACCGAGGTAAAGTGTTGTTGAGTTATAAATCCGCACAATCGGGGTAATTAAAGTGGCCAATTAAACTTGTTCATGTATTGTGATATATGATGGTGATATGTGATTGTGGTATATGGTATTGTTGCATGAAGTGGATGTTGATGTTTAAACTTGTTAGGATTGAGAGACCATATATGCCACTTGAAAGACTAGCTAGGTCTACTTGGTTACATGTTAATGTTTGTTGTATGTGAGATTAGGATTGACATGCTTGAACCCTGCATTGTTGATGTTTTTCGTTTTAGAGCACCCTCACTAAGCTTATAGCTTACGCTCTCAATGTTCAACAATGCAGATCGTTAGCTTGGCGTTAGCTCGAGGCAAGGCAAGAAGGGCTTCCAAGTTTGTGACTCAAGTACGGTGGTGATTTTGTACTAGTTAGCAATGTGGCATGGGTTGTGTATGAGCTTGTATGACTCTTTTACATGTGTTGTTTGTTGGATGAATGTTAGTTGCTTAGGAGCTTGCTTAGACTCCTTGTTATCTTGCTTTTGTATGGCTTGTGTTGCCATGTTTAGATTGTAATTCATGCCTAAATTGCTTATCTTGAATGCTGGCCATGTGCCTTAGAAGTGACCTATATGTTTGGATGTTGAAGCATGATCTTTGAATGTTAAAATGCCATCTTGAGTCCTTTGCATGAGTTCCTTGTTATCTATACATGTTGGGTGCTTGTATGGCTATATATTGGTGTGTAAATGTTGTATGTATGTTTGGTTGGGGCTAGGAAAGTCTTAAATTGCATTTAGATTCGAGTCTTGATTGTTTTTGCTGAGTTTGGGAGGCTTTGTTGTGCAGGGGTATCGATACGGTTGGTACGGTATCGATACCGCCTTCTTGTTTCAGGCATCGTGTATCGATACACGAGGGGGCGTACCGATACCATTTTGGTCACTGGAGCTACTGTCCATCTTGGCATCGATACGGGCCTCTGGTGTATCGATACCATTTTGGTCACTGGAGCTACTGTCCATCTTGGTATCGATACGGGTCCCTGGCGTATTGATACGGTCTCCTCTGATTGACTCTAACCAGTTGACCTAGTCAAGGGGTATCGATACACCCCTTAGGTGTATCGATACCGCCTGCAGTATAAACTTTAATTGAGTTCGTTTGTGTGTTTCTTGAATGTTGTTCCGCTGTATGACCACTTAGGATCTAATAATCATCTAGACAAGTTTTAAAATGAAAAAAAATAATAGGGTTGCTAACCGAGGGGGAATTCCTTAGGGAGTTTTCACTCGGTTTTCCCCGTGTGACTCAGTCGGACCGGTCATCCGGCCAGACCGGGACGAGGGGGTTACATTTGTTGATATCAGAGCCTGAGGTTGCCAAGACCTTGGGCAGGTAAGTGAGGTAAGCTTAATGTGTTAAATGCTTATGCTGTTCGATGCATGTTTTGCCATGAACCCTTGATGTTTGCTTGATTGTATGCTGTTTTGAAGCATGAATTGTCGTGTCTGGTGTGAGTGTGTGCCCATTGCTACTATTACTTAATTTAAAAAGATTTTTGGAAAGAGGAGTACTTGAGCACTATTGGACCCTTGCTTTGACTAACCTAATCCTTATCTGTTTCTTGTTGTAAAGTTACCTTGCTAGTTGAACCATGAGACCACGTGGGAGGACTAGGATGGTTCGACCGGAACCACGGGCAGAGGCTCCGGGAGTAGAGCCTGTAGTGAGAGTTGAGGCTCAAGTGGGAGAGCCTGTGGTTGGAGTTGGAGCTCCTCCACCACCTCCACCACCACCACCTCCTCCACCGGGAGCGGGAGGTGAGGCCGGGGCCGAAGGAGAGGGACCACAAGGAGGTCAAGGTGGCCAAGGACCGGCCGGGATAGACTTAGCTCCGTTGGTTCAGGCAATAGCCGGGGCATTTCAGGCTGCAGTAGCCGGGGGTCAGGCAGCTCATCATCAGGGTGAGGGCACCGGATTGCCATTAGAGAGACTTCGGGGCCTTAGGGCCGAAGAGTTCAGAGGTTGTTGAGTGGATCACAAGATCGATATTGACCAAGAGGGGGGTGAATTGGAAATTTAAAGTTTTGTGGTGGAAATTGGCAAATTAAAAATGATGGACAAGGGATTTAGAGTGGTTCAAGTTCCAAATGAACTCTACATCCACTACCTTAGCTTCACTAAGGATTTGCAACAATTCCACTAAATTGCTCTTCCCCTTTTCTAGGACAAGGAGGCAACCCTTTACAATTTCGGTTGATTTTTCTACCCAAAAATCAACCCAATCCTCACACAAGTGAACAAAGAAATTTAATGGCTAATTGGATATCTCTCAATACAAATAATAGCCCAATTACAAGCACTCAACCCAATTGAACAAGATATGAATGAAAATTACAATTGGGGTTTTAGACAAAATGGGATTTGTGCACAATTGCTTGGATTTGATGTTTGGATGTTTGCTTTTGGATCAATAGTTCTTTCTGGTGCTTTTTGAGGTCCCTTTTATACCTTCTCATTGATTTCTAGCCGTTGTGGTTGTTGCACTCATCAATAGAGCCGTTGGGATGTTATCTCACCACCATAAATGCAGTCTGCAACAACCCGTTTCGAAACGCGGGGTACCTATTTCGGAACGGACTAAAATAGAAAGAGCCGTTTGGGTGCATTTAAGAAGCCCGTTTCGAAACGCCTTAGGGCCGTTTCGAAACACTTTTGCCACTGTCAAGGGTTGTTTCGAAACGGTCTTAGCCCGTTTCGAAACACCTTAACGGTTTTCAAAAAATCAGTTAAAAACAACTTCAACGGTCATATTTTATATTCAAACTTAAGACCTGTTTCGAAACGCTTTGGCTTCATTTCGAAACGGTTTTGCTACTGTCAAAGGTTGTTTCGGAACGGCCTTAGCCCGTTTCGAAACACCCTTTTTATCTTTAAATATTCAGCAAATATTTCAACCGTTGTGCCTTTTTAAAATCAAATATGAAGAACAATTTCGAAACGTGAGAGACCGTTTCGAAACAGGGTCAAGTGTTTCGATACACGTTTCGGAACAGGGGTTGACAGTGATGAAAACGTTTCGAAACGCCTTAGGGCCGTTTCGAAACAGGACTTTGAAAATCACTGTTTTGACTTGAAACACTTAGAAAAATATTTGAAAAACTTTGTTTTTAACTTGGGCATAATCTTAAATTTATATGGGATATTTTGAGGACTTAAAATTCGTTTTGACTTTTTTCAATTTAGTCCTTAGGTTTTTAGTTATATCAAAATTAAAAATATTTGTTTCACAATCTCCCCCTTTTTGATATAACAAAACCAAAGTTAGAATTTTTGAGAATTTTGAAGGTTTTGAAAATATTCTAACTCCCCCTTAATTTAAGATAGGTTTTTAAAGTAAAAAAATGTTTGACTTGAAATCCAAGTTGTAAAGCTTAAAAAAAACTTTTAAAATTTTAAAACGAATTTTAGTTTGTGGCTCTTAAATTTCTTCTCCCCCTTTTTGTTAGATCAAAAAGAATAATAAAAGCTCATAGAGAAGACAAAGGATTAGTACCAATAAGCATTAATAAGCAACCATAATATTAATTCATAACATCAAAATATCCAAAACATAAACCAACATTAAGTTCATAATAAAATCCCAAATAAAAAGCCAAAAGCATAGGTTCCTAAAACATAGAAAAACATAAAGATGCAATCTTAATCCTAAAATGCATAGATAATATGATATGATATGAGATGAAGATCCTAGGCCTCGTCATCATCATCCGAAGTATCATCATCGCTCTTGACTTGAGAACGGTGAAACTTCGTCCATTGCCCATAGAGCGTAGAGAAGGATAGGTCCAAGTTTGCATGGGAAGTCTCAAGAGTATGAAGACGATCCTCGGCATTCTTCAAGCGATTGTCCATAGAAGTAAAACCCGAAGCAATGCTAGTATCCAAAGCATTGAACCGCTCGGTAATGAGAGCCGTGAGGGCTTCATTGTTTGCAATAGGAACTTGCGGTAGAGGAGCAACGGGAGGAGGAACCGCTTCTCTATCAACTCTTTCCCAAACATCATTCACATATGTGAACCCGGACTTGCGAAGGGATGACTCACCAATCTTGGTCTTGCGAGGTTCCGGAGAGTCGTAGGTACAATCAATACCAAGGTCATGAAAGATGTAGCTTAAGAGAAAACCATAGGTAAACGACTTCAACTCATTTGTGTCAATACGCTTAATATTATTGACTATCTTGGCAAAAATTATTTTAGGCACATTAGGGCGCTCACCTCTACGGAAACACTCAAGCCAAAAATGATCAGTTTGACGGATATGAGAGTATTTACCTCCAGAAGGTCGAATGAACCAAGAAACCATCAAGTGAAGAACGCGATCATGCACATCCAAATTAAGTGCTTTACCGGTGAAATTGCCAAAGTGACGTTCATCCTCAAGACCCTCATCCTTAAGTTTAAAAATAGACTCCAAAAGAGCAACATTAACAACAAACTTTTTGCCCAATAAGGAAGACTCAATTCCTATAATCTCAGTTTTGGTCTCATCATAAAGAAAACGAGCATTAGAGTAAAAAAGGAGTACCATGTGTTTGTAGCGAATATCCGGAATGCTCAAGAACAAGATAAGATTCCACTCACTCAAACGGTCGAGATAACGAAATAGGAATCGCTCGGAATTGAGGAAGTCAAGATCAATGACACGTTCTTTACGAACTGCAAAATCCTTGACAAAAGATAAGCGAGCACGCGCCTCCGGAGTTTTAAGGGATTTCTGAAAAAGCATAGTAAGATTTGGACGAATGCTCGAATCACCGGATTGAACGGCCTTGCGTTTTTTGTTAGTTTGATCCGCCATCTAAAAATATTAAGCAAGTATATTTAAATTAAGTGTATGCATGGATAGTTGAAATCAATCCAATAATAAATCCCACTTAGGTTTTTGAAACAAAATTAAAAAAAATAATTAAAAAAAACAGTAAAGAAAGAGACGACTGAAAAATTTTATATTCGAATAAAAAATTTTTGGATTTTGAATTTTTTTTACAAGATATGGAAAACCCACAAAGGAAAAACTATAATGTATACAAAAATAAAATTTTCTAACCTAAGATTCGAACATAAATTGAAAGAAAAAGAAAAGAAGAAAAATTACCTTAGTTTGGGATTTTGGATGATTTGATGAAAATCCTTGCACAATTTTGATGAAACTTGCTTAGACTTGAGTTTTAGAGTAAAACCCCTCACAATTTTGTGAAAATCAATGAGTTTGAGAGGGTATTTATAGAGAGGGAGGCGGTTTAGGGTTTTAAGAGTTTGATAAAAAGTGAACTTTATCATTAAAAGCCCTAATTAAAGCAGTCCGCGATGCCGTTTCGGAACGGTCGGGTCCGTTTCGAAACGAGGCGACTAGGGTTTTGACCGTTTGGAGACCATAGGCTGACCGTTTCGATACGGTGTTGACCGTATCGAAGCCCTATTGACCCGTATCGAAACACGTTTCGATACACCCCTTGGCAGTAGCAAAAACGTTTCGGAACGCATTGGAGGCGTTTCGAAACGCCCTTCTCTCAGAACTGGATTTAAGGTATCCGTATCGAAACAGGGTCACCCGTTTCGATACACTTGGGCCTGGAAGTGCAGATGAGGCTCTAAAAGTGCAGAAAAATGAAGTTTTAAGAGGCCTAACATGCATAAATGTTATGAATGAGCAGGCAAAACATATTCAAGCATAAACATACTCCCCCTAACTATAGGCATGGATGAAATTAGAAGATTAAACACATAAACATGGCATTTCACAAAATCAAGCATATTTAAGCACAAAAGAGGTCCTAAAAGGTCAAGATAGGCTAGCTAGACCTAACTCTCTCCTAAGGGACCAAAAACGCTCTTTGTCTAAGGTTTTTGTAAATATGTCCTCTAATTGATTCAAGGTGTCTACATACTCTATAACCACATCTTCCTTAAGGACATGATCTCTAATGAAATGATGCCTTATTTCTATGTGTTTGGTTCTAGAGTGTTGGATGGGATTTTTTGTTAAACAAATAGCACTAGTGTTGTCACATTTTAGGGGTATGGTTTCAACTTTAATTCCATAATCTAAGAGTTGTTGCTTCATCCAAAGGACTTGAGCACAACAACTCCCTAAGGATATGTACTCGGCTTCGGTGGTAGATAAGGCTACACTATTTTGTTTCTTAGAGAACCAAGATATGAGCATACTACCTAAGAATTGACAAGTTCCCGAAGTACTTTTCCTATCGATTTTACAACCCCCATAATCCGCATCCGAGTAAGCATGAAGGTTTAAGGTAGAGTCTCTAGGGTACCAAAGACCTAAACAAGGAGTGTCTCTAAGATACCTAAAGATCCTCTTAACGGCTATAAGGTGAGACTCTCTAGGACTAGCTTGAAACCTAACACACAAGCAAACACTAAACAAGATATCCGGTCTACTTGCGGTAAGGTAAAGCAAAGATCCAATCATAGAGCGATAAAGCTTAGAGTCAACACACTTACCTCCTTCATCTTTGTCAAGTTTTGTAGATGAGCTCATAGGAGTGGCTTGAGGCTTTGCATTCTCCAAGCCAAACTTCTTGAGCATATCCTTTATGTATTTTGCTTGGTTGATGAAGGTGCCATCCTTCTTTTGCTTGATTTGGAGACCCAAAAAGAATGAGAGCTCCCCCATCATGCTCATCTCAAATTCACCTTGCATTAACTTAGCAAACTCTTGACAATGACATTCATTAGTAGAGCCAAAAATAATATCATCAACATAAATTTGAACTACTAAGATGTCATTTTTATACATTTTTATAAAGAGTGTAGTGTCCACCTTACCTTTTTCAAATCCTTTTTCAATCAAAAAATTTGAAAGTCTTTCATACCAAGCTCTAGGAGCTTGTTTTAAACCATAAAGAGCTTTGGTAAGTTTGAAAACATGATTTGGAAATTTTGAATCTTCAAAACCCGGTGGTTGTTCCACATACACTTCCTCATTTATAAAACCATTTAAAAATGCGCTTTTAACATCCATTTGAAAAATCTTGAAATTATGATAACATGCATATGCAAGCAACATCCTAATGGCTTCCATTCTAGCTACGGGTGCATAGGTTTCATCAAAATCTATTCCCTCTTCTTGAGTGTAACCTTGAGCAACTAGTCTAGCTTTATTTCTCACAATGTTACCACTCTCATCTAGTTTGTTCCTAAAGACCCATTTAGTTCCTATTGTAGATTGATTACTAGGCCTATCAACTAATGTCCATACATTACTTCTCTCAAATTGATTTAACTCTTCTTGCATAGCCATAATCCAAAAGTCATCTTTCAATGTTTCTTTTATATTTTTAGGCTCTATGCATGAGATAAATGCAACATGGTTCATTAATCTAAGAGAAGAACGAGTGGTTACCCCCTTGGATGGATCACCCAAGATTTCACCATCTTTGACATAGTTCAACTCCCTTGGGTAGCTCACTTCCTTTTCCTCAATAGCCAAGTCCTTCAAGGCTTCAAGAGGTGGATCTTGTGAGTCCTCTTCCTTTGTTGGAATCTCATCCTCCTTTGAAGTTTGACCTCCATCAAAGGCATTTATGATCCCTACATCATCATCATCACAAGAATCCTTCCTAGGAAGGAGGTTATCATCGAATACAACATGAATAGATTCTTCTACTACTAAAGTTCTTTTGTTAAATACTCGATAGGATTTAGAGGTTAAAGAGTAACCTATAAAAATGGCTTCATCACTTTTTGCATCAAATTTACCTAAGTTGTCTTTTCCATTATTTAAAACAAAACACTTGCACCCAAAAGGGTGAAAATAGCTAATGTTAGGCTTTTTGGATTTTAAAATCTCATAAGGTGTTTTCTTTAAAATTGGCCTAATCATTACTCGATTTACAATATAACAAGCGGTGTTTGTGGCTTCCGCCCAAAAATATTTAGGTAAATTGTTTTCACAAAGCATAGTTCTAGCCATTTCTTGTAAAGTTCTATTTTTCCTCTCAACTACCCCATTTTGTTGAGGAGTTCGAGGAGCCGAAAAATTATGGCTAATACCATTTTCATTTAAAAACTCTTCAAACCCTAAATTTTGAAACTCGGTTCCATGATCACTTCTAATGTGTGAAATTCTAAGTTCAAGATCATTTTGGGTTAGTTTTGAAAATGTGATGAATTTTTCCAAAGCCTCATCTTTAGTACTTAAGAAGAGAACCCAAGTAAATCTAGAAAAATCATCAACTAGCACAAAAGCATAAGACTTACCACCCAAGCTCATAGTCCTAATTGGCCCAAATAAATCCATGTGAATTAGTTGTAAGCATCTACTAGTAGAAACATCATTAATGGATTTAAAGGAAGACCTATGTTGTTTACCCTTTGAGCATGCATCACAAATTTTATCATTTGAAAATTTTATCTTGGGTAAACCTCTAACTAGATTTAGAGAGACTAGTTTTTCCAAAACACTTATGCTAGCATGTCCTAGCTTCCCCACAACCATGCATCATTTTCATTTTGAGCAACTAAGCATGCATGAGATGTATGAATGTCATCTAGATGCACCATGTATATATTCCCTATGCGATGACCTATGAGCATAATATTATTAGATTTAATGTCTACGATTTTACAACCATTTTTATCAAACAAAACATTAAATCCTTTATCACATAGTTGACTTATGCTCAATAAATTGTGTTTAAGACCATCGACATATAAAACATTTTCAATGAGAATAGTAGAGTGATTACCTATGGAGCCAATACCTTTAATGTGGCCTTTAGAGTTGTCACCAAATGTTACTACTCCTCCACTTTTTGGCTTTAGATCCATGAATCGACTCTTGTCTCCGGTCATGTGCCTCGAGCATCCACTATCAAGGTACCATGAGTTTTGACTTTGTGCTTTGGCCTTGTAGCAATGCTCCCCCTACAAACAAAGATATTAAACCTTGGTTTTTGGTACCCAAATCATTTTGGGTCCATGAGTGTTAGCTCCCAAAACCTTGGTTCCCTTAGGAATCCAAGATGACATAGCAATAATATTATTAGATTTAACAAGTTCCTTAGGAACCCATACACTTCTAATTCTTTTAGTTCTACTATGTCTAGGATAGCTACCTTGTTTGTAGTAGTTAGTCTTTTTCTTAGGTTGGTGTGTTCTAGAGGATTCTCCTACTTCATGCTTGACACTACCAACATTTTTTAAAGACTTTTTGAGCTCATTTAGCTCACCCAACACCTTTTGGTGTTCACAATTACATTGAGATAAAAGATTATTAAGATCAACATTTTCATCTTGAAAGAATTTAAGTTCATCTTTTAATCCTAATATATTTTTCTCAAATTTAGAATTAGCTTGAGTAAGAGAGTCATTTTTCTCATTTAATTCTAGAATAATCTTTTTATTCCTAATAACCGACTCCTTATATTTCTCAACTAATTTATCATATACCTCTTGTAACTCATCATATGCATCATTTAATTCTTCATATGAAAAATCTAAAGTAGATGAGTTAGAGGTTACCATGGAGGAATCTTCCTCAAGTGCCATGAGGCAAAGGTTAGCCACTTCTTGTTCGTCATCCTCCGATGACTCCTCATCACTCCAAGTAGCAAGCTTGGCTTTGAGCTTTTTCTTCTTCTCAAAGCCCTTCTTCTTGAGTTGAGGGCACTCCGAACGTATGTGGCCGGGTTTATTGCACTCAAAGCAAATGATTTGATCCTTTCCATCTTCCTTGTTCTTGCTTTTGAAGTCCATCTTCCTTTGGATTTTTCTTCCCCGGTTGGACCTCATAAAGCGTGAGAATCGTTTGGCTATCATAGCCAATTCTTCAATTTCATCCTCATCACTAGATGAGCTCTCATCATGTTGTGAAGCTTTAGCCTTGAGAGCTATTCCCATCTTCTTCTTCTTCTCCACTTCAAGCTTCTCTACTCTTTTCTCTTCTTTCTTTTTCTCATCTTCCCTTCCTTGCTTCATGATCTCATGAGTAAGGAGAGAACCCACAAGCTCATCAAGCTTCAATGTCTTCAAGTTCTTTGCTTCGATGATAGCGGTTCTCTTCCCATCCCAAGACTCGGGAAGTGAATAGAGTAGTTTCCGGACAAGCTTGTCTTCCGGTATGATCTCTCCAAAGCCCTTTAGACCATTGATAATCGTGGAGAATCGATCAAACATCTTTGATACCGTCTCATCGGGCTCCATCTTGAAATTTTCATAACTAAGATTGAGAATTCCAATCTTAGTTTCCTTGACATCATTGGTGCCTTCATAAGTGGTCTCAAGAGTGTCCCACACTTCCTTGGCACTTTCAATTGATGAGACCTTTGACTAGATGTCCGGACCGAAAGCACAAAATAGCATGTGGAGAGCTTTATCATTGACTTGAATCTTTTTCCTCTCCTCTTCACTCATTTCCACTTTCTTCTTCAACACCATCTTGCCTTCACCGTCTTGCTTCAATGGAATGTATGGCCCATCCTCAATGACATCCCACACAAGATAGTCATTTGACTTGATGAATAGACGCATTCTATTCTTCCAAAAAGAATAGTTATCACCGTTGAAGAAGGGAGGCTTTGTGGTCGATTGTGACTCGTACATGCCGGAACCGGAGGTTGAAGCCATCTCTTGATATTTTGATGATCACACTCTTTCAAGGATCTCCTCTTGTGGTTGTTAATCCTCAAAGAGTTAAGCTCTGATACCAATTGTTGAGTGGATCGCAAGATCGATATTGACCAAGAGGGGGGGTGAATTGGAAATTTAAAGTTTTGTGGTGGAAATTGGCAAATTAAAAATGATGGACAAGGGATTTAGAGTGGTTCAAGTTCCAAATGAACTCTACATCCACTACCTTAGCTTCACTAAGGATTTGCAACAATTCCACTAAATTGCTCTTCCCCTTTTCTAGGACAAGGAGGCAACCCTTTACAATTTCGGTTGATTTTTCTACCCAAAAATCAACCCAATCCTCACACAAGTGAACAAAGAATTTAATGGCTAATTGGATATCTCTCAATACAAATAATAGCCCAATTACAAGCACTCAACCCAATTGAACAAGATATGAATGAAAATTACAATTGGGGTTTTAGACAAAATGGGATTTGTGCACAATTGCTTGGATTTGATGTTTGGATGTTTGCTTTTGGATCAATAGTTGTTGCTGGTGCTTTTTGAGGTCTCTTTTATACCTTCTCATTGATTTCTAGCCGTTGTGGTTGTTGCACTCATCAATAGAGCCGTTGGGATGTTATCTCACCACCATAAATGCAGTCTGCAATAACCTGTTTCGAAACGCGGGGTACCTGTTTCGAAACAGACTAAAATAGAAAGAGCCGTTGGGGTGCATTTAAGAAGCCTGTTTCAAAACGCCTTAGGGCCATTTCGAAACACTTTTGCCACTGTCAAGGGTCGTTTCGAAACGGTCTTAGCCCGTTTCGAAACACCTTAACGGTTTTCAAAAAATCAGTTAAAAACAACTTCAACGGTCATATTTTATATTCAAACTTAAGACCTGTTTCGAAACGCTTTGGCTTCGTTTCGAAACAGTTTTGCTACTGTCAAAGGTTGTTTCGGAACGGCCTTAGCCCGTTTCGAAACACCCTTTTTATCTTTAAATATTCAGCAAATATTTCAACCGTTGTACCTTTTTAAAATCAAATATGAAGAACAGTTTCGAAACGTGAGAGACCGTTTCGAAACAGGGTCAAGTGTTTCGATACACGTTTCGGAACAGGGGTTGACAGTGATGAAAACGTTTCGAAACGCCTTAGGGCCGTTTCGAAACAGGACTTTGAAAATCACTGTTTTGACTTGAAACACTTAGAAAAATATTTGAAAAACTTTGTTTTTAACTTGGGCATAATCTTAAATTTATATGGGGATATTTTGAGGACTTAAAATTCGTTTTGACTTTTTCAATTTAGTCCTTAGGTTTTTAGTTATATCAAAATTAAAAATATTTGTTTCACAGAGGTGCTACTCCAGAGCGATCAGAGTTATGGTTTGAGAAGACTGTCCGTATTCTTGCTCAGATGGGATGTACTGGTGAGCGCAAGTTGGGATGTGTTGAGTCTCTGCTTCAGGGTGATGCCTACACCTGGTGGATCACCGTTACCTCAGGGATGTATGAGGCCGAGATTACATGGGAGTTCTTTGAGACAGCATTCCGGAAGAAGTATTTGGGTCCGCGATACCTCGATGAGAGGAAGAGAGAGTTTATGGCATTGCTTCAGGGGAGTATGTCCGTGACCGATTATGAGATCCGATTTGTCAGACTGAGTCAGTATGCGCCCGAGCTCGTACCTACTGAGGTAGAGCGTTGTAACCGTTTCCGTTATGGACTGAAAGAAGAAATCAAGACTTATACTCTGGCTTCAGATTACACAGATTTTGATGTCTTGGTCTCGAGGGCCAAGAACTTGGAGCACAGTTTGAGTTTGACCAGGCGGTCAGGTGGATCTAGTTCGGGTAAGAGGTCCAGCAACTTCGATAGAGGTGATGCCAAGAGGCATCGAGACAATAGGCATCAGTATGATCATAGACGTGGTGGCGGTAACCACGGTAAGGGCCATCAGGGTCAGAGAGCTGGTGGGAAGTTGCCCACATGTGCTACTTGCGGGAGGAACCACACCGGTGAGTGTTGGGGGAACTACCATTCTTGTTGGAGTTGTGGTGCTAGGGACCACATTAGACGTGACTGTCCACATCAGGTGGGACAGGCACCAGCTCAGGCTCCAGCTAGGGCCAATGATTTTCAGAGAGGCCGCGGGCGCGGTAGAGGTAATTTCCAGCCGAGGAACGATGGTCAGAGAAACTTAGCCCATGTGGTTGTAGTCCAGCCGGAGGGCGGAGGACAGGCTAGGGTTTACGCTCAGCGCGGAGAGCAGCATGACACCGATGTGATCGCAGGTAACTTCTCGATACAGTCTTTGGGTTTGCTTTCTTTGATTGACTCTGGGTCTACATATTCGTACATATTGAGTGAGCATACATAGTCTTTGAATTTGCCTTGTGGATTGTTAGAGGTAGGAGTTAGTGTTACTAGTTCCTTTGGGGACACGGTAGTAGTTAGGAAGATGTACCGAAGGTGTCCGTTGATGGTTCAGGGACATGTGTTTCCAGTGGATATGATGGAGCTTCCTTTCTATGGTTTCGATGTGATTCTGGGTATGGATTGGCTCACGGAGCATAGGGCTACGATAGATTTTGAAACTAAGCGGATTTCTTTGAAGCTCACAGATGACTATGAGATTGTAGTGGTGGGTGAGAACGTGAAGTTCTTGTCCAATGTGGTTTCAGTGTTAGAGGCTAAGAGGTTAGTTGAGTTGGGGTGTGAAGCATACTTAGCGTATGTGATGAACCCTAACATGAGTGAGGTTAGACCTCAGGACATCCGGACAGTATGTGATTTTCCTAGTGTGTTTCCGGAAGAATTGCCAGGGTTACCACTAGACAGAGAGGTAGAGTTCAGCATTGAGACTTATTCTGATTCAGCTCCTATTTCGATTGCTCCGTATCTTATGGCACCGAAAGAATTGAAAGAGTTGAAGACTCAGTTGCAAGAATTGACAGATAGAGGTTTTATTAGGCCTAGTTCTTCACCTTGGGGTGCACCAGTTTTGTTTGTGAAGAAGAAAGATGGAAGCATGAGAATGTGTATAGACTACAGACAGTTAAATCAGTTGACAGTGAAGAACAAATATCCGTTGCCTAGGATTGATGACTTGTTTGATCAGTTGAGAGGAGCATCTGTCTTTTCAAAGATTGATTTGAGATCAGGTTACTACCAGCTAAAGGTTAGGGAGGTTGATGTACCGAAGACGGCCTTTAGGACTAGATATGGTCATTATGAGTTTTTAGTCATGCCATTTGGGTTGACTAATGCACCGGCAGCTTTCATGTACATGATGAATAGGATTTTTCATCAGTATCTAGATCAGTTTGTGGTTGTATTTATTGATGACATATTGGTATACTCTCGAACTGAAGAAGACCATGACCGACATTTGAGACTTGTCTTGAAGACTTTGCTAGATCATCAGTTGTATGCAAAGCTCAGCAAGTGTGAATTCTAGATCCGTGAGGTAGTCTTCTTAGGACATGTAGTGTCAGCTGAAGGCATTAGAGTTGATCCGAAGAAGATTGAAGCCACTGTTGAGTGGAAGCAACCGAAGTTTGTGACAGAGGTACGTAGCTTCCTAGGTTTAGCCGGGTACTATAGAAGATTTGTAGAGGGTTTCCCTAAATTAGCCGCTCCGTTGACACAGTTACTTCAGAAGAGTGTTCAGTTTGAGTGGACAGATGCAAGACAGAGAGCCTTTGAGAAATTGAAAGAAGCTTTGACCGAAGCGCCGATCTTGATACAGCCTGAGTCCGGGAAGGACTATGTAGTTTATAGTGATGCTTCGTACGTAGGGATAGGATGTGTTCTGATGCAAGACAAGAGAGTGGTGGCTTATGCCTCAAGACAGTTGAAGACCCATGAGCGCAACTACCCGACCCATGACATAGAGTTAGCTGCAGTTGTGTTTGCTCTGAAGATTTGGAGGCATTATTTGTATGGTGAGAAATGCACAATATACACCGACCACAAGAGTTTGAAGTACATTATGACTCAGCGAGATTTGAATCTCAGACAGCGTAAGTGGTTAGAGCTACTAAAGGACTACGATCTTACTATTGAGTACCATCCGGGTAAGGCCAATGTAGTGGCCGATGCTTTGAGTAGGAAGATGGCCGTAGACTTGAGAGCTATGTTTGCTAGATTGAGTTTGTCCGGGGATGGTGGCTTGGTAGCCGAGCTTCAGGTTCGACCTACTCTAGGTCAGTTGATTAGAGAGAAACAGCTCTTAGATAGATCTTTGGCACCTCACGTGCAAGATATAGCCGAGGGTAGATCTTCAGACTACAGCTTTAGTTCCGATGGGGTTTTGTGTTTCAAAGACAGAATAGTTGTGCCAGAAGACAGTGATTTGAGACGTACGATCTTGACTGAAGCCCACAGTAGTCCGTTTGCTATGCATCCGGGAAGTACGAAGATGTACCGTGATTTGAAGAATGAATACTTTTGGGTTGGCTTGAAGAGAGATGTAGCCGACTTTGTGAGTAAGTGCTTAGTGTGTCAGAGAGTGAAGGCGGAACATCAGGTTCCCTCAGGTTTGTTACAGCCGTTGAGAATTCCGGAATGGAAGTGGGAGAACATCACCATGGATTTTGTTTCGGGTTTGCCTTTGACTCCTACGAAGAAGAACTCAGTTTGGGTGATAGTAGATCGTTTTACGAAGTGTGCTCACTTCTTGGCAGTCAACACTACTTACACTTTAGATAGATTAGCCGACTTGTACATTGGTGAGATTGTGAGGCTACATGGTGTACCGAAGTCCATTGTGTCAGATAGAGATCCGCGGTTTACTTCTAGATTTTGGGAGTGTCTACATACAGCTTTGGGTACCCGTTTGAACTTCAGCACTTCTTATCATCCTCAGTCAGATGGTCAGTCAGAGAGAGTTATTCAGATCTTAGAGGACATGTTGCGGTGTTGTATCATTGACTTTCAGGGTACTTGGGAGAAGCATTTGCCTCTCGTAGAGTTTGCGTACAATAACAGTTTTCAGTCGAGCATTCAGATGGCTCCGTATGAGGCCTTGTATGGCCGAAAGTGTAAAACTCCAGTGTGTTGGGTCGAGGTAGGACAGAAACTGTTACCTATGCCGGATTTGCTCAAGGGGACAACCGAAAAGGTAAAATTGATTTGTGATCGTTTGAAGGCTGCTTCGGATAGGCAAAAGTCCTATGCCGATTTGAAGAGGAAGGAAGTTGAGTTCTTAGTGGGTGAGAGGGTATTCTTGAAAGTGTCTCCGTGGAAGAAAGTGATGAGATTTGGCCGAAAGGGGAAGTTGAGTCCGAGGTACATAGGGCCGTATGAGATAGTGAAGAGGATTGGTCCCGTTGCTTATCAGTTGTGTTTGCCGTCCGAGCTTGAGAAGATACATGATGTGTTACATGTTTCGATGCTTCGTAAGTATAGGTCCGATCCGTCACATGTTATGCCCGTAGAAGAGATTGAATTGAATCCGGATTTGACTTATGAAGAGGAGCCCGTTGAAATCTTAGCTTCTGACAGTAAGGTGTTGAGAGGAAGATCGATTGAGTTAGTGAAGGTGCGGTGGCAACGTAGAGGTGTGGACGAGGCCACTTGGGAGAGGAAGGAGGATATGGAAAAGCAGTTTCCGTATCTCTTTCAGTCAGGTAATTTCGGGGACGAAATTCCTTAAGTGGGAGAGAGTTGTAACACCCGTGTTTTGGGCCTAGGAGTTAGCCGGGTTATAGTTCGAGTCAAATAAATTTTAATTAAAACAATCCAACTTCAGATAATGACCAAATTGAGCTTTATTAAAAGGGGAGGGACTTATGTTGCAATTTTACCAAAAACTTTTAAAAAGCTAGACCACTTTAATAAAAAGTTGTCTTCCTCCCCCTTTATCCCCCTTTTCCAACGTCTAAAGCCCCCAAACCCCCTTCAAATCTCTTTCAAACCTAAAACACTATTCCATTGGATTGCTACTTCGATTCAAGGTGTTTTTCAAAGGTAAATATGTTTTCTTGATCTCCTCTTTATCCCCTATCCAACCATTGTCTTAGATTTCAAAAATATGGGGTTTTGGAAATTAGGGTTTATGTTAAAGTTTGGGTTTTTAAAGGGGTTTTTCAATTTGTTTTGATAAATCATGTTGGGGTTTTGTTTAAGCATAACGAAATACACAATATATATTAATTTGGTTGAGTTTTGATGAAAATTCGTAGTATGGTCTTAGGGCAAGTTTTAAGGTAGTAAAACTTGAGTTTTTGGGAGGTTTAATGTTGAAATTGAAGGGCTGTTGGTCTACCTATGATATGAGGGTGTTTTGGAAGTCATTTGGGTGTTGGGAAATGGAATTTTCAGCATGGCTTAAAGGGAGCACGAAAATTGGGATTTTGTAAGAATATGTGGATTGGGAATTTGTGGAATTTGGTTTATGTTTGTGAAGTAAGTGGATGATTGAGTTTAACATTGAGTTGAGAAGTAATGTGTATGTTTTGTTTGGCTAGAAACAAGAGGAAGCGTTGAAGAGGCTTTGGGACCGAATCCGAGTTCGTAAGAGGATTGGTTCGAATTGCTAAGGAAGGGCGGTGAGTGGTTTCAACTTGTTTTTAAGTTTGGTTCGAGTATGTGTAGTGTGTGTGTGTAAAGTGTTCTTGGTAGGCCACTTCCATTTAATTCAAGTTGGTAGCTTAGCCTTTGATATCCTTAAATGCTATTATGCTTGCTTAGCTATGCTCTTGTACTTGTGATTATATGGTGCATGTATATATATCATGTTGTGGATATATGTGATGAGCATGAGTGTGATTGATGACATGTGATTGATGTTGATAATTGGCACTATATAATTATCGGTTGTAAATGATCGATCATTAGGATAGTGTGCACACAAATTGAGTCAAAACGTACGTGGCCTTGATGGCGTTAAGTCATCAAGGAGGAGTACGGTGATGTAACATTCCACCGGAAGCTTTTTATATATTTCTACGGGATGATGAGTGGAATCCCATCAGTAGGGCGTGTGGCGATGAGTGGAATCCCGCACACGCAAGGTCCGGTGATGAGTGTAATCCCACCGAGGTAAAGTGTTGTTGAGTTATAAATCCGCACAATCGGGGTAATTAAAGTGGCCAATTAAACTTGTTCATGTATTGTGATATATGATGGTGATATGTGATTGTGGTATATGGTATTGTTGCATGAAGTGGATGTTGATGTTTAAACTTGTTAGGATTGAGACACCATATATGCCACTTGAAAGACTAGCTAGGTCTACTTGGTTACATGTTAATGTTTGTTGTATGTGAGATTAGGATTGACATGCTTGAACCCTGCATTGTTGATGTTTTTCGTTTTAGAGCACCCTCACTAAGCTTATAGCTTACGCTCTCAATGTTCAACAATGCAGATCGTTAGCTTGGCGTTAGCTCGAGGCAAGGCAAGAAGGGCTTCCAAGTTTGTGACTCAAGTACGGTGGTGATTTTGTACTAGTTAGCAATGTGGCATGGGTTGTGTATGAGCTTGTATGACTCTTTTACATGTGTTGTTTGTTGGATGAATGTTAGTTGCTTAGGAGCTTGCTTAGACTCCTTGTTATCTTGCTTTTGTATGGCTTGTGTTGCCATGTTTAGATTGTAATTCATGCCTAAATTGCTTATCTTGAATGCTGGCCATGTGCCTTAGAAGTGACCTATATGTTTGGATGTTGAAGCATGATCTTTGAATGTTAAAATGCCATCTTGAGTCCTTTGCATGAGTTCCTTGTTGTCTATACATGTTGGGTGCTTGTATGGCTATATATTGGTGTGTAAATGTTGTATGTATGTTTGGTTGGGGCTAGGAAAGTCTTAAATTGCATTTAGATTCGAGTCTTGATTGTTTTTGCTGAGTTTGGGAGGCTTTGCTGTGCAGGGGTATCGATACGGTTGGTACGGTATCGATACCGCCTTCTTGTTTCAGGCATTGTGTATCGATACACGAGGGGGCGTACCGATACCATTTTGGTCACTGGAGCTACTGTCCATCTTGGTATCGATACGGGCCTCTGGTGTATCGATACCATTTTGGTCACTGGAGCTACTGTCCATCTTGGTATCGATACGGGTCTCTGGCGTATCGATACGGTCTCCTCTGATTGACTCTGACCAGTTGACCTAGTCAAGGGGTATCGATACACCCCTTAGGTGTATCGATACCGCCTGCAGTATAAGCTTTAATTGAGTTTGTTTGTGTGTTTCGTGAATGTTGTTCCGCTGTATGACCACTTAGGATCTAATAATCATCTAGACAAGTTTTAAAATGAAAAAAAAATAATAGGGTTGCTAACCGAGGGGGAATTCCTTAGGGAGTTTTCACTCGGTTTTCCCCGTGTGACTCACTCGGACCGGTCATCCGGCCAGACCGGGACGAGGGGGTTACAATCAATTAATGGATCTCATACTGAATGCATTATTCTATTTTCAACCAAAGAGATTTTTTTTTCTTTCTTCTTTATACAAACCGACAAGCAATTGTTATATCCCTACATACTCTGAAACTCGGTCTTCCACAATAATAGATCTTCTACGTCAAGATTAGACTCGACACTTGCAATTAAAGGCTGTTAGTTTCATTCCTTAAATACCTCCAAGGAGGGACATGAACTCTCCTTAATCTCGGAATACAAGACCTCCGACCTCACTCTAATTCACCACTATTAATTCGACCATTATCTAGCGTGGGTCTCAGCCCCACCTTAGAAGAGATGAACCGCCACAACCGCATCTATCCTAAATTGCTCATCAACAACAACCTTAAACTACCATATCACCACACCATTTCAAATTTAACGGCCCGAATCGTTAATTAAATACAAAACTAAAATTCAATGTTTACATGGAAGAGTTTTAAAATTCAATGCTAAAATCGATACAAAATGTAAAGTCTGGAGACAATGGTGTAGTTTACCAATTTTGTATAGCACAGCCGAAGTTTTCGTTGGAAAACAATTTCCGGTAATGGTCAAAATATTTCAATGAAACATCTAAATATTAAAAAGAATTAATGATATGGACGTTAGTCGATATAAAGAACACAAGTTATATTTTCGTTAAAAAAAATGAACACAAGTTATATCATTTTGGTCAATATAAAAGAACACAAGTTTGACTAACTCTGTTTTTTTTTAAGGTTTTCAGTTTGCTTCAGTTCATTCTCCCTCGGCTACGATATCAAAAACCCAAAAATGTAAGGAAATCCATATTTTTGCTTCATCAGCTAAATGATTCTTAATATAGATTTTATTTTTGGGTTCTTAAACCAAATAGAAAATCACCACTTAGTCATTAAAGTCAGGTGAACAAAACTTGATTATATTAAATAATAATAATTTTTTTATTAGATTCGACATGAAAAACTCGACTCGAAATTTTTTTAAAATAAAAGTTGAGTTATAAAATGAAATTTTGAATAACTCGAACTTTTAGTAATTAGTTGATCGGTTTTCAAGTTTTAGTCTAGTCCCTCAATTTTGCGTGAGATATGTATATCACATATAAAAAATGAGTATATATATATATATATAATATCTTTTATGGTTAGAGAAAGTCGTTTAAATTGAAATTAATTAGTATCTACTATTGAAAATATTTCCAATTAAATTTAAACATAAACTCGAACAACTCAACTCGATTCAAATTTTAAATAAAATTAAAGTTATAAAATAGAACTCGTCGACTTGAGTAACTTATTATTTTTACTCGACTCGATCGGAGTGTTTACCCCTAACTAAAGTAACATGAAAAGAGAGACAATTTCATCTTTCTAATTCTTTCGTTCTTCTTTAGTCTAAAGCTTTTTATCCAATTGTACATAAAACAAGCAAAAAAAAGTATTGAGATTGGTGCGAGAGAGAATGGTGCATAAGGGAGAGGGCTTTGGGTTATTGCTGTTGTTCTACGCTCCTAGGCCTACTCAGCGGGTTTTGAATTGGTAGTTTTGTACCAGTCAGTCTCACTCGGTGGAGGTTTCAAAATTTTGGGTCTTGTAGTTTGATGGGTTGGTTGGAGAGGAGAGTGACCAAAATGAAAGTCTAAAAAATTTAGAGGCTTAAATTGAAATTTTCAAAAATCTTGAAGGTTTAATTTAAATTTTTAATAATTTGAGAGATTTAATAAGGATTTCAAAAATTATGAGAGGAAATTTAATTAAAAATATTCAAAATTTTGAATCTTAATATAAATTTTTAAAAAATTTGAGAGGGTCAAATTTTTTTTTTTTAAGTTTTCATTAGAAAATTGTTATTCACTATAGTAGTAAATTGATTTTTTTTCTCGTTTCGTCAATTTTACGTTGATTGGTTCGAGTTTTCTTTCTTGAACAAAAAAATGTCTAATAAATTGGTTTTGTTTGGTACTGATACAGCCATTATAATTGATCATGACATAGTGGACCATCGTATAATCAAATGTAATTTGTTTACTTAATTTTATAATGTTAATTGTTTTTAGCTAAATCTTTTTGTTTGCTCACTTATAAGATTTCTGATTCGATTTTATAAACATGAACATTTATTTTTGTTGTTTCGCAATGTCTTGACTGTATTTTTCCACTATTCAATATTTTATGTGTTCTTTTTTAGTGCATAGCATCTCCATATTTGAATATTTTTTCTTTTTTTTTTGTTAATTTTGCAAAATTGAAGGAAAGTGTTATTTAATTTGCAACAATGACTCAGAATTGTCTTAACTTTTCTTTGATAATTAAAGTCCAACAATACCACTTAATTTTTCTCCACCTTTTCTAGTTATTTATTGGTGACATGTGTCACGTTAAATAATTTAAATTTTAGTAAAAATTTAGAGAAACTTGTATATTAGACCTTCTAAATTTAATGATAATTTTTAATTACTAAAACCATAAAACTGTCAACTTAATTTGAACTCAACGAGTGATTCTAGTAAAAAAATATAATGTTTATTTTAGAAGACTCGAGTTCAAATTATTTTGTCTATAACATTTATATGCTTCGTCAAAAAATTAAGAATATGTACTAACAAATACTAGCGTTTAATCACTTTAAGATTTTAAAAAACTATCAACTTAATTTTTTAATTTCATAATAAGTGGTCAAAGACTCAAAAAGTGGATGGGCGCTTTTTCTTTTTAAAATTTATCTTCATTAAATTACTTTTATGTAAAATAATGTCAAATAAAAAAAATTATGAACTTTAAATATAATTTTTATAAAATCAATAAATATTAGATACAAAGCTTAAGGGTGTTTGAATCCTTGTACTTTTAGAAGGAAAAAATCAGTTAAGTCCATAAATGCTTTTACACTTTATTAAGCTCCCGTATTAATAAAATAAACGAATTAAGTCTTTTGACCATCAATTTCTAACGGGTTTTTTTTGAGATATTATTATCGCGTGACACATTATAGTTATGTCATGTGACATTTACATTTTTTTTAGAAAATTAATTTTTATAAGTTTTTCTAAAAATTTTAAAAAATTTTAAATAAAATAAAATTTTCTTAAAAATTCAAGTGACAACATTGTAACATGGCACGTTGTACAACAGATTCAAAAAAAATGTTAGATTTAGTAATCACCGTTGGTCAAATAAATAAATTGATGAAATTTTGAAGTATAAAAACTTAATTGGGTGAAGAAAATAAAATCAACATTTATAAGAAATGATAATCCAACCGCACCTTTTGTACATGATATCCTTGTATACAATATTGCAAAATAACAAAAGTAATAAAAGGATCTTGGGAAGGTGAAAGCCCACTCTTCAAACATGGTAGAAGAAAATCTTCTTTAAAAATGAATTGATAAAGATGAGTGCAGTAGTAGAATTTGGTGGTAGAGTTCCGGGATGATATATTTTTTAAATAAAAGTTTAATTTGAAATTTTTAAAATTTTTAAATAGTTTAAGTTTTATTTTTTCTTAAATAATTTAGGGTTTAAGTAAGATTTTTGAAATTTTGAGTGGCTTAATAAAAATTTTAAAAAATATATGAGAAGAATTTAATTAAAAATATTTAAAAATTAAAACTTAATATGATTTTTTAAAAATCTTGTGAAGGCTTAATTATGTTTTTGAAAATTTGAGACTAAATTCTAAACTTTCAAAATTTTAGGGAAATAACCCATAGGTACTTATGTTTTTCTCAAATAATGACCCCCACATTCTTACATCTTTAAAAACTAATGAGATGGATCTATTTTATTGGTGTTTAAAATATTAATTTTTTTGAATATTTTAAATGCGGTCTAATAATAATATTTATTTATTTTTACTATAATCATTTTGAGTTATATTTTGATACACAACATGTGTAAAAAATGTACAGAACCCTTCATATTTAAGTTATAAAACTTAAACCCCTAACCCTAACACTCTAAAACCTAAAACTTAAACCTTAAATTCTAAAACTTAAATTTTACACTCTATACACAATCCCTAAACACTAACATAATTCCTTGAATCTTAAAATTAAAAGGCATGTGTATCTAAATATTTTCCTATAAAAAAATACTCACCTATCCTATATATAATAGTATAAGCTTACTGCTTACACCACACCTGCAACTAGCCCCAAACTAGCCTTTCATATTTGACACGGGCAAATATATAACCATGTCCTGCCCAACAATTGTCGCTACCGCCACCCACATAACCAATGGTGTTACCTCCGTCGACTGCCAGAAACAGGTCCGTTTGTGGCGGCTTCTACGTTCCCTTATGGAACTCCTTATTCCGACCTGCATCCGTCCCTTCATCGAACCGAAAGAAATCAAACACGAAAGCTACTTTCAAACCTATTATCCCAAGCATGCTTACACTTCTTCTAGTGTTCTAACAGGTACCATCTTCGGTTACCGCAGAGGAAAACTCAGCTTCTGTATCCAAACAAATTGCAAGTCCACCAACCCAATTCTCCTCCTAGAGTTTACAGTCCCCACAGTTGTTTTGGCTCGAGAAATGCAGGGCGGTATCCTTCGAATTGTGCTGGACTGCACCGGTTCAGGGAATTGTTCGAGTTCGGATTCGGTTTTGTCCATGCCATTGTGGACTATGTACTGTAATGGAAGGAAAGTTGGGTATGCAGTTAAACGCAGGGCGTCGAAAGCTGATATTGATGCTTTAAGGCTAATGAGTTCTATCGTTGTTGGTGCCGGAATAATGAACGGAAAACAGCTCGATAATGACGGTGAACTTATGTACTTGAGAGCTAAATTCGATAGAGTTCATGGTTCATCTGATTCTGAATCTTTCCATTTGATTGATCCCGATGACAACATCGGGCAGGAGCTTAGTATTTTCTTTTTCCGATCACCGTAAAAATTTGGTGTCGGTGCTCGATTTGTTTCTGATTTAATGTCATCAATCTTTATAGCTCATCAGCCCCATTTTTGAGCTATGCTCATTGCTGTAGCTTTATACCAGCCTCTGTAATTGAGAAATAATGTATGTTTTTGTGGGGAATGGGTTCAGGAAACCAGATTTCTGTATGTATATAAAAATTTATTTTTACCTTAAGATTCTATTTCAATACGTCTCAAATCTTCATGCAAGGGTTTAATCACTTCACATTTCAACACACCACAAATGCAGCACAGTGGTAGCATATGTGCTCTTCTTGTTTGCATCTGGAAAATGGACAGCTGAACCAATCTGTTCCAAAACCCTTTATTATTCTAATATCGGAGAAGAATATTTTATGAACTTCCATTGAACCAGAAACAGTAATATTCCAAAAGAATATATGATTCTAATTTTTGCAGAGATCGTCCAGTCTGTGAACATTAACAAAGGGGTTGCTCAGTGTAAGAAACCCGACAACTTAAGATTGCAATCCTAATATACGTATTTGTTTGTATGAATATTTAGATGAACACGTAGTTGAAATGTGAGTGAGGTTCGGACAAGTGCAATGGTGGGGGCAAGATGATGTTGAATGAGTTGTAAAAGAAATGGATGAAAGTGTAAATATTGTAATCAGCACATGGAAGAAGGATATCTACTCTTTTTCTTTCACTTATAATATCATCCCAATTCCCATCCATATTCATTTGAAAGTTTCCAATATACCTTCAAATATATATTTTTTTAATGAAAACCACGGGATCAGCAAAAATCGAGCCGATGAACTCACATGCAAGCTGAAAGAAGCACCGCTCTAAGGCATAAGGGCATATAAAGTTGGTAACATTTGATTCGCAGAACAGATAATTATCATGGGTAATAATTTATTAATCATAGGTCCGGCTCACCATGTCATTCATAATCTTAACCAATAAAAAAATCTATTTCATTAATTTTTTCCATATCATCTTTTTACCAAGTGAATTTACAATTGGTAAAAAGTGTTTTTAATTTAATTTACAGTAAATCTTAGTAAAGATTCACTCGGTAAAAAATGGATGCTTTTTATTGATTGGGTCAATGGATGATGTGGGGAGCCGAGCCTATGATATAATTTCTCTATTTCTAGAGTTATAGGATGTGATTGCATGTTATTAATTTTATTATTTGATTTATAAGATATTTTTATCTTAAAAATTGAGTAGGTTAATTTATTTTTATCATTGTTTTACTACTTTTAGATTTGTTTTATTATTTACTTTAATTTATTTAACAAATTGTTAAAAATAATAAAAAATTAAAATTTTTGTAAACTTTAGATAGTGTAATGAAAATAGTTCTATTCCTACCAAATAAACCAAACAAGGTAACATAACATTTCTAGT
Source organism: Hibiscus trionum (assembly GCA_030270665.1). Taxonomy (NCBI): domain Eukaryota; kingdom Viridiplantae; phylum Streptophyta; class Magnoliopsida; order Malvales; family Malvaceae; genus Hibiscus; species Hibiscus trionum. The sequence continues at coordinate 22,184,009 of BSYR01000006.1, read as the reverse complement.
AAGGCATAAAGTCAAAAATAACCCTCAACGTTTGATCTTTTGGTCACTTTAGCTCCTATTCTTTTTCTCTTTTTTGGTTCAGACAAGCCCTTAACGTTTTAATTTCGTTCAAAATTCACTCTAAATAGATAAAAACCGTTAGGATTCAATCCCAAGTTTCGAGGATGAAACACAAATAGTCTAACCACCAAGCTAACAAGTTATTTTGATAGTTCTTTACTAAATATAATATTTATTTATTATTTCTAGGATGGGCTTGAAAATACCCTTAATTATAAAACATTAGATTAAGAAGTACACTACTGAGAAAGTGTCTTGTTGTCATTGCATCTAATATTTGTTAGTTAGAAAAATTAAAATTTTAAATCTATCGTTGCAAGTTAAAATATAATCTCAAACTTTCATTATTATGTATACAAACATATTCATCTTAATTTGTATTCCACATAATGGTCTCTGTGAAGATATAGGTGTAAGGATGAGCAAAACTTGATTTACCTCGAAAAAATTAATTTTTTTAACATAACTCGAAAAATTATTTTTTTTGAACTTGACTCGAGTTGTAATTTCATAAACTCAATTTGAAAAAATTTCAAGTACAAGTCCGAGCTAAGAAATAAAATAGAACTTCGAATAACTCAAAACTTTTAGTAATTAATATATCGCTTTCCAAGTATGAGTCAAGTTCCTCCACTTTGTCAGATATGTATATCATATGTGAAAAAAAAATATAAAGAAATGCATCATAAAATGAAACAAATTAGTACTATAACATCATAAATGTCTACCGTTAAATTTGAACAAAAAATCTCGAATAACTAAACTCAAAAATTACAAATAAAGCTTGAGTTATAAAATAAGACTCGTCAACTCGATTAAATACACACCCCTATACAGAGGGATGTTTGGGGATGGCCTAAAATCACATGAAACATGTTTATGATTTGTCGGTTAGAATATTTTGATATCATATGAAACATGTTTATGATTTAAAGCAATAATTATTGATAGAAGGGAGGAAATCATTACTATTTAATTATGCACTTAATTAGGACCATTGAGAGAATTTTCTTGATTGCAATCTAGCTTGGTACAACAACTAATTGATTAATTAATGGGAAAATCTAAGCTTTATCTCTATAATTGAATAACGTTTCTTTTACATTTTTATAGAACATAAAAAGCAAAAATTATTTGTGAAATAACCCATATGAAAAAAAATGTCTTTAATTTATTCTAAAACCCAAGAAAAAAATTATTAAAACATTTATATTTTTTTATAAACGGAATATAATGATATACTATAATTTTTAAACCGTGACTTTTAATTATAACAACAATTACAATTAATATACGTAAAAATCAATTAATGAAAACATTTAATTGAATTAACATAAAAAACAATCAATATACATCAAAATTTAGGATCTTCAACTTCAAACTTTTTTGAAATTTCCAAAACTTCATTAGCTAGTATTCAAGATTTATGTTAATGTTTTTACATAAGCTCAATCGGACACGAGTTGCTGAAGTTAGCCATTTTTATAAAGTGCTAAGCCCAACACCGAATTTAGGCCCCAAAGCCCTAATACTTGGAGCCACTCACTTGGTATAATTAAATTCAATTAAAAGATGATTTCGGTGGAAAGAAAGTTTTAGAGTGTTTTTGGTTCTAGAGAATAGAGGGTGTTTTCGTTTTTATTTTCTTGAAAAATAAAAAACAATAAAAAAAATGTGTTGGTTGTTAAAATAAAAAATGATTTTTAAAAATAAAACAAAAATAAGTGAAAACTTGAAAACATTAACTCTCTGATTTTTTATTTTCATTGAAAATGTTTTGGAAAAATGAAAAATGTGAAAACAAGAAATTTTTTAATTTTATTTTATTTAACCCGGGTTCAAATTCAACTAATGATATTTTTTTGACATTTTTTAACCTATTTCATTCTTTAAATATCAGTTATTTTATAGTCTTCAACATTAACTCTAATTTTTTATCTCATCGAAATTTTGAAATCTTCATTTTTCAGGTAAACAATTGAATGTAATTTTATATCTCAAATTTATAATTACTATTTGTAAATATATGTATTCATTGTTTAGATTAATTATTTATTAAAACTTAATTCATATGTTTGGATGTAATTGTTTAAGGATATTTGTCATGCATTTTGATGTAATTCATATCTAATTTAGTTTTGTATTGCATTTTTAAGTAAATTTACGCTCGAACCATTGTTGTCATTTAATTTGTGTTGTCATTTTTTGTTGACTTAAATAATTGGCGGCTCAAAGAAAAAATGATAAAATAAATTAGGTTTAAAATTATTTGACAATTAAGGAAGAAGATAGTAGAAAATTTATTGAAAACAGTAATAGTCGATTGGAAATGGAAGCATTATGTATCACTTTCTCTGGTAAGTTGTGATTTTATTTACATAAATAAAATCAAGCTTGGTCAAAAGTTCAATTGTCCTTTTTAAAACAGTTCTTAAATCGTTAATCTGTTCACCCAGAGTTAGTTTGCATTTTAGTGCATGTCTTGATGTTGCGTTCTTCATTTGTATATATAGTATGTTGCTGCGTTGTGCGTGAATTCTTAGTGAGGGGTATTGTTTAGTTTTTAGTCTTTTGATCGTGTTTGTTTGGTGTTGTGTTCGTTCAATCACTCATACGCTAATACTTGTTTCTTCTATTTAGACTTAAAAAGTTTTTTAACAAGGTACGCACAAGTTGAGAACCTTGTATGATTTTTGCTTGCTATAAAATCATAATCATTGATCAAAAAAATTTTCAATGTCAGACTCTTTTTTAGAAACATTATAAATTCAAGCAAAAGATATTATAATTTAGAACTCAAACTTTGAACTTTTAAATGCCGGTATAAATTTTAATTACTTATTTTTTTAAATTATCGATTAATATCAACTCTTCCTCTCGTGCTTGTGTTCGCTCAATGCCAAAAGCTAAGGTCTCGAACTTTCATACCCCATTAGTCCCTTTCCTCAAATCAGCAGAATTCCCACTTTAAATAATTAGTTTATATGCATATAGAGTTTTATTATAGTTATCTAAAATAAAATGTATCTTGAATAATTTTATAATTTTATTTATATATTTGACTTGTCTGTTAAAAAGTAATTTAGATAGGAGGAAAGAATAAATATATTGATGATACGAAAAATTGGCCGAAAGCGAATGAAATAGAATTGATTCAACTTTTAGTTGAAAAAATTAGAGAAAAAAAGTTACAATCGTCTATCTTTAAAAAAAAGTATGAGCTGAAATTAATAATGAGACGTGTGATGTAGTTGGAGTAGATTATGGTATTGCTAGATTGAAAGGTAAGTTTAATCGCTTACGGACAAAGTATCGTCATTTTTTTGAGTTGATCGGATATATTGGAGTTAAATAGGATGTGACGTCAAATACTATTCATGCATCACAAGACATTTGGGAAGCATTTTTTAAGGTAACATATTTTTATTTTCTCTTAGTATTTTAGAATAAAGTTAATAATATTATTTTTAATGCATATTTTTCATATAATACAGGAAAATAAAGAATTTTAAAATTTTAAAAAACATGGTTGTGAAAATTATAAATTACTTGGTGAAATATTCAATACAACTGAACAATTTCAACAATTATCTACTGAAGATTCACTATCTTCAAATGAAGAAAGAGAATTTTTATCTGTAGGATCTGCAATTAAAATAGGATGTTTAGCTCTTAACCAGCTGGCGAGCCTAAATTTCATAAGAAACTCAACTTGCTTCCAGTCAAAAATCTTGTTATTAAATAGGATCTCATTTCGAACTAGCCACACTGTCCAAATAATCACACTTGGAATGTACGACCACCAAACTTCAACCTGCCTCGACCCCAAAGTCTTACAGGCTTCTAAGAAACTCAGTGGAAGTTCATGTAAAACTGTTGAAACACCTATCCAGTTGCAAGCTATATTCCACAGTTTCCATACTCTATGACACGAAAAAAATAAATGTGTAATAGTCTCCGGTTCCCCCTTGCAAATCGGACAAGATACGTTTTCGACTGCCACCACACCACGCTTAACTAATTCAGTCTTCACCGGCACTCTACCCCTCACCAATTTTCACAGAAATATTTCCACTTTCGGAATCTTTCCACAATTTGTTAGTTGGGACAACCGTTGTAACAAGATCACACAAGGATTTAACCGAAAATTTCCCGTCACTCAACCCCTTCCAACTAATCCAATCATTGAAATTGCTCAAAACTGCCATCAACTCTCTCCACTGACTTTTTTCCCAATCAAACAGTGGCCTTCTTAAAGGTATATCCCATCTCCAGCTGCCATTTTCCTCCCTCCCATAATCACTAACCACTGCTGATTTTACCGTACACAGAGCAAAGATTCGAGGGAACAATATTCGCAAAAGGATTGGTACCTATCCAAACATCCTCCCAAAATTGGATATTAGGGGTGAGCGTTCGAGCGAGTCGAGTCGAGTCAAAAAATTTCGAGTTATTCGAGTTGACGCGTCATATTTTACGACTTGAACTTAATTTGAAATTTTTTCGATTCAAGTCGAGTTTTGAGTTTCTATACAAATTTAATTGTAATTATTTACCATTTTATAGTACGATTTGATTCCAATTTAAACGACTTTCTCTATTTATATAAGATATGCACACACACACACACACATATATATATATATATATATATATATATATATATATATATATCTTCATATTATTTTTCACATGCATAAGTAAGATTTGTAATGTTATTTAATAAAAAAATATCATCTAAACTTCTAAAATATATTTATAATATTATTTTTAAATAATGAACATTTAAGGATAAAGTACTGATGGGGGTATAAATGAGTCAATGAATTGATGTAAAGGAAAAAAATTACAAAAAATTCGGTTGAATGATCAAATTGAATAAAATATAAAGTTAAAGGGCTAAATTAAAAAAAATTGTTAAAAATATGAATTGAAGTTATATAGATATTATATAGTGTTAGTGAATCATGTGGTTTAATTTTGGTAAAAAATAGACTTAAAACGAAAGAGAAATTAAAGAAATGAGAAACATTCAAAGTTGAGGGGATAAATTACAAAAGTATGAAATTTAATTTAAAAATATGAATTGAAGCTAAATAGGTATTCTAGTTTCTACATTGGTTTAGGAGCATGTGGTTCAATTTTGGTCAAAATTGACTTAAAACGAAGGAGATATTGAAGAAATGAGGAAATCATACAAAGTTAAGGGGCTGAATTGAAAAAATATGAAATTTATTTTCAAATATATAAATTGAAGATAAATACGTATTCTACGCTGGTTTAGGAATACGTGGTTCAAATTTGGTCAAAAATGGACTTAAAATGAAGGAGGAATTGAAGAAAAATGAAATCAGTGACTAAATTGTAAAACTGTAAAATTCGGTTTTTCGATTTTTCGAGTTGGGCAAATTTCAAACCGACTCGAAATCGAAATTTTTTCGAGTTAATCGAGTTGACTCGAATAACTCGACTCGAATAACTCGAAATTGAAAAAAAAAATCGATTTTTTCGAGTCGAGTCGAATTTTGCTCACCCCTATCGGATATACGAGCCATTCCCCACTTTGACTGACATGTTATTTGACTTTTATTTCATGTGGTGTAATAATGTTCTAAACTATCATTTTGTTATTTAAAGTATTCTATGACATTTTATTATATTATTATTAAAATTATGAGACATGTTATTAAGGATATGTTATAGTTACATTATGCGAGAAATTATGAGTATAAGCTCTAGTTCTGAAAGTTCGTCCGATTTGAATGATGAGATGGAACATTTTTTTCTTTTAAAATATGTTCATGATTATTACATTACATTCATACTTAAGATGCCATGTAAAATTTCTATACTAGATGGTAAAGCATATGTCAGAGAAATTTTATCTGGTAATCTGACAGTGTGTTATGAAATGTTTTGCATAAAAAAATATGTCTTTTTAAAATTTTGTGACAGGTTGAAAGTGGATAAACTTTTAAAAAATGAGAAAAAGGTTTCAGTAGGAGGACTTGTAATGTTTTTATTTATAATTAGTCAAAATAGAACACAAAGACTTATAACTAACCAATTTCAACATTCTACTGAAACTGTATCAGTATGGTTTCAAAAAATTTTGATAGATGTCTGAAAATTGAGATCTAAAATCATTTCTCCTAGAGATCGAGATGATGTTCAATCGAAAATTACTAAAAAAATTAATTGGTTTCCATATTTTAAGGCACGTTATATATATTATATTATAGTATATTTTATTTGCACTTTAAATGTGTTTTCTAATTTTGTATAATTTTATAAATTAAGGATTGCATTGGAGCCACCGATGAAACTGAAGTATCTACATGGGCTCCTGCATCAAAGCATATACCATTCCAAAATATAAAGTAAAACCTTTCATCAAATGTGCTAGTAACTTGTTCTCATGATATGTTATTTACATTTGTGTGTTGGATGGAAAGGAACAACTCATAATACTAGAGTTTTCGTTAATGCGATATTAAATATTCGTATCGAACAACTTTCTTTTCCATTGTCAAGTACTGGTATATTTTAATAGTTTTGTTATTTTTATATTAGTGCATTAAATATTATTGTGTATTATATATAATTTTATTCATAAGTGTTTCATGTTGAAATTGTTGGTAAATATTATGTAGTAGATGCTGGATATTCAAATATACCAAAATTTTTAGCACCATTTCTGGGACAAAGATACCATGCACGTGATTTTATAGGTAGTTATCAACTAAGGGGGAAAGAAGAATTATTTAATACGAGGCACTCTTATGTTCGTAATGTGATTGAGTGAAGTATTGGGGTGTTGAAAAAAAGATTTGCTATACTAAGAGATATGCTCAATTATCCTCTTAGAAAATAACGATACATACCGAAAGCGTGTTGTACTGTGCATAATTTTATTAGGTTGGAAGCTGAAAAGGATGAATTATTTGAAGAGGGTGAAAGAGAAATGAACAAAAATTTGATGACATGGAAACAACTTCTTCTAGTTCAAATGAGGAACATATCACATTTATATGTCACAAACTACTGAAATGGCTCATGTTAGAGATAAAATTGCTACATCATTATGGATTAATTATAGGCAAAGTTAAAAATAAAAAAAATAGTCATTAGGAACGGGTAATAATTATTTCTAGTGAAACATATTTTATATTTATTTATTGAATTTAAAACTTTGACCTGATTAATTATATTTATTTATTTATTATAATAATTTTTAAATAATTATATTTTAATTTAATTATTTGTTGTAGAACTAATGCTTTGATATAATAATTGAAAAATGTTTTGGACTGATTTAAAAAGTATTTAAAACTATTTCCAAAGTCCAAATAACTTGAAACTATGTTTAGGGATGTTTTTAAAAAGGTTTTACATGTTTTTCAAAGCCAAACTTCACAAAATTGTCCAGGCGTTTCAAAACACCTTAGGGCGTTTCGATACAGTGCATTCCAGTAGCAAAAGTGTTTCGATACAAGTATCGAAACGGGCTTACCCTGGATAAGGATTTTTGCCCAGCGTTTCGAAACGGGCTATGCCGTTTCGATACGCCTACGTGGCACTGACCACAACGGTCATAAACCCCAACGGCTATTTCCCAACTAACATTTAAATGCAGGTCGTTTCGATACGGGACTAGGCGTTTCGAAACGGGTGTTTCGAAACGGACAAAAGCATTTCGATACGGGTCCATGTCAGACTGCAACGGCTCTTTCTACTTAAAGGATGTTTCGAAACGGGTTCGAGCGTTTCGAAACGGAGAGCTGCAAAACTGTATTTATGGTGGGAATTAAAGTCCTCAACGGCTCCAAATCAATTCCAACGGCTATAAACTCATCAAGGAGTATAAAAGGGACCTACAAGCATCAAGTAAAGGCTAATGCTCATATTGTCAATCAACAAATGATCAAGAATTGTCTTAGAGCTTAAATTGTCATTTATTGTATAGACAAACACTAGTGAGCCAAAATTGTCAAATTTGCTTAAGTGTTTTAGGTTTTGGGTGAGTGCTAAATTGTGCAAACAAATACCTATTAGAGGGATTTAAGTTTGCTTATTGTTTCTCTTTGTAAAGAGGGTTTCAATCAAGACTTTGGGTAGAAAGCTTGATTGGTGTATAAGGGTTTCCTCCTAAGCCTAGAAAAGGGGACGAATCAATAGTGGATTGATTGGAAATCCTTAGTGGGGAGCTAAGGTAGTGTATGTAGACCTTGGTTAGAAGGTTGAACCACTATAAATCATTGTGTCAATTTTCATTTTAGCTTCCACAACCCTTCCACCCAAAAATCCACCTCTCCACCACTTGGTAAGCCACATCGGTTGAACGAATCAAGCCCACACAACTCAATAATTGGTATCAGAGCTTGGCTCAATCGAAGAAAATTAACATCCTATTGAGAAGATCCGGCAAGCTCGATCACTATTTCATCAACCGGCTCAAATGACACAATCAATCGACAAACCGCCTTTCTTTGACGGAACCCACTATGCCCATTGGAAGACAAAGATGAAGTTCTTCATCAAATCAAGAGATTACAAGCTATGGGATATAGTTAAAGATGGTCCGTTCGTGCCTCAAAGAAGCAAAGCGGAGTGGAGTGCCGACGATCGCAAGAAGATGGAGCTTAATTGCAAAGCCTTGTACATCTTGTTTTGTGCTTTTGGCCCAACCATCTATGAGAAGATGTCTTCTTGTGAGAGTGCCAAGGAGGTATGTGACAAGCTTGAAGTCACATACGAGGGAACCGATGAAGTCAAGGAGACCAAGATTGAGCTCCTAACCTTAGAGTATGAGAACTTCAAAATGGATCCGGAAGAGAACATCGAGAAGATGTTTGATAGGTTCTCCACTATCACCAATGGTCTCAAAGGCTATGGAGAAGTCATCCTGGAGGAAAAGCTTGTTCGAAAGCTCATCTACTCACTTCCCGAGTCTTGGGACTCAAAGAGGACCGCCATCATCGAAGCCAAGAATTTGAAGACCTTGAAGCTTGATGAACTCATGGGGTCACTCCTTACTCATCAAATCATGAAGAAGAATAAAGAAGATGAAAAGAAGAGGGAAGAAATTAGAGCTATGGGAGAGAAGAAAATCAAAGGGCTAGGCATCAATGCTAGTGTCATGGCTCTCAAGTCCTTCACTTGCCATCATGTCTACTCAAGTGAAGAGGAGGATAAAGAAGAAGAGATAGTTCATCTCTTCAAGAAGTGTGCCCCGTTCATGAAGAAAGCCTTGAGAGAGCTAGAACGAGAATCCATGAAAAAGGAGAGGGCAAGCACTTCAAGCCATAAGAAGAAGGCACATGTGGCTACTTGGAGTGATGAGGACTCCACCGACGATGAACAAGCCAACCTTTGCCTTATGGCCATCGAAGAAGATTCAAGGGTAACTTCTAATTCATCTACTTCATGTTCTTACTCTTTTGATGAATTACAAGATGCATATGATGATTTGGTTTTAGACTTTAAAAATCACATTTTGAAAAACAATAAATTAATTTCATAGTTAAAAATTCAAAAATGATTTGATTTCTAAAACCAAACTTGAACTCGAAGCAAAACTCGGGGAGTTTGAATTAAAATGTTTTGATTTACAAAATTTGCTTCAAAAAGTTCAAGAGGAAAAGGATTTGATTTCCAAAGAGCTTGAAAGGAAAAATAATTTTGGAAAATCAAATTTTTATGTTAGACAATCTAGTGCCCCTAAATTTGTTAAAGGAAAATGTTTTAGAAGTATTTGGGTCCCAAAATGACTTAGCACTTCAATTAAAAAGGATTACATTGAAAAATGGATTCCTAAGGGGACTAAAATTTGTGCTACTAACATTCATGGATCCAAAGCAATTTGGATACCAAAAGTCACTTGATTGTCTTTTGTTGGGTGTGATGGAGATGTTCAACAAGTCAAACATTGAGGGGGAGCTCCATGCACACAAGGAAGAACACTTGAAGAAGGAAGGCTTCACATCCTCCCTTGAGTTCAAGTGTGGTAAAATCTAGTTGTTTTTGTGTTTATTTGATTTATTTTTTATTTATTTCAACTAGATGATCATATATGTTGGACTAACATCTTTGATGATGCTTTGAGTAAGGGGGAGCCATTTTAAAACCAAATTCTTACTTTTGTCAAATTTTCACCTCTATTGTTATTTTTGAACTTAATGTTTTAAATTCTTTTTGATATAACAAAAAGGGGGAGAAATGGTTTGAAAAATTGAATTTTCAAATGAATAAGGGGAGCTTTATTTGATTTATATCTTTAATTCTCTTATTCACATTTTTAAAGTTAAAGGGGGAGAATCCCAAACAATTTTTCAAGATAGTTTTATTATATCAAAAAGAGGGAGATTGTAGAACTAATGTTTTGATATAATAATTGAAAAATATTTTGGACTGATTTAAAAAGTATTTAAAACTATTTCCAAAGTCTAAATAACTTGAAACTATGTTTAGGGATGCTTTTAAAAAGGTTTTACATGTTTTTCAAAGCCAAACTTCACAAAACTGTCCAGGCGTTTCAAAACACCTTAGGGCGTTTCGATACGGTGCATTCCAGTAGCAAAAGTGTTTCGATACAAGTATCGAAACGGGCTTACCCTGGATAAGGATTTTTGCCAAGCGTTTCGAAACGGGCTATGTCGTTTCGATACACCTACGTGGCACTGACCACAACGGTCATAAACCCCAACGGCTATTTCTCAACTAACATTTAAATGCAGGTCGTTTCGATACGGGACTAGGCGTTTCGAAACGGGTGTTTCGAAACGGACAAAAGCGTTTTGATACGGGTCCATGTCAGACTGCAACGACTCTTTCTACTTAAAGGATGTTTCGAAACGGGTTCAAGCGTTTCGAAACGGAGAGCTGCAGAACTGCATTTATGGTGGGAATTAAATTTCTCAACGGCTCCAAATCAATCCCAACGGCTAGCAACGGCTATAAACTCATCAAGGAGTATAAAAGGGACCTCCAAGCATCAAGTAAAGGCTAATGCTCATATTGTCAATCAACAAATGATCAAGAATTGTCTTAGAGCTTAAATTGTCATTTATTGTATAGACAAACACTAGTGAGCCAAAATTGTCAAATTTGCTCAAGTGTTTTAGGTTTTGGGTGAGTGCTAAATTGTGCAAACAAATACCTATTAGAGGGATTTAAGTTTGCTTATTGTTTCTCTTTGCAAAGAGGGTTTCAATCAAGGCTTTGGGTAGAAAGCTTGATTGGTATATAAGGGTTTCCTCCTAAGCCTAGAAAAAGGGACGAATCAATAGTGGATTGATTGGAAATCCTCAGTGGGGAGCTAAGGTAGTGGATGTAGACTTTGGTTAGAAGGTTGAACCACTATAAATCATTGTGTCAATTTTCATTTTAGCTTCCACAACCCTTCCACCAAAAAATTCACCTCTTCACCACTTGGTGAGCCACATCGGTTGAACGAATCGAGCCCCTCACAACTCAACATTTGTTTATATCCATTTAAAAAAATAGACACCAAACACATTTTCACTGTTTTCAATTTTTGAAAACAAGTTTTCATTTATATTAACCAAACATGTTTTTTATTCTTGAAAGTTTAAAAATAAAAACTGTTTTCTGAAAATGAAAATAGAAAACGAGAATAGAAAATATTCTCAAGAACAAAACAAACCTTTAATTTTTTTAGATGAATTAATTTTGGCAATTATGTTCGCAAGATATATGTCAATTATTTAGGATTAACAAAAAATAGATAATGTGTGAGACTATATTAAAATTGTTAAAAAAAACTCTTCAATATATATAGTATATTGACTAGGAATATTATTTTACTTATAATTGATATTAGATTTCAAGGTTCCTTATTATTATTTTTATTATTTGATCAAATTTAAGGTTCCTTATTTTTATTTTATTTTTGGATCAAATTTAAGGTTCCTTAATCAGTTAGTAGATAAGGCTGGTGTATATAACCGATTTAGCCTAGGCATGTAACCTATAAAACCGTCTATAAAATAGACTAGGATGGTTGGCGCTTATAAAATATATCTATCAAAATTTACCTAATAAATAATTTTGTGAAGTAGTAAGATTTTTATTTGAATTTTGTATTCTTATATTGATTCGATCGTCAAGTAATGACTTTTAATTTGTTTTATCTAAAGATTATGCAAAAATATCAAAGAATAAACTACTGAAATGGTCACTTATGTTTAGAGTTTGTACACTTTTGATCATTGATTTTTAAATTCGACCATTATGGTCATTTACGTTTTCGATCTGTAAACTTATGGTCACTGGGACGTTTGTTGTCATTAAACGTTAACGAAAGGTTGATATGGCATAATAAAAAGAAGGATAAAATACTTAGATAGTCCTTAAACTACTATTTCACTCCTATTTTGACCACCAAAATAAAAATAATTTGTATAATCACACATTTAATCCTCTATATTTACATTTTTTATTTCTTCTCCCCTCCTCCATCTTTCATATTCTTCTTCATCTAACACAATTCCTAATTTTCTATTATATTAATCCTCAATTACACCATTCCAGTAGTTTACGACTGGATCACGACTTCTCTGTTGATTTGAAATAAATGAATATCCTTTGTTATTGAATAAAATTAAGGGTAAACTATTGGAATGGTGTGAATTGGATATTAATATAGTATAAAATTAGAGATTAAGTTAGATGAAGAAGAATATGGAAGATGGTGGAGGGGAGAAGATATAAAAAATTGTAAATATGGAGGATTAAATGTGTAATTATATAAATTATTTTATTTCGGTGGTTAAAATAAGAGCGAAGTAATAGTTTAGAGACTATCTAGGTAATTTATCACTCTTTTTATTGTGTCATATCAGCCTCCCGTTAACGTTTAACGACAATAAACGCCTCAGTGACCATAAGTTTACAGATCGAAAACGTGAGTGACCATAACGGTCGAATTTGAAAATTAGTGACCAAAAGTGTACAAACCCTAAACATAAGTAACCATTTCAGTAGTTTACCCAATAAAAAGATAAAAACACCATCAAAATAATTAGGGTAAAGTCACTAAACTATGGGGTTGAGTCAATTTTGACCACTAAACAAACAATTAAGTCACTAATGTTTATTTTGATGTAAATCAAGACACTAGCCGATAATTGGTCAACATTTCAAATTCTATCGATTCAGCCTTAATTTTAGAAAAATCAATAATTTTTATTTAGTGGTCAGAATATAACAACCCGTAATTAATTTACCCAAATAATTATAATATGGCCTTAAAGATATTTTAGTAATTTTAAATTGAATTGTTGTCGGGCTAAATTGCGAGTTGCGACCCCAAACATAATCAGACTTTTAAATATAATATAAATAGATGAATATATTAATATCAGAATTTATCTTCAAAAAAACTGTAATACAAGCAAAAGAAAAAGGAACTATACTCAGAGCTGAAATAAGTGAAGATGATTTAAGCCAAGCACCATATATAACTCATTCACACTCGTAGCTGAAACTATAAACCACAAATTATCTCTGCGTAAGCTTGTTTTCACAAGGGGAGGATCGAGCCTTGGGTTTTACTTGGTTTGGATAACAAGAATATTCCAGCAGATGAGACAGATCTTTTCATTGGAAGAGGCCCCTTCGACAAAGATCGCCCCACGGAACAACTCTTCATCAGTTTGCATATGCTTGAACTTCCCATGCTTTGTTTCACACCAATCTTTCCCTTTGAATACTGTAACTCTTCTAATTCACTGTCTAAACTACAACCATGTTTATGCTCTGCAGTTGCTTCCATGGCAGTGGCACAAGCCAAATCCAACGAAACAGATCTCCTCGTTGCTTGAATTCCATCTAAATCGCTCAACACATTTCCATCAGAATGACCCAAAATTTTCCTAGAATTTTCCGAGGTGTTTCCATATTCAATCCGACAGGCACCAGTTCCACCTTCTCCGACATCGTTTTCAACAGCGGTTTCGTTGCTTGAACTTGAACCGTTGGAATTTGGTTCCAATGCACCGGTTTGAGCAACCATGGCATCGGAAACAACGGGGGCACGGCACAATGGGCAGTTTTGGTGAGACCTTAACCAGGTATCGATGCAAGGAAGGTGAAAACCATGTGTACACTTTGGCAAAAGCCTAAGGCTTTCATCTTCTTGGAATTCATTCAAGCAAACAGAACATTCGGTTCCTTCGATGAAGCCTCCATCTTTTCTATACTTGAAAACCGTGATCGAATCGATGACCGATTGTTGGAGACCGATCGTGTTGATGTACCATATGGGGTTATCTAAATGTGGCATTATTTGATCTTCGTCGAGGAAAAAATCATCTCGAGAACCGAAGAAACCAACGGGAAAACTTCTTCTGCTCGATTGATTAATCCTCCGGTTAAAATAGAATCTAACAAGTGCAAAGAAAATGCATAGAATAAGAGCCGAACATAGCATGCTTCCCATGATTGTCATGCCAGTAACCAACAAGCTGTGATCACCCTGGTTCTGTCTAGGAGGTAGTCCCAGCATTGGTGGTGGTGGTTGCGCTTGTGGCCGAAGCTCTGGCAGCGGCGTGTAGTTGTCTCTACAATTTCTAGCACATGGACCACGGTTCCGACACTCGCATGGTCGGATTGGTTTAGGTCGGTCGTAATCTGGCATTGTGAAGGAAAAACAGAGCAAGGGGAGGAAGATAGAAGTGAGATTTGATATTTTTACTGTGTTTTGTGGACTAGCTATGGCTTTTGTCCATGAATGGTGTGAGGTTGAGGTTTGGGTTATTTATTTAGCACATATAGCATGTGAAGTCATGAGATTGGAGACATTTCGTTTTCCATGAAAGACTAGTTTTGCGTGTATGCAATTACGGGGTAGTTTCTTTTTTGTTTTTGTCCATGTCTGTAGACTCTTTTGTGGTCAAGCACGCGTAAATGTTAACGTAGTGAAGGGTTTGATGGAAAACAAAGGCAAACAACGAGCCTCGTCCCATCAAATTTTAAAGGCTTGATTGCTACCTTTGCCTTTTATTTTTATTTTTATTTTTATTTGTTACACTCCCAGTTTTCAGGGCTTCATCTTTACTAATCCGAACCGACACAACTCGCGTCGCACACTTTGTTTTGATGAGTGAGTCTCCCACCCAGAATTTTTTGCATACATAACGCCTCGAACCTAAAACTTTGCTTAAGCGATATCAAATTGTTTACCACTTAAACCAACCCGTTGATACTTTTAACTTTTATTTAAACCCTACTTTCAAATTTTGAATATTTAGGAAATTTGAAAGGAGAAACAGATGAGAAAAGCACCCATGGCCATTCCCTTGTTTGTGTTAGAGGACAATATTATTAGGCATAACCCCATAAAATTATTAATATGTTAAAATTTGTGTAAATAAAAATATAATCAACATGTTTGTGACATAAAAAATGATACAAATTTATTAAATAACCAGTTTTATAATAATGATTAAAGCTACTTATGAACTGGGATAAACCAGACTTTTACTCATATTAACGAGTTATGTTTATAATTATATATATGGTTATATTTTGATATACAAGATGTGAAAAAATAATTTATACAAACTCTCATATTTAAACTATAAAATTTAAAACCAAAATCCCTAATATTGACATCCTAAATTCTAAACTCTGAACCCTAAACCTTAAATTCTAAAATTAAAAAGATTGTGTAAAGTTGTGTATCAAAATATTTTTCATATATATTAAGTAGTTACTTTTTGAAAAATTCTAATTTTAATCTTAATCCTGCCTAAAAAGGAAGGAAGTGAAGAAAAATACTTTTAATGAGTCTAGAATCCATGACATAAAAAATTAGAGAACAAAAATGAGCAACTAGAGAATATTTATTGTTTTTTAGCGTACACCAGCTCGTTAATTTTCAAATTATAATAGTTTAATTAAAAAAAATAGAAGTTTGACAATAGAAAAATATCCTAGATATTTTAAAATTTTCAAAATTATTAATGGTAACTTTTTTTAATGATAATGGAAACTCTTTAAATTATAATTCTATATATTAACTAAAGAGCTATTATGTGATACAGTTTTAATAGAAAAATATTTTCATAACCAATGTTTAGGTGTGAAGTGTATTTTTAAGTTTATTTAAAATAAAAAATAAAATAAAAACCTTCAACATTATTTTTTTTTATAAGAAAGAGGTATCGTTATCATGTGCTTCATTAAAAAAACCCCCCTAAACTTAATGGAGGAAAAAGAGTGCACATGATAAGATATACAAAACACATGAGGATTACATCCTAAGAGGAACTAAGTCCTCGCGTAATAAATCAACAACAAAATTCGGAACAGAATTCAGAAGAACTAAGTCGAGATTCAAGAGACTTGCACGTTTTGCCAAGCATCTGCAACTTGATTGCACTTCCTGTGGATAGCACAAGTGATAGTGAGAGCAAAACCATCACGCTCTACATGATGAATAAGCTTGATAGCTTGAGCATTATCGGATTCCACCTCTAAACTCTGAAAGCCTAGATCTCACGCAATAACAAGACCCAGGAAAATACTCCATAACTCTGCTTCCACGACTGAGCAGCAGCCAATAAATTTAGTAAAACTATGCAGCCAGGAACTAGAATGATCCCTAATCACCCCACCACATCGAGCTTTCCCATCATGAGTCGAGCACGAGGCGTCGACATTTAGCTTCACTCGATCGACAGACGACGACAACCAACGAGCTATAGGCGTCGACATTTAACATTATTTTAACACCATTTTGAAAAATATTTTTATTATATTATATAAATAATAATCCTTGATTAAAATTTTAATTTAATCTAAGTTGAATATGTACAGTTAAAACAACATTTAACTGTCAACAATCTCTAAAGCATGTACTTAAAAGTTCTCGATGACACTCTCCCTTTTCTTTAAGTTGTAGGTTCATAGAATAAAAATTCTCTATCTTTTTTGGTGTCTATACTTATGCCTCTATACTAAAAAATAGGTTTAGAGTTTATGATTAGTATTTAGAGAATTTTTTAGAGTGTAGGGTTTATAATTTAATTTTTTAGTGTTGACATAAAAAGGAGCGCCAAAAAAGAGCAAAATTTTTTTATTCGGATTCATGACCCAGTAAAAACATAATTCCTATTCCCCTCCCCTAAATAAAATTTATTCAAAACAAAAAAAACATTTAATTAAATTTTCCAAAATTGCGTATTATATCTTTTAATCTAAAAGATGCCTTATTTACATGATATGAATTAAATCCATCTATGAAGTTCCAAAAAAAAATTTAAGTCCATCTATGAGACGGACTGGATTGTGTCCGAACTTAGCCTGCGTTCAATATCAATAACTTTTGTGTTTACATAAGACCCGACCCATACAATTTTTTTCATCCAAAAAGAAGAAAAAAAAAGTGATTTAATATTAAATATTAGTTAAATTAAAATGAAATCAAACTTGCTAGCTTTTTCTGCTCTTAATTTTTAACTACTGTTTCAAAACTTCAACATTCAAATACAAATATAATTAAATAAATTGATGGAAAAAAGGGGAAAGTATATATATATATATAGGGATGGGATCAAATTACACTGTGTAAAACTCTTTAAGTTTTACACATTTTTTGGATCGTTGGATGAGTGAAACGGATGGATGATATTAACAGTAAATTATGTGAAGATTATCACTTGGGAAGTAAAAACACGGAGTTAATCTCAACCATTCATTTCCCATATATATATATATATATATATATATATATATATATATATATATATATATATATATATTGAGAATGAAAGACCATAATATAATTGATCGTTTATTTAATGTGCGTCTTGTCTTGTTTAGTAGTTGGGCCTAAGCTTGAGTTTAGATTTATTGCCAATTCATTTGTTTTATGGGTTGGGTGCTTAGAGTTTAGGCTTTTTTTTTTCAAGTTTATATAATGAATATATTTAAAATTATAAATATATAGCTATTTAACATAGGAAATTATATAATGCACACGTTAGGTAAATTTTAGTTTATAAAATTTATTTATTTTAGAGTTTATGTTTTATTTATAGTTTAGAGATTTAGAATTTTATGTTTAGGGTTATGATTTTATGGTTTAGATGGGTAAGATTATGTACACAACATGTGTATAAAAGTACTCTATAACATATTCTATATTAAAAATTATTATTTTTATTTTAGGGTGTAAAGATTTGGTTTAAGGTTCAAGATTTATGGATTGTGGGTTTAATTTAGGGTTTATGGTTCATGATTTATTGATCATGGGTTTAGTATTTAGAGATTATGTATTATGAGTTTATGGTTTAGGTTTAAGATTTGTCACTATACCTATCTTCTAGGTTAAAATCTGTTATACTCATTGTATAAGTAAGCAAGTCGTGAATGAGAATTTGTATTCTTTTTCATCATCTCTCATTTCTGTTTCACAAACGTATGTCATTTTCTCGTAATAATCTTTTCATATGTTAATGAAAAAAATAGTTCAAGTTCCAAACATAGCAAGATGCCTGAACATTTCGAATGCGTTTAAAGAAAAAGCAGCTGCTTGTTCATGAAAGCCAGCTCATGAGCCAAACTCATATTTCTGTGATTTATTTCCAGAAAATTTCAATTTAGGAGACAAAAGGAAAAGAGGGCAAAGAAAAACAAAATTGTACCTTTTAAAGAGGGAAACAAATACTTTAACAAAGATTCTACTTTCCCATGCTTTTTCAACCTACACTTTGGATACCACTCATAAACTACAAAATAAAGCAAAAAAAAGGGGGGGGGGGAGAGAGAGAAAAGCTGCCCACCATTAAGGAGTATAATCTGCCAAATTTTAATAACACAAAAAATACTATAAATATTAATTATGGTTATGTTTGGCAATTAGCGGATAGCTGATAGCTGATAGCAGATTACATTAGCTGATAGCTGATTGCATTAGCTGATTTGACTAGCGGATTGTATTACCTGATTGTATAAAAGTGTTTCGTAAAATTAACTGATAGCTGATAGCTGTTTGATTATTTAAACAAGCAAAATGACATATAAGGACATGATTATATTCAATACTTGTTTGAATAATTTATCAGTTATGAATATTTTGTATATAATAAATATTAATTAGATTTGTAAAAATTATTTTTAATATAAATTTTCTAAACATATTTAAAAGATTTATATATTAATTTATTATTTATATAATTATTAAAAGAAATTTATATGCACATATAAATATGTGATAATAAAAAATTAGAATTAACTTACAAATGTCACCATATAAATTAATAGTAACAACAAATAAGTCCAATACTTAATATGTTATTATTTATATTAAAAAATATTATTATTTAATTTAGGTTATTTGGAGATTTTTGGTAATTGTTAAGGGTAAAAGAGTCATTACAACTCTAATATCAAACCTCTAATCTCAAAAAGTTCATGTTAAGAGCTTTTTCAAAATTAGCTTTTTCACCTCAATCCCCTCTTTCAATCCGCTATTTACCAAACATCAATATTAGCAAATTTGACTAATCAAACCTCTAAATTATACCTCAAACCTCTAATTTTTGCCCAAACCGTTGTTTACCAAACAAGGCCTATATATATTCTATATAATACAAATTACTAATCTATTAAAATCAATATAAATATATAATATTTTAAATTTACTATGAACACGATAAAATATGTGTACGACAATTCTATAAGGTCTTTTTTTCTATGCTAAAATCTTTATAACTGTTGTTTACGATCTTTAAAGGGGCGTTTTGTTCGGGTTGTTTGATATTATAGGATGTAATTTTAAATTCTGGTAAAAAAAATACGATGTTCGATTTATAAATATCACGGGAAATGTGTAATACATGGTGTAATCTCATAACACCTACATTTCATCAATAATCATAGATTTTGATTTGATTTATCTTTTAATTTCATTATTTTAATTAATTTAGTTTTGTTTACAAATAATTAAGTGTAACTAAAAGTAAAAATATATTTTAGTTATACATACTCTACACTGATTTGTCTTAATTGCTATTTTAAAGCAAAATTGAATTGTTTAACTATGGTCTTATTAAGAAAAACTATTTGTTTAATCGAGGGATAAGATTAAATGATTAATGAAAGGATGGTAGAATTATATTTTTCCCTGTATATAAAGATTTCTGAGAAAAGGAAATTAACGAATACATTTATCAATCCAACAAGTGTTTTAGTGAAAAAGTGAAAGATATTTATTTTAGGAGACATGAGTTCAATTCATTATGTCTATAAGGTGTAGAGATATTGTCAAATGATTAAGAATATGTATGAATAGATACTACCTTGTATTCGCCTTTAGATTATTCAACAAAAAAACAATACATTTCTTAGATATATGCGAGCTTTCAAGTTTCAACAGAATTTTAACGAAATCACTTAAGCTTAAGCACAGATCCAATCCTAATTATTATTAGGTTTTGCTATAAACAGCCCGTGTGGTTGTGTATAAGAACTACTAAATTCTTATCATTATTAGTTATTTTACTTTCTAATGAAATATATTAGAATGTAATTAACTACATTCTTAAAAAATTAAATATAATTAATTTATGGTGTTTAATAGAATTAAACCCTAAACCTTAATCATAAACCTAAACCCTAACCCTAAATTATAAACCTTAAACACTAAACCAAAAGTCATAAAACCCTAAACCTTAAAAGCCATACATTAACCATAAATCCTAGCCCTAAGCCCTAGACCATAAACACTAAACCCCTAAAATAATAAACTCTAAACACTAAAATTATAAATCATAAACCCTAAACATATAAACCCTTTTACAATGACCCTTTGGCAATTAGCGGATAGCTGATAGCGGATTAAATTAGCTGATAGTTGATTGCATTAGCAGATTTGGCTAGCGAATTGTATTAGCTGATTGTATAAAAGTGTTCGGTAAAATTAACTAATAGCTTATAGATGTTTGATTATTTAAATAAGCAAAATAACATATAAGGACATAGTTATATTTGATATTTGTTTGAATAGTTTATTAGTTATCAATATTTTGTATCTATTAATATTAATTAGATTATGAAAAATATTTTTTAATAAAACATTATTAAGTATATTTAAAGTATTTATATATTAATTTATTATTTATATAATTATTTTAATACAATTTAATTAACTATTAAATTTAAATACAAATAAAAATGTGAGAATAAAAAGAAAGAAAATAAAAGGTATTAGTTTACAAATGTCGCAATATAAATTTATGAGGGTGAAGAATTAAAATAAAAATGTTAAATTTAGGTTATTTAGATATTTTTGATAATTGTTGAAGGTAAAAGGGTCATTATAACTCTTATGTTAAAACCTCTAATCTCAAAAAGTTTCTATTAGTAGCTTTTTCAAAATTAGAGATTTCACCCCAATCCGCTATTCATCAAATCCAAATTAGTTGATTTGACCGGTCAAACCTCTAATATTAGCTCAAATCTCTAATTTTAGCTTGAACCACTATTTACCAAACAGGACCATTATTGTTAGGATGAGTCTACCACGTGCGACGAACACCACTAATGATGAACACCATTAAATTAATTAATAAAGATTTAAAATTTTAAGGATCCATCAAATAATTAATAATTACTTTAAAAAATTTTAATTAAATTATTTTTTATATATATTAAAATTTTATTTTTTAATAAGGGTAAACTATATATTTAGTACCTCACCTATTTCCGTATTTCTATTGAACCCTTATTATTTAAATATTATTTCAATTTGACCCTATTCTTTATAAAAATAATTTAACCCTTAACCCTCAACCTAAAACCCTAAACTATTAAACCTTAAACTCTTAAACCTATACCCTAAATCATATACCATTAAAAATAATTTCACCATCATCGATTCAATTCAATTCAATGAATTGTTGAAGAAAAACAAATACTTTCAAGCTTTAGGTACATGCAAATACGAAGTTTAAAACATGACTGAAATAACATTCAATAACTCGATTCTAGCATTACAACATGAAACCAGACAACCAAATTATTGTCCAATAATAATGATAACAATAATCCCTTGGAATGGAACAATTCAACTCCAAGTGCCGATGAATGTATAATAAAAGAACCTTCTTCTACAACAGCCCACATTGCATCTATGTAAAACTAAAGCCTCCAACATAAATTATAGAATACAGAGTACATATCATATGAACTTCATTCATTACTGTTGTCCCTCGCCCGACTCGGGTTTGGAAGCTTCCTTGATCTCGTCTCCAGCTTCGTCCTAAATCAAAAAAGACACATCAATAATGGTATACGATTTTGCATTCCTTCAAATTGTTGATTATTGAAGTTTTAGGAGAATTCAACAATTCATTGAATTGAATCGATGATGGTAAAATTATTTTTAATGGTATATGGTTTAGGGTATATGTTTAAGAATTTAAGGGTTTAAGGTTTAATAGTTTAGGGTTTTAGGTTGAGGGTTAAGGGTTAAATTATTTTTATAAAGAATAGGGTCAAATTGAAATAATATTTAAATAATGAGGGTTCAATAGAAATACGGAAATAGGTGAGGTACTAAATATATAGTTTACCCTTATTAAAAAAATAAAATTTTAATATATATATAAAAATAATTTAATTGAATTTTTTAAAATAATTATTAATTATATGATGGGTCCTTAAATTTTAAATCTTTATTAATTAATTTAATGGTGTTCATCGATGTTCATCATTAGTGGTGTTCATCGGTGTTCGTCGCACGTTGTAGAATTTTCCTTATTGTTAATTACATTAAGCACTTCAAATCAATGATGTTTGATATTTTAGGAATGCAATTAATTACGTTCTATTATATTCTATTGAAAAATAAAATAACAATTAATGATAGAAATCTAGTAGTTCTTATACACAGCTCTAAGGATGTGTATAACAAAACCCTTATTCTTATTATTATTATTATTATTATTATTATATTAGGTTGAGTGTAATTATATTTTAAAATTTAAGCTTCGAACTCATACAAGATGAGATCTTAAATTATTATTCTTATTTTTTTATTATTATTGGTGGCGGTGGGTGTTGGGCCATACTTCAGCTGGGTGAAGTAGGAGAAAAGGCTAAATCAGGGTATCTGTTAGCATAGATCTCCCGTATCCTGTTTCCTAACAAACATTAACCTTCTTTCACGGTCAAAATTAATTGAAACTGATCCACAAACAAAGGTTTTTACCTTGAGATTTAATTATTTTTTATAGAAGCAGATTTTTTTTATAAGAATATAGGCTTTATTAAAACCTCCCTCATGCCGTCCGACTTAGGAGGGACGGACAGTTTATAGAAGCAGATAGTTTGATTGAACGAGAAAATATCTAAAATTTTAATAAGAATTTACAATTATTATCGTAAATTAAATACATATTTTGGACATCTTTTTAAAATTAGTCACTTTAAAATCACACAAGGATCATACATAAAAAATATTAAAAACCATCCAAAATACTTAAATAAAAAATAGATACGAACAAATCTAATTGCGTCGGCAAATGAACCACAAAAGGGGATTAAGCTATATTGAAAGACCACCGAGAACCACAAATCAGAGCCGAGCGTCATGAAAAAACTATCCACGAGCACAAACCACATATCCGAGGGTCTATAATGGATTGAGTGATGAAAAACATCATCTCACTGTATATAAATTTAAAATTTTCACGTTTGACTTAAGCATGAAAAAATTTATACTATAGTTTCTTATAATTGGATGAGTGAAAATGGAATGACTTAAAATTTTTAAGTTTTATGTTGGGTCTAAAAATGAACAGAGGATACTGAGAATACGGTCGCATCCTTAAAATTTTCAAATTCTCGTATAATTTAACTATTTTCTTTGTATTTTCTTTTAAAGATCTAATTTAATACCATGGCCCATAAACTTTTAATATAAAATTATATGTATGTCTTTGATTGTGTCAACCGATTCTACCGCTTAATTTTTATTCATTCTTCGGAGTAGATATGCTTTGCACTTTGCACTTTGCACTTCACACATTACTTTTAGATTGTTTTTTAGTCATGAGTCGGATTCAACTACTCCAAAACATGATCGAAAAACAACTGTATTAATGAAATGAAGCTATTTGTCTGTCATAAAATGAAATTAAATATCAAGCAAATTGTTAGAGCACATCATACTCATAACATAGAAAATGTTGTCATCTTTCAAGTGTCACTAGAAAACTGGCATGCCCTCAGTATTTAATCTAAAAGTTAAGGGAACTAAGATATTGTTTAACTAATATTTAATCTAAAAGAGACCTGAAATATCAATAGATTAAAAATTTGAAAGATTAGGGTTCTATGTCCCTACCTTGATGATAATGATATATTGGTTTTTTAACAATGTCCAAAATGGACAGTACCTTCATATTTTCAGCAGTATATCATCTACACAACTTACTCGAGTTGAAAATTTGAAACTTTCAGAGAGTGCGACAACCCTCGATCGAATGTATAAAGTTGGGTATATCCCATTTTCCCGAGTTCCTGTTCTGGATAGGTGCTTATGACTCGCTGACTCATGAGTAGACTGGTGAGTTAAGGTCACTTTAGGAGCACCATATTCCTGGGGGTGAAAAAGAATGAATGATTACAACATTCTTCAAATTGCCCAAATCAAGAAGCTAAGGTGGTTTGGTTGTCATGATGTGCATACATCAATGATGAGTCGAATGAAAAACCTCAACATATTATTGCGTCGGAATTTTCTTGCACCAATCAATGTGCCCCATACCCATTCCTGCTGGCTTAAGTTTTCACCCCCACTGTTTGATTCCATACAGCTTGACAAACGTATGCAAATTGCTCCAAGTCTTACCCTATTAGTTTCATCAACTTTAAAAAGTGTCTACGTTCTGCTAACACTTGGATTAGATCCTTGAATCTAACTAAGGTTCGATAGATCGTGATGGGACCACCATGGCATCATAGCAGACAGCTTTTCTCTGAAATTCCCTCCCCCCTGGATACAGTGCATTTTCTTTTTCAAAAAAAAGAAAGAAAGAAAGAGCAGGTTTTGATGTGAGAAATTGGCAGTTCTCACATGTTCACAACTCATCATTAACTCTTTTTGTGTGGGGGCTGTCTTCAAACTTTGGGAACCCAATAAACCCAACTCACTCATGTTGTTTTCATGAAAGAAATAATTGGTGTGCCCCATTTGTTTTTCATGGAGGTGGGGATGACAATACAACAGCTAAATTTCCCACTTGTGTGCTTTTTGCTTATCACAGCTTTTTCCAGGGGGAATTTGCTCCTTTGCTTTTCACTATGAGTCTATGACTGTGAAATGTTAAAAGGAGCTAACTGTTAAGCATAAGTTCATCAATTCAACTTCACCACAAAAGGGTAATTTTGAATATAACACACACGATGAAAAAGATTTTTCTGGGTTTCAAGCTTTGTCGAAATTCCAGTTCCCATTGTTAGCAGATCATGTTTAGCCGGGCAGGGTAAAGGAAGTTAATTTAGCCATTCCCTTGAACCAAAGAAAGGTATAGATTGTGCAATTATGTCATCCTCTCAATGTTCCAACACTTGAAACAATGGATCTGCCAAAGTTTTTTTTTTGTTCAAAATGGATCTGCCAAAGTTTTTTTTTCCCTTTCCTTTCCATGTTCATACTGATTTTTCTCTCTCATATAAGAAAAATGGATGACATATATCGTTTTTTTAGGCTCAAGGGTGCTCAATGCCCTTGAACTTTTTAAGGATAAAATCAAGTAAGCCCTGAAATTTTTTTGCTGTCAATTTAATACTCAAATCAATAAATTTAATCAATTAAATTATTTGATCAATTTTGACTATTTTTCTTGAGATATTACTATTACATGGCACATTTTAATTTTTTCATACGACATTTACAGTTTTTTTCTGAAAATGCCAAGTGACAATATTATAACACGACACCTTATATTGATTGGTCCAAAAAAATTGTTAAATTTAACAATCGACCTCGGTCAAAAGATGAATTGATGAAATTTTACGGTATAAGGACCTAATTCATTTTTCTTCAAAAGTTTAAAAGTTTATGATACACTTGAATTTATTTATTTTAGTTTTTAAAGAATTTTTTAGTTCAAGTTAGGATTTAAAGTATGATTATTATACTATACACAAGTGGTGGAAATTGAAAGTTTCCACAAGCGCCTTAGTTTTAGTGTTTAAGGTCTTAGTTTAGGGTGTAGGGTTTAGGGGTTTAGAATTTAGAGATAGTGGTTAGAATTTAGATTTCAAGGTTATAGTTTAGGGTTTATAAGTTAAAATCTAAATTCTAACCATATTACACTAAAAACAAAACCTCAATCTCTAAACCCATAATTCTAAACATAAACCCTAAATTCTAACAACTATCCCTAAATTCTAAACCTTGCACTTAAACCCCTAAACTCTAAACTAAAATTTTAAATCCTAAAATTAAGGCGCTTATAGAAACTTTTAATTTCCACCGCCAGTAAATAAGATAAAAATCCTTTAAAGTATCATTCAAAAATTTAATAACATGGCTGGTGTTTTTTTTTTTTTTGATCCGAAACATGGCTGGTGTTGTATCAATAAACTTTTTGATTATGACATTTCAACAAAAATATAAGCAACAAACCCAATAAAATCAAGATTTACTTTGAATACTCGATTTTCACCCTGAAAATCAATTTCTTGCTCAAAAAAGGTATGATTTTGGACGTGCGGTTCTGCCTTTGAAAAGCATATATAATCATTAATCGTTTGGCAATCATACTGTTTAGGGTTTACTTTTAACTTTTGCTTCCTTTTCTCGTCTTAGTTTCTGGCTTTACGAAAATTTGTGCAATGCTTTTTTACCACCTCTGGTAACTTTTAAGATATCTCAATAATTACGTGCTGGTGGAAGAGTTGAAAATGCTGTAATTACGTGCAGGTGGGAGAGTTGAAAAATGCTGTAATTCATGTAACATTGGAATGATTCCTAAGATGTTCTAACATTTGAGTGGCTAATTTATTTTTTTCTTTTTTGGTGAAAAAATGAGCCACTCCCATAGGTGATTTTCTTTTACCAACCGATCAAATGTCGGTCAAATGTCTTTGTATTTATTTAAAACAAAATATTTGGCAGGGATTTATCAATTTTTTTATAAAAAAATTGTTTGAATTTATGTTCGAATAATGAATTAGCTTATCAGCTCATTAGATTTGACTGTTTCTTCTTCTGCGAAAATATCCATATCCTATCGTGGAATGTCAAGTTTTTGTAAGTGAACATATAAAATTAATTAACAAAATACGTTCAACATTGAATGAAATGTTTTCTTATCAATAAACTTAAAGTAGGTAGAAACTGTTCAAAGTTGTTTAAGTCAAATTTTAGCTAAAACAAAATGAAACCCCCTTTGTTATTTTGATGATATAATTTTTCAAGTAGAGTTAAAATATTATTATTTTTAATTAATTTTTAAGTTTATTATTTTACACATATGTATATTATTATATTTTTTTAGTATAATTCACATCTATTTTATAGTTTACGTTCGAAATTATTTGTATCCATTGATTTTTTTTAAGACAACACATAAAAAATGTATTCATGTAAAAATATACAAATCAATAAATCAAATAAAAATATAAAAGCGTTCTGTAATGTTAAAATTATTTAAAATAATTATATCAATGTTGAAATGGCTCTAAAATACATTTTTAGCTTTTTTTTAAATGAGGTTTTTAACAGAATATAATGTTTATGAATTTAGGCTAAATTTATCCCTCTTTGGGAAGATATTTGAAATGATGCACCGACTACGAGTAGTGAAGGCCATGATACGCTGACGCTAACCAAATCTTTTAAGCTTAAAAAAATAAGTGGAAAAAACAGCTCCAAGCCGTTATAAGCCGAGCCATATCAATTTTAAATAATTAATAAGTTATTTTTTTATATGAGTACAACTATCGTTATTTTTTTATATGAGTACAACTATCGGTATTTTTGACTCATTGACCTATTAACATAAATTCTCAAAATTATTTATTTTATTTATAAATTTTAAAATTTAAAATTTTAAACTCTAAAAATAACCGATTTAAATTATATTTTCACAATTAGTGTATATTTTTATAATAAACAAATAATATATATAAATTACCTAGGTGGTCGCTTAATTTTTAGGGGGGTTTATTTTGGTCATTTAAAAAATCTCAATTTAATCACAATAATTAGAGAAATTATTTACTTAATCTCCCAAACATTAAAACTCCCACAATGTTAATGCTAAATTATTTAGTTGGTCACTCGATTGTCAAATTTCTAATAGATGTTCACGTAACGTTTAACCAGGGGCGCATCCCCTGAGGGACTAGTGGGGCTGCCCCCCCCCCCCCATTTTAATATGATTCCTCAAGATTTTTAAAAAATCATATTAAGTTTTAAAATTTTAAATATTTTCAATTGAATTTCCTCTCAAAATTTTAATTTTTTTTGTTAAATCTCTCAAAATTATTAAAAATTTTAGTTAAACTCTCAAATATTTTGAAAATGTTCGATTACGCCTCTAAATTTTTTAAAAATTTAAGTTGACTCCCTTAAATTTTTACTTCAAACTTCGGACACTGCATTTAACCAAATAAAATTTGCTGAGAAACTCCCGTTGAGAACTAAACTTCCTCATGTTTGACGAGAAATTTTGGCGCTCAACCCGTTTAGGCTGCAGAAGCAACAAAAAACGGAGCCTAAGACTCATTTGGGCCATATTTAACCTCTTGTCAATATCATTATCGGCTATCACAACTCCAATCAATTTACAACACCCTTCAAACTATCTATTCCCATATGTGATCCATTAGAACATGTTGATGCTAAAAAAAAAAACCCTACCGTTGAAATTTGATAATTACATTTTTTTTACTTTTCTATTTTTTTATCATTTCAGAGCATCTTTAATTAATTGGATAGTTTTATACGATTCGATCATTTTTTTTAGTTTTACATATATTTTTATTTCTTGTGCATATATTTTTAGTTTTATATATTTGTTCAGAGGTCATTTAACATATGTTTAAAGATTTAACAATTAAGTGACTACAATATAAAAAATAGTGACAAAAATGAAAGTCTCCGAAAGTTGCGGTGAATGCAAAGGGTATATAGTGGCAGTGTCCTCCAGAATGGTTTAATTTCTATACAATCATTATAAAATTTTAAAATTATAATTAGTAGTATGGTAAAATTATACTCTATATACCTCCCAAAAATTTATGATTCGTTTTTAGTCCCTTAACATAATTTTTGCCTTCGGCCCTGCCTAAGAGCGTTGATTAAATTGAGAGGCTTAATCTAATAGCAGTGAATAAATTAATAAGGGTTATTTTCAAGCAATCACTATGAATTGTCTTAAAATTTGAATGACCATCTCGGTAATTCACTAAAATATATATCAAATATTATATTTTGTAAACAATAATAAATTGATATTTCATATAAATAACGTTACCCTTTTGCTTTCTTTTTTTCCCACCAAAAAGAAGAAGAAAAAAACGGTCGAAAACCTTTAATAAATTAACCTGTACATGCTAGAATTTGCATTTGGACTGAATTTTGGTTGCATTTGCATTTGCCAACCATGCGATGCTTACTCAGTGTACCTAACCCCAGTCAGATTCTAACCCTAATCTGACCTATCTTAGTTTTTGTTTTATAGTATTTAAAGTTAGAGAAACTGATCAAGGCCAGCTTCCAGTTTGGTTCTCACTTCTGAAAAACTCCCCCACTTCTTCTCTTTCCCTCACTCCCTAACACCACTGCAGTTTAATTTTCATTCAATAATCATGTAAAGTAAAAGAAAAGAAAAAAGAAGATAAATTTCAAAGTTTTTCTCTTCTAGGTCTGGGTTTTTTGTGGGAGGGGTGTTCTGTTCTTACCTGCATATGTGTATGTATATTGGTTTTCTTGCAACTTGCAAGCTTGTCTGATTGGGTGTAGTTTTGGTTTCCTCGCTTTGAATTTGCTTGTTTTTGAATGGGAACCCAGAGCATGAAACAGTTGGATAAGAAATGTGATGGGCAAGTTAAGAAAGTGCAGTGGTTTTTAGACAGTTGTAAACAACTACATCCTCATACAAGTTGGTCTTGTTTCAGACCCACTTGAAACAAAAGATTTCACCAAACCAAACCAAGGATTTTTAAGAGTTAAGACGTGAAGCAGAAAGATCAGATCTGTACTTTTCAAAAGAGTGGTTTTTGAGTTCATCAACCATGAAGAGATCACTCGGCAGCTCAGATTCCTTGGGTGCTTTGATTCCCATCTGCCCAACCACAGGTCTAATAAAACAAATCCCAATTTCAATTCACTTCACTTATAATCCAATGCCCTGTTTTAGTCTCATACTTTGATGTTTGTTTGTCTTTTGTTACAGATGAAGTAAGTCCAAGAAACCACCAGATTTACAGCAAAGAGTTTCAGTCGATGTTAGATGGATTAGACGAAGACGGCTGCTTGGAAGAAGCAGGCCATGTTGCCGAGAAAAAGAGGCGATTAAGCGTCGATCAAGTCAAGGCCTTGGAGAAGAATTTCGAGGTTGAAAACAAGCTGGAACCCGAGAGGAAAGTGAAACTAGCTCAAGAACTCGGCTTGCAACCTAGACAAGTCGCTGTCTGGTTCCAAAACCGCCGTGCCAGGTGGAAGACCAAGCAACTGGAAAGGGATTATGGTCTTCTCAAAACCAGCTACGAAACTCTTAAGCTCAGTTTCGATACCCTCCAACACGACAATGAAGCCCTTCTCAAAGAGGTAATAACTAATAATAACAAACAAGCTTGCTGCTTTAATTAATGTCCCAATATCTGTAATTCTAATTTCAGCAACATGATTGCAGATACGAGAGCTGAAAGCAAAACTGAGTGGAGAAAGCATAGGGAGCAATCTTCCGGTGAAAGAGGAGGTGATTGTGCCCGAAACGGATGAAACAACAATGGAACAAAGTGAGCAGCCTCCGGTTTCTTCTTTGGCTACTTCATCGGAGCCGGTCGAACTGATCCATGAGAGGTTCAACCACAGCAACAATGGAGGAGTTGAGGCCATCCTTTTGCCAGAATTGAAAGATGGGTCATCGGATAGTGACTCGAGCGCTATCTTGAACGAAGACGACAACAACAACAACAACAAGAACAACAACAACAACGCTGCCATTTCTTCGTCCGGGGTCCTACAAAGCCAGCACCTTTTGATGTCGCCAACGACAACCTCATCATTCAACTTCAACTCATCGTCCTCGATGAACTGTTTCCAATTCTCGAAAACGACTTATCTTGTGAAGATGGAAGAGCACAATTTCTTTAGTGCAGATGAAGCTTGCAATTTCTTCTCCGATGAGCAAGCTCCGAGTCTGCAATGGTGTTACCCGGAACAATGGAACTAAGAAAGAGAAGCCACGAAATCGACTTGTACGTAACAAAATGCAAGGAAATAAGGCATAACACAAAGTTGGGTATCTTAAATGAAGCTCCAAGAGATTTGTAAAATGAGAAAAAATGGTAATTTGGAGATTTAAAAGAAACACGAAGGATTGATAGAGCCGCAGAGAGAGGGCTTAAAGCAAATGGTGACACCAAAATCTGGGGGGCGTGCGGGAATGATTAGGTCGTAATTGAACTTCTTTTTTATTTTTTCTTTTTAGCTCTTCTGCTGTAAATGGGAAAAGAATTCCGCAGTCCATTGGGGAAAGTAAACAAAATCATCCATCATCATTTTCCTCGGCTTTTCTTTATGCAAAATAGTAACGATAATAACGTATGATTTTAAGATTTGTGGGGTTTTTTTTTAATTGAAATTGGTTGAGTTTTTCCTTGGAAGTTGAAAAAGCTTAGCCAGATTTAAGTGATTTATCTTTCCGTTTGATATTATATAATCCCTAACAGTCGAGTTTCCGGTTTCTATAACATCAAATTCTTGGATTCCTCTTCCTGTCAGCTTAAACTATTGAATTAAAGAGAGGTCTGTAAGACTATAGCATAGTTTGTAATTTGGGAAAACATGAAATTTGTTTATTTTAGGATAAAGTTTATAAATGGCCGTTAAATTATTTAAAATATTGTTTTGATTATTAAATTTTTAAAAAATTATAAAATGAACATTTAAATTTAAAATTTGTTACAAAATAACAACAAACTATTAGAGAATTTATTCAAATATAACCCTATTTTATTATTTATCAAGCATCTTTACGGTGAACTCATGGTGAGTTCCACTATTTTTTAATCTTTTAAAAGAACTCGTTAGGCTAGTCTGGCGAGTTTCATTTTTGTTAATTATTTTGATAGAACTCACCAGATTAATATGGCAAGTTATATTAAAAAAATAGAATTCGCTAGATCAACTTGACGAGTTCACTATATAGGTGTTAGATAAAAGAATAATTTTATATGGGTGTCAGAAAAAAATTGTAATGATAATAATTAGAAAATTTTACATGTTAACAGCCTAATGGAATCACATGCTGGCTAGGCAATGAAAGTAATATATATTGTTACAAGTGATCGCTGGACTTTGTAAATGTTATATTACAGTCATTGAGCTATTTAAATGTTACACAATAATAAATTTACTATTTAATTATTACAAAATTTGTGTTTTTTTTAATTTTATTTAATTCTAATCCTACCTGGAGGAGGGGAGAAAGGGGACTCTAGGAAAAAGAAGAAGATGTTCGTAAAGATTAATGACTTGATCAACCTGTCAAATATATTTGCTCGATAATTGAACTATTTTTTTTTGAACAAAGGAAGGGGGATTGCTCCTGCTGGGAACTAATCACGTGACCTAAGGGAGGGAGTGCTCCTGTTAGGTTTAGAACCCAAGACCTAGGGAAAGGGAGGAAGCATGTGAGAAAGTTCTGGCCACCCGATCATCATTGTTTTCTCTGATAATTGAACTATTTTTTTGAACCAAACACGAAATTTCATTAAAATAATGAGAAGAAATACACAGATAAGCATACCATAAAATACAAAATTAAACCTTAAAAAATAAAGAATATGCAAGCGTGAATAGAAAACACAAATCTTCTCGTAAAATCTTCATCAATGTTCTTCAAATCTGTTGAGTTTTAGGTTTCTAGAATTTCTTGATTTCAAATTTGAAAATTACGATTGCTTCTTGAAGGAAAGAACCAAAATACAACGTTTTTCATTAAAGGAACAAAACGGATCTGTAATACATCGTTTTACTAAAAGTTGCTTACAAACTAATACAAACTACTAATATATACTAATCAAGATGATTAGTCAAGATTTACTAACTAACTAACAACTATACAAGAAAGAGAAAATAAAAATTTCTGATAGTCCCCCTCAAGTTGGAGCATAAACGTTATGTATGCCCAACTTGGAGACTAAAGAATTAAAAGAAAAGTTTGGTAGAGCCTTGGTCAAGAAATCTGCAATCTGATTGTACGTTGATACTGGCAACAGCTTGAGGAATCCCTGATGAACTTTCTCCCTTACAAGATGACAATATATTTCAATATACTTTGTCTTTCATGATGGATTGGATTCTCTGCAATCTGTATAGCAGAAAAGTTCAGAATCAAAAAAGGCATTTAAATGAAGGTCATTGTTGGCTGCAAACAACAACCCTTGACCAGGTGTTCCTTTTAAATACCTTAAAATTCTATGGGCAGCAGCCAAATGTGTAGTAGTAGGACAAGACAAAAATTGGGATAATTGTTGTACAGAGAAAGCAATGTCAGGTCGAGTATTTGTTAGATACAATAATTTACCAATTAATTTTCTATAATCAGTAACATTCTCTAAAAGAGTACCATCAGATTTTGAAATGCGTTTAACATCTCTAGTAACAGTTATAGGTGTTGAGACATGTTTAGAGTCTAAAAAATCTGTATCACTAAGTAATTCTAGTGTATACTTTCTTTGGCAAAACATTGATACCAAAGGCTGACCTAGCAATTTCAAGACCTAAGAAGTATTTTAGGTCTCCCAAACTTTGATCTTGAATTTATTATGTAATTTTTTTTAATATTATTTATTTGTTCTGAACTAGGGCTAGTGAGGACTATGTCATCCACATAGATAGCTAAAGCTATAAAGTTATCTCTTATACCCTTAGTGAACAAACTGTTATCAGCAGAGGATTGTTTAAACCCTTTCTCAATTAAGGCCAAAGTTAATTTCTCATTCCATTGTCTGTTGGCCAACTTTAAACCATAAAGATTTTTCTTCAATTTACAAACAAGACCAGTTCTATCATCACTACTAAAACTAGGAGGCAAATCCATGTATACTTCTTTATGTAAGGAACCATAAAGAAATGTATTATTAACATCTAATTGTTGAAGTTTTCAATTCTTAAAGGCAGCAATAGCAATTAGGATCCTAATAGTTGTCATTTTAGCAACAGAGCTAAAGGTACTTCAGAAATAAACTCCTAACGGTTGAGTATAGCCTTTTGCCACTAATTTTGCTTTATATCTATCTAAAGTTCCATCAGATTTTAATTTTGTCCTAAAAACCCACTTACAACTTATAGTTTTCTTGTTTGGAGGTAAAAGCACTAAGTCCCAAGTATTATTTGACTCTAAAGCAGTTATTTCTTCCTTCACGGCATTCCTCCAACACTCATGTTTGACAGCTTGTTTGTAAGTTTTAGGTTCAGTCAAGACATCAATGTTAGCAATAAAAGAAGTATGTCTATCAGAAATATTCTCATAAGACAAGACATTAGCAACATAATGTTTTATAGTTTGATATTTGGGTAAGTTTACCTGAAAGTCTTGAAATTTCTGAGGAAATTTTACTGACTTAAAAGGTCTAGAAACAAGAGGAACATAAGGAATAATGGGAACAATATGAACAATAGAATTGATAGAATCAATATGAATATTATTATTTGGATTAGAAGAAATAGATGGAATATGAAGATCAGTAACAGAAATACTTGTATCTTGTGAAGGTGTATCTTTAACATTATTTGGCAAAAGAAAATCATCTAAGAGAACTAAACCATCACAATTAGGTAAAACCAAATCAGTAGAGTGAGAATTATGAAAGGAAAAAACAGTTTCATTAAAAATTACATCCCTTGAAACAAAAACAGATTTAGTTTCTAGATTATATAGCCTATAACCTTTGACATGCTTAGGAAAACCAGGGAATATACACATAATTGCTCTAGCATGCATTTTAGTGGCGGATTTAGGTAATTCAGAAGCATATGCTAGACAACTAAAAATTTTAAGATTATTAAGTTGAAGAATTTTGGCATAAAGAACTTCATATAGAGTCTTATTGTTTAAAATAGGTGTATGAGTCAGATTTATTAAAAAACAAGAGTGTAGGATACAATCTATCAAAAAAATATAAAGGTAAATTGGCATGTATCCTAAGAGCTCTAGCAACAGCAAGTAAGTGCTGGTGTTTTCTTTCCACTACATTGTTCTGTTGTGGAATATATACACAAAAAATTTGATAAATTATTCATTTTTCTTTAAAAAAAAGCATCCATATGAAATTTTTGTGCATTATCTGACCTTATACACTTAATTTTAATTGAAAAATGAGTATTAACAAAAGTATAGAAAGCAACTAACAAGTTTCTAACTTCAGATTTAACAGAAAAAGGAAATATCCAAACAAACCGACTTTTGTCATCAACTATAGTTAAAAAATAACTATGCCCATAGATGCTTTTTATGGGAAAGGGACCCCACACATCAACATGAATAATATCAAAGATAGAGTCACAAACAGACATGCTTGTAGGAAAAGGCAATCTTCTATGTTTAGCTAGATGACATATATCACACTGAGAAATATGACCAGAAAGAATCTCATTGCATAGCTTAGAAAAACGAATCATCCTAGGACTAGAGGGATGTCCTAATCTAGCATGTCAAGTATGCAAAACAGTAGAATCAGTAGACAAAGTGAAACTATTATCACAAATATTAGAAACAGAAGTGAAAGTAGAAGAACTGACAAAAGTTGAGAAATGATATAATCCTTTTATGGCTTTAGTTGTACCAATCATCTTCAAGGATTGGACATCCTGTAAAAAACACCATTTGTTAGTGAAAGAAACAGAAATATTAGGATTTAACATCAGCTGACTAATAGAGATATGATTAAAGTCAAAGTGAGAAATATGAAGAATATTTTTAAAACTAAATTTGTAGTGAGTTGAACACTACCTATATGCAACACTTTTACTAAGTTTTCATTTGGTAATTTAACATACTTATTATTGATAACAGAGTAAGAAAGAAATAGGGATATGTCATTAGCTATATGATCAATTGCTCCTAAATCAATGATTCAGGAAGAATTGTTATGCAAAACTCTATTATGCAAAGAACCAAAATTAGAACAGGTTAGAATCATACCTGACTCTTCATTAGGGACAGAAAGAAAATTAGATGTCAAGGCATTGACATTGGACTGAGAGATGGGATCTTGAACAGAAAGATCTTTTTGTTGAAGCAAGGAATAAAGACCTTCATAATGTTCTTTAGTAAAAGAACAACTTCCCATAGACTTGACCAGACTAGACTAACTATCAAGGATTTCAGAATCCAAATTTTCCACAAGATTGACTTTGCTGGTATTAGTAGGAGATTTATACTTGTATCCAGAAGAATACCCATGTTTTTTATAACATTTTTCAATCAAATGTCCATACAAACCATAGAAAGTGCACAAGGGCCTACGACTGTTCATGCTAGACACATTTGATTTCCTTAGAAATTTTCTAGAAGCATTTCGATCAACAGTAATACACTACTATCACAAGAATTAGTGGAAACAGACCTTTCATGTTGAACAAGAATCAAAAAAATCTCATGAATTTCGGGGAAGGGTTTAACCATGAGGATTTGGGATTTAGGGGTTGCAAAAGTGTCATTAAGACCACGAAAAAATTGAAGGGCAAAATCTTGATTTCTAAACTTAATAGCAGAACACGAACACGATGAAAGAGGACGCAATACTGACAATTCATCCCAAAGAATTTTTAACTGAGTGTAAAAGGTGGTGACAGGATTTATACATTGAGTAAGAGAATAAAACTCTTGTTGAAGGTCAGAAACCCTAACCAGGTCACCTTGACTAAATATTTCGGAGATCCGTCCATAGCTCGTGAGCCGTGTCGAACTTAAGACACTCTGAGCAATCTCGGGATTGATTGCACGTTGAAGCCAGGACAGAACCAAGTTGTTGCATTTGACCCATGCAAAGTAACTAGCATCGCTTTCATCAGGTTCCTTCAACGATCCATTGACGAATTGGAATTTGTTCTTGGAGATTAGGGTCGTTCGCATCGATCGTGCCCAAGAATGATAATTGGAACCAGAAAGCAAGACGAAGGTGAGGACGAGGGAAGGATTTTCATTAGGATGGATGAAAAACGCGTCTGAAGGATCTAGATTGCGAAATCGAGATGAATCGGCGGGAAGGGAGGAGCGCGAGTCGGAAGACCCAACTGATACCATGTTGAGTTTTAGGTTTCTAGGATTTCTTGATTTCAGATTTGGAAATTACGATTGCTTCTTGAAGGAAAGAACCAAAACACAACGTTTTTCATTAAAGGAACAAAACGACATTATAATACATCGTTTTACTAAAAGTTGCGAAATCGAGATTGCGAAAAAACGCGTCTGAAGGATCTAGATTGCGAAATCGAGATGAATCGGCGGGAAGGGAGGAACGCGAGTCGAAAGACCCAACTGATACCATGTTGAGTTTTAGGTTTCTAGGATTTCTTGATTTCAGATTTGGAAATTACGATTGCTTCTTGAAGGAAAGAACCAAAACACAACGTTTTTCATTAAAGGAACAAAACGAAATTATAATACATCGTTTTACTAAAAGTTACGAAATCGAGATTGCGAAAAAACGCGTCTGAAGGATCTAGATTGCGAAATCGAGATGAATCGGCGGGAAGGGAGGAACGCGAGTCGAAAGACCCAACTGATACCATGTTGAGTTTTAGGTTTCTAGGATTTCTTGATTTCAGATTTGGAAATTACGATTGCTTCTTGAAGGAAAGAACCAAAACACAATGTTTTTCATTAAAGGAACAAAACGGCATTATAATACACCGTTTTACTAAAAGTTGCTTACAAACTAATACAAACTACTAATATATACTAATCAAGATGATTAGTCAAAATTTCCTAACTAACTAACAGGTATACAAGAAAGAGAATGTGCCATAACGTCAGATTTGGGTAACTCCACGAACAACCAACCCACACAATGTTGTACAACAAAATTCAATTATAGCATGCACCATGTTGTAAACGTCTTAAATATCAACATGACATGTGGGCAGACAAAGAATGTGCCATAACGTCAGACGAAGAACAAGCTAAATAGCTGACGAAAAACAAAAAATCAATAAAATTAAAAAATAAAGAAAATCGCTGCCGGTAGACGGCCAAAGCCGCCACCATTAGCTTAAAATGATTATTAAAGTATTATCGGAAAAAACAAACAAGTCCCTTTTATCATATCATCATACATGTTAACTGCCACAACAATAAATTATCAGTCAAGTCAGTATATTAATGATTAAAAATAAATATCATCAATTAAGAATCTCAGTTGATAAAATTTACTAATCCAAAGATTCAAATGGATGTGAAAATGAATTATTTGATTTTTTTTCTAAAAATATAGAATTTGAATACTTTAAACTTTAAAATCAGATTTAAATTTTCTAAGTAAATACTTATAATGAATGATTTTACACTTACTCCGATTGTTTTCCAGCATATTAGAAAGTAAATTAAATTATAAGTTTTGGAAATTTGAACAAAATTTATGCCTATGGGCTATAAAAAAATATAATAGTAAATGAATGGAACATTAAAAAGGGAGTAAAAGACAAAAGATGATTAAAGCAACAGCGCATGATTGGATCCCCGTAATACACGCATCTCCTCTTAGCCGCAGCTTTTTCGTAACTTCCCTTCACTCTTTTGTGTTAACCTCGTGCGCCGCTCTCACTGCAGCCTGCAGGCGCCCACTTTGATAAATCCGGCTCCACTGCTTTCTAAATAATTCGGGATTTCGTATTTGTCCATGTCAGATTATGTTTCTTACCTCCCTTTCAACTTTAATTTTTAAAATTTATAGTTTTAATTTAAATTTTAGGGTTTAAAATATATGTAATAAAACTTCAACTATGTTGGATCAAAAAAAAAATTCAACTATGAAGGTGGCCACTCCAAGCCACGAACTTCCATTTCTTAATATCTTGAAGACAAGAAATGACATCATTTGCAGTGTCATTTTCGATCATAAACAAACCATGCACCTCCATAATCAATATTTTCGAATTTCTTTTCCTAGTTTAGAAATCCCATCTCTATTGATTTGACATTTTGTTACTATTAATTTTGCAGCTGCTTAATATAGAAATTTTACATAGGTACACAAATAGGTTAGAGGTGAGGTTCATGCCTGTTTAACTTAACAAATTTGAATTCGGAATGTGTCATTAATACTATTTGTTGTTAGATAAAGTGGCCGATGCACCCAGCCCTAGTAAAGTGCATCTGCATCCTTATTTTTGAAATTTTTTTAAAAAATAAATTTTATTTAGTATTATTTTTTTTAAAAATAATTTTATTTAGTATGTAGAGAAAAAATATTTTTACATATCCATTTAAGGAAAAAATATTTTAGACTCCATTATTGAATTTTTAAATCCACCGTTAGTTAGACACTCGACTTATATATAAGATAATAATTCATTCAAATTAAATTTTTACCATGTGAGTTAATATTCATAATATATATTTTTTAAAATTCGGTGTATACAGTGCATATATTACTCATGTATCTCTTTGTTCATAAGTTGGCACGCTCTCTTATATATTGTATCAACAATAATATCAAAAGAATCAAGGATGGACCGAGGGGGGCTGGCGGGGACGGTCGCCCCCCTAAAAACTTGAAATTTTATACGACTTAGAAAAATTTTATAATTTTTTTATGTATTTTCTATTGAAAATCTATTTTCGCCCCTTAAAAATTTATAAACTCGCCCCCTAACCTAAAATCCTGCGTTCGTCCCTAAACCGAACTATATTCAATCGGTACATAATAACTTTTTTTAAACAATTCCTACCTAAGGGGAAGGGGAAGGGGAAATTTACTCCTATTAGGTCTAGAACTGACGACCTAAAGAGAGGGGATGTGTCATCTAAGAACACTTTAACCACTTTCTCTAAAAATTGTTGACACGTAATAACTTTTTCTAAAAGAATATACATCGATAACTAAAATAAATCATATGTATATATAATTATATATCATTTTTTAATAGCATCGCGCGATATATTTTATGGGTTTGTGTAGTGAATTGGGGTATAATTTCCTAGTAGTTTCCTGTATGATTCGAATAGAGCTCGTAAAGAATTTTAGATAGTCATCTCTTTTTGTAACGTTCCTTAGCCATCAAATTTATTAATATGTAATCGTCAATCGTCATTAAACAAAAAATTTAATCAGCGCCCAATGCATGAACTCCTTTTTAAAGATTTAATTAAACTACTAATTAAAATATTATAAATATAAATAAATAAAGTTGTGAGCATATTCTTTGTTATCAGAACGACATTCACCAGAGGTCCAGAAGATCCCAAGTATGTTATTATTTTACTTTGCTCAGTAATATATGATTATAAATAAATAAATTCAGCTTTATAATGTTTATATTATTTTTGCTGCCGCCACTATGGTTACAAGGGACGAAGCATTTATTTGAAATTGAAACCAAAAAAGAATGAAGTGTTATTTATTAACCTGACTTGAATGGTTATTTTTTATTAAATAAATAGATATTATATTCTCAAGATAAATAATAAGATTTAAATTTATGTGAGATGTCATATGATATTAAAGTTAAAATTTTTAATGATGATTGTCTTTCGTTGTTATCGTTTGGATCTAACATTATTTCTATATCTTTGGTTATTCGATCGATTAGTAGACCTTTATTTTAATGATTATTAAATAGAGGTAAGAATGGATTCAAATTTATAATATAATTATGTATACTTAAATTTCCCAGTTTTTTAGATTATATATTTGAAGATGTTAAAAGATTGAAAAAAGGTCGGGGAGAGTATTGTTTAGTATTAATAAGATTCTTTAATTTATAAATTAAAAAATGAAGGCTCTCTCAATCAAACTTATTATTAAGTTTGTGAGCTTGGTGGGGACATTACTTTGAAAAAGCTATACACATAAAATAAAATATTACTAATAAAAAAATATTTAATTTGATTTTAATAAAGATTGGGTTAGATAAAGAAACACTAATGTCTCCATCCATGATGTCATAGTCGTACCATATTAGCAATTTCTAGTTTAATAATTCTCTAAACTCACACCGGCTTTAGCCGCTATGAAATATTAACTTAAGCTCTAATTTCTTTATTAATTTATTTTTCTTAAACGAGAGCGTGATTATTGAGTGTTGAGACTTAAATACCACATTTAATTATTTTACCCAAATAAATGTAGATAAATATATTTATAACATTTATGTGGGGGGAATCTTTGGACACTTCCTTTCCACTCCCTTTTAAAAAAAATCATATGATTGAAAAAATTTATATATTTTATGTTTAAAGGAAGTAGACAATTGGGTGTAGGAGTGTGCATAATTAGTTAGTAATCATAAATTGTAACCGTTAATTGGTATAATCGTTACATTTTACAGGTTAATTAACTGAATTGTTAAAGTTAAAGGATTTCAGTTAATCGAACCGCTAAAAAATATGGTTAATGGTTATGGTTACGATTATGAATTTTCATAAATGGTTAACCTATAGGTTAACAGTAATTAAACTTTGATGAGTCATATTTCGTTTTGGAGGAAGTCGGCGAAAACCTTGAGTGATTTGGTCATAGAGTTAACTTTTGTGGTTTGTGATACTAACTCATGGGAATTTTATTTACCTTATGTTTGTTTTATGTTAGTTAAAGATTTTTCTTTAAAATTTTGATGGTGTATTGCAATGTGTTGAACGCTATTAAAACTTAAAATTTTAAACTAAGTATGAAATTTATATATTTTGTGTTGTGTTGAAACTTTGTAGTATGTATGTACTTTTTTTAATTATGGACTTAGTGTTTAGAATCTCTATTTAAGGATTTTTGTGAAAATTTTAATATAATATTTATCAAAAATATAGTTTCATTATTCTCGAAAGAAGTAATGAACATATGGAAAAAATTGTAATAGGGTACAAGTTAACTTGTAACCGAATTGTCGGTTAACCAATAGTGATTAACTAATCTTAACAGTTAAGTTATAGTTAACTAAATTTAATAATCGCTATAACGGTTAACCCGCCGTTTAGGTTAAACAGTACGGTAACCGACCATGAACACCCCTAGTTGGATGAATATATGTATTTTAATGAAAAATAATTATGTGTGGGAAGATCTTATATTTAAGGGAAGCAGAATTTGTTTAATGTATATTATATAAAAAATGAAGAAAAAAAAATGTTACTACGTTATATTTTTTGACTAAAATTCTGTCGATTAATTCAGGATTTTTATTGCGTATAAATGTTGGATACTAGTGAAGGTCTATATAAGATTTTAAGAATTATATCTCATAAACATGGTGGAGCAGTCATAACAAAAATTATTAATAAAAAATTGATTAAAACTGAAAGAGTGATTTTAGAGGCAGAGAGGATGATGTTTTACTTAGAAAGTTCAAATATGTATGTAATATATGTATGAGTTTTATAAAGGATTAAAAATATGATAGATATTACCATTAAATTATATTAAAAATGCTAAAAATGGTTGACATAATTATTTGTAGTATATTATTATAAAAAATATTTGTGGCACATTTGTATACTACAGTGTAATTGTATGAAATAATAATCATTATCATAGTAATTATGCGTGAGTGTAATTACAAAGAATTTTAATTCTTTAATTATTTTTGTTGACAGAATGTAATTATATCTGTTTTTCATATGTCATGTTTAATAGTATAAATTATAAATTTAAATTTAAATAAGTTTACAAATTTAAAATAATATTAATTATAAACGCAAGTGTTGTTTTTTTCATCGTAATGTACTAATCTTATCTCCAACTCCAACAGCAACTTTTATTTTATGTGTGTTAACTTTTATTACAGTGGCAGTTGAATATTTTAATGTGAAATAGTGCAATAATATCAACTTGTGCCATTAAATAATTTCTTATCATTTTCGTTTTTTAAAAGTTTTTTTTTATATTTTAAAATCAGCTGAGCTTTTAACCCGTTGTTTTTGCTTATTTATGGAGTATAAGTTCTTAAAAGCAACTGAACTATTCATGTTGTTGGACAAATGCATCTGCCTGATTATCCCATGTTTCTTCTGAAATTTTAACATTAAAAATATATTAATTAAATGCTTCGAATTTCGCAAATTTCAAGATCCAAGGCTATATATGTCATATGTGGATAGGGATAAATCATGTTAATCTTCTTAGGTAGAAGACACCATCATAAAAAACTACACGGTGCCATTTTATCTAACCTCTATAAAATAATAATACTAATAATATATTTAAAATTATTATTAAATTATGGAGTATAAATTTTTAAATTATGGAGTATAAATTTCAATATAAAATTTCATTTTTTTAAAACCAAATTAAGCTTAAACAAGTATCCGACCCGCCATTTCTCAGATATATTTAAAATTAATATTTTTCATATTCAATGTATATATATTAAACTAATAAAATTTCTTATTTTTTAATATATTTTTATATTTAATAAATATATATTTTATATTAAACTACTAAATAAAAATTTTATATTTTTATATTAAACTAATAAAATATTTTTATATTTAAAAAATACATATTTTTATATCGGGTACTTAGTTGAAATATCAATTACTCCTTTTGCTGAAGAGCGTGTCTTTT
Organism: Hibiscus trionum; assembly: GCA_030270665.1. Classification (NCBI taxonomy): domain Eukaryota; kingdom Viridiplantae; phylum Streptophyta; class Magnoliopsida; order Malvales; family Malvaceae; genus Hibiscus; species Hibiscus trionum. The sequence continues at coordinate 22,139,951 of BSYR01000006.1, read as the reverse complement.
GGTAAGCAATTCCTCTCTCCATAAGAAAACAATTTATCATGTGATTGTATTCGTTATTTGCACAATGATTTTTCTCCTTGGAACAGTAACTACTGTGCAAGTTCAATCTTTGACCTTCACCGTAGCTGCTCAAAATGTTCATATGATCTCTGTCTTAGTTGCTGTCAAAAATTTGGAAGGGAGGCCTTTCTAGCTGTGATGTTGTTGTTTGCGAATACAGGGACAGAGGTTCCGATTATATTCATGGTGGAGACCCTTTACCAGAATTTTATCTTCAAGAAACATCTAATAATCAGGCTGACAACTCAATTATGTGGAAAGCTAACATTGATGGAAGTATTACTTGGCCTCCAAAGAAAATGGATGGTTGTGGCGATTGCAGATTGGAGCTTAAAGGCCTCCTTCCGATTGAGTGGATTTCAAAATTAGAAATCGAGGCTTTTCAAATGAGAGAACGTCTTCGAGATACAGTACAACAGGTTCCTTCTAGAGAAGAATTTGGTTGCTTTCAAACGCGCTTGGCTGAAGGTGAACCAGTTAGAGTTACAACTTCATCTGATTTAAGCTGAGAACCAATGGTTATGTGTCGTGCTATGTGTGAAGATGTGAATTCTGATATGATTTTGGAGATGTCTGATGTCAAGGCCATTGATTGTCTGATTGGCTGTGAGGTAAGTTTCATTATTTCCCAAACATTCTTTTCACTCATTATTTCCCAAACATTCTTTTCACTCGTGTTATGGCCAAAGATGCTAAAGTTGAAGGATTGGCCACCATCTGATAAGTTTGACAATCTCTTGCCTCGGCATTGTGACGAGTTTATAAGCATGTTGTCATTTCAAGAATACACTGATCCTCGGTGTGGCATCCTTAACCTTGCTGTGAAGTTGCCACCAGGTGTTATCAAACCAAACTTGGGCCCAAAAGCATATATTGCTTATGGGATCGCTGAGGAACTTGGAAGAGGGGACTTCGTGACCAAGCTTCACTGTGATCTTTCAGATGCGATATGTTATCATATTCACCATGTGCGAATGTATACATAAATATAATATGTTATCATATTAACCTTGATGTGGTATGCCTTAATTAGGCAAACTTCTTGCAGCCTAGAATATTATATTCACTTCATGTTTGTGTGTGTGTATATCAGTGTTTCTCTGCACATGTATATACAGATTACGTCTTTTTAGGTTTTGGATGTCATAAGTTTTAGACGTCACATAATTTTTAAAATGATATTTGATAATCGGTGGTGAAGGTAAACATTTTGACTCACACTGCTGAGGTAGCCTTGAGCGAGGAGCAGCTTGCTGCTATGGAAAAGTTGAAATTGGCACATAAAGCACATGACGAAAAGGAGCGTTCATAGAGACATCAGAAAGATCTCAACTTTTCCAGAGATAAGCTCGGAGCTACAATTCCTGAACCCTCCACTAGCATATAGGAGACCGGTGGTGCTCTGTGGGACATTTTTAGGAGGGAGGATGTTTCTAAACTGGAAGAATATCTTAGGAAGTACTCCAAAGAATTCAGACATACATATTGCTCCCTAGTTGAAAATGTAAGCTTTTGCTTGTGCCGGTACAAGTGGTAATAAACTTAACCTGTAGTTGCCTATATAATTAAATGAATTTTTTTCAATGGCATTTTCTCGATGTTCTAGATATTTTTATTTATGATCAGGTTATCCATCTGATTCATGATCAAACGTTTTACCTAACTGTGGATCACAAAAAGAGATTGAAGGAGGAATTTGGTTATTACGAAGAATGTATCTTGATATTTACAATAAAAACTTTGCAAATAATGTGTTCCTCGTGTCTGCCATGATGTCTAGGAGTCGAACCATGGACATTCACGCAAAACCTTGGAGAGGCTGTTTTTATTTCGGCTAGATGTCCACACCAAGTTCTAAATCTGAAGGTATTAATAAAATACGACCTCATTTAATCTTGTTGCACAACTCATGTTTGTGGTCTCTCATAGCTTTGTGTTTTCCCAGTCATGCATCAAAGTAGATGTGGATTTCGTGTCTCCGAAGAATGTCAAGGAGTGCCTTCGTTTGACAGAGGAGTTTCGAAAACTACCCCCAAACCACAGAGCTAGAGAAGATAAACTCGAGGTCGGTGCATTCTTTTATTGATGTTTTGAATTGTTATGTATCTCCTGCAAAACCTTATACTATTTTCATGTAAATAGATCAAGAAGATGATAATATATGCAGTCAAACACGCCGTTGATGAATTGTTTAAGCTGATATCTATTCCGAACCCTGTAGAGATTCGTGAGGTATGTGTGAGCTGGATGCAAATGTAAATAAGTTTTCACCTATATATTACTTAATAATGACTTATATGCTTTATTTGATTTTCTGGCAACCCATTTAATACTTTTTTTTGGTACGCTTTACAAGGACATGAATAAAAACTGGCAAGCTGGAGTTGATCTTGGCCTACCATGTGTTCCGGAATATCTCATTGACCCGCCTAAGAAAAAACTTCTTATTCTTGATTTTAATAGAGTTATTGCCAGTATTAACCGAAACGGTATTAAATATCTTTCTCGCTTCTATTCAAAATGTTAACAAATTAATTTTATCTATTATTGTTTGCATTTGCAGTTGTGCATATGAGACATGCTGCTTATCAGTTTCTTGATTTTTGTTTTAACAACTATGAAGTTGCTATTTGGTCTTCAAGGAAAAGGTAGCATGTGTTATTATAGTGATAATTTTCCTTTACAGTTTCCATTTTTTGGTTGTTCTGGTGTCCAGGGGGCAAATATTAGTTTTTAGAAGTAAACTTTAAAACAATGCAGGGAAAACTTTCATCGGAGATTTTGGAGAATCAACGATCTCAAGGAAAAATTTTGTGTCATTTGGGTAACTTTTATATTATTATGCACTGGGTGTATCTTTATTATCTGTTTGGTTTTGTTTCAAGAATCTTTAAAATTTTCTGATATTTTGAAGGAGTTAATTTCAATTATGCAGGACCAGGAGATGTGTGAACCACATCCATGTGAAAAACATATATTTATTAAAAATCTAAGGCGAGTGTGGAATGCCATGACTAAATATAACGAAGAAAATACATTGTTGGTGGATGATTCAGAAATTAAAATGATTAATAATTCGGTCAGTAAATTACTCAAGATTATTTTTGTAGAAAAGTGGCATGTAAATTACTCCATTTTACATGCCAATTATCTACAGTTTTTACTTTCAAATATATAATCAATAAATTTTTATATAGTAATTATGTTTTTAATTAAGTTAATGTTGCAGGATAACACTTACATATGTCCTAAATCTTTCAAAATAAATGATAGGATCACTGATAATGCATTAGGTAAAACTTCCATAGTCAAGCATCTTTTATATGTCCTAAACATTTTCAGGCACTCAAAGCTTATTATCTAATTATTGTACTTGCAATTGATCATAAAAAAGGTGGTTCTATTCGGGTCTATCTAGAAAATCTGGTCAGAGCAGAGAATGTTCAAGAATATGTCAAGCATCATCCATTTTCAGATTGACACAAAAGGTAAAACATATGTCATAAACCTTTCGAGGCACTCAGAGCTTATTATCTAATTATTGTACTTGCAATTGATCGTAGAAAAAGTTGGTTTCGCTTCAGTTCTACGAACCCCATTCTACAGATTTTGTATCTAGCTCCAAGCATAATTTTCTTTTCTTCTTCTCCTCTTCCTTATTTAGAATTTTATCACTATTTTTGTGTGTTTTTTCATCCAGCTCCAACCGTCCATGCCGTGCCTCTGTTCGCGCGTTTTTTTTCACTATTTATCGTCCTATTCATCATTAGACCTGGCAAACTTGACCCGAGACCCGAAACCCGAACCGAATTACTCGAACCGAAACCCGATTTTGACCCGAACATGATGATTCGAAGTTGACCCGAAACCCGAACCGACCCGAACCGAAATTTTTTGTTGAACCGAAATGGACCCGAACCGAAATGGACCCGAACCGAATGGACCCGAACCGAATGCTACCCGAACCGAAAGCTGAACCGAAAGCTGAACCGAATATCGACCCAATTTTAACCCGATTTTGACCCAATTTTAACCCGAATATCTATTTTTAACAATATAATAAATAATAAAATGAAGTATAGAAATTTGAGATCTTGGTGACCAATTTTATAATTTCATCATAAAATATAGCATAAAATTGAAATTATAGACTAAATTGACAATTTGGAAGTGGAGAAATTTGAGAGTCCAATGACCAATTTTGTAATTATACCATATAAATAAATAGGGGTCAATTTTGGCTAAAAATTAAATCTTTGAAATTAAAATGAACGAAAATATCAATATATTAAATTAATAGACTAAATTACAAAGATTAGTTAATTTCAACTAAAAGTAAATTTTTAGAGACTAAATATCACTACGGGGAGGGGATTTCTATATCCGAAGTCTAAACCGTGGGAATACTTGTGACTAAATTAAATTAAACTAAAACTTAAAGTTGACTAAAATGTAACATTTTAAATGCAACATGACCTAAAAAATAATTAATCTCTAGCTTAAAAAATTGGTGGCTTATTTCCCTCCAAAATTTTGTCTATTCTCTCTCTATTTTTTACAATTGTCTTTTTCTTTTTTTTCAATCTAGCTTAAAAAATTGGTGGCTTATTTCCCTCCAAAATTTTATTTTTTCCCTCTCTATTTTTACCAATTGTCTTTCTATTTTTCTTAATTTAATTGAGTTTCAATTTAGATTAATTTAATTGAAATTTCACATTTAGTTTTAAAATTATTTTAATTATGTCCGTGATTTATGCTTTTAGATTTTAGTTAGTTCAATTAGATCCTAAGTTTAATAAATTAATTCATTTCAGACATTATTATTATTATTATTATTATTATTATAAACTTTGATTTAATATAATTATACAAAAAAAATTTATATGGATACATGAAGCTTTGATTTAAATATTTAATCAAATTCAAATGCATAGATTAACAAGTTGAATCAAAATTAATCTCATACACCAATAACTCTAAACTAAACCATAAATACTAAACCTCAAACCTTTAACCCAACTCAAATCGAATTGACCCGAAAATTTAAATGTTAACCTGACCCGAAATTGACTCGATTTTAACCCGAACCGAAAGCGACCCGAACGACCCGATTTTGACCTGAACCGAAAGCGACCGATCCGATATTGACCCGACCCGAAAACAATCGATCCGATTTTGACCCGATCCAATACCCGAACCGAATCCGACTCATCACAGACCCGAATTAGACCCGAACCCGAACCGAACCGACCCGAACCGAATCTAAACCGATTCTAGATAGACCCGAAATGACCCGAACCGAATGACCCGATTGCCACCTCTATTCATCATCATCTTGTTATGGGGTATTTGCCTTTGCTTGACCAATTTTGGAGAAAGAACCGATATAGAATCGCAAAATTGCAGCAGTTGTCAGCACAACCGGCAAATGGCTGCTTTTTATGTAAATTTGATGTAAATTTGTGCTGTGCATTTTCAATGACTTTTTGATGTAAATTTAACGTAAGTTGGTTCCTCTTTTGTATCTTTTTATGTAAATTTGAACCAACACTGAAAATGCCATTAGACATTTGTATTTTTCATTGTAAAGAAAGCTTGTTTGGTTTCCCTCGCATGTTCCTAAGCATTCTATGATTGCTCGGTTAGCCATTTTGAATAGACTGCCTACGATTTTTCATTGTAAAGAAAGCTTGTTTGGTTTCCCTTGCATGTTCCTAAGCATTCTATGATTGCTTGGTTATCCATTTTGAATAGATTGCCTACGACTGATAGGCTTATCAAGATGGAGATGATTGTTGATTTGAGCTGCAAGCTTATCCATCCGTTTTTTGCTTGTGCAGGGTTGATAGAGCTATTGGGAGCTGGGATGATGAACTCAGTTTGTTCTGTAGCTTGCCTTAGGAAAAACATTAGAAGTGATATGGTTAATCGAAATTATTGTATAGCATGGGGAATCCAGTCCCCTTAGGGGGTGTTTTGTGTTTTGTATTGATTGGTAGCAGCAATTTTTAGGCTGCTTCTTGGATAATAAAATGACTTACTTATCAAAAAAAATTGTGAAGTTTTAAACTTTCTTACGTTAAAGCTTTATGTCATTAGATATTTAGAATGAAGGAACTAAAATTAAAGGCAATTGGTGATTGAGTATAGGAAAGAACTAACTTACGTTAAATTGAAGAACTGGGCTGAAGGGGCCTCGTGGCCTTATTACCGACGTCTACAAATTTTCCATAACATTCAAGAATCCATAACATCTATAAAGAAAAGGAGCGACAACAGTTCAATGGTAATACCACATTCACGCTTGGCCTTAAGCTTGTCAAGCACCCAGGCATACTTGAATGACCCTTCGTTCACCTCAGCAGCCTCATTCTCGAACCTCTCAACCACACGCTTGTCAATACCACCAAGCTTGTAGATCAAGTAACTAGTAGTGGTGGACCTCCCCTAAGGTTAGAGCGGTCAATAATAGAAGAGTGAAAGGATGGTTTAGGATGATGACCTGAGAGGTGAAGTTGGCAACTTCCTTGGCAAGATCATCCTTTGAGTTTGAAGCAACATAACCACGCTTGAGATCCTTGACTGCAACGTTCTTAACATTGAACCCAACATTTTCACCAGGGAGAGCCTCCGGGAGGGATTCATGGTGCATCTCAACAAACTTAACTTCAATGGTCAGACCAAAGGGACCAAAAGTCACAACTATACCAGCCTTAAGGACACCATTCTCAACACGACCAACAGGAACAGTTCCAATACCACCAATCTTGTAGACATCTTGAAGTGGGAGACGGAGTGGTTTGTCCGAGGGCCTCTTGGGCTTATTGATCTGGTCAAGAGCCTCAATTAGCAGACCTCTCAATCATGTTGTCACCCTCAAAACCAGAAATAGGAACAAATGTAATCTTCTCAGGTTTGTACCCTTTTGTGATGCTTTATGCCTTTAGACATTTAGAATGTTAATTGTGAAGGAACTAAAATTAAGGCAATTGTAAATTACCTTAAGTTTAACCCTAAACCGACGTTGGATAACAACATCATTTTCTCGTGAAAAAATCCTTAGAACGTCTCCTAATCCTATAAATAACTTAATAGAAGCGTCTTGTCCAAATTCAGAACACTTGGTCTTTTTGTTGTATCTGTTCACCACTGCGCTCAAAAACGGATAGCAATGATTTGCAACCTGTTTTGGCTTTATAAGATTTTCGAAGCCCGTGTCTGCTAATTCTTCCTCTACCTTAGGGTGGAAAACGAAGCTGTCTGGTAGCAAATTATTAGGAAAGTCATATATTTTCCTGATTTTCATTGTTTTCACCTGAGATATCAAATACTTCATATGTCGGTTATTGTTTTCGAAATCCTAAAATAAAAATAAATTAGAAAATTAAACCAAAACAAAAAAGTATACCAAACCGAAACAAGAAAAGGGAAGAGAAGAAGGAGAACGGCGGCGTACCCGGAAAAAGAGGATTATTGAATTGGTTTTGCTCCTCTCCAATCGAAAATAAGAAAACAAAAGAATTTTAAACGTCATCCAAGATTTAAAGATGTCCGTAAAAAGGCCACACGGGCCATTCAGCCCATGAAGGCGCCAGCGGTGTAAAACAGATGGGTTTTATTTTTTTCACGAGAAAAGGACAGCTCACAAGGACTTATTGACTGACTTACACCGGTGTAAGACAATGTTGAATATTTTTGTGATGCATTATGCCTTTAGACATTTAGAATGCTAATTGTGGAGGAACTAATATTAAAGACAATTGGTGAATGAGTATGGGAAAGAATTAACTTAAATTGAAGAACCGAATTACACCGGCATAAGTGAAAAAATAATATGAAAGTGAACCTTCATGGGTCGAATGGGCGGTGTGTAAATAAAGGCTTTTACCGATGTCGGTAAAATAGTGTATTGCAATTTTCATTTATTACACCGGTTTCAGTCAGTCAATAATAGGAAAGTGAACCTCCATGGGTCGAATGGGTGGTGTGTAAATAAAAGCTTTTATCGACGTCTTCAAAATAATGGATTGCAATTTTCATTTATTACCTCGGTGTAAGTTAGTCAATAATAGGAAAGTGAACCTTCATGGGTCGATTGGGCCGTGTGTAAATAAAAGACGTTAATGACGTCGGTAAAATAGTGGATTGCAAAAGTTCCACTTTTACGTTTTAATACATTTTCTTAACTAAAATATATTTGAGAATCTAATTTTATTTTTGTGTATATGAACCATATCTGTCATTATAGGTAAATGGTCTAATTAGCATGTTTTAGTTTTAAAAATGAGTAATGGTTAGGGAAATGTATGATGATGGATACATTGTAAGCAATAGAATTATAAAACAAAAAAGTAAACCAAATCCAAAATTCCACCACAGACCCTACTCCAAAATTCCACCACATACTCTACTCCTAAATCTCAAACTCTAAACCCTAATCAACTATCTAACGAAGCCAACTGCCATATCTTTTGGTGCTCAACCGGGTTCTCTTAACTCTAGTAGGTATTTCATTACTTGGAGTTATTCTTAAACGATGGCGGCGCCTCAGCATAATGTGATCATGAGGCTCTTCCACCTCCGTGGGGTAATTCGGTGTCTCGGGTTTTCCACCTTCGTGGGGTAATTCGGTGTCTCGGGCTCTTCCAGCATGCGTGGCCTTCTTCTATAGACAAGAAGTTACTGCTGCCTTTGTGCTGGAATGGGCTCTAGCTACTCAATATGATGACCATCCCCAATATAGTCCTGCTCTTCTGTTAGAGCAGTATCTGAATGATCCCGTTCATGCCCGCCATCCCCCGGCTGATGATCCTGCTCCATTGTTGGAGCAGTACCCGGAATATCGTCTGTATACGAAAACTTTGTGAAAAAAGTAGAGAAGTGATTTGTTCTACACATTCCAATGTTATGCAAAGGGGAAAGAAGAAGAAAAACTTTTCCTGCAGCATACAAAAAATCCCAGCGCGCGTTCCAATATTCTATATACTTCTTATTTTTCTCCAACCAATTCACTTTCGATCTCGTCCTATTTCTAACTCTTGAACGATAATTTTTTTGTAAAAATATCTTCCAGACTTCAAGTGAATCAGATTTATTCAGTTCCCTCCTCATCAAGACTTCGGGATTATGGAGAATTCTCTTCTCCATGCATATGATCGACGTTAGAGAGCGTTCCAAAGCAACTTGGCGATCATATTCGGGAGGTAAGAAATCTCTTCCTAGTCTTGCATAGGGATTGAATTCAACCTGTTTGAATATTAAAATGGGAAGTACTAAAAAATAAGAAAATAATTTGAAATTTTTAAAATTATATTAGTAGCAAAAATAAATTGGTTTCATCACTTACATCGTTTTCTGATAATTCATCAAAATAATTTGTGAATGTAGACTCATTGGGAGGATTCCTCGAATCTCCAGATGACATTTCCATCTTTTTATGCCATCCCATCATGAGAGGGAATTCCTCTGGAAGACCATTATCTTCCTTTGTTAAATCTGGAGGCATACTCGTCCTCCTTGGATGAATCAATTGAGACACAACCCCTGGGATGTGCTCAAATATAAACATCTGCAACAAACAGAAATGAAGTTTTAATACATAAGAAATAAAGATAAAAAAACCACTAAAAATTGAAAAAATACATATAACTTTAATACTCACCGAAAGCAAGTGAAAATTCCCAGACAAAGCAATTTCTTGACCTTTCATTCTGTCGAGGCTGCAGTACAAACTTGATAACATTGCTGCCCCCCCAAGCATAACATTTAATTTTTTTAACATTTCTCAAAAGACTTAAATAAAGGGCTGGCACTGTGAAAGAGAAAGAAGGGACAACCACAAACCTTAATATATACAAAACTGCAGCCCGAACATACACGCGTAATTTTTTCATACTCTTGATCTCACACCCTGGATCCAACTTCCCAAATTGATTCCTGAGCTCTGGGAGACTAATATCACATTTATTGGATAAAATATTGTCAGTTCCAAGTAATTTCGAGCACAAAACACTTGGATTGATTGATTCCTCATCCACTATAACAAGTTTACCGTCTATACGAAGACCGGTAATCCTTAGAACGTCACCTAATCCTATAAATAATTTAATAGAAGCGTCTTCTCCAAATTTAAAACACTTGTTCTGTTTGTTGTATCTATTCACCACTGCGCTAAAAAATGGAAGGCAGTGATTTGCAACCTATTTTGGCTTTATAATATTTTCGAAGCCCGTGTCTGCTAATTCTTCTACTACCTTAGGGTGGTAAACGAAGCTGGCTGGTAGCAAATTATTAGGAAAGTCATATATTTTCCTGATTTTTATTGCTTTCACCTGAGATATCAAATATTTCGGACGTCGGTTATTATTTTCGAAATCCTAAAATCAAAATAAATTAGAAAATTAAACCAAAACAAAAAGGTATACCAAACCGAAACAAGAAAAGGGAAGAGAAGAAGGAGAACGACGGCGTACCCGGAAAAAGAAGATTCTTAAACTGGTGTTGCTCCTATCCAATCGAAGATAAGAAAACAAAAGAATTTTAGGGAAGAGAAGAAGGAGAACGGCGGCGTACCCGGAAAAAGAGGATTCTTGAACTGGTGTTGCTCCTCTCCAATCGAAGATAAGAAAACAAAAAAAAAATTAAACGTCATCCAAGAATTAAAGACGTCGGCAAAAAGGCCACACGGGCCATTCAGCCCATGAAGGCACCAGCGGTGTAAAACAGATGGGTTTTATTTTTTTTACGAGAAAATGACAGCTCACAAGGACTTATTGACTGACTTACACCGGTGTAAGACAGTGTTGAATATTTTTGTGATGCATTATGCCTTTAGACATTTAGAATGCTAATTGTGGAGGAACTAATATTAAAGACAATTGGTGACTGAGTATGGGAAAGAATAAAAATTATTATAAAATATATTATTTTAACCTTTTAAAATATAATAAATAATTATAAATATATTATTATAAAATATATTATTTTAATTATTTTAAAATATTAATATATTCAGGTTGGGTCGGGTTGGGGTTGGAGTTTTAGTCCAAAAATCGGGGCGGGAAAAAATTAGGATTAAATTAAATAAAAATTAAAGTTTACATTTGATCGATGTCTAGATGACTTATGGTATTGCATTTTAAACCGGTTGTAGATGACTTATGGTATTCCAAAATTTAATCAACGATATGTAGTTGTAATGGAGAAGAGAATTCTCCAGGTATGTCTAGATGACTTATGGTATTACAAAATTGGAATATTTATCGGCATATCAATAAATGAACCAGGTTTCAATAAAGTAAATGAACCATGTCTCAAAATCGGAATAATTCTTAATTAACTGGTGTAAATGAACCAGGTTGTAATGAATGCTTGAAAAGAAAAAAAGGAATGCAAAGTAAATTCTAAAAAATTACATGCAGATATTAAAAGGCATTCATTATCATTTAAGAAGACAGACCATTCCCTAAAAAATTCTTTAAATTCCACCATATTAATTGCTCTTACAAACGCCAACAAAAAACATTACATGCATATATTAAAAAGCATTCATTATCACTTAAGAACACAGACCATTCACTCTTTAGAGAGGGAAAACTTTAGAAACTGAGGTGGGGAACTCTTTTTGGAATTTTGTATTCCTCGTATGATCGAGGAACATCGGCAGCTACAGATTTACCGTCGGGGAGCTGAGCGAGTTGAGATTCAATATCAACAACTTCAACTTTCCATCTGCCACATATAACTGAAGCATAAAATAATAAGGAAAACAATATGACTGAACTTAAGAAAAGAAAAGTAATCAGAGGATATTCCATTGGAGTAATGAAGGATTGAATGAAGCTTTGGGAATGGAATGAGGTTTACGGCTAATATGAATAAAGAATACTTAAATTTCTTGTAAGAATCACCAACAATAAATGTGAAAAGACTTCGATAGCTAGTATGAAAAAAAGTTATTTTAATTTTTGAATTATATATCTACAGGGGAATGGAATGAAGTAGATTTTTTTTAATTATAAATTTATATACATATACAATTATACATAACATATATGTCACATGATACATATTAACACAAAACACATTTTGCATTACAATTTACACACATATTATATATATATAATATGATTATATATATATATATATATATATGATTATATCTTTGTTCATTATAGTAACTAGAACTTTTTTTATTCTAAATTGACCCCTATTCATTGTTTTTTATTTGTCCGATGTTTTATACTTTTAATTTATTATTTTTTATTATAGTTCCCAAAACTTTATTTGTATTCCAAATTGACCCCATGATTAGGGACTACATAAGGTCAATATAAGTTCAGGTCAATTAAATTCTAAAAGTGGGGAGGGATGTGAAAAGAATATTTCCTTTAAAATTATATATTAAAAATTATTAAAAAAATAAACAAATAAAAACTCAAACCATCGACCTTCCTGAACTCAAAAAAATTTCCACGTTCATTCCCTCCAAAAAATTTCTACCTTTCATTCCCTCAAAAAAATTTCTTCCTTCATTACTGTTCACCGACGTAGAAGCTCGACGACACAAGTAAGATTTCTCTCAAAACTTAACCTTTTTTCAAAGTTATGGGTGTGATTCTCGTTTCACGGCCGTTTTTGGATTTGGTTTACTTTACCGTTTCACGACCATTTTTGGATTTGGTTTACTTTACCGTTTCACGGCCGTGTTTGGATTTGGTTTACTTTAGAGTTTGAGATTTAGGAGTAGGGTCTGTGGTGGAATTTTGGATTTGGTTTACTTTTTTGTTTTATAATTCTATTGCTTACAATGTATCCATCATCATACATTTCACAAAAGAGATGGACTCTTTACCGACGTCTGGAGACGGGCTTAAGAGGCTTAAGGGCTATCGTATTGGAGCATAAGAGATGGACTAGGTAAGGCTTTTTACGAACTTCGGTCAAGAGCTCATACTATTTAATTTCCCTGAATAATAAGATAGATTAGGAGAGTGAAAACGTCCAATGGTAGAATTTCCGCGTGTAATAGTGGAGCATAAGAGATGGACTAGGTAAGGCTTAAGGGCTATCGTATTGGAGCATAAGAGATGGACTAGGTAAGGCTTTTTACGAACTTTGGTCAGGAGCTCATACTATTTAATTTCCCTGAATAATAAGATAGATTAGGAGAGAAAAAACGTCCAATGGTAGAATCTTCACGTGTAATAGTGGGCTCTTTACCGACGTCTGGAAACAGGCTTAAGAGGCTTCAAAAGAGATGGACTCTTTACCGACGTCTGGAGACAGGCTTAAGAGGCTTAAGGGCTATCATATTGGAGCATAAGAGATGGACTAGGTAAGGCTTTTTACAAACTTCGGTCATGAGCTCATACTATTTAATTTCCCTTAATAATAAGATAGATTAGGAGAGTGAAAACGTCCAATGGTAGAATCTCCGCGTGTAATAGTGGAGCATAAGAGATGGACTAGGTAAGGCTTAAGGGCTATTGTATTGGAGCATAAGAGATGGACTAGGTAAGGCTTTTTACGAACTTCGGTCAGGAGCTCATACTATTTAATTTCCCTGAATAATAAGATAGATTAGGAGAGTAAAAATGTCCAATGGTAGAATCTTCGCGTGTAATAGTGGGCTCTTTACCGACGTCTGGAGACGAGATTAAGATGTAACACCCGAGTTTGGGGGCCGGGAGAAAATAATATTAAAATAATGGTTCGGGTTTCGATTTTATAATTAAAATAATAATATATCATTTTTGGGTTTCATAATTTCAAACAAACATTTTGTGTTGGACCAAATTGTAATTGAAACCTAATTTCCATGGAATTTGCAAATACATGAGAAGGCCATCTTTCATTAATGGCACTCTTATAAATATTGGGTCTTGGAAAATAAAAACTCATTTTATTTTAAAACCCCCATTTAACTCACCTTTTCCCCCTTCTCCAAACATTCCAACGACAAAACCCCTTCCTCCATTGGAACCACTATTCCATCACCATTCTTCCTCATCTTTGGTGATTTTTGAAAGGTAAACATATATTTGACTTGTCATCTTCTTCCTCTACATGCTTGTACTCTTAGATTTCATTAAAACCCATGATTTTGCATTTTGGAGTTTTGAAAGTTTGGTTTAAAAATGTAAACTTTATTATCTTTAACTTGAGCTTTCGATTTGTTGAAGTTATATATGTTGTTTACTACCCATAAGGTCCAACATAGTTGATTTTTACATGATTTTATACATATTCCCGAATTTGGGTTTTGGTGGGTTTTTAGGAGGGTTTTGAGTTGAGTTTTGGGTGTGTTCTATGTTGGAATTTGAGGGTTGATGTTAGGGTAACAGTTGGGGGCTGTTTTGGAAGCATTTAAGGGTGTTAAAGAGGTTGAAATCTTGAGTTTTGGATTGTTTTTCATGGCTGCTCGGGAATGAGGATTTTGGAGTTGTTTTTAGCTTGAAAACATGCGTTTTGTGCTTGATTAATGTTCCGGGTTTGCTACATTGATTTGTGAATTAATTTGAGGTTGTTTTGATGGTGTTGAGATGATTAGAAGCAAGATTTTTGTGTTGGTGAAGCCTCGGGAACAAATCCGGAATCGTTGGAAGCTTGATCGGCTAGTGCGGTTGAGCTTGGAATTGTCGGTGAGTGGTTAAATATTTTTAAATGGTTTTCAAGTGTTGGTTCAAGCATGTGGACTAGGTTGGGCTTGGTAGACCCACCTAGAGTTGGGATTAGGGTGGTAGCCTAATCCCAAGCTTTAGTTGGAGACCTTGGTTGATCTTTAAATTGTTGATTTATGCCTCGTGTAAATTGTGATTATGGTGGTTATGTATATGCTGTTATACATGTATGTTGAGGCATGATTTGATGTATTGTTACATGTATGTTGAGGCATGGGTTGATGCATTGTTATATGCTTGATGATGATAGGTATGATGGAGATATACATTTGTATGAAATATGATGTGATATTTGTGTTAATGATATACATGTGGTGTTGACATATGAAATGATGTTATGAGGTGGTTGCGTGATCCGAGGATCATGGTGAGTACATGCTAGGCATGGAAATGTGGTTTGTGCATGACGGTGAGTCATGGTGAGTACGTGCTAAGCACGAAAGTGGTTATGAAATGATATTGTGAAAGATTAATGAAATGTGTAGTATTGGCACTAGTATGCTTGGGTACAAATGATCGATCATTAGGATGTTAGTGTGCACACGTGAGTCAAATGCGCGTGTGGTCTTGATGATGGTAGTCATCAAGATGGAGTACGGGTTCGCCCGGAAATCTTCATATATATGTTACTCGGTGATGAGTGGAATCCCATCGACGGGCGTGAGGATGAGTGGAATCCCCTCCGCGTGAAATGGGCGTGAGGATGAGTGGAATCCCCTCCGCGAGAAACGATGATGAGTGTAATCCCACCGTCAGGTAATGTTGTTGTTGGATGTGAGTTCCAACGGTTATCCGCGTATTCGAGTCATAGCTAGGTGCCAATACGGATTGTGGTTTATGTTGTCAATATGTGATTATTTGTGAGCCAATATGATTTGGGATGTGTTGCTAACATGGTTTAATACATGTGATTACATATGTTGTGGATTTAAACATGTTGAGCATGACATAATATTGAATATATGTTCATGCATCATGGGTAGATTGGCTTATGTGGATCAAAGGTAAGAACATGCATTCTATCTTGGTTGTTGCTCGTGCTTGGACCCTGCATTGTCGAAGGTTTGTTTTATGAGATTACCCTCACTAAGCTTTTATGCTTACGCTCCTTTTTGTTCGACAATGCAGATCAGTAGCTTGTGGGTGGCAAGGGCAAGGAAAGGCCACCAAGTGTCGCTTTTGGTTAGCTCAGTATTAACTTTAAATTGAAAAATTGTAATAGTCAAGCAATGGGATAGGTGTTGTTGATTTGAATGCTTTGGATTTATGTTGATGTTGGTGTGGCTTGTTGATGTCATGTTTTGAATTGAAAGCCATGCTTTATTACCTATCTTGAATGTTAAGTGTATGTCTTGTGAAGCATGTTATCTTGAATGCTTATGTACATGTTGGTCTTGTGCCTTTTATGGGTGTGCTTATGTATGTTAGTCTAAGCATGCTATCTTTAATGCCTTGAATGATCTTGTGAATGGAGGTCTTATCTTGCAATCTTATGTGTTTTAAGTATGTTTGCAATAGGGTGCATGCCTCTAGAGTGTATTTGTATGTTGTGTATGCTTCTTGGGGTCGTTAAGGGCGATTGGGATCGTTTGGAGATGTTTAAAGCTGGTTTTGGAAATTTGCAGGTTGCAGGTGTTTTGAAACGGGCTGAGACGTTTCGAAACGGGTGTGGTTCCATGGTCCCCCGTATCGGAATTCATTTCGGTACGATTTGGCCACTGTGAGCCCCTGTTTCGAAACACTTGGGCCACTGTAAATGCCTGTTTCGAAACGGGTATCGAAACACCTAGGCAAAACGTGACCCTGTTCCGAAAAGGGGTGGAGGCGTTTCAGTACGGGTGTTTGACTTTTTGAACTAGAGCCCGTGTTTCGAAACGGTGATGTCTGTTTCGAAACACAGGCCTAAAAATGGGCTGTTTGACATCTCTATTGGGTCCCAAGTTTTGGGCTTAGCCCTGTTTGCTGTTTGACTTCTCGTGAGCCTTATTTTCGCTGTCTTTTCACACATAGGTTAAATCAAGGCATCTAGATAAGATAATATTCAATGGAAAAGTTTTCTAGGGTTGCTAACCGAGGTGGGACCTTCACGGGTTTCATATCGGTTTTCCCCGTGTAGCCTACTCGGACTGGTCAGCTGACCAGACTGGGACGAGGGGGTTACATTTGTCGGGACGAGGGGGTTACATAAGAGGCTTCAAAAGAGATGGACTCTTTACCGACGTCTGGAGACGGGCTTAAGAGGCTTAAGGGCTATCGTATTGGAGCATAAGAGATGGACTAGGTAAGGCTTTTTACGAACTTCGGTCAAGAGCTCATACTATTTAATTTCCCTTAATAATAAGATAGATTAGGAGAGTGAAAACGTCTAATGGTAGAATCTCCGCGTGTAATAGTGGAGCATAAGAGATGGACTAGGTAAGGCTTAAGGGCTATCGTATTGGAGCATAAGAGATGGACTAGGTAAGGCTTTTTACGAACTTCGGTTAGGAGCTCATACTATTTAATTTCCCTGAATAATAAGATAGATTAAGAGAGTAAAAACGTCCAATGGTAGAATCTCCGCGTGTAATAGTGGGCTCTTTATCGACGTCTGGAGACGGGCTTAAGTAGATTAAGGATTAGGGACTAGGGATTAAAGATTAAAGATTAAGGTATAAACCCCTAATCCCTAACTTATGGACCCTAAGCACTAAACCCTAAACCCTAACTTACATGCATTATATATATATATATATTGATGGATTAGTATTTTTATTTTTAGGGTTTAGGGTTTATGGTTTAAGGTTTTTAGGGTGTTAGGTTTAAGGATTATAGTTTTGTGTTTTTAGGGTTTTAGGTTTAGGGTTTATGGTTAGCAATTCAGATAATTACATAACCTTGAACCCTAAATTAATTAAAAGAAATCCTAAACTCTAAACCTTAAATTAATTAAAAGAAACCCTAAACATAAAAATTAATTAATAACCCCTAAACCCCTAAAACTAAACCATAAACCTTAATTCAAACACTAACCCTTAAACCTTAAACCATTAAACCATGAACCCTACAAATTAATTAATAAACCATAAAACCCTAAACCATAAAACCTTAAACTATAAATTAATTTCATAACCCTAAAACACTAAACCTAAAAAATAATTACATAACCCTAAACCTAAAAAAAACTTTTGGTTTGAAGGAAATGAAAGAGGCATAAGATTTTAATTCGTCAGAGGGCGGTAAGTGGTAACCGAAGGTTGCTGATGTGGAAAACCTAAGGGATGTAGGCATTAAATGAACCACCCGATTTTCCTAATACTCGTAACACCTGAACCGAAACACGAGCCGACCATAAAACTACTCGACAATTCGAACGGTACTTCGGGTACCCGACGATCCGGATACCCAAATACTCAAATTTGAACACCTATACTTACCCACAGTACACTAAGCCTTGTCATAGTTGTGCTTCACTTGATAAACAACTCGGTGCTGGTTGGATTAGATTTGTTCATCTAGGATTAAACTCTCTCTCTCTCTCTCTCTCTCTCTCTCTCTATATATATATATATATATATATATATATATATATATATATATATATATATATATATATATATATATATATATATATAGAGGATAAATATTCTATACACAGGTGGTCGAAATTGAAAGTTTCCACAAGCGCCTTAGTTTTAGGGTATAAAGAGTTAGTTTAGGGTATAAAGTTTAGGTGTTTAGGTGTAGGGGGTTAGAATTTAGGGATAGTTATTTCAATTTAAGGTTTAGGGTTATAATTTAGGGTTTATAGGTTAAAACTTAAATCCTCACCATATTACCTTAAAAACTAAATCATATCCTATAAACCCTAAATTATAAATTGAAACAACTATCCCTAAATTCTAAACCCTTATACCCTAAACTAACTCCATATACCCTAAAACTAAGGCGCTTATGGTAATTAATGGCTCAGATTATTTCCTTATCTTTTTTCCCAAGTGATAATCTTCACATTTTTTACTGTTAATCTCATCCACCATTTCCCTTATCCAACGGTTATAAATTAGTGTAAATCTAAATGAGTTTTACACCATGTAACTTGATCTCATCCCATATAGGGTTAGGATCAACTTACACGGTGTAAAACTCAATTACTTTTACACAGTTTTTGGACCGTTAGATTATGGTAATTAATGGCTCAGATTATTTCCTTATCTTTTCCCCAAGTGATAATCTTCACATTTTTTACTGTTAATCCCATCCATCCATTTCCCTTATCAAATGGTTCTAAATAGTGTAAATCTAAATGAGTTTTACACCACGTAACTTGATCTCATCCCATATATATATAATTTAGGGTTTAGCGACAAGGTTTAGGTTTTAGGTAATATGGTTAGGGATTTAGGTTTTAACCTATAGACCCTAATTTTTAACACTAACATAAATTCTATCAACAACTCCTAAATTCAAAACTACTACACTTAAACCCCTGAATTCTAAATCTTAAATGGAGTACCTAAATCCTAAAACTAATACGCTTGTGCAAACAAAATTTTCGCAACCGTTTGTGTAAACCATAAATTCTATCAACAGTCTTTAAATTCAAAACTACTACACTTAAACGCCTAAATTCTAAATCCTAAATGGAGCCTCTAAACTCTAAAATCAAAACACTTGTAGAAACTTTGTTCCACATGCACTGCATGGAATAATTAGTCATATATATTGTTTTTATAGAATATATATATATATATATATATATATATATATTAATTTATAAAAGATCCAACTGAGATTGAAATGGCTAATCGTGCCGGTTGTTCCATTCACCATTTCCAACATACAAAAGGCCTGGATTTGTTTAAATTTTCAAATAACAATAATCCAATCATTAATCAATTTGTTATTTATTTTTTCAATAAAAAAGAATTAAATGCCAACTTGATATGCCCATACACCAAACCAAACATGTGAACCACTTCTACCATGTCGGTTGATAAAACCATCTTCACATTGGTCAGTCCCTTTATTTATTAATTAGATATTACAAACAAAAAACAATAATAGAAAAATACTATTATACATGTAGCAACCTAAACTTTGCTTCACTGTACATTGTATAGACTGAAATCCATTTCGATATGTATTACTCATAATTGAACTTGTACATTGTATTTGTACCTTAAAAAAAGATACATATAATTAATACTGATAATTACTAAACCAAAATGTAAATTATCAAAAAGTTTTCAATTCTTTTATATTGAAATGAATGAGAAATAGATTACTTCCAAACAACATTCCAAGTCATGATTTTCAGCCGAGAGTTCACTCGAATTTATTAAATGAAGTGATATCATAATAGTCCATGAAGTTTATCAAAATTTTCAATATGATCCCTTTACTTTAAACTTATATTGATAGTATTTCGTTTTTAAATATTTTAAAAAGCTTATTTAAAATATTAAGGTACAAGGTACATTATTTGTTATTTTAGTTATCCACGTTTTTTAAAAAGGTGATTACTAAGTTTTTTAAATAGTATATTATGTTTCAAAATATTAGAATTTTGGAAATTTAATTAGTTTTGTAATTATTCTTTTGAAGTTATATTAGTTTTGTAAGTGTTTTTTATTTATATAAAAAATAATTTTAAGGGTGTGTATGGACAAGGGATTTTGAGGAGTTTCATTTTTACCTAGTTTTTTTTTTAATTTTAAATTTATAAAGGAATTTCAAAAGGGGATTTGGATAGTAAAAATTTCGTATTCAAAATCCACATAAAGATGTGGATTTCCAAAATTTTATATTTTTCATTTGAAATACATTTCTCCGATAAAAACGAAAAATTAAATTTCAAAATATTTTTTTATTTTTTTATAAATCGAATGATATCCATATTGTATATATTTATATTTTCTATGTTTAATAGCATTGTTCATCTTCCAGGATTACTTTTAAAAACTAATGATTTTTTTTTAATTTGGATCATTTCTCGATTTGTGCATGTTATCCTTGCGCAAGGGTCATACTAATATTCTTTGTATCGTTCCAATATTATAGGATGTCTCCGAATGGACCACACTAATAAAATTTCAATAGCTTTTTTAAAAATACTTATCCAAACAAAATGCATTTTAAAGATATCCAAAATTTTAAAATTCTTAATCTAAACGTATTTGTAAGTTTTGGTTTTATTTTATTTATGGAGTATAATTTTTAAACAAGTAATTTTTCATATTTTAAAAAATTTGTCATTTCAAAATTTTAAATTCTTATAATTTTTTAATTTAAAAATGAAATGTTTTTAAAATACAGATTAATACTTTTAATTCTTTAAAACTATATACTTTCTAAATGTACTTTGAAAGTGTAAAGACCATGTTCACAAATTTTAAAAACTTTAGGGATCATGGTAGTATCCCATTTCATAAATTTGGGTACGGATGTTGAAAATTAATTTGTCAAAATTTGATATTCGTACTTCTTTAATTTTTCAAGGGAATTTAAAAGTTAGATTGTGTTTTGCTTTCGGAAACAAATGCCACCTTCGTTTCTAGTTTCTTAGAAAATATAAAATACGGGAGAGAAAAATTTAGGTTAAAAATTAAAAATGTGAAAATCGTAAAATTAAAAAATAAAAACAAAAATAAGTGGAATTTGAAAACATAAAAAAGATGTTTACATTATTTTCATTGAAAATTCTCTAGGAAAGTGAAAATATAAAAATAATATTTTTTTTCAATTTTGAAGTTAACTTGGGTTGGAATCATTCTAATGTCATTTTTTAAAACTTTAATTTATTTACTCATATTTTTATTTATTATTACTAGATTTTTATAACTATATTTTATTTTAATTATTTAATTTTTTCATTCTATTTCGAAAAGTTAGATACTAATCCAATTTTATTTTTTTCATTTTTGAAAACAAGTTTTCATCCCTACTAAGTACTAACCAGACATGTTATCTAATATTTTAAAAACTGAAAATAAAAGTTATTTTCCGAAAATGAAAAATAAAATGAAAAAATATTTTTAAAAACCAAACCTACCTAGGAGTTTTTAACTTGATAAATTTATCAGAGATCAAATCTATATAATCGCGATATACAATATATTTTCCCAACAATTTTTATATTTTAAATGTCTGACCCAATTGAATCCATGTAAATGTAATATTTTTCTTTGTGTTCTTATCACATTTCTATCATAATAAAAACAGAAAACCAAATAATTTTTTTTTATTTTTTTATTACAAAAATATTTCATATACCAAACATTTTAAAAATTTTCAGAAAAAATAAGAAATAAAATTGACCAGGTGGTCAGAACTTTCTCACTTGCTTCTTCCATTTCCTTAAGTCTTGAGTTTTAAATACAGCAAAACACTCCTTACCCCTCTCTCCTTAGGTTTTTAGATTAATTCCTAGGAGGAGCATTCTTTTTTTTTGTTCAAAAAAATATATAAACTTAAACTATTGGTTTTTGCTGATGTGTCGTATATAAACGAACGAATTCTTGATTTTTGTTAGTTTTTTGTATCCTATTTTTTAATTTTTGGTCACCAATTTAACGTCAAGCTGTAATTGTGTTACTCAATAAAACTAATTTCATAGTTTTCATAAAATACGAAAGCTATGTTTCGATAAATTAAAGTAAGAGGGCTATTTTTTCTTCTTTTTTTTTCCAAAGAGAAGGGATATAATTTATAATTAGACAAAACACTGGAAGTTGCTTCTCGATGTATATGGAAGAAAAAAAACTTCAGATTTACTCAAAATTCAATACAAATAATGAATAAAATATCTGAATCCAGAAAATGTATATTTTATTAAACTTTATTCAGAAAAGGTTGCATTCAGGTGGAGCCCACGAAAGCAGGGAGAGTCAATTGTGGGCCCTCAAGACCCAAAGAGCCCGGATAAATGGGCCCATCGATTGCTACAGCTGAAAATGCCCTCTTGGCCTCGACTATTGCAACTCTACCGCATTGAGGCAGCGCGTGAACTGCATCCCATATTGCAAAACAATGTCTATACACGTAAATTGAACTCATGTCTTTTAGAATAAATATTATCCGCTCTTTTAGTGAGACACTTGTTAAATTTAATTTTTAATAAGATTTAAATAATTTATCATCTTCTTTTATAAAATATGCATTATAATTATATTTACATGGATTTTGATATTTTTGTATGGAAAAAAATCGAAAATATGACTAATTTTAGAATTACATAAGGCAACGTTCATATCAGGCAAAGGGTTGATAAGTAAAGGAAGAGGCTAAAAGAGAGGCGCGTGAGAGAGATGGACAAAAAGCTCTCACATGGTTGGTGCCCTCCACCACCACACATGGCAGATATCTCGCGTCACATCAAACAATACAATTCTAATTTCTAAATACAAAATAAAATAAATTAATAAAGTTTACTTTGTATTGTTTTGAATTTTGAAGGATAAGCTTGTTAGAATATAATACCATATATTTTCCATTCAAAATATTAGTATTTAAATATTTATTCTTGTTCCATTTACAGAAATTAAGATTTCTTGTAGTTTTATCATTGTTGCGTAATCTATATTGTATATTTGTGAAAATTTGAAGTTATTAAACTGAATTAATATTTGATTATTTTATAATATACTTTATATAACTTTTATATTTGATTAATTTAAATATGACACTTTATAAATTTATTGTGGTTGATTCTCAGTTTAATTTAAGCCTTTTACAATATCAATATTAAACTATCAAGCTTCAAACAGTAAATATTGTTCAAGGACATAAACCTCTTGTCTCGTAATAGTAAACAAATTATTTTCAGATGTGTTCAAATTGTTAATTCGATGCAACCAAACCAAATTAATCAAACTTTTAATCTTTAACCGTTCACCAAAATAAAAAGATTCAAAAAATCTTTGATCGAAACGAACACTCATCAGCTAATTGAGTCAGTTTTTGAATTAACCAAAATTTATTATTAAGTTAATATAAAAATTTTGATTTATGCCATTTTTGTTTTTTTTTTGCTTTAATTTTTAGTTTTGTTCGATAATTTTGGATTAACTTTTATAAATAAAAAATAGTAGAGTCTTAGAATTTGAAGAGGTTTGGCTTAAAACACATATGAAAATGTATTTTAGGTTGAAAAACTCATTTCAACTTCTACCCACCCAATTCCCAAAGAACAAACAGCCTACTAAGAAGGAAGAGAATCGGAAGTGTATAGGCCATAGGGTGGGTGGGGGAATAGAGGCAGAGGCAGAGGCAGAGGCCCATACCTCCTAATATGTCAGAAAGCTGAAAATGGGGCCTACGACTTTGTCGTTTGTGTCTGTCTCAGTCTCTGGTTTCACTGTGCCAGTTTTTCAGATAAAAACACAAAAACACACGCAAACTGTTACCTCTCAATTTCTTAAATACACAGATCCCCAGAAGCATCTAAGGCCCTAGACTTCCGTGCCACCTTGTTTGGATTCTGGGGTTCAAATCATTCAATCAACTCTGCCTTTTCCAATTAGCAGAATATATTGGTTTCAGCCAAATTCTTTCGTTCTAGGACACCCGATCTCTTCAAGATGATTAACAAAACGTGTGGTATTATAGCTTCGATTAAGATCACATTATGAACATAATAAATGTTATTGCGGTCTTGAATTAAAATACGATAACAGACTGCTATTTAAATTCCCGCTTGCAATTTAACTCTCTGGTCTCGTCCCGGATGACAGATGGGGTTTGATGATAGATCATAAAGGTGAAAGCTCCCACACCAGATACAAGGAAAGACTGAGTCGGGGGGCAGCTTGTGTAATTTGGATTGCGTAGGTGATAGGACAAAGGAGCTACCCTATTAATGAGTATAGCCGAGACAATACATGCATGATATAGATGGAGCGGTTCAATCCTCTTTGAATTTATTTTTGGCCATAAAAGGGTTTTCTTGACATGGCTTTTGGTAGTAGCCAAGGGAGGGAGTTATGAAGATGGGCCCTTGCTCAACAATTCTGATGCTGCCTATCGTTTTCGAGCCTTTCAAGTGTTGAATCTCGAGTCCATTTTTGGTTACTCTATCCGGATAAGAATTTTAGCATGTGGTGTTGGAAAGCTTTGATAAAATCAGCTCTAGTTTCATGTTTTTATCCGCCCACTTTCAAATATATATGTTTTACCCTTCAACCCAAAATTCCAGCTCTGTCCCTAATGATATACCTTGTTTAAATATAGTTGGAGCAAGCGGCAAAATATTTTACACGATTGTTGGAGTTTTCCGGTTAAAAAAAAGTTTCCCATCTCTATTAACATTCGCATGTAACTCTTTAAAGTATGTATTCTCAAGTTAAGTCATGGTATTAGATTTTATATACGACGAGAAGAATTCACAGAAAGAGATATCATTTTTTATTTAAATTTTGTGCTATTGAGATTTCAGAGTTTTAAGTTTTTGTTTACGTGAGTTTTCTTGGTTACTGTTTCAAAATTATCTGTATATCATGTTGTGTACTTTTTGCTCTCTTTTTTTGGTTCTTCTAATAAAATTTAGGGTTTAGTTAAAAAAAAAAAACTATAATGGTGGAGTAGAATCCCAAACATTAGTCGTCCAGGCCTGTGTAGCTATGAAAACATGGTCCAATCAGACAGGCTAAAAGCAAGCCCCGAGTGTAAGAGTAAGCCCAACCATAAATTATGCAATCTTGGTGAATGGGTGACTGGTGAGGGGACTTTCCAGTTTTCAGCCTCCGCCCAGGTCCGAGACCTTTCCATTCTTTCCACGTGTGAATCAATTTAAAAAAACAAACTTCAACTCTTGCGAAGAAACAACACTATTATTTTTATTATTATTGAGTTCTCTCTACTCAGAAGTCAGAACCACAAATTTCAAAGTCGGTCCCCACGTGAGATTTTTTCTTTATATTTATCAAAATAAAACAATAAATACATGGAAAATCTATTCGCTATATTTATTTTCTAAAGCAAAATACGTGTTCCCCAGTCTCACGTAATCAGCCGAGATAGATGGGGACCCCATTTTCAAACTTTAAACATTTTGGCCAGCATTACACGTGGGGGAAAAGAAAGAAAACTAAACTAACCGTCTGCTCTCCACATTGTCATCTGCCTTTACCATGATCCAACGGTGATGAACTTGACGTTGATCTACGCTACCACACTTACCAGTAACGCAGAAGTTGTTTGCTGCGTACGAGGAACCTTCATTGGGATTTGTTTTCTCCCAAGTTGTCTCTTCTCTATATATACATCACGAAATCAACCCAAAAAAACACAAGGGAAAAAAAAGAATTAATCCAAAAGAACAGAAGAGAATTGTGGTTATGGGGTTCTCTAAATCAGAGTGCAAGATTCACCCATCTCAGCAGCAAAATCAAGGGGTTTGCCCTTCATGTCTAAGAGAAAGGTTGTCTCGTCTTTGTTCCACTTCCTATATCGAAGCTTCAAGAGCCGCTCCTTATTATGCTTCCACCTCTGCGTCACCAGCCCGACGTCGTGTTTTGCATCGGCGGAACGGTTCCGAAGTGATGGGAGTCGTCGGATCGTCGTCTTTCATGGGGAAGGGTGGTGGGTTGAAGAAGAGTAGGTCGATTGCTTTTGTTCGAAGAAAGGCGGATGATGAAGATGTTCAGAATTGGAAGAAGAAGAGTAAGGAAAGGAGAGGGTTTTGGTCGAAGCTGCTTCGTTTGAAAGGGAAGAAGATGGATGTTGTGATGCATTCGAGCAGTATGAGAATATGAGTGAAAGGATTTTGTAGGGGTTCAGATTCAATGAAATTAATGGAGTGAAACAATTTTATAAAATTGTGCATATTTCGTTTCTTGATTCTGGGTTTGGATTCATGTTTTGATTAACAGGTTTGAATCATTTACTTTAATCAACAAGATTATGAATTTGAATTCTTCTATTTTCGGAAAATATCATTCGACAAAGTAAAAAAGTTAAAGAAATACACAGAAGATAAATTATCTTTAAACGTTATACCATATCCATACAAGATTACATCAAGATTTATTAAATCTATTTTCTATTTTCTTTATAATTGTGCATGCTCGATGAAGACCGTCGTTTAACAGGGCTTCAGCCGCTGACTCCCTCGTCTTTGTATTTGTTTGAAATGTTCAACTGTTGACAATTCAAGTGTGCCGAGTCAAAAAATACAGCATGAATATCCTCCCCTGCATCCAACTGGATTTCTCCCTATGAATTTACTATCATCTTGTAGAACTAGTGGCCTTCATTTCTGCTTCATTCTTGTATTCATCCTCATCGCTATGGTCCACTGATGGCCGTTTCAATCTCTGGAATATCTCGTCTAGGGACTCTGAATCAGATGAGTTCAAGCGTGGGATGGCGAGCTTGGATTCCTGGTTTTGGCTTAGGGGACGGAACTTTTTGGCCTCGATGTTTGCTTTAAAGTTTTGAAACCCAGATTTCATTGATCGCCAAGTTGAGGCCAATCCAGAAGATGGTGCTCCTTTCCGACTCCCAGAATAAGATTCTGAGATTACGTTATCCTCCACCGATCTAGGATTTGATACATCACGACTCTGTTCTCTCATGGCAGCATACTTGTTGCTGATGGCTTCTATGCTTGTGCCATATTTGCGGGTCTCTTCTTTCGAATATATTGATGGAGATCCCTTCACATCAGTGGTGGGTAAAGTGGTTGCTGCCTTCATTTCAACGACCCTACGATCCTGAGCAGTTCACGTCAAGTTAGAAACCGAACATCATTCCACTATAGGTCCATTTCAAAGGAACATTTATTAGTTGCAATGCAAAAAAGTAATTCAGCCCTTCGTATTTTAGAAGGGTTACGTACGGTCATATTATTGCCAGACTCGATATCAGTGCCATTGAAATTCCTTGCTAATGGGATAACTTGTTCGCCAACCTTGCATCCTTGTTCAAGCCAAGACCGCTCTGTAAAGAGGCAACTTATTAAATCCTGATCATATGTCTGAATAATTCTTAACAAGGAATTTAAACCAAGATAAAAAGCAGATATTTGCAGAATTCATAAATCAATGCTACTATTTGACCATATACTTCATTTTTTGTTATTACCAGATTCATAGCAGTAATATTTGTTTCTCTCTCTAAATGTTTTGCAGCCATAATGTGTCACATAAACAGAAAAGGCACAATCGATAAATAGAAATAATAGGTCCTCATGTGAATGGCAACTGTCTTATATTGCATTTCCAACTGAGTAATTTAGGAATGGTAGAGTATTTATTTAGCATTCAAAGGGAATACCGAAAGACAGAATTTTGATTGAGAATCAAGTATTGGCATCCTTACCTTTTTGCAGGATAATTAATCCTGAGGGATCAAACCCATCCATATCATCTGCCTCAGTTTGAAATCTCAATCTCTTCCAGTTCCCAAAGAATCCAACTACACGATCAAAGAAATTGCTAGCAACTAACAACGTATATACAACCATGATAAGTGGATAAATATGGTTGAACCCTTCTCCAAAGAAAGGGACAGCGTCGTCAATGTTCCCCATCCGCTGCAATGAGAAGGTAAAAATAAGCATAAAAGTAGGACCAAATATGATACAGTGAAATATATAGTGTGCCAGCAAAATTTGGAAACTGACGTTTATAAATAAGTGTCTTGTTCTCTTTATAGAAGTTCCAAAGATTAAAGAATCAGTGTCCACCCATGAAGTTAAGTGACTAAAAGCCATGGTTTTTCCCTTTTATTACCTCTCTGTTGCCAGGAAACCAATAAGGTTTTTAACAATTTGAAAAAAAAAATAAAGATAATTTAATTGCAGCTTCAGTCCAATTACTTTATCCATTACAGGTCATATGTAAAATGCCAGTCTTGCAATCAAGAGGGCAAACCACATTTTTCTCATCTTTCTTCTCAAGTTTCTGCAAGCATTCACATACAGCTAGCCAGTGAATGCTATAGGAGAATTACCTTTTCAAATATGGTTTCTTTACCACCAAGGCTAATGAGATTGAGAAAGTTGTAAGAAATCGGAGGAGCATATCGAGCAACCATCCTAGTGGAGATGTTAATGAGTAAATTCAATTTCAAAAGACAAAAATAAAGTAAAAGAAAAAAAAAGATCTCCAAGGAACAACTTACGAGCATATCATGAGCAAGCTGACTGGGCTAGTCTGCCATGGTGTTAATGAATAAAACATTAACATTCCAATCTTGAATAAGGAATAATATGTGCAGATGCACATATACATCAGAGGTACAAAAGCAAAGACCTGGAAGAAAAAATAATCACCAGAAAGTTGGGGCAAGAAGAGGATAGTGCAGAAGAGAACAAGTTATATAAGGACATATAAAACGTAGATATGATGTCAATGGCAATTGTTACCAATTACCAACTCCATGCATCGGTGAGGCAATTTTTTGAAGTGGAAACATTCACAAGGCAATAAGATTAAGGACTACAGGTTGACAAATTCATTTTACAAGACCAATTTCTAGCACAATCTAAAAATATAACCAAGATTACTACATCTCTATGAAATTACAAGATTCAAATCTTTACTTGGGAAAAATGCAAAACTTTTTTACCTGCACAAGTACCTCCTGCTTCTTTACTGAATTTATAAGGATAGAGAAAACAGACAGGTCAACTCCTCTGGGTAAAAGAGTAGCCTCGGCTAAAAGGACCGCTGCGGACATGATGCCAAGTATAATAGCCAAAGCCTTCTTTATTTGTTTCTTTAGGATGCATAGCCAAATAAATTCTGCAAAAGAACACTATTTCATTCAAGCATTGCAGTTTAAGAACTTTTATAAAACATGTTTTCCTCGTGGATACAACAGTCGTTATATACATCCCTTAAGGGTCTTGCCCACTTCCAAGAACCATAAAAAATGTTTTCTATCATAACACAGTCGAAAATAATATAGACAGACCAAGCATAATACATCCTTCCTTTAGAAATAAATAAGCAGCAGAGAATTTATAGTATCAATTCAAATGACAACACCAATAAATCCTTTCCAGATAAAATTGAAAAAAGAAAACACAAAGAACAAAGTTTTTGGGTCTTTCCAAAACCAAACAAAGGCAACAAATCATGAAACAATGCACTAGTTACCTATTTTATCTAAGAGTGTTCCCATTTTCCCTGAGCGAGCAGGTCTGAAACTTGAAACATATATCCTGAAATGACATCATATGCAAGCATTAATGGTTGAGGGAACATAGCTAGAACATCAAAAAACTGGAATGAAAGAAGACACAAGGTTAGAAGAAGACCATCCAGTCGAACTACGAAGCTCGTAATTTTTTATTGTATCTTCAAGCTGAAGGGCCTCTGTGACATAAGTCATGTACTCACTACAAAATGAGCCATGTTTCAGATGCAAAAAAGCCAATGCCCAAAATACACCGCTAGATTCAAGTCTCTATGCACCCTATTCAATTCTTGGGATTAAGCCAACAAGGCATCAGCTAAAGTTTACAAAAAAGAGAGGACGATGAATATAACCACTTTCCAAGAATATTCAAAACAGTTTGAAGATGTACAACTTAGAACCAAGAAAATGTTCTGTACTGATAATAAACTTAAAGTCTAAGATCAGAACATACCTTTTGTATCGATAATACTCTTCTCGAGCTAGCCGAAGATGGCGCCTGAGTGATGCCATTGATTTCTCATCTGAATCATAGTCCATATCATTTTCTCCCAGCTGACCACCTTGTGGCTTAAAGGATGGGTCTTCCCTAAACTGGATAACAAGCAGACATACAAAGTCATGCGGCACTCCATAAAAGAGAACCTTGTGAATAGAAATGTTTATGAACAAACACAAGAAATACCATTTGAGCTAACATATTATCAATAACATCCATGTATGGTCTCAAAGGATCACGCTTGGACATCTGATTGGATGTTGCTTGGGCAACCTGATGAAGCAAATATTCAGTTAGACAAAACCAGCCATAACGATTAACATAGAACAATCACATACATTTAGCCTCTGAGGAAAATCAGAGAAATTGGAACCAATAATAAACTGATTACTAAAAGCATGAGGGAACTCCAAAATGTTTCATTTACAAAAGTCAAAAATTGAACAAATATGTATGTTTTCATGACTATGTTCATGCGAATGATTTGAGAATGAATTACAGAGAGATCCTGACAAGCATATGTGCTGTTTTAAAGCCATACATTATTCTACCAGGAGACACATACACAATTCACACACACACATTCATATATGTATATGCATATAATTACTTGGATGGAGGTAGGTGTGCCGTAGGAAGGAAATTTTAGAAGTTTAATGGGGATAGCAAATACCACAATAGCATTTGAAAGTTCTCGATGAGCTTCATCAAGCTTCACAGCCATTTTGGCAATTTTATGAGAAAGAACTTTTTGCCTGATGGTCCAATCTGCATTTCTCCAAAGGCTCTTTGGAACTTCACTCAATCCAAAACCAAGAAGAAATGCACCTGTAACAAGCCCAAAAGTATTCGACAAGGCCATCGCTAAACCAAGGATACCACCACTCCTATCAACATAAAGTTATCAAGTAACAAAACGTAAAAACAATGAGGAAGAAGTCTGTATTGCCCACTTTTCTATACTTTGTAGAATCTATCAGTTCTAAATATCTGCATGTAACATATCTGGTCTAGTAAAGTAAACTATAGCACGTATATGAACAGTGAGGAAAAAGATGCCAAAGACTTAAGAGAAGATATAAGAACAAGAAACAAATAGTCTTAACCTTTATAAGCAACCAAGAACATATAAGAAATACCATAATAGAACAAAGGAAAGTAGCGGTTAATAAAGAATACAAACCAGTTCCTGTTCATTGTGATGAGGAGAATAAGTCCTACAAGGCCAATAGAACCCACAACTGAATAGAAGACTAAATTGACACGAACACTAGTCTTAAATCTTTCAGTCATGGAGAAGTCTCCAGCATCTTCAAAACCCTGAATAAGGGGCACCACCGCCCTGCTTAGAGATAACATAATTTAATTATACGAGGAAATACACCACAATCTGCAAAACCATACAGAAGAATCATCTCCAATCGCAATAAAATCATCCCACAACATAACACGCTGGACAATACAACAGAAGTACAACCAAAACCCATTTTCCTTTCAAACCCACATGAAAAGGTTGTAACAAAAATCACAAAAATGTGTAAATAATGAGCCACTTTTGAAATATTTGACCTTATCTTATTAATATTTAGGGGAGAATAAAGGGCAAATCTAAAAACTTCATGTCGATCTAGGCTTAACTTAGTTGGTACTTGGTACCGTTGTTGTTGCAATATTACACACGCACTTCATAACACATAATAAGTATAAGAATTTTCATTTATAGAAACTTCAATCAAATGTGCCACTGAGATATTGATCTAGAATATTGTACATTTGTACTCTGTACAATGCACATCCCATGATTTTCAGTTCAACAAAAAGACATCCACCAACAGAGAAACGACCGATTAACAAGCTGAAAATAAACTAGTGCGAAATTCGATAAAGAAAGAACCGTACCAGGTGAGGAGAAAAGTGCCCCAATAAGACCAGCTCCAAAAGAACGAAATTCCTCCATTTTCAAATGCATTTTTCGGCTTCGATATGGTCTGCATTAAATTTAACATAACAAATTAAATTGTGTAGCCTAATTTACATTTTAAAAGAAAGAAGAAGAAAAAAAAACAGATCAAGTAAATAAAAACAATTTTCAAACGGATTTTTTATTTTAAAAAAAAAAGAACAAAAGAATTACCGCCCAGATATCGGCGGGGACGAGGACGATAATGGAGAGAGAGCATAACCAAGCGTATCCAACGGTGAAGAGGACATAACGAGGGACATCGGGGCCGGCGAAGTACCTCAAGGTGAAAATAACCATAGCTAGGGTTAAAGGCAGCGAGATCAAGTAAAACACCCACATCTCTCCTTTCTTTCTTTCTTTTTTCCCTCTTCGACAAATTTTCTCCTGTTTTTTGTTCTGCCGATCACGGTCAGTCACGGCGGTTGATTTATATTGCGCGCGGGGGTTTCGTTCCGTGCGGGGTCGTTTTGGTGTATATCGTTGCTTTAATTAATTAGGGGGTATTTGGGCTTTTATGATATAAAGGAAAATTGGGGAGAAGACAACAAGATCCGGGATAGAATTAAAATTCCGATAGGGAAATAATAATAAATTTTTTCATGTTTTTAAACTGTTTACTATTATTTCACGCTGTTATGTGGAGTGTTTTCTATTTAATGGTTTATTTTTATTTTCAAAATAAAATTAAATTGGAATTTCTAATCTCATAATAATTAAAGGGGACAATTGGGTTGTTTGATCGAGTTTAGTTCCGGTCGTTTTGAGTTTGGATTGTGTTCCATTTAGGTTTGATTCAGTTCAGATTATATTTTGTTCGGATTTAATTTAGGTCTATGATAAATCGGATCGAGTCGAGTATCAGCCATCAGGTCGAGTTAATATCGGATCAGTTTATTTTTTAGATGAGTTAATGTTGTATCAGTCTACTTTTGAGTCAAGTCAATATCAAATCAATTCAATTTTTATGTCAGGTCAATATCAAATTGATTTTCGAGTCAGATCAATAATTGATCTATCGATTTTCGTGTCAATTCGAGGCAATTCGGATTGAATAAGAAATTTAATCAAAACATATCTAGAATTATTCATATATTCTTGTGAAAACGTGTTTTTTCACGTCATATGTATAGTTCATATCAAATTCTTTTTTTTGATATATAAAATTACTAATAATGTATGTTTCATATCAAAATATATATAAAAAAAAAAAGAAATTATCGGATCAAAAATGGAGATGTCTTTAAAATATGAAAGATTATATTGAACATTAAAATATCATTAAATGTGGTGGTTAACAAATAATATAATACAAAAAAGAGAATAAAATATACATCATTTTATTATTTATCATATTGCTAAAATAGATAGTGAAAAATATTCATTTACTTCGACTCAAGTATCGAGTCAATGTTTGATTCATATAGTATCTGGGTAAATTAAATTTAGGTTGCTTTCGGTTCGAATTATTTTTCAGTTTAAGATAAATTTTTAGGTTGTTTTCGGTTCGAATCAAATTGGGTACGAGTCCATATTGGTCTAACTAAAATTTGGAGTCAGTTTTAGTTCAGTTCGACTTGTTTCAAGTTTTGGATTAAGTTCAAGTCATAAGTTTAAGTTTACATCCGGTCTCAAATCAGGTGAATCAATTCGGATAATCGGGTTGAGATTAAGTTTGTTAGGTCTGGTGATAATTATATCATGTCTTCTTCTAATTGTTAGATGTCCTAAATAACATCACATATATAATTCATGTGCATTCTGATTAGCCTGTCTATGGACATGGCTCGCATGAGCAGTTTCAAAAACATGTTAGCAGATTTCCTCCTTGCTCAATAGAATTTAGAGGTCCAATAACTGCCAAGTCCAGAGCAGTGGACGTAAGCCCCATATATAAAATAAAAGTATTCTATTTAAATTTAATTCTAAAACATATGAATATTAATATAAACACGATATTTTTGACATCATTTTAAAAGTAAATTGAGGTTTTTGAAAGATAAAGGCAATCATGAATCATGATAAAGATGTAACAAGTTAAAGGCACTCTCTAAAAAGCATGAAGATTGAAACTCAGACATTAACCCTTTTTAGTGTTGTTTTCAACCTTTGATTTGATACCATTGTTTTACGGTATAAATAAAAGGTCATCGGATTCTTTTATAAGAATCGTATTTTACATCTTAGGAATATGCTTATCAAACTGTGAACCTTGGATTCCATTTTTAAGGCAAGAATGTCAAAAGTTTTACACTGTTAACTTTGTTGACCTTCTGTTTCTTGGCTTCTTTTATTGTTCTTTTTTCAAAACCAAAAAAGAAAAAAAAATGCTTATTTCTTAAGTCACGAATACCTTTAAATGTGAATACTTTAATGTTATCACAAAAGTCTACGCGCTTCTTATTATTGTTAGAATCCCTACTAGGGTTGTAAAAACAAGTCAAGACCTGAAAACCTGTCTGAAACCTGCTCGAGTCAGAACTTGATTTGACCCGAGAATTCGATGATCTGAACCCGAACTGTAACTGACTGTTGCTGACCCGAACCCGAGTTGAACCTGTTACTGTAGCAACCGAACCCGATCTGTGTCCGACTGAAAACGACCCGAACCCGAATCTGACCTGGTAATTTTGACCTGAAACCCGACCTGCATCCGACTGAAACGAACCCGAACCCGAGACCGACCTGGCAAATTACCTGATATTATCCGACTGAAATGACCCGAGATCCGATTTTACCCGACCTGTTTTGAACCCGACCTGTTAATGGACCCGACCTGTTTTGAACCTGAACTGTTGTTGACCTGAACTAATGTAGACCTGGCTAAAAATGTTAAATAATTTAAAGTGTAAACTGTTTATTATAAACTTAATAATTTTTTAATAGATAATGTTAATTTCATTATTTAGAAAAAATTTATCTTCCATTATACTTAGAAAAAATTGTCTTAATTTATAACTACATTATGTATAATAAAAGTATATACTTAAAAATTTGTTTAAGTATAAAAATATATATTATGTATAATAAAATTATATACTTAAAAGATTTGTCTTAATTTTTACTAAATATATAATATATTAGTAATATATAGTTAATATAATATATTAAACTTATATACTTAAAAATTTGTTTAAGTATAAAAATATATATTATGTATAATAAAATTATACACTTATTATGCTTTATTACATAAAATATATTATGTTAACTTTATTATGTTCATAAACTTATTATGCTTTAACAAGTATAAGAAAATTAACATAACTACAAAATATAAGTTAGTATTATATCAATTGTATTTCAAATGATTAATCTAGATATAGTTTGTTACTCAAACTGGTTAACTACTCTATTTTGTTAACTTAATCGGGTTAACTTCTTAAATTTGTTAACTTAAGCTGGATAACTATCATAATAATTAGTAATAGTTTGGGCCTTGGGCCTTTGGGCTCATATCCCACCACTCATTTATTTTAGATGATCCCCTAAAACATATAATGTATAAGTATAATATATATATAAACTTATAACTTATAATTTATATAATAATCAATAATAATTAGTAATAGTTTGGGCCTTTGAGCTCTTATCCCACCACCCATTTATTTTAGATGGGCCCCTAAAACCTATAATGTATAAATATAATATATATATATATATATATATATATATATATATAAACTTATAACTTATAATTTATATAATGTATTTATAATATAATAAATAATAATTAGTAATAGTTTGGGCCTTGGGCCTTTGGGCTCATATCCCACCACCCATTTATTTGAGATGGGCCCCTAAAACCTATAATATATATATATATATATATATATAAACTTATAACTTATAAGTTATATAATGTATTTATAATATAATAATTAATAATAAATAATAAATAGTAATAGTTTGGGCCTTGGGCCTTTGGGCTCATATCCCACCACCCATTTATTTGAGATGGGCCCCTAAAACCTATAATGTGTAAATAATATATATATATATATATATATATATATATATATAAACTTATAAGTTATATAATGTATTTATAATATAATAATTAATAATAAATAATAATTAGTAATAGTTTGGGCCTTGGGTCTTTGGTCTTTGGGCTCATATCCCACCACCCATTTATAATAATTAATAATATCAATAATAAATAATAATTATTAATTGTTGGGCTTTGGACTAAATATTTTAGATGGGCTAAATATAATAATTAATAATAATTATTAATTGTTGGGCTTTGGGCTAAAAATTTTAGATGGGCTAAATATTTTGTAGCCCTTTAAATTTTAGATGGGCTAAATATTTTGTGGCCCTTTAAATTTTAAATGTTTTTCTTTTAAGTCCTTTAAGTTTTAGTTCAATTCAATTGAGTTCAATTCAATTTATGTATTTAAATACATATATAAATACATATATTTTATAATTTTATAAATATATATATTTATATATATATACATATATTTTATATGTATATTTATGTATTTATATACATATATACACACATATATACATATATATATGTACATTATATTTTATATATTAACATACATATATTTGTATAATATGTATTAATTATTATGTATGACATGTTATATGTATAATGTATTAATAATTTAATATATACATATGTTTGTAATATATATACATGTATGTTGTTAGTATCATAGTATGTATTATGTATATACATATACATGTATTTATGTATAATACATTACATATACATAAATACATACATGTTTGTATAATATATAATTATATATTGTAATGTATATACATGTGAATACATAAAAATACATATATATACACATAATCACATATATCTATACTTATAAAGTTATTATAATAATTAATAAGTTATATTATATTATAATAATTAATAAATAATATTAAATTATAATATATATGGGCGGGAAAATTTATTTTGAAACCGCCCAATTCCCAAATTGAATTTCAATTTGGGGTAATTTATAAATAAAGCCCTTTATATTATATAAGTTTTTTATTCAAGTCCTTTAAGTTTTAATTCAATTCAATTGAGTTCTTAAAACTTTATTTTTACTTCAAATTAACTCTTATTTATTATTTTTTTCACTATAGTCCATAAAACTTTGTTTTTATTCAAAATTGAGTTTATTATAGTCCATAAAACTTTATTTTAGTCCAAATTAGCTCTTATTTATTATTATTTTTTTCACTATAGTCCATAAAACTTTGTTTTTATTCAAAATTGTTCATTTCTGGTGAACCTGAATTAACTCGAACTGAAATGAACCCGACGACCTGAAATTACCCGACCTGAAATGAACCCGACCTGAAATGAAACCGACCTGAAATGAACCCGAACTGAAATGAACCCGACCTGAAATTTACCCGACCTGCAATTTACCTGCCAATTAACTGATTTTACCCGACCTGTTTTTACCCGATCTGCAACGAGTTTGACCTGAAATGGACCTGACCTGAAAATTGACCCGACCTGAAATGGACCCGACCTGCAAATTACCCGACTGCAATGGACCCGTACCCGACCCGAGTCGAGTCAAAAAATTTTTTTTTACCTGAAATGACCTGTATCCGATTTTACCCGACCTGACAGAACCCGACCTGAAACCTGTCCGATTACCTGTTTTTACATCCCTAATCCCTACCCAGTATCCTGTTTTTTTTTTAAAAAAATATTAACTTCATTAAACAATAAACGAGCATTCATACAAACAATAGTTAA
Organism: Hibiscus trionum; assembly: GCA_030270665.1. Taxonomy (NCBI): domain Eukaryota; kingdom Viridiplantae; phylum Streptophyta; class Magnoliopsida; order Malvales; family Malvaceae; genus Hibiscus; species Hibiscus trionum. Next base: position 22,101,891 of record BSYR01000006.1, on the reverse strand, counting down.
AAAATTAAGTAAAAAACAAAACAAGGCATCGAGAACTCAAAGACATAAAATAGGAGAAAACACCCTACAGGTAGGGGACACAAAAAAGAGAGGAGAAACTAACGATGGCTTTGGAGAAGGCAGCAGGCTACAAGAAAACCTCGGGGTAGAAGGATGGTGCCGGAGGCCAAAATCGAAGCGGCAAAATTAGTGACGAATACCGAGGGCACCGAAGTAAGCTCTAAGGGCTGGGCCGGCAGCAACGGCGAATGCTGAGCCATATAGGCTTAAAAGGTCATGACTTTTCTTATCGACGACACTATCGAGAACAGATGAATCTAAAAAGAAAAGAAAGACAGAGGGAGTGACACCATGGACTTCGAGCAAATCGGACGGAAAGAGAGGAAACAACCACAAACTCCACACTCTAACATCGTCGATGAACCTGCAAAACAAGAAACATAGAGAAAGAACACCCCAAAACAAAAGATCGACAAAGAGGAGAAAGCGGCCAAATTCGAGATCCACCCCCTAATCTTTCTCATCCCGAGCCACCTAGAGTGACTAGATGTCTTCCCTTCAAACGAGAACCCGAGCTTGAATCTCCGGAGTTAAAAAAGAAAATTTTCAACAAAACAACCGAAGAAAAGTATCGAAGCAGCCCCAACAAAGAAAGACAAAAAAAAAAAACATTCAAAGACAAATAAAAGAGTACAACAAAAAGAAGCCAGTTGCTATAAGCAGCCGCTGGCCGCCAACAAGGAAGGGAAAGTAAGGTTTCTTTTGATTCATACATTAATTTTACTTTGCATATTAACTTTACATAAGTTTTCATCCATTTATATCTAGTCTTTACAAGTTTAGTATATAAATTGGTATTTAATTTTGATGATTTTCTCAGTTTAATATATGTTTTTTTATTAAATTTTAAATTTGGTGGATTTTTTTCATATGATTTTCTAATGAAATTGATACTTTTATTTGTGTCATATTTCTGGCAATAACCGTTATATCTTCGCCCACAATAATTATGTCTTTGTCTATCTAAACATCTGAAATCTTTGTCTCCGCATTATGTCTTCAGGTCATTATCGACATGACGATCATTAAGTCTGTCTAACCCGCCAGCTGAACCTATTACCTAACAACCGAATCTACTCTGTTAACTTACATAACGAAACTAAAAAGCCTGCCAGTTGTGAGCTATGGCTAATTTTGTCGACCCGTCAATAGCCACCACTAGACATGCCTCAATCTCATCAAACAATATCACTCGACTATAAATACTTACCGAACTGAAGAGAACAAAGAGAGAACAAATATTTCTAAACTATTTTTCGCCAATCCTCTTTGTCTTACTCCAACTACTGTATCTGGTTCCGCCCATCCATAATGGGTTAACCACCACAAATAGTCACCAACATCCCCTTTTGCGCCTGTTTTTACCATCATGTTCGATGTTTGATCATTTTTACATTAATAATATGTTATTTGAATTTTTGTATTAAATTGATATTTGATGCTAACTTAACATTCCATCAACCAGTCAAACTATGACATATATGTGATATATAATACTTAATAACATCATTATTTTGATCAATTAATATCAAGTTATCAGTGCATGTACTAATTTAATATTTTTCTCTAAATTTACGTGTAATATAATTAAAAAAATCAAATGGAAGTTGAAAATATATAAAATCAAGTACTAATTTATTTTATACCACGTGAACACATTGGTACAAGATATCAATGCACGACTCCATATGCCCCAGAAGAACGAGTCATTTACCTCTTGGATTTGGCCACATGAATTTTCTTCCACAGCGGCTCATCTCCCTCCAACTCAACTGAACTAATTATGTTCTTTTTATGCCTCACATTAAAAAATATTTAAAAATCAAAAATTAAATCTTAACATCAATTTTTACATTCTAAATTTTAAATCTCAAACTCTAAAAAATACATCTTATCTCTAATTCTCTAAACCTTAACCACAATCCCTAACCTTAACTCTTAATGTTGCGGAATACGATCGTCGAATAGAGCAAAAACGCAACTGATAATTTGAGAAAATAATAATGAAGATAAAAGAGACACAGATTTTACGTGGAAACCCCCTAAATAATATAGGGTAAAAACCACGGACAAGGTAGAAGAATTTCACTATGAGAAATATGAATTACAACTTCTCTCAGTCTAACAAGGAGAAAACAATGACAATTCTCTCTTGATAAGAAAGGAGAAAACAACTCTATGAAAACTCTCTAATTTCTCTAGTATTGGGAGGATGTTAGAATGATTTGGGATGTGTAAGAATGGCAAATGGCTAGGCTATTTATAGTTGAGCTTTAGGGACTAACTTATAAATAACCTAAAGTTTAGGGACCAAAAATCAATTTCCCCATTCCACATTTTCAACCTTTACTGCTGGAATTTTCTTCATTTGCTGCACCTAAACTTGACAAATTCAATTTGTTAATTGGTGCCCACTAAGCTTGACTTTTCAAGCCACAAATTCAACAATCTCCCACTTGAAGATTTGATTGGAACAATCATATCTTCACACCATTCTTTCTACCTCGTACTTTCCATGTTGCTTACGTCTCTAACAAGCCACAAGAGGATCGACACCAAGTAAACTTATCAGTGTTGATTGCTTTTGTCATGAAATCTGCTATGTTGTCATCGGTATGGATCTTCTGCATATCTATCGTCCCTTCTTCCACTTTCTCACGAATGAAGTGATATTGGACCCGAATGTGTTTTGTTCTTGAGTGAAAAGCAGGATTCCTTGCAAGATGCAAGGCGCTCTGACTGTCACAAAATAAAGAGACATTCTCTTGTTTGTGCCCGAGCTCCTCCAATAGCATTTTCAACCATATTGCTTCTTTACTGGCTTGTGTAGCTGCTACATATTCTGCCTCCGTTGTTGACGTAGCCACAACCGATTGCAGTTTTGAAACCCAGCTTACAACTCCACCAGCAAGTGTAAACACATACCCTGTTGTAAATTTGCTTTTATCCAAATCTCCTGCATAGTCAGAATCGACATACCTGCTGATAAGAAAGTCTGATCCTCCGTAACATAATGCAACATTTAAGGTCCCTTTGATGTATCTCAGGATCCTTTTCACAGCATTCCAATGCTCTCTGCCTGGATTCGCCATGTACCGACTAACCACTCCTACTGCTTGTGCAATGTCTGGTCTTGTACAAATCATAGCGAACATTAAACTTCCCACTACTGATGCATACGGTACTCGAGACATCTACATCCTCTCTTCTTCACTGCTAGGACTCATACTGGAGGATAATTTAAAGTTAATAGGAAGAGGGGTATAAATTGGCTTACAATCTTGCATAATAATCGTGACAAGATCTTTTTCAAGTAATTCTTTTGTGAAAGCCAAATCTTCCTACTACTTCTGTCTCGGTGAATTTGCATCCCTAGAATCTTGTTTGCTGGTCCCAAGTCCTTCATTTCAAATTCCCTAGCCAGTCGTGCCTTTAATTCTTTAATATGATCTTTGTTGGGGCCTGCAACCAACATGTCATCTACATACAACAGCAATATAACAAAGTCGTTTTCACCAAACCTCTTGAAGTAAGCACAAGGGTCTGCATTAAGTCTGTTGTATCCAAGGCTCATGATGAAGGAGTCAAATCTCTTGTACCAACACCTCGGCGCCTGCTTTAAACCGTACAAAGATTTGTTCAACCTACAAACCAAGTTCTTCTTTTCTTTTTCTTCAAAACCTTCAGGCTGGAGCATGTAAATCTCTTCTTCAAGATCTCCATGAAGAAAAGCTGTTTTAACATCTAGCTGCTCTAGATGTAAATTCAATGTAGCACACATTGCCAGGACAACTCGAACCGTTGTTAGTCTAACCACAAGAGAAAAGATTTCATTGAAATCAATACCTTCTTTCTGAGCATATCCTTTGACCACCAGTCTTGCACGATACCTCTCCACTTGATCGTCACCATTTCTCTTGATTTTGAAGACCCATTTATTACCAATTGGCTTCCTTCCTTGTGGTAGTGGCACAAGTTCCCATGTATTATTTTTATGAAGGGCTTCGATTTCTTCTTGCATTGCCGCCATCCACTGCGAAGCATCTGAGTTGTTCATTGCCTCCTCGAATGATGATGGCTCACTGTCCTCCGTTAAAAGGCAGTATGCAACATTACCTTCTATAACATAATCTGAGTGCCAATTGGGGCGTCTTCTCACACGATCTGATTGACGATTTGTTGGAGCTTCAGAATTCTCTGGTTCTGATTCCTCGAGCTCTGGTTCTGCTTCAGAACAATCTCTCTGTTCAAACTCATTTTCAACATGTATCTGTGTAGTCTCTGGCTTTTCTTTATCAGTGCTATCATCTTCTTCTTTTCTTTGTAGCTTATCTTCTACAAAGATAACATCCCTGCTGATAATCACTTTGCGGGCAGTGGGATCCCACAAGCGATACCCCTTTACTCCATCAGCATACCCCAAGAATTTACATTTTCTGGATTTTGAATCCAACTTTGAAATTTCTTGGGCATTGTACATCACGTACACAATACTTCCAAATATATGGAGGTTTGAATAATCAACTGGTTTACCAGTCCACATCTCCATCGGTGTCTTCAACTCAATTGCAGTTGATGGAGCCCGATTCACCAAATAACATGCGGTATTGACTGCTTCAGCCCAGAAAGCTTTTTCTAGCCCTGCAGCTCTCAACATTGCTCGTGTTCTTTCTAACAGAGTTCTGTTCATCCGCTCTGCCACTCCATTTTGTTGAGGAGTGTATACTGTTGTGAACTGTCTTTTGATGCCTTCTTTTCTGCAGAAGTCATCAAATTCATCACTTGTATATTCACCTCCATTATCTGATCTGAAACACTTGATTTTATTTCCAGAATCAAGTTCCACCCGCGCTTTGAAAACTTTGAAGGTTGAAAACACATCTGCCTTCTTCTTGATAGGATACACCCAACATCTCCTAGAGTAGTCATCAATGAAGGAGACAAAATACTTTGCTCCGCCTAGGGATGTAACCGGTGCTTACCATACATCAGAATGAACCAATTCTAGAGCAGCCTTGCCTCTAGAATTTGATGTGTTGAATTTTAATCGATGCTGCTTACTTGTAATACAATGTTCACACAAAGGAAGTGATACATTTGTTAAACCCGGAAGTAGCTTTTGCTCCACAAGGGCTTTCATTCCCTGTTCTGACATGTGTCCAAGTTTCCGATGCCATAACATGGTAGAATCTGAACTACATGAGGCAACAGAGGCTTCAGCTTCTAGCAAAGTCTCTCCCTTCAGCATGTACAAATTTGCAGCTATCTTTTCACCTTTCATTACCACAAGCGCTCCATGGAACACCTTCATGATTCCTTTCCGTGTTTCAATCTTGCTTGCATTATTATCCAACAATCCGTAGGATAATAAGTTTTTCTTCAAGCCTTTCACGTGTCGCACATCTCGAACAACTTTGATTGTCCCGTCATACATCTTCAATTTGATGGTTCCAATGCCAACAATCTCCAAGGCATGATTATTGCAGCTGTACACAGATCCTCCTGAGATAGGTTCATAATTATAGAACCATTCTCTTCTTGAGGTCATGTGATATGTGGCTCCCGAGTCAATAAGCCATATGTCTGCAAATCTTTTTCTGCCTTCCATGGCTGTTGCTGCTTCACAACAGAGAGCATCTCCATCATCTGAAGTGTTTGCCATATTTCCTTGAGGATTGGAGTTTTTAGGTAAACTCCAACAATCCTTCTTCAAGTGACCTTTCTTTCCACAGTTGTAGCACTTTAAATTCTTCTTACTCCTTGACTTTGATCTACCATGATTGTGACTGCTACTTTGGCCACGTTCTGTTGATCTTCCTCTCATCACCGTTAAGGCCTCTGCTTGTTGCAGATTTCCTTGTTGTCTTCCTTGTTCTTGCGCCGATTTTCTTCTTCCAGAACAGCAGCTGCAACGTCATCGAAGACTAGATCACTTGTAAGGTTGTTGTTTGTCAAGTTGATGATGAGTTGATCATACGAATCAGGTAGACTTTGAAGTAGAAGTTCAGCACGTTCTTGTGACTCTATTTTATAGCTTAGGGATGTAAGCTGAGAAAATAGAGTATTCAACGTGTTTAAGTGCTCTGTCACTGAAGTAGATTCTGACATCCGAAGAGTGTACAATTTCCTCTTAAGGAAAATTTTATTGTGCAACGATTTGACCTCGTATAATTTTGCGAGGTGATCCCAAATCTCCTTGGCTGTCTTCTTCTCCTCGATGCTTGATAGTACTTCATCTGCTAATGCTAAATGAAGGTCTGCAATAGCATTCTCGTCCATCTCATTCCATTTCTTGTTATCCGTAAAATCTGCCGGCCTTTCGCTGATAGCCGCTAGACATCCGTTTTTTCTTAGGATGACCTTTATCTTCAATTTCCACAGTGAGAAATTTCTCCCATTGAACTTTTCAATATCAAATTTCGTTGCCATAGCTTCTATTTCAGATAGCTCCCACTATTTCACCTTTTTGACGTGAATAGTGCCCACCACCTTCAATGAATGAGTAATATCTAACTTACTTTCTTATGATGGAGGATCCACTTTTCAGTGGCAACCAACAGAGAATACGGTAAGTAGATATACGCACCCAAATCTGGCTCTGATGCCAATTGTTGCGGAATACGATCGTCGGATAGAGCAAAAACGCAACTGACAATTTGAGAAAATAATAATGAAGATAAAAGAGACACAGATTTTACGTGGAAAACCCCTAAATAATATAGGGTAAAAACCACGGACAAGGTAGAAGAATTTCACTATGAGAAAATAGGAATTACAACTTCTCTCAGTCTAACAAGGAGAAAACAATGACAAGAAAACTCTCTAATTTCTCTAGTATTGGGAGGATGTTAGAATGATTTGGGATGTGTAAGAATGGCAAATGGCTAGGCTATTTATAGTTGAGCTTTAGGGACTAACTTATAAATAACCTAAAGTTTAGGGACCAAAAATCAATTTCCCCATTCCACATTTTCAACCTTTACTGCTGGAATTTTCTTCATTTGCTGCACCTAAACTTGACAAATTCAATTTGTTAATTGGTGCCCACTAAGCTTGACTTTTCAAGCCACAAATTCAACACTTAAACCCTAAACCTACTTTTTAAAAATGAAACACCAAAAAAAACATAATTTAAGGGGTTACGATTTCCATCCCTCCAACCCACCAATCGTGCCAAAACCTAAAGTAAAATGGCACGAAATTAGTGAAGTAGGGAATACTTCTACCTAATAAAAGCAAATGAAAAGGACTCCCATTGAAGTTTTCAAAAAGTAACAAAACCATGCCCAACTAACAATGCACACGCAATATGATATCAAACTTAGTATTAATATAAAAATATAATACCTTTCATTAATTTCAAGCGTCCAAACTATTTTTTTATAAAAATAAGTGTTTAACGTTTTAATTCGTTAATTTTAAGGGTTTAGTAGTTAATTGCCGTTTAAAAAATCGTTAATTAATCAAAACATGACACGTGATATGCTTATTTTATTTTATTTTTCTAAAAAAAAATTAGAATGTTTTTTACCCAAAATATTTAAAATTTCTGAAAATCTCAAAATTCCTCAAATTTTACAAAACAGTCCCCAAATCTCTTAAAATATCTCAAACTCCAAATCAACGTCGAAAGATATTAATCATTTAATTGTGTAAGCAGGTTCAATTTCACGTCACATGCGACATGACTCATTAAGCATATAAACTTAAAGAGAAACAAAGTACGATTTATTCTATATTTAAACATGTAAAGACTTAAATCGTCATCTAACCAAAAAAATTAAGGGATCATATCTCATCCCACAATCCATTTACTTGTCACTTGCCACACATGACACACCCGCAAAATTAGTTTTCATAAATCATAAAATGAACATATACGACATTCAAATTCTATTAAAATTTAGAACTTCATTCATACCAAAAATTAATAGCATAAAAATCAAAACTTCAAGGAAGTTATACTCTTAATTAAATAGATTTACTTTACACACACAAACATAAGTATTTACGAAGAATCAATATTATCCTAATGATTATCATTAATAACAATTAAAATAATATAAAAAATAAATTTCTAATTGAAGCAACTTGCTTGAGATAAGACTATCATAGCAAGGCAACGAATTGTCTTATTAGCATCCTTTGAATGTAGCGGCAATATATGTTGGAAAAGAACATAGCATCATCAATAGTAGGAGCGACAACAAAATCAACCTTGAAAGAAAAAACTAAAAAAAAAACTTGCAAATATAAGATAAAAACTCTTACAATTTTCGTTAAAAATAGAGAGACTTATTAAATTATGAAAGACAAAAAACAAACCCCCCCCACACACACACACACACATATATATATATATATATATATATATGCAAAATAGTGGTAGTTGCTAACTAAATATGCACCGACTAGATCGACATGAACGATAGGTGGGCATAAGAAATAAAAGAAACAATGAGTCAAACATAAAAAAATTGAAAAAGAGAAGAAAAAAAAGTAAGTTGGAAAAAATTGATGATAGTCTTCAGTCTGTTAATAATGACAATATGTTAAAATTATTGTCTAAAAATTTAAAAGACCGTAATTTAACTCCAAAAAGATTTTTTTCTGTACTAAATTAATAGTATTCATTTGTTATTAAAAATAATTACGTTCGATAGTAGATTTTGCATAAATAATGACAATAAATCAGGTCCCTGTCTCATTAAAACAACCAACAACCAAAAATCAAATCACCCAAAATTGTGTACAACATTAACTTCCAAAATTTTGGAAGAAAAAAACAAAGTTCGTCAATCTTTGAATGTTCAAAACCAGACCATCACCAAATCTGTGAAAGGATTGTGATAGAGATTAAAAAAAATTACTCCCTCTGTCACAAAAAAATGTCTCTTATTAATTTTTTAAAAGTTAAAATTTTTAAATTTGACTATTATTATATTGAATATTTAAAATAATTAAATTTTATAAAATATATATTTGAAAACTACTCGATTAGAGATTTTTAAAATATATTTTTTTATATTTTTATCAATGATATATTTTAAATAATTATGAGTCAAAGTTGAAAAAAAATTAACCCAAAAAAATTAATAAAAGACAAAAATTGTGGGATGGAGGGAGTACTGTTTTTCTTTTTTGTAAGAGTGAAGATGTATCATGTATGTTTGGATTTAGCATAAGGGACATAACATGGTTGTCATCTATTTGTTTTTTAGCCATCATTTTTCATTTTTATGGTCAACCTTTGGAGAACAACTATGTTTCTTGAGACCGTCCAATAATAAAAGAGTGGTTGTATCATGCAATTTTGGAATCACATTGGTTTCACTTACATAATTGTCCATATATTCATATTAATTTTTGCAATCTCTTATTGTTCATGATTATAATAATTGGTCTCTTGTTCTTGAAACTTTTAACCTAAAAGTTTATATGATTAGGTGATATACTGAACAGATTTTTTGAATTACCAATGTTGTTTTCATATTATTTTTTTAAAATAGTAGTTTTCATTCTTTAAAAGATTTTTTACATATAATAACAAATTATTTTATATATAAACCCTGTAAAATTTAAACTTTACGATCATTATTATTTAGATGTCATATGTCATAAATCTTAAGCTCTGACCACTAAATAAATATATTTATAGAATCTAATTTTATACAGTCTTATAATCATTTATATTTTAAATGAATGTCGATTTATTTTAAAGATTAATTTTGGTGTATATAAGTTAAATAATAGGAACTTATTCACAGACGAATTAAAGGTTAAAGACAAATTTAAGATATATTAGTTGGTCAAGTGGTCAATGATACTTATTTTGTGTGAGTTTAAATTATAATGTTTGCTTTGATAATCGGTGGTAGAGCTATAATTATTATATAGTAGGGGTCAGAGTAGAGTGTGTGGTACAAAATTTTTCATATTATCGTAATAAATATTGTTGATCTCATACCCCAACAAATCAAGTGGGGCCAGTTCTATTATATCCTATAAAATTTCTATATTTACTCCTTGAAAATTTATTTACTTCTTTGAAATTCCTACCCAACAAATTAAATGGGGTCAATTGACCTCCCACTCTTATATGTGGCTCTACCACCGTTGATAATTATTGATCACCTAAGTAAGCAACCTCCTTGGACAGTGGTTCTGGATTTCTTTTGGACACGCGTCGTATAGTGTCAAAAATAAAACCTTAAACTCAAATAAAATAAGATTTAAAATAATATAGCGAGAGTAAGGGTCGATCCGCAGGGAATAGGAACTCTAACACCTTTCTTCTGATTTAGACCAATAACCTGTAGAAAATAAAGGGGGATTTTAGAATAGTGATTTGAATGGGAAAAAATAGTAAAAACGTAAAAAATAAATGTTGAGAAATAATTATGGATAGAAATAGCCTCAAGCCACGCTTTGCCACGACATCTTTGATCACTGAAGTTGATTTTTCTTCGACTTTCCTGCAGGTTACAGTCTACAAGGCCCAACCCTTGTAATTTACTTCTCGTTGGTAGATTCGACTCTCAGGGCAATCCTTGAAGTCAAACTTTAGTGAATTAGCCACAACAATCGATGCTAATCCGGATCTGAGTTAGTGCTGGAGAAGCCCGTGCTCGGATATTTGTCTCGATGAGAATTGTTTCCGATTTTGATTCCCCTTAGTGGACCGCCACTAAGTTTGTTCTTAGGGAGTTGAATTGGCTACAAGCTTTTCCTCGTCCCCAACGATGGATCTAAACCACTTCAAGCCGATGCGCGCTCTCGGAATGAAACAATTGCGATGCCTAAAGATTAGGCCGATTGCCTAATCAATTTTGCAGAGAATCTAAAAAGGAGTTGTCGAAGGATTGAAGTATTTTCCTAATCTCACGAGGTTTGTCGGGTTTGGCGTTGTTTTTGGCTAAAAGGGATTTAGTTAAGCATGGTTTGTGAAAAAACCATACTTAATAAAATAAATAAAGAAAATGGAATAAAGAAAATGGAGAAAAATTGAGAGCTTTATTACTCAAGAAAGAAGAGAACAATGGAAAATGTTTGATGAATAATTCACCCCCAAAGTGGGGTATTTATAGTAGTTGAAAAACCCTAAAAACCTAAGATGATAAATCCTAAAAAATTTAAATAAAATTACATAAGATAAATATCTAAGTTTTGAATTTAAAGATAAAATTCGGATGATAGGCTATCTTGATAAGTAGACTGATAAGTTATCAAGCTTGCTGACGTCATCTTCTAGAAGGTGCTGACGTGGCGCCCAGTCAGCATTCATGCCCTGGTTCATGCCCATGAATCTGCCCACGAATTCAGTATTTTCTGCAGCACTTCAACTCATTTCCGGCATTACGTAACCTGCACGAGAACAACACAAAAACAGCCCAATTAAGTCCTTCAAACATATATTCGATCAAAATAAGGACTAAAAACATAACCAAAATAAATACTTATCAAATTCCCCCTCACTTATCTGATGCTTGTCCTCAAGTATCTCAAATTTAAATAATCTTAAGTTCAAGTTTTCATCCTTAATTTCACGAAGTCTCAAAAGTTCTCAATATGATTAAGCATCTAAATATGAGAGAAAACTAAGGAGCAAAAATAGATAAATGGCAAGACTAATAATTTAAAGCTAAGACGACATTCTAAGACTCTACTAACATCATTGATGCAAACCAAGTACCCTCACAAGGAATCGCTCATCTCACTCAAAGTGTTTAAGGGTAGAGAAAAATCACTCGAGCCAAAGCTAATTAGAGCATAACTATAAGCTTGTGTTTAAATCTAATCTCCACTACTAACATGAATATGATGCAAAAATCAAGAGGTCTTAAATAAGAGTTGTAATGGGGATAAGGTAAGGGTAGGATAAAGGCTGAAAATAAGGGCTAAAACTCAAGACAAAAAAATCATCTCAAAAATATATTCGAAACTGTGTTTTTTATTCGAACCAAAACTGCTCGACAGTGTACCTTTTTTTTCGAACTGCACTATTTTTTTTTCTGGTTTTATTTTTCTGCAGACTCAAACAATTTCCTGCACTGTATATTCGAATCAATTCTGCACAGTTTTTTTTCTGCACAGTGTAATACACTGCTGCACTGCACTTATTCGAATCTGTTTTTTTTTTGAAGACGATTTTTTTGTCTTGAAAAAGGGAACAAAAGTGATGGATTTGAGAAGAAAATTGGATTAGGCTTAAAATGTGGTAATTTTCAAGAAAAAGGCTAATGCTCAAAGATTGTTTCACTAGGGGAAATTAATTAAAGGGTAGGTGATTTATTTGGGAAGAGAAGTGGTTAAAACCTAGTGCCTCTATCATATTAAAGCATCATAATCAATCAATGTAATCTCAAAAAGAATTTAAAAACAAGTTCTATAATGCAACTAATTTAGCTAGGCACACTCAAAGAAACAAAGAGCAAATATCATGCATGCTCATTAGGCTCAAAAACTCACAAATATGTCTTGTGTACTTAGGTAAGCATCATGTGGATTAATAGAGAAATAAAATGTCATATAAAAGATTAAAAATTAATCATGCCAAAAATCTACCATGCAACCTAGAGTTTTCTAACAAGATAGATTCAGAACCATGTGAAAACAGTGAGACAAGACGAAATTAAGGATTTAAACAAAGAACTTAAATTAATAATTTCAAGATTTCAAGCGAACAATCAAGACGGATATGCAAGATAAAAAATTGATAAGCATATCTCCCTCCCCCTCACTTAGATGCATTTTGTCCCAAAATGAAAAATTAAAATAAAAGAGAGGAAAGGAGAGACTCCCCTAATCAATTGCGGCCACGACCGCGGCCACGTTGTCCGCGGGAAGTGCCGGGTCGAAGATAGGATAAGATCTCGGCCAAGTTGGTCTCGATGGAATGTAGGCGCTCATCCATATCTCTTTGGGGTTGGTCGTCCTGTGTTGGTTGTGATTGGGCTCGTCTACGAAACACTCGTTCTCGACGAGTTGGGAGAGTGCCCGGGGGAGCAATATAAGGTGCATCAGGGGTGCCTGCAAGTAAGCCCATTGCATCCAGGCATCTCTCATCTAGAGCACTCATAGAAAATGCATAAGTAAACTGAGATAGATCAAAAGTAGCAGGAAAAATACGCAAGGCTAAATGGGTAATATAAGGACCCAGAATTAATGGTCATGACCTATTGGTTCGGGGGACACGATGAAATGTGTGGGCCAACCAAAAACCAAGATTTACCTTAATATTTACCTGCATACACCATAGAAAGAATAACTCAGTTCTACTCACGGTTGATGGAGTGTCGTTTCTGCCGGACAGGTTGTAAACGAGAAATCGATGGATATATCGTAATGCAGGGCTATGAATAGTGTGGTCTTTAGTTGTTTTCGGATTGTATTGCACCCCTGCTAAACCTGTCAAAGTCTCGAGAGAAAGGTCGTTATCGAAATCTTCCGGTATGTCTAAAAGTGCAGATTGATAGTTAGGGTCCGAAACATTAGTGACGAAACCCATATAAACATTAAACTCAGTAATGGACAACCGAAAGTATTGACCCAATAAGCGAAAAGATATTATATTTGGTGTATCAAGAGACCTAGCGCGACTACGATTAAACGAAAAAGTAGAATAAAATTCAAGAACTAATTCGTAGTACGTGTCACAAGTAATAATATGAAATCGACGCCATCCAATATTATCAAAAAGTGCTAGGACCGACTCACGTATATGCAAACGATCTAAAGTTTGATCGGGAATGTACTTACAGACCGGAAGTGGGCGATGTCGAATATGATTAAACATATCGAGTTCGTCTCTAGTAAATTGTAAAAACCCTTTCAAGTTCTCTTCGTTAGGTGTCGTAAATCGTTGGCTACGTTGTGGATGTTCTTCATGGTCCGATGGAATATCATTGTGTTCGTGAGGCGGTGATTCCGGTTGAGCAGCGTCCGAGGGATTTTGGGCAGCAAAATCAGCGTGCATGTGATCTGCATATTCAGAGGTAGGGTTAATAACAAATAATGGTGGAAAAAATTCAGAACTTACCTCATCAGCTGCCGAATAGTTATCCGAATGCCCGGACGTGTTGGTGTGCATGTGATAGGAGGGCACACGGGTTGGTGACTGCATGGGCATATGATGACGCTGTGAGGAGCCGCCAGCCGTATCAGACGCCAAGGGGTGGTAAGGGGAAGGTGGCGGCGATGGTGGACGTGATGAACGACGGAGTGGTGACGGTGGCGTTTCGCCACTGCCGGTGACACGAGCAGTGCGGCCGGTGCTGGTCTGTCCGGATTTGTGCGTGGGAGTGCCCCTCGCCATGGTCGGATTGTTGTGGTGCGAGGGAGATGAGTGGTGCGTGCGGGCGGTGGCGGTGTGCATGGACGTGGTCGGCGTCGCAAGGGAGTGGAAGGAAGGGGATGGGGGTGACAGTGGTCGCTGCGGTTGGTGGTGTGGCGGTGCATGGTCGACGGAATGGGGGGTGGTTATGGGAGGTTCGGGAGGTGGGATGGTGTTGGGTTGCGGCTGTGGGTGCTCGGAGTCGCTGCTGAGGGCGACGTACTGCGGTGGCTGGAAGCGCCGGCGGCCACCGATGACGAGTGGTGGCTGCTGTGGAAGCCGCCGGGCCTGGTTCCTTGTGCGAGGCATGGTGGTGTGTAGGGTGTTTCGGGTGGCTGGTAAAAGAAATAAAGAGAGGGTTGAATGAGGTATGCGGCTGGTGAAGAAGTAAATAGGGAGGGTTTAATGTAGGTCAAAGGTGTGGGGTCCACGCAATTTATGGTGATTGGGTTGAAATAGAGGTCTTGACTGGATAAGGTAGTGTATTTAAAATTTGGATGGGATAAAAATAATAATATTTAAAAATTGGGCCCACCAAATCTTGTTGAAAAAGATAGCTTCTCATCCTTTATTCGATCTAAATCATCTGCAAATAAAATAAATAAAAGATCAGATAAAAATAGAATTTAAAATAAAAAGGATAAAATAAATTCAAAAAGGATAAATAAGATGAGATAAAAATAAATTTAAAAGTAGATAAAAAAATTCAAAAATAAATATGAAAGATAATGAAGATAAATTTGAAAAAAAAAGATAAAATCAAAATTTAAAATCTTCAAACTGATTAGATGATTTCGATTCTCTCTCTTTTTTTTCGTTTATTTTTTTCTTTTTTTTTCTTTTTTTTTTCCTTTTTTTTAAAATAAATAAATAAAAAAGAATAAAAAGAAATGGGTTACCTCCCATCTAGCGCTTGTTTATCGTCGCTAGCTTGACGACCTTATTTACGCATTCGGTTCCTCGAAATAAATTTCTTCAACATAACCAACTGGAACATTTTCGTAAAATTGTTTTAACCGTTGTCCATTAACTTTAAAGCTATGTCCTTCGGTGTCTTGAATTTCTACTGGTCCATGTGGAAAAGATTGAACAACAGTGAATGGTCCGAGCCATTTGGAACGCAATTTTCCTGCAAAAAGTTTGAATTTAGAATTAAATAATAGAACCTTTTGACCAACGGAAAAAGATTTAAAGGAAATATTTTTATCATGGAAATCCTTTGTTTTGTCTTTAAAAATTTGTGCACTATCGTAGGCATGTTTCCAGATTTCCTCGAGCTCTTGAATGTGTAACTTGCGTTCCCTTCCAATCGCGTCCATTTCCATGTTACATTGCTGAATTGCCCAAAATGCGCGATGTTCCAGCTCGACTGGTAAGTGACAGGGTTTACCGTAAACGAGACGGTAAGGTGACATCCCTACGGGGCCTTTGTACGCAGTACGGTATGCCCATAACGCATCGGATAGCTTAATGCTCCAATCTTTGCGATCCGGCTTCACGATTTTTTCGAGTATGGTCTTTATCTCTCGATTCGACACCTCCGCTTGACCATTCGTTTGCGGATGGTAAGATGTTGAAATTCAGTGAGTGACACCGAACTTTTTCATGAGAGTATCAATCACTCGGTTAATGAAATGCTTCCCTCGGTCGCTTATTATCGCTCGCGGTGTGCCAAACCTGCAAAAGATAGATTCTTTTAGAAACTTAACAGTGGTTTTAGCATCATTATTTCGGGTTGCTCTAGCTTCAACCCATTTAGAAACATAATCTACCGCAAGAATTATATAAAAATTACAGAATGAAGAGACAAAGGGACCCATATAATCTAATCCCCAAACATCGAATATCTCACATACAGTAATGGGATTAAGTGGCATCTCGTTTCGTCGACTCAAATTACCAACCCTTTAACACTTTTCACAAGATTTACAAAATAAATAGGCATCACGAAAAATGTTGGGCCAGTAGAAACCACACTCAAGAATTTTATGTGCAGTACGTTTAGGCCCAAAGTGACCACCGCAAGAATAAGAATGACAGAAATTTAGAATAGAGTTTACCTCGCTTTCTGCTACACATCGTCTAATTACCTCATCCGAACAATGTTTCCAAAGATAGGGATCATCCCAAATGAAGAACCGAGACTCCCTTTTTATTCGTTTCACTTCCGCTCTCGGTAAATCTTGTGGCATCTTACCTGTGGCTAAGTAATTCACCATGTCTGCGAACCATGGAACGTTAAGCTGAGCTGCCATCAATCCTTCGTCGGGGAACTCCTCTCTAACCGGTGGATCGAACATAGATAATGGGATGCGACTCAAATGGTCGGCAACAAGGTTTTCGCATCCCTTCTTATCTTTAATTTCTAGGTTGAATTCCTGGAGTAATAGTATCCACCGGATCAGTCTTGGTTTTGCCTCCTTTTTGCTCATCAGAAAGCGTAAAGCTGCATGATCAGAAAAGACAACGATTTTAGTACCGAGTAAATAAGATCTAAATTTTTCTAAGGCAAAAACAATAGCAAAGAGTTCTTTTTCTGTTGTTGAATAATTTTTCTGCGCAGGATCCAAGGTACGTGATGCATAGGTTATAACATGCGGTTCCTTGTCGATTCTTTGACCCAATACTGCTCCAACGCTAAAATCGGAAGCATCACACATTAATTCGAACGGGTGGTTCCAATTTGGTGGTTGGACGATAGGCGCATTTACAAGCTTCTCCTTGAGTATGTCAAATGCCTCCTTGCATTTCTCGTCAAAATTGAAGGGTTGATCTTTTTGCAATAGATTGCAGAGGGGTTGCGCCAACTTTGAAAAATCCTTAATAAACCTGCGGTACAACCCTGCATGGCCAAGAAATGATCGAATATCCCTCACAGTTGTGGGGTATGGAAGTGAGCGTATAACATCTGTTTTAGCCTTATCAACAGTAATACCTTTTGAGGAGACTATATGTCCTAGAATTAACCCTTTATCTACCATGAAATGACATTTTTTATAATTTAAAACAAGGTTGAATTCAAGGCATCTTTTTAGCACGTTTGTTAAGTTTAATAAACATTCTCCAAAGGAATTACCGTAAACTGTAAAGTCATCCATGAATACCTCTATACCTTTTTCGATGAAATCTGAGAAAATGCTCACCATGCATCTTTGGAATGTGGCTGGCGCATTACAAAGCCCGAATGGCATTCGACGATAGGCGAACGTGCCAAAAGGACATGTAAAGGTTGTCTTCTCTTGATCCTCGGGCGCCACAGGAATTTGGAAAAAACCTGAAAATCCGTCAAGACAACAGTAGTGAGTTTTACCGGCTAATCTTTCAATCATTTGGTCTATAAAAGGAAGTGGAAAATGATCTTTTCGAGTTAGAGAGTTCAACTTCCTGTAGTCTATACAGACTCGCCAACCATTTTGGACTCTTGTTGGAACCAACTCACCTTCTGCGTTTTTAACCACCGTGACTCCGGTTTTCTTAGGGACTACATGGATCGTGCTTACCCAGTCACTATCCGAAATTGGATAGATTATATCCGCATCTAGAAGCTTTTGTATTTCTTCTTTAACTACGTCCATCATAGGTTGATTCAGGCGGTGTTGTCCTTGTCGAGATGGCTTAGCTCCATCTTCGGTTTTTACCTTATGCATACAAGTGGAGGGACTAAGACCCTTGATGTCTGCAACGGTCCACCCAATGGCTTCCTTATGCGCTCGCAGTACTGTTAGCAAGTCCTCCTCTTCTTCATTTGATAGCTTGGTTGAGATAATAACCGGTAGGGTCTCTCTTTCCCCTAAAAATGCATACTTTAGATGCTCAGGTAATTGTTTAAGTTCGATCTTGGGTGCCTGCAATACAAAAGGTAAAGGTTTAGTTTTAGATGCAGTAAGTATTAAATCTTTATTTAACGAACAAAGATTTTCAAACTCCATGTCTTCTTCGTTAGAATCCGTGATTTCTCTGTACAAATCATCCATGAAGTCAGTAAAACTAGTGTCAAAGAAATCATTTATGGCAGGTTCAATGACATCAACAAAATTTAAACTAGCAACATTTTCAGGATGTCTCATAGCTTTGTAAACGTCAAATTTTACTACCTCACCATCGAATTCCATTGTAAGGATCCCACTTCTTACATCAATTTTTGTGTTTGCAGTGCTAAAAAATGGGCGGCCAAGGAGGATCTCAGAAGAGTTGTTTGCTCGGTCATTTTCCATGTCAATGACATAGAAATCCGCTGGGAAGATTAAATCATTTACCTTTACGAGAACGTTTTCCAGTAATCCTTCCGGGTAGATTATGGATCTGTCCGCCAGTTGCATTGTTACCCTCGTATCTTTCAAAGGCTCAGCAGAAAGTGAGTTATAAAATGAAAGGGGCATAACATTAATAGAGGCCCCTAAATCACACATTGCTCGTTTAATACCCACTTTACCTATTTTGCAGGGAATGACGAACATACCTTGGTCCTTCAATTTTGGTGGCAACTTTCGCTGGAAGACCGCCGATACATGCTCTCCTAGATTAACCTTCTCAATTCCAATAAGACGACGTTTATTAGTACATAAATCTTTAAGGAACTTAGCATACCTTGGGATTTTTCGGATTACGTCGAGGAGTGGAATATTGATCTCTACTTTCTGAAACACATCTAGGATCTCCTTTTCTTCTGCTTGTTTGTCTCTTTTCATTAATCTCGACGGGAATGGTGGTTGGACAGCATAAGGGGATGGTTTAGGGGTTGGATTTGATGTATCTTTTTCGACTGGTGGAGTTGATTTATCTTTTTGGGTGTTTACTTCTGAGGTTTTGGGTTCTATCACGGTGCCACTTCTAAGAGTGATGGCATTAACATTTTTTTTGGGTTTATCTCTGTTTGTGAAGGGAGTTTACCTTTGGATTCAAGACGACTTACTGTTTGGACTAGCTGGCTCATTTGCTTGTCTAACTCTTGCAAGTGGATTTCGGTACGGTTCTGGAACTTCTCTTGGGATATCGCTAATCGTTCAACCAAGGTTTCTAGAGACGTTTTTTGTTGTTGGTAGGGTTGTCTTTGTTGGTACGGTTGATTTAGCCTTTGGTTGTTCGCGTACCCATAATTTGATTGGTTCCTCCACCCAGAATTATAAGCATTCCCTATGGCGTTGGCTTGGGCGACATCATCTTCTTGAATCATCGGACAGCAGTCTGTCGGATGTTCTGGGCTGGTACAGATTCCACAAAGTCTAGATGTTTTTCTCTTATCTGCAACAAGAGTTTGCACTATTTCAGCTAATTTATCGATTTTGTTTTCTAATGAAACTGTACTTACCTCGCGAACCCTTCGAGATGGTTCGTTAGACTGATTGAATCTTTGAGAGTTGGCGGTCATGGTTGATATCAGTGTTTTAGCCGATGTTGGTGTCATGTTGACTAGAGCCCCGCCACTTGCTGCATCTATCACCTTCATGTCCATAGGCGTCAATCCTTCGTAAAAATATTGGAGGAGTGTTTGTTCCGACAACCCATGTTGTGGACAATTTGCACACAACTTTTTAAACCTCTCCCAGTATTCATACAAGGATTCAACTTCTTTTTGTTGAATGCTTAGGATGTTGCGCCTGATTTCGCTTGCTTTCGCTGCAGGGAAGAACCTGTCAAGAAAAAGTTTAGCCATGTCAGTCCATGTTGTAACAGAATTAGGGGGTAAATCAAATAACCAATCTTTCGCTATATCAGCTAAGGAAAATGGAAAAGCTCTAAGTTTGATTTGGTCATCGGATACTCCATGTGGCTTTGTACTTAGACAAACCATGTGAAATTCCTTCAAATGTTTATGAGGATTTTCTGTCGGTAAGCCGTGAAAGGTAGGCAAGAGATGGATCAAACCCGTTTTTAGCACGAACGGTGTTTCGCCATTCGGGAAAGTTATGCACATAGGTTGTTGGCCATCGGGCGCCGCATTTAGTTGGCATATGGTTTGATTTTCGTCTCCCATCGAATTGGGCTCGTAACTCGATTCTGCTTCGGATGTGATTTCTAGATCGCGTTCGAGTCTCTGCTGGTGTCTTTTGTTTTTCTTTTCCCGAAGTGTTTGTGCGTTCAACTTTCGAGCTAGTGCTTCGATTTCCGGGATGAGATCAAATTGTTCTCCCGGGTTGCTCCTGGTCATAAATCAAATAAACGATATTAGTAATTTGCCGTATTCCCCGGCAACGACGCCAATTTTGACACGCGTCGTATAGTGTCAAAAATAAAAACTTAAACTCAAATAAAATAAGATTTAAAATAATATAGCGAGAGTAAGGGTCGATCCGCAGGGAATAGGAACTCTAACACCTTTCTTCTGATTTAGACCAATAACCTGTAGAAAATAAAGGGGGATTTTAGAATAGTGATTTGAATGGGAAAAATAGTAAAAACGTAAAAAATAAATGTTGAGAAATAATTATGGATAGAAATAGCCTCAAGCCACGCTTTGCCACGACATCTTTGATCACTGAAGTTGATTTTTCTTCGACTTTCCTGCAGGTTACAGTCTACAAGGCCCAACCCTTGTAACTTACTTCTCGTTGGTAGATTCGACTCCCAGGGCAATCCTTGAAGTCAAACTTTAGTGAATTAGCCACAGCAATCGATGCTAATCCGGATCTGAGTTAGTGCTGGAGAAGCCCGTGCTCGGATATTCGTCTCGATGAGAATTGTTTCCGATTTTGATTCCCCTTAGTGGACCACCACTAAGTTTGTTCTTAGGGAGTTGAATTGGCTACAAGCTTTTCCTCGTCCCCAACGATGGATCTAAACCACTTCAAGCCGATGCGCGCTCTCGGAATGAAACAATTGCGATGCCTAAAGATTAGGCCGATTGCCTAATCAATTTTGCAGAGAATCTAAAAAGGAGTTGTCGAAGGATTGAAGTATTTTCCTAATCTCACGAGGTTTGTCGGGTTTGGCGTTACTTTTGGCTAAAAGGGATTTAGTTAAGCATGGTTTGTGAAAAAACCATACTTAATAAAATAAATAAAGAAAATGGAATAAAGAAAATGGAGAAAAAATGAGAGCTTTATTACTCAAGGAAGAAGAGAACAATGGAAAATGTTTGATGAATAATTCACCCCCAAAGTGGGGTATTTATAGTAGTTGAAAAACCCTAAAAACCTAAGATGATAAATCCTAAAAAATTTAAATAAAATTACATAAGATAAATATCTAAGTTTTAAATTTAAAGATAAAATTCGGATGATAGGCTATCTTGATAAGTAGACTGATAAGTTATCAAGCTTGCTGACGTCATCTTCTAGAAGGTGCTGACGTGGCGCCCAGTCAGCATTCATGCCCTGGTTCATGCCCATGAATCTGCCCACGAATTCAGTATTTTCTGCAGCACTTCAACTCATTTCCGGCATTACGTAACCTGCACGAGAACAACACAAAAACAGCCCAATTAAGTCCTTCAAACATATATTCGATCAAAATAAGGACTAAAAATATAACCAAAATAAATACTTATCAGAGTCTCTCTTGTGTTCTCTCTTGTTTAGGGATGCATGGTTCTTTATAAAGAGTTGAATGGGGTAAGGGCACGTGTCAATCAAGAAAGACAAGTGTCTTGGTGAGTTGTCGTGGCTCAGGTGTCGATGTGGGTCACATGTATTGTCACGTGGTTTGGGGTAGCGTTCACATGTCAATTTCGCAACGAGTTATACTTAGTTGTTCGTACATCTATAATCTGCTAGTACATTCACAAAAGATTATAATTGGATATTCGCGTATTATGATTCGTTGGTATTAATAAAAATATAATTGTCTATCTACCAAATAAAAGAAGTTGAAAGAAGAATTTAAAGCTTATTAGAATACAAAGTAAAGATTACAAACCAATTGTCGTATTAAAACTATAAATGCTTATGTACGTAACTATAAGGGTAAGGTGGTTGAGCTAGAAGTTTTATGATGGTAGCTAATTGAATGTTACAAATTTGATGTAATCTTGTTCGCGAGTGTTATTTTTATGGTGGTTGAGTGTTATTTTCTATATTTATTTAAGATATTAAAAATAAAAGGTACAAATAATTATATTTAATATGAGGAAAATTATTCTGTAAACTCCAATTAAATAAAAAAAGCTTCACAAATGTATTTAAGATGCATCCATGTATTTTTGAAATAAATAAAAAAATAGATAATTATTTACTATATTGATAGTATAAAATTTTCACAAATAGCTTTAATCTACTATCTCTATTCAAAAAAAAAAAAACTTTAATCTACTATCTAAATATCCTTTAAAACACATAATACTCTCTAATTCCACTTGTAATTTTATATTCTCTACAATGCATACTATAATTGTCTTTAACATAATAGCATATTAATTAATTTTAACAAAATATATTTAAAAAGTAAACAAATATTATTGGTGTTCCCAACATAAAGAAATCAACCAAATGTAGTTTGATTTTCAAATAATGGCGATGATCATATTCATGCCTTGGTCCCCACAATTTAAAATAATAAATACTAAATATAAAATACTAGGAAAAAGTGGACAAAAATATTACGACCTACAAAAATAACTTCATACCTCAAAGGATGCGTATGGGATACGATAAGTTTAGGGTGCGGCTAAAAAATAGTAAGTTTCAAAATTTGCTCAAGAATTTAAAATGTTACAAAATTTGTCAAAAAATACGAAAAAAATAATATAAAAATTTATCTAAAAATCTAATATTTTAAATTCTTAGATAAATTTCGAAACTTACCATTTTTTGTTGTACTCTAACCATGCCACAATTTAAACTCCCTCTCATACCCAACGTAGAATCGCTTAGCTGTAGAGTGATCTTTTTATAGGGCAGAGGTTATTCGAATCTATCTTAAAATCTAATGTTAATTATGATTAACACGATTTTCTTGTTAATATATTATAAACTTGATTGACGGTAGTAATACTTAACATTAATTTAAATGGGAGTTGCAATATAGAATATGGAAATTCTTAAAAGGTTAATAAAAATGTGTTAATAGCTCACATGATTAAGCAAATTAATAATGCGAATAACTTAAAACAAAATTATAAAGTTTAGGGGGAGGAGGGTTAAAATATCTTTGATTTTGTGAAGTGGGGGACTTACTCTTTAATATAACGGAGGACTGAATCCACGATTATGATATCTTTTGGGTAATTATTCAATGCACAAGCGTATGTGAAAATTTGTTTCTACAATTGTCTTAGTTTTAGGGTTAAGTGATTTTGTTTAGGGTTTGGGGTTTAAGTGTAGTAGTTTTGAATTTAAGGGTTGTTAAAAGAATTTTGGGTTTAAGGTAAAATTTTAGGGTTTATAGGCCAAAACCTAAATCCATATTACACTAAAACCTTAATCATAAACCCTAAATGTTGAATTTGTGGCTTGAAAAGTCAAGCTTAGTGGGCACCAATTAACAAATTGAATTTGTCAAGTTTAGGTGCAGCAAATGAAGAAAATTCCAGCAGTAAAGGTTGAAAATGTGGAATGAGGAAATTGATTTTTGGTCCCTAAACTTTAGGTTATTTATAAGTTAGTCCCTAAAGCTCAACTATAAATAGCCTAGCCATTTGCCATTCTTACACATCCCAAATCATTCTAACCTCCTCCCAATACTAGAGAAATTAGAGAGTTTTCATAGAGTTGTTTTCTCCTTTCTTATCAAGAGAGAATTGTCATTGTTTTCTCCTTGTTAGACTGAGAGAAGTTGTAATTCCTATTTTCTCATAGTGAAATTCTTCTACCTTGTCCGTGGTTTTTACCCTATATTATTTAGGGGTTTTCCACGTAAAATCTGTGTCTCTTTTATCTTCATTATTATTTTCTCAAATTATCAGTTGCGTTTTTGCTCTATCCGACGACCGTATTCCGCAACAATTGGTATCAGAGCCAGATTTGGGTGCGTATATCTACTTACCGTATTCTCTGTTGGTTGCCACTGAAAAGTGGATCCTCCATCATAAGAAAGTAAGTTAGATATTACTCATTCATTGAAGGTGGTGGGCACTATTCACGTCAAAAAGGTGAAATAGTGGGAGCTATCTGAAATAGAAGCTATGGCAACGAAATTTGATATTGAAAAGTTCAATGGGAGAAATTTCTCACTGTGGAAATTAAAGATAAAGGCCATCCTAAGAAAAAACGGATGTCTAGCGGCTATCAGCGAAAGGCCGGCAGATTTTACGGATAACAAGAAATGGAATGAGATGGACGAGAATGCTATTGCAGACCTTCATTTAGCATTAGCAGATGAAGTACTATCAAGCATCGAGGAGAAGAAGACAGCCAAGGAGATTTGGGATCACCTCGAAAAATTATACGAGGTCAAATCGTTGCACAATAAAATTTTCCTTAAGAGGAAATTGTACACTCTTCGGATGTCAGAATCTACTTCAGTGACAGAGCACTTAAACACGTTGAATACTCTATTTTCTCAGCTTACATCCCTAAGCTATAAAATAGAGTCACAAGAACGTGCTGAACTTCTGCTTCAAAGTCTACCCGATTCGTATGATCAACTCATCATCAACTTGACAAACAACAATCTTACAAGTGATCTAGTCTTCGATGACATTGCAGCTGCTGTTCTGGAAGAAGAAAATCGGCGCAAGAACAAGGAAGACAGACAAGGAAATCTGCAACAAGCAGAGGCCTTAACGGTGATGAGAGGAAGATCAACAGAACGTGGCCAAAGTAGCAGTCACAATCATGGTAGATCAAAGTCAAGGAGTAAGAAGAATTTAAAGTGCTACAACTGTGGAAAGAAGGGTCACATGAAGAAGGATTGTTGGAGTTTACCTAAAAACTCCAATCCTCAAGGAAATATGGCAAACACTTCAGATGATGGAGATGCTCTCTGTTGTGAAGCAGCAACAACCATGGAAGGCAGAAAAAGATTTGCAGACATATGGCTTATTGACTCGGGAGCCACATATCACATGACCTCAAGAAGAGAATGGTTCTATAATTATGAACCTATCTCAGGAGGATTTGTGTACAGCTGCAATAATCATGCCTTGGAAATTGTTGGCGTTGGAACCATCAAATTGAAGATGTATGACGGGACAATCAAAGTTGTTCGAGATGTGCGACACGTGAAAGGCTTGAAGAAAAACTTATTATCCTACGGATTGTTGGATAATAATGCAAGCAAGATTGAAACACAGAAAGGAATCATGAAGGTGTTCCATGGAGCGCTTGTGGTGATGAAAGGTGAAAAGATAGCGGCAAATTTGTACATGCTGAAGGGGGAGACTTTGCTAGAAGCTGAAGCCTCTGTTGCCTCATATAGTTCAGATTCTACCATGTTATGGCATCCGAAACTTGGACACATGTCAGAACAGGGAATGAAAGTCCTTGTGGAGCAAAAGCTACTTCCGGGTTTAACAAAGGTATCACTTCCTTTGTGTGAACATTGTATTACAAGTAAGCAGCATCAATTAATATTCAACACATCAAATTCTAGAGGCAAGGCTGTTCTAGAATTGGTTCACTCTGATGTATGGCAAGCACCGGTTACATCCCTAGGCGGAGCAAAGTATTTTGTCTCATTCATTGATGACTACTCTAGGAGATGTTGGGTGTATCCTATCAAGAGGAAGGCAAATGTGTTTTCAACCTTCAAAGTTTTCAAAGCGCGGGTGGAACTTGATTCTGGAAATAAGATCAAGTGTTTCAGATCAGATAATGGAGGTGAATATACAAGTGATGAATTTGATGACTTTTGCAGAAAAGAAGGCATCAAAAGACAGTTCACAACAGTATACACTCCTCAACAAAATGGAGTGGCAGAGCGGATGAACAGAACTCTGTTAGAAAGAACACGAGCAATGTTGAGAGCTGCAGGGCTAGAAAAAGCTTTCTGGGCAGAAGCAGTCAATACCGCCTGTTATTTGGTGAATCGGGCTCCATCAACTGCAATTGAGTTGAAGACACTGATGAAAATGTGGACTGGTAAACCAGTTGATTATTCAAACCTCCATATATTTGGAAGTATTGTGTACGTGATGTACAATGCCCAAGAAATTTCAAAGTTGGATCCAAAATCCAGAAAATGTAAATTCTTGGGGTATGCTGATGGAGTAAAGGGGTATCGCTTGTGGGATCCCACTACCCGCAAAGTGATTATCAGCAGGGATGTTATCTTTGTAGAAGATAAGCTACAAAGAAAAGAAGAAGATGATAGCACTGATAAAGAAAAGCCAGAGACTACACATATACATGTTGAAAATGAGTTTGAACAGAGAGATTGTTCTGAAGCAGAACCAGAGCTCGAGGAACCAGAACCAGAGAATTCTGAAGCTCTAACAACTCGTCAATCAGATCGTGTGAGAAGACGCCCCAATTGGCACTCAGATTATGTTATAGAAGGTAATGTTGCATACTGCCTTTTAACGGAGGACGGTGAGCCATCATCATTCGAGGAGGCAATGAACAACTCAGATGCTTCGCAGTGGATGACGGCAATGCAAGAAGAAATCGAAGCCCTTCATAAAAATAATACACGGGAACTTGTGCCACTACCACAAGGAAGGAAGCCAATTGGTAACAAATGGGTCTTCAAAATCAAGAGAAATGGTGACGATCAAGTGGAGAGGTATCGTGCAAGACTGGTGGTCAAAGGATATGCTCAGAAAGAAGGTATTGATTTTAATGAAATCTTTTCTCCTGTGGTTAGACTAACAACGGTTCGAGTTGTCCTGGCAATGTGTGCTACATTGAATTTACATCTAGAGCAGCTAGATGTTAAAACAACTTTTCTTCATGGAGATCTTGAAGAAGAGATTTACATGCTCCAGCCTGAAGGTTTTGAAGAAAAAGAAAAGAAGAACTTGGTTTGTAGGTTGAACAAATCTCTGTACGGTTTAAAGCAGGCGCCGAGGTGTTGGTACAAGAGATTTGACTCCTTCATCATGAGCCTTGGATACAACAGACTTAATGCAGACCCTTGTGCTTACTTCTAGAGGTTTGGTGAAAACGAATTTGTTATATTGCTGTTGTATGTAGATGACATGTTGGTTGCAGGCCCCAACAAAGATCATATTGAAGAATTAAAGGCACGACTGGCTAGGGAATTTGAAATGAAGAACTTGGGACCAGCAAACAAGATTCTAGGGATGCAAATTCACCGAGACAGAAGTAGTAGGAAGATTTGGCTTTCACAAAAGAATTACTTGAAAAAGATCTTGTCACGATTTAGCATGCAAGATTGTAAGCCAATTTCTACCCCTTTTCCTATTAACTTTAAATTATCCTCCAGTATGAGTCCTAGCAGTGAAGAAGAGAGGATGGAGATGTCTCGAGTACCGTATGCATCAGTAGTGGGAAGTTTAATGTTCGCTATGATTTGTACAAGACCAGACATTGCACAAGCAGTGGGAGTGGTTAGTCGGTACATGGCGAATCCAGGCAGAGAGCATTGGAATGCTGTGAAAAGGATCCTGAGATACATCAAAGGGACCTTAAATGTTGCATTATGTTACGGAGGATCAGACTTTCTTATCAGCGGGTATGTCGATTCTGACTATGCAGGAGATTTGGATAAAAGCAAATCTACAACAGGGTATGTGTTTACACTTGCTGGTGGAGTTGTAAGCTGGGTTTCAAAACTGCAATCGGTTGTGGCTACGTCAACAACGGAGGCAGAATATGTAGCAGCTACACAAGCCAGTAAAGAAGCAATATGGTTGAAAATGCTATTGGAGGAGCTCGGGCACAAACAAGAGAATGTCTCTTTATTTTGTGACAGTCAGAGCGCCTTGCATCTTGCAAGAAATCCTGCTTTTCACTCAAGAACAAAACACATTCGGGTCCAATATCACTTCATTCGTGAGAAAGTGGAAGAAGGGACGATAGATATGCAGAAGATCCATACCGATGACAACATAGCAGATTTCATGACAAAAGCAATCAACACTGATAAGTTTACTTGGTGTCGATCCTCTTGTGGCTTGTTAGAGACGTAAGCAACATGGAAAGTACGAGGTAGAAAGAATGGTGTGAAGATATGATTGTTCCAATCAAATCTTCAAGTGGGAGATTGTTGAATTTGTGGCTTGAAAAGTCAAGCTTAGTGGGCACCAATTAACAAATTGAATTTGTCAAGTTTAGGTGCAGCAAATGAAGAAAATTCCAGCAGTAAAGGTTGAAAATGTGGAATGGGGAAATTGATTTTTGGTCCCTAAACTTTAGGTTATTTATAAGTTAGTCCCTAAAGCTCAACTATAAATAGCCTAGCCATTTGCCATTCTTACACATCCCAAATCATTCTAACCTCCTCCCAATACTAGAGAAATTAGAGAGTTTTCATAGAGTTGTTTTCTCCTTTCTTATCAAGAGAGAATTGTCATTGTTTTCTCCTTGTTAGACTGAGAGAAGTTGTAATTCCTATTTTCTCATAGTGAAATTCTTCTACCTTGTCCGTGGTTTTTACCCTATATTATTTAGGGGTTTTCCACGTAAAATCTGTGTCTCTTTTATCTTCATTATTATTTTCTCAAATTATCAGTTGCGTTTTTGCTCTATCCGACGATCGTATTCCGCAACACTAAATTCCAACACAAAACCTTAAATTCTAACTTTAACCCTAAATTCTAAACCCCTAAATTAAACTATAAAACCTAAAATTAAGGCGATTTTGAAAATAAAAAAAATCCACCGATGTGTATGGTATAATAATCCTTTTTTAAAATGCAAAAACTCGTAAATATTTATTAATAAATATCAAATGTAAAAACTTTTGATTCGAAAACTGAATTTGATGTTTAAGTATCCATTTTATGTAAAATAAAAATAGTAAAAGTAGTTTATAATTAACAAAAATAATATGTTAGACTTAAATGGCATGATCTTTAATATGAAACTATGAAATTAAAAAAAACCAAATTCTCATTAATTAAAAATATAGAATTTTGTTTTTACATGTTCAATTCTTAAGATGTTTTTTTTACATAACCACTCATATTAGATTTATATGTCGATAATCTAAATTTAGTATTGTAAAAGTTTATAGGATGATTCTTTTAATTTAATTTTTTTCTATTCACAATGTTAATATTTGAACATCTAACCTTGTTTAAAGAATCTACTATCTCATCCTACTAGACTAATTAGTCGTCGGTTCTTAAAGATATTTTTTAATAGAATAAATAAATAAAATTAGGAAAACATGTCTTTGTCTCTCTATTCCCTACACTGAGCTCAAAAATGAAAAGTGTATATGTTAGACTTAAATGACATACTTTAGGACCACGATAAGATGACTTTTTTTTTCATTTGTATTTTTGAAAATTAAATAATTATACTATATCTGGTTGGAGGTTTGTTATTAGTCCGTACCCATCAAATTAATGGGTTGCTTTTTTGGACCACCTAATTTGACTCATTACATGAATTTTATCCACATATACACTTACAAATCAAGAGAAATGACGATGTCGAAAAAGAGAAATATTAATAGTTTTCTTTTTTCTCAAATCTTTACACAATAAATTTATTCGACTGTTGGCATTGATTGTTGTAGATTCTGTTTTAGTAGAAAATATTATTTATTAAGATCGATTTGTGTTATTTCAATAATAGTTGTATAATGAATCTCCTCATATAAAAGTTGATATTAATAATTGTATTTTTTGATAAAGTACACCAACAGTCATCAGATTTTTTGGGCGTGTTCATTTTAGTCACCGAACTTTTAAATTTTTTATTGGTGTCACTCAATTTTTATTTCACTTTCATTTTGGTCCCCTGTTACCCTCTGTTAAAAAAAATACTGACGAGAAGGGAACACATGTCACGGCCATGCCGTCCCAGCCCGATCGGCATGCCCGTGCGACACTTGAGAAGGGAACACATCTCAATCAAGTCAGCCTAACTCGAGTCCACTCCAGGGACTTTACTCGGAAGCATCGTCTCATGATCTATTAGGCAACACGCTTATCTAGCATCGATCCAACATCGTATCCCGCGGGGCCTAGCGAATGCTAGGGGCCAACCCCTGGGTTCTGGACAAGGCGCGATATGGGGCCCTCTGGCCCCAAGCCGTCCCAAGGGCAGCACCCAAGGGAGACATCGTGCCATCCGCTTGGCTCCGATGCCCGCACACCTAGGCCCCACTCGAGCCTAGGAGGAGGTCACTTACACCATGGCCGCTCGGCTACTAGCACATGGCGAGGGGGATGGTGGAGACCCAACACCAGACCACTTCCTCCTAAAGAGCTAATAAAACTTACTAGGAATGCCCACAGTAGACGTTGGAATGCTCGAAACGGGGACGCTTTTCTGAACAGGGCCCTCGTCGCCTTCGATAAGCACCTCGACTCGCATCCTGGCCTTGATAGCTCCTTAGGGATCGCTTGTATCGTCACTCGGTTCCCATCTGCTCGGTCCTCGATAGGCTTGTCAAGGTCGGATCGCAACACAAGAAGAGCCGACCGCGACATCCTCCCACACTCCCTATAATCGATGTCCTCATCAATGTGATGTAATATCGGATGATCTTGACATTCTCTCGCACTTCCTCTATTGATGCCTTCATCAATGCACTGTGATAAGGGATGGTCCTGACATCCTCCCACACTCCCTATAATCGATGTCCTCATCGATGTTGCCTCAGCTATTCATCACTTGATGATTCGATTTGGACATATGTGGTAGCTCGGTCTTGATCTTTGGCAGAACTCAAACGCTTCTATAGTCCCAACATCTCAACTTCTAAGAGAATGAACTAAGGCCCGATCATGTATTCCCTCGATCTCTTTATGACCACGTTGCACACATGTGACCATCAAGACCCATCATGAACCCAATGCGTCATGTTTCCACTCTCTCACTCTCGAATGTCGGACCTATGCTCCCACACTCTTACTCTGATTATGGCTTGAGCAACCCATGCTCCCACACTCTTACTCTGATTATGGCTTGAGCAGGACAGACATAACGAACCACTGACCCAGTTGAACCTGTGCCTTGTAGTCTCTTGTGCCCCATGATCTTGCCAACAATCTTGGTCATATTCGAGTGTACTATGCCTCGTCACGCAATGATCTGCTCCTCCGCCCAGAACATATTTGCCAACTATGTTTCACTACATAGTGAGACCCTCGAAACTATAATGTGTCACCATGACGCCACTGTCAAAAGGCGTAAGCACATGCTTCTGTTGCATTCAGTTTCCTAATGATCCAAAGGAACACTAGTTGCCACCATCGTATATAAATGTACTTTGTCCCTGAGACTTTCTCAATATTTCATGTGCTACCAGACATATAAACGAATATGTCAGTGATAACAAATTCACACAAGTCTCATATGATACCTGATTGGCACACAACATGTTGCTTAATCACCACTCATGCTGCATCACTTGATGCATTCCCTCTTGTGATCCTTACAGGGTCACAAGAAACACATAGCCTTCTCAAAAGGCCATACCATGTGTTTTTGCGACTCTGTTTCTCATTAAGTTCGCCTTCGCCACTTGCTAACGCGCACCTACGAGCTCATGTCGCTTAATGATGTAAGATCTCTAGTTTGGCATCACTGTACATAAATGTACCTTTTCTCTTTGCCTCTCCTTGTGTCTCCTATACTACAAGATATACAAGCGAATACATCAGTGATAAACATATTTACACCAGTCTAGTGTGATACCTGGTTGGTGCACGTCGTCTTGTGCCACCACCAACCCTTGGTGTGTCTTTGTATGCACCCCTCATGTGATACTGAAACACCCCAAGGAACACCCCGCCTTTTCTCACCAGGCATTAGCATCTGCCTGTGAGGCTCTGGCTTTTACTTGGTTTCGCTTTCGTCGTTTATTCATTGTTTCAACGCCATCCAGCCTTATGCTATCTAGCTTTATGTCACCCAGCTTCACGAGCCAAACTCTGGCAATCCTCCCACAATCTATTTGTCGATGTCCCCATCGACGCATAGAATGAGCTGTATGGTAAGCACAACCCACACACACTAACTTCTCTAGATGATTGGTATCAGACCCGTTTATTTTTCTTTTCTTTAATAAAATAATATACTTTGAGTCTCATTTCTATTAAACTATCTACGTCATCACCATCTTCTTCGCCAAATCTCTTTCTTCTTCTTCTCCAAATATCTTCCATTACCAAAACCACCGTCAACTTTACCCATTGTCATCATCAACAACATCTATGACTTCCTTTAAATCAACAAAAGCGTTTTTTCTCCTATACTAAGTTATATTTATTGTTTTAACCCATACTTTTTTTTTCTCTTTTCTCTGATATTTTCCCAAGAAAATTCTTCTTGGTTATGAAATCTAAATTTACATAAAGAGAAGAAAGATGATCGAAAGAGATGGGTTAGACCGAGAATATATAATGTAACTTTTGATTATGGTGATAAAACTTTTTATGAGAGGTCTTGGCTACGACCGTCCCAACAAAGTTATAAATTAACTTATTAAAAAAAAATCAAATCTGCCATTGACGACCTCGTTAAGCTTTCTCAATTGAATTTTTTTCATTGAGAGCTTTTGGTGAGACGAGGAGGCATAGCCATGATCTACAATTATCTCTTTGGTCATTTTCAGAGCTAATTTTTTTGTATCATCACTATGAACACTAAGCTGCTGCAGCTCAGGAACACAAGAATGAACATGCTTTACCACCACATTAGCTGGTTTTGATGGGTCAAATGGTGGATGGGGGAACCACCAGCAGCATCCAGTAGAGACTGAGAGGTGTCAGAGATTGTTTGTTACTGATAGCGACGACCGTAATGGCAGTGGATCTCTTTGGTACTCCGTCACAACAGCTATTGGCATTGACTTTTGGCTAAAACAACTAATTTTATTCTCAAAGAAGAGGAAGAAAGAGATTTGGCAAAGAAGATGACGATGGCATGGATGGTTTGATTAGAAGTGAAACCTGAAGTATATTATTTTATTAAGAAAAAAAATTAACAAGTTACATTAATATTTTTAACGGAAGATAATGAATGGGACCAAAATAAAAATAAAATTAAAGTTAGATGACTCTAATAAAAATTTTAAAAGTTCAGTGATAATAAACGTGCCCTAAAAAATCGATGACTATTAATTTAATTTATCCTTTTTCTTTTGTCTACTAGATGATGCAATTGATCCCATCAATTGGTCATCATTGTAACCGACTAACCGAGGGCATCTCGAAAACCGCTGTCAATCCCTTCCGCTCTCTTTTCATTCTTTTACTTTTCTCCCCCCCCCCCCCCCACCCCATTTTTTTTCTTCTATTTTTCCGCCTTACACACAATTTACTTTATTTTCTTCGATATGATTTACCAATGACTCAAATTTTGTATACATATTTTTATACATCTATGATTTATTTTATTTCATACAAGTTTTGGTCATTTTTTATAAGGTTTGTTTATTTTTTTGCTTTCAAGGTTAATTTTTCATTACTCCCTAGTTGATGGTTACTCATTTTTTTACAAGTTTTTGCTTTCAAAGATAGTTTTTTTATTACTCCATCATCGGACGTTCAATCCCTCTGCATCACCGACAATCCTTTGGCATGTACTGGTCACATAAGGGGTGGTTGATTTAGGTAGCGTCAGATTGAATTAGAGGTTTAGAGGTTTTGTGAACAAAATTAAGAGTTTAGAGTTTGTTTTTAATAAAAAAAGTTAAATTAAATTAAAAATAATGTTATGTGTCAAACAATAATTGGATAAAAAATAACAATGTAATCTTGAAATAATAATTGAATAAAACATTAAACACCTAAGAATATAATGGAAAATAGTATTCCTTTCATCCCATTAAAATTGTCAAATTAATATTTTTCTACTTAACTTTTTCAACTTTAACGATAATTTATTTAAATATTTTAATTAATTAAAATTTATAAGATTTACATTTAAAAACTACTTGATTAAATTTTTTTAAAATATATTTTTATATTTTTATCAATAATAACTTTTAAACTATAAGAAATCAAAATTAAAAAAAAATAACTATTAACATACTAACAGATTTAGTGGAACAGACTACAGAGTAAATATATATCAAATTTTGAAAACAAATAGTTTAAACATCTAAAAATATTTGGACCCTTTTTCAATTAAAAAAACATCAAAATCCCACAAAACAACACTGAATTTTTGAAACCTCAAAAAGACAAAAACCTCAAAAAATTTGAAGAAAAATGGAATGTTACGCTGACACCATAAAACCACAGCTCAGCTCAGAAAAGTCCACCCACTCTCGTTTTCTCTCTCTTTAAACCTCGCCGGAACATTTATCGATGTCCACCGTAAAACGCCGCTAAGTCATCCGCTTCCATTTTTTAATTGAAATTTGCTGTTATTTCGCCCCCACTGTTCCGTACATGGCGGAAGAGGACGACGTCGTTCCGAAGACCTTCCGAGGACTTGTGGAGAGCGCGGACCGTAAATTCGCGCGAGTCCGTGACTTCCCGTCGTACGGACGGGCACAAGGGCAACATTATTTGCAGAAAGTATTCAAAGCCTACATGACATTATGGAAGTACCAGCAAGACAACCGAACGGAGCTTGTCAAAGCCGGTCTGAAAAGGTGGGAGATTGGCGAGATCGCCGGTCGTATTGGCCAGCTGTATTTCGGACAGTACACGAGGACGAGCGAGGCTAGGTTTCTAGTCGAAGCTTACGTTTTCTATGAAGCGATTCTGAAGAGGAGGTATTTCGAAGGGTGTAAAGTGAAGGATCTTGGAGTCCGGTTTAAGGAGTTGAGATTTTACGCCCGGTTTTTGCTCGTTTTGCTGATTTTGAACCGGACCGAGATGGTGAAGGTTGTTGTTGAAATGCTCAGAGCTCTTGTTGACGATTGCAACGCTAATTTCCGGGTAAATATATATATATTTACTTTCTTTAATTAATTCGGAATTTTAATCAGGTTAATGGATCTGTAATTTTCTTTTGATTTAATTCTTAATTTTCTCTTATTTTTGACCACATTTTCCTAGTATATAGTTTAGTATCTTTTCCAGTTTCATCATTGGAAGGAAAATAAGTAATTCTTTCTCACAAATTAGGTGATCGAAGTATTTGAAGTGGAGAATTATCAGAATATACTTGTTTGATTACATCATTTCCTCCCTTTATGGATACTTAGGAATCGTATTCGGTATCTCTTTATAGAAATTATGCTTGTTATTTTGTGCTAATTGTTAGCAGCAACTGATCCAAGGTATATGAATTTTCCCCAGGAAACAAACTTTAAAGAGTGGAAACTAGTAGTGCAAGAAATTGTCCGCTTTATGAATGCGGATACAAATTTTACAATTCCAAATACTAGGCCATTTAGGTACTGTGCCATGTTTGACTGTCATCCAAATTCTGTTCCATATGTAGCTCGGTTCCATGCTAAGAAGGTTCTAAAGTTTCGAGATGCAATCCTGATGAGTTATCACCGGAATGAGGTGAAAGCTATTTTTCTTGGTTTGATCATTGGTTTCAAGATTGTTCAAATTCAGGTGTAACCTACAAATTGTTTAGAGTTTTCAAATTTGCTATTGTCTTGTTTAGGTCAAATTTGCTGAACTTACTCTGGATGCATATAGAATGATGCAATGTTTAGAGTGGGAGCCCAGCGGATCAAGTTACCAAAAGCATCCGGCTGAACCAAAGGAGAATGGTGTTGCAGTTGATTATTCTGGAACTTCTGGACTGATAGATATGAACTTGGTTGCAGACATGACTGATCCAACCTTGCCTCCAAATCCTAGGAAGGCTATCCTGTATCGACCCTCTGTAACACATTTTGTAGCAGTGAGTTTCATAAAACCTGTTAATTGAGCTTGCTACTGTTTTCATGGCATATGAAAATTGTTGTCTGTGTGAAAGCTTTATTTTAATCATACCATCATGTTGGGTAATGGATGTAGATAATGTTAGATTTGACGGCAATGACATAATCTCTACATAAACCAATAACTAAATATCTGTAATTCAGATGGATCTGTTCTTTAACCATTGCTACTAGCCTGGTAAAATAGTGTATCTACTATTTTTTGCCTTTTATGTATTTTTGCATAGGCTTATTTGTGGATATAATCATCACGGGTGAGTTTGGGCAGGTTATGGCTACAATTTGCGAGGAGCTACCTCCAGAGAGCATTATACTAGTTTATCTATCAGCCTCAGGTATTTTTGCTTATGCTTCCACTTCATCGCCGTCTGAGAAAAACAATAAAATATAATTTGAATGTGTTTTCCTAAGCTGTTGACACCGTGATGAATATGCAGGGAAGCCTAGTCATATTAATGCTTCTCCGGTAGAAACTTCAGGAGGATATAAGCGAACAACCAAAAACAAACTTGTTTCTCACAATTCACTAGAACCGAATTTTTCTGCACCTGAATCCCACATTAATGGCAAGGAAGGGTCTGGTGACTATTATGATGATTATCTGTGGTTAGGTTCTAAGGGAAATGGTGGTAGGTGACTATAGCCATATTTAATACAAAATGCTATCTTTAGCTTTTACTCTTGAGTGTTTTGTGGATTGAAGCTCCTATATTTTATTTAGCATGTTCTAATTAATCCTAAGTATGATTTTCTGGAATTTGCAGGGTCAAGTAACCTCTATCCTGGTGATGTAGTTCCTTTTACTCGAAGACCTCTTTTCTTGATTGTTGATAGTGACAGCAGCCATGCATTCAAGGCAGGTTTGTCATAACTTGTGCATGGTTTGTGCCAGTTTTGTTTTGCCTCATGCAAAAGGT
Organism: Hibiscus trionum; assembly: GCA_030270665.1. NCBI lineage: Eukaryota > Viridiplantae > Streptophyta > Magnoliopsida > Malvales > Malvaceae > Hibiscus > Hibiscus trionum. The sequence goes on along the minus strand of BSYR01000006.1, from coordinate 22,064,769 downwards.
GACATGCTATAGTATCATTTAGTGGCCTATTTGGATTAGTAAGTTTCAAAAAGCAATGAGATTCAAGATGACATATAATAACTCCAGGCTGCTATGATAAACGTGACATAGATTGCTCTTACTGTAGCTTGCAAATCAAGTTAATTTCATTGCGATGCATTTTGCAGATCAAAATGATGTATAGTCAACTTAACAGAAGGAACTAGTTATAATTATGATAAAAAAAGAAGGCTGGCAAAAAGCAATTTGAAGGTTTGAGAAGATATTAAACCCTAGACTAATTTCTGATTATGTTGTAGATTGTTCTGACTGCAATGTGCAAATAAAATCCTTTTTATTGCAATGCCTTCTGAAGATAAAAATAATAGATTGAAATTAATCAGAAGAGATGAATTTTACCCTTTGTATGTAATGTCAATGGGTAGGCTTCAGTCTGTTCTGCTGTTGATTCCAAGATTTCATGAATCTTTCCCAAGAAATTGACCTACATATAAAATGCTATTTCAATATCAAACTGAGAATAATAAAAAAAGAGCAAGTAATTAATCAATGAACAATTATGACACCCTCCTCTGAGATTTGAACTGCTTGTAACATGGTTGTTTAGAATTGGGTGTCAGCTGTCAGGTTCTTTTATTTTTGGAAGAGAGAGTAGGGTCTGCTGAGTTGCTAATTTCATTAAACTTGTATTTGAACTGTTGAGTTTACAGTATCTCATCTCATCTAGTGCTTTCATCTTAATTCTTATGCATCTATGGGGTTGCTTATAGTATAAATTACTATGAATTTCAGGTCTTACATGGAGCAGAAAGAGGAGAGAAAGCTGCCCTACTGCTTTCACCGTTGAGACCAGTGTTTAAGGACCCATCTCTTGCAGATATTACTCAGAATGGAAGTCAGTTTACCTTTTTCTTGACTGCTCCTCTACAAGCATTTTGCCAAACGGTTGGCTTCGCCTTGTCCGATAGTACTATAGTAAGTTAATTTCAATATATATATATTACATTTTTAATGATACATCTCTGTGCCAGTTGATCTTACTTTCACCTGCTTTGGTTTTTCTACTTTTAGGAAGTTCTAAATACTGCTGAAAGCATATTATCTACTGCTTTTTCCAAGTGGGAAGTGATTCTCTGCAAATCACCTAGTCTGGATTTAGTTTGGGCCCAAGTTTTATCCGATCCTTTTTTAAGGCGGCTTATTGTTAGGTATTTAATCTTTCATCTCTATCTTAGTAGCTTTTGTCTGTGTATAAAACTAACATAGATTATGCTTGGTTAAATGGAAGCATGTTTGGGAAAAAAATTTACTTAATGATATTTAGGGAAGAATGAAAGTATTTCACACGTTCTTTTGTTCGACCACATTGCACTTGTTGGCTCTGGTTTGGGTTGTTGTTACTCGTTATTCATTATAATCAAGTGGAGGAGGGGAAATGCTGCTAAGCATTAGTGATTCATAAAATATACCGGTGTTCATCATGTTTGCATCTGTTTTACGATTACTGATACTTCAACAAACTAGTGAAATGATTGTATATTGCAAAATTTCTCCAGATTCATATTCTGTCGAGCCGTCCTCTATGCCTTCTGCCCTCCAGAAGAGAGTGATCAATATCTTCCTGTTTGTCTACCACAACTTCCGACATCTTTGTCACCAAAGGCTGATGCCGTGCAGTCTTCTGTCAGCCAGCTTGCAACTCACCTAAAAGTTGCCAATTGCTTTCACTTCGACGACACATAATAGGATCATAAGTTGGTTAAGTCTGTAATATACAGTGTGCTTTTCTGATAGGAAGCTCCATTCAATATATATTTTGTGGTACAGTAGATCCTGTAATTTCACCACCAGCTGGCCATTATGGGTACTCAAAAGGTACATGATTGGTAAGTGAGAGGCTTAAGCCGGGCATTATCAAGGGTATTTGATCGAGCATCCTTGCTTCGGCTTCTTTAGTCGCCTACACAACTTGCAGCAGGTATGCATGAACATAGCTGGCTTAAGTCTTTAGGAATCCATTGATGTATATGATAATTGCTGTGATGCCATGTTAGATAGAGCCTTCTTCTGATCTGTGTTATATTCTTTTCTTTTTTGTTGCTTTGTGATTGTCCTTTGATTACATGTTTTGTTTTAGAAAGGAGTTCACGAAGAACTAGAATGTAATAAATTGAATATTGGTAATAAGAGACAGCGTTTCAATACGTGTAAAATAAGCTTGCATACCGTGTTTTGGATGACCCATTCAGTGGGTGGGTAAAGAATTGTATTCATGCTTTAGATGGAGTAGAGGGCTAAGCAGTGTTGCCCATAATAATTATATTTTCTATGAACCAAACCAAATGCATACTTTGTGGGCGAGCACACCGAATTTGACCCGAATGTTAACACACTACAAATGGGTGCATGCATGCCCCGTCTCTATCACAAAATATTCATGTTGGGGAACAAATCAATTCAAGAGTAGATTAACGGTCCATGTTTATTTATTTAGAAAATGGACACGTGATGAATTGATGGTGTTAGGTAAATTCGGAAGTGGACAAAAATGTTTTTATCACACGGAAAGCAACACTTTGTTTGTAGCATACATGTTGCATATCAGTGGGATTGACATGTATGATGAATATATGTGAAACTCAAACAGACGCTAAACCTCTTGAGATATAAATCTTCAAAACAATGGGCTAAAATTTAGTACGGGGAACTATGATTAATCTAATTCTGTGTGTGATAAAAAGGTGCAGATAATTATTTTCCATGACTTGTACGTATTAAATTGACATATTCGGCTTACATCCATTAAGATGCTTCCCCCTAGTTGGTTGGCATGCCATTACTCTTAGTAAATGGTTTTTAGAATATTGAATTTGTATGGTTTTTATTAGATCCCATTTTGGATTGAGTTCTCCACTCAAATAAGAAAGTTCAAATGATATAATTGACAATTTTAATTTGTAACGAAAAAGAGATTATAATATAGTATTGATAATTTTAGGGTTTAGTTACTTAGATTTTAGAATAAATATAGGGTAATTATTTTATACACTGACAGTAGAAATTAAAAGTTTTTACGAGTGCTTTAATTTTATGGTTTAGAAATTTTGTTTAGGGTGTAGGTTTGGGGGTTTAAGTGTACTGGTTTAAAATTTAGGGATGGTGGTTAGAATTTAAAATTTATATGTTAAATAAAAAATTCTCACCATATTACCCTAAACTAAACCCTAACCTTAAAACCTTAAATTCTAACAACTATTTTTAAATTCTAAACTCATACACCTAAACTCTGGACTTTAAACACTAAAAATACTTACAAAATCATTTAGTTTTCACTTCCGGTAAATTAAATATAAATCCATAAATATAATTGATGAAGGATGTACATGTGTCTCCAACAATTCTTTGGATGTTCAGATTTCAAGAAATAGTTAATGTGTTTATCCTTACACCAAATAAGGTATGGGTGTTTTATTTTTCAAAGGTAATGAATTATTGATTTGATAAAAGTAAGAAAATTACATGTGAAAATTTAGAGATTACAGAAATAAAAGTTTTATATAAAAATTTAATTAAATATCAAGTTACACAGAGAAAATATATTTAATTTTCAAAAAATAATAACGAGACGAACTCATTTCACATATGATATTAACCACTAATTCACATCAAATAATTTTAATATTATCGAGGCAATTAATTATCCTTTCGATGTTCGACATAGTAGTTTTTAATGCCTTTTAGTTATTCCTAATAGAAGAATTGATAATTCAACATGCCTCGGTAATACATCACTACATTAACATTGGATGAATTTCATCGACCAATTTTCTCCTTATCCTTAAGACGAATTAATTTTTACTGTTAGTTGTTTCAATAAAAACACGTATCCAATTAATTTCGTAAATCTACCTATCCCGAACCTAAATAAATGAATACAAACTAATTTACCTCAAAAAAAATCTACTAAAATTTAATAATTACTTTTTTACATAACTAAGAAGTAGATTTTCATTAAAAGAAAACAAAATTTTCATTAAAAATTTAATAATCTTTAAATCTATTTAGATGGAACGTAAACAAAAACGAATTAACCTTAACTTGAGAAACCGAAGCATGCAGGTGATTATTACAATCAATCACCACATGAACACAAGCAAAAAGCAAACAACCAAATTTAAATTAATCATCACATTTTTCACGTTACTATAATCCAATTTGAACAATTATTATGTTCAGGTAAAAAAAATAACAATTATTATGTTGATAACAAAAAAAACAGAAGAATATAGAACTGCAGTGGCCCCACCTTATCCCGACCATCCGATACGGTCTTAATCCTTGATAGTATTTTTATTAAAACGTGAGCCACGTGGTAATCAACGAGTAAGTAATTCGATCTTAAGGAATGCTTGAGTGGACGCCACGTGTACCAACCTCTATCTGCGTGTGCTGCACCGCCATTCCATATAACCGCAGCTCAACACACCACCATTACACCACCATATAGGCTCTTCGTATTGGCACCTGATTCCTTGCTTTCCTTTCCTCTATTTCTTTCTTTCTTTCTAGTTCTCTCTCTTTAAAAAAAAAGGGACAGACATCAATGCCATCTGTAATGGAGTTTGCCGCTTCCAAAGAAAGCAAGGAAGAGGGTAAAAATGAAGGGTTAGATGAGTTGCTTAGCATGGATCCAACGCTTTCTAACAGCTTCTCACTCTCTGCTGACACTTTCCTCAAAGCTGCCATCGCTCTCAAGAACCAGGTACGCTTGTTTGTTTATTGGGATTCTTTTTCTTATGAAAAGAAAATTGTTCTTACATTTAAACCTCCAACTATCCGGAAACAAGGTTTTTACAGGTTGTTCTTTCTGCAGATAACGTGGGAAGGAGGAGGTGGCGGGTCGGACACGGGAGTGGACCCGACTGTGTACACGGGGGTGATGGGGACAGCCTTCACTTGCTTCAGATCTTACGAGGCCACTGGTAATCGCCAGGACTTGTTATTGGCCGCTGAGATCGTTGACGCCTGCCTTCCTCTCGCACTTGCCTCTACTAGGTAATTTTTTTTAAAGAATCAATGTTACAGTAAAACAAAACTAGAGATATTTTTTGTACGGCATTAATATATATATTTTTTGAATAGTCTAAAGTGATTACAAGTTAGTATCTGTTCGTTCATGCATATTCTAAATTTTTTGACAATCTACATGCACTTTATAGAGGTAGCGATTTGAACCCGTGCCTTCTAGGATGAATTTTATTAACTCTTTTTATCGAGACACTTGTTGTGTTCGACAATAATATGTTCTTTAAATCTAAAACAGGGCATTTTTTAAAATAACGTGAGAAAAGGGGCTAAAAGGGACTTGACGTCTGTCGGCATTAATGTGATTATTGAATTGTGATCTCCATAACGAGTATTGAGGACAGTTTTCTTTTCTTTTCATCAGGACGGTTTTCTTTTTAAGATGAACAACGTACACACTGTTATTTCGAGTGCAGAAATGAAATAGCTTTTATTTTAACCTATAAACTACTTAATTTATTATAATTGTAAGGCTTTGTTTCATTTACATGACCTATACAATGGCAGATCTAGAATATTTTTTTGAGTGTAGGCACAAGTCATAAAAATTTCAAAATTTTAAGGTGGACACAAGTTATAAAATTTAAAGATTAATTCATAAAAATTAAAAAAATTAAAATTAAATATATGAACTTTGAAAAATTCAGAGTGAGCACGAGCTCACTCATAATATATGCGGCTCCGCCACTAAGCATATACATTCATTTATTAGAATATATAAAATTTTATGTTTACTAAAAAGCAGATGTTAAGTTTTAGTAGTGGAAGGTCCGAGTCAGAAGTTTGATAACATGGGGTGTGGGTTTGTATTAAAAAAGCAAATTATTGAGTTGATATTTTATAATATATGATGATATTATGTCTTTTCTAACATATTATATATGGATGATGTATGATTTTATTGCAGACATGTGACATTTTTATGTGGTAGAGGAGGGGTATTTTCGGTTGGAGCAGTGGTAGCCAGTTATTTGGGGGACCATCAAAGGCTTGGACTCTTCTTAAATCTCTTCCGCCAGGTATCTTTCTTCATCCCCACCATCATTTGCATTCATATCATTTATTCGTTTTTTTATGCCTCTATTTTAAGTTTAGACTTTAAAATTTAGGGTTAATATTTAAGAATAAGATTTAGGGGATTGGTGTAATGTGTATGTTTAAGGTTTAAGGTTAATGATTTAAAATTTAGTATTAAGACTTATAATTTATTTTTTATTGTGCAACTAATTGGGTGAAACTATTTTTGTTTCAAACTTCCTTAATTACATAAACCTACTCGTCAATGACACATTCAAATGACCTAAAGGTAAGATTCAAATTTTATATTTGTTGCATGTATTTTTTAGGATAATTCCATTAGCTAATGAGGTCAATATGATGGCTTCTTTAAGCACTTTGTGTGGTTCATGGAAAGCGTTATAATATGTATTTAATTAACAAACTATAGGTAGCACAAGAAAAAGCTCTTCCGGTTGGACCCGAAGAAGGTGGTTTCGGAATGTCATATGATCTTCTTTACGGGCGAGCCGGATTCTTATGGGCTGCTTTGTTCCTAAACAAGCATCTTGGGGGAGAAACGATACCCAATGATGTTCTAATGCCAATCGTTGATGCCATATTAGCCGCGGGTAGGACAGGGGCTTCCGATCTCCCGGTCTGTCCGTTGATGTATCGATGGCATGGTACAAGGTACTGGGGTGCAGCCAACGGTCTTGCCGGAATCTTGCACGTGCTCCTGCATTTTCCTCTTTCGGAAGATGATGAAGTCGATGTCAAAGGAACTTTAAGGTACATGATGAGTAACCGATTCCCCCATAGTGGAAATTACCCTACGAGTGAAGGGAACCCGAGGGACAAGTTGGTGCAGTGGTCTCATGGTGCAACCAGTATGGCAATAACTCTAGCCAAGGCATCACAGGTTAGCCACTATACCACTCCTAATGCAAACAATAATAGGCATTTTTAATACATTTCGATCCGTAATTCTTGCTTCGTTCGTGAAGGTGTATCCGAACGATAGAGAATTCCGTGACGCAGCTATAGAAGCAGGGGAGGTCGTGTGGAAAAATGGGTTAGTGAAGAAGGTGGGACTAGCTGATGGTATTGCCGGAAATGCCTATGCTTTTCTTTCGCTTTATCGACTAACCGGAGACACCATTTATGAAGAAAGGGCGAAGGCTTTTGCAAGCTTCTTGTACCACAATGAAAGAAAGCCTGTAAATGTCGGACATGGAGGCGGACTCGGAACCGATCATGGCTACTCCCTTTTCCAAGGACTTGCTGGGATAGCTTGCCTCTGGTTTGATCTGCTTGCACCCCAAAATTCTAAGTTCCCGGGATATGAACTTTAAGCAAAAATGATATATTAATCAGCCAACTGCTGTAAGCCAGTAATGTATTATGGAACTCGTACATAAATATGGCACGTAACATTATGAAATATATAATAATCGCTCACACTTATTTACAAAACCCATTTTGTATTATGGAACATTACATTATAAAATGTTCTATCCTTTGTGTATTTTGAATTTTATATTAAAAAACATTTTATAAAACCGCAGTAGCACAACTACATCGTTGGTTAGAGACTTTTTTTTATCTTTCTCCCTTCTCAAGTGTAATAAAAATAAAATTATTAAATATCTTCGTCAATGAAATTTTATTTTAATTTTTTTAATAGACTTTGATTATAAGGTATTATATGTTTATATTTTTTAACTATCTGATAAAGTTAACTAAATTGGGGTGAATTTTTTTAAGATAAATATTATCATTTTTTCTACTAAAATCACTCGTTGAATTCAAATATTAGAATGAAAATCTTCTTTTGCAATATTAGAATGGCGATAAATATTTTAATTTTTTTAATAGACTTAAAATGATTATAAGCTATTATATGTTTATATTTTTTTAATTATTGACAAAATATATACACTTTGTAGATAAAGTTAACTAAATTGGGGTGAGTTTTTTTAAGATGAACATTATCTTTTCTACTAAAATTCAAATATTTTGATTTTTTAGTTGAATATAAACACTTATAATGATTTTATTATTTTTACTAATAATGCATTTGTAAAGAATATAAATAACAGTCGAAAGAAATCATGAAAATTATTTTTGGACATGTAAAGACCCATGAATAGAAGTGACTATGTGAGGTTTGGTCCAAAGAAGTCCATTTTAAAAGATGTCAAAGCCCAAACCTGGAAATCATAACACACCAACGTCACATATAAATTAACGTTGTCCGTATGAACCCTAACTCTTTCTAGAGGAACCCTAGCTAAGAGCAGCACCAGCGGCGGCTTTACTACCCGAGGGAGTTAGCTAAAGAAACACCCATCACGCAAAGATGAAGGTTTTTCTTATTTCTTTTTTATAAGAAAAATGACATTTCAATCGTTTTTTTAATGTTTTTTTACTGATTTTTTTCTTTGTTTCAGTTCAACATTGCTAATCCAACCACTGGTTGCCAGAAGAAGCTGGAAATTGACGATGACCAGAAACTGTAATTTTCCTTTCCTTTCTGTGGATTTTAAGATTATTTGTGACTTTCAGTTTGGATAATAATGTTAGATCCAATGCTTGTATTTTCACCAATGCTAGCCTAAATGAGAAATAATTTTGGTTATTTTTGTCTATCTACGTATGGGGACGTTATTTGTTAAGCTCTGTTATGCTGGTTGAGATTGAATTTGCAGAGTATTTAGAGAATGTGCAGAAAGCTAGGTGGAAAACAGGATAACATTATTTTTCTTTTGCTAATGGAATTTGGATGTTTGTGATATTGGGCACAAATTTTATGCAGCAATTGCAATAGGAGTCAAAATGTTGATGGGTTTTCCTTTTTTACTTGAAAATTTTGTTGTTATTGAAACTTCATAAGTAGTATTTTTCATTGTATTCTGAAAGAACTTGCTTTTGGCAAGCAAGCTAAAGAAAAACACTCTTCTACTTTGTATGATGATTGAACATCTGTTAGAAGTATGTGCTGATAATTTTGTTGAATATTATTTTCTTTTGGAACCACCTTTTGTGTTGGTTGTACTGTTTATTGGCTTGGTTTGAGTTCTTTTTTGGGAATGCAAATTATAATTGTTTCTTGAGAAAATTTTCTGACTCTGAACTGCAGCCGAGCGTTTTTTGACAAGAGGATCTCACAAGAAGTCAGTGGTGATGCCCTTGGTGAGGTATGTGTTGGATTTATTTTTATCTTCTCTTTCTGTCATGAATTTCTGCTACCACATTTGGCCATCTTAGCTGATTTGCTTTTCCCATATTGTGCTTTAACAGGAGTTTAAGGGCTATGTATTCAAGATCATGGGAGGTTGCGACAAGCAAGGCTTTCCTATGAAGCAAGGAGTTCTCACACCAGGCCGTGTTCGTCTTTTGCTTCACAGAGGTCTTTGGAATCTCCAAATTTGTCTCCCCCTTTATTATTTGTGGAGAAATGTTATGTTCTTGAATTTTTGTTCATGGAATTTCTGTTTTCTTCTGAACAGGTACACCCTGCTTCCGTGGTTATGGGAGGAGAAATGGGGAGCGGAGGAGGAAGTCAGTTCGTGGGTGCATTGTTAGTCAAGATCTTTCAGTTCTGAACTTGGTTATTGTGAAGAAGGGCGAAAATGATCTTCCTGGGTTGACTGACACTGAGAAGCCAAGAATGAGGGGTCCCAAGAGAGCATCGAAAATCCGGAAGTTGTTCAACCTCTCTAAGGAGGATGATGTTAGGAAGTATGTAAACACTTACCGTCGGACCTTTACAACCAAATCTGGTGAGTGGCAAATTATTTATTTTAGTTTTGAGTCGTCGGTAGATGAAAACATTCATATGTGATTTAACTTTGTTGAAAAGTTTGCCCTTTACATGTTACTGATGGAAACATCAAAATAAATTTTTGGAATGCAGGTAAGAAAGTCAGCAAGGCTCCCAAAATTCAAAGGCTGGTGACTCCTTTGACTCTGCAGAGGAAGCGTGCCAGAATTGCAGAGAAGAAGAAGAGAGTTGCAAAGTCCAAGGCCGACGCTGCCGAGTACCAGAAGCTCCTTGCACAGAGGTTGAAGGAGCAGCGTGAACGCAGGAGTGAGAGCTTGGCCAAGAAGAGATCCAGGCTCTCTGCTGCCTCTAAGCCATCCATTGCAGCTTAAATTGCAGTGTTTAGTATCTTGACCGATTGTTGGTTGTTTATCATAGTATGAGGTAACTTTTATTGTTCAATTCTCGACACTTTAGTTTTTTGCGTATCACATGAATGCTATGGTTTAAATTTTTGCGACATTATGATGAGAGTTTTTACCTATTGTGTTAACTTTATGAATGGTTGATTACCGATAATGTATTGGTCAAGCCATCTAGTGTAGATGTTGAAGCATTGCTTTTTTACATAGGTCTTTAGGGTCTGTTTTAAAAATTGGATCAGTCACTTTAGGGTTAAACATGGTGTACGCTCAACTTAAAAATATGGATAATTTTTATTATAAAAGATGAGTTTAATTATTGGTTAAGATTATCGTATAACAATGATTGAATGTTGACAAAATTTATTTATTATAATTTTCTTTAGTGATTGTTTTTTACATCTCAATTACAAACTATTTTTTTATAATTATGAATGTATATTGATAAAAGAAAATTAATTTTAGGATTTATCGTCTAGATAATTAAATAATGGTTAAATAAAAAATGAGCAAGAAGAAAGAAGAAAATATGGAGAATGCAACAAAGGTTACTATAAAATATGAATAATATTTGCTTCATCAAAGATCTATGGTGATATCCTCTTAAACGATTAAGAAAAAAACTTTTAAAAGGAAAAAGGTTATTTTTAGAATGTATGTTCGGTCTTGAATGTTAATTTTTTTTTTGTAATTAATATTATCTAGTGCATATGTCACACTCTTAAAAAAAAGTGAAAACATTAATCTTAAATAAAAAAATAAAAAGTGTTTACATACAAAAACGATAATGTTGCAGTACATTTGATTGAATGTCTTTTATATAGTGTAATGCCCCATAATATGTGTATATATTTTTATGGAATAAAAAAACACTTAAATTTGTTATGGAATAAAGAATTGATTTGGAATACAAATAACGCATCCAAAAAGTGGAGAGCTAAAGTTGTAGGATGGGCGAAGTTTTCGTGGTCCATGTTGAATGCAATCGGTTGTGAGATTGCTATCTGAGTCAACAAAATGGAAAGTATTGGAGGGAGTAAACATTTACCTCTGTATTCAGTCTATGAAAAGTCGACACCTAAACTGTCCTCATGTCAACATTTTCATGTTGCTTTCTAATTCCAATGGTCCTCTCTTATTTACCTCTGTCTGAAAAATTATTTTTTTTTATAATATTTTAAATTAGTTTTTTTTTATAAATTTTGACACCTTTCAAAACTTAAAAAACAAGTTATCAAAAACTTAAATATTATAAAAAAAATTAACGTTTTATATTTTGGGTGAGTCTTTCAAAACTTTTTTTTAGCTGTACCCTTACCTACAGTGAGTTAGACTCCCCTATTATATCCCATAAAACTTTGTTTTGTTCAAATGGGTTGGCTGCCACCAGCTGCATTATTGTTCCAATTACATCAACAATTTTGTCCTCACTACTCAACGTAGGTTATTCAGAAAATGGCAATTTCTTGACCCCCAACCTACAAATTTCGGCCTTTAATCATTTTTTCATTTGCATAATTCATTCTTTAATTCCAATCACAAGCATCTCAGTTATGAAAAGATTCGAGTATCTGATTTCTGTTTGCTTTAATCTTTTTCATTCATATAGATATGTATATATACATACACACATATTCTTAATTCTAGGACTTAAAACATCTTCCTTCAAGATTCCATTAATCCTGGTCTACTATTAGCTACCCTGCAGTTGGTTCTTATCTCACCAGGCTGCTCAATCTGCAAATCACCCATCTTCAGCATCCCCTCAACGAAAGCCTTGAAAAATTTATCCTGGTCTTTGCTGAAAACCCTAACATATGGTCTCGTCCGAGGAGATGTGAAAAGGGTTTGATCCGAATTCAAAAACCCTCTTCCACCAACCAAGTCTCTAAAGTACTGGTTATCAAACACTCTAGGGGTTGCATCCAGTGGTCCGGTCACATTCTCGTCTACGCCCAGTGGACAAAGCTGGTCCAGCTTTTCTCTGAACCCTGGTTCCATGGCAGGGTCCGGTTTACCGGACCCGGATTGGTTGTAGAGCCTGAACATGATCGAAAAGCACCTGGCTTCACCAATGGAGTGTGACCCAGAGAGTGCAACAAGGTCCTTGATTGATAGGTTGAGTTGGCTGAAAAGATTGATTAAAGAAGTTGCATTTGCTCTTGGACTTGGCATTATATTGTCTGAATCTTCTTGACTGGCTGTTAAACTATCTTTTCTTCCCAGTCTCACTTCCCAATCGGGTCCTCCGGTCTGGTAATTGAAAATCCACAAAATCATTTTTAACAAAGGGAACTAGAATTCATAGCTTGAAAAAAAGAGAGTACCAGAGCAACGGCATCTCTGGCGGCTAGTATTAAGATATCCGCACAAGAAACGATTCCAGGGCAGGCGGCTTCCAGAGCTTCCTTGACTTCATCGACAACTTGGAAAGATCTCAGCGAGTTTATATTGGAAAGAGCTAGCTTTTCCCCGAGCATATCTGGTGTATCATCTAGCAGCACCGAACCATCACAACCCTGAAAAAAGAAGAACAAAAATCATGAACAGAGTAAAAAATAAAAAATGGGTATTTTTGTTTTTTCCTTTTAAAAGAAGAATACATTAACGAAGCAATCGTGGAATTGAAGGCGCATGACAGAAGCAACGCTTCTGGGTTCCCTAATCAAGGCTTTCCTCATCACATCTCTGACTATGAATTCCGCCGGTGGACATGTTTCGGAGTAGAACCCCGGGCGGAGAGGGTCCACAGCAGCGGCCATGGTCACGAGTTGAAGAAACAACAGCCAAGGAAAGAAAGACTTCATCTTTTGGGGTGGAAGTAGTCTTGAAGAGAAAGGGATTTGAAAGTTTAAAACTTGGTGGATGTATTCTCAGAACTTAGGACGGTGTCGTACTAAGATTGGCTGATTTATAACAAGAGGGGGTTTGCTGCGAGAAGAGGAGGCAAGGTAAGGGAAACACAATTGGGTGTCTCCCAATGACTGGGCCAACAATTACGACATCCATCTTGTCGTTTTATAAAACAAAATATCCACTTGTTTATTTATTTTCTTTCAAAAATTGGAAAATAATATCACCAATTGTCAAAATCTGAGATTTTTCTTATGAAATAAAATGCCCATAAAAAACATTTACTTTTTTCTGAAGCTTATTTCCGTTGAAGAAAAATATTTCTTTTTCTTCATAAAGAACTACCCATAAAATACCAGAAAATAAAATACACACACAAAAACATTATAACAAGAAAAGAAAGAAAATAGCACGAAAAAGTACCTAAAAATGCTTTTAACAACAACAAGATGATAAATTAAGGATATTTCGTCCATGCTCGAATGATAAATGAAGGATATTCATACTCGCTCAAATGATAATGAAGAACATATAATGGTAAATAATTATGGGTAATTGTTCTATACACAAGCGCTTGTGGAAACTTTTTTACACAAGCGTCTTAGTTTTAGGGGTTAGAGACTCCGTTTAGGGTTTAAAATTTAGGGGTATAAGTGTAGTAGTTTTGAATTTAGGGATTGTTGATAGAATTTTGGGTTTAGGGTTAAATTTTAGGATTTATAGGTTAAAACCTAAATCCCTACCCATATTACCCTAAAACTAAACCTTAACCCTAAACCCTAAATTCTAACCCTAAATCCTAAATTCTAAACATGAACCCTAAATTCTAAACCTTTACACTAAAACCCCTAAACTTTAAACCTAACCCCTAACCCTAAACCCTATAATTGAGGCGCTTGTGGAAATAAAAAATTTCCACAACCAGTGTATAGGATATTAATCCAATAATTATAAATAAAAAACAAAAGAAACAAATGGGAGAAAATTGAAAAACAAAAAGGTTAAGGAGAACAACAGTTTTTTTTAATATGCTGGTGTGATGCAAGGGTAGCATATGTTTAATTTTCTTAGTCTTTTCAAAGACGGCACACACAACATGCATTACTGGTGCTCAAACCCGGGTCCCAATGGATGATGTATACCTTTGCCACTAGGACACAAGGGGATGAGCGAGGAGAACAAATGAAAAGTTTGACCTAAAACGTGTATATACACTTAGGGGTAATCTTGTAAATATAATAAAATATTTATATAATTATAATATTTTGTGTCGGGTTGGATCACGTTTTTTTATCTTAAATTCTACTCTCTCTCTCTCGTCTATGATTCTCTCATTCCCAAAACCCGCCGCCCGTCATACCTCGAACTCAAATTTTTTTAAAAAATATCTTTACAATCGGATCAAGTCAGAACCCGTAAAGTTTGAATTATTTTTCTATCGCTAATATTTTTTGTTGCCTTTCTGATTCTTAAAACTTCGTTATGCTAATTTGGACCGACCCACATTACACACCTAATTTTAGTGATTAAATTCTTCAACGAAAATTTTCTACATACACAACAAATTCTTTGCATAACGTTGCAAATTCACTTTGAGAAATTTAAATTTGTTTATATATATTAATAAAAAATGATTTTTTTCAAATGCATTTACAAATAAACAATAATATATATAGTTGACACCATATTGTAATTATTTAGAAAAGAAAATCACAAACACACCACACTCAAATAAATATTGAAATATTGAAAGAAAAAAGAGGATAGAAGTCCATTGCTCTATCTTTAGGGTTGGTTATAAGGTAGTGTATGTTCATATATATTCTTAATTTTTTGGCAATGTGTGCATATTTTATAGACAAAATGATTGAAGTCGGGTCTCTTAGAATAAACATCATACGTTTTTCCTTTAAAATTACTTGCGGGTTTGTTTTGTGTATGCTTCTTCATCCCTTTGATTCTTTGGCCGGTGGTCGGTAATTAATTTTAGTATTGGTTGTCGACCACCGAGTTCATTATATATATATATATATAAAAAATAAGAACCTCTGCCTTTGTGGCACGTGTTCCCTCTACCCCTGTGGCAAGATTTTTCCTTGTTTTTTTGGTTCGTTTTATCTGTCATTTTGACATGATTTCAGCATACCTTAACTGTCATTTGGTGCTTCTACAGAGATCTTCACGTTCTGATTATGATTCTGTCGATGGTCATAGAAAGATAGATCCGCACTCGGTTGATGGTTGTTTGCCGATGTAATCAGACCTGGGTAGCGGACCAATATGCCTTATAGTTAGTTTACTCACCACTCCTTTTCACCCCGTAATTGTAAAATGTTTCATTTGGATAGAGACAATGAGATTCAGAAAGGTTTCTGAATTTTGACAGTATGTTATCTCTATGAAAGTATTTACTTTTCTTTGTACCTTCGAGTTTTTGTATGAGAGTCTGGTGGACTAGTCCTCGTTATTTTTCCTTTTAGATGTGTAGATGCGTTGTATTTGTAATATTTTTTTAATTTTTTAATAAAAATTCAGTGTTCATTTGTCTAAAAAAACTGTGATGTGTGGTATAGCCTTCATTCCCATATGGGTCGAAAACACAATAGAGAGACAAGCATGGATTCTAATGTCAACTTTAAAATCTCTAACATTCAGGCCATTTACAATATTATGGCCATGTTTGACAATTAGTGGATAGCTGATAGCGGATACATCAGTTGATAGCTGATTGCATTAGCTAATTTGACCAGCGGATTGTATTAGCTGATTGTATAAAAGTGTTTGGTAAAATTAACTGATAGTTGATAGCTGTTAGATTATTTAAACAAACAAAATGACATATAAAGACATGATTATATTCAATACTTGTTTGAATAGTTTATTAGTTATCAATATTTTGTATCTAATTAATATTAATTAGATTTATAAAAATTATTTTTGATATAATTTTCTAAACATATTTGAATGATTTATATATTAATTTATTATTTATATAATTATTTTAATATAATTTAATTAATCAATAAATTTAAATACACATATAAATATGTGATAATAAAAAGAAAAAATAAATAAGATTAGCTTATAAATAGGATGAGAAAATATTTAATTTAGGTTATTTAGAGATTTTTGGTAACTGATAAGGGTAAAAGAGTCTTTACAACTCTAATATCAAACCTCTAATCTCAAAAAAGCTCATATTAGGAGCTTTTTCAAAATTAGCGGTTTCACCTCAATCCACTCTTTCAATTCGTTGTTCACCAAATAACAATATTAGTGGATTTTACTGGTCAAACCTCTAATTATGCCTAAAACCTCTAATTTTTGCCCAAACCGCTATTTACCAAACATGACCTATATATATTTGCACAAATTTAAGAATGTTATTGTTAGGGGTGTTTAAATCTGAATATCCGAACCTTCGGGTGTCATAATTGCCGGCCCGTGAGTAACAAGTACCCTATAATCAAGTACCCGATAAACCCAGATACTCGATTCACATTTTTTGTTTTGTTTTTTTGTTTTTATTTTAAAATTAAAAAAATCCTCAAAAATTCATAACACATGATCCAAACAAAAAAAAATAATGATTTGAAATTTATAACCATAAGAAAGACATTAAAAATCTTAATCCCGATCGTGATTTTTTCGAATCTCATATTTTTAAAGAAAAAATGAGTAAAAACAGTAGACTTAAAAAAAAAACTACTAATGCATAACATAAAAGTTTTCATATCAAATCTTACATATTCACAAATTAATATATATTTTTAAAAGATTTAAAAAATAAAAGCATATAATACAAATATAAAATGAATTTAGGGATTTAAATATAGTTCTAAGGTAAAAATATTAAGTAATTTAATAAAATAAAAAAATTAAGAATCGAGTACCCAAAAATTTTATATTTTGTGACCCATACCCGACCTGAGAAAAAATTCTGAGCAAATACCCGATTATTATGTTCGGGTAATCGAGTAATCGGATCGAGTAGTTTGGATCGGGTAATTTTAAACACTCTGGTTATTATAGTGAAATGTGACAGTAGTAATTTAAAAGGAGTATGGGATAATAATAATTAAATAAAAAAAAGGAGAGGAATAGGATGGGATAGGAATAGGAATATGATCAACTTTCTCGAGAGGTGGGCTAGTGGAGTCCTCAGGCACTGTTTGAGTTCAAAGTTGAAACAATGTTTAGTTTTAAAGGGAAAGTGTGCCCATCTTTTCCGGTTTGGAGATAATGTTGCTTTAATACACACCTTCTAAATTATAATCAAACAAAAAGTCATTGCTTGACTGCCCATCTTTTCCGCTTCCGGAGAGGAGCAACTCACAGACTGTCTCACTGTATGGGAAAGTTTTTTTCTTTCTCTTTTTCAAAAAGCAGCGGGATGGTAGAAGAAAAATGTAAGTATTTGTTTTTTGTTGAATATTGTATGATAATCGAGAATTTGTTGGAGGCCATGTGCATCCTTTGGAGAGAAGAAACAAGAAAGGTCAACATTAAACCTTGATACTATCGTAATAAACCCTGAAACAAGGCGGACTCCATGTTAATTCCCTTCTCACTAACCAAAAATATTTGTGTTAATTGCTTCCTCACTTCTGTTACAGACTTCTTTTCTTATTAAAATATATGGCCGCGGTATTAGTTTTTAGGCAAAATAACAAAAAAATGCCCCCAACATTTACATGTTTTGTCATTTGGCCTCCTATTCTTTTTTTGGTCCAAATATGTCCCAACGTTTGCTTGTTTTGTCATTTGGCCCCCTATTCTTTTTTTTGGTCCAAATATGCCCCAACGTTTCATTCGTAGTCCAAATATGCCCCCAACGTTTCAATTTGGTCCAAATATGCCCCCGCTAGATAGAAACTGTCAGTCAGCTGACATTCAACAGCTGATGCTGACTGGACTTGCCACGTATTAAGATCTGCTGATGCCACGTCAAATTTTTTTATAAGCCGTTGACCATCAGTTGACTGACAGTTTACATCCAACAGGGGCATATTTGGACTATGAATGAAACATTGGGGGCATATTTGGACCAAAAGAAAGAATAAGGGGCCAAATGACAAAACAAGCAAACGTTGGGGGGCATATTTGGACCCAAAAAAAGAATAGGGGGTCAAATGACAAAACATGCAAACGTTGGGGTCATCTTTTATAATTTTGCCTAGTTTTTATTGCTAGTTGTCGATCGTCGATAATTTTTATTTTTATTTCGTTCTTTACTTTTTAGTTTTTAAATTTAACATCTCTGTTTTTGTAACACGTTTTTTCTCTCTATCTTTTAGTATGTATCATCTGTCTTTTAGTACATTTTTTCTCTTAATTGATCGTTTGATTACTTCTTTTTTATTAGTGTTCTATTAGGGTTGAATTTGGTGTTACCGTGACTGATAAGATGATGCTCTTTTGACTATCTCTTGATCTTCCTGTTTTGGGAGAAATTATATTATGGGTCTTTCCCACCACGTCATCCATGAGACCAACAAATAAAATTATTCATTTTATTAACTTTTTTCATGTCACCTTTTTATCGAGTGAATCTTCCCTTATATGTATTGTGAATCAAATTTTATTGGTTGGTCTCATAGATGACGTAGTGTGAAGAACCCATGATATAATTTCTCCTGTTTTGACCCTCGAACTAGATTTTTATATAAGCTTGCAGTTACTGACTTTGTTCACGATTGAGTTGTGGTAATGATTGTGTTGCCAATGTGTCTTATTATTGTAATATGCATTTTTTTATTGTTGTTGGTTTTTACTTTTTATCGCCGTGCTTTGGTGATGTTGGTATCATTTTTGTTTCGAGTCTTTAAGTTAGGGTTTTTACCTTTTCTTTGTATGATCCTGTATATGATCTGGAGGGGTTAGTTTTCGTGTTTTTAGGAATATGTTTGTATCAAGTTTGTTTACCCAAGTTGTAAATTCTCAATGTATTTGAATTTTCCTCTTTTTATTAACTAGAAAAATAATTACATTCACATTTTTAAGACAATTGTCGAGATTCAAACCCATACAAAATGAACATCTTTAACAACCCGACCAATTAATGGATCGCAAGATTTTCTCTCTTTTAATAAAACTATCATACTCATATTCAAAAAGAGTTATTTCTACTATTAAAACAGTGTAATTACCAACAAGTGTTAGGTGCATTGGTAAGACACATTGCACTCCTAATGAGGAGAAATTATATCATGAATCCTTCCCGCCACGTCATCTATGGTACCGACCAATAAAATGCATCCATTTCATTAATTTTTTCCATCTAATATTTTTACCAAGTGAATTTTCAGTCATATTTACTCTAAATCAAATTTAAAAACAGTTTTTACCAAGTGATGATTCACTTGTTAAAAAGATGAGATGAAAAAATTAATGAAATTGATGTGTTTTATTGGGTGGGTCTCATGGATGACGTGGTGGAAAGGACCCATGATATAGGCCAAGTTTGGTAAAGAGAGGTTTGGGCAAAAATGAGAGGTTTGAGGCATAATTAGAGGTTTGACCAATCAAATTCGCTAATATTGTTGTTTGGTAAATAATGGATTGAAAGAGCGAATTAGGGTGAAACCGCTAATTTTAAAAAAACTCATAATAGGAGCTTTTTGAGATTAGAGGTTTTGATATTA
This sequence comes from Hibiscus trionum, assembly GCA_030270665.1. Classification (NCBI taxonomy): domain Eukaryota; kingdom Viridiplantae; phylum Streptophyta; class Magnoliopsida; order Malvales; family Malvaceae; genus Hibiscus; species Hibiscus trionum. The sequence goes on along the minus strand of BSYR01000006.1, from coordinate 22,045,003 downwards.
GAGTTGTAAAGACTCTTATACTCTTATCAGTTACCAAAAATCTCAAAATAACCAAAATTAAATATTTTCTTACCCTATTTATAAGCTAATCCTATTTATTTTTTTATTATCACATATTTATATGTGTATTTAAATTTCTTAATTAATTAAATTATATTAAAATAATAAACTAATCTAAAAATCATTCAAATATGTTTAGAAAAGTTATATTAAAAATAATTTTATAGATTTAATTAATATTAATTAGATACAAAATATTGATAACTAATAAATTATTTAAACAATATTGAATATAATCATGTCATTATATGTCATTTTACTTGTTTAAATAATCTAATAACTATCAACTATTATTTAATTGGATGAGTCTACCACGTGCGACGAACACCGATGAACACCACTAATGATGAACACCATTAAATTAATTAATAAAGATTTGAAATTTTAAGGACCCATCATACAATTAATAATTATTTTTAAAAATTCAATTAAATTATTTTTTATATATATTAAAATTTTATTTTTTTAATAAGGGTAAACTATATATTTAGTACCTCACCTATTTTCTATTTCTATTGAACCCTCATTATTTAAATATTATTTCAATTTGACACTATTCTTTATAAAAATAATTCAATCCTTAACCTTCAACCTAAATCCCTAAACTATTAAACCTTAAACCATTAAACTTTTAAACCTATACCCTAAACCATATACCATTAAAAATAATTTTACCATCATCGATTGGTGTAGATAGATGACAAACCCTACACTATATACTCTTAAATCTATAATTTAAATATTCATGTAAAACAGCTAGTGGTGTAGATACGTTTGGTTCCAATGGCTCCTCCGGCGAGAAAAAGAGAAAGTTACCGATAATCCTTGGTACTACAATTCCAGTTTTTGTACTTCTCAGGGTTATTGCTGGTGTTTGTGTCGTGCTTCATCATAAGAGGAAATCAGCGGCCATTGCAGCTGGGAATGCAGGTTAGTACAAATAATAAGCAAACTTGTTTCTTTGTAACATAGCACTTGAAATTCAAATCCGATAGCATTTCATTCTCCAGATATTCAGCCATTATTCGAAACTTTGTCACCTTGTTTGTTTTCAATGGTTTTCCGGTGCAAGCAGGAGGAGGAGCCAACAAGCCTTATGGAAACCCACAGGGAGGGCAAATGCAGATGGCAGCTAATAATAATAATTATAATACAGCCCAAAACATGACTTTATGACTTCATGGTATATGGTTTAGGGAAATTAACTCTATAATTGCAGATTGCGCTATACACAATGAGTACATGAGCAAGAACAGTGATCGAGAATGTATGGTTACTGATCGGAAGAACAGCTCCGCCCGATTTTCTAGCGAAATTATAGATTTAAGAGTATATAGTTTATGGTTTGTCATCTATCTACACCAATCGATGATGATGGTGAAATTATTTTTAATGGTATATGATTTAGGGTATAGATTTAAGAGTTTAAGGGTTTAAAATTTAATAGTTTAGGGTTTTAGGTTGAGGGTTAAGGGTTAAATTATTTTTTATAAAGAATAGGGTCAAATTAAAATAATATTTAAATAATGAGTTCAATAGAAATACGAAAATAGGTGAGGTACTAAATATATAGTTTACCCTTATTAAAAAATAAAATTTAAATAATATAAAAAATAATTTAATTGAATTTTTAAAAATAATTATTAATTGTTTGATGGGTCCTTCAAATTTTAAATCTTTATTAATTAATTTAATGGTGTTCATCGGTGTTCATCATTAGTGGTGTTCATCGATGTTCGTCGCACGTTGTACAATTTTCCTATTTAATTTTACCAAACACTTTTATACAATCAGCTAATACAATCCGCTAGTCAAATCAACTAATGCAATCAGCTATCCGCTAATTACTAAACGAGGCCATAATTTATTCCTAAGGAGAGCACGCGAGTTCAAACCTTGGAGACGACATTGTTGGGAATGACAGTCATACACCCTAAATATGAACCGTAAGACTGACTTACATATTAAAAAAAACAGTGTAATTATTTCTTTATTTATTAGTCTAACATATAAATCCATAACTCTAAAATCTTACAACTTAAACCTTAAATTTTAATAATCTCTAAATTTTAAACCTTAAAATAAAAGGTATTAATCGTAAGTTAAAACTTGCATGCATCTAATAATTTTCCTTCAACCATTTATTATTGTTATTTATGGTTTTCACTAAGCCGTCCTCGTCATAGTTGGCAGTTTATCCTGCTCCCTATATAAATGGGATTAAACTCAAATCTTTCCTTTCATTTTCTTCTGTCACTTGAAAATTTCCATTTCAATCAAAACAACAATATTAACAATAATAATTTTAAACATAATTTGAATTGTTTTCGTTAGAGATTCAGATCTGAAACTCTCTGTTTACCATCAGAAATAGAGAGGAGAAAATTGAAAAAATGTCGACAGTATCTCCATTGGCGAAATACAAACTGGTATTCTTGGGCGATCAATCCGTAGGCAAAACCAGCATCATCACACGCTTCATGTACGATAAATTTGATACCACTTACCAGGTAAATTTTCCATGATTCTTTTAACAATTTACGTTGTTTTTTCCATTCATTAATGCAGATTCAATGAACATTTGGCTATTATATTGTTTTGAATTTGATTTTGTTTCCGTATACGAGACGTTGATTTCGAATCTTAATCACGGAATTGGCATCCGCTTTGCTTGTTTTGTTGATGATGATCCTTATTTAAAAAAGGCTTGATTTGTAATGTACAGAGAACTGTTCAATTTTCCATAATAGCCTAACGCAGATCTTTTCTTTCCTTGTTTATTTAAATAATCAGTTTAGTTTTATTTTCTTTACGAAGATTATTTGTAGTTAATTGAATTTGATTACTTCTATCATATCGAGTGAATACCGGAAAGTCTGGAATTGAAGGGAAGTTTATATGTATATTTTCCTCACATAAATGCAGGCCACCATTGGAATTGATTTTCTGTCAAAAACAATGTATCTTGAAGATCGAACGGTTCGTTTGCAGCTTTGGTAATACAGTTTCTTCCTTTGTTACCTCTAGATTTCTGCTGTGTAATTTATCCTCTTATAGTAATCTATAATCAAAAGCCATCAATGCCCAAGTGTTGTTTTCGAATTGAGTATAGCATGGCATGCAAATTAATCCAAATTTCTAAGTTTTGATGATTCAAATACTCTTGAAATTCAAATGTCTTGTTTCCATTTGGGTTTTTTTATCTTGTAATTTCACAGGGACACCGCTGGACAGGAGAGGTTTAGGAGTCTTATTCCAAGTTATATCAGGGATTCTTCTGTTGCAGTAGTTGTGTATGATGTAGCCAGTGAGTATGAGCCAACCAATTTCAGCACTAAATCTTCCCGTGCTAACCATTCTGATATCTAATATGTTAACCCCAGTTATCTCCTTGCAGATAGGCAATCATTTTTGAATACTTCCAAGTGGGTTGAGGAGGTACGTACAGAACGAGGCAGTGATGTCATTATTGTACTTGTTGGGAACAAAACTGATCTAGTTGATAAAAGGTTAGTGATGGTTTGGAAAATTATAAAATTATCTCCTTGCAGATACACAATCATTATTTTCACCAGAACAATTTCTTTAACTATGTTTTTCCTTCACACTTTTTACATTATTTTCACATAACCAAGCACATGGTTAATGCTGTTTTTCATTTTATATGCTTTGGTGCATAAACAGGCAGGTTTCTATAGAGGAAGGAGATAACAAAGCTAAGGAACAAGGAGTCATGTTTATAGAAACCAGTGCAAAAGCAGGATTCAATATCAAGGTGAAATACGTACAAACAACACTCTTTCATCTGCTTCCATACCATACTTGAGCTACACAATTTTCCCCCTTAGATTACTTTGTAGTAATCGTATTTAATTATTATTATTAATCTGAAATTGCAGCCTCTATTCCGCAAGATCGCGGCCGCCTTACCGGGGATGGAAACTCTTTCTTCAACAAAACAAGAAGACATGGTTGACGTGAACTTGAAATCCACCGCCAATTCTTCCCAGACAGAGCAGCAAGGAGGTGGTTGTCCATGTTAAACACAAATATGTAGGGGGAAAAAAGAAGATGCATTCCAGCGTTGTTTTTTTCAACCACCAAATACAAGGTAAACAGAATCCTTTTCTTTTGCTCTGCAAATCCACAGTCCAAAATTATTTTTTGAACTATTTCAGGAATCTAGTCTTTGGTTTTGATCATAGTGTAGATTGTTCTTTATATCTTTAATTGTTATTTTCATCGTAGTTGGAACTTTTATTTCATGCAACGTAGTAACTAGAGTTTAAATATATTTTCCAGTATTTTATTTTTTTCTCAGAAATTTACTTTCTAGCTTTCTAGGATAGCCAGTTTCTCTGTGATTGAGATTTTAGATCTTTAATGCTTATACTGATTCTTTTATTAAAATGTTTTTATTCCATATGAAAATGAAACTACTATTCTGAAAAAATAATTTGCATTATTCATTGAATTCAGTCTAAACAATAATTAAGTTTATTTGATTGGAATTTTCATTCATAACTTCAAAAATCACAATTATTCAACCTAAACTGATTTCTATGTAATATCTCTAAATTATATAGAAAACCGAAATAAAGACAACTTGTTATAACGTTAAAAAAACAATTTAATTGTATTTTTTTCTTCCACAATTAAAATAGAACTTATTTTTATAACCACTGCTCTTGGCCAGTATCTGGATACAAGGAGGGACTAAGTTCAAAGTTCAATCAGACCAATCAGGTCCTCTGATATTGACTGAGCCAAATTTTATATCAGTATAATTGTAAAAATTATTTCATGGAGGGAAGCATCTTCCAAAACCACTAAGGCTGCGTTTTTGGTTGAGTACTGCCACCAAAATAAATGTTTATCTTAAATTTTCTTGTTAACCAAATGTCGGTTATGCATCCAATAGACGTTTGTCAACCATTTTTCTCTTCAAGCAGCCGTTTGCCCGAAGTTAAATTTTTCAGCTTCTGACAACAGGAGTTCAACCTCAACGGCCGTTTACCAACAACAATGACAAATGAAGCCTAAGACCTAAATGTTAGTACAAGAATAGAACGTTAGCAAATATGTTTAAGGCAAAATGACAAAAGATGCCCCCAACATTTGCATGTTTTGTCATTTGGCTCCCTATTCTTTTTTTTGGTCCAAAGATGCCCCCAACGTTTGCTTGTTTTGTCATTTGGCCCCCTATTCTTTTTTTTGGTCCAAATATACCCCCAACGTTTCATTCGTAGTCCAAATATGCCCCCAACGTTTCAATTTGGTCCAAATATGCCCCCGTTAGATGGAAACTGTCAGTCAACTAACGTTCAACAGCTGATGCTGACTGGACTTGCCGCGTATTAAGATCTGCTGATGCCACGTCAAAATTTTTTTATAAGCTGACAGTTTACATCCAGCAGGGGCATATTTGGACTATGAATGAAACGTTGGGGGCATATTTGGACCAAAAGAAAGAATAGGGGGCCAAATGACAAAACAAGCAAACGTTGGGGGCATCTTTGGACCAAAAAAAAGAATAGGGGGCCAAATGACAAAACATGCAAACGTTGGGGGCATCTTTTGTCATTTTGCCTATGTTTAATTTTTATTCCTTCATCGAAATAAATGATTTTAAATATGATTTTAATTACACCCCGAGTTTTTGTGAATAAATTTATTTATTGCTATTTTAGGATGGTTTATATTATTAAATATTTACACAATTTTTTTTCTTTAAAAAAACACAAAACAAAATATACTCAAAAAATATACTTATTTTTTTAGGGAAAAAACTCTCTAGATTCATTTTAACCAACCAAATTTCCCTTATAATGTTGTAATTGTTCCTATTATTACTAATCGACTACTACATTTTCACAGCACAGTTAAATCGTACTTTTCGAGTGTGTGTGTTTCGATCCCCAACATTGACAATGATAAAGATGCTGCATTGCTAAATCACTATTTCATATTTACAAAGGGGGAAAAGAAGAGAAAACACACACACACATATTGTATTTATATATGTGTGTATATACATTGGAAAACTAAAAGTAAAGCAGCAGTACTTAAAGACAATAGTTCTGAAGAAAAAACAAAGCCAGAGGCATGAGTTTGAAGGAGATGAATACGAGGTGCTAGACATGGTTGAACCCATCCATACTTTGGCTAACTCTCAGCGTCAGATAAATCAATATCAATGTCCCCACACTTGACCTGAACAGAAGAAGAAACAACAAGTGGATGATTGAAAGAAAATGAATCACAAAGTGCAACTCTGGTTACTTTTAGTACTACGAAACGTTCGTTCAGTCAAGTTTAATGGAACAATCCTATCTCAAAAGAGAGGTTTCTTAGGGGTTCTCTCCTGAATTGGAGCCTATGCTACTCGGACTACTCGTGAAAATTTTCTAATGAAAGATCATATCCTCATACTGCCATTCAAGTCTTTGACCATTACAGTAGACAACCGACTCCTAAAGTGTTCAGTATCAAACAAGCATATGAAAAAATCAGTAGTCTTATAATTTTTTTTATAGAAATGTAGATTTGAAGCAGTTATTTAATATGTGGGATCAAGATAATGATATGTGCAACCTCCAAAGTAGACTAATAGACAAACTACTACATCTGAGTAACTAAAGAAACTCTAAGCTTCCTATTCTTGGTAACATTCTTGGGTTCTACTTCTACCTAGAGGGGGAGGGGAGACTCTAGGGGAAGGAATGCTCCTGCTGAGTCTTGAACCCGAGACCTAAGGGAAGGGGAATGGAGCAAATGAGCAGCTTTGACCAACCGCCCATCAACGCTTGCTCAACATTCTTGGTTATTAATTACCATATTTAGTTGAAAATTTACTAATTATTACTGAAATGTTTTATCTTAGTAAATGAAAATTTTGTAGTTTGATAGTAAATTGTTGGTTTGCTTTGCTAGGAATTGTAGAGCTTACAAGACTGAGAAAAGGAGGACTATTTTCCTCGAGTCAAATGACGCAGCTCGCTTATATCTCCTCCACCTGTTCGTAGGTGCATCATGAACCCTCTCAGTTGATTTTTCTGTCGAAACAAAAACTCAATTAAAGTCATATAGCAAATTCTGCATACCAAGAAATGTTGGGTGCAATGATAAGGCACATTGCACTCCTAAGGTGTAACCTATGGAATTAATAAGAATCAAACATGTAATATGCCTAACCAAAAGGAACTAGATAGTTCCTAGATGTAATAAAGTATTACAAAAATCACATATAGAAAATCAAGCTTACTGATATGGAAATCGTAAATAAAACCATAGATTTTTTTGGGAGGGGGGGGGGGGGGGTAATTATGGTTATCTGTAGGTAATAGAATATGCTTACAGACCTCTCAAAGTTTAGTGCAATTAAACCCATTAAAACTCAGCTGAGTTAGCACTCACCTGCAGTTAAGCTTGCTTGTCTCTGCAACACCTTTTGCAAGTGCTGTAATTAATTGAGATCTAACATCAGAGTCAAGAGTGAAGAAGAAACAATGTACTAAAATCTCAAGAAAGGAAAATCAACAACACTTTGATGATTAAATAAATAAATTTGTAATGTCTGACACCACATGCATGATCTACATTTAATGGCCCGATTATATAGGCAGGTAGATCAAACTTACAGTCACTACACCTTCACTTTTTAGATTTCCAACAGTTTCTTCACTGGATTTAAGCGTGTCAGGAGCCTCTTTCTCAATGTTTATATCCAGAATGCAAGATGAATATCCATCTTCATCATCCACTTTCAAATCAATGCAGCTCTGGCAACTCAATGGTGCATCCAAACACATCTTTTTAGATGAAAAAGGAACTTCTAGGAGGCTCAGAAAAGTTAGCTGTGATGTACAATTTGGACTCGTATTTCCTTCCTCAGGCAACACAGAAATGTTATAGACATCCTGGCCCTGCACAAGGAATGGAAAATATATAGGAACATAGAAGAAGTGTTAAAAAAACAGCTCAAGCAGTTTCCAAATTCTCATTCAAAGTAGTTTATTTATAGGAAAGGTTATAAAGTTCGAACCAACTTTGAAACAAAGATTGCTGGGATAACAAATATTGGTTACAAAGTATAGAATCTAGACTAACAAAAATTAAAAGCCAAACGGGAAATTATAAGACAAGAAAAAACCATTCAAATTTAAGCATTAAATCTCATGGGACTTGTATACTTAAAACCTGATCCATCATGAGGTCATCTCAATGGATCAGCACTTGTGTACTTTATCTGAGTTCCATTTAAAGTGAATTTTGCCTTCTAGAAATGAGCTCGTCTGCTTGAATTTCAAGAGATCAGGCTGACCTATTCTCAGGGAGATCGAGCATACTACAAAGGCAAAGCCAAATTGCAGTATTTTAAAAGTGTAAAGTACTTCCTTTAGCTTTTAAAAGAGAAACTGAAGCAGTAGCATATTTACTAAAATAATGCCTTTCTATATTAATGATCATTGAACAAAAGGTTACATAACCGAAAACAGGTTTAAAGCTTTAATAGGGAGATATAAACGTGTAATTAACATTTCTATTATTCTGGTGGATTACAGCAAATCTAGTATTAGATTACACCCTGAATTTTCATTAACAACATTGCAAGTTGCTATAAAAAAAGATAATGATTAGATTAATCAAGCAAGTGAGCTTTAAAAATCCTCAACAGACCAAGATGATTGAAAGAAGAAAAAGGAGTTATAGGGGAGGAGAAAAGGACCAGCACAGATTACAAAAATGAACTCACATGTGAAGTGTTTAAGCTGAATTTTTCTCTTACTGGAAATGGTGTCCCCTCTATCAGAATAGGCAAGACATCTGAAATTTCAAATAAAAGGAACTTATTAAACATGCTTATCAAAGTAAGGATATTGATACTAATGTTACTTGGACTTGGGTGGGAATGTTGGATAAAGGTATGTCTCCAACATGGGTATGTTCAATTTTTACAAGTTTTTTATTGTATTTAGAGGATCTTTGAAGGGTTCTATCCTCGTATCCATGTCCGGATATACATCGGACATGAGTGTTTAACACAAATACTTTTAAAAAATGAAGTGGAGTAACATAAAACAATACTCTATCTAAAACGAATATCCTTACCAAGAGAACAATGCTGGTTAGTCTCATCAAATTCTGACTTAATCAACTCAAAGCATGAAATGTCAACCGGTAAATTGGGGCTTCCATCCACCATCCCAGATACAAATGGTTTTTCCTGCAATTGATCAGGATTGCAAAATAAACTTTGAAAGAGAAGCACACGGATTATATAACAAATAAGGAACAATTTTCTTTTTCTCCTTCTTTTCAGGTTCCTTTACTCACTAGTCACTAAAAGCATAAGTGAATGTCAAGTTAAACGAGAGATGTTATCTAGAATTTTTTTTCTAAGTCAACGCTAATTTTCTATCTATCTACAGATTCATATGGCTGACATTTTACAATTAAACTTAGTGGAAAAGGAAAACCAGTTTACTAATTTGTAGAAATGAAGAATCTACATTAAAAGAAGTTTTCTTTTTTTGATGTGGAGAGAAGAAATCCACATAAATAGAACCAATGCAAGAAAGTTAAATCACCAGGGCCATAAAAAAGGTTTTATTTAGCCAATAAACTGAAGAAAATGCAAGAAATTAGAAGTGATTGCCTTCCTTATTCTACATTTTCTCAGCTACCACACAGGAAATTCAAATTTACAAAATGAATGGCAATGTAAAGTAGACCTAGATCATAAAGACCATGAAATTTCATTCCATAAAATGAAACGCAATTCCCAAGCAAAATTGAAGTGTAAAATACAAAATGCCCATCTTTACCCCAAATTTTCTCAAGCGGCAAATCTAGTAAACACTCGTTAAAAAAAAAAAAACTTGCTTCATACTTACTCCAAAAGCAGCTCCAAATTCATTACAGAAACAGAACATAATAAAATGCTACTAATTCAAAAATAAAATAAAAGAAGTCTCACCTCTTCGGTGGATTTAGCAGCCATTGCACCCAAAAGAAGAAGAAACTAAAGAGCGGGAGCAAAATAGTAGTATTGAGCAAATCTCAGAATATTTCAAAAAAAAAAACATTTGATTTAATTTATAAGTTGCTCTGTATTGTATTTTTCATATGAACGTTAAAAGTCTACATCGGAGGAGATGAAAGGTATAGAATATAGATGGCTCATGGCTGGCGCAATTTGACAGATACAAGGCTTGTGATTTTACTGATTACGACTTCGACGACGACGACAAATCCTCTCTCCCTACTCCCTACCTCTTTCCTTTTTATTTTGACGTAAATGCCCTTCTCTTCTTTCTTTTTTTCTCCTGGGAAGAATTGTATTTGGATAGTACATAATAATTATTGAAATTTATAAATGTTACATTATAGTTATTGAATTATTTAATTGTTCCTTGTTATAAAATGAACATTGAATTGTTGCAAAATATTTTGATAAAAAAAAAAGAATTGTTGCAAAATATGTGATATGCCAACTGCCAAGAAAAAAAGATGGGGGTTGCACGTGACAGGGCAGGGAAGTAGTAAAAAAATGAAATTTTTATACAATTTGCAATGAAGAGACAAGGTTAGCTGAAAAAAAATGATGGAAAGATTAAGGATGGACTTAGAGGGAGGTTGATATATATATTTTATTAACAATTTTAGAAATATATTTTTTATTAAAATTTTATTTTCATCTCTCTTAAAATTTTATAAATTTATTTTCTTAAAATTCTATAGATTCGTTTTCTCTAATATAAAATTATACATCCGTTCTAATACGATTATCTAGTTTAGACTTCTAGTTGAGTGTTGAGCGATGAGGGATGAGCTAAGCTCTGCACGTGAAGCTAATAGAAGCCGGAGAAAACTGAAGACACAGACACAGTGCTTTAAATATGATATTGTTTGGTGCATCAAAGACAAGAAAACAAAAGTTACTCATAAAGTGATTCACGGGTCACCTTTCCACAACACCCTCCGCGAGGTTTTATGCTCTTTTTTAATAATTATATTTAATATATTAAAAATATATCATATACTAGCGGTAAAAAAAAATTATAAACATTTTAGTTTTAGAGTTTATGAACTTGGTTTAAGGGTAAGGAGTTTAAATGTATGTGTTTAGAATTTTGGGTTTAGAGATTAGGGTTAGGTTTAGGGTAGTTGGTTAAGAACGTATATTTTAACCTGTAAACCCCGAATTTTAACATTAAATTCTAACCACATCCTCTAAATTCAAAACTCATGCACTTAAACCCATAAACACTTGACTCTAAACAAAATTTCTAGACCCTAAGACTAAAACCAGTGCGAAAAAAAAGTTTACATTAAGATTTGAATCTCTAACATTATTTAAATGATCTAGCGTCTCATCTCATTAATCCGAGTGATAATTAATTATATTTTTTTTTGTTAATAATGATAATTGTTGAGAGATCTCTTTGGTTCTTTAGGGAGAAGTATTTGACATGTTATCAATATTATATTGGACAGTCGATCATAATTCATAACCTAACAATTGTTATTGTGTTTTTAGAGTGTACTACGAGATTTTATCTAAATTAATGTGACAAAAAAATATTAGACGAAAGAGAACATAATAAGTATTATCATAAATTATGAGCGACAATAAGTAGACCGGAGACCAATAGTACTATAGAAGACCAATCAATAAATAATGAGGAAAAGAGATAAACCCTAAACAGCTATTTAAAACACAACAATTTTATAAACAAAAACATGTTTAAAATAAAATATTTAAAATATAAACTATTCAAAATATTATTTGATAAATAAAACATTATTTTTATCTAATCCCATTATAAAACATATAATCATTATTCATTAACATAAAATAATATTTTAATAAGATATGTTTTAGTATTTGGGTCCAACTACAACAATTGTAGTTGCCACAAATATCTGTAGTCTTTAATGAAAAACATGCAATAGGTTTTGGTGGGTCGACATTAAATATTTTTATGCATTCGGTATTTCATGTTGGATTATATTTTTTTTATATGTATGTACGTCTTACGGTTGGGTGCGAGATTGTCCCTCCCAATAATGTCATCTTTAAAGTTCGAATTCACGTCATCTCTTTAAGAGTGCAATGTGCCTTACCAATGCATCCAATATTTATTGGTCATGTTGGGTTATATTTTAACACGCAAGCTACGTAAAAAATTTACACAATCTTTCTATAAAATTTAAAATGTAAGTCTCAAATCCTAACACCTAAACGTTAAACCTTAAACTCTAAACTCTATAACCTATACATTAAACCCTTAAACTCTAATCTAAAACCTTAAACCTAAAAAAACTTTTTCATTCATGTTTTGTAGTTTTCAAGGAGAAAAACATTTTTTAGTTGGTTATGGTGGGAGCCTGGGAGAGGGTTCCAGCAAATTCAATTCTTACCTAACCTATTCAGTCATTTAGAAATCTTCATTTATCAAATGTTGTTGGAATTTATACTTCTATATTTCTACGAAAAAATGTAAAAGTTAATGTAAAAAAAATGGTAAACATATGCTGATATACAATAATTTTCCACAATATTTATGTTTTTATTATATTCAAGGGTTTATATTTTTATTTGTTAGTAATTTTTTATTATGTAAAATTTGATATATTTATATATTAATTGGTTTTGTATCGGATACAAAGAAGTGCATCGTACTTCAAGATCAACATGCCATCAAAATTCAGAAAACTTTAAATTTTTTTGTCTCACACCAAACGAGACGCTTTACGGAATGAAAAAAAAGAGTGATGAGTGAACTACTCTCAAGCAGATTGCTCCGCTACACCGTTCTGATTATACCAAGTAACAAACCATCAAACGAGTGAGGATCAATCTTTTCTATGACCACTGACAAAATCAAATCAGAAAGCTAGCGCCGTGAGAATTTCTAAACGAGCAGCAAACGACTGTTAAGGTACGCTGAAATTGTGCCAAACGATAGATAAAATGAACCACAAAAGCTAATGAAAAACATGTCACAAGGGCAGATAAAACACGTGCCACAAGAGCATAAATTCTTATTAAAATTGAGAAAACAAAACATGAAAGAGCAACAAAATAATGAACATCGATGATAGACAACGAGTACTAAAACTGTTTGTCGTCACCGGTTAAACAAAAAAGAGATAAGAAAAGCTTGTGGCTACTATAGAGAAAAAATTAACTCCATAAAACTTAACAAGCTTGTACAAAAAAGTGTACATAGATTATGTATCGAAGTTTTTTTTATTTATTTTACGAGTAATTTTGTATACACATGTAGTAGGTTTTAGTGCTATTCATTCCTTGTAGAATGGTATGGGAAAAAGGGTTAGTACTTTTAAGGGGGTGGCTGATATGTTTGTCCAATTTTTTACAAATCAGATTGGAGTTGTTATAGAAGAATTCAATGTTGCAATGTTGATGATTTAAGAGATTTACTACAAGTGAGTAGTCCTACTGAGGCTCATGAATTCTTGGTAAAGGAGATCACTAATGAAAAAATTAAATCTGCAATTTTTAATCAAGAAAAAGATAAAGTACTTGGGCCGGATGTCTACACATCATAATTTCTTTTTCAAGAAAGCTTGGAATACAATGGTGCATATTTCATTGTTATTGTAAGATTTTTTTTTTACTTTTTCTACTCTATTGCCAGCTTTTAATGCTACTGATGTTACATTAATACTTAAGATATCCAATGCAAGTCAGGCAAAGGACTTTAGGCCAATTTCATGTTGCTTTGTAATATATAAAATCATACCCAAAATTTTAGTTGATAGATTAATTGTTTGGATGCCAAGTTTGATCTCAAAGAATCAGACTGTTTTTATTAAGGGTATGAGCATTGTGGACAACACTTTAGTTGCACAGGATCTAGTTAGGGGTTATGGAAGGAAAGCTATTTCACCTAGATGTGCTTTAAAGGTGAATTTGTAGAAAATATTTGATTATCTGAATTGAGATTTTCTGCTAAGATAGTGGAAGTAATTGGTCTACTTGAGAGATTTAGAAACTGGATAAAAGTGTACATATAGTATATTTTTAATTGTTTTAAATGGCCGTCTGGTTGAGATTTTTAAGGGGTGGAAGAAGGGTTAGACAAGGAGACTCTCTCCTCATACATATTTATCATTGCTATGAATGTCTTATCTCATTTTCTTGATGTTGTTGCCAGTAATCGAATTTTTTAGTTTCACCTTAAATGCAAGAAATGAAGAATTACCCATCTTTATTTTGTATATGATTTACTCATATTCTGCAAGGGTAATTGTAACCCCCTCGTCCCGGTCCGGACGCTTGACCGGTCCGAGTGGGCCACACGGGGAAAACCGAAGCGAAACCCGTTAAGGTTCCTCCTCAGTTAGCAACCCAGAAAATTTCTTTTTTAAATTAATCTTTTCTAAAGGCTCATTCAAATCCTAAGTGAGCACAGCAACGGAAGACAAACATTCGCAAAGTAGTAACTCGAACAGTCTAAGCAAACAACCCATTTTATGTGATTTAACAGGCCGTTTCGAAACACCCTCAAGGTGTATCGGAACGCCTTGACCTGGTCAACATTTCAAAGCCTACACGAGGATGCCGTATCGGAACAGAGGTCAACCGTTCCGAAACACTCTTCCTGGTCAACTTCTCGTGGTCAACGAGATTTTGACCGTTTCGAAACCTTTAGACCCGTTTCGGAACACCTTCATCTCGCCAATTTCTCAAAATTCCAGTAGCGAAAATGTACCGAAACGGCCTCTTCGCGTTTCGAAACGCCTGGCCAAAGCAAAGGGACCGTATCGAAACAGGGTAGCCCGTTTTGAAACGCCCTCTGACTGCAGACTGGTTTTAGCTGATTTAAGGCACAAGGGTGCCCCTAAACCTCACTAAAACCTCCAACAAAACACTAACAACAATCTTAAGGCAAACCAACATATAAGCATGCTTAAACATCATCATAACAAGACTAAACACTAAGGCACAACATCACAAGCCATACATCCATGCATATCATAAAAGGTGATAGCTTCAACATGTCCAACACTTAGGCAATTTTAGGTAGCAACAATCTTAAGGCAAACCAACATATAAGCATGCTTGAACATCATCATAACAAGACTAAACACTAAGGCACAACATCACAAGCCATACTAACATGGTTACAAGCAAGACATACATCCCAAAAACCAAATAACAAGCACAAACGAGGAGTCTAACATGCTCCTAAACAACAACCATAGCAACATGACCCAAAAACATCATAACACGATTACATGTCCCATTGCTTGACCATTACATCTTAATTTAAAAGTTCATACTTGGTAGCCAAACAAGCACCACAAGCACACTTGGAGACCCCCTTCTTGCTCCTAGCAACCCACGAACTAAGGATCTGCATTGTCGAACAAAGAGAGAGCGTAAGCAATAAGCTTAGTGAGGGTAAGCTCTTTAAAAACAAACCTCGACAACGCAGGGTCCAAGCACGATCTTAGCCAAGGTAAATGCATAATTACCAAGGATCCTCAAGAGTCAAAAGTTAAAGATGCATGAACAATATTCAATTATATGCCATGCTCAACAAGCTCTATTTCACAATACATATGTAAACACATATAAGCATCCAAGTAGAAATCACATTCTACAACACATTGATACACATATCAATCAACATTGGCACCTAGCTATGACCCGAATACGCGGATAAACCCGTTGGAACTCACATCCAACAACCATTTTACCTCACGGTGGGATTACACTCATCACCGGTCTCGCAGAGGGGATTCCACTCATCCTCACGCCCCGTCGATGGGATTCCACTCATCATCGACTATATAAATACAATTTTCGGGTGAACCCGTACTCCTCCTTGGTGACTCAACGCCACCAAGGCCACGCGCGACTTTAGACTCATGTGTGCACACTAACATCCTAATGATCGATCATTTGTACTCAAGCATACTAGTGCCAACATTTAACTCATTCCACAATATTCATTTCAATCAATTCCGTTCTTAGCACGTACTCACCATGATCACAATCATGAACCATTTCTGTTGAGTGTGTAAAAGTTCTATTATTTTCACCATTTTTAACCCATATTTCTGCTGCATTCAAGCGTTATTCATTGCATTTAGGTTAGTTTACAGCAAAACATCACAAATATATTAAAGGCACAGACTCTACTAAAAATGGCTGTTTTTGCAGGTTGCTGTCGTAAAAGACGGTGAGGGCAGGCGCTGGGCAGAGAAGCAGAAGAGCTAAACTGGACAAGCAGACAAAGAGGACGATGCTGTCATGGTGCTGCCGTGACAGCAGAGGACGACAACAGTTTTGTGGAGAAAAAGCAAAGTGGGCCTCGACAGATAGAGAAAATTCAGCTCGTCTGTCGTGTGAAAACCTCATATTTTTCCGAGCCCCAGATCAAAAGATATGTCAAGCCCAAAGTTCAAGGAGAGAAAATCCCAAGAAACAAGGAAGACGGCTGGAAAGTAGATTCCTTGAAGATTTAGTCTTTATTAGAATCATACTTTTAATTAAAGTTGTAATCCTTGTTAAATTAGATAACTTGAGCCCAAAGCTTATATAAGGGCATGTATTTTAACGTAGGGCATATCGAATTTCCCCATAACCGATAACCAAAAACCCCTAGCCGTTTACCCGCCGCCGACATGTTCTAAATCCTTCCTAGGGCCACGGGTTGATTTGTAAAGTAGTTGCAAGGGTTGTTTTGCTTTAGGAATTTTCAGTTCAATAAAATAAACTTCAAGTTCTCTTATTTTGGTTATTAATATCTTGCAAGAGCATCGGGAGAGCATTGTGAGGTTATTTATTTACTTCGCATCGGGAGAGTTAAGTATACGAAAGAAATAAGAGCAAGTTCTCTAGTTTATAGTTGAACTATCTCGTGCCTAGGGATAAGGCGAGGTTAAGTGGCTAAAGAAGAATTCATACACATCGGTGTTCATCCTTCGATTCACGCCGGGAGGTATCATCAAAGACGTGATCATCGACAGACTTGGACCTAGGGATAGGCCAAGGCAGATCTGGGATTCTTGCCAAACTTGAAGTACGGAGTTGAGTGTTTGCTGCCGCGACAATCAACGGACTGCTGCCGCGACAGGTGCTGCCCGCGACAGGCGCGACGACAGAACTGGATTTCCTAAACTCTGCAATACCTGCACTACTGAGCAATTCAATACCAGCCCATTCTCTCTATCTTGATATCTCTACTCTTTTATTTACGTTTACTTTATTATTCTCGTGACAACTTTCTCAATTATTTTCTTTACTTTCGTGCAGCAATCTAAGGTGAAGCTATTAGCCCAATCCCTGTGGAGACGATATCCGATACTTCGTATTACTTTACTACTTGCGTCGTGTATACTTGCACTACAATTGCGATAGACTATTTTACACGCAACAATTTCCATGCATGCCATAAGCATCACAAATCATGCCTCATCTCACATGTATATCACATTATACATAAATCAATCATATCACAAGTCATACGAGGCATAAACATCCAAATACAAGTTCATCCAATGGCTCTAGATCAAGTTTAGGATTAGGCTACCACCCTAATCCTAACTCTAGGTGGGTCTACCAAGCCCAACCTAGTCCACGTACTCGAACCAACCATTTAAAAACCATTTTAAACATTTAACCACTCACCTAAGCTTCCAAGCTCCAAGCCAAGCAAGCAACCACCCTCACGTTTCCGGATTTCCTCTCGATGCTTCACCAACACAAGTTCCCGCTTCTAAACAACCTCAACACAATTCAAATAACCTCAAATCAGCCCAATCATCAAAATACCAACCCGGAACATAATTCAAATACAATTTACAATGTTTCAAGCCATGAACAACCCCACTTTTAATCAAACTCGGACAGCCCCAAAACCACATCCAAAATCCATGTTTCCAACACCTTTACACCCAAAAATGATCCCAAATCAACCCCTAACCATAGTACCACCATTGGACTATCAATTCCCACCTAAAACAACCCTTAAAACTCACCCAAAACCCCATTTATACCCAAATTCGGGAATTTTCTTAAAACCATTCAAAATTCACATATGTGGTACCATTTAGTTCCTAGACTTCATAACTAACCACATTAAATCAAAACATTAAGCTTAACAACATAAAGTTTCCATTTTTAATCAAAATCTTCAAAACTCCATTTTCCAAAACTTTAACGAAAATAAAAACTAATGGTACTTTTAAAGAGAGGGAGTTGAGGAGAAGTCAAAAACGGTGTTACCTTTCAAAAATGAGTTGAAATGAAGGAGCTTTGTGATGGAATAGTAATTTTGTAGAGAGAGAGCTCTTTGGTCGTTCAAATGTGAAATAGGGAGGAAAAAGACAATGTTTTATTTTAGTAAAAAGGGTTTTAAAATGAAGTTCCCTTATTTACGGTTTTGCCATTAATGAAATGGCAAATTCCCTTTCTTTTTAAAATCTCTATGCAATATGTAAAACATTTCAATTTAGTCCAACATTCAATTATTTGTTTTTGAAACTCGAACTTAAAAGACTATTTTAATTATAAAATCGAGCCCAAATAATATTAAAATATTATTTTCACCTAACCCCTAAACCCGGGTGTTACAGTAATTTAAATTCGATCATGGGTGTGCAGTGTGTTCTAGAGAAGTTCTATGCAATATCTAGTCTTAGACTTAATGTTGCAAAATCACAAGTATTTTTGGCAGGTGTATCCATGGAGCAAAAAGAAAGTTTTGAAAACATGGTTGGATTTCAGATTGGTACTTTACTCGTGAGATATCTTGGTATCCCTCTGGTTACAAAAAAATTTATAGAGAAAGATTGCATTGTGCTCATTGAGAAGGTAAAAGTTGAGTTGAGACAACGGTCTAGTAAGTTGCTTAGCTATGTTGGGCGATTACAATTAATTAATGTTGTAATTTTTAGTATAATGAATTTTTGGTGTCGACAAGTGATTTTGCCTAAGAGAGCGATTCAAAAGATTGAACAATTTTTATGAAATTTTTTCTGAAAGGATAAAGATGAGACAACTTCAGGTGTTAGAGTAGGGTGAAAGTCTATTTGCAAGCTTAAAGGTGATGGGGTCTTGGGATCAAGGATCCCTATGCATGGAATATGGCTTGTATGATAGGACTGATTAGAAGTTTGTTGTTTGATAAGGGGTTTTTGTGGGTAGCATTGACCAAAATATACGCATTCGAGAAAACAGGTAATTGGACTGTAGACTGCAAAATCCATTTCAGTTGGTATTTAAGGAAACTGATAAAGCTAAGGCCTCTAATACAGGCTCTTAGCCCCTCTGTTGTTAATGTGGGGACTGTATGAAATGAAATTAGGGGTGCTAAATCTAAAGTGGCATGACACAAGATTGTATAGTATGAATTGTATATTTTTAAGCATTCTATGATAATTGAATGACCATCCTGAATCGATTGTCTACTTTTGATAGATTACAACGCATGTGGATGAATGTGAAAATGCATTGTCTGTTATGTGAAACTGGAATTAAATCCAGAAACCATTTGTTTACATATTGCCAATACCCCAACTATGTCTGGCTTGACATCCTTGTTCTCTATAGTCTTCGAAGAGGGCTGAAGGATTGAGAGGGAGAGTTAGCATGGCTATGCTCTAATTTAAAGGAAATATCTTTATTTGTGTATATTGTCACTGACAAGCGTCGTTTTACTCGTCAAAATAAATAAATATTTAACCTCTTTCAACAATTAATAAAGTAAAGAAATTAAGTAGTATAGGGAAAGAGGGTCGATCCACATAGAGATTAGTCGAAATTCTTGACTTGAATTTTGTCAGATTTGAATTCCTAGGAATATCTGTAAAAACAAGGAAATAAAAAGGGGGTGGTCTGATATTGAGTGAAGTAATAAAATAAAATGCAAGAATTAAAGAAAATAGTAAGAAAAAACCAAATATGCAAATTAGCCTCGAGCTAGCCTCGAGCTAGCCTTGTCAATTCCTTCGATCATTGAAATGGATTTTTACTCCGGGTATCATGTCGGTTACAGTCTGCGAGGCCCAACCCGTCGCCGTTAAAATTAACCAAATATGCTTCTCTCTCGAGTAACCAATCCTCCAAAGTCTATCTTCGAAGGTTGGTTCTTAAACAAATTAACCACGTCTATCGCCGTTAAAATATTTAGTTTTAAAAACAGGAAAAGCCCGACTCAAAAATTGTCTTAAAAAGAATCGCTTCTGATTTTATCTTTCCTTAGCGGACCGCCGCTAAGAGTGTTCACATGAAGTCGAAATTGCCACAGGCCGATCCTTCCTCCCAACCATGTTTTTAAACGATTCCAGACCAACGAGCTCTTTTTGATTTGAAAAACGATTAAAAACCTTAGTAAGGCTGATTGCCAAACTATCTAAACCGAAAGATAAAAATGTGTTCCCGAAGGAATTTAGGCAATGTTCAATTCTCACGATTAGAATTGATTTGGCTAGCTCTTAGCTCAAGAAATTTAGCTAAGCATGATATTAATTATCATACTTAACTTGGTTTTTAGAAAAGTAATTAAATAGCATAAAATAAATGGAACAAGGAAATAAAGAAAAAAAAGAACTTTTAATTAAAACTAGAAAATGTTTACAAAGGAAAAGATAAAAATACTCAAAGCTAGGAAGATGATCCTAAACCTTCACCAAAGGTTGGTATTTATAGGCTTAGATTACAAGGATAAGAGATAGGAAAATCAAAATAACAAATCAAATTCAAATGTTTTTAAAATTCAAATAAAACCAAACGGATAGAACTGATAATCTGATTGGATCTTCTCTCGGAACATTCATAGATCTTCTAGAGGTTGCCACGTCACTGCCACGTCAGACGCGTCGTGCCCAGTGTCGTGCCCACGATGCCAGTCATGACAGAATAATAATAAAAACTGCAGAAATGCCCTCTTTTGCTGCTGTTTTCCAGAATTAGGTCCCTTGTATAAAATATAGCATAATGAAATAGATTAGGTAGCAAGAAATCCTAAAAACTTGAAAATAGCAATTAAAAAAGTGTCACTTTTGAGAGCTTATCAGTCACAGCCCACCACTTCGTGACCGAGCAAGTCGCACACCAAATGGCTTGCCTTAGCACACCACGTGCTTCACCCGACCAGAAAATTCAAGTCTATGCCAACATCGCACACCATAGAGCCTTGACCAGCACCCCATGGGGCGTCCGAGAGAGAGGGACCCGAGGGAGCACCTTACACGCACCCAAGGGGGCCCAGCCGAGCACCCTCCATGCCGTCCAAGCCATTGAGCCCGATTCAGCACCCGACGTGCACCCCAAGGGGCCGAGATACGCCCCATCCGAGTTGCCCACCTGCCTTGCCAACACATTTGTGATGTCATAGCCTTTGTAATATATGCAACTTTGTATTTGAGTGATAGTCTTGCCATGTTTAGGAGATTGTATCTTGAAGATTGATCCTTAGCTTTTGGATCGAATCTTCTTAGACCGTTAGATCGTAGAAGGTGAAGCTATAAATAGAGCCTTCCTCTCACCATTGTATTTGTAGAACTAATGTTTTGATATAATAATTGAAAAATATTTTGGACTGATTTAAAAAGTATTTAAAACAATTTCCAAAGTCCAAATAACTTGAAACTATGTTTAGGGACATTTCCAAAGGCTTTTACATATTTTCAAAGGCCAAACTACACAAAATCGTCTAGGCGTTTCGATACGAGGGATTCCAGTAGCAAAAACGTTTCGATACGAGTATCGAAACGAGCTTTCCCTGGATGAGATTTTTGAGTAGCATTTCGAAACGGGCTATGCCGTTTCGATACGCCTACGTGGCTTCGACCACAATGGTCATAAACCCCAACGGCTATTTCCCAACTAACATTTAAATGCAGTTCGTTTCAATACGGGACTAGACGTTTCGATACGTGTTCCGAAACAGCAAAGGACGTTCCGATACGGGTGCCTCATCAGACTGCAATGGCTCTTTCTACTTAAAGGGTGTTTCGAAACGAGTTCGACTGTTTCGAAATGGGAAGCTGCAGAACTACATTTATGGTGGGAATTAAAGTCCTCAACGGCTCCAATTCAACCCCAACGGCTAGTAACAGTTTGAAAAATTGAATTTTCAAATGAATAAGGGGGAGCTTTATTTGATTTATATCTTTAATTCTCTTATTCACATTTTTAAAGTTAAAGGGGGAGAATCCCAAACAATTTTTCAAGTTGGTTTTATTATATCAAAAAGGGGGAGATTGTAGAACTAATGTTTTGATATAATAATTGAATAATGTTTTGGACTGATTTAAAAAGTATTTAAAACAATTTCCAAAGTCCAAATAACTTGAAAGTATGTTTAGGGACATTTTCAAAGGCTTTTACATGTTTTCAAAGGCCAAACTACACAAAACCGTCCAAGCGTTTCGAAACACCTTAGGGCGTTTCGATACGGGGGATTCCAGTAGCAAAAACGTTTCAATACGAGTATCGAAACGGGCTTTCCCTGGATGAGATTTTTTAGTAGCGTTTTGAAACGAGCTATGCCGTTTCGATACGTCTACGTGGCTTCGACCACAACGGTCATAAACCCCAACAACTATTTCCCAACTAACATTTAAATGCAAGTCGTTTCGATACGGGACTAGACGTTTCGATACGTGTTCCGAAACGGCAAAGGGCGTTCCGATACGGGTGCCTCATCAGACTGCAACGACTCTTTCTACTTAAAGGTGTTTTGAAACGGGGAGTTGCAGAACTGCATTTATGGTGGGAATTAAAGTCCTCAACGGCTCCAATTCAACCCCAACGGCTAGTAACGGCTATAAACTCATCAAGGAGTATAAAAGGTACCTCCAAGTATCAAGATATGGTTAATGCTTCAATTTTCAATCAACAAATGATCAAATATTATCTTAGTGCCTAAATTGTCAATTCTTGTATAGACAAACACTAGTGAGCCAAAATTGTCAAATTTGCTCAAGTGTTTTAGGTTTTGGGTGAGTGCTTTAATTGTGCAAACAAACACCTATTAGAGGGATTTGTGTTTGTTTTTCTTATCTCTTTGTAAAAGAGGGTTTGATCAAAGTTTTGGGTAGAAAGTTTGATCGGTGTATAAGGGTTTCCTCCTAAGCCTAGAAAAGGGGAAGAATCAATAGTGGATTGATTGGAAATCCTTAGTGGGGAGCTAAGGTAGTGGATGTAGACCTTGGTTAGAAGGTTGAACCACTCTAAAATCATTGTGTTATTTACATTTAAGCTTCCGTACCAAATCCACCCAAAAATCCACTTGGTGAGCAACATCGGTTGAACGAACCGAGCTCCTCTCAACTCAACAATTGGTATCAGAGCTTGGCTCAATCGAAGGGGATTCACATCCTATTGAGAAGATCCGGCAAGCTCGATCACTATTTCATCAACCGGCTCAAATGACACAATCAATCGACAAACCGCCTTTCTTTGACGGAACCTAATATGCCCATTAGAAGGCAAAGATGAAGTTCTTCATCAAATCAAGAGACTACAAGCTATGGGACATAGTTGAAGATGGTTCGTTCATGCCTCAACGAATCAAAGCGGAGTGGAGTGCCGACGATCGCAAGAAGATGGAGCTAAATTGCAGAGCCTTGCACATCCTCTTTTGTGCTTTTGGCCCATCCATCTATGAGAAGATGTCTTCTTGTGATAGTGCCAAGGAGGTATGGGACAAGCTTAAAGTCACATACGAGGGAATCGATGAAGTCAAGGAGACCAAGATTGGGCTCCTCACCTTAGAGTATGAGAACTTCAAGATGGATCCGGAAGAGAACATCAAGAAAATGTTTGGTAGGTTCTCCACCATCACCAATGGTCTTAAAGGTTATAGAGAAGCCATCCCAGAAGAGAAGCTTTTCCGAAAGCTCATCTACTCACTTCCCGAGTCATGGGACTCAAAGAGGACCGCCATCATCGAAGTAAAGAATTTGAAGACCTTGAAGCTTGATGAACTCATGGGGTCTCTCCTTACTCATCAAATCATGAAGAAGAACAAAGAAGATGAGAAGAAGAGGGAAGAAATTAGAGCTATGGGAGAGAAGAAGCTCAAGGGGCTTGACATCAATACCAATGCCATGGCTCTCAAGTCCTCCACTTGCCATCATGTCTATTCAAGTGAAGAGAAGGATGAAGAAGAAGAGATAGTTCATCTCTTTAAGAAGTGTGCCTCGTTCATGAAGAAAGCCTTGAGAGAGCTTGAACGAGAATCCGTGAAAAAGGAGAGGGCAAGCACTTCAAGCCATAAGAAGAAGGCACATATGGCTACTTGGAGTGATGAGGACTCCACCGACGATGAATAAGCCAACCTTTGCCTTATGGACATCGAAGAAGATTCAAGGGTAACTTCTAATTCATCTACTTCATGTTCTTACTCTTTTGATGAATTACAAGATGCCTATGATGATTTGGTTTTAGACTTTAAAATCACATTTTGAAAAACAACAAATTGATTTCAAAGTTGAAAATTCAAAATGACTTGATTTCTAAAACCAAACTTGAACTTGAAGCAAAACTTGAAGAGTTTGAATTAAAATGTTTTAATTTACAAAATTTGCTTCAAAAAGTTCAAGAAGAAAAGGATTTGATTTCCAAAGAGCTAGAAAAGAAAAACAATTTTGGAAAATCAAATTTTTATGTAAGACAATCTAGTGCCCCTAGATTTGTAAACGGTAAATGTTTTAGAAGTGTTTGGGTCCCAAAAGGACTTAGCACTTCAATTAAAAAGGATGAGATTGAAAAATGGATTCCTAAGGGGACTAAAATTTGTGCTACTAATGTTCATGGATCCAAAGCAATTTGGATACCAAAAATTACTTGATTGTCTTTTGCTAGGTGTGATGGAGATGTTCAACAAGTCCAATTTATGAGGGGGAGCTCCATGCACACTAAGGAAGAACACTTGAAGACGGAAGGCTTCACATTCTCCCTTGAGTTCAAGTGTGGTAAAATCTAGTTGTATTTTTGTTTTATTTGTTTATTTTTATTTATGTCAACTAGATGATCATATATGTTAGACTAACATTTTTTATGATGCTTTGAGTAAGGGGGAGTCATTTTAAAACCAAATTCTTATTTTTGTCAAATTTTTTCCTCTATAGTTATTTTGAACTTAATGTTTTAAATTCTTTTTGATATAACAAAAAGGGGAGAAATGGTTTGAAAAATTGAATTTTCAAATGAATACGGGGGAGCTTTATTTGATTTATATCTTTAATTCTCTTATTCACATTTTTAAAGTTAAAGGGGGAGAATCCCAAACAAATTTTCAAGTTGGTTTTATTATATCAAAAGGGTAGATTGTAGAACTAATGTTTTGATATAATAATTGAAAAATGTTTTGGACTGGTTTAAAAAGTATTTAAAACAATTTCCAAAGTCCAAATAACTTGAAACTATGTTTAGGAACATTTTCAAAGGCTTTTACATGTTTTCAAAGGCCAAACTACACAAAACAGTCCAGGCGTTTCGAAACACCTTAGGGTGTTTCGATACGGGGGATTCCAGTAGCAAAAACGTTTCGATACAAGTATCGAAACGGGCTTTCCCTGGATGAGATTTTTGAGTAGCGTTTCAAAACGGGCTATGCCGTTTCGATACGCTTACGTGGCTTCGACCACAACGGTCATAAACCCCAACGGCTATTTCCCAACTAACATTTAAATGCAGGTCGTTTCGATACGGGACTAGACGTTTCGATACGTGTTCCGAAATGGCAAAGGGCGTTCCGATACGAGTGCCTCATCAGACTGCAACGGCTCTTTCTGCTTAAAGGGTGTTTCGAAACGGGAAGCTACAGAACTGCATTTATGGTGGGAATTAAAGTCCTCAACGGCTCCAATTCAACCCCAACGGCTATAAACTCATCAAGGAGTATAAAAGGGACCTCCAAGCATCAAGATATGGTTAATGCTTCAATTGTCAATCAACAAATGATCAAATATTGTCTTAGTGCCTAAATTGTCAATTCTTGTATAGACAAACACTAGTGAGCCAAAATTGTCAAATTTGCTCTAGTGTTTTAGGTTTTGGGTGAGTGCTTTAATTGTGCAAACAAACACCTATTAGAAGGATTTGTGTTTGTTTTTCTTATCTCTTTGTAAAAGAGGGTTTGATCAAGGCTTTGGGTAGAAAGCTTGATCGGTGTATAAGGGTTTCCTCCTAAGCCTAGAAAAGGGGAAGAATCAATAGTGGATTGATTGGAAATCCTTAGTGGGGAGCTAAGGTAGTGGATGTAGACCTTGGTTATAAGGTTGAACCACTCTAAAATCATTGTGTTATTTACATTTAAGCTTCCACACCAAATCCACCCAAAAATCCACCTCTCCACCACTTGGTGAGCAACATCGGTTGAACGAATCAAGCTCCTCTCAACTCAACAGTATTCACCTTTCATTTGCCATCTTTCTTTGAGCTTGAGAATAAAGAGTTTATAAATTTCTCTTAACGATCTTTCACGTGTTTTTCTTTGTTGCCTTGTTTCAAAGCTTCTGCCGATTTAATTTTTAAGCACTCTTGCTTAGCAAATTCAAAGGCTGACTTAGTCATTGACTTAGCTCGACGACTAAGGTCGCACAGACCAGCTAGTCAGACTCTAGCCCCGTGACAATATGCTCAAACTTGCATGAAATTCGTACGTTTATCACATATGAGAGAAGAGAAACCGTAAAAAATTTAGGCATACTCGTAGGGATTGGATTAGTTTACTTGATTGTGTAAAATAAAATAAAGTGTATAAAAGTACAATGTAAAGATGTATACATGGATGGTGTAAATAGACACATGTGTGCATCTTGGGAAGTTCCTAAATGGATGGACGCCCAAATGTATGTATATGGTCTTGTTGCAGTGCTTTTTTAGCTGCTTTCTTGGATAATAAAATAACACAATTTATCTAAAAAATGAATACAATTTTTTTTATTAAGTTGAGAGATAATTACATTTCTAAGATAAATGTCGAAATTCGAACTCATATAAAATGTATCTGATATAAGTTCCTTTGAAGTGCTAACATTCTTACCATAATAAGAAGTAGAAAAATTATTCAGGTGTCATGGACGGAGGTGGGGAGTCGAAAGATTTAGGGTTTTTGGATTTGGGATCGAAGAGGAAAGGGGAATTGGAAGCTTCGAAGAGTGAAACTGAAGGGCTTAGTTCGCGAATGTCGGACGCACGTGAGGAATTAGACACGGTTAAGCTGAACGACGATGTTCCGCGATCAACCTGAAACGGGCCAACAAAATGGGTTGGAGGCAAGGAAACTGGGCCGGGTGATCATCGAGCCCAATAGTTGTTACCGTTGGGGTTTGATTTTAAAGATATGTTTTACTGGTTTGTTAGAATTAGTTTTGCTAGCTGTGAATATATAATTGTACGAACCAAATATATAGAGGTTGTACTGAGCTGTGCGACTATGCTTGATGAATGAATGAAATTTTCTCTTCTATAATCTATCTTCTCTACTCTGAAAACCCCTTTTCTTTAAAGATTCTAGTTTGATCATTACAATTGGTAATCAAAGCGGGTTTTAAGATCCAAAAAACACACTGAGAAAATCTAAGAAAGCACAGCAAATGGGTGACGCAGACTTGGCCGCCTTGCAACACCAAATGGACGAAATAAAGAAAGATAAGGACACGTTGAAGGATAGAATGGGCAGGTTCGACACCAGGATGGATGAAGTCCAAGAGGACCTGAGGAAGATCATTGAAGCCGTGACCAGAACGAGTGAAAGCCCGGAACCAATGACACCTGAAAAGAACAAGCAGACAACATCCAATACTCAGTCAAAACAAGAGGGTAAGAAACATGTGATAGTTACTTATATTGATAACCATGAGAGATATTTCATGAACCTTGATGAACCTGAAATTTTGTCATTCAAATCAACCCTCACTTCACCTAAAGAGAAAAAGGGAAACACCTCGAACTTCCAAAAAAACATCAGGATAGAAAAGAATAGCTCAG
This sequence comes from Hibiscus trionum, assembly GCA_030270665.1. Classification (NCBI taxonomy): domain Eukaryota; kingdom Viridiplantae; phylum Streptophyta; class Magnoliopsida; order Malvales; family Malvaceae; genus Hibiscus; species Hibiscus trionum. Next base: position 22,016,952 of record BSYR01000006.1, on the reverse strand, counting down.
ATAACATGTAGAACTCTTTTAACCTGAAACCAAAGATTGAGCTGGCAATGTTCGATGGGGAAAATTCTAGTGGCTGGGTAAGAAAATGTGAGAAGTATTTTGCCATATTTAACATCCCAGAGAGCCACAAAATAAAAATAGATGCTATGTATTTGAGTGGGAGAGTTAAACATGGTTCGATGGCTATATGATGCAAAAACACAGAGTTCAATGGCGAGAATTTGTAGCTGATCTATACCACCGATTTCACAGTAAAAGTGTTAGTGATGTTGTCGAAGAGTTTAACAAACTAGCTCAGAAAACCTCAGTGAAAGAGTATCAAGATAAATTTAAAGAGTTAAGGCCATTTATGCTGCAAATGAATGCCACCCTGGATGAGAGTTACTTCCTTTGATGCATGCAATTAAACCCTAATTTAAAATTCACAAAAGTGAGTTGGGCTAAGCAGTGCATGTTCTTAGTACCCGACCCAATCAAAGAATCTCAACCCAACTCATTGATCAAAGAATATGAAATTACATTTCTTTGATATCCATTTACCATAACTCGTACAGTTTTTCAGTTTTTTTTAATTAACTACACCATCTCAGTTTTTTTTAATTCTAAATTTTTAATGTGTTGTAACTTCTATATATGTTTGGAAATTTGTAATTAGGGGTATGATGGGAAGAAAAAAATTACATGTTATTCGTTGTCTCTATTCAACAATTATTGCATATGGGCCGCTGAAGTCTATAGCAGAGCTGCAGAGCAATCAATTGGGTCGGTTTTTAAAATAAATTGCTTTAATTAATCATAATCTATTAAAATCAATTCAATCGAATTTTTTTTCTAAATTAAAATATTTAAATTAATTTAAATTTGATCGATTGAACAACTTAATTCAAATATATAACATTTATATTTAAAATATTTAATTGACTTTAAAACATAATTTATTATATATTATAAATATATTTAAATTTATTATATGATTTTTTTTTCAATCAGGCCCGTTTGTGAATTCAAAAATCATTTGGCAGCCAAAATAATTAGAAAGACATCCCATGGAAAAAAAAAACGGGCTAATTTAAATCGAATTAACCAATAATGACTATTTTTAAAAAAAAAAATCATTTAAACCGGTTAATGTTTTGAATCCACAGTCGACGGATTTTATGAGTAAAGCTAGGAGCCTAGGATGAAGTTAGACTATTTGGAAGCAAACGATGTAATTAGGGTTTCTCTCGGAATTAACATGGAATGACATTTCAATTACATGAATCTAAAAATTCAAATGTAATTTTAAGAAAAACAAGGTAAAAGTAGTTTTTGCGTTTCATCGTAATTTTTACACTATTTTTTACACAATCGTGATTTTTAAAGGAAAAAATTCTCAAACATAAATCATGTTACTTTAAAATCAATTATATACAAAATCAATTTTACAAATCACAATAATTCAAAATCAATTCTACCACCGCGAAATCAAACACACACTGAGTAAATTGACAGTTAACTTAAAAATATTTTTGTATCAATTCATTCATTAATGTGTGTTTATTAGTTCAAAAAAATAATTTGAGTGTCTATCTCTTTTAATTTGTCACGTAATAATTTTAAAAATTCGTTAACTGATATCTTGATCTTTAAAATTATATTTTATTATCATTTAAGACATTTAAAGAATTTTTTATTCAGTTTATATGTATGTTATCCCAATATTTTTATTACAAAAATACACACAACACAATAAAAAACATGCCACATGATCTATGTAAAGTCATTATTTTTTTATTGAAAAAAAAGTTGGTTATTCGGGTACCTTGTTAAAAAATTTCTCTAACCTAAAATGGAGGAAAAATAGTGCACCCGATAACTTACATAAAATCAAACTTCAATAACGCCATCACTAATGTCCGAGTGGAAATGTAAAGTCATTATTTAAACATTGCATACAGAAATAAAATATCTAATATACCGAATGGATGAGTCTACCACGTGCGTCGAACAATGTTGAACACTACTAACGATAGACACCGCTGAACACCATTAAATTAATTAATAAAAATTAAAAACCACAAGGACTCAACATATAATTATAAATTATTTAAAATAAAACTTCAATTAAATTATTTTTCATAAATACTAGATTTTTTTTTAATTTTTAAAAATAATTAAATCAAATATCAACTATGGTCAATCCCTAAATTTAAAAACCCTAAATCTTTTTCTCACATTAGAACCCAAAACTGAAAAAATTGAATCAGATACAGTCGATGTCAATGGTGTTTTTTGAACAATCCCATTTCTTTTAAATAGCAAAAATCCAACTCCTAGAAAGATGGGTTTTGAAGGGTTTTAGCAGAAATTGAAACTTTTGGTTGAACCATAGGATATTGTGTAATAAAATTAACAGACTTGTTCGAGAAACAAAGCAAATAAGTGCTATTGATGTTTTCTTTCTAAGTGTTAGGATTCAAACGAGGGTTCTAATTTGGGGGAAATTAGAGTTTTTTATTTGAAGATTAATTTGATCTAATTATTTAAAAAAATATAGGCCATGTTTGGCAATTAACGGATAGATGATAGCTGATAGCGGATTACATTAGCTGATAGCTAATTGCATTAGTTGATTTGACTAGCGGATTGTATTAGCTAATTGTATAAAAGTGTTTGGTAAAATTAACTTAATAGCTGATAGCTGTTTGATTATTTAAACAAGCAAAATGACATATAATGACATGATTATATTTAATACTTATTTGAATAATTTATTAGTTATGAATATTTTGTATCTAATAAATATTAATTAGATTTATAAAAATTATTTTTAATATAAATTTCCTAAAAGATTTATATATTAATTTATTATTTATATAATTATTAAAAAATTATATGCGCATATAAAAATGTGATAATAAAAAATAGAATTAACTTACAAATATCAACATATAAATTAGTAGTAACAACAAATAAGTCGAATATTTAATATGTTATTATTTATATTAAAAAATGTTATTATTTAATTTAAGTTATTTGGAGATTTTTGGTAATTGTTAAGGGTAAAAGAGTCATTACAACTCTAATATCAAACCTCTAATCTCAAAAAGCTCATATTAGTAGCTTTTTCAAAATTAACTTTTTCACCTCAATCAGCTCTTTCAATCCACTATTTACCAAACATCAATATTAGCGGATTTGACTAGTCAAACCTCTAATTATACCTCAAATCTCTAATTTTTGTCCAAACCGCTATTTACCAAATAGGGCCATAATATTTATGAAAATTAATTTAATTGAAATTTTATTTTAAATAATTTATAATTGTATGTTAAGTTCTTAAGATTTTTAATTTTTATTAATTAATTTAATGATGTTCAGCGATGTTCATCGTTAGTAGTGTTCAACGGTGTTCGAGCCCATTGCAAAATTTTCCTATACCGAATACTATTTTTTTAAATTATACAAAATTTACATTTTTAAAAGATGGTTATTTTTTTGAAGAAAAAAAAACTTTCATCCATTCTTTTTTTTTTCCATTTTTTTCACAATACGACATAAATCTAGTTTTTTATATTATTATTATTGAAGTGCAATTTACATAAAATAAACCAAGAGACGTAACTAATGAATTATACATATCATTTCAAGTTATCAATCCAGTGTAGTGTGATATTGTTTCAAGAATGAAATTATTTGGAGGTTAATTAACTTATTGCTCGTTAAAACCCATGATTTCATCAAACTAAAGGTTTAAGTGTAAAATAAATGTCTAAATTATACTCTTTCATTTTTTATTTAGGTGTTTAAATTATAATATGGGTCAAATAAGTGTTTAGTGTTTTTTTTTCCGTGATTTATTTAAAATTTCATCGTGACGGACGTTATATTTTCCCGTTATTTAATGAAATGCGAACACGTAGTATGTTTTCTTATTTTTTGAAATTAAATCCAAAAATAAGAAAAAATAATTTCTCTAAAATCCCAATCCCTAACCCTACATTCCTAAATTCATTCACTCCAACCACCGATTCAACCATCACTGACCGTCCTTGTCTTCATCGAACCTCACTACTGAAAACTCTATTATCTCGTCGTGAAAAATCGATGAATGAACTGTCGGTTGCGCCACTGGCGAACACCCACAATGAAGAAAAAAGATGTTGATTGGGTTCCCACCAACGGGTAGAGGATGACGGAAGTCGAACGGTAAGGTACAAAGCACATGGGTAGTGAACAGTAAACCACCAACTTGTGGGGATGTCGAACGGTGAAAGGATGTGATTTAAGAGTTTGATTGAAAGAAATTAAAACTTTAAGTTTTTTTTAAGAAGTTAAGATTTTTAAAGAAATTTAAAAATTTAAAAAATAAATCATTTATCATGTTCTGATTGGATGACGGAATTTTTTTAACCGCCATTAACAGAAAAATATTATTTAAGTAAAAAATTAAAACGTTAAACACCTATTTAGCCTGAAATAGTTCAGATATAAACTAGCAAAGATATATTTTAGACACTTATTAAAAGAGTTTCAGACTTTTTATAGAGGGACTTGTTGTTCCCACCAAGGAAAATAGCTTCTTGGAATGCATTCAGTGGCCAATGCACGTTTAAGGTTGGGTGAGCCTATACTCACCCTAATTTTTTTAAAGTTTAAATATTGGTTTTAATTTTCGTAATTTTTATGAATTAGTTTTTAAATCTTATGATTTGAAACTATATTAAAAATTTAAAATTTTATGATTTGTGTCCACATTCAAAAATATTTTGACATGTGCCTACCTAAAACAAATATTCTGAATACGACGCTGAATGCATTGACGCCAAACAGCCAGAGGTTTTGAATCACATGTGATATAATCTAATACTTATATAATAAACTGTAATGAGTTTGGTGTCCATGAATTAAGTAACACCGATTTAATTAAAGAATGACTTAAAACATTATTTTTATAAAGCGCATGTATATAATATACAATTTCATTTTGTTTATCTTGGTTTTGTTTTCTAACATATATTCTTAACATTTTTTAAGTATGAGTTTATTTTAGAAAAGGTTAAACTAAATGCCTTAAAAACAGATTTAAGTAATATCATGAAATTGCACGAATCAGCTTGTCTCAGTAGTTAAAGAAACGATTGTTGTTCTTAAAGGTTACGGATTCGAGCACCAGCAATTGCAGCAGGGTGATTGAGCATAGATTGTCAAATGGTTGAGAGTATATTCAAAACATATATTACTTGTAATCACCTTAGCTTTCAAAAAAATATCACGAAATTATTACACCATTATTTACATTTATGATTTCAACTATTATCCAATTAAATTAGAGAATTTTTTTTCAATACACATGTTGTGTAATATTTACCTATTTTTTTTGTCGGTTAATTTAGTCTGTTGGCCTTGAAATTTAGGATGTAAAGTTATAATTTATGTAACGCCCGAGTTTGAGGCCCGGAAGATACTCAGGTTGGTTAAGCCGGTTCGGGTTAAGTTAAATTTTTGGGCAGACAATTTAAAATATATCATTTTAGAACTTATAGAGAAAAAGAGAATTTAAAAATGGTCTTTTGGTAAAATGTGGTCAAATTGATTTTGGAGATAGGTTTTGAGTTAAAATAAAATACATTATTTAAAAGTTGCCATCTCTTCTTCTTCCCCAAAAGATTTTCACGTTAAAACACACAAGCCATAGCCACCACCCACTTTTTCACCAAGCTTCACCATTTTTGGAGTTTTCAAGAGGTAAGCAACTTGGTTTTATTTCTCTCTTCCTTCTAATCTTGTTTTTAGCATCTATTCTTCAAGGTTTTGAAGATTTCTCAAGTTTCTCCATTTTGGGGTAAAAATGAGGTTTTGAAGGAGTTTAAGCAAAGGTTATGAAAACAACGTTTTGGGTTAGTTGTAAACCATATTTTGGGTGTAAAGTGATGTCAAGATATTGGGTTTAGCATGAAATCCCGGATTTTGGGAAAATGGATAATTTTGACTTATGAATATTTGGGTTTTTGGCTTAGAAATGGTGGAGAAGGGTTCCTAATGTTTTAGTGGAGTTAGGTTGTTGCTTTTGGAGTGTTTGAACATGGTTTGATTGATAAATTGATGGGGATATGGCTGACTTAAGGTTAGAGTAAGATTGAGGATGGTTTTGGTTAGTTTCGGATAGAAATCGGATGCTTGTTGTTGTCGGTTTTTGATGGAATTGATTTCAGTGAGTTTGAATGTTGAAAGATATATTAATTTCTTGTTTTGATTTGGGTAGAAGCAGTGGATAACGATTCGGATCATTCGGACGTCACACCGGGAGTTGTGGAAGCTTGAAAGAGGACCATTAGCTTGTTTTGGGTTTTGAGCTGGTGAATGGAAATTGTTTTGAAGCTTTAATTGTTCAATGAAGGTTTCTTGGGGTTTGGGTGGAGCCTTAGGGGCCAACCTAAACCCAAGCGTAAGTTGTCTATGTTCATCTTGTTTCGTTAATTATTGGCTTGTGTGTTTATTTGTGTTGTGGTGTGAATTACAGAATGCTTTTGCCTCCCTTCTTAATGTTGTTGTGTTGTCGTAGTTGTTGTCAAGCCTCACGTGATGGTTAGTTGTTGTTGAATACGGTGATGTGTAGTCTCACCGGAGGTGACTAGTAGATGGGTACGGTGATGTGTAGTCCCATCGGAAACATGCTAGTTGTAGTGAACGGTGATGTGTAGTCCCACCAGAAATGGTTGTGCATGTGCATACCATGTTTTGTCTATGCTTGCGTTTTATCGTACTTCCTTCTTAAATGGTTTTGTCATTAAAACTAAATATATGTTCTGAACTGCATTGTTGTTATGATTTTGAGCTCCGCTCACTAAGTTTTTAAGCTTACGCTCTATTTTTCAACAATACAGATTGTTAGTGGTTTCGGGAGGCAAGCGGGGCAAAGGAAGAATCTTGGAGTTCTTGCTAGCTCAAAGTGTGGTTTTTATAGTTGTAATAATACTCAGCAATGAGAATGCTAGACTTATTGTTATGGATTTGGTGTCCAAACTCCTATGTTTTGCTATTGTTATTGTTGCTACTATGTTAAAAATGTTGAAGCATGCCTTAATGTGGCTTTTGACCTTTTTATGGATGTTAAGCATGTTTGGTTTTTTGCGAAGTCTTGCCTTGATGATTTTTAGCCTTGTTGTATGTTGACTTGCTTTAAATAAGTATTTCTTGGTTGTTTTAAGTTGTATGCATGTTTAGAATTTGATCTAATGCTTGCTTAAGATGTCTAAGTTGGCTCCCTTGTGCTTAAAAATGAATTTTGTTGTCTTTATGTGCAGGGCGTATCGATACGCTCAAGGGCAGTATCGATACGGTTCTTTGTTTTAAGCCTAGCGTAGCGATACACGGGGGCGTATCGATACCCACATTGCTATCTGGAAATCTGAGATTTTGATGAGAAATTGGGGTATCGGTACGGGCCTTAGGCGTACCGATACGGTCATGGAGTTGACTTTGAGAAATATGACCGTTAGGAGCGTATCAATACCAGCCTTGGAGGGTATCGATACAGACTCTCAAAGTTGACTTTGGGGGAGTTTGACTGTTGAAGGCGCATCGATACGAGGCCTTGGAGTATCGATATGGCCTGAAGTAATATGGCTAAAAGTTGTCTCTAATTGTTTGTTTTGTTGGGTTCGTAACCGTGTTTGCTCCTCCGCTGTTTTCTTTTCTCACATAGGTTCAAATAAAGCATTAAGAGAAGATAAATTAAGGGGGAAAAAGATTGCTAATCGGAGTGAGGCCTTAACGGTTTTCACTCCGGTTTTTCCCGTGTAACCCATTCGGTTCGTTCTGTTGGCTAGGCCGAGACGAGGGGGTTACATTTGGTGGTATCAGAGTCTCGGTTACGAGGTCTATCGGGAAGGTAAGTCAGGTAAGTTTGTTTGTTTGTCATTGCACGGTGTGTGAAAGCGTGTTTTATCATTCTTGTTATTGGTTGAAGTGTAGTCGAGCGTCCCCATTGCTAGGTATTGTTATTGGAAAATGGTTTTGGTTAAAAAGAGCTTGAGCACTTGGATCCTTGCCCTTGCTGACCCAATGTTTCCTTGTGTGTTATGTTTATTGTTTAGATTTTTCTTCGATATGGTGAGACCGAGGGGAAGGCCTAGAGCGGGTGACCAGGCACCTGGTGTTGTGCCTCATTCTCCTCCTCCTGCTCCCGATGGTAATGGGGCGGATGTCGGAGGTGATGTACCTCAAGCTGGGGTAAATGTTGGGGATAATGGAGCTCAAGCGGATCAGGGTTAGGTAGGTGCGGACATGAATCATTTGATTCAAACTATAGCCGAGGCTTTTTAGACAGCTCTAGCCGGTATACATGCTGCACCACCACCTCATGGTGCAGGGACTGATTTACCCCTTGAGAGACTTCGTAGTTTAGGCGGAGTTGAGTTCTGTGGTTTGACACCCGAGAGTTCAGAGGCTTGGCTCGAGAGCACTACACGAATCTTAGGCCAGATGGAGTGCTCAGACACTCGTAAGTTAGGTTGTGTTGTCTCTTTGCTTCATGGAGATGCGTATACTTGGTGGACTACCGTTACTTCGGGTATGCCGGAAACGGATGTCACTTGGGAATTCTTTAGAACAACCTTTAAGAAGAAGTACCTTGGAGTCCGATATCAGGATGAAAAGAAGAGGGAATTTATGGCTTTGGGTCAGGGTGGTAAGACGGTGTCATAGTAAGAGGTACAGTTTGTGAGGTTGAGCCAGTATGCTCCCGAGTTGGTTCCCAGTGAGCGAGAACGATGTGAGCGCTTCCATCATTGTAACCCCCTCGTCCCGGTCTGGCCGAATGACCGGTCCAAGTGGGCCACACGGGGAAAACCGAGCGAAACTATTTAAGATTCCCCCTCGGTTAGCAACCCTATATTTTTTTTTTCTTTCTTATCTAGATGCTTGTATTAAATCCTATATGAGAGAACACGCAGCGAACAAATACTGACTCGAAACTTACAAACTTACAATTAAACAACCAATTTTTCCATTTTAAGAAGGACGTATCGATACACCTACATGGGGTATCGATACGCCTTGACCAAAGTCAACCCTCTCCCAGACTCAGGGATGGCCGTATCGATACACCATTTAGCGTATCGATACGCACCTCCAGGTCAACGTCACAAGTAGTCAACAAGATTAATCCGTATCGATACACATTACCCCGTATCGATACGCTCTACACTCCCCAATTCCCTTAGGATTCCAGAGAGTTTGGACTGTATCGATACACTCCGTGTATCGATACGCTCAGCCTAAAATGAATCTCAGAGAGTTGAGGGTGTATCGATACACAGGGGTGTATCGATACGCCCTGCTTCACAATGCTCTGTTTTTAGCTAAAACATATAAGGCACAAACTTAAAATGCATAATTGGACCTCCCTAGACCCAACAACACACAAACAACCTTTAATAATTAAAACGTCAACACACATGGCATTCAAACACACAAGGGTCATGCATCTCAAGAGTTCATACAACAAAACAACCTAAGCATTTACAACATACCATCCCCTTAACATTCAACAAAGTATTTCATGCAAAACATCATATATAACAAAGAGTTATAAAAACTTATACAACAACCCTTTTGCCACATTGCTAACTAGTACAAAATTACCACCGTACTTGAGTTACAAAACTTGGAAGCCCTTCTTGCCTTGCTCCGAGCTAACGCCACACTAATGATCTGCATTGTTGAACATAGAGAGCGTAAGCTATAAGCTTAGTGAGGATGCTCTAAAACGAAAGCAACAACAATGCAGGGTTCAAGCATGAAATCCCTAAACCTCATATCTAACATGCATAGACAACATCACAAGTAGTCCTAGCTAGTCCATCAAGTGACATAATATGGCATGTTACCTCATACTAAGCACCAAGCATCAATAACAATAGTCATGTTTCACCACCATATATCACCATATATGAATAAGTTAATTGGCCACTTTAAATTACCCCGATTGTGCGGATTTAACTCAACAACACTTTACCTCGGTGGGATTACACTCATCACCGGCCTTGCATGGACGGGATTCCACTCATCGCCACATGCCCTACGGATGGGATTCCACTCATCATCACGTAGAAATGAATAAAAGCTTCCGGTAGAATATTACATTACCGTACTCCTCCTTGGTGCCTCAACGCCACCAAGGCCACGTACGTTTTGACTCAATTTGTGTGCACACTAATCCTAATGATCGATCATTTACAACCGGTAATTGTTTAGTGCCAATTATCATTTACCACATCACATTTTCCATTAATCATAACTCATGCTCATCACATATATATACACCTCATGAATATACATGTACAAAACCACCAATATCACAAAAGCATAGTTAAGTAAGCACAATAGCATATATGGATATCAACGGATAACTAACAACTCGAATTAACTATAAGTGGCCTACCAAGCACACTTTACACAAACACACTACACATACTCGAACCAACTTTAGAATAAGTTTAAAACCACTCACCGCCCTTCCTTTGTCAAACGAAACAATCCTCCTACGATCTCGTATTCGGCTCCAAAGCTCCTTCAACGTTTCTTCTTGCTTCTAACCAAACAAAACACACTTATTACACCATAATTCAATGCTAAAACTCAACTAACAACTCACTTCACAAACATAAGCCATATTCTTCAATTTCTCAATCCACCATCATCCAAAAACTAAATTTTCGTACTCCCCAAACACCTTGCTGAAAACTCCACTTCCAAACACCCAAATGACCTCTAACACATCCCAAATCACTCTCATATCATACCCTAACCATCAGCCCTTAGTTTTCAACATAAACTTCACCAAAAACCAAGTTTTAACACCTTAAAATTTAACATATGAATTTAATACGAATTTTCATCCAAATTTAACCAAATTGATATATAATGTGTATTTCATCATGATTATGTTAAATCCCAACTTAAAACATTAAAACAATTTGGAAAACCACCTAAAATCCAAACTTTAACATAAAACTATAATTTTTCAAAGTCCCATGTTTTCAAATTTTAAGACCAAATATAGATAGAGAATAAGGAGGAGAGTCGGAAAACATAATTTACCTTCCAAAACGAGGTTGAAATCAAGTTGTATGATCAATGGAATAATGATAAGCTTGAGAGGTTTTTAGAGATGGTGATATCGTTGGATGAGGAAGATAATAGAAGGGAAAAAGAAGATGATGACTCTTATATAAATTAAGAGTTATCTTACCTTTAATAAAAGTTTTGGGTAAAATCGCAACATTGGTCCCTCCCCTTTTATTAAAGCTCAATTACACCATAACTTAAGTTGAGTTGATTTTAATTAAATTTTATTAACTCGACTATAAACTCGGTTTACTCCTAGGCCCAAAACACGGGTGTTACAACTCTCTCCCACTTAAGAAATTTCGTCCCCGAAATTACCTGGTGGAAACAAATACGGAAACTGCTCAACCATATCCGCTTTCCTTTCCCAAGTGGCCTCTTCTACACCTCTATGTCTCCACAACACTTTGACCAACTCTATGGTCTTGCCACGCAACACCTTGCTATCAGTAGCAAGTATCTCAACGGGTTCTTCAGTATAGGACAAATCTGGATTTAATTCTATCTCCTCAACGGGCATCACATGAGAAGGATCTGATCTATATCTTCTAAGCATAGACACATGAAAGACATCATGGATCTTCTCTAACTCAGAAGGTAACCTCAAACGATAAGCTACAGGCCCGATCCGCTCAACTACCTCATACGGACCAATGAATCTCGGACTCAGCTTGCCCTTTCGGCCGAATCTCATTACCTTCTTCCACGGAGATACCTTCAGAAACACTTTCTCACCTACTGAGTACTCTATCTCTTTTCTCTTCAAATCTGCATAAGATTTCTGACGATTGGAAGCTGCTTTCAAACGGTCGCAAATCAGCTTTACCTTGTCAGTAGTCCCCTTAAGCAAATCTGGCATAGGTAACAATCTCTGACCTGTTTCAGCCCAACAGATCGGAGTCCTACATCGTCTACCATATAAAGCCTCATAAGGAGCCATCTGAATGCTAGATTGATAACTGTTGTTGTAAGCGAACTCAACCAACGGTAGGTGCTTCTCCCAAGAACCCTGGAAGTCAATCACACAACAACGGAGCATATCCTCTAGAATCTGTATTACTCGCTCTGACTGCCCATCAGACTGTGGATGATAAGAAGTGCTGAAATGCAAACGGCTACCTAGGGCACTATGCAAGCAACCCCAGAACCTCGAAGTAAACCTAGGATCTCTGTCTGAAACAATAGACTTCGGTACTCCATGAAGTCTCACAATCTCGCGGATATACAAGTTTGCCAACTTGTCTAAGGAATCAGTAGTGTTCACTGCTAAGAAGTGAGCACATTTAGTAAATCTATCAACAATCACCCAAACTGAATTCTTCTTTGAAGGAGATAAGGGCAATCCCGATACAAAATCCATGGTGATCCTCTCCCATTTCCATTCCGGAATCTTCAAAGGCTGTAATAAACCTGAAGGAACCTGATGTTCTGCCTTCACTCTTTGACAAACCATACAATGGCTCACATACTCAGCTACATCTTTCTTCAAACCAACCCAGAAGTAATCATTCTTCAAGTCACAATACATTTTGGTACTACCCGGATGCATAGAAAAGGGACTCGAATGTGCTTCACTCAAAATCTGACGTCTCAACTCAACATCTCCGGTTACAACAATTCTATCCTTAAAGCACAACAAGCCCTCACCACTGAAACTGTAATCGGTTGGTCTTCCTTCGGCTATGTCCTGGACATGAGGAATTAAACTCTCATCTTGCATTTGCTTCTCTTTAATCAATTGTATCAAAGAAGGCTTTACCTGCAATTCGGTGATCAAACCACCATCATCAGACACACTCAATTTAGCAAACATAGCCCTCAACTCTATGGCCACTTTCCTACTCAAGGCATCAGCGACTACATTCGCTTTACCCGGATGATACTCGATGGTCAAATCATAATCTTTTAGCAACTCAAGCCATCTTCTCTGTCTCAAGTTTAACTCCTTCTGTGTCATCAAGTACTTCAAGCTCTTGTGATCGGTGTAAACAATACACTTCTCACCATACAAGTAATGACGCCAAATCTTCAGTGCAAACACAACTGCGGCTAGTTCGATATCATGTGTAGGATAGTTCTTCTCATGAACCTTCAATTGTCTAGAAGCATAAGCAACAACTTTTCTCTCTTGCATCAGAACACATCCTAAACCTACGTAGGAAGCATCACTGTAAATTACAAACTCTTTACCTGAAACAGGTTGTACTAACACTGGGGCATTCGTCAAAGCTTCTTTTAATTTCTCAAAGGCTTTTTGTCTTGCCTCTGACCATTCAAACTTAACTTCTTTTTGCAACAGTTTAGTCAAAGGAGCAGCTACTCTAGAGAAACCATCAACAAATCTTCTATAGTAGCCGGCTAATCCCAGGAAACTCCTAATCTCTGTCACAGACTTAGGTTGTTTCCACTCGATAATAGCCTCGATCTTCGATGGATCAACACGGATACCTTCGGCCGAAACAACATGACCAAGAAATACCACCTCTCGTATCCAGAACTCACATTTACTAAGCTTAGCATACAACTGATTGCTCAGCAATTTCTGTAAAACAACCCTCAAGTGTTCGTCATGTTCTTCTTCCGTCTTCGAGTACACAAGTATGTCATCAATGAAAACAACTACAAAACAGTCTAGATAGTCTCTAAAAATTCTGTTCATCATGTCCATGAATGCTGCAGGTGCATTCGTGAGCCCAAATGGCATCACAAGAAACTCATAGTGACCATATCTCGTCCTAAAAGCTGTCTTCGGCACATCACACTCTTTCACTTTTAACTGGTAGTATCCGGATCTCAAATCTATCTTCGAGAACACTGAGGCACCTCTCAATTGATCAAACAAATCATCTATGCGAGGTAACGGATACTTGTTCTTCACAGTCAACTGATTCAACTGTCTATAGTCAATACACATACGCATACTACCATCTTTCTTTTTCACGAATAACACAGGAGCACCCCACGGAGAACTACTAGGCCTAATGAATCCACGGTCTAATAATTCTTGCAACTGGTTCTTCAATTCTTTCAACTCCTTTGGAGCCATACGATACGGAGCTATCGAAACTGGATTAGACCCTGAAATGGTCTCAATTATAAACTCAACATCTCTGTCAGGAGGTAAACCTGGCAACTCTTCAGGGAACACATCCGAAAAATCACACACTGTTCTGATATCTTTTGGTCTAACTTCACTCATATCCGGATTCATAACATAAGCTAAATAAGCCCCGCATCCAGAGTCCATCAACTTGTGAGCCTCTAAAGCTGACACTACATTTGACAAGAACTTAATGTTCTCGCCTATTACTACTACCTCGTAGTCATCAGAAAGTTTCAAAGAAATTCTCTTTGTTTCGAAATCCACACTAGCCCGATGCTCAACCAACCAGTCCATACCCAAAATTATATCGAAACCATAAAAAGGAAGTTCCATCATGTCAACTAGGAACACATGACCCTGAATCTTCAGTGGACATCTTCTATATATACGTCTAACCACTACTGTCTCACCAAAAGAACTAGTGACATGCATACCTACATCTAAGATTTCAACAGGGATATCTAACTTCTGTGCATGCTCACTCAAAATGTAGGAATGCGTAGAACCCGAATCAACCAGAGAAAGCAAAGACATAGACCGTAACTCGAAATTACCTGCTATCACATCAGTGTCGTTCCCGGCCTCTCTCTGAGCATAAAATCTCGCTGGTCCTCCTGCCTCTGGCTGCACTGCCACAACATGAGCAAGATTCCTCTGAACATCCACCCTAGGTGCATCTATCCTAGGTTGGAAGTAGCCACGACCGCGCCCACGGCCTCTCTGAAAATCATTGGCTCTAGCAGGAGCCTGTGCTGCTGCCTGTCCCACTGGATATGGACAGTTACGTCTTATATGGTCTCTAGCCCCACAATTCCAACAAGAATGAAAATTTCCCCAACACTCACCGGTGTGGTTCCTCCCACAAGTAGCACATGTAGGCAACTTCCCACCAGCCTTCTGGTTTTGATGGCCTTTACCGTGGTTACCGCCACCACGCCTATTATCATACTGAGGTTTGTTGTCTCGATGCCTCTTGGCATCATCTCTGTCAAAGTTACTGGATCTCTTACTCGAACTAGATCCACCTGACCGCCTGGTCAGACTTAAACTGTGCTCCAAGTCCTTGGCCCTCGAAACCAAGACATCAAAATCAGTGTAATCTGTAGCTAGAGTATATGTTTTGATTTCTTCATTCAATCCATAACGAAACCGGTTACAGCGTTCCACCTCAGTAGGAACAAGTTCAGATGCATACTGACTTAGTCTGACAAATCTAATCTCATAGTCTGTCACGGATCTAAGCCCCTGAATCAAAGCCATGAACTCCCTCTTCCTCTCGTCGATGTATCGTGGACCTAGATACTTCTTCCGGAATGCTGACTCAAAGAACTCCCAAGTGACCTCAGCATCATCCATACTCGAAGTAACAGTGACCCACCAAGTGTAGGCATCACCCTGAAGCAAGGACTCAACACAGCCCAACTTGCGATCACCAGTACACCCTATCTGAGCCAAGATACGGACGGTCTTCTCAAGCCATAACTCTGACCTCTCCGGAGTAGACCCCCTGAACTCTTCAGCTCCAAGACCCCGAAGTCTCTCTAATGGCAATCCGGTGCCCTCACCATGATGATGTGCTGCCTGTCCTCCAGCTACTGCAGCCTGAAAAGCCCCGGCTATCGCCTGAACCAACGGAGCTAAGTCAATCCCTGCCGGTCCTTGGCCACCTTGGCCACCCTGACCTCCTGGTGGTCCCTCTCCTCCTGCCTCAGCCTCGCCTCCAACTCCCGGTGGAGGAGGTGGTGGTGGAGGTGGTAATGGAGGAGCTCCAATTCTAATCACAGGCTCTCCCACTTGAGCCTCAGCTCTAACTACTGGCTCTCCTTCTGGAGCCTCTGCCCGTGGTTCCGGTCTAAACCTCCTAGGCCTCCCACGTGGTCTCATGGTACAGCTAACAAGGTATAAACTACAACAAGAAACATATAAGGATTTCGTTAGTCAAAGCAAGGGTCCAATAATGCTCAAGTACTCTTCTTTTCAAAATCTTTGTAAATTAAGTAATAGTAGCAATGGGCACACACACTCTACACCAAACACATCAATTCATGCTTCAAAACATCATGCGAACAGTCAAATATCAAAGATTCATAGCAAGACATGCATCGAACAACACAATTATTCAACATAATAAGTTTACCTCACTTACCTGCCCGAGGTCTCGATAACCTCAGGCTCTGATACCAACAAATGTAACCCCCTCGTCCCGGTCTGGCCGAATGACCGGTCCAAGTGGGCCACACGGGGAAAACCGAGCGAAACTATTTAAGATTCCCCCTCGGTTAGCAACCCTATATTTTTTTTTTCTTTCTTATCTAGATGCTTGTATTAAATCCTATATGAGAGAACACGCAGCGAACAAATACTGACTCGAAACTTACAAACTTACAATTAAACAACCAATTTTTCCATTTTAAGAAGGACGTATCGATACACCTACATGGGGTATCGATACGCCTTGACCAAAGTCAACCCTCTCCCAGACTCAGGGATGGCCGTATCGATACACCATTTAGCGTATCGATACGCACCTCCAGGTCAACGTCACAAGTAGTCAACAAGATTAATCCGTATCGATACACATTACCCCGTATCGATACGCTCTACACTCCCCAATTCCCTTAGGATTCCAGAGAGTTTGGACTGTATCGATACACTCCGTGTATCGATACGCTCAGCCTAAAATGAATCTCAGAGAGTTGAGGGTGTATCGATACACAGGGGTGTATCGATACGCCCTGCTTCACAATGCTCTGTTTTTAGCTAAAACATATAAGGCACAAACTTAAAATGCATAATTGGACCTCCCTAGACCCAACAACACACAAACAACCTTTAATAATTAAAACGTCAACACACATGGCATTCAAACACACAAGGGTCATGCATCTCAAGAGTTCATACAACAAAACAACCTAAGCATTTACAACATACCATCCCCTTAACATTCAACAAAGTATTTCATGCAAAACATCATATATAACAAAGAGTTATAAAAACTTATACAACAACCCTTTTGCCACATTGCTAACTAGTACAAAATTACCACCGTACTTGAGTTACAAAACTTGGAAGCCCTTCTTGCCTTGCTCCGAGCTAACGCCACACTAATGATCTGCATTGTTGAACATAGAGAGCGTAAGCTATAAGCTTAGTGAGGATGCTCTAAAACGAAAGCAACAACAATGCAGGGTTCAAGCATGAAATCCCTAAACCTCATATCTAACATGCATAGACAACATCACAAGTAGTCCTAGCTAGTCCATCAAGTGACATAATATGGCATGTTACCTCATACTAAGCACCAAGCATCAATAACAATAGTCATGTTTCACCACCATATATCACCATATATGAATAAGTTAATTGGCCACTTTAAATTACCCCGATTGTGCGGATTTAACTCAACAACACTTTACCTCGGTGGGATTACACTCATCACTGGCCTTGCATGGACGGGATTCCACTCATCGCCACATGCCCTACGGATGGGATTCCACTCATCATCACGTAGAAATGAATAAAAGCTTCCGGTAGAATATTACATTACCGTACTCCTCCTTGGTGCCTCAACGCCACCAAGGCCACGTACGTTTTGACTCAATTTGTGTGCACACTAATCCTAATGATCGATCATTTACAACCGGTAATTGTTTAGTGCCAATTATCATTTACCACATCACATTTTCCATTAATCATAACTCATGCTCATCACATATATATACACCTCATGAATATACATGTACAAAACCACCAATATCACAAAAGCATAGTTAAGTAAGCACAATAGCATATATGGATATCAACGGATAACTAACAACTCGAATTAACTATAAGTGGCCTACCAAGCACACTTTACACAAACACACTACACATACTCGAACCAACTTTAGAATAAGTTTAAAACCACTCACCGCCCTTCCTTTGTCAAACGAAACAATCCTCCTACGATCTCGTATTCGGCTCCAAAGCTCCTTCAACGTTTCTTCTTGCTTCTAACCAAACAAAACACACTTATTACACCATAATTCAATGCTAAAACTCAACTAACAACTCACTTCACAAACATAAGCCATATTCTTCAATTTCTCAATCCACCATCATCCAAAAACTAAATTTTCGTACTCCCCAAACACCTTGCTGAAAACTCCACTTCCAAACACCCAAATGACCTCTAACACATCCCAAATCACTCTCATATCATACCCTAACCATCAGCCCTTAGTTTTCAACATAAACTTCACCAAAAACCAAGTTTTAACACCTTAAAATTTAACATATGAATTTAATACGAATTTTCATCCAAATTTAACCAAATTGATATATAATGTGTATTTCATCATGATTATGTTAAATCCCAACTTAAAACATTAAAACAATTTGGAAAACCACCTAAAATCCAAACTTTAACATAAAACTATAATTTTTCAAAGTCCCATGTTTTCAAATTTTAAGACCAAATATAGATAGAGAATAAGGAGGAGAGTCGGAAAACATAATTTACCTTCCAAAACGAGGTTGAAATCAAGTTGTATGATCAATGGAATAATGATAAGCTTGAGAGGTTTTTAGAGATGGTGATATCGTTGGATGAGGAAGATAATAGAAGGGAAAAAGAAGATGATGACTCTTATATAAATTAAGAGTTATCTTACCTTTAATAAAAGTTTTGGGTAAAATCGCAACATTGGTCCCTCCCCTTTTATTAAAGCTCAATTACACCATAACTTAAGTTGAGTTGATTTTAATTAAATTTTATTAACTCGACTATAAACTCGGTTTACTCCTAGGCCCAAAACACGGGTGTTACAATCATGGTTTGACTAGGGATGTGAAGACTTATATACTTGCTTATAATTACACCAAGTTTGATGTTTTGGTCTCTAGGGCCAATGATATCGAGCAAAGTTTAGGCTTGAACACTCGTGCTAGTGGGTTTGATTCCGGGAAAAGACATGCGGATTGGGACATAGAACATGCAAAGAGGCACAAAGATAGGAGGTATCAGCCCGATTCGAGACATAGGGGTGGTAACCATGGACGTGGCCATCAGGGCCAAAGAGCTGTTGTTCACACTCCTGAGTGCACTAGATGTAGGAGGCACCATCCGGGCGAGTGTATGGGTACCTTTGGGGTATGTTGGAACTGTGGTTCCCGAGATCACTTGAGGTGTAACTGTCCTCACCCGGCTAGGAGTGGACATGCTCCGGCTAGAGGGTTTGAGCATTAGAGAGGCCGTAAGCGTGGTCGAGGTAATTTTCAGCCGATGAATGATGGTCAGAGGAACTGAGCTCATGTGGTGGCAGTTCAGCCCGAGGGTGGAGGACCAGCTAGGGTGTATGCACAACGAGAGGCTGGGAATGACATGGATGTTATCACAAGTAATTTCTTGTTACGGTTTGATAGATTCGGGTTCGACATATTCCTACATTTTGGGAGAACGTGCAAGATCTCTAGGTTTACCGTATGAGTTATTAGAGGTAAGTGTAAATGTTACTAGTTCCTTCGGTGAGACCATGATAGTTAGGAAAATGTATAGGAGGTGTCCTTTGATGATTCAGAGATATGTGTTTCCGGTCGATATGATGGAATTGTCGTTCTATGGTTTCGATGTGATTTTGGGCATAGATTGGCTCGTAGAGCATAGGGCTAGGGTAGACCTTGAGACCAAGAGAGTCTCCTTGAGACTTGTGGATGACTTTGAGGTTGTAGTAGTTGGTGAGAACATTAAGTTCTTGTCCAATGTTGTTTCTGCTTTAGAAGCTCAGAGACTGATGGATGTGGGTTGTCAAGCGTATTTGGCTTATGTGATGAATCTGAATATGAGTGAGGTTAGACTGCAAGACATCAGAACAATTTGTGATTTTCCGAGTGTCTTTCCGGAAGAGTTGTTGGGTTTGCCTCCAGATAGGGATGTTGAGTTTGCTATTGAGACGTATTCAGATTATGCAACCGTATCTATTGCTCCGTATAGAATGGCACCTAAAGAGTTGAAAGAGTTGAAGACGCAACTTCAGGAACTGTCAGATAGAGGTTTCATCAGGCCTAGTATTTCCCTGTGGGGTGCTCCGGTCTTGTTTGTGAAGAAAAAGGACGGTAGTATGAGGATGTGTATAGACTATAGGCAGTTGAACAAGGTAACAATGAAGAACAAATATCCTTTGCCACGAATAGATGACTTGCTTGATCAGTTGAAAAGCACTTCAGTGTTTTCGAAGATTGATTTGAGATCCGGTTATTGCCAATTGAAGGTGAAAGATGTGGACATACAGAAGACCACTTTTCGTACACGTTATGGGCACTATGAGTTCTTGGTAATACCTTTCGGTTTGACTAATGCTCCAACTGCATTTATGGACATGATGAACCGAGTGTTCCACGAGTTGTTAGATAGGTTTGTAGTAGTGTTCATAGATGACATCTTAGTGTACTCTAGAACTGAGGAAGAACATGATGAGCATTTACGACTAGTGCTTTGGACTTTGCTTGAAAATCAGTTGTACGCCAAGTTGAGTAAATGCGAGTTTTGTATTAGGGATGTAGTCTTCTTATGTCATGTGATCTCAGGCGATGGGATTAGTATGGATCCCAAGAAGATAGAAGCCATAGTGAGTTGGAAACAACTGAAGTCGGTGACTGAAGTCTGTAGTTTCCTAGGCTTGACGGGGTATTACCGAAGATTTGTTGAGGGATTTTCGAAGATTGCGGCACCTTTGACTAAATTGCTTCAGAAGAATGTTCCGTATGAGTGGACAGATGCAAGGCAGCTAACGTTCGAAAAGTTAAAGAAAACATTGACCGAAGCTCTTATTTTGATTCAGCTTGAACCAGGGAAAGAGTTTGTGATCTACAGTGATGCATCGTATGTAGGTTTAGGTTTTGTGCTTATGCAAGAGGGTAAGGTTGTAGCTTACGCTTCGAGATAGTTGAAGGTCCACGAGAAGAATTACCCCACTCATGACATAGAGTTAGCTGCTGTAGTGTTTGCTTTGAAGATTTGGAGACACCACCTTTATGGTGAGAAATGCATAGTTTACACCGACCACAAGAGTTTGAAATACTTGATAACTCAGAGAGGGTTGAACCTTAGATAGCGTAGGTGGTTAGAGCTTTTTAAGGACTATGATCTCACGATAGAGTACCATCCGGGTAAGGCAAACGTAGTGGCTGATGCTTTGAGTAGAAAAGTGGCAGTTGAGTTGCGAGCTATGTTTGCTAGATTGAGTGTGTCTCGAGATGGCGGTTTGATAGCCGAGCTACAGGTTAAACCTTCATTAGTACAGTTGATCCGAGAGAAACAGTTGCAAGACAAATCTGTGGCACCTCACGTGTAAGATATAGCCGAGGGTAAACCCACAGATTTCTGCTTCGATGAGAATGGGATCCTATGCTTCAAGGATAGGGCAGTTGTTCTAGAAGATGTCGAGTTAAGGCGTACTATCTTGAATAAAGCACATAACAGTCCTTTTGCTATGCATCCGGGTAGTACAAAGATGTACCATGGGTTGAAAGATGAGTACTAATGGATTGGGTTGAAGAAAGATGTGGTCGAGTTTGTGAGTAAGTGTATGGTCTGTCAGCGAGTTAAGGCCAAGCATCAGTTTCCTTCAGGTTTGTTACAGTCGTTGAAGATTTCGGAATGGAAGTGGGAACATATTACCATGGACTTTGTGTCGGGTTTACCGTTGACTCCTTCGAAGAATAATTCGGTATGGGTGATAGTTGACAGATTCACTAAGTGTGCTCATTTCATACATGTTCATACTACCTACACCTTAGATAAGCTAGCCGATCTGTACATTAGTGAGATAGTGAGATTGCATGGTGTACCGAAGTCGATTGTATCAGATAGAGATCTGAGGTTTACAGCTAGATTTTGGGAGTGTTTGCATCGTGCCTTGGGTACTTGGTTGAATTTCAGTACTTCGTATCACCCACAGTCAGATGGACAGTCAGAGAGAATGATTCAGGTGTTAGAGGACATGTTGAGGTGTTGCATCATCGACTTTCAGGGTTCTTGGGAGAAACACCTACCGTTAGTAGAGTTTGCATACAATAACAGTTATCAGGCTAGTATTCAGATGACACCGTATGAGGCTCTGTATGGTAGGAAGTGTAGAACACCTATTTGTTGGGCCGAGGCCGAACATAAGCTTGTACCTATGCCGAACTTGCTTAAGGGCACCACCGAGAAGGTAAAATTGATTTGTTATCGCTTAAAGGCAGCTTCAGACAGGCAGAAATCGTATACCGATTTGAAGAGAAAAGAGATAGAGTATGCAGTGGGTGACAAAGTATTTTTGAAAGTCTCACCTTGGAAGAGGGTGATGAGTTTTGGAAAGAAGGGTAAGTTAAGTCCGAGGTTCATTGGTCCGTACGAGGTAGTTGAGAGAATTGGTCCCGTTGCTTATAGATTGAGATTGTCGACCGAGTTAGAAAAGATTCATGATGTGTTCCACGTTTCTATGCTTCAAAAGTATAGATCGGATCCGTCTCATGTAATGCCAGTGGAAGAGATCGAGTTAAACCCAAATCTATCGTATGATGAAGAGCCGATTGAAATTCTTGCTACGGGTAGTAAAGTGTTGCGTGAGAGGTCTATCGAGTTAGTCAAGGTTCTGTGGAGACACCGAGGGATGGAAGAGGCCACTTGGGAGAGGAAGGAAAACATAGAGAAACAATTTTCGTATCTCTTTCCGTCAGGTAATTTCGAGGACGAAATTCCTTAAGTAGGGGAGAGTTGTAACGCCCGGCTTCATGATTTCAAAGCAAACAATTTATGTTGGACCAAATTTATTTGAAACTCATTTTCTCATGGATTTTAGAATAAATGGAATTGCCATCTCATTAATGGCAAAAGGGTAAATAAATGGACTTTCAATAAAAATCTCCTTTTTGTTAAAATAGACATGGGCTCATCTTCTTCCCCACTCCCATTTCAAAACCCACGACCAAAGAGAGCTCTCACCTCCCTTTCACTATTCTATCACCTTGCTTCTTCATTTTGGCTTGGTTTTGAAAGGTAATCTCATTCTCATCTTGCTCTCATCTTCCTTTCTTCAAAAGTACAACTAGTTTTCATTTTCATCCATGTTTTTGGAATTTGAGTTTTTGGAAGATTTGAATAAAAATGCTACCTTTATTGTTTTTAACTAAAGATTTTGGTTTAATAAAGTTAGATATGTTGTTTGTGAACCTTGAGGTCCAACATATTTGATTTTTAAAGAGTTTTGTTAAGTTTCCCGGATTTGGGTTTTCATGGGGTTTTTGAAGGGTTTTGGGATGAGTTTTGGGTGTGGTTTGTGTGGGAAATTGTGGGGTGAGGTTAGTATAATAGTTGAGGGTTGTTTTGGAATCATTTAAGAGTGTTAAAGAGGTTGAAATCATGAGTTTTGGAATGGGTTTAAGGGCTGCTCGAGTTTGGTGATTTTGGGGTTGTTCATGGCTTGAATTCTTGTGTTTGATGCTTGAATAGTATTCTGGGTTTGCTACATTGTTGTATGAGCTGATTTGAGGTTGTTTTGGATTGTGTTGAGTTGTTTAGAGACAATGACTTGTGTTGGTGAAGCATCGGGAGTGAATCCGGAAGCTTGAAGGTTTGATTGCTTGGTTGTTGAGCTTGGAAGTGAAGGTGAGTGGTTAAAATGTTTAAATGGTCTTTGAATATTTGGTTCAAGCATGTGGACTAGGTTGGGATTGGTAGACCCACCTAGAGTTGGGATTAGAGTGGTAGCATAATCCCAAGCTTTAGCTAGAGACTATGGTTGCTCTTGAATGTGTTTATGCCTCATGTTAATTGTGATTATGTTGGCTATGTATATGGTGTTATACATGTATGTTGAGGCATGGTATTGTTGCATTGTTATATGCATGTGGATTGTTCATGATTGTGATCATGGTGAGTACGTGCTAAATACGGAATTAGATATGAAATTATGTTGTGAATTGTGGATAATATTGGAACTAGTATGCTTGGGTACAAATGACCGATCATTAGGATGTTAGTGTGCACACGTGAGTCAAATGCGCGCGTGGTCTTGATGATGGTAGTCATCAAGATGGAGTACGGGTTCGCCCGGAAATTCTTCTTATATATATGATAGTCGGTGATGAGTGTAATCCCATCGACGGAGCGTGAGGATGAGTGGAATCCCCTCCGCGTGAACGGTGATGAGTGTAATCCCACCGTGAGGTAAAATTGTTGTTGGATGTGAGTTCCAACGTGTTATCCGCGTATTCGAGTCATAGCTAGGTGCCAATGTGAGTTGATATGTGTATCAATATGTTATGAGATGTGATTCTTATATGGATGGATATATGTGTTTACATATGATGAGGTATGAGCTTGTTGAACATGGCATAATATTGAATATATGTTAATGCATCATGTGTATTTTTGGCTATGTGGATCGAAGGTAAGAACATGCATTCTACCTTGGTTGTGCTTGGACCCTGCATTGTCGAGGTTTGTTTTTAATGAGCTTACCCTCACTAAGCTTTACGCTTACACTCTCTTTTGTTCGACAATGCAGATCCTTAGTTCGTGGGTTGCTTGCGCAAGAAGGGGCCTCCAAGTGTGTACTTTGTGGTGCTATCTTAGCTATCAAGTATGGACATTTTAGTTGTATGATGTAATGGTCAAGCAATGGGACATGTATATGTTGTTTGAGCCTTTTGAAGTATGTTGATGTTGGTTGTTTAGGAGCATGTTAGACTCCTTTAAATGCTTGTGTTGTTTTGGCTTTTGGAGGCCATACTTGATCTGTAAACCATGTTTAAACTACCTATCTTACATGCTTGATGTTGACCTTGTTGAAGCATGCTACCTTTAATGACATGTATGGTCTTTGAATGGATGCCTATCTTATATCTTGTGTATCTTGAGCATGGTTGCTGTAGGGTGTATGCCTCTAGAGTGTATTGGTATGTTATGTTTGCTTCTTGGAGTCGTCTAGGACGTTTGGGATCATTTGGATGTGTTTAAAGCTGATTTTGAGAATTCACACAGTGCAGGTGTTTCGAAACGGGTAGCCCTGTTTCGAAACGGGTGTGGTTCCAGGGCCCCGTATCGAAACGTGTATCGATACGTTTTGGCTACTGTGAGCCCCTGTTTCGAAACCAGTTTCGAAACACTTTAGCTACTAGAATTGCCTGTTTCGAAACGGGTATCGAAACGACAAGGCAAAATGAGACCCTGTTCTGAAACGGGGTGGATGCGTTTCGAAATGGATGTTTGCCTTTTTAAACTGGAGCTCGTGTTTCGAAACGGGCTTTGACTGTTTCGAAACACAGGCCTGTAATTGGGCTTTTTGACATCTCTAAAGGGTTTCAAAGGTTGGGCTTAGGCCCTGTTTGTTGTTGGGCTTCCGCTTTGGTTTAATTAATGCATCTAGATAAGATAACAAACGAAAAAGTTTTCCTAGGGTCGGTAACCGAAGTGGAGCCTTAACGGGTTTCATCTCGGTTATCTCCGTGTAGCCCACTCGGATCGGTCAAGCGTCCGGACCGAGACGATGGGGTTACATGTAAACCATATTTTGGGTGTAAAGTGATATCAAGATATTGAGTTTAGCATAAAATCCTGGATTTTGGGAAAATGGGAAATTTTGACTTTTGGGTATTTGGGTTTTTGGCTTAGAAATGGTGGATAAGGGTTCCTAATGTTTTAGTGGTGTTAGGTTGTTGCTTTTGGATTATTTGGACATGGTTTGATTGATAAATTGATGGGGATATGGCTGACTTGAGGTTAGAGTAGGATTGAGGACGGTTTAGGTTAGTTTCGAATAGAAATCAGATGCTTGTTGTTGTCGGTTTTTGATGGAATTAATTTCAATGAGTTTGGATGTTGAAAGATGTATTAATTCCTTGTTTTGATTTGGGTAGAAGCAGCGGATAACGATTCGGGTCCTTCAGACGTCACATCGGGAGTTACGAAAGCTTGAAGGAAGACCGTTAGCTTATTTTGGGTTTTGAGCTGGTGAGTGGAAATTATTTTGAAGCTTTAATTGTTCAACGAAGGTTTCTTGGGGTTTGAGTGGAGCCTTAGGGGCCAACCTAAACCCAAGCGTAAGTTGTCTATGTTCGTCTTGTTTCGTTAATTGTTGGCTAATGTGTTTATTTGTGTTGTGGTGTGAATTACGGAATGTTTTTGCCTCCCTTCTTAATATTGTTGTGTTGTCGTAGTTGTTGTCAAGCCTCACATGATGGTTAGTTGTTGTTGAATACGGTGATGTGTAGTCTCACAAGAGGTGACTAGTAGATGAGTACGGTGATGTGTAGTCCCACCGAAAACATGCTAGTTGTAGTGAACGGTGATGTGTAGTCCCACCAGAAATGGTTGTGCATGTGCATACCATGTTTTGTCTATGCTTCTGTTTTATCGTACTTCCTTCTTAAATAATTTTGTCTTTAAAACTAAATATATGTTTTGAACTGCATTGTTGTTGTTACGGTTTTGAGCTCCGCTCACTAAGCTTTTAATCTTACGCTCTCTTTTTCAACAATGCAGATCGTTAGTGGCTTCGAGAGGCAAGGGAGGAGTCTTGGAGTTCTTGCTAGCTCAAAGTATGGTTTTTATAGTTGTAATAATACTCAGCAATAGGAATGCTAGACTTATTGTTATGGAGTTGATGTCCAAACTCCTATGTTTTGCTATTGTTATTGTTGCTACTATGTTAAAAATGTTGAAGCATGTCTTAATGTGGCTTTTGACCTCTTTATGGATGTTAAACATGTTTGGTTGTTTGCGAAGTCTTGCCTTGATGATTTTTAGCCTTGTTGTATGTTGACTTGCTTTAAATGAGTATTTCTTGTGTAACACCCGGGTTTAGGGGTCGGGTGGAAATAATATTTTAATATTATTTGGGCTCGATTTTATAATTAAAATAATCCTTACGGTTCGGGTTTCAAAAATAAATATTTGAAATGGGACCAAATTGATTTAAATTGCAAATTGAAGAGCTATTTTAAAAACAAGGGAATAGCCATTCATTAATGGCCTTTTTGTAATTTACCCCTTTTCTAATTTAAATCCCTTTTATACCATAAAACACCCATTTTCCTATTCACTCTCTTCTTCACCAACGGGAAAGGGAAGAGTTCTCTACCAAGCTACTATTCCATCCCATTTCTCATCCATTTCAAGCAATGGATAGCAAGTAATTCCTCGATACAGTCATTGAGCTTGTTTTTCTGATTGATTCTGGAGCTACGCGTCCGTATATTTTGGTGAGCATGCGAAGTTGTTGAATCTACCTTGTGAGATACTAGGGGTAGGTGTTAGTGTTACTAGCTCCTTCGAGGATACGATTCTGGTCGAAATGATGTACGGAAGATGACCGTTAATGGCTCAGGGGCACGTGTTTCCAGTAGATGCGATGGAATTGCCTTTTTCGGTTTTGATGTGAATCGGTGCATGAATTGGCTTGTAGAACATAGAGTTAGGGTAGACTTTGAGACAATGGAAGTTTTCTTAGAGCTTGCGGATGACTATGAGATTGTAATGGTAGATAGGAATGTGGATTTTGTATCGAATGTTGATCCAGCTTTAGAAGTCAAAGATTGATTGAGTTTGGTTGACAGGCTTGCCTAGCAAATGTGATGGATTTGATTTTTGAGTGAGGATTAGACCGCAGAATGTTAGAATAGGTTGTGTTTTTCCCTAGAGGTGTTTGGAAGAATTTCCTGGTTTGTCTCTTGATAGGGAAGGAGAGTTTGATTTTGATACCGTCTCCGAGTTGCTCCTGTTTTGTTTGCTCTGTATCTCATGATTCTCGACCGACTTGAGAGTGTTGAAGAATCAACTTCGAGTTTGTTAGACCTTAGATTCATTTGGCTTAGTACATCATCTTAGAGTATGGCAATGCAATTTGCGAAGAAGAAAGAGTGACAGTACGAGAATGTGGTTAGATTTCAGACAGTTGAAACAAGTGACAGTGAATAATTAGTATCCGTTTCTGAGTGTCAGTGATTTGTTGATCAGTTAGTGTGTGCTTCAGTCTTTTCGAAGATTAGTTTGAGATCCGTTTACTATCAGTTGAAAGCGAGAGAGGTTGATGTACCAAAGACAGCTTTCGGGGCAAATGTGATCACTTGGGGTTTTGAGTTATGCCGTTTTGATTGGCTAGTGTGTTAGTTACTTTTATAGAGATGTTGAGCAGAATGTTTTCCTAAGTCCTTGATCAGTTTGTAGTAGCTCTCTTAGATGACACGTGAGTATATTCACGTACCGAAGAAGGCCATGACAAGCTTTGAAGTTAGTGTAGTAGATCCTTTTAGGGAATCAATTGTATGCCAAGTTGTGCAACGTGAACTCCGAGTTAATGAAGATGTTCTTTTAGGACATGTAGATCAGCCGAGTGTGTTAGAGTAAATCCCAAGTAGGCAAAAGAAGATGTGAGTTGGAAGAAATTGAAGACTGTGACAGATATCTATAGTTCCTAGGTCTAGCATTGTTACTTTCAGAGAATTGTAAATAGTCGTTTGAAGATAGCAGCTCATTTGACAAGTCGCTACAGAAGAATGTTCAGTTTGTGAGGTTAGATGCAAGACATTGAACCCTTGAGAAACTGAAAGAAACTTTGATGAAAGCTTCGACCTTGATCTAGCCGATGTTAGAGAAAGAATTTGCAAACTACAGTGGTGTGTTACATGTAGGGTTAGGTTGTGTACTTATGCAATACAGAAGATTGAGGCTTAATCATCGAGATAGTTAAAAGGCCGAGAGAAGAGTTATCCGACACTAGACTTAGAGTTAACTACAGTTGTAATTGCTTCGAAGATTTAGAGACAAAGCTTGTATAGTAAGAAATACACAGTGTACATGTGCATATCATCAGAACTTGAAATATTTGCAGACTTAGGAAGGGTTGAAACTTGAACAACATGAGTTGTTAGAATTGCATGAAAACTGAGATCTCGAGATTGAGTACCATCCGAAGAGAGTTGACGTAGTAACTGATGCTTCGAGTTATATTGTTGCTAGATTAGTAGTTGAGTTGCGAGTTGTATTTGTCGGATTCAGTTTATCTAATGATAATAGTTTTGTGGCCGAATTTCATGTCAAACCTACATTGAGTCAAAATGCTTAAAGAGAAACAGTTGCAAGACAGGTTCTTGGCACCTCAAGTGCAAGGCATATCAGAAAGAAAACCTTCAGACTTCAGTTTCAGAGATGACAGAGTTTTGCAGTTCAGAGATAGAATAGTTGTGCCGATTAACATAGTGCTTTGAGACGCATTGTTTTGGCCGAAGTACACGACAGTTCATTTGTATTGCATCAGAGTAGTATGAAGACATATTGGGGGTTGAAGGTGAGTACTCCCGGATTGAGTTAATGGATAATATGGTTCAGTATGAGAGTAAGTGTGTAAATTGCCAGCGGGTCAAGGAAGAGCATCAGCTTCTTCTAGTTTGTTACATCCGTGGAAGATTTTTAATGAAAGTGAGAAATAGATTTGAGGAACTTTGTGTCCTGTTCGCTTTTGATTTCTGACGAGAGGGTTTAGCCGAGAAAGCAGTGATAGTTACATCGAGTGTGCTCATTTTATACATGTTCAAGCTACTTGTACCGTGAGTAAGATGGCGGAGTTGTGCCTTAGCAAGATTGTGAGTTGTACAGTGTCTAGAGATCAATAGCGGCCGATAGAGATTCTAGTTCTGACTAGATTTTGAAGACGCCTACAATAGTGCTTGGTTACCTGTTGGAGTCAGATGATCAGTCAGAGGAAGTTATGAGTCAAGTGTTCAAACAATGTCGTATGAGTTTGTGAATCGGGCTAGTCCTGTTGTTTGTTTGTTGCAGTTACCACCATAGTTAGAAGGAGGTATGTAATGTGTTCTGTGTATCTATGATTCAGAAGTGTGAGTCAGTTTCGTCTCGTGTTATATTGTTGAAGAGATTGAGTTGAGTTTGAAATTGCGTGCAACGAAGAATCAGTTGAGATCTTAGCATCAGATAGCTAATGTTGTGTGGTGGGTCTACCGAGTTGGAGAGTATGTTGTGGTAAGAGAGAAAGTGTGGAGGAGCATGTGTCAGTGATTTTTTCATGTCTAATAAATTTCGTGGACGAAATTCCTTAAGTGGGGGAGAGTTGTAACACCCAGGTTTAGGGGTCGGGTGGAAATAATATTTTAATATTATTTGGGCTCAATTTTATAATTAAAATAATCCTTACGGTTCGGGTTTCAAAAATAAATATTTGAAATGGGACCAAATTGATTTAAATTGCAAATTGAAGAGCTATTTTAAAAACAAGGGAATAGCCATTCATTAATGGCCTTTTTGTAATTTACCCTTTTTCTAATTTAAATCCCCTTTATACCATAAAACACCCATTTTCCTATTCACTCTCTTCTTCACCAACGGGAAAGGGAAGAGTTCTCTACCAAGCTACTATTCCATCCCATTTCTCATCCATTTCAACTCTGTTTTGAAAGGTAATGACGTTTTTGACTTCCCCTCAACTCTCTCTCTTTAAAAGTACCATTTATTTCGATTTTCATGAAGGTTTTGGAAAATGGAGTTTTGAATATTTTGATTAAAAATGAGATCTTTATGTTGTTAAGTGAATTGTTTTGAATTAATATGTTTAGTTATGGTGTATAGAGGACAAATGGTATAACATATGTGAATTTCAAATGATTTTGAGCAATTTTCGGATTTGGGTGAACATGGGGTTTTTGGAGGGTTTTGGGTGAGTTTTGGGGGTTGTTTTAGGTGGGTTTTGATAGGCTATTGATAGTACTATGGATAGGGGTTGAATTGGGATCATTTGTGGGTGCAATGGATGTTGGAAACATGGTTTTTGGACATGGTTTAGGGGCTGCCCGAGTTTGCTAAAAATGGGATTTGTTCATAGCTTACAACATTGAAATTGTGATTGAATTGTATTCCGGGTTGGTCTTTTGATGTTGGGCTGATTTGGAATTGTTTGAAATGTGTTTGAGGTTGTTTAAAAGCGGAAATTGGTGTTGGAGAAGCCTCGAGAAGGAATCCGGGTTTGTGAGAGTGGTCGCTTGCTTGGGTTGGAGCTTGGAAGCTTAGGTGAGTGGTTAATGTTTTAAATTGATTTTAAAGGTTGGTTCAAGCATGTGGATGTGAAAATGTTTTCAAGTAATGTTTTGGTTCAAAGATGGTTTTGAAAGAATTTAGATTGGGCTTGAAAAGTCGAATTAAACTCAAGAGTAAGTTGTTGTGAATTGCCTCTTTAATTTCCCCTTTTACTGTTTGTTTCATTACTTGTGGTGATGAATTGTTATGTATGTAATTCCAATATCTTGGGAGGAAGCATGTTGCTTAATATTGTATCGTTGATCATGTATGATGGTAATAATGTTGGTGTTGATATGCCTTGTAAGATGTGTGTAAGTTGGTGCAGGTTGTGCACGAAAATGGTGAGTAAGACCATTTGTGATTGGTAAGATTGTAAGTAGTAAGTGATGCCTAATTATGGATATTGTTACACCTTGTTTGGTTGTGTATGATATAGTGAGTACATGTTGCATGATAGTGATTGTATATCGTGTTGCATGGTTGGTGTCGAACCTCACGTGATGGTTTTCGTTGCTACGGTGATGTGTAGTCCCACCGGTAGCGAGTGGTATAAGACTCCGGTGATGTGTAGTCCCGCCGGTAGTGACTAGTAGAAGAGTACTTTGATGTGTAGTCCCATTGGAAAACTACTAGTCGAACGATGATGTGTAGTCCCACCGTGTGTGTTTTGGTTATGCTTGTGCATGCCATGTAATGTTCATGTTGTACCTCACTATATCATTGTCTTCTTATTGTTTTGCTTTAATCTAGGATTATGTCCTCATGTATACCATGAAGTGAAATGCTATGATAAATGCCTATACTGTTGACCTTTGATTGAACTTGTATGTTAGTAGAAGGATTAGGTCGTTGGATGATTTGTATGCGTTGACCCTTACTTTAAAGAAAGCTTTGAACCCTGCATTGTCGTTGTTATGTTTTAGAGCTCCGCTCACTAAGCTTTATGCTTACGCTCTCCTTTTTCAGACAATGCAGATCTTTAGCTTGGAGTTAGCAAGGAGCAAGAAAAGGGCGTCCAAGCGTGTGGTAATTGCTCAATTATGGTTTATTAAATAATGTAGTAGTCTAGCAATGGGAAATGCTACGTGTTTTAGGAGCTATATCTAGATTCCTTTGTGTTGGCTTCATGTTGTTAATGCCTTATGTTGATGTTTTGGATTGATTATGGTTTGTAAGCATGATATGCTATGATGAATGTGGTGTGTGTTAGCATGTCTTTAGATGCTAGGTTGCCTTGTTATAGTGCAAACCTCTTTATGCTTATCATGTGCCTTTTAAGGCCTTTGAGTTCCATGTATGACCTTATATGTTAAATTGCCTTTTTGAAATGCTATGTATGGATGCCTAGGTTGTGTTGGAATGTTTAAGTTGCTTGTTTGTATGTGCACCTCCTTGTGTTGTTTAGTGCCTTTTGGTTTCAAGTTAAAACATGCTTTTATGTTTGATTTGCCTTAGGATTGATGTTAGTGTGTTGGTTGGGGTTTTAGAGGGATTTAGGGGCCTCATTGTGCCTTAAATCAGCTCAAACCTGCAAGTTCGTGGCAGGGGTATCGATACGGTTGGTACGGTATCGATACCACCTTCTTGTTTCAGGCCTCGTGTATCGATACACTTGGGGGGTGTATCGATACAATTTTGGTCACTGGAGCTACTGTCCATTTCGGTATCGATACCGGCCTCTAGTGTATCGATACCGTCATCTTATCGTTGACCGTGGGAAGTCAACCGTTGGGGAGGGTATCGATACACTCCTTGGGTGTATCGATACGGTCTCTACGGGTTGAATTTGACTAGTTGACCTAGTCAGGGGGTATCGATACACCCCTTAAGGGTATCGATACCGCCTGCAGTTAATGCTTAAACCTAGTCAAGGGGTATCGATACACCCCTTAAGGGTATCGATACTGCCTGTAGTTAAAGCTTAAAATTGGGCTGTAAGATGTTGGGCTGAGTTCGTTTGTTTGACTCGTGAATGTTGTTCCGCTGTATGATCACATAGGATTAAATACTCATCTAGACAAGATTTAAAATGAAAAAATAGGGTTGCTAACCGAGGGGGAATTCCTTAGGGAGATTTTCACTCGGTTTTCCCCGTGTAGCTTACTCGGACCGGTCATCCGGCCAGACCGGGACGAGGGGGTTACATTTAGTGGTATCAGAGCCTGAGGTTTCCGAGACCTCGGGTACGTAAGTGAGGTAAGTTTGATGTGTTATGTTGTTGTTATGTCTCGGTGAATGTTTTGCCATGTATGCTTGATGTTTGCTTGTTAGTACGGTGTTTGAAAGCATGTGTTGGCATGATGGGTGTGTTGAAGCGTAGTGTCGAGTCCCCATTGCTACTATTACTTATTTGAAAGGATTTTTGTAAAGGAATATACTTGAGCACCTTGGACCCTTGCTCTTGCTAACCCTAAATATTCTTTCTTGTGTGTTTTGTTTATTGTTGTATGGTTGTCTTTGGTAAGTTTGAGGCCGAGACGTGGGCCTAGAGCTGGTAATCGTGAATTTGAGGTTTTAGGGGAAGTGAATGATGAGAGAGTTCATCGCTTTAGTTCAGGGTAGTATGATCGTACCAGAGTTGGAGTGCAGTTTGTCTGTTTGGGTCAACATGCATATGAGTTGGTTTCTATTGAGGGAGGACACTGTGACCGATCTTGATACGAGATGGTAAGAGAAGTGAAGACCTAAGAGTTGGCTTCGGAATGATGTCGATGTTATAGCAAGTAATTCCTCGATACAGTCATTAAGCTTGTTTTTTTATTGATTCTGGAGCTACGCGTCCGTATATTTTGGTGAGCATGCGAAGTTGTTGAATCTACCTTGTGAGATACTAGGGGTAGGTGTTAGTGTTACTAGCTCCTTCGAGGATACGATTCTGGTCGAAAGGATGTACGGAAGATGACCGTTAATGGCTCAGGGGCACGTGTTTCTAGTAGATGCGATGGAATTGCCTTTTTCGGTTTTAATGTGAATCGGTGCATGAATTGGCTTGTAGAACATAGAGTTAGGGTAGACTTTGAGACAATGGAAGTTTTCTTAGAGCTTGCGGATGACTATGAGATTGTAATGGTAGATAGGAATGTGTATTTTGTATCGAATGTTGATCCAGCTTTAGAAGTCAAAGATTGATTGAGTTTGGTTGACAGGCTTGCCTAGCAAATGTGATAGATTTGATTTTTGAGTGAGGATTAGACCGCAGAATGTTAGAATAGGTTGTGTTTTTCCTTAGAGGTGTTTGGAAGAATTTCCTGGTTTGTCTCTTGATAGGGAAGGAGAGTTTGATTTTGATACCGTCTCCGAGTTGCTCCTGTTTTGTTTGCTCTGTATCTCATGATTCTCGACCGACTTGAGAGTGTTGAAGAATCAACTTCGAGTTTGTTAGACCTTAGATTCATTTGGCTTAGTACATCATCTTAGCGTATGGCAGTGCAATTTGCGAAGAAGAAAGAGTGACAGTACGAGAATGTGGTTAGATTTCAGACAGTTGAAACAAGTGACAGTGAATAATTAGTATCCGTTTCTGAGTGTCAGTGATTTGTTGATCAGTTAGTGTGTGCTTCAGTCTTTTCGAAGATTAGTTTGAGATCCGTTTACTATCAGTTGAAAGCGAGAGAGGTTGATGTACCAAAGACAGCTTTCGGGGCAAATGTGATCACTTGGGGTTTTGAGTTATGCCGTTTTGATTGGCTACTTTTATAGAGATGTTGAGCAGAATGTTTTCCTAAGTCCTTGATCAGTTTGTAGTAGCTCTCTTAGATGACACGTGAGTATATTCACGTACCGAAGAAGGCCATGACAAGCTTTGAAGTTAGTGTAGTAGATCCTTTTAGGGAATCAATTGTATGCCAAGTTGTGCAACGTGAACTCCGAGTTAATGAAGATGTTCTCCTAGGACATGTAGATCAGCCGAGTGTGTTAGAGTAAATCCCAAGTAGGCAAAAGAAGATGTGAGTTGGAAGAAATTGAAGACTGTGACAGATATCTATAGTTCCTAGGTCTAGCATTGTTACTTTCAGAGAATTGTAAATAGTCGTTTGAAGATAGCAGCTCATTTGACAAGTCGCTACAGAAGAATGTTCAGTTTGTGAGGTTAGATGCAAGACATTGAACCCTTGAGAAACTGAAAGAAACTTTGATGAAAGCTTCGACCTTGATCTAGCCGATGTTAGAGAAAGAATTTGCAAACTACAGTGGTGTGTTACATGTAGGGTTAGGTTGTGTACTTATGCAATACAGAAGATTGAGGCTTAATCATCGAGATAGTTGAAAGGCCGAGAGAAGAGTTATCCGACACTAGACTTAGAGTTAACTACAGTTGTAATTGCTTCGAAGATTTAGAGACAAAGCTTGTATAGTAAGAAATACACAGTGTACATGTGCATATCATCAGAACTTGAAATATTTGCAGACTTAGGAAGGGTTGAAACTTGAACAACATGAGTTGTTAGAATTGCATGAAAACTGAGATCTCGAGATTGAGTACCATCCGAAGAGAGTTGACGTAGTAACTGATGCTTCGAGTTATATTGTTGCTAGATTAGTAGTTGAGTTGCGAGTTGTATTTGTCGGATTCAGTTTATCTAATGATAATAGTTTTGTGGCCGAATTTCATGTCAAACCTACATTGAGTCAAAATGCTTAAAGAGAAACAGTTGCAAGACAGGTTCTTGGCACCTCAAGTGCAAGGCATATCAGAAAGAAAACCTTCAGACTTCAGTTTCAGAGATGACAGAGTTTTGCAGTTCAGAGATAGAATAGTTGTGCCGATTAACATAGTGCTTTGAGACGCATTGTTTTGGCCGAAGTACACGACAGTTCATTTGTATTGCATCAGAGTAGTATGAAGACATATTGGGGGTTGAAGGTGAGTACTCCCGGATTGAGTTAATGGATAATATGGTTCAGTATGAGAGTAAGTGTGTAAATTGCCAGCGGGTCAAGGAAGAGCATCAGCTTCTTCTAGTTTGTTACATCCGTAGAAGATTTTTAATGAAAGTGAGAAATAGATTTGAGGAACTTTGTGTCCTGTTCGCCTTTGATTTCTGACGAGAGGGTTTAGCCGAGAAAGCAGTGATAGTTACATCGAGTGTGCTCATTTTATACATGTTCAAGCTACTTGTACCGTGAGTAAGATGGCGGAGTTGTGCCTTAGCAAGATTGTGAGTTGTACAGTGTCTTGAGATCAATAGCGGCCGATAGAGATTCTAGTTCTGACTAGATTTTGAAGACGCCTACAATAGTGCTTGGTTACCTGTTGGAGTCAGATGATCAGTCAGAGGAAGTTATGAGTCAAGTGTTCAAACAATGTCGTATGAGTTTGTGAATCGGGCTAGTCCTGTTGTTTGTTTGTTGCAGTTACCACCATAGTTAGAAGGAGGTATGTAATGTGTTCTGTGTATCTATGATTCAGAAGTGTGAGTCAGTTTCGTCTCGTGTTATATTGTTGAAGAGATTGAGTTGAGTTTGAAATTGCGTGCAACGAAGAATCAGTTGAGATCTTAGCATCAGATAGCTAATGTTGTGTGGTGGGTCTACCGAGTTGGAGAGTATGTTGTGGTAAGAGAGAAAGTGTGGAGGAGCATGTGTCAGTGATTTTTTCCTGTCTAATAAATTTCGTGGACGAAATTCCTTAAGTGGGGGAGAGTTGTAACACCCAGGTTTAGGGGTCGGGTGGAAATAATATTTTAATATTATTTGGGCTCGATTTTATAATTAAAATAATCCTTACGGTTCGGGTTTCAAAAATAAATATTTGAAATGGGACCAAATTGATTTAAATTGCAAATTGAAGAGCTATTTTAAAAACAAGGGAATAGCCATTCATTAATGGCCTTTTTGTAATTTACCCTTTTTCTAATTTAAATCCCCTTTATACCATAAAACACCCATTTTCCTATTCACTCTCTTCTTCACCAACGGGAAAGGGAAGAGTTCTCTACCAAGCTACTATTCCATCCCATTTCTCATCCATTTCAACTCCGTTTTGAAAGGTAATGACGTTTTTGACTTCCCCTCAACTCCCTCTCTTTAAAAGTACCATTTATTTCGATTTTCATGAAGGTTTTGGAAAATGGAGTTTTGAATATTTTGATTAAAAATGAGATCTTTATGTTGTTAAGTGAATTATTTTGAATTAATATGTTTAGTTATGGTGTATAGAGGACAAATGGTATAACATATGTGAATTTCAAATGATTTTGAGCAATTTTCGGATTTGGGTGAACATGGGGTTTTTGGAGGGTTTTGGGTGAGTTTTGGGGGTTGTTTTAGGTGGGTTTTGATAGGATATTGATAGTACTATGGATAGGGGTTGAATTGGGATCATTTGTGGGTGCAATGGATGTTGGAAACATGGTTTTTGGACATGGTTTAGGGGCTGCCCGAGTTTGCTAAAAATGGGATTTGTTCATAACTTACAACATTGAAATTGTGATTGAATTGTATTCCGGGTTGGTCTTTTGATGTTGGGCTGATTTGGAATTGTTTGAAATGTGTTTGAGGTTGTTTAAAAGCGGAAATTGGTGTTGGAGAAGCCTCGGGAAGGAATCCGGGTTTGTGAGAGTGGTCGCTTGCTTGGGTTGGAGCTTGGAAGCTTAGGTGAGTGGTTAATGTTTTAAATTGATTTTAAAGGTTGGTTCAAGCATGTGGATGTGAAAATGTTTTCAAGTAATGTTTTGGTTCAAAGATGGTTTTGAAAGAATTTAGATTGGGCTTGAAAAGTCGAATTAAACTCAAGAGTA
This sequence comes from Hibiscus trionum, assembly GCA_030270665.1. NCBI lineage: Eukaryota > Viridiplantae > Streptophyta > Magnoliopsida > Malvales > Malvaceae > Hibiscus > Hibiscus trionum. The sequence continues at coordinate 21,978,944 of BSYR01000006.1, read as the reverse complement.
AGTTGTTGTGAATTGCCTCTTTAATTTCCCCTTTTACTGTTTGTTTCATTACTTGTGGTGATGAATTGTTATGTATGTAATTCCAATATCTTGGGAGGAAGCATGTTGCTTAATATTGTATCGTTGATCATGTATGATGGTAATAATGTTGGTGTTGATATGCCTTGTAAGATGTGTGTAAGTTGGTGCAGGTTGTGCACGAAAATGGTGAGTAAGACCATTTGTGATTGGTAAGATTGTAAGTAGTAAGTGATGCCTAATTATGGATATTGTTACACCTTGTTTGGTTGTGTATGATATAGTGAGTACATGTTGCATGATAGTGATTGTATATCGTGTTGCATGGTTGGTGTCGAACCTCACGTGATGGTTTTCGTTGCTACGGTGATGTGTAGTCCCACCGGTAGCGAGTGGTATAAGACTCCGGTGATGTGTAGTCCCTCCGGTAGTGACTAGTAGAAGAGTACTTTGATGTGTAGTCCCATTGGAAAACTACTAGTCGAACGATGATGTGTAGTCCCACCGTGTTTGTTTTGGTTATGCTTGTGCATGCCATGTAATGTTCATGTTGTACCTCACTATATCATTGTCTTCTTATTGTTTTGCTTTAATCTAGGAATATGTCCTCATGTATACCATGAAGTGAAATGCTATGATAAATGCCTATACTGTTGACCTTTGATTGAACTTGTATGTTAGTAGAAGGATTAGGTCGTTGGATGATTTGTATGCGTTGACCCTTACTTTAAAGAAAGCTTTGAACCCTGCATTGTCGTTGTTATGTTTTAGAGCTCCGCTTACTAAGCTTTATGCTTACGCTCTCCTTTTTCCGACAATGCAGATCTTTAGCTTGGAGTTAGCAAGGAGCAAGAAAAGGGTGTCCAAGCGTGTGGTAATTGCTTAAGTATGGTTTATTAAATAATGTAGTAGTCTAGCAATGGGAAATGCTACGTTTTTTAGGAGCTATATCTAGATTCCTTTGTGTTGGCTTCATGTTGTTAATGCCTTATGTTGATGTTTTGGATTGATTATGGTTTGTAAGCATGATATGCTATGATGAATGTGGTGTGTGTTAGCATGTCTTTAGATGCTAGGTTGCCTTGTTATAGTGCAAACCTTTTTATGCTTATCATGTGCCTTTAAGGCCTTTGAGTTCCATGTATGACCTTATATGTTAAATTGCCTTTTTGAAATGCTATGTATGGATGCCTAGGTTGTGTTGGAATGTTTAAGTTGCTTGTTTGTATGTGCACCTCCTTGTGTTGTTTAGTGCCCTTTGGTTTCAAGTTAAAGCATGCTTTTATGTTTGATTTGCCTTAGGATTGATCTTAGTGTGTTGGTTGGGGTTTTAGAGGGATTTAGGGGCCTCCTTGTGCCTTAAATCAGCTCAAACCTGCAAGTTCGTGGCAGGGGTATCGATACGGTTGGTACGGTATCAATACCACCTTCTTGTTTCAGGCCTCGTGTATCGATACACTTGGGGGGTGTATCGATACCATTTTGGTCACTGGAGCTACTGTCCATTTCGGTATCGATACCGGCCTCTAGTGTATCGATACCGTCATCTTATCGTTGACCGTGGGAAGTCAACCGTTGGGGAGGGTATCGATACACTCCTTGGGTGTATCGATACGGTCTCTACGGGTTAACTTTGACCAGTTGACCTAGTCAGGGGGTATCGATACACCCCTTAAGGGTATCGATACCGCCTGCAGTTAATGCTTAAACCTAGTCAAGGGGTATCGATACACCCCTTAAGGGTATCGATACCGCCTGTAGTTAAAGCTTAAAATTGGGCTGTAAGATGTTGGGCTGAGTTCGTTTGTTTGACTCGTGAATGTTGTTCCGCTGTATGATCACATAGGATTAAATACTCATCTAGACAAGATTTAAAATGAAAAAAATAGGGTTGCTAACCGAGGGGGAATTCCTTAGGGAGATTTTCACTCGGTTTTCCCCGTGTAGCTTACTCGGACCGGTCATCCGGCCAGACCGGGACGAGGGGGTTACATCTTGGTTGTTTTAAGTTGTATGCATGTTTAGATGTTGATCTAATGCTTGCTTAAGATGTCTAAGTTGGCTCCATTGTGCTTAAAAATGAATTTTGATGTCTTTCTGTGCAGGGCGTATCGATACGCTCGAGGGCAGTATCGATACGGTCCCTTGTTTTAAGTCCAGCATACCGATACATGGGGGTGTATCAATACCCACTTTGCTCTCTGGAAATTTGAGATTTTGACGAGAAATTAGGGTATCGGTACGAGCCTTAGGCGTACCGATACGATCCTGGAGTTGACTTTAAGAAATATGACCGTTAGGAGTGTATCGATACCAGCCTTGGAGGTTATCGATACGGACTCTCAAAGTTGACTTCGGGAGAGTTTGACCGTTGAAGGCGTATCGATACGGGGCCTTAGAGTATCGATACGGCCTGAAGTAATATGGCTAAAAGTTGTCTCTAATTGTCTGTTTTGTTGGGTTTGTAACCGTGTTTGCTCCTCCGCTGTTTGCTTTTCTCACATAGGTTCAAATAAAGCATTTAGACAAGATAAATTAAGAAAAAATGGGTTGCTAATCGGAGTGAGGCCTTAACGGGTTTTGTTCCAGTTTTCTCCGTGTAACCCGTTCGGTTCGGTCTGTTGGTTAGGCCGGGACAAGGGGGTTACAATTTATGACTTAAATTTTAGCGTTAAAGATTAAATTCTAGGGTTAAAAAGTAAATATATAGATTACTGTAATGTTTTTGTGCCGTATGTGTATCAAACAATTATTCCTAAATTAGTTATATTTTATATAATTTGTTTTAACTGACCTTATAAATTTGATAAAATCTAAAAAAATAAAAATAATGATAAAAAGATTTACATACAATACAAATGCGGTAAAAATAAAAAGTTTATACAAGCACATTGGTCAGGCCCGTCCATGCACAAGTGTAACACTTGACACGTCGCAGGGCCCCAAAATATGAGGCCTCGCATTTAAAAAAAATCTGTTAATCTAAAAAATATATTTTATTTAAAAAACTTTTAATTTTTTCTAAATTATCTCAAGAATTTAATTATAATCAATTCTTCATAAAAAAACTCACCAAATTTATGGTGGTTAGCAGGCAAAAAAATTCTTATTTATATCCTAATTTCAATCTTCTTCAATTACTTCTTATTTGTATAGTAGTTTCAATCATTTAGAGTTAATTATTTCTTATATATTGTTGATCATGCTATTGTTTCTCTTAATAGGAGATTTGAACAATACTAAGACTATGAAAAGAAATTGAGTTTTATTTTCTTCTCATAAGTTGCGATTACTAGATGATACGAGCATAAAGTCCTATTATGCTTATTTTGAGTCTATTCTTAAGAATAAAGGACAATATGATATTGATGGAAATGAATTGTACATGGAGTTGAGGTTACTAAAAGTATTATTGTCTGTCGAAAAAATGGGGCCACCGGAGATTTTGAGGTTTTTGAAAGGTAATATTTTTCCTAATGCTATTATTGTATATAAATTTTATCGACTATTCTTGTGACAATTGCATCCGCATAATTTTTTTTTCCAAATTGAAGGCTTATATGTTCTCTAAAGTTATCACAAGAAAGGCTTAATAAGTTAGCACTGATAGCGATTGAGAATGATATTTTGGAGAAAGTTGATTATGAAGATTTGATTGACGACTTTGCTTCTAAGAGTGTTCGGATGATGACACTTTTTAAATAAAATATCACGATTATAGAGTTGCTTTGCGACATTGTCTTAGTTTCATATGTTTGAATTTTTTTGTAAGAAGCAATCGTAATACGATAAATTTTGATATTTTATAATTTCACCTTATTATAAAATGTTTTAAGGGCCTCGTTTTAAAAAGTATCACATGACCCACACATATTTTGGGACAGGGTTGGCATTGGTTTTAGGGTATATGGTTAGATTTTAAGGTTTAGATATTATGTGTTTAGGTTTAAAAGTTTAGAATTCAGTGAGTGTAGCTAGAAATTAAAATTTATGGTTATAATTTAAATTTTAATCTACAAACCCTAAATTATAATTTTAGTCTCTAAATTTTAACATCCTATTAATTCTAAATCATTAAACAAACTTCTAACTTTTTAAACCCTGAAAATTCATATTAAACCTTAAAACTAAAACGTTTATAAATTTTTTTATTACTGCCCCATGTGTATCGAAACCCACGATAAAATAGGTGTTATGTAAGGAAACACAAAAAAGGAAAAGGAATGACAGATTTTTTTTCTTAATAAAGAATCCCCGTGCTCACGTCAAAAAGTGGACTGAAGAAAGTCTAACACGTTGATTCCTCGCCGGTAATCCCCTTTCCACCCCTCTCCTCGGCGATTTCCTATCTCTTTCTCTTTGAATTTATATGCAAAGGGTGCGATACATTTGATCACGCACTTTCTCTTTTATCGAAAAACCGCGTTTTTTTTTTGTTTTTATCAGATCGTAAAATGACTCCAACTTCGGTATATGGAAAGGAGCTTTTCTTGAAGGGTTTTTGAGCGAAGAGAAAGAATTGAAGATAGAAAAAGAAAGTCAAGATTATGGCCGAGACTAGGCGCTATGGCCTTACTAATCAACTGGGTACGTATATAATTGACTCTTTTATCATCTTTCATTTTGGGTTTCTGGTGAAAGCTGAATCTTGCTTGTTTTCTTTAGCTCTATTTTGTCATGGTTTAATTGACCACAATTAGTGTTCACTTTGCTCCATTCTGCTTACATTTTAGCTCATGAGGTGGGTTTTAATTTTCTTTTGTGAGTTTTGGTTTGAAAGATGGAATAAATAGCTTCATTCGAATCATTTTATGCAGAAGAAAAATGGTTAAGCTTAAGGGGTGCTAATTTTTGTTGAAAAGAAAGGGACTAGGGTCAAAATTAAAATGCAAATGAAACCATTATCACTTATTTTGTATAAAAAGTTTGTATTAATTAAGAATCTTTTTCGTTATGAAGTTAATGTGAGGATTAGAGTAATTTGGTTGTCTTTACTTGATATTAAGGTTTATGCAAAGATTTGAATGAACTCTCATTTTGCTGGGTGCAGATATTGAGCAGATACTCATGGAAGCGCAACACAGGTGGCTACGACCAGCTGAAATATGTGAAATTCTTAAAAACTATAAGAATTTTCGCATTGCTCCCGAACCAGCACAAATTCCACCAAGTATGATCTTTTAATTGCATTGTAATGGTTCATGCTGTTAGATGATGATAGATTGATTATTATCTTGATAATATGCAAACATTGTTCCTTTGATTTGGAGTTCTATTTCTCCTGCCATCTAGGATAATATTATCTTTTGCTTCCATGAAAACCTGCTCAATAGCTTTAACTTGTGAGATTGCAGTTTTCTTTTCTCAAAAATTCCTCGAGAATGTTCTGTTCTTCAATTCCTTTGATCCATTTCTTAGGTAACAGAATCACATTTGGATTGTAATTCAGATATAAAACCATCTATGCTGTAAATACTGTAGTTAAATTTTACTCAAACAAAGAATGCTAATTTGTTATTTCTTATTTTCTCAGAATGGCTTTCTTTTCTTTTGTGTTTTCAGTACTCTAATGTGAGGATCAGTAAAATTTCATTACAAGTTTGCCATCTAAATTCGAATGGCTTATTTGTCCTGAGATCTACTTATATCCTTATTTTTCTATTCTTTATTTATTTTGGGTTATTAACTTAGCCTATTATTTGATTGGTAATTTTTTCTTTATTGATAACAGAATCTCACATACAACGCAGTGTTAGTCTTACTACTTTCTTTTTAGAATTTAGATTACTTATTTTGGGTTAGGTTCATCATCCTCTCCAATCATGAGCATAACAAGTTTACTTCTAGTAAGTTTGTTTGATATTCAACAAATATCCTAACATCCCAAATTCAATTAGCGGCTGTTTTGATTTTTAAAATATGCTAACATCCCAAATTGAAAAGTTTTTTGATATTTAAACTGCTAAAATCCCAAATTGATTTCTTCAAACTGAATGTGTTTCTTTTTTCAGGTGGTTCACTTTTTCTTTTTGATCGAAAGGTACTGAGATACTTTCGAAAGGATGGACATAACTGGAGGAAGAAAAAGGATGGGAAAACGGTGAAGGAAGCTCATGAGAGACTCAAGGTAAGAGTCAATGATGGTGCAACTAGTTGTCCATTTTTATGTAAGCAGGAGCCACACAAACTTTCTTTTATATTTCTTTTTGAATTCTTTTGTGGGAAGAAAGAACTCATTTTGAATGAAATTTTCTTTTCTTCAAGTGAAAAAGAATTGGGAAAATGTTAATCTTTTCAGGCTGGAAGCATTGATGTTCTGCATTGCTACTATGCTCATGGAGAGGATAACGAACATTTTCAAAGGCGCAGTTATTGGATGCTTGAAGAGTGAGTCCTTAAACATTTATGTTCCAAGGGGCAGTAGTTGTTTTGATAGTATTTTGTGTGGATTATATGTTCTGTTTAATCATTAAATACTCACTTTTAATTGTTATTCTTACACTTCATTGCACAGTGAAATAATAGTAAAATGTGATTTGCAAAAAAAAAAGTTCTTCCTCTACATTGGAGTTGATACTTGATAGTCAGAACATAGGTGATGGCGACACTATGAGTCTAAGGCAATCAAACTTTTTCTTGTTCCTGGAAATCATACGCATGCCCTTCAATCTTTCTATTACTAGATTTTGAACCTAGGATTTAATTTATTCATGCGAGTTAAACTGATACACAGAAAGAGTTCTTTACACAATATTGAATTTTTTCTTTTGCTTATGCCTATGCTGAACTGGTTTTATCTTCTTTTCCATGATAGGATGCTTCAATATTACATGCATTCACTAATTCTGATATTTTGTTTCTACATTCAAAAGACGGCTGTGTGATTTAATAAAATTTTGAAGTTCTGTTGATCAATTTGATTTTCATCTCTAAATTTAGGAAAATGGAACTTACTCAAAAATAAATCCATATTTATACCTTCAATAAGTCTAATGTAAGGAAATACTGAACCTAAGGCCCCTTGTATTTTCATGGTACTTTTTGCATCATGATAATTGAGAGATTTCTAATTTTTGCTATCAACCTGCTAATGTGGATCATGTTTTATTGGTTTGAAATGCATGTGCTATTTGCTTGAAACTGTAATTAGTTTCTCTGTTGCAATACTAATTTAAGAAATTCCTCTTGGTTGCTGACATTATTCACTACTATGTGTAGGGATCTCTCGCACATTGTTCTTGTCCACTATCGAGATGTAAAGGTCAGACCACATTCTATCACCTTTTTCTTTTTCCTTACTGCATCTACTTATCCATCTTTGGAAGAACTATGGGAAGGTAGTATCTTTTTTTTATTGCTTCACTTGTTAGAAGGTTCTTAGACCGGTTAAAGCTATAAATTTTAACCCATATATTTTGTTAGCATTAGATGATAGTATGGTTGCAGAGTTGTCAATATTATTACCCAGTCAAACTGGAAATTTTAAAAGCTGATATAAATTGAAGGACAACTTTTTGTTTGTAGACATATTTCTTGTCTTTTCATTTATACGTCTTGAAGTGGTACAGTCTGGAATCTGAATGCTCTCTAACAAGTTAATGCAATCAATTATGTTCGTTTTTACTTGATTTCTTTTTTGAGCATGCAAGACGTCAGTAGGCCTAGAACTTAGTTTTCTCGCTTAAATCAAGGATAAGTATTGCGTTTTCTACCTTGTTGGTTGTCAAATATTTTATATCATATGATGATATGATCAATATTATATGTGTGTGTATTTGAGCTTGAATACCAGTATGAACTCTGTATTTTGTTTGTTGCTATCTCCACTATTTGTCCTCCCATTTCCCCTTTATTTACTTGAGCTATTCCCATCTGTGTGTTTATTTCTATCTTGCTTTGCATTTTATACTGTCTTTTGGTGCCATCACTGCCATTACCTTGGACCAACTCGAATTAGGTTTTGAAATTGCTCTCATTGTACCGGTACTAGGCATTCTATTTTACTTTCCCAATCTTGTTCTGAATCAGTAAAAGTAATTTTCTTAAACAGCCATTAAGGCAGCAGACTGGCAGTTAGAGGGGATCAAAGCCTGCTCATTTCTATGTTTTCTCACCCCTTTTTCTATCACGAGCGCTACCTTCTGAACAACTAAACATACTAAAACATTGATCCCGAGTCTCTTCTAAAACTTTAAAGGTCTTTGGCTTCACAAAATGTAACTGTATATTTTCAAATACATTTCTCAAGTCTAAACCTAATTGAATTTAATACTTGTCTCATTCTCTAGTGTCTTTAATAAGTTGCTTAAACAGTTCCATTGAAGAGCCATCTTATTATTTTTCCTGTTTTTACTTTCTGAAATTTTGTCAGGGAAGTAGGACAAATTTTAACCGCATCAAAGAGATTGAAGGAACTATTCCATATTCCCAAGAACCTGAAGGAATTATACCCAATCCTGAGGTGGAAAGTTCTATCTCTTCCAACTTTAATCCCAATAATAATCAGATTCCTTCACAAACGATGGATACAGCAAGCATGAACAGTGTGCATGTGCAGGCCTCAGAATATGAAGATGCTGAATCAGGTATGTTTGTTAGCTAAATATGGGTCAATATTTAATAATTGATTAGGTGCTAATTTAATGTGGTTTTGAATATGTTAGTTGGTTTTGTGGGTAATGTGTGCATTAGTCTGTGTGTTGTTCTTACCAAGCAAGATGATATATGATGCAGCCTATAATCATCAAGCAAGTTCACAGTTCCATTCTTTTCTTGATTCACATCAGCCTGTTGTGGGAAGGACTGATACCAGATTCTATGATCCATATGTTCATGTATCACATTCAAGTATGCTAATTGTTTGGTTTTGTATTATTTTACTGTTGATCCGCCTTTCCATTTTTGCTTACTACTGTTCTTTACTGCTAGCAGATGATTATCATGAGAAACCACCTCCAACTGCTTTTCAACTTACTCAACCAGACAAGGATAGAGAGTATAATGATGCTGGAATAACATATGAGCCCCAAAAGAACCTTGATTTCACATTATGGGAGGATATGTTGGAAAGTGGCAATCCTGGGGTTGGCTCTGCACAATATCAGCTACCATTCACCTTTAAACAAAATGATATCATGGGGCCACGATTTGACAACAGCTTTCTTAAAAAGCAGGAGTTTAAGGATGAATCACATGCTCAAGAAGACTGGCGGGTAATAGATTGATTAAACTTTGACAATGACTTTGGAAATTCTAGCTATACGTGCTAAGAATGGAATTGCAATATTTAAAGATAAGGCATTAATGATGGCCATTACGGTCATGTCAGCTGTAATTGAAAAATTAGGTCCTAAAAACTATTACCTTATATGATATGCAGTAGTTGCATTGCTGCAGTTTAATGCATCAAGTTAGGTGTATATTCTACCTTTTCTTTTTCCAATTAAGTCCTAATTTGTCCTCTAAACAGGCTTCTGAAGGTAATTCTTCTCATTTAATGAAGTCGCCGTTGGACCAGAAGTTGCATCCAGACCTGAGATATGATCTTACCTCTAGGTTTCATGAAGAAGTTAATCATCATGTTCATCCAGAAAAGCAACATGATGATTCTCTACTTAATAACCAGCTGACAGACCCCTCAAATGCAAACCATGGATATATTCATAAACCAGATTCAGAGAGCTATTTGACACTGGAGGGGAAATCTATTTACTCTTCTGCTAAGATACCTAATTTACTTGATGGTTCCTTACCCGAAGAAGGTCTGAAGAAGCTTGATAGTTTCAACCGCTGGATGAGTAAAGAACTTGGAGATGTAGATGAATCACATACGCATTCCAATTCTGGAGCCTATTGGGATGAGGTGGAAGGTCAAAATGGGGTTGATGTTTCCTCTATTCCCTCTCAGGGGCAATTGGATACCTTTACGCTGGGTCCTTCCCTCTCCCAGGATCAGCTTTTCAGTATTATTGATTTTTCACCAAATTGGGCATATGTAGGTTCTGAAATCAAGGTAAGCTGTAATTTTTTTTATGCAAGTCAAGTGAACATTGAGCTATCAATTTCCACTCACAAGGCTGAAATACAGGAAATTTAGTTCGTCACATATATTAACTTCTTTCCTTTCCTCCCAATCTCTTCATTTCACACAGATCCTCATCACTGGAAGGTTCTTGAAGAGTAGAGACGAGGCCAAAAATTGCAAGTGGTCATGCATGTTTGGTGAAGTAGAAGTTTCGGCAGAGGTTATAGCAGATGGTGTTCTTCGTTGCCACACTCCAAGACATGAGGCTGGCAGGGTTCCCTTTTATGTCACATGCTCCAACAGATTAGCTTGTAGTGAAGTCCGAGAGTTTGAGTACCGAGTCAGTCATAATCAAGATATAGATACTGCAGATCATCCTAGCAGTAATGCCATTGAAATTCTTGATATGCGATTGGGTAGATTATTGTGCCTGGGCTCCACTTCTCCCAATTCTAACACCAATAGCTTAGCTGATATATCCCAGTTGAGCAGTAAAATTAATTCATTGCTGAAGGAGGACATCGAGGAATGGGACCAGATGTTGGCGCTTAACTCAGATGAAGTTATTTTTCCAGAAAAAATAAAGGAGCAGCTGCTTCAGAAGCTGTTGAAAGAAAAGTTGCGTGTATGGCTCTTGCAGAAGATAGCAGAAGGTGGAAAAGGCCCTAGTATATTGGACCAGGGTGGCCAAGGTGTTATACACTTTGCAGCTGCTCTTGGCTATGATTGGGCATTAGAACCCACTATAGTTGCCGGTGTGAGTGTTAACTTCCGGGATGTGAATGGATGGACTGCACTTCATTGGGCAGCATCTTCTGGCAGGTAAGCAACTTGAAAATAAAAGTTAAATGTTCTTCCATTTTTCTTTTCCATCTTTTTGACTACTTTCCTGAGCTACACTTTTACGCAAGGAAGTGTATTCTATGCCATAGGGTTGCTCTTGGTATGATTTATCTGAAGGAAAGAGTCATCAAGTAAAATTCTAGGCTGTAGAGCTGCAGGCTTCCAAAAATAATGGTCCTTGGGCTAATTTTTCTTGGGTTCAGTAATTTTACTTATATTGCTTAAGTTTGTCTATGTTTTATATCGATGATGTGCTTATTTTGGTCTGGCTTCTGCTGACAATTGTCTTTAACCTCAGAGAACGCACGGTTGCTTCCCTTATTTCACTGGGTGCAGCTCCTGGAGCATTAATAGATCCGACACCTGAATATCCTTTAGGCAGAACACCTGCTGACCTAGCCTCGGCCAATGGACATAAAGGAATTTCTGGTTATCTTGCGGAATTTGATTTAAGTTCCCGCCTTCTATCCCTCAATTTTGATAAGCAAGGCAGTAACGATACCACAGATTCTAGTCCAGACGACATACATAAAATTTTGGAAAGGAACAAAGCTCCATTCAGCTATGGGGATGGTTCAGATGGCCCATCACTAAAGGACTCATTAGCTGCTGTTCGTAATGCAACGCAAGCTGCTGCTCGGATTCATCAAGTCTTCAGGGTGCAGTCCTTCCAAAACAGGCAGTTAAAAGAGTATGGTGATGATAAGTTTGGAATGTCAAATGAGCGCGCTCTTTCACTTATAGCGGTCAAGTCAAACAAGTCTGGACAACATGATGAGCACGTGAATGCTGCTGCCATTCGCATACAAAATAAGTTTCGTGGTTGGAAGGGCAGAAAAGAGTTTTTGATTATCCGCCAAAGGATTGTCAAGATTCAGGTTTGTTGCTTTTGCTGCTTTAGTTTATCAGCTTCTATAATTCTTGCTTTATATTCAGTAATCATATTCCCTTATAATTATAATTGTTGAACCCTAACTTTTAGTTTTGTTTATTTTCTATGAAAGGCTCATGTAAGAGGCCACCAGGTAAGGAAAAACTATCGGAAGATAGTCTGGACGGTAGGGATTGTGGAGAAGGTGATCTTACGTTGGAGGCGGAAAGGAAGTGGTTTACGTGGATTCAAATCCGAAACACTCACCGGGGGGCCTAGCGTACCTGCACCCTCAAAGGAGGATGACTATGATTTCCTGAAAAAAGGCAAGAAGCAAACCGAAGAAAGGTTACAGAAGGCACTTGCCAGAGTTAAGTCCATGGCCCACAATCCTGCAGGCAGAGATCAATATAGTAGGATGAAGAACGTCGTAACTGAGATCCAAGAGAAGGTAATTGATATCTTTGTTACTCAACTTTTCTTTTTTCTTTAAGTATTCATGTACGACTCATATCGGGTACGAGCCTCTTAAGGATGCATGAAAACCAAGTTTATTATATATTATGATGATGACAATGACATTCTCTCGTTGCATCAACTTTGGCAGGTCATGTACGATAAGATTCTCAACTTTGCAGGAGAAGCAACAGATTTGGATGAAGACTTGATTGATCTAGAAAAACTGTTAGACGATGACACTTTCATGCACACCGGACCTTGAATCTGATCTCGTCTTAATTATCTTACAAGCCTTGTTCGAATACCTTATTGCTAGAATTCATCTGTAAATGTCTGAACTTGGCCGATTCATGGTCAAGTTATTTGAGATAACAGCTGCATAGATTTTGACATATAGTTTGATCCGTGCTACTGCTGCTTGTAGTTTTTGCTCCATAAGCTAATTAATTTCACCCTTTGCGCAAGCAACATCTCCTATATGAGGATCCTGTTTTTTTTCTTTCAGTTCAATATAAATATCCGACTGGTCAGTCGAGTTGACCAAGTTGAATTTTTTTTAGATAAAAGGCTTAAATAAAAAAATAAGTGCTTAAACTATAAACTTTAAGTGTCTAAAATATTTTTTTTTGTTAAAAATATGTGCTTAAAGTTTACACCGTTATAATTGTAGGTGTTGGTAGTTAATTGCGGTTAAAAAATTTGTTAACCAATTAATGCTTGACATGTAACAATGATTTATGTTTTTAAAGAAAAAAACTGAACTGTTTTAATATTTTAAAAAATCTTGAATTTTTTAAATTTTTACAAAACATTCTTCAAATTCCTAAAATTTCTAAAATCCAAACTCATAAATCGTGCCGCTTCCGTCACTAATCATCGTCCCTGAACACACTCGTTTGTTGGCCGAGCTTAGCCGATTATTTCTCTCAATATGGCATCGTCGAAAACGATAAACGATGTGCCAGCCGAACGTCAATTTTGTGTTCAACGTTCGGCTGGCACGTTATTCGTCATTTCTGGTGACGTCGCATTGGGAGAAATGACCGATTAAGTTTGGTGATCGAAGGGGTGTGCTCAGAGGTGGCAGAAGCGATGTCGATTTAGGGGTTCAAGTTTAAAAATTTTTAAGAATTTAGGGATTGTTATATAAAAATTAAAAAAATTCAGGATTTTTTGAAATTTTAAAACTTTTGCGTAAAAAATTGTTTTGAATTTTTAATCTTTAAAAAAATAAACATGTCACGTGTCATGTTTTGATTGGTTAATAATTTTTTAACGGTAATTAACTGCCATACACCTAAAATTATAACGGTGTAAACTTTAAACACTTATTTTTATCAAAAAATATTTTAAGCCCTAAAGTTCAAAAGATATATAATTTGAGCACTTATTTTTCATTTAAACTTAGATAAATTGGGTATAATGCATCTCAAATTAGAGTAACTAATTTAAAAGGCTGGTATCCTGATTGTTACAATTGTTGTGATATCCACTAACTTAGACAGCTTGCTTGCAACAAACAAACTTGAATTAGTTTGACATAAGCAATAAATATAATACAACAGTTATGATATCAATTAAATTCGGCAATATCTTCACTCGTTTCATCGTAATCAATTTAAATGATTTCATTCGACAAAACCAAGTAAAAATTAATTAATATTTTTTATCATTAAATTTTTTTTATGAGAATACTTAAATCGAGAAAAGAAAATCTGATCAAATTGACTGCCAAATGTTCTCACCACTAACATTAATACACTGCTCTTCTTTCCTCTTATTGTGGAAAAACAAAAACAAAGCTTCCACCATCCACTGTACATTAAAACAACCTAAGTATAACCCCAACATCTCACTGATATGAAGCTGTCAGATCTTCCCACGGTATTGGAAATAGAAGAGAAAAGGAGAACAAAATTATTATGCAGAGGCAGTTCAAGAAAACTGAAGTTTGAGGGTTATAATAACTGTGTTGACCGTAAAGTCGAAACCCTCTTTTCTCAGCTCTTGTTGTTTGCACCAAGGCTTTCGTAAAATAAGATATACCCGTGATCTGTGTTGCTCGAGTACTCCTGGGCTGACCCGAAAAATGTCTGAACTGCAGACTCATCAATCATCTCCACATTTTCGTCGTCGAAAAATAGCCAGTGGTTATGGCTTTTCACCAGGCTAACATAGTGTCCATGGTTGGGTCCACTTCCCACGTGAACTACTACAGCGAATAGAGAATACTCGGAATCTGCATCTTCAACAGTATTGCTCAGCTTCAGCTCAAGCGGGAACACAACGCGGTAGGAGAGCTTCTTGTACCGGCCAAGCTGCTCAATGTACTTGAACCGTTTCAAATGGATAACCAGGATGTGAGGAGGCTTCTTTATCTTCATTCTCTTCTGGGCCTCTTGTAAACTGCAAGTAAATCGGCATCATCCATAATTGTTGCTGTACGCAAATTTTTCGTTAAAATGACTATGATATGCATCTTTGGAACCATTGAAATATTAGACTTTAAACTTTGCATCTATTAACTAACTATTAACGAAAATGAAACCGTTAATTGCACTGTGCAAGTTTGATGTTCGAATCATTAGAAAATGTATAATCATGAGTTTAGTCTTCCAAAGTCCATGACCACAATTGACATCTTTTACTAAAAACCCTCAATTTAACATGTTTGGTTTTAGCTGGCCAATCTGCAAATCTCACACATTATAGTAATAAAGAGATAACATACATTGAAAACAAGATACATCTACAACAGAACGTGCATAAATGAAAATTACCTGCAGCATTTGTCACAGAAAAACTTGTCTTCTGCATTCAATGTCTCGGTAGAACTAAAATTTTTCAAACAGCTAGTTATTGAGCTATTCTGTTCAATATCAAGGCTCAAATCCAAGAAAGCTTCATCCCTCGCCGTCACTGTCTCACATCGCAAGCATCTTGTCTCATTGGTAAGTATTCCCTGTCTCAAATTGCCCAATCAGAAAATGACATTCTTCCGAAGAAAAAAAAAACAAAGCAAAACATTCCTTTATAAACATTGTCAACAAATAAACCATGAAGAAAATAAGAGGCAGTGACCATTTCATAGTTTGTAATTTATGAATTATAAATGAGATATCGTAATTATAAATAAAAGTACAAGGAAAGCCGTAATGCAAGAATCAATATTGATTGAGGGATTAACTAGGATGTCAAGAAGCATTTCCAGATAATAATGCTTGTATTCAATTCACTTTCTCTGTCTAGTAGTGCTCTGATTTTTTTTTCCTACACAGATGCTTTCAGGACCTAATATATTCCTACAATTTAGGTCATTTCATTAACATTTCAAGTTCCATAGTATCTTATTTATTTTAGCTCTAACCTGAGGAAGTTCCAAATTTTCATGTAAAAGCAAATAAATACAACAGAAAAGTAAAACTATTGATCAGAATATAGGAATATAACCAGCAAACTCACCTGAAAATTCTTGTGGACCCAGGTAACCAGAGGCTCTTTTTTAACACCATTTGACTGAGGATTCTTTGGCCCATTTGCAGTCTTTTCAGATGGTGATGAAGTTTCTGCCTCCTTTTTTGCAGCTTGAGCCTCTTTCTCCAGTATGTCAACAAGTTCATTTAGCAAAAAATTCAAGAACTCATGAGCATCCTACCCCAAAAAAGAGAGAGAAAAACAGAACAAAATAGTAATTCTCTTCAGCATTAAGCATCGTGATGATAAAAAAAATAGTAAATTTTTTTGTGACATGCCGGGAAAAAGCTACAACATTAGGCCAACTGGAAACCTTGAATCACAGAGAAGAGATCATCAACTTAAAGTAAGTTCTTCAACCAAATAAATATAAAGAATCCTACTACCTGGTGCATATAGCTGCGGAAAAGCTCATTTTGTTTCTTCAATCTCTGTACAAAACGCTTTGGAGCAATGACACCTGTCTTCTTCTTCTGTGAATTTATCTAAACATAAAGAACAACCAGCAGTTGGTCTCATTAGCAATCAAGTATAAGCCGCATATGTCACACAACAACAGGAGAGGAAGAGGTGGAGGAAAAATATACCATGGCAATAATAACCTTTATTAAAGACTGAAGACAATCATCTTCCCCACTACAGCTAAAACTTAGGACTCTTATGGGCCAAAGAGAAAACCTGAAGAAAACATTTTGCATGTATCTAAGCAATTTCCTAAAGGATGAATACTTCCAATACTGAAGTATCAAACCAAACCATTTAAAAGGAGTTTAAAAAAAAGAAGCAGAGGAAAACAGAAGCAGTTACAAGAAAGGATAGGATTTGCAGGAAATAAAATGACTTGTGTTAAAGTAGATTTTTAAAAACTGCATGCACATCATTCCTTCTTGTACAAAGCCAGGTCCTTGAGCAAATGTAATGAAGAACTTACAGTAATAAGCCATTTAACAACAATAATTATCTATATTTCTGAGCAAATCTTGTTAAAAGTTTACATAAGGTCCATTTTTTCATCAAATCATTAAGATGATATATTGGGCTTCATACTTCTAACTAATTGCACATGGGTTCCTGGGATGTCTAAAAATAAAAGAAAAAATTAAATGAAACGAATGGGAGAAGAATTCATGGAAATTAAGGCAAGACCAAAACAAGGCATTGCAACTTAAGCACACTGTAACACCACTGACTTACTATAAGACAAACTATCACTAGGCAGAAAAAGTAATCTGCTCTAACCCAAGAACACTACACCTCTAGCAGATTTACTACCTGTGTAAACAGATCTGCCAAGCAAGTCAGCAGGTTATCTTCAGCATCAGCACCATTTTTATGACTTGCATAATATTCTAGCAGCTGTTCACGAAATGGGACACAAAAATAAAGTGCCTGAAAAGAAATAGCAATGAAATGAGACAATCAGGATTAACGGAGTTATGAGGCTATTGTCACCCAACAATTTTTCAAATTAAAAAAACAGTCAATTATTAAATCCTTCCTAAATGAGCATACACAGGCTAATGATGTAAAATTAATTAGAAAGCAAGGAATAAAACAGAATAACACCGTGTAAATGGATTAAATGAAGAGCACATGGGTAAACAGTCCAGAAATGCATACATAGAACTTAACCAATACAGTTGCATACATTCAGAAATGATAGTTCAAACTATTCAGATGTTGTGCAATCTAAGCCAACTACCACATGAAACTTCAAATGCAACAGTTATCATATCATCCATAAAACTCATCTTACCAAATAAAATTCGAATATTTCACATACTTCAACTTTGTAAAAACCACCAAGCTTAAATGAACAAAGAAAGAAAATAAATATTAAATAGAAGGTTGAACAATGAACTGTAAATTACCTTATTAGTAATGATGACTTAGATAATCATTTATACAATCACCAACAAAATCCACCCTAGACAACTTTTTTTCTCCTGTCCTAATATTAGTTGATATCTATCATGGTATCTATGCATATCTTGAATATAAACCTTCTAATGTCAATCTAAATTGTGACAACCCCACCACCCGAATGAAGCACAGCATGCAATTACCAGAAAAATTCACTGCCATCAATTCCCTTCAGGATTTTCCCCAAATTTACTTACTTTCAACTGCTATCAGTGGAGCAAGTGAATCATTTATCAAAACCACTAGGAAGGGTTACGAGGGAAATGCTACAGCAACCAAAAAGTACAAACCGTGAATATTTGAAAACAAAACAATAAACATTAACCAGAAAAAGAGTTGTATAAACAAATATTATTGAAAAGAAATTGTTCGAGGCTAAAAATTCAAAATCAATCAAAGTTAGAATATTAGGATTAACATAAAATTATCAAATTCAACATTTTTATAAAAAAAAAAAAGGAAAATGACAAATGGAATTAGATTCAAAATTGAATTGTTACTTCAGAAGAGTATTAAATAAAAACCTGCAAAACGCTGTTACAATAGCAAGTGTTGCCGAAGTTCTCGAGGCCAAAATATCGTTCGCCTTCAGGGAACTGATCGCCCAATGCTTTCTCGAGTTTTGAACCCGCTATGCCCATTTATAAAACTAACTTTATCTATAAATCCAACTCAGATCTTCTCCCGGCCGATTCAGCTCAGCGATTCTATCTCGCCACACGATTGCCTCTGTCTCGCCCTCTTCTTCAGTTTTGATTTGGACTTGTTTTAGGGTTTGTTTAGTTGAATTGTGTTTTTTTTTTCTTTCCCTTTTCCTTTTATTTGTGGTTTCCTTTTGAGGCGACTTTTGGGACGGTAGGAAGGAAAAAAGGTATAGAATAGGTAGCAAATACCATAACAGTCCTTGTATTATATTTTTAACTACATTTTAGTTCTTTTACTGAAAAATGACATATTAATCCTCACATTTAAAAAATAGAGTGATTCCTCCTGTATCTATTTATTTTCAAATTTTAATTAAATTTATACATATCTTACAAATAGAACTGGCTAATTTGGCTCAAAAACCTTTTTTTAATAATTATATAGGATTTTGGCTCCCTCCAATAAATATTTAAAAAAATGATCCCCAAACTTGCCACGTCGTTAAACCTCGCGTTTTGTGGGAAGCAAGGTTTGACATCTGAGTATTCCTACCTTTAATAAAGTTAGCTTGCTTATTACTTATACAAAAATAGATGATGGCTTTCCTACGATTTAAAAGCACTTTTGCAAATGTCTTGTAAATGACCGTACATAGATTGATGGGGTGTAAATGACGCATCGTAGTAGGTTCATTTACTTTAGAAATTAAGACTAAAATTGTATGTTTGATCTCAGCCACGTCTGTTTTCTCAAATAGAAGATCAAGATAGAGGTTAATGACATCTTGTCCTACTGTGTCCCAATGTTGTCAGTAAAACTCACTCAGCAGCTCGTCAATGCCAGGGGCTTTCCTTGGATCTATGTCTTGAAAATCATGAGTGATTTCCTTTGGGGGTAAAAGGCCTTGCTAAGGCCCCATTCATAGTAGGCATAATAGTGGTGTCAATATTATTGAGAATTTGAGGCGGAATATTTGAGTCGGAAGTAGAAAAAATATTTTAGAAATAGTCAACAACTATTTCCATAATATTATCTTCCGTTTCTTACCAGATATTATTAGTGTCAAGAAGGCCTTTGATTTGATTTTTCTTATGCCGTTCATTTGCACGAGCATGAAAGAAGGATGTGTTTATTATCTCCATAGGCTAGCCAAGTTATTCGGGATCGTTGAGCCCAATATACTTCTTGGGAATCAAGAAGTTGATTAAGTTTTGATTTGGCAGCAAGATAAGATTCTTCCTCAGAGGTAGAGAGCCGATGACAAAGGCAAGCATTAATTTGTTTATTTAAGACCTTTTGTAACCCCCTCGTCCCGGTCTGGCCGGATGACCGGTCCGAGTGAGCCACACGGGGAAAACCGAGTGAAAACTCCCAAGGGAATTCCCCCTCGGTTAGCAACCCTATTTTTTTTCATTTTAAATCTTGTCTAGATGACTTTTAGATCCTAAGTGATCATACAGCGGAACAACACTCACGAGACACACAAACGAGCTCAATTAAGACTTATACTGCAGGCGGTATCGATACACCTAAGGGGTGTATCGATACCCCTTGACTAGGTCAACTGGTCAGAGTCAACCAAAAGAGGCCGTATCGATACGCCAGGGACCCGTATCGATACCAAGATGGACAGTAGCACCAGAGACCAAAATGGTATCGATACACCAGAGGCCCGTATCGATACCAAGATGGACAGTAGCTCCAGTGGCCAAAATGGTATCGGTACGCCCCCCTCGTGTATCGATACACGATGCCTGAAACAAGAAGGCGGTATCGATACCGTACTAACCGTATCGATACCCCTGCACGGCAAAGCCTCCCAAACTTAGCAAAAACAATCTAGACTCGAATCTAAAGGCAATTTAAGACTTCCCTAACCCCAACCAAACATACATACAACATTTACATACCACAATATAGCCATACAAGCACCCAACATGTATAAACAACAAGGAACTCATGCAAAGGACTCAAGATGGCATATTAACATTCAAAGATCATACAAGGAACTCAAAGCCTTTAAGGCAAAGAACAAGCATATAAGAGGTTTACACCCACATCAAGGCAACCTAACACATCCTAAAGCATGCCATCATCTACACCAATATTCATCAAAGTAAAGCATGCTTACAATCCATCATCGATCCAAAACAACATCATTTGAAAGAGTCATACAAGGCTCATACAAACATCCCCTATTGCCACATTGCTTAACTACTACAAAATTAACCATACTTGAGCAACAACTTGGAAAGCCCTTCTTGCCTTGCTCCGAGCTAACACCACGCTAATGATCTGCATTGTTGAACATTGAGAGCGTAAGCTATAAGCTTAGTGAGGGTGCTCTAAAACGAAAAACATCAACAATGCAGGGTTCAAGCATGTTAAATCCTAATCTCACATATATCAAGCATTGACATGAAAACAAGTAGACCTAGCTAGTCTTTCAAGTGGCATATATGGTCTCTCAATCCTAACAAGTTTAACATCAACATCCACATCATGCATCAATACCATATACCACAATCACATATCACCATCATATATCACAATACATGAACAAGTGTAATTGGCCACTTTAATTACCCCGATTGTGCGGATTTAGAACTCAACAACACTTTACCTCGGTGGGATTACACTCATCACCGGACCTTGCGTGTGCGGGATTCCACTTATCGCCACACGCCCTACGGATGGGATTCCACTCATCATCCCGTAGAAATATATAAAAAGCTTCCGGTGGAATGTTACATCACCGTACTCCTCCTTGATGACTTAACGCCATCAAGGCCACGTACGTTTTGACTCAATTTGTGTGCACACTATCCTAATGATCGATCATTTACAACCGGTAATTATTTAGTGCCAATTATCAACATCAATCACATGTCATCAACCACACTCATGCTCATCACATATATCCACAACATGATATATATATACATGCACCATATAATCACAAGTACAAGAGCATAGTCATTAAGCACATAGCATTTAAGGATATCAAAAGCTAAGCTATCAACTTGAATTAAATGGAAGTGGCCTACCAAGCACACTTTACACACACACACATCACATACTCGAACCAAACTTAAAAACAAGTTGAAACCACTCACCGCCCTTCCTTAGCTAAACGATACAATCCTCCTACGAACTCGGATTCGGTTCCAAAGCCTCTTCAACGCTTCCTCTTGTTTCTAGCCAAACAAAACATACACATTACTTCTCAACTCAATGTTAAACTCAACCATTCACTTACTTCACAAACATAAACCAAATTCCACAAATTCCCAATCCACATATTCTTACAAAATCCCAATTTTCGTGCTCCCTTTAAGCCTTGCTGAAAATTCCATTTCCCAACACCCAAATGACTTCCAAAACATCCCAAAACACCCTCATATCATAGGTAGACCAACAGCCCTTCAATTTCAACATTAAACCTCCCAAAAACTCAAGTTTTACTACCTTAAAACTTGCCCTAAGACCATACTACGAATTTTTATCAAAACTCAACCAAATTAATATATATTGTGTATTTCATCATGCTTAAGCAAAACCCCAACATGATTTATCAAAACAAATTGAAAAACCCCTTTAAAAACCCAAATCTTAACATAAACCCTAATTTCCAAAACCCCACAATTTTGAAATCTAAGACAATGGTTGGATAGGGGATAAAGAGGAGATTAAGAAAACGTAATTACCTTTGAAAAACACCTTGGATTGAAGAAGGAAATGAATGGAATAGTAACTTGAATGAAAAAGAGGGTTTTGAAGAGGGGATATGGTTTCCAACGTGGGAATGGGTAAATGGGAAAAAGGAAGACAACTTTTCCCATAAAGTGGTCTAGCTTTTGAAAGTTTTGGGTCAAAACGCAACATAGGTCCCTCCCTTCTTTTTAAAGCTCAATTTGGTCATTATCTGAAGTTGGATTATTTTAATTAAATTTTATTTGACTTGAACTATAACCCGGTTAACTCCTAGGCCCAAAACACGGGTGTTACACCTTTATAAGGCCCGTGGAAGTGAAACGCTGGTACGATTGCAAATCGTTTAGCCGAATGTTAACAACTTGTATTTTATCAATTATGGACCCATTAGTAGTTGACCAAGTATCCTGAACAAGGGAAATACATTTTTTATAGTAAGCCCAACAATTTTCACATCGAAATTGGTTACCATGATGTTGGCGATGTTGGTAATAGTTGTATTCGGTGTCCATAATGATGAAACAATGGTTAGATTTCGCATTAAATTCAGATATGATACGATGCATAGGAAACGAGTTATGTCAATCAATGTTTGCGACAAAACGATCAAGACGTTCAAGGATAGTTGAAGTTTTTGGGCTCGATTTAGTCTAGGTGAACCATCCATTAACTGGCTTACAATCGAATAAATTATTCCGTGATAGACAATCCCTAAAGTTATAAATTTATGAATGTGCTCGACAGCAACCGCCTTGTTTTTCATTGTCTGGTAGAATTTCATTTAAATCGCCTCCTATTAACCAAGGTAGAGTGGGGGAATTATTGAGGGAGTCGATTAGTTGCCATTTTTGTATAAGTAATAAGTAAGCTAACTTTATTAAAGGTAGTAATAAGCAAATCCCAAAGTGTCGGTCCCCACATGTCAGGCTGCAGCTGAAGGTGTCACCGGCTATCGTCCTGAATATTACAAAGCATGTTATGCAAAGAAGCGGGTCGTAGAACAACTGTTTGGCCGATGGGAGGATTTTTACAAAGAGTTGCACCCGTGGCTAAATCTGCTACAGAAACACATCCCCAGAATGGTTGTCAAACTTGATACGGTTCCGGCATACGAAAATGATCGTATCGTTCGAGGTGTTTGTCAATTCCACCGGTTATTTTGGACTTTCTCCCAGTGCATCAACGCATTCAAGCACTGCAAATCGATGGTCCAAATCGATGGCACATGGTTATACGGGGTTATACACAGACCCTACTTCTAGCTATTGCACAGGATGGCAATCGAAAATGCGTTCATGTTGCATTCGCAATCGTCCAGAAGGAGGAGTTGGAGTCTTGGATGTTCTTCATTCGGAACCTACGAAAATATGTCTTTGATCCTATAATACGGGCAAGGGAAGGTGGGGTATGTGTTATTTCTGACAGAGGCACATCGCTCTTTTGGGCACTAGAACATTTGGATGAATATTGGCAGTGTAACACCCCAATTTAGGGCTTAGAAGTTTTGGGTTTGGACCGGACCGGTCGGGTTGCGGTTCGAATATAAAAGGGTGAATTTAGGAAAGCCTAGTTCGGGTTGCATTAAAAATATGGAAAAATGTCTTAAAATCTTCTTTTATTATATATAAGAGAAAGGTGAAATCAATTTTACAAAATGAGGTTTGGAAGAGTGACATTTTGGGTTAGTGACCAAAATGTAATTTTTGAAAACTGGGTGACTGTTTTAAAAAGGATTGAAACTTTGAATCTTTAAGGAGCTATTTACCCAAAGGAGTTTCTCCAGATTTTTCTTAATATTAATCAATTTAATTAATGGTTTTAATTAAAGGAAAAATGAGGGAAGAAGATATTTTGTCATTTTTAACTAACTTTCTCAAATTTTCCATTTTCTTTTCTCTCAACCCAAACACTTTTCTCCAGAAAATTTCCCTCTGATTTTGTCAACAAAAGATGAGATTTCAATCCTCATTTGATCTCTAATCATTTCTACAACAAAACCTTAGCATTTCCTTATTGGATTTTCAAGAATCTTGGTTCCAAAAAGGGAGAAACTCAAGTTTAGAGGTATGAACGTCCTTCTCCTCTAAATTCTCAGTTCTTTACTGAAATTCCCAAGTTCTCAATCCTTGAATTATGTTTTATTAAAGGTTTTGTAATTGAGTTCTTGATCTTGGCTTTAAAATGCAAGATTTGCTTTAATTTTGATGAAATTCGTATGATCTAATTGGGCATTGTTTTGAGATGTGTTTTTGATGTAAAATGGATGTATAATTGATGAGAAATTGAGGTTTAATCAATGCAATCCCGAATAGGTTGATTTTCCTAAGTTTTGTTTAAGTTTTTGGTGGTTTTTGGAGTGATCTTGATGTTCTGCTATAGCTGGAGGTATAAGGACGTGATGAGATCCATTTTGGATGTTAATTGAGGTTTATGAATGTTTAGAATTGATGGATCTTGGCTGGGTAGTGTTGAGGAGATGTTTGGATGTGATTTCGGTTGTGTTTGGTAGCCGAAATGTGAGTGTTGATGTGAGCAGCGAGTTTAGATGTCTTGGTTGAGGATATTAATGCATGATGGTGCATTAATCTACTGTTTTGATGTGTTTAAAACATGGGAGACATCTTCGGATCCTTGTGGTGTTGATCCGGAAGCTTGATTGGTGTTTCGGCAAGTGGCGAAACGGAAATCGGTGAGTGGATTTTGGTTTTCAGCTTTGAAACCAATGTTTTGAAGGTTTGGGAGCTTAGTTTAAGTCTAAACAACTTTGCTAAGCTCAAGAGTAAGTTTTCGGAAAAACTCTCTTGTTGATGAACCATGAGTTGGTTGAGTGTAATGTGATTGGTTGCATGTTTTAATTCTGTTTTGAAAGCATACTTTAGCATGTTTATTTGCTGGTTTTATATGCCATGTGTTGAAGGATGCTCAAGGTAAGAGATCATTGTTTTGAACATTTGATAAAATGTGGTTTTGATGCATGAGGATGCATGATGATTAATGGCTTTGTTAAATGCTTTAAAATAGTGGATTATTGTTGTTAAATGATGCATATTGGCAAGTGATGTTTCGTGAAAGGTTAAGAACACTATGGTGGTTAAAAGTCCATAGGTGGTTCTTGTGTTAAGAACAACATGGTGGTTAATGTTGCGTGTAAAATAGTCTATCGCAATTGTAGTGCAAGTGTACACGACGCAAGTAGTAAAGTGATACGAAGTATCGGATATCGTCTCCACAGGGATTGGGCTAATGACTTCACCTTGTTTACTGCACGAAAGTAAAGGAAATAATTAAGAGTTGTCACGAGAATAATAAGGTAAAAACGTAAAATAAAGGATTGAGAAATCAAGATAGAGAGAATGGGCTGGTATTGAGTTGCTCAGTAGTGCAGGTACTGAACTGCTTAGGATTTCCAGTTCTGTCGTCGCACCCGTCGCCGACAGCACCTGTCGCGGCGGCTGTCCGTTAGCTGTCGCGGCAGCGAACACTAACTCCGTACTTCAAGCTTGGCAAGAATCCCAGATCTGCCTTGCCCTATCCCTAGGCACAAGTCTGTCGATGATCACGTCTTTGATGATACCTCCCGGCGTGAATCGAAGGATGAACACCGATGTGTATGAATTCTTCCTTAGCCACTTAACCTCGCCCTATCCCTAGGCACGAGATGGTTCAACTATAAACTAGAGAACGCGCTCTTATCTCTTTCGTATACTTAACTCTCCCGATGCTAAGTAAATGGATAACCTCACAATGCTCTCCCGATGCTCTTGCAAGATATTAAAACCAAGATAAAAGAACTTGAAGTTTATTTTATTGAACTTGAAAAATCCTAAAACAAAGCAACCCTTGCAACTACTTTACAAAACAACCCGTAGCCCTTGGGGGAATTTAGAACATGTCGGTGACGGGTGGACGGCAGGGGTTTGGTTTCGGTTATGGGGTAATTGGTCTTGTCCTAGGTTTAATCTATGCCCTTATATAAGCTTTGGGCTCAAGTTATCTAAGGTAACAAGGATTACAACTTTAATTAAAAGTAAGATTCTAATAAAGACTAAATCTCTAAAGTCTCCTACTTTCCAGCCGCATCCTTGTTTCTAGGAATTTCTTCTCCTTGAGCTTTGGCTTGACATATCTTTTGATCCGGGGCTTGGAAAAATATTTGGCTTCCACACGACAGACGAGCAGATTTTTCTCTATCTATCGAGATCCACTTTACTTTTCCTCTTCATAAGTCTGCTGTCACCTTGCTGTCACGACAGGTCCATGACAGGTTCGTTCTTCTTCGGCTGCTTGTCCAGTTCAGCTCTTCTGCTTATCTGCCCTGGGCCTGCCTTCTCCGTCTTCTATGGCAGATACCTACAAAAACAGCCATTTTTAGTAGAATCTGTGCCTTTTAATATATTTGTGATGTTTTGCTGTAAACTGACCTAAATGCAATGAATAATGCTTGAATGCAGCAGAAATATGGGTTAAAAATGGTGTAAATAATAGAACTTTTAAACACTCATCAGTTAAAAGTCCATGATTGGTTCTTGTGCTAAGGTCACAAAGGTGGTTAAAAGTCCTTGTGTGAGCCTTGTGTATTGTAAGGTCACAAAGGTGTTTAAAAGTCCTTGTGTGAGCCTTGTGTATTTTAAGAACACCATGGTGGTTAAAAGTCCATGGGTGATTCTTGTGTTAAGGTCACAAGGTGGTTAAAAGTCCTTGTGTGAGCCTTGTGTATTTTAAGAACACCATGGTGGTTAAAAGTCCATGGGTGATTCTTGTGTTAAGGTCACAAAGGTGGTTAAAAGTCCTTGTGTGAGCCTTGTGTATTTTAAGAACACCATGGTGGTTAAAAGTCCATGGGTGATTCTTGTGCTAAGGACACAATGGTGGTTAAAAGTCCATGTGTGGTCCTTGTGAATTGTAAGATCACAATGGTGTTTAAAAGTCCATGTGTGAGTCTTATGTTGATTGTATTATGAAATGGAAAGATTATGATTATCACTTGTGGCCAATATGACATGTTAATAATTTGAAGCATGTATGCTTGTTTTAAATGCTTTTGTGCATGGATAAAGGTTGTTTTGAATTAAGGTTTATAAAAGTGTTTTATAAATGCATTATTGTGTTGTTTTAAATGAGCATTCCTCACTAAGCTATGTGCTTACGCTCTCTCTTTTCTTAAACCAATAATGCAGAGCATTGAAGTGTGTTTAAGGGCAGCAAGAGGTCAAGAATCCAAGTGAAGAACTAAGCTCATGTATGGTGAAAGTTTCTTTACACTATTAGCTTTTGGCATTTGGCAATGGGGAACCTATGTTGTTGTTTTGGGAGATGTTTTGGACTCCCTAAGATGGTTTTATGTTGTTGTTGATGATGGAACTTGTAAATGGCCATTATGAGGATTGTTTGATGTTTTGGTGTTGAATGGTCTTTCAATATAGGATGCATGCCTATAGAATTGGGGCTTTTCTTGTTTGATGCCATGTTTATGAATTGTTGATGCCATTATGTTCCTTAAGTATGTATTGTCTTGCTGGTATAATTTGGTTGCCTTTGGAGCATGTTTGATGGGTCAATTGTGTGATAAACTGGCTAAATTTCTGCAATCTGGGCAGCCTGTTTCGGAACAGGTGCTGCCATTTCGGAACAGAGGGCCTGAAATGGCCTAGGCGTTTCGAAACGGGCAGAGCCGTTCCGAAACAGTTTGGCCACTGCCAGGCCCTGTTGCGCAACGCGTTTCGGAACGGTCCCGCGTTTCGGAACGGATCATCCCTGTTCCGAAACACCCGACCGTTGGGCACTGAAATTGACGGTTTTATGTTTTGAAATCTTTGCGTTTTGGTCCTGAATCTTGTTTATGCAATTGAATGAGTTTGAGATGTCCATTTCAGCTGAAATTTGACAGGGAAGCATGAAATATGACTAATTTCATAATGGTAACTTAAAAGTGGGTTAAGTCCTTCTAATTTCCAGAATTTACATTTTTGGTCCCTAAACTTGTATGTTGTGCAATTAAGTCCCTGAATGTTTTCCGAATGCGCTGATCTTTGAGTATGTCGATTGTATGAACATATCTAGGGTTAATGTGCATTTAGATAAGATTAAAAAGAAAAAAAGGGTCGTTAATCAAGGTTGACTTTCGGGTTGACTTTGGTTTTCCCCGTGTAAACTTCTTAATTCGGGTCAACCGTCTAGGCCGGGTTAAGGGGGTTACATTTGGTGGTATCAGAGCTGAGTTCTCGAGTAATTGGGAATGATTATGTGGGTGATTAATGTTTGTATGCTTGTTGAATGAAAGCATGTTGTGTGAATTGTAAGTATGTTACAATTGTGATGTATGCTATGGTGAAGCATGTTAGGGGGACCCATTGCCAAATCAAAGCTAATGAAATGATGTTGTTTTTAATTGGAAATGAGCTTGAGTAGTTGGATTGCTTACCTTGCTGGGTCTGACTTTGTTTATTGCATTGTGATTGCATTGTTTAGTGAATGGCACCTCGTAGAGAATTGAGGGTTAATACGCGAGCTATGGCTCAAAATGAGAATGAGGAGAATGCTGAAAATATGGTGGATTTACCTCCTCCGCCTGGTGGTGGTGGTGCTGGGGGTGAAGGAGCTGTTGCTGGTGCTGATGCTGGGGTCGCTGGACCTGAAGCTGGTCAGGGACAAGCTATTCCTGACATGACAATGCTGGTTCAAGCCATTGCTGGAGCTTTTCGAGCAGCGGTAGCTGGAGCTCAAGGAGCTGGGCATCAGGGAGATGCTGGAGTTAGGCTACCTCTGGAGCGTTTGCGCAGTCTGGGAGGGACTGAGTTCAGGGGTTTGTCTGCTGAAGGTTCTGAGTCTTGGTTGGAGAGTACCAAGAGAATCTTGGGGCAAATGAATTGCACTGAAGTGCAGAAGCTGGGCTGTATGGTATCGTTGTTGCAAGACGATGCTTACACTTGGTGGACAACCTCTATCTCTGGAATGAAGGAAGCTGATGTAACTTGGACGTTCTTTCTGAACGCGTTCAAGAGGAGATATCTGGGTGTGAGGTACCTAGATGAGAAGAAGAGAGAATTCATGTCTCTTACCCAAGGGAGCATGTCTGTAGCTGAGTACGAGGTTCAGTTTGTCCGACTCAGTCAATACGCACCTGAGCTTGTTCCTGATGAGCGGGAGAGGTGTGAAAGGTTTCGTTATGGTTTGGTGACGGAAGTAAAGACGTATATGCTAGCTGCTGAGTATACTGATTTTGATGTGCTGGTTGGGAGAGCAAAGGACATTGAGATGAATTTGGGTTTATCATCTAAAGGTGCTGGTAAGCGAGTTGCTGAGTATAGTTCCGGTGGTGGACGGAACAAGAGGGGACGTGATCAGAGGTATCAGCCTTCGGCTAAGCGAGGTGGTGGTGCGCCTGCTCAGGGAGGCAAGGCAAGAGCTAAACCGAACGCATGTTGGACATGTGGATCGCGTGGCCATATGAAACGTGATTGTCCTCGAGCTGTGAGGGAGGTGCAAGCTCCTGTTGTGGCAGCTGGTAATTCGTGCTGGAACTGTGGATCTACGGATCACATGAAGAGAGAGTGTCCTATGTTGGCTGGTGGCCAAGGGCGTGCTCCTGTAGTTGCTGCACCACAGAGAGATCGTGGGCGCGGCCGTGGTAACTTCCAGTGGAGAGAAGAGGGTGGTCGGAATGTGGCTCATGTTGTGGCTGTTCAACCAGAGGGTGGAGGCCAGGCTAGAGTGTTTGCTCAGAGGGAGGGGAGGAATGACGCGGATGTGATTGCAGGTACTTTTACTTTGCAGTCCTTGTCATTACTTTCCTTGATTGATTCTGGATCTACGCACTCATACATTTTGCGTGAGCATGCTGAATTGCTTGGTTTGCCTGTTGAGTCTTTGGATGTTGGTATGCGTGTCACTAGTTCTTTTGGTGAGACTGTTGTGACTCGAAAGCTTTATAGAAGATGTCCTTTGGTTGTGAAAGATCATGTTTTTCATGTTGATCTTATGGAATTGCCTTTCTATGGTTTTGATGTAATCCTTGGTATGGATTGGCTTGCTGAGCATCGTGCTGTAGTGGATTGTGAGAGTAAGCGAGTTTCGTTGAAACTTGCGGATGATTATGAGGTGGTTGTGGTTTGTGAGAATGTGAAGTTTCTTGCCAATGTGGTGTCTACATTGGAGGCGAGCCGGATGCTGAGGCAAGGTTGTGAAGCTTATCTAGCCTTTGTGATGAATCCTAGCTCTAAGGAGTTGCGTGTGCAAGATATCAGGACTGTGCGAGAGTTTCCTGGTGTGTTTCCGGAGGAGTTGCCTGGATTGCCTCCTAATCGTGAGGTGGAGTTTGGGATTGAGTTGTATGAAAACACAACTCCAGTGTCCATTACTTCTTATCGAATGGCACCTAAAGAGTTGAAAGAGCTGAAGACGCAATTGCAAGAGTTGCTTGATCGTGGTTTCATTCGGCCGAGTGTGTCACCTTGGGGTGCGCCGGTCTTGTTTGTGAAGAAGAAGGATGGCACTATGAGAATGTGCATTGATTACCGCCAGCTTAACAAGTTGACTATCAAGAATCGGTATCCATTGCCGAGAATTGATGATCTTTTTGATCAATTTCGGGGAGCAGCTGTGTTCTCTAAGATTGACTTAAGGTCAGGGTATTACCAGTTGAAGGTGAAGGATGTGGATGTGCCAAAGACAGCTTTCAGGACGAGGTATGGGCATTATGAGTTCCTTGTGATGCCGTTTGGTTTGACAAATGCTCCTACAGCTTTCATGGACATGATGAATCGTGTATTTCATGAATACCTGGATAAGTTTGTTGTGGTGTTCATTGATGATATCCTCGTGTACTCACGTACTGAGGAGGAGCATGAAGGGCATCTGAGAATTGTGCTGCAAGCTTTGTTGGAGAATCAGCTTTATGCTAAGCTGAGCAAGTGTGAGTTCTGGCTTAGAGAAGTGGTGTTTCTTGGTCATGTGGTTTCTGTTGAAGGGATTCGTGTTGATCCTCAGAAGATTGAGGCGGTGATGAATTGGAAGGTTCCTAAGTCTGTTCATGAAGTTCGTAGTTTCCTTGGTTTGGCAGGATACTACCGAAGGTTTGTGGATGGGTTTTCGAAGATTGTTGCACCTTTGACAAAGTTTTTGCAGAAGGATGTTAAGTATGAGTGGACGGAAGCGAGACAGCAGGCTTTTGAGAAGCTTAAGGCAGCCTTGACACAAGCTCTTATCTTGGTTCAACCTGAATCAGGGAAAGAGTTTGTGGTGTATAGTGATGCGTCCTATGTTGGTTTGGGATGTGTGTTGATGCAGGAGGGTAAGGTGGTGGCTTATGCATCACGGCAGTTGAAGGTGCATGAGCGCAATTATCCTACGCATGACATCGAGTTGGCTGCGGTGGTTTTTGCTTTGAAGATCTGGAGACATTATCTGTATGGTGAGAAGTGTACTGTGTACACGGATCACAAGAGTTTGAAGTATCTGATGTCTCAGAAGGAGTTGAATCTTAGACAGCGACGCTGGGTGGAGTTGCTCAAGGATTATGATTTGACGATTGAGTATCACCCTGGGAAAGCTAATGTTGTAGCGGATGCCTTGAGTAGGAAGGTAGCTGTTGAGTTGAGGGCTATGTTTGCCAGTTTGAGTATTTCGCGCGATGGTGGTCTTGTGGCTGAATTGCAAGTGAAACCATCTTTGGTTCAGTTGATCAAGGAAAAGCAGTTGTTGGATGATTCCTTGGTAGCGCATGTTCAGGATATTGCGGAGGGTAGGCCTTCGGATTTTTGTTTTAGTGATGATGGAGTGTTGTGTTTTGGGAGTCGGATAGTAGTGCCCAATGATGTTGATTTGAGGCGTGCTATTCTGACTGAAGGTCATAGTAGTCCTTTTGCTATGCACCCTGGTAGTACTAAGATGTACCGTGATCTTCGTGATGAGTACTATTGGATGGGTCTAAAGAAGGATGTTGCTGAGTTTGTGAGCAAGTGCTTGGTGTGTCAGCGAGTTAAGGCTGAGCATCAGTTTCCGTCAGGTTTGTTGCAACCGTTGAGAATTCCTGAGTGGAAGTGGGAAAGGATTACCATGGATTTTGTATCTGGTTTACCCTTGTCACCATCGAAGAAGAATTCGGTGTGGGTGATTGTGGATCGCTTGACGAAGTGTGCGCATTTCTTGCCTGTGCATACTACGTATTCTTTGGATAAGCTTGCGGAGCTGTACATTGCTGAGATTGTGCGGCTGCATAGTGTGCCTAAGTCGATTGTATCGGATAGGGATCCGAGGTTTACATCGCATTTCTGGCAGTGTTTGCATCAAGCTTTGGGCACACGGTTGAATTTCAGTACATCTTATCATCCTCAGTCGGATGGTCAGTCCGAGCGTGTTATCCAGGTTTTGGAGGATATGTTGAGGTGCTGTGTGATTGAGTTTCAGGGCTCATGGGAGAAGCATTTGCCTTTGGTGGAGTTTGCTTATAACAATAGTTATCAGGCAAGCATTCAAATGGCACCTTATGAGGCATTGTACGGGAGGAAGTGTATGACTCCTCTGTGTTGGGCTGAAACGGGTCAGAAGTTGGTTTCGATGCCAGCTTTGTTGAAGGGAACCACCGAGAAGGTGAAGCTCATTTGTGAGCGCTTGAAGGCAGCTTCTGATCGGCAAAAGTCTTACGCGGATTTGAAGCGTAAGGAGATTGAGTATGCGGTGGGTGACCGTGTGTTTTTGAAGGTTTCGCCTTGGAAAAAGGTGATGAGGTTTGGTCGAAAGGGTAAGTTGAGCCCTAGGTACATTGGACCATACGAAGTGGTTGAGCGTGTGGGTCCTGTTGCGTATAAGTTGAGGTTACCGCAAGAGTTGGAGAAGATCCATGATGTGTTTCATGTTTCTATGCTTCGGAAGTATAGATCGGATCCTTCACATGTGATGCCTGTGGAAGAAGTGGAATTGAATCCGGATTTGACCTATGATGAGGAACCAGTGAGGATTCTGGATTCGGATAATAAGGTTCTTCGTGGCAAGACCATCGAGTTGGTAAAGGTGTTGTGGAAACATCGTGGTGTTGAAGAAGCCACGTGGGAGCGGAAGGATGACATGTTGAAGCAGTTTCCGTACCTCTTTCCTTCAGGTAAATTTCGAGGAAGAAATTTCTTAAGGGGGGAGAGTTGTAACACCCCAATTTTGGGCTTAGAAGTTTTGGGTTTGGACCGGACCGGTCTGGTTGCGGTTCGAATATAAAAGGGTGAATTTAGGAAAGCCTAGTTTGGGTTGCATTAAAAATATGGAAAAATGTCTTAAAATCCTCTTTTATTATATATAAGAGAAAGGTGAAATCAATTTTACAAAATGAGGTTTGGAAGAGTGACATTTTGGGTTAGTGACCAAAATGTAATTTTTGAAAACTGGGTGACTGTTTTAAAAAGGATTGAAACTTTGAATCTTTAAGGAGCTATTTACCCAAAGGAGTTTCTCCAGATTTTTCTTAATATTAATCAATTTAATTAATGGTTTTAATTAAAGGAAAAATGAGGGAAGAAGATATTTTGTCATTTTTAACTAACTTTCTCAAATTTTCCATTTTCTTTTCTCTCAACTTTTCTCTCAACCCAAATACTTTTCTCCAGCAAATTTACCTCTGATTTTGTCAACAAAATATGAGATTTCAATCCTCATTTGATCTCTAATCATTTCTACAACAAAACCTTAGCATTTGCTTATTGGATTTTCAAGAATCTTGGTTCCAAAAAGGGAGAAACTCAAGTTTAGAGGTATGAACGTCCTTCTCCTCTAAATTCTCAGTTCTTTACTGAAATTCTCAAGTTCTCAATCCTTGAATTATGTTTTATTAAAGGTTTTGTAATTGAGTTCTTGATCTTGGCTTTAAAATGCAAGATTTGCTTTAATTTTGATGAAATTCGTATGATCTGATTGGGCATTGTTTTGAGATGTGTTTTTGATGTAAAATGGATGTATAATTGATGAGAAATTGAGGTTTAGTCAATGCAATCCCGAATAGGTTGATTTTCCTAAGTTTTGTTTAAGTTTTTGGTGGTTTTTGGAGTGATCTTGATGTTCTGCTATAGCTGGAGGTATAAGGACATGATGAGATCCATTTTGGATGTTAATTGAGGTTTATGAATGTTTAGAATTGATGGATCTTGGCTGGGTAGTGTTGAGGAGATGTTTGGATGTGATTTCGGTTGTGTTTGGTAGCCGAAATGTGAGTGTTGATGTGAGCAGCGAGTTTAGATGTCTTGGTTGAGGATATTAATGCATGATGGTGCATTAATCTACTGTTTTGATGTGTTTAAAACAGGGGAGACATCTTCGGATCCTTGTGGTGTTGATCCGGAAGCTTGATTGGTGTTTCGGCAAGTGGCGAAACGGAAATCGGTGAGTGGATTTTGGTTTTCAGCTTTGAAACCAATGTTTTGAAGGTTTGGGAGCTTAGTTTAAGTCTAAACAACTTTGCTAAGCTCAAGAGTAAGTTTTCGGAAAAACTCTCTTGTTGATGAACCATGAGTTGGTTGAGTGCAATGTGATTGGTTGCATGTTTTAATTCTGTTTTGAAAGCATACTTTAGCATGTTTATTTGCTGGTTTTATATGCCATGTGTTGAAGGATGCTCAAGGTAAGAGATCCTTGTTTTGAACATTTGATAAAATGTGGTTTTGATGCATGAGGATGCATGATGATTAATGGCTTTGTTAAATGCTTTAAAAAAGTGGATTATTGTTGTTAAATGATGCATATTGGCAAGTGATGTTTCGTGAAAGGTTAAGAACACTATGGTGGTTAAAAGTCCATAGGTGGTTCTTGTGTTAAGAACAACATGGTGGTTAAAAGTCCATGATTGGTTCTTGTGCTAAGGTCACAAAGGTGGTTAAAAGTCCTTGTGTAAGCCTTGTGTATTGTAAGGTCACAAAGGTGGTTAAAAGTCCTTGTGTGAGCCTTGTGTATTTTAAGAACACCATGGTGGTTAAAAGTTCATGGGTGATTCTTGTGTTAAGGTCACAAGGTGGTTAAAAGTCCTTGTGTGAGCCTTGTGTATTTTAAGAACACCATGGTGGTTAAAAGTCCATGGGTGATTCTTGTGTTAAGGTCACAAAGGTGGTTAAAAGTCCTTGTGTGAGCCTTGTGTATTTTAAGAACACCATGGTGGTTAAAAGTCCATGGGTGATTCTTGTGCTAAGGACACAATGGTGGTTAAAAGTCCATGTGTGGTCCTTGTGAATTGTAAGATCATAATGGTGTTTAAAAGTCCATGTGTGAGTCTTATGTTGATTGTATTATGAAATGGAAAGATTATGATTATCACTTGTGGCCAATATGACATGTTAATAATTTGAAGCATGTATGCTTGTTTTAAATGCTTTTGTGCATGGATAAAGGTTGTTTTGAATTAAGGTTTATAAAAGTGTTTTATAAATGCATTATTGTGTTGTTTTAAATGAGCATTCCTCACTAAGCTATGTGCTTACGCTCTCTCTTTTCTTAAACCAATAATGCAGAACATTGAAGTGTGTTTAAGGGCAGCAAGAGGTCAAGAATCCAAGTGAAGAACTAAGCTCATGTATGGTGAAAGTTTCTTTACACTATTAGCTTTTGGCATTTGGCAATGGGGAACCTATGTTGTTGTTTTGTGAGATGTTTTGGACTCCCTAAGATGGTTTTATGTTGTTGTTGATGATGGAACTTGTAAATGGCCATTATGAGGATTGTTTGATGTTTTGGTGTTGAATGGTCTTTCAATATAGGATGCATGCCTATAGAATTGGGGCTTTTCTTGTTTGATGCAATGTTTATGAATTGTTGATGCCATTATGTTCCTTAAGTATGTATTGTCTTGCTGGTATAATTTGGTTGCCTTTGGAGCATGTTTGATGGGTCAATTGTGTGATAAACTGGCTAAATTTCTGCAATCTGGGTAGCCTGTTTCGGAACAGGTGCTGCCGTTTCGGAACAGAGGGCCTAAAATGGCCTAGGCGTTTCGAAACGGGCAGAGCCGTTCCGAAACAGTTTGGCCACTGCCAGGCCCTGTTGTGCAACGCGTTTCGAAACGGTCCCGCGTTTCGGAACGGATCATCCCTGTTCCGAAACACCCGACCGTTGGGCACTGAAATTGACGGTTTTATGTTTTGAAATCTTTGCGTTTTGGTCCTGAGTCTTGTTTATGCAATTGAATGAGTTTGAGATGTCCGTTTGAGCTGAAATTTGACAGGGAAGCATGAAATATGACTAATTTCATAATGGTAACTTAAAAGTGGGTTAAGTCCTTCTAATTTCCAGAATTTACATTTTTGGTCCCTAAACTTGTATGTTGTGCAATTAAGTCCCTGAATGTTTTCCGAATGCGCTGATCTTTGAGTATGTCGATTGTATGAACATATCTAGGGTTAATGTGCATTTAGATAAGATTAAAAAGAAAAAAAAGGGTCGTTAATCAAGGTTGACTTTCGGGTTGACTTTGGTTTTCCCCGTGTAAACTTCTTAATTCGGGTTAACCGTCTAGGCCGGGTTAAGGGGGTTACAGGCAGCCTCCATACATTTACCATCGTTTTTGCTTGCGGCACATAACCGCAAATTACCTGCAGCAATTCAAGAACCATGATGAACATGAGCTTGTGCTCACAATAGGTACGTCCTTTATGTCATTTTCATTTACTATATTACTTGCTGCTCGCTTTCATTTACGACCTCTTTGCATGTGTTGTTCGCCCATAACTATTCAACTGTCATTCCTTAGGCAAATTGCACTACAAACAAGAGGGGGAGGAGGTGCTCGAGGAAATGAGAGCGAGAAACAATGATGGCGCAGAATACCTTGAAAAAATCCCGAGGGAAAAATGGCTTCGATTGTATGAAGAGGGTAAACGATATGGTCCCATGACAACGAACTTGGTTGAGGCAGTGAACTCATCACTGAAGGGAGTGCGACAATTGTCTATCACTTCCATTGTCAAAGCGACCTACTATCGTTTGGCTACCCTATTTGCAACCTTGGGAAGGTAAGCAACTGAGTACATGACAGGTGGACACATAGTCCATCCGGATTTCCGCACAAAACTGCAAACTCAATTGCAACAATCTAGATAGATGACTGCAACTCTCTTCTCGCGAGAAGGACACAAGTTTTGTGTTTCAGAATTTTCCAGGCGGTTGGAAGACATTCAGCACAACGCGTACGTGGTAGATTTGAGGGCAAGAACCTGCGAGTGTGGAATATTCTAAACATTTAAATACCCGTGCGCACACGTCATTGCTGCTTGCGCAAACCAACAGATACAATACATGCAACTGGTTGATCTGGTATACTTACTCCAAACGATGTTTAAGGTTTACGAAAAAAAGTTTCCTCCAATCATAAATGAGGTTGATCCAAATGTCATGGACACTGAACCGACCAGACGCCTAGATCCAGCACTACTAAGAGACAAAGGACGTCTACGGTCTACACGAATACACTGTGCCGAGGATATGGTCGAACATCGAGGAAAAACCGGATAAAAGAAGCATTGTAGTGTATGTAAAAATCCTGGACACACAAGGACTAAGTGTCCTAATCGCTCGGCCCCTCGTCTTAATTAATTCTTTGTAATTTGTTTATGCGAGTTCACCCATAACTATCGATCAATAAAATCAGTCTAATTCGTTTATAAAGTAGGCCATCTTATATTTTCAATCATTCAAAAAATATGTTATGATATCGTTCTCGAAGCGAATTTAAGTCAGTGTAGAATGGACGGAAATTGACCGTGTTGGTGTCATACGATAGAGAATTTCTAATACTACGACCCCAAACTCGATGTTAGCTAAAAATTTACAATTTATACGTATGAAATTCTGCTCGAACATGCCTATCGACATTTGTTTAAAGGCAATTTCATTCAAAAAAGAATGATAGCATAGGGTTTTTGAAGCCATTTTAAACCATTTTAGAATGGACAGAAATTGACCATGTTGGTGTCATACGATAGAGAATTTCTAGTACTACGACCCCAAACTCGATGTTCGTTAAAAATATACGATTTACAAGCCCGAAATTGGGCTCGAACAGGCCTACCCACCCTTGTTTTTCAAGCCAAATTCGCACAGACCTCGCGTTCTGCATAACGCGAGGTCTGCACGATATATTCAGTTGCCCTTTCAAATTCTCGGGGACCTCGCGTTCTGCAAAACGCAACTTTCTAAAAAACCGTTAATTCAAACAACGAGGCCACGTAGACAGACCTCGCGCTCTGCAGAACGCGATGTCAAGCCTCGTTTCCCACAGAACGCGAGGTTTAACGACGTGACAAGTTTGGGGGTCATTTTCCCAAATATTTGTTGGAGGGAGCCAAAACCCTATATAATTATTAAAAAAAGAATTTTTGAGCCAAATTAGCCAATAGAACTACTTTAAAGTGATTCCTCCTTTTATTTGTGGTTTTTCTTTTTTTAATTCGTTGGAAGCTAAAATACTCTAGTCGTTCACTAATCTTTTTTCTCTCAACTACAAAACTGCTTACTCTTGTTTTTTTCTCCTTTAAACACCTGCGGCGGTACGAAATTTAATATTGGTCGTCGATCGGCGGGGTTTATAGTTTCGTTTTGTTTTGTTTTTCAGTTTTCAATAAATTATTTTTCTC
Organism: Hibiscus trionum; assembly: GCA_030270665.1. Classification (NCBI taxonomy): domain Eukaryota; kingdom Viridiplantae; phylum Streptophyta; class Magnoliopsida; order Malvales; family Malvaceae; genus Hibiscus; species Hibiscus trionum. Next base: position 21,940,378 of record BSYR01000006.1, on the reverse strand, counting down.
TTGTGGCATAATTTTACTCTACCTTTTGGTACGTTTTCTCTGTCTTTTGATACACTTTTTCTTTTATATTTTTAATTTTTTATTAAGGTTGGATGTGACTACGCCACAGTTGATCATGATGGCGCTCCTTTCATTATGTTGTTGATCTCCCTGTCTCGGACCCTCGAATTGGATTTGGATACGCGATTACATCTACCGTTCCTTATTCGCGATTGAGTTATGGTAATGACCTTATTGTCAACGTACCTTCATTGTAATATGCATTTTTATGTTGTTTGTTGATGGTTTTACATATCATCGTCGATTTTGGTGATGTTTGTATCCTTCTTTTATTTCGAGTTTTTTGGTTAGGTTTTTACCTTTTCTTTGTATGGTCCTCTTTTGATCTCGAGTCGCTAATTTTGTTTACTAGAATTATGTCTGGATTTAGGTGTTTTGTTTACTAAATTGTAAATTTTCATTGTAATTTCGGATATATCCTCGTTTAATAAAATTAATAAATTTTAATTTTTCTAATGTCAGACTTTTTATAGTACTATATTCTCATCTTAAGTTAATCCCTCCTTATGTTAAAACTTTTAAGGCTTAAGCAAGAAATAGATTTTAAATTATGTCATTTTCTTATTTTTAGTTCTAAATTGTTTTTTCAGTTAAAACAACTACTTAAATTATTATTTTATCACTCTAAATTTGATCGTTGTGTAAGTTAAAAAATTATTTCCGGCCAATAAGACATTGACACATTGTAAAGATTTAGGTATTTATTTTGATCGAAACATAGTTTATGAAAAAAAATTCTTGACTAAAAAATAGGATAAACTACACCAGTAGTCACCGAATTATCATTTCTTTCCTATTTTGGTCATCGAATTATTTTTTTGGCAAAAACGTTACTAACATTACGTTTTTTCCTAATTTAATCACCAACCATTAAGAAGTAACGGAAATGGTAGTTAATTTTTTTTTAAAAAAAATTTATTCGACTTGTAAGATAGTGACGAACAAAGAAAAGCAAAACAAAATTACAAATGATAGTTAAAGTTTAAGCGTTAGGGATTCAATCCCTCAACCACGTACAAAAGGGAACTAATACTTAACCATTGAGCTAGACTACTGATTGTTTAAATCTCAACAAAACTCTTATTTACTTTATACCAACTTACAGTCACAAAATAAAGAAGAATTGATGCAAGTAGATGGATTCGAACTCATGTCCTCTTGGACAATGATTAAAACACTTACCATTGAAATAAGTTAAAAATGTTTATTTGAACAAATCTAATATATATCTTTTCTTGAGAGGTTCAGGGATCGAATCTCTTCAAGGCCTACATTATAATTTTGATTTGTAATTTTCCTTCGTTTTTCTTTGTTCACTAAGTTGGTCACCACCTTAGTGTTCGAATAAATTTTTTTAAAAAATATTACATAAAGGAGAGAAAAAATTATTGAAAAGACAAATAAATAATAAAAAAATAAATTCACATCGGCATTTTCGTTATTTTTTAACGGTCGGTGACAAAATAAGAAAAAAACGTAACGTTTGTGACGATTTTGTCAAAAAAATAGTTTAGCGATTAAAAAAGATACGATAAATTGGTGACTACTGGTTTAGTTTACCCTAAAAGTTTATTTTGATCAAAATTTAGGAATTAGAAAGAAGAAGAAAACATAGTTTAGAAGCTGATTTTTTATTTAAGAAAAAAAAATAAAAAAGGAGGGAGAAAACAAGCCTTATCCTGGTTATCCAGTTCAGTTACCTGAAAAACTAAAGTCTAAAGATGGGGAGAAGGTGAGGTTGTAGTGAAAAAAGCAAAACGAAGATATACAGCCGAAGTGAAAGAATCAAAGATGTTGAGCTTTTCAGTTGCTTCACCAACAACCCTTACTTTCCCTCCGAAGCCCATATTTTCAACTGCCAAGACTTCCTTCACCGGCGTCAGAATCCAGCGGTTGCCTTCTCAGATCACCTCGTTTCGAAGACCGTCAGCATCGTCGTCGGTGGTAATGATGGCGAAGAGAGAAGAAGAATTGAAGGAAATAAGAGCCAAAACGACTGAAGAAATCAACGACGATGTGGTTGAGTTAAAAGGAGAGCTTTTGATGCTTCGTCTTCAGAAATCGGTTCGTAATGAGTTCAAGTCTAGCGAGTTTCGCCGTATGCGCAAAAGGGTATTCTTTCTTTCTTTCTTTCTTTCCCCCCTACATTTTGTTGTTCTTTTGTCTTTTTCAACCATTGAATTAGATTTCAAATGGGATTTCAGAATCATTTTAAAAGTGCTTCAAGTTCCCCAAAATCTAAACTTTGGACGATGCCTTCCAATTCAACAATGGACCCAAAAAAATGACCCTCTGTTGTTAGTGCTATGCATATGCCTTCAAATTGTGCACCAAAGAATGAATGCATTGTTAGTAGCATAAGCGTGTTCATATAATTGTAGATATACATATGTGTGTGTGCACCAAAAAAGAAATGAACCTCTGTTGTTAGGGCTTGAAAGGAGAAGAGGTAAAACCAGGTTGAGCTCTCCTCTGTATTTATATTCTTTGCTTTTCAATGCATTCATCAGCACTATTCACATACATAAGACCTGCCTATGAAGTTGTGATTAAAGCTGTATTAGATTGTAATGAACAGAAATTAACATAATGAAGGAGATCCTTGGAGTTCGTTTCACTCGTGATTGAGATCCTTTGGGTTTTTTTTTGTATACTTATTATTGTCCAAGGCACCTAATTACAGCTTGGACTTAAGTTGTGTATGTTATTTATCTCCTTTGTAAAGATTACAGGTAGTTCTACGACGTATTTAAGAGTTTAAATCGGTGTAATTATAAGGATGAAAGTGTTGTCCTTGTCCTTGACAGATTGCTCGCTTGCTGACCGTTAAACGGGAAAGAGAGATTGAGGAGGGCATCAACAAGCGATTATCAAGAAAGCTTGATCGGCAATGGAAGAAAAGCATTGTTGTGAAGCCACCTCCATCTTTGATCAAGTTGCGAGAGCAAGAGGCAGCTGAAGAAGCCAAGAAATCTGCTGCTTGAGCCACTCCAAATCCATCCACAATTTCATGGCTTGAAAAAAGGGGTCTTTAAATTGCTGCTGATCCTAATTTTACACCATTTTGTGAGTGTTATTGAAGCTAACCTAAGATTGTTGATTACCCTCTCTCTCATGGGAAAAGGTTTTATTAAAGCCTCATTTCAACAAATTGATTCTGAGTTCCCATTTGTAGTCTTCACCAGCCAAGCTTGTGAATGGAACCTTTAGTTTTGTCCAATGAACAGATACAGGCAGTGCATAGCTCCAGGCATGGAACAAAGACTCGGGAAAGTGCTTTTGAGTACTCAAAAGCAATGGAAATGTGGAATCCATCCTAGTCTAATATCGATTTTCGTCTCCAATAATAAGGGCACATTCTCATTCCTTCTTAATTCTGAAATGGCAGCGAATCTGCAGCCAAAATTGGTACCCTGGCCTGGCCCTCATAACTCAATTTCGCAGTCGAATCCAGGTACTTAAGTGTAGGCCTCAGCTTTCCATTGTTTTCTGCTCAAATCAAGTAATTTCTATTGAATTTCATTTTGAATATATAACATTATTGTAACAAAAAAGGTTTTAAATGTGTAAATAACATTAATCTTTTATCTATTGAGCATTAATTCGACATTATTATTACATCTACATGTATTTTAAATATTTTATATAAAATAAAATAAAAAATCTTTTATAGGGCTTCGTTTTAGTTTATTTAAAACTCGCTCGCTGCCTTTTTCTTAGGCGGCGCCATTGCCGATTTAAATTTTGCTGCCACAAATAGAAAAGAAAAATCACGATCACCATGGAAGAAGGGGCAGATCCAAATCTCACAACCGAAGCCGATTTACAGAAAAAACACAAAGCTATGCTCGATCGCCTCTCTAATCGTCACCAAGCTCGTTTAGACAACTCACTCGCTCGCCGATCCGACTCAACCAACTCATCCGAGTCCACCTCTTCTTTCCTCTCTCGCTTCTCCCATTCCAAGCAATCCGTCGACTCCCAACTCGCTGAGTCCCATCTCATTGCGCAATCCGATCCATCTCGCCTCAAGTCTCATTTCGCAGATATCTCCTCCTCCATCTCGGACCTCGAGAAACTTGTCGCCGAGAGCTCCTACTTCCTTCCTTCTTATGAAGTCCGCTCTTCTCTCAAAATCATCTCCGATTTAAAGCAAAATCTCGAGACTTTAATCTCTGAACTGACCCCCAAAAAGAAATTCTCTTTCAAAAACAAAGCCACAACTAAAAAGGAACACCCCGAAGAACCTGAACCCGTGAAACCCGACACCGTTTCGACATTCAATTTTAAAATCCCCGATTCCCCAGGGTTTAGAAATAAAACAAACGAAACCCTAGTGAATAGATTCAAGGGAACGGAAATTGGGGAATTTACGCTTTCCGATCTGGATTCATGCGAAGTAAGATTAACCGGCTGCTGCAACGCGGTTTTCATGAACAGGTTGAAGAATTGTAAGGTTTATTTGGGCCCGGTAGTCGGGTCGATTTTGATAGAGGATGCGGAAGGGTGTATTTTCGTATTGGCTTCGCATCAGATAAGGATTCATTTAGCGAAAAGGTGTGATTTTTATTTGAGAGTAAGGAGTAGGCCGATAATTGAGGACAGCAATGTTGTGAGATTCGCGCCTTATTGTTTGGATTACGAAGGGATCGAGATGGAGTTGGTGAAGGCAGGGTTAAGCGAGGAGACAGGGAATTGGGAGAATGTGGATGATTTTAAGTGGCTGCGAGCTGTGCAGTCACCAAATTGGTGTGTTTTACCCGAGAATGAGAGGATTGGCAAGGTTCGTGTTGTGGATCTTTGAAAGGTGAACTGAAGGTAGTTAAAGATTGTTTTATATTTTGAATTCTTAAAAGCCTGTTATGTTCATGTGTGATTTTGAAGTGGAATTGGAGATGAAAGCGGCAAAGGAACATTTTTCATCTTTTCTGTTGTTAATTGCAAGCTTTTGTATAATCTTTGATAAACTCAATGGCAATTGTTAGGTGAAAGTTACTAAATTCATGGAAATCTTGTTTCTCCTTTCAGTAAATTCTTGTTACATGTGTGAATGCTCTCAACTTTTAGTACTTTATGATTTCTGTATGCCATTTTGGAGGTATGAAGAATCATTTATGGTTTATGGTTTTGCATAGAACCCTGATTAAATAGCAAATATATGGGTTTATTGAACTTTAGCTGAATGATTGGTTTGTTTGTCGCACCAAATTTTCATCATTTCTGAACCATTTTAATAGTGGAATTTGTCAAGCAAGTAAACAATGGAGATTTAATGAGGCAATCATAAGTTGGATTGAGCTGATAATTGTTGCCACTGCATTGGTTCTTTCTGGAGTTTGCTGTTTGAATTTTAAGCTTTATTTTTGGAACGAAATTCCAGTCTATTTCATGGACTTGTTTAAGGTTCCATTTTAAGTATTCGGTTGAGAATCTTTGCCTATGATTTCTGTATTAATGAATGATGCATGGTTTGGTGCGAATGGTACTAGTAATCACTACAGGTCTAGGAAAGATCATTTCACTGCTGGAGTTTTGGTGTTAATAAGAAATGTGATCTTTGGAGCAGGTCTCCTAGAGTTGTTCATAATAGACATGCTCCAAAGACAGTTTAAGAAAAAATATTTCATCGTCAATATAGGCGCGTCTATGTTCTACTCCTCCGGTGAAAGGGAAAAGAAAAATCTGCAAATCTTATCCCCGTCTTCATTTTCTCCAACTCATATCTCTGCTGCTTTGGACTTCTGCCTCTAAAATATCAGCTCAATTGCAAAGCTCAGGTATTTTTGTACTTTCCCTTTCAACATGATCCCTATTTTCCCCCTTCACTTTGCCTCCCAGTTTTTTCAGAGCAGTTCCAGGGCTTTGAAGCATAGGTACAATGTGCTGCACTTTGCAAGTTCATTTGATGAATGATAATAATATATTGTTTATCAGGGATGATTTGTTATGCTAAAAATGAAAACGGTATTCCTCACTATAGTACTCGGATTCGAGTGCGAGTGTCGGATATATTAATGCATGTAACGTAGGTATTAGGGGTGAGCAAAACTCGACTCGAAAAAACCGAATAACTCGACTCGAGGCGAAAATACTCGACTCGTCTTGACTAGACTCGAAAAAATTTCAAATAAAGTTTGAGTTGTAAAATGAAAATTCGGATAACTCGAATAACTCAAAATTTCTAGTAATTAGTGGATTTATTTTTAAGTTCGAGACGAGTCCCTCAATTTTTTATTGATATATACATACTGATATATAAAAATATGAAGAAATATTGCCACATATGAATAAATATATATGCATATCTTATATGATTAGAGAAAACCAATTAAATTAGAATCAAACTGTACCATAACATGATAAATAATTACAATTAATTTTTTATATGAACTCGAAAATTCGACTCGACTCGAAAAATTTTCGAATGAAAGTTCGAATGATAAAATTAAACTCGACTCGAAATTTTTTAACTCGACTCGATCGAACGCTCACCCTTAATAGGTATGTTTGATATTTTAAAGTTTTCTATGTATGAAGGGTTATGTCGTCATATCTATGTCCAAAAAAACGTTGGAAACAAGTGCGAGACATAGGTCCTTCAAGATAAGTGAAGAGTTGAAGTATAGGTAATTTAAAAGTTTAGAGTCGGAGCAATACGCCGATAGGCTCAATCTAGTATTAAAGTTTTGGTGAGATGCTCGTTCAAGGATCAAACTTTTGATTTGTGCTATTTTTTTTAATTTAGAATCTTACATATTTTTTATGGCTAATATCAAGATTCGAACTCATATAATATAGGGCAATATGAGTATCTTTGGTCATTCATTCAATTATTGAATTTTAATTTTAATTTTTTAAAATATATTTGGATATATATATATATATATATATCATTTTAATATTAGGATTATTTATAAAAAATTTATTTTTTATTGACAATCAGACAATGTATTAAATAATTGTCTGTTTGTATTTGTATATTATATTTTATATTTTTGTATTAATTGTGAAAATATAAACTCAGACAAACGTGTTAAAATCATAAGCACGAATATAATCCTTGTATTAAACTCACCCAATCCGTATGATTCCCAATTTTGCGGTGGATGAATATTTACTTAAAGAAGTTTTTGTTTTTTTCCCCCTTGTCTTGTTTACATAAATTTGATTCTTCCTTGCATTTTAAATCAATCACATACACGTACATGATGGACGTATAGTTGATGCATTAGCAAACATATAAAGTTATGTGAACTAACCTTTTCTAATACGTAATTTGCCCATATAAATACACATTTATTTATGCTAAAAAATACATATTTATTTATTTTCTTTTTTAATAGAAAACACTAAAGCACATTTGATTGAAAATTTTAAATGATGTTTTGAAAATAACGTGTGTTAACTTAATAAACGTATCATGTGTTCAAATAATAATAATAAACGTATCATGTGTTATAATGATTGATTTTGCTTATACTTGTTTTAACATAATGCAGTTGTAATTAATATTATATTTTTAATTTTAAATAAAGTTTTTTAAATATACATCTATCTAAAAAGTGATTTTTTTAATATTCTTAGTGTGGTCGTCACTTTAATATACATATAATTTTAAACTATAAATTCTTATACACTGTGTAGACAAAACTGGTTGAATTTAACTCCTCTAAAAAGAATAACATTCCATAGAAAACATACACTTGTAATGGATATATAACTGAAAATTAAAGTTAAATCAAAGTTCTATATTCACAAATTCAAACAATAAAATAATATTTTTTCGTTATAACTACCGGTATCTAATTTATTGATAAATTATTTAGGATTGTGTATTATAGAGACCCGTTATGTGAACAATTTTTTTAACCTAATTTACTTTATTTGCAACGTCATAATTTAAATCGTACATCATCAATATCCCATAATATGTCTTTATTACCTTCTTATTTGGCCAACTCTCACTTGCCACCACCCAAACCACCCTTTTTTTTAATTTATTAACAAAATTAACCATACATTGCCTTTTCCCCTACCATAGACTTTTGCCCCAAACACACTAATCTAAAAACCAAACCCAATTTCGGTGTTTACAATAAAGCATCCATTCACAATATCATTGAAACAATTGTTGAACACCTATTTTTGTTACTAAACCTTTTATATTTGAAATTTATGTTCAATGTTTATAAAAATTAAATTTATGTTCAATTAATAATATATATATATATATATATATATATTATTGACAGTAAATTATCCTAGATGTCAGTGGTTAATTTTTAAAGATTATTTATAAAATTTGATCGTGTAATTATTAGGAGAAACAAAGACGAAACGGGCGGATAGATAGGGCTTTGTCCCCTTGGTTAATGGGAATTTTGCACTTTTAGTCCTTTACTAATATTAACATTTAATTTTAATCTTTTAACTAGTGCAAAATTGTACTTTGGGCCATTCCTAAAATATGATTATGTAATTTAAATATTTTTAAAATAATTTTTCAACTTTGATCTCTTTAAAATTTTATACTTTTTTGCCGACCTCTCTATCAAGCTAAATTACTTAACTATTATCAATACCCACTAAACTTTATTTTATAGAAATAATCATTCCAAACATATAATAATGTCTTGCATTAATTTCCAATCCGAATAATAAATTGCGTAGATTTCGTCCCAATAACAGACAAAACCAAAGTATAATCTAAGAAACTAGACCAAACTCTGAAACCGGACATTTTTACTTCTGTCAATAAACCGGATTTCGTTAGGGAAAAAAAGTTGGCGCTTTACTTGAAACCAATAAAATCCCTTGACGTCTTGTTTAGAGTCGTCTTCTTTTTCCACTTGATTTAATTCTTGCGTTCAGAAAAATACAAAAAAATGGCCAAGTGTTTCAGCTTTACTGCAACGCGGGACTGGTGTTTCCGCTACAGCTTTTCCAACGCCGGTCTCCGATCATCGACGACGGACCTCGGCGACGGCACCGTGATGCACGTTTGGGCCCCAAAAGCTCATATAAAATCCAAGCCCACGTTAATCCTCATCCACGGCATAGGCGCCAACGCAATGTGGCAATGGAACGACTTCATTTCACCCCTCATGTCCCGATTCAACGTCTACGTCCCGGACCTTCTCTTCTTCGGCGACTCCTACACGACCCGACCCGAACGTTCCGAGCAGTTCCAGGCCCAGTGTGTCATGCGGGTCATGGAGGCCCATGGGGTTACGGTTATGAACGTTGTCGGTATCAGTTACGGCGGCTTCGTCGGTTACAGTATGGCGGCGCAGTTTAAGGAGAGGGTGGAGAAGTTAGTGCTATGTTGCGCTGGGGTTTGTTTGGAAGAGAAAGACATGGATGAAGGGATGTTTAAAGTAAAGAGCGTGGATGAGGCTGTTAGCATTTTGTTGCCCCAAAAGCCCGAAAAGATGAGAGAATTGATGGAGATTTCGTTTTATAAGCCTGCTAAAGGACTTCCCACTTGTTTTCTAAACGATTTCATCAATGTAAGAGAAAAGCTTCTGTTTTTCTTTTGAATCATTGTTTTTTCTTCGAATTATGTCCGAATAGAAGGTGTTTTTCTTTTGTTTTCAAAATGGTCGATCCGATTTTATAGGTGACTGCTAAAGTCAAGTCTTATTAAGTTTGTGCCGGAATTCGATTCTGTTGGCAGGAAATGTGCACAGAGTATTTTCAAGAGAGAAAAGAATTGATCCAAGCATTACACAAGGACCGAAAGCTGTCGGATCTTCCAAACATAACCCAGGTTATGGCAGTTTGTCTGGACATAGTATTACTATTTATTATAAGGAGTTGTTATATTCCGGGGTCTTTACTGAGTAAACCTTGTTCTTATGTGCAGCCAACACTAATAATCTGGGGAGAACATGACCAAATATTCCCCTTGGAATTGGCACTCAGATTGAAAAGGTATTTCGGTTTCCTTTTTTCTGTAGTTGTGGAATTTGTTTTCGTGTTCTTGATTTTGCTTATGCAGGCATCTGGGAGACAATGCAGAACTGGTGATCATAAAGAATGCAGGGCATGCAATCAATGTAGAGAAGCCTAAAGAGCTATATAAGCACTTCAAATCTTTCCTTATTGATTAACTCCCTCCTTCTATAGCAATGGCTGTAAAACAGATTGAAAGGTATGCAAAAAGACCGAAGATAATCCGGGAGTTGCCGGTTTCTCACATAAGCCTACTTTAACTGCTGTCTAGCCATTTTGTCTGAAAATGTCTTATTATCACCATTTATGCCAAATCATCTTGCTCGTCTCTCCATGTCTTACCTGTAAGACTTTTTGATCAAGATTTTTCGATTAAATTGCAGACCATCCAATTCCCGGTCTTCGTATTCAGGTGAAGGCACTAGTTACACAGATTATGCATGCTTCGGACATTTGGAATTTATGTATGAATTCTGCAATCTCAAGCTTAGACTGGCATCAAAGTTGCAGAAGAAAATTCCATTAGAATCAAAAGTAGTAGATTTGGGCAGTGAAATTGCTCTCTTTTTATATCTATCCGCAGATGCCTAATATCATCTGCATGAGAAGATGTTTTTAGAACAGAACTTGACATTTGAAGCTTGTTTTAAATTATTACTGCGTAGAACACCGTGCATCCTTGCTCCAAATTGCTTGTGTATATAAATATCATTTTCATTTATATGTTTTTTCCATTAAAATTTTGTTTACATTTGTTATCTTAAGTATAAAATATCAATGCAATAATCATCATCAAAAGTGAAACATTGCTGCAGCATTTGTTACTGGTTTACAGTTTTGGTGGGGCGATTTCTTATTGCCTATACTTGGTTATCTAATAAATATATTATGCTTTAATTACAACTTCCAGGTGGGGTAATGTTCTTGGAGCCTATCGTAAACCTTACAACATGCTAAAGGAAACCAGACATTGGTCGTTGCCTTTTTCAAGCAGTAATGCAGAAAATCAGACCAACCCAGAGTCCCAGCCAGATCTTCCCTGCAAAAAAAGGGGACGAGTTCAAGGATTTTTTTTCTTCTATTCTCCCAAAATTTCTTCAAATCTTCTCACATGAGCCATTGTTAGCATAAAACTCAAGATAAAATCAGCTCTGACATATATGGATGGAAATCGTTTGTCCCCTGATCATGCCTCTTTTATGCCCCTATTTTAAAATAGTAGGGTTTAGGGTTTAGAGTTTAGAATTTAAGGTTAGGGTTTGTGGTTATGGTTTAATGAATTAGGAGTATGGTGTATTTTTTAGGGTGTAGAATTTAGAGTTTAGGATGTGAAAATTAGGGTTAATTTTTAAATAATTTTTAATGTGAGACATAAAAGGGGCAGAGGATTTTTACCCTGACATATATATATTTTTATATCACAAAAAATATAGATATTTGTATATTTCTTTGTATCATTTTATTTTATAAATTTTTTTCATGACATCAAATTTTAATAGACAAATTTACTTAAAAATATTATCTAAACAATACAATAATATTTTTTTAATTTCAATTTCCTTTCCAACTAGAGCCCATCATGGCTTAGTTTAAGTTCAGTTCAACTCGAAATATGAGATTCAAATTTTATCAATGTCCGTCCGTACTTGTAAATGCTGAATCAAGCCCTATTTTCAGCCAACCTATGTTGTTTTTAATTTAATATTTAAAGACTTTATATATTTTTATTGTTTTTTTACTCCTTTACACATGGACAAGTTATGCTTTTTAATGTTTACATTTATTATTATATATCATTATAAATTATTTTTTTACTTGATATAAAATAAAAAATATTATATATTATAAACTTTGAAAACGGGTTTGGCCAAATTAAGGCCTTAATGTTAGAACCAAAATCCACCATATATTTTAAACAGATCTTTTTTTTTGTCCAAACTCATTTTTCAGACTTAATATTTTATCTATATATTCTTAAATTTCAGACGAATAATCCAATCATTAAATAGTTCGAACCAACTTTAAAGCTTTATATATAACTCCTTTTTTTTTCTTGTTCCAGGACAAATTCAGTTGGCATATATACCACCCAAAATTAATCGCATCACAAGTGGCTTAAGCAAAACTGGGTTTCACTTTCTTCCAAAAAGCATAAGCATGAAGCATCCGATACCCCATCCTTTTATAATTCGTACATTCGCATTTATATAGATTTGTTATATTAAATATTATATAATATTACAAGATAATATATTCCCCATATTTTATATTATATATATTATATTGTTATTAAAATGATAATTTTTAAAATAAAACGCATCTTTCAACAAACATCATGAAGAAAATAAATCAACAAAAAACGAGGAAAAAAAAAACATAAGAAGTGAAACGAATAACTTACAGGTGGATAAAGACGTGGAACTCCCTAGAGCATACTCATAATCCTGAACCGGATTGTAGTTATTGTAGCAGTCCGTACTGGTGTTGAAACCATTGTTGCAGATACAAAGGAAAGAATTAGTGGGAGGAGAATACCCACAGATTCCGCCACTATCCTCGCAAGTATTACATTTGTTGTTCATATAATAATCATCGAAACCTCCATTCGTATACTTCAACGTCACCCCATACACCCATTTACTAGGGTCCGTCGGAGAATCTTCCAAGGAAGCAATCGACGTATACCCTTTGCATTTCATCTCCCTCAAGTCCAACTCGCCTTTGCTGTTGAAATTCGCCGGCGAGTACACGCAGCAGCTGTTGGTCGGCGGGAAAAGCGGCATCCCGAGGTTGACGACGGAGGGGCAAGTGTAGATCGTTGAGCAGAGGTGGGCGGAGGAAGGGTCACACACGGGGGAGCCCTTGATGGTGAGCGACGACGTTGGTGGGGTGCATGAGAGGAGGAGGAAAATTGATGGGCCTAGCTGGAAAGGGCTGGCCCAGTCGAGCCCTAAGTTGGGTGATTGTTGCATGGAGTTGCATGTGGACATGGCGGATGGGGTGACCGTAACGGTTGAGTCTTTGTAAGATATGGCGGTGATCGGGTACGAGCCGGTGTGGGTTGTTAACACGAGCTGGTTCGAGTTGCAGGTTACATAGGGTTCGAACCGTGGCGAGCCACAGCCGTAGCCAGTGCCGAAAGGGTACTTGATTTGAAGTGAGCCACAGTTGGAGCGGCATGGTGTGGCCGATGCGGCGGAGCTGTGCGAGGAAGCGATCGAGGCGGCGGCGATCAAGAGGATGATGAAGAGAAGACGATGGGTTTCCATTGACTCAAGCTTTCGGTTTCGTAACTGATTACTCTAAAAAGAAAGGAGGGGTTATATTGGGACTTGGGGAGTTTTTGGTTTCTTTTGTTATATGCTTCTCAACCAGACAATACTATATACTTTATGACGTAGACACTTCCCAGTAATCCAAAATTAACAATAATATTTTAAAATCAAACCGTTTATTGATTTTTTTTATTTCTAATTTTCAATTTTTACTGATTTTAATTGGTTCTTTAATTTTCAATTCAACTTATATAATTAATTCGTTAGATTAATCTATTCTTATTTGATCAATAATTTAGATTTACACGATATGTATAGTTTGGGAGGGGCAAGATTTTTTTGGTATAATATCTTTTGAGGTCCTTTTTTACTTTAAATAGTAGTCAAATAAAATATTTTACCTCTTTCAATTTTTAAATTTAAAGGCTTAATAGACCTTTGTCTCTCATAATGTTTGATCCTAGCTCCGTCTCTAGATTTACGATCATGTTTAAAATAAAACCGGAACACAAAAGAAGTGAATATTTTGAGTTGAGCATCGAATCAACCGTGTTAAACATAAGGTATAATATATGTAGGTTTCATGTAATAATTAAGATAGACTAATCTTTGTTGGAAGTTTGCTTAGCTGAGAAGCCAACCAGAACATTTGTACGTGTTGGTATAAAGTTTTGTTGCATAGATTCAGTAAGTGTTTTGAAAAATGTTCACACTCTTGTTTTTGGACCAAAAAAAATCACACTCTCTCACTTATTTTGGGACTTTTTCGACTATTAATTTTTTTAACATCTTAATACAAGATAATATTTTAATCCGATTTCATATTTAAATAAATCCGCATGTATACTTATAAACTACAACCCATGTCACTTTAGAGTAGAGAAACATCCCATCTTTTATTATTGAAATCATTTAACGATTCAACTATTAAAATTTTAAATTTTCTGTTCAAATCAAATTACATGTGAAAAAATTGATATTTAATAAAATCTCATGTCACCTTAAAGTAGAGAAACATCGCATCTTTTATTATTAAAACTATTTAACCGATTCAACTATTAAAATTTTAAATTTTTTATTTAAATTAAATTACATATGAAAAAACTTATATTGAATAAAATCTCATGTAAGTCTAAATTAAATTACATATGAAAAAACTTATATTCAAATTAAATTAAACCACCTTAACTATTGTTTCTTTGGTCATTGTTACATCAATCGTATAATATATTGTTGAATATGATTTGATGATGATGATGGAGGTAGAGAAGATTTTGTGAAAATATACAAGACCATACATGTAAAGTGAGGTGAGTTATGAGAATTAAATTTTCAATTAATTTTTGAGAACAAAAGTTGCAACAAAATAATCAAAAACTTTTGGAGACTGTATAAGATCAAAACATCAAAATTTAATTGATGGTAAAAGAAATCAAAAAAGGGCGAGATGTCGACTAAAAATGGGAAAGTTAAACAACTATTAAGAAGTGTTCTATTTCATCACTGCAATAAATCACCTCGTATCGAATCTAAATGCTATCAAGTGGTGAAGAGCATGGGTGATAACTGATAACTAATAATAAGCCTGAAAAACTCACAAATTACTCAAGTTCAGCTTGGTTTAAGTTTGATTCGAGCTTGTGCTCGGCTCAAAACCTTAACAAATCGAGTTGAGTCGATCCAAGCTCAGCTCGAAAAGTTCGTGTACATACTCAATATATATATACACACACTCCATATGCACTAAAGCAATATGCTTAGCAAAAAAAAAAAAAAGCACTAAAGTAATAATGTTGCTATCATTTTGCCACTTAAAGGAGTCATAAGTCGAGCTCAAACTGTCCACTTTAAATTCGGGCATAAAATTTCGCGCTCGACGGGTTTCAAGCTTGAGCCAAGCCTATTAGTTCTATTTCCGAGCCGAATCGAATCTGTTCATGCTTGGGCAGAGTTATCACCCCTAGTGAAGGGTATGAGAATTGAGAAAGTTTTAAAACGAATATATTACTTCTAAATAAGTGTTCACATAAATTATTGAGGGGTGTTTAAACGGTCGATTGGTAAATAATTAACTTAAATTATCTAAAACTGAACTAAACAAACTCTTAAAAAAATTAATTGTTAACCAAACTAATTTTTAAAAATCATTAATCAAAACAGATTAAATTCGATTAATTCAATCAATTTTTAAATTAATAAAAAACTTTAATAATTCTTTTAACAATTATCGGTTAATTTAATTAATTAATCAATAACGAAATTTAAAAAAATTAATAATCGAACATTTACATGACTAATTTAATATAATCACTATAATAGAGGAAACAAGCACATTCCTAATCAATATAACCGTTTAATCGGGGGATGTTGGCAAATGTCGAAATCCATCGTATCAATCCAACGGCGAGAAATGAATAGAGCAACATGACACAAATCTACCAAGAAAATCAGAGAATAAAAACTCTACATGCACAGACCCTAAGTCCTAACCTCATCCTTCACCTGCTTTTTGTTCTTCTGCAAAAGCGCCTCACTATATCCTCTCTCTCTCTCTTCCTTCTCAGAGAGAGCAAGCGACTTTGGAGCCAACAAGGTCGTTCCTTTCCCCATAATTTTGAATTAATTGCTATATTTTTTAGTTCTGTTTTGCTTTAAATTCGGGTCACCGGTTTGTTTTAGCTGTTGAAATACGGCGTAAGTATTGAGAATTTTAATTTTATATCGATTTTATGGCTGATGCTTATTTTCATTTCTTGGCTTCTTTTATTATATTTGTTTTTATTTATTTATAAAGTTTTGGTTTTTGGGTGGTGCTAGTTTATAGAGAATTTGCATTAATTTGGTGCTAAAGGAAGAAAGAAATGGCTTTGGAATAGCTTGGAAAAAAACATGTGTTTCATCAAGCGTTGGTTATATATAAGGGAATGAATACATACACATACATATAAATGAATACTAGCCTTTGACGGCATGAATCCATAAAGGAATGCAAGTTGGGCTTTAACAGTGAATTAGAGTAGGTTGTTCAATGCTGGGGGCCAGAAAATGGTTGGTAAAGTTTTGTTGATGTTGCAGTATTTGAGACTTGTTTTTTAGTGTGAACAAAGTACGACATTCGAAATGTGGAGATGTTGCTGCTGATACTTGATTTTGGTCGCTTAGGCTTTTGCACTGTTGAGGGTAATTGTGGCCTTATTGAAGTGTTGCCAACTGCGCTGTAGTTTGTTAGTAGAATGTTGGAGTTTTAGTTCCAGCGACATGGTTCAATCTTTTGTGGCCTCAAATACAAAAATGAAGTGGCTTTATTAATTATTATAGTGTTAAAATTCTTAGCTTATCATGACAAGTAATGAAATACGTGGCCTTGGCAATAGAAGCTCATATTTTCTATACATCGACTTCTAACTATGATTATTTATCCGTTACAGCGAGCATTTATTTGTGAACTTCCATACTAGGATTCTACCGGTTCATTTTGTTTCATCTCATTTATTCTTGTCACGTAGATGATGATTGTTTGGGTTGATGTGACCAATGACCATTAGAATAACAGCTGTATCCTCTGGCGATAGAAGCTCATATTTTCTATACAACGACTTCTAATTATGATTTTTTATCTGTTAAAGCGAGCATTTATGTGTGAACTTCCATACTAGGATTCTACTGGACCGGTTCATTTTGTTTCATCTCATTTATTCTTGTCACATATATGATGATTGTTTGGGTTGATGTGGCCATTGACCATTAGAATAACAGCTGTATCCTCTGGCGTTAATTTGATTGGAACCCTTTTGGTATTTACATCAATGATGGATGAAATGGAAGTCTTATTGATTTTTTTTTCCAAGGATGCATCGTATTGAGCTTTGATCATATCATGGTGCAGTCAATCTATGTTTTTCCTTACCTTTCATTTTAGGTTACACTAAATTTTAAGTTTTTACCTCTTTCAGCCTGCCAAAGGTGCATAAACTTAAGATCAGGTTGTCGATCCTCTTATTAGATGGCAATAATACCTTGTGGAAGTACCTGTGTTGCACAATGGGGTATTCGTCCTCAGTTTATTATACGGTCCTATGTCCCAAATCGAATAATGACAGCCCAATCAGGGTAAGTTTTCTGGTCAACTTGTTTTTGTATGGAAGGGACATTACCGAATTTGATTGTTCGACTGGAATTATTTTCTTTCAGAGCTTTATATAAACATGGAATTGCTGAACTTGCTATGTCATACCCCCCTTTCTAATTTCTCTTTTGCTAGGCTATAATTGTTGTATTGATTACAGAAAAAAATGGGAGGGGGTTGACTGCCTGGGAAAAAAGTGGGGATGTATAATGTATAATCTCTAGCCATAATAGTCCAACTTTTGGTATTTATGGAAGAATATTTTAAGTTTTTATTACCCTTTTGTAGAGTAACATGTTCAATGAGTTATCTGGGAGCATTGAGTTCAAGCTTATTTTCACGTGACTCCTCCCCATTATTATCCTATATGGGGTCATCTCAAAAATCACATCGTCGCAGGGGAGCACGGTTCATTGTTAGAGCTGAAAGTGTGAGTATAAACCTCTACTTATTTTACTTTTGTATGTGCCCGCGCGCGTGTGTGTGAAAGTGGATGCTGTGACGGTTTTTTCCATTAATTATAAAATTTATATTTGCTGTTATTGACATCCTGCATTCCTGCTGACTGTTCCATTCTCAATTTAACATGATCATGCATTGTAATGAGCAGGATTATTACACTGTCCTTGGGGTGTCAAGAAATGCAAGTAAATCCGAAATTAAAAGTGGTATGATGACTTACCATTCCTTGTTCAGTGACTGTTCTATTTTATTCCCTATATGATATTGTGGGGTATTTATGTGTTTATTTTAGTTCGCTAATCTATTTCTTATTTATGGTTTTGGTACACAACTTATTGAAATTAAAGTTTATCCAGCTTTAAGGATTTTTGCATTGAAAGTTAACACTATTGCAGAAGCTTCAGTTTTCAGGGAGGGTAGGTGTTAATGATATAAAGGAAAGATGAATTTAGAGAGGGTGGATAAGTTTGAAGAGAGATTAAAGACACATTCGATGATATAAGTAGGTACACATATCAAGCATGTATAGAAGCTGAAAAAACTCAGTCTGTTTTCCGGGATAACAGTGAGGCGTCTACTTACTCTTCGAGGGGAAGAAAATGAGTGCTTGCACGTCTTAGAAAGATGTAAGATTAGGTCTAATAGGATGAGTTGGCAAGTGGTGGTATTGTGTTGAAGGTTCCTCCTGTTCAAAAGGAAGTATCTTTTAGGTGTCCCAACTATTTGAAGGAAAATTTATGGTTTCCTTCTTTTTGATGATTTGGTCAGAGATTTAAAAAGACTAAATTGCGTACTTACCTGCATGTACAAGTGACTGATAATTATGTAAACTTGATTTCTTTTTTCTTAAGTGCTTCAAAACTAAGTGGCTTAGCTGTTTGCCTGTTTCTTTTGCTACCTTCTGCTTTTATCTCCCGTATTATATTAGCTCGGTGTTTTGTTTTTGTTTCAGCTTATCGAAAGCTTGCTCGGAGTTATCATCCGGATGTGAACAAGTCAGTTGATAACCTTGTACTTCTTAGCCTTTTATTATGGTCGTGCTTGGTTCACTTGCGTATATTCTATTATATTTAGATGTTATGACATGTGGTAAATGCAGTGTAATGTTCAGTGCTAGGAAACTTTTTTATGGTTCAGAGAAAATTTGTGAGATGACTCAGCTAGTTGTAATTATCTGGATTTTTCTGGGATTTGAATGCATTAAGAAAAAATGTGCAATGACCCAGCTAGTTGTGTTTATCTGGATTTTTCTGGGATTTGATGTGACGTGATCCGTGATCTGGATGGGGATTCCAGGAATCTATATGCTGGAATTTAAGCTGAGAAAACAGAAATAAATAGCTATATAAGATGTCTAATTATTGACCCATACAATGCATTAGGAAAAAAATGTGAGAAGCATCAATGTTCCTTCAATTTATTCTTATTTTTTCTTTTTGTATTTTGTATCTGGAGATGGTAAAAGTTTTTTCATGTAGAATTGGTCACAATGATGTTAGGAAAAGTGGCTTCTCTCCTTTTGGTTTAACCACAGCAGTTAGCTTCCTTGTGATGTTGTTGAATATAGGGAAATTAGCCGTTGTTGCTAGGGAAATTCTGTATTAAGGTAGATTTGAATTTCCTAAGAAATCATATTAATAAGTTGGATCACTGTCCACTTATTTACTGTTTTGGTATACGCACCACATCATGGAGAATCAGATTTGAAGATTTTTGTAGATGTAGTGCACACTCACCTTCTTTTGTGTATTTGAAGCTGCCTAATCATTTTTTCAGTTGATGGCACCTTTATCCAGATTAAGATATTAAATAAGGATAAATATCATATACACTAGCGCTGGAAACTTTCAGTTTCTACAAGCGTCTTAGTTTTAGGGTATAGGGTTTAGGGATTTAAGTGTAGGGGTTTAGAATTTAGGGTTTATGGTTATAATTTAGGGTTTATAGGCTAGGGTTTAGTTTTTAGGGTAATATGGTGAGGATTTAGGTTTCAACCTATAAACCCTAAATTATAACCCTAAACCTTAAATTTAAAAAACTCCCTAAATTTTAAACCCCTAAACTAAATCCTTTACCCTAAAACTAAGGCGCTTGTGGAAACTTTCAGTTTTCACCGCCTGTGTAGAGTATATTTATCCATTAAATAATGGTTATCTGGTGAATGTGGTTGTTGAAAGAAAGAGAATAAATTTCCCCAAGTTAGATATTTGTTGAGTTTGTATCCATATATTTCATATATTCCTAAATGTGATTGATGAAAGGGAGAAAATGTGGAATCCTCTTTGTAGATTTCTGCCTTCTAGTCAGACATCTCTTCTGAAGTCTTCCAGAACAGTTTGTTGCCGCTAGTTAAAATATCATCTTAACTCCATGTTTAAGTGGTTGGTCCATTCTTCCTTAATTTATTCAATTTCTTATCATCATATGTTATTTTGCAGAGATCCAGGGGCAGAGCAAAAGTTCAAGGAAATTAGCAATGCATACGAAGTAATGGTTCCCTGTTGTGCTTACATTTGGCTTCTTTTATACGATTGAAATGCATCAATGACTATGGTCATATGACATCTAATGATCATTGATGTGCAATGTATTGCTCAGGTCTTGTCTGATGATGAGAAACGATCTCTTTATGATAAATATGGGGAGGCTGGAGTTAAAGGTGCTGGTATGGGTATGGGGGTAAGTTAACTTTGACACGTCTGTAAGATAAATTATTTCAAAATTATTTGCCTTGGCTTCTCTCAACGAATCATTTTGTGTCACTGATGGCTTGTGTATTTTCTCAGGATTTTAGCAATCCTTTTGATCTGTTTGAGTCACTTTTCGAGGGCATGGGTGGTATGGGTGGCATGGGCGGCATGGGCATGGGCGGCCGAAGTTCCAGGAGTAGAGCAGTTGATGGGCAGGACGAATATTACAGCATCGTCTTGAATTTCAAGGAAGCAGTTTTTGGAGTTGAGAAGGAGATTGAGATAACCCGACTAGAAAGCTGTGGAACATGTAACGGGTCAGGTGCAAAACCTGGTACAACAGCGTCAAAATGTACTACGTGTGGTGGGCAAGGGCAGGTGATCTCATCTGCAAGGACTCCATTAGGTGTCTTCCAGCAGGTAATGACATGCTCTTCTTGCGGTGGGACAGGGGAAATTTCTAACCCGTGCAATACATGTTCTGGTGACGGACGGGTAAGGAAAACAAAGCGGATCAGTTTGAAAGTTCCGGCCGGAGTGGATTCCGGTAGTCGGTTAAGGGTCCGATCTGAAGGAAATGCTGGAAAGAAAGGTGGATCTCCCGGTGATCTCTTTGTTGTTATTGAAGTAATGCCAGACCCTGTCCTAAAACGAGACGATACCAACATATTGTATTCCTGCAAAGTGTCTTACATTGATGCAATACTGGGAACAACAATCAAGGTTCCAACTGTGGATGGTATGGTCGATTTGAAGATACCAGCTGGGACGCAGCCTAACACCACCCTTGTAATGGCAAAGAAAGGTGTCCCGGTTCTAAATAAAAGCAACATGAGGGGTGATCAGTTGGTCCGCATACAGGTTGAAATACCAAAACGATTGAGCAGTGAAGAGAGGAAGCTTATCGAGGAGCTTGCCGACTTGAGCAAGGACAAGGCAGCAAGCAGTAGGAGATAGTTTCTGTTTATCGCTTATGCCGACAAGGTGTGGTTGCCCAGGAAAATGTATTCACTATCTAGTATGATGCAACTTCTGAGGTTCGAACTATGAGACTTGCATAGAACATCTTGTAGTTTCGAAAGCTCGAAACTGCAAAAGGGGATAGTTGCTGAAATTTGTAGTGATAGGAAAGATTATATTGTGATAACTGTCCAATATGAAGAATCTTAAAAGGAAAGAGGGAGATGAAAGGGGAGATGAATTAGAGACATACCGCTTTGATTCTTAGCTCAAAATACCTCATTGATTCTGTTTTATACTTTCTTTTATTAACTATTCTTTGAGATTGAACAAATTTTGGGCAACAATATCCTCCTCCAATTTTGTGTTAATTATTTGTGCGTGCTAAGAAGTTTCCTCTCTTTATTATCAGGTAATAATGTTTTTCTTTCCTGCAGAATTTCAATTTTACATTAAAAGGAAAGCTCATGTACACTGAAATTTCTTTTTTTAATTTGACATGATTTTATTCCTTACATTTAAAATTGATAATATTATTAGTTGTTTAAATGGTAATGTTATTTTTATCCTTTTTACTATTATATGCTTACACATTTAGAGATGTGGAAATCTATGACTATGTTTAACTAATAATAAATTCATCACTTTTACAACATGAACTAATTTGAATTTAATAATAATATTATAAAAGTTAACGAGACAACTAGAAAATTAAATTTTGAATTTTAAGATAGTACAGGGACTAATATACCTAAAAGGAGCACATGGACATTTAATGGCTGATCCAGGAATTTGGTATTGAAAGCCGAAATAGAAGTGTCAATTTTTGGGGTCATAATTGAAAATTTTGCGAAACCGGGAATTTGGTGTTAAAAGTCCAATACAGAACTGTAAATTTTGAGGACATATTTTTTTTTAATTTAAAAGACTTAAATTGAAGTATGGACAATTGATAGGGTTCAAAACATTTATTCCACTTTAACAAGGGGCATGTGAACATTAGATAGAGGGCTCCGACATTAATATTTAAGGAAAAGATTTGTGGAAATAAAGCAAACTTTTTGTTTTAAGAGTTAGAAATTTGAATTAGTGTTTAGGGGTTTGGTTTGTAGAATTTATAATTTAGAATTTAAATTTTAGGATTAAATATTTTAATTTTATTTTTTAAAGAGTACGTAAATTTATGTAATTTTTTACACTTTATATACAAGCTAGTTTACACAAGCCTTCTAATTTTAAGGGTTATGAGTTTAGTTTAGAGTTTAAAATTTAAGGTTAATGTTTAGAATTTAGTGAATATTATTTACAATTTAAGGTTAGGAATTCAAGATTTGTATTTTATAGCGTAAATATGTAGACATCAGACTTATATAAAATAAAATTTACAGCATGTGCATAAAAAAATTTACCCACAAAATTACTCATATATATATATATATATATATATATATATATATATATATATATATATATCAATACAAACTTATACACATATATTCACGCACTACATTATTAATTTTATGATTTGAACTTGTAAGCCAAATTAAAAGGAAATTTTAGAGAAAAAACAGATTTCAAAATATATTTCCTAAATAGTATAAAAAAGAAGCGTATATCACAAATTCACAATAAGTAAAAGGACCACCGTACGGAAATAATAATGCAGGACTTTAGGATTAATTTACATCAACTGCCGCTACAAATGTTTCTGTAACTGTAACAGTAACAGTAACGTTTCTGCCTTTTCCTTTGATTATTTTCCCCCAACGGGCCCATTCTCCTCCCATTCACAATTCTATCAAAAGCAAACAGTGAATTTGGCCTGACAAATATAACCTAACTTTGATTCTTGGTTTTAATGAAACTGATGCCTGATATTCCAGGAATTAATATTTAGACTTTAATATCTGTACTTTCTTTTCTTATTATTTTAAATTTTCTTATAAATAAGTATCACCAAACATTCATTAATGAAAGAATTAACATAAATATGGGTGATAAATAGAGATAATATCCTAAACTATGGACCATATTATATACTATATATTCCCTATTACCAGCAATTTCTGTCTACGGACCATGATATAAAAACAGATTTACAATAATCCAAAAGCTTGGAAACCAATGAACAATAATTTTACTTCTTTCAAGGGTTGTAAAAGTGATCACCGCAGCTGCATTTCCAACCAAGAGGCTTGTAATTGGAGTAGTGATTACTCGACGGGTCAAAAAACTGCATGGCGTCAGTGGCCGCCGCCGCTTGGCTCAAACCTGGTTTGAGGCGGTCGTGGTGGTGGCTGCTGGGGGATGTGGGAACTTGGACCGCCATGCAAGGGTGGCAGCCGTTGCATCTGTTGTGGCAGCTTGGAGGAATCGATCCCAGCCTCGTTTTCTCTTCAAAAGACGAACCCTGTTGACAAAACCCATTGTTAAAATAATCAAGTGAAGGTATAAAATACGGGGGGAATTTAGAAAGAGAGAAGTTGAATGCTAACCGGAGCAGGGGAGTTTGAAGGCTGAAAACGGCGGTGAAGAGAAGATGCTGAAGAAAGGAGGAGGAGGAGGAAGCTGAGAGAAGGAAGAATAAGTGAAGTCATGATAATACCAGTAAAAAAACAGTGTTTTAATGGAAAAGAATCAATGGAACTTTTAACTGCAGAGTACAAAAAGAAACTAATCTTAAGAGAGCCTGCAAACAAAAGCAAGAAAGAGAAGTAGAGAAGGAACTGAAATGGTTATGTTAAAAGAAAAAAATTCACTTACAATACCATTAAAATTGTCGTTGCACTCAATCAATAAGTCAATGTCTGTGTCGGACCTTTCGGTCTTTTTCCTTTGTCTTGTTTGTAATTTTTCCCATCCCTATTAAAAAGTACAAAAAAAACTTTAAAAAATCAAACGGATTTAGAGTTCAAATCTCTAAATTTATGGTTAGAGTTGTAGTCAAACCGATACGAATTTGAATTCAACTTGAAATTCATTATTTTAAAATTTTCGATTTCAAGATGATAGTGTTATTATAAAAAGCTTGAGATTGATTTAAAATAAGATTAAATTATTTGAGTTTGGTTCAATTAAAATTATTTACGTTAATTTACATCATTGAGTTTGAGTTTGAACTTGTTTCATATGCAAAATTAGAGCTTTGTGCTTTAAATGTATATATTAAAGTACTTAAAATAATAATTCAATATTAAAAACTCATTGTGAATAGAAAATTTAATTAAACTCATAAAATTTTTGAATCAAACTATATATACTTAATCGAGATAACTTTTGGTTACTCTCTCAGTTTTCATGGTTAGTTCTGGTTAATCCAGACCGACCTGCTTGACACATTTGGCTTTGATTAGTGAGTCTCAAAACATAATTTTTTTGCATACACCGAGCTTAAAATCAAGATCTACTTAAGCGATATCAAGTTGCTTATAACCTGGAACAACTCCGTTTACAGGTAACCGGAAGAGAGTAGGAAGAAGTGGAAGGGGGGTTAATAAATTGGGGTAGTTGGTGGTCTGACCTAAGTATGGGGTGAAAGGAACAATACAGAGAAGCACAAGGCAAACGAATTGGGAGAATCCAAATCAGAAAGGAGAGGGGATCGGATAGGCCTATTTCTTATCTTCATAACTTGATTGGGGTCTTCAGTAGGGCCTGCTTTATCAATCAACTGCAAACTCACTTTTGATGCCCAAAACCTGCTTCACAATTTTAGATGCTGGGTTTAGGGTTTTGACTGACATCTCCCATTCATGATATGAAAAACCTCCCATTCTTATCAAACAGACAATCAAGCCTTTTTCTCTCCCAATTCATGATTCAATCTTACATTTGATTTTGTTTCATTTTTTTGGTTTAGTTCGGACAATTCACCACTTTCAATAAGGTTTATATTGTTTTGAACAAAAATGGTTTTATATTGTACAGAGTACTATAGCCAATAGGCCTCCAAATCTTACTAGTTTATTCGCATCTGATATATGAGCAAATGAGTTAACATTTTTCATGGGTTTTGGAATTTGACCAAATTGATCAAAGGAAAAAAGTTCATAGGCTAATTTGATGAGAAAAAAAGTTTAGGGACAACTTGACCAAATTGTGGCAGAAAGCAGTTGCATGTAGAGGTGTTCAAAATCAGCCCAATGAGTACCCAGAGACCCAATAAATTTAATATAACTTATATTTTATTATTTTTTTTACTTTTTTAACTTGTATTATGAATTTATTGGACCACTGGACACCCGTTAAGCCGGTTTTGAACACTCCTAGTTGCAGGACCTTATTGCCGGCAGGATATTGACATTGAACAATGGAGTCAACAATGCCGGTCTGAGGCCCTTACAATCGGAGTTTTTCATTCATTGCATATAACTTACAAGTATGGAAATATTGTGTGGCCATCTATATCTCTTGATTGCATTTTCTGTTCATATCCCTTGGGCACGAAAGTTATCACATCCGCAATCCATTATAACTGAAGGAACATAAAAAAACACAACACTATTGTTTAGGTTGATGTCTGAATGTGTGAGATATAGATACTTCAAAAAAAATGAAGAATTTTGTAATATAAATACTTGTCATTTGTTGGTAGATTACAATTAATACAATCGATTTTTGTTGTTGCCTGTTAAAGTAATCAAGTTTGTATTCTACAGAATATCTCACTGCTAACATAAGGAACAATAACCAATTTAATGACAACGATGCTCATATTGCTCCTATCTTATATCTGTTCAAATCGCGTTATGAGAATAAAATAAAAAAATTTAAGAGAAGGAAGGGGTACTCTTAGTGGGTCTAGAACCCAGAAAATATGAAGAAACAAAGATGAGCTGCTTGGCCAATCCGGCCAAATGTGCTTGCTCGAGTACCTCTTTGCTAGAGGCCGGTGCATATGGCTCTCAATCCCATAGGGAGATAAGCATCCTATTTTTTTTTTTGAGAAAATCTTTAAAATATAGTTTAATTTATAAAAAAATATTTTGTATACCTATTTATATAAAAAAAAAGTGTACTAAAACTTTAGAGCCATTTTTGAGATTCTAATTCCATTGCTCTTTTCTATGTAAGGTACGTAGTCAAACATTTAAGACTTATTTTATTAAAAAAAAGGTAAAGTACACCAGGTAGAGGTGGACACCATGGATGTGTATTCTCACCGGTCTATACATATAGAAATGGAAGTTAGATTTTGTAAGTTATTGGCTCAATGGCTTTTTTTCGGATAAGTTTCACAATATTTCATCCTAAATGCAAAGTGACCAAATCCAGTTCAATCACAAGATCGAAGTTACAAAGTGCATATTTCTTGCCTGACCAAGGAAGCAGACAATCAAAAGTTATAACTCTATCTGAATTTGGAAAGAGATCCCTTTGTTGTACATAAATGTCAATAAAAAAAAAAGAAAAGTGCAAATTCAGAGCTGCATGCTTTTTTTTCCCGTGAAACTTTGAAACAATATTAGGATTCTTAACCTGTCATGGTACGAGCGGTGGCTGTAGCAACAACTTCTATTCGAACACTGAACATTAATATGGATGGCTTGAAGAACCCTTGAGCATTATCTTGTCCATGCTAAAAACAAACAGTTTTGAAGATCTTGATACATGAATCTTTTTATAGTTATGCAGAAGCAGGCCTCGGCGATTTATTTGTGGTGGTGTTGTATCCAATATCTCCTGATAAAACCAGAGGACCTGAGATAATTTAACAAGTTAAAAAAAGAAAGAAAGTTGAGCATCAATTTCTTTCTTTTTTACGCAAGAATGATAATTCTTTCAAACTAATATCATGTGTTTCTTTCCTTTTTTTAAGCATGATTAAAAAATTGTACTCTCAGCAGCTACTTATATTTTGTAGAATGAAGACCAAAATATTGGTTTTACCTTTTCAAAAAAATTGTAATTTGGAGGAGAAAAGAAGAAAGAGAAGGTTCAAGTGGTTAATCAGCAATGGGCCAACAAAGTATATTATTTTATTGAAAAAAAAAAACTAATGGCCACATCAACATTTTTTGACGAAAGATAACGAGAGTGACCAAAATAAAAGTAGACTAAAAATTAGATGACTCTAATAAAAGTTTTAAAAGTTCGGTGACCAAAATGAACGCACCCTAAAAGTTCGGTGACCATTGGTATACTTTACTCTTAAATAAAATCTGTTAAAAAACTTTTATGAGATTTGGATCTTAACTCTAATTAAAATGTTATTAAATCAAATCGGATTATTTCTTTCCTTTAAAATAATTACTTTTAAAGTATTTCTTCTTTTACATACTTTTATGGGTTTATCATTAACTTGTATTTATTAAAATTAATTAAACTGTTGTTTTGTTAAAAAAATATTGCCATTAAATTAAAAATTATTACATTCCTTTTTTGTTTTGTCGAAAAATAGATTTCATTTGAAGTTTCCACTTTCCACAGTGATTGAATGTTGGTTTGACTGGTAACATCATTAGCATGAATAAAAAAATGACCCAATTCCCTGTTATATTCCCATACATCACAACTTACAAAGAGACCCACTCGTCGAAGAATCAAACGGTGATGATCTGAAGTGCACCGAGTAGATAATACTCCACGTAGGAGCTGATAATTTGTGTACGGTAAAAGATCCAAGATTCCAATTTCCAAAAACCATCCAGAATCCATAAGAGAAATAAAAAATTCATCAGAATTCCAAAACCCTAATAAAGAATTTATATGTACACAGTCTGTGGATTTGGTGAATGGCAGAAAGGGAATCCAAGCAAAAAAAGCTAGTCAAAATCAACGGCTGTTTGCACCCCCATTTAACGGCTGTGATTGAAGGAATTTTATTATTTAAATTACAAATTCCACTCGCGTTTCACTACAGATTCCTTTCTCAGCAGCCTCCGCAGGGCCTTCCATCCCATAACGCCAACCATGTGTGGAATACTAGCAGTTTTTGGCTGCGTCGACAACTCTCAAGCTAAACGCTCCCGCATTATCGAACTTTCTCGAAGGTGATTTTGAGAATTTTGCATTTTAGCAAATTTTGTTTTATGTAGACGAAAATGATTGTTGATTTTGATTGAAATGGAGAGTGTAGATTGAGGCATAGAGGTCCTGATTGGAGTGGACTGCACTGCCATCAAGATTGTTACCTTGCTCATCAGCGCTTAGCTATCGTAGATCCGGCTTCAGGCGACCAGCCCCTTTATAACGAGGACAAGTCTATTGTTGTCACGGTATGCTTTCTTTTTCTCGTCCAGATATTTGTAATGGTTGGTGCAATGATCATGAAAATAAATTATCTATTTTAGTTCAGTTTTATAATAATTTTTTTTTCAATAATTAAAGTTAAGGTGTTATATATATTCAAAACAAAATGCATGTCTGTTATAATTGGTTTTTCATTTTGACAGAGATACGTATATATGATTTTACTTATTTGTTTATTTATTACTATCAATTATGGTTTTACCTTCTGTCATTTGCTTTTGCTTTATATTATAATTCTGGAAAAGAAATGTAAATAAGAAAAATAATTAGCAACAAAAAAATAACAATCAGATTGAGGCATAGTTAGAATGAAATGTTTGATTTTACTTTCATGTTGCTTGATGATTATAGGTTAATGGAGAGATTTACAACCATAAACAATTGAAAGAAAAGCTGAAGTCCCATCAGTTTAGAACTGGAAGCGACTGTGAAGTGATTGCTCATCTTGTAAGTACTTGAGAGGTTGGATGTTAAAGTTTGTTATTCAGAACATGTTTCTTTTCTTGTGTGTTATTTGCATCTCCTAGTGTCATTTTACTTAATTGTATCCTGTATACCGATCTTGGATACTTACTTTTTACAGTATGAAGAATATGGAGAAGATTTTGTGGACATGCTGGATGGCATGTTCTCATTTGTCCTCCTTGACACACGTGACAAAAGTTTCATTGCAGCTCGAGATGCTATTGGAATTACCCCACTTTATATCGGGTGGGGCCTTGATGGTATGCAGTTTTCCTTCTTATAGGCACTGGCATTTTAGACATTTGTTGAATTGTACTTTGTAGTGCATTGTGGACTTGGGTTTCATTTTCTCTTTTCATTTGTGTCAATATTTGAGCAATTTTTTTATTTTAATTTTTCTTTTAACTGTTTTTTTATTTAAATGTATGACAAATGGCAAAAATCTAGCTAGTATAAGGGCTAATGAGGAGGCTGTTTTCTGAATCTGGTTTTTGTTGTGATGGTTGTCCCACCTCGTTAGGACCGTTTTTTCTCCAAAATCCTTAGATTTGTCCCCTGAAAAGTTTGCAGAATAGGAAAATGTATGGCCCGAAGAATATCTTAGAAACCATTTTCGTTGCCCTTTTAAAAATCTTTTGAAAGCTTGTTGTTGGATATAGTTAAGACTTAAGTAACACGCAAATATATACTAGCTTGTGGTGCCACATTTGTTTATGTTCAGATGGATTCGATGATTTGGGCTTAGCTTCTTCTTTTGCTTGATTAATAGTTTTCCATTTCTAGTTCTGGTTTTTATACATTTGTTCCTTGTAATGGATGCATATGTCTAATTAATTGCTAGTTGCTTTGCAGGTTCTGTATGGTTTGCTTCTGAGATGAAAGCTTTGAGTGATGATTGTGAACGATTTACGTCTTTCCTTCCAGGGCATATATACTCAAGCAAGCAAGGTCTTTTTTTAGAATTAATTCCTAACCGGCTTAAAAACTGTGTATACAACTTCTTAAAGAAAATCTGAAATTTTTATGGTATATGATATTCTTCTCTTGTCAATTGTTCAGCTATGAATTCTATAAATTCACCTTGTTTGTCTATTTTCTATGCAATGCATTTTATTTGTTGCATTTCAAGATGTCTGCAGGAGGGATTAGAAGATGGTATAACCCCCCATGGTACTCGGAAAAGATACCTTCAACTCCATATGATCCTAAAGTCCTACGGGAGGCTTTTGAGAAGGCACGCTTTAAACCTTCTGCTTCAATTCTTGTTTTTTAATTTCTCTCTTTTGCTGTTAGCACCTTGGGTTTGTATGCCATTATGTCTCACCTTTTGCCAAACAAATTGGTGGAAAACATAGCACTTGAAACTATTTTGTGAAGTAAGCTGTATTAACTAAGTAGTCACCATGGCATTACTGTGTAGCACTCCCATGTTTCTGCAGTAAAACACTTGTGAGAAAATATAGTAGATCCTGAGGGGTTTCTCTGTGATTCAGGCTCCCGCTCCCCCTATTTGGCTAGGGTCAACTTAGTTTTTAGGATTTCTTTATTAACATGTTTCTTTTCTCGTGATCTCTTTTTCGTCAGGAAATTGTGTTGCAAGAGAACATTATAGCTCAGCTTACGAAGTTCTTACCCCTTTTGTTAATTTAATATAGTCTTTGCTTTTAGGATATCTCCCACCTATGTTAGGTCCTAAGGCTTCAACTTGACCTCTACTCTTGAATTGGAAGCTTTAATCCTAATTGTATGGCTATCTCCATAAATGTGTCTTCTCCTTTTCTATAAGTTCTTTGTCTGTTTGACTGCCTCTCTATCGTCTATATCATCCTATTTAGTCATGAAAGGATCAGACAAAGAAAATTGTCAACAAAACTTTCTTAAGATTCTTGGTATGTGCCAAAGGGTTTTCATTGTTTTGGTAGATCACTTATCTGAATACTTGATACACTTATCTAAAATCTGAATACTTGAATTCTCTATATAGCTTTGAATTTGTAGTTATTCCCATGTCAAATACTTAAATTTATAAATGTTGGTATTACTTTTCGTGCTATGCCATTTATGTTTTATCACTAACTTTTCCTTGTGAATTTATTTCATATAGGCTGTGCTTAAGAGGCTTATGACAGATGTACCATTTGGAGTGCTCTTATCTGGAGGGCTGGACTCATCACTTGTTGCTGCTGTAGCTGCCCGTTTTCTAGCTTATTCAGAGGCTGCTTGCCAGTGGGGCTCACAGTTACATACCTTCTGCGTTGGTTTGAAGGTATAGATTCCACGTCCTCGTCTTATATTGGTTTCCTGCCACCCTGGTTCATTATTCAATGTGTAAAGGACATGCCTGTTTATTAGATATTTTTGCTGTTACCTTAAACACTATGATGTTCGAGTTAGGTAACTGGTGGATAAATCAAATTATTAATTGAAAGATTCCTATACAATTGCGTTATAAACTGCTGCTACTAGTACTATGTAAATAGTCTAGGAAAAATATCTAGATCCGTTCTCTTTCTAGTTGTTAGGATAATTTCTGCAACTTCAGATAACACGCTCTATCTTGATATATTAGTTTTGACATAAACTTGGCTTTACCTCTTTATTTATAATGTTTTTTACATTTTACTATTAGGGGTCTCCTGATCTTAAAGCTGCAAGAGAGGTAGCAGATTATATCGGAACTCGTCACCATGAGTTTCATTTCACTGTCCAGGTAATTTTCTGCTTGATTTAAGAAAGGATAGCAAAATACGTTCTTTTCAATTTTTTTATGTTTCTTTCTCCCATTTTGATCTATCAGGAAGGGATAGATGCTCTGGAGGAAGTTATCTACCACATTGAAACATATGATGTGACAACCATCAGAGCCAGCACCCCCATGTTTCTTATGTCGAGAAAAATCAAATCTTTAGGAGTGAAAATGGTTCTTTCAGGGGAGGGTTCTGATGAAATTTTTGGAGGTTACTTGTATTTCCATAAAGCTCCTAACAAAGAGGAGTTTCATGAAGAAACATGTCGAAAGGTATTCCAGTTGACCATTACTTTCTTTTCCTGGATTTTAGTAAAATGAGTTGGCGGAATCCATTTATTAGGCATGATCACCTGAGTACTCGTTATATATTGCTCATGTTTTGATGATGGTATTCTAATAATTCAACAGATCAAAGCTCTTCATCTTTATGATTGCTTGAGAGCAAACAAGTCAACTTCGGCATGGGGGCTTGAAGCTCGTGTACCCTTTTTAGATAAAGAGTTCATCAACACTGCAATGAGTATAGATCCTGAGTGGAAAATGGTATAGATTTGTTATTATGTTGCTTCATTTAGTTTGATGTTGAGAAAAGGAATGTCATGTCTGTCCATACTGGAATAAACTAGACAACCTTTTTTCCCGCATGTTATCATTCCTGGTTTTACCTATATCCATTTACGGGGATAACATTTCACATTGTAGGGGTGCCATCAATTTCTGCTCTTGAATGCAATATATGTTCTAGCTTTTGGTGATTTCATCCGGTGTATAAGGTGGTAGTCAGTTTTCTAGGTTCTTTTATTCGATAATGAACTGTTGCAAATAATTATGGGGGTGTCAGTTACTTGACCAGCAGTAGTTACTATCTCATGTTGGTCAAAGGAGGGTTTTTAGAATATAGTTATATATTTTGACACCTTTTTTCTGTAAAGGAATGTACACTTATGGTTAGTGCCATAAAAATTTGTTACAGATAAGGCCCGATCTTGGGAGGATTGAGAAGTGGGTCTTACGAAATGCGTTTGACGATGATCAGAAGCCATATCTGCCTAAGGTTGGTATATCTTCTTTTGGAATATCCCTGCAATCTAGCAAAATTTACCGGGGTGTTATCATTTTATCTGGTCCTCTTTTCTTTGATTATTTTCTTCAGTGTGTTGTTTCAATATGATATCTTATGGAAAACTTCCTGGAAGATTGAAACTTCTTTTTCCCTCTGTTTCAGCACATTTTATACAGGCAGAAAGAGCAGTTCAGTGATGGAGTTGGATACAGTTGGATTGATGGTTTGAAGGACCATGCCGAGAAACAGGTAGGCATATTTGTCTTGTGATTCTCCTGGGAGACATGTTCAATTAGGCTGCATAATAACTGTAGGAACCTTTTGTTTCCAAACTTGACAGGTCACTGATGCAATGTTGATGAATGCGAGCTTTATATACCCTGAGAATACCCCAACCACAAAGGAGGGATACTATTACAGAACGATCTTCGAGAAGTTTTTCCCCAAGGTATTCTTCTGCTGTTCACCTCTCTGTTTTTCCATGTGTATACACCATGTCACAGAAATTTCATTTTTGTAGAGGAAAGCAAAATGAACTGAAAATTAAATTTCTAGATACTTTTAGGATTCCTGCTAGTAGACCTGACAATTTTGAACGTGGCACTATTTCCTGACATGATGAATTTTTTTTAATCCCCCAGTTGCTGAATTATGTTTGTTCCTTTATTGCTGATTTAATCATCCAATTGCAATCAGAATGCTGCAAGGTCAACAGTTCCGGGAGGTCCGAGTGTGGCGTGCAGCACTGCAAAAGCAATAGAATGGGATGCAGCATGGTCAAAAAATCCTGACCCCTCCGGTCGTGCTGCTCTTGGTATTCATGCCTCTGCTTATAAGGAAGCAGCAGATGCCAATGCCAATGCCAAGGATCTGATCGATAGTCCTTCCCAGAAGATACAGAAAGGAATTGAGGAAAAGATTGCAACAGCATAAATAAAGAGTTTTCTTTATGTGACAGCCGACTGCCTGGCTTGTAGACCAAGTTCATTGCTGAATTGAGAAGGCATTTACTTCTTTCAAGTTCAAAGTCATATCAGTCCAAATGTTCGAAGTTGCCTCCTTTCAATTTAAATTATGATCACGGACTTATTTTTCTTCTTACTATGCCATCTCGATTATCATGGTTGTGCCAATTAAGGTCGAAATTGCAAGGTAACGATAGTAATATCGCGTTGCAACTGCTATTTAAATGCCATTTGTCAAACACTTGGAATGGATTAGTCGCATATTTTTGCATCAGAAGTACAACGTCAAGTGCTAATCACTCTCTAAAGTGAGAGCTGTGATAAGAAACTGACTCGCAATTTTTGCAGAAACATGTTGTCTTCCATATATTGTCAGTAACATTAGCCACAATTCAGCTTGATGCCAGATGTATGTACAGTAAACAGTAATGACATTTACAATGAAAGATTCTGAATACAGTTGTTGGCCATTTCGACACACGTGAAAAGGTGGTTATTGTAACGAATGATCAAAACCATCCGGTAGTCGATGATTGCAGGAAGAAATAAGATAGCCTCGTGCTCTCAAAGGGTGTTTTACCATCGGCAAATTCCTGGCATCTCTGTTTTACTTAGAGCAAGTATTTCCTCATATTTTGATCCATATACAAAGCCCCACAACTGTGATTTAAGGATACATTTAATGAAATTTGTACAGTTAAGATGGCATATTCATGATCATAATACAAACAAGGCAAATATGAATTCATGAAGCAAAAAGAGCAGTGGCAGTGTATTGTGCATACCTCAATCTCTTTCACTTCAAAATCTTCAGAGAATGCAAGGCAGGGGTTACCGTAGGTTTCCGAGAATGAGCTGGATCCATTCAAGCTTACATAAAAATTTGAACATATCAGAAAGCAATGTTTCATTTAAAAATTGTTGTGATTAACACAACGAAAAGAGAATGGGGGAAAGGGGAGAGGGGTCGATATTTTTATATAAAAAATGAACCGGAGGGAGAGATATCTCACAGATCACTATCTAGATAGAGTGCAAAATGGCCACCACCACCAATTGCCAGAAATTCAGTGGAACACAGAGTGAAATATCGATTTGCACCTGTTCCATATTTGCATTTAGATGTAGCGGGTTTACTCAGAAACTGTTATAAATACCGAAGGACGCTGGAAGAGCGAAATTCCCCCTTGCAGACCAGTTAATCATGCAAGAGGGTTAAATGCCATTTCAGCTGTCAATATACTATGTTGTGAAACACAGACATCCCCATTGGATAGAACAGAGAGGAATTAATAGTCTCAAATTATGAAACGGTGGACAAAGATGGGAATACCTGTGGGACGGAATATAACTGTGTCACCAGGTCTATCAGTGAAAACAAAGGTACTGTTTGTTCCCTGTTCAAAATGCAATGTGAACAAGATATTTTTTTTAAAAAATACCTGCTGGATACAAAAAAAAAAAAGGTATTTCCTAGCATCACCTGATATTTCTTATTAGTTGGTTTTAGGGGTGCTTCAACCAGACCACCAAACACTGCGCCTTTACGATCTCCAACAACCTAAGATAGAATCAATGCCATCAGCCATTGACATAAGTGCACATAAAATTAAATTGACTACCTCGCCTAAGGACTTGCGCTGGGAAAATAACCTCAATAAAGAATCTGATATCATGCATGTTTAAAGCTTATGAACTTTATTAGCAAGCACAGATAAAAAGGGAATTGGATTTGAAATCTAAATGTCACTGATATAAAGATGAAATGCAAGAACTAAATCGCATATGAATTGGAAAAAGAGTTCATGAATAAATGCATCATAAAGTTAAGAACTGTAAAACTAAAATCCTGCATTGGGCCATGGAAATGGTATTCCTATCACGGTATCACCATCAAGTAATGCTATGAAAGAATAAAAAGTAAAAAGAGGAGGAGAAAGTCATTTAACCAATACCAGCAAACTGAGGCCAGGCCAGAGCATGCTTCTCCTGTACAATGTTGACAGTGATATACCATGCCTCCATGTACTATGAAAGCCAATAGAAAGAAAGAAAAATAACTGTTTCTCAATATAAGCAAAACTAAATATCTAGATTGAAGACCAAAGCCGGTCCACCAAACCAAAAAACAGTTGCATTCACCTGTAGAGCAATAACCACTTTCTCCCATGAACAATAGCAGGAAGTGATTCATAAAGAGAATTTCTTGTCTTCTCTGTAAGAAGCAATGACGGTTCAGAAGTTTCAGGAAGATCACCCAAAGCCAAAGGCTCCTTAACATTTTGAATATGTCTCATCTCGAGCCCATCAAATTTGGCCTCATCGTCACTTTTGATATCAGAATCATCACCCTTGTCTTGATTTTTGTTTCCAATGATCCTAGTAGCTTGGTAAAGAGCTCTAAGTGATTGCTTACCCCTAGAAAGCAAGCTTTTCCTTCTACCATTCTCTTTCATTTTGTTGTCTGATGAATCACCAGCTTCTTCTTGATTATCATTTTGCTCATCCTGATTCAAATTGTGACCTGATTCTGAAGAAGACAGGAGCGAATACAGGAATGCAGTAAATGAGGACGTATCAGGGCCATCAATTAGATCCCTATCATCCTCCTTGATGATCGAATCTGTCTCTGATGGACTTGTTTTTGACTCGCTCACATTTTCCTACCAGAAAGAAATTCGGACAATTAAAACGTGACCGCGATTGCAGGCTGTCAAGAGAGTAAATTACTAATCTTCAAAACGCATTATTCAGTCAATACTCATATGCTTTTTTTTTACAAGGTTGAGATTCTTAAGCAAGTAACTTCATTGCAGATAAGTTTCAAATGGCAATACAGTAAAACCTGCACTTTTAAACCAAAACTGAAGTTCGGTCGATGAATTTCGACAATCAGTGCAATATTTATATAATTTTAAGGGAGGATCAACCAGGGCAAATGAGGGGAAAAGTAAAACAAAATGATAATTAGAAAGGAATAGAAAAAGATGGAACCTTGAAAAACCCAATCAGATACCTTAAAAACATGAAAAATCGAAACAATCAAACTATACCAAAAGCCTATATCTCAACTACCCAAAATCAAACATAATTTGGGATGTTGACCAAACATCAGAACAAGGGCAAACATCATCGTGATCATCATGATAATGATAATCGTAAGCCTATTTCAAGACATGTAAACGAAAGCAGAGAGAGAGAGAGAAACTTACAGGAGGAGGATGGGAAGGCGTGGAGGTTTTATCAGAGATGGGGTTAAGAAGGCCAGTGGTGAGATCAGCTACAAAGTGAACAGCTTTGCTCCTCAAAGATTTTTTCTTTCCCATTTCCTTGCTTTTATTATCCAATCCAATTCACAGAAAAAGATGATATTTTTACACCACAAATTCCTAACTTTTTTGTCGATTTGAGTGGTATCTGATTCTGTATTCCATTAATCTTCTTTTGTTTGTGCCAAATTCAGCTACAAAAGCAGCAGAATTGAAATAAAATAATATCGCACCTTGAAGGAGAAATTATACAACCCGGTCTCCTTCCCCTTTCATTTTGGTAGCCACTGCAAACGAAACTAACGAGGAAGAGTACGCTTAAAGTAAATCCGCTACATTTTGGCCTTTGCCGCTTGGGCTCCGTCCAAGTGTTTTTATATTATAAAATTATTAAACCATCAAATCTGTCGACAAGCAATTCCATGGCCCAATGGATAAGGCGCTGGTCTACGGAGCCAGAGATTCTGGGTTCGATCCCCAGTGGAGTCGATTTGTTTTTATCTGGGTTTGCTTGTACACTATTGGGGTTCCATTCCATACTTGTAGGGACCTAAAAACAGGTAATCGGACAGGTTTCAGGTCGGGTAAAATCGGATACAGGTAAAAAAAATTTTTTTGACTCGACTCGGGTCGGGTGCGGGTCCATTTCAGGTCGAGTCAATTTTTAGGTCGGGTCCATTTCAGGTCAAACTCGTTGCAGATCGGGTAAAAACAGGTCAGGTAAAATCAGTTAATTGGCAGGTAAATTTCAGGTCGGTTTCATTTCAGGTCGGGTAATTTCAGGTCGTCGGGTTCATTTCAGTTCGGATTAATTCAGGTTCACCATAAATGAACAATTTTGAATAAAAATAAAGTTTTATGGACTATAGTGAAATAATAATAATAAATAAGAGCTAATTTGGACTAAAATAAAGTTTTATGGACTATAATAGGCTCAATTTTGAATAAAAACAAAGTTTTATGGACTATAGTGAAAAAATAATAAATAAGAGTTAATTTGAAGTAAAAATAAAGTTTTAAGGACTCAATTGAATTGAATTAAAACTTAAAGGACTTGAATAAAAAACTTATATAATATAAAGGACTTTATTTACAATTTACCCCAAATTGAAATTAAATTTGGGAATTGTGCGGTTTCAAAATAAATTTTCCCGCCCATATATATTATAATTTAATATTATTTATTTATTAATTATTATAATATAATATAACTTATTAATTATTATAATAACTTTAAGTATAAATATATGTGATTATGTGTATATATATGTATTTTTATGTATTCACATGTATATAAATTACAATATATAATTATATATTATACAAACATGTATGTATTTAGGTATATGTAATATATTATACATAAATACATGTATATGTATATACATAATACATACTATGATACTAACAACATACATGTATATATACATGTATATATATATTATATAAACATATGTATATATTAAATTATTAATACATTATACATATAACATATCATACATAATAATTAATACATATTATACAAATATATGTATGTTAATATATATTATATAATATGTAATGTACATGTATATATATATGTATATATGTGTGTGTATATGTATATAAATACATAAATATACATATAAAATATATGTATATATATAAATATATGTATTTATAAAATTATAAAATATATGTATTTATATATGTATTTAAATACATAAATTGAATTGAACTCAATTGAATTGAACTAAAACTTAAATGACTTAAATGAAAAACATCTAAAATTTTTAGCCCAAAGCCCAACAATTATTAATTATTATATTTAGCCCATCTAAAATATTTAGTCCAAAGCCCAACAATTAATAATTATTATTTATTATTGATATTATTAATTATTATAAATGGGTGGTGGGATATGAGCCCAAAAGCCTAAACTATTACAAATTATTATTTATTATTAATTATTATATTATAAATACATTATATAACTTATAAGTTATAAGATTTTATATATATATATATATATATATATATATATATATATATTATTTATACATTATGGGTTTTAGGGGCCCATCTCAAATAAATGGGTGGTGGGATATGAGCCCAAAGGCCCAAGGCCCAAACTATTACTAATTATTATATTATAAATATATTATATAACTTATAAGTTATAAGTTTATATATCTATATATATATATATATATATATATATATATATATTATTTATACATTATAGGTTTTAGGGGCCCATCTAAAATAAATGGGTGATGGGATATAAGCCTAAAGGCCCAAGGCCCAAACTATTACTAATTATTATTTATTATTATTTATTATATTATAAATAAATTATATAAATTATAAGTTATAAGTTTATATATATATATATATATATATATTATATTTATACATTATAGGTTTTAGGGGCCCATCTAAAATAAATGGGTGGTGGGATAAGAGCCCAAAGGCCCAAGGCCTAAACTATTACTAATTATTATTTATTATTAATTATTATATAAATTATAAGTTATAAGTTTATATATATTATTTATACATTATAGGTTTTAGGGGCCCATCTAAAATAAATGGGTGGTGGGATAAGAGCCCAAAGGCCCAATGCCCAAACTATTACTAATTATTATATTATAAATACATCATATAACTTATAAGTTATAAGTTTATATATATTATATTTATACATTATAGGTTTTAGGGGCCCATCTCAAATAAATGGGTGGTGGGATATGAGCTCAAAGGCCCAAACTATTACTAATTATTATTTATTATTATTTACTATATTATAAATACATTATATAAATTATAAGTTATAAGTTTATATATATATATATATATATATATTATTTATACATTATAGGTTTTAGGGGCCATCTAAAATAAATGGGTGGTGGGATAAGAGCCCAAAGGCCCAAGGCCCAAACTATTACTAATTATTATTTATTATTAATTATTATATAAATTATAAGTTATAAGTTTATATATATATTATATTATATTATATTTATACATTATATGTTTTAGGGGCCCATCTAAAATAAATGGGTGGTGGGATATGAGCCTAAAGGCCCAAGCCCCAAACTATTACTAATTATTAATTATTATTATTTATTATGTTATAAATACATTATATAAATTATGTAACACCCGGGTTTAGGGGTTAGGTAAAAATAATATTTTAATATTATTTTGGGCTCGGTTTTATAATTAAAACGATGTTCGGGTTTTGCTTCCAAAATAAATTGTGTTGGACCTATTTTGATTTAAACCCAATAGTCATGGATTTCCACCCTTGTAAATGTCTCCCTTCATTAAGGGCAAAATGGCCTTTTAACTTTTAAGATGAAACAAAATAATTAAAAGAGAAAACCCCACTCCCCTATTCATCTTCTTCTCCATCAACGTGAAATAGAGCCCCTCTCTCCCTCTCTACTATTCCATCACCATACACATTCATCCTTGGTGATTTTTGAAAGGTAAAAACGTTTCTAACTTGTCCTCACTTTCCTCTACATGTCTATACCTTTAGTTTTCATTAAAACCCTTGATTTTGTATTTTGAGCTTTTTGAGTTTTGAATTAAAAATGTTAACTTTGTTAACTTTAAGTTGAGCTTTTAACTTGGTGATGTTAGAGGAGTCATTTGTTGTCCAAAAGGTCCAACATACCTAATTTTTACAAGGTTTTATAATGATTTTCGGATTTGTGTTTCAAGGGGGGTTTTAGGAGGGTTTTAAAGTGGTTTTTGAGGTGGTTTAATGTTGGTTTTTGAGGGCTGATGTTAGTATGATATATGAGGGTCACTTTGGGTGTAATTGATGGTTATTTGGATGCTTAAAATGGAAGATTTCAGTGGGTTTTGTTGGTTGCTCGGAAATTCTATTTTGGGGTTGATTTTGAGTGTTGAATGCTTGCTAATGTTAGTCCGGGTTGGTTCCGATGA
Source organism: Hibiscus trionum (assembly GCA_030270665.1). Classification (NCBI taxonomy): domain Eukaryota; kingdom Viridiplantae; phylum Streptophyta; class Magnoliopsida; order Malvales; family Malvaceae; genus Hibiscus; species Hibiscus trionum. The sequence continues at coordinate 21,899,147 of BSYR01000006.1, read as the reverse complement.
AGATTTATTGATTTCGAATGTTTTGCTTGTGTTTGAGATTGATTAGAATCGAGTTTGGGCATCGGTGAAGCATCGGAAGTGAATCCGGGGAATTGAAGGTGGTTGCTTGCTTGGTCTTTAAGCTTGGGAGCTTAGGTGAGTGGTTAAATGTTTTAAATGGATTTAAAATGGTTGGTTCGAGTATATAGACTAGGTTGGGCTTGGTAGACCCACCTAGAGTTAGGATTAGGGTGGTAGCCTAATCCTAAACTTGATCTAGAGCCTTTGGATGAACTCATTTGTGTGTTTGTGCATGTCTCGTATGAAATGTGATATGAATGCTTATGTATATTGTGTTATACATGTGAGATGAGACATGAATTTGTGATGCTTGAGACATGCATGATGATGGTTGTTGGTGAGTACGTGCTAAGCACGGAATTGATTGAAATGAGTAACGTGAAGTGAGTAAATATTGGCACTAGTATACTTGAATACAAATGATCGATCATTAGGATGTTAGTGTGTACACATGAGTCAAAAGTCGCGTGTGGCCTTGGTGGCGTTGAGTCACCAAGGAGGAGTACGGGTACGCCCGGAAATTGTATTTAAATATAGTCGGTGATGAGTGGAATCCCATCGACGGGGCGTGAGGATGAGTGGAATCCCCTCCGCGAGATCGGTGATGAGTGTAATCCTACCGTCAGGTAATGGTTGTGTTGTTGGATGTGAGTTCCAACGGTTATCCGCGTATTTGAGTCATAGCTAGGTGCCAATGTTGATTGATAATTGTATCAATGTGTTGTGATAAATGATCCTTATGTGGATGTTTGATGTGGCTACTTATGTTGAGGAATTTAGAGCTTGTTGATCATGACATTACTTGTAGTTATTGCTCATGCATCTTATCTTGTGGCTCTTGTGGATCCTTGGTATGTTTGTGAAATGCCTTGGCTAGATCGTGCTCGGACCCTGCAATGTTGAAGTTTGTTTTTAGAGCTTACCCTCACTAAGCATCATTGCTTACGCTCTCTTTGTTCAACATTGCAGATCCTTAGTTCGTGGGTTGCTTGCGCAAGTGGAAGGCTCCAAGTGTGGTTGTTAGCCTTGAGTACATCAAGTATGGATTTTTAATGTTTGGACATGTAATAGTTTAAGCAATGGGACATGTGTCTTTTGATGGATGATTGTTGATTGTTTAGGAGCTTGTTTAGACTCCATGTTCTCATATTTTTGTATGACTTGTGTTGCCATGTTCGAATTGTATCCATGCCTAAATTGCTTATTCTAAATGTTAGCTATGTGTCTCTTGAGGTTGCCTTCATGTTTGAATGTTGATGTATGAACTTGAATGCTTGGATGCCATCTTGGGTCTATTGCATGATCTCCTTGATGTTTATGCTTGTTGAGTGTTTGTTTGGTTGCTTGGTGGTATACGAATGTTGTATGTATGTTTGGTTGGGGTTAGGAAAGTCCTAAATTGTATTTAGATTCGTGTCTTGATCGTTTTTGCTGAGTCTGGGAGGTCTTGCTGTGCAGGGGGTATCGATACGGTTGGTACGGTATCGATACCACCTTCTTGTTCAGGCCTCGTGTATCGATACACTTGAGAGGTGTATCGATACCATTTTGGTCACTGGAGCTACTGTCCATCTTGGTATCGATACGGGCCTCTGGTGTACCGATACCTTTTTGGTCACTGAAGCTACTGTCCAGTTCGGTATCGATACCATCCCCAGGTGTATCGATACTGTGTCTTAGCTTTGACCGTGGGAAGTCAACCGTTGGGGAGGGTATCGATACACCCCTTGGGTGTATCGATACGGCCTCTACGGGTTGACTTAGACCAGTTGACCTAGTCAAGGGGTATCGATACACCCCTTAGGTGTATCGATACCGCCTGCAGTATAATTTAAAATTGGGCTGTAACATGTTAGTTTGAGTTCGTTTGTTTGTTGCGTGAATGTTGTTCCGCTGTATGATCACTTAGGATTTAATACTCATCTAGACAAGATTTAAAATGGAAAAAATAGGGTTGCTAACCGAGGGGGAACCTTAACGGGTTTCGCTTCGGTTTTCCCCGTGTGGCCTACTCGGATCGGTCATCCGGCCAGACCGGGACGAGGGGGTTACAAATTATAAGTTATAAGTTATAAGTCTATATATATATATATATATATATATATATATATATATATATATATATATATATATATAGATATTTATACATTATAGGTTTTAGGTGCCCATCTAAAATAAATGGGTGGTGAGATAAGAGCCCAAATGCCCAAGGCCCAAACTATTACTAATTATTATTTATTATTAATTATTATATAAATTATAAGTTATAAGTTTATATATATATATATATATATATATATATATATATATTTATACATTATAGGTTTTAGGGGCCCATCTAAAGTAAATGGGTGGTGGGATAAGAGCCCAAAGGCCCAAGACCCAAACTATTTCTAATCATCATTTATTATTAATTATTATATAAATTATAAGTTATAAGTTTATATATATATATATATATTATATTTATACGTTATAGGTTTTAGGGGCCCTTCTAAAATAAATGGGTGGTGGGATATGAGCCTAAAGGCCCAAGGCCCAAACTATTACTAATTATTATTTATTATATTATAAATACATTATATAAATTATAAGTTATAAGTTTATATATATATATATATATATATTATATTTATACATTATAGGTTTTAGGGGCTCATCTAAAATAAATGGGTGGTGGAATAAGAGCCCAAAGGCCCAAGGCCAAAACTATTACTAATTTTTATTTATTATTAATTATTATATTATAAATACATTATATAATTTATAAGTTATAAGTTTATATATATATATATATATATATATATATATATATATATATATACATTATAGGTTTTAGGGGCCCATCTCAAATAAATGGGTGGTGGGATATTAGCCCAAAGGCTAATACTATTACTAATTATTATTTATTATATTATAAATACATTATATAAATTATAAGTTATATGTTTATATATATATATATATTATATTATATTTATATATTATAGGTTTTAGGGGTCCATCTAAAATAAATGGGTGGTGGGATAAGAGCCCAAAGGCCCAAGTCCCAAACTATTACTAATTATTATTTATTATTAATTATTATATAAATTATAAGTTATAAATTTATATATATATATATATATATATTATATTTATACATTATAGGTTTTAGGAGCTCATCTAAAATAAATGGGTGGTGGGATATGAGCCTAAAGGCCCAAGGCCCAAACTATTACTAATTATTATTTATTATATTATAAATACATTATATAAATTATAAGTTATAAGTTTATATATATATATATATATATATATATATATATATATATATTATATTTATACATTATAGGTTTTAGGGGGCCATCTAAAATAAATGGGTGGTGGGATAAGAGCCCAAAGGCCCATGGCCCAAACTATTACTAATTATTATTTATTATTAATTATTATATAAATTATAAGTTATAAGTTTATATATATATATATATATATATATATATATATATATATATATATATATATATATGGGATAGGATCAAATTACACTGTGTAAAACTCTCTAAGTTTTACACTTTTTTTTGGATCGTTGGATGAGTGAAACGGATGGATGAGATTAACAGTAAAATATGTGAAGATTATCACTTGGGAATTAAAAACACGGAGTTAATCTCAACCATCCATTTCCCCCATCCAACGATCCAGAAAAGGTGTAAAACTTAAAGAGTTTTACACAGTGTAAGTTGATCCTAACCCTATATATATATATATATATATTATTATATTTATACATTATAGGTTTTAGGGGCCCATCTAAAAGAAATGGGTGGTGGGATATGAGCCCAAAGGCCCAAGGCCCAAAGTATTACTAATTATTATGATAGTTATCCAGCTTAAGTTAACAAATTTAAGAAGTTAACCCGATTAAGTTAACAAAATATAGTAGTTAACCAGTTTGAGTAACAAACTATATCTAGATTAATCAATTGAAATACAATTGACATAATACTAACTTATATTTTGTAGTTATGTTAATTTTCTTATACTTATTAAAGCATAATAAGTTTATGAACATAATAAAGTTAACATAATATATTTTATCTAATAAAGCATAATAAGCATAATAAGTGTATAATTTTATTATACATAATATATATTTTTATACTTAAACAAATTTTTAAGTATATAAGTTTAATATATTATATTAACTATATATTACTAATATATTATATATTTAGTAAAAATTAAGACAAATCTTTTAAGTATATAATTTTATTGTACATAATATATATTTTTATACTTAAACAAATTTTTAAGTATATAATTTTATTATACATAATGTAGTTACAAATTAAGACAAATTTTTCTAAGTATAATGGAAGATAAAATTTTTCTAAGTAATGAAATTAACATAATCTATTAAAAAATTATTAAGTTTATAATGAAAAGTTTACACTTTAAATTATTTAACATTTTTAGCCAGGTCTACATTAGTTCAGGTCAACAACAGTTCAGGTTCAAAACATGTCGGGTCCATTAACAGGTCGAGTTCAAAACAGGTCGGGTAAAATCGGATCTCGGGTCGTTTCAGTCGGACAATATCAGGTAATTTGCCAGGTCGGTCTCGGGTTCGGGTTCGTTTCAGTCAGATGCAGGTCGGGTTTCAGGTCAAAATTACCAGGTCAGATTCGGGTTCGGGTCGTTTTCAGTCGGACACAAATCGGGTTCGGTTGCTACAGTAACAGGTTCAACTCAGGTTCGGGTCAGCAACAGTCAGTTACAGTTCGGGTTCGGATCATCGAATTTTCGAGTCAAATCAAGTTCTGACTCGAGCAGGTTTCAGGCAGGTTTTCAGGTCCTGACTTGTTTTTACAACCCTACATACTTGTACTTTAGTTGTTTTTCTAATAGAATACAACTATTTCTATAATATTATTGACAATGGTATATCAAATTTATTAAAATAATAATAATTTTATTGAAGAAATATAACAAAAGTTGGGTGTAATGAAAAGACATGTTGCTCTTCTAAGAGAAAAGTCTGAATTTAAATTTTGGAGGTGAAATTGTTAGGAGGTAGTTGAAATCACTGTATAATGTCTCCTCTACTACTTCTACTTCTACTTCTTCATCATCCAATTGGCCATTGCTTTAGTTGTCTGACACAGGCGAACAAAACACTAGATTCTTAATTAATCAAAAGTAAAGGGGTTTGCAAGCTGCATTCATGTTGACCACAAGGACTAAACCTATCCATCTGTTGGAGCCCACCAACTTCTCTCTCTCCCTTTCTCTCCACTTATCTAGAGAGCTCTAAAGTGTTATTATATTATAATTATGTAAAATATCAAGCCATGAACCGACATAGCTTGCCTATATATATAGGCTTTGTCATTTGCAAGTATGGTGTGCAAGTTGAAAAAGAAAGAGAGATAGGCGTGAGATTGAGGTGTGCAAAGTGCAAAGTTGAGAGATTGGTGAGGTGTGTGCTAGTGTAGGAGAGTGACGTAAGGTGTGCAAGTGAGAAAGATATTTGGGTAAGGGTCGAGAGAAATATTGTAGTGAGGTATGTTTGTAATATTTGTGGTATATTTATAAAAGTGTTATTTATTTGTAATTAGAAGTTTCCCGGTTCAGCCTTAATTTATGTATTTCTTTGGTGCACCTGAATTGGTTATTATAATGGTCGGCTATGTCGCCTAAGTTATATGGTCGGCTCTGCCGCCTGAATAGTATATGGTCGGTTCTACCGCCTAATTGGTATATGGTCGGCACTGCCGCCTAAGTTGTGCACTAAGAAATTAAATATAAAAAGGCTAACCGACTCAGGGAGTTGGTGTAGTGTTAGTGGTCAGTCTTAGGTCCTCCATAGTGGGTGTGTTGGGTCTGTCGGGTTTCCAACAATTGGTATCAGAGCAGGCGGTCCGGGACCGTTACCAGTGTAAAAATCTTCGGTAAGCGTTGGACGCTTACATTGGTCGGTGCATCAGTTCGTTGAGGGAAGATTCTGTCGAAATACAGTCAGGGACTGTAAAGCTTCGGTAAGCGTTGGACGCTTACATTAGTCGACGTTGCATCAAGGTGCTAAGTGGAGACTCTGCCGGAACACAGTCAGGGACTGTGAAGCTATTGGTTTGGAACCAAGCTTAGTGGACGCCGGGCGTCAGTCAGCATGTCAGACTTTGAAAGCACAAGCAACGGGATTAGGAAGCTCAATAACCACAACTACGGTTATTGGGAGACATGCATAGAGTCCTACCTACAAGGTCAGGACTTGTGGGAAATAGTCGCAGGCACCGACACAACTCCTCCACCGAAGGAGAATGCCGAAGCCTTGAGAAAATGGAAGATCAAGGCTGGGAGAGCTTTATATATATTGAAGACCACAATCGAGGAGGACCTATTGGAGCATATTTGTGATGAGAAGACACCAAAGGCAGCCTGGGAAACTTTGGCGAAATTATTTTCAAAGAAGAATGAAGCACGCCTCCAACTCTTAGAAAATGAGCTCGCGGGCATCTCACAAGGAAGCTTATCTATTGCTCAGTATTTCACCAAGGTGAAATCTATTTGTCGCGAGATATCTCAACTTGCACCAGAGGAGAAGGTTAGCGAGGCAAGGATGAAAAGAATTATCATCCATGGCCTAAGACCCGAGTACAATGGGTTTATCGCCGCTGTAAGGGGATGGCCTACTCAACCATCCTTAGTCGAGCTGGAGAACCTGTTGGCTAACCAGGAGGAATTAGCCAAACAGATGAGTGGCGTAACCATAAAAGACGAAGATGAGGCACTCTTCACCAACAAGAAGAAAGGTATGTCACGAAGACGAGGAGTGACGGAAGGAGGCAAACTCTATCCAAGAGATAGAAGTAACATTTCAGGGGGAGCTCGACGTAGAAACGAAGACTATCACCAACAATACATGGAGAACGATAGAAGACAAAGTGGTGATTGCTTCAACTGTGGAAGAAAGGGTCACTTTGCTCGAGATTGTAGATTACCCATGAGGGAGAGTCGTGAATGCTTCAATTGTGGCAAGAAGGGCCACTTTGCCCAAGATTGCATATTTCCCAGGAGACAAACTTTCCAAGGAAACATGGCCACCACAAAAGAGGAGAAAAGAGAGGCCATGCTGGAAACTTCCATCAGCGAAGAAGAATGGGATGTAGAAGCTGGACTCTCTATTGGAGTGGAATAAGAAGAGTTCGAAGAAGACATGGAGGCACCAACTCTCGTTGCAACTACAAATCCAAATACAAACTACAAGGATGAAGAGTTGAAAGAAGACATGGAGAAACCAGCTCTTGCAACAATTATGGAGTCAAATATTGATTATGAGGAGGATTGGATCGTCGACTCTGGATGCTCCAATGATGAGAGATGTTGGAGATGTTGTGATCCAGCCAATTGCAAGTGCTACACTTCAAGAAATGTGGTGTTTGATGAAGCTTCTTCTTGGAGGTCGCCTCAAAAGATCGAGCTTTCAGAATCTCATGACTTAGAAGAGATTTCAGAAGATAATAAAGAAGGTAAAGAGCAAGCATCGGATCCAAGTGAAGAAAGAGAAAGCTCATCCTCGAAAGATGAAAGTTTATGGAAGACGGTTGTACATCAACCTGCATCTGAGGAGCTTCATCCAAGCCAAGTGGAAATCGACGAGCTTTACCGGGAAATGTCGAGAGCCCTAAACGAGACTACTGGTAAGTGTTCGCAACGATGTGAGACCTCTTCTAGTGAAATTCTTATTCTCAAAGAAGAGAACAAAGTCCTAAGGGAAGAAATTAAGATGGTACGTGGGGAATTGGAAAATATGAGGAAGGAGATGATACTTCTTAGAAAGGCACTAGCTCAAAAAGAGGGAGCCGTCTCATCTGTCTCAATTTTAACATCTTCGAGGGTCGAAACTTCTAAACCCAAGTCTTGTAAAGGGACTAGGAACGCGAAGGATGTAGATGACTTTCCATGGAGCTTGGAACAATACACCCAAGCTACAAACGTCGTAGATGGTGCTAAGAAGATCAACCATGCCAGGAAGATCGACGATGCCTTACTTTATTTGGAAGATACTACGATGCTATGGTTGTGGCGTAAGCATGGCAAAATGAAAAAGGGAGTTTGCTCCGTTGCTATTTCTGAATCCCTCGCCAAATTTAAGAAACGCGAGAACTCAAAGCAAAAGGGAAACAAAGGCCATGGTGTGGGAAGAAATAAATCACACAAAAAGCGAAGATTAAAGCTAGCATACAAGGAAGAAGCCTTCAAGGGAAAGAGAGATGCCAAAGGAGAAAGAGAGCAAGTTACTCAACAACAAGGAGATATGAGTATGAAGTCTCACCATATCCTGAATTCTATCAAAGCCAATGACGTAGTGCCTACGTTTGAAAAGAAAGGATTGTTGTTCGAGCAAGTGAAGATTGGAGGACAACCAGTACATGTCTTAGTCGACAATGGAGCAACAAACAAGTTTATCAAGAAGATCCTTGAAAGAGAGATCAAGATGATGCCAGATGAACAAGTTGCAGACATATTTACAAAGAATATGAGTAGACCAAAGTTCAAGAAATTTAAAAAAAGCATTCGGCATAATCTGCAAGTCATCTATAGAGAGAAGTTGTTGAGGGGGAGTGTTGGAGCCCACCAACTTCTCTCTCTCCCTTTCTCTCCACTTATCTAGAGAGCTCTAAAGTGTTATTATATTATAATTATGTAAAATATCAAGCCATGAACCGACATAGCTTGCCTATATATATAGGCTTTGTCATTTGCAAGTATGGTGTGCAAGTTGAAAAAGAAAGAGAGATAGGCGTGAGATTGAGGTGTGCAAAGTGCAAAGTTGAGAGATTGGTGAGGTGTGTGCTAGTGTAGGAGAGTGACGTAAGGTGTGCAAGTGAGAAAGATATTTGGGTAAGGGTCGAGAGAAATATTGTAGTGAGGTATGTTTGTAATATTTGTGGTATATTTATAAAAGTGTTATTTATTTGTAATTAGAAGTTTCCCGGTTCAGCCTTAATTTATGTATTTCTTTGGTGCACCTGAATTGGTTATTATAATGGTCGGCTATGCCGCCTAAGTTATATGGTCGGCTCTGCCGCCTGAATAGTATATGGTCGGTTCTACCGCCTAATTGGTATATGGTCGGCACTGCCGCCTAAGTTGTGCACTAAGAAATTAAATATAAAAAGGCTAACCGACTCAGGGAGTTGGTGTAGTGTTAGTGGTCAGTCTTAGGTCCTCCATAGTGGGTGTGTTGGGTCCGTCGGGTTTCCAACAATCCAACTTAGAGGGTTGGTTACTTGGTTTGATGTTTGGATGAGTTTGTCTACAAGTATTAAACGTAGCGAGACCTATTGGCAGCCACCATCAAGAGGTTGGTGTAAGGTTAATTCGGATGGGGCGAGGAGGTGTAACGATGGTCTCGTTGTTTGATTTTCCAAATCGATACAAGTATGTTCTGTTATTGTGGCTGAGTTATGGAGTGTATATAAAGGTTTAAGATGTGTTTGGCGATGGTAATAAGTTGGATGATAGTATGACAAAACATGAATGAGCTATTAGTCTTCACTGACATTTTTTTTTTGTAATCCACCAGATGAGACTCTTGCTATCTTATATGATGATTGTATTAATTCAAGTTCACACTAGATTTCTAAGTAACATTAATGTAATTTTGTCACTGATTATAACTGTTTATTTTTTATAAAGGAAAAAGAGAGATCATCTTAAATTTAATTCAAAAATTATTATTATATTACAATCCAAGATTTAAATTACGGTTATTACTATATTTTTAGTCTCGTTATATTTATTGCAATTACGGACATAGTAAATATTTTTTTAATAGGACATAATACGTCATTGCGACTATTACAATCGTGAATTAAAAAAAACAGATGTTATTGCGAATATAATGATTACGAGTATCGCAATTTTAAACAATGTCAAACCGCTATATAACAACCACTAAACGTCATTAAACTACATCTTTTTAATGTACCTTTGCGGACTTATATTTTTTTCAACAATAATGCTAAATTAAGCCATAGTTCAAAGTTTCCATCTCTTCATTAATTGCCTTTTTTTCTCATGTTGTTTTCTTCATAATATTTCCCTTTTTCCTTTCGGTCAAAAGGTGTAATGCAACAAATCATCCCTATGGTTGAAAACATGCCTGATTCATCTCACACTTTTCAACTCAAGATTTAATGTCGCTTTGACCCAACAATACGAACATATGATAAAATTATGATATAAGGTACATAAACAATTGTAAAAATCTATTAATCCTTCGATTTTATTCATTAGGCAAGAATAATTAAGGCATCAATTCTTACAACATGAAGAACCATGGATTTTTATCCCATAAAAGAGAGGGTAAAAAGAATAGGGATAGGGGCAGGAATGAGAAACCTGTACACGAATGTTTTCTTTATGCTTACACTGATTATACCTTGATTGTTCCCATTTAATCATATATTCCTAACTAGCAATATTTGCAATAATCTCTTCTATTCCGTTCTAATGAAAGGTAAATTGTAATTCTCACTAGGCACCTACCATCACCTTTGACTTCCCCCTTGTTCTGAGCATGATAAAGAATTTATACGTCAACTGATCCCCCGCTTCAAGTTGTCCCCCGCACTCTGGTTCTTGTCTATACCATCATGTGGAGCACATACACAAAGCTCGTCGTTGCACCCAACTCATTGTTTAATTGACCGAAGCTCCCACATACCCTCGCCATCGACAAGTCGTAACTCCAAAGCATGGAATGGTATTAGAGCAGGCCGCTGGGAAAACACAATAGAAGCAGAAGGAATGGTTTAAATTCGAAGGAGCTAATTTTGTTACGAGCATCAATACATGTTTTATCATCCATCGAATTTTAAAAAATATATAGTGTGAAAATAACTGGTTGGGTGTTTTTCGGATCACACTACTTGCCTGTGATGATGTAATAACGGTAATACCCAAATCTTTTGCATGTCTATAAAGTTGTTCCTCAACATCGACACTTGTGGCACTGCCATGGGAAGAATAACCAGGTAAATTAGACAGCTAGTTACCGATTTTCAAACAAAATACATAGGTGATTAGTTGCATACTTTGTGCATTCATCAAGGATACCGAATTTAGGCTTGTGGAAGAACAACCGTGCCTGGTAAAACAGAAATTTTGTTATCCAAAGATCATAATTCGGCCTTGGATAAATAGTAAAATATTGTTGTCCAAAAGGTGCAAAAGTTGGCTTGACTCACCATGCCTAATCTCTGCTGTTCTCCGAGTGAGAGGATGTCTTCCCAATTGAGATTAGCATCCCAACCACCTTCCTCCCGTTCTAAGAGATAATTCAATCGAACATTTTCAAGAATGGTCTTCAAACGTGCATCAAGAATGCTGCTGGAATCTGCTGGGTTTTCACCTGAAAATTTTAGATGTTCACAATTTCCAAAAGCACAGAGACAACTTCAGTACATTGTTTTCAGATAAGTCACTGAAGAAATAAACTTGTAACTTTGACACCAACACAATAAATGTTTCGTCATTCTAACACGCTTTTAAATTGTTGTCTTATTCTTAATGAATAGTGAAGAACTAGATACAATCTCATGTGAACCCCTTAGATCAAAACTTGAGCATTTTGAACTTTAATTATAGTCCATGTCCCTTGATAACCCATCCCCAGAGAAAAAATCGAAATGCCAATTGCCAAATTCCAGATAATTTTATTCTTTTCTGGAACATGAAAACCTAATGTAGTTTTTCATTACTATTTTTTTGGAAAGAGGAAGACCAAACAGTAAATGGATGAAAATTAATAGAAAAAAAAGAGACCTCGCTCCTTACTGAGCTTAGTGAGAATATAATCCTTAACATTGCAAAATACAACTATATCGAGGGAAAAGGCTCAATTTCTCCTTGTAACAAATCTTTAATAAACCATTACTCACCAACATGGCACCTCTTTCTTTACCATATAACTTTCAGAGTCTAGAAAAGTAGTCAACTTAACCCAACCACCAAAGTCCAGCAAAAAAGTAGGCATAATTCTCATGGTTATATCATTGGAACAAAATGACCATTCAATCATAAAAAAAATAATAGACATCAAATTAGAAACTCAAACGATAAGGAAAGCAATGCAACTTATGCAAGTAGGTTACCTTGTCCATACAACTTTAATTCTCTCAACTCTGCTTCCTCACGAGAGAGAGGATATATGATTTGATCCCTTAAAGTTCCCAAGCATGTATATGGTCGCTGAGGAACATAGAAGATGCCACCAGATGCAGTCTCTTCATCAAAATGGTGGGATGGTTTATAAAGCCTTCCGCTCACAATGGGCCACAGACCTCGAAGTACTCTGAAAACAGAACTTTTCCCACTCCCATTTGGACCTTAAGAGATTAAAAGCAAGTCAGATACAAATCTCCTATCAAGGAAAATAATAAAAATTCCTATACTAACCAGTAACTAGCAAGCTTTTTCCTGGGACTACATCACATGTCAACTGCCTGGCCAACAGCTTCTGTGCTGGAGTAATTATATCCACCTCGGAAAAAGAAATAACATCTTTAGCGGAGAGAGCAGTCCTTTGAGACTGCAACAAGTTATTGGCGCTCAAATCCTCTGGTTAGATGACAATCTTGTTAGATTAATGTGCAACATTTAGGCAACTAAGTCAGTCTTAAAATAAATAAATTGAACAGAAGATGACTAAGAAAAGAAGTTGATCATAGTCAAATAGATACAGAGAAGTGGCTGATCAGAAGAAAAAAAATATTTATGAAGGCCAAAACAGATGTGTCATACAGAAGCAAATACATCACGAGAAATAATTTCTCAAGTGATAAATATTATGAGCATACATATGTTCAATGGAAACACAACAAACACTACAAATCCCATGTTTTGGTAAGGCCCAACAAATAAATGTGTTATGTTTTTTGTTGAAATGTCCCGAGGAGGGATGTATGCAGTGCCATACAGTAAGCAGCTTACATGCACATGCACCCAACTGTTAGTATAATTTATGAATTGCCCCCTGAAAATACGGACAGAAAACCTATATCTCCAAACATATGATATTTGAATTCTCTAAAGTTTTTTCACTCGGCATCTGAGGATTAAAAAAAGAAGGTTCTCAAAAGAATGCTAGCAACTACAAGATTCGATGAAAGTCTTTTTATACCATTGTTTCAACAAAAAAAAAAGAAGAGAATACACGTGAAAAAGAAATGCAAGGTATAAACAACCATTAGGATAGAGTAAATTAGATATACCAGACTGAGCGGCATCAAGAAGCTCTTCAAGCTCAAAAATTCGGTTGATGCTCCCAGATAGCTCCAGAAACTTTCTATGCAGTTCTAGGATGTCACCAAAAGCTAAAAAGCTTTGAGATACAACAGATGCCAGGAACCTCAATGCATGTGCCAGCTCACCTAAAAATTAGTTAAGTACTTTTAGAGAGAGATGGAGAAACCAGTAAGTACTACAAAATCAACTCAGATATCTAACCTTGAGTAGAAACTAGGGCTCGGTCCCCCTTGTGCTCTAAGGCATATAATAAGCTCAAAAACCAAGTAACATTATGCGGAAGCTGTTTTGTGACAAAATCATCAAGTATACCAAACAGCCATCTCTTCTTCAAGAGAAGCAAAGAGTGATCAAGAAGCTCCTTAAATCTTGAGTCGACCATCTGTTAAATACAAGAAACATATAATTAGAGACAGGGAATGGAATTTCTGGAGAAATAGGAGTCTAGTAATGTTGAATAATGCATGCTTAGCTGCAAACCATGCAAAAAGGGGGGAAATAGAAGACCATGGTTCCTAAAATATTCCAGAACTCTTGTCATTTCACTGTAAAATATTCCTCTATATATATAACAAGAGAGGGAGGGTATCAATCAAACAATATCTGCCTTTGAAGTGTACAAACAGTACAAGAAAGTTTATTTTTAGGGTTTCAGCCTAGCATGTTAACTGTAAACTATAGTTGTGCAATATAAACATAAGGTGTATCCGAACTTCCAGCATATAGAAAGCTTCAAACTACTCCTGGTTTCCATCTAATTTTAAAAGGAAATTTCTACATTAGCGTAAAAGAATGATGGAAACAATAGTAGCCATTCAAATGTATCAGATAAAACAATGAGTTAAATATCTTACAGCTTTTTCCCGAGCACCGCCTCCAAAGAAAGCAACAGATTCAGCATGAGTGCGCAATCTTTCATGCATGAACCTAATTAAAATATAGTATAATTTAACAGAATGATATATGAAGCAACATCCAGATATCCATAAAATTACACAAAAGCACCTATGTGGATACATGTGTTTTTCATATTTACATTTATCCATCAATGCTTTAAGAACTTAAGAGGTAATGAACAGTAAGAGTATGAGAAGACCTAAAGTTGAAAAGTTTAACCAAGGCAAAAATTATTGTCAAGAGAAAAAACCTAGAAATAATTAATTTAATGGTAAAATATAGATGTAAAAATGAGATAACAGCATAGCATTCTTCTCATATTATAGATTTTAATTGTTCTCATTAATCCACTGCATCATGTAAGCAAGTTTGCTCAAAACAAATACTCATCTTTGCAGTTTTTAAACATACCATTCTTGCCTCGTATCTTCACATTCTAACTCCCAGAGCTTCTCGTATTAAACTACCAGCCCAGTTTAAATTGAAACTTTGCACATACAAGTTCATGCAAGTATTTCTGTGTAAGTATGTCTAGAATTCTTAGTACTAGTAACATGGATTACTAGAATTACCTAAATGTTCCCTCAAGCTGTTGTTCTCGACTTGTCAAATCACCAAAATCAGGAGTAACAGTCCTTAGAAAACCCAGACCAAGTAACATGTAAGCATACAGAATGGCAACACCCCTTCTCCCAGTTAACAACTGCATTCTCCAGGTGAACCTAAAATTTGCAGCATTGGTTAAGAATTTTTCTTAGAAGGATAGATAAATGAGGGAGGAAAGGGACATATGCTTTCAAAGTCAAGAATCAAGATTAGACAGAAAACAAATCCTATGACCAAAATAAATCAAGATAATGTACTCACCACAAAATGTCAACAGATGGCTTTACCATTCCAGTAACCAGTCCTGACAAATCAGTTGTTAACTTTTCAAGATCATGAGTTATTCTTTGATCCGCATCAATATTTTTGCTTGACATGTGAAAAACCTACAATGAGATGTATGTGATGTGATTTAACATTCAGAAATCTTGGTAATAGTAGAGAAAATTATCACACATTGAGCAATGTCGACCAAGTACACAAGCATCACTGTATCTTTGCTGGATCAAACTACCTGATAAAATGCATTATTTCGTAAGTAATTCTTAAGCAAATTTTGGGTCAACCTAATCCTCCATCCAAGGGCCAACCTAGCTGTCAAGTGCCTGCAAACCAAGAAAAAGGCTATTTAAAAAATTATTTTTCACTGAGAAGCCATGAAAGTAGATGTTAAAAAAAGCTAGGAATGAGAATAAAACTTATGTAGTAAAAATTCATACCACCATGAATAAAGTTAATCAAAGTCTTTTGAAGCACTAAAAATATCAAAATAATTTAAAAGAAAAAGAAAATATTGCTGGACACTATCCATGAAATTTGTATATGTGACTGACATTCATTATATTCATATGACCCAAAGACCCGCTTAGAAGTTTATCGGCCTGATATGAAGTAATGGGAAGAAAATAGAATGACGAACCATGACATAGTTTATCACTAAAAGCGTACATTATTTAACAGTCACAAATTACAGGCAAATACAAGCCAACAAGTTAGACAAGCAGCCCTGCATATAATAGGCTACATAATCTTCACATACAGAACAAAGGATATACTAAAACACAAAACATATAGACCCTGGAGTTAAGAGTTCACATTCAAGCTAAACCAATCACGGGTACCAGTAAGATATCAATTTCTTTATTGGGGTTCTACACTAGCATTAAATCATTAACATAAAACAATACCTACAGTAGTTAAGATGATACATACATACATACATACATACATACATACATGTATGCCTATATCGCAGATAAGTATCGTAACACAGTATTATCACAGTATTATATTAACATAGACTTAATACATAATTTACACAGAGATCTCTTATCAATTAGTATCTCCCTCTTTTAGTTCATGTAGTTCATATGGAGGTTAATATGTGCTCTCTCGGAAAAATTACCTTAAGGAAGGTGCAATGAAAGAAGATGCACCACTTTGAAGAACACTTATACCGATTAAACGGATAAAGGCAGCCTTATTCTGCTCCAAAACATACTTCACAGTGGTCCCTGGTAGTTGATGGATTTTAAAATGGCAATAAAATAATATCAGATTTTAAATTGAATAAATAATATAATAATAGATTTGTAATACCATTCAATGATGCAATCCGATCTGATATCCATGTTCTCGAGATAACGAGAAAAGCAACTGCAAGTAGTTGAGCCCCTTGTTTGTCAAATACCGTAGGCACCTAAAATACAAGAATTTGAGGTTGTAGATAAAGAATTAGAAAGTAGTGTTGGTGGATAAAAACAACATTTGCTCATTACTTACATTAAGGACTTTGCCTGAGGTTTGCTCAAATTCAAATATTGAAGATAAGTGTTTAAGCTACTTGTAACAGATACGTTACGGTTATATATGAATAGTAGAGACATGTAGCAATGCAGTTGAGTCCATCTTTGCTAATCCATGATGGCACTTTCAGAAAACACAAGGATATAACTTTAAGCATTTACTCCTTAGGATTCAAACTCCATACTAAAAGCCAATTGATCAAATATACTGTTCCTACAGAATTTTTTCCTGTATCTAAAAACTAATGAAAAATCACTTTAGGAATAAGCAATATCAACTACATAAATGTCCTACTTAATGATCACGCAAGGTATAATAATCTACATTTTTGGGAAACTCATCATTGAGTTTTCCCGTAAAATTTAGAACTTCACAAAGTCAATTGCTGATAACTACTTTGGGCACAATAATGGGAAAATCATCCTCTTAAGTTCACGAGGTTAGTTTAAGAGAATAAAGAAAGCTTGCCCAAAACATACCAATACTTTAAACATGGCAGCTACTCTCAATGGCAGTACTCTTGGAACCTTGTGGAGTTGAGGAACAATAGGCAATTTAACCTCATTATTCACAGAGGGCGATGTAGCTATCACTTCTGACACATATGATAGAGTCCTTGGACTTGAGAATGCAGAGTCCTAGAAGAATTCAGTAAAAAATTTTGCAGTAAGATAAAACAGATCCAAAAAAACACAGAAACCAAGCTTCAGAATTTTTAAGACCTTTTTAGCAGCAGCGAATGCCCGTTGAACTGTTATTGCATCAGTTTGGCGGTCTGTCTCAGAAACTGTAGTCAAATCAATCTCGCCTTCACTTTGTACTGAAGAATTCTCCCTGCAGATTTTGTAGAAATCCGATTAATACACCATAACTACTGGTAAGATATGCAATACCTGCAACTTTAAGCTTGGTACCTTTTGTAATGAACTTTCCATCCTCCTTCCCCATCCAAGGACAAAACAACATCATGAAATGCGACAAGTGCTGGACGGTGTGATATGGTTATGCATGATGTACCCATTGCACTAACCTTAGCACAAAATCGCTCCTCCATATCAGTCGTCACAGCACTAGTGCACTCATCAAGAATTGCAAATTTAGGCTTATGGTAGAACAGTCTAGCCATCCCCAATCTCTGTTGCTCCCCGAGAGAGAGTTCATCACCCCAATTCACCTCTTTCTCAGGTGGATAACGATCCAACAGGTAATCAAGGTCAACCTAAAGGAACAACAAAGTGAAGGATTATTTTAAAGGTAGCCTATAAAACTAAAAAAAAAAACAGAAAGCATCAATACACTACTAAGCAAGAAAACTATTATGAGATTAAACTCGTACATTTTTCAACAGGTCCACCATTCCACTATGTGTAAGAGGTTCAACCTCCTGATCTGCGGTAAGAGGATAAATTAGCTGGTCTCGAAGGGTTCCAAAAGCTGTGTAAGGTCTTTGTGGCACATAGAAGATTTCCTTATTTAGATCAGAACCAACCCCAGGTTTTACAATATGGCCAGATACCAGTGGCCAAAGACCGCCTAAAACACGAAAAAGGGAACTCTTTCCACTGCCATTTGGACCTTCAGCAAAGAAAAAAAAAACAAGAGATTTATATTAATGGCCCAAAAAATCACAACGCAACTTTGAAACAGGATTAAGCACAGGCAGACTAATTTTCAGAGATAAACTTAAAGGGCACCACATATATAAATAAGTATACGTATATGAACAAAGCACAAAAACGCACACACAAACTCACACACACACGCACACATTCATAAACAAGGAACACAGACTTTCACTTTTCACTGGAAAAGCACGACTACAAGGATAGTAATAATAGTCAATAGTTAAAGGCAGGTAAGGTTGCCAAAGCACCTGTTATCAAAAGATTAGATCCTGATTCAACCCTTAGAGAGAGATCCTTCACCAAAACATTTCCGGTTGGAGTGACAACCTGGACAGTTACAACTGTTAGAACAAAAAACATTGCAAAGGCATATTAAGAATCATAAATGATTAAATATCATCTCAAATACCTTGACGCCAGAAAACTCAACATAATTAGCTTCAGTCAAGTAATTCTTACTTCCGGCCCTTTGCAGGGATGACTTTTTATCATCAGCACTTAACTCTTTTGATATGAGCATTAACTCGTGAATACGGTCAGCATAACCACTGGAAGATATTAAGAGAAACAATAATAAGAACAAAATTTAAGTTATTAGATAAATTAGAAATCTATCTCACTCACATTTTACTTCTAGTAAGTTGTAATAATCAACAAATTTCCAAGGTTACTTATTGCTTAATGTTCCTCTATCCGTGTCGCGCTGAAGTTCAATTTTGTAACAATCAACAACAATATTCATTATGGATTTTAGGGATGTGCCCAGTGAGATTTCAGAGGTCGCTTAGGAAGTGTTCAATGTTCCTCCGCATGTTGTATTGCTAACACCTCTCAAAAGCCAGCAGTGAACAAAGAAATACCTGAGACGATTTAGCCGTCTTGAACTAATAGAAAGGGTTCCCAGAGCCTGAAATAGTGAAATTACAACACTGGTGTGATATCTTAAATTGCTCAACATCTCTGCCCGTCCCAATGTTGAAGTATCTGGTCTAAGATGGCCAGAAAAGAAAGGCTCGATAATCAGAACGACAGCCACAGTAGCACCAAGGTACTTCAATAAGAAGTCCTGAATCATGCCAAACCACCAATGGTCATGAAGTACAACCCTCAAGTGCCTAACAAGAGTTTTAAACTTCTGTTGAATATGAGATTCTTCTCTACTTTCTCCACCATAAAATGCTATACTCTCTGCATGGGTCCTTAACCTTGAATGAAGCTGTCTATATTCTCCTTCCAACTGTTGTTCTTTAGACATTAGCTTCCCAAAAGAAGGAGAGAAGTTTCTTATTGCAGCTCCAGCTCCCAAAACATAGGCCTGCAAAGCAATGTGTTAATTTGACAATCAAACAATATGGTAATGACTACATTAGCAGAGCAGTGCCAGGAAATTATGTAAACCAGTAACGATACAATTGAAGAGGACAAAAAATACCAAAATCCAGAATATGTATTTTGGGCTAGCATAAGAGCAAAGACGCCAAGTATAAAGCAGCCCATCAGTAACTGCTGTCAGATCATCCTGCACAAGCTCACTCAACTCTGAACAGAATCTTGGCACATCACTTGCAATCCGTTGTTCAGGATTCCTAATCCGTCCATCAACGTGCGATATTTTGTAATATGCCATGTTCTGAAATCAAATATTTTGTCAGGAAATAATAAATAGAACATAGTAATTAAGAAAACTTATTATGCATGTAAATCTAGTAGATGAGGACTTCTTACTTCATGAGAGTACAAACGAAAGTAAAGCAGCATTATTAGAAACGGAGATTGTATTTGCAATTTATATATCATATGGACAGTCTCTTTGAAGTTTGAAGCAAAAAAGGTTTTGGGAAAAAGCATTTGGAGGAAAGCGTTAATGACTGGATATCAGGATTAGAACAGATACTCAAATTTTCAGCACTCATAAGAAAATATACTTGGTTCCAGAAAAGAAAAATTCAGAAGATTCTGAACTTCACATATTTTAAGTCTATGAGGGTTACTTCAGCTCCATGAGGCTTTGGTTAAAGTTTTTACACACATTTTAAAGAGAAGTTGAAAAATATCAGATAAAAAGAATATAAGACGGTTAAATATTAAACAAAAAACATGTAATCCACCTGCAGTGGTATAGATGTGCAAACAAGATAGTTCACTTATGCAAGCACAGATGAACAGTAAAGCATGATTAATGAAGTCAGATGAGAAAGATACCTTATCCACCCAGATTAAGAAAAATGAAATAACATGGGATAGAAACTTCAAAAAAAATTACGCCAACATCAAAGGAAGAAAACTACCTCAAAGTAATGTGCATGGATGAGTTTTGTCAATATTTTTCTGAACCTCAGACTAAGGGCACCGGTTATGTATTTTGAAGTTGAATGAATTGTCGACAGAAGAAAGCACAATAAAATGTTCTCGGATATTAGCCGGAAAAATGACGGTACACGCCGAAGAAAAGCAGAACGGAATAGAAATCCCTGAACTTTAGCTAATCTATTGCTCAAAGCAGTTCTCAGCACCTGCAAAAATGTATAAGAATATATATCACTTAAAAAGAGCACAAACCCCCCTCTAAAGTTCAAGCTACAAAAGCATCCTATGTCACATTTCATTATAAGTAAATTAAATTTCCATCACTCTTTTAAATATTTTCTGTGCCAATTGCTATATCTGATGCATGTCACATGAGAAGTTCAAGCTAAAACCATAGGCACACATGCATCTGTCTGCACAAATGCTTGCATAATGAAAGCATATAGACAAAGTTCTTTGCCTTAACCAATGTCCTTCTTATGTGCCTTGGCTTATCCTTGTTTCTATTGTGTAGTAAATATTGCAAGTAAATGTAAACTTATCATAGAATCATTTGATTCTCTACACTCATTTAATTTTGTTGCTTGTGTAATATGTCGTGTACTGCTTAAGACAATAATGTTATTTGGGAACTAGCATACTTACTAGAAGATAAGAGTTTATAGGTTTGTACTGTAGACAAACTTAATCCTAATGGCTGGATGACTCACTTCAACCTGCCCCTTATTGCTATAATGACTGCTCAAACACCAAACGTTCTAGTACTTTCTCACCAGTGGCTAAACCTATACTATCATCTCTCTTATGTATAATAAAGATTAGCCATTACATCAGCCAAATGTTGAAAATGTCATTCCTAGTGGTTGGCTACAAAAACACATATTACAACCAATAACCTGTTACCCCCTCTAGCAAAAATGCTCCAGAGTGCCATATTATATAGCAATGGTATTGAGTGTTTCTTAGGTGCAAATCTATGAGATTATAAAATTGATAGAAGATATATTACAACTTGTTTTTAAGGCAATTAGGCATCATGGAAGAGTAAGAAGCAAAATGGTGAATCCTTCTTTATTGGAAAATTAGAGAATAGAGCCATGGCACAAGCTACATGTGAGCTTACGTGGACATATCAATTGCTAAGGGACATTAGTCTTGGTAATTCAAACCTATAAAATTGTGGTGTGACAACCAAGCTGCTCTACATATTGCAAAATTTATCGCCGTAGTCTAGCATAAAGATGGATTTGAACCATTCCCTTTTGTTATATGTGCACATAACACCAAGTCGAGTGACATATCTCTACGCTAAAGATTCGACATCAGGAAAACACTAAATAACCCCAATCTTTGGAGGCCTAATACTCATTAAATTTTCAAGCTTTCCATCTTAATAATGTTATGTGACAAATAAAATATAAAGGACAAAAAATTCAGAAAGTAAGCAAAACATTAAGCCCTTGTATGTTGGAAATACACAATAGAAAGGCTTACCACCATGCCCACCAACGCCAAAAGATCTCTTGCACCCATTTGGCCCATCTTTGATAGAAGAATTGCTGCTAAAACCTGAAGGGACTTCAATCCGCCTTTCTTTCGTGTAGTTCCCTTTACATCATTGTTCTTTTTAAGAACCTTATCTGAATTTTCTCTGTTTTCTGGGATCCCATTGTAATGATTATATGAATCACCTTTTTTACTGCTAAACCTTGATTGCAGATAAGCAGCAGTTCCACCGGCAACCACAATACCAGAAGCAAGCAGTAGTGCTCTCCTGTGGAAACATAAAAAACAGTAAAATACTAGTCATATGGGGAGGAGAGAAGACAAAGGTTATGTGACTTAAGCACTGTAACATTAATATCATAGCATGAACATCCAACATAGCACCACTAAGCAGGTAAGTAAAGGAATAATATCATGCCACATAACATCAATTAGTTTAACTATATAAAGACATGATAGGACCTCGCACGGATCACCAGTCCTAATAATAAGATGGTATGTTCTCCAACATCATCTTTTACAAAAGAATACCCCCAATCAGTAGGGGTTTCCTACACTAAACATTTCCCAGATGTCTTCTGTTGTCTCCCAACTCTTAAAAATATGTTCATTCCAAATAGCTAGCTGATTTAAAAAATTTCAAAGATAATCATATTTAACATTTTTCTTTTGGGCTAAAGTAATTGAGACAGACCAAAATGATAAAGGGAATGTGAGATTACATCCCGGTCCCATAGAAAATCACTTATCCTTTGAAGAAAATGGTAACCATGGGTTGGGAAAGCCCCAAGGTTATTCATGATTAACCTGATAATAAAGGCATTTACTCAAGACCAGTTCATATATATGGATAAATCACCACCCCATACAATCAAAACATTATGAGTTTCTTTCTCTATATTATTCTCCCTCTAAAATTTTGAATTTCTTTTATAACAATTAAAGAAACAACTTGCAAGGTTTTACTAATTGATAGAGAATGTCTTGATACAATGATCCAAGATGATGAGAGTCAATAACATGGAAGCTGAAAAATGACCATGTGTCACATTATTCTTTCAACATTTTTAAAGCTTCTAACATGTGTAAAGTGTAGGCCTTCTACCCATGAGGTCACTCACTTTCATTATACACTAAGAAATCTCAATCAATTAGAAGATCTGAAGACACTTTTCTCTATGTTATTCACATTCATCAAGAAGTAGATATTAAGAAAAGTACAGAGGAAAGAGAGAAATACACGGTAATATTTTCCCTAGAAGAAACGTAAAATGTTAGCATCATCATTAACAGACCAGTTCAAGAAAAGCACCAACTCTTATCATGTGTACGAAAAATAAATTCACTCAATTAAGATATAGAAGAGTCAACATAATTATTTAAACTGAATATAACCAAAAATACATAAATACCTCCTAGAAGACAGAAGATTTTGGCCATGTTCGGTTAGCTGCAACAATTGAAGAGAAGGCATTGTTGAAGGTGGAACTCGGCACAGTAGCAAAGAAAGGCCGCCAACCAAGGATGGAAGATTCTGGAATGCATTAACAACAATTGTTAGATAACAATGCTTCAACTTTGGTTTTCCAACAATCAATATTGGGAACCAATAAATTGAAAGAGGGATGGGTAGTACTTGTTACTTTTTAAGAAAAAGTGAAGAAACTTCACTAGAAATGTATATATATATGTTGTTATATAAGACAATATACACCCCTATAATGTAATTCGTTGTAAATGACATAAAATAGGATATACTTCACAAGATTACATGTGAAAATAAAATCTAGGAAGGAGTCTTCAAATTAGAGAAACTTTACGCATCAATTTCTTATTAATGGCTAAAACGTTCCAAATCTTCCCTGCCATTCTCGAAAAGAAAAGATCTCCAAAATTTTACAGCCAATACGCAACAAGTTGGAACTAAATAGGCAGGGTAGTTGTAATACCATCTAATGCAATTACTAGCATAGTGAAAGATAATGCTCTGCAGAAGGAAAGACGATTGTAACAAATTCACATTATAAAGAACATAAGATGATTCTCCAAAAGTCACATCCTGTTGATTAACAAGATAAAGCAAATATTTATGTAGAAAAAAAGGACAAAAAAATTCATTCTTACAACTGTCGTGTTGAGCTCTCACAATTCTAATTCAAAGGCCAATATTGTTAACCAAAAACCATACTCCACCAAAAGTAGTAGACGTTGGCAAGAGTTTATACTTCAATTTTCTTAATGTGAAAACTTCAAATCAGTTCTTATCAAATATTTCTCAACAAATAATCAGGCATAACATATATGTGAGACATATTATTTCAGCACCACCAGCATACCAAAGACAATAATGGAGTATTTAATAAAAATTACTAGTTTACTACTAGAAAAAGCAGCAGCAACAAACAAACAAAAAAATCATAATCCAAGAGTAATGTTGAAGTTCAGTAAAATGTTCTTTGGAGGTTAAGAGAACACTAAGAGCTTATAACAAAAGTATAAACCAATGATGTTTTCAGGTGGATCTATCATTAATGGATGATCAGAAATTGGGAGGAACAAAAGGTGAAAAAAGCCATGCAATCTTTTTTTCTTTTTGATAGCAAATTCCATTCACATCAAATCATTGCAATATCCAGCCAAATTACAGAATCCAAACACCTTAAGCTGTTCAAGATGATAAACAAATGGAGTTACACTGATCAAAACTATTGCATATTCCCTATTTCAGAAGAAGAGGAAGTAGTCAATAAAATAAACCTGAAAAAAGAAAAATTACATTTCAAAAGCTATGCAATTTGATAAGTAAAAAGATGCAGATGAAGTTCCTCACTTCCTTGCATGTGTAAAATACAAATTGACATACCAGGACAGATGAAGACCAAAAAAAGAGTCACAGAGGTAAATCGGAAGCTGACAACTTCAACAATGCTGATCTAAATTTTTAGAGCTCCACTTGAGTTCAAGTTTCCATAATTTGATCAAATACCTCACCTTAACAAACGTACTTTCCGTAAATAGTGACATATCTTTTTCCTTTTTTTCTATTTTTTATAAATCATTCCCTAAAAACATAATAATCCTATGCTCCATAAAATAATTCAAAACCGCAGATTCAAAAACAAGGAGAAGATAAATGAAAAACTAACTATAATCCAAAAAGAAAAAGAAATAAAACTAGAGAGTAGCTGTTTAAAGAATACCTGAGCAGCTGCAGCTGCAGCAGCAGAAGTTTCTCACAGTCGCATCAAAACAACAGAAACCGCTTTAATCTTTGCAATCCCCGTGTCTATCTCTCCCCTCTATCAGTTGTTTTCGTTAGTCGGTAATTGAAATTTCCACCGACTTTTTCTTTAAATATTAGGGGGAAATATTTGCTAAACCGAAGACGAACGAACGGATTAACAAAATTCCAAGGAAAGAGGAGAGATAAAGCCTCTGATAGATGATATTATGATGATGATGATGAGCCTTTTACGGCGCCTTATTTATATTACTTATAAACTCTTTAATTCCAACTTTTGATATAGTGCCGAAATTGTGTTTTTCCTTTTTTCTGTAAATAGAAGTTTCCTTTTTTTTCTTCTTAATTTTTACTTTTAATCCAATCAAACTTCATAAACTTATGAACAAGCTGCTGCCTGATTCAGTGATTCACACTTTTAGATCCATTCTCTAATACTGATAACATTATTTTACTTTTAATATATCTGAATTATTATTCTTATTAAAATTCTAACGTCTCGTCTTAATATGTATTTTTTTTTTATAAATTCCCAAAAAAATGCTGAAAAAATGACAACATAAAAGTCGTGTTGAAATTAAATAAAGCCTCCATTCTTTTCTTTGAAGTTAATAATATTATTTACGTTTTGCAGTTGATAAATGACTTCTTGTTTTAGTCATAATAACAGCTATTAGAAGTCTAATCTAAATCTAGTTTTTTATATATAAATCATAAATCTAATCTTAATCGTTCCTTGTAGGTTTAGAACTCATGACTTAAAAAAATATAAAAGAATAAAGATAAATAATTTAGTCAACCGACCAAATGTGTTGTACTTGCTCAATCTAAAACTAATTTTTTTTATTCAACTTAATTGTGTTGGATCAATCAATTATGATTGAACTAAGAGTGGATGACTTATGTTAATGGTGTTTTGGTTTAACTGTAAAGTTGAGATTCAAAAGTTTGGTCGTCTTAAGTTTGAATTATATCATACTTGAATGTTATTTTCGGGAATTTTAATTTTTTAAATTGAGATTTTATTCTGGTTTAAGTCTCACTGTTATAATAAATAAGTATTCAAATAGTTATTCATATATATATATATATATTATAGTTGTCGGTGTAACTTTTGAAAATCAATTCATGAATTATTTTATTCAATACTTCGATTAAAAAAGTGATACAATGAGAACCACTAATTGGTCTAGTGGCTAAAGATGTTCATATTGTCTTATCTTGTATTTGTTTAAATCACAGTATGAGAATGTAATACTTCTCTAATTAACAAAAAAATGATAAAATAACAAAAATTTATCAATTAATTAAATCATACCAATTCGTAAATTGATAAAAGGAAATTATCCATTTGTTAAATATATTATGCACTTGATTTATAATTTCTAATTTAATACAATAATAATGTCAACTAAAAAATATTTTAACTACAAGTTTTTTTTTTTGAATATAAACACCGGCTGAAACCTTTATTAAAAGAAAACCCACACGTGTCCAAACAAAAGGAACAAAAGGAAAGTAAAGGCATGCGAAGAGGCAAGTGTCCAAAGAAATCAGAAAAGAAAAAATAAAGGGGAGACAGTCCGGCAAACTCAAACCCTAGAAGAAGACGGGTAAGGGAGTAAAGATTGAAAGGGGGAAAAATGTGGGATGCCCCTTCCGAGAACGGGAACGCACCGGTCTTCTACGGTGGTTCAAACATTTCTCTGGTCCACTGTCACAATATCTCGAACGGCCGGCGGTGCATCTTCAATCCAAGATAAGTCCTCCGGTCTTCTACAAGTTTTTTTGTTACTAAACACTTAGAAAATTATAGATAAAAAATATTTTATTTTATACTAAAAATTCTAAATTTCATGTTTTCTTTCCTATCTCATTGGACCGACAATTAGACAAATAATCAAATATAATGAGAAAATCGGAAGTTTCACCAACAACCTCCAGGTTTGTTTCCCAACAATGATTATATGATGATTCATTGACCAGCTGACACGTTTGATAACTTATAAAAAAAATTAATTTAATTTTTTATTAATAGTTTCATGTTGCTGGGAAGTTTTTAAATTAGTTAATAATTATTTTTTAATACATAGTATAACATAATGTTTAATTTTTTTGAATGGTCTAAAGATGATTACAATGTAGCATTAAAACTAAATGCAGGAGAGGCTTGTTTCATAAGAAGATGATTTTTTTGCATTACAGATAATTTACAATAAACACACAAAAGCATTTTATATACTCCTATAACTTCAACACAATCACCATTTTACTTGAGTTGTATTCTCCATAATTCAAGTTTACAAAAAGAATTAGAACGACTAAACAAAAATCACAAAAGGTCAATAGTAGTACCTAAACTATAACATTTATTGCACTTATGGTTGAAGTTGAATCTGCAAAAGAGCTTCTTGCACAATACTTCGGTCACAATAGAGTTGAATGGGAAGTTCACCATTTCTTTCTAGCCTTTGCTTACCCATATGAGGCAACCTATAATTATTTGCTCCATTAACTTTTATAATTTCGATCATACATGACTGCAATGTTAAAAAAAATTGTTTAAACTTTCCGATGATAACTCATCAAATGATTTTTTACAGCTCTCACAAATTCATCAATGTTTGTAGGAGATTCTTGATGCTGCAAAAATTGTATTGCTCTAAAACATCCGAGATCTAACACATTTAAATCGGGGCTGTTTGAAGGTTGAAAAAATAGCTGAAAATTAAAATCACCCACACTTGCAGCTTGCAAGAATTGCTCATCATCAATGTCAATGTAAGGCTTTGCATTGTATTGTTGAATGAAAATTCTTTTGTCACTAGAACTAGGCCATTTAGCTCTAATAGCCGGTAGAACTTTATCAATCAAGCATGACCTTGTTGCATCTTTAGTTACTGATATATCGGCTTAGTCTCTAAGGTTTCAGCTTGCCTATTTTTACTATTACGTCTTGCTGGCTCTTTGAATATAAATGAAAAAATTCATATTTTTTCAGAAAATATACAATTAGAAAATTCATCAAAGCGAGGTCGAGCCACTGCAGCTAAGAACATTACTTTGGTGATAAACCTTTTGCTTTTGCAACTACGAAAAGGTTCAACTTCTTGTGGATGAAGATAGTATCGTTCTGATGTTTTTGATAAATAAAATCACTTTTCATCAATATGCACTATATTAAACATGTCAATAAACAAAGGATTTGTGGTGATAGTACATGGCTCAAGCATTGATAAGAAAAAATGCAATCTGGCTTTTTTGTTTGCATCAGTCAAATAAAGCTTTATAGCATTAGTGTGTGGCTTGATGAAACCTTCTTTAATTCGACGATGAATAGTAGACTTTGACATGTTTAAAGCTTTGGCCATCGAACGAATATTTATTCGTCTACGGAGTGGAATTTCTAAAATACGATCCATATCCATAGAAATCCTCTTCTTTGTCCTTCGATGATACATACTAGCAACATCAATCATTATGCCTTGCTCCACAAATCTGTTTACTTTTTTCCACAATCTACTCACAATCTTTGTAGAAACTAAGAACATAGCTGCAGTTTGACTTATGGAACCTTTTGATAGCTTTTTATTGTTGCTCTGTTTTAACAGAGTTTCAATCAAAGCTTGTCTTTGTTTAATTGCTTATTTCTCTCTCTACTATTTGTCGATACTAGAAAAGACTTCATTCTGATATTTGTATCTTCAGAATCCATCATGAAAGATAAGAAATTTTTTTCACTGATATTGGTTCAAAGCATGAAAAAAGAAAATAAAAAGAAGAGCGATGGTTTAATCTTGTTAAGTGGTTTAAAAGTGATGAAAAAAATTTTAAATGGTCGCTTAAAATTTGGTGCGAAATTTTTGGCTGAAATTTTGACAATTACGTTAAAAATTTAAAATAAAATTTTAGTGAAATCTAATTTGGCGCCTATTATTTAGTTGGGTTAAAATCTTGGTTTTAATAGTTTCCCGCTATAAACAATAGTTTGACATTTTAGAGGACAATTTGGTCACTTCATATATTTCATATGACTTGGCATGTGGTCAATTTGATCTCCTAAAACTATGTGTTTGGTCAATAATGGACAAAAAATATGGGACATAAGGAGTATTATTAATTATTATATTATATATACATTATATAACTTATAAGTTTTAATATATATATATATATGTATGTATATTAATTATATTTATATGTTACATTATAAGTTTTAATATATATATATATATATGTGTGTGTATGTGTATTATAAGTTATATTAATTATTATGTACGTATGTATTACATATACATATAATATATATGTATATATTTATATGTTATATTATAAGTTTTAATATATATATATATGTATTATATGTTATATTAATTATTATGTACGTACGTACTACGTATACATATAATATATATTAATATATGTATATTATACAAGTTTTAATATACATATATATATATGTGTATATATATAATATTATATGTTATATTATATATGTATATGTATTAGGGTTTAGGGTTAATACATACATACTTAATACATTGTATACATATATGTATATGGATTATTGATTTGTGGTTTAGGTTTTAGGGTTTGATAGTTAGGGTTTATATTTGAGAGTTTAGGGTTTAGGGTGTTGCATTAGGGTTTACGAGTTATCATTAATGTTTATGGTTTAAAGTTTAAGGGTTTAAGGTTTAAGGTTTATGATTTAAGAGTTAGGGTTTGTATTCAAGGGTTTTTAGTTTATATTAGAGTGTTTATAGTTTAGGGTGTTACATTATGGTTTATAAGTTACCATTATTGTTTATGGTTTAGGGTTTAGGATTTGAGGGTTTGAGAGTCAAGGTTTTATATGTGAGGGTTTAGGGTTTATGGTGTTGTATTAGGGTTTACGAGTTATCATTATTGTTTATAGTTTAGAGTTCAAGGGTTTAAGAGTTAATGTTTAAGGTTTATGATTTAAGAGTTAGGGTTTGTATTCGAAGGTTTGTGGTTCACATTAGAGTGTTTAGGGTTTAGGGTGTTGCATTATGGTTTATGAGTTATCATTATTGTTCATGGTTTAGGGTTTGAGAGTTAGTGTTTTATATTTGAGGGTTTAGGGTTTAGGTTTATGATTTAAGAGTTAGGGTTTATATTCGAGGGTTTATGATTCATATTAGAATGTTTATGGTTAATGGTTTAAGAGTTAGGGTTTATATCCGAGGGTTTATGATTTATATTCGAGGGTTTAGGGTTTGAGAGTAGGGTTTATATTCTAGGGTTTAGGGTTTATGGTGTTGCATTAAGGTTTATGAGCTATCATTATTGTTTACGGTTTAGAGTGTAATGGTTTAGGGTTTAGGGTTTAGGTTTATGATTTAAGAGTTAGGGTTTATATTTGAGGGTTTATTGTTCATATTAGAGTGTTTAGGGTTTTGGGTGTTGCATTAGGTTTTATGAGTTACCATTATTGTTTATAGTTTATAGTTTAGGGTTTAGGGTTTAAGGTTTATGGTGTTGTATTAGGGTTTACGAGTTATCATTATTGTTTATGGTTTAGACTTTAAGGGTTTAGGGTTGTATACATACATATATATGAAGATATATTATAAAATAAAAAACCCTAATGATAACCCTCAACCCTCAACCAAAAATGAACCCCTAAACCTCAAACACTAATTCAAAACCCTAAAGTGAAACAAAACCCTAAATCCATGAACTTAAACCTTAAATTGAAACCCATAAAATCAAAACCCTTAATCATATGTTATCAAAACATTAACCCCTAAACCATATACATAAACCCTAACAATAAACATTAAACCATAAACCATAACCCTTAAATCCTAAACCATCGAACTAACCTTAATCCATTAAACACCAAACCCTAATTCAAAACCATAAAACCCTAACCCCATAAATATAAACCCTAAAACACTAAAACTATAAAACCTTAAAATTAGATAGTAAACCCTAAAAACCTTTAAGCTTAAACATTTAAAACAAACCCCTAAACCCTATTAAATAATAAATGGAAACCATGAACCCTAAAATAACCACTAAACCTTAAAACCTAAAAGTAAATTAATTCACCCTAAACAAATCAATAAACCCTTAATTTAAGTTATATATATATTATATTATATTATGTATGTATCATGATTCATGTATGTGTATGTGTATTTATATAATATGTATGTGTATGTGTATATATACTAATATATATGTACTTATGTGTGTATGTATGTATTTATGTATTATGTGTCATGTGTGCATATATATATATATATATATATATATATATATATATATATATATATATATATCATATCATATGTATATTTATAAATTTTTTTAATTTATTAAGTCATAGATTTCGGGTCAATATCAGTTTAGGTCAACAACAGTTCGGGTTCAAAACAGGTCAGGTAAAATCGGATCTCGGGTCGATTTAGTCGGGTAATTTCAGGTAATTTGCCAGGTCGGTCTCGAGTTCGGGTTTGTTCCAGTCGGATGCAGGTCGGGTTTCAGGTCAAAATTAACTGGTCAGATTCGGGTTCGGGTCGTTTTCAGTCAGACGCAGATCGAGTTCGGTTGCTACAGTAACATGTTTAACTCGGGTTCGGATCAGCAACAGTTAGTTACAGTTCGGGTTCGGGTCATCGAATTCTCGGGTCAAATCAAGTTCTGACTCGAGCAGGTTTTCAAGTTCTAACTTGTTTTTACATCCCTAATCACAATAATGGTCGATTTCAACAAGCACTGAGAGTGCACTTTTTGACTTTTGTTCACTATGAGAACTTTTGTTTAGTGTAAGATCGTGTCTATTATATATATATGGGCTCTCTTTAGCTGATAACGGATAATAAATTATGTTAGTCGATAATTGATAGCTGATATCATTAGTTGATTTGACTAACAGATTGTATTAGTTGATTGTATACAAGTGTTTGGTAAAATGAACTGATAGTTGATAGTTGTTTGATTATTTGAACAAACAAAGTGACATATAAGGACACGATTATATTCAATACTTGTTTGAATAATTTATTAGTTATTAATATTTTGTATCTATTAATATTAATTAGATTATAAAAAATATTTTTTAGTATCATTACTGAGCATATATGATGGTTGTATATATTAATTTTTATTTGTAAAAGTTATCTTTTTAGTATAATTGTAATAATTATTAAATTTAGATGTATATATTAATTACTTATTTACGAATATATATTTTGATTATAATTTTATTAATTATTGAATTTAAATGTATATATTAATTTCTTATAAAATTATTTTTTTTAATTTTATTAGTTATTCAAGAAAAAAAATATTTATCAAATATAAAAAAGTCTTTACAAGTCTTTTTATCCAAACCTTTAACTCAAAAAGCTCCTATAAAATGAGAGGTTTCACCCCAATCCGCTATTACGATCCTCTAATTTATCAAACATCTAAATTAACGAATTTGACCAATCAATCCTTTAATTTTGGCTAAAAAATTGTTTACCAAACAGTGCTTAAGATTGTTACTCTTTCGCTTTGGTTGTTTGAGTCTTTTTATCATTTTGGGAAAGTGTTGTTTTTTATAGCATGATGAGTGGAATAGAAATTATCCACCTCTTTTTGGTACCTCTATTTATACTCCACATTAAAAAAAAAATTAAAGTTTAGAGTTAGGGTCTAGAGAATTATTGGTAGGGCATATTTTTAGGATTTAAGATTTATAGTTTACGATTTAAAATATAAAGTTCAGATTTAAAATCTAATTTTATAGTGTTGGGCATAAAAAATACATCAAAAATAAATAAAATTAAATAGGAATGTATTTAGCTCTTTCGGAGCTTTCAATTGAAATTACCTTTTGGTAGCAATATATAGCTCTTCTAGAGCTTTCAACTGACTTTTTGGCTACCAGAACTTATATCCATATTGGCTTATTTCAAATATCAATTGATAACATATGTTATCTATAATTCCCAAAGGGATAGTTTGCGAACTCATATTGCTCTCTTAAAATTTCCACTTATAGTGGTGACGATATTATTACCATTAGCGGTAATTATTGCAATATTCGCAATTCTGCACTTTTCATAATGTGCTTTCTCTCAAGAATTTATTGCTCTTCTAGAGCATCAATATTTTCAGTACTTTGAGATATAGTACTCACATTATTCCCTTGCATTAAAATGGGAAAATATATCTTATACTTATGTTGAGCATAAATCGTCACCATAGATTGTATTTGACAAGTAATCATGTTAAACAAAATAAATAAATATCATAATATATAAATATAAATATAAAACGTAAATAATTAATGTGTGTAAAATAAATCAACGTAAAGTAAAATAAATAAAATAAATAAATAATTCTCTTCAAAGTTATAAGAATAATTAGAAGATGATTTATTCCTTTCGAGGGTTATAAGAAAATCAACAACGTCCAAAAGAGTTGGACCAACAATGTCCAAATAAAGTTAGACCAGTATCATCTTCGTCATGTTTCGCAAACAAAATTTGCTTCTATTTTCTTTCCTTTATCATTCAATGATTCTTGATTTTTCAACGTACAACACGTATGAGACCAATGGTTTATAACAGCGCATTGATAATAAGAAGAGTTTTACTTCAATAGAATGATCTTTATCACTCTTGTCATCCTTATAATCTCACTACCGGTGGGTAGAAATATTCTTAAAATGACCATATTTTTCATGTCCATATTTATAGCCTCGACCACGACCACAACTTCTAATGTAGTTTTTATTCCTTCCATAATATAATCTCACATTCACTTCAGGGAATGGAGTAGAGCCAGTGGGCCTTTAAAACCTTTTTCACATATCCTTGTCACAGAGAACAAAGATTTAATCCTCGTATGCGGCATTGTTAAACATGTCCACAAGGTCCTTTAAAAATCTCCTTTGAGACCAGTAGCCTCACAGAACGGGATGTCCAGCCAATATACTTGGATTATATCGAAATTATGTCTCTAATTGAATAATGATTTACCATGTTTGCATTCACTTCAGGGAATGGAATAGTTCCAATAATCGCATGGAATAAACATCATGCTTGCATTCACTTTAGGGAATGCCCCATCATTGATAATCGCATGGAATAAACATCATGCTTTGCATTCACTTCAGGGAATGCCTCCCATAAAATTTTTGGATCAAGACGAATTATCGTAACTTGAAATTGGGAGAAATCTACGGTCAAGTTTTTCGACGAAGAAGAAATATTGCTTTCGAGCAAATATAGACTTTATAACAATCTTTTTATAGATTGAAATTCACCATGATTTATCGCACTTTAAAATCACAGTTTAAGGGAAAATAGATTTTACCGATAATGATTTTCCTTTCGAGAACGATGGAGACATAGCAAATGAACGAGACAGCTTCTCATAATCCTTTTATATCACGTCTCTTTCCAAGTCATTTAAATACATGTAAAACTCAAAACAAGGTTAAAAATATTAGCTTTCACCAATAGAATAACGTAAATAAAATTTGATCTCAATATAAACATATTGAAGAAACGTACCTCTTTTGATTTTATCTTGATTCAAGCCATACCAAAATACATTAAACAATTTATAAACCTCTTAAGTGGATGTACGCACATCACCTTAAAGCGGTGTTAAAGAATAATGCTACATCAATGACATCAAAATGGTTGAACGTTGTTTGATCAAATTCACATCAAAATGGAAAGCACCATAAGCACTTGATACTCGAGATTGAATCGTCACCTATCCAAGTACTTTCCCTGAAGGTTTCGCTGAAGGTTAAATATATAAACTTGGTCCAATAAACATCATATAATATTAGATTGAAATAATAATTAAATAGTATATTAAAATATATCAACCTTAATTTGTAAGTGATTAGTCAATCACTGTATCTAT
This sequence comes from Hibiscus trionum, assembly GCA_030270665.1. Taxonomy (NCBI): domain Eukaryota; kingdom Viridiplantae; phylum Streptophyta; class Magnoliopsida; order Malvales; family Malvaceae; genus Hibiscus; species Hibiscus trionum. The sequence continues at coordinate 21,863,900 of BSYR01000006.1, read as the reverse complement.
ATGTAAATAAGTAAAACATGTAACACCCCCTTCCCGGCCTGGTAGAGAACCGGGTCGGAGAGCGCTACCGGAAAACATAACGGAGATCGGAGACATAAATCCAAAGTTCAAAAAAAAATCATTTCGAATTATTTTACTAATCTCTTTTAAGACTTAACACTTAACTTATTAACAACTTACTCAAATTGGGATCAATTTTAAACTTTTTCAAACTTAGGGACTAAATTGTAATTTTTACAACTTAGGGGTCCTTATCTGAAATTTGTGACATTATACTGAAATTAAACTTACTAGTTATTAGCCTGTAAAATCTCATTACTAACAGAGATCATTTATCTATCTGATTAGACGATGTAATATTTAGTGACTATTTTGTAAAATAGTCAAATCTATTTCTTTTTATTATCTTACTAAAATTCTTTACATGTCTAACCGAGCCTAACAACTCATAAAAATCTTAGAATCCTTTAATCAATATTTTAGTACCAATTATGCCCATTTTTATTACTAACTCAATAGTCAATATAACTTTAACACTTTATACAAAACATAGAAAACATATACATTATACACAATAGTAGGCCCACAAGACTAGTATAATTACTTTAACTACTTTGCCACCATACTAGGAGTTCATAAGGACAAAACACATTACTATTTAATTGTAGTGACTTGCCAACCTTCCAACTAATCTCGATCTCGATCTGTTACTTTCCTTAACCTGAAATGTTATGCAATGAATGCATTAGACTTACATAGTCTAAGTGAGGTAGCCAATGACAATGAATGAACATGTTATGTCATGTAGCATGCTTCCAAAAATGATCATTATGAAATAACATGGCATACTTCATATTTATAACAAAACATAATATCATATCATGATCATAACATAGCATAACGTATCAAACACATAATATATTGGTACTATTGGATACGCGGATTCCCTGTACACCATATCATGTATCATAATTGAGCCGTAGCCCTGAGCCGTAGCTCCATGTATCCCTTACACTTCCATCCTTTTATCTCCCACATATAGGCCGTAGCCCTGGACCGTAGTCCTCCCTTACATGTTGAGCTCGAATAACCCTATGGCATGCCAATTGTATCCAACGTCCATAAATACACACAAATTCACATAGTCCATGTTTTCAGATCATATCATATCAAATAGCAAGATGAGCCGTAGCTCCATATCAGATAGCATTTCATATTATTTTCATGTACATATAGCATATCATAATCATTTTTGAGCATATCCAAATAATGCAGGGTACTTACCAGATGCAGATAAATTCATAATTAATGCAACGGGAAGGCACCGAGCCTATCCCTTGACGCAACTACACTCACATATCAGAACAAAGAAACAAAGATCGGAATGACACCGCGTCACCCGAGACAAATGCATCCACACTCAACTCAATCCAAGCTTAGAGACATTTTCCTTATTCTCCAACTTTGTGGTTTCCTTCATTTCTACTCTTTTCTAACCAAACATTAAAGAAATATATCATTTAGTACATTAGGCAGCTTGCATTGTCCTCAAAGAAATATTTATATAAAATGTTCTATAACTTAAAATCTGATTTCGTTTGTTTTAAACGAAACTAGACTTAATAACCTTTTAAACCATATAAATTATAACTTTTAATTCTTCTTATACAATTTATAATGAATTTCTAAAGTCGCTGTTGATGCAGATTTAGGGGCAAACTGTTACCCTGTTTTCATGACCTTTACTTACTCAAAAATTCATATCTTTTTACTCACAACTCCAAATAAGGAGTTCTTTACCATTCTGAAAAGCTTATAAACACACCTTTATAACTATGTATGGCATATAATTTTATCATTTCCCTATTAATACAGTTTATTACTTGAACATAAGGCATTTTCAGAAACCTAATCTGTCTATGCTTAATTTGTGACTTTAGTGCATTTATAACCTATGTTTCACTACACTATTAATCTTGAGCTTTTAACCACATTTAAATTAATCTTATAAAATTATTTCTATAATCCAGCAACCTCAAAAATAGGACATGTAAGTCCTCAATTTATCAATTTCTACAAAACAGTCCCCTTTTTATTCTTTAATAATCCTATATATGATCTAAATGGTTTTAACCTACCAATTGAGACTTAATTCAAGCTTGGCCATTTAATTTCATTCATTTCATGACTCCCCTGTTTCAAGTATAAATTTCCAGAATTTTATTGGCATTATTTAAGCCCCTATAATTTTCGAATTTTACAATTTAGTATAGCAGATTCTAGATTTATTCAGTTTTAGTCCAGTAACTTCTAACAACAATTCCGAGACCTATACTTAACATTTTTGAGCAAATCATACCTCTATTTCATGTAAAATTTTGTCCTCTACAACTTTGTAGAAGAACCCGTTTTCCAGAAATGACTCTAATATGCTCAAAAATACAGTTTTCTACAGGACAGTTTACAAATCCGAATTTCTTTATTCTTTCTACCCTTATCTTTTACCAACCTTTAATTAATTCAATTTCATGCTTAATATAAATACTAACATCAAATTATAGGTAGTTGAGACTCTAATCTCAACTTTAATTTATTTCACTCACCTTGATAGACCGGTACTTTATTTTTATTTCTTGGGCTTGACGGTTGTTCCGAATCGACCTCGTGTACTATGATAATAAAAATCAATTAAAATCGACAAGACAGTATCGAATAAATATAAAAATATTAATCAACTCGATACCGAAACTTAAACTAACTAGAGATTTGAGCTTACCCCGTCATCGGTAGAAGTTCGATATTACTATATCGAAAATATCGGACTACTAATCGAACATTGGATCGTATGTTTATCCTACTAATTTCTTTCTTCTTCTTCTTGCCGTGTGAATCAACCATTCCTCCCCCCTTTTTATACATGTTTTTGGCGTCCTATTCCCCCCCACCATTTATTATTTTAATTCAATAATTTCTAATGGTGGGTTAGTTAGACAATTATATACCAACTCCTCCACCTTCTTTATATATATATATATATAATAATAATAATAATAATAATAATAATAATAAATTATTATAAATTACCCCGAATAATATTTATTGGTTCAGATAATATCGAATAAATGATTTGAGCTTACCCAGTCGTCGGCAAAAATTCGATATTACTATATCGAAAATATCGGACTACCAATCTAATACTGAATCGTATGCTACTAATTTTTTTTCTTCAAATGCTGTGTATTTTTCCAATCATCCACCCCCTATTATACTATTTTCAGCGTGAACCATTCCCCCACCATATACATATTTTATTCAATCAATTCCCCCACCATATACATATTATTCATTCTTTAATCCTAATGGTGTTGCCACCATTTCAATTACAAGGCTTTACCTAACAAATTAGGTGATCTGCATTCTTCCGTGTAATCCATATATATATATATAATAATAATAATAATAATAATAATAATAATAATAATAATAATAATAATAATAATAAACTAAATAAATAGGTTTCGAACCTAATTTCTACTAGACCCGAATAATCTAATAATAATAATAAACCCGAATAATTAATAAGACCAAATAATTTATAGAACCGATATAAAATATTCGATCATCGGAACCTAATTTCGACTAGACCGGTTTTTGGGATGTGACAACTCTCCCCCCCTTAGAAAAGAATTCATCCTCGAATTCTTACCTGTAGCTTCGGATTGTTCATCCAATCACTCTTCGGGATCAGAATCTTCTAGAGATGAAGAATTCACCTTTCCTAATTGTCCTTCATGTCGTCGTTGACAAAAATTACACTTAGAAATTCTCATGTCTTGATTTCTTTTTAGACTTATTAAATTTACTAACTTTCTGAGCTCTCTTCGCTACTTCCGTAACTTTGACTCTATTTACGAGATCTTGGAAATTTTTAATGTATAACGCTGTAAACATGGGTCGTAATTCATCGTTAAGCCCTATGATAAACATCTGACACTTATGTACTTATTATGGAACTTTTTCAAGAAGAAATCCCAAATCACGGTTTCCTCGGAGACGGTAAGGATAGTAGTCTCCCATCACTGTAAAGATTCAACGCAAGAGCGTATTCAAGCTTATGTTCATCCGAACATCTTAATTGCTTATCAAAAATCCTTAAAGTATTGTCTAACCAATACTCGGCTATTTCGGGATCATCTATGTCCCGACCAGTAAAGGTGTAAGCTCGGTATTGCGATAACTTATCGATTGGGACTCGAAGAGGTTGCGCAACAGGTGGCGTAGGTTGCATGACTTGACTAGCTTTTAACACATTCATAAATTGCTAAAACATATCAGCTATATTCTAATAACATCCTGCCTGAGCTGTAGGAGCTTCAGGCTCTACACCTCGAACAGGAGGGTTCTGAGAATTCGGAGGATTTCCTCATTGAACTTCCTCGCCATGAGTCGAGGAGTTAGCAACAGACTCATTATTACAAGTTTCGTTAGTTCGAGACACATATCTATTTTATAAAAGAGATCGGATCAGTTGACAAGTCACAATACTTAACAAATTAACTCCTAGGTGGCAAAGTAACATAACATACAACACAAACATACTTAAGTTTAGTCCAGAACCGACTAAACTCTAGCTCTGATACCACTACTGTAACACCCCCTTCCCGGCCTGGTAGAGAACCGGGTCGGAGAGCGCTACCGGAAAACATAACGGAGATCGGAGACATAAATCCAAAGTTCAAAAATCATTTCGACTTATTTTACTAATCTCTTTTAAGACTTAACACTTAACTTATTAACAACTTACTCAAATTGGGATCAATTTTAAACTTTTTCAAACTTAGGGACTAAATTGTAATTTTTACAACTTAGGGGTCCTTATCTGAAATTTGTGACATTATACTGAAATTAAACTTACTAGTTATTAGCCTGTAAAATCTCATTACTAACAGAGATCATTTATCTATCTGATTAGACGATGTAATATTTAGTGACTATTTTGTAAAATAGTCAAATCTATTTCTTTTTATTATCTTACTAAAATTCTTTACATGTCTAACCGAGCCTAACAACTCATAAAAATCTTAGAATCCTTTAATCAATATTTTAGTACCAATTATGCCCATTTTTATTACTAACTCAATAGTCAATATAACTTTAACACTTTATACAAAACATAGAAAACATATACATTATACACAATAGTAGGCCCACAAGACTAGTATAATTACTTTAACTACTTTGCCACCATACTAGGAGTTCATAAGGACAAAACACATTACTATTTAATTGTAGTGACTTGCCAACCTTCCAACTAATCTCGATCTCGATCTGTTACTTTCCTTAACCTGAAATGTTATGCAATGAATGCATTAGACTTACATAGTCTAAGTGAGGTAGCCAATGACAATGAATGAACATGTTATGTCATGTAGCATGCTTCCAAAAATGATCATTATGAAATAACATGGCATACTTCATATTTATAACAAAACATAATATCATATCATGATCATAACATAGCATAACGTATCAAACACATAATATATTGGTACTATTGGATACGCGGATTCCCTGTACACCATATCATGTATCATAATTGAGCCGTAGCCCTGAGCCGTAGCTCCATGTATCCCTTACACTTCCATCCTTTTATCTCCCACATATAGGCCGTAGCCCTGGACCGTAGTCCTCCCTTACATGTTGAGCTCGAATAACCCTATGGCATGCCAATTGTATCCAACGTCCATAAATACACACAAATTCACATAGTCCATGTTTTCAGATCATATCATATCAAATAGCAAGATGAGCCGTAGCTCCATATCAGATAGCATTTCATATTATTTTCATGTACATATAGCATATCATAATCATTTTTGAGCATATCCAAATAATGCAGGGTACTTACCAGATGCAGATAAATTCATAATTAATGCAACGGGAAGGCACCGAGCCTATCCCTTGACGCAACTACACTCACATATCAGAACAAAGAAACAAAGATCGGAATGACACCGCGTCACCCGAGACAAATGCATCCACACTCAACTCAATCCAAGCTTAGAGACATTTTCCTTATTCTCCAACTTTGTGGTTTCCTTCATTTCTACTCTTTTCTAACCAAACATTAAAGAAATATATCATTTAGTACATTAGGCAGCTTGCATTGTCCTCAAAGAAATATTTATATAAAATGTTCTATAACTTAAAATCTGATTTCGTTTGTTTTAAACGAAACTAGACTTAATAACCTTTTAAACCATATAAATTATAACTTTTAATTCTTCTTATACAATTTATAATGAATTTCTAAAGTCGCTGTTGATGCAGATTTAGGGGCAAACTGTTACCCTGTTTTCATGACCTTTACTTACTCAAAAATTCATATCTTTTTACTCACAACTCCAAATAAGGAGTTCTTTACCATTCTGAAAAGATTATAAACACACCTTTATAACTATGTATAGCATATAATTTTATCATTTCCCTATTAATACAGTTTATTACTTGAACATAAGGCATTTTCAGAAACCTAATCTGTCTATGCTTAATTTGTGACTTTAGTGCATTTATAACCTATGTTTCACTACACTATTAATCTTGAGCTTTTAACCACATTTAAATTAATCTTATAAAATTATTTCTATAATCCAGCAACCTCAAAAATAGGACATGTAAGTCCTCAATTTATCAATTTCTACAAAACAGTCCCCTTTTTATTCTTTAATAATCCTATATATGATCTAAATGGTTTTAACCTACCAATTGAGACTTAATTCAAGCTTGGCCATTTAATTTCATTCATTTCATGACTCCCCTGTTTCAAGTATAAATTTCCAGAATTTTATTGGCATTATTTAAGCCCCTATAATTTTCGAATTTTACAATTTAGTATAGCAGATTCTAGATTTATTCAGTTTTAGTCCAGTAACTTCTAACAACAATTCCGAGACCTATACTTAACATTTTTGAGCAAATCATACCTCTATTTCATGTAAAATTTTGTCCTCTACAACTTTGTAGAAGAACCCGTTTTCCAGAAATGACTCTAATATGCTCAAAAATACAGTTTTCTACAGGACAGTTTACAAATCCGAATTTCTTTATTCTTTCTACCCTTATCTTTTACCAACCTTTAATTAATTCAATTTCATGCTTAATATAAATACTAACATCAAATTATAGGTAGTTGAGACTCTAATCTCAACTTTAATTTATTTCACTCACCTTGATAGACCGGTACTTTATTTTTATTTCTTGGGCTTGACGGTTGTTCCGAATCGACCTCGTGTACTATGATAATAAAAATCAATTAAAATCGACAAGACAGTATCGAATAAATATAAAAATATTAATCAACTCGATACCGAAACTTAAACTAACTAGAGATTTGAGCTTACCCCGTCATCGGTAGAAGTTCGATATTACTATATCGAAAATATCGGACTACTAATCGAACATTGGATCGTATGTTTATCCTACTAATTTCTTTCTTCTTCTTCTTGCCGTGTGAATCAACCATTCCTCCCCCCTTTTTATACATGTTTTTGGCGTCCTATTCCCCCCCACCATTTATTATTTTAATTCAATAATTTCTAATGGTGGGTTAGTTAGACAATTATATACCAACTCCTCCACCTTCTTTATATATATATATATAATAATAATAATAATAATAATAATAATAATAAATTATTATAAATTACCCCGAATAATATTTATTGGTTCAGATAATATCGAATAAATGATTTGAGCTTACCCAGTCGTCGGCAAAAATTCGATATTACTATATCGAAAATATCGGACTACCAATCTAATACTGAATCGTATGCTACTAATTTTTTTTCTTCAAATGCTGTGTATTTTTCCAATCATCCACCCCCTATTATACTATTTTCAGCGTGAACCATTCCCCCACCATATACATATTTTATTCAATCAATTCCCCCACCATATACATATTATTCATTCTTTAATCCTAATGGTGTTGCCACCATTTCAATTACAAGGCTTTACCTAACAAATTAGGTGATCTGCATTCTGCCGTGTAATCCATATATATATAATAATAATAATAATAATAATAATAATAATAATAATAATAATAATAATAATAATAATAATAATAAACTAAATAAATAGGTTTCGAACCTAATTTCTACTAGACCCGAATAATCTAATAATAATAATAAACCCGAATAATTAATAAGACCAAATAATTTATAGAACCGATATAAAATATTCGATCATCGGAACCTAATTTCGACTAGACCGGTTTTTGGGATGTGACAAAACATACCAGACTTTCCAAGCTAAATTGAATATATTGAATATATGGTACATGTGATCGTCAATATCAAATTGAAATCTTTTTTAGAATCACCAACAAGAACCAGGGTAATTGGGCGAGATTCCATGGTTCGCTCAAGCCTTCAAAACATGTTACCATACTTTTTCAAAAATAAAGACCAAGTTAAAATATCAAGATAAAAGCAATCAATTATAAAAATGTGGGAAAAAACTTATCTCCGGTTCAACGTAGAATCAAATTTGTTTCGGTAACTACTTTGGGATTCAAACAAAAGAGCACCAAAATCTTTCGAGCAAACTCGTGCTGATAACGTGTTGTGAATAAAATAACAAAGAACAATAATAAGAACAAAGAACAAGAATGGAAGAACAAAGAGAAGAGAGAAAGAGAGAGATTTGTATTATTCTCAAATATAGAATTGTATACAATGCCTTCAATGAATCATCTATTTATAGGCATAAGAAGTACATAATACATTAAACTCTAATTCATAGAGATAATATTCCTAATAATAAATAAATCAAACTCATTTGATAAAGTTCTAATCATGATAGACATCCACATAGATAAATATTCATAACACTCCCCCTTGGATGTCTATGAAGATAATGTGCCTCGTTAAAACCTTACTAAGATAAAAATCTAGTGGAAAAAAATTCTTTAGTGAAGGAGAAAGAGTACACACATCTTTGATACGCATAACATGTTGCCTCATTAAAAACCTTACCAGGAAAACCCATTGGGAAAAAACCTCGGTTAAGGGAAAAAGAGTGCAACGCGTATTTACTCCCCCTCATGCAAACATCACAGAAGATCTTTGAATCTTCATAATTTAATATTGAATATTATTTTTCTAAAGATCGTGAGGGATGAAACTTTGGAGAAATATGTTCCATGGTGTATCCACTTTCAAACTGAGATATACATCTTGCATTATCTTCACACAAGATAGCTTTTATCATATCTTGTAAAAGTAAATCCACATATATTTTGGATATGTTGGGTCAATGGTCTTAGCCAAAAACATTTTTTTTGGCTTGCCTCGTGCATAACAATTATTTCTACGACATTTGAGGAGGCATCAACGATTGTTTGAAGATCTAAATATAATGATATTTGTATATTCATAGATATTTCTTGACCGACTAATATATAATGCTTCAAGACCAAGAAAAGATATAATTATCTTTATTCACATCCAACAATCTTACAACTATTGGGATACTCAATAGATGTGCTCTATTCATATTGAATCTTCTTTAAGATTCTTTTAGCTTATGTCTATTCATAGACAAAAGAAATATATAAAAATGCTCGATCTTCAGGTCGAGATAAACTTGATGTCAAGATTCAAGTACTTGTATTGAAAGTACTTCAAGAGTTTCCAATTTGAAGCTCTTTAGGAGTTCTAAAATTATCATAATGGATCTTGATCCAAACTATTTTATAAAATACATAAGGAAATCTGATCATTCTTATAGTATTTTCTCAATTAGTATTCACTAAGGCGATTATACCAAATGCCCCAAAATATTCATGAGACATGTCTAAATAAATTTCCTCGGAAATTTTCAAATGCTTGAAGCATTTTAAATCCTTCAAGGATAAATATGGATCCACAAATAATTAGACGCGTGTAAAATTTTTCATAACTGCCAAAGTAATTGCATCCACCGTGAAGTAATTAAAACTTTTCATAAATCATGGTTCAAGTCGTATTTACGACTACTTATTTCTGCCTCACTTGCATTACACCTTTAGGTGTTTGGACTGTTGGTCCAAATACTTCTATTTTAGAAGTTCAAAGCGTCTTTCAACATCGGCCAATTCAATATCTATACTCCTGGATAGATTTTATAAAAGATCCCCGATTTCTTTCTTTACTTCTATAGAAGTATTTTATGTAAAATTGTTGTCGACAACTTTCCAATTTTCTGGTTCCATTCTCGTAATGACATAACTCATCGAGATCTCTTCAAGATTTCAATATTTATTTCAGGTACCTGCAACTTTTCAAGAGTTTTATTATTAGTTATGTCTTGGGTCTCTTTAGGAGCACCCGCCTCCAATATATGACCATCTCATAATACTTTTCACTTACGAGAATTTTGATCATTGGAACCATTTCAACTATCATGCTTCAAGCATGATTTACATCCACTTCCTCTGACATGTAATTTAAACTTAGAGCATTTCAGATGGAATATGAGACTTAATTACTCTCATTGGGTCAGTAAATATGTCTGGCAGTTGACATGAAATAACATGAATTATCTTATGAACTTTTAGTTCATATTCGAGGATCTAGATAATGATAATTCATTTCCTTCTTTATCCAGCTGATTATTCTCTTCCCCTGATGTTGAGAAAAATCATCTAATAAATGATTCTCCAATTAATGTTTAGTATTTAAACATAAAAGGAGACTCGTACTCAATATATATTCTCAACCCTTTTTACTTGCCAATTTTGTGTGTTATGGTGGAGCAATTCAACTATATATCGCGCATTCAAAAATTAAAAATAGGAAATATGACTTCTGACCAAAAGTCAAATCATAATGAGGAGTTTATTATAACTCGTTGGCTTGATGCGTATAAGTGTTGCTATATGGAAATATCATATAAATAATAAATGTTTTGTTCTCACAGTTTAGCTATTAAATAGGAGACATCCAATTAAAAATTTGCTCAACCGTATTTTTCATAATCAATAGGCTTTGTAACAACCGATATAGCCTAAAATATAAACCCACTAGCGTTTCAAGACGAATAGACTAACTGCATAATCTGAATTTTTTTAGAATCAATCTCACAAACTTCTGGTTGCAAGTCGATAAAACAATGTAGATGCATCTACTAAAATCATATAAAACTTTCCACATTTGTGGATATATGGGCCCATATTTCGTTCAGATATGCAAGACATACAGTCTCAACTTCAGTACAAGAACTTTAACTTCTAATTCTTTTGGTAAATGAGATCATCTATATCCTTTTAGAACAAACAACACAAGAACTTCAGGTTCTTTTAATAAGTGGAATTTAATCAATTCCTTTAAGCAACACAAGAACTTCACGTTCTTTAATAAGTGGAATGTAATCCATTCCTTTGAGAATAAACACCACAAGAACTACAGGTTCTTTTAATACATGTGCATGTAAATCTCAATAATTTCTGCATATTAGAATACTCTATAGAGACGAATATCAGAGAATTTAGGGGGAAAGAGAGACGGTACTCTCTGATGATTTTATTAATTGAACACTCCTAATATCTCAATAGAGACCGAGTGATTTATATACAAGATAGATTGGATAGGATGAGTCAGCAATGTAACAGTACTCTAACAGAATCCTAACCATACTTGCTGACTCATCCTAACTAACTCAACTTACAACAGACTCTATTTAACCTATACACATAACACTGCACCATTATTGGTCAGGATGGTCTAACCGATCATGTCAACTATATATGTGTGTGTATATATCTATGAATTCGTAAACTTCTTGTTTACCATAACATGTAATTCAATCTCACTCGTACATGTCTAGTACGACCATCAAAATTGTTCCTTTAAATAGGAATGTATTTAGCTCTTTCGGAGCTTTCAATTGAAATTACCTTTTGGTAGCAATATATAGCTCTTCTAGAGCTTTCAACCGACTTTTTGGCTACCAGAACTTATATCCATATTGGCTTATTTCAAATGTCAATTGATAACATATGTTATCTATAATTCTCAAAGGGATATTTTGCGAACTCATATTGCTCTCTTAAAATTTCCACTTATAGTGGTGACGATATTATTACCATTAGCGGTAATTATTGCAATATTCGCAATTCTGCACTTTTCATAATGTGCTTTCTCTCAAGAATTTATTGCTCTTCTAGAGCATCAATATTTTCAGTACTTTGAGATATAGTACTCACATTATTCCCTTGAATTAAAATGGGAAAATATATCTTATACTTATGTTGAGCATAAATCGTCACCATAGATTGTATTTGACAAGTAATCATGTTAAACAAAATAAATAAATATCATAATATATAAATATAAATATAAAACGTAAATAATTAATGTGTGTAAAATAAATCAACGTAAAGTAAAATAAATAAAATAAATAAATAATTCTCTTCAAAGTTATGAGAATAATTAGAAGATGATTTATTCCTTTCGAGGGTTATAAGAAAATCAACAACGTCCAAAAGAGTTGGACCAACAATGTCCAAATAAAGTTAGACCAGTATCATCTTCGTCATGTTTCGCAAACAAAATTTGCTTCTATTTTCTTTCCTTTATCATTCAATGATTCTTGATTTTTCAACGTACAACACGTATGAGACCAATGGTTTATAACAACGCATTGATAATAAGAAGAGTTTTACTTCAATAGAATGATCTTTATCACTCTTGTCATCCTTATAACCTCACTACCGATGGGTAGAAATATTCTTAAAATGACCATATTTTTCATGTCCATATTTATAGCCTCGACCACGACCACAACTTCTAATGTAGTTTTTATTCATTCCATAATATAATCTCACATTCACTTCAGGGAATGGAGTAGAGCCAGTGGGCCTTTAAAACCTTTTTCACATATCCTTATCACAGAGAACAAAGATTTAATCCTCGTACGCGACATTGTTAAACCTGTCCACAAGGTCCTTTAAAAACCTCCTTTGAGACCAGTAGCCTCGCAGAACGGGATGTCCAGCCAATATACTTGGATTATATCGAAATTATGTCTCTAATTGAATAATGATTTACCATGTTTGCATTCACTTCAGGGAATGAAATAGTTCCAATAATCGCATGGAATAAACATCATGCTTGCATTCACTTCAGGGAATGCCCCATCATTGATAATCGCATGGAATAAACATCATGCTTTGCATTCACTTCAGGGAATGCCTCCCATAAAATTTTTGGATCAAGACGAATTTTCGTAACTTGAAATTGGGAGAAGTCAACGGTCGAGTTTTTCAACGAAGAAGAAATATTGCTTTCGAGCAAATATAGACTTTATAACAATCTTTTTATAGATTGAAATTCACCATGATTTATCGCACTTTAAAATCACAGTTTAAGGGGAAAATAGATTTTACCGATAATGATTTTCCTTTCGAGAACGATGGAGACATAGCAAATAAACGAGACAGCTTCTCATAATCCTTTTATATCACGTCTCTTTCCAAGTCATTTAAATACATGTAAAACTCAAAACAAGTTTAAAAATATTAGCTTTCACCAATAGAATAACGTAAATAAAATTTGATCTCAAAATAAACATATTGAAGAAACGTACCTCTTTTGATTTTATCTTGATTCAAGCCATACCAAAATACATTAAACAATTTATAAACCTCTTAAGTGGATGTACGCACATCACCTTAAAGCGGTGTTAAAGAATAATGCTACATCAATGACATCAAAATGGTTGAACGTTGTTTGATCAAATTCACATCAAAATGGAAAGCACCATAAGCACTTGATACTCGAGATTGAATCGTCACCTATCCAAGTACATTCCCTGAAGGTTTCGCTGAAGGTTAAATATATAAACTTGGTCCAATAAACATCATATAATATTAGATTGAAATAATAATTAAATAATATATTAAAATATACCAACCTTAATTTGTAAGTGATTAGTCAATCAATGTATCTATATGTAAATAAGTAAAACATACCAGACTTTCCAAGCTAAATTGAATATATTGAATATATGGTACATGTGATCGTCAATATCAAATTGAAATCTTTTTGAGAATCACCAACAAGAACCAGGGTAATTGGGCGAGATTCCATGGTTCGCTCAAGCCTTCAAAACATGTTACCATACTTTTTCAAAAATAAAGACCAAGTTAAAATATCAAGATAAAAGCAATCAATAATAAAAATGTGGGAAAAAACTTATCTCTGGTTCAACGTAAAATCAAATTTGTTTCGGTAACTACTTTGGGATTCAAACAAAAGAGCATCAAAATCTTTCGAGCAAACTCATGCTGATAACGTGTTGTGAATAAAATAACAAAGAACAATAATAAGAACAAAGAACAAGAATGGAAGAACAAAGAGATGAGAGAAAGAGGGAGATTTGTATTATTCTTAAATATAGAATTGTATACAATGTCTTCAATGAATCATCTATTTATAGGCATAAGAAGTACATAATACATTAAACTCTAATTCATAGAGATAATATTCCTAATAATAAATAAATCAAACTCCTTTGATAAATTTCTAATCTTGATAGACATCGACATAGATAAATATTCATAACAGCAGAAAACTTTTATCTGGATAAATGCATCTAATTTTTATACTAACGGATCCATATTTATCCTTTAATCGGAGTCGGATAGATTTAGTTATTTGTCACTTTGTGTAACTGAATATTAGATATTTTTCGAATTCGCGATCAAATTTTAATATTTTCTTTGCTTTTCAATTACTACTTCAAATCTGTTTAGTTTATAGTTGTCAACTTGTCATAGTTTCCTCGTCGAAACAAAACTTTCAACACCGATTAGTACAACAGAAAAGTATAACTCATGCAAATAGGGTAAATTCATCTGGATATTCCCTTTTTGGAATAATCTGGAAAAATACTTTCAATGGGGAATATTTGAAAAAAATACCCCTATTTGGCCCACGTCATGCAAAATCGCGTCCTGCAATGCACGAGATCCAAAATCGCGTTGTATACGGAGCTACTTCAGTTCGATGTGGATTATATTATTCAGTTTTGATTTTTTTTAAATATATTGAAGTCGCGTTCTGTAGGACGCGACTTCCTCTATAATTTCAAACGACTCGTCGCGAATTTATCGAGTGATATGCTGAAGTCACGTTTTGCAGAATGCGACTTTTGTGTAATTCTGCTATTTATACAATTATGGATAGGGTTGTTTAGGGTAAATTTACATGGTCTTGGGGAAATTTTTTCATGATTTTAATGTTTTACCTCATAGTAGTGATGTTTCTCTTCAAAAGGGTGTAAAAATCAGCGTATATAAAGCATCAGAAATGTTGTTTAAATCACGTTAAAAACGCTACCTTGACATGTTTCCTTGATTGAAGAAAATGGGAACATGGGTTGGCAGGGTTGTTTAGAGTTAATTTGCATGGTCTTGGGGGATAATTTTTTATGATTTTAATGTTTTATCTCATAGAAGTGTTGTTTCTCTTCAAAAGGGTGTAAAAATCAGCGTATATAAAGCATCGGAAACGGTGTTTAAATCGCGTTAAAAACGCTACCTTGCCATGTTTCTTTGATTGAAGAAAATGGGAGCATGGGTTGGTAGGGTTGTTTAGGGTTGATTTCCATGAGAATTTCACGTTTTTTTGTTATTTAACTTTAAATTCGTAGTACGGGAACACATGTTTACAATAATGAAAAATTGACGCGTAAAAAAGGCATCCTAAAGAGTGTAGAAATTGTGTTAAAAATGCTATTTTTGTATATTCCTTTGCATTAATAAAATGGAAACATGGGTCGATATTCATGTTTTAGTCGATTTTGTTCTTTTAGTTTATGTTCGTGGCTTTTTTTCTTATATAACTTCCACGTGGTAGTAAGAGAAACATTTTCAAAATCTTACAAGAACACATGTTATTTAGGATTAAAACATTAGAGTTACAAATTAAAATTAGTTGATTCGAGGCCGGCTCTTAAAAGGACATTTTCTGATGTCGTGTCTAGGGTTCCTACAACTTCCACACAACTTAGGTTGGCCGGTCGGTTCTCGAGGAACCATATCCTCGGCACAATGAATCCTAGTTGA
Source organism: Hibiscus trionum (assembly GCA_030270665.1). Taxonomy (NCBI): domain Eukaryota; kingdom Viridiplantae; phylum Streptophyta; class Magnoliopsida; order Malvales; family Malvaceae; genus Hibiscus; species Hibiscus trionum. The sequence goes on along the minus strand of BSYR01000006.1, from coordinate 21,847,789 downwards.
CTTCGAGCGACCTTTTTTGTTGCGTTGCAGGGATTCATTTGGCTGAATCTTAGGTTCATTTTGAACCACAACAGGATGACGTTCATTTTCGATCGGAGGAAACTCGGATCGGTATACCTTGAAAACGTTTTCAAGTTTGTATACATGATCAACGAGTGTCATTGCGTCGAGATGAATAGATGCACATGCATCGAAGACGTGAGCACACGGGTACTTGAATGTCTAAAAGACTCCGAAATCACATGTTCGCTCATGTAGATTAACAACGTAGTTTTGGTGCATAATTCCTTCAAGTGGTCGTGAAAATTCAGTAACTGTAAACTTATGTTGGTGACGTGAGAAACATATGGCACCCATCGCGTTTGCTTGTTGTAGAGTGTCTAGAAGTCCTATATTTTATGCACATTCCTACTCAAATTATTACTGTTCTCAAACTCATTTAGTCATATTTAGCTGCATATCATGCATTATACAACATTTTCTCTTCTGTCATGCTTTTATTGAATATTTTACGTTTTGGCTAAGAAAAGATATTGTTTTAGTTAGTTTTCTATTTCAGGTGCTGGTTGCTGATCAGAGGAAGAAAGGAAAGGAAAACAAGGAGCAGAAGGAGCTGTACTGAAGCAGTTCCAGTTGCTTCCAAAGACGCCGCCGCTGCAGAATGTCACCGCCAAGGACGCCACCACCGCAGAATGCCGCCCAGACGGCAATACGTCGACATAGTCAAGATGAGTCTCGTTTGATAGAGGGCATTTTTCTGAGTCCATTGAGCCCAATCTTGCATTTTTCTGAGGCATGGAGCAGTGTATAAAGCTGATTGAAGATCGATAAGCAAGGTGACTTATACTTACCTGCTGAACAAGTAAACATCCAAAGGAGTCCATATTTAAGTCAGAATTGAATGAAGCATTAAATGTTAAAGCTATTTTATCATCAATGAAGACTTCTACACCAATGAGGACTTAACCTTAGGCCAAGTCCTATATACACACATGTATGTGAGGGTATAGGGGCATAGAGAGAGGGAGTCGACTAGATCTAATGTTCTAGTTCTCCATAGGGTTTAGGTTTTTGCTTGTAAAGTAGTTGTGAGAAATGATTGTATTAGGTTAAGTTGTTTTGCAATAAATATTCCAAGTTTGCTTAATCTATGCACTTCATTCTTTCGATTAGTTCTAATTGTTCAGTTGAGAGAATCCATTTAGGGGGTACAAAAGTTTCAACTTCACGAAAGGGTTAAGCACGGTCACAACATGTAGAGGCGTGACTAACTTGGTTCCAAAATTTCACAAGTTTCAACGGCTAAAAGGGATCACCAACCGAATTGACTAGCATGTGATAGGTTTACGCTGAGATTGCTAGGTATTGCCTACATCACGCGAGCATTTGAGCATCCTTGCCTAGACATAGGGAGGATCATTGTCGACTATCCTGCCGAGCTTGGAATATTTGCCCGACTTGCCGCCAGGACGTCTTCTGTTCACCTGCTAGACAAGCAAAAGTTGCAGTGTAGAGATACCCACTGTGGCAGCAAAAGTGTCGTTGTGTCACCCGCCAGTACCCGTCGAGGCAGCATTCGAGGCAACACAATCCAACCTTAACCTATGCAATGTAGTATACACACTACTAAGCAGCAATTACCTGGCCCATTCTATCACTCTGATCTCCCATACTTTAATTAATTGTGTTTTTAGTTTTATTCCTTTAAACAAACCTGTAATTAATTGTGCATTTAAATTTATTGTGCAGTTATACACTCGAAGGAACTATTCCAATCCCTGTGGGATTCGACATCTTTTATATTATAACTTGACAGGAGTGTGCACTTGCGCTCATAAAAAGAGAACACCTACACGCCCTACACTTGTGCACGATATATCTAAATTTTTTGTTGGAGATCTGGATTGAACCTGTGGCCACCTGCCATCCAGTTCATAGCTTGTTTTTCGAGGGTTGCAAAAAGGGTAGCCAGTCAATGATATGTTGCCTTCCCAACTGATGTGATAGGTAAATGATGCGTTCCCTTTAGAGACGAATTGATCTCCTCAGCCAAGTTCGTCGTCATGTGACCATATCGACTACCCTCATCATAACATCGCAACCATTTCTCCATCGGGATATCAAGAAGATAGTCATATCCAAATTAATTTCTATCTCTCAACTCTTGTAGCAGCTCTTGAACCTGCTCTACTCGGTGTGCGTTGCCTATTCAATAGAAGATAGAATAATTAACGTGAAATAATAATAATTGGCAATGTAATTTATAATTTTGAGAGTGAAAGACATACCCATGTGAAGAACCATTATATGCTCTTTATTGTTCTTAAACCGCTTATAGTAATTTGCAGCAATGTGCCGCAGACAGTACTGATGATGAATATATAGAGGTTCCCAAGACTATCTCAAATGTTGGATTGATCCCTAGATCCCTGCGCCTCTTTCTGAAATAATACATATTCCGTCAGGTCCTGCTCGTAGTACCTGGAGAAAGATATGGGTTCGCAGGTTGGTAAGGAAAAACGTCCACGGAAGGATATCTTCCTTTTCAACAATGGCGAACGTTACCTGAATGCATTTTCTGTTGTCGTCTTGTGCAACTATCACTAGTAAGATTTGGGTGTATCTGTCATACAAGAATGTACCGTCGATCTGCAGCATCGTCTTACAATGGCGGAATGCTTTAACGCATTGCGGAAATGTCCAAAATAGACGGAAAAATTTGCGCTCCCCGATTACGACATGATCCCCTTCGTATCTTGGCACTATTTCAAGTTCAACAACGATTCATGGGTTGTATTTTTGTATAAAGTTGAGCCACGTTCGCAACTCATTGTAGGATTCCTCCCACTGCCCATACAGTTGTTGGATGACACGATATCTTGCATACCACGCCTTATTGTAACTAAAAGTGTGCTTGTAACAAGAAAGGATCGATGATATACATACATGCACATATACGCGTGGATTTGCTTTCACGAGTGGACGGATATGCTCAGAGAGCACGTGCACATCCAAGTTAGGATGGTCTTGATTTAGGCTTCCCACGGTGCATGTATAGGGTCCTTCGTATTTTGTTATCTGCTAGAGGTTGTTCATCCTCTTCAAACGTGATACACAGACCCTCCATTTACATCCAGAATTCTTGTGGGGGCATTCATCAATATATTTGCCCTCTTCAGTTTTATGCACAGTGGATGTAACTGAGTTGTGTATTTTGTAATGCTTGATGGCAGCCTCCGCAAGTTTTTTAGTCATGAAGACCATTCCATCATGCATTTCACCGTTATTACGTTCGTTCAACTGTTTCAACTGTGGGTATTCTGGAAATTCTGTAGCGTAGAATTCTTCCATATCTACTGTTGTGAAGTGGGATGGTGGATCGTAATACGCTAAGGCTATGTGAGTTCCAGTTCTAGTAAAACTGCCCGGGGCAACAACGTCCACATGTTCGTCCTCTAGAATATCCTCCGTAACATCGGGGCCAAGTCCATCCTCGACAATCTCGGGCTCGTCAAGGTCATTTGGTTCTTCTGGAAATAAACTCATTTCGTCACCTTCGGGGCCGGGTTCCCTAAGTGGTTCCTCGTCCCCTTCAAAATCGTATAGTTCTGATTCATCAGCAACATGTACCCTGTTAGGTTCTACAACCGAAACCCGATTAGGAGCCCTATGTCCAATATCTTGGTCGACATTAGCAGCGCATGAATGTCTCCCCATCGATGAGAGATCAATTGTGTTTGGCTCATTGGGGATATAAGTTGAGTGACGTCTGGAAGAGAAGTCGTCAAACTGGTAAAACTCTTCATGGTAGGACGGTTCCATAGATGATGATGGTCCTACACCCGAGATATAAGTTGTGTGTCGCTCGTATGAGAAATCATCTATGTTTGTCTAACTGGGGATATAAGTTGAGTGGCGTCCATATGAGAAATCATCTACTTTTGTGTCACTGTATGGATTATATGTTGAGTGCTGGGTTAGCGGCATATTCAGGTCAATGTCGAACGTGGCTACAAAAGAATGCCTTGGCCTCGAGCAAGAAGATGAGGAAGCCTGGTCATTGCTTGCACTTAGTAAGTTGAAGTCTTGTCGCAAACTCGATGTTGGACTATTAGCATTTGGGTCGAAGTCAAGATTTGCATGCATTCAATTTGGAACAACGGTTTGGAATCTGACGTTTCGTTCTGAAAAAGTAACAAAGAGCTCTAGGGGCCACCATCCTATTGAATACTGCATATGGGTGTATTCATCATTTGCACATCTTCGTCGTATTTAACATCAAATATTGTGAAATAAAGGTGATCTATCGACGAAGGTAGTCGATACCTCACTGATTGTAACTCCCTTCCGGAAGCATGTGGAATCTTCCTCTTTAATGCTCGATTCAGCCTTTCATACGTTACTCCGTTCGGAATCTGCAACGTAACATTGTTGGTGGACTAGAATATGACACCGATTTCGACATCTAGGATCATCTCACCATTGTAGTGAACTAGAGCATCAACTTTTTGTGACATTGTTGAAAAAACGAAGCAATGTTTCTTCTTCACAGACGAAATGCTTTAAACGTTTAGAAGAAACAAGTTTGTTACCTGTAAAAAAATTCCTCCTATTTAAGAAAATGGGAGGTGACGTGACGTGTGAGTAGAGATAAAGCGTAACTCGCGTCGTATAAAATGTGAGTTGTGCCAGCTTTGCAGATTCCTAACGTGTTAGGAGAAATCGCTTCATATAAAATGCGAGTTGTGCCAGCTTTGTAGTATATGTACCGTGTAAGGGAAAATCGCGTTTTATAGAAGGCGAGTTTTGCCAGCTTTCTAATACCTCTGATAACTCGCGTTTTATACAACCCGACTTTGTAGTATACGAAATGGGAGGTGACGTGACGTTTGAGCAGAGACAAAGCGTAACTCGCGTTGTATAAAATGCGAGTTGTGCTAGCTTTGCATATTCTTGACGTGTTAGGAGAAATCGCGTCGTATAAAACGTGAGTTGTACCAGCTTTGCAGTATATGTACCTTGTAAGGGAAAATCGCGTTTTATAGAAGGCGAGTTTTGCCAGCTTTCTGATACCTTTGATAATTCGCGTTTTATACAATCCGGCTTTGTAGTATACGAAATGGGAGGTGACGTGATGTTTGAGCAGAGACAAAGCGTAACTCGCATCGTATAAAACGCGAGGTGTGCCAGCTTTGTAGTATACGTATCGTGTCAGGGAAAACCGAGATTTATAGAACTTGAATTCTTCAGTATATATATACACCGGGAAGGTTGCAATTTACTTTTTAAGGACTTCGATCGATATAATATGTTGAAACGAGAAACTATTACAGCTTTGGTATACTACAATGGTCAAATAATCGATGATGCATCTCTCGGCATCGTTTTTCAGTCCTCAAGTACTATATTGCTTCTGCTGTCATACAACTTATCGTATAAGAAGTTGATGAATGAAGTGAAGAAACATGTTCCACATAGTCCTGGCCAAAAGATAGAATCATTGAATTACAAAATACCGACGTCGTTAGAACCATTAACGTACTCATTATTCCACATTATGGACGACGATGATATGAAAATGATGGTGGAATCTCACCATCAGTTTTGTTCAGGGTGGGACCTTGATATTGAGCTTTATGTAATGTTTTCTGGTGATAGTGATGTTATTGGAGTCAGAAATAATATGTAAATTTTATTTATATTATTAACGTTCTATGAAGATTCGTTAAAATGCGCCAATTTTAGCACAATATACACGACTTTAAAAAATTATTTCGACATTGTTCTACCCTATTGTTGGTACCCTGACATGACAGGCAAAATCGCGGCCTATGAACCGCGACTTCTTCGAATAATGACTTAAATCGCGTCTTGTAAAACGTGATTTCACTCCCCGCAGGGAAAATCGCGTCCTGTAGAACGCGCCTTTGCCAAATTATTTCGACAATCCTCAACCCTACATATGTTATGGCAGAGTTACAAAATTTTTACACTACTCAAACAATTTCTACAAAAATTTCGTTGTTAAACCACTCATACAAATACAAATTATGGTGCGTTTTTCTGCAACTGTTTTTTTCGTGAAACCTACTTCTACACTTCTTTCAATGAGAAAATCACAAGAGATGAATTGTTTAAGTTTATTTCAACAAGGGTTAAGGAGTCTACAAGCTCCAAAAATTTTGCATTGCTTGCCAAAGTTCCAGTGAATAATCTCGGCCCAGAAGAACACTACATGCTAACACTATCCAATCATAAAGATATGCGCAAAATGTTTCGAGCATACAAACGTGCCGGGGGTACGAACATTGAGCTTAGTGTAACGTTTGATGACAGCTCCGGTTCATCAACAGTACTTAAGGTTGAAGATGGGGACGTGGTATTTACAAAAAATATAGGAGACGACAGAAGAAGGAACAAAAAATTGAGGAACTAAACTTAACTTCTGACATAAGTACCGACTATGAGGGCAGCGAAAATGATTCGTTCTGGTAGATTTAAGTATGCTTAGTAATTTAATACTTGTGCACTTCTTTCAATTAACAATGTAGTACTATTTTTCGTTAATATAATTATCGTAAGTATTATTTCTTATATCTTAACCGCTTCGATTTTCAAACAGTTCGCGCCTTACAAAATATGTAATTAACAAACACAGACGTATTACATGTCAATTACATTGGAACAAATGGAAAGTATGAGGTACGTTGTATCTTGTTATCTGCCAAACGTTGTTCAGCCTCTTTGTTCGTGATACACGAATCCTCTAGTTACAGATGTTGCCCTTTTTGAGACATTATGTGATCTAGTTGTCCACAATCATTTTCTTCACTGTCGAACGAACTGGTCGGCGTATGCTGTAGTTTTTAATTGCATCTTCTGTCATTTTCTTCGTACTGAATATCATCCCAACTTCTAGTTCAGTCAGTATCGACACTAGCATCACAGGATTGACTCCCAATAGATGGTAAATCATCTACGTTTGCAGCCATTACAATGAAAGTAAATGAAAGAATGAGTTCAAACTTGAGACATGGGTCTATTTATAGGGTGTAAATGAACCAGTGTTCTTTCAAATTATTGTTTTTATAGAAGACAAGCATTGAAACACGTAAAATATTACATATGAATTACATATGTATATTATATTTTTATTTTTCGTATGTTAAAAACAATTGTCACCAACACGATACAAATGTCACCAACACCGGTGTTTTTCCATGATACATATGTCATCAACACCGTTACATGCAGAGGTCTTAACATAGCTTCGAAAATACCAGAAATGGTAGAAGCTTTGACCCACATTATCAAATGTAATCGGCAAGTGCCACTAGAGAAAACCCTAGACAAGACACGTCAAGTTGCACCCGGCATGATTTCGCGGTACCGATCACTTTCGTGGCACACCACCACGCGTTTCCTAATATTGTGATTTGTCGGTCATTGATCCACCATTGTGATTTGTCGTTTATTGATCCACCATGAGCCACTGGATCATCTTCTTGACTAAGCAAAACACATCATCGCCATGTTATGCTACCCTGGACAGGAACAACAAAAATTTCCCGATATTGTGATTTGTGGATCATGTTGCACAAACACAGATGATACTTTGCACCACATCTACGCAACGAATTTTCTAATCATTCGAATACTCAAACTTTGCAAATCAATACAAGTGTAAATATTCAGCAACGTTCGAATATATATAGACCAAACTCGCGTGTTACAGAACACGACTTTATCAAGAGAAGTCGCGTCTTACAGAACGTGACTTTACTAGGATTCCTGACGTGTCAAGAAAGTTGCGTCTTACAGAACACGATTTTGCCAGGAGACGTGTCAAGAAAGTGACGTCTTATAAAACGCGACTTTTGCGACTATAAATACTTTCTCGACCGATCAAAGCCCACACCACTTAGTCGAAAAGAAAATTTATTCCCAAACTAATTTTCCAGAAATTGTGATTTGTTCTTATTTGTAGTTACATATATATGTTGAGCAGATGTTAACTATCCGAGGTTTTTTTCCGCGAGGATCGACAACAAAAAATCACAATATCAGGAAATTCGAGGTCTTTTTGAATGGCAGGCAAGTGACAATATCCAATAGACTTTGCCAAGATTCAAGACATGCATCACATACAAGGCAAGATTCAAGACATGCATCTCATGTAAGGCAAGATTCACGAGGACCGATCATTAGCATCACCTTCATTTCAATTGTAAAGAAATACTCAAATCCTTTCAATTGTAAAAAAGGAATATTCAAATCTGATTTTAATTGTAAAAAGTAATATTCAAATCCGATATTTAATAGAGTTTACGAATATTGTGATTTGTCAACCATCTTCAACAAACACAGACAGTACACATATCACACCACAACTGGTATCCTACCAAATTCATCTAATAATCATTTAAATACATTTACCCACAAATCATAATACAAGTAAAAAATCATCTTCTTGACTCAGCAAATGTACCCTTACACACCCCCGCCATGTTATGTTACCCTGGACAAGAACAACAAGAATTTTCCGATATTTTGATTTGTCGATCATGTTGCACAAACACAGACGATACATTGCACCACATCTACGCAACAGATTTTCTAATCATTCGAATACTCAAACTTTGCAAATCAATACAAGTGTAAATATTCAACAATGTTCGATTATGTAGAGACCAAAATCGCGTGTTATAGAACGCAACTTTACAAGGATTTCTGACGTGTTAGGAAATTCGTGTCTTACAGAACGCGAATTTTGGAACTATAAATACCTTTTCGGTCAATCTAATCCCACACCACTCAGTCGAATAGAAAAAACTGCATAGTAGTGCTTGAAGTTTTCAATTGTAACTACTAATTCCAACAAATCACATATCTGGAAAATTTATTACCAAATTAATTTTCCTGATATTGTGATTTGTCAATATTTGTAGTTGCATCTATATGTTGAGTAGATGTTTAGTATTCGATATTTTTGTTCACAAGGATCGACAACAACAAATCACAATATCTGAAAATTTGAGGTTTTTTTTAATGGCGGGCAAGTGGCAATATCCAATAGACCTCCAAGATTCAAGACAAGCACCGGGTCTTAATCTTTTGTTCGAGCCCGGGACTTCGCATCCAACCGGAGGCAAAGACCCAACCACCGAGCTTGAAGACGTGCATTGAAAAAATTGTAATTTGTACCCCTAAACATGTGGTAAATTGTAAATTATTGTTCTTAATAAAAGACATGCATTGATACAAACAACGTTACATGCGCGTCTTAATATCTATGTCATTAGATATTGTAAACATTGTACAATAAATGTTAAAAAGTAGTAAGTTCATTAATATTTGTTCTTTTAGTTTATATTCATCATTTCCCTCTTTTATTTTAAATTGTAAATTATTGTTCTTAATAGAAGACATGCATTGATACACGTAAAATATTATATTCGAATTACATATGTAAATTATATTTGTACCCTTAAACACGTGGTCAATTGTACCCCTAGATATGCAGACTAAAATAATTTACATATGAATTGATATAGACGAGAAGTGCAATAGTTTGCCTCATTTGCATGGCCGACGAGAGATGTGGCGTTGCTGTAGATAAATGGCAAACGAGAGTTGTCAACAACAACATTACATGTGCGAGTCTTAACATAGCTTCGAAAATACCGACAATGGTAGCAGTTTTGACCTGTGCTATCAAATGTAACCGGCACCCCCTAAAAGCTATAACCCTGGACAAGACAGATAAAGTTCCAGCTATTGTGAATTCATGGTACCGATCATTTGCGTGGCACCCAACCACGTGTTTCCGGATATTGTGATTTGTCGATCATCTTCAACAAATACATGGTACAAACATCGCACCACAACAATTGGTATCCAGCCACAACTTCATATACCCACAACTCACAATACATAAGGTTCGTAAGGGAGGGATGACATATATAGCATAAAAATCGTGTCGTACAGAACGCGACTTTTCCAGGATTCCTGACATGTCAAATAAATCACGTCTTATAGAACGTGTCTTTGCCCAGTGACGTGTTTGCAAAAATTTATTCGAAAACTGATTTTCCAGATATTGTGATTTGTTGTTATTTGTAGTTGCATATCTATGTTCATTAGATGCTAACTATTTCGTACTCTTCTTCACGATGATCGAATAAAATATAAACAAATTAAAGAAAAAATGCAAATTTAAAAATATATGCTAATTAATTATACAAACCCAAATAAAATACAAATCATGATTAAATTAAAATATATACTAATTAAAAAACAAAAAACATCGAGTTCAATATTTTCAAATAAAATAAACAACTAAAAAAACTAATGGCGCATATGTCCACCGGTACCACAAGATGGTGCACGACGATGTCGCTCTGGATTGCATCATGGTTGAGCGTCGTCATCATCATCACCATCCTCGGCTCCAGCAGCTGTAGTACCGCTCGTTTCACCGGGCCCACTTAGGTAGAAAATCGACTGTGATGGCGTTTGTTGGACAATCCCAGTTCTAAATGCGGCTGGCATTGAGGGTAACAGCACCAAGGGCACATAGGGCATATAGCCTGAGGGATAGCTAGAGGCACCACTCATCATCGCCGAAAGTTGAGCAAAATGGTCTGACATAGAAGAAGGCGTTAAATAACCTTGACTTGAACTTTGAGTCAATTGTGGCCGCATCGGTGGTGGGGTAGTATCTGATGGTGGCGGTAATGGTGCTGTGGATGAAGGACCATGACTGGAGGTGTTTCGTGCTCCTCTCCCCCTCGAACGTCGAGACCATGGGCGGTTGTGTTGCTGACGTCGATACACGACCGCTGCCTCCTCTGGAGTCAAAATAGACGGCTTCCCATTCGCCCTAAACCACTCGTCATAATCATCGCTCACCATCGTGTCAAACATACGATAATCAGTCCGAGGTTGCCAGCGCTAATTCAACCTATCCCTCTAGTGAGTGATATAAGACTGGTGGTGCACCGACCAATCAACCTACAAGACAATAAAACAATTGATTTTTTTTTCTTTTTACATATGAATTACGTTCGAATTAATAAAAGAATGCAGTAAGTATATAAATATTTATTACCTCGGGTTTCCCTTGTCGAGTGAGTTTGTGCAACTCATCTAAATTTGGAGGCTCGGTTGGGATACCTTGGAAACAACCAAATTGCCGTAGGACGCGGTTGGTCCGATGCCACTCAACTGTGGCATAGCAGATGAGTGGTACAATGGCTGTCCAAACAAGCCTCGACTCGTCCAAAAATATCGGGATGCAAAGCTGCAAGTCCGTATAAGAGTACAACGTCCATAAAAACAGTAGAATATATAAAGCGTATATTAGAAAAAAGGAATTGTGTATATTTAAATATAAAATTCCAGCTTCAAATAAAATACACCAAAGTGTTACCTGATCTTTTGAAAAATTCTCAATATCTTGTCTAATAACCGCCATGCCCTTCGCAACACCAACATGAGTTAAAGGAGCGGTCCACCTACAAAATAAGAAGATAATTTAAATTAATTATAATAATACGTCTATTAAAAAAATTAACAATTCTTTCCTTACCTCCGGGCTAGCGAAAAAACATATGGAGTAGGCTGCAGAAGCTCGGGGGCGTAAAAACAACATTCTCCACCACACCCAAGACTGGAGCAACACCAAACAACCTCCGATTTGGCACTTGTCAGGATCGGTGTTCTTGTACAGCTCCCTAAACAAAGTGGCCAAAACTGCGGATCCCCAGCTCAGTTTACCGGCTTCTTCAAAATTCTGCAAATGACGCGACCAGATCGTGTGAACATTGTCCGAGTTTTGTCAGGCATCAATACCCCGCCGAACATCTGTAAAATATAAGCGCAAGCATATGCCTACAATACAAATATATATATATATATATATATATATATATTAACATATGTTAAAAATTATTATTTCAATAATATTCCCTAAATAAATTATTTTTACCTTTTTCACTCGCGTCAACGGGTACGTTACTAAAATTATTCCGCAACCACGCTAGTTGTATTTTTCCGCCGTAAAAACGCTCCGGCGCAGCCCCTATCCCACTCAAACATAAGTTCGACCAAGCATCAGAACCAGGACCACTGATAGCCTCTCTATCAATAGGCAAACCTAGGATATGCGACACATCCTCTAGGGTAATCGTCACTTCTCTGCAAGGAAGGTGGAATGTATGTGTCTCCGATCTCCACCTCTCCAAAAGAGCGTTTACCAAATCAACGTCTATTTTTGCACCTCCAACAATTTTGGATGCGTGCAAAAAACTGGCCTGCTCTAAGTACGGTTCTATCAGAAGGTCTGGTAATGTCGTCATCTAGTTGTAAGAAACCTCTAAACGTCGTTCCATACTCTAAAAAATAAACGCATATGTATAAATTAAACTATATAAAAAAATATCAAAAATATGTATCTATTATTAACAATATATAATAAAATAATAAAAATAAAACGAGATAAAACTTACATATCTTCGATGATAATTGAACATGTGCTTGTGATCCAACCTTATCAATCCCGCCATTATATCAATCACGAGAAATCAACCAAAAAAGAAGATTTGAGAGAGTTAATTTTTTGGGTGTGGAGTAGAAAGAGTGGTGGGGACAATTTATATTGGATATCGCGTCGGTTGGGGTGCGATTACTGAATGAAAATCGCGTCCTGTACTACGTGATTTCAGAAATCACGTCTTACACCGCGCGACTTCTTCATAACCATATTGCGGTAATTTAATTTTCAACCGTTCCAATTTATTAACGTTGAAATCGCGGCTTACACAACGTGACTTCATTTTATCGCGACGAGACGTTTAAAATTCTCGAGGAAGTTGTGTCCTACAGAACGCGACTTAAATATATATTTTAAAAAAAATTCCAGATAATATAATCCACATCGAACTAAAGTCGCGCCGTGTACAACACGATTTTGGATCTCGCACCTTGCAGAACGCGATTTGGCCTGACGTGGGCTAGATAGAGGATATTTTTTCAAATATTTCCCATTGGCGGTATTTTTCCAAATAATTCCCTTAAAGGAAATATCTGGCCAAATTTACCTGCAAATAGACTTGCTTTGATTTTTTAAGATTAAAATCAATTTTAATAAACAGTGACAATAAAACAAAATATACTCAAAAGAAAAAAACCACCATTAAATTAAATGTGTGTATATATATTAAGTTATTTTACTCCGCTAAAGCTTTAATCATTGTATTGGAAAAATTATATCATAAGTTTGTCCTGTTACGTTATTTATTATATAAATCAATAAAAATTATTAATTTCATTAATTTTTATGTTATTTTAGTGAACCTTCACTTATATTTATTGTAAATTAAATTTAAATAATAATTTTTACCATGTGAAGATTCACTTAATAAAAAATAATATTAAAAAAATTAATAAAATAAATAATTTTTATTGACTGCGACCATAAATACAGACTTATGATATGATTTTGTTAAAGCATACTTTGTGCAGGGCGGGAGGAAACATCAACCCTCAAAACGAAAAGCAATAAAAAAGCATACTTTGTGCGTTTAAATTTTGTTATTAGCTTCGGGTTTCTCTGCGACAAAAGGTGCGGTGAGATTCAAATGAATCCTTAATTACACTGAAATTAATACCATCGCCTGTCAAAATTAATTTAAAATGTTGAAGCAGTTTCATTGTTCCGAGCTTCACTAATTAGCTTCTACGGGCACATTAAACAATTTTATAGTTTAATTATTGGATTAATGTTTTAACTTTTCCGTCAAGTAAAACATAGAAATAAAAAGTGTATTATGCGAAATTTTTAATTTTAAACTTTATATTTTAGATTGTCAATGTTTTTCCTTTAAAAAAAACCATAAACAAATTATAAAGTTATATCACTTTTTTATTAAAAATAAATTTGTTGATATACTTAAAAAGAAGGATATGTCATGCTTTGACCTTTTCTCTAATAATTCCTCTTAAAACACGTGGCTCATAAGAATACAACACAACAGTCTTAAAAGTCATTGTCCAAGAATTTGGCAAGAGAAACAAAAGAATACCCCCGTTATATACACATTAGTCGGTCCAACTATGTCAAGTCAAGTATGACAATGTCTAAATAATGCAATCCAATTATTTTACAACAATATACACGTTCCTCGGATATTATTGAGCCAAAATAGTAGCTACAATGATTATCTATACTACTTATTTTTTATTTTTAATATTTTATATCATAATACCGTCAAACTAAAATTCTTTTATAATATTTGATTTATGATCTCCATAAATTTATGATCACTATTTATTTTTTCATCAAGAAAGTTTCAATAAGGGGTAGTCTAATTTTATTTTAGATGAATCACCGAGACTTGATTTTTAAAACAAATTCAAAGAATTGTTTGCTTGAAAATCGATCAAGCGTCTTCAAAAATCGTAAGACTTACTTTTAAAAAACAAATTTGATTGCATTTAGGTTGGCAAACGCAAAAAAAACAAGATTGGAGAAAGTTTTAATCAATAAGTCTTCTATACTTCTTCTTTCATGGTTGATGAGTTTTTTTTTACCGTTGTTGTGACTTGATTTTGAAAAAACGATTTAAATATTTTTTATGCCATCAGAATAAAATTAGAGAAGATTTAAATTGAAAGTTCTTCGAAACTTTTATCTTAGATAAATGATTCAACTTCAATGGTCATCCAAACTTGATATTGAAGAATGAATTTAGCAACTCATCAATCACACGAAATAAGACATGTCAGTACTGTAACCATCAATGATGATTTTCATCAGTCAAAAAGTATCATCGATAGAATTTAAAAACTTCAAGAGCCAAATTAATAAAATTGAAAATGAGAGACAACATTACAAATTTTAAACAACTATAAAAATACAATTATCCTTAAACTTATAAACTAATGCGATAATAAAATTACATTTACGCTCTCAAAGTTTATTATTCAATTCCCATCTGTGAAATTTTGTAACTTCACTCAATAATACATTACATGAAATTTGAGAAAAGCTGTATATATATATATTTCCAAGTGATTTGCTCTGAATTGAGTGAAAGTTTAGGTGTAATTGAGAGTAAGAAAATATGGAGTATAATCTATGCAATCACTAACCA
Organism: Hibiscus trionum; assembly: GCA_030270665.1. NCBI lineage: Eukaryota > Viridiplantae > Streptophyta > Magnoliopsida > Malvales > Malvaceae > Hibiscus > Hibiscus trionum. The sequence goes on along the minus strand of BSYR01000006.1, from coordinate 21,832,634 downwards.
GTATGAGTATCGTGTAGGCATCAAATTACAAAAAGAAATAATTAGAAGCGTTGTCTGTTTTATGAATGAACACCAAACGCAACTAGTCCAACCAGAAGGAAAGTAACTCGCCGTGGAGGCAAGTAATCCGAAAGCCGCCCCACAGTTGACAAGGGATCTAACGCCATTAAATCTCCCGAAGCTTGTTTGTTAGCCTAAGAAAAAGTGCATGCGCTTTTTGGAGAAAGTATTGCGTAAAGAAACAATGATGTTTTATTCATCCCGTTTCTTTGTTAGAGTGACACAATTGTTATTGAAGAGAATTGGAAGTAATGTGGCGGAGATGGGCGGTCGCAGCCCGGAGAAATGCACCAGGGAAACGACACCGGAACCGGCACGATTACGATGCATTGGAAACTGCTCTGTTTTCCCCGGTTAGATCCTCTGTTCATTTTCTCATTGTAACATGGCACAAAAAAGACTTATCAATACTAGTTTTCATATTTAAAATAAATATTTTATCATTTCAGAACACATTTTGATGTTTTAAATCTTAAACTCAACATTTCAACAATATTTTCTCTCAACAATTTTAAAATCAATAATAAACTAGTCCTTAAATTCACATATGCAAACATGGATTGTCCAGCATCATCGTGATTTATGTAGTTGGTCATAAACCATTTCATTTTACTCTTTAGGAAAATGGACCGCTTAAAAACAAGGAGGTAAAGAAGAATATCCATGGAGTAATCATACGAAATGATTACAAAATATATTTCACATATATATTAAAATAATACACACTGTTTTCACTTTTCCCCCATTGAGGAAAACATTCGGAACCCACTGCAAAAATAATAATAATAATAAAGGTAATAAAAACGGAATATAAATAATGTTATTTTTCTATAAATAAGAAAAGTTTGTCTTATTCCAAGTAGGGGTGTTCTCTTTCGAATGTCAAATCAGATCTGATCCGAAATTTTGAATATTTGAAAATTTTAGATAACCTAAATAGTGATCCATATCCGATCCTATCTAAGGGTGTGCAAAAAAATTTGATCCGATTGGTCCGATCTGATTATCTGTTGATCCGATCTGAAATTTTAGATATTCGATTCATTTTTTTATTTTTTGAATAATTCGGATCGGATATCCAAAACTTTCAGATTGGATAGAATAGTTATTTCACATTCGAATCGGATATCCCAAAAATTTAATTTTTTTTATAAGTATGTATATTATTACATTCAATATTTTTACTTGTTATATATGAAAAATTGAAATTTCCATGGATACAAATATTGTTATTTTCAATAATTTGTTGATTATTATATTCGAAAAACTAAAAATTTCATAGATAGGACCGTCAAATTAAAAAATAATCAAATAAAGTCATAAATTCAAGATATCTGAATATTCGATCCAAAAATTTGGATATCCGAATTTTTGAATATCTGATTTTTTCGGATCGGATACGGATCGTTATTTAGGTGATTCGATCCGATATCCGAAAAAGAACACCCCTAGTCCTATCCATGAAAAAATTAGGTTTTAGAACAATCAACAAATTATTGAATATAACAATATTTGTATCCATGGAAATTTCAATTTTTCATATATAACAAGTAAAAATATCGAATATAACAATATAGATGCATATAAAAAATTTAAAATTTTGGATATCAGATAATCGGATGTCTGATCCAAATATGAAATAACTATCTGTATTCGATTCAAAATTTTCAAATATTTAATCTGAATTATCCAAAAAAACAAAAAACAAATCAAATATTCAAAATTTCAAATCGAATTTTTTTCACACCCCTAATTCCAAGTATTGGGTACTAGAAAATCTTGAATATATGCTTTATTATTATTATTAGCATATATATATTCCCCTCTCTCTCTCTCTCTCTCTCTCTCTCTCTCTCTCTCTCTCTCTCTCTCTCTCTCTCTCCCTCTCTCTCTCTTTCCTTTCCGGTTTGCCACTAATTTGTGGGTTTGGTAGCGTGTGGGCTGAGGCTAGCTATGATTGCTAGCTAATCTATGGTATTGGTAGTCACTGAGCATGGGCCACCATGATATATATGTGCTAAAAGAAATGTCACACCTTTCTCTTCCCTCTAAAGCCCTGGCCCCTTTCATCTCCATATATCCTTTCCTAATCATTTCTGTTTTATTCTTATTTCTTATCATCACAACAAATAAAACATGCTAATTTCTTTTTAAAACTTCCCCTAAATCTTATGCTTCTTTCATGATATGTGCTGTTAATATGCATTTAAGGTTTATATTTATAAAAATATATTAGTAATGTATAATGTTTAGGTCTTGATTTATTTATTTTTAAACTAAAGGATGAAGGTTTGTATTATTGACGTGAAAGAAATGATGATCTATCAATCAATGGAATTTGATCTATCAATCATGATCTATATATTACCCCCACACTTTATCACACATTGATAACCGATTTTTTTAAAGTTGCTTTTATCTCGTTGTTACTATTAATTATTTTATATATTTTTTGAATTGATGAATTATGGTAAATAAATAATTAAAATTATTTTTTTATATTTTTCTGAGATAATCTTATAATTTGTTACTGTTAATCTCAAACATCCATTTATTTTCATCCATCAATTTAAAAAAATATAAAACTTTCAAGTTTTACATAAAGTAAAAGGATATTATTATTATCAATTAACAACAATAATAATAACAACAACGACAACCATATAGATCATGATACCAATAATATCAAATAATAATCACAGTAAGTTAGATTTAGATTAGATAAAATAAAAACATACTTTGAGAATAATAATGATAATCCATATCAAAACTATAATGAACTGAAATTGTAAATTTGGAAAAATGATAATCTTAGGGCAATGAGAAACGAAATATAGAACTTAGATTCCAACAATAAATTGTCCCCGTAGTGCCAATAGCCTAGGACGAATGGGCAGCAAGGAAATCATGGTTGTACCACAAATACCATTTTAAAAAGGAAAAAGCTTGTTTTGTCCAAAACGTGCAACCATATGATTTTACGTGTGAAATGAGCCAAGCCCTAAGATATGGACCTAAATATTAATAATTGGAATTCCAAACAGTTCCTCAACTGTTTATGCATATTTAATGATTTCTTTAATTTGGGAATTTTGTTCTGCAGGTTTATAAAACTATGGGCATCTTTCTATCTATATTACAAAAGTGTAGAACATAATCAATCATCAGATTATATGAAGAAACATAGAACTATACTGAAGCACAAATTCCCGCAGGAAATAGATCCTAGGTCATACATAATTTTTATAATCATGATGAGAATCCTGATGTTCGATAAATATATGAGTCTTGATTATATTTAAAATAGAGTCAAATTAGACCCTCGAACGATAATGAAACTAGTTCAACATTTTTATTAATCCACAATATTTGAGTTAGAGACATTTTTAAAACAATATGAAACTATTCAACCCTCAACCCAAAAATAAAATAAAAATATTAAAGAAAAATTTTCTTTTAAATTCAGAGTTAAATAATCATAGAAAGAACCAGACAAAACTCCAGCCATTTGCTTTCTCACAGTAAATTATTAGGGTTTTTTTGCTGTTGCAAATTCTCAACATTAGTTTTCACAAAGAAAATATAACCTAAAACACAGATTTTCATGGTTTCCAACGACAACGTTGAAAAAGGCCATGAATATATGATGAACATAATAATACCATGATAAAATGTGATATCCAGAGGTTACTACCATTTACATATAATTAAATCCAAAAGGAGGGTTTAAAGTGTTTTTGTTTTACATATACATTGAAAATCATGGTTAAAATGTGAACAAGAAAGATTCCATTTCTTTCATGCATCATGATGATATAAATATATTCACCATCATTTTCTTGATATTCTTTGTTGATAATATTTTTACCATTTTGTTGATCATATTTTTAGACAATTCTAATCAGATGAACATATCCATGATTCCACCATACCTTAATTTCTTGTCTGCTACATTTCTGGCCCTTTATCGCCGTGAAAATCCCCATTACTAAGCACTCTTTGAGTGTTGCTGTTGTAGCTGCCGCGGGTGGCTTGAGTCCCTGTTGGTTCTCCCCAGCTCGAAGGATTAGCACTGTTGTCGTTTATCGGCAATGGTCCAATATCTGATGATGGAACCATGTTTTGAACCCTGCCGAGGTTGCTATTTCCATGCCCCTGGCTCAAACCGAACTCTTCAAAAACACCCATTTTGAGCGGAGACTCGTTCGATGGAATATCCAGGGACCCTGTGGAATTGGGTTGAAGGAGAGATACGAAGTTAAGAATTGGGTTCTGCATGTTGATGTTGTTGAGTGCATTTTGAGGCAGCTGCTTTAAAAGGCCTAACTCGGATGGTAGTTGGTAGTTAATGGAAGTTGTACCAGAAGTAGAATTAGTACTAGGTGTAGAAGCTATAGCATCAACCATGGAAGAAGAAACTGTAGAAGAAGAAATCAATGGGGGAGGATACTGGAGTTTTTGGGCAAATGGTCTTAAAAGATAATGAGGAGAACAAGGGTCTAACTGAGTCGATCTCATGGTGGAACTCGTGCCAAATAGATCAAGCCTGGTTCTTGCGAAAGGCGAGGAGGCAAAGGGCGGTGCAGGGATCCCGGTGAACTCCTGAACCATGGCTCGGAAATTGGTTGTGTCTGTCGTCAAAACGGTTGTTGGTGCACGCCTAGAAGCTCTGGATCTCTTCTTTGAGTTACGCACCATATTGTTGTTGTTGTTGTTGGGTTGGTCAGTTGTGCCTGAAACCGAACCTTTGGTACCACTTTCTGGTCCGTGTGGGATCTGCACAGAAGAAAACGTGGCTCTGCTTTGTGCTTGTTGTGAAGCCATAAACCCACCACCAACTCCAAGATCATGGCAATTGGGCTCAGATCTTATATTTTTGGACCAAATTGCGTCGAGGTTGAGTTGTGAATTTGGGTTTGTCACACTTGGTAATGGATGATCGAAGTAGTTCGATAAGGGGTCCAACAAGTGGTGGTGGTGTTGCATCACCGGCAGTTGCAACGGCGGCTGTTGGATACCCGAAGGATCATGACCAATATGGCTCGAAGGGTTACTGTTAAAAAAAGCTGAGATCGAGTCAGCGCGTGAATCAAACTCTTCGCTGCCGCAACTGGAAGATTGCACACTACCACTGTTACCAGAATCCATGAGAAGAGATACACAGACCAGAGATAGCAAAAACAAGGAAAGACGTAAAAGGAAGACGAAAGATATCAGATATGGAGGGTTTTTTTTTCCCTTTCTTTCAGAGAAAAGATTTAAGAAAGAAGCTACAACAAAAACAAAGCATATAAAGGCAATATAAAAGAGAAAAAGAGAGAAGAAAGATGATCTTCTGGAAGAAGAGTTATCAGAAAGTACCCATGTTGTCTTTAAAGCTCTGATCTGCAAAAAAACAAGACAGTGTTTTGGTTTGCTTTTTACTCTGTCTTTCCAACAAAAGGGTATGTAATAAATTAAACAAAGGAGCTCAAAACCAAATGGTTTGCAGAAGATAGGTAAAAGAAACTAAACTTTCTTTTGGAGAGGGGAAAGGCCTTTCTTAGTTAACCTCCCCCCACCCTTGTAATTTTTCTTTAAATATTAAAATACCAAAAGCAATAACTAAATTGACTGAATAAATAAAAGTAAAGTTGATTTATATTACTAAACTAATATTTCATCCATTTTTTCTCATGTTTAAACTGGTTAGGTAACTTAGGGTTTAATGGTAAGAAAAATAAATGTCATTTTTTACAGATTATTTGGTGTAACAAAACTATAAATGAACACAGAAAGAAGAAAAATCCATACCAACAGCCTTTGACTTAGTCAGTGATTAAATACCAAATAAAAAACCAAATCATAATCTGGGTGGTTTAATATTATATAATTCATTCAGTGGAACTTGAGAGAATCTTTTCACACAGTCTTCTTCTTGTTGAAAATGTATGCGGGAAATCATGATACTTTCCTGTTATCTTCTACTTTTTTCTGATATTCTCTTCTACTTTATTAATTACATCATAAAAATTATTCTAGGAAGAAGAAGAAGAAAGATCCATTAAAATCTGGAAATGGATAGATCAGTTGAACAACAAGATTTAAAGTTGGGTCTGCAACTATAAAAAAGAGATAGTTATATTTATTGAAGTAGCTAAACAATAATATTAACTTTTAACCTATATTTAACGTATATTATTTATTTATCTTTCAAGAATATAAAATGCATATTTTAATTATAATTATGTCATTGTCGAGATGTATGGTCTGTATTTGACCAACAAAACCAAACCCTAACCCTAAAATTCGTAATGGTCACGTATTCCATGTTTGCACGTAATGTCCTTGCAGACAAGGGCTTGAATTTTTTAACTGGGTGTTCTGAAAAGGTACATGAAAATATACTATATAAGGGAATAGCATTTAATTATAAAGTAATATAAGTAATGGGAGAGGGTGAAATAGATAAAAGGAGTGGGACGTGGCATTTAAGGGTCTCAAAATCAGTTACCTAATTATTATGTCTGATTTAAGTTGCTTGAGCCTGTAAAATTAGCCTTCATTTTTGGGAGAGAAAATAAAAACAAGCTTGGGGCCGGGGGGAGGGGATTGATTGGACAATGTAGATGGCATCCTTTTCAATCAAACTGTGGCTGAGGCTCACAGAAGGATGCATTACTATCGCTTTTGCTTGATCTCGACCCTCCGATTGATGGGGATATTCCTTTCTCTTTGATGTCTCTCTCTTCTCCATTTTTTACTCTAATAATTCACCTCCTTTTTCTTTCTTAATTTAACTCCTCTTTTTATCTGTTTTATAATTTTTTTTTGTTGTTTTCTATTTTTTTAAATTTTGTTTCGATTAATTTAAATTGATTCACATCATATATTTAATTTTGATGGTGGGTCTCCCAACAAAAATTGTCTGCATATACAAAAAATCAAACTAAAAAATTACGATATCAGACTACTTACCAATCAAATCAGCCCGTTGATTAATTGTTTTATAATTTAAGTATAAACTAATTTCGTCGAGGAAGATAAGATTATAAAGAAAATTTATTAAATATATAAAGTTGGTGTATTCTCAAGATTTCAAATTTAAAGATTTTCCAATTGATTTCACGCGTAATTTTTTTTGATATTCTTAATAAGGTCTTATGATAGTATTTATTTATTTTTGATCCTTAACTAAATTAACCCACATATGTCTTGCGGACATAATTTCTTAAATTCAATTCTTCTAAGAAGAACAAAACTATTTTTTCTATTGTGAATAGAATCAGAAGGGGCTTTGGCACCCCTAAAGTTTTGGGATATTGTTTGTATTATACCCTTAAAATGCTTTTAAAATTTTAATTAGGTAGCTCAAAATTTATAGAAATTCTATTAAAGTTAATTTTTTTTAATATTTTTAATTATCCTCTCGAATTTATTAAAACTTTCTTTAAAATCTTCAGAAGTTTTGAAAAAAATTAATTAAGCACCTTAAACAATATTGTCAAGATCCGTAGCTAGTTTCATGCGATATAATTTTTAAAAATAAAGAGAGTTACCTTAATATTTCAAGGTACCTAACCTAATCGAAAATTGACAAAAATCGCAAAGAAAGTAATCTTAAAATTTTAAAATCAAAGTTATAAATATCTATCCACATTAAAAATGACATGCATATTTCATATGATTAATATTTAACATATTTTTTTTTATTAAATTTAACATATTTTCTTTTGATTAAATTAAGAGATATTACACTTTTATACCGAGATTCGAACTCATACAAGATGAGATAATATAAGCATCCTTAGTCACTAGGTCAATTAACATATTTTTTTGAATAGTTAATATTTAACATATTAATGGTGTTGTTAAAAAAAGTCATATTAATAGTGTATAAAATAAGTTTAGTTAATAGAAAAAACCGGCACCTCAATGACAAGGTGATTAACAACTTAAGGGATCTAACGCCTAATCACACCAGTCCAACTGATTGTTGGTAAATGATTGTTGCTTATATAGAGTGTTTTGGCAGAAAAAAACAAGCAGATAAAACCTAACGTATGTGTTGTAACAATCTTTTATAGTTTTTGATGGTCCAACCATATAAAGCAGATGTACCAAATTCGGCTTGATGTTTTTGAGTATAAAAACTGTTAAAACTTTAAGATGTGGAGATATTGGCTATTGTGTTGGGTTTGTCGTCCAACTTGACCTAACCCTCTCTCCCAGTTGCACCTTTCATGATAGGAAAAATGGCAAACTGATGCTTAATATAAACTATTTTTTCTAATGCGAGATTGTTAACTATTCTTGGCTTAGAGCTTAATGGGTAACTTTGACTTGTTATTATTCTGTAAAAAAATAATGTAACACTCTTTGGCTTCTTTTGAGAAAGTAATGGTATTTTATTGGGAAGGTTTTATGCTTTTATGGATTAAAGATTGATTCTTTAGAGAAAGCAATGGGGAAATCCCAACCCTTTGATTGGGTAGTAGGTTGGATTACCTTGTGGTGAAAAAAGGTTTACGATAGCTTAATATTACAAAAACCAAAAGTTGCCCATACTCTTTAACGTGCACACTTGAAATAATTCTTTCTTTATGCGAGTTTATGTATGTTTTTTAATCGAGTCGTTAAAGAGTAGAATTATGATCATTAAAGAACCAATACATGGCACCATGACTGCAGAAAAAACGAGTACGTGGTGTCATGCACTCGTTCTTTAACAATCATAATTTCGTTCTTTAACAATCATAATTTCATTCTTTAACGACTTAAGAGACACTTCAAATGTCATTTTAAACTGAAATACGTACAATTTTAAAGTGATATCACCATAACACCATAACACTAGTGTTATTTAGAGTCGTACTATTATGAGCAAAGTGTTGGTCTTTTACCTTTTGGTTTTCGCCCATAATTGGGACAAAATTATTTTACCTTTTTCGGTGCCCTTTTTTATACACAAACACTAAAAAATATTAAAAATTTAAATTTTAAGCTCTAAACTTAAATTTTAAATCTTAAACCCTACACCATATACCTTAAAAGATACACCCTAACCCAAATTCTCTAAACCCTAACTACAAATTCTAACCTTAATTAAACTTTAAACTCTAAACCTTAAACCTAATTTTTAGTGTGAGAGCATAAATATGAGCATCGAAAAATTACATTATTTCTATTCCCATAATTGAGCACATATTAGAAGGAAGTTAGTTTAACTCGGTAACATTATAATTTTTTTTCCCTTTTTCACATATAAACATGGGTTAAAACAATGAAAAAATAGGTACTGAGTCGGATCGGTGCAAAATCCTCATTAAAAGTTAAATACATATAGTTATATATCGGTATTTCTTTAAAAGCTAGCTTAGCTAGGATTGTTTCTATTGGTCTATTTGTGCCATTTATGGGCAACTAATTTGTAATCGACACTTTATAACTATCAAACACCATGAAACTTTAACCTTGATGGACCTGACCTTGCATTACAAATTACTATATAAGTTAACGATACAACTTTTTCTTTCTTTCTAAATATATTAATTAATTAAACAAGAGAGTTGAGAAAAAATAAATTAAATTCTGGTTTTGTAATATATATTCTCCAAATCAGAATTGGCTGGACTCCTCGTATATAAGAATATAATATTATTCGTTTCCTCTCTTTCTATTGGTGGGTTCCTCTGTGCTCTTATTCTTCACCATCCATCTAGAATCCCAGCTGATCTATACGAACTAGCCTCCACAACAGCTGTATATATCTAAGTTCACATGCCAAGTTATGCTTAGACAATAGGAAAAATACAATAGTTTAGCTTCAAAATTAATATGAATTTAATAAACCATTATGTTACTTTAGTAACTCCGTACATGTCCATACTCTACTTGAAGTCTTGAATCATATTAATATCCATTGTTAAACCAAAAATTAATGTATTTTAATATTAGTAGCAGCCGAGTAAAAAAGACTCTAGATTTATGGTGTATCTTAGCAAAACATTTTTAAGGATATATTTAAATTTATTAAAAATTCAAATGAATATGGATCATAAAATATACACGTAATTTATAAAAAAATGAATTGATTTAAAAATTATTTTCTTTTTGAAAATTTAAAGATACTTAACTAAAAATTTAAAAGAATCAAATTAAAATTAAAAGAGAAACAAAAACTATTCAATTTTGGACAATCGAAATCTCTTCTAGACCCATTATCGTCCCTCTCTGTAGATTACTTTTTTTTTACTAAATGTAACTCCCACGAATCATTTTTATAAAATTCGGATTCATCTTGGACCAATTTGCAGGTATATATTTATATGGTCACATCATACAAGATTAAGGTCCAATACTAACCCCAGCCTAAAAATGCCCATTAACTATAGTAACTTGGTCAATAAAATATGTAAATGTTTAATTTTTATATTAAAATTACGAGTAGTTTTGGATCGATAGGCTAGTCAAACGAAATAATTACAGACAAAAAGTCATACCTCAACTTGTTTAAACCTCACTCTTGAATAAATTTATTTATTTTATATTAAAATATTTCTCAAAACAAAAGTTCCGACTCAGTCTAAAAACACCATCCACGATGTATAAGAATAAAAATTGACATAAAAAATGAACAAATTGTCTTTTCCATATTCAGTACAAAATTCATTAAAAAACAACCAAGAAGAAGAAAAAATGACAAATCTTATTTCCCAATCCCAAACTTGACCTAACATCCCAGTTCCCCAAGCTGCAAGTAGCCTCAAATTGAGCAGTTTTTGTTTGAAAAACCATGCACCCTGCATTGAAATATATGCACCATTTTGCAGGGTTGCAGACATGTCTGCAAAATTGTGGGTTTTACGTGGCAGCCTGCGAGGAAACAAATTCAAAGATGCTGCCAAATCTGTGAAAGAAATCGTTTTCAAAACATTATGGAAGTCCTCAGATTATTGTAATTTTGTAGATATATGGTTTAAATAATTAAGTGGACGGGTTTTTAGTTGACTGTCTCGCTAATATTCAGCATCGGATCCAAGATTCTGACTAACTCAGCTAGAATTTATTAGATGGACTAATTCATCATATTTTATGTGGTCTCAGCCAATAAAATTTAGGGTTAACTACTGAAATAGCCACTTATATTTTTCCAATAAAGAGTTGGTCACCAATTTTAAAAAACGACCAGTAAGATCACTTATGTTTTCGAGACGTAAACTTTTGGTCACTCAGCCGTTTGTTGTCGTTAAACATTGAGGCTTACTGACCTGACAGCGAAAAAATAAGGGTAAACTACTGCAATGGCCACTAAAATTTATCACATGTACATATCTACTCCCAAGTTTTAAAAAATAAACTTTATGATCACTACTGAAAATATTTTTTTATATTTTCACCCTTTGATCTGGTTTGACCTTCTTTTTCTTGGGGAATTGTTGTTGATTTAACAACTATTCCCAAGTTTGTTCATGTTCATGGCTATTGATTTACTGTGAACTCGTTGTCCTTTGTCTTCCTTTGAAACCTGGCGTAAATAAATGCTCAGTATGTAGCCATTTTCATTTTATAGATGGGTATGCAACAGTGGTGAGGAAGATGATGGAGTGGAGTAATAATTTAGAGAATATTTAGTAATTTATCATTCTTTTTATTGTGCCAACTCAGCACGTTTTTCTAACAACAATTAACACCCGAGTGACCAAATGTTTAAAAAACGAAAATGTTAAGTGACCATAACATTTAATTTTCAAAATTGGTGACCAAAAGTGTACAATTACTAAACTTAAGTGTAACACCCCAAAAATTACGCCTAAATTGTAAACCTTAGATTCAAAAAATCCCTAATTTAGAAACCTAATTTTAAAATCCCTAATTGGAAACCCTAACAATTGTGAATTTTAATTCAAAGCCCTAATTTTTTATGAGGGACTAAATAAGAATTTTTATCAAACTTGAAAGTTAATATAAATTTTTCTAAAAATTTAAGGACTGACTCTATAAATAATCATTTATCAAATTGAATTTCAATTTGATTTGTGATTTCGTTTTTTATCGTTTATTATATATATATATATATATTCTTCTATTGGTCTTCTTTTAATTATTTTATTTATTTTTATTATTTTCTATCCTATATCACTTTCATTATTTTATTTAAATTAAGTTTACTCTCCATATATATATATATATATATATATATATATATATACATACACACACATAGTTCAAATAAGATCACCCCAAAAACCTTATTTTTTTATATAATTTCATGCCGCCAAAATCCCTTATTGATTTGTTAAATTCCTATGTAATAATCTCCACCGCTTTGTACCCCTTTCTTATTCGTTAATTCCTTCAACCTCAAATTTAGTCTAGTACCAATACAGTTGGATCCAATACTTCTGATCATGGAAAATCACATTCCGTAGGTTGAGTATAGCTTGGCTAAGGTGTGTTTTCTTCCGGTGCTATAATTAAATTATATATTATTTTTCTATGTGTTGATGTTTTACCTCTTGTGTGATTATTTATATGTATTATGACTTGTATAGTTGACATCATATGTATATGATTTCAGAATGTGTTTTAATTATGATTTATGGAAATTTGATCTACGAAACATCGGATTTATGGAACTATGATTTATGAATTTATGGACTATGATTTATGAATTATGTTTATGAAATATTGGATTTATGGAATTGTTTTTTTATGAAACTTGAATTTTAAACATCATATATGTATAAGCACGGGTTGGGATTTGTAAGGAGGAAGTTTAGTGGTTTCAGCCTTCGGGCTGAATTTCACTTCGGATTGGCGTACGTAGGGAGGAGGTTATGAGAACCTTACTCATTTTTTATAGATGTAGTTGGGTGCATTACATTACGCTTGTGATATTGTATCATGTTTTTAAGGAATTTTAAGAAAATATTACTATGTTTTTACGACTATGATTTTCTTGCACTTTAGAGACACATTAAGCTTTTTAGCTTACTTCCCATAGTTTTCCTTTTACAGATATCTTGGACTCTAGGCGACTTGGTACTCAGATAATCTTTTTATTTTATCAAATTTATTTTATCTTCGGTATGGACATACTTTACTTTCGGGAATATTTTATTATTATTAAGATTATTTTGGGATTTTGATGTCATTTCAGATTTAGGGCTTATTATTTTTACCATGCATTTTTAGACTTTAAAATTGAAAGTTTTATTTAAATTATAAGATTATTATTTTAACGTTTGAGTTTTATAAATATCGAGACACTTTATATTATTATCAGAAATAATTTATTTCACGTTATTTTAATATATTATAATTCAAATTAGTTTCTTGAGGGTAAAGTTTTCAAACGTAACTTCCTAAATTCGGTTATTTCTTCTAGGCCAAGTTTAGGGGTTGCATTAAGTGACTATTACAATAGTTTCCGCTATATATAAATAAAAAGAGAAAAACTTCAATACACATGCCGTGTACACGAGCCTTTTAATTTTAGGGGATATGGTTGTAGTTTAGGGTTTAAAGTTTATGTGTTTAAGTTGTAGGGTTTAGAATTTAAAGTTAGGGTTTAGAGTTTAGGCTTTAGGTTTAGGGTTAGGAATTTAGAATTTGTATTTTATAAGGTAAAAACATAGGCTTGTGTAAAATTAGTTTTACACAGCATGTGTATCAAATTTTTACCTAAGTAAAAAATATTATTTTTATATATTATTTATGGGGTAATTATACCATGCACTGGTGGTGTAAATATTTTGTTTCCACAAGCGCCCTAATTTTAAGGGTTAAGGATCTAGTTTAGGGTTCATAGTTTAGGGGTTTAGGTTTATGTGCTTAGAATTTAGGGATTGTGATTTGAATTTAGAGTTTAGAGTTAGAATTTAGGGGTTATAGTTGAAAACATAAATCCCTACCATATTACCCTAAAACCTAACATAAAACCCTAAAACTTAACCCTAAACCCTAAATTCTAACCATAGACTATAAATTCTAAACCCCTAAACTATAAACCATAAATTAGATCCCTAACCCCTAAAATTAGGGCACTTGTGAAAACAAAATGTTTCCACCACCACCGGTGCATCATATATTTCCCATTATTGATGATATAAATATATTTTTAGGATAAATTACTCAAATGACCATTCAACTATGGGGTTGGTCTCGATTTAACCACTATACTTTTAATTGTGGCAATATGACCACTCAACTAAGTAAATAGTCTCAATGTGACCACCTGCCGTTAAAAGCTAACAGAGGGAATGGCATGACAGTTGGTAAAAAATTGTATAATTATAATTTGATCCCTACTATTTATACATTTTATCAATTTAGTCCTAATTTTATGATATAAAACACAAGCTTCAATATATGGTAATTTGTTGTTAATTCCAGGAAAAATTAAAATAAATATGGATTAAGAAGGCTCAACATGACACACTTTGAATGAATAAAAACATCTAAAAATTATTTCACTACCAGTCGCTTTGAATGGTAATCTACAAATTTCCCTCTTTAGATGTATAAAAACATTTAAAAACACTTTAATTGACACACTTTAAATGTATAAATAATATGAATTAAGGAGACTCGAATATTACACGCTTCTTTCGTTGTCGACAATATCAAATTTTAAAGATTATTTCACTTCAATGTTCTGAATGGAACACTATTGGTTACATAATAAGTTCAATTGAACCATCTTCCTCTTATGCATCACAATGCATAGTTGCGGCAATATTATGTGGAAACAATACAAGTTTAGCATTGTGTAGGCTAGGAGACGAGATGTGAACCACCGTTAAAAGGACTACTAGTTGAGGGATATTATTACGAGGATAATATCTTCTTTGATGGAGAATTGTATATCAGTATTTTAAGTTTAGGCGAAAAAAATAATAATAAACCTCATTTATCAATTTCATTCTATAACTATAGAAAGTCAGCGTGTGAATTTGAAGATGATCTATTACACACATCAACCGCCTTTTTATTTTATGTTAAATGTGTCGTTGAGATACTTATATATTACAAGGATTGCAAACAGTGTTAATCTTTGGTGGTATAGTTGTATAATGATTCTATGCTGCCATAAATAATTAAGCCAAGTAACTTAAGACAGACACATAGGTAAGCTTTAAATTTCTTTTGAAAGATTAAATTCTTACTAAGCACTGAAAAGCCAAACACTTATTATGTAGAAGCAAGCGAATGAAAAATGTTACAAAGAATAAAGAAATAATATATATTGACTACTCAAATGATGAATGATACAAAGGAGATGGAGAATGCCTCTATTTTTAGTTGAGTCCCCTTAAATCCAACGATCCCTAATGATTTAGCTCGACGACTATGATCGAAGCTCACCAACCACAAATGATACAAATATAGAATATTCTCTAGATTACAATCTATATCTAAGAAAGAATATCCTATGTGAGTCAACACAGTGTGTTCACATATGTGTAAATGTGTGGGTTTTCTATAATTATCTATAGATCGGGCTAGGTCTAATAGTCTCTTCAAGCCCAAAGCCTCTTTAAGAATCTCTTTAACAATTATACGTGTGTGTGACTCAGACTTAAACTCACAGTCCGTGACAATATGCACATGTTATTAAATACTAAACTATTAAATATTAATAAGTACAATAATAAGATTATTAATTCTCACCGTATATACCGTTTAAACCTAAAAAAATGTATAAACCGTTTTAAAAAACTTAATAGGTATAATATACGTTTAAATAACTGAATAGGTATAATATATTGTTTAAATAATAGAATTATCATATTTCATGAAACTAACTTTATTAAATTTTCTACACAAAACATATGTTTGAACTGTACAATATAAAATAAAATTTTTTTATTTTAAACCTTAAACTCTAGCATTAAACCTTAAACTAAAATCTCTAAAACTTGAACATATAAACATTAAACTTTAAATTATACTCGTTTGTAAAAAAAATAAAATTTTACCGCCAATGCATATAATATTTCCACAAGTAAATCTATTATAAGGTTCAAAAATTTAATATAAATTTTTATATTTTATATTTAAAATTTTAAATAGACATTATTATATATTTTTAAACGGATAAATGTTATATATATATATATATATATAAATTTTTGTTTAAATACTTTTCGAAGCACAATTTAAGGAAGTTAATTTTAGGTGCTAGTTTGTAGATTTATAAGTCATTTCCACAAGAAGATATTGTTAGATAATTTTTTTTGGATAAATGGTGGTATCAACTTGCTTGGTTTTTGAACTGCCATATGGCATTGGATGGCTCCCAACTCCTTTTATTGTCGGGAATTTCTTTTCATAAGACGAAATACTCATGCCTCGGTCGATATCCCAATCGTTGAATGACCCTTTTCGCTTGGATGTCTCCAATTTCATTGGCATAGGAGACCTTTACTATGACGAGCGCTTGGTGTGGCTTGCCTCGATTAACATCTAACTTACCTCGATGGTATGGCTTGATAGAACTGACATTGAACTATGGATGAGCCTGGATGGTCAACGGCAACTCTAATTGGTAGGTCTTCCTACCTACCCGTTTAAATACTTTGAACAGACTCTCGTATCTTCGCACAAGCCTTTTGTGCGCGATTGAATTGTGCGATACCCCTATCAGCTTGGCAAGGACTAAGTCTCCAACTTGAAAGTTCTCGTCCCTACGCTTTTTGTCTGGCCGCTTCTTCGCTTTGTGTAAAAAAGTTCGGGCGGGTAGCTCCACCCTTGACACAAGCTCGGGTGGGTGGCTCCGCCCTTGACACAGGCTCGATCTTGTGCTCGACTTCCCGCTTCGGTGGGAGAATCTTGGGTGATTCGGGTGGCATCAAATCCCAAGATTCGGATAGAATTCGTCCCACCTCCGTTGGGACTTCTTTGGACATGGTTGGCTCTTCATGTACCAATGTTACTACGGATGTTGGTCCTTCCTTGCGTCCCCCTTCATTGAATTGAATGGTTGACACCATCTTGGCCCTAACTTCGAATTGTCGCCTCACTAGGATTGAGCATGGACGTGCCAGGTCAAGTATGTACAAGCAATTGGCAAACAGAACAGGAAATGCTTAATTCGATCAAGAAAATCAATGCCAATCACTATGTCAAAGTCGTCAAGGGAAATTAGTTTGATTGTTTCCTTGTCGAACCAATCGCCAATGTTAAGTTTGACTCCTCTTGCTACCCGGCAATTGGAATCTCTTTAGAATTCACGATTTTGATAAACCCACTTGCCTTCTTGACACGAAGGTCTAGTCTTTTGGCAACTTGTTTTGACATGAACAATTCCGAGGCACCGGTATTCACTAGTGCGCTCAATTTTATTCATTTAAATAAAATCGCAAACTAAACAATCTCATCAAATAAACAAACAGGACCAACCAGTTCCACCCTAGCCAAACAATTAACTAATCATCCCTAATTCTATAGCTAAGTTATTGCCAGAAAGAATAATTCTATTGCAATCAACCAAGTTCAACCTAAAATCATGTTTAATAAGAGCAAAAATATCAATAGCTAATCTCGAACCCTTCCCATGTTGCCTTCTATTATGCTCTTAACATATAATAATAGCAAGCTCCACACCATACAAGTCTAATGATGGTTGCTCTCAACGATCTACCTTTTTCATACTTCTGAATCTAGTCCACAAACTCTGACCAATTACCTTGAGGAACCTGCAGGCTTGCAAAACCAGAATCCATACATGCTTTGAAAAATTGCATTCCCCAAATAGGCGATCCTTGGTTTCCAACTCATCTACACACAATAAGCATAAAGGACCGACTTGACAATTCCACCTCAACAACCTGCTTTTTGTTGGTAATTTGTCCAGAACAAGAAGTCAACATATAAACGAGTGACGAGGGAAGTAGAGCCCTCCCCAAACGACATTAAATCAAGGGACTTTCTCCTGTTTATGTCGAATAATCTCCCACACCTTAGCAGCTCTATACTCCTCTTGCAAAATTCTCATGGCTCCAAGAGCTCCTCTCAGTTTTAAAAGCTTCTTCCAGGTCCAACTATAATTACTTTTAATTTGTACATCCTTTCAATAGATATTGTATTAAAATATAAATATTATAATCAATAAAATATGAATATTATTTTCAAATATTGAACGAAAAAGAAGATACAGCATATCTAAAACCAAACCAATTGAGAAACAAATTGAGGTTTGTATCTACACAGTTTTCGTAAGACAGATTTTCGGATACTCTTTCGTACTTGAGATTTCTGGTCATTCTCACAATATACAACAAACTAGATGATCAGCTATAGTAGCACAACTGCAGAGATCACAAACTATAACCTTGTCTTCTTCTATCACCAAAAACTACTTTTAAAAGTCACAAAGTAAAACAATATAAAATTATTTGTGTTTTGAGTTGTGTAAAACTTAGAAGGTTTACGGTCTATTTATAGGTGTTTCACGAGGGGTATGAAGGAAATATTTGGATTAAAATATCCGCAAGCACACAGAGAGTCAGACCGATTTGAACATTTATGTTACCCATATGTGCATTGTTATATATTTACTAAATAATATTTGGTTTTACATTTTTTTCTCAATAACATTTGGATCAATTTCTCATTCAAAGATCTAAAATTATCGTTTTTCCAATGAATATGAAGCCAGATGACTAAACCTATCACCTTCTTTCAATCTGTTTTATAATTAAAAGTCTTTCCATTAACATTACAGATTCTATAATGGGATGGGAAAAAGCTCTGTTTGATCTTATTTCAAGGTTGTGAGGAAATTTAGAGTTTACATATAAGCAAATTAATCTAAACATGGAATCAAGACATATTGTTCTGATCTATATAATATCCACCGTTCGATCAACATAAAATTAAGATATATTGTTCATTTTCTCTTTCTCTACCTCCTAATCTGTAATACCTTTTTTTTGTTTGGGCCTTAAGTCCAAATAATTAAATACCCAAATGTTTAATTACAATACCAAATTACACCTTTACCCATCAGACCAAAATTACAAGAACCAAATTATTTCCTACCCATTATACCATCTAATTCGGGGCCCAAACTAACACAGCCCACATCCTAAACTAGTGTTGGCTGAATGTGAAGGGTCACCAAACCCTAGTGAAGGCGGCGGCAACTCTTCAACTCCCGTGACATTATAGTTGCTCAGCAGCCACATCAGTGCCATGTCGATGCCACGTCAACAACAATACCAATTATCTAGAACCACATCAGAATCTGATGCAGCCACGCCAGCAAAAGACCACGTGCTGGTTCCGAATTGTCACTGGTCCCCTCCTTGATGTCCTCTCTGATATCAAATATGGTCAAATTGGAAAATTTAAAACTCAAGATTGGCTCCCTAGGAATCAAACATGTGACACATAGGTAGAGTTGGGTGGACAAAACAACTTGGCCAAGGGTTGTTATCTGTCTAAATTCTATGGCTTTTTATATTTAAAGTTAGGATAATTATACCATGTTTAAGAGTTTAAGTTTATGTGCTTAGAATTTGGAGACTATGGTTTGAATTTAGGGGTTATAGGTAAAATCCTAAACCCTAAATTCTAACCATGAACTCTAAATTCTAAACCCCTAAACTAAATCTATAACATGCACCTGTGGACACAAAATATTTCTAACGCGAGTACATCATATATTTTTCAAAGTTAATGCTTATAGTTGTTGCCTAAAAAGATTGATAGAGGGGTGAGATTTGCTTTCTACCGTGTCTGATTTCTTAGCGAAATCCAGAAACATAGATCTTGATATCACACTCTTCTAGGATTCAACACTCATTTCATATAAACTACCACTCACCATCTGTTTTACTACATACAAAAGTAGGGTTAAAACTTGAACAACAAAAGTTGTTTGTAAAAAAGAAGAAAAACTAACCTCGGGTATATTCAACTGTTGTTCAACAACAGGAAGATCCATCACTATTGAACCCAATCCACCATCCTCGGAATGATTCGGAACTTGTAGTGTATTTACAGGAGTAGGAGCCAAGAGTGCCATTAAGGACTGAAAAGGGCGGCTCTCCAATGGGATTTTCGAGAGCTCAGCCTCTTGTTCAATCTTTTGCAAAAGAGTCTTGAATTGTCCCTTTAACAAAGCCTCACCACAATCAGGAGTCATCACTCATCATCATTGTCATTGTTGTTCTTGTCTCCATTGCTCTTCTGCTTGTCTACACCAGATGACGGCGTCTCCATTGCAACCCCAACTACGGGTGAAGAATCATTTGTTATGTTAATAGCAAACCACTTAAATAGTTAAAGTGGTAAAATTGTCAAACTTAAAAATATAGTGGTTATATCGACACCAACTTTATAATTAAGTGGTTATTTAATAGTTTATGCTTAATTTTATCCCTTTTACTTCTGATTTAGCTATTTATTGACTTCTAATTTAGCTATATATATATATATATATATATATATATATATATATGTAATATTACTACCTTATTGTATAGTTTTTTTAGGGTAAACTACAATGGAGGTCATTCAATTATAGGTAAGGTTACATTTGGGTCACCCAATTATTAAAAGTTATACTTTGGTCACTCAATTATAGGTAAGGTTACATTTGGGTCACCCAATTATTATAACATACACTTGAGTCACTCAATTATGGGTAAGGTTACATTTGGGTCACTCTTCATATTTTAAAAAATATATATCAATTTGTGTATTAATTAATTAATGATTCCAAGTGAAATACTCTAGTGTTAATGAGGGTATACAAGTGATTTAGAAGAAAAAATGACTAAATTGATATATGTTTTAAATATGAAGGGTGACCCAAATGTAACCTTACCCATAATTGAGTGACCCAAATGTAACCTTTAATAATTGGGTGACCCAAATGTAACCTTACCCATAATTGAGTGACCCAAGTGTAACTTTTAATAATTGAGTGACCCAAGTGTAACCTTACCCATAATTGAGTGACCTCCGTTGTAGTTTAACCTTTTTTTTAATACTACCTTATTGTATAGTTTTTTTAATATGCTGGTGTGATTAAACGGTAGTATATGTTCTATTTTTTTTGGCCTTTTAATAACACACACCGTGCACACATAGTGCTCGAACCCGGATCACCTAGATAAAATACATCGTTATCTGTAGTACATATGTATATTGCGTATATTATATATATTATTACCTTATTGTATATGTATGTATATATCTTTAATTATTGCACCTTGATTTAATTTGTTTACACGATTCCTCTATTGCCTTATAGTGACCCGTCTCAGAGTATGGTCAGTATTATTTATGGCACGGTAACCTGATTAATTAATTATTTGTTTTGCTTCTTTTGTTTATTCGTATTTGATTTTTGTTTGGTCACGATTCATCAATGGTCTTACAATAATTTGCCCGGGGTGTGATTTGTATTACTTATGGCACGATTAATTAATTAAATAATTTAATTTAATTTTCATATTTATTTCTCTTTATTTTATGTAGATGGTGGCTTTTCTTTATTCCTCGAGCGATGGAGCCCTTAAGCTGAACTCACATTTATAACAAAATTTTAATTTACATATACTCGAATTCACATGTTTCGACATTAAAGCATATAATTATCGACTAAGGTACCGACTTTCGGGCGTGGTGGGGTGCGAAACTTTCCCTACACGTAACCGACTCTCGAACTGCATTTTTTTCTGGTTACCTTTTGGTGTTCGGTCTACCTTACCCAAGTGACCGGCGGTGACTCCCTATTTTTCAAAATCAAACTCGGGTTTTCAAAATAAAACCTTCGTGCGAAAATTTTTAGTTATTACACCATCGTTGAGATTTGGAAGAATATGTTCCATCGTTGAGAAATCAAAGAGAATCTAAAACTAAATTTTTTTTACAAAAAATGTTTTGAGACTATTTCATAATTTTAGAAAAAAGATGTTTCATCGTCCACCGTTAAGTATTTAACGATAAAATAACCAAAATTAAAGAAATAAAAAATCTAATGATTAAATTAAATATTCTAAAATTTAAGTGACCAAAATAGAAGTGAAAATAAATTTGTAATTCACCACAAAATTATTCTTTCAGATTTTCCACGAATTACAGTTCACTCTTTAACTCTTACAACACTGCACGGGCACCACACATATCTAAATGTTAATCCTTAAAGGGCTTTGAATCGAAGAACGTTTTTTCCCCCTCAACAAGAAAAGGTTTTCTTTAACAATGATAAAAACGCTTGATTACATCCTATTTGATCACATAGCACATGGTGAGTGTTAACTTTTTTTGTTTGGTTAGGTTGGTAGGATGTAAGATCTAATCTAGACCTGAAAATTATATACTTAAACTCGAACTTGATTCAATCCAAACTATTAAATTTTTTTTAAGAACTTAATTGTAAAAAAATAATTTTTAGGAACCTAATTGTAAAAAACAAATTTTAATAACCTAATTATAAATATATATATAAAGAGGGAGCATTATTGCGAATATCCCTAAAAATATAAAGAAAAATTACTTTTAGTCCCGTGTCGGGTGGAATTTTCTCTACCTTAAACTCGAACTCGACCCGAAATAACCCTCAATAAAAACTTGACCCACCCGAATCTGAATTTTCTGCAAAAAAAAAAAATATGACCGCATCGGGCCAGGCCGGGTAAAATGTCCATCCTTAATAGAGTCGGAATTTTCTACATAATCATATTGAAGATCGTGTAATCCAGTAATTATAAAGTCCACACATGATAAGAGTTTAAACAAACATAAAATAAGGAGGAAACTCATACTTGATTTATATTACATGAAATCCAAACCTGAAAGCTTAAATTCCTAGATTTGAAACTTTGACGTTAGTGCCAAGTCCTTGTCGACAGGTACAACAGTTTTAAAACTTTTAGCTATAAATATGTCAATATTTATTCAAGTGGGACACTAAATATTGCAATCAGTTGTTGGCTTCAAACAATTGCTGTATGCATTTCGTCTTAATAGCTTCTTATGTTTTTTTCTTCTTTCCATTAACTTTGAAATAGGAAATAATTATAATACTAATTGCTCGATTTCATATTTGGATTTAGTAAATTGGGTAGAGAAACGAAAGTAAAATAAATGGGTCCAAAATCTAAATGAACTAAAAGTTTTGGCCCAAAGTGAACACAAACTAAAACTGAAGAGGAGCTATAATTCCTAATTTGAACCACATAAGCTAGCCCAATCTAACCAGGACTGACCCAAAATTGAAAACTGGACTGTGAATAAGATAGCTATGAATAATAATAATAATAAATTATTCATAAAAAAATTCTTTATTGATTTTCTGAAAGTTAAAATTTTTAAACTTTAACTATTATTATATTGAATATTTTAAATAATTAATTTTTATAAAATATATATTTGAAAACTACTCGATAAGAGGTTTTTTAAATATAATTTTTATATTTTTATCAATGATACATTTTAAATAATTATGAGTCAAAGTTAAAAAATATTGACCAAAAAAAGTCAATAAGGAACAAAAATTGTGGGACGGAAGGAGTATATTATAGTCTGCATTCTGCAATGAACCATTTTCCCACTCCTCTTGCCTCTGGGTTTGGAAATCTAGTGGTATTGTTTGTTTTTTTTAATATAAATATTTTAGTGTAATTATATGGTCGTATTTGTTCTTTAATTTTGGTCATGTTTTTGGACAACTTTTTGAGTCAAAATTAGAGGTTTAAAGCATATTTAGAGGTTTGACTAGTCAAATTCGCTAATTTAGATGTTTGGTAAATAGAGGATTATAATAGCGAATTAGGGTAAAACTTCTAATTTTGAAATAGCTCATTTTAGGAGCTTTTTGAGTTAGAAGTTTGAACAAAAGACTTGTAAAGACTCTTTTGTTCTTGATAATTATACATTTTTTTCTAAATATCATAAATTTGAATAACTAATAAAATTCATAAATAAGAAATTAATAAATACATATAAATTTAATAATTTGTAACACCAAGGTTTGGGGGTCAGGTGAAAATAATGTTTTAATATTATTTCGGGTTCAGTTTTATAATTTAAATAAATAAAATAATGGTTCGGGCTTTGTTTGCAAATAAAACAAAGGTGTTGGACCCAATTTTTAAACCAAAACCCAATAGCCATTTCATTAATGGCATTTTGGTAAACTTTAAAAGGAAGGGGGAAATAAGATGACAAAAAGGGGGTTTTATTTGAAAAGAAATGCTCATCTTCTTCATTCCACCATTTTTGAAAACCTAAAACCCCTCTTATCCCCTAAAGCCCTATTTTCATCAAATCTCTTCATCAATTCAAAGGGCTCTCTTTGAGGTAATTGCGTTTTTGAATTCTCCTCATGATTTCCAACATTTTAATAGCTTTAGTTTTCATAGAAATCATCTTTTTGAGTTTTTGAAGTTTTCAAGTTTGAAGAAAAGCATGAAATTTTAATAGCTTTTTGGGTTGTTTTTGATTAATAGAGTTGAGTTTTGATCTAACCTTACCCTATGGAACATTATATCTCAATCTGGTTGAGTTTTATAAAGAATCCCGAAATGGGTTTTTAGGGGTATATTTAAAGTGTCAAAATTTGTGTTTTTGGAATGGTTTTGTGAAGAATTGTTGGGTTGATGTCATAGAAACATTGGGTAGGTTGTTTTAGATGTTTTATGATGATTTTTGAGAGGTTATAGTGTTAGTTGGATGGGATTCCCGTAGCTACTGTTGTAGGTGATTTTTAGGAGTGGAAATTAAGAGTTTTTGAAGTGTTTGTGTGGGGAAATGAAGGGCTGATGGTTGTACAACATTATGATGATGTTTTGGACATGTTTTGGAGTGTTTTAAGTGTTTAAATTGGGAGGTAATGGCTGGGTTTTGCTGGAGTACGAAAATGAGATTATTTGAGAGGATTTCGGCTTTGAATTGTATCGAAAATGTTAGAGAATTGAGAGCTGATGTGTAACAGTAAATTGTGGTTGATTAAGAGGTTAATACATTATTTTTGATTGGTTAGAAGGCCTTGGGAGGTTCGGGCACGATTCCGGAAGTTGTGGAGGCTTGGGTCGGCTTTGCTTGGGTTGCTTAAGGAAGTAAGGTGAGCGATTAATGTTTTAACTTGATTTTCAAAGGTTGGTTCAAGCATGTGGTTGTGGAAATGTTTTCAAGTATCGTTTTGGTTCAAAGATGGTTTTGAAAGAATTTAAATTGGGCTTGAAAAGTTGATTTAAACTCAAGGAGTAAGTGGATGTGAATCGCCTCTTTAATTTCCCTTTTACCGTTTGTTTTCATTACTTGTGATGATAAATTGCTATGTATGAAATTCCAATAGTTTGGGAGGAAGCATGTTGCTTATTATTATATCGTTGATCATGTGTGATGGTGTTTATGGTGTTGTTTATATGCTTTGTAAGATGTGTGTAAGTTGGTGCAGGTTGTGCACGGAAATGGCGAGTAAGACCATTGTGGTTGGTAAGTTGTAAGTAGTAAGTTGGTGCCTAGTTGTGGATTTTGTTACAACTTATTTTGGTTGTGCATGATATAGTGAGTACATGTCGTATGATGGTGATTGTAAATCGTTTTGCATGGTTGGTGTCGAACCTCACGTGATGGTTGTCGTTGCTCCGGTGATGTGTAGTCCCGCCGGTAGCGAATGGTATAAGACTCCGGTGATGTGTAGTCCCACCGATAGTGACTAGTAGAAGAGTACTTTGATGTGTAGTCCCATTGAAAAACTACTAGTCGAAACGGTGATGTGTAGTCCACCGTGTGTGTTTTGGTTATGCTTGTGCATACCATGTATTGTTCATGTTGTGTCTCACTATATCATTCTCTTTTTATGGTTTTGCCTTAATATAGGACTATGTCTCTTGCATTGCCGTTGTTATGTTTTAGAGCTCCGCTCACTAAGCTTTATGCTTACGGTCTCCTTTTTTCCAGCAATGCAGATCTTTAGCTTGGAGTTAGCAAGGAGCATGAAAAGGGCGTCCAAGCGCGTGGTCGTTTGCTCAAGTATGGTTTATTAAATAATGTAGTAGTTTAGCAATGGGAAATGCTACATGTTTTAGGAGCGTGCATCTAGACTCCTTTGTGTTGGCTTTATGTTGTTAATGCCTTATGTTGATGGATTAGTAAACCATGTTTATGTTGATGCCTATGTGTTTGTTGGGAGGCTTATAGCCATGTCTTTTGGATGCTTGTGTTGCCTTGGCTTGTAAAATCATGTTTAGATTGCCTTATATGAATGCTTTATGTTTGTTTTTGCTAAGGCATGAAACTCATGTATGCTATGTATGCCTTCTTTGAATGATTACGTGAATTCCTTGGTTGAATGATGTTCGTCCATGTTGGGTGCTTGTATGACTAGATCTTGGTTGGTAAATGTTGTATGTATGTTCGTATGTGGCTAGGGAGGTCTTATTATGCATCTAGAGTGTAAATCTTGTGTGTTTGTGCTGAAAATGGAGAATTGCAGAGCAGGGCGTATCGGTACGCCTAAGGGCCGTATCGATACGGTCTTGCCTACAGGACTCGGTTTTGGCTGGGCGTATCGATACGCGGGGGTGTATCGATACGGTATTTGCTCACTGGAATTCTGAGATTTTAGTGAGTTATTAGCGTATCGGTACGGTGTCTTAGCGTATCGGTACGGTTCCATCTCGTTGACCTCGAAATATTGACCAAGAGGGGCGTATCGATACGCTCAAGGGCTGTATCGATACGGTCTTCCCTGAGTTGACTTTGGTCAAGGCATATCGATACCCTCTGTAGGTGTATCGATACGGCCTGTTTAATAAGGAAAATTTGGGGCTGTTTAATTGCATGTCTTGTGGATTTTGTATCCGTGTTTGTTCGCTGCGTGTCCTATCACATAGGATTTAATAAAGGCATCTAGTAAAGATAAAGAAAAAAAATATAGGGTCGCTAACCGAAGGGGAGCCTTAACGGGTTTCGCTTCGGTTTTCCCCGTGTAGCCTACTCGGACCGGGCAGCCGTCCAGACCGGGACGAGGGGGTTACATAATTAATAAAATTATATTCAAAATATAATTTCATAAATAAGAAATTAACATATACATCTAAATTTAATAATTATTAAAATTATATTAAAAAGATAATTTCACAAATAAAATTTAATATATACATCCTTTATATATGCTAAGTAATGATATTAAAAAATAAATTTTTATAATCTAATTAATATTAACATATAAAAAAATATTAATAACTAATAAATTATTCAAACAAGTATTGAATATAATCATGTCCTTATATGTCATTTTGCTTGTTCAAATAATAAAACAGCTATCAGCTATCAGTTAATTTTACCAAAAGCTTCTATACAATCAGCTAATGCAATCTGCTAGTCAAATCAGCTAATGTAATCCGCTATCAGCTATCCGCTAATTACCAAACAAGACATTTACCTTTTTGAAAATGCACACACATTGTGCAGACGACTTTGTTTGAATATGGGTCACATAAGAGGAACAACACCATCATTTACCATTGGGATTACTCAATGAATTATGTTAAAGCATAAAAGGAAGATGGTAAATGGAGATGAAAGAAGTGTTGAGAGAAGGATCGATATTATTGATTTTCTTGATTGATACAAGCCATGAACAAGGTTTATATAAGCAGATAATTAGGGTTTTTCCAGTCTGTTAGATACATTTTCCTTCAAAAGAGGTTGTTGCCGATTCTCTCCCTCCAAGAAGGTTGTTAAAATTGTTGGGACCAATTTTATCCAATTCCTAACAACATTTCAACTCAACTTGCTGATTGTGTATTGTCTAACATTTTCCACTGCTTTTGTTTTGTTTTTTGTTTCTTGAATGATGGACAAGCTCAAGACATTCAGCTATTTTCAGAATAATTCAAACCGGTGTAGAGGTAGGGGCTTGGTAAAGATGTCAGCAAGTTGAAATCTGACAGGGATATAATTTACTTGAAGAGTGTCGGAGGTGTCCTTCTCCCTTACGAAGTGTAGATCAAGATCGATGTGCTTTGTTTTAACGTGTTGCACCGGATTAGCTGTCATGGAGACAATGCTTGAATTATCACACCAGACCTTTGGAACATCTGGTAAGGCAATCCCCATTTTAGTGAGTACAGACTTGATCCAAAACAAGTCAGAGGTTGCATCAGCCAAGCTCCTATATTCTGCTTCCGCTGCAAAACGTGAGACAGCACGATGCTTCTTTGAGCTCCAAGAGACAACATGTGCTCCTAAGGAGACGCAAATCCCTGATGTTGATCGTCGATCGTCAACATCACTGCCCCAGACAGCATCAGAGTGTGCTGTGAGGAGTAGGGTGTCAAGAGGTTGAGGCGAAAACCAAATGCCATAATCGATGGTACCTTTAAGATATCGAAGAATGCGATGGACAGCCTACCAGTGTGCTGTGGATGGATTATGCATGAATTGTGCAACTTTGTTTACGGCAAACGAGAGTTTCAGACGAGTGTGGCAGACATATTGAAGGGCACCAACTACACTGCGATAATGCTTGGCATTGTCAAGAGGTTCACCGTCGAGCTTACTTAGTTTGGTGTAGGCTGTCATAGAAGTGGAGGCATCCTTAGCATCAAGAACTCCAGTTTTGTGAAGTAGCTCAAGAACATATTTCTTTTGGCTAAGAAATAAGCCATCAGCAAGTCTGTGTACTTCAATTCCTAGAAAGAAATATAGAAGACCAAGATTCTTGAGGGAGAAGTAGGCATTGAGATCATTGATTACGGTCTGAATGTGTTCCTCTGAATTATCCGTGACCAGAATATCATCAACATATACAACGAGAAGGATGAGAACATGTGGCTTGTTAAGAACAAAATAAGACATGTCAGCTGATGAAGATCGAAAGCCAAGATAACCCAGAAAATTTTTCAGTTTGAGAAACCAATTACGGGGAGCTTGGCAAAGACCATATAACGCCTTGTTAAGTTTGCATACAAGCAAAGCACCATCTGATTTATGTTGAACAAAGCCTTTAGGATGATGCATATACACATCCTCAAGGAGGTCACCTTTGAGGAACGCGTTGTTGACATCAACTTGATGAATCAACCACTGATGAGAAACTGCCACCGAAATCAAAATATTGATAGTAAAGAAGCGAATCAAATGACTAAAAGTATCAATGTAATCATTACCAATAACATGTGTAAAGCCTTTTGCCACGATACGAGCTTTGTGTCTGCTGACCGAGCCATCAGAATTGTACTTTAGTCGAAATAGCCACTTACAACCGATGGCCTTCTTCCCAGGTGGTAATTCAACCAAATCCCATGTATTGTTGTCTTTTAGTGCATTATATTCAGCCAAAACAGCATTGGACCATTCAGGATGCTGAAGAGCTTCATGAACTGTTGTGGGAATAGTATCGAGTTGCACATGATAGATCTTTCGTTTGTGAATGCCTGATTTGTTGCGAGTTTGCATGGGATGATGATGAACCATATATGGAAGGGGAAGAGTTGTACCAATAGACGGTAAGGGAGCAACATAGGCATCTTCATGAGGAGGGGAAGAAGTAGGCACAAAATCAGCAGGTAAGGTAGGACTTGAAGCACATATAGGTGAAGTGGAGGCCCTAGAATCAGGTTCGTGTGCACAGGCAGAGGCAAAAGTGTCTGGATTAGTGGTGGTAAACACAAGCTGAGTTGATGGTGGACATTGCTTCACATTCGGAAGAGTGGAACCTGGATTAGGTTAAGGAGAGATAATAGGTGAGATGCTAGAAGGCACTGGTGGAACAATAGGTACAAATGTGGAGAGGGGAGGCATAGACGCATCTGCATGGGAAGTAGGGTTAGCTGCCCAAGGAAATATATCTTCATTAAATACAACATTGCGTGATATGAAAACCCTTCCAGTATCATCTACACATTGATATCCATGGGGGCAGGGGGAGTAGCCAAAAAATAGACATGGTTTGGATCGATAGTCAAGCTTGTGACGATTAAATGGCCGCAAGTAAGGGTAGCACTCACACCCAGAGGTACGTAAAAAACTGTAATTTGGAGGTATGCCATTAAGCTTTTGATAAGGAGAAATGTTGGCCAGTTTCTTCGAAGGAAGACGATTAATAAAGTAAGCAGCTGTTAAGATAGCATAAGACCAAAAATTCATAGGCTGAGAGGCTTGTGCCAACAAAGAAATAGCCATTTCAACAATATGGCGATGCTTGTGCTCAACAATCCCATTTTGTTGGAATAAATGTGGGCAGGTAACACGATGTATAATTCCAACTGGAGCCAAAAGAGATTCAAGGAAGCAAAATTCCCTACCCCTATCAGTTTGAATTTCTTTGACTTGTGCATTAAACTGAGTTCGAACCAAGGAATGAAAAAGAGTAAACGCAGTAGACGCTTCAGACTTGGTTTTCAGTAAAAACAGCTAACAATATCTAGTAGTAACATCAACAAAAGAAATATAATATTGAAAGCCATTGGATTTTACAGCAGCAGGGCCCTAAAGATCAATCTCAATTAGAGCAAAAAGGTTGTGTATAAACTGTAGTAGAAGGTTGATAGGGTAAACTATGCCATTTGTCAAGTTGAGAAGCTTTACAAACAGACTGTTTATCCAACCTAATTAATTTATTTAGTACAATATTGATGATTTCTGCGGAAGCATGACCTAAACGACGATGCCATAACCAAAACGGGGAAGTACTACTAGCAGCGGCAATAAGAACTGTGATAGATAAAGAAGTTGGATCCTCTGTGACATGATATAATCCACCATCACGAGATCCTTTCACTAGCACGTGGCCAATGCGCTCATCCTTCACACAACAGTGGTCATGATGAAATTCGAAATACGCGGAGTTATCCTTAGTAAATCGCGAGACATATAATAAATTACGAGTGATTCGAGGAACATGAAGCAGGTCACGCGGAAGTAAAGAACGAAAATAAGTATGCAAAGCAGACTGCCCTATGTGGGAAATAGATAACGAGGAGCCATCACCAATATGAACTAAACCCTTACCATAGTATGGGGAACCAGTGAACATGTGAGAGGAGTTGTTGGCCACATGATAGGTTGCCCCTGAGTCAGGATTCCAGGTGACTTGAGTGGGAGAAGAGACAGCTCATACATTCGTGCCAACTAGGGTGTTGACTTGAGCAGCTTCAAGGGGGTTCCACAAGCGATTGATCAGCAGCTGCACTAGCACCAATGAAGGGATCATAACCAATATCAACAGAATCAGAGAAACAAGCAGCATTGGCTTGACGAGGAGCAGATGGGGCCTGGGACTGAGAAGAAATTCCTTTAAAGCTTTGATCAAAGTGATGCCAACAACGGTCCACAAGATGATCGAGTTTGCCACATAGTTGGCATTGGGTTCGTGGACGCCCTTTGTAACGTCCGCCAGAGAAGCGGGGTTCATCACGACGAGCCGATCGTTGAAATGAAAAGGGAGAGTCATGGAGTTGAGCAGTGTGAATTCCAACAGGCATGCAAAGCGGATCGGACAATCTAGATTCAGCATCTACAAGAACAGAGACGGCTCCCTTAACAGTATAAGGTTCACGACTAGCCGTTATGACTTCCACAAAAGGATTGTACTCCGATGAAAGGCTATTGAGAATAGTGGCAATCTGTTCCACTGAGGAGACTGGGCTACCACACGAAGCCAATAAACCACAGATTTCTTTAACTTGCATTGTATAAGCACGCATGGTCATGGATGACTTCTTAATGGACCTCAAACGACAATGAAGATGCATTACACGAGTAGTAAAGAGTTTAGAAAACATGGATGAAATGGTGCGCCAAATATCAGCAGCAATATCTGCACCAACTAGTTGAGGAAGAAGATCAGAACTTATAGTGGAGAGTAACCAGGACGCCAAAGAGCTATCTTGCTTGATGAATCGATCCATCGAGATAATTTTCGAGCCCATGACCACACATTAAGAGCACCACTTGTTGCTTCCAGAGAAGATAATTGGTGTCATCCAAGCGAATGTGAATGCGTTTGTTGGAAAATGAGTCCTCACTAGAATCATCGTGAATCGAGAGAGAGGAGACATCAACGACGGTCGTAGTAGTTAAGGGAGCGGAACCAGCCATGAAAATGACTCCAGAACCTACGCAAGGCAACTGATACCATGTTAAAGCATAAAAGGAAGATGATAAATAGAGATGAAAGAAGTGTTGAGAGAAGGATCGATATTATTGATTTTCTTGATTGATACAAGCCAGGAACAAGGTTTATATAAGTAGATAATTAGGGTTTTTCCAGTCTGTTAGATACATTTCCCTCCAAAAGAGGTTGTTGCCGATTCTCTCCCTCCAAGAAGGTTGTTAAAATTGCTAGGACCAATTTTAACCAATTCCTACCAACATTCCAGCTCAGCTTGCTGACTGTGTATTGTCTAACAAATTCAAATTCAGTGGTATTGTTGATTTATTTTTTGGGGTACACCTCTAAAATCACTATCTACACTAGGTGTGTTCATAGTTAATCGACATACTACAACAGTTAACATACATGCTTTGTTCTTAGTGCAATTATATGATAATGTCAAAAAATAATGTGTTCAATTTCATTACAGTTAACTAAAATACAATAACAATTAGCCATAAACATTTTTAGTCTCCGCCAGTGGGGGTTCTGGACAGGCGCAATAGGAGCGACTGCACAGGCCCCCAAAAAAGAGGGGCCCAAAAATAGATAGAATTTAAATTAAATATTAAAAAATATATACAATTTTGTGTGTATATATAACAACTTTTGGTAAAAGAAAAAAATTATAACGATTACTTAAAACTACTTTTTTAATTTAAATTATCATAGTTGGCAGCCCACATAGGAACTTGAGGTTTTATTGGAATGTGTGTGGTTGTGTACAATAATTAATTACTTTTAACGGTTAAAATTGAGATTCAAAGCCTATTCCTCTCCTTTATATACACTGCCACTTTACCAAATATTTTACTCTTTAATTTTACTTAAGAAAAGACTTGTTTTACTCTTTGTCTGAGCTGCTACTACTGTTTGTAATCCTTTGGTGCTTCCACTGCATCGAAACCAAAGGCTTACTTTAACTTTACAATTTCATCATTTTTCAATTGTTTGATAATCTATTGTTAGCGAAACAGTTGAATATTTCTCATTGCAAGAAACTTCATATCTTTACGGTAAGTTTTTTTTTCAATTTTATTTTATTTAATATTTATGTTTTGACAGTTTTGTAATTTCAAATTATTTTAATTAATTTATATTTAATTTTTTATAGGTTGATTTATTGATCTCATCCGGTCGGACCACTGGTCTCAAGTTGTTCGATAATACCTTTTTGCAACAATACGGGTGCTATCTAAATCTAATCTCTTTGTCTCTCTTTATTTACTTATTTAGTTATAATAAAAATTTACTTACTGTTAATATGCTTCGAAAATTTCCATCAGGTTGTGAAAAATGTAAAAAAAGTAAAAAAACAGAACAACTAATTCAATCTCAAAAAGGTGCTCTAAATAATTTTTTTTAAGAGTCACAAGTAGGTGAAAAGTTTATTAATGTAGAAGATGTTGGTGTAAAAAATTTTGATGATAAGGATATTGAACAAGTAGAACATGATGTAAATAATGATGTTAATATAGAAGACACTAGGAGTTCACAAGACTATGAAAAAAATGAAGAACAAAATTCTGATAAGAATGCTCAACATTTTGAGGAAAATGAGTCTAATTTATTTAATATTTATGATCCAAGAAATTGGGATGCTCTTGATTCGAAATTAATTGATATTTTAATAGTAAATGGCCCTAAACGAGATATGACCATAGTAAAAGGCCCTAAAGATAAATACTTTCGTAGATTTTCTTCGAATTTTTACATAAGACATTTGTCGAATAACGAAACTTGTGATAGAGATTGGCTTGTTTATTCAAAGGAGCTAGACAAAGTATTTTGTTTTTGTTGTAAAATTTTCAAAAAGGGGCCTAAAAGAGGTTCTTTATTTAATGAAGGCTTTAATGATTGGTCGCATCTTAGTGTTAGATTTAGAGATCATGAAACAAGTAGTGATCATTTGTTAAATACGGCGACTTGGTGTGAACTTCGATATAGATTGCAACAAAATGAAACCATTGACAAAGTTGCTCAAGAACAATTTCAAAAAGAAAAAGAATATTGAAAAAATGTGATTATTAGAATTATTGCCATTGTGAAGTATCTTGCTAAACAAAACTTGGCATTTCGTGGAAAAAATGAAAATTATATCAAAGTAGTAATGGAAATTTTTTAGGGTTAATAGAGATGTTGGCAGAGTTTTATCCTGTGATGAAAGAGCATGTTGAACGTATTAATAATGACAAAATTCATCATCATTATTTGAGTAAAGATATTCAAAATGAGTTAATACTTTTACTTTCTTCTAAAATTAGATCAAACATTATTAAAAAAATAAAAAAAAAGTAAAATATTTTTCTGTGATGTTGGATTGTACTCCTAATGCTAGTCACAGAAAACAAATGTCATTAATTTTAAGGTGCTTTGATGGGACTTCAAATTCTTTTAAAATTGAAGAGTTTTTTTATTGAATTCTTACAAGTTGCTGATACAACTGGAGAAGGACTTTTTCAAGTGTTAGAAAATGTGTTGAAATCTCACGATTTAGATATAGATAATGTAAGAGGTCAAGGATATGATAATGGATCTAACATGAAAGGAAAAATCAAGGTGTACAAAAAAAACTTTTAGACTTAAATCCTAGAGCTTTTTATACTCCATGTGATTGTCATAGTCTTAACTTAGTTTTGTGTGACATTGCAAACACTTCGATGAAAGCGAGAGATTTTTTTTAGAATAGTCCAACGCATTTATACTTTATTTGCCAATTCTTCAAAGAGATGGCATATATTAAGAGAAAATGTGAAGGGTTTGACTCTTAAATCATTGTCGGTCACACGATGAGAAAGTCGTGTTGAAAGTATTAAGGCAATAAAATTTCAAATTGTTGAAATAAGAAAGGCCTTACTTCAAGTAGCTCATACAGATAATGATCCTAAGATACAAATTGAGGCTAAATCCTTGGCAACAAATGAGCTTAGTAGTTTCAAATATTTGCTATCTACAATCATTTGGTATGAAATTTTGCTTGCTGTGAACTTAGTTAACAACGATTTACAGTCAAAAGACATGTTGATTGATGTTGCTATTTCTGAGATAAAAGGAGTTATTTCATTTTTCAAAAGTTATAGAGATAATAGATTTTCAAGTGCAATGGATACATCAAGAAAAATAGCTAATGAAATTGGAATTGATCCTACATTTCCTCAAAAGCGTATAATACATAGGAAAAGACACTTTGATGAAGTTGATAGCGTTGAAACATTAATATCTACTGAGAAGTCATTTAGAATTGAATACTTCTTGTATATTGTCGATCAAGCTATTATTTCTTTGGATAAGAGATTTGAACAATATCAATTGTATGAGAATGTTTTTGGCTTCTTATTTCATTATGATAAACTACATTCATTGGATGATGTTAATCTCGAAACTCATTGTAAAAATTTTGAAAATGCTCTGAAGAAAGATGAGTTATCTGATGTTGATGGAAACAAGTTATTTATTGAGCTAAAATTACTGAGAGAGCTTTTACCTAAAGAAAAATTGTGAGCATTGGATTTATTAAGATTTTTAAAACGTTATAATTGTTTCCCAAATGTGACAATTGCTTATAGAATCTTGTTGACTATTCCTATTACTGTTGCTTCTGCAGAACGGAACTTTTCAAAATTGAAGTTGTTGAAGTCATACTTACGAACAACTATGTCACAAGAAAGATTAAATGGACTTGCTTTGATGGCAATCGAAAGTGATCTTTTGGAAGAAATTGATATTGAAAATGTTGTAGATGATTTTGCTTCAAAACATGCAAAAAGAATGACACTTTTTAAGTGAAAATGTTTGATTTTTAGATGTTTGTAAGTCAATTTGTTGTTGCTCAAGAGAATAATTTAATAATATATTTTGTAATACAATATTTTTTTGAAAAAAAAAACTTTATATCTCTTATCGATTATAAATTAAGGGCCACATTTTGATAAATTGCACAGGGCCCCTAAAATCTTTGAACTGCCCCTGGTATCCGCATATCACAATTATATAAATCTTACCCCTTTGAACCCATGAATCTATAGATGTTGCCCCGACCACCTAACAGAATCATTTTTTCTATTATTGTTAGCTGTTATTAGCTGTTAATTAGTTAAGTTCTTTACTAATCTTCTTGATTAGTATATAAGCAGGTTTTGTATAGTTTTAGTTTTAAGTTTTTTAAAACGCTGATTTCATTGCCGTTTTGGTTAATAAAAGAAACGCATAGTTTTGTTTCTTTCTTCTCTCATATTCGATCTTCATTCCCAAATCTAAACAACAAACCCTAGATTTCAGATTGTATCATGGTATCAGCTGGGTCTTCCAACTCGCGCCCCACGACCGATTCGTCCTCTGAATCGTCTCATTTCCGTAATCTTGAACCGTCCGACGAATATTTCATCCACCCCAGTGAAAATCCCTCTCCCGTCCTCACATCCGTCTTGCTCTCTGGCTCAAATTATCATTCTTGGGTTAGGTCAATACGAATGGCCCTTATTTCCAAAAATAAGTTCCTGTTCGTCAATGGAACTTTGAAGGAGCCTGTTGAAAGTGATGCCAGTTATTTCGCATGGGTCAAATGCAATAACTTGGTACTCTCCTGGTTGCAACGAGCGATTAGCCCGGAGATTGCGCAGAGCGTTCTTTGGTTCGACACGGCTTACGAAATGTGGGCGGACCTTCGAAATCGGTTCAGTCAAGGTGACCTTATTAGGGTTTCCGATCTGCAGCAAGAGTTTTACTCTCTTACCCAAGGTATTAGTTCTGTCACTTCTTTTTATACCCAGTTAAAAATTCATTGGGATGAGTTGTTTGTTCTTCGTCCTTTGTCAAATTGTTCTTGTTCTGCTGTCAAATTCAGAAACCAAGATTATGCTCTTAGGTTTATTCGTGGTTTGAATGATAGTTTTTCTATTCCCAAATCCCAAATCTTAATGGTTAAGCCTTTTCCAAAAATACATGAAATCTTCTCGATTCTTGTTCAACATGAGCGTTCTCTTTCTGTTAGTTCATCTGATAGTAACATCCTTCTAGTTGATAAAAATGTTCCTGGTAAATTTCAAAGAAAGTCCTTTGGTCATTTCAATGCTAATAGTCATTCCAATATTAACAGTCGTAGACCTTTGTGTACGTTTTGTGGTCTATATGGTCATTTAGTCGAAAAATGTTATAAAAAGTATGGGTATCCCCCTGGATACAAGTATAAATCCCCTATTTCTTCTGGTCGTGTCAATCTTGTTGGGAGTTGTGGTTCTGAGAATGTTGTTGAAGGTCAGTCCATTATGGTTACTGCTGTTGGTAACTGTTCTTTCACGAAAGAACAATATGAAGGTCTCCTTTCTCTCTTGCAACATAAGGATTTTTCTGTTCAAGAACCTGTTTCTCAGTCCAAAGTCAATGCTTTGACTTCTGATTTCAACTCTGTTCCTAATGAGGATCCAGGTATGTCTTTGCAATGTTCTGATTTTAATTCATCAGTTTTTTGTTATTTGAGAAATAATTCTGTTTTGCTTGGTAATCCTGTTTTGTGTAATAACAGTTCCTCCTGGATCATTGATTCAGGAGCAACTGACCATATTACTAATGATATCTCCTTGTTTAAGTCTTATTCTGTTATTAGTAATAAATTTGTAAGATTACCTAATGGCAGTATGGTAAAAGTTTTACATATTGGTGATGTTCAATTAACTTGTGATTTTGTTTTAAGAGATGTTCTTCATATTCCTCTTTTTGGTTTTAACTTAATCTCTATCAGTCAGCTTA
Organism: Hibiscus trionum; assembly: GCA_030270665.1. Lineage (NCBI taxonomy): Eukaryota > Viridiplantae > Streptophyta > Magnoliopsida > Malvales > Malvaceae > Hibiscus > Hibiscus trionum. The sequence goes on along the minus strand of BSYR01000006.1, from coordinate 21,794,722 downwards.
TGGTACATTCTAATGTTTCTGTTTCTTTTACTAACAGAGGCTGTATTTTGCAGGATCTTCAGTCCTTGAGGATGATTGGTTCAGCTAAAGCCATTAAAGGACTGTATCATTTTGTAGCTCCAGTAACATCTGTTAGTAATTCTTCTACTGTTTTTCAATTTTCTGTTGATCAATCTATTAATATGAATGTTTCTAATGCTACTGATAGTAATGTTGCTGATAGTGCTTCTAATGCTTCCAGTAGTATTTCTGATAATTCTTTTTCAACTTGGCATGCTAGATTAGGACACCTATCTAATCCTAGAATGCATCAGTTTGCTAAGATTTGTCATGAAATTCCTTCTGGTAATCTTCATAATTGTGATGTTTGTCATTTAGCCAAACATAAAAGGTTACCCTTTCCAATTAGTGCTTCTGTTTCTGAATCTATATTTGATATCATACATGTTGATGTTTGGGGTCCCTTTCCCATTAAAAGTGTATATGGTCATAGTTATTTCTTGACTATTGTAGATGACAAGAGTCGTTTTACATGGATCTTTCCTTTTGTTGTTAAGTCTGAAGTTAGGTCTTTGTTGGTAAACTTTTATATTTTTGTTCAAACTCAATTTTCTGTCAAAATAAAGTGTGTTAGATCTGATAATGCCCAAGAATTTCAAATGTCTGATTTTTTTAAGGAAAAAGGAATTGTACACCAAACCTCCTGTGTTTATACTCCACAACAGAACAGTGTAGTGGAGAGAAAACATCAGCATCTTCTTTTTGTAGCAAGAGCTCTTAGAATACATGCTAATCTTCCTTTGTGTTTCTGGATAGATTGCATCTTACACTCATGTTTTTTAATAAATCTAACTCTCACTCCTATTTTACATAATAAAACTCCACATGAAGTTTTATATTCTAAGACTCCTCATATTAATAATTTGAAAATTTTTGGGTGCTTGGCTTATGCTTCTGAATTACCAAAATCTGCTACTAAGATGCATGCTAGAGCTGTTAGGTGCATTTTTCTTGGTTTTCCCAAACATGTGAAAGGATATAGGCTTTATAATCTGGAAACAAAGGCTATTTTTCTTTCTAGAGATGTTGTTTTCAATGAAAATGTTTTCCCTTTTCAGAAGTCTACTTCCACTAATTTTGTTTTACCAAATTGTGAAGGTTCAATTTTTTTAGAAGATTTTCTTCCTAAATCAACCTCACAAACACAGTCTGTTCCTTTAATTTCTGGTTCTGATCAGAATAATTCTTCTGATAATGAAACAACTGTTTCTGTTCCTATTCTTTCTTCTCCTCAAGATACTGTTGATGTTCCTTCATGTCCTATAATTCCTGCTGTTTCTAGACCATCCAGATCAGTTAAACTTTCCCAGAAGTTTCAGGATTATCAGGTGAATTTACCTAAACCTAGAACTTCTAATCATTCTGTTGCAAATGTTATGTCTTATGATAATGTTTCTGCTAAGCATGCTGCCTATATTGCTAATATTGATATCTTAGCTGAACCTAAATCTTATAAACAAGCTGTTAAACTTGAATGTTGGAGACATGCTATGCAAGAGAAATAACTGCTTTAGAGTCTAATAACACTTGGGAATTAGTATCTTTGCCTTCTAATAAGAAAACTATAGGATGTAAGTGGGTTTTTAGAACTAAGCTAAAGTCAGATGGATCCTTGAATAGGTATAAGGCTAGATTGGTAGCAAAAGGCTATACTCAACAATTAGGTGTTGATTTTTTAAGCACTTTTAGTACTGTGGCTAAAATGACAACAATTAGGACCCTTATTGCAATTGATGCTTCTAAAAATTGGAATCTTCACCAATTAGATGTTAAGAATGCCTTTCTTCATGGTTCTCTACATAAAGAGGTATATATGAATATGCCTCCTGGTTTTTCTAATGATAATAACACTGGCCTTGTTTGTAAACTTAAGAAGAGTCTCTATGGTTTAAAACAAGCTAGTAGGCAGTGAAATGAGAAATTGACTTTAGCTTTAATAGAAAAAGGTTTCAAACAATCTTCTGCTGATAGTAGTTTGTTTACTAAAGGTTTAGATGATAATTTTATTGCCTTGGCTGTCTATGTTGATGACATAGTCATAGCCAGTCCTAATGCTGTTCAAATACAATACATAAAAGATTTCTTGCATGATAAGTTTAAGATAAAAGACTTAGGAGATCTAAAGTATTTTTTAGGTCTTGAAGTTACAAGGTCTAAGTCTGGTATAAATGTTTCTCAGAGGAAATACACATTAGAATTACTTAGTGATACTGACTTTTCTGAATCTAAACCAGCTTCTACACCTATAGTTGTAACTAGAGGAGTTAATCGTATGTCTAAATCTGATGGAACTCCTTTAACTGATGTTACTGAATATAGAAGATTGATTGGCAGATTGCTCTATTTAACCAACACTCGTCCTGACATTTTTTTTTCTGTTCAACAATTGTCTCAATTTTTGTCTTGTCCTACACACACACATTTAGTTGCTGCACATCATATATTGAGATAGTTGAAAGGGACAGTTGGTCAAGGTTTATTCTTTCCTGCTGATACTAGTCTTCATCTTAATACTTTTTCAGACTCTGATTAGGCATCTTGCCCAGATTCCAGGAAGTCAATTTCTGGATATTGTGTATTTTTAGGGTCTTCCTTAATCTCCTGGAAGTCTAAGAAACAGCAAACTGTTTCTCGTTCTTCCAGCGAGGCTGAATATAGAGCATTAGCTGCAGTGACTTGTGAATTGCAGTGGCTTTTTTATTTACTAAAAGATTTTCATATTACCTTTCAAACTGCAAATATTTACTGTGATAATCTATCTGCTATACAACTTGCAGAAAATCCAGTCCATCATGAGAGGACGAAACACATAGAGATAGATTATCATCTTGTTCGAGAAAAGCTTCAACAAAGGTTCATCAAGCTGTTGTCAGTTTCTTCCCATAATCAGATTGCAGATTGCTTGACCAAAGCTCTTCCCAGTTTTTCTTTTCATTTGTTAGTTTCCAAGTTGGGCATACATAATATATATGCTCCAACTTGAGGGGGTAACAGAATCATTTTTTCTGTTATTGTTAGCTGTTATTAGCTGTTAATTAGTTAGGTTCTTTACTAATCTTCTTGATTAGTATATAAGCAGGTTTTGTATAGTTTTAGTTTTAAGTTTTGTAAAACGCTGATTTCATTGCCGTTTTGGTTAATAAAAGAAACGCAGAGTTTTGTTTCTTTCTTCTCTCATATTCGATCTTCATTCCCAAATCTAAACAACAAACCCTAGATTTCAGATTGTATCACCACCCACCACAAAGAACAAGCCCTTCCACCAGTCTTTGAAGATCTTTCCAACTGTGGCCCTTTGGTAACTTTTCTCTCTCTCCATATCCAACATTTTATTGGGGAAAAAATAATTAATTCTCATGGTTTGAGAATCTGGTTTCTAGTTTTGGATGCATCGCAGAAACCAGATTAGCATAAAAGAATCCAACTCTTCTGTTTTTTAATGTTGTTTTGCATTACAATTTCCGAATTTTATAACTGTAAAAAAAAATCTGAGATTTTTTGTTTGGCAAAAAAAAACTGGATTTTATGACTTGGTAGTGTTGAAGTGGAATTTTTGAACACCTGTGGTGTGGTGCTTTTAGACTTTTAGTGGTAGTTTATTACAATGTGATTAATTTTAGCGGTATAAACTAACAATTTCATAATTTTATTACATCTTTTTATTTTGTTGTGACTTGTGAGAGGCAAAATTACGAAATATTTTAAAAACTTTCTGACTTATTTCCCGTACAAATAAATGTCTATTCACAATAATAATAATCTCACCTAACCATCATTAACTCTTGCCACGACAAATTTTGGACCCTATAGTTAATGTTCTTTAATAAAATGCTGCCACGAGCCTGTGACAAGTGGCAGCCATGTGCTCCACCGACGATATTAAATTTAAACGATTATTATTTTTAATGAAAAAACAGTATATAATAATCAGAAACGAAGTCATGTTATTAAAACACAAAACATAAACGTTTAAAAAGTAAAAATAAATTATTAATTTTAATTTATTTTTAATATATATATATATATATAAATAAAAGATAAAGAAAATATTATACCTTGGGGGCAAGAGCTCGTTCCACCTGACAAAGGGCTCTATTTCGAGTAATGGTGTTCATATGTACTCCATTAATTTTAATTTTTTTTTTCTTTGACAATGATTAATTTTACAAATATAAGATTACCCTTTGTTGTTCGATTGTTTCAGTAGTAAAGGATAATATAATTTATTCAGGTGATCCGAGTTCTAGCATCAATTCTGCACGGTGTGTGTGCATTATTAAAAAAAATTAAAAAATTTAACTATTACTACCTTTGTATCACACCATCATATTCAAAAAAATTACAAATATAATAACACAGTATTTAAAATACATTCTTGTTCAAAAAAAAAACATTCAAAGTAATAATTAATATATATGTACAAGTATAATCACGTCAATTAATATGATAAAAGATTTAATTTGTTGATGAATAAGTACATTTAGTCAGTTGACCAAACTGTTAATTTTTGTTCTTTTATATTTTCTTAAATCATGAGTTTAGACCTACTAAAAACATTTCATTTATTCTCCTATAGTCTCCCTTTTCCTCCTCTTCAAATATGATTAAGATTAGAATTAAAATTTGTCAAAAAAATACTAATAATATATTTGTTCTCTTATATTCTCTTAGGTCATAAATTTTATACCCGTAAGAACATCACATTCTTCTTCGAGTCTCCCTTTCCCCTAATTTGTCAAAAATATTTTACTAATAATATGAATTAGCATATTATAAAAGCGTCAGATGTAAATTTGATTAATCATCATTTATAATTCTGATAATTTACCTTTAACATATGAATCTCATTTATAAAGACATTGAATCGAAATTTTATAATATCTTAATTTGAATTTGTATAAATCTGAATAAAATCCAATTTAAATTTATTTATAATACACGTTAGATTTGAACATCATATATTTATACTCAATTTAAATTAAATAGCATTATTCCTCGAATATTTAGATCCGCATATGATAACAATTATTTAATCCAAAATGTCACATTACACGACAAACATTACATGACGAAACTGCCGCGGATGAGGATCTATAAGAAAACCATGATCTTTCCACCTGCCCTCTAACTAATCATCACCACCATTAATATCATAATCATCATCATTATTATTAATACAGTAATTAAATGCAAAAGCCCATCACACGCTGGAGATAGACTTCCGGTTCCGGCGACCCTCGGGATATTCCGAGGGACAGTAGTTCCTGACGGTGGTGAGTTCGTAAGGTGGGGCATCGAGCGCCAACCACTGCTCCACCGTGAACTGCACCTGGCTGCACGGTGTGTGGACGCCGGTCATGGTAACTTCCACGTAGTTACAGTACCACCCGTGGTGGTCACCCGAACCGTCGGAGGTCAAGTTCATGGCACAGACAGGGCCATCCAAGCAACGTCCCCTGCCTGAGAAAATGTCCAAATTACCCCTCTCGAAATAGTTGTAACCTGGACCCATTAACCCGCCCCATGATTCCATGTTGCGGATCTCGACCCAGTCGCCGTAAGCATCGTAGAGTCGTAGGGCGATGATGGAGTCGGTTCCGCCTTTCCAGATGGATCCCGTTCTTATGTAGACTGAGTAAACGCAGTCGTCATCGTCCTGCAAGTAAGAAAAAAACAAGAGATCAAGGGATTAGAGATGGGAACATGGAGGAGATTATGGGGGGTATTGAGGGGCACTTACGGAAATAACGACGGACGAAAAGGAGAGGAGGAGGAAGAAGGAGAGTAGTAGCTGAGTTGGGGTCGGCATTGGGTTTTTTAGCGTTTGGAAGCTCTCACGACATAAATTCACATATGGGTGTCCTTTATAAATATGCAATAATATGGACAGCACATCATGATTTTTTATTGCTTTATTTGGATTTTTTATAATATATTTAATTTACTCGTAAATCCCTCAAAATTTCAAATTGAGATTATTATACGCTAAATTTATCTAAATTTTAAATTTACAAAATAAAAAATTTAACTCATTGATTGACTAATTTAAATCAAGTTTTGTAAAAGTTCAATATGAGACAATTTTTTTAACCTAATTTTCTCTATTCACAACGCCATAATTTAAACCTCTGATATTTGTATAAGAGCCTAGCATCTTATCCTACTAAATCAATTAATTATTGATTTAAAAGTATGCATTTCAAGATGTTACAAAAATAATATATCAATTAAATTAAAATTTAGGACATATTTAATAACCATTGAAAAAAAAATCAGTTCATGTTAATTTCAGTGATTTAATATTCTAAACAACCTTGAAGTTTAGAATTAAAACTATTCGTTATATTTTTTTAGTGTAGAACGTTTTCAACTCTTGTTATTTTATTTTTGTTTATTTTAATTATACTATGTTCTAATTTAAGCAAAATACAAACATTTCAATAATTTAATTTCACTTAATTTTTCTGACACTTAATTGCTCCAGTTTACCAAATAACATCCAATGAGAATGATGAACATAGTTTTAATTACGCGCTTTCATAAATTAAAAATTCATAAATATATTAATTTTGTATGTCAAATTAATAGTGAATATTTAAATTTTGATATTGTAAATAAAGTAAATTAAATAAAAAAAGTCACTTTTTTAATAAATTTGTACAATATTAATTTAGATTAATTAACTAATAAGTTGAATGTTCGCATAATTTCTTTTAACAATATTTTTTTTAAATAAGGAAGGGGAGAGCATAAATTTTTTTGAGCAATAACTTTTTTTTGAATAAAGGAGAATTGATGACCTAAGGGGGGAGAATGTTCTTTCTGGATTTAGAACCTATGACTTAAGAGAAGAAAATAAGCAGGTGAGAAAGCTCTGACCACCCGACTATTATTATTTTTTAAACAATAATTGACTAATAAATTGAATGTTGGTGATTAAACCAAATATAATTATCCTTAGTTTTAATTTCCAATTAAATAGAGCAACATATAAATAAAATCATTTGCAAAAGGATTACAAATATATATTTATATATTAATAGTGAATTATATATTTGTATTTTAATAAAAACATTAACATTAAATAAAAATAATTATTTTTAATAAATGTCACCATCTAATTTATTATTAATATTAAATTACAGTATTCTCCCCTAATATTTTGTGACAATTGTAAGATGGAGAGGGGCTGATCGTAGGTAGTCACATGTGGGGTCAAAACGTTATATATATTCTAGAGACGACAGGAAAACAATTAGAGCGGAGGGGCTTGTAATGTAATTTCAGATTAAAAGTTATAGATATCGTTCTTCTTCGGCTTATGTCTAAACTATATATTGTAATAAGTTTAGTATTAACTTTTTTATTATATTTTAAAATTTTGACTCAATATTATTTTAAATTTATCATTAATAAAATATAAAAAACAAAAAACTTTCAATCAAATTATTTAAAAATTATTATGAATATTTATTTATGTGGATGTCTATCATGATTAGAACTTTATCGAGTTTGATTTATTTATTATTAGGAATATTATCTCTATTAATTAGAGTTTAATGTATTATGTACTTCTTATGCCTATAAATAGATGATTCATTGAAGGCATTGTATACACAAGTCTATATTTGAGAATAATACAAATCTTCATCTTTCTCTCATCTCTTTGTTCTTCCATTCTTGTTCTTTGTTCTTATTATTGTTCATTGTTATTTTATTCACAACACGTTATCAACACGACTCTAATCAATTGAGGTCTTCATTGTTTGAATCCAAAAGAAGTTATTGGAAAGAATTCGATTCTAGGATAAACCAAAGATAAGTTTTTTTCTCTCCCTTCATTCTTTTAAATTACCGATTGTCTTTTTCTTTATATTTTAACTTAATTTTTTTTGAAAAGTTTGGAAGTATGTTTGATTTTATTCGAACATTGGAAAGAGATAAATTTGTGGCTTCTCACAAACCAAAAGACGAATCGACAGAAACGAAGAGGTTGCGTTTGGTGTAAATTACGTGTGTTTTCTCTTGTTCCTAAAAGGGTTAATTAACGGTATGCTTATTATACTTTTACTTATATGATTATATTTGATATTTTTCATATTATTATTTATGTTATTTTATTTGGTAAAAGTTAGTATTTTGAACAGTGTTTTAAGTTTTATATGATATGCTTAAATGTCTTGGAAAGAGATGTGATATAAAGGGACTATGAGAAGCTATCTCGGTCATATGCTATGTCTCCATTGTCCACGAGAGAAAAATCAATATCGGTAAATTTTGGTTTTATTTTTATTCTTTATATTATTATTTTAAAGTGCGATAAATAATGATGATTTTGAATTTACAAGAAGATTATTATAAAGTCTATATTTGCTCGAAAGCAATATTTCTTCTTCGTTGAAAAACTCGACCATAGACTTCTCCCAATTTCAAGTTACGAAAGTTCGTCTTGATCCAAAAAGTTTTATGGGAAGCATTCCCTGAAGTGAATGCAAAGCATGATGTTTATTCCATGCGATTATCAATGATGGGGCATTCCTTCAAGTGAATGCAAAGCATGGTTTTTATTCCATGCGATTATCAATGATGGGGCATTCCCTGAAGCGAATGCAAGCATGATGTTTATTCCATGCGATTATTGGAACTGTTTCATTCCCTGAAGTGAATGCAAACATGGTAAATCATTATTCAATTAGAGACATAATTTCAATATAATCCAAGTATGTTGGCTGGACATCCCGTTCTGCGAGGCTACTGATCTCAAAGGAGATTTTTAAAGGACCTTGTGGACATGTTTAACAATGCCGCGAACGAGGATTAAATATTTATTCTCTGTGATAAGTTATATGAAAAAGGTTTCAAAGGCCCACTGGTTTTACTCCATTCCATGAAGTGAATGTGAGATTATATTATGAAAAGAATAAAAGCCACATTAGAAGTTGTGGTCGTGATTGAAGCTATGAATATAGACATGAAAAATATGATCGTTTTAAGGATACTTCTACCCATTGGTAGTGAGGTTATAAGGACGACAAGAGTGATAAAGATCATTCCAATGAAATAAAATCTTTTTTATTACCAATGCGATATTATAAATCATTGGTCTTGTACTTGTCGTACGTTGAAAATCAACAATCTTTGAATGATAAAGGAAAGAAAATATAAGCAAATTTTGTTTGTGAAAAATGTCGAAGATGATATTGATCCAACTTTATTTGGACATTGTTAGTCCAACTCATTTGGACGTTGTTGATTTTCTTATAACCCTCAAAGGGAATAAATCATCTTTTAATTATTCTCATAACTTTGAAGAGAATTATTTATCTTTTTATTTTCTTTATGTTTATTTACTTTACACACATTAATTATTTATGTTTTATATTTATATTTATATATTATGATATTTATTTATTTTATTTAACATGATTATTTATCAAATACAATCTATGGTGACGATTTATTGTAACACCCGAGTTTAGGGGCCGAGAGAAAATAATATTTAAATAATATTTTGAGTCTCGGTTTTATAATTAAAATAATAAAGTATTATTTTAGTCTTCATATTTTCATACAAATATTTTATGTTGGACCAAAATTTAATTGAAACACCTTTTCCATGGAATTTGCAAATAGATGAAATTGCCATCTCATTAATGGCAAAAGGGTAAATAAATGAACTTTCAAAATTAAAACCCCTTTTTCACTAAAGTGAGCCTTGTCATCTTCTTCTCCACCCTTGTTTCCCCATTTCCACGACAAAGAAGAGAGTTTCTCTTTATTTCACCATTTCATCTCTTTCAACTTCATCTTTGGAGCTTTTCAAAAGGTAATTGTGTTTTTGACTTGGCCTTGGTCTCCTCTTCATTTTGGTATATTTAGATTTTACTAAAACTATGTATTTTGTAATTTGGGTTTTTGAAAGTTTAGGTTAAAGGATGGAGCTTTATGGGTTTTTATTAAAGATTTTGATAAAATATTGTTAGATATGGTGTTTATGAACCAAATGGTCTAACATATATAATTTTTAAAGTGTTTTATAAGAATTCCCGAATTTGGGTTTTGGTGGGGTTTTAAGAGGGTTTTTAGTTGAGTTTTAGGTGTGGTTTGTGTTGAAATTTGAGGGTTGATGTTAGGGTAATAATTGGGGGCTGTTTTGGAAGCATTTGAGTGTGCTAAAAAGGTTAAAATCATGAGTTTTGGTTGGGGTTTGAGGGCTGCTCGGGTTTGGTTTTTTGGGGTTTGTTCTTGGCTTAGAAACATGTGTTTTGAGCTTGATTAGTGTTCCGGTTTGCTACATTAATTGGTAAATTGATTTGAGGTTATTTTGATTGTGTTGAGGTGATTAGAAGCGAGATTTTGTGTTGGTGAAGCCTCAGGAACAAATCCAGAAACTTGAAGACCTTGGTTGGTTGGTAGTTGAGCTTGGAAGTGAAGGTGAGTGGTTAAAATGTTTTAAATGGTTTTGAGCAATTGGTTCAAGCATGTGGACTAGGTTGGGATTGGTAAACCCATCTAGAGTTGGGATTAGAGTGCTAGCCTAATCCCAAGCTTTGGCATTGTCATATGTATGTTGATGATGAGCATAATGTGGATATACATATGTGAGTAATATGATGTGATAATTGTTTTGATGATATACATGTAGTGTTGACATGTGAAATGATATTATGAGGTGGTTGCATGATTTCGAGGATCATGGTGAGTACGTGCTAAGCACGGAAGTTATATTGAAATTGATGTTGTGAAAAGTTGTGGATTTTGTTTAATATTGGCACTAGTATGCTTGGGTACAATGATCGATCATTAGGATTAGTGTGCACACGAGAGTCAAAGTCGCGCGTGGCCTTGGTGGCGTTAAGGCACCAAGGAGGAGTACGGTGATGTAATATTCCACCGGAAATCTTTATATTAGTCGGTGATGAGTGAAATCCCATCGACGGGGCGTGAGGATGAGTGGAATCCCCTCCGCGAGAACCGGTGATGAGTGTAATCCCACCGCAGGTAATGGTTGTGTTGGAAATGCGTTCCAACGTGTTATCCGCGTATTCGAGTCATAGCTAGGTGCCAATATGAGATTATATATGTGCCAATATGATATGAAATGTGTTTCCAGTATGGATTGATATATGTGGTTGTTAATACATTGATATATGTATCTTCGTGTGTTGGACTTATGAGTTGTTGATCATGGCATTGTGTTGATTATATGTTCATGCATCATGTCTAATTTGGCTCTCGTGGATCGGAGGTAAGATCATGCATTTCATTATGGTAGTTGCTCGTGCTTGGACCCTGCATTGTCGAAGGTTTGTTTTATGAGCTTACCCTCACTAAGCTTTTATGCTTACGCTCCTTTTGTTCGACAATGCAGATCAGTAGCTTGTGGGTGGCAAGGGTAAGGAAAGGTCTCCAAGTGTTGTTATTGGTTAGCTCAAGTATGCATTTTAAATAGTAGAATGTAATAGTCAAGTAATGGGATAGGTGTTGTTGAATTAAGCTTGATGTATGTTAATGTTGGTTCGGCTCTTGAATGCTTTGTTTAAATTGTAAACCATGTTTTCGTTGCATGTCATGAATGCCTATGTGTTTTTGGTTTCTAAGGCATGAACCTTAAAATGCTTGTTGCCTTCTTTTAGAATGAATCCATGATTTCCAAGATTGAATGATGTATGTCCATGTTGAGTGCCTCGTATGATTAGATTTGGTTGATAAGTGTTGTATGTATGGTTGGGTGTGATTAGGGAAGTCTTAAAATGCATTTAGAGTTGAGTTTCGTGTCGTTTTGCTGCGTTTTTGTGTCTAGCAGTGCAGGTCGTATCGGTACGCCTAAGGGCCGTATCGATACGGTCCTTCACCTTGGGACACAGAATGGGTACGATGTCTTAGCGTATCGGTACGGGTGTATCTCGTTGACCACGAGATGTTGACCGAGAAGGGCGTATCGATACACCCAAGGGCTGTATCGATACGGTCTTCCCGTGTTGACTGGAGAACGTTGACCTTGGTCAAGGCGTATCGATACGGCCTGCTTAAAAAGAAGAAATGGGCTGTTTTAAAAGTGTTGCTTTGGATGGTCGTTTTTTGTTGCTTGTATCTCCGCTGTCGTGTTCCACATAGGATATAATATTGCATTTAGACAAGATAAATAAAAAAATAGGGTTGCTAACCGAGGGGGAACCTTAACGGGTTTCGCTTCGGTTTTCCCCGTGTAGCCTACTCGGACCGATCATCCGGCCAGACCGGAGCGAGGGGGTTACATTTATGCTCAACATAAGCATAAGATATACTTTTCCATTTAAATGCAAGGGAATAATGTGAGTACTATATCTCAAAGTACTGAAAATATTGATGCTCTAGAAGAGTAATAAATTCTCGAGAGAAAGCACATTATGAAAAGTGCATAATTGCGAATATTGCAATAATTACCGTTAATGGTAATAATATCGTCACCACTATAAGTGGAAATTTTAAGAGAGAAATATGAGTTCGCAAATTATCCCTTTGAGAATTATAGATAACATATGTTATCAACTAACACTTGAAATAAGCCAATATGAATATAAGTTTTGGTAGCCAAAAAGTCAGTTGAAAGCTCTAGAAGAGCTATATATTGATACCAAAAGATAATTTCAATTGAAAGCTCCGAAAGAGCTAAATATATTTCTATTTAAAGGAACAATTTTGATGGTCGTACTAGACATGTACGAGTGAGATTGAATTACATGTTATGGCAAACAAGGAGTTTACAAATTCAGAGATATATACACACACATATATAGTTGGCATGATCGGTTAGATCATCCTGATCAATAATGGTGCAAAAATTATTGAGATTTACATGCACATGTATTAAAAGAACTTGTAGTTCTTGTTGTGCTTATTCTCAAAAGAATGGATTAAATTTCACTTATTAAAGAACGTGAAGTTCTTGTGTTACTTAAAGGAATTGATTAAATTCCACTTACTAAAAGAACCTGAAGTTCTTGTGTTGTTTGTTCTCAAAGAATATAGATGATCCCACTTATCGAAAGAATTAGAACTTAAAGTTCTTATACTGAAGTTGAGACTATATGTCTTGCATATCTGAACGAAATATGGGCCTATATATCCACAAATGTGGAAAGTTTTATATGATTTTAGTAGATTCATCTACATTGTTTTATCGACTTACAACCAGAAGTTTGTGAGATTGGTTCTAAAAAGATTCAGATTATGCAATTAGACTATTCGTCTTGAAAAGCTAGTGAGTTTATATTTTAGGCTATATCGGTTGTTACAAAGCCTATTGATTATGAAAAATATGGTTTAGCAAATTTTTTAATTGGATGCCTCTTATTTAATAGCTAAACTGTGAGAACAAAACATCTATTATTTTATGGTATTTCCATATAGCAACACTTATACGCATCAAGCCAACGAGTTATAATAAACTCCCCATTATGATTTGACTTTTGGTCAGAAGTCATATTTCCCATTTTTGAATTTTTGAATGTGCGATATATAGTTGAATTGCTCCACCATAATGCACAAAATGGGCAAGTAACAAGGGTTTAGAATTTATATTGAGTACGAGTCTCCTTTTATGTTTAAATTCTAAACATTAATTGGAGAATCATTTATTAGATGATTTTTCTCAACATCAGGGGAGAGAATAATCAGCTGAATAAAGAAGGAAATGAATTATCATTATCTAGATCCTCGAATATGAACTAAAAGTTCATAAGATAATTTTTGTTATTTCATGTCAACTGCCAGACATATTTACTGACCCAATGAGAGTAATTAAGTCTCATATACCAGCTGAAATGTTCTAAGTTTAAATTACATGTTAGAGCAAGTGGATGTAAATCATGCTTGAAGCATGATAGTTGAAATGGTTCCAATGATCAAAATTCTTGTAAATGAAAAGTATTATGAGATGGTCATATATTGGAGGCGGGTGCTCCTGAAGAGACCCAAGACATAACTAATAATAAAACTCTGGAAGAGTTTCATGTACCTGAAATAAATATTGAAATCTTGAAGAGATCTCGATGAGTTATGTCATTACGAGAATGGAACCAGAAAATTGGAAAGTTGTCGACAACGATTTTATAAACAATTTTATATAAAATACTTCTATAGAAGTAAAGAAAGAAATTGAGGATCTTGTATAAAATCTATCCAGAAGTATAAATATTGAATTGGCCGATGTTGAAAGACGCTTTGAACTTCTAAAATAGAAGTATTTGGACCAGCAGTCCAAACACTTAAAGGTGTAATGCAAGTGAGGCACAAATAAGTAGCCGTAAATACGACTTGAATTATGATTTATGAAAAGTTTTAATTACTTCATGGTGGATGCAATTACTTTGGCAGTTATGAAAAAATTTGCATGCGTCTAATTATTTGTGGATCCATATTTATCCTTAAAGAATTTAAAATGCTAGAAGCATTTGGAAATTTTTGAGAAAATTTATTTAGACATGTCTCATGAATATTTTGGCGCATTTGGTATAATCGCCTTAGTGAATACTAATTGAGAAAATACTATAAGAATGATCAGATTTCCTTATATATTTTATAAAGGAGTTTGGATCAAGATCAAGAGCTTCAAATTGGAAACTCATGAAGTACTTTCAATACAAGTACTTGAATATTGACATCAAGTTTATCTCGACTTGAAGATCGAGCATTTTTATATATTTCTTTTTGTCTATGAATAGACATAAGCTGAAAGAATCTTAAAGAAGATTCAATATGAATAGAGCATATCTATTGAGTATCCCAATAATTGTAAGATTGTTGGATGTGAATAAAGATAATTATATCTTTTCTTGGTCTTGAAGCACTATATATTAGTTGGTCAAGAAATGTCTATGATTATACAAAGATCATTACATTTAGATCTTCAAACATTCGTCGATGTCTCCTTAAATCTTGTAGAAATAATTGTTATGCACAAGGCAAACCAAAAATGTGTTTGGCTAAGACCATTGACCCAACATATCCAGAAGATATGTGATTTACTTTCACAAGATATTATACAAATGATATCTTGTGTAGAGATAATGGAAGGTGGATACATCATAGAAAATATTACTCCAAAGTTTCATCCCCCGCTATCTTTAGAAAATAGTATTCAAGATTGAATTATGAAGATTCAAAGATTTTTAGTAGTGTTTTTATGAAGGGGAGTAAATACGTGTTGCACTCTTTTTTCCTTGACCGAGGTTTTGTCTTCCTGGTAAGGTTTTTAATGAGACAACATGTTATGCGTATCAAAGATGTGTGTACTCTTTTTCCTTCACTAAAGAATTTTTTTCCCACTGGGTTTTTATCTTAGTAAGGTTTTAACGAGGCACATTATCTACAAAGACATCCAAAGGGGAGTGTTATGAATATTTATCTATGTGGATGTCTATCATGATTAGAACTTTATCTAAGGAGTTTGATTTATTTATTATTGGGAATATTATCTCTATTAATTAGAGTTTAATGTATTATGTACTTCTTATGCCTATAAATAGATGATTCATTGAAGGCATTGTATACACAAGTCTATATTTGAGAATAATACAAATCTCCATCTTTCTCTTATCTCTTTGTTCTTCCATTCTTGTTCTTTGTTCTTATTATTGTTCTTTGTTATTTTATTCACAACAAAAATATATATTTTATACAATTTAATTAATTAAAATGCTTAAAATAATTATGATCAAAATTTAAAAAATTTAACTATTAAAAAATAAATATTGGACATATTGAGTGTGATGAATGAAGTGTATATATATGGACAAATAAAACTGAAAGTTTCCACAAGCGCCTTAGTTTTAGGGTATATAGAGTTAGTTTAGGGTATAAGGTTTAGGGGTTCAGGTATAGGGTGTTAGAATTTAGGGATAGTTGTTTCAATTTAAGGTTTAGAGTTATAATTTAGGATTTATAGGTCAAAACCTAAATCCTCACCATATTACCCTAAAAACTAAACTCTAACATATAAACCCTAAATTGTAACCCTAAACCTTAAATTGAAACAACTATCCTTAAATTCTAAACCCCTACACTTAAACCGCTAAACCATATACCCTAAACTAACTCCATATACCCTAAAACTAAGGCGCTTGTGGAAACTTTCAGTTTCCACCGCCAATGTATAGGTTAATCATATATATATGAATTATTATCTTATACACTGGCGGTGGAAACTGAAAGTTTCCACAAGTGCCTTAGTTTTAGGGTTTAGGGTTGTTGAGTTGATCAAACAATTGCAAATGGCCAAGAGGGGGGTGAATTGGCAATTAAAATTTTTGTGAAGAGAATATTGGAAAATAAAATGACACAAGGGGTTATAGTGGTTCAAGTTCAACAACCGAACTCTACATCCACTACCTTAGCTCCCACTAAGGATTTTCCAAAATAATTCACTACTTGAATTCGTCCCCTTTTCTTGGATGAGGAGGAAACCTTACAATATCGATTAAGCTTTTCAACCCCAAGCTTAATCCACTCAAATACAAAGAAGATTTTTGGTAAACTCAAGTATTTCCTCTCAAAGGATGATTGTCTACCCACTTATAATTACAGCAACCCAAAAACTCTCAATAATATGACAAAATGAAATACAAAGAGTTGGGCACAAGAATATAGCTTTGAATAGCTCTAGGATTTGGATTTTTGCTTTGATGATGCTTGAATGTGTATTGTTAATCTTCCTGGTGAAATGAAGCTTGTATTTATACCCTTGAATCAGTTTCTAGCCGTTTGGATCTTTTGACTTATTGAAGGAGCCGTTGGGAACATTTTTCCAGCTATTAAGGCAGCTCCCCAGCACCTCGTATCGATACACGACAATGGTGTATCGATACGCTAGTTTAAATTCAACTAGCCGTTGTGCATAAAAGCAGAGCGTATCGATACACTAGGCGTATCGATACGGTCCAAACTCTCTGCCAAGTTTGTTGCATCAAAGCGTATCGATACAGGGGTCGTATCGATACGGTCCAAACTCTCTGTTAAAAACATTAATTTGTTGCATCAAAGTGTATCGATACTGTGACCAAGAGTATCGATACGTTATAACGGTCAAAACAAATTTTCAAATAATTATGCTTGGCGTATCGATACGGTTATTAAGCGTATCGGTACGGTTGCCCAGATGAACACTGTATCGATACGTTTGGAAGGCGTATCGATACGCTATGTTCATTCAGAATTACAGTGAGTTTCATGTGTATCGATACGGTGAGTGTATCGATACGCAGGGCCATTTTTGCATAATTTGTTTCTGAAAAACATGAAAAAGGTTTGAGAAACTTAATGTTTTGAGATCTAATCTTCAAACAATATTTTATACAAAACATTTTGTTAATATTTGAACCTTTAAAGATTTCTTAAAAATTTATTTATTTTGCAATTTGGTCCTTAAATTTTTTTTATGTTATATCAAAATCAATTTTAGTTTTACAATCTCCCCCTTTTTGATATAACAAAACCATAATAAATTTTTAAGTTTTTGAAAACTTTGAAAAAAGCTTTTCTCCCCCTTGCTTTAAGATAAATGTTTCAAAACAAATTTGTTTCTCCCCCTTACTTAAAGATATAGAAATTTTGACCTTTACACAATGAATTTTGACCTTTACACAATGAGTCCTTCTCCCCCTTTTTGTTAGATCAAAAAGAAACACAAGGATTAGAATAATCAAGCATAGGAATATCAATCATAAGAATAAACATAAAGCTTCAAATTCATAAACCAAGCAAGCAAGCATAATAATCCAAACCTTAAAAATCCTAAAACATAGAAAATAGGCATAATTCATGTTCTAATAAAAATGCAATGAAATCCCAAAATGTCCTAATATGAGATGCATCTATGCGTCTCCACCATCATCATGATCATCCTCATCATCTTCTTCCTCGTCTTCATCTTCTTGAGGTGGTTGGTTCCTTCGATTTTGGTTGATCCAAGCACCATGGAAAGCGGTAAGAGAAAGATCCATTGAGTCTTGGCGAGCACTCAAGGTATCTATTTTCTTGTCCATGCCTTGGAGTCTTTCTTCCATCGATGTAAACCGATTATCTATAGCGTTGAAGCGACCGTCCATAGCATTGAACTTTTCATTGAGGAAAGTCATGAGATTTGCCATGGAGGAGGAGGAGGAGTCATGAGAAGCACGGCTAGAGGATGCGCGAGAGGCATTGACCGGGGCAGCGGGAGGATCAGCTTGAGGGTTGCGAACCCATTCATTGCCGACAAAAGAGAAACCAGAGCGAGAAAGGGAATGCTCATCTATGGGTTGACCAAGGTTTTCGGGAAGGTCATGTGTGCAATCAACACCAAGGGAATGAAATAGACAACTCAAGGCCGTAGTGTAGTAAAAAGATTGAACAAGTTTGGTGTGACGGTTTTGAACCAAAAACACAAGATCGGCAAACATAATTTGACAAAGATTTGGTCGTTTACCCTCCCTAAAGCATGAAAGCCAAAAATCATCAATTTGACGAATGGTAGAATATCTACCACCCGAGGGACGAATAAACCAAGAGATAATAAGATGAAGTATACGATCATGAGCATCTAAAACTTTTGCCGGACCTATGTAACCCGAACCTAAAGAGTGTTCATCATCTATCCCAACATCCTCAAAACCAAAAACAGTGCACAAGACTTTTTGATCAATTAGAATAGGAGTTCCCATAACCGAGGATTCAATGGCAATAACATGCTCATTGGCTTCATCATTGACACAACAAGCATTTGAAAAGAAGACAATGACAAGATTCCTATATAAAATAGGAGGAATATTCAAAAAGGTTAAAAA
This sequence comes from Hibiscus trionum, assembly GCA_030270665.1. Lineage (NCBI taxonomy): Eukaryota > Viridiplantae > Streptophyta > Magnoliopsida > Malvales > Malvaceae > Hibiscus > Hibiscus trionum. The sequence continues at coordinate 21,775,859 of BSYR01000006.1, read as the reverse complement.
TTTCCATTGCCTAATTAAAGGAAGATATTTAAATTTGAATTTTGCAGAGTTTAAAAACGGAATAGACACGATTCGTTCTTCCCTAAGATTGATTCCCATACAAAGCTTATAGGTTTCTCTAGCTACGGGTGTGGGAAAACTAGTTTGGATAATATGAGGAAGGTTAGGAGTAGGATTACCCTCATCCTCATTAGAAACGGAAGCGGTGCGATGTCTCTTATTCCCTTTTTTCGGTGCCATAATCCTGAAAATACATCAAAAAGGATTCGAATATGTATGCAATTAACATCCAATTTAATCCAATAGATTCTAATAATTCAAGGTAATTTTTTTTAAAAAAAAATTGTTTTAAAGAATATAAAATATATTCGAAAAAAATTTAGTTTAAAAAAAAATTTATCGAATATAAAATATATTCGAACCAAAAAAAAAAAAAATTTATTTTTGAAAAATTTTACGAACAATATGAAACTCATAGTAAGTTAATCATAATGTATATAAAAATCAGTTGAAATAATAATTGAAAATTGACGAAATTTAAAGAAATTGAAAAAAAAATTTACCTTGATTTCTTAGAGTGGATGAAAGAGGGTGTGTTAGTGCACAAGATTGATGCCCAAGTGTTGAACATACGCTTTAATTTTGATATAACTAAAAACCTAAGGGCTAAAATGAAAATATCAAAACAAATTTAAAAGTCCTTAAAATTCCCTATATATTGTTAAAGACCATTTCATAACTAAAAACAAAGGCTTACAAAATATTTTTTAAAGTATTTTAAAGTCAAAACAGGGAATTTTCAAACCCCGTTTCGAAACGGCCCAAGGCGTTTCGAAACACTTTCAGTTCGATGTGTACCTGTTCCGAAACGGGTATCGGAACGGGTCAAGGCGTTTCGAAACGGTATACCTCGTTTCGAAACTGGTCTTCATTTAAACGAACAAAGGGCAACGGTCTTTAAACTGATTTTTGAAAATATATAGGGCGTTCCGAAACGGGCATAGGCCGTTTCGAAACACCCCTTTGGCAGTGGCATATCCGTTCCGAAACGGCCATAGGCGTTTCGAAACGGGCTCTCGTAGACGCTCCTAACGGCTATATTATTTGAAAGCCGTTCCGAAACAGGTGACCCCGTTCCGAAACGGTAGGCGTCTGGAAGCTGAAAAGTTGTGAGAAAAACATCCCCAACGGCTCCAAAGACTCTCCAAAGGCTCCTAACGGCTATAGACTCAAACAACACTATAAATACAGCCTTAGATCAATATTGAAGCAAAAAAAAAGAGGAAGAAACATCAAGAAATCATATACAAGCATTCAAGCTTCCAAGAGTTTATATCGAGCTTATTTTTCGATCTTTCTTGTAAAAACACTAGAGTGTTCTTCGTTGTAATTCTTGAGCTAGTGTTTTTCGGGTGTGTGAGAGAGCTTAAACTTCGCAAACACTTTCCTTGTGAGGATTTTCTAGTTTGCTCATTTGTATCCAACTTTGGGATAGGATTCAATAGGCTTTGGGGTATAAGTCTATTGAAGTGTGTAAGGTTACTCCTTGTCCTTAAAGGAAAGACAAATTAGTGAATTTGTGGGAAATCCTTAGTGTGGACGCTAAGGTAGTGGATGTAGACTTTGGTTAGAAAGTCGAACCACTCTAAATCGCTTTGCAATTTTTATCTTTGCAATTAGCTTCCGCCGCAACTTTCAAAAATCCAATTCACCCCCCCCTCTTGGTTTTATCCGATCGATTGCCACGTTCTACAATTGGCATCAGAGCTTTGGTTCATTAGAAGGTCTTACAACCTCTTGAAAAAGATCCAAGAAGTGTGCAATCATCTACAAAGTCATCCATGGCATCCACCTCAAATATTGTAGCTTGGGGAGATTCTCAACCCACCAACAAGCCTCCCTTCTTCAATGGAGTAAACTATGCCTATTGGAAAAACCGCATGAAGCTCTTCATCCAAGCTTATGATCTTGAAGCTTGGAAAATCATCATGAGAGGATACATAGCACCAACGAGCAATATTGAATCATGGAGCGTTGAAGAAGACAAGGGATTCTCAACAAACGCAAAGGCTATGCATCTCATCTTTTGTGCCCTTGGCCCGGACGAGTATGGAAGGGTGTCATCTTGTTCCAATGCAAAAGAAATTTGGGACAAACTTGAAGTTACACATGAAGGTACAAATCAAGTAAAGGAGACCAAAATCGGGCTCCTCAATTTAAGTTATGAGAACTTCAAGATGGACCCCGAGGAAGACATCAAAACCATGTCCGATCGATTCTCCGTAATCGTAAATGGTTTAAAAGGTTATGGCGAAGTAATCCCCGAAGACAAACTTGTGAGGAAGATGATCTACTCTCTTCCCAATACATGGGATTCGAAGAAAACGGCCATAATTGAAGCAAAGGACCTCAAAGTTCTCAAATTAGATGAGCTTATTGGTTCCTTGCTTACTCACGAAATGATGTCAACGGGCAAGGAAGAAAAGAAGAACGAAGTGGAGAAAAAGAAAGTTGGTCTTGCTCTTAAAGCATCCAAAAGAGATGATGATTCTAGCGAAGAAGATGAAGAAAAAGAAATGGCAATGTTTGCCAAAAGATTTAAAAACTTCATGTTGACCAACAAAGGAAGAAGATTCCAAAGAGAAGAGGGATTCAAAAGCAACAAAGGGAGAGATCCTCTAACTTGCTATGAGTGCAACAAACCGGGACATATCAGAATCGATTGTCCTCAACTAAATAAAAATAGCTATGAGAGGAAGAAGCACAAGGCTCACGTAGCTACTTGGAGCGATGACTCTTCCGACGAGGACGAGGATGAAGTAGCCAACTTGTGTCTTATGGCCTTCGAGGATGACTCAATGGTAACCTCTAATTCATCTTATTCATTTGATTATACTTTTGATGAATTACAAGAGGTTTATAATGAATTAGCCTTAGAGTATGAGAAGTTGATTTTGAAAAATAGAAAAATTACTTCAAAATTGAAAAATGAAAATGACTCTCTCTCTAAGACTAATAAGGAATTTGAAAGTAAATTTGGAGAAATGCAAGCCCAAATAAACGATTTTGAAAAGAAAAATAAAGACTTGCAAAATTTACTTTCAAAAGTCCATGAAGATCATCAAAAGGAACTTGATGATCTTAAAGCTTCTTTCAACAAAGTTGGGACAAAATTAGTTGAAAAATGTGAAAATTCAAGACCCAACTATGTTAGAAAGAACTATCATGGGTATAGACAAAGATCACCTAATCGAAAAAAGATTAGGAGCATTTGGGTTCCAAAAGGACTCATTGCTAACAAAGATTTTGATCTATTGTCAAAATGGATACCCAAAGGGACTAAATTACTAGGAACTAACTCTTATGGACCCAAAAGAGTTTGGGTACCAAAACATACATAGTTCCTTTTTGTAGGTGTGTTGGAGCCATGATATGCAAATTTGAAGAATCTTGAAAGCTCTAGACACACATAATGGAAGGACACTTGAAGAAGTTCAATCGACATATCTTGACTCAAGTGGTAACATTTTTTTGGGTGCAAAATTTACTCTTACATGTTGATTTAAATGAATACTTTGTGTTAAAACATGTTTGAGATTCCCCATATGTTGTATAAATGCTTTTAGTGAGGGGGAGTTATGTTTTGCATGAGTGCTTAATTTTTTTTTTTTTTTTTGCTGTTCCTGCTCAATCATATCATATATGCATGTTTGGCCTCTTAGAAAATCATCTTCTCTGCATTTTAGAGCCTCATCTGCACTTCCAGGCCCAGGTGTATCGAAACGGGTTAACCCGTTCCGATACGGGTATGTTAAAATTTGTCCTGAGAGAAGGGCGTTTCGAAACGGCCACAGGCGTTTCGAAACGTTTTCGGTTCGATGTAAGGGTGTATCGGAACGCGTTCCGATACGGGTCAAACGTGTTTCGAAACGGTCAGCCCCGTTTCGAAACGAGTTGTCAAAGGTTTTAAGAAGGGTCAAACCCTAGCCGCCCCGTTCCGAAACGGTCGTGACCGTTCCGAAACGGCCTCGCGGACAGCCCTATTTAGGGCTTCTAAAAGCTCAAAATCCTATTTTTTATCAAACTCTTAAAACCCTTAAAACCCTAACCGACCCCCCTTCTATAAATACCCTCTAAAACCCTTTGTTTTTCACAAAATTGTGAGGGGTTTTGATCTAAAACACATATCTAAGCAAGCTTCATCAATCTTGTGCAAAGATTTCTCTCAAATCATCCAAAATCCCAAACTAAGGTAATTTTTCTTATTTTTCTTCTTTTTCAAATTATGTTCGAATCATAGGATAGAAAAATTTATTCTTGTATACATTATATGTTTTTAGTTGTGGGTTATTCGAATCTTGTAAAAACTTTTCAAAATCTCAAAATTTTTGATTCGAATATAAAATTTTTTAATCGTATTTTTTTTAATTTTGTTTTTCAAAAACCTAAGTGGGATTTCCTATTGGATTGATTTTAATTATCAATGCATACAATTTTAAAACTCTTGCTTAATATTTTAGATGGCGGATCAAGCGAACAAAAAGCGCAAAGCCGTTCAATCCGGTGAATCGAGCATTCGTCCAAATATCACTCAGCTCTTTCAAAAAACTCTTAGAACTCCAGACCAGCGTGCTCGTTTTTCTTATGTCAAGGACTTTGCAGTTCGTAAGGAAAGAGTTATTGATGTCGAATTCCTTAATTCCGAGCGATTCTTCTTTCGGTATCTTGGTCGTTTGGATGAGTGGGATCTTCTTTTCTTCTTGAGCATCGAAGATATTTGCTACAAAAACATGGTACTCCTTTTCTACTCTAATGCTCGTTTTCTTTACGATGAAACCAAAACCGAGATAGTAGGAATTGAGTCATCTTTGTTGGGAAAGAAGTTTGTTATCAATATTGCTCTTTTGGAGTCTGCCCTTAAACTCAAAAATGAGGGTCTTGAAGATGAACGCCATTTTGGCACTTTTACCGGAAAAGCTCTAAATTTAGATGTACATGATCGTGTGCTTCATCTTATTGTTTCTTGGTTTATTCGACCATCCGGGGGTAAATACTCCCACATCCGAGAAAAAGATCACTTTTGGCTAGAGTGTTTCCGTAGGGGTGAGCGCCCAAATGTCCCTAAAATTATTTTTGCTGAGATTGTCAATAACATTAAGCTTATTGACACGAATGAGTTAATTTCGTTCACCTATGGGGTTGTTTTGAGTTTCCTCTTCCATCATCTCAATATTGACTGTACCTATGACTTCCCGGAACCTCGCAAGACCAAGATTGGAGAATCCTCTCTTCGCAAGTCAGGATTCACTTATGTGAATGGTATTTGGGAAAGGGTTGATAGGGAAGCGGTTCCTCCTCCTGTTGCTCCTCCGCCTCAAGATCAAGTGGGAAACACTGATGCTCTCACTACTCTCCTTACCCAGCGATTCAATGCCTTAGATTCTAGACTTGATACTATGGACACTCGCATTGCTTCAAGCTTTGAATCTATGGGCAATCGGTTGAAGAACGTTGAAGATGGTCTTCATACTCTCTCAACTTCGCATGCCAACCTTGATCTTTCCTTCTCTACACTTTATGGGCAATGGACAAAGTTTCATCGTTCGCAAGCCAAGGATGATGATGATGATGATTCGGATGACGAGGCTTAGGATAGTCATATCATATCATATCATATTATATTATCTATGCATTTAGGATTGAGTTTGTTTCTTCATGTTTTATCATGTTTTTAGGAACCTATAATATTGATCGATTATCTTGGAATTTGATTATGAACTTATTGTTTATGCTTTGGATATCAATTATGATTGCTTATTATTGATTATTGGTACTAATCTTCTTTATGAGCTTGTTTCTTTTTGATCTAACAAAAAGGGGGAGAAGATAGCCATGCCATGCCACCAAAATTTTTTTTTTTTTTTTTTTTCAAACTATTAAAATTTTTAGATTTTTAAATTTGTCTTAAGGTTTTGATCATTGATTTCAAAAGTCACAAGTTTTAAATTTCAAAACCTATCTTAAATTAAGGGGGAGTTAGAATATCTTCAAAATTTTAAAAATTCTTAAAAATTCTAACTTTGGTTTTGTTATATCAAAAAGGGGGAGATTGTTGAACATACGCTTTAATTTTGATATAACTAAAAACCTAAGGGCTAAAATGAAAATATCAAAACAAATTTAAAAGTCCTTAAAATTCCCTATATATTGTTAAAGACCATTTCATAACTAAAAACAAAGGCTTACAAAATATTTTTTAAAGTATTTTAAAGTCAAAACAGGGAATTTTCAAACCCCGTTTCGAAACGGCCCAAGGCGTTTCGAAACACTTTCAGTTCGATGTGTACCTGTTCCGAAACGGGTATCGGAACGGGTCAAGGCGTTTCGAAACGGTATACCTCGTTTCGAAACTGGTCTTCATTTAAACGAACAAAGGGCAACGGTCTTTAAACTGATTTTTGAAAATATATAGGGCGTTCCGAAACGGGCATAGGCCGTTTCGAAACACCCCTTTGGCAGTGGCATATCCGTTCCGAAACGGCCATAGGCGTTTCGAAACGGGCTCTCGTAGACGCTCCTAACGGCTATATTATTTGAAAGCCGTTCCGAAACAGGTGACCCCGTTCCGAAACGGTAGGCGTCTGGAAGCTGAAAAGTTGTGAGAAAAACATCCCCAACGGCTCCAAAGACTCTCCAAAGGCTCCTAACGGCTATAGACTCAAACAACACTATAAATACAGCCTTAGATCAATATTGAAGCAAAAAAAAAGAGGAAGAAACATCAAGAAATCATATACAAGCATTCAAGCTTCCAAGAGTTTATATCGAGCTTATTTTTCGATCTTTCTTGTAAAAACACTAGAGTGTTCTTCGTTGTAATTCTTGAGCTAGTGTTTTTCGGGTGTGTGAGAGAGCTTAAACTTCGCAAACACTTTCCTTGTGAGGATTTTCTAGTTTGCTCATTTGTATCCAACTTTGGGATAGGATTCAATAGGCTTTGGGGTATAAGTCTATTGAAGTGTGTAAGGTTACTCCTTGTCCTTAAAGGAAAGACAAATTAGTGAATTTGTGGGAAATCCTTAGTGTGGACGCTAAGGTAGTGGATGTAGACTTTGGTTAGAAAGTCGAACCACTCTAAATCGCTTTGCAATTTTTATCTTTGCAATTAGCTTCCGCCGCAACTTTCAAAAATCCAATTCACCCCCCCCTCTTGGTTTTATCCGATCGATTGCCACGTTCTACACCAAGGATAGCCTTGATGTATGAAGTAAAATCCCTCAAGAAATTTTGAAGATTTGTGTAAAATTTTGAAGAATTTAGAGGGTTTTTATAGGGGTTTTCGGTTAGGGTTTTTGAAGAGGAGAAGAGGAGTTTTAAAAATTGTGGGATTTTGATTAAAACAGCCTAAATAGGCTCTCCGTCCGTCGAGTATCGATACGCTATGCATGCGTATCGATACGCTATAACCTAATTTTATTTTTGTCGTTTTATGTGTATCGATACCGTTGACGTATCGATACGCACAGGTGTTGACTTTTTCCTTTGACTCTTACCGTATCGATACACTATTCTGTATCGATACGCATTCATCTGCAAAAATCCCAGATTTGAATACCGTATCGATACGCTGATATGCAGTATCGATACACGCTTGCCTGTTTCTGCAATTTTGGTATTTTTATGTGCAAAAATCCAATTTGAAACGCCCCTAAATGCATGTATGTGTTATATGAACAAGTTTTAATGACTTAGCATGATGCATACTTCCCTTAGCAATATGTGTAGAAGCAAAAAGAACAAAATTAACATAAACATGAATCACAAACAATCTCAAGCAAATTTTTTGTCATTTTGGGACCAAAAAAAATTAAGAGAGACAAGATAGACCTAACTCTCTTCTAAGTGTCCAAAAGCGCTCTTTATCTAAAGGTTTAGTAAATATGTCCGCTAATTGGTTCAAGGTGTCAACAAATTCTATAACAACATCATTTTTCGAAACATGATCTCTAATAAAATGATGTCTAATTTCTATGTGTTTAGTTCGAGAGTGTTGAATGGGATTCTTAGTGAGACAAATGGCACTAGTGTTGTCACACCTAAGGGGTATGGTTTCCATTTTAACACCATAGTCTAAGAGTTGTTGCTTCATCCAAAGGACTTGAGCACAACAACTCCCTAAGGATATATACTCCGCTTCGGTGGTAGATAAGGCTACGCTATTTTGTTTCTTAGAGAACCAAGATACGAGCATACTACCTAAGAATTGACATGTACCGGAAGTACTTTTCCTATCTATCTTACATCCCCCATAATCCGCATCCGAAAAAGCATGAAGACTAAAAGTTGAATCCTTAGGATACCAAAGACCTAAGGTCGGTGTGTCTATTAGGTATCTAAAAATTCTTTTAATGGCAACTAGGTGTGATTCTTTAGGACTAGCTTGAAACCTAGCACACAAGCAAACACTAAACATAATATCCGGTCTACTTGCGGTAAGATAAAGCAAAGATCCTATCATGGATCTATAAAGCTTAGAATCGACACATTTACCTCCTTCATCTTTGTCAAGCTTTATGGAAGAACTCATAGGTGTGGCTTGAGGTTTTGCATTCTCTAAGCCAAACTTCTTGAGCATATCACTTACGTATTTAGCTTGATTTATGAAGGTGCCATCACTCATTTGTTTGATTTGGAGTCCCAAAAAGAATGAGAGCTCCCCCATCATGCTCATCTCGAACTCACCTTGCATTAGCTTAGAAAAATCTTTACAATAACACTCATTAGTAGAACCAAAAATAATATCATCAACATAAATTTGAACTACTAAGATGTCATTGTTATATCTTTTTATGAAGAGTGTTGTATCCACCTTTCCTTTTTCAAAACCCTTTTCAATTAAGAAAGTTGAAAGTCTCTCATACCAAGCTCTTGGAGCTTGTTTTAAACCATAGAGAGCTTTTGTAAGTTTAAACACATGGTTTGGAAATTTTGAATCCTCAAAACCTGGTGGTTGTTCAACATATACCTCTTCATTTATAAAACCATTTAAAAAGGCACTTTTTACATCCATTTGAAAAAGCTTGAAATCATGATAACATGCAAATGCAAGTAACATTCTAATAGCTTCCATTCTTGCTACGGGTGCATAAGTCTCATCAAAATCAATTCCCTCTTCTTGAGTATAGCCTTGAGCAACAAGCCTAGCCTTGTTTCTCACTATATTACCGTTTTCATCTAATTTATTCCTAAAAACCCATTTTGTACCTATAGTAGATTGATTATTAGGCCTTTCTACTAGTGTCCAAACTTTACTTCTCTCAAATTGGTTTAATTCCTCTTGCATGGCCAAAATCCAAAAATCATCTTTTAAAGCTTCTTTAATGTTTTTAGGCTCAATGCATGAAAGAAACGCAACATGATTCATTAATTTGAGAGAGGATCTAGTGGTTACCCCCTTGGATGGATCACCCAAGATTTCACCATCTTTGACATAGTTTAACTCCCTTGGGTAAGATACCTCTTTTTCTTCATGAGCTAAGTCTTTTAAACCTTCAAGAGGAGGTTCTTGTGAGTCTTCTTCTTTAGTTGGAATCTTATCCTCTTTTGATGTTTGTCCTCCATCAATAGTATCAATGATTCCTACATCATCATCATCACAAGATTCCTTTCTCGAAAGGAGGTTATCATCGAAAACAACATGTATTGACTCTTCAACAACTAGAGTTCTTTTATTAAATACACGGTAGGCTTTAGAGTTTGAAGAATACCCTAAGAAAATGGCTTCATCACTTTTAGCATCAAATTTACCTAAGTTTTCTTTACCATTATTTAAAACAAAACACTTACATCCAAAAGGATGAAAATAGCTAATGTTAGGCTTTTTGGACTTTAAAATCTCATAAGATGTCTTCTTTAAGATTGGCCTAATCATTACTCGATTTATTATATAGCAAGCGGTATTTGTAGCTTCTGCCCAAAAATATTTAGGTAAATTATTTTCGCAAAGCATGGTTCTAGCCATTTCTTCTAAAGTTCGATTTTTCCTCTCAACTACCCCATTTTGTTGAGGAGTGCGAGGTGCAGAAAAATTATGGCTAATCCCATTTTCATTTAAAAATTCATCAAAACCCAAATTTTTAAATTCACTTCCATGATCACTTCTAATATGAGAAATTTTAAGTTCAAGATCATTTTGAGTTATTTTAGAAAATGTGATGAATTTTTCTAAAGCCTCATCTTTTGTACTTAAGAATAGAACCCAAGTATATCTAGAATAGTCATCTACAAGCACAAATGCATATGATTTTCCACCCAAGCTCATTGTCCTAATTGGCCCAAAAAGATCCATATGAATCAATTGTAAACATCTACTAGTAGAGACATCATTTATGGATTTAAAAGAACTCCTATGTTGTTTACCCTTTGAACATGCATCACAAATTTTATCATTTGAAAAATTAAGTTTGGGTAAACCTCTAACTAGATTAAGGGAATTTAATTTTTCTAGAACACTCATGCTTGCATGTCCTAACTTTCTATGCCATAGCCATGAGTCATGTTCATCATGTGCAACTAAACATGCATGGGATGAATGGATGTCATCTAAATGCACCATGTAAATATTGCCTATTCTATGTCCTATGAGCATTGTTTGATTTGTTTTAATGTTTACAATTTTACAACCACTTTTATCAAATAAAACATTAAAACCTTTATCACATAACTGACTAATGCTCAACAAATTATGTTTAAGACCGTTGACATACAAAACATCTTTAATGTAGATAGAAGAGAGATTACCAATAGAGCCTATTCCTTCAATGAGTCCTTTTGAGTTATCACCGAAGGTTACTACTCCACCACTCTTAGGCTTTATTTCCACAAATCTACTTTTGTCACCGGTCATATGTCTTGAGCATCCACTATCAAGGTACCAAGAATTTTTGCTTGAAGCTTTAGCCTTGAAGCAATGCTCCCCCTACAAACAAAGAATTTAGGCCTTGGTTTTTGGTACCCAAATCATCTTGGGTCCATGAGTGTTAGCCTTTAACAATTTGGTTCCCTTGGGAATCCATGAAGCAATAGCATTTAAGTTATTAGAAGTGATAAGTTCTTTAGGAACCCAAACATTTCTAATTTTATGACTTTTAGTTTGCTTATGAAAATTTCTTTGTTTAGGTATAAAATATTTTCTTTTTGTATATTGGGGTTTAAAATAATTTTCTTTTTCAAAATTCTTTTTCCCAATATCAAAAGATGTTTTAAGATTATCTACTTCCTTTGTGTGATAATCTTGAAAATCGGAAAGAAGTTTTTCAAGTTCAAGATTTTTAGTTTTAAGATTATTTGAAAAATTAACTAAAGATAAAACTTTCTTTTCCAATTCGGAGTTATTTTTTAAAAATGTCTCATTTTGAATTTTTAAATCAGAAATTATTTTCTTGTTTTTCAAAATAGACTCCTTGTATTTTTCTACCAACTCATCATACACTTCTTGAAGTTCATCATAAGCATCTTGAAGTTCTTCAATAGAAAAATCTAAATTGTATGAATTAGAGGTTACCTTAGATTCATCATCGATGGCCATGAGACATAGGTTGGCCACTTCTTCCTCTTCCTCGGAAGACTCATCATCACTCCAAGTTGCAATTTGTGCTTTGAGCTTGTTCTTCCTCCCAAAGCTTTTCTTTTTCAATTGAGGACACTCGGAACGAATGTGACCCGGTTTGTTGCATTCATAGCAAGTAATTGGGTCTATTTCCTCTTCCTTGTTCTTACTCTTGAAGTCCCTTCTTCTCATGAATTTTCTTCCACGATTTGACTTCATAAACTGAGTAAATCGTTTGGCCAACATAGCCATTTCCTCTTCTTCATCCTCACTAGATTCGTTTTCTAATTGTGAAGCCTTTAATGCGATTCCAACTTTCTTTTTCTCAGCTTCCTTCTTTTCTACTATCTTCTTCTCTTGTTCTCTTCCCTTTCTCATAATCTCATGTGTGAGTAGAGATCCAACAAGAGCATCTAATTTAAGAGTCTTCAAATTTTTGGCTTCAATTATGGCCGTTCTCTTGCTATCCCATGATTCCGGAAGAGAGTATAACAACTTTCTCACTAGCTTGTCTTCGGGAATGATTTCTCCGAAACCCTTTAAACCGTTGACAATGACCGAGAATCGATCAAACATTTGGGAAACACTTTCATCGGGATCCATCTTGAAGTTCTCATAGTTTAGATTGAGTAGTCCAATCTTTGTCTCCTTTACATCGCTAGTCCCTTCATATGTTGTCTCGAGAGTGTCCCAAACCTCCTTGGCATTTTCGATTGAAGACACCTTAGAGTAGATATCCGGACCAAGTGCACAAAATATTACATGAAGAGCTTTGTCGTTCACTTGCATCCTTCTTCTTTCATCATCGGTCATTTCGGCTTTGATTTTAGGAACAAGCCTTTCTCCATCTCTCCTCATGGGAATGTATGGACCTTCTTCAACTACATCCCACACCATAAAATCGGTAGATTTAATGAAGAGCCTCATCCTATTCTTCCAATAAAGATAGTTATCCCCATTGAAGAATGGTGGCTTGGTGGTGGATTGAGATTCATAGTTGGAGGTGGATGCCATTGCTTGACTTGTTGTTGATCAAACTTTCAACTTTCCAAGGATCGACTCAAGAGGGTTGTAATCCTTCTAATGAGTGTATCTCTGATACCAATTGTTGAGTTGATCAAACAATTGCAAATGGCCAAGAGGGGGGTGAATTGGCAATTAAAATTTTTGTGAAGAGAATATTGGAAAATAAAATGACACAAGGGGTTATAGTGGTTCAAGTTCAACAACCGAACTCTACATCCACTACCTTAGCTCCCACTAAGGATTTTCCAAAATAATTCACTACTTGAATTCGTCCCCTTTTCTTGGATGAGGAGGAAACCTTACAATATCGATTAAGCTTTTCAACCCCAAGCTTAATCCACTCAAATACAAAGAAGATTTTTGGTAAACTCAAGTATTTCCTCTCAAAGGATGATTGTCTACCCACTTATAATTACAGCAACCCAAAAACTCTCAATAATATGACAAAATGAAATACAAAGAGTTGGGCACAAGAATATAGCTTTGAATAGCTCTAGGATTTGGATTTTTGCTTTGATGATGCTTGAATGTGTATTGTTAATCTTCCTGGTGAAATGAAGCTTGTATTTATACCCTTGAATCAGTTTCTAGCCGTTTGGATCTTTTGACTTATTGAAGGAGCCGTTGGGAACATTTTTCCAGCTATTAAGGCAGCTCCCCAGCACCTCGTATCGATACACGACAATGGTGTATCGATACGCTAGTTTAAATTCAACTAGTCGTTGTGCATAAAAACAGAGCGTATCGATACACTAGGCGTATCGATACGGTCCAAACTCTCTGCCAAGTTTGTTGCATCAAAGCGTATCGATACAGGGGTCGTATCGATACGGTCCAAACTCTCTGTTAAAAACATTAATTTGTTGCATCAAAGTGTATCGATACTGTGACCAAGAGTATCGATACGTTATAACGGTCAAAACAAATTTTCAAATAATTATGCTTGGCGTATCGATACGGTTATTAAGCGTATCGGTACGGTTGCCCAGATGAACACTGTATCGATACGTTTGGAAGGCGTATCGATACGCTATGTTCATTCAGAATTACAGTGAGTTTCATGTGTATCGATACGGTGAGTGTATCGATACGCAGGGCCATTTTTGCATAATTTGTTTCTGAAAAACATGAAAAAGGTTTGAGAAACTTAATGTTTTGAGATCTAATCTTCAAACAATATTTTATACAAAACATTTTGTTAATATTTGAACCTTTAAAGATTTCTTAAAAATTTATTTATTTTGCAATTTGGTCCTTAAATTTTTTTTATGTTATATCAAAATCAATTTTAGTTTTACAATGGTCTTAGTTGATGGGGTAGGGTTTAAGGATTTAAATGTAAGGGTTTAGAATTCAGGGATAACGATAAGAATTTAGAGTTTAGGGTTATAATTCAGGGTTTACAAGTTAAAACCTAAATAATAACCATATTACCCTAAAAACAAAACTCCAACCTCTAAACCTTAAATTTTAAACCTAAACCCTAAATTCTAACCACTATCCCTAAATTCTAAACCCCTACACCTAAACCCATAAACTTTACACCCTAAAATAAGACTCTAAACCCTAAAACTAAGGCACTTGTGTGTATATGATATATATATACGCTTAAAGTATTTTTGAGCGAAATAGGTGTCAATTTCACTTCTAATCATTTTAAGATTTTTTAGGACATACGTTAAGTATATTCGTTATCCAATTAAAAATTGACACATAATTTTTTTTGTAATTTTATTTAATTTTTATTTATATAAAATCTTAAAATTTTGAATTTTATAAAACACCTAAAATCTTTAATTCTCAAAAAGCTTTTAATTCCTAACATGAATCTATACCCCTTAAATTTCTCTCCTCCATTGATCAAAAAATTCTCTCTTTCGATGATCGATTTAACTACAACTAGCCACTTTTTCATCTGTTGACCACCCACAGCCAATAACCCCAATCTTATGCCATCAAAAGTCAACAAACCATCAATGATACGAATGTTAAACGTAAATTTTTTAATCGAACGACGAACGGCGAATGGACGAACAACGAATTGAGCCTTACGACTCGTGTTACAAGAAAAAGAGACCTCAATGCCATGGCGGCAACATGATATTCGACCACGATAGATGAGATATTTGAGATTTGTTTTTAAGAAAAACATTAAAGTTTTGACGATTTTTTTAGTTAAAGATTTCCTAATTTTTTAAACAAAAAAATCAAACAAAAAATAACAAATAGGTCACGTGTCATGTAATGATTTGACAATATAATTTTTTTCTTTTTCTTTTTTTGGTTTGAGCCAAATGTATCCACTGCCGATAACAGAGACTAATACTCTTGCCACGGGTGCTTTCACTAAGAGGTAAACAATTCGCCATAAAATGTACTTCATTCCCATTAGTAGGAATGGAACTCTCGAACTCTTAACATCATGGTTTAAGGGATGAGGTGAGCAACCACCACACCACATTTTATAGTTGGTCAATATAATTTCTTTAACGATCATTAATGGTAAACCCTAAAAATAATTATAAAATAAAATCTCTGTTTCCTTTTCACCAAAAAATAGTTTAAACACATTTGATAAAAAATAGTTTAACCTGATTTCCGTGCTTTTCTTATACAATAAAAAAATCCATAAAATTTACCGATAGTTTTTTAACAATTTAAATATAATATATAAAAATTTATAATTAAAAAAATCATAGAAATTTAAAAGAAAGTTATTTTAATAGGTTGAGTTGACTTTTTATTTTAATTTTTTAGTTATTCATAATTGTTCAGTTAATATTTTTCTGAATAGTGCTGAAGACAAGGTGATTATAATATAATATTATTTTATATTTTTTCAATTTTTTGACAAGACATATATTTTGAGGTAAAAATATTTAAATTCGAATCTCTTAAGATGAACATCATTCTCTTTTTTACTAAAACAAATCATTAGATTCACCGTTCTCTCAATCTTCAATCAAAAAACTTACTCAATATAACTACCGGTTTCTGATTTAATAAATCGATCGAGTCCTGTTCTAAAATAACATTAACACTATCCAAATAACTACTATAAAAATAATTATCACAGTATGAGCTTCTTAAAACTTCTAAGTTCTTATTTTTACAATTTTAATTTAACATATTTTTGTTTTCTTATTGTTATTTAGTTATGTCCTCCCTACTTTAAAATCAACAATGAGTCCGAGGCTCCGAGCCATCTTCTCAAAAAAATACATACTAATGAATATAATAGTATTTACCATAATGAAAATAGATTGACCCAATTGGTAAGTAGTTTGGTATCGTTTAAATATGTTTTGAGTTTAAAAATTTGTATATACAGAAATTTTCGTTGAAAGACTCACCCACCAAAACTATCAAGGCTAATTTAGCATTATTTTTAAAAAGTTCGGTGGAAAAATACTTTCGAAAAGTGATTATGGATATTGTAAGTTATATGTATATACAAATATATAAATAATTTCCAAATTCTTTAATTTTATAATATATTAAATATATCAGCTTAAATTAATATTTTTATTAATAAATACATAATTTTCTAACAATTCTGTCTGTTCCATGAAAATATAATAAGTTTAAACTATTTTATTTAAAATATATATTTTTAACCAAAAATAATTTATTAATTATGTAATTATATCTTAGTAAAAAAAATTATAAATTTATAAATTATAAATAAACACAATAACAAAGGAAGGTTATTGTAATTTTACTCTCAAAAGTCTTTTTCCAACTGCAAAAAGCTAGAAATTTGAACTTTTGCGTTTAGATTGAAAAACATTTTTTAAACGCAAATTTCTTCCCAAAAACTAGTTGTTTAGTATTTTTTCTGCCTCCAAAAGCACTTTTGAGAAGCAATCTCAGTTAAAATTAATCAAAGTGCTTAATTAATTAAATTCTTTGATTTAAAACTTTAATTGGATGTAAGACAGTTTAAAAACTTAATTATTTTTTAAAATATAATTAAGAGCTTCTTATACATTTAAGTCTAATAAAAAGCTCACCAAAATATATATATATATATATATATATATATATATATATATATATATATATGTATGTATATTGCAAAGAGGACGAATTGGAAAATTGAAAGGAGAGGAGGAGGGCATATTCGAAACGGAGCTAAAAAAGTAGCGTGTGAATCATGTGGTATATATTTCATACCGGCCCTACATCAAGGACAGATGGATGCCTTCTTCATCATCATCATTCAACCAAAGAATTTGGTTTTCACACTCATTTTTCAAAATACAACTATTTAATTATTATTAAATTTTAGGGTTAACTACACCACTGACCATCAAACTAATTGAAAATTCTTATTTTGACCACCGAACTAACGAACTTGTCAATCAGACCACCGAACTTATAAAATCAACCTATTTTGACCACTGCCGTTAAAAACCTAACGGTGGGGTGACGGAACTGCCACGTGGCAGCTTACCGAAATTTTTTAAAATTACACATTTTGTTCCTATTATTTACCTATTAAATCATTTTGGTCCTAATTTTAATTTAATTAAATAAAATTAACCAACTAACCAGATGACGACACGTGTCACCACTTGATTGGATGAATTTACTCTATTTTTAATTTAATTTATTTAATAATTTTCCACCCAATCATGTGATGACACGTGTCACCTAATTGGGTGAAAATTAAAAGAAAAGAGATGGTTGGGAATCAAACCCGCAACCATCAGCAAAATCTGCCCTTACTCACTCTACCACTAGGCTAAGCCTTTCTATTGCTTCAAATATGTTAAACTTTTTAAATAATTGGCATATTAGGTTTCCATGTTCTTCTACCTTATTACTAGAAAAAAGCTGGTTATAAATCCATGCCTTCGAGAGGAAGCCATAAGGGAGCGAAAAATAACAGTTCGATAATTAGTTAATTAATCAGATCGGGAAATCAGGGAATGGAATTAAGTGAGCTGTAGGCGATCTTTCGTCCCGGAGTCGCGGGCGCCGTTTTCAGTGCCAGGTGGTGGTTTTGAGTCGACGATGTGGTATGTAGATCCGTCAATGTCCCTTTCCTCCACTATTTACCTGGTACATCGGAATCCCTCCTCTCTCTTTTCCCATAAATTTATCAACTCCTTTTTAATTTTTACTTCTTTTTTTAAGGAATATTTGCATCTATTGCGACTTTGATGTTCAACTGTGTTAGAAGAGAGGATATCGGTTACTGCTAACAAGGAAGAAGAACATGAAAACAGAATATGTAACTAAATAAATAAGTTAGCATATTTGAAACAATAAAAAGGCTTAGCCTAGTGGTAGAGTGAGTAAGGGAAATTTTTGTTGATGGTTGTGGGTTCGATTCCCAGCCATCTTATTTCTTTAAATTTTCACCCAATTAGGTGACACATGTCACCACATGATTGGGTGGAAAATTATTAAATAAAAAATAGAGTAAATCATCCAATCAGGCGGTGACATGTGTCGTCATCTGGTTGGTTAGTTAATTTTATTTAATTAAATTAAAATTAGGACCAAATTGATTTAATAGGTAAATAATAGGGACTAAATGTATAATTTTTAAAAATTTCGGTAAGCTGCCACGTGGCAGTTCCGTCACCCAACCGTTAGGTTTTTAATGGCGATGGTCAAAATAGGTCGGTTTTATAAGTTCGGTGGTCTGATTGACGAGTTCGTTATTTCGGTGGTCAAAATAGGAATCCCCAATTAGTTCAGTGGTCAGTGGTGTAGTTAACCCTAAATTTTATTATAAAGCAAATGTATCTTTACTCTTAATTGAGTGACCTAAATATAACCTTACTAATAATTGAGTGACTTCCGTTGTTGTTTATCCTATAATTATTTTTACTCTTTTAAGTGTTTAATTCTTGTTGTTATTTTAAGACCAATTCTTAAAAACGTTAATTAATCATTATTTTTCTACGTATTCCAATTTTTATTTCTTATTTTAAAATTAAAATTCCTTATATTTTATAAAAAAAAACTAACCATTCATAATTTTCTCAAGAAAAGAACTCTAATCCTCTCTCCTTCCGGCCTCTGGGTGCCTCTTTTTCCCTCCATAAAAATGTGTTGATGTTCAGTACTTTTTGCCACATCTCGTCGTTAGTGGAAGCTTATCTGTTATGAATGATGAGGGACCAAAATATACAGACCCAAATAACCAGGGAGGGACAACTACAACAACCTGCCCAGCTTTACGTCGTGGAAGTAGAGAGAGGAGAATGCCACGTGTACTGAAAGAATATGAATTGTAACCGTTTACCTTTTCTGTTTCGTTAAAAGGGTAGCTGGAAAACAGCTCAGGTCATGCAAAAACAAACAATTTATTTCTTCTTCTTCAATAGAAATTTCTCTTCTTCTTCTCTATTTCCTTGGTACATCTCGATTCCACACCAACTATCCTAACAGTTTGGTGCTTTCATTGAGTCTTCATCAATGGTTAACAACACAAAATCCATTCGCGCCCTTCAGGAAACATCTTCCTGCCATAAAAACACCCTTACGTTTCTGGAAAATCATGTCACCAAACAAGAGCAATGGAACGCAGCAACTCAAAAATCCCTTCAGGACATGTCGGGGTTCCTGCAGACTATCGCCGCGCAGTTACATGTGTCGCCTTCGACGTCCGCTGGCGGGGATCTGACGGCCGATAGTTCGGCAGCTCGTGGAAAACAAAAACACCAGTACGACAACGAAAACGCGTTCCCATTTTCACCCAAACCTATTCAGGTGGAACTGCCCCTCTTTATCGGCGAAGATGCAGAGGATTGAATAGCTTCAGCCCAGGATTTCTTCGAGTTCTATGGGACCGACGACCATCATCGTGTCACCATGGCCTCGTTTCATATGACCGACATTGCAAAGAAATGGTTTAGATGGATGCAGCGTCAACGACAACTAGCTAGTGGGCTGGAATCATTTGGTCGACGCTATTCGCAAGCGTTTTGTGGCCATGGAGATCGAACCGGCTGCGAGACAGCTTTCAAAACTCTTGCAAACGACTACGGTCGCAGAGTATCAGTCGAAGTTTGAAGATCTGGCACTCCGTACGTCCAACTTGTCTGATGAGTTTCTCCTTGATTGCTTCATTTCTGGTCTACGTTCTGACATCAAAAATGAGGTGTTGAACCATCGAGCGACGTCCATGCTTGAAGTTCAGGCCCTTGCTCATTTCCACGAAGCTAGATTACAGGATCTTCGTTCACTGGGGAAACCCTTCAGCTCTAAACTTCCTCCTTTATTGCCAACTCCATCCTCATTTCCTTAGGATCCCCGCGGATAGCCAGGACGACCACCACCAGTTGAGCGTTCTCTTTCCACTACTCCACCCGTTCGATGTATTTCCTCGGCCGAAGCTCGTGAACGTCGATTGAAAGGTTTATGCTACTACTGCGACGAGCGCTACGTTCCCGGTCATAAGTGCCAAACTCCACAACTATTCCTGCTTGATGATGATGCCCCAGCGAACGTCGATCTTTCCTCGGGTCTTGAACAGCCACCACCCTTGGAAAACATCGACATGGCCTCTTATCCTGCCCAGGCACATTCTACGGTTTCTTTCAACGCCTTGGCTGGTTATCACGCTCCGACGACACTTCGAGTTCATGGAACAATTCAAGGCAGATCTGTGCGCATTCTTATAGATGGAGGAAGTACGCATAATTTTATCCAATCGCGGGTGGCGAAACATTTGTGTCTTCCGATCACAGCCACACCCAACTTCAACGTGATCGTGGGCAATGACCAACGCTTAAAGAATGAAGGTTGTGCTCGCGACGTATCTATTTCTGTCCAGGGTACTGACTTCATTACGGATTTCTATATTTTGCCATTGGAATGGGCTGATGTCGTACTGGGAGTAGCTTGGATGGCCACCCTTGGGCCGATAACTATGGATTTCACGTGGCTAACCTTCCAGTTTCACCAACGCGATTCCACTGTATGTTGGCAGGGCGATATCGATTTGGAACCACAATAGATCCAGCTCCACTCTATCCGTCGACTCTCTGATACAGGAGCCCTTGCAGCGTTTTTCCATCTCCAATTACAAGACACTCATACTTCTAGGGACTCTTTTATTTCTTCCGATATTCAGAAATTGCTCGCTGAATTTGACAGTGTGTTTGCGCCACCACAGGGGTTATCGCCTTCTCGTGCCACGGATCACGCGATTCATGTGGATGCTAACAGTAAGCCAGTGAATGTCAAACCTTACCGCTACCCACATTTTCAAAAATCAGAGGTCGAGACTCAAGTTCGTCACATGCTCGACCATGGTTTGATTCGTCCAAGCACCAGCCCTTTCTCTTCTCCGGTATTGTTGGTTCGAAAAAAGGATGGGACTTGGCGTTTTTGCGTAGACTATCGTGCGCTGAATGCAATTACAATTCGCGATAAGTATCCCATTCCCACTGCAGATGAGTTGTTTGATGAATTGGGACATGCACACTATTTTTCCAAGCTCGACTTGTTGGCTGGTTACCATCAGATTCGGGTGCGCCAAGATGATGTCCATAAGACGGCATTTCGCACTCACGATGGCCACTACGAATTTCTGGTTATGCCATTCGGTTTGACGAATGCACCATCGACATTTCAAGCTACAATGAATGATATCTTTCGGCCCTATCTTCGACAATTTGTTCTCGTTTTTCTCCATGACATATTGGTTTTCAGCGAGTCTTAGCTAGCCCACTTACAACATTTACGCTTGGTGCTTATTACTTTGCAGTAACATGGCTTTGTCGCCAAGAAATCTAAGTGCTCTTTTGGCCAACAATCTGTTGAGTATTTGGGACATGTTATCTCCCATCGCGATCTAACTGTTGATCCTTCTAAGGTGACTGTTGTTCGGGATTGGCCGGTGCCAGTTACGGTTCGTGATCTTCGTGCTTTTTTAGGGTTGTCGGGCTATTATCGTCGTTTTATTCGCAACTATGCTTCCTTGGCTGCTCCCCTTACGGATTTGCTTAAAAAGGACCAGCCATTTATGTGGACACCAAACTCCCAGGCTGCATTGGACCAGCTTAAGGCAGCCCTATGTTCTACGCCCATTCTAGCTTTACCGGATTTTACGCAGGACTTCGTGGTGGAGACAAACGCGTCCGGGGTTGGGATCGGTGCTGTGCTTACTCAGAACAACAAACCAGTGCCGTTTTTCAGTCAAAAATTATGTGCGCGTATGCAAGCAGCCTCCACGTACACTAGAGAAATGTTTGCCATCACACAGGCGGTTGGTAAATGGCGTCATTATCTCTTGGGTCGGCACTTCACCATTACCACTGATCAACAAAGTCTGCGCGAGCTTAATCAACAAACGATACAAATGCCTGAACAACAACGATGGCTGGTAAAACTTATTGGGTTCGATTTTGAAATAAAATATCGTCCAGGTAAACTGAACATCGTTGTTGACGCACTTTCACGCGAATCTAGTGCTCAATTATTGGCGTTCACACAACCAGTATTTGGCATCTTTGATGACATTCGATGGGCTACGCAACATGATTCTTCTTTGGTTCCCTTATTAACGGCTGCTCAACAAGGAACACAGCCACTACCAGGTTACACACATCATTAGGGTCTCTTA
Organism: Hibiscus trionum; assembly: GCA_030270665.1. NCBI lineage: Eukaryota > Viridiplantae > Streptophyta > Magnoliopsida > Malvales > Malvaceae > Hibiscus > Hibiscus trionum. The sequence continues at coordinate 21,753,636 of BSYR01000006.1, read as the reverse complement.
TTACATAATGGTCGTGTGGTGGTGCCTTCAGACAGTTCCTTACGCGGCCATTTGCTACGTGAATTCCACAGCAGCACGTTGGGTGGCCATGCGGGTATCAACCGCACCTTTCGTCGTTTGGCTAGCAATTTCTTTTGGATTGGTATGCGCAAGGATGTTCAACAATTTGTCTCAGCTTGTTCGATTTGTCAACGTATGAAATCCGACTCTCGTGCACCAGCAGGTTTGCTACAGCCGCTACCAGTGCCGGAACAAGTATTTGACGATGTGTCCTTGGATTTTATCACTGGTCTACCCCCGTCGAATGGAAAGGAGGCTATTCTCGTGTTCGTGGACCGTCTCACCAAATATGGTCATTTTTTTGCCTTGCCGCGCCATTATGATGTCGTGTTCATTGCCAAAGTGCTAGTTCAGGGACTTATTAAACTCCATGGCGTCCCTCGTTCCAAGGTCAGTGATCGTGACCCTATTTTCCTTAGTTCGATATGGAAAGAGTTGGCAAAACTGCAGGGGACTGAGCTTTGCCTCAGCTCAGCGTACCATCCTCAATCTGACGGTCAAACTGAGGCATTGAATCGTTGCCTCGAGATGTACTTGCGTTGCATGACAGGCGATGAACCACGTAAGTGGGAGTCCTATCTTCCTTGGGCGGAATATTGGTATAATACGGCCTTCCACGCTTCTACCGGAATGTCTCCGTTTCGAGCCCTTTATGGCCGCGACCCACCTACGCTGATATCTTATGTTGAGGGAGGTTCTTCTAACCCAATGGTTGATACTGCGTTGCAAGATCGTGATGCAATACTTCGACAGTTGAAATACAACCTCCACCAAGCACAGTTACGAATGAAGAATCAGGCTGATCGCAAGCGACGAGAGGTTGAGTTTAAAGTTGGCGATTGGGTTTTCATTCGACTACAACCATATCGTCACCTTTCTCTCCGGTTGCGTCGATACCACAAATTGAGCCCACGATATTTTGGCCCTTACAAGATTTCTCACCGTATCGGCGCCGTCGCGTACAAATTGGAACTCCCAGCTGCGTCACGCATTCACTCTGTCTTTTATATATCCCAACTGAAGCTTTGCATCGGCCAGCCATTGCACCAGTTTACACCTCTGCCATTGCTAAGTGAATCCACCAACGACGACCTTGCAAACCTTGGGGACAAGGTTTCTCTCATGGATGGGGGTCCTATTATGAATGATGAGGGACCAGAATACACAGACCCAGATAACCAGGGAGGGACAACTACAACAACCTGCCCAGCTTTACGTCGTGGAAGTAGAGAGAGGAGAATGCCACGTGTACTGAAAGAATATGAATTGTAATCGTTTACCTTTTCTGTTTCGTTAAAAGGGTAGCTGGAAAACAACTCAGGTCATGCAAAAACAAACAACTTATTTCTTCTTCTTCAATAGAAATTTCTCTTCTTCTTCTCTATTTCCTTGGTACATCTCGATTCCACACCAACTATCCTAACATTATCCCGTTTCAATAACTCATTTATCCTATTATTCGGCGATAAACACTCATAAAATCGAAGTTCACTTTGATTTAATGTTCAGTGAAGAAACTTAAAATTATTTATTAAGGATCATTTGAAAAAATTTTAAATTAGAAAGCAACACTGAATGACTATTTTTAGGGGATCAAACAGCAGTTTTAGCATAGATTTTTTCTTTTGATTTTTAATCATTTATCCAATTATCCGGCGCTAAGGATCTTTAATCGAAATTGAAATCTTAAACTTAAAAAAAAATTATCCAGCGCTCAACTCTCTTTTGCACTTTCGTCTATCCTTTGACCAGCACCGATCATAAAAGAGGCGACAGTGCTTGTTAATTTTAGCGCCGTCGTATTAAATTTATGAATTAGGGATTTGAGGTTATTGATTTAGAGGTTTAGTGAAAATTGAGATATTAGGGTTTTTTAGAAATTAAAAATGTAAAATATTTTAAATAAAAAATTAAAGTAAATTTAAGCTAAGCCACATGTTAAACAATGCTTGAGTGACACATTTAGTTAAAAGTTTGACTTTAGTATGATAATAGAATAAAACATTATATAAATTGGCAAAAAAAATTAAACCTTTAGCTAAAAAAATATAGGCCCTGTTTGGCAATTAGCGGATAGCTGATAGCGGATTACATTAGCTGATAGCTGATACCTGATTGCATTAGCTTATTTGACTAGCGGATTATATTAGCTGATTGTATAAAAGTGTTTGGTAAAATTAGCTGATAGCTGTTTGATTATTTAAACAAGCAAAATGACATATAAGGACATGATTATATTCAATACTTGTTTGAATAATTTATCAGTTATGAATATTTTGTATCTAATAAATATTAATTAAATTTGTAAAAATTATTTTTAATATAAATTTTCTAAACATATTTGAAAGATTTATATATTAATTTATTATTTATATAATTATTAAAAAAATTATATGCACATATAAATATGTGATAATAAAAAAATAGAATTAACTTACAAATGTCACCATATAAATTAGTAGTAACAACAAATAAGTACAATATTTAATATGTTATTATTTATATTAAAAAATTTATTATTTAATTTAGGTTACTTGGAATTTTTTGGTAATTGTTAAGGGTAAAAGAGTCATTACAAATCTAATATCAAACCTCTAATCTCAAAAAGCTCATATTAGGAGCTTTTTCAAAATTAGCTTTTTCACCACAATCCGCTCTTTCAATCTGCTATTTACCAAACATCAATATTAGCGGATTTGACTAGTCAAACCTCTAATTATACTTCAAACCTCTAATTTTTGCTCAAACCGCTGTTTACCAAACATGGCCATAATTTAGATTAGGTTTGTTAAATGTAAAAGTATATCTATCTTTTTATAAATTATTAAAATATTGTTATATTAGTAATTATATCATTAATTTTATTAATCAATAATTTAGTTCAACAATTTTATCTTAAGTTAAACTTAACTGAGACCGAGTTTTTCTGCCGAATAGTTATATAAATTTATTTATTAAAATAATTATCATGATAAAAACTTTATCAAGGAGATTTGACTTACTTTATCATTGAAAATATTATCTACATTAATTAGAGTTTAATGTATTATGTACTTCTTATGCCTATAAATACATGATTTATTGAAGAATTGTACACAAGTCTATATTGGGAATAATATAAATCTCTCTTTCTCTCATCTCTTTGTTCTTTTATTCTTATTCATTGTTCTTCCTTATTTTATTCACAACATGTTATCAATACGATTGCGCTCAATCACTATTATTTTCGGAACGAGAAAATCCAACAATGGGACGTAAGGATGAGTGATGGTACCTTGGATCTATTTGGGTGCAAATCAGTCCGCAAGCCAAACTTTTTTCAATTTGTTTGCTGCAAATGAGTTTGTAAGTTTTTTTCTATTTATATATTGATATAATGATTGAATTTAAAAAACGATTAGTTAATCATTTCTAATGTATTTCAACTCATTATTTGGTTATTTCTTTAGACCAATATTTTATTTTAATGATGAGATTTAATATTTTTAACCGTGTTTTAAATTTTACATGTGTTTAAATGGCTTGGAAAGAGACATGACGTAAAGACGATAAGAAGTCGTCTTGGTTATTTCCTATGCCTCCATTGTCCTCGAGAAGAAAATCAATATTGGTAAATTTTGATTTTATTCTTTAAATTATGATTTTAAAGTGCGATAAATCATAGTGATTTTGCTCGAAATGAATGCAAGCATGATATTTATTCTATGTTATTATTGGATCTGTTTCATTCATTGAAGTGAATGTAAACATGATAAATCATTATTCAATTAGAGACATAGCTTCGATATAATCTAAGTATATTGGCTGGATATTAGGGATGGGCATTATACCCGGACCCGACGGGTTCCGACCCGACCCGATCGGGTCGGATTTTATAATAAAAAATCGGGTTCGGGTCGGGTTTTTGTAAGGGGTAAATTCGGGTCGGGTCGGGTTTAGGGTGGAAAATATCCGACCCGACCCGGGACTAATAGTGTAATTTTCCCTAAATTTTTTGGGATATTTATAATAATAACCCTCTTTATATATATATTTTTATCATTAAGTCCTTAAAATTGATTTTTTTTATTTATAATTTAGTCCTTTAAATTATAATTTTTTTACAATTAAGTCCCTTAAAATTATTTTTTTACAATTAGGTCCCTTAAATTAATTTATTTTATATAGTTCGGGTCGGGTCGAGTTTTTTGAAGAAAAAGTTCGGGTGCGGGTTTAGGGTGCCTATTTTCGGGTCGGGTTCGGGTGGGCCAAAAACCCGACCCTACCCGACCCGTGCCCATCTCTACTGGATATCCTGTTCTGCGAGGCTACTGGTCTCAAAAGAGGTTTTTAAATGACCTTGTGAACTGATTTAACGGTGTTGCGTACGAGGATTAAATCTTTGTTCTCTGTGATGAGGATTTGTTAATAAAAGCATACTCTACTTTTCACGACAAATAATGTTGTCCTCGGACACAATATCATGAAAAAGGTTTCAAAGGCCTACTGAATCTACTCCATTCCATAAAGTGAATGTGAGATTATATTATGGAAAGAATAAAAGCTACATTAGAAGTTGTGATCGTGGTCGAGGCCATGAATATAGACATGGATAATAAGATCATTTTAAGAATGTTTATATCCATTAGAAGTGGGGTTATAAGAATAACAAGAGTGATAAAAGATCATTATAAGGAAGTAAAATTCTTTTTATTACCAATGTGATGTTATAAATCACTGGTCTCGTACTTGTCGTATGCTGAAAAATCAATCATCATTGAATGATAAAGGAAAGAAAATATAAGCAAATTTTGTTTGCGAAAAATGACGAAGATGATATTGGTCCAATTTATTTGGACATTGTTGGTCCAACTCATTTGGACGTTGTTGATTTCCTTATATCCCTCGAAGGGAATAAATCATCTTCTAATTATTCTCATAATTTTGAAGAGAGTTATTTATCTTTTTATTAATTTTGTTTTATGTTTATTTACTTTGCACATTAATTATTTATATTTATATTTATATTTATATTTATATTTATATTTATATTTATATTACGATATTTATTTATTTTGTTCAACATGATTACTTATCAAATACAATCTATGGTGACGATTTATGCTTAGCAGAAGCATAAGATATATTTTTTCATCTAAATACAAGGGAAAAATGTGAGTACAATATTTCAAAGTATTAAAAATGTTGATGCTCTAAAAGAGCAATAAGCTATTGAGAGAAAGCAAATTATGAAAAGTGTAGAATTGCGAATATTGCAATAATTACCGCTAATGGTAATAATATCGTCACCACTAGAAGTGAAAATTTTAATAGAGCAATATGAGTTCGCAAAATACATCTTGAGAATTATAGATAACATATGTTATTAATTGGCATTTGAAATAAATCAACGTGGGAATAAGTTCTGGTAGCCAAAAAGTTAGTTGAAAGCTCTTGAAGAGCAATATATTGCTACCAAAAGATAATTTTTCATTGAAAGCTCCGAAAGAGCTAAATACATTCATACTCAAAGGAACAATTATGATAGTCGTACTAGACATTTACAATTGAGATTGAATCACATATTATGGTAAACCAAAAGTTTACAAATTCAGAAATATATATACACATATGTATATATAGTTGGCATGATTGGTTAAACCATCATGATTAATAATGATGCGAAAATTATGCACATTTATTAAAAGAACTTGAAGTTCTTGCGGTGCTTATTCTCAAAGGAATTTATTAAGTTTCATTTTTTTTAAAGAACATGAAGTTCTTGTGTTACTTAAAGGAATTGATTTAATTTCACTTACTAAAAGAACCTGAAGTTCTTGTGTTGTTTGTTCTCAAAGGATTTTGTTGATCCCACTTACCAAAAAAATTAGAACTTGAAGTTCTTGTACTAAAGTTGAGACTGTATGTCTTGCATATTTGAATAAAATATGGGCCCATATATCCACAAATGTGGAAAGTTTTATGTAATTTCAATAGATGCATCTACATTGTTTTATCAACTTACAACCAGAAATTTGTGAGATTGATTATAAAGAGATTCGGATTATGCAGTTAGACTATTCATCTTGCAAAAGCTAGTGGGTTTATATTTTAGGCTATATCGGTTGTTACAAAGCCTATTGATTATGAAAAATACGGTTTAGCAAAATTTTAATTGGACGCCCCCTCTTTAATAGCTAAACTATGAAAATAAAACATTTATTATTTATATGATATTTTCATATAGCGACACTTATATGCATCAAGACAACGTGTTATAATAAACTCCTCATTATGATTGATTTTTGGTCAGAAGCCATACATTTCTCATTTTATAATTTTTTTGAATGTGCGGTATATTTTTAAATTGCTCCACCACAACACACAAAATAGGTAAATAAAAAGAGTTGAGAATATATATTGAGTATGAGTCTCCTTTTATGTTTAAATTTTTAAACATTAATTGGAGAATCATTTATGACATGATTTTTCTCAACATCAGAGGGATATAATAATCAACTGGATAAAGGAAAATGAATTATCGTTATCTAGGTCCTCGTACATGAACCAGAAGTTCATAAGATAATTCATGTTATTACATGTCAACTGCCAGACATATTTACTGACCCAATGAGAGTAACTAAGTCTCATATACTAGCTGAAATACTCTAGATTTGAATTACATGTTAGAGCGAATACATGTAAATCATGCATGAAGCATGAAAATTGGTTCCAAAGATCAAAATTCTCGTAAATAAAAAATAGTATGAGATGATCATATATTGGAGGCAGATGCTCTTAAAGAGACCCAATACATAACTAATAATAAAACTTTTGAAGAGTTTCAGGTACCTGAAATAAAGATTGAAATCTTGAAGAGATCTCGACGAGTTATGTCACTACGTGAATGGAACTAGAAAATTGAAAAGTTATCGACAACGATTTTACAAATAATTTTAAATAGAATATTTTTATAGACGTAAAGAAAGAAAACGAGGATTTTGTATAGAAATCTATAGATAAATGATTGTCCCATATAGAAAGACACTTTGAACTTCCAAAAGAGAAGTATTTGGACCAACAGTCCAAACACCTAAAGGTGTAATGCAAGTGAGACAAAAATAAGTAGTCGTAAATGCGACTTGAATTATAATTTATGAAGAGTTTTTACTTCATGGTGGATGTAATTACTTTGGCAGTTATGAAATATTTTATATGCGTCTAATTATTTTATGGATCCATATTTATCCTTGAAGGATTTAAAATGCTAAAAGCATTTGAAAATTTCTGAGGAAGTTTATTTAGACATGTCTAATTGAATATTTATATTTTGGCGTATTTGGTATAATCGCCTTAGTGAGTACTAATTGAGAAAATAATATAAGAATGACCAGATTTCCTTATGTATTTTATAAAGAAGTTTGGTTCAAGATTCATTATGATAATTTAGATTTCATTAGAACTCCTAAAGAGCTTCAAATTGAAAACTCATGAAGTGCTTTCAATGCATTTAATGAAAGTATTTGAGAAAAAAAACTTGACACCAATTTTTATCTTGATATGAAGATCGAGCATTTAAATATTTCTCTTTGTCTATGAATGGACATCAACTGAAAGAATCTTAAAAAAGATTCAATATGGATAAAGCATATCTATTGAATATCCCAATGGTTGTAAGATTGTTGGATGTGAATAAAGATAATTTTATTTTTTCCATGTCTTGAAGCACCATATATTAGTTGGTTAAGAAATATTCATAAACATATAAAGATCATTACATTTAGATTTTCAAACATTCGTCGAAGTCTCCTCAAATCTTGTAAAAATAATTTTTATGCACGAGGCAAGCTAAAAATGTTCTTGGCTAAGACCACTGACCCTACATATCTAGAAGATGTGATTTACTTCCACAAGGTATGATACAAAGCTATCTTGTGTAGAGATAATGCAAGATGTATATCTCAACCGAAAGGTGGATACATCATGAAACATATTACTCCAAAGTTTCACCCCTCACGATCTTTAGAAAAATAGTATTCAAGATTGAATTATGAAGATTTAAAGATCTTCTGTGATGTTTTTATAAGGGGGAGTAAATACGCGTTGCACTCTTTTTTCCTTAACCGAGGTTTTATCCCAATGAGTTTTCCTGGTAAAGTTTTAATGAGACAACATGTTATGCGTATCAAAGACGTGTGTACTTTTTTTTCCTTCACTAAGAAATTTTTTTCCCATTTGGTTTTTATCTTAATGAGACACATTATCTTCATAGACATCCGAGGGGGAGTGTTATGAATATTTATCTATGTGGATGTCTATCATGATAAGAACTTTATTAAGGAGATTTAACTTACTTTATCATTAAAAATATTATCTACATTAATTAGAGTTTAATGTATTATGTACTTCTTATGCCTATAAATAGATGATTTATTGAAGGCATTGTACACAAGTCTATATTGGGAATAATACAAATCTCTCTCTTTCTCTCATCTCTTTGTTCTTTTATTCTTGTTTATTGTTCTTCGTTATTTTATTCACAACATAAACTAATATTTTTTTAGTATTTTTTGTGATCTTATGATTGTATATGTTTTATTTTTTAAACCCAAAACTCATGTACTATTTTATTGACAAAACTGTTTGAACTAAAATCTCTTATGAGAATAGTACTCGTTCTCTCTAAATTATAACCTAGCTGCTTTCTCTCATATCTCTGCCTCCTACATCTTTTCTTTTCTTTCTTTGATTGGTGGTCGACAACTAATCTTAGTATTGGTTGTAGACCATCGGATCTATTGTTTTTCTTGTTTTTTAATATTTTATAAGAATCTTTGCCTTTGTGGCACAAGTTTCCTCTGTCTTTGTGACACTTTTTTTTATTTTTTTGTGGTTCGTTTGATCTGTCCTTGTGGCATGATTTTAGCATATCTTACTGGCCGGTTGGTGCTCGTACAAAGATATTCACGGCGCTAATCTCTGATTACTCGGTTGATGGTTGGTTACTGATGTAATCAGACTTGGATATCGGACCAATCTGCTTGATAGCTTGGTTCACTCACCCCTCATTTTTCACCCGTAAAGCGTCTCGTTTGGATAGAGATAAGGAGATTCAAAAAGGTTTCTGGATTTTGGTATGGTAATCTCGATGAAAGTGTTTGTTTGTTTTTTTGTAGCATTGTAAGAGACTTTTAGTAGATTTGTTCCTTTTTTCTCTCTTTTTAATACATTGTATTGTATCTTTTATGGTGATTGATAAAATTTAGATGTCATTATTCAAAAAAAATCTCTTACGAGAATAACATTCTCTTTTAGACGAACAAACTTAAGTAGAATGATTAACATAAGCAGAAAAAATATATGGGGTTTACTTGAATCGCATAAAGTTGACATAAGCTGATACATATAATTTACATACAATAGGATTCAAACTTAGAATCTCAAAGTTTTTGACACCTTAACCTTACCATTAATTCATGGTTTCATTACCATACAAATATAATGCTATTAGTCATAAATTATAGGTTAAAGTACATAAATGGTCACTAAACTATACCTAAAAAAATAAAATGGTCATCAAACTTTCAAATGTTACATAATGGACATTAAACTTTAATTTTTGTTACAAAATAGTAACTGAGCCGTTAACCACCGTTAAATGGGTGACATGGCATTTATAAAAATTGTATAATAACACATTTAATCCTTCATATTTACATATTCAATTAATTTAGTATCAATTCAAAAGTCTAGAAAATTTGGGGACTAACTCCTTAATTTTATAATTTTTTATGCCTTAACACACCTTTCCTCCCCTTTTCTCACGCCTTGTTTCTTCTGCAACAATGGAGGGGCAGATCTGTTTGAAACAAGCATCGGAAATGAGAAACCAGTTTCCATTTTAAGAGCTTCCTCATGTTTCCATGTTGTTCCCGAAGACGAGCTCCAAGATATCGACACAACAAGGTTCGTTCAAGCAAGAAAACGCCTGATCCGCCAATATAGTATCCTTTACTACGACCATTGGCACCCACATTTCGACAACCTAACCGTGAACTTTCATTTTCATTACCATGGAGGGCAGTGACTGAAAGTTAGGGAACTAACGATGAAGAAAAAAAGATTCTTTGTGCTCTTGTTCACGCAATATCTTCTCCAGGTCAGCCATTCCAGGCACTCTTTTAGGAATTATTTGTTTCTTCACCTTCCTTAAACCATAACTTTTATAGTCGTGATGATGATATTCACTGACGCCACTTGTATTCGACATGCCTCGAAACATTAGAATGTTGTCTCGCTTGTATTATAGTTGCTTCAAATTTGTTTTTTTAGCGTGATTTAAACAATCAACAAGAGAAGAAATCCCAATTAATTTTCAAGACCAGAAATTTAAAGGAAAATTGAAAATCCCAAAAAGGTGGAGTTGAAAAAAGCCTACTTATTCGTAATGAAATTGTGGCATCAAGGAAAGTTTGCCCATGTTTCAAGCATATAATAGATGTTAGAAACAGAGACAGACATGGTAGAGTCTGTTTGGAAAGGACGAAAGCAACTCTATTAGCTGGGTTGCAGAGATATACTTTGTGGGAAGAGAAACGTTCTTCGAGTACTAGACGCAACAAGTATGACGTGAGAAGGGTGAGGAAAGGTGTATCTACGGTTATGTGGTGAGCGATCGGAGGGATTACCGACAAGGAGGCGACGACCGATGCGGGAAGAGAGGTCTAGGATTTTATCTTGTGAGGTGAAAAAGAAAAAAAAAAGAGAAAAATTAGGGATTTAGTCCCCAAATGTTCTAAGCTTTTGAATTGAAACTAAATTGATTGAATCTATAAATATGAAGGACTAAATGTGCTATTATACAATTTTTTGTAACTGCCATGTCACTCATTTAACAGTGGTTAACGGCTCAGTTACCATTTTGTAATAAAAACTAAAGTTTAATGCTCATTATGTACATTTGAAAGTTCGGTGACCATTTTGTTTTTTTCGGTATAGTTTAGTGACTATTCATGTACTTTACCCTAAATTATAAATATAATTTAATTTTTAAAATTATAATTATACGGATCAACCAAACATGCGGCGTAGTTGTAAGAGATGTCGTTTTAATCTTAGTTGACATTAAGTTTAATTTTGAATCCTAAACAATCCCCTCTTTTCTTACTCAAACAATGCTTGATCTCTTAACAACATATCTTTTAAAAGATAGACTGAGAACAGAAAAAAGAAATCCATTCATAAAACCAGTCCAAAGTAGCAGTGGGCTAAAAGAGACCCATATTACCAACTTATTAAAGATGATTTTGCATAGGCAAATGATTTAAACCAAAGATTTGACACAACAAACCCCAGCTTGAAGGTTAAGACTTAAGGCCCATTTTTCGTATTACATTGAAATATCGAAAAAAGCTATGCTGCAATGTTATGGACCGAAACCCCATCTCTAGTACATTCATGTCATGTGCCAACTAGGTATTAAAGGGTTCATTTTAAAGACACGTGACATTTATTGATCGAATAGAGGTTTATATTAATAGAATTTTAACAAAATTTTGATAAAAGAAAAGGTTCATTTTAAAAACACGTAACATTCATTGATCGAATAGAGGTTTGCATTAATAGAATTTTAACAAAATTTATGAATTAATGTATACGATTTTTCAAGATTATACTAAGTACTTAAGGTCAAGTTTAGAGAACAAATGGGCCGAAAAATAGTTTATGAGCCAACTTAAGGCGAACTTCAAGGGATAAAACATCAGCGGCGCTGAAATTTCGCTGAAAACATCCTAAAAACGAAGACGATGGTCTAAACAAGAAAAACGTGGATCCATAAAACATGAAAAAAAACCAAGCATATTGAAGCAACTTTGATAGTAGCCAATTATATGTACACTGATTTATTTGTTTTTTTTTTCTTTCATGCATGTTACCTAATAAAGTTACAGACATTGGCAATTATTCATCTTCTTTTGTATCATCAATCTCTTTCATGGCTTCCTTGTATACTGTATTTCAGGGTAATGCTGAGACGGTTTGGAAGAAACGACCCAATTTCCACACCGCCACTACTCCTTTGTTCCCCATAACATGAGCATATGGGTCACATGGGAACCCATGGCACATACGACCAATTCAATGATGTGGAAAATAAATAAAATAAAATTACTTTAACGGTTTAGATAGAAAATTGACCATTTCTGTTAAAATAACAACTCTCTTCCATTTTTTTCCAACCCTACCAATTATACGTGTTGCAAATCTACTTTTTTATATATATAAACTACCAAAGGTTCCTCTCCCTTAGGCAGCTTATGAGTGTAGGCTACATTTCAAAACATTGTACTAAAAGTACATATACATGTATCGCCATTTATGACGAGTATGGTCTAGCTATTTAAACGTTCATAGGGGAAAGTATGAGTGTCGCCTAGACATTTATTCAAGATAACGTTAAATTCACTCACAAAATTTTACCTCTTTTCAAGGTTTTCGTAATGATTCATGAACGTAGATTGTCACGAGATCATTATTCTTTATATTTGTATATTAATTGGTATTATACAATATAGTTTGTTATATTTGTATTAGTTGTTAGTAGGTTAGTTAGTTGGTTTAAATTTCTGTTAGTATTGGCGGCATTTCCTTTTCCTTAGCTATTTATATAGCTTGTATCATTCTGTATTAAACAATCATATACAAGAATAAAAATTCTTCTTTTCTTTCACTGTAATATGGTATCAGATGAGTTTTGAGCTTCCCTAAGCTTCTCTATTTTCTTCTCAAGCTTTCTTCTTCGAAGCTTTCTTTCCTCGAGTCTTTCTCTTCTTTCTTTTTCATTTCTTTCTTGTTTTCATGGCTGTTAATCACAATGATGATTTCAACAATGGTAATAATCCCTATTACCTTCATCAGTCCGACAATCCTGGCATGAGTTTGGTGACGCAACTCTTATCAAATGATAATTACAATTCCTGGAAACGATCCATGGTGATCGCCCTTTCTGCCAAAAACAAACTTGGGTTTGTGGATGGCTCAATCACTGCTCCTGTGGTTACTGATCAGGTACGATACGATTCTTGGAAACGTGCCAACAATCTTGTTAATTCCTGGATCCTCAACTCTGTATCAAAAGATATTGCTGCTAGTTTAATCTTCCATTCATGTGCTGTTGATATCTGGAAAGACCTTGAAGATAGGTTTCAATAGAATAATGCCCCTCGTGTTTTTCATCTGAAAAAGAAATTACATGAATTGGTTCAAGGTTCTTTAGCAGTTAGTGCTTACTATACCCAACTTAAAATAGTTTGGGATGAGCTTGCTTCTTTAAAGTCTGTTTGTACTTGCTCGACTTGCACTTGTGAGGGTGTACGCAAGATGATTGATGAGCAACAGAGGGAATTGACAATGCAGTTTCTCATGGGATTGAATGAGTCCTTTGCTCATGTCCGTGGCCAGATTTTGCTTCTTGATCCATTGCCTTCAATCACAAAGGTCTTTTCCTTAGTTGCTCAAGAAGAGAGTCAAAGGTCCATTCGATTATCTAATCCTATTGCTGAAGCAACTTTTGCTGTCAAGACCTATAATGCTCCTAAGAAGGGTCGACCTCAGTGTAGTCATTGTGGTTTATTGGGCCACATCAAGGATAAGTGTTATCGGTTGCATGGTTTCCCTCCAGGTTATACTGTTCGATCAAAGCAAGCTCATGTGAATCTTGCTCCTATTGTTTCTGAGGTGTTATCTTCTGACACTCGTTCGAGTTCTAATGTTGGTAATGATCAATTGACCACACAGCAGTGTCATCAGCTCATTTCTATGCTGACCAATCAACTTCAGGCAGCCTCGGTAGCAGATGTTCCTTCTACTTCCATTAATCTCGCCATGCAAGGCAAGATTCCTTCCTTTGTCAATCATTTTAGTTCTTTTAATGATGTGAATTGCTGGATTATCGATTCTGGAGCTTCCAGACATGTTTGTTCTTCCAAGAATATGTTTCAATCTTTGAAGCCTATTGGTGAAAGTAATATTTTGTTGCCTAACAATTCTATTGTCAAAGTTCAGTTTTGTGGAACTGTTTGTCTCTCTTCTCGTATAGTTCTTCAAGATGTTCTCTATGTGCCAGAGTTTCATTTTAATCTTCTGGCTGTAAGCTGTTTGGTTCGAGACTCAAGCCTTAATGTTTCGTTTTCTCCTACTGATTGCTTAATCCAGGACCGCTGCAGTGTGATTGGGAAGGGTAACTTGCATATGGGGCTGTACTTGTTAAGCTTACCTGATCTTTTACATGTTACAAATTATGAATGTTCTGTTTCGACTCATGTAAACAGCATCTCGTGGCACAATAGGCTTGGCCACCCTAGTATTCCTGTATTACATTCTTTGAAAGATGTATTACCTTCTTTACAAATTAATAAAGATGATGTTTGTTCAATTTGTCCCTTAGTAAAGCAACAGCGTCTTCCTTTTGCTTCATCCTCCACACGAGTTGTTCTTCCTTTTGAATTAATCCATTGTGATGTCTGGGGTCCATTTAAAGAAGCTACCCATGCAAATCAACGTTATTTCTTGACTTTGGTTGATGATCATACACGTTCTACATGGACCTATCTCATGCAACATAAATCTGATGTTTCTGCTATTATTCCTCAATTCATTTCAATGGTTAAGAGGCAGTTTTCACTTGATATTAAGATGTTTCGCTCCGACAATGCACCAGATTTAAAATTCACTGAGTTGTTTGGTAAGCTGGGCATAGTGCATCAGTTTTCGTGTGTTGAGACTCCTCAACAGAATTTAGTTGTGGAACGCAAGCACCAGCATCTGCTCAGTGTTGCTCGTGCTTTATTTTTCCAGTCCAGGGTGCCTCTTCGTTTTTCAGCAGTTTCATTGCTAACATTTCGGCTATTAAAGAGCCTGTTTTCTATCATCAGGCTGTTACCTCTCCTGATTGGAGACGTGCCATGCATGAAGAACTGCAGGCCATGCATTCCAACGATACTTGGACGGTCGTTTCTTTACCTACTGGCAAGCATCCCATAGATTGTAAGTGGGTATATCGTGTTAAGTATAACGCCGATGGCTCCGTTGATCGTTACAAGGCCCGTTTGGTTGCAAAAGGTTTTACACAAATTGAAGGGATTGATTACATGGACACCTTCTCTCCTGTTGCAAAGTTGAATTCCTTCAAAGTTCTTCTCGCTCTTGCGGCAGTTCATGGTTGGCACTTATTGCAGCTCGACGTTAATAATGCATTCCTCAATGGCTCACTTGATGAGGAGGTTTACATGCGTCTTCCTCTTGGTTACACTCCTCCCATTGCAAGTCAGGATTTAGTTTGCAAGCTAAATAAATCCATTTACGGGCTTAAGCAGGCTTCTCGGCAGTGGTTTGCTGCTTTCTCAAGCGTTGTTCTTCAGTTTGGTTTTCTACAATCACCATTTGATCATTCCTTGTTTGTTAAGGGTTCTGGTGATAGCTTGACCGTTCTCTTAGTATATGTCGATGACATTATTCTTGCTGGGAAATGTCTTGAAGATTTGGAAGCTGTGAAGACCTTTCTTCAGACACATTTCAAACTCAAGGATCTTGGCACATTGCGTTATTTCTTAGGATTCGAGATTGCTCGAAATCCTTCTGGTATTTCAGTTTCTCAAAGACGTTATGCATTGCAACTCTTGGAGGACACAGGGACCTTGGCCAAAAAGCCTGCTGATTTGCCCATGGTTCCTTCTCATAAGCTCACTATGGTTGAAGGTGACTTGCTTCCTGATCCTCAGGTTTATCGACGGCTCATTGGGAGGTTGTTATACCTCACTCATAGCAGACCTGATATTGCTTTTTCGGTCCATCATCTCAGTCAATTTGTTGCTTCTCCACGCTCCTCTCATCTTGCTGCAGTTCATCATCTTTTTGCTTACATTAAGCGTAACCCTGCTCTTGGTTTATTTTTCTCATCCACTTCTACATTACAATTAAGTGGTTTCGTGGACGCTGATTACGGGGCTTGTCCGGACACTAGACGGTCGGTCACTGGCTTTTGTATCTTCCTTGGAGACAATTTAGTGTCTTGGAAGGCCAAAAAGCAGCAGATTGTAAGCCGGTCTTCTTGCGAGGCTGAGTATCGTGCCATGGCTGCGGCAGTTTGTGAATTAGTTTGGCTTCGATCGTTGCTTTCTTCTTTCCAGGTTGATATCACCACTGCAGCACTCTACTGTGATAACCAATCCGCAATCCATCTTGCTTCTAACCAGGTCTTCCACGAGCGTACCAAACACGTTGAAGTTGATTGTCATTTCATCCGAGACAAAGTTCGAGATGGTTTTATCAAGCTGTTTCATGTTCGTTCTGCTGATCAGCTTGCTGACATTTTTACAAAGCCACTTCATTCACCAGCTTTCAACTCTCTTCTTCTCAAGATGGGTCTCTTGAACATTCATTCGCCTCCATCTTGAGGGGGGGATATTATACAATATAGTTTGTTATATTTGTATTAGTTGTTAGTAGGTTAGTTAGTTGGTTTAAATTTCTGTTAGTATTGGCGGCATTTCCTTTTCCTTAGCTATTTATATAGCTTGTATCATTCTGTATTAAACAATCATATACAAGAATAAAAATTCTTCTTTTCTTCCACTGTAATAATTGGCCTATATTGTTTGATACAATATCAAGAGTTTTCTTGTGCCTGCCATAGCCAATAATTGAGGTTTTACCAAGACATGGTTTAGTTGAGTTAAGGTACCAATCATGGGAGTGGGATCAATCAAGTGGACTCCATCTTTCCCCGTACATAAAGAAGTGGGTTTGTCCCCAAAAGTGCCTAGGAACCATGTTCATGTCTTTATTCAAGAAATGAATGTTTCATTTTTATTTTTCCTCTCCATATAAAACAAGGGTTGAAGTGGATTCCAACTCCTCATTCAACACAAATGATTCCCGGCCTTAGTAGTGGGTTTCCCTTTCAAAAACCTAACACAAAGGGAGCCCCCCCAAATAACAAGTAATTATCAGGTAGCAGATTCCTTTACTCTCTCCTCTCTTGTGGGGTTCCGACATATCTTTGGACTCAATGGGGCCACCCATGTTCTTCTGTTTGTAAGCAATGGCTATGCTTCCCCCCACGCAGGGACCGATTATATGTTTTCATAAACTAATAATCTACCTTGTTTGTGGGGTTTCAACTTCATCGAGTTCGAATTCAAATAATTTGTGTTATATGAATTTTAATATTGAATCCGATATGATGCCAACTCTAATCTTTTTGTTATATGAATTTCTCTTTATTTATTTGTCTCGTTTGAGAAAAAGGGTGTATGTAGGTCTTTGGTATGCCAAAATAATAACAACAATGTGGGATCCAATTAATCTTCACATGTAAAGTGTACATAATAAATGACAATGTTTCACCCTTCCTTTCAGAAACTACTACTCTTTCAAATTTGTATAAATTTCTTATAACCGTAAAAATATATGACAATAAAAACTCTAACTTTTCTTGGCAGTGTTGGTATATGATCCATTGACTGAATTTCAGATTAGGTAAATGGTAATGTGGAGGTTCACTATAGGTGTGATCCTTCTAGTTAACTTGTTTATTCACAACACCAACATTTGAACTATTAACTTTACATACGATGCTAGATCAATTGACAGTTTTTAAAAAATTCTAATTTAAACTTAGGGAATTTACATCATTGTATGGTATATAACTAATTGTATGGTATATAACTATTGATTAAGCTGTTTGATCTATCTTAAATTTAGGATAATTACACCAGTGACTTTTGATCACTCCTAAGAAAAACTCCTAACTTCTCCCTTAATTATGTATAATGCATATCTGGATATGAGTTTTGAGAAATGATTAGATCGAGAAATTTGTAAAAGTATACATGTATTGAGCATATTGTCACGTCTAAGAAGTGACGGGGTCATTAATCCCACATCAAAAAGGAAAAGGGAGGTCTTGTAATATATAAACGGTGGCGCTGGCAACAATTATTGATCTAACAAATTAATTTGCACGATCCTTGTAGCATAGACCAAAGCTATTTATTTCTTCATATGGCTCATGGTTCCATACATTTAGTACTCTTTAAATCCCGTGGTGCAAAGCAAAGGAATCATATTTCAAAAAAAAATGAAAGGAATCAAAGAGAACCATATAGAATCTCACATGCATGTATCTCAATTATTACATGTTTGATTTAAATAAAAGAAAGAAGATCAGGGTTTTGATAAGAAGCAGGCACATGCTAGAAAAATCATGGGAACTGCAAACTGCCAAATCCTCCCTGACCCAATCATTGGTGTCTGTTATCGTCTTACCTCCAATATTTGTTGATCCATCCTTGAGCAACAAAGAAAGAAAGAAAAATGTAAATTTGGTCCTTTTACTATATGTAATTGAATCTGTACTGAATTGCTTGCAGGATCATAGGCATTCAGTTTGATCAATAAACAGAAATGTAGACTTAAAGAAATGCCAATTATCTGGGACTTCAACTTCCCAAAACTTTAGTCAAATGCAAAATAGAGTACTATATATAATGTTAAGATCAATAATGGAGGAATATAAAACCTAGCTAAATTTATAAGCTATATATATATATATATATATGCTGTCAGAAGAAGATTCCCATTTCTCGGATCGGTCCCTCATAAATTACAGAAAACCGAGTCATCATCTATCCACAGGACCGTATCAATAATAGTTTTGATAACATTTGTTGTGTTTGTAACTGCGATAATCGTAATGCAATCGAAGAAGTGGCATGAGATTTTTTGGAGACAATATCCAAATCTATTCTGTATTTCACTCCAAAAATCAAAGACCCTGGAATATTCTCCACACCTTTTCCTTTTGAAAAGAAGCTGATGCAAGAGATTCTTCATATGGAAATTATGAGAGACCCCTTCTTTCCCAGGTGGGATGTATATGGAACCCCATGCATTTGAGTTAAAAGAAGGCTATGAATCTAAAGGTGGCTAAACAGTCTATTTTCTGTGTCCATTCGTATGTTTCAGCAATGATTCCGTGTCATGTGTATTAATGAATTATTTTAACTATTTTACTGATTGTTTCTGTTTTATTGGAAATACACATGGCTTAAGTACCGTCTCTCCAGCAATGAAGTGAAAATTCTTAACATATCAATATGTATACAAGTAGAGGTCTAGGTATATGGTTTTAACTTTTAAATCTGCAGATGGATCTGCAGACAGCCTGAACTTTTAGTTACAAAAATGGCACAAGCTTAGTTGTGTGGAAAGCATTTTAGATGTAGTAGTAGGTGCATTGATAACTTCTAATCTAACTAATTAAATTATTGAGGAACAAATATAACTTAAACATTATTTGTACCACGTGAAAATCAAGTTTTCAATATGGCCAAAACTTTAAGGGATCACATGGTCTGAATCTGTTTTAATATTTCCAACCTCGAGAAAGTTTTGGATTCATCATGGTTATATAAAGATTATGTCCAATTACACCATTTAGTTTTACATCCTTTGATCAATCCCTTTGATCGGTGGTCGACAATCAATTTTAGTATTAGTTGTCAACCACCGGATTTATTAATTTTCTTATTTTTTATTTTAATAAAAATCTCTTTCTATGTCCACGTGACACGTTTTTTTCTCTGTTCTTATAACATGTCTTTGTTTTTGTTTTGTGGTTTGATTCATCTGTCTTTGTGGCATGTTTCAGCATACCCTATCGATCGATTGTTGTTCGCACAGAAATTCAATCGGCGCTAGTTTCTGATTTATGTTTTTGTCGGTGGTCACTTGGAAAGTTATATTCTCACTCGGTTGATGGTTGTTTGCCGATGAAATCAGTCCTGGGTAGTGGTACTTTTTGCTTGACAGCTTGGATCGTGCACCACTCCTTCTTCCTTCTTTATGCATCTTGTTTGGACAGAGACAAGAAGATTCAGGAGGCTGCTAAATTTTGTTGGTATGCATATCTCCATAGAAGTTTTCATTTTTCTTTGTTTTTGGGTTGTAAGGATTTTTTGGTTGTTTAATCCAAATATTCTTCTTCTTGAATGCATTGTAATTGTGATTTTTCTATGGATTTAATAATAATTTCGTGGCTTTTATAAAAAAAAGTTTTATACCTTTTTAGACTTATGTATAATAATAAATTGATGTCTAAAATTAACTTTTATTTTATATAAAAAATTCATTTCCTGTTGCTAATTTAAGTTATTTATTTGTTCTCGTCCAACAATTTTAAAAGACATATATAAAACTTACGAGTTTTACCTGGTATAAGAAGATCCTAGCTCTTTGTATATATCTACATTTAAAACAAAGTTTTTTCTTTTGGTAGTCCGGCCATAATTTAAGTAATTAAAGAATTGCAAATGATGGAACTTTTAGACTTATCGGATATTATGTTAAAGTTTGTGACCTGAATTTCGATATGATACGGCCCGAAAAGTTCACGGTGTGATCTACTTGGTGAAGAAATAAAATTGGGAGAAAAAGAAAATTTTTGTTGGATACTTGCAGAACTCAGTTTAAGTAGATTTCTTGCTATGTAAGTTTCAATTGTAAATAAATATCTATCCCTATGTATAGTGTATAAATACTAGAAATTAAGGTTAAATTTACGATTATATATTTATCATTATCATCTCGTATATTATTACATGTCATATATTAAGGGCGAGTTTATGAATAGATGGTGTTACACATTGGATTTAATTACTACTATTTTTGGAGACAGACAAGATGTCAAAGCTACAAGTCTTTAATCCTTGTAATTAGGTAGTTACAAGATGTACAAGGCTTTCAAGCCAATAATCAAGACAGATTTCGTATAATCATCATATACTTTTCCCTTCTTGTTCATCTTGAACAATAATTTACTACATAATCTAATCCCCACCCTTTTACAGTCCCTTCTTAAGCTAGTGGACAAGTATTCTTTCCCCATATCTTGTTGTCTTTACATTCTGGATTGCGCTTGTAAAGATAATTGTTTCCATTCAACCAAGCGCCGTAAAAAATCCATCACCTGCGAAACAACAAAAAGAAAACTACTTATGTTATGATGTTACGATTGTAAATTGTTGTTTTACGGCCCGATATTTATGTCTGCAACCATAATAAATGTAATCTCGGGTTCGGAACTTACCTCATTGGGTTCTTGTAAAGAATATGATGCACTTGTTTCCTTGGGAAACTTGGAGACAAGAATGCCAAAACCTTGTCCTCTGTCTCTCAATATCTGAAAACCAATGAAAATCAACGTATTAGCAACATCCACTAGTTTATAAATTAAAGAGATGCCTCGGCTTTAGTTTCAAGCATTGGATACCTTAAATGCATCTTCATCCGTGCGATCGTCTCCAATGTAGACCGGAAAAACATCGGTGCAGTTAGCGTATCCTATGGAGAACACATTTTATAATAATGGTTAGTGATCAGAGAATATCGTGTCATGATTTTGCTAGCATTAACAATTTTAACTGAAATAAAGTAATCAAGTGGTGGAGGTGGCTGCTGTTCAAATTCTTTATGGGTTATATATATAATATATATACACTTGCAGACATGAAGTGGAGATGTTCAAGAATCAAACAACATGTAATAAAGAAGTAAAACTTACCAAGAGATTCCAACAAGAATTCAAGGGCTTTCCCTTTGTCCCATTTAATTGTAGGACGGATTTCTAGAACCTTTCTGCCTTGAGTTAACCGGAGTTTGGGGTATTCCTTCAAAACTGATCTAACCTGCTGCGCCAGTTCACTCCATTTCTGCATTTTTAATAAGGAAAATTCTATGTAAACAAACATGATTTCTGATACTATGATGATAATAGTACATGGTATTCGGGGTTTACCTTTTCGTCAACGCAGCGGAAGTGTACCGAAACACAAAACTTATTGTTCTCGACTTTAGCTCCTGGAGTTGATTTTGTTGTGTCAATCAGTTGTTTGTAAATCTCATCTATCATGGGAAGGAATTCACTAGCTGGTTGGAAGAGAACAGATTCATTATCCTGGAGTGTAAAAGCACAGGGTTAGGAAGAGTTGGTACCAACGAGAACGAGGAAGTTAATTCGGTTATGTGATCGAATCCCGGTATCTGTAACTCTTTTTTCTGTCAACTTGTAGAAAGAAAAAGATTACCATTGCGGTTCACTTACTTTGTTAGATTTGGAACGTTTCTCAGGCCCTTTAATGTCCATGCCATGACTTCCAGCATAGTACAGCTCAGCTAATTTGACAAATTTATACACCTATAGTATGCAAAAGAAGGAAACAATTATCAACTGTAAAAACATAAATCTTGAGAATTTTCCAAAGAATAAATGTAAGGCGTGAAAATGTACCTTGTCCCTGCATCGGCCACTCACTATAGCAGTAGGAAAACACTTGGCAAGCTTTCTTACAGTCTTTCTCATCTGGTTCATTACAAAACATGAACACTTTTGTTAACAGGGAAACTAATCATATAAAGACTAAAACACTCTGTATGTTTCATAATTCGTATACACAATACGTTACCTTCTTGGACATAAAAGCTCGATCTGGATCCTCGACGATAGGTGAAAGAGTGCCGTCGTAATCAAGAAACATTACTATTTGTTTCCCTTTCGAGGCATCGATTATCTGCTCAAACATCTCAAGGGCAGATGGATGGTGTAGCTGAAAATTTTCATCAACCATAAAAAGAGAAGATATCAGAATCTTCTTATTTGTTCTAAATATCAAAGACACCAGCCAGATAAGCTTACGACTTACATTCCAGGAGCCATGGTCATCGGCAAGGGAAGGTGTTGATTTGATATGAGTCGGAGAAGAAGCTCTCATGGAATCAACCCATGCATTAACTCTTGCCCCAGCAGTGATTTCAAGGTTGTGCAGCAACTTCTTTCTGGAAATGGAGATGTATCCTTGAGGTGCCGGCGGCTTTTGTGCCGATACGGTCACGGTGATTGCCATGTTGAGGACAGATTTCGGATCAGTGATCACATTTTGAGCGGCAGCCATATTCTTTGCTCTTTCTTCGAAGAAACTCACTACAAAGCCAAAAAAAAAAACATTTTTAGTAAAGCTTTTTAAGTAAAGAGTTCAAAACCACAGCTTTCGAGTATGTCCCCCTCCCCCAGTCCCCCCAAAATCCAAAAACAAAAACATAGCTTACCCATTTGGGTAAATTAAGGTAGTTAAAAGAAGAGGTGGGGGTGTTAATAATGTGGAGGTAAGTGGTAAAGTTTCAAACTTGGAACAGAGTACTCTGTTTTGGAAGCTTAAAGATGTAGAAGGAAATGGAAGCAGATTGAAAGACTTGAAATGTTGAAGCATTAAAAGTCTTACAAAAGGAATTTGTTTTTCTCTTTGTATGAGAGGGAGAAAATGAGAATGTGTGCGAGAGACACAATAAGGGTTGGGAGCTTTGAACCCCGTTTTATAGCAAACCCAACGCTAACCGACGAAACCAACTGATGCCAAACTGTTCACAATACATGGGACCCACTCCACTCTTGTAGGTCCCACCATCCTCCCACGATATCCTCTTTTATTTTTACCCCCACCTGGTCCCCACTCCTTTTTTGAGAGGTTCAAGAGAAGCCTAAACTAATAACAATAACAACACTATTTATAAATAATAATTCTATACCACCAACTATGTTTGTCCAAGTGGTAATTAGTTTGGTATTATTTAGGCAGGTTTTGGGTTCAAAGTATTGTATATGAAGAAAATTCTCTCTGGGAGAACTTACCCGTCAAAATTAAATGTACGACGCGGGTCAGTCTGAATTAGTCAGGGCAAAACCCTGAAAATTGGTGGGCAAGTATGAGGATGAAATTATAAATTTACCCTTTTGTTTTATAAAGAAACTTTCAATTGGTATATGTATTTGGAGTAGTATTCATTGGTTGGTTAAACAGCCGTCGACTGAGCAGTGGAATTGTGAAGTAAAACTGTGAGATGAGAGGCGACAACTATTGCTTTACAGTTATAGCACGTGGAAGACGATCCTTTTCCCATCTCGTGGATTTCCGCCACGCGTAACACCGAGTCGACACACGGGTTTCGGGAAGTTAAATTACGTTATTTAGTAGTATGTAAAATAACAAGTTTCAATTTAAAAACTTCACTGGGCCAAATCACGAATCATACCTTGAGAAATAAAATAAAATTTCGAATCACGTTAGATTTGTTTCCTCAGTTTTAGTTCATTGAACCAAAGGTTTTTATGTTTAATTTAGTAGTGTGTAAAATTATTTAATGATAATGATGTCTTGTAGGGTTTATGCATGATGTATGATTTCATATCTTATATATTCAAAGCATACAACTTTACATGTATTATTAATGAATCATACAATGATTTATTATCAAATAATTTGAAACATAAATTTAAGCGATTTGTTTTTAATGATGCGTTAGCATCAAATATTGATAATATATAAAATTGTATTTTATTAAATATATCGAATATTAAATTATATTTATATTCTATTTTGGTTTAAAACAATGAAAAAAAAGTTGTATATTTTTATATCTACTTGGCTAATTGTTTTAGTTTTCATATAAGTTTTATGGATAAAATTCGTCTGCTCCTTTTCGGTGCCTCTACATATGCCCCAACACTAAAAAACACTACAAAATTAAAATTTAAGCCCTAACCCTAAATTCTAAATCCTAAACCCTACACCATATACCCTAAAAAATACACCCTACCCTAAATTCCCTAAACCCTAACCACAACCCCTAACATAAAACCCTAAACCCTAAAATTAATTTTGAGTGTAGGGCATATGTAGGGGCACCGAAAAGGGGCAGAGAAATTTCATCCAAGTTTTATGGCTCATTTTGTCATTCATGATTATCTTTTTAACTGAGAGTAAATAGTACCATACTGAAAAAATAAACACATGAAAAGACTCAAATGAATTATCTTTAAGAAATACAAAGATCATGAATATAACAGTAAAAAATAACACAACTCGAATCATACGATAAAATTTGAACAAAAAGCAACCTGTATTATAATTGTTTCGTATAATTCATTTACCCATGGAATTAGATTCTTCAAACAAGTGACTGGAGTAATCAAGGGAGAGTGAGAATATTTTGATTTTTGAATCTCATGTTACTTTGTTAAATAAAGGAGATTCTTATATTATATGGCCATCAGGTTCAAGAATTCGTCACGTGCTAAGGCCGTTTATTTAACTATTTACTTTTAGGGAGGGGGTGCATGGTATTTTTTAAAAAAAAAAAATCAGTCGTACAAGTGATCAGAAAATGAGGTTTCTGATGATGCAAGATTCTCCCAAGTCCCAAACTTCTTATTTTTATGTTCGAAGATAAAATGGTAGATTGCATGTCGGATTATATTCTTCCAGTTTAATTTGAGTTGAATTTAAAAACAAGTTTGGTCTTTAAACAATACAAAGATGTTTTTATTTGAATTTCATTATAAAATATATTACTGTTATCTATTTTAGGACAACCTATCTATTTAGTCATCCAATTATTACTGTGTTTATGTTTGAGTCATTAACGTTACGCTTTTATATTGTTTTAGCTCTTGGCCTTTGAAAATAACATGTTTTTAATTGGTATAATAATTTATTTAATCTTCAATAATTGTACATTCTTTTAATTTAATACTGATTATAAATAATTTAACAATTTTATCCCATAAAATTTATAAAACCTATCAATTTGATATTGATTCTAAAGATTCAAAATAATAAAATTATAAAAATGTCAAAATATAAAATTTAAAGAAATAAAAAAAATTGCATAAAATCTAGATATGTAAATACATAAACATTTTTAAAATAAAAATTGTAAAATAAACTATTTTAAAGGTAAGGTTTGTCATCCAGTGTGTTTTTATTTTGGTCATTCAATTACATATTTTTTAACTTGAACATTAAACTTCCAAAATTTGTTTTTTAAGTCAACATCTTTCTTTTATATTTATTGAATAACATAATTATTGTTTTTATGACTTTATAAATAAAGTTTTTTATGTGAAGTTTTTTTTACAAATCTTAAATCTAATCTTAATCTTACCTAGAGGGGATGAGACTCTAAGGGAAGAAAAGGGGTGCTCCTAGCGGGTCTAGAACCCATAACCTAAAAAATATAAAGGAATAAATACAAATCGATTGGTCAATCGGTCAAATATACTTGTTCTTATATGAAATAAAACTGCGAATAAAAATAATTTACATTATATGTTCTTAATTAAGCAATAATACAACTCTATTCAAATTTAACTTTATTAGATTGTTTTTACGTATAAAACTAAATTGATCGATCAATAAAAATATTAATTTAAACAAACCTTTAGAAATTTTTTGTTCTTTTTCGGTATTCCTATTTATACTTCATCATTAAAATAATAAAATTTAGAACTTAAGATTATAGATTAAAATTAGGACTTATTATTAGAGTTTAGAATATTGAGTGTAAGGTGTAAGATTTAAATTTAAAGTTAGGACTTAAAAATTAAATTTTAATCTTGAAACACAAAAAGGGACCGGGAGTTTTTTTCCTAGAGTGACATTAGAGACTAGAGAGAGTTTCCTCTTTCCCCAAAGGTAATAAAAAGTGGGAAAAAAATACAATTCACTTTAGCAAAATGTACTAAAAAAAGTGAAAAATAAAAGCGGTAGCCGTCGACCCAACAAGAAACATCCACGGATACATATCCCCAAAACCTAATGTGTCGATTGCGTTCTTTATGCAAACCACTGGTTTTACTACACAAACCCTCATGGCTAAGTATATAGCCTTTCCCTCTCACAGTCTCACTCACTCAGTCAGCAGCCACCACGAAGGCTGTTGTGTCGGAAGGTGGACACCACACGTGTGCCGACCGGCATCACTCTCTCCCTTTTAGCCACGTGACATCACATCAACGGAACTGCAGAAGTTGATACGTTGTAGGGACTCCATTAATAACAAATGAAAAAAAAAAAGAAGAAAAAGGGCCACATACAATCTCCCTACCTTTCACATGCGATCTCCTCCAACAATGGCTACCTTTGATTCTGGGTTGTTGTTTTCTACACCTAACACTGAAAAACATATATGATAGTACTACATAATTTTGCATGCAGTTCAAGGCAAATATTTTTGTCTGGAAACTTGAATGAATCCCGATGTTGTTGATTTATTTATTTTGGTTCGTTTCTGCCACAATTGCACATGGCTTGATGTTTGGCTAACATTACGTGCTTTTCTTTTCTGCTCTGCGAAACAAGTTTGTCTCTCGTTTTTTAAAATAATAGACCGACCAAAACTGTGTCTAAGGTTCTGTTTTTCCAAAACCCTAGCAGATCTTGCAAGGTTCTTATGTTAATATGTTCGTCGACACTCTGCCAGTTTTTCTTTTGGCACTATATATAGGTATTAGACTGTTAATATTTAGGTTAATAATTTATTTTAAAATATAACCAGTATACATGTTATAAATTATTAGAAAACCCTAATAACAAATTTTTGAATATAAGAGAGAAGTATAAGTTGAGAGAATTTCATAACTTCATTCATTGATCAAATACATTTACAGAGGGGGAATTTATAGATCCAATGGAATGGGCTAGAAGGTTTCTATAACCAAATTTGTTGAAACGGCTGGAGGAGTAACAAACTCCTGCACCAGCTGTAAAGACGCAGCATCAAAGTGATGAGCTAGTCTAACAGCTTTTCTCGCGCAAGGTTAATTCTTCAATATGCTTCATGCTCTTTGGGTTGCTGAAGTTCTTCAATCGATAAAACTCCAAGCTTCTGTCGGAACATTTGAAAGTAAGCTTTTGTAAGAGGTTTGGTGAGTCCATCAGCCACCTGATCAGTTGCAGGGACATAGTTAACCCTGAGTTCATTTGCTACAACCTTCTCCCTGATGAAGTGAACGTCCAATTCAACATGTTTACTCTTCGAGTGATAAACAGGATTTGCACTCATGGCTATGGCTCCTGAGTTATCACACCAAATGACGGGTATGGATGATACATGAATCTGCATTTCTTGAAGAAGAGTGTTCATCCAAGTCACTTCTGAAGCAACGTCAGCCAAGCTCATATATTCAGCTTCAGTTGTCGATCGTGACACTGTTTTCTGTTTTCTGGAGTTTCATTGAACAAGATTTCCTCCAAGGTAAACACAATTGCCAGAGATTGAGCGTCTGTCATCAGTGCTTCCTGCCCAATCTGCATCAGAGAAAGCTACTAGCTGACAAGGATCTGAAGAACGTGAGAATATCAGACCATGATCAAGTGTGCCATTTAAATAGCGTAATACTCTTCTTGCTGCAGAGATATGTAGTTCACATGGATTGTGCATAAACTGTGCCAGTTTACTTACACTGAAGGTAATATCAGGTCTCGTATGGCAAGCATACAAAAGTGACCCCACTAAACTTCGATATTCCTGGGCATTGTCCAAGGGTTTGTCTGCATCCTGTGTAAGCTTCAGAGACGTGACCATAGGTGTAGGCATTGTTTTTGAATTTGTCATTTGAGCCTTGGTTAGGATCTCCAATATGAATTTCTTCTGACTCATCATTAGGACATCTCCAATTCGAGTGATCTCAATTCCTAGAAAATAGCTGAGTTCCCCAAGGTCTTTTAATGAGAACGTGTCACCAAGTTGTTGAACAACTTTGTTAATCTCAGTGCTCGATGTTCCAGTGACTATAATGTCATCTACGTACACAAGAACGTATGTGATGGACTCATTGTTACTCTGAATAAATAAGGAGGTATCAGCTTGAGAGCTCTTGAATCCCTTGTCAATTAGATGCTGCTTGAGTTTCGAGTACCAATTTCTGGGAGCCTGTCGAAGGCCATACAAAGCTTTTTGTAACTTGCATACGAGCTGTGAGCCATCAGATGCTACTTCTTCAAACCCTGGAGGTTGTTGCATGAAGACTTCTTCATGTAGCTCCCCATTTAAAAAGGCGTTATTAACATCTACTTGCCTTAGAGGCCATCTGTTGCAAACCGCCAAGCTGATCACAACATTTATAGTAGAAGGTTTAACCACGGGACTGAACGTGTGTTGAAAGTCTTGTCCAGGCACCTGTGAAAAACCCTTTGCCACGAGTCTTGCCTTGTACCGCTGAACGGATCCATCTGAGTTCTTCTTGACTCGAAATAACCATTTGCATCCAACAATCGATCTGCCTTCAGGAAGAGGAACCAATGACCATATGTTGTTGTTTCTTAAAGCATATAACTCAGCTAGTACAGCCTCTTTCCAATTTGGAAGTTTGAGAGCTTCTTGAATTTTTGAAGGCTCAGCATCTAGGCCTCTAAGATCAGTGAGATACAGTTTGGTTTGAAAATACCCAATTTGCTTCTGGTGACCATGTGGTGACCATCAGCCTGTGTTTGCAAAGAAGAGTTTGTAGCTGGAGCCTTATTATTATCACTGTTGTCAATAGGACTGATTCCATGTTGAACATCTTCACACATGTTAGGTGTAGTAGGTATAGTGATGGTGTCATCGTGTTGTTGCATTACATCAGACATATTAGAAGCAGGTGATGAGGGAACAGTAGGAACCTGATCATGAGGAGTAGGACTATCATCAGCAGCTTCAGTAGGGAATAAAGCTGGAGTAGCATCAACTTGAGAGTTTGGATCTGTTGCATCCTGATGGGAGACATTCATCATGGGACTGGTAGTGGTGGTATCATCATCTTGAATATCTGTCTGATGTGGAGTGTCGGGATTATCATCTGGTTGTACATGAGTACAAACGAGAGGCTCAGTTGTCTCATGAGGTATAGGGAACGAGATCGGGCATTGAGTATTTGAACTGCCAGGAGCTTGTTGAGAGGAGATATCACCTGCATAGAGAAACCGATGTTCATCAAACACTACATGTCTGGACACATATATACGACCATTCTTTGCCATGCATACGTAACCCTTGTGCTGAGTGTTGTAGCCCAAAAATGTGCATGCTTGAGACCTGAAGCTGAGTTTGTGATTTTGATAAGGTCGTAAGTGGGGAAAACAACAACACCCAAAGACACGTAAGAAGTTGTAATCTGGAGGCTTGTTATATAACTTTTCAAATGGAGATAGGCCAGATAAAACTCTCGTGGGAAGCCGATTGATCAAGTGAACAGCTGTGCTGACAGCATAGGACCAGAATCGAAATGGAAGAGAAGCTTGAGCAAGAAGAACAAGTGCAAGCTCGACGATGTGTCGATGCTTGCGTTCCACCACACTGTTCTGTTCTGAGGTGTGTGACATGTAAGCTTGTGCTTAGTTCCCAAAGAATTCATGATGGTTGAGAGAGTTCGAAACTCACCACCTCAGTCACTCTGCACCTCCTTTATAGTCGCATCAAACTGAGTTTTAACTAGCTTCTCAAACAATCGAAACTTCATACAGGCTTGATCCTTTGTTTTCAACAAATAGAGCCAACAGTGCCTTGTAGTAGAGTCCACAAATAAAACATAATAATGATGGCCATTGGAGGTGACTTGTGCAGGACCCCATAGATCAGTGTACACAAGTGTAAATGGAGTACGGTAATCAGTTGTGGAGTCAATAAACGGTAACTTATGGCTCTTACCCATTCTACAAGCCACGCGAATTTCAGTGAATAGTTTGTTATTACTTTGCAAAGGGAGTACAATGTTAAGTTGTTTACAAATTTGCACTAAGGTAGATTGAGCAGGATGCCCAAGTCTCTTGTGCTATAGCTCAGCCAACTGATTTGATTTGCTAACAACATTGATTTTACATTTGCTTGAAGTATTAACTGATTCACCACCTTGGAACTGATATAGACCATCACTCTCTTCTCCTTTCAACAGAATTTCCCCACTAGCTTCATCTTGAACAAGGCAATTGGAAGCATGGACTTCGAAGTAAACCTGATTATCTCTAGCAAGCTTTGACGCGGATAAGAGATTCTTAGTGACTGAGGGTACATGAAGAAGTTCGTTTATCAATAATGTTCGAGAAGGAGTCTGAAGAAAAGATGTACCAGTCTTGCATATATTTAAATTGTGACCATTGCCAACCACCAACGTACCTAGGCCTGTGAAGTCAGATCCCTGCATGAGCTTAGTAACATCATGAGTAACATGATGAGTTGCACCAGAATCTACAACCCATGAATTAGTTTCAGCTTGAGGAACGGAGCCTTGAGCATGATTGCAAGTGAGACACGAAGCAGGTGTATCCATAACAGTCACTAGAGCATTTGAGGTGTCTTTAGTGGTAGTCGTGGAGTTGCCAAAGGCTTGATCGAAGTGATGCCAGCAACGATCAGCTGAATGGCCTGACTTACCACAAATCTGGCAGTGAAGACGTGGCTGACCCCTTTCTCGAGCACCATTCCTGCCTCCTTGAAACTGTTGAGAACGGCCAGATCTTGATCTAGAGGATGAAGGAAATGTGGAGTTGTCCTGATATCTCGCAACATTGACACCGATAGGCAATTGCAACTGATTGTGGAAGCCATGGATCTGAGTTTCAGCATCAACAAGCACTTTTTGACACCATCCAGAGTGTAGGGTTCTTTGATGGCGGTGATAATAGCCATGAACGGCTGGTACTCAGGGGGCAGTCCGTTGAGAATCGTCACAATTTGTTCCATCTCAGATATGGAACTGCCACATGCAGCTAAGGCATCAGTGACTTCCTTAATTTGGGTGAGGTAAGATCGCATAGTCTCATCACCTTTAAGCAGAGAGCGTAGTTTACAGTGGAGACTCATAGCAGAAGTCATCGATCTATTGGCAAAAAACTGAACCATCGTGGACCAAACTTCAGAAGCCGTCTCGGCACCAACAAACTGAGGAAGAAGATGAGAGCTGATTGTGGAGAGTAACCAGGACGCCAGGGCACTGTCTTGGGCGACAAAATCTTCATACTCCTCATTGAGGATCATCTGTCCAGTGGAATCAGGAACAGTTTTCGGAGGAGCCTTGACTTTGCCGGTAAGGAGACGCTCGAGACGATGGCTCCGAACTGTCAGGAGCATCTGTTGCTTCCAAAAGAGGAAGTTCATTTCATCCAGCACAATATTAACCTTCTTGTTGGTGAAGGTCTTGCCATTCTTGGACAGGCCCGTCGAATCAAAAGGTGTAGTCGTGGAATCACCAGGCATCTCGGTGGAGAGGAAGGATCACAGTGAGGAAAGAAGGGCCAGGACACCGGTGAAAGATACCATATTAGAAAATCCTAATAATAGATTTTTGAATATAAGAGAGAAGTATAAGTTGAGAGAATTTCATAACTTCATTCATTGATCAAATACATTTACAGAGGGGAAATTATAGATCCAATGGAATGGGCTAAAAGGTTTCTATAACCAAATTTGTTGAAACGAATGGAGGAGTAACAAACTCCTGCACCAGCTGTAAAGACGCAGCATCAAAGTGATGAGCTGGTCTAACAGCTTTTCCCGCGCAAGGTTAATTCTTTAATATAAATTAATATAAATATCATACTGAAATTTTAATCTGGATTTTGAAAAATGTCCCTCAAATTCCATTGCTAATCAGGGGAAATTGATCTTTCTTTACCTCGGTTTATAACATGACAAGTCATATTTTTTTTTTCCATTTTGTATTTAGAAACGTGTTTAGTTGCTATTCACATTATTTGTATGTTCATGTTATTTGTCATACATTCAAATTAATTATTTTAAATTTATATTAATTTTTTTCATGTTGAATTTGGCATACCTACACGTGTATATCAATCATGTTCACATTCTTATTATTTGCATGATGTCATCTTCACATAATTTGTTGCAATGATTCAGTATAAAGAGAAATTTATTTGTGTGTTGATTTTGTGTTTGTGTTATATCCTTAATAAAGAATGTTATGACTTATTTTTTATAAAAAAAATATATTAAAATTCATGTTCATGTTGCATTCTCGTTTTTATCTATAAATTAATATATTTTTACTCATTTAATAAACCCTTTAATATTATTATATCATATTTCTTTTTTATAAGTATTATATTATATCATATTTCAATCATTCCATAGTGTGCATAATTTTATCACACTAATTCAGCTTTATTTTCATTATAATGATATTAAATATCAATAAACGGTTGGTCTAGTGATATAAAGTGTTAGGTCCCTTAAATAAGGTTAAATGTTTAAATTTAACGTTATAATTGGAGAAAAAATAGGTTGAGATGGTCAACCTCATGATAGGCCTAAGTAAAATTCGATCCAGAATAATTAGCAATAAATTGAGTACTAGCTGTTAAACTAAAAAAAATAATGATGTGAAAACAATGATGAATGTAGTAAGGGTTCAACGTGGACACATGGTTAACGTGAAAACCTAAATTTTCTTTATTGATTATTTATTTTATTGTGTTTGCCTATAGATTTTAATTGTGTACATTTATATTAAAAAATTATATTGTTTTTTAATATACTGGTGTAATTATAAGATAATATTTATTTAATTTTCTTAACTTTTTAATAACGTAAGGTAGTATATGTTCAATAAAAAAAGCAAGAGGGGGTAACGCAATGAGCTGGCGTCAATTGTCCCTTGTCATCAAACAAACATCAGAAGGAAGGAATAAATTAGGAGCATGAAATTGAAGGGTGTTTTGGTAGGTAGTGCAGATTTACCACTAAATTATTTGCAAACTTTTGCCCTGGTTTTGTGGGGCCAAAATCCTAACCACGCCTATGTACTCTGGGACTTGCAAGTTAAAAGTTTTATATCTTTTTAAGTACCTAATTTTGTATTATATTTATCTAATTCAACTTTAACCCTTAGAACCTTTATTGAACTAATATTCATTCATAATAACTTTGAACCTGATTTTATTTTAGTGTTAACTCGATCGTAAATACTTATCGAATATCGAAAATCGTAAAGTAGAAGGGGAGAAAAAGGGAGGCAAGCTTTGGTAATCCAACTGGCAGCAAAACTATCGGCCGTGGACTTGTGTCTTTTTTCCTATACGCGCATGTAGTTGATTATCACGCTTTACAGGTCGGCCCATTGTTTGACAATTTGGATTTGACTACTTCTGCTGTCCCACCTGCCAATAAGGTTGTTTTCTCTTTCTTTCTTTGTTTTTAATAAATTCGAACACAATCTAATACAAACGGTCAGAGCCAAAATTTGAGAAGTAAAATATAAATGTTTGAAAGTTGGGATAAATTTATAAATAAATTAATTTTCAGTAATAATAATAATAATAATAATAATATAAATTTAGCAAAAATAATAAATAAGATTCGAACTCAACAAATGATTCTAATAAAAAAAGATAATATTTATCTTAAAAGATTCAAATTTAATTCGTTTTGTTTAAAAAGTACGTGTGCATATTATAAAAATATTAAAATTTTATATAAATAAATAATATCGTGTAATCATCTTAATACTAGAATTTAACAAATTGATGGGAGGGGGAGATCGATGTGGTGAATGTTGGTTGCCAGCCAATTGCCAGGAACGAAACAAAGTATTAGGCAGTTTTATGTTCTTTGATGGGACATATGATTGCCCCTTGTTTCTTTTTTTTTATTAATTTTTCGGATATTATATAAATTTAAAAAGGGCCACTTTTGGATATATTTTCTTTTCTGCTCCTTTTGAGTCGGACCTTTAGCAAAACATAGCATGCTCGCAAATTCTTTTCCGACACGACAAATTCAATCCTGTTATCATAAACCATCATGTCAATTCTAACATTATTTTAAAACATTCCCATTTGGGTTTACTGCTTAATCAAATGTTTTATTAAGACTTATCTCTTCATTTATATTTTAGAAGAAAAAAAAAGTGAACTCAAAATCATATTTTTTTTGGTTCTGCAAATAGCCTCACATGTAAATAAATAAATAAATCCTGGGCATTCGAAGTTTATGCGATTAGAAGTTATTTTTTAAAGATGATTGTACATATTAAATGAGGAGTACATTTTAATGTGGGTTCTAATAAGTGAGTTTGGTTGGATATGGAGTCAATATGACATGGAAAGAAAGATATTCGACAGTGACTGGATTAAGAAATTGGCATGCTACTTTTATTTGTTTGTTTTATTCCCCTTGGTTTATCTTTTAAATAAAGAAGACATGAAATTATTGTTGAATTCTAATTAGGTTCAGTTTAATGAGAAGGATTTCATACTAATTAAAACCAGTAACGGATTTAGACATTCAAAAATAAGAGTTTAATTTTTTCTCTTAAGTAGGTATGCATACATCTATTTTTTATGCATTAAATTAATTTTTTAAGGAAAAATTAATGCTACATTAATTTTTCCCTAAAATGAGGTTGCAATTGCTCTCCTCCAAGCCTCTATACATCCGCCACTGATTCAAACCAATATGATCGTTCCTTTCGAAAGAAGTGGAAATATATGGTACAAGGTTTAATTATTAGTTGGTTGAATACCTATTAAACTTTACTCAATATCGTTTCTCTGTACAACCTAACTCAATATCATAATCTTTTTGTTACGAATGAAACAATAATGTGCCACATTCGAATCAAAATAAAATATTATAGTTAATTTCAAATTAGGTTAACGCATGCGAATACATTCTTGGCTAATGTATGCGGGCACATAATTTTATGTTATGGGTACAAACTCTTAATAATTTATGTTAGAATATAAAAATGTAAATTAGATCATCAACAAAAAAAATACATACAAAACACTTAAATTGTTTAAAATTTTGAAATTTTTAATAAGCGAGACACACCTTCAACGCCTTCTCTATCCATCCCATTAATAACTATTCTTTTTCACTTACATGCAAATCATAAGTATCAAATTATATATATTTAAGGAGAAATTATTATATGGACCCTTCCCACCACGTCATCCATGGTCCCTAGTAATAAAAAAAATTCCACGTCATTATTTTTTCCATATCATTTGTACACTAGGATTATATTTTCCAAATCATGGTGTCGTATCAAATTAAAAATAAATTAGGGTTTATTATTTCCTTTTTTCTTCAAGAACGATAGCTTCCTCCACTAACCCTAAACCCTAAACCCTAAACCCTAAACTCCAAACCCTAAACTCAAACTCTAAACCCTAACCCTAAACTCTAAACCCTAAACACTAACCCTAAACCCTAAACCCTAAACCCTAAACACTAAGCCCTAAACCCTAAACCCTAAGCCTAAACCCTAAACCCTAAACTCGATGTGCACTACATGTTATAGGTTTAGGGTTTAGGGTTAGGGTTTAGGGTTTAGAGTTTATGATTTAATGTTTAGAGTTTAGGGTTAGAGTTTAGGTTTAGGTTTAGAGTTTAGGATTTAGAGTTAGGGTTTAGGGTTTAGGGTTAGGGTTTAGAGTTTAAGGTTAGGGTTTAGGGTTAGTGGAGGAAGCTATCGTTCTTGAAGAAAAAAAGGAAATAATAAACCCTAATTTATTTTTAATTTGATACGACACCATGATTTGGAAAATATAATCCTAGTGTACAAATGATATGGAAAAAATAATGACATGGAATTTTTTTTATTACTAGGGACCATGGATGACGTGGTGGGAAGGGTCCATATAATAATTTCTCATATTTAAGGGTTGAGTTACATATTCAACCTTAATTTTTGAGAGGGTAGGAAAAAAAATAGGCTTAAGAGTTAAGTATGTTTTTATTTTAAAAATAATAATTAAATCTCTCTATTGAAAACAACACATCCAATTGAGCGGTCAGATTTGATATTTGCATTAATAAAATCATTTAACAAACAATTTGTCTTTAAACGTTAATCAATTTTGACTCAACTATTTTTGTCTATCCGACTAATTTCGTGAGCAGCACTATTTTGTCTTATATATTACATTATATCAAATAGTATAAAACTTATAATCAGATGCAAAGTTAGAAATTTTTATATAGTAGGATCAGAATAAAATATAAAGTACGAAGATTCTCGTATTATTACAATATAAATATTGTTGATCTCACACTCAATCAAATCAAGTATGGTCAATTTTAACATTTTTATGAAAAATTTTATATTAACTCCTTAAAAATACCATTTAATTATTTGAAAATCTAATACAACAACAAATCAAAGTGGGGTCAATTGACCCCCTCAGCTACATGTGGCCCCGCCACTGCTTATAATATATATATATATATATATATATATATATATATATATGGGATATGATCAAATTACACTGTGTAAAACTCTATAAGTTTTACACCTTTTTTGGATCGTTGGATGAGTGAAACGGATGAATGAGATTAACAGTAAATTATGTGAAGATTATCACTTGGGAATTAAAAACACGGAGTTAATCTCAACCATTCATTTCCCCCATCCAACGATCCAAAAAAGGTGTAAAACTTAAAGAGTTTTACACAGTGTAATTTGATCCTAACCCTATATATATATATATATATATATATATATATATATATATATATATATATAATGGAAATATTAAACTAATAGAATCAAGAATATAAAAGATGTATTTATGTCAAAAAAATTTAAAAAAATTACTTTGTTTGACTGATA
The DNA here is from genome assembly GCA_030270665.1 of Hibiscus trionum. Lineage (NCBI taxonomy): Eukaryota > Viridiplantae > Streptophyta > Magnoliopsida > Malvales > Malvaceae > Hibiscus > Hibiscus trionum. The sequence goes on along the minus strand of BSYR01000006.1, from coordinate 21,716,093 downwards.
GTTTGATAGTTGATTGCATTAACTGATTTAACTAACTGATTGTATTAGCTGATTTAATTAGTTGATTGTATTAACTGATTTGACAAGTTGATTGCATTAGCTGATTGTAAAAAGTGTTTGAAAAAATTAACTGATAGCTAATAATTATTTGTTCATTTGAACAACCAAATGATTTATAAGAACATGATTATAGTAAGGAAAATTCTACAGCGTGCGTAGAACACTGCTGAACATTATTAATGTTGAACACCGCTGAACACTATTAAATTGAATAATAAATAACACATTGGAAGTGAATGCTTGAAGATCCCAAAACAAGAGCAATGTTTTAGAAATTTGCATTGACGTTAAAAGTTTCATAATTCGGAAAAAAAATGTCAAAATAGAAGGGAGGAGAATGGAGATAACACATTGGAAGTGAATGCTTGAAGATCCCAAAACATTGGATGAAATCATGATTCAGAGTAAAAAGATTTAGGGTTCTAATTTGGAAAAAAAGATTTATATATTTTAATTTAGTTATTGACTAGGATTGATATTTTATCTAAATATTTGAAAACAAATAAAAAATATAATATATATGGAAAATAATCTATTTGAAATTTTATTTTAAATAATTTATAATTGTATGTTGAGTCCTTGAGATTTTTAATCTCTATTATTTAATTTATTGGTGTTCAGCGGTGTTAAATGTTGGTAGTGTTCAGAGGCGTTCGACGCACGTGGTAGACTCATCCTTATAGTAAATACATGTTTGAATAATTTATTGATTATTAATATTTGATATCTATATATGTACTAGATTATAAAAATAATTAATTTTTTAAATAACATAATTAAGCATATTTAAAGATGTACATATTAATTTTCTATTTATAACATCATTTTTAATATAATTTTATCTATTATTAAATTTAAATAATACTACCTTTTAATCATGTTAAAATGTTAAAAATGTACGAGTTTTGAGAAATTTTTTAATAAAAAAAATACAATTTATAATCTATAATAGTACTAAATTAATATTAAAAAAATGATATTTTATTCATTATATATTTATTAATCAAAATTTTTTATATAACGCCAAACGCATTTTACTTAGAAACACCAACGATCGTTTTGTTCCTTGGTATTTAAAAGGCGTTTGCTATCTTAGTAATCTATTTCGTAAGTAAAAAGTGTAAATATTTTTTTTTAAAGGAAAAGTTGTATGTCTTTACTGATTGAGAACATACAATAAATAATATAGACATAAATTTGGTTATTTTTTTAAAAAAACTAAATAGAAGAAAAAGAATACATCACAATATTCATGCTAAAATCAAAATGTAAGAACATTAATTTCATTTAAAAGTGTTGAATCCAATTATGAGTTTATGACTCAAATTAAATAATTAATATAGAACTATACTAAACAAGGTTTAGCCCTAATTTCTCTGAAAACCTAAAACTTTTTGTTCTGAAAATCTTTTGCCGCCGCTGTCTATTTTTGCTCTTTTTCTCTTTTAATTGTCGGCGGCGGCACCGGTTTTAGTACTGGTTGTCGACCGCCGGATCTATTGTTTCATTTTTTTTTGTTTTCAATAAGCTATTCTGCTCTTGTGGCACGATTTAGTCTACCTTTTGGTACGTATTTCTCTGTCTTTTGGCACGCTTTTTAGTTTTTTTGTTTTAATTTTTAATTAGGGTTGGATCTGACGACGCCACGACTGATCAAAATGATGTTCCTTTCATTATGCTGCTGATCCCCCTTCTCGGACCCTTGAACAAGATTTGGATACGCGAATACATCTACCGTTTATTCGCGATTGAGTTGTGGTAATGACTTTTTTGTCAACGTACGATCATTGTAATATGCATTTGTTAATGTTGTTTGTCGATGGTTTTACCCATCATCGTCGATTTGGGGGTGTTTGTATCCGTCTTTTGTTTCGAGTCTTTGGATTAGGTTCTTACCTATTCATTGTATGGTCCTATTGTGATCTAGAGCCGCTAATTGTTTCTTCTGGGTTTGTATCTAATTTTAGTTGTTTGTTTACTCAGCAGTAAACTTTCATTGTAATTTTAGATATTTTCTCGTTTAATAAAATTAGTGGTATCAATTTTCAAAAATTATGAGTTTATGACTCATCACATATTTCAACCAACTAAGGTAGAAAATAAAGTTCATATTTGGTAAACAAAATTCTGCGTCAAAATAAAAGAATTTAACAATATTCAGAGAATTTATTGATTAAGACAATTAATTTGATTGTTTGGTAGACAGATGATTATAATAATAGATTGAGGCGAAACTTTTAAAATAAAAAAGTTGCTATAGTGAGCTTTTTCAGATCAAATAATTAAATATAAGAGTAAAAAAAATTCTTTTATCAGGTTCTCCAAATAAACTAAATTTAAATAACTCAGATATGTTAATAAAACATATTTTCATGTATAATTTAAATAGTTACTTTCTCTTTAAATAGATGTGATTAATACATGAGCTCAATTCACATATCATTTAAACTTAATAACTAATAAAATTATATTAAAAGATAAATTTAAAAATGAAAATTTAATGTATATATCATTCAAATATGCTTAGCAATAGTAGTTTGACAATATAATTAGAACTGTTAATAGAGTAATCACTACACCAGACTTGATATATAGCGGCACTTTTGGTGGCGTTTTTAAACCAAATGCTGCTAATATTTCAATTTTCACGGCGTTTACAATAAAATCGCCACAAAATGATAAATTTTGCGGCGTTTCTAAGATAAACGCCGCCATCGAATAACATATAGTGGCGTTTGTGTTAAAAATGCCGCAATAAGTGTCATTTTAGTGGCATTTGGTATTATAAATTTCGTTTTGGCGGCGTTTGATTTTATAAATGCGGCGATAGGTCTCGTTATATCTCTTAATCTCAGACACTCTCATCCCCAAATCTATAGTGTAAAACCCCCAACTGCTCATGCTCCTGCTCCTGCTCCTCCTCGACGTGCTGCCCATCCCATCGATCATGTTGATATAAAGTTACAATCGTTACTGCTTCCACTCAAGGCATCGGCTTCGCCATCGCCCACCGTCTCGCCTTGGAAGGAGCCTCCGTTGTTATCTCTTCTCGCAAACAGGTCCCCCCTCCCCCCCCCCCCCCCCCGGTTCTTATCCTCCCAAGCTAGAACCTTTGAAATTTGACTCTTTTTCCTTCTAACAATACTAGGTCTCGACTCAAGTTATACCTCTTTCCTCAATTTTTCAATTTTATGATCTATGATTTGTTGTTTTTTTTAAGGTTAACCATTTACCAAATACCATATTTAGTCTATCTATGGAATTTACAAGTAGGAGATTTGTATTGCAACTTTAAAATTTTCATGTTGAATATTGAATCTTGTATGCTCGCGCTTTTGTTGTACCTGCAGAAAAATGTGGATGAACTAGTTGAAAAGCTTACAAATAAAGGACTTGAAGTGTTTAGAGTGGTTTGTCATGTCTCAAATGCACAACACAGGAAAGATCTTATTCAAAAGATTGTTGATGCAAAAACAAACGCCACTAAAGAACACTTATTCGCGGCGTTTGTATTTAAAAACGCCACTATAGAACATGTTCTCGCGACATTTGTAAACACAAATCCGCTATAGAACTTGATTTTTTGCGGCGGTTTTTACCTAAAAACGCCGCGAACTATTGCGGCGCTGCTTTAGGCGGCATTTAAGAAAGCGTCGAGAAAGTTTTTAGCGGCGCTAAAAAACGTCGCTATAGGGTTAAAAAACGCCGTTAAAAAACTGTTTTGTTGTAGTGAATATATAAGATTTATTTTCTTGGTCTCCACACATGTATCAATATAACATTTATTTGGAAGATGCATGTAGATTTTCATGAAGGTTGTTAATTTTTTTTTATAAAAGATGAACGGCATATTTAAGGGTATTCTTGGTGGACTTGTCCCCAAGGTTTTTCTATGATTTTAGTGTGTTGTATTTGTTGAATTTTTTTATTTAATAAAATTAAGTTTCTTATTAAAAAATTAAATATAATCTTGTTATTATATGTCACTTTTACTAGTTCAAACCAACAAACAACTAACAAATCTCAATTAATTTTATTAAATAATTTTATACAACCAACTACTACAAACTGCTATAAGTCTACTATCGACTGCATCTTAAACAAAGACCAAATACTTTTGTAGATGGACCCCCCCAGAGACAAGACAAAGTGGGACCGAATTAACTGCCAGCTTAACGGTCATGCAAAACTTTCGGTTGCAAATGCGGATTAAGACTTTTGATATAAAAAAGTGCCACGATTTATCTCATTACTTTTGGATCTCCATGAGTAATTATGACACGTGTTGTTGAGTCCTCCACTATCCTATCCCTAATCCTAATCTAATCTAATCCTATCTAACTTTCCCTTTGGCTCCCCTTATCTTCTGATCTCTTATGTGTTTTTTTTTCGCTTTAGTTATCGGTTCATTATCACACACACATATATTGTTTTCAATCAGATCAACAAATATATACATTCTTCAGCTTGTTATAAGGTTGCATGGATGTTATCCTAGGTTTTAGGACAATGTGCATGAATCTAATCTCTCTTTATTAATTTCACAGCTGATATTAAATATTATCACATAGAAAATTTATTTATCTTTCTTTTTTTACTATTTTTTCAAAGCTATTAAAATATTATTAACTTAACTAACGGGGTTGGTCCAAGTGGTAAGCAGTTTAGTATCGCTTAAGCAGGTCTCGAGTTCGAGGTGTTGTGTATATAGAAAACTTTCGCTGGGTGACTCACCCACCAAAGTCAGGTGTGCGACGCGGGTTGATCTGAATTAGTCAAGGCCAGGGTCTGAAAATCAAAGGACAACCAAAAAAATATTATTAACTTACACAAAAAAAAGAGATACAAATGAGAGGAGATCCAAAATGAAGCACTATGCCAATGCATATCTTTAAACTTTTAATAAATATTTTTTTTTATAAAAAATTGAACAAAAATAAAGACAGAAATCATTAGATGAAAGTTGGGCATGTGTCATATAGAGACCTCATTAGCGGATTTATTTAAATTTTGGTGAGACAAAATGAAAGGTTGGATTGTTAATAGAACATATAAACAATATTAAAGGGATAAAAATCTTCTGTCATTTTTCGGTGTCTTTATATATGCTTCAATACTAAAAAATATTAAAAAATTAAGTTTGAAGTCTTAGCCCTAAATTCTAAACATTAAACCCTACACCTTGTACCCTAAAAATATATCATACCTTATATTTCCTAAACTCTAAGCCCTAAACATAATTTTGAATGTTGAAGCATACATAGAAGCACCAAAAAGTAACATGTGATTTTTATCCTATTAAAGCACTGTTAAGGAAATGCCAAAATTTTATTCGGTCGGCAGCCCTTACAAAGTTTTAAAATTTTTATTAACTGATATAAATGCTATACCTACGCGAACTTACTGACTTCTTTGAATTACAAATTTTAGATTTAATTATTTAAATAGTTTATACCCAAATTAATAAATAAACGGTTTTACTATACCCAATATTTAGTACTATGCAAAAAAAAGAGTAAACTTTTTTTTAATAGAATCTTGTACAATGTTTAACATATAATCAATATCCAACAAAAAAAATTAAATCGATTAATTTAGTTGGTTTATTGACATTTAATTAATTTATGATTTGAGGTTTGGAGTTTGAAGTTTAAGCTATTAATTAAATGTCAACAAACCAACTAAATAATGAGTTCAAAAATTTTGTTGTGTATTAATCATATTTACAATTAATTATAAATTAAATATTATATTAAATTTCATTGTAAAAATATAAATATTAATTATAGAAATTTACTATTTTTTATGCATAGATCAAATAATTGTGTATAACAAAAACCCACAAATTAAAGGGATATTTATTTGATGTTAAAATATGCTGCTAAAACTTACTCAACTATTCCCACAACGCTGACCAATTCTGTGTGTTTGGTGCTGGACAGGACAATTGATTTCTAAACTGTTATGTCATCAATCAATAAAAATAGACATATAACTAACCTTTTAAGTTTCAACTTAATTCAATGAAATCCCAACGTTCTGCCTTCTTTTTCTCAAGTAAACTACCGCCTGATTAAAACAAGACAAAAATAAAATAACTGTTGAGTGTGTAAAAGTTCTATTATTTACACCCTTTTTAACTCATATTTCTGCTGCATTCAAGCATCATTGCATTGCATTTAGGTTAGTTTTCAATAAAACATCACAATTATATAAAAGGCACGGATTCTACTAAAAGATGGCTATTTTTGCAGGTATCTGTCATAGTAGAAGATGAAGGCAGGCGCAGGGCAGAGAAGCAGGAGAGCGGAACTGGACAAGCAGCCAAAGAAGACGAACCTGTCATGGACCTGTCGTGACAGCATGGTGACAGCAGATTTATGAAGAGGAAAAGTCAAGTGGACCTCGATAGATAGAGAAAAATCTGCTCATCTGTCGTGTGAAAGCCAAATATTTTTCCAAGCCCCGGATCAAAAGACATGTCAAGACAAAGCTCAAGGAGGAGAATTTCCATGAAACAAGGAGGCGGCTGGAAAGTAGGAGACTTTAGAGATTTAGTCTTTATTAGAATCTTACTTTTAATTAAAGTTGTAATCCTTGTTACCTTAGAATACTTGAGCCCAAAGCTTATATAAGGGCATAGTTTTGACCTAGGAGAGAGGATCCCTCATTCTACCCCATAACCGAAACCAAAAACCCCCTGTCGTCCACCCGTCACCGACATGTTCTAATTTCCCCCTAGGGCTACGGGTTGTTTTGTAAAGTAGTTGCAAGGGTTGCTTTGTTTTAGGATTTTTCAAGTTCAATAAAATAAACTTCAAGTTCTTTTATCTTGGTTTTAATATCTTGCAAGAGCATCGGGAGAGCATTGTGAGGTTATCCATTTACTTAGCATCGGGAGAGTTAAGTATACGAAAGAGATAAGAGCGCGTTCTCTAGTTTATAGTTGAACCATTTCGTGCCTAGGGATAGGGCGAGGTTAAGTGGCTAAGGAAGAATTCATACACATCGGTGTTCATCCTTCGATTCACGCCGGGAGGTATCATCAAAGACGTGATCATCGACAGACTTGTGCCTAGGGATAGGGCAAGGCAGATCTGGGATTCTTGCCAAGCTTGAAGTACGGAGTTGGTGTGTCTGCTGCCGCGACTGCCAACGGACAGACGCCGCGACAGGTGCTGTCGGCGACGGGAGCGACGACAGAACTGGAGATCCTAAGCAATTCAATACCTACACTACCGAGCAATTCAATACCAGCCCATTCTCTCTATCTTAATTTCTCAATCCTTTATTTTACGTTTTTACCTCATTATTCTCGTGACAACTCTTAATTATTTCCTTTACTTTCGTGCAGTAAACAAGGTGAAGTCATTAGCCCAATCCCTGTGGAGACGATATCCGATACTTCGTATCACTTTACTACTTGCGTCGTGTACACTTGCACTACAATTGCGATAGACTATTTTACACGCAACAAGTTTTTGGCGCCGTTGCCGGGGATTGGCAACATAACTACATCTTTCTTTTATTACACTTTTTACTTTTATTCTTATTTTCGTTTTTTTTTTCCTTTTCTTTAATTTTTCTTTTGTGTTTTCAACTCTTGCTTTTCACGAGGTTTTCTTGTTTATGCGCAGATCCAAAAGAGGTGAAGATCCTGAGTATAAATTAGATCCGGAGATCGAACGTTCCTTCAATCTCAAGAAACAACTTCGCCGACTTTTAGACAGAAACGAATATCTCGAAGAACAGCTAGAGAAGATGGCCCATAACCAACCTGCTGGTGGATTCATACCACCCCTTGGCAATAATAACCCACCTGTCGCCGATCCGCCCGCAGCAGGTGGACGACGGTCATGTCGTGACTACATGCTGAATGATCATGTAGAGCTGGAGACCACGCTGCCGGATATTGATGTTGATAACTTCGAGCTTAAACCTGTCATGTTTAGTATGATCAACAACGCCGGACAGTTTAGTGGTTCTGCAACAGAAGATGCTAGGGAACATCTCAAAACGTTCCAGGAGATCTGTGGTTCGTTTAGACTGCCAGGAGTTAGTCCGGAGATACTGAGGCTTCGGTTATTCCCTCACTCCTTGAGGGACAGAGCTAAAACTTGGTGGAATAAACTAACACCGGGTTCTATTATGACTTGGGCAGATCTAACTCGTGAATTCTTATCTCGTTTTAATCCTTCGCATTTATCTGAGCGATTACGTAATGAAATTGCTACTTTTCAACAGGAAGATGACGAGCCAATGCACGAGGCCTGGGACAGGTTTACTACTCTTCTTCGAAACTGCCCTATGCATGGATTCCCCGTCTGGAATCAGGTTACAAAGTTCTATAATGCTGCCAATCTACAAACTCGCATCCGAATTGATTCTGCAGCAAATGGATTACTATTGGATAAAGATCCGGACGAGGCATTACAAGTTCTGAAAAATTTAGCTAAGAATGAAGAACAGTTTCCGACAGCTAGAAGAGGGGGTAAACGGGTACTTGCTGTCAAGGACTATGAGGCCGACAGCACTATGAAATCACAGGTAGCATTCCTTACTAAAGCCATGAAACACTTATTGAATGAAGAGGACTTACGAGGATTTGCTGTCGAGGAAGTTTGTACTACTTGTGAGGGAAATCATAGTAGGGATGAATGCCCTATAAATATAGAAGATGGAAAATATGTTGGAAATTACAAGCCAAACTATAATTCCAACAACTACAACCCTAATTGGAGGAAAGATCCCAAATTTTCTTGGAGTAACCCTAACAATGCTCTGAATCCGCAAGCGCATAATCAGAATCAGGGGGGTCCTAGATTGTTGACGCGACAGCAACAGCAGCCGCAAAACCTGCCGTAGAACCTGTCGCCGCAACAGCAACAGCAGCCACCACCTGCCACGAGTAGTGTATTGGAGCAGACTCTGGCCACTTTTATGTCTCAGACTGGTACGTATATGGAGAATATTAATCAGTTTGTCAAGAAGACGGAAAACTTTATGGATGAAACCAAGATGAGAATGACAAATCATGAGGCTACCTTGAAATCTCTAGAGACACAAATGGGTCAGGTGTCCCAGCATATTAAGCCAAGGCAGAATGGAGGTTTCCCTAGTAATACTGAAAATGCTAGACCGCCCCCACATGAGCAATGCAAGGCGATTACTACTAGGAGTGGGAAAAAGTTACCAGGGCCGGAAAAAGAAGCTGAAACAGAAAAGGAACATGCCTTGGATAAACCTGCCGAGGAAGCTGCCCCGACAGGTGACAAACAGACTGCTGCCGATAAGCCTGTCACGACAGCAGAAGCGACAGAGGAGAAAAATGAAGAACATCGTCCTCAAATTCGTATGCAGTGGGAAGGACGTGTTGCTGATTACCGTCCCCCACCACCCTTTCCTCAACGGATAAAGCAAGCTAAGCAAGAATCTCAACTTAAAAAGATTTATGATATTTTTAAGCAGGTTCAGATTAATATTCCGCTGTTAGATGCCGTTAGGGAGATGCCCGGTTATGTTAAATTTCTCAAGGATGTCATGTCAAAGAAATATAAACTTGGGGAGTTTGAAACGGTAAGGATGGCAGATGGTTGCATGAGTATTCTTCATCGGCAGCCACCCCAGAAGAAGAAGGATCCAGGGAGCTTCCTCATACCTTGTGTAATCGGTGACAAATTTGTGGGTAAGGCACTTTGTGATCTTGGAGCTAGTGTTAATCTAATGCCCAAATCTGTTTTTCAGAAATTAGGTATTGGGAAGGCGCGGCCCACGACAGTTACCCTACAGCTAGCCGACCGTTCTTACGTTCACCCCGAAGGAAAGATTGAAGACATTTTGGTAAGAGTGGATAAGTTTATTTTTCCTGCTGACTTTCTTATTTTAGATTGCGAGGCAGATGAGAACGCATCAGTCATCCTTGGGCGACCCTTTTTAGCCACGGGAAGATCACTGATTGATGTGGAGAGAGGAGAACTCACCATGCGAGTAAACGATCAAGAGATTAAGTTGAATGTTCTCCAATCAATGAAACGAGCTGATTTGGACGAGGAATGCAAGGCCATCATTGAGGTGACCTTTGATTACCCCTGCTTCAGGTCGGGCTGCCGTGATATAAAACTTGGTCACTGCTGCGACAGCCACTTAAAGACCTGTCACGACAGTGATGACGACAGCAACGACGACAGCACCGATGACAGTGACTCCTCTGCATCCGATACATCTGACACTGCAGGTCAAGAGGAGGTCGACTGGTTAGACCATCGTCCAGGTAAGTTATTCGAACCCTTGAATTACACTTCGGATAACCATTTAATCCAAAAGCCCTCTACTGTTGAACTACCTGTCTTAGAACTTAAGCCCCTGCCAGGGCAGCTTAAATATGCTTATCTTGGTTGTGATAACACAATGCCCGTAATCATCTCTGCTAAGCTGCCGCAGGAACAGGAACGACAGCTGGTCGACATGTTAAGACAGCACAAAAAGGCAATTGGATGGACGATAGCAGACATTCAGGGTATTAGTCCGGCAATCTGTATGCACAAAATCCTCCTAGAGGAAGACCATAAGCCGACTATTGATGCCCAGAGGCGGTTAAACCTTGCGATGAAGGAGGTAGTGCGTAAAGAGATAATTAAATGGTTAGATGCTGGTATTATTTACGCCATCTCCGACAGCAAATGGGTGAGCCCGGTGCAATGTGTTCCAAAGAAAGAAGGCATGACCGTGATAACCAACGAAAACAATGAACTAATCCCAACCAGGACTGTGACCGGTTTGAGGGTTTGTATGGACTATCGGAAGCTTAACAAAGCTACCCGAAAGGACCACTTCCCTTTACCCTTTATTGATCAAATGCTTGATAGATTAGCGGGTAAATCTTATTATTGTTTTCTTGATGGTTATTCAGGTTATAACCAAATTGCTATTGCACCGGAGGATCAAGAGAAAACGACTTTCACATGCCCCTACGGAACATATGCCTTTAGGAGGATGCCGTTCGGCCTTTGTAACGCACCTGCCACCTTCCAAAGGTGCATGATGGCAATATTCTCCGACATGGTAGAAGACTTCCTTGAGATTTTCATGGATGATTTTTCCGTCTTTGGAGACGATTTTGAGAGCTGCCTCAGCAACCTCCAAAAGGTACTTGAAAGATGTGAAAAAACTAACCTTGTTCTCAATTGGGAAAAATGCCATTTTATGGTAGATGAAGGGATAGTTTTAGGCTATAAGATTAGCTGCCGTGGGATAGAAGTCGACAGGGCAAAAATAGAGGTCATTGAGAAGCTGCCGCCGCCAACAACTGTCAAGGGCATTAGGAGTTTTTTAGGGCATGCTGGTTTTTATAGAAGATTCATTGCAAATTTCTCAAAAATCACCAAGCCTCTATGCCATCTCCTAGAACAGAACCGACCCTTTGACTTTAACGAAGAATGTACTGAAGCATTCAAGGTTCTGAAGGAAAAATTAGTGACAGCCCCCATAGTACAGCCACCAGACTGGACACAACCGTTTGAGATCATGTGTGATGCTAGTGACTATGCTGTCGGGGCAGCACTTGGGCAGCGCAGAGACAGGCTGTTTCACGTCATATATTATGCTAGCAAAACATTAAATGAAGCCCAAGTGAACTATACCACCACAGAAAAGGAGCTGTTAGCTGTGGTGTTCTCCATCGACAAGTTTCGTTCTTACATACTTGGAACGAAGGTAATAATACACACCGACCACTCTGCCCTCAAGTATTTGTTCGCAAAGAAGGATGCGAAGCCTAGGTTGATACGATGGATCTTGCTATTACAAGAGTTCGACCTTGAGATCAAAGATAAAAAGGGGACAGAAAATCAAGTGGCAGACCACTTGTCGAGGTTGGAGACGGGACAGAGTCTACCGTCAGATGAGACACACATACTGGAGACCTTCCCAGATGAGCAGCTCTTTGCTGCTGCAGTCGCTGTCGCGACAGCCATGGCGGCAAGTAAGTCTTTTAACCTTCCCTGGTATGCTGATTTCGTTAATTATATAGTTAGCGGAATATTACCTACTGATCTTAATTATCAAGCAAGGAAGAGGTTCCAAAATGATGTTAAACATTATTATTGGGACGAACCTCTTCTTTTCAAAATGTGTGCAGATCAGGTTATAAGAAGGTGTGTACCACAAGAAGAACAAGAAGACATTCTCCATCACTGTCATGCTTCACAATATGGAGGTCACTTAGGAGGCAATAAAACTGCTGCCAAGGTGCTGCAGTCAGGGTTCTACTGGCCGACACTTTATAAAGATGCACAGGAATTTTACAAGAGCTGTGACAGGTGCCAGAGGACAGGTAACATCTCGAGGAGAAACGAGATGCCACTGCAGAATATTTTAGAAGTAGAGATCTTTGATGTTTGGGGGATTGATTTTATGGGACCTTTTCCATCTTCGTGTGGAAACCTTTACATCCTCCTAGCAGTGGACTATGTCTCCAAGTGGGTAGAAGCAATCGCAACGCAAAAGAATGATGCCAAAACGGTCCAAAAGTTTCTGCACAAAAACATTTTTTCTAGATTTGGCATCCCTAGAGCGATTATCAGTGATGAAGGGAGACATTTCGATAATAGGGTAATTGCTGCCGCTTTGAAGAAATATGGTGTCAAGCACAGGATCGCGACAGCATACCACCCACAGACCAATGGACAGGCTGAGATATCCAATAGGGAAGTGAAGAACATACTTGAAAAAATGGTTAAACCAACTAGGAAAGATTGGTCTTTACTTCTGAATGATGCATTATGGGCATACAGGACAGCTTTCAAGACTCCATTGGGCATGTCTCCATTCCGACTGATTTACGGGAAAACCTGTCACTTGCCTGTCGAGATCGAGCACAAGGCATATTGGGCAATTAAGGCAGTGAACATGGACTTGGATAAGGCCGGCCAGAAAAGGTTATTAGATCTGAACGAAATTGAAGAATTACGGACAATGGCCTACGATAATGCAAGGATTTACAAGGAAAAGACTAAGAAGTGGCATGACAAGAAGTTGCTGCCACGACAGTTCTGCCCAGGGCAGCTTGTGTTGTTGTTTAATTCTAGGTTGAAACTCTTTCCAGGGAAGCTTAAATCTAGATGGTCTGGCCCGTTCCAAGTGGTTCAAGTTTTTCCCCATGGTGCCATTACAATTCAATCATTAAAGGATGGGCACCAATTCAAAGTTAATGGACAACGCCTCAAGCACTATCAGGGGACTGAAGCCCCAGGACTACAGGAAGTGGTTACTTTAGATGATGCCCCACAAGGCATCACTAATTTAACCTAATTTTTATTTTTACTTATTTTATTATTATTAGGAAATTAGGTTTATTTTATTCGAATAATGTTTTGTTTTATAATTTCAGTTTTTAGGAAATAAAGGAGTCAAGAAGAAAAGAAGAAGTGAGCCAAGCCCACCGCCCATCCATCAGCCCACTAAAGCCCATTTACTGAAGCCTGCCGTTTCGGCTGCCGCCGCAGACGGATACGACAGGCTGTCAACAGACTGACACGGCAGACGCAGAAGCGTGCGGCAGACGCACAGCAGACGCATTAATACGTGTCAGACGCGCTATATTCAATCTGCCGCCCCGTTATTCTCGCCTGCCGTTGCGACATTAAATGGGCAGCTACTCGACCGCTATATAAACCCCTTCCCCTCTTCATTTTTCATCACTTCTGTTTTTTTCTCTCTTGTTATTCTCTTCTAGTTTTATCTATTTTTCTTTCTTTGTCAGCCCTTGCAACCAAAAATGTCTTCACGACAAACCCGTCAGAACGCTGCTGCCACTTCTTCTTCAGCAGCAGCAGCCCCGTTCGCTAACAAGGAACTATGGGAGGAGCGGAGCTTCATCTATAACAGAGATGCCCCCCATATGGGACTCCGGCCGTTCATAATGAAGGCCATAACAGCACAACTTTGGGAGGACTTTGCCGAACAACCGGCAGAGCTTAATGACACTCTGGTCAGGGAATTTTATGCGGCGATCGACAGCAAGACGGCGACATCTGTCACCGTCCGAGGAGTGACAGTTCCTTTCACCGCCAGCAGCATCAACCATGTATTCGGCCTTTTCTTTGGCCCCAATGATGATGCTCATCAACAATTTTGGGACACCCTCGACGCTGCCGGACATGATGCTGTCATGAGGGAGTTGACAGAAGCGGGAACGACATGGAGCACCAGTAAGAAGAACCCCCACTCTGTCAACAGGGGGCAGCTACTCCCTGAGGAAAAACTATGGAACGCTTTTATCAAAAAGCGTATCCTGCCCCCATCCCACCATACGACAGTCAACAGGCAGCGGTTGGCCCTCATCCACTCTATCATGCATGACAGGCCCATCAATGTGGGCAGATACATGAGGGACAGCATCCTCGATTGTGCTTTCCGCTCGGACTCACGACTATGACTACCATCAACCATCACTGCCCTCTGCCGCTGTGCTGCCGTACTAGAGGAGCCATCCGACAAAATCAAGAAGGGCAGCGGCTGGACAGACAGCAACATCTCCAGCCTCATGGAGGTCGTAGCTGCAACTCCCATCAACGCCTTCGACCCAGACGCCCCTCCTGCTAATTCCGATGATGAACCGGCCACCGAACCTGCCCCAGAAGCTGCCACCAACACCGCTCCGACAGATCAGAACGCCCATATCCTTGCTGCCATCTTGAGGATAGAGGAGCGCCAGATGGGTTTAATGACTTTCATCCGTGACTTTTCCAATGCTACGGTAAATTTCATTACCAATACTTTAAATTTTACGGATGTCATTTTCCCCACCTTCCCCGCCCATTATTTCCATATCCCCTCCCCCACTCCTACACCACCTGTCTCTCCCCACGGAGAATCTGCCTCCTCCACACCATCCCCGACGGAAGCCGGCAGCCCATCGGCAGACACCTCCCCTCGAGGAACAAAGCGAGCTGCCACTGATGACAGCCCTCTTGTCCGGAGGAATTTGGACAGCGCCTTCACACGAGTGAAACGTATTAAGCATGTGGCCGACAAAAGAAGGCTGTCCAAAGCCATCACGAGTGACAGTTGGGACAGCAGCAGCAGTTCCGATGTCCGACTAGTGGAGCAACCTGCCCTTCAACCTGCTGAAGAACCTACCCCTCAACAGGCCGATGAACCTGTTGAGCAACCTGCTGTTGAACCTGTCCAGCCCCCTCCTCAGCGCAGGCGCCGCCATCAGATCCGCGTCAGCAGCAGCAGTGAGAGCAGCGCGTGAAAATTTAAGTCTTATTTTCTCTTATTGCTGCCTGCCTTTATATTTTGTGATGTACTTTTTTTTTCTATCTTTCTTTTATCATTCATGTCATTTTGCATTGAGGGCAATGCAACCCTCGAGTTTGGGGGTGGCAACCCTCCATCATTAATGGAGTCTTAAGTACATCTTTTTATTATTTATTGTGTCTTTTATTTTAAAGCTTTTCTAAAAAAATATATATATATATATAAAGATTAAACTGTTGGCTTAAAACTGTGAAGTTAACTTACCTGTCATGACAGCTCTGTCGTGGCAGCATCTTTAGGACAGGTTAAGGAGAAGTTTAGAGCCTTTCTATAGTTCTGAAAACTTAAACACCATTGTGACTGTTATACTGCTTAGATTTCTTTTAGCCAAACTAGAATAGGAAAACTTAGCACTTAGAGTAGAAAAGAGACTAGAATCTCAGGAAACCTAGAGGTGCCTACCACCGGCTCTAGGCAGATAACCAGAGAAAAACTTCTAGAGGTGCCTATCACCGGCTCTAGACAGTTAACTAGAGGTGCCTGAAATACTGGCTCTAGTAAAAGAGAAGAAGTTCGAAAAAAGGAAATAACTAGAGGTGCCCAATTCTGGCTCTAGTAAGAAAAATAAAAAAAAACAGTCTCGTAAGAAAAACTCTAAACAAGCTAAAGTCGAATATTCTAGTTAAACTAAGAGAGTCTTGGCATATAACTGTTCACAAGCATGCACACACTGCACGAGAGCTATAGGGAGATTCCGGACAGATCCTAACCTATCCGATAGGTTGCTGCCGCCAAAGAGAATGAGCGACGGGTAAGGGACAGTTCACTGTTTGAAGGCCAACATAAAAAAAAAATATATATATATATATTCATTTTTCTTTCTTCATTGCTTGAGGGCAAGCAAAAACTTGAGTTTGGGGGTGTGTTGAGTGTGTAAAAGTTCTATTATTTACACCCTTTTTAACTCATATTTCTGCTGCATTCAAGCATCATTGCATTGCATTTAGGTTAGTTTTCAATAAAACATCACAATTATATAAAAGGCACGGATTCTACTAAAAGATGGCTATTTTTGCAGGTATCTGTCATAGTAGAAGATGAAGGCAGGCGCAGGGCAGAGAAGCAGGAGAGCGGAACTGGACAAGCAGCCAAAGAAGACGAACCTGTCATGGACCTGTCGTGACAGCATGGTGACAGCAGATTTATGAAGAGGAAAAGTCAAGTGGACCTCGATAGATAGAGAAAAATCTGCTCATCTGTCGTGTGAAAGCCAAATATTTTTCCAAGCCCCGGATCAAAAGACATGTCAAGACAAAGCTCAAGGAGGAGAATTTCCATGAAACAAGGAGGCGGCTGGAAAGTAGGAGACTTTAGAGATTTAGTCTTTATTAGAATCTTACTTTTAATTAAAGTTGTAATCCTTGTTACCTTAGAATACTTGAGCCCAAAGCTTATATAAGGGCATAGTTTTGACCTAGGAGAGAGGATCCCTCATTCTACCCCATAACCGAAACCAAAAACCCCCTGTCGTCCACCCGTCACCGACATGTTCTAATTTCCCCCTAGGGCTACGGGTTGTTTTGTAAAGTAGTTGCAAGGGTTGCTTTGTTTTAGGATTTTTCAAGTTCAATAAAATAAACTTCAAGTTCTTTTATCTTGGTTTTAATATCTTGCAAGAGCATCGGGAGAGCATTGTGAGGTTATGCATTTACTTAGCATCGGGAGAGTTAAGTATACGAAAGAGATAAGAGCGCGTTCTCTAGTTTATAGTTGAACCATCTCGTGCCTAGGGATAGGGCGAGGTTAAGTGGCTAAGGAAGAATTCATACACATCGGTGTTCATCCTTCGATTCACGCCGGGAGGTATCATCAAAGACGTGATCATCGACAGACTTGTGCCTAGGGATAGGGCAAGGCAGATCTGGGATTCTTGCCAAGCTTGAAGTACGGAGTTGGTGTGTCTGCTGCCGCGACTGCCAACGGACAGACGCCGCGACAGGTGCTGTCGGCGACGGGAGCGACGACAGAACTGGAGATCCTAAGCAATTCAATACCTACACTACCGAGCAATTCAATACCAGCCCATTCTCTCTATCTTAATTTCTCAATCCTTTATTTTACGTTTTTACCTCATTATTCTCGTGACAACTCTTAATTATTTCCTTTACTTTCGTGCAGTAAACAAGGTGAAGTCATTAGCCCAATCCCTGTGGAGACGATATCCGATACTTCGTATCACTTTACTACTTGCGTCGTGTACACTTGCACTACAATTGCGATAGACTATTTTACACGCAACAATAACCTCATTACGTTTGGAAATTTATAAGATTATTGGTATATACAAGTGCAGTGAGTATTATTAAAAATACAGTGTTATTTTTTATATACTTTTACAAAAAAAAAAAATATATAACCATTAGAATTGTAGAAGAGGTTCTGTCGAAAGTCAATTTGTGTTTCTTTCCGTTTACTAGTTAATTGCACGAATGTATACGAGAAATTCACCCCCAAAATTTGTATTCCTAAAAGCATGCTAATTACAATAGATTATATATTATTATCTATAGACTATAATATATACATTTCACTATACACCTCAAGTTGGCACATGAAGCTAGTTTGCATCGCACCACTCGTGTTTAATAGTTATTGACAAACCAAGGTTCAATTGAATTTGTACATGATAATATCATTTTAACTCTAGAATAATTATTAAACATTGGTGGTGCGATCAAACTAAAATGACATATAATTTGTACATGACAATATCATATCAGTACTTCAGTCCATATGTATTTGCTACGTCAACGAGAAGAATTGATTAGTGATGGAGTCACATATAGTTTAGGGCTCAATTGACCTCACTTGATTTGTTGTGGTATGAGATTTTTAAAGAGTTATATAAGTTTTTAAAGAGTTATTTTAAATTTTTCCATTAAATATTAGAATTGACTCTACTTTATTTATTTAGGTATGAAGTCAACAATATTTATATGGTAGTAGTATGAAAATCCTCGCACCTCAAAGTCTACTCTGACCTCACTATATAAAAATCATGACTCTACCACTGGCGTTGATGTTAGTTAACTAATGATTTTCATCCAAAAATATTATTTTAACACAAAATAAACATTAAAAATTAAAATATTAAAAAATAAATATCAAAATGAGTATTCAGTCAAACTTTAAAAATGAATTTTAACCTGATACGGATACCTAACTTTTTCATTTTTATATTTTTTTCTCCTTTATAACTTTGGGACAAGTTGTCATTTTCTATTTTTTTTTTAATTTATTTATTTAATTATTTTGCTTTTCTATTGTGTTCACTTCATTGTTTAATCTATCTTTTCCGCTTTACATTTACTTTCTTTTTAATTTTGAATAAATATTTTACTTTCTTTATTTTAATCATATAAGAAATATCCAGAAAGCATATAGTGCTAGTTGGTAAATAAAGAATAATTAGCATCGGACTTAATGATTTATGAAGTTCCCACGGGCCACGTATGTAATTGCACTTTTTGCTCCCACCGTTTCAACCAATTATGTTTGTACGTTAATCCACTCATACAAAACTTCAATTAATGATTCTTTCATCAATACGTATATGAATATGGGCGTAAAGATCTTGTCAAAATCTTACGAAATTAATTAACACAATAAATATTTTATAAAATTTATACAATATATAAGATTTATAGTTCGAATATATAAAAACAAATTTATTAATAAAATAGAATAAATCTAAAACTTGTTCAAAAAAAAGAGAGAATAAATCTAAAAGAATCACGCGTGCTAAAACTTGAAATCAGAAAATTTTATTAATAATAAAAAAATAACCTTTTAAAAGTTTCACAACATTAAATTATTAAAAAAATAATTTCAAAAAAAAATTAAAACGCTGCTAGACAATCAGAATAGACACTTTCTTTTTGTATCACAGCAAATCTCTGAAGTACATTGTAGGAAAATTTTTTGGGGAGTTGTCAAAATATGAACTAGATGAAATCCCTGCTAGAAAACTACAAATACCTTTCGCGTTGGTTTTAAAATTGCCGATTCATTCCATTTCTGATTATATCGGAAAACAAACATAAAAGGGAATGAAACCATCCATGGCCACCAACAAACACAAATTAGAAATAAACGTCGTGGGGAACACTACATGAGCATCAAACGGCCGTAAAAGTATCTAGAAAACGTGTCATGAGAAAAATATGCGTCATAAAGGCAAAGATAAGGCGTGCCATAAAGACAAGAAAAACAAGCGCAACAATATGTACGAAAAAAAAAATAACCAAAATACATAAAATTTTATTACAAATTGAAAGAAAAAAAAAACTTAAAATTTTAAAAATTAAAGCAAAAAATAAGAAACTATATAGAAAATAAAACACCGACGATCGACGACTAGCGCCAAAGCTAATGTCGTCGCTGGCGGCTAAAATAAAAAAAAATGACAAGAGTTGGGAAAAAATTAACAGTTAGGGTTTTGAGTTGAAATATTATTTTTTTATATAAAAAAATTGAACATAAAACTTCAAAATCCCATTAAACCAAATACTCTTTGACTCTAATACATTATTTTGAACAGATAATAATAATTAATGAAATAAATCAAAGGTGCTTTATTTGATAAAACCGACCTTTCGATATCGCCAAAGGTAAATGACTCCAATCTTTTTCTCCTACAGTTTCAGCCCTTCCTTCATTGGCATAGGAAAACATGTAAAGGGTTTACATTTAATCTTAATATTAGGTTTATCCGTATGTGTTTTATTTTATTTTAATGAAATATATTTCTTTTGATCCATCTATATTTTTACACGCTTTGGGTGTATAAAAAAATAAATAAATCCATAAAAAACAGGCCTCTAATAATATTATTAAATTTTCTAATTTTCAATAAACTACTTGAAAAACCCATTTCGAAAAGAAATTATATCATGAACATAGGCTATATCATGAACATGGCCTATCACATCAGCTATGATCTCATGTAATAAAAAAATTAATGAATGTTTATTAGTTAGAAAAAATGATAGGAGAAAAAAATGGTAAAATGTGTGATTTTCATTGGATGAGTAATTGACAATGACTGATGCGGTAAACCAGACATATGATATATTTTTTTCTTTTCCAACTATAAAAGTTGGTGGGTCCCACTCCTAATAAGCTCCACGTTTGCACGGTGAATTCCACGTGGCTATAACCAATGCTAGCTGCGATTGAACAAAGATAACATTATTAATCAATCCATCCTTAAAAGAATTTTACATCAAATTGAATCAATCCTTATTTTTTTTATATTAAAAAAAAAGTGGAGACTATGATTTGATGCCATTTTTGCAACAAAGTTAAGATTTCCTCCGAGTTTAATTGGAGTTTACATTTAACTTTTCAACTGCTGAATTATCTTTACTATTATTAAACTCATTTTAATTGGGAATGGTATTTTTCTTATTTGTGTGCATATCTCAAGCTAAATTATCTTAATTATTAGTATTATATTTTCTCCTTGACCCATATTTCAGACAGTACTACTAGATATGTTGGGTTGTCAAATTTTACCAAACAAAATCCCTCTTCTCACTTGCAACTATGTTTAACAAAAGTTTGTTGTATAAAGTGAGATCTATATGAATCATTTAGGTAGTATTTGTGATTTGTGATTTGTGAATTTGAATTTTAAAAACATGAGTAATATAATATTAATAAATATAATATATGGTTATTTTTCAAATTAATAAATTTGTCAGATCTCTATTTAATAATTAATTTGATATAATTTTGGATTTGATAAAGATCCGCCATGTGTTCAATGCCCTTTGTTCTTTTTGGCATCCATTGTTTTTGTAATTTTTTTGGTTCGTAAAAGAAATAGTTTAAGAATGATCAAGTATCTCTTTTGACGGAGAAGGGTTTATGTCTTATTATATTTCTTTATCTAGGATTTGACTTGTATCATTAATAATAATAATAGGAATTGAATTTGAGCAACCACCCGAATTTTATCAAGTATCTAAATGGGTGGTGTATCAAGTTGTTATTAATTATTTTTTTGAAAATAAAAACTATGGCCCTGTTTGACAATTAGCTGATAGCTGATAGCGGATTACATTAGCTGATAGCTGATAGCGGATTGCATTAGCTGATTTGACTAGCGGATTGTATTAGCTGATTGTATAAAAGTGTTTGGTAAAATTAACTGATAGCTGATAGCTGTTTGATTATTTAAACAAACAAAATGACATATAAGGACATGATTATATTTAATACTTGTTTGAATAATTTATCAGTTATTAATATTTTGTATCTAATAAATATTAATTAGATTTGTAAAAATTATTTTTTAATATAAATTTCCTAAACATATTTAAAAGATTTATATATTAATTTATTATTTATATAATTATTAAATTTTTTATATCCATATATATATATATATATATATGTGATAATAAAAAAATAGAATTAACTTACAAATGTCACCATATAAATTAGTAGTAACAACAAATAAGTCCAATATTTAATATGTTATTATTTATATTAAAAATATTATTATTTAATTTAGGTTATTTGGAGATTTTTGGTAATTGTTAAGGGTAAAAGAGTCATTACAACTCTAATATCAAACCTCTAATCTCAAAAAGCTCATATTAGGAGCTTTTTCACCCCCAATCCGCTCTTCCAATCCGCTATTTACCAAACACTAATATTAGCGGATTTAACTAGTCAAACCTCTACTTATACCTCAAACCTCTAATTTTTGCTCAAACCGCTATTTACCAAACAGAGCCTATATAAAGAAATCTTCATGCAGCAACCATCAAGATTTGAGGAAAAGAGTTCGAATGATACTACTTTTGTGCGTAAACTTGTGAAAGCTTTATACAAGCTACGACAAGCACCGCACGGCTGGTTTCTTAAGTTTCAAGGTTTTCTTATTTCCTTAAAATTTCAGTGTTCACTTGCTGATATGTCTTTATTCATCTATAAAATTAATAGAGTGATTACGTATGTCATAGTCTATGTTGATGATATTTTAATTTTCCCTGAAGTTCTGAACAGCATATTAAACAAGTCAAACAGCAGCTTCATGAACAATTTTCATTGAATGATCTTGGTGTCTTGAATTATTTCTTGAGAATTCAAACTTCGACAAGGGCATGTAGAATTTTTCTTAGTAAAAGAAAGTATGTTTCTGAATTATTGCAGCGAACACAAATGGGTGATAGGAAACAAGTAAACAGACTAATAGTTGTCTCACCAAAACTTCGTAAGTATAAAAGTGAAGTTTTTGATGATGTTACAAAATATCATAGTATTGTTGGTGTTTTACTTTATGTGTGTCACACGCGTCCGAATATCTTGTATGTTGTGAATAAAGTTGCGCAATATATGCAATGCCCCACGACAGCTCGCTAGAGTGCCGTTAAGAGGATATTGTTGTATCTTAAAGGAATGCTTGAGTTTAAGTTATGGTTCTCTGCCCAGCACAGTAGCTTCCCCACTCTTGTTGTCTTTTTCGATGCTCATTGGGGAAGTGATGAAGATGATAGAAGGTCTATATCCGAGCATTGCGTGTACTATAAAGATCATTTACTCTCTTGGAGTTTCAAGAAACAACGTTCGGTTTTGAGGTTCACGACCGAAGCCGAATACAGAAACTTAGTTGATGCCACGTCTGAAATTATGTGGGTTTGAAACTTTTTGAGAGACATGAATGTGCAGCTATTAAATTTACCGAAGGTATGGTGTGATAACACAATACAATTGCTATGGGTGCAAATTCAGTAATGCATGCCAAGACAAAGCATGTTAATTTAAATTTGTATTTTGTTCGTGAGAAAGTATTCAACTGTTTAGTACAAGTTGATTAAACCATTCAGTGTCTCTCAGTTTGAGTTCTCATGAAACAAGCTGAATGTTGTGTCGTTTGAGACTTTAAAGAAAAAAAGTGGAATGAATGTTAAAGCTATTATAGAAAAGGTTCATAAAGTTCGAGACAAGCCTAAAATAATTTTTTTGACATTTGACCTAATTAACAGCTGACCTATATCGGTTTATGGTTATTCTATCTCAATATAAATAGGGTAATGAGTCTCAGCCCAAAAAGGTAATCCATTTTGTATTTATGATTCTTTTTTGTGAGATTAATAAAAGAAGTAGCATACTTTTCTTATGTTTAGTTAAACTGCTCATGTAATCGTTTTCTTCTTTTCTTTAGAATTATCTTCTCTGATCTTCTCACACCGTCAGTTCAGCTTCATCGGAGCATACCCAACAACCATGACAAAGAAAAGTTTTATTCATAAGAAGAAGAGACAAATTAAAATAAAAATATATTTTTTTAACCAATTTTAAATTTAATCTTAATCATGCCTAGATTAGAGGGGAGGACAAGTAACGAGAGTGCTCCTAGTAGATCTCGTACTCATGACCTACTGAAATATGAGAGGACAAAGATGAACGATTTGGCCAACCGGCCAAATGTGTTTACTCAAATAAAAGTATCGTCCAATTAGTTTATGTTTATATTTTTTTAATTATATAATGCACTGAATCTAAACTATGAATGGTTTTCATTCTTATCGATTTAAATAATATTTGAAACCTAAGTTCTCAGATGAAGCATTACATAGCCAAACACATTTGATTTTAAATCATTTCAATAAAATAACTACAATTATTTTTTTCGATTAAGTTTTATTACAATAATATTTTTAAGAAAAATGTCGTAATTTAAACTTACACAAAAAATATAATGAATAAACATTTAATTAGTGGATCTCAAATAAGAAGTCACCGTACACATCAGTCATCACTGCTCCTATAGGACTGAGATACTGTTCTTCCTGACTAAGAAGTCACCAAAGTGTTTGTAAGACCTCATTGATTAAATGGAATAGTTGTTGTTTTGCCCCTCTCAATTATTAAAGTTTTTATATATTCATTTTAATTATACTGATGTGATTATATATTAATACATTTTCATATATATTTTTAACTATTTGACAACAAAACACAACATATTCATATATATACTCGAATCAAGTTTCTTAAAATAAATACGGTCATTTTTTCCCACGAAACCACTCGTTAGATTCTTTTATAGTCATATAGGACAAGCATTTGTTGCGTTTTGACTAATTTGAAAACTTGACTTATATTTTCACTTTTGAATCAGTTAGGGAGGCGTGTTATAAAAGAGTTTCGCCTGCTGTCGAAATGCCACGGTCAGTTGGACTTTGACTAATTGACCAGCTAATAATGTTATTGTGACCACGCACCAAATTACCAAGACAAAGACCAAATAAAACCAAGCTTGGGTATGCAAATACAAACAAAATTTGGGTCAAAATATTCAATTCAACTCGTGAAAAGGTGAACGTACCCACTCCATAACACTTCTTTTTCCATGAAAGGTTCAAACCTAGAATTTGTTTTACTCGAAGATGATGTCCTTCGAATTTTATTCTCCCGGTACTCTCCACAAAAATGGAACTATTCTTTCAACAAAAATAACTCTATATTCCAAACAATTGAACCAAACCAGAAAGTTTAACATTACACGTAATATAATAAGAGAGAATCCGATTATTAAAGGTATTAAAAAAATGAACCAAATACCCTAATCATATCAGTGGCTAGCTAGATAGCTAGGGTTCTTTAAAAAAACTTCCAACCATGCAAAGGTTTAAGAATTTGTTGCCCTCACCTACGCAACCTACACCCTACACAACTAAGGTACTCGCCCTCACCTACACCCTAGGCGAAACTCTTTCCAAACCAAATGCGGACAACTACAAGCATTTGTTGCCCTCACCTACGCAACCTACACTCTGAATAAGATTATCATACGCTCATATATCTCTTATGGGTCTTTCCAAACCAAAACGAACCACAAATTAACCCCAAAAAACAACTAAAAAAAACAAACACACTTACTCTATAAGATCTGATCTGAACATAGTTACTCTTACATTATAAAACACATAAATATACAGGCAATAAAAAAAAAACATTTAAATCTCGCACGACTTACATTTGAAAATGATTAGCAAACTACTTCAAGATTTGCCACCTTGGAAAGGAACTAAATTTTGTTAACCCTAATTACATAAACTAAAATATATGAGTAAAATGTAGTATATGCAAGTGGGGTGGGAGTGAAGAAGGATAATATATAATATGGATGGGATATTTTATATTTGAAAATTATGAGGCATGCAGTTGGGGGAATGGATTGGACCTTTGATCCATATGTTGACAAGGAAATGAAGGGCATCGCATTTTGGCATATAGTGTCACAAAATCTGATTGATGGGTCTTTACCGGTTCTAAGCTCTTGATTTCACAATCTAACCCTTAAAAGCATATGGGTTTATTAATTCAGATCAAATAGGCAGTGACGGATCTTTATATATATTGTGAATGACTTTTGTCTCCTCTTCCATTCACCAATTCTTTTTTATCTTTGAGATATATAATTTTTGTTTAGAAAAAAATTAATTTTAAATTTATTCCCTCCTCTTTCTTAAAATTTATATTTTGTCTCTCAATCTCAAATCTTACTCCGTCCTTGCTAGTAGGTCAAGAATTTCACTTTCTCAACACAACTATCAAACCTAGTTGCCAACCATGTGGGTAAAGGACCACTTTCTACGTTGGACATTCAACATTGGACAAGAACCTGAATCGACTTTAGCCCCTGTCTTGACCATTGCCATAATTTTGTGAAAACTTATGTGTTTTGGTTATGAGATAATTGCACTACCATTCCTCAAACAATGGCTAAGATTTTAAATTGATTCTATACTTCAAAATTTTCTAATTTAGATTTAAGGGCGAATCTGCTACCACACATTTAAGAGAATATTAAGTATGATTTATTGATATTGTTGATGGTATAATATAAAAGAAGACGTGAGATCAAGCATAAATAAAATAGTCTTTAAAGTAATTATAAACATATAAAATAAAATGTTTTATCCATGTTCTTTTACTGTTCAATTTCAGCCACTTTCAAGTTAAATTCTTGTGAAAATTCTTCCCTTGAACCATAAAGCTTTTAAACATTTCGATTGTTTATATAATTTCATTGTCCCAGAAATAAAATTCCGACTTTTATTTTTCAGGGTCCAACAATCTTAGGGAAAATGAAATTTCATAAAAAGCATGAGTAACCTAATAAACTATGTAAGTTAAGTAAAGACTAAATGTTTATTATAAAATACATTAAAAGCCTATTTTCCTAGGGAGGAGAAGCAAGCAGAGCTCAGCCTATATATTTATATTTTCGTACATAATGCACTTAGTTGATTTAGCAGTATGAGACTTTAAGTTCTTAAATAATGTCTAAATTCAAAATTTAAAATTGTATATAAAAATAACTGGATTGGAAGGTTTACTCCAATAATAAATCTATGCAATAATACTAGATACAAATTTGTCGGTTAATAAAAACAGATATTGATGATTATAAAAGAAAATAATTTCATATGATGCCACTCTATGTTGAACGTGGATTTCTAAGTACTTTAGAAATTGGGCTTCAAAAGTCAGACAAATAAACTTAGAGGACCTGGCCTATGCTCCAACACATGCCCTTATTCTATCCCACTATTTGTGTAGGTTGAACACCTTTTAGCCCATCTATACAACCAAGATTAATTGGGTAGGGAAAGGTGAATGATTTAAAATTAATAGAAAAAAATAAGTTTTATACTAAAAGGAGGAAATTACTTATTTAAGAATCATTTAAAAAAATCTATCTAATAATATCAGTTATTTGATTAAATCAAACTTATTTAATTAATTTCTTTCCATTTGTCGGGTTAAAAGTTTAAACAGTTAAATAAAAATTTCAATTCAGTCAAATTAAAATTTTAAATTATCTTTACTTTGTCAGTCTTGATTTTATTTTTTAAAACCATAAAACAGACATTAAATAACTCAATATCCGATCCAATAGCTAAGTGTAAAATATCGGTCAATCGATCTAAACCAAATTGATTTAATTAAATATATTTAATTTAGTAAATTATTTTAAAATTTAAAATTTGAAACGAAAGAGATTGAATAAACCCACATTAACTAACCTAATAATACGAACTGTATTAAAATCCAACCCAATAAATATAGGCAAAATCCAACCTAAAAACTAATTAACTTCAATCCAGCACCAAACCGAATAATTAATTGACCTTTAACCCAAATAACGTTTACAAAATCCCAAACCGCCCAACCCAACCCATTTGATTAAACAACAAAAAAACAAGTGGTAACGGTATAAAACAGGATGATTCTGGGGTGGAGTAGGGTAAGGGTTACAGTACAGCTAAGGCGCAACACTAACCGAAATGTTACAAAACATTGAACTAAAAATATTATCCACGATCTAAAATGTTACACATTTTAGTAATATTTTAGGTTGATGACAAGTATCGAAACTTGACTCCGAAGTACCGATACTTGTCACTTCTGATAACATTTTAGGTTGATGTTAAGTATTGAAACTTGTCTCTAAGTATCGATACTTGTAATGAGATCACCAACCTAAAATATTATAAAAATGTAACATTTTAAGTTGGTGGGTAACATTTTAAGTTCCGTATTTTGTAGCTGTACCGTCACTCTGTTGTACGATAGACTCCCCTGATAAAACGTCAGGATGAAAACTAACAAGAATAGTTAACGGTGAAAATGAATAGAGAGCATACTTTAAGGTGTGATTGTTAGAACTATATGAATTTTGTTATTAGTTTGTTAAGCAATCTCTTAGGTTGTTAGTATGGGCCCCGTAACCAACTCATCAGGTAGTCACATGGGTTGTATGCATTGGGCTATATAAGTCTTTGTATGGGTTTATGTGACCCAGAATCACATATTATACTTTTTCCAATGAATTAATAAAACTCTCACGTTTGACCAACTAAAGTCAAAATCTCCAATTCATTTCTCTGAGTTTATTTCGTTAAGTTTAACATGGTATCATTCGCCTCTTTCTGATCCTGAGTGCCTTTTTTCGGTGGTCCAATCGCTTTTGTTCCGATGCCTTCTACTAGTGATGTGGCGGTTGATATGGCTCTCGAGTCTCTTTCGATGGATGATGGCATCTCCGCTCATGTTTTTGCAAACAAGCAAATTAGCGTCAAGCTCGATGACGATAACTTTCTTCTGTGGCGGCAGCAGGTCAAGCTTCTTGTTCGAGGTCTCGGTTTGGAGCACTTTCTTGTTGAGGATACTCCGGTGTCGGCGAAATTGGTTACTGATTTCGGTGGCGAGCGCATCTTGAATCATGCGTATATCAAATTCATTAAGCAGGACAGCTCACTCGCTTCATGGCTTCTGTCCACAATTACTTCCCGGCTCCTCCCTCACTTTGTTGGATCTGAATCGTCTGCCTCAATCTGATTGCTGTCTGTCGTCGTTACTCTAAGCTCACAACCACTAGATTGGTGCATCTACACTGTCGATTACGTTCTCTACAGAAAGGTACTATCTCCATTGCTGAGTACTCTTCTTAGATCAAGGAAATTTGCAATTTACTTGCAAATTGTGGAAATCTTGTCTCGGAGATTGAGCAGGTTGCTACTGTGCTCAACGGCTTACCGTCTGAGTTTGAGCCTACTATTGCGGTCATTACGGCTAGCAAGGAGCCTTATTCCTTCGATGCTGCAGTTTCTTTACTAGTCGATGCCGAGGTCCGTGTTACTGATCCATTACGTCTTTCTGCTGGTATTCATAATACAACGTTTCATCCTTCTGATGATGTTGCTGACGAGGTTCTAGATGCTTCTCGTTGGTCTCAATTTTCTGGCAATTCTCGAGGTGGTTCTCGTGCACCTACTGGTGGGCGGTATAGAGGCCGTTCTTCGAAACCACAGTGCCAGATCTATGGGAAGTTTGGTCACTTGGCCGATCGATGTTGGTTTCGTTTTAATGACAAGGTTAAGAGTGTTACTTCCCGTCCTCCTGAGGCCCGAGCTTATTCTTGCTGTTGTCATCATGATTTTCTTCCGGAACATTCATATTCTCCTTTTGTTTCTGGTAATACTAATTCTTCTGCTGAGTCTGCCCAGGTTAATGTAGTTTGTGCCTCGTCTGGTCCTTCATCTACATCGTGGTGTCCCGACTCTGGTGCGACACACCATGTCTCGAATGATCCTGCACATCTTCAACAAGGACGTTCATACACTGGCCATGGTAAGGTCCATATTGGCGATGGCTCAACACTTTCTATTTCTGGTATTGGTCAACATTTTGTTACTTTAGTTTCTAAGCCGTTGGCTCTTGATGAGTTATTATATGTTCCACAAATTTCCCGTAATTTGTTATCTGTATTGAAATTTTCTGCTGACAATAACGTGTATTTTGAGTTTCATTCTTCCTACTATTGTGTAAAGGATGAGAGAACAGGGTCAGTTTTATTGGAAGATTCTCAAGATTATGGACTTTACACATTTCAGCTTTCTGCTTCAGTTTCCGTTGTCAATTCAACTTCACTTCTTGCTTGCACAGCTTCCAGGACAGATGATTCAGAGTATCACTTGTGGCACAGGTGTTTGGGGTATCCTGCTTCTGAGGTTGTAGCTGCAGTGCTTAATAAACAAGTTTCTTTTTATAGAACTTCCCTTTGCAATGCATGTCAACTTGGCAAGAGCCATGCTCTGCCATTTCATTGTTCTGCTACAGTTTATAATAAACATTTTGAAATAGTTGAAGTGGATGTTTGGGGGCCTGCTTCAGTTGCTTCTGATGATTTCTTTTATTATATATCCTTTGTTAATCTTTTCAGTAGAAACACATGGGTATACCTTCTAAAACATAAGTCTAATGTTGTTACTGCCTTTTATATGTTCTATGCTTTAGTTAAAAATCAATTTTCTGCTTCTTTGCTTGCTGTGCAAACTGATGGTGGAGGTGAATTTCGTTTTCTTGATACATTATTGGCCTCATTAGGGATACAACATAAGGTCACGTGTCCTAGAACTTCTCAGCAAAATGGGATTGTGGAACGAAAACATAAACATATAGTGGAAACTGCTTTGACTCTTTTGGCCCAAGCCTCTCTACCCTTAGATTACTGGTCTTATGCTGTTTTGTTTATTTGATTAATAGACTTCCTACTAAAGTGCTCACTGGCTTGTCGCCATTTCAAGTTTTATTTGGTAAAGCCCCAGACTACAAGTTCCTCGAAGTGTTTGGTAGTCTCTGTTACCCTTATTTAAGACCATATAATAGACATAAGATGGATTTCAGATCAAGGCCTTGTCTCTTCTTGGGTTATTCACCTCCAAGCATCATGGTTACCAGTGTTTGGATATGAGTACTAGTAGAATATTTGTGTCTAGGCATGTGGTCTTCAGTGAGAATGTGTTTCCTGCAGCTAAGTTAGATGCTAGTACCAGTGCTGTCACACCTGACAATTTTTCTTCAGCTCCTTTAGTGGTTGAGTCTTCCACTTCTCAGTCTGCTGCCCCTTCTTCAGAGCAGCCTGTCATTAATACTTCTGGTCCATCCAATGATGTGGTTGAACCAATTCCAGCTTCTACTGAGAATTCTACATCTCCTTCTATTGAGCCTGGTTTAGATAGTTCTTGTGTTGCTGATGCACCTCCTTTAGTAGATATTTTGTCTCAACCTACTGGTGATCATCTTGATGCAGAACCAGTAACTCTTGATTTTTCATCACCTGGTCAGTCTACTTCAGTTGAGACACCTGATGAGACTCCACCAATGACTGAGGTTTCAGATGCCTTACTACAGTTTGAATCCTCAACTCCTCTTACTGAACAAGAACAGTCTGCAATTGGTTCCACTGTTTGCAATACCCATTCCATGATGACAAAAGGTAAATGTGGAATCTTCAAGCCTAAGGCCTATCATTTGTAAGTTGATGATGTTCCTAGAGATGTTTATGATGCCTTAGCAAATCCAGAGTGGAAAATAGCAGTTGAGGTTGAGTATAATGCACTGCTATCCAATGATACTCGGGATATTGTGGAACTTCCTTCAGATCGAAAAGCTATTGGTTGTAAATGGATTTTTTAAAGTCAAGAAAAATGCAGATGGTTCTATAAACAAATTGAAGGCAAGACTGGTTGCCAAGGGGTATGCACAAGTTGATGGTTTTGATTTTGTGAATACCTTTAGTTCAGTAATCAAGTCCTTCACAGTGAATGTTGTCATCTCTATTATTGTGGCAAATCACTGGCAGATACGACAAGTGGACATTAATAATACCTTCTTAAAGGGTGATCTTGATGAAGCTGCCTATATACAGCAACCTGAAGGCTTTCAAGTTGAGAATACAATAGGGACAATGCTGGTGTGTAAGCTTAAGAGAGCCTTATATGGTCTAAGACATGCACCAAGAAATTGGTTCACCAAACTTAAAAAGTTTCTTAAAGAACTTGGATTCAAAGCATCTAATGCAGATGCTTCCATGTTTGTGTTCAAAGCAAATGCTATAGTCACATATATTGTACTATATATAGATGATATACTGCTTACAGGCTCATGCACTTCTCATGTTGATGAAATCATTAAGCTTTTGCATCAGAAGTTCTCACTCAAAGATCTTGGTGATTTGCAATTTTTTCTTGGGATTGAGATTCGTTCTGTTTTAGGTGGTTTGTTTCTCACACAAATGAAGTACATTATTGAGTTACTTGTTAAAACAGATCAGTGTGACCTTAATACTGCTGTAACACCTATTGCTACGACTCATAAGTTAACTAAAGGTGTTGGAGTTCCTTTGGCAGATGAACATGGATACATGAGTGTAGTGGGTGCTCTCCAATACATCTGTCATACTCATTCTGACATTAGTTTTGCTGTGAACAAAGTGGCTCAGTATATGCAACAACCTTCTGAAGTGCATTGGCTAGCTGTTAAACGTATCCTTCGATACTTGCGTGGCACTTTGAATTATGTTCTTTGGTTTTCCTTACAACCACATCAACATTTTACTCTCACTGCTTTTTCAGATGCTGACTGGGGCAGTGATCCTGATGATCGCCGTTTAGTTTCTGGTTATTGCAGCTTTCTTGGCTCACACTTGCTGTCTTGGAGTTCGCGTAAGCAACGTTCTGTGTCCAGGTCTACTGCTGAGGCTGAATTTCGCAGCTTAGCAGATGCATTTTTCGAGCTTAGCTGGTTAACTGCAATTTTATCTGGTATGGGTGTTGAATTCGATGATATACTCACGATTTGGAGCGACAATACGAGTGTTGTTGCTATGTCAGCAAATTCAGTTATGCATGCTAAAACCAAGCACGTGGAACTTGACTTATTTTTTGTTTGTGAACGAGTTCTTTCGCATAAGTTTCAGGTCAATTATGTGCCTGTGTGTGATCAAATCGTTGATATTTTCACCAAGCCAATATCTGTTAATAAGTTTGCTGAATTTCGTTATCAGTTGGGTGTTCACAATTTTTCTGATTTAGGAAATTGAAAAGGCAAGGGAAATGTTAGAACTATATGAATTTTGTTATTAGTTTGTTAAGCAATTTGTTAGGTTGTTAGTATGGGCCCGTTGTAACCAACTCATCAGGTAGTCACATGGGTTGTATGCATTGGGCTATATAAGTCTTTGTATGGGTTTATGTGACCCAGAATCACATATTATACTTTTTTCCAATGAATTAATAAAACTCTCACGTTTGACCAACTAAAGTCAAAATCCCCAATTCATTTCTCTGAGTTTATTTCGTTAGGTTTAACAGTGATTTTACAATTAAGCCTAAATTTAATTAAACATAAAGTAAATTTGCTGCATTAAGAGAAGTTAAAAACCAATAAAATTTGGGTAATTATCTGATACACGGGCGGTGAAAACTAAAAGTTTCTACAAGCGTCTTAGTTTTAGGGTTTAGGGACTTAGTTTAGGGTATATGGTTTAGGGGTTTAGGTGTATGAGTTTTGAATTTAGGGATTGTGGTTGAAATTTATAGTTTATGGTTATAATTTAGGGTTTATAGATTAAAACCTAAATCCTCATCATATTACCCTAAAAACTAAACTCTAACCTTTAAACTCTAAATTCTAACCATAAGCCTTAAATTTTAACCACTATCTATAAATTCGAAATCCGCACACCTAAACCCTACATCCTAAACTAAGCCTCTAAACCCTAAAATTAAAGCGCTTGTGAAGACTTTTAGTTTTCACCGTCAATATTTAAAATAATAATCCATTTAAATTTACCTAACAAAGCTACTCATACCTACACGGTGATATGAGTAAAATGAAAAAGAAAAAAAAGAAGAAAATAATGACTTCCATTCCACTTTGAGACTGAAAGAAGCACGTGGCCAGTTTCTTATGAAATAAATTTTTGGTCCAAGCAAACCTGAAATAATTAACATCTAGCCTTAAAGTCATCCATTTCATGAAATTGACCATTCCCCTACTTTAAAATCTCATTTGTTACATATTTTTTTTCTTCAGTTTATAGGTATATATCTAAGATGCAATTACTTTGAAGTACACTTTTCACAACAACTCAAAGGGTCAATCAAACCCAACCAAACAACAAAACAAAACAAAAATATAACTAGGCACTTGTTGTTGACGGTGCATTAATTAGTACAAAGACTTTGGATTCAATTAGAATAAAATATTTACAACATATTCAAAGATGAATCTAAGATTAAACATTAAAATAAAATAAAGATTGATTAGTAATATTTAAATTAAAAATGACCTAAAAGACCATTATACCAGAAATTAACCAGTCAAAGAGTAATTTTTTTGGGGGAGGATAAACAGTCGAAAATTAATTCTGTCCCTAAACATGTTGACAATTGATTTTATTTTAAGTCAAGCTACATATATCGGATGACTATGAACATATGTCAGTATGGAAGAATCGAATCAACGAACTAAATAGCAAGGAAACCAAGCGTCCAACAACTAAAGGGTACAATGACACTTTAACCTTAAAAATACAGGTATAAACAAGACTAACTTGTACAAGACAAACTAAACTTCTACCGTTTGATAAGAAAAAAATATTTATTATACCAAAAAACACAATCAAATATTTACATAAACTAAGAGAGAGAAATGTGCATATAATAAACAAGAGGAAAGGAAAGGACACGGATTGGAGATCGATAGTAATGATGGGTGAGCGACGTCAAATAACAACGGAACAACCGATCACGCGGCATTAAACAATGACTTCTTTAAAACTACAATAGATGAAATTGAGAACATTTTTTTATCGTAATTAACTAAAAAATATTAAAAAAATACGAAATAATAGTTATAAATATCACATATACTGCATTGGCAATCCATCATAAAATAGAGATAGCGTCTCTCTAAGATCTATGCTAGCACATATCTATCTTTACAATGAATTGGAAAGGCTAACTCTAAGGCAAGTTGGAATAGGCGTAGCGTGTGGCCGTGTTGCCTACTGATAGATGTTTTTACCCTCTGGCTTCTACGACATAATATCACTGCCCAATTAATTAGTTGAGTTCCAACTACCAACTACCACACAGTAAAGACCAAAGACATGGTTGGTTGGTTGGTTCGGTCGTTTCAACTTCAGTTTTCACCCAACAATTTTGCAGTTCATCACATGCAGTCCACTACACTTTGTTTCCTATCTAAGGATAAATTACACTTCATTTTCAGGTTCTTATTTTTCTTTTCAATTCGGCTAACATGGAATGCTTGCTTCTTCTTTTTTTTTATACTTTTTTTCCCTCTCTAAAGCATCTAAGGTAGAGGTGAACATTCGATTGAGTCGAGTTGAGTTAAATTTTTTTGAGTTAGTTAAGTTGAGGAGCCCTATTTTATAACTCAAACTTTATTTGATTCTTTTTCGAATCGAGTCGAATTTATGAAATATAAGTCGAGTCGAGTTGTCCCAATTTAAAATGTTTTCTATAACCATATGTAATACACACACACACACACACACACATATATATATATATATATATATATATATTTCTTCATATTTTTTTTCATATGTGATATATGTATATTAGGCAAGGTTAAGGGGCTCGAATTTGAAAATCGACCCATTAATTATTAAAAATAACGGGTTATTTGAAATTTCATTTTATAACTCAAATTTTATTTGAACTTTTTGAGTTGAATTGAGTTTATGAAATTATGATTCGAATCAAGCTGTGTCGAGTCAAATCGAGTTTTGTTCGCCTCTGTTCAACAGGTGTAAGCACCTTAAAGCCATCCAAATTCTTGGGGTTAAAGACTATACAAACTCTTCTTTATTTTATGTTAGCTTATCTTAGAGTTCAGAAAGCACCCTTTAATTACACATCATCGGAGACCTGTAAAGGAAAAAGATACACTTGATTTCGATTATAATTGGACCTTTATTTATATTTACTTAAAAAAATTGTGATTCGGAAATAAGTTTAAAGTTATATATGTTAAAGTTTGAATTTTAATTTATCAACAAGTGTTGGGTGGATTGGTAAGGCGCATTGTACTCTTAAAGAAAGAATTCAAGTTCAAATATTAGAGACGACATTATTGAGAGAGACAACATCGCACTCCGAATATGGACCGTAAGACGGACATACATTTTATCAAAAAAAAGGTTTGAATTTTAAATTTTTTATACATAATTTGTTAGGTTTTATTTGGTAAGATTGATAGAAATTAAAAAAAAATGTAAAACTCAAAAAATAAAAGCGCAGAAAGATGAAAAATATATATGATAAAATTGAATAATGAAAAAAAGAAGAGAAATAAATAACGAGACTCGAGGC
The DNA here is from genome assembly GCA_030270665.1 of Hibiscus trionum. NCBI lineage: Eukaryota > Viridiplantae > Streptophyta > Magnoliopsida > Malvales > Malvaceae > Hibiscus > Hibiscus trionum. The sequence continues at coordinate 21,679,998 of BSYR01000006.1, read as the reverse complement.
ATATGGTAATAGCAATTATTCTTAATTAAAAAAGAAGAGAAATAAATTAAGAGGTAGATTCGTATAATTGAACTTTTCTTCGGCCTCTAAGGAATCTTGAATAACTTTAAGAAGGAAGCAAAGTTTCATTCATTCACACTACTTTTTCCCTTCCTATTCAATGCTTTACACTGAATTTAATTAAAGGGAAAGCAATGAACGATCCAAAAAGAAATTTGATATTATATTATATTATATGGTATATTTTTTTATTGAAAACAAAATAATATAAAAAAGATGTAGGGGTATGGGCAGTGGGGAAGATATCGTTCTTATGCTTTGGAAGGATTCGAAATGGCTGGAGAAGAGACTCTCTTTCTCTCCTTCCATTTGTGTGAACTTGTGTTTGCATCTTCACAAGTAAAGAATAAGAATATTGTAAAGCCTGATATTTTTCGATGGTGGTGGGTGTGGTCACTGCCCTCTGTATTCTCTTATCTTAGGCCACAGCCCCAAATAAAAATTAAATTAATTAGAAGAATTAATATTATAGGGCGATCATCCTATATTGTCTAGTATAGTGTGCCAATGATGGGCAGAGAAAATGGAGAAATGATATCTGTATCCCCACATGTTCCAGCCTTTGCAGGAAATCACAAGAAGCTCCTAAAGTGAATTGGGTGATCCCAGATGCTTCCATTTTAAATGAATCCAGTGCCTTCATTTATTGAGCACTTGCCCCATCCGATTAGACATTTGAAAGACATTGGCATGCAATTTGTGTATCGAAAGCTTCTCAAAATTTTCGTAGCTGATATAGATTACAATGCTCAAATTTATGGTCATTGTTGCTGCTGGATCATGTAATTGGTTTTAGTCTTTACAAATTCTAAATTATTTGAACTCCATTGGTCAAAAACCCTAGAATCATTTGAATCAATCCCTAGGTCCAGACCTACTATAATTATGTTATAATACTACATTTGCTCTCATTATCTTTATTATTTCGTGAAAAATAAATGTACAATTTCTGCAAAAGACATACCACGTAACATAATTTACTTGCTTGCCGCTATTGCTTTGGCAATTTCTGAGGTTAAAGTTTACAAGGAATCTTTGTTTCACAATAGTTTTAACTTTTCACGAGGTTTAGAATTATAAACTAAATTCTTTTCTGGACCGGTCCAAATATTAATAAAAAAAATATGCTAAAAGTGAAGGTTTAAAGAAAATTTTTGTTGAGAGACTTACTCACGAAAAAGTGAGAGTCTGCTCGGAACTAATGAATTCGTATGGAACTCTAATTCACTCTTTGCATATATGTTGAAGAGTAGGAAACTCACTTTGAGTAAAATTACTTTCTATGCAAATTTTCTTTTTAACCAAGCAACTTATCCCTATAAATAGATACTAGGTATAAGTTGTATTATCTTTTGACATAGTGAAATTTTCTTTTTCTCTCTCGTAGTTTTTCCCTTGAATTTTTTCATGTAAATCTTGGTGTTTATTTTCTTTTATTGCAATTACTTGTTTTTTATCATTATTATCTCGATAATTATAACAAAAAGAGAGGTTAGTTCTATATATTCAAAATTATGAAAATTTCAAGAGTTATTTAGGAAGGAACATCATCAAAAAGAGTGGTTATGGTTGCAAAAGTCCTGGTGAATTTGTAAAGGTCAATATATAGAACAACTCTCTCCTGTAATATGAAGGTGTTCTTTTGGAAATTCACACTTAATTTGTATGATACTGTTGGATTTAATTAAAAAAAACCCTAAATTTTGTTTGCTAATCACTGCTTACGATGAAAAGAGTAGTATCTCAACAGACAGATTAAGAGCAAAAACATGCGGAGGAGGAGGAGAAACAAACACCAACACATGCAAACCATATACATAAAAAAGATAAAATATATTATAAATATTAAACTGATAATAATGTTGGAAACTTTACACTAGACCTATAATAATGCCAACTAATGGTCTCCAATGGCCGTTGCTAGGATAAAAAGTACCAGCAAGACCAGTCTACAAGGGAGATACCTCTCTTACAGCATAGATTCTAAACTCATGACACCTAATTAAAGCCCTACAATTGTCAAAAATTTCATTGTAGGAAACCCTAAATGACACCGAAAAAAAAGAGACTAGATGATGATAGTAGTTGTAGTTTTCTTTTCAAGACTCAAGAAAGTTCCCTGATGGCTTCCCAATCAATTTCCACTGATGGGAACTTCTCCAAACTGAAGCTTTCATTGTCTTCCCACTGAGAATCAGAGAAATCCAAGAAAGTGATATCGGATTCTGGAGAAGAAGACCCCGCCAATGATTCATCGGATAAATCTGGTGTTGACAGTGAATTCTCCACTTTAGGATCGGACAACGTTGGAGACTGATCCAACTCCTCGCTCTTCACCTTCGGTTTTGTATCGGTCTTTCCCGGATTCCCTTGTTTCCCCAAGCTCTCACAGATGGCTTGCAGCTTTGCATCGACCGAGGAATGGAGAGGTTTGAAGCCACCATATTCGCCGGAAACATGAGATCCGTGGTGCTTGAGGTGGGGGAAGTTGAGCCTGGCGAAGTCTCCACGGAGCATGTAAGCAGCCTTGTCATAAGCCAAAGCTGCTTCTTCCGCTGTATCAAAAGTACCAAGCCAAAGTCGGGTTCGGTTCTTTGGGAGTCTGATTTCAGCAACCCACTTCCCCCAGTGCCTCTGCCTCACTCCCCTGTAGAGTTTTGCAGGCTTTGGCGGAGTTGAGGAGACATGTTTCATAGGTACAGCTTTTGGGGAAAGAAAGTTGAGCCTCTTGTTTTCAACAGATGTTGAAACCATAGAATCAAGCTGCTGCTGCTGCTGATTATGATGATAAAGTTGAGCTTGAATTTGAAGGATTTGGGAAGGGTTGAGCTGGTTAAGCCCGATTGAACCTGTTTGCTCGAAACCCATCAGATTGTTATAGTTAAAAAACCCAGGATCCATGTTAGGCTGTGAAGGAAGATGAGAATATGAGAAAGAGGAAGAAGAAGAAGATGAAGGAGGAGGAGATGAAGCACTTTTCATAAAAGGTTCAAGTGCTTTCAGTAACTCTTCCCTAAAAGGATCTGAAAAAACCGAGTTGCTGCTGCTATTATACATATCTATAGCTGCTGCCATATCCAAAAACTAAAACAATTTGATAAAAAAAAAAAACACAACTTTGAGGGAACAAAAACAAACCCTCTTAGCTGCTGAAAACAAAGATTAAAACTATGTAATTGATTTGAAAACAAAAACAGAAACCTGGATCTCGATTCTGGATCACCTGGCTTTCAAAAGACCAAACCTGGTATAGGCCTGTTTACAACACAATTATCTTTTTTGAGATTGAAAGACAGACGATAACAGAAAGGGATTCAGAGAAGCGGGGAATTGCAGAAAAAGGGGGGGATTATGGAGAAAACTGAAAAATCTCTTCTACTTTGGGTGGCCTCACTTCGGTGTTTGCTCTCATGCATTTGGAGGGTCACCTCATCTCTTCTTATATAAAACTCTGGACACTGCCCCCCATGTGCTTTCTCTCTCAAAACCCAGATTTTTCATTTTTTTATTAATCGCGTCTTAATTACTGGATTAACATAAATTTAATTTCTCGTCCTCTTCGAAGATGCCGTTATTCGATGGGGATGAGAATTTTGCAACTTGCTTTGAGCGGTTTAACAGGCAGGTGTCGGTTTTCTTTGATTGCATGAAGAATTTGTGGACTGCCACTTACATGAATACAAGACCTTTTTGTTCATTACCCTTTGGAATTTAATGCAAAATTTCGTCCCACCTCTTGATTTTGCGGCATGGCCTGCCCCTACCACTTTGCCACAATCAATCTATAACTTTTTTGATTCGGAAGAGATTTAATTTCATTTTCAATATAAATGTTAAAATTTGAATTTATATAAAATAAAATAATATGTGTATCTATTGTATACATATATAAAAAGATAATAGGAATATATTTAGTCATTCAGTCAATTAATAAATTTCAATTTATGAATAACTTTTAATCGAAGTGTTTGGACTTAGATCATTCGACTTTTTAAAAATATTAAATACAAATATTTTTATTTTTGGATTATTTAAAAAAATGAGATATAAGAAGAAAAAAAATAAACATAAGTCACATGTCACATATTTATTGAAATTTTTTATCATGCAACTTTTAGGCTTTGCTTGGTATGAATAATAGAAATAAAAAGGAATAAAAAATTTGTTAATAAAAAATGGTAGAGATTCAAAAAAAAAAGTTTAATCACTCATTTTTGCAGTTAAACCTTTTCATTATCATTTAGTTTTGTGAGTTTATTTTTTGAACAAAAAAAAGTAGTATATGTTTTATTTTTTAGCCTTTTAAACGTACCCACACCATGCATAGTAGTGCTTGAACCCAAATCACTTGAATGAAGTACATCATCATTTACTATTGGGACCACTCCAATAGTTCTAGTTAAACAAAATTTTATCTACACTATAAGCAACTAGAAACGCAATATAAGTTGAATTAAATTTTAGTTTTATCATTTTATGCATAGTTTTATTTAATATAACATAAAGAAATCAAAATATAATTAAGATATAAAATATAGGAATAAACAGATGATGTAATCGAAGACCAAACACTAGAAACAAAAAAGCAAAACCGTGGGTTAAGGTTGTAACAGCACAAACCGGTCATTAAAGGGGAAAACGCGTGCTAACCAAAAACAAAGAAGAGGGAAACGGCAATTGCGGCGCCAGATTGAGGGCTGAAACATCTTGAGATCCGTGAATTAAATTAGCTTAAATTACCCAAATCTTGGCTTTGCTGCATCACGCATTTTAAATAATAATAATAATGAATCAGAGGATGGATCTCGTCAAGTGTTTGCCATCTAGTGTCAGCTAAATTATTTGTTATTATAAACGTTCAAATGTTTGAAAATTTCTACAATTTTATTATTTTAGTTTATAACTAGTTTGATTGTCCAACATCACACACAATTACTTTAACATATTTTATTTTTTAAAGAAATGTTTAAATGTTGAAATTGAGTAATTTTTAACGAATAATTCTAATAAAAAATATGATATTTATTTTAAGAGAATTGAATTCGAACAACATTATTTATAAAATATGTGTGCGTTATTAAAGAATTAAGAAAAACAGTTTTTTAACTTTGCAAGCTATTTATATTAATTAGTTTATACTTAATTAACCAACGTGACACTTATTCCATGTTTATTTCCCTGTATTTAGTGATGAAAGCAATTTTGGAGTCTAATTTAGAAAACTCGAGATTGATTGATTAACGAAATGAATCCGAAAAGCAACAAATAGATTAAAGTTTAGGAATGGCTTGGAGTAGGAGGGAACCTGTTCGTCGACGACAAGAGAAAAACAGATAGTTTAGCGACGGCTGTCCTAACTATAATAATGCATTTTTTGCTTTATGTTTTACATCAACTTCCACACCTCTTTGGCACCATTTACGTACGTAACCTAACTACTCTTTCAATCTAACGTATGGTCAATCACTAACTTTTCTTTTTTTTAAGTTTAATCACCGGTATTCAATTTATTAATCGATTTATTCAGATGTAGTTTTTTTTTTTTTTGATTATAATGCCAGCTGATATTTTTATTCGAAAAGTAATAAAAAAGAAATACAAAACGGCACACATATATCAGTCCGACTTTAATTCCCAAAGCCCTTAAACATTTAGGAAAGTGAAAAGGGGAAAAAACAGATGAAAATGAAGCTCCCCTCTTTTGAAAACGGAAATCTCACGGTGGTGAAATCAAGAGTCTCCGATCGTCCTCCACCCACGACAGAACCTCCACCGGCGCATCCTCTATCCAGAACTGATCTTGCATGGAACTCAGTTCTATTTTTGCCGCTGCATCAGCCGCCGTGTTTGCACTCCTGGCCGTGAATCTGAAGAGACACCGCTCGAACCGTCGTTGAAGAGTATTGATTCGGGAAATAATCGGGCCAATTTCAGAGAGATCAGTCCCCAGAGAAATTAACTTGGTTATAACAGACCTCGAGTCGCTCTCCAGAATAACCCGTCGAAACCCTAGATCCGCCGCAAAATCCAAACCATGCACCACCGCTATTGCTTCCGCCTCAAACGCCGATCGGACATTCTGGCTTCTCCGGCAGCATGCACCCAAAAGGTGACCTTCTGTATCGCGCACAACAGTACCAGTTTTTGCATTTTTACTTCTTAATGAATACGAAGCGTCTACATTGACCTTGACCATCAATGCAGGAGGGGGTGACCAAAGGACGGGAACAATGCTGATAGAAGGGTTTCTGGTTCTGGCTAGGACCCCAATCTCCAACTCATGGCTTCGGACGAAGGTAATCAGCTCGTCTTCTGTTTGTTTTATACCTTCGTGCCATAATTTGTTTCGAGAAAACCAGATTGCCCATGTTGTAAGTACTATAGTAACTCTTCTCTGTGGACTGATGTTATTAAAAATCCATGCAAGCCACTCTTTAAAACATAATTGCTGGACTTGATTAGGCCAAGAGAGATTAAGCTTAGACCATATATTAGATGCAAAACTGCAATCACGGAATAAATGCTCGCAATTTTCGACTCCCTGATTGCATCTAAAACAATTAGGATCAGTAGCCACTCGCTTTATACAGAGATTTTGCTTAGTCGGGATATAATTTAGGATAAATTTCCAATTAGCAATACGGACCTTGGAGGGACATTGCAGAGACCATAATTGCTTGAAAAGACCATTATTTTGTGGTAGAGGAGACGAACCCTGAAGTAGCAGTCTGTAGCCACTACGAACGCTGTACTGACCCGAGTGTTCGCCCGACCAGACGCGGATATCCATCTCAGGCTCCGAAGGTGTAGGGATAGCCAATATTTCTTCTGCCTCACTCTGATTAAAAGAAGCCCAAATTAGGTCTCTGTTCCAGTTCGTAGAATTAGGATGCATTAATTCTGAAACCCATTTAAGGCCCATAATCCGAATGGACTAAAGTTTCCGAGGTGGGTAATGGGGCACCCAAACATCATCCCAAATGGAGATGCTGTTACCCGACTTCACCTGCCAGCGTAGGCCCATCTTAAGGAGGCCCGTAGCACTCCAAATGCTTCGCCAGATTAGAGATGGCGAGGAGCCCAAACGGGCCTGAAGAAAATCCGTATTGGGAAAGTACTTTGCGCGTAACAGACGGGCCACAAGAGAAGTTGGGCTCGAGAGTAACCGCCACCCCTGCTTCGCCAACAAAGCAACGTTAAATTTGCAGAAGTCTCGGAAGCCCATACCCCCATCCTCCTTCAACTCACATAAGCTAGCCCAATCGCACCAATGAATCCCTTTTTTTCCTGGGCCCTTTTGCCACCAAAACTTCGCTTCTTTAGCCTCTAACGCCTTACACAAAGTCTTAGGTAAAAGAAAGCAGGACATAGAGTACAAGGGGAGTGATTGAACGACTGATTTGATAAAAACTTCCTTACCCCCAGCAGAAAGATGTCTAACAGCCCATCCATTAATGCGTCCATCAAACTTATCAAATAACGCCGCAAAAGCCTGCTTTTTATTCCTCTCAACCACTGTAGGTAGGCCCAAATATTTCTCCGGGCTTATCACACTAGAAATGCCCAAAATACTTCTTACCGAAACTCGAACACCCTCGTCCACATTCGTACTGAAAAAAAGGCCTGACTTCTCAAAATTAACTAACTGGCCCGAACAGTTAGCATAGCTAGCCAAAACATCTTTTATATTCTGAGCCTCTGATGATGAAGCAGCCCCAAAAATGATGCAATCGTCTGCAAATAGGAGATGTGAGACGATTGGAGCTGAGCGGGTTATCCTTGCCCCACTAAGTAAACCTTGCTGAATTGCTCCTCTTATGAGAGATGAAAGCCCTTCACTACACAGGAGAAAAAGATAAGGGCTGAGTGGGTCGCCCTATCTAAGCCCACGAGATGGTGTAAAACTAGAGCCCACAATACCATTCAAAACCACCGAGTAGGATACGAATGACACACACCTGCTAATTTTTGATACCCAATCTTCGCTAAAGCCCATCTTCCTCATGACAACCCAAAGAAAATTCCATTCTACCCTGTCATACGCTTTACTCATATCGAGTTTAAGCGCAAAAAAACCTTTCTTTCCATAGCGTCTCTTTTGAAAACAGTGCAATATTTCATAAGCAGCAATCAGGTTATCCGTAATTAAGCGACCCGGCACAAAAGCGCTCTATGATTCATCGATACAGTAATGAAGGACCTCTTGGAAACGAATTACCAACATTTTTGAGATAATCTTAAATAAAACATTACAAAGACTAATGGGGCGAAAATCAGACATATTCGAAGGGGCACTAACCTTTGGAATGAGCGCAATGTGCGTATTATTTATAGTCTCCAAGGGCACAGATCCTTTAATTGCTTCCAGACAAAAAGCCCCAACTTCTTTCCCAACTATATGCCAAAACCGATGATAGAAAACCGCTCCCAAACCGTCAGGCCCAGCTGCTTTAAGCGGGCTCATTTCTTTCACCGCAAACAGGACATCTTCCAACGTAAACTCACGGCCCAATGCAATATTCATTTCAGTTGTTATACAACCCGATATACCATCAAGAGCAGCACTCGGGTCCCCACCAGCTGTACTAGTAAAGAGGCCCTGAAAGTAATCCATCGCAATTTCGGCCATATCAGATGGATCAGAACAAAGAGCTCCAGAAGCCGACATGAGGCCCAAAACTCTATTCGTACGTTTTCTTTGAGTAGCAAAACGATGAAAAAAAGCTGTGTTTCTATCACCATTCGATAACCAGTTAGCCCTTGCATGCTGTTCCCAGTACAACTCTTCCTTATCCAACTCCAGATTTAAGGCCAACTTAGTTTCCAATGTCTCTTGCAGAACCTCATCGGAAGGTAGCAAGTCAGTAAGGTGGTCCAGGCGCTTACGAAGGTCATTCTTTGTAATGTTCCTTTCCCTCCGTATTCTCCTAAACCAATCTCCTAAGCCCTTATTGACTATTTCAAGACGTTCAGGGATAGTGCCTACTGAATTAGACCATAACTTCCGCACTTCGGGTTCACATGTGTCCTCCATGAGCCATGATGCCTCAAACTTGAAACTACAATGATGCTTGTTGGTCCCCAACTCCAACTCAGAGTAAAGTAGAAGCGGACAATGGTCCGAAAAGGAGTGAACTAAATGCTCCAATTGAAAATTTGGGAAAAAAGATAACCAAGCAGCATTGGCAACTCCCCGATCAACACGTATAACATTTGAGGAGAGCCTCCCTTTCTCCCAAGTAAACCAATTTCCAGAATAGCCAATATCAGACAAGTCACAGTCAAATAGGGCCTATTTAAAATCATCCATTTGTCGGATATTGCGAAGGCAACCGCCCTGCTTTTCATTCCCGTACATCAATTCGTTGAAATCTCCAATGACTAACCACGGTAGATCGGGACAATCATTCAGTTGCCGTAGTAAATTCCACGAATCCGTTCTATTAGCCTCCTCCGGGGCTCCATAAAAGCCCGTGCACCGCCATTGGACCGCCCCCATTGAATCATGAATCAAGAAATCAATGTGCCTTGGCGAAGATGAACGAACTAAAACAGAGCTTGAATCCTTCCAACCCAATGCAAGCCCACCACTTCGGCCCAAAGAACCAACCTCAACACCATTTGTATATCCCAACTTTCGACGTACCCGTTCCATCTTTTCTACCGATAACTTGGTCTCAATAAAAAAATAAAAATCTGGGTTAATGTCTCGCAGCATTTGCTTGAGACGACGAACCGTTCGAGGTCTACCCAAACCCTGAACATTCCAGCTCAGCATTTTCATTGTGAGCGGCGGGCCTCTTGAATAAGGTCGGCCGATGAATTAGAATAACTGGGCCCAGACGAATCCACCTGCTGAGAAACATCTGTACCCCCTGCTTGAACTCGGACCCGTTTCTTGCCCTCAGAATGGGCCAGCGGGCTGTCCTCCGAAACGTTTGCCATGTGAACATCTTGATTGTAGTTTTCTTTTGCATTCAACAGCGCATTTAAGTTTGGTATACCATTCCCAGTTGGCAGACTTCCACGATCCACTCCATCTTTAATGACAGGGAAATTTGATCCCGAAATCCCGCCCGACAAATTCCCCAGATTTGGGCCGCCATTTCCGTCATCATCTCTTAGCCATCTGTTCGTCAGAGGCTGCCGGCGATCTGGAGCACGCAACGAGATGTCCAAGAGAAAAACCAAATATTTCTCATCTACTGTGAGCCGGATCGGGCAAAACCCTTCACCATGGCCCAGTTTACCACAGAGAAAGCAAAAAAGTTTAATTCGCTCATACTCAAAACGAGCATATACTTGCTCTCCATTGCGAGATGCCAACTTCTTCTTCCTTTTCAAAGGCAGCCGAGTATCAAACCGGACACGGATTCGCATCACTCTCTTAACCACAGAACCCATAGACTTGGTATCATACTCGAGGAAACGGCCTATAAAATTCCCCAGATTGACAGTCGTTGCTTCCGACATGAAACCATAAGGGAGGTCATGCACCCGAACCCAAATATTAACATGAAACAATGGAACTGTCAGAGGATCTTCACCTTCCTGGAGACGATGCAGCAATAAAAGATGGCCTTTGAAATTCCAAGGCCCACCATCCCATATCCTATTGACATACACGATGTGAAATAAACGGAAGAAAAATCTGTTGTCACCAAGATCTGAAATTGAAATCCCACCGATAGGCTTCCAGACACTCGACAGAGTGTGCCTCATTGCATCAAACTTAACAATACTGGTTGTGAGAAAGGATCCAACCAGACAAAGATCAAGGGATTGTTCAGGAGTGCTAGGAACAACATCTATTTGCAGGGCCTCCTCCTCACCATCATCAATGGCCAAGGACGCCATCGGATCGGAAACTTCATCCATAACAAAGGTCAATACCAAAATAGATCCAAACAAGAGGAAAGAAACAACGTGCCACGAGGCAGAGAACGTGTCAAAAGACAGAGAGAAAAGAAAACGTGTCAAAAGACAGAGAGAAAAGAAAACTTAATACATATTTAGATGTAGTTTTGTAAACAAGACGATATTTATAACTTAATTTTCTATATTTACAATGTCAAGATTCCAAGTCTCTCATCCCAATAGACCAACCGATCGCAAAAAGGTTCTCGACTCACAAATAAAAAGTACACATAAAAATAACAAAATCAGCTCTCAACATTTACTATATTAAAGGCCGAAATGTTTAGAATTAACATTATTTCTAAAACAATAATAATATTAAGAAGCGGCTTATTGGATTTTGAGAGGGCAGAGAGCACGTGGCCTCTCAGGTTATTGTTTTGGTTTTATAACTTGATGTGTATTTTGTTATTTCTTTAGGTCAGAAAGGCCAACGGTCCTTTTCTTTTTTCTGTTTTCGGAGGAATTATTAAAGCATGATATGTTAATTTTGGTGACCACCCATGTTCAACGTTTTGATCCATTCAACGGCATTTTTTTTTCATTTATTTATTTCTACAAGAATATATTTCAACTTAATCACATGCAAATGTAAATTCTGTCTGGATTAATAAGAAATTCAACTTAATATTCCAACTTAATTTCAAATTTGAATTTAGATTTTGAAATTTATCATCTTGTAATTTATGATACTAATTTTTCAGCAACTTCACCCAGTGATGGGATTATCTTATAAGTGAGAGGGGGCCCAGCCCACCACTAATCATTAAATGGTTAAGGGTCCTCTTGGGCTTTTAGTGATGCGTTTCATTAATAGTGTTGAATTTATATATGAGTAAAGTACACAAACGGTCACTGAACTTTGGTAAAAAAATAATAAAATGGTAACCAAACTTTCAAAAATCACAAAATGGCAATTAAACTTTATGTTTTATAACAAAATGGTAACTAGACGTTAAATCCCGTTAAATGTCTGTTATAAAATTTGGTATAATAACATATTTAGTCCTTCATATTTATACATTCAATCAATTTAGGCCTAATTTGAAACAATTCACTAAATTTAACCCTCATTATTTACGCATTCTTTCAATTTGGCCCTTAAAGCAAAATTCTAAAGTATGGTAACATGATAAATAATTACAATTAAATTTTTATAGGAACTCGAAAACTTGACTCGAATCGAAAAAAATTCAAATAAAGTTTGAGTTGTTAAATATGACGCGTCAACTCGAATAACTCGAAATTTTTTGACTCGACTCGATCGAACGCTCATCTCTATCTTAAGATATGACACGTCAACTCGAATAACTCAAACTATTTGAATATTTTAAATCATTTTGTTGAGTTTTAAGGGGCTCGATTCCTTTAATCGTTCTTGCTCGCCAAGTGTGGAGAAGTTGGATAATTGGGTGATTGTGGTGTGAAAGCTAAAAAGATAAATGACAAGATGATTTATAGTGGTTCAACCTTCTAACCAAGGTCTACATCCACTACCTTAGCTTCCCACTAAGGATTTCCAATCAATCCACTATTAATTCGTCCCCTTTTCTAGGCTTAGGAGGAAACCCTTATACATCGATCAAGCTTTCTACTCAAAGCCTTGATCAAACCCTCTTTACAAGAGATAAGAAAAGCAAACACAAATCCCTCTAATAGGTGTTTGTTTGCACAAATAAGCTCTCACCCAAAACCTAAAATACTTGAGCAAATTTGACAATTTTGGCTCACTAGTGTTTGTCTATCAAAGAAATGACAATTTAAGTACAAAGACAATTCTTGATCATTTGTTGATTGACAATTGAAGCATTAGCCTTTACTTGATGCTTGGAGGTCCCTTTTATACTCTTTAATGAGTTTGTAGCCGTTACTAGCCGCCGGGGTTTAATTGGAGCCGTTGGAGACATATATTCCCACCATAAATGCAGTTCTACTGCTAACCGTATCGAAACGCTCGAACCCGTTTCGATACGTGATAAGTAGTTATTTTGGTTATGTTTGAAGGACTTAATTTGGCTGTTTTATGATGTTTTCATGTAGGAGACGTGATGCTGAAAATAAGCTGGAATTCTGCAGAAAATGCTGGAGTCATGGGCAGTTTCATGGGCATGAACCAGGGCATGAATGCTGACTGGGCGCCACGTCAGCATCTTCTAGAAGATGACGTCAGCAACTCAGATAACTTATCAGCCCACTTATCAAGATAGCTTATCATCCGATTTTTATTTTAAATTTCAAAACTTGGATATTTATCTTATGTAATTTTATTTAAATTTAGGATTTATCATCTTAGGTTTTTAGGGTTTTCAACTACTATAAATACCCCTCTTTGGGGTAAGTGTTGTCATCATTCAATTAGCAATTAAACATCATTTCTTCCTCTCTTGGAAATTCTTCTCTTTTTAGTTTTTCTTAAAGTTCTTTTCTTTTAATTATTTCTTAAATGTCGAGCATGATTAATTTAATAACCATGCTCGGCTAGATCTTTTTAAGCCGAAGGCTTTTGCAATGACGCGTTCTCAAGGCGAGGTTTGAAACTATGCTTCAAACGTTTTGAAAACTTCTCTCAATTTCTTCAAACTTTATTTTCTAAATCAAAATGATTTTTAAAACCCAAAGATTGACTTTGGAGAAAAACAATTGTTTTGATCTATCAAGTGGGAGAAAGGATCGATTATTGAAACAAATCCGACTTCCAAGGAACACACTTAGTAAATATATTACTAAGTAAAATTGAGATCGAATCGTTTTTATAGAAATGACTTTTCGAGTTGGTTACGAGCTTAAGTAATTTGTTTTCTCAAGCATTGAGTTGGTTTAGACAAATTATCAAAACTGAAACCAAAAATTGATTTTGGAAATTCAGTTTACAAACAAAAACTCAAGGATTGACCTTGAAGTAATTTTGCCAACAAGTTTTTCGAAATAAAAATCTTTACCAAGGAACCGAGTAGAACGAGTCCACGCAAAAGCCCGAGGCTGAATATCTCTATATTACTTTCAAATATTTTTAACCTTTCTTTTACTCTCATAAATTACATTTCATTGCAAACAAACCCCCCTAAATCACATTATCATAGCTCCAACAACAACTCTTGGTTCAGAAACTACAAAAACGCGACAAAGAAAGTTCTAAGTCCCTGTGGGCTCGACTCCTACTTCCCTATCTATACTCAATTTAATTTCTTTATTTATTTTATTTATTTGGAAGAAGGAAATTATTCTTGACACGTTACGGCGCGTGTCAAAATTGGCGCCGTTGCCGGGGACTTCGATAAAGTTACTGATTAAAGTTTGTTTTGATCTATGACCAGGTTGTCGAGTTAACGACGTTAAATAAAGTGCTTAATGGGAGGCAACCCATTTATTTCCTTTCGTTATAATTTATTTATTTTATTTTAATCAAATATATTTGTTTCTTTATTTTATTTTGCTTCTTCCAATTTTTACTTTAATTTATTTAAATTTATATCTAATGTTAATCTTATTTTATTTTTCTGATAATCCCTTGCTAATCAAATTTTTGGTTGAATATGTGTAGGAATTTAAAACACGGTGGCAAATTCCTTGGACCATGGCTTATCATCTTATCCCAATCCAAAATCCCCTTTCTCTTAATTTTTAAAACACATCTCTTATCCTTATTTTAAAATAAATTTTTTTATCACATTTGACAAAGGAAAAATTTAAAAATATGGAAAAAAAATTTATCACGTTTTTAAATTTGAAAACCTTTTTAAAATCTTTTTTTTTGAATTTTTTTAAAACTTATATTTAAATTTTATCCCCTTATCAAACATGATAACCCATCGCCTCTTTTCTCTCTTTATTTTCGTTAAAATATTCCTCCCACCAAACTATCATTTTCATCTCCTTCAACCTAGCTAATCAGTCACAATTCTTCTTCTACAACCTCAACCTTCGACCAACTCGTTCAACGGCGCCAATTTGACACGCGTCGTTTTCGCGTCAAAATAATTCCTTATTCTCAATTAATAAATAAAGGAAGTTAAATGTAGTAAAAGAGAAGTAAGAGTCGATCCCACAAGGACTAAGAAAACTTCATGATTTATGTTCGCTTGATCGGTGAGCCAGGAAGAGAGTTGAATGATGTTTAAATAGAAAATGGGTGATTTGTAGAATTTAAGTAAAAATAAATATTGTAGAGAATATTAAAAAGAAGTGAATTCAAATAAAGATTAGCTTCGGGCTTTTGCTTTGACTCAATTTTCTCAGATCATCGGAAAAAGTTTTTACTTCAGGATTCACGTCGGTTACTTGCCTACAAGGATCAATCCTTGAGACTTGTTTTTTTCTCTCCGGTAAACCGATAATCTAAAATCAATTTTTAGATTCCAGTTTTCTGGTTAGATTAACCGCGGCTATCGCTGTTAAAAATAAACAGTTTTAAAGTTCTTGGAAAAACCCGACTCGGATGTTGTTTCAATAACAACGGTTCTGATCTCAATTTTCTCTTAGTAATCAATTTACTAAGTGTGTTCCCAAGAAGTCGAATGTGTTTCAATAGCCAATCCTTCCTCCCACATATTTAACCAAAAACGACATCCTAACCAAAGTCAATCTTTAGTTTTGAAATCGTTTTGATTTTGAAATTAAGCTTAGAAAACCGAGAGAAAAAACCTGAAGTTACTTAAGTATTTTTCATCCCTCACGTTAAAATCGAGTCATCTCTTTAGCCTTTGGCTATGAAAAAAAAACTTTATTAAAATAAAATTTCCTAAGAACAAATAAAAACTAAGAACAAGAGATGAAAGATGTTTTTTTGAAGCTTACCCCAAGGGGTATTTATAGCTTCCTAAAACCCTAAAAATACTCTTAAAATGATAAGAGATAATCTTAAAATATTTAAAATACAAGAGATAATTCCTAAGTGATAATAAATAAATCCTAAAATGCTTAAATTTAAAAATAAAAGATAATCTCCAAGCTTTAATCCAAATCTCGGCTGATAAGTGATCCGGAACGCGGCTGATAAGCTATCACGCGCTGCTAACATCATCTTCTAGAAGCCTGCTGACGTGTTGTCGAGTCAGCGCATTCATGCCCCAATTCATACCCACTAATCCAGCCATGAATCCAGAAAACTTGCAAAATCCAACATTTTTAGCACATTTTCCAGAATCTGCTGCCCTGCACAGAAAAGAACAGAAAATCACCAGCTAAGCATCTTAAAACAACTAATCAAGGAGTAATTATTAATAAAATAATGTATAATTTAAACACTAGTCAATACGATCTTCAAGTAGAAAGAGCCATTGTAGTCTGATGCAACACCCGTATCGAAACGTTCTTGCCCGTTTCGGAACACCCGTATCGAAACGCCTTTCACCGTATCGAAACGATATGCATTTAAATGTTAGTTGAGAAATAGCCGTTGGGGTTTATGACCGTTGTGGTCGATGCCACGTAGGCGTATTGAAACGGCATAGTCCGTATCGAAACGCCGAGCAAAATCCTCTTCCAGAAAAGATCAGTTTCGAAACCCATATCGAAACGTTTTGACACTGAAAGACCTCGTATCGAAACACCTAGGGGTGTTTCGAAACGCCTGGAAGGTTTTGTTTAGTTTGGCTTTGAAAACATGTAAAAACCTTTGAAAATATTCCCTAAACATAGTTTCAAGTTATTTGGACTTTAGAAACAATTTTGAATTCTTTTTAACTTAGTCCAAAATATTTTTCAATTATTATATCAAAACATTAGTTCTACAATCTCACCCTTTTTGATATAATAAAACCAATTTGAAAAATTGTTTGGGATTCTCCCCCTTTAAATTTAAAATTGTGAATAAGAGATGAAAATTTTAAAATCAATTTGAGCTCCCCGTTATTCATTTGAAAATTCAATTTTTTAAATCATTTTCCCCTTTTTGTTATATCAAAAAGAATTTAAAACATTAAGTTCAAAATAATTAGAGAGGAATAAAAATTGACGAAAATAAGAATTTGGTTTTAAAATGGCCTCCCTTACTCAAAGCATCATAAGAATGTTAGTCCAACATATATGATCATAATCTAGTTGAAATGAAAATAAATCAAATTAAATAAATAAACCAACTAGATTTTTACCAACACTTGAACCCAAGGGAGGATGTGAAGCCTTCCTTCTTCAAGTGTTCTTCCTTGTGTGCATGGAGCTCCCTGTTGAGTGTGTAAAAGTTCTATATTTTACCCCTTATTTAACCCATATTTCTGCTGCATTCAAGCATAATTCATTGTATTTAGGCAAAGTCTCAAATATACATCACATTTAGATAAAATGACACAGTTGCTACTGATTTTGGCTACTTTTGCAGGTATCTGTTGCGGCAGACTTAGGACAGCGAAGGAACAGAGCTGGAACACATGACTAGAGTCGAGAAGGAGAACGCTGCTGTGGCCACTGCCGTGGCAGCCATGACGACAGCGTTGGTGAAGGGAAAAGTGAAGTGGAGCTCGATAGATAGAGGAATTTAAGCCGGTCTATCGTGGATCTCCCCTATATTTTTCTGAGCCCTAGATCAGAATGAAGGCCAAGCCCAAAGTTCAAGGAAGAAACCCAAAGCAAGAAAAGAGGACGAATTAAAGGCATTTACTCAGAAGATTTAATCTTAATTAGAGTTGTACTTTAGTTTGAACTTGTACTCTTACCTTATTAGAAAACTTGAACCCAAAGCCTATATAAAGGCATGTAATTCGACCTAGGGAAGGATATCTTCTCTCTAGCCGTCTTCCTCTAAACCCTTGTCGTTCATTCTGTAAAGTAGTTGCAAGGATTTAGGAATTTTATGTTCAATGAATAAAACTTCAAGTTTGCTTATTCTGGTTTCAACATCTTGCAAGAGTATCGGGAGAGCATTGTGAGATTATCTATTTACTTAATATCGGGAGAGTTAAGTATACGAAAGGAATAAGTGCGAGTTCTCCAGTTTATGGTTGAACTATCTTGGACCTAGGGATAAGACGAGGTTAAGTGGCTAAGAACGAATTCAACAACATCGGTGTTCATCCTTCGATTCACGCCGGGAGGTATCATCCAAGACGTGTTCATCGACAGACTTGGACCTAGGGATATGACAAGTCACAGCAGGGATTCTTGCCAAGCTTGAAGTAAAGAGTTGTGTGATCGCTGCCGCAACAACAACAGACTACTACCGCGACAGGTGCTGCCGCGACAGGGACGACGACAAAACAAGAATTTCTATACAGTGCAACACCTGCACTACCGAGCAAATCAATACCGGCCTATTTCTTAACATTGAATCTTTTCTCTTTTACATTTATTATTCTTCAATATTATTTCCCAAAAAATTTAAACTCACTTCTTTCTCTCTTGTGCAGCAATTCGAGGATAAAGCTATTTCCAGTCCCTGTGGATTCGACATCTGATACTTAGTGTATCACTTTACTACTTGCGTCGTGTACACTTGCACTCTATAGCGATAGACTATTTTACACGCAACAAGTATTTGGCGCCGCTGCCGGGGACTGGCAACATATCTTTACCCTTACTTTTACTGCACTTTTCTTTTTCTTTAATTTTTCTGTTTTATTTGGTTTTATTTACCCTGTGCCTTTCACAAGGTTTTCTGTTTGCTTATGTGCAGATCTAGACGGGGCAAAGAACCTGAGTACGAATTAGATCTTGAAATCGAACGTACGTGCAATCTAAGGAACTGAGTCTACCTCTTGATAGCAAGAAACGACTATCTTGAGGAACAGCTAGAAGCAATGGTAAATGGAAGACAGAACAATGAAGTAGATGATAACCAAGGGGTTATTGGAGACCATCCCCAAGATGCCCGTAATGGACAGCCCGCCGCTACCGAGACCGCACGACGGTCATGCCGTGAGTACATGATCAACGATCATGTGGAATTAGAGACCACCATGCCAGACGTAGAAGCTGAAAATTTTGAACTGAAACCTGTTATGTTCAGCATGATCAATTCCGCTGGCCAATTTAGTGGTGCTGCAACAGAGGATGCTCGAGAACACCTGAAAACGTTCCAAGAAATCTGTTGATCGTTTAGACTTCTAGGAGTAAGTCCGGAGATACTGAGGCTTCGGTTATTTCCTCATTCACTGAGGGACAGAGCTAAAACTTGGTGGAATAAACTAACGCCGGGTTCAATACGAACTTGGGCAGATCTCACTCGTGAATTTTTATCTCGTTTTAATCCTTCTCATTTATCTGAGCGATTGCGTAATGAAATTGCTACTTTTCAACAGGAGGATGACGAGCCAATGCACGAGGCATGTGACAGGTTTACAACTCTGCTAAGGAACTGCCCGATGCACGGATTCCCCGTGTGGAATCAAGTCATAAAATTCTACAATGCTGCCAACACACACACTCGGATGAGAATAGATTCAACAGCGAATGAACTGTTGTTGGATAAAGATCCTGACGAAGCCATGGTAGTGTTGAAAATTTTGGCAAAGAATGACGAGCAATTTCCTACAGCGAGGAGAGGTAAACGAGTGTTAGCTGTAAAAGACTATGAAGCCGACAATTCCCTGAAGACACAGGTTGCATACCTCACAAAGGCAGTTGAAAATTTGTTGAAGAAAGATTCAAAACCTGTCTACTCTGCAGAAGAGGTATGTGAAACCTGCAGTGGGAATCACAGTTCGGAAGAATGCCCGTTACAACACGAGAAAGGGATGTATGTTGGAAACTACAACAAGCCGAGAAATTACGACTCCAACAATTACAATCCCAAGTGGAGGAAAGATCCCAAGTTCTCCTGGAGCAACCCAAATAACGCACTTAATCCTCAGATGCAGAACAACCAGAACCAAGGAGCACCCAGAATCATGTCACGACAGCAACCACAACAGCAGCCGGTAGCTGCACCTAGTACACTAGAGCAGACTTTGGACACATTTATGTCACAGACGGGAGCATACATGGCAAACATGGATCACTTCGTCAAGAAGACTGAGTCATTCATGGACAAAACAGAGATGAGAATGACTAACCATGAGGCTACACTGAAATCACTAGAGACACAGATGGGCCAGGTTTCCTAGCATATTAAGCCAAGGCAGAACGGAGGATTCCCTAGTGATACTGAGGTCGCTAGACAACCCACACATGAGCAGTGTAAAGCAATTACAACTAGGAGTGAGAAACAACTACAAGGGCCGGAGACGAAAACCATACCGATTAAGGAACCAGCCCTAGAAACACCTGCCGCGAACACTGCTTCGGCAGAAGAAGAGAAACATGCTACCGATATACCTGTCACGGCAGCAGACGGGACAAAGGAGCAAGAAAAAGATGCTGAAGAACCTAAGCCTCCTCAGATCCGAATACCATGTGAGGGACGAATTGAAGATTACCGCCCTCCACCTCCTTACCCACAACGGTTACAAAAGCATAAACATGAGTACCAGCTCAAAAAGATTTATGATATTTTTAAGCAGGTTCACATTAATATACCGCTATTAGAGGCCATCAAGCAGATGCCCGGTTATGCAAAATTTCTCAAGGATGCTATGTCGAAAAAATCCAGACTTAGGGAATTCGAAACGGTAAAAATAACAGAAGGATGCATGACTATCTTGCACATACATCCACCCCAGAAGAAGAAGGATCATGGGAGCTTTATAATACCGTACATAATTGGTGACAAATTCGTGGGTAAGGCACTTTGTGATCTAGGTGCTAGCATAAATTTAATGCCAAAATTGAACTTGTACTCTTACCTTATTAGAAAAATTGAACCCAAGGCCTATATAAAGGCATGTAATTCGACCTAGGAAAGGATATCTTCTCTCTAGCCGTCTTCCCCTAAACCCTTGTCGTTTTCCCCCTTCTCATCATGTTCTAAACTTCCCCTAGGTCTAAGGGTTGATTCTGTAAAGTAGTTGCAAGGATTGTACTGTTTTTAGGAATTTTCTGTTCAATGAATAAAACTTCAAGTTTGCTTATTCTGGTTTCAACATCTTGCAAGAGTATCGGGAGAGCATTGTGAGATTATCTATTTACTTAATATCGGGAGAGTTAAGTATACGAAAGGAATAAGTGCGAGTTCTCCAGTTTATGGTTGAACTATCTCGGACCTAGAGATAGGACAAGGTTAAGTGTCTGAGAAAGAATTCAACAACATCGGTGTTCATCCTTCGATTCACGCCAGGAGGTATCATCCAAGACGTGTTCATCGACAGAATTAGACCTAGGGATAGGACAAGTCACAATAGGGATTCTTGCCAAGATTGAAGTATAGAGTTGTGTGATCGTTGCCGCGACAACAACATACTGCTGCCGCAACAAGTGCTACCGCGACATGGACGACGACAGAACATGAATTTCTATACAGTGCAACACCTGCACTATCGAGCAAATCAATATCGGCCTATCTCTTAACCCTGAATCTTTTATCTTTTACATTCATTATTCTCCAATATTATTTCCCAAACAATTTAAACTATCTTCTTTCTCTCTTGTGCAGCAATTCGAGGATAAAGCTATTTCCAGTCCCTGTGGATTCGACATCTGATACTTCGTGTATCACTTTACTACTTGCGTTGTGTACACTTGCACTCTATTGCGATAGACTATTTTACACGCAACACTCCCCATCAAAGTTTGACTTGTTGATCACTCTCCATCACACCTAGCGAAAGACAATCAAGTGGTTTTTGGTATCTAAATTGCTTTTGATCCATAGACGTTAGTAGCACAAACTTTAGTCCCCTTTGGAATCCATTTTTTAATGTCATCCTTTTTAATTGAAGTGCTAAGTCCTTTTGGGACCCAAACACTTCTAAAACATTTTCCTTTTAAAAATCTAGGGGCACTAGATTGTCTTACATAAAAAATTGATTTTCCAAAATCATTTTTCTTTTGAAGTTCATTGGAAATCAAATCTGTTTCTTTTTGAACTTTAAGAAGCAAATTTTGTAAATAAAAACATTTTTGTTCAAAATCTTTCAATTTTGCTTCAAGTTCAAGATTTATTTTGGAAATCAAATCATTCTCAATTTTTATTTTTGAAATCAACCTTTTGTTCTTGGAAAATGATGCCTTGAATTCCAAAAGCAAATCATCATAGGCATCTTGTAACTCATCAAATGTGTATGAATTTGAAATAGATGAGTTAGAAGTTACCTCACCCTCATTGAGGGCCATCAAGCATAGGTGGGCTACTTCATCATCGGTGGAGTCTTCATCGCTCCATGTGGCTACATATGCTTGCTTTGAAGATGATCCCCTCTTCTTGGACTTGTGAGATTCCTTTATCTTCTTCCATGATTCATGCTTGGAATTTTTCATTTCGCTCTTCATGAACCGAACCTATCTTATCACCTACTAAGGTAACAAGAACCCCAATTCTAGCCCATTACAAGCTTGCAAATTGGTTTCGGTTCGGGGGAAAGTACGACCTAATGACGTGGATGGCTGCTCACATGTCAAAGGCGTAGATTCCGGAAGTGAATTACCGACCCGTGGAGGAAGACTCACGTGGGTATGGGCGTTTCACTCCCACTTAAGGGACGAAGCTCGGGTATAGAGCCTAATGCGCGATGCAACACATGTCGATGTTTCCTTTGAATTTAAATGAAAAATTAATTCAAGACCACCAATTATCAAAGCTTGTGTAATTAAAGTCTTATTTTCAAGGAAGAACCACCTCGCTAAAGTCAAATTAAATTTCAAAAATTTCCATCATTAAAAGCAACAAGTGTTTTTCGGCTTAACTCTCTTTTGTTTTGAAAAACAAAATTCTCCCCACCAGAGTCGCCAGGCTGTAAAAAGGTTTTTCTCCTCACAAGGTTCCCCGCTTTCTTGAAAACATTTAATTGAAAGGGGGGTTTTAAAAAACAATTCGAGTTTTAGGGAAGAAACCTTTAAAAAAAATCTTTTTCTCGGTTGGAGTCGCCATCGGCCACTGAGGTAGGTCAGACACCGTAAAAACTAAACCAGAGATTCGTTTGAAGGGGTTTGGGAGTTGGTTACGTGTGGGGAAGGGTTAGCACCCCAATCACGCCCGGGAATCGGTAACAAAACAATTGTTGCTTTTTAGTGGATGGAAATTATTTGAAATTCAAAATGACTTTAATTAAGGGTTCTTGATTGAAAACCGGACTTTAATCGTACGAGCTTTTTCAAATTGGTGGTTTCAAATTAATTAAACATTTGATTAAAAAGGATGACGGTACACCGGACCAAAGACTAAACCGACATCATATAAGACTAACTGCCGTGTTAGTTTAGGGTTCGGATCCCGTACGTCACCTTTTATACATGATGCAAGCAATTAAAGAATGATGTCATGGTCTTGTCCGTTTTAATTACGGATTCACCTTTAGACGATTCGAATTAATCCGAATATTCGAGGAGTATCCAATAAGCTAGGCTAGTCGACCCGAATACGCGAATTAATAAGTATATCCGTTTTATAATTAAAATTAATTAGCATGTAAATTCAAACATTAAGGGTCACATGGATGACAATTTAAATGCATGTCACAAAAACATATATATTCGAACAAAAGAAGTCAAAATATGCACATACTAACATAAAACAATATGGCAACAAAACATTCGATGCAAACATGTAAAAAGGGGAAACACATGATTAGCCACATAATATACGAAGTAAATAAAATGCGAAGTAAATAAAAAAGCAAACTGACAGGGACCACATCTGTAATAAACCCATAAAAATGATTAAAATGCAAAGTGAGACTCAATTAAAAAGGGCGGAAAGCTGCAAGGACCATGACGGTAATTTGACCATTCAAAAATCAATTAAAACCCAAATTAGGACGAAATTGAAAAGACACAAAAACTCAGGGGGATCACGAGCGTAATTTCAAAATGCGGAAGGCCTCCCCGCGCAATTTACAGAACACGAGAGGGTTTAAAGAATGATTAACCCGATTTTAAAAGACTAAATCACTATATAACTCGTTTTAAAACCATATTTTACCCCTCTTGCATTTCTGAAATCACCCGAGAACAAACCCTAGCCCTTTATCTCTTACCTCTCCCGGCGCCGTCACTACGCAGGTCGTCGTTATTCGACGGCCGGCGAGCTCAAAACCCTAAAAAACCCTCCTTTCGAAACCCTTTCTTTTTTCGTGAAATCAAAACCCAAAACCAAAAAAATCTTTGTTGTTTTTATTATGAAACCCAAAATCAGAATAAAAAAAAGAAAGCTTTCTGTATTTTGAAAATCAAGACAAAAAAAAACTCCCTCACCGGCTCACATGCATGGCCTCAGGAAGGGCCACAGAGCTTATCGACGGCGAGGACGACGAATGGACGCGAACGTAAAACTCCGACCACTTCTACCTTTTTTATTTTGCTTTCGATTCGACTGAAATGAAAAATGAGAAGGGAATTCCTCTGTAAATCTGACTTTAGTATTGAGATGAGCATTTTTCGATTACAATTGTGCTCTCTCTGAAAAACTCTTCTAAAAACCTCATGTTCTAAAAAACCTCTCTGAAAATCCTCTCCTACTTTGCATTTTGCTTCGGCTTTTATAGCCGTAATTTCTTTTTTTTTCGGTTTACATAATTCGAAAGGGAAATCTGCTATTGGTTCTACACTTTGATTTTGTTTGCATTCGTTGCCTGTGATTCTGTTGGTATTCACCTCTGCTGAAATTGTTATTTTTGCTCTGATTTTCTGTTGCGTTTTTTTGTTTCTGAAATTCCTCTGATATTTGTTTTTTTGTGTTGCATGTGAGTCCATCGTACGAGGGGACTAGAGGACGCTGGGACGTGGCCGGTTGTGCGTGTCGTCAATGGGATATGGACGGTCTTAGGACGATAGGACGGCTGTGGGAAACTGATGAGGCGTGCGGTGGACTGCACGCGCGCGTCTGGGGCTGAAACGCCGCGCGTGGATTACACGCGCCCGGGGGCCTTGATCCGAGCCGTCGATCATGCTCTCGATCCAACGGTGGAGAGGAGTGCGGCGCTAGGGCTGTTGAGGCTTCTCTAGGGTTTTTTCTCCTGGTGTGATCTGGACCGTCAGATCTAGATCAGATCTGACGGTGAGGGGAAGGTGGCGGCTGCACAAAACATAAGGGTCATTAGGGTTTCATTTTAGCAGTTTAGGGTTTATTAATTTGGGCCAACGGGCCATATATTTTAGTTTTTTTGGGTTTTTATAATTTCTGTAATGGACTCTAATAAATTTTGGGCTTTGTTTATTTATTAATAAATACTGGGCTTTATTTATATTAGTTTTTATTTTCAAATTCATTAATAATAATAATAATAATAATAAGACAATAATAAGAAAACATGGTAGATAATATTAATAATAATATAAGCAATAGGTATTAATAATAAATACTAATGATAATAGTATAACACAAATAACATAATAACTTAGTAATAATAATAACATAATATATGATAGGATAATAATAATAAATAGTAGATAATAATAATAGATTAGATAATAATAGATAATAGTAAAAAGTATGGTAATAATAATGGATAATAGTATATAATATAGTAAATAATAACAATAGATATTCTAATAGTAGTAATATATATATATATACTGTTTTTTTGATTTTTTTTCCTTTTTCCTTTTTTTGGTTTTTATTCACAACATATATATAATTAACATAAATACCAAAGCCCATATTTAAAAGAAAAGGAGACGGGTTTAACACTCAGACAAAATAGGTGATTACACCTCCTCACTAGAATCTACATGATGACAAGTGGAGGACTTGAGAGCAATGGCATTTGTGTTGATGCCAAGCCCTTTGAGCTTCTTCTCCCCCATAGCTCTAATTTCTTCCCTCTTCTTCTCATCTTCTTTGTTTTTTTTTTTCATGATTTAATGAGTGAAGAGTGATCTCATGAGTTCATCAAGCTTCAAGGTCTTTAAGTTCTTGGCTTCGATGATGGCGGTTTTCTTTGAGTCCCATGACTCGGGAAGTGAGTAGATGAGCTTTCGGATAAGCTTTTCCTCCGGGATGGCTTCTTCATAGCCTTTGAGACCATTGGTGATGGTGGAGAACTGATCAAACATCTTCTCGATGTCCTCTTCCGGATCCATCTTGAAGTTTTCATACTCTAAGGTAAGGAGCTTGATCTTGGTCTCCTTTACTTCATTAGTTCCCTCGTATGTGACTTCAAGCTGGTCCCATACCTCCTTGGCACTCTCACAAGAAGACATCTTCTCATAGATGGTTGGGCCAAATGCACAAAAGAGGATGTGCAAGACTTTGCAATTAAGCTTCATCTTCTTGCGATCATCAGCACTCCATTCCGCTTTGCTTCGTTGAGGCACGAACAGATCATCTTCAACTATGTCCCATAGCTTGTAGTCTCTTGACTTAATGAAGAAGTTCATCTTTGTCTTCCAATGGGCATAGTGAGTTTCGTCGAAGAATGGCGGTTTGTCGATGGATTACGCCATTGAGTCGATTGAGTGAAATGATGATCGAGCTTGCCGGATCTTCTCAATAGGATGTTAATCCTCTTCGATTGAGCCAAGCTTTGATACCAATTGTTGAGTTTTAAGGGGCTCGGTTCCTTCAACCGTTCTTGCTCGCCAAATGTGGAGAAGTTGAATAATTGGGTGATTGTGGTGTGGAAGCTAAAAAGATAAATGACAAGATGATTTATAATGGTTCAACCTTCTAACCAAGGTCTACATCTACTACCTTAGCTTCCCACTAAAGATTTCCAATCAATCCACTATTGATTCGTCCCTTTTTCTAGGCTTAGGAGGAAACCCTTATACACCGATCAAGCTTTCTACCCAAAGCCTTGATCAAACCCTCTTTACAAGAGATAAGAAAAGCAAACACAAATCCCTCTAATAGGTGTTTTTTTCACAAATAAGCTCTCACCCAAAACCTAAAACACTTGAGCAAATTTGACAATTTTAGCTCATTGGTGTTTGTCTATACAAAGAAATGACAATTTAAGTACAAAGACAATTCTTGATCATTTGTTGATTGACAATTGAAGCATTAGCCTTTACTTGATGCTTGAAGGTCCCTTTTATACTCCTTAATGAGTTTGTAGCTGTTACTAGTCGTTGGGGTTGAATTGGAGCCGTTGGAGATATATATTCCCACCATAAATACAGTTCTGCTGCTAACCGTATCAAAACGCTCGAACCCGTTTCGATACGCTCTTCAAGTAGAAAGAGTCGTTGCAGTCTGATGCAGAACCCGTATCGAAACACTCTTGCCCGTTTCGGAACACCCGTATCGAAACGCTCTTGCCCATTTCGGAACACCCTTATCGAAACACCTTTCACCGTATCGAAATGATCTGCATTTAAATGTTAGTTGGGAAATAGCCGTTGGGGTTTATGACCGTTGTGGTCGATGCCACGTAAGCGTATCGAAACGACATAGTCCGTATCGAAACACCGGGCTAAATCCTCTTCCAAAAAGGACCCGTTTCGAAACTCGTATCGAAACGTTTTGACACTGGAAGACCCCGTATAGAAACACCTGGAAGGTTTTGTTTAGTTTGGCTTTGAAAACATGTAAAAACCATTGAAAATATTCCCTAAACATAGTTTCAAGTTATTTGGACTTTAGAAACAGTTTTGAATTCTTTTTAACTTAGTCTAAAATATTTTTCAATTATTATATCAAAACATTAGTTCTACAATTTTTTATTTGAAATCTAATATTTTTTAAAATAGAATATTTAATATTTTCATATTTAAATCATATCAAATATTTAATAACTACTTTAAATATTCAATTTAATTTAAAAATATTTGATTTAAAAGAAAAAATTGATTTAAAAGAAAAAATTGAGTTAAAATGTTTGAATATTTAATAATTACTTTAAATATTTTTCTTTTAAATATTTAAATATTTAATAACTACTTTAAATATTCGAATATTTTAAATCAATTTTTTCTTGTAAATCGAATATTTTTAAATTAAATTGAATATTTAAAGTAGTTATTAAATATTCGATGTGATTTAAAAGAAAACATGATTTAAAATATCTAATATTTCGAGTTATTCGGGTTAACGTGTCATATCTTAAGATAGAGGTGAGCGTTCGATCGAGTCGAGTAAAAAAATTTTGAGTTATTCGAGTTGACGCATCATATTTAACAATTTCGATTCGAGTCGAGTTTTCGAGTTCCATAAAAATCTAATTTAATATTCGAATATTTTAAATCAATTTTTTCTTTTAAATTGAATATTTTTAAATTAAATCAAATATTTAAAGTAGTTATTAAATATTCGATGTGATTTAAATATGAAAATATTAAATATTCTATTTTAAAAATATTCGATTTAAAAGAAAAAATGATTTACAATATTCGAATATTTCGAGTTATTCTAGTTGACGCGTTATATCTTATGATAGAGGTGAGCGTTCGATCGAGTCGGTTCAAAATTTTCGAGTTATTCGAGTTGACACGTAATATATTACAACTCAAACTTTATTTGAAATTTGTTCGTTTCGAGTCGAGTTTTCGAGTTCCTATAAAAATTTAATTAAATATTCGAATGTTTTAAATCAAATTTTTTCTTGTAAATCGAATATTTCTAAATTAAATCGAATATTTAAAGTAGTTATTAAATATTCGATGTGATTTAAAAGAAAAATGATTTAAACTATTTGAATATTTCGAGTTATTCGAGTTGACGCGTCATATCTTAAGATAGAGATGAGCGTTCGATCGAGTCGAGTCAAAAAATTTTGAGTTATTTGAGTTGGCGCGTCACATTTTACAACTCAAACTTTATTTGAAATTTTTTCGATTCGAGTCGAGTTTTAGAGTTCCTATAAAAATTTAATTAAATATTCGAATATTTTAAATCATTTTTTTCTTTTAAACCCAATATTTTAAAATTAAATCAAATATTTAAAGTAGTTATTAAATATTCGATGTGATTTAAATATGAAAATATTAAAGATTCTATTTTAAAAAATATTCGATTTAAAAGAAAAAAATGATTTAAAATATTCGAATGTTTTGAGTTATTCAAGTTGACGCGTCATATCTTAAGATATAGGTGAGTGTTCGATCGAGTCGGTTCAAAAAATTTCGAGTTATTCGAGTTGATGCATCATATTTTACAACTCAAACTTTATTTAAAATTTGTTCGATTCGAGTTTTCGAGTTCCTATAAAAATTTAATTAAATATTGAAATATTTTAAATCAATTTTTTCTTTTAAATCAAATATTTTTAAATTAAATCAAATATTTAAAGTAGTTATTAAATATTCGATGTGATTTAAATATGAAAATATTAAATTTTCTATTTTAAAAAATATTCAATTTAAAAGAAATAAATGATTTAAAATATTCAAATATTTCATCATTTTAAATTTTAGGTAAATTACACTCATGACCATTCAACTATAGGTATGATCCTATTTAGACTACTGAACTATAAATTTTGTCAATTAAACTATTCAACTATTAAAATAGTTTCGATCAAGTCATTGACCGTTAACTTTTAACGAAAATGATGACATGACATTTAACTAAATTTGTATAATTATATATTTAGTCTTACTTACTTACACATTTTTATCAATTTGGTCATAACTTTAATTTATATTAATAAATTTAATTCACCAATTCGATGGTGGCACGTTTCTCATCTTTCTCTTAATTTTAATATTTTTTATTTAATATAATTTACCAACCAATCAGATTGTGACATGTGTTCTATATTTTCTCTTAATTTTAATATAATTAACCAACCAATGAGATAATTATTTTTCGAAACTATAAATAATATAAAAAGTGAAAATTTCGTCAAGGCTGCTGGAGACACAACTATCATTTGAAAAATGAAGCTTCGGCCTTCAAGAACAGAACCAAAGATAAAATGATCACCACGGCTAGCAAATTCAACTAAATTCGCTTCGGCCTTTGCACAAAAGCTTCAGATAATAAAAACAGATTAACAACCAAAAACTACTTATTAAACTTAAAGTAAATGCAATATAAAGGCTTAATATACTATTTGGTACATGAGTTTGTCACCTTTTACAAATGTGTACCTTTATTATTTATATTATTTATAGTATTATTTATTTTATTAAATAATCTGAATTAATTTTAAGCGTAGTTTGAAGATTCAATGGTTAAGGTTTACCCTTTGTATTTGAAGGTCTTGGGTTCAATCCCCTTTAAGTGCATGAATTTTATTATTTTTCTTCCCGCAAACTGACGTCGTTTGGGCTAAATTAGGCTTCAAAACAGTCGCACCAAAATAATGTCATTTTAAATTAATGGTTACGTTAAGAGTTAACTGCGAAGTGTCATAAACAAGTCAAAAGTAAAGTTAAATGTTAAATTTAAAATATTTTTGAAGTTTAGTTATATTTTCAAATAAGTGATAATAGTCTAGTGATATTTTGTGTAGTTTTCCCTATTATATATGAACAGAATTCTCCTTCCCATTATTATGAACCTAACTGCGTCCCATCTATAGCTTTTAGACATGAGGAGTATTTTAATTTATAGATCCTGTTTTTATTGATTAATTAATGGTTCCAAACTGTGTCCAATTTATAGTTTTTAGGCATGAGGGCTATTTTAATTTATAGGTCCTGTTTTTATTGATTAATTAATGGTTAAGTGACGTTATTTTTGCTTTCTTTTCTTCTATTCTTCCAAAAATGACTGTTTTAAAATTTTATTAACACATATATATTAGAGATAATATCACATGTTGTCCCCAATGATTTCTATTTTAAATTATTCTATAAACTTTAAAATATTATATATGTTTTTAAATTATGTAATGTTTTAAATTAGTCCCTAAAATTTAAAACATTCTATATTAATTTTCGAACTATCAATCTCATTCCATTTTAATTTGTCTGTTGACGTGTCATTGACTCTATTAGCTAAAAAATTAGTAGTTTGTTTTCTAAGGAACCTCGTGACCTAAAAAATTCACAAGACCTTAAAAAACATTTTTTAGAATGTTACGAGTTCAATTCTCAGCACTTTCAAAAATAGATTAATTTTTTTAGGTCACAAGTTCAATTCTAGATACTTTCAAAAAACAAATTATTTTTTAATTAGTAATATTAACATGTTAACAAAATATCAAAATGGAATGATATTGATAGTTTGAGGATTGATATAAACGTTTTTAGTTTAAAGACCAATTTAAAATATAGTTATAGTTTGGAGACTACTATAAAATGTTTAAAGTTTAGATACCAATTTAAAATAAGATCGTTGTTGGGTTCATAGCAGACTAGGGCTGCATTTTGACTCTGGTTAAATGCTAGCAGCTTGGTTATATGTTTTGATTGTGTGAGTTGTTTTGGGTGCTTTTAGGGCTGATTGGGGTTTGATTTTGAGTTTTTAGTCTTGTTGCATTTCGTATTATCGCTGGTACTATTTTCCTTCATTTAGGTTTAGAAATATTTTTAACGAGGCCTTCGATAATCGAGTTGTATGATTTTTACCTGCAATGAAAATCATACTATTAATAAAAAATAAAAAATAAACTTTAAAGAAACTATGTTCTCCGAAGACCACCAATATTGTGAGAGAAAAACAAGATCTACGATTCTCTTAGAGATATTAACAATGATTTCATATACCCTTATTTGTGTCAAAATCTGTGGTTTGTCTAAATTAATTCGATAGACAAGAAAGAATCTAAAGTAATCTTCTGCACCTTTTATTTTTGTCCAATGTTATATAGAATATGGATCGTCTTATAAAAGGAACCAAAAACCAGAATATTGTCTAAGAAATGTAATTCAACGGGAGTAGTTTTCTTCGATTTGTTTAACATAAATGAAATATGATTTATTGGGACATAACATGTTTTTTTTTATCGGAAATATATATATTTTTGCTAATAGAAACATATAATTTTAAATAAAAAAACAAATTCTGAAATAGGTTTTATTTGTAGAAGTGCTAGTCTTATTAAAAACAGAAAACATTTGAAATTACATTTACAACTATCATCGTAAACTAAATACATAATTTGGACATTTTGCTATAACAATAACACAATAAAACTAGTCACTTTAGATCATATAAAGACCATACATAGAAAAGGTTAAAAATCTAACTAAAAAATTCGAACGAAAAATAGATACGAACAAATCTGACAGCACCGGAAAACAAACCATAAAAGAGGATTAAGTTATTGACAGACTGTAACACCCGGGTTTAGGGGTTAGGTGAAAATAATATTTTAATATTATTTGGGCTCGGTTTTATAATCTAAAATATGTTCCGAGTATGGGTTTCAAATTAATTAACTGTGTTGACCATGTTTTGAAATTTAATCCCAAATGGCCATGGATTATATGCTCTTGTGAATATCCCATTTCATTAAGGGCAAAATGGTCTTTGGGCCTTTAAATTAAAACAAAACAAAAACACCAAATTTCTACTATTCACTTCCTTCTTCAAAACACACCAACGGGAAAACAAAGAGCTCTCTACCCAAACACTATTCCATTCAAAAGCTCCTCCATTTCAACTCCATTTTTGAAAGGTAATAACGTTTTTGACTTCCCCTCAACTCCCTCTCTCTGAAAGTACCTTTTATTCTCATTTTCGTTGAAGTTTTGGAAATTGGGTTTTTAAAGGATTTGATTAAAAATGGTGTCTTTATGTTGCTAAGTTAAATGTTTTGATTTAATATGTTTAGTTATGATGTATAGAGGCCAAATGGTATAACATATGTTAATTTCAAATGTTTTTGAGCAATTTTCGGATTTGGGTTTCAAGGGGGTTTTTGGAGGGTTTTAAAGTGGTTTTTGGGGTTGTTTAATGTTGGTTTTTGAGGGCTGGTGTTAGTATGATATATGAGGATCACTTTGGGTGTGTTTGATGGTTGTTTGGATGTATGAAATGGAAGTTTTCAGAGGGTGTTAGGGGCTGCTCGGAATTCTGTTTTTGGGGTTGATTTTGAGTATTGAATGTTTGATAATGTTAATCCGGGTTAGTTCCGATGATGAGTTATTGATTGTGGATGTTTTGTTTGTGTTTGGGATTGATTAGAATCGAGTTTGGGCATCGGTGAAGCATCGGAAGTGAATCCGGGAAATTGAAGACGATCACTTGCTTGGTTTTTGAGCTTGGAAGCTTAGGTGAGTGGTTAATTGTTTTACTTGGTTTTAAAATGGTTGGTTCGAGTATATGGACTAGGTTGGGCTTGGTAGACCCACCTAGAGTTAGGATTAGGGTGGTAGCCAAATCCTAAACTTGATCTAGAGCCTTTGGATGAACTCATTTGTGTGTTTGTGTATGTCTCGTATGAAATGTAATATGATTGCTATGTATATTGTGTTATACATGTGAGATGAGACATGAATTTGTGATGCTTGAGACATGCATGATGATGGTTGTTGGTGAGTACGTGCTAAGCACGGAATTGATTGAAATGAGTAATGTGGAGTGAGTAAATATTGGCACTAGTATACTTGAATACAAATGATCGATCATTATGATGTTAGTGTGTACACATGAGTCAAAAGTCGCGCGTTGCCTTGGTGGCGTTGAGTCACCAAGGAGGAGTACGGGTACGCCCAGAAATTGTATTTAAATATAGTCGGTGATGAGTGGAATCCCATCGACGGGGCGTGAGGATGAGTGGAATCCCCTCCGCGAGACCGATGATGAGTGTAATCCCACCGTCAGGTAATGGTTGTGTTGTTGGATGAGAGTTCCAACGGTTATCCGCGTATTTGAGTCATAGCTAGGTGCCAATGTTGTTCGATATGTGTATCAATATGTTGTGGTTTATGATCCTTAAGGGGATGCTTAAATGTGACTACATGTATTGTGGAGTTGAGCTTATGATCATGGCATTTATCTTGTACATTGCTCATGCATCTTTATCTTATGGCTCTTGTGGACCCTTGGTGGGGTTGTGTTTTACCTTGGCTAGATCGTGCTCGGACCCTGCAATGTTGAGGTTTGTTTTTAGAGCTTACCCTCACTAAGCATCATTGCTTACGCTCTCTTTGTTCAACATTGCAGATCCTTAGTTCGTGGGTTGCTTGAGCAAGTGGAGGGCCTCCAAGTGTGGTTGTTGGCTTGAGTACATCAAGTATGGCTTTTAAATGTTGAACATGTAATAGTTTAAGCAATGGGACATGTGTCTCTTGATAGATGATTGTTGGTTGTTTAGGAGCTTGTTTAGACTCCGTGTTATCATGCTTTTGTATGGCTTGTGATGCCAAGCTTGAATTGTATTCATGCCTAAATTGCTTATTCTGAATGTTAGCCACGTGTCTCTTGATGTTGCCTTCATGTTTGAATGTTGATGTATGAACTTGAATGCTTGGATGCCATCTTGGATCTATTGCATGATCTCCTTGATGTTTATGCTTGTTGAGTGTTTGTATGGTTGCTTGGTGGTATACGAATGTTGTATGTATGTTTGGTTGGGGTTAGGAAAGTCCTAAATTGCATTTAGATTCGTGTCTTGATCGTTTTTGCTGAGTTTGGGAGGCCTTGCTGTGCAGGGGGTATCGATACGGTTGGTACGGTATCGATACCACCTTCTTGTTCAGGCCTCGAGTATCGATACACTTGAGAGGTGTATCGATACCATTTTGGTCACTGGAGCTACTGTCCATCTTGGTATCGATACGGGCCTCTGGTGTACCGATACCTTTTTGGTCACTGAAGCTACTGTCCAGTTCGGTATCGATACCATCCCCAGGTGTATCGATACCGTGTCTTAGCTTTGACCGTGGGAAGTCAACCGTTGGGGAGGGTATCGATACACCCCTTGGGTGTATCGATACGGCATCTACGGGTTGACTTAGACCAGTTGACCTAGTCAAGGGGTATCGATACTCCCCTTAGG
Organism: Hibiscus trionum; assembly: GCA_030270665.1. Classification (NCBI taxonomy): domain Eukaryota; kingdom Viridiplantae; phylum Streptophyta; class Magnoliopsida; order Malvales; family Malvaceae; genus Hibiscus; species Hibiscus trionum. The sequence goes on along the minus strand of BSYR01000006.1, from coordinate 21,645,226 downwards.
TGTATCGATACCACCTGCAGTATAAGCTTAAAATTGGGCTGTAACATGATTGTTTGAGTTCGTTCGATCGTTTGTATATGTTGTTCCGCTGTATGATCGCTTAGGGTTTAATATCCATTTAGACAAGATTATAAAATGAAAAAAATTAGGGTTGTTAACCGAGGGGGAATCCTTAGGGGTTTTCACTCGGTTTTCCCCGTGTGGCCCACTCGAACCGGTCATTCGGCCAGACCGGGACGAGGGGGTTACACTTGTTGGTATCAGAGCCTAAGGTTACCGAGACCTTGGGCAGGTAAGTGAGGTAAGCTTAAGTTTTTAAATTGAATTGCACGGTGTTTGCTTGTTTTGCAAGAATGATTGCTTGTGTGACAAGTATGTTGATTGTTTTATTTTAAAGCATGTGTGTAAGAGTCTCATTGCTACTATTACATTGGAAAAAAATGATTTTAAGTGAGGGAACGTACTTGAACACTTGGAAGCCTTGCCTTGCTAACCCAGCTTGTATGTTTTGTTGTTGTGGTTGTAGTTGATATCTGTAAGAGCGATGTCTAGACCGAGAGTGGTTCGTCAAGAACCACGGGTTGCGGCTCCTGTTGAGCCGGCTGTTGGTGTGGAGGCTCACCTAGAAGGGCTGGTGGCCGTGGGAGTTGGCGCTCCTCCACCACCACCACCTCCTCCGCCTGGAGCTGGAGGCGAGGATGAAGCTGAAGAAGATGGACCTCAAGGTGGCCAAGGTGGCCAAGGTCCAGCTGGAATTGATATGACTCCGCTAGTGCAAGTGATAGCGGGAGCTTTCCAGGCCGCAGTTGCGGGAGCTCAGGCTGCAGCTCAGCCTAGGTGTGACGATGCTAGTCTACCTTTGGAGAGGCTCCGTAGCTTGGGGGCCGAAGAGTTTAGAGGATCTACTCCGGAGAGGTCGGAGTTATGGTTGGAGAAGACGGTCCGAATCTTGGCTCAGATGGGTTGTGCGAGCGCACGTAGACTGGGTTGTGTGATCTCGTTGCTTCAGGGTGATGCCTACACCTGGTGGGTCACCATTACTGCCGGGGTTCCAGAGACAGAGATTGATTGGGAATTCTTTGAGTTTGCTTTCAGGAAGAGGTACTTGGGACCGAGGTACCTAGATGAGAAGAAGAGAGAGTTCATGGCTCTTACTCAGGGAGATGCTTCTGTGACTGATTACGAGATCCGTTTTGTCCGCTTGAGTCAGTATGCTCCAGAGTTAATTCCTACTGAAGTGGAACGTTGTAACCGATTCCGCTACGGGTTGAATGAAGAGGTTAAGAGGTACACGCTAGCTTCTGACTACTCAGACTTTGATGTATTGGTCGCGAGGGCCAAGGATTTAGAGCATAGTTTGGGTTCGGCCAAACGATCCGGTGGTTCCAGTTCTGGTAAGAGGCACAACCACTTTGATGGTAGAGATGCCAAGAGGCATATGGGTGGCGGACATCAGTTTGACCATAGACGTGGTGGTGGCCACCATGGTAGAGGCCATCAGGGCCATAGAGGAGGAGGGCGTTTGCCCGAGTGTACCCGTTGTGGGAGACAGCACGCTGGTGAGTGTTGGGGTAACTTCCATGCTTGTTGGAACTGTGGTTCGAGGGACCACTTTAGGAGGGAATGTCCGCATCAGGCGGCTCAGGCACCGAACATTGCTCAGGCTCCTGCGAGAGCGAATGATTTTCAGAGAGGCCGTGGGCGCGGTCGTGGCTACTTCCAGCCTAGGGCTGATGCACCAAGGGTAGATGCTCAGAGGAACCTTGCTCATGTTGTGGCTGTGCAGCCAGAGGCGGGAGGACCAGCGAGAGTCTATGCTCAGAGAGAGGCCGGGAACGACACAGATGTGATAGCAGGTAATTTCGAGTTACAGTCTATGTCTTTGCTTTCTTTGGTTGATTCGGGTTCTACGCATTCCTACATTCTGAGTGAGCATGCACATAAGTTAGATATCCCTGTTGAGATCTTAGATGTAGGTATGCATGTTACTAGTTCTTTTGGTGAGACAGTTGTGGTTAGACGTATGTATAGGAGGTGTCCACTAAAGATTCAGGGTCATGTGTTCTCAGTTGATATGATGGAACTTCCCTTCTATGGTTTTGATATTATTCTAGGTATGGATTGGATGGTTGAGCATCGGGCTAGTGTAGATTTTGAGACAAAGAGAATTTCTTTGAAGCTTTCTGATGACTACGAGGTAGTAGTGATAGGCGAGAACATTAAGTTCTTGTCTAATGTGATGTCAGCTTTAGAGGCTCATAGGTTGATGGACTCTGGATGCGGGGCCTACTTAGCTTATGTTATGAATCCGAATATGAGTGAAGCTAGACCGAAAGATATCAGAACAGTGTGTGACTTTCCAGATGTGTTTCCTGAAGAGTTGCCAGGTTTGCCTCCTGACAGAGATGTTGAGTTTGTGATTGAGACAGTTTCAGGGTCTAATCCAGTTTCGATAGCTCCGTATCGCATGGCTCCGAAAGAGTTGAAAGAATTGAAGAGTCAGTTGCAAGAATTATTAGACCGTGGTTTCATTAGGCCTAGTAGTTCTCCGTGGGGTGCCCCCGTGTTGTTTGTGAAAAAGAAAGATGGTAGCATGCGCATGTGTATTGACTATAGACAGTTGAATCAGATGACTGTGAAGAATAAGTATCCGTTGCCTCGTATAGATGATTTGTTTGACCAGTTGAGAGGTGCTTCAGTATTCTCGAAGATAGATTTGAGATCCGGGTACTATCAGTTGAAGGTGAAAGAGTGTGACGTTCTGAAGACAGCTTTCAGGACTAGATATGGTCACTATGAGTTTCTTGTGATGCCATTTGGGCTCACGAATGCACCGGCAGCATTCATGGACATGATGAACAAAATTTTTAGAGACTATCTAGATCGTTTTGTAGTTGTCTTCATTGATGATATACTTGTGTACTCGAAGACAGAAGAAGAGCATGATGAGCACTTGAGATTTGTTTTACAGAGATTGTTGAGCAATCAGTTGTATGCGAAGCTTAGTAAGTGTGAGTTCTGGATTCGAGAGGTTGTGTTTCTTGGCCATGTTGTTTCGGCCGAAGGTATCCGTGTTGATCCATCGAAGATTGAGGCTATTGTTGAGTGGAAACAACCTAAGTCCGTGACCGAGATTAAGAGTTTCCTAGGATTAGCCGGTTACTATAGGAGGTTTGTTGATGGCTTCTCTAGAGTAGCTGCTCCTTTGACTAAATTGTTGCAAAAGGGAGTTAAGTTTGAATGGTCAGATGCAAGACATAAGGCTTTTGAGAAATTGAAAGAAGCTTTGACGAATGCTCCAGTGTTAGTGCAACCTGTTTCAGGTAAGGAGTTTGTGATCTACAGTGATGCTTCCTACGTAGGCTTAGGATGTGTTTTGATGCAAGATAGAAGAGTTGTTGCTTATGCTTCTAGACAATTGAAGATTCATGAGAAGAACTATCCTACTCATGATATAGAACTAGCCGCAGTTGTGTTTGCATTGAAGATTTAGCGTCACTATTTGTATGGTGAGAAGTGTATTGTTTACACTGATCACAAGAGCTTGAAGTATCTGATGACGCAGAAAGAGTTGAACTTGAGACATAGAAGGTGGTTAGAGTTGCTAAAAGATTACGATTTGACCATTGAGTACCATCCGGGTAAAGCGAATGTAGTAGCCGATGCTTTGAGTAGAAAAGTGGCCGTCGAGTTGAGAGCTATGTTTGCTAGATTGAGTGTGTCCGATGATGGTGGTTTGATCACCGAGTTGCAAGTGAAGCCTTCTTTGATTCAGTTGATTAGAGAGAAGCAGTTGCAAGATGTGAGTTTAGTTCCTCATGTTCAGGACATAGCCGAAGGAAGACCGACCGATTATAGTTTCAGTGGTGAGAGCTTGTTGTGCTTTAGAGATAGAATTGTTGTACCCGAAGATGTTGAGTTGAGACGTCAGATTCTGAGTGAAGCACATTCAAGTCCCTTTTCTATGCATCCGGGTAGTACCAAAATGTACCGAGATTTGAAGAATGATTACTTCTGGGTTGGTTTGAAGAGAGATGTAGCCGAGTATGTGAGCCGTTGTATGGTTTGTCAGAGAGTGAAGGCAGAACATCAGGTTCCCTCAGGTTTGCTACAGCCTTTGAAGATTCCGAAATGGAAATGGGAGAGGATCACCATGGATTTTGTATCGGGGTTGCCTTTGTCTCCTTCGAAGAAGAACTCTGTTTGGGTGATTGTTGATAGGTTCACTAAGTGTGCTCACTTCTTAGCAGTGAACACTACGGATTCCTTAGACAAGTTGGCAAACTTGTATATCCGTGAGATTGTGAGACTTCATGGAGTTCCGAAGTCCATTGTTTCAGATAGGGATCCTAGGTTTACTTCGAGGTTTTGGGGTTGCTTACATAGTGCTTTGGGTAGCCGTTTGCATTTCAGCACGTCTTATCATCCGCAGTCCGATGGGCAGTCAGAGCGAGTGATACAGATTCTAGAGGATATGCTTCGTTGTTGTGTGATTGACTTCCAGGGCTCTTGGGAGAAGCACTTACTGTTGGTTGAGTTTGCCTACAACAACAGTTATCAGTCTAGTATTCAGATGGCACCGTATGAGGCACTGTATGGTAGACGATGTAGGACTCCGATTTGTTGGGCTGAGTCAGGTCAGAGATTGTTACCTATGCCAGACTTGCTTAAGGGAACTACCGAAAAAGTAAAGTTGATTTGTGACCGCTTGAAAGCAGCTTCCGATCGTCAGAAATCCTATACAGATTTGAAGAGGAAAGAGGTTGAGTACTCAGTGGGTGAGAAAGTGTTTCTGAAAGTATCTCCGTGGAAGAAGGTAATGAGATTTGGCCGGAAGGGCAAGTTGAGTCCGAGGTTCATTGGTCCGTATGAGATAGTTGAGTGGATTGGGCCTGTAGCTTATCGTTTGAGGTTACCTTCTGAGTTAGAGAAGATCCATGATGTCTTTCATGTGTCTATGCTTAGGAGATATAGATCGGATCCTTCTCATGTGATGCCCGTTGAGGAGATAGAGTTAAATCCAGATTTGTCCTATAATGAAGAGCCCGTTGAGATACTTGCTTCAGATAGCAAGGTGTTGCGTGGCAAGACCATAGAGTTGGTCAAGGTGTTGTGGAGGCATAGAGGTGTGGAAGAGGCCACGTGGGAGAGGAAAGCGGATATGGTTGAGCAGTTTTCGTATTTGTTTCCGCCAGGTAATTTCGGGGACGAAATTTCCTTAAGTGGGGGAGAGTTGTAACACCCGGGTTTAGGGGTTAGGTGAAAATAATATTTTAATATTATTTGGGCTCGGTTTTATAATCTAAAATATGTTCCGAGTATGGGTTTCAAATTAATTAACTGTGTTGACCATGTTTTGAAATTTAATCCCAAATGGCCATGGATTATATGCTCTTGTGAATATCCCATTTCATTAAGGGCAAAATGGTCTTTGGGCCTTTAAATTAAAACAAAACAAAAACACCAAATTTCTACTATTCACTTCCTTCTTCAAAACACACCAATGGGAAAACAAAGAGCTCTCTACCCAAACACTATTCCATTCAAAAGCTCCTCCATTTCAACTCCATTTTTGAAAGGTAATAACGTTTTTGACTTCCCCTCAACTCCCTCTCTCTGAAAGTACCTTTTATTCTCATTTTCGTTGAAGTTTTGGAAATTGGGTTTTTAAAGGATTTGATTAAAAATGGTGTCTTTATGTTTCTAAGTTAAATGTTTTGATTTAATATGTTTAGTTATGATGTATAGAGGCCAAATGGTATAACATATGTTAATTTCAAATGTTTTTGAGCAATTTTCGGATTTGGGTTTCAAGGGGGTTTTTGGAGGGTTTTAAAGTGGTTTTTGGGGTTGTTTAATGTTGGTTTTTGAGGGCTGGTGTTAGTATGATATATGAGGATCACTTTGGGTGTGTTTGGTGGTTGTTTGGATGTTTGAAATGGAAGTTTTCAGAGGGTGTTAGGGGCTGCTCGGAATTCTGTTTTTGGGGTTGATTTTGAGTATTGAATGCTTGATAATGTTAATCCGGGTTAGTTCCGATGATGAGTTATTGATTGTGGATGTTTTGTTTGTGTTTGGGATTGATTAGAATCGAGTTTGGGCATCGGTGAAGCATCGGAAGTGAATCCGGGAAATTGAAGACGATCGCTTGCTTGGTTTTTGAGCTTGGAAGCTTAGGTGAGTGGTTAATTGTTTTACTTGGTTTTAAAATGGTTGGTTCGAGTATATGGACTAGGTTGGGCTTGGTAGACCCACCTAGAGTTAGGATTAGGGTGGTAGCCAAATCCTAAACTTGATCTAGAGCCTTTGGATGAACTCATTTGTGTGTTTGTGTATGTCTCGTATGAAATGTAATATGATTGCTATGTATATTGTGTTATACATGTGAGATGAGACATGAATTTGTGATGCTTGAGACATGCATGATGATGGTTGTTGGTGAGTACGTGCTAAGCACGGAATTGATTGAAATGAGTAATGTGGAGTGAGTAAATATTGGCACTAGTATACTTGAATACAAATGATCGATCATTAGGATGTTAGTGTGTACACATGAGTCAAAAGTCGCGCGTGGCCTTGGTGGCGTTGAGTCACCAAGGAGGAGTACGGGTACGCCCGGAAATTGTATTTAAATATAGTCGGTGATGAGTGGAATCCCATCGACGGGGCGTGAGGATGAGTGGAATCCCCTCCGCGAGACCGGTGATGAGTGTAATCCCACCGTCAGGTAATGGTTGTGTTGTTGGATGAGAGTTCCAACGGTTATCCGCGTATTTGAGTCATAGCTAGGTGCCAATGTTGTTCGATATGTGTATCAATATGTTGTGGTTTATGATCCTTAAGGGGATGCTTAAATGTGACTACATGTATTGTGGAGTTGAGCTTATGATCATGGCATTTATCTTGTACATTGCTCATGCATCTTTATCTTATGGCTCTTGTGGACCCTTGGTGGGGTTGTGTTTTACCTTGGCTAGATCGTGCTCGGACCCTGCAATGTTGAGGTTTGTTTTTAGAGCTTACCCTCACTAAGCATCATTGCTTACGCTCTCTTTGTTCAACATTGCAGATCCTTAGTTCGTGGGTTGCTTGAGCAAGTGGAGGGCCTCCAAGTGTGGTTGTTGGCTTGAGTACATCAAGTATGGCTTTTAAATGTTGAACATGTAATAGTTTAAGCAATGGGACATGTGTCTCTTGATGGATGATTGTTGGTTGTTTAGGAGCTTGTTTAGACTCCATGTTATCATGCTTTTGTATGGCTTGTGATGCCAAGCTTGAATTGTATTCATGCCTAAATTGCTTATTCTGAATGTTAGCCATGTGTCTCTTGATGTTGCCTTCATGTTTGAATGTTGATGTATGAACTTGAATGCTTGGATGCCATCTTGGATCTATTGCATGATCTCCTTGATGTTTATGCTTGTTGAGTGTTTGTATGGTTGTTTGGTGGTATACGAATGTTGTATGTATGTTTGGTTGGGGTTAGGAAAGTCCTAAATTGCATTTAGATTCGTGTCTTGATCGTTTTTGCTGAGTTTGGGAGGCCTTGCTGTGCAGGGGGTATCAATACGGTTGGTACGGTATCGATACCACCTTCTTGTTCAGGCCTCGAGTATCGATACACTTGAGAGGTGTATCGATACCATTTTGGTCACTGGAGCTACTGTCCATCTTGGTATCGATACGGGCCTCTGGTGTACCGATACCTTTTTGGTCACTGAAGCTACTGTCCAGTTCGGTATCGATACCATCCCTAGGTGTATCGATACCGTGTCTTAGCTTTGACCGTGGGAAGTCAACCGTTGGGGAGGGTATCGATACACCCCTTGGGTGTATCGATACGGCATCTACGGGTTGACTTAGACCATTTGACCTAGTCAATGGGTATCGATACTCCCATTAGGTGTATCGATACCACCTGCAGTATAAGCTTAAAATTGGGCTGTAACATGATTGTTTGAGTTCGTTCGATCGTTTGTATATGTTGTTCCGCTGTATGATCGCTTAGGGTTTAATATCCATTTAGACAAGATTATAAAATGAAAAAAATTAGGGTTGTTAACCGAGGGGGAATCCTTAGGGGTTTTCACTCGGTTTTCCCCGTGTGGCCCACTCGAACCGGTCATTCGGCCAGACCGGGACGAGGGGGTTACACAGACCACTGAGAATCGTAAATCAGAGCCGAGCGTCGTGAAAAACTATCCACGAACGCGAACTACGTATCTAAATTTAATCCAAGGGTCCAGAGCATGGAAAATCAACATGATTACAAATAAGCGCAATCTCAATTAGCTGTAGCGTCGTCAAATCCAACCATAAGAAAATATAAAATAAAAGAACGATTAAAAAAATATAAAAAAAACGTGCCAAAAGACAGAAAAACGTGTCAGCAAAACAGATTATTCTTACTAAAAATTATAAGAAAAACAAAAAGAAAACCAACAACGATATTAACATCAAATTTAGTGCAGTTATCGGTTAAACAAAGTTGAAAAAAAAAAACTTGTGGTGCTAATTTATAGTTGCTACATGATGACTATATATATTAGTGTGATCCTCGCTTAATGTTTAGTGATTGATTTTAGGGTAAAGTACACAAACGGTCATTAAACTTTGGTAAAAAAATAAAATGGTAACAAACTTTTAAAAATTATAAAATGACTATTAAACTTTTTGTTTTATAACAAAATGGTAACTAGACGTTAAATCCCGTTAAACGGCTGTTATAAAACTTGGTATAATAACACATTTAGTCCTTCATATTTATACATTCAATCAATTTAGCCTTAATTTGAAACAATTTACTAAATTTAGTCCTCGCTATTTACGCATTCTTTCAATTTGGTCCTTAAGGCGAAATTCCAAAGTATGGTAACATGATAAATAATTACAATTAAATTTTTATAGGAACTCGAAAACTCGACTCGACTCGAATCGAAAAAAATTCAAATAAAGTTTGAGATGTAAAATATGACGCGTCAACTCGAATAAATCAAAATTTTTTGATTCGACTCGATCGAACGCGCACATCTATCTTAAGATATGACGCGTCAACTCGAATAACATGAAATATTCTAATATTTTAAATTATTTTTTCTTTTAAATCGAATATTTTTTAATATAGAATATTTAATATTTTCATATTTAAATCACATCGATTATTTAATAACAACTTTAAATATTCGATTTAATTTAAGAATATTGAATTTAAAAGAAAAAAATTAATTTAAAATATTTGAATATTTAATTAAATTTTTATAGGAACTCAAAAATTCGACTCGAATCGAAAAAATTTCAAATAAAGTTTGAGTTGTAAAATATGACGCGTCAAATCGAATAACTCAAAATTTTTGACTCGACTCGATCGAACGCTCACCTCTATCTTAAGATATGACGCGTCAATTCGAATAACTCAAAATATTTGAATATTTTAAATCATTTTTCTTTTAAATCGAATATTTTTTAAAATAGAATATTTAATATTTTTATATTTAAATCAGAGTGAATATTTAATAATTACTTTAAATATTGAATTTAATTTAAAAGTATTCGATTTAAAAGAAAAAAAGATTTAAAATATTCAAATATTGAATTAAATTTTTATAGGAACTCGAAAACTCGACTCGAATCGAAAAAATCTCAAATAAAGTTTAAGTTGTAGAATATGACGCGTCAACTCGAATAACTCAAATTTTTTTGACTCGACTCGATCGAACGCTCACCTCTATCTTAAGATATGACGCGTCAACTCGAAATATTCAAATATTTTAAATCATTTTTTCTTTTAAATCACAACGAATATTTAATAACTACTTTAAATATTTGATTTAATTTAAAAATATTCGATTTACAATAAAAAATTGATTTAAAATATTCAAATATTTAAAGTAGTTATTAAATATTCGAATATTTAAAAGAAAATATTTAAAGTAGTTATTAAATATTCGAATATTTTAAATCAAATTTTTTCTTTTAAATCGAATATTTTTAAATTAATTTGAATATTTAAAGTAGTTATTAAATATTCGATGTGGTTTAAATATGAAAATATTAAATATTCTATTTTAAAAAATATCCGATTTAAAAGAAAAAATGATTTAAAATATTCGAATATTTCGAGTTATTCGAGTTGACGCGTTATATCTTAAGATAGAGATGAGTGTTCGATCGAGCCGAGTCAAAAAATTTCGAGTTATTCGAGTTGACGCGTAACATTTTACAACTCAAACTTTATTTGAAATTTTTTCAAGTCGAGTTGAGTTTTCGAGTTCCTATAAAAATTTAATTATAATTATTTATCATGTTACCATACTTTGAAATTTTGCTTTAAGGACCAAATTGAAAGAATGCATAAATAACGAGGGCTAAATTTAGTGAATTGTTTCGAATTAGGACTTAATTGATTGAATGTATAAATATGAAGGACTAAATGTGTTATTATACCAAATTTTATAATAGTCACTTAGCGGGATTTAACGTCTAGTTACCATTTTGTTATAAAACATAAAGTTTAATTGCCATTTTGTGATTTTTGAAAATTTGGTTACCATTTTATTTTTTTACCAAAGTTCAGTGACCGTCTGTGTATTTTACCTATGATTGTATTCTCTTTTATTATAAAAAATAACTACATTTTAATCACGTTGAATTTTTTTTAGAAAACTACACTAGATGTCACCCAACTACCACTATTTTTCTGTGTTGGTCACCCAACTAATTTTTCGTCAAAATCGTCTCTCCCGTTAAATATTTTTCTTGTTTTGGTCCCCTCTGTTAAAATTCTAACAAAATGCTGATGTGGACTTTTATAATGTTTTCAAACATTTTTTTTTTATTTTTAAAGTTTTTGTTCAAACCAATGTGTTTATGACATGTGTCAACGCCACAACAAAAAAAATAAATCAAATATTTTAAATGGTTGGGGTTCGAACCCACATCCCTGAGAAAAAAATGAGTGTATTAGCCGCTAAGCTAAACCCCAAATATAATTTTTTTACAACAGACTAATTTTAAATTAAAAAATAAACCCCAAAAATCAAAGAAAAAAATAGAAAAAACTGACTTGCAAAAGCAAGGACTTGAACCTATACCCCACATCATGACAGGGCCAAGTATGAACCAAATGTCAAGCAAAAAATTTGATTTATTTCTACTAAAATTTATATTTAACCGATATTAAGTTACCAACAACACAAAATAAAATATTAAAGCTAGGGAAGTGATTCTAACACAGAGCCTTGTTGATAAAAATTTAAATGTTTAAGTACTAAATTAAACTAAGAATTTGTGATACTTTTAACTTATATTTTATTTAATTAAATTGTGATTAAAATTAAAAAAATAAATTAAATTTCATCTTTTTATTTTGTTCGATAATGGAAAAATCAATTAAATAATTTTTTAAATTATATTTATTTATTATTTCTAAATGATCTAAGATCCTTTTAAAATATTTTAATATTAATTTTATAAAAATAAATAAATGGTTATTTGATTATTTTTTTTTATTATTAAACAAAATGAAAAGATAAAATCTAGTTTGATTTTTAATTTTAATCACATTTAGTTAAATGTTATTTAAGTTAAAAGTATCACAACTTCTTATTTTAACTTGGTGTTTAAATATTTAAAGTTTTATCAATAAAGGTTTATGTTCGAATCACTCCCCTAGCTTTAACATTTTATTTTGTGTTGTTGATAAATTAATATACATTAAATATAAATTTTAGTGGAAATTAATTAAAATATTTGCTTAGCACGTTTGGTTCTTACTTTTCCTTCCATGTTGTGAGATGTGGGTTTGAGTCTCATATTTGGTTTTTTTTTTTTTGGGGGGGGGGGGGTCATTTTGTAATTTAAAATTAATTTATTACAAAATATGACCATATTTGGAGTTTAGCCCAGCAGCCAACACATACTTCTTTGCCTAGGGATAGGGGTTTGAATTCTAGTCATTCAACGATTTTAATTTGTTTTTTTTGTTATAATGTTCACACGTGTCATCAACACATTAATAGTATTTAACTGAAGAGAATATTATTCATTAATATATCCCTTATTTAACGGAGGAGAATATTTTAATAAAATAATATAAGTAGTATAAGATTACAAGTGTAGATGGTGCATAATACGGCGAAAGAGAATATTGCTCATTAATATACCCCTTATTAAAATGATACATGAACTCCACAAATCTTTCCCTGGATTTGGAAAGTGTGGCTCAACACAAATGAAGCATTCCTACCGCACCAATACCATCACCATGTCAACCAAATCTAAACTCTCAGTCTCACCAAAGCTTCCATGGTATGTTCGGCTTTTCGTTTCCACCATGTCATTTGGAGTCGATATCTGTCGTCGCTCCAATTTTACTGTCAATCGAACTCTTATTAAACTCTTCGACCTCAAATCCTCTGCTTCCGACAACCCCCTCAACGGCGTTAAATCCTCTGATATCGTCGTCGACAGTTCATGCGACCTTTGGTTTCGTCTCTACACACCCACCCATGCCCGTGATTGTGAATCACCTACTTTTCCACTCATACTCTTTTTTCATGGTGGGGGTTTTGCCTTCATGGCTCCCAATTCCAAGCCTTACGACGCTTTTTGCCGACGACTTGTCGGAGAGCTTTCGGCGATTGTTATCTCCGTCAACTACCGGCTTTCCCCCGAGCATCGGTTCCCTACTCAGTACGAAGATGGCGTCAAAGTATTGAAGTTCATCGACGATATGAACTACTGGGCGGAAGGTCTTAATGCCAACCTGAAACAATGCTTCATCGCGGGAGACAGCGCTGGAGGGAACCTGGCCCATCACGTAGCTGTCAAAGCTAACCAACACAAATTTCGCAACTTGAGGGTGATTGGGATTATAGCAATACAACCATTTTTCGGCGGAGAAGAAAGGACCGAAGCCGAAATCCAGCTGGAGGGAGCTCCCTTCATTTCAAGGGAGCGTACAGACTGGATGTGGAAGGCGTTTTTGCCAGAAGGGTCAGACAGGGACCACCCGGCGGCGAACTTTTTCGGGCCAAACGGCGAAGATATTAGCGGCGTGGAATATCCGGCGACGATCGTGTTCGTCGGAGGGTTCGATCCATTGAAAGACTGGCAAAAGAGGTATTACGAGGGGTTGAAGAAAAGTGGGAAAGAAGCGTATCTGGTAGAATATCCGAATGCCATTCATACATTCTATTATTATCCTCAGTTGCCGGAGACATCTTTGTTCATGAAAGAGATCGGAGATTTCATGCAAAAGCAACAACAACGTCTACTTTCATCTGAAACTTGAAGGTGAAAGAATTACTATTATGAAATAAAATAGGTTAAACTACGTTGGAAGGTCCCTCAATTACTAGTAAAATTATATTTTGGTCACCCAAATATTAAAAGTTATAATTGAAGATCGGATCACTCAACCTTAAAATACAAAGGGCATCCAGAAAAAGGTTGGGCATAATGATTGTTTTAGTCTGCAACCTATATATATTCTACCATTTAGTCACAATTCAAAAAATGTAACCCTTCATATTTAAAAATATATATCAATTTAGTTATTTTTCTTCTCCCAAATCACTTGTATACCATCATTAACACTAGAGTACTTCATTTAAAATTATTAATTAATTTAATACACATTTATAAATGTAAAGATAATTATAATTGTTTTTAATGTTAGATATGTAATTAGTATCTACATTAAAAATTAAATTCATTGAAATATATTTAAAATTATTTAGGAAACCTTCAAGTTTTAGTTAATGCTACCACGTAATTTTCTACAAAAGTTCAAGTTTTCGTTTTATCATACAATTTTCTTAGTAATTTCATATTTTGAATAACTTTATTGTTTTTTATTTTAAAATAAACTAATAATTAAACTTTTTAAGTTACCGAATTTTTATTATTAAACAAATTTGAAAATATCAAGCTTGATATAACTCTTGTTACCATAAGTACTCAAGTAGGGATGATGATGAACGATGAAGAACGATGAAGAACAAATAATTTGGGAGAAGAAAACTGACTAGATATATATATATGAAGGGCTTAAATTTATTGAATTATTTTAAATTAGGACTAAATTTGTAAAATATATAAGTCACAAGGACTAAAACTAACATTATACCAAACATTTTTGGATGTCCGTTTATATTTTAACGAGGAGTGATGTGATCATAACTAAACCTTTAATAGAGTGACTCTATTGTAACTAAACTTTTATTTAAATGATTCTATTGTAATTCTACTAATAATTGAATAAACTCTAATATAATTTCAATAAAATATGAATATCATGTTGATCTCAACTATTATAAAATAAACTTAAAGGCGAAAGAATTACTGACCACAATCTAATCATCTAACCTATTAAACACATTTTTATTTTAAATCTTACTTCAATTACAGTTTAAAATATATTTAGATATTGTAAATTGCATATCAATCAATGGGTTTAGTGTTGTGTTTAGGTGTGTCCTTGCTCCCTATAATTCTCAAGGTTTGAGTTCTCTATGTCTCTTATTTTTTTTACATTAACTAAATTTAAATTTAATATATAGAATTTATATACAATAACTAACGGTGTAAACTGAAAGTTTCCACAGACGCTTTAAGTTTAGGGTGTAGGGTTTTAGGTCTAGGTGTTTATAATTAAGGGATAGTGGTTAGAATTTAAGGTTTAGGGTTAAAATTTAGGATTTAGGAGTTGGGGTTTAGTTTTAAGGTAATATGATTAATATTTAGGTTTTAACTTATGAACCTTGAATTAACCTTAAACCCTAAATTTTAACTATTATCCCAAATTCTAAACTCCTACACTTAAACTCTAAAATTAAAGCGTCTGTGGAGTGTATAAGATAATAATCCTCCTAATATATATATACCTACACACGAGATGGTGTAAACTCTAACCAATTATGAGATTTGGCCTACTAACTAGTCGTGCACCTTCCTCCCAGCTTGCCCACGCCCAGGTTCCGAGTCTCTTCATCTAACTCCCATTTTATTTGTTTTTGAAATAAATAAATAAATTAAAATTAATAGAAATTTTATTAATAAGATAGTGACACGTATTGTCATCTGATTATATAATTAAATTTATTAAATTAAAATTAAGACTAAAATAATAAAATGTATAAGTAACGATGAACAAATATGTAATAATATAAATTTGTTTAAACTGTCACCTCAAATTTTCTGTTAATTGTTAGTGGACTTAATTGATATTATTCAAACAATTAACTAGTCTGATTAATAAAATTAAAAAAATCAAAGCTCAAAAATAGAACCTCTCATATAATTAAATGGATATAAAAGTAATCTACTCTACCCAAGAAGCAAGGCTAACATACAACGGTTCTAGGGTAAGGCTAAAAGATGGTAAGTTTGATATTTGTTCAAAAAATTAAAATATTAGGCTTTTTGATAACATTTTAAGTTGATTTTTTGTGTTTTTTTTGACAAGTATCAATACTTACAAAAATAAATCGATACTTGTCCAAAACACAAAAAAATAACCTAAAATGTAATAAAAAATCTAATATTTTAAATTTTTGGACAAATTTTAAAATTTGATGTTTTTTAGCCACACTCTAAATCATCTGCTGCACCCCAGACCTACCCTCTCCTTGTATGTCGTAATAATAAAAGTACCACCCAAATTAAAACTCATCTGACAAACGTTAAATGTTTTTTTTTTTTGAAATTTAAGGTTAAATGATTTTGAAAATTTTATCATATACAAATTTCAATATAAAGGTTTTAATGATCATTTTCTCCTTTTTTCTAAATTATTTAACCTTCACTTTACAATTAGATCCAACTATATTTTGACCATTAATTTTTATTTCAGGTTTGTTTTACAGTTTATGTTTAGAGTTCCTTATTATTAGAAGTTACACATTTAAATAGATTTTTAATCTTTTGAAATTGTTATGTTACTCGTATTCTTAATTTCTTATCCCATCTTATTCCCTGCATGTATAGTTACTAAAATCCAAATCTGAAAAAATAAATCAATTTATTCCACAGCCAAAAGGTCATTTTCCATGTTTAAAAAAAAAGAAGGTCATTTTCAGCCAAGCAAATACTTCCATATAATTTAACATCTCGGTAATCAATTGCCACAACAAATCTATATTTATTGATGTAAGGCTGGATAGTCAACCGAATCGAATTTTGAGTTTTTATATAAAATTAATCGTAAATATTTATAATATTATAATAAGAACTAATAAAATTTTAATCTTATTTTCATCTCATAATCATGGAGGACAATAAAAGACTATGGATTTGAAAAGCATCACCCTGTTCATGTAATGAAGAATCAACAAACCAAAACAAATTTTCATCAA
Organism: Hibiscus trionum; assembly: GCA_030270665.1. Classification (NCBI taxonomy): domain Eukaryota; kingdom Viridiplantae; phylum Streptophyta; class Magnoliopsida; order Malvales; family Malvaceae; genus Hibiscus; species Hibiscus trionum. The sequence continues at coordinate 21,628,871 of BSYR01000006.1, read as the reverse complement.
GTGTAACATCCATAGCATACAACGAAAATAACCTTAAAAATTATTACTTAGGAGCATCATCATTCATCAAACCAAAAATAAATTAATTTTCTTTCTATACATAAAACACAAAAAAACCAAATACCCATTTCAGATGTCACCTCATAAAAAAATGAAAAATCATCCGACAGCAGAAACAGATAAAATGAAAACAAGAAAATAGAATAGATGTTTTCACACTCCATTGAAAAGAAAGATAAACCAAGTAGTTTGTCTTTACCCTCAACATGTTTATCTAAAATTTACCAAAATGTTTGAAGGAAAAAGGAGATTGAGGACTCGTATGCACTGAAACACATGAAGCCATCTCTCTCTTTTCTTTCCCTTTCTCACTCTATATCCAACTCTTTAGAGCCACAGCATCAGCCAATCTCAGACCAATAAAAAAAATTTAATTTTTTCGATTCGAGTGAGTTTTTCTCACACCTATATCAATGGATGATTCACAAAGAAAACAAACAGATGAATGAAGTCTTCAACTTGGTAATCAGAATTAATGAGCAACTCACTGATATAATTCATATTAAAAGTTTAAAATATAACATTCAAGGGTAAAAGTTAAAGAAATTTCTACACACCTAATCCTTTTAAAATCAGCAGCACCCCAAGTCATTATTACATGCTACAAGAAACCAAACAATTCACATTCACATTCAAAAAGAAAAAGAAACCAAACAATTCAGTTTCATACTATTAAGTAGCAACTACCATAGTAAGCCATACAATCAAGTATTCCAGCTTTTTCACCACTAAAAAGATGTCACCATCTTCATTAGGGATGATGCCTAGACCCTCCCACACTATACTCACTTGCCTAACCTATAGTCGGTGGTGTTCAAAACTGACCCAATGAGTACCCAAAGGTCTAACCAGTTTAATATTACTATTATATTGTTACTATATTTCATAATTTTTTTTTTATTTTTTTAACCTGCATTATGAATTTATTGGGCTATTGGATAGTGAATACCCATTGAGACTGTTTTACTTTTGAACAACCCTAATCACGATAAAAGCAATAATGCATAATCAATCAAGTCAAGAGGCTAAAAAAAACCCTGACAATTGGCAAAAAAACATTAATGGTACTGTTTTTTTGGCCAGAGAACAGGCAATTTTGGGTGAAAAACCCCTTTTTAATTATTATCTGCAAAAATGGCTCCCAAAAACTTTTATTTGGCAAAATGACCCCCTTTCTTGCCAGGTCGACCGACCTCGCGTTTTGTAGGACGCGAGGTACGCCCTCGCATTCTGCAGAACGCGATTTTAGTCGACGTGGCGTTGCAGTCCGTGTTAACGGTTTCACAGTACCTCGCGTTCTGCAGAACGCGAGGTCCCCGAGAAATTGAAAAGGCGGCTGGAATATATCGCACGGACCTCGCGTTCTGTAGGACGCGAGGTCTGTGCATTTCCAGCCTGAACCACAAGCAAAAACATGCGTAAGTAGGCCTGTTCGAACTCAATTTTGAGCGTGTAAATGGTATATTTTTAGCGATCATCGAGTTTGGGGTCGTAGTACTGAAAATTGTCTATCGTATGATACCAACATGGTTAATTTTTGTCCATTCTACAATGGTTTAAAATGGCTTCGAAAACCCTATGCTAGCATACTTTTTTTGATTGAAGTTGTATTTCAACTAATGTCGATAGGCATGTTCGAGCAGATTTCATACGTATAAATTTTAAATTTTTAGGTAACATCGAGTTTGGGGTTGTAGTACTGGAAATTCTCTATCGTATGACACTGACACGGTCAATTTTCGTCCATTGTACGCTGATTTAAAGTTGTTCGAAAACACTATCAGAACATATTTTTTTGAATGATTGAAAATATAAGATGACGGATTGTATAAATCGAAGTGGACTGACTTTATTGATTAGATTGTCATGTGCGAACTCACATATACAAATGAAAAATAATTAATTAATACGAGGGGCTGAGCGATTAGGACACTTAGGAGCTGTGTGCCCAAGATTTCGACATATAGAACAATGCTTCTTTTGTCCGGTTTTCTCTCGATGTTCGACCAAATCCTCGGCACAATATATTCTTGTAGAAGGTGGACGTCCTTTGGCTCGTAGTAGTGCTGGATCTGGGCGTATGATCGGTTTAGTGTCCACAGCATTTGGATCAACCTCATTTCCGATTGGAGGAAACTCTTTTTCGTAAACTTTAAGCACCGTTTTGAGTAAGTATACCGGATCAACCATATGCATGTATTCTATTCGTTGGTTAGTGCAAGCAGCAATGGCGTGTGCGCACGGGTGTTTGAAAGTTTGGAATATTCCGCACTCGCAGGTTTTTTCCCTCAGATCTACAACGTAAGCGTTGTGCTGAATGCCTTCTATCCGCCTGGAAAATTCCGCAACACGAAACAAGTGTCATTCTCGCGAGAAGAGAGTTGCTTGCACCTGTCTTGATTGGGCCAATTGAATATGCAGTCTTGAGCGGAAATCTGGATGGACTTTGTGTCCACCTGCCATGTACTCAGCTGCTTGCCTGCCCAAGGTTGCAAAAAGGGTAGCTAAACGATAATAGGTGGCTTTGACAATGGAAGTGATAAGCAACTGCCGAACTCCCTTCAGTGATGAGTTCACTGCCTCAGCCAAGTTCGTTGTCATGTGACCATAACGTTTACCCTCGTCATACGATCGAAGCCATTTTTTCCTTTGGGATTTTTTCAAGGTATTCTGCGCCTTTTTTGTTTCTCGCTCTCAATTCCTCGAGCAGGTCAGCCACCTCGTGTTTGTAGTGCGAGTTGCCTACGGAATGACAGTTGAATAGTTATGGGAGTAAGAAATAATAAAAGGGAGTAAGAAATAATATAGTAAATGAAAATGCCATAAGGACGTACCCATATCGAGCACCATTTGACGTTCATCACGGTTCTTGTATTGCAGCAGGTAGTTTGCGGCTATGTGCCGCAAGCAGAAACGGTGGTGAATGTATGGAGGCTTCCAATAGTCACCCAAATTTTGTATCGCCTACAGCAGCGCTGTGCCTCTTTCGGAAATAACACACACCCCTTCATCCCTTCTTCTTCGTATTACAGGATCAATGACATATTTTCATAGGTTCGTAAGGAAGAACGTCCAAGACTCCATATCCTCCTTCAGGACGATTGCGAATGCAACAGGAACGCATTTGCGATTGCCGTCCTGTGCTATAGCTAGAAGTAGGATCTGTGTATATTTTCCGTACAACCATGTGCCGTCGATTTGGACCATCGGTTTGCAGTGCTTGAATGCGTTGATGCACTGGGGGAAAGTCCAAAATAACCGGTGGAATTGACAAACACCTCGGACGACACGATCATTTTCGTATGCCAGAACCGTATCAAGTTTGACAACCATTCTGGGGATGTGTTTCTGCAGGAGATTAAGCCACGGGCACAACTCTATGTAAGATTCCTCCCATCGGCCATACAATTCCTCTTTGGCCTTTTTCCTTGCATACCATGCTTTCGAATAACCTGGACGGAAGCCGGTGACAGCTTGAGCTGCAGCCTGACATGTGGGGACCGACACAGTGGGATTTGTTTTCACCAGTGTGGAAAAGATGTCCGCGAGGTACTTTGCATCCAGGTTCTTGTGATCCTGGTTGAGGCTAGAAACGGTGCATGTATGGGGCCCCTCAAGTTTTGTTATTTTCCAACGGTTGCCTGCCCTCTTCAACTCTGATATACGGATTTTCCATTTACAGCCTTGATCCTTTTGGACGCAGTGAGCCTTGTAGTATTTGGCTTGGGTTTTCTTAACCGTCGTCTCAACATTATGACGAAGGTTGTACTGCTTAACTGCCGCCACCGCAATTTCCTTCTTCGCGAACGCCATACCAATTCTTAGTTCACCATCAGAACGGTGGACTCGGCCATCTATTGTGTCGTCATGGAGAAAATCAGGGACGTCCATTGCATCCATATCAACCGTTGTGAAGTGGGATGGTGGCTGGAACATAGAAATTGGTCTTGCGTCTACAGGAAAGTTGGTCACAGTCGGTTCTTCGTCCAAATCTGGTGGTGGAACGACAGTGTCTTCTGGTAACTCTGTCAAGTCTTCTGGTTCGGGATAGAATGGCCCCAGCTCGTCTCTGTCTGGCCCGGGTTCTCTAATCGGTTCTTCGTCAGAAGCATCCTCCGGGAGCTGGAATAGTAGAGCTTCTGGAATCACTACCCTTTGAGGCGAGGATTGGGGTCGATGAGCGGGAGACCTCTCACGAGATCGCTCAGGAACCTCATTTCCAAGACCAAAATCAAGATCACCATAAGAAGAATATATTCCCATTGATGGTTGAACGTACTCCGTGCTAGGGACATACGTTGAGTGTCGTCCATATGATGAATCATGGTCGTGCATAGCGTAAGAAGACGACGCTCCCTCACCCCCAAAAGAAGAATGTCTCCCCATAGATGGTTGACCATAGTCGGTGCCAGGGACATACATTGAGTGCCGACCATATGATGCTTCATGGTCTTGCGTAACGTAAGGAGCCGACGTTCCCTCCCCACTAAAACTATAAGGATTGTATAGATTGTATGGACTGTACGATGCATTTGTTGGTGCATCGAATTCATCGTTTAGGGGTTGGTTCAGGTCGAACCCGATACTAGCTACGCATGACTGCCTTGGAGGAGCAGATGACGATGCACCAACTTCGTTGTCTCGACAGAGTAGGCCAAAATCACGTCGTAGACCTGCGGTCGGGCTATCAACGTTGGCATTCGGATCGAAGTCGAAATTTGCCCGGCCCCAGCTTGGTATTTCGACAACTGGATTAGACTCGGAGAACGATACATACAGCTCAAGGGGCCCCCCAATTGAATACTCAAAGTGGGCTTCCATCATCATTTGCACATCAGCATTTTCCGCAATTTGGCATACAGAGTACTCTAAAGGGTCTATAGATATTGGCACCCGATACTTCACGTCGGACAAACAATGATTATCGTAATGAGGAACTTTTGCCTCCAGTTCCTTGACCAACTTCTTGAACGATAATCTCCTCGGAAGCTTTATCGTTACCGGATCTTCGCAGTGAAAAAGGACGCCGAGTTCGATACCCTCGAATATCTGCCCATCGTAGTAAACTTGCGTAGTAACGCCTCGTCCGGCCATTTGAATATTTTATGAAAGACTTGAAATTTTGATACTTAGAAAATTCTAGGAATTGATTGCCAATTGAAACTTATATTTTCGTTTTATGGTTCTTCTTCATATATAGGCAAAATTATTGGCCCTTGCAATCCAGGAGAATCTAGTTGTGTAAGGCAAATAATGGTTCAGAGAGGTAACTTTGCTTGTCCATTACCTAAAACCGATAAGCAGGTAAGGGATAGATTTGATGGGAGGCAGGAATGGCGTGTGTGTGCTTGGGAGGCAGTCCCCTAACTTTCGACAAGTAAGGGATAGATTTGATGGGAGGCAGGGTAAACCAGTACCTCGCGTTCTATAGAACGCGATGTCACTTTAAATGCTTTGTTTCAGATATTCCGTCAGAAGTTATAATAACCGTACTATTTACTATTTGTTTGTTTGTGTAATTGAGAACATGTTCGAGAATTTGAGACAATTGTAGTCTTGTAATTGAATACTACTACTGGTGCCTATAATGTAATTGAGTACTAGTAGTTTTACATAACTTGAAGTCCGTTTAACATTAATAAAGGATGAAATAAGACGTCATATAACATAATTGGAAGATCATTTCATAAGTTAATGGTTAATCCGAATCATCGTAGTCAGTGGACACGTCTGAACTTAGGTTTAGTTCTTCGATCATCTGTTGTTTTCTTTGTCTACGCCTGTACATAAAAAGTTGTAGCTCCTCCACAGCCGCATCAACATCCGGTGAAGACGGTGCGTGTTCAGTGTTCGGAGCAGGTTCTACGGGTGCAGACGTACTACCTTCGCCGGCGTTGACAAACTTAACATTGAAATCGACGTCTTTAGCTCCGACGGAATTGAGACGGTCATACATGTTACGAACGTCTGTTTCGTTCGTAAGCTTCATAACGTTGTGCGTTTCATTAGCTGACGGTGTTGGGATTCGACATTCCATGGCCGCAATTTGTTTGTCGGTGTGTTTACTAACCTCGATTGTTGTCAACTGTATTAAATCTTTCAGTGACATTTTGCCGGTGATTGTTGACTCAAAATAAGTATCGAGAAAATAAAATGTTGCCTTAAATTTTGCCATAAGGTGAGCAAGGATTGGGTGTTTAGAGAGAATTTGGAATGAGTAAATGATGGTGGAATTCGTGGGTATTTATATGAAAGGAAAAACATCACATAAGTAAATTTAAGTCGCATTTCATTTAACAAAACTTTCAACATGTATTCTTTAATAAGTAAATTGAGACAACTACATAAATTATCTATAAAATTCGAAACAATATATTCAGCAGCTCCAGCGGGCAAATTTGATCGGAGGTCCCGACTGAAAGAAGCAGAGAGCGAAATCCAGATGTAAATGTTGGCTGCCACGCCGCATCTGAAATGAGTAAATGGTAGCAGCTTTGATCCACATTAACAAATGTTATTGGCACCCGCCGCATCTGAAAATGTCGATCTGAATCCGCCCCCGCTTCCTAAAAGTCCTTTCTTTTCAAAACTGTAGCCGGGGATCCTCTCGACGGCGGCTACAGAAGCTGCCATTGAAGCCACTACTGCAGCATACAACCTCTAAAATATTGCGATATGTCGGTAAATATTAAGGTATGTACCCCCGCGGCACACAAATCTTTAAGTGAACTCCAACTATCATAAATGAACAATATTTCGGACATCAAAATTGCAACGGGAAAAAACGCAGCATTACACGAACTCATATTCAACTCACCTAAACTAAACAGAACTGCTTACAAAAATTCATCTCCCTGCATATATATATATATATATATACAAACATCTCATAGACCTCGCGTTCTGTACAACGCGAGGTAAGATAGAATACTCCCCTCCTTCTATAAATAGCAAACTCTAGGAGAGGCAAGGAGCACCAACATAAATTTTTTTCTGTATTCACGTACACAGTTTTCGCTTGCAGCTACTAATGGCAACATAGCGCATATTTTGGAAGTTTTGTTTTAATTTAACTTCCAAAATATTGCGCTATGTCGTTATTTTTAGTTACTACTGAAAACATAACGCGTATTTAGTATGATTCATTATTGTTATTATTATTATTGTTCTTATTATTATTGTTATTATTATTACTATCATACTAATAATTGGAAGATCAGTTAGTATCATTTATTATTATTGTTGTTATTATTAAAAATATTATTATTATTATTTTAATTAATTTTTTATTATTATTATTATTTTTATTGTTATTATTATAAATAAACATTGCGTTTTAAAAATATCATTTATTGTTATTATTAAAAATATTATTATTATTATTTTAATTAATTTTTTTTATTGTTATTATTAAATGAGTTTCCCGCCTTAAAACTTTCCGTTTAAAAAACCCCACGACCTCGCGTTCTGTAGAACGCGATTTCTTTAGAACCTCGCGTTCTATAGGACGCGAGGTCCCTTCTGACCGTTCAGTTCACGCGTCTGTTCACTGACGCGCCTTTTCAATGAACCTCGCGTTCTATAGGACGCGAGGTCCATGAATATCGCGTTCTACAGAACGCGAGATTCATTAACCTCGCATCCCAAACGACGCGAGGTCCTCTATAAATTGGAGGTTTTTTTTTCTAAAATCCTCCACAGAACGCGAGTTTTATAGAAATTTTACAAAAATTTGTCAGCAACTTTTATATATCGTTCGATCACATGGAGCCCTTGATACGCAACCAAGCGAGTCACTGCAGTGAATATTGGCGAAACAATGAAGAGGTATTATTTTTTTCCCTTTTATAGTCTAAATTTGGTAATTAAATTATATTTTTTTTATTTTTACTAACTATTTTATTTTATTTTTTTCCAGGGATACGAACGTAACTTACAATGTTACATTAATCGTATCACCGTCGCACCCGTTCCTGCTGTTATGCGTTTGATTGAGCGGGCTGGTTTTGGGCACATAGCTCGCTATATAGGGGGGTGAAGGTTAGACCGTCGTTGATCAGCGCGCTGATAGAACGGTGGAGACCCGAGACGCATACGTTTCATCTTCCATTTGGCGAGGCAACAATTACGTTGGAGGATGTTGCCTACATTATGGGGTTGCCTATAAATGGCAGTGTTATTACTGGTATAGCGATGGCGCATTGGCCAATCCTATTTGCTGAACAAATGGGCGTGATGCCCCCTGATAGAGCGTGGGACGGAGGGAAAATTTCTCTACCGTACTTGGAGGAGCAGTTTGGAAACCCTCCCCCCGATGCGGATGAAGTTGCACTTCAGGTATTTTTTTATTATATTTAGTATGCTTTTATTACATTTATTATTAAATTAAAATTATTTATTTGCACATTAGGCTGCTTTATGAATTTTTTATGATGAATTTAGACAATATTTATGATCTTTTTAATAAATATTTAGGATGAATTATAAATATGTAGGATAAATTTTTAGGATGAATTCAATAACTATTTAGGATACTTTATTAAATATTTAGGTTGCCTACATTAAATATTTAGGATACTTACAATTTTTTTATTTAGGATGAACTTACAATTTTTTTAATTAGGATGCCTTTATTAATTTATATTTTCACAGCGGTGTGCGCGAGCCCACATCTTGCGCATTATTGGCGGGATATTAATGCCCGACAAAACTCGCAACAAAGTGCACGTTATGTGGCTTCGTCATCTGACAAATTTAGACGAGTCTAGACGAAAATCTTGGGGGTCAGCTGTCTTGGCGTTTCTTATCAGAGACCTCTGCAGAAACATTGACGCCTCCAAAGCAACGATGGGAGGATGCTGTTTATTCCTGCAGGCTTGGGTTTGGGTTTGGCTTCGGATCCCTACTTTGGCACCACAGCTTAGGATTCCCAGTTCTCTGTCATTTCCGCTTCTACGGAGGTACTACATAATCTACTATATTTTTTTATTCAATTATTTTATTTAATGATCTTTTTCATTATTTAAAGGTGGAGCACCGCAGTAACCCACGCCGGCCTGCCGGACTCCCAGAAAGCATACAGACATACATTTGTCATTCGATGCCTTGACGGAGGACAAGGTAATTCAACAATTATTTTGGTTTTTTCCATACTATTTTTTCCAATAATATTTCATATATAAATTTTACTAACTTTTTCATTCTTTTTAGTTCGTGTGGAGGCCCTACGATTCAGAGGAGATTCGCATCATTACTCCAGCAGATATTGTGCAAGAGCGAGACCTCTGGATTTCCGTCGTGCCGCTGCTGAACTACGAAATTTGCGTGTGGCATTCTGCGGATAGGGTACTCCGACAGTTCGGGTACGTCCAAAATGTTCCACGCCCTCCGCAAAATATGGACGAGTTCCACAATCTTACGCGTCAGGGGAAGACGGAGATTGACTGGGCCGAGCACCACGCTAGCTGGATAGCGCTTTGGGCTCAACGATTTCTCAGACGCCCAGAGTTTCTCCAACCAATTATGGTAGGGGGTCCTTTGGTCACTTTCAATTATGACCAGTGGTATAGGGACAATGGGATGCCACATATCCTTACTCCGGCCGAGCTCGAAGCAGGGCTTCCCCAGCGACCCCAAAACCGCCCACGCGGGAGCGGGCGAGCGAGCCAGACCCAGAGCCAGTCCCAGAGGCAGTCGACGCAGCGCGGTCCGAGACCACGATATGACACTCCAGGGGCATCATCTTCTGCCCCACCATTGCATAGCGGTCCATCGACTTTCGAGCAGACGATGCCTCCACCCTAGTTCGGCTCCACTGATGCCTATCGCCCCCATACGCCCACGACTGACCTTCTACTTATCGATTATCCACCTCAGTATGAGTTTCCGATGGTGGAGAATACGCCGATAGGTAGTTTGTTTTACTCCCCGCCTAGGCCCAGCACAGATCCGCAGATCGCGCACGATGGTCAGGATGATAGGGACCAGGGACCACCACACGATGGACCGAGGAGGAATCCGGATCGCCAGCGTCATCCACCCGACTGCGGAACCGGTGGACATAGGCATTTTTAGTTTTTTTTGTTGTTTTCTACTTATGTTTTTAATATTTATGTAAAACACTTTTAAATTTTATAATGTCGTATTCTAATTTTGTTTATGAATTATAATTTTGTTTGCATATTATAATTAAACTTTATGATGTTTATTTAATTTTTGTTTTTAATAAATTTAATAGGATTAAAAAACCGAAAATCGACATTAGTTGAAATACAACTTCAATCAAAAAAAGTATGCTAGCATAGGGTTTTCGAAGCCATTTTAAACCATTGTAGAATGGACGAAAATTAACCATGTTGGTATCATACGATAGACAATTTTCAGTACTACGACCCCAAACTCGATGATCGCTAAAAATATACCATTTACACGCTCGAAATTGAGTTCGAACAGGCCTACTTACGCATGTTTTTGCTTGTGGTTCAGGCTGGAAATGCACAGACCTCGCGTCCTACAGAACGCGAGGTCCGTGCGATATATTCCAGCCGCCTTTTCAATTTCTCGGGGACCTCGCGTTCTGCAGAACGCGAGGTACTGTGAAACCGTTAACACGGACTGCAACGCTACGTCGACTAAAATCGCGTTCTGCAGAACGCGAGGGCGTACCTCGCGTCCTACAAAACGCGAGGTCGGTCGACCTGGCAAGAAAGGGGGTCATTTTGCCAAATAAAAGTTTTTGGGAGCCATTTTTGCAGATAATAATTAAAAAGGGGTTTTTCACCCAAAATTGCCCAGAGAACATTTATGGTACTTGGTCGCAAAGCAATCCACCCACACCAATCAAAGTCTCAACCACCTGTATTATTATTTCAAACAGGTAGGAAGTTCTTTTGCATTTAGATTGAATCGCATCACATTATGATTAAAATGCAGAGATTAATTCAATTCAGAATCAAATTTGTTTTAGATTGGTACCAATAAAACAATGACATATAAATTGAATGATTTATCACCACTAACCACACAGAATTACATGACAGAACCAATTGATATTGATCGGCAACAGTATTAACATGTTAACAAAAGGATTAAAATAGAATGATATTGATAATTTGAGAATTAATATAAAATGTTGTAAAGTTTAAAAACCAATTTAGAATGTGGTCATAGTTTGAGGATTGATATAAAATATTTTAAAGTCTAGATACTAATTTAAAATGGGGTAAACTACATAAATGACCACCATATTATTGGTAAAGTCGCGATTTGACCACCTTACTTTTTTCTAAGCAATTAAACCACCAAATTATTTAATTGGTTGCAATGTGACCACCAGCCGTTAAAAACTAACGGAAGGAGTGACGTGGCAGTTAATAAAATTGGTATAATTATACATTTGGTCCCCGCTATTTGTACATTTTATTAATTTGGTCCTAATTTTAATAAATAAAATAATTTTATTATTTAATTAGGATACGACACGTGTCACAGTATTATTGGAAGACTTTATTTATATATATTTAATTTAATAATTTTTATTTTGCTCCTCCAATCAGGCGGTGACACGTGTCACCAGATTGAAGAAGCAAAATTAAATAAGAAGCACCTTGCCTCCAACAAGAATCGAATCCAGGTTAAATGGGTTAAGAGTGAGCACGATAACCACTAGGCCAAAGCTATCCTTGTGATGCATTGTACACATTCTAATATATATTTTAATTTGTTACTCGTGCCAGAAAAAAAACAAAAAACATATTACCACTGGCAAGATTCGAACCCAAGTTTCTTGGGTTAAAAGTGAACATGCCTACCACTAAACCAATGTTATTCCTATGATATAATGTACAAAATCTATTATATAACTTAGTTTGTTGCTCATGCCAGGAAAAAAGAAATAAATATAGATTAAAGAAACTCGAATATGACACTTTTAGGATGCATAAAAATATTTAAACCACTAAAATATATCTAATAATTAAATTATTCACCATTTTATTTTTTATTAAATTTTAATTAAATTATTATATTAAAAAATTATATTAAAATTTTAATTTATTAATTTTATCTTCGTTAAATAAAATTTTAATATAAATTTTTATTTTTTCATATAATAATTTAATTAAAATTTAATAAAAAATAAAATGGTGAATAATTTAATTATTAAGTATATTTCAGTGGTTTAAATATTTTTATGCGTCCTAAAAATGTCATATTCGAGTTTCTTTAATCTATATTTATTTCCTTTTTCTTGGTATGAGCAACAAACTAAGTTATATAATAGATTTTGTATGTTATATCATAGGAATAACATTGGTTTAGGGTAGGCATGCTCACTTTTAACCCAAGAAACTTGGGTTTGAATCCTGCTAGTGGTAATATGTTTCTTGTTTTTTCCTGGCATGAGTAACAAGTTAAAATATATATTAGAATTTGTACAATGCATCACAGGGATAGCTTTGGCCTAGTGGTTGGTGCGCTCACTCTTAACCTATTTAACCTGGGTTCGATTCTTGCTGGAGGCAAGGTGCTTCTTATTTAATTTTGCTCCTTCAATCTGGTGACACGTGTCACCGCCTGATTGGAGGAGTAAAATAAAAATTATTAAATTAAAAATATATAAATAAAGTCCTCCAATAATACGGTGACACGTGTCGTAGCCTAATTAAATAATAAAATTATTTTATTTATTAAAATTAGGACCAAATTGATAAAATGTACAAATAGTAGGGATCAAATGTGTAATTATACTAATTTTATTAACTGCCACGTCAATTCTTTCGTTATTTTTTAACGGCTGGTGGTCACATTGCAACCAATTAAATAATTTGGTGGTTTAATTGCTTAGAAAAAAAGTAAGGTGGTCAAATCGCGACTTTACCAATAATATGGTGGTCATTTATGTAGTTTACCCTTTAAAATGAGACCATAATTTGGTTATGTAAACGAGAAAATACGATTTATTGAAATACTTTTTTTGATAAAATGAGAAGCAACTATTGCTTATAATTCATCAAAGAAAAGAATAAGGGCTAAAGTGATCAAAAGTTCCTCTTTCGCACGAACCCTAGTTCTCTTCAACCTCAGCATCCACCACGCTACCTGGATTGTTGATTCGATTGCTTGCCTTGGACGGTGGCGGTCTCCTCTCCAAGCAACGTCGACGGTTTTCAGCTACTCCGCGGGGTGAGTTAGGTCGGGGTCCAGTGGTCGTGGATAGGAGAATGGGATAGGCGTAGTTATCCTCGGTTCGTTGGGATCATATGGGCCTCGTCTTTTGCTTTGCTTTTCATCTTCTTCGGCGTTTATCGACGATGAATATTGCCGCGCGCGCCCACCTCTCCAGCTTTGCGTTAGCGGGACAAGTCTGGGTGAGGCCCGTGTGTGGGATTCTTATTGGATAAGGGGAATCCATGTAATTTGGCAACTGGTATTTCCGGGAGGCTGATCGTTAGCCGGTTTGCGTCGATTGAACGACGACGTCTCGTCGTCCCCTTCAGGTAACCGCAACGACCGTTTCTTTCTTTCGCATTGATCCCACTCTGTAGTTCCTCGTCCCTTTCTGCCCTAAGTGCTGCCATTGAAATGCCTTGCCACTGGTGACTCGACCCCTTCTTCTTGATTTGTTTCTGGATTGAATTTATTATTGTTCTTCATTTTGGTTACTTTGGGCCACTGCTTTTATCATTCACTTGCTGGTAACGGTTATTGAACTTTGGAGTTTGCGTGGTGGTATTGTTTTTGTTTCTGCCGGTCTTGGTTTCTATTATTGGTGTCGGATTGTGCATCCTTTGCGCTTCTCTGGTGCTAGGTTGGGCTTTTCTTATGTGCAATTCTTTTCCTAAGTAATAACCATCCTCGCTTGGAACGTGCGTGGCTTGGGGAATAGGGAGACTGTTAGAGCTCTCCGTAATTCTATAACCAAACATAAATCGTTTATTGTGTTTCTCATTGAGACAAAACAGAAAAAGAGATACCTCAAGAAAATCAAGATGAAGATGAAAATGGAATCGTCTTTCTATCTGGAACCACAAGGAACTGCAGGCGGACTCGCCCTATGGTGGACAGGTGAAGCAAAAATCACCATTCTTAAATACGATCAAAATTTTATTGATACTAAAGTGACCTTGCTTGATGGATAAGAATGGTTTGGAACTTTCATTTATGCCCCCGTATAGAGATGAAAAGCAAGCTTTTTGAGAAGGGTTAAGCCAGCTTCGAAAATCACCATATGCTAGATAGATCGTTATGGGTGACTCCAACATAGTGACTAGACAAGAGGAAAAGGGAGGGGCAATCCTTTCAATCCCGATGAGGCAAATTGTTTCTCAGATTTTGTTGATTCCGCTGGATTAATTGAAATGCCAATTAAAGGAGGCTGCTTTACTTGGTACAACCAGAGAAGCGGAGACAACTCTATTCTCGAGAAACTTGACCGCATTTTGTGTTCTACGAAATGGAGCACCGCATTCCCAAAAGCTCTGGGTCTAATGGACATCACTCTTGCCTCTGACAATGCTCATATCATTCTTTTCCCCTCGGGCTTTTCTAAAAAATATAAGAAGGATTTCAAATTCGAAACCAAATGGCTTTTGGACAATGAATGTCCCCAAACCGTGTCTAAAGGCTGGGACTTCCCTCTTGCTGAGAGAAACTCCCATATCTTTGGGAGGAAAATTAAAAGAACCAGAAAGGCCCTAATAAGCTGGAGTAAAACAAAGACTAAGAAGCAAAATGAGAAGAAGCAGTCTTTGATGGCCAGAATTAAATGCTTTTAGGGTAGGAAGCTCACTGCTTTGGAACTGGAGGAATACAAACAGCTGAAAAAAGAGTTGGACCCCGAATGAGAAAGCGAGGAAAGATATTGGCATCAACGATCCAGAGTTAACTGGCTAAAATGGGGTGATAAAAATACCAAGTTCTTTCATGCCACAACCATCCAACATCACAGAATCAATTCCATAGTTAGATTAAAGAAGAATGATGGAACCTGGCTCGAGGAACCTTAGGATATAGCAGCTTTCTTGCAGCAACATTTCCAAAATCTATTTGCCAAGGACCAATCCATTGACTTCCAATGCCTTGGAGATTACATACCCAGTTGGTGACTGAAGCGATAAATTCTGAACTTAGTAAAAAAGTGTCTAAAGAGGAAATCAAGAGAGCCGTCTTTAATATGGGATTCACTAAAGCTCCTGGGCCTGATGGCTTCCCTGGATGCTTCTACCAATCCTTCTGGGAGACCATAAAAGGAGATTTTATAGAGATGGTGGCAGCTTTCTTCAACGACGGTTTTCTGGATCACGGGCTTAGTAAAACTAACATTGTCCTCATTCCCAAGAAGTTTAATCCATGTGAAGTCTCTCATTTTAGGTCGATCAGTCTGTGCAATTTTTCTCTTAAGATAATCACTAAGATATTGCCGACGAGGCTGAAGACTTTTCTCCTTAATCTTGTTACTCACTTTCAATCAGCTTTTGTTCACGGCAGATTTATACGCGACAACATCATTCTTTCCAATGAGACTTTCCATGCAGTCAAACGGGAAAAAAAGGGAAGAAGCGGATCATGTCACTTAAAATTGACTTGGAAAAAGCCTATGATAAAGTGGATTGAGATCTTCTTCATTTTCTTATGAATAGGATGGGCTTTTGCAATTGATGGGTCACCAGAGTCATGAAATGCGTTTCATCTACCTTATTTTCCCTGGTTTTAAACGGGGAGAAATTTGGCGATTTCTCTGATGGGAGGGGCCTCAGACAGGGTGACCCACTCTCTTCATTCTTATTTACCCTCATTTCGAACATTTTGTCATGGATTACAGAAAAAGAGGTGGAAACAGGCCGTCTTGAAGGTCTTACAATTAAAAGATGGTGCCCAGTCTTGAGCCATCTGTTGTTCGTCGATGATTGCCTTATGTTTCAGGGGCGAATAAAGAGAGCTATGAAGCTATCCTTCGCATTCTTCATCTCTTCCAAAGCTCTACAAGACAGACGGTGAACTTTCAGAAATCATCGGTGCTCTTTTCCCCTAACTTCAGCAGCCATCTCAAGCTCCACCTTTCTAATATCCTGTGCTTCTACCCAATGGAGGAGGATAACAAGTAACTATGTCTACCTTCTTTATGGGGTCGAAGCAAAAAGGAAGCATTATCCTTTATCAAGGAACGAGTCCAAAATAAACTCAAGGGATGGAAAGCTAAGTTTTTAAACCAGGCAAGGAAAGAAGTTCGCATAAAGGCAGTCGCTCAGGCCATACCTATTTATGTCATGCAATGTTTTCTCCTCCCTGTTACCTTCTGTGACGAACTCAATCCGATGGTGGCTAATTTCTGGTGGAATAACTATGGAAGCAAGGAGAAATGCATTCATTAGATCAACTGGCGAGACCTTTGCTGACCGAAGGACCAGGGGGGTCTAGGCTTCTGAAATCTCAGAACCTTTAACAAAGCTATTATTGCGAAAGTGGCGTGTAAAGTGATTAAGAATCTGAACTCCCTCTTGGCTCAGACTCTCCGTGGAATTTATTATCCAAACGGAAACATCTTTAATGCCCCTAAGTGCACTAACCCTTCATGGGCATGGGCAGACATTAATGAATGAGTTGATATTATCAAGGAAGGATCATTATGGAGGGTCAGAAATGGAAGATGTATCTCGACTTGGTATGATAACTGGATCCCCAAGCTTCCTAAGTTTCACATCTCTTCTCAGCCTCCACCCTGGTGTCCTTTCCCCTCAGTTTGTAGTCTCATGAACCATGATTTAAGGTCGTGGGACAAAACTATGATTGATCGTCTCTTCTCCCCGATAGAGGCATTGTCGATCCTTACCATTCCTATAGGAGGACCAGGTGTCAAAGACTCCCTTATCTGGGCGGGAACAAAGAATGGAGATTATTCGTCTAAGTCGGGTTATAGATTCATCGAGGAAAACCATAGACCCTCTTCTGACCCTTCATCTAGCGAATCCCCAAGTAAGAACAAAACTTTATGGAACTCCATTTGGGGATTAAAGGTAACGTCCAAAATCCACTCCTTCCTCTAGAAACTTTGCCATAACATCGTGCCTACCAAAGGTATCCTTACCGCTCGTTTTCATGGCAAATTCCAGGACTCGAACTGTTGCCCACAGTGCGAAGATAAAGTAGAATCCATTGAACATCTCCTGTTTTTCTGTCCCTTTGCGCAAGCAGTCTGGAGGGCCTCAGATTTTAATTATTCTCCTTCCTCTTCTGGCTTTCCTGGGTTTTCTAAACGGTGGATTAGAATCAATGAACTTTGGAAGCTGTGGAATTTTGAAGAAGGTTGTGCTCTCACTGCCTTCCTCCTATGGGTAATCTGGAAATCACGAAATGCTTTGGTCTGTGAAGGAAGGAAAGACCTTCCTTGGGATGTATGGCTATGTGCTGAACGAGCCTTTCAGGAGTTCGCGCATGCAACATCTGTTTGTTCGCTGGAAAAGCCACATCAACCTTTAGAACTGAGGAGCTGGACTCCTCCTCCTCCTCATACTTTCACGATTAACTGCGATGCTGCCTTTGATAGCAAAATAGGAATGGCTACGGCGACAGCCATTGCACGAGATAGTGCAGGATCCGTTATCAAGGGAATATCCGCACCAACTTTAGCTCCATCTTCGGCGGTGGCGGAAGCCTTTGCAATTAGGCTGGGTTTTTCTTTGGCCTCTCTAAATAGTTTCCAAAATATTATTATTGAGGCCGATTTTCAAGCGGTTATTGGGAGACTATGTTATGGCTCCTTTTCTGATTGGGTCTCTTCGACCATTGAAGATGATATTAGATCGGAAGTTGTGTCTTTCGATTCTTGCTCTTTTTCTTTTGTTCCTAGATCCTGTAATCGGGCTGCGGATTGGCTTGCCAAATATGCTAAAAACATTCAGAGTCAAACTCTTTGGGGTCCCTCTTTTCCCCCGCAATTGTTTTGGTACTTGTAATCTTGTTTCTTCAATGAAAATTTCTCTTTGTTGATAAAAAAAGTGATCAAAAGTTCAAACGTTGGGGGTAAGGATGGGCACGGGTCGGGTCAGGCCGGGTTTTTGCCCACCCGAACCCGACCCGAAAATATTAACCCTAAACCCGAACCCGACCCGACCCGATCATATCTTTTAGAAAACCTGACCCAACCCAAAAATAAATACCTTAAACCCGACTCCGACCCGACCCGACCTATATAAAAAAAATTAATTTTAGGGACTTAATTGTAAAAAAATAATTTTAAGAGACTTAATTGTAAAAAATAATAA
Organism: Hibiscus trionum; assembly: GCA_030270665.1. Lineage (NCBI taxonomy): Eukaryota > Viridiplantae > Streptophyta > Magnoliopsida > Malvales > Malvaceae > Hibiscus > Hibiscus trionum. The sequence goes on along the minus strand of BSYR01000006.1, from coordinate 21,610,551 downwards.
ATTTAAGGACTAAATTGTAAATAAAAAAAATCAATTTTAAGGACCTAATTATAAAAAATTATATAAAAAGAGGGGTATTATTACAAATATCCCTAAAAAATTACGGAAAAATTACACTATTAGTCCCGGGTCAGGTCGGATTTTTTTCATCCTAAACCCGAACCCGACCTCACCCTCCACAAAAACCCAACCCGAACCTGATTTTTTCACAAAAAACCCGACCCGATCGGGCCGGTTTGGGTTGGAACCTGTCGGGCCCGGGTGAAATACCCATCCCTAGTTGGGGGGCTATCAGGGCCGGCCCTGGGCCGGGGCAGCAGGGCTGCAGGGGCACCCGCCCAGGGCCCATAAATTTTAAAAAAAATCTTAAGTATAATATATCTCTTATTTTTTTATAATAAATTAAAAAAAAATGTTTAAGTAAAATGATGGGCCCATAAATTTATTAACCTGTTAATTGACATTTCAAATTTTTATATTAACGGTAATAATGATTCTAATTCCCACGAAATACTCGTTAAATATATTTTTCCGAAAATTCAAAAGAAAATCCAACTAAATTGTTAAACTACCATCTTTATAAATTCCCACCACTATCAATTTACCATATTTCTAGATTTTTCATATCAATAGAGAATTTTTTAACGTCATTTTTTCTCTTTAATACTCATTGAGTGGAGAAAATTCAAGTATAATTAATCTACATCTCTTCTTTTCTCTTCTATATTTTGCAACTCATCTGAAAATTATTATTTACTTTTTAATTTCTCATATTTCTCACAAATACAAAATTACAATTGCTTATCATCAATCGTGATGCTTGAATCCTATTGAAACTTGTTCTTAAAATTTTTGGTAAGATCACGTTCCTATTTTTTTCTTCTTATTTTTATATATTTCTAAATTATAGTTAAGATTGTTCTTTTATTTTTGTTTAATAAGCTTGAATCTTTTAATATTTGGTAGTTTTTTAAGATGTGATTCAAATGCTTATTATCTTTTTCATATGTTTACAGATGCTATTGTTTTAAAGTTTAATCACCGCGGTGATGCAGATTTAGTATATAAATATTTCGATCGAGGATCTTCTCATTTCACATGTGCTATTGTTATAAGTATTTGTATGCTTAAATATATTTTTGATATTTTTAAGGTCGCAATGAATTACTATTTGTTTAATTTAATAAATAGAAATTTTTATATTACATATTTTTAAAAAAAATTAAATTAGGGGCTTATTTTTTAATTTTGCCCCGAGCCAAAAAATAGTCAAGAGCGGCCCTGGAGCTATTTTTGACTTTTTGCCCATTCTAAATCAAGAGACCAATTAAAAAGCTTCTACACATCACCTACTACCATATTTCCTTCACGAAATACATGCTGAAAATGAACAATCCAATTACGATGGAGCACTAAGAAAATATATTGCAATATTGAGTAGATTGTTCCTCGTTCATCTATGCATTGTAATAGAGGAAGGACCTCAATACTATAAACTTCAACTTTAATACGACACATTCCCAACGTCCAAGCACTCTTTAGTTCTTTATAAACTCTTTATAATTCGGTTTCGACTAATATCGTCGATCATCTCGTAATACTAAAAATATTAGAAAATAAATGCATAAATCAAGACACAAATAAATTTAAAAATAAAATAAAATGTATCTCGTATACAAACTTAAAATAAAAGAAACTACGTTCTTCCGAAGACCATCAATATTGTGAGAGAAAAACAAGATCTAAAATTCTATTTTAATAAATTTTAGAGATACCTTGATTAATTTCATATACTGCTTGTTGTGTCAAAATCCACTGTTTGTCTAAATTAATCCGATATACAAAAAAAATCTAGAGGAGTCCTCTAAGCCTTGTCTTCTTGTCTTATGTTATATAGAATATGAATCGGGTTAGATTCCTTTTATCTCAATCTCAATTCCTACCTAGGGCCTAGGCGTGGTTGAAATTCCTTTAGAATTTATATATAAATGTTTTCTAAATTTTCCTTTCAGCTCTATCAAAAAAACATCACTTTATTTATTACAAATTAATACCAAACGATAATAACGGCAGATGGCCGCCAAAATTAATCCAAAACAAAATACTACTAATTACAAGTAATGCACGTGTTAAAATTTATACAGATGGGACACAATTAGGTGGGGGTGAATCTAGGGTGTGGAGTTTTAATTTAAGGATAAAAAGTTACGCAAACTATCATGTTAGGAAACACACAATTTAAAATGTTTTCACACAGTTGAAATTTTATACATTTTGGTTAGGCTCAATAGTTAAAATGGTGTTCAACCTATATTTTTTTTTACAGTTTGGTGCCTAACATTTTTTTCAGGTCACTTTGGGGCCTAACGTTTTATTCCGTAATTTAAATTGGATTTTTTCCGTCAATGCCCATTAAAAATTGTTAGGCTTGATAGGCTCGATTTCCTTCAACCGATTTAGCTTGCCAAGAGGTGGAGAAGTTGAACTATTTGGGTGATTGGTGGTGAAAGCGAAAAATAAAAGGCACAAAGATTTAGAGTCGTTCAACTTTCTAACCAAAGTCTACATCCACTACCTTAGCTTCCCCACTAAGGATTTCAAACAATTTCACTAAGAAATTTGTCCACTTTCTAGGCTTATGAGGAAACCCTTACAACGATCAAAGCTTTCTAGCCCAAAGCTTGATCAAACCCTCTTTACAAGAGATAATTATAAGCAAACTAAAATTCCTCTTATAAGGTTGAAGTTTGCACTCTTAAGCACTAACCCAAAACCTAATACACTTGAGCATACATAAACATTCAAGCTCACAAGTGCTTTGTCTATACAAGAATGACACAATTAGGGACTAAGACATTTCTTTGATCATAATATGTTGACATGAGGATCATTAGTCTTCTATAAATGCTTGGAGGTCTCTTTTATACTTCCAAATGAGCTTCTAGCCGTTGAGGACTGCTGTGGATGTTTTGGAGTCGTTGGGATCTTTATTTCCCTCCAGAAATGCAGTTCTGGGTAGTAGGGTATCGATACTTGTGTCACTGTATCGATACGCCCTTCTTGAAACTAGCCGTTGAGCCTGCTTCAACTTATGTGTATCGATACACCTAGGAGCGTATCGATACGACCTGCATTTCAAATAGCCGTTGGGAAAAAGACCGTTAGGAGTATCAGTATGCGATACAACCATATCGGTTTGCGAACAAGTCGTTGGGAAGTTTTAAAGCACTCCATATTGATACGGAAAAAGCGTATCGGTACGAGTTTTGGCTACTAGAATTTCCCTGTAGATGAAACCCTAAAGTGTATCGATACGGTTTATACCGTATCGATACGGTGATATTAAAATCATAGGTTTGGCTACTTTAAAAACATTTAAGTTATTCCAAAGCTTTGTAAAAACCCTTAAACATATTTTCAAGTTGTTTAGACTTACAAAATATTTTGAAATCCTTTTCAATTTAGTCCAAATCAAATTTTCAATTATTCTATCAAAACATATATCTTAACAATCTCTCCCTTTTTGATATAATAAAACAACTTGAAAAATTGTTTGTGATTTTCCCCTTTGTAAAATAATTTTTGACTATAAGACACAATTTTTTAAAATTTGAAGCTCCCCCTTATTCTCACTTGAAAAATCAAAATTTCAAACTATTTTCTCCCTCTTTTTGTTATATTAAAAAGAATTCAAAAGGCTTTAAGTTCAAAATAACATAAAAGGATAAAAAAATTTGGCACAAATATGAATTTTGATTTTAAAAATGGCTCCCTTACTTAAGCATAAATAAGTGTTAGTCCAACAAATATGATAATCTAGTTGAAATAAAAATAAATCAAATTAAATAAAAGAAAATCAATTAGATTTTACCACACTTGAACCCAAGGGAGGATGTGAAGCCTTCCTTCTTCAAGTGTCTTTCATTGTGTGTATGAAGCTCCCCCTCAATATTTGACTTGTTGATTATTCTCCATCACACCTAAAATAATACAATCATGTAATTTTTGGTATCCAAATTTCTTTGGATTCATAGACGTTAGAAGCATATAAATTAGTCCTCTTAGGAATTCATTTTGCGATTTCATCATTTTTAGTTGAAGTACTTAGTCCTTTTGGGACCCAAATACTTTTAAAAACTTTACCATTAAAAAATCTAGGGGCACTAGATTGTCTTACATAAAAATTTAATTTTTCCAAATTATTTTTCTTTTGAAGTTCATTGGAAATGAAATCTTTTTCTTTCTTAAGATCATCAACTTCCTTTTGATGATCTTTTTCCATCGTTTGAAGCAATTCTTGTAAATTTGAAATTTTAAGCTCAAAATTTTTGATTTTTTTGCTTCAAACTCTAAATTAATTTTTAAAAGGAAATCATTTTCAATTTTCAATTTTGAAATTAACTTTGTTTTTTGAAAATGAAGCCTTGAATTCAAAAAACAATTCATCATTGACTTCTTGCAACTCATCAAAAGAATAAGAATTAGAAATAGATGAGTTAGAAGTTACCTCACCCTCTTGGAGGGTCATTAAGCATAGGTGGGCTACATCATCTTCATCGATGGAGTCTTCATCACTCTAAGTTGCCACATATGCTTTCTTTGAAGATGATCCATTTTTGTTAGACTTGTGGGAATCCTTCATCTCCTTCTTCGATTCATGTTTGGATTCTTCCATTTTTCTCTTCATGAATCGGCAAACTTCTCGAAGAGATAGGCCATCTCTTCTTCTTCACTTCCCTTCTCACTTGAATCTACATGTAGCCATGTGGAGGAATTAAGAGCAACGACATTCGTGTTAATGCATAGCTCCATGATTTTCTTCTTCCCCATCTTCTTTATCTTTTCATTCTTCTTCTCCTCTTCTTTTCCTTTCTTCATGATTTCATGAGTGAGAAGAGACCCATAAAGTTCATCTAACTTTAAAGCCTTGAGATTCTTGTCTTAGATGATGGCGGTCTTCTTTGAGTCCCATGACTCGGGAACAGAATAGAGAAGCTTTCGGGCAAGCTTGTCTTTCGAAATGATTTCTCTATAGCCTTTGAGTCCATTTGTAATGGTGGATAATCTATTGAACATATTTGTGATGTCTTCATCATGTTCCATCTTGAAGTTCTCATACTTGAGGTTGAAAAGACCGATCTTGGTCTCCTTTACTTTGTTGGTTCCTTCGTATGTGACTTCAAGCTTGTCTCATACCTCCTTCGCATATTCACAAGAAAACATCTTCTCATAGATGTTGGGACTAAATGCACAAAAGAAAATGTACAAAGCCTTGCAATTTAGCTCAATCTTCTTGCTATCATCCTCATTCTATCCCGCCTTGCAGATTTATGGTACGTTTGGACCATCTTTAACAACTTCCCAAAGCTTGTAATCTTTGGCCTAGATGAAGAACATCATTCTTTTCTTCCAATAAGCATAGTTGGTCTCGTCAAAGAAAGGTGGCTTGTCGATAGATTGCGTCATTTAACCAGTTGATTGAATTGATGTATCGAGCTTTCCGGATCGTCAAAAATAGGATGCTAATCCTCTTCAATTGAGCCTCGCTCTAATACCAATTATTAGGCTTGATAGGCTCGATTTCCTTCAACCGATTTTGCTTGCTAAGAGGTGGAGAAGTTGAACTATTTGTTTTATTGGTGGTGGAAGTGAAAAATAAAAGACACGAAGATTTAGAGTGGTTCAGCTTTCTAACCAAAGCCTATTTCCACTATGTAGAAATATATGTTTTGATATAATAATTGAAAAATGTTTTGGACTAAATTAAAAAGAATTTAAAATATGCTTTTAGTCAAAACAACTTGAAAATATGTTGAAGGGTTTTTAAAAGGCTTTGGAATAACTTAAAATGTTTTTAAAGTAGCCAAACCAGTGATTTTCAAGTAACCGTACCGATACAGTCTGATGCTGTATCGATACGCCTTAGGGTTTCAGCTACAGTGAAATTCTAGTAGCCAAAACCAATACCGATATGATTTGTCTGTATCGATATAGTGTGTTTTAAATATCCAACGGCTAGTTCGCGTACCGATACAGTTGTATCGCGTACTGATACGCCCAACAATCAAATTCCCTACGGTCTTTTAAATTGTAGGAACGTACCGATACACTTGCCACGCGTATCGATACACACAGGCTGGAAGTGCTCAACGGCTATTTCCTTATCGGGATCGTATTGATATGGATTCAAGGGTATCGATACGCTAAGCTGTAGAACTGCATTTATAGTGGGAAATAAAGGCTCCAACAGCTCTAATTCAACCCCAACGATCCTCAATGGCTACAAACTCAATTAAGAGTATAAAAGGACCTCAAAGCATCTAGAGAAGGCTAATGCTTCAATTGTAACAACATTATGATGTCAAATTGTCTTTAGAGCTTAATTGTCATTTTCTTGTATAGACAAAACACTTATGAGCTAAAATGTTTATGTATGCTTAAGTGTATAGGTTTTGAGTGAGTGCTTAGAGTTGTAAACACATACCTATTAGAGGGATTTCTTGTTTGCTTTGAATTTCACTTGTAAGAGAGTGTTTGATTAAGCTAAGGGTAGATAGCTTAATCGTTGTAACAATTCCCTCCTCATTTGAGAAAAGGGGACAAAATTCTTAGTGAATTTGGGAAATCCTTGGTGGCATTCCAAGGTAGTGGATGTAGGCTTGGGTTAGAAAGCCGAACCACTCTAAATCCTTGTGTTTAATTCTTAATTTTTTCCACCAACTCAAACACCCAAAAATCCAACTCCTCTACCATTTGGCAAACATCGATTGAAGGTGATCATCGAGCCTAACAATTGGTATCAAAATGAGGCTTAATCGAAGGGGATTAACATCCTATTGAGGCGATCCGAGAAGCTCAATACAACATTTCAATTAACCGATCAAATGGCGCAATCCATCGACAAGCCACAATTCTTCAACGGGACCAACTACGCTCATTGGAAGATTAGAATGAAGTTCTTCATCAAATCCAAAGACTACAAGCTTTGGGATATCTTTGAAGAGGGTCCTTATGTGCCACAAAGAGTGAAGGCGGAATGGAATGTGGATGATCGCAAAAAGGATGGAGCTAAATTGCAAGGCTTTGCACATCCTCTTTTGTGCATTTAGCCCCAACATCTTTGAGAAGATGTCCTCTTGCAAAGATGCCAAGGAAGTATGGGACAAGCTTTAAGTTACATACGAGAGAACAAACGAAGTAAAGGAGACCAAGATCGGCCTCCTCAACCGAGATTATGAGAACTTCAAGATGGAATCGGATGAAGACATCACAAAGATGTTCGATAGATTCTCCACCATCACAAATGGACTCAAAGACTGGAGAAATCATTCCGAAAGCTTCTCTATTATCTTCCCGAGTCATGGGACTCAAAGAATACCGCCATCATCGAAGCCAAAAATCTCAAGACCTTGAAGCTAGATGAACTCATTGGGTCTCTTCTCACTCATGAAATAATGAAGAAAGAAAACAAGAGGAGAAGAAGAAGGAAGAGATAAAGAAGATAGGGAAGAAGAAAATTATGGAGCTTGGCATTAATGTGAATGCCATTGCTCTTCCATCCTCCATTTGTCATCATGAAGAACTAAGTGAGGAGGAAAGTGAAGATGAAGAGATGATTCATCTCTTCAAGAAATTCACCTGATTCATGAAGAGCAAGATGGCTAAATCTAAGCATGAATTGAAGAAGAAGATGAAGAATTCCCACAAATCCAACAAAAAGGGCCATCTTCAAAGAAAACATACGTGGCGACATGGAGTGATAAAGATTCCACCGATGATGAGGTAGCCCACCTATGCTTCATGGCCCTTAATGAGGGGGTAACTTCTAACTTATCTAGTTTTAATTCATATACTTTTGATTAGTTGCAAGATGCCTATGATGAATTGGTTTTTGAATTCAATGCATCATTTTCCAAAAACAAAAAATTAAACTCAAATTTGAAAAGGAAAATGAAATTTTTTTCTAAAACCAATTTGAATTTTGAGGCAAAATTAAAAGATTTTGAGCAAAAAGTTATTGATTTACAAAATTTTCTTCAAAAGATTGAAAAAGATCATCAAAATGCCTTGGATGATTGATGCTCGTGTAAAAGTACCCCGCAATAATGCAAGTGTACACGTCACAAGTAATATAATAATAAGTATATCGAGTATCGTCTCCACAGGGATTGAGCTATCCTTTTGATCCTACTTCATCGCACTATAAAACAAATAAAGTAAAAACATAGATTAATTGTTGGGTTTGAAGTAATATAAAAATAGTAAAACTAAAATAAGCCAGAAAATAAAGTAAAAAGAAATCAAGATGAGATAATGGGCCGGATTAGAATGCTTCATAGTGTGGAATCCTATTGATTTGTCTCTATCTTGAATGCAACAACACAAAACTGCTGTGGTAGTAACCTAAGTCCCTGCCGCGGCCGCAATGGTTGAGTCCTTGCCGTGACAATCCCTTGCTCTTGGGCAGATGCTGTTAAGGTTCAGCAAAACATCCTTGGATGGTTCCTTCTTATCCCTAAGCTCAAAATACTGGTTGATGGATGAACTTCGATGATACCTCCCGGCATGAACCAAAGACAAACACCAACTATTCTAACACTTCTTTTTACTATTGAAACTCTTAACCTATCCCTAAGCTGAGTTAGTTAACACCACGTGGGATGAAAACAATGCTTATTTGTTTCGTGAGTTCAACTCTCCCAATATTGAACAAATAGATAACCTCACAATACTCTCTCTCGATAAGTATGCAAGAATGATTAAAGCCAAGAATAAACAAACCTTAACTTTATTGCATTAAGAACATAATAAAAGAAATTAGAACATAATAAAAACTAAATCCTAAGCTAAGCTCTCTTTCTCCGTCTCTTTCTTCTCTGATTCTCCTCTCTCGTTCGATTCTGATCGTCTTGATGATGTCGGCAAGCCTCTTTTATATAGGGGAAGGTGTAGGCAAAAATATTTCTTGGGGAGAAAGTTAAGTTGGACTTGGACTTAACTTTATTAAAGAGGTGAATCTCTTTAATTTAATTCATTATTCACTTTTGGCCAAAAGTCCAACTTTATCCTTCCTTCCATGTTTTCGTCCTCTTATTGAGCTTCAACTGCCACCCAAAGCGTGTAGAAAAATCTGGCATTTAAAGGTCTATAAATTGACTACCACTTTGTTTATTTTGCCCTCCGGCAGGTTGAGTAGTACACTGTCGCGACATGGCATTCTGCTGCCTCGGCATCGGTCTGGAAATGGATCTGCTCCGTAAGGCTTCATTCTTCATAAATCAGTTTCCCTCAGTAGAAACTATCAGTTGTGGCTTGGCTCGATCAGGGTCTGTTACTAGCTGGTTCTGCCTCATCCTTTCTTTTTCTTCATTTCCATCACGACATCTTCTGTCCTGATAGCGTGCAAATCTACAAAAGTACCAAACATGCATCAAACAATAGCTTTTTCATAGAATAAACAACATATAAAGATCAAAGGCATAAATGATGAAATCAATGCATGAAGGACCATAATGTAGCTCAAATGGGTGTAGGTTGAGTGATAATTGCCATTTAAAAGGTGAAAATATAGGACTTTTAGGCACTTATCACACCCCTAAAATCGAACTATTGCTTGTCATCAAGCAATACAAACCATCAATTGCCAAACCTTAACTTTTATAAACCGTCTCATTGGTCTTACTTGTCCTTCTTCTCTCCAAACCATAGCAAAGAATGCTCGGCCCTTAAGTCTTTGGATGCCTTAGGAATTCCCTAGAATCAAACTATAAGATTTGTGAGTGTGTGCATGCATTGTGAACAAGATGATTATCCGGGTTCTAAGTAAACACTTAAGCATTAAACTACTTAACTTGGGTATTTTCTTTTCTTTTCTCTTTTTTCCCTTTTTTATAAGCATTCTAACCTACTAGAGGCAGTTTCGGGCACCTCTAGTGATTAACATAGAACTGGTTTCGGGCACCTCTAGGGCTTCCTTAAGCTAGAGCCAGTGTTAGGCACCTCTAACTTTTTACCCAAAATTTTATTTCTAAGCAAGTCTATGCCCTAAATGTACTAGAACTCCTTAAATCATACAAGTCACAAAGGTGTTTTAAAGTTCTAATATCATAGTATGATCCTAAGCTATCTTCCTTAAGCATCCTAAAATTAAAGGCTCTAAACAGTTCAAAGCTATGGTAAAAAGAGAGATATCTATTGCCAAGTAAGAAGATTTAATAAAAATTAAACTAAGGCAATTGATAGAAAGTACTGCCGCAACATAAGCAATGTTCGGTTAAGGCAATGCAGTAAAAAATTGGCAATTATTGAACAAAACTACAATTATATTTATATTGTCGTGGCATGGCCTTGCCGTGGCAGTTGAACCTACACCCCCAAAATCGAATCAAGCATTACCCTCAATGCTTACATTGCATATATTAAGATAGGAAAAATTAGCACACAAAAAAATATAAGGGCATTAAATATAAGCTGCATAAAGAAGAGGAATTTAGATGAATGATGATTTGGAAGGTTCATCTTCCTTGTCACTGTCGCTCTACAAAATCAACCTCTTCGATTTGGATGCCGCATGCTTGACTCGTTTGGATTCACGTGGTGGTTGAATGCGTGATGGTGGGGTGGGCTTTGCTGCCGAAGTAGTAACCTCCTCGTCTTTGGAGTCTGGGCAGATTTCATCCTTGTTTGCTGCATTGCGTTTTAGTGTCTCAAAGACCCGGCTGACAGAACGACCGGTGTCAGACCAACTGGAGGTAGCACAGTATGGGGATCCGACGGGTGTGTCCAAGGGAGCCTTGCCCTTGTCTTTGCATGCCGCGGAAGATGGAGTGTCAGAGACCACGATGGTAGGTATTTGTGATATTGGGGCTCTGGCAGCGTCATTAGTTGCTTCTTCTCATTGCTCAAGGGCGGCTATGGCAGTGAATACGGTAGGGAAGGGTGGAAATGGGACCGTATGGTCTGAGAACCTCTTCTGGATCAGCTGGATCGTTGAGGCATGGAAGTCCCTCGTGTACGCCATAAACATTTGTTGGTGTCGGTCCATTTCCCCCAGTTTTAGTAGGATTTGCTGAAAGTCTGCTGCGGTCGGGGCGTGCGTATGGGGCATCTTTGGGATAGTTGCCGAGGCTGCTTCTCCGGCAATGCCTTGCATCGAAGATGCCTGGACAGGATCGGCTTCAGTGATATTCATTAGCTTGTGGTGGGCCTCCTGTTGAGTGCCTAAAAGTTCTATATTTTATCCCTCATTTATCCTTATTTTTGCTGCACTCAAGCATGTTTAACTGCATTTTAGGTTAAGTTTTGCATTTACATCACAAATAGATAATATATACAGCAGACGGCAGAGAGAAAAAAGAAAACTTAAGTTGTGCGGCTGTCGTTGCTGCTGCTGGAGCTTTGGATGAGGAGCTTTCGGCGGGCAGTCTCCTTGAACTTTGTCGGAGGAGCTGTGGGTGCTGCCCTGGGAGTTGGAGACGCGGAGGCTGCCTTCTTCGTTGCGTCACTATCTTCACTGCTGTTGGCGGCAGTCACTTTGGAATTCATCTTAGGGAGTATGAGTGCTGCCGCGGTAGGGGTGGAGGCAGAGCTTCCTCGGGTTGCTTGTATCGTCATTGCAAGGGTTCTTTCTATTTACCTAATAACACAGACAAACTAAAAACCAATATCAAATTTCTAATTCCTAAAATAATAAAGATTAGATAAAAATAAAATAAATTAAGTTAAATTAGGAGTGCCTTGAGGGGCATCTCCTAAAGTAACTGCTTCCTGTTCTATTGATGCTTGAGGGGTCGTTTCCGGTACTTCTTGAAGTCCATCCGTACCCTCAATCTGGTGATTATTCTCATGGTGGAGGCTCCTTTCTTTCTCTTCCCTTTGTAGTCCATGAAGTCCTCCCTTCTTGGTAATGTTTCTGAGGGCATGAATATATGATTAGAAAAAATTAAATTGACATTCGACCATAAACTTACCTTGTTTTCGTTGAATGTTGTTGTGGTTGAATGTAGCCCTTGCTGCTGTGGCAGCCAGTTATTTTGACAGTCCTTTATCAGGTTACTTTGCAGGTCAATGAGACATTGGAAAGTACCATAACTCTTCATATCAAATTCTTTTGGCCACTCGTAGGTCTCCATCAGTAGAGACTTCGATGATTCTGAGTCCACCGGTGTTGGTTCCCTAATACCTGCAATGGAATTTGTGAGTTTTTCATGAATTCAAAATGTTCGTTTATTACCTGCTCGTATTCCATTTGCGAGGCATTGTCATTGGGTAGCTCTTCTAGGTGGTCGTGCGAGTTCCATGACAGGGATGGATGTGTGCAATCTTGGTCGGGCATAACCGAGGTAGTGGGTTGAGAATTTGCCTCGGATGTGGTTGCCGTAGTGACATTCTCTTGAATTTCACTCAGCGTTGTTGCGGTGTTGCTCCATTCCGGCTCCTCGATCATTGCCATGGCAAGTTGTTGCTCAGACTCATCATGTGTTGGGTATTCCTTCACATTGGCATCCTCGTCATCTTGCCTCAGGATTTCAGGTTCATCCGTGGCATGAATGAGGACCGATCTGCTCAAGAGTGCATCCATCTTGGCGATACTTGCGTCCATAGAAGCCGAGAATTCTTGAGTGAGTTCCATGAAGGCTTGCAGTGTGTCTCCTAAGGATTTTGGCTGCTTTTGAGGATGATGACATTGCCAGGGCATGTCGGGTTCTGCAGCAAAACTGTTATGGTACAAGAAATTTTGCGGGTTTTGATCAAACCATAAAAAATCTTGCTGCTGCGGTAGCGGCATATGTTGTCCCTGTTGCTGCTGTGGCGGCATATCTTGTTCTTTTTGGTTCCATCGTTGGTTGTCCATATATTCACTGAAAAAATTTGGACAACTTTCGAGTGCATGATTACCTTTACGGTAATTGCAAGAACTTTCCCACATCAACTTTCGAATGGTTTTTCCTGACATGTTGATGCCCTTGAACATGTATTGTGTCTGAGATATAACAACCAGAAATAGAAAATAAAAATAAAAATAAAAATAAAATATATAAAAAGTGCAGTAATTAAAGGTAGAGGTATGTTGCCAGTCCCCGACAACGGCGCTAAAAACTTGTTGCGTGTAAAAGTGTCTATCGCAATGTAGTGCAAGTGTACACGACGCAAGTAGTAAAGTGATACGTAAGTATCGGATATCGTCTCCATAGGGACTGGGCTAATAGCTTTAACCTTGGTTTTTTGCACAAGAGGGAAAAGAAAGAGTTTAAATTGTTTGTCACGAGATAATAAAGAAGACTGAAAGTAAAGGATGAAAATATTCAGAGTAAAGAATGGGCCGGTATTGATCTGCTCCGTAGTGCAGGTGTTTGCAAGTCTAGGACTTCTCTGTTCTGTCTTAGCGCCTGTCGTGGCAGCACCTGTCGCGGCACCGAACACACAACTCAGTACTTCAAGCTTGGCAAGAATCCCTGCTATGCCTTGGCCTATCCCTAGGTCCAAGTCTGTCGATGAACACGTCTTTGATGATACCTCCCGGCGTGAATCGAAGGATGAACATCGATGTTGTTGAATTCTTCCTTAGCCACTTAACCTCGTCCTATCCCTAGGTCCGAGATAGTTCAACCATAAACTGGAGAACCCGTACTTATTCCTTTCGTATACTTAACTCTCCCGATATTAAGTAAATGTGTAATCTCACAATGCTCTCCCGATACTCTTGCAAGATGTTGAAAACCAGAATAAGCAAACTTGAAGTTATTTTATTGAACAGAAAAATTCCTAAAACAAATGCAATCCTTGCAACTACTTTACAAATCAACCCTTAGCCCTGGGGAAGTTTAGAACATGATGAGGAAGGGAAAACGGCTAGGGTTTTGGGAAGAAGGCTAGAGAGTATGATGATCTCTCCAGGTCGAATTACAAGCATATATATAGGCCTTGGGTACAAGTTTTCTTAATGGCCAAGAATACTAGTTCGAATTAAAGTACAATTCATTAAAGACTAAATCTCTGAATAAACTTCCTTTAGTTCGCCCTATCTTCTTGCTTTAACTTTCTCCTCAAACTTTGGGCAAGGTCTTTCTTGTGCTTTTGGGCTCCAAAAATTATGCGAGTGGTCTCTAAAAATTAGGCTTGAAATCCTCTATCAGTCGAACTCCACTTCGCATTTTCCATCTCTTCTTCTTCACTGCTGCCACCTCTGCCACGACATATGTCACAGTAGCGAGTTATAAGGCATTTTGCTTCAACACTGTCGCCACTTCTGTCACGACATCACTGTCACGGCATCACTGTCACGACAATGATGTATGAGGCAGTTTCTTCACTCCAACTTTTCTGTTCCTCTGCTGCCCTTGATGCTGCCATGACAGTTAGCTTTTGTTCCACTGCTGCCCTAGATTCTGCCATGACAGTTAGCTTCTATTCCTCTGCTGCCATGGATTCTGCCATGACAGTTAGCTTCTGTTCCTCTGCTACCCTGGATTCTGCCATGACAGTTAGCTTTTGTTCCTCTGCTGCCATGGATTCTGCCATGACAGTTAGCTTCTGTTCCTCTGCTGCCCTGGATTCTTCCATGACAGATATCTGCAAAAAGTGACCGAAATCAGCAGCATCTGTGCAATTTTATCTATTTGTGATGTAAATGCAAAACTTAACCTAAAATGCAGTTAAACATGCTTGAGTGCAGTAAAAATAAGGATAAATGAGGGGTAAAATATAGGCGTGAATTCATTGGCCTCATCGATGGGGACCTCATTCTCCGTGCAAAGGCCGATGATAAGTGATGGAAAGTAGAACGACCCCTTGTCCTTCTGTGCGCACTTGTAAATTTCCTGGCAAATAATATTACCAACATTAATTTTACGGTTATGCATAATCGAGTGGATTAGAGCGAGCCTGGGTCGATCGATGGTAGGGTTGTGTGGGTCGGCATGAGGCCGTGGCGGATGAATTTGTTCTATAGCTTTTCTTCGGGTCTCAGGCTCTACCTTGGGACTGATCCTCTGTGTTCCCCGGCCTCCCATGTTGTACCGGTATAACATAATTCTTCTTTGATGCTCTGGTAATCTTCCTCCGTGAGCCCCTCCAAGACGTCTGCATATTCATCTCGTTCGATGTGCAAGCCGTAGAACTGATTAATTGCGTCGGCATCAACCTGGATGGCCTTCCCCCTCACGTGCACGAAAAGTGTATCAGCACTGGGCTTGTGGGCGTAGAACTCTCGGACCACTGTGATGTTGGCCTGGGCATGGTGAAGGTAGAATATATGCAATGTTTGTTGGTTGATCTTGTTGAACAAGTAATGGTCGATGCCATAATTTGGTTCGTCTGAGGCCTGGAATTCCTGTTCCTCCCACACCTGCCGAGAGAAGTATTTTTGGAATCGATGTTAGACTCCCGGTGGTGCAGAACATGTATAAGTTTTGGCCGTGGCAGTGTTGGAAGTTGTACCTCGGATTGCCATCTTTATATAGAGTTTCGGCACATAATACCATTGGAGCGCATATCTTTGCCGCAACAATTTCTAGCCATTACTAGCCGTTTTCTGCCCGTTGCGGTTCCTGCCCGTTAAAAACTAGTCCTTGCGGCTCTTATGGCTCATTGGGCGATAAATGTCGTGACAGCTAACGATTCTTTCACCTAGTCGTTTGTTCATCTTCATCTTCCTTTCTTAATCTCCATCCTTAAAATAAAAAATAAAATAAAATTTTATTCCTAAAAATAGAAAATTAAAAATAACTAAAACTAAAAAAATATATAGAGGGAAAAAGAGATTATTGCACTAAAGGAGTGCATGTGGATGCATTTCCTAGAGTGTATTCTTCCTTTTTTCCGCATAATATGTGATTCCGAATGGGGTAGCAGCTTGTGTCCAGGATCTCCTATTAGAGTGTCGCGGCAATTGTCCTGGCAGGGTCCAATGTGTTTGCCACGACATTGTGCAGCTTCTACGTCGGGACAAGTTGGTTCTTTGTTAAGGCATGGTTTCCTTGTGGCATGGATTACTTGACATTTTTCTGAATCCTCAGCAATTTTCCTTGTATTTAGTACGTGGAGTTTCATATGCTCGTCGTTGATTCTCATTGTTAGCTCCCCCTTTTCAACACCGATTACCGTCCTCTCGGTGGCAAGGAATGGTCGTCCAAGAATGAGTGGAGCTTTTCCATCTGCATCGCAATTTAAAATGAGAAAATCAGTAGGGAAAAATAAATTTATTCACTTTTACCAGTATATCCTCAATTTTCCCTTCAGGTTGCACATGGGATCCATCAGCAAGTTATAGCATTATAGTTGTAGGTCTGGCCATCCCAATCCCCAATTTTTGGAAGACTGACTTAGGCATGATGTTTATGCTTGCTCCTAGGTCACAGAGTGCCCTCCCCTCATAATGATTCCCTATTGCACATTGTAAAGTGTCCAAAAGTTCTATATCTCATACACATTCCATCTCATATTATTGTTGTTTTTGAGTACATTCTAGGCATAATTAGGATCACGCATTGCATTTTACAGTATTTCTCTACTTTTCCATGTTTTTAGTGATTATCTTTTATTTGGTGAAGAAAATATATTGTTTTAGCTTAGTTTTAGTTTCAGGCACTAGATTCTGATAGAGGGAAAGGGGAGATGAAGACGTGATGCTGAGGCAGCAAACCAAGGAGCTGTACTGATGTAGTTCCAGATAGAGACAGCAGCTTTCGTCGCCCTACCTGCCGCCCAAGACAGTAAACTGAGGAATTGGAGAACTTGAGTGCGATCTGTAGAGCAGAAAATCCCGATCTTAACGATGTTGTCTAGTCAATTTTCCGATGACTGTAGCAGCAAGTAGAGTAGTCGAAGGAGAATCTTGAGATTACTTGCGGAGCAAGGCAACGTGATAAAGTCCACATTCAACTCAAAGAAGTCAGAGTTTAAAGTCACATTTAATGTAAAAAGCTACTTTGAAGACTTCTACTCCAATAAGGACTAGACCTAGCTAATGCCTATGTATACTCATTGTAATTGTACTTCAAGGGAACTTAGGTTTTCCTTAGCCATAGTTTAGGTTTTCTTGCAGCCGCCATGTTCTAAATTTCTCATTGGGTTTGGGTTATGTTGTAATTAGTTGTGAGAATGTTTGTTTAGAAATTCAAGTTCGTTTTTGCAAATAAAATTACAAGGTTTACTTATTCCATGTTCTTCATAGTTTTCAATTAAGGCGAAAGATTTGTTGAATTCTATCAATTTGTTCGGTATCGAGAGAGTCGAACTCACGAAAGGAGTAAGTACGATTTCATCTATAGACGGTGCGATCAATCCGGCCTAGACATAGGTTAAGGGTTTAAGGCAGCTAAAAGAGGACGAATCAACATTGCTGTCTTTGCACGATTCACGCAGCAACTGGTATTATCTGCAGTGGGCATCAACGAAACTCTAACTTAGATATAAGCAGAGTCAATTTCGAAGCGTTTTGCCGAGCCTTGTAGTTCTGCCGAGTTTGCCGCCGAGACACAGTTCCATTCCCCTACCGAGGCAACGAGAGGGTCTCAACAGTCTACCTGTCATCCACCGCTGAGGCAGCAGAGTCTGGCAGCGCAAAACGAATTGTCCTATTCAACGCAGTTTCACACTAAGAAGCAGTATAACCCTACCCTCTGTATCAATCTGATCACTTCCTTTTCAATTACTTGTGTTTTTATTTTACTTTCTTCCTCAACATCCAACTTAATTATGCATTTAATTTTCCTTTGTGCAATACTTACGACTCGAATCAAGCTGTCCAATCCCTGTGGGAGACAATATCTTTTATGCTATAACTTGACAGGAGTGTGCACTTGCGCTCATAAATAGAGGACACCCAAACGCTCTACAAGTTTTTGGCGCTGTTGCCGGGGATTGGTAACAGCGAAATTTGTCTTTAATTTATGAACTTTTATTTCTTTACATTTTATTTTATTTTTATTTTTATTTTTAATCGAAAAAGAAAAATAATAATTTTACGGTTTCCTTTGATAGTGTATGACCAAGGCAAACCCAAAAGGAGAAATCCTTTATTACGAGGATATCAAACGAAGCACAAGAGAGCTCAAGAAGGAAATCAGAGTAGCCCTAGGGAAAACTAAAGAAGAAAAAGAAAAAGCAAAGGTAAAGGTAAAGGTAAACATGGAGAACGACAACCCTGCCAACAATGCTGTGAACGTTAGGGATGGGCAGGAAGACCCGCCACCTAGAGAACAACAAGATCCACCAAGGCAGCAACCCCTCTTCCGCCCAGACAGCCACAATATGTTCGAACCTCCAGGGATTATCTGGAACATGACTTTAGAGTGTTCGATCCGACAGTGACAAAACATGAGATTGAGGCGGATCACTTCAAACTGAAGCTCGTTATGTTTAAAATGATCAACACGTTAGGGCAATTTGGAGAGACTGCCACAGAAGATGCTCGACAGCACTTAAGAGAATTCCTGGACATCTGCAGAGCATTCAAAATACACGGGGTCCATCAAGAAGTAATGAGGCTGAGATTATTTTCATATTCACTAGGGATATGGAAAAACAATGGTTAAACAACCAGCCAGCAGGATCGTTCAAAACATGGAAAAAGTTGTGTAAGGATTTTCTGGACCGTTTCAGCCCGTCCAATGTCACAGATAGACTATGAAATGAAATAACAACCTTCCGAAAATGGGATGACGAGCCGATGTATGAAGCATGGGAGTGGTACCAACATATGCTGAACAACTGCCCGCTATATGGTTTTCCAGCTTGGACACAGGTATCAATGTTCTACAACGGGGTGAACTACCCAACACGGATGATGATTGATACCTCGGCCAATGGAATCATCCTTGACAGACCACCAGAGGAAGCACTACTAATTCTGAACCAATCTGCCAAGAACGACTACAAGTACCTAACAGCCCACCGAGGCGGCGTTAGGCGGCCAACCAATGTGAATGAAGTACAAGCCTCAGAATCTGTCCATGCCCGCCTTGACAAGCTGACAGAGCTAGTTATGAGCATAATGAAACTGACTCGGCAAGTCTATGAGTCCAAGCCTGTGGAGCCATTCTATGATGAATGTGGGGACAACCACGATCCCTCTGAGTGCACCGCATCTGCCAACTTTATAGGAGGATACGAGAGGAACATCAGAACTGCCCAGAACACCTACAACCCTGGATGGAAAAACCACCCAACATCTCCTAGAGCAATCCCAAGACTGCTGCAAACCCACAACAACAACATGGAGGCTACCAACAAAACTTGTCCTGACAGCAGGCTCAGCAGCCGCAAAACAATAATTCACTAGAAGTAACTCTTCATACTTTTATATCTAGAACTAGTGATTTTATTGTTCGCACTAATAAATTTATTGATAAAACTGAGTCTTTCATGGACAGGACGAAGATGAAGATGAACAACTAGGAGGCTGTTATAAAGAATTTGGAGACCCAATTTGGGCAGTTCACAGAGATCTTTAGTAGCAATACATTGGGAGCAACATCCAACAGTGCAGAAGCAGCAGCCAAGGCCACTTATGACTAGTGCAAAGCAATATCTACCTGAAGTGGGAAGCAGTTGGATGAACCGATGGTGGAAAAACAACCAGAAACACAGCCAGCACAAAAAGAACAGCCTGTCGCGGCAACAACAACACTAGCTACCCCAGCAGCTGAACCTGACAGCAGTCCTGACACAGATGATCCTTTACAGATAAAGTTCTCCTACAAAGAACGTATAGAGGACATCCGCCTGTCAGCACCTTTCCCCTAGAGGCTTAAGCAACAGAAGCAAGAGCACCAGTTCAAAAGATTCCTGGATATTCTAAAGCATGTGCACATAAATATCCCTATAATAGAAGCCATTCAGAATATGCCCAACTATGCTAAATACCTCAGGGACATGGTTTCTAAAAGGAAGAGGATTGGGGAGTTCGAAACAATTGTTGTAACAGAGGAATGCATGACAATGCTGCACAACAAACTGTCGCTCAAGCAAACAGACCTGGGCAGCTTTGTTATCCCATGTAGGATAGGCAGCAAGCACGAAAAAAAAAGCCATGTGCGACTTGGGAGCTAGCATCAACTTAATGTCTAAGGCAGTCTATGATAAATTAGGAATTGGGCAAGCCAAACCTACCTCCTCCATGTTGAAACATACCGATCATTTTTTTGTACAACCGGAGGGAAAGATCGAAGACATCCTTGTGAAAGTGGGCAACCTTATTCTTCCAGCTGATTTCCTCATCCTAGACTGTGAGGCCGATGAAAAAACCCCTATCATCCTTGGGCGACCATTCTTTCCCATGGGCAGAACGTTAATAGATGTGAAACATGGAGAGCTGACCATGAGGGTAGACAACCAGAGCATAAGGTTAAATGTGTTACAACCTTCGGAAAAAGAAAAGGAAGGATGCCCAGATGCCAAGGCCGCCAAAATCAGCATAGAGATAGGCCAAGGCAGCAGCTGTCACGACAGACCCAAGGGATGGCTGAAAGACCCAGCAGCACATCACCTGAAGGAACAAGAGGACCCCCTAGGACGAAAGGACAAGCCAAACTACCTCAGGAAGTGCTTATGTCTGGGAGATGCACCCAAATGCACTCCCAACATAACTTAATTTTTTACCTTCTTTATTTTTATTTTTATTTTACGCATTAGGATTAGAGTTTAATTTATTGCAATTTATTTTTATTAGGATTAGATTAATTTCCACATTATTAATTTTTAGAATTTATTTTTAATATTTAATTATCTCTATTTATTATTTCAGGATTAGGAATAAAAGAGCCGGATTAAGAAGAAAGCCCAACAAGGAGCCCGCCCACCATCCCGCCGAGACAGCCTAGGGCAGCCCAGCGTAGAAAACGCGTAACGACTAGTTGACCGCTAACGGCTAGCTGCCAACAGCTACAAAAATAACAGGCGAAAATCCTGTAACGTGCACGAGACAACTGGACCGTTTGACATTTAATGCCGCCACGACACCTCTCAGCAACCTCTATTTAAACCATTCTTACTTCATTCATTCACTTTACTTTCACCTCTTGCTATCTTATTTATGCATCCACTACTCTCACTTTATTTTCTTTCGAGTTTCAGTAAACTTCAACCGTCTCACATGGCTTCAACTTCGACACCCAAACCCACCTTTCAACGCTTCTTCTCCCGTGAAGAAGAAAAGAGATACCGAACACAGTTTGCCAAACAAGCCATATGGGAGGAGCAAGGCTTTCACTATACAAGGCAAACAGGAGATCTCGGACTAGAACCAAATCTGTTCGAAACCATCCACAACAAGGGATAGGAAATATTCGCAAGGCAGCCGGAGATAGCCAACATCACCATGGTCAAGGGAGTTCTATACCCACCATCCCTGCCCTGAGATGTTGTTCGTGTTCGTCCGAGGGGAACCTGTCAAGCTCAACGCTGCTGTAATCAACAGTTTCTATGGCCTGGATATGAATGACAACCCTCACGAGGAGTGGAGACAGTCACTGACGGCTGCTGATTATGAGAAACTCAAGGCCAAGCTGTGTAAGCCCAACACCCGTGGTTGGCAGGAAAGCATAGAGGATCTGTCCAACGTCGCCACTTGCTGCCCGAGGCTATGCTGTGGAACACATTTATCAAGAGGCATCTACTTACCACCTCCCACAACTCTACTGTCGATCGGTCGCGCCTAGCCCTAATCCACAGCATCATGATGAACTGCCCCATCAATGTAAGGGAGATTATATGCAAGGAGATCCACACCGGCTTCCGAAAGACGAAGGGCATGTTATACTTTCCGTCACTCATCACCGGCCTTTGCACCAATTTCAATGTCCCGACTGACCCCAAAGATGAGATAACAACAACAAAAGAAGGGTGGACCAGAAAAGTCTGCTTGCAAATGATGTAGGCCTAGGAGACAGAGCCCATAACTCCGAGCCAGCCCTCTACCACCTAGCCTGCCACTCCAGCCGCACCGGTAGTACTGAAGCTACCCTAGACAATAAAGTCCTCACGCTGCTGCGCACCCTTATCGAAAATAATAAGTGGATCGTGCAGCAGCAGCTGGCGTTCATGAAATATGTGAGGGAGGTCCAAAAAGCCTTTGTGGCTTATTTCCGAGAGAAGTATCCCGATGATGGCCCCACCTTGCCACCCTACCCTAAAGAATTAGCTGCCGCAACTACCCTAGAACAAGGAACGCCATCAGCCGTCGATGCCCGCCATGCCGCCTTCCGCAGACATATGCCGTCTCTGATGCACTACCCATCGTACTCAGCCACCTCCGCTTCCAACACGGTGGCAGACTCCCCAGAGTGACATTAGCAACATCATTCCCCCATCTATACAGCGACAACAATGGCAAACACCTCCTAATTAGAGGAGATTGAGCAGCAGCTGCCGACACCAGTAATAGAAGCAGGAGTAGCAGCAGCCATCCCAACAGCGGTAGACCCTCTGGCAGCACCAACGGAGGAAGGCACTAGGAAGATGAAGTGGTACATCATAGCGACGCACCAATGGACGACGAAAGAGAATCGGAAGAGAGCGACACACCTTCTGCCGCTTCTCCTGCAGAACCTCAAGAAGAATCTCGTCCCACTCCAAAAAGAGTCCAACCGACACGGACAGCCAAGGTCTCCCCTGCAAATTCTGCTGCCAGGACATCTGCCGGCCGCTGCTTCATCATCTAAACATCCTCCTTCTCTTCAGTAGCAAAGACTCAAGCCTCCTCTCAACCCTCAGCCAATTTCTAGTTTTTTTCTCTTTCTCTTTTCTTTATTTTATTTTTCTATTTTTTAGTCTAGGCATACTTAGTAGCATATAGGTTGCATTGTACTTTCCTTAATGTTAATCTGAACAGAAAATTTTGTTATATAACTTGTGCCTATGATAGTTAGCCGATTACTTATTTTCGCACCAATAAACAAATTGAACTTAATATGGGAAAAGCATGCAAAATGACTTAGATTTTTTTTAATTGCCAAAACTATAAAACACTTTTGTTACTTGCTGAAATTGCTAGAATATCTAATGAACACTTCCTGCTTTGTTTTTAGAATTCTTTGCAAAGTTCTAACAATGGTTGCAAGTAGCCACCGAGGCAGAGAACATAAACAAAAAATAAAGCACTGCCACGACAGTAGAAAAAAAACAAAGAAACACTATTGTTCTACCCTAGAGGTGCTCGCAACAGGCACTAGGAAGAATCATTTGCAAGGACACTCCGCTGCTATCGAAGTCCATGAATCTGAAAATTTTGAAGTGACGGACAAATTAGTAAGAGTGAATGAAAGTCTTCACGGGATGACTATGAGTTCGGGGTTTTGTAGTTTTCTCCTATCTTAATTTCAAACCTAGAAGAGTAGTTGTGATAAGCTGAAGCCCTCAATTCCATGATTAAATATTGTGCTTAACTGTGTTGTCTCGGCAGGAACCTTATATATCATAATAACATCTTTGTTTATCTAGTTATTCTGCATATTCAACCTGTACACAGCTCTGCACACACTGTACTGTCATTATAGAAATTAATTCTGCGTTATTTTCTTGCAATTTTTCTTTCACTAATCTACTATAGGTGCCACGTCCTTGAGGTACTAAATCAAGTTGAAAACAGTTTTTTATGGTTAATATAAGGGCAAGTATGTTTAGGTTGCATTGCTTGAGGACAAGCAATAGTTCGAGTTTGGGGTGTGTAAAGTGTCCACAAGTTCTATATTTCATGCACATTCCATCTCATATTATTGATATTTTTGAGTACATTCTAGGCATAACTAGGATCATGCATTACATTTTACTGTATTTCTCTACTTTGTCATGTTTTTAGTGATTATCTTTAATTTGGTGAAGAAAAGATATTGTTTTAGCTTAGTTTTAGTTTCAGGCACTAGACGCTGACAGAGGGAGACAGGAGCTGGGGATGTGATGCTGTGGCAGCAAACCAAGGATTTGTGCTGATGCAGTTCCAGATAGAGACAGCAGCCCGCCGCCCTACCTGTCACCCAAGACAGCAAACCGAGGAATTGGAGAACTGGAGTGCGATCTGCAGAGCAGAAAATCCTAGTCTTAACGATGTTGTCCACTCAATTTTTCTGATAATTGTAGCAGCAAGCAGAGCCGCCGAAGGAGAATCTTGAGATTACTTGCGGAGCAAGGCAACGTGATAAAGTCCACATTCAACTCAAAGAAGTCAGAGTTTAAAGTCACATTTAATGTAAAAAGCTACTTTGAAGACTTCTACTCCAAGAAGGACTATACCTAGCTAATGCCTATATATATTCATTGTAATTGTACTTCAAGGGAACTTAGGTTTTCCTTAGGCATAGTTTAGGTTTTCTTGCCGCTGACATGTTCTAAATTTCTCCTTGGGTTTGGGTTATGTTGTAATTAGTTGTGAGAACGATTGTTTAGGAATTCAAGTTCGTTTTTGCAAATAAAATTACAAGGTTAACTTATTCTATGTTTTTCACAGTTTTCAATTAAGGCAAAAGATTAGTTGAATTCTATCCATTTGTTCGGTATCGAGAGAGTCGAACTCACGGAAGGAGTAAGTATAATTTCATCTATAGACAGTGCGATCAATCTGGCCTAGACATAGGTTAAGGGTTTAAGGCGGCTAAAAAAGGATGAATCAACATTGTTGTCTTTGCACAATTCACGCCGCAACTGGTATTATCTGCAGTGGGCATCAACAGAAATATGACTTAGACACAAGCGGAGTTACTTTCGAAGCATTCTGCCGAGGAAGTAGAGTCTGGCAGCGCAAAACGACTTGTCCTATTCAACGCAGTTTCATACTAAGCAGCAGCATAACCCTGCCCTTTCTATCAATTTGATCACTTTTTTAATTACTTGTGTTTTATTTTACTTTCTTCCTCAACATCCAACTTAATTGTGCATTTAATTTCCCTTTGTGCTTGAGTTACGACTCGAATCAAGATGTCTAATCCCCGTGGGATATGATATCTTTTATACTATAATTTAACAGGAGTGTGCACTTGCGCTCATAAATAGAGGACACTAAAACGCTCTACACACATGGTATAAGAAAGCTTCCGGGATCCTTTAGCTTAGGTGGAGCTCGGTTATGTAGTGCGGCCATGCATTCCTCTATTATGACCACTGTTTTGAATTCCTTAATCTTTTTCCGCTTTGACGCGATGTCTTTATGGAATTGGCATAGTTTGGGATCTCCTAGATTGCCTTTACCAAAGGTAGATTAATGTGTACCTATTTTAGGATGTCCATGAACTTCTTAAAGCAGTACTCTTGCTTTTGTTGCTTCAGCCTTTGTAGGAATGGTGGAGTTGGTATGATGTCTCTAGGTTCTGTCATGGGTGCTGCCACAGGTTCTGCCGACGCAGTATTGTTCTTGGTTGCTGCTGCGGCCTGGTTATCTTTGGATTGTGATGTGACAATTGACTCTTTTGGTTTCTCCTGTGTTGGCTACTTGTTTTGAGGCCCATTAAGTTGGATACCACTCCTGGTGGTTACGACTTTACACTGTTCATACGATGTTCCTTTAGCGGCTTTAGTGTCACTGGGAAAACCTCCTGCTGGCCTAGTGTTCAGAATCTGTACAATCTGCCCTACTTGTGTTTCCAGGGATTTTAGGGTTGCCTCGTTGTTTTGCAGCCGCATCTCAATCCTGTCCATAAAATTTTGTCTTTTTTATGAACTTGTTAGTGATAGCCATATATGCACTAGCTTGAGACATAAAAGTATGAAGAGTGTCTTCTAAAGAACTAGACTGCATTGTTGAGCTTGCTGCGGCGGCATGGTCTGTCGTGGCTGTTACTGAAATCCCATTGTTGGAGCATTCTAGTTTTGCGAGTTAAGTGCATTATTGGGGTTACTCTAGGAGAAGTTGGGGTGCTTTTTCCAGGCTGAGTTGTAGTTGTTGGACATCGTGTTGTTGTTCCTATTAAAGTTTCCAACATAGCAGGCCGACTCTAGGTTCTGCGGGTATTCAGAAGAAACATGGTTACCTCAACAGTTTTCACAAAATAAATATATTACCTTGACCTATTGGTGATTGTTTTGCGATTGCATGTTCATGACCAACTTTGTCAAGGTGGCAATTTGAGATGAAATTGAGTCTGAGGACCCTATTTCGTTTACTGTGGGTTGGCATCGGATTCCTTCTCGTCTGGCCATTGGAAACTGATAATCGTTCTTGGTCGTCATGTTCAGAATATCCATTGCTTATTATGGTTCTTTGACTAGGAGTATGCTATTTTCCGAGGCATCGAGCATCATCCTAGTTGTCGTGTTGACTGTGTTATAGAATATGGTCACTTGCGTCCATAATGGGAATCCGTGCAAGGGGCATTTGTGTAACAGCTCTCTGTATCACTCTCAAGCCTCGTACATGGATTCGTCGTCAGCCTGTCGAAAAGAAGTGATTTCGTTACACAATTTATCAGTTAAATTCGTAGGATTAAAACGTGCTAAGAAATTACGACATAAATCACTCCAGGATCCAATTGATCCTGCTGGAATACTGTTTAGCCAGGTTTTTACCCTACCCTCAGTGAATAGGGTAACAATTTTAATCTTAAAATATCATCATGTACTCCCTGTATTTTAAACGAATTAAAAATCTACAGGAAGGATTTGAGGTGTTGTTTGGCATCTTCGGTTGCTGAGCCGCCAAATATCCCCATAGTATTAATCATGTTGAACATCACGTGCTTCAGCTCAAAGTGGGTGGCCTCTATTTTTGGTGTAACAACTCCAGGATTTAATACGTTCAAATCCTCTTCAAGGTAGTTTCGAACAATTAAGTTTGGTACTGGCGCAAATTGAATTCGCGGATTTTCTCCATCTCTCAAGGGACATTCTGCTGCCCATCGGCAACTGGCTACCCGTCGGCAGGTTGCTACCCATTGGCATTCTAGTTGTTGTTGGCATTGTTGCCGCCAACTACGTGTGTCATCTTTGATCGCAGTTGTTGCCTTATTTGTTGCTTGAGTCTCTAACAACTTTGATCGATTTCTTGATCAAGGTCCTAGAGTGGATAATTCGGGTTTGCCCTGGTCATACACCAATGCAAAACCACAGTTAATTAGTGCTAAAATAAATAAACAAAGAAAATAAATAAAAATATAAGTGTACAAGAAAATAAAAACAAAAGCTGCAAATCCCCGGCAACGGCGCCAAAAACTTGATGCTCGTGTAAAAGTAACCCGCAATAGTGCAAGTGTACACGTCACAAGTAATATAATGATAAGTATATCGAGTATCATCTCCACAGGGATTGAGCTAGCCTTTTGATCCTACTTCCTCGCACTGTAAAACAAATAAAGTAAAAACACAGATTAATTGTTGGGTTTGGAGTAATCTAAAAATACTAAAACTAAAATAAGTCAGAAAATAAAGTAAAGAGAAATTAATATGAGATAATGGGCCGGATTAGAATGTGTCGTAGTGTGGAATCCTATTGACTTGTCTTTGTCTTGAATGCAACAACACAAAACTGTCGTGGCAATAACCTAAGTCCTTGCCGCGGCCGCAATGGTTGAATCCTTGTCGCGACAATCGCTTGCTCTTGGGCAGATGCTGTTAAGGTTCAACAAAGCGTCTTTGGATGTTTCCTCCTTATCCCTAAGCTCTGAACACTGGTTGATGGCTGAACTTCGATGATACCTCCCGGCGTGAACCAAAGACAAACACTAACTATACTAACACTTCTTTTGGCCACTAAAACTTTTAACATATCCCTAGGCCGAGTTAGTTAACATCACGTGGGATGAAACCGTGCATATTCGTTTCATGAGTTCAACTATCCCGATATTGAACAAATAAATAACCTTACAATACTCTCTCCCGATAAGTATTCAAGAATGATTAAAGCCAAGAATAAGCAAACCTTAACTTTATTGCATTAAGAACATAAACAAAGTACAATAGTTTTCACACAACTACTAAACAAACTAATCCTAACCATAAAAAAATTAGAACATAATAAAAACTAAATCCTAAGCTAAGCTCTCTTTCTCCGTCTCTCTCTTCTCCGATTCTCCTCTCTCGTTCAATTCTGATCATTTTGATGATGGCGACAAGCCTCCTTTATATAGGGGAAGGTGTAGGCAAAAATTCTTCTTGGGGAGGAAGTTAAGTTGGACTTGGACTTAACTTTATTAAAGAGGTGAATCTCTTTAATTTAATACATTATTCACTTTTGGCCAAAAGTTCAACTTTATCCTTCCTTCCATGTTTTCATCCTCTTCTTGAGCTCCAACTACCACGCAAAGTGTGTAGAAAAATCCGGCATATAAAGCTCTACAAATCAACTACCACTTTGTGTGTTTTTCCCTCTAGAAAGTTGAGTAGTACACTATCGCGGCATGGCATTCTCCTGCCTCGGCATCGATTTAGAACTGAATCTGCTCCGCAAGGCTTCATTCTCCATAAATCAGCTTCCATCAGTAGAAGTTGTCAGTTGTGGCTTGGCTCGATCAGGGTCTGTTACTAGCTGGTTCTGCCTCATCCTTCATTTTTCTTTATTTCCATCACGACAAATCTGCAAAAGTACCAAACATGCATCAAACAGTACCTTTTTCATAGAATAAACAACATATAAAGATCAAAGGCATAAATGATGAAATCAATGCGTGAAGGGCCATAATGTAGCTCAAATGGGTGTAGGTTGAGTGATAATTGTCATTTTAAAGGGTGAAAATATAGGACTTTTGGGTACTTATCAATGATCTTAAGAAAGAAAAAGATTTGATTTCCAAAGAGCATGAAAAGAAAAATAGTTTTGGAAAATCAAACTTTTATGTTAGACAATCTAGTGCCCCTAGATTTGTAAATGGAAATTTTTTTAGAAATGTTTGGGTTTCAAAAGAATTAATCACTTCACATAAAAATGATGAAATTGTAAAATGGATTCCTAAGAGGACTAAACTATGTGCCACTAACGTCTATGGATCTAAAGCAATTTGGATACCAAAAATTACTTGATTGTCTTATGTTAGGTGTGATGGAGTATGATCAACAAGTCCAAATTTGAGGGGGAGCTCCATACACAAAAGAAAGAACACTTAAAGAGGGAAGGCTTCACATCCTCCCTTGAAGTTCAAGTGTTGATAAAATTTCTAGTTGTTTTGTTTTAAATTAGATTATTTTTCTTTACAACTTGATTATCATATTGTTGAACTAACAATATTTAATGCTTTGAGTAAAGGGGAGCCAATTTTAAAAACAAAAATTTTAATTGTGTCAAATTTTTTAACCTCCTATGTTATATTGAGCTTAATGTCTTTTAAATTCTTTTTGATATAACAAAATGGGAGAAATGGTTTGAAAAATTGATTTTTTCAAATGAATCAGGGGGAGCTTTAACTTCATTCAATTTTTTCAAATGAATAAGGGGAGCTTTAACTTCATTCAGATTTTAAAAATCTCTTATTCAAATTTTTAAATACTAAGGGGAGAATCCCAAACAATTTTTCAAGTTAGTTTTATTATATCAAAAAGGGGAAGATTGTAGAAATATATATTTTAATATAATAATTGAAACAAAATTTGGACTAAATTGAAAAAAATTTAAAATATGCTTTTAGTCAAAACAACTTGAAAATATGTTGAAGGGTTTTTAAAAGGCTTTGGAATAACTTAAAATGCTTTTAAAGTAGCCAAACCAGTGATTTTTAAGTAACCGTACCGATACAGTTTGGTACTGTATTGATACGCTTTAGGGTTTTAGCTACAGTGATTTCCAGTAGCTAAAACCCGTACCGATATGCTTTGTTCGTATCGATACGGTGTGTTTTAAATATTCAACGGCTAGTTTGCGTATCGATATGGTTGTATCGCATACTGATACACCCAACTACCCCCAACATTCTTTTAAATTGCAGGACTGTACCGATACGCTTGCCACGCGTATCGATACGCACAGGCTAGAAGTTCTCAACGACTATTTTCTTATTGGGATCGTATCGATACGCTAAGCTGCAAAGCTGCGTTTATGGTGGGAAATAAAGGCTCCAACGGCTCTAATTCAACCACAACGGTCCTCGACAGCTATAAACTCAATTAGGAGTATAAAAGAGACCTTCAGGCATCAAGAGAAGGTTAATGCTTCAATTGTAACAACATTGTGATGTCAAATTGTCTTTAGAGCTTAATTGTCATTCTCTTGTATAGACAAAACACTTGTGAGCTAAAATGTTTATGTATGCTCAAGTGTATAGGTTTTGGGTGAGTGCTTAGAGTTGCAAACACATACCTATTAGAGAGATTTCTTGTTTGTTTTGAATTTCACTTGTAAGAGAGTGTTTGATTAAGCTAAGGATAGATAGTTTACTCGTTGTAACGGTTCCCTCCTCATCCGAGAAAAGGGGACGTAATTCTTAGTGAATTTGGGAAATCTTTGGTGGCGTTCCAAGGTAGTGGATGTAGGCTTTGGGTTAGAAAGTCGAACCACTCTAAATTCTTGTGTTTAATTCTTAATTTTTTCCACCAACTCAAACACCCAAAAATCCAACTTCTCCACCACTTGGCAAGCATCGATTGAAGGTGATCATCGAGACTAACCCACTACTTTAGCTTCCCCACTAAGGATTTCAAATAATTTTACTAAGAAACTCGTCCTTTTTTCTAGGCTTAGGAGAAAACCCTTACAACGATCAAAGCTTTCTAGCCCAAAACTTGATCAAACCCTCTTTAAAAGAGATAAAGATAAGAAAACTAAAATTCTTCTTACAAGATTGATGTTTGCACTCTTAAGCACTAACCCAAAACCTAATACACTTGAGTATACATAAACATTCAAGCTCACAAGTGCTTTATCTATACAAGAATGACGCAATTAGGGGCTAAGACATTTTTTTATCATAATATGTTGACATGAGGATCATTAGTCTTCTATAGATGCTTGGAGGTCCCTTTTATACTTCTAAATGAGCTTCTAGCCGTTAAGGACCGTTGGGATGTTTTGGAGCCGTTGAAGTCTTTATTTTCTTCCATAAATGTAGTTCTGGACAGTAGGGTATCGATACTCGTGTCACTGTATCGATACGTCCTTCTTGAAAACTAACCATTGAGCCTGCTTCCGCTTATGCGTATCGATACGCCTGGGAGTGTATCGGTACAACCTACATTTTAAATAGCCGTTGAGAAAAAGACCGTTGGGAGCGGTTAAGGCGTATCAGCACGCGAACTAGCCATTAGGGAGTTTTAAAGCACTCTGTATCGATACGGCAAAAGCGTATCGGTACGAGTTTTGGTTACTGGAATTTCTCTGTAGCTGAAACTCTAAAGTGCGTCGATACGGTGACATTAAAATCATAGGTTTGGCTACTTTAAAAACATTTTAAGTTATTCCAAAGCCTTGTAAAAATCTTTAAACATATTTTCAAGTTGTTTGGACTTACAAAACATTTTGAAATCTTTTTCAATTTAGTCCAAATCAATTTTTCAATTATTATATCAAAACATATATCTTAACAAAAATTTCGTTAACCAATTATAACATGACACGTGGCATGTTGTATTTATTTATTTCCTGAATTACTTTAAAATTATGTATTTCTTAAAAAAAAATTCAAAGTTTTAATTTCATTCAAGCAAACCCTTAAATCACATCTCCCTCACCGTTCAGCATCCCCACATGTCGGCGGTTCACCGTTCACCATCCAAACGTCGGGTACCTCACCGTTCAAAATCTCCACGTGGCCGGTGGTGATTGAATCGGTGGTGGGAGGGGAGGAATTTAGGAAACTAGGGTTTGGGGTTTTAGAGAAATTATATATTTTGTTTTTTTATAAAATTAAAGATTTTTTTATTTTTAGAAAAATAAATTTTAAAAAAACGTCATAATATGCCACATGTCGTGTTTTTATTGGATAACAGAAAATTTTTAAAGTCTGTCACGGAAAAGTCCAATTTGAGTTACGGAATGAAACATTAGGCACTAAAGTGGCAAATAAAAACGTTAGGCACCAAACTAGAAAAAAAAAAAAGTACAAATTGAGCACCTTTTTAACTATTAAGCCTTTTGATTACATTTAGGTTTCGTGTTTGTACAATAAATTTCAAAACTTATCATAAAATCACAAACCAAATTTCAAAACTTATCATAAAATCACAAATTCAAAACTTACAAAAAATTACAAACTTATAATTTTATCAGAAAATATTTGTGTGATAACAATTCACGTTTCGTATTTTTTAATATTTCGATTGTGTAATTTTTAATACCCTAGACTCACCCCAATTAGATCCATAATATGGAGGGAGGAGAATTCTGTTCAGTAATATATCCCTTATTTAAATGATATTCATACGTAAACTCCTACCACACCATGTCCAACAAAACTAAACTCTCACCAAAGCTTCCATGGAATGTTCGGCTTTTCGTTTCCGTCATGTCATTTGGCACCGATATGTGCCGCCGCTCCAATTTTACTGTCAATCGAACTCTTATGAACCTCTTCGACCTCAAATCATCGGCTTCCAACAACCCTGTAAACGGTGTTAAGTCCTCGGATATCGTCGTCGACAGTTCCTGCGACCTTTGGTTTCGTCTCTACACGCCCACCGGCACTGGCACCGAAGCTCGTGAATCAGCTACTTTTCCAGTCATAGTCTTTTTCCATGGTGGGGGTTTTGCCTTCATGGCTCCTAATTCAAAGCCTTACGACGATTTCTGCCGACGACTTGCCGGAGAGCTTACGGCCATTGTTATCTCCGTCAACTACCGGCTTTCCCCGGAGCATCTGTGTCCTACCCAGTACGAAGACGGCGTCAAAGTATTGAAGTTCATTGACGATGTGAACCACTGGGCGGAAGGTCTTAATGCCGACCTGAAACACTGCTTCATCGCGGGAGACAGCGCTGGAGGGAACTTGGCCCATCACGTAGCTGTCAAAGCCAACGAACACAAATTTCGCAACTTGAGGGTGATTGGGATTATAGCAATACAACCGTTTTTCGGCGGAGAAGAAAGGACCGAAGCCGAAATCCAGCTGGAGGGAGCACCGTTCATTTCAAGGGAGCGTGTAGACTGGTTGTGGAAGGCGTTTTTGCCAGAAGCATCAGACAGGGACCACCCGGCGGCGAACGTTTTCGGGCCAAACGGCAAAGATATTAGCGGCGTGGAATATCCGGCGACGATCGTGTTCGTGGGAGGGTTGGATCCATTGAAAGACTGGCAAAAGAGGTACTACGAGGGGTTGAAGAAAAGTGGGAAAGAAGCGTATCTGGTAGAGTATCCGAATGCCATTCATACATTCTATGCTTATCCTCAGCTGCCGGAAACATCTTTGTTCATGAAACAGACCACAGATTTTATTCAAAAGCAGCTTTCATCTGCAACTTGACACTGAAAGAATTACTATTACGAAATAAAATATCATGTTCATGTTGAGCTCAACAAATACTAAACACAATCTAATCATCTAACCTATTTAACACGATTTTTTTTATTTTAAATCTTATTTTAATTACAAATTAAAATATATTCAGATATTGTAATTTGCAAATCAATTAACGGGTTTAGTGTTGGGTTTAGTGTTGTGTTTACACTCAACCCTTGTGTATGTTGTAATAGTAAAAGTATCACACAAGTTAAAACTCATCCAACAAACGTTTAATGTGACCGAAAATAATTTCATGTTCGTTTTACGATCTATGTTCAAAACCAATAAATTTAGAATTGTGCATCTAAATAGATTTTTTTTTAATTTCTTTTGAACGTGTTATGTTACTCATATTCTTAAGAAGCAACTACCATAGTAAACAGCAAAACTATATTCATCATTACTCAAAACCAAATCACTAAAAAAATAAATCACACCAAAATAGACTTAATCAACTAATTTTGGAGTGGCATTCTCTGAAACAATCTTTACGTATACAAATCCAGAAAGGTCATTCTTAGCCATCCAAATACTTCCATATGATCTAACATCTGGGTAATCAAGTGCCACAGCAAATCTATATTCATCGATGGATCATTCTCAAAGAAAACAAACAAATGAAAGAAGTCTTGAATTTGGTAATCAGAATTAATGAGCAACCCATTGATATAATTCATACTAAAACATAAACATTCAAGGGTAGAAGTTGGAGAAATTTCTGCACACCTAATCCTTTTAAAATCAGCACCCCAAGTCATTATTACATGCTACGAGAAAGCAAACAATTCAGTTTCACACTATTAAGTAGAACCAACCTCTACAATAGGGATGATGCATAGACCCTCCCACACTATACTCACTTACCTAACCCACAGTAAATGCATAATCAACCAAGTCAAGAGGCTAAAAAAAACCCTGACAAGAGGCACATGAACACTAATGGTACTTTTTTTTTGGCCCGAGAACATTAATGGTGCTTGGTAGCAAAGAAATCCACCCACACCAGTCATAGTCTCAACCACCTGTATTATTGTTTCAAGCAAGTAGGAAGTTGTTTTGCATTTAGATTGAATTGTATTACATTATAATTAAAATGCAGAGAGTAATTCAATTCAGAATCAAATTTGTTGTAGATTGGCAAAGAAAACAGGACAAAGTAGAAGACACAAGAAAAATAGTTAATAAGATGAGAGGTTCACTAAACTTGAAAATATCTTTAAACGCATACTAAGAAATAACAGTAGTTACAAACTGAGATCATACATTTTGCATTTTTCAGACAACTGCAAACAAAAACAAGCAATCAGATGAAGCATCACAATCACACTTCTATTTCTCTAAAGGCATCCCGGTTATTCGCTCTAGATCAATCTTACAATTCTCCCTCAAATCTTTCAGTGCAGTGTAACTGGTTTGCTGCCAATCAAAGTTCAATTGTATCCATCACATATGAGAATATAAATGAAGTTTCCTACTCAAGATATTGAAAATTAGAAACTCTATGAATTTATCCTATTAATAAGTAGCCATGAACTCAGGCAATGAAGCATCGGTTAAAGATAAAATAAGTCAAATGTGAACCAAAGCCTTGCATTAAACAAAAGAGGCATGAGAAATTAATATATGGCTGAAGAAGAATATATCAAACTTACAAGCTGGTTGCCTTCATTAACAAATATATCCTCCATCTTAAGAAAGAGTGATCTCCACTGACTAGTGAGGTCGAATTCTAATTTTGAAGATTTATAGGTGTTTCCCTGGTTACTTATGTCAGCCTGATTCCCTTTGCTACTTTCCTGAACTAAAATTCTTGCTTCTTTCTGACTTTTCTTCGAAACTGAAAAAATGACAAAAACATTTATACAGAAAGGAACAACAAACCTAAGCAAAGTAGAGCAAAGCACTAATTTAACTGACCAGCAATTCGACCTTTGAG
This sequence comes from Hibiscus trionum, assembly GCA_030270665.1. Taxonomy (NCBI): domain Eukaryota; kingdom Viridiplantae; phylum Streptophyta; class Magnoliopsida; order Malvales; family Malvaceae; genus Hibiscus; species Hibiscus trionum. The sequence continues at coordinate 21,575,274 of BSYR01000006.1, read as the reverse complement.
ATCCTGATAATGAAGGTCCGACCAAATGTAAGCAGCTGATTATCAGTGTAAAGCAAGCATATCCCAATTAAACAATGCGTTACGAGATAAACCATTCATACCCACAAATGCAGCAAACAACAAAATCAGAGATAATAAGCTAAAGTGGTTACCTTTCAAGCAAAAAGAACAAGAGCAAGCTTTGAGCATACCATCGCCATCCGAATTCGTGCAGCCATCATTCTTGAGTCCCACACACCTCTCCAATTCAAATGGCATAGAACTCTGAGAGAATGGTTTAGGCAACCTCGACCACTCAATACACCCGCCTTTGCTCGAAGCCAATCTTCCGACGCCCAGATCTTGACCCTCGTTCCTACCATTCTCATTCAATTTATGACCTGCTTCTGCAACACCTTCACCTAACGTATCCTCACTATCAGACAATTCGAACCCTTGTTTCGACTCACCGAATTTGTCATTGACAGACACTAAATCCTCTTTTGAAGTATCAATGTCGCCACTGCAAGTAGGTATAGGTTTAGGGTTTGGTTCAAATTGGAGGTTTTCAGATTTCTCTTTGATGAGATTTTCTGCACCTACACGTGCTTGTTTTGCAAATTGGGAAGCTGTTTCTCTCTTAGAATCAAACCCTCTCTTGACTGGTCGATTTGTAACGTCACCCAGAACTGGACGGACTTTGGGTATCCCGTCCGTAAAATTATCTCCGCTCATTATGAAATATGCTAAAACTAAATCCCTAATTCAGCTTAAAATCTGTTGAAAGCAAAAGATTTTCCAAAAAGAAAACTTTAAAAAAAATGGGACTTCAGAAATACGAAACATCTATTGATTTCAGAATGTGACATGAAAATGGAGGAGGAGAAACAACTTTGGATTTAAAAATAATGTGAGAGCGGGAAGCATGGGGATTTGAAATCTAATTTTGAATGTCACGGGCCGCCAGAAAGATCCGTGAAGCAACTTTTGAGGTGTTTTTTTTTAGTATATTGGACTTAACTTGGATCCAAAGGATTCCAAAAGGCTCGTGTATATGGACATCCAATGTATACATAAAATTTAGGCTACATTTTTTTGTTGCGTTTAACAATTTACAATTACTTCTAAGTAATTTTTTTGCCAAATAATTAATGATTTGATATTGAACGGACGTTTGTCCAATAAATTTAACGTTTAGACGAGTGTTTACTCACAACATTAAAATTTAATTTTTGCCTAAACGAGCGTTGGAGCCAATGAACGTTTGCCCACAACAATCTTATATATGAATTTTGTATAATTACTCTTAATTCTAGTTGTTGATGTAATTCATTTGATTTTTAGATACAAAAAGACTCAATTATAGATAAATGTCCCCCCCCCCTCATTTATATCATTCAGCATTGAGAAATACGATCAAAGCTTTTATTGAAGAAGAATTCTATCAGGGGAAAATCAAGGATAGGAATTTCAATCATTCCTTCATTGTCTTATTGCCAAAGTCCAATAATCCATCATCTATGGATGATTATCGGCCCATCAGTCTTGTCGGGTGTATTTACAAACTTCTAGCTAAGGTTCTAGCACTGCGTTTGAGGAAGATTGCGCATTTGGTAATTGGAGAGAACCAGTTCGCCTTCGTGCCAGGGAAACAGATCATCGATTGTTCACTGATAGCAAACGAAATCATCGATTTTAATAGGCGAAAAGGATTACCGGGCGTTGTGTTCAAAGTGGACTTCCGGAAAGCCTACGACTCTGCTGATTGGGGGTTCCTGCTGTTCGTCCTTCAGAAGTTCGGGTTTGGAAAAAGATGGTGCGAATGGATACAATTGTGTTTGGAAACTACTAAGATATCTGTTCTTGTGAATGGATCACACACAAAGACCTTTGCAATCTCTAGAGGCCTAAGACAAGGTTGTCCGATGTCGCCATTTCTTTTTAATATCTTAGCCGAAGCCCTCAGTGCCATTCTACACAAGGCAGTCTCGATTGGTCTATTTTCGGGGTTCAAGGTTGGTGATAGAGGTCTGGAGGTGTCGCATTTACAGTTCGCCGACGACCTCATTATCTTCGGAGGGGCAAACGAAAATCAGATAAGGAATGTGGTCCGCTTATTGAAAGGTTTTGAACTAGCTTCCAGGCTCCAAATCAATTTACAAAAATCAAAATTGTTTGGGATTAATGTGGAAAACTCCAAAATCGACAACTGGGCTGCCATCTTAAAATGTAAGAGTGAGAACTTTCCATCCTTGTATCTCGGACTTCCCCTGGGCGTGCGGAAAAATTCAAAAGCATTATGGTCACCAGTGGTGGATAAATTTGAGAAGAAATTATCGGGGTGGAAATCTAAATCCCTCTCCTTCGGAGGGAAAATAACTATGATTCGATCCGTTCTAGCAAGTTTACCCACATATTTTATGTCTATGTTTCCTATGCCAGCATCCATTTGCGATACATTATCAAAGCTGGTTTCTAATTTTCTGTGGGGTTCAATCGATCGGAGAGCTATACACTAGGTCAAAAAGGAGTTGTTGATTTGTCCCAAAGCCAACGGGGGACTTGGGTTTTGCAATTTTGCAACCCGTAACAAAGCTTTAAGGAGTAGATGGTTATGGCGTTATGGGACAGAAGTAGATAGTTTGTGGCGCAGAACAATTGCGGACATTTACGAACCGCGCTCAAAATCCTTGTTGCCGATGTCGAAACTTAATGCAAAAAAGTCATGGTTGTGGAATAGTATCACAGCTCCATTAAAAGATGAAAATTCCACTTTCCTCACTCACGCTAAAATAAAGGTGGGGAACGGCAACCATGTCCTTTTCTGGAACGATACATGGCTCGGAGACAAACCTCTGAAGGTTGCTTTTCCGAGAGCCTTCGCTCTTGCTATGAAGAAGAATGGGGTTATAGCCGAATTTGGTTACGTCCGGAATAACGAATGGAGATGGAATATTGAGCCTCGAAGACCACTGCTGGTTTGGGAACAGGGTATTTGGAATGTTTTTCTAAGGACAGTGAACAGCAGCAATATCATTCCGGCTTTGGAGGACTCCTTGGTTTGGACTGCCAACTCCAACGGTCTTTTCGACATCAAATCCTTTTGCAAAGTCGATATTTCAGTTAGTGGTCCGGAGGACAAAATTTGGGAGACTATTTGGAGTGGTTTCTCACCCCCAAATGTCGAAGCCTTTGTTTGGAGGCTTATCCATAGTAGAATCCCGATCAGATCAGAATTGTCTAAAAGAGGAGTGATAGGAGCTAAGGAGATTGATTGTCCACTGTGTAAAAATAGTACCGAGACAGTGCCCCACCTGTTTTGTCATTGTTCATTTGCGTGGAAATTGTGGTCCAAGTGGAACAACATTTGGAACCTTCATTTTATGATGCCAAGCAACATTAGAGACTTTATACTTTTCTGGAAGGACATGGCGCCAAACTTCATTTGCGGACAGGTATGGATCATGTGTGCCTTTAGCTCTATTTGGACTATTTGGAAATGTCGTAATGATGTAGTGTTTAATGATCGAAAGTTGGGATTGGACTTGCTATTTGATCAAACTGTTTTGAGGGTAGCTTGGTGGTGTAAGTCTCGATGGCCGGAGGGCCGTTGGGCAATTTCCGACATTGTTGCAGACCCTACCAGACTTAGTGAGGTGCAGAACAGAGGCAAGATTATGCAGCATTCGCAGTGGACTGCCCCTGGGCGGGGCACCTTAAAGTTCAATACCGATGCAGCAGTTAAAGGTAGTTACGGTATGGCGGGAGTCGGAGGCGTTTTAAGGGATGAAAATGCTAAAATTCTCATGTATTTCTCCAAAGGTGTGGGTGTTAGTGACGTTATGACGGCAGAACTATTCGCTATACACGAGGCTCTAAAATTGTTCGTGGCATCAAAGTGGAGCCAAGACTTCGAGGTGACCATAGAAAGTGACAACAAAAGCGCTGTCGAATGGCTACAAGATCCCGTTCTTGCTCATTCACACTTTAGAAATTTGGTCCACCAAAGCCTCGCATTGAGCAGTCGAGTGCGTTGCCGTTTCATCCATGTGCCGAGGGAGTGTAACTCCTTAGCAGACAATCTGGCGAAGAAGGGGGTGGGGAGAGATAAGGAATTGGTAATTTATGAGCCTTTGTGAACCTTGTACCAATGTGAAGCAATTATCTTTGTAGTTAGGCTGTGTGAGTGATAGTAAATGGATCATGGTTTAAGTCTTTTGTATTGATCGGTACAACTACATTGCGCACTCTTTTTCCTCCAATAGGTTTAAGGAGGTTTTTTAACGAGGCCAATGTAGTTGTTTTAGAAATAAAATTTTACCTCTTTCAAAAAAAAAAGATGTAATTCTGAAATATTAATATAAATTGAGTTTTAATTCAATTAATGCTGCTTGTATTGTGATTTTAGAAGCCATGAGTTTGATTGTGTTCAACTTCGATGTTTCAAGGTTGGTAATATTAGATATTGCATAAAGATATCGAATTATTGTTTTTATAAATTTTAGGCCTTCTAATTTTTATAATGATTGATTAAATATCTTATTCAAAATTCATTATTTATTTTATTTTTTAAAAATATTTTTAATGAAGAAAGAGATCATTACTATGTGTCTCATTAAAAAATTTTATAAGTTCACATGAAAAGAAAAGATACATATGGTAATAATAAAGTACACCAAAAAATCAATTGAGCTAAACTCGACAAATAAAAACAAATATTAGCCGCATTGAACCCAACCATCAAAAGAACCAACATGAACTATGAGTGACCATCTTCCTAAAGAAGGAGAAGAATCACAATTGGGAAAAAAAAGGTATCACTCGTCTTTCATGCTTACAGTCTGAGTTAATTTTACAAGCTCATCACTCAATCTATTGTTGTCCCTTAAAATATATTGGAAGATAACTTCTCAGCTCGGTTGCACACCTCCTCATGAAATGTGAAGAAGAAGCCCTTAAACTTTGTATTTTATTAAAATCAAATATTTAAGATTTAAGGGTTGTATAAGCCCATAAACTTTTGTAAAAAAAATTAATTAAGTCTTTAATTATATATTTTTTGCACTCAATTAAGCCCTTAAATTCAAGAAAAAAATTAATTTGGCCCTTTGACCAACGTTGACCGTTAACTTAAACGATTTTTTTGAAATTTTTTAGTACGTGTCGCAACAGGATAATGCCACTTGTCATTTCTAGGAATTTTAAAATTTTAATTTAAAAAAAATATAAAAATCAGAAAAAATCTAAAAAGTTTTGGAAATTGTAAAATTATTTTAAAAACATAAAAAAAAACTATTTTAAATTTCTTAATTTATTTTAAAATAATAAATAATAATTTTTCAAAAGATTAAAATATTTTTAAAAAATAAATATTATTATACAATTACAAAAAAATTAAATTGAAAAAATAAAAAACAATAAAAAATATTTTGGTTTTTCAAATAACTTTTATTGTTTTATATTTTGAAAATAAAAGTAACTTTTTTTGTTTAATATTTTTTCAATTTAGTTTTATAATTTTATAGATTTTATAGATTTTTTTTTCTGATTTTATATATTTTTTAAAAATTAAAATTCCTTGAAATGACAAAAGACATTATTCAGTTGGGACACATGTCAAATTAAAAAAATATATGTTAAATTTAACGGTCAATGTTGATCAAATGGCCAAATTATTTTTTTCTCGAGTTTGAGGTCTTAATTAGGTTCAAAAAAAGTTTAGGGGATTAATTAATTTTTTTTGCAAAAGTTTAGGGGCTTATTGAACCAGTAAGCCAATATTTAACTAATTTGGAAATATACAAATAATGTTATTTCATTAAAAATATCTTTTGAATTTAATTATAAAAATTATGATTATCAAAATCGAATAGGATCAACTGATTGGACTAAAAATTACTGGTGTAAATTTATAATTTTTTTTATATACGGACTATGTAAAATTTAGATTACATAAGATTTTTATTTGGATGATATCGGTTTATTTTAGGGTTTGAGGTCTTAAGTTTATGATTTAGTGTTTTAGATTTTAGAGTTTAGTATTAAAAACAAGTAATATTGTGTAGTCTAAATCTTACAATTTTATGTATCAAATAAATTTTTAGTATACAATCACAGCAATAATCAATATTGATTGGCATAAATAAAAACTACATATAAAAAGGTAAATAATGATAAATAAACAAAACTAAGGATAAATTTGTTTTTTTATATCCATAACTGTATTTACATGATTAAATATTAACATTTTAAAAATTTACACATATATTTTTATATAAAGATATCCTATTCTAGATTTCTAGTATATACCTCATATTCATTAAGCAAGTGAAGAGGAAAATGAATACAAGAATTGATTCCAGATGAAAATAAATGCAGGTGAAATTTACTTTATGATGATAATCTAAACAAATGAAACTTGTAGTTACAACTCATAGAAACTATGTCGTTTTGGTATAGAATCTTCAAAGCCCGGTCTGTTTATTGCGCATGAATAACCTTTCCTGAATCTGTTATTGGATTTCCTCGTCACTTCGACCTTCACCGTAAATAACGACGAAACAGGCCGGTGATCGGAGAATCTCGTCTCGCCGCGGACATACGATAGTTGGTCGATGTTGTAACCGTGCCATAGTATCCGATCGCACCTGAAATGTTTCGGATACGGAAATGGATCAATTGTATGGTTTCATATTTAACGCAGCAATGTTAAATGTTTTATTTGGATCGTGAATGATTACCATGCAGGGGTTCGGCGTTTCTTCTTGGATTTAACAGTTTCGCCGGCGTATAAATCTGAATTATGCGAATACTTGTATGTAGGAGCGAACACAATTCGTCCCTCTCTGAAACCATTGAAGACTCTCCCGGCATCTCTCTCTAGGTTTAACTGCACACGAAACAACATTCAATGAGAAATTACAGTATTTATGCGAATACTTGGATTATGATTAGACTTAGGATTCGTAAAAAAAAAATGGTGGATTTACCTGATCTTTCTCGAGAAGGACGTCCCAATTATGATCCTCCAACAGAGTCCTGGTTTTCTCATAGCTCAAGGCTACCCGATAATTCAAATCTCCGAGCCATATTACTCGGCTGCAATATTTTTATAGTAATTGTTAAATAAAACGCACAACAGAATGTTGAAATAAGTAGTAACAATTATGAAATCAAACATACTCATGCTCGATAATTCTCTCCGGTGCTCGTGGATTTGAAGCTTTGCACATCTTGGGAAACTGTGTGCTTCTGAGTATCTCGTTAACATCGGCATTCCGCTTGAGCTCATCGCCTTCCTTCTCGCCCGACGCTAAGTGGCTGCAGACGAAGCAAAAGCTGGTCTGGTGCAATGTCATGCTTACTGCTATACATCCCTGCAGTTGCAATGCCCTCATTGTTTATGAAACAATAATATTCCTGTTATGTTCAAGGAAGATTCATATGCTAACCTTGTTGCCAAGGCGTCCTAATATTCCTGTTCCTATACAGGAAACTCGTAGATGAGCAATGTATGGTACTAACTCGGTTCGAGCCCATATCGAGAGGAAAATCCCGACCATCTGCTTACTTGCTATGAGCCGGTAACCCATCTGTCCGCTCGAGAAGTTTTGGGGAATATCAGAAAGATCGACCAACTCATCATCATCTGCACCATCACAACGCGCAGGAAGTGGACCGAGGTCTAGTTTGGTGGCTAAATCCCTAAGCTTTTTTTGCCCTCGCTTCGTCTGGTGTGGGGATTCGATCGGACAGTTGCAGGTCTTGAGAAGGCTACTTTCCGCCCTGAAGTTCTTACTAAGTATTTTGAGTGACGGTTTGTAGAAGAAGTGACTGTTGGGAGATTTCGACTCCTTCAATAAGGTATGGGAGCATTTCAAACTTTGGCTGCAGTCTGGAGATGGGTGCGTGAACACGTAATTGGGCTTGTTAAGTACTTGGTTTATAAGGGCCAGCCATTTCACGGCTGGTTCGTTGTCTTCGATTACTAGAACATTTCCGGCATTGAGTGGAACAATTTCCTGAAACCTGGGAAAATGACGTTCTAAGTAAAAACAAGCTCCAAAAAAAAAAAATCAAATAAGTGGAAATCGGAACCCTGAGTCAATCATACCCACAGACATAAATATCTGCAGAGTCCTCTGTTAGAAAGAAATCTTCAAGGTTCATGTCAAGATTGGGTGCCTTCCCTCCCACATTCCAGGTTGCAACAAATATCCTGCAAACGCCATGTATTACTTCTGTAAGATATAAACATAGACAGCGGACGCCTGTCGTCATAAATGTATGCATGTATGAATACCGGAAATCCCGAGGTTCAGTCTTCGATGAAGCCATGGAAAACCCGAAATCCGAGAGATTCAGCCCTTCGATTAACCCTCCAGGAGCAGATAAGAAAATTAGTATCATGGTGTACAATTGTTTTCTTGTTAGGTTAGCTACCATGCCAACAGGATAAGTAGCTTATACGCTTTACATATAAAATCATAATGTAATGAATTTTATGACAATCAAGTAAAGGTTTCAACAACAGAAATACCGAATTCCGTTCATTGTACCTAAAATATTCTTCATATACATTTATATCCGACAAACATTTTTTTAAGAAAGGAGAAGCTTCCATTGAATTCTATTGTGTTTGGTGTAATTTTCTTCCCCAATTCTACCAAGCATATCACGTACAAGACTTAAATAATTAAAGAACAATAAGATGTGTGTTTCAAATAGTATGAACTATGAAGATTGATACCTGTAGGAGAAACTGCACCACAATCTGGTGATATAAATTCATCATCTGATGAGCCTCCTCTAGCTCGTCTCTTATAAGAAAAAATCTTTGGGATAAAGGACTTTACCCCAACAATAATAAATAAATAGATAAAATATAAAAACAACTATCAATTTCTTAAAAAGAACTATGAAATTGTATATTATTAGTTATTGCCATACCTTCTTTTTCTTGTCATTCTTGACGGAGTTATCAGGAGAGGCAGCGGTGGCGTGGTTGATGCATTGGTCGTGTTCGTCCCTGAATTGGCTTTCATTCATTAGGTTACTTACAAAAATTACTGTAAGAAAATCAACTGTCCAATTTTCCAATAGTTTTGAGTATCAATTACAGAAAAATTCATAGCAAAAACAATGTTGATGGGAAAATTTTTCTGGGTCTATGCGTTTATTTTTTTCTACTAATTTTGTTTTAATCACTTTTATATATTTTAGGGTCAAAATAATTGGAAATGAATGTTTTATATGATCTGTTTGATAGGATGAGATATTGGCGCCATTTCTATCGGAGAGTTTAAGAATAAATAACAGTAAATTTTAACATTGCTTTTATTATCGCAGCATCTGTCTGTCTAAGAGCTTTACAACACATCATCCTTATATATTGTCTATTGTGTTGTTCTGTTTGTTCTTCATTTGATCTTATTTGTTATAATTAGAAGACCAGAAAATGTTTATTTCATATCATACCGTATTCCAATCATCAAGAAAATGACATACTTAAATCATGAAAAAGAAAAGCAAAAACACGACATGATCAAATGTTAAATGATTTATTAAGCATCACGCAGTAAACTGAGGAGCAGCTCTTGGCAACCAGCGGCCGGCTTATCCTGGAGGAATCCCATTGCGTTTGCAGGATGGATGTTGGAAATGGCGCCGTTGCTATGGGTGAGGATAACGGTGGCCGTGTTACGTCTAGTGTCCTGAACCGCGCAGCTTTTAATGGGGCTGCTAACAAGCCTCACGTAGCATATTTGGTCTTGGTGGTCATCTTCAACCGAAATGTTATACGTCCCGGTTGCGTCCGTCACTGCCCCGACGCTGTATTTCAGCCTCATACTGTTCCTATCTTTGCACTCGATTTTGACCCGCGCACCTAAAAACATAAAGCTTTGATGAGAGATGAAAAGATGAAGAAGAAAACAAGACATTGTGAAAGATTAGTTTAAAATCGTACCATGTATGTAAGAGCATTTAGTCGTCTCGAAACCAGCACGGCAGGCATCACAATAAACTTGGCCGACGATTTGGAAAGGTTGCCTGTTTGCGCTAACGATAACCGGGAGAACACAGACGGCAAGCAACAAGAACAATTTGGTAGCCATTGTTTTGATTCGATGGAGCATAGAGGAGCTACGAAAATGGGAAGGAGAGTGATATTTTATAGTGGGATTGTTCATGTAGGAGAAAAATATAGTAATAGTTTACTTGGGGGACTTTTAAGACGGTCACATGCTGGAAAAATATTAGTAAATCTTTTCGAGTCTTGCGGCATTTTGTTCTCAGATTTTGCATTAAATGGGAGAGGTCGGGATCGGATCCAAGTTGCCAAATCCTTGGTTTGCGCCATATGAATTCTGCAAAACATAAATTATTGCATTACTTTTAACAAGCAAGTATGAAAGTTTAGATCCTCAATAAGCATATACCGTTCCAATTATCTAATGCAGAAGTAAGGATTTTAGAAACTCAACGAATAGCTCCAGTAAAAAAGATGATATTCTTTTTTAGAGTCTCGAGTTTAAGTACTTGTATGTGCAAAGTGTATATATATTGTCAAAAAAATAAAAAATATATAAATATATACTACCACAACAATTTATTAAAAAAAATAATTGCATTCAGGCCATTGATCGAAGACATTAAACTACTCTAGTTATTGTATACTAAACATGTTTAAATATAGTTAGTATAAACTTTAGTATGCATGTGCAAATGAGGGGTAAAAATCTCCTGCCCCCTAACCATGCCTCCTTCTATGCCCCCTGCCTAAAAGTACTTAAAAATTAAATCTTGTCCCATAACCTTAATTTTTATATCTTAAACCCCAAACCCCAAACCCTAAAAAAATACACCCTACCACTAATTCCCTACACCCTAACCCTAAGCCCCAACCTTAAACCTCAAATCCTAAACCCACTATTTTAAAGTGGGGGCACAAATGTGGGCATACTTTGGGGCAGATGATTTCCATCCGCAAATGAGAACGTAATGGAGCGGGGAGAATAGAGTAAAGTTTGCATGTGTAAGCACCATCATTGACGTGAAAATTGAAGGAAAAAAATCAGTTTTGAATTTTGACTTTATATTACATTTAGTTACTACTAATTTTATGACTTTAGTGAACATTCCATTGTATTTTGCAATTTTTTAATGAAGTGGCTAGATATATATGTATGCTCTAAGATGTAGGGGAGGATCATGTGCATGACATATGCCTATAGTTTGGATCGAAAGTCAATGACAGCATACATCACATGAATGTAGAAATACAAATACGTATATATTATATTTTTTAAAAAATATTTTAACACAAGCTGACACGCGTCGTATAGTGTCAAAAATAAAATCTTAAACTCAAAATAAATAAGATTTAAATTAATATAGCGAGAGTAAGGTCGATCCGCAGGGAATAGGAACTCTAACACCTTTCTTCTGATTTAGACCAATAACCTGTAGAAAATAAAGGGGGATTTTAGAATAGTGATTTGAATGAGAAAAATAATAAGAAAGTAAAAATAAATATTGAGAATGAATTATAGATAAAAATAGCCTCAAGCCACGCTTTGCCACGACATCTTCGATCACTGAAGTTGATTTTTCTTCGACTTTCCTGCAGGTTACAGTCTACAAGGCCCAACCCTTGTAACTTACTTCTCGTTGGTAAATTCGACTCCCAGGGCAATCCTTGAAGTCAAACTTTAGTGAATTAGCCACGGCAATCGATGCTAACTCAAATCTGAGTTAGTGCTGGAGAAGCCCGTGCTCGGATATTCGTCTCGATGAGAATTGTTTCCGATTTCGATTCCCCTTAGTGGACCGCCACTAAGTTTTTTCTTAGGGAGTTGAATTGGCTACAAGCTTTTCCTCGTCCCCAACGATGGATCTAAACCACTTCAAGCCGATGCGCGCTCTCAGAATGAAACAATTGCGATGCCTAAAGATTAGGCCGATTGTCTAATCAATTTAACAGAGAATCTAAAAAGGAGTTGTTGAAGGATTGAAGTATTTTCCTAATCTCACGAGGTTTGTCGGGTTTGGCGTTGCTTTTGGCTAAAGGGAATTTAGTTAAGCATGGTTGGTGAAAAAACCATACTTAATTAAACAAAGAGAAAAAATGGAGAAAATGGAGAACTTTTATTAAACTCAACGAAGAAGAGAACAATGGAATGATTGATGAATAATTCACCCCCAAAGTGGGGTATTTATAGTAGTTGAAAAACCCTAAAAACCTAAGATGATAAATCCTAAAAAATTTAAATAAAATTACATAAGATAAATATCCAAGTTTTGAATTTTAAGATAAAAATCGGATGATAAGCTATCTTGATAAGTGGACTGATAAGTTATCAGGGTTGCTGACGTCATCTTCTAGAAGGTGCTGACGTGGCGCCCAGTCAGCATTCATGCCCTGGTTCATGCCCATGAATCTGCCCACGACTTCAGTATTTTCTGCAGCACTTCAACTCATTTCCAGCATTACGTAACCTGCATGAGAACAACATAAAAACAGCCCATTTAAGTCCTTCAAACATATATATTCGATCAAAATAAGGACTAAAAACATAACCAAAATAAATACTTATCAAATTCCCCCTCACTTATCCGATGCTTGTCCTCAAGTATCTCAAAATTAAATAAACTTAAATTCAAGTTTTCATCCTTATTTTCACAAAGTCTCAAAAGGTTTCAATGTGATTAAGCATCTAAATATGAAAGAAAACTAAGGAGCAAAAATAGATACTTGGCAACATTAAAAATTTAAAGCAAAAACGACATTCTAAAACTCTACTAACATCAATGATGCAAACCAAGTACCCTCACAAGGAATCGCTCATGTCACTCAAAGTGTTTAAGGGTAGAGAAAAATCACTCGAGCCAAAGCTAATTAGAGCATAACCATAAGCTTGTGTTTAAATCTAATCTCCACTACTAACATGAATATGATGCAAAAATCAAGAGGTCTTAAATAAGGGTTGTAATGGGGCTAAGGTAAGGGTAGGATAAAGGTTGAAAATAAGGGCTAAAATTCAAGACAAAAAATCATCCCAAAAAATATATTCGAAACTGTTTTTTTTCATTCGAATCAAGCTTGCTCGATAGTGTACCCCCCCTTTTTTTCGAACTGCACTGTTTTTTCCTGTTTTTATTTTTCTGCAGACTCGAACAATTTCCTGCACTATATATTCGAATCAATTCTGCACTGTATATTCGAATCAATTCTGCACAGTTTTTTTTTCTCTGCACATTGTATTTTTCTGCTACACTACACTTATTCGAAAATCTGTTTTTTTAAGACGATTTTTGTCTTGAAAAAGGGAACAAAAGTAATGGAATTGAGAAAAAAATGGATTAGGCTTAAAATGTGGTGATTTTCAAGAAAAAGGCTAAGGCTCAAAAATTGTTTCACTAGGGGAAATTAATTAAAGGGTAGGCAATTTATTTGGGAAGAGAAATGGTTAAAACCTAATGCCTCTATCATATTTAAGCATCATAATCAATCAACGTAATCTCAAAAAGAATTTAAAAACAAGTTCTAGAATGCAACTAATTTAGCTAGGCACACTCAAAGAAACAAAGAGAAAATATCATGCATGCTCATTAGGCTCAAAAACTCACAAATATGTCTTGTGTACTTAGGTAAGCATCATGTGAATTAATAGAGAAAGAAAATGTCATATAAAAGATTTTAATTAAAAATTAATCATGCCAAAAATCTACCATGCAACCTAGAATTTTCTAACAAGATAGATACAAAGCCATATGAAAACAGTGAGACAAGGCAAAACTAAGGATTAAACGAAGAACTTAAATTAATAAAATCAAGATTTCAAGCGAACAATCAAGACGGATAAGCAAGATAAAAATTGATAAGCATATCTCCCCCCCTCAATTGATGCATTTTGTCCCAAAATGAACATAAAATAAAATAAAAGAGAGAGGGTGAAAATACTCCCCAATCGCAGAAGAGCATGTTTCGGTAATGGGCTCAGAGTCTGGTGTAGGGGCGGAGGCGAGCTAGCTCTCGAGTTCGGATCATGGTGGTGATAATGGTGAGTGATTTAGGTTGAAGATGAAGTGAGAATGGTGGCTGGTGATATTTGTGTAGTTTAAAATATATATATAAAATAAAGAAGAATGGTTTGTTGGAAAGGGACGGCTGGTGATATTGAAAAAGAATAAAATAAGGGAAAAAATGGTTTATTGGAAAGGGATTGTTGAAGAGTTGGACGTGGGTTTAAAAGCAAGTGGGGTCCAGGGAAGATAAAATATGAGTTTAATTTTTGATTTAGTTTAAAATATGGGTGAAGTGATTGGGTAGGAAAAAAAAGGATAAAGGGAAAATCCGAATTTTTATTTAAATTCTAAAAATTGGGCACACCAAATCTTGTTGAAAAAGATAGCTTCTCATCCTTTTATTCGATCTAAATTATCTGCAAATAAAATAAATAAGAGATAAAATAAGATAAAATAAAATCAAAATAAATTCAAAAATAAAATAATTAAAATGAGATAAGATTAAAAATAAATTCGAAAAGAGATAAGAATAAATTCGAAATAAATTCGATTTTTTTTTCTTTTCTTTTCCCTTTTTTATTTTTTTATTTTTTTATTTATTTTTATTTTAACTAAAGATAAAATTCAAATGACATCAAATTATAGCAAATTAAAATGGAATAATAAAAATAATAAAATAAAGAAAGTAAAAATAAAATAATAAAAATAATTAAAGTAAAAAGAAGAAAAGAAATGGGTTGCCTCCCATTTAGCGCTTTATTTAACGTCGTTTAGCTCGACGACCTGGTTCAGACTACAAGCATTGCGACAAATACTTCTTCCAGTTCTTCCGCTTTATCCAACTGAGTATTTCCCTACGAGAAAATTTGCGATTATGGAGTTTTTTTACTGGAAAAATTTCTCTTTCACTCTTCAATTTTTCTGGAGGTAATTTTAACTCCAAATTCAATTCCTGCAAAATGGAAGAAAACATTTTGGATTTCGATGGAGTTAGGCATAAATCAGAATGAACAGAAGAAACATTTTTCAACTCCTTAATTCCTTTGCCATGATCCTTCAAATCCCTGCACGAATCATCAATAGATTTAGATTCTATAAATTCTTCAACGGCAGGCTCAATAACATCTATAAAATTTATACTGGCAACATTATTAGGATGTCGCATCGCTTTGTAAACATCAAATTTTGCGACCTCGCCATCGAACTCCATTGTAAGGATCCCGCTTCTCACATCGATTTTCGTATTTGCAGTACTTAAAAATGGACGACCAAGGAGGATTTCAGAAGAATTATTAGTCCGATCGTTTTCCATGTCTATGACATAGAAATCTGCCGGAAAGATTAAATCTTTTACCTTTACCAGGACATTCTCTAGTAATCCTTCTGGGTAAATTATGGATCTGTCCGCCAACTGTATGGTTACCTTCGTATCCTTCAAAGGCTCAGCAGAAAGTGAGTTATAAAATGAAAGAGGCATAACATTAATAGAGGCCCCTAAGTCACACATTGCTCGTTTAATACCCACTTTACCAATTTTGCAGGGAATGGCGAACATACATTGGTCCTTCAATTTTGGTGGCAACTTTCGCTGGAAGACCGCCGATACATGCTCTCCTAGATTAACCTTCTCAATTCCAATAAGACGACGTTTATTAGTACATAAATCTTTAAGGAACTTAGCATACCTTGGGATTTTTCGGATTACCTCGAGGAGTGGAATATTGATCTCTACTTTCTGAAACACATCTAGGATCTCCTTTTCTTCTGCTTGTTTGTCTCTTTTCATTAATCTCGACGGGAAGGGTGGTGGTGTAGCGTAGGGAGAAGGTACATGGGTTGGATCGGGCATACCTTTTCTAGTAGGGGGTGATTGCTTTTTTTCTTCTTTCTGTACGCCATCTTCTTTAGCTTTAGGTTCGATGACTGTACCGCTTCGTAGAGTGATGGCGTTCACATTCTCTCTTGGATTAGGCTCCGTTTGAGAAGGTAATTTCCCTTTGGATTCTAAGCGACTTACCGCTAACGTCAGTTGACTTATTTGTTTGTCAATTGATTCAAAGTGAGCTTCGGTCTTTAATTGAAATTTTTCTTGGGCTAACGCTAACTTTTCAACAATTGACTCTAACGATGGCTTCTGCGGTTGATATTGTTGTGGTGCAATTGATTGATAAGCTTGATTTGGCCTCTGGTTTTGCGCGTAACTGAAGTTTGACTGGTTTCTTCATCCCCGATTATATGCATTTCCTATGGCATTGGCTTGAGCAATATCATCTTCCTGAATCATCAGACAACAGTCTGTCGGATGTTCTGGACTAGTACAGATTCCACAAAGTCTAGCTGTTTTCCTTTTATCTGCAACAAGAGTTTGCACTATTTCAGCTAATTTGTCGACTTTTATTTTCCAATGAAACTGTACTTACCTCGCGAATCCTTCGAGATGGTTCGCTAGACTGATTGAATCTTTGAAAGTTGGCGGCCATGGTTGATATCAGTGTTTTAGCCGCTGTTGGTGTCATGTTGACTAGTGCTCCGCCACTTGCCGCATCTATCACCTTCATGTCCATAGGCGTTAATCCTTCATAAAAATACTGGAGGAGGGTTTGTTCCGACAACCCATGTTGTGGACAATTTGCACACAACTTTTTAAACCTCTCCCAGTATTCATACAAGGATTCAACTTCTTTTTGTTGAATGCTCAGAATGCTGCGCCTGATTTCGCTTGCTTTTGCTGCAGGGAAGAACCTGTCAAGAAAAAGTTTAGCCATGTCAGTCCATGTTGTAACAGAATTAGGGGGTAAATCAAATAACCAATCTTTCGCTATATCAGCTAAGGAAAATGGAAATGCTCTAAGTTTGATTTGGTCATCGGATACTCCCTGTGGCTTTGTACTTAGACAAACCATGTGAAATTCCTTCAAATGTTTATGAGGATTTTCTGTCGGTAAGCCGTGAAAGGTAGGCAAGAGATGGATCAAACCCGTTTTTAGCACGAACGGTGTTTCGCCATTCGGGAAAGTTATACACATAGGTTGTTGGCCATCGGGCGCCGCATTTAGTTGGCGAATGGTTTGATTTTCGTCTCCCATCGGATTGGGCTCGTAACTCGATTCTGCTTCGGATGTGATTTCTAGATCGCGTTCGAATCTCTGCTGGCGTCTTTTGTTTTTCTTTTCCCGAAGTGTTTGTGCGTTCAACTTTCGGGCTAGTGCTTCGATTTTCGGGATGAGATCAAATTGTTCTCCCGGATTGCTCCTGGTCATAAATCAAATAAAACGATATTAGTACTTTGCCGTATTCCCCGGCAACGGCGCCAATTTTGACACGCGTCGTATAGTGTCAAAAATAAAACCTTAAACTCAAAATAAATAAGATTTAAATTAATATAGCGAGAGTAAGGGTCGATTCGCAGGGAATAGGAACTCTAACACCTTTCTTCTGATTTAGACCAATAACCTGTAGAAAATAAAGGGGGATTTTAGAATAGTGATTTGAATGAGAAAAATAATAAGAAAGTAAAAATAAATATTGAGAATGAATTATAGATAAAAATAGCCTCAAGCCACGCTTTGCCACGACATCTTCGATCACTGAAGTTGATTTTTCTTCGACTTTCCTGCAGGTTACAGTCTACAAGGCCCAACCCTTGTAACTTACTTCTCGTTGGTAAATTCGACTCCCAGGGAAATCCTTGAAGTCAAACTTTAGTGAATTAGCCACGGCAATCGATGCTAACTCAAATCTGAGTTAGTGCTGGAGAAGCCCGTGCTCGGATATTCGTCTCGATGAGAATTGTTTCCGATTTCGATTCCCCTTAGTGGACCGCCACTAAGTTTTTTCTTAGGGAGTTGAATTGGCTACAAGCTTTTCCTCGTCCCCAACGATGGATCTAAACCACTTCAAGCCGATGCGCGCTCTCAGAATGAAACAATTGCGATGCCTAAAGATTAGGCCGATTGTCTAATCAATTTAACAGAGAATCTAAAAAGGAGTTGTTGAAGGATTGAAGTATTTTCCTAATCTCACGAGGTTTGTCGGGTTTGGCGTTGCTTTTGGCTAAAGGGAATTTAGTTAAGCATGGTTGGTGAAAAAACCATACTTAATTAAACAAAGAGAAAAAATGGAGAAAATGGAGAACTTTTATTAAACTCAACGAAGAAGAGAACAATGGAATGATTGATGAATAATTCACCCCCAAAGTGGGGTATTTATAGTAGTTGAAAAACCCTAAAAACCTAAGATGATAAATCCTAAAAAATTTAAATAAAATTACATAAGATAAATATCCAAGTTTTGAATTTTAAGATAAAAATCGGATGATAAGCTATCTTGATAAGTGGACTGATAAGTTATCAGGGTTGCTGACGTCATCTTCTAGAAGGTGCTGATGTGGCGCCCAGTCAGCATTCATGCCCTGGTTCATGCCCATGAATCTGCTCACGACTTCAGTATTTTCTGCAGCACTCCAACTCATTTCCAGCATTACGTAACCTGCATGAGAACAACATAAAAACAGCCCATTTAAGTCCTTCAAACATATATATTCGATCAAAATAAGGACTAAAAACATAACCAAAATAAATACTTATCACAAGCCTTTCAATTTTAGGGTTTTAAAATTTTAGTTGTGGTTTAGGGTTTATGAGTTTATGTTATAGGGTTTAGGGACTTATATTATAGGATTTAAAATTTAGGGTTTAGGGTTAGAGTTCAGAATTTATGGTCTTAAGGCTAGAAATTTAGGTTTTAGATTTTATAGTTTAAATGTGAAAGATTGTGTAATTTTTTTACACAGCTCGTGTATCAAAATATAAAATAGAAATATCTTGCCCCTTTTTGGTCTCTATCTATGCCCCATATTAAAAATTAGGTTTAGAATTTAGGGTTTAAAGTTAAAGTTTGTGATTAGGGTTTAATAAATTTGGGGTAGGATGTATTTTTAGGGTATAAGGTGTAAAATTTAGGGTTTAGAATTTAAAATTTAAGGTCATAGCTTGAAATTTAATTTTTTTAGTGTTGGAGCATATAAAGGGCCAGCGAAAAAGGACAAATATTTTTTATCCACAACATAACTCATATTTTAAATGCAGATGCTTAATTAATGTTATTAATTAGGGCCACTCCTGGCATTAGCCTTGATAGGTAATTACTTCCTTAATAAAAAATTTAGGGCTAATTTAATGCTTTATCAGATCCAAAGTCCAGAGAAGAAACTCGACAATATATATTTTTTTAACTATTTCTACGTAAAGAAAGAATAGGAGAATTTTACTCTAATCTTGAACTCAAAATTATTTATACAATTTATTAGACTTCGCTAACAATGCACTTTCATGCGATTTTGATACTCTAATAATAACTAGACGATAATTTAGGATATAAAGAATGAAACTTGGAAATCTATCTAAACTTTCATTGAACATATATCGTGATACTCTATAAAGGATAAATGACAATTATATAATTTAGTGTTTGAATTTGGCTTTATGATATAATTGGTATTTAAATTTTTTGTCAAATTAAATACTTATTTGAACTTATTTTTTCTTTTAAAATAATACATAAACTTAACTTTTTTAAAATTAACGGGCCTCATTAAAACCCCCTTTAAACCTAAGTAGTGAAAAAGAGTACCCAAATTTTATTAATACCATAATCTTTCAGTACAATACACAAATATTCTTACATCGATAATCCAAATCCGAAACACCCATCACAATTTTACTAGACCCGTAAGAATTTACACCCCTATTCAACACTCTAAGCCTAGGCACGGGAGTAAACAAAAGCGTCATAAAGTTGCTTGGTTTTCAGCCAGCGTCCACACAAAGTCTGTACTTCTATTTATACCTTCTTGAGCCAATTTATGAGTTGCACCATTCCCTTCCCGGAAAGCAAACAAAACATTCCATCTCGAATTTACACACAAATTTTTGCATTGAGAGATCAAGTCTGCAAAGGCATCTGGACAACAACCTTCCCCATTTATCCACGTAGTCGTTAGCTGATTATCGGTTTCAATGATCAGAGATTGAGCGAAGTTCCACTTCGAACTACCGAAAATCTTACAGGCTTTCAAAATGGCCATAATTTTCACTCCCGTTGGATCGGATAAACCGATACACTTTGAGAATTTGATCAAGTGTCGTCCTTTATCATCTCTTAAAATCCCCCCTATACCGCCTAAACCATAGCTCCCTTCAACAGAGGCATCTACATTGAATTTTAGCTCCCCACTATGAGGCGCCACCCATGAGTTAACAAGGGGTTTAACTGATGAAATCTTAACTACCCTAAACAGATTAGGATGAATAGCAAACATCAAAGTAGAAATGAAAGAATCAGGCCATTTGCACTCACACCAAAAAGTAATTCTAAGGACACCCGTGTCAAAAAGAAGGTTCTCGCTAAAAATTTTCTACTGAAAATCATTTCGTTCCTACACAACCAAATCGACCAAATAAACTCGAACAAAGCCATGATCCATACAAGTTTCGAAGCATTATTTAAGGGTTGCGAATGCCATACCTCGATAAGGGCACTAAGGTTCCCTGGCATGACTAGCGAGATGCTCCATATGTTGCACCATTTCTGTCATATTTTCCAAGTAATATTACACTGGCAAAAAGATGATATGTCTATTCCTCCACTCTCGAGCAAAAAACACATAAACATTGTCCTAAACCCTGAATTCCGTGCTTCGCCAATCTTTGGCAGGTAGGTATTTTATTTTGAACTGCCCTCCATACAAACACCTCAACCTTTGGTGGCGCAAAGTTCAACCAAATCAATTTCCAGAAATTATCGACAGCAGCACCTTCCAAATTAGCTAAGGCACAATAATCTTTTGTTTTGTAAATGCCACAAGACGACCCGCTCTATTTCAAACTATCAGTGGTGTAAGACCCCTTTGAAGCGCGATCCAGGATCCCCAAAATTTTTTGCCACAGTGTTTTCTCCCAATTGAAAAGTTCTCTTTTCAGACCAATATTTCATACCCAAGAATCAGCCTCCTTAAAACCAAATTCACAAACATACCCATAGGTTATCAGCGCTAACCTGTATAACCTACGAAAAGCAGCTTTGAGTGAGGGGACCTCAGTCCAATGATCAACCCAAAATTTTATCGAAGTTCCATCTCCTAACACACACCGTATATTTGAGGTGAATCTGTCGCTAGGATTCTGAAGTGGTCTTGTAATGTACTTCCATACACACGAGCTATTTTTCTCTGGAAGGCTTGTCGGGAGCATACTGTTGTGCACGAATCCATATTTCGCTACAATTACTTTACGCCACATCCACTTTTTCAACAATGCCTTGTTCTTCACCCTTAGATCCACAATACCCAATCCACCAAACTCCTTTGGTCTGACCAAGTTACACCATTTGATCCAGTGGATAGGTCTTTTAGCATTTGGTCCCCAAATAAACTTAGAGATTAGATTATTTAGGGACTCTTCCACACTCACGGGCATTTGGAACAAACCAAGAAAATAGATAGGTAAGCTACATAACACCGATTTTGCCAAAGTGATTCTTCCAGCAATAGATAAGAACTTTCATTTCCATCCATCGAGCTTTATCATAAGTTTCTCGATGACGGTTTCCATAAAGCCACATTATTTCTGCTAGCTCTTAAAGGCAGGCCCAAATAGGTTGTAGGCAACGAACCCATGTTGCACCTAATTAAACTTGCCCATTGATTGACGACCCCTTCCTCACTATTCAGCCCGATCAAACTTGTCTTCTTCATGTTTAAGGTAAGCTCAGATGTCACTTCAAAAATACGCAACAATCTTTTGATGTTGATCACATACTTTTCTTCCGCCTTTGCAAAAATGATTAGATCATCTGCAAATTGCAGATGGGATATTGAAAGATCGTTGGCACCAATCTCTACTCCTATAATAAAACCCCTTGTTACCGCTCTTTTAATCAGTGAACTTAACGCCTCACCGAAAATGTTAAAAAAATGTGAAGATAGAGGGCAGCCCTGCCGCAGTCCACGCCTAATAGAGAATCTTTTTGAAGGAAGCTTATTTATTAAAACAGAAATCTTTGCCGAAGAAACACAAACAGAAATTCACTTCCTCCACCTCCAGCCAAAGCTCATTTTTTGTAAAACAAGGTCTAGAAACGCCCAATCCATTATATCATACGCTCTCTTGAAATCCACTTTGAACACAATTGTTTTTTTTTTCCTTTTTTCGCCTCACTTCATCAATTATTTCGTTTGCAATTAACGAGCAATCCGAAATTTGTTTTCCAGGAGTAAAAGCAAACTGATTCTCACCTACTACTTCATTTATACACCGAGCTAGTCTCTTCGACAAAACCCTGGCCAGGATCTTATAAAGGCTACTAACAAGAGAAATAGGTCTATAGTCACTGATCGAGGAGGGGTTCTGCTTCTTAGGGATCAAGGTGATGAACGAGTAATTAAATTGCTTCTCATTGACCTTACCGTTATAAAAATCGGCAAATAAATTCATGACTAACCCTTTTATAGACGACCAAAACTTCTTATAAAAATCCATATTGAAACCATCAGGGTCAGGTGCCCGATTATCATCCGCATTACTTATAGACTCTCATATTTCATTCTCAGTGAATGGAGCTTCCAATCCCACGGCAGAAGTCACACTAAGTTGGTTGAACTTACAATCAAATCTTCTAACAGGAATTGTTTTAGATTTGTTATAGTTTGAGCGAAAAAAAATTCTCAAACTCACTGGCAATTAGTTTCTGCTCAGAAATCACCATATTCCTTAAAAAAATCGTTTTTTTGTCCCCTTCATTGAACCATTTGACCCTGGACATTTGAAACCACTCCCGTTCCTCCCTTTTGTATTTCTCCCAAAGAGAAGATATGAGTTTGTGAATCTCAGCCATAATTGCATGATTGGAGCCAGAGGAACAAAGCTGATCTTCCAAAGCGGTGATTTTGTTTTCCACTTCTTGAATAGATTCAACTTCCTTAGCCCGAAATTTTGAGACTCATTCTTTAATTGCGCGTTTGGCAGCTTGTAAATAGAATCATGTCCCATTACTAGTTGTAGATTCCAAAGTCTTCTTTACCAAATCTGTAAGTTCTGGTACTTCCGACCAGTGCGAAAATAGTTTGAAGGGCCTAGCTCCTTCAGGTTTTGACTTCTTCTTCAAAGGGATTGGCTTATGATCCGAAAGATTTCTAGGTAGAGAAGTTTGAATCAAATTTGAAAACCACAATAAAAACTCAGGGGAGAGAATGAATATGTCAAGTCGGCTAGCAGCCACCCTATTTCCCCCACGAAACCATGTAAATTTATCACCCACCAACGACAAATCAAGGAGCTTATTTTTCTGGATAAAATCAAAGAAGCTAGCCATTGAATAGGGATTGTGATCTATCCCAATTCTTTCCTCTGCAACCTTGATCGAGTTAAAATCACCCTCAGAATAACTGGCATCTTCATATCCTCAATGAGAGCCGACACTTCTTCAAAAATGGATTTCCTTTCAATAAGATCATTAGGCGCATATATGTTGTTGAGTGAATAAATTTTCTATATTTTAGCCCTCATTTATTCATATTATTGATGCACTCAAGCATGTTTAGTTGCATTTTAGGATAGAATTTGCATAAACATCACAGATGGATAATTTTGCACAGATGCTGTTGATTTCGGTCAATTCTTGTAGATAACTGTCGTGGCAGAATCTAGGGCAGCAGAGGAACAAAAGATAACTATCGTGGCAGAATCCAGGGCATCAGAGAAACATAAGATAACTGTCATGACAGAATCTAGGGCAGCAGAGAAACATAAGCTAACTGTCGTGGCAGCATCCAGGGCAGCAGAGGAATAGAAGAGCTGGAGTGAAGAAAACTGCCTCATACATCACTGTCGTGATAGATGCTGTGACAGTTGTCGTGACAGTTGCCGTGACAGATGCCGTGACAGTTGTTGTGACAGTTGCCATGACAGTTGCTGTGACAGAAGTGGTGACAGTGTTGAAGAAAACTGCCTTATAACTCGCTGCCATGACATATGTCGTGACAGAGGTGGTGACAGTGAAGAAAAAGAGATGGAAAATGCGAAGTGGAGTTCGACTGATAGAGGATTTCAAGCCTAATTTTTAGAGACCACTCGCATAATTTTTGGAGCCCAGAAGCATAAGGAAGGCTTTGCCCAAAGTTTGAGGAGAAAGACAAAGCAAGAAGATAGGGCGAACTAAAGGAAGTTTATTTAGAGATTTAGTCTTTAATGAATTGTACTTTAATTCGAACTAGTATTCTTGGCCATTAAGAAAACTTGTACCCAAGGCCTATATATATGCTTGTAATTTGACCTAGAGAGATATAACCTAGTTCCTAGCCGTTTTCCATCACAAACCCTAGCTTCCCCCTTCTCCATCATGTTCTAAACTTTCCTCAGGGCTAATGGTTGATCTTGTAAAGTAGTTGTAAGGGTTAAACTGTTTCTTAGGCATTTTTCTATTTAAATCAATAAAACTTCAAGTTTATTCATTCTGGTCTCAACATCTTTCAAGAGTATCGGGAGAGCATTGTAAGATTATCTATTTACTTAATATCAGGAGAGTTAAGTATACGAAAGGAGTGAGTACAGGTTCTCCAGTTTATGGTTGAACTATCTCGCACCTAGGGATAGGACGAGGTTTAGTGGCTAATAAAGAATTCATAAACATCGGTGTTCATCCTTTGATTCACGCCGGGAGATATCATCCAAGACGTGTTCATCGACAGACTTAGACCTAGGGATAGGACAAGTCACTCCAGGGATTCTTGCCAAACTTGAAGTACAGAGTTGTTGATCGCTGCCGCGACATCAACAGACCTCTGCTGCGACAGGCTCGACGACAGACACAACAAAAGACCTTTAAACAGTGCAACACCTGCACTACTGAGCAAATCAATACCAGCCTATTTTCTCAATCTGATTCCTTTACCTATTTTAGTTTATATTCAATAATTTTCACAACTCTTTATTAAATTTATCTTTTCCCTTGTGCGGGAAAATTAATTCTGAAGTTGTCCCAATCCATGTGGAGAAGATATCTGATACTCCGCATTACTTTATTACTTGCGACGTGTACACTTGCACTACATTGCGATAGACTATTTTACACGCAACAAGTTTTTGGCGCCGTTGCTTGGGATTGGCGCACAACTTTTTGTTTTTTTCTTGCACTTATATTTATTTTTTGCCTTATTTTATTCGTTTTTTTTCTTTTGTAAAAAAAACTCAGGTGCAATACAGGTTCAAGGGCATCAACATGTTAGGAAAAACCATTCGAGAGCTGATGTGGGAAAGTTCTTGCAATTACCGTGAAGGTAATCATGCACTCGAAAGTTGCCACCAATTTTTTAGTGAATATATGGACAACCAACGATGGAACCAACAAGAACAAGATATGCCGCCACAACAACAACAGGGACAACAGATGCCGCTGCCGCAGTAGGAAATTTTTTTATGGTATGATCAAAACCCGTAAATTTTTTTGTACCATAACATTTTTGCTATAGAACCCGACATGCCCTGGCAATGTCATCATCCTCAAGAGCAGTCAAAATCCTTAGAAGACACACTACAAGCCTTCATGGCACTCACTCAAGAATTGTCGGCTTCTATGGACAAAAGAATCGCCAAGGTGGATACAATCTTGAGCACACCGGTCCTCATTCATGCCACGGATGAACCTGAAATCCTGAGGCAAGATGACAAGGATGCCAACGAAAGAGACTGCCCAGCACATGATGATCTTGAGCAGCAACTTGACTTGGTATTGATCGAGGAGCCTTAACGGAACAACGCCACAACAACACCTAGTGAAGTTGAGAAAAATGTCACGGCGGCAACCACTTCCGAGGTAGAAACCCCAGTCAAAGTGAAACCCACCGCCTCGACAGCGACTGATGCTGAAGCAGCAACCACTACCGAGGCAAAACCTCAACCCACTGCCTCGGCTATGCCCGACAAAGATTGCATACATCCACCTTCGCCATGGAACTCGTACAACCACAAGCAAGAGCAACCCGACGACAATGCCTCGCCAATGGAATATGAGCAGGTAATAAACGAACCTTTTGAATTCTTTGAAAACTCACCAATTCCATTGCAGGTATTTGAGGAACCAACGCCGGTGGATTTAGAATCATCGAGATCTCTACTGATGGAGACCTACGAGTGGCCAACAGAAATTGATATGGGGAGTCATGGAAATTTCCAATGTCCCATTGACTTGCAAAGCAACCTGACAAAGGACTGTCAAAATAACTTGCTGCCGCAGCAGCATACACGACAGCAAAAGCTACTTTCCACCATAACGAACTTCGACAAGAATGAGGTAAGTATATGGTTGGATATAGATATAATTTTTCCTAAACATATGTTCATGTGTTCAAGAAAAATGCCAAGATGGGAGGACTTTATGGACTACAAAGGAACCAGAAAGAAAGTCACCTCCACCATGATAAAACAAAAAGGAGTAGCCACGAGCATATACGCCCAACCCTTTTCGGGAAAAATTGTAACTCGATGGAGGGTGCAGATGGACCATAAGAAATATCGGAAACGACGCTCCTCAAATTTTATTTAGTTTCAGTTTTTAATTTCGTTATTTTAGGATAAGAGTTTCAAGGATTAATTCCCTCTTGAACTCTTAAGTTTTTATTTTATTTATTTTTCTTGTCTTTTCCAATAAAGAACTCACAGCAACCTAAAACCCAAGGCCATCAAGACATGGTGTTCTCTTCCTCGGTAGTATCTAGTTTCGCTGCCCTGGCAGCAGAGGAGGCATCCTTTGAAAGATCGACAACCCAGGCACCCGCCACCCTGCACCTGCCACCCGGCAGTACTGATGCTGTCGCCCTGCACCTGCCACCCGACAGTACTGATGCTGCCGCCCTGCACCCAAATCCAGCTGAAAGGAGGAAAGCAGCAACAAAAGCGACAGTAAGCTTGAGATTCTGGACAAAGCTCTAAAAGTTTCACCTACCAGAATCCAGCCACTTCGCAAGGCAAAGAAGAAGGTAGCCTCCTCCTCTCCAATCACAAAGCCAACCTCTGCTACAAAAGAAACTACCCGCCGACAGCTCCGCATAGACAACAACAATGACGACAACACTTCAACTTAAGTTTTTTTTACTCTTTCTGTCGTCTGTGCATCTATTTGAAATTTGTGATGTTTATATATTTCTGTTAGTCATGCATTGAGGACAATGCAACCCTCGAGTTTGGGGGTAGGCAGTCCTCCTATTATTAATGGACTAATTATATTTTGTGTTTATAACAATTTATTTTTGTGTCTAAAAAAATTGGCTTAAGTCTTTGAACTGCACTTTCCTGCCGCGACAATCTCTGTCGTGGCAGTGCCTTTAGGATGTTTTAGGAATTATTTAGAGCCTTGCTATAGTTAAAAAAACACTTTTGTGACTTATATGTTGTCTAGATTTCTGTTAGTAAACTAGAGTAGAAAAGCTTAACCACTTGAGTTGCCCCTAGAGGTGCCCAACACTGGCTCTAGGAAAAGAATAGAAGAAAAGAAAAACTTAGACTCAATACCCCTAGAGGTGCCTAATGCCGGCTCTAGGAAGATAGCTAGAGGTGCCCAAAAACAGGCTCTAGTCAAATCAAAATAAGAAAAACACTGAGTCTAATTCAGAAAAAACTAAAGGAGCCTAAGAATTGCCTCAAAAAAATAAAATTTGGCATAAAATTCAAGTGAGTAGCATAACTATTCTGGTAACTAAGGGAGTCTAGGCACATATTTGTTCACAAAACCTGTACACACTTGCACAAGAATTATAGCATTGTTCCGGATAAATCCATAAACACCCGACAAGGTACTGCTCTTGATAGTGAATGTGTTGTAGGTAATGAAAGTTCATTGAATTAAGCCGAGCAAAAAAAAATTTATTCTTAGTTAGGTTGCATTTGCTTGAGGACAAGCAATAATTCGAGTTTGGGGGTGTGTTGAGTGAATAAATGTTCTATATTTTAGCCCTCATTTATCCATATTATTGATGCATTCAAGCATGTTTAGTTGCATTTTAGGATAGAATTTGCATAAACATCACAGATGGATAATTTTGCACAGATGCTGCTGATTTCAGTCAATTCTTGCAGATAACTGTCGTGGCAGAATCCAGGGCAGTAGAGGAACAGAAGATAACTTTCGTGGCAGAATCCAGGGCAGTAGAGGAACAGAAGATAACTGTCGTGGCAGAATCCAGGGCAGCAGAGGAATAGAAGCTAACTGTCGTGGCAGCATCCAGGGCAGCAGAGGAACAGAAGAGCTGGAGTGAAGAAAACTGCCTCATACATCACTGTCGTGATAGATGCTGTGACAGTTGTCGTGACAGTTGCCGTAACAGATGCCGTGACAGTTGCTGTGACAGTTTCCATGACAGAAGTGGCGACAGTGTTGAAGAAAACTGCCTTATAACTCGTTGCCATGACATATGCCGTGACCGAGGTGGCGACACTGAAGAAAAAGAGATGGAAAATGCGAAGTGGAGTTCGACTGATAGAGGATTTCAAGCCTAATTTTTAGAGACCACTCGCATAATTTTTGGAGCCCAGAAGCATAAGGAAGGCCTTGCCCAAAGTTTGAGGAGAAAGTCAAAGCAAGAAGATAGGGCGAACTGAAGGACGTTTATTCAGAGATTTAGGTTTTAATGAATTTTACTTTAATTCGAACTAGTATTCTTGGCCATTAAGAAAACTTATACCCAAGGCCTATATATATGCTTGTAATTCGACCTAGAGAGATATAACCTAGTTCCTAGCCGTTTTCCATCACAAACCCTAACTTCCCCCTTCTTCATCATGTTCTAAACTTTCCCAGGGCTAAGGGTTGATCTTGTAAAGTAGTTGTAAGGGTTAAACTGTTTCTTAAGCATTTTTCTGTTCAAATCAATAAAACTTCAAGTTTATTCATTCTGGTCTCAACATCTTGCAAGAGTATCGGGAGAGAATTGTAAGATTATCTATTTACTTAATATCGGGAGAGTTAAGTATACGAAAGGTGTGAGTACAAGTTCTCCAGTTTATGGTTGAACTATCTTGGACCTAGGGATAAGACGAGGTTCAGTGGCTAATAAAGAGTTCACAAACATCGGTGTTCATCCTTTGATTCACGTCGGGAGGTATCATCCAAGACGTGTTCATCGACAGACTTGGACCTAGGGATAGGACAAGTTACTCCAGGGATTCTTTCCAAACTTGAAGTACAGAGTTGTTGATCGCTACCGCGACATCAACAGACCTCTGCCACGACAGGTGCTGCCGCGACAGGCTCGACGACAGACACAACAAAAGACCTTTTAACAGTGCAACACCTGCACTACTGAGCAAATCAATACCAGCCTATTTTCTCAATCTGATTCCTTTACCTATTTTAGTTTATATACAAGAATTTTCACAACTCTTTATTAAATTTATCTTTTCCCTTGTGCAGGAAAATTAATTCTGAAGTTGTCCCAATCCTTATGGAGACGATATCCGATACTCCGTATCACTTTATTACTTGCGACGTGTACACTTGCACTACATTGCGATAGACTATTTTACACGCAACATATGTTAAATAACCTGCAACACTCATTGATGCTTTCAAGCTGACCAATTAGAACCACCATTATACTCTTGATAATTTTTTGTTTGACCTTGAAGAAACCACAGTCCCATAACGAAATCAATCCCCCTTAAGCACCCAATGAAGGGGAGAATTCAAAGCCGCTATTGCATGTTCTTTTCAACCGATTTGCGACCCACAGTTTTATCACCATTAACTTGGATTCTTGGATAAAAATCACTCTGGCTTTGCTTGATCTTAAGACACTCGAAACGGATCAGACTTTCTCGGATTTAACCATGCCCCTTACATTCCAAGTTAAGAATAAACAATTCATGAAAAAAGGAAAATACACAAAAAGGTCACGACAACATACCTCGCACTCGACGCCCAAATTCGAGCCACCACCACACTGATGGGTGCGTCAAATTCGACACCCAAATTCACCCCCATCAAAACCGTGGCCCTAGCTTCTTCATTTTCTGTTGAGCATCCCTTCGAAGCCGATACAACTACGTTTTGTAAATGGGATTGTATTCTTGACAACATATTTAGCAGATTGCCCGAGTCATTAGTCCCTTCCTTTTTACCTTTCCTCGTTTTTTTGGCTTTAAATTCCCTCTGGATTGATTAGCCCACCATTTAAATTTGTCCAACCCTGATTTAAAGCCCATTGATCCACTCTGAGGCTTAATGCCCATATTTCTGATATGCCCTGAATCAACTTCTAAGAGCCCAACCTCCACACTTTGGAGATGGGACCTATTTGAAATAGATGGCCCGCTATAATAATCACCAATAGTCCCTGGGCCATTACACAATCTCCCTCCCGCCGAAAAGTCAGCATCTGATACTATTTGGACCTCGTGTAGGTTATTTCCGCTCGAGCGCGACTGTGCCCACTGACTTGGTCCACCAAATCCGTAATCATTACCACTTAGCGAGGCCCTTGAGGGCAGGTTGGTGGTGTTATTGGGAATTACCGAATCAGTAGAAGCACCCCTAATATTCTCAAAAAAGGGAGAATAATATTTCTCGTCATTAATGCATGGTCCATGCAACGAAGGGTCGTCGAAACTTTCATTCCGGTTGTCGCTCGGAGACTTTCCGTCAATGAAAATTCTTTCTTCCTCAAAATCTTCCATCAGCACTTTTATCTTATGCATACTCCCATTCCTTAATACCGAAACCCTATCAGGTATCACTGATGCCTTTTGGACTTGTAGCAGTACTCTTGCGAAACCGAAACGCTTTAATCCCTTTGTCTCTTCCTCGATGCTCAGAACCTCTCCCCATCTGCTACAAAGACCATGGAAAAATTCACAGCTCCACACTTGAAGAGGGATGTAACTCATTCGAAACCAATATTTGACTCTTCGTTTACCATCAAAACCTTCAAGGAACTCTAATTCATCAAACCAAGTTTTCAGGAGCTCAAGCCGTGTCCCCAACACTCTGTTTCTTTCATCTATAGCGGGCAGACAGATCACTGATAAGGCGTCATACCAGGGACAAACAACGACATTGAACCCATCAACTGTTAGCCCAACTTGCACTATGTCAGAGTTGTACATAATTTTTTATCTTACCTACTAGGCTGCAATTATACCAGCTTGTTTGTTCCTTCTTGACCGGAATGTGCCAACTATGGTCATACCAGGGTAATGGACTTAGATATTCAGACACTACTTTTGCGCAACTGTCATCTTCAGCATCGACCTTACCTTCTGCCTTGTTCATAGTTCCTCCTTAGAATTGGCTTAGTCGGTTCGTCTATTATAGGTTGTGTTGTCTGGTGCATTTGGCTGTGCTCCTGCAAAACCTTTCCCACAAGAACGTCCTTATATGATCTAAAATCACTAATCTTCAACACCCGCTTGGGGACAGGATTGTTACTGTTTCTTTTTTCCGCATCCTCCCTTCCACCAAAACCTTGTCTTTCCAATTTTTAGAACACAGGAAGAACCCTGATTTTGTAACCGTCCATCATTCTCCCATTTCCTTTTACCACCGCCGTTTGTGCTTCTATGCTTCTTCTGAACCTGATGAATGCAAAGGTAGTTGGTTTTAAGCTCCTCTTCTTGTTCTTGTACGCCACATAGACATCCACGATCATCCCATATCCCTTAAAAGCCTCTCGAAGAGTCGTCTGGTGAATCCTCTTGTTGATGTTGTCCACAAAGACTAAAAACCCTAGCCTGCGCCGAATGTTTGTTCTTTCGTCGTCGCCCATCCTCGAGACCTTTCTTGAATTAGATTTTTTTTTCCCGTTTTTGACCTAACTATAAACCTTAACTTTAAACTCTACTCCACTTTTTAAAGTGATGCACTAATTCAAATTTTAACCAATTTGAATCAATAAACTAATTTAATGTACCTATTTGAACCAAAGAGCAAGTTCTAGTACAAATTCGAACTAAAATGTCAAGTTTAAATGCCTAGTTTGGTAAAAAAAAAGAGCTTTTGTTTCATTCACAATGCAAAAATTCAAAATTTTAATATTGTTTAAAAGATCTAACGTCCGATCGTACTAGACCAACCTTTTCTTGCATGTTCATCTCTTTGTTCATATCAATTAGATTGATGCTGATAGATGATTCGACTTTCGTCAATCTCTATTTTGCGTATTTAGTATTTATTTCACAAACTTGGGATTTTTTTTGTTTAATATGCCTTCTCATTTTCTTACAAAAATAATGAATGTTTTTCTAGGGTAAACTACATTGGTAGTCCCTGAATTTTTAGAACGCTTTTAATATGAGTACCGAACTTTTAAAACTTTTAATACAATCACCGAACTTTTAATTCGTTTTCATTAGAATCATTATTGTCAATTACCTTTTAAAAAACTGATGTGACACTTTAAATTAAAAAATAAACATTTCCCACCATATTTTCCCTCTCCTCCTATTTTCTTCCATTTTTCTTATGCACAAACATGTCTTTCTTCCTTTTTCTTTCTCATCTCCTTCCTATGTTCATCCCCTCTTATTTTCGTATTTGGCCATTTTCTAACATAAAGAAAGATATTTAAGGTAAATTCTCAGCTTCTTTTCTGAAACAATTTTTATTTTTAACTGTTTTCATGTTAGTATTATATAAATAAGTTATTTCATATGTTGTTGATTATTCATCTCCCATCCTTACCTATCTCTTGCTTCTCTAAAAGGTAAAACCCGTTTTATTTCTTTTTCTTCTTTGCGAGCATTTCCCATTTTGTGTTTTTTAGTCTTGTTTGTTGCAAATATGAAATTTTATACTTTTCTTTGATCAAAGCTTCCATTTTTAAGTTCTGGGTATAACTGGTTTTCTTGTTAAATTCATCTATATGGGACTTATCGAATTAGTTAAAGCTTTTGGTTTTCCATAATCTCTAAATTGAGATGACCATATCCTTTTTGTTCCACTTCTTGTGTTCAATTAGTTCAATCTTCTAAACTTTATACAAAAAAGTGATGGGCTTTTGGCTATTTCAAAAAAAAGTTTGATGAATCTCGAACGTTTTTGATTGCTTGAACGGACTTTTATTAAAAATAATAATTAGGTAAATATGAAAGCATCTTTTCAGTTTCAGCATTACATTTAACATCCCCAAGATTTTTACCATTTTACTTTTGAGAAATTTCCGAAGCACAACAGTAGATTGAATCATGGGAACCATAGCGCTTTTATAGTGATACTGGGATGGAAATCGTCTGGCAATTACAGCTTACAGCTCCATCAGCTTCCCTATGAAGTGAGAGTGTGTGAGTCTGTCTTTTTCTGGTTTTGCTTTGATGATTTCTTCCTAGGAATACATTTCCCTGCCGCTGACTTGTCTTTTTCCTCCTCTTCCACTGTTTCACCCACCGCCTTGCTCCTCCTGTTCAATCAATATCAACTTCATTAACTCCACTGCCATACCTATGAATATCAGGATACTAACATTAAATCAAATTAATATCACCTTTCTTCATTGTAAGAATTTGATTTTTTGAGCACCGATTCTCGTTTCTCTGAGTTGATGGACTCCACAATGCTGCCACTGAAATACTCCTTCTCATTAGCCTCTAATTTACCCAACCTTGGATTCTCAGGCATGCACTTTATCATCTCATCATCTTCAACCACCTTATTCACTGCACACTTACAAATAACCCCTCTGTCTACATTTTCTTCCTTCTTCACCACCAGGTTTTTTTGCTTCATAATACCCACGTTCTTTGCTTTATTAACAGCCAAGTTCCCGCAGGCAATAAGTTGAAGCAGAACCGAGCTTCGACTCGCTGCTGACTCGCTGCCGAATGGTTCACCGTCTTCAAACCGAATGGAAGTGTTGTTTTTGCTTCGGTTTCGTTTGTCGATGGAGGATGTTGATAGAAGGGAAGAATGCTGTTGAGCTGAGTCGGAGACTGTTTTCTGGGGGTCTTCAATCTCATCAGTCGAAACCCCTCTCGAGCAGCGAGAGTGAGGAGTTGTTGAGCTTGTGTAGCATGTTTTCTCCTCATCTAACTCGTACTCATCCTCTTTCTCTTCATCTTCATCGAAATCCTGCTCTCCGTATGCCGGAGCCCTGTGTCGAGTCAAGGTGGAAGTTGGGGATTTGTGTTTGGTCTGATTGTGAACCCCGTTACTGATTTGCAGTTGCTCTATTCTTTCTGCAACAAGCAAATCATCCTTAATTCCTGTAAAAAAAAAAATTCGGATCAAAACAGTACTTTCAGTGTAATTTAAGGTTGGGAAATGTGGGTGAGCACTAAACAGAGCAACCTTGAATCAATTCCGAGCCTTTGAGTACATATTCAGCACCATCTGATGGAGGAATAATGTCATTGTCTGCTAAGTCATTCCATACATAACCATTCTTGTAACTCCTAACAACCAAACACTAAAATTAGTTTAAAAACTAAACAAAAAAATGGGTTTAAAAAAAGTTAACAATGTGCCTAGTGCCTACCTTCTGCATGACCAAGAGTAAAGAGAGGGCATTGCTTTGCCTCTAAGAGCAATGAGTCTTTCCATTACATCTACAAAACAACAAAACAAATGATGCAAAGGTGAAACCTATTTACAGACATAATAATGAGATGTTTTTAGTTTGAAATTTTAGTTTTTTACCTCTCAAACAAAGTGGTTGATTAAGCAAATGGGTGACCTCCATGTAATGAGGGTGCTCGAGCTGCCCATTTCTGGTGAGATAGTAAACAACTTGAACTTTTCTTATGGGTTTCAGCACCTTTGGCTGCATGCAAATCACTTTGGCCCTCTCTGGGCTGCTTTCTCTGGTTCTTCTACTTCTTACATCCATGTTTCTTCCTTTGCTTCTTCCTCTTTGTTCTTCACTTGTTGGTTTTTTCAGTATTGACAAATCCCGGATGCCTTCTCTTTAATGTTCATTCACTGCACGACTGGGAGACGGTGAAAGGGAAAGATGATGAGTTAAAAAAGATGGAGTAAAAAGGTACTTATAACCAATTGAGCGAGACATGAAGCTGTCTGTTAACGTCTGTGATTTTAACTGCCTTAATTACCAAGTGCTGCACATGATCACATGATGTCAGGAAACTTTGAAAATTGCAGTAACTGGTTAAGATAAGGATGTTGTATGGCGAACAGTGTTTGGTTATTAGATTCTTGTTTTGTCTGAAGGGTTTTAGTCACTATTACTGTTACTTCTCTACATTTTTACTCCATGCTTTCTCAATTCTCCAATTGTTGGCCCAACCCAAGCATGTGAAAATTTCACCATTGTTATTTTGAATTAGGGGTTGGTACTTGGTAGTACCAGTAGCTTTTACCTTTGCATTTATTGTCAGAAAAAAGCATACAACAAGACCACAAATAATCCTATTAGACTAGTGGAAATGTATTTGATTCATTTGTCATTCGATGTGTATTTTTCTTGAAAAATCGAGCTATTTCTTCGGTATATCAACAGATGAGCGTTTTCTATATTTGAGTGCAAACCTTGTGAACAAAGCTAGTTGTATGAATCCGGGTTTCAGCCTAATTCCTTAAGATGTAACATCCAGTAAGTCTATAGTTTGCACCAGAATATCTGCAATCATTTCTTTCGTGTCAAGAAAAAAGCAAGATGTATTTAAGTTGAAAGGAAGGACTATTGATGTCTGTGTTCTCTTTTCTGGCTCCCAATGATGCGGACGATTACCTTTAGTTTTGCACACAATCTGTAGTGGGACTCAATGGTAGGAAGGACTGTGTCCTTTATTGCAAGCCATGGAGGCCCCTTGCTGCTCTATCTTTTGCCTTTAAGTTGGCAGGGCACATCAATTATTCCACCTCTTGGCTCTTGCCCTACAGCCATACACTTGGGTTGCATGT
Organism: Hibiscus trionum; assembly: GCA_030270665.1. Classification (NCBI taxonomy): domain Eukaryota; kingdom Viridiplantae; phylum Streptophyta; class Magnoliopsida; order Malvales; family Malvaceae; genus Hibiscus; species Hibiscus trionum. Next base: position 21,539,370 of record BSYR01000006.1, on the reverse strand, counting down.
GTGGGTGAGCCCATTTTTGCATATATGTGAAATGACCCTACTGCTAAAACAATTGCTCACTGCTGCTCATATTTGTGTAGCCAAAACCCCATAATCTCTTTACTTAAAGAGAGACGCTGACCATATACATTTGATGTTTAAGGTTTGGGTAACTAAAGCTCCATGAATTTGGTTTAACATCTAGGGACGGAGCTAGGATCAAACATTAAAAAAGGCAAAGAGTCTATTAAGCCTTTAAATTTAAAATTTAGGAAGAACATGTGTCTTATTTAACTAATATTTAAACTGAAAAGGACTTAAAATACTATTGTACCAAAAAATTCGGGAGGGACTACAGAGTCTCCCAACACTAATATATCTTCGTCCCTGGTTTCATCCCCTGTTGCATTAAACAGTTAAATATAGCTTCATCAACTTGGAGCACATGATTTGAACAACTTTTTTTCTTGTAATTCTTTAATTATAGTATCCAAAACTTGCTTTTTGATGCATTATTTGAACATAGGTACAGAGTCTGTTCCTCCTTACATATATCAAAAAGCTTAATTTTTTTAGTATATATTTGTCACACAAATATTATAAGTGATACTCATCTCGAATATTAAATAGCGTAATTCCTTAATAAAAATGTTTTATAATTTTTTTTTCTAAAAATTACATTGTGATGTCATATTATAAAGTTTTTAACCTCTCGAATTTTATTTACTTACGTGTCATTTTACTTCATTGTTTATAGCGATAGAATAAGTTTCACACCTTCAATCTCAATCAAAGGAAATTGACATGCAATATTGAACCAAAACACAAACACACAGAAATTGACATGCAATGTGTTATTGCAACCATGAAACAAAGATGGGACAATACAAAAAGACAATTCCCCACATGTTGTTGCTTTGTCATCTCAAATTTTCACTTTCATGCCGAATTATTGGACAATTATTTCCCACTTGCTTGGTAACAAGTATATGCCGAGCAATGTAGCTTTTCAATTTTCAGTTAAACCGAACCTAACGAGTGGTGCAAGTGGAAAAAATAATAATGTCATCTTAAGAGATTCAAGTTCAATTCGTTTTGTTTGCATGATGTGTGTATTGTCAAAAAATTAAGAATTTATGAGAACATATATTATATTGTAATCATCTTTAGACGGTTCAAAAAATTCAGTTGAACTCAAAATTCATTAAAGAGAGGCTGCAATAAATAATCAATTGATTAATCAATTAATTCATGAAACAATGAAATTACAAATTTAGACCAATCCACAGGCTAAGTTGCTTTCTGTATTTTCCTATTCAAGCAGGATGGATCGAGGGAGGGCTGGCGGGGTCGCTCGCCCCCCTAAAATTTTAAAATTTCTATACCAGTTAGAAAATTTTTAAACTTTTTGTTGTATTTTCTATTAAAAATCTATTTTTGTCCCCTATATTTGAGGTTGATAGATTTCAGAATAAAAAACAGAGCTCTCCTTAACAAGTGGTTATGGAGATTTGGCACAGAACCAAACATCCTTTGAAGAAGGATTATTTCAGCTAAGTATGAAGAAAATTCTACAAATTTACTGCCATCAAATTTGAAGTCCGCAAACAAATCATAGATCTGAAAAAATATTATCAAGCCACTATCTATTCCAGGCAACTATTTCTCTCAACATTAGGTTGATTGTAGGCGATGGCAAAAGTATAAGGTTTTGGTAGGATGTTTGGGTGGGCTCAATTCCTCTCAAGGAAGTTTTTCCTAGAATTTATGCATTAGCTTCCCTGAAAGTTGGCGTTATTGTAGACTTTGCTCTATTGAAAAATGGTGTTTGGAAATGGAAAATTGATTACGTAGAAGTCTTTTCGACTGGGAGAATGGATGCTAGGATGGGTTTGTAGCAGCAATTCAATCTGTTGCACCTGGCAGCTTCAATCGTGACAGCCTACGGTGGATGGGTAATTCTAATGGTCTTTACTCATCCATATCATATTGTGATGTTTTGTACAATGTTAACGGGGCAACAAATGAAGCTTGGAAGCTTGTATGGTTAAATATTGCACCTCCAAAAGTCGAAGTCTTTTTATGAAAAGTGTTATACGGCAGAATCCCAACAAAAGGTGAATTATCTAAAAGAAGGTTGCTTAATCAACAATCTTTGAGATGCCCTCTTTGCTCTAAGGAGAATGAATCCGTATGCCACCTGTTTTGTCACTGTAAAGTGAGCTGGTCCTTATGGCAACGATGGTGTAACATTTGGGGCGTTTCTTTGGTAAAACCTGGTAATGTCTCTTCCTTCCTCTTTTATTGGTGCTCAATACACAATCCCATGAAATCGAAAGAAGTCTGGCAGATGTGTTTTTTGTGTTTTGTATGGTCAATCTGACTTTACAGGAACGAGGTGGTTTTCAGAGGTATTAAAGTAGTCGAGGACCAACTTTTTGAGCTTTGTCTCTTACGACTAGGCTGGTGGTGCAAGGCCAAATGGCCTTCCTTTATCAACTATGTGAACGATATTGTTATGTGCCCATATTTGCTGAAATCTAAGACTACAAATCAGAATTTTATTTTCACCAATGAGTGGGAAAGACCTCCTTTAGGCACATTGAAGTTCAACACCGATGGAGCTGTTGAAGGGGGTTTCGAAAAAGCAGGAATTGGAGGCTTATTGAGAAATTCAGAAAATGTATCCTTGATTGTTTTCTCTAAATCAGTGGGGGTCATAGACGCTACATCGGCCTAATTGCTTGCACTAAAAGAGGCTTGCTTCTTATTTAACAATTCGAGATGGTCGAAGTCTTTCACCGTTACTCTAGAGACGGACTGCACCGTGATCGTGGATTTGTTTACCAAGCCAAATTTGACATATACTGTCTTCAAACCGGTAATTTTGGACTGTTTGGGGTTGTGCACGAGTTTCTCTTGGTCAATTAGAGTTGTTTTCAGGAACGCTAATTCAACGGTTGATAAATTGGCCAAACCAGGCATTGGCAGAGCTTCCCCTTACCTATGGCTTTCACATAACTAGTAGCGAGCATCTTTTTGTATGCTTCAATTTCTTTGCTAAGATAACAATATGATGAGGTTTATTGCTTTCGATGTGTAGGTTTCAAGTGCAATTGGTGTCACTGGTTTCTATGTTTCATTCCTAGGTTAGGAGTTCACCTCCTCTTTGTTTGATTTGATGTAGTTTGGATGTTATCATATTAGTTTATTCCATTGGCTCGATGTATTCGTTTTTCTCCATTTAGGTTTAGCGAATTTTTTTAATGAGGTAATGGCCAATGGTTATCCTTTATCGTAATAATATATTCATTTCAAAAAAAACTTTTATAAGTTCGCCCCCTAAAAATTTATAGATTTGCCCCCTAATTTAAAGTTTTGCGTCCGTCCCTGTACTCAAGTTCAACTTGAGTCATATCATAAAATTTCTTTGTTAAAAATTTATTTGTACATTTTTATAATCAAATTTTAGTTTATTTCATTATAAAGTTTTCAAGACCAAATAGAATCAATTTTATTAGTTTTGTATTCAAAACTTGGTATGTCGGCCTTGACAATGTTAATTATCATGTTAAAAGTTAAAAGATTCAATTAATTGACATTTGACATCACTAGACTTAACATTAATTTGTCGAACGAGTCTGAAGTAGATTGACATCGTTATTTTACAACAATTTAAGGATCGTGAATTTGAGGATTATGAATAGCTTAGACATTATATTCAAAGATTAATATCGTTTTTTTTACGTAGATCACAAATTTTAAGTTATATCAAATAATTTATTGACAAATTAAATCACTTAATACTAATTTTATTACGTAATTTTAATGTAAAAGTTGCCTAAACATGCATATATGACTTATTTTCAAACATAATCAACTTTGAGATATCATGATTAGGTCACATAAGAATGGTGAATCGACTTTTATTTCAAAATTAGTTAATAAAGTTAGTATAAAAGGTCTAATTTACACCAACAAGGGTTTGGTGCATTGGTAAGGCACATTGCACTCACAAGGAGAGGACGTGAATATTAATCAATGGGCCAACAATATACTATCTTGAATGGTCTGCCTATAGAATATGAGCCAATTGTTGCAGCTATGACAGCAAGTAAAATGGCATACACAATCGAGAATGTTGCATCAATTATTGTTGATGTTGAAACAAGACTTGAAGATGCATCAAGGTTTCCTGTTGGGATCAACTTCACCAAATATGCAGCCAAATAATATACTTCCCAGCATGCCTCTGCTGGAAACGGTGATGAAGAACGGAAAAATTACTCTAGGTCTGGGATTCAATACAAAGGCAAGGTGCGACCGCAATGTCAACTTTGTGGCAAGATTGGTCACTTAGTTGACAGGTGTTGGCACAGATTTGACAAAAAATTTAAAGGTGTTTTCTCTCAATCTAGGGATAATAAGGCTGTTGCAAAACCTCAAGCCAATACATGTACCTGTTGTTCTAGTGCAAATGAAGCATCCTACAGTCCTTATGTTGTTTGTGGTGGGGAAGGTACTAATGGTGGTACGGAAGAAGAGGCTTAGGTTTATTCTTTGACGATTACATGACCGACTTCCTTCTCTAAATGGTTTCCAGACTATGGTGCAATCCATCATGTAACCGGTAAGTCTGATTTATTGTATTCCAGTAATATGTATTGTGGGAATGACAAAGTTCATTTGGGGGATGGCAGTGCACTACATATACAGCATATTGGTCAGTCTTATCTTGGTACTAATGATAGAACGTTGTGCCTCGATCAAGTCTTGTATGTGCCACAAATTACAAAAAATTTGATGTTTGTTGCTAAGTTTGCCAAGGATAACAAATTGTTTTTTGAGTTTCATGAAAATTTTTGTTGTATCAAGGATTCAAGAACTAGTGTAGAGTTGCTTCGAGGTCATTTGGATGGTGGATTATATAGTTTTGGTTGTATCAACAATCAAGAGCCAGCTTCATGCTTTCATGCTCATGTAAAGAATGACTCTAAATAATGGCTTTGGCACATGCGTCTAGGGCATCCTTCTGCTGATGTTGTCAAGAAGATTGCAAACAAAACAGTACCAATGGATAACACAACAATTTGTATGGCATGTCATATGGGCAAAAGCCATGTTTTACCTTTTTCTCCTTCTAATATTGTGTATAGCAAACCGTTTGAGCTTGTAGAAATAGATGTCTGGGGTCCTGCACCTATAAGCTCTAATGAGTTTAGATACTTTGTTCTTTTTGTTGATTTGTACTCTCGAAACACCTGGATGTATTTGCTAAAGAATAAAAATGAAGTATCAGTTGCCTTTGAAATTATTTTTTGGTTTGGTTACCACACAATTTGACTCCAAGATTCTTGCATTACAAACCGATGGGGGAGGGGAGTTTAAATTTCTTGAATCTGTTGCCTTAAAGATGGGAATTAAGCTAAGAAAGTTATTCCCTCACACCTCTCAACAGAACGGGGTTGTTGAAAGAAAGCACATGCATGTTATTGAAACCACGTTCACTCTATTGGCACAAGCTAGGTTACCTCTAAAGTTTTGGTCTCATGCTGCATTAAGCTCTGTGTATCTCATTAACAGGATGCCTACACGAGTGTTAGATAATTTGTCTCCCTTTCAGAAACTCTATGGCACCATCGCTGACTACAATTTCTTAAAGACTTTTGGTTGTTTATGCTACCCGCACATCAGGCCCTTTAACAGAAACAAGATGGATTTTCGATTAAAGCCATGCACCTTTCTCGGATACTCTTCCTTGCATCATGGATATCGGTGCCTTGCTCAGGATGGGAAGATCTTAATTTCCAGGAACGTTGTGTTTGATGAAAATGTCTTTCCCTTTGTGAATGCATGAGTTTCTGAAGATGCACCTAGTTCTAGGTCTCGGTCTCATGCAGTTCCAGTAGTCTCCGCAACGGAATCAAGGCACGATGATGTTTCCAATAGTGCAGCACGTATAGAGACAGCTGGTCATGCAGCTAACGCATCCCATGCATCTCATGCAAAATCTGATAGTCCAAGTGTTGCACTACAAGGTAGTGGTAAATGGTCCACTTGTTCAAGCTTTGAGGAAGGTGGTGCGTGTAATTCTCGAGAGCATATGCATGCATATTCTGTAGAGGAGCCTGTTGGGTCATGTGCTCAGTCTATAGACCCACATAATACGGGATCTGATAATAGGATTGGTGATATGAGTGTCTCGAGGCAACATGATAATACGTAAAATGACATGTTGTCTTCTCCATTGATTGAGCCCATAGAAGAATATTTTGAGGTTCATGTTAGTTCCACTGATGCACCTCTCAGGTCAACACCCTTGCCAGCCGTAACTCCCATCAACACGCATCCTATGGTCACGAGGAAGAAAAATGGGATTACTAAACCTAAGGTTTATAATATCCAGCATCATGAAACTCCTATTGATGTTCAGCAAGCTCTTGCAGATCCTAAGTGGAGAGCTGCAGTGATGGTTGAGTATGAAGCCCTACTGAGCAACAATACATGGGACATTGTGGAACTACCTCCTGGAAGGAAACCGGTTGGCTGCAAGTGGCTTTTTCAGAGTTAAACTCGAGGCTGATGGCTCTGTAGACAGGTACAAGGCAAGGCTTATCGCAAAAGGTTTTGCTTAGGTGCCTGGATTCGATTTTATGGACACATTTAGCCCTGTGGTCCGATTTGCTACTATCAATGTTCTACTCTCGTTGGCAGTAACGCATTAATGGGAAGTTAGGTAGGTTGATGTAAATAATGCATTTTTGAAAGGAGATTTGTAAGAGGATGTTTACATGCAATTGGCTCATGGTTTTGAAGAACCCTCGAGTGATGGCAGAAGACTTGTATGCAAGTTAAAGAAAGCATTATATGGGCTGAGACAAGCCCCGAGCAATTGGTTCCTTAAGCTGCAAGAATTCCTCTGCAGTTTAGGTTTCATGTCTTCAAAGGCAGATAGCTCTCTTTTTATTCTCAAATATGAAACTTGTGTGACGTATCTAGCTGTCTAGTTGATGATATAATTATCACAGGCAGCTCACAGTCAGTTGTTGAGCAGGTTATTGTTCAGCTACATGATCGTTTCTCATTTAAAGATTTAGGGGCTCTCAAGTTTTTTTCTAGGTATCGAAGTACACAGGTCAGAAAAGGGCTTATTTCTCTGTCAAAGGAAATTCATTCTAGAATTGCTCCACAAGGTTCATCTGCAAGATTCTAATTCTGCTAGCACCCTCATGGCTACTTCCACCAAGCTTAGCAAACATGATGGATCTCCTCTTGTTGATGTGCAACTTTTTCGAAGTGTTGTTGGTGCGTTACAGTATGTCACACACATGCGTCCTGATATTTCTTTTGCAGTAAACAAAGCTGCACAATTCCTTCAACAACCAACCGATGCACACTGGTTGGCGGTGTAAAGAATTCTATACTACTTGAGGGGTACAATTTATTTTGGTCTCTGATTTCCAGCTCAAGTTCAAGATGATGTTCAGCTGAATGCTTTTTCAGATGCTGATTGGGGAGGAGATGTGGATGACAGACGCTTTATGTCAGGTTATTGTGTATACAATGGGGGTCACCTGTTCACATGGAGTTCCAAGAAGTAACGCGTTGTTGCTAGATCGACAGCCGAAGCTGAGTACCGAAGTTTAGCTGACACAGCAGCTAAAGTAACTTGGCTCAAAGCAGTTCTGGTATAACTTGGAGTATGATTAACTAGAATATCGAAAATTTGGTGTGATAACACTAGTGTCGTGGCCATGACTGCTAATCCTATCCTGCATGCAAAGGCAAAACACATTGAGTTAGATTTGCATTTTGTGAGAGAGAAGGCTGCAATATAGGAGCTTCAAGCCAATCACATCCATGCATATAGTCAAGTTGTTGATGTGTTGACAAAACCCTTGACAACTAGCTGGTTTGAACATTTCAGAAGCAAACTCTCCATTTTTGATGCAAAATATGTTTTTCCAGAACTAAGAAAGCATAATGAATGTTAATCAATGGGCCATTGTGTTGAAAACAGTAGATTGTTAGATAGTTAGACAGTTAGAACCTTGGAGACGACATTGTTGGGAGGGGTAGCCACGCACCCCGAACATAGACCGTAAGACGGACAAGTATATTATCAAAAAAGGTCTAATTTACTATTATATTAACGTAGTTTATGTAATCACACAAGAATGTCAAAAAATTAATATTAGTGTAACCCCCTAAACCCGAAATAGAAGAATTGGATCGAATATAAGAAGTCAAGCTCAAAGCTTGTCCATCAAGTAAGTAACCTAAATCAAAATTTTAATTCCAAAATAGATAATAATAATAATAATATTACATAATACATAATACATATGTATAAAATCATTTTGAAAATATTAAATATCCAACATGTAAATGCATGATAAAACGTAATAACCCAATAAAACATCCGAAATCTGAAATTAAATACAATCTGATAAAACATATAATATCAATAGGTCCAAGTATCATACTGATAATAATAAATAAATAAAGCTGGAAAAAATGAGGTCCTCCAAGTACCGTAGCCTAGACCTGAGTATCTGAAATAGAAACTAAAAGGGAGTCAGCGAAAACGCTCAGTGTGTCTCTACGGTGCAAACAGAACTAACAGAATCATCATATCAACAGAGTCAACCAGACATTATCAGAATACAATTTTCTATCAAGAATCAATTCAAACACATAAACATGTATGAATGAATATGCAACACGGTATGACATGCACCCAACTACATCACCATCCGAAGAGTGAGGTTCCTCAGAACCACTCTCAACCTCGTCACCATCCGAAGTGGAATCCAACTCGTAGGACGAAACCACTGATCCGAAGTAGACATCAACCCGAAGGATGAAGCTACTAAACTTCCTCGTACAGAATCTCAACCATAATGAGATGACATAAAATCCGAGTTCTGGATTTGAATGCATTGTTTATCAACAGAAATGCATAATCATATAATCCAATATACAATAATCCGAATTTGTTAACATATATAAATATTGCATAATGTAACATAATGCTGAACAAGTTAAATATCACAGATCAACAGAATATTATTATCATACATTATCAGACCACATCATGTATACATTTCAGCCCATCAACACATTTACATACAGAGTATTGTAAACATACAACACAGAAGAGAACACACCTCAGATAGCTAACACTCAACGTCGACGATGACGTCTCCCACGCTCAGCTCTATCTCTAGGTCGGTCAGAGTCAGCTCGAGCAGATCTCGATGTCTGGCAACAGGATATCGTCCAAGTGGAGGAGGAGGAATGATCTCAGTATCCGAGTCAACGTCGTCTGCAAATAATAATCATTCCAATTAATTTCCCGATATTCAAATCTTTAAATACTAAGCATAGTCGGACAAAAGTGGTCAAAACGGTCTTTTGGGTTCGAATTTAGGAAAACGGGCAGCGAAAACGGAATCAGAACGTCGAAAAACATGAAATGAGCCTTTTCTGAAAAAGTCAACAGTCAACGCTGACGTCAGCCGGCTCTTTATAAGACAAACCGGTTCGGTCCTGTAAATTCGGTTCAATCCAGTTTTTCCTTCTAGATCGATTCAGTCCGGTCTAAGCCAAAATTTCCCTTTTTACTACCGATTTGAAAATTAGGGTTTCCCTTAATCAGATTTCATCGCCAGAACGCACGCCGATAACCTCCAAACATCATGTTTCCAGCCAATTCCACAAGTAATACCCCATTTAAAGCAACCAAACACAAACCCACACAATCTAAACCACAAATTCGGCCAAAACCATACCCAAAACCAAAAGTCGAAGAGCTCGAACGGATTTCGTGTAATCTGGCCGGCAACGGAAGAAACGAAGGGTTAGCTAGGATCGGGACAGTGTGGCGAGTTGGATGGCGGCGTCAGATCGACGATCGGGCGATGCTTGGCCCTTGGCCGGACGATGAACGGAAATGAGGGGAGTTTGTTTAAGGGAGGTTGTCGAACGGAACGAGAGAGAGGGGGAAGGGAGTGCGGCGCAACAAAATCCAAAAATCTGAAATAGGTGTTAAAATGAGTATAAATACCTTAATAAAAGGGTAAATCACAAAGCATGCCATCGAACTTTCTAAGGTTTATGAAACGACACTTAAGTTTTGCAACCTTTGCAATTTGGTCACTAAAATTACTAAAATTTCCAATTAAAATTTCCTAAATTTTAGGGTTCTGAATTAGAGATATTAATCAATTTAGGGTTTTAATTTAGGGTAAATTTTGGGGTTTTACAATTAAATTAAGTTTTAGGAGTTAAGAATTTAAGTTTTTGGGTTTAGAATTTAATGATAGTGTTTAGAATTTAGTGTAGAGATTTAAAAGTTAAAATTTATTTTTAAATGTTTATGGTTAGAAATTTAGAATTTAAACTTTATAATGCAAATATGTATGCTTGTTTAAAATAAATTTTACACATGTATATCAAAATTTTATACTTTAATTATTATGTTAGGGGTTCCTAAAAAAACACTATTATGTTAGGGGGAAAACTATTATACGGAAATTGAATTGATATAAATAATATATTAAAAATAATTTTCTCATAGTTATTATTTTAATTTGGAGATAGAGATCAAGCAACACTTGGTGATGTTTCATTTGAGCAATAATTGGTGGTAGGGCCATTTCATATGACGACACTATCGTATTGTTATATTATTGGTTGTTATAGATTTATAATTTTTAATATTTTATTGATTTATATACACTATATATTAGGCTTTATCATAAGAAAACTAGGGATGACCCTTTTGGAGGACCCAACAATTGACACAAGTGTTGGCACCTAATAATTGCTTAAATTAATATTATTTTGAAAGGCAAAAATATATATAATATATTTGCTATAATTATGAATCATCGCTTACACAAAGGAAATCAGAGGTGACGAGTTTATTATCTTTCGCCCGTCATTATCTTTTATGTATGATTATCGAAGTTTCTATATTTTTGATGTGAAATCTTGAATCCATGTTTTTTTAAGTTATCATAATCTGACATTTTGGTTCTTAAAATTGAGAGTTTGACATTTTTATAAACTACCTAAAGATTATTTTTTTTAACAATTTTTATTTAGGAAAGGACAAAACAATTTTACTCTCAATAGGTTTTGAACCCACAACCTAAAGGAAGAGAAATATATCAACTGAGAGCTTTATTCACATGCTCTAGAGATTGTTGACCTAAAGAATATTTTGATTAAAACAATAGATTTAAAAATATTTTTATGTTAATATATAATAATTTCACCAATTCTAACAATGTTTGTTCTTTTGATATAATTAATAGATTTACATGTACATGGTACAACTGAAAAAGATAAGCATTGTCATCAAATTTAATATTAAGATTCCACTAATCGAATGTTTAAAATTATTTAGTATTGTTGAGCAAGCATATTTGGTCGGTTGGCCAAACTGTTCACCTTTGTTCCCTTACATTCCCTTAAGCCATAGGTTCTAGAGACAATAAGAGCATTCCCTTTCTTAGAATAAAACCAAAATTAAAAATAAAAGTATACTACAAGTGCTACCAAGGCAAAGAGAAAAATAATTTTAGAATTACAATGCGATCGTAGTGAAAAAAATGATGATGTTCATTCTAAAAATGTTTGAGTTTAATTGTTTTGTTTGTAAGATATGTGTGCATTGTCAAAGAGTTTAAGACTATGAAGAGATAATATATTATAATCACCTTTAAACCATTAAAAAATTATATAATTACTAATTCTGATTTGCTATCCTATGAAGCTGACTGCAACGATGGGATGGAACACCTAATGAAATTGGCTAATAAAATTAAATAAAACTAATGAATTCTCCTTTCATTCTTTTTTTTAACTGGATGATTTGAGTAGAGCTCTTAATACAGACAACTTAAACTTATATTCTAAATTTAATAAAACAGATAGCATCCAAGTAATCTCACTTTGATCCACCTAATTGACTTAAAACTAGTGGTTGGTCTGTCTCTAGGGCAGAGTCATTAAATATTTATGAAAATCATCTATTTGTATTATTAGAATTATTTTACTTTTTTAAATTAAAAAAAACATTAATGGAAAATTGAAAGCTGTCAATCTGATTCCATGAGTCCCCACTGATCATTGGTAAGAATGAGACCGCCACAATTCCACAACTGGCAAAACTATGTAGTTCCATTCCCTAATAAAATCAAAATATTTTTTTATTATTTTAACGATTTAAGATTTTTTCTCTTACAAAAAAACTATAGTTTATTAAAATTATATTAGATGGTACCGAATATATCATTTGTTCTAGTGGCGGAGGCGCTAGGTTACTCAAGTAAAGTCATGTATTCAAATCTTACTATTGTGAATGAAAAAAATTGAGTAGGAAGAGTCACCGTTATATTGAGTCTATGCGATCCGGATTAGTTAGTCAATGTGTTACATACCCATAGTAAAACTAAAATTTATATTAGATGGTAAAGTCATGTATTCGAATCGGTATTTTCGATGTGGAATGGGATGAAAAAAACGACATTGTGCAAGAAGCTTTACACTATGTGCAGCAGCTTCGCGAAGCCACTGAAAGTAGTGATTGGGCTGTGCGCAATGTGCAAGATTTGGAGAACTTTGGGAAAATTTAGAGGCTGCCGAACCAAGGGTGGGTTAAATTGAATAGTGATGGAGCAATTGATATTTGCGATGGTAGTGCGGCTATAGGCAGTGTTATTCGAGGGGACCAAAGTGAATGGTTACTTGATTTTGCGCGTTATGTTAGCCGTTGCTCTCATGTTGAAGCAGAATTATAGGCTATTTTGGATGGCATCTTTCATGTAAGATCTCTTGATTTTAAGAAGGTTATTATTGAGACCGATTGTGCCGAGACTTTTCATCTTGTTATGGGCGAATGTTATTCCTCTTGTCGATCATATCAAATATTGCCTTCATGGTGATTGGGAGGTCTTGATTAATTTAATTAATCGTGAAGCTAATCTGGTTGCGGATAGGATGACCGTTGAGATGCGTAGGTTGGGAAATGATGAGATGGTGTTTACGTCGGAACCGTTAAATTTGAAACTTTAGATGGTTTTGGATCTTCAACGAGCCATGGGTATTGGTTGAGTTTTGTTTTTGTTTTGGCTCTAGTGGGAGGTTTGGGTGTACCCTTTGGGTTGTAATCTCGCTATTTATTGCGCTACAATCGATTGCACTCTTTTTTCTCCATTAGGCTTAGGGAAATTTTTTATTGAGGCATGAGATTGTAGCTTGTTCCCGTTTCAATAAAAAAATAATTAATTTAAATTATTTAGTTTCTTATTTTGGAATGTGGTTTAAGAGTATAAACAAGACATTTATGTCCGTAAGTTATCCGAGTTCAATTAAAAAAATTCAAGTGAACCAAGCTCAATCCCGAGCTTCTTGAATTATCAATCATGTCGAATTCAAGTACCATAATACATGACTCGAAAGGCTCGCGAGTCTAATTGATTTTTTTATATATTAAGTTACATTTCTGCCCTTTATATATATTATTTAGTACAAACAAACTTAATCGAGCTGAAATTCAAACTTTTGTACAAAAATTGATAAACGAGTTTAATCTAACTCGAGTAACTTGATTATATCTCGAGTTAAGCTTGAACTTGAAAATTAATGTCGGAACAAGCTGTGAATTTATTGATTACACCCTTAGTGTGGCTATAACAAATTGAGGAATGAACAAAACAATTTTATTTTTCTCAAGTTATTGTGAAATGGGGAAGAAGTGTAATCAGACTGTTTGAGAATGACTGGTTTAGCCAGTAGTCAAGAAAATAGGCATTGAGACATCATTTTAAATTATTGGTGAACTTTCTTTATCAAATATACAAGCTCCCAAAAAAATCAAATCATTCTCACTTGATCATTGTTTAATACTAGAACATTCTTATTTGTATTTGTATTTAATTATATAATATATATTAATAGTTTTTTTATTAATTTTTTTTATATAAAGAAGGTTATAAATCAGGGATGAAGAAAGATTGTATTTGCTTATGATTTGAATTGAATACTTACTAAATATCTCTTTTTAACAGTGACTGTAATATGAATTACTGTGAATATATCTAACCTTCAAAAGAGAATTTATTCTGATTGATTCGTGACACCCTCCTTTAAAAAGCAAATCTAATAAATTTGATTTTTTAATGAAAAAAAAAAAACTTAACTCCATTACTGGTCTTCAAAATTTTCAACCTTCTAATGCATAATATATATATATATATATACATAAGAAAGGAATTTTTATAACTTCGTTAACACGATTAAGAAGTCATTGAACGTACTTAATTGTCATTTAAATAAATTAAATAATAAATAAGACACATAAAATTTTAAACCCAGAGTTATATAAAAATTACACCAACGAGGTTGGTCTAAGTGGTAAACAAATTAATACTGCTTAAGCAAGTCTCGAGTTTGAAATAATATGTATGCAGAAAATTTTCACTGAAAAATTTACCTACCAAAATTAAGTATACAACATAAATTAGTCAATATTAATCAGGATAAAGTCTTAAAAAAACTACAGCAATAATACGAAAATGATGTACCAAGTGTGGCTAAGAGTTAGCAAACAAGACATGTAAAATCAATCAAAAAGCATGAATATTTTGCCTAACGTTGGCAAAAATGAAAAGATCATGTCGTTGGCCGTTCCTTGTCCACTCAAAATTTTGTTAAGTGTACAATTCGGTCTTGGTGGTGTCACCTCCTTTGATTATTTCAATTCTGCCACCAACTATTTCCCCAATTCTTCACAGTTCACAACCCTAAAAAAGAAGAAAGAAAAACATTGTTAAAATTAGCAAACATTTTTTCTGTGTAAAAATCTTTTAGATCCCCCTCATTATAAAGCTGGACAAATTAATTCCTCTAAAATAAATGAGTAATTTAGTCTACAACAATTTAAAAAATGAGTAACTTAGGATAATTAATCACGATATTTTTATTTTCCATCAATTTTATATAATTTTGATTTAACATATAACCAACAACAATACACATTATGTTAGTTTGATCATAGTTTTAAAAAATCTATAAATTTAACCTTCAATATTTACGAAATATATGTGAATTATATGTTATTTTTTTAGAATTGAAATCAAAGCACAAACATTTTTTTTTGAAGAACAAAGCACAAACATTAAAGACTACATTTATTTAATATCAATCGGAATCATGTAAAATTGACAGAACACATTAAGGATATGATTGATTATCTTTGATTGCTCACTTTTAAAATTGCCGGGACTAAAATTTTTCATCTTTTTAAAAGGGACCAATTTGCCTGATTTCAAAATTGAGAGGGATATAATAGGTATTTTTACCTTTGTTCTAACGTGATTAGGGAGCAAAAGAATAATCCAATTTAAAAATAAACAAATTATTGTCGTTGTTGTTGTTTGTTTGTTTATTGGAAGACACTCATAAATAATAAATGAATTATTTTAACAATTGCCCCAGATGTATGGAATATCATTAGCCATCATTTATTGTATTGAATATAAATATAATAATTAAACCAACAAGTGTCCTAATGAAAAAATGGATGATGTTTATCTTAAAAGATGCAAGTTTAAATGTTTCGTCTACAAGGTGTATGTGCATTGTCAAATGATTAATAATATGTAGGGGTGAGCGTTCGATCGAGTCGAGTCAAAAAATTTTAAGTTATTCGAGTTGATGTGTCATATTTTACAACTCAAACTTTATTTAAAAAAATTTCGATTCGAGTTGAGTTTATAAAATTCGAGTCGAGTAGAGTTCCTATACAAATTTAATTGTAATTATTTATCATATTATAATACGGTTTGATTCCAATTTAAATGACTTTCTCTAATCATATAAGATATGCAAATATATTTCTTCACATATTTTTTATATTGGTATATATATTAGGAAAATTTGAAGGACTTGACTCAAACTTAAAAATAAATTCACTAATTATTAAAAATTTCGAGGTATTCGAGTTATTCGAATTTTCATTTTACAACTCAAACTTTATTTGAAATTTTTTCAAGTCGAGTTTGTAAAATTTCGAGTCGAGTCAAAACGAGTAAAAAAATTTTCCGCCTCGAGTCGAGTTAAAATTTTTTATTTTTTTCGAGTCGAGTTTTGCTCACCCCTAACCATTTGAATAAGGTATTTCTTTTAAAAAAAATGAAAAACTTACCATCTAAAATATTTAATTTTGAGTTATTATTATTTTCTTATGGTCAATTTTTTAACAAAATATTAAGTTTCATTGTTAAAGGGAAGAGAAATCTATCTGAACATACCATACCTTAAATTACAAATAACCTTAAAAAACATCGTTGAGAAAACTCGTGGAAACTAAGAAAATTACAACCAAAAAACTAAAAAAAATAAGGCATGAAGACCTGAAATGCAAAAAACAATTCTTTTCTATGGCTTCGTCATTTTTCATTAAATCAAGCACAATGGCTAAAAAATGTGAATGCTTGTTGCGAAGAGCACAAGCCAGATAAATAATTCTAGACCTTAAAGGTAACAAAATGCCTTCATTAAATTAGAAGACTCCAACATCACATTGTTATGCAACAATTTTTAATCATAACATGATAATTTTAAACTAAATTTTTTACGCAAGACATACCGTCAATTGTTCCAAAATAAAATGTGTACCATATTATATACTTTTTAGTCATTAATGTGCCATAACTACAGACATAACATTTTAAAACGACAGACAAATAATATGCCAAAAATAATAGATGAAGAACAAAATAGAAAAACATAAACATAAATGTAAAAGAAAAACCAAAACTAAAAACTTTAACCCGCGGTCGTAAACAGTAAAAAGAAAATTAGAAGAATTTTTTTGTTTGCAATCACCTCAAAGAAAATGAAATTAATGGAAGTAAGAAAATTGAGTGGGTGAAAGAACGATAGATATTCATATGAGTAGGAAATATATAATTATATGATAATAAATTCGTGACTTATTTATTCTCCATGAATTCGTGACTTATTTATTTGTTGTTGAACTATTAAAATTATTTAACAAATAAAAAAAATGAGAGGTAATTCTCCTCCCATTTTTTAATATGAAATGTGGTATTACGGTAAGCCTAGTTAAACCCCTAAACCTAAATGAAAAAAAAAGTACATATAGAATACATATATAAATCAATCATAGATCATTAACATTCGAAATACAAAAAGAAAAAACATTAAACAAACAAGAAAACCCATAAAGGCGAAAACTAATAAGCACCAGTCAAGCAATCTTGCTCCTGTTGCACCATAGCCATGACGGTCGGCAGGGGAGAAATCAAATCCAAACTCTCATGTGGTCCATCCCTGCACATCCCAGCTAGCGCATCCGCGACTCTATTTCGAACCTGACTAACGTGTCGAACCACCATCACTCAATCCTGGTCCATAAGTTCCTTGATCGGCTCAACTAGCACACTACCCTCCAATGTCGTTAATTCATTAAGAACTATTTTAACCTCTTCCAAGCTTTCCGTCTCTAATTCAACCTACCGAAATCCATACGACCAAGCAAAGCCGAGCGCATCATAGATCGCCCACAGCTCGGCCAATAAAACCAAACATCGACCAATAAATCTGGAAAAATCACCTAACCAACTCCTTTTCTCGTCCATGAAGACGCCCCCAACAGCAGCCCTCTGACTCACCCCATTCACCGCTGCATCCACATTAGATTCCACCCAGCCCACTGGCGGCCCCGACCATGATTCCGAGATCACCGTATTGGTTACATGCTTACGTGATGAACCAGCAAAAGCACGGTTACACTCTTCAACCAAGCGATCACCCTAGAGAAGAATGTCCTCATATTGAGTAAAGTTATCATCAAAGATCACACTACATCGTCGTTTCCACAATAGCCAACAATAAGCCGAGAAGCGAACACTTCATGCCTCATCATTCGACTAGCTACAAGTGACAAGAGATGCGTTTCTTAAAATGTGCTCAACACTCTTCGAACCCCCATGACAAATCACACATTCATCCGATACAGCCAAGTGATGTCGAACCCGCTCTATGTTCGTTAGAAGACGTTGTTTCACAGACAGCCACAAGAAAACTCGTATTTTTTACGGGACATGCAATCTCCAGATTTTCCTCCACATCGAATCCTGCACCAAGAGCCCCTTATCCACCAGGAAATTATATGCTGACTTTGATGTAAAAATTTGCTTCTCATTCCACCTCCAGCCAATAATATCAGCTTCCAACTGTGCTTGTGGCGGCTTAACTGTGACAATGCTTTCAACCATATTTTAGGGCAAGCATGATACCATGTGATCCACATCCTAACTACCGGAAGTTGTTACCATCTCGGACACCATAATCGGTCGAGGCGAGCCATCCAAGGTGCAATAAAATGCTAATCGGCCCATGTTATCAAGACAATTATTATACCAAAAGTTTGTCGTTATCTCGTCTCAAATATTCAAAATGACACTCTCCTTGATTTCATCCTAAACATTACACATGCCTTTTCATAATCGGGAACAATTGCTACGATAAACCGAGATCGAAAGTGAATCATCCATCTTGTACTTTGATTTCAAAACTTGAACCCATAAAGGACAATCGGTCTTAGCTGATATAATTTGGAAACCAATTTTTGTTACGAGCAGCCATGAGCAACATGAATTGGGTGACGATTGTGACGAGGCAAGGGAAAGGGACCCAACTATAACTAACTCCACGTCAGGGACTGCTGTACGACGCGGAACACGTGAAAGGAGGCTGCCTAGAGGATTAACAGATTTCGTGCTATAATTGCATATATATATAGGATTTTGCTCATATGAGAGGTTATGAAAAACCTGGAAAAAGTGTTTACCCTTTTTATTTTGCTATTGAATACAAATTCCCTGGAGTTTTCAGTAGAATCTATAACAAAAAGGTGCTTTCATTGATCTTGCCTGAGCGATGGTCAACAACAACGAGGTGATCAAATCTCTTCAAGACACGTCTGCGCGTCATGAGCAGTCGTTACTCCAACTTCAAGCTACGGCGTCGGACAACAAGTTAGCTCTCCAGGATGTGTTGCGCAAATTGACGGAGCTCTCGGTTCAGGTGGGGCACTCGGTGCAATCCAACCCAGCTATGGAAGGTTCGAGTGACACCAGGACGAGTCGAGGTAAGGGCAAAATGAAAGATGAATCGGATGATGGCTTTCCTTTTACCCCAAAACCAGTGTCTGTGGAACTTCCCCTGTTCACCGGCGACGATCCGGAGGAGTGGATTGCAGCAGCCCAGGACTTCTTTGATTTCTATGGTACGGAGGACCATCACCGGGTCACAATGGCCTCCTTTCGAATGGATGGGATCGCCCGCAAGTGGTTCCGATGGATGCAAAGACAGCGGCAACTGGCAGGATGGGACCATCTGATCGAAGCTATCCGTAAACGCTTCGCAGTTACAGAGATGGAATCGCCGGAGGGTCAGCTGACCAAACTGACACAGACGGCCACGGTGGCTGAATATCAGACGCGTTTCGAAGAATTGGTTCTGCGAACGACCAACTTGCCGGAAGTTTTCTTGACGCAGTGCTTTATTTCTGGCTTACGACTCGATATTAAGAACGAGGTTCTTGCCGCCAGGGTGACGACGATGGGTGATGCCATGTCTGTCGCACGGTTTCAAGAGGCCCGGTTAAATGAGATGAAGCGAGTTTTGAGCCGTGGGGTTGGGACTAAACCGTCTCCTTTCGCGCCTGCTGCTCCATTGGTCCCGTCAAGCCCACATCACCAACCGGGTCGTCCACCCCCTAGTGAGACAGTCCATCGAGCTCCTAACCCTATTGCCCCTCCCATGCGAAAGCTCTCTGCCGCTGAGGCTCAGGCACGTCGTGCGAAAGGCCTATGCTACTACTGTGACGCGAAATTTGTTCCGGGCCACCGCTGTAAGGACCCTCAGTTCTTTCTTCTGGATGATTCGACGTCGACTGCGCCACCCGAGGGAACCACTGAGATTGATGACCCTGAGGAACCAGACTCCGAAGAACGGGAACATTCGTTGGTGTCGCTCAATGCATTGGCCGGCTGTTATACACCAAATACTCTGAGGGTGACGGGGTTTGTTCAGGGCAGGGCCGTGCGCATTCTGATCGATGGTGGGAGTACCCACAATTTTGTACAATCCAGGGTAGCCCGTCACTTAGGACTGCAGATTGCTGCCACCCCAAATTTCCGGGTCTTGGTGGGCAATGGTGAACGGCTGAGAACTGAAGGGTGCATCAAGAATTTGCCGGTGCGAGTTCAGAATACCATTCTCACAACTGATTTTTATGTTCTTCCACTCGAGGGCGCTGAAATGGTTCTAGGGGTCACGTGGTTAGCAACGCTGGGACCGATAACTATGGACTTCTCCAAGTTAACGCTCGAATTTCGGCTCCATGAATCTACTCACCGCTGGCAAGGCGATACGGATACCGGCCTTCATTCGGTGCAGCTTCACACTCTCCGTCGGTTTCAGGAAACAGGTTCAGTGGCCTGTTTTTATCAGTTGCAACTGAGCGAGGGAGATGGACAGGGGCAGCAGGTAGAAAATCCTGACATGCAACGCCTACTTCAAGAGTTTGCCACTGTCTTTGAACCCACAGGGCGTTTACCACCGTCACGAGCAAATGACCATGCTATTCCCTTGGATCCGTCGGCTAAACCAGTGAATGTTCGACCTTACAGATATCCCCACTTTCAAAAAGACGAGATTGAACGACAGGTCCAGCAAATGCTTGAGGATAAACTAATTCAGAAGAGCACCAGTCCTTTCTCTTCTCCGGTGATCTTAGTCAAAAAAAAGGACGGCTCGTGGCGTTTTTGCGTAGACTATCGCGCATTAAACACCATTACTGTTAAGGATAAGTTCCCGGTTCCCACGGCTGATGAATTGTTCGATGAGTTGGGCGGTTCTAAATTTTTTTCTAAGCTGGATCTTCTGGCAGGGTACCATCAGATTCGAGTCCGGCCAGCCGATGTTCACAAGACGGCGTTTCGTACTCACGATGGCCACTATGAGTTTCAGGTTATGCCCTTCGGCTTGACCAACGCGCCCTCCACATTTCAAGCCACCATGAATGACTTATTCCGTCCATTTCTCCGTAAATTCGTGCTCATATTTCTTGATGATATCCTGGTTTTTAGTCAGGATTGGTGTACACATTTGGCTCATGTCCAGCAGGTTTTGACAGTGCTGAGGGACATTTGGCTCAATTGAGTACTTGGGTCACGTAGTATCCGGGGAGGGGCTCGTAGTAGACCCGAGCAAGGTCGCTACGATTCAAACTTGGCCTACTCCTGCTACGGTACGCGAGGTTCGGGGATTTTTGGGGCTCGCCGGGTATTATCGGCGTTTTATCAAAGGCTTCGCTAGTCTAACGGCACCCTTATCAGATTTACTGCGGGCAAGGGAGTCGTTCATATGGACGGAAACAGCCCAAGAAGCATTCGATGTGTTAAAGGCTCGGCTTTGCTCTGCGCCGTTGCTGGCATTACCTGACTTTACTAGAGACTTTGTTGTGGAGACTGATGCCTCCGGTGTAGGAATCGGAGCAGTGTTATCTCAGGGACATCAACCCTTGGCGTTCTACAGTAAAAAGTTGAGCATGCGAATGCAAGGGGCCTCGACATATCACCGGGAAATGTTTGCGATTACGCAGGCGGTTGGGAAGTGGCGACAGTATCTATTGGGCAGGCATTTTATTATTTTGACCGACCAAAAAGCCTTGCGCGAGTTAACACAACAGACGATTCAAACGCCGGAACAGCAGAAGTGGTTGTCTAAGCTCATTGGCTTTGATTTTGAGATCCGCTATAGACCGGGCAAATCCAATGTGGTCGCGGATGCTCTATCCCGCAAAGACCAAGGTAATCTTATGGCTTTTTCTCGACCCTTGTTTCATATTTTGGATGACATTCGACTGGCTTTATCTAAAGATGTTGAACTGCAAAATATGATGAATACTGCACTTGCTGGTGGGAGTAGTGGTTATGAGTATACTGTACAGGATGGTTTGCTGCTATACAAGGGTCGAATTGTGGTGCCCAATGAGGCTGCTCTACGCGCACTGTTGCTTCGCGAGTTTCATGGTTCTCTTGTGGGAGGGCACGCTGGAAATGCACGGACCTATAATCGAATTTCAGCAAATTTTTTCTAGGAGGGTATGCGTAAGGATGTACGCTCATTTGTGGCTAAATGTGAAATATGCCAACGGATGAAGAGCGAAAGTCTTTCCCCTGCAGGTTTATTACAGCCGCTTCCCATTCCTCAACAAGTTTTTGAAGATATTTCCATGGACTTCATCACCGGATTACCCAAGTCCAATGGGAAGGAGGCCATTATGGTCGTAGTCGATCGCCTTACCAAGTACGGGCACTTCTTTGCTTTGCCTCGGTCATTTGACAGTACTTTGATTGCTCAAATCTTGATTCAGGGTGTGATAAAACTTCATGGCGTACCACGTTCTATCGTGAGTGATCGGGACAGGATTTTCCTTAGTGAATTATGGACAGAGTTAGCACGGTTACAAGGCACGGAGTTGTGCATGAGTTCCGCGTATCACCCCCAAACCGACGGCCAAACCGAGGCCCTTAATTGTTGCCTAGAGATGTATCTGCGTTGTATGGCGAGTGACGATCCAGAAAAATGGGAAGGCTGCCTTGCGTGGGCGGAGTATTGGTATAACACAGCTTCTCACACTTCTACGGGCATGACACCCTTCAAAGCCTTGTACGGTCGCGATCCCCCGACAATTTTAAGTTACGCCGATGGTGGCACAACCAATTCCCAACTTGATCACGCTTTGAGGGAACGTGATCTCTTGCTCCAAGAACTCAAGCAGAATCTGGTCCATGCTCAGAGTAGAATGAAGTTGCATGCGGATAGGCACCGACGCGAGTTGGAATTTGCTGAGGGTGATTGGGTTTTTGTTCGCCTACAACCATATCGACAACTATTCTTACGCCTGACCAAGCAACACAAGCTTAGTCCACGTTACTTCGGCCCGTATCGTGTGCTCCAACGTGTAGGAAGTGTGGCTTACAAGTTGGATCTACCCGAGTCATCCAAAATTCATCCGGTGATTCATGTGTCCAAGCTAAGGGCGTGCAAGGGAAGACCAGAGCAGCAGATTACACCCTTACCTTTGTTGGCCGATCCTGGAGCAGAGCTGGTTGCAGCACCACCAACAAACCTTGAGGACAAGGTTTCGCTGCATGGAGGGGGTAATGTTACGAGCAGCCATGAGCAACATGAATTGGGTGACGATTGTGACGAGGCAAGGGAAAGGGACCCAACTATAACTAACTCCACGTCAGGGACTGCTGTACGACGCGGAACACGTGAAAGGAGGCTGCCTAGAGGATTAACAGATTTCGTGCTGTAATTGCATATATATATAGGATTTTGCTCATCTGAGAGGTTATGAAAAACCTGGAAAAAGTGTTTACCCTTTTTATTTTGCTATTGAATACAAATTCCCTGGAGTTTTCAGTAGAATCTGTAACAAAAATCGTCATTCCATAGTACCAAACTAATACTCGATTTACCATCACGAGAACCCCACACAAATCGTCAGATTATCCTTTCTATATATGCGCATGTTCCTTTCGGAAGCCACGAAGACTACATTACATAGATTGGAATTGCCTGCAACACTGCTTTTGCCAACATTATTCTTTCAGCAAGGGAGAGAGAATTAGTCGCCCAACCTGAAAAATGTGCATTTAGTTTATCAATAAAAAACGAGTATGTGACCTTCTTCACACGGTTATGTAACAGAGATACCCCAAGATATTTACCTAAATTCTTCACTTCCTTGAAACCAAAGGATTGGGAAATTTGATTTCGAAACGAGGATGGATAATTCTGCGAAAAACAAATCTGGGTCTTAGCCACACTAACTTTATGCCATGACGCTTGATTAAAGAGCTTCATGACATCTTCAATTACATTCACCTGCTCCATTGAAGCTTTCGTAAAAAACACCATATCATCCGCAAAGAATAGATGTGACAAATTCGATTCCCGACGCGCAAGTCGAATAGGATGTCAACTTCCACCTATGACTTTCTCATTAATTGCTTGTGATAAACGATCTATACAAAGAACAAAGAGGTATGGTGAAAGAGAAACCCCCTGCCGGATACCTCTGGTTGGTCTAAAAGACTCCGGTAACTCCATGTTCCATAGAATCTGTGTTGAGACAGATCGAACACAAAGCATGATAAGATTAACTATGCGATGCGGTAAGCTCGTCGTATAAAGAGTCTCCTCTATATAATCCCATTCTAATTGATCGTAGGCTTTTTCCAAATCCACCTTAATAGCCATTCACGCTTTCCTTCCCGACTTAGAAGCAATTAGAATACATAACCTCTTAGGCAATAACGATGTTATCCGTAATGTGATGCTCGAGAACAAAGCTGGCCTGAGTATCGGTAACCCATTTAGGTAGATAAGGTTTTAATCGGCACACAAGGAGCATTGTAATTATTTTATAAAGTACCGTACAAAGACTGGTCGGCCTAAATTGACTAACGAGTTCATGCGATGCAACCTTCGGAATCAACACAAGAAGAGTCTGATTGATCCATTCCTCCAATACACCCTCATAAAAAAATTGCTTAACACATTGGAACACTGAAAGGCCTACCATATCCCAATTCTTTTGATAAAATGCCATATGCAAACCATCAATACCTAGAGCCTTTAAAGGAGCCATAGCAAACACCACCCTACGCACTTCTGTCATGGTCATTTTAGCCACTAGAGGACGAAACTCAGTGACGCCAAATTGAAAAAACTGGCCGGTTATGTCCATAACCCTCGGCTGCCGACAATTAGAGCTAAACAAATCTTGAAAAAATTGTGTCACATGCTGGCGCAATCGACTCGGATCATCACACCACACATCTCCCTCAATACATAACATACATATCACATTTTATTTCCGCCTAACGACTACTGCCATGTGAAAAAATCTAGTGTTTCGATCACCATTTGCAATCCAATCGTTTCGCGCTCTTTGCTGCCACAAACTCTCTTACTGCGCAAGAACAACATCTAACTCCTTCTTAAGCTCATTCTCCAATTGTTCAAGGCGTGGTATCCACGCGTTCTTTAAAGCTCGCTCGATCCCCTTTAACTGAGCTAAAAGCATGACCTTACGACGCCCAATATTCCCAAATACCTCCATGCTCCATATCTGGCTCTTCTCTTGAAATTGTAACACATTATCTCGCATTGGTCGACTAGAATCCCACGAACTAGCCAACATATTTGTAAAATCAGGATGATCATTCCAAGCTGCAATATAACAGAAAGGTCTTACCGGTCTCGCCATTGTATCCCTCGTTTGCATTAAAATAGGTCTATGATCGGACCCCAGTTTAACTAGATGCAGCACCTCAGATGTTGGAAATGCCTCATACCAATTATCGTTAAAAATGCATCTATCCAGTCACTGAAACAAATCCCCCCGTTGCCAAGTAAATTTAGGCCCATTGTAACCCATATCAATCATGCCCGTGTGAAACATAAAGTCACAAAATTGTTGGTAAACCCCGGATCACCATTGAGACCTTCATTTCCTCTCAAAACTACTACCAATAATATTAAAATCACCCCTACCACCCATGGGAAACCCAAATCCGGTGTTAAGGCTTTCAAATGCTCCCAAAGTACTCGTCACCTAACCACATCCGGCCTAGCATAGACAAATATGATGAAGAAACCACGACCCCCATTATTCGGTGAAAAAAACTCATGAATATACTGACTCGAGACTGCAAGAATATCCAACTAAACTGAGTCACTCCACATGACCCAAATACCTCTAGAAAAACCATGCGCCTCCACCCTGTACGAATGAGAAAAACATGACCTTCTAATGAACCGATCAACCCCTCCCTCACTAATGTGTGGTTCCATAACCGCCACAATATCTAGTCTATGTTTCCTTCTCAAAAGCTTAAAAGATATATTAAACCCTGGGTCTAAAGCGCCCCCATACATTCCAAAAAATAACATTAACCATTTAAAAAAGAAAAGCAAGAGAAACAGGGTTAAACTTGTATATTCGACACCCCTGGATGCTTAAAAGCTTGGTTAGCTCTCCATTGGACCGTATCACCTCCCACCTCTTGTCTAGAAATTTTTGTTCTTGTCACGAATGCTCAGCTGCTTTAGCCCGATCAAGATCCCCCGCCAACGTTGCGATTCGCGGATCAAGGCCCGACCGTGGTGGTCCTCGATCATCCCTCTTCTTCGACTTCAAGGTTGTTTATTGAACTCCTTGAAAATTTCCCGACTTCTTAGTAAACGTCGCCTTACCTGGTAGAGGCCGAAAAGAACCCGGTAAGACCCACCTCTTATTTTTCTGAGCCACAAAATTGCCTTCATTCTCCACAACTTGAACCAAAACATGTTTTCCATACTTAATGACATTTTGGAAGCAATCACCTTACCATTCGATGCCACAGGAGGTGAAATCTCATTCTGGCCTTCCAGCACTGCCCTATCTCCCACACTCGAATTTACATCCGCCCAAGCCTTAGTTGACCCCTTACTAGCCTTATCTGAACTTGCCCCAGCGGCAACAATATTCTTAACCACACTCGCACAACGAGGCGAGCTTCCCTTATTAGTACTCGATGGTTTAGGGGCCATACTCGAACCTACATTGGCTCGAATATCTTTCACCATACCAGTTCCCACGTTAACGTCCGCTGCCAAATTCTCTACTAAATCCTGATCCTCCGCAATGATTGTAAACCGCGACCCTCCCTTATGTGACCCTAGCTTCTCCCTTCCGTTAGAGCCTACTGCTTGCCTTTTGGTCGCATTCCTACGCCTTTTATTAACCATTTGTATCTACGGCCCATATAACTCAGTCGAATCCCTCGTATCTAGTACGCTACCTTCACCAGTCCTTGGATTCGACTAAACACCACACAGCTCCTTAGAGTGTCCGTATTTTCCACACTTATAGCAAATCGATGGTAGTCCCTCATATTCAATATCCTACTTGCGTCCATCAATAGTTATACCAGAAACAAGAGGCTTATTAAGATCCACCATTATTGCCAATCACGGAAATCGCCCCCGCTTACCCTCAATCGTATTGTAATCAATGCAGACTACTTTGTCGATCGCAGCAGCAATATGCCTAAATAAACTCTTCTTATAATAACGGTACGACAACTTTGGTAGACGGACTCAAACCATAGTTTGAGATGGGTGCTCCTTTACTGTAGAAAATTACCTTCTCCAGGGTTGAACCGTTAGGTAACTCCCATATATAACCCACGACCCTCCCACAAGCACATCATGAAAGTCATCTTCATTCGCAAATCGAACAAGATGGTACTCATTGTCCAAATCTATTAGACTAATCTCCCCCTTTGGCTTCCACAATGACTGAATTTGCGTAAGGAGAGCTTTAAAGCCAATTGACTTACCCAGTAGCCATACAATCACCGATGAGGCCAACTTCGCGTTTATAGCATCATGTACCCTATCGAAAAATTGGATTTTTGGAAGAGTACCCCTTCCTCCTAACAACAAATCCTCCTTCCTCACCTCAACATCCAGTTCACTAATGGACAATGCCCATGTCGACTTCCCCTTAGCACCTAACAGAGTATCATTAAAAGAAAGAGTCGGTCCCTTATTTCCAGCCTCCACACCACTATCGCTGTCAGCCACCATCGGTGCTGGTAACAACTAATTCCTATCGAAGTTCTCCGCACTGCTATGAACCTCACTCATCGCAACATGACCTCCTACACTTAAACCATCTCCCTCCAACAGACCTTAACTATTCCTTCCCTTCTTACAACTAGGTTGACTCTCCACATCAAGAGGAGAACTTGGTCTTTCAAGAGATACCGGAATATCCAATAGAATAGTAGTATCATGAGGACGACCACTCTGGTTTCCGGTCATCGAAAAAACAGACGCAACTGTCACATTCATGTTAGAGTTCGCCAACTCGTTAGGTTTTTTCATTTTTTAATTCTCCTCCCATTTCATACCGCATATCTGGTAACTAATCAAATTAAAAAATATTATATAAAATAAATAAATGCATACTTGAAATTTATATAAATACATAAATATATTAGATTATATAAAATACACAAATATATTAGATTATATAAAGGATTAATATCCTATACACCGGCGGTAGAAATTTTTTATTTCCACAAGCGCCTCAATTATAGGGTTTAGGGTTAGGGGTTAGGGTTTAAAGTTTAGGGGTTTTAGTGTAAATGTTTAGAATTTAGGGTTTATGTTTAGAATTTAGAATTTAGGGTTAGAATTTAGGGTTTAGGATTAGGGTTTAGTTTTAGGGTAATATGGGTAGAGATTTATGTTTTAACCTATAAACCCTAAATTTTAACCCTAAACCCAAAATTCTATCAACAATCCTTAAATTCAAAACTACTACACTTATACCCCTAAATTTTAAACCCTAAACGGAGTCCCTAACCCCTAAAACTAAAACGCTTGTGTAAAAAAATTTCCACAAGCGCTTGTGTATAGAACAATTACCCTTATATAAAATACATAAATATATTAGATTATGCACAAATATATACTCGAAATTTATATAAAATAGTAGCAGCATTAAAAAGAAAACACTCTGAAATTTATATAAAATAATAAAATAGTAGCAGCATTAAAAAGAAAACACTCTGTATTGACTATTTGCAATACTGGAATGGTTAGTTTGGGTGAGGTGGACATCATAGGGACCCGTGCCCATAATCAACGGCCCAAATTCTCCCTCCACTCTCTTTATCATCTTGTCTATTGTCTCTCCCTCTCCCCCGCCTTTCCTCCATTTTTATCTCCATTCTTTCTCTCTCTCCACTTCTGTGAATAAATCAGTGGAGAGAAAAGAGCAACAAAAAAAATAAAAAACCCAAATACTATGTTGCTAGGTAAACGCACACGCCATCCTATCAAAAGGACGACAAGCATGACGGGGATCACGGTGGATGTCGTCTCCAACGTGGACGACGATAATATTAATGTTGTCCAAGGACCTATCATAATATCCGATGACCCTCAAAACCACCCTGTCCCTTTCCATCAACTCCCTAACGCCAACTCCGGTTACGATCAACGCCTCTTGTCCATGGTGTCTCCCAGATACCCTGGCGGTGGCGGTGGTGGAAGATCAGGTTTTACTACAAACCATGTTCTCGACGGCACTGCTCCTTTTTTACGCTGCTGCTGCCTCTGTAAACGCCGCTTAGCTCCTGGTCGTGACATATACATGTATAGGTAATTCCCTTCTCTCTGTTTTAATTCATTTTCTTACCATCTAATTCTCTTTTCTTTCTTCCAAGAAAACCTTGTTCAAGTCCAGTTTGAATCTCTCCCAACCCAACTATTCTTTACTGAGTTTCATTGGATTTTTCTTTTAATTTTTTTTCTAAAATGATTTTAAAGACCCATAGTATATAGTTTCATGCTTAGTGAAGATCCATATATAGTCCACTCATACTCTTTTATCATTTTTCTTACTGTATAATATAATATAATATATACACAGAATTATAGTAGTAGTAATTAAGTATTAAGAAAGGGTGAAGTTAGTTGTATAAATAATTGCAGGGGGGATACGGCGTTTTGTAGTCTAGAGTGCAGAGAAGAGAAGATGAAGCAAGACGAAAGAAAGGAAAAATCCAACTTTTTAGCTTCAAAGAAAGAAGATCGCCATGCATACGCATAGCCATAGGCTGAAACTGGCACATTTTAAAGCCGATCAAGTGTGAGTAATCTGGAGAAGAAGAGGCTAAAGGAACCCATCCCAAAATAAGAAACAGTGAAACTGGATTCATCTGCTCGCCTCCTCCGATACTGGAAACCCTCTCATGTTTCGCAGTATTATTAAAAAAGATTGATGACAACCACGATGATGAAAACAGTAGTATGGGTATGCTGTAACATATTAGTATATGAAATGGAAAACAAATATTAATGGGTGCTGTCCTACGAGTATGTGGTTGCTGATGCAATTGGGCAAAGCTCGGAGCCTGAGATCAGCATTTAGGATTCCAATTTTAACTTCTCTTAATTAATATCTTCAAGCCTTTTCATTTTCTTTTAATCACTACAGCTCCCTTTTACATTGGTGAATACGATGAACTTTTAAATTAGTTTGAATTAAAATATTTATATAATCATATTATTAGTAAATATTATAAAATAAATAGAAAAAATATAAAGTTTTCAAAATTATGGCAAACATTTACCACAGTGATATTTTCTTCAATTTGTTAGATAAAAAGTATCATAGGCTCGTTTCGTCAAGTCATTCATAGTCTCAACTAATAAAAATTATCTATTTTATTATTTTTTTCATGTCATCTTTTTATCAAGTGAATCTTCACTTGATAAAAAAATATTTTTTTAATTTAATTTACAGTAAATGTGAGTAAAAATTCACTTGGTAAAAAGATGACATGAAAAAATGAATGAAATTAATGGTTTTTATTGATTAGGACCATGAATGATGTGGCGAGCTGGGCCTATAATATAATTTCTCCTCTGTATTGTATATTAGATCACATTTTCCTTTTTTAATTAAAAATGACTAAATTAGTTTTTGTATACTTTGAAAAATAAAATAAAATACTCATTCTATTAAAAAATCCATTCATTTTGTCAAAAATGGTTGATGTAGCAATTTTAAAAGATGTAAAATTAATTTTATAGTCTTATGTATTTATATTTTTTTTATCAATTTAACACTTACCCGTTTTAAAAATTAATCAAAATTGAATATTATTTTACTAATTAATTTTAAAAAGTGATATATTTAAAAAAACAAACCTAAAACTTACTCCAAAATCATTATATTTGTAATTAAATGATGACAAGCATAAGAAATAACATTAATATTTTAATTTAGAAGACAAAATAATAAAAAAATCAGAAAATGTATGATTTTGGTTCACATTGTTTATAATACTGACAATATTGTTATGGCCTTTACATACTGCGACGGAGACAAGAATCGACCAACTTAGCACATGCCAAACGCTACCCTCCTTTTGTCATATATGTATCCTTTGTTTTTATTCAATTATAATTATTACTATGTATTTAACTTTTTATTATATAGAGTAATATTCATTTAGATGAAAAATAAAATTGATTATAATGACATTGAAATAAAAATATGAAGAAAATAATTTGAAATTGAATATTATAATTTTATTATAATTAAATAATTAAACTTACTTTGTGGATGACAAAAAATCATGTCTCACATTTATTGTATCTGAAAAATATATAAATACGCATGTAAAAGGATAAATAATTGATAATATATTATCACTTGATTTTCTCATTATCAGTGCATCAAATATTAGTTCATATAAAAAATTAAAGAATCTCTTATTTTTGAGAAAGCGAGACCGATACTTTAGTAACTTATGGGGTAGGTTACTTATGAGGTACATTATTGGTGGTTTTTTTAGTGAAAGTGTTCTTATGGGAGCAGGTAATTAATTTTTAAAATGGTTAACTTTTTAGGATGCAGCTTCTCAAAAAATTGGTTAAGTATTTATCAATACTAAAAAAAAAAACTTTATAAAACTATTTGTTATTTATAAAATATTGATTTTGTAATCATTTTCTTGTTGAAATCACAAAATAAAAGTTTTATAAAATATATATATTGACTTGTTTGGTAAAAAGAGGTTTGAGCTAAAATTAGAAGTTTGACCGGTCAAATCTGCTAATTTGGATGTTTGGTAAAGAGCGGATTGATGTGAAACCTCTAATTTTGAAAAAGTTGCTAATATGAACTTTTTGATATTAGAGGTTTTGGCATAAGAGTTATAAAGACCCCTCTACCCTTAACAATTATAAAAAATCTCCAAATAACTTAAATTTAACCATTTCTATTTTAATTCTTCAACCTCACGTTTTTACATTGCAACATTTGTAGAGTAATACTTTTTGTTTTTTTCTTTTTATTCTCACACATTTATATTTGCATTTAAATTTAATAATTAATTAAATTATATTAAAAATAATTATATAAATAATAAATTAATATATAGATCCTTCAAATATTCTTACGAATGTCATATTAAAATATTTTTCGTAATCTAATTAATATTAATAAATACAAAATATTGATAATTAATAAATTATTCAAATAAATATCAAATATAATAATGTCCTTATATGTCATTTTGATTGTTTAAATAATCAAACAACTATTAGTTATCAGTTAATTTTACCAAACACTTTTATACAACCATCTAATACAATCCGCTAGTCAAATATGCTAATACAATCAGTTATTAACTATCCGTTAATTGCCAAACAGAGCCGTTCACTTTTTGTTATTTGTTTTTCAGCGGTGAAAATAGCTCTTTGTAATTTTCTTGGTCGCGATTAGAAAAATCCCTTCAAGAATTCTATCACTTTACGTTCACGGCTCTGGTCCCTATCTCACAACGTACATAATTTCCTGAAATTGAATGAAAAAGAAAATGTGTAGAAGAGTAAAACTTTCTTTTGGCATGCACAATGGTGATAGATTAAAGGGAATTAAAACTCAACTTAGTTGGTGATCGGTTAACCAGTTACACAAAACTCGAGAATTAAATAATAGTATAAATATATTAAAAATATTTGATGTAAACAATTTTATGTGTGAAATCTAAATTATAAAATAACTATAGATGGAGTGACAAAAGGCTTGTTTATAAAAACTTTTTGATCATGAGTTTACAACATCCTTACAATAATATTTATTATATTTTATAATTAAAAATATATTTTTTAGTTTCCAACTGAATTGACATTAAATTTCAACAATTTTAAATAGTAGTATAAATAAACGACAATATATGACTAATAATATATTGGAATTTCAGAATTTATTGAGAAGCAAAGTTTTTAAAAGTTTAATATTTCAAATTTATTTTATATAACCCATGTCAGAATATTACTATCTAATCATCTAAACCTTTTGTGGATATTTAACATTTAATTTGGGTTGAAATTACTTGTCAATGTACATGGCAAATTTGACCCGAAACTTAAATCGATTTATCCGATCCAAACTTCAATATAGACCTGAACGTTTCGGTCTAAACTTGACCTGAACTCGAACCAAAACCGACTCGAAAGTTATTGAACTAAAAATTAATTCAAACTGAAACTAACCGGAACCGGAAGCAACCCGAACCGAAAATTAACATGAACCGAAAGTAACCCGAACCGAAAACAACTCAAATTTAATTTGCCCAAATCCGATCCAAACCGAACATCAACATGATTTTGACAAGATAATTGAACCGAAATGAACGGATAAGTTATTTTTATTTATTTTTTAGTAGTATGATAAATAGTAAATATGTATATTGTTCTCTTTTTTATTATATTACTGACTAACAACTAATTTTAGTAAAAGTTTAATGGTTTAAAATATCTTTTCTCCTTCCCACAGGAACTTGGAACGTTGGACGGCTTCACCTCCGGGATAGGTCAAGCTCAATTCGGGCGGGGCTAGGGTTCAGGCGGATGGTCGGACGGCATGTGGAGGTGTGATTCGGAATAATAGAGGCGAGTGGTTATTGGGTTACTCTAAGTTCGTTGGAATTTGTTCGGTCCTTGATTCTGAACTTTGGGGTGTGTTGGAAGGGCTCAAACATGCATGGGATAGAGGTTATCGTCGTGGTATCGTGGAGATGGATAATAAGAAAGCCGTTCGACTTTTAAATGTGCCGGCTAGGGACGATGAAGATTCTTCGCTGATTTACCATATCAAGTTGATGTTGCTGAATGATTGGGATGTTTAGTTCCTTTGTGTGTCACGTAAGGTCAATGGTGTGGGTGATAGCTTAGCAAAACCCTGAACTTAGTAAGTGGGGTGGTTGTTTTTTGAAAATCCTATTCTACTTCTACCTAGAGGGGAGGGGGGAAATCTAGGTGAAGGCAATGCTCCTGAGGGGTCTTGAACCCGGGACCTAAGGGGAAGGGAGTGGAGCAGGTGAGCGTGCTCTTACCACCAGGCCATCATCGCATGCTCGGGGTGGTTGTTTTTTGCCAACCTCCGAATTTTGTTTTAGATGTTTTCCACTCGGACATTAGTGATGACTAATGTCCGAGTGGAAACATCTAAAACACTCGGACATTAGTGATGTTTGATTTTATGTAGGTTACCGGGTGCACTCTTTTTCCTCCAATTTAGGTTAGGGAAATTTTTTAACGAGATGCCCGAATAACCAATTTTCTTTTAATTGTTTATATATTTCTTTCAATCAAAAAATATATATCTTTTCTCCTTCAAAATAAAATTTATATCTGAATTCGATAATTTTTTTATTTAAAAAATATTAAATATATATGATTGTAAAATAAAATTACTCTATTTCACGCCAACTTTGATATATATATATATATATATATATATATAATATTTATTTTTTTACTTTTAATTGTTTATTTGGTTTAGTC
Source organism: Hibiscus trionum (assembly GCA_030270665.1). Lineage (NCBI taxonomy): Eukaryota > Viridiplantae > Streptophyta > Magnoliopsida > Malvales > Malvaceae > Hibiscus > Hibiscus trionum. The sequence continues at coordinate 21,504,843 of BSYR01000006.1, read as the reverse complement.
TTTTATTTAATTTATGGTATTAATTAATTATCCAAGTAAAAAATTTAAATATCTAATTATATCTCAAACAATTAAAACATACATAATTTGTTTTAATCCATAAATAAATAAATAAATAAGATAAAATCATTTATTAAATAATTTCTAAATAGTCTAATTCTAATTTCGTAAAATCAAAATTTTTCGTCTTAAAAATTATGTAAAACTTTATTTTAAAAATAGAGAACAATCAATTGAATCTTGATAATGAACGCAATACAAAATTCAAGTTTAAAACTTTAACAAGCCTTATAGGTTTAATTCGAAACATTGAACGGTCAAGAGTTGAAATTGAGCATAAATGATAAGATTGACAAAAAATATATTTTTACATGAATATATCAGTAATTCTATATATACTCAATTGAATACATATCTAACTCAACTTGAAGTGATCTAAAGATCCGAAATTGACTAAAAAAATTGGTCTATTTGATATTGACCTGAACTGAAAACTGATCAAATTCGATTTTGACCCGACCCGAAACTTCAAATGAACTGACATTGACTCGAACCAAAAACCAACCGTTCCGATACTAACAAACCCGAAAAATCAACTGATCGAAAACTGACCCGACCCGAAATTCAACTGATCTGATATTGATCCGACCCGACTTAAAATTGCATAGACCCGATCTAAATTCGAATCAAATCCGATCTGATCCAAACCTGAACTGAATGCGACCCGACCCGATTGCCCACTCTACTTGTCAAGTCCCCTTTATTATAAGGTTTATACTAGTTTAGTCCCTCTACTATTTAATGGACTGATTTAGTCTCCCTATATTATAGATATTGATTTAAGTTACCCCTCTATTTTAGAGACTGGCTCAAATTAGTTAATTTACTAGTAAAAAAATCAAATACAACCATTTTTCTACAAAGTTATCATTTTTTATTTAGAAAAGATCGTCTAGACATTTTTATATTACTTTAAATAATATGTTAAATCCATAAAATAATTTAACCTTATTTTTTACGAATGAAAAATATTTTAATATTATTCATTTTATTGTTTATGTTTAATAATTATAGAGTAAATATTTTTCGAGGCTTAAGATATTTTGGTGAGTTTGCTTTTCTGAAACAATAAAATATGTCACTCTCATTTTGTCGAATATGTATGGTGGCCTTCTCCTATTAATTCTACTTTTTTGACATTCTTCCATGAATGCTGCAATCTATCACCTCCCTGTGAAAACCACACATGGTGGCCGGAGATATAAGTGAACGGTGATAGGGATGAGTCAGGCAGCAGTCAATATTTTAGTAAGATCAAAATATGAAAAAAATTTAAGCGAGAAAACTTATTTTTTATTCAATTGAATCTGATTATCAGAAAAAGGTAAATGACCCGATACATCATATGGGTTTATATAGCATAATATACAACTGCTCAACAAACTAAAAATAAATTAACTAAATCTAAAACAGATTAACTACAAATTAATATTCTAACATTCACCCTACTTTCTTCTTCTGAAATTATTGAATTAGAACAGTGAGCTAAAACTCTAAGTTGGTTCTTGGACAAAAGAAAAATACTTTATTTCTTCATTCATCCTACTTTTCTTCTTTTTTCTTGTATTTATAAAATTCTGACATTCACAGTGTTTCTTGAATAAAAAACAGTGCATCGAGATTTTTTATTTTTTTAAAAAATAAAGTATGAATATTTTTAATTATTTTCTTTGAATGCATATTTTTTTAAAAAATAGTTTTTGGAATTTAACAAGATAAAAAATAGTTATAAAATAAAAATACTGATAGAAAAAATATTTATCACAAAATATATTATATGAGTGTTATTGAATTTGAAAATAAATATGTCAACATCATTAATAATATAAAATATATATTGCAGTAGAATAAATGGTAGTTAAGTGTTTGTTATTTTGTGGTAAAATCATATAGATTGAAAAAATAAATAATATTTTTAGTAATTTTAAAAAAAATCGAACGAAGAAATTGAGTTGCTCAAATTCCTTGAAATTCTCATATAATTAATTTATTCAAACAATAAAATCATTTTTTAGTATTGAAGAAAATATTAATAATAAAAAATCATGTTATTTATGTTTCATCATCAAACTTTTATTGAATAAATAGTTTTAAGGTTTAGTTAAAATGAAAAGTGGGAAATATGTTGCATCGTTAGCTGTAAACTGTCGTTTATAATTAAAAACATGAAAGGGATCAATTTGGATTATTTTATTTGTGTGGGGGCAGATGTTGTTTTGCTATCAATTATTGTCACTCACTAATTTTGATAATTAATTATCAAATTATTATATCTGATATAATAATATAGATTATTGATAATCTTGTTTTATACGTATTTATGACATATAAGATATAAATAATATAAAGTATGAGAATTGTTTATAAATGAGTCATAACCGGTTCCGTGAAAAATGATTTGCGTTAAAATCAAGTTTAGAGTTGATATCATGTTGAGATAAGCTCTTCTCCTTATTCCTAGAGTTATGGATTTAATTTTTATAATATAAATTGATGATTTTTAGCCCTATATTTTTAAACTATGAAATTTTGATCTTAATTCTAATATTTTAAATTATGTTATTTGTTCTTGTATTATGTATAAATTTTAAGCTTATTATGTTCTCTAATTTGATCATTTTTTGTACATGTAATTGAGTCATATTTTTTAGCATTTTATTTTGTCAAATCAATTTTGTATGAGAAAATTTCAATTAAATTATACAATACCTGTGAACTCGAATATTCATCCAGCTTCAAAAGCAATAAATCATATGATAAACAACTATTAATTGACAAATCACCTATTACATAAAATACTAGGAAAACAAACTCTTAATTGACAACAACATCAACAATAATTACTCCTTAATAATGCAAATGTCATGATAGATAAATGAAAATTGTTAGTCTATACATATACTCAATTGACTTTATATATGTAATATTATGTGTACACCTTAATGCCCATATAATTATCACTTTTTCAAACCCAACGAGTGGTCCCAATAAAAAAGAATATGCTATTTATTCAAGGATACTCGAGTTTAATCTACTTTTGTCTGCAAGGTGTATGACATATTAAAAGTTAACAAAAGTATGAACATATACTACTTTGTAATTAACTTAAGACTATTCAAAATAATATCGGTCATGTTTGGTAAACAACTTTTTGAGCTAAAATTAGAGGTTTGAAGCATTTTTAGAGGGTTGACAAGTCAAATCTGCTAATTTGAATGTTTGGCAGATAGAGGATTATAATAGCGGATTAAGGTGCCCAAACTATTTTTCGGGCCAAATAGGTGTCTAAAGTTTCATTCCGTGACCCATTTAAGGTTCTCCGTTAATTTTCTCCGTTAAATGCCACATGTCACCTCTATAAAAATCCAAAATTATATTAAAAATAAATAAAATTAATAAAAGAAAATAAAAATATATCCTAGAATTTTCAAATATTCCCAAAATAGTCCCCAAATCCCTAAACTCCCAAATCTGACCACTCCCGCCAGCCGCGGCCACGTTGCCGGCGACATAATAAAGCGCCCTCCTCTCGCCGAGCAACTCACACGCCGTTCATTGCCCTCATGTCGTCGTTCTTCGCGAATCGCTTGAAATAATCATTCGACAATTTCGTCGATTCGCACGTCGCCGGTCGATTCGCACGTCGCCGGTCGATTTCCAGCGATGGGGTGGTAGGGGAAATGGTCGTGATGGTCTGATAACCGATGTGGTGGGCAACATCGTGGCAATCGGCGGTGGAATCGGCCCAGATCGGGATTTAGGTTTTGGGAAGTTAGGGATTTTGGATTTTGGGGGTTGTTTTGTAAAATCTATAAAATTTAGAGATTTTTTACAATTAATTTTATTTATTTATAATATAATTTTAGATTTTTCTGGAGGTGACACATGGCATTTAACGGCGAAAATTAACGAAAAACCTTAAATGGGTCACAGTACGAAACTTTAGGCACCTATTTGGCCCAAAAAATAGTTTGAGCCCCTAAATGAAAAAAAAGGCATAGTTTGAGCACTTATTTTATGGTTAAACCTTATAAAAGAACTCTCTAAATAACATAAATTTGATTAACTAATAAAATTTTAAAAAATAATTTCATAAATAAGAAATTAATATATAAATTAATAAATACATATAAATTTAATAATTAATAAAATTATATTCAAAATATAATTTTATAGATAAAAAATTAATATATACATCTAAATTTAATAATTATTAAAATTATATTAAAAAGATAATTTCACAATTAAAAAATTAATATGTGCATCCTCATATATGCTCAGTAATGATATTAAAAAATTAATTTTTATAATCTAATTAATAATAGATACAAAATGTTAATAACTAATAAATTATTCAAATAAGTATCGAATATAATCATGTTCTTATAAGTCATTTTGCTTGTTCAAATAATCAAACAACTATAAGCTATCAGTTAATTTTACAAACACTTTTATACAATCAGCTAATGTAATACGTTAGTCAAATCAGCTAATACAATTCGTTTCCCGCTACTTGCGAAACATAACTATCACTTTTCAATAACTAAGGATAAATAATTGTAAAATATTCTCGTTTCAATGACTCAATTAAAAAAGTCCTTGTTGTGTAACTTATAATTAGTATAACAACCGAAAGCAAACGTTTAGGCCTACATTTAAGCTCTTTTTTAGGCATATAGTTGTCTAATCTTTGCAAATAATATCCCTCCTCTCATTCGAACTAAATTTAAATTATTTTATTATACTTTTTTAACTTTTTGTTGAAACATATATGTTGCAGATAAAATTGCTCGAATACAAGCTCCTATAATAAACAATATTTTTTTCTCACTTTGCACCGTATATTTATATAATCTTTTATACATTTCAACATCTTAATGATTTCAATCTATAGATTTACATATGTCATGCTTGGTAAATAACGAATTGAGCAAAAATTAGAGATTTAAGTTAAAATTAGATGTTTGACTAGTCAAATTTACTAATTTAGACGTTTGATGTATAACGAATTGAAATAGTGGATTAGGGTGAAACCTCTAATTTTAAAAAAGTTGCTAATAGAAGCTTTTTGAAATTAGAGGTTTTGACATTATAGTTATAAAAACCCTTTTACCCTTAACAATTATAAAAAATCTCTAAATAACTTAAATGTAATATTTTATATTTTAATTCTTCACTCTCACGTATTTATATGGTGACATTTGTAAACTAACATTTTTTTCTTTTTATTCTCACACATTTATATTTATATTTATATATGTATTTAAATTTAATAAGTAATTAAATTGCATTAAAAATAATTGTATAAATAATAAATTAATATATAAATCTTTCAAATATGCTTAGCAATATTATATTAAAAAATATTTTTTATAATCTAATTAATATTAATAAATACAAAATATTGATAACTAGTTAACTATTCAGATAAGTATCAAATATAATCATGTCCTTATATGTCATTTTGCTTGTTTAAATAATCAAATAGCTATCAACTATCAGTTAATTTTATAAAATGTAATTACCATATAAATATAAATAGAAAGAAAATTAGCAGAGATTCAAACCGATGGAGTCTCTCAACGGACATGGCATCTCTGTCCGTCCTGGTCCATCCGACAGTCAAGTTTTTCCAGGTAATCAGGTTAGAATCTCTTCTGCTACAAACGTTCAGGCTCGTGGCTCTGGTAAGGAGAAGGAACATGTTTCAGATGGTGATGGTTGGACGGTGGTGAATAGACAAAGACAACGTTCGGCAAGGCGTGATCCTCCTTCGAGGGTGTATCCGAAACCGCCGGAATGGACTGTTTCCGTGAGTAACCTTAGCAAGAGGGTTCCTAGATCGATGATTAAGGAACTGTTTGAAAACCATGGCAAGGTCAGGAGGTTGTTTATCCCTCTTAGAAATCCCAGATTAAACGGTTCGGACCACACGTTTGCTTTTGTTGCTTATGGATCGAAAGTGGAACAACAGAGGGCCATTGATAATCTTGACGGCTTTAAAGTTGACGGCAGCCTTATCCGGGTTTCGGTGGCCAAGTCTCGTGCCTCCCCACCGGAAAACAGGCCTCCCAGGCATCAACCCTCAGGGGCCAGTGTCCCTATCCGCTCCTACCGCGACACCCTGTTGAAAGGAGACAAGGTGGCTGATGGCGGTGACAAGCCGAAGGCTTTCGATGGTGAGTCATCCGACGTTCCTAATGCAGCAGGCCATGATGCCTCTGGAAGTGGTAAGGATAATGCAGAAAAAACAAATGTCAACTTCCAGGTTCCGGCGAAGGACTTGGATTGGTTGAACCGGTGTATGGTAGGTATCTTGAAGGCCGGTTTCGACCAAGAATTTACTCAAAGGGCCCTGAAGAACGATGATATCGACGTTATGGTTGCGAAATGGGGTGTTGACAATGAATCCCATATTCTGGTGTTTAAATCAAAAGAAGAAATGGATGAAATCTGGAATGGGAAAAGAGATGAACTTTCGTTTTGGTTTTCACATATTGGCCCACTTCTGATCCGAGGCATCCCTCACTATTTCGTCAATTTGGGGTTGCACGGTGTCCCTATTTGCTGCTGGCATCCTAAGTTCTTCGAAGAGTTAGGCAACAGGTGGGGGATTTTCTTCGGGATTGATTCTGAAACCCAGAATAAGGAGAGGTTGGATGTTGCGAAAATATGCATTAGGGTGGTTAGCACAGCCATCATCCCGGTGAGGATTTCGATCTCTTCCATGGGCTTTCCTTTCCGTGTGGGCATCTCCATCGGCGAGTTCCCTGTGAAATCGGATGCTTCCGATCCGGAGATGGGCGTGGATGGTTCCGATGAGGAGTGGAATCTCCTTGACGATGATGCGATTTCTGCTGATGGTGGTTTTACGGCGGTTGGTCGGCCCTCGCCGACGGCGGTTGGCGTTCGGCCTGATCACGAAGCGGCAGTTCTCTCTCCACCTCGGGACGACGTGCCCATCAATGCTGGAGACTCCTTGAATGTCGGCTCGTGTTCCAATGTGTTGCCAGGGAATGTTTCTGGTCAAATTGATGATGAAGATAGGGTTTCCGTTGATTCTTGGGTTGACTCTCCAGATAGGCAACAACCTATTATATCTCCTGTGGGGCCCGCCATTCAACCTAACATTCCATTATTTAATTCCCTTATCCCTGGGCTTAATAATGGGCCGACGCGAGTTGATGTTTCAAGGGGAGGTTTTCAACCTTCATCCTTGTCGGCAAATTGGCCCATTTTGATCCCCTCCCCTGCGCCGATTATTGTGCATAAATCTCCCTCGTGGTCAGGCGAAATTGTTCCGGATAGCCTTGATGCTGGTAATGAAATTTTGGCCGGTTCTTCATTTCCATATGGCCAGAATCAATTAGGCTCATCCCCTAAATCTGGGCACAGAAGTTTTTTTCGGGCTAAAACTAGGAGATTGGTTAGACGTCTTGTGAGAGACTCTATAGATGACATTCCCTTGCCGCCATCCAATATGGAGGAGAATGCCAATTTAGAATTCGAAGACTCGGCTGCAGGGCTCGAAGCCGAATCTGTTTGGGAGATGTGCAATCTTCTTGAAATATCATTCAAAGGTGGTAAAGAGGCTGTTATCAGGAGATTTTATAGCTTGGAGATGGACTCCAGGTGCAGGGTCTGACTCGTTGGGCTAAGGTATGTTTTCTATTTCGTTTTATCTTGAATTATTATTATTATGAATTTTAGTGCTATAACTTGGAATGTTAGGGTATTAGACGGAGGGAGAAACAAAGAGCTCTTAGAGATACTGTAAGTAGGATTAGGCCTAATCTAGCCTTTATTCAGGAAACTAAGGTAGAAGATTTAACCATTAGGGACATCAAAGCCTTTTGGAACATAGGGGATATAGACTTTGTTTACTCTCCTGCGTCGGGATCTGCTGGTGGTCTTCTCTGTATTTGGGATACTAACTTTTTTCAAATAGAAGAGAAATTTAGTTTTCAAAGGTTTACGGCATTAACTGGGGTAATAAAAAGCTTAGGTTTTCGTTGTGGTTTAGTAAACGTATACGGCCCATCGGTTGACTCGGAAAAAACTTCTTTCCTCGCGGAGTTGCTGGGTTTCCTTAAATCGAAAGATGTTCCCTGGTGCTTGGGAGGCGATTTTAATCTCTTCCTGGATCAAGAGGAGAAACTGGGATTGACCATGAACTTACAGCTCATCGACGCTTTCCGGAATTTTGTCTCGGAAGCTGAGCTTATGGACCTACCTCTGGTTGGTGGGAAACTTACGTGGTGTAACAACCGGGATCCACCCACCTTTGTGCGCCTTGATAGGTTCTTGATCTCAGCGGATCTTAGTTTGGCTTTACCGGGTCTCATTCAGAAGGTCCTCCCGAGATCGCTGTCGGATCACAATGCAGTTCATCTGTTGTCGGAAAAGTATAACTGGGGCCCGAAACCCTTTAAATGCTTCAACTATTGGTTGGAGATGGAGGGTTTTGAAGACTTAGTTATGAAAACTATAGAGGATCAGAGGAATAAAAGCTCTTATGTTGGTATAGGGGGCATTCTGATAGGCACCAAATTGGCAGTTAAGGCCTGGTCTGGGGATCTCCTCAGGAACAAAAGCAGGGATTCTGTGGCTATTGCAAAGGAGATTGAATCTCTGGAATCACAATTACAACAAGGTCTCACGATTCCGGGCTCGCACGACACTCTTAGATCACTCAGATCCCAATTGTGGGCGGCCTATCGGAAGGAATAGAGTGAGTGGCTACAAAAGTCACGTTTGCGGTGGTTTTCGGAGGGGGATCGAAACACCCGTTTCTTTCACTTAACGACTATGGAAAGAAGACAGAATAACCAGTTAAGACAGTTGACAAGAGAAGGGGTTGAAATCAGTAATCCATCGTCGGTAAAGAAAATGGTCAGAGATTATTTCTACGAAGCTTATAACACCACCACTGCCCTTGAGGTGGAGAACCTGAACCTTGGTTTTTGCAAACTAAACGATGCTCAATCTACCTCCCTCCAGGATAGGTTCAGCGAAGAAGAAATCTGGGGGGGTCTTGTCCTCCTCTGACGGCAACCGTGCCCCTGGACCTGATGGCTTCAACTTGAGCTTTTTCAAAAAGTTTTGGAGTAATCTTAAGGGGGAAATTATGCAGTTCTTTGAGGACTTTTACTGGGGTCGCCCTTGGGATAAAGGTACCAATCATTCTTTCATCACCCTCATTCCCAAGGTGAAGAACCCAAGTTCTCTTGACGAATTCAGGCCAATAAGCCTTGTAGGAGGAATGTATAAACTTCTCTCAAAAGTCCTGGCCAAACGTCTTAGTATGGTGTTGGGTGACATCATTGGGGAGCAACAATTCGCTTTCATTCCGGGTCGGCAAATCCTCGACTGTTCGCTGATTGCAAATGAGGTTATTGACTCAATGTCTAAGTCAGGCAGAAAGGGTATCGCTTTCAAGATTGATTTCCAGAAAGCGTATGACACGGTCAGTTGGGCTTTTTTAACCCGAGTTATGAAGGAATGTAATTTTGGGGACAGATGGTGCGATTGGATCCATAGGTGCATCTCCACAGCCTCAATCTCAGTTTTGGTCAATGGTTCACCCACTGAGGCCTTTGAAATCTCGCGTGGCTTAAGACAAGGCTGTTCTCTTTCCCCCTCCTTTTCAACCTCATTGGTGAAGCCCTCAACCTGCTATTTAGGAAGGCTGTTCGCCTAAACCTATTTGCTGGGTGTAAAGTTGGAAGAGGCAGCTCTCTCTTAGAAATTTCACACCTCCAGTTTGCAGATGACCTCCTGATCTTCTGCGAGGGTGTTGAAAACCAAATTAGGAGTGTTAAACGAGTACTGTGCATTTTCGAATTAGCATCGGGTTTAAAACTCAACCTCAAGAAGAGCCGAGTCTTTGGGATCAATATTGGTGAGGAAACGATCAGGAGTTGGGCTAGGGATATTGGGTGCTCTTTTGACAAACTTCCCACGGATTATCTGGGCCTACCTCTTGGGGCCAGTCGGAACTCGGCAGCGTTGTGGGATCCAATCCTCAGTAGAGTTACGTCTAAGCTAAACAGTTGGAAATCCAAATCCTTATCCATAGGTGGTCGCCTCACGCTGGTGAAGTCGATCCTATGCAGCCTTCCGACTTATTTCCTTTCCTTGTTTCGTTTACTGACCCAAGTCTACAACCGTCTTTGTAGTCTTATGGCCCGTTTTATCTGGGGGGAAACGAGGACAAATCATGCATTCACTGGGTTAGTTGGGCGCAGATTTGCAAGCCCAGAATGGCTGGTGGATTGGGAGTGTCGAACCTGGAAATGTTAAATAGAGGGCTGTTATGTAAGTGGATTATCAGATTCGGTAACGAACCAGACAGTCTATGGAAGCGGGTGATAGACGCTAAAATTCCAAACCCGTCTACTTCGCTCCTCCCTTCTATTCCGAAGCCCCACCAAGCTTCCTGGCTATGGAGAGGGATAGTGAATGCTTCTTTGGGAAACGATGGTATAGGTTCCAGGATTAAGCAGAATATTTCATTACAGGTTGGGGAGGGTAATGCCATCCTTTTCTGGTCCGATTGGTGGCTTGGGGATTTTTCCCTGAAGGAGAAATTTCCCCGTATCTTTGCTCTTTCTGTCCAGAAATCTGGCACCATCTCTGAGTTTGGAGTCAAAGCTGACTCTGGGTGGTGTTGGTCCATCCCCTTGAGACGCCCTTGTCTGGATTGGGAGGTACCCATTTGGGATTCATTCATGAACTGTCTTGAGGTTCTTAAGTCTTCTTCCCCCGGAAAGGATTGGGTCTGCTGGAAGGGCTCGAGCGATGGTGCCTTCTCCTTTAAGTCCTTTAGAGAGATCATGGCCCCCTGCGACAACTCGAACCCGATTTGGAAAAATCAAGTCTGGATTGGTTTCGCTCCCCCTAAAGTTGAAATTCTACTTTGGAGACTCATTTGGGGCCGTATCCCAGTTAGAGTAGAACTGGCCAAACGGGGGGTGAGAAATTTGGATAGCATCCTATGTCCCCTCTGCAAGGCCTTCCCAGAATCGTGTGCGCATCTCTTTGTATCGTGTGCCGGGGTTTGGAGTATTTGGATGAGGTTCTGTAACATGGCCGGGATCTTGGCCGTCTTTCCTTATGATATTCCTAGTTTCTTCGAAGCTTGGGATGGGGTAGGGAGGGAAGACAACAGGGCTTGGTTGAAGCTAGTCCCCTTTGCCTTGGTGTGGTCCGTTTGGTTATTCCGGAATGACATAGTCTTCAGGAAAAAAGAGGTGGATTGGCTCCAATTGGATTTCCTGATAAAGTTTCGGCTCGCCTCGTGGTTTAAGGCAAAATTCCCGGATATTCCGCTATCGCTGTCTGATCTTTTGATGGATTTCTCCCTGGTGGCATCGTCCTTCGCTCGAACCCCTTCGCTGACCCCCTCTGGCGGTTGGACTCCCCCCCTTCTGGGTTCTCAAAACTAAATACGGACGCTGCCGTTTTATCTAGAGAGGTAGGTGGGATCGGTGGCCTGGTCAGGGATTCGAATGGTGCGGTTCTCCTTGAGTTCTCTGAATCCACCAACTATGCGCCCCCTACTATCTTAGAACTTGAAGCAATGAATCGGGGCATTAACCTCTTCCTCAGTTCCCAGTGGTAAATTAATAGTAGACTCGTGGTCGAATTCGATTGTCAGCTTGTGGTTGATTGGTGTCTCGGAAAAGTGATCCCCCTGTCATATTCGAGAAAGGGTCCTGAATCTTGTGGCTGTAGCCCGGGCAAGAGGGATGTTCTTTCGGTGGGTTCCTAGGTCGAGCAATATTGAGGCAGATAGGTTAGCCAAAAAAGGTATAGGCTAATAGGTTAGCTGGTTGTTAGGCTCCTGTGGGTCCGAGGCTCCGAATATGGTTTTTTATATTTTTATGTTATGATCATCCGTTTTGTCCAGTAGTTGTTTGCAGGTTTGTGCAGCTTTGTGATGCAGTTCGATGTGGCCCCTCCAGGTCTTGGAGATTGGCGTTTGGACTGGAGGTGTGTCTGATGAGGTTCTCCAGGCTTTCGTTTGGTGCTTTGCGTTTGGAGGGTGTGTTTTTATAGCTGCACTGATGGGACTTTGGGCTTATGATTATGTCATGGATTTTCTGTCTCTGTTTGTATGTATTTAGCCAGATATGATGCACTCTTTTCCTCCACTTAGGTTTAGGGAGGTTTTTTAATGAGGCTCATATCTGTGCTCGTTGTAAAGTTGATTCCTTATAATCAATCAAATTACCTTTCAAAAAAAATTATCAGTTAATTTTACCAAACAATATTATACAATTAACTAATAAAATCTACTAATCAAATCAATTAATGCAATCAATTATCCGCTAATTGTCAAACATGCATCGTATTATGTCTAAAATTAACTACTTTATTTCCTAATTGACCCTCTTATGATGTTGGGAATAAGTTTATTAGACAATTTATTTGTCAATTTTTTATTTAACTATCGGTATTTAACTTACTGGCTGATCAATCTAGAGCGAATTTTATAGAGACCCGCTATGGGAAGATCTTCTGAACCCAATTTTTTCTATTCACAATATCAAGATTGAAACCCCTAATTAATCTTATGGCTTAATATACTTTTGCCCCTAAACTTTACTTGTTTTCCCAACTTGCCCTCTAAAGTTCATTTTGACCACTTTTTTCCCCTAACATTTTCTTCGTTACCCATATTGCCCATTACCGTTTAAAAAATCTATCTTGACCAATCAGAACATGTCACGTCATTTTTTATTTATTTTTAAGTTTTAAAATGAAATAAAAATAAATATATTAAAATTTCACTAAATCCCTCCCAACCCTCATCCTCATCCCCATTTCACTAAATCCCTATGATCATCCTCCTCCCCTTCCTATTATCATCACTGCAAAACAACCCATTCACCAACAGATTCTACAAAACAAAACAACCCAATTCAAACATGCTAAAAAAACTGATTTTCCCAACAAAAGAGAGGAATTTGAAGTCCTTACACATCAAAAATCAAGTACTTTGTCATTGAAATAGTAACAATGTTCCTTTGAGCATTTACCGTCGATTTCTGAACAACACCGATGACCTTCTTAGCTTTACCGACACCAACACCGACTTGCCCTTGCTTGTCACCAACCACAACAACTTCTCTAAAATGCAATTGCTTCCCTCCTTTAACCACTTTAGTAACTCGCCTAACTTGAACAACTCGTTCCTCAAACCCAACCCTCACTTTATCTTTCTTAACTTTCCCGAACGCACTCATTTTCTTGACTTTGGAATCCATCACGAAAACATCATTGCCCAAGACAGAGACTCCACTGTAAGCAGGGCCGTAGAGCTCCTCATAGGCAGTGGTGATTTCGTCCTTGGTTTCGTCGGGACCGTCGTCGAAAGCAGATAATGGGGTAAAACTTTCAGGCGGTGTTGGTGGGTCGAAGACAACTTTCTCATTAGGATTAGAAAGATCAAACGTTCAATTGGGGTGAATGTTGTCACGAGCGGTAGTTCTTCGGACTCTCGGCGGCTGAAAGGGAGGATGGATCAATTGGGGTAATAGTTGGAAAAGGATTTAGGGTTTAGAAACGGTGAAGAAGATGATAGGATAAAGATGAGGGTACTTTGAGTATTTTAATATATTTATTTTATTTTATTTTATATGAAATTTTAAAAATAAATAAAAATTGACAGTGGAACGTTCTGATTGGTCAAGATAAATTTTTTTAACGGTAGGGGCCAATATGGGTAAGTAACAGAGTAAACGTTAGGGGGAAAAGTGGTCAAAATAAACTTTAATGGGCAAGTTGGAGAAACATGTAAAGTTTAGGGGAAAAGTGTATTAAGCTTAATCTTATTTAAGAAACCGAATATCTAATTCCGCTAGACCAACTAATTGTTAACAATTTATTTGTCAGCTTTAATAATAAAATAATGCAACAAAATCTTGAACATTAAATATGCAAAGATTTGGAGGGATTAATAAATGGGGTCAATCAGCCCTCTAATTGGGCCAATAATTATAGTTTTTGAAGTCTCTTTCTTTGCGAAATAAGAAAGTAATTAAGTCGTTAATGTAATTACTAAAGCGTGACCAATTGTTTGTTTTCTTCCTTTCGGCCTTTTGAAAATCTGGAGGATAAAAATGTTGGAGCTTTGGGTATTAAGCCATCTCCATGCTTCCTGGCGGGGATTACTCATCACCTTCCTTATTTTAAACATAATATAACAAACATCTGCTTCATACATATTTACAGACACTTTATAAACTATTCATTTATTATGTAAAAAGAAAATTGTGTTTTGATACTTTACTTTTACTGGTTTTTTAAAAATAACAATGTAATTATAATTTTATATATAATGCCACTAATTAATAATTTCTTTGAAAAGACTTGAATTTTTTTGGGTTTTAAGTTCTTCAATTTATTGACAATTGAACTAAAATTCAGTTAATATCATCATTATTGTAACAATCTAAAGGTTGGTTTTAAGCATGTTTTTAAATGTATAATATCATTTTTATTGAACTAAAAAAATTATTCTATTAAATTCAAGTCCATTATAACGATTTTTTCCTGGTTACATAACTATCAAGTTAGTATATATGTTTTTTTGGATGGAAATCCTCTACTCTTTTTCTGTGGTTTTACTTATGCCCCACACTCAAAATTAGGTTTATGGTTTAAGGTTAGAGTTTAGGGAATTTAGGATAAGGTGTAATTTTTAGGGTATAGGGGTGTAGAGTTTAGGATTTAGAATTTAGAATTTAGGGTTAAAGCTTGGAATTTATTGTTTTTAATATTTTTTAGTGTTGTGGCATATATAGGGGCACCGAAAAGGGGCGGAGAATTTTTATCCTTTTTTGTGTAAAACATATATATTTTATGGTTCATGTTTGAGATTCGGGGCTCTCCTTCCCAACAATGTCAACTCCAAATAAGTATATTTGTAACGCCCCGGTTTTGGGCTTAGAAGTTTTGGGCGTTGACCGGTTTGGTCAAAGTGCTGTTCGAATCTAAGAGAGTGAATTTAGGAAAGCTTAGTTCGGGTTGCATTAAAAATATGGAAAAATGTTCTAAAATCATCTTTTAATATATTTAAGTGAACTGTGAAATCAATTTTGGAAAATGAGTTTCGGAAGGGTGACATTTTGGCTAGTGACCAAAATGTAATTTTTGAAAGTTTTGTGACTGTTTTAGAAAGGATTGAAACTTTGAATCTTTAAGGAGCTATTTACCCAAAGGGAGTTTCTCCAGATTTTTCTAAGATATTTTAATGATTAATTCTGATTTTCAAGCAAAAGAAAAGTGGAGGGAAAATCATTTTGGTTATTTTGTAACTAATTTCTCATATTTTCCAATTTCTCTTTTCTCTCATTTTCTCTCAACCCAAACACTTTCTCTCCAGAGATTTCCTTCTGATTTTGTCACTCATTTCTCTCCTTTCAACTCTCTTTTGATTCCTAATCATCATATCTACAAAACCTCTCAATTTGCTACTTGATTCATCAAGTTTTTTTGGTTTCAAAAGAGGAGAAACTCAAGTTTGGAGGTAAGAACGTCCTTCTCCTCTGAACTTCAAGTTCTTTAATGAAATTCCTAAGTTCTCAATCCTTAATTGATGTTTTATAAATGGCTTTTAAGATTGTTTAATGGATCTTGGCTTAAAATGCAAGATTTGGTGTGTTTTTGATGAAATTTCGTTGGATCTGTTTAAGCAGTGTTTTAAGGTGTTAAAATGATGATTAATGAATGTTAATTTGATAAGGAATTGAGTTTTGATTAATGCAATCCCGGATAGGTTGAATTTCCTAAGTTTAGCTTATGATTCTTGGTTGTTTTTGAGGTGATCTTGTGGATCTGGTGTTGCTGGAGGTATAAGGATGTTGTTAGGTTCTTTTTGGATGTTAAATGATGTTAAAGGATGTTAGGTTTTGATGGTTAATGGCTGGGCTTAGTTGAGAAGTGGTTTGGATGCATTTTCGGTTGTGTTTGGTGGCCGAAAATGGAGTGTGGATGAGAGCAGCGAGTTTAGGTGCTTTCATTGAAGCTATTAATGCATGATGATGCATTAATCTACTGTTTTAATGTGTTAAAACAGGGGAGTCATCTTTGGATCCAAGTAGTGGTGATCCGGAGGCTTGTTTTGGTGCTTCGGCAAGAGGCGAAGTGGAATCGGTGAGTGAAATTGGGTTTTCGGCTTTGAAACCAATGTCTTGGGAGCTTAGTTTAAGTCTAAACAACTTTGCTAAGCTCAAGTGTAAGTTTTCGGAAATACTCTCTAGTGGTGGCCATGATTTGATTGTTGTGCAATGTGGTTTATTGCATGTTTTAAATTCTGTTTTGAAAGCATGATTTAGCATGGTTAATGCTGTTTTTGTAAGCCATATGTTGAAGGAAGCTCAAGGTAAGAGCTCCTTGTTTTTGAACATTGATTAAATGTGGTTTGATGCTTTTAAATGCATGATGAATATGGCTTGGTTTAATGCTTTAGAACAGTGGATAAATTGATGATAATGATGTATATTGGCAAGTGATGTTTTGAAAAGGTTGAGGTCACTAAGGTGGTTAAAAGTCCTTGAGTGAGCCTTGTTACTTAAGAACATCAAGGTGGTTAAAAGTCCTTGGATGATTCTTGTTACGGACACAAAGGTGTTTAAAAGTCCTTGTGTGGTCCTTTCTATGGTGTTTAAAAGTCCATAGGCCAAGGTGTTTAAAAGTCCTTGGGGTCAAGGTGTTTAAAAGTCCTTGAGGTAATTTATATCATGGTGTTTAAAAGTCCATGGCCAAGGTGTTTAAAAGTCCTTGGGGTCCAAGGTGTTTAAAAGTCCTTGGGGTGAAAGTTGATGAACTTGTTTTCAAAGAAATGAAATGTATCACTTGTGGCCAATATGACATGTAATGAATTAAAGCATGAGATGCTTGTTAAAGTATGCTTTTGAGCATGTGTAAATGATGATTTGAAGCATGATTTAAAAAGTGTTTTATAAATGCATTATTGGATGGTTTTATTGAGCATTCCTCACTAAGCTTTTGCTTACGCTCTCTTTGTTTTCTCAAATCAATATTGCAGAGCATTAAAGTACTTTGAGGGCAGCAAGGAAGGCAAGCATTCAAGTGGTAGTAAAGCTCAAAGTATGGGAGGTTTTCTTAAGTACATTTAGCTTTTGGTAATTTGGCAATGGGGGACCTATGTGTATGTTTTGGGAGATGTTTTGAACTCCCTAAGTTTGTTGAATGTTGTTGAGAATGCTGGTTTTTGTGGTTGACCTTTATATGCTTGAATTGGAAGTTTATGCTTGAATGGTTGCTTGTGTAGGAAGCATGCCTATAGATTTGGGGCTTTTCATATATGTGGATGTTTTGATGAATTGTTGATGCAAGTATGTCTCATATATGTTGAATTGCATGTTGGCAAAGTTTGATGGCATTTGGAGCATGATTGGTTGGTCAATTGCATGTTTAAGTATGCATTTTTGGGCAATCTGTGCAGGGTGTTTCGGAACAGCACCTACCGTTTCGGAACGGGTGCCTTAAACAAGCCCAAGCGTCCGAAACGGGAGGGACCGTTCCGAAACGGAAAGGCTACTGCCCGACCCCCGTTTCGGTACGCGTTGCGGAACGGCCCCGTGTTTCGAAACGGGCTGTCTCCCGTTTCGGAACGGGTGACCGTTGGGGGCTGACATTGGCAGTTAAATGTTTTGAAATGTTTGCATTTTGGTCCTGAATCTTGTTTGTGCAATTGTATGAGTTTGGGAAGTCCTTTTGAGCTGAAATTTCACAGAGAAGCATGAAACATGATTAATTTCAAGTTGGTAACTTCAATTTGGGTTAAGTCCTTATAATTATCAGAATTTACAATTTGGTCCCTAAAGTTGTAAATTGTTCAATTGGGTCCCTGTTTGATCTCTGATGTTTATGATCTTTGAGTATACTGTTGTATGATCATATCTAAGGCTTAATATGCATCTAGACAAGTTTTTAAAGAAAAAAAAGGGTCGTTAATCAAGGTTGACTTTCGGGTTGACTTTGGTTTTCCCCGTGTGACTTTCTTAATTCGGGTCAACCGTCTAGGCCGGGTTAAGGGGGTTACATTTGGTGGTATCAGAGCTGAGTTTTCGAGTAATTGGGAATGAATGTGTGCATGATTGAAGTGTGTATGCTTTGTATGCTTGTTGAGTGGAAGCATGTTGAGTGAATTGCATGTATGTTGCATTTGAGATGTATGTTGTGATGTAGCATGTTGTGGGTACCCATTGCCAAATAAAAGCTAATGAAATGGTGTTGATTTTGAATGAAATTGAGCTTGAATACTTGGATTGCTTACCTTACTGGGCCTGACTTTGTTTTATTTGTGTTGTGATTGCATGGTAAAAGTATGGCACCACGTAGAGAGTTACGAGGTAATGTGCGAGCTACGACTCCTAATGAGATCGAGAATGAGGAAAACACGGGTAGTGCGGTGTTACCTCCTCCTCCACCTGGTGGTGGTGGTGCTGGGGCTGAGGAAGCTGGAGCTGCAGCTGGTGCTGGAGCTGCTGGACCTGGGGCTGGTCAGGGGCAAGCTATGCCTGATATGACGATGTTAGTGCAAGCTATTGTTGGTGCTTTTCAAGCAGCAGTAGCTGGGGCTCGTGGAGCGGGGCATCAGGAAGATGCTGGAGTCAGACTACCTTTGGAGCGTCTGCGCAGTCTTGGTGGGACTGAGTTCAGGGGTATGTCTGCTGAGAGTTCTGAAGCTTGGCTAGAGAGTACCAAGCGAATCTTGGGCCAGATGAGTTGCACTGATGTGCAGAAGATGGGTTGTGTTGTGTCCTTACTGCAGAAGGATGCGTATACGTGGTGGACAACCACTATTGCTGGGATGGCAGAAGCTGATGTGACTTGGACATTCTTTCAGAATGTGTTCAAGCGGAGATATCTTGGTGTGAGATATCATGATGAGAAGAAGCGTGAATTCATGTCTCTTACCCAAGGGAGCATGAGTGTGGCTGAGTATGAAGTGCAGTTTGTGCGACTCAGTCAGTATGCACCTGAGCTGGTACCTGATGAGCGGGCAAGGTGCGAGAGGTTCCGTTACGGTTTAGAGACGGATGTGAAAATGTATTTGCTGGCCGCCGAGTATGATGATTTTGATGTGTTGGTGGGCCGAGCCAAGGACGTTGAGATGAACTTGAGTTTATCTGCTAAGGGTGCTGGCAAGCGAGCTGCTGAGTATAGTTCTGGAGGTGGACGGAACAAGAGGGGACGTGATCAGAAGTATCAGTCTTCAGCTAAGAGAGGTGGTGGTGCACTTGCTAGAGGAGGCAATGCTAGAGCTGATCCGAGTGCTTGTTGGATCTGTGGTTCACGTGGTCACATGAAACGTGACTGTCCCCGTGCTGTGCGAGAGGTGCAAGCTCCTGTTGCGGCAGCTGGTAATGGGTGCTGGAATTGTGGATCCGCAGACCATTTGAGGCGTGATTGTCCTAGGTTGGCTGGTGATCCGGTGCGTGCTCCTGTTGTTGCTGCACCGCAGAGAGGTCGTGGGCGCGGCCGTGGTAATTTCCAGAGGAGAGAGGAAGGTGGTCGTGGAGTGGCCCATGTTGTGGCTATTCAGCATGAAGGTAGAGGCCAAGCGAGGGTGTATGCTCAGCGTGAGGGAAGGAATGATGCGGATGTGATTGCAGGTACCTTTACTTTGCAGTCCTTGTCATTGCTTTCTTTGATAGATTCTGGATCTACGCATTCATACATTTTGCGTGAGCATGCTGAATTACTTGGTTTGCCTGTTGAGTCTATGGATGTTGGTGTTCGTGTCACTAGTTCTTTTGGTGAGACTGTTGTGACTCGTAAGCTTTATAGAAGGTGTCCCTTGGTTGTTCAAGAACATGTTTTTCATGTTGATCTTATGGAGTTGCCCTTTTATGGTTTTGATGTAATCCTTGGTATGGATTGGCTTCCTGAGCATCGCGCTGTTGTGGATTGTGAAAACAAGCGAGTTTCGCTTAAGCTTGCTGATGATTATGAAGTTGTTGTGGTTGGTGAGAATGTGAAGTTTCTTGCCAATGTGGTGTCTACCTTGGAGGCGAGCAGGATGCTGAGGCAAGGTTGCGAAGCCTATCTAGCTTTTGTGATGAATCCTAGCTCTAAAGAGTTGAGGGTGCAAGATATCAGAGTTGTGAAGGAGTTTCCTGGTGTTTTTCCTGATGAGTTGCCTGGTTTACCTCCTAACCGCGAGGTGGAGTTTGGAATTGAGCTGTATGACAATACAACTCCTGTGTCCATTACTCCCTATAGAATGGCACCTAAGGAGCTGAAGGAGCTGAAGACGCAGTTGCAAGAGTTGCTTGATCGTGGTTTCATCCGGCCGAGTGTGTCACCTTGGGGAGCACCGGTCTTGTTTGTGAAGAAGAAGGATGGCACTATGAGAATGTGCATTGATTACCGTCAGCTGAACAAGTTGACTATCAAGAATCGGTATCCTTTGCCGAGGATTGATGATCTCTTTGATCAATTTCGGGGAGCTGCTGTGTTCTCTAAGATTGACTTGAGGTCAGGGTATTATCAGTTGAAGGTGAAGGATGTGGATGTGCCTAAGACAGCTTTCAGGACAAGGTATGGGCATTATGAGTTCCTTGTGATGCCGTTTGGGTTGACAAATGCTCATGCTGCTTTCATGGACATGATGAATCGTGTGTTTCATGAATACCTAGACAAGTTTGTTGTGGTGTTCATTGATGATATCCTCGTGTACTCGCGTACTGAGGAGGAGCATGAAGAGCATTTGAGGATTGTTTTGCAAGCTTTGTTGGAGAATCAGCTTTATGCTAAGCTGAGCAAGTGTGAGTTCTGGTTAAGGGAGGTGGTGTTTCTTGGGCATGTGGTCTCAGCTGAGGGGATTCGTGTTGATCCTCAGAAGATTGAGGCGGTGGTGAATTGGAAAGTTCCTAAGTCTGTTCATGAGGTCCGTAGTTTCCTTGGTTTGGCGGGATACTACCGAAGGTTTGTGGATGGTTTTTCCAAGATTGCTGCTCCTTTGACGAAGCTGTTGCAAAAGGATGTTAAGTATGAGTGGACGGAAGCGAGACAGCAGGCTTTTGAGAAGCTTAAGGCGGCTTTGACGCAAGCTCCTATCTTGATTCAGCCTGAATCAGGGAAAGAGTTTGTGGTTTACAGTGATGCATCCTATGTTGGTTTGGGGTGTGTGCTGATGCAGGAGGGTAAGGTGGTGGCTTATGCATCGCGGCAGTTGAAAGTGCATGAGCGCAATTATCCTACGCATGATATTGAGCTGGCTGCAGTGGTTTTTGCTCTGAAGATCTGGAGACATTATCTGTATGGTGAGAAGTGTACTGTGTACACATATCACAAGAGTTTGAGGTATCTGATGTCTCAGAAGGAGTTGAATCTTAGGCAGCGGCGTTGGTTGGATTTGCTCAAGGATTATGATCTGACGATTGAGTATCATCCTGGAAAAGCTAATGTTGTAGCGGATGCCTTGAGTAGGAAAGTAGCTGTTGAGCTGAGGGCTATGTTTGCTAGCTTGAGCATATCGCAAGATGGTGGTCTTGTTGATGAGTTGCAAGTGAAACCCTCTTTGGTTCAATTGATCAAGGATAAGCAGTTGCTGGATGATTCCTTGGTGCCGCATGTTCAGGATATCGCGGAGGGTAGACCTTCGGATTTCTGTTTTAATGATGATGGTGTGTTGTGTTTTGGGAGTCGGATAGTAGTGCCTGCTGATGCTGAGTTGAGGCGTGCTATTCTGACTAAAGGTCATAGTAGTCCTTTTGCTATGCACCCTGGTAGTACTAAGATGTACCGTGATCTTCGTGATGAGTACTATTGGGTGGGTTTGAAGAAAGATGTAGCGGAGTTTGTTAGCAAGTGTTTGGTATGTCAGCGAGTTAAGGCTGAGCATCAGTTTCCTTCAGGGTTGTTGCAACCGTTGAAAATCCCTGAGTGGAAATGGGAACGGGTTACCATGGATTTTGTATCTGGTTTACCTTTGTCTCCCTCGAAGAAGAATTCGGTGTGGGTGATTGTGGATCGCCTAACGAAGTGTGCGCATTTCTTGCCTGTGCATACCACGTTTTCTTTGGATAAGTTGGCAGAGCTGTACATTGCTGAGATTGTGCGGCTGCATGGTGTGCCTAAGTCGATTGTGTCGGATAGAGATCCGAGGTTCACATCGCGGTTCTGGCAGTGTTTGCATCAAGCTCTTGGTACAAGGTTGCATTTCAGTACATCCTATCATCCTCAGTCGGATGGTCAGTCTGAGCGAGTTATCCAGGTTTTGGAGGATATGTTGAGGTGCTGCGTGATTGAGTTCCAAGGTTCTTGGGAGAAGCATCTGCCTTTGGTTGAGTTTGCTTATAACAATAGTTATCAGGCAAGTATACAGATGGCACCTTATGAGGCTTTGTACGGGAGGAAGTGTAGGACTCCTCTTTGTTGGGCTGAAACTGGTCAAAAGTTGGTTTCGATGCCGGCTTTGCTGAAAGGGACCACAGAGAAGGTAAAGCTCATTTGTGAGCGGTTGAAGGCTGCTTCTGATCGGTAGAAGTCTTACGCGGATTTGAAGCGTAAGGAGATAGAGTATGAGGTGGGTGACCGTGTGTTCTTGAAGGTTTCGCCTTGGAAGAAGGTGATGCGGTTTGGCCGGAAGGGCAAGTTGAGCCCTAGGTACATTGGACCATATGAGGTGGTTGAGCGTGTGGGTCCTGTTGCGTATCGGTTGAGGTTACCTCAGGAGTTGGAAAAGATTCATGATGTGTTCCATGTCTCTATGCTCCGGAGGTATAGATCTGATCCTTCGCATGTGATGCCTGTGGAGGAAGTGGTTTTGAATCCGGATTTGACCTATGATGAGGAACCGGTGAAGGTTCTGGATTCAGATAGCAAGGTTCTTCGTGGCAAGACCATTGAGTTGGTGAAGGTGCTGTGGAAGCATCGAGGTGTTGAGGAAGCCACGTGGGAGCGAAAGGAAGACATGCTGAAGCAGTTTCCTTATCTCTTTCCTTCAGGTAAATTTCGGGGACGAAATTTATTAAGGGGGGGAGAGTTGTAACGCCCCGGTTTTGGGCTTAGAAGTTTTGGGCGTTGACCGGTTTGGTCAAAGTGCTGTTCGAATCTAAGAGAGTGAATTTAGGAAAGCTTAGTTCGGGTTGCATTAAAAATATGGAAAAATGTTCTAAAATCATCTTTTAATATATTTAAGTGAACTGTGAAATCAATTTTGGAAAATGAGTTTCGGAAGGGTGACATTTTGGCTAGTAACCAAAATGTAATTTTTGAAAGTTTTGTGACTGTTTTAGAAAGGATTGAAACTTTGAATCTTTAAGGAGCTATTTACCCAAAGGGAGTTTCTCCAGATTTTTCTAAGATATTTTAATGATTAATTCTGATTTTCAAGCAAAAGAAAAGTGGAGGGAAAATCATTTTGGTTATTTTGTAACTAATTTCTCATATTTTCCAATTTCTCTTTTCTCTCATTTTCTCTCAACCCAAACACTTTCTCTCCAGAGATTTCCTTCTGATTTTGTCACTCGTTTCTCTCCTTTCAACTCTCTTTTGATTCCTAATCATCATATCTACAAAACCTCTCAATTTGCTACTTGATTCATCAAGTTTTTTTGGTTCCAAAAGAAGAGAAACTCAAGTTTGGAGGTAAGAACGTCCTTCTCCTCTGAACTTCAAGTTCTTTAATGAAATTCCTAAGTTCTCAATCCTTAATTGATGTTTTATAAATGGCTTTTAAGATTGTTTAATGGATCTTGGCTTAAAATGCAAGATTTGGTGTGTTTTTGATGAAATTTCGTTGGATCTGTTTAAGCAGTGTTTTAAGGTGTTAAAATGATGATTAATGAATGTTAATTTGATAAGGAATTGAGTTTTGATTAATGCAATCCCGGATAGGTTGAATTTCCTAAGTTTAGCTTATGATTCTTGGTTGTTTTTGAGGTGATCTTGTGGATCTGGTGTTGCTGGAGGTATAAGGATGTTGTTAGGTTCTTTTTGGATGTTAAATAATGTTAAAGGATGTTAGGTTTTGATGGTTAATGGCTGGGCTTAGTTGAGAAGTGGTTTGGATGCATTTTCGGTTGTGTTTGGTGGCCGAAAATGGAGTGTGGATGAGAGCAGCGAGTTTAGGTGCTTTCATTGAAGCTATTAATGCACGATGATGCATTAATCTACTGTTTTAATGTGTTAAAACAGGGGAGTCATCTTTGGATCCAAGTAGTGGTGATCCGGAGGCTTGTTTTGGTGCTTCGGCAAGAGGCGAAGTGGAATCGGTGAGTGAAATTGGGTTTTCGGCTTTGAAACCAATGTCTTGGGAGCTTAGTTTAAGTCTAAACAACTTTGCTAAGCTCAAGTGTAAGTTTTCGGAAATACTCTCTAGTGGTGGCCATGATTTGATTGTTGTGCAATGTGGTTTATTGCATGTTTTAAATTCTGTTTTGAAATCATGATTTAGCATGGTTAATGCTGTTTTTGTAAGCCATATGTTGAAGGAAGCTCAAGGTAAGAGCTCCTTGTTTTTGAACATTGATTAAATGTGGTTTGATGCTTTTAAATGCATGATGAATATGGCTTGGTTTAATGCTTTAGAACAATGGATAAATTGATGATAATGATGTATATTGGCAAGTGATGTTTTGAAAAGGTTGAGGTCACTAAGGTGGTTAAAAGTCCTTGAGTGAGCCTTGTTACTTAAGAACATCAAGGTGGTTAAAAGTCCTTGGATGATTCTTGTTACGGACACAAAGGTGTTTAAAAGTCCTTGTGTGGTCCTTTCTATGGTGTTTAAAAGTCCATAGGCCAAGGTGTTTAAAAGTCCTTGGGGTCAAGGTGTTTAAAAGTCCTTGAGGTAATTTATATCATGGTGTTTAAAAGTCCATGGCCAAGGTGTTTAAAAGTCCTTGGGGTCCAAGGTGTTTAAAAGTCCTTGGGGTGAAAGTTGATGAACTTGTTTTCAAAGAAATGAAATGTATCACTTGTGGCCAATATGACATGTAATGAATTAAAGCATGAGATGCTTGTTAAAGTATGCTTTTGAGCATGTGTAAATGATGATTTGAAGCATGATTTAAAAAGTGTTTTATAAATGCATTATTGGATGGTTTTATTGAGCATTCCTCACTAAGCTTTTGCTTACGCTCTCTTTGTTTTCTCAAATCAATATTGCAGAGCATTAAAGTACTTTGAGGGCAGCAAGGAAGGCAAGCATTCAAGTGGTAGTAAAGCTCAAAGTATGGGAGGTTTTCTTAAGTACATTTAGCTTTTGGTAATTTGGCAATGGGGGACCTATGTGTATGTTTTGGGAGATGTTTTGAACTCCCTAAGTTTGTTGAATGTTGTTGAGAATGCTGGTTTTTGTGGTTGACCTTTATATGCTTGAATTGGAAGTTTATGCTTGAATGGTTGCTTGTGTAGGAAGCATGCCTATAGATTTGGGGCTTTTCATATATGTGGATGTTTTGATGAATTGTTGATGCAAGTATGTCTCATATATGTTGAATTGCATGTTGGCAAAGTTTGATGGCATTTGGAGCATGATTGGTTGGTCAATTGCATGTTTAAGTATGCATTTTTGGGCAATCTGTGCAGGGTGTTTCGGAACAGCACCTACCGTTTCGGAACGGGTGCCTTAAACAAGCCCAGGCGTCCGAAACGGGAGGGACCGTTCCGAAACGGAAAGGCTACTGTCCGACCCCCGTTTCGGTACGCGTTGCGGAACGGCCCCGTGTTTCGAAACGGGCTGTCTCCCGTTTCGGAACGGGTGACCGTTGGGGGCTGACATTGGCAGTTAAATGTTTTGAAATGTTTGCATTTTGGTCCTGAATCTTGTTTGTGCAATTGTATGAGTTTGGGAAGTCCTTTTGAGCTGAAATTTCACAGAGAAGCATGAAACATGATTAATTTCAAGTTGGTAACTTCAATTTGGGTTAAGTCCTTATAATTATCAGAATTTACAATTTGGTCCCTAAAGTTGTAAATTGTTCAATTGGGTCCCTATTTGATCTCTGATGTTTATGATCTTTGAGTATGCTGTTGTATGATCATATCTAAGGCTTAATATGCATCTAGACAAGTTTTTAAAGAAAAAAAAGGGTCGTTAATCAAGGTTGACTTTCGGGTTGACTTTGGTTTTCCCCGTGTGACTTTCTTAATTCGGGTCAACCGTCTAGGCCGGGTTAAGGGGGTTACAATATTTTTATTTCAAAATACATATCAATGAATTTAATAGATGAATTTTAAAGATGTTGATAATTGGACTTGAACTTTTAAACATTAGAGGCAGTAAATTCTTAAAAATAGAAATAGTAGGATTAAATTCCAAATGTGTAAAGAGTAAAAAGACTTTGAGCATATTTTAACGGAAAAAAAGTCAGAATATTTCTTGATTTGGATTCTCAAGAAACATCATTTGCACTTAACCCCACATATATAGTATATTATATCAACTTGCACAAGTGGTTATATAAATATACTAAAAGATTAAAGTAATAATAGGATGAAAATCATCTGCCTAAAATATGCCCTTATTTGTGCCCCCACTTTAAAATAGTGGGTTTAGGGTTTAAGGTTTGGGCTTAAGGTTAGGGTGTAGGGAATTAGGGGTAGGATATATTTTTTAGGGTTTAGGATATAAAAATTAGGGTTATGAGGTAAGATTTAATTTTTAAGTATTTTTAGGCAGGGAGCATAGAAGGAGGCATGGTTAGGGGACAGAAGATTTTTACTCGTAATAATAAGCATCGATGTAACTATTAATAATAATAAAAAGAAACGTCGATGTAATTAACAGTATCCATTGAATGAGATTTATATTTTATGAAATTAATTTTCAAATTAATACACTTATGGTTTTGCAGCAAATTGAAGAATGTGTAATACATTAATGATTAGAATATACTTGAGTTAAAAATATTTTCCAAAAAAATTCATTTAAACCATATGATATCAGACTTGCGAATAGATTTTGATTGGATTATATAATTTGAGTTCCAAATCCTGAACCATCTGGCTTGCTTTTGTTTAGAAGAACTGATGGGCCAGTTCAGATAATGAAATGATGGCCCAATAAAGAAGAAGGATAGGTCAGGCCTTGCCCACTTTTAAACATCTATATTAGCTCAACCCACACTTGCCAAGTGGCCTACTTTTAAACTGAAATTTTTAGGTTCTGTATTTACTAAAATATTTTACTCGTAGGAACTTTTGACTAGGGATGGTTATGGATCGAAGTTTTAGTCGATCCACACTCGACCTGAAAATTAACACTACTCGACCTGAAAATTAACACTTCTATCTTTATGATGTTTTACCCGACTCAAATCTGAACCTAAATTCTAAAGTAAAAACTTGAATTTGACCCAACTCAACATAAATAAAAATTATCAATTTTTATTATTGTCCGATAAAATAGAGAGCTAAATAAAAAAAATACAAATAACGGAAGCATTATAATAATTATTTTTATTTTTATTAGACAAAATACGGAGATAATTGAAATATATAAAGAGAATGACATTTTAGCAATTATATCTAAATATTTAGAATAAAATTGAACTATTATTTCTGGTAGGGTATGATATTTTCCACAAATCTAAACCTAACCCGACTCAACCTCATCCTAAAAAAATAGACCTATACTCGAATTTAAAAAAAAAAACTTGACCTTGTAGGATCGGGTCAGGTCGAAACCTATCGAGTATGGGTTAAATGGCCATCCCTACTTATGTCAAGATACGAGAAACAAAGCTATGATAAATATTAGTAGATCTGACTTACCAAGTCATCTGTAGCCTATAGAATCCATCCATCTTATTTTTTAAAAATATTTTCACTTTTTTCTTACATGTAAATAAAGTGTAAGTAACTATTTGAAAAATATTTTATATTTTAATACACATAAATCTTATTGGCTAATAAGAATAATGTGATAAGTCGGCCCATTTAACAAATTTTTTTGAGAGAATCTGTTTGATAAATAAATTTCTTTTTGGAAGAGTTGGAGTTCCCAAGGGAAAAAAAGTAAATACTAAAACAGTAGAATAAAAATATAACGGAATAAAAAATATCTTATAAAAATGTGTAAACTTAATTAATTTTATTTTTGGGAATACGAAAAAGAATGAAGTGATCTCCAGGTTTGATCCCCAGACTTTGAATGTGACCCTGGTTGAGATGATGGGAAAATGTTTTCTGTTTCTTAGATTTGTAGTGAAAAATATTTATTTAGGTCATCTAAACAAGTAAATAATTGAGATCTGAAGTGAAGTTTGGAACAAAACCTGAGGTTAACGATTTCTTCAATCAGATAACACAACAACACAAATAACCACATATATTAATTCAACTGTCAATGTGGACTATGCATCTTAAAACACTTGAAAAGAGTTTCATGTTATCATATCTAATTCCACTTGGTCAAGAATGAGCGAAAGAGAGGGGCTGGGACACACACCATAATATACCAAACAACAATGAACCACTGCTTTTATGAAAGACAAAGGCAAAATGGTCCTAAGAACCAAACCTTCTTCACTACTTGTATTCCAAGATCATGTTGTTTTCAGGAGCCAAGCCAATGCAGGCTCTCAGTATGTTCTCCAGCATTGCCCGCTGCTTTGACAATGCATTTATCACCGGTGTGCCTGGCGGAACCTGTTTTCTCCCAAAACAATGCATTTATCACCGGTGTGCCTGGCGGAACCTTGATGACCACAACATGGTCAGGATGTTCACCAGGCTCATAGAGGATTCCATTGCTTGACACCATGTCATCGACAACATTGCTCTTTGATATCTCCTTGGAGCGAAATGTCTGTGGTGCTGATAGATTCATACCATCATTGTTTCCAAGGGTAATTGGGGTTCAGACCCTAGTTTAGGAACATGGATATGAGTCTTGAATTCATATTGGAGAGTCTTAGGTTTGAGAACCCATTGGTAGGTTCCGTTCCTGATCTCATGAAGCAGCTCCGTAGTGTGGTAGTTGTACACAGATTGAATCTCATTGTCAGTGTACTTCACATTTGGACTTTCTACTTTAAAGCTATCAATAAACATTCTTTTCTTAAAATCTCCAAATACAAAATAACTGAGAAGTGAGATCAGTTACCATTTACCAAACACAAACCAGATATTTGCCTTATTTAACAAAGAAAAAAGGAATTTGTTTTGTGATACACAGCTTGGCACTAGTCTACTACCAAGTTTATTTACAGAGGGGAAGGTCTACGATAGAGATACACTATGTCAATGGTTGAAGTATCCATCAACATTCAAATTCAACATTTATCTTGAGGTTACACATTCATAATTATTCTTGATATGGACAAAAAAATAATGAGACACCAGAATAATGTATAGATCCGACTTCCGAGCGGGTCAAACAGGTGTGCGGAGGAGGTGTCATTTGTGAAAAGTGTGATATATATCTGGGAAAACTACCCCACTGACCACCAAATAAATTGGGGATACCTATTTGGACCACCGAACTATAGAAATCGTCAATCAGACCACCAAATTTATAAAATCAACCTATTTTGACCACCGCCGTTAAAAACCTAACGGTGGAGTGACGGAACTGCCATGTGGCAATTGATGGAAAAATTTAAAAATTACATATTTGGTTCATGTTATTTACACATTCTTTCAATTTAGTCCTAATTTTAAATTAATAAAATAATAAATTATTTAATTAAGTGGTGACACGTGTCAACACCTTATTGGATGATTTTAATTAGTTATATTTAATTTTATTAATTTGTTTTCCCCCTCCAATCAGGTGGTGACACGTGTCACCACTAATTTAGAGGAGAAAAATAAATTTTTCCTCACCTTTACCAAGCAAGATTTGAACCTGTGACTCTAAAGGGTAAAGCCAATGGCTTTGCCACTACACCAAGCACAACTTTATGCTATAATTCTCCAGATATAATATATATCTCTTATTAGTTTCTACATTTATAAGCCAAAAGCTCAAACCCTAAACACTACTTTCACATATATTAATCTTAAACCCTAAACTCTAACCCTAAACATTTCAAAATAATTTCATGCTAAATATTTCAAATTAAACCCCAAACCCTAAAAATTTCAAATTAATTCCACGCTAAATATTTATTTTTATCCTCTGAATTGGTGGTGACACGTGTCACCACCTGATTGGAGGTAGGGATGGCAAATGGGCGGGGCGGGTGCGGATACCCCTCCCCCATCTCCATACCCACCTAAAATTTTCATATCCACCACCTACTCACCACCCACGACGGGTATAATTTTTAAATCCACACCCGCCCACGTGGGTATATTCTTAAATCCATCCCCACACCCACCACCCAATTGGATACTCATTACCCATCTCGTACCCGCCTGTACCCGCCTACCCGCCCGCATGGCAGCAACCATATCACATAAAACATGAAGGGATAATGGCACCAATGCCCCTGTACTTTGACAGAAAGTTCAATGTGGTGCCTGAACTTTGGATGTATTTATTGTGCCCCTGAAGTTTTCTTCCGTCATTTAAAACGCCCCCGACCCTAACACTGTTAACTTGTGATGTGGTATAACTAAATTACACCGGTGTAAGTTCTACTGAACTATAGCTAAGTAACTATGACTAATTTACACCGGTGTAAGTTAGTTATTATGTGAGAAATCTGAGGGTAAGACAGTGCAAAGAACTAAAGCAGTGAACTTGAAATTTGAATAAAGAAAACAAACTTTATATTGAATCAGATATCTTCAAAGCCACATAATATGGCGGGTAGCATACGGGGAAGACGGGTGCGGGGCGGGTAAGGTTTTAAATCCACCACCTACCCACTACCCGCGGCGGGTATGACTTTTTACACCCACACCCGCCCACTACCCACCAAACTCAAACCCATCCCCACCTCAACTGAGGCGGGTGCGGTGCGGAATCCGCGAAACTGTACCCGTCTGCCATCCCTAATTGGAGGGGGAAAATAAATTAATAAAATTAAATATAAATAATTAAAATCATTCAATAAGGTGTTGACATGTGTCACAACTTAATTAAATAATTTATATTATTTTATTAATTTAAAATTAGGACTAAATTGAAAGAATGTGTAAATAACAAGGACCAAATGTGTAATTTTTAAATTTTTCCATCAATTGTCACGTGGCAGTTCCATCACTCCACCGTTAGGTTTTTAACGGCGGTGGTCAAAATAGGTTGATTTTATAAGTTCGGTAGTCTGATTGACGATTTCTATAGTTCGGTAGTCCAAATATATATTCTTAATTTATTTGGTGGTCAGTGAGGTAGTTTTCCCTATATATATATATATATATACACGTGTCTAATTGATTGAAGGAAAAGTTTGGCATGTGGGAAGCGGTCCATGCCCCTAGGCATTTCAAGAAATACGTTTCATCAAGAATTCGATTCTTATTTAATTTCAGCATTTTTTTTTAAAAAATTGTTTTGATTAAATTAGGTTTGTTCATTGAGGTGTAATTTTATTCTCCATTGTTAAGTGGGACCAAATCGACCACTTGAGCAGTTCTTTCACACGAGTGTCCAGATTTACAAACCTTTTTTCGAAAAAAAGGAGAGAAGGTTATACTTTATTAAAGTACGGAATCGTATTCAACGCATAAATCAATCCAAACCGGTAATGGTTATGGACGTCAACAAGTTGAGCGTTACTATTTAGGCCAGGGTGATTTAATTATTAGAACTTACTATAGTCATGTAAAATCTGAAAAAATAAGATTAAAGAGATAAATAAACGAGTATGTTATTATCGAGTTAGAGATGAAGTCGATATTTAATTGTCAGATTTTTTTAATTTTGCAACAATCTTCAATGAATAACAAATGTGAGAAGACCTAAAAATTTTGAAATTTTTACTTTTAATTGTATTTTCATACAAAAACTGAAGATGTTATCTCTTTTCTACGTTTAAACATAATAAAATAAAATAAAAACTTTAATAAAAAAAAAGAGAGACTAGTTATTATAATTTAATGTCTTAATAGGCTAGTTTGAGGGCTGCGTTAAGTTTTTAAACTATGGTTTGTGCAAAAACAAACTCTTAAATTATCATTTTGTTACTGTTTAAATCCATCATTTTACCTCGTTAAAAGATACCCTTTAACCAATAATATAATGATACATCATTTCAAATAATTAAGGCATAATTTAATTTAAAATTTTAAAAGAATTACATTAAAATTAAAGTACAATAAAGTAAAAAAAAGTAATAAACTATGATGAATCTCCATAACATGTTCCTCCATCGATGAACTTCTCTTTTGAAGACATCAATGAAACTTTAATATTTTCTTATTTTTTTTCAGTTCATCATAATCGATTTGACTCACTGAGTTGACTCGGACGAGTTGACTCACTGAGTTTACTCGGGTCAACGGGTCGGGTTGGGTCAACGGGTCGGGTCAACGGGCTTGACCGACCTGACCGGTTCAACTGGACCAGCCGGTTCAGACCGATTCGGTCTACACGGACCGGCTCTTACCTTTAGAACTTGGAGGTCGTCGGACGGTCGCCGGAATCACGCCGGAAAATCCATTTCGTGTCGTTTCTTCCGGAAAACACAAATAATCAAGCCCTCATTTTATATTACACATCTAAGAATCGAAATAACGCCAGAAACTAACCAAATCTTACCGGATCTAACCCTAAAGCTTCGAGAATTGTCGGAAAAGACGAGTCTCCGACGACGGCTTAAACAATGGCAATCGGACGAGTAAAAGGATGGGTTTTGCTCGACTCGGGATGAGGAACTCATTGACAGTGGCGGCGCGACGAGCGGACGTCGACAACGGCCGTAATCGGTGAAGAACCGTTCGATGTAACCTAGGTTCACCGAAATTTCTTCCCCCGATTTTCGGTGAACGGGGCAGCGGTTGGGCGCGTGGCTTTAGGGGTTTCGGTCGGGCTTCGACGTCGATCAAAATGGTGATGGCGGTGACTTTCACCGGCGACGGAGACGAGCGGATCGACAGAAGGTTATAACGAAACCATTAGGTTTCGACTAAACCTTCTAGGGCCTCTATAACACAAGTGCCAGAGACTTTTCGAGAGTGGCCGGTGGCATCAAATTCACTGCTCGACGGCGAGCACGCCGGTGATGGCAGTGCACGCCACGAGCCGGCTGTGGTCGAGATCGGCGCAAGGCCGGAGGGGGGAAGGCGATGGGTCGCGAGGGAAAAGAGATTAAAAACCTGGGTATTTCTTTTGAGGGGCTAAAATTAACACATGGGGAAAATGATTCAGAATTTTATTATTTTCGATATTGCAAGAGTGAATAATTTAAAACGAAGTTGAGGTAGATTATAGCCATATACTACCTTAGCTCAAACGGTTAAGGCTTGCACTTATGGTCCCTAGGTTAAGGGTTCAAACCCTTGTGAAAGCACCATTCTTCTTCTTTCTCTTTTTTTTTAAAACTCAGGGTGTGACAACTCCCTCCCTAAAAGAAATGTCGTCCTCGAAATTTACCTGAGTCAAAGAGATGCAAAAGCTGCTCTATCATTCCCTCTATGTCTTGAAACTTATCCATTAGAGCATCATTGTTTCTCGGGACTCGCATACAATCAAGGATCAATCTGGCAGTGCCCTCAGTTACTCAAATTGATTTTGGACCCATAATCACCCCCATCATACATTTTAGACCAATTAATCAGAGTCTAACATTTGAATCCATACTGAATTTCATATTATGCACAACAAACATTTGTCTAATATCTTTGATTATAAACGGTCTCATTCAAGGATAAGAGACGTTCCGATCTACAACAGAAGTTAATCATACCACCCCAAAGGTATATCTTCATGAGTCCGAATTACTCTTCTAGGCTGGCCATCAATTTATTTTTCAGATGAAAATCTGCAACTACATTTCAAAAAAGCAATATAAGACTCCAACAACGACTCCCAAAATCAGGATGTAAACATCAAATTTCAGTCAGGGATGATATATAACGATATACCAAGCCACATCTTCAAGGAGATGTCTTCCTTCATACTAATCGAACATAACTAAGGTCTTTAATGGATATCACTTACCTTCGACGTAACATTCAAACAACTATTTCTTTCGTGTTTAACAGAGGCACCACAGAATATACACTTTCAGCACAATCGCAAACACTTCTCTTTTAAGTTCATAGAGTTTTTATCACATTTCCGTTAGGGTATTCTCAAACACGATAATTACCACCGAATAGCCTTTCATGAAATCTTATATCGGTTATCCTGCGTGATCAAACATTTATTCTTAATCTGATTCACATGCATAAACCATCTCAAGTTCCTTATCCAGATTTAAATCCAACAATCTAATTCAAAACACAGATGAATGTTATAAGCATTTTTCCAGTTCTAATCGGGCTTAAACAAGATACTTAGATTCACGTACTACAGGGAAGAGAAAGATTCGACATCAGAGTTTCGGCTCGGAGGAGTACGATTATGATCTAGGGGCATACATAGACCGGGCACCCTATGACTGACGATTGGCCGATCTACCCAGTATGACGCAACTCTAAGCCTTGATACCACTAAATGTAACCCCCTAGACTCGCCTATGCGTTACAACGGACCCTAGGAAGTTACATTAGGGTCACATGAGCGACCCACAGTAAAAATACACATAAAAACATATTTCTTTAAAACACTTATTAAACTGTAAAATCAACTTCTGTTTAAAATACCATTTCGGGAAGTCATTTAAACACATAACCAAAAATTACAGAAAGTGCT
Source organism: Hibiscus trionum (assembly GCA_030270665.1). NCBI lineage: Eukaryota > Viridiplantae > Streptophyta > Magnoliopsida > Malvales > Malvaceae > Hibiscus > Hibiscus trionum. The sequence goes on along the minus strand of BSYR01000006.1, from coordinate 21,470,045 downwards.
TTACAAATACTATCGTAAAACAATACATGACATACATGCCCACTAACTATAAAGTACCGTACTCCAAAAGCAACACCGAGAGAACTCCGAACACTGCTGGCAACCATTATACCATGATATGTTCTTTTAACATGCGATGGTAAAAACAACGTGAGCTTGAAAAAGCTCAGTAATACAAAACTACCAAAAGATGCTATAAGCTCATGCAGATATATGGTAGGCATAACAATTTCATGATGTTCCGCGCAGTAACGGTCTCCATTTCGGTTCTACTATTTCGAGGTTACATCATACTCGAGAATAACGATATTTGTTCTTTAATCAGACCTCGAGAATTAGACGGGAGTTATATAGGCTTGTAACATACGAGGTAGGAAACAAAGAGTTTGGTGTCTAGTGTCTTCCAACGGTGCAACGTTAATGCATGAAATGTAACAATGCCGTAAACCTTTTTATTTAAAATACATTTGTTTCAAGTAGCCATAAAGTTCATTTTAATTCTATATTTACCCTCCAACCATACTCCAGTATATAGTTTCCCTAGTGCGATATCATGTACAGGCATTAACCCGAGCCTATTGGGCGTGCGTACCATCCTAAGGGTATACCTTAGAATACGGGCGGCCCTTGCCGAAGCATAGGAACCGAAAACAGGCGGACATGGCCGAAGCCTAGGGTCCGAAAACGGGCGGACCTAGCCGAAGCTTAGGATCCGAAAACGGGCGGACCTAGCCGAAGCTTAGGATCCGAAAACGGGCGGACTTACCAACTGGATCAGGGCTGAGCCGACGGTAACTTCATATCGTGTCCTAAGTACCCCAGTGAATCAGATCATCAATCGTTCATTAATCAATAACTGTATTTTTAGTAACACATTATCCATATAGCATGTTTGTCATATCGGGTGCATATGCATATATCAGAAATACAGTACGATCATGTTTAATTTATAAAACATGTCATGTTCCTGTGTATTCAAGTATGCGAATCATGTGCACGTGGTCGATATTATAACATGTAAGTCAGTATACAAAAACAGTCGTGTAGCACACATGGAACACACTAGGTGGAACAATTTATTCCTTGGTGATACTTGGCATTTACGGAAGGGAACATATTAAACTTTTGACAATTTGAATGAATTTTAGAAATGAGGTCCCTATAAAAAAAGGGGTTCATACTAACGGTTCAAACCAGATATTCAGGAGATGATACATCAAGATCTTTAAGAGTTTAGATACATCATGAGCGATTTACTCATTTAAGCCTACAAGGGTATTATAGTCATTTTATCACACATGGGCATTTTGGTAATTTATACTAACACGGCATAAACAGTGGCTCGGAAAATTCTATTTGCTCATCGGGTTTCCAACCAAGCATTTAGAGGTTTCCATGTTAAGATCTCTCACGATAGCAGATACATTTAGGGCTATTTTGATCACTTTGGCCAATGAGGGCATTTTGGTCATTTAACTATTATAGGGTATTTTGTAACTTAGCCCAATCATGAAGAAGTTATGATTTACAACATTTAAGATTTCCAAAAATTATCGAGCCTCCAAAACCATCTGAACTAGCATATTCCAACCTTGCAGTACTAACCAACCCTTCTAATGCATCCAACTGTATCATATATCTAAACGGTTGCTTTCATATTTCACCACAAGATTTGCCATGGAGTAGTTGAACTTATATTCTGTGCGGAAAAACTTCCAACCTTACATTAATATCAGGAGTGATTGACGTACATAAGTCATGCTTCAACCTATAGGGGCATTTTAGTCATTTTCAGCTTTGTTGGCATTTCCAAAATTTTATCAGAGGTAATTTACTTATTCCAGTCAAGGGGGTAATTCAATCATTTTAAAGCTCGGGATATCCATCATTCCTGTCAATTGAATCATATATAGTATTTCAATCAATTAAGTACCCATGGGTGTTTCGGCCATTCAAGTAATTTCGATACCTCCACCCACTTCATTCATTTTAGAACTCAAAGGTTTATCCGTCATTCTAGTTAATTTGCAAACCTCGAGGTCTGAGAATACTTCAGCCCTTTTTGGTCGATACGACCCTTCCAATTAATTCAACCTTAATAGTGCTTCCAATACTTTTAGCCATTTCAATCAATTCGATATTCTGAGTCGCTTGATTAATACTGAGGTATGGATAGTTTCTCGTAAAGCTATATTCGGAGATTCATTCCAAACTCAAGGAAACCTAACACCTTACAATCTCGAAGGTTTAAATCTTGTTACTATAACTTTTCAAGTAGTTCGAGGATTTTAGATGAATCGGGTTGTTTTACCATATCCAATGTAGATTTTTAGATCGCTTCTAATTCCAAGGGTATTTTAGTCATTCTCATACATTAAGGGCATTTTCATAATTTCATATCCAACTATTTTTAGCATATAATCATTTGACATTAATAACTGGGGTTTGGAGATTAGTTGCCATATTACTTAATTTATTGAAATCCAGATCCTTACATTTATTAACTTTCTCGTTCGAGCATTTTAATCTTATCCAAGTTATCATATTCAATTTCATATCTGGTTTGACTTAAGCAGAGCTAACATCACTCCTCATCATATTTAAGCATGCATTTACTGAATATCAACATGTTCATAAAGCATACTAGAGGTAGTAGTGTATTACCTTTAATACTTGCTATATTGGTCGACCCTGATACTCCGTTCGATCACTCTCGAACTCGAATGCGACGTCCTCAACATCCCGAATACAAGGAACTGTGAATACCTTCAATTGCACAAATTCCAATTTCAGTCCTTATTCACATTGCTCATAATTGATTATTAAAAAAATACATAAGCAAACTTGAGTTCAAAGACCAATTCGAAGGCTTTCGGGTTAGAATTTCGCGAAACGGGCTTCAAAATCGGACTTAGGACGTTGAAAAACATAAAATAGGACTTTTCGGAAAAAGTTGACTTTTTGGTTAAAGTCAACGCTGACGTCAGTGGTCAAAGTCAACGCTGACGTCACTGGTCCAAGGCTGACTCGGCGAGTTGACTCACTGGGTTGACTCGGGCCAGTTAACTCACTGAGTTGACTCGAACGAGTTGACTCACTGAGTTTACTCGGGTCAACGGGTCGGGTCGGGTCAACGGGCTTGACCGACCTGACCGGTTCAACCGGACCAGCCGGTTCGGTCTACACGGACCGGCTCTTACCTTTAGAACTCGGAGGTCATCAGACGGTCGCCGGAATCACGCCAGAAAATCCATTTCGTGTCGTTTCTGCCGGAAAACACAAATAATCAAGCCCTCATTTTATATTACACATCTAAGAATCGAAATAACGTCGGAAACTAACCAAATCTTACCGGATCTAACCTTAAAGCTTCGAGAATCGCCGGAAAAGACGAGTCTTCGACGACGGCTTAAACAATGGCAATCAGACGAGTAAAAGGATGGGTTTTGCTCGACTCGGGATGAGGAACTCATTGACAGTGGCGGCGCGACGAACGGACGTCGACAACGGCCGTAATCGGTGAAGAACCGTTCGATGTAACCTAGGTTCACCGAAATTTCTTCCCCCGATTTCCGGCGAACGGGGCAGCGGTTGGGCGCGTGGCTTTAGGGGTTTCGGTCGGGCTTCGACGGCGATCAAAATGGTGATGGCGGTGACTTTCACCGGCGATAGAGATGGGCGGATCGACGGAAGGTTATAACGAAACCATTAGGTTTCGACTAAACCTTCTAGGGCCTCTATAACACAAGCGCCGAAGACTTTTCGAGAGTGGCCGGTGGCATCAAATTCACTGCTCGACGGCGAGCACGCCGGTGATGGCAGTGCACGCCACGAGCCGGCTGTGGTTGAGATCGACGCAAGGCCGGAGGGGGGGAAGGCGATGGGTCGCGAGGGAAAAGAGATTAAAAACCTGGGTATTTCTTTTGAGGGGCTAAAATTAACACATGGGGAAAATGATTCAGACTTTTATTATTTTCGATATTGCAAGAGTGAATAATTTAAAACGAAGTTGAAGTAGATTATAGCCATATACTACCTTAGTTCAAACTGTTAAGGCTTGCACTCATGGTCCCTAGGTTAAGTGTTCAAACCCTTGTGAAAGCACCATTCTTCTTCTTCTTAAACTCAGGGTGTGACACCTAAATAAGCCACTCATTTTGATTTCATTTCGAATGCCTTGTTGTAATCTTCTATTTTTATAAATTTATAATATAAATTTATAATTGATTTATTTCACACCAGAAAATAATTGCTAAGTATTATAATAATTCTTACTCCATATTGTATTTTGGATTACATTTTGATCTCCTAGAGTATTTTTCTACTAAAATACCCATTAGTAGGAGTTAGTATGGTTAAACGGCGTCCTCCCTTCTTTGGTTTAAAAAAAAACCTAAGCTTGCAGCACTCGTCTCACAAAGATGTGGTACAGTTGTTGCTAGCGCCAAATTTTCTGATTCCTTAGCCTACCACCCCGGCCCCGACCGTCGGAATGACCATGTTCTGCCGGGGGGGGGGGGGAATTGTTGTGGCATCTTGAGACTTGAGCACATGCATGCGATATTACTTTTGAGGAGATGATTAATTGACTTGTTTCTCTTTTCTACATGATCCAGGTGCGACATTAAGGCAATGGAACAACTTCCGGACTACATGAAGATATGCTTCCTTGAACTTTACAACACAGTTAATGAGATGGCTTACGAAATTCTCAAGGATCGAGGTCGTGATGTTGTGTTCAATCTTAAAATCCCTGATAGGTTTCATCTGATTTAAAGCATTGTGATAAATTTTTCATAATTAACAACTCTTGTGCTCTGCTTAATGCTTATGGCGTCAGTGGATTGATTTACTTGAAAAATGCATGGATATCAATATCAGCCCCTCTTACCGCAATTCAACCAAGTCTATTTGAAGTTACTTCAGGATGATGTATGAAAACTAAGCTACCAAATTGTAAGAGCCGTATTATTAGTCTTAGATAGACGAGGTTTGAGTTCTATGCACTCATCACTTGTAATTAGGGTTGTAAAAACAAGTCAGAACCTGAAAACCTGCCTGAAACCTGCTCGAGTTAGAACCTGATTTGACCCGAGAATTTGATGACCCGAACCCGAACTGTAACTGACTGTTGCTGACCCGAACCCGAGTTAAACCTGTTACTGTAGCAACCGAACCCGATATGTGTTCGACTGAAACGAACCCGAACCCGAGACCGACCTGGCAAATTACCTGATATTACTTGACTGAATCGACCCGAGATCCGGTTTTACCCGACCTGTTTGTTACCGACCTGTTTTGTACCCGACCTGTTTTGAACCCGACCTGTTATTAGACCCGACCTGTTTTGAACCCGACCTGTTTTGAACCCGACCTATTTTAAACCCGACCTGTTATTAGACCCGACTTGTTTTGGACCGGCCTGTTTTTAACCCGACCTGTTTTGTAGCTGAACTGATATTGGCCTGGTTTGATAATTGATACTTAATAAGTAATAATGATATTTTTAATATATGATATGAAGTAATATTATGAACTATTATGAAAAAGTCTATATCTATAATTTGAATAGTTTAAAATGTTTAGTATCTAACAAAATGTATTATATATATAATTAAAATATTTATTTTTAATACATAAAAGATTTGTTTAATAAGTAATTAGTAAAACTAAATATAAACTTGATAAATAAAAATATTTATTTTTAATAAATAAAAATCTAATATATATTAAAATACATAGTACATATATAATTTTTACTAAGGCATATATAGACAAATTTACTAAGCCATATATTTTAGTATATATATTTACTAAGGCATATATAGACAAATCTAATATATTTTAGTATCTAACAAAATGTATTATATATATAATTGATGTTTTTTCCATTATAGTCTCCAAAGTTCTATTTGTATTCTAAATTGACCTCTATTCATTTTTTTTAAAAATTAGCCCGATATTTTCTAATTTTAATATGATATTTTTGTTCATTATACTCCCTAAAACTTTATTTTTATTCCAAATTGACCACAATTCATTATTTTTAAAATGTTTCATTGTTTTAATTTGATATTTTTGTTCATTATAGTCCTTAATACTTTATTTTTATTCCAAATTGACCCTAATTCCTTTTTTAGTATTTTATAATCTTTTTTATATATTTGTTCATTATAGTCACTAAAATTTTGTTTTTATTTCAAATTGACACATATTCATTATTTTTCATTTGTCTGATGTTTTATACTTTTAATTTGTTTTTTTCATTATAATCCCCACAAGTTTATTTGTATTTCAAATTGACCCATATTCATTTGTTTTTCAAATGAATGCCCAATGTTTTATAATTTTAATATGATATTTCTGTTCATTCTAGTCCCCAAAACTTTATTTTTATTCCAATTTGACCCATATTCATTGTATTTTTACGTTTTCTAAATTTATTTTGATATTTTTGTTCATTATACTTCACATAACTTTATTTTTATTCCAAATTGACCCATTTTCATTATTTTTCTTTTCATTATTTTTTAAATTACTTCAACCTGAAATGAACCCGACCTGAAGTCCACCCGAACCTGAAATGAACCCGACCTAAAATGAACCCGATCTGAAGTCTACCCGAACCCGAAATGAACCCGACCTGAAATGAAGCCGACCTGAAGTTTACCCGAATCTGAAATGAACCCGACCTGAAGTCTACCCGAACCCAAAATGAACCCGACCTGAAATGAACCCGACCTGAAGTCTACCCGAACCCGAAATGAACCCGACCTGAAGTGTATCTGAGCCCGAATTAAACTGCCAATTATCTGCTTCGGACCCGACCCGTTTTGACCCGACCTGGAATGGACCCGACCTGAAATGGACCCGCACCCGACTCGTGTAACCCCCTCATCCCGGTCTGGCCGGATGGCCGGTCCGAGTGGGCCACACGGGGAAAACCGAAGCGAAACCCGTTAAGGTTCCCCCTCGGTTAGCAACCCTATTTTTTTTCTTTCATTTTAATCTTGTCTAGAGGATTGTTAAGTCCTAGGTGATCACGACAGCGGAAAACAATCAAAGGAAATCACGTTCGAACCACGACCATGCACAACAGTCCATTTTAAGCTTACAGGGAAGGCCGTATCGATACACCAATTAAGGGTATCGATATGCCTTGACTTGGTCAACCCAAACAGTCAACTCGAAGAAGACCGTATCGATACAGCCCTTGAGCGTATCGATACGCCCTCTTCAGTCAACATCTCGTGGTCAACGAGATAAACCCGTACCGATACGCCCTAACACCGTATCGATACACTAAAAACTCCCCAATTTCTCAGAATTCCAGTGACTAAAAACCGTATCGATACGCCCCCGTGTATCGATACGCCCAACCAAAACTGAGCTCTACAGGCAAGACCGTATCGATACGGCCCTTAGGCGTACCGATACGCCCTGCACTGCAAAACCACCAATTTTAACTTAACGACCCCAATCACGACTCTAAATGCATTTTTAGACTCTCCTATGCACATACAAACATTTGAACAATCATACTTGAGCCAAAGGAAGCATTCAAACATGGAACAAGGCATACATACATGGCATTCCAACAAAAGAGCAATTTAAGCATTTAAGGGCATACAAAAAGGCTCAAAAGGCCAAAATGGCACAAGTCAACATATAGGAAGGTTTGCACTCACACACAAGGCAACCTAAACATCTAGAGGGCATGCCACCACACTTAAACATTCATCGTAGCATAACATGCTTTACAAACAAAAGCCAAATCAAACATCAACATACATAAGTCATACATAGCTCATACAAAAACCCTTGCCACATTGCCAACTAATACAAAATTTACCAACGTACTTGAGCCACAAACTTGGGAAGCCCTTCTTGCCTTGCTCCGAGCTAACACCACGCTAATGATCTGCGTTGTTGAACATTGAGAGCGTAAGCTATAAGCTTAGTGAGGGTGCTCTAAAACGAAAAACATCAGCAATGCAGGGTTCAAGCATGTAAATCCTAACCTCACATACAACCTACAATGGCATATAATCAAGTAGACCTAGCTAGTCTTTCAAGTGGCATAATATGGCATCTTACATCATACTAAGCATCAAGCATCAATATCAACAATCATACATCACCATCATATATCACAATTATAGGAACACGTTTAATTGGCCACTATCAATTACCCGGGTGTGCGGATTTAAACCTCAACAACACTTTACCTCGGTGGGATTACACTCATCACCGAACCTTGCATGTGCGGGATTCCACTCATCGCCACATGCCCTACGGATGGGATTCCACTCATCATCCCGTAGAAATATATAAAAAGCTTCCGGTGGAATATTACATCACCGTACTCCTCCTTGATGACTTAACGCTATCAAGGCCACGTACGTTTTGACTCAATTTGTGTGCACACTAATCCTAATGATCGATCATTTACAATCGGTAATTTATTTAGTGCCAATTTTCATTATCACACCACATATCATCAACCATAACTCATGCTAATCACGTATATACATATCATGATATACATGCACAACTTATCCACATTTCTCAAGAGCATAGATAGGCAATACACAAGCATTAAATGGAATCAATAACTAAAATCAACAACTTGAATTAAATGGAAATGGCCTACCAAGCACATTTCACCCACACACTACACACACTCGAACCAAACTTTAAAACAAGTTTGAAACCACTCACCGCCCTTCCTTAGCAACCGAAACAATTCTCCTACGAACCCGGATTCGGTCCCAATGCTCCTTCGACGACTCCTCTTGCTTCTAGCCAACCAAAAACACAACCAACAACCAAAATCAATGCTAACATTCAATCAACACTCAACCTTAGAGCTTAAACTAACTTCATCCACATTTTCCAATCAAATAAACCCCCAAATGCAACAAATTCGTACTACCTCAAACCTTGGCTGAAAACTCCACTTTCAATCATCCAAATGACACCCAAAAGACCCCAAATCACCCTCCTAACATACCTAAACCATCAGCCCTTCAATTACACTCTAAAACCCACCAAAAACCAAGTTTTGACATCCCAAAAATGGCTCCAAGAACCCATTTCGGGTTTTCAATAAAACTCAACCAAATTAACATATAATATACATTTTAGTGTGGAGAATCAAAAACCCAACTCCATATTTCGAAATGAAGTGAAAATCTTCATAAAAACTCAAACTTTGTCAAAACCCTAACATTTCAAAAGTTCATATTTTTGAAATCTAAGACAATGTATGGATAGGAAATGAAGAGGAGAGTTAGAAAACATTTTTACCTTTGAAAAACACCTTGAAATGATGAAGAGACCCAATGGAATAGTAACTTGAAACTTTAGGAGGGTTTGAAGATGGAGAAATGGTTTCTAACGTTTGGAAAGGGGAGATGGGAAAGAGAAGACAACTTTTTCTTTAAAGTTGTCTTGCTTTTTAAAAGTTTTGGGTCAAATTACAACATTGGTCCCTCCCCTTTTTACTAAAGCTCAATTAAATCACAATTTAGGTTGAATTGATTTAATTTAATTTTATTGACTCGGACTACAAACCCGACTAACTCCTAACCCCAAAACACGGGCGTTACAACTCTCTCCCACTTAAGGAATTTCGTCCCTGAAATTACCTGACTGAAAGAGATACGGAAACTGCTTTTCCATATCCTCCTTCCTCTCCTAAGTGGCCTCGTCCACACCTCTACGTTGCCACCGCACCTTCACTAACTCAATCGATCTACCCCTCAACACCTTACTGTCAGAAGCTAAGATCTCCAATGGCTCTTCCTCATAAGTCAAATCCGGATTCAATTCAATCTCTTCTACGGGCATAACATGTGATGGATCGGACCTATACTTACGAAGCATCGAAACATGGAACACATCGTGTATCTTCTCTAACTCGGATGGCAGACGCAACTGATAAGCAACCGGACCAACCCTCTTCACAATCTCATACGGTCCTATGTACCTCAGACTCAACTTTCCCTTTCGGCCAAATCTCATCACTTTCTTCCACGGAGACACTTTCAAGAACACCTTTTCACCCACTGAGAACTCAACTTCCTTCCTCTTCAAATCGGCATAGGACTTCTGCCTATCCGAAGCAGCTTTCAAACGATCACAAATCAACTTTACCTTGTTAGTTGTCCCCTTGAGCAAATCTGGCATAGGTAGCAACTTCTGTCCCACCTCGGCCCAACAAACTGGATTTCTACACTTTCGGCCATACAAGGCCTCATACGGAGCCATCTGGATGCTCGAATGAAAGCTATTATTGTACGCAAACTCTACTAGAGGCAAATGCTTCTCCCAAGTACCCTGAAAGTCAATGATACAACAACGCAACATATCTTCTAAGATCTGAATAACTCTCTCTGACTGACCATCCGACTGAGGATGATAAGAAGTGCTGAAGTTTAAACGGGTACCCAAAGCTGTATGCAGACACACCCAAAATCTAGAAGTAAACCGCAGATCTCTATCTGACACAATGGACTTCGGCACACCATGCAATCTAACAATCTCACCAATGTACAAATCGGCCAATCTATCAAGAGTGTACGTAGTATTGACTGCCAAGAAGTGAGCACACTTCGTAAAACGATCCACTATAACCCACACTGAATTCTTCCTCGTAGGAGTCAAAGGCAAACCCGAAACAAAGTCCATGGTGATGTTCTCCCACTTCCATTCCGGAATTCTCAACGGCTGTAACAAACCTAAGGGAACCTGATGTTCCGCCTTCACTCTCTGACACACTAAGCACTTACTCACAAAGTTGGCTACATCTCTCTTCAAGCCAACCCAAAAGTACTCATTCTTCAAGTCACAGTACATCTTCGTACTTCCAGGATGCATAGCAAACGGACTACTGTGGGCTTTGGTCAAGATCGTACGTCTCAAGTCACTGTTCTCTGGCACAACTATTCTATCTTTGAAACACAAAACCCCATCAGTACTGAAACTGTAGTCTGAAGATCTACCCTCGGCTATATCTTGCACGTGAGGTGCCAAAGATCTATCTAAGAGCTGATTCTCTCGAATCAACTGACCTAGAGTAGGTCTAACCTGAAGCTCGGCTACCAAGCCACCATCTCCGGACAAATTCAATCTAGCAAACATGGCTCTCAAGTCCACGACCATCTTCCTACTCAATGCATCAGCCACTACATTGGCCTTACCCGGATGGTACTCAATAGTAAGATCATAGTCTTTTAGCAACTCTAACCACCTACGCTGTCTGAGATTCAAATCTCGCTGAGTCATGATGTATTTCAAACTCCTGTGATCGGTGTACACTGTGCATTTCTCACCGTACAAATAGTGCCTCCAGATCTTCAAAGCAAACACAACTGCAGCTAACTCTATGTCATGGGTCGGATAGTTGCGTTCATGGGTCTTCAACTGTCTTGAGGCATAAGCCACTACTCTCCGGTCTTGCATAAGAACACATCCTAGCCCTACATAAGAAGCATCATTGTAGACTACATAGTCATTCCCGGACTCAGGCTGAATCAAGATCGGTGCTTGGGTCAAAGCTTCTTTCAATTTCTCAAAGGCTCTCTGTCTTGCATCTGTCCACTCAAACTGAACACTCTTCTGAAGCAACTGTGTCAATGGAGCGACTAACTTGGAGAAACCTTCTACAAACCTTCTATAGTATCCGGCTAAACCTAGGAAGCTACGTACCTCGGTCACAGACTTCGGTTGCTTCCACTCAACAATGGCCTCAATCTTCTTCGGATCAACTCTAATTCCATCGGCAAACACTACATGTCCTAAGAAGACTACCTCTCGGATCCAGAATTCACACTTGCTGAGCTTCGCATACAACTGGTGATCTAGCAAAGTCTTCAAAACTAGTCTCAAGTGTCGGTCATGGTCTTCTTCAGTTCGCGAGTACACCAAGATGTCATCAATAAACACAACTACAAACTGATATAGATACTGATGAAAAATCCTATTCATCATGTCCATAAAAGCAGCTGGTGCATTAGTCAACCCAAATAGCATGACTAAGAACTCATAATGACCATATCTAGTCCTAAAGGCCGTCTTCGGTACATCAACCTCTCTTACCTTTAGCTGGTAGTAGCCCGATCTCAATTCAATCTTCGAAAAGACTGAAGCTCCTCTCAACTGATCAAACAGGTCATCAATTCTAGGCAACAGATATTTATTCTTCACTGTCAACTGATTTAACTGTCTGTAATCTATACACATTCTCATGCTACCATCCTTCTTTTTCACAAAAAAAACTGGTGCACCCCAAGGTGAAGAACTAGGCCTAATAAAACCTCTATCTGTCAATTCTTGCAACTGAGTCTTCAACTCTTTCAATTCTTTCGGTGCCATGCGATACGGAGCAATTGAAACAGGTGCCGAATCAGAGTAAGTCTCAATGGAGAATTCTACCTCTCTATCCGGTGGTAACCCTGGCAATTCTTCCGGAAACACACTAGGAAAGTCACATACTGTCCGGATGTCCTGAGGTCTAACCTCACTCATGTTAGGGTTCATCACATACGCTAAGTATGCTTCACACCCCAACTCAACTAACCTCTTAGCTTCTAAAACGGAAACCACATTGGACAAGAACTTCACGTTCTCACCCACAACTACAATCTCGTAATCATCTAAGAGCTTCAAAGAAATCCTCTTAGTTTCAAAGTCTATCCTAGGCCTATGCTCGGTAAGACAGTCCATACCCAGAATCACATCAAAACCATAGAAAGGAAGTTCCATCATATCCATTGGAAACACATGTCCCTGAACCATCAACGGACATCTTCTGTACATCTTCCTAACCACTACCGTGTCCCCAAAGGAACTAGTAACACTAACCCCTACCTCTAACATTTCACAAGGCAAATTCAAAGACTGTACATGCTCACTCAAAATGTAGGAATGTGTAGACCCAGAGTCAATCAAAGAAAGCAAACCCAAAGACTGTATTGAGAAGTTACCTGCGATCACATCGGTGTCATGCTGATCTCCGAGCTGAGCGTAAACCCTGGCATGTCCTCCGCCCTCCGGCTGAACTGCAACTACATGTGCTATATTTCTCTGACCATCATTCCTTGGCTGGAAATTACCTCTACCGCGCCCGCGACCTCTCTGATAGGCATTGGCCCTAGCAGGAGCCTAAACTAGTGCATGTCCCACCTGATGTGGACAGTCACGCCTAATGTGGTCCCTAGCCCCACAACTCCAACAAGAATGAAAATTTCCCCAACACTCACCGGTGTGGTTCCTCCCGCAAGTAGCACATGTGGGCAACTTCCCACCAGCTCTCTGGCCCTGATGGCCCCTACCGTGGTTACCGCCACCACGCCTATGATCATACTGATGTCTGTTGTCCCGATGCCTCTTGGCATCACCCCTATCAAAGTTACTAGACCTCTTACCTGAACTAGATCCACCAGACCGCCTGGTCAAACTCAAACTGTGCTCCAAGTCCTTGGCCCTCGAGACCAAGACATCAAAATCAGTGTAGTCTGAAGCTAGAGTATACGTCTTGATTTCTTCACTCAGCCCATAACGGAAGCGGTTACAACGCTCCACCTCAGTAGGTACAAGCTCAGGTGCATACTGACTCAATCTGACAAATCGGATCTCATAATCTGTCACGGACATACTCCCCTGAAGCAAAGCCATAAACTCTCTCTTCCTCTCATCGAGGTATCGCGGACCCAGATACTTCTTCCGGAATGCTGTCTCAAAGAACTCCCAAGTAATCTCGGCCTCATCCATACCCGAAGTAACGGTGACCCACCAGGTGTAGGCATCACCCTAAAGCAAGGACTCAACACATCCTAACTTGCGCTCACCAGTACATCCCATCTGAGCGAGGATACGTACGGTCTTCTCAAACCATAACTCTGACCTCTCCAGAGTAGCACCTCTGAACTCTTCGGCCCCAAGGCCTCGAAGTCTCTCTAAAGGCAATCCAGTGCCCTCACCCTTATGGTGTGCTGCCTGACCTCCAGCTACTGCAGCCTGAAATGCCCCGGCAATCGCTTGAACCAACGGAGCCAAGTCAATCTCGGCCGGTCCTTGGCCACCTTGTGGTCCCTCTCCTTCGGCCCCGGCCTCACCTCCCGCTCCTGGTGGGGGAGGTGGTGGTGGTGGAGGTGGTGGAGGAGCTCCAACTCCAACCACAGGCTCTCCCACTTGAGCATCAACCCTAATTACTGGCTCAACTCCTGGAGCCGCTGCCGGTGGTTTCGGTCGAACCATCCTAGGCCTCCCACGTGGTCTCATGATACAGCTAGCAAGGTATAAACTACAACAAGAAACAGATAAGGATTACGTTAGCCAAAGCAAGGGTCCAATAGCGCTCAAGTACTCATTTTCCAAAAATCTTTTTAAATTAAGTAATTGTAGCAATGGGCACACACTCTACACCAGACACAACAACGCATGCTTCAAAACATCATACGATCAGTTAAATATCAAGAATTCATGGCAAGGCATGCATCGAACAACACAATTATTTAACACATCAAGCTTACCTCACTTACCTGCCCGAGGTCTCGGTAACCTCAGGCTCTGATACCAACAAATGTAACCCCCTCGTCCCAGTCTGGCCGGATGGCCGGTCCGAGTGGGCCACACGGGGAAAACCGAAGCGAAACCCGTTAATGTTCCCCCTCGGTTAGCAACCCTATTTTTTTTCTTTCATTTTAATCTTGTCTAGAGGATTGTTAAGTCCTAGGTGATCACGACAGCGGAAAACAATCAAAGGAAATCACGTTCGAACCACGGCCATGCACAACAGTCCATTTTAAGCTTAGAGGGCAGGCCGTATCGATACACCAATCAAAGGTATCGATACGCCTTGACTTGGTCAACCCAAACAGTTAACTCGAAGAAGACCGTATCGATACAGCCCTTGAGCGTATCGATACGCCCTCTTCAGTCAACATCTCGTGGTCAACGAGATAAACTCGTACCGATACGCCCCAACACCGTATCGATACGCCAAAAACTCCCCAATTTCTCAGAATTCCAGTGACTAAAAATCGTATCGATACGCCCCCGTGTATCGATACGCCCAGCCAAAACTGAGCTCTACAGGTAAGACCGTATCGATACGGCCCTTAGGCGTACCGATACGCCCTGCACTGCAAAACCACCAATTTCAACTTAACGACCCCAATCACGACTCTAAATGCATTTTTAGACTCTTCTATGCACATACAAACATTTAAACAATCATACTTGAGCCAAAGGAAGCATTCAAACATAGAACAAGGCATACATACATGGCATTCCAACAAAAGAGAAATTTAAGCATTTAAGGGCATACATAAAGGCTCAAAAGGCCAAAATGGCACAAGTCAACATATAGGAAGGTTTGCACTCACACACAAGGCAACCTAAACATCTAGAGGGCATGCCACCACACTCAAACATTCATCGTAGCATAACATGCTTTACAAACCAAAGCCAAATCAAACATCAACATACATGAGTCATACATAGCTCATACAAAAACCCTTGCCACATTGCCAACTAATACAAAATTTACCACCGTACTTGAGCCACAAACTTGGAAAGCCCTTCTTGCCTTGCTCCGAGCTAACACCATGCTAATGATCTGCATTGTTGAACATTGAGAGTGTAAGCTATAAGCTTAGTGAGGGTGCTCTAAAACGAAAAACATCAGCAATGCAGGGTTCAAGCATGTAAATCCTAACCTCACATACAACCTACAATGGCATATAATCAAGTAGACCTAGCTAGTCTTTCAAGTGGCATAATATGGCATCTTACATCATACTAAGCATCAAGCATCAATATCAACAATCATACATCACCATCATATATCATAATTATAGGAACACGTTTAATTGGCCACTATCAATTACCCGGGTGTGCGGATTTAAACCTCAACAACACTTTACCTCGATGGGATTACACTCATCACCGGACCTTGCATGTGCGGGATTCCACTCATGGCCACATGCCCTACGGATAGGATTCCACTCATCATCCCGTAGAAATATATAAAAAGCTTCCGGTGGAATATTACATCACCGTACTCCTCCTTGATGACTTAACGCCATCAAGGCCACGTACGTTTTGACTCAATTTGTGTACACACTAATCCTAATGATCGATCATTTACAACCGGTAATTTATTTAGTGCCAATTTTCATTATCACACCACATATCATCAACCATAACTCATGCTCATCACGTATATACATATCATGATATACATGCACAACTTATCCACATTTCTCAAGAGCATAGATAGGCAATACACAAGCATTAAATGGAATCAATAACTAAAATCAACAACTTGAATTAAATGGAAATGGCCTACCAAGCACATTTCACCCACGCACTACACACACTCGAACCAAACTTTAAAACAAGATTGAAACCACTCACCGCCCTTCCTTAGCAACCGAAACAATTCTCCTACAAACCTGGATTCGGTCCCAATGCTCCTTCGACGACTCCTCTTGCTTCTAGCCAACCAAAAACACAAACAACAACCAAAATCAATGCTAACATTCAATCAACACTCAACCTTAGAGCTTAAACTAACTTCATCCACATTTTCCAATCAAATAAACCCCCAAATGTAACAAATTCGTACTCCCTCAAACCTTGGCTAAAAACTCCACTTTCAATCATCCAAATGACACCTAAAAGACCCCAAATCACCATCCTAACATACCTAAACCATCAGCCCTTCAATTACACTCTAAAACCCACAAAAAACCCAAGTTTTGACATCCCAAAAATGGCTCCAAGAACCCATTTCGGGTTTTCAATAAAACTCAACCAAATTAACATATAATATACATTTTAGTGTGGAGAATCAAAAATCCAACTCCATATTTCGAAATGAAGTGAAAATCTTCATAAAAACTCAAACTTTGTCAAAACCCTAACATTTCAAAAGTTCATATTTTTGAAATCTAAGACAATGTATGGATAGGAAATGAAGAGGAGAGTTAGAAAACATTTTTACCTTTGAAAAACACCTTGAAATGATGAAGAGACCCAATGAAATAGTAACTTGAAACTTTGGGAGGGTTTGAAGATGGAGAAATGGTTTCTAATGTTTGGAAAGGGGAGATGGGAAAGAGAAGACAACTTTTTCTTTAATGTTGTCTTGCTTTTTAAAAGTTTTGGGTCAAATTACAACATTGGTCCCTCCCCTTTTTACTAAAGCTCAATTAGATTACAATTTAGGTTGAATTGATTTAATTTAATTTTATTGACTCGGACTACAAACCCGACTAACTCCTAACCCCAAAACACGGGCGTTACAACTCGACTCAAGATAGAAAAATGACCTGAAATGACCTGTATCCAATTTTACCCGACCTGAAACCCATCCGATTACCTGTTTTTACAACCCTACTTGTAATTCAGGAGAGGTGATGTTGCGAAATCTATCCAGTGTTACATGTAAGAAAATGGAGTCTCTGAGGGAACTTATCAGAAGCATGGACAGCCCGTTGTCGTTGCTTTTTGGTTCCATTCCATCTCTTTATAAAGGTAATAATTTGATCTTAATAAAGCCAATTCCTCAAAATTTACTTGCTTTCGCTTGGATGATCTCTAGATTTTTCCTTTGCCAATAAACATGCCAAGTCCTCACTAAGAACCAAGACAAGGTAAAGGGACAAATGGATCCCCTTACATCAACCCTATTCCGCTCTGAAATTATATGTTGTGATTACTGGTGCTTATCGAGCGAGTCGGTCACAAGTTGAGTATTGCTTGACTCGACTCATTAAAATCTTGAGTCGAGTCAACTGGAGTTAAATGTTAACCGAGTCGAGATCGAGTTGCTCAACTCAATTAGCATCCCTAAACTTATGCTCGCATAACTATGGGTAAACAAAATTTAAATCGACTCGAAAAAATTATATTTTTTATTTCAAGTAATTCGAGTTAAGCTATTGAAGTTATTCAAGTCAACTCGAATCATTAGTTTGACATCGAGTTTGATTTTATCAATTCGACAAACCAAATTTCTTTGTTTTGCAGTTTGGTCATTGATTCTCTTGTTTCTTCAAGTCCTTGCTGTTTTAAGTTTATTTTAACCAAAATTTAGACCATATGCTACTCAACTATTGTAAAATGCCTATATAACTTTAATTTCTCCTTTTTGACCCCTTATTTTAATTTAATCCCTCGACTTTGCATTATTTATTTGTTTCTTTAATTCCTCCTTTATTTTAAGTTCATTTTGACCAATTTTGAACCATGTACCACTTAACTATTATAGAATACCTATGCAATTTCAATTTCTATTTTTAACAACAAATTTCTTTTGTTTTCATTTTACTCCTTCAACTTTTCATGATTTATTTGTTTATTCAACTCCTCATTCGTTTCAGCTCATTTTAACCAAATTTGAACCATTTGCTTTTCAACCACTGTAGAATACCTATGTAACTTTAATTTTTTTTGGACAAAAAACACCTAATTTTTTAATTTAGTCTTTTAACTTTGTATTATTTCTTTGATTCTTCATTCCTTTTAAGTCCTTTTTAACCAAATTTGAACAAATGCTCCTCAATCACTATATAATACACATGTAACTTCATTTCCTCTTGTTGACAACAAATTTCTTCTTTTTTCAATTTAGTATCTGAACTTTTCATTTTAATTAATTTGGTCCTCTGACTACAACTTTATGTAAAATATTTCTTCCCATTAATTTAGTCGACCAATTAATGAAAAGATATATGATCATTTTCAAGTCTCATATTTTCATGAAACTGGAACAACCGACAAACTTTTTAAAGATTACTTAAACCAAGTTAAGAATGTTGTAATTTATATATAGGTCAAATTATGGTTTTCGTCCCTTTACTATTTCCAACTTAAGACTATTATCCTTAGTACAAATCACTTGACACCATAAAAATCTCTATTTAGCAACTGTATTTTTGTTATGGATGAGTCTACCACGTGCGTTAAACATCGCTGAACGCCATTAAATTAAATAATAAAAATTAAAAATCTCAAGGACTCAACATACAATTATAAATTATTTAAAATAAAATTTCAAGTAAATTATTTTCCATATATATTATATTTTTAATTTTTTCAAATATTTAGATCAAATATCAATCATAATCAATACCCAAATTAAAAAACTTAAATCTTTTCCCCAAATTACAACCCTAAATCTTTTTCCCCCGAATCAAGATTTCATCCAATGTTTTGGGATCTTCAAGCATTGTCACTTCCAATGTGTTATCTCCATTCTCCTACCTTCTATTTTGACTTTTTTCATCCAACGTCAATACAAATTTCCAAAACATTGCACTTGTTTCTTGTTGCGTTTTTTTTCCTTCTATTTTGACAATAGTAGCTGAGGATTGATAATTTGATATCGTTGGTTTTGAGTTTTTTAGGTGAATTAATATTGATATTTCTTAAGCGATAGTAGCTGGTAATTGATTTCATTATTCAAAAAATATATATTTAACAACCGAAATTTGTTTATTTAAATTCACTGGCAACCTAAATTAAAAAGGTTTTGACAGGATATGAAATCATGATTCGGGGAAAAAAGATTTAGGGTTCTAATTTGGGGAAAATTTTAGGTTTTTTAATTTAGGGATTGGTTATGGTTGGTATTTGATTCAATTATTTGAAAAAAAATTAAAAATATAATATATATGAAAAGTAATTTAATTAAAATTTTATTTTAAATAATTTATAATTGTATGTTGAGTCCTTAAGATTTTTAATATTTATTATTCAATTTAATAGTTGTAGAACTAATGTTTTGATATAATAATTGAAAAATGTTTTGGACTGATTTGAAAAGTATTTTAAACATTGTCCAAAGTCCAAATAACTTGAAACTATGTTTAGGGAAGTTTTTAAAAGGTTTTCACATGTTTCAAAGGCCAAACTACACAAAACCATCCAGGCGTTTCGAAACACCATAAGGTGTTTCGATACAGGGGATTCCAGTAGCAAAATCGGTTC
Source organism: Hibiscus trionum (assembly GCA_030270665.1). NCBI lineage: Eukaryota > Viridiplantae > Streptophyta > Magnoliopsida > Malvales > Malvaceae > Hibiscus > Hibiscus trionum. The sequence goes on along the minus strand of BSYR01000006.1, from coordinate 21,450,041 downwards.
GAAACAAGTTTCGAAACGGGCATTCCCTGGATGAGATTTTTGCCCAGCGTTTCGAAACGGGCCAGGCCGTTTCGATACGCCTACGTGGCTTCGACCACAACGGCTATAAACCCCAACGACTATTTCCCAACTAACTCTTAAATGCATGTCGTTTCGATACGAGGACAAGTGTTTCGAAACGGGCGTTTCGAAACGGACTAAAGTGTTTCGATACGGGTCCACGTCAGACTGCAACGGCTCTTTCTACTTAAAGGGTGTTTCGAAACAGGTTCAAGCGTTTCGAAACGGTGAGCTGCAGAACTGCATTTATGGTGGGAATTAAAGTCCTCAACGGCTCCAAATCAATCCCAACTGCTAGCAACGGCTATAAACTCATCAAGGAGTATAAAAGGGACCTCCAAGCATCAAGTAAAGGCTAATGCTCATATTGTCAAACAACAAATGATCAAGAATTGTCTTAGAGCTTAAATTGTCATTTATTGTATAGACAAACACTAATGAGCCAAAATTGTCAAATTTGCTCAAGTGTTTTAGGTTTTGGGTGAGTGCTAAATTGTGCAAACAAATACCTATTAGAGGGATTTAAGTTTGCTTATTGTTTCTCTTTGTAAAGAGGGTTTCAATCAAGGCTTTGGGTAGAAAGCTTGATTGGTGTATAAGGGTTACCTCCTAAGCCTAGAAAAGGGGAAGAGCAGTTAGTGGAATTGTTGGAAATCCTTAGTGGGGAGCTAAGGTAGTGGATGTAGACCTTGGTTAGAAGGTTGAACCACTCTAAAATCATTGTGTCAATCTTTGTTTTAGCTTCCTAAACCCTAACACCCAAATATCCACCTCTCCACCACTTGGTGAGCTACTTTGGTTGATCGAATCGAGCTCCTCTCAACTCAACAATTGGTATCAGAGCTTAGCTCAATTGAGGAGGATTCACATCCTATTGAGAAGATCCGGCAAGCTCGATCACTATTTCATCAACCGGCTCAAATGACACAATCTATCGACAAACCGCCTTTCTTTGACGGAACCCACTATGCCCATTGGAAGATAAAGATGAAGTTCTTCATCAAATCTAGAGATTACAAGCTATGGGATATAGTTGAAGATGGTCCGTTCGTGCCTCAAAGAAGCAAAGCGGAGTGGAGTGCTGACGATCGCAAGAAGATGAAGCTAAATTGCAAAGCCTTGCACATCTTGTTTTGTGCTTTTGGCCCAACTATCTATGAGAAGATGTCTTCTTGTGAGAGTGCCAAGGAGGTATGCGACAAGCTTGAAGTCACATACGAGGGGACCAATGAAGTCAATGAGACCAAGATTGGGCTCCTAACCTTAGAGTATGAGAACTTCAAAATGGATCCGGAAGAGAACATCGAGAAGATGTTTGATAGGTTCTCCACTATCACCAATGGTCTCAAAGGCTATGGAGAAGCCATCCCGGAAGAAAATCTTGTCCGAAAGCTCATCTACTCACTTCCCGAGTCTTGGGACTCAAAGAGGACCGCCATCATCGAAGCCAAGAATTTGAAGACCTTGAAGCTTGATGAACTCATGGGTCACTCCTTACTCATCAAATCATGAAGAAGAATAAAGAATATGAGAAGAAGATGGAAGAAATTAGAGCTATGGGAGAGAAGAAAATCAAAGGGCTAGGCATCAATGCTAGTGCCATGACTCTCAAATCCTCCACTTGCTATCATGTCTACTCAAGTGAATAGAAGGATGAAGAAGAAGGGATAGTTCATCTCTTCAAGAAGTGTGCCCCGTTCATGAAGAAAGCGTTGAGAGAGCTTGAACGAGATTCCAAGAAAAAGGAGAGGGCAAGCACTTCAAGCCATAAGAAGAAGGCACATGTGGCTACTTGGAGTGATGAGGACTCCACCGACGATGAACAAGCCAATCTTTGCCTTATGGCCATCGAAGAAGATTCAATGGTAACTTCTAATTCATCTACTTCATGTTCTTACTCATTTGATGAATTACAAGATGTCTATGACGATTTGGTTTTAGACTTTAAAAATCACATTTTGAAAAACAATAAAGTGATTTCAAAGTTGAAAATTCAAAATGATTTGATTTCTAAAACCAAACTTGAACTTGAAGCGAAACTCAACGAGTTTGAACTAAAATGTTTTGATTTACAAAAATTGCTTCAAAAAGTTCAAGAAGAAAAGGATTTGATTTCCAAAGAGCTTGAAAAGAAAAAAAATGTTGGAAAATCAAATTTTTATGTTAGACAATCTAGTGCCCCTAGATTCAAAAATGTTAAATGTTTTAGAAGTGTTTGGGTCCCAAAAGGACTTAGTACTTCAATTAAAAAGGATGACATTGAAAAATGGATTCCTAAGGGGTCAAAAATTTGTGCTACTAACGTTCATGGATCCAAAGCAATTTGGATACCAAAAATCACTTGATATTCTTTTGCTAGGTGTGATGGAGATGTTCAACAAGTCTAACATTGAGGGGGAGCTCCATGCACACAAGGGAGAACACTTGAAGAAGGAAGGCTTCACATCCTACCTTGAGTTCAAGTGTGGTAAAATCTAGTTGCTTTTGTGTTTATTTGTTTTATTTTTCATTTTTGTCAACTAGATGATCATATATGTTGGACTAACATTTTTTATGATGCTTTGAGTAACGGGGAGCCATTTTAAAATCAAATTCTTACTTTTGTCAACTTTTTACCTCTATTGTTATTTTTGAACTTAATGTTTTAAATTCTTTTTGATATAACAAAAAGGGGAGAAATGGTTTGAAAAATTGAATTTTCAAATGAATAAGGGGGAGCTTTATTTAATTTATATCTTTAATTCTCTTATTCACATTTTTAAAGTTAAAGGGAGAGAATCCCAAACAAATTTTCAAGATAGTTTTATTATATCAAAAAGGGGGAGATTGTAGAACTAATGTTTTGATATAATAATTGAAAAATGTTTTGGACTGATTTGAAAAGTATTTTAAACATTGTCCAAAGTCCAAATAACTTGAAACTATGTTTAGGGAAGTTTTTAAAAGGTTTTCACATGTTTCAAAGGTCAAACTACACAAAACCATCCAGGCGTTTCGAAACGCCATAAGGTGTTTCGATACGGGGGATTCCAATAGCAAAATCGGTTTGGAACAAGTTTCGAAACGGGCATTCCCTGGATGAGATTTTTGCCCAGCGTTTCGAAACGGGCCAGGCCGTTTCGATACGCCTACGTGGCTTCGACCACAACGGCTATAAACCCCAACGACTATTTCCCAACTAACTCTTAAATGCAGGTCGTTTCGATACGAGGACAGGTGTTTCAAAACGGGCGTTTCGAAAACAACTAAAGCGTTTCGATACAGGTCCACGTCAGACTGCAACGGCTCTTTCTACTTAAAGGGTGTTTCGAAACGGGTTTGAGTGTTTCGAAACGGGGAGCTGCAGAACTGCATTTATGGTGGGAATTAAAGTCCTCAACGGCTCCAAATCAATCCCAACGGCTAGCAACAGCTATAAACTCATCAAGGAGTATAAAAGGGACCTTTAAGCATCAAGTAAAGGCTAATGCTGATATTGTCAAACAACAAATGATCAAGAATTGTCTTAGAGCTTAAATTGACATTTATTGTATAGACAAACACTAGTGAGCCAAAATTGTCAAATTTGCTCAAGTGTTTTAGGTTTTGGGTGAGTGCTAAATTGTGCAAACAAATACCTATTAGATGGATTTAAGTTTGCTTATTGTTTCTCTTTGTAAAGAGAGTTTCAATCAAGGCTTTGGGTAGAAAGCTTGATTGGTGTATAAGGGTTACCCTCTAAGCCTAGAAAAGGGGAAGAGCAATTAGTGGAATTGTTGGAAATCCTTAGTTGGGAGCTAAGGTAGTGGATGTAGACCTTGGTTAGAAGGTTGAACCACTCTAAAATCATTGTGTCAATCTTTGTTTTAGCTTCCTAAACCCTAACACCCAAATATCCACCTCTCCACCACTTGGTGAGCTACTTTGGTTGATCGAATTGAGCTCCTCACAACTCAACAATAGTGTTCACCAGTGTTCAACATTAATGATGTTCAGCGGTGTTCGATGCACGTTGTAGAATTTTTCTTTTGTTATAGTGTTATTGATCTTAGACTAAGACATGATATTTGTAATAATATGGGAAGCATGTTAAATTTGTACATAAACTCGATCAACTAGACATGATTAGAAAAATTTTCAAATAAAATTTAAATGACAAAATAAGACTCATAAACTCGACTAACTTGAATTTTTTTACTCAACTCAGTCAAATACTCATCTCTACCTATATAACAATAGGGTATGAAACTGTTATGACGCGTGATTAACTAAAGAATTCATCTTGAACTCATTGAGTGGTCGAGTTGTAAAAGGTATCATGTTCCTCTTAGATGACATGAACTCGAGCAGTATAATCTATATGTATGCGTAAATTTATACAAATTTAAAACCTAATTAAGATATTTCCTTCTAATTGAATTAGATTTAAAAAAAACTAAAGCAATCCATCTTGCATTGAAGTTGAAACCCAAATTTCCCATAATTGCCCACTAAAGATTTCACTTTGCACGGTCATTTGCTTTCGACATGTCTAGGTGCTTGAGTGCATTATGCCTCATCGTATTGGAATGTTTAATACTGTACGCTGATTATAATGTTAAAATTTGAAAGTGTTGTGCACACGATAAACGAAAAAGAAAATCAAACAAGCAAGAATATAAGAGGTTTAACGAGGTTTAACAGTGTACTTACGTCTTCAGAGAACAAAGAGCGGTTGTTTTCTTTTATTCAATCGATGGTCTTTATGTTACAAATAATACATCTATTTATAGACCTGAATACATTGTCACCAAGAAACCTTATTCAATAAGATCTACTACTTAAAATAGATTTCTACTCATATAAATAACCCTACACGGTACAATTATAAAAATACCTCGTATTGTACAGATGCTCCCGCTCCCGCATATAAGTAACTCGAGTACTCCTTTGATGGACAAATATTCCCGCTCCAGCATCTGTCTTTTTACAGTATATGAGTCATACTTAACAGAGAGCTGGTTTATTTCTCACACATTTTTTTATTAAATGATATAAAAATAAAATATATGTTCTATATATAAGGCTTGTATAGTAAATAAGACCTAAAATATTAGTCAAAGTAGTATACCACCTTTTTTATCTAGGTACTTCAAATATATTTTTTTGTCAAAACAAATATATAAAATATTTTATTTTTTATCTAAATTCTTAAAAATTAACATGTGGCATTGATTAAAAAATATTTTAAATACTTAAATAAAAAATAATATATTTTAAATATTTATTTTGATAAAATATTTTACGTGTCCAAATAAAAAACAATGTACTTTAAACACTTATTTGTAATACAGACCTGAATAAAAAATAAATTTACAAATACTCAAAAAAGATTCCCTCAATTATCAAAAAAAAAAACATAAGATTCCCTCTTCTGCATTCAAACTTTTATAATCACCAACTTTCAAAAAATCTTTTATGAAGATACCAATGAACCACTAATTTCAGTGGATACAAATGAACCACCACGTTCATAAGAAAACGATCTCTCTAGATGCAACCGCATACTTTTGCTTGTTTGAAAATAAAAGTTTTAGCTCCCACATTTTTTTACTTATTTTCACTAATGTTATAATCATCGTTAATGTTATTAAGGTTATAGTCATTATCTCAAATTTTATAAACGGGGTATCCATTTTTTTTAGTTCAATCAAATAATTTTTATAATAAATCGAGAATTACTCAAGTAAGAGTTACAAAATGTGAGGGTGCCTATCAATAAGAAACTCTCGCCAAAAACAGACAAACCTAGTAATTATATGAGTAGAAATTTTTGATTTAGGTGAACTTATACTAAAAAAATAGGTTTATGATTCAGGTTTGAGATTAAATTATTTAATGGTGTCAGAAATAATAAAATTTAATTAAATTAAAGGTTTGCGATTTAAATGAGAGTTGGAGTTAAATTTAGTGATTAAGATGTAAATTATGTGACATAATTGGATTTATGAAAGTTTAATTTTGAGTCAAAATTTACATTAAAAAATCTATTATTTTCAAGTTAAATTAATATAGGGTAAACTACATAAATAGTCCCCCGACTATGCTTCAATTATCTTTTGCATCTTTCGACTATCAGAAGTTACAAACTGGTCCATTGACTTAAAAAATAACAAATTGGTCCAATGCCGTTAAAATTTTAACGGCTGATGACGTGGCAGTTAATATAAATTGAAATAATTACATAATTAGCCCTCAAGTTCTATACTTATTTTAATTTGACCCTAATTCTAAAAAATTACCCACATAATTTTAACAGTCTATCAATTAAGTCCATCTTCAACTGTGTTTGAAGACAAAAAGTCCAATTGTGTTTTTCTCTTTAAAAATGGCGGTGCAGCTGTTGGATTTTTCCAGAATTTAATCATTGCACGAAAACAACAAATTCACAAAAAAGTTTTAATTTAATTGTTGATTATGTGTTACCGTAATTAATCCAACAATGAATAAATTAAGAATCAGAAGAGAAAGAAAATCCAGATTAGAAATAAACAAATGAAACCAAGTGTTTCTTTTCTTTCTTTTTCATTTCGTTTCTGAAATTTTGAAATGAAAATGGAAAGGGTAAACTACATAAATGGTCCCTCGATTATGCTCTAATTATCTTTTGCATCCTCCGATTATCAGAAGTTACAAAGTGGTCTCCTGACTTAAAAAAACGTAACAAATTGGTCCAATGCCGTTAAAAATTTAAGGGTTGATGACATGGCGGTTAATATAAATTGATATAATCACATAATTAACCATCAAGTTCTACACTTATTTTAGTTTGACCCTAATTCTAAAAATTAACCCACATAATTTTATTAATCTATCAATTTAGTCTATCTTTTTTTTTTCTATTTCTCTTATCCTTTAATTCTTCAATTCATTTTCTTCCAAAATCCATTCAACAGCCCCCGAAAATTTAATGAGTCATTTCATGAGTACATCAGTGTAATATTCAGGCTGTGATTCTTGCAAAGATAGCAAATGAGTGATCATAGTGTTTTGTATGCTTGAATCGCCTTTGTTCCTCCTATGTTCATCAATCATTCCTTGCATTACTTCATCTGTTTTCTTTCCCACATCTTTTATCCTCCTCATGTATCTATTGTAATTGACCCGCTGCAATATTGGCAAGAAATCTCTCGGATACAAAGACACCGACAATTCAAAAGTCTCCTTAATCATCTCCTTGAATCACCTCCCTTCGGAATTATGGGCAACATCGTCGCTGAAATATTATTTTCCCGTCGTGGAAGCAATATCATACAAAGCACTAAAAACATCGATTTCGGCTCCAACTTGGCGAACCCATCAACGGAGACCCGGAAACCCGGTACAATTGGAGCAGTAAACGATTGATTTCTCATCTCTTCGAATGTCCATAGAAATGTTCAGACGAGTCGAAGAGAAGATCTTAACGCTGGATAGTTTCCAGAGGTTCTGCCAATGGTCATCGTATGGGGCAAGACCGAAAGTGGTGTAGTTGTAGCCGACATACTTGCCTATGATGAAATGACAACGGTTGGCTGAAACGATGTCGTTCTTGGTGTAAAATTGTTCGACGACGGAGGGGAGGAGACGACGACAAAGAAATGGTAGGCCATTTTTTTGTGAAAGAGAAAAGAGTGTTCGGTGCAGGAATACTTTGAGGAGATGGAGGTGGCCCAAAATCAAAAGAGCCAATGGAACTCGGTGGGAGATTTTTTGCATCCTGAGATGATCAACTTGGTGGCCAGCCATACAAAAAGCGCTGAAAGCAACGAGAATATCAAGATTTGTTTTCATTTTCAATTTGCTCAAAAACAAAGATTTCACTTAAAATTTTCAGGTATTAGTGGTACATGAAGGGATTGAAGCTGTGCAATTATACCAATTCACCCCAAAATAATGTGAGTTATTTTTTTTAGAATTAAGGTCAAATTAAAATAAATGTAGAACTTGAGGGCTAATTATATAATTATATCAACTGCCACATCATCAACCGTTAAATTTTTAACGGCGTTGGACCAATTTGTTATGTTTTTTAAGTCGGAGGACTAGTTTGTAACTTCTAATAATCGGTGGACACAAAAAATAATTGGAGCATAGTCGGGGGACCATTTATGTAGTTTACCCAAATGGAAAAGTATTTGGTTATGATTCTGGGATTAATTTTAGGGTAAATTAAAGGAAATTTTAACGGTTGCGTTAGTTTATTTTGGGGTGAAAATGAAATGAAGAATTAAAGGAGATGAGAAATAGAAAAGAAGAAGGACTAAATTGATAGATTATTAAAATTATGTGAGTTAATTTTTTAAAATTAGGGTCAAATTAAAATAAGTGTAGAACTTGAGGGCTAATTATGTAATTATATCAATTTATATTAACTGCCACGTCATCAGCCGTTAAAATTTTAACAGCATTGGACCAATTTGTTACTTTTTTTAAGTCGAGGGACCAGTTTGTAACTTCTGATAGTCGGAAGACGCAAAAGATAATTGGAGCATAGTCGGGAGACTATTATGTAGTTTACCCATAAATATAATTGTTTATGTGTTGGTTAAATTCAAAATGTTCTCATGCTAGTAATGGTATTAATAAATTGCTGCATGCACTCTATATATATTACTGTTAAACCTTACTTTTGTAACTAACATTGATCATATAGTGATTTTCTGCTAAAATATTCATCAGTAGGAGTTTCAATAGTCAAATGGCTTCCTCCCTTCTTTCATTAACTCCATTCTTGTTTGGTAGAAAACTCAAGATTGCAGCAACAGTCTCGCAAAGATGTAGAGAGACTGTGACACCTGTTTGTGGCACCAAGATTTCAGTTTCATCGGCCAAAAGACGGGCGGGAAACTACCTGCCTTGCCTCTGGAATGATGATGATCTGCAGTTGTTGAGAAGCGATTATAAGGTATAGTTATCATTAATAATAAAACCATAAAAATTTTGTCACTGATTAAGCTATTCAATTTCAGGGAGATGAGTATGTGAGGCAAGTGGAAGAGCTGAAAGGAACAGTGAAGATGATGCTGAACAGTATAGAAGGTGATCAGCCATTGGATCAACTTGAGATGGTCGACAACTTGCTGAGGCTTGGAGTGGCTTATCATTTTGAGGATGACATTCACAACATTTTAGGAAATATCTACGACAACAACAGCAATCAAGTGAAAAGGGATAATTTATATGCAACTGCTTTGGAATTTAGGCTTCTCAGGGAACATGGATATCATTCTTCTCCAGGTACTAATTAATGATTTTGTAATTTACAAGGGAAAGTATATCTATGAAGTTCTTGTTTGGGGCTGTTTGTGATAACTGGTTGCGGTCGACTGCAGATGTTTTTCACAGTTTTAGGGACAAGAGAGGCAATTTCAGGCAATCTCTATGTAATGATATCAAGGCAATGCTGAGCTTGTATGAAGCTTCATACTACTGTTTCCAAGGAGAAAGCATCATGGAGGACGCTTGGAACTTCACGTCTAAGCATCTTGGAAATGTCAAGGTTGATCATGTGGATCCCAATCTGCTTGGCAAACAAGTTAGCCATGCCCTGGAGCTTCCGCTGCACTGGAGAATGCCAAGATTAGAAGCAAGACGGTATATTGACGTTTATGAAAGGAGAGCCGACTTCAACCCCATTCTATTACAGTTAGCAAAGTTGGACTTCAACGTTGTACAAGGACTGCACCAAGAAGAACTCAAAGATATGTCAAGGTATACATGTAGATCAACTAATTAACAATAACCCCTTTTTTCTCTCTGAAGAAAAAAAAAAGCATCTAATTGATTTTCATGTCCTCCAAAGGTGGTGGAAGAACACTGGTCTTGGAGACAAGTTGAGCTTTGCCAGGAATCGATTGGTAGAATCCTTCTTCTGGACAGTGGGGATGGCTTTCCAGCCTCAGTTTAGGAGCTGCAGGAAAATTCTTACAAAGGTCGTTGCATTTATCACGGTGATAGATGATATTTATGACGTCTATGGTACATTGGATGAACTCGAGCCCTTCACCGATGCTGTTGAGAGGTTGGAGGAAAATGTTCCGGCAGTGGCATCTCTACCACATGCAAACCTTATTACATTCCAGGAGAGGATTTATTAATTCTTTACTCATTCTACATGTTTCAGGTGGGACATTAAGGCAATGGAACAACTTCCAGACTATATGAAGATATGCTTCCTTGCACTTTACAACACAGTTAATGAGATGGCTTACGACATTCTCAAGGACCAAGGTCATGATGTTGTGTTCAATCTTAAAAATGCGGTAATCTTATCGTCTCTCTGATAAACCTTGTCTGAATATTTAAGGGATGATGGCAAATTTTCATATAATTAAAGAACTCTTGTGCTCTGCTTATGACTTCAGTGGGTTGAGTTACTGAGATCCTACTTGTTGGAGGCTAGATGGTACCACAGTGGATATACACCAAGTTTTGAGGAGTACTAGAAAAATGCATGGATATCAGTAGCAACCCCACTAATGGCAGTTCATTCAAGTCTATTTGTAACAAATCAGATAAACAAGAAGGAATTAGAGTTCCTTGAAAGCTACCCTGAGTTCTTATATTGGTCGGCTCTGATTGTTCGACTTCAAGATGATTTAGGGACTTCATCGGTATGAAAGCTAAACTACCATAATGTAAGAGGTCTAGTGTTAGATGTATGATGTTTGAGTGATCATATGTTTCACTAATTGTAATCCAGGAGGAGTTAAAGAGAGGCGATGTTGCGAAATCTATCCAATGTTACATGCACGAAAATGGAGTCTCCGAGGAAGCTGCCCGACGACATATTAAGAATGTAGTAAGAGAGGCATGGAAGATGTTAAATGTGCAGCGACTGCGAGGTGGTGCGTCCCCATTATCCCAGGCTGTGAGTGGAAGCTTGCTGAATCTGGTGAGGGGCGCTCATTGCTTCTATCAACATGGAGATGGACATGGTTCTCAAAACCACCTCACCAAACATCACGCCTTGTCCTTGCTTTTCGATCCCATCCCCTTGTACAATTTCACATCATAAAAAATCGTCTATTTCAAGTTTTTATAATATAAAGGTAGTAGGTAGATGCTTTCTGGTGAGTAGTTTGAATAATGTTACATAACTCATATGAAAAAAATAATAATTTTACTTTAAAATCAATACAAGCATCGCCAAATAAAATTATGTCAACCTTAAAGAATGGAGTAGTATGGTTTTATTCTAATACTCATTCAATTAACAAAAGATTTTTTTTTTTTTGAGATTGGAAATATATATTATTTGCATTCATATCTGATGCATGTATACGATTAAATTATAAAAAAATAAAAAAATAAACTTAATAAAGTTCATTGTTAATAATATGTTGTCATATAATTCATTGAAAGTATTAAACAGAATTATAAAATTAAATATTCACTCATATTATTTATTGAATTAAAATGTAAACATATAATCTAATTAAGGATTTATATCTTATACATTGGCGGTGGAAATTAAAAGTTTCTACAAGTGCCTTAGTTTTAGGGTTTTAGTTTAGGGTGTATGATTTAGAAGTTTAAGTGTAGGGGTTTAAATTTAGGGATGGTGGTTAGAATTTAGGGTTTAGAGGTTGGGTTTTGTTTTTAGAGTAATATGGTAATGATTTAAGTTTTAACTTATAAACCCTAAATTATAATCTTAAACTCTAAATTCTTACCACTATCCCTAATTTCTAAATCCCCTACACTTAAACCTTTAAATCTTATCCTTAAATTTTAAAATTAAGGCGCTTGTGATAACTTTCAATTTTCACCTCCAGTGTATAGGTTAATAATCCATAATCTAATACTCCCTCTGTCCCACTAAAACTGTCACATGTTGACAATTTTTGGGTCAAACTTTTTCAACTTTGACCTCTTATAATTTAAAATTTATTTTTGATAAAAATATTAAAAAATATATTTTAAAAACCTTGAATCAAGTAGTTTTTAAATATATTTTTTATAAATTTTAATTAATTAAAATTTTTAAATAAATTATAGTCAAAGTTAAAAGAATTTGACCAGAAAAAAGTCAACATGTGACAGTTTTAGTGGGACGGATGGAGTACTAATTTTAAAAAAAAATCTTAAGAGGTAAGGAAAAAGGACTCAATTTGGGTTGTTGCAGTGTTTTGGGGCCCGGTGAGCATGGGTTTGGAATCGGACTGTACCAACAGGTTTATTATTAAAACTCTCTAATGTTACATAAAAATCCTTTCGTTTAATTGGATTTAAACCCAAGTCCTACTAAATGATTTACAAATGCTTTAATTAATTACACTACAACTGACTCTTTTTTTACCAAAATAATTGACTTACTAATAATGATTTGGAAAATTTTATAGCGCTTGTCGAGCAACGACGAACACCACTATTGACGAGCACCGATGAGCACTGATAGATTATTTTATAAAAAAATTTAATTCAAAGTAATTATAATTTTAAAAAAAATTAAAAGTGTAATTTAATTAAAGTATTTTTTAGTTTTAAATTTATTTTAAATATTATTAATCAAAATAAAGTATCCCAAATAAAAAAATCTTAGGTTTTTTTTACTTTGAAATTAACCCAATTTCCGCCGCACCCACTGCCAATTGCCGCTGTCGCCGCCGCCAGTCCTAATTCTTTGTTGCAATTAGGTAATTTATCCCCAATTTTTGAAACCCTAATCATCACCCTAACCTAAATTATGTTAATTAGCTTATGTAATTCAAAATTGAGAACCCAACGGCTTTGCTAAGACCCCAAAAGTTACAACAAGCCAATTTTTTTATTGATTCGTAAAATTAATGGTTGATCCGAAACCCCCAATTTTATTGTTCGTCACGCATATCGGTATGGTATTCTTCGCGTACCGGTACGCGTGGGAATACCGTACTGATACGCTATGTGTACCGATACAGTTTTTAGTCAATGGAAATTCAGTGATAACTTACCGTACCGGTACGCTAGATATTACTGTATCGGTACGGTATGTGTACCGATACATTTTTTGGTCACTGGATTTTCAGTGATATCGTGTAGTACCAGTACGATATTTTTACTGTACCGATACGTTACTAGTACCAAACCGGTATCGGTACGGTACTGATAGCGTATCGGTACGCGAGATTCAAATGTTGTAAATTGTTCTTACTTAAAATTAATCTCTTTGATGTAGATGATGGATCTAAATTTAACGCCTTCAAAACAAGATACAACAATGATGAAGTGCAAGCATCATATCGACATGTGTTCGAAGAAAACAATCACCGAGGTACATTTATTATAATTACTTGAACTTTCAATGTTTGTCTTAAATAGTTTTTGTTGAGATTAATGTTTTATGTACTTATAGGAAAAGCGTGGAGTTGTACTTGAGGAAAACATAAGCACTCCTTATCAGAGTGATTAGAAGTTCGAGACACTCATTCAATCTGTGCAAAATATTGAAAAGGAGTTTGTGAAAATGAATCCCCATTTTAAAAATTTTAATGGTCAATTTGAGAAATTAAATGGCCAATTTAAAAAATTAGTGTCCATATTAGCGGCGAGCAATGTAAAATACTCAAAACAATATGATGATTCACTAAAAGGAGAGGTTGTGCATAATAAATCGTTAGAGAGAGATGATTTAAAGAGTATACCTGAAGATATTAATTTATACAACGAGCCATTGAATGTTGATGGTTTAAAGAATAAATCTAACGGGGAAGAAGAACTAATTGTCGGGGCAATGAAGGAAGAAACCGTGAATGGTATTAAAATAGCGATTATGTCTCTATTTATTAATTTTGATATGGATTATTCTCCCTCATTAGAACGTAGTGGTAAAAGTAAAGTTGAAGCTATTTCAGAAGACAAAATCAAGACTGATAGGAATGAAAATTATGAGCGATTTTTTTTAAATTTGAATTTAGTCCCAACGATTTACTAGTCAACTAGTTACGTTGAAAGAAACTCCGATAAGTAAAAAATGTGGCCTAAAATGTCTAACAGTCAGAAATCATTGTCAAAGAGATGTTCGACTGCACGTTCTATGTCCTCGATATAGGGCTCGAACTCCGTAGTTTCAATTTTTTCTAGATCTTCAATATCTTCGATATCAACCATCTCGAAAAAAACCTGCAATTTAATACAAGTAAATGAAAGCAAAATTAAATCTAATGAAATTCAAGAAAAAGGTAAAAATAAAACTTCAAAAAGCATGCATCGTACTTAAAACATGAAAAGGCTCAAAAATTTCAGTGACCAAAAATTGTACCGATATGCCTGGTGTACCGGTACAGTTAGCCCCCGCGTACCGGTACGGTATTCTTACAGTACCGGTACACGCGGCGAACCGCACTTTTTAGGGGTTCGAATAGACTATTATTTTTGCGAATCAATCAACAAAATTGCATTGTTGCAACTGATTTTGGGATTTGGGGATAAATTGATTGAAAATTAAGTGGAAAATACTTAAATCAAATCAAATTTAAGATAATTAGAATTTCAAAAATTAGGGATAAATTACCTAATTGCAACGAAGGATTAGGACAGGCGGCCGCTGTTGACGATGGTGACGGTGGCTACCGGCGACGGCGGCAGTTGGCGGTGAGTGCGGCGGCAATTGGGTTAATTTCAAAGCAAAAAAACATATGATTTTTTGATTTACTGATAGTTTATTTTGATTAATAATATTTAAAATAAATTTAAAACTAAAAAATACTTTAATTAATTTACACTTTTAATTTTTAAAAAATTATAATTACGCATAAAGTACTTTGGATATAAAAAATTTATAAAATAATCTATCAGTGCTCATCTGTGCTCGTCAATAGTGGTGCTCGTCATTGCTCGTCGAGCGTAGAAGAACTATCCGATTTTTATATATTACCAATCATTATTGGTGATGAAATCGTAAGTCCTTAAATAATGTCATAAATTGTATATTGACATTCTTTCAAAAAAAAAATTGTATATTAACATTATAAATGAAGTCATTTGAATTAAAATAGTTGTTTCATAATAAATTTATGTGCTATTCGATCTAAATTATCTAACCACACGAATCAAATACTAAGAATTATATTATATATATTAGGGTTATATTTTGATACACATTCCGCGTAAAAAAATTTACACAACTATTTTTTAAAATTTAAAACCATAATCTTAACCTTTTAGATTTTAAACCATAAAATTTAAACTCTAAACCCTAAATTTTAAGTTTGAATATTAAATTTTAAGCCATACAACTCTTAAAATAAACCGTTAACTCCTAAATTTGACAAATACATGTTAACTTTAGTTTACATCACAAAGTTTTTCTCTCTATATATAATATATACTTGAAAGGTTTTGCTTCTGGCTGTATTTGTACTAGAGTTCTATGGAGAGAGTATAAATACTTTAACCAAGTGCACTGCAACAAACTTGTTAACATAAATTTCTTTTTTACATATTAATTTAATATTATACTGTGATTTACTCATCAAATCAATTATTTCAACAAAAAAAAAAAAACCTCATCAAAACAATTGAATTGAAAATTTGAGCGATTCAACTTTCATTACGTTACAACATTGAGGCAGATCTAAAGGGTAATCAAGGGTTGAAATTATTTAAGATTATTACTGGCGAAATAAATGAAGATGGCCGGCAGAAAAAAGGCCGACGGCTTTTCTTAATAGTGCGAAAATCCGACAAGCAAGAAGTCGCCTTAGTTTGTTGCCTGCTCATTCGCTGCAATTTCCCATCGTCTTTACTTTTTTTTGAATAGCCATCGTCTTTACCTAAACAAAGTAAATAGTAGCAGCCATATCAATTCTTTATGCTTTTTAAACGCCTGGATTTACTTTTTATATGAAAGGAATAAAAGTCTAACTTTGACAAAGCACAAGCATATTGGAGACAAAGACTAAAATTGGTTAAATTGAAGAACAAAAATTAAATCTATAATTTATGCATAGAACATAAAATAATAGTAAAATTGACTCCAATATTTCGTCCTTCAGAGATTGAATCGAGATTTTAATTCAATTAAAAAGAAAAAGAAAACAAAAGTAGGAAAAAGAAAGATCTCTTGAAGGTCAAAATATTTTCATCTCAACCAACAAAATTAATTTAAGTGGTAAGCAACTCGGTATCGTTTAAGCTGGTTTCGAGTTTGATGTCTTGTGTATGCAAGAAATTCTTGACGAGAGACCCATCCACCAAAATCAAGTGTGCGACGCAGGTCAATTCGTATTAGTCAAGACAAAGCTCTGAGAATCGGGAGAGCAACCAAAAAATATTTTCATCTTAATATATCTAAAACATTTTTTAGAAAAAAAAAGTTTAAAACATTTTTTAGAAAAAAAAAAGTTTAAAATATTTTTAACAAAAAGTCCCCATAAACTGTATGAATATTCCTAGTTGCCATCATAACTTCCATGCTTTTCCTACTTGCCATCATCACTTTCCATGCTTTGTTTTTTTTTACTCCCAATTCTTCATATTTAATCAAAATTTCCCTCTAATATAATATGTGTAGATCTATCTACGAACCGAGATACAATTCAAGTTTAATTAATAAAAATATTTTATATATTATAATCAAACGGACAATAACGGTGAAAAGAAAACGATCGCACAAAAAATAAGATACTAAGATTCATAGTAAAAAAATTCAAAATAAGAAAATTTACGAACAAATAATGAGAACTTTTACTATGTCGAATAAAAAAATTACAAAAGATTTTGTCGGGATGTAGGATTTAATTAAACTTGCATCTAAACCCTAACATTTGACATCTATATACAAGGATAAGTTATTTGATTATAAAGAAAATTGCATAGAAAGAATTTTATTCAAATTAAATTTTCTACTCTTCCTCGAACATGCAAAGGAGAAGTATAATTCCACACAGATTTGAACCGCAAATCTTATCTTGAAATGAACTAAAATAAAATTTAGGTCACACAACTCTAATATTATATTTAATTTGAATTATAAAAACCTATAAATATTAATATAGAAATAAAACTCCCAAACATCACTATGGGCGAGTAATTACTCAAACTATTCCCGAGCACAACCGTAGAATAATTCTGGAATCCACGGTTGCAGATATCATTAACTAAGAACCATATCCTTGAAAAGGAAAGTTGAAGGTTCAAAGAAATACAAACATAAGAACAGCATATACGCAACGAGGATGTAATAGCAATTCTTTCTCGTTACGAAATATTTTTATACTGAATATTTTACCACTTTTAGAAAACCGTATTGGCGTGCATGTCAACCAAACCTTAATAAATTAGATTAGCTGTTAGGTTAGGTTTGGGATTTGAACAGCGAAGGTAAAGGTGCAGCCAAAAATTTATTTAAATAGCGTTATTTTTTTAATGATATTTAATAAGTTAATTATTTATAAAAATGTGTAATTTTATTTATAAAAAGAGTGTTATTTATATATTTTTATTTTTATATAAAAAAATTCAAAAAAATTTGGACATGCACGTGGCTCCTCCCATAAATGGATGGAAGCATGAAGCCGCCTCCGTAGAAAGTAGCCATCAAAATTAAACAAAGACAAGGACGGCTAGCTAATGCCAAAACTGCATTCAAATTTCAACCCCTTTTAAACGCGTTTCTATATAAATAAATCACCTCATTCTCCCTTAATCAAACCTTAATCAACTTTTCCTTAGAAAATATCGTGTTCAAAACCCGTTTAGTATGGAGATCAGTTCCATTCGAATGGCTTCAACAGCAACAACAACAAAGGTGGGGTTCAAGCAAAAGCCTTACGGTAATAGTAATTACAGGGCTGGTGTGGGATGCATATCATGCAGGGCTGATAATTTAGCCATGCAACGAGGAAATACCAACTTTTATGAACTTCTTTCTCTTGCTTATTCTGAGAATGTGGGTTTGTCCGATATAAAGAAAGCTTATCGAAGAATGGTGCTTCAATATCACCCCGATGTTTGCCCTTCTTTATCTAAAGAAGAATGTACAAAGCAATTTCTGGAGCTCCAAACGGCTTACGAGACACTTTCGGATCCGGTTTCTCGTCAAATGTACGATTATGAACTGGGTTTAGGATTTGGAGTTATGGAGGACAGGAGATCGAAATTTCCCAGGCACGTTTGGGAAAAACAACTCGATGGATTAAAGAAACGGTCTCAGTTTAGAATGCAGAGGATGAAACAATAGGCCCAGCAGAAATAATTTAATACTACTATGAATTTGGTTATGTTTTTATCATATATATGTATGTGTTGTATTAACTGTCATGATTTATTAATATTCATTCTTTTGTGAATTTTTCTTTTTGTTTTTGGTCTTAATTAGTGAAAGGGAAAATCCCCCTCCCTAATCTTCTTTTTGATTTTCTCTTTTTGATATTTTAATTTTAATTTTAATATTTAATGGTATCTTCCAGAGTACATTAAGATTTGAATTGACTTTGTAAAGTTAACACAGTTGTGCTTGGCTGGGAGGAGAAATTATACTAGGCAGTTTAGGTTCAAAAAGGAAAGCCTTTTATTGCTTTCGTCCCTAGACTAGCTTGAAATGCATATGTCTATTGCATCTCGGAGAAGAGAGCTTTAAACAATATAGGGGAAGAATTAGGTCTACAGATACTGTTAGATGGCACCATGAACGAAAAACGAGACGTGGTACTCTCCGGTTGTCGTTACCAGAATACTAGTTCTCCCTCTTTATTTTTGGGAAAACTACATCGGTAGTCCCCAAACTATTATCATTTTCCTATTTTGGTCCCCAAACTATGTTTTTCGGCAAAATCGTCCCTTCTGTTACATAGTTCTCTTGTTTTAGTCCCCGACGTTAACTAGCTAACGATTTTGCTGACGTGGCATTATTTTAAGAGGGGAGAGAAATGATTAAAAAATATTTAAAAAATGTCACGTCAACAAAACCGTTAGATATTTAACGTCGAGGGACCAAAACAGGAGAACTATGTAACAGAAGAGACGGTTTTGCTGAAAAACATTGTTTAGGGACCAAAATAGGAAAACGGTAATAGTTTGGGGACCACCGGTGTAGTTTTTCCTTCATTTTTTTGCCTCAATCGCTGCGAGTCTTGATCGTTTGGCAGCCTCAGGAGCGGGATCTCTCTCCCTCAGCTCCATCGTCGGCTTTGTAGTGGGTCGTTGAGAAGCTGTGGAAGGTGGTTTGAAGACTCTATGGTTTAGTTCCGACGCGTCCGGTGAGCAAGCGACTCTGGATCTCGCTGGGAGTGTTTGAGTGTGGGAAGAAGGCCTCCATCTTTCGTCCTCCGGGCTTGAATTCCGCCGTCTCTCTCAACCCATGAATTTTCTCGTTACCGGAAGGTGCACCGTTCCTCCTCCGCGCATAGTTTGAACGAAGGTATCTTTACTCTTCGAATATCATACCACAGCTGGTCTCCTGTCTTCACCCCAGTATTTTGTCTCTAAACAGCCTGGTGACCCATTTTTTCGCTTGGTGACGATTGTCGGAGATGCTCAAAATGACAGGTTTCGGCTTGACCGTCCCCTGTGGAACAGAGGAGGGGCCACCAGCTTTATAATTGGGAATGGTTTCCCGACCGACAAGGCGGTGCTGCTGGCTGCTTTGTTCTCCGGAGATGGTTTCGGTATCTGTTTGCTTGCCGGAAAGGAGCCAGCAACTAAGCTGACGTTGGATTTCGGCTCGTTTGTGAAAAATGGCATGTTGACAAGGGCAGTCTGGTCATTTCCCATGATGTCTAGGTTGTTTCCTCTTTTAGTAAGAGTTAACTCTAGATTATGGGGCTACTGTGATTTATTTGTTTTCTTTAAGGCGCGGCAGCCAAGGACAAGATTTGGTGGGATTTGGAATTCATTTTTTCAGCATTGCGTCGGATTATTCATTCCACTATTTTTAGGTTCTCGATCGATCCTCGATTTATAAGTTTTGGACGGGATCCGGGGGTTCTACCTACTCTGTAGAGATCCGATTGATTTTGTCCCGCCTCTCGGTTGATCAAGTTTTCAGTATTTTCGTGGATTTGGTTCAGGACGGGTTTACCCCAGCTGCTGCGTTCCTTTCCAACTTGTCGTGGCCACAATGTAGGGGTTACGTTCCGCTTGCCTTGACAAGGCCCATCTCAATTGGAGTGGGAGCTTGCCTCCGGAGGGAGCTCCCAGGCGAGTTTCGAGCGTTTCTCTGTTGTCTCAAGCTTCGGCTGATCGTTGATGGATCGATGTTGTGTTTACCGACGTTCGGTTGCTGTTTGAAGCTATCCCTGGTTAAACCAGTGGACGCTACCTTAGTTTCAGCATCTCGCGAATGCTGGCTTTCTTTCGTTGTTGGTTGGTTTCCATCGAGGCATATTAAAAAAAATCTAATCTGCTACCATTCCTACTCACTTGTGTGCGTTGTGGTTTGGATCTAAAATATTTAAAAGGTTTAAATATGTCGGGGATCTTTGTATTATTTCATAATTTAAAATTTAGTTCTTATAATTTATTTATGTGAAATTGAGATTTTATATTTTTTTATTAAAAATATCAGTATATCTCATAATTGCTTTTGTTCAATTTTATTGTTAATTATGTAACCACTCGTCCCGGTCTGGTCGGACGACCGGTCCGAGTGGGCCACACGGGGAAAACCGAAGTGAAACCCGTTAAGGTTCCTCCTCGGTTAACGACCCAGAAAATTTCTTTTAACTTTATCTTGTCTATAGGCTTTATTAAATCCTATGTGAAGCACGACAGCGGAAACACAAACAATACGACATCGACCAACCAAGGCAACACTTTAAACAGCTCATTTTAGCCCTTTACAGCAGGCCGTATGTTTCGATACGCCTTGACTTAGTCAACAGGCCAGGGTCAACCCAAAGAGGTCGTTCCGAAACGGGGGTGACCCGTATCGTAACGACCCCAACGGTCAACATCTCGTGGTCAACGAGATTTGACCCTTTCGAAACATCATAGACCCGTTTCGGAACACCTTTATCTCGCCAATTTCTCAAAATTCCAGTAGCAAAAATGTACCGAAACGGCCTCTTCGCGTTTCGAAACGCTTGGCCAAAACAAATGGGCCGTATCGAAACAGGGTAGCCCATTTCGAAACACCCTCTGTTTGCAGACGGGTTTTAGCTGTTTTAAGGCACAAGGGTGTCCCAAAACCTCACTAAAACCTCCTACAACACACAAGCATTAACTCTAGATGCAAGACATCCTATACGAACATGCTTAACACACATCGAACATATAAAAACCAAACGTACAAAGGATCAACAATCCACATACAAACCAAACCTAGCAATCAAGATTAACATGCTTAGACAACATACATAAGAGCATCCACCAAAGGGCACAAGACCAACATACACATAAGCATTCAAGGTAAGCAATAAAGCATGCCTTGCGTTTCCATAACATGGCATCCAAAAGCCGAACCAACAACATGATAAAGAAGAGTCTAACATGCTCTTAAACGAAACCAACATCAACAATATATTCCAAAAAGCATCATGACAGGACACCTATCCCATTGCTTTACTATTACCATCTTTAAATTTAAATATCATACTTGAGCTAACCGTAAGCAACACTTGGAGACCTTTTCTCGCCCTTACCACCCACAAGCTACCGATCTGCATTGTCGAACAAAAAGGAGTGTAAGCTTAAAAGCTTAGTGAGGGTAAGCTTATAAAACAAACCTTCGACAATGCAGGGTCCAAGCACGAGCTACAACCAAGATAAAATGCATGATCTTACTTCTGATCCACATGAGTCATAATTATAGATGATGCATGAACATATTTTCAATATTATGTCATGCTCAACATGTTTAAATCCACAACATATGTAATCACATATATTAAACCATGTTAGCAACACATCCCAAATCACATTGGCTCACAATTAATCACATATTGGCAACATAAACCACAATCCGTATTGGCACCTAGCTATGACTCGAATACGTGGATAACCGTTGGAACTCACATCCAACAACTCTACCATTACCTGATGGTGGGATTACACTCATCACCGTTCACGCGGAGGGGATTCCACTCATCCTCACGCCTCGTTTCACGCGGAGGGGATTCCACTCATCCTCACGCCTGTCGATGGGATTCCACTCATCACCGACTATTATATATAAGAAGATTTCCGGGCGAACCCGTACTCCATCTTGATGACTACCATCATCAAGACCACACGCGCATTTTGACTCACGTGTGCACACTAAATATCCTAATGATCGATCATTTGTACCCAAGCATACTAGTGTCAATACTACACATTCCATTAATCTTTCACTATATCATTTCATAATACTTCCGTGCTTAGCACGTACTCACCATGACTTACCGTCATGCTCAAACCACATTTCCATGCCTATCATGTACTCACCATGATCCTCGGATCATACAATCACCTCATAATATCATTTCACATGTCAGCACCACATGTATATCATTAACACAATATCATATCATATTTCATGCATGTGTATATCTCTATCATGTTTATCATCAACATGCATATAACAATGCATCAAACATGCCTTAACATACATGTATACAACATATACATAACCAACATCATCACAATTTAACACAAGGCATAAACAACCATTAGAGAGTGCAACCAAAGTCTCTAATCAAAGCTTGGGATTAGGCTACCACACTAATCCCAACTCTAGGTGGGTTTACCAAGCCCATCCTAGGTTCACATGCTTGAACCAAATACTCAAAACCATTTTAAAAATATTTAACCACTCACCTCCACCTCCAAGCTCAAATACCAAGCAAGCAGCACCTTCAAGTTTCCGGATTTTCTCCCGATGCTTCACCGACCCATGTTCTCGCTTCTAAACAACCTCAATCACAATTCAAACAATCTCAAATCAGCCCAACATCAAAAGACCAACCCGGAACACAATTCAAGTACAATTTACAATGTTGCAAGCCATGACCAAACCCCATACTTAGCAATCTCGGACAGCCCCAAAACCACATCCAAAATCCATGTTTCCAACATCCATTGCACCCACAAATGATCCCAAATCAACCCATAACCATAGTACTACCATTGGGCTATCAATTCCCACCTAAAACAACCCCCAAAACTCACCCAAAACTCTTCAAAAACCCCATTTATACTCAAATTCGGGAATTCATTTAAAATACTCTAAAAATTATATATGTTGGACTATTTGATTCACGAACAACATATCTAACATAAATAAACCAAAAGCCTTGATAAAAACTCATAAAGTCACAACCTTTAACCAAAACTTTGAAAAACCCAAATTCTAAAATATTGATGAAAATGAAATCTATTTGTACTTCCAAGTAGAGGAAGATGAGAGCAAGTCGGAAATGTAATTACCTTTCAAAACCGAGCCAAAATGGAGGAGAAATGAGATGGAATAGTGAAAGGGGGAGGGGAGCTTTACTTGTCGTTAAAATGGTGGAAAATGGGAGTGAAGAAGATGAGCACATGTTTAATTCAACAAAAAGGGGTTTTAATTTTAAAAGTTCATTTTATTGACCCTTTTGCCATTAATGAGATGACAACTCTCCCTTACTTTAAAATCCATGAAATTTTAGTTTCATTTCAAATTAGCCCAACATAAAATGTTTATTTTGAAAATAAAGAAAGACACAAGGTCCAAATAATATATAATATTATTTAATCATAAACCGAGACCCAATAATATTATTTAAATATTATTTTCTTCCGACCCCCAAACCCGGGTATTACAAATCAACGACTTGACATCCATAAAAAAAGAAAAAAAAGATTTTTTTAGTTATGATGCTTTCAAAAAAAATTATCAATTTAACCTTTAATCTTTAAAAAATAAATAAAAGTGTCATTAATTAAAACAATACAATTTTTTAATCATCTACACTTATAGTTTTTTAAGGGTCAAGTTGATAAAAATTGTAAACATAAAAAAACAACAGTGTTATTTTACCTTTTATATTGTTATCATGTCAACGTTTAATGTTAAAACTGAAAAAAACATACGAGATACTAAAATTTTTAAATAAAAAATAGTACATGACTCTATTTAAAAATTAAAATATAAAACTAAATTTTAAACTTTAAACATTTTAAAAATTAAAAATATAAAGATTAAATTTTAAATAATTACAAGAACCTTTTTTACATTTTTATACTTATTTAAAAAAGACTGGGACGTGTTTGATCAATTAAGCATGACCAATAGCCATAACTAAACATTAGTTGTTAAGTATTTTAAATTAAACTCATTTTATGTTTGTTAATGTTAAAATAATCATTTCTGTAATTGCTCTATAGATTATGTGCAAGCTTATTCATTATTGATAGTATAAATATATTAATTAAATAATACCATTTAATTATTTTAAAAAATAATATCATTTAGCTGAAATATTTTATAATTTTATTTTTAATCATGATATAAAATTAAATTACAGAAAAATAAAAAAATAGGTAGGGTGATCTGAAGGGTAGATAAGGGTTAGAAATTTAAAATTATTTAAGATTACTATGGGGTGGCCGGCAAAAAATTATTTAATAGAATGATAATCCGACAAGCAAAAAGTCAGCTTAGTTTGGTTGCTGCTAAGTGCTAATTTGCTAAATGAATTGCACCCATTTCAATTCTTTATTGTTTTTGGTGTGTAAACGCCTGGATGAACTTTTGATCTCAAAGGGACAAAAACCTAACACTAAAAATTAATATTTTGATTTTTTTTACCTCAATTTGGATACTAAAAGATTGATTTAAATACACGTCTAGCAATTTATAATTAAGCCTGTCAAAGGGTATAAAATCTTGTAATAATTTTATTAAATAGCTATAAAATATATTTTATTAAATAGATATATATAATGAATTAAATTGTTTAAACCAGTCAAAAAGGTATAAAATCAAGTAATAATTTTTTGGCTTAAGGGTTCAATAAGCCCCTAAACTTTTACAAAAAAATCAATTAAGCTCTTAAACTTTTTTTACACCTAATTAAACCCTCAAACTCAAGAAAAAAAATAATTTGACCCTTTAACCAATGTTGACCGTTATCTTTAACATTTTTTTGAAATTTTTTACACATGTCACAAAAGGATAATGCCACTTGTCATTTCTATGAATTTTTAAATTTTATAATTTGAAAATATATAAAAATCAGAAAAAATCTAAAAAATTTATTAAAAAATCTGGAAAATTCCAAAAATTATTTGTAAAATATATAAAAAAATTAATTTCAAAATTTATTCAAAAATAAAATAATAATTTTTCAAAAGATTAAATATTTTTAAAAATTAAAATATTAAATACTTTTATAAAATTATATAAATAAATTGAAAAAAATATTAAACAATAAAAGCTATTTTGATTTTTAAAATATAAAAAATAAAAGTTATTTATAAATATAAAACAATAAAAGTGGTTTTAAAAACCGAAATAATTTTTATTATATTTTAAAAATCAAAATAACTTTTATTGTTTAATATTTAATTTTTTAAATTTTAATCTTTTGAAAAATTATTATTTAGGGTAAACTATACTAATGACCACCGAACTATGGGGTTGGTGTCGATTTGACCACTATATTTTCAATTGTGTCAAATATACCACTTAACTATTTAAATGATTCCAATTAAGCCACTCGCCGTTAAAAAAACAGAAAAAGTTGACGGAACTGTTAAAAAAATTGGTATAATTACACATTTGGTCCTTTATATTTATACAATATATCAATTTACTCCTAATTTTAATCTAATAAAATAAATTAATTATTTAATAAGATGGTGACACGTGTCACCACCTTATTGGACGTCTTTAATTATTTTTATTTAATTTATTTAATTAATTTTCCACCTCCAATCAGGTGGTGACACGTGTCACCCAATTGGAGGTGGAAAATGAGAGGAACAAACGCCCCCATCATGGATCGAACCTGTGACCTTGGAGCAACCAAGGTTTGTGTTTGCCACTGAACCAAACACACTTTTGTGCTTTAAGATACAACATTTAATATATGTGTTTAATGATTGTTAGTGCCCAGGAAAATGAAAGAAAAGAATATGCACTTCGGTGGATTTGAACCAGGGACCTTAGGATGCATAGCACAAGTGCTTGCCACTGCACCAAGTGAATTATTTATGATATATTGTACAACATTTAATATATGTATTATATAATTTTTAATGCTTGGAAAAAGGAAGAAAATGTAATTTTAAGAAACTCGAACATAATATTCTTATGATGCATAAAAACATCTAAACCAATTAAATAAATCTAATAACTAAATTAAAGTTAAGAATATTTTGTATATATTTTAAATTATAGTTAGTGCACGATTTAAAATAAAAAATTTAATATTATTTTTTAATTTTTTAATAGAAAAATCATTTTAAAATTTTTATATATTAATCTAAATTTAATATATTTTTTAGTTCCAGATTTATTTTTATAATTTCACGTATATAATGATTTTTTAACTTGATTAATAATTTTAATATTTACTAAAAAATTAATTAAATTATTATATATATAATTATATTAAAAAATTAAAAATTATATTAAATTCATTTAGCGATTTCAAACTCACAAACATAATTTAATATTCTTAACTTTAATTTAGTTATTAGATTTATTTAATTGGTTTAGATGTTTTTATGCATCATAAGAATATTATGTTCGAGTTTCTTAAAATTACATTTTCTTCCTTTTTCCAAGCATTAAAAATTATATAATACATATATTAAATGTTGTACAACATATTACAAATTATTCACTTGGTGCAGTGGCAAGCACTTGTGCTATGCATCCTAAGGTCCCTGGTTCGAATCCACCCAAGTGCACATTCTTTTCTTTCATTTTCCTGGGCACTAACAATCATTAAACACATATATTAAATGTTGTATCTTAAAGCACGAAAGTGTGCTTGGTTCAGTGGCAAACACAAACCTTGGTTGCTCCAAGGTCACAGGTTCGATCCATGATGGGGGCGTTTGTTCCTCTCATTTCTTCCAACCTCCAATTGGGTGACACGTGTCACCACCTGATTGGAGGTGGAAAATTAATTAAATAAATTAAATAAAAATAATTAAAGACGTCCAATAAGGTGGTGACACGTGTCACCATCTTATTAAATAATTAATTTATTTTATTAGATTAAAATTAGGAGTAAATTGATATATTGTATAAATATAAAGGACCAAATGTGTAATTATACCAATTTTTTTAACAGTTCCGTCAACTTTTTCGTTTTTTTTAACGGCGAGTGGCTTAATTGGAACCATTTAAATAGTTAAGTGGTATATTTGACACAATTGAAAATATAGTGGTCAAATCGACACCAACCCCATAGTTCGGTGGTCATTAGTATAGTTTACCCTATTATTTATTATGTTTAATTAAATTTCGGAATTAATATTAATTTTCCTGAATTTTTATTTTTTTTAGATTTTTATATATTTTTAAAAATTAAATATTTAAAAATTCCTAAAAATAACAAGTGGCGTTATCCTATTACGACACGTGTCAAAAAGATTTTTTTTAAAAAAAAAACCATTAAAGTTAATGGTCAACGTTAGTCAAAGGGCCAAATTGATTTTTCCTTTGAGTTTAAGGGCTTAAATGGGTGTAAAAAAAAGTTTAAGAGCTTAATTGATTTTTTTACAAAAGTTTAAGGGCTTACTGAACCCTTAAGCCTAATTTTTTTAAGAAAAACCGCTCGCCAACCGTTTGCAAATTTCAATAGAACTAGGAAAATATTATTCACGAAACACGAATCATTTCAAACTATTTAATATTACATCAAAGGGTAATTATTCCATACATTGACGGGATAAAAATTATATGTCCCTTTTCGGTGCTCTGTTTATGCCCAACACTAAAAAATATTACAAAATTAAATTTCAAGCCCTAACTTTAAAATTCGATCCTAAACCCTACACCTTATACCCTAAAAATACACCATAGCTTAAATTCCCTAAACCCTAACCATAAACCAAAACCTAAAACCCTAAACCCTATATCTTATACATAATTTTGAGCGTGGGGCACAAGTAGGGACACCGAAAAGGGACAAAGGATTTCTATCCACACTGACGTTAGAAACTAAAAGTTTCTACAAGTGTCTTGATTTTAATGTTTAGTGATTAATTTATTGTGTATGTTTAAGGGTTTATAATTGAAGGATAGTGGTTAGAATTTATGGTTTAGGGTTAGGATTTATGAGTTTAGGTTTAGAGTGGCCAAAAACGTTTAATGTCTAAATTTCGTTAAGTAAATTGAACGTTTTGAAACTTCAGTGACCAAAATAGGTTTGAGAGAAAAGTTGAGTGTTGATTTACGTAATTTATGCTATATATAATGGGTAAAGTACCCGGCAAATGGTAACTATTCCTGAAAAAAAAAATGATAATTAAACTTTTAAAAGTTATAAAATGGTAATTAGACTTTATATTTTGTTATAAAATGATAACTGTGTCGTTAACCTATGTTAAAGAGATTACATGGTTGTTAATATTTTTTGTATAATAGCACATTTAGTCATCCATAGCTACACATTCAATCAATTTACTCATAATTCGAAGAAATTTAATAAATATAACCCACAATTTTTACACATTGTTATAATTTAGTCCTAATTCTAAAAAATTAACCTCTCTATTTCAAAATTACTTCAATTTAGTCACTTTCCATCCCAAGATTAGATCCAATGAGCAATGAAAGAAAAATCAAATCTTAAATAAATGAAGAAAAGGATGAAAAGGTATGAGAGATAATGGAAAGATGAATGGATGAAGAGGGACTAAATTGAAGTAATTTTGAAATATAAAGGGTTAATTTTTTAGAATTAGGACTAAATTATAACAATGTGTAAACATTGTTGGTTAAATTTATTGAATTTCTTCGAATTATGACTAAATTGCTTGAATGTGTAACTATGATTATACAAAATATTTTAACATCCATGTAACCTCTTTAACGGAAGTTAACGGCACAATTACCATTTTGTAACAAAACATAAAGCTTAATTGTCATTATGTAACTTTTGAAAGTTTAGTTACCATTTTATTTTTTCAGGGATAGTTTAGTGACCATTCGGGTACTTTGCCCTTTATTATATTTATTTATAATATATCTATAATTAATAGGAGGCAAGACAACTAGGGGCGAGCAAAACTCAACTTGAAAAAATTGAATTATTCGACTCGACTCAAAAAACTGACTCGTTTTAACTCAACTCGTAATTTCTTAAACTCGACTCGACTCTTCAAATAAAGTTTGAGTTATGAAATAGAAATTTGAATAACTCGAAATTTTCATTAATTAATTGATCAGTTTTCAAGTTCGAGTCGAGTCTGTCAATCATGTCTGATATGTTATGTATAATAATGTATATTACATTGTGAAAATATGAAGAAATATATATTTATATCGTATATGGATATAGAAAGTTGTTAAAATTAGAATAATATGTATTATGGTATTATAAATAATTACAATTAAATTTGTACAGAAACTCAAAAACTCGACTCGAATTTTATAAACTCGATTAAAAAATCAAGTAAAATTTAAACAGTAAAATAAGATCTATAAACTTGAATAACTTTAAAAAAATTTACTCGACTCAAACTTATATCGATCCGCCCAACCTAGAGACAACCATACAAATCAACATGAACCCAAAGAATCAAGAAGAAGGTCATTCAAAAATATTTCCCCGTACCAATATGAACTCAAAGAATCACGAAAGAGGGTCATTCAAAATATTTCCCACTAAGTACGACACTTGGTTGTTTATAGCTATTTTTATATCATGTAAACTTGTTTATTTAAGTTATTTGGTATAATTTTTTTCAAAAAAAGTAATGATAATTTTAGCCTTCAAACTTTTGTTAGAAATATTATGTAGGTTTAAAAAATATTTGTCTCCTTTATTCATCAAACCTTTTTCCTTTCGTCAAATTAAATCAGTTGGCGAAAAAAGTAGTAGACCTTAAGTTAACGTCAATTATTTTATCTTTTTACTATATTGATATAGATATCAATTATTTTTTTCATTTTATGTAAAAAGTTTAAAATATATATTCTTAAAAACCCTAAAATTTTAGGGCTAAAATGTTTATTTTAATTCGAGTATAAAAAATGTCATTAGAACTATAAAACATAATAATAAATTTAATTATTAGTATTTATATTTTTATTAATTTGATCCTTGTTTTTTATATTAAATTTAGATTTTAACCCTTTTTAAGTCAAATTTGTGTGATTTTAATGCAAATAAGGATTAACTCATTAAAATTTTCAGAGAATTAACGTGACAATTAACGTGACAAACTACATGTACTTTTATTACTAGCATGAAATTATGCTAATTATTAAATAATTTAAAATAAAAATGCATATTAAAAAATAATGTATTATAAAGATAGTGAATTATGACGTAGATGACATGTCATCAGTAAAGTAGACGTGTATTATCACATGGAATGGTAAAGTTTGACAGTTTAATATCATTTAGTTAAATTTACAATAGTTTAACTAAAATTATTAAAGGTTCAATTTAACTAAAATTAAGGATTAATTTGATAAGATATATAAACATTAAGTCCTAAACTTATTTATTATAAAAAATGTCTAACTTGTTTGTGGTATATTAATTTTTTCCTTTTTTTACATATAAGAAGTTAACGCTTCACTTTATTAAAAAAAACACCAGACTTTCGCGTATGGCTGCTTATTGAGTTGAGTAACTCGCAAATAATTTGGGCTCTACTCGGTCAAAATTGGGTTAACGTTCGACTCGAGATCTTATCGAGTCGAGTCGAGCAAGGTCCAACTCGACTCGATAGGTTCATGAGTAGCTCGTTATTTTTTTATAAATTCTTTTATGATTTTTTGGTGGCTACATTTTAAAAAAGTTATGTTCCAAAAAGTTTAAATACTAGTTAAAAACTCTAGAAAAATTTAATGAATTGCTAGGTAATTTACCAATAAAACTTTGGTTTCAAATTTCTAAAACGTTTTGTATATCTCGAAAATTAAAAAAAATTTGTATTAATAATAAATTAAACTAAATGAGTCTTTCCTTTTTTATTAATTTTTTTTATTATTACTTTACGTATAAAAGTAGAAAATGAGAAAAGTCTTCGTTTTTACTTTCCATATAAAAATTGTAATCCCTCATCCCGGTCTGGACGAATGACCGGTCCGAGTGGGTCACACGGGGAAAACCGAAGCGAAACCCGTTAAAGTTCCCCCTCGGTTAGCAACCCTATTTTTTTTTCATTTTAAAATCTTGTCTAAATGGATATTAAACCCTATGTGGTCAAACAGCGGAACAAGAATACAAGAGACAAATATTCGAACCCAAAACAGCAATTAAACAGCCCACTATTAATCTTTTAAACAGGCCGTTTCGAAACGCCCTTGAGGCGTATCGAAACGCCTTGACCAGGTCAACTGACCCAGAGCCTTTACAAGGGGCCGTATCGAAACGGGGGTCAACCGTTTCGAAACGCCCATGACGGTCAATATCTCGTGGTCAACGAGATTTTGACCGTTTCGAAACCTTCACACCCGTTTCGAAACACCTTCATCTCGTGAATTTCTCAGAATTCCAATAGCCAAAATGTTCCGATACGCGTTTCAGAACAGGGGTTCCAAAGGCCATACCGTATCGAAACGCGTTCCGATACGGGGTCCCTGAAGCCTACCCGTTCCGAAACGATCCATCCCGTTTCGAAACGCCGGCAGTCTGTAACCTTTGAAATACAGATTTAGGGGTGTTTTGACAAGTCTAAAGGTCCCATAGGACCCCCTAAAGGCACACAAAACCATCAAACAAGGTCTAGAGGCATACATCCTAGATTTAACATACTCAAACACATACAGGCATGGATTTGGATAATCTTTCTAACATGGCAAATTACACATTAAGAGCCTTCATACAAGCATGCTTGAAGACATTTAAAAAGAACCAATAAGCATCACACATACCAAGTGAGTCCACATGCCATTCAAGCAACCTAAGCACTCATAAGACATCCATTGTACTAGCATTTTGCAAGATATAACATGCTTACAAATCAAGTCAACCATAGACATACATCAAGACTCGAATCAACAATTCCTATCCCATTGCTTAACTATTACACTCTATTACTTAAAATCCATACATTGAGCTCACCAAAAGCAACACTTGGAGACATTCCCTTGCCTTTGCCACCCACAAGCTATTTATCTGCATTGTCGAACAAAAGAGAGCGTAAGCATAAAAGCTTAGTGAGGGTAAGCTCTTTAAAAACAAACCTCGACAATGCAGGGTCCAAGCACAAGCTACAACCGAGATAAAATGCATGTTCTTACCTCCGGTCCACACGAGCCATGATTCTAAATGATGCACGAACATATAATCAATATCATGTCATGCTCAACATGTTTAAATCCACACATATGAAATCACATATATTAAACCATGTTAGCAACACATCCCAAAACACAATGGCTCACAATTAACCATATAATGGCAACATAACTACAATCCGTATTGGCACCTAGCTATGACTCGAATACACGGATAACCGTTGGAACTCACATCCAACAACACAACCATTACCTGGCGGTGGGATTCCACTCATCACCGTTCACGCGGAGGGGATTCCACTCATCCTCACGCCTCATTTCACGCGGAGGGGATTCCACTCATCCTCACGCCTCATTCCACGCGGAGGGGATTCCACTCATCCTCACGCCCATCGATGGGATTCCACTCATCACCGACTAATGTAAATATAATTTCCGGGCGTACCCGTACTCCTCCTTGGTGACTCAACGCCACCAAGGCCACGCACGACTTTTGACTCATGTGTACACACTAACATCCTAATGATCGATCATTTGTACCCAAGCATACTAGTGCCAATACTAATACATTCCACATACCATTTATTAACAACTTCCGTGCTTAGCACGTACTCACAATGACTTACTATCATGCACAAACCACATTTCCATGCCTAACATGTACTCACCATGATCCTCGGATCAAGCAATCACCTCATAATCTCATTTCACATGATAACACACATGTACATCATTAACAACCATATCACATCATATTTTGCACATGTGAATAATCATATCATAACCATCATCAACATACATACAACAATGCATCCAACATGCCTCAACATACATGTATACAACATATATATAACCAACCCCATCACGATTTAACACGAGGCACATACAACCATTAAAGAGTGCAACCAAAGTCTCTAATCAAAGCTTGGGATTAGGCTACCACTCTAATCCCAACTCTAGGTGGGTGTACCAAGCCCATCCTAGGTTCACATGCTTGAACCAAATACTCGAAACCATTTCAAAAACATTTAACCACTCACCTAAGCTTCCAAGCTCCAAGCCAAGCAACCATGGTCTTCAATTTCCGGATTCGTTTCCAAAGCTTTACCAACACAAATTCTCGCTTCCAAACAACCTCGAACACATTTCAAACAATTCCAAATCAGCCTAACATCAAAAGACCAACCCGGAAAACAATTCAAATGCAATTTACAACGTTGCAAGCCATGACCAAACCCCACACTTTGCAATTTCGGGCAGCCCCTAAACCATGTCCAAAAACCATGTTTCCAACATCCATAGCACCCACAAACAATCCCAAATCAACCCCTAACCATTACCCTAACATCAAACCTCAATTTCCAACACAAACCACACCCAAAACTCAACTAAAAACCCTCATAAAAACCCATTTTTATCCAATTTCGGGAATCATGATAAAACACTTTAAAATTCACTTATGTTGGACCTTGAGAGTTGCAAACAACTTAGCTAACAAGAATAAATCGATAGCTTAAGTTAAAGACCATAAAGCTCTCATTTTTAAACAAAACCCTAAAACTTTCGATTTCAAAATCATGAACAATAATGAGAAATATTGGTACCAACATGAAGAGGAAGGCAAGACCAAGTCAAAAATATATTTACCTTTCAAAAAGCTCCAAAGATGAAGGTGGAAGAGATGAAATGGTGAAATGGAGAGAAAGACTCTCCATTGTCGTTAGTTTTGAAGAGTTGGAAATGAGAAAGAAGATGAGCACATGCTCATCTTTTGTTTTATTTTAAATTCTCCCAAAATAATGTTTACCACTATGCCCTTAATGAAAATCCAAACCCACATCTCTTAAAGTCCATGGATTTTGGATCCAAGAGATAGGCCCAATATAGATGTAGATATTTTGGAAATCTCGAGGCCCATAAAAAATATTTTATTATTTTAAATCTTAAAACCGAAACCCGAAACAATATTTTAATATTATTTCCATCCGACCCCCAAACCCGGGTGTTACAACTCTCCCCCACTTAAGGAAATTTCGTCCCCGAAATTTATCGGACAGGAAGAATCACAGAAACTGTCTCTCCACACTTCCTTCTCACCACAACATACTAACCAATCTCAGTGGACTTACCCCACCACAATAGCTACCTAATGCTGAGATTCCCATTGGTTCTTTCAAGGCATGTCACTATAAAACTCAACTCAATCTCTTCAACAACATAGCACGGGACAAATCCAACTCACACTTCTGAATCATAGATACATAAACCACATCACAAACCTCTTTCTAACTCTGGTGGTAACCGCAACAATTAAACAATTGAACTAGTCTGATTCACAATCTCAGACAGCACTGTATGAACACTTGGATCATAACCTTCTCTAACTGAACATCTGCCTTCAACGGATAACCAGACACTATGCAAACGTCTTCAAAATAATCTAGCAGAAATTTCGGATCTCTATTATCCACCTTCATTACGAATCTTCCACAGATGTAGCAAACTAGAAGAAACTGAACTCGGTCTTGACACGCTGGAAATTTACATACTTACTCTCACACTGAACCACATTATTCACCCACTCAATCTGGAAGTACTCATCTTCAACCCACAATACGTCTTCATACTACTCAGATGCAATACAAATGAACTACTGTGTGCTTCGGTCAAATCAATATGTCTCAAAACACTATGTCAATCTGTACAACTATTCTGTCTCTGAAATACAAAACTTTATCATCTCCGAAACTGTATTCTGAAGGTCTTCCTTCTACTATGCCTCGCACGTGAGGTGCCAAGAATCTGTCTTGCAACTGTTTCTCTTCAAACATTCTGACTCAGCGTAGGCTCAACATGAAACGCGGCCACAAGAATACTAGCATTCAGCAAATACAACTCGCAACCCAACTACTAATCTAACAACAATTACAACTCGAAACATCGGTCACTACGGAGGCTATCTTCGGATGGTACTCAATCTTGATATTACAATCTTCAAGCGGTTCTAACATTTCATGTTGTTCAAGTTTTCACCCTTCCTAAGTCTTCAAATATTTCAAGTTCTGATGATTCGTACATACTCACTGTGCATTCTTGCTATACAAGCTTTGTCTCTAAGTCTTCGAAGCAATTACAACTGTAATTAACTCTATGTCTCATATCGGATAACTCTTCTCACAATCTTCCAACTAGCTTGATGAACAAGCCACAATCTTCTGTCTTGCATAAGCACGCAACCTATCTCTACATGTAACACATCACTATGGTTCGCAAACTCTTTTTTTTTCTGATATAGACTGATTCAAGGTCGAAGCTCTCTTCAA
Organism: Hibiscus trionum; assembly: GCA_030270665.1. NCBI lineage: Eukaryota > Viridiplantae > Streptophyta > Magnoliopsida > Malvales > Malvaceae > Hibiscus > Hibiscus trionum. The sequence goes on along the minus strand of BSYR01000006.1, from coordinate 21,414,341 downwards.
AGTTTCTTTCGGTTTCTCAAGGGCCTATTGTCTCTTATCTAACCTCGCAATTGAGCATTCTTCTGTAGCAATCTATCAATGGAGCAACTATCTTCAAAAGACTATTTACAATTCTCTGAGAGTAACAATGCTAGACCTAGTAACTATAGATATCTGTCACAGTCTTCGATTTCTTCCAACTCATATCTTCTTTTGCCTACTAGGGATTTACTCTAACACACTCGGCTGATCTACATGTCCTAGAAGAACATCTTCATTAACTCGGAGTTCACGTTCGCTCAACTTGGCATACCACTGATTCTCTAATAGAATCTACCACACTAACTTCAAAACTTGCCATGGTCTTCTTTGGTACGTGAATATACACATGTGTCACCTATGAGAACTACTACAACTGATCAAGAAACTCAGGAAAATATTCTGTTCAACATCTCTAGGAAGGTAACTAATACACTAGTCAGACAAAACGGCATAACTTAGAGCTCAAGGTGATCACATCTTGCCCCTAAAGATGTCTTCGGTACTTCAACCTTTCTCACTTCCAACTGGTGGTAAACGGATCTCAAACTAATCTTCAAATAGACTGAAGCACACACTAACTGACCAACAAATCACTGACACTCGGAAACGGATACTAATCATCCACTGTCACTTGTTTCGACTGTATGCAATCTGAACACATTCTCGTACTGTCACTCTTTCTTCTTCGCAAATTGTACTGTAGAACTCTGAGATGATGCACTAGGCCTAATGAATCTAAGGTCTAACAAATCTCAAAGTTAATTCTTCAACATTCTCAATTCTTCCGGAAATCACAAGTTACAGAGCAACAAAACGAAAGCAACCTCGAAAACGGTCTCAATAACAAACTCTTATCCTTTAACAAGAGGTAAACCGGCAATTCTTCCAAATACTTATAGGAGAAGAGAACACAAACTATCCTAACACTTTGCGGTCTATTCTTCATTCAAAAATCAAATTCACCACACTTGCTAAGCAAGCCTACCAACTAAACTCAATCAACCTTTGATCTCTAAACTGGATCAACATTCAACAAGAAGTTCACATCCTCACTTACCACTACAGCCTCACAAAAATCTGCGTCTCCAAAGCAACTCCCTCTTTGTCTCAATGTATACACTAATTCTATGCTCTTCAAGCCAAACCTTGTCGAAGGGTATATCAAAACTGGAGGAAGATGATTATTTCACATCTGCTAGAACTAGTAACTCTGAACCACCAACAAACATCCTCTGTACATATTTCTGATCGCTACTATCTCTCAAAAGGCTAGTCACATGTGTCCCTACATCTAAGGTCTCAACAAGGATATCTAATTTCTTACATGCTCACACAAAGGAGGTATTCTCAGAAATTGCAACTTAACATGTACACAACTGATAGTCTTTTGTCCTCTTGTTCTCAGACTGGTTCTTCAACAATATCTGACTCTTTTAAACTGTTCGTAGAGCATCTCAAAACTTCAAAAACGCAGTTCTGAGCACACACAGACAACCATGCTGGAAAACCACCCAGACGCACACTGGCCCCAAACACACAAATCGGTTCCCATTCACGGATACTGATCGGTTGTCTTGCATCGAAATCATAGGCTGAACCCCAACAATCACCAACTAACACTTCTGAAATTCAGATTACTCACACGAGACCCCTACCTAGATCTCGCCAAAAGAACTAAGGTACTCATACCTACCTCTGACACCTCATCGAGCACATTCAAACTTGCATGCTTGGTAACAACATACGGAAGTACGAACTCAGAACCAATCGGCAGAGACAAACTCAAAACTGTACCAACGGCTTATCCACTATAACATAGATACCACCTGACTCCCATTCATAGGTCTTCACTTCTTTTCACCAACTAATGCCAGAATCGATCCCATCGTCTCTCACCAACAAGAATCAACTCACATACACACGGACTCGAGCAAACAAATTGTACCTCAACTCCGGTACAACCATACTCCTCTAACTATAGCAAAGAACTTCCTCTACCTCATCCACATTTTCAGAACCCACAACTTCCACTTACCGACTCACGGCCCATACACTGGCCCCAAACTTACTAAAAGCAATAAATCAATCAACAATTTAACATACAAGTTGGGTTAGCAAAGGAAAGGTCCAAGTGGCTCAAGTATGATTTCCCTCACTTAAAATCCTTTTTCCGATGTAATAGAAGCAATGGGACTCTACTCAACATGTTTCAAACAAATCAGCACACATATATGCTTAACCTAGCATATAACAAGGCATACTTGCTAAACAAGTAATACATGCGTACGATCAAACAACGTACATTCTCAATCAAACAATCACACATCACAACATGCACGGGTAACGAGCAATATGCTTTTAAACGAACAATCAACATACTCGTCATACAAGCAATCATTCTTACAAGCAAGCAAACACCGTGCATATCAATTCAAAACTTAAACTTACCTCACTTACCTGCCCAAGGTCTCGGTAACCTTAGGCTCTGATACCAACAAATGTAACCCCCTCATCCCGGTCTGGACGAATGACCGGTCCGAGTGGGTCACACGGGGAAAATCGAAGCGAAACCCGTTAAAGTTCCCCCTCGGTTAGCAACCCTATTTTTTCATTTTAAAATCTTGTCTAAATGGATATTAAACCCTATGTGGTCAAACAGCGGAACAAGAATACAAGAGACAAACATTCGAACCCAAAACAACAATTAAACAGCCCACTATTAATCTTTTAAACAGGCCGTTTCGAAACGCCCTTGAGGCGTATCGAAACGCCTTGACCAGGTCAACTGACCCAGAGCCTTTACAAGGGGCCGTATCGAAACGGGGGTCAACCGTTTCGAAACGCCCACGACGGTCAATATCTCGTGGTCAACGAGATTTTGACCGTTTCGAAACCTTCACACCCGTTTCGAAACACCTTCATCTCGTGAATTTCTCAGAATTCCAGTAGCCAAAACGTTTCGATACGCGTTTCGGAACAGGGGTTCCAAAGGCCATACCGTATCGAAACGTGTTCCGATACGGGGTCCCTGAAGCCTACCCGTTCCGAAACGATCCATCCCGTTTCGAAACGCCGGCAGTCTGTAACCTTTGAAATACAGATTTAGGGGTGTTTTGACAAGTCTAAAGGTCCCATAGGACCCCCTAAAGGCACACAAAACCATCAAACAAAGTCTAGAGGCATACATCCTAGATTTAACATACTCAAACACATACAGGCATGGATTTGGACAATCTTTCTAACATGGCAAATTACACATTAAGAGCCTTCATACAAGCATGCTTGAAGACATTTAAAAAGAACCAATAAGCATCACACATACCAAGTGAGTCCACATGCCATTCAAGCAACCTAAGCACTCATAAGACATCCATTGTACTAGCATTTGGCAAGATATAACATGCTTACAAATCAAGTCAACCATAGACATGCATTAAGACTCGAATCAACAATTTCTATCCCATTGCTTAACTATTACACTCTATTACTTAAAATCCATACATTGAGCTCACCAAAAGCAACACTTGGAGACCTTCCCTTGCCTTTGCCACCCACAAGCTATTTATCTGCATTGTCGAACAAAAGAGAGCGTAAGCATAAAAGCTTAGTGAGGGTAAGCTCTTTAAAAACAAACCTCGACAATGCAGGGTCCAAGCACAAGCTACAACCGAGATAAAATGCATGTTCTTACCTCCGGTCCACACGAGCCATGATTCTAAATGATGCACGAACATATAATCAATATCATGTCATGCTCAACATGTTTAAATCCACACATATGAAATCACATATATTAAACCATGTTAGCAACACATTGTGATAAGGTTTTTTTTTTAAACCGTTAAATGGGGGCCTTATCACTATTTTCTTTTTGAAAAAGGGTTTATTTATAAAAAGGGGAAATTCGTGTTTTGGAAAATTTGTAAAAACTTGGAGTCGCCACCGGCCACTGAGGTAGGCCAGACACCACAAAACCAGAGATTCGTTTTAAAATGGGTTCGGGAGTTGGTTACGTGTGGGGTAGGATTAGCACCCCCATCACGCCCGGAAATCGGTACCAAATTGCTTGTTGCCTTTTGATTGATAGAAATTATTTAAAAACCGAAGTGAATTTAATAAAAATGTTCTTAGACGAAAATGTGACTTAAATAGCACGGGCTTTATCGAATAGTGGCTTTGGAATTAATTAATCATTTAATTAAGAAGGATGACGGTACACCGAACCATAGACTAAACCGACATCAAATAAGGCTGACTGCCGTGTTAGTTTAGAGTTCGGATCCCATACGTCACCTTTATGCATGATGCAAGCATATAAAAGATGATGCATGTTATTTCCATTTTTATGCTTTCGCTTACCTAGAGACGGTGAAAATTAACCCAAATATTTGATCGACATCCATTAAGTTAGGACTGTCATTTTACGAATACCAGAGTTAATTAATACCTCTCTCTTTAGGTATATTTTAAGTTGGTTAATTAAAATCGAATCATTAATAGTTTCATGGATGACAAATGCGAATATGTCACAAAACCACACAACGTCACAATAAATAACACGTATGGAAATAAAGCAAAATAAAATAGAATATCAACATGGGAATTTAAATAAAAATCCGGAAAAGGACCGGATCGAATATGAAAAGCGTAAATTAAGTGCGACAAATTAAATAACGAGAATTAGAGTGCTAGGAATTAAAATATTAGTAGTTAAATCAAAAGTTAGATTAAAAGTTAGAAATTACACTAAACGAGTCATGATGATACGGGTCACACCCCGTTGCGGGTCATCGTAAGGCCGAAAACGAATTACACGATCGAACAATGAAATAAACATGAACAAATAATAACATAAATATATAGTATTTAATATAAACATAAGATAATCATAATATATATATAAACATGCGTAATATAGTATAGTATGTAAACTATATAATATAATATAACATATATTAACATAATAACTATATATTATTATATTATATTATATTATATAAAGACATTCAAAGAAAACATATAGGACGCGATATATATATATGGCATATATGATATGTAAATATGGAAAATCGGAGTAATACAAAAAAGGAAAGCAAAATGGTATCTAATTAAAAAAGGAAAAGAAAAGGTGAGGGCAGCATTTAAAGATTAAAGAAAGAAAGAAATGCAAAGAGGAAAAAAAAAAAAAAAAAAAAAAAAAAAAAGGGAAAGCTTTCCTTCATTTCCAGTAACCGAATAGAGAAGGGAAAACAAATTTTTCACCACTTTTCCCTCGGTTCCCTCTTTGAATAAAACCTTAAACCATCTCCGTCGTTCATCGGCGACGGGACCTCAACGGAGCCGCCTCAAGCGTTCGAACAGGGTGACCTTGACTCAGACAACGGTAAGCTTCAAAAACTCTTTTTCTTTTTGATTTTGATTGAAAACCCGAACCCAAATGAAAACCCTAAACTTTGATTTCGAAAAATCTATGAAAACTCCTTTGATTTTTGTTTTAAAAACGATATTTTTTCTTAAAAATTTTAGAACCCCTCTGTTGACAAACTTTTAAGATTTCAAAAGAAAAAAATCTTTGATTCCGGTTTTGAAAAAGAGGAAAATGATGAACCCTAACCCTTTCTTTTTTATTCGATTGAAATAATAATAAAAATACCTCTGAAAATATGCTTGTTTATATTCTCTGAAATTTTCGGTTACAATTTTTCTCTGAACAATTTCAGATCTGAAAATTCCCCCTTACAATTTTTCTCTGAAACCCCCCTCCTTTTTACATCGTTTGCTTCGGGTGTTTATAGCCCCGAAATTACCTTTCTTTTTTGTTTATGAAATGCATAAAAAATGGATAGTGCGGTTTGGTTGTGCCATGATTTCCTTGTCTGCCATTTTGTTTTCTTTTTTGGTTGCATGTGAATGCTGGAGAGGATCCGAAGTGGTGGGGCTCGAGTCGACCGGATAACGCGGGATGAATCACGGCCGTTGATGGTGATCTGGATCCAATGGCAGACGTGCGGCGGCGCTAGGGTTTTTCTCCTTGGTGCTGTCTGGATCGTTGATCTCGCACCAGATCCAACGGTGGAGGGAGCGGCGGCTGCATAAACATATATGGCAGATTAGGGTTTTTCGCTCTTGGGGCAATTTGGACCGTCAGATCTAGATCAGATCTGACGGCTGAAATGAGGTGGCTGCAAAGACAAAGAGGGTTCATTAGGGTTTCTTTCCTTAGCAGATTATGGTTTTAATTATTTGGGCCTAAACAGGCCTTGTATATGTTTTAGAGTTTTTTTTATGTAATGGACTTTAATTAATAAACATGGGGCTTTTTTTTAATTAATATGGGCTTTTAGTTATATTAATATTTTTTTTCAAAGTTAATAATAATAATAATGATTAATAATTATTATAATAACAACACACGGTAATATTAAATAATATTAATAACATAACACTAATAACACTAATATTATATAGTATATAATAATATGGTAATCATAGTACTAATAATAGATTATAATAATGGATAGTTATAATGATAACATATAATACTATCAGTAGCTATAAAAAACGGTAATAAATATAATGGTAATTAATAAAATATAATAGATAGTAATAATTATATAGTATTTTTTACATAATAGATATAATACTAATAGTAATATTTTTTGTTTTTTCTTTCTTGGATTTTAATGACACATGTACATAATTAATAACTTAGACAATAGCCCATATAAGCCCACTATTATAAGATAAAAAAATGTTAGCCCGGACAAAATTAGTGATTACAGTTGCCCCTCTTTGCTTATACTTGTGGAACAAGAATAAAGCAAAGATCATAAGCACTAATTTTGTCCAACTTCCCTGTTTGGTTGATTTGCTCCTCCGAAGCGGTAGAAACAAAGTGGGTAGCGTCGGCGTGTCATCCCTGAATGGTAAAGGACAGAGTCGATTCATTCTTCCTAAGCGGTACAGAATGAACTTCAAATAGTGTGCTTTCCCGGAACGACGAAAGCGAACTGGATATGCCTTTAAGCTCTTCTGTCCAGGGATCCTTGAACTCTTTTGCTCCCAGATCAGGATGTGGCGAATATGAAATTCTTCGCCTGAAACTACATTTGGTCTTCCGAAGCGGCAGGAACAAAGTCGGTAGCATTGGTATGTCCTCCCTCAGCGGCAAAGAACATAGTTGATTCATTCTCCCTAAGCGGAAAAGAATAATCTTCCAATAGCGTACTTTCCCAGAGCGGCAAAAGCAAACTGGATAACGTTGGCATGTCCTCCTTGAGCGGCAAAGGACACAGCTGATTCATTCTCCCTTCAATAGCTTAGACAACGCTGGCATGTCCTCCCTGAGCGGCAAAGGACGTAGATGATTCATTCTCCCTGAGCGGCAAAGAATAAACCTTCAATAGCTTTAGACAACGCTGACATGTCCTCCCTGAGCGGCAAAGGACGTAGCTGATTCATTCTCCCTGAGCGGCAAAGAACGAACCTTCAATAGCTTAGACAACGCTGGTATGTCCTCCCTGAGCGGCAAAGGACGTAGCTGATTCATTCTCCCTGAGCGACAAAGAATAAACCTTCAATAGCTTTAGAGAACGCTGACATGTCCTCCCTGAGCGGCAAAGGACGTAGCTGATTCATTCTCCCTGAGCGGCAAAGAACGAACCTTCAATAGCTTAGACAACGCTGGCATGTCCTCCCTGAGCGGCAAAGGACGTAGCTGATTCATTCTCCCTGAGCGGCAAAGAATAAACCTTCAATAGCTTTAGACAACGCTGACATGTCCTCCCTGAGCGGCAAAGGACGTAGCTAATTCATTCTCGGCAAAGAATAAACCTTCAATAGCTTAGACAACGTTGGTATGTCCTCCCTGAGCGGCAAAGGACGAGGCTGATTCATTCTCCCTGAGCGGCAAAGAATAAACCTCTAATAGCAACTAGACAACGTTGGTATGTCCTCCCTGAGCGGTAAAGGACGTGGTTGATTCATTCTCCCTGAGCGGCAAAGAACGAACCTCCAATAGCAACTAGATAACGTTGGTATGTCCTCCCTGAGCGGCAAAGGACGTGGTTGATTCATTCTCCCTGAGCGGCAAAGAACGAACCTTCAATAGCTTAAACAACGCTGACATGTCCTCCCTAAGCGGCAAAGGACGTAGCTGATTCATTCTCCCTGAGCGACAAAGAATAAACCTTCAATAGCTTAGACAACGCTGACATGTCCTCCCTGAGCGGCAAAGGACGTAGCTGATTCATTCTCCCTGAGCGGCAAAGAACGAACCTTCAATAGCTTAGACAACGCTGGCATGTCCTCCCTGAGCGGCAAAGGACGTAGCTGATTCATTCTCCCTGAGCGGCAAAGAACGAACCTTCAATAGCTTAGACAACGCTGGCATGTCCTCCCTGAGCGGCAAAGGACGTAGCTGATTCATTCTCCCTGAGCGGCAAAGAACGAACCTTCAATAGCTTAGACAACGCTGGCATGTCCTCCCTGAGCGGCAAAGGACGTGGCTGATTCATTCTCCCTGAGCGGCAAAGAATAAACCTTCAATAGCTACTGGACAACGTTGACAGGAAATAAATTGAGCAGGCCTTCTGGCTCTTCTGCTCTGAAATCCTTGAGCTCTTTTGCTCTTAGATTCTGAAGTTGTGGGTCTCTTTTCTCTTTTTCTTTCTTCTTCTTTTTTCTTTTTCTTCCTTTTCTTCTTCTTCTTCTGTTTCTGTTTCTTTTTCTTTCTCTTCTTCTCATTCTTCTTATCTCTTCTTATTTCCTCTCATCTTCTTTTCTTTTTCTCTCTTCTTATTTCTTCTTATTCCTCTTCTCTTTTCTTTTTCTTTTTTTTTCTTTTTTTTCTTTCCTCGCTTTTCTTTTTCTTCTTTCTTTTCCTTTTCCTTTTTCTTTTCTTTCTCTTCTCTCTCTCTCACTTCTTCTTTTTCTCTTTCTCTCTTGTTCTTTTTTTCTTTTCTCATTTTTCTCTTTCTCTCTTCTTTTTATTTTCTTTTTCTTCTCTTCTCTCTCTCTTTTCTTCTTTCTTCTTCTTCTTATTCTCATTTTTTTTCCTCTCTTCTTATTTCCTCTCATCTTCTTTTCTTTTTCTCTCTTCTTATTTCTTCTTATTCTTCTTCTCTTTTCTTTTTCTTTTCTTTCTCTTCTCTCTCTCTCACTTCTTTTTCTCTTTCTCTCTTGTTCTTTTTTTTTCTTTTCTCATTTTTCTCTTTCTCTCTTCTTTTTATTTTCTTTTTCTTCTCTTCTCTCTCTTTTCTTCTTCTTCTTCTTCTTATTCTCATTTTTTTCTCTCTTCTTATTTCCTCTCATCTTCTTTTCTTTTTCTCTCTTCTTATTTCTTCTTATTTTTCTTCTCTTTTCTTTTTCTCTTTTTTTTCTTTTTCTTTTTCTTTTCTTTTTCTTTTTCCTCCTCTTTTATTTTTTCTTCTTTTTCTGTTTCTTTTTCTTTTTCTTTCTTTTTATTTAAAAATCGGGAAACCTGAATTTTTATTTAAAATATTCCAAGGGGAATATAATTGAGAAATTTAAATTTTGAGGAAAACGTCCCTTTAGAAAGGGTAAAATTGAGGAATTTGGATTTTTGAGAAAAATATCCTTTCGAAAGGAATGAAATGAAGTTTTGAGAGAAAAATCCTTTAGAAAGGATAGGATTGAGAAATCCGGGGTTTAAAAAAACATCCTTTAGGAAGGATAGAATTGAGAAATCCAGTTTTAAGAAAAACATCCTTTAGAAATGAGAGGATTAAGAAATCGGAGTTTTGAGGAAAACATCCTTTAGGAAGGATAGGGTTGAGAAATCCTGTTTTAAGAAAAACATCCTTTAGAAAAGATAGGATTGAGAAATCCGGGTTTTAAGAAAAACATCCTTTAGAAAGGACAGGATTGAGAAATCCAGTTTTAAGAAAAACATCCTTTAGAAAGGATAAAATCGAGAAATTTAAATTCTGAGAAAAACATCCTATAGAAAGGATAAAAAAAATCAGGGATTCAGAACCTTGATACCAGTCAAAGGATTCTCGAGATCCATTTCTCTTCTCGTAGAGCCGTAGATCCACCCCTTTATTAATCTTCAAATATCTGTTCAAAAATAAACAAGTACTATGATGGTATGAGTTAGCATGCTCCTAACATATGGATGTCTAACTATCAATGATGCATGATCATATTTCATGATGCAATGATGTGTATGGTAATGAGAATGCAAAGATGCATGAATTTTGTCTTTATTCTCTAAGGCTGGTGGTCACCATCTGGGGACTACAACCACTCATCAATCTCGTTTCTTGACAAAACTTGCCCCCAACTTGTGTTGCTTATTCCCTGAGTCCAATAGCCTGAATCGCAATCAGAATCATTAGCTCAGTACCTTCAAGCTGTTTGTCATCTCTCACCGATTTGAAATCATGTGTGCAAAGCCTTAGTTGCCCCACGGACAAAGATGCCCCAATGGGGTACCGATGGCTTTATCTCGAGCCATGATCAGTCTGCTTGTTCATTCCAATATAAGAGACTTATGAAAATAATAAAAATAAATTCATTATGTATATATATACATTTTAAAGGATTACGACAAGTGATATTTAAGAAAATCAAGCTTTGGGTCTTTGAAAAAAAAGGTCGACCCGAGTGACATTTTCCGAATGTTGCAGGAATGCACATATGACATCTTTTCTGGGCTATCAGGCTTCCGAGAGGAGCGACTCTCATTCCTAGTTTCTACCCGATTTAAAAGTGGCTCTCTTTAGCTCACTAACTCACCATGCCCTATCCTTCCCTCTTTTCTGGTCTCAATCAGGCATTAGAAGTGTGTCAATCCTTGAAAAAAGGTTAACCCTGATAGGCGGGATGTGATCTGAAGACAAATTTATCCATCCGCGTATGGTCCAAATGGTCTTTTATGGCTTGTAATGTAGGCTAAGGTTCACGGCTACAAAAGAAAGGGTAAGTAGGCCCAAACAAGTGTTTAAGGGTGGTGAAACCAAGGATCAATTTTTCCAAAGGGAAGTCTCTTGATTATGCTCAGATGAAATGCTATTTCTTCTCTTGTTTCTCTCGATCGCTTTAGACTGCCCCTTTGTTGGGGTTTTCACCCTAGAGTTCATTTCCTTTTATCAAGCGTAGTTTCGGATCAGGTTGCGCCTTTAAATTGTACTGGTGCATGCTTTTGATCAAAGGTGAACAATCCTTCGAGGCTCATCTAAGCAGATATTCATTTGAATAAGGAATCCTCTTGTCCTTTTTCTCTCCCTTTTTAAAATTGCACTTTTCACTTTAGTGCCATGGCTTTTGATTTCTTCAACTTTTATGTCGGTAACTTTTGACTTGATTTGGATAGCTCTTTGAGAACTGACTTTTCTTTTGCTGTTTCCTTTTGACGTTTTTGGCTGCTCAAATTAAAAGTGTACCCAATGCATATGTTCTCTTTTAATCCCTTTAGTTCACAAGACGTCATTATCATATCATAATCCGAATCCAATGTCATTTATTTGTCCATATCTTTATATCTCATTTGCCCCCGGTGTAGGGGTGATCCTTGATTTGGGTTCAATCAAAAGAAAAAGTTTAAAAGGCTCAAACAAGGACAACAATGGTTTTTTTTTTTCATTTTCTTTCTATGTGAAGGGGATTGAATGAATGCCAAATGTCCTCCCATACACGGATATCAAAATTGGTCTTCATGTGGTAGAAGTTTTAGGGTTATCACTTCATTCAAGGACCTTGAACGACAATGCCCGAAAGGAAAAGTTCACTCAATGGGAGTGGCCCATTATTCCTGAACACTCATTGTCATTCTTCTCTTGGCCTAAGTAGAACATAAGGATTTCATATTTAGTATCCTCACAACATCCGGCTTTTCGAAAAAAAAATCTTTTTAAATTGAATTAAAGTTAATCTGACAAAAAGTATATACATGTGTAATAGGAAAACAAGAGTAAGCTTATAATAATAAACAATAAATGAAATGTTTTAAAGAATCAATGAATACCAAAATATTTTCAAAATGAAAAAAATCTACAGCTCGTTTTATTTCTTTTGCATTTTCCCAAATGCACAGGGATCAACGGTTTTGAATTTCCTTTACCGGTAGCCGTTTGCTCCGGGCTAGTTGTACCATTCCCCTGGGTACAATCAGTTTTCACCAATAATGAGAATTGGATTTTTGCAAAGGATTTATTTCCCTTCGACCATTCGTAAAAATGGATTTTCGATGGACATTTGAATTATCCATTATTTTAAACTTTTATCGGGGTTAGGCACGTTGTGCCAACAGCGATGTAATATCTCCAATTCGATTTCCCTTGAACCGACTTGCATTTTTCCCAAATGCACAGGGATTAACGGATTTGAAATGCCTTTACCGGTAGCCGTTTGCTCCGGGCTAGTTGTACCATTCCCCTGGGTACAATCAGTTTTCACCAATAATGAGAATTGGATTTTTGCAAAGGATTTATTTTCCTTCGACCATTCGTAAAAATGGATTTTCGATGGACATTTGAATTATCCATTGTCTTAAACTTTATCGCGTTTAAGCACGTTGTACCAACATTTCTGTCAGACTTGCTCAAACATCGCTTCTTCTTCCATGAAGCGATGTAATGTCTCCGAAGATCATACTAGGCTGAGCTTTGAGCAAAGGCTTCTTCTTGACGGACAGAAGATGCCCCTCGGGGTGGGCTGGTTGAAGGGCCGATAATAAGAGGATTCTTAAAGATCGGGGTGGCCGAGTGGTTTCCCGGTACTTGAGCAACACTACCTCATTTTAGACCGAATTGTAACAGTTAGGGTATTCCTTTCATCATATCTTGTTGGGGCTTGATGATGGTACCCCTTAATTCTTGCTGAGTTCGTTACATCTGACCTCTCAAATCGGCCTCTAGCTTGGTAAATATTTCCTCCATTTATTCATTTTAAGAATGAATGCATGTAGTGTGTAGTATGCACAACAAGGATAGATGATTATAGGTAATCAAACAGACATGTACAACTGAATGCAAAGATGCATTGATCATTAATTTTATATGTTTAATGAATGAATGAATCTGTCGTATGTATAACAGAATCAAAATGTATGATTGAATGCAAAGCTGCATTAATTTGATGGAGATTAATTTTATTTGTTTAATCGAATAAATGAATGAATAAACATGTCATATGTACAACAGAAACATAGGTAATTAAACAAAATGCATAATTGAAATGCAAAGAGCATCACTGAGTTCGGCAAATATCCTCGTTAAACAACTCATTAATGGAAACCTTGGTCCGTTACAATGATCGGATGAAACCCACTACATGTAGTTCTTGAGCTGACGTCTAAGCCGACGATTTTCTTCAAGCTCACTCAATCCCTTCTTCTTTCTTGAAATGATCTTTTGCTAGGAATCAGGCGTTCTCGCATATCCTTGTTAACAAGTAAGCCAACTCTCGGTCCTGCTCCCAAGTAGTATAGGCAACGAATTATAATTAATCCATTGTCTATATTTGGTGCTCTTGACTTGCTCTTGGAGAGGGTCCCACTGAGCCTAACCTTCAAAGCGCATCGGGGGTGAGGTCGGAATTCCTTCTGACTTGAAATGTTTTTCTTGTTCTAGGTTGAGACTTGATTGTCAACTCAAAGCAGCGAGGTGCCCAAGAAACTTTCGATCTTGCCCCGGAAAGCTTGATTGCTGTTTGGTGTGGTTCTCGCTAATTTCCTTGCAAGACTTAGTATTTCCCAACTGTTGTAGTCAAATCAAAGCTGCCAACCGTGGAACACATGTAGGTTGAACTCCAAAATTCGAAATAATGATCACTTGCCTGGGACATCTGACAAATAAGTGAGGTGGTCTTTTTCGTCTTTGAAAGCCTTTCTTGTCTAGGGACCCCAACCATGTAGTTTCTCTCCTTGTGGCTACATTTCTGTCGAGGTCCTCCTCACTATTGTTACAGACCGTATTTCCCACTAATCAAGTCTTTAATTTCAGACTATTTCCAACTCAATGTGCTCTTTATGCAATGATGAAATATGCAAGATAATATAAAAGGGGAAGAAAAGCGAAGTCATTAGTCACATGATGAATATAAATCAATAGTCAAGCAATGTAATTCAAGCATTAAAGAAGCGTATGAACAAGCAAAAACCTAGACACTCTAAACTCTAGGGTTATCCGCATGGCTCTAATGGGGTGGGCTTCTTATATTCTCACTCATGAGTTTGGTTCTATCAAAGGGTACCCGAACCTATCTCATCACCTACTAAGGCAATAAGAACCCCAATTCTGGCCCATTACAGGCTTGCGAATTGGTTTCGGCTCGAGGGAAAACACGACCTAATGACGTGGAGGGTTGCTCACGTGTCAAAAGGCGTGGATTCTGAAAGTGAATTACCGACCCGTGGAGGGATACTCACGTGGGTATGGGCGTTTCACTCTCACTTAAAAAGGGTAGCTCGGGTATAGAGCTTGATGATCATGATGCAACACATGTCGGTGACTCCTTTGAAATTAAATAAGAAATTAATTCGAATACCACAAATTTTCAAAGCCCGTTCAACTTAAGTCATATTTTCATAAATAAACAAACTTATTAGCTTCACTTTGAATTTTAAATATTTTCTATCGATTAAAGGCAACAAGCGTTTTATTGGCTTAACTCTCTTTTTTTTTGTAAAAAAAATTTATTCCCCAGCGGAATCGCCATGCTGTGATAAGGTTTTTTTTTTAAACCGTTAAATGGGGGCCTTATCACTATTTTCTTTTTGAAAAAGGGTTTATTTATAAAAAGGGGAAATTCGTGTTTTGGAAAATTTGTAAAAACTTGGAGTCGCCACCGGCCACTGAGGTAGGCCAGACACCACAAAACCAGAGATTCGTTTTAAAATGGGTTCGGGAGTTGGTTACGTGTGGGGTAGGATTAGCACCCCCATCACGCCCGGAAATCGGTACCAAATTGCTTGTTGCCTTTTGATTGATAGAAATTATTTAAAAACCGAAGTGAATTTAATAAAAATGTTCTTAGACGAAAATGTGACTTAAATAGCACGGGCTTTATCGAATAGTGGCTTTGGAATTAATTAATCATTTAATTAAGAAGGATGACGGTACACCGAACCATAGACTAAACCGACATCAAATAAGGCTGACTGCCGTGTTAGTTTAGAGTTCGGATCCCATACGTCACCTTTATGCATGATGCAAGCATATAAAAGATGATGCATGTTATTTCCATTTTTATGCTTTCGCTTACCTAGAGACGGTGAAAATTAACCCAAATATTTGATCGACATCCATTAAGTTAGGACTGTCATTTTACGAATACCAGAGTTAATTAATACCTCTCTCTTTAGGTATATTTTAAGTTGGTTAATTAAAATCGAATCATTAATAGTTTCATGGATGACAAATGCGAATATGTCACAAAACCACACAACGTCACAATAAATAACACGTATGGAAATAAAGCAAAATAAAATAGAATATCAACATGGGAATTTAAATAAAAATCCGGAAAAGGACCGGATCGAATATGAAAAGCGTAAATTAAGTGCGACAAATTAAATAACGAGAATTAGAGTGCTAGGAATTAAAATATTAGTAGTTAAATCAAAAGTTAGATTAAAAGTTAGAAATTACACTAAACGAGTCATGATGATACGGGTCACACCCCGTTGCGGGTCATCGTAAGGCCGAAAACGAATTACACGATCGAACAATGAAATAAACATGAACAAATAATAACATAAATATATAGTATTTAATATAAACATAAGATAATCATAATATATATATAAACATGCGTAATATAGTATAGTATGTAAACTATATAATATAATATAACATATATTAACATAATAACTATATATTATTATATTATATTATATTATATAAAGACATTCAAAGAAAACATATAGGACGCGATATATATATATGGCATATATGATATGTAAATATGGAAAATCGGAGTAATACAAAAAAGGAAAGCAAAATGGTATCTAATTAAAAAAGGAAAAGAAAAGGTGAGGGCAGCATTTAAAGATTAAAGAAAGAAAGAAATGCAAAGAGGAAAAAAAAAAAAAAAAAAAAAAAAAAAAAAAGGGAAAGCTTTCCTTCATTTCCAGTAACCGAATAGAGAAGGGAAAACAAATTTTTCACCACTTTTCCCTCGGTTCCCTCTTTGAATAAAACCTTAAACCATCTCCGTCGTTCATCGGCGACGGGACCTCAACGGAGCCGCCTCAAGCGTTCGAACAGGGTGACCTTGACTCAGACAACGGTAAGCTTCAAAAACTCTTTTTCTTTTTGATTTTGATTGAAAACCCGAACCCAAATGAAAACCCTAAACTTTGATTTCGAAAAATCTATGAAAACTCCTTTGATTTTTGTTTTAAAAACGATATTTTTTCTTAAAAATTTTAGAACCCCTCTGTTGACAAACTTTTAAGATTTCAAAAGAAAAAAATCTTTGATTCCGGTTTTGAAAAAGAGGAAAATGATGAACCCTAACCCTTTCTTTTTTATTCGATTGAAATAATAATAAAAATACCTCTGAAAATATGCTTGTTTATATTCTCTGAAATTTTCGGTTACAATTTTTCTCTGAACAATTTCAGATCTGAAAATTCCCCCTTACAATTTTTCTCTGAAACCCCCCTCCTTTTTACATCGTTTGCTTCGGGTGTTTATAGCCCCGAAATTACCTTTCTTTTTTGTTTATGAAATGCATAAAAAATGGATAGTGCGGTTTGGTTGTGCCATGATTTCCTTGTCTGCCATTTTGTTTTCTTTTTTGGTTGCATGTGAATGCTGGAGAGGATCCGAAGTGGTGGGGCTCGAGTCGACCGGATAACGCGGGATGAATCACGGCCGTTGATGGTGATCTGGATCCAATGGCAGACGTGCGGCGGCGCTAGGGTTTTTCTCCTTGGTGCTGTCTGGATCGTTGATCTCGCACCAGATCCAACGGTGGAGGGAGCGGCGGCTGCATAAACATATATGGCAGATTAGGGTTTTTCGCTCTTGGGGCAATTTGGACCGTCAGATCTAGATCAGATCTGACGGCTGAAATGAGGTGGCTGCAAAGACAAAGAGGGTTCATTAGGGTTTCTTTCCTTAGCAGATTATGGTTTTAATTATTTGGGCCTAAACAGGCCTTGTATATGTTTTAGAGTTTTTTTTATGTAATGGACTTTAATTAATAAACATGGGGCTTTTTTTTAATTAATATGGGCTTTTAGTTATATTAATATTTTTTTTCAAAGTTAATAATAATAATAATGATTAATAATTATTATAATAACAACACACGGTAATATTAAATAATATTAATAACATAACACTAATAACACTAATATTATATAGTATATAATAATATGGTAATCATAGTACTAATAATAGATTATAATAATGGATAGTTATAATGATAACATATAATACTATCAGTAGCTATAAAAAACGGTAATAAATATAATGGTAATTAATAAAATATAATAGATAGTAATAATTATATAGTATTTTTTACATAATAGATATAATACTAATAGTAATATTTTTTGTTTTTTCTTTCTTGGATTTTAATGACACATGTACATAATTAATAACTTAGACAATAGCCCATATAAGCCCACTATTATAAGATAAAAAAATGTTAGCCCGGACAAAATTAGTGATTACACACATCCCAAAACACAATGGCTCACAATTAACCATATAATGGCAACATAACTACAATCCGTATTGGCACCTAGCTATGACTCGAATACACGGATAACCGTTGGAATTCACATCCAACAACACAACCATTACCTGGCGGTGGGATTCCACTCATCACCGTTCACGCGGAGGGGATTCCACTCATCCTCACGCCTCATTTCACGCGGAGGGGATTCCACTCATCCACACGCCTCATTCCACGCGGAGGGGATTCCACTCATCCTCACGCCCGTCGATGGGATTCCACTCATCACCGACTAATGTAAATATAATTTCCGGGCGTACCCGTACTCCTCCTTGGTGACTCAACGCCACCAAGGCCACGCGCGACTTTTGACTCATGTGTACACACTAACATCCTAATGATCGATCATTTGTACCCAAGCATACTAGTGCCAATACTAATACATTCCACATACCATTTATTAACAACTTCCGTGCTTAGCACGTACTCACCTTGACTTACTATCATGCATAAAACCACATTTCCATGCCTAACATATACTCACCATGATCCTCGGATCAAGCAATCACCTCATAATCTCATTTCACATGATAACACACATGTACATCATTAACAACCATATCACATCATATTTTGCACATGTGAATAATCATATCATAACCATCATCAACATACATACAACAATGCATCCAACATGCCTCAACATACATGTATACAACATATATATAACCAACCCCATCACGATTTAACACGAGGCACATACAACCATTAAAGAGTGCAACCAAAGTCTCTAATCAAAGCTTGGGATTAGGCTACCACTCTAATCCCAACTCTAGGTGGGTGTACCAAGCCCATTCTAGGTTCACATGCTTGAACCAAATACTCGAAACCATTTCAAAAACATTTAACCACTCACCTAAGCTTCCAAGCTCCAAGCCAAGCAACCATGGTCTTCAATTTCCGGATTCGTTTCCAAAGCTTTACCAACACAAATTCTCGCTTCCAAACAACCTCGAACACATTTCAAACAATTCCAAATCAGCCCAACATCAAAAGACCAACCCGGAAAACAATTCAAATGCAACTTACAACGTTGCAAGCCATGACCAAACCCCACACTTTGCAATTTCGGGCAGCCCCTAAACCATGTCCAAAAACCATGTTTCCAACATCCATAGCACCCACAAACAATCCCAAATCAACCCCTAACCATTACCCTAACATCAAACCTCAATTTCCAACACAAACCACACCCAAAACTCAACTAAAAACCCTCATAAAAACCCATTTTTATCCAATTTCGGGAATCATGATAAAACACTTTAAAATTCACTTATGTTGGACCTTGAGAGTTGCAAACAACTTAGCTAACAAGAATAAATCGATAGCTTAAGTTAAAGACCATAAAGCTCTCATTTTTAAACAAAACCCTAAAACTTTCGATTTCAAAATCATGAACAATAATGAGAAATATTGGTACCAACATGAAGAGGAAGGCAAGACCAAGTCAAAAATATATTTACCTTTCAAAAAGCTCCAAAGATGAAGGTGGAAGATATGAAATGGTGAAATGGAGAGAAAGACTCTCCATTGTCGTTAGTTTTGAAGAGTTGGAAATGAGGAAGAAGATGAGCACATGCTCATCTTTTGTTTTATTTTAAATTCTCCCAAAATAATGTTTACCACTATGCCCTTAATGAAAATCCAAACCCACATCTCTTAAAGTCCATGGATTTTAGATCCAAGAGATAGGCCCAACATAGATATAGATATTTTGGAAATCCCGAGGCCCATAAAAAAATATTTTATTATTTTAAATCTTAAAACCGAAACCCAAAACAATATTTTAATATTATTTCCATCCGACCCCCAAACCCGGGTGTTACAAAAATACGAATCAAAGTTAAACCCCCGAAATTTCTAAGGCATTCTATCTTTTGTTGATCATCAAAGATTGTTGAGAAACTAAAAAGAGTCTTACACTCGAATATCAACTTCATCTCTAACTTGGTCATGACAGATTTGTTTATTTATCTCCTTAGACCTCACTTTTTCTTTTTCTGAATTTCTATGTTTATATTAAGCTCTAATAGTATCACTAGATTTTACCTATTTTTAAAAGAAGCATGGTAAAAATTTTGGCGAGCTTAAAGAGCAACGAGTTTTTTTAAAGAGTACAAGTCGAGCAAAATTTTATCGAGCTTAATGAGCAACGAGTCGAGTCGAGCAACGAGATTTTTTAATGAGCACAAGTCGAGCACTACTCAACTCGCGATCAACTCGCTCAATAAGCACCCTTACTTTCGCGTGTGAATATGATCTTGATTTCATTAACTTTTGACTTCTAAATTTGAGTCGGAAATTGTGAATCAAAGCTAATTTATTTTTGGCTTAAGGGTATCATAAGCTCTTGAATTCTTTTAAAAAAAATCAATTAAGCACTTTAAATTTTCTTTTTACATCCAATTAAGCTTTTATACTTTAAATTTTCATTAATTAAACCCTTTGATCAACTTTAATCATCAATATTTGACGATTTTTTTCTTAGATATTACTGTCATATGATGCACTACAGTTCTGTCATGTGACATTTACATATTTTTTAGAAAACTATTTTGATAAGGTTTACAAGTTTTTTTAGAACTTTTAGAACTTTTAAAGAATATTTTAAATAAAATAAAAAATTCTAGAAATGTCAAATAACAACATTGTAACACGACACATTACGCCAATTGATCTAAAAAACTGTTGAATTTTACATTCAAATGAGTGAATTGATGAGATTTAGGAGTATAAGAGCTTAATTGGGTGTAAAAAAGGTTTAGAGACTTAATTGATTTTTCCCCAAAAGTTTAAAGGCTTATGATACCGATAAACCTCTATTTTTTAATTTTATATTAAAAATAATTAATTTAAAAGTATATAAATTTAAAGATATCATTCAAACTTAAATTCAATTGATAATTTTTGGTGATGACTAACCAAAATATTTTGTAAACTTATTTTATCATTCGACCTAATCTTACGGAATGTTGCGGACATGAATTTGAATAAAAAAATAGATGTATTGACCAAGACTTGGGAAGATTTGGTAAAAGAATGAATGTTCTATATTTATTTTGCTCGGCAACAAATGATTTATAAATGTTTAATTATTTTATAATAAACTTTCTTATTTATATTGTTTTTGTCTTCATTGCCATAAAAAATCATGGCTTAATTTTTTTTCTCTTGTTGTTAACTCGTTTATGTATCCCCGTCAAATATTATATTATATTATTTTTATAATTACTAATATTTTATTTATTAATAAATTAATTTGAATTAAATATTATAGAAATTCATTGCAAAAAGAATTTTTCGGTCCAATTTACTCTATACACAATAATAAAATTTGAACCTCTAATTTTACTTAAAAAAATCAAACGTCTAACCCTGTTAAATCAATTTGTGGTAAGTAATATCATATCACACTTGAGCATAATAGATTAACCAAAAGATGAATAAATCAAATATGAAATTAACTTGAGCACGAATAATATAAAAACAAAAGATTATTTTGAATAAAATAAAAATCTAAAAGAGCTTAAAACAATTAAAATATTAAATAAGTACAATTCAAAAAAATATTAAATAAGTAAATAATAATGTTTCCTTTGTGTCTAAGTAGGACCAAGATTCAAATGGTTCACTGCAAAAAAATTCTTTAAGTTTACGATACCCATGAGCTCCGACAATCTCGGAAACCCTGCCCCCCCCCCTCTTCCCTTGCCGCTGGCGCCGTCAACCCGGGGAACCCTCGGAAACATCGCCGCCTCGACGACGATCCGCCGGACGGAGGCGGCAAAACGCAACCACCCTTGCCGTCCTACAAAGATTCCCTACTGCACTCCAGTCTCGCAAACCCGTCTGCCAAAGATGACTTTTTTGAGGAAGATGATATTGATATCATGGAGGGTGATGTGGTCCGCTCCACCGAAGATGGTATTCCGGCCATTGACTTTTCGGATCGTATCCAAACCCTGGCGGAACGTAGTCTTGATCAAACTTTGATCGTGAAATTGCTAGGTCGTCGCATCGGATACAACACTTTGCACACAAAGATATATGAGTTATGGAAGCCACAACAGGCGATTCGACTAATGGATATCGAGAATGACTATTTCTTGGTATCGTTCCGTCTCAAATCAGATTACCTTAAAGCACTCACTGAGGGCCCTTGGACTGTTTTTGACCACTATCTTACGGTGCAACAGTGGTCACCAGAATTCACGACTTCAACCCCATATCCGACGCAAGTGGCTGCATGGATTCGCCTACCGGGTCTGCCGGTTTTACTCTACAAGAAGAGCTTGATTGAAGAGATTGGTAAATGTATTGGTCCGGTCCTCAAGTTGGATTATCAAACGGAGATGGGCCGCCGGGGTCGATTTGCGCGTATGGCCGTTACGATTGACCTATCTAAGCCGCTCACGTCCAAGATTATTGTTAATGGCAATGTTCAACTCATCGAGTATGAATCCCTCCCTATTATTTGCTTCAAATGTGGCTTGTATGGCCATGGACAAGAACTATGCCCAAAGGCGAACTTGGATGAGCAAATTGCCTCGGATGCACAGGATGTTGTGACCGACAATCCCATCCCCGATGTCCCGTCCGCACCGGCTGCTGCAGGCGTAACCAGCGGTGAAGATACTTCTTTTGGCCCGTGGATGGTAGCACAACGTCGGCCGAGACGCAATACCACCAAGCCAAAACCTGCTCAACCCGCCTCTGCTGATACACCCACAGGTTCACGGTTTAGCCCCCTGCATGCTGATATGCCCAGTGAACCCAGCAGCCCATCACCCGCAAATCCCAGTGCTGCACCTGTGCCGCAGCGTCCGCAGCACAAGCAAAGCCACCCTTCGTCTCTTAAGACACACAGCAAAGGCAAATCCCCCTTGGCTGCACAAGGCATCAAAATCGGACCTACAAGGAAGCCATTGACAGTTAACTTTGCTGACTTCCCAGTACTATCAAAATTCTCAGCCAAGTCCTCTAACATGCCTTCAAGTTCGAGCTCTAGGCTTGACAAGTCGCATCACGCCGCGACAGTTATGTCTGAAAACGCCGACCCAAATGTGATGCAACTTGATCCGATTTGTAACCCTCATGCGCAACCAACTGAAGTCATCCAGCGTGAGAAACCCCCTGACCAGCAGCAGACCCCTGGCAACCCTTTGATCAGTATGCAGGCTCAACCTACTGCTGCGAGTGATCCGCAAGAGCTACCTAGTACGGATTTTGTTGGTTCGTCAGAGGATCGACCGACAACAATGATCGAGTGATGTCTCTCTTCCCTCCTCACTTATTTATATTTTTATGGATTTAAAAATATTCTCTTGGAATGTGCAAGGTTGCGTAGATAGGAAATTTATTCAGGCGGCAAAGCAATTTTTGCGGGACAATAAGCCTGATGTTGTGGTGTTTATGGAACCTCGAATTAGTGGACATCGTGCTGAATCAGTCATTGCAACCCTGGGCTTCCCACATTCTCATCGGGTGGAGGCTGCTGGTTTTTCTGGGGGAATTTGGGTGGCATGGTTTGACCGTGTCTCAGTCTCTGTTATCAGTACTCATTTTCAGTTCATGCACTTCCGGATTACTCACCGGGCTAATCATTCTACCCTCCTTGCCACTGCCGTGTATGCATCTCCTTCGGCGTCGGGAAGGAAACTCCTATGGAACCATCTCCATAATCTCGCGGCAACTATTCGTAGTCCCTGGATTATTTTTGGAGACTTTAATGCTACTCTTTCATGGGAGGATCGTAAAGGTTGCGCTTCATCCGCTCGGCCAAGTAAGGACTTTCATCGTCTCATGCTTGATCACTGTTTGCGCGATATGGGTTATAGTGGCCCTGATTTTACGTGGTCTAGGGGACTTGCATCAGTCCGCCTGGATCGTTTTATATGTAATGTCTATTTTGATGAATCCTTCCCGGAAGCTTCAGTACAACACCTGCTTCGGATGCGCTCTGACCATAGGCCCATCCTCTTGCAAATTGGAACTGCGCATCACAGGTCACCTTCTAAATTTTTCCGTTATTTTTCTGGTTGGAATTCTCATGAAGATTTCTCGCGGATGGTTTTAGACAACTGGGTACCGGCATCCTCTTTATCTGAAACTATCCAGAATTTCACCTCTGCTGCTGATACATGGAATAAATTGGTCTTTGGATACGTGGGCACGAAAAAACGTATGCTTATGGGACGACTTCGTGGAATTCAAAAAGCCTTGAGTAGTCGTTCTTCCCGTTTTCTAAAAAATCTGGAAAGCGAATTGCTTGTTCAATTGGAACACCTCTTGGATGAAGAGGAACTTCTTTGGAGACAAAAGTCACGTTCTGACTGGATCTCTATGGGTGATAGGAACACCCGTTATTTCCATAAGAGGGCAATTGCAAAACGCCAGCGCAGCTGTATAAAAGCCCTTCAGCTATCGAATGGTACTTGGTGTGATGATGATATTCAGTTAAAAGAAGAAGCTATTCAATTTTTCAGCAAGTTATTTACGGATGGGTCGACGACATCGGGAACTTTTCCCCTCTCGGGATGCTATCCGCTCGTTGATCGTACGTCCATGGATGCACTCGAACTGATCCCATCGCCGGCGGAGGTTCATGCTGCCCTGATGGACATGGCACCCCTGAAATCCCCTGGGTGGGACGGGCTTCACGCTGAGTTTTACCAGAAGCAATGGCCAACGGTGGGCCCCTCGATTGTTTCCATGATACAAAGCATCTTCCGAGGTAATCATATGGACATGGATCTTAATCGCACTATTATAGTCCTTATTCCCAAATGTGTTCACCCTTCGACCTTTGCGGATTTTCGACCCATAAGTCTATGTACAGTTATCTACAAGCTTTTATCGAATATTATTGTTCGTCGGCTCAAGCCCATCTTTCCTCAGATCATTGGGCAAAACCAGACTAGTTTTGTCTCGGGAAGAAACATTACGGAGAATATAATTATTAATCAGGAAGTCATCCACTCTATGAGGTTAGCGAAAAATGGATCGAACTGGATGGCAATCAAAGTTGATCTGACTAAAGCTTTTGACCGTGTAAAATGGGAATTTATATCCGACTCTCTTTTGGATGCGGGTTTCCCTCCTATTATCCGAAGAATAATCATGAACTCAATAACTTCAGCTAGTTTTCAAATACAGTGGAATGGGACCTTATCTCGGCCTTTTTACCCGGAGCGCGGTATCCGCCAAGGCGATCCTCTCTCGCCTTACATCTTTGTGCTAGTTATGGAGCGGCTTGGTCATTTGATCAACCATTCAGTTCAAAGTCGGAATTGGCTTCCTTTCCGATTCATCCGTAATGGTATTCCGATCTCACATTTATTTTTTGCGGATGATCTTATTTTATATGCCGCCGCTGATATGTCTCAGGCTAGTAGGATACAAGCCGTGCTGGATACTTTTGGGGCTTTCTCGGGCCATTGCGTTAATAGAACTAAAACTCAGGTTTTTTTCTCACCAAATACCCCTCGCGCTTTACAGGATGATATCAGTACTTTTTTGGGCTATCAACATGTGTCTTGTTTAGGAAAGTATCTAGGTGTACCAGTTTTACATGCACGTATGAGATGCTCAGATTATAGTTTCATTATTGACAAAATCAGGGAAAAACTCAATGGTTGGGCTAGTCGCACTCTTTCCCTAGCAGGTCGTATTACGCTTGCTAAATCGGTTTTATCTGCTATACCAGTTTATTTCATGCAAACATCTCTGCTTCCAAAGAAGATTTGTGCTGAAATTGAATCTCTTATCCGCAAATTCATATGGGGATCGACGGATCAAGCTTCCAAAATTTCACTGGTGAATTGGGAGTCTATTTGTCAACCCCCGGCTAACGGGGGCCTTGGGTTTCGGCGTATTCCTGATTTTAATATGGCCTTTATCTTGAAAATTTGCTTCGCATTGGTTTCGGACACACATGCCCTATGGATTCGGCTTCTTCGGCAAAAATATCGAATGCATGATCTTTGCCCTATATCGGTCACTCGGAACTCTTGCACCCCCCTATGGAGGGCAATCGCATTGGCTTGGCCTGATCTTAAAGGTAGCATATATTGGTTGATTGGAGATGGGATGGCGATTGATGCTTTAGATGACATTTGGATCCCGTCTATTGGCCCTCTTCGGGAACATCTGTTACATCCGATAGACACTAGCACCCGACCCATGCGAACTTGGGATCTAATGGATGACCATGGGGAATGGGACCGTGCGCGCTTATCAGCCCTATTCGATCCAGCCGTTATACCATATATCATGAGTGTCCGCTGCCCAGACGTCTCGGATATCCCTGATTCCCCTGCATGGAGGTACACTGCTGCACAGAAGTTCACGGTCAGTTCCGCTTACGAGTTGAAATGTCACATGTACTGGGACAGTCGAGATCCTGTTTGGACTTTGGTGTGGTCTCTGCGCATCCCGCAGCGAGTGCGTATGTTTATATGGCTATGCTTCAAGCAACGCCTCATGACCAATGTTGAGCGATGTCGACGACACCTTGCTTCTTCCCCTACCTGCTCCTTCTGCGGGAAGGAGAACGAATCTGTCCTCCACGTCTTGCGAGACTGCATTGCAGCACAGCAGGTATGGAGATTGCTAATTCCCCCGAGCCTGCATGTCTCCTTTTTCAGTGGGGATATAGCAAGCTGGCTGCAGCGTAATCTCTCCCAGCGACATACTCTGCCATCTTCGGATGTACCTTGGTCCTTCTTATTTGCGTCTATCATTTGGAATATTTGGAAGAACAGAAACGACTCAATCTTCAGTGATACTCGAGCTCCACCGGAACAAATCTTGGCACGAGCCATTGCATGGGCAAAATACATAAATGAAGCGCATGATCGCACCGGCCAGGATCGTAAACCCTGCACCCAGCAGCGTAGATGGAGCAGACTAGACACGGGGTGGGTTGCCTTGTCGACAGATGGTGCTGTCGAACGCTCGTCTAATTTAGGTGCCGCAGGAGGAGTCATTCGAACAGCGGAAGGAGAATGGATTCTGGGGTTCAACAAAAAGCTGGGTGTTGTTAACCCACTCCAAGCTGAGTTGTGGGCTGTCCTCATAGGACTTCGGATTGCCCGATCAAAAGGTTTTTCTCGGGTCCTTATTCAGCTGGATAGCAAAGAAGCGGTTGATCATTTGAATCGCACTAATGCTTTCCTCGATTCAAACCCGCTTATCCGTGATATTACAAAGCTTAGAACAGGGGGTGAGACTCTTGTCCGGTGGATGCCGCAGACGCCCTTGCAAAGCTAGCTAGCTACGATAATTTCGATTTAGTTGTTTTTGATGCACCTTCGTCCTCTATTTTGTTATTTTTAGACTCTGATTTAGCGTTTATGCTGTAATTGCTTTCAAACTATCATTTAAATTCGAAAAAAATGGTTCACTGCATCATATATCAGTATTTACTCCCCCATACCAAAATTGCTCAATAAAACCAAATGTTATTAGTAATTTGATCATAGCCAAATCAAATAAATTAAGAATTATAATTAATATGATTTTAATTTATATTTATATAACGTTAATAATAACCACATTAACTAATACCAAATGTTATTATTAATTTGATCATAGTCAAATCAAATAAATTAGGGATTTTATTTAATATGATTTTTAACTGATGTTTATTTAATGTAAATAATAAATTAATATTAATTTATATAAAAATCAAATAAATAAATTGCATTTATCGAATGATATGAATTGAAATTGCATATACAAACGGGAACTGAATTGAAACGGGAATTGAATTGAATTTATAAGATTATGCCAATTTTTTTTATTAAATAGAAATGTATTACATTCTCATATTGAGATTCGAACCAATACAAAATAGGACAATATTAACATCTTTAGTCAGTCAAATATTATATTATATTATTTTTATAATTACTAATATTTTATTTATTAATAAATTAATTTGAATTAAATATTATAGAAATTCATTGCAAAAAGAATTTTTCGGTCCAATTTACTCTATACACAACAATAAAATTTGAACCTCTAATTTTACTTAAAAAAATCAAACGTCTAACCCTGTTAAATCAATTTGTGGTAAGTAATATCATATCACACTTGAGCATAATAGATTAACCAAAAGATGAATAAATCAAATATGAAATTAACTTGAGCACGAATAATATAAAAACAAAAGATTATTTTGAATAAAATAAAAATCTAAAAGAGCTTAAAACAATTAAAATATTAAATAAGTACAATTCAAAAAAATATTAAATAAGTAAATAATAATGTTTCCTTTGTGTCTAAGTAGGACCAAGATTCAAATGGTTCACTGCATCATATATCAGTATTTACTCCCCCATACCAAAATTGCTCAATAAAACCAAATGTTATTAGTAATTTGATCATAGCCAAATCAAATAAATTAAGAATTATAATTAATATGATTTTAATTTATATTTATATAACGTTAATAATAACCACATTAACTAATACCAAATGTTATTATTAATTTGATCATAGTCAAATCAAATAAATTAGGGATTTTATTTAATATGATTTTTAACTGATGTTTATTTAATGTAAATAATAAATTAATATTAATTTATATAAAAATCAAATAAATAAATTGCATTTATCGAATGATATGAATTGAAATTGCATATACAAACGGGAACTGAATTGAAACGGGAATTGAATTGAATTTATAAGATTATGCCAATTTTTTTATTAAATAGAAATGTATTACATTCTTATATTGAGATTCGAACCAATACAAAATAGGACAATATTAACATCTTTAGTCACTAGACTATAAATTTGTTAATTTATTATCAAAATAATAACGTCAATTTTGGTTTTAAATTTATAGTACGAATTTGTCATCATCTTTATGTAATTTCCATAATCTTTGAGGAAGAATATTAATTAATAATTTTTCAATTAAAAAGTAAACAAAAAACACATGTATATACAAAATATTCAGTTTTTGTATTTCCACTCCATAATAAATGATATGATATATGAGAGTATATGTCACGTAGAAAAAATTTAGAGTAAATGTCATGCACCGATATGTACTACTAAACATATGCACTGATAATATTATTAGCTATTTTAATAAATTTTGAAATTATAAGGATCTAAAACGTGATTGTTACTTTTTAGGATAAAATTATACTTTTATCTTTTTAATTGTTCTTTAAAGAATTTAATTAAAAGTCAAAGTATTAATTGTTTTTTAATAAAATTTTATTATTTTTAAATTGAAAAAAAAAACATAAAAAGTGGTAAAAAAAGTGTTTTAACATATTTTGTTTTTAAAAAGGAATATTTACGCTTTAGGTCCATATAATTTCAAACGTTATTAAAATAGTTAATGACGCATATCAGTGCATATAATTATTTGGCTAAAGGGTCACCTTTGCCCTTGTAGTAGTCCTAATTTATCAACTTTGCCCCTATGATATGTTCGAATAAATTTAGCTCTTGAAGTAGTTCAATTGCATCGTTGTTTGCCCCTTGGGCCTTGACTGACGAAAGCCAATGTTGACCGTTATAGTAGTGACGTGGCAGTTTATGATGACATGGTAGAGGGTAAAATTAATTTTTCAAGCGAGTTCGAGGGTAAAATTTATTTTTAGACAAAAAATATAAGTAAAATACAAAATATTAAAATAACATTAAAAATAATAATTTTTAAAAAATATATCTAAATATAAAATAAAATAATTAAAATATCTAAAAATAAGTAAAAATTATAAAACTAAAATATCATAAGCTAATAAATTATAAATTATTCAATAATTAAAATTTAAAATATTTATAAAGTATTAAAAAATATAAAAAACTTCATTAAAAAATTGGACGATTTTGGCTTTCTTTCTCTTCAAAAAAATATAAGGAAAAAAGAATACTAAAGTACGGTTAATGTGATTCTCTCAACCGAATAAAAATCTTTTACCCTTTTTGGTGATTCTATCTCTCAATACTAAAAAAATTAAATTCTACACTCTAAGTCTAATTTCTAAATCAAAAACCTTAAGCCCTAAAATTTAAACCCTTTACTTGATTAAATTTATACACATACTTTTGTGATTCATACTCACTTTATATTGATAAAATTTTCAATTAGGGTGTAAGATTTAAAGTTTATAATTTAGAGTTTAAAATTTTTAGGGTTTAAAACGTAGAAATTAGGATTAAAGGGTAAAATTTATTTTTAAGTTTTGATTTTTGAATAATTTATAATTTAATAGCTTTATATTGATTTTATATTTGGTGTAACCCCCTCGTCCCGGTCCGGACGTTTGACCAATCCGAGTGGGCTACACGGGAATAACCGAGATGAAACCCGTTAAGGCTCCACTTAGGTTACCGACCCTAGAGAAAATTTTTCATTTTTATCTTATCTAAATGCATTGATTAAGCCTAAGCGGAAGCCCAACAACAAATCGGGCCTAAGCCCAACCTTTGGACCCCTTTAGAGATGTCAAATAGCCCAAAAACAGGCCTGTGTTTCGAAACAGTCAAAGCCTGTTTCGAAACACTAGCTTCAATTTAAAAAGGTTAGACACCCGTTTCGAAATGCATCCACCCCATTTCGGAACAGGGTCTCGATTTGCCTTGCCGTTTCGATACCAGTTTCGGAACAGGCACCTCCAGTAGCAAAAGTGTTTCGAAACAAGTTTCGAAACAGGGGCTCACAGTAGCCAAAACGTATCAGAACGAGTTCCGATACGGGGGCCCTGGAACCAAACTCGTTTCGAAACAGGACAACCCGTTTCGAAACACATGCTGCCTGCAACTTCCAAAAACCAGTTTTAGACATCTCCTAGTGGCTCCAAACGTCCGAAACAACTACACGAAGCATACAATTCATACAAGCACATTCTAGAGGCATGCATCCTATAGCAACAAGCTCGATATACACGAGGATACAAGGGAACATCCATTCAAAGATCATGCATCTCAAAGACTTAAACATTCAAGGTTCATGCTTACATATAGTCAAACACTTGGACAAAATTAAGGTAAGCAAAATACCAACATGATTTACAAGCAGGGCATACATCCCAAAAGCCAATTTAACAAACACATAAGAGTAGTCTATCATGCTCCTAAACAACCACATCATACTTCAAAAGCATCATAGCACGAATACATGTCCCATTGCTTGATCATTACATCATAGCTAAAAACCATACTTGTTAGCTAGCACCACAAAGCACACACACTTGGAGGCCTCTTCTTGCACTTGGCAACCCACGAGCTACTGATCTGCATTGTCAAACAAAAGAGCGTAAGCAATAAAGCTTAGTGAGGGTAAGCTCTTTAAAAACAAACTTCGA
Source organism: Hibiscus trionum (assembly GCA_030270665.1). NCBI lineage: Eukaryota > Viridiplantae > Streptophyta > Magnoliopsida > Malvales > Malvaceae > Hibiscus > Hibiscus trionum. Next base: position 21,383,274 of record BSYR01000006.1, on the reverse strand, counting down.
CAATGCAGGGTCCAAGCACGATCTCAACCAAGGTAAATGCATGACCATACCTTCAATCCTCGAGAGCCAAAATGTCAATGATGTATGAACAATATTCAATAATATGTCATGCTCAACAAGCTCATTTCTACAACATACGTAAGCACATATAACCATCAAAAGGGAAACACATTTCCACATCACATTGATACACATATCAATTTATATTGGCACCTAGCTATGACTCGAATACACGGATAAACACGTTGGAACTCACATCCAACAACCACTTTACCTCACGGTGGGATTGCACTCATCACCGGTCTCGCGGAGGGGATTCCACTCATCCTCACGCCCCGTCGATGGGATTCCACTCATCATCGAATAATATATATAACAATTTCCGGGCGAACCCGTACTCCTCCTTGGTGACTCAACGCCACCAAGGTCACGCGCGAATTTAACTCATGTGTGCACACTAACATCCTAATGATCGATCATTTGTACTCAAGCATACTCGTGCCAACACTTAACCCAATACACATTATCAATTACAACCAATTTCGTGCTTAGCACGTACTCACTATAATCACAATCATGAACAATCCACATGCATGTCACAATGCATCACAACCATGCCTCATCACACATGTATAACACATTATACATAATTCAACATATCATAAACATCACAAGGCATACGCATCAAGTAAGAGTTCAACCAATGTCTCTAGTTTAAGCTTAGGATTAGGCTGCCACCCTAATCCTAACTCTAGGTGGGTCTACCAAGCCCGACCTAGTCCACATGCTCGAACCAACCACTTAGAAACACTTAGAAAACATTAACCACTCACCTTCACTTCCAAGCTCAATTTACCAAGCAAGCAACCAACTTCAAGCTTCCGGATTCGCTCCCGATGCTTCACCAACACAAGCCCTTGCCTCTAAAAAACCTCAACACAATCCAAACAACTTCAAATCAGCCCAAGCATCAAAGTAACTAACCCGGAACACAATTCAAACATCAAACTCAACATTTCAAGCCATGAACAAACCCCAAATTTATCCAATTCGAGCAGCCCATAAATCTTGATCAAAACCCATGTTTCCAACACATTTTATACCCACAAATGATCCCAAAGCAACCCCTAACCACAGTACTAACATTAGCCCACCAATTCGAACCTAAAACAACCCCCAAAACTCACCCAAAATCCTTCAAAAACTCCCTTTAAACCCAATTTCGGGAATGTGCTCCAAACCAAGTAAAATTCATATATGTTGCATCATTTAGCATCTAGACTTCATATCTAACAACAATAAATCGAAATATTAAGTTAAACATAATAAAGTTATCATTTTTAATCAAAATCTCCAAAAACTACATTTCTAAAACCTTAATGAAAATAAAAACTATTTGTACTTTTGAAGAGAGGAGGTTGAGGACAAGTCAAAAATGATATTATCTTTCAAAAACGAGTTGAAATGAAGGAGCTTTGTGATGAAATAGTGGAGGGGATGAGAGCTCTCTCTTTTCACGTTGAAGAAGAGAGTGAATAGTGAAAGATGATGAGAAATGGGTGTTTTAATTGTTTAGTTTTAAATTTAAAAGCCAAAGACTATTTTACCCTTAATGAAATGAGATATTTACAAGAGCGTGTAATCCATGGCTATTTGGAGTTTAATTTCAAAATATACCCAACATAACTAATTAATTTGAAACCAAAGACCCGAAATATTATTTTAATTATAAAACCAAACTCAAAATAATATTAAAATATTACTTTCTCCTAACCCCTAAACCCGGGTGTTACATTTGGCTTAATACACTTTCCCCCCAACTTGCCCCCTAAAGTTCATTTTGATCACTTTTGACCCATAACGTTTTTGACGTTACCCATATTATCTCTTACCGTTAAAAAAAATCTATTTTGACCAATCAGAATGCGCCATGTCATTTTTTATTTATTTTTAAATTTTAAAATAAAATAAAATGAAAATAAAATAAATATATTAAAATACCCAAAACACCCTCATCTTCACCTATCACATTTCTTCTCTATCTGTTTCATCCTCTCGGTTCCCATTCAAAAACAACCAAATTTAGCTATTTGAGGAAACCATAACTACAGTTTATACCCAACTAGACAAGAAGCTTGCAAGTTGCAAGAAAACCAATATACATATACAGGTAAAAACAGAACACTACTCCCACAAAGAACGCAGACATAGAAGAGAAGAAGTTAAAAAAATTTGTTGTTGCTTTACATGAATTAATCGATGAAAATCAAACTGCAATAGTGTTAGGGAGAGAAGAAATGAGAACCAAACTAGAAACAGGCCTTGATCAGTTTTTCTAACTTTAAATATAGAACACAAACTAAGATAAGTCAGATTAAGGTTAAAATCTGACTGGAGTTAGGTACACTGAGTAAGCATCACAAGGTTGGCAAATGTAGATGAAACCGAAATTCAGTCTAAATGCAAATTATAACATGTAGCTGTATCGGTTATTAAAGCTCCAAGTCTGCAATGGTGTTCCCCAGAACAATGAAATTAAAAAAGTAAGTTATTGTATGCAACAAAATGCAAGGGAATAAGGCAAAAGACAAAGTTGGGTATCTTAATTCTTAAATGAAGCTCCAAGAGATTTGTATAATGGAAAAAATGGTAATTTGGAGATGAAAAAAAACACGAAGAAGGATTGATAGGGCCGCCGAGAGAGTGGTTAAAGTAAATGGTGACACCAAAATCTGAGGGCGTGTGAGAATGATTAGGTCGTAATTGAATTTTTTTATATAGGAACGAAGAGGTATAGAAAAGTTGTTAAAGAAAGTTGGGGAAGAAGGTAATGAGGAGGAAGATGAGGGTGTTTTTGAGTATTTTAATATATTTAGTTTATTTATTTTATTTTAAAATTTAAAATTAAATAAAAAATGACATGGCGCAATCTGATTGGTCAAGACAGATTTTTTTAACGGTATGGGCAATATGGGTAACGTCGAAAATGTTAGGGGACAAAAGTGATCAAAATAAACTTTAGGGTGCAAATTAGGAAAACATTTAAAGTTTAGGGGGAAAGTGGATTAAGCATTTATATTTTTTTACTTTTTTAGATTTTTTTAAAATTTTGTTATTTTTAGCCATATATTAATAAAATGTTTTATTATTTTTACATCATTTTAGTATTTTTAATATTTTTTAAATTCGTATATTTTCTTAAAAATTAATTTTACCCTCGTATTCAACCAAAAATTAACTTTTCCCTCGAACTCGCTTGAAAATTAATTTTACCCTCTGCAATGTCATCCTAAACTGCCACGTCACCACCGTAACGATCAACGTTGGCTTCCGTCAGTCAAGGGGAAAATATTGATGTAATTGGACTACTTCAATAGCTAAATTGATGCGAAAATATTATAAGAGCGAAATCGATAAATTAAGTCGCTACAGGAGCAAAAGTAACTTCTTAGCCTAATTATTTATACATATTAATACACGATGTTTACTCTAAACTCATCCATATCGAATAAACATTAATATTATACGTTATTTTCCGTATAAAGCAAAAATCCTCGAAGATTGAATCCTTCCACCATCATCAACCTGGAAGGAAAGGCACATGCAAAGATACTCTACTTCATTTGGACCATTCCAAACATAGTTGACTATTGACTTTTATGTCTTAATTATTTTAATCAAAGTCATCCTTCATTTTAACCATACCCATTTGCATTATAGTTACATATATTATAATGTCAAACAAAAACACACACAAAAAAAGTCAAGGAAGGAAAAACTTGGGCATTTTCTACACATTTGATTTCTTAGTGTTCTCCCTCTTGATTGCATGATTCATTTAAACATATTTATTTTAAAATTTTTAACATCTTTTGCTTCAAATATTATCTTTCTAAGGAAAGTTATAGACAATGTGCTTTTATTTTAATTACTGAAATTTTATTCTTTAATTATCAGATAATGTCATATTAAGAAAATCGTTCCTTATCAAGCACAATTTTTTTAACACAACACAACACTATCAGATTATTAATTACTTTTAAAATATTTTTTATATTTTTTTTTGGCCGCGTCCCCGTCCTCAGTTTTAAATTTTAACAAATTTTAAATTGGAGTAATAGTATAATTGTATTTTACTTTTCTAAAAAGCATATAATTCATGATGTTGTTTTCTTAAATTTAAATAATTTTAGATGACCTCTCAATAAATAACGTTAAATTCTGCCATTAGAGGTAGAACAATATTTATTTATTTATAATCAATGTAAGACAATATGTAGGTGCTCGGATTTTTTTTATTCCCTTAATAATTAAACAAGTTGAACATTATTGTTTTATTTGCGGATTAATTCATATTTTTTAGTCAAATAAATTAATGGTACTGTCAATTAAATTTCTTGGCTACTACTCAGTTCCTTCGTTTAAACTTCACTTCGAAAATGTCTAATGTTTATGTTTCTTTTTTATTTCGAAAATGTCAAATATTGAATCTCTCCTTTCTGCACATGTTCTATATATATTTTTAATACATTAAAAGCACAAAGACTGAGTCAACCAGATTCGTATATAAGAGACACAATCACCATCGCTAATGGCACTAAGGAAGTTTGATTTCTGAAACTAACAACGACCCAGTTTGGTCTTAGACTCGGTTAATTCAATTCTTCTTCTGTTTTTTTCTCATCCAGTTCTTGAAAGTTGAAATCAAAATTACTTAGCGGCATGGTTTCGGCTTTAAAATGCAGAAGCAAAGCAATCATGCCTCTGTTTTTACTAGTGATTATAGCTTTGTTAAATAGCTCCAGTGTCGAGGCTAGAATTCGTCGGTATAAATGGGATGTGAAGACCGAATACAAGTCCCCTGATTGCTTCAGGAAAGTGGTCATAACCATCAATGGTCGAACTCCAGGTCCGACCATCAGGGCTCAGCAACATGACACGATCATCGTTGAAGTCACAAACAATTTGTTTACAGAGAATCTTGCTATTCACTGGCATGGAATTCGACAGATTGGAACACCCTGGTTTGATGGGACTGAAGGAGTAACTCAGTGTCCGGTCTCGCCGGGAACCACTTTCACATATCGGTTTGTCGTCGACAGAGTAAGTTTCAGCAATTCGAGAAGCTCTCACCTGTTTTTTTTTCATATAGAATTATACACTGACGGTTGGAATTTTGTGTACTTTTTCAATGTAGCCCGGAACATACTTGTATCATGCACATTATGGAATGCAAAGAGAAGGTGGGTTATATGGATCAATCATTGTGGGACTTCCCGACGGAGAATCCGAACCTTTTACATACGATTATGATAGGAACATCATCCTCAATGATTGGTACCATGACACCACTACTGATCATGCCGTCGGCTTGAGTTCTGTTCCTTTCCGATGGATCGGAGAACCTCAGGTGAATACCACAAAGAAATTGATTCAACAAGCATTTTGGAATGATTGCTTACATAATTTTGAAATTTCAGTCACTCTTGATCCATGGGAGAGGAAGGTTCAACTGTTCTAGTTTAGCTGTTCCAAATTCAGACCCTGGCCTTTGCAATGCCTCGTCTTCAGACTGTTCCCCTTATAGAATGATTGTAGTCCCTGGAAAAACATATCGATTGAGAATCTCCAGTATGACTTCTTTGTCAGCTCTCAGCTTCCAAATTCAGGTGTTTAAATTATTTCTCTTGCTTCTTTTTTTTTTGTAATAAGATTATAAATTGCTTCAATTTTTCACTGTTCTGTAAATTATTTTATGTTCAGGGCCATAATTTGACAGTTGTTGAAGCCGATGGGCATTTCGTGGAGCCATTTGTTGTACAGAACTTGTTCATATACTCAGGGGAAACGTACTCAGTTCTGGTAACAGCCGATCAGGATCCAACCAGAAATTATTGGATAACATCAAACATTGTAAGTCGACCGGCACCCAATACTCCTCCGGGTCTGGGAGTTTTCGTATACTATCCAAATCATCTAAGGAGATCTCCTCCGACAACCCCTCCGGCAGCCCCTGTCTGGAACAACACCCTCCCTCGTATGGAGCAGAGTCGGGCCATTAAAGCTCGACAAGGCTATATCATCACCCCTCCGCCGGTCTCCGACAGGGTCATAGTTCTTCTCAACACACAAAACGAGATTGACGGAAGAAGACGGTGGTCGGTGAACAATGTTTCCTTCACACATCCCAAAACACCTTACTTGATTGCACTCAAGGAAAATCTAACGGGTGCTTTCGATCAGAACCCACCGCCTAATGGATACGATGACGTGAACTATGATATACGCGTGGTGCAACCGAATAAGAATGCAACCTGGAGCAATGGGATATACAGGCTGGATTTCAACACGACTGTGGATATTATACTTCAGAATGCCAACACCATGAATCCGAACAACAGCGAGACGCATCCATGGCATCTCCATGGGCATGATTTCTGGGTTTTGGGGTACGGGGAAGGGAAGTTCGATAAGTTCAATGATCCCGGGAAGTACAATCTGGCGAATCCGATAATGAAGAATACGGTGCCCGTACATCCTTACGGATGGACAGCTTTGAGGTTTAGGGCAGATAATCCGGGGGCGTGGGCGTTCCATTGCCATATAGAATCCCATTTTTTCATGGGAATGGGTGTAGTATTTGCACAAGGGATTGAGAAGGTGGGGAAGTTACCGTCTTCGATTATGGGCTGTGGTCAAACTCAAGGTCTTTACAGGCCCTAATGTGGCTACAACACTACAAGTAAGATTTATTATATAAATTTTACTACCAATAGCACATTTATCAAAATGTAATCTACAAATAATTGTTTTATCGGTCAATGATGTATATTCAAATTTATTTGTGTAATCTGCTAAAGATATTCAAAAAAAAATTATTTGTATAATCTATTAAAAAATTATCACCTATTCTTCTAGGTAAAAACTTATTATATAATCTGTTTTATTGGTAAAAATAAAAATTATCACTAAATTATCTCAAAATATTATGAAATAAATATTAAATTTTAAATTTAATTACAAAATAGATAACGCACCGTCAACTGGTCTATCGTTACATGTTAAAATTATTGAAAAATAATTCACTTGATCCCTCAACTGTAATAAAAAAATTTATTTTGATATTTTTAAATATTTTTAAGAAATAATTCTAAAAATTTTAAAAGTAAAAAATATAAAAAAAAATCACAATTTATTTTTAAAATTATAAAACATGTTTTTTAAACATTATAATATTTGAAATAAATTAACATACGTGAAGTATGAAATCATGATTGGTGATAAAAATAAGTTGACCTTCTTAAAAATAACGTTGCATTTCTAATTTTAAGATCAGTTTCATACTTCCCGTTTGTTCAATTTATTTTAAAAAAGTTATAAAATTATAATTTTTTTTTAAAAAATTGTTTTAATAAATTGTAAATTTCTATTATTTTTTTCCAATATTCTTTATGTTAAAAAGCCAATGCCCTAAAATTAAGTGACTGTTTAAATATTTTACCATAGAATTAAATATAATCTAAAATTATATAACCAAGGTTTTTCACAGGCAGCTTCTTCTATAAAAGTAGTAGATGGCCATTATTTAAGTCAAATTTCTAATCAAGTAGACAAAGACTAAAACATGCAACGTCCGATTATCATTTCAGAAGTCAAATTTCATGATTTTATTTTTTTTTTCATTTTTTTTTATTTTGTACAAATAACTTAAAATACAATAGATAAAGTAAAAAATATATTAAAAAAATCATATTAGTCCGGGCGAAGCCCTGGGCAAAAGAAAATATTTTCAACTCTACTATCAAATATGTTTTAATTGTAAATCACGCTACTTATCCCAATAATTTTGTTTCAAATCTGTTGCGTCAAATTTCGACATAACACCAATTTATTTGTTGAATAAATTGAAGTATAAATTTAATAATTTATAATCAAATCGACCCCTTCATAAATAAAATATTAATATCATATCAATTTGATGAAATTCATATTAGAACTTTAATGATGGCATTATCATCATAAAACGGATATAAAACTTTGAAATAAACGAGGTGGTCAAATAATGTTTAGTTTTCGTACATATTCTTACTCTAGTGCTAATGATGCAGCCCTGATTCTAACCACAGTGCTAGAAAACAGGGCCGAATTTTCTTCATGAATATGTACAGAGAAACCTCTCCAATTCTTATGGAGTACTACATATTTTTAAACGAAGGACCGTCCATTTCTAAATAGAATACTAGTATATAATATATTATTTTATTGATTCTTTTCATTCCTGTAAATTAAATTCATGTAGAAAAGTATGGACAATTAAATTGTTATTTACAGGGAGAAAATGATATTCCCAATCAATTTCATGTTATTTAAAAAAATGATATAAATGTTATTTTAAATTTTTTGAACTTTGGACAAATGGATAATGAAGTTAGATTCTTCAAATTAAGTTAAAATAATTTGATTTTAGAAAAAGAAAATTAAAAAAAACAATATGATCACTCGAAAGTATGAAATTTCTCATTAGTACTCTAGGAGAATTAAATGCAACAGTTCACAAAGAGACGTATTCATTCCTCCGTATTATTTACAACAGCTGAGTGACTCACCATCCAAACAAACTTTTTTAACGATTTTTTTAATCAAAAAACGGACTGAACAAACTTTGACTCATTTGACTAATCACGGATTAACAACAGGAAGAAGAAGAAGACAAACCTGCCCTTCACACACATCAGATCGACCTTTCAAACTTCAAAGACCATGGTGATCTTCAATCTCCGGTATATAATGCGGCGGCTTGACCCGAGTCTCGACATGATTCACCTGGCTCATTCCACATTTGCCTTGCTCGTCCACAGATTCACAAGAATCGGCTATTCCCGGCACCGTCGGCGGCTGATGACTCTGAGCTTCACCGCCTAACGTCGAATCACTCGTCGCTCCCGGAACCGTCGGCGGCTGATGATTCTGATCTTCGCCGCCTAACGTCGAATCACTCGTCGCTCCCGGAACCGTCGGCGTCTGATGACTTTGCTCTTCACCACCTAACGTCGAATCACTCGTCGCTCCCGGAAGCGTCGGCGTCTGATGACTTTGATCTTCACCACCTAACGTCGCGTCAGTCGTCGCTCCCGGAAGCGCCGGCGTCTGATGATTCTGATCTTCACCACCTAATGTCGAATCAGTCGTTGCCACCATCGGATAAACATGAGGAAAGGGCAAGTAAAGGCTATGCACTATAACGTTCAAATTCCTTATCATATCAGCAACCTTGATGCTCACATAGTTGATCCTCATTTGCTTCCTCATAATCCCTCCTTCCGTCGTCACCACCAAACTCTGATCTCTATCCAACGTTGTCAACGTGGTTCCCACCGGAAGTCTCTCCAGATCAGCAACAGTCAAAAGCCGGTTCGGCAGGATATGTAATCTTACACTATTGATGTAAGAGTACGAACCGGAGAAGATTGACACGTCATCAAGAGCGAAGATTGTGACATTTCTGAGAGAAACAAGTTCGGCGTATTTGAGTTTCAGAGCGAGTGACAGAACGGAGAAGCCGCTGTTTCTCAGCCGTAGGATAACGTCCCGAAGCATGAATCGCATCAGAGCGACATGTTGCTGTGGAGAAAGTTGGTTACTGTGGCTACGATCGTAGTGGAACTGTAAAGCCAGTGATGAGGTCATCCGTTCAACGTCACAAGAGAAAGGCGAGAGATGTGAGATGTAGCCTTGGAGGCCATGGACTACGATTAGGCCATTGTTGAAGAGATCCGGATGAGTGATTTCAACTCCACCGATGAAGATTTTATACACTGTGAGATCATTTTTGACGCTGGAGGTGGAGGTTACGGTTATACAACGGCCAGGACTGAGAGTTTCGAATTTGGAACCAAAAGGGAGTTTCCGAAGGTAATCACTAGTGAAAAGGCCGGGAACCATGTGTTCACGGAGGAGGGAAGGGATGGAGCAAGAAATGCATGTAAGGATGGAGGAATCGGACGGAGCAAAGATAGTGTAAGGACCTGTCCAAGTGGCGGCGTTGGCGGAGTCACCGAAGAGTGAAGGAGCAGCGGTGGCTAGTTCGTTGAAGCCGAGGTGGGAGAGGATTGGAGCTAGGGCGGAAGTATGAGAGAAGATCCCTTGGCCTGGGAAATCTTGTTGAGGTGATTGCGGCGGTGGTGAGGTTGTGAAGAGTGGTGGTGGTGGTGGTGGTGGAACAGTGGCGTCGTCGGCGATGGTGGAGGTGAGAGTTGGGAGGAAAGTGGAGCGGGAGACGGAGAGAAAAGAGAGGACGAGGAAGATGATGAGATTCAGAGAAATAAGCGCCATTTCAGGGGAAGGAAGAAACTGAGGGAGTTGTTTGTTTGGATTCTTGAAAAGTAAAGGGAATGAGAAACGGGGAAAGAGGGTGGAGAGGGTTTATATAAGGAGGGGATGAACTATGAAGACATCAAGGGAAGGGAGGCGGGAGAATGAAGAGGCTCATGGGTTCGTTAGGAATGTTCTTGAATCTATGATTTCTGTTATTCTTTGGCGGGAACCAGAGAAACGGTTTTGGAGTGCGGTTGGAGAATTACTTTGATGACTATAGAAGATGATCAGACGGATACAAATTTTTATAATTTTTTTTTAATCATAAATAAAATTTATAATTAATCAATAAAAATCAGCTATTTTTACTAAACTGAACTTAGATAATTAATTGCCTCTTCTAAATTTTTACGTTACGGTCACAGATATTGTATTAGGTTTTACTTTAGTATTGTTATTATTATTTTAAATAATTTAAAAGTAATTATAATGTAGTATTTGTTTATATATATTTTTAACCCTTTGATAATGTACATACATCTGTTAAACAAAGCGATTTGAACTCGTATCTTTTAAGATGAACATCATCTGTTTTTTCACTGAAACACTTGTTGAGTTCATTATTTTTTAAATAATTATGTTGAACATTTAATACATTGAAGAGTCAACACCTTTCAAATAATATATATCTCTAATAAATATATGAAATACATGATGAGTAGAAAAAAACACAAATATACAAAAAGAAAATAAGTTTTATATGGATATTAATGTTACAAATGTGTAGAAGAACCCATGAATCAAATTTTCAAATTTTAATAGTGGGGCATAACTTTGGTAGTCCTAGGCTACCATCGAATTAAATTCCCATTTTTCGGCCCGCACGCAGTTTTATAGCAACACTGTAAGCCCAATTGCCCCTTAATTGGTCATTCTTATTTCTTAGTCACGACCTAATTCAGTTCATTTGGAAGATAGAAAATTATATTATGATTCTTTCTTGTTATATTATTTATGTTAATAATAGAATATATTTATCATTTTTATGCCAAATGTTTTAATCAGTGAATCTTTATTGTAATTTTTGTCACATCAGATTTTAAAAATTTCTTAAAAAATTATAATTTAAATCAGTTGATAATATAGAAAAAATAATAAAATAAATATTTTTTATTGGTTGAAACTATGATTAAAGTAAAGAATATTCATAATATAATTTCTATTTAATCAGATTTCACTAGAATGTAAACTAAACATTTTCACTTTTCATAAACTGTTTAAGCTTTATTGTGAAAAAAATAAATTGAATTTAGCTAGTATCAAATTAAGTTTGAACCATTTAAATTATCGAAAGAGTTTGATTTAAGTATTTCTAATGCTCGATTTGAGTAGCTCATAACATTATTTGAGGTTTTTAGTATCATTTTAATTATAACAATTCCCATTTTGCAAGTAGTAGAACTTGAAGTCTAACATAAAAATCAAGATTATTTTTTTATTAGTAAAACGAATATTATTTTAAAACTCAAGTCACAATCTATAGGGAACATGTTAGGTAAATACCATGGCATAATGCTCATGATGTGAGCTCATGCAGGAAGAAGCATCGATATGTTTAATGACCCACTTCAGATTTCTTATGTATACATATCATTCTTAACCTATCATACTTTTTCTACGCAATTGTTCAACATATATATTACTTTTAAATAACGAATTAGTTCTCGATTTTAATGTATAGTTCGATTTAAATAACTGATATTTTTGAATTATGTATATTGAATCAACATATGATTAATCCGTAATATCAACTCACTAATCTACTTTGAGGGTGGGAGTGCTTCTGAACTTTGAAGAAGTGCTTGATCAACCCCATCTATGGCGTGACAAGCTCCTTTTAAAAATTAGGCTAAATTATAAAACAAGTACTCAAATTATGTCTCTTTTTGTAATAGATGCTTAAAGTATTTTTTTTAGTTGAAATAGGTACTTAAACTTTCATTTTGGCTGAAATAAGTGACTAAACTATTTTTTGGCTGAAATAAGTACCTAAACTTTTATTCTTGACTTATTTTAAAGTTAATTTTGGCAGCTACTTGGGCACTTATTTCAACTAAAAATAAAAATTTAGGCACATATTTCGACCAAAAAATACTTTAAGCATCTATTACAAAAAAAAATTAATTTGGACACTTATTTTGTATTTAAGTCTAAAAACTAACATATAGTATTCTTTGGAGTTTTTGGGATGTTTCTTTTTTTCCTTTTTCAGCGAAAGTTTGTAAATTTCCTCCTTTTGATTCCGTCCAATTTTAGAGCGAATCGATAGTGGGTGAAGGAAATTATTAATTCAACCAACTCCATTTGGTAAAGAGATGACTCGCCCTCTTACCTCAATAAAATTGGATGTTCACAATCACCATAACTTCTTGTTTTTATCTAAATATATATATATCATGTTATTACGATTCTTCACGTATTTAGAATGTCACTTACATATATAAATGTTTTATTTTTAAAATTATAATATTTATTTATTTATTTGAATTTGGTGTCACACGTTTTTCAAATATATTGTGTATTATACACACAAGACGCATGACTTAATTATTAATATTAAAAAAAAGTAACAATAAGTTTCGATGAGGAATTTTAATTTTTTTTTTATAATTTTAGTTGTTTAACTATTTTGTTTAACTAATTTTATTTAAAAAATCAAACTATCAAAATTTCACAAGACAAAATTTAATTATAAAATAATAATAATGATATTAAAAAGAATGCATAGAAAGTATAAAAATTACGTAGAGCAGATAATTGTTAGATTTTTTGGAAATATATAAGATATACAAATATATCAGTTAATGTTTTTTCTCTATAATTTGGGGAGGGTAGGGTTTTAACGTCGAGTAAGGAAATACGAACTATCAATGTTACTTAATCATTGAGATTATATGATTATTATTTTAGTGTAAATATTTTTATTTTTATAATAATTGGGGCATGTGGATTATTGCATGTTATGAATAATTTTGAAAAATCATCTCTTTAGGCAGATAGATCTTTTTTAGAATTGCAGAATAGAAAGGAAATCTCATCTAAATATATCCAACCTAAAAAAATCAAATATAGTTGTATTTTACACATTTGAACATGTAATATAAGCACACTCCAGTGAAAAGCAGATCCCAAAATGGAATTTAGTCGTCGAGAATGCTCTGGTAACGTGTTTAGTTTACGAAATATAAGATTATAGAATAAAATTACAAAAAATTATATGTTCATATTTGGTTCACTTAATTTGCATCTAGTATTATTTAGTTGGAATGCAAGATCATGATACTTGATTGAGGTGCGTAATCTTGAAATAGTTGAGATTATTAACTATTTCGATTAAAATGCTGACATGATTTTTTTCCTGAAAAATACAAATTTTAACTCTCTTTTTTAATATGCTCGTGTAATTACAAAGTAGTATATATTTAATTTTCTTAGCCTTTTAATAACACGTACACACCGTACACACATGATGCTCGAACCTAAGTCAACTGGATGAAATACATCATCCTTTACCGCTGGGAATCCTGGGACCTCTCCACAAGTTTTAATATTTATATAAGTTAATTGTACATTTTATATAGATTATAATATATTGTGTATTTATGTCATGTTTAGGTTGCTTTGTATGTCGTACTTTTTCTTTTTACAATTTATCATAATGATCAAAGGTTAAAAATAACATGTGTTCGTAACGTATTTATGTTGTATCTTAATTCGTATAATGATTTATTCTAATGATAATATCATATCTTATATTTGATCTACCACAAAATCCTATCATCATCTCATAATATCATCAACTACATAGGGACTTGTTTACACGGGGTTAAATTGGATTTCTCATGAAGACAGGACATACTATAATAGAACAAAAACCAGAGCCTGCATCTACATGACAGAACATGCATTCGGGTTTTCATCACTGAACAGAGAGATATAAGGATCTTCATATCTGGTGACGACGGCCGTGCTTACACTGTTCTCCACCTTCCTGACATAACCAGGCGGTGCTTTCTTGTCATAAGAAGCCGCCGCATACGGCTGGGACACCAGGTTGTAAGGCACATAAGGCCAAATCTCAGCCTTTTTACCCGTCGATTTCGCTTTCTTCAACACCTTGTTGGCTTCCACGTATCCTGTCACAGTCACCTTCTGCTGTTTTCTGTTTATATTCACGGATTTCACCCCTGCAGTAATCACACATTATCGCCATTTTCCTCCATTAAAAACAACAGAGAAACAAAAGATGATATAGAAAAAAAGACTATTTACATACCAGTCATTGAAGAAAGGGCTTTCTTGACTTTGAGCTCACAGCCATCACAATCCATTCTCACCTTCAACTCCACCGTCTGCAACTGCTTTCTCTTCTTGTGTTTATGGCCACCGCTGCTCATTAAATCAGACAAATACTCCAAAGTGCCCGAAACTCCCATTGTTTCTTCCGCTTGAACAAAGGTTTCAATGGAGGGTTTTGTTTTCTGGAAATATGGGGAAGAGAAAGGGTTTATATATATGTGTGAAGTAAGATCAGCTAACAAAGAAGGTGCAAGGGAACTTCCATGGAAAACAGTATAGAAATAATAGTATGTGATTTTTATTCCTTCCTTGCCACAAACAAAGGCAATGGCTTTAAAGGCTGCTAACTTGAAACTTATTTACTTCACATGAGAGATGAGATATTTCATTTAGTTGAGCAAAACTCATGGTAAAAAAATTAGATTAGTTCTGACTCGACTCAAAATTACATAAATTTGATTCGACTCGAAAAAATTTTAAATAAAGTTTGAGTTGTAAAATAAAAATTCAAATAGCTCGAAATTTTTAGTAATTGGTGGATTGATTGTTAAGTTCGAGTCAAGTTCCTCTTTATGATATATATATATATATATATATATATGAGTTAGGATCAACTTACACAATGTAAAACTCTTTAAGTTTTACACGTTTTCTGCATCCTTACATAGGTGAATGGATGGCTCAGATTAACTCCTTACTATTTTTTTCCAAGTGATAATCTTCACATATTTACTGTTAATCTCATCTAACGGTTCAAAAAATGTGTAAAACTTAAAGAGTTTACATTGTGTAAACGGATCCTCTCTCTCTCTATATATATATATGAAAAAATATGATGAAATATATATGCATATCTTATATGATTAGAGAAATTCGTTTAAATTAGAATAAAAATGTATTATAACATGATAAATAATTACAATTAAATTTGTATAGGAACTCAAAAACTCGACTCGAATCGTAAAAAAATCAAATAAAATTTAAGTTATAAAATATGACGCATCAACTCAAATAACTTAAATTTTTTTATTCGACTTAACTCGACTCGATCAAACGCTGACCCCTAAATTTTCACTTCTTAAAAAAAAGGAGATTTTTCCTTTTTCAATTACGGTATATAAAGAAAAGGGGGATGGAAATCATCTGCCCCCAAAGTATGCCCCCATTTGTGCCCCCACTTTAAAATAGTGGGTTTAGGGTTTAGAGTTTGGGGTTTAAGATTGGGGCTTATGGTTAGGGTGTAGGGAATTAAGGGTAGGGTGTATTTTTTTAGAGTTTAGGGTTTGGGATTTAGGATATAAAATTTAGGGTTATTGGGCAAGATTTAATTTTTAAGTATTTTTAGGCAGGGAGCATAGAAGGAGGCATGGTTAGGAGGCAGGAGATTTTTACCCAGAAAAGGGAGCATGATTCTGGGTTCTTCAGGCGGGAAGTAAGAAAGTTCAATGTATTCTTTTGCAAAAGGTCATTCCATTATTTAGAATTTGCTACTTGTGGCTAATTTGGTCATAATTAGACCTGGCAAACTTGACCCGAGAATCGAAACTCGAACCGAATTACCCGAACTCAGACCCAAACCGAAATCGAAAACCAACCCGAAATTGACTTGAAATCTGATCCGAAATCTGAAATAAACCGAACCGAAATTGAACCGAATTTAGTTGAACCGAATGGACCCGAACCGAATGGACCCGAACCGAATAGACCCGAACCGAATGGACCCGAACCGAATAGACCCAAACCGAATGGACCCGATTAATAGAAATAAAGAAAGATAAAATATGAACAGCCGCACAAATCACTAAAATGACAAATATATTGACTTTATAAAGTCATATATAGGGTGTAAAAATCTGACCAACCTAAAAATTTGATTAAAAACGACTGATCTCTTATTGAACCGAAAATAACCGAACCGAAATCAACTGAACTGAAATTAACCGAACCGAAATCAACCGAACCGAAATGACCCGAAACACAATAGACCCGAACTAAAACCGAACCGAAACCGAACCGAAACCGAAACCGAATCTGAACAGAAAATATCAGACCCGAAATAACCGAAACCAAAATGACCCGAACCGATTGACTCGTTTGCCACCTCTGGTCATAATTTCAATGTTTGGAAAACAAGCAATTCATAATCAATAAATGACTATTACTTTTAGAGGCTTTTACTATTTGTGAATGTCATTACAACAAAACCAAGGCATTTTTTGCATAAACTATTTATGTAGAATAGGCAAGTGCTTCTATTAAATTTATTTACGAGTAGGATTGTAATTTGGATTTTATTTATTTATTCACAAACACAAATTAATTAAGTTTGGAAAACCATCATCATTTACAATAATGTTAAAATAATTTTACAGTTACATTTAAATGGAAAAAAATTGTCGGAAAATAAGAATTAGGGAATAATCGGACTGGTTCAAATTCAAAAAATGGAAACTATAAGGTACAATTTGGCTAAATCAGAAATATACAAGGATCTTAAAGCAAAAAAATACTGTGAAAGTAGCTTCGTTTCCGTTGCATGATGGGCTAGCTTATGAGAGAAAAAAAATAAAAGTTGAATGTAGCTGTAGCTGGCTGGTTTGAACGTGAGACAGGGGAGCATCAGACGGTTGCGAGGAAAGATCATTGTCGTAGTCTAAGGACACGTGGAATGAATCGAAGGGTGGATATGGTAAAAGGACAGCTGGTTCCCCTATAATGTGGGGACCATCTTCTAAAATTGGGGGGTTTGATTTGATGTTTGGTTTGGTGAGGTCAGCGGGCGCGTCGACAGAGGAACGGACAATATATGGAGAAATTATTAGATGTATTCTGCTCTAATCTATTTCGGTGTATAACATTCAAATAATTATTCACTTCTTAGATACATGTAAAAAATATATACGAAGATTCACCTTAGAAAAATAACATAAAAAAATATTATTAAATTAAACGATAAATGATGTAGTAAGTCAAATTCATCTAATAATTTTTTCGATATTTGAGATGCTGTAGCCACACGCTAATTAACATAATTATGATCTATGAAGTTTAATAAAAAAATCTGAAATTTATTAGAATTATTTTTATATCGAATATTAATTTTTAAGTGATTAAAATTTGATAAATAAAATACAATATTTCCTTTTTTTAATTTATTTTTTCTCTTCTTTTTATTCGAGCAATTTATACCAATGATAAGATAATAAAATTGATTAAATAGTAATAACATTTACTAAAAATAATAAAGTTGTTTTACATTTTAAAATGAGCAAACAATTAGAAAGAAAAAAAGAAGAAGGAAGGCCTAAGTGGTCCATGCCTACAGTCCTACACCATATATAGCCTGAACGACAAAATTATTGGGGGTGCATGAATGACAAAAAAAAAAGAGAGACGGATTTAAGATTTAGAGTTTGAAATAAATTTAAATATTTGAAAAATGAGAATGACACAATGTGCAAATAAGCTATTTTTTTTTTTAAAAAATTTACATCATAAAAATAAAAAATATTTTTTTTTGAGTTGTTGTTAGGGGTGAGCGTTCGATCTAGTCGAGTTGAATAAGAAAATTTTGAGTTATTCGAGTTGACGCCTCATATTTTACAACTCAAACTTTATTTAAATTTTGTATTCAAGTCGAGTTTATGCAATTTTGAGTCGAGTCGAGTTTTTTCGCCTCAAGTCGAGTCAAAAAATTCTGTTTTTTTTTCGAGTCGAGTTTTGCTCACCCCTAGTTGCTGCTTATCGCATAATAATAAAACTTACTTATCAGTAACTATTATTTTAAAAAAATCATACATTCAACCCAACAAGTGATTTTAGTGAAAAAAATGATGTACTCGTCATAGAAGATTTGATTCAAGCACCTTTATTTGCAAGGTATATGTATATATTATCTAAAGGTTAAGAAAAGTATGAACATATATTGTCTTGTAGTCGGCTTAAGACTATTCAAAAAATATAATATTAAAATTATTTATAATTTATTATAATTTTAAATGATCTTTTAGATTTATTTATACTTTTTAAATATAATAATAATATCAATTAAATTAATATTTTTAAATATAATAATATTCGAATTGAATGTTTTAACAAGAGAAGTCGAAGTTCGAAGAACAATAAAAAATCAGGAGTTGGATTAGAGCATCATCCAACAAAGAATCATACATTTGTTAGTAGGATGCAAAGACAGGGTGCCCATTATTTATTGAGAAGGAATAAGAAAACAAATTTAATTATGGAAAATGGATGAATTCAATCATTGAAAAGGCTTAACCATAAAATAAGTGTTCAAATTTTATCATTTGTATGTAATAGGTGCTTAGACTAATTTTTTACTGAAATAGTTACCTAACGTTTTCACCATTATTATTTTAAGTACTTAGTTGTTAACGACCGTTTAAAAAATTTCGTTAGCAAAAAAAATACATCACTTGACAAGTTTTATTTTATTTTACTTTACTTTTTAAAAAAAGAAATCAGAATTTACAAAAAATCCTGAAATTCTCAAATAGTCTCTTAAATTCTTAAACCTCCAAATTCGGCCACTTCTGCCAACGTTGGTCACGTCGTCGGCGACAGAATGAAGCGCTCCCCCCCCCTCCCGTCGAAAGACCAAGACACCGTTCGTCATGGATTGTTCAAATCAACTCAAAACGTTTGAATTGTTCGACCGGCGTTTTGCACGACATCAGTCGATTTCCAGCAACGGGGTGGTGGGGTAAATGGCCGTGGTGTTTCGACGACGGGTGTGGTAGCCGGCGGCGTGGCCATCGACTGTGGAGTCAACTCAGATCGTGAATTGAATTTTGGGGAGTTAGGAATTTCAAAATTTGGGGTTAATTTATGAATTTTTTGAAATTTATGAATTTTTTATGAAAAAATTAAATTAAAAAATAAAAATAAATGAAATCAAAGCCACGTGTCATATTTTGATTGGTCGGAATAATTTTTTAAAACTGCCGTTAACGGCTAAACACCAAAAATAATTACAGTAAAAACGTTAAGCACATATTTTAACAAAAAAAATAGTTTAAACAATTATTAAAAAAACAAAGTTTATTTATTAAAACACCTATTTATAATAAAAGCCTATTGAAAACACAGCAGAAGGTACCGTCCTCCAACTATTCCAAATGAGGTATGCATTTCACATCAACATATTGACAATATCCATGCTATAATTATATATTTAAATTACAACCTAGGTTTCAATTATTGTACAACCTACATAACATGCATGTACTCTTATACTTTATTTATTAAAAAACACTACGCTTAATCATTAATCATTATAAAACTAAACTATTTATGTTGCTGCTGCCAATTGCCATGCTGTCTTGCTTTGTTTCCCTACCAACCTCTTTCACAAATATTTTCCCTACATAACAAAAGCTTCCAGTCAGGGACGGGGTATGTATAATTCCCCTCTCAATTTTTTTAATATAATATCATTTGAGGTCTTTTTTATTTTAAATAATAGTCAAATAAAATATTTTACATCTCTTAATTTTTAAACTTAAAGGCTTAATAAACCTTTGCTCCTCTCAATGTTTAATCCTAGTTCCGTCTCTGATTCCAGTTACATTAAATTATTTTTACATGTCTGTTTTTATCGTATTGAACCTGTTTAAATTTTTTTCCTCCATATTTATGATGAAAATAGTTCATCATATTTCATGAATTTTTCCTATAAAATATAAACATACATATTAAATTTTGAGTAGATTAATTCATTTAATGTAATATATACATAACATATTGAGTGGATTAATTCCCAACTCATGCACCAACACAAAATGCCGAGGAAAAATCCAACCATCATCCAATCTATACATATACATTAGCTTACTTTTAGGTAGTAGTGTTCATTTAATCATACCGTTTAGCTTAAACGGTTAATTAATCATTATAACAATTATTAACTGTAACATAATTATTAAAAAATGGTTAAACGTCAATTTTTTAAATAATTAATCATTATAGTGGTTAACCGTTAAAAAACAGTTCGATTACAGGTTAACCTGTAACCAATTACAATCTTCTTTTCAAATCTTTATTATTTTTTAGAATAATAAATATATCTCTCATATAAATATTATGTTAAAATTTAAAAAATAAACTTAAATAGAGAAGTTTTAAATACAAACTTCATATTTAGTTAAAAAAGTACTTATAGATTAAGCATTGATCATCTTTTTTCATGGTTTGATTAACTAAAACCGTTTAACCTTAATGATTAAGTTAATTAATCATATGAAACGAACCGTTATACCAATTAACAGTTATAATTAACAATTACACAACTGGTGCTCTTAGATTGAGTGTATATAATAATAGTATTATATTAGTAATTGATTAAAGGGAAAGCCGAAGGAAAGGACATCCATATGCAAAGCCAAAGCTAACCATGCACGTGTAACAAGTCTTTTCTCCTTTAAAATAGAGGAGAAAGTTGTGCACATGTGTAACGAGTCTTATCTCCTTCAAAATAAAGAGATGGAGAAAAGTTCTTGGGTTTAGTTTAGTTTAATTCCTTCTTCCTCAAATCTTTATTATAAGGAAGATCAAGGTAAACTTTTGTAATTAGAAAGCAAATATAATGCACATATTACATACTACTACATTCCCATCTGTTCCATCCAATGGCCATCACAGGGGCAAAAAAAATTTGATGGCATCAGACCACCAGACTGCACCCACTGCTCCAAATATTCTTACATTATACAGGAGATATATATATATTGGGGAAAATAGAGAGAAAAAAAGATGGATATACATACAGATATAGCTAAGTGTGAGAATGTGGCTCAACCATGGGTGATGGTACCGGTATCTAGGGGGAAAGACGAAATGACAACATGCAAAAGAACCAGTAGCGGCAGCAATGGTAGATAAATGAATTGCTGTGGTCGGGTTGGGGCAGCAGCAGAGGGTTTGGAGGGAGGAGCCCTACCTGCCACGGCAGGAGCAACTGCTCTTCCACCAGGGGTGCTCTGCTGCTCATTGGCAGGAAGTGGATTCACCGGTGTTCCGTCTGGAGAAAGAGACATCCTTTTACCATCGGCTAAGTCTTGACCTGAATATGAAATTTGAGATTTCAGAACCATTTTTCCCCCTAAAAACAAAACTACCAAAACAATGAAACCTTAACATTTCCATAAAGAATATAGGAACAAGGAAGTGAGCGATTGGTACTAGTTCGCATGGATTGATTTAGTCCCTTCCGATCAATGGAGGAGCATAAAATTTGCAAGCCATGTATTATAAACAATTGGTTGGAAACAGAAATCACATACATTCGTAAGCAAAGGCTAAAGAACTTACAATTTGAGGATGACCAGCCTAACTTCATCTTTTCCCTATCAAACACCATCCGGTATCCGGTCATGAAATTCTCTGCAGAAATACATTTTTCTTAAGAGAATAGTAAACATGGAACAATGCAGAAAGGAAATGAGAGGAAATATAAGATAAACATTAAGGAAATACAGCAACATACGTCCAATTGTCCCAACATCCCCCTCCATTGGCTGTATAGCTAAACAGAACCCAGAGACTCCCTGCACATGGATCAGCAAGTTTAGTATTCATCTGAATCAGACATCCCCCTCCATTAGCGTGAGTCATGTTCATTATGTAAACAGAAATAAAAACCATCATAACAGCATAGGGTATTTGCACTATAGTGATCTCCAACATGCCTATGAAAATAGTCAAACAAAAAAATTTCATTTTGCTCTAACAGCAACTGATGTTCAATAGTAAACTTGGCTATTTCTTCTGACTATTTTGATAAGAATTCTCCAAATTCAGAGAAGGGATGTTGATGTATGAAATAGTCCAATTTTCGCTTTCAATAATTATCAGAATGGCGTATTCTTGTTTGTGATCCTAATTCATGATCAAAGTTATGAGTCTAAAGGAAAAGCTTTGTAAAAGAAAACTCATAAATTTCCATGTGGTAAAGAGAATAAGCACCTGGATACCATAGACCACAAAAACAGGATTAAGGACCACAAAGCTATTGTTGAAAGGGAACACGAGCTTTAAGTGAGGAACCTTAGGCAGCTCCTGGGAACTGTTTGACAAAATAACAAATAAATTAATGTTCATAGCACAACACACTCTAGGACCCACATACACAATCAGGAATGTTCAATGAATCTCTTAAGTGAGATAACCTGGACTTGTAGCAATATTTCCACGGATAACCTGGATAACTTGTGATTGTAGCATTGATTCGCCTGTCAAACTATAAGAAATTGCAGATATCAGAAAAAAAGCTGATAACAAATTTATTCAATGGAGTTTATAAGACAAAGATGGTACCTCCTTAGCTATGCTCTCATACACTGAATTGGGAAGAAATGTAAACGATGTTCCACTATCAACCACTGCACTAAAGCCTGTTTGTTTGAGACAAGAATTACCGATACAACAAGAATCCACCCCAACAATGTAGGTCTCACTGAATAAAAGCACGAATTAAATCAAAATACAGAGGAGGAAGCCTTAAAATCTTCGAGAATTAAGAAAAGAGTGACAATTAACTTAGAAAATTAAAATTACATAAAGGCTCGTAATAGTCCATACTATTTCCCATCAGAAGGCAAGAAATGAGTAGATTGTTGAGTGGGGGGTCCCTTATCCCCAAAATAAATTCTACCAGAATCCTCCTCATCAAAACACATTGAGAAAGAGTTGCGGATCAACCCAGCTTTTGCAAGGACACTTGGAACAGAAATTTCTCCAGGCCCTAAACCCATCAAGCCATCAGGAGCAACCCCATCCAAATAACCACCACTCTGCTTCATACCACATCTGCATTCAAGAAAAGAGAGCACAAATAATTCCTGGTTAGATATACATCCATTCCTTGACAATGCTAGACAAATCAGTAAATGAATCAAATCAAGAAACTATTGTAGCCAGTAATCATCAGTAAATCACCCTATAATGACAGAAGCCTGCACTGAAGTGTTCAATGTATGATCACCAACAGATGCAAGATGTAATATATCCTCAACAAGCAATCCAGAACTTGAAGTATTTTCTGTGTAGTAGTCAATAGTGTAAGGGCATTGCTGCTTAGAACTTTTGCAGTTTGGACTTGAATCACATAACTGATGGCTGCATGGTATGTGCCTGCTAGAGCTTGAACCAGATGGCCTATACTCACTCAGATCTCTATCCTGCATAATAAATGCCCCATATATGACGGAGCACCTGCCAATCAATCATTGGAAATAAGTGCTAAACATGCTATCTGACCTTACCATACACTTCACATGCCATTAAAATAAGAACAACAATATTTAGTCCCGACTCTAGCCAATCAACCCCTACACTTTTTCCATGTGACTGTGTCTAAATAAATTACCTTCAATGATAAATTTGAATAACCATGAACTTAATAAATGAATATCTGCAGGCAGAATTACCAATGAGAGACTTGAATGATTATGACAAGCCGTGAAGAGATTACTCACAGCACCATATAAATAAAATCAGCAATGTACGGTTTTAACTTCTTAAGATCTTGTATTTAATGATTATTTGAGCAATTTTATTCTTTTCTTTCATTAGCATGACAGAAATTTCCTAAACTAGGAAGCATAGATACATAGACCAATTCTTCAAAAGTTAAAATGGAAGACAGTAGGGCCCTTTTGTTAAAAATAGATACCTATTTTAAAGTAAGACTGCATATTGTTGAATAGTAAAAGTTAATTATCATATGGATTTTATACATATTTTATGTAATGAATTCCATTTGATGTAAGGAATAGAGTATCTAACAAAGCAAAACGTTTATCACTGTTTATTCCATGCGTAATCATCTGATCCCCCCCAAAGCAATGAATAAGTTGGCTCCATTATTGACACTAAAGAGTAGCCTCAAAGAATTCATGCTACACAGTTACCAAACAAGCATCATTAACAACAATTCAAATATGCCAGAAAAAAGCACAAGTTTTAAAAGTAAAAACGGTCATTAAAGTAAATAATGCACCCAGAGTGTTTTAACAACATAATCATAGAAAGCTGGCCTACCAGACTACTATAGTAACTGGCAGACAGTGGAGCACATTGAACACAGTCACATGGAACCCAAAGTAGATCGCTTCCCACGTCCAATGCAACCAGAAATGAAACATTTGGTGTCCCTATATCGATCCAGGTGTAGTGTAACCTAAAATTTCAAAACTGAATACATTAAATTAACCAAATAAACAGCAAAGAATAAACACTCAGTTGATATTTTACAAAGATTTTATTTGTGGATTATAAAGATATATTGATTAAAATCACACATAACAACACGTCAAATTCTCCACATGTAGTTTTATTATGGATGGGGGTTTCCAAGTTCAAAGTTCTCCATTTTCTATGGTTAGTAATTTCCATCTTTCAGTTATTGGATTTAGAAAAACTAAGCCTAACTTATTCGAATTCTGTCATACATCTGGATCATGCTATACCATGTAACCTAAGAGCATTTTATAAGTATATTTTCACACTAATTGCAGTAATTTCCATGAACCCAGAAATCCATTTAGAAAAAGAAATATAAACATTTGCACATACAAATTGCAATATTTTGAAGCCCAGCAACTTGCATTGTACGAAAGCAATCATTTTCCATTAAAACCAAAGTAAAAAAGCAGACCACAAAAAAGTGGATGACTTTTCTTCAAAGAAAGTCAAATCCTTGGGACAATTAAAGAGATTTTTTTTTTGAAAAAATAATGGAAACATAAACAAGTTCAGCTAAACTATGAGTCAAATAGTGGTCAACAACATAGTTCAAATAAGATGCTTTAAACTTTGTTTCTAGTACCATCCGAAGTCATTTCCGAACGACGTCGTTTTACTCCCCTGGGAAGGGAAAACGAGGTTGTACTTGCTCCCAAGCTTCATCTTCTGGCGCTGGAAATCGCTGTTGACAAGCAACTCATAGTACTCCAAATTCTTCCTCTCCGGCCACCGAATTCCGTGGTCGTTCCTTGGAACCCTAAGCAACATGGCCTCATTGGAGAACCTATGAATGAGCCTGGAAGAGTAAGTAACATCGGGCGTCACATCTGAGGCGGCAAACGCCAGAAAGGACAGGAAAATCAGAAGCAAAGATGGCGTCGTCTCCATAGAGCAAGATCCAAGCTTTATTCCCAAAACAAAAAGGAGAATGGGAATGCGTAAGTAGAATGAAACACCGAAGAAATGGCAAAGGGATTAATCAATGTTTTTAAGGGGAATTTTAAAGAAGGGGGAGAAGGGTGCGCAATGCGCATAGGTGAGTGGAGAGCGCTGCTGTCGTTGTTGTTGTTGGGATAACTTTTGGATCCAAGTAATAAATATAAGTAGGAATAGGAATAGGATTAATTAATTAATTAATTAATTGGTTTGAAGGGAAAGATTGTGATTAGGATTAATTAATTAAGTGTGAGAGAAAACAAAGGGAGGGTTTGATTGGGGAGAGGACGTGATTGTCTGACACGTGGGGTCGGTTACGGTGGTGGGGGTTTGGAGACGGCGTGCTGTCTTGTTTGCTGTGGTTCAAACTTCAACCTGCCCTTTTCCTCTTGTTTTCTTTACGGTTCTCCCTGCCATGCTCTTTTTTTTTTTGCAAATCCAAAAACAAAAAACAAAAGTGATTGAATTTTTAAAAATGATTGAGGATACATGTTCAGGGATTTCTCCTAAACTTCACTTATATGGGCCGGGCTATGCTTTTAATACTCAGCGCTCGACTCTAGTTTACAGAAAAATAAGCTCTAAAACGGACATGAGAAAACAAACTACACAACAAGGCCCTAACTAAGATCATCTAAATGCTCTACCATTTCAAATTCATTCAACTATTCTTCATCATCGTTTTGGTCTCCAGCCTGATTCTTCATCATTTAAATCGAAAAACAGAATCAACATTATAATCAAGATCTTCTATTTCAGTGTATTATTTTTTTTGACAAATTTTAATTCTAATTCTAATCCCGCTTAGAGGGTAGAAAGAAGGGCGATTCTAGAGGAAGGAAGGGGAGTGCTCATAATGGGTCTATAACCCATGATTTAAAAAATATGAAAGAACAAATATTAGTAGTTTGACCAACCAATCAAATGTACTTACTCTACTTCCGTGTACAATTTTACAAAAAGAATCATATAACTTTTGGTATTTAACTTTTGCATTGATGTGTAATTTGGTAATCAACTATTTTGTACAATTAGGTCTCTAACTTTTCTTTTGGTGCAATTAGGTATCTAATATTTTTTAATTACACATGTTTAATTATGATTAGTTCATATTTATAATTTTAACGTCATCTAATTAAATAACTAATGTTATATGCATTCAAAATTTAAACCTTAAGGAACAAAGTATAGCACGTGCTGTTTTAAAAAAATAGACACCTAATTGCATTAAAAAATGTTAACAACTAATAACTTCTGTCATAAGAAGAAAAATAAATATTGTCTAAAAACCGGATATAAAAAATCGATAACAATTAAAAGCTCCATAATATTATTTTTTTACCGCTGATTCAATTAAATTATATGATTAATATTTTAGAGATCAAAATAGGAATAAGAGGCGAGAAAAACACAGCCAAATTATTACTCCATTTTTCTTAGTGCTTGTGTGTGGCGATAGGTATATATCCTCAAACGAAAGAAAAAGGAGAAAGAGAAAAAGAGGAAAGTCGCAAAGGAATTAGTGGGATTTTTGAAAAAGAATGCAAGTGATGCGACACACCACTCTTTGTTTTGTTAGGTGAAAAAGCCCAATGTAATATGGCAATACGTCTGGCGGTTCTTATTTACCCCGACATCAAATCTCATTTTTATTTTTGGCCAAAAAAATCTCATTTTTATATGCTCAAAAATAAAATTATCATGTTCATTTACTTATTTATTAAACTATTCTCAAATTTTGATTTCCCTATCACCGGAGGTGAACAAAGAAATTGATTGGACCAAAAGCAATATAAATCATAGTGTTTTTATATTTATTATGTAATATAATTTTTTAAAAAATACAATTATTGAATTAAATTGAATTATATTTATATTTCATTTAATTGTTTTATAATGTAAAATTAAATATTTTATATTTTAAAATAGTAAATAATTAAATTATGAAAATTTAAACAAAACTGAATTATCATAAACAATTTAAAAATTTTAAAAATAAAACCAAACCGATTTCACCCTAACTTCCATAAGTCTCTTTTCCTTTTTATCTTTATGTGTTGAATTTCATTGCAAATTTTCGAGTTTGAAAGCTTTTTTCTTTGTCAATTTCAGCTGATATTGTTATTGTAGCAATATAAAATTTGATTAAAAAAGCTTAAAAATTAGGAGTCGAATCGTTTATAATTTGCTATGTTTGTTTGGAGTATTATTATTTTTTAGTACACGGATCACCAATAAACAACCTTCGTTAAGTAATTTAAAGCCATTCACATGGCCTAATTTAAACAAAGATAATAAATATACGAATATGTAATATTTTTTTACCTTAGTCTTTACTATTTTTCTCACTTCAAGTTCAAATTTATGTTCATTTTTCTTTTATTTTACACAAGTATTTTAAAACTCATGTAATAACTTATACAAATCAACTTACGTACCAAATGTAACATTAAGATTAATAAACTTTACACATTAGTAGAACTTAAATATATCTTTATACTATTAAAATATTTTATGTAATAAAAGATGTTAAACTTTTTTACAAACGGTATAAACTAAATATAAGCCCTCAAATTTCTAAATAAAATGTTAACGTATCTTAAATATTTTGAACCCACTTGCAACGGCAACGTAACCTATTGAATTAATATTAAATTGTAGGTGAAAAAAACAACAAAACAATTTTAATGTCCGTCATTCTCATGGAAGCGACCCACCCTGAGGGTTGAGGAAGAGGAAGGTGAAATCCATAAATAAAAACAACACGTGTTCTGTTTGCTTTCATTTTCATCTCTAAATAGAGCATTTATATTTTTAATTCCGACCACTTTTTTAGGAAATGCCATTTGTGTCCCTTCATCAACTTCATGCAGCATTTAATACAGGAAATGAATTGACAAGCAATTTTGTTATTTTTATTTTAAAATTTCCTTCAAATTGACAAAGATAATCACACCAAATTGAACACAAAAAACAGCTTAGCATAAGAAAATCTGATTACAAAAGAATACACTTCACAAATGACTATTTAAAGACTGAGCGAAAATCTCTAGTGGAATATTTACACTGGAATGATAAATAAACCTGATTTGCGAAAAACAAGAAAAGCAAAGGGGTTCCCTACTTGTTCATTATAATTATCTCCCTCACCCTAAAAAATTTCAATTTGCATAAAAAATAATTAATTCCGACATTGTTTCACTTGTTCGACCACTGGAATTCAATTTCCAAATTCCGTGATGGCCCGGTTTTACTTTCCGGCAATAAAGTATACTCACCTGAAACGGCTCCGAGCATTACGACCCGATCAATTTGGATAGTAACTTTTCCGAAGGAACTCTGTTGACATAAAAAGAACGAAAAAAAGCAATTGAAGGGAAACTAAAATGAGAAGAAAATTCTCTTAAAAACATAAATAAACAAGAGAATCATTTTTTATGGTATGCTTACCTTCCCCATTTTGCTCTTATTCTTGCAAGATATGTGCAACTTCTGGCCTTTTGGAGGACTCTCAAAAGTCCAGGCAAAACTTTCGTCCCATTCGGGATTAGGGCCGGTTGATACAACCTAAAAAGGACAGATAAGATACGATGGCATAAATTTACAGAAGGTGAAGAGAGATTCACATCAATGTGCTTCAAAACCAAGAAAGCTTCAAGATCTTATAACTAGAAAAAGTCCCAGAATTGTGTATCCTATATACCGAGTGCTGTTTACAGAGCTTTGCCTCACTATATCCCAGTTACTATTGAGGAAACCAGTTATGGGGACTGAAGGAGCTGCAGCTCAAAAATTGTAGGAATATAAGGCTACCCGAAATCTCATGTTACCGTTCGCAACTAAATAATTAGGTGATAGCTGAAACATTCAGATTCCCCCATGTCAAATCACAATTCTCTAAACAGAATGGAGAAGGTTATACCTTGGTTTGCCGAGGTGGAGTGTTGCCTAGTGTAAGTTTGCAAAAAACACTAGGGTTCCCTACCGATTGCTTCATATTGTTTCCACGCTTGATTATCACCACCAATGTCCCGGGCAAGCATTGCAACAGAAATTCTGCCTTTTCCTGAAATCTAGGTGGGCCGGATTGGATTAAGTATTGCAGCAATGGGATTGCATCTGCAGCAGCAACTGACTGAGCTCTCGAGACTTCAGCTGGGCAAGCCGACCAAGCTTGCCTGAGTAGAAAAAGAGCATCCAAAGAAGCTTCTTGAGTTGCTTCAGAACCTGTTTTGAGCGATGTAACCAAATGGGGAATGCTGAGAGTTGCAGGCTCAGTTGCTCTCAAACGTGGGAAGTTGCTAAATAAAGAATTTAGAGCTTTTAGATACTCCTCATTCACAGCTCCAGTGGCCCATAAATCCTTCTCAATAGCAGCTGCAAAATATTGATAGATGTTACTGCAATTATGTCATCAGTAAATCACATTGTGTTCTAAAACTCTGTTCAGTATAGCTGATATGGTACGACGCTTAACAGAAACCTTTTAAGGAGGTGTGTCCCCAACCAGAAGTACCCTCAATCAATGATGGAGCCGTCAGAATTACCAACAAAGCATAAATAGAACTAAGACATTAACATTAACAAGGGCAACGATAACAAAAGAGGTTCTTTTAAAATGTTAGAATCAATTGGTTTGTGAATCATACTTCTAAAAAAGGATATGCAATATAACCATACCAATCAGCACGGCAACCGAAACTTTCATAAACTACAGACATACTTTTAAGTGACTTCTCATATTATCCATTCATATAAACTAAAGTTCAATAGAGTTTTGGAACTTACCGGTTATGGCCCTGACCGTTTCACTAGAAGCATACTCTTGAATGGTATGGTTAGAAAATAGAAGTTTAACAAACATTGCAGCCTGAACAGATGTCTCTGGATCACTTGAACCTATTAGATCCAATACAACTTGAACCCCACCAGCCTCAGCAACTGCTCTCTTATTTGATCGACTGTGCATTACAAGATTTTGCAAAGCACATATAGCTATCACTTTCATCTCTTCTGTTGGCTGGTCTTCAAGCACATTAACAAGAGCACGGCAAGCTGAAACTGCATCAGCGCTTCGAGTGAGTGCCTCATTCTGGAAAAGATCACCAAGAGCCAGTGTTGCCAGTAATCTTGCCTGCTGAGCTTGGGTTTGTGGATCCAAGAGATATTGAGATAGTGGTACAATTGCACTTCTAATAGCTGTTGTTTCTCTAATCTTGACATTATTGAGTAATACTTCCAGCAGTCTTGCAGCAGTTTCCTCACACTGATGAGATCTGAGAAGTTCTAAGAGAGCCTCTATGGCACCACTTTCAGCCATCGCTTCAGCACTGGTTCCGTCATCACTTTCTAATACCAGAAGAGCATTCAGTGCACCAATCACAGTGCCCTCTGAGCCAGAACGGAGCAACCTTACCAAAACAGCAACAGGAACTTCCAAATAAAATTCAGAACTAAATTGCAAGATGCTAGCTAAAACAGAAGCAGCTGATTCCCATAAAGCATGTGGAAGCAAAGGATCAGCTTGCAATATCACTTTCGACAGCTCACTAACACCACCCTCTTTTGCAATTTCGTTTGGCCATATTAGTGCAATGCTAACAAGTGCCTTCACAGCTCTCTGTTGCAAGGTATGTATGCCGGAACCAAGCATTCTTATAAGGGGACCGATTACTTGCTGTGTCACTGCATCCTTCTGAAGATGTTCTTCCAAGAGCAGATGCGATAGAAGCTCTGCTGCCAACTGCTGAACTGCTGGAGCTGGAGAATCAAGAAGTGGAATAAGTGGTTCTATAGCTTGGTGAGAGGTCAGTGTATAACCAGCACGACACTGTGGATGCTCCAGAATGTTTACAAGGACCTGTAACGCACTGTGCTGTCCGTCAGGTCCAAACTCTGGTACTGACAGCAACTGAAAAAGGGGTTCAACCACTTTTGCAGCAGACAGTCCTTTAGTGATGGTAGAATTATTTGTCAATATTCGGAGCAATTCTGCAAAAGCAGCACACAGGAAATCTGGCGCTTCATGAAGGATATCAAGTACGCTGTCAACTACGCCAAGTTTAACCATTTCCATCTTACAAGCAGGCCTGTCTTTCCCTAACTTCACAAGAGCTCTTGAGACAGCTTCATGAAGCATGTAGTTCTTACCATACAAAAGGCCAACAAGTGGTACAACAGCACCATGTGCGGCAACTAGTTCTGCCAGTTGCTCATCATCCACAAGTTTATCTAATGCACGGACAACTGAATGCTGAGCAGGGCTGAACTCAGTTACAAGGAGAGACACTAGAGGCTCAACACAACGGGCTGCAGCCATAGTGGACCTGATTTTTGTATTTCCGAAAAGAACACAAC
Source organism: Hibiscus trionum (assembly GCA_030270665.1). Taxonomy (NCBI): domain Eukaryota; kingdom Viridiplantae; phylum Streptophyta; class Magnoliopsida; order Malvales; family Malvaceae; genus Hibiscus; species Hibiscus trionum. Next base: position 21,351,045 of record BSYR01000006.1, on the reverse strand, counting down.
ATAACTCAGCAGCATCCCCCTTCAGTTCCATTGAACAATTCGATGAAAGGATTCTGCAAAGAACATCGACTGCATTCATTTCAACATCTCCAACTGCAAGTGCTCTAGAAGGATTTTCACTCAACAACCTAACTAATGCAGCAATAGCAGCATGCTGCTCTCTCTCCATTCCAGTATTAAGAATCTCAACCAAGGGCTGAACAGCTTGTCGGGCAGTCTCTGCATTTCTGATATGGTCAGCAGAGAACAGGCTTTCCAATGCTTTAGCAGCACTATACCTAGCAGCTCTTCCTCCAAGTCGTAAAACTGCTAACAGTTGGCTAACAGCTCCAAACGCAGCCTCATGTCTTCGAATTTCAGCACTGCTAAACAGAATACCTAATAGATCTGTAGCAGCTTCCTCGGTTGCATCTTGAGGGCCAAGAGAAAGATACTTGGTCAGTGCTTCTAAAGCCCCTGATTCCACCATAACAATCTTATTTGATGGACAGTCTTTTCCAAGCTGAGTCAGAAGTCCAAGTGCCAGAAAAGGGGCACCAGGACGATCTGGAATTGGCTTAAGTAGATCGACAAGGGCAGGTATTGCTTTTCGAGAAGTAGCACCAACCCTAATGTCTTCAACTCTAAATAACCTCTCAAGAGCAACTTGATCAGGGTAGCGTACCAAAGCAAACTCTTCAGACAAGTCAAGAAGTTCTTGTATATCAACATCAGCACAGCCAAGCAAGGAGATAAGCCCACCAGCAGCCCCTGAATTTGCAACCGATAGAAGAGTCCCTCTGCTACCGTTACAGACTAAACTGGACGCTGCTTGTGCAGCAAAATATCTGTTTGCTGATACCTCTGACTTCACTAAATTCGCAAGAACTGGTATAGATTTCATTGTTGGATGTGCTCGAATGATATCTCTATCTTGAAATAAGATCGCTAGCAACAACGCACAGATCCATATGCTGTTATCTTCCTTAAAATCAATCTGAAAATTACCACGGACAATGGAACCAGTTTTAGTAAAAATGAGAAGGGAGCATAACCACAGTGGCAAAGAGGGAAACGAGGAATGATATCAATAAATTTTATAATCATTATATGCACCGTAATACTAGTTCTTATCAACACTAGTTTAAATGAATAATTAACAAGAGGAGGGCTCAATACCTGAGCGTACTGGGAAGATCGTTCAGAGATTCTCTCGGTGACAACTTCAACTGCTCCAGCCTCCAATATTGCAGTTTTACTCTCATCATTATGACAAGCAAGAACAGAAAGTAACCATATGGCCAAATTGGTACCGGAAATAACTGCTGTGCCTGTATCTGATTCCCCATTCTTGGCATCTTCTTTAGCAAGCCTACAGATGCTAATGGCATCCTGATCAGCAGCCAAGGAAGACTCTCCAAAACCGAGCATTGCAACAAGTGATTGAATTAGATGGATAGAAGAATTTGATTGACAGAGATCTTCCACCACTCTATGGTGATTAACTTTTGCTGCACATATAAGAAGTGCAGTGCCCCCTATTTTGACCTTTAAGTTTGGGGAACTGATCACCCTTCTAGCAATTGAAGATATGCAATCAGAAGTACCAGCAACAATGTCTCCTAGAACAACTGATTGATCACGGCAAAGTCGTGACAATATCTCAATAGCTTTATCCTGTAATAAGGGTGTTGCATGAGAAATAGATAAAACTATCGGGGATAAGCTTTTTGGAGATTCAGCCAAAACTGCCCATGCAGGTTTTATTTGATCACCGGGAACTTCTGATCTTGACAGAATAGCAAGTGCATCTAGTGCCTCTCCTATATCAACGGATCCAACTCGGGCAGATTCTAGAAAAGAAACTAGTGCAAGAACTGATCCAACACGATTCACACAATCAGTTATGGCATAATCAACTCGCCTTGAATGCAGCAGACGTGCTATTGCTGCTGCTGCATGAGTCTTCCCAGGAACAGTTCCTTCACGTAAAACCCTTGTAGAAGGCAGAATAATTTGTTCAGCAATTGCCGTCTCTGACATTTCTGTATCCAACATAAGGTTTGATAGGGCACATACAGCCTGCTCAGCAACTTCAAGAACTGAAGAGCCAGCAAGTGCAACTAAGGGAGACATTGCCTCTCGAGCAACAGCAGCAACATCCCGGTTCTCCTTAATTGAAAGAAATATCGTAGCAAGGCAGTGACAAGATTCTACTAGGATGTTTTCAGATTCAACATTTAGAAGCTTCATCACTGACCAAAGAGTCTTTACAGCAATTTTACTTTCACGCAAGTCCTTCCTGGTTTCAAAAATCCCAGCTAAAGCTGATGCAGACTTTCCTTGAGTTTCTTCCTTAGTCGAGCTCAGTATTTTAATCATGGTCTCAATGGCATCATTTGCAGCACTACCTTCACGCAATATATCATGGAAGGGGACAACTGAAAGCATACTCCTCAGAGCATCCAAAACATATACTTTAGATTCAGGTAGGTCACTGGTTAATAGTGCACTGAGCTGGCTGATGGTAGCTGTATCAGATTTATGAATTAAATGGTTCAAAGTCTTTGCAGCAATTTCTTTCCCATTTGAGCTTCCATTCTTGAGCAGCCATAACAGTGCAGGAACAGCATCAGCACTTTCAACACATGCACGTATATCTTCACTGTGATTGCAAAGATTCTTCAGGATCAATGCAGAATCTTCTTTGGCCTTCACAGAGCCAGTTTCCAGAATTTGAACTAGTGGTGGAATGCCACCAGCAGCAGTAATGGCCCACTTACTTTCATCATTTTCATCAGATAGAAGGCAAAGCAGGGCAACTGAACATTCTTGCTGTTGTTCTGAAGAAAGGCCAAGAAGTGATATCAACAGCTGAACACCTTCACGGCCTTGAAGTGCACGCCACAGACTCCCTTCATTGCTGCAAAGAACAAGGAGAGCTCTTGTAAGCTCTTCTTGGACTTCCTTGGCTGCCATAGTGATCAATCCAACAAGCAATCTTTTCGCATCAGAATTTGCAAGTTTAATTGAGAGTATAGTATTCCCATACAAACTGGCTAGGGCTTCTATTGTACGTTCTTGCACAAGGAATGGTAAGCCAGGTTGGAACTGATTCACTAATGTCTGCTCAATAACCAGAGGATCTGATGCTCTAGTAGCTTCAGCTTTGCTGTCATAAATCATTAAAGCTGAAGCCAAAGCCCCAAGTGTATCAGCAGTCTGAGCAGGAGAAGAACAAGACTCAATGCTTTGACCAAGGCTTGAGATGACATATGATAAACCACCAGAAATGTTGGCCAAAGCACACATAGCATTCTCCTGCAATGCTTGGGCATGCTCGCCTTGCATGAATTCTTTTGAAGGAGCTATTGTAGCATTTATTAAAGCAGGAATACCATTGGAATTAGCTATTTCCCGTCTAGCTTCTTTGCACTGGGCAGAAAGTGATTTAAGAGCACCTGCAGCCTCAGCTCTAACAGGGGCTTCATTACCAGGTCCTAATAGTTTAAGCAATTGTTTTGTAGCTTCAGCTTCCAATACCTTAGTACAAACAGATGCATCCTCCATCATCATACACGCAAGAAGAAAGCACACATTAGCTTGAGTGCTTGACCGTCCAGTTGTGAGCAACTTTACAAGTATATCAATTCCTCCAGCCTGCACTGTTGCTGACCAAAATCCTTCCGTGCTGCTTGCGAGGTTTTTTAAAGCTCCAGTCAATAAGTTATCAACCAACTCCCCTGTCTTGTGCCCATTCTGTAGCTGCTTCCAAAGCACTGGCACAACTCCTTCAGTTGAAAAAATCTTTGATCCAACGTGATCCTTGGCACCATCTTGTGAAACAGCATATATGGTCTTTGCTGCTGCAATTTGTCCTTCTGCAGAGCTGGACTTGAGAAGACCAAGCAATGGTGGTATGCAGCCCCCAAGCAAGACTTTAACCCTTAGTTCATTCTCCTTGCAGAGTGAGCCTAAAACAGTTGCAGCTTGAATCTTCACACCAAGTGGTCCTGATCGGAGAAGAGAGACAAGAACTGGAACTGCCTGAGAGTGAGAACCAACAGCGCTAAAGGCATTTTCATGTGTGTCGATGAGTTCCAGCAATTGCCTTAAGGAATGCTCTTTCTCTTGTAAAGATGAGGAACTTTGCCGCAACTGCTCAATGCACTTTGCAACACTCGCCAATGTCCCATCTGGATCCTCCATGCTACTTGTACGATCCCTGGAGGCGTTTAGGCCATAAGAAGGTCAGGATAGAATTATAACAGTTAATACTCATAAAAATCACTAAAGAATGGAGGAAGATAGATATTATCATGGACATCATTGGATCGGTACTAAAGCAGAATATATCAGCTACAACTCATGAACAACAGGGGAAAAATACAAAGGCCTATGGTAGCAAAACAGAAACAGCCACATAGTGGAATAATGAGGCCTATGAGGCTACGACCATATAACCCAAGTAAAAGTTACTTACCAAAGGAAGACAAAGTATATTAGGTGGGGAAGCAAGAATGACAACATAACATATACTAAGTAAATAGTTAGCTAAACTAAACAGTATGGGTCATTGCCCAAAAGAGAAACTTTATGCTGTAGTTACACAGCAAAAATAGACTGTTCTAAATTTAGTAAGCAAAGTTTTCCACATTGTCCTCAATTCTTCATAGTACAATGTACCTCCTATCCTTGCACAATAGTTACAAGTAAAAAAACATAAACTAACCTCAATCCCAATTTCATAACTGAATGTTGAGTTGGGAGCTCTGAGTCCTGAAGTTTTGCATCCCCATTTTTCTCCTGCAACCATAGACAGAGAAATGTAATGATGTCAAAAATGCTAAACAACTAGACATTCTCCACACGGTTAGGTCAATCACAAAATATTCCCAACCTAGCTAATTATTTGAGGGGTTAGAGAAAGTTGAAGTATACATAGGATAAATCATTTTCTGTCTCTTCTTTCTTATCTATTTATTTAATTTATTATCTTTCATTTTTTCTTCCTTTTTATGGAGGGGTGGGTGGATGCAAATCTGCCAATTAACTACCACGCGGTAGTCGGAGAAAATTAGAATACAGCGACAGAAGCATCGCTGACTATATATCTCTAACTAACTGATAGCATTAATCTATGCTAGTGATGCCCTCAGCCCCTCACCTCATACTAAATGATGTTGAAGAATGTATATCCAAGCATCAGACCTTATTATCAGTGTGTATATATATATTTCCAGAAAAGAAACAGCCATTCAACCAACACATCACAATAAAATTTCGGAGTCTCATCATTTGAATCTTTTTCAGATCTCATCACTATTGAATTGAACTTCCAAACGATGGCCATATACATAATTTTCCCATATACTAAAAGGATACATTTATTTATTACATATGGCTGCAAAATGTGATCAGTAGAAATAACAACCTTAAACTAATATAAGAAAATTATCAGCAAATTTACAACCCATACCCTTAATACTGAATTATCCAAAGATTAAATCTGAAAAGTTAGAAACATACCATATCATTAGCAGTAAGGCCGCTGCTTTTATCAGCAGCAAACCTCCAAGCTAGTGTCGCGGCCAGCTTTGCTTCTTTACGGGAAGATTAGCTGAATCTAAGAAAACCTTAGTCCCTCTCCAGATCCAGCCACCACGTGCCGTCAAAACATTAAAATCTCCTGCCAAACAGTAAACGGAATAAGTTTTTTTTTGAACAAGTTAAATGAGAACTTATCTATCAATCAAATCCTCGTCAAAAACATCTAAATCTCCTGCCAATCAGTAAACGAAATAAGTTAATGAGAATTTAGCTATCCATAAATCCAGATCAAGCAAAAATCCTCCTAATTCAACAACAATCTGTCTCAAGAGAACACAAATCCAATGTATCCAATACTCGTAAACCAAAACTAAAGAAAACGAGAAGAGCAGTAGATCACATTTCCAGCACACTGATTTTCTATTAACTTCATTTTTCCAATAAAATGAGCCGAATCTCACCAATCTAAAACGCAGTAATCAGCAAATCGAAGTCCGATTAAAGGGGGGATAACAAAATTAAGACTACAACTATGTAACTGAACTAGTGCATTGAATGAAGTGAATTTCAAGAGCTCGGGAACAGAAGAAACGATAGCAGGTCAGAAATTGAGAAGAGCTAAAACAAAGTAATTTTGAAAAAGAAAAAGATATAGAGAAACATACCATTTGTCGAAGAAGAGAGAATAATTAAGAAGCTGATCTTTTTGTTTTCAGTCTTCTATATATATATATATTCTACTCATTATTTTTTTCTTTTTTTTCTGTTTATACTTCATATTTTTTATTATTTATTTTTCAGCTCACTCACAGTCAGAGCCAGCTTTCAATGGGCAGTGGACACCGACAATTTGAAAGCTCTACTTCTCGGCTCGGCGTGGCTTCTTCTATTCTAAGCTCGGATTTTGTAATGCTGATATTTTTTTGTTAAGAAAGATAATTAAAGCATTTAATGTTGGCAAATAGCACTCTTCTACTTCTGGACAGTCAGTTACACCTAATAAGTACCATTTTCTTTTAATTATTCATTAATCACTTCCTTCTAATAATGCCTACTTATCATTCTTATAATAATAATAATTATTATTATTATTATTATTATTATTTCACAGACCAAGTTGGCCTTCCCTAATTATTCTCTTTAATTCAATTTGATTTTTCAAGTGGTTGAGAGTATTGCGAAAAATCTGAAATGTTTAATATATGTATATATTATTACAATTACAATTTTAGAGAAGGGAGGATGATAAAATTATTTTATTTTAAAATGTTAATATTCCACCGTAAAGGTTTAATTCTTTAATTTGAGTTGCCAAATGAAAAAATAAAATAAAATTTTGTGATTCACACGACTAATTTAAAAGACTTGCAAGTGGTATAGACGGTGATATTGTTTTCTCCTTAATGATGTGTATTTTGCGATAAATATTTTCATGGAATTTGATTTCTTAATTTTTAAAACGCAATTTATAGATAAAAACACCAGGCCAAGGTCCAATGAATGGCATTTGATTAAGACTCTAATCCCATCGTTTTCATATATCAGATCGGATTTGTTTTATTTGTTTCAATCATTGGGATGGGGGGCTACTAAGGCATTTGAACAAGAAATGTGTGTTTTCCTCTCCAAACTTTTTTTTCCCAACAAACCATTAGTTTGCTTATTTTCTCTATACTAACAAACAACTGCTTATTTAGACTATTTTTTTAAAAGAACCATTAATTTATTGTTAATTTAAAAAAGTTAACATCAAAGTTTCTTATTAAGTTTGTTAATGAGATATAACCCAGTCAAAGAAATTGTCTTAAATGAAAAATTATTGTTGCTGTTATAACTAAAATAAAAATGAGGGCATGTTCAATAATTTCACCTTAAATTAAAACTTAATGAGACTGATAAAGGAGACAAAAGAAGAAGAGGAAGCACCCCACGACTTAGGGAATCTTGAAGCACATGGATTTTGAAAAAAAATGAAAGCACATGGGCTTGGGTGGTGGCCCCGGAAAGGGAAGGAAGGCAAAGAACAACTCCAATTCATTCAAAAAAACATTGAAACATACAAATACAACAATGTAGCAGCCATGCCACGTGTCTTGTTTAAACCCATCTGTTTGCTTACACTCCCATTCTCATGACCCAACCTATAAGAAAGTGATTCATCATTTCATACAAATAACAATCTTCGTAAGGGATCAAGAAATGGGTCTAGAGCAAGCGTTGATGACCGGTTGATTAGAGTTGTTCACTCGCTCTCTTTTTTTTCTTTAAATTTTGAGTTCAAAACTTAACAGAAGTATTTTTTTCTCAGAAATCTCTCTATCCTTTTAGGTAGAAATAGTAGTAGTAATTGTAAAAAAAAAAAGAGTGTTATACTTTTTTGTTTACAATAATCATAAGTTAGCTTCCGTCATTAAGGCCTATGTAACAGTGTAGTTCAATTTATTTAGTAGAAAATAAGCATTGATGTAACACCAACTTTGGGATATAGTAATTTTTTTTTTCTATTTAAAGGCAACAAAACAGTCATTAAACCAGTCCTGTTTTAGCACAGATGGGGGCTAGTGAATGCTGCCTTACAAAGAATAAAAGATTGGTAAATATATCACGGCTAAAAGGGATGTAGGTGAACAGTGCTGTCAGCATCCATCCTCCCAGATTTCGGCTTTTAGACTAAAGTAGCACCCTACATTCTAATATTACTAAAATAACACCCAAAAGTCTATATTTTTCAATTAGTACCCTTACAGTAAACTCGTCGTATATGCACAGCGAGTTCGAATAAAATATTATTTTTTAAAAAATTAAACTCTCCATGCATGCCTAACAAGGTAAAAAAAAAAATCCTAATTGGAACTCAGCGTGCATGCTAAGAGAGTTTCACTTAAAATTTTAACGAAAGTAGAAAAAAAACTAATAGGAACCCACTTCGCATCTTCAATGTATTGAAGAAAAAAAAAAATTAAACTACTCCATTAGAAACCAATTTTAATATTTAGCTCCATGAATTACAAAAACAAGATGTTTGGATGGACTTATATATATATATTTATTTATTTATTTATCCCAACATTCTTTTTTTGCAATTCATGAAACTAAATATAAAAGTTGTTTTTTAATAGTTTTTTTTTCATTTTCGTCTTTTAGTAAAAATATTTGATTTAAAAAAATTAAGTAGAACTAATTAGGATTTGTTAATCATCTATTAACTAATTAATTAAATTATAACATGAAATTATTTTTTAAAAAATAATATTTATTTAAACTCGTCGTGCATGTATAATGAGTTCTCTATAATGATATCAGTCTGAGAAATATAGAATTTTAGGTGCTAGTTTGATACTATTAAGATGTATGGGTGCTACTTTGGTCTTTAAGCCCTCAACTTTCAGGTTTTGGAAATATTAAGGGTTTGATTGATTCTAGAAAATATTTTTTATTTTTATTTTTAGAAAATAGTTTTTATTTTCTGTTTTCTAAAAACTAGAAAACACATTTGATTAATAAAAATAAAAACTTGTGTTCAGAAATGAAAATAATGGAAATGTATTTGGTATCTAGTTTTTCAAAATAAAAAAGGTTAAAGGTTAAATTAGCTCTCAACGAAAAATTAAAAAAAAATTAATTAAGCCTTTATAAAAAAAATTTACACCCAATTTAACCATCATAATTCAAATTACAATCAATCAAACTCTCATAATTCAAACTACGATCAATTTAGCCCTCCCATAAAGTTGACCATTATAGTTGACTATCAACTCACAAACAATCATTAAGATAGTGACACGTGGTACACTTGAAAATATTAAAAAATCTAAAAAAACATATTTAAAATTAACCCCTCCACAACTACCCACCTTAAAATAGTTTGCTAATTAGTTCCCATCCACAACTACCACCTTCACTTGAATTGTTTGTTTGCATGGGTTGGAGTTAAATCCGACATCTTCAGGTTTCAACATCCATTTCCTTTTTAAAACACGTGGCTTGTTTGTTTCCTAGGAAATTAGTAAAATCCAATAAAAAACTTTATTCGCATGGATTGGAGGAAGACTGAATAGGGGATCTACAATAACTATGGTAGTTCTCACAGTAACGATAACAAACGTAATTTAAGATTTGAATTAAAAAAATCAATAAAAATCAAATTAAAAATAAAAATCAAAACTATGATCGCTTTAAAATAAAAAATTACTAAATGATCAAATTAGAAAATATTTTTAAGATCTTATTTTTTTAGAACTTTTAAATATTTGTTTATATTTTTTTTACGGTTTAATGACATAACACTTTCGGAGTGTGCCACACGTTATTATTTTATTAGTTTTCAATGAGTTAATGGTCAAATTTTGGTCAACCGTTACGGAAGGACTAAATTGAGTGTGTTTCGACATATAGGTTTGAATCCTTCTAATGCCAATTAATCCATTATTGATTTTTTTGGCATATATTAAGTGTGTTTCGGATTAATTGGTTTTTTTTTTTGTTGAGCACTAATTTGATCTTTAAGCCAAATAAAATAAAGAAATAATTACTCATTAAATAATTAAATTAAAATATAATTATTAATAATATTATTATAATAAAAATAAAATATGATTAAATAAACTAAAGTTCTAAAATTGCCATTAAAAGGATTCGAACCCGGGTTAAATAGAGTTAAAAATTAAAAACCCTTGTTTTTATGTTTTTCAATTTTCTAAAACATTTTCAATGAAAATGATGAAAACATCTTTTTTATGTTTTCAAATTTTCACTCATTTTTGTTTTCATTCTATAAAAATCATTTTCAAATCTTTCAACCAAACATGTTTTTTTTAACATTTTCTATTTTTAAAAAAAATAAAAAAAATATTTTATATTCTCCGAAACTAAACGCATCCTAAAATTCTATATTATCTTATCCTAGAAATTGAATTTGACTAAAATATAAAAGTTGAGGCCCAAATGATAAAATAGGGTCAAAGTGAAAAAAGAGAGAGTAAATGTTAGGCCTGGTTAAGTTTGTTAATATGACAAGGATGTCACGTCTTCACAAACAGTTAAATAATAGTTTTCACCAACAATTAATTGGTATAGTGGGATGAAACAATAGATTTTTTAAACAAGATTAGCGGGTTGAGTCCCGACATTGTAAGTGAAGCAATTAAGTTGGGAAGATCGCCGCTATAATAAGCTTTTGTAATATCTGATCTAAATTAATCAATTAATGAATTAAATATGGGTAACTAAACTAAAAACTAGTAGTTTCCTATAAAAAACAATTATTTGAGAAAATTCAAAAACCACAAGCCTTATATAAGTAGATTTGAAAATATTAAGTCATTTATTTTATAAAATCAAAGGTTTAACCTTCATTTGAGCATATTTATAAATTTCATTGTCCGAGTAAGTATATTTGGCTGTTTGGTCAAGCTATTCATCTTTGTTCCCTTATATTCTTTTAGGATATAAATTTTAAATTCACTAGGAGTACCCTCTTCCTTCCCCTAAAGTCTCTCTTCCCTTCCTCTCTAGGTATGTTTAGGATTAGAATTAAGATTTGTCAAAAAAAAAAAATCATGTCTTTAAGCAAGCACATTTGGCCAGTTGGCTAGGATGCTCATATTTATTTCCTCTTATTCTTGCATGTCATAAGTTCTAGACCCACTAAGAACATCATTTTTCTTCCACTAGAGTCCCCGTTCTCCTTTCCTCTATATAGGATTAGGATTAAAACTTTTATTTTAAAAAAAATCATGCCTTTATTTGAGTACACTTTATATGCTTGAACCACATTATTTTATATATTGTAATAACAACATTGCCATCCAAACTAAAATTCAATCCACAAGCCCGTTAGCCTTCTTTTTATATTTGAACATTTATATATAAAACATTTTATAAAATTACTTTTATGTACAACATTTCATATTGAAAAATAAAATACTATAGTTATATTCATTTCAATAAAAATAAGTTACTTATTTAAGTGTTTTGTAAACAAAATGATTATCCTTATATAAAGTTTAATAATATCTTATAAATAAATTTTCTTTTTATAAGTAGAGGTTTTGCACGAGTTTAAAACTTTAAATAAAAGCCAAAATTAGAAATTAAGAAAGACTAAACTTAACCTCTCATTTTTTAATTCGATAATACCAGACATCAAGTTTTATTTTAAACCCTAATTTCATCATTTTTCATTTGTTTTCGTCCATCATTTATGGCTAAAATTATCAGAACAATTAAAACCTAATTATATCTCTCACTCATAAAACTTTTTATTTTATTAATTTCCTTATCACTTTTTTTCTCCTTCGCCTTTGTTGAAAACTGGGGTTTTCTCTAAAGGCGAGTTTTTATGCGTTAAAATTGAAGTTTTCAGATCACGTTTTCACGTAATTTTTATTTTATTTGTGGCTTCCCAAATATATAATCCTGTGAGTACCTTCATCTTTCTTTTAACTCTATACCATTATTCTGTTATTGTTTTATATATATATATATATAATGGTAATTTTGTTTTGTTTTTTGTATAAACAATTAGATATTTTTCATTTTTTGAAGAAAATTGAGCTGGAAAATGGCTGGTTTAGTGTGTTTATATCTTATTTTTTTGGATGTTGGGTGCATTATGGAATTGATTATATACTTTTTCTTTTCTAATTTTTAAGGTAAATGTTTCACTAATTAAATGTTTATGGCATCAAATACTTTAGGATTTGCTTTGTTAATATTTTGACGTAATTTCTTTTAAACTGGTTTGCTTTGTTAATATTTCCATGCTCTCGCATATACCTGCAAATAATATATGTAATATTATTTACATTATCTGTTTACAGGAAAAAAAGAATATAATAATGAATGTAAAGAGAATTATTCACCAATAACACCCAACAAAAGTCACAACTTTCATCACCATTTGCAGGCTAATCAATAATACACACTTTGTTCCTACTAAAGCTTTGAATTTGAGAATTAGAAGAGGTTTGATTTTTCAGTATCTTGGTTGAAGTCATGCAAAAGAAGTTAATACGACACTGTTTCACAATTAGCGCATAATTGACAGGGAATTACATTAGCTGATAGTTGATAATAAATTTTATTAGTTAAAATGACAAGTTGACTGTACAAAAGAGTTTGGTAAAATTAATTGATAGTTGTTAATTAATTGATTATTTGAACAAGTAAAATAATATATAAGGGCATGATTTATATTCAATACTTATTTGAATAGTTTATTAGTTATCAATATTTTGTATCTATTAATATTAATTAAATTATAAAAAATATTTTTTAATATACAATTATTAAGCATATTTGAAGGATCTATAGATTAATTTATTATTTAATTATTATTTTTAATACAAATTGATTAATTATTAAATTTAAATGTTTTTTGAAGCATATTTGATTAATATTAACTAGATACTCTTACACCGTGTAAAATTTACATTTTTTTGACTATTGGATGATGGTAAATAGATGACTGGAATGAGAGATGTTTATGGGAAAAAAAAGAAAAGTGAATAATCTCAATCATCTATTTACAGTCATCCCACGATCCAAAAAAATATAAAATTAAATGAGTTTTGATGTCTAGCATATAGTGAGTGAATTTTCAATAGCGTTGATTTAACTTAATTTTTATAGTTTCTAACTTGCTTTCTTTGGCCATGTTTCCATCAACCGTGAGTATTTTAAGGGACGAACGCAGAATTTTATGTTAGAGACTTAAGGTGAACCTATAAAATTTAAGGGGAGATAAACTTATAAAATTTTAGGGAATAAAAATAAATTTTTAATAAAAAAATACATAATAAATTTCTAAATCATATAATAATTTCAAATTTTTAAGGAGTTACGGCCCCTCAACTCCCCTCTAGGTCTATCGTGAGGGTTCTCTTTCCACTACACATGTTTTACTGTATGTATAATGATATGTTTATATGTAATTATTTTTCTAGTGAGTGATCGAGGAATGTAACGTTTTGAACTAGGTATTGAAACATGTCATCAAAGTTCCAAATACTGGATAATCGACCAATCGATAAATGGAAGGTTGTAGAGTTGAAAGAAGAACTCAAGAAACGGCGTTTGACAACTCGAGGCTTGAAAAAGGATTTGGTAAAACGCTTAGACGCAGCAGTTCGAACCGAAAGGGAAAATGCTGCAGATGAGGCAGATAATGGTTCTAATGATGATAATTCTGAGCCTGCAGTTGAAAAAACAACACCAACTATTCCCAAGACACTCAAAGAAGTGGCTGATCCTGATGGGTTGAAGCTTAAGGATGATACTGCTGATTGTGCGGCTGCTTCGGGTCATGGTGTAGCAAAGCCCCAAGTTGAGAATGAGGCTCCAAAACTTGTTGAAAGAGATGAAAAGAATGATTCTATTTCTACTGAAAAGACTGTACTAAAGGATAGTATAATTGATGATAATGTCAAAATAAGCTTGGATGTTGTTAAGCCGGAGACGGTGGAACCGTATTCATCCAATGGTTCAGGTCAAGGAGTTGCTGAAGAAAGGGGCATGTTGGTGGAAGATGAGCCTGTTATTCAGACCACTGTGGTTAAGACCGTGATACCTGAGGTGCCATTGATTGGACAGCATTTGCAGAGCTCGAAACTAGAAGAGAATGTGAATTCCGACATGTTAATGGAGTGTCAAGATCCAATGCCCCAAGTTGAGAATGAGGGTCCCAAGGCTCTGTTGGAGAATGAGGATGACATGCATGGCTCTTCTGCTTTGAACAATCAGGTGTCTGAAATCAGCCCTATTTCAGGGTTTCAAGTGAAATCTGATTCTGTTTCTACTGATCCTAAGTCAATTACTGAAAAGATTGAACTAAAGGATAATATAGTTGATGATAACGTTATGTCGGAGATGGTGGAACCATATTCATCCAGTGGTTCAGGTCGAGGAGTTGTTGAAGAGATGGACATGTTGGTGGCAGATGAGCCTGCTATTCAGGCCACTGAAGTTAAAACTATGATACCCGAGGTACCATTGATTGGACAACATTTGCAGAGCTCGAAACAAGAGGAGAATGTGAATTCCAACGTGCAAATTGAGAGCCAAGATCGAAAGCTTGAGGCGGAGAGTGATGATCCCATGGCTCAGCTAGAGAATGAGGATCATAAGGATGACGTGCATGAGAGATTTGAAGATGCAGTGGATCATGGTGGTAGTGAGTTGGAGTTTAAAGACGCTATTGGTGATTGTGAGGTTGCATCAGGCCATGGTGTAGTTGAAGAAACTGACATGTTGGTGGATGATAAGCCTGTGTTAACCAAGGTACTGCTGGTTGGAGAACATTTGCAGAGCTCGAAACCAGAAGAAAATGCGAATTCTAACCCCCAAATGGAGTGTCAAGATGGAAATCCCCAAGTGGTGGTTGAGGTACCTCTCACTGAGGAACATTTGGAGAGCTCGAAACAAGAAGAAATTGTGAATTCTAACAAGCAAATGGAGTGTCAAGATGAAAAATCCAAAGTGGAGAATGAGGATGACTCCATAGCTCAGGTAGAGAATGAGGATAATAAAGATGACATGCATGAGACAGTTAAAGATGTAGTGGATCATGGTGGTAGTGAGTTGGAGTTTAAAGATGCTATTAGTGATTGTGAGGCTGCATCAGGTCATGGTGTAGTTGAAGAAAGTGACATGTTGGTGGAAGATAAGCCTGTGGTAATCGAGGTACCACTGGTTGGAGAACATTTGCAGAGCTCGAAACCAGAAGAAAATGTGAATTCTAACACCCAAATAGAGTCTCAAGATGGAAAGCCCCAAGTGGTGACTGAGGTACCACCGATTGAGGAACATTTGGAGAGCTCGAAAAGAGAAGAAAATGTGAATTCTAACAAGCAAATGGAGTGTCAAGATGCAAAGTCCCAAGTGGAGAATGAGGATGATTTCATGGATCAGCTAGAGAATGAGGATCATAAGGATGACATGAATGAGAAAGTTAAAGATGTAGTGGATCAAGGTGGTATTGAGATTGAGAAGGGGAGTGAGTTGAAGTTCAAAGATGTTATTAGTGATTGTGAGGCTGCATCAGGTCATGGTGTAGTTGAAGAAAGTGACATTTTGGTGGAAGATAAGCCTGTGGTAATCGAGGTACCACTGGTTGGAGAACATTTGCAGAGCTCGAAACCAGAAGAAAATGTGAATTCTAACACCCAAATGGAGTGTCGAGATGGAAATCCCCAAGTGGTGACTGAGGTACCACTGATTGAGGAACATTTGGAGAGTTCGCAACGAGAAGAAAATGTGAATTCTAACAAGCAAATGGAATGTCAAGATGCAAAGTCCCAAGTGGAGAATGAGGGTCTAAAGGTAGAGGTAGAGACTGAAGATCCCAAGGCTGAGCTAGAGAGTGGGGATGGCATGCATGACTTTTCTTCTTTGAACAATCAGGTGCCTGAGATCAATCTTGTTTCAGGGTTTAAAGTAAAGTCTGATTCTTTTTCTAATGATTCTATGTCCATTAATGAAAAGATTGAACTAAAGGATAATATTAATGATGAAAATGTCAAAATAAGCCAAGATGTTGTTAAACTGGAGATGGTCGAACCATGTTCATCTACCAATGTTGTCCCAAATAATGGTGAATCACATCCAATGGATGATGATGAACAGCCGCTTAGGAACAAGGCATCTGTTGACGAACTGGATGAAAACAATGATACAACTGCAGACATGAGCAATAAAGATGACAGTGAAGAGATGGGGTACTCGGAAAAATTAAATTTAGATAGAAGTTCTAGTGACGACTCCATGGAGGAGGATTTGCCTGAAACTAAGCAAATCGATTCAAACTGTAGTACTGATGAAATAGAAGAAGATGGTGTGGAAAACGAAGCACTTATTATCGAGGAGCTGGAAAGTACTGTTGTTGCTGCAGGAGATGGTTCATCAACAGAACGAAAGGACATCTTTGTTGAGAAGAAGAGCCATTGTTCAGGAAAAAGAAAGCTTCAGGGTAAGTGATAATGGATTTTAATTGTAACATTTTCATGAATTGGACAATTCTCACAATATTAGTTGTCTTTACAGATGAAGAAGCTATTGAGAACAATAGGCCTCCAAAAAGGCAGAAACGGAACTCTGATAATTTACAAGTTCCAGAGCAGCAAGCCACGCAACTTGCTGCTTCTCAATCCAACTTTTCTTCATCAGATTCCACAGATAGTGAAGATACGCCCAAGGAACAAGATGGTGAGTTCTCATTTCTTAATCAGATATATAAAAAAATAACTTTGGTCCAATTATTTACATAATTTGATCACCTAAATCCCTCAAAAACACATGTACATGGAATCTTTTCTATCATTTGTTTTGTTAACATTAAAAGGATTCTTGTTTCCATCTCTCTAATTTCGTAGTTCCACCTTCACAAAAACCTCCGACCACTTCCCTCAGAGTCGATAATTTCCTTCGTCCTTTTACCTTGAAAGCTGTGCAACAACTTTTAGGCAAAACTGGGATAATTACAAGCTTCTGGATGGACCACATTAAGACTCATTGTTATGTTACTGTAAGACTTAAAATGTTTTGTTTTCTAACTTCCGTGACTTTTGTTTTAAGACATTTGTGAAACCACCATTTTTCATGCAGTATTCATCTGTGGAAGAAGCAATAGAGACACGTAATGCACTTTATAGCCTGCAATGGCCACCTAATGGTGGACGTCTATTGGTGGCTGAATTTGTGGATCCTCATGAAGTCGAAACACTCACTTCTCAGCACCAACCATCAGCTCATCAACAGGTTTCGCCGGAGAAACGGCTTCCTGTCCCACCGCCGTCACCGCCTTCAGATGAACCAGATTCTCCTATGGTCACCCTAGATGACCTATTTTGGAAAACCAAAGCAACTCCTAAGATCTACTATTTGCCTCTTTCGGAAGAACAAGTTGCCGCAAAGCAAACCACACGTGAGAGAAACAACAAGAACTGGTGATCACTGATCAAGCTATAGTTTATCCATGGTTGCTTTCTCGGATTCTTTCTGTTTATTTGTCTGAATGTTAAGGTAAAGGTAAGAATGTGTCACACAATTGCCTCTTTGTAGTTTATAATGCTGTTTCTATAATGTTTGTAATATATAACCCACCCATGCAAAGGGTGTTAGTAGTTTATAAGTTCACACTGTTACGTGACTATGTACACAATATTTACACAACCGAATTTAAATTTGGTATCTGAAAAAGTTCTAAGCTTTCGTCTGTCATTGAGTGTTTGGTAGGAAGGAAAATAACAATCTTTTTAAGTTTAATTGGTGGGAGAGTTATCCACATGTTTAATACGATAGAATGCATGATTTTTTTTATTGAGAGTTATCCACATGCAAAGGTCTAAGCACCTATACACATCATAAACATAACACACATGAAAAATAAATTATAAACGCACAACAATTCGAATAAAAAGTTTATAGGAGTAAAAGTACATTTGTGTATTATATTTGAAGATGAAAAAAAATCTTGAAATACACTCTAAGAAGGTTTGATTGAGTCTAGACGTTAAAATGCCATGTTATGTGACATCAAACATCTAACTACATTATATCTGCATCAGGGGATAAATCAACCTTTCATTGCTTTCCTAATAATGAAATCTTTAAGAAAAATTGGCAAATGGTACATAATTCCCATAATAGTGGAGTAATGACCTGTTGAGAACCAAGCTGGCGGATTTTTCTTCAATATTACCTTCACTGTATCCTTTGCAAACACATCTGATGGGGTTGTCCTAGATCTTTGTGAAAAGTATGCTCTCTCACGGATGGCTTCTTCAAATGGTTTGTATAGATTCCACTCGGGCATCCTATTGTAGCTAGAAATAGCAGAGTTCCCTATGTTTGACCTTACAGCTCCTGGAACAACATTGATGACATCAATCCCAAAATGGCTCAGCTCCAATCTGCATACATCACAAATATGATAAAGAAAATTACATTGTTGTTTGGTTTAGCAAGTCATAAAAGATTACCCTATTCCTCAGACTTGAGAGAAAAATGAAGAATCGTAGCAAAGCAAGATCAATTACCTGTCATTATCTAATTACGGGTGTTCTCTTTTGTTTGCTATCAAGTTTTAACTAATAAGAATCTCATATGACCTACAAGTTTTGGACCAGAAACTCATGTAAAGCTTCCCTTTAGGGGATTCAAACCAGCAGATTCTTCATCTGCAATAAACCAAAAGGTTCAAGGTTCGAGCCCCGGCTCCTACCAAAACCAGAAGTTATCCGGTAGCCATAGCATGTGTATCCAGATATCCTAAAGTAAATAGCAATACCGCATATCCAGTTATTTAACACATCCTTAGGTTGGGAATACTCTTTCCTCTCCAAAAAGGGGATATAAGGCTATAAGCTCACTAGTTTTTGAAAATACTACTAAGTTATAGTTTGGGACAAAAAGAGTGTGCATCTATAAGATGATAAGTCACTCACAAATATTTGAATCTTAACAACATACAAGATGTTATAAACTATGCCACTCAATGTCTGGTATGAGTGTGGGATATGAATGTGTGTTCAACATGGATAAGTTCAATTTTGCAAAGTTTTTCTATATATTTGGAGTGCCATTGAAGGTTTATATACCTGTACTCGTATTCAGATGTGCATCAAACATATGTACCTCAAGAAGAATTAGGTGTTAGAGCAACCTAAGTTATAAATATCTAGACATTTTTAGTAGACAGCAAAGATATAGAAAAGCAATGTGCACGTGCAACAGTCATCTTCAATTCCTCAAACCAACTGCACCCTTAAAGATAATACCAAGATTTGAAAGCTTTAAAATTCCAAGAAATATCATTCAGAAAATGCATCGGATTTTGAATATATTAAGAATTAATTCGTAAAAGTAGAATTGGATGACAAATTCAAATAATAAAATTTTTTAGTGGATTTTGAATCCATTCAGATGCAAAAGAACAAAAAGGCTAACTAAAATATCAGTTAAAGCATCTAGACAGTTCCTACATTATAATCAAAAGTGTAATTTAATCTCTATACTGCATGATTGAGTAATTTAATCAGTACATATTATATATTGGTGCAAACAAGTAAAATTAATAACCAAGTTAATGGAAAACCGTCTAGATGCTGGCATAAACTTTTGCTACTATATTTCTATCTACAGGTTTGCACTGTCAGATTTCAGCCGCGGTCGGCATTTAGACATTTTTCATTAACAATGTTATCAACTTTATTTGTTTGCACCAATAACAAACCTGTAAATATTAAATTACTCGGTTCTATATTGTTATTTGGGTTCAAAACCGAGCTCAATTCTTTGTCATCTCCATCTAAACTAACGTGCAAAAACATTATTTTTCCAGGGAAGTTGGTAGTTAATGAATTGCCTTTGCAACCTTTTTCTTTTATGCAGATATCATGTTAAACTGACCTCAAAGTATCAGTTAGCGCATGAAGAGCTGCTTTAGAAGCAGTGTAGACGCCGGACCATGGCCCGGGAGCCAAAGCACTTACACTTCCGATATTCACAATCCTTCCGTTTTTCTTAGATGCCATGTGAGGTACAACAGCTTGAACTACCCTAATCGAACCTGTAATCAAATACAACACCATAAACACAAGACAATTAGTGGCATCTATACAAATTGGAACTCAATGTTTTGCTGTGTTAACGAGGGTGGTACTAAGGAAGATGTCTTCAATCCAATTCCTGAATATTCAGCAAAAAGGAGAAAAAATAAAGTGAGAACTATGCACTATGCAGTGGATGTAAATGTTTCCAAGGAACAATGAGGAGATGATCAGCAAGGAAATACAACCATGAAACTCATCCAAGACAAACAACTATCATGACGCTGGGTTAATTGGACTCGGCTGTTAGTGTTATATATGAGTATGTTTCCAACACAGGTTCTTTTTTCTAAGTTTCATCATATATTTAGAGAGTGACATCCCCATACTTCAAGAAAAAAGAGAAGTCGGAGCAACATAGAAGTATAGCGGTACTATCCAGCCATAAACGATTAGGGAAAGACTGCTCCTGGGCCCTTAAATCCCTGGCTTAGCCATATAACCGCAATCTAATTGAATATCTCAAATTACAAGTTAAACCAAGAGCCAAAGATAATAAGTAATTTAACTTTAGAACACTAGCTAAAGTAAAATTTTCATCAAGTACAGAAATATTGCATGGTATGATTTTACCTCTAACATGACAACACTTAAAAATAGACCTGGTTCAGCAACCACAATTTTCAGAGGAATCAGGGTCAATTGATGGAGCAAAGCTTGGTCAAATTGTTGCAAGAAACAATTGATTGATTGGTTCAATAACTTCATTTTAAAAGACCAATTTATTTAAAACTAGTTATTAACAATTCTATGACTAATTTTTAACAACAAAATAAGACCTTGCAACCAAAGGAAGCAGCAGGTATATGTAATGGGACGAACATTTGGATTCGGTTCTAAAATTCTAAAAATAGTTATTTTTAATTAAACATCGGCTTATTCGATTGGTTAACAATGGAATAATTAGTAGAGATTAAACTTTACCGAAAACATTGGTGTTGAAGGTATTTTCCAGGGCCGGCAAAGGGATTTCAGCAAGAGGGCCGACGCATTGGATCCCAGCATTATTAACCAAGACATCAACACGGCCAAACTTATCTATTACATTGGACATGACATTTTGCACGCTTTGCTCCGACAGAACATCGAGTTCTTGAAGATAAAACCTGGGATCTTGTTGCAGGTCTGACATGGAGCTCAACGACCTACTTGTGGCCACCACCTTGCAGTTGCTATCGGCGAAAGCGCGTGCCAGGGCATTTCCGATTCCTCCCTGTGAACACCCTGTGATTAAAACAACTGGGTTTTGATCCTGGGATTCCATTGGATTGAAAAAGGGTGTTCTCTGTATTGAGATAGGGTCCTTCAGAACTGGGTTGTTAGCGATTAATACAAAGCAATTGTCACTTCCAGGATTGACAGCTATATTTCAGGTTTCTGAGTCGGTTGCACTATTTTTTTAGTATGATTTTATAATTTAAACTAAGGGTAATTTATCCAGATATTTTCTTTTGGGAATTATCTGAAAAAATACGTTTATGGAGAATATTTGAAAAAGGGTAAATCGTGTCCTGCAAGGTGTGAGATCCAAAATCGCGTTGTACACGGAATGATTTTAGTCCGACGTGAATTATATTATTCGGTATTTATTTTTAAAAAAAATATAAATTGAAATCGCATTCTGTAGGACGCGACTTCCACGAGAATTTCAAACGACTCGTCGCAAATTTATCGAGTAATATGCAGAAGTCGTGTTATGCAGAACGCGACTTTTGCGTAAATCTGTTGTTTATACAATTCTGGATAGGGTTGTTTAGGGTTAATTGCATGGTCTTGAGGGATAATTTTTTTTTATGATTTTAATGTTTACCTCATAATAGTGATGTTTCTCTTCAAAACAGTGTAAAAATCGGCGTATATAAAGCATCTGAAACGATGTTTAAATCGCGTTAAAAACGCTACCTTGTCATGTTTCTTTGATCGAAGAAAATGGGAACATGGGTTGGTAGGGTTGTTTATGGTTGATTTGCATGAGAATTTCACGTTTTTTTTGTTAATTAACTTTGACGTCGTAGTACAGGAACACATGTTTACAATGGTGCAAAAATTGACGCGTAAAAGGCATCCTAAAGAGTGTAGAAATTGTGTTAAAAATGTTATCTTGGTATATTCCTTTGCATTAATAAAATGGAAACATGGGTCGATATTCATGTTTTAGTCGATTTTGTTGTTTTAGTGTATGTTCATGGCTTTTTTTTGTTATATAACTTTCACGTGGTAGTACGAGAACACATGTTATTTAGGATTAAAACATTAGAGTTACAAATTACAATTAGTTGATTCGATGTCAAATCTTAAAAGGACATTTTCTAATGTCGTGTCTAGGGTTCCTACAACTTCCACACAACTTAGGTTGGCCGGTTGGTTCTCGAGGAACCATATCCTCGGCACAATGAATCTTAGTTGACTTCGGGCGACCTTTTTTGTTGTGTTGTAGGGATTCATTTGGTCGAATCTTAAGTTCATTTTGAACCACATCAAGATGACGTTCATTTTTTATCAGAGGAAACTTGGATTGGTATACCTTGAAAACGTTTTCAAGTTTGTATACATGATCAACGAGTGTCATTGCGTCGAGATGAACAAATGTACATGCAGCGAAGACGTGAGCACACGGGTACTTGAATGTCTAAAAGACTCCGCAATCATATGTTCGCTCTTTTAGATTAACAACGTAGTTGTGGTGCATAATTCCTTCAAGTGGTCGTGAAAATTCAGTAACTCTAAACCTATGTTGGTGACATGAGAAACATGTGGCACCCATCGCGTTTGCTTGCGCACTGTATATCTTAAATTTTTGTTTGAGATCTAGATGGAGCCTGTGGCCACCTATCATCCAGTTCATAGTTTGTTTTCCAAGGGTTGCAAAAAGGGTAGCCAGTCGATAATATGTTACATTCACAACTGATGTGATAGGTAAATGACGCGTTACCTTCAGAGACGAATTGATCGCCCTAGCCAAGTTCATCGTCATGTGATTATATCGATGATCCCCATCATAACATCGCAACCATTTCTCCTTCGGGATATCAAAAAGATAGTCATATCCAAATTGATTTCTATCTCTCAACTCTTGTAGCAGCTCCTCAACCTGCTCTACTCGGTGTGAGTTGCCTATTCAATAGAAGACAGAATAATTAACGAGAATTAATAATAATTGACAATTTAATTTATAATTTTGAGAGCGAAACGCGTACCCATGCGAAGAACCATTATGCGCTCATCATTGTTCTTATACCTCTAATAGTAATTTGCAACAATGTGCCACAAACAGTACCAATGATGAATATAGGGAGGTTCTCAAAACTGTCCCAAACGTTGGATTGATCCCCAGATCCCTACGCCTCTGTCTGAAATAATACATATTCCATCTGGTCTTGCCCGTAGTACCCGACGTAAGACATGAGTTCGCAGGTTGGTAAGGAAAAATGTCCAGGAAGGGATATCTTCCTTTTCAACAATGGCGAACACTACCAAAATACAATTTCTGTTGTCGTCTTGTACAACTGCCACTAGTAAGATCTGGGTGTATCTTCCGTACAAGAATGTACCGCCGATCTGCAGCATCGGCTTGCAGTGGCAGAATGCTTTAACGCATTGCATAAATGTCCAAAATAGGCGGAAAAATTCGCGCTCCCCGGGTACGACACGATCCCTTTCGTATCTTGGCACTGTCTCAAGTTCAACAACAGTTTATGGGTTGTATTTCTGCATACAGTTGAGCCACATTCGCAACTCGTTGTAGGATTCCTCCCACTGCCCATACAGTTGTTGGATGGCACGATATCTTGCATACCACGCCTTATCGTAATTAACAATGTGCTTGTAACGAGAATGGATCGATGATATACATATCGACACAGATACGCGCGGATTTTCTTTCACGAGTGGACGGATATGATCAGAGAACACATGCACATCCAAGTTAGGATGGTCTTGATTCAGGCTTCCCACGAAGCATGTATGAGGTCCTTCGTATTTTGTTATCTGTCGGAGGTTGTTCATCCTCTTCAAACGTGATGCACGGACCCTCCATTTACATCCAGAATTCTTGTGGGGGCATTCAACAATATATTTGTCCGATTTAGTTTTATGCATGATGGACGTAACTGAGTTGCGTATGTTGTAATGCTTGATGGCAGCCTCCGCAAGTTTTTTAGTCTTGAAGACCATACCAACATGCAGTTCACCATTATTACGTTCGTTTAACTGGTCCAACTGTGGGTATTCTAGAAATTTTGTAGCGTAGAATCCTTCCATATCTACCGTTGTGAAGTGGGATGGTGGATCGTAATATGCTAAGGCAGTGTGAGTTTCAGTAAAACTGCCCGGGGCAACAACGTCCACAGGTTCGTCCTCTGCAATATCCTCCGCAACATCAGGTGCATCATCCTCGGCATTAACGGGTTCATCAAGGTCTTCTGGTTCTTTTATAATAAGCCCATTTGGTCACCTTCAGGGTCGAGTTCGCTCAGTGGTTCCTCATCCCCTTCAAAATTGTATAGTTCTGATTCATCAGCAACATGTACCCTGTTAGGTTCTACAACCGGAACCCGATCAAGAGCTCTATGTCCAATATCTTGGTCGACATCAACAGCGCATGAATGTCTCCCCATCGATGAGAAATCAACTGTGTTTGGCTCATTGAGTATATAAGTTGAGTGACGTCCGGAAGAGAAGTCATCAAACTGGTAAAACTCTTTATGGTAGGACGGTCTCATAGATGATGACGGCCCTACACCCGTGACATAAGTTGAGTGTCGCCCGTATGAGAAATCATCTACGTTTGTCTGACTGGGGATATAAGTTGAGTGACGTTCGTATGAGAAATCATCTACATTTGTGTCAGTGGGGATATATGCTGAGTGACATCTAGAAGATAAGTGATCGAATAGGTTAAACTCTTCATGGTGGGACAGCCTAGTAGATGATGACGGCCCTACACCGGCACTGTATGGATTTTATGTTGAGTGTTGGGTTGGCGGCATATTCAGGTCAATGTCGAATGTGGCTACGGAAGAATGCCTTAGCCTCGAGCCAGAAGACGAGGAAGCCTGGTCATTGCTTGCACTTAGTAAGTTGAAGTCTTGTCGCAAACTCGATGTTGGATTATTAACATTTGGGTCGAAGTTAAGATTTGCATGGATCCAATTTGGAACAACGGTTTGGAATCCGACGTTTCGTTCTAAAAATGTAACAAAGAGCTCTAGGGGCCATCCCATTGAATACTGTGTATGGGTGTCGATCATCATTTGCACATCTTCATCGTATTTGACATCGAATATTGTGAAATAAAGTAGATCTATCGATGAAGGTAGTCGATACCTCACTGATTGTAACTCCCTCCCGGAAGTATGTGAAATCTTCCTCTTTAGCGCTCGCTTCAACCTTTCATACGTTACTCCGTTCAAAATCTACAGCGTAACATTGTCGGGGGATTGGAATATGACACCGATTTCGGCATCATTGATCATCTCACCATCGTAGTGAACTAGAGCATCAACTTTTTGTGTCATTGTTGAAAAAACGAAGGAATGTTTATTCTTCGCAGACAAAATGCTTTGAACGTTTGGCAGAAACAAGTTTGTTGGCTGTAAAAAAAAAATTCCTCCTATTTAATAAAATGAGAGGTGACGTGACATGCGAGTAGAGACAATGCGTAACCCGCGTCGTATAAAACACGAGTTGTTCCAGCTTTGTAGATTCCTAACGTGTCAGGAGAAATCGCGTCGTATAAAATGTGAGTTGTGCCAGCTTTGCAGTATACGTACCGTGTCAGGGAAAATCGCGTTTTATAGAAGACAAGTTTTGCCAGCTTTCTGATTCCTCTGATAACTCGCGTTTTATACAACCCAACTTTGCAGTATACGAAATGGGAGGTGACGTGACGTTTGAGTAGAGACAAGGTGTAACTCGCATCGTATAAAATGCGAGTTGTGCCAGCTTTGCAGATTTCTGACGTGTCAGGAGAAATCCCGTTTTATAGAACGCGAGTTGTCCTAGCTTTGCAATATAAGTATCGTGTTAGGAAAAATCGCGTTTTATAGAACGCGACTTCTTCAGTATATATATACACCAGGAAGGTTGAAATTTATTTGTAAGGACTTCGATCGATATAATATGTCGAGACAAGAAACTATTATAGCTTTGGTATACTACAATGGGTAGATAATCGATGATGCATCTCTCGGCGTCATTTTTCAATCCTCAAGTACTATATTGCTTCCGCTGCCATATAACTTATCGTATAAGAAGTTGATGAATAAAGTGAAGAAACATGTTCCACATAGTCATGGGCAAAAGATGGAACCGTTGAAGTACAAAATACCAACGTCGTTAGAACTATTAACGTACTCATTATTCCACATTATGGACGACACTAATGTAGAAATGATGGTGGAATCTCACCATCAGTTTTGTTCAGGGTGGGCCCTTGAGCTTGAGCTTTATGTAATATTTTCTGATAATAGTGATGTTATTGGAGTCATAAATAATATGTAAATTTTATTTATATTATTAGCGTTCTATGAAGATTCGTTAAAACGCGCCAATTTTAGCACCATATACACGACTTTGACAAATTATTTCAACATTGTTCTACCCTTTTGCAGTGTACCTGACATGGCAGGCAAAATCGCGGCCTTTAGAACGCGACTTCTTTGAATAATGTCTTAAATCACACCCTGTAAAACGCGATTTCTCTCTCCGTAGGAAAAATCGCGTCCTGTACAACGCGACTTTGACAAATTATTTCGACATTGTTCTACCCTATATATGTTTTGCAGGAGTCACAAACTTTTTACACTACTCAAACAATTTCTACATACATTCCGTTACCAAACCACTCATACAAATACCAATTATGACGCGTTTTTCTGCTACTGTTTTCTTTCGTGGAACCTACTTCTACACTTCTTTCAATGAGAAAATCACAAGAGATGAATTGTTTGAGTTGATTTCAACAAGAGTTAAGGAGTCTACAAGCTCCAAAATTTCTACGTTGCATGTCAAAGTTCTAGTGAATGAGCCCGACCCAAAAGAACACTACATGTTAACATTATGCAATCAGAAAGATATGCGCAAGATGTTTCGGGCATACAAACGTGTCGGAGGTACGAACATCAATCTTAGTGTAAAGTTTGATGACGGCTCCAGTTCATCAACAATACTTAAGCTTGAAGACGAGGACGCAGCATCTACACAAAATTATAGGAGACGGCAAGAGAAAGAACAAAAAATTGGGGAACTAAACTTAACTTCTGACATAAGTACCGACTACGAGGGCAACGAAAATGATTCGTTCTCGTAGATTTAAGTATGCTTAGTAATTTAATGCTTGTGTACTTCTTTCAATTAACAATCTTGTACTACTTTTCGTTAATATAATCATCGCAAATATTATTTTCTACATCTTAACCGCTTCGATTTTCAAACAGTTAACAATCATAAAATATGTAATTAACAAACACAGACGTATCACATGTCAATTACATTGGAACAACTGGCATGTATGAGGTTTGTCGTATCTTGTTATCTGTCAAACGTTGTTCAATCTCTTTTTTCGTGATACACGAATCCTCCAATTACAGCCATTGCCCTTTTTGACACATTCTGCGATATAGTTGTTCATAGTCGTTTTCTTCACTTTCGAACAAACTGATCAGCGTATGTTGTAGTTTTTAATTGCATCCTCTGCCATTTTCTTCGTAGTGAATATCATCCCAACTTCTAGTTCACCGTCAGTATCAACATCAACATCATAGGAGTGACTCCCAATAGATGGTAAATCATCTACGTTTGCAGCCATTACAATAAAAGTAAATGAAAGAGTGAGTTTTTGAGGAAACGGGGGGGGGGGGTCTATTTATAGAGTGTAAATGAACCAATGTAAATGAACTAGTGTTCTTTCAAATTATTGTTTTTATAGAAGACAAGCATTGAAACACATAAAATATTACATATGAATTACATATGTAAATTATATTTTTATTTTTCGTATGTTAAAAACAATTGTACCCCTACATGCGAGGGTCTTAACATAGCTGCATGCGATGGTCTTAACATAGCTTCAAAAACACTGATGTTCTTCCACGACACATATGTCGCCAACACCGCTACATGCGAGGGTCTTAACATAGCTTCAAAAACACCAAAAATAGTAGAAGCTTTGACCTGCATTATCAAATGTAGTCGGCACCCGCCATCGGAGAAACCCCTAGACAGGACACCTCAAGTTGCACCACCATGATTTCGCGGTACCGATCACTTTCGTGGCACACCACCATGCATTTTCGGATATTGTGATTTGTCGGTCATTGAAGCCCACACCACTTAGTCGAAGAGAAAAAACTGCATAGTAGTGCTTGAAGTTTTCGATTGTAACTACTAATGCCAACAAATCACGTAACTGAAAAAAAATCGCAAACAAATTTGTTCAGATATTATGATTTGTTGATATTTGTAGTTGCATCTATATGTTGAGTAGATTTAACTATTCGATATTTTTGTTCACGAGGATCGACAACAACAAATCATAATATCCGGAAATTTGAGGTCTTTTTGAATGGTGGGCAAGTGACAATATCCAATAGACCTCCGAGATTCAAGACAAGCACCGGGTCTTGACCTTTTGTTCTAGCCTAGGACCTCCACATGCAACCGCAATCAGAGACCCAACCACCAAGCTTGAATACATGCATTGAAAAAATTGTAATTTGTACCCCTAAACACGTGGTAAATTGTAAATTATTATTCTTAACAGAAGACATTCATTGATACACATAAAATATTACATCCGAATTACATATGTAAATTATATTTGCACCCCTAAACATGCAGACTAAAATAATTAACATATGAATTGATATAGACGAGAGGTGCAATAGTTTGTCCTATTTGTATGGCCGACGAGAGATGTGTCGTCGCTATAGATAAATGGCCGATGAGAGTTATCAACAACAACGTTACATGCGCGGGTCTTAACATAGCTTCGAAAATACCGACAATGGTAGCAGCTTTGACCCGCGCTATCAAATGTAACCGGCACCCACCAAAAGCTGTAACCCTGGACAAGACAGATAAATTTCCAGCTATTGTGAATTCGTGGTACCGATCATTTGCGTGGCACCCACCACACGTTTCCAGATATTGTGATTTGTCGATCATCTTCAACTCACAATAATTGGTATCCCACCACGCGGGTCTCAACAAACGCACGGTACAAACATCGCACCACAACAATTGGTATCCAGCTACAACTTCATATACCCACAACTCACAATACAAGTGTGAGTTTTCCAGTAAGGTTCATAAGGAAGGGAGGGCATATATAACATGAAAATCGCGTCGTACAGAACACGACTTTGCCAGGATTCCTGATGTGTCAGGTAAATCACGTCTTATAGAAAGTGTCTTTGCCTAGGGATAATCGTGTCAGGAATCGTGACGTGTATGCAAAATTTATTCAAAAACTGATTTTCTGGATATTGTGATTTGTTGTTATTTGTAGTTGCATATCTATGTTCATTAGATGTTAACTATTTCGTACTTTTTTTCACGACGATTGAATAAAATATAAACTAATTAAAGAATAAAAAACACAAATTTAAAAACATATAGCGCAAGTGCACACTCTTGTCAAGTTATAGTATATAAGATATCGTCTCCACAAGGATTGGACAGCTTGGTTCGAATTATTGATCCTGCACAAGGAAAAGTAAATTAGACAAGTAAGATGATTGTTTGAGAAGAAAAGTAAAATAAAACACAAGTAATTAAGGAAGTGATCAGATTGATAGATAGGGTAGGGTTATGCTGCTGCTTAGTGTGAAAATACGTTGAATAGGCCAAGTTATTTTGCGCTGCCACGATCTGTTGCCTAGGTGAGTAATGGCGGATTGAGGTTGCGACACCTTTCGATGCCACGACGGAACTTTGCTATTGCAACTTTCGTTGTCTCGGCAGGTGAGATGGAGAGAAGTCCTGGCGGCAAGTCTGATAGATACTCCAAGTTCAGCGAAGCAATTCTGAAGTGATCCTTCCTATGTCTAGGCAAGGATTTTGTCACCATGTGATGTAGGCAATACCTAGCAATCTCAGCGTAAACCTAACACAGGCAGTTGACGTTTGGTTGCTCATTTTAGCCGCTGAAATTCTAAGTTATGTCTAAGCCGAATTAGTCAACACCTCGACATGATGAGACCGTACTTAATTCTTTCGTGATTTTGACACTCTCGTGCCCGACAAATGGATTTCTTCAACTGGACTTTTGGAACTAATTGAAGAAGTGAAGAACGTGAATTAAGTAAACTTAGAATATTTTATTGCAAAAATAAACTTTAAAACATAAACAACCGTTTTCACAACTAATTTACAACATTACCCCAAACCCAAGAGAAATTTAGAACATGACGGCGGCAAGAAAACCTAAGCTATGCCTAAAGAAAACCTAAGACGAGTTGAATTAGAATTACAATGAGTATTTATAGACAATAGCTAGGTCTAGTCCTTCTTAAAGTAGAAGTCTTCAAAAATAGCTTTCCACATTTAATGTGACTTTAAACTCTGACTTCTTTGAGTTGAATGTGGACTTTATCACGTTACCTTGTCCTGTAAGAAATCTTAATATTTCACTTCGACGGCTCTTCTTGCTATTACAGACGTCAGAAAATCGAGTGGACAGTGTCGATAGACTCAGGATTTTCGGCTCTAAAAATCGCACTCCGATTCTCCAACTCTATAGTCTACTGCCGTGGGCAGCAAGGTAGGCGACGACATCACTCGGCAGATACTGTCTTCGGCTAGAACTGCATCAGCACGGCTCCATGGTTCGCTGCCTCAGCATCGCATCCTCAGCTCCTCGTTTCCTCTATCAGCCTTTAGTACCTAAAACCAAAAAATACACTAAAACAATACCTTTCTTCACCAATTAAAAGATAATCAATAAAAACATGGTAAAGCCAAGAATTATTGTAAAATGCAATGCATGATCCTAATTATGCCTAAGATGTGCTTAAAAACAGTAATAACATGAGATGGAATGTGCGTGAAATATAGGACTTGTGGACACTTTACAGTAATCGGCACCCACCAAAAGCTGTAACTCTGGACAAGACAGATAAAGTTCTAGCTATTGTGAATTCGTGGTACCGATCATTTGCGTGGCACCCCACCACGCGTTTCCAGATATTGTGATTTGTCGATCATCTTCAACTCACAATAATTGGCATCCCACCACGCGGGTCTCAACAAACGCACGCTACAAACATTGCACCACAATAATTGGTATCCAGCCACAACTGCATATACCCACAACTCACAATACAAGTGTGAGTTTGCCAGTAAGGTTCGTAAGGGAGGGAGGGCATATATAGCATGAAAATCGCGTCGTATAGAACACGACTTTGCCAGGATTCCTGACGTGTCAGGTAAATCGCGTCTTATAGAACGCATCTTTGCCCAGGGATAATCGTGTCAGGAATCATGACATGTCTTTAAAATTTATTCAAAAACTGATTTCCAAATATTGTGATTTGTTGTTATTTGTAGTTGCATATCCATGTTCATTAGATGTTAACTATTTCGTACTTTTGTTCACGACGATCAAATAAAATATAAACTAATTAAAGAATAAAAAACACAAATTTAAAAACATATACTAATTAATTAAACGAACCCAAATAAAATAAAAATCATGATTAAACTAAAATATATATTAATTAAAAAACAAAAAAATATCAAGTTCAATATTTCCAAATAAAATAAACAACTAAAAAAACTAATGGCGCCTATGTCCAACGGTACCACAAGACAGTGCACGACAATGTTGCTCCGGATTGCAGCAGCTGCAATATTGCTCGTTCCACCGGGCCCACTATAGTAGAAAATCAACTATGGTGGCGTTTGTTGGACAATCCCGATTCCAAATGCGGCTGACATCGGGGTGAACGACATGAATGACACGTAGGGCATATAGCCTGCAAGATAGCTAGAGGCACCACTCATCATCACCGAAAGTTGAGCAAAGTGGTCTGACATAGAAGAATACGATAAATAACCTCGACTTGGACTTTGGGTCAGTTGTGGCAGCATCGGTGGTGGGGTAGCGTCTGATGGTGGCGGTGGCGGTGCTGCGGAGGAAAGACCACCGCCGGAGGTGTTCCGTGCTCCCTTCCCCCTCGAACGTTGAGACCGTGGGCAGTTGTGTTGTTGACGTCGATACATGACCGTTGCCTCCTCTAGAGTCAGAATAGACGACTTACCATTCACCCTAAACCACTCCTCGTAATCATTGCTCACCATCGTCTCAAATATACAATACTCTGTCAGGGGTTGTCAACGCTAATTCAGCATGTCCTTCTAGTGAGCGATATAAAACTGGTGGTGCACCGACCAATCAACCTACAGGACAATCAAACAATTGATTTATTCTTTTTAGATATGAATTACGTTCGAATTAATAAAAGAATGCGGTAAGTATATAAATATTTATTACCTCAGGCTTCCCTTGTCGAGTGAGTTTGTGCAACTCATCCAAATTTGGAGGCTCGGTTGGGATACATTGGAAACAACCAAATTACCGTAGGATGCGGTCGGTCGGATGCCACTCAACTGTGGTATAGCAAATGAGTGGTACAGAGGTTGTCCAAACATGCTTCATCTCGGCCGAAAATATTGGGATGCAATGCTACAAGTCCGTATGAGAGTACAACGTCCATAAAATACTATAGAATATATAAAGCGTATATTATAAAAAGAATTATGTATAGTTAAATATAAAATTTCAGCTTCGAATAAATACATCAAAGTGTTACCTCATCTTTTAAAAAATTCTCAATATCTTGTCTGATAACCGTCAGACCCTTCGCAACACCAACATGAGTTAAACGAACGGTCCACCTACAAAATAAGAAGATAATTTTAATTAATTATAATAATACGTCTATTAAAAAATTAACAACTCTTTCCTTACCTTCGGGCTAGCAGAAAAATATATGAAGTAGGTTGTAGAAGCTCATGGCGTAAAAACGACATTCTCCACCACGCCCAGGACTGGAGCAACACCAAACAACCTCCGATGCAATACTTTTCTGGATCGGTGTTCTTGCACAGCTCCTTAAACAGAGTGGCCAAAACCGCGGTTCCCCAGCTCAGTTTACCGACATCTTTAAAATTCTGCAAATGACGCAACCAGATCATGTGAACCTTGTCTCGAGTTTTTTCAAGCATCAATACCATGCCGATCATCTGTAAAATATAAGCGCGAGCATACGCCTACAATACGAATATATATATATATATATATATATATATATATATATATATATATATATATATATACATTACCATATGTAAAAAAAATATTATTTCAATGATATTCACTAAAAATTATTTTTACCTTCTTCACTCGCGTCAACAGGTACATCACTAAAATTATTCCGCAGCCATACTAGTTGTATTTTTCCGCCGTAAAAACGCTCCGGCGCAGCGCCTAGCCCACTCAAACATAGGTCCAACCAAGCATCAGACCCGGGACCACTGATAGCCTCTCCATCAACAGGCAAACTTAGGATATAGGACACATCCTCTAGGGTAATCGTCACTTCGCCGCAAGAAAGGTGGAATGTGTGTGTCTTTGGCCTTCACCTCTCCAAAAGAGCGTTTATCAAATCAACGTCTATTTTTGCACCTCCAACAATTTTGGATGCTTGCAAAAACCCGGTATGCTCTAAGTACGGTTCTATCAAAAGGTCCAGTAATGCCGTCATTCGGTTGTAAGAAAACTTCGAATGTCATTCCATATTCTAAAAAAATAAACGCATATGTAAAAATTAAACTATATAAAAAATATCAAAAATATGTATCTACTATTAACAATATATAATAGAATAATACAAAAATAAAACGACATAAAACTTACATGACTTCGATGATAATCGAACACGTGCTTGTGATCCAACCTTATCAATCCCGCCATTATATCAATCACGAGAAATCAACCAAGAAAGAAGATTTGAGAGAGAGTTAATTTTTTATGGCGTGGGGTAGAAGGAGGATTGAGGACCAATTTATAGTGGAAATCGCATCGGTTGGGGTGCGATTACTGAATGAAAATCGCGTCATGTACAACGTGACTTCATAAATCGCGTCTTACACAGCGCGACTTCTTCATAATCATATCGCGGTAATTAAATTTTCAATCGTTCCAATTTCTTAACGCGGAAATCGCGGCTCACACAACACGACTTCACCTTATCGCGACGAGTCGTTTGAAATTCTCGTGGAAGTCGCATACTACAAAACGCGACTTCAATTTATTTTTTTTAAAATAAATACAAGATAATATAATCACATCGGACTGAAGTCGCTTCCTGTACAACGTGATTTTAAATCTCGCGCCTTGCAGGACGCGATTTTGTCTTACGTGGGCCAAATGAGGGTATTTTTTTAAATATTCCCCCAAATAAATATTTTTCTAAATAATTCTCAAAAGAAAATATCTGGACAAATTAGCCTTAAACGGATACGGTGATCTAGAAGATGAACTAAAATACTTCTAGACACAGCTACTGTAATTTGGAACCTCCTTTTTGGATAAAATAAGGGGAATAATATTGTAGGAGGAAAAAAGGAGAATGGGGTTTATCTGAAATTGTTTAGGGAATTAGGTTACTTTTAGAGGGACTGTGGAAGCTGGAGAAGGTGCCCATACCTTTCTGATGGTATTTTGGAATTGGAAGTCGACGACACGAAAATTTGGTGTGTATAGGCTACATCAGTTTAAAAACCGCATCATCCAAATATTAGAAAAAACGTAACTTAAAATACTACCACATAATTTAAATATTATTATTATTATAAATTTTCTAATTGAAGTTCACTTTACGAGTTAAATAATATGTGCAAGGATTTTTAAAGTTTTGACAAGTAGCATTTTAATTAATTTTTAAAAGTGATATTTTTAAAAAATTGTAATTATCTTTAATGCATTTTAGAAAAGAAATAAAAATAAATATATGATATTATTGTATGTACTTTTAAAAATAGATTTAAAAATGCATTATAGATCTATTAAAAAATAATTATTCTATACACAAGTGGTTGTGGAATTTTTTTATACAAGCGCTTTGATTTTAGGGGTTAAAAATTATGTTTAGAGTTTAAACTTTAGGGGTTTAATTGTAGTAGTTTTGAATTTAGGGCCCGTTAATAGAAACTTGGGTTTATGGTTAAAATTTAGGGATTATAGGTTCAAACCTAAATCCCTACGCATATTACCCTAAACTCTAACCTTAAACTCTAAATTCTAACCCTAAACACTGATTTCTAACCATAAACCCTAAATTCTAAACCCCTACACTAAAACCCATAAACTTTAAACCCTAAACTAAAAACCTAAACACTAAAATTAAGGCTTTTGTGAAAATAAAAAGTTTTCACCGCCTGTGTATAAGATAATAATCCTTAAAAAATCATTATAGATAAGATAATTAAATAATTACAATCTAATTTTTAAAAATATATCTCTCTAATTGCATTCTAAGAAATACAGTTTATCGTATGAAATAAAAATAAAATAATTGATTCTCAATGTATATACCATATTTAAATAATAGAAATATTGTATTTTATGAAAGTATCCCTATTATTTGAGTTAATTGCATCACACTCTCTAAATTATAATTTTTATTTTAAATTGGTCTTCAAGCTTTTGAACATTTTAATTTTATCCTCAAGCTATGATCCTCATTTTAAATTAGTCCTAAAACTTTTGAACATTTCAATTTCATCCCCAAACAATGACTTTCATTCTAAATTGATCCCTAAACTTTTGAAGATTCTAATTTCATCTCCTAAATTATCAGCATATGCTAATCATATCTTATATTAGTAAACAGTTAAATATCATGTAAACACTTATGTGTATTATGTAATAATATGATGCGGCATAAATGATAACTTGATGATAAAATTGAAACTTTCAAGGGACCAATTTAGAGAGAGAGAGAGAGAGTCATAGTTTAGGGATGAAATTGAAAATTTTAAAAGTTTGAAGACTAATTTAAAATAATAGTCATATATTAAAAATGATCTCGTAGTTCCTACGGGTGGAGACGATGAGCTTGGTCCATGAATTTTCCTTCCTTTTACCGCATTTCTCTCAAATATTAATAAATACAATAATATGGTAATTGATACTCATCGTATGCACCGTTTAAATAATAAAATTGTCGTATTTTACAAACCTTATGTATTATTTCTATTATGAGTTAAATATTTAACGCATTAACAATGTAATTTTTTTATGCAAACATACATATTTAAATTCTACAATATAAAAATTTGTGAAAAGTTTAAACGCTATACCCTAATTCCACATTGTAAAAATTAAACTTTTAATCTTAACCTTTCATTTTTAAATTTTAAATTAAAAAAAACTCTAAAACATAAGCTTTTAACTTATACTTGTTTATGAAAAATTTGGTGCATGGAATAGTTTTTTCACACATGGAAAATACTGAATGCACCAAGCCACCAACGGTAAAAATTTTATTTGTATTTATTTTAGGATTCACATCTTATGGTTTAAATTTTAAAAGGTTAAATTTAAAAATTAAAATTATAAATTTAAAAGTTTAAATAGACATTTATATTAAAAAAAACCCAAATGCATCAAATTACGTATACTTTCTGGATGTTTTCTAAGCATAGTAGTAAAAGAACTTTCCGGATATGAAATAATTCAATTAAAATGAGATGGGTTTCCATTTTCTGTTATAAAAAGTTTACAATGATTATGGGAATTGGAAAGAAAGGGAGTGGGAAATGGTTCAAGCAGAAAAGGCTCCATGGAAAGCTGCAACCCCAATCTGGGATTTGGGCTCAAAGTCAAACCCCAATTTAGAAACCTCCATTCCCAGATGCCCAATTCTGCTCTTCAGCTTCAAACCCAACACCGCTGCACACGAATCCGACTTCATAACCTCCTCTTGTTTCCCTCTTGAAACCCTCAGCCTCCTCTCGTATTCCTCGGCAACAAGCATAGCGATATCAGCCATATCTCTTTTATTTCAACTCTCCGATCGAAGATTTGAGTATTTATAGGGGAGGTGGGGAAATTGAGATTAAAATTCAAAGGAATGGATAAGGCTGACAGGTGGTGTTTTAAATTATTAATGTGGGACTCAAGCTTGCCTTGGTTGTTTGTAATTGTATAGAATCTTTTTTATATATATTATATTTGAAATGTGAAACCTGGAAAATGGTGGGGGAAGTTCATGCTCTTCCATTTTCTGGGTTTTGTTTGGGGATTCACTTTCCCATTTAATGATACTTACAACTAGACCTGGCAAACTTGACCCGAGAACCGAAATCCGAACCGAATTACCCAAACCCAGACCCGAACCGAAACCGAAAATCAACCCGAAATTGACCCGAAATCTAATCCGAAATCCGAAATAAACCGAACTGAAATTGAACCGAATTTAGTTGAACCGAATGGACCCGAACCGAATGGACCCGAACCGAATAGACCCGAACCGAATGGACCCGATTAATAGAAATAAAGAAAGATAAAATATGAACAGCCGCACAAATCACTAAAATGTCAAATATATTGACTTTATAAAGTCATATATAGGGTGTAAAAATCTGACCAACCTAAAAATTTGATTAAAAATGACTGATATCTCATTGAACCGAAAATAACCGAACCAAAATCAACCGAACTGAAATTAACCGAACCGAAAATAACCGAACCGAAATCAACCGAACCGAAATGACCCGAAACACAATAGACCCGAACTAAAACCGAACCGAAACCGAACCGAAACCGAATCTGAACCGAAAATATTAGACCCGAAATAACCGAAACCGAAATGACCCGAACCGATTGACCCGTTTGCCACCTCTAGTTACAACGGTGTTTTTAGCAAATGTGAAACACGCTGGTTGGACTTGGACCTTTCTTGTG
Organism: Hibiscus trionum; assembly: GCA_030270665.1. Lineage (NCBI taxonomy): Eukaryota > Viridiplantae > Streptophyta > Magnoliopsida > Malvales > Malvaceae > Hibiscus > Hibiscus trionum. The sequence goes on along the minus strand of BSYR01000006.1, from coordinate 21,312,939 downwards.
TATTAACATAAACCATCTCTGCATTGAAACTGAGCTGAAATATCTAAATTTTAAGATCTGACAAAAAATTGAAATTTAAGATGTTTCCATCTAATGGATCGTAACACATGTTAAACGCTACAATAAATTTATGTGATTGAATAATTACATGTTAAACGCTAAATAAATTTATGTGATTAAATAATTACATGTTAAACGCTAAATAAATTTATGTAATATCATCAAACCCTAAGCGGCCATGTTAAATGATATTAAGCTTGAGTTGATTACTGGTCATTAATGATTTTTTTTGTTTTCTTTAATTTAGTCTTTTTTTTGAATCCCTTATTTTTATGCAGCTTGTTGTGTTTGTTTTGTCTATTTTTGTGATACGATTTTTGTCTGTTATACAGTACGATTTTCGTCTACTTGTGATAGCTTAATGTTTATGTAGCGATCATCACAACACATGTCTATTTATGACGAATTTTTTCAAAAAAATCGATGATAAAAATAACATGTAATTTAGATAATACTTCTCATTTATGTAATCATCAAGCCACACAAATGATGTATTTATATAGTCTATAGCTAGCTGCACAATTGATCATCTAACTACTCAACTGAAAATAAATTAATGTAACTAATATTTAATTAATTACGTGGTTTATATTTTTAAAATATTTAAAATTATTAACGAAATAATATGTAAGATTGATTATCATTATTATTTTTATATTACTTCTTAAACGTATAATTGGATAGAGACAAAGGAGACAAAAGAAAATTTTAAATTTTTAAGTTCTATCTTTGTTTGGAGTGGGTTTTGATTATTATATTTTTGATAAAATTCAGTTTTATTTTTTAAAAAATTAAATGTTGACTAAAGCTCCAGGTGGATTTAGATCTTTAAACAAATTTTAATATTCTAATGAATCAAATACTATTATTTAAATCTAATACTCAATTTTGGCTTGTTTTAAAATTAGTTAAGAAGGGTAAGCAATCCTTTATACATTGCTTCTAAGAATTTCCAGAATCCATACAATTGGCAAATCCAAATTATAAGAATAAGCAAATAAGTTTAGGTAGAAGGATCTTGTTGTTTTACGGATCAACAAATAAAAGTCAACAGAGAAAATTTACAAGAAAAGTGAAAAACAAGGCGCCCTGCATTTATAAGTAATAATCAACATCTTCAACCTAATTCAATGGACCATATCCACAATCCAAGTAAATAAATCTGAAGATCAAATACGACAATGAACCCCCTAACATTGAATCTCGCCTACTCTTCTAAACACGATTAAAATTTTAACAATGTTTATATTCCCTAAAAAACCCCAATGTTCATGTGACACGTCTTGCTTCCTTTTACAAAGCAAAAAAAAAAAAAAAAAAACATTATTTGAGGATGAATCCAAATTCCATGTCTTTATTATACCCTTGATTTTGTCTTGAAATGGATTATTATCGTGTTTGCACATGTCAAGTGTTTCCTTCTCTCCTTTCTTGCATTAGTTTCATAGTCTGATCATATTTACCTATTCAAAAATTGAATTGTTTGTGTTGGCGAGATTGCAACCTTGGGACCTTAATGTTAAACTTTAAATGTCATAATGTATACAGAAAATGTATATTTTATAATAATTAATTTTGATCATAATTATATAAAAATATTAAAGCTTGAGAGCTACTTTTGCTCCTGTATTGGTCTCAATTTATTTATTTCGCCCCCATAGTATTTTCGCATCAATTTGACCCTTAAAGTAGTTGAATTGCATCACCATTTAAGGTTTATAAATACTTTTATATTTCATAATCACTTTAGATTGATAAAATTTTCGATCAAGGTTTGAGATTTAAAAATTAGAATTAAAGTGTCAGTCAATGAGCAAACAGTGATACAATTCAACTACTTCAAGAGTCAAATTGATGCTAAATGCCATAAGGACAAAATCGATAAATTAGGACTACTATAAAAGTAAAAATAACCCATAAGCCAAATATTAATTATAATTCTGTTTTGTACATGGTATGGGTGGATTTAGCTCATAATAATATAAATGCCTTATTGTAATTATAACTTCAAAAATCATTCATCATAAAATATTTCAAATTCAGATTTATCCGACCCAAATAAGCACGTGAGTTTCACCTGGTCATCTTGCGTTTTAGGTTGTATTCGTGGAATTCTTAATGGATAATTACAACTAAATCCTCGTATATGTAAAACTCCAAAGGGCAAGGACAATCAATATCCAACATAGCCATGTGCAATATAAATCCCGTACATGACAACCATGTTCAAACTCAATCATCTTCTCATAGTAGTAGTACCACCAACAAAGTTTGAACCAAGCCTAATCGTTTCATTTCATACAACCCAATCTGGTGCACTACCATTACAACGACTATGACATGACAAAATACACACATGCCAGGGATACAATAATTGTCAAGTCTACTACTGACACATTTTAGTGTCTGGGATTTTTATTTTTATTCTTTCGTACAAAAGATGTCGCAATCTAGGGAGAGATTAAGAGAAAAAGAGTTGCAAATATTAAAATTCTAACCTCAAACATGTTATATATCTTCTTCTTAGAGGTGATGAAGTTAAAAACATGAAAACACACCTAGGTTGCAGGTTTATCTATATGTAAAGCGCATACAATCTGAAAACTGCCATGGCTTATGCAAAAGAAGAAAAAAAAAATACTGATCAGATATTAAGGTCCTAATAAACAAGTATGGCAGGCAGTGAAATATTGGGCACATAACAGTACCTAATACTCACAATCAAATCCGAATATAACAACAAAATGAAAAGAGAGATGGTATCGGTAAATATATAAAGAAGCAAATTCAAGTTTCAGTAATACATATTACAGAGAAGGGATCAGCAAACTCACACTTAATTTGAGTGAAATAGGTTATACAAGAAACCACTCACAAGAAAAGAAAACAGTTCTCTACAAGGTTATTAATATTTGGCAGGAAATCATTAGCAAGGAATTTGTGTTTGAAACATGTTGGTTATATTCCATGTACTAGTTTCCTCAAGGAAGTGAAACTAATGGTAAACTGAAAAAGAAGGTTTAAGGATCTCACACAATTCTAACTAAATTATATTGACAAGCTTAGTAGAACTTCTTGCTTGATAACTGCATCAAACTCATTTTTTTAGGTGTAAAGAGGATTCATTAGCCTGTTGTGAAGACTGACATACCAAAATACGGAGCCAGTCCATATGTATATGATGTTTTTGTCAGTTGGCAGAATGCAGTACTAAACTTACAGAAGGCCAAGTGTTTTCAGCTGCTGGACGTGCTCAGGTGGGAGAGAAGGAGGAGACCAGTCAGATCCAGTCATTTCACCATCGACATCCTCAACAACATATTCCTAATAGAGTACATATAAAAGTGAATTATGTTAAAACTGTACAGCAATTTAGAAGCACAACCCAAAAATAGCCGCCTTTTTAACAAAACAAAGAGTGCTGCAGTATATTCAAATGATTATGAGAGCTAATTTGTAATAACTAATAAATGAAGCAACAAAAAATCCGAGAATTGAAGGGACAACACTCAGGATATACTTCATTTATTAACAGTGCATAAGAAACCAGCACCTATCAACCTCAAAGCTTTGTTGGAATACTACACATGAACATGGAAACAAGTTAAATTTAGAAGAGAACCTAAATTGTACGACTATCCTTGCCTGGTGCAGAGAATTGTAATATATCTTCTTTTGCCACCTTTCTTTTAGCCAATCGTTTTGCAACATTTAATATGCTAATTTTTAAACACCAAAATTCCTCACAACCTTGACATAAGATTAAACAAAGCTTTTTCCCATCCCATTATAGAAGCTGTAATGTCAACTCAATGGAAAGACTTTTAACTATAAAACAGATTGGAAGAAGGTGATAGGTTTAGTCCTTCAGTTTCATATCTTCTAGTAGAAATGACTTATTAATCTACAAACTGGCACCTAAAATTAACTTCCTCAACTAGTTTAGTTGGCCTACTGCCTCAATGAATACTTAATAATACAGCAACACATGAATCAAAGCTGAAGATATACGGTTCAACTCACTTTTGTCAGCATTCTTTTGGCGAGTATGTGATAGTGCCGCTGCCAAATCCTTTGTCCAACCATTGTAGCCACCAAAACACTGTAAAATATGCCAATGATAGTAAACAGTCCAAGCACAATCAATGCCATTATAAACAATAATGGCAACCCTGCTTCACCAGCACCTCCTAGGCAACCACACTCAGTAGCAGCAGTAGCACAGCTTTCAAAGCATGTAGTACAGTCAGTCCACATGCAAAGAGTGCCAGGCAAATGGCAGTCTGTACACATTCTGCAAGTTAGGAAATGAACAAATTAATAATCCGATCAGTATGTCCCAATTCTCACGTATATTAATTATTGAATGATATACGTAAGTATGTATATCAATATGCATATGTATATGTACTTCATCAACATAATTAGCACCACTTCAATAGCTTAGTACATCAAATAAATCAAATAAATAAGAGATATATGCAAGTTGCTTTAAAATAAACCATATCCCAGAATCCATTAAATATCATAAACTTCTTTAGACCATCTGGAAGCTAAGTACACCAAATAAATGAGAGGCAAACGCAACATGTTCTAAAATAAATCAGATCCTAGTTGCATCATCACTTGATTTTTTTTCTTCAGACCATTTCAAGTTATATTCCTATTCCCTAGTAACCCAATCCAGTATCAGCAATGTTAACAATGGCATCCCCATTATACAGGAATTAACCAATGACAGGTCCAGTAGTAAGTTGGGGGGGGGGGGGGAGTTGGGCTCTAAAATTAGGTAACTCAATATATGTTTCAAACTTGATGAGCGAGCAACACAGGAGAACTCTTCTAAACTATGCAGATGGAAGATGATAAATAAATAACAAGCCTAAAGGAAAGTAAACCAACAGGTGCATAATAAAAGTTTCAAGGAGAAGAGAGAAAAGGTGAGTGCTGGTGTAATAGCTACATGACAATTGGCAAATATTCAGACATCATCAGTTTCGGCTATCATCACATCAGCACAGTAACCCTTTGGAGAACAAATAAACAGAACATTTATTTGAGCAAGTTAGAGAATGTTTATACGCCCACGTGCACACAATATACATACAGACATACATATAAACTGTGAAAGGGTTAAAGTTTTTTTCTTTCTGTGTTAGATAACTATTTTCTAATATCCCTCTTTTTCTTGAATCCATGGAAAAATAAAGACACATCTCATATCAGTAAAGAGAAAAGAGGGGAAGGAAGGGAGAAATAGAAATCATTTGAAATATAACATTTGTTTTCACATATTTGTGCATGTGCGGATGCGGGTTCTTGCACAAGCATGAATTACATATATGGGGGGGGGGGGGTATAATGATTGGTATAAACATGATATTACTCTGCTATACCAACCATAGGCCAATAAAAATAACTGGGGTAGAAAGAAAGGGAAGATGAGGTAGACAAAGACAAATCACAGGAGTAGATCTGTAACATCTGTTTAAGCAACAAACTCGCTCTCCTTCAACAAATTAATCTGTAATCAACAAACTTTTAGAGAAAGTAATAATGAATACTAATTTACCAAACTGACAATACAATTCAACATCTATCAAAGTTTACAAGTAGAGATATACCCTGGCTGACAGCAACAGAGGCATAATTCTCGACAAGGCTGAGCCAAATCATTACGCACTCTTCGATCATAGCATGTAATAAAGCACCCCGATAGCCCCAGCAAAGCAAAAAATATTAATGCTCCTGTATTCAACAATCATTTTGTTTAACCGTCAGCAACAGCATACAAGCTGGGATAATGAGTATTTCACACAAGTGAACAATATTGAAGCATAAAAACCGGACAAACAAAAATGTCTTCAGACAAGTAAAAAATTGGTTGAATAATCTAATCATGAAAATATTAATAGCTTAATTTTGGTTAAGATACCATCACACTTCATTAATCAAACATTTTATTTAACATCATACCATTTTAGTCAAACCTTGTAGCTAAAACTATATCTCAACTTTTAAATTTACAATTGCAATGATTAATAGCTTCATTAATTTCATTCATAACAATATTAAAATTCTTGATTGATAAAGTTTCGCCATAAGAAAATGCATCTCAATGCATGGTCCACAGCAAATAGTTCTATATTGCAGTTTTAGAATGTAAATCAATTAGCTTAAAGCTATCAGTAGTAAACTTTGACTTACAAATTTAAATTTAACAAAAAATAAAGTACAGATTAACAAAGTTACTGCTAAGTTAAATAGTGAAGGAAACTTCATTACTTTCAAATAAGCAACTTTTCAACAAATACATCGTGCGCTTTAGCACGGAATCAAGGATTTAGCTCTATTTATCATCAATCTATTAAGATGAGATAAAATCTAGCATGCAACAACCTCCCACATAAAGACAAGCTCTTCCAATGTTACATTTAATATTCACAAATTCAGGGGGCTTGGAAGTTAATTCTGCAAGAAAAGCATTCTAAAGTTTTCCAAGGGAAGCACCAATATCTCGTAATCTAAAATTTTCTAAGGGATGCAATAACGTCCTGTAAGAAAGTAAAAGTGAAATATTACTCAAGTTAGTTTGCTCTATTGCATCAATTAACTATTTAAAAAAAATATTATCATCTCATACACAGGCGGTGGAAACTTTTTGTTTCCACAAGCGTCTTAATTTTAGGGTTTAGGGTTTTAGTTTAGGGGTTTCAGTGAAGGGGTTTAGAATTTAGGGTTAGAATTTAGATTTTGGGGTAATATGGTTAAGGATTTATATTTTACCCCATAAACCCAAAATTTTAACCCTAAACCCAAAATTCTATTAACAACCCCTACATTCAAAACTACTACACTTAAACCCCTAAAACCCAAAGTTTCCACAAGCATTTGTGCATGGAATAATTACCCTTAAAAAATCAGTAGTCAAATTGAAATACATCAAAGGAACTCCCTCCTTATATCAAAAAATAATCCAAAAGACAAATTGACAAGGAAACTAAAACAAATTATATTATTTGAAAGATCATGATCAAATATTACTTCAGGTTCTTGAGATTTTACCACATATGTAATAAAAACTAAGCTCACTGTCAAAACCCCATGTAAGACGTAGCCAAGACTGCTGGTACCCATCAACCAGAAAGACCAAATATGCCAGTGAAGCAATGACCTGAACACAATTAACAAAAGAGCCCGGAATTACACCTTACAAATATACCTATGATAGAAGTAAACTAACAAAGCCATAATTAACAATCAAGAGCTGACTACATACTAGTTGAACAGCCAGAAATATTGATAAAATGTCTCTAGTAACAAAAAATCGGAATTTCAAGGTTCGCCATTTCCTATCCGCAGCAACATGAACTCTCAAATGATAGGGAGCTTTACAGGTAGTGCAATGAGAAAATGCAAAACCTTCCTGCAAAATGAAAAAAAAAAAGACGTGATGAAATATTGTAGCAAGGGGCTATGAAACAGGAGAATAGCATGATGCCAAGAAAAGCAAACGGAAATATGGGGATAACATGCTAACACCCATGCCCAATTCCCTCCTGATGACTGGTTATAATTCTATGCATGTGCAGATACAACCAGCTAAAACCAACTTTGTCCTATGGACTGGTCGTTATTCTATGTAGATAGGCCTCAAGAGGGTAAGCAACACAGGTTAATAAATAAATCAATAACTAAAAAACTAATTTTATAAATGATTGTTTTACCGAATGTTGTAAATCTTCTATAACTGTTCCAACCATTTATTTCTAAACTTTTTCTATGATCTTAGCATCTGCAAGTACATCAGGTTCAAAGCAAGTACATTCAACTGATAGGACATTTAGGCCAACACCAATGATGCAAGAAATATAATATAGCTACATTACTCATAATTCAAATAAATTTAGCATATCACATTTGACTCGTTGAATTTATTATTTAGTGTTTGGAGTCATGTGACTTATTCGACCCCACTAAAGATGCACTGCACAAGTTAACCAAATTCCAGTTAGGAACACTTTACAATCTAGGACAGCATTCGAAACTGTTAAAGTAAAATATGGAATCTAATTAATGGTTCAATACAAGTAGCTGTCTGACTTTCCATTAAAAACATATATTACTTAGTACTAGTTCAAGCCAAAAACCAAGTGAAAAAGAAAAGAAAAGAAAAGGCTAAGCCAACTTAAGTAAACTGGAATTTATATGGTCAAAATAGTTTTTCTTTTTACTTGGTCTCCATTATAGAACAAAAGACTAAATGCATCTAATATACATCTTGTATATGCTGTAAAGTTATCAAATTTTTACTTTGTTAGCAGACACAGATGAACAAAGTAGTAGAACCAAAGTGGGGGTCCCTAAACCAATCTCCAAATGTGTAGTTTAGCGTATCCAATAAAGTAACAGCTATAAAAAATCATCTCTAGGCTCACTAAGAAAACCGTAGTAAAAGTGAAGTATAATGCACTTGAATTTTTATTCAATAAAATGGATATTGATATCAATACCTTCACAGCTCGCCAATGATCTAAACAATCACGGTGTACATACTTTGATGTTCCTCTACACTTACAAGGAGCAATAAAATCTCTACCTGAGGAAAACCATTGCATATTGAATTATTAGCGCAATTTCCTTCAAAATCACACTCGGTGACAAAAAAGTCATTTTTTTGGTAGGATCTACCAAACACTATGTCCAGGAATTTCAATCTTCAAAAGTTTTTTTTACTAACAAAATTACTGTTATTGTCCTCACCAAATTCAGTAACAAGAACAGTGAACTTGTAACACTAGATTGATAAAATCTTAAAATAAGCAAAATTGGGAATATTTCAGATCAAATTGATGAAACGAAATCTTTTAAAAAAAGTGAAAATCGAGGAAATTATGGTTTAAAAGTAGAAAATACCATCGGTTTCAAGGCAAATTCGACACTGAATTTGATCGGCAGGGCCGGCCTCGAGGTCGATCTCGCTAGGCTCGGCGATCGATGGGGGAGCCATAAGAGGCAATTCCTCCGCTTGACTGCTCATTGTCGATTAGTAGAGCAACAAAGGGAGAAAAGAAATAATCTTTTGGAACTGAATCTTTAAATAAGAGAAAAGGAGAAATCCCGTTTTCCTTTTCTCCTCTGTTTCTTCAAGCTGCTGCTACCAATAAATTTGCTCCCAGCAATTTCAACGTCTTTTATCATTTATCTTCTTTTTTTTCACTCGATTGTTTGGGTAAACGACACCGGTAGTCAGCCAACTATCAAAATATTTCATTTTGGTCACCTAAAAATTACAAACAAGTGACTAAAGTTAGCTTTCATTTTTATTTTAACCACCTAAGTTAGCCTCTGTTTTTATTTTGGTCACACATACTTATTTTAGAGTACGTCAACACACGTAATTTCTTGATTTGTTGCAAAGAAAAAAGTAAATAAATTGTTTGGAGGGTTGAAGTTGGAGGAGTTTTCACACAAATATCACAATATTTAGTTACCATTCTCACACTCAAACTTATCATGATGATCTAGCGAGCTTCAAAATTTTTAATTATTTTATTGAACTGCTATGCTGGTAGTTCATTAAAAAATTTAATTTGTTTTTTATCAACGGTTTCAACTTTTGGGTAATTTGGTAACGTCTCAAACGTGAGGGGTATTAAACTAGGGTTATAAATAAAGCGAATTTGAACGAATAAGATTATGTTTATGTTTATTTGTTTATTTTTAAAGGCATTCATGTTCGGTTTGTGTTCGTTTAAATTTTTAATATTGTGCTCGTGTTCGTTTATTTATTTTTTAAGGTGTTCGTGTTCGTTTGTTTAGTGTTCATGAACGTGTTCGTTTGTTTAGTGTTCGCAAACGTGTTCGTTTAAGTGTTCACAAATGTGTTCATTTAAGTGTTCGCGAACATGTTCGTTTATATATTAAGAAATGTTAACTAAATTAACAATAAATAAATAAATCAAAAACAACAAAATAAAACTTACATCTCAACTTGAACTTATATAACATCCTTAGCAATAACAAAAAGCTGTATTTAAATACATCCACAAGCATTTTCATCCTATAAACAAGCTTATAAACAAGTCTATAAACGATCTTGTTTGTGAACATAAACGAACCGAACACACATTTGTTCGTGTTCGTTCGTTTATTAAACGAACATAAAAATTTTGTTCATACTCGTTTATTTAGCTTAATAAACGGACGTTATACGAATAATTCACAAACTGTTCGTCGAACGCTCTGTTCATTTACACCCTAATTTAAACCCAAAAAATAAGTTAGATATCAAGTTGAGAAAAGTGTTAAACATTAGGGGCAAAATGTACATTAAGCCTAGAAAATAATGAAAACATAGGGCCAGAGAATCTGTACCTCCTTGCTATAACAAGAACATGATAGTTCTCTGCGGAAGTAATAATCAAGCAATCACCATATGGCTTTTCCATTAACCAGTGAAGAAAAGCTGTCAATCTTAAGATCATACTTCTCACAAATTGCCTACAAACATTCATCTACATTTTTATTAACTGCATAAAATGAATATATCAGACAAAAATATATAAATAAAGGTGGAGAAGACAGAAAAAAAAATTTACTATGAAATAACAGAATACTGGATCCAGTTTAAAAGCATTCCCATAAGAGCGGAACTGATTACATTCAAATTATCCTGTAGTGAGCATAGAAAGATGAATTGAATCAAAGATAGGAATAGAGATGACCTATTCGATGAAATGTGTGAGAGTTACCAAAGAGATAAAGTTTGATAAAAAATGTTATCAACGTTTAACCAATAGAAGTTTGGTGACTATAATTAAAGCGATATAAAAGTTGAGTGATCGTAATGAATGTTTTAAAGATTTGGTGACCATAATGAAAAAGACTTAAAAGTTTGGTGAGTATCAGTACAGTTTATCCATATATTTATGGGTAAACTACCCAACTATCACAATTTTTCTGTTTTGGTCACGTAACTAAGTTTTTCGTCAAAATGGTCACTAGCGTTACTTTCCATTCTTATAATTTGATTTTTTTAAGGATGGAGCATAAAAAGGGACACCGAAATATTGATTCTAAAAGCTTCAATATTATAAATGCTTGAGAGTTCATTTATCAAGCTCAAACCCTAAAGTCAACTCCACCTACTCATTGCCATTGATAACCAAAAAGTCCAGCGTTAGTCATAAATAATTTCCTCATTATAAGATACAGAAACCTTGCCGGCTTTGGCTCTGCAGGAAAAATTATTTGACAGCAATAAATAAGTGTTATTTTCCCTTATTGGTTTTTCATATTTTACTGGATATGAGATACAGGGATATCTAGAAAACTTACGAGGCAAACAATACTCGTATTACTTGAGACGATCTATTTTAATTTGATTCAAAGCAACCATGCAAAAGAAATTCCAAATAGAAAAAGTTAATCAACTGCATGCATGCATGCATTAAGAACACGCATATACTCTACATTCAGGGAGAGAATATATATCATCTAGATAAAGAAATCTAATGCCCATAAATTTGCTCAAAATAATTAAAAAGATAAAAACTAAGTACATATTCTCAAATGGAATGTATGTACCCGATCCATTTTCATTTGTTTCTTAGAAGCACATTGATCTTTTTTCACCGATAACATAATACTTTTGATTGTAACTATTATATATTTGATTTCATTCATAAATCTATTTTCTTTCTTATTAGCCCGGAATGAAAATTTTCTGTCCTTTTTGGTGCCCCTAATTATGTTCTTAATTGTCTTCGGCTTCTGTCTGCACCGAGTTAATTTCAATATATGGATGTGAAAAATGAGTGACAATATTAAATATTCATCAACTTCTCTTTTTTAGAGAATTCCTAACGATTATTTAGATATTTATCATTTAAATAATTTTAATAGTATATGTCTAGACATACTCTATAAAATAAGTATTTATATTATGTCTAAAATCATTCATAGAAGAATTTTTACTTCTTATCATGCATATAAAGAAAAATTGGATAATTATTTGGAAGTTAAAATGAGGTGGATGAACCTTATTTTCTTATGGATAAAAAAAGAACATTATTTTCTGGGGCACGAATAATTGGTGAGTCTTATTGCATTAAGTTAAGCATCAAAGGCTTCTATAATTTATGAGTCTTAAGGATTGTATGCTCGTGGAATATGAGTAGCTTTATGGAAGAAACATAATTAGTTTACTGGTTTGGATCTCAAGTATGTAGGAACCTGCTTTAGGATGGTACAAAATAATTCTAAACATAGGTTGAAATCAAGGTGATGGAAGAAGAAACAAAGGAAATCAAGAGATGAAATGTCATGTTTTTACATCGATGAAGGAAAGAGACAGAAGAGAAAAAAAAGAGAGAAAATAAAAAAATAATATGTCACATTAGTGTTTTTAACGACAAACAACGATAGTGATTATAATGAAAGTGATATAATTGTTGGGTGATCGTAATAAAAGTTTTAAAAGTTTAGTGACCGTGATTAAAGTGATCTAAAAGTTCAGTGACAACTAGTATAGTTTACCCATATATTTATTAACTTGATAAGCCATATTGAATAAAATACATGCCAAACCCAAGTTCACGAGAAATTATTAGATGAACCGGCTCACCACGTCATTCATGGTCCATCTAATAACATTCATATATTTTAGTGTAACTTTCAAGTAACTACACGGGTGAAAATCATCTGCCTCCTTATTGTGCCCCCACTTTAAAATAGTGGGTTTAGAGTTTAGGTTTTGGGGTTTAAGGTTGGGGCTTAGGGTTAGGGTGTAGGGAATTAGGGTAGGGTGTATTTTTTTAGGGTTTAGGGTTTGGGGTTTAGGATATGAAAATTAGGGTTATGGGGCAAATTTTAATTTTTAAGTAATTTTAGGCAGGGGCATAGAAGGAGGCATGGTTAGGGGGCAGAAGATTTTTACTCGTAACTACATACTCCTTAGTTACATGTAAGAATAGAGGTGAAGATTCACCTTAAAAAAATGAGATAAAAAATATTATTGGATATGATCATATATAACGTAGTGAGTCAATAGGGATGACAAAAAAAACCCGAAACCGGTGGGTTACGACCCTACCCGATCTGGTAGGGTCGGATTTTTTTTTGAACTTTCGGTTTTTGGGTCGAGTCAGTTTTTAAAGAAGTTTGAGTCGAGTCGGGTTCTAGTTTAGGGTGGAAATTCCTCGACCCGCCCCAACCGGGTTTATTTCTAAATAAATATTTATATTTATTATTATTTTATATATTATATGTAATATTTTATTAAATTTTTTCGAATCGGTCGGGTTTAATCGAATTTTTTATTAAAATTATGGGGTCGGATCGGGGTCGGTTTATACTTTTATTATATTGGGTCAGGTCGAGTCAGGATAAAATATATGAAACTCGGGTCGGGTCAAGTCAAAATTTTAAATTTCCGGTCAAATTCGGCTCAGCTAAAAACCCAGCCTGACCCGTCCTGTTGCCATTCCTATGAGTCTAAGTCCATCTAATTATTTTTCCAAGTTCGCCGATAACAGAACATTTAACGATAAAAACCAAAACACTACAAAGCAATAAAACAAAAGTGCATCATACGGACAAACAAAACAGGGTCACAATTCGAATCTCTTGGTTTCAAGTGATGTATTGAGTTTCTGCTCTCCGCGGTGGTTCGGTGTTGTTGGTCTGCTGCTACTTTTGTATCTGTACTATAGGTGTCTTGATATTTTGCTGCATTCGAAGGATGCTGATTTGTGCTCCTACAACAATTGTTTTGCTGATACGTGACTAGCATACACCTACTTATGCTTTGAGTTTGATGCGGGGTGATGCAGGCTTTGAGTAATTCAGTTTTGTGTTCGTATTTTGGTGTTTGTTTCTTGATTTTTTTTTGTCCACTAGTTTATTACTCCATCACAATTTATAAATTTAAAGAGATTTTTAATAAGATACATAACATCCTATGTGTATAATATTCCATTAATAAAAATATAAAGTCATACTTATTTGCTGATAAAAAAAATATCTTGCTTAGTAACATTGAAAACAATCAAAGATACACAGCATAATTCTTATCAATTTTATAACGTATCATAGCCAAATCGCTTATAAATTGAATCATGCATCTTAATTACAAATGAACATATTCTTATGACGCCTGCAAATCAAAATCACACATGCGAAATTGTAACTTGGGCACGTAATCATCAACTTAACATTTTGTTGTTGTTGTCTTCATATTCAGATTTTATGTATATCAATCCATTCCTAAAATCCATATTCATATATAACATATATATTGTAATATATACTTCCTATGTCATGTATACATATCAAGCAGGATGTGGTAGACTACTACGTACTGAGGAGGTGTAATTAGAGCATTATTTTCAGGATTAGTGTGTCTTATCTCAGTGATGATTTTGCAGAGGTTACAGCAATCAAATCTGCGTTGGAAGTGTTTGTTGAGGCAAATTGGTTAGGCAATACAAGGTTTCTACTGGAATCGGATTTCAAAGTCGACCTAAACTGGATTAGCAATCCACCGAAATATTTTCTCATATAAGTAATGCATTTGTACTTTGTTTTATGAAACAATTTTCAAGTTCGACGACAATGCTTTCCAGGTTACGTCATGTCACTAATAGTTCTGTTTGCGTCTTGAACAATGCTTAATTTGACTAAAATTTATTTATATTTATAGTACTGTATTAGATTATAGCTAAACTATAAATAAGAGTTCACTCTTTAATTGATTGAATATTGCTTCGAATTATAAAGTTGACAATGTGAGGATAACGTGGTGTGTGAATGTATATAAAAAATTATTTAATAATTTATGTATAGAAATATATAGGATTTTTATGCAAATCTATTAATTTCTTGTTTGATTCCTAAATAGTGATTTTTAATTATTTAGTTTTAAACCTTTTATAAAAGCATCAAAAGACAATATTCATAATACTTTTAATATTACTATAGTTAATACTTACTCCTAAATAGTGATTTTTAATATTATTATAGTAATACTTACTCCAAACAGAATATTCATAATACTTACATCAAAAGACATTAAGCAGTAAATATCATATATATATATATATATATATATATATATATATATAATACCAAATGCTCAATAATAAAGCACATAAAAGAATCATATATGATACATAGAATTCTAATTAAAGAGAAAAAATCTTTAAACAATGTCCATTAAATGTAAACAGATTAGAAATTTGGTGAGAACCAATGCATGGAAGAGCTGCTTTTAGTTTTAATGCTTGGGAAACATCGTTTAATGCTTCCATCGTCGAGGTGATAAACACCGGCTTCACGACAAACTAATGGACATCTTTTGTCACTTCGATAATCAAACACTTGTAAGAAGTGAATGCAATTCTTACCAAATTTATTGGGATTTTCCAGCACACGGCAATCACCGGTGCCCAAGAATAAGGATTGATTACCCAAACCAGTTAACCTCGTTATACACATTGTATCTTCAGTTGTTTTAATCTTGAAAACTTGGAATGTAGCAGCTTGAATATACACCAATAAACCATCGTCTCCCTCTTCCTCTTCATCTACCAGAGTACATATGGCATCCCATGTTTGAGTGACCATTAGTAGTTGGCCGTTTGATTCCACCAAACATGAACATCGGCTGCAATTCTTGGTATATGTAAGTACCCCATTGGCATAAAATAAAGAAGGTGGTGGATGTGTGGAATAGATCAGCTTCAGGTGCACACGTTGGTTTCCGATCGTTATAGAATGAAATTGAAAAGGAGCTTGATTATTATTATTTTCTTCATCTAAACTAATAACACTAGCATATAATTCTCCATCAAAGAAGATAATACCCCCATAACGATATCCCTCAGCTAATAGTCCTTCAACGATGGTCCACCTCTCGTCGCCTAACCTACACAATGCTAAACCTGTATTCTTCTCGCAGAATGTTGCGGCAACTATACACTGTGATGCATCAGAGGAAGATGGTTCAATTGAATCTATTATGTAAGCAGCAGGGTTCCATTTAAAGCGACTGCCAGTCAAACAATCTTCAAAACTTGATATCATCGACAGCGAAGGAAGCGGAATTTGAGCTCTTGAGATTGGATCGAAGAGGAAAATTCGCAGATTACGAAGAGTTGTGCCCAAGGCCAGAAAAAGCCAACCTTTGGAGCACCCACAAAACCAACCCCCTTGTACAGACTGAGGGAGATTCAACTTATGAACTTTGCCATCACATATGTCAAAGAAGCTCAAATATTTGTTATTAGGTTCATAAGGGAGCATTAACCATAACGGCTGCGAAGTTGGCTCAGTATTCTTTTTCCATTGCTTGCACACAAGGTTGAATCGGACGCGATCTTCTAAATCTAAACACTGGAAAATTAAACATGATATATCAACATCAAGTTGGTCCCAAGGAGCATGAACCACCACTTTGCTTGTGGATAACTTCAACCATGGCCTGAAGTTGGAGAAGGAAGAACATCCTCTCAATAGATTAAAACATGTTTTATATGCATGAAACATATATTTGATGATCCTCATGGAGTTATATGTTCACCAAACACTTCAAATAAAATATAAGAAGAAAAAAAGAGAGGAAAAACGAATAACGATGATAGATGAAACAGACGATGCACTCATAGAACTTGGTCATATATATAGGTTTTCCAAGAGTCAAAACACAATTAGGATTTTAATTCCTAATTTTAGATAAACTAGTTAAAATGATGCAAGATAAAATAGTTAAAAGGGCGATGCATAAATCGTATTTGTTCACCATTAGGATTTGTGATTAATATTTACTAGTTCTATTGAAATTTGTAAACTGATAATGGTGCGTGTTTTTTCTTTAAAAATATATATTATAATTATTACTAAATTTTATATCCACTTCGACGGGTTAAAAAAATTAATTATAAATATTTTTTAATAAAACATATTTTATAGACACTTATAAATGTATAAAAGTACATTTTTAAAATTTTAATATATTGAATTATAAAAAAAATCAGTGTAGCAAAATTTGCTAATAGCACTATAAACAAATAAAAAATGTTATCTCTGTAAAAAAAATTACACGACCCTTCATATTTAAACTATAAATCTAAAAGTTAAACTTTAAATTTTAACTATAAGTTATAAACTTAAACCCTAAACCACAATTTAAATCTTTAACCCTAAAATTAAAAGGCTTGTTTATATTAAAAGGAGGGGTCAGACGTCATGCCACGATAAACGAGATTGAGTCATCAGATTCGATTCTCTCACAATTGACTACCTTAACCAATTTGGTTAAAAACATGCAACGACCAAGCAACACACAGGAGGTCAAGGTCGTAGGTTCCTTTTTGTGATTTATGTAATGGTAACTATGATTCTTCTGAGTGTCAACAGAACCCATAGTCCATTTTTATGTTGGAAACTACAACTGGAACAACAACGTGATGTCTAACACTTACAATCCGGGCTAGAAGAAGCATTCAAATTTCTCATGGAGCAATCCTAACAATGCCCTCAATCAGAACAACCAGAATGCTCCGGAATTGAGATTCCAACAGAACATGCCTCGACAATCGATGACGCAGCAACCGATGTCGCAGCAACAATCAGCCTCATCTAGTCTTTTGAAAAACTCTCTTAATGCTTTCATGTTAAAAACTAGATCTTATATGACTAAGAATAGTAATTTCATGAAAAGGACTGATGCTTTTATTAACAGGACTGAGATGAGATTGCAGAATCAAGAGACGACCCAAAAATTATTAGAGACTCAAGTTGGGCAGTTCGCCCAAAATCTGAATACAAGACCAAAAAGAGGTTTACCCAGCGATACTGGGGTCGTAATAAGAAGTGGCCATGAGCAGTGCAAGGCAATCACCATTCGGAGTGGCCGAAAATTTAAGGAACCTCAACCAAAGGAGCAACTCCGTATTAAGAATGATGAATTCAACAACCAAACCCCTGACAAAATTAGTGAGTCGAAAATTGCCAAGGCAAGTCCTGATGCCTCGACAACTACAAGTATAAATATCCCGGCAGTGTCGTCCATCAAATTTCAAACCAATAAAAGAATTGAGGACATTCGACTTCCACCATTTTTGAAAAAGAGATTGATTGACATGTTGACGCTGCACGAAAAGGCATATTCTCTCTACTTGATTACATCTCTCTTTTATTTTAGGGTAAACTACATAGATGACCACCATACTATTAGTAAAGTCGCGATTTGATTATCTTACTTTTTTTCGAAGCAATTAAACCATCAAATTATTAAATTGGCTGCAATATGACCACCAGCCGTTAGAGGTTAACGGCAGAGTGATGTAGTAGTTAAAAAATAGAGGTATAATTACACATTTGGTCATCGTTATTTATACACTCTATTAATTTGGTCCTATTTTAATTTAATAAAATTAATTATTTAATTAGATGGTGATACGTGTCACCACTTGCTTAAATGACGAAAACAAAATTAGCACAACATGCGCTGAGTAAAAGTCAAACCCGTGTATGGTAGAAGTTAAAAAGTGGCTTAGCCACTGCACCATGCACATGTTTGTGCTATGAATCACCCATTTTAATATATGTCTTATTTTTTCTACATTTATATTTTTAATTTCACATATATAATCATGGAATTATTTTTTAAAATTTAATTAAAAATTTTCAATTAAAAAATTATATATATGTTAAATTGTATTTAAAAATAAAATTTTAAATTATAATAAAAATTTCATTTAACAAATCAAAAATAAAAATTTTAAATTATAAAAGTTTTGAATTATTAATTCGACGGTTATATACGTAAAATTAAAAAATATATAATAATTCTGTTAAATGAAATGTTATTAAAATTTAAAATTTTATTTTTGAATATAATTTAACACACATGTAATAATTTAATTGAGATTTTTTAATTAAATTAAAAATATAAAAATTTTAAATTATTAATCCGATGATTATATATGTAAAATTAAAAAATATATAATAATTTTGGTTAAATGAAATTTTATTATAATTTAAAATTTTTATTTTTAAATATAATTTAACTTATATATACTAATTTAATTGAAATTTTTTAATTAAATTAAAAAAATAATTCGATGATTATATATGTGAAATTAAAAAAATAAATGTAGAAAAGAATAAGACATATATTAAATTGGGTGATTCATAGTACAAACATGTGCTTGGTGTAGTGGCTAAGCCATTGCTTTAACTCCTTCTATACACGAGTTTGACTCTCACCTAGCCCATATTGTGCTAATTTCGTTTTTCTCTTTTAAATTGGTGGTGACACGTGTCACCACCTGATTGGAGGAGAAAAATAAATTTATTAAATAAAATAAAAATAATTAAAGTCTTCCACATGTCACCACCTAATTAAATAATTAATTAATTTTATTAAATTAAAATTAGGACCAAATTGATAGAGTGTATAAGTAACGAGGACTAAATGTGTAATTATACCCTTATTTTTTTAACTGCCGCGTCTCCCTGCCGTTAACCTCTAACGGATGGTGGTCACATTGCAGCCAATTTAATAGTTTGATGTTTTAATTGCTTCAAAAAAAAGTAAGGTGGTCAAATTGCGACTTTACTAATAGTATGGTGGTCATCTATGTAGTTTACTCTTTATTTCATTGCTCTTAGTTTAGTTGTTAATTAGAACTCTAACAATCCGGCAGTTCTGTTGTGAGGCGGTTAATATACGGCGTGACCGGTTCAATAGGTGACCGGTTAAACATAACAAAATAGGCAAAATTACCTATTTTGTTTATAAGAGTATCAACATATCCAGTAAAATTACCTATTTTGTTGATAATAGTATCAACATATCAAGTAAAATTACATATTTTGTTGATACTTTTGAGTAAATTACTTATTTTGTTGATACTTTCGAAAGTATCTATACTTTTCTAAAAGTATCGATACTTTTTTAAAAAGCAATGTAACCGGTTGCAATGTGGCTCGAAAGTATCGATACTTTTAAAAAAGTATCAACAAAAAGTATCGATACTTTTTTAAAAATTAATGTAATTAGTTGCAATGTGGCTCGAAAGTATCGATACTTTTAAAAAAGTATCAACAAAAAGTATGGATACTTTTAAAAAAAGTATAGATACTTTCGAAAGTATCAACAAAATAAGTAAGGGAAAACTACACCGGTGGTCCCCTAACTATCACCGTTCTCCTGTTTTGGTCCCCAAACTATGTTTTCCCGGCAAACTCGTCCCTTCTGTTACATAGTTCTAATGTTTTGGTCCCCCGACGTTAAATAGCTAACGGTTTTGCTGACGTGGCATTTTTTAATATTTTTTTTAATCGTTACTCTCTCCTCCTATATTATTTTTATTTACTTTTATTCACACAATCATGTCGTGACACGTGTCACTACCCTATTACTTGAAAAAAACCCCCAAAAATCCTTAATTAAGGTTTCAATGCAGAAAGACATATGTTGAGTGTGTAAAAGTTCTATTATTTACCCCTATTTAACCTATATTTCTGCTGCATTCAAGCATAATTCATTGCATTTAGGTTAGATTTCAGTCTTACATCATAAATATATTAAATGGCACCGTTTCTACTGAAATTGGTTGTTTCTGCAGGTTGCTGCTGTAGCAGATGGAGAAGCAGACACTGGGCAGTGAAACAGAAAAGTTGGAACGAGATAAGTAGACGAGGAGGACGATGCTGCCATGGTCGCCGCCATGACAACCAAGGACGACAACAGTTTTAAAGAGAAGAAGCAAAGTTGGCCTCGACAGAAAGAGAAAATTAAGCCTGTCTGTCGTGGAATACCCTCATATTTTTCCAAGCCCTAGATCAGAATGAAGGCCAAGCCCAAAGTTCAAGGAATAAAATTCCAAGGAAGAAGGAAGGACGAATTAAAGACTCATGCTCAGAAGATTTAGCCTTTAATAGAGTTGTACTTTAATTTAAACTTGTATTCTTTCCATATTAGCAAACTTGAACCCAAGGCCTATATAAAGGCATGTAATTCGATCTAGGAGAACATCATCTATCTCTCTAGCCTTCTTCCCAAAACCCTAGTCGTTTTCCCCCTTCTCAACATGTTCTAAACTTACCCTAGGGCCACAGGTTGATTTGTAAAGTAGTTGCAAGGATTGCTTTTGTTTTAGGAATTTTCTGTTCAATGAAATAAAACTTCAAGTTCTCTTATCCTGGTTGTTAATATCTTGCAAGAGCATCGGGAAAGCATTGTGAGGTTATCCATTTACTTAATATCGAGAGAGTTAAGTATACAAAAGGAATAAGTGCGGGTTCTCTAGTTTATAGTTGAACTATCTCGGACCTAGGGATAGGACGAGGTTAAGTGGCTAAGGAAGAATTCAACAACATCGGTGTTCATCCTTCGATTCACACCGGGAGGTAATATCAAAGACGTGTTCATCGACAGACTTGGACCTAGGGATAGGCCAAGGCACAACAAGGATTCTTGCCAAGCTTGAAGTATAGAGTTGTGTGATCGCTGTCGCGACTATCAACAGACCGCTGTCGCGATAGGTGCTGCCGCGACAGAACAGATTTTCCAAGACTTAGCAACACCTATTGTTGAATGGATCGATTGAATGATCAAGACCAAGAGGGGGTGAATTGGGATTTAAAAACTTTGTGAAGTGAAAGGGCAATTTAAAAATGAAGAACAAAGGATTTTAGAGTGGTTCAAGTTCCAAATGAACTCTACGTCCACTACCTTAGCTACCACTAAGGATTTCAACAATTCACTATTTGTTCTTCCCGTTTTCAAGGCTTGGGAGGTAACCTTTATACAACCGGTCAAATTTTCTACCCAAAATTTGACCAAACCCTCACCAATAATCAAAGAAGAAATTGGACAAGAAGTATGTCTCTCAAATACAAATTTGTCCCTTGAAATACAACACTCAACCCAAATTTGAAGATAGAATAAGAATTGGATACAACACAATTTGGGAATTACTCCCGCTGTCCCACTAAAACTGTCACATGTTGACTTTTTTTCGGTCAAACTTTTTCAACTTTGACCTCTTATAATTTAAAATTTATTATTGATAAAAATATGAAAAAATATATTTTAAAAACCTTGAATCAACTAGTTTTTAAATATATTTTTTATAATTTTTAATTAATTAAAATATTTAAATCAACTATAGTCAAAGTTGAAAAAATTTGACCAGAAAAATGTCAACATGTGACAGTTTTACTGGGACGGAGGGAGTACAAGAGATTGGAAATTTAGCACACTTGAGGTTGGACTTTTGCTTGAATGTTTGTCTTTAATGCAATAGTTGTTGTTGGTCTTCAAAGAGCTCCAATTTATACCTCATCTATCAATTCTAGCCGTTTGGGTGGTTGAGGAATTGAATAGAGCCGTTGGGACCCTCTCTTTCCACCATAAATGCACTTCTGCAGCTATCCATATCGGTACACAGGGAGCCGTATCGATACATGTCTCAAAAAAGAAAGAGTCGTTGTACATAATAAATATGGGGTATCGAAACGCACGTAGGCGTATCGATACGGGGTATCGAAACGGATAAGACCATATCGATACCTTTTTCTCAACTTAGCTCACTGGAAGTTTCCGTTTCGATACGAGGGTTTATCGTATCAATACGTGTCAACTGCCAATTTAAAAATTGGTTACCTACCAACTGACACCAACAGTCAAAAGAATTTAAAACAAGCTGAATTAAAAAATCGATAAAATCGTATCGATACGGGTGGAGTCGTATCGGTACACCATTCAAACTCTTTCAGTCTTTACAGAGGTGTGTATCGATACATATTGAATCTGTTTCGATACGGTGTTTCGATAAGGTTAAGGGCGTATCGAAACGCATTCCTCCAGTAGCCAACTTTGTAAAAAAGGCATCGATGCGGCTGGAAGCGTATCAATACACCTGGACGATTTTCAATAGTTTGGCCTTGGAACACTTAGAAAATATTTTGAGTTTGAGTTTTTCAAATCAGTTTTAAAGTGTTAGTGATTTAAAACTTATTAAGAGACTTATAAAATAATTTTAAGTTTTTCAATTTGATCCTTAAAGATTTAATTATATCAAAATCAAACATAGGTTTCACACCTACACTACCGAGTAATTCAATATCAGCTCATTCTCTCTATCTTGATTATTTTAATCCTATTTTCCAGTATTCTTTATTATTTTCGTGACAACATCTTAAACTATTCTTTTTACTCTCGTGCAGTAATTCAAGGTGAAGCTATTAGCCTAGTCCCTGTGGAGACGATATCCGATACTTCCGTATCACTTTACTACTTGTGTCGTGTACGCTTGCACTACATTGCGATAGACACTTTAACACGCAACAAGTTTTTGACGCCGTTGCCGGGGACTGGCAACATAACTTTACCCTACTTTTTACTGTATTTGCTTTATTTTTCTGTTTTACTTGGATTGTTCAACCTATACCTTTCACAAGGTCTTTTGTTTGCGTATGCGCAGGTCTCAACGGGGGAAGGAACCTGAGTACCAGTTAGATCCTGAACTCGAACGAACGTTCAATCTCAAGAAAAGAGTATGTTACCTCGTTGAAAGGAACGAATACTTAGAGGAACAACTTGAAACAATGGTGAACGAAAGACGTGAAGAAAGAAGGGACAACCAAGGGAATCTCCAGGATAATAACAATCTCGTCAGAGATGGAGGGAATAATCCACCTGTCGCTGCCGCATGCCGGTCATGCCGAGACTACATGCTCAATGATCATGTAGAACTAGAAACCCCCATGCCGGATGTAGATGTTGACAACTTTGAGCTGAAACATGTTATGTTCAGCATGATCAATAATGCTGGCCAATTTAGTGGTGCTGCTACAGAGGATGCTAGGGAGCATTTGAAAACGTTCCAGGAAATCTGTGGTTCGTTTAGACTACCAGAAGTTAATCCGGAGATACTAAGGCTTCGGTTATTTCCTCATTCATTGAGGGACAAGGCAAAGACTTGGTGGAATAAACTAACGTCAGGTTCAATTAGAACTTGGGCAGATTTAACTCGTGAATTTTTGTCTCGTTTTAATCCTTCACACTTATCTGAGCGATTACGTAACGAAATTGCTACCTTTCAACAGGAAGATGACGAGCCAATGCACGAGGCTTGGGACAGATTTACCACTCTTCTAAAGAACTGCCCGATACATGGATTCCCCGTTTGGAACCAGGTAACAAAATTTTATAATGCTGCCAATTTACAAACTCGTATTAGAATTGATTCAGCAGCAAACGAATTACTGTTGGACAAAGACCCAGATGAGGCAATGGTAGTATTGAAAAATCTGGCGAAAAATGAGGAACAATTTCCGACAACAAGAAGAGAGGGTAAACGGGTTCTAGCTGTAAAAGATTATGAGGCTGACAGCTCATTGAAATCACATGTGGCATATCTCACTAAGGCAATGAAAAAGCTCTTGAACGAATATTCACAGCATGTATACTCTGCTGAAGAGGTATGCGAAATTTGTGAAGGAAATCACAGTTCGAAGGAATGTCCAATACAGTTAGAAGAGGGGAGTATATTGGGAATTACAATAAGCAGAATTATAACTCCAATAACTACAATCCCAACTGGAGAAAGGATCCCAAGTTCTCTTGGAGCAATCCTAATAATGCCCCGAATCCTCAAGCACGGAATACACAGAACCAGGGAGGACCTAGATTGCTGACTCGGCAGCAACCGCAACAGTAGCAACAACAGCCACCAGCTGCCACAAATAGTATACTGGAACAGACTCTGGCTACGTTTATGTCTCAAACCGGAACCTACATTGAAAACATGAATCACTTTGTCAAGAAGACGGAAACATTCATGGATAAAACAGAGACGCGGATGACCAATCATGAAGCTACTCTGAAATCATTAGAGACACAGATGGGTCAGGTTTCCCAGCATATTAAACCGAGGTAGAATGGAGGATTTCCTAGCGATACTGAAAACGCTAGACAACCCACACATGAGCATTGTAAAGCCATCACTACTATGAGTGGGAAGAAACTACCAGGGCCTGAGAAGGAAGCTGAATCAGTTAAGAAACCAGCCTTGGAATCACCTGTCGTGGAAGCTGCCCCGACGGGTAACGAACAACCTGCTGCCGATGAGTCTGTCACGACAGCAGAAGGGACAGAGGAGAAAGATGATGAACCTAAACCTCCTCAGATCCGTATGCAGTGGGAAGGACGTATTGTTGATTACCGTCCCCCACCTCCTTTTCCTCAACGGTTATAGAAATTGAAACAAGAATCACAACTTAAAAAGATTTATGATATTTTTAAGCAGGTTCATATCAACATTCCGCTGTTAGATGTCGTTAGGGAGATGCCCGGTTATGCCAAATTTCTCAAAGATGTCATGTCAAAGAAATCCAGACTTGGGGAATTTGAAACGGTTAAGATGACGAAAGGATGCATGAGTATTCTGCACAAGCATCCACCCTATAAGAAGAAGGATCATGTGAGCTTCATCATACCATTCGTAATCAGAGACAAATTTGTGGGTAAGGTACTTTGTGATCTTGGTGCTAGTATAAATTTAATGTCCAAATCTGTTTTTCAGAAATTAGGTATTGGAAAAGCTCGACCCACAATAGTAATTCTGTAGCTGGCAGACCGCTCTTACGTTCATCCAGAAGGAAAAATTGAAGATATTCTAGTAAGGGTGGATAAGTTTTTTTTTCCTGCTGACTTTCTTGTCTTAGATTGTGAAGCAGATGAAAACGCACCAATTATCCTGGGGCGACCCTTCTTAGCCACGGGAAAATCACTGATTGATGTGGAAAAAGGAGAACTCACCATGAGAGTAAACGATCAAGAAATCAAGTTGAATGTTCTCCAAGCAATGAAACATGCTAATGCAGAAGAAGAATGCAAGGCTATCACTGAAGTCACCCTTGACCAACCCTGCATCAGGTCGGGCTGCCAGGACATCAAAATTGGTCACTGCCTCGGCATCCACTTAGAAGACTGTCATGACAGCACCGACGACAACAACTCCTCAGAATCTGATACATCCGATACTGAAGATAGAGAGGAGTTAAATTAGATAGGCAATCGTCCAGGTAAGTTGTTTGAGCCTTTAAACTATACCTCGGATAACCATGTAATTCAAAAGCCATCAACTGTTGAGCCCCCTGTTATAAATCTTAAGCCCCTGCCAGGGCAGCTAAAATATGTTTTCCTTGGTTTAAATGATACGTTGCCCGTAATCATCTCTTCCAAGTTGATGTAGAAACAGGAACAGCAGTTAATAGAGATGCTGCAACAGCACAAGAAGGCTATTGGATGGACGATAGCTGATATCCAAGGCATTAGTCCGGCATTATGTATGCATAAAATTCTTTTAGAGGATGATCATAAGCCGACTATTGATGCACAAAGACGTCTGAACCATGCTATGCAAGAAGTAGTGCGTAAAGAGAAAATCAATTGGCTAGATGCTGGAATAATCTATGCCATCTCATATAGCAAATGGGTGAGCCCGGTGCAGTGCGTTCCAAAGAAAGGAGGAATAAATGTGGTAACCAATGAAGAAAACGAGCTAATCCCAACCAGGACGGTGACCGGTTGGAGGGTTTGTATGGACTACCGAAAGCTTAACAAAGCTACCCGGAAGGACCACTTCCCTTTACTCTTTATTGATCAAATGCTTGATAGATTAGTGGGTAAACCTTACTACTGTTTTCTTGATGGTTACTCAGGTTACAATCAAATAGCCATCGCACCGGAAGATCAAGAAAAGACGATTTTCACATGCCCTTACGGAACTTACGCTTTTAGAAGAATGCCTTTTGGACTCTGTAATGCACCTGCAACTTTTCAAAGGTGCATGATGGCAATATTCTCCGATATGGTGGAGGATTTCCTAGAAATATTCATGGATGACTTTTCAGTCTTTTGAGACAACTTTGAAAGCTGCCTAGGCAACCTACAGAAGGTGCTCGAGAGATGTGAAAAGGTAAACTTGGTATTGAACTGGGGAAAATGTCACTTCATGGTGGATGAAGGGATAGTCTTTGGCCATAAGATTAGCTGTCATGGCATAGAAGTCGACAGAGCTAAGATAGAAGTGATCAAAAAGCTGCCGCCACCCTCCACAGTCAAAGGAATCAGAAGTTTCTTAGGACATGCTGGTTTTTATCGGAGGTTCATTGCGAACTTCTCAAAAATCACCAAGCCCCTATGTCATCTTCTAGAGCAGAACCGCCCCTTCGACTTTAACATTGAATGTACTGAGGCATTCAAGGTTCTGAAAGAAAAGCTGGTAACAGCCCCAATAGTACAGCCACCATATTGGACATTGCCGTTTGAGATCATGTGTGATGCTAGTGACTATGCTGTTGGGGCAGCACTTGGGCAGAAGAAAGATAAACTTTTTCATGTCATATACTATGCCAGTAAAACACTAAACGACGCCCAAGTGAACTACACCACCACAAAAAAGGAATTATTAGTTGTGGTATTCTCCATTGACAAGTTTTGTTCATATATACTTGGAACGAAGGTCATAGTCCACACAGACCACTCTACATTGAAGTATATGTTCACGAAAAAGGATGCAAAGCCTCGACTGATACGTTGGATTCTGCTACTGCAAGAGTTCGACCTTGAAATCAAGGACAAAAAGGGGACAGAGAATCAAGTGGCAGATCACTTGTCAAGGTTGGAGAAAGGAAAGAGTCTATCGGCAAATGAGACAAACATATTGGAGACCTTCCCTAGCGAGCAGCTGTTTCCTGCCACAATCACTGCCGCGACAGCCATGGCGGTAGGTAAGTCTTCTGAACTCCACTGGTATGCTGATTTCGTTAATTACTTAGTTAGCGGAATAACTCCTCTTGACCTTAATTATCAAGCTAGGAAGAGGTTCCAAAATGATGTTAAGCATTATTATTGGGACAAACCTCTCCTTTTCAAAATTTGTGCAGATCAGGTTATAAGGAGATGCGTACCACAGGATGAACATGAAGATATACTTCATCACTACCACGCTTCCTAGTATGGAGGACACTTGGGAGGAAACAAAATTGTTGCCAAGGTTTTGCAGTCAGGATTCTATTGGTCGTCACTGTATAAAAATGCTTAAATATTCTATAAGAACTGTGACAAGTGTCAACGAACTGGAAACATCTCAAGGAGACACGAGATGCCACTGCAAAATATTCTTGAAGTCGAGATCTTCGACGTTTGGAGGATAGACTTTATGGGACCATTACCATCTTCATGTGGGAATTTGTATATCCTCCTGGCAGTAGATTATGTGTCCAAGTGGGTTGAAGCAATCGCCACTCAGAAAAAGGATGCCAAGACGGTTCAAAGGTTTTTACATAAAAACATTTTTCCAGATTCAGCATCCCTAAGGCGATCATTAGTGATGAAGGGGGGCATTTTGACAATAGGGTTATAGTTGCTGCCTTGAAAAAGTATGGTGTCAAACATCGGATTGCAACAGCATACCACCCTCAGACCAATGGACAAGCTGAAATATCCAACAGAGAGGTCAAGAACATTCTTGAAAAGATGGTTAAACCAACTCGGAAAGATTGGTCTCTACACCTCAATGATGCGTTATGGGCCTACCGGACATCGTTCAAAACTCTATTGGGAATGTCTCCTTATCGACTGATTTACGGGAAAACGTGTCATTTACTTGTCGAGATAGAGCATAGAGCACACTGGGCAATCAAGGCAGTTAATATGAACTTGGAAAAAGCAGGGCAGAAAAGGCTACTTGATCTGAACGAAATTGAAGAAATTCGAACAATAGCCTATAACAACGCAAGAATATACAAGGACAAGACCAAGAAGTGGCATGACAAGAAGTTGCTGCCACGACAGTTCTGCCCAGGGCAGCTTGTGTTGCTTTTTAACTCTAGGTTGAAACTCTTCCCAAGGAAGCTGAAATCTAAATGGTCGGGCCCATTCCAAGTAGTGCAGGTATTTCCCCATGGTGCCATCACGATCAGATCTCTAAAAGACGGGCACCAGTTCAAATTCAATGGTTGTTGATAGTCGCGACAACGATCATACAACTCTGTACTTCAAGCATGGCAAGAATCCCTATTGTGCCTTGGCCTATCCCTAGGTCCAAGTCTATCGATGAACACGTCTTTGATGATACCTCCTGGCGTGAATCGAAGGATGAACACCGATGTTTTTTAATTCTTCCTTAGCCACTTAACCTCGTCATATCCCTAAGTCCGAGATAATTCAAATATAAACTAGAGAACCCGCACTTATTCCTTTCGTATACTTAACTCTCCCGATATTAAGTAAATAGATAACCTTACAATGCTCTCCCGATGCTCTTGCAAGATAAACAACCAGAATAAGAGAACTTGAAGTTTTATTTCATTAAACAGAAAATTCCTAAAACAAAAGCAATCCTTGCAACTACTTTACAAATCAACCCGTGACCCTAGGGTAAGTTTAGAACATGTTGAGAAGGGGGAAAACGGCTAGGGTTTTGGGAAGAAGGCTAGAGAGATAGATGATGTTCTCCTAGGTCGAATTACATGCCTTTATATAGGCCTTGGGTTCAAGTTTTCTAATATGGCAAGAATACAAGTTTAAATTAAAGTACAACTCTATTAAAGACTAAATCTTTAGACCATGAGTCTTTAATTCGTCCTTCCTTCTTGCTTGGAGTTTTCTTCCTTGAACTTTGGGCTTGACCTTCATTCTGATCTAGGGCTTGGAAAAATATGAGGGTATTCCACGACAGACGGGCTTAATTTTCTCTTTCTGTCGAGGCCCACTTTGCTTCTTCTCCTCAAAACTGTTGTCGTCCTTGGCTGTCACGGTGGCGGCCATGGCAGCATCGTCCTCCTCGTCTGCTTATCCCGTTCCAGCTTTTCTATTTCACTGCCCAGCGTCTGCTTCTCCATTTTCTACAGCAGCAACCTGCAAAAACAACCAATTTTAGTAAAATTTTACTATTCATTTTCACTCACTTCTACTCTTCTTACTTGTATTCTCTAGAATTTTTATTTGCTTTCATTTTTTTCTTCTTACACAGTCCTTGCAACCATGTCTTCTAGACACACCCGTAGAAGTGTTGCGTCAGCTCTACCCCGGCAGCATCAACCCCACGATCCTTCCAGATACGTGACATATGGGAGGAGAAGGTAGGGGTGAGCGTTCGATCGAGTCGAGTCAAAAAAATTTGAGTTATTCGAGTTGACGAGTCATATTTTACAACTCAAACTTTATTTAAAAAATTTTCGATTCGAGTCGAGTTTAAGAAATTCGAGTCGAGTCGAGTTTTCGAGTTCCTATAAAAATTTAACTGTAATTATTTATCATGTTATAGTAGGGTTTGATTCCAATTTAAAATCCTTTCTCTAATCATATAAGATATGCATATATATATTTTTTCACATGTGACAATATTTCTTCATATTTTTATATATCAGTATATATATATCATAAAAATTAGAGGGACTCGTCTCGAACTTAAAAATAAATCCACTAATTACTAAAATTTTTGAGTTATTCGAATTTCCATTTTACAACTCAAACTTTATTTGAAATTTTTTCGAGTTATTCGAGTTTATGAAATTTCGAGTCAAGTCTAAACGAGTCGAGTATTTTTGCCTCGAGTCGAATTATTCGGTTTTTTCGAGTCGAGTCGAGTTTTGCTCACCCCTAGGAGAAGGGCTTTATCTACACTTCCAAGGAGGGGAATTTGGGACTGCAACCGTTCATCGCCAGGAAAATCAAGGCCCTAAAGTGGCAGATGTTCGCAGAACAACCAGAGGAGATGAATGTATCTATAGTCCGAGATTTCTATGCTGCCATAGACAGCAGAAACGCGACATCAGTCACCGTTAGAGGGAGAGAGGTGCCCTTCGAGCCAGAATATATCAACACTCTATACAGATTTTATGTGGGCAGAAACGAGGATGGTCACCAGCAATTCCTTGATAGCTTAGATCCTGCTACCTACGATGCTGTCATGGCAGAGCTCACGGATGAAGGTACTTAGTGGAACACAAATCCTAAGAACCCGAGGAAGGTGAAGAGAACTCAACTTCTCCCGGAGGCTAAACTATGGAACGCTTTCATCAAAAAGTGAATCATTCCATCCTTGCACAATACAACCGTGGAACAACCCAGGTTAGCCCTCATTCATTCTATTCTACATGAAAGGCCTATTAATGTTGGTAGCTACATCCGGGAGAGTATTTTGGAGTGTGCACACCGGCTGACAGGACCACTCTACCTCCCCTATCTCATCACAGCCCTCTGTTGCGGCCATCACGTACCAGAAGCTGCCATTGATCTACGAGTCCAAGGGAAGGGCTAGACTGAGAAAAATATACTCAGCTTGATGGAACTTACTGCTGCCACCCCGCTGTCATCCTTCGACCCCACTGCCACAACAACAAAGACGACAGACACTAAACCTGCTGCCACGGAAGTCAGGCAGCCCACAGAAGCAGCAGCTCTGGCCGACACCTTCTCCCAGATCCTTGCTGCCATACAAAAGATGGAGGAACGACAGCTCGGCCTCATGAGCTTCATCAGGGATTTCACTACAGCTACGGTACAATTCATTCAAACCTCTCTTAATTTCCCTGATGATGTATCTCCTACCTTCCCACCCCAATATTTTTCTGCCAACACCCCTGCCCATACCCCTACACCTAGGGGTGTACAAAAAAATCCGATCCGAGTAACCTGATCCGTTTGTCCGATGATCCGATCCGAAAATATGGATATCCGATCCGTTTTTAAATTTTCAGATATTTCGGATCGGATATCCGGTAAAAATTTCGGATAATCGGATCGGATACGGATCGACCTAAAAGTGTTTTCGGATTATCCGAAAACCCGATTAAAATTTTAATTTTTTTGGCCGTAGCCCGCTAGCCCAACTGCCCAAAACCCAAATTTATGTAAATGAAAGCCAATCCAATTCCCAAATCAAATTTCCCCCAATTGTGTTTGTTGATTATAATATTATTTTAATATTGTTTGCTCACTACTCACTGTCAAGTCTGTCATAGTGTCACTGCTCTACAATGTTATTGTATGGCATTAATATGAATTTTTTAAAGCAATTTATTTCTTTTGATTTTAATTATATATATATATTATAGTATTGTGTGTGCATTGTATAATATGAAAGTATGTAATTTTTAGTCTAAAAATATGTGTAAAATTATAAATTTTAAATCTGAAAATTTTGTTAAATTAAGTAATATATTCGGATTCGGATATCCGATCCGAAATTTTGGATATCCGGTTTTTCGGATATCCGATTTTTCCGGATCGGATACGGATCACTACTATGACTATCCGAAATATTCGGATATCCGAAATATTCGGATCGGATATTATCCGTATCCGGTAATGCACACCCCTACCTACACCCACTGCCACACCCAAGACACCTTCTGCAGCATCTACACCAACCCATGCCACGACAGCTGCAGGCAGCAACCGCGCAGCTGACACCTCTGCCCGAGGTACCAAGAGAAGAATGCCCTCAAAAGAGCTCGGTGCATTCATAGCCGGTTTCTCCTCTTCTTCAATTTGGGAGGAAAGCGACAACGAACCCTCTGTCAAGAGGAATTTATCCAAAGAGTTCACACCGATCAAGCGGCAGAAAACGGTGGCAGACAAGAACAAGACCGATAGCAGCAGCGGTAGTGACGGTAGTGACAACAGTAGCAGCTCCGAGGTACAGGTAGTGGAGGAACCTCCTCACATCTCCCCTACCCGCATTCAACCTCCGAGGGAGGCCAAAACAAAGAATACATCCGCCTCCCCCATCCGTCAGCTAGTCAAGAAGGCCCTTGCCCGCCGACAGATTCGACTTAGCAGCAGCGACGACAGCGCATAAAATTTAAGTTTCTTACCTTATTTTGTTGTCTGCCTTTTGATATTTTGTGATGTACTTTTTATTTTCTTTTTATTGTCATTTGCATTGAGGGCAATGCAACCCTTGAGTTTGGGGGTGGCATCCCTTCATTAATGGGAGTCTTATTTAGTTTTAAAATTGCATCTTTAATTAGTTATTTTTGCTTTTTAAAAAAATGGCTTAATTTATTGAACTTTCATTATCTGCCGCTGTCATCTCTGTCGTGACAGCCCCTTAAAAATATTTTAAGAAGTAAGTAGAGCCTTAGTATAGTTCTGAAAAAACTGAAACACTTTGTGACTTACTTGATAACAGACTTTCTCTAGCATACTTAGAATAGAAAACTTAGAACTTAGAGTAGAAAGAGACTAGAAACTCAGGAAAACCTAGAGGTGCCTATCACTGGGTCTAAGAAAATAACCAGAGAAAAACTTCTAGAGGTGCCTATCACCGACTCTAGATAGTTAACTAGAGGTGCCTGAAATACTGGCTCTAGTAGAAAAGAGAAAAATTTAGAAAAAGAAGGAAAACAACTAGAGGTGCCTGATACTGGCTCTAGTAATAAAAAAAGAATTAAGTCTCGAAGGAAAACTCTAAACAAGCTAAGTATAATATTCTAGTTGCTAGGGAAGTCTATATTCATGTATGTTCACAATAAATGCACACACATGCACGAGAACTATACTTTTGCTCTAAGTAGATCCTTAAATATTTGAACAGGTGCTAAACATGA
Source organism: Hibiscus trionum (assembly GCA_030270665.1). Lineage (NCBI taxonomy): Eukaryota > Viridiplantae > Streptophyta > Magnoliopsida > Malvales > Malvaceae > Hibiscus > Hibiscus trionum. Next base: position 21,279,237 of record BSYR01000006.1, on the reverse strand, counting down.
TAGGGATGGTGTTGTGGGTAAGGATTGTTCTCTAACTTAAGCCAAGAAAAAATAATAATAAATAAACAAACAAAAATATATGCATGCATGTTAGTTAGGTTGCATTTGCTTGAGGGCAAGCAAAAACTTGAGTTTGGGGGTGTGTTGAGTGTGTAAAAGTTCTATTATTTACCCTTATTTAACCCATATTTCTGCTACATTCAAGCATAATTCATTGTATTTAGGTTAGATTTCAGTCTTACATCACAAATATATTAAATGACACAGTTTCTACTGAAATTGGTTGTTTTTGCAGGTTGCTGCTGTAGCAGATGGAGAAGCAGGCGCTGGGCAGTGAAACAAAAAAGTTGAAACGGGATAAGCAGACGAGGAGGACGATGCTGCCATGGCCGCCACCGTGACAGCCAAGGACGACAGCAGTTTTGAGGAGAAGAAGCAAAGTGGGCCTCGACAGAAAGAGAAAATTAAGCCCGTCTGTCGTGGAATACCCTCATATTTTTCCAAGCCCTAGATCAGAATGAAGGCCAAGCCCAAAGTTCAAGGAAGAAAACTCCAAGCAAGAAGAAAGGACGAATTAAAGACTCGTGCTCTGAAGATTTAGTCTTTAATAGAGTTGTACTTTAATTTAAACTTGTATTCTTGTCATATTAGAAAACTTGAACCCAATGCCTATATAAAGACATGTAATTCGACCTAAGAGAACATCATCTATCTCTATTAGGAATTGTATTTGTTCACTATTAGGAATTGTGATTAATATTTACCTTTTTTAACATAGTGATTAATATTTTCTAGTTCTATTGAAGTTTGTAAACTGATGGTGTTTGTTTTTTCTTTAAAAAAATATATTTCAATTACAATTAGTATTAAATTTTATATCCACTTCGACGGGTTAAAAAACTTTAATTATAAATATATTTTTTCAATAAAGCATATTTTATATTTATTTATAAATGTATAGAAATACATTTTTAAAAATTTAATATAAGTATATCGAATTATAAAAAAATTAGTGTAGCAAACTTTGCTCGAATAATAGCACTATAAACAAATAAAATATATATAGTATTATATGTAAGGGTAAACTATACTAATGACCACCGAACTATGAGGTTGGTGTCGATTTGACCACTATATTTTCAATTGTATTAAATATACCACATAACTATTTAATTGGTTCCAATGTAGTCACATGCCATTAAATTCTAACGGAAAGATGATGTGGCAGTTAAAAACAAATTGGTATAATTACATATTTAATCCTTATTACTTAGGCATTCTATCAATTTAGTCCTAATTTTTATTTAATAAAATAATTAATTATTTAATTAAGTGATACCACGTGTCACCACTGGAGGACTTTAACTATTTATATTTGAGTTAATAATTTTATTTTACCCTCCAATAAGGTGGTGACACGTGTCACCATCTATTAAAGGAATAAAATAAATTTTACTCTACAATGAGAGTAGCAGGGTCCTCTTAGTGAAAGGTGCGCTTGTTTACCATCAAGCCAAACACACTTTTGTGATTTGTTGTACAACATTTATTATTTAATAAATTTGTGACTCGCTTTTTTGTCCACCGGAGATACCTCGTCTCATTTCATCTCCTACCATAGTATCTGCACAAACTTCAAGCCCCAATTTCTGCAAATTTCCACTATTAAATTTTTAATAGATGGTGAAAACACTCCTTGTCTGTTTTGTCTTTTGTTCTTTGTCTCCATTAGTTCATAGCTTGGAGCTTAGATCTGTACCTTGAGAATATAATTTGTAACAACATTTGCTTCTTGTCCCTCTAGTGTTGCAGCCTGCAAATTTAACAGTACTTCTCTCAAGTAAAATGAACCACATCAAAAAGTAAATTGAAATCTAATATTTAAATCGCAGTTGCGGAACACATTCTCGAAATGCAACGAGAACCGAAACTGTAAAAAGAAACAACATCAGTCTTCTTACCTTCATATAGATATCGATATCAAGATCAGGCTTGATATTTGCTTCCTTCTCTCGACGAGACAATTCTTTCAACATCTCTGCCAATTTTCAAAATGCACATTTAGCTATAGAACAGAAAACTTTTCAGATCAATTTGCATGTCAAAGTTGATAAAAGTATTGAGTTTGCCAATTCTCAAATGCTAAATCAAAAGTTAAAAATAAAGCAACTAAGAAAAAATAATAAATGTTGTACAATAAATCACAAATGTGTGTTTAGCTTGATGGTAAATAGGTGCACCTTTCACCAAGAGGATCTTGGTTCAAACCTTGCTACTCTCATTGTAGAGTAAAATTTATTTTTTTCCTGGTGACACGTGACATCGCTTAATTAAACAATTAATTGTTTTATTAAATAAAAATTAAGACTAAATTGATAGAATGTGTAAGTAATAGGGATTAAATGTGTAATTATATCAATTTATTTTTAACTGCCACATAATCTTAACGTTAGGATTTAACGGCAGGTAGCTACATTAGAATCAATTAAATAGTTATGTGATATATTTAACACAATTAAAAATATAGTGGTCAAATCGACACCAACTACATAGTTCGGTGGTCACTAGTATAGTTTACCCTATATGTAATAAGCATGGATCCAACTAATTCAAATTCTTTCTCACTTGATTCAGATTGTTACAAATAATTTTCGTTATTATCTCCTTTTTGCAATTGGTGCTTTACGTTTCTTTTGTTGTGGATTGTTTTTTTTTTCCTCTTGCGCTTTACTTTTGAAACAGTTTTTTCTTTTAATATAATAAACCGGTTCACAGTAAAAAAAAATAAACATGTTTTTTTTATATATAATTTTGTTATGAATATCTTTATTTATGGTAGATATTCATATATTAAATAATATTTTAATGTACTTTATTATTAGAGTCTAATATCTATTAGATTTAGGGTTTTCATCTTATGCTTATAAATATAGAGTTTGGAGAAAGCATTGTATACAACTTTACATGATAATATAATACAAATCTCTCTCTTTGTCTCTCATCTTGTTCTTGTTCATTTATTTTGTTTTTGCTCTTTATTTTATTCACAATATGTTATCAGCACGAGTTCGTTCGAAAGATTTTGGTGCTTCTCGTTCTAATCCTAAAAGAGTTACCAGAAAAAAAAAATTTTGATTCTATGTTGAGCCGAAGATAAGTCTTTTTCCCCCTCATTTTTTAAGGGAAAACTACACCACTAGCTACCAAACAAATTGGGATATCTATTTGGACCACCGAACTATAGAAATCGTCAATCAGACCACCGAACTTATAAAATCAACCTATTTTGATCACCGTCGTTAAAAACCTAACGGTAGAGTGACGGAACTGCCACGTGGCAATTGACGAAAAAATTTAAAAATTACACATTTGCTCCCTATTATTTACACATTCTTTCAATTTAATCCTAATTTTAAATTAATAAAATAATAAATTATTTAATTAAGTGGTGACACGTGTCAACACCTTATTGGATGACTTTCATTATTAATATTTTATTTTATTAATTTATTTTCCCCTCCAATCATGTGGTGACATGTGTCACCGCCAATTTAGAGGAGAAAAATAAAATTCTCTCCACCTGCACTAAGATTCAAACCTGGGTTTATCAAGGGTAAAGCTAATGGCTTTGCCACTACACCAAGCATAACTTTATGCTATAATTCTCCAGATATAATATATAACTCTTATTAGTTTCTACATTTATAAGCCCAAAGCACAAACCCTAAACACTAATTTCACGTATATAAATCCTAAATCCTAAACTCTAACCCTAAATATTTCAAATTAATTTCACGCTAAACATTTCAAATTAAACCCAAAACCCTAAACATCTCAAATTAATTCTACACTAAATATTTTAAATTAAACTTTAAATCTCAAACCCTAAAAATTCAAATTAATGTCACGCTAAATATTTAAAATTAAACCCTAAACACTAAATATTTCAAATTAATTTTACGCTAAATATTTCAAATTAAACCCCAAACCCAAACCTTAAACCCTAAAATTTTCAAATTAATTGCACACTAAATATTTTAAATTAAACCCTAAAAATTTCAAATTAATTTCACGCTAAATATTTTAAATTAAACCCTAAACCCAAACCCTAAACCCTAAAAATTTCAAATTAATTACATGCTAAATATTTAGTGTTTATGGTTTAATTTAAAATATTTAACATGGAATTAATTTTAAATTTTTAGGGTTTAGGGTTTAATTTGAAATATTTAGCGTGAAATTAATTTGAAATATTTAAGGTTTATGGTTTAATTTGAAATATTTAACGTGAAATTAATTTGAAATTTTTAGGGTTTATGATATAATTTGAAATATTTAGCGTGAAATTAATTTGAAATTTTTAGGGTTTGGGGGTTTAGGGTTAATTTAAAATATTTAGTGTGGAATTAATTTGAAATGTTTAGAGTTTGGGGTTTAATTTGAAATATTTAGGGTTAGAGTTTAGAGTTTAGAATTTATATATATGTGAAATTAGTGTTTAGGGTTTGAGCTTTTGGCTTATAAATGTAGAAACTAATAAGATGTATATATTATATCTGGAGAATTATAGCATAAAGTTGTACTTGGTGCAGTGGCAAAGCCATTGGCTTTACACTTGATAGACCCAGGTTTGAATCCTTTTTAGTGCAGGTGGAGAGAATTTTATTTTTCTCCTCTAAATTGGTGGTGACACGTGTCACCACCTGACTTGAGGGAAAAAATAAATTAATAAAATCAAATATAAATAATTAAAGTCCTCCAATAAGATGTTGACATGTGTCACCACTTAATTAAATAATTTATTATTTTATTAATTTAAAATTAGGACTAGATTGAAAGAATATGTAAATAACAAGGACCAAATGTATAATTTTTAAATTTTTCCGTCAATTGCCACGTGGCAGTTCCGTCACTCCACCGTTAGGTTTTTACGACGGTGGCCAAAATAGGTTGATTTTATAAGTTCGGAAGTTTGAATGACGATTTTTATAGTTCGGTGGTCTGATTGACGATTTTTATAGTTCGATGGTCCAAATAGGTATCCCTAATTTGTTTGGTGGTCAATGGTGTAGTTTTTCCTTATTTAATTGTTTATTACCTTTTATCTTAATATTTTAATTTGATCTTTAATTTTTGAAAAAAACATGATCACATGATTTGAAGGTTTGAACGAGCCATAAAATTTAAAACACCTCACGAAAAGCAGAACAAAGCTTATGGCCCTTGCGTTGTCTTGCAATCAACATTGCCATTGCTAATATATTTATAGCTTCCCTTACTTACAATTGAAATCCTTTTGAGAGTGACAAAGTTCAATTGCCATTACAAGAGTGGGAACTTGTGCGACAATATGAGGATAAGGGTTACGGTGAGTAGCCATTTATTTATGACTTTAGCCATTTATTTATGACTTTCTTTGTTCTCAACTCTAAATCGATGCTTAATTTTTTTTTATTACGAGGTAAGAAAATTATGGTCGTAAACTTACTATTATATTTTTATAATTACATATCAATATTTACTTATGATATTTTATTAATGAGAGTTAATATTTTTAACTGTGTTTTGAGTTTTACATGTGTTTAAATGGCTTGAAAAGAGACGCGATATAAAGGGATTATGAGAAGATGACTCGATCATTTGTTATGTCTTCATCGTCCTCGAGAGAAAAATCATTATCGGTAAATTCTACTTTCCCCCCTTAAACTATGATTTTAAAGTGCGATAAATCATGGTGATTTTGAATCTACAAGAAGATTGTTATAAATTATATATTTGCTCGAAAGCAATAATTCTCATGTGTCGAAAAACTCGACTATTGGCTTCTCCCAAGTTCAAGTTACGAAAATTTATTTTGATCCAAAAAGTTTTATGGAAGGCATTCTCTGAAGTGAATGCAAGCAAGATGCTTATTCCATGCGATTATTGGATCTATTTCATTCCTTGAAGTGAATGCAAGCATTATATTTATTCTATGCGATTATTGGATCTGTTCCATTCCCTGAAGTGAATGCAAACATAGTAAATCATTATCTAATCATAAAAAAAATAGATCTAAAAACCCGAATCACTGAATCAGGCAACTTTTCTATTTACAAAAAAAAAAAACTCGAGGTCGGCAATTTATATTAAAAAGTTGGAATTATATATCCTATAATAAAGTTTAGCCTTAAATAAAAAAATAGATGCTCAAATTATATTTTTTAGTTTTAAGTGTTTAAATTAATTTTCCTTGAAAATATAAGTTTAAAATTTACACCGTTATAATTTTAGATAGTTGGTAATTAACTATCATTAAAAAAATTCGTTAACCAATCAATGCTTGACATGTTGCATGTTCATTTTATATATTTTTTAAATAAAAAAATTAAAACAATTTTTTTACAATTTTTTTAATTTTTCAAAAAAATCTTAAAATTTTATAAAACAGTCCCAAATCCCTAAAAATTTCCAAACCCGAACCCCCAAATTGTTGTCACTTTCGCCGCCGATCACCTCCTCTGAGCATACTCTTTTGGTCGTCAAACTTAGCCGGTCATTTCTTTCAATACGACGTCGTAAAACCAACGAACGACGTGATAACTAATACGTCAAACGCGAAATCAACGTTCGTCTGACATACCGTTCCCTGTTTCTAACAACACCATATTAAAAAAATAACTGATAAGTCCGATGATCAAAGGGGCGTATTCAATTACGACAATCGGCGACGAATGTAGCGACGACTTGATGGTTTAAATTTTAAAAGTTTTAAGAATTTGGGGACATGTTTTTAAAATAATTGAGAATATCATGATTTTCTGAAATATAAAAAATAGGTTTCCTTAAAAAGTTAAAAGAAAAAATAAATAAATTTGTGCATGTCAAATATTAATTGGCTAAAAAAATTTAAAAGTACTTAAATATGGGTAAAAATCCCCTGCCCCTAACCATGCTTCTTTCTATGCCCCTGCTTAAAAATACTTACAAATTAAATATTGCCCCATAACCCTAATTTTCATATCCTAAACCCCAAACCATAAACCTTAAAAAATACACCATGCCCCTAATTCCCTATACCCTAACCTTAAGCCCCAACCTTAAACCTCAAACCCTAAACTATAAACCCACTATTTTAAAGTGGGGCACAAATGGGGTCAGATGATTTCCATCCCTTAAATATCAAGTAACAGTGTAAACTTTAAAATTTCATTTTTAACAAAAAAAAAATTAATCACCTAAAATTTTAAAAAAAAATAGCCACTTGTTTTTCATTTAATCTTAAACTTTACCCTAATATAAATAAGGCGCCATAAAAGGATCATCATCATCTCATTTATCAAAGGCTTTCTCTCTCCGCTTTCCTTGGAATTTGTATTTGTTGATCCCGTTCGTCCTCGATCAAACCTGATGCAGATATAATGTAGTTAGATGTTTGATGTCACATAACATGGCATTTTAACGTCTAGACTCAATCAAACCTTCTTAGAGTGTATTTCAAGATTTTTTTTCATCATCAAATATAATACCCAAATGTACTTTTACTCCTATAAACTTTTTATTCGAATTGTTGTGCGTTTATAATTTATTTTTCATGTGTTATGTTTATGATGTGTATAGGTGCTTAGACCTTTGCATGTGGATAACTCTCAATAAAAAAAATCATGCATTCTATCATATTAAACATGTGGATAACTCTCCCACCAATTAAACTTAAAAAGATTGTTATTTTCCTTCAGACGAAAGCTTAGAACTTTTTCAGATACCAAATTTAAATTCGGTTGTGTAAATATTGTGTACATAATCACGTAACAGTGTGAACTTATAAACTACTAACACCCTTTGCATGGGTGGGTTATATATTACAAACATTATAGAAACAGCATTATAAACTACAAAGAGGCAATTGTGTGACACATTTTTACCTTTACCTTAACATTCAGACAAATAAACAGAAAGAATCCGAGAAAGCAACCATGGATAAACTATAGCTTGATCAGTGATCACCAGTTCTTGTTGTTTCTCTCACGTGTGGTTTGCTTTGCGGCAACTTGTTCTTCCGAAAGAGGCAAATAGTAGATCTTAGGAGTTGCTTTGGTTTTCCAAAATAGGTCATCTAGGGTGACCATAGGAGAATCTGGTTCATCTGAAGGCGGTGACGGCGGTGGGACAGGAAGCCGTTTCTCCGGCGAAACCTGTTGATGAGCTGATGGTTGGTGCTGAGAAGTAAGTGTTTCGACTTCATGAGGATCCACAAATTCAGCCACCAATAGACGTCCACCATTAGGTGGCCATTGCAGGTTATAAAGTGCATTACGTGTCTCTATTGCTTCTTCCACAGATGAATACTGCATGAAAAATGGTGGTTTCACAAATGTCTTAAAACAAAAGTCACGGAAGTTAGAAAACAAAACATTTTAAGTCTTACAGTAACATAACAATGAGTCTTAATGTGGTCCATCCAGAAGCTTGTAATTATCCCAGTTTTGCCTAAAAGTTGTTGCACAGCTTTCAAGGTAAAAGGACGAAGGAAATTATCGACTCTGAGGGAAGTGGTCGGAGGTTTTTGTGAAGGTGTAACTACGAAATTAGAGAGATGGAAACAAGAATCCTTTTAATGTTAACAAAACAAATGATAGAAAAGATTCCATGTACATGTGTTTTTGAGGGACTTAGGTGATCAAATTATGTAAATAATTGGACCAAAGTTATTTTTTTTATATATCTGATTGAGAAATGAGAACTCACCATCTTGTTCCTTGGGCGTATCTTCACTATCTGTGGAATCTGATGAAGAAAAGTTGGATTGAGAAGCAGCAAGTTGCGTGGTAAGATAAGTGGCTTGCTGCTCTGGAACTTGTAAATTATCAGAGTTCGGTTTCTGCCTTTTTGGAGGCCTATTGTTCTCAATAGCTTCTTCATCTGTAAAGACAACTAATATTGTGAGAATTGTCCAATTCATGAAATTACAATCCATTATCACTTACCCTGAAACTTTCTTTTTCCTGAACAATGGCTCTTCTTCTCAACAAAGATGTCCTTTTGTTCTGTTGATGAACCATCTACTGCAGCAACAACAGTACTTTCCAGCTCCTCGATAATAAGTGCTTCGTTTTCCACACCATCTTCTATTTCATCAGTACTACAGTTTGAATCGATTTGCTTAGTTTCAGGCAAATCCTCCTCCATGGAGTCGTCACTAGAACTTCTATCTAAATTTAATTTTTCCGAGTACCCCATCTCTTCACTGTCATCTTTATTGCTGATGTCTGCAGTTGTATCATTGTTTTCATCCAGTTCGTCAACAGATGCCTTGTTCCTAAGCGGTTGTTCATCATCATCCATTGGATGTGATTCACCATTATTTGGGACAACATTGGTAGATGAACATGGTTCGACGACCATCTCCAGTTTAACAACATCTTGGCTTAGTTTGACATTTTCATCATTAATATTATCCTTTAGTTCAATCTTTTCATTAATGGACATAGAATCATTAGAAAAAGAATCAGACTTTACTTTAAACCCTGAAACAAGATTGACCTCAGGCACCTGATTGTTCAAAGAAGAAAAGTCATGCATGCCATCCCCACTCTCTAGCTCAGCCTTGGGATCTTCAGTCTCTACCTCTACCTTTAGACCCTCATTCTCCACTTGGGACTTTGCATCTTGACACTCCATTTGCTTGTTAGAATTCACATTTTCTTCTCTTTTCGAGCTCTCCAAATGTTCCTCAATCGGTGGTACCTCAGTCACCACTTGGGGCTTTCCATCTTGAGACTCTATTTGGGTGTTAGAATTCACATTTTCTTCTGGTTTCGAGCTCTGCAAATGTTCTCCAACCAGTGGTACCTCGATTACCACAGGCTTATCTTCCACCAACATGTCACTTTCTTCAACTACACCATGACCTGATGCAGCCTCACAATCACTTTCTTCAACCAGTGAGCTTATAGCCTTATATCCTCTTTTTGGAGAGGAAAGAGTATTCCCAACCTAAGGATGTGTTAAATAACTGGATATGCGGTATTGCTATTTACTTTAGGATACCTGGATACACATGCTATGGCTACCGGATAACTTCTGGTTTTGGTAGGAGCCGGGGCTCTCGAACCTTGAACCTTTTGGTTTATTGCAGATGAAGAATCTGCTGGTTTGAATCCCCTAAAGGGAAGCTTTACATGAGTTTCTGGTCCAAAACTTGTAGGTCATATGAGATTCGTATTAGTTAAAACTTGATAGCAAACAAAAGAGAACACCCGTAATTAGATAATGACAGGCAATTGGATCTTGCTTTGCTACGATTCTTCATTTTTCTCTCAAGTCTGAGTAATAGGGTAATCTTTTATGACTTACAAAACCAAGCAACAATGTAATTTTCTTTAACATATTTGTGATGTATGCAGATTGGAGCTGAGCCATTTTGGGATTGATGTCATCAATGTTGTTCCAGGAGCTGTAAGGTCAAACATAGGGAACTCTGCTATTTCTAGCTACAATAGGATGCCCGAGTGGAATCTATACAAACCATTTGAAGAAGCCATCCGTGAGAGAGCATACTTTTCACAAAGATCTAGGACAACCCCATCAGATGTGTTTGCAAAGGATACAGTGAAGGTAATCTTGAAGAAAAATCCGCCAGCTTGGTTCGCAACAGGTCATTACTCCACTATTATGGGAATTATGTACCATTTGCCAATTTTTCTTAAAGATTTCATTATTAGGAAAGCAATGAAAGGTTGATTTATCCTACCACAAACCTGATGCAGATATAATGTAGTTAGATGTTTGATGTCACATAACATGGCATTTTAACGTCTAGACTCAATCAAACCTTCTTAGAGTGTATTTCAAGAAAAAAATTCATCTTCAAATATAATACCCAAATGTACTTTTACTCCTATAAACTTTTTATTCGAATTGTTGTGCGTTTATAATTTATTTTTCATATGTGTTATGTTTATGATGTGTATAGGTGCTTAGACCTTTGCATGTGGATAACTCTCAATAAAATTCTGAAAATTTTAACAAACATTCAAGAATCAAGAATTTAGAGTCTATATAAGTCCGTACATAATGAATTTGGATATTTTATCAAAATCTGATAAATAAAAAACTCTCAAAAGTATGGCTAGCAGTCGCTCGAACAGCCGGCAAAGATTTGTGGTTAGACATTTCAATCATCCTCATCCAGGCGTCCGCCGCCAAACCCCCAGACCTACTGGAATCGGATGGAATTTGTTTTTTGGCTTTATTTTCTTAGCCATGTTAATCATTGCCATGGCTGTCGTTGCAATCAGATTTCCTTCTCTTTTTTTCTCTCCTCTCTCCTTTCCTTAATTTACATTTTCTTTCTTCTTTCTTGGGGGTCTTTCTTTCTTTCTGTTTTCTGATAATTTGTTCCCCTTTGTTTTCTTGCAGGTTCCTGTGGATCAGCCTGGTCATGGTTCGTTAGGTTTTCTCCTTTTGGTTCCTTTGTCACGCTGGCCTTGCATGGCCATTTCGTGTTTTGTGTTTTCTGTGCATGGCTCCAGCACGTGTGTGGAGTCTTTATTCGGATGTTTCCTTTTTTAAGTTTTAATGGAAAGTTATCAGTTTGAAAAGAAGGAGAGCGTAAATCTCACCCTCCTCTGTGTCAAATAATATCAACCCGTTATTAAAGACAAAAAAGAAGTCCGTCGGAAAATTACGTGGGCTATCAAGACAAGCAAGAAGGGCGTGCGTAGGTTAAGAGGAAATGGCGCGTAGGATAAGACGCTACCTGGTGCGCATATTAACGGTAGTGGAGAGAACATTTTTTTATAAAATAAATAAATTTGTTTTCTTTTTTTAAATGAAAAGAAAACTCTTAATGGTAATGCTGTTGAGTCAGTGTAGGTCCTGTAGGATCACGATAACACGAAGACAAAAATACAAAGGTGATAATTAATAAGAAAAATTATACGAAAGAATACAAAGTAGTGGTTGAAAAAACATTTTAAAAATAAATAAATTAATTAAAAGATTGGGGAACAGTTTGAATGGGGTATATTAAGGTGCGGTATTCTCACTGGGAGTCTGGGACTGATGATGGGAATAATGGGACTGAGGGCGGTTTCGGATAGAAGAAGAAGGAGCCATTGCTTATTAAAATTTCAACATGTTTTTGCTGCTTCTGCTTTTTGCTGTTTTTGGTACTATAATTTTAGCGGGAAACTTGTTCCAACTACCCTTTAAACTAAAAGGTTGTTTTTCCCCCTTATTCTTCTCTCTTTTTTGAAAATAAAAATAAAATTGGTGGGTGTTTGGCTTCCGGGAAAGTTGGGGAGAAAACCAACAGGAAACATGATATTTAAAAACTGGTTAAATTGTTTAAACTAAGTTTTTTTTCTCTGAAGTAAAAAAAATGGTTTTTTAATTTTATTTTTTGGTTTAAGAAAATAGAAATTTTCAGTGAAACAAGTTGTTGGTCAGCTTTTGCATTTTCCTACTTGTGGCAGTGTTTTTTGGGCAAATTTGATTATTTCTGGGTTTAGTATTTAATTGTTAGCTATGCATCTTTTGTTCTCTTTTATCTATCTAGGATGAAATATTGGTTATTGGAGTTAATAATTTTCTGTTTCATATTTGATTTATGGAGTTTGATTCTTTTCTGCATCCTGATTCCTGAAATCCTCTTTATACATATTCGTATTCATAAGCATAATTTATTTATTTAGGGTTTTCTTTGAATTCTACTTCTGTTTTATTCAACCTGTGGCGATTGTAGTAGGCTTTGAGATTCTGAAGCAGAAGATCTGCAAGTTTTGTTTTGTGCATAATAGGAAAGGTCCTATGGAAGATTTTTTTTCTTCTAGTTTTGATGGTATGGAGAATTTTAGGACTAAGAATAGGTCCACCATGAACACTAGAGAGTAGAGACAAGTTAACAGTGAGCTCCAATAATGGCAACAGTCGACAGCTTAAGACATGAGCTGGATAGAGGAGAATCATGATTGGTTTTCAATCTTTTCTTACACTTGGACTAAAAGAATCTGTGTTTCAGAGAAGAAAGCACTAAATTCAAGTTGATTTTGCATAATTGATTGTTTTTTAGTGGAATCCTAAATGCGCTGGGGAAGCATAAAAAGATGTGATGGTCCATGCTTTACTAACTGTTCACTATAATTGACCACCGTGCAGCACATTCACCGCTGTTGCCGGTGCTACTATGAAGCATAGGTTTATCTTCCTCAACTGCTAAGCTTCTATAATGTCACAAATAGAAGGGTCTAACTGCAGTTTCACAGTATAAAGTATCTTCAAAGGCCATTATGACTGAATTAGACTAGGAGGGAGAGGGAACTTCTACTTTATGATTGCAAAACTAATGCAAAGGGGTAAGACGGAAAGAAGAAAATAAAGATAATAGGAGCTTGCAAAAGTACCAGGGTCACGATTGTTCAAGCTGTTGTACTTGTATAGGAGCTCGTAAATGGTTCTTTCGAATTGAAGTTGAAACTGAAGTTTAGATTAGTGTGATTTTGCTCTCTCTGTTTGTCGGTAGTGTTCACTTCTTGCTCGTTCGTTCTTACAGTTAAGAATTACCTTTCTTTTGTTTACACTTGCTTTAACGCCATGCTTGTTTGAGTGTCATGATAGGAGTAAGGAATTTACTGGTTCTTTTTCCTTTATAAAATGTTTGTTGAATTTTTTAACTAAACTTCAATGGTGCCATTGAAGTGGTCCTCGAGGCTGGTTCTGCTCTCTTTGATGGTTTCATTCTATCCGTACCATGATGGGACCGTGTTTAACAAGCTTTGCTTACGATTTTAATCCTTTTTAGTCAGAAATGTCAATACACATTAATTTGGTGGTATATCTAATGTTTTGTGTAAATAATCGAAGGGAAAAACTTCCTTGTTGGAAACCTTGATCCTTTTCTCTAATAAGACCAATAAAATGGTTAGTTGTGATTCTCAATTGAATGTCGTTAGCTAAACGTCTTGATTTCGTGATGGGTGTTTCTCATTTGAAAATGCCACTTCTGATTAGTTTTGATTCCTAAAATATGCAGCATCTCTGTGATTAGCTTCTATAATTATGTTCTTTGCTGCTTGTTTGTTTTGTTCTTCTCCTCAAGCTTATACAGATCGATCTGTTGTTTCCTGCCAGACTTTAAGCTCCCAAATGCCTGCAATATCAATTTAATTTGTACAAAAGCCACCTCTATAATCAGTTCCAGAAGCATGGACTTCCCGTCCACCCAGTTTGTGCCTTCAAGAACCATGGGTACCTATGAGCCTATCCACCAGATTGGCATGTGGGGCGAAAATTTTAAGAGTATCGGCAATGCAAATATATCTGCATCAGTGATTGTTGACGTGGCTAATAAGCTAGAAAACGAGGTGCAGATTTTGAAAATATTGTTCTTTGCTCGGTACTTAATCACGTATATCCGATTTTGGAGACAAGTAACCTTTTTATTTGAATTTTTCAGTCTGAGACTACTTCACATGAAATGCTAACACCTTCTAGCAAGCATGACCAAGAAGCAAGTAAACCTTTTGATAAGGTAGCTGTGAACTGTATGTGATTGTGATTGTTTATTTCTTTCTTTATGTTAATGGATATAAACATTGTCTGGATCAAGCTATATGATATTGGATAGACTGTATCTATCGGTTTGTTTTATCATTTCCGTCATCCTTTGCACATTATTTATCTTGCAAACAAAGAAGCTCTTATTTTGCCACTCTTAATCATATTTTTGTGCATTCTGACTCATGTTTTCCAGTGTTCAGAAGAAATACAGTTCCAAAATGTGGTAAATATGTGAAGATGCCTTGGAAATGTGATTATGGTGTTTTTTCCCAATATATCATGCAAGCTACTGGCTTTATTTTCGGATGTTTTGTATTTTTCTAATGTTTGCATTCTCTTTGGTTAATTTCTAGTCTTGTCAATGATGATCCAGTAATGCAAATTATATTAACAAATCTAATATAAATGGAAAATTATGTGTTCCTCAAAGCAGTTCTATTCTTTAGGTGCTAATTTCATAGAATGTCATATTAATTATTGCAAGTTTGTTTGTGACCTGTTTCCACTAAATAGGACTAATCTTCTTTGTGCATTTACCTTTAATATCTGTAGGTACAAAGACGCCTTGCACAAAACCGCGAGGCTGCTCGTAAAAGCCGTTTGCGGAAAAAGGTAAGATGGATATGGTTTTGCACTGGAACAGATGGCCAGAAGGCATCGTCCAATCTTTTGTAACAACTTGATATGGCATTGCCTTTCAGGCATATGTTCAACAATTAGAAAATAGTCGTTTAAAGTTGATTCAATTGGAGCAAGAGCTTGAACATGCAAGGCAACAGGTTTGAAGAAGATTAATACCGTATATATTCTTTTTTTTTTTTGTCATTTTAGAACTGTTAAAAGCTACTTGAGAAATAAAACTTCTAAAGCAGGGTCCTTATGTTGGTGGTGGGTTAGAAGCTGGTCTTCTTGGAATTTCTAGAGCAGTAAACTCAGGTTTGTTTGTTAAAATACTTTCAGTTATCACTACTACTTTTGACCTTATGCTCTAAATATTGCTTTTTCTTGTTGAAGTTCTATAGAATACTTTGGTTGTTTCATTATTTGTAACTTGAACTTGCAAGCCATGTCTTATTAGTTATTTCCACTTCTATGAGACATATGTATATATTTTGATATACAAATTTCATCTGATTACATTCAATGAGCCAAATAACCTATAACTCCACCCCGATTAAATTAGTCATGAAATTTTTAATATGCGAACATGCTGGCCAGTTAATAGTTACGGCTTATGGATCTCTAGGTCTGCCTCGCGATCATAGAAATAAAGGAGAAATACATTTTCTCCAAAGTGAATGCATGATTGATGCTTATAGATTCTATATGCCCCTCAATTCTTCTAAGTTACTTGGAGTTGGATGTAAGCATCGTATACGACATGTTCAATTTTTTTAGAAGTTTTTCCATGTATTTCGAGGGCCCTGGGAGAGTTCTTCTAAGTTTCCAACAGTGAAGACATGATTGATGCTCATATGTTCTGTATGCACCTCCATTCTTCTATGTTACTCGAATTTGGATGTGAGTGTTGGACTCGGGCATGTTCAGTTCTTTTCAAAGATTTTCCATGTGCTTTGATTGAGGGTCCTAGGCTAGCTATATACTTACATACCAATGTCCAGGATATGAGTTGGACCGGCCATTATGTGCACCCCAAAGTATTAAACCCCCTACAACCTTAGTGAAACCTGTGGAATAACACTTCAAAAGAAATGGCATAACCCGGCCATTTCTTGTCATGTAAGAAACAGGTAATTAACTTTTTCTTGATTTGCAGCTGACTTCATTCCTCACAAGTTAAAAGAAAAATCTCAGCAGATTAAACTTCGTTCATTGGACGTTACAAGTTTTCCTAGAGAGGTTACATGTTTATTAAACGTCTTTTAGGACTTAATTTTTCACCTCCTTTCACATGTTCTTGAAGATCATACATCTTTTTCTGACTAAGCCTATAAGCAATTTCGCTCTTTCGATTGAAAACAAAGCTACATTCTTTATTTATGAGCTATAAAGACATTTTAATGTCGTCAATATTGACAGCTGGACTGTAATTGTTAGACCACCTTGAAAATGTTTTGGTATTATATGAAGTCCCATTACAACTATCTAGTGTGTTAAATGCGATATTTCTGCAATAATTCCCTTAGCACCATTTTCTTCTGGTTCCAAGTTAATTTTCATTCTTTAATGTTATCAAATGATTAGTTCATCTGAGAATTCTTCAGGGATTGCTGCATTTGAGATGAAATACGAACGTTGGATGGAAGAACAAAATAAAAACATGTGTGAACTGAGGAGTGCTTTGAATGCCCAGATAAGTGATATAGAGCTTCGCATACTTGTGGAAAGTGGCATGAGCCACTATTTTGAGCTTTTCCGCTTGAAATCAATCGTTGCGAAGGCTGATGTTTTCTATGTGATGTCTGGTACATGGAAAACATCAGCGGAGCGATTTTTCTCATGGATTGGAGGGTTTCGGCCTTCGGAACTTCTTAAGGTGAATTATTGTTTAGTTCAATTAACTGTTGATCATTGTGTTCCTGTTCTATTTCTTTTGAGGGGAACAGAAGTTACAGAACTTATAGCTGAGTATCTAACTGCTAATTCTTTCTGCAGGGTGGCATTGATGAAAATTCAATGACTATCTATAGATGATGTATGTGCAAATAATTCCTATGGACATATGCTTACATCTTGTCTGTATTTTGGGTGTTTCCTTTTTCTTTTCCTTTTCAAAATGATTTGAAGCTTTTTTAATCATTATTTTTGGATCTCATAAGCTGTGAAGAAAATGCTTGCTAAGCAAATCTATTCTCTCTGTTTTTTTCTTCCTTTTTTCCTGCAGTTGATAGGTTTTGTGTTTCTGTCCTTGATACTTTGCAATTGCTCTCTTCTAGGGGTTTCTGGGATCAAAAACTACATATTTTGTTTTTTGGATCACTGAACTTACCCATTTGTTAACCTTATCAATGTTGGTTCTGCTTGGTCTTTTCACCCACATGATTACAACACAATTAACTTAGATGCAAATGTTGGGTACAAGAATATGTCATACGAGTACAGGTTTTTTAAAAATTTTGATGTATTTGGAGGATCATATTTTATATCCATGTTCGTATAAGTGGCAGATATAGGTCTTGGATATGCTTAAAGAAAGGGTTGAAGCAACACAAGCTTTAATAAACTAACTATAATCCCATATAACTCGAAAGGCATAGTTTATTTTCTTTTTAATTGGAACTTTGGTCCAAGCTCTATTGCCAAATGTGGAATCATGTTTTTTTTGTGTGATTGTATTTTGATTACAGGTGCTTGTGCCTCAAATAGACCCCTTGACAGACCAGCAAATTTTTGAAGTTTGTAACCTGAAGCAATCATGTCAGCAAGCTGAAGATGCTCTTTCGCAAGGCATGGAGAAACTCCAGGAAACAGTGTCTGCAACATTAGCATCCGGTCAAATGGGTCAAGGTACTTATGTTCCTCAGGTGGCTATGGCAATGGAGAAGTTAGAAGCTCTCGTCTGCTTTGTGAACCAGGTAACTATACAATCACCCCATGGTCTCACAGGTTTAATTCAAGAACTTACACAGTTACACTATTTTAGTTTTTTTTTCTTCTCACATTTGCTCTTCTCATCATCTTTATTTCACCTGTGACAAATACTTGTGTTTGGCGCATATTAAGATATGAATACAAGAATATGAATGTATGATCCTCCAAGTATGAAAAACTTAGAAAAATGTGTATTATGTTAGCCGTACCCATATCTGGATCTCATACAGAATTGGATAACATAGTATTTTACCCATCAATCGATTCTTATAATAGGCAATTCAGTGGTTTTAAATCATCCAATATAAGCACAACATGGTCCTATTCCATGGCACCTTGACTTGGAATGAGTTTTGGATACAAACATGTCTGATATGTTTTGTTAATAGCTGCCAAATATAAGTACTTAAAAGAAATGAAGAGTTCAAATAACAGGAAATTTGGTTGATGTTTCAAAGTTTCAACTAATGACTAATATTTTTCTCTATGCAGGCTGACCACCTACGACAAGAAACGCTACAGCAGATGTCTTACATCCTAACAACTCGACAGTCAGCTAGAGGCTTACTTGCTTTGGGAGAATACACCCAACGTCTTCAAGCTTTGAGTACACTATGGGCTAACCGTCCTCGTGAACCGGCCTAGCCCTACAGTAGGAAATGCTATATGATCACTGCAAGAACTGTTTTTCCTGCAAACGGAGACAACCTTTTGGTAAATGCCATTATAAACATAAGTAGCATCAATTTATGCAGCCCACGTTTTTTTTTGAAGCAGCTTGTCCTGAGGTCTGAGATGTTGAACATATAAATAGTTAGTTTTGCATTGTGGAAGGTTGAGATCAAATTGATTTTCAACATGCTGTGTTGTATATTATATAAACTCTTGAAAGTGTGTATATACATACATATATATATATATAGGTTCCACATTTGTGTCACATATAGCACTTGAAATTTCTATGTAAATTTCGTCCAAGTGTTCTTGGTACAAGGGCTTAATTGAGAGCAAAAAAAAATTAAAGATTTTCAAAATGTTATACGGTCAGGCTTAATTCCAGCTGCCAGCAACTTTTCAAAATGTTCAAGGGCTTCTTCTCCAAGACCATGTTGAGCAAGAGCCATTATCATGGATGTCCAAGATACAATATCTTTGAACCAATGAATCTGATTAAATACATACCTTGCACAATTAATACTTCCAGCTCTAGCATACATGGTAATCAGAGAATTGTTCACGGAAACCAAGGATGCTTGGCCAGTTCTTATTGCACTTGCATGGATTTGTTTGCCATGGTTCAAAGAAGTCGAGCTTGAACTGACGCTCAGCATCGCTGCAAGAGTGAAGTTATTTGGTTTAGGACCTTCTCTAACCATTAATCTAAAAAGCTCCAATGCATCATTATTCATGCCATTCTGCAAGTATCCAACAATCATAGCAGTCCATGCAACCACATCACTGTATCTCAATGAGTCAAATATATGTCTAGCCGGTTTCAAATCTCCAAGCTTAACATATCCATCCAACAAAGCCGTAAATGCAATAGCATCAAGGCGAGAAACCTCGCTCTGCTCTACAATCTTTCGAGCAATTTGAACCCCACCCGACTTTGCATACATTGAGATCAAGGCATTTCCTACCGGCCCATATGCATCAAAGTTGGTGCTAAAAATACAAGCATGGATTTGTTTCCCAAGTTTCAACATCTCAAGATTGGCACAAGCCGATAGTGCATTAATAAACGTGAATTTATCAGGAAGCAACAAAGAATCCTTCAGCATATTTGCCAAAAGTACATAGAGCATCAAGATCATACCCATGTTGATTTCATAACATTCCAGCTTGATGTGTTCTTATATTCCATCCTTGTCATTATCGGATCACCAGACTTAGCATACATATTTAACAAAGAATTCACTACTAAGCTCAAACTTAACAGCAAAAGAGTGTGTACTTGTTGGTGTTACTCGTTCTTTAATCATTTTATCAAACACGGCATCTTATGAAAGATTCCAGTAGCCTCAGCCATTTTACTCGGTAAAAATGGAAGTTTTTCTAATTCTTTGCAAGAAAAAAAAGATGGAACCGCTTGGATCGGGATATTGAACCCGACGTGAATCGAACACGCAACCTTCTGATCTGGAGTCGGACGCGCTACCATTGCGCCACGGATCCGCGGGTGATGGGTTTGGAAGACAAACTTATATCTATTTTAAAAGTTATCGTTCATATGTTTTAGACCTACGCAATTACGCATAATAATAGGATATTAGAGCCATAGAGGAATGCCATATAAGTCTAACATCGACTTAAATTGAGGGACGGAGGCATGTGGGGGCAGGGGTGTTCATTGTCGGGTACCTATTTTTTGAGTATCTGAAAAATTAGATATTTGATTTATTTGGGTATTTTATTGTTCGGTCCGTGTTTCGGCTTATTACTTTCAAGTACTCGTAAAATTCGGGTACCTGAGTAATCGGGTACCGAGTACCCAGTTCATATAATTTTTATTTTTTTAATTTTAATTTTTTTTAAAAAAATATATATTAAGCACAAAAATATTTTTAAAAAATTTAAACTTAAAAAATATATAACACAAACATAGAAAGAACTTAGTGTTTTAAATTTAGTTTTGAAGTAAAAATATTAAGAAACTTAAAATAAAAATATAATTCGAAATATAAAAAATATATATTAAAAATTGTCGGGTCGGGTTGGGTACCCGGTAAGGAAAACTTTCGGCTCGTCTCTCGGAAAAATTACCGGGTTGAGTATTTCTTTTAGGGAATTACCCGTTTTTTTAGGTTCGGGTCAACCAGGTCGGGTATTTTTACCATTATGCCCCCACCCCTATTTTTTTTGTTTCAACTTTGTTCTTTTATATAATTTTCTTACAAATTAATTTATTTTTAAATTTATCCCTCTTTGCTTTTAGATATTTATATTTTACCTACAACTTCAAATTCTTACTTCATCCATACTTAAGATAATGGGCACGTTGTTAATACCAATTATATTCAGATGCAGCACTTTGATGAGAGTGGCAATCGATCGAACAAAACCAAGAGGGGGGGGTGAATTGGATTTTTGAAGGAATGGTGGACACTAATTGCAAAGGTAAAAATTGCAAAGAGATTTAGAGTGGTTCAACTCCCCTAATTGGAGTCTACATCCACTACCTTAGTGACCACACTAAGGATTTTCCACAAATTCACTAATTTGTCTTTCCTTTAAGGATAAGGAGTAACCTTACACAATTCAATAGACTTATACCCCAAAGTCTATTGAATCCTTTCCCAAAGAACAAATACAAATAAGCAAACTAGGAAATCCTCACTAGGAATGTGTTTGCAAAGTTTAAGCTCTCTCACACACCCAAAGAAACACTAGCACAAGAATTACAATGAAGAACACTCTAGTGTTTTACAAGAAAGATTGAAAATTGAGTACAAATTGGAATTTGATTGCTTGGAAGTTTGGATTGACTTTCTTGTTACTTCATTACTGTTTGGAGACCCCTTTTATATGATCTTGATCTTTTCTAACCGTTGGGAGACTTTGGAGGGAGTTTGGAGCCGTTGGGAGCCATTAAAACCAAGCAATAAATGCTCACCTGCACAGAGGTTTCGAAACCTTTACCAGAGGTTTCGAAACCTTAAGAAGGGATTTGTAAAAACTAGCCGTTACAGGGCCAAGGTTTCGAAACCTTCATAGAGGTTTCGAAACTTTTGTTAGGGTTTCAAAAAAGTAGCTTACTGCCCAGAGAGGTTTCGAAACCTTAATGAAGGTTTCGAA
Source organism: Hibiscus trionum (assembly GCA_030270665.1). Classification (NCBI taxonomy): domain Eukaryota; kingdom Viridiplantae; phylum Streptophyta; class Magnoliopsida; order Malvales; family Malvaceae; genus Hibiscus; species Hibiscus trionum. The sequence goes on along the minus strand of BSYR01000006.1, from coordinate 21,257,349 downwards.
ACTGTTCTTAAGTTTTGGCCAACTGCCCAGAAAGGTTTCGAAACCTTAATGAAGGTTTCGAAACTTTTCTTTAAATATTTAATTTTTGGCCATCTGCCCAGAGAGGTTTCGAAACCTTTGTTGAGGTTTCGAAACTTTCCTCTAAAAACATGTATTTTGGGCATTTGTCAACTTTTAAAAATATAGTTCGATATAGGTATTAAGTCAAACTTTTTCAAAACATTTTATCAAGTTTAAATCGAGTTTTTGACAAATTTATTTCTTAAAAATTACTTTACAAATTTTTACAAATTAGTCCTTGAAAATTAATTTTAAGTTATATCAAAATCAAAATAAGTCTAACAAACTCCCCCTTTTTGATATAACAAAATCTTTTGTAAAAATTTGTTTTTGAATAATTTGTCAAATTTACAAATCTCCTTCATAAGCTCCCCCTTAATAAATGTCTTTGTGTAATCTTTGAAAATCATAAGTTTAAAGACATGATTAAAGATTTTGAGAAAACAAATTTGTTTAATGTTAATCTTCTCCCCTTTTTTGTTATAGCAAAAAGGATAAATGGCTACACAAGGAACAAACGTCAATAGATCAATATAATTCAAAAGCATAACATTCATTTAATATCCAAACATTCTAAAATATAAAATCCAACAATATAAAATCCATAGGCAAAAGTATCCAACAAAGATCATAATAAGTCTAAAAACAAAGACCGAAGCCTAAATCAAAATAAGTCTAAAAGTGCTATAATAAAATCATAATGCCATACTAGAATGCATAAAAGTCTAAACATCTGGTGCATCACGAGGCAATGTAGGTGGAAAAAAGTGACTATGAACCTCATGCATATCATGCTCCAATGATGCCACACGACCGTCTAAGCCACGAAGATGGGCATCAATGCTATCAAAGCGTGTAACCATGGTCGCAAACATGGTCTCCAAAGTCAACGGTGCCGGTGCATCCTCTTCTACCGGAGTCTCACGATCCTCCATGTTAATCTCCTCTACTCCTCCTCGATGAACCCAACCATGAACTCCATGGTATCATTGGGACTTATGGCAAGATTTTATATCAATGAAGCTCTTGTTCTTAACTTGTGGATCTAAGGAAGTGTCAATGTTGAGCTTCCTAAAAATATGGCTAAGAACATTCCCAAAGGAAAGGGAGAATGAAGTGGGGTTAGAGATGACTTTGATGAGGTTGAGGAAGATGATGGTAGCTATATCAGGACGAGTCCTATCACGATATTGGCGTAGCCACCAATAGTCAATTACTCGCATACTAGTGGCCTTTCCGCCGGAGGGACGAAAGAACCATGTAGTAAGGAGTAAGAAAAGACGTTCCTCAAGAGGAAGTTGGGTGGGGCTATCATCCGGAAAGGCGGGAATATTATGTGCCTCATTCTCTTCGAATTTTCCACCAAGTGGGACACCTAAATGATCGGCAATTATTTGAGGTGTTATAACAAATTCGGTACCCATGAGATAAGAACGGATACCAACAATAGAAATTTGCTCACTAGGGGACCGGATAAATTCGGCATTTGCATGAAATGCACGAACCAACTTACGATGGGTATAAGGAGGGATATTCAAGTAATCGAGCCATTTCCATTCGGCAAAGAGTTCAAAGAGGTCAAAATTATATTCTTGAGACATAAGAAAATTGAAATCTATTGTTCGCTCTTCTCTAACCTTTTTAGGTTCATAAATATTACGATATCTATCTCGGTTTTCGGCATCTCTAAAACAAACATCCTCAAATTGAGGAATAGGATTAGAACCGGAATTTTGACCAATTTCAGTTCGAGAACGTTTTGCTCTAGGAGGGTTGGTTCTAGGAAGGATTGTTCTAGGAGGCATGATTAGAAAAAAAATTGGCTTTAAAAACTTGGTTGGGAAATTTTATCAAACACTTTGTGGGCACAAATCTAAAGGAGTTTAGACAAGAGTTCAAGTTAGATTGGGTGATACCTCCTGCAAAATCATGATATATATATATAACAATTTAAGCAACCCACAATAATGTAATTTGCAAAAAAATTGATTTTCAAAAAAAATTTGATTACCCAAGAGATAAAAATTTTCGGAATAAATAAAAATTAAAAGATTTAACGGTGAGATTACCTCAAAAATTGATGAAGATGATGATGAAACCACAAAAACTTGATTTAATCTTGCAATGAAGGGTCAAGGATTTGAGGATTTTGAGAGAATATTGGGTTATGGCCGTTTGGTGTTTGTAGAAAATAGGTTAGGGTTTGAAAAGTTTTGTTTTAAGCTTGAAAAACCCGTTCGAAAACGGCTAGGTTTAATGAAGGTTTCGAAACTTTGTTTAAGGTTTCGAAACTTTTCATTCTAGTAAGCTCCTAATATCTGGAAAACCCAGAAGGTTTCGAAACGTAGGTCCAGAATTGACAAAATTTGTCAAATTTTTGCCTCAATTAAGTTCGGAAAAACATTCTAATAAATTTATGATTATTTTTGGCATTAAAGACCATTTTGAACTAAGATTAACGAATTTACTCTAAGAGTTGAAAAAAAATTAGCCAAAAGTGACTTACTTAACTAAGGTCACTTAAAAAAAATTAAAAACATGTAAGCACATAAAATTGCTAATTTTAAGGCCAAAAGACATACAAAAACACATAGGGCCAAAAATTAAGCAAACATGCAACACATAACTCCCCCTTACTAAAAGCATTCAAACAACATATGGGGAACCTCAAACATGCTTTAAAACAAATAACCATATATAAAGCAACATTTAAGAGTAAATATTGCATGTAAAGAAAATGTTACCACTTGAGCCAAGATAGATTGATTAGGCTTTATCCTCTTCAAGTGTCCTTCCATTTAGTGTGTCTAGAGCTTTCAAGTTTCTCCAACACACCTACAAAAAGGGAACTATGCATGTTTTGGTACCCAAACTTTTTTGGGTCCATAAGAGTTAGTTCCTACAATTTTAGTCTCTTTTGGTATCCACTTAGACAATAGATCATATTCTTTGTTAGCAATGAGTCCTTTTGGAACCCAAATGCTTCTAATTATCTTCCTATTAAATGATCTTTGATGAACTCTTTGTCTATACCCATTAAAGTTCTTCCTAACATAGTTGGGTCTTGAATTTTCACCTTTTTTAAAATTTTTAGTTCCAACTTTATTGAAAGAAACTTTAAGATCATCAAGCTCCTTTTGATGATCATCATGGACCTTTGAAAGTAAGATGTGCAAATCTTGATTTTTCTTTTCAAATTCTTTTATTTTAACTTGCATTTCCTCAATTTTACTTTCAAATTCCTTATTAGACTTAGAGAGAGAGTCATTTTCATTTTTCAATTTTAAAATAACTTTTCTATTTTTCAAAATTGACTCTTCAAACTCCAAAGCTAATTCATCATAAGCCTCTTGCAATTCATCAAAAGTATAATCAATTGAAAAAGATGAATTAGAGGTTACCATAGAGTCATCATCGATAGCCATGAGACACAAGTTGGCTACTTCATTCTCGTCCTCATCGGATGATTCATCATCGCTCCAAGTAGCTACATGAGCCTTGTGCTTCTTTTTCTCATAGCTCTTTTTCTTCCATTGAGGACAATCGAACTTGATATGTCCCAGTTTATTGCACTCATAGCAAACAATCAGATCTTTCACTTTGTTGTCATTCTTGAAGCCCTTTTCTCTTTGAAATCTTCTTCCTTTGTTGGACCTCATGAATCTTTTGAATCTCTTGGCAAACATAGCCATCTCTTTATCTTCATCATCTCCACTAGAATCAATATCTTCTTTAGATGCTTTGAGAGCAATGCCAAATTTCTTCTTTTCCACTTCCTTCTTCTTTTCTTCCTTGCCCTTTGACATCATCTCATGTGTAAGCAAGGAACCAATGAGCTCATCCAACTTGAGAGTCTTGAGGTCCTTAGCTTCTATAATCGTCATTTTCTTTGAATCCCATGAATCGGGAAGAGAGTAGATCATCTTCCTCACAAGTTTATCTTCCGGGATCACTTCACCATAGCCCTTCAAACCATTTACAATCACGGAGAATCGATCGGACATGGTTTTGATGTCTTCCTCGGGGTCCATCTTGAAGTTTTCATAATTAAGATTGAGAAGCCTGATTTTGGTCTCCTTCACTTGATTTGTTCCTTCATGTGTAACTTCAAGTTTGTCCCAAATCTCTTTAGCATTGGAACAAGATGACACCCTTCCATACTCATCCGGGCCAAGGGCACAAAATATGAGATGCATTGCCTTAGCATTTGTGGAGAATCTCTTGTTTTCTTCATTGCTCCATGTCTCCATATTACTAGTTGGTGCGGTGTAACCACTCATGATGATCTTTCAAGCTTCAAGATCAAAAGCTTGAATGAATAGCTTCATGCGGTTCTTCCAATAAGCATAATTAACTCCATTGAAGAAGGGAGGCTTGTTGGTGGGTTGAGAATCGCCCCAAGCTTCAACGGTGGAGGTGGAAGCCATGGATGACCTTGTAGATGATTGCACACTTCTTGGATCTTCTCAAGAGGTTGTAAGACCTTCCAATGAGCCAAGCTCTGATACCAATTGATGAGAGTGGCAATCGATCGAACAAAACCAAGAGGGGGGGGTGAATTGGATTTTTGAAGGAATGGTGGACACTAATTGCAAAGGTAAAAATTGCAAAGAGATTTAGAGTGGTTCAACTCCCCTAATTGGAGTCTACATCCACTACCTTAGTGACCACACTAAGGATTTTCTACAAATTCACTAATTTGTCTTTCCTTTAAGGATAAGGAGTAACCTTACACAATTCAATAGACTTATACCCCAAAGTCTATTGAATCCTTTCCCAAAGAACAAATACAAATAAGCAAACTAAGAAATCCTCACTAGGAATGTGTTTGCAAAGTTTAAGCTCTCTCACACACCCAAAGAAACACTAGCACAAGAATTACAATGAAGAACACTCTAGTATTTTACAAGAAAGATTGAAAATTGAGTACAAATTGGAATTTGATTGCTTGGAAGTTTGGATTGACTTTCTTGTTACTTCATTACTGTTTGGAGACCCCTTCTTTATGCTCTTGATCTTTTCTAACCGTTGGGAGACTTTGGAGGGAGTTTGGAGCCGTTGGGAGCTGTTGGGAGCCATTAAAACCAAGCAATAAATGCTCACCTGCACAGAGGTTTCGAAACCTTTACCAGAGGTTTCGAAACCTTAAGAAGGGATTTGTAAAAACTAGCCGTTACAGGGCCAAGGTTTCGAAACCTTCATAGAGGTTTCGAAACTTTTGTTAGGGTTTCAAAAAAGTAGCTTACTGCCCAGAGAGGTTTCGAAACCTTAATGAAGGTTTCGAAACTGTTCTTAAGTTTTGGCCAACTGCCCAGAAAGGTTTCGAAACCTTAATGAAGGTTTCGAAACTTTTCTTTAAATATTTAATTTTTGGCCATCTGCCCAGAGAGGTTTCGAAACCTTTGTTGAGGTTTCGAAACTTTCCTCTAAAAATATGTATTTTGGGCATTTGTCAACTTTTAAAAATATAGTTCGATATAGGTATTAAGTCAAACTTTTTCAAAACATTTTATCAAGTTTAAATCGAGTTTTTGACAAATTTATTTCTTAAAAATTACTTTACAAATTTTTACAAATTAGTCCTTGAAAATTAATTTTAAGTTATATCAAAATCAAAATAAATCTAACACACTTGCATTTGTTTAAGAAGCATTCTCAAAACCATTGAAAGGTAGATATTAATACGGTAAATAATTTGATACGAGTATGATAGGGGTAAGAAAATCTATGTTGAGTATTTCAATAAAGATGTAAATTTAGAAATATTAGTTTGATTGTAACGAGTTTTCAGATTCGATCAGATGGGAAAAAATTGCGATGCAAATCTAAAATTCATATTCTTTTATTAAGAGGTAATTGTATTCTCATAATATATATTGAGATTTAAATCTATTAAAAATAAAACAGTATGAGCATTTTGACCACTCAACAATATAATGAGTGAAAAATTGTAGTTTTTAAGTATTAGGTAAACTTTTAAAAAATTACTTAGATTTCTTTTCATTTAATTTCATTCGATTTTTCTCATTACACCCTTAATTTAAATATTTAAAAATCAATATTTTCTTTTATAGTTTATGTCAACTTTTTTGATAAGAAAGGGCTATGTTATCATGTGCCTCGTTAAAAAACCTCCCTAAACCTAATGGAGGAAAAAGAGTGCACATGATAAGATATACAAAACACATGAAGATTACATCCTAATTTATGTCAACTTTTAAATATATATATATATTTTTAAAAAATCTCAAGTTCATTATCATTACTCAAAAGTTGACAAAAAAAACTTTTAAAACTACATTAAAATTATTCTTATAAGTTTATTTTATAAATAATTAAATTTACTTCATTTACAATACTAATATTTAAATATTTAATTTTATTCAAATAACTTAACGTTTCACTCTATTCGCCCAACTAATACTTAATGCTATTGTTTCAATTTGATGACAACTTTTCCAATATTTTAATATTGTTGTATTAGAGATTTAATTTTCAAAAATCTATAAGTTATTCTTTTTAAAAGTTTCGAATATAAGTAGCTTTGTTTTTAAGGTGTGCGTATATTTTATTTAGCGTTAAAATGACACATATATTATCATGGAACCCATTAAGAATGCTAAAAACATATAATGTATATTATGTATTTATATTTTCAAATAATGACGATTTTCAATAGCATAAACTGATTTGCAAAAGTAGGGGTGAACATCGATTGAGTTGATTTAATTTTTTGAATTAATCGAATTGATTAGTCATATTTTATAACTCGAAGTTTATTTAAAAGCTTTTTAGGTTGAGTTTATGAAATTTGAGTCAAGTTAAGTCGAGTTGTTCGAGTTTCTGTTCAAATTTAATTGTAAATATTTATAATGTTACGATACTAAATGGTTCCCATTTAAATGACTTTTTTATAATAATATACTATATACATTTATATTTCTTCATATGCGATATACATATATCATGTAGAGTTAGAGACTCGACTTAAACTTAAAAATTAATCAACTAATTATTAAATTTTAGAATTATTCGAAACACATTTTATAACTCAAACTTTATTTAAAAAGTGAATGAAGTTCATAAAATTAAAATTCGAATCAAGTCTGTTCTATTTTTTCACGTCGTATTAGATGAAAATTTAAATTGCTTACCTCTATGTTCAAGGAGTCGAACTCGGATCAACCCGATCCATGAAGCTCAAAGGCAGTAAGGCACCCAAAAGAAAAACTACCCACTCAAACCCTGGTCTTCCGCCGTCACCCCTTTGGTATTTATTCGCACTTTTTACTGCCAAAACCCTAATTTCGGACCCCAAAACCACAATCGAAAAAGAGAAAAACCGCAAGCAGAAGATGGCGATGAAGACGAGACATCCATGGAGATTTATTCTCTTCCGAAACTACTCCCGTTCTCCTCTCCGAGTTCCCACCGTGTCTCAGGTACTCCCTCATTGTGTTCCTCCTCCTCGTCCCACTCCCTCATTCCACAACGTATCTTCTCGCTCTCATTTCACAAGCCCCTTCAACATGCTGAAAGGATTATCCATTTTAAATCACAATAACACTCCCAGCAATCACTGTAGTTTCTCATCAGAGGCAGCTGTAGAACAAAAGGACCCAGATCATGTTTTGGTAACTACCGTCACTGATATTTTTACTAGATTTAGTGATAGGGATGATATAAAGAGAGAATTGGAGTTGAATGGTGTTGTTTTCAGCCATGTAATGATTTTGAAAGTGTTGAAGAATGTCGATTCTAGTCCTGATGTGGCAAGGAGGGTTTTTGATTGGGTTTTGGAGACTGATGGGGAGAGACTTAGCTCCAAATCGTATAATCGGATGTTAGGTATTTTGGGTGGCAACGGATTGGTTGAGGAGTTTTGGGGTTTAGTCGATGTTATGAAGAAGAAAGGGTATGGTATATCTGGTCCCGTGCGAGACAGAGTTGCTTCCAAGTTTGAGAAAGAAGGGTTGGAGGGCGATTTGGAGAGATTGAGAGGGGTGTTTGCTTCTGGATCGACGGACAATTCGATCGAAAAGGTTTGTTCTAGGGTTTCTAAGATTATTAAGAACGAGTTGTGGGGTGATGATGTTGAGAAGCGGTTGCTTGAACTGAATGTTACATTCTCGAATGATTTGGTGAAAAAGGTTTTGGAAAATCTTGGTTCGGAGCCGGCAAAAGCTTTGATATTTTTCCGATGGATCGAGGAGCGTGGTTTTGTGAAGCATGATGAGAAGAGTTATAATGCTGTGGCGAGGACTTTGGGGAGGGAAGATTGCATTGATAGGTTCTGGAAGGTTGTTGATGAAATGAGGAGCTTTGGGTATGAAATGGAAATGGAGACTTATACAAAGGTTTTTGATCACTTTTGTAAGGGGAAGATGATGAAAGAAGCTGTAGATTTGTACGAGTTTGCAATGGCTAGTTCCAATAAGCCTTCTGTGAGTTGTACTACCTTTCTGCTGAAGAAATTAGTGGTGAGTAAACAATTAGACATGCGTCTCTTTGTAAGAGTTGTAAGGACTTTTGTGGAGAGTGGGAATGTGTTGACAGATTCCATGGCCGGTTCAGTTCTCAAATCTTTGACTAGTGTTGGTAGACTCGGAGAATGCAACAAGGTTCTAAAAGTAATGGAGGAACATGGGTTTGTAAATGGCGGTAATTTGCAGTCTAAAATTACTTTTAGACTTGCCAGTTCTGGTAAAAAGGATGAGGCTGCCGAGTTTATAGAACGTGTTGAAGCATCGAATACTGATTTAGATCATAAGGCATGGGCATCTTTGATAGAAGGGTGTTGTGCTGCTGGGGATCTTGAAACAGCATCAACTTATTTCAGAACTATGGTTGAAAAAGAAGGGGTCTTACATGCTGGCTATGCCTTTGAATGGTTGGTATATTCGTATTGCAGTAGGAAAAAAGCAATGGACGCATGCAAGCTTCTACACAAGTATGTAAGTGAGAATCAGTTAAGGCCATGGCACAACACCTACAAGGAATTGATAAGGAAGTTATTAGCTCAGGGTGGATTTACAGATGCTTTGAGTCTCTTGGGTTTGATGAAAAACGACGGTTTCCCACCCTTTGTGGATCCCTTCATCGAGTATGTTTCAAGGTCCGGCAGTAGCGATGATGCTATTGCTTTCCTCAAGTCTATGACATTGAAGAAGTTTCCATCCATTTCAGTTGTTCTTCGTGTTTTCGAAGCGTTTTTTAAAGCTGCAAGGCAAAATGAAGCACAAGATTTATTATTGAAATGCCCGAGTTACGTTCGCAACAATGCTGATGTCTTGAATCTCTTTTATTCCATGAAATCAGGTCAAGTTGTTGCTACACCTGCTGTGGTTGCTTAGACTTCATTGCCTGTATTTCTTGATGTACTATGGCATTTGTTACTAATTAAGATTTTGTTATCTTGGCTGTCAACATGCCTGGCTGCCTGGTCAATAAGACAACAAAATATTCGAGGTTTGATTTTTCCCAGTTAGTGTTTTTTGAATGGCATATGGTAGTCCATAACTGTTATTATATTGTTTTTGTGGATTGAAGTAGTTTTAAGCTTATGTATTGAGTGAGTGTTTGAAGTATGAAATTTGAAGAGGTAGGGTTTTAGATTTAGATGGATTTGCTTTCAAGTAGATACTTCAGAGTGAAGCTTGACCATGTCCAACTCCGAGAGTTAGAATCTCTGTAAGCAGGACGTTTCTTTCATTTCTAAGGATCATTTTTATTTTTGTTATAAGACAGGAAAACAGGCTAAGATATTTGCAGGTGGCATAAGTAGAGGTACCGAAAAGGAGCGGAACAGAGGATTTTTATCCCATTTGTATTTGACATTCAACATTAGTTTTTGTATTCGGGCGACAGATTGAAATTGATAAATTCCAATGTTGCTAATACTCCGGTATTATGCAAGACTTGTGTGTGTTATCAGTTATGGATAGAAAAAGATAATATTAAAAGCGTCCTGTCATTTGGCCAAGGATGTTATCTAATTCTACTCTGAATATGTACATATTTTGATCATAAAAGTGCAACATCATAAATTAAGGACTTGTAGGAAACAAACACATAAAGTTTTAGGGGCTTCACTACAGATAGAAAATAGCATGCTATCTGGGGTGCTCGAACCTGGAAAATTTGCTCCCATTTTTGCAGGTGAGCTTGATTTTTCCATGTAGCTTTCCTCGTTATACCTTGGGGTTTAATCACTTGGCCCCAGTTCCAACTTCAGATTTGATCATGAAATTCTAGTAACTCTAATATATCCTTCTGCAATAATATGTTAGTACTACAATATTCTATTATGATAAAATTTTGACTTCCTTTGTCTTGTTTTCTTTTTGTTATATGCATGTCTGTCTTACGGTCCATGTTCGGAGTGTAAGATTGTCCCTCTTAACAATGTCGTCTCTAGGGTTCGAACTCACATCCTCTTTTCGGAAGTGTAATGTGTCTTATCAATACATGCAACACTTGTTGGTTTGTATTGTTTTTTAGCCGGTAAATAAAAATTTTAACTACGTGTAATTTATTAAAATTGTATATTGTTTTCAAATTAAGAATAGCATTTAAATTAAATGTCAAAATTATATTAAAAAAATTAAAGGTTAAAATGTACATTAAGAATTTAGTTCCACTTTTATTTTTTAGGAATTTATCTTTCTACTTTTTATATTTAAAAATTAAATTTCAATTAATAATATTTTTAATTTTTATATTAAATTTATTGATGTGGCATTTAAAATTAATAATTTAGAAATTATGTATTGAAAAATATGTTGTACTGGACATGAGTTTGAAACTACGTTAGTGATTTGTTGAGATTATTGTTCTTATTTTAACAAAGATAAAAAGGAGACAATATATCTGTTTTTACAATAATTATTTATGTATCTATTTCTGAATCTTATTTATTATTTATTTCTTATACAGTGTCTAAGATAAATATGATCTGTAAATTTGTAAGTTAAAAATTATTTAGAGTTTTAAGTATATTCTAGTCTACAAATTTTAAATAAAATAAATTGAGTTGAGTGAATATATTATAATGATTCTAAAGAATATTTACAATATTTGATTTAAAAATATTCATCATTTTATTTAAAAATTTATTAAATATAAATATGTTTAATTACATTCATTAAAAATAAAAATCCAGTCATGCCAAATTTTAGTATCCAACAAAAGTAGACGGATGGCTACTCCAAAATCCCAAATAACCAAAAATACAGATACTATACCAAACAAAAAAATGACCGTACGCTAAGAATTTGCATTCTTACAAATTCGCCCCTGGATTAAAAAAAAAAGGCTTTTGAAAACAGTTCAATCAGCCCCTTGAATTTTAATTACCTCCGCCCCGCCTTTCCCCGCCTCTCCCAAATAAAACCCTCAAAATTTGGTAGACCGACACCGCGTTGGATTGACGCTAAAAAAAACACATATAAAGAAGAAGAAAAATCCACAAAGCTCATTCGTCTTCGCCATTTGATAAACGTTCACCCGAATCTTCTTTACCGTTGCCTTCATTTCTATCTTGTTTTCTTTGTTGTATTTTGCTAATAACCGAATGAGGAAAGGAGCAAAGAGAAAAGCCGCCTCTCAGAAACAAGAGGATGCGCAAGTAAAAGCTTCGCAACAGAGTCAGGAGAACCATAAACCTTCTGCCAAAGCTAAGCGTGCTAAGACCTCCAAGCCTCAACCCGAGCCCGAGTACTTTGAAGATAAGCGTAACTTGGTATAAGATTTATTCGCCTTGTGTTTTTCTATTGTTGTTGTTTATTAAGGTGAAGTTTTGAATATGTTGCTATTTTTCGGAATAGGATTGCCTTTACTGTTTAGGTGTATTCAATATCTGAACAAATACGACGTTAAAAGGTTTAGGTTATCCTTTGACTTATCCTGATTTGAATTTTGAACTGTTAATTCCGGATTACGCTGCGGTTACAAATTTGAGTTGTGATACGCTTGCCTTCTTGTGTGAAGATTAAATCTGAACTGGATGCAAAATTTGAGCTTAAGAATTATCTATTTGAGATGATTAGTGGGGAAAAGTCTTGCTATGATTGTGTTTTTGATGAAAATTGTCAATTTGCATTGTGCAGGAGGATTTATGGAAAGCTGCATTTCCTGTTGGAACAGAGGTTGGAGCTTTGAGCCTGGCATGCTTAGTTTTTGTTTTTGGTTGGTCTTTTTTGATGAATTTAAGTTCTATTGCTTACCATTTTTGTTTTTCTTTTGTTGTGGCAGTGGGATCAATTGGACACTGTTTACCAATACAACTGGAACTTTTCAAATCTAGAAGTTAGTTGAAAAAACTTACTCTTTTTTTTGCTTTCTCTATTCTCATCTTTAGTTGCTTGCTTGCTGCTTTTGTTTTCCCCATTTAGAGCTAACGATTCTGTTTCTGGCCAGGATGCATTTGAAGAGGGGGGAAAGCTGTATGGAAAGAAAGCTTATCTCTTTGGTTGCACAGAGCGTAAGTAGTTCTCAACTTTGGTCCTAGTATTTCACTCCTTTATATGGACAATTTTCAATTTCTTGAGGGAGAAAATGGTTTTTTATGCTACTGGTTGCATTATTTATTTTGTTTTTATTTAACTTCTATCGCCTTAAGAAGAAAGAAAGTTTGTGCGTGGTTTCCTGATTTGGGCCAAGTTCCCATAAATTTCTTTCGTGAACAATTAAGTTTCAATTTCTTATGACATGTCCTTTTTATCTATGCATTACACTTTATTAATTAGCCTTGTTCCATTTGTGCAGCTCAATTGGTCCCTTACAAGGGAGAAAACAAAGTCATTTGTATACCTGTGGTTGTGGCTGTAAGTTGTCCAACATGGTTGTGAATTACTTTTCATATTTTTCATTCTAAATTGATTCAGGGATGTTTCTTCTTTATCTTGTGATATGTGGATAAAGTGATTGCAGCTTCTTTTTTGTTGAAGGCTTATTGAATAGTATCTTTTCGTGGCTTTGAAGTTACTATTCACTTCACCCCTGTACGTGTGGACATGATTTTGGTAGACATTAGGCATTTGATGACCATCTCAAACTACATGTTATGCAATGATTCATTTTCCATATGATTTATTTTTATCAGTGCAAAAAGTCATTTCAATCTATTCTATTTTTTATTTTGATGGAAGGATGTCTTGTTCTTCCTTGTCTAATTTGGATCAAATTAGCATCAGTCTCAAATGCTGTGAGTTAAAAATACTCTTTCAATTTAGTTTTCTTTTATAATTAATAAGCACGGGTACTTGTTTTAGTAGTGGTTTGTTATTTTCCACGACTGCAATGCAATTATTATTTATGGTTTATGAGATTAATTTGCTTAAAGTAGTTTCCACTATGATCTTGCATTTTTCTTACCGAGCAGACTTTTTCTGGTTCTTTTCAGGTTGTCTCTCCTTTCCCACCTTCAGATAAGATTGGGATTAACTCAGTGCAGAGAGAAGCTGAAGAGATTATTCCTATGAAACAAATGAAAATGGATTGGGTTCCATACATTCCACTTGAGAATAGGTGCTCAGTTTTTATATTTTTAATCAAATTTAAAGTTCATATGAAGGAGTTGTTTAATCTAATTCATTTATATGATTGGCCAAGTTGATAAATTGAAATATTGTCTATTTTTTGTACTATTTACTTTTGAGTTTGAATTGACCTAGAACCAAACTTTGAGTTGATTTTTACATTTCGATTCCTCTACAGAGACAGCCAAGTAGATAGACTGAAATCTCAGATATTCATCTTAAGTTGCACTCAAAGAAGGTACAATTGTGAACACTATCCTTGTTAATGATTTTCCCCTTTTCTTTAGCCTGAGATTGTCAACTAGAGTTGTGCACACTATACTCATTCCAGTATGAGATCGTCAACTTGGGTCACTTATGGATTGGCTCTCTAAAGAAATTGATATTTTAAGTTAGACTTGTGTATTGTGTATTAGGCCTCCGGGGAAAAGGGGGGGTCAAGTATTGGAATGAGGTTTGCTTATTTTTGCAAATTGTTCACTGAATGAAGTGTTGATGCATGTTGAAAACAATATAATAGAACTTGTGGTCATTCACAGAGGCTTCAGCTCTTTCTGATCAATGTGTATTTCTGTTTTTTGGATCTTTCTGGATGTGTGGTTTCTACTGAAATTTCCATTTATGAAGGGCTATTTAATATGTCCATTCACGAATGAGCCAAGGTGATTGTTTGATACTTATTTTAGCCTATGAATTTCTGTGTTGTATAGATTGGAATTTTTTTTGGAACAAGCTTATGCGCTTTATATAAATCTTATATGTTCTCTCCCTGAATGTGGACTATATGTGTGTTCCTAATGCATGCATGTATTTTGGTTAACCTTTTGTATTTGGAATTCCTTCTGCAGGGTTGCTTTAAGACAAATGAAAATAGATCGTCTCAAGAAATACGAGTATTGTTTGCCTTGTAAGTTTTCTAGATATCTCTGGATCTCATATTCTGTAAAATATGAAAAATCAGTAGGAAAAAGAACCCTTATTTATTGCTATGTTGTTTGGCATGCCTCCATTGACAGATTTCTATCAGCCGTTGAAAGAAGATGAGCTTGAACAAAGCACTGAGGTTCAAATAATTTTTCCAGCAGAACCAAAGCCGGTAGGGTTTCTCTATCGAAGGAAATTAATCATGACTAACGCTGGACTTTTTGGTTATCAATGGCTTTATGGAGTTGATTTTAGGGTTTGAGCTTTTCATGCTTTGATAAATGAACTGTTACATTCACTGTAGTTACAGAAACCTATGGAGGCTGAGGTTTCCGCATGTACAATTGCATCTTTTATGCTTGTAAACCTAAAGTATAGATGTGGCAATAAATCTTTAGAAATTAATGCCTCATGCAAAGATTAATCATCACCAATCATCATTACTGTAGGGTTTAATTTTCCTTAGCTTACAGACATTACCCTTTTCTTATTAAGTATCAAACTGTTCTGTTTCCATCAAATATAAATATATACTTAAAGGAAAATAGGTGAAAATGAAAATGGAGCTTATTTGAGCTGTGCCTTGCACACCTTAATATAAAGTACTTGATTGGGAAGGGTCCGAGGTACTTTTTCTAGACTTAGTTGTACCTTGGTGTCTAGGCACTCCTTGATTAACTTCATGTGACCATTTTCAAATGTATAACTGAGTCAGCTATTCTGTGAAGTGTTATGTCAATTGATACATCCTTTCTGGTGCTGCAGGTATTTTGTGAATTTGATTGGGAGTTGGATGAACTTGATGTAAGGCTTAACTCTTTTCATTTTTATGTTACAGTCTAATTAGCATGATTTCTTGTGAAGTTTGAATGATGTGAACGGATAGCTTGGAATTTGTTTTCTACTTCAGTTCCTTGCCATAGACTTCAGTCTTTGGCTGTTATTTACTTTTCATAGGAATTTCTGTCTAAATTTTATCTACCAATTTGCAGGAGTTTACTGATAAATTGATTGAGGAAGATGAATTAGATAATGATCAAAAGGATGCGTTTAAGGTGAAGTTTGTTTGAATATCCACCAATTAATTGTGGGTTCATGTGTTTATAACTACTTTTCAGCCTGACATGCTTTTGATTTTGTAGGAGTTTGTTAAAGAGAAAGTTAGAGAAGCAAAGAAAGCTAATCGACAGGTATATTATTGGCAACATTGCTCTTGACTTGTAAAAATATAGGTGGTTAGGCTGATAAATTCGAGCAATTCATTGCTGCAGGCAAGAGAAGCTCGCAAAAGGGCCCTTGAAGAAATGAGTGAGGAAACAAAAGCAGCATTTGAGAACATGAGATTTTACAAGTTCTACCCTGTTCATTCGCCGGATGCTCCAGATGTATCAAATGTGAAGGTAAGGTTTTGTAATTTACTCCTGATGTAATTATTTATTTTGTTAATTTTGTTTTGTGAGTACTGATTATTTTCTTGTTGGGGCTATTTATGTTATGTACAAGTCCTTTTCTTTTCTGGGATTATTTCATGATGATAAAAAGTAATCACATGATCTGCTTTAAATATTCTGTACCATCTCTAAAATAGTAAAATTTGTTGGATTACTTTTTAGGTTAGCCTTGTTTTATATTTTTCTCCAGGACTAGGAAATTGAATAAGTTACATACTCCTGTTTCTTGCCATATTTTATCTCAATCTTTGGCTTTTCTGTCCTCTCAATTCCCATTAGTATATTTTTGTTTGTCCAGAAGATCCTAGCAAGTAATCTCCTTTTAGCCAGATACGACATAACAACTGTAACCTCAAGCGGATTCTTATGACTTATTTATGTTGCTTT
Organism: Hibiscus trionum; assembly: GCA_030270665.1. Classification (NCBI taxonomy): domain Eukaryota; kingdom Viridiplantae; phylum Streptophyta; class Magnoliopsida; order Malvales; family Malvaceae; genus Hibiscus; species Hibiscus trionum. The sequence continues at coordinate 21,240,989 of BSYR01000006.1, read as the reverse complement.
GAATTTTCATTTTTCTTGAAGTACGCATATTGACACCTGTGTTCTACACATATTTGGATATGGGTAAAATGATATGACCCTCCAAATGCATGGAAAAACTCGGAAAAAAATTTAAACATACCTATACTCAAGCCCAAGTAACATAGGTGGTTGTAATTCCTTTAGTTCATGTTGTTGCTTATATTGCAAACATTGCTTGGTAAGGTTCGTTTAATATTCATGTCACTTGTTGAATTTGTATAAAATGAATCATATTCAACTTCTTTTGTTTGAGAATGAAATCTTAACCAACTTCACTTTGTCTTCATGTTGTGAAGTTTATGAATAAAATAATTTCTCTTTACAGTCTAACAACTCATCTTCAGTAACTCTGTCCACTAAGATCATGCTTAAGCATTAAGCAATATCATCTTTAGGATTCAAAATGTCACATTTATATGCAGAGCCAATGAGTCATAATGCATTCCCCATTACTAATTTTATCACGAATATAATAGTATGATTGACAAATTTCTTAAATTTGCTTTTGATGTTTTGCGGTTTTTCTTGCAGTCTCCTTTCATAAACAGGTACTATGGGAAGGCTCACGAGATTCTTTAATGGATGTTCTGTTCAGGATCTAGTGTAAGTTGTTGAGAGATGCTCTAAAGCCCGTGTCGGCTTGCAAGAGCATCATATGTTGCATTTTTCTGTTAACCGGAAGCTTTGGGAGCATTCATTCGGTTCCCCATGAGAGCCAGGTATCTTAGGAGAAAAATTTAAACTTGTAGCTCCATTACTCTTTTAAGATAATTAAGCAGATGCTCATCTTGTGACAATAGGAGGAATTTGTAGAATTGTTGAGGCATTTTCAAAAAGTTTTGAAAGATTTCTTAAAGCTCAAGGTGCTTAGAGGCTCGTTGCAGCTTGAGTGTGTCTTTGTTTCATTTGCCATAGCCGTTTTTGTTCCGACTTGATTGTACTATGAACAAAGTCAATGAGAAAAACTAGCCAACTGCTATGTATTACTAGTTTAAAATATGGGAATCTCATGGTTTTGGAAATCCCTGTGTTGTTACAAGGTAACTGGGTGGGGCTTTATACAGGCTTCAGTTCACTTGGAATCCGGTATGGAGCAGTTGTATGTTGCCTCATCCCCTTGTGATGTGATAAACAAGTCCATGAAGAACGAAAGAACAAAACAGCCATAATGAAATATACTACCAGTATGCGTGAAAGTAAGCCAATAGGCCATTGCAGAATCGACATTTGGCTTACAGCTTGAACCTTGCACTTGAGGCCGGGGTTCCCTAAATTGAAAAATCTACCGGCCACCGGGATTAGCAAACAAACAATCAAAGCATCGTATAAAGTTTCTGAAACGTTTACAGAAAAGCTTCATTTACTGATCTGAATGTCTCTTTCTGCTAGCCATTAGCCAACCCTTCTGATGCTACCGCAAGTGTCAAAGAGTGTATAAGAAAGAGTAAATTAGAGCAAAACTATATTAGTCACCATTTATAGTCTTTCTACTTAGGTAAGTTATCAACTATAACATATAAATGTAGAATTAATTGAACAACACGTTTTAAAATTATGATTTTATTTTGAATTAGTTTTTAAATTTTTAAATATTTTGATTTTATTCTTAATTTTGACTTATTTTAAATTGGTTCTTAAATTTTTAAACAGATTAATTTCATATCAAATTATTAGTATATGCTAATCATGTTTTATGTTAATAAAATTATTGTTAATTGTCATGTAAATATTGACGTGTATTGTATAACTTTAAATAAAATTGTTAACTGAAAGCATAAAAATTAAATAACCTTTTTACTTTTATTCTAAATAATGATTTTGGAATGTGATACAAAACTAATTGCCGTTATACTATATTATATTATTATATGATACACGTTAATTAATATTTTTTAATGATTTATTAATATTGGACTTTATTAGTGTATACCAATAGTTTGAGATGAAATTGAAATATTAAAAAAAATTAAGACTAATTTTAAATAAAAATCATAATATAGGATGAAATTATAATATCTAATTCAGTTTACGTCAACAATTTAAGTTCTATTTAACAACTAAACTGAATTGAGATTATTTTAAACCAAATGTTCGACTTCAACTCACACCAACAGCTTAAGCTCAACTTAACAATTGGCCAAACTTATTTAGTTTTGTTTGTCAAACCAAATCTAAGCGGCTTTTAAACACATATGTTTATTAGTACCTTCGTCAAAAGTGTCACAATTTTAATTTTATTGATATCGTATTTTATATTATTATAGATAATTTTAAATAAAAAACAAATTAAATATCTTTTTAACATACATTTTTAGTTCAGATAATATTTTAAAAAATAAAATTGATTTAGCATATCAAGATGAAGTGATGAAGTATTTGTTCATCTACTTATCTCATTAAATATTATTTTATCTATTGGAAATTAAATAATATTAAATACAAACCATCAAACATAATAATAAAAGTTAATAAAAAATTGAAAGCAACAGGTTGCATGAAAATGGAGTAACAAACTATGGTTTCCATGTAGTTGTAGCTTGAAATTTCAAAACCTAATAACAAGGCATATCATTAGGAGATGTTACCTGTCAAATCAAACCAATATAGTTAGCTTCCATGGCGGCCAACACCTCTTCCTATATCTCTCTCCATATTCATCTCTTGTATGCATGCCAATTGCCAAGTGCCAACCCAGTCACAGTCCATTAATGGTAATGGAAGAGTCCTCACCTTCAACCATTGAACCTCAGTCGCCGACGGAAACCACCCCTCTGACGTCGCCGAAATCTCAATCGAATTCGGTCCCGCGCGTTCAGCCCATCTCCCTCGTCCAACCGTCGCAAAAGAACAATAAAGATAGACCCAAAGTGGTACGTGCTTTCCGTTCCGTGATCCGTGCGTTTCCGATCATCAACCCTAGATGCAAGTTCCCCGCGTGCCCCAACGGCGGCGTATCGGCCGAGTCGAAAATCAACTCGGGGACTCGAGTAACGGGGACTTTGTTCGGGTTCCATAAGGGCAAGGTGTCGCTTTCGTTGCAGGAGAACCCGAAATGCCTGCCTTGGTTGGTTGTGGAGTTAGCTTTGCAGACCAATGTGCTGCAGAAGGAATTGAGTGGTGGGATGGTTAGGATCGTCCTGGAATGCGAAAAGAAAGCGGAGAAGGAGAAGGTGACGCTGTTCGAGGAGCCGTTGTGGACGATGTATTGCAACGGGAAGAAAACGGGGTACGGCGTGAAGCGAGAGGCGACGGAGGATGATTTGAGCGTGATGGAGGTGCTCAAGGCGGTTTCAATGGGGGCTGGGGTTTTGCCGGGGAACCCCGAGAGCGAAGGTCCGGAGGGGGAGTTAGTCTACATGAGGGCTTTCTTCGAACGAATAATCGGGTCAAAAGATTCGCAGACATTTTACATGGTGAGTCCGGATGTGAAAAGCGGGCCTGAGCTCAGTATATTTCTTGTGAGGATCTGAACTGGTGATGGTGGAGCTGAATGGCATTGATTCAAGATTGGTGATGATGCTGAATAATGAAACTATACATCCCCATGCCCATGGTTTAAATGTATATTCTAGGATTCCATAGAAGTTTTTAACGAATCACGTCATAATAATTCTTATATATAAACATTCCGTTAATGAATTCATACCCTTTTTATAAATTCCTTTTCCTAATTTGTTTTTTTAATGCCAAGCGGTGTCAATTGCAAGGGTTTGCATGCAAGTGTCCATAATATATTTGAAAATTTTCTTTTTACAAGCATATCCAATTTAAAGTTTTTAGAGGTTTAATTAATTTAAGATTTAGAGATTAGTGATTTAGATCGTAGGCTTTAAATTTTAAGGTTTATAGTTAAAATTTAGATTTCAAGAGTTAATGTTTAGGATTTAGTTTTTAGGTTAGGTTTAGAAATTTAGTTTGTAGAAGAAATTAGTTATGCTTGTGGGAAAAAAATTCATTGCCGATGCATGAAATAATAATCATACATATAAAATTCAAAATATTTTTAAGCAATTTGCAAAATTATCCTTCAAACTTTTTAAAACTGTCAAATTTACTCATACAAATTTATTATTTTATTAAAATTTTAAACTAATAAATATTGTGAGAAATAGATGGTATAAATTAACGAGTCTTACCTTATCAATTTAAATTTTATTGAATTGAAATCGAGTGAAAAAGAATTAGGTGAAGTTAAATCGTACGAGCATGATAAAACAAGTCAATGCCTACATTGGGAGTTGAAGCTGGGATAGAACATTATGCTTGTGTGGTCTCTTTGTTGGGCCATGCTGGTGAAGCAAAGGCCTTAATTGAGTCATTGCCAATAAAACCAGCTGCAGTGTTATGGAGGAGCTTACTTGGTTCATATATTTATGTGATTGTAGTTTTTCATGATACTCGTATTATCTCATCTTATATGGATTCAATTTTTTATTTTTTATTTTTGAATTAAGAATGCATATATATCTAATTTAAATCATGTACTGACGTTGTAATTAAGTTTAAAATTCAAAATTCAAGACTCGGACTCCCCCTTTACGTTCTCCCTTATATTTCTAATTCAAGAACATCAGTAGCAGAACAAAGAGGGAAAAAAATGACTGAGTTGCACAAATTAATAACCAAATTTAATTAACGCATATTATCCTTTTCCCTATCTTGAACTGAACTGACGGGCAGAGCGGTAGAAAAACAATATATATTAGGATCAAATACAAAAAGAAAGAAAAACAGAGAGATTGGTCCTTGGACTCATCAGGTTCAAGCCTTGATGCAGCAGTTGAAGCAGCTGAAGATACCCCTCTTCGTCTGTCAATAAAATCATAAATCAATTAACGTCATTATCAGCAATAAAATCAACACATAATAATATAAAATGTATTTATGTGGGACATGTATGTATCAACATCGTTGGATCGGTGCATCAATAATAATTCAAGAGAGAAAATTCTACAATAAAAACAAAACATGTCAAATTACTTAAATCAACAACGGAGAGTGCTGTCCACAAAAATAATAATATTAATCAGTAACAGAGCACAAGTTGTCAAACATTTTCTCCCCCCTTCTTTCCCTTAGAAAAAGGAATAAATTCCTTGGAACGGAGAATGAGCCAAAATGTCCACCGCCATCGCCATGGAACATAAATTACATGGACAAAACAAGACTTCATGTGCACCACTTGTACTTACGTGTGACCTAGGGAACTTGTGCAACATGGTGACAATGTATTAAATTTTACATCTTTATCATGCATTCATAAGATAAGCCATTAAAAACACTCCCGACATATAACTTTTCAAGGATGATATGGCACCACTATCCTACGATCCTATCCCCACAATAAACTATTAAATATGTCAGCAAAACTTTAAACACGAATATGATATATGCATTAAATATACCATGTTAATCGAGTTTAAACCTCCTGTTGTGTTTTCCTACAATCATTCAAAGTCACGAGACCAATGTCATGTGATTCGACAGGAACCGGATCTGGAAGTTGTATGTACCCTTGTTGTCATAAAATAAGATCATTTTCTCGGGAAAAAAGATTCTAAATCTTCATTTTGTAGTTGATTTCTATCATCAGAGAAACAGAACCACATGTTCCTAAGGTAATGATGGTCACAAATTTGTCATTTGTCGATGCGAGAAAAGTAAACGAGATCTATCTTGACCAAACTCCAGATAGCAAAGCAACCACTAAATAATATGAAAAATTACTTAGTTGATGTGGTAGTTTTTAACCTCCACCGGCACCAACATAGTTAAAAAAAATTTACTGTCAGTGTATCAAAGAATAACTTAATCCTATTATCCTTTTACTCTTTTCAACCTTGTTTTAGTTAATTTGCCAATTCCTTCCTACAACTAACCTAACTAGATAAAGCTAATCCAATTTGCATGATGCTTCAATGAAAGCTCATGGGGTTTTACGGAAGGGCCAAGCTATATTGTCATGCACGAGGGGCGAGACATTAATTCTACATCGGAAAGGAAAAAGGAGGTCTTGAGATATAAAAATGATAACGCTGCACATGAATGTAATGGCCCGTTACAATATGCTAACGATTAAAGGCTACCCACTTTGCTAGGCATAACATCAAAGAAAAAAAGGGTCCAGCTAATCAATTTTCCCCACCACCCCAGCACATGCATATGCCAACAAAGTCTATAGCTTTCATTATCAAAAAAAAAAAAAGTCTATAGCTTTATATTCTTTTTTCTTACGGCACTGTCCCCCCTATTTAAAGCTACCAACCAAAAAACTAGATAAAGCTACATTTGGAATTCATCAAAAAGGGGACATGTTCATAAAAAAGAGAAGTACACTTAATGGATGCATTGTTCTTTTGACATTCGACCTTAGTGGAATCCGCCAAATAATGAAGAATCAATAAATAAAGCATTTGGGAATCTTACAGTTGGGGTGTGATGGTTTGAAGGAGGGTAATGGGGATGATGATCAGCCGTAGGGGCGGCGGTAGCGGTGGAGGCAGTTGGGTTGATGAATTCTTCTTCATTTCCAAGACTGGCTCTTGAAACTTCCCTCTTGTTTTGCTTCCTCATTTCCCTGATCTTTGAGAAGTCAAGAGAGTAATCTGGCAGCTGCCCTTTCTGGTCCCAGTCCCCAAACTGTGGCACTGATAGCCACGGTCCATTTTTCTATACCAAGTTTAACACACAACATTAATATTAATTAATTCAAGTTGACAAGTAGTTAAATCTATCGAGTGGATCCAGTAGAAAAGATGATGATATTTATTTTAAAAGACCTGAGTTTGAGCACTTGTGTGTGTACTGATTTTGATTGATTCTCTAATTTTATTAACTTATATGATCTCACTACCAAATTTTGGTTCAACCAATCCTTCCGGTTTTTCAATGAATCTAACGGCGTAAATTATAAAATTTGGCCTAAAACTCAACATCTTAACAAAATCATAAACAAAAACATAATAAAAGTAGCTGTTTAAGGAAAATATAATTTGTTAGTTCAAAATAATGAAACACCGCATTCACAATCTGCCGCTCCTTCATTTTATCATACCGAAATTTTCTTTACAAAATCACCATGACAAGTTGCTCAAAGTCTCTCTTTCACCATTGGCTATGAAAGCAGAAATGAGGAAAAAGAGATGCAGAAAAGCTGCAATTAAACAGTAATCCCAAAGCAGATATGCTGATTACAATCAGACACAAATCTCTAGAGATTTTAACATGAAACTAAGTTAAAAAATTATACATAAATTTGATATAAACATAGTTTTTATTTACCAAGGAAAGGGGGTTCAAATTAAATAAAATGAAAAAAAGGAGATAATACAGCAAACACAAAGTGAAACCCCACATGATTTTACATCCATGGTTCAACTTGTGAAGATTCACAACTCATAAACTCCGTTTGGTTGCAAAGAAAATGATATGTTTATCCTATACAAAAACATGAACTTCAACTTAACCCTCAGTTGAATTTCCTTCCTTTTTCACAAGAAAATAAAACAGAGCTGAAACCCAGAAAAAAGGGGAAATGACTCACCTCCTTATTATCTTCCATGCTTGAAACCAAAGAAACAAAGCTGGTTTTCCCGAAGTTTTGTGAGACGAGAAAATTGTGGGGATTGATTGAGCTCTCACAGCAGACTTGATAGAAAGCCACCGAATTGGAATTTTCTTTATGGAAAAACTATAACCAGCGCGTAATGAAATCAATTAAGTCTCTATTATGTATATATAAAAATAAAGGCTTATCAATTAAATAATTGTACAAACTATACCTTTCTTTTAGATAAATGTATGAATTATATGTTAAGTGTGTCTAATGTTTTATTTCGTGACTCATTAAAGTTTTTCTGTAACAAAATTATTTTTTATCGTTATCTAATAAGATTTGAACACGTGGTATAATTTATTATTTTTTGAAATTAAAATTCAAAAAAGTAAAATAATAAAATATATTAATTAACTCGATAATTTTTAATTTCTCTAAAAAAACATGACTCTAACTCTAAATTCTTAAAAAAAATTACTTCGGTTCAATCACCATTGACCACCCTTGTCTTCAGTAGACCCTCTCTACCGAAAGCCTATTATTTTGTCATCAAAAATCGGCGAATGAACTACCGATTTTACTGTCGACGAACACTCAACAATAAAAAAAAGAAGTCGATTGAGTTCCGGTCGACGGCTAGAGGGTGGGGAACGTCGAACGGTGAAGTACCCAATACTTTAGCAGTGAATGGTGAATAGTGAACCGCTGGCGTGTGGGAATGTCAGGCGGTGAGAAAGATGTGATTTGGGGGTTTGATTGAGAAGAAATTAAAACTTATAAAATTTTAAAGAAATTTAAATTTCTAAAAAAAATTCAGAAATTAAAAAATAAAAAACAGGCCACGTGTCATATTTTGATTAGATGACAAAAAGTTTTAACGATCGATGACGGAAAAATTTTAAATGGATCTTAAAATAAAATATTGGGCACTTATTTGACCACAAAATATAGTTTAGACACTTATCTAAAAAATAAAATATGGTTTAAACATTTATTTGACGGTTAAGCCAAAAATAAATTATATATATATATATAGGGATGGGATCAAGTTACACTATGTAAAACTCAACTAGTTTTACACTAATTTATGGCCATTAGATGAGTGAAATGAATGGATGAGATTAAAAGTAGGATATGGAAAGATTATCACTTGGAAAAAAAAGTAAGGAGTTAATCTCATCCATTCATTTAACCAATCTAATGGCCATAAATTAGTGTAAAACTAGTTGAGTTTTACATAGCACTTTTCAGATCTCGGTAATGGACTTACCTTTTTGTTGAAATTACATGGAATGCCACTCATTGGGACAAGCTTTTACCGACCATGCTTTTAGCTTTTGGATTAAAATAAGATATCTTATCAATATATTACAGGCTTAGTTAACGAATGTTTCATTCTTAGTTTCATGTTAAACTAAATAACTAACCATATCCGCTTACATGTTTTTAATAGTTAGGGTTACTTTAAAACTTAACTAACTAACTAAGACCCTCTTTGCCCTTTTTTTATGAATGGGTGCTCCAAAGGAGTTGAGGTGGCATCAACAAGTTGGTTTGGAATTGGATCATTTAAGGTAGATTTGAAATTTGAAAATCTGACATAAATTATGTTTGCAGGTAGGGAAAGTCAATATGACAACTTTAGGAGGGGAGAAAAAAAATTCACTTATAATTTTTTTTTTAACTTTTATACGTTTTGTGAATTGTTGGATGAGTGAAACGAATAGAGGAGATTAATAGTAAAAATTATTACTTGAAAAAAAGAAGAATGAGTTAATTTCAACCATCTATTTCTCTCATTCAGCAATCTAAAAAACGTGTAAAATTATGAGTTTTACATTCCGTGTAAATAGATCATAATATATATATATATATATATGTGAGAGAGTTTTCATATAACTATGAGTTTACACGTTTGAAAACGAATACAAGAGGATTAAACTAAATGAACTTTAGTTTAATAATTTGTTTGATTTGAAAGATTCGTTTTCTGTGTAACTGATTTTAGCTTCCTGCACTCAATGAAAGATTCGTTTGGAGAACTTTCAAATCAAACAAATTATTATATGAAAACGATAATTATAATAATCGTAAAATAAAAAAGATATCTGGAAAATTTTTCGAAAAAAATACAAACAGATAAAGAGAAAAATCACTATATAATGTCGAAAGTATATAAAAGGATGAGTCTGTGCGGTTAAACCTATTTGCCACTTTCATAATTCCTCTGACAAAACCCTAAACTTATAAAGGAAACTTCCGTAATAATAAACCTACGCAACCCATGTTTTCTACCTTTTTTGATTGAAAAAAAAAAAGTATCCGGACACCTCGTTAAAAAACTTCCCTAACCTAAATTGAAGTAAAAAAGAGTGCACTCGGTAACCTACATAAAGCCAAACGTCAAACGTCGTCACTAATGTCCGAATGAAAAACATTTAACACAAAATCCAGAGGTTGACAAAAAACAGTCACCCCACTCACACAATTCAAATCATGTTTCGCTAAGCTATAACCCACACCATTAATCTTGCGTGACACGCAATGGAACCGAACATCCCAATCCATTAACAACATCCTCTGGATATGATAAACAAGCGAATGATCACCAACGACCCTAGCCAGCATATTTAGAAGCCGAACGACTTCCTTATTATCAATCTCCACGATAACACGTCTATAACCTTTTTCCCAAGCATGTTTGAGACCTTCTAACACACCCCAAAGCTCTGAATCAAGGACCGAACAAATCCCAACAAACCTGGAGAAGCCTAATAACCACTCACCGCTATCATTCCGAATCACACCTCCACACGCCGTCCGACCATCCGCCTGAACTCTAGCCCCATCCGAATTGATCTTGACCTATCCCAGGGATGGAGACATCCATCGTCCTGAGCCCATGCAGACCGGAGCAATTGTTGTCCCCAACCGATAGTGCATGAATCTCGCCTGCTCATAATCTTGCACCACAATACGACACCTCTCCACAATCGGCACACTCCAAGTAACCTCAGGGGTGAAAACCATCCGGTTCCTTTCCTTCCAAATTAGCTAAAGTAACGCTCCAAAGAAGAGAGGCCAATTCACAATTGTAGGGGCAAACACATAAACAGACTGCATGTTGCAGTGTATCCAATCAGTGAACTCCATGCTGAAAAAATCCGACCAAAATTCTGACGAAACAACCGACTTCCAATACTCTTGCACCGTTAGGCATTGCCGAAACAGATAAACTAACGTTTCAGTCTCATTCCCACATATCCCGCACTGCACACCCGTCGTGAGATGACGTCGCTCTCTCTCGACATTGGTTAGCAACCTCCCATGCATTAGTAACCATAAGAAGGATTTAATCCTTGGCAAACCCGACAACCGATCAATCGTGTTCCAAATAGGGTCAGCCTGTGAATCACTCTGCTGCATTCTTATTCTGTAAGTCGAGCGAACCGAAAATCTCTTATCGGATGAAGCATCTCATCCGAAACAGTCACGCGAAACCGAAGCACAAAGGGGGAGAATTGCAGCAATCCGCATAACAATAGGCAGGGGCAACAAATGTTGGAAGACATCCCACTTCCATTCACCAAACTCATTTACCATCGACGACAGAGGAGTCGACCCATCTGGAAGTAGAGTATTAGGAAGAACCCAATCCTTTAGACAACCGATTTCCCCAACTCATCGATCATTCCAAAAAATCAATGCCATCCCCATTACCCATCTGCCACGATATATGACTACGAACCTCATCCCAAACACTACATATACATTTCCAAAGGTGAGATTGATTACCTCGCATTACAATATTCGGAATCACCCCATCGCACATGTATTTAGAACGCAGAACCCGTACCCAAAACCTATCAGGTTGAGCAACCAGGCCAAAAGCCAATTTCATCAAGAAAACTGCATTCTGATCCTCAAAATGCTTAAAACCCATGCCACCATCAACCTTGGGCTTACACAGAGTATTCCAGTATACCATATGCACATGACGGCCATCAGACGAGTTGCCCCAAATAAATTTCCTGATCATCTTCTCAATCTCCATGCATACCCCTTTAGGAAATAAGGTAGTTTGCATGGTATAGGAATGAATTGCCTCCAAAACCGCTTTCGTCAACATAATACGCCCCGCTAATGATAAAGACTTAGCTGACCATTCTGACAATCGATCACTAACTTTCTGTATTAAGAACTGGTAAGTCCCATTAGTAACCCGTTGATGCAATAAAGGCACACACAGATGTTTACCTAAGTCCGAAACTTCAGTGAAACCAAAACCACAACTAAGAAAACCACGAGTAGCATCATCCACATTGCGGGAAAAGAAAATATTAGTCTTCTGCACACTCACCTTATGACCCGAGGCAGCGCAAAAGTCACGCATGACACGGTTAATAACGTGAAGTTGGGATACCGAGGTTTCAGCAAGCAAAACTAAATCATCAGCAAAGAATAAGTGGGATATACCTAGGCCATTACGTGCAAGAGTGACGTGTTTCCAAGCCTCGGACTGGACTTCCTTCACAATAATTATGTTTTCTACTTTTAATCTATGTAAAATAAAAGAAATCTATTAAATTAAATTCTAATTAAATTCATGTCACAAACTCTATGTAAACCTTGCACTATCATTAAATAAAAATTTAAAGATTATTCGCTGAAAACTTTTATTATATTCTTAATCATTTAATAATTTCCAAAACATTATAATTAAACGTTCATTGTTCTAATAAATTATTTTATGTATTTGTTTATATAAAAAGTGTTTGAGAAAGCAGCTAGCGCAAAAGTAGCCGCAAATCAACAAATTTAAAATAGTTTTATAAGAGAGTAAACAGATTTAATCGGTTGAATAAACTATTTATTTTTATTTTTTTATTTTTTTACGTTATAAGTTTTAGACTTATTAATTTTTTTTTTATTTTTTTTAGATTCCTTTCTTCCCTTCTCGGTAGGTTTAATAAAATGGAATCGAATTGATTTGTTAAAAAAATAAAATAAAATAGTTTTATAGGCTTAAACCGTGAAGTGATTTTTGAATTTGATAAGTATGATTGAATTGGTTTCTGATATGCTTTGCTGTCGATAATAATAATGCTGATCTAATTGATTTACAATCCTAATGAGATGTCAATTTTGATTGGATCCTATTAAAATAACCCAAAATAATGACAGATTTTCTTAAAAGTTATTTATTCATTTTCGATATATAACCTATTTATTTTATGGTTTATGTTTGAGATTTGTGACTCTTTCTCTCAATAATGTATTCTTTAAAGTTTGAATTCAATTTTTTTAAGAGAACATTGTGACTTGCCATTGCACCCAACACGTATAGAGTTTCTCACAACGACCGGTTCTGATTTTCGTTTGTCGGCTCTCTCCAGTAGTATAGTTTGATTTTTTTTTTTAACGGTTGGTTGATGTTGCATTTAGATCGATTGGTTGATCTTACATCACATTTTAAGCGTTTAGTTAGATCGAGACAAAAAAATATTGTTGGCGATTGTTAAGTTTTTCCAAAGGAAGATATCAATTTTTCTTTGCACCTTTAAGGTTTATGTAAGAGTTTTCGGTGCATTTAATCTTCATTTTTTTTTACCATACTATACATTCTCTTGTTTCAATAAAATAGAGTTTTTAGTTAAAAAAACTATAATATCTTAGCATACACTTACATCTGTATAATTCTACGGCTATGATTATTTAATATACAATAAATGTATTAAATTATTAATACTATAGTTTTGAAGCTCGTCTTTATTAGTTTAAAATTTTGAACACCACACATAATCGATCTTTTTTCAAAGTCTGGAAAGTTTGTCTATATCAAAGGGTAAGTCCCACAATTACGTGTGAATATTAGTATAATATGTTACGTAATATATAAACTTGGGATAATGACATTAATACCCCTGTACTTTAACAAAAAATTTAATGTGGTACCTAAACTTTAGACGCGTTCAATGTGTCTCTTAAATTTTTCTTCCGTTATATAGAATGCCCACACGCCTAACACCGTTTATCCGGTGATGTGATAGGCCACGTGACAAGCTCCTATGTAATCACGTGAAATTTTTATTAAAAAATAATCAAAAGGACTTTAAGCAATTTTACCATTTTGTTTTATAAAAAAATGAGAATTACAAAAATGAAATCGAAATTACAGTGAATTAAACGTAGCAATAGTATCGTCCACAAACTTTCTTTTTCTTTCTCCCCTTCCCTTTGGTTCATCAAATGGATCTTTCCCTTGACCCCAAATGTCCACTTCTTCCCTTATCTATCTCACCAACTTAGGCCTCAGGCCCTCAGCCACTCTATCGCCATCGTCGTCGGTTTCTTTCTCCCCCTCTCGACCATCCTGCTCACCCCCTACATCTGCTTTCGCTCCTCCGTTTCATCTCACCCTTTCTCTTCCAATCGCACTACCATCGTCTCCGCCGTTGCCAACTCCAATGGAATCATACTCCCGAGAATCGTTTTCCTGGCCGAGGATGAAGACAGTGAAACATCATGTCAGACTCGACCAAACCATTATAAATTCATACACATTATTTTCATGTCTTTTGCATCGATGCTTTGTTGAAACTAAACAAGTACTCTTGTCCCGTTTGTTAAAACTCGCCGCTTCCAACACCACTTTCCACCCTGTGTCAGAAGTCGTGCCGTTATCTTAGTTCGTTGCCGATTGAAGGAGTCCGGGAAGAAGATGAACAACACCATTTTTTTTTATAAAATAAAATGGTCAAAATTTTTTAAAGTCCTTCTGGTTTTTTTTTTTGATTTTTTAAATAAAAATTTTACATGACAATATAAGAGCTTGCCACATGGCCTACCACATTATCATATAACAGTGTTAGGTGCTGGGGGCATTCTATATAACGAAAGGAAAGTTAAGGGGGCACAATGAACGTTCAAAGTTTAGGCACCACATTGAATTTTCTGTCAAAGTACATGGAGCATTGGTGCTATTATCCCTATAAACTTTGATCATATTTAATTTATATATAAAATTTTAATTTGATTTTGTTTTTATAAATTAAATTATTACCGATACAATATCATTTTATGTTTACATATTAAATATATAGATAATTCTTTTATCTTATACTATTGACATAGGATTGAAATTGTGACAAGCCTATGATATATCGATCGTTTTAGTCATGATTGCTATTAGGTCCCGAAAACAAATTTTTTTTTTTCTAGTTTCTCATATAAAAAAAAATTATGATAGTTAAGGATAATTTACTCTTTGGGGTGGAGAGTCGTACTGATAAGCAGAAATCGACGTAAGATTTTATGTTAGGGGATGTGGACGTATAAAATTTTAAGAAGGGGCGAACTTATAAAATTTTAAGGGGCGAAAATAAATTTTCAATAAAATATATATAAGAATTTTTTTTTAAATTATATATAAATTTTAATTTTTTAGTGGGGGACGACTGCCCCTCCAACCCCTTTAATTCATCCCTAATGATAAGCATATTGGTGGAGCCACGTAAAAGATTGAGTTAGTTGACACCTAAAATTTCTTAATATATATATATATAAATATTTAAAAAAATATTTTTTTAAAGAACATTTATACTATTTTTGACCCTATATTAATTTTTTTGAAATTAATTTATTTATAAATTTTCTCTACATATACTAAAATTCCTAGCCGCTCTTCATATCAAAATTCCTTCAATTCTATTCGTTTTCTACATTGATCAATCCCTTTGATCGGTGGTCGGCAATCAATTTTAATATTGGTTGTCGACCACCGGATCTATTAGTTTTCTTGTTTTTTATTTTAATAAAAATCTCTTTCTCTGTCTTTGTGACACGTTTTTTCCTCTGTCCTTGTGACATGTTTTTGTTTTTGTTTTGTGGTTTGATTCATCTGTCTTTGTGGCATGTTTCAGCATATCCTAGCGATCGATTGTTGTTCGCACAGAGATTCAATCGGTGCTAGTTTCTGATTTATATTTTTGTCGGTGGTCACTTGGAAAGTTATATCCCCACTCGGTTGATGGTTGTTTGCCGATGAAATCAGTCCTGGGTAGCGGTACTTTTTGCTCGACAGCTTGGATCGCGCACCACTCCTTCCTTCTTTATGCGTCTCGTTTGGACAGAGACAAGGAGATTCAGGAGGCCGCTAAATTTTGTTGGTATGCTTATTTCCATAGAAGTTTTCAGTTTTCTTTGTTTTTAGGTTGTAAGGATTTTTTTGGGTTGTTTAATCCAAATATTTTTCTTCTTAGATGCATTGTAATTGAAATTTTTTATGGATTTAATAAAATTTTAGTGGCTTTTATCAAAAAAAAAAATTCCTTAAATTTTAAAATATTTATGATTTTCACCCAACTCCAAATCCAAACACCTTTATAATTTATATATAAATTCTCTCTTATTCAAATGTCTCACGAGTCGTCATGAATTAAAACATCATTCAGCAAGTGCTCCGACTTTATACGTTAATGAGTGGAATACATACAATATAGTGATGGTGACAAAGAGTATGCAAGGTATTCCATTGACAAGGTATAAGAATAAATATTAAAAAAATATTTCTTTCTTTTTTTAAATGAATACAACTTAAATCAAAGTAAAAAAGTTATGTGCAATTCAAATTACAATCAATGTTTCATATGTGTATTTAATATTTAATAATGAATTATAAATTAAATAAAAAACAAGAGTTAATCGCACCACACGTCCTCAAATAATGACCATTATTCTAAATTGGTTCCTAAACTTTTAAACATTTTAATTTCATCCTCAAGCTATGACTTTTATTCTAAATTGGTCCCTAAACTTTTGAGCCTTTCAGTTTCATCCTCGAACTATGACCCCATCCTAAATTGGTCCCCAAACTTTTTAAATATTCCAATTCCACCCTCAAATTATCGCTTCTATCACATCATGTTATTACTTAATACACATCAGTGTTTCATGACAATTAACGATTTTTATAACGATTTTATTAGCATAAGATATGATTAGCATATACTGATAATTTGAGGATGGAATTATAACATTCAAAAAGTTTGAGGGCCAATTAAAATAAGAGTCATAGTTTGAGAATGAAACTTAAATGCTCAAAAGTTTTGGGACCAATTTAAAATAAAAGTCACAGTTTAAGGATAAAATTAGTGTGTTTAAAAGTTTAGGGACTAATTTAAAATAAATGTCATAGTTTGGGGATGTGTGGTGCAATTAACTCAAAAAATAATTTTGATTTTTTTTGAAAATAAGCCACTAGTTTTATTAATGAGAAAATACCCAAAATTACAATAAGAGTTTACAAACTATCATTGTAAACTAAATACATAATTTAGACTTCCTCCTAAAACTAGCCACTTTAGATCAGATATGAACCATACATGAAAAGGTTATAAACCCATCCAAATACTCGATCGAAAATAGATACGAAATTTGACTGCATCGGCAAAACGAACCACAAAAGGAGATGAAGCTATTGATAGACCACCGAGAAAACGCAAATCAGAGTCGAGCACCCGAGAAACTCATCACAAGCGCAAACCGCATATCTAAATTCAAACCGAAGGTCCATAGCAGGGAAGATCAACATGATTACAAATAATCGCCATCTTGATCAGTCGTGGCGTCGTTAAATCAACCCTCATAGAAAACAAATAATGGAAAAACGTGCCAAGAGACAGGAAAACATGCTAAAAAGCAGAAAAACATACCAAACGGTAGAGAAAATCGTGTCATAAAAACAGATTTATTGAATTAAAAAGACTGAAAATCAAAAGAACGAAACAAATAAATGAAAGAGAGTGGCCAGCGGTCGACAAATAGCCCGAAAGCTATTGCCGCCGCCGATCTATGTTCGAACCAAAGAGAGATGGCGGCGACACTAAGAAAAAATAAAAAATAATTTTGATTTGATTTGATTATGGTAACCACGGTTTTTAGAATTATGAATCACTAAACACTATGATTTAGACTGAATTTCAGTTTTCTGATTTTTGTTGCTCAACACTAGTTGCACCAACATATAATGTTTGGTATAAGATTTTGATTTTTAATTAATTTGTTCTCTTTATTATTTTGGAATTTTCATAATTATATTTAAATTCTTTTAAAGTTAATAGCCCTCATTAAAAACTCCCTCTATTCCTAAATAGGGAAAAAAGAGTGCTCTTATTTATTTCACGTATGCGGGAGATACAAGAGGTTTAGAACATCTTACAATACACTTTCACAGTTGTCCATTACATTGGCTATCCTTAATATCTCAACACGACTTATAATTCTCAAAATTCTCCTACATCAGAGTTTTCAAACCATACGAGATTTGTAAGTCTATTGACACCATCATTTTCTAACCAGTGCGTTTCAATATTCCCCTTCCCTAAACACAAAGTCCAGTTTATAACGATGTTGATTCATTAGAAGCCTACATTTACCCATAAATTCTTCAAAAGATGCAGGCACTGGGTTAACCTGGTTAATCCAATTCACCGATAATAGGCTATTCGATTCAATGATCAATAAGTAATAGTCGTTCCAACTTGACGCTTCGAACAAGCAACAAGCTTCGAAAATGGCATGCAGTTCAGCGTTTGTGACATTTGAGACTCCAATGGATTTAGAAAATTCCCCCGATGCCAGCTTCACCGTGAGACCCTCGGACGAAAGCGTCGACATTGAACTTGCACCATCCTCTTTGAGGAGCTGTACACTCTTTTAGCGGTGATTTATTTCTTTGACCACACCTAATTGCACAACAAAGAGGTTATCCGACAAATTGTGAAATTGACCCAAAACCTAATTCGTAGCACTGTCAAGTAAAAAATCTACTCTACAGACAACTATTTATTATTGAAAGCCATTTTATTTCTGACCAGCCAAATTGTCCAAACGATACCGAAAAAAGCTAGCCTCCATACTTGTTTCGCTTCAAATTTGATGGCGGCACAGTCCCACCCTATCAAAAGGTCTTTTAAACTATCGGGAATAGTGAGATGTATATTTCATATTGAACACCACTTTACCTATATCAACCAAGAGACCTCACAGTGGCATAGGAGATGGCTCACTGTTTCAGTTTCCTTATTGCAAAGGGCACATAGATGATTGTTAGAGCACGAAATACCTCTTTTTGCGAGTTCCAGACGAGTTGGTATTCTGCTCAAGATAGCTTTCCACACAAAAGCTTCGACCTTCGGAAGTACATAATTCTTCCAAACCAACCTCCAAACATCTTCTTTACTTGCTCCAACAGATAGTACGTTTGCGCAGTAGAATTTTGTTTTGTACACACCACTTGAGTCACCTACCTATATGATTCGATCAGACTCACCAAATCCTTTTGAAGCTTTTTCTAGGCTTTTCATAAAGTTATCCCATTGCTCTAGCTTCCAGTCAAATAAACCCCTTATAAGATCCACTTTCCAATTCCATACTCCATTGAATTTTTTCCATACTCCACTACTTTTCCCGCTTTATTTCGAGCCACATTGTAAATCCTCGGGTAAGCCGCCTTAAGAGATGGAACATCGGTTCAGTTGTCATCTCAGAAATTTATGGACTTTCCATCACCAAGAGAAAATCTTATGTTTTTGGTAAAGGAATCCTCATTTGAAAGAAGGGGCGTGGTTATGTTCCTCCATAGCCATGATGATTTGTTTCTTGTTGTCGTGCTTGGAAGCAAATTGTTTGGAAGAAAGTCATATTTATCAACAATAATTATGCGCTAGAGGCTTTTATGTTCATTCTCAAACCTCCAAATCCATTTGTTTAGCATATCATAATTCTTAGTTCGCATGTTTACCAATCCAAGGCCACCAAACTCCCTCGGCTTGCCTATCTTCTCTCAGCTTATCCAGTGAATTGATCTCCCGTTTTTCTTACCCTATATGATATTAGTGATGAGCTTGTTTAGTTTGTTCTCAATAACAATTGGCAGTTGGAAGAGAGCAAGATAATATAAAGGTAGACTACTTAAGACATATTTTACTATAACAATTCTCCCACCAAAAGATAGAAGGTTACTCATCCATCCTTCCAACTTCTAAAGATCGGTCTCGCCATGTTTGAAGGAAGAGAAAGCAACGAAGGAGTAATCACCTTGTTCGTCAATAATCTTCCTCCAAAACTCCATTGGAGTGGACTAAGACAAACATTTGGAAGGCATGGTGATTTGGTGGACTCATTCATTGCGAAAAAAGGGACTGGGCTGAGAGAAGATTCGGTTTTGTCAGATTTACAACCAGGGAAGACGCAAGCAGAGCCATTGAACGATTGAATGGTTTCATATTATATGGCTCTCGACTGGCAGTTTCAATTGCTAGATACAATGGGAGAAAATCCTACTGGAGGAAAGTGAGCAAAACCAGAACGAAAGCACAGACAACAGAATTGCAGTTGGCCCGAAGATGCAAGGAGCAACACACACGAGGGAAACAGGAACACCTGGGTAAAAGTGGCGCAAACAGCAGCAGTTCACAGAAGAGTTGCAAAAGAATAATGGGGCATGTAGACGATGAAGCTCTACTCAAGCTGCACAAATGTGTTGTAGGAACTACTGCAAATGTCTGCTCATTAGAGCAAGTTATTGACAGACTGCATAACTGGGGACTGGGTGAATTATCGGTAAAAAGTATGGGCGGCCAAAAGTTTCTTATCCAAATCAACGACGAAGAGCTTTTCAATCTTCTAGAGGAGCAACACTGGTCTCTTCTGAAAGAAGTTTTTACAGATGTTGAAAAGTGGACTGAATCCTTTAGGCTTGCAGAAAGGACAAGCTGGGTGGAAGTTTAAGGAATCCCGTTTCATGCCTGGAATCAGGAAACCTTCAAGCGTATAGCGTGTTCCTGGGGGAGACTAGAGGCTATGGGGGAAAATGCAACTCACTTCTATGGTGGTGACAAGCTAACGTTACTAATCTCAACCAACCAAACGCAAAGAACTGAAGAGGTTATTGAACTTGAAGTTGGAAGGTATATCTTTCTAATTCGCATCTCAAAAATTGGAGCAAGAATTGTGCTAGCAGAAAAGAAGAAAGATCAGACTACATGCTTCTCTCCGCTCTTGATATAATCTTAAGAAATCGGCTCCTCATCGGAATCGGCCGGCAACCTAGATGGAAGGAAGAATCCAGAAGGTACTGGGGACAAATGCTTCGATGGAATGGAAACAATTAATGGGGATAACATTGAAATAATTTCCAATATTTATGATAGTCACCAAATCAAGGAGGCTTCCAGGTTTATTGGGGAACAAGAGATGCTTGGTGATCTGCACGTGAAACACATTAGCAGCGCAATTAATGAGAAAGAAAAAAAAGTGATATTGGAAGTGGACAAAAATCATCCCAAACTCTAGCCATGGGCTTAAATGCAGAAATAAACATAGTCATGAATGAAGACCAAAACCGGTCAAGAGTTATAGAAGACATGAACCTCACGGGCCTAAACAAAAATGATATGACCTCCTTGAATAAAAAATCCATTGAACTAGACGTGGAAATGTCCAAGAGATCTAGCCCCATCGACAAACTCTATTCCTGGGCTGCTAGAGTTAACTCCCTTAACAATCCATGAGACAAAAGCTCTGATTCAGAAGAATAAAGGGAAGAAGATTTGGGAAGAGACGTGATCGGCAGTGAGTATTCTCAACTCCCTCAACCATCAAAAAAGGCTCTTTTTCTTAGGGGCAAAAGATATGCTTCTCTGCAAGGGATACAAGATGAAGTCTTAACTGAATCTGAGAAGAAGAAGCGTGACTGTGCGAAAAAAGAGATACAAAAAGCCCGGCAAGCAATCAGATGCAACGGTGCTAGAAGGAAGGCCACTCTCGAACTCTAACCTACAAACCAGAAAAGACAATCTCCTCAAAGAAGCGAAAAAGACTCTTGAAACGAGCATAGACTTGGGTATTGAAGTAATATGAGATGAACATGAAGCAGTGATTGAATTAGTCAGGCTTGAAGAAATTGACTATCTGCAGAAACAAAACTAGCAAGGAAAACATAACAGCCAAAATGAGGATACTTTCATGGAACATTAGAGGATTGGGCTCCAAGCTGAAGGTGACAAGGGTGAGAAAGATTCTGCAGATCAACAAGGTGGAGATGGTGTTTTCTACAGGAAACGAAGAAGGAGAAATTCAGTGTAAATGAGATTGAAAGTCTTTGGTATGACAATGATTTTGACTATGTATACTCTGAGGCAATTGGTAGATCAGAAGGTCTACTAACAATTTGGGACAAGAGCAAGTCTGTAGCTGAGAAAAATCAAATGACCAACATGTATATTCTTGTCTATGGTAAATAGGTGGATAAAAATTCTAGATTTATATGTATCAACATTTATGCCCCATGTACAAAATTGGACAAGCAAATGTTGTGGAGTGATATTGAGGCTCTCAGACGTAATTGGCAGCACCCCTGGATTGTAGGGGGCGATTTCAACGCAATTAGAAGCAAAAAGGAAAGATGTGGGGCTGACATTCGATATCCGGGAATCGAAGAATTCAACAATTTCATTGATAATTTGCAAGCTCATTGAGATCCCTCTCATTGGTAGGAGGGGGCGCTGGAGTAATCAACATTAAGGCTAAGAACAAATCACTACTTGGGAAATGGGGATGAAGATTTATCTTGGAGAAAGATCCTTTATGGCGAAAAATTATTTGTACCAAGTACGGAGAAACAATGCATGTGATGATTTCTCCCTTTGGTAAATCCAAAAAAGTATCAATAATTTGGAAAGGCATAGTCAATAATCTCCTCGATGTTGAAGTGAACCGTTGGATGAACCATGAGGCGTTTAGATGGAAATTTGGGGATGGAAAATCCATCTTTTTTAGGGAAGAACCTTGATGTGGAGTGAAGCCCCTCAGCCTCCTAGCACTTAGACTTTACAGACTTGCTTTTAGAAAGGGTGTGGTGATTACTACTATTACTTCAAATAGCTTCGATGATCTTAATTGGACAACTTTTTTAGGCCTCTACTGAAAAGAGAAAAAAATTTACTGGCAGTGTTAAAAGATGCTGTAAAAGAAGAGTGCATTATGAAAGAATGTCAAGACAGAATAATTTCGGTGCACGCCAATGTAGGCTCTTTTTCTGTTAGCGAACTCACAGAACTTCTGATTAGCACAAACATTGAAGATCCTTCTTTTAACTTCGATAAAATCTAGAAAATGAAGGTGCCGCCAAAAGTTTGAAGTTTCTTGTGGTTCTTGAAAATCCAAAGAGGTCCAACTAAAGGCTTCTTTAGAGCAAGAGATGTTAAACTAGTTGAAGATGGAGTCGTATGCCCTTGGTGCGAATCGGGTATTGAAACTATAAATCACTTGTTGCTGGAATGTAGATTTGCAATGTGTTATTGGCGAAATTTTTACAATTGGTGGTCGATACAATGGCCCAATATCTCGAGCATAGTCGATTTCTTCTTCTCCTGCTACAATACAACTTGGTCAGAAAACACAAAAACTTTATGGTTAATCTCTGTAGCCTCTGCTGTTTGAAGCCTATGGCTGGCAAGAAATGATAAAGTTTTCAATGAAAAGGCGACTGCTATGAAGGATCTCATCTTTTTCGCGAAAATGAGAGCTTTCTCTTGGATTAAAGCTGTAAATGTTGATCTCATTCTTGATATCGACGGCTGGTGGAATAAACCTTGTGTCTGCGTCAATCTCAAGCATAATTTAGAATGGATCTCCCCAAGGTCAGATGAGGTTAAATTCAATGTCGACGGAGCGTCCAAAGATCCAAAAGCCGGGTGTGGTGGTGTATTGAGGACAAGCAATGGAGATATTAGAATTCTATTCTCTGGACCTACTGAGCTGTTATGTTCTGCTTTTTCTGAGATGATTGCTATTAAGACAGCCCTGTCCATTTTTGTTGAAGCAGGTTGGAAGGGAAAGGCTAACCTGATCATAGAATCTGACTCGCAAACGATGCTGAATTGGATTGGGAATAGAGTCATTCGACCTTGACGTTGGTGGACTTTGTTGGATGAAATTGACAAATTATGCTCCCTCATCCAACATGTATATTTTGGCTACACTTTCAGGGATCAAATCTGCATCGCTGATCAACTGGCAAAAGATGGAATGTCTAGGACACAAATGTTCAAAGCATGGTGGTAGAATGTTGATCTGATTGCTACAACGTTATAAAGTTTTATTTTGTTTAACATTGATTTATGAAATGCTTGCTTTGTACTTTCTTAGTCGTGTCGTAGTGCACTCATTTTCTTCCACCTAGGCTTAGGGAGATTTTTTAACGAGGCACTTGACTCCGACAACTATCAATAAAAATCTTATTGCTTAGCGAAAAAATTGGTTCCCACATTGCAACAAAATTTCGGGTATAAGCCAAAGGTATATTAGAACTTTCTTGTAATCTTGGTTAGTTACCAAGATTTAGTTTGCGGTTAATTGGTTAATTAGCTGAGTTGTACTACCTTATATAGAGTAAACATTATAGTTTGTATTTTATTATCCTTTTATCAATAATAAACAATATTAAACTCTTTGTATCTTTTCTCTCTCCTTTCTCTATTCTCTTCTTCCTCTTTTGATTCCCGAAATCCCCAAATCGTAAAACCCTAGGATTTCTACATGGTATCAGTCGATTCACTGTCCGCCGATGATTCTTCCGCTGATAGTCGTTCTTTCCGCAACGACGATCCCTCCGGTGAATATTACATTCACCCGAATGAGAATCCGGCCCTTGTTCTCACCTCTTCTCTTCTCGACGGCGGCAACTATCATAGTTGGTCTCGCTCCATGAAAATGTCCATGATTTCCAAGAACAAGTGGAGCTTCGTCGATGGCACGATTAAAGAGCCAAACCGTTCTGCGCCAAAGTATAAGGCTTGGCTCAAGTGTAACAACTTGGTGCTTTCTTGGTTACAGAGAGCCCTAGTTCCGGAGATTGCCCAGAGTGTTCTCTGGTTTGATACGGCGTACGACTTATGGAAGGATCTTTTTGATCGCTTCAATCAAGGAGACCTGGTTCGTGTTTCCGATTTAATTCAAAAATTCTATTCTTTGCAACAAGGTAATGCCTCTGTTACCTCTTATTACACGCAATTGAAAGTTGTCTGGGATGAGATTGCTAATTTTAGGCCTTTAAAATCCTGTGATTGTGATGCTTTGAAGTATAGAAACCAAGATTTCTTGCTTAGGTTTCTTCGAGGTTTAAATGACAATTTTACGATTCCTAAATCTCAGTGTCTGATGATGAAACCTGTTCCGAAAATAAGTGATGTTTTTGCTTTAGTTTTGCAACATGAGAGGACTTTAGGTTCTGTTCCTATTCTTGAGTCGAATGTGTTGCTTGCTGATAGATACACTGGGAAGTCTGTTGATTTCAGTAATAGAGCTGATAATAGGAAGAAATTTTCGAACAATAATTCTTCCAAGAAACCTCTTTGTACTTTCTGTGGATTGTTTGGATACACTGTAGAGAAGTGTTATCGGAAACATGGCTTTCCGCCAGGGTATAAGAACAGGACTCAACCTAACAGGGTTAATCAAATAGGGAACCAGTTTAATGTTGTTGATGGTTCTGGTTTTGCTTCTTTTGAGAATACCAAGAGTATTCAAGAACATGGTTCTGGTCTTTCTTCCCCTATTACTTTTACCAAACAACAGTATGACAGTCTGATGAGTTTGTTGCAAGAAAGGACTACTCAGAATTCTTCTGTTCAAGATTCTAAAGTTAACGCTCTTTCTGCTACATTTGATGTTGCTCCTGGTAATGAAGGTAATGAAGGTAATATTCCTTTTTGTTGTTCTTCTGTTTCTGTTGCTAGTAATTCATCTTGGATACTAGACTCTGGGGCTACAGACCATATATGTCACAATTTAAGTTTTTTTGAATCATATCATTTAGTAGAGAACAAGTTTGTGAGATTACCTAATAATGTTTTAGTTAAAGTTAGTTATATAGGAAATGTTAGACTTAATGAGTCTTTAGTTTTACATAATGTTTTCTTCATTTCAAGCTTTACTTTTAACATTATTTCTATCTCACAACTAACTAAATCTTCTGTTTTTTGTTCTTTTTCATCTGATTTTTGTTCTATACAGGAAATGTCTACGTGGAAGATGATTGGTTTAGCTAGGTGCATAATGGTCTGTATCAGCTTGATAGTCTTGCTTCTGCTTCAAGTAATACCATTTCTCATTCTTTTTCTGTTTCTTCTTTTGAGTCTTCTGTTTGTATGAATGCTTCTGAGTCTTTTAAGCTTTGGCACTCAAGATTGGGTCATCCCTCTGTAAAAAGAATGAAGTTCTATGATATAAATAAAAAATTTTCTTTGCCTTCTGATTTTAACTGTGAAGTGTGTCATCTTGCAAAACAGAAAAGGCTGCCATTTCCCACTAGTGTTACTTCTTCAGAGTCTAATTTTGATTTAATACATGCTAATGTGTGGGGTCCTTTTTCAGTTAAGAGTCTTTATGGTCACACATTTTTTTAACTCTTGTGGATGATAGAAGTAGGTTTGTTTGGATTTTTCCAATGAAGTGTAAGTATGAAGTTAGAAGTCTAATTATTCAGTTTTATAACTTTGTTGAAACTCAGTTTTCAAAGAAATTAAAGTGTATTAGGTCAGATAATGCGAAAGAGTTTGATTTAACATATTTCTTTAATCAAAAAGGTGTTGTTCATCAAAACTCATGCACTTATACCCCTCAGCAGAATAGTATAGTTGAGAGGAAACATCAACATGTTTTAACAGTAGCTAGATCTTTAAGAATACAAGCTGGCCTACCTTTGTTTTTCTGGCTTGACTATGTCTTACATGCTGCTTATCTGATCAATATTACACCTACGCCATTACTGAATAATAAGACTCCTTATGATCTTTTATATTCTGTTTCTCCTAAAGTTGATCATTTAAGGGTTTTTGGTTGTAGTGCATATGCTTCAATATTGCCAAAACCTAAAACTAAGGTGGATCTTATATCTGTTAAATGTGTCTTCATAGGGTATCCTAAGAACATTAAAGGGTTCATGTTATATAATGTAGATACAAAGTCTGTTTTTGTATCTAGAGATGTAGTTTTTGAAGAATCAAATTTCCATTTTAAAACAGGTAATAAGATTAGTAAGTTAGTTTTTCCAACGTATGAAAATGATATTTCTGTTGAAGAGGAAGACTTTGTTACTGATGATTTGTTAGAAAATGGAAATCTTGTAACTTCATCAACAGATAAAAATGTTTCTGTGCAGTCTGCTTCTGTTCCAACAGATAAAAGTGTTTCTGTGCAGTCTGCTTCTGTTCCTTCTCAGGTTGTTCATTCTCAACCTAATCAACTTCCTTGCAGGCCTAAGAGAACTGCTTATTTACCCTCTAAATTTAGAGATTTTCAAGTAAGTATACCAGGATCCAGAACTTCTCCTCATAACATTAATAATGTTGTTTCATATGCTGCCTTGTCTGACTCTTATAATTCTTATATAAATCAAGTTGATATTCTTGCTGAACCTAAGACTTATAGTCAGGCTGTAAGATATGAGTGTTGGAAGGATGCTATGAATGCTGAGATTAGAGCCTTAGAGTTGAATAAAACATGGGAATTAGTTCCCCTTCCCCATGGTAAAAGAACAATAGGTTGTAAGTGGGTTTTTAAAACCAAACTTAAATCTGATGGGACTTTGGAGAGATACAAAGCTAGGCTCGTAGTCAAAGGTTACACACAGCAGTCTGGGGTTGACTTTTTAGACA
The DNA here is from genome assembly GCA_030270665.1 of Hibiscus trionum. Lineage (NCBI taxonomy): Eukaryota > Viridiplantae > Streptophyta > Magnoliopsida > Malvales > Malvaceae > Hibiscus > Hibiscus trionum. Next base: position 21,213,692 of record BSYR01000006.1, on the reverse strand, counting down.
CTTTTAGCCCTGTTGCTAGGTTAACAACCATAAGAACCCTCTTAGCTGTTGCTGCTTCTAAACAGTGGCATCTACATCAATTAGACATAAACAATGCCTTCTTACATGGTTTTCTAGATGAAGAAATATACATGGATTTACCTCTTGGATATAAGACTGACAAACCTGGTTTAGTGTGCAAGTTAACCAAGAGCCTTTATGGCCTTAAACAAGCCAGCAGACAGTGGAATGAGAGGCTTGTTTCTGCTCTTGTACAACAAGGTTTTAAACAAGCCTATGCCGATACATCTTTGTTTACTAAAGGTTCAGGTTCCAATTTTATTGCTCTTGCGGTATATGTTGATGATATTGTGTTAACAAGCCCAAATGAAAATGAAATTTCTTCTGTTAAGAATTTTTTACATGATTGTTTTAAAATTAAAGACTTAGGTCCTTTAAAGTATTTCTTAGGATTAGAAGTGGCTCGATCAGCAAAAGGTATTTTTTGTCTCAACGAAAATATGCATTAGATCTTCTAAAAGAAACTGATTTTTTGGATTGTAAGGCTGCTTCTACTCCTTTACATACTAAGACTTCTTTATCTAAATCTGGTGGAATTCCCTTAAAAGATATTACATCTTATAGAAGACTTATTGGCAAGTTGCTATACTTAACGAACACGAGGCCTGATATTTCTTTTGCTGTTCATCATCTTTCCCAATTTCTCTCTGCTCCTACTGATATTCATATGCAAGCTGTTCACAGAATCCTTAGGTACATTAAGAAATCTCCTGGGCAAGGTATTTTGTTTCCTGCTAATACTGATTTAAAGCTTAATGCCTTCTGTGATTCTGACTGGGCATCTTGCCCTGATACAAGAAAATCTGTTACTGGTTTCTGTGTTTTTCTTGGACCAGCCCTTGTATCCTGGCGTTCTAAAAAACAGCAAACGATCTCACGTTCTTCAAGTGAAGCAGATTATCGTGCTCTTGCTTCTGTTTCTTGTGAAATACAATGGCTTGTTTATTTGTTGTCTGATTTACAACTTAATGATATTCCTCCTGCAAATTTATACTGTGATAACTTGTCTGCTATTCGTATTGCAGAAAATCCAGTGCAACACGAACGAACCAAACACATAGAGATTGATTGTCATCTTATCCGTGAGAAGCTTCATCAAGGGTTGATCATGTTGTTTCCTGTATCCACTCACAACCAATTGGCAGACTGTTTCACGAAAGCCCTGCCACCATCCTCGTTTGTTCAAGCTACATCCAAGTTGGGCATATGTGATATATATGCTCCAACTTGAGGGGGGTTATTAGAACTTTCTTGTAATCTTGGTTAGTTACCAAGATTTAGTTTGCGGTTAATTGGTTAATTAGCTGAACTGTACTACCTTATATAAAGTAAACATTATAGTTTGTATTTTATTATCCTTTTATCAATAATAAACAATATTAAACTCTTTGTATCTTTTCTCTCTCCTTTCTCCATTCTCTTCTTCCTCTTTCGATTCCCGAAATCCCCAAATCGTAAAACCCTAGGATTTCTACAAGGTAATCCTAATAAGTAGTGGGCAAAATGCCATTGCTGCATTTGATAACTTCAGCCCAACTCTGAACATAATTGTCTTGGACATTAACCCTTAACAGACATGTTTTCTTCAAATTTAGCCGCAACCCCGAGCATACTTCGAAAAGTCTCAATATTCTCTTGATGTTCAATCTCTTAAGGCAAATCTTTCTTAAGGATTAACATGATAGGCTGCTCACCAGGGAAATCAGCTTAAAGTCTTCAATTACTTCAGGCGAATCTATCTTAAGGATTAACACGATAAACGAGTGGTTGATGGACCGGTCATTGAGTCTGCCATTATAGAATTCCTCCAGAAAAAGCATGATCTTATACTTGAGAACATGCCAAATTTTTTATTTATAAAAATCTAAATTGAAGCCGTCGGGTCCAGGGTCATATTTCCCTCACCGGAGCTTATAACTGCTCACACTTCGCCAGTTGAGAACAATGCTTCCAGTCGTATAGCCGATTCCTCATTTATTTTGGTTTTACTGGCAGCTTCTTTATATGCACTTTAAATAGACCCCTAAATATGGTTATTAAATTAAGTTATTGAACTTAATTGATTGCATAGTTTTTATATATTTTTAAATATTGTTATATTTAGATATTAAAACTTGTTGGACATTAAAGATTTATAACTTTAAATTTTAGATTTTTACTTATATGCACTTTATATGTAATTTAAGTAATATATATGTTTGGTAAACAAAGTTTTGAGTTAGAATTTGAGTTACTTTTAGAGGATTGACCAATTAAATCCACTAATTTTAGTATTCGGTAAATAGAGGATTGTAACAATGAATTAGATTGAATCCACTCAAATTGGAAATGCTATTCTGAAGAACTTTTTGGGTCAGAAGATTGTATATAAGAGTTGTAAAGACTATTTTATCTTTTACAATTACAAAGATTGTTCTCTGCATAATTTAGATTTGAATAGGTCACATATGCTTTTGAAGTAAGATATATTCTCGTATATAATTTAAATAATTGTTCCCCCTTCAAACAGAAGAGATTAATACATATGCTTCAAAAGTAATTTAAATTTAACAATTAATAAAACTGTATTAAATAGATAAATCTATAAATAAAAATATATACATCATTTGAATATGCTTAGTAATGTTATATTAAAATATTTTTCATAATCTAATACATACTAATCGACATCAAATATTGATAATTAATAAACTATTTAGCAAGTATTGAATATAATAATATTCATGTACGTCATTTTTCTTATTCAAATAAGCAAATAACTATCAACTACCAGCTAATTTTACTAGACACATTCATACAATCAACTAGTATAATTCGCTATCAACTATCAGCTAATATAATTTTATATCAACTATTAGCTATTCGTTAGTTGTCAAACAAAACCACAATAAAATATTACAAATAATTTTTGGGAGAAAAAATATTTATATATAATTATAAAAAACAAGAAACCCAAATCAATACATATTCCACGCGATATGGTGCGTAATAATGAAGAATTCTCATTAAATTGCCAAAATATCATTATATATACATATGTTTCAACTTTAATTTTCTCCCTCTATCTTTTTCTCTTATTTCTTTCCCCTAAAAAATCAATCAATATATAAGTTGCGCTATTTTCTCCAACCCTTCTCAATCGTTTTCTTTAAAGCTTAAATTAGTTCAAAGTTGAAGACTTGCAGGTACTTTTGGTCACTCTCCGTTTCTTTTCTCTTCTTCTTTTTGTATAAATGCTTAGGGAGATTGTTTAGGGTTTATTTTTTTCTTTTATATGTTGAAAATTTATTTTACTAGCAAGGAAATTTAACTCAACAGCTATTAATGCATGTATATTATTATATATATAAGTACAACTGAACAAGATGGGGATAATTATTGATCGGCTGAGTGTGTTGGTAATGCATGAACAGATTTGAGATCATAAACAATGGGGAAGCAAGCAAAGAATAGCACCGGAACGGAACCACCGGCAAAGGAATCAGGTTCAAGCTGGTCACCGGCTATGGATGGACTCCCCGAGCCAACAAGCGTCGAGCAGGCACTTATGGAAGCTCGCTCGAGGTCGCACGACCGCAGACGGTTGAAGGCTTTCAAGGAAATATGTCCCGAGATTGAGCTACCCAAAACCGGGATTGAAGAGACGACGTACAGGATGTGACATTGGTTTATTAGGATGGACGTTTCATATATGTTAGCTCCTATTTTGAGTATATAATTAATATGTATACATGGAATGTGAATATCGTGTTTTCTTTAAATTTTTTTATTTTTCGTTTTCGCATTAATTTTGAGTTGGAAAATCATGTTAAGAAAACTGGACAAGAATACAATCATGATAAGCAACCTAATTAGTCCGAGATTCATCGCTTTCTAATTTATTTTAATTAAGGAAAATATGTACTCATTATGTGAAAAATACGCCACTCCAACTCTCAGACTTAATTTTCATGCCATAATTAGCCGTATATATGATTATATTATATATACAAATATGAATAAATTTTACGACGCCCAACGAGCACCACTAACAACGAGCACCGATAAGCACTATTAATTTAGTTTATAAAGATTTAAAATCTAAAAGACTCGCCGTATAATTATAAATTATTTAAAAACTAAAAGGTAAATTAATTAAAATATATTTTTTATTTTCTTTTAAACATAATTAGATCAAAATACCTACCCCTAAATCACAAAACCCTATTTTTTTCTTTAAAATTCAATATGCGGTCACCTCCACTAACCATCGCCGCCGACTACATTCGCACCACCTCGCCGCTGCTGGAGTCGATGGTTCTCGTCATTCACTATAATATTGGTTTTTATGTACTAAATATCAGTTCCAATACTTTCAAAGATAATGAACGAACAAATTTATTTCTTGAAGAAGAAAGATGATCACCTTGAAAGAACCGAAATCTCATCAAAATAACCATTGGTATTGAAATTTGATTTGAATGGTGTACCACTATAAAATAATCTTTTTTCTTGTAGTATCAGGCATTATTAATCTGTGTTTCGGAAGTTCTAAAGTCAGAAATAAATGCATGTTTTATGATATCAACGACGGCCACGGAGGTGTGGCGGCGGGCGGGGCGGTGCAAATGTGGCCGGCGGCGGATTGAATTTTAAAGAAAAATTAGAGTTTTTTAATTTAGGATAGATATTTTGATCTAATTATATTTAAAAGAAAATTAAAAATTAAAAATATTTTTTATTTAATTTATCTTTTGATTTTTAAATAATTTATAATTATACATCGAGTCCTTTAGATTTTAAATATTTATAAATTAAATTAATAGTGTTCATCGGTGCTCGTCGTTAGTGGTGCTCATCGGTGCTCGTCGAACGTGACATACTCATCCATACAAATATGAGTTATCTGATTAAATTCTATGCAGAATATGAAAATGGTTTGAATAAAAGTACAAGATTCAAGTATGAATTTAAAAAGAAAAATCCATTTAAAAAATGATCGGATATACTTATATTTATAAAGGATAGTTTTTTTTACGCTCGACGAGCAACGGCGAGCATCACTGTTGACGAACACTAATGAGTACTGATAGATTATTTTATAAAAATTTTAAATCCAAAATACTTTATGCGTAATTATAATTTTTTTAAAATTTAAAAGTGTAATTTAATTAAAGTATTTTTTTAGTTTTAAATTTATTTTAAATATTATTAATCAAAATAAACTATCAGTAAATCAAAAAATCTTATGTTTTTTTTTGCTTTGAAATTAACCCAATTGCCGCCTCACCCACCGTCAACCGCCGTCGTCGCCGACAACTTTTGCCGCCGCCGTCGCCGACAGCCACCATCGTCAACAGCCGCCGCCAGTCCTAATCCTTCGTTGCAATTAGGTAATTTATCCCCATTTTTTGAAACCCTAATTATCTTAAATTTGATTCAATTTAAGTATTTTTTCACTTAATTTTCATTCAATTTATTCCCAAATCCCAAAATCAGCTGCATCAATCCAATTTTGTTGATTGATTCCAAAAATAATGGCCGATTCAAACCCCAAAAAATGCAATTCGTTGCGCGTACCGATACGGTAAGAATACCGTATCGGTACGCGGGGGCTAACTGTACCGGTACGCCAGGCGTACCGGTACAGTTTTTAGTCACTGAAATTTTTTGTTTTGCAAGCATACCGGCACGGTACAATTACCGTACCGATACGCCTGGAATTTTTGGTCACTGAAAATTTTGGGCTTTTTCATGTTTTAAGTTGGTTAAATGGTAGTAGTAAAATGTTATTACTAGTTTGCACAAATTTTAGTTTACACAAATTTTGTTGAGTTAAGTTAGATTTTATTGGTTGGTAAAATGGTAGTTGTAGATAGCAGTTGATGATTTTTCGGAGTGACACTCATGAATTTTAATTTATGTTTATATACATTGTGCGTAATATTTTTGTAGAGTTTTTAGTTTGAAATGTCACTAAAGTCTAAACCTGGTATAAAACTTCAACACATGGATGGATCTTCTTCGAGTCAACCTAGAAACAACCCTGAACCTGAATCTCAACCTATTTTACCTACCACATTTGATTCATGTTTTGATGAACCCGAAATATATTACTTGGATTATACTTTTTATGGATTATGATGGAATTTTTTTATGGATTATGATAGAACTTTTTTTATGGGTTATGCTTGTTATTCTTTTATGATGGAACTTTTTTATGGATTATGTTGGAACTATTGGAACTTTTTAAGTTGGAGTATTCACTTGTTATTATTTTATTGTATGGATTATGGATTATGTTAGAACTTATGTTGGAGTATTCACTTGTTATTCTTTTATGGATTATGTTGGAGTATTCACTTGTATTATTCTTTTTGTTATCAAATATGTTATGAAATTTATGAGTTATTGTATGAATTATATGAATTTCTGAATTTTTATGTATGTAACGTAAAAGGTAAAAAGAACGTAATTGTTGTATAAATGAGAAATTTTTCTTCAAAAAAGTACTAATATAAATTCAAATAATAAAAAACATAAAGTTGACAGAGTGGTAAAGTGTTCAAATAAATTGAATAGTCAAAAGAAAAAGGAAATGGCCCAAAAAAATGTTTCATTACAATTCAAAATTTCTTAATCTTCGGCTACTACATCTTTTGTGGGCAATTTAAACAGATCAACTTCATTGTGATTGCTACAAACAAGTTTGGCCAAAATTCTCAATCGTTCAACTCTCATGTCTTCTATCTACACAATATAAATATAACGTTAGTCAAATATCACACTTTTTCAAAACGAAACTACATGGTATACTTTACCGTGAAAAAAATCTTCGACCAATCACTTTTGTTATCGGCTTCTATATACTTTAATGTGTACATGCCACAATCATCCCCGAATCAAATATGAAATGAATTAATCTATTAACAAAGAAAAATTTAGAGAAAAAACATAATATATTTAAACTTGTATTACTTACGAATTTGGCTGCTTCGGTACTTGTACGCAATTGAATGAAAATTCGACGACATCTTTAAATAATCTACCAAAATGAGCATGACCCGTAAACCAAACTAGAACTTTAGTCAACTGTATAAACCATGAAATTTTTTTAAGATATCGATGGTTAAATACTATTCATATATTAGTTCCCATAAATGAGTTAAGGACTTGCTATATTTTTTGCAATCTTTTTACGCGCTCTAGTAGCACCAAGAGAGTCCAAAACGTAATTATGTATCTCAACAACATCAATAACTAATAAAAATCAGTGACCTTTTGCATCATATAAAGATACATATACCTGCGAAATCATGTAAGTTCAAAATCACTGGCAACTACATAAAAACAAACTACAAACTATAAATATACCTGCTCAACATTACTACTATCAGTAGGCATAAAGTCATCTATCCATCGGGTATGAAATTTAAAAAGACTATGTTGTGTTCCCTCCTTCTTATTAGGAGCATCAACTTTGCATGTTTCTCCACTATCTTGCAAAGTAGTGTTTTTTACATGTTATCATATGTCAAATATTAGTTTTAAGTAAAATATGCTAAATAACAAATAAAGAATTATTTATACATACCTTTGTATTCGCTCGAACTTCAGATTACTTATAATATCAGAACGTGCAATCGAACATCTCTTTGACAATGACTTCTGTCCGTTAGACATTTTAGGCCACATTTTTTTACTTATTGGAGTTTCCTTCAACGTAACTAGTTGACTAGAAAATCGCTGGGGACAAAATTTAAATTTTAAAAAATCGCTCGAAATTTCTGGGAAATCATCCTTATCAGTCTTGATTTTGTCTTCTGAAATAGCTTCAACTTTGCTTTTATCACTACGTTCTAACAAGGGAGAATAATTCATATCACAATTAATAAATGGAGACATAATCAGTATTTTAATACCACTCACGGTTTCTTCATTCATTGCCCCGACAGTTAGTTCTTCTTCCCCGTGAGATTTATTCTCTAAATCATCAGCATTCAATGGCTCGTTGTATAAATTAATATCTTCAGGTATACTCTTTAAATCACCTCCCTCTAATGATTTATTATGTACAACCTCTCCTTTTAGTGAATAACCATCTTATTTTGAGCATTTTACATTGCTCGCTGCTAATATGGGCACTAATTTCTTAAATTGGCCATTTAATTTCTCAAATTGACCATTAATTTTTTCAAAATGGGAATTCATTTTCACAAAATCCTTTTCAATATTTTGCACAGATTGAATGAGTGTCTCGAACTTCTGATCACTCTGATAAGGTGTGTGTAACCCCCTCGTCCCGGTCCGGACGTTTGACCGGTCCGAGTAGGCTACACGGGGAAAACCGATGTGAAACCCGTTAAGGTCCCACCTCGGTTAGCAACCCTAGAAAATTTCTTTTATTTATATCTTGTCTAAATGCATTATTAAGTCCTATGTGAAACACGACAGCGGAAACACAAACAATTCAACAACGACCATCCAAAACAACACTTTAAAATAGCCCATTTTTCCTTTTTAAGCAGGCTGTATCGATACACCTGCAGAGGGTATCGATACGCCTTGACCAAGTCAACTGCCTCAAGTCAAACTAGGAAGACCGTATCGATACAGCCCTTGGGCGTATCGATACACCCTCCTCGGTCAACATCTCGCGGTCAACGATATTAGATCGTACCGATACACCTATAGCCCATATCGATACGCCAAAAACTCGTCAAAATCTCAGAATTTCAGAAAAGATTTGGCGTATCGATACACTCCCGCGTATCGATACGATAAGCCAAATTTGAGTCCCAAAGTGTAGAACCGTATCGATACGGCCCTCAGACGTATCGATACGCCCTGCACTGCAATACCCAAATTTGCAGCAAAACGACTTAAGACTTGACTCTAGATGCGATTTACGACTCCCCAAGCCACAAACAACATACCTACAATCTTCAACAACCAAGATATCAATATACATGGCATTCAAAACGAACAAGGATCATGAATCGAAAGGATTCATACATATACTCGAAAGGAGACATACTTAGCACTTAAAAGTTCATGCCTTAGAAACAAAACATATAGGCATTCAAGACATGCAACATAAGCAAGGTTTACAATTCAAACAAAGCATCCAAAAGCCAAACCAACCTCAACATACATCAAAGCTCAAATCAACAACACCTATCCCATTGCTTGACTATTACAATCTACAATTTAAAGTTCATACTTGAGCTAACCAAAAGCGACACATGGAGACCTTTCCTTGCCCTTGCCACCCACGAGCTACTGATCTGCATTGTCGAACAAAAAGGAGCGTAAGCATAAAAGCTTAGTGAGGGTAAGCTCATAAAACAAACCTTCGACAATGCAGGATCCAAGCACGAGCAACAACCAAGATGAAATGCATGATCTTACCTCCGATCCACAAGAGCCATAATATACATGATGCATGAACATATAATCAACATTATGCCATAATCAACAACTCATAAGCCCAACACACAAAGATACATATATCAATGTATTAACAACCACATATATCAATCCATATTGACACACACCTCAAATCATAATGGCACATATATAAGTCTCATATTGGCACCTAGCTATGACTCGAATACGCGGATAACACGTTGGAACTCACTTCCAACACAACCATTACCTTCGGTGGGATTACACTCATCACCGGTTCTCGCGGAGGGGATTCCACTCATCCTCACGCCCCATCGATGGGATTCCACTCATCACCGACTAATATAAACATTTCTGGTGAAATATTACATCACCGTACTCCTCCTTATGACTTAACGCCACCAAGGCCACGCGCGAATTTGACTCTCGTGTGCACACTAAACATCCTAATGATCGATCATTGTACCCAAGAATACTAGTGCCAATATTAACCACAATCCATAACCTTTCACAACATCATTTCATATCAACTTCCGTGCTTAGCACGTACTCACCATGATCACTATCATGCACAATTCACAAACCAAACCACATGCATATATCAACGCATCATATCAAGCCTCAACAACATGCATAACACATTATACATAGCCAACACGATCACAATTAAACATAAGGCATACCAAGCAATTAGGAGTTCAACCAAAAGCTTCCTAAGCTAAGCTTGAGATTAGGCTACCACTCTAATCTCAACTCTAGGTGGGTTTACCAAGCCCAACCTAGGTCCACATGCTTGACCAATATTTAAAAACCATTTGAAAACAATAACCACTCATCGACCACTCTATTTAGCACAAGCCGACTAGCCTACCAAGCATCCAAGTCCGTACTCGAGCCCGAAGCTTCTCCATTGTTTCCCCTTGCTTCTAACCATTCAAAAACAATACATCAACCTCAAAATCAGCCACAAACCCAAAGTTTAACACCAACACACAAATCCACTACAATTCTCACAATTCAAAGCCAAGTTCATTATCCAAATTCTCATTTTCGTACTTCCACAAGAACCCATCAAAAATCAGTAATGTAGTCATCCAAAGCACTCTTAAACATGTTCAAAACACTACCCAAACATAGTATAACCATCAACCCCCAATTTCCAACATCAACCATACCCAAAACCAACCTTAAAACCCTTCCAAGAACCCCTCAAAACCCAAGTCCGAAATCCATACAAAACTCTTTAAAATTCACATATATTAAACCTTTTAGGTTGTAAACAATTTATCTAACCTTAAACAATCAAAGGCTTAGGTTAAAGACAATAAAGTTCTGATTTTTAAACAAAACTCCAAAACTTCAAAATTCAAAATTATGAACAAAAATGAAAACTAGTTGTACTTTCAAAGAGATGAAGATGACAGCAAGATGGGAATGTAATTACCTTTCAAAACCGAGCCAAAATGAAGGAGAAAGAAGATGGAATAGTGAGTTGGAGAGGAAAGGGGTTTTCACGTGAAGAAGAGAAAATGAAGAAGATGACGATAACTCTCTTCTTTTTGGTTAAAAGCTCATCTTTTTCAAACTTTGTGTTATTTACAAAAACGCCATTAATGAGATGGCAAATTCTCATCTCCTAAAATTCATGGGTTTTGATTCCCAAAACAATTTTAGTCCAAAATAATTGTTTGCTTCGAATATATGAAGCCCAAAATAATATTTTATTATTTTAAATTTTAAAACCGAAACCGGACCATTATTTTATTATTATTTTCATCCGACCCCCAAACCCGGGTGTTACAGAGTGCTTATGTTTTCCTCAAGTACAACTCTACGCTTTTCCTATAAGTACATAAAACACTAATCTCAACAAAAACTATTTAAGACAAGCATTGAAAGTTCAAGTAATTAAAATAAATGTACCTCGATGTTTATCTTCCTCGAACACATGTCGATATGACGCTTGCACTTCATCATTGTTGTATCTTGTTTTGAAGGCATTAAATTTAGATCCATCATCTACATCAAAGAGGTTAATTTTAAGTAAGAACAATTTGCAACATTTGAAGCTAGCGTACCGATACACTATCAGTACTGTACCGATACCGGTTTGGTACTAGTAACGTACCAGTACGGTAAAAATATTGTACCGGTATTACACGATATCACTGAAAATCTAGTGGCCAAAAAATGTATCGGTACACATACCGTACCGGTACGGTAAGTTATCACTGAATTTTCATTGGCTAAAAATTGTATCGGTACACATAGTGTATCAGTACTGTATTCCCACGCGTACCGGTACGCGAAAATTATCGTATCGATATGCGCAACGAACAACAAAATTGGGGGTTTTGGACCGGCCATTAATTTTACGAATCAATAAAAAAAATGGCTTGCCGTAACTGATTTTGGGTCTTAGCAAAGGCGTTGGGATTCTCAATTTTGAATTACATATGCCAATTAAATAATTTTGGTTAGGGTGATGATTAGGGTTTCAAAAATTGGGGATAAATTACCTAATTGCAATAAAGAATTAGGACTGGCGGCGGCGGCTGTCGGTGATAGCGGCGGTTGGCGGTGACAATTGGGTTAATTATATTTAAAATACCTTGGATTTTTTGATTTGGGATAATTTATTTTGATTAATAATATTTAAAATAAATTAAAAATAAAAAAATACTTTAATTAAATTACACTTTTAATTTTTTTTAAAAATATAATCACGCATTAAGTACTTTGGATTTAAAAATTTTATAAAATAATCTATTAGTGCCCATCGGTGCTCGTCGATAGTGGTGCTCGTCGTTGCTAGACAAGCGCTATAGAATTTTCCATTTATAAAACTATTTGATTTTTAAAACTATTTGAGGTGATTATATAAAGGAAAATTCTACAGCGCTCGACAAGCACTGATGAGTACTACTAACGACGAGCACCGATGAGCACTATTAATTTATTTTATAAAGATTTAAAATCTAAATGACTCAAAGTATAATTATAAATTATTTAAAAATCAAAAGGTAAACTAACTAAAATATATTATTTTATTTTTAATTTTCTTTTAAACATAGATCAAAATACTTATCTACCCCTAAATTACAAAATCCTAATTTTTGTTTATTTAAAATTCATGGCGTCGCCGCCGCAGCTTCTTGCCGCCACTACCACTGCCTCCTGCCGCTAGCCTCTATTTGCTTGGAACAAAAAACAAAAATTAAGAAAGGCCGATTTGTTCGTAAGGTTTGAACGACAACCAAATATGCTTAGGAGGCAGGAAGTGGTATTTCAAATGTTTTATGTTGCCTCTAGTGTTAGATGTTCAGATTTCAACAAAAATTAGTCAAATGTTTCATGCTGGCAACAACTTTCTTCACCAAAAAACAAATTAGGAAAGGTCGAGTTTGAACGACGGCATGAGGCATCGGCGGCGGCTTGAATTTCAAATGAATAAAAATTAAGGTTTTGTAATTTAAGGGTAGATATATATTTTGACCTATGTTTAAAAGAAAATTAAATATAAAATAATATATTTTAATTAATCTACCTTTTGATTTTTAAATAATTTATAATTATACGTTGAGTCCTTTATATTTTAAATCTTTATAAATTAAATTAATAGTGCTCATCGATGCTTGTCGTTAGTGGTGTTTGTCGAGCGTAGCAGATTCATCCTTATATAAAATAGTATTTGTTTATTAATTTTACTCCTTTAATAACCTACATCGTATAAATTAATTGTTCGAACTTAAATTATTTAAAGATAATATTATTACCTTTTTACTGGACCAGTTGATGGATTCATGTTTATTTGATAATTTTAAACTTAAACGATTAAAATAAAGGTCAAAACCCATGTTGTAATTCTTAAAGTTTAAAAGCCTAGAGCATGACTCATGAGCCTAACCTAATCCCCCTCCATCCCATATTGGCTTAGAAACATGCTAAGGTGTGGCTAAAATGCGGTTTTACATAAATTTTAATTATTTTAGTAAGAATTTATGTAAGATTGTGTAATAATTTAAGTAGAATCAAAATTTTTATTAATTAGATAAAAATTTGTGTTACTATATAAATTCTTATCAACTGGGTAAGAATTTGTGTAGATATTGCGTTAGGTAATAATTTGTGTAACTATACAAATTCTTGTATTATAACCTAATTTTTTATCACATGAATAAGAATTTGTGTAAGATCATTTTATTTTAGCAGCAACCCAAAAGTCTAACTAGTCATAGCAGAACTTCCCGGGCTCCGTCCCTGTTCACAAGGTCTAAGATTTGGAAACTGTGAAAATGTATGTAGGGAAGTCCTTATGGGCTCTAACAATACGAGAGCAGTAGGGTTCTTTACCTACGGGAATTGGGATGCTATAGACAAGGGCCGGGCTGATCTATTACGGACTTCCTCTTCATATATGGAACAAATCAATTTTTAGTAACATTGGAAGATTATGGAATTCACTCATTCATTTGAATTGATACGAGTAAAGGGATTGTGCTCATCCAGACCAAAGTTTTGCAGAAAATAGTTGAAGTTATTCTTGTTAAAAGTGTTAATAATGAGATATTAGTTAACAGCGGGATGACGCGTTAGGCCGCTTAAGCAAAGTCAGGATGTTCAAATCATGACGTTGTGAATAAAAAAAATTGAATTGAGAGGGTCGTCCACATATTGGGCCTCTACAAAACCTGATCCGAATTAGTCATACAAATGAGTCAAATATCGGTAGTTAAACAAAAAAAATATTAATTAGGGTGCAGTAAGGGTTTCTAATAACTCTAAGGGGGCGTTTGGTTTGCGGACAAGATCATTACTTGGGGAATAATCTTTTCCGGAATCACATACCACGTTTGGTTTGAGAGCATTCCCTCCCAGAGGTAATATTGTATTCCCAACCGTAGCCTTTTTTTCATTAAATGATGGGAATGTGATTCTCTTAGTTTTCTTAGGTATTTGTCAATTCCCACCATTTAGACCATATTACCCTCAAGTTAATGAATTTTGTTCACATGGATCCTTTATTTAATTTAATTAGATGATTAAATATGTGTGATGTAAATTAATAAGTTAAGAGGTAATATTTTCAGACAATATTCTTTTATTTATAAGATGTTTATCATCTTATAAAATATTTTAGTAGGTACTTATAATATAATTTCTTATCAGTATTACACAATTTATTTACTTTAATTTACTTGACAATCGGTTACAAGTAATACAAAATTAAAAAAATGAGCATATTTAAAGTTTAACATTTAAAAAAATCACAAAAATATTTTAATAGAAGGTAACGAGAGTATGTAAATATAAATTATATTTTTATTAAAAATAATTAATATAATAATTATATTAATAATATGATAAATATATTATTTTTATAAATTTTAGATAGTGTAACAAAAATAATTCTATTTGTGCATATGTTTTTAATTTAATATTGAAAGTTTAACATGTTAAAAAGAAAATATAACACGGTCAATTTAGTAAATTTCACTTCCAGATAATCTTATTTACCTCCAACCACACACAATAATCTTACATTCCTACCAAATAAATCAAACAAGATAATGTGACATTCTCAATAATATGTCAGGTAATGTTATATTTCAGGAATCTTATTCTTAGAGGTAATCTTTTATTCCATGAACCAAACGCGTCCTAATTATCACAAACCTGGTGATAGTTGAACCAAAATTGAGGGCTTGAAGATGGTGAAGAGACCAGGGCATGGCCTTGATGTCTGCAATAGATGTGGAATGGTCAGTAGATGCCTTGATGAAGCTCTTGTTTCGGGTAAGCCCTCTCCTAAGAATGCTTCAATAACCATAAGGAACTAATTAAAAAATAAAAATTCTCTGTCTTATTTTTATGTCTTTGCGTATGTTTTATCACCAAAATAAATAAATTTTACTCTTTAATCTTAAATTTTAAATTTTAAACTTTAGAAATTAAAATCTAAACACTAAATCTTAAACTTTAAACCTATTTTTTAGTGTTGGAATATACATAAAAATACCAAAAAGGACATGTGATTTATATTCCTAATTTAATTCATTAAATATGAAATTAATATGTTCAAAAAAATTAATTCAAATATACACACTGCAACCTCTTCTCGTCTTCCGATATTAAATTTACAATGTTTAATCGTGTTTAATAATAATTGTTGAGAAAAATATAATTAATACATTATTTAATTGAATGTAGAAATTGTGTATTTAATCAATTATACTCCTCATGTATAAGATAATTATTGCAGATTAAATATACTCCTAATGGAATTTTTAAAAGTTCACTTGCTACAATGAGAAATAGATATAGATTAAGGACTAATGTTGTGGTTTACCTTTTTTATAATTGAAAGGGAAAATGGATTTAAATACTAGACAAAAGAATACTGATGTCACTTAACCGAAACAATGAAACTGCCGGCACAAGTTCCTGAATTATATGAATGAATATCCATAGACCATAGATATATAATATTCTAGATCAAACGGTGATTTTTTAATGTTTATATAAAAGAAAATAAGCACGCTTACAATTTCACATAAGAAAATGTTAAATTTTATTCCATTATAATTATATGTCATACATAAAGTGATGTGATTCATGACGAGTTTTGTATTTAATTTTGACGATGTTGCTCATGAAAGAAAATGCAAACTCATTTTTATATATTTCAATTCATGCCACCTAAATTGAACCGAATTTTGAGATAATGAGCCACCGGCATTTCAATAGACCAGCTCTATTCAAAACAAATATATCCTTGATTCTCAAATCCCTTTGTCCTTAAGATAGTACACTTTCTCCCAACTAACCTTTGCTCCTCTAGTTGTTCAAGTTCCTTTCCACAAAAAAAATATTATACAGACACTCAATTTGCTTAATCACCCTAGAAGAAAGATAGAAGATTCGACACCAAAAATTATAAGTGATGAATATAACATCTTGAATTAATTATAATTTACCAACAAACAACAAGCACTTTAAAGGCCAGTTTAAAATTTTTAGTAATTTTACTTACCAAACTCTCACAGTCAAGTCAGGTTTTTTGACACTAGGGAACATCCAAATACCTCACCAGTAAACATCTCATTCAAAAATCAGATAAAGCAGCCATATTTTGCACAACATCCTCACTCATTCTAGTACAAAACAACTCACTTTTAGCTTCATTTAGTTGCAAGCCAACCAGATTATAAAAAAACCTCCATAACGCTCTTGATCCTCAAAATTGAATCAACATCACATCTAGTGAACACAAGAAGATTATTCGCAAAGTAAATATGAGTTAACACCACTTTTTTTGCATTTTGGAGCTGATAGCGGATTACATTAGCTGAAAGCTGATAGTTGATTGCATTAGCTGTCTGATTTGACTAGCTAATTGTATAAAAGTGTTTGGTAAAGTTAGCTGATAGCTTATAGTTGTTTGATTATTTAAACAAGCAAAATAACATATAAGGACATGATTATACCCGATACTTGTTTGAATAGTTTATTAGTTATCAATATTTTGTATCTATTAATATTAATTAGATTATGAAAATAATTTTTTTAATATAACATTACTAAACATATGTGAATGATCTATATATTAATTTATTATTGGTATAATTATTTCTAATACAATTTAATTAATTATTAAATTTAAATGCATATATAAATGTGTGAGAATTAAAAAAATAAAACAAAAAAAATATTAGTATATAAATGTCACAATGTAAATACGTGAGGGTGAAGAATTAAAATAGAAGAGGTTAAATTTAGGTTATTTGAAAAAAAAAATTATAATTGACAAGGGTAAAAGGTCTTTGTAGCTCTTATGTAAAAAGCTCTAATTTAAAAAACTCATATTAACAACCTTTTTAAAATTAGAGGTTTCACCTCAATCCGTTATTCCTATCCGCTATTCACCAAACATTCAAATTAAGAGATTTGACCAGTCAAACTTCTAATTTTAACTCAAACTGTTATTTACCAAACATGGCCATAATCTTTTTAAAACTAAATTTTCTGCAACCTAACCTTCTTTGTCATTAATCTCATGCTATACATACATAAATACAATAAGATATATATAATTTTCTTAACATTCTTAATACAATCTTTATGATTATATTAATTTAATTTTATTTAGTGTTTAAATAAATTTAAAGAGCTGGAAACTTATTGAATGATCCTTATGATAAAGGATGACGTTGTTTCTCTTAGGTGATCCGAATTCGAGCAGTGTAAGCCTGCATGTGTGTTTGTACGATTTCAAAAAACTAAAAATAAAGAATAGATTCTACCATATAATCACATCAATTGTTTTTAACGAAAAACTAAAGACTACTCAAACATAGTCGTTCGAACTTCAAAGCCGTGTTGTGGCGAGCGACTCCAACTTCCAATTGGATGTCTTTCAAAGTACGCACCGATTTTTTTTATCTTTAATTTATATAGTAAATTTAAAACTTTATGAGATAATATAAATTGTCACTCTAAATTTTTTAAAAAAAAATTATATTTCATCCCATCAAGTTAGTATTTTGACTCCGTCCTACATAAAAATTAGAAGCTAAATGTAAAGAAGCATATAAGATACCGATATCTTCGTAAATAAATACATATGAAGAATGATGGATTGATCGAGTTTCGATATCTTTCGTAATTTTTTTGATATTAAATTATCCACAATGTTTGAAAATAGTATTATGATGACAATAGACTTTGTCGCCAAAAACAAATGGCGACATGAAACGAAACCTCGAGTGATATGAATTAGTGAGGGAAATTGTGAAAATGATTTGGCATCTCCCTAAAGCAAAGGGCAAAAACAAGGAAAGCAGTGTTGGATTAAGATGGTTATGTTAAAAGCCAAGCAAATGTTGGGTTTACATTATGAAGTTGTCGTGCATTTTATGAATGAGCATGGCCACTCGAAAACGAAATTCACCAAATTATAGGTATACAACTCACAGGAAAAGGCAACCAACTTCTATTCTAACAGCTCATCCCCTGCTTTTGCACTTTATAAATAGATACGTTCATTTATATTTTCTTTTCGGCCAATCATAATTTTTAATGTTAATTTCTAAGTTTAAATACACAATAAATTATTAAACGAGACAGTTTTTTTGGTTGCCCTCCCGGTTTACTAATCTGGACAAATTGTACTCTTGAATTTGATAGATGAATTTTTCGGTGGGGATTTTTTTGTATATACAAGGCCTAAAACTCGAGACCAGCTCAATTGTTAAGTTTAAATACACAATAAATCTATTCTAAGTTAATTGCTACAATGAAGTTGGTAGATAGAGTGCCAGAATAGAAATTCTCTACTCTTTTCGGTGCCCTTTTTTATGCCCTACACTAAAAAAAATTATGTTTAAGGTTTAGAGTTAAGGTTACATTATAGGGAATTATGGGTAAGGTGTGTTTTTTTAGGGTTTAGTGTTTATGGTTTAAGATTTTAAATTTAAGGTTATAACTTAAAATTTAATTTTTTTAGTGTTGGAGCATAGAAAGAGCACCGAAAAAGACAGAAAATTTTTGTCTAGAGTCCGAACCCCATATTCGTTTTGTTATTAATAAATTTAATTATGAAAATAGCAAAAAGTACAAATATTAAAATTTGATTTAGGATAATAGAAATAAAAAAAGTTTGAATTGCAACTTGACTTGTAAATATATTTAATTAATTATTTTTATTAATTCAGCTTATTTCGTTCATAAACGTTAAATTATTAGAATCTTAAAGGATATTTAAAGTATATAATGTCTCGTACCACTAAAACAAGTAACAACAAGTAGTTTGTATCATATAATTCATTTTTTTAAATATTTTATTGTACACCATCATAATAAAAGCTTTATTTGACCATGTATGAGCTGATATATCACATAATAATTGTGATGGTCATATTCAACCTACTCGATCAACCCTTCACATGTTTTCTATAGACGAAAAAAGGAAGAGGACAGCACGATCCAAAGAGTCTTTTTAAAACAAGTCAAAGACAACTCGGTCTGCAATAAAACTAGAAACAGTTGCAAATTAACTTTTAATTATAACACCCCTTCAACACACACATATATATTATTTGATTATAGTTGTGTGCATATATATACTAATTTGAACTTTTCAGCTTTACTGGCGGCGGGTAGCATTGGCATTGGTTGGCCAGGGTTCACATGTTCTTGCACTTGTATCATTAAACAACCACTGTTTGGTAAGAAAAAAAGAAAGAAAGAAGAGAATCAAAGAAGCTTAAGAAGAATCAAGAACATTGTTTGAGAGAAACAGGCACAGCCCTGCTACTTTTATTTAAATCAACAACTGTTTTTTTTTTTTGTTGTTGTTGTATTGCTCATCATCATGGATTTTTCAATGAAGAGAAGAACTCTGCTTAAGGTCATTGTTCTAGGTGACAGTGGGTAAGTTTTAGTTTTCCCTATGTCGGAAGTTATTAGCTTGTGATCTTCAATTTTCTTGTCTTGATATTCTTCATGATATTTCAGAGTGGGGAAGACATCTTTGATGAATCAGTATCCTTTTTTTGTTTATTAATTAAGTGATCCAGATATCTGTAGTTATTGCCATTGCAATTACATAGGCTTGTAGTTGTACAGATTCTTAACTTTGTGAACCAGATATGTTTACAACAAGTTCAACCAACAGTACAAAGCTACAATTGGGGCTGACTTTGTCACCAAAGAATTGCAGATTGAAGACAAATTGGTGACTCTGCAAGTAAGTGATGAAAAACCAAGGCCATTTCTTGAACTAAAATCTTAGGATTTCACCAAGTTTGCATCATACTGGTTTTTGATGTTTATTATTATTATTATTGGGACAGATATGGGATACAGCAGGGCAGGAAAGGTTCCAGAGTCTTGGTTCTGCATTTTATAGAGGGGCAGATTGTTGTGTTATTGTGTTTGATGTCAACATACAAAGATCATTCGAAACACTAAGCAACTGGCGTGAAGAATTTCTAAAACAGGTAAAAAAAATTACTTCTCGTAATTCATCTTATGTCTTCACCAGTGAAACATGTTTGTTCAAATGTCTCAATTGTGAACTTTGAAGTCTCTTTTCCTGTCTTCATTACTAATCGAACTACTTATTAACTAAAATTTTAAGGCAAACCCATTGTAGCATACCATGCATTTCATCGGTTTTGCAATAATGTTGATTTTGATCCTATAGTTTGATACTGTAAAACCAGGCAGATCCATCTGATCCCGAGTCATTTCCTTTCATAGTAATCGGAAACAAGATCGACCTAGACGGTGGAAACAGTAGAGTGGTATGTTGCTCCTACTCTTCTTTTTTTTCTCTCTCTCGAAATATCCGTATCAAACATTTGCGTCAGGCATATAAGTATTGGGATAGGACATTTAAACGTACTTGTGCTCAGGTACCTGAGAAAAAAGCTAGGGACTGGTGTGCCTCCAGGGGAAATATACCTTACTTTGAGACATCTGCAAAAGAGGATTACAATGTTGATGAAGCATTTTTATGTGTTGCAAAAACTGCAGTAGCCTGTGAACGTGAACATGACATGTAAGCATACCCCTCAAGAATCCTTCGTATCTACTACAGTAATATTCATTGCCTTGAATGGTTGATCCTCATCTATCATATACAAGTAGATCAGATTGCCTTGTTTGATTTCCTGTCACTTCTAAATCTTCTGTATGTTGCATTGTGAACTGTTAAAACCTATGTTAACCAGAAACAAGCGTATAGGGTATCGGAAACTCATATCCTTATCGGCATGTTCAAATCGGTGTTCAAATCGGCATGTTCAAATCGGTGTTGGACAGGGATGTTTTAACAAAAATACAAAAAGTTCGGATAATGTAAGTTAGAATCAACTGTTCTTTAGACCCTGAAACTAGTATTTTCATTGATGCAGTTATTTCCGGGGCATATCGGAAACTGCTTCGGAAGTTGAACAGGGAGGACGCTGCGCTTGTTGAAGTTGGTCGGTGATTGCATATATTGGCTGTTCAACTTTTCCCATTTCTCTTTTATGATAATTCTTTTGAGGTTGGAGATTAGGGAGGTTCTATGTTAATGTAATAATGTATATTAAGCACTCTTGTTTTGATTTGTTAATGATATATTTTACTACTGCTTTTAAGGAAGCAGTCAATTTGTCTTCCAGCTATCTTCGGAAAATTTAAGGTCAATTAAGCAAATATAGCTAAGCCTTAAGGATTTACCTGGCTTTTCCGCAAATCCAAATAAATTATTAGATTATTATCAGCTGCATTGACATTGAAAAGAAAATTTCTACAGGCGGGATTAAAATGATAAGTGGCTCATTCTTTTAAGTTGCACTTCCACTTTCTCTACCCAGGAATTCCAACCTCTTAAATAGGGCAATAAAATGTGAAATTCGCTGAATATCATTAATATTTAATCAAAAAATTGTAAATAAAATACAGTTGCAGAGACAGCTAAGAATTTAAGATTACAAGAACTGTTATCTCGATCCCCATTTCTACCAAAACTTGCGCATACCTTTCACATGATGCCGATGCTGGCCATGGGCAGCAGGCCTAGCAGTGAAAACCCAATCTGGAGAAGACAATATCTCAATTGCCTCCAATACATATTACAATTGTTTATGCTGGTAACTAAGATTTTCTCTTTTTGCCTGTTGATTTTGAACCATGGTCTTCTTTTCCTCTCTTTTTCCCACTTTTCTTATTCGAATCGTCCCGCTTCCCATGCTTCTCGACTCCACTTCTGCTGGATTTCACACTGATGACACCACCTGAAAGCACCTTTTCACCACCATTTTCCAAAGCATTCTCGAGGTCACCTTCTCTACCTTCAATGGCGTATTGTTGGAGGAACTCTGGATTTAACACTCCATCTACCTTGGCTTGCATTTCCTCCTATAAAAGGACATCAAGTTAGATCAAGAAAGAGACGACCCACCACGAAAGAAATACGCACTGCTGATGGACCTTACCTCAACTTTCTTTGCAGCATCATTGAGGTCCTCATCCACAGAGATGCTATGAGGTTCTAACACTCTCTGGGAAGGAGAGAAAAATCAATATCAGCACATAATACCAGTGACAATACCAGCTAAGCTATACAATAAAATGGAAGAATTAGAAGTGAATGACTTTACTTCTTTTAGTCGAGGTAAAGCAGAATCAATCTCCTTGGATGCAACTCCATACAAATATTTGTAGAGCTTTATCATAACCTTCTTAAACTGTGATAATATCTGCTGCCTCTCTAGTTTTTTCACTTGTTCCTGCAAAATGAATATATTCATGCTTGTGTTATACATGGAAACAAAACAATTAATTAATACACATTAAATCAGTTTTAAACAAATTCTCCATTTTTCAACCCCCCTTAGACAATGGAAGAGACCTGACTGCTAATGCTAAGCAGATACGCATGTCACCCTGATGTGTTAGCCATATATGTAAGGAAAAGTTAATAATACAAGGTCGGCGTTTTAAACCAACACAACATGGATTTGGATCCTTTTTTCATGTATGCAATTTGCGGTGATGAAAGAGTTGTAGAGGTCTAGCCAGGTGTATCAATGTTGTGTAAGAAAGCATGTAATAAAAATGTTTTGAGAATCAAACCTCAACATAGGAGACATCCTGGTTCTGCAAGCCCATGCAGAATAAAATAGAAGCCTGAACGTACGTTAAATTAACTGGCATCTTCTCTTGGAAATATAGGTGTGCAAGAATTGATAAAAGGTCAGTGATCTGAAAAGGGAAAACAAAGTTCTTAAAAAGGCAAATATTTCTGGAAGCATAGTGCAATCATTTATAAGCCATACATGAAAAATTCTTATGCACATTGAATCACCTTTAACAAGTAAAATCTGTATCCGATAATGTTACTAAATTAAGTTTCACCATCAATATACATATTTTTTTCTCATTCTGCCAGGTCTAATGAATGTCTTTATCATTGAGTGGAAATATGACAGCATGGCACCACACATCCCTTAAATCCTGAGAGCGTATGGCAATTTGACAGTGGATTGCTAGGGTCAAGCTCCCATCCATTACTGTCCAATACAAACTGAATCACCATTCATTACTATTCATAAGCATGATTTACACAATCTATAGGTGGTTCCTACAAATATGTATGGTAAAGATAAATCCATTGGAATGTAATGGACAAAATACTAATGGACTGGATCTTAAACCGGATTGCTAACACCCAATAATGCTTTACTTTTCCTAACAGGTAAATTTCTCAAACTACAATAATACAAATCAAAAACCAGATATGCTTCATTGTTAAGTGCATATGTCATAGTTTGCTAATGCTATACCAATGAGGCATGAAATAAATTTATGAACAAATCACAAAATGTAGTGATATACAACATTTTCTATCAGAAAACTTACCGATAGGAAGTCAATAAGATTATTTGAATAATCTTTCAACCGTCCCATATCATATGGTGATAATAGAGTATTAATTAAATTTGAAAGTCCATCTGATTTGGAAGCTGCAGGCTCTATATCCGTAAAGTCAATCTTAGGGTCCAGGACACTGAAAAATAATAGCATCAGCATATTGTCTGAGATAATCTAATATTCGGGAGATAAAATTTCAACACTGACCTCATGGCAAGCTTATATTCCATGTTACGGAAATGATGGCTTAGATTTCTACTGAACCTTAGCCTGAACTCTGCAGCAGTCAAAGGAAAAGATAGTAAAATAAAATAAGCAGGAATTACACATCAAAGCATAGGCAGAAAAACATTCTTAGCACATAAAGGACTTGCCTTGGTAAAATGGACTGAAGAAACCCCATTTATCAGATCCACTGACCTCAAAATCATCATTGTTCAATGGTTTAAGGATCATACATGTATGTTCACCAGTCACATTATTCTGTTCCAGTTAAGAGGTGAAGAATATAAGATTCTCGATTCATCCTCCAATCCGGAGGTAAAATTTGATGCATATACAAAATCTAACATGGGGGAAAGAAACAAGTAGGACAAAGATCATCTTAACTGGAATCTGGCATATGTAGAACGGAGCAAATTTGTGCTTCTTCCAGAAGCGAAAAAGGTCTAAGGTAAGCCCAAATGAGACACCAAGGTAATGGAGCTTCTCAGGTCGGCGATCACGCAGATGCACAAGCAAAGGTGGAAGATCTGTCTTAGGTTTAATATTTTCTTCCAACAAGGAGACCTGGAGATAAAATTTATTAGTTGTTCACAGATGTACAAGCTTATGTGTCATAAACACATCATAAGCATATGCCCTTTAGTGGAAAGATGAAAAAATCTAAAAATATATCAAGGACATGAAGCACATCAAAAAGTAGTAAAAGACAAGTCCTATAAAACAATGAAACCAAAATTATCATTGATTTTGATGTTAAAACCCTGGTCTCGCACGAATCACCTAGTAGGGTTTAGGGTGGAGTGCTTGAACTTTAAACCTATTAAATATGAGAGAAGCAGCATGCTAATTGCTTAACATGAAAAAAAATAATCTGCAGAAAGAAACTCAGTTGTGACTTGTGAGACTGTTTGTAACACAGTATATTACAAAAAGGAAACAGGGGGGGGGGGACTTGCAACATCAATGGTTGGAAATTTAGCAAGAAACCCTGGAAAACATTTTGATTTACATAAATGATAAAAAAAAGTTCTGATTCGCACAATCAACAGCAATGCTTCTCCTAAATGCCAAGAAAAATAAATCAAATAAAAGTATGAGAAAGAGCTTTCTTCAGTCATGAACCTTCTCTGCTGCTGCTGAAAGTCTGAGCTGCGATCCTTGTGGAGTCTCCTCAGCATTTTCAGCATCTAGCTCAGAGAATGAAGTTAATTGTCCTTCATAATATCTGGAGAAAGAGGAACAAATGTTAAAATACTTCATCTTTTAAAAGCACTTGACAATATATTGTTCACAAATAAAATAAGTACATAGATTACTCATCAAATATACAAGTACAGAACAACATTATCTCTAACGTTACATAAAGCTTATCAAATTAGCATATACAATCATTCATTTATTCAGTTTCTCCACGCATTTAATGTGTCAAACTTGTTAGAAATTATCTAACAGTGTAAGAAACAAGGTATATATCGTGATCAGTTAAAACTCCCACAATTTACTTCTTTTTACCCAGTCATACACTCTCCCAAGTTCAGACATCACAATTGGAACCAGCACGTAAAAGGTCAAGCGTTCAATCAGTATACAGCACTATGATAATTCACAACCCTAATTCCTGATAGAAGATTTTGATGGATGGAAAAGGGTGAAAAGTGTTGCACTGCTGGAATACAACAATAATTGACCAAACCAAAGAGAGAATATTCAAAGAATCGTGTACCTTGTTAAGAGTTCAACAGCAGCAGAACCATATCCAAGCTTCATAAACCCAACAAATAAGGTGTCAAAATGTTTTATGAACATAAAAC
This sequence comes from Hibiscus trionum, assembly GCA_030270665.1. Classification (NCBI taxonomy): domain Eukaryota; kingdom Viridiplantae; phylum Streptophyta; class Magnoliopsida; order Malvales; family Malvaceae; genus Hibiscus; species Hibiscus trionum. The sequence continues at coordinate 21,187,785 of BSYR01000006.1, read as the reverse complement.
AACCAAACATGATAATATATGCATAAAACATAAATTTACCCTCATAGCACTAGGATGTGTGGCAATGCGGACAACGCGTGCACCTGAAAGACTTGGGAAATCAGGATCTCGGAACTGCTCACAGAATTTCCATGGTATTTGGTCTCCATGAGGTTGATAGCCATCGCTTAAGCTTTTGATTGCTGATTTACGAGAAATCTGACCTTCAAGAGAGACCTGTGATAAACTAATGTGAATATATAATGATACAGATAAAAAGCTTTGCCACAAGAACTGAACCTACACTCATAAAGTAATTGAACGCAACAGCTGATATCTATTATGCTCATAACACAAATATGTGTAGAGCTAGTTTTTCTGATACCTCTACTGCTAGTTCACTAACAAAATAAAACAATAAAGCTTCTTTGTAGGAGAAGCAAACAAATAAATAAAAAATGAAAAAAGAAGAAGATAAACATAAGCATCAGAAACAGGAAACCCATATGGAGGAATTATATGATAACTGGTTTCTTTAGCCCTATTCTATTTCTCTTCTATCCTACATCAACGTTATCAAACCAATTGCACAAAAAACTTACCAACTCATCCAACAAAATTATGGGCAAAATATTGTTTTCAAATAATGCATAATGAACCACCATCAGTAGCACAGAGTTCCAAAACATAACTATACGAACAATAAGAAAATGTAGAATCTGAAAGCCACAAGTTTTCCTTGTCTACTTAGGTGGACAACATGAACAGAAAGAAACTTATAACAAAGATGCAAACCTGGATAACACACAAAATATCAGGAAGCTGATTTTTTGACTCATCAACAGGACCTGCATCAGAAGTAAGTTACGGAAGTCTGTTCTAAGCTTGAATTGAGAAGTAGAAAATGCATCTAAGGCAAGCAGACAAACCTAGTAACACAAACAAATGGTGAGCTGGAGCATCAGCCATAAGTTGTAGATCATTTGGGGAATTTTTATAGTGAGAAGAAACATATAGGGCCATCATCCGCTGCAAGTATATGACATATTAACATTTGTTTCACTTCATAATAACATTAATTGCATTAATTCTAAATTCAATTTTAAATTAAATCAGATTACCTGCAAAAATAGTTCACTATCCTTGTGATAAGAAAAAAGTGTATCTCGATTAACATAGTAGAGATCGCATTCACCAGGTGGAGGTAACCTAATTACAAAATGGTAAACATAAAGGAAATCACTCCTGAAATCGATAAAATGGAGGCGGAATTAACTCCCAGATACACATAATATAATAACCCAAACCTGTTGATACTTGGTACCGAGTTTGTAACATCAAGACAAAGTAAAGCATTCAGCCAGGACTCTATAGGATCGGCAGAGGCATATCTAATTGACTCACTAAGATCTATCTTTTTGAAAACACGACCTGCATCAAAAGGCAATCAGAAGTCGGGCCCATTCCCAAAGCATAAACTTGAACTAAAAGCAACATATATAACTAAATATTGATAATACCTAATAATGTCCAGCTCTACTTCACATAGCAATCAGAGGAATAATATTTGTTCATAGAACTAAAAAACTCAATGAAGTTCAGAAATACCAGAGAGGGAGCCCTCAACACCCTTAGACAGCTGGCTTTGCTCTTCCAATTGCTGCAGTAGTTTTAGGGACAAAGACCGGCCAGTACCTTCATATCTTTAAATGGGATAAAAGAAATTCAATTCAGTCAAACTCATATCCTATTAAACCAAATACTTGTGTTAAGCACACTTGCAGGGAAGCTGCTCAAGGATGCCAATTAATGTATTACAAATTTATCATACCCGTTTACAGTAGATGAAAGGAAGACCAAGTATGGACCAAGCAAGGACTTCACAACAGGCAATGGTATAGCTGCTGCTTCATCGACAACAAGAAGCTCAACTTGGGAGAGCTTTTCATGTTCATGTGGCTGTATATACTGCAAGGCCCAGGTAGAAAAAAACAGATTTATTAGTGCTGAGCACAGTGGACATAGTCCTACATTCAATAACATAATCTTGCAGTATATACATATAAAATAAAATGATTAAATAAAATTCATTGATCCATGTCTTCTCAACCTGAATTGTTTGTCTATGCTGCCTGTAAATATTGATACGCACAATTGCTTTCTTGAAATCGGGATTCACGCTCTTCACAACATCATAATCGATGTGTTCCTGTGAACGAAAAAAGTTAGCAAGTTAAAAGGTATGAAAGAGAGATATAACAGGAGTAACCATCCAAAAAAGATGTCATCAACGTATCATTTACGAAAAAATTCTCCTTTTCAAAAGCCAGACTAAAAAGACGATCTCGGTTATAAATATTTTCATGGCACTAAAGAAGAACAATTATTTAATTAAGAATCCACGAAAATTTGTAAAGGCAAAGAAACTCACCATAAGTTACTCTTCCTAGTAACTGCCTTAAGATTCTATGGAAGTAACAAAGCTAAAAGCATTTTCCTTACAAAACATCATACAAGACAAAAAGAAGTCGGAACACGTGCAACTATACAAGCTTGTCAATGTGTACAGAGATGAAGGGATAGAGACTGTACCTTGTATTCAATAGCATCGAAACCCTTGCACACAAATTCAAACAAGGTCTTTAAGTTCTCAGGACTAGGTGCCGTTACATAGATATTTGAATACCTGTCAGTGTAAGTTACCTCATTAGATTAAACAAAGTTCAAATGGAAACAAGGAAAAGGAAATCATACTTGGGGTAAAGAAATTTCATAACATAATTCAAGCAATCTTACCCAGCAGCAATAGCACCAGCTACAGCTAAGCCAAGTGCAGCTGATTTTCCGCGTCCACGAGCAGCAAGCAAAGCAACTGTGCTGCGCAGATTCTTATCTAAAATTGCATCAAGAAATGTAACAACAGCTTTTCCCTACTCAAACATGAAAATAAATATACCCATCAAACACCCCAGAATAAGTAATCAAAATTGTTGAGCCAAATGCAAAAATATTAAAAGAGATGTGTGCCCAACCTGATCCAGCGTACAGCACTTCTTTATCAAAGGACCCACAGGAAAATCCTCAATTAGTTCTTCTTTTAAATTCTTCAGGTCCCGTTCAGATTCCGACAGCCCTTCAGAGTCCTTTTTCCAAATCATAGAGAGAAGAAAGTTATACACATAAAAATGCCTTCACATTCCCCAATGACTTTGATAAAATTATGTTTAAAAAATGGGGTTCTAAACTTTTTCTAAATATTTCCAGAAAAATTAACCTATAATAACTCAATAGGGAAGTCAGATAATCACCTCATTAACTGGAACTGGAGTTATAGATTTTATATGAGATGAAATTGGTAAGATATTTAGCTCATCATCCATGACCACGCATGCTTTGCATGATGCGAGAGATAATAAAAATCGTTCATTAAAGCGCCCAGCAGCTTCAGAGTGGGACTCTGTACGGTATCGCTCGTGAACATCCTGAATCAGCAAGGTTTCTATAAGTTACAACTGTGATAGTTTGAATGCAAGTAGAATCGAGTACAAAAACCAGTAGTTAAGCAAGTATTAGATATGTAGTTAAGAAGATGGACAGCCTCTCGAATACAAATATCAAACCATGCTGCAGATTTGAATACATTATCTTAAGGTAAGAGGATGACTCAAATAAGAGAAATGATTCAAGTGGAACTTCTACACAATATGCGCTTTAAACAAGAAGGTAGCATGGAGAAGATTAATGTCAATAGGAAAAGAACCTAAGATATTCAAATCAGGGTCATAATAACCTAAAACTGACAAGACAAACTGTATGCATATTAAGACTGAGGATTCTCTTCTAGAGAAAACACTGAGAAATCTCTTAACTAACTTCAATTGACAGGATGAGACGTTTTCTAGGCTTGACAAGCCTTTTAGAATCTTAAATGTCTTTCAAGTGTTACGTCTACACCTATTTATCATTGATAGAATAAACCATATACATATTTTTGGAACAGCAAGAGAGACACCATTCACCCATCCAGCCCAAAACGAAAAATAATAAAACAAAACTGGTCAGTAGTCCAAAAATGTCAATCGCATCATTAATTAAAGAAATGTAGGACTAATAATCTCTAAAACAGAGTAGACGTACAAAAATGACAGGATTCAAATAGCAGTCCGCGACCGCGATAGCGGCCGCTATATAGCATTCATCCGCTATTGTCTGCAACCGCGATAAAATACCGCAACCGCAATTTAAATCCCATTGCTATCATAAGAGAGGACATATAGTTTTCTTAATTTTTTTGGACAATCATAAAACTCAGAGCAACAGTAGAAATAGTTCATACCATAACCATGGTGCAAAGACTGGTCAGCGAAGAAAGGGAACGAAGAAGCAAAACAATTAATCCGCCACCCTGCACAGTCTCTATTGTTCTGGCAAGAAGATTCGGAGTCAGAGCCTCAAAGTCCTAACATCAAAACAAAGTAAACAAGTTTTAAACTATCGAAGTGTGGGAGAAAAATGAAAAAAGATATATACAGCTGAATCAAACAAAACATAATCAAAAGGCTACCTGTAATATACACATTCCAAAAGTGTTTCCAAGAACTCTCTCTGAGTCTTTGTATAAGCAATAGGTTAATCCCCCGGTTTCCACAAAAAGCGAAAAAGGATCAACTTTCTCAGGATCCAGCAGCCCTCTCTGCATTAACTTTTTTATCTGTTTCGCACGTTTTTTCTTGTGACTACAAGAACAAAAACATCACCTTTCCGATATTATTACTAGAAAAAGCTCATTTAACAGAGAACAAACATCAAATGAAGATTCGTTCCATTTACACAATAATTAAAAAGCAATACATTTGAAAATTCAATCCGTTTGGTTGCTAATTTCTCTGCTTGCTTTTTTTTTTTAAATGAAACAACAAGCTTGAATTGCATAAAGTAAATAGCAATATATCTACTGTCTGAAACTAAGATAAAAAAAAACCTGCTGAGCTCAAGTTTGTCCTTGTAGCACCATAAAACAGTTGGCCTAGATTTAACCACGGCCTTACTTAGCATGTAGTGGAGATTCACAATCTGCAAAAAGCCAACAATCATATAATATTTTGAAATTAGCAAAGAAATTACACTCTCCGTCTGGCTCTTGAGAAACTTTGAAAAAACACTTTTTCTCCTTTTTTATGAAACAAATTAAACAAAAAAAGATACTTTTGAGAGAGAAAGAAAGCGGAGGTGCCTGATCACGGGATTTGTCGCCGATGATGACAAACATAGAACGGTGGCGATTTTTAACTCCATTTTCGATGAGAGTTCTGATGCGTTCGTCCACTTTCTTCCTCATTTTGCTTTGGTTTTCAGTTGGTTATTTGCAGTTTTGAAACTCCTCTTTCCCTTTCATATGCGAGGGTTTATGGCTTTGGGAGTTATTATATGTCTGAGACAGGCGCTAGGGCTTTGGGAGTTTATTTACCCCACCATACGATGTCGTTTATGTTACTCCTAGACCTAGTCTATTTTTTCGTTCGAAATGTAACTCTTAACTAGTTTATTTTTGGGAAAACTACACCGGTGGTCCCCAAACTATTACTGTCTTCCTATTTTGGTCCCAAAATTATGTTTTTTTGCAAAATCGTCCCTTTTGTTACATAGTTCTCCTGTTTTGGTCCTCCGTCGTTAAAATCTAATGGAATTGCTGATGTGGAATTTTTTTCTTATTTTCTCTCTTTTATTCAGACTACGTGTCACCACCATAACAAAGCAAATAAATAAAATGTAAAAGGGGTAGCTGGGATTTGAACCCACGTCCCCAAGCCAATGGGTTAACCATTAGGCTAAACTCTAATTATTGATGTGTTTTAGCACAAATTACATTTAAAACAATCAAATGAACCCCCAATTATTGATGTGTCGGCCCCTCCCGTCGCTTCTGGTTTGGTTCCTTCATCTGCATCTTACCCTGTTTTCTTGAAATCTCCATTGCCTATCTCGAGCAATGCTTGACTTAATCTGCAAAGACTTGCTATTGATAAACTATACATGACCCTGAACAAATTCTCTGCTAAGACAGTTTTCACTACGATAAGTTCGATTCGGACTCTGTGAATGACCTTTGTGTAAAGTCGACAAGTCTTTTTCGCTATGATTCTATTATAAGGAAAATGCAAAAACCTTATAAATAATTGCATTATGAAAAAAAATGTTTATTATGAAGTCGCAGACGGGTCCGTTATTATTTTCTGAACATTACAAAGATAAAAAGAAGGGAGGTAGCAGAACCTTTTAGGGAATATACTCTTAAACTTTTACATTCTTCTAAAATCTCCTCTCCAATGGCTTGGTATGCTTCAATGTCGAAGCAGGATTTTTTCCGCAAAACCCACTCGACTTCGTTATGGCAGTAATGTGTTTCAAGAAGCCAATGTAATGAGGGGTCAGCTCAAATTAAAGGATGACTGTTTGACATAAAATTGAATAATATACAGGCAAGGATATTACCTGTGATGACTCTGCACTGCTTTTTTTTAATGGCAGCAAGATTTTTCACTTCCTGACTGTTTATAGATAGAATGAGAAGAAAAGAACAATTAATCTCGAGATAGGCAAAGGGTGATTGTTCCTTCATCTGCATTTTACAGAGAAATGCCATTGCCCATATGAAAAAGATCAATAATGCTCGAGATAGGCAATGGAGATTCTAAGAAAATAGGGTAAGATGCAGATGAAGGAACCAAACCAGAAGTGACGGGAGGGGCCGGCACATCAATAATTGGGGGTTCATTTGATTGTTTTAAATGTAATTTGTGCTAAAATATATCAATAATTAGAGTTTAGCCCAATGGTTAACCTATTAGCTTATGGACCTTGGGGATGCAGGTTTGAATCCCAGCTCCTCCCCCCTTTACATTTTATTTATTTGCTTTGTTATGGTGGTTCATTTTATTTGTGCTAAAATTTCATGTCAGCAATTTCGTTAGATTTTAACGACGAAGGACCAAAACAGGAGAACTATGTAACAGAAGGGACGATTTTGCCAAAAAACATAGTTTTGGGACCAAAATAGAAAGACGGTAATAGTTTGGGGACCACCGGTGTAGTTTTCCCTTTATTTTTTTATGATTTATAATAATTTTATTTCATAATTTAGATAATTAAATATAAAATAGTCAAAATTAAAAAAAATGAATCATTAATTGGGTGATTATATTATATTAAAAGATGTATAAAGTTAAGTTTTATTAAATTTATAATTTAATATTAAAATGATAAAAATATATTTTAGTGATATTTAATTATATTTATTTGAGAGAGACAAAATAATATATATCCTAAATATTAATTTTTATTTAAAATTAATATCAGTAACTAATAATTGATTATTAACATTTTAATGAACTAGTCTATAGAACATATATAAATATAAAACGTTATATTATCTCATCATTGATTGAAGGTCTAATGACATTTTTGGCCCTCAAACTTTTCGAAAAAAGTCATCTTAGTCTTTAAATTAATCAAAATTATAAAAAGACAAATATAAAAGTCAACTTAACACTTTAATTAGTTTTTCATCATTTGGTTCAATTGGATAAGATAAGTTTTGAGTATCAAAAGAGATTAAGAAAAAGAAGACTAAAATGACATTTTTTTGGAAGTTTGAGGGCCCGAAACATCATTAGGCCTTAATTGAAATAATATTTCATCTCTTTGAAGACTAAAAAATGCACAAAAAAAAGTTCTTCTCAGCCACAAGTTGTTAACCAAAATTTCTTCTAACCCATGGTCTTTTCTTAATCAAATGTTTCAGTTCTTTCCCATCCGGTTTGGTTTGTTTAAGCTTTGATTTGAATATTGCAGGTGGAATAACTTGTACCCAAAAAATATATAAAATAACAAACAAACCTCATATGCAACTCGTACATATATATAAAAGTTTGAAACTAAAGAGAAATCAAGGCTGAGAAAGAGAAATGCTCTAACAATATTCTACTACGTACTTTAGACCAAACTCTTTTATGTTATATTAACCTTCAGAATGACTCAAGCTTACAACAAATTGAACAAAGTGACTAATGAAATAAAGGAAGCAATGACTCCATACACAAAACTTAACCTGGTGGCTGCGTCAACCTCTATCTGAGTATTGAATTTGCAAGACTTTGTGGAAGGATTTCGCTTTACAACCGTGCCTAAACCCTTGAAATCACAGGCGTCTTCAGCTTGGTCATTCACCTGGTAATAACTGTTAAAAGCATAGGAGGCCTTACCCTTAGGTTCCAGACTGGAACAAGACGCACCATCCTGGAGTGCAGTGCAGTCCGATTTCGAGCAAGCCCAACCGAGCTGGTCGTTGATCAAGTCTTGGTCCGTGGCATAACTTGCCAACACGCACCATTGTTTAGGCAAGTATTTCACCCCTTTGGCAGCCACTAGTTCCTTGTGAGCTCCATTGCCAGACATGTCCATTTCGATTTTGGGTTTCCCGTCGAAGTCGAAGATTCCCCAATGCCTCTCGAAATTCCCTGGTTCGATGCTCTTGGTGTCCTCATCGAACAAGCCGAATAGGTAGACTTGTATTTCCCCAGGACGAACTGGGGTTCCCTTATCACTTGCCAACACTCTGAATAGACCGTCGTAGAACTTCTTAGCATTCGCCTTATTTGCATCTTTATGGCCATCTGTTGGCCAGCCAATTTCCCCGACAAGGATCGGCAAATCAGGGGTGCCGGCATTCTTCAATGCATAAACAAGAGTGTCGAAGTTTGCCTCAAAAACATTGTTATACTGAACATTTTTGTCCTGAACGGCGTGGCCTCCGTCAAAGAATGCGAAATCCGAAGGAAACTTGCTATTCAAGTAGAGACTAAGGAAAGGATATATGTTGACAACAAATGGAGAATTATTATCATTCAAATAACGGACAATCTGGTGCATGAGATCCCTTATGTCGCTGCGGAACACTCCATCGGACGGTTTGTCTGATTTTGATTCATAAACATCTGCATTATGAGGCATTACTGCTTTGATTTTTTTCCCTACACCTGCTTCGTTTAGAGCCTGCTGAATGTTTTTCATCGCTGGGAACACCGTTTTGGTAAATCTCCCTTTGTAGCTAGTCAAAAATGGCTCATTTCCGACCGCTATGTACCTGCAATTTATCACACAATTTGTTTCTTTCTAAATTTGAGATGAAGAACATAAACAAAGTTGGTTGTATGTATATATATTAGCTTACTTGATATTGACACCTCCATTGCCAAGATGTGCTGTGCAATTTTCTTGGACCCAATCCTTGGCATTTTCATAGTCTTCAGACAAAAATCCGAGCTGATCATTAGGGATCCCAAGCATGACCTTGATCCCCGTTCCGGCCAAGAATCCGACCATCCAAGGATCTGAATCGAAAAGCTTAACCTTCTTAAAGCCATTGTCTTTCAGCAGTTGAACCACTATTTTAGGATGAATTGGATGCGACGTCATCGTACCCCAATTCACACCGAGCTCATTGGTACCTGCAACAACATTAACGGCGGCAGCGACCAGGATCAAGGCACTGGCCATGGCCCACGTCGCTGCCATGCCTTGGAGTCGAATTCCGCAAGGTTTGGAACGGGGAAATCTTTAAGATTTAGGGTCTGACTCTGCCTCCAAATGATTTGGCACACATGGTATTTATGCTTGCTGGAGAAATTTGTTAATTTGTTGATGTACGGTGGAACCATGATTTAGAGGGTGTTGGTAGTTTTTCTGGTTGTGTTTTGCCTGATGACAACCTTTATTTCCTTGTCTGAATACAGACAGAGTTCGTTAATAGACTAACTGGCTTTTCTATCTTTAGTTTGTTCAAATAACGAACTTTCTAATACCCAATACATATGTCAAATTGTCAATTGATTCATTCTAATCTTTAGTTATTTAATTTCAAATCACAATTGTTTCAATTTTTTAAAAGAAAATAGATATCGGTTATTTTAGAGAAATATATGACCAATTTACGGGATTTATCAAAATCATCCCTAGATAATCACGACTTTAACGAAGTTAAATTTCTCTTTGCATCAAATGGGTTAACTATCTATTTTGAGTTTGTATTAGGAGAAATTATATCATAGGTGATTCCCACCACGTCATCCACGGGACCAACCACTAGAAACCACCCACTTCATCCATGGATGACGTGATGGAAATGTAACCCCCCCTAGACCCGCCTATGCGTTTCGACGGATCTTAGGAAGCCACATTATGGTCACTAAAGTAAACCACAATAAGATTTCAAATAAACATATGGTTAAACCTTTGAAATCATAAATCAAATGTAACTGCCCGGGGCCCACTTATACGTTTAGCCCAACTCCAGGCAGTCACAACCTAAGATCAAACTCTTGTGATTTATCACAGTCAAAATATTAAAACATAGATATAAGTCACCCAAAATACAGACAATTTGGAAGATAAGATTATTACAATAGTTTAGAGCTAAATGTGCCGATTCTCCAGTTGCCGGGTCTAAGAGGAGTAGACTATCAAGTATCTGAAAGGGGGAGGAGAGAAAAACATAAGCTAGAGAGCTCAGTGTGTTCCAAAAGTGCAGATCAAACAAGCAATGAATACATAACATTCAGATCATAAGAATACATAACAGATCAATGCAGATACTCGGATGCATGTATGCGTTTACTAGTGACTACCCTCCAACCTCACACCAATATGCAGTCCCCCAGAACTGTATCATATAATGGCATTAACCCAAGCCCATTGGACGGGGTACCATCCTAAGGAATACCTTAGATTACGGGCGGCCCTTGCCGTAGCATAGGAACCAAAAACAGGACGGACCTGGCCGAAGCCTAGGATCCGAAAACAGAACGGTCTTACCAGCTGGATCAGGGCTGAGCCGAAGACACTTCATATCATATCCCATCAGTATACCCCAAACAGAATCAGTGTTCAGATTTCCAGACATGTTAACAGAATATATGTGACAGATATTTTATTCAGAGTATCAGAAACAGAAGTTCATGCTTTTAACAGATAAATAGGCATACTATTTCAGAGCAGACATTTCAGTATTCATCATAGGTCAAGCAATCATATAACAAGTAAACAACTGAGCAAACATACGCAATGTCATTCATGATCAAATCACCATACAATCCATATAAACAGAAAGTAGCACACATGGAACACACCTCGAAGCTGATCGGATAAGGGTCTAACGGGCACCTGCCTCAGTATGCTCAGACACGGGGTCAGATCTGATATCCCCTGAAGTGTGAGGGTGAGCGGGTCGAGAGGAGCTAGGCTGAGCTGGTGAGTGGTTATACGAGTCTCGGGCACCTTTACACCATTAAAATACTAGTTTAGGCACTTAATTAATTTACTGATATCTGAATAGAAAATTAAGTACTTAAGCATGATTTGGGTTTAAGGTTAGATTCGGAGGCATTCGGGTCAGAATTTTGCAAAACGGGCTTCAAAATCGGACTCAGGACGTCGAAAAACATAAAATAGGGCTTTTCGGAAAATTTGACTTTTTGGTCAACGGTCAACGGTCAAAGTCAACGGTCAAAGTCAACGGTCAAAGTCAACGCTGACGTCATGCTGACGTCACTGTTGACCGGGTCGGTCAACGGGTCGGGTCAACGGGTCGGTGACGTCATGCTGACGTCATTGTTGACCGGGTCGGTCAACGGATCGGGTCAACGGGTCGGTCAACGGGTCGGGTCAACGGGTCGGTGACGTCATGCTGACGTCATTGTTGACCGGGTCGGTCAACGGATCGGTTCAACGGGTCGGTCAACGGGTCGGGTCGGGTCGGTGACGTCATACTGACGTCATGCTGACTGGGTCGGTCCGGTTCGGGCGGCTCGGTTCGAGACCAGACCGGTCTGAACCGGCCGGTCCACTGCCACCATATATGGTGGCCGGGAACGGCGCGTGAAGCCCACGCGCGGCTCCGGACGGCGCGTGGGGCCCACGCGCCACCGTGGACGGCGGAGCAAAAATCAGAAAAAAATACAGAATTTCCCCATTCGAATATATAACCCCCCAAACTGATTTTTAAGTCGAACGCTTACCGAATTATCACCGATTTTGAGAAAAAAACTCGATTTGTTCGAAACCTTCAACGGCAAAATTAACGACAACGGAGCGGCGGTTTGACACGTGGTTAGGGGCGTTCTGACCGGAACGTCGAGACGGTTCGTATGATAGTCACGGTGAACGGAACGGAACAACGATTGACGTTTGAGAGCAAATATTGATTTAGATGAAATTGAGAGAGTTTTCTTGAATGAAAACTAAACAAGAAATTTAGGGGGAAAGGGTTTTTGGTTCTGCCGAAATGGAGCAAGGGGGAGATAAGGAGTGGAGAAAATAATTGAGGTGGGGGGAAAAGTTTAGTGGAGTGGTTGGGAAGATAAGGTGGTTGAAAAAAAAAAAAAAAAACATAATCATTATGTTTTTTTTTTTTTTTTTTTTTTTTTTTTTTTTTTTTTTTTGTTACAATTCTCCCACCCTTAAGAAAAATTTCGTCCTCGAAATTTACCTTAATTAAAAAGGTGCGGAAATTGTTTTCTCATGAATCCTTCAATCTCCCAAGTAGCCTCAGTAGGACTCCGATTTCTCCACTGAACTTTAACCATTGGAATGCGTCGGTTTCTCAGAACTCTCTCATCAAAGTCCAAGATTCGAATCGGTTCCTCCACGTAGGACAGGTCTGATCTCAACTCTACATCCTGAGCTTGAATGACATGACTAGGATCTGGATGGTATCGCCTCAACATGGATACATGGAAGACATCATGAATACGGTTAAGCTGGGATGGCAACTCGAGCTGATAGGCAACTGGCCCAACTCTCTTCACAATACGATATGGTCCAATAAATCTCGGACTCAACTTGCCCTTTTTCCCAAACCTCAAAACTTTCTTCCATGGTGATACCTTTAGAAAAACCTGGTCACCAACCTCAAACTCTATATCCCTTCTCCTCCGATCAGCATAAGACTTCTGTCTGTCAAAAGCCTCTTTCAGACGATTTCGAATCAATTTGACAGTCTCTTCAGTCTCTTGAACCAACTCAGGACCCATAGTCTTCTTATCATACAACTCGGTCCAACAGATAGGAGTTCGGCATTTACGACCATACAAAGCTTCATAAGGGGCCATGCGAATACTAGCCTGATAACTATTATTATAAGCAAACTCGGCCAAGGGCAAGAAATCTTCCCAACTACCGCGGAAGTCTATCACGCATCCTCTCAACATATCTTCAAGAACCTGAATTACTCTTTCTGACTGTCCGTCTGTCTGCGGATGGAAGGATGTACTGAAATTCAGACGGGTACCTAAAGCATTATGCAAGGCCAACCAGAATCGAGAAGTGAACCGCGGATCCCGATCAGATATTATAGATAAAGGCACCCCATGTAGTCTGACGATTTCAGAGATGTATGTTTTTGCCAGCTTCTCCAAAGAGTAAGTGACTCGAACTGGGATAAAATGAGCTGACTTGGTAAGTCGATCAACAATAACCCAGACAGAATCCTTTTTAGAAGGAGTTAGAGGCAACCCGGTAACGAAATCCATCGTGATACGCTCCCATTTCCACTCAGGAATCTTAATGGGCTGCAACAAACCCGAAGGATGCTGGTGCTCTGCCTTAACCTGTTGGCAAGTCAAACACCGCGATACATAATCTGAAATGTCCTTCTTCATACCTTCCCAACGATATCTCTGCCTCAGGTTTTGATACATTTTGTCCCCACCGGGATGCATAGCATAAGGGCTGTTATGAGCCTCGCTGAGAATAGCCCGCTTCAGGTCAACATCATTGGGAACACAATATCGACCCTTGAAGCACAAAACGCCATCCTGATCAAAGGCATAAGTAGAAGTAGATCCTTGTTCAACCTGCTGCATGACAGGAAGTAAGGAACTGTCTAGAAGCTGTTTGGCCCTAATTTGTTTGGCCAATGTCGGTTTAACCTGTAGCTCAGCTAGTAGACTGCCATCTCTGTATACACTCATTCTGGCAAATAAGGATCTCAAATCTGTTATAGCCTTACGACTCAAAGCATCAGCCACCACATTCGCCTTTCCTGGGTGATACTCAATCACACAGTCATAGTCTTTAAGAAGCTCAATCCAACGACGTTGTCTAAGATTGAGTTCTTTCTGAGTGAGGATGTACTTTAGACTCTTGTGATCTGTGTAAATATAGCACTTTTCTCCGTAAAGATAGTGCCTCCAAATTTTCAAGGCAAAGATCACAGCAGCTAACTCGAGGTCATGGGTTGGATAATTACACTCATGTGGTCGTAATTGACGCGACGCATAAGCGATAACCTTCCCTTCCTGCATCAGTACACAACCAAGCCCGAAATGTGAAGCATCACTGTATACTGAGAAGTCCTTTCCTGACTCAGGTTGTATAAGAACCGGGGCTTGGGTCAGAGCTGCCTTGAGTTTCTCAAAACTAGCTTGCTGGGCATCAGACCAAATATAAGGGACATTCTTCCTTAATAACTTTGTCAGAGGAGTGGCAATGATGGAGAAGCCCTCGACAAAGCGTCGGTAGTAGCCAGCCAAACCCAAAAAGCTACGGATTTCAGAGACATTTTTAGGTTGCTTCCAATCGGTGATGGCTTCGATTTTACTTGGATCAACCTGAATGCCTCGAGCAGATACCACATGACCCAGAAATGTCACTTCTTTGAGCCAAAATTCACATTTGCTCAGCTTAGCATACAAACGATTCTGTCTCAGGGTTTGTAGCACAGTCCTCAAGTGCTCGACATGCTCTGCTTCTGTCCGTGAATAGACCAAAATATCGTCGATGAAAACCACAACAAACTGGTCTATAAAGGGCCGGAACACACGATTCATCATGTCCATAAAAGCTGCAGGAGCATTAGTCAGACCAAACGGCATCACCAAAAACTCGTAATGCCCGTATCTGGTACGGATGGCCGTCATAGGAACATCAGAATCTTTTATTTTCAATTGATAATACCCAGATCGAAGATCAATCTTCGAGAAAACAGTGGCTCCCCGAAATTGATCAAATAGGTCATCAATCCTGGGTAATGGGTATTTGTTCTTCACAGTCAACTTATTTAGCTTCCTGTAATCAATACACAAACGAAGCGTACCATCCTTCTTCTTCACGAAGAGAACAGGAGCTCCCCAAGGTGAAGAGCTGGGTCGGATAAAGCCTCGTTCAAGAAGCTCTTGCAACTGAATTTTTAATTCTTTGAGCTCTTTAGGAGCCATACGATAGGGACTCATGGACACAGGCGCAGACCCTGGATAAGTCTCGATTTCAAACTCAACATCCCTGTCTGGTGGTAGCCCGGGCAATTCTTCTGGAAACACATCAGGAAACTCGCTAACAGTGCGAATGTCCTCAATCTTAGATAAAGAGCCCTTCGTGTTCAAGAAACAGGCAATGAAAGTTTCATATCCCTTTCGGATCATCCTATCAGCAGTCAGAGAGGATACCACATTGGACAAGTAGCCTCGACGCTCTCCGACTAAGATTACGGATCGGTCATCTGAAGTCTTCAAGGTAGCCCTTTTTGACTCACAATCCAGACTGACCCGATGTTCCAACAGCCAATCCATACCCAAAATCAGATCAAACTCCTCTAACGGAAGTTCCATAAGATCGGCCAGGAAAATTTCTCCTTGAACTTCAAGAGGACACCTCCTAAGTACTTTGTCCACAATCACTGACTGACCCACTGGGCTCATGACTGTAACAACACTTACTGTGGCTTCTAAGGGAAGCTGAAGGTTTCGGGATACGGATTTTGAAACATAGGAGTGGGTGGATCCACTATCGAGTAATGCAAAGTATGGAACAGAATAAATGGTAAAGGTACCTGCAAGAACATCTGGCTCGTCTCTGTCATCCCGACGTCTGGAGGCATACATTAGAGTCGACTGTCTAGCATCAGGTAAAACTGGTCCTCCACTCTGATTTGATCGAGCTCTGGTGTCAGACCTGCCAGCAGATGCAGAAGGTCTTCCCTGACTACGACCCTTAGCTGGAGTCTGTACAGATGTCTGTGAGCGTGTAGGGGTCTGGAAAGATGCTCGAGGTGCAGAAGATGGGACAGGGCAATTCTTCAGAAAATGATCTCCGGACCCACATCGAAAACATGTACCGGCCTTTCTTCTGCATTCGCCCCTATGTCTCTTGTTACAATGCACACAAAGGGGCGCAGGGGTGGAACCAGACGAATCACCCCTACTAGCAGTCGGGGTCGAAGAAGCATCAGGTCTGAATTCAAAATTACCTCTCTGATAATTTGAAGTGCGATTCTTCTTTCCATGACGCGAGGAAGACTCAGGCTTAGGAGGCCTCTTAGACCATTCTCGGTCAGCTCTACCTCCACCAGGAGCTGCTAGCTCTACATCCTCCAGATCTTTAGCTTTCTCAACTAAAGTGTCGAAGTCTTTATCCAAATGGCCAACAATATGTACACATAACTCGTACCTCAGTCCCATCACAAATTTACGGCATTTATCCTTCTCAGTAGGCACTGAGCTAGCCCCAAATCTGAGTAAGCTCAAGAATTCTGTCTCGTATTCGGATACAGACAGATCTCCCTGAGTCAAAGTCCTGAATTTTTCTTGCATCTGCCTCATGTAACGCTCACCAACAAAGCGGCTCTTGAAACGTTCCTTGAAAAACTCCCAAGATAGACGGGCCGCAGGAACACTACTGACCACAGATTCCCACCACGTACGAGCATTTCCATACAACATAGAAACGGCTCCCACATATCTCTTGGATGACTCAAGACCCAAAGATTCCATACGCCTCTCCAGATCATGAAGCCATTCCTCTGCCTCAGTCGGGGCTCCACTAGTAGGGCCATCAAAAGTTCTCGCCCCATTAGTGATCAAGGTCTGAGAGATGGGAACCTCAGGGATAATACCAGCTGCTCTAACCGCACCAGAAATCAACTGCAAAAGCCTCCTACTAAGGGCTTCGTCAGTAATAGGTGGGGAAGGCTCAGAAGAAGAAGATGCTCCTCTAACCGGAGTAGATACATCAATCTCAGGGGCAGACTGAGGAGCTGTCCCTACAGTAGGGCCAGATGGTAAAGAAGACTCAGTAGGAACAGGGACAGGAGTCGGTGTAGGTGGCTCGACCACCGGATCATCTATCGCGTCGGCAAACCGGACAGGTCTACCACGTCTCCGAATGGGTCGACGACCTCTTTCAGTACTCATAGTAGAAAGCTTCTACAAGGATTAAACTTAGGGTCAGTTTATAGCAATGGAGAATCGAACACAATTAAGCAGACAAAAATTGGGTGACTTATCTCATTTCAAAATACCTTTTTGAATTTTTTTTTTTTTTTTTTTTTTTTTTTAACATTGCGTAAAATGGACTCATTCACAGTCTGAGGTTTTGAAACCAAAAGCTCTGATACCACTAAATGTAACCCCCCCTAGACCCGCCTATGCGTTTCGACGGATCTTAGGAAGCCACATTATGGTCACTAAAGTAAACCACAATAAGATTTCAAATAAACATATGGTTAAACCTTTGAAATCATAAATCAAATGTAACTGCCCGGGGCCCACTTATACGTTTAGCCCAACTCCAGGCAGTCACAACCTAAGATCAAACTCTTGTGATTTATCACAGTCAAAATATTAAAACATAGATATAAGTCACCCAAAATACAGACAATTTGGAAGATAAGATTATTACAATAGTTTAGAGCTAAATGTGCCGATTCTCCAGTTGCCGGGTCTAAGAGGAGTAGACTATCAAGTATCTGAAAGGGGGAGGAGAGAAAAACATAAGCTAGAGAGCTCAGTGTGTTCCAAAAGTGCAGATCAAACAAGCAATGAATACATAACATTCAGATCATAAGAATACATAACAGATCAATGCAGATACTCGGATGCATGTATGCGTTTACTAGTGACTACCCTCCAACCTCACACCAATATGCAGTCCCCCAGAACTGTATCATATAATGGCATTAACCCAAGCCCATTGGACGGGGTACCATCCTAAGGAATACCTTAGATTACGGGCGGCCCTTGCCGTAGCATAGGAACCAAAAACAGGACGGACCTGGCCGAAGCCTAGGATCCGAAAACAGAACGGTCTTACCAGCTGGATCAGGGCTGAGCCGAAGACACTTCATATCATATCCCATCAGTATACCCCAAACAGAATCAGTGTTCAGATTTCCAGACATGTTAACAGAATATATGTGACAGATATTTTATTCAGAGTATCAGAAACAGAAGTTCATGCTTTTAACAGATAAATAGGCATACTATTTCAGAGCAGACATTTCAGTATTCATCATAGGTCAAGCAATCATATAACAAGTAAACAACTGAGCAAACATACGCAATGTCATTCATGATCAAATCACCATACAATCCATATAAACAGAAAGTAGCACACATGGAACACACCTCGAAGCTGATCGGATAAGGGTCTAACGGGCACCTGCCTCAGTATGCTCAGACACGGGGTCAGATCTGATATCCCCTGAAGTGTGAGGGTGAGCGGGTCGAGAGGAGCTAGGCTGAGCTGGTGAGTGGTTATACGAGTCTCGGGCACCTTTACACCATTAAAATACTAGTTTAGGCACTTAATTAATTTACTGATATCTGAATAGAAAATTAAGTACTTAAGCATGATTTGGGTTTAAGGTTAGATTCGGAGGCATTCGGGTCAGAATTTTGCAAAACGGGCTTCAAAATCGGACTCAGGACGTCGAAAAACATAAAATAGGGCTTTTCGGAAAATTTGACTTTTTGGTCAACGGTCAACGGTCAAAGTCAACGGTCAAAGTCAACGGTCAAAGTCAACGCTGACGTCATGCTGACGTCACTGTTGACCGGGTCGGTCAACGGGTCGGGTCAACGGGTCGGTGACGTCATGCTGACGTCATTGTTGACCGGGTCGGTCAACGGATCGGGTCAACGGGTCGGTCAACGGGTCGGGTCAACGGGTCGGTGACGTCATGCTGACGTCATTGTTGACCGGGTCGGTCAACGGATCGGTTCAACGGGTCGGTCAACGGGTCGGGTCGGGTCGGTGACGTCATACTGACGTCATGCTGACTGGGTCGGTCCGGTTCGGGCGGCTCGGTTCGAGACCAGACCGGTCTGAACCGGCCGGTCCACTGCCACCATATATGGTGGCCGGGAACGGCGCGTGAAGCCCACGCGCGGCTCCGGACGGCGCGTGGGGCCCACGCGCCACCGTGGACGGCGGAGCAAAAATCAGAAAAAAATACAGAATTTCCCCATTCGAATATATAACCCCCCAAACTGATTTTTAAGTCGAACGCTTACCGAATTATCACCGATTTTGAGAAAAAAACTCGATTTGTTCGAAACCTTCAACGGCAAAATTAACGACAACGGAGCGGCGGTTTGACACGTGGTTAGGGGCGTTCTGACCGGAACGTCGAGACGGTTCGTATGATAGTCACGGTGAACGGAACGGAACAACGATTGACGTTTGAGAGCAAATATTGATTTAGATGAAATTGAGAGAGTTTTCTTGAATGAAAACTAAACAAGAAATTTAGGGGGAAAGGGTTTTTGGTTCTGCCGAAATGGAGCAAGGGGGAGATAAGGAGTGGAGAAAATAATTGAGGTGGGGGGAAAAGTTTAGTGGAGTGGTTGGGAAGATAAGGTGGTTGAAAAAAAAAAAAAAAAACATAATCATTATGTTTTTTTTTTTTTTTTTTTTTTTTTTTTTTTTTTTTTTTTGTTACAGGAAATCACCCATAAAATTAATTTTCGTTTTAAGTATAAAAATATTAAGATTTTCAAAAAAATAATTAAAAATAATATGAAGGGGGTGGAGCACCGACCTGCCACTCTTTGTACGCTTAATTTTTATTAAATATTCCAAAAATGTTGTCCGATCGTTTGCAGATCAATTTTATGTTTAAAATTATATAATAAGTTCAACAATATGTTTTTGAACAAAAAAAAAAAGTTCAACAATATGTTATTGATATTATACAATAAACAATATTTATTATTATAAATATATTTTTCAATAAATAATGAAAGGTAATAAATTATAAAATAATAATCATTTTACTTTAATAATATTTATAAGAATAATTAAAGGAACTTTTCGAATAGATAAATAATTTATCGCAATATCGTGTTCTATATTTACAAGTGGAGAATACTGAAGATTGAATTTCTAATCATATAGTTAAAAGACAAGACAAATATCAACATGTCACACTATCAACATGTCACACTTTTTATTTAAGACGAATGTGTACTATTTTAAACCTTGAATTTCAAAATTTATATTTAATTTTCATTTGTTATGTAAATGATATGTGTAATGGTCTGAATTCAAATTCAAATATTAAATTTTGCTCTATCTGAAATAAGAGTTTATTAAATTTAGAATTAATTAATAACTTGTTTAGGTTTAGATTTGAAATACGTGTTAGATTCATTTGACCTGAAATTTTTAAAGTTTCTTTCTTCCAAAGAGGAAGAAAGGAAAATAGAAAATTTAAAAAGCTTGGAAAAGTTTCTTTAGTGGTTTAATCTAAGGTAATACCCCACTACTCTATTTACTATGTATAAAATGAGTTGTATGTTTGGTGACTGATGAATATGGTGTATTAATATAGTGTAAGTATACTATAAGATGCTAAATGGTTACTTTAAGTCTATGTTAATCCTATATTATTTTGTGAAGTGTTTGCGAGTGTTAGGATTTAATATAAGGGTGTTTAGAATAATTTTCGAACTTGGTATTGGTTAAAACAGAGGTGAGTTTCTAAACTTTATAGTGAGTTTCAGAATTTCCAGTCGAACTTTGGCATTTTGAAATTGGTTAGGTGGTTTCGATATCTTTAGTTTTGGTTTCGAAATTAATAGTGTTATGTTAAAATGAATGGGTTTTATTTTTATTTCAATCTGAATAATAATAATAATAATAATAATAATAATAATAATAATAATACAATACATTGTTTATATAACAATATAGATCAGCTAAAACTGTCTAACTACATCAAAAACTAACTAACTGTTTACATAACAAATAAACTAACTAATTCTAATTAGTTCAGCTCTTCAACGCTCTCCCTCAAGTTGGAGGTTGAAAGACATCTTTAACTCCCAACTTGACTAGCAAATGTTCATGTTGTTGAATGCCTAATGCCTTAGTTAAAATATCTGCTAACTGATCTGTACTGGATATATATTCTGTCTGAATCAATCCTTCTTGAATCTTGTCTCTTACAAAGTGACAATCCACCTCTATATGCTTCGTTCTTTCATGAAAAATATGATTGGCTGCAATTTGTAGGGCTGTCTTGTTGTCACTAAGGAGCTTAACCATTCCTAGTTCTTCATTCAATCCAATTTCATTTAGCAACCCATAAAGCCAAACTATTTCAGAAGTGGTAATAGCCATGCTTCTGTACTCAGCCTCAGCTAAAGATTTAGCTACAATATTCTGCTTTTTTTTTTACTTCTAAGAGACTAAAGAATCCCCTAATTTGATACAAAAACTTGTAACAGATCTTTTAGATAGTGGACAAGCTGCCCAGTCTAAATCACAGTATGCAGTGTGTTTGTATTCTCCTGAAGATTTCAGCAATATACCTTGTTCAGGGTTCTTCTTTACATATCTAACAACTCGTAATGCAGCTTCAAGATGTGATTTTTTTTGGATGTTGCATGAATTGACTTAAGTGGTGTACAACAAAAATGATATCTGGCCGAGCGTGTGTAAGGTAGAATAACCTTCCAATCAACCTTTGAAAAACAGTCTTATCTTCTATTAGTAAATCATTAGTTTGTTGATTAACTTCTTCATCAAACAAGATAGAGGTGAGCTTCACATTCTGTTCTAAAGGGATTGAGGCAGGTTTAGCTCCCCCTAAACCTGTTTCCTCAACAAGCTCCATAGCATGTTTTCCTTGATTGAGAACAATACCCTCTTTGGACCTCAAAATCTCAAAACTTAAAAAATACTTAAGATCTCCCAAATCCTTCATTTTGAAGTTGTGATTCAAAATGTTCTTTAATTCCCAAATTAAATCAGCACTATTCTCAGTAATAAACATATCATCAACATATATCAACATAATAACTAACTTATCACCATCTTTTTTTATGAATAATGAGTAATCAAATTTACTCTGTTTAAAACCAGCAAGAAGCAAGGTATCAGTTAACTTGAGATTTCACTGCCTAGATGTCAGTTTCAGACCATATAAGGATTTCTGCAACCTACAAGCATAATTCTCGCCTGGCAGCCAAATCCTGGAGGCAAATCCATATACATTTTCTCAACTAAATTCCCTTGCAAAAAAGTATTATGAACATCCATCTGATGTAATGGCCACGCAAACAAAGCAGCAAGAGCCAACATTGTCCGTACAGTAACAAGCTTGGCCACAGGGGAAAAAGTCTCAGTGTAGTCTATACCCTCTTGCTGACTATACCCTTTAGCAACCAAACGTGCTTTGTAACGTTCAACAGCACCAGAAGCATGATATTTAATTTTGTATACTCATTTACAACCAATGGGATGTTTGCCAACAGGTAAAGGAACAACAGACCATGTGTGATTAGCTTCTAAAGCTTGAATCTCCTCAGACATAGCTTGAACCCATAAAGGACTATTTTTGGCTTCAGCATAGGTGTGAGGTTCAGTAAGGGCAAAAGTAGTGGACAAAAAAAGTTGTGTATGAGGTGGTAAGTGAGAATAGGAAATGGAAGAAGATATAGGATGCAAACCTGAAAGTGGAGATGATTGACAAACATTGGAAAACCTGAAAGCATAGTCATTCAACCAATTTGGAGGTTTTGAAACTCTAGCAGACCTTCGAACAGGTAAAAGGACAGAAGAAGAAGTAGGAGGAAGAACAGGGCTAGGTATAGACTCAGAAGAAGCATGAGAAACAAAAGTAACATCAACATCAGGAGAATCTGTTGAAACAGAGGTGGGAGAAATACCAGAAGAAGTTGCAGAAGGTGTAAGAACAAGAAAGTCATCATCAGGAATGTGCGGATGAGCAGGGAAAAGAGAAGTCTGAGCAGGTGAGGAAAACTTGAAGGGAAAAACAAGCTCATGAAAGACCACATCTTTGTTGACAAAAAAATATTTGGACTCAAGATTAAACAAAATGTATCCCTTTTATGTCAAGGAGTATCCCAGAAAAACAGATGGAAAAGCTTTGGGAGAAAATTTATTAGAAGGTGAAGGATTGGTGGCATAACACAAACAACCAAAAACCCTTAAATGAGAAACATCAGAAGCCTTTTTGTACAAAAGTTCAAAAGGGGTAAGCCAATTTAACACAAAAGAATGCATTCGATTGATAAGATAACAGGCAGTTTGAACACACTCACCCCAGAACTTGATGGGAACTTTTGAGTGAAAATAAATGGCTCGAGCTACTTCTAACAAGTGCTTATGTTTCCTTTCAGCCACTCCATTTTGTTGTGGAGTGGCAACACAACTACTCTGATGAACTATACCAAGAGAGGTGAAGAAATCAGATCATTGAGAATTGAAAAACTCAGTGCCATTGTTAGAACGAAGAAATTTGGGCTGAACAGAAAAATGAGTTTTAATGAAGGAGAAAAAATATGTAAGATGAAGAATTGTATCAGACTTAAGTCTCAACAAAAAAAATCCATGTCATTCTGGTAAAGTCATCGACAACAGTAAGAAAAAAACGATGACCCTGATGAGTGGAGACCCTGTAAGGGCCCCATAGGTCAAGATGAATCAGCTCAAAAGGAGAAATAGATCTATTTGAACTAGAAGGGAAGGGCAACCTATGTTGTTTAGCCAAAAGACAGATAGTACAAGCATGCTCTGAAGAAACATGAATAGGATAAGGAAAAGTGATCTTATTCATTTTATTAAAAGCCATATGGCTTAAACGAGCATGCCAAATATCAGTAGAAACAACAGTAGACAAACAAGAGGAAACAACATCATTACAAACTGATAAAGATGATGCACCTGAAGAGACACTAGCAAAAGCTGGAGAAGATTGAAACACATAAAGGCCTCCCGTTTGCTTACCAATCCCCCTCATCTTTCCAGTGGAGAGATCCTGCAATAAACAAAATTCAGGATAAAAAATAACATGACAATTAAGTTCTTTGGTTAACTTGGAAATGGATAAAAGATTATGATGAAATTCAGGGACAAATAGAACATTAGGTAGGATACAACCGGGAAAATGAGAGATGGAGCCAGTATAGGTGATGTAGGGTTGTTTACCAGTGGGAAGATAGAAACATCTAGAGTTCGAAGCACATGAAGAAGGAGCTAACAAACTAGAGAAATCTGAGCACATATGATCAGTTGCCCATGTATCCAAGATCCAACCAGTACGAGCAACAACAGATAGACAAGATATACCTTTCACATTAGCAGCAGAAGGCTTGTGAAGAAGATCCAAGATCTGTTGGTACTGAGCTTGAGTGAAGACATGAGCAGTTGGAACCCAAGCAGGTTTCTCAATAGGAACAGGTGAACCCGAAACTGCCTCAGCTGGATTGATAACCATAGCAACCTGATTATCACGACGTTTGGAGGACTTGAAATCGACAGTAAACCCGATCAGTCTATATCACTAATCCTTCTTGTGACCCTTAAGGTGACAATGATCACAACATCCAGTGAACTTGCGTCGAGATTGCCCAGTAGCATACATGGCAGTGGGCTCAGAAAGGGGACTAAACGAACTAAGGTGAACACGCTGAGACTCCTCTTGAAGAATCATGGAGTAAGCCTTATTAACTTGCGGCAAGGGTTGCATCAGGAGAATCTAACTCCGAATAGCAGAATAGGTTTCATTCAAGCCCATGAGAAATTGAAACAATTTCTGCTGAAGAAAATTCTGCAAATTCTCCTGAGACGTCTCACATTCACAAGAAGAGAATGGAACAAGGGCATTATATTCATCCCAAAGTAACTTCAATTTCGTGTAATACGCATAAACAGAAGAATCACCTTGAACAAGGGTTGCTATGGCACGATGGAGGAAAAAAATACGAGAGCTGTCAACCTTATTAAAGCGTTCTTTGAGATCCTTCCAGAAAACAGCCGCGCTAAAGGCGAAGACGATCCTGGTCGAAAGATATTTGCTGACAGTGTTGAGGAGCCAGGAGAGAACCATGGCATTGCACCTTTCCCAAAGAGATTGAAGAGCCTCCTCAAAATCACGACGACGACAATCGTCGTCAATGAACCCTAGCTTGTTTTTTGCAAGTAGAGCAATTCGAAGCGAGCGACTCCAAACGTTGTACGTCTCAATGCCGATCAACTAGTGAGAAACAAGAAGAGTGCCATGCATATTAGAGGGATGAAGAAAAAGGATGTGATTGGAATCAATGACGGTGAAATCTATCGCCGGCATAGTAACGAAAAGGGGAAAACGGTGAAAGAGATAAAAGAGAAGAAGCTCCCAAAAGAGAAAAAAGAAACGGATATGGTTACTGAAAAGAAATGAAAAGCCCAAAAAGATTTAGAGCCCAAATAACCTGGACGATGATACCATGTTAAAATGAATGGGTATTATTTTTATTTCAATCTGAATATTAATAATACAATGCATTGTTTATATAGCAACATAGATCAACTAAAACTGTCTAACTACATCAGAAACTAACTAACTGTTTACATAAAAAAATAAACTAACTAATTCTAATTAGTTCAGCTCTTCAACATGTTAGATTGCTTTTAACTTGTTTAGATTTAACCATTTTAACCTAAAAGGATCCCAGACTAACCCGTAAACTCTCAAATTTATTAGGAATAATTGAAAAAGTATTTGTGACCGTAAAATTGATAAATTCATTAAGTTTTTATGTAGAAACCAATAAATAAATTTGTAAACCATAGCAACGTTTAATGCAATTGAAATAAAATTAGGGTCATCTCTTTCCTAGTATTAAGCTTGTGAGAAGATTTAAAATTTGATTACATGTAGTTTAGAGTACATATGAACCTAGTTAGGCAAGATGGCTTGAGTTGTTTTTTCTCGAGACTTAATAAGCTTTAAAGATTTTTATTTCTGAATATTAATGTATGACGTGCTTACATAGTTTTGTTTGATGTTTGCGCAACGACGCCAACTAATATATTTTGTTCTGTTCCGATCAACCAATGATAGCGCATGTGTATTTAGCGATATATATTACATTCTACATTATGCTTGTGATACATGTAAATTATAGAATTATAGTATTGATTCGATTTGTATGATTTAATTATTTTGCACGATATTATGTTATATTTGTAATCTATCTTCGCATTGGCCTAATTTATATATAATATTTATGTTAATTATATATTGATTTATATTATTGGGCTCTCAAGCTCATTCATCGAATTATTTCTCTCGCATGATAATAGGTTTGAGTAGCTTTGGACATCAACATCAGTTGAGAGTTCCAACAACATTTGTTTGCAGAGTACTATACTTATGTATTTAGTAGGCATGTAGGTCATAACACTTTGTATTTATATTTGAGTACGAATTTTGTTTTCAGTTTTCGTAAATGTTTTATTCAAATATGTTTTTTATTTCATTTGATTTTTTTGGATAATTGATTTTATTACCTAAGAGCAGCAAAACTACTACAGAAAACGTCCAACATATACAAATAAGCACAAGCTATCAACCACCAATCTAAACATCATTTGGGCTCTCAAGCTCATTCATCGAATTATTTCTCTCGCATGATAATAGGTTTGAGTAGCTTTGGACATCAACATCATTTGAGAGTTCCAACAACATTTGTTTGCAGAGTACCATACTTATGTATTTAGTAGGCATGTAGGTCATAACACTTTGTATTTATATTTGAGTACGAATTCTGTTTTCAGTTTTCGTAAATGTTTTATTCAAATCTGTTTTTTTATTTCATTTGATTTTTTTGGATAATTGATTTTATTACTTAAGAGCAGCAAAACTGCTACAGAAAACGTCCAACCTATACAAATAAGCACAAGCTATCAACCACCAATCTAAACAATTAATCCCCAACTACGACATAACTGTAAATCTATGCTCTCTCTCATGTGTATAACCTTCTCACTCAATCTCGTGTATATAACATCCCGTATACAAAAGAAATATAGCATGAGTAATAGAAGAGCTGGAACCAAAAACTTTGTAACTCCTCTCCTTCCAGACAAAGTAAAAAAAAACACTCTAAACAATCTTCAAGAGAATACCTCCATGGTAACACAAGACATCCTTCCAAACCAACTTAGCAAAACAAAAGCCAAAGAAAAAATGATTCTTGGTCTTGTCAACACTGTTGGAAGCGTTAGGTGGGCACTCAATATAAACTATAACTTACGATATTATTAATACGAAAAGATACAAGTACAACACGAACACTAGCTTCTGCTAGTTTACAAACACTACTCACAAATCTTTGCTAAGCTCACTCGACAACACAAACTTCTTCTTTCTCTCTTGACTCATACACTCACTAATTTTTATTTCTTGCGCTCACTCATACATTACTAAGAACTAAAACACACATATATATAGGAGAATTAAACCGCCTTAGTTGTTGTCATTTCTTTGTCGTGTTCAACTTCAATTAATTGTTTCATTTATCTTTTGTTGTTGTCGACATTCTTTTGTGATTTAAGCTAATGTCATTTCATTGATTTGGTTGCTGTCATACACATTGCTTTGCTACCATATTTCCAAGTGCTTCATTATATTTCTGATCATTTAGGAAGCCTTCAAATGCTACCACCTCAATTCTTCTCATCATTGGCTGTTGCCACATTTTCCTCTCTTAATTAATAAGCATCTTTGTATTGATGGCGTGATTAAGATTTGTGTTGCCACACAACTTCATTTTCACTTGTCATGTATTAACTCTCTAAGTGGACATTTTCACATTCTCAAATCTTTTATCGACGTGAATGAATCGTAGTTGGGTTTGATTTCTAACACTCTTCCTCAAACTCAACCTTCATTCCAAGCTTTTCTTTTAATATATGAAATATTTCAATTTTCAACGGCTTCGTAAAGATGTCCGCAAGTTGATCTTCAGTTATGTAGTAGATTAATTTTACATTTTTGTTCTTCACTTGCTCTCGTATAAAGTGATATTTTGTATCGTTGTGCTTGCTTCGGTTGTGGGAGACATAATTCTTAGCAAGAGATATTGTAGACTTGTTGTCAACATAAATTATAGTCGGTTCTTCTTGTGCCAAGTTTAGCTCGTTCAAAATATTCTTCAACCATAATGCTTGGCAAGTGCACGCTGTTGTGGGTATATATTCTGCTTCACATGTTGAAAGCGCCACCGTTTGTTGTTTCTTTGAGGACCATGAAAATGATACAGAGCCGATATGGAATAATTATCCGGAAGTACTTTTTCGATCATCCAAGTCCCCCGTAATCACTATCAGAATAACCAACCAACTTTGAATGTTGTGAATGTGTGTAAAATAGACCATGATTTGTTGTGCCTTTGACATATCATAAAATTCTCTTTGCTGCAATCAAATAATCTTGTTTTGGATTCTCCATGAATCTGCTTACCAGTCCCACATCATATGTTATGTCTGGCCGTGTGATAGTCAGATATCTTAAAATTTCAACGATGCTTTTAAAGAACGTTGGATTCACCGGCTCTCTTGTTGAATCAACACTCAATTTCATACCTGGTTCTGCTGGCGTTGCTACTGGCTTACAACCTTCCATTCTAAATTTGCTTAAAATTTGCTCTGCGTACTTCTTTTGGGATATAAATATTCCATCTTTCATTTGCTTTACTTCGACACCAAGGAAATATGACATTTCTCCTATATCTTTCATTTCAAATTTTTTAATCATGGCTTTCTTGAAATCAATAAACATACCTGGATTGTTTCCTGTGAAAATCATGTCGTCCACATATAAGCACATGATCATGATATCACCGTCTCCATTTTTCTTTTTATATAAGGCATGTTCGTACGGACTTTTCATGATCCCATTTCTTTGGAAGTATTCATCTATTCTTGTGTTTCACGCTCTTGGAGCTTGCTTTAATTCGTACAAGACTTTCTTCAATCGATAGACTTTGTCTTCATGCCCTTTTTTGTTTATCCAGGAGGTTGTTCGATATAAACTTCTTCTTCTAGGTAGCCATTAAGAAATGCTGACTTCACATCCATCTGATAAATTTTCCATTTGTTTTGTGCTGCAACTGCTGTGAGAAGTCTGATAGTCTCGATCCTTGCCACTGGAGCAAATACTTCATCATAATCTATTCCTTGTCTTTGTTTGTAGCCTTTCGCAACTAGTCTCGCCTTGTATTTTTCCACTTCTCCTTCCTTGTTGGTCTTCGTTTTGTACACCCACTTGACTCCAATTGGGTTGTGACCTTCGGGTCGATTTGTTAGCTCCCAAGTATCATTTCTATTTATTGATGTAATTTATTCATCCATAACATTCTTCCACTTATCATCTTCAATTTCTTCTTCATATGTTATTGGATCACTGTTTACAAGTAAGCAAAAAAGTGAAACATTTTGTAATTCATAATCGTTGAACCTTTATGGCATTCTTTTTTCTCTTTCTTCCTGCTTAGGAGTTGATCTACACTCGTAACTATAGTGACCATATTTGTTGCAGTTATAGTATTGTACCTGAGATTTATTTCTTTGTTGATATCTGCCTCGGCCTCGGCCTCTGAATCCTCGTCCACGACTTGACGTCTAAAAATTTTCACTTGTTTGAGCAGTGTCATATGATCGACCACCGCGCCTCTTGCTCCTCGCCCGCTTCTGTATCTTCCACGATTTCCTCGACCTCTTGTGTAGCTGTTGCTAGCTTCTCCTTCATTGACGTTCATCTTGCTTTGCAAAGCTTGCTCCAAATTTTCAAAATCTTCATTTTGCTTCATCTTGTGCTCAAGGGCTTGAAGTGAACCCACAAGCTCATCAATTGACATATGGGATAAATCTTTCGATTCTTCTATGGCAACCACCACATAGTCAAATTTACGTGCTAAAGATCGTAATTTTTTTTCAATCACTCTAACCTCGCTGAGTGTTTCACCATTTCTTTTTATTTCATTTGCGACGACTTTTACACGGTTAACATAGTCATCTATGCTTTCCGTGTTTTTTATTTTCAACATTTCAAACTCAGTTCTGAGCGATTGAAGACGTACCTTATTTGCTTCTCAACTCCTTGGAGTGATTTTTACAGAGTTTCCCACGCTTCCTTTGCAGTTGTCGCTTCTGTAATTTTTTCAAAGGTAGATTCATCTACCGCTTGAAAAATGAAATACAACGCCCTTTGGTCTCTTTTACGAGCATCCCTTAGTGCTCTTTTCTGTTCGTTGGTCAGAGTCGCCTCTGCTGCTTCATTTTCTGGCTCAACGTATCATTTTAAAACAATATCCTAGCATTCTTGTGAACCGAGTAATGCCTTCATTTGAATACTCCAGTTGCCATAATTCGTCTTTGTCAATCTCGAGATTTGAGATTGGATCATGTTCTCCATCTTCTCGTGGCTTAAACTCGAACCAAGCTCGGATACCACTTGTTGGAAGCGTTAGGTGGACACTCGATATAATTTATAACTTACGATATTATTAATACCAAAAGATACGAGTACAACACGAACACTAGCTTCTGCTAGTTTACAAACACTACTCACAAAACTTTGCTAAGCTCACTCGACAACACAAACTTCTTTTTCTCTCGACTCATACACTCATTAATTTTTGTTTCTTGCGCTCACCCATACATTACTAAGAACTAAAACATACACATATATATAGGAGAATTAAACCGTCTTAGTTGTTGTCATTCCTTGCCGTGTTCAACTTCAATTAATTGCTTCATTTATCTTTTGTTGTTGCCGACATTCTTTTGTGGTTTAAGCTAATGCCATTTCATTAATTTGGTTGCTTCCATACATGTTGCTTTGCTACCATATTTTCAAGTGCTTCATTATATTTTCAATCATTTAGGAAGCCTTCAAATGCTGCCACCTCAATTCTTCTTATCATTGGCTGCTGCCACGTTTCCTCTCTTAATTAATAAGAATCTTTGTATTGATGACATGATTAAGATTTGTGTTGCCACACAACTTCATTTCCACTTGCCACGTATTAGCTTTTCATGTGAAAATTTTATATTCTCCAATCTTTTGCCGACATGAATGAATCGTAGTTGGGTTTGATTTCTAACAAGCACTACCACACATAATACAAGCAGAATCAACCAACATGCCCCAAGAGAGGACTCACTCTTTAGTAGACAATCTCTCAAAGACAACTATCTAAGCAATAACTGCGTGCTGAAAAATATGCAAAGGAAACCAATTCAATCGATGTCAACAGACCATTTTCTTACTAACTCTTACCTTTAACCAAGCCTGGGTTATAGACAAAGAAGCAATATTTAATTTGATTTTATAGTTTGATTTGTCTTATAAAAGTGAACGTTATGTATTTTAAATCTGTGAGTCATTTTCTGTGACTTCTTGGATCGTGTCGAATTCTTTATACCGAGTCTAAAGTGTTACAATATACACATATATTTATATAGTTATAAACACTGTTTAAATTATAAACTGTTAATACTATGTGCATCGACCCATCTCATATTAATATTAGTATTCGATATTCTAATTGATTAATATCCTATACATCGGCGGTGGAAACTGAAAGTTTCCACAAGCGCCTTAATTATAGGGTATAAGGAATTAGTTTAGGGTATAGGGTTTAGGGGCAGATGTTTAGAATTTAGGGATAATTGTTTCAATTTAAGGTTTAGGGTTATAATTTAGGGTTTATAGGTTAGAGTTTAGTTTTAGGGTAATATAGTGAGGATTTAGGTTTTAACATATAAACCCTAAATTATAACCATAAACCTTAAATTGAAACAACTATCCCTAAATTCTAACCCCATACACCTAAACCCCTAAATCATATACCCTAAACTAACTCTCTATACCCTAAAACTAAGGCGCTTGTAGAAACTAGAGTTTCCACCGCATGTGTGTAGAATATTTATCCTATTCTAATTCTTGATTCGAGATTTGCCACCTTTCTGATTATTTATTATTTTATATTTATTTAATTGTTCTTTATTTTCTTCTGTTATGTAATTTCATTATTTGGATTTTGGAATAATACAATTAAAATACAACTAAAACATGAATTAAGCGGCTTCGACTACTAACCTAGTGGTTAAGCCAATAAAATTATGTGGCGGTGTTCTCAGGCTCGAACCCCGCTGAAACCCCCCAAACTCTTTTTTTCATTCAAAATATGTCTGGTTGATTTTTCCTATCTCTCTCTCTTTGTATCGTAATCTGCCAAACGGACCATTTTGCCAGTCTCCCCAAAAGGTTACTTTCTGTCTTTCACAATGTCTCAATTTATGTTTGTTTTTTGTTTCCATCAAAACAAGTTTTTAAGTTTGAATTGAAGGCTGAAGCAACCCATTTGCTTTTGTTTTTTCTTTACCCACTATTCTATGGTTGAGATTATTTTCAGTGTTTAATTGTTTTCTACATTTTAGTATGTTTTATTAAATCTTTAGGGGAATTCTTCTTCATTGATAGTATAGTGGAAGCTGAAAAGTGTTTGGTTTGGTCATCCTATCATGGGTCCGTTTACACTGGCTGTTGACTCCAAGAGCTCTTCTGCAGTTTGCTCCGGTAATTAACCCGATTTAATCTTCTTCTTCTTGTGGTTTTTATCTGTTTTTTATTGTTTGAACAGATGCTATGGTTTTGCAGATGTACCAAATAGGAAGATTCAGAGCTTACAGCTGCAAACAAAGAAGCGCTTTGCATCAGTCAGCATGGAAGATGAAAAGCCTTTTGATTTCCTACGTATTTTATTTGGTATGAATAGTTTTTTCTTCTTCTGAATTTCCACATTGAAAATTGAAAAACATACTATCATTGAAATTGGGTGCATAGATACTGTTGGAACTACATAATGAATGTAGCTGCGAATAAGAGTTTGTTGCATGAGGATGAGACTCTGTTCCTTATATGTATGTGTCTGAAGTGAATGCTTTACAAGTTTTCGCCATGTATTTTGTTAACTTATTGAAGCGGCGGAAAATGATGTAACTGCCTCCAAGTGAATATGCAAGTGGCAACTCCTTGCATATACAAAGGTAATTAGCATTGAAAATCATATCATGATCAGTTATGTCATGTCCATATTTACTTTAATAAGTAGTAACACTTTAGCAATTTTACTTCTTAAGCTGCTTGAACTTCTATTAAGATCATCCTTTTGTTTCTTACATAGTTGGATTAAGGCATTAAGCCTCATCAGTTTTTGGTGGTTAGGAAAAAAAATCTCAGTGAATGATTGTTCTCTAGGACCAGGTTTGTGAAGAAACTTTTTCTTGTCTGTTCAAACATGAGAAACAAAGTTTCGGCAGTAATTTTTTTCTCTGCCGAAACTGGCTTGACTGTTTATCAGTATGTCTAGTTTGGTAAAGTTTGCTGATATGTTCATATATTCTAACTTGTTTGTAAAAATTTGCAGAGGGGATCATAGCTGGAGGTACAGCTGGTGTTGTGGTTGAAACTGCTTTGTACCCAATTGATACAATAAAGACACGGCTGCAGGCAGGTGTTTCTTGAGTGCTTAAAATAAATGTTAAATTGGAGGTCACGGATTTTCCCTTCCATCAATGTCTAGTCCAACAGTCCAAGTCTTTTCCTGGACCTTTACTGCTTTACACATTAGGTTTTGTTGGAGGGACACATGAGAAGGAAAGGGGGGACTAAAATGAAAAGCCGAGGAAATTAAAAAAAGAAACCTGTTTTTAGTTCTTTGTTTGTACGCAATGAATGAAACAGATTAGTGATGAAAATAACTCATTTTAGTGAGATGATTTTTTCCACCCATTTTCTTCCATTAATGAATGGATTTAATCTTGTGTATGTGGAAAATGTAAATCCCTTTGATTTCCTTCCAACAAAAGATGAAATTGGTTTTATCACTTCCCACTTTTGCTCTTCTTACGGGATGAGGTGCTAGGAAAAGATATCATCATTTTTCTTTGCATTTGTACATTTCTGCATATTCCCAGTTTTGCCAGCCTACTTTGAACTTCTGGTGCTAGGCTAGCCAATTTTTACTGTTTTTGGTTACTGCAAAATTAGTTACATTTGGTCCAAGTGCAAAATCTGTGTTAATCTGTTTGTAAATAAATTAATGTGTCATAATCATGAGACGGAGATGCTTTTTATTGTCGATTCAACACAGACAAGGAGCTCAAGAAGAGTGCATTTAGTGTTTTGCTTTCATTTTAACTTTAACTTTTTGCTCAAAACTTTCTGAAATTTACCTTCTTTTCCTCTAGGCAGCTCGTGGTGGAGGTAAAATAGTTTTGAAGGGGCTTTATTCTGGATTGGCTGGTAATCTTGCTGGTGTCTTACCGTTAAGTACCAACTTCCAAGTACCTTTGAATTGCAGAACTTTATTTCTCAAGCATATAAGCATCTTAACTTTCAAGATGTTTCTCCCACTTCAATTGCTTTTTTTTTGTTACCTCCTTTTGCTATTCTAATTAACTTTGCATGACAATACAAAGAAGAAATTGAAACTATACTGTGGTCATTTGTGTTTCCAAGAACATGCATGTAGGCTGAAATGTTTTCGGATAATTTGCAAAACATTTTTAGGTAACATACAAGAATTTGTTACACCTGTTTTCTTTTGCTGCATTTAATGAGTGGTTTACTGATATATGTTCTTATTTCTTACTTTTTGGGTTCTAATTTTCTGATAATAAGTTTTCTGTGGACAGGGCTTCTGCTTTATTTGTTGGTGTCTACGAACCTACAAAACAGAAACTATTGAAGCTCTTCCCAGAAAATCTTAGTGCCTTTGCACACTTGGTGAGGGGGTTCTTCTATTTCTTCTTTCTTGACGTAGATATATTTCATGATAAGTCCACTGCAAACCAATATATCTGATGGTTTGGCTGCACGGTCACTTATTAACGTAGTTGAATCCCATGCAGACTGCAGGGGCCATAGGAGGAATTGCTGCTTCACTTATTCGTGTTCCTACTGAGGTAGATATGTTTGCTGATGCATTTTTTAATTTATTTAAAACCGACTTACTAGTCCTGTTCTCATTGTTTTCTGTCTTTGTTAACTCAGGTTGTAAAGCAAAGGATGCAGACTGGTCAGTTTACTTCTGCATCTAATGCTGTTCGTGTTATTGCATCAAAGGAGGGATTTAAGGGCCTCTATGCTGTATGAGTTGTCCTTGCTTTTCCCTCTTACCATAATGAATATGCAAACACCTAGCCTTTTTCATTTAAAATTATAAAAATATATTTGTAAAATTTACAAATAATTATAAAAGTTATGAAATTTTAAAAAATAAATTTATAAAAATAGAAATAATTGGGAAATGCATATGTATATATTTGTATATATGGGCACCATGGTGATAGTAGAGACCTCCAACGCAACCGGTATAGATGTGATCACCTCATTTGATTTTGTGACTTGCTATTGTCTTCATCTTTCTTGTTTAAATTCTTTTTATAAGCTCTATACCTTGATTTACTTCGTCGTGAAAACTGCAAATATATATATATATATATATATATATATATATATAGATATAGATATAGATATATATATAAGATTGTCCCAACACAAATTTTTCGGGTTAACGACAAGGGTTCAATTGGGTGCAAATTTTCCATACGGGCTTAATTGATTTTTTTTTCATTTTTCGATAAGGGTTTTTTTGAACCTTAAGCCTAAGAAAATAAAAAGAGAATTAGCCTTTTGCTATTTGATGAATGAAAATCCTTAACTATTGTGAGTTGTGAATTATTTTTTACATCACCTGACCCTTGTTTGTAAGTTGTAGGGTTACGGATCTTTCTTATTGCGGGATTTGCCGTTTGATGCCATTCAATTCTGCATCTATGAGCAACTTAGAATTGGTTACAAGGCAGCGGTAAGCTCTTATCTGTGTGATCTTTGCCACTGCAGGTAGTATGGCGCATTAAATTGCTAGATTTGCCTGTTACTCTAGTTACGTGATTGTCTCTGTCCCTTGTTCTCTCTGTCTTGCAAACTATGGCATTCAAAAGCGACTTTATATGATGTATTTTAGTGCATTACAAGTTCCTTTTTTGTGCATTAAGAATTAGCGGCAGCAAAGATAACTCCCAATATACATTAGGAGAGCCATGTTAAACCTGCAATTTTTTTGAAAGCCTGAGGAATGAACTCTGGCACCTCTGTGTATGGTTTTGTGTCTAAGTTGGTCCACATCTATGATAAATTATATAAACGAAGGGCATTCGTCCAATAAGCTATAAACTGCAAGTTCTTATGAATGGCATGTTGGATGTTGAGACAAAACTTGTCCATAAAAAATTAAGCAAAACAGATATCAGAAGGAATATTGTATAGAAATTAAAACTTTCATTACAAGGTATTCGACAAATGCTACAAGTGATCCCAGGGGAGGTTCTTTAAGTTTATTTGGCCATATAAATTTACTCTTCTATGGATTCATAGGCAAAGAATTATTTTTATTTGAGTTGATTAAAAGAAAGGACATGAAAACAGACCAATTTACGTGGATATAAAACTTGTGAAATTGATTTGCCATTGAAATGTTAGAGAGGAAAGCATCTATTTACATACTTGCCATTGAAATGTTTTCTTTGTACATACACATCAGATATATTAGCCGGATTCTTCTTTGTACAGATTTACAGTGACAAGAAGACCTGCTATTGTCATGCATGCAGAATTTCTGTTGACATAAAAATGTTTTGTTTGCACAAACGCATCGGTTAGGATAAGCTTAAATTGCATTTTTACCAGTTTTCTTTCTGTTTTGCAGGCTCAACGAGATCTAAATGACCCCGAGAATGCGATTATTGGTGCTTTTGCTGGTACTATGAGAACTTTGTAACATACCCAATACCATGATTTATGTTACCTGGACTCTTCTTTTTTCGTAAAGTACCCATGTCAGTCCTATGTCCAATACATATTTGGATGCAGGCACAAGAAAATGCGGGGAAAAAACCTTTTAGAATATTGAGAATAATCATGTTTGACACAACCGTGCTTAATTTGATCTTATTGTAGGTGCATTGACTGGAGCAATAACAACTCCCCTGGATGTTATTAAAACTAGGTTAATGGTTCAGGTATAATATTTTTCTTGAAGATATTTATGTAACCCTTCTGGTTTATTATTATCGGCGATAATAAGATCCGAGTTTCCGGTTTGTGGGTTTCATAGGGGTCAGCAAACCAGTATAAGGGGATCCTCGATTGTGTTCAAACTATTATCAGGGAGGAAGGCCCCCCTGCTCTTCTTAAGGTAGGAATCTACACCACACCTATAGGAAAATATTAGCATTTCAGGGATAAGTTTGTACATACATCCATAATTGCATGCATGTATGGTGCAGGGCATTCAGCCGAGAGTGTTGTGGATCGGTATCGGTGGTTCAATCTTTTTCGGTGTCCTCGAAAGCACAAAACGACTGCTTGCGGAGAGGCGCCCCAAACCTAGTCAGGAGCCAAAACATGATTAAGTCCTTGGACTGCATCCAAGGTTTTCTGAATTTTAAGTTCAATTCCCCTTCTCTGTTTTAACATTCTTTACTGTTCATGATCAAATATTAGAGGTGAATTTTTTCTTTAGTGAAGTAGAAACCTAATTAAATGTAACTTTTTCCTCCTTTTTGGTAATATAATCTAGTATTTGGCGAAAAGATCACTCTAGTTTCCCTTAATTTTGATAACGAGTAGATTGAGCCCTTACAAAATAAACGGAGCAATTTAAATCTTGTCAATTTCGAAAGTGAGCAACTTGATGGTAAAAATCTCCTGCCCCTAATCATACCCTTTTTTATGCCCCACACTAAAAATCACTTAAAAATTAAATTTTAAACTTTAACCCTAATTTTCACATCCTATACCCTATACCTTCAAAAATACCCCATACCTCTAATTCCCTAAACCCTAACCACAACCCTTAACCTTAAACCCTAAATTCTAAACCTCAAATCCACTATTTTAAGGTAGGGTATAAAAGGGACATGATAAGAGGCAGACGATTTTCATCCGCAACTGTGGGCAATAGATGACAATGTTCAGTTTGTCATCCACTTTTTATTATATGTTCTGAATTTGACCCTCAATATTTACGTATTTTATTAATTTAATTTTAATAATAAAAAATATATCAAAAGAAAAATGGTATATAATATTTTAAAAACCTAAAATATTAAAAATTAATATACAAAAAACAAAGTTGAACTTAATTTTTTTTTATAAAATATTCACTTTTTAACCGAACACGTTATTTATTATTTTTGTTGTTATTCTAAGGAAATGAATTTTATTATATGTGATCCTATATAAAAGTTATCCCCTTTACTTTAAGAATGACAAACGAGTATAATTTCGCAGATTTCGTACCGCTCCCACTTAAATTAAGGTGAAAATGAGTTTGAATTTAATGGTAGTGGGCGGGTGTAGGTGTAAAAAGTCATACCCGTGGTGGGTAGTGGGTAGGTGATGAGTTTGAGGCCTTACCCACCCCGCATACGTCCGCCCACTAACTACCCACCATATGAATTTTTGGACCCTTTATGTTTGTAGAATTTGATTATTCCTTTTTGTTATGGTGTTTTATGTACTAAGATATTAGTTTGTAGACTTTGAACTCAATTAATTTAGTTTGAAAAAAATGATGGTTTATAATCGAGCTTGAATTTATTGTTTAAGATTGAACTTGAATTAATCAAGTTGTAATTTTGTAATATGCGTGGTTAAGGAGAATTTATACAAGTGTAAATATGCTTTAGTTAAGTTAGCTATAGTTAATTAGTTAACTTTAGTTAAGTAGAATTTATACCGGTGAAAATATACTTTGGTTAAGTTAGCGATCTTTAGTTAGTTAGTTGTAGTTAAATTTATACCGATGTAAATGTATTATATATATATATATACTTGATCAATGAATAAAGTATGCGAAGTTGTACTCTTCTTTACAAAAGTATATGGTTTATTTTTACATAATTCGATATTAGTGGTTACTTGTAGGCGAATACAAGTTGAGTGGTGGGTGTGGGAATAGATTTGAAATTGTACCCACATAGACAAATATAAATTTAAAAATTATACCCGTTGTGGATGGTAGGTAGATGATGAATATGAAAATTTTAAGTGGGTATGAAGATGTGGAAAGGAGTATGCACACCCGCCCCGCCCGTTTGCCATCCCTCCTTTGCATTGAGAGAATTGAATTTCAAATTCAATTGATGTAATTGTAAGCCACGGGTGTTTATAACGTGTTTTGTTGGTTTTTTTAATGATATTTTGTGCTTTAATTATATTATTCTAATAATATAT
Organism: Hibiscus trionum; assembly: GCA_030270665.1. NCBI lineage: Eukaryota > Viridiplantae > Streptophyta > Magnoliopsida > Malvales > Malvaceae > Hibiscus > Hibiscus trionum. The sequence continues at coordinate 21,148,376 of BSYR01000006.1, read as the reverse complement.
TACTTATTTACCATTCTTTTAGTATAACTCTAGTAAGATTTGAATCTGTGTTTCATTGGGTTCAACTCTAATAAGATTTTTTTTGGGTTGGTGTTATTTTTATTTTGTACCGTGTTTTATATATTTATAATAGTGATTTAATTTAAAGTATAATTCATTTGTTAATAACGTATTCATGGGTGATGAAAAAAAGTTTATGTTTAAAGTTAAAATTGTAATTTGACGAAAGAAACAAATTATATTAATTATAGAAAGAACCATTACCATACATAAGATCAAATCTCCCCTTGAACAGGGCTACAGACGGACATGAACATACAACCACAATTCCAAGGGTGAAACGGGTGGATATCGTCTACCTTCTAACTATGCATCCATTTATGCTTTCAAAAATAAAATTAAAGGTTTAGTGTTTAAGGTTTATGGTTTAGGATTAAGGCTTAGGGTATAGAGAATTTAAGATAGAGTGTATTTTTAGGCTATATGGTGTAGAGTTTAAAATTTAAAATTTAAGGTTAGAGTTCCTAATTTAATTTTTAAATGTTTTTTTAATATGATGTATAAATTTAAGGTTAGGGGTTCTAATTTAGGCTAGAGAAAATTTTTGCTCGGGGTGAAACAGTGGCCATCAGACCATCAAAAGACAAACAAATTTAAAATTAAAGGGAAATAATGCAAATCATAGCTAAATTGAGCCAAGCATCGACCAAAGACCTTTGTGAGAGCTTCATCGACGGAGGTAGGCTTCCACGTTCAACATGAACGGTGATCTTGTCATCAACAGCTATGCAACAGTCATCTTTGATAGAGAAAGCCGAAAGAAAAGAACTGATAGACAAAAGCAAAGGAGACCAACACCAAGTGCATCTGAAACCTTGCGGATTAAAACACTGAACCAAGCAACGAAACTCAGTGAAAAGACCACCCATGTAGAAAAAGAGGCTTCGAAAGGGATCATCTCGGTTAGATTTACAGAGGAAGAGTTAAACGGAAGCCACCTCCGCCTTTTTCTTCAAAAACTTTCGTCGGCCCCTCAAAAAAGACCGTCGTAATCTCATCTCCCACGGTACTATGACACCAAAGATAAGGCTAAGAGACATTAGGAGGGAAGAACTCCAACGAGCTGTCGATGGGAACCTCGCAAGAAAATTACAGTCGTGGGCGAAAAAAATCTCTTGAGAGTAGTGAGATGGAGGGGAACGATAAGGGGAGGTCGGCCGACTCTCGACGACGTCGAAGCCATTGAAAAAAGAGCCTCAATGTCACAAAACGAGAGAGAGAAAATTACCAAGGGTTAATTACCGGAATGGATAAGTTTCCCCATTACAGAGTCGAGGCTGAGGATTTGGCTCGAAAGCGGCAGCAGTGGTGGGAGATGAGGAGTAGTGGTGGAGGCGATCGTCGGCGGGAGTTGTGTACCAAAACGAACTATTGAGCGAATCAGTTACTTGCTTCCTCACAATTTCAAAATTGGAATCGAGATTTGATCTTTTGAGAAATCAAAACAATGAATTAATGAAATTAAAATTTGAAAAATTGTGAAGAAAATAAGAGTTGTTTAAAGTCGAAGAACAAACGTTTGAGTTTCAACTTCGAGGCCTTGATTTTGGGATTTGTTTTTATTTTATTATATTTTTATTTTTTTGGTTTCTCCGCTTCATAGGTGAAGTACTAAAGAAAAAATGACAACATTTATTTTAATTTTGGAGGGAATTTATTGAAAATATATAAATTTTAGATCTAAATTATAAAACAAAATATAAATGATTCCAAAGATAATATGAGATAAATGAGGATTAAAAATAATTTTAAGTCTAGTGAGATGAGACGTTAAGAATTTTAAATCTCGATGTGTTCTTAGTAGGGGTGTGTGTATTATTGTGTGTATTTATTATTGGAAATAGAAAAGTTTTAGGGTTGAAAATGAATTTTTAAAAATTCAAGGGATAAATTAGAAATAAACATTTTTAGTAGTGACCATAACGTTTAATTTTTAAAACTAGGGACCAAAAAAGTACATGGGATAAACGTAAGTGGCCATTGCAGTGGTTTACTGTTAGGTGTGTAATAGTATTCATTTTAGGACCCTTTATAACTCAATTATTGTAGGATTTAAGCTTATTTTAGATGCATTATTAATCATACATACACAAGTTACTGTTCTTAACATTGCCATACTTGATCATCTTTATTTTATTATATTTGGTGGAAAAGGTATTGCTTTGGTATGTGTTTTGTGTTTGTGCAGATTTTGTAGAAACATATAAGTTCGAATTATTTCTTTTTTTATTAATTCAATTCAGAATTGTTTTACATAGTCTTTTTAAAGACTTAGTTACAAGCCTCTTTTTACAATTATGAGTTCGATTTATACAAAAATTATATATCTTATCATTCTAGCTTATGATAAGATTCTATCCTTATCTTTACAATAAATACAAAATTAATCTTTATTTGATCGACTATAACTCACACCCCCTCAAGTTGGTGCATATACATTGTATAGACCCAGCTTGAATAAGAATTTATCAAAGACTTGCTTAGGTAAAGTTTTAGTAAGTGCATTAGCTAGTTGTTCTTCTACAGTGACGTAAGTTAAATTTACAATTCCAACATTCATCTTTTTAGCTTTGAAGTGTCTGTTAATCTCCACATGCTTTGTGTGATTATAATGCACTGAATTTCTTGCAATTTGAATGGCATATTGGTTATCACTGAACATCTCTAATTTTCCTTCATGCTTTAAATCTATTTCTCTCAAAAGTTTTAGTAACCACATTCTTTCACAAATTCCCAGGGTTAGTGCTCTATACTTTGCCTCGACACTGTTTTTAAAAACAACAATTTATTTTTTTACTTCTTCAAGTTACTAGATTGCCTGAAACAATTAAGCAATATCTATTAGTTGACTTTCTTTCAGTAATCTCACTCGTCTAGCTAGAATTTGTAAACACTTTAATTGTTCTATCTTCAATTTTCTTGAAGAACAATCCATGGTAAGGTGTACCTTTTAGGTACCTTAAAATTTAATATGCAGCTTTCAAATGACCTTCTCTTGGATTAGTCATATGCTGATTTATCACATTTACAAGGAAAGAAATATCACGTCTGGTTAGAGATAAACAAATAAGTCTCTCTACCAGTCTTTGAAACTGATTTTTTTTTATCAATTTCAGCTCCTATATCTTCTCCTCTAAGTTTTAAGGCAACTTCCATTGGAGTATCAGCAGACTTACATCCCAATATACATGATTTTGAAAGTAAACACAACACATATTTTCACTGGTTAATAACCAGACCTTCGCTGAATCGAGCAACTTTCATGCCTAGAAAATATCTCAGTTTCTCTAGGTCCTTGGTTTCGATATCTCTACTCAATAACTCTTTCAATTTACTGATTCGTGCTTCATCATCTCCTGTCACAACAATGTCATCAACATATACTATAAGAATAACTCTTTTTTTACTGGTTGTTACTTTAACAAACAAAGTATGATATGCTTGACATTGCCTGTAATCATTCTCTTTAAGAACTTTAGTGAACCTGTCAAACCATGTCCTAGGTGATTGTTTTAGTCCATAAAGATATATCTCAAGCCTACAAACCTTTTTAATACCCAGCTCAGACTTCATGTCAAGTAGCATTTTCTTGTAGACCTCCTATTCTAATTTGTCATTCAAGAAGGCATTTAATGTTTAGTTGATAAAGATTTCAGTCTTTATTCACAACAATGCTCAGAAGTACTCGAACAGTATTTAATTTTGCTACATGTGCAAATGTCTCCTTGTAGTCAATGCCATATGTTTGAGTAAAACCCTTGGCTACTAGCCTGGTCTTGTACCTCTCTATGCTTCTATTTGAATTGTACTTTATTGCAAAGACCCACTTACTGTCAATCGTCTTTTTGCCTTGTGGCAAGTCAGTAACAGTCCACGTGCCATTTTTTTTTTCAAGAGCTTGTGTTTCTTCTTCAACTGCTTTCTTTCATCTTTGGTCTTTTAGGGCTTCTTCAATAGTTGTAGGAATTATCTCTTTATCAATGTTTGTTGTAAAAGCCTTAAAAGATGGCATTAAGTTCCCATAAGCAACATATTTTTGAATAAGATACTTAGTACATTGTCTTACCCTTTTTCTTTTAGCAATAGGTAAATTCCTCATATCAACTAAAGTAGAAAAAGTGGCATTACCTTCAACATTCTCTAAGGGAACATGACTCAAATCTAACTCTCGACAAGTGTCTGACTGCAAAATAGTCTCAGAGATAATTTTTCTTTTTCTAGTGTAAACATTGAGTTTTTTAAGAGTTTATGTGTTTTGAGGGACAATTTTTTAGGTGAAATCTAAGAAGCTGCTGGTGAAGAACCAATAGGAGTTGATGAAAGAGATTCAATATCACGAGGTGTAGTAGGAAAAACATGTAAAGGTATAGAAGAAGATAAAATTGGATATACCTGAGACACATGAGCTAATTTGAGCAATGTCTTTTTTTTAAGAAAAGTCCCCCCAAAAATTAGCAGAACTCCCCCGATTATCAGACTTAAATATTTGAATGTGACTCTGAAATTGTGTCTCAACCATAGTATAGAACCTCTCAAAAATGGACACGATTTTATATTTATCTTTTATTAAGTAGGTCCATGATGTTCGGCTATGAACATTAATGAAAGAAATGAACCATCGACTCCTATTAATATTCTTCACTCTAGAGGACCTCAAATATCACTATGAATTAAAGTAAATGGTTGGGATGATTTATAAGTGAATGGTGAGTAAGATGCTTTAGTTTACTTAGCAAGAGGACAAACATGACACTGAAATAAATATAATTTTTTATTAACAAAAAGACTAAGAAAATTTTTGCAAGATAAGAAAAATTGGGATGGCCTAACCTAAAGTGTCATAACAAAATTTCATCATGATTTTATAACACCCCACCCCGGATTAGGGGCAAGGAGCGCTATATTAACATGTGACAGATTCGTATTAGGCAGCGGAAGGGGTTTAATCATTTTCGTGTAATTTTTTTTCTTCGAATACAACTATACAAATTACACTAATTGCATTCACTCAATTTCGTATAACTCATATAACATCCCTTATACATTCGATCAATAGCATATTGGGCATATGTAATTTCGTATAACTCATTTCAATTCTAATTTCATATCCAATTTCCATACAATCGAATATCCTAATTAATTCCTAACAGTTTGGATATCATATACATAGTCTAATTCAATTCCAATGTTAAGAATAATCGATTGTCTCATTTAACATGCAATTTAAGTCAAAATTAAAATTAAAGTTCTAGTATCAATCAAATTCCACATCCATGTGATTCAACATATTATAATTCGATTCTATCAATATCAATTAGTTCAAGTACCACTTTAATCAATCCAATTCGGTTGCTATGTTATCAATTAGTACAACCTCCATACAGTGCTAACCGATTTATAATCCATTCATATAGTATAATATCTGAATAACATCCATAGAGTTTTGGTTTCCCTTTTTACAAAATACTACCCGGGGTAACTATAAAGACCAAACCTATAGGTTGCCTATACAAAAAGAATCAAGCCCCCAAACATGTACTTGGGCGATCTATACCCCAAAATATTTACCCCTTAATTACATACCAAAATGAAGGGAAACGTCTTATAAAGTTTATACATAACTAAAGTACTAGTTCATAAACATCACCATTAAACCGAATTGAACTAACATGCAGAACGCTAGGCCACCCAACATAAGCACGACAAAGATAGGGAAAGGCATACTTAATCTTCGTATGGGGAGAATACGGGTGGAGGATCAACAAGTTAGAACCTGAAATTTTTGGGAAGGAAGGAAGGGTTCGAGTGGTAAGTACTTCTCGTACTTAGTGAGGAAACCTTAAGCTAATCGATTTCCATTTATTCACTTATGATCATACATTATATTTCACTTTGCACATTAATTCATTCGAATGGTTCAAAAAATAGAACAATTTCACAATCAATAGATACATACTAGCAATCATTCGAACATGTGCATAATAAGGCATGTATTTCCATTCGAATACAAGCAATTTCACACCGATCAAATCATTGATATTTCATACAAGTCATGAATCCAAATCAATCTTCCTAATTATCAATTATCATACTCGAATTGCATAGCATAACAAGAACAACAATTCATGTTATCTTTAACACCATAATCGAACATTTCAAATCCATCAATTTCATAAATTCGATTAAGGTAACTACATTTAACAAGCAGCAGCAAACTGTAGCAGATAATTAATTAATTTCATAGTTCGAATTTAACTTGCTGCCATCTAATTCAAAGAATTACACCCAATCAAAAGTTCAATTTTGGATTTCATTACTTTAATTTTCTTATTAACTCAATTAACAATGCCTTGGATAGTAGAGTAAGCTAGGTAATCAAGTCACATATAACTGAATTGTGAATCAAAATTCATCATATAATAGGTACCACGTACCAAAATCGTATCATCGTATAACATATCATAATGTCCGCAGACATTAAGCAAGAAGGTACACTTACTTACCACAATATCGAGTACACTAACGTACCGATTTTCTTATCGAGCTCAAACTCTAGGCTAGCCGTACTACCTGGACATACTATACACACCAAGGGCTTTGCTTATTGACATTTAATTTCAATCGTATAATTATTCAGAAATTTTCAGAATTTACTTCTCAATCCTTTCGATTGTGATCATGAAATTTCAATTTCAAATGTCTCATGATATCACATATAACATATAATGAATTTCAATTCAATTTACATATCATCAATTCAACATTTATATCATCAAATTTCATCTCACATAATTCAATCCATATATCACAACTCAATTTCCAATCGAGCTTATCAAACATATACATGGTATCAACCAATTTAATCAAACATTGATCATTCGATCATCATATCAATGATGCTAACAATCAGCAATTCAATAATCTAAAACAGTCCAATAAACCTCAATTTCAATTCGAAATTAGCCTAGCAAACAACACTTCTCAATTCAAGCATATAAGTCACCAAAAATTTCATATCACATGCATCTTATCCAATTTCCTTTATTCCTTCTTCCCGAATTAAAATCAAATAATTATTTAGTCCAATTGCATGCTTAACATAATTAAAAATGAATTTAAGGTAGTTGGGACTCTAATCCCAACTCTAAGGTCGTTTCACTCAGAGTTCGCCGAGCTAATTTTGTATCCGGATGCCTTTTGCTCGATCTGCAGCCGTTCCCGGTACAATCTCTTCCTCGACTCTTTCACTTCTAGGATCTAAGGCATTTAACCCAAACAATAGGAAATTTTCAGAATTTATTTCATAAATTCCAAGGCTGAATTTTATCTCTTGTTTCAAATTAGTCCTTATACTAATATGGTTCGACAAGGCCAATTTCAATTTTTACTAATTTCTTTATTTAAAGGCTTAAACCTTCAAATTGATCACTAAGTTTTGTGGATTACATTTTCCACAGATGGTTAATCAATTCACCACCATTCCATTTTATTCAATTTTACAAATTTAATAGGTCACATGTTCTTAAATTTCCTTCTTTTCATTTACACAAAATTCTGACCACCTAACTTAATTCGTTTCTTATTTCTTGTACACAACTCTAAATCGATCACCGTTTGTTCCTAAATTCAATTAATATACCAAATTTCATCATATTAAAATTTCAGCTCGAAACTCCTAACAGATTATTTTCTAAAAATTTCCAAAGTTCATTGTCCAGTTAGGAGCATTGCTGGACAGTTTTGCATGTTGTTCGAAATGAGTTTCCAGATTTTACTACAATCATCAAAACTCCTTTTTTATAATTTTTCTACCACTTTAGACATGTCAAAGTAGAACATATCAAAATTTCCTCATGAAATTCCTATTATTTAATTCCCTACAATTTTCTAAAGTTGCATGTTCTTAATACTACTAAATATGTCCACTTTAATTCTTGCATGTCCATAACTCTTATCATTTGAAATTTCTTAGAGTTTCTTATAAACATAGAATTTCCAGCAGCATAACATCTAATAGCATCTCTTTTATGATTTTCTAAACACATTAAAATCACTGATCTATTAAAATTTTCACCATAATCGAACTATAGAGGGAGTGAGCTACTTACTTCCAATTTTTCTTTAAATTTTCTAAGAAGATTTCAATGCCATGCAAGCCTTTCTTCCTCTCCACCGAAACTCTCAAGCGTTCTCTCTAATTTTTATGTTTGTGATGTTGGTGTGAAATGAACAAATGAACTTAGATGGTTTGGTTTGGGGTAGCCGGCTAAGGAAAGAAAAGAGAGAGATGGGAGATAAATTAAATGAGATATGACTATCATGTCATATCTCAACTAATTCCCTTAATCATCTTTAATTATACCACTTAATCATATATATTCCTTAATAATATTATGATTTCATGTTAATTCAAGGGTTAATCTATGCATTTTAACTTTAGCATGCAAGCCTCATATTTTCTCTCTTGTTCGGTTTGGTCATTGGACATAATGACCGAATTTTTCTTGAACATTTACTTTAAAATTCGATTTGGTCCTTATGAACCTATTTCTAATTCAATAATTAAGAATTAGATCTTAATAATTTATCTAATCACTTAATTAAATCCCTTAATCTTCTAGGCTAATTTTTGGGATGTTACAGATTTGCTAAAGAAGAAACAGACGTAAAAAAAACTTGAGAATGTGAAGGAGTGCCAAAGAGAAGATAGAGCTCATTGTGCAGTCTAGCATTGCCAATCATCTTCTTCAAATTCAGTGGCAAAAGACAACCACTATCAGTAAACTGTAAGCAACATTATAAATCCTTTGTAAGTTTGCTGACTGATATTAGATTCCAAGCAAGATTAGGGACAAAGAGAACATCTTTAAGCAAAATATCCTCATTAATAACCATTGTACCAGACCCTTTTATAGGAGATAAGGAACCATCTGCAATTTTAATAGATTCCTGAGAACAAGATGATACAAAAACAAAAAATAACTTTTTGTTATCAGTCATATGATCAGAAGCCCCTAAGTCAATAATTCATGCTGATTCATTCTGTTGAGCTAAAAAAGTTGTAGGAAAGAAGCCATTATTTGTATCTTTTTCTTCTTTCAGAACAACATTAGTCGTATTAGAACCTCCCATGTTGCCAAACATCTTGTTAAGGGCAGCAATCTGTTCTGCTGAAAAAACACCACTGCTCACAGTACTGACAACATTAGACCGAGTTTCTCGAGGGGTTCTCTATGAAGGAGACTGTTGCGTGTAAAAGTGTCTATCGCAATGTAGTGCAAGTGTACACGATGCAAGTAGTAAAATGATACGTAAGTATCGGATATCGTCTCCACAGGGACTGGGCTAATAGCTTTAACCTTGGTTTTCTGCACGGAAGGGAAAAGAAAGAGTTTAATTGTTTGTCACGAGATAATAAAGAAGACTGAAAATAAAAGAGGAAAATATTCAGAGTAAAGAGTAGGCCGATATTGATCTGCTCCATAGTGTCGGTGTTTGCAATGTCTAAGACTTCTCTGTTCTGTCGTAGCGTCTGTCGCGGCAGCACCTGCTGCGGCAGCGGTCTGTTGTTTGTCGCGGCAGCGAACACACAACTCAGCACTTCAAGCTTGGCAAGAATCCCTGCTATGCCTTGGCCTATCCCTAGGTCCAAGTCTGTCGATGAACACGTCTTTGATGATACCTCCCGTCGTGAATCGAAGGATGAACACCGAAGTTGTTGAATTCTTCCTTAGCCACTTAACCTCGTCCTATCCCTAGGTCCGAGATAGTTCAACCATAAACTGGAGAACCCGTACTTTTTCATTTCGTATACTTAACTCTCCCGATATTAAGTAAATGTGTAATCTCACAATGCTCTCCCGATACTCTTGCAAGATGTTGAAAACCAGAATAAGAAAACTTGAAGTCTATTTTATTGAACAAAAGAAAATCCTAAAATAATGCAATCCTTGCAACTACTTTACAGAATCAACCCTTAGCCCTAGGGGAAGTTTAGAACATGATGAGAAGGGGAAAACAACTAGGGTTTAGGGGAAGACGGCTAGAGAGTAAGATATCCTTTCCTAGGTCGAATTACATGCCTTTATATAGGCCTTGGGTTCAAGTTTTCTAATATGGCAAAAATACAAGTTTAAATTAAAGTGCAACTCTATTAAAGACTAAATCTTCAAAGTAGATGTCTTTAATTCGTCCTTCCTTCTTGCTTGGAGTTTCTTCCTTGAACTTTGGGCTTGGCCTTCATTCTGATCTAGGGCTCAAAAAAATATAAGAGTGTGTCACGACAGATCGGCTTAAATTCCTCTTTCTGTCGAGCTCCACTTCTCTTATTCCCTTCACCATTGTTGTCGTCCTTAGCTGCCACGGCAGCGGCCATGGCAGCATCGTCCTTCTCGTCTGCAGTCTAGTGTTCCAGCTCTGCTTCTCCACTGCCCAGCGTCTGCTTCTCCACTGCCCTTCATCTGCTACAGTAGCTACCTGCAAAAGCAACCAATTTCAGCAGAAACTGTGTCATTTAATATAATTGTGATGTATGAATGAAATCTATCCTAAATGCAATGAATTATGCTTAAATGCAGCAGATATATGGGTTAAATAGGGGGTAAAATATAAAACTTTTACACACTCAATAGAGACTTCCAATCACCAGGCTTACCATGAAGCTTCCAGCATTGTTCCCTCATATGACCCAGTTTCTTGCAAAAATCACATATTGGTTTACCCTTCCTTGCCTTAGTTGAAGATGAAGACTACGTAAGTATGGCAGAACTTTCAGCAAAAGTAACATGAGAAAGCATGAAGGACCTCCGACTGTCCTCTCTTCTTACTTCTGCAAAGACCTCTCGAAGTGAAGGAAGAGGTTTTATACTCAGAATTCGAGCCTTCGTAGCATCCCAATCAGTATTAAGACCATTAAGAAATTAAAAAACTCTTCTATGGGCTTGTAGCTTCCTATACAACGCTACATCCTTGGGAGTGTCCTAATCATGGTCAGCATACAGATCAAGTTGCTGCAAAAAACCAGTCAAGGTGTTAATATATTCTGTGACAGTCATACCTTCTTGTTTTAGATTAGATGCCCTACTCTCAATACTAAACAACTCAGGATTGTTATATGTGTTGGAATATATTTCTTGAACAGATGTTCAGATCTCTGCTATTGTTTCATAGAGTAGAAAATGTGCATCAATGTCGGGGACATGGTATTGACAACCCATGACATCACCTTGTCATTCTCACGCATCCACTGCTTATAACCCTGATATGTTGAAGGGGGTTTTGTACTTTTCTCAGAATAAAGTCAAGCTTTCCTCGTCCAGTAAGGAAAATTTTGACAGATTGAGACCACGGAAGGTAGTTGTGGCCAACAAAAAGATGACAAGTGATTGCTTCTGCAGAAAGGTCTGAAAAATCATCTACATTGGAATTAGAATTTGCAGAAGAATTTGCTCCAGATGATGCAGAAGGGAAAACCATCGTATTTTGTAACTTTAATTTAGGATCTTTTATGCTATGATACCATGTAGAAATAGACAAGTTTAAATTGTTTTTTATTAATTCAATTCAGAACTGTTTTACATAGTCTTTTTAAAGATTTGGTTACAAGACTCCTTTTACAATTAGGAGTTTGATTTATACAAGAATTCTATATCTTATCATTCTAGCTTAGGATAAGATTCTATTCTTATCTTTACAATAAATACAAACTAACCTTTATTTGATCGACTATAACTAACAGATTTCATTACCCACTGCCCGGGCAAGCATTATTGCAGTAGTGAAAAAATGGGAAGAAAAGGTGCAAAACCATTATTCGGCAATTCAGACTAGGCCATCTTTTGATTCAAATCCCTGATGAGGAACGTTGAACCAAGAGAACGAGCCCTGTCGAGCGGCAACGAAGACCGACATACCGTTGTCGAGGCAATGACCAAGCCACTACCGAGGCAATGCCCAGACATTTGCCAATATGAGAGAAAATATGCAAAGTGGTAGGCGACTTGAAGAGCATAAAACGCTGAATTTTTAGAGATACTTTGCATGAAGATTATAGCACGAGAAGATCATGAAAACGTCAGAGGAAGGTCAAGGATGAGAAGTCGATAAGGAGGAATAAAATAATGAATTAAAAGAGATGTATCTCTTTTATGAAGTTATGACTCAACTCCAACTCATACTCCTACTCCAAGAAGGATTTGGCAAGGACATGCCCTATAAAGCCAAGACCTATCCGCCACCATCAAGGCATTTAGAGATCGAGAGACTTAGGATTTTAGTAGAGTGCTTGTTTTTGCCATCATGTTCTAATTCTTTCTTAGGCTAGGGTTATTTTGTTAAGTAGTTGTGAGAAAACTATTGTAATTGTTTAGGTTTTTATTAATACAATTTAAGTTCAAGGTTTGCTTATTCTTGGTGTTTTACTTTTTCTTGTAACTGAATCGAGAGAGGATATTACGATTGTATCTATTTGTCTAATATCGAGAGAGTTAAACTCACGAAACGAATAAGCATGGTTTTCATCTCAATCAGTGAAAACTAATTCGGCTTAGAGATAAGTAAAAATTTCAACGGTTAAGAGAAGCGTAAGATTAGTTGGTGTTCACCATTGATTCACGCGGAGAAGTATTGTCAAGGCCTGCACATCAATAGTGTTTCGACTTAGGGATAAGGAGAAGTCACTGAAGAACGCTTTGCTGAACCTCGAAGGTTGTCACTCAATTGCCCAGACAGTAGCTGTGTTCTTTGCCGCGGCAATAGTTTTTCCTATTGCCGAGGCAATTCTCCTGCCCATTGCCGAAGCAATCAAGTTGACGTTTGCATTCAAAACTGAGACAGTTTCTTTCAACTTTCACACTACGACGCAACATAATACGGCCTGCTTTATCATCATAGTTTCTCAACCTCTTAATTTACTTGCTTTCTTTTATTTTAATAATCCTCTCAACCAAACCATCACTTGTGTTTTAAATTTTCTACAATGCGAGACGATAATCTCTAAAAGTAGCATCAATTTCTGTGGAGACGATATCTTTTATACTATAACTTGCCAACATGTATACTTGCACTAAAATTGCGACCTTGAATACACGCAACATTTACCCTTATTCTTTTCGCTGCTAGATCAGCAAGCCGTCAACGTTTAACAGCAACAAATGATTGAGTGACCAAAAGTTTACACCTCGAAAACATAAATAACTTTACTAGTCATTTTTGAAAATCAGTGACCAACTCTGTACTGGAAGGAAACATAAGTGACCATTAAAATTGTAATTTGAGGGGATAAAGTGATTGTCAAATAAATATGTTTATAATTCGGGCTATATAAAGAAAAGGGTAAACTACATCGAATACCATTTAACTTTACCATTTGAATCGAACATACCATTGAACTATAAATTGATACTATTATACCACTAAACTTTGTTTTTTCTTCAATCCAAGTACTCAATCGTTAATCTTTAACAGAATGTTAAATGTTAAACGACGTCGTTTTGGTATAACTGTTTGGATGCTTAAGATAGGTCAAAACGACGTCGCTTTGTTAGGAAAAAATTAAGAAAACATTGCATTTGGGGAGGTTCAAACCGAAGATCTCTAAGATGAAAGGTTTATACCAAACCACCAAGCCAACTTAAATACTTGATACAATCCTAACAAAAATAGTATGTAAATGATACTGCAATTGAACTTAAAATTTATTTTTTTAAATCCTGAAATTTACAAAAATGTTAAATCCAGTCCCTAAATCCCTAAATCATAAATCCCCAAATCTTCATCGTTGTTGTTGTCGTCGTCGGCCGTCGTCTCTGAATCACTTGTTCGGTCTCTAGAACCAGCATGTCATTTCCCCCAACTCATCGTCGTCGGAAACCGGCGAACGATGTGCCAATCAAACGGTTATTTCACGTTCGACGTTCAATGTTCGACTGACACATAGTTCACCGGTTTTCGGCGACCGCGAGTGGGGAAAATGATCAGCTGGGTCCGGCAACGGTAGCCGGCGGCAGCAGCGGTGAGGATTTGGGGATTTATGGTTTACGAATTTTTAGGAATTCAGGGACTGATTTGAATATTTTATAAATTTTGAGATTTTTTAAAACAATTAAATTTTAAGTTCAACTGCAGTATCATTTACATGTCATTTTTGTTAGGATTAAATTAAGTATTTAAGTTAGTTTGGTGTAAACCTTTCATCTTAGAGGTCTTTGTTTTGAGCCTCCCCAAATGCAATGTCTTCTCAATTTTTTCCTAACAAAACGACGTCGTTTTGGCCTATCTTAGGCATCCAAACAGCTATACTAAAACGGCGTCATTTTGCATTTAACGGTTCTATTAAGATTTAACGTCGAGTGCTTGGATTGAAGAAAAAACAAAATTTAGTGATATTTCGTGTAACAATTTATAGCTCGGTAGTATGTTCAATTCAAAGGGTAAATTTAAGTGGTCATTGGTGTTGTTTACCCTAAAGAAAATCTCAATCCCTAACGTAAACCCATTTAACTCGTTCAAATAACTTCTAAAATTAAATTATTGCTAAAAGCTCAATTCAAGTCGCATAAATAACTTGAACCCTAGACATAAGTACGGATATATTCAGTTGGTCACGGATGTGCTATCGTTAAGAGGTATCATGAAATGTGGTCCATTTTCATAGATATAACCTCAGAGTTCACATGATCACATCTCACGGTTAAAAATAATTATGTTTTTCCCCCTAGTTGATATTACGATTCAGTCCGTTGGACAGGTTCTGCCCCCACATCAACAAACGAAAACAATTTGCGGAGTGAGAGAACTGAGTTACTGAAATAAAACAATTTGGTCGAATCTAACATCTTAAATCCTGATTATAAATCTTGAGAATTTTATGAAAACAAAAGAGCTGAAAAATGAAACCATAATAGTATTGCAAAAAGAATGAACAAACTATACATCTCTTAGTCTAACAGGAATGAGTATACGGACCCTTAAAAATTCATCCGTCCCTTGTCAATGGCAGCTCCAACCTGCTACAAAATTGTTGCTAAATCAGAACACGAAAATTCGTTTTACCTTTTTTTTTAAAAAAAAAAAAAGAACAAATGAGGCGAGCAATATACAACATAACGACTCCAAAGCAACCCCTAATCTAAATCTTTTAAAAAATACACTCGTATCTTTTTCTTTTGTTTCCCCCCTTTTAATTTTTTTGCCACCTGGTTTTGAGTATGTTCAGTCATCTTAATATAATAGGAAGGGTATGTCATCAAGCTTCGGCAGCTAATATAACCAAAATCACATGTTCTTCGATGATGATCGTAAGCGGCAATACCACGAAACTGTGAGTCGGATCAATGAGCATGACCATCCCATCAATCATCATCCCTTTTAGCCATCAGAATAATCATATCAGGCTAAGCCAAAATCATATTCTCAAGAATATCAACAATCTGTCTCACATTAGTGGGAGGTAAGCCCCCCCATGTCCTTTCCTCAAGACAAGAGGCGCCGCAGTGTCAGGGACCCGATCCAAGGCCTTCATGCAAGCATTCACCACATCAGTAAACCCAGTAGCTGAAGTTGCCAGCTGCAACTGTAGCCGCAGATCCCTAGCCCTCTTCAACAAGCATCTAAATGATCTCCCAAGGTATTTGGCCCAATCTGCTGGTAACCCTCCACCAGTGAGCCAAACCGAGAATTGGGACTGATCACCTCTGGCAGCTACCTCAGACCTGTAGAATCTTGCCAGCTCAATGAGCATAGATGGCTGAAGAGGAAGCACAACCACAAATTCAGCCACAAACTCTTCTGTCAGTTCTGGATTGAGCATCTGATTCCAAAGGACTAGGGCCCATTCTGTCGGCTGATTAAGACCATAGGCTTCTGCAACAATTAGAGCCTCCAGGAATCGAGATTGCTCAACTAACGCTCGCCTAGCATTGGTTTCAGACAGGTGGAGCCACTTAGAATCGGGAATTCGTATTTGAAGGGAGACAAGGGCAGCCTGGGCATAAGCCCTACGCGTTTTGTTGCCAGCATCAATTGAAGAGTGAACTTCAGCAGCTTCAATGTAATAACGCATCGATTCCAGGAGATCTTCATTCTGGTCTTTGTCGGGGCATTCAAACCATTGCATGGAAGCTTTCTCTGCTCGTAACTCTAGCAGAGATGCTGTTTCATGCTTCATGTCAAAGTGATTATATACCTGCAAATAAGAAAAACATGGCAGAAGGAAACTGATGAATGGTCCGAAATGTTTGAAGTATATGAATGTGGAAAAATGAAATAAAAGTATTTCACCAAACCGAAAATGTGGTCCATAAAATATCTAACTTAGAACTGCAAGAAACCAGTGCAGAACATACAAAATGACGATCAACTTAATTCTGAAACAGTAGACTGACCATTATTAGATTATATCAAATCTGATAGCCTAAATGGATCTGTTCAAGGACCGAGCAACCTGCTCAGGTCAGCAAGCCAGAACATAAAAAAAAACTATGATCTTATTAAATAAATAACGAGCTCTTATTTAAATTCAATTCCTAAATGTATGTTAAAATATCAATACATATTTTGGGGCAGGAAAAGTGGGAGGTACCGTACAGTCCTTTGTATTTAACAGAAACCTTAACCAGTCAGATTCGGTCCTATATGATGTGCATTTATAAACTCTCAAAACAGTTTCTCCAAAAGATCGTATTGATTGCCTCAAATAAAACAAATAGCATTGGAGCCAAACATACCATAGCAAAAGCATCTAGGTCGTAAGGGTTAAAATGCATCAATGATGTCAAAACAGCTATTCGAAATCCTCTGACAGCCTTAACGGTGCCAGTACTTGTGTCTGCAGCGGCGGAATACTTCTGAAGAAGTATATCTAATTGACCATTTTCTATGAGAATACCAAGAATGAAATTAAGGGCATAGAAGTTTCCGACTCCAGTTATCAAGCGAGCCAAACATGCAAAATCACCGTCGGAAACATAAGCTTCAACCCTGGTTGCGGCAAGGGCTACAAGAACATCAACCCCATCAAGGCATGCTGATGATTTGTAAAAATGGTGTGAAAGAATAAGAAGCTCAACCTGAGAACATAAAATTTCCAGTGAATGAAATGTTCACGCATAAAAAAACAAACCCTCTAAAGCAGGGAATAGAACATAAAATTTTGACTTTGACAATCTTGTACCTTTACTGAACTAACAATCAGAAATCATAATAATTGCACGAGTGATACAATTGAAGAAGAAATAATAGAATGGGAATTATTGATCATATTACAGCCAAAACAACAGTCATTACTCACAAGACTCTCATGCATAATCACAACTGTTAAGGATAGGCTTTGTAAATATGACTTCTCTTAGACGAAAGGTGGAAACCAAAACATTAAAACTATTCTGGTTATAGTTCCACAAACTCCTAAAAGTTTCTACATGACGCACATTCTTAACAATTATTGTTATATCAAGAAAATACCTCACAGGCAAGCGGTATTTCTTGTCCGGTAATCACTAATCGCATTAATGCATGGCCAACTTCAGGTTCGGAAGGACACAGTTCAGCCCACTTCAAGAAATCTGAAAATCTCCACAAAAGAGGAGCAGGCCCTTCCTCTTTCTGAGAATCCATATATCCCCCACGATGAGCAGCCAATAAACCCTAAAGTATATTGAACATGTGAGGTCAACAGGTTATATAGATATGCAAACAAAATTAACCCGGAACTGTTGGACAGGTGCAGCAAAGATCTGGACTGAGACAGAAACATAAAGGCTTCCCACTCAACAAAACACCATATACCAAAGGCAATGAGCATTCACATAAGCATCATCACTCAAGTGAATATAAAGTGCATCCGGAAAATCACCTTTAGAAAGGACTCTGCAAGAATTTGAGCGATACTAGCAGCAGGCATGACATGAGTTTGCACAAGGTGATTTGCTTCCTCAAAAGACTCCTGTGCTTTAAGAGAAAGTAGTTGTAGCAGTTCAATAGGCTGTTTGCCAAATGCCTCTGAAAATGAAAGACCCAAAACATTTGCAGCTTTGACTACTGCTATTATTCTCTCGCATAATCCACGTCCACTACCTTCACTGAAAACAGTTGCTAAAGTCTCCAACACCTTTGATATTCAAAATATAGGAATCTGTTAGGAAAATCAGAAGGGCAACTAAATAGAATGTAAAAGAACCATGAGTAGCCCAAAAACAAAGAAAACTCATTGAATTTAACTAATCAAAAGTCAAAACCTATATCATCTTTACAGATATGAAATTGAGATATGAAAAACTACATAGACAATAGGTACCTGCAGTGGGTAGATGAGATGCTGATTGATTGGTGTATATGACTGAATAACAGAAAGAAGTTCCTCACCAAGCATTGGTATTGGTATTTGGCTGGTAGGAGTGGACATTTCAGCAAGTTTCAAAGCAGCATCCACAAGTACGACTTCAGAAGGCAACTTTCCTGGTGACAGCTTCTGTTGCAGTTGCTTGGCAGCCGATATTTGTCCAAACTCCAGTAAGGACAGAACAGCCCTTTCTAGCTCTCCAGGCCCAATCCTCTCCTCCCACTTAGAAAATGATATTTCAATTTTTAAGCTTTCATCTTGCAACTGGACATCATTTCTAAAGTTGGGAGTATTGGAACTATCTTCGGCCTCAAGGCCTTTATCCACTGAGTCCATCATTGGCCTTCTAGATGGTACATAGCCTTTGGCCCTTCGTTTTGTCTTTGAACTCCCAATTGGCACAAAAGAAGAGCTTGAGTCTAAAGCTTGGTTTTTGTGGAGTGGTTCCCTAGCATCATATTTCTCCACAATTCTATTCTTTATTGAATTAATATGATTGTCCATCTTTGTTATTATGCTAGCAGTTCGATTGATAATGTTGGAAATGTTCCCTGTCAGAGGATTCTGGCTAGAACCCGTTAAACTGTTCTCCCCTTCACTTTTCCCTTGAGCTTCAGATTCTACGGCTAAAAGCCATACTCTAGTCTCAATTTCTCGCAGAAGATGTAAAGGATAAACTCTGATAAATTCAGTACAAAGTTAGAGATGAAACCTAGATATTTAGATGAAAAGAAGCAATTCAATTTGGACATATCACTTACGGGTTGGACTGGGTTATCATCCCACTTAACCATTGAAGAGAAAGCAACAACATTTCATGAAGCTCTCTAGCTGGAAGATCTTTCTCCACTGCTTCTGCATGCTTAAGGAAAAACAATCCTGCCTGCAAGCCATATAGCAGTAAAATCACATCAAGAATAAATGACCAAGCAGCCAAGAAACAAGCATCTCTGAGATATCTTTCACATGTATGACCAAAACATACCTGTAAAGCAGGATATGAATATCTGATGAATAAAGTCTGGCAGTGACCCCATAAAGCAACTCTCTCTTCAGGGACATCCCAAAGGAATTCTTTCCATTCAGCTACCATGGATTCAGCCTAAAAGAAAAAGAGAGTTGACATTCAGAAGTTCAAGTGGTACTGATAAAAAAGAACAATCATTGCTGAAGGCATGTAGCATTATCAGAAGTCAAAATAAACAGAAATAGTCCATGATTTTACTCTAGATTTGACCTTATTTGGAATTCAGCTTTATAATCACACATTGAGCATACAGCCTGGTATACCTATTGTCATGAAGTAACGATAAGACAACTCTAATATATCAGGTTTACACTTAGGACCTGGAAGGTTCTCCATCAAAGATCTCATCAACTTCCTAATGATAACATATCCTTGTTTTACGCACTTCCTCAATTCACCCCTTTGCCAAAGCACCTATAACCCCTAAACACTCTAATATACTATTTTCAAACCTGGAATATATCATCAAAGGTTGGAGAATTCTTAAAACCCTTAGATTTTCTGTTAAAGTTTGGCAGCCATTGGTCATTCCATCCATATGTGAACTAATATATGTGTATGTGCCTATCTGACTTTGCACCTTAAATATATCCATGACAATTTCTAATAGTCTTTCCTTTTCCCCTCTTGAAAGCTACTGAACAAACCCTCCTTAGATGTCTATCAAGGGACATCAATGAAACTAATTCATGAAAGTGCTCTTCACACACCAAATATACCATTATCAAGATCCCGAGGAAAAAAACATGCAACTTTTCCCTCCGAGCATCTAAATCTTGACATCCTAATGCATGGTAAATTCATTTTCTTCCCAAATGCAGGTCCAAGAATGTTAAACAGAATAAATAGATGATCACAAGAAAAAGAGAAAGGTATACAACAACAAAGTTCCAAGGGATGCAGAAGGGATGTTCAAGAGAAAAACAAGGCTACAAAGATCAGCAACGAACATAAGCTCAACATCGAACAATCAAAACATATTTCCACACTTAATGCTGGAAGGATAAGAGTATAAGTCTGTCACAAGCCCAATTGACTGAAGTGAAAGATGAACCCTCAGAACATAAGAACCGTAAACAGAATTGATTCTAGTTCAATATAAAACGTGCAAGTGGGAAACCATAGAAAATCCCTAAAATTTCTCTTCGAGTTCCAATCTAGTGATTATTAAACTGATTTTTTTAGTCAACAAGGTAAAACAGGCAACAAACTGGTGTGTGGATGTGACACGGCTTAACCCAAATTAGCTGTTTTCTCACAAGCTTAAGTGGTAGTAAGAAACCTAATTCAAATGGTCTAATCCACAAGTTAAAAGACACAGTAAATTACATTGCACTGCAAGAACGGGTATAGTTCAAAGTGCACCTGAGTTTCAGTAACTTGGTGAAAAGTATATTTCCAAGGTCCACCACTAGCCTCCAATTGCCTCGCCCAGTTGCGTGCTTGCTCCCACTGCATGTTCTCTTCTAGTGCTGTTAAGAGGGAAGCATCATCTAGAGTTTCATTCCCAAGCTGCAGATCATCATTTTTACGCAACGAAGGCTCTGCTAGATTAATTTTCCAATAAAGTCGTCGATAGTGAGCAGCCGCAGAGCCTCCATCCCCAAAGTCAGCAGCAGCAAGAAGTTGCAGTAAGCACCTTTTTTCATAAGGAGATGGACAAGTCGAAAGTGTAGCATCAGCAGCTTTTATAGCAGTGGAACTAATCCATGAAATTCCAATCTGCCCTTCTCTTCCTATATTTGTCTGTAAATGATTTGGTTCTTCCTTAATTCTGGCAGAAAAGGAACCAAGATGTGCTGAAGCTTCAGACAGACGCAATTGTGAAAATGCCTGAAGAAAATGAGACAAGGAAAAGAAACATAAAAGTTCTGGCACAGAAAATAAGAACATTCTCTTTAACAAAAAAAATCTCCTTACTAATTTGTTCCCAAAATCATCAAATAATCAGTTATGATCACTGCTTACGAGACAACCCAACTCAACTCAATTGAGACTTAATCCCTAAACTATTTAAAAGTTAGCTACATGAATATTGAGCCCATTTTCTCTGGGGGCCTTCTGTCAAATAGAACATCCTCTAAAAGATCCAAATATGTCGAACACTTCCTATTGCTTCAATCTATGTGAATTTTGGCTGCCTCTACTTTCTTCATTCTTTCCACATGAATCCAACATCCACAGTTAAAATAATCTAACAAAAATTATTCAGGTTCAAGTCCTTCAAATTTCACTTTCCAATTGCTTTATGCTAAGCACAAAGTGTATGTTTGGCATCCAAACAACAAATCAAAGTGGAAAACACAGAAACTGCAAACCCATGTCTGATGATTATCAGGATACAATAATGCATCTACCACCAGATAGTGATAACTGGCTCACAAGGCTTTTGTGAGAAAGGGGCCATGGTGGCCGGAGATGCAATAAATAATGGTGGTTTGTGTGTGATCGGTGGTTAGAGATTTGTTGTTTGAAGAAGATGAACAGGAGAATTTTCAGAGAGAACAATGTGTTTCTCTGGATTTTCTTATTACTCTTAATTATCAAATGTATACAGAGTAAGCCTTTAAATAGGCTGATATAGAGTTTTAATATAACTAAAACTATACTTTTATCTTTAAGTAGCAAAGATAAATGATAAAGCTAGAGTTTAGTCCTTCTAACAAACCTGAAGAGCCCGGATAAATGGCAGGAAAGAACACGAGGGGAGGAACAATTCAAATGCTCTTAGTAAAGGCAGAAACAAGCGCTGTTCACAAAGCACAGCAACCATCTTGGCCAGAGAAGCTGGACCTTCATTAAAATCACTTGAAACATTAATCCGTTCACCAAGTTCAACTTTTTTCTCTTCCCCAGCAGTACTGCCCTCAGCAAAAAATATTCTAGTTGAACTATCAGATCCCTCAGGCAAGGGAGTCCTACATAAAGATTCCAAAAGCCGCCTTCGTTTTGGATTCCTCCTATTGTAATGAAATGAAAGTGATCTGCTGCCAAATGGCAATGAATTGGTAGCTTCTACAGCTGCTGCTACATTATCTGCTATCTGGGTAGCTATGTCATTCACCTTGATGGATTTAGTTTCCCTGTATGACTATATTCAGTCAGATTTAAGATTCATCTATAAAAATGGATATATTCACAAAGAAAATGCAAAATCTGAGAAAGAAGGATACTAAACTAGTAGACTGATATTGGAGAGTGGAGTGACAGAGCAAAGTGAAAAGACCATTAGAAGTGTAATTTCATATTTAGTTGTAATAACCTGGCTGCAGTTATTTCCAGCCAAACTGTTAAGCATGACAGTGGAGACACATCTGAAAAGCATGAAGCGATCATGGCCAAAATAGACCAGGAGAAGTCTTTTGCTTTTAGCAATAACGCCTCGCCAGGGTTTTTCTGCTTCTCGCAATCTGCTAAAACTCTGAAGAGTTCTACGGGTATATATACATTTTCCTCTGGGAAGGGACTTTCATTCTTCCTATCCAGGTATGATTGGGAGCTAGCCATTTTCTTTGATTGCATGCTTTTCAAAACTGTTAGTATATGGATCTTAAGACGAGGATTGCTAAATTCTTTTGATGCCTGACACATGAGAGAAAGTATAACGATATGAATTGGTGCAAACTTTTTTTAAAACTTAATAGAACATATATTTAAAAGAGAAAGTTCACAAACAGCGAGCTTACAACTTGGAACACTGTGTCAAATGAGTATCCTCCAATCTGAGCTTCACACAAAAATCCAACCTTTAAGAAGATAGGGGAACCATAAGTTCAGAGTTAAAGAAAATTTGTCAATTCAGAAATGAAGTAAAAATATTGAGGCATACCCAGTCATTATCTCTTGCTAATACAGCAAGATATTTTGTACTCAAGGGCAGTTGATGAATCTGACAGAAGAGGGTTACCAAACTCCAGTGCTGACTAGCAGCTTTTTGTTGAGATCTCAATTCAGTGCCATCACCATCACCGGTTAACAGCCAATATCCACATGTTTTTCCCTCCACTAACTGTGGAAGACTAGCCTTCTCTAAATGCTGTAGGACAAGCATAAGAGCTCGAGAAGGCTGTTTACTAGAAACTGAATTAAGAGATCCCCTTCGCTTGGAGTTATCCCCATGCATAAATTCATCAGACAATGCTCGAGCTAGAGACTCAATAATACTATCATCATGTATTGCAACATGAAATGCTGAACCCTTAGAAGAAAGTTGCCTAGAAATCTCCTTATTTTGAATGGATTTGTAAAAGAAAGATATCCGTCTCAATGAAGCTACATCTACTCGAAGCATGCTGGCTGATAAGCCACAAAGCTCCAAAAGAAAAGCACACGATGCCACCAACACATTGTCTTCAAAATGGGTAATAGCAAAGGGTGTGACCTGAAAATTCAAGAGCAATGAGTATTACGCAGCATCATATAAAACATCGCCTTACCTTAGCCGTCTTCTTGGTAATTCTGTAGTAGCATAAGAAAATAAACTAAGCCAGCGCCCATTAATGGATTTCATTCTAGTCAATGCCATTCATTTCAATCATAAATATATCATCCAAATAACATGAAAAGAAAGCCCTTACAGATGAAAGAAGACATTCTTCCTGCTCAGATATAGGTGCAAGAAGCATCTGGACATCTGATTGAACATTTGTTTGTCCAGAACCATTGGATCTCCCTTCAATTTTCAACTTTTCAACTCTTGAAATAAGAAGATGATTAAAAGCTGCAAGCGCGCGTCCACGATGCAAATGATGTTCAAGCCCAAGTCCACTTTCCTAAAGTGAGAAGAAAAGAAAAATAGAACTACTGAGGTAAATTGGTTACAGTTAAATCAATTGAAGCAAACGCTATATTAACAGTAGCATTAACCCAAATAAACATGAGAGCCAAATAAACAAAGCAGAAAGAAAAGGCATGACGACATAATAATGCAGTTACTTTATGAAAGTTAACTACTCTTTTATACAAACAAGCAGAAAGGAGAAAGTTGAGAAAGGCAGTCTAGATCAGACTCAATTGTTCTTCTTATCGAAGTACAGGTTAGCGGCTTGGTTTTTGGCAAAGGAACCTAACATGTCGAGTCAGTTAGATTGTCTAATCGGAGATCCAACATTGGCTGACTCTGCTGTTTGGGTTAAAAAACCAAAGACATCTATGATTGAATGGACTCCTCCACCCCCTGGTTTCTTTAAGGTAAATGTTGATGGAGCGGCGAGTAGTGATTGGAAGTGCAGTGGTATAGGTGGTCTTCTCAGGAACGCTGAGGGTAAGAAGTTGGGGACCTTCTCGAAGGCAATTGGTCCTGGTCCGCCAATTCTAGCTGAATTGAAAGCCATTCGAGAAGGGTTGGACTTGTTTTTTGATTCCAATTGGGGTAATAAAGGTCGACTAATCCTGGAAAGTGACTCGGCTGTTGCATTGAGTTGGAATGGGAACCCTGGAGTTTTTCCAACTATTTTCTTCCAACTAGTTAAGGAAATTGAAAAAAAGGGTGCTGGATAGAAATGTAATCATTAGAGGGGGTAACTGGGAGGCAGACAGCTTGGCTAAACAAGGAATAGGGTAATTATGTAGTTAGGATTTTGCTAACATACTGAATTTGGTGTAAGCAGTGTAGGCTGCTAGTCTAAACAAAGGTTTATTGTATGTTTTAAGGATGTATGGTTGAGTATTGGGTTTTGTAATGTTTGATATAAGTTCTTAAGAGCAATAAAACTATGAGGCACTCTTTTCCCCTTCCAATGCCTGATGGGTTACCTTTGTAGCTGGTTGGGTATGAAGGGGGTTTTAACAAGGCCTCCTTTCCTTTCTTATCAAAAAAAAAAAACTTGAAAATGATTTGACTATTTGACATCTCATTCTAGAGTTAGAATACAAGAAAAACTAAAGGGAAATAAACAAAAAACCGGCAATGTTTTATCAGATTTATTTAATAAAACAAATGCTCCGTGTCTAAATATTTGAAACAAAGTGCGATGATGACCATGTACCTCAAGCTTTATTTAGCTTTTTAATCAGAAGGAAAGGCAATTTACAAGCATAGAAATTCAAAACAACAGGATCCTTTCAACATAGGAAAATGAGTCCAACATTCCCCTTAATTATCTGCTAGTGTTTCAAGCAAGAACATTTTTTTACAAAATACACATGAAATTTTAACTCAGATTTTGAGTACCATCCTTTCACAATACACATGAAACTCTAACCCAGATATCTAGTCTAGTGTTAAAAAAACGAGAGCAGACTGGCCAGTTAAACTGGGAACAAGTGGTCCACCCGGACCAGTATATATCATTCAACAGGTAGCTTGTCAAACCAGCAAAAAACCAGTGAACCATTAAAAACCCTGAAATTTTGCATACACTGGTAACTCTTTAAAAAATTTCTTTATAAAATATTTATTGTATTGTTGAGATTTGAACCTTCAATCCCTTGACTTTATACCAAAGTAGTACCATTTAGTCAAATAAATATTTTATTAAATATTTAATACTTATTCAATGCAACCGACTTGTTCAACCAGTAATTGACAGTCTCACCAGTTTGATCTCTGGTCTGATTTTTTAAACATAGCAGATAGCAATACATCATCCTTAATGTAATGCAGGCAATAGAGAACTATATTAAGTGAATAAATTATCCCACATATTTATCAGCCATTTTGATATTATCAACTTATCTTGAGTGAATAAGGATAAACCTTGAGTGAAGAGTGATAAAGTTCCTCTTCAACATGCTTTTGTATAGTTGCTTCCCAGGAGATAGCATTAATCTCAGCTTGTTCATCAGCATTTATGTAAAAATCAATGTCTCTATCCAACAAAGATTCTCCGGTAGGTAAACCTGAAAGCGATTGCCATCCAAGGGGACCCTGCAACAATGTGCAAAGTAAATGATATGGAAAAAG
The DNA here is from genome assembly GCA_030270665.1 of Hibiscus trionum. Classification (NCBI taxonomy): domain Eukaryota; kingdom Viridiplantae; phylum Streptophyta; class Magnoliopsida; order Malvales; family Malvaceae; genus Hibiscus; species Hibiscus trionum. Next base: position 21,122,048 of record BSYR01000006.1, on the reverse strand, counting down.
TAAATACCAGAAAAGCAAATGAATGGATGGAATTTCAAATACAAGGTATCTTAAATCTGTCAAAGGTAACATAAAATAACATTAATAGAAGCATGATAAATCCAGAGGAACACAACTTACCTAGCTAGTAACCCAGTACCCACTGTCCTATATTTGATTAAAAGGGGAAAAAAGAGACCTGCACATAAAGCTGGATCAATCGCCGTACAGCCTTTGGGAACCAGCAAGGCAGCATCTGTTGTAGCGAAGTATCACGTCCAGTAGAGAAGAAGATGTTGTTACGCCAATTTAGGTATTCTGCTAAAGCTGCACTCCCAAACCAAAAGCAAACAAAATTATGCCTAAAATATTACATATTTTTAATGGGTATGAATAAACAAGCAAAAGAAAGGTAAAACAGTAACCATTTTTTGCTCCGGTGCGTAAGAAACCAACAGATGCATCTTGTCCAAAACATCCAGATACAAGTGTGCGCCACAATGTAGGATAGTGCTGCAAAGTAGGTCTCAGATTCTCTAATGTGCATTGTGCTGTGTTGCTGTTATGCCTGTTAACACTCCCACTAGTTAAGCAATTTTGGATTGGAGAAGAAGCATACATTAGAGTTGCTAATGCTGCCATCTCTCCACATCCCTCTGCCATATCATCAATAGTATGAATTAAATCATCTACTTCGTGACCATGGAGGCCGCCACCATGAATCAAGTTACGAGACATTATTGAACGAGCATTTTCAAAAGATGCATCATACTCATGGCCCTTAAACCTTGATAAAAGCAACCATCTTGCCCAATGACAATCTCCCTGAACAGATGCATCAGATAAGAGAAGACATGTACGAACATATAAAATTAGTTTATGACATAAAACAGAACAATCTAGTAGAGATATTAGTAAACAATCTGACAATATCAGAAAGCTTTAAGATAATCCACATATAAACATGATATTTCACAGTGATGAAGTTCATAAAATATTATAAAATGAGAGGTAATCACCTTGAGCAAAGACAAGTCCAGTAATCAAACCCAATAAAATACTTAAGGATGGTTATTAAATATCTATCAATCGGAAGAGATTAAAACTAAAAAAATCATTAACAATCACTGGACTTTTTATGATACTTACTGCAGCTTCCTGTAATGAAAAAAGTGATTCATCATCGAAAACCAACTTGTGACGATCAAGGTAAAGGTCCAGAAGATTTGGCAAGTTATTTTGTGCACAGTAATGAATAAGTAATTTATCCAGAGCTTGCACAGTATCTGCACGAAAATTTTCATTCCTGCTAGAGAAATCTAGATCCGATGATCTCCCAATGGAATTATCTTCAAATGAAACCTTATATCTCTTCACAATGAAGCCTGACCGTGCAAGAAGAGATGCTACCTCTGCAGTGCCCTCCCAGTATTCTTTCAAAAATATCAGTTTCTTTACAAGCTCCTGCTCTATCAGCATCCTTAACCACGTAGAACACATAAAAATGGAAGACAACCTAAAAATCTTAATCTCTGGAACATCCATACATACAGCATCCAGTTCTTCGACAGAGTACATGTAATTGCCAGCATCAGGAAATCCGCTGCACTCAATTGTTGAGGCAGTTTGGAAACCATCCAAAGCTATTTGGAGGCTTCCATTTGATAAAACAGATGAAGGAATAAGGTCCAAGAGTTTGAAGACTTCCTCCCAGTCATTATGGTATATATGATATTCCAATTGTGACTCCCATGACACATGAACACCCATTACAAAAGGCTGATCCAATACTATCTGAAAAGCAGAAGTTTAAACAAAGACATGTTTAGGTCCGCCACCCAATAAATGTGTTAAAGCAAACAAGAATTCGCATGCAATACAAAAATCAGACTTCGGAGATATTGTATGTTTCAGCTTCTAAGATTTATCCCACGAAAATAATTGTAAATATGATGCACTTCTTTTAAAGTAATTAGGGCCCAAATCGTAGATGCCAATTTCACACAGATAAAATATCATTTTCCATTTAAGTTCTGGATGCTGGCAAAACCTTTTATTGTTTATATCAGACACATTGAAAGCTTTTTCCATTCCAAGTGAATTGACTGGAACAACAAGGGAATCAAAAGTTAATTTTAACAACATATAGAAAGCCCATTTAAAAGGATTTTAACACCCGTCGACTGAGCCTTAGCTCAGTGACCATTGAACATGTCTTACTATGAAAATTTTCATTTCTGTCCATTACATTTCAATACAATTCATAATATTTTCAAAATAAATATGCTGCAAGGAAGGTGAGAAAATGTTGCTTACACGATCAATGGTTCTCTGATCCCAAGCTTTGGACCACACAGCAGCAGCAGCCCAGTATCCAGCATGAACACCATCTTGTTCAAGCATAGTATCAGATGAATTTTCATTAACATTTGCCCATGCACCTAAAACGACTCCATCAATCTCGCCACATTCAATTTTTAAATTGTTGAAAAAGTCTAAGAGGCACAAATGAATCCCCTCTGGTGAGTTTAAGGTTGATGACACATGCATGCACCCTTTCATGCGGTCATGAAACGTTTTCCAGAAAGTACAGCTAGGATAAAGCCGCTTCCAAGAGAGACAGAAAAAAATTCAGCTCCACAGAAATGGAAAGGGTATAAACTCAATTGCATTTACACATGCTTAACAGAAATATAAGGCAAGTAACAGAAAACGTTCACATACCTCAATAAGTGATATTCTCTCCAATATTTTCAACTCAACTGATCCCAGGTAACCATATCTCCTCATTTCCTCAGCAATTTGCAAACGGAGAGTTTTCCTCACTGTGCCAAATAACAACTGCTTGAGGCAGATATCGATGTCCTCGCCAAGCCTTTGTAGTGTTTCTATAGCAAGTTCAGTTTCACCCTGTCATTCATGTACAGTCAATATACTGAAGATATATGGAAAATTCACCTTCATGCACTTAAACCTTTAATATTTTACCTTCAAAAATAGGTCATATGCAATATCTCTTCCAATGTCACTAACTTCATTGAAGGTGTCATGAGGCTCTTCATCAGAGGTGGATTCGCTAGAACGATGAAGATGCAGTTGAAGAACAGCTAAAGGGAGGCGCCCAGAGAGTAGAGCATCTTTTACCACAGTTTTCAAATCCAGTTTATCTATTTTCCAACGTGCAATCATCTCTTTTGGATTTTCAGTAGGAAGAATTTTCCCTGAGCCCATTCCTCGTGGAATAAGGGCAGTTGCTTCACTTGGATCCTCTAAGTCTGTAAAAGCTTCAGTGCTTATAGAATTGTTGGGCACCAAAGCAAGCCTCTCATTATTGTTGGGTGGGAATGCCAATGCAGAAATCTGAAGCTCATGTTCATTATATGCCTCCAGCGAATCCACTGAAGGTGTTGAAAACTGAATTTCATCCTGAAGGGAACTCGGATCTACAATACTTAATGGCTCCTTCCGATCCACCTGTTTCATATGGAAAGTACATTACTTAAAATTCTGGGGTTAGACTACAACCAGCAAAAAGTATCAAAATCATACCAATCCTTGGCCTGGCTTTTCAAGTTTTGCTCTAAGTTGATATTGCAGATTACGAATAATCTCCAAAAATTGAGCCATCTCCTTAAGTCTTGTGGAAGTTCCTACTTCATTTTGTGTTTTATCAGGTAACACTGAAGGAAGAGCGAGGACACGGGGCCTATCAAAGCCTTGAAACATGAATGCATCCCTTTTAAGCTGGAGTAATCCATATTCACGGATCATTTTGGTAGCAAACCAGGTAGCTAATTTCAGTAGCCTGTAACAATAGAAAATGAAATGTAAACATGTATATATTTAGAAGATATACATAGCAGTCTGACTCATCCATAAAAAATACATATTATTCAAATCAACACATAACCAACTATACCAAACCCACATCGGAAATTATATAGGTGATGCTAACTTATAAAGAACATATGCAATCCATTAAAATGGTTATAAATATAAGAAAAAATGAAGCTCCGTGAGAAAGTGAGCAACAGGTGATGCTAACTAATTAGTACATAGAAAAGTATCTAGAATGTAAGTATGAGACAATCCTTAACGTTGTAGGTTTGAACCTAAATCAAACACCATAGGGACCAATGACGGCCAAGCAAAAGAGTAAAATACCAAGGATCCCTATCACAAAATAGCAAAAAGGGGTAAAATACCTACAAGAAGCTTAAAGAAGAAACTGAGGACTACCCTTGAGTGCTTCGCTTGGAAGGAATAGATGCTCAGCTCATCAATCAATATCCTTATTGCTAAGGAGACTAATGGTATGTTAATAAATCATTGGAAATTTCATTGCATTGAAAAAGAAATTTTTCAACATTTAATATTTTGAATGAGTTTATAAATATATTAGATATTTTACTTAATACAAAATGTTCAACAAAAAGTGTTGAATAGGTTGAGGAAGCAGATAACTCCTCATCTCTTAATGTTGAATATATTAAGTTGATTTTATATATATATATATAAAAAAATAAAAGGTTTCTGCATTTTTGTATAAAAATGAAATATCCAAAGTATTATATTCAACTTTTAACCAAAATAATACAAAATATTACATTAATAAGATTAAAATTGTGAAATAAATATTTTTTAAAAATCAAGATTTTCTATTATCGAACAACATAATTATATTCAATGCTTAATTACTAATGTACCAAACAGTTTTATAATATTAATTCAGTAGTGACAAAATTCTGTACTAAAACTTCAATACTTAATTTTTCAGCTTCATTTATCAAAAATCTAACACTAGTTTTGAATTGAGTAACTATTGTTTCATTACTAACATTACTCGTAGGGTTCTAAATCTTGCACTATATCCGGATAGAAGTTAGTTAAGAAAGTTTATATAGGAAAGAATAGATATTTGTTTCAGCTGACTGGCGTTTGGTAGAGAAGTTCTATGAATTGTTATTGTTATTTGTATCAGGGCACATTACTAAGACCCAATATGAAAATTTCCAGTTTTTGGACTGTTTTAGGGTTAGCATATATGTGTGTGTGTGTGTGTGACAGAGAACAAAAATTCTGCAGGTTTTTTCTCTCAGAAGTTCTCTCTTGGTTCTTTCTCTCAACTATCAGAGCTTCTAGAGATTAAAGGAGCTATATTTTTTATCACTCAGAAGTAGGGAAATCTCCGACATCAACCTTGACAGCCACAAGAAGCCTTTTGAAATTGGGCATTCAACGAAGAGTTCTTCAAAGCATCTCTAATGGAGAAAATGGCTGCTGAAAAAAGGTTGTTTGATCAGTGACCAAGATCATTCAAAAAATGTCTTCGCTCCCCACTGGAGGAAGATTCAAAGTGTCTTCGCTCCCCACTGGAGGAAGAAATCAAAAAATCATTGATAGGCCTAGGGGAACAGAATGGGTTGTTTTCGTCGACAATCTCAGCAGGAGAGACTCCAGGAAAGCTATTTGGGAGTATTTCAAGCGTCATGGTGAGGTTGTGAAGGTTTTCATCCCGGCTATCAATCGAAGGCCGAGGTACAAGGACTCTACCTTTGCCTTTGTTCACTTTAGTCGCAAGGAAGATATGGAAAATGCCATTTCGAAAGTTCACAATGCGGTAATCGACAAGAGGGTTGTATCAGTTGCCAAAGCAAAGTTTGCGAAAAGGGAGGAGGGTCGAGTAAGGAGGTCGACAATGGAACAGCCCCGTACCAACCCGAGCGTTTCGAAACGGTGAGCTGCAGAACTGCATTTATGGTGGGAATTAAAGTCCTCAACGGCTCCAATTCATCCCCAACGGCTAGTAACGGCTACAAACTCATCAAGGAGTATAAAAGGGACCTCCAAGCATCAAGTAAAGGCTAATGCTCATATTGTCAAACAACAAATGATCAAAGATTGTCTTAGAGCTTAAATTGTCATTTATTGTATAGACAAACACTAGTGAGCCAAAATTGTCAAATTTGCTCAAGTGTTTTAGGTTTTGGGTGAGTGTTAAATTGTGCAAACAAATACCTATTAGAGGGATTTAAGTTTGCTTCTTGTTTCTCTTTGTAAAAGAGGGTTTCGATCAGCTCAAGTGTTTTAGGTTTTGGGTGAGTGTTAAATTGTGCAAACAAATACCTATTAGAGGGATTTAAGTTTGCTTCTTGTTTCTCTTTGTAAAAGAGGGTTTCGATCAAGGCTTTGGGTAGAAAGCTTGATCGGTGTATAAGGGTTACCTCCTAAGCCTAGAAAAGGGGACGAATCAATAGTGGATTGATTGGAAATACTTAGTGGGGAGCTAAGGTAGTGGATGTAGACCTTGGTTAGAAGGTTGAGTCACTATAAATCATTGTCTATTATCATTTTAGCTTCCACAACCCTTCCACCCAAAACTCCACCTCTCCACCACTTGGTGAGCCTTATCGGTTGAACGAAACGAGCCCCACACAACTCAACACTTTTCATCTATCTTTTTGATGGGCTAAGATAGAACCATAGAACAGCAAAATTAAATGGGTAGAAATTTCACCATAGATGTAAGATTCTAAGGAGGGAGAAGCCAAGGAACGAGTGTGGCCTAATGACAGCAGCGGAAAAGAAAAACAGTGTGCATCTGAAAATCAGATCGTCATCAATCTATTTCAGATTAGAGATGGCAGCAGTGGTGACGGCATCAAGACTGTTGTTGGTTCATGATACCATGTGAGAAAGGGGCCATGGTAGCCAGAGATACAATTAATGATGGTGGTTTGTGTGTGATCGGTGGTTAGGGATTCGTTGTTTGAAGAAGATGGACAGGATATTTTCCAGAGAAAACAATGTGTTTCTATGTATTTTCTTATTATTCTTTATTATCAAATGTATACAAAGTAAGCCTTTAAATAGGCTGATATAGAGTTTTAATATAACTAAAACTATATTTTTATCTTTAATTTAAATAACACTTATTCCTAATTTAAATAAGACTTCTAGTAAATCTAAACTACTGATTACTAATTTAAATAAGACTTCTAGTGAATCTAAACTACTGATTAGGAATAAACTCTAATTACACATTAAATAAAAACTCTAACACTCCTCGTCAACTTACATTAAATGCAAGTGATTAGGATGTTATAGACATTTTAATATAAAAGAAAGTTTAGCCTTTTCCTTTCCTCCTCATTTCCCAGAGATTTGGAAGAACTAAAATATAGGCCTTTTGAACAGAATGGGGGGGAAGGGTTCCTAATTCCACCTCCTTCCCTTTCCTGTTCTCTCCTCAATCCAAACATAGTGCCAAGTATCTTCACCTTCAACACACTATCCCAGTACATATTTGGATATGAGGGTTGCAGCATGTATAAGATACAGAAAACAAATGCAGAACATTGTAAATTGTAATTATAACATATATTTCTACCGAGCACTGTTATCTATAATATAACAAGCAGTAATGCTTTCCATGCGCTTTGCAAGGAGCAAACAAATGCAACAGTAAGACCACCATCCTAGCCAGTGAACAATAGTTAGAAGATATTAACCTTGATGCAGCAGAAATCTCATTATCATTGCTATTTTTTCCAAACATAAGATAAACTGCAGCAAAAAGCAATCTTAAAACACCTTCTTCTGCCAGTTTGACACCCACAAGCATCTCCAGAGATCTGTTAATCCAGTAGGAGAAAACAATTAATTAATTACATATTAAAAACAAGTCTAATCCATGGAACAAAGCCTCAATCCAATTTTCTATATATAAAACACTGAAGAATCAATGTATTCTTCTGGGCATACAGGATACAGCACAGCAGAGAGGACAGTAAAATATATATATATATATATAAGTAAAACTGATAAGGAGAAAAAAAGTGAGGTTCAGAATAGAAAATTACAGCAATACCCTATACAAAACGAAATCTTAAAGAGAATCAACTAGATAATAGCGTATGATTTCTACAGCATCTAAAAACCTAGAATTCAACATGAAATGACAGAATAGAATAAAATAAAATAATTATCTCGTTCAATCCCATACAAAGTAATTTAAATATGACACGATTCCTTCGGTATGTATGGTATAATCAAATTTACTAGAGAGGGTGAAAGACAAAATAAAAATAGCCTTCTGCTTTGGATAAAGTTATATGTTCCATGAAGCATAAACGTATATAGCCATTACCCAATTGGCTGTTGGAAACAAGAGGTATACGAACAGATATATTCCATATCAGCATAAACAAATAACTAAGATTTGAGCATGTTGTACAAAATATCACTTTGGAAGAAAAGAAAAGAATAAATAAAAAGAAAAACCAAGGCAAGATAAAAGAGGAGAGAAAAGACTAACAACACATAATTTTAAAGTGAGAAGAAGAATCTTACTGCTTTACTTCATCAAATTTCAAGTAGTCCAATGCAACTTGCAGCCGACGCATCCGTGAAAACTTAATATCCCATCCTAACATAGCAGCAATTCAAATAAATTTGGAAATCCAGTTCAGCATTCTTTATTGATGCAGCAATCCATGAGTTGTCACAAGAAGAAATAAATGTAAAAGAAAAAAGGATTACAGAAAGGATGAAATCCCAAAACCAAATTGGATTAGAAAAAGGTTTTATTAAAAAAGGCCAGTAGCCAATATCATCTCATCAAAGCAATCTCCAGCAAAGGATAAACTAGAAATCAACCTAAAACTAAATAAACCATCAATCAGCTTACTAGGTCATTACAGAGCCTTCTCAACAATTGTCCATAAACAACAAAATAAATGTTATTTGCACATCAATGCATCATATGAAGTTATGAACATTAAATAAAAAAAATGAAGTTATGAACATAGTTGACGTTCTTTCTGTAGGATATTGCGGCTTGTACATAGATTAGGATTAAATCTCCTAAGAGTTAGTGTTTATCTATACTTATTATATTATGTAAAGAGATTAGAATTAAAATCCTAATCAGTCTAGAGTTATCTCTAATTCAGTATAGAGTTAGAAGTTATTTTGTACTAGGAGTCCTTATCCTAGTCGAACTCCTAAAGACTCTATAAAAGAGTCTCTTGAATTAATCTTTTCATAAGTCGAATAACAAGAAAAGCCTTCTGTTTTCATCTATTTCTACACTTTCCCATGTTAAGATCCCAATGGAATGCGATTCCTAATAATGTAATTGCTAAGAAAGTAATATTACAGGATTTGGTACATAGGGGAAAGTGCACATTAAATTCCAGAGAAAATTACATTGGTACATTTGGTTCACTAAACACTTCATTAGGAATGTGATGGTCATTTATAAAATTTATCTCATCAAATAAAATACAATTTTTATTAAATTTAACATTTTCCAACTATATTTATTAAGAAAGTTAGTTTAATTTAACAAACACGTGCTAAATGGGAATGTAACCTTCAATTAACTACAATAAATATGCATGAACAGTGCTAAATGGGAATGTTACTAACAGAAGTTGCCTATTGTACACAAAAGGACCATCAAATAAATCATTGGCAACAGCTATGATGCTCGCCGAAAGTAAAATAGAGTTATATAAAACCTTTTTATGATTTAAAACTACTTAAATTAAAATTTCAAAGGAGTTACACTTATAGGCTCATGCTATGATGCTAGTCAACAAGATTGAGTGGATAATACTTTGTTTACAATCTACAACAAGCAAAACCTGCCACTATTAAAGGAATCCAACTTCTATATGAAGTGGCAATACTAATTCCATAAAATTTTCTACACTTCCAAGCCCATATAATCTCATAACTACAAATTCGAAACCAATGCTATAAAAACAATACTCACCTCATAACACAGGCCAGATATTCCAGCCTCTTTAGTAGCCACAAAAATTTCCACCACTATCTAAATTTTTTACCCTTTTCTGAAACTAGAAAATTCACAATTTACATTTTAAATTAAAGGAATAATAAAAGATCATTAACAGGTGTCCAGGATCAATGCACAGAGTTAAATCAGTTGCCAGTAACTTGGGATATCAGCGGTTAAACCCAAGCCACAATAACTAAATATCTATTATGACTTTGACCTGAATAGAACAGGCATTGATTATCAAGAAGACGGCAGTTCTGTATAGTCAATTAACAGTTCAGGACATGACTCATATATAGTAGAAAAGAAATGCATAAGAATGATGTTTAGGATGTTGGGCATGGTAGATTGTAAAGAAGACAATAATGATATGGAAAACAATCTTGATCACCAAACTTTTGCTGATATATTCAAATAAATTGTAAAGTTTTTCCTCACCATTTTCCAAGCATAAACGATCTGCCTCTTCAGGACCTTCATAGAGAAGAACTCTATCCAAAACTTCAACTTTCCAATGTGACAATAACATTTTTGGCTCTTCCAGTTGCAGGATATTTATTGCTTGGCATCCAATGCCAGTACCAATACCTGATTCTTGATAACCAATGGTTTCAATGGGAAGCAGATTTGATGAAACCGAAACAGAAGGGAGAACCACCGAAAGACCAACATCAGTCACCAAATAAAAACAACCCTGGAAAGTACAACCAACAGCTTCTCCAATAGAAACTTCTCTCCCTTGGAGAGAACATTTTTTGCTTCCCGAATTCAAGAATCTATCATCATGGACTACTGAGTCTGTATGCAAATCAAAATGTACAATTTGAGAACTCTTGTGGTCCTTGATATTATGCCTTCTAATGAGCCGAGTAATCCCAAAAGGAGAAAAAAAAATACAGTCATCATCACCATATCTATCTGTTGGAAGAAAAATCTTTCGCATAAGGGGGAAATGCATTTGTGAATCATGAAACTTCTCATTCATTGCTTTTGAAGCAGGAGAAAAACCATTCAAGCCTGAATCAGGAAGGCACCAATTTCCATAATGTTTCCAGCCACGGATTTTCTGAAGAATATTGTTTCCAGTATTATCACAAAAGGAAACAATTTCATTCATTTTGGAAGAACTATTTAAATTGCAAGAATTTGAAGAACCAATATATATCCTTTGGTGGCTTACATCAGAACTCCCTACATCCCAACCAACTAACATCCCAAGTCCTAAATGTTGATAATGTGGAAGCAATTTTTCAAATTCATTATACTGGTCTGGTAGACAGTCCCCAGCATATATCACATACACTATATCAAATTCATCAACCACAGCCAAAAGAGACGTATATGACGCAACAAGTAGACTCTTAAATGTTCTTCTACCAAATAAATCACCATGCTGATAATTTGACTTGCATTGCATATCATCATCTAGAGTTGACCTTTCTGATTCACGCAAATTCGCAGCACAGTTTAACTCACAACTCCGTAAAATATCAAGACGTGCAACATGCTCACCAGACAACGCGTCATAAAAGAACACTAAGCCAGAAGCATTGAGGCAAATAAGAAAATCATCTGAAAAGTGGAAGTCTTTCCAATCATCCAGCGGGCATGTATTCTCATTTTGTGGAAGCTTCACCAAAGAAACCCACTGAATTCCCCGAATATCCAACCTGGAAATGACAATTATATTCTTACTCTTTTTTTCATTTCCATCGCTAGCATTGGCCGATGCAGGGTTCATTCGTGTTAATAAGAATCCAATTAGCTGATGAGAATTGCTAGAGAACACTCTGGAACATTTGTATGGAATGCTGGAACCAACATCAGATGTATCTAACTCAACAGTTTCAGAGGAACCATTTTCTAGATCTCTAATAGTCTCTTGGCAGCTCTCCCCACTTGCTAAAGATTTCTTTTTACAAAGGAATCTCAGAACTGGGAAATTACTAGTAAAAATGCCAAAAGAAACAACTTTTGCAGAGCAAGGAAATGATGATTTCTGAGGAAACCTGGTCCAAATGTCACCCTCATATTCAACAGTTTCAGCATTAGTGAAAAATGATCGTAACCACCTCTTTGAAGTGCCAGTTCCAGAAAATACATCATTCCCGACTTTCTTACTTATCTTATCTGGAACTCCTAAATTTCCATTTGAGATGCTTTTATCGATGGTACGCTGAGACTCTTCAAAAGACAAATCAATTGGCTTCTCTTCCTTGATATGTTGAAAAGATGTGGATGAAGGGCCCCACTCAACCCAAGTCCCATCCCTGATCTCACCCTCTGACATTGCACCAGACACACTGCTCTGAACAGGCTGAGAGAAGGCATGTACCATCACACCTTGATTGCCGGACACAAAAAGAAGCTCCCTAAATGAACCATCTTTGTGCTGGTTATAGGTATCCCCACACACACCCCAAGCCAATGTGTTTACATCACAAAGAAAAGGGTAACCGTTAGACCGTGAAAATCCACGTTCAAGGGAAATACCATCATTAGAATCTGTTGCTGATCCAGAAGTGCACGGAATATCATCCTTTAAATTAGACCTACAAGCTAATAAATCTAAATTTTGGGGACTCTCGTCATGAAAACTTTCAGAAATATCAGCATCTACATAGCCCCCTGCAAACCAAAAGGGAAAACTGAACAACTGTAAAAGTAAACCAGAATAGCCATGCAATTGAAACCAAATGCACAGAAACAACTGATTGATTAAAGGAAGCCCCAAAATCAAGACATTCCAACCCAAACAAAAATGCAATACAATTTTGGCAGTCTGGAAGCAGAGAATAAGAAATATTAACCTGTAGTCAAAGGAAGTAGCAAAGCTTGGCATTGGTATGAAAGCAATAACAGTAACTCCCTTGTTGGAGATATAAAGGCTTCACGATATTCTGACAGATTGAGTGGCAACTCCGAGGGACCCCATTTATGTAACTGCAGTATAGCAGGACCCTCACCACTGGAAGAACGGTCCATTCTGTTCATAAGAAGAATGGAAGATGAAGACCACAAATATTATAACCGTACCAAAATCTAGGTCTAATTCCTCCAATGCATTTTAACATTAAACACTGCCCTGCGCAACCAACCAAATAAGCATTCCAAGCTACATGTCTATGCCAAACTAATCAGAAGATGAAGACCACAAATATTATAATCATACCAAAATCTAGGTCTAATTCCTCCAATGCATTTTAACATTAAACACTGCTCTGCGCAACCAACCTAATATGAGTTCCAAGCTACATGTCTATGTCAAACTAATCAGAAGAAAGACGCGTCCATAAAACAACCATTGCAAAACAATAGATGGAATTGCGCAATTCATCTTACCGCACAGGTTGCAATAGGTATTCTAGTAATCAAACCGATAAGATAAATCAATCACATTTTTCTCCAGTTCAATGAATTAAGTTACGGTTGCAATAGGTACGCAAGCGAATGGAATTTAATCAAAATTCTAAGTGAACCTAAGTTACCTATCAATTTATTAGCAAGTTAACAACGTTTACAGTGGCATTTAAAAATCACTCCATTTACACTCGTTCATTTTTTTCAGCAACCAAACCGACGTTATCCAATATCATCCCCACGTATTAACTTAGAAATTGGGAAAATCATCTAAATAAATTCAAAAATAAAAATGAACCGAGCATCGATTACACGATTAAAATAAGATTAAACAATCAAATTACAAAATGAAACCTAAAAACAATCTAAAAAATTAGAGAGAACAGACGATAAGATTAGATTCTATAATGAACCTGGAGAAGTTAAAACGGACAAGTTCAATTGATTAACGACATATCCACAAATCGCAAGAGCCTCTGAGCTTTATCGCTGTAAACGAGATTGTTATTGTTCTTTACGTGCTTGTTCTCCTCTCCTTGTTTTTCTCCTTGTTTCAGGAGGATTTGAGAGAATAATTTTTTTTGTTTATTGGGTAAACTACTCATATAGTCACTCAACTTTGGTCATTTGACCTATTTTAGCCACTCAACTTTAAAAACGTTAAATTTACTCATTAAACTTTACTTTTTGACCTATTTTGATCATTTTGGATTATTTTATTAATATTTAACTATGACATGGCATATTTTATTATTATTATATATATATAACAATTTAAAATAAAAATAAATAATATTTTTTATTAATAAATAAAAAAGTAATTTAAAATAAAAACCCTAATCCCAAACACCCCAAATATCCCAAATCCCAAACACCCAAATTCTCAAACCCCCTAACCGGTGTCACTCTCACCGGCGGCCACCACTCCCTCTACCGCCGACGACAACATCACCTGCCGCCGACGGTGCCATTTTTTCACAAATCAATACCAGAAAAAATTTAGAGAAGTCTGGATCTGATTTTTTTATCTATTTTTGTTTTTATTTCGAATACAAAATAGGAAAAAATACATTTTTACATTTCGGTTCGATGCTCGCCGGTGACCGGAGCTCCGTATTGACAATCCCGACGGTGAAGGGACGCGTCTTGGAGCGGTGAGCAACATATCTCGGCCGCGCCTCGATCCAACGGCGGACGACGACGAACCACGCATCCAAGGTCGTTCGAGTTTGGTCCAGATCTGGAGTATCTCGGCCGTTCTCTGTGAGTTCCAAGCCGATAAAAGAGAAGAAGAGGTTGAGACCGGTCTGTTGATGGCGTTGCATGGCCGAAAATCTCGTCGGAGCGGCGCCGGTGATGGCCTGAAGGTCCGACGGTCGCGACATTGAGAGAATGACCAAAATATTATTTGGGGTGTTTGGGATTAGGGTTTTTATTTTAAATTATTTTTTTATATTATTAATAAAATATATTATTTATTTTTATTTTAAATTATTTTTTATATATAATAATAATAAAATATGCCATGTCATAGTTAAATATTAATAAAATAATTCAAAGTGACTAAAATAGGTCAAAAAATAAAGTTTAATGAGTAAATTTAACGTTTTTAAAGTTGAGTGACTAAAATAGGTCAAATGACCAAAGTTGAGTGACTATATGAGTAGTTTACCCTTGTTTATTTACTATTTATTTTCGATCGAAGACGACAGGTATGTCGAAGTATGAAGGTTCGGGGGAAGAAAGAAGCCAAGGAAATAGAGTGAGGGCTTTTGCGTAATTTCAATCTTCTCTTTTCTTTTCTAATCCAAGCCTGGTTTGAATTGAAATGGTTAAAATGGAATGAATTATAATCAATGAGGGTAACTGTTTTCTGTAATTTCTCATTGATGCAGCACAATCTCCTTTATTACCAAAAAGAAAAACAATGCTATAGACCAGTAGCAATGTAAATTTTCAAAATAGCACCACCTTAGGTCAATGATTTAACATTTAACAATATTCGAATTTTGAAAATACAAAGTAATCTCAATATTACCTTTATTTTAGGGGTTATGTTAGTAATGTGAGACGTGATAATTATTAATGATTTTCAATCCAATTAATTATTTATTATATTAGTTTTCTTCACTGAACGATTTATGGGTAGACTGTATTTATTAATTAAAATATATTAAATTATTTAATATAAAATCACATATAATTAATGAAATCCACTAATTGGCCGAATAGTTAAATATGTTCATTTTATCTCATTGTGTATGTATTTGAATTCCGACATTTGTCTTAAAAATATAATTATTAATTAACTTTACTTAATAAAAAATACATATAATTAAAATTAATATGCAAATATGAGCGGTTAATCAAGGTGATACATTTTATGCTAGTTGTTGAAACTTAAAAGTGTAGCGATTTGCAGCAATTATTACGTAAGCTTATAATTCTTCAAAGTTAATACGTTAATCAAAGTTGCTGCATAAATATATGATCCTTTTCCATTTAAAATTGCATCATTCCCTATATCCTAAGAGAGAGAGAAATGTAAAAGTTATCACAGGTTCTGGCAAAATTTCACACATTGAAGAATTAGTACTGGGCAAACTTCAGTTCCTTTGGGACCAACATGAATAAGCAACAATAATAACAACAATTTGAAACTTTTATCCTATATATATCCCTTTTACTTCGTAGAGCTGCAACTGAAGTTTTAGACCTTGTCATCGGTCTCGGGGAAATCCAATGCGTCGCGTTTTTGTGATTTGTTGCTTGGAGCTGAATAAATCCGTCGTTCCTTGCCGCCAGGCTTGGATGAGGCATTACCGTACCAGATCATTCCTATAACTGCAATGACCATACCCAGAATTACATGTAGGTTAAGACCTTCTTTCCCGAAGAAAATGAACCCTAGAATCAGAACAAGAACGGTCTTCATATGGCCAAGCACTTGGAACGATACGGCCGTAAACCTGCCGATGCAGATGAATTGGCTGAGGTTGGTTCCCACTGCAATGGTGCATGACAGGATTGTGAAAAACTGCAAACAAAAGAGCAGCGCATATCATTTTACACAACTCATGATTTAACCTGCAAGCAAAACATATTTAACATTCATAGATGCAGATGCAGACGCAGATCCATGGTGCTCCAACTTAAAAACAGTATTAGGATTAAATCTTTGCTGACTTGGGGATGTAAACCTGTCCAAGTTCCGGGCACCTATATGGCCCAGGCTCGGACAAGGAAATTTGTAATTTGGGCTAGCTCGACCCAAATTACTATTAGTAAAATATTTTTTTAATATGTTGTCACAATGAACAGTAATTCAGCCTTTCAGGCCTGGGCAAGCAAATTAAAAAGTCCTAGACTGAGACCCGGCCCTGCTCATGGACAGGTCTCACGGGATGTGATGTGAGTCGGGCGAGAAATGAGGCTCGGGGTATTGATCCTAGGCTTGAGCTGTAACTTTGTTCTCTTCTACGCAAGACAAAAAGATCTCATGCAAGTTTTTACAATCCTGAATCCAATCATAACTGCATAATATTCTAGAAGCATGATTGATCTCAATTCAATCAAATTCTAAGAGTCATCTCATGAACGTCATTGAAAGGATAAATGCATCCAGCTAGGTTAGAAAAGCGTAAGAAGGCGGGATAAAATAATCAAAATCTTTTTCTGTTTAGATCATCGAGTAATCAAAACTAACAAAGTAGCTAACAAAGTATGTCAGTCCTATGCCATTAAACATAAAATACATATGTGGAAATAGACAGTTGAAGATGAAAAGTAGGTAAGATGTTAAATCTTCCAAGCTTCCTTGTTACCAGATGCAAGAATGAAAATAACCTTATTTGTGAAAAGACAGGACAATATGCACCTGAAGATGAAAGGCAGGTAAGATGTCAAAAATCTTCCATGTTTTTCTTATTTGTGAACCTATGTTTTCTTGCATTACGAAAGTTTGTTTGGACAGAAGGAAAAGGACATGAGAATGGGCACTCAAAGATGAAAAGTAGGTAAGCATTTAAATCTCCCATGTTTTCTTATTTGTGAATCCTTGTTAAAAAAAAACTGATGCAAGGATGGAAATAACCTCAGTATGAACACAAACATATAAAAGACATTCTCAAATAACAGTCGGGGGGCCTCTTTCTGGGCCTGCAAGGTAGATCCTCCTTCTGTCCTCCTTTTTGAGCCAATTAGGCACAACTGACTACCAAAATAAAATGCCACGGACATGCAATAGCACCCACTTTGACAATAGACTAGGTTTCTTAATTTCCTATTCAATAAGCTATTGTAATGACAACCAAGGTCTTCTAGCATTTTGCGAAAACTCAAAGGCCACAAATAACGATTGAATCTCATTACAGATGAAAACTTATCCATAAACATACTGGTATAACTAAATTTAAAAGCATTATATAACATGTGTTAAGTATATTTGAATTAGCTGCAATGACTTCATCAGAATTCATGCCAGTAAAAAGGAGCAGTAACATTACTCACTGGATTCTAGTCAAGTCTGATAAGAACCTTACCACTGATGTCACAGTGTAGTCATAGGCATAAACCTTTTTCTCAGTTAACCAGTAATCCACAAAAGGGCCAGTCAATAGCAGGCTTGCAGCTTGCAATGGTGCCGTATGTCCCAATAAGTCGAAAGATCCTAAAGAATGCTTGCGTTGAAGAAAATGTACATACTGCAAAATTAAAAGAAATAAATGAATCAGGAAATGAGGAAAGACCCAAAATATCACCAATGAACAATAGTAGGCGTCTCATTTATGGAATGGATCAAGCCATGACAAATGCATTCTGAACCTCAGTTCAATCATTAAACTTTTTGACATTACTATTCAAAATTTTCTTCTAATTTATTGCATCTTATGTAAAATCAGGATAGTCGTGCAGATTTACTTACATACTGCTGGAGGGCTGTGCTCCAGATTGCTATCACAGCAGCTAAAAATCCCTTGAAATTGACGCTCACATCTGTAACAGTACAAACAGCAACTCCAAGAAGAACTAGTACTATGCTAAGCTTTGTATCCCTTGAGTACCGCACCTTGTCAAAAATAACTTCCAGAAAGCAAGATACTGGAATCATGCTCAGCTTTGCTATCTGATAATAACTTTTAAACAAAATAATGAATAACTTCCGAAAGATTTAAACATAGAAGAGAATAATAAACAAAGTCTCAAAAACTGACCTGATAGAAGCCCACAGAGTTCCACATCAAACTCACATTCATTCCAACAATAGAAAAGTTTGCAAACATGACAAACTTGAGAAGTTCGGGTAATGGCAGATAAGAATCCTGAATATAACCCAACCATCTAAGAAGAAGAGTCAACAAGGTTGTTGTTGCAAAATGCAAACCTGTTAATGTTGTAGCTGCAGCACAGTAATTAATGGGATACAAAATCAGGGTCTTCAGAAGCAGTCGGGTCAATTTTGTTCAAATTTTCAGAACCTATTCAAAACAAGCTATGTATGATACTTTTTGGAGGCACAATGAACATTAAGTGGTTGATCTAATCAAATGTATTGCATTCACAAAGTATATCGAAGTTTGCATTACAATGTTTATTAAGAGCATACCAAAACAGAAGCCATACGTGGCCATCAAGGCTTTATTGACCATGATTATTCCCACAGATGTAACAATATTGAAACCCCATGAGGCCACATCTAGAGCTGCCTTCCTATCAGTCTTGCTTACTGATGACATTTTACACTATAGTCTCCAACTTAGCAAGCAGAGTATTTGTTTCTCAATTTTCAAGCAAGAAAAAATTAAGTCCGGGTGTCAACAAACCGTAGCTGTACCTGTATCGACAAACCATTAGGAGAAGCAAAAGTTAAAGAAAGTAGAAACAAGCATGTTTCTTGTAATTTTTTTACAGAAATAAAATGAATTTGAAAATAACCACGAAAGATTTATTTATAAGTGTTTTATCATACAAAACTGAACAGATTTGAGAATGAACAAGTTTAGGAAGAAGAATGATTCTTGTTTTTTCTTCTAATCTGAATACAACCTTTTAAAGAAGAGAAAAGCAGAAAAAAATAAAAAAGAAATTCCTAGAATTAAGGCAGAAAATCTGCTTAATTTAAGGGATTCCAACTAAGGCAGATTTTCTGCCTTAATTTAAGGGATTCCCACTAAGGCAGAAAATCTGCTGATTTTAAGGGATTCCAACACTCCCCCTCAAGCTGGTGTGTAGATATTCATCAAACCCAGCTTGCCAATAAAATCTTCAAACATGTTCTTACTCAGACTTTTAGTTAGTAAGTCTGCAACTTGTTGCTTAGTAGGAAGATAGATAATACAAACTTCTCCTGCATTGACCTTCTCTTTGATGAAATGACGATCTATCTCCACGTGTTTAGTACGATCGTGATGAACTGGGTTATGTGCTATACTGACAGCAGCTTGATTATCACAGTATACCTTCATAGGTTTAACATAGGAAGCTTTTAGTTCCTTCATTAATCTTTGTAACCAAATTCCCTCACATATACCATGAGATAAAGCTCGGTATTCTGCCTCTGCACTGCTACGAGCCACAACGGACTGTTTTTTACTTCTCCATGTCACAAGATTACCCCACACATAGCTACAATAACCACTTGTAGATCGTCTGTCGCTCACTGATCCTGCCCAATCTGCATCAGTGTAAAGCTCTATGTCACGACTGGTGTTTTTCTTGAAATGCAGACCTTTACCCGGTGTTCCCTTCAAATACCTTAGTATCCTGTAAACTGCCTCTAAATGTTTTTCCTTTGGAGCATGCATATACTGACTGATGACACTCACACCAAATGCAATATCAGGTCGGGTATGAGATAGATAAATAAGTTTTCCCACAAGACGCTGGTATCTCCCCCTGTCCACTTCTTCCCCATCATCTTCGGTGCCTAGCTTCAAATTGAACTCCATTGGGGTCTCGACAGGTTTACAACCCAACATGCCAGTTTCAGCCAATAAATCAAGAACATACTTTCGTTGGGAAATAGAAATACTTGTCCGAGTCCTTGCTACTTCCATGCCAAGGAAGTATTTGAGATTACCCAAATCCTTAAGCTCAAATTCTGTGCTAAGGAAGTCTTTTAAGTTCATCAACTCACTCGAATCATCCCCTGTTAGGATAATATCATCAACATAAACGATGAGAATAGAGCATTTACCATCCCCCGAGTGTTTGTAAAACAGTGTGTGATCTGCTTGCCCTTGGGTGTAATTTCTGCTGGTCATAGCCTTGGCAAACCGACTGAACCAAGCTCTTGGGGACTGTTTTAGTCCGTATAGTGACTTCTTTAACCTGCATACTCGCCCTTTTTCTTCTTCAAAACCTGGTGGAAAGTCCATATATACCTCCTCATTCAAGTCTCCGTTGAGGAATGCATTTTTTACATCAAGTTGTGTCAAGGACCAATCAAGATTAACAGCTAAGGAAAGAAGAACTCGAACGGTATTGAGCTTTGCAACGGGGGCAAATGTTTCATCATAATCGAGACCATAGGTTTGAGTAAAGCCTCTTGCCACAAGTCGGGCCTTGTGCCGATCAATACTCCCATCAGGCTTGAATTTTGTGGTAAAAATCCATTTACAGCCCACGGTTTTCTTCCCTTCTGGCAGATCCGTAACTTCCCATGTCCCATTATTTTTGAGAGCACTCATTTCTTCAAAAACAGCATGTCTCCATTCAGTTGATTTTAGAGCATCTTTCACATTCCTTGGAGTCACTACACTGTCAATATTAGTTACAAAAGTTTTGTAAGCTTTAGACAAATTTCCATAGGATACAAACCGAGATATTGGATGCTGTGTGCAGGTTCTTGTGCCTTTACGAATAGCAATGGGAAGGTTCGTATTAGACGAACCAGGAGACAAATCTGGAACAGGACAGTCCTCGGAGTTGGATGAATTTGGCACTGCTGTTGTGTCTATTTCAGAAGGGGAATGTCGCCGTGAATAAACAAGGAGTTCTGGAGGTTGTTGCTGGTGTTTTTCAGAGGGATTAGGCTGCGGAAGCTCAGTTTCAATGGGAATTTCATTGCTGGTAAGTTCATTCCTCTGCAGTGGAACACTCAAATCTGGAATTATGACTACAGAGTTATCTTGTGTGACAGTGGTGTTAGGGGTAGGCTCTGGAGGTATAATGAGAAGTGTATGAAGAGTCTCATCTTCACTAAGAGTCTCCCCCTGAAGATGAGTGGCAGAAAAATATGAATCGTTTTCAAAAAACGTGACATCACGGGAAATAAATATGCGACGCAAGGTGGGTGAGTAACATTTGTATCCTTTTTGTGTGGATGAGTAGCCAATAAAGACGCATAGGTGTGCTCGGGGATCAAGTTTGGATTGATTAGGTTGGTGATTATGTACAAAAGCTTTACAACCAAATATCTTGGCTGGTAGGATAGGAACACGAAATAGAGGGAAGGTTTTTTGTAGGACATGTAAAGGTGTTTGGAGATTAAGGACTCTAGAGGGCATGCGGTTTATTAAATAGCATGCAGTAAGGACAGCCTCCCCCCATAGGTTTTTTGGAACTTTCATGGTAAACATTAAGGCTCGAGCAACAGCTAGTAGGTGTCTATTTTTTCTTTCTGAAATCCCGTTTTGTTGAGGTGTGTCAGGACAAGAGCTTTGATGAATGATACCTTGTTCAGAGAGATAGGAGCTTAAAGCAGAATTGAAATACTCTCTTCCATTATCAGTTCGAAGCGTGTGTATGTTTGAGTCAAATTGGGTTCGAATCATGGAATGAAAATTCTGAAATACTTTTGGGGTTTCTGTTTTTTCTTTGAGAAGATAAACCCAACATACTCTAGTATGGTCATCAATAAAGGTTATGAACCATCTAGCACCTGTGATGTTTTTAACACGACTAGGCCCCCATAGGTCACTATGAATCAAGGAGAAAGGTTGGGATTGTATATAAGGCTTCAAAGGATACGGAACACGGGTATGTTTTGACAATTGACAGATTTCACACTTCAAGGAATTGACTTTTTTATTTCGAAATAACATAGGAAGCAAATGCTTCAAATATAGGAAATTTGGATGTCCTAACCTACGGTGCCACATCATGACAATGTCCTCGTTTGAAGCAGATAGAGCAAATACTCCCTTTTTATTCTTATCCTTGTAGTCATCCCATATATAAAGTCCATCATCAACTTTAGCAGTGCCAATCATCCTCCCCGATTTCTGTTCCTGTATAATACAACCATCAGCAAAAAATTCAGCACAAACAGCCTTGTCTTCAGTAAGTTTACTTATTGACAGTAAATTGCAAGATAAATTAGGAACATGAAGGACTTTCTCGAGCGAGAAGTCCTTAGTGAGTTGAACAGCTCCGATCCCAGCAACAGGTGAGTATGAACCATCAGCTATCCGAATTTGAGATTGGTTGTGGCAGGGGGCATACGTATGGAATAGTGATAAATTACCTGTCATGTGATCGGATGCTCCTGAATCTAGAATCCAGGATGGCTGATTACTAGACTCAGAAGTAATATTAAAGGCAGTACCTTGAATAGCCAAGGAACCATGGCTTATTTGAGCACCAAGTAACTTGTGAAGAGTTTCAAGTTGGGACTTTGTTAGGCGAACATCCTGGACGACTTCAGCAGGTGCAGGGGTGGCAGTGGATGAGTTGCCCAAGGACAAAAGAGCCTTATTTTCCTTCTGAATTTTTGTTGTACCAGGGTAACCGTGGAGCTTGAAACATTTCTCCTTTGTGTGACCAGTACGGTTACAGTAGCTGCACCAAACTCGATCTACTGAGCGACTTTGTCCTGAATCATTCCCTACTCGATTCTTCTGAGATTGAGGGGCCCTTGAGACCAGGGCAGATGATTCAGTAGGACGATGACCAGAACTGGTCAAAAATTTTGGTTCCTTGAAATCTCCCATCATTACTCGGCGACGATTTTCTTCTCTCCGAACCTCTGCAAATGCTTCTCCAATGGTTGGAAGAGGGGTCCTACCCAGAATACGGCCACGAACTTCATCTAAGTCTCGGTTTAGCCCTGCTAGGAACTCATAGAGCCGTTCTTTGTTGAGATGTGAAATGAACTTGGTGTGCTCCAAGCCTTCACCCCAGTCCACTTCATAGTACATATCGAGTTCCTGCCATAGGATCTTCAAGTTGTTGTAGTATTGTGTAACTTCAAGAGTTCCTTGCTGAATGTCTTTTAATTTCAGCTTGATTTCAAAGACTTGAGAAGCATTTCCTAGATCAGAATAGTTCTCCTTGACTGCATCCCACATTTCTTTTGCAGTCTTGAATAAGAGGTAGGTTCGGCTTATGTGGCTCTCCATTGAGTTGATCAGCCAAGCCATGACAATAGAATTATTGAGTTCCCACGTAGCATACGTAGGATCAGTAAGGGAAGGACGTGGAATTTCTCCATTGATGTACCCTAATTTCCCACGGCCTCGAATCACCATGAGTACCGATTGGGACCACTGTAAAAAATTCTTCCCATCTAATCGGTGATTAGTGATTATGAGGGATGAATTAACATCACCATAAGATGGTGCTTGATTGACATTCTGAGTTACTTGTGAAGTCTCAGAATCAGAAACATTTCCAGCATTGTTTGCCATGATAGGAAGGCAAGACAAGGTAGAAATCTAAAGAAATAGAATGGATCGAAAAAAATATCCCTATATCTCTGATGCCATGAACAGATTTGAGAATGAACAAGTTTAGGAAGAAGAATGATTCTTGTTTTTTCTTCTAATCTGAATACAACCTTTTAAAGAAGAGAAAAGCAGAAAAAAATAAAAAAGAAATTCCTAGAATTAAGGCAGAAAATCTGCTTAATTTAAGGGATTCCAACTAAGGCAGATTTTCTGCCTTAATTTAAGGGATTCCCACTAAGGCAGAAAATCTGCTGATTTTAAGGGATTCCAACAAAAACAACCATGATCATCCCTAGACACTCATTCATTTCATGGCTTGTTGTGCTGGATCGCTTGCCTACTAAGAGTCGTATGTGGGAGTGGGGTTTTCATGTGGATATCGTATGCTTATTATGTGGTAATGGCGCGGAAACTAGAGATCATCTTTTTGGTGATTGCGGATTTGCAAAGGATCTTTGGGGGTCGATTCTGCAAGCCTGCGACATAGTTATGGACTATGGAAATTGGCATGAACTGGTTGATTGGGTTATTCAGGCTGGGAAAGGTAAATCGCTTTGTGCGGCTATTATTTCATTTGCTTGGCGTTGTTTCAATTATTATATCTGGCAGGAACGCAATCGAAGGTTGCATGGGAAAGGTCATCGGCTTAGTTCAGATGTTTTTGGTTCTCTTAAGCAGGATGTTTGTGGACGTTTTAGCAATAATTCTAGACATACTTTTTCTGGGAATTGTATAGCACAGTTGTGGGGGATTAGTTAGTTTTATTCTTCTTTTGATGGTTGTATAGTTGATATCACAGGGATGAATAGAAGTTCCATTTATCCAAAAAAAAAAACAACCATGATCCCCCCCCCCCCCCTTTCCTCGCTCTCTTTCTAGGCTATTTTTATAAACATTCTATTAACTACTAATTCCATTAAAACCTAGATAACAAACAATGAGCGAACTAGGACATGCTCATTGTTTTTTCCCCTCCATTGATGAAACAATATTGTGTTTGTTTGGCTACTTGAGATTTGTTCTTTTTTATTTTAAAAAATATAATTAAGCACGGATTGCAAATTGAAACCTTTACCTACATAAATTTGACCTACTTGCAAAGATCTAAACGCAAAAAAAAAAAGATACTGAAACTTTTGAGCTAACAAATTTTCAGTTCAAAGAAAAAGTTATCGAATTCAAAATGTACGCGTTTACTGAAGTTCACAGTACAGATCATATAAAATTGGAGAAACATTTTACTATTTCTCGGTAAGCAGATTCATCGCACTTTAACATTGATTTAAATACGATTCATTCGTAAAACATAACAAATCAGAAGAAAATTCAGTCAAAAATAGCAAATAAAAGAAAAAAGAACAGTAATGAAAATACTAAGTACATCTAAGCAAATACAAAATTAAAACTGAAGTCGTAAAACAAACTTAGAAAAGAATTGCAACGAACCTGAGAAGAAGAAGAAGCTGAGAGTCCAATGAGGTTCTCACTTCTCTCGAGATTTGCTGAGTAAATAGAATTTTTTTTCCACCTCGAATGAAAGAGAAAGAGAAACTTTTTGGTTGCAGTGATTGCTTGATTTCAAATGATTTTCCTCTCCTTGTCTAGCCATTAAAAGAAATGGTGAGAGAGAGAGACAGACGTAGACTAAATAAATAAATAAATAAATAAGATGAAATTAAGCTTTGATCGTGGTACGTGTAACCTTGTGAATGGTGGAACTGTCAATCGAGTAATTTAATTGTTTTATAATGCATTTACTTTATGAATTATTATTTCATATACGGGTGGTGGAAATTTTAAGATTTTAGTTTAAAATTATAGGTTAAGGTATAAAATGTAGCCGTAGATATAGAATTTAAAGTGTATGGTTGTAATTTAGGGTTTAAAGTCTTAGATTAGGTATGTTTGTGTAAAAAAACTTTACATTACTTGTGTATAGAATAATTGTCCATATTTTGTTACAATAATATTTAGGATTTATACACTATCGTGTTTAATTTTATGTATTGCCAATGAAAATGAATATTAATACATTATAAAACTATAGTAAAATCTTGGCAAAAAAACTATAATAAAATTTAAATTCAAATTTTAACATTTTTAATCCATTATCTAAATATCTAGTGAACCAGAAAATTAAATGGTATGTATAATCAAATATATTTACAAACAATTAAAAATATTTATAAACAGTGTAATTTAAAAAGTTTAATGTTTTTTTTAAATATAACTATTTGTTTTTAGACATTTATGTGTGACTAGTGATTACAAAGATAACATTTTGTCTTGTATTCTTAGTTCTTTGAAAAGACACGCACCGAGACAATACATACAAGCTATTCGAATATTAAAGAAAAATAACACTGATTTTCTCTCTATGACCACTAAACAAGTTTATAACTATTTGTTTTTTAGTTGAAACCCGTTAATTTTATTAAATGATGATATATCAAAAACTACAATGCAAATTAACACTTGAGTAAACAAAAACACTTAATCCAAACATATTCTTACAATGCAAATATACGAAATATAAATTTAAAAGTAAATATATTTATGAAGTCATTTATTTAAGAAAAAAATATGAACAAATAAAAAAAGTTTTTTCTAACCTATGCATACATACATAGATTAAGGGTCAATTAATAACTTGTATTAAATAAAAGATTCTACTTGAAAAAATAACAATCGTTTAATGTATTACAAAATCCTAAAAGATTCTATTAGAAAAAATTATCGTCTAATGTATTATGGTCTAGGATCTAGGGTTATAGTTTTAGGGTTTAGTGTTTATGGTTTTGTGGCGAGGGTTTTAGGTTTTGTGGTTTAGAGTTTTATGTGTATGGTTAATGTTTAGGGTTTTATGGTTAAGGTTAGGGTTTTAGTGTTTTAGAGTTTGGTGTTTATGGTTTATAGGTGTAGGTTTATGGTTTAGGTTGTATGGTTTTGTGGTTAGTGTTTTAGGTTTTTAGGGTTAATGTTTAGGGGTATGGTTAGGGTTTAGGGTTAGTGTTTATAGTTTACAATTTATGGTTCTATACTTTAGGGTATATTGTTTATGGTTAGGGTTTGAGTTATAGGGTTTAAAGTTTTTAGGGTTTAATGTCTAGGTTTAGGGTATATGATTTACCGTTTTGTGTTTAAATTTTTCAACAGAATCTTTTAGGGTTTTGTAATACATTGGCCTTGTTTGGCAATTAGCGGATAGCTGATAGCATATAGCGGATTACATTAGCTGATAGCTGATTGCATTAGCTTATTTGACTAGCGAATTGTATTAGCTGATTGTATAAAAGTGTTTGATAAAATTAACTGATAGCTGATAGATTATTTAAACAAACAAAATGACATGATTATATTCAATACTTGTTTGAATAGTTTATTAGTTATCAATATTTGTATCTAATTATTATTAATTAGATCTATAAAATTATTTTTAATATAACTTTTATAAACATATTCAAATAATTTATATATTAATTTATTATTTATATAATTATTTTAATATAATTTAATTAATTAATTAATTTAAATACACATATAAATATGTGATAATAAAAAGAAAAAAATATAAATAGGATTAGCTTATAAATAGGGTGAGAAAATATTTAATTTAGGTTATTTTGAGATTTCTAGTATCTAGTAAGGGTAAAAGAGTCTTTACAACTCTAATATCAAACCTCTAATCTCAAAAAGCTCATATTATGAGCTTTTTCAAAATTAGCGGTTTCACCTCAATCCACTGTTTATCAAACAACAATATATAGTGGATTTGACTGGTCAAACCTCTAATTTTTGCTCAAACATCTATTTACCAAACAAGGCCATTAAATGATTATTTTTTTCAAATAGAATCTTATATTAAATATATGTTATTAAATGACCCTTAACCTATGCATGTATGCATAAGTTAGACAAACCTATAAAAAATTAATAGTAATAATAATTAAGTGGTCCAGTGAAATAAGACACAAGATTTTTTAAGTGAAGTTGTTGGGTTTGAATCTTACACTGTAAATAAAAAAAATTAAATTGGAAAGTTCGCTTTTATAATAAGTCTTTTAGTACTCGGTCTAAATTAGTCGATTATTGAATCAAATATCAATGATTTATCCAAAAAAAAACTATAAATTTAACTTTATTAGTCTCTTTCATTTTTTTTAAAGGAATTAGGTTAACATTGCATTTTAATTAGGTTATCATTGCATTTTAATTAGCTTTCTATTCTTTTCCAAGAAAACTTCCAAATTATCTCCCAATTGAGATGACACTACAACGAGACGAGATGAGACTTGTCTATTTTGGATCCACTTTTACAGTAAAAATTTTACACTTTCCTTTTCAATAATTTCTCAATTTAATACTGTAAAAACAATAGTGATTTATTTATGAACATACTTTTTATAATTATTTGTACAATAAGCAATTTATATAAGTAAATATATGTTAACTTTTTCAAATATGTATATATGTTCACCCACTCAACTCGCATTGTAAATTCGAGTTACAAGTGGTGTCTGCTTGTATAACAATGATTTATTTGAATAAAAAATTAAATAAAAAAATTATACTTAACCTTAAAAAGAAAATCATACCCTACGGTTAGGCACATATCGATCAACTATAAACATGGGTGTTCATTGACCCCTCAATTTTTTTTTAAAATTATATTTTTTATATAATTTGTATATAATTTTTTTAAAAAAAATAGTTAACACCCTTTATAAATAATTAATTCCTTTTAAATACTGTTAAAAAATAACACCCTTGAATAAATTACTGACTCAACCCCTACATATAAATAAGCTTTGTACTAGCTTAATCCAACCTCTAGCAAACACTGCAATGCTAGTGTCACCATCCACACGACGCAGTTTCAATTCAGAAGAAATATTTCTTTGGCCTCCTTCGAAATGAGGCAGGCAATTTCTAAGCTCGAGTAAAAGAACCACTACAAGCTGATGTTATCTGTTATTTGGATTTAAACCACATCCAAATACATCTCTCCGTCTGTTGCCATCTCAATAACAAGTTAAACAATACGAATGGACTTAAACTAGCTCGGTTTCGTTTCAGGTTTATAATCAATACTGTTTGCTTCCAATTTTCATAGTGTTTCTGAATCTCATATACACAACAAAAAAGCAAATGTACAAGATACTAACAATTTATAAAGCTGACAAGTTGAGAATGTTTATGCAGTAAAATAAAGGCTTTACCTTCCTTACTTTATTTTCCTCCATATAATCTGTCTTACTTTGTCTTGTTCATTCATATCTTCAAGAGGAACCGACTACTTGGCAATGCCATCAATGCTAATATCGTTTGCACATGTAACTTTGCGGGAAGACAAGCCCAGATCAAAGGGTCCCAAAGATTCTGTCTGCATCCGCATTCCATTGAAAGAAAATTGATAATAAATATAATGAATAAAATGCAGTAAAAAAACGGCAGCAATCTATGTTTACTCGTACATGGCTGTGAGTATTCAACAAAATATTTTCAATTTTCTTAAAATTTATCATGTATTTGGAAGATCATATCCAAATACCTATGTCCATATATATATATAACACATATATAGAATATGAATACCTAAAAAAAGAGATAATTTAGACAAAGAAATGAATGAAGTGAAGTACCCATTTGATGCCTGAGAACCCCAGACTGCTTTCATCGTTATATACTCGTGAACAAAGTATCAAATCTGTGTCTGACTGTTGACAAGCCTGGCCTTGTAATTGAATATTGGCCTGTGAAAGTGAATTCTTTAAATATCTTATGCATATCTACAAGCGCTTCAGAGGGAATATATATATATATATATATATATATATATATATATATATATCAAATATCTGATATGAAATTGCAAACCCACAGATGATCTTAAAGGCCAATTAATAAAATTTACGGTTGTTTTAAACATAAAAAATAAAAACATTGTGATGTAAATGACTACTTTCCATCAAAACTGTCTTATGTTTAAAATCCCATACCATATAAAAATAACAAAACTGCTGAATTGCTCAATGCGACTGAATACTAAAAGTGCCTTCTCGGAATATCTTCTATAGTAGTCAAGTTTTGTCCACCAACAGCAATAGAAAACTTCAATTACTAGACTTAATAGTTTAAAAAAAACAAACAAAATAGAATAAAGCTGCCTGATAGCTATTCTACTGGAAATGCATTATGTAAAACAGTTCTGGAATTGTGATAATGGAAGTTGGAAATTATAATAAAAATTTAGCAAACCTCTGTTGGATTGGGGTGTTTGAATGACTTAGAACTGGTTTCCTGACCGCTGGCATGAGAATAAGCACTTCCACCAGAAGCTATAGCATTTTTGCCTAAGGAAGACATTTTTTGAAATGGAAATGCATGGCATGTGTCATCCGCATCTAAGATTGAATGTGAGTCCTGAACTGGCTGCCTTGGATTTTTAAAGGGATTCATTTGACCAGCAAGGAAAGCATCAAAGGAATCAGAGATTAATTGAGATGATTGCAGGCCTGAAGTGATCCCATTTGATTTTGGATCACAATTACCAAAACTGCCCTGCAATGATGCTTCTGACAGCAGGCCTCCTATGCTAATGTTAGTTAGACTGTCCGCCCACATTGCCAATGATTGCCCAATGCTGCTATCCATTGCCACTTCATTTTCCTAACAGACAGAGGAAGAAAAAATAGAAGTTTCAGAAAGTAAATTATTTGACATGAAACTTATTGCAACCTAGCACTCTTTTGGACAAAAAGGTTTTTAGTTTTGAGCCATATCAAATAACCTACATAATGTGACCCCAAAGCGTTATCTCATATGCCGGTAGAATTGTCACCATCAAAATAAAAGGGTAAATATAATAGACATTATTCAAAGAACCAACAAATATATTAGCCATGCCTATGCCTTTTTGTAACTTGTAACCATACTAAATGCTTGACTGGGGTTACAGGTTTGATTCAGGTTATTGGCAATGCAGTTTTGCAACAACAACAAAAAAGATAGAAAAATAAATTAATCTCTAGGTGAGCTAATAAGTAGAAAACTGGCCATAGACACTGTACCATAGAACAAACTCCATTAGACATCTTCTCAGCAGCTGCTACATTTGTTTCTCCACTTGTAATGGTTGGTTTTCCAGACTCTTCATTAGTTACCTCAGCTTTTTCACCATCACCAAAAATATTCTGCATGTAATTGTTACAACTTCTCTGTGCATCTACAAGTTCTGAAGAGGCTTTGAAGGGAGCTGATACAGAAGGTTGCTCCAAGGTATTTGCTTCAAGATCAGGCATCCACCCATACCTTTAAGGTAGAAGAAAGTTACAATCTATCAATAAACTACTAGGAGCCACAATAAATAATGTATAAAATGAGATGAAAAATAAAGACTAAGAAACGTAATCAGGTATTGGACCTTAAACGAAATACAGATGGACTTCCAATTGTTGCATAGACATCCCTGGCAGTGATACAAATGTCATTTCTCGTCCATCGGCAACTGGTCAGAGTTTCTGCTACATATGGGAACAGCATGGGCTCGCCTATTGCGATGCTTGAACTGCCCCACTTGCTCTCAATGTGCTTTAGCACAGAGGATATCTTCTTTCTAGCACTTAAAGTCAGTTCCAAGTATGGATGAAACCCATCCTAGAGGAAAGAATAGTTAATCCTCAGCCTACATGTATCGTATGTAAAAATCTTAAAGTGTTTTTAGGTTTACAGTTTTACCTTTTCTAATCCTAGACGAGTGCTTTCATCTATTGGAAAGAGTTGCAACTTAATCTTAGTGGAAGGATGAAGTCTTTCTTTTGTATTCAGGTCAAGTGCAGGTAGCGTTGTAATTTCTTCCACAAGACCAGTTTTTGTAGTTTTAGACGTCAAGGATACTGCTTCACCCAAGCCAGAAGGTGATGATTGCTCACCCTTTTCTGTTTTCCCTAAATTTAAAGATAAAAAACTTGTAGTTAAAAGAAGAAATCAAGTTAATTAATCTATGAAACACATCAACATTTATACTTAAAAAGATAAATTTCTCAATAAGGCAAGACAAGTATTAAAAAAATCCAATGTCCTGCCTGTTGCTCCCCGAAGCTGCTGCTCGACACCTATCTTTCTAGATTTATCAACTCCCTTACAACCTTCTTGCACATTAATTTCTGAATGTGGTTCCAAGGCCTTTATCCTTCTCTTTCTATTAGTTCCCATGTGATAAAAATTTCCCTGTCAATCAAACCATTTGTAAACAACATTAAACCCAAAGTACTTTACCAAAAACACCCATCAACATTGCACCTAAAGAAGAAAAAATATCAAAATTCAGCTGAAAGTCCATTTCTATGAGGGTCTGCCACCAGTAGCCTTCAATTAACAATCAGTGGGAAATATTTCAGTCTAAAAAAAGAGGGGGATTCCAACTTTAAACACGGAGTATTTAGTTTTAAGTATTTCGGTTTCATTGGAGCATCTAGAGTTCAGCATTTTATAACCAACATCAGAGGCACAGGGAAAGAAACAAAATCTTTAGATTAGAAAAGGAAAAACAATATACTCATGAATTGTAAGTTGAAGCAATGTCAAAGCGGATTCAAACAAGTTGCCCACGAGTCAAACCCTAATTCTCAAATTAGGGTTACAAGACAAGACATTAAAAATAACTAAGGTCCTAACAAGAGGATCAAAATTGAAATTAAAGATCATCTGAAAAGTTTGATTAAGTTATATAGTTCAGCAACAGATGTTGAAATTTAAGGATATAAAATCAGAAAATGAAAAATCTTGAGACAAGTTGAATGATTTGCAAAAACAAAATCTAACTAAAATTCCCAACTCTATTCAAAAGGAGCAAGAAAAGAAAAGAAGAGAAAAGGGTGAACAACTAGTTTTACCTGAACAGAATCAAAGCAGCGTAGAGCAGAAAGAGAGGGCGAGAAATTTGAGAGTGGTGAATAGTATTGGCGGGAATCTCCGAAATTAAAATTTCTAGGGAGTGTTTGTTTCGGCAAAAAGTTCAAAATAGACTTCGAAATTCGTAGGCGAATGCCGCCAAATCAGTCCACGCTTTTATAGGATACAAAAGGTCAAAAGCCATATCAGCTATGGGTATGGGCCTGAACTTGAGGCCCATTCTTAGCCTAAATGAAGTATTTTAATAGATCTATACATGAACGGTCAAATTCGAAGATCCGTTCAATAATTGAACATTTTAAATCAAAACTTTGATTTGAAAAAATGAAACTGAAAAAAAGGAGTTTTTTTGGGGGGAAAAGGTTAGCTTTAAATTTTTTAGGCAATGATAATTAGTTTATTTTAAAATATAAATATGTATTTTTCTACAATAATTTAACTTAGAATAAACATTAATTATAATAAGGCTTTAAAGAATTAATAAAAATTAAGGAGAAGACAATAACTACTAAAAATAAGCTTACATATATTGATTAGAATATAATTCAATATAATAAAATTTAAAATAGTTTTAAAACTATTTAATTTTCAATATTTTTTTTGATTAAAAGTTGTATACGAAAAGAATATAGAATAACAAAAAATTAGTAAAGAGTATATTTAGAGTTTTATTTAATTTTTTTATCAGAAAAAGACTTCATTCAAAGAGACGAGATTACAGGTACAAAAAATGGGGAGGGAAATTTTCAAGATCCCAAAGCATTTGGCCGTCCTGGTTTTTAGCATACTTGGTTAGCCTGTCAGCTATTTGGTTACATAATCGAGGAACAAAAGAAAAAATACAAGAGGCACAAGATCTCGCGATCTGGCTAATATCTTCCTCAACAGCCGATGTTACCCAATCCGAAAGGGTCCCTGCATTGAGTCTGCCAATAACCGCATGGCAATCCGCCTCAATAATAATATTACTAAAACCACTCCGAATGGCCATCTCAAGGCCAATCCTGATAGCCAAGGCTTCTGCCGCTGCAGCAGACGGAGCAACAAAGGGTGCGGAAACTCCTAGAACAAACGATCCGTTGCAATCCCGTGCAATAGCCGCAGCTGAAACTCTCCCTGAAGGCTGATCGAAAGCAGCATCACAGTTGATCTTAAAGGTACCAGGAGGAGGTGGTATCCATTGCCTCGACTTCTGAGATATGTGAGGCTTCTCCGAAAGACCAGTCGTGGTAGATAGAACAAATTCCGAAAAAACTCGTTCCGCCCTCAGCCAAACATCCCAGGGGAGGTCCTGTCTACCTTCAAAAACCAAGGCGTTCCTCGCCTTCCATAAATTCCATAGAAGGAAGGAAATGAGAGCGCAACCGTCTTCAAAGTTTCCTAGCTTCCGAAACTCATTAACCCTTATCCACCATTTAGGAAAACCAGGAAAGCCAGAGAGGATGGGGAATAATTAAATCCAGATGCCTTCCAAACTGCTTAAGCAAAAGGACAGAAAAACAAAAGGTGTTCGATAGATTCCCCTGAACTCCCACACTAGGGACAACAATCAGAATCCCTGAATCTCCCATGAAAACGAGCTGACAAGGTACTCTTAGTAGGAACAATGTTATGACACAGTTTCCACAAGAAGGAACGAATTTTAGTTGGGACTTTTAAGTTCCAAATCGAATTCCAAAACTCCTTCCCTGCCTTTGGGTCTTCACTGGAAGAAGGGTTAGATCGGTCCTCAGAACTCTCTTCAATAAATCTATATCCTGACTTGGACGAGTATTCACCATTCTTATTTCCGGCCCAAATAACCGAGTCGTGCACATGAGCTCCTCCTATTGGTATGGTCAAAATTGCCTTGGCTTCATCCGGGGTAAACAGACTATCAACCTTAGATTCATTCCACGACCGTAGATCTGGGTTCATGAGGCAGCTAACAGATGGAGAAGGGAGGCCTTGAGGTGGTTGCGACGAAATTCGGTAACTTGGTAGTTTTGGTATCCAGTTATCGAACCAAGTTGATATACTTCTCCCATTTCCAACTCTCCAAAGAGCGCCCATCCTTATTACCTTGATCCCTTCTCTAATACCTGTCCAAGCCCATGAAGGATTAGAGCATTTGGGGGCATCGAAAATATTACCATTTGGATAGTAGATTCCTCGAAGAGTCTGAGCCAGGAAGGATTTCGGATTCTTTATCACCTTCCAAGATATTTTCGCAATAAGAGCTTTATTGAAAACTCTAAGGTTCCGGAAACCTAAACCCCCTCTGTCCTTTGGGTGGCAGAGGTCCTTCTAATTAATCCAGTGAATGCCTCTTTCCTTGTCTGCGCATTTATTCCACCAAAATTTTGCAACCAATGAGCTGATCTCATCACAGAACGTGACATGGAGGAGAAAACATTGCATGACATATGTAGGAATGGTCTGCGCAACTGCCTTGATAAGGACTTCCTTTCCTACTATGCTTAAAAACTTGGCTTTCCACCCCCTTAATCTATTTTGAACTCGTTCTTTAATGAAAACCACAGCTTCTTTTTTACTTCGACCCCAAAAGGACGGAAGCCTGAGATATTTAGCGTCCTCTTCCATAGGCCGGAAACCCAGAATATTAGAGAGATGGGTCTTGAGACAGTTGCTGACATTTGGGGAGAAGTAGACCGAGGATTTTTGGAAATTTACTGACTGTCCTGTGGAATTTTGAAAGAGCTGAAGGATATGAAGAACGGTTGCACAGTTTCCTTCGTTCGCTGTTGAGAAAACCAAAAAATCATCAGCAAATAGGAGATGACTCAAAACTGGACATCGCCTTTTGATTCTCAGACCTTTAAATCTGTCCAGCTCGATTTCCTTTTCAACAATCCAAGATAGAATGCTGGAAATGAAGGTGAATAAAAA
The DNA here is from genome assembly GCA_030270665.1 of Hibiscus trionum. Lineage (NCBI taxonomy): Eukaryota > Viridiplantae > Streptophyta > Magnoliopsida > Malvales > Malvaceae > Hibiscus > Hibiscus trionum. The sequence goes on along the minus strand of BSYR01000006.1, from coordinate 21,086,432 downwards.
GGGGGACAATGGATCTCCCTGTCTCAAACCCCTCCCCGCTGTGAACTCCCCAGTGCGCTCTCCATTTAAGACTAAGGAGAAGGAAACCGTTGTAACACATTGCATTACCCTGCCAAGCCACCAATCACAGAATCCCAGCCTACTCATCACATAGTGTAGAAGATCCCAATCCACTTTGTCATAGGCTTTCTCCAATTCAATCTTGAGAGACGTGAATCCCTTCTTTCCTTTCCTTGTCTGCTTAATTGCGTGGAAAGCCTCATTTGCTAGAATAATATTGTCATGAATTGATCTTCATTTCACGAAGGCAGACTGATACTGAGGGATTATATTTGGGAGGAAATTCTTCAGCCTCGATGCTAGAATTTTAGGAATAACTTTCATGAAAAAGTTGCAAAGATTGATCGGCCTAAAATGTGATACTTCAGTGGGGGTTGCCTTTTTAGGAATAAGCACAATATTTGTTTTGTTTAAACCGGGAGCTATAACACCTTCATTGAAGAAAACTGTTACCATCCCCACAAGGTCTCATTTCACCGACTCCCAGAAGGTCTGATAGAAACAACCTGAAAAGCCATCAGAGCCCGGGGCTCTAGTTGCTCCCATATCAAAGACCGCCTTCTTGATTTCCTCTTCAGATACATTTTTGCTGAGCTCGACATTCATCTCATCGGTTACCAGTCTTGGGATGTAGTCTCTAAGGCAGAGAAAGTTAATCGAAGGGTCTCTGGTGAAAACCTTCTGAAAGTGTTGTTTCAGATAGGACGCAATGTCCTTCGATTCCTCAAGCCAAGTTCCATCTTCCTTTTTAACTTTGACGATGGAATTGGCTCTGCGATGTTGTATGGTGGTGACATGGAAGAACTTTGTGTTCCTATCCCTCACTTCAGCCAGTTTACTCTAGACCGTTGGTGCCAGTATCTCTCCTCACTTTCCCATTTTGCGTCGAGCTCCTTTTTAAGCCTTTTATAATCTTCCATTTCAGAGTTCGTGAGCTTTCTTCCCTGAAGATGTTTTATCATCGTTAACAGTGCCTGCTTCTTCTCATTCTTCTTTTTCATCTTTTCTTTATTCCATTTAATAAGGGTCGTTCTGGTGCTGCGAATTTTCCTCCCGAATTTGGAAACAACTCTTTCCCCGGGTGAAATGTCCCATCCTTCAGAGACTGTCTGGGAACACTCCTCATCCAGGAGCCATTTAGTCTCAAATTTGAACTCTTTCTTATATTTTCTGGCAAAGCCTTTAAGGAAAATGATAATAGGAGCATGTTCAGAAGCGACGACAATCTCCATCATCCCCAAGGCTTTTGGGAACGCCAGGCTCCACTCAGCTGAGTATAGAATGCGGTCAAGTTTTTTCAAGAATAGAATGTTCCCCACTTCGTTGATTGAACTAAGTGAAGTTACCTCCCTTGATAGGCATTTCAACAAGACCGGAGTCATTTACAAAATCTTCAAACCATTTTGCCTCCTCAGGATTAATCGGGTTCCCGCCTTCCTTCTCCTCTTGTCGACTCACCATATTGGAATCACCCATAATGAGCCATTTGACCTGAGAATAATTTCTAAGCTTCGAAAGGCTTTTCCAAAAAGCTTGCCTTTCCTCTCTAGATGGTGGGTCGTAAATGAAAGTGCCATACCAAGCATCACCTTCCTGAAAAATAACTTTCGTGTCTATTAGATTCTTTTCATGTCTCAGGATATCAAGGCTTACATCCCATGTCCACCAGAGAGCGAGGCCACCCGCTAAGCCTTGTGGTTCCACGTAAATGGAGTGCTCCATTTTCATCTTCATCTTGATCTTTTCAAGATAGCGTTTTTCTGTTTCGTCTCACTGAGGAATATTATAGACGGTTTGTGTTTGAAAACCGAATTCTGAAGAGCCCTGACGATCTTTCTATTTCCTAGGCCCTGGACGTTTCATGCCAATAAAGACATAATGAGCTAACCAAACAACCTTCAAAACAAGCACTTCACACCCTAAAAAATTCTGAAGAACTGACTTCTTAAAAGGACTCAACACTGAAGCTGAGAAGAATTGAAAACCCATTCAGACGGGGAAGCCAGCAAAACACAAACGATAACAGCTGGGATTCAGCTGATCCTAACAATTTCCACGCCCCGACTTAGTTTGAAACAACGAAACAACAGGCCCAACTTGGCAAGGGGATTCTCAGCGGCAACACAAAAGCAATATGAACCAAATTAATCCGTAAACATTGAGGAAGCAAAACCCAGACCACATTGGCAACGAGAGCACAATAAAATAGATAAACCATCCATAACCACAACACACAACCACCAAGAATCAAAACACTCCGTAACAGAGAGAAAACAAAACTCAGAAACTCTCAGCTCAACATCGTTTAGAAAAATAGAAATTTAGACAAAGATATGAATAAAATCAACCCATGGAAGATGATAAGTCCACAAGAGATCGGGGCAATAGAGGGGAGAAAGGGGAACAAGTCACCAGAAGAAGGGTCAATTAAGCAGGTTACGTGCAAGCGGGGAGAAACAGCGAAACCTGGACGGGCAGACAGAGCATAGCAACCACACCCTATTCAAAGAAATGTCAGCAACAGACAAAACGACAGCTGTTCGGACAGGCGGACGAGAAGGCTGGCCACCGGTCTTCACAGAAAAAACCAACCGACTGCAGAGAAGAATGGTGGTGAGAAGCTCCGAGTGACGCCACCCACAAAAACTTCGCCGCACAATCTCCTTGGAGCAAACCTCCAGGCGCCGTCGTCCACAGCGAGAATCCGGCACTCGATGGCCACTGATGGGGAGCGAAGCCATACAATCAGGGAAACCACACAACCAATGATGGCTCCGGTGAATCAAATCGGATGTCTGAGACTCTAGGGATCGAGTCGAGAGGAAATTTTTTGGGGGCGCGTGCTTCTTATAGAGTTTTATTTAAATTTAACTTAGTAAAAGAATATTATAGTTGATCTAGTGTTTTTTATGAGAAGAAAGGGACCAGTCCAAATTGAATTATTTCAAAAATTAATGTCAATCAAGACTAAAGTGATGTCCTTTATTAATACACCACAAACTTAGTCGATAGAGTTCATATTTTAAAAATAAATACTAGTTGTTTTTAGAATTTGTTTTGTTTTGTTTTTTGTATACACAATCTAAACAATGCAAATTTCATCCGACCTACATAGCAGAGAGTAATATGTACTTAAGCACGTTTGAATTCATATCCTTCTAAATATTAGAATAATAATAATGCAAGTCATATTAAAAATCAGTTGACTAACATATTTTCAAATTAATTGCTATTTTTATTTAATTCACTTAGTAAAAAAATGTTACAATTAGTGTGTTTTTTTGACAAATTATATCTAAATCTAATCCTACTTGGAGGGGAGGGGAAGAGAGAAGGAATGAAGTGTTCTTAGTGGGTCTAGAACCAATAACCTAAGAAAAATAAATGAATAAAGGTGAGCAGTTTAGACAATCATCCAAATGTGCTTGCTCATAATTAGTGTACTTGATTTTAGATAAATTTTAGATAATTATTATTTTTGAACACCATGCCACTTTTTTATCCAAAAAAGTTCACTCCAATTTAATAACTTGCTTTAGTTTTATTATAGTTAAATATCTACTATTTTGATATTAAATTTTTTATATAGAGAGAATATTAAAAATTGAATGTTTTGGATGTTATAATGTGGATTGTAAAGTTTAGATGCACATTATGGGTTAAATAATATAAGAAATTACTTATAATAAGAAATAGTTTGGAAATTTTAATACAAATGAATAAAAAATCTTAAAATACTAATACTATATACATGTAATAAAAATTATTTTATGCCATCAATTTAAATTGAACTTTATTCATTCAAAACAATTACGATGTTTGATCTCTTTAGCAATGTTTAAATTTAAATATATTATAAATAAAACAAAATAAGTCGAGAGATTGACCTATAATGAACCTTTGTGGTATTTAATCTGAATTAATTTATCACTGAGTTAAATACCTATAATTATTATATATAAAAAGTTTTTTGTGTTGTGAGTAAAGTAAAGAAGAACAAGAACAAATATGAGATATAAAGAGAGAGACTTGTATTATATTCTCAATGTAGGGTTGTGTACAATGCTTTCTCCAAACTCTATATTTATAGGCATAAGATGGATACTCTAATTTAAATGGGTATTAAACTCTAATAATAAAGTACATTAAAGTCTCATTTAATATATGAATATCCACCATAAATAAAGATATTCATAACACTCCCCTTGAATATCCATGAATATAATGTGCCTCGTTAAAACCTTACTAAGATAAAAATTCAGTAAGAAATTTTTTTGTTGAGGTTCATATAGCCTGGGGAACTCGAAAAACATCACTGTCAAGTGGAATAGTCAATCCACCGATTTCTTCACTCTTCTTAAAGTAGACGTTAGTCATTCTATCACCATAATTTCAAACTAAGTTGATCTCGTAAGTTTCGTTGAAGGCTCGATATTTGTTCATGGAGTTATATATATAAACTCGGTGCAACAAAACATCATTAAATATTAGAACATAATAATAATCAAATATTATATCAAAATGCTAACTTTAATATTAGAGTGATTAACCAACCACTATATCGATATATAAATAAGAAATTATATCAGACTTTCTAAGTTAAGTTGAATATACAGTAGATGTAGTCACCAATATTTTGTCAAAAATTTTTTTTCGAGAATTACCGACGAGAATTACGGTTATTGAGCGGGATCGTGCTGATAACGTGTTGTGAATAAAGTAAATAAGAACAAGAAAGATGAACAAGAACAAATATGAGAGACAAAGAAAGAAGGTTGTATTATATTCTCAATGTAGGGTTATGTACAATGCTTTCTCCAAACTCTATATTTATATGCATAAGATGTAAACCATAATTCCAATGAGTATTAAACCCTAATAATAGAGTACATTAAAGTCTCATTTAATATATGATATCTACCATAAATAAAGATAATCATAACATCTTAGAATTTTTTTTTGATAAAAAAGGAATCGACTAAGTGCTTTATTAAAACCTTCCCTAAACCTATTTCGGAGGAATTCTACTTGAAAATTTTCATCATTTTATAAGTTACGAAAGAGAATAGAACCTTTTGTTTATGAATAACCGGTGGTTTGTTGTACCCGCCAACAGGGGCGGAGCCAGAAATTTTTTTAAGGGGTGTCATTTATTTGAACATTATTTAATAGGGGTTAATTATTTATAAAGAGTTGCCATTTTATTTATTAAGGGTGTCATTTTATTTATAAATGAGTGTCAATTATATATTTTTTAATTTTTTCATATACAAATTATAGAGAAAAATACGATGTCCAAAAAAAATTTAGTGGCTCCGCCCATGCCCGCCAAAGTTAGTTTGATTCATTGAACAACAAACTTTTGAGAAAAAAAGAATCTACATTCCTTGTTAACACAGCCCAATCACATTGAAAATGGAGTAGAAAAAAATTGAAATCTGCAATCACCGGATCATCGTCTTCTGAGGCCACTGCAGCAGTAGTTATGCATGTTTTCAGGATGTTCATGGATGGCCTAAATGGCTTGCTGATAATGTTCCTTTCGAGGTTTTGTCTGGTTTGGTTCCAAAGCGTGCTGATTCCTATGATAAGCTTGCTAAGGTATGTATGTTTTCCATGACATTGATGATTGGATTGTCTGAAACTTAATTATAATGCTTAGTTTTAGAGAATTATTCGATCCTGTTTCGCAGGTAGGAAAAGGAACTTACAGCAATGTGTACAAAGCTCGAGATAAGGACACCGGAAAGATTGTTGCTTTGAAGAAGGCCCGTTTCAATACTGCAGAGCCAGAGAGTGTTAAATTTATGGCAAGAGAGGTTATGATGCTTCAGAAACTGAACCATCCAAATATTATCAGGCTTGAAGGACTTGCCACTTCTAGGATGCAGTACAAAATTTATTTGGTCTTTGGTTTCATGCAATCAAACTTAACCACAGTTATCTCCCGTCCCGGCCAGAGGCTCACTGAACCTCAGGTTTGGACTTTGAATCTATGTTGCTCCGACTTTTCTTTTCTTTTTTTCTGATGAGGACCAGATATTATCTCAAAGGACCCTCCAAATACTAAGTCTATGTGTTTGTGCTTATTATGATGCTTATCAAGTGTTATATGCAACAACTGCTTGCAGCTGTCACACTGTCACGAAAGAGGAATATTGCACCGAGATATTAAAGGTTCAAACCTGTTGATAGACAGGAATGGGGTGCTGAAAATTGCAGGTTTCGGGTTTGCCATACTTTCAACCCTAAACCAAACCGGCCCCTTACGATCCGCGTTGTAACACTTTGGTATACAGAGCTCCGGAGCTACTACTAGGATCCACAGATTATGGCGTTGGGATTGATCTCTGGAGTGCAGGTTGCCTTTTAGCTGAGATGTTTGCTGGGACTGGGAGACCCATTATGCCTGGGAGGACTGGGGTACATCTTATCATACACATCATTTCAGAGAATACATGCGAATGATAAGCAATTTTTTTGATTAAATAGAGAGATATTTACATTCTCAAGGCAAATGCCAGAATTCGAATTCATACAAGATCAAACAATATGAGCATCATTTCAAAGAATACACGTTTAAACATAAACCTGTATCTGATATTGGCACTTGAGTATGACTATAAATAACATGAGTTTAAACACCAATGAATGAATAGATTATTGTTATGAATGCATGTAAACACTGAACAGCCTATAAAAGACCTATGTTACTCGGATTTGGATGCAAGTATTAGACATGTACATGTGCAAAACAGTAAAAGTATGATAGTCTTATTGCTGATAAGTTAAGCTTCTGATCAGGTTGAGCAGCTTCTTCGAATTTTTGAGCTATTTGGTTCGCCCTCAGAGGACTATTGGAAAAAGAAGAAGCTACCAACAAGCTTTCGGCCGCCGCAGCATTACAAACCTGGATATAAAGAAGCATTTGGAGACTTCCCCAGTTCTTCATTTGAGCTCCTAACACTGCTACTTAATCTGGACCCATCGGATCGTGGCACTGCAGCGTCTGCTCTTCATGAAGTAAGCTAAAATCAGCACCACTCTCTACATAAAAACCGTAATCCTGACCGGGTGTTTCGTATCATCTTTTTGTGTTTTCAGTTCTTTTCTTCAAGTCCATTGGCATGTGACCTTTCAGAACTACCGGTAATACACAAAGATGAGGATGAGCCATATCAAGCCAAAGATGGAAAGAAGTATGTATACATGTACCTGAATGCTACTCAGAACATTCAGAATTTCACTCTTTTACAGGCTTCCATAACCGATATCTTGAAAAACAACCTCGGCAATCCTCAGTACCGCCGGTCTATGTCTACATCGGATTTCCGAGCACTTGATCCTGAGAAGATATCTAAACTTTTTGGTGTTGAATGAAAAGGAGTGGGTGATGGGGAAGTGATCTCTCTTTTGAGGTGAAATTATATTATGTAATATGACTGTATGAGTTACTGATTTATTCAGCTTTATGCCTAAAATATTCCTCATGCGATTTGGTTATAAATAAATAAACATGTTCATCTTATTGTTTTGTCCTATAATGTAAGAAACATTTGATGCTGGCTTTATTCTTTTTTAGTTGTCTGGTTGCTGATATTACAATATTTGATAGGCTTTCATTGCAATATTGTATGATTTAAACAGAAGAATTTAATTCATGGAATTAGGGTCTATGTATATGATAGATTACATGTACAATTATTATAAATTGCAGGGTATGTAACAATATTTGCTTCCAACACTAATATATCAATATATTCTGAAATATGAATCTTTCAATATATAAAAAAATTTGCTAAAATCAATTACTATATTCGTTCATATACATACCTATTTGCATAATTTACTCGCTTCAAATGGGCTCCTTCTAGGTATGCCCATTTGAACCTATCATTCTTGTTAATATAAAATAAAGCTTCGAATGCCTATTGAAATCATTAATATACAATTCTCTTGGATTTATAGATTAAAATTATGGATAAATTAGATGTCGTAATAGAACTAACAAACCTAAAGTGTTCCATCAAATAATTGTACTCTCATTGCCATCAAGTTTTGGCACCACAATTTTGATCTAAATATCATGAAAAGTAAAAAGCTGGAGCAATAAGAATTAGGGAAAATCGCAAAAGATGCTCAAACGTTTGTAGGTTTCGTCATTTGGTCTCTTATTCTTCTTTTTTGAAGAAACAACTCCTAACATTTTAATTTGGTCAAAATATGTCCCTGTTAGATAGAAACTGCCATTTAACTGACAGCCAACGGTTGATGTTGACTGGACTTATCACGTGTTAAGATCTGCTAATGTGTCAGCATTATATTCGCCACGTGTCACCATCCGTTTCGGCCATGTGTCAACATGATAATCAGCCACATATCACTATAAAGAAGGGTATAACAAAATATATATATTTTTTAAAATTGACGTGACAACATATCTTAACGCGTGTCAAGTCCAATCAGAATCAACCGTTGACCGTCAGTTGACTGACGATTTCAATCCAACAGGAACATATTTGGACCAAATTAAAATGTTAGGGCTTATTTGCTTCAAAAAAATAAGTGGACAAATGATAAAACATGTAAACGTTGGGGATATTTTTTGTAATTTTGCCTAAAAATTAAGCCTTAACAAGGAAAGCGTGAGAGGCGGGGTGGAGCACGTGATGGACCATTGGTTCCTAGTCTACGGCATCGGCTCATGTCATGCCAGACCGCAACATAAATGGAACCATCACCTGTTGTAAAGGAAAGCATCCTTTCAAGTCAATTACGTGATTTTTTGTCAATCATTTCCTGCCTGCTTTGGCATGCTGGATGAGGTTCCATTGTTTTAAAATAATTTGATCAAATACGTACATCTAACAATATTAAACATAACATGAATATAAATTCATATGATACTGACTATAGTATATCAAAATTTATATAAGCATAATATATTATAAATGAGACTAAAATATGGTAAATTTTACATATAGAATACGGGTATACGAATTAATGGATCCTATAGCAAGACAGACATGGTCACGATCCTTGCATCTACTAACAACAAGGTAGCCCCATTCTCATTTATATTGTCTCCTCTTCACATATCCACCCTTTTGATTTGAAGCGTTGCTTGTTTAATCACTGCCGGGGACCATACTAATCTACAGTCTAACGCTGTTTTGACTTGGGTGCATCAAGAAATACAAAGTTTCACTTGGTTTTTTCCCTTCCAAGTCAACAATATATGTGGAAATTGCTATTTAAGATCTTATCGTAAATCCATAATTTGATCAAATCCTTACTTTTTCTTAGTCACGTGATTGAAATGTTTATTTCTCTTCTTCTTTTTATCATAGAAATGATTGTTTCTTGTTATTGGATTATCAACAACTAAAGATTCAAATCAGTTGGTCTAGTGAGATAAGACACTAGATTCTTTAAGTAAGGTCAAAGGATCAAGCCATGGCGTTGTGAATAAAAAAAAGTTATGAGTGTCGTCCTCGTAATAGGCCTCTACAGCATCCGATTCGGACAAGTTAGTCAATAGATTAGATACCAGTGGCTAAACAAAAAAAAATCAAATAATTAGAGTAGATAAAAGTTTATAACACTATTTTTTTTGTTTTTGTTTTATAAGATTGCGGGGAATATAAAATAAAATAGATGAGAGTAGGATTTGAACTTTAAATGTGTAGAATTGTATGTTGGTATATAAATTAAATTTGAGTTTTAACTTTGTTTATGCTGATGGAATTCGAATCTAACAACTACATTCATTCTACTCTTCTTGGTATGAACTGTGATTAGATTAGATATTTTTTTCATTAATCTCAATAATTATATTTCGTTTTGATCCATGTACACATGGAAATAAAGTTAAGAAACATCCATGATGTGTTGGGCGGCAATATTATTATATGATGTCTCAACTCTCAAGCATGATCTATAGTTGGATCGGATGGTTAAAATTGGTAGGTTTGTTGCAGCATCCAAGGATCTTCAATTTGTAGGAAAAATAGTTATGAAAAACATCGATCAAATTCATATTGTACTGAAAAAAGGGATTTTATTCTAATTTTAATTGATATAAGGGTTTGAATTTGATCTCGAGTTCTTACTCTTATATAGGGGTGAGTTAAACTCAACTCGAAAAAATCGATTTTTTTTAGTAATTAGAGGATCGATTTTCATGTTCAAGTCGAGTCCATCAACTGTACTTGATATATGTTATATGTATATCACATATAAAGAAATATATATATATATATATATATGTATATCGTATATAGTTATAAAAAATCGTTTAAATTAGAATCATTAGTACCATAACATTATAAATGATTACAAATAAATTCAATAAAAATTCGAACAACTCGGTTCAACTTGAATTTTATAAAATTAAAATGAAAAAAAATTAATAAAATTTGATTTATAACATAGCACACATCAACTTGACTAACTTATTTTTTTTACTTGACTCGATTGAATGCTCACCGTACTGTTATATATAAAAAGTGAAATAATATTTTTAAGGGAAAACTACTCAAATAGAACCCTAGCTATTGCCAAAATATCGTTTTAGTACCCAGCTATTTTTTTGGCAAAATAGTACCCAATGTTATGTTTCGTTTTCAAAATTGTACCCCGCTGTTAATATTTAACGGGTTTTATTTTGATGCACAAGCTGTGTAAATTTTTTTTACACAACCCTTTTATAAAATTTAAAATTTAAATCACAAACCCTAACAACCTAAAACCTAAACCCTAAGCCCTAAACCCTAAACTCTAAATTCTAACCATAAACCTTAAATTATATACCCTACATACAAAACCCCTAAACCCTAACCTAAAATCTTAAACCCTAAACCCTAAAATTAAAGGGCTTGTGTAAACTAAAGTTTACACAAGCTTGTGCATCAAAGTATTTTCCATATTTAACAGCACGCTAACTAGGAGAGAGAAAAATCACACATGGCAGCCTTCCACACCATTTTCTCTCTCCTAGTCAGCATGCCACATGTGCTTTTTTTATGATTTTAGTCGATGTGTCATGCTGACTAGGAGTGAGAAAATGGCGTGGCAGTTTGCCACATGTAATTTTCTCTCTCCTAGTCAGCACATAATTAGTTTTTTAACGGTGGGTACCAAAATGAAAAACGTAATGTTAGCTACCATTTTGCCAAAAATAGCTAGAGTACTAAAACGATATTTCGGCAATAGCTGGGGTACTACTTGGATAATTTTCCCCATTTTTAATGATTTTTGGCGCTCGGGAGTTGGTGGCATCCCTAAACCTGAGCTGTCTAAAAAGGCCTTGTTAGACTCCAGACATGTGGGCTCACAATGATAGGGCTTAACCAGAGCCATCACTTCCATTTTGCCAATCACTAACCCTTCCAGTAATAATAATAACAATAATAAAATAACTTTGAATTTTCATAGAGCTTCCAAGGAATTGGAGGATACCACAATTTTTTTTTAATTATTGGTATATGATTCATTAGTCGACTAATTTAAATTGAGTTTTACATAAACTTAATATGAAATGATATTTTTAACTCAATTTTCTCTATTTATAATATTAAAATTCGAACTCATAAAACTTAACAGCTCATCCGCTAGACCAACTATTGTTGGTCATAAGTCATAACTATTTAACTTTGACTATGTATGAATCATGAGTCTATGTTAAATCCCGAAAATAAATAAAAATAAGATACCTTAATCTATAGTAGATAAGAAAAAACTTTATGAACGAATAAATAGATCTTATTAAACATATATGTTTGGGAGGAGAGTATTGAATTCGAACCTTAATCGTATTCGAAACTTAGTCCAATCTATTCATATTAAAAAGATCTGAGCGGAAAAATTAGTTGATAAACAAATGGACATGATCTTAGGTTCATTATAGCAGCAGAAGCCTGAAAACAACAAGGACCTAAAGTTCATGTGCTGTTGTTCCCGGAAGCATATTCTCGAGAAAAGTCACAGTCGTGGTGATTTTCAGTTTTTGTTTTTATATTCGGGGCGATAAACCTGCTTTACTCTGCCTTATAAACGTCTCTATTTCAAGGCCTTAATTAGCCGTATAAATCATGTTTTGCGTATGTTTTTCATTCTGCGGACAAGGAGGACCCCTCCAGCCGATGACTTGAGCTCCCTTCACGTGATTTTTTCCCCTTCATGAAATTGTCGACCACCTCCCCCTTCCGAAAATGATTGCTGCCCCACCCGGTGTCCGTTATATACACCGAATCGGAGATCGAACCAGACAATTTGGATTTGACAAGTTTTGTTTAATTTAATGATATGGTTATGTAAGAAGCTTAAAGAACAGTGTTGGTGCCTGTTCAAAAACTGCTATTCTAATGGTAATGCAGGGCCATTAGTGTTGCAACTTAGGTATGTTTTGGTCCACAAATTAGTGCCCCATGCAATCTAGAACATGTTCCCCGGTCCCTGTTTCTTTGTACAAGTTGAGTAAGCCAAATGGAGAAAGACAAAAACAGAGGTAAGTTTCATAGTAGTTCTAAAATGCGGACTGGAATTAAATTCATAAACGTTTCAAAGGTTTGAATATATTCGTATCGAATACTATATGAATGCAAAATGATAAATATTGCAAGCACATATGGGTACCCAGTTACATTAGGTGAGCACATATGGGTATCATTTTCATGGCAAAGACAGCAGGAGACATTGATGGCGACTCTAACAGACCACATTGCTCATGTAGAGTTACTACAAAACTCGATGTCATTCTCGATTAATACACCTCTTGTCGATCCATGTATGTACTACAGATTTTGGTTCTATATAAGAGAAACCAAACTTGAACACTTTGCTCACAGCAAACATATTCAGAAATAAACTAAGAGACATACATGGCTAGGGTTCCCTGCAAGCATCTTCTTCTTGTTGCTTTTTTCCTCCTCTTCTTCATCGCTACAACTGCTAGAGGTAAAGTTTTGAATCTATATAGTTTTAGCCTTTAGTAAGTTCAATATATATGGAGATCGAATCTGAACTCTTTGTTTTTCTTTTTCAGCAAGAAATATGCCGGTGGCTAAGGAGAATCAGAAAGTGATTCAGGATGATCGAGTGGTTACCGGCACCGAGACAGAAGATCATGTTAGGGTTGATGAATTAGTAGCTATGGACTACAGTCCGGCAACAAGGAAGCCTCCGATTCATAATTAATCACCAAAGTTTTGTATATTAAAAACTAGTACTTGCTAAATCAGTTGTTTTTTTCCCACTTTATAAATATACATTTCTACATAGTAGGAACTAGGAAGGGTTAAACAAGGAAAGAAATGGTTTACAAATATGAGAATCAAGCTTTGTTAAATATGTTTTCATCTTATTATAGAGAATCAGATTCACATATTCTCTAGGGTTTATGCTTCTTTTGTAAATAAAATTCTTGCATGGAGAAGCCTTGGATATTGCATCAGTTTTTTGTGTTTAATGGATACCTATAAATACCTACATGTTTCAGTCATTAAACTGAATATCAAATCTCAAGGCTTTGCTTTCTCCCCACGGTAGAATGGGGTTGTAGTGGTTTATGGCGGTTCATCTAAATTGATTTATGGTCTCGTGATAAGGTGTCAGGTCTAGGACTTATAAATTGTGATGGTTTGACAATATAGTCATGGCTATCATGTGGTAAAGTTGAATGGCAGGTAGATAAACTTGATAGCTATCATGTCAAGCTTCCATAACTTATTTTATAAAGATTTGAGATGGAAAAGAGAGGGATATAACAATAACGGTGCAACAGCAGCCAGCGGCATAAAATTGGTGAATTAAGCGTTGATAACAAAGGAGAGACAACCCGGGCTTTTTATAAAGTCCGTTGCATAAATTTATATGATTTGTTTTGGATCAGGTTGACTAGTGATATCGATTTGGAAATTAAACCCTTTAAAGAGACACTAAAAATGGTAGAAAATTTTTATCTATTAAACAGCAACACCCCATTGCAATTTATGAAAGAAAAAAAATCCTAAGATATAGACAAATTAGTCACAGAAGAACCTTGCTTGAACTAATTGTTTGTAAAACATCAATTTAATTTTGATTTTTAAAAACTATATACCATTTTGATTTTTAAACTATATATCATTTTTTATAATTTTATGCACTGTCAATAAATGGAAATAACTTAAACTAGATTTACTTGCAAGTCATTTTTTAATGATAGGTTATCATATTATTCATTGATAAAAATGCATCGAATGTTAACCTAAGATTATACACATAATCTTTCTATTATAAATGTTAAATTTGAATTTTATATACAAAGAGTAAATGAAGGAAGTAAATCTATGCACAAATTCTTTTTACCTGACTCCAAACTTTGATTTTAGACTGTGTGGTTAAAGATGGTGTCTGTTTTCACCCAGGAAACTTAGAAAAGGATCTTTAACGATTTAAACATGTCAGAGTTTCTATGCTATTTTAAATTTAAATATGATTGTCTAATCTATGTCAGGTTAGACAAATCCATTTAAATATAGTCCTTCTACTTTAATTTTACTATTTTTTTATTTGAAAATTATAGTCTTAATTCATTTAATTTATCATTAAATGTTTGATCTGTCAACTATAATAAAAAGGCAAAGCAAATTTGTTAATTCCCTCCATCTGACATTTTTTTCTTCAATTTGCCATGCAATCTTTAAAAACTACAAAGATAAAAGATTAAATTACAAATAGTTGCTCAATTAACAACTAACAACAAAATTGCCCAGAAATTAATGGAGTGATTAAAACTTTCAAATAAAAAATAATGTCAAATATAATTAAAAAATATAAAATCAATCTTAGAAAATTAAAATATAGGGACTATCATGGTCATTGATCCCCAAATTTCGTGGTGATGATCGGTGTAAAAAATGGTCACACATTGTATAGAGTAGAGTTGCTAGTACTTGATAACTAACATAATTATCCATATTCATATTATAATCTAACAGGCGCACGAAAGGGAAGATAACATTTCTAACCACGTTTCAGAGAAGGTTTAGGGCCAGTTGTGTTTAGCAAACAAAAAGCACTTAAAAAATGTTTTTTAACAAATAAATTATTTTTTTGTTGTTTTTAAAATTAATTTTTTTATTCAAACCAAACAACTAGATTTATAACTTTTTGGGTGGAAAAAGCTAGTTTAAAAATAAAATTACTTTTTTATCTTTGTTATTTAATTATAATTTATTATACATTACGCATACATAATTTTAAAATAATATATATTTATAATATTTATATTAAAAATAAAATTATTTTATTTTTATTTTATATTTATTATTAATTTATAAGTGGTATGTCCGTATATAATCTACAATATACTTTATATTTTCAAATTATTTTTTTCAAAAAAATAAATTTTTTATTATAATTGAAATTGATTTATTTTATATATCATAACATTAACTAATTTGAACATCACCTAAGTTTTTTTTTTAATATCATGTCTAAAATAGAAATTTTATCTTCTCAAAATTACTTTTTGACAACAATAACAAACACTAACCAACTTTTCAAAAGTGTTTTTCAACCGCAAGTTTGAAAATCATTTTTTTCGCCACACTTTTTAAAAGCCAACCACAAACTAAGCCTTAATTGTCTAAGTGATTAAATTATACTTTCTTCAATAGGTGTCTAAATTATTTTAGGCCAGATAGGTGCCTAATATTTTATACCGTAATCTATTTAAGATTTTATCATCAACAATTGTTAAAAAAAATTTCTCATTCAATTAAAACATAACACATGATGTGTTGTTTTTTTTAATTCTTAATTTCCAAATTTCTTTAAAAATTTAAATTTCTCAAATTACAACGCCCTCATCATCTGACATCCCCAACACGTCAATGGTCTATCGTTCAGTCCCGCACACCATCGGGTGATTCCCGCACACCATCGGACGGGAGCCCCGCACACCATCGGGGGGCAGTCCCGCACACCATCAGGTGATTCCCACACACCATCGGGCGGGACTATCGCTCAAGTGTTAGGTACCTCACCGTTACACTCTTATTATTTGGGTATAAGAGTTAAGGTTAGAATTTTTTTAAAAAAATTAAAGATCGTTAGATTAATAATTATATCTTATTATTTTATCTTTTTAATTTTTCAGATATTAGTTTCAAAAAATAATAAATTCATGTCACATATTTAAATTTTATTTGATAACAAAAAAAAATATCAGAAGGGATTAATATGCATCTATTTGGCCCAAAATGGTAAAAATGATAAATCCAAAGAGCTGAGATCCATGCAACGTATTGAAATAGCTATTAGGCCCAAAATGATAAATTCAAAATAGCTATTTAGCACAAAATATAAATCCATGCCACATATTCAACTTTAATTAAAGATTGTTTAGGCACCTATTTTGCCCAAAATAGCTGAGATCCAAAGGACGTATAACCAACAATTAAAAACAAAAATAGAATTAAAAGTTTATGACATCCAAAGAAGGATGAAGCAGAACAAGCAGTCAAGCTTGGCGAAGGAAAAAGCTATTAATGGGCCACTGCAAATGTTTTGAACAACAAGCCATCGGTTTTGGCATCCTCAAAATTACCATCAAAATACACATCTCCCTCCGTAGCCATTTAAGATGTTCATTGTTGAATTCTTATGCAATTTTAAAAATAAAAAATGTTTTATATAAGAAATGCAATGTAAATTAATTAAAAAGACACAATGTAAATTAATTAAAAAAACAAATTTATTTTGATGGATAAACTAAAAAAATAATAGGAAGGGAAATCAACCTGTAAAAGTAGTTGCTTTTTCATTGAAACATTTTAAGTGGAAAAATTTTAAAACTAAAAAAAAGAGAGTACAATTTACAATGATGGAACGAAGCAGTACAAGCTCTGAAGCTGGTAAAGTTGAATCTCTTTCACAGCCACTGCATATGGTTTGAGAAACATGCATTCCAGTTTGTGAATGAACCAAATCATTAAAAAAAACATAATTTCAAGCATAAAATACAAAGACAAGTCTTATAAGGTCTCAGACATCCAAGGAAGGATAAAAACAGCACAAACTCTCAAGCCCGGCGAAGGCGAAAGCTCTTAGGCGGCCACTGCGAATGTTTTGAGAAACAAGCCTTTCAAACTATCATCATTGACCTTATTTACCCACACTTCAGTTCTTAAACCATAAATTAAAAACACTACAAATTTTGGTTAAGTTATTAGGGCAAATTGAAGTAAATGGAATAAACAAAAAGAAAAACAGAGAAAAGGATTAGCTTATTTATAAATAAAATAAATTAAAAGAGACGAAAGAAGAGTCTCAGACATCCAAGGAAGGAGTGAAACAGCAGAAGCTCTCAAGCCCGGCGAAAGGCGAAAGCTCTCAGGCGGCCACTGCGAATGTTCTTTGAGAAACAAGCCTTTGGATTTATCATCATCGGCCCTTTCGTCTTTCCAAATACTTTATCAAACAAAAACAAAATTGTTTAAAAATAAAAACCAAAGAAAAAGAAAAGAAATTGAGCAAGTGAAGACTTAGAGCTGATGAGGTAGAAGGGGAGAAGAGAAGGGATTATAAAGAGTGAGTTTAGGGTTTTGGCCATTTTAAGAAATTAGGGTTTTCTCCCACCGGTTTACACATAACGGCGGCTGCAATTCGTACCATCATTGATAAAAAAAAAACATGGGCCAGGAGCACCCGATATATTTGGGCTTTAAACCCATTTTTCAATAAAATAAATTCACGTGATCAGATCATTGAAAAACAAAGTAAAAAAATAATCA
Organism: Hibiscus trionum; assembly: GCA_030270665.1. Lineage (NCBI taxonomy): Eukaryota > Viridiplantae > Streptophyta > Magnoliopsida > Malvales > Malvaceae > Hibiscus > Hibiscus trionum. The sequence continues at coordinate 21,068,592 of BSYR01000006.1, read as the reverse complement.
AAAGGGTAAAAATTGAGTACAAGTCCTATATTTATAACGGAAATGTACACGAAGTTTGATTGAAATTCCATTTATCTGTATTTTAGAACATGTCAATTTATTTTTTTAAATTTAACGAAAAAAAATATTATCTGTTCTATGTAAGTATAAAGACAATTATATTTTTCTTCTTTTTTGTTATATGTATGTTCGTCTTATGGTTTATGTTCGAGGTGCAAAGTTGCTCTTCCCAACAATATTATCTCTAAGGTTTGAACTCACATCCTCTCTTTGGGAGTACAATGTGTATTATCAAATGCACACAACATTTGTTGGTTCTTCTTATTTTTTATTCCTATATTTTTTTCACTTTTTATTATAAAATAATAATAAATTAAATACGTTGAAACAATATTAAAAACTTCAAAATTAAATTCTAATTAAAATTATGTTTGAATTTAAATAAATTTTAAAATTTTTAAACTTATATTCAATTACATTATATATTAACTATGAGATGAATTCATTAAATCTTTTCATTAAAATTTAAAGTCCTTTCAATTCAATTAAAACATTACAATTTTCAAGGTAAAATATTTTTTTATTGCTCTCTTGGTTTTCTAAGATAATGTCTTGTTATGAACCGAAAATAGTCGTGTGTTTGGGACCAATTAAATTAGTTAATTGTTAGATTAATTAGATGGTAATATTTTGAGTATAAATAGGTCATGAGTCTCTAGGAAAAGGGATATCGATATATGTTAAACATTGGCTGCGGCTAACTCTCTCTCTCTCTTCCTATTTTCTTCTTCTTCTCCCTATCCCCTTCCTCTATTACTTTTTCGGTTGCTGTAATTTTTTCTTTCTATCAATAGAATTTATCTTGAACATTTGATTTCAAAGTATTGTTGCTTGAAATCACAACATTGGTGCTCTCGTTGAGAGGCTAAAGATATGGCGATCGAGGTCGAAGTTAGCAAAACATTGCAAGAAGAGTTTCAATTTGCGCCCAAATCGGTTTCTTTTGAGTTGTCTAAGTTTGATGGCACAAACCCAGAAACTTGGATTGCTCATGCTGAAGCGTTCTTCAAATTTTACCAGACTGAGGATGCTCTCCGAATTACCATGGCTGCTTATCATTTTGAAGGAATAGCCCGTAGATGGTATCACTGGATGAATCGGTATCAACAATTATCAAGTTGGGAAAATTTTACCAAAGCAATGATCGCAAGATTTCAGTGCGTTAATGAAGATAATCCAAGGACAATGGAAAAGCAAAAGCTACCAGCAAAGACGATACAAGATGTGGCCAGGCAACTGACTTTGTTAGCCGATCAGGTGAACCAACTAATTAAAACAAATCGGGAGATCGGTCAATTAAAGAAGGTGGTGGCTAGTCGAGACAGTCCAAGCATAAATGATCACGACGTGTTCGATGAAATGCCGACACCAACTGACTTTGCAATTAGAGACCAAACAATTCAGCCTAGCGATGGATTCGAGTTTTTAAATGAAGAATTAACATATGGTGAAGGTATTAGTGGTGGTAAAGATGGTGCGATGATTTTAGACGAATTGATTAGTGTTCCCAATGTGCAGTCAACGGAGAATATGGATCCTACTGGTTCGGATGATCAATCTCAAGGAGTTGTGACATTGCTAAAGTGTACTGACCAGTCTTCAACGATGGTCATTGACCCGACTATGAAAGTTCTTGGACCTCTGCCGATTCCGAGTTTTGGCTTTAATTTTGGTTCAACAAGAACATCGAAGCCGCATGTTGGAGAATCAGTTCAACTCGAAGAGGAACCATCTGCTGCAAAGATCATCGTTAAGCTTGTTGAGGGTGATGAACCCTATGAGTTTCGGCTACCATTCATGACAAATGTGAATTGTTTTAGACTGTGTCAACAAGCTGGTAATGCAGGTAACACCCAGTCTCTAATTCAATTGATGCCTAGAGGTAATTACTCGATGAGATTGATGCATTTCAATAAACATGTTGAATTCATTGATCCTTATGCATTTCGACTTTTGTTAATGGGAATGAGTATGCTTCATGGTAATAGGAGTTTGTGTGGAAATTATGTTGCATTAAGTGTGGGAAACACTAATATAAGAGCATTTGTATCACCAGTCAGGCTCATATCGAACCACTTACTGAGCATGTACTGCCGGTTCAGCAAATTACAAGTTGTCATTTTCTTGTATAATGTTATGAATGTGAAGAAAGACATGTCGCTAATCAGCTTGATCATTGTGTTTTTAGTTATCAAGGGTTGTTTGGCTCACTTGTATCGGAAGTATGGAAGTTTAGAAGAAGAAGACAAACAAATTTTGCAAGTTGTTCTAAATGTCGAGGGTGTGTACTCTCATTTTCAAGTGGTCTACCGTTTGCATCCTCCTAGGGGATCTCGAGTGCACTCTGCATTTCATGTTTCTCAACTCAAGAAACATATTGGTGCAACTTCATTCCAGTTTGACTCGATTGTGATGGCAATTAAGGGAACTATCAAAATTGACCCATACGGGTTTAGACTACTATTAATGGGTAAATGTATGAACCAAATTACTTGGAGTCTGCAAATTTTAATTGGAAGTAAAGTTGTTAAAAACATGATTGTTGTGATTATTGGTAGGGGCAACTTTCATAAATTTCCTTATATAATAGTGCAGCAGGAATGCAATCGAATGAACAATCGGGAGAGCAAGCATGTGGTTTTTCATGGTCACTTTTTTAGAAGACAAGCTATTACTACTTGGTGTTGTATGATGGGAATTGTCATGTTACCAGCTTATGTTTGTGGAGTAATGGCCATACATTCTGATTTTAGTCTTGTAGTGCAGCCGAAATGCAATCAAATGAACATTCGGGAGAGCAAGCATGTGGTTTTTCTTGGAGGGAATATACGTGCACGCATGGGAAGGTTGGCAACAAATGCTTTTGTTCATAAGCTTGTTGCCCCATCACTTTTTGCAATGCTTTTGCGCCTCCAAGTTAAAATTGATACAGGTTGACCAAAACTGAGTGTTGTGTGATTCTTCATTTTGATGGAGCAATATTTCATTTCGCTGTCTATGGAGGAATTCAACATATCTATCCTATCTCGAACCTTGAGGACAAAGTTCTATTTGAAGGCGGGGGTAATGTTATGAACCGAAAATAGTCGTGTGTTTGGGACCAATTAAATTAGTTAATTGTTAGATTAATTAGATGGTAATATTTTGAGTATAAATAGGTCATGAGTCTCTAGGAAAAGGGATATCGATATATGTTAAACATTGGATGCGGCTAACTCTCTCTCTCTTCCTATTTTCTTCTTCTTCTCCCTATCCCCTTCCTCTGTTACTTTTTCGGTTGCTGTAATTTTTTCTTTCTATCAATAGAATTTATCTTGAGCATTTGATTTCAAAGTATTGTTGCTTGAAATCACAACATGTCTTTACTAATTCGGACCGATCTGCATCGCACACATGATGAGTGAGTCTCTCAATTTTTTTTTGCATAAACAATGTTTCGAGTTCGAAACTTGCTTAATCGATACTAAATTGCTTATCACTTGGGTCAAACTCGTTGGTTAGGTAAAATATTATAAACTTTACAAAATTATTTTTAATATATTAATTAGTTAGAACAAAAAATTAAAGCGCAACACATGTGGACAGAAATCAGAACCTTAAAATAATTATTGTAATACTAAGCAGTGTGTTGGAGATAAGAGTGGGATGGAGCATTAATATTTTGAGAGAAAACTTTGAAGTTTAGAATCCTGAAAAGTGAAAACACGAAACAAAAAGGAAAAGGTCCAAGTCACTAAGTGAGGTCGGACTCGGACAGTCCACGGTTGATCCACGTCTTCGATAATTAAAATACAATTATTACAACTTGTTTGCGGAGACGTAAAGAACAACTTCTCCTATCCCCTAAGCTTCCTCTGCCTTTTTTAACGTTTCTCAATTCTGTTGGATACATTTATATTTAAATAACTTATAGTGTATTTCATAAAAAAATAGGGGTGTGCATTTCGGATATTCATTCTGAAATTTTAAATATTTAATTTTTTTGGATCTGTAATTTAACGATTTGATTAAAATTTTAATTATTCGAATATTTGAATTTATGATTTGATTTAAGTATTTTATAAACTTAGCGGTCTTGTCCATAAAATTTTTGGTTTTCGAATATAACAATCAACAAATTATTGAATATAACAATAGTTGTATCCATGTAAATTTAAATTTTTCATATATAACAAGTTAAAATATGGAATATAACAAGATTCATATCTATAAAAAAAATTTAATTTTCGAATTTTAAATAATTGATATCCGATCCGAGTGTGAAATAACTATTCACATTCCGTCCAATTTTTTAGATATTCGATTCAAATTATCTAGAAAATAAAAAATAAATCAGATATCCAAAATTTTAAACCATGTCGATCGGATTGATTTTTTTTGCACACCTCTACCTATAGACTATACTGTAGATTCACGGTGAAAGTATTTGGGTAGTCTCGTGGATGGAGCTACCCTTAACCAAGAGTGTCACATGATACCTCGAATATTTTAAAAATTTTATTCTATAAATTTAATATAAAATAATATTAGAATAAAAATAAACACAATTATAAATAAATATTTACACTTCTTAAAAAAATTAACACTTATTATTTGTTTTCACCTACTTAAAAAAATTTCATAAAAATTCTAAAATTTGTTAACCCAGATTATATTTTCGGGGTTCGCTTGATAGTCCCCTACTTTCATGAAGTAAGCAAATAAGTCCTACTTAATAATGGACCAAATTAAAATTGAAGCAAATTGATAAATTGATACCAATTTAATGAAAGTCATCCAAAATATTCTTTATATAAATTACGGTTATCTCTGTTTAACAGTTAAACAGTCTAATTTACTTTTGTTACAAGTGTTTATCTTGATCTATTCGATCTTATATTTGTAATTATTTACATATTTATATTTTTAAATTTATAATATATTAAAGAAATAACGTTTAAAATCACATATAAACTCTTACTTCATTTACAATATGATATATTTTTTGAATATTACAATATGATATTTGAATTAGTATAACTATACACAAGCTTTTAGTTTTAATACAATTACATATATGAAATTTCAATTCTAACTAAATTCTACACATTTTAAAAAAATAAATCTTTTTATTTTCATTTTGAATGAATATAATTATTAGTATTGTAACAACTCGAATTTCTGAATCGACGGTTGAGTATTCACTCAAGTTATGGACCTACGTGTTATGTTGGACCGTTGGACCCACTAAGCCAAGTTTGAGCTTTTATTGGATGTGTTTTTGAGATTTTTGGGCTAGGCAAATGACCATTTTGTAAAAGGATGAGGAACTTGAGGTTTTATGACGAAATTTTACCTTTTTAAAAAGAAAAGGTTGATTCCTTCCTTTATTTTGGTTTTCACGTGAGAAGGGAGAGACAACATTACATCATCTTTCCCATCTTTTTTCTATTTCCCCTCTTCCTCATCTTTCTTTAAGACATCATATTTTTAAAGTTTAAAGATTTAAGCTTTTTCCATTAATTCTTTCATCCGATATACAAAATTAAAGTATGTTAATTTCTTAGTCAAGAGCTTCATGAAAAGTATAATCTTAGAAAAAAAGAAGCGATTTGGGGGTTTCTCCGAGCTTGAGTTAAATGAGAAGGTTGAAGAGTTTTGCTTGGAAGCTTAAATTCGAAAATTCTTGCTAAAGGTCAGTACATCTCTGATTCCTTTTATTCTTGAGGATTATAAAGTAATTGTCTTACTAATTTTATGGTTTATGAGTATTGTAAGGGTGGAGTTTGCTTTAAGTAATCAAAGTAATGAATTTGATGATGTAAATGGTGGTAGATGACTCTAATATACCCATAAATAACTTGGTAAATATTAGTAACACTTTGGGCTGGATTGAATGCGATTAGAGACAAGTTAGAAGTGATTGCCGAGCCTTAGAAAGTGGTTCTATGGTTAATGGCTAATGACATGATGAAACCCTCGAATAAAATGTGTATTCACTAAAGGTGATGGTATTGATTAATAAGTCGATGATAATTCGATAATGAGACTTGAATCGGAAAAAGACTAGATAATCTTCCATAATGTACTAAAGGTTTGATAGTGGGGACTTGGGACCCTTACCCCGTGATGGGGTGTATCAATGCTCGGGGAGCATTACTTATCTTATGAATGTTGTATAAAGGAATTCAGATGTCTTGGAGTTAGTACTGCGGTACTTATATAAGGAGATGTGTACTTAGAGCCGAGTGAACAAGTACATCCCACGTACCCACGGGTTGAGTGATTTGGGTGCGGTTAGAAACCTATACGTGGCTATGGTGATCCGAATAAGGTAATTAACTCGATAGGCTGAGTGAGCTCGAGTAACTTGATAGGCTGAGTGACCTAAAGTAAATACTACTTGTGGCTAATGTGATCCAAGTATGTCTATGACGCATTCATGGCTATGGTGATCCGGATATGGTCCTTTCAATTCAACGGCTGTGTGAGCACGAGTAACTCGACGGCTGTGTGAGCACAGGTAAAGTAGGGCTTCGTTAGCCATTTATTTAGATGATGCATGGATGTGTTTATGTATGATATGTGGATGCTATAGATAATAGCTTATGTACTTGATGGCTGAGTGACCAGGGTACAGTATAAAACCTACTTGGTAGGCTGAGTGATCTCGTGTATGGTAAAATATTGTGGGATATATAATACTTCTTGTAGACTTAATAATGCCTTGAGATAGGTGATCTAAGAACTCTGGCTAGTGAAGTCTTATTTACGCTCTCTAAACTATATTTATCTTGCATGTTTATTTTTATAATAATCGCGAATTGTGGTAGAGTATGAATGTATTACTGAGCTTTCTAAGCTTAGCGTTCGGAATCGTTGTTTCTGTTCGCATGTTAGTAGGTGGATCGTGACCGAGAAATACATCAAGAGAGAATCGTTGTTTTTATTCGCATGTTAGCAGGTGGATCGTTGTATTCATAGTTTTAAATAAAAATTATGATGAGTTAGATTTTGGGTTATTAGAATATAGTACTTTAAATTCATATTGAGATCGGGGTCTTACACGTATAACGATGCCACTTCATATAACAATGTTTTGAATGAGTTAATAGTGACTTAGAGGTAGGTAGAAATTATTTTTAAAAAATGGTGTAAAGTGTTTGTTATAAGTGTTCTTCGTCTATATATTTTAACAGTGAGCAAAAATCAATTTCATCGAACCGTATAAGCCCACAAAAGCAACAAAATTCTTACATAAAGTATTTAATTTTGTTACATAATGAAAATTTCAAGCTCGGTTCTTTAATTAATTTGTAACAATCAATTTCAGAATATCTTTTTAATTGAGTAAACATATTTGGTCGGTTGGTCAAGTTATTTATCTTTGTTTCTTTATATCTTTTGAAGTCATGGATTCTATACTCACAAGGGGCATCCCTTCCTTGCCCCTAGAGCTCTCCTCCCCTCCCCTCTAGCCTCTAGGTAGGATTAAAATTAGAATAAAATTTTTTCAGAATGATTCTTTAATTAAACTGAATTAATCTCATATCGATCTATTCAAGTGATATATGATAAATTAAAATTTAGGGAACTATACTGGTGGTAACAAAACTATCTTCCTTTTCTTGTTTTGGTCACCCAACTAATATGATAAATTAAAATTTAGGGAAATTATACTGGTGGTAACCAAACTATCTTTCTTTTCTTGTTTTGATCACCCAACTAATTTTTTCGTCAAAATTGTCCCTCTAATTAGATACCTTTCCTGATTTGATCTCCCCCGTTAAAAATCTAACGGGATCGCTAACTTGATTTTTTTTCATGTCATCGCTTAATTGATTAAATAGTATTTTTTGTTTAACCAACCAAGAGCTGACACGTCTCACCTCCTAATTTTGAACAAATTCAAAGGGAAAAAAAGCTTCTAGGCACTGCTACTAGGCGAAATTGAACTTGGGACTCCACGCCTAACCGCTGAGCAGTCTGAGCTAGGGATAGAATTTGGTTAGGTTTTATTCAAATTAATATTTAACGTATAGTCTCACAACCTCAAAAATAAAAAAAAATACCCCATGAAGATTTGAACCAAAAATACATTGCACCAAAAACAAGTTGTTTAACCACTAAGGTAGGTTGAGAACTTATTATATATCCTAAAATTTAATCTTCAATTTATGTTTTATTATCACCTCAAATTAAATTAAAATACTACTAAAATCAATCCAAAATTATTTTTCCAATTCTTTTGATAATTATTTATTTATTTCTATAAAATTGTATTAGATCATTATAAAAATTTATTATATAATATATTTATGGTAGAATATAAATTTTGAACTATTTGACAATAACTATTTAGATTTAAATTTATTATTTAAATTAAAAAATCTTTTTAGTTTGAAATGTAATTGAAATTGAAGATTAAACTGGAATTATTTTTTTTCAATTTGTTTTGAAATAAAAAATAATAACTAAACATTTATTTATTTATTTTATAAAAGTAATATTAAAAAATTCTAAAATCTAAATTTATAATATTTATTTAAGATAAAATATAATTTTTAAATAACATTTTGCTGGCATGTATATGCACAAACTATTTTTCATTTAATTAATATTTAGAATGATTCAATATATTTTATAAAAACAAACAATTAGTTTTTATTCTCAAACGAGTTAGAAAAATAATTTTAGAATGGCTTTAGTAGTATTTTTTTTTAATTTTGAGATGACAATACATTTTAAATTAAAGATTAAATTTTGTGGACATATAATAATTAATAAGTTCTCAACCTAACTTAACAATTAAATACCTTATTTTTTGTTCAAGGTGTTTTTGGTTCAAATATTCATGGAGACATTTTATTTATTTTTGAGGTTGAGAGAGTATATGTTAAATATTTATATGGATAAAACTTAATCAAATTTTAAATTGAGTTCATTGGTTAGGCGTCCCAAGTTTGATTTTGCCCATCTGTTGTACCCAAAGTTATTTTTTTGATTTGTCTAAAATGTAACATGTGTCACCTCCTGATTGGTCGAATAGAAAATTTATTAAACCTGCTAACAAGGAAAAATGTGATGATGTGGAAAATAAAAAATGGTTAAATCAGCGATTTCGTTATGTTTTTAACGGAAGAGACCCAAAAAAATCTAACAAGAGAGATAATTTTAACAAAAAAAAAATAGTTACGTGACCAAAACGAAAAAAAAGCAATTATTTGGTGAGCACCGATGTAATTTTCCCTAAAATTTATTATATTACACTACGTACACCAAAACTTTATATGAAATTACATAGTAATATATTAAAAAACCATTCATATAAAAGAATCTAAAATTTTAAATGTTAATCGGTTATTTTAATCATGATTATTGTTTCTACTCATTGATATAAGGTACTCTAATCACTGGCGAAGCCAGCTTAACAGTTAACACCCTAAAAAAATTGAATACAACTTTTTATATAAAAAAATATTAAGAAAATAAAAGTTTGTAGTTTGTATTTAAATAAAATAATTAAGACTTGTAGTTTGGCTTTAAATAAAATAATACAACTAGTTTGTGTTTTTATATAACTTTAGGCGCTTATAATAAAAAATATATAATTTAAACATTGATTTTATAGTTAACCACAATAACTTTAAAGTAGTTTATATTTATCGAAAAGTTATATATATATATAGGATTAATATCCTATACACTGGCGGTGGAATTTTTTTGTTTCTACAAGCGCCTCAATTATAGGGTTTAGGGTTTAAAGTTTAGAGGTTTTAGTGTAAGGTTTAGAATTTAAGGTTCATGTTTAGAATTTAAGATTTAGGGTTAGAATTTAGGGTTTAGGGTTAGTGTTTAGTTTTAGGGTAATATGGGTAGGGATTTAGATTTTAACCTATAAACCCTAAATTTTAACCATAAACCCAAAATTCTATCAACAATCCTTAAATTCAAAACTATTACACTTATACCCCTAAAATTTAAACCCTAAACGGAGTCTCTAACCCCTAAAACTAAGACGCTTGTGTAAAAAAAATTCCACAAGCGCTTGTGTATAGAACATGTTGGGATGTGTGGTGTTCGATTCGATCAACCAAAGTTGCTCACCAAGTGGTGGAGAGGTGGATTTTTGGGTGGAAGGGTTTAGGAAGCTAGAAAGAATAAAGACACAATAATTTATAGTGGTTCAACCTTCTAACCAAGGTCTACATCCACTACCTTAGCTCCCCACTAAGGATTTCACAACCAATTCCACTAATTGATTCGTCCCCTTTTCTAGGCTTAGGAGGAAACCCTTTACACCGATCAAGCTTCTACCCAAAGCCTTGATCAAAACCCTCTTTTACAAAGAGATAAACAAAGCAAACTTAAACCCTCTAATAGGTATTTGTTTGCACAATGAAGCACTCACTCAAAACCTAAAACACTTGAGCAAATTTGACAATTTTGGCTCACTAGTGTTTGTCTATACAAGAATTGACAATTTAGGTACTAAGACAATATTTGATCATTTGATGTTTTATAATATGAGCATTAACCTTCTCTTGATGCTTGGAGGTCCCTTTTATACTCCCAAATGAGTTTGTAGCCGTTACTAGCCGTTGGGGATGAATTGGAGCCGTTGAGGACTTTATTTTCCTTCATAAATGCTGTTCTGCAGCTAACGGTATCGATACGCGTGGAACGGTATCGATACGGCCTTCATAGGAACTAGCTGTTGGGCTTTTGCCTGCATAGGTGTATCGATACGCTTGAGGGCGTATCGGTACCCTTTGACGTTTAAATGGCCGTTGGGAAATAGCCGTTGGGGTAGTTAAACTGGGATCGGTACGCTGACGTGGCGTATCGAAACGACCCTCTCCGTATCGATACGAGAGTTTGCTGTATCGATACGGGTTTTGACAGTGGTCAAACTGAGGCAAAATGGTATCGATACTGGTATGACCGTATCGATACTGGTAACGTGAAAAGTCAAGTTTGGCTATTGAAAACATGAAAAATCTTTGTCAAAAACCTCTTAAAATACCTCAAACATAATTTCAAGTTGTTTGGACTTAAAAACAAGTTTTAAATTCTTTTCAAATTAGTCCAAAACATTTTTCAATTATTATATCAAAACATTAGTTCTACAGAACAGTTACCCATATATATATGGATTAATATTTGATACACTGCCAGTGTAAAAAAAGTTTACACAAGCATGCCTATTTTCAATCTTAAATTTAAATCCTAAAATTCTAATCTTAAAACCCTAAAAATCTAACCCCAACCCCTAAACCCTAACCCCTAAATTATAGCCATAAATCCTAAATTCTAAATCATACAACCTAAACCCCTAACCTTTAAACCCTAAACTAAACCCCTAAATAAACCCGCTTGTGGAAACTTTATTTTTCACCTCCAGTGTATAGGATATATATATATATATATATATATATATATATATATATATATATATATATATATAATTTCAACACCACAATATAAATTTTAGAACTCTATCCATGACTCTAATCCGAAAAAAAATACTCACTGATATATATAGTTTTTTACTCATTGAAATTATATAGTTTCTACGATATTCTCGTTGCTATGTATGATTAGCGTACAAAATCAGATACCCGTAATGTGTTAATAACTGGGAATATAATGACCAAAAACCCAAAAATAAAATATAAGTAATAGCCGATTATTAGGGAAGGAAGAAACTATCTAGAGGTTGACGTATAAGGATGAGTAGAATCTGATGGCCAAGCATGCACCGCAAAATCTCCAACACCGCCACCTTGACTGCCGCTACCCAAGTTGAGGTTCTGAACCGACGTTTGATTTGGGAAAACGATAGGATACGATGTCGGTGTCGAAGAAGAAGAAGAAGATTGTTCTTTAGAACCCACTGGAGTTGACAAAACCATTTGGTCGTAGGGGTTCATAGACTGCTGCTGTGTTCCACTGGTAAAATCATTGCCGGAACCAACAAAGTACTGAGAATAGTCAATATACTGGCCGGAAACTTGAGAGTGTTGAAGTTGAACCGAGTGATGAGACGGAATAGAGAAATGGGTTGTGGGTGGAGGGGGTGATATGAGTTTGACGTTTTCAGGGAAGTTGAGCTTGGCTTTGTTGCCACGGAATCGAAGGGCGGCTTCGTCGTAGGCTCTGGCGGCGGCCTCGGCGGTGTCGAATGTTCCTAACCAAACTCTAGCGGCTTTGAAGGGGTCTCTTATCTCAGCTGCCCATTTCCCCCATGGCCTCTGTCGCACTCCCCTGTATCTCCTCCTTGGTTCTTCTTTGTAGTTCTCGTTGCTCTTGTATTCATATATTTGGCCCGGTTTTGCAGTAGTGTCGGCTTCCACCGCCATGCCTCCGCCGCTAGGCCCACCTTCCTGTTCTTCCCTTTCTCTCTTTTTCCCACCAATTCCAGATGACGAACTATCATCACCGAAATGACCAACGTTTTGATTCCATGGCAGCTCAGGGATGTCGCCGGTTACGACGTGAGTCAAAGCTGAAACCATGACTGACATCTCCCTTTCCCTACTAATCTCCGATAGCATCGACGTCCCTTCTTCTCGAAACATCGGCTGATGCAGTTGCAGGTCTTGGTCGACGTCTAGGCCCGAATCTCCCCTGTTATTACGAACGGGGGTTTCCTCTTTATTGTTCGCCACCTTTTTAACTATCTAACACATGAAAGAATCAAATTCAGAAATATCTTACACAACCGATTTATTTATTTATTTTTAACAAAAAAGGACAGTTATATAGACAATAAGGCAGAGTTTGTCGGCCTACCAACATTTGGCCAAACAGGAGACTTGAAGAACAGTCGGTTAAATTTAGAGATCGCAAACGGTTCATTCGGATCGGGTTTAGTTCGTGTTATTCGTTCAAATTCAGTTTAGTTTGGTTGTAATTCGGGTTATTTTGAGTCAGTTGATTTTTGGTTCGGTTGAATTCGGTTTGGGTCAATTTTGGGTCAACAAGAGATCAATCGATTTTAATCAAGTTTTAAGGTCGATCAGTTTTTTACACTATATATATATATATATATATATATACATATATATATATATATGACTTTACAAAACTAATATATTGGACTTTTTAGTGAATAGTGTTGTTGTTCATATCTAATCTTTCTTTATTTCTATAAATATCTTTTATTTATTTCGGGTTGTCTTCGGTTCGGGTTACTTTCGGTTCAAGCTCATTTCGATTCAACTAAAATTCGGTTAGATTTCAATTAAATTTCGTTTATTTCGAATTTCGAATCAAATTTCAAGTCGATTTCAAGTCTTAAGTCAAGTTAATCAGGTCTAGTTAAACTTGATAACCGCTTCATTTGAGTAACATTTGATATTTTTAATAATAGTGATGTGGCAACCGGGCAAATCGGGAATAGTGAATAACGAAAATGTCAAACTGTAAATTTATTTTCTAATGTGAACCGGCAGTCTTGGACGATTTGGAAACCGTCTTGTCGGTTTTGCGCGTAAGATACCCTCCTTTTTAAGCCGACATTGATGGTAGTCACGAAACCAAATGGGCTTGGTTGGATTTTGGATTGGATAAGGATAAAAAAATTTATTACTTTTTTGGTGTTTTTATTTATGGCCTAACACTAAAATCACTATAAAAATAAATTTCAAGCTCTAACTCTAAATTTTAAATCCTAAACTTTACCCCTTAAAAATATATCTTACTTTAAATTTTATAAACCCTAAGTTATAAATCTAATTTTAAGCGTGAGTGGATAAATAGAAACACCGAAAAGAGCAGAAGATTTTCATCCTTGATTTAAAGCTTTGTTAGTATTTATTTTAGTCGGAAAATACTATCTACTTTAGTATAAAACTTGTTAAATTAATGTTAGAATAAATTACGTAAATCATCATTTAACTTTACTTTCAAATTTATTTTGTTCGCTGAAAATTTAAAACGTTCAATTTATTCACTAGAATTTAGATATTGAATATTTTTTTGTTACTCGACACACATTTACCAACAAACTAAGAAATTTCTTTAAGATTCGACGGTAGAAGCTTTATTGGCACAAAGAAAGTATTATACTTTTTAAATTTTATACCTTTGACTTCGATTTTTTTTAAAACATTTTTAAAATCCGCTACGGCATAGAATCAATGGAAAAGTCAAATTTTCTTTTTCTATGTTTGAGAAATAATTTATAAACTTGCGTACTTCAGTTTTAAACAAAAATCTTTATTTGTTTTCTTCCATCCTGCCAAAACAGTGAATTATTATTATACAAAGTTCAAATTTCTAAAAAGGCTCACATATATATCTAATATCTTACACTTACATTTGGCACCTAATGAAGTAACTTTTAGTTTCAATGGAACACGTGCTCTGTGCTCAAATGGTCCTGCAATTGCTTTACTCATAAATCATATCCAAAATTATTCCCTCAACTATTGTGTTTTATTTTGGATAAACTTCTATACTTTTTTTATTAATATTTAAATAAACTCTTATGCTTTTATTTGTACTTAACAAATCATTATTTTCGAGTTAAATATTATCTTTAAGTAAATTAAAGATTAAATACTTATTTAAGTGCTCAATCCCTTGTGTTCCAGTGACAAATGATGATAATTATTATTTTGGTGACCCGAGTTCGAATACCAGTATTGTCATGTTGTGTGTACCTTTTTAAAAAAATAAAAAAAGTTAAATAGATGCTACCCTTGCATTACACCAGCATATTAAAAAAATATTTATTTAAATATAAGTTAAAATATTAAAAATAAAGAGACTATTAAAATTAAGGGGGTTAGAATATTTCTTATGTTATAGAAAAAGTCAATTCATGTTAGATAATAACTTTTTTATTATCAGAGTTTGACCCCTAGTTCATAAATAATGTTACATATAATATTATAATAGCCTAATGCTAAAAAAATGTTCTTAATATTTTATATAATTGTCGTTATAACCTTTATTTTTTGTCCATTTTTACTCTTGATATTTTATTTTGGATTAAAATTGCTCTATAGATGAAAAGTATTAGCTGATTAACGGTCAACGTAAGATGTTGATGTGGCATGTTGTTGCAATTGTAAAAAAATCAATAAAGATGGAATTGCTAACAATCTTTTGAGTCAAAATTAGAGGTTTGGTTTAAAATTAGAGGTTTAACTAGTTAAACCTGTTACTTTAGATGTTTGGTGAATAGAGGATTGTTCTAAAAGATTGAGGTGAAACCTTTCAAATTGAAAAAAAAAAACTACTAAAAGGAACTTTATGAAATGAGAAGTTTTGACATAAGATGTTATAAGGATTATTTTAATCTTATCAATTACAAATAATCTGTAAATGACTTAAATTTAACCTTTATTATTTTTATTTAAATTTTTAGTTGCCCTTCCATTTTTAGGTTTTTGGCCGATAACAACATGACCTAATACTAATATATTAAAACTTGACTATGACTCGAGTTTTAAAATATTTTCATCATATCTGAATCTAATTGAAAAAGTTATTTGAAAATTTGACCTGACCCATCCCAATTTAACATATTTTCATTTTCACATATTTTTTTTTTACAAAAATGAATAAAATACTAATTTATTATGTTTTATAAAGTAAATTTTATTTAACAAAGAGGAAAATATATTCTCAAGACAAATATCGAGATTCAAATACATACAAAATGGAGAAATATGAGCATTTTTAACCACTCAATCAATTATTTAATTTAATATCATAATTCTAATATTTTACATGATAATTTATACACATATTTTTATCAAAATCTAACTTAAAGTATAAAAATTCTAAAATAATATTTTTGTAATTATTTTGAGACATATTCTCCCCAAACTCAAAACCAACATGAAACTTGAATTTCATAAAAATAAAGCTCTGGCCTACTGGATCAAGATTTGTTGGGTACAAGTTGTTTTACATTATATTTGTTATGCATTGTTTTATTCGTTGCTTGGAGAGTTGGAGTTATGAACTAAATTTTATTTTGGATTGGTTCAAATATTTATAAAGATATAATGGCAAAAGTGAGGCCCGATTAGGGCCGACTATACGAACTGATCAATTCGTGTAAAACTCTACTTCACCCTTTGGAGATACGTTGAAGAGTGAAACTTTCTATAGAAAATTCTTTCTAAACAAACTATATATCCCTATAAATAGATACTTAAGATAGAGTTAAAATTATTAGTGGTAATCTCTTTTAACGTAGTGGAGTTTTTTCTCCATTTTCCTGTAATTTTTCTCTTCTTGATTTTTTTACATAAATCTTGATATTTGTTATGAATATTTATCTATGTGGATGTCTATCATGATTAGAACTTTATCTGAGGAGTTTGATTTATTTATTATTAGGAATATTATCTCTATTAATTAGAGTTTAATGTATTATGTATTTCTTATGCCTATAAATAGATGAAAACATTGTACACAATTTTAGTTTTTGATAATAATATGAATCTCCCTCTTTCTCTCATCTCTTTGTTCTTCTTGTTCTTCGTTATTATTCTTGTTCTTTATTTTATTTACAACACGTTATCAGCACGAGTTTGCTCAAATTTTTTTTAGCTAAAGATCAAGTTTTATCTCTCGTTTGATTTGAGACGTAAGTATGATTATGGTGAGAATCATTGATGTTGTTATATAATCATTCTAAATACAATTTTAATTTTTTGTTTGATCAATATTTTATCCAAAAATTCTATGGCTTAAGGTTTGCCATTTTTAGTATGTTTGTGTACTTCGAATGTATGTATAATTTTTATGATTTAAAAAAATGATGGACGATATAATTGAATTAAGTTTATAAAAAAAATGGGACAAACGAAACTGCATTCACATAAAAGCATCATTGTTTCTGCATATGTGCTTTTTTGGGGTAAAAACCTATAGAGAATTATGCCACAGATCCCCTGGATGCTAATATATTCAATTCAGTCCATATATATTTATCTTATTATTATGGTTTCATATATGTTTATGTTTGACACAATGGTTAAACTCTGTATTAAGATCAATATTTGTTTATAATATTTTATTTGATGATATTGGTATTTTTAACCATGTTTTGAGTTTTACATGTCTTTAAATGGGTTGGAAAGAGATATGACATAAAGAGATTACGAGGAGCTGTCTTGGTCATTTAAATCTCCATTATCATCGGGAGGAAAATCAATATCGGTAAACTCTATTTTATTTTATTCTTTAAATTATTATTTTTAAAGTGCGATAAATCATAGTGATTTTGCTCGAAAGTAATATTTCTTCTACATTGAAAAACTCAACTGTAGATTTCTCCCAATGTCAGATTACAAAAAAAATTTATCTTGACAAGAATTTTGCGGGAGGTATTCCTTGAAGTGAATGCAAGCATGATGTTTATTCCATGCGATTATCAATGATGAGGCATTCCTTGAAGTGAATGCAATCATGATGTTTATTCCATGCGATTATCAATGATGAGACATTCCCTGAAGTGAATGCAAGCATGATGTTTATTCCATGCAATTATTGGATCCGTTTCACTCCCTGAAGATAATTTAAACATAGTAAATCATTATTTAATTGGTAACAGAACTTCGATATAATTCAAGTATATTGGTTGGACATCCCGTTCTGTGAGGCTACTGGTCTCAAAGGAGGTTCTTAAAGAACCCTGTGGACTGGTTTAACAATGCCATGTACGAGGATTAAATCTTTGTTCTCTATGATAAGAATATGTTAATAAAAATATACTCCACTTTTCACGACAAATAATATTGTCCTCAGACACAATATCGTGAAAAAGGTTTCAAATGTCCACTGGCTCTACTCCATTCCCTGAAGAGAATGTGAGATTATATTATCGAAAGAATAAAAACCACATTAGAAGTTGTGGTCATGGTCGAGGCATGGACATAGACATTATGATCATTTTAAGGATACTTCTACCCACCGGTAGTGAGGTTATAAGGAAGACAATAGTGATAAAGATCATTCTAATGAAGTAAAATCCTTTTTATTAGCTATGCGATATTATAAATCATTGGTCTCGTACTCGTCGTACGTTGAAAAATCAACAATCATTGAATGATAAAGGGAAGAAAATATAAGCAAATTTTGTTTGCGAAAAATGACGAAGATGATATTGGTCCAACTTTATCTAGACATTGTTGGTCCAACTCATTTGGACGTTGTTGATTTTCTTATAACCCTCGAAGGGAATAAATCATCTTCTAATTATTTTCATAACTTTGAAAAAAATTATTTATCTTTTTATTTATTTATTTTTATGTTTATTTACTTTACACACATTAATTATTTATGTTTTATATTTATATTTATATATTATGATATTTATTTATTTTGTTTAACATGAGTATTTGTCAAATACAATATTTGTGACGATTTATGTTCAACATAAGCATAATATATATTTTTGCATTTAAATGCAAGGAAATAATATGAGTAATATATCTCTAAGTACTGAAAATATTGATGCTCTAGAAGTAATAAATTCTTGAGAGAAAACACATTATGAAAAGTGTAGAATTACGAATATTGCAATAATTACCGCTAATGGTAATAATATCGTCACCACTAGAAGTGGAAATTTTATGAGAGGAATATGAGTTCGCAAAACATCCCTTTGAGAATTATAGATAACATGTGTTATTAATTGACATTTGAAATAAGTCATTGTGGATATAAGTTCTAGTAGTTAAAAAGTCAGTTGAAAGCTCTAGAAAAGTTATATATTGCTACCAAAAGATAATTTCCATTGAAAGCTCCGAAAGAGCTAAATATATTCCTATTCAAAGGAACAATTTTGATGATCGTACTAGACATGTACGAGTGAGATTGAATCACATGTTATGGTAAACCAGAAGTTTATGAAATTTAGAAATGTATATACCCACTTGTATATAGTTGGTATGATCGGTTAGACCATCCTGGTCAATAATGATGCGAAAGCTATTGAGATTTATATGCACATTTATTAAAAAAAAACTTAAAGTTCTTGTGGTGCTTGTTCTCAAAGAAATTGATTAAGTTCCATTTATTGAAAGAACACGGATTTTTTGTGTTGCTTGTTCTCAAAGGAAATGATTAAGATCTCATTTACCAAAAGAACTTGAAGTTCTTGTACTAAAGTTGAGACTGCATGTCTTGCATATCTGAATGAATATGGGCCCATATATCCGTAAATGTAGAAAGTTTTATATGATTTTAGTAGATGCATCTACATTGTTTTATCAACTTATAACCAGAAGTCTGTGAGATCGATTATAAAAATATTTAGATTATGTAGTTAGACTATCCGTCTTGCAAAAGCTAGTGAGTTTATATTTTAGGCTATAACATTTGATATGAAGTCTATTGATTATGAAAAATACAGTTTAGCAAAATTTTTATTGGATGCCTCCTCTTTAATAGCTAAACTACGAGAACAAAATAATTATTATTTATATGGTATTTTTATATAGAATCACTTATACGCATCAAGCCAACGAGTTATAATAAACTCTCCGTTATGATTGATTTTTAGTCAGAAGCCATACATTTCCCATTTTATAATTTTTGGATGTGCGATATATTGTTGAATTGCTCCACCATAACACACAAAATGGGTAAATAAAAAGGGTTGAGAATATATATTGAGTACGGGTCTCCTTTTATGTTTAAACTCTTAAACATTAATTGTAGAATCATTTATGAGATGATTTTTCTCAACATCAGGTGGAGAGAATAATCAGTTGGATAAAGAAGAAAAATGAATTATCATTATCTAGATCCTTAAATATGAACTAAAAGTTCATAAGATAATTCAAGTTATTGTATGTCAACTGCCAGGCATATTTACTGACCTAATAAGAGTAATCAAGTCTCATATACCAGCTAAAAATACTCTAAGTTTAAATTACATGTTAGAGCTAATGGATGTAAATCATGTCTGAAACATGATAGTTGAAATTAGTTTCAATGATCAAAATTCTCGTAAATAGAAAGTAGTATGAGATGATCATATATTGGAGGCGAGTGCTCCTGAAGAGACCCAAGACATAACTAATTATAAAATTCTTGAAGAGTTTCAGGTACCTGAAAGATTGAAATCTTGAAGAGATCTCGATGAGTTATGTCACTACGAGAATGAAACTAGAAAATAAAAAAGTTGTCGACAACGATTTTGCAAATAATTTTACATAGAATACTTCTATAGAAGTAAAGAAAGAAAACGAGAATCTTGTATAAGAATCTATAAATGTTGAAATGATTGGCAAATATAGAAAGACGCTTTTATACTTCCAAAAGTGAAGTATTTGGACTAGCAATCCAAACACTTAAAGGTGTAATGCAAGTGAGGCACAAATAAGTAGTCGTAAATATGACTTGACTTATGATTTATGAAGAGTTTTAATTACTTCTTGGTGGATGCAATTAATTTGGCAGTTATGAAATATATTATATGCGTCTAATTATTTATGGATCCTTATTTATCTTTAAAGGATTTAAAATGCTAAAAGCATTTGAAAATTTTTGAGAAAATTTATTTAGACATGTCTCATTGAATATTTTGGCGCATTTGGTATAATTACCTTAGTGAGTACTAATTGAGGAAATATTGCAAGAATGATCAGATTTTCTTATGTATTTTATAAAGGAGTTTTGGATCAAGATTCATTATGATAATTTGAATTTCATTAAAACTACTGAAGAGCTTCAAATTGAAAACTCATGAAGAACTTTCAAAGCATTTGATGAAAGTATTTGAGAAAAAGAATCTTGAGATGTGGTTTTGTCTCGACCTAAAGATCGAACACTTAAATATGCGTTTTTGTCTATGAATGGACATAAGCTGAATGAATCTTAAAGAAAATTCAATATGGATAAAACATATCTATTGAGTATCCCAATAATTGTAAGGTTGTTGGATGTGAATAAAGATAATAATATATTTTCTTGGTCTTGAAGCACCATATATTAGTTGGTCAAGAAATATCTATGAATATACAAAGATAATTACCTTTAGATCTTCAAATATTCGTCGATGCCTCCTCAAATCTTGAAGAAATAATTATTATGCACGAGGCAAACAAAAAATGTGTTTGGCTAAGACCATTGACCCAACATATCCAGAAGATATGTGATTTACTTTCACAAGATATGATACAAATGATATCTTGTGTAGAGATAATGAAAGGTGAATACATCACGAAACATATTACTCCAAAGTTTCATCCTTCACGATCTTTAGAAAAATAATATTCAAGATTGAATTATGAAGATTCAAAGATCTTTTGTAAGGTTTTCATGATGGGGAGTAAATACGTGTTGCACTCTTTTTCCCTTAACCGAGGTTTTGTCCTAATAGATTTTTCTGGTAAGGTTTTTAATGAGGCAACATGTTATGCGTATCAAAGATGTGTGTACTCTTTTTCCTTCACTAAAGAATTTTTCCCCACTGGGTTATTATCTTAGTAAGATTTTAACGAGACACATTATCTTCATAGACACCCAAGAGGGAGTGTTATGAATATTTATCTATGTGGATGTCTATCACGATTAGAACTTTATCTAAGGAGTTTGATTTATTTATTATTATGAATATTATCTCTATTAATTAGAGTTTAATGTATTATGTACTTATGCCTATAAATAGATGAAGGCATTGTACACAATTTTAATTTTTGATAATAATACGAATCTCCTTCTTTCTCCCATCTCTTTGTTCTTCTTGTTATTCGTTATTATTGTTGGTAATGCTTCAGAATATTACCAAAGCTATATCCCACATTGGTTGGGAAAATAGCTAGGGAAGGGTATTTATACCCATGCTTCCTCCATCCCTTGTTGAGTGGGAAAGAGCAAAGGACGTTCTCGCGCGCCGCCGCCGCCGTCCGGCCGGCTCGGTTCGTGTTCGTGTTCGTGTTCGTGTTCACACGTGTCTTCGACACGTACGCGCGCGTAAATATTCTTTTTGGAGAAAATTTGTAGGAATTTTCTTATGAACAAAAGAATATATGTGAAAGAATTTTTCTTGTTTATAGGCTTTTATTCGAACGGTTTAATTCCAATTATTGGATCCGACCGTTGGAAAGGATCGGAAGGGATCCGACCGTTTGGAAGGGATCCGACCGTTGGAAGGATCCGACCGTTGGAGGAAAATCCGAACGTTGGATTCGGCCTATATATAGATGTGATGAATGCACCATTAAATACATCGATAACACATCCGAAAACACAAAAAAGACTCTCTCTGTTTTTCCTCTGTTATTCAAGCAGTTCCACTGTTGTTCACTCCGGAGTCGAGTGTACGATTTCAGGAGCGTCCGTGTGCACCTCAGGGGACATTCTGCCTGTGAAGCGACTACACTGTTCGGGGCAGTTTTGTTTCTAAGGCAGTGGCCATCATACCACGACACGGTTCACAGTTTTTATTACTGTTGTTTTATTATTTTGCAGTCAGTGCTAACAGCCGTTTTGCAGTCCATTTTACCAACAATTATTCTTGTTCTTCTTTATTTTATTTACAACAATATTTTTTTTCTATTTTTGCAGTCGTTTTTTCTTTGTCGTTATTGTCTCAGTAATTATAATGGCTGCAAAGTAATTTTGACTAAAAAATTAGTTTTGAAAAATAATATAGATCAAGGTTTTAAATTTGTCCATTACCGGTTCAATTTTTTAATTTAATATTAATAACATTTCATTTCATTTCATTTTCTATGTATATTAAAATTAATTTAATTAAAAATTAATTTAAATGCAATGATTGACAAATCCAAATATACGATTCGATACACATCGCTCTCTTTTTTTGAGTTCAAACTTTAAATTGTCTTGTCTCATCTCGTTTATAAGCATATTATTTTATATTATTTTTTTAAGTATCATATTTTTACGTATAGGAGAGATGATGACTCCAGGTGAAGAGATTGCTCTTAAAAAAATTTAAAATTCACGAGCTAAAAAAACTTGATCACCGAACCAACAGTACTTTCTCATTTTACACTGTTCCCCCTTTTTTAGAAGGTTATTTTTCACTGTTTTTCCCCTTCAATGTTCTTCTAGATTGTCTTCTAACCGCATCACCTCATGTTTACACATGAATCAACTTCCGCAAGATTATCTTGTTTGCATGTTATATTTTGTTTTATATTATGATAATATTAATATAGCTGTCAGAATCGAAAATAAATTGTTCAACTGGTTGAATTAGTAAAAGACAAATATAAATCAATAGTTCAATCCATTAAATAAAAAAATGATAGTTAAATCAATTAAATTACCAATTAAGATAAGGTATCAACAATGGGAAATTAAGGATGTTGAATTGAATAGGTTAAACATGCAATTGGTGTAGATATTGAACGTGCAGTTGACATTTAATGAGGGATGCAAATTGTGAACCAACTTTTGCTTGGGTCTTTAATTTAATTTTTTATTGGTGAGAAAGAAATGGTGGTCGCGATCAAGAAAGAGGAAAGCATTGACTCAAAAACAGTCGCAATCCATGTGTTTTTGGTTAACTAAAAAAAATGTGTGGATGATTTTTTGAAGTCAAATACATAACAACCTCAAAGGGAAGCAAAGCCATATGAATGGTTAACACTCCACAAACGATTAATAATATGAATATTTTTTTGTCTCTTTTTGTATTTCTGTGTATGTCTAAACATTAAAAAATTAAATTTAAAATTTATATCCGAGGTTTAAGATTAAAGGTTAAAAATTAAGGTTTATGATTTTAGATTTAAAATTTATAATTAGTGTAAATTTTATTTTTAAAGTTGGAAAATATATAAAAATACCAAAAAAATACGAATGTTTTTTGTTCCTAACAATATCGAATTTTCATGTACCTCACATCATCCTAGACCACTTTATTATTGTCACAAAAAGACATGTTACTACTTGTTGTTAACCATATTTTTCTACAGTTGACTTTGATTTTGCCTCACAAAACTTCGTACAGAAAAACCCAACTATTATCCTTAGTTAGAAGCACGTTAAAGTTTTAAGTAAACTTTTGGTAGGGTTCTCGTAGTTGTGTAAAATAAAATTGATTTTTTTATTAATTTGTAGTATTGATGAGAGTAGATCGAATCTGAAAAGAGTTGAATACTAAGTTAACAAAGAATATTGACCAAATCTTTTGGATTATCGAATTAAAACTAAATATGAACGAAAAAATAACTGAAAATTGAATATTATATTAACAACAATCAAAATTTACCAAACTTTAAATTTAAAGGTGTGATTTTCATCCAACCGTAATTCTGATCATAGGCTTAAAAATTAATTTCTAATGCCCATGTAAATTAGTTACTTATTTGGAAAAACCACAACGAATATAATTTTCCTTTTATATTTGGTTAGTCTACTTATTCAAAAAGATAACACAATTATTCGAATCAAAACTTACATTAAATAACTGGCAACGATAAGGTTTCATATTAAATCCAATGATAACATTAACAATCGTGAGAACGACTAAAACAAAATTAATCAATTGATATAGCTTCAATTAAACTAATATCGTACCTTTATTTTCTTATAAACTATCATGCGTGGTGTGGAGTTAGAAAAAAAAGTTGTAACAAACGCAAAACATAAGCTTTATCCCTTGCTATTTGTGTCAATCATTTATGACAATTACGGATCACAAAGCAATAAAAATTTCTGCTTTCTTTCAAACATGATTTGACTTTAACATGAAAAAAATAAAAATATGATTTTGAGTTAATTTTTACCATTCCACTTCATAAATCAAAACAACAAAATTTTCACAATTGAGCTTATAATATAATTAAAATATAAAGAAATTAATCGCAACTAAGTGTATGCAATTACAACCTATTAACTCTATATAGAAAAATCAAGTGTATGTTTAAGTTTTGGCTTTGGTCGATGTAGCATCTTCGATTAGCTGCCATTTCCACAGATGTTTTTGCTCGTTTTTGCAGACGGTCCTGGTGATCGTAAGGGTACACAGGCCTCGGCTTCTTTAAAATGGTAACGAAAGAAACAAATATGGGGTTGCGAGTAGAGAACGAAGTGATGGAGTAAAAAGCAAGCAATTCGTAACTATAGTATTGCAATTTGCAAGAATACGGGTGAAAGCAGTCATTATTTTCAGGAATCTGGGTCTGGCTAGTTGAAACAGTTGGCATAGGTAAGGTGCTACAAAAAGTGAGCATTCCAATTCCACCGATCCCATGGAGTAACACTCCGCATGTCTGCCACCTTGCACTTTAACATACAACGCATATTGAGCTAATCAGATTGGGCACTTGATCACCATTCACTACACACTACATAGTACACATGGATCTGTCACTGCCGGAGAAGATAAATGACTAATAAGGTTAACTGCAATAACAGCAGACCCAATAAAGTATGTATCATCTTGGTAGTGCAATAGAAGCCAGATTGCAAACAACAGTTTCAGTACACAAATAGAAAGAATTAATGGTGCAGAGGTATTTAACAATGTCATTAAATATGAGGAAGTCATTCTCATGTTTGCACGCAAAACATAGTTGAGGCCTTTGTGTTCCAATCTAGCATGAGTGAACAGTTTTGAGACATCATCCTCGTGAATTCCAACAGCAGCAACCCTCAGTAACATGTTCTATAATCTTTCCTTGAACTTTTAAGTCGAGAGTTTTGAAACCAAAGTAATCATAGCCAAACTCCCGATCATACACGCTCGTACTATCCAAACGATCACCATTCTAGAATTAAACTAAAGTAATCATAACCCTCAGTAACATATTCTATAATCTTTCCTTGGACAATCACATAACATTTTTTTACCTTTGATTGTCTAGCGTGTAACATGCTTTGGGTATTTACCAGAGCCATCTAGATTTGCCAACTCAGGACGATCACAATAAAACTGTAAGTCTGCTCTAGATTTTGCATTGTCCTTTGTCTTCCCTTCAACATTCATTATTGTGTTGAATATATTCTCAAAAACATTTTTCTCCACATGCATCACATCAATGTTATGACAGATCAAATTTGAAGACCAATACGGTAGGTCCCAAAAGATGCTGCGTTTTTTCCCAATATGGACAAGCCGTTCTCCCAGCTATACTCCAACACGACAACATGCCATATGCAGGAAAGTCATTGATAGTCCACAATAGGGCAACACGGAGCTGAAAATTCTGCTTGGTTGACAAATCATATGTTACCTCCCCTACATCCCACAAATATATCAACTCGGCAATCAATGGTTGTAAGAATACATTTATATTATATTTTGGATTTCTAGGACCTGACACAATTATTGTAAAAAACATGAACTCATCCTTCTTGCACATAGAGGGAGGCAGATTGTATGGTGTTGCTATAACTGGCCATAGAGAATATTGTTGTCCAGATTGACCAAATGGTTGAAAACCATCAATGCATAACCCAAGCTTGACATTACGAGTTTCGTACGAAAATGTTGGATGCTCCTGATCAAAATGATTCAAAACAAGAGAATTAGAAGGATGGCACATGAGACCGACTTCATCAATCTGATGCTCAACATGCCACCTCATATGCTTAGCAGTAACTTCAGAGGCATATAACCTTTGTAACCGAGGAGTTAAAGGGAAGTAATACATCTTTTTATATGCCTTTCTGTTACTAGATCCTTCGCTAGCGTTATCTTTGTACCGAAGAAGACCACAAAACTTACATTCGATCAATTCAGAATCACCTCCCCAATAAATCATGCAACCATTTCTACAAAAATGAATTTTTTGAACCGGCAAACCTATATCATGGACCAACTTCTTCGTCTCATATTGTTCTTGGGCATGACATTATCTTCAGGCATTAACTTATGCATTATCCGACAAAGGTCATCATTGTATGCATTAAGAATCTTATATTGTGCTTTCAAGTGTATTAATTAGGAAACCACTGATAACTTTGACTCACTGCTACCGAGCCATATTGGTTTAGAAGAAGCACCAAATTTGTCGTACAACATTTGCGCCAAAGCAATTGGTGGTTGATCATCTTGTGTCATATATGCATTTAATTCAGGACCAGAAGCATCTATCTCGGGAGGTTCATATTGGTTACCACACGGATCACATGCATACTCTGGAGCTGCAGTGCTAGAACCCGCCATATGGTTATAGTAATCATATTGACTCTGTCCAGTGAGAGAAAAACGTGGCTCTCCATGATGCACCAAATTATAATAATGCGGAACAAACCCTTCAGTGATGACATGAACTTTAACCATTTCTGGATCTTGAAAACTTTTATTTCTGCATTTAGGTCGGTTATATGGACACCTAATATTTCCTCGATCTATAAATCTAAGCTTACTTAATGCAAATGTAATAAATTCCAACAGTAATCGCTCAAAATCGGGATTAATAATGTGACCCATTATTAGTCTATCAATATTGTACATCCAAGATCGATCCATGCTGAATGCCAAAGCCTGTTTTTATTGTATCATTAAATTAAAATACTTAAATTAGTAAACTTTTAAATAGTAAATTTTAATTACTATTTTCTAAATCTTCTAAAAAATAGAAACATAACTTATGATTTTTATTATTGTATATTACATGCAAAATTCTTTATTTACTCTTAATATATTTTTAAAGAAAACAAGAAATAGAACTTATGACATTATTAATCTATATTACATATGAAATATTTTATTTACGTTTAATCTATTCTAAACTTTTTAATTAAAAGGCTAATACTAATGAATTGATAGCACTATATTTTTAAAATAAAATTAAAAAACTTACCTCAACTCACAATTTCGGTGAAAAAAATAGAGTTCTGCAAAAGATAAATAAAAAAAATCAAAATCAAAATTTAAAAATAATTGGAATAGAACAAATAATTCTTCTAAAATATTATTATTATTACAAAGGTAAAAACAATAGTTATTTAAAATAATAAAATCTCATGAAATCAAAGCACAACACTTAAAATTTACCTCAACTCACAAATTCGATAGAAAATTTAAAGTTCTGTACAAACTAAAAAAAATATCAAAATCAAAATTTAAAAATAACTAGAAAAACAATATTTTCCAACAAAGCATGCTTAAATGAAAGAAACCATAACAATTTTTTTATATTTATACAACAAAATCTGTGCCACAATAACATCATTCATATATATATATATATATATGTGTGTGTGTGTGTGTGTGTATGTGTGTGTTTGTGTGTTTGTGTCTTTAATAATTTTTTAAAAGAAATAATTAAAAACATTGCCACAATACTTTCAATCAGCATGTTATTATACTAACAAAATGAATGCAAGTTGCTTTGTATTCTACAAGTTATACAGTGCCAAATATATATAATTGCAGAAAAACTGAAGTAAATTAAGAGAACATAAAAATTCCAGTAAAATATTTAAAAACTCCTCTTACCTCAGTTGTAAAATGTGATGATCCTAATGGTTCTGGGTATTTCTTCAAAACTTTCTTGTAAAATCCATTGCATTCATCTGTTGACAATTTGTAGAAGATGGAGTGAGTTTAAATTGAATTCATTTTACCGTTTATTTGATGGGGTTGAATAATTAATAAAATTTTAATTAATGCTACAATTATTTGCATTGGAAAAGAAATTAAGTAGATGGGGATTAGAAAGGTGGAGTCAAACATTAATTTTCTTGTACTTTATTTTATTTTTTATTATTTCCGACGAAAACAATGGTTCGATCACAAATTATATTAATATTTTTAATAGTTTTCGACAAAATTATTGTTCCATCACAAATTAAATTGATATTTTAATCGTTTCCGACAGGATTATTGTTCCATCACAAATTAAATTGGTATTTTTAATTGTTTCCGACAGAATTATTATTCTGTCACAAATTAAATTATAATTTTTTTATTGAAATAAAAAAAAATTGCGACGGAAACAATAATTTCGCCGAAAACTATAACTTAGATTAAATTTTTTGACGGAATATTTTATTTCCATCAAAAAATTGTGACGGATTTTAAAGTTGTCGAAATTTTTCCGTCAGTAAATTAATTTTTTTTTTGTAGTGACACTACATAGTACACATAGATCTGCCACTACCGGATAAGATAAACGGCTAATAAGGTTAACTGCAATAACAACAAACCCAATAGAGTATGTATAATCTTGGTAGTGCAATAGAAGCAAGATTACAAACAGCAGTTTCAGTACACAAATAGGAAGAATTAAAGGTGCAAAGGTATTTAACAATGGCATTAAATATGAGGAAGTCAATCTCATGTTTGCACGCAAAACATAGTTGAGGGCTTTGGGTTCCAATCCAGCATGAGTGAACAATTTTGAGACATCATCCTCGTGAATTCCAACAGTCAGCAACCCTTAGTAACATGTTCTATAATCTTTCCTTGAACTTTCAAGTCAAGAGTTTTGAAACCAAAGTAATCATAGCCAAACTCCCGATCATACACGCTCGTACTATCCAAACGATCACCATTCTAAAATTAAACCAAAGTAATCATAACCCTCAATAACATGTTCTATAATCTTTCCTTGAACAATAATATAACATTTTTTGCCTTTGTGTAACCCCCTCGTCCCGGCCTAGCCGGATGACCGGTCCGAGTAGGCTACACGGGGAAAACCGAAGTGAAACCCGTTAAGGCTGCCCTTCGGTTAGCAACCCTATTTTTTTTTTCATTTTTAGATCTTGTCTAGAGGAGTATTAAATCCTAAGTGATCACGCAGCGGAACAACATTTACGAAACAATCAAGCGAACTCAAACTAACATTTTACAGCCCAATTTTAAGCTTTAACTACAGGCGGTATCGATACCCTTAAGGGGTGTATCGATACCTTTTGACTAGGTTTAAGCTTTAACTACAGGCGGTATCGATACCCTTAAGGGGTGTATCGATACCCCCTTGTCTAGGTCAACTGGTCAAAGTCAACCCGTAGAGACCGTATCGATACACCCAAGGAGTGTATCGATACCCTCCCCAATGGTTGACTTCCTACGGTCAACACTAAGATGACGGTATCGATACACCAGAGGCCGATATCGATACCGAAATGGACAGTAGCTCCAGTGACCAAAATGGTATCGATATACCCCCCAAGTGTATCGATACGCGAGGCCTGAAACAAGAAGGTGGTATCGATACCGTATCAACCGTATCGATACCCCTGCTACGAACTTGCAGGTTTGAGCTGATTTAAGGAACAAGGAGGCCCTGAAATCCCTTTAAAACCCCAACCAACACACTAACATCAATCCTAAGGCAAATCAAACATAAAAGCATGCTTTAACTTGAAACCAAAGGGCACTAAACAACACAAGGAGGTGCACATACAATCAAGCAACTTAAGCATTCCAACACAACCTAAGCATCCATACATAACATTTTAAAAAGGCAATTTAACATATAAGGTCATACATGGAACTCAAAGGCCTTAAAAGGCACATGATAAGCATAAAGAGGTTTGCACTATAACAAGGCAACCTAGCATCTAAAGACATGCTAACACACACCACATTCATCATAGCATATCATGCTTACAAACCATAATCAATCCAAAACATCAACATAAGGCATTAACAACATGAAGCCAACACAAAGGAATCTAGATACAGCTCCTAAAACGCGTAGCATTTCCCATTGCTAGACTACTACATTATTTAATAAACCATACTTGAGCAATTATCACACGCTTGGACGCCCTTTTCTTGCTCCTTGCTAACTCCAAGCTAAAGATCTGCATTGTCGGAAAAAGGAGAGCGTAAGCATAAAGCTTAGTGAACGGAGCTCTAAAATGTAACAACGACAATGCAGGGTTCAAAGCTTTCTTTAAAATAAGGGTCAACGCATACAAATCATCCAACGACCTAATCCTTCTACTAACATACAAGTTCAACCAAAGGTCAACAATATAGACATTTATCAAGGCATTACACTTCATGGTATGCATGAGGACATAATCCGAGATTAAAGCAAAACCCATAAAAGAGTATGATATAGTGAGGTACAACATGAACAATACATGGCATGCACAAGCATAACCATAACAAACACACACGGTGGGACTACACATCACCGTTTCGACTAGTAGTTTTCCAATGGGACTACACATCAAAGTACTCTTCTACTAGTCACTATCGGCGGGACTACACATCACCGGAGTCTTATACCACTCGCTACCGGCGGGACTACACATCACCGGAGCAACGACAACCATCACGTGAGGTTCGACACCAACCATGCAACTCGATATACAATCACTATCATGCGACATGTACTCACTATATCATGTACAACCAAAACAAGTTGTAACAGAATCCACAATTAGGCATCACTTACTACTTACAATCTTACCAATCGCAAATGGTCTTACTCACCATTTTCGTGCACAACCTGCACCAACTTACACACATCTTACAAGGCATATCAACATCAACATTATTACCATCATACATGATCAACGCTATAGTATTAAGCAATCATACTTCTTCCCAAATTAATTAAATTTCATGCTTAACAAAACATCACCACAAGTAATGAAAACAAACGGTAAAAGGGGAAATTAAAGAGGCAATTCACAACAACTTACTCTTGAGTTTAATTCGACTTTTCAAGCCCAAACTAAATTCTTTCAAAACCATCTTTGAACCAAAACATTACTTGAAAACATTTTCACATCCACATGCTTGAACCAACCTTCGAAATCAATTTAAAACATTAACCACTCACCTAAGCTTCCAAGCTCCAACCCAAGCAAGCGACTACTCTCACAAACCCGGATTCCTTCCCGAAGCTTCTCCAACACCAATTTCCGCTTTTAAACAACCTCAAACATATTTCAAACAATTCCAAATCAGCCCACATCAAAAGACCAACCCGGAATACAATTCAATCACAATTTACCATGTTGCAAGCATGAACAAATCCCATTTTTCACCAACTCGGACAGCCCAAAACCATGTCCACAAACCATGTTTTCAACATCCATTGCACCCACAAATGATCCCAAATCAATCCCTATCCATAGTACTATCAATAGCCTATCAAAACCCACCTAAAACAACCCCCAAAACTCACCCAAAACCCTCCAAAAACCCCATGTTTTCCCAAATCCGAAAATTGCTCAAAATCACTTGAAATTCACATATGTTATACCATTTGACCTCTATACACCATAACTAAGCATATTAATTCAAAACAATTCACTTAACAACATAAAGATCTCATTTTTAATCAAAATATTCAAAACTTCCATTTTCCAAAACCTTCATGAAAATCGAAATAAATGGTACTTTTAAAGAGAGGGAGTCGAGGGGAAGTCAAAAACGTCATTACCTTTCAAAACGGAGTTGAAATGGATGAGGAATGAGATGGAATAGTAGAGAGGGTGAGGAGGTTCTATTTCACGTTGGAGATGAGATGAGGAAGAGAGTGAATAGTGATATTTGTGAAAAAGGGGGGATTTAAATTAGAAAATGGGTAAATTACCAAAAGGCCATTAATGAATGGCTATTCACTTGTGCTTTAAATAGCTCTTCAACTTGCAATTAAATCAATTTGGTCCCATTTCAAATATTTATTTTGAAACCCGAAATTTTAAAGGATCATTTTAATTATAAACCCGAGCCCAAATACTATTAAAATATTATTTTCACCCGACCCCTAAACCCGGGTGTTACAACTCTCCCCCACTTAAGGAATTTCGTCCCCGAAATTTATCGGACAGGAAGAGTCACTGACACATGCTCTCTCACACTTTCTCTCTTACCACAACATACTCTCCAACTCGGTAGACTTACCACACAACAATAGATGTCTGATGCTAAGATTTCAACTGATTCTTCGTTGCACGCAATTTCAAACTCAACTCAATCTCTTCAACAAATATGGTACGGAACAGATCTGACTCACATTCCCGAATCATGGATACACAATCACATCACCAACCCCTTTTTTTAACTCTGGTGGTAACCGCAACAATTAAACAACTGAACTAGCCCGATTCACAATCTCATACAACACTGTTTGAACACTTGACTCATAATTTTCTCTGACTGACCCTCTATCTTCAATAGGTAACCAAACACTATACAAACGTCTTCGAAATTATTCTAGCTGAAATCTCGAATCTCTATTACTCACTTCCATTAAGAACCTTCCACGGATGTAACAAACTAGAAGAAAACTGACGCTCGGTCTTAACACGCTGACAATTTACTCACTTACTCTCATACTGAACCACATGATTCATCAACTCAATCCAGAAGTACTCGTCTTCAACCCACAATACGTCTTCATACAACTCAGATACAATACAAATGAACTGCCGTATGCTTCGGCCAACACAATACGTCTCAAAACACTATGTCCATAGGTACAACTATTCTGTCTCTGAAATGCAAAACTCTATCATCTCTGAAACTGTATTCTGAAGATCTTCCTTTTACTAAGCCTCGCACGTGAGGTGCCAAGAATCTGGCTTGCAGCTGTTTCTCTTCAAGCATTCTGACTCAATGTAGGTTCATCATGAAACGCGACCACAAGATTACTGCCATTCGGTAACTGAATTCGGCAAATACAACTCGCAACTCAACTACTAATCTAACAACAATTACAACTCGGAACATCGGTTACTACGTTGACTATCTTCGGATGATACTCAATCTTGATATTACAGTCTTCAAGCAGTTCTAACACTTTATGCTGTTCAAGTTTCAACCCTTCCTAAGTTGTCTAACAATTCAAGTTCTGATAATATGTGCGTACACACTGTGCATTTCTTACTATACAAGCTTTGTCTCTAAGTCTTCGAAGTAAATACAATTGTAATTAACACTATGTCCCATATCGGATAACTCTTCTCACGGTCCTTCAACTAACTCGATGAACAAGTCACAATCTTCCGTCTTGCATAAGCACACAACCTAACCCTACATGTAACAGATCACTACAGTTCACAAGCTCTTTCTCTAGTATAGGCTGGATCAAGGTCAAAGCTCTCTTCAAAGTTTCTTTCAGTTTCTCAAGGCTCATCGTCTCGCATCTAACCACACAACTGAACATTCTTCTGTAGCAATCTATCAATGGAGCAACTATCTTCAAAAGACTATTTACAATTCTCTGAAAGTAACAATGCTAGACCTAGGAACTATAGATATTTGTCACAATCTTCAATTTCTTCCAACTCACATCTTCCTCTGTCTGTTCAAGATTTGTTCTAATACACTCGGCTAATCTACATGTCCTAAGGGAATATCTTCATTAACTCAAAGTTCACGTTGCACAACTTGGTATACAATTAATTCTCTAATAGAATCTACCACACTAACTCCATAGCTTGTCAAAATCTTCTCCGGTATGTGAATACACCCATGTATCATCTATGAGGACTACTTACAACTGATCAAGGAACTCAGGAAATTATTCTGCTCAACATCTCTTACAAAAGTAACTGACACACTAGTCAAACAAAGCGGCATATCTCATACTCAAGCGGTCACATCTTGCCCCGAAAGCTGTCTTCGATACATCAACTTCTCTCACTTTCAGCTGGTAGTAATCGAGTCTCAAATTAATCTTGAAAAGACTGAAGCACCCCCCAACTAATCAACAAACCACTGATGCTCGGAAACGGATACTACTTCTTCACTGTCAATTGTCTCACTATCTGAAATCTAAACACATTCTTGTATTGTCATCTCTCCTCTTCACAAGTTACACTGTCACACTCTAAGATGATGTACTAAGGCAAACGAATCTAAGGTCTAACAAATTCGTAGTTGATTCTTCAACACTCTCAAGTCGGTCGAGAATCATAAGGTACAGAGCAAACAAAACAGGAGCAATCTCGGAGACGGTATCAATAACAAACTCTTCTTCCCTAACAAGAGACAAACCAGGTAATTCTTGCCAACACTTTTAGGAAAACACAACATATTCTAACAGTCTGCGGTCTAATCCTCATTCAAAAATCAAATCCATCACATTTTCCAAGCAAGTCTGTCAACCAAAGTCAATCAGTCTTTGTTGGGTTTTTGGGCACGCTCGAATCGATCACCGAAACCGTCAAGGAGGGTTGTAAATGTTTGGTGGTTGAATTGGCTAAAACCGAAATAAAGGTAGATAATTTGCACGAGGATTTTAGAGTGGTTCGACTACTCAACCGAGTCTACATCCACTACCTTAGCACACCACTAAGGATTTCCCAATTCACTCAACAATGAATTCGTCCCCTTTTCCAGGCTCAGGAGGAAACCGTTACAACCCTATCTTTTGAACTTGGCTAAGATAGAACCAACTCTAGTTTTTCTCTCAAGGCTAAACTAGAACCTCTCCTTTTACAAGGGATTTGTTTGGTAAACTAAATACCTCTCTAGGTGGGTGTTTACACAAATTTAAGCTCACAAGAGTGTACAAAGAATAAAACAATGAAAAACACTCTCTTAAGACTATGTACAAGAGAATAGTAAAATAAAGATTTAGACTCTAATTCTCTTGACCATATTGCTTGGATGTTGTCTCTTGCTTTCTTCAAGTGTTCCAGCCTTCAATTTATAGTCCCAAATGAGTTTGTAGCCGTTTATAGCCGTTGGGAATATTGCCGTTTATAGCCGTTGGGAATATAGCCGTTTATAGCCGTTGGAATAGTACCATTTATAGCCGTTGGGAATAGTACCATTTATAGCCGTTGGAAATAGTTCCATTTATGGCCGTTGGGAATAGTACCATTTATGGCCGTTGGGAATAGTACCATTTATGGCCGTTGGGCTATTTCAAAATACACCGTATCGATACGGTTAGGCGTATCGGTACGGGTTTTGGCTACTGGAATTTTGGTAGTTTAAAAAAACCTTTAAATACATTTTAAAACTATTCCAAAGCCTTTAAAACCCATAAACATATTTTCAAGTTGTTTTTGACTAAAAACATATTTTAAATTCTTTTCAATTTAGTCCAAAACATTTTTCAAATATTATATCAAAACCTCAGTTCTACAATCTCCCCCTTTTTGATATAATAAAACCAACTTGAAAATTTTGTTTGGGATTCTCCCCCTTTAGCTTTAAAATTGTGAATAAGAGATTAAGATATGAAATCATATAAAGCTCCCCCTTATTCATTTGAAAATTCAATTTTTCAAACCATTTCTCCCCCTTTTTGTTATATCAAAAAGAATTTAAAATGACATTTAAGTTCAAGATAACATAGGAGGCAAAAAAAATTTTGACACACTTAAAATTTTGGTTTAAAAAAAACTAGCTCCCCCTTACTCATTGCATCATATTAGGCTTAACAGATAATCCAAGACTTTAAACAAAAATTAGATAACCAAATGTATAAAATGAAGAAATTAAGCTTAGAGGTTACCCAATCTTCTTCTCATGTGTGATTTGAGCATTCTTTGATTTTGCTTTGCTTGCCATTGCTCCAACACACCTACAAAAGACATTCACTTGATTTTTGGTATCCAAATTGCTTTGGATCCATTTACGTTAGTCACAATGTCTTTAGTTCCCTTGGGAACCCATACTTGTCTAATCCTATAAGACTTTCTATTCCTAATAGGACAAGTATGTAAGGAATGACCATGATAATGGCAATGTGAGCATTTTGCCATTATGTGACAAGATGAATTATTGAAAACAATTTCTTTTTCTTTTGTTAAGCTTTCAAGCTTAACTTTCAAATCAAGATTTTCTTTTTCTAAAACATCTTTACTTGTTTTTGAAAACTCTAAATCATTTTTCAAAATTTCATTTTGGTTTTCAAAATCCACTTTTGTTTTTAAAAGAAAATCATTTTCAATTTCAAGTTTTGAAATCATTTTCTTAAATTTGGAATTCATGGTCTCAAATTCCAAAAATAATTCATCAAAAGCATCTTGTAACTCATCAAAAGAATATGAATTTAATTCATTTGAGTTAGAAGATACCTTAGGCTCCTCGAGAGCCAAAACACCATCCACCTTTGGATTGGAGAGAAGGTTTGCACATGATTGATCACCATCTTTCTTTTCTCCATTCTTGTTGCCATAAAGCTTCTCAAGTTTCTCCCATAATTCTTTGGCACTTTTGCATGTGGAGATTTTCTTGGAAACTTCTTCGTTAAGGCCACAATAGAGAATGTGCATCGCCTTGGTGTTTAGCTTTGCCTTCGTGTCGTTGGCACTCCTTTGCTTTTTCTTCTTCTTTGGAGCTTCCAAATACCCATCTTCAACGATGTCCCAAACCTCATAGTCTTGAGACTTGATGAATAATTTCATGATATTTTCCCATTGGAAGTATGCTTCTCCTTCGAAGAGCGGAGGACACGAGATAGAGCGGCCTTCTTCAAATCTTGCCATTTTCTTGAACGGTGGACTTCGAGCAAATGATCTTTACTCCCGGATGTTAGTCCTTCGATGGAGACGAGGCTCTGATACCAATTGTTGGGTTTTTGGGCACGCTCGAATCGATCACCGAAACCGTCAAGGAGGGTTGTAAATGTTTGGTGGTTGAATTGGCTAAAACCGAAATAAAGGTAGATAATTTGCACGAGGATTTTAGAGTGGTTCGACTACTCAACCGAGTCTACATCCACTACCTTAGCACACCACTAAGGATTTCCCAATTCACTCAACAATGAATTCGTCCCCTTTTCCAGGCTCAGGAGGAAACCGTTACAACCCTATCTTTTGAACTTGGCTAAGATAGAACCAACTCTAGTTTTTCTCTCAAGGCTAAACTAGAACCTCTCCTTTTACAAGGGATTTGTTTGGTAAACTAAATACCTCTCTAGGTGGGTGTTTACACAAATTTAAGCTCACAAGAGTGTACAAAGAATAAAACAATGAAAAACACTCTCTTAAGACTATGTACAAGAGAATAGTAAAATAAAGATTTAGACTCT
This sequence comes from Hibiscus trionum, assembly GCA_030270665.1. Classification (NCBI taxonomy): domain Eukaryota; kingdom Viridiplantae; phylum Streptophyta; class Magnoliopsida; order Malvales; family Malvaceae; genus Hibiscus; species Hibiscus trionum. The sequence goes on along the minus strand of BSYR01000006.1, from coordinate 21,030,682 downwards.
AATTCTCTTGACCATATTGCTTGGATGTTGTCTCTTGCTTTCTTCAAGTGTTCCAGCCTTCAATTTATAGTCCCAAATGAGTTTGTAGCCGTTTATAGCCGTTGGGAATATTGCCGTTTATAGCCGTTGGGAATATAGCCGTTTATAGCCGTTGGAATAGTACCATTTATAGCCGTTGGGAATAGTACCATTTATAGCCGTTGGAAATAGTTCCATTTATGGCCGTTGGGAATAGTACCATTTATGGCCGTTGGGAATAGTACCATTTATGGCCGTTGGGCTATTTCAAAATACACCGTATCGATACGGTTAGGCGTATCGGTACGGGTTTTGGCTACTGGAATTTTGGTAGTTTAAAAAAACCTTTAAATACATTTTAAAACTATTCCAAAGCCTTTAAAACCCATAAACATATTTTCAAGTTGTTTTTGACTAAAAACATATTTTAAATTCTTTTCAATTTAGTCCAAAACATTTTTCAAATATTATATCAAAACCTCAGTTCTACAGTCTTTGACCTCTAAAGCTGGATCAACACTTGATACGAAATTCACATTCTTACCTACCATTTCAAGATCATAGTCATCCACAAGCTTTAAGAAAACTTCCATTGTCTCAAAGTCTACCCTAACTCTATGTTCTACAAGCCAATCCATGCACAGCTTCACATCAAAACCGTAAAAAGCAATTTCATCGCATCTACTGGAAACATGTGACCCTGAACCATCAACGGACATTCCTTGTACATCTTTCTGACCACGGCTGTATCCCCGAAGGAGCTAGCAACACCAACACCTACCTCTAGTACCTCACAAGGTAGGTCCAACAACTTCGCATGCTCACTCCAAATACACGGACACGTAGATCCAGAATTAATCAAAAAAAAAACAAGCCCAATGACTGTATCGAGGAATTACTTGCTACAACATCGACATCATTCCAAAGCCAACTCTTAGTTCATCACTTCTCTTACCATCTCATGTCAAGATCGGTCACATTGTTCTCCCTCAACAGAAACCAACTCATGTGTCTGTTGACCCAACAAACAAACTACACTCCAAACTCTGGTACGGTCATACTGCCCTGAACTAAAGCGACGAACTCTCTCATCGTTCACATCCTCTAAAACCTCAGGTTCACAATTACCAGCTCTAGGCCCACGCCTCGGCCTCAAACTTACCAAAGACAACAATACAACAATAAACAAAACATACAAGCAAGAATATTTAGGGTTAGCAAGAGCAAGGGTCCAAAGTGCTCAAGTATATTCCTTTACAAAAATCCTTTTTAAATAAGTAATAGTAGCAATGGGAACTCGACACTACGCCTCAACACCACCATCATGCTAACACATACTTTCAAACACCGTACTAACAAGCAAACATCAAACATACATGGCAAAACATTCACCGAGACATAACAACAACATAACACATCAAACTTACCACACTTACCTACCCGAGGTCTCGGAAACCTCAGGCTCTAATACCAACAAATGTAACCCCCTCGTCCCAGCCTAGCCGGATGACCGGTCCGAGTAGGCTACACGGGGAAAACCGAAGTGAAACCCGTTAAGGCTCCCCTTCGGTTAGCAACCCTATTTTTTTTTTCATTTTTAGATCTTGTCTAGAGGAGTATTAAATCCTAAGTGATCACGCAGCGGAACAACATTTACGAAACAATCAAGCGAACTCAAACTAACATTTTACAGCCCAATTTTAAGCTTTAACTACAGGCGGTATCGATACCCTTAAGGGGTGTATCGATACCTTTTGACTAGGTTTAAGCTTTAACTACAGGCGGTATCGATACCCTTAAGGGGTGTATCGATACCCCCTTGTCTAGGTCAACTGGTCAAAGTCAACCCGTAGAGACCGTATCGATACACCCAAGGAGTGTATCGATACCCTCCCCAACGGTTGACTTCCCACGGTCAACACTAAGATGACGGTATCGATACACCAGAGGCCGGTATCGATACCGAAATGGACAATAGCTCCAGTGACCAAAATGGTATCGATACACCCCCCAAGTGTATCGATACGCGAGGCCTGAAACAAGAAGGTGGTATCAATACCGTACCAACCGTATCGATACCCCTGCTACGAACTTGCAGGTTTGAGCTGATTTAAGGCACAAGAAGGTCCTTAAATCGATCTAAAACCCCAACCAACACACTAACATCAATCCTAAGGCAAATCAAACATAAAAGCATGCTTTAACTTGAAACCAAAGGGCACTAAACAACACAAGGAGGTGCACATACAATCAAGCGACTTAAGCATTCCAACACAACCTAAGCATCCATACATAACATTTCAAAAAGGCAATTTAACATATAAGGTCATACATGGAACTCAAAGGCCTTAAAAGGCACATGATAAGCATAAAGAGGTTTGCACTATAACAAGGCAACCTAGCATCTAAAGACATGCTAACACACACCACATTCATCATAGCATATCATGCTTACAAACCATAATCAATCCAAAACATCAACATAAGGCATTAACAACATGAAGCCAACACAAAGGAATCTAGATACAGCTCCTAAAACGCGTAGCATTTCCCATTGCTAGACTACTACATTATTTAATAAACCATACTTGAGCAATTATCACACGCTTGGACGCACTTTTCTTGCTCCTTGCTAACTCCAAGCTAAAGATCTGCATTGTCGGAAAAAGGAGAGCGTAAGCATAAAGCTTAGTGAACGGAGCTCTAAAATGTAACAACGACAATGCAGGGTTCAAAGCTTTCTTTAAAATAAGGGTCAACGCATACAAATCATCCAACGACCTAATCCTTCTACTAACATACAAGTTCAACCAAAGGTCAACAATATAGGCATTTATCAAGGCATTACACTTCATGGTATGCATGAGGACATAATCCGAGATTAAAGCAAAACCCATAAAAGAGTATGATATAGTGAGGTACAACATGAACAATACATGGCATGCACAAGCATAACCATAACAAACACACACGGTGGGACTACACATCACCGTTTCGACTAGTAGTTTTCCAATGGGACTACACATCAAAGTACTCTTCTACTAGTCACTATCGGCGGGACTACACATCACCGGAGTCTTATACCACTCGCTACCGGCGGGACTACACATCACCGGAGCAACGACAACCATCACGTGAGGTTCGACACCAACCATGCAACTCGATATACAATCACTATCATGCGACATGTACTCACTATATCATGTACAACCAAAACAAGTTGTAACAGAATCCACAATTAGGCATCACTTACTACTTACAATCTTACCAATCGCAAATGGTCTTACTCACCATTTTCGTGCACAACCTGCACCAACTTACACACATCTTACAAGACATATCAACATCAACATTATTACCATCATACATGATCAACGCTATAGTATTAAGCAATCATACTTCTTCCCAAATTAATTAAATTTCATGCTTAACAAAACATCACCACAAGTAATGAAAACAAACGGTAAAAGAGGAAATTAAAGAGGCAATTCACAACAACTTACTCTTGAGTTTACTTCGACTTTTCAAGCCCAAACTAAATTCTTTTAAAACCATCTTTGAACCAAAACATTACTTGAAAACATTTTCACATCCACATGCTTGAACCAACCTTTGAAATCAATTTAAAACATTAACCACTCACCTAAGCTTCCAAGCTCCAACCCAAGCAAGCGACCACTCTCACAAACCCAGATTCCTTCCTGAAGCTTCTCCAACACCAATTTCCGCTTTTAAACAACCTCAAACATATTTCAAACAATTCCAAATCAATCCACATCAAAAGACCAACCCGGAATACAATTCAATCACAATTTACCATGTTGCAAGCATGAACAAATCCCATTTTTCACCAACTCGGACAGCCCAAAACCATGTCCACAAACCATTTTTTCAACATCCATTGCACCCACAAATGATCACAAATCAATCCCTATCCATAGTACTATCAATAGCCTATCAAAACCCACCTAAAACAACCCCCAAAACCCTCCAAAAACCCCATGTTTACCCAAATTCGAAAATTGCTCAAAATCACTTGAAATTCACATATGTTATACCATTTGACCTCTATACACCATAACTAAGCATATTAATTCAAAACAATTCACTTAACAACATAAAGATCTCATTTTTAATCAAAATATTCAAAACTTCCATTTTCCAAAACCTTCATGAAAATCGAAATAAATGGTACTTTTAAAGAGAGGGAGTCGAAGGGAAGTCAAAAACGTCATTACCTTTCAAAACGGAGTTGAAATGGATGAGGAATGAGATGGAATAGTAGAGAGGGTGAGGAGGTTCTATTTCACGTTGGAGATGAGATGAGGAAGAGAGTGAATAGTGATATTTGTGAAAAGGGGGGATTTAAATTAGAAAATGGGTAAATTACCAAAAGGCCATTAATGAATGGCTATTCACTTGTGCTTTAAATAGCTCTTCAACTTGCAATTAAATCAATTTGGTCCCATTTCAAATATTTATTTTGAAACCCAAAATTTTAAAGGATCATTTTAATTATAAACCCGAGCCCAAATACTATTAAAATATTATTTTCACCCGACCCCTAAACCCGGGTGTTACACTTTGTTTGTCTAGCGTGTAACATACTTTTGGGTATTTACCAGAGCCATCTTGATTTGCCAACTCAGGACGATCACAATAAAGTTGTAAGTCCGTTCTAGATTTTACATTGTCCTTTGCCTTCCCTTCAACATTCATTATTGTGTTGAATATATTCTCAAAAACATTTTTCTCCACATGCATCACATCAAAGTTATGACGGATCAAATTTAAAGACCAATACGGTAGGTCCCAAAAGATGCTGCGTTTTTTCTAACCACAAAACTGAGATAATTGGTCATTAATTTCTACTATGTCTAGCTCAGTCACTTTCAGAAAACTCCAATAATCAATCTCGTTTAGTATCTCTCTTCCAGACTTAATTGGTGGGGCATTGTTCAGAACTTTTTTACCTTTTCTGAAAGCTGTAGTATTCCTTCTCAAATGATGATTTTGAGGTAGAAATTTACGATGATTATCAAACCAAGATTGTTTTCCACCATGTTGAAGAGTAAATGCCTCAGATTCTTCCATACAATATGGACAAGCCGTTCTCCCAGCTGTACTCCAACCCGAAAATATGTCATATGCAGGAAAGTCATTGATAGTCCCCAATAGGACAGCACAGAGCTGAAAATTCTGCTTGGTTGACTAATCATATGTTACCTCCCCTACATCCCTCAAATATATCAACTCAGCAATCAATGGTTGTAAGAATACATTTATATTATATTTTGGATTTCTAAGACCTGACACAATTATTGTCAAAAACATAAACTCATCCTTCATGCACATAGAGGGAGGCAGATTGTATGGTGTTACTATAACTGGCCATAGAGAAAATTGTTGTCCAGATTGACCAGATGGTTGAAAACCATCAGTGCATAACCCAAGCCTGACATTATGAGTTTCGTACCAAAATGTTGGATGCTCTTGATCAAAATGTTTCCAAACAAGAGAATCAGAAGGATGACACATGAGACCGACTTCATCAATCTAATGCTCAGCATGCCACCTCATATGCTTAGCAGTATCTTCAGAGGCATATAACCGTTGTAACCGAGGAGTTAAAGGGAAGTAATACATCTTTTTATATGCCTTTATGTTACTAGATCCTTCGCTAGCGTTATCTTTGTACCGAGGAAGACCACAAAACTTACATTTGATCAATTCAGAATCACCTCCCCAATAAATCATGCAACCATTTTTACAACAATGAATTTTTTGAACCGACAAACCTATATCACGGACCAACTTCTTCGTCTCATACGTGTTCTTGGGCATGACATTATCTTCAGGCATTAACTTCTGCATTATTCGACAAAGGTCATCATAACATGCATCAGGAATCTTATATTGTGCTTTCAAGTGTATTAATTAGGAAACCACTGATAACTTGGACTCATTGCTACCAGGCCATATCGGTTCAGAAGAAACACCAAGCTTGTCGTACAACATTTGCGCCGAAGCAATTGGTGGTTGATCATCTTGTGCCAAATATGCATTTAATTCAGGACCAGAAGCATCTATCTCGGGAGGTTCATAGTGGTTACCACACGGATCATATGCATACTCCAGTGCTACAACCCGCCATATGGTTATAATAATCATATTGACTCTGTCCAGTGAGAGAAAAACGTGGCTCTCTATGATGCGCCCAATTATAATAATGCAGAACAAACCCTTCAGTGATCACATGAACTTTAACCGTTTCTGGATCTTGAAAACTTTTATTTCTCCATTTAGGTTGGTTACATGGACACCTAATATTTCCTTGATCTGTAAATCTAGGCTTACTTAATGCAAATGTAATAAATTTCAACAGTGGTCGCCCAAAATCGGGATTAATAATGTGACCCATTACTAGTCTATCAATATTGTACATCCAAGATCGATCCATGTTGAATGCCAAAGCCTGTTTTTATTATATCATTAAATTAAAATACTTAAATTAGTAAACTTTTAAATAGTAAATTTTAATTACTATTTTCTAAATCTTCTAAAAAAATAGAAACATAACTTATAATTTTTATTATTGTATATTACATGCAAAATTCTTTATTTACTCTTAATATATTTCTAAAAAAAACAAGAAATAGAACTTATGACATTATTATTCTATATTACATATGAAATATTTTATTTACTTTAAATCTATTCTAAACTTTTTAATTTAAAGGCTAATACTAATGAATTGATAGCACTATATTTTTAAAATAAAATTAAAAAACTTACCTCAACTAACAAATTCGGTGAAAAAAAATTAGAGTTATGCAAAAGATAAATAAAAAAACATCAAAATTGAAATACAACAATAATTCTTCTAAAATATTATTTTTATTATAACGGTAAAAACAATAATTATTTAAAATAATAAAATCTCATAAAATCAAAGCATAACACTTAAAACTTACCTCAACTCACAAATTCGATAGAAAATTTAAAGTTCTGTAAAAACTGAAAAAATAAAAAAATATCAAAATCAAAATTAAAAAAAAAACTAGGAAGACAATATTTTCCAACAAATCATGCTTAAATGAAAGCAACCATAAATTTTTTTTATATCTATACAATAAAATGTAAGTTGTTTTGTATTCTCAAAATATAATCTGTGCCACAATAACATCATTCATATTTATATGTGTCTTTAATTATTTTTTAAAAGAAATAATTAAAAACATTGCCAAAATACTTTCAATCAGCATGTTATTATACTAACAAAATGAATGCAAGTTGTTTTGTGTTCTACAAATTATACAATGCCAAATATATATAATTGCAGAAAAACTGAAGTAAATTAAGAGAACATAAAAATTTCAGTAAAATATTGAAAAACTCCTCTTACCTCAGTTGTAAAATGTGATGATCCTAATGGTTCTGGGTATTTCTTCAAAATTTTCTTGTAAAATCCATTGCATTCCTCTGTTGACAATTTGTAGAAGATGGAGTGAGTTTAAATTGAATTCATTTTATCGTTTATTTGATGGGGGGTTGGGTAATTAATAAAATTTTAATTAATGCTATAATTATTTGCATTGGAAAGGAAATTAAGTAGATGAGGATTAGAAAGGTGGAGTCAGACATTAATTTTCTTGTGATTTATTTTATTTTTTATTATTTTCGACGGAAACAATGGTTCCATAACAAATTATATTAATATTTTTAATAGTTTCCGACAGAATTATTGTTCCATCACAAATTAAATTGATATTTTAATCATTTCCGACGGAATTATTGTTCCATCACAAATTAAATTGGTATTTTTAATTGTTTCCGATGGAATTATTATTCTGTCACAAATTAAATTATAATTTTTTATTGAAATAAAAAAAATACGGCGGAAACAATAATTTCGTCGAAAACTATAACTTATATTAAATTTTGTGACGGAATATTTTATTTCCATCAATAAATTGTGACGGATTTTAAAGTTATCGAAATTTTTCCGTCAGTAAATTAATATTTTTTGTAGTGACACTACATAGTACACATGGATCTTCCACTACCGGAGAAGATGAACGGCTAATAAGGTTAACTGCAATAATAGCATACCCAATAGAGTATGTATCATCTTGGTAGTGCAATAGTGTTGAGATTTTAGGGGCTCGATTCGATCAACCAATTTAGCTCACCAAGTGGTGGAGAGATGAATTTTTGGGTGGAAGGGTTGTGGAAGCTAAAATAAAGATTGACACAATGATTTATAGTGGTTCACCTTCTAACCAAGGTCTACATCCACTACCTTAGCTCCCCACTAAGGATTTCTCAATCAATCCACTATTGATTCGTCCCCTTTTCTAGGATTAGGAGGAAACCCTTACAATCAATCAAGCTTTCTACCCAAAGCCTTGATTGAAACCCTCTTTACAAAGAGATAAATAAAGCAAACTTAAAACCCTCTAATAGGTGTTTGTTTGCACAATTAAGCACTCACCCAAAACCTAAAACACTTGAGCAAATTTGACAATTTTGGCTCACTAGTGTTTGTCTATACAAGAATTGACAATTTAAGCACTAAGACAATATTTGATCATTTATTGTTTGACAATATGAGCATTAGCCTTCTCTTGATGCTTGGAGGTCCCTTTTATACTCCCAAATGAGTTTGTAGCCGTTACTAGCCGTTGGGATCAAATTGGAGCCGTTGAGGACTTTAATTCCCACCATAAATGCAGTTCTGCAGCTCCCCGTTTCGAAACGCTCGAAGCCGTTTTGAAACACTCTCAATGTAGAAAGAGTCGTTGCAGTCTGTTAGGGTACCCGTTTCGGAACACCCCATTGCCGTTTCGAAACGCGTATCGAAACGCTATAGGCCCGTATCGAAACGCCTGCATTTGAAAGTTGGTTGGGAAAGAGCCGTTGGGGTTCATGACCGTTGTGGTCAAAGCCATGTAGGCGTATCGAAACGGCCCAGCCCATTTCGAAACGCTGGGCAAAAATCTTGTCCAAGGAAAGCCCGTTTCGATACGAGTATCGAAACGATTTTACCACTAGAATCCCCTGTTTCGAAACGCCCTAAGGTGTTTCGAAACACCTGGACAGATTTGTTTAGATTGGCTTTGAAAAACATGAAAAACCCTTTTAAAAACTTCCCTCAACATAATTTCAAGTTGTTTGGACTTTAGAAATGTTTTAAATACTTTTTAAATCAATCCAAAACATTTTTCAATTATTATATCAAAACATTAGTTCTACAAATAGAAGCCAAATTGCAAACAGCAGTTTCAGTACACAAATAAGAAGAATTAATGGTGCAGAGGTATTTAACAATGGCATTAAATATGAGGAAGTCAATCTCATGTTTGCACGCAAAACATAGTTGAGGCCTTTGTGTTCCAATCCAGCATGAGTGAACAGTTTTGAGACATCATCCTCGTGAATTCTAACAATCAGCAACCCTCAGTAACATGTTCTATAATCTTTCCTTGAACTTTCAAGTCGAGAGTTTTGAAACCAAAGTAATCATAGCCAAACTCCCGATCATACACGCTCGTACTATCCAAACGATCACCATTCTGGAATTAAACCAAAGTAATCATAACCCTCAGTAACATGTTCTATAATCTTTCCTTGAACAATCACATAACATTTTTGTCTTTGTTTGTCTAACGTGTAACATACTTTTGGGTATTTACCAGAGCCATCTTGATTTGCCAACTCAGGACGATCACAATAAAGCTGTAAGTCCGCTCTAGATTTTGCATTGTCCTTTGTTTTCCCTTCAACATTTATTATTGTGTTGAATATATTCTCAAAAACATTTTTCTTCACATGCATCACATCAATGTTATGACGTATCAAATTTGAAGACCAATACGGTAGGTCCCAAAAGATGCTGCATTTTTTCCAACCACAAAACTGAGATAATTGGTCGTTAATTTCTACTGCGTCTAGCTCAGTCACTTTCAGAAAACCCCAATAATCAATCTCGTTTAGTATCTCCCTCCCTGACTTAATTGGTGGGGCATTGTTCAGAACTTTTTTACCTTTTCTGAAAACTGTAGTATTCCTTCTGAAATGATGATTTTGAGGTAAAAATTTACGATGATTATCAAACCAAGATTATTTTCCACCATGTTGAAGAGTAAATGCCTCAGATTCTTCCATACAATATGGACAAGCCGTTCTCCCAACTGTACTACATCCCGACAACATGCCATATGCAGGAAAGTCATTGATAGTCCACAATAGGGCAACACGGTGCTGAAAATTCTACTTGGTTGACAAATCATATGTTACCTCCCTTACATCCCGCAAATATATCAACTCGGTAATCAATGGTTGTAAGAATACATCTATATTATATTTTAGATTTCTAGGACCTGGCACAATTATTGTCAAAAACATAAACTCATCCTTCATGCACATAGAGGGAGGTAGATTGTATGGTGTTACTATAACTGGCCATAGAGAATATTGTTGTCCAGATTGACCAAATGGTTGAAAACCATCAGTGCATAACCCAAGCTTGACATTACGAGTTTCGTACGAAAATGTTGGATGCTTCTGATCAAAATGTTTCCAAACAAGAGAATCAGAAGGATGACACATGAGATCGACTTCATCAATCTGATGCTCAGCATGCCACCTCATATGCTTAGCAGTAACTTCAGAGGCATATAACCTTTGTAACCGAGGAGTTAAAGTGAAGTAATACATCTTTTTATATGTCTTTCTGTTACTAGATCCTTCGCTAGCGTTATCTTTGTACCGAGAAAGACCACAAAACTTACATTCGATCAATTCAAAATCACCTCCCCAATAAACCATGCAACCATTTCGACAACAATGAATTTTTTAAACATGCAAACCCATATCATGGACCAACTTCTTTGTCTCATACGTGTTCTTGGGCATGACATTATCTTCAGGCATTAACTTATGCATTATCCGACATAGGTCATCATAGCATGCATTAGGAATATTATATTGTACTTTCAAGTGTATTAATTCGGAAACCACTGATAACTTGGACTCATTGCTAACGGGCCATATTGGTTCTGAAGAAGCACCAATTTTCTCGTACAACATTTGCGCCGAAGCAATTGGTGGTTGATCATCTTGTGTCACATATGCATTTAATTCAGGACCAGGAGCATCTTTCTCGGGAGGTTCATGGTGGTTACCACACGGATCACATGCATACTCTGGAGATGAAGTGCTATAACCCGCCATATGGTTATAGTAATCATATTGACTCTGTCTAGTGAGAGAAAAATGTGGCTCTCCATGATGCACCAAATTATAATAATGCGGAACAAACCCTTCAGTGATCACATGAACTTTAATCATTTCTGGATCTTGAACACTTTAATTTTTGCATTTAGGTCGGTTACATGGACACCTAATATTTCCTCGATCTGTAAATCTAAGCTTACTTAATGCAAATGTAATAAATTTCAACAGTGGTCGCTCAAAATCGGGATTAATAATGTGACCCATTATTAGTCTATCAATATTGTACATCCAAGATCGATCCATGCTAAATGTCAAAGCATGTTTTTATTGTATCATTAAATTAAAATACTTAAATTAGTAAAATTTTAAATAGTAAATTTTAATTACTATTTTCTAAATCTTTTAAAAAAATAGAAACATAACTTACGATTTTTATTATTGTATATTACATGCAAAATTCTTTATTTACTCTTAATATATTTCTAAAGAAAACAAGAAATAGAACTTATGACATTACTAATCTATATTACATATGAAATATTTTATTTACTTTTAATCTATTCTAAACTTTTTAATTAAAATGCTAATACTAATGAATTGATAGCACTATATTTTTAAAATAAAATTAAAAAACTTACCTCAACTCACAATTTCGGTGAAAAAAATAGAGTTCTACAAAAGATAAATAAAAAAATATCAAAATTGAAATTTAAAAATAATTAGAATACAACAAATAATTCTTCTAAAATATTATTTTTATTATAACGGTAAAAACAATAGTTATTTAAAATAATAAACCCCATGAAATCAAAGCACAACACTTAAAACTTACCTCAACTCACAAATTCGATAAAAAATTTAAAGTTCTGTAAAAACTGAAAAAAAAATATCAAAATTTAAAATTTAAAAATAACTAGAAAGACAATATTTTCCAACAAAGCATGCTTAAATGAAAGCAATCATAACAGTTCTTTTTATATCCATACAACAAAATGTAAGTTGTTTTGTATTCTCAAAATATAATCTGTGCCACAATAACATCATTCATATATATATATATATATGTGTGTGTGTGTGCCTTTAATAATTTTTTAAAAGAAATAATTAAAAACATTGTCACAATACTTTTTTTCAGCATGTTATTATACTAACAAAATGAATGCAAGTTGCTTTGTATTCTACAAGTTATACAATGTCAAATATATATAATTGCAGAAAAACTGAAGTAAATTAAGAGAACATAAAAATTCTAGTAAAATATTAAAAAACTTTCTTTGAAAATCCATTGCATTCATCTGTTGACAATTTGTAGAAGATGGAGTGAGTTTAAATTGAATTCATTTTACCGTTTATTTGATGGGGTTGGATAATTAATAAAATTTTAATTAATGCTATAATTATTTGCATTGGAAAGAAAATTAAGTAGATGGGGATTAGAAAGGTGGAGTCGGACATTAATTTTCTTGTACTTTATTTTATTTTTTATTATTTCCGACGGGAACTCCATCACAAATTATATTAATATTTTTAATAGTTTCCGACGGAATTATTGTTCCATCACAAATTAAATTGATATTTTAATCGTTTCCGACGAAATTATTGTTCCATCACAAATTAAATTGATATTTTTAATTGTTTCCGACGGAATTATTATTCTGTTACAAATTAAATTATAATTTTTTTATTGAAATCAAAAAAAATTTGCGACGGAAACGATAATTCTGTCGAAAACTATAACTTAGATTAAATTTTGTGACGGGATATTTTATTTCCATCAATAAATTGTGACGGATTTTAAAGTTGTCAAAATTTTTACGTCAGTAATTTTTTTTTTTTTATAGTGAACGAACTTTTATATATAACCATTACAGATAAAGGAATTTAAAGGAGAAAAATTAATAGTAATAACTGAAGATGTAAACTCTACAAAACTAAACAATTGAACAAACAATGATAAAAAAGAAATTCAAACAATCTAATTACACAAGCATATGATTATAATTTTTTTTAATTAGGGTAAATTACATAAATCATCACTAAATTTTACTCTCAAACCTATTTTGACTAATAAAGTTTTAAAACATTCAATTTACTCACTGAAGTTTAGACATTAAACGTTTTTCCTCACTGATCCGTTAATTTTTTGACGACGTTCATTTATCGGTGAACGAAGGAACTGAGTGAAAAACTTCATCGGCACTAGAGAAGCAACATACTGAGAAACGAGCTCCATCCAACGGCATAGGAGGGAGATAAATGACAAAGAAACCATAAGATTTTTGGCCGATTCGTGAACTTCGGAGCACTTTCTGACAAATATAGAAGTTGAATTTAGACTCAGGGGGCTAAGATGAAATGACTAGGAAAATTTGAGGCCGGACGACCACCATCTACGACCGTTTGAAATTTAAGAGTGAAAAAATTTCAATGTCTATACTTTAGTGAGTAAATTAAATATTTTGAAACTTTAATGACCAAAATAGACTTAAGAATAAAGTTCAGTGATGTTTACGTAATTTACCTTAAATTATATTAGGATAACAATTTTTTGTTCGAAAATAGTAATCTCTTCTGAACAATAATTTTTTCTTTATAAAATATAGGGTAAACTCAATTGATTAACTGACATGGTTTATTTGAAGTAAACTCAATTGACTAATCATCATCATCATCATTAATAATGAGCATGATTTATTTGAAGTACATATAATAATTAATATATAGTAAATAAATTGACAAATTAATAATAGAAAAGAATATCTCTAAATATAGATCAGATATTACCGCAAAATATATTATTTTGAGAACCTAAAGAAAAACATGATTTGAGGTTAAGGACAAAATATAAATATTTAAAAGTAAAAGATAAATTTATAAATAATTTTAAATTTTAAAAATTATATAAAAAATAAAATGGTGGTGGGGAGGGACAACACCTACCCTTAAGTCCACTCCCCACGCATTGCTTAAGATGCAAATATTGGCTTGATGGAATAATTTCCCTATTTTCTAAATAAAATTAAAGACATGTAAATGTAATGTAACACTAAACTCCGAATCATCAAATCTCTGATCTTACCTGCCGACTCTCCTCAACTACAAATGGCGGAAGAGAAAGAATCAACGTCGATTCCACTGAGCCAAGCCGAGAATGGTGGCGTCGATCCCGAAGATCCGGCTAAGTCTCCTCCTACCTCCCCCAATTCCTCCACCCGCAAGGTCCACTTCCCCCTTTTACTTATTTATCTTAGCTTTGGCTTCCCCTAAATTATCGCTCAATTAATCACACCGCGTTTCTTCCGATCTCTGTTGTTGGATTTCTCTTAAATTTATATTACTCCAAATGCATTTGTAATTGAAGCTTTGTAATTAATGTAATTTGTGACTAACGAAAACATGAGTTCAGATAAGGGAAATCCCTGCTGAATTTGGGATGTAGGAACTGAAAATGGTCAAATATCGCTCCAGATTTGTCATGATTTCTTCTTCACTATGTTTAATGACTGCCCCAACTTGTTGAATTCTTCATATATTTATTTAAAAAAGAAGAAGAAAGGAATTGGTTGAATTCCCAATTATATGCTGAAATTCTGTTGGTTTCGATTGTCCCGGGTTTGGCTTCGATATGTGTTGAAAAAGGGGAGAACTTGATGACCTATTGATTTTTTAATTACCATTTTTGAATGTCAAAAACAAATTAACAGCAGTGTATTAGGATGATGAAAATACTCAAGATAAATGTCTCTTTTTTAGGGTTTAGGATCTGATTATTTATAGTACCTTTTTTTTTAACTAAAATAAATTATGACCTTTGAGATCCACTAAAGTTTATTCTTTATACATGTATTGGTTAAACCAGTTTTGCATTTCTAATCTTGAAATACTTTACGGACATTTAGAGCGCTCAAAATTTAAAGGAATTTAAATATATTAGTCATTAGTATGAATGTTTCAGGGGTTTAACTACTTTTAATGGTTTTAAAGTAATTGTGTTTGCAGCAAATAAATAAAAGAATAATCATCTGCTAGTTTCAGTGTAAGTCGTAGAAAATGTAGAAACAATCAGACCATTTTTTCTATCATAAATAATGAAACAAATCAATGCAATTTCATTTTGAAGTCTGAACACTTTGTTTTATGATTCTTCAGGCTTGTTGTTTTGTTCTCCAAAGTTGGGTCTCAAAGAAGTTCATGACTGGATGGTATTGAGCTTTTATATTTCCCCAAAATGTTTTCAGTCCTCCATTATTTCTTTTGATAATTCAATCCCAATGAGTAACACCGTGTTGATATGCAAAATTGCAGTGTGGTTCTTTTCCCTGTGGCAGTTACATTTTTCATTACTTGGTGGTTTATTCAATTTGTTGACGGTTTCTTCAGTCCATTATATGAACGACTTGGCATTGACATATTTGGTAAGAATATTTTTATTTTTCGTGGCTTTGATGGTTGATGAATCAAGTATCGGCACGGCAAGTTTAAAAATTATTGCCTCCAATTATCTCTAGTCAACCATGCTTCACGATCATCAAACCCCAAAATTTTCTTCATAATCTTAAAATGTATGTTTATTGAAAAAAAATGAATCGGCTGGTAATAATATATATTCAAATTCAATAGAGAAGTTCAAGGAAGGATAGAACTCAAGCACGCTATTGAGGTTTCTAACTCCATAATGATAGACGCTGCTGAAGAAGTTTAGCCTCAGGGTTTTAAAATGTCATTTTTTTTCTGTATATCATCAGAAGCATTTATGATTTGTATATTTTTTTAGCTTTTGAGTTTTGTGATCAATTTGGAATGGTTTCTATAAGGTACGTGTCACAACCTAGTTTCATCCAAGAGAACTCTTCCTCCTCTTCATTCTTGAATTTTATGTAGATCTCTCTTTAGTGATATTTTTGCTCTGAGCAATGATTGTCTGAGCTGTGATTACTTTCTGCAGGACTGGGATTTATCACATCTCTGCTCTTTGTCTTCTTTGTCGGTGTTTTTGTTTCATCATGGCTGGGAGCTGCCGTTATCTCTGTGGGAGAATGGGTTATAAAGCGAATGCCCTTTGTTAGGCATTTATACTCTGCCTCAAAACAAATTAGTGCTGCAATATCCCCAGGTTCTACTTAATTAACTACTTTGCTGTTTTCCATATAAATTTAGTTCAATAAGTGATTTTCATCCACAAATGTAATTTCACATGTTTTCATCAGCCAGGATATACTGCTTGATTGGCATGAAAGCACAGTAACTATTTGATTTGCTTCATTAATACAAAGATGTTATCTTTGTCCTTGTAGATCAAAATACAACAGCATTTAAGGAGGTCGCTATCATTCGTCATCCACGTGTCGGTGAATATGCATTTGGCTTTATTACATCAACTGTCACCCTTCAGGTGCTATTTTAATATTCTATCTGTTCTTTTGCCAACATATATTGCTGTTCCATGAATGCCATATCAGTTCCCTCAGTAGCTTTGCTTGTTGATTCTGCGTGTAGAGAGAAAATGAAGATGAAGAGCTATGCAGTGTTTTTGTCCCAACAAACCATCTATACATTGGTGATATCTTCCTGGTGAACTCCAAAGACATCATAAGGCCCAATCTTTCGATCCGAGAAGGGATAGGTATTTTCTCCATTTTCCGCAGCAAGTTCTCAACTTCTCATGCTTTCTCATTCTCTATATTTAGTAAAGAATGCATGTATCGGGAAATTAAGTAAAACTTTGTATTGTTGAGGTTATGAAGTCATGGTAAAAAAATCCCTGATTGGGAAAAGAAAAAGAAGAGAAACCAAGTGGGAGATAAATTTGTAGTTAAAATTCTCTTGAACCAACAAACTTCAAATACAAGTTATAATTAAAAACAAATTGTGTATGTTTGTCCTTATTTGATTTAGGCATCAGCCAAAATGGAAATCAGTCAAACTGTTTGAGTCATTTGCAGTAGAGCCAAATATACCTGCTATGGGTTTGTGGTTGTGTAAATTTATTAAAAGATTCTTTGCTGGTTTACAGTTGATGTGCTTGAATACTTTCTAACCTTTATGATTTCATGTGCAAGAATGAATCGTGGACAACCAATCCGTTGATTGTGTTTTCATTGTTCTTGTCTTTTGGTAATGCAGAGATCATTGTCTCCGGAGGTATGACGATGCCGCAAGTGATATCCCCGCAAGAAAGGTTTGCACGGCAGAAGGAAAGAATCCCATTAAACAGAATGATGTAAAAGTATACATAGAGAGAAGAGGAATGTCAGATAAGCTCTATAATTTACTTTCATCCACTCAAGTTGGAAATGTGATAATATTCTTTGGTTATAAAGTCCTAGGATAAGTATGGTTACTTACTTACTTTTATACCTGCACTTTCTGGTAATTACATAAAAGTAGGTTACTGCGTCTATGTTCTATGCCATCATCTTTGTCAAAAGACATCACTCATTCCACAGAATGTATATTTTTAAATATCCTATTCCTATGTTAGTCTGATACAAATATGTTCAATTTTATTTACCTTTCTTAATACTATATTTAAAGGCTCCTTGGATTTAGATATCAGAGTTGAAATTGGATGTGAATATTTTAGGAAAATTCAATTTGCGAGGCAACATAATAAGAATATAGGGATTAGATTAAACATAACATGGAACAAGTAAACATGCAGATGTCAATAAATTTTAAATCAAAGGGTAATATGGAACAAGTGATTATGCAGACTTTAATTTTTGTACAATTGTATACATGTAATTTCAGTTTGATTTAATTTTTATAAATCATTAATATTGCCATTAAACTTTTAATATTTAAAAACTTTAATATTTTTTTTTGAATAGTTTCTACCCAGGAAAAGTGAATTTTGCTCGTACTGTGTCATTAAACTTTAATATTATTGTTAAACTTTTAATTTTACTCATACTAGATCAAAAGTTTTAATATTATCATTAAACTTTTAATATTGACATTATTAATGTTTGTCATGAAACTTTTATTATTGTTATCGAGATAATGTTATGTTTCATAATTTGCAATACAAAAGAAAAAGGAGGTAGCCTGGGCTGGGCTGGGCCGAGGCAAGGTTGCGATCAAGGCTTGGGCCGATGAGAAAGAGCGGTCCAATCGGCGAAAAGACCGGGAGTAGAGTGAAGAAAGCCCTACTCTCTCTCTCGACTCTGGAACCAAAGTAGAACTGAATTTCGTTAAAGACGTCACAATACTTTTACTTCTCGGTTCTCATATTTCATACAAAAACAAAATCCCCGTTCAAATAAATTAATAATTAAAAACCGTTTCTAGCTACCCGACCTTATCGCCTGAGCACATAAACTTTGAAAACTTCAGATACAGAGACCAAAAAAAGAGAGGAAAAAAGGGTGTTTGGTTCCAGTTCCACGCTCTTAGTTTATTTGCTGATAGTTAAGGTAAATCCAACAAAACCCAGAATTTCTTTTTGTTTTTTTTGGTATTTTTTATTGTTTTTTGCTTTAGTTTTGATAGTGGAAAAAGGGAAGTTGTAAAAGTGAGATGGATCGGTATCAGAGGGTGGAGAAGCCAAAAGCAGAGATTCCCATAAACGAAAATGAAATTAGGATAACAACACAAGGCAGAATGAGGAATTTTATTACCTATGCCACCACTCTTCTCCAAGTAACTCCCTTTTTCTTCCTTCTTTTAACTTAATGTTTTCCTTTATTCAGCTATAAATATATTGTCTTTTTGTAATACAATTGTTGGGATGAAATGCTTCACTTCCTATAGAATGAGTAGGTATGTTCTCCATTAATTTGGAGTTTCATACCCCGTAGGCATGTCGAAACATACATGTCTTTGGACATAGGTACTTTAAGAAGTAGATGATATCTATGGAGGTTTAACTTCATGCTTCATAGTTCATAGTGACAATATTGTGATATTTGGTAGTACTTCGGTTTATGGAAAACAAAGGTAGAAGGGGAACGTTTCCATAAAAATGCACTCTTCGTAGACCGTTACGGAAATTATATCACTGACCAAAGATTTAATTTGATTATTGCAATTTGAGAATTTGAAAATTTTCTCCTGGAGGGGGGAAAAATCTTGGTATTAAAATCCCTTCATATAAAATTAAATTGCTTTTTTATTTGACTTTTCTCCCCTCTACATTTTATGTAGGAGAAAGGTTCCAGTGAGATTATTCTTAAAGCAATGGGCAGGGCCATTAATAAGACTGTGATGATTGCAGAGCTAATCAAGGTACCTTGAACATGTCTCTCTTTGTTTTTCTTCTCAATTACATGTATATATACATATGTCATTTTCTTCATTTATATCAAGGTTTCTGTTTTCAGAGGAGAATTCCTGATCTTCATCAGAATACTTCGATTGGATCAACTGATATAACCGACATGTGGGAACCACTAGAAGAAGGCCTCCTTCCGTATGAAATAGTGACTCCTTTATGCTTATTAAGTCCTTTGCATTTGCCATGTGTTTTGAGCATAGGAATTATGTTGATCGGTTTTCTGTTTTAATACAGTCTGGAGACTACTCGTCACGTGTCAATGATCACTATTACATTATCAAAGAAGGAGCTGGATGTGTCCTCGATAGGGTAAATAACTGAGATCCAATTTTTCATTTACATTTAAACAGTTAGTGTTAGCTTCCACTTATTTTTAATTGTTTCAAAGGCGGTAGTCTTATTTCCGTTTTTGGATTTATACATTCTATGATGCATTTATGTATTGTCCCTTGTTTTTGTTTCATCTGAAGAATTGTCTCTGTATAGTTCTTTTCTTTCCCTCATATAATATGGATCGCTGAATACCATACTCAATCTTTCATTGAGAAATATTGAGTACATTTGAGTTTTCCCATTCTTCAGTTTTGAACTGTGCTTCTTAGGTCATATCTAATTACTCTTAAAATGCAGATATCAGCCTCCTCTTTCCGCTGATCAAGTGAAACCACTAAATGAATTTGAAGATGATGGAGGTAAGCAATCTTGTTTAGTAAACAAGTGCACATCGAAGGGGAAATAAATGAGAGAATGAATTTGTAATATCTAATATTTTGATATCATCTAGCTGCCGAGGCGCCACCAGGGACGAGAGGAAGGGGACGAGGTGGTCGAGGAAGATCTAGGGGTAGAGGTATGCTTACTATAACTTATACGGTTTTCAGTTTGAGTATGCCAACTTTCCATTACCCTTTGCTGCTTGAATTTAGAATTAGAATAATTATCTCAAAGCAATGTAGTTGCCCTTGTTGCATCCTATAACTCCTTTTTTGTGCACGGTGAAAATCGTTCCTTTTTCTTCAGCCATTATATACCGTCTTATTTTAGTATTATTGTTGCATTGATCTTTGGATGTCTTTGCATCCATTACTTTCTATTTTTTCACTTTTCTTTGATGTTGTGTACTGTTTATATAACCATGGTGCAGGAAACTATGGTGCAGTAGGGGGATACAATGGTGATGGCTGGGATGGTGGGCGTGGTATTGGTGGCCGAGGCCGTGGACGTGGAAGAGGTAACTCTTTCCGGGGTCGAGGGCAAGGCTATGGTGGTGGGGGGTACTATGACTATGGTGAGTCCGATGCACCCCTGGCCCAAGGTCGTGGTAAGTTTTTGATTTGGAACAGAGTTCGAAGCATGTTGTACTTGTTTGCTGCTAGCTTGTTTAATAAGAGAAATGAATGTCCACTTTCATATCTTGGAAGCGGCACCCATGATTTTAATGTTAAAATTCATCTTTGTGCAATATAATAACAAGGTTAACTACCTACCTTCTGAGTAACATGCCTGCTCAGCATTCCAAATTCATCGTCAACTTGCAGTTTATGCCAATTTTTTAAAAATGAAAAAGTTGGAAATTTCAACGACTTTGTTCTTTCTGTTGGAGTGAACTATCTTCCATCTTTGCCTTAAACTATGTTTTCCAAAAATTTCATTTGAATGATGTAATTTGTATGACGAAGAAGGCGCAGTTCTCAAAAGGAAGAGTTTGGATGTCATAAACGTATGCCAAGAGAGGACACCTATATTATGATATGGAATGACATCCTTTTCCATCTGTTTTATCGGACGACTTCATATTAGATTCTGATGGTATTGGTTTGTTGTACCTTCTAACAACATCATTGGCACTATATGATTTGCTTATCATCATTCTTGCAGGACGTGGTCATGGCCGGGGAAGAAGGGGCCGCGGGCGTGGCAGGTATTCCAGGTCAGACTTACCAATCCAAGCAAACGCCGCTTAACGACATTGTAGTTGGTGTGGTGTTTGAATTGTGGATGCCTGCTCTGCTTGTTTGTTCTTGAAGTTGATGATGTTTAAGGTAATATTATGTTTGGTTTCGAAGCAAGTTAAGAAGTATAGCAGCCTGCCATTGGTGGCTTGCTGTTTTGTCATTCCTAATTGTGGTTTAGGGAATGTTTTTGCTGTGAATTCTGACAAAAGTATTTACGGTTTTTACACAACCTAGAAAATGTTGTACAGTTTTTACATTTTTTTACCTTTTAGGAATAATAGAGCAGTACATTCTTTTGTTCTTAATTGCATTTTGCATGATAATCCCAGATAATAGCCCACTATCAAACTTTAAATTAACCTTTTGGCAGTTAAAAGTAAAAAGATTGGGTAATCAAATCCACTTTCCTTTTGAAATATGATCATGATGTGCAACTTTTTACGGACAAATTTAGGACTATTGTATAGTAAGTATATAATGTGTATGTTTCCTATACAAGTAAATGTTTTTTTCAACCGCAAATATAAAAAATAATTAAAATACGATCTGATATAATTGTAACAAAATTTACATGAATTTTCGTATCTAATTGCCCGGTCAAATTTTCTGAGATTTCGTTATTTGAAAATTTTACTTTTTTACAATATTTATATTTAATATATATTTGATTTATTCTTATCCAATAATGATCTCATGAACAGAGGTGAACTCAAAAGTACCATCTCAAAAAGAAATTTCAAACTTGAAACTTATGCGCATGTAATATCTATACTAATCATTTAAAGTTTTGGTTGAGTTTATTGTTACATATTAATTAGACATGAATTGAGAAATTACTATACCTTGTTTACTTAAAATTATAATTAATATTATAATAGTATTACTTTCTTTTTCGTATATTTATGTAATTTTAAACAAAACAATTTAAATGTTTATTTGGTGCACAGCAATAATTTTCCCCCCACAAGCGGGATTCTAAACCATAAAATTTAATTTAAAACTTTAAAACTTAACCATGAGCATTAAAACTCAACCTTAAACCTTAAAAACTAGACGCTTGTAGAAAACAAGTTTTTCACGGCTAAGTACGTAGAATAATTTTTCATCTTGAAATTTAATACGGAATTGGTGAATTAATCTATAATATTTTAGGACTTTATTTGTGATTATTTGTTAAGTAGATTTATAAACATAAAATGTTTGTGTAAAAAAGTAAGACTTTGAACTTTTGAATTTTATCCATTCATAAAAATGTTAAAATAGTTATAACTCATGCACTCTAAATTCTAACTCATACACTCTTAAACTTTTATCCTTTAAATTTAATAAGTATGTGTTAACTTTTATCCTTTAAATTTAATAAGTATGTGTTAACTAAAATAGTTATAAGTATGTTATACAAAATATAACGTAGAATAAGTATGAATTGCATTGTGGATGGAGACTATACCCATGGTTTTGTTGTTCAGAAAAGCATCTCATGAGAGCAAGGTAATCCTTACTGTATGCAATTATAGTCTAATATTTTGTTGCCCGATATGAGATTATATGTGTAGTTTTTGACAGTTGACAGCAAGTATAATCACAATCATAGTTACAAATATAATTAGGATTTATATCCAATACTAGGAAATTCTTAGTTTCCATAAACGCTTTGATTTTAAGGTTTAAGGACTTAATTAAAGGTTTAGTTAGTCATTAAATTCTAAACTATTAAACTTAAACCCTAAATCATACTCCTTAAATTGAGTCTTTAAACCTTAAAACTAAAACGCTTGTGACCGTCAGTGTATCAAATAATTATCTTAGAATATAAATACTTATAATAATTAAATAAGAACATTATAAAAAATAAAACTCAAATAACATTTTTATTTTCTTTTCTCATCCATGTGTGAATTTCCACTTCCAAATTAACCTATGACATATACACACATGTAACTTATTAGATTCTTCATCTTCATTTAACTTTGGTTGCCAAGAAATGATCATTATCCCAAACTGTGCTCAACTTTCAAGTTTCAACTCAGTCATCTAAAAAATTACCCTTTCTTTTCTCTGCAATCAAGTATGCACACTTTTCCGATCTTACTGCTAAAAAATAAAAATGTCTGGAAAAAGAAAAGCAGTGCTACAAGTGATGTTGTTTTATTGGTGAAGCATGAATTCCTGCCGTATCTAAGCTTCAAAGGCTTTGTCTCCTTGTAAGGAAGCGATACCTCCGCTTCTTAAATGCTGGTCTGGAAATGATCTCCTCTTCTCTTGGATGATTGCACAAGTTATCTCAGAAAATCTCTTGCTGTTGATATTGGCTTTAATGCTGATGGCCTCATTGCTGCTGTTTTTGTTATCTTCATCGCTGAGCTGCATCAGCTGTTGAGCCGCTGCTGCCATGTTCGACTCCGACATCACTTTGCAAAATCAGAGCTCGATTTCCTCTGTGTTGATTTGGTTAATTTTTGGAAGTTTTTTTTGGGTGAGGGATAGGCGGCTGGCCGGATGAAAATTCTCTGCCCCTTTTCGGTGCCTTACTTATGTCTCACGTTTAAAATTAGGTTTAGGCTTAAGAGTTGGACTAGAGTTTAAAAATTTTAGGTTATTAGATGTAGGGTTTAGGATTTAGAATTTAAGGTTAGGGTTTAAAATTTAATTTTGTAGTGTCTTTTAATATTGTGGCATAAGTAGCGACACTGAAAAGGAGCAGAAAATTTTTATTATAGCCGTAAAGCGTGTTTTGAGGGGCCGTGTGCCGCATAATTGGGGAAAAAATCCTTTAATCGGTGTGTTTTTTAGGTTACAATACTAAAAAAGTTAAATTATAGACATTAACCTTAAATTTTAAAATTTAAACTATGAATTCTAAACCCTAAAAAATATATGATACTCATAATTTCATAAATCTTAAGCTCTAACTTTAAACCTTAACCATAAGCCATAAACTTAATTTTTTAGTGCAGAGCATAGAGATAGCACCAAAAAAATATAGAGGATTTCTATTCGCGTTATTGCTATGAAGTCGGCAACGAAGATCATATTACTTATAATATGGGTAAATATCTATTTTGGTATCTAAAATTAGTTTCAAAATTCAATTTGGTACTTTTTTTTTGT
Organism: Hibiscus trionum; assembly: GCA_030270665.1. Taxonomy (NCBI): domain Eukaryota; kingdom Viridiplantae; phylum Streptophyta; class Magnoliopsida; order Malvales; family Malvaceae; genus Hibiscus; species Hibiscus trionum. The sequence goes on along the minus strand of BSYR01000006.1, from coordinate 21,006,085 downwards.
CTCGCTGCATGTTAAATTTGACTTTTTAATTCAAATTATACCAAAATATGACTTTTTATTCAATATGATACTCGTTATTTTTTCGGTCCAATTAATCCAAATAAAATAAAAAACCCAAAATTCAAAATAATCCAAATAAAATCAAGAAATCAAATTCATACACCTAATTGAACTGAAAAATCAAATTCAACTACCTACATAAAAACGTTGATTAAATTTTCAAATCAAATTCAAATGCTAAACTGTATATTTACATTAATATATTAATCTTTTAGTCGAATTAACAAATAACAATGTCATATCTTTTTCTTTTTGAACACCATACGAACATTGTAGTTGGTTTGACTATTTTCCATTGATGCTCGCATCATCAAGCAAGAAAAACACCTTAGCTTGTAATATTTGTCATTCCCAATGTAAATGTGATGTGTGTATTGATCAAGCACCATAAGGTTGAATGTTCTAACATTCTTAGGAATACATCAATATTAAATGTTTATAGAAGAATTAAATATAATTATTTAGTTTAAAAAAATTTAAACAGCTTGTGTATCAAAATGTAACTCTTATTTTAATTTAAAACCATACTCTAAAAACTGATCAATGTATAAAAGTTCTATATTTTACCCATCATTTATCCTTATTTTTGCTGCACTCAAGCATGATTAACTGCATTTTAGGTTAAGTTTTGCATCAGCATCACATTTAGATAAAACTGCACAGATACTGCTAAATTTGGTTACTTTTGCAGGTATCTGCCGTGGCAGCATCCAGGGCAGCAGTCGTGACAGCACTCAGGGCAGCAGTCGTGACAGCACCCAGGGCAGCAGTCGTGACAGCACCCAGGGCAGCAGTCGTGGCAGGCGCTGAGCAGCGATGCAGAAAAGCTGGAACTAGCAGTCAAGGAGGACGATGCTGCCATGGTTGCCTCCGTGACAGCAGAGGACGACAGTAATTTTGTGGAGAAGATGCAAAGTGGACCTCGACAGATAGAGAAAATTCAGCCCGTCTGTCGTGTGAAATCACCATATTTTTCCAAGCCCTAGATCAGAAGATATTCCAAGCCCAAAGTTCAAGGAGAGATAATCTCAAGAAACAAGGAGGACGGCTGAAAAGTAGATTCCTTGAAGATTTAGTCTTTATTAGAATCATACTTTAAATTAAAGTTGTAATCCTTGTTAAATTAGATAACTTGAGCCCAAAGCTTATATAAGGGCATATATCTTAACCTAGAGGCATAACCGATTACCCTAGCCTTCTCTCTCAACCTCTAGTCGTTTTCCTTCCCACACCATGTTCTAAATTCCCCCTAGGGCCACGGGTTGATTTGTAAAGTAGTCGCAAGAGTTGTTTTTGTTTTAGGAATTTTCAGTTCAATAAAATAAACTTCAAGTTCTCTTATTTTGGTTATTAATATCTTGCAAGAGCATCGGGAGAGCATTGTGAGGTTATCTATTTACTTAGCATCGGGAGAGTTAAGTATACGAAAGAAATAAGAGCAAGTTCTCTAGTTTATAGTTGAACTATCTCGGGCCTAGGGATAGGACGAGGTTAAGTGGCTAAAGAAGAATTCATCCACATCAGTGTTCATCCTTCGATTCACGCCGGGAGGTATCATCAAAGACGTGATCATCGACAGACTTGGACCTAGGGATAGGCCAAGGCACATCTGGGATTCTTGCCAAACTTGAAGTACGGAGTTGAGTGTTTGCTGCCGCGACAATCAACGGACTGCTGCCGCGACGGGCGCAACAACAGAACTGGATTTCCTAAACTCTGCAATACCTGCACTACTGAGCAATTCAATACCAGCCCATTCTCTCTATCTTGATATCTCCACTCTTTTATTTAAGTATTCTTTATTATTTTCGTGACAATATCTTAATCTATTCTTTTCCCCTTGTGCAGATAGCGAAAGGAAAGGGTTAGCTCAGTCCCTGTAGAGACGATATCCGATACTCTAGTATCACTTTATTACTTGCGACGTGTACACTTGCACTCAATTGCGATAGACTATTTTACACGCAACAAAAACCATACTCTAAGATCCAACATTTGACAGCATTTGATATCTAAATGACAGAATAAAGTTTCACAACTTCAATTTATGAGGCATTACACAGAAGTCCAAACCAAACATTACAACAAGTGAGACAAAGATTTAACAAAAAGGAAAATTGGGAATGAAGTTTTAGACACCCAACCCCATTGGGGAAGGAGAGATCTTGAATGAATGAATACACCATAAAGACCTCCCAGTCCCAAGAAAAAGAACAAATAGTAATGTGGTCAGCCCTCTTAATACTATCTACAACACCCACCCCAGGCCCCAACCTATGACAATTATTATTATTATTTGCCTAACACAATAGCAAAATTTCTGCTTTGCTCTCATGACAACAGCTTAACCCTTCACCATGAAAACATAACCACAATACCAGAAAACACCCATTGGAAGACCCCAAAGCTCTTCTTTTCTTCTTTATTTTTATCCTAGTCATCACAATTCAGCCCGCATATTTCTAGTACGGGTCCATCTCTGGAGACGAATGGGTTTATTCGCACCCACATAAGGGTCAATATCGAGGCCAGCAGGATTGACCACACCAAAATAATGGTTGGCATCCGGTCTTGTTTCCCGAGTAAACCTTTGAGGAAGGGGTAAAGGTGGATAACCACCCAAAGGGCGAAAAATAGTCGCCCAAACAATGGGCCCCAGGAATCATAACCGTTATTGATCGCATCCGAGATTCCAACCACGATGCCAACTATGTTTATGATCAATAAGGTGGTGGGAGGGATGAGCAAGGACGTCCACTTGAAGAGGTAAAGCTCAGAGAACTCACCGTCATCAGCTGCTTTAGAGGTCACTGTGAAGCTTGTGCTGACACCGGCCAGAACCTTTAGTAAACCTTGAAAGAGCGCGAAAAGATGTGATGAAACACCTCCAATCACCCAGAATTGCTCATTTCTCCACCAATCATCGATTCCAACACCACCCCACTGCATCTCGAGAATACCAGTTGCAGCAATTGATATGAAGAGAGCCATGAATATAAGACTGGCATAGTTGCTAATCTGCAAGTGTTTGAATTCAACTGTTAGACAAGGCCCTAATTAATAAGAAGTTAAAAACCAGCAGACACCGTATAAGTGGAGATTTGCTTGTTACGAGGGGGGGGGAACTTAAAGAGAAACTAGCCATAGGTACCCAAGTTCTCTCTCTTTTTTTTCCGAGGTTATTAAGTGAAAAATACTACCTAAAAAGTAAATGGACTGGAAAGAAATAATTAAAAGTTATCCAAGTCCTGATATTGTGACATGGTCGATGAATGAGCAGTAATCAATGCTTTAATATCAACTCAAAATGAAAATGCAACATTTAATCAAGTATGGAGCATATAACAAGATAAAAGTGAGTTCTTACCTCAGGAACAATAAATTTCCCAGTAAGGAGACAAATAGCTGGAAGGGTACAGTAAACAAGCAAGGGAATGGAGGTCCATGGATATACGACCGAGTTTATGTAGGAAAATCGCTCCAACCATTTCAACCCACCCCCATATCCATACCAAATGGGACAATGTCTGCTCAAGAAAATCTCAACAGATCCAAGAGCCCATCGGAGAACTTGGTGTAGACGATCTGAGAGGTTAATAGGAGCTGAACCCTTAAAAGCAGGTCGTTTAGGTATGCAGTACACAGATCGCCAACCATGACAGTGCATCTTGAATCCAGTCAGGATATCCTCTGTCACAGAGCCATATATCCAGCCGACCTGGTTTGCAAGTTCGAATTTTTATGATTATGAGATATTAATACATTACAAACTTGACTATATTATATACTCAGATTTTTCACTTTTTACTTACTTCCTTCCCCCATTCGGTTTTATCTTCATAGCCGCAACTTATGACTTGGATTGCTTCACTCAGTAATGATGCAGCGCTTGCATTTCGAGGAACTCCGCCATTCTCCAAAAGAGTGGAAGCCACGAAAACAGGAGACTGACCAAATTTCTTCTCCAGTTTCATTTGTGACGTCTCAGACGACTTCTGAGAGTTTGACTCTGACAGTGGCACAAAGATTTCTGGTTTAGAATGTTATATTAAAAACACATAATAGAAAAGTAGTTAGATTAATAGAACTCTCAGTTGCCCCCTCGTAAGTAAACCCTTACCTGAAGCTCCTTCAATGTTTTCAAGAGCGTGTATCTGCTTTGAAGCTTCCCTTTGCTTAGATTTCTTTGCCGTCTTCTTTTGCTTTGTTTTCTTGTTCTTTCTAGAACAGCAGCAGAGAAAGCAGCACCATTTTGGCAAACAATTGCAGGTCTTGCCAGGAGGCTTCTTGGTAACTGGTGCATCAAAACCATAAAGCGCTTGCCTTCTGAAAACACACCCTGTTCCAACATATATCGGTCCTTGTATGCCATCTAATCCTTTCATGTTGATCTGGTTTAGATTTATGAGATTAGGTTTTGAAAGATGAAATAAGGGGCAGGTAATTAGCAGGGGAATAAATGAAAAAGGCTTACATCAAAGAACACAACATTCCGGTTCGAGTATCTATCATGTCGATCAATTCCATCAAATCTTTGAGGAAACTGTACATAACAAACTTTCTTTCCTGATGTTGGATCCATCATGAAACACATGGCTTCTCTAAGTGCTTTGCTATTGTTAATATAGTGATCACAGTCAACATTCAGAAGATAAGGAGCATTCGAGAGAACGGCTGAGACTCGCATCTTCAGTACAAAAATGAAAGTTCATCAGTTTGAAACCATGTGTTAAGTGTTGACTGCTAAAAGAGTATGAAACATGAAAATCAAAGACCTTGCGCCTTACCAAAGCATTCATAGCCCCAGCCTTTTTATGATGTTCAAACCCTGGCCTCTTCTCACGAGAAACATAAACTAGGCGAGGTAACTCATTTCCCTCCACATCGCAAACACCACTGTGACCTAGGAAAACCTGCACATAAAAGGAATCAAAGATGATTCATGAGCTACTTCGACATATATCAAATAAAATAAATAAACCCAATTTTCCAAGCAAGCATCAATGGTGTTGTGTTCCATACAGCAAATCAGATGCAACACCATCTCACCTGAATCATTCCAGGATGGTCGCGAACACTGTTTCCAGGCCAAGGAGTTCCATCCTGCATCGTCCAGCCATCCTCCGGAACCTTCTGTGCTGTGGCAACCAATCCATTTATCCTAACTTTAAATTCTTCATACTCTCTCTGCATTATCAAATAATATATTAAAATAAATTAAGCACTACATGCAATCAAGAGCAAAACCATAGTTGCTAAATACAACCTCGGATTGGTTGGAACTTAGAAACTGCAGATTATTTTTAGAACTCAAAATACGAAAGAAATGGTACAGAATACATGTTAAAATCCATGACAAGTCACACACCTTCATTGCTCGCCTTTCCCTGACAAAAGTTGGATGGACTTTGTCTTTTAGGTAGTCTATCTTCTGAGAAAAATACCACTCTGGCGCACGGGGCTCAATATTGAATTTTTTACAGAAAGGAACCCATTTCCTAGCAAATTCAGATGTCTCAGAGAGAGCCTCAAATGTGAGCATGGCAGCACCATCATCTGATACATAGCATGCAACTTTATCAACCGGATAATCAACGGCGAGGATGGACAGAACAGTGTTCGCCGTGATCAGTGGAGGTTCTTTCATTGGATCCACTGTACTCACAAAAACATCTATACTAGCTAATTCGGATGGTTTCCCTTCTTTCTCATACCTGTGCACAACAGTTAAATTAGCAAAGAAAGTAGCATCATTCAAAATAGTATGAAGGAAAATTAAACATGGATGTGAAATCTAAATTCAGGTCAAAGAATCATAACACATCAAACATAAAAAGCAATGGGCGGAAAACACCACAAACCTCAAAGATAGACGATCGAGGTATGTTTCACGCACTATAGGGTACCATTTTGGGAATTGATCCAGAATCCATGAAACAGCAAACCATATTTCACAAATTACAGAAGTCAACCACAAGCCATAAGCATCTCTGACCGGGTGTAGAAGTCTATAGTGAAAAAAGAGGCCAAGAATTGCAAGACGAAGGATGACAATCATTCTGTATGGATTTATCTTGCTTGAAGAAATTGGAAGCTTCCTTGAAAGTGGTTGCCTGCCTTCATCCATCCTGAAAGGACAAACCATATTTGTAAATGACAAAGCAACGCCATTATGGATACAAAGCCAGGCCGCAGAATACCAGGGGGAAAAGAAAAGTCTGCCCCAAAACTGTCAATGTTCATAGATACTAGTGTTGTAGCAAATTAAAACTGTAAACTTTAAACAGTCACTTACATCGGCAAGTCAGCATCCAGCTCGTCTCCATCAAAGTTTCCACCATCACTCCCTACTTCATGCTTAACTACCTGAAGTTTTTCATTCTGCCTTTTCTTCCACTCTTCCATCCGATCCTTCCATGAGACACTTCCATAACCATATACAGCTATATCTTTCTTAGGAACCATTGGTCTAGGTTGCACTGCAGCAATGGAAATGCTAAGGTTCAAGACTAAAGAGAACTTAATAAAAATTGATGACAAACAGAAGGATAATGACTTACAGGGTACGGATGGATCAGCATAACTCATTGGATGAACTCTATTTCCGTGACCCATAGTCGATGGTACAATGAGAGCATGATGATCAGCAGAAATCTCCGAACCCTAAAACAATAAAAGCATTCTCATAATGCAACTATCACCTGTGCAGTACAGTGTAAAAAAATTGCATCCAGAATATGGAAATTCATATACATAGAGAGATTAGAAGAGAGACTAACCTCCTCTCCGTAGGTCAAGAGAGGAATTTGAGAGCTAGGAGGAGAAGAATCTAGTTCCGAGTGTGTAGGCATTCCAGAAGCGTTCAGGTGGGAACCACGGCCAATGTTAAGGCGTGCAGTAAGCATAGCCTCAGTAACTTGTTGAGGATCCAAAGTGCCATAGTCGAACTCATTGTCCAGATCATCTATGTCATCTTCTTCTTCATCACCTTCAACTCTAGGACTGCCTGCAGTTTACATCTTTAGTTAGGAACACTGGTAACTCCTTTTTGGCTGCCAATGTAGACCAATACTTGCAGTGAAATTCTCACCTTTAATCCGTTTGTATCTGGTTTTGCACTGAGGGCAAGCTCCGTTTCCCTCTCTTCTCTCATATTCATAGCAGGTTCGGCAAACAGGGAAAGCACATTCGTTGCAGGCAACAAACGGCTCCCCATCTACTGTGATCTCAATCTCATCTCCACAAATCTGACATGTTTGGCCACTCAATTCTTTCACGGACTTTATCTGGTAAAAACCACAACCATAAAGAGAATGCCATCAACACTTAGCAATGAAATGTGACAACCAATCAAGCAAAAACTAAGATCACTGGTGAATGTCAAAAATGCTTCAAAGTACTAGAAACTAACCAACTAATTACATCAAAACTTGACCAGTTTCCAATCAAAAGTAATAACTTCTATGTTATTTTGCAAAATAAATAGAATTGCAGATAAAACAAAATTTATTGTCTTGAGTTCTATCTTAATTTAATTTCTAATTATCTAATTTGATCTTGATAGCTTCACAAAACCAGATTCCCTCCTCATTTACTCCTTTCTGACAGTGTTTCGTGTTTCATGTGAAGCAAAGAACAAGAGAAAATAAATGGAGGATAAGAAGACAGGAATCAGTTAACATGTTTTGCAATAGCTTAAACCATATATGCATAAGGATCTTGAAAAAAAAAAGATTATAAATGTTATAAGCAACTTCATTAAATATTTGTATCAATATCTCCAAAAAATGTAAAGCTCAATCAGCATTTTGAATAAATTCACACATCCATTGGTCAATTTCCATAGGATTTGGATATTTCTGAAGAATCTAGAATTTGGCATTGACACATTTACACCAGAAACAGAATCTTATTCTTTTCTTCCAAATGGTGCCAAAATTCCCAGAATCTATACAAAAGGAACACCAAAATCTTCAATGCAAAAGAAAAATCTTACCCACTCTTAATAAAACCAGAAACCATACAATTAACAACAGCAGAAAGAAACCCATCCTTCAACTGAATCAACAAAATATTGACCATTTTTATGCAAATGTTTATTAATCAGGTCACACTAGAACAGTCAACATTTGTATCCTCCAGGGAAAAAAAACCAAAAAAGTAAATGACAATATTAGAGATTTAACGCTCAAAATAGCAAGACAAAGGTACTAAATCGTGTAAATTTTGGCCTTAGAAAACCCTAACTTGTTGCATTTCTAGTGAATCCCATACAAAAATAAAACCAAAAAGATCCACTTTTCATATTTTTGGGAATACAAACAGAAAAGAAAGAGGATCGGACTTATTTCACAAAGCAGCAAAATAAGCAAATAGGATTCGTCAAATTAACAAATAAGGCCAAAAAATGAAAGGAAAAAACTTTGCTTTTTCCAGTGAGATTTGGAATGTCTTACTCTTGAGTTTTCATCAGCATTTATCAAAACAAACTCATTTCTGTTATGAGAACCAGCAATGAGTCGACCTCCAGTGTCCATAACTCAGTACCCCAAACAAAAAGACAAGAACAAACCCAACTCAGAAAAACTCGGTCTCTTCCTCAATGAATGAATTCAAATATAATACGAGCACCACCAACTTCCTTTGGTCCCTTGACCTCCCATCACACGAAACCCCAAACTGCAGTTCCAGTGGAGAAAAGAGAAGCCTTTGATTGATGAAATATAAAGAAAATGATTAAAAAGAGGGGGAAAAGGGAAAGGGAACAAAAGGGATTTTGTTTGGATTGAGAAAGAAGCTAAGTGTATTCTGTAACGGGGCTGGCTGCTTCGGTCTCAATCTAAAATGGCAATTTCAGAAAGAGAGAGAGAAGGGGAGTGTTGAAATATGGAAACGTAACAAAGAAGGAGCTGGACAAACAGAATACATTACAACTCATCTAATTAGAGAGAGAAAGAAAATAAAAGTGATGGGGTCCAGAAAACGATGGTGGTGGCGCCGGCTCAGGGTATTCAGCAAATGCCATTTCTTTCCCCCCACAGCCTCACCAAAGCTTGTGGATTTCCCTGATAAATTAAAGTTTATAATAATAAAAAAAATTATTTTTTTAGTTTTGGGAAGTTTTTGCTATATGAAAATAAAACTAAAACTCTGTATTTACTTGGCTTTTTTTTCAGTTTCACACAACTCTTTAAAGTAAAAGTAAAACAAGAGAGAAGAAGAATGTTAGAGAACGTATATATGAACTTTTTTTGGGTTCAAAGTCCAGCATTTGTGACTTAAGACTCAAGAGTACGTGTATTTGTATTTTAAAAAGAAGAGAGTACATAAAATTTGGTACGGGTTATTCTGATTTCTGAATACTTAGTTGTTTCGTACAGTATTAGGGTTTTTATTCTGAAATTGCACGAATAATTAAAAATCCCAATAAAATTTTACTATTCCGAACGGGTACTATATAAGCGTATTATAATATCTAATATTTTATTCTACTAACTCAATTGATTGTTGGTGTATTTTACGGATTAATGTTATTTTTAGATAAAATATTATGTGAGATTAATTTTAGAGTTTATGAATTTAGTCTAAGAGTTTAAGGTATGGTTGTATGATTTAGGTTTTATTGTTATAATTTAAAGTTTAAGGGTTATTGGTTATGATAACAAAATTATGGATTCATTTTAACCCTGGATTATATTATAAATTTTACACTCGTAAACTTAAACATCGATATTCTAAATTCAAAACTAAACCTTAAACCCCTATTTTTTGTTTGTAAAAACTCTTTTTCTACTCATGTCTATAGAATAATTAATCTCACTTTTAAGTCTTCAATTTAAATTTAGTATTAGATTTAAACCTTAAACAATTGATTCTCATCCATTTGTTGAGATATTGATAATCTAACCATGTTTAGTATATATAAATATATTAATTTCGTGTTTGGTTTTTAAATTAGTGGATTTTAATTGTGTTATTTAAAATTTATATAAAAATTTGGAAGAAAAAAATAAAAATATCATTACAATAATATTAATTATTATTTAAAATATTTTTATTTTTAATTAAATTGGTATCCGGAACTTAATCAAGGGTTTAATAATAAATGACTATTACAATTATAATTAATTTTTATTTGATATGTATAGTTTTATATATTTTAATTAAATATATTAGGTTGTTCAAAAATTATATTTATTTTTTTGAATTGAAATTCGTTAATTTTATTAAACGAAAATATATCGGAAGTTACAATAAAAGTTTACAACTTAGTAAACAAGACACACAATCCAGACATAATCTTAGTAAACAAAACTAGCGTCTCAAGATCAAAGAGGGCCATACAAGGAAAAGATAAAAACTTAATTCAAAGGCTCGAAACAAAAAATGGATACAAACATCACCAAGGATCGGCGATGAAAGGTAAAACCATCAACAAACAACATAAAAATACATATTACAATGAGGTACGTTGACAACAAGGTCATTACTACAACTCAATCACAAATAAGAAAACGGTGAATGTAATTACGTATTCAAATCCAATTCGAAAGTCCGAGACAGGGAGATCAACAGCATAATAAAAAAAGCGTCATCTTCATCAGTCGTGACGTCGTCAGATTCAACCCTAATAAAAATTTAAAAGAAGAAGAAGAAAAAAGCGTGCCAAAAAACATAAGAAAACATAGCAAAAGCTAAAATAAATTTTATATTTATGATATATCATTAATAGATAATTTTAAATTTTATTAAAGTAAACATAAAATTGTTATAAATAAATAAAATTAATATACTTTTCAACATAGGACACATCTTACGTATAAATTACTTCGAGTTGTGATTGACTGTCACGTGTGTGGCAAGCCATCCTCTAATTATGTGCATATATCTTTTATGAAAAAGAAATTAAAGACGGGTTGAAAATCTTTTTGCATGTTCGTGTTGTAATTTAATTGAAGTTCTATATGTTTTTAAAAATTTTGAAATGTTATTAATTTATTTTATATAAATATTAATATATATTATTTGTGTTATTTTTATATTATTGTTATATAATTATCACACTTAATAAACTGCAACACATCTTGCAGTTGTAAATAAAATTGAATTTAAATTTTTTGGGAAAAAACATTTTTATTGAGAATATTTTTTTAATTCAATCATGCAATTATTTTTTTGTATACATGATTAAGAAAATACAATTATATTGGTGAATGATCTATAAAACTTAAAATATTAAGTTGACAATATGACATTGGTTAATATAACTGATTTATGATTATTATTATTATTATTATTATAAAACCATGTATTGCAATTTTTCCCGAGTCTTGATAGAATAGATTTTCAATCTTATGAATTGTGCATATAGTACAAAATATTAATTAAAATATAATGTTTTAAAATATATTTATTAATGGTAGCAAATGGATTCAAACAATAACTTTATTTGTGGTATTTTATACCAAAATATATGTTTATATAAACTTTTTAATATATTAATTTTGATACTCTATATTTTTCATACTATTGTTTTATTATTATTTTTTATAGCGTCAAATATTATATGACCTTGATCTTCAAAGTTACAACTTACGAACTCTAGCTGAGATATATCCTATCATATTCATTACATATTTTCATATATACATCAAATATATGATTTTATATTATACTAAAAAAATCTAATGTGCCAATCAAATCAATGAAATTATATTCTAACATACCAATCAAATCAATAGAATTATTTAAAAGTAACGATACCTATTATTTTCTAAATAAATTTGGAACATAAACGGTCCCAGCACTGGTCCTCATTGGTGTAGATGCCTGTGCTAGAAACAAAACTTCAATAAGTTTAGAACATTATTGTAATGTTTTGTAAGTTATGGGAAATATATTAAATTTTTACTCAAAAATACATAAAATTCCCATTGTTGTGTATAGTCTTAAACATTGTTTTGATTAATGCCAAAGCAAAACCAAAAATAAGAGAAATCTAAAAGCTTAAGAAAATGGACCAACAACGATATAATGTATGGAAATGTTAATATTCTGGACCACGACAATAAAGAACATGCCCCCCGATCTTAATTTTTTGGTCCAAATATCGAATCCTGAGCTACTTCTAACTTATTTCACCTTAGGTTTTAATGTCTGAAACGGAAATTTCAAACTCCTCACTTCAATAAACTGGGGTCGATGCTTCTTTAATTCTATAAATATATGCATATACTATTCGAGTGATACACCTCCAACTGCATATATCTTTCTGCTTCATTTATTATTTTCTTTATGTCTGCATCAAGAGAAAACGTTTCTCTTTCTTTTTCAAAAGTTTCAAGTATAATCATATCGGTATGCAGGGATGGACCGACGGGATGTTACATGACAGTCGCACTTTCTAAAACTGTTAAATTCTATATATTTTATTTTAATGATCTAATCTCACGAATTAAAATTCTATATCCTTTTTTAGTACTCCTTTCAATATCTTCACAATAAAAATTAGGTTTAGGATTAAGATTCAAAGTTAGAGTACATAGAATCATGGATATGGTGTATTTTTAGGGTTAAGACTTATAATTTAATTTTTTAATGATATAGTATAGAAAAAGACGCCCAAAAGAGACGGATAATTTTTACCCTAATTTTCCCTTAAATTATCAAATTTTGATTTAATTTTGAACAAAAATTTAGACCTCAATTTTACCATTAAATGTAACGTACGATTGTTAAAATAATAATGTTTTATTGATAATTAGATTTTTCAACAAAAATATTTACATTATATATTTTAAGACTTTAGTATGTGAAAATTGATATATAATAATATTATAATTATTTTTTTATGGTGATCGTGATCAAAGATACGTGGTAATTTGATCAGTCCAACGCATGCATTGAAGTAATTGATCTCATCTCAGATGAGAACGGAAAATAATCCCTGCAACCGACGGAAATAATACCCCCTGTGGCTAAATTAAAGTAACCTCAGAGAAATAAATTCTTGGCTGTTAAGATTTCATTTATTGCTCTTCTTTTCAATAATAAAAGAAGAAAAAAGATTTAATTTATTTTTATTAATATAAAAATAAAAAAGTAAGCATTTATTAATAGTGTGTGGTATGTGGGTGCCACACCCAAGCAAGTCGCTTTCGTGTTAGATTGGTAGGTAGTAGGTACTGTGACTCTCACAATAAACCGTCGGTGGAGCAATTAGCTTCCCCCCTCTCTTCAAATAATGCCCTTAATTCTTAAGTATTGTTAATTAAAATGCATGATTGCTTCTAAACACCGCGGGTCTTGACTTTATAGTTTGAATTAAAATTTTAAAAATTTTAGTGTCTAAACAAAATTTTTAAAATTTTGTAATGATAAATTTATTTTTTTAAGTGGGGGTCTAACTAAATTTTTTAAATCTTTTGAAAGGTTTAATGAATTTTTTTACAGTTTTAAGGGAAAAATTAAAAATATATAAAACTTTCATAACTTTATGAGAAATTTTATAAATTGTGAGGGGCCTAATTAAAATTTCAAAGTATATTTCAAGGATATAATATTTTTTTTAAATGTTAGGGTGCCAAAGCTCCCTCTAGCTCAATGGACCATCCGCCTATGGTTCCAAAAGAGCGTTCACGGTAGCATGATAATTCAATGTTTATAACAAAATAGTTTCATTTTAAATGTTCCTACTATTTAAAAAAACATATAAATATTGATAATTGTATTAATTGGCGTTAATAATTCTTATCGTTTATATTTGAATCTTATATCTTCTCCAAACTATATGCACGTTCTGGTGGTCTGGCTCGGGATAACTATGGCGTGTGAAAATTTGATTTTTTTAATTTTATTGGAGTGTGTTCCGTTGTGGATGTTGAACTATAAGGTGTTTATGTTGACTTACTTTTTGCATAAGATGACGGTTATCGACAATTTATCCTTAAAATGTATAGTCATGATGCTTTATAGATTCTTCATAAGGAACCTAAAGGTTCAAACTCCTTGATAGTTTATCATGACGGTAATAAAAGTGGTGGATACTTTGGCTAAATCTGTTATATTTGATAGTTTGGATCCTCTTTTCTTTCTTACGTTACATGTCTCGGTGTTTAGGTTGTTACGATACGAGAAGATAGATTGCATAGTTGATGGTGTAGCTTGTTTGCTCTTTTTATTTTGTGCTTTGTTTCTTTGTTACATTTGGTTTTATATATATATATTATCACATGTACACTTTTTTTAGTTAAGTTTAATTAGGAGGTTTTTAACGAGGTGTGTGATAAATATTTTAGTGTATATTTTTAATAAAATTATATTTTTCACTAAAAAAAATAAATCGTGGGGAAGTTAAGTAAATTTAACGGTGTTTTTTTTTTCAATATTTTTAGTATTTTTAGTTCCATAAAATTCATTTGATATTTAAGGTTTTTTTTCTCAATATTTAAGCTTTTAAGCTTTATTTGTTTTTATATTTATATAAACAAATTATATTGTTTATGTAATTTATATAAAAAAATTATATTCATACAAGTGGTCTCAGTGAAAAAGCGGATGATATTCTTTCTAGGAGACCCGAGTTTAAATCGCTTTGTCTACAAGATGTGTGTGCATTGTCAAAGGGTTAAAAATATGTATGAACATATACTACTTTGTAATCATCTTTAGACCATTCAACAAAAACTTAATTATTTTTATATTTATATACAAATTTATATTTCGCGTGTAAACATTTAATAGGTTAGATGTCATGTCATTTAAAAAGTATTGTCATATGTATGTGTCGTGTCATTATCGTTAAATTTTTAACGATTTAATTTGTATGCTAGTTAAAAAATTAGTAATTTAACAAAAAAAATATAAGTTGATGGTTAAATTTATCCTAAAAAAAGAACGATGGACAAAATGACACAAATTGTAAACGTTAAGAGCTAAAAAGTATCATTATGCCTTAAAAATTATTTTAAGTAATTAAATAATCTAGTGAGATGTGACACTAGATCCTTTAAGTAGTGTTAGAGATTCAAGTCATGACATTGTGAATGAAATAAATTGAATTGGAGAACCGTCCCCATAATCAATAATAGACATTTGAAGTACTCTATTTAAATTAGTCAATTAATAGATTGGATACTAGTAATTATAAAATAAATAAATTTAAGGTATAAGGCTAATTTTTACCCTTAACATTATATTTTTTAATTTTTGGCCTTCATCCTTTTTTTGGGTAAATTTAGGCCTTAATCTATATATATTTGTTAAATTTCTTATTTTTTAACTAGTATGATGACTAGATCGTTAAAAATTAATAAGGATAACATAGCATATACATGTGACAATATATTTTAACTGACATGACATCTAACTTATCATATATTACATGTAAAACATAATTTTATTCTAATATAAAAATACAAAACAACTCAAATTCAAGTAGAATGTGAAAAATGAATTAATTCAAAACTAAAAGCGAAGGCGTGAAAAATTATCAACCCTAACTGCGATAGAATCAAAATCCTGCTTAAAGAAGTATGAACACAGTCTAAAAATTTGCAAAGTTCAATTCTTTTTAAACTCCAAGGTTATTTGCCAAGAAACAAATATAACTTTACCATTAAAATCTGAATCACTTTAAATCAACGATAGAGAAAAGAAGGCTGTTAAAAATTGACAAGATTATTGAGGTTTGTAGAAATTACTTATTGGTGAATCAAAAGGTAAGGAATTTTGATACTAATCAACAGATTTTTTTATTATTTTAATTTATGATTTAAAATTTAGGTATTTTGGTGTTTAATCTAAATTGAAGAGTTTAGGGTTTTGATTTATAGTTTAATATTTAAACTTGAATTTCAAAAACCAGTAATTTGAAGGGTTTGAGTTTTGATTGAATCTAAAACAATGCCCAAAATAATAGAAAAAATACACACTAATAAATCTGTTCACACTAATAAATCTGTTCAATGTTTCAAAAACCTAAATATGAAAACTTACAATGGCTAAGGATTTGTGTTTTCCTTTGAACAACGTAGAATCGATGCTCCTTCTACATTCAAAAGAGTTTTTAAAAGAAATTTGGAACTTTGAAAACAGTGAATCAATTGATAGCTTCATTAGGTAGGATTTTGATCCTGGGGGTTGAAAATTTTTCAAGCAAGCTTTTAGTTTTGAATTTATTTTTTAATGTTTTATTTGAATTTGACTTTTTATTTGTTTTTAATATTAGAATGAAATTATATTCTACATGTAAGTATGTGATAGGTTAGATGTCATATTATTTAAAATGTACTGCCACATGTATATGCTATGTCACCATTGTTAAATTTTAACGGTCTAATCGTCATATTAATTAAAAAATGAAAATTTTGAAAAAAAAAATATAAGTTAAGGGTTACATTTATCCCCAAAAAGTTAAGAGCCAAAATGATAAAATTTATAAACGTTAAGAGTTAAAATTAGCCTTATGCCTATATTAAAAAAAGCTTTATGCCCAAATTTAATTAGTTAAATCGATGATAATTAACATTGAGTTCCAAATGTCACTAATTGATTACATCAGCAATACGCATTTTACAATAATCTTTGGTCTGTGCTTTGATACGAATTAAAAAACGAAGTTTGATGATCCATGGAATTATAATCATTGAGTGACATACACGTGGTGGCCTGTGAGAGGCCCCTTTTCTACCCTTTGAGGAGATTATAATAAGCTTTTGTTTTAGCTTTAGTTTCTAAAGCAACGTGAATTTAAAGGAAGAATGGAGGACTCAATTGAACTACAAGATTATTATTATTATTACCTTGTTTTCCCCCAAATAATCACATGCCACGTTGAACAAAAGTAGGGTTATAAGCCTAGTGCTCAATGACTTTTTAATGCAAATAAAATAATTGTATGTATGATTATCTCAAGTTAACATATATTGAACCTTCAATTGTATTCGCTTATAATCAAGTACGGATCGAGAATTTAGAGTGACGAAAAATATAAAAGTTTAATGGTGAAGGATAAATTCATAAATAAATTAATTTTTTTTAAAATTATATAGAGAACAACGTGAAAAAAATTTCTTGGGCCCCACCCCTATATAATTCCATCCCTCCTTGCTTATAATCATTGTTTTGTTAGAGACAAATTATTAAGAAAAATAGCGTGGTTCGTGTCTTCAAATATTTTGACTAATCACAAATTTAATTACTATTAATTTGAATATTTATCAAATAAATCAAAATTTCCGTTCTAAAATTTATATTAAACATTTATTAAATTTATATTAACTTTAAAATTAAATTACATATTTTTTCTATTATCTAATCCTAGCTTCGTTTCTAAAATAACAAACTTTATAGAGATCCACTAATTAACCTTGTTGCCAAGGATGTTCATCTAATCTTATTTTATATGAGTTCGAATCCTGGTATAAAAATGTAATACCTCTTCGTTTAATAAAAAAAATAACAAACTTTATAAAACCCAAGTGATGTTTGTCTTGAAACATGCCACGTGGTTGACTTTGTTTTTCCCCTAACTCAACTTTCCCCCAATCAATTGATTTCTACTTTTATTTTCAATTATGCTATTTAGACTTTTTTTAAGAACACATATTTGTATTTAGATAATATAAATATTTAATTTTTTATTTAATTTTGTAACTAAAAGAAAAGAAAGAGGATACAGCTGGTAATAGTGATTGGTTGTCTGGAAAGTCAATTGTAAACCACGGAAAATCTTATATTTATTTTTACTTTCTTTTCTGAAACTGAATGATTTTTTTTTTAAATTCTGGGAAACAGAGTAGGGTTATGTAAGAAAGAGCCAGCCCAGAAACAGTTCATAATGCTCTTTAACTTGGCTGTACGGTAAAGGTCTTTCCGACTTCTTATTTTTTTACTTTGAGTTTGGGATTCACTTTTTTCTTTTTATAAAATGGCCCAAAAAGAAAATCATATTTTATGAACTAAAAAGATCTCAATTCGTTGCCTTAACCCCTAAGTAAAATTAACGTGATATCTATACTTTATACTATATGATATAAAATTGTTAATTTTCCTCAACTTATAATAATATATATAGTTCTATTAATATATATATATAGAGAGAGTTGAAATTTTGCTTGAATACTATGTCAACCAGCTAGAAAATTTGATTTATTAGTTCTTATAATTATTTTGTTTTGGTTCAAGTAAAATAAAAAATGAGATAAACTCATAAGAAATGGCACATTATTAATGCGATCTAAGATTATATAGAGAATGGGTGGCAGTAAGATTTTTCGTATGTTAACCAGATGTGTGCATTCGGTCGGCTCGGTTAACCGACGAATCGAATTACCTAAAATTTATTAACCGATTTTTTTATCTCATTTTAACTGTTAATTGAATTGATTTTTTTTGAACAATTTTAACCGAACCGAAAAAGTTCGGTTAATTCGTCCGGTTTTCGATTTAACCGATTTTTTTAAATAAAATTTTAGGTTAATTGAATTTGGATAAAATTCGTCTGCCTCTTTTCGGTGCCCCTACATATGCCCCAACACTAAAAAAACACTACAGAGAATAAAATCTGTACAAAATAATAACAATGGCGAGCAGAGCGGGAGCCCAATCGACGTTCTTCGTCGACAGAGTGGGAGTCAACAAGGAAATCTACAAAGCGGGTGCAGCGGAGAGCATGAGAGTGACGGAGCAATACAGAACAGAGCGAGGCGGCTATGGAGATCTTCGGAACCGACCATCTTCGTCAAACAGGAAGAACTTCCAGCCAGGGTCTTTCGAGTGGACGGTGTTTTTTGATAATCTTAGTAGAAGAGTTCAACATTCTGCAATTAGGGAGATTTTCAGTTTTTATGGAAGGGTCGTGCAAGTCTTTATACCGTTTAGAAACAACAGAAAGAAGTATAGGGAGACCACCTTTGCTTTTGTTTCTATGGCTTCCAAGCCTGAAATGGACAGAGTAATAGCCAAATTGAATGGAACGAAAATTGATGGTTTGTGGATCAAGGCGTCAGTGGCCAAATTTCCGAGGAAAGATCCGATGAGCCAATAGGAAGCTCCGAGGTGGGTAAGAAAATCAGACATGGCACACAGGGATTCAGGAATGGCACACAAGGAGATTCCCCAGAACACATCGATTCCCGGAGGGTCGAGTCCACATAGGGAGTGGATTGGTCCGAGAACTTTTCGTGAAGCGGTATTAGATGGGGTCAATCCGCCACCATCAGTAACAGAGGAACCGGGTCATCCTTTTTCCACGGGGGAAGAGACGCCAAAGGCATATAATTTTAATGTTAAGTCCAGTGAAATAGAGTGGCTTCAGCGATGTATGGTTGGGGTCATCAAGAAGGACTTTGATATTGATTTCGTCCAGCAGGCCGTTTTACATGACAGAATTGAAGTTAAGATTATGCAATGGGGTGTTCATTTTGACTCTCAGGTAATTCTTTTCAATTCCATTTCCGAGATGGAAAACATAATAGCAAATAAGAAGGATGAGTTGAGTTTCTGGTTCAACTACATCAATAAGCTGCTAGTGAATGGAATCCCTCATTATTTCTGTTCAATCTCTTTGGTGGGAGTCCCGTTACTTTGCTGGCATAATCAATTCTTTGAAATGATCGGGAAGCGGTGGGGAATCTTTGTTAGTATTGATATTGATACAAGCAGGAGAAATAGGCTGGACTTTGCATGTTTTACCCTTAGAATAGCTAGTATGGCGGAAATTCTGGAGTCATTCAAATTGGAATCACTGGGTAAAAATTACATCGTTAAAGTCAGACTGGGATGCCCTGAGGAGGTAGACTCATCTCGGATTAATAGGGATTTTAATGATAATAATGCGGGTATTTGGACAGATTCTTCAGAAGCAAGATCGAGCGAAACTCCGACTCCAGTTTTCCAAGTTGGAGTTGACTACCCTCCGCCGCCGCAGGGCGTCTCAAGCGGGGTGGCAGCTCAGCGATCTCTAGTGGTCAGATACGATTTGGATCATCATGTGGTCGAGCAGACCGAGGTTGCCCATTTTCCCAATATTTCGGGAAATGCATGTGGGTCCAATAACTTCAATGATTTTGTGGTTGTTGATTCTTGGGTTGAAAACAGTGAATAGGAGGATAGTGGGGTTGGCTTAAATTCGGATTGGCTCAATCTTGGGCCAAAACAGTTGGCAAATAGGTATAGCCCAAGAGATGGTGATAAGCGGCCCGGGGGGAATGAGCCTTCGGTCCTGGGAGTGAGATGTTTATCTGATAAGGACCTTCCACAAACATTACAGTCGGATCCTTCACGGGATTTGGTCCCTAATAGTTATGAAGGAAGAAGCTTGCAAGTCTCTAGTAATTTCTCTGATATGTTTCCAACGAACAATCCAGTGCCATCGCCGACGTCGCTAGTTCCGAGGGGTTTTTTCAGAGCCCAATCAAGACGAATTATTAGAAGGCTTGTTCGTGATTCCCTCGATGAAACAAAGACTAGCGGAGACAAGGGTGATTCGGATCAATTGAACCAAATGGATAATTCAATTGTTGGTTTAGAGGCGGAATCGGTTTGGGAAATATGCAATTTGTTAGAGATCTCATTTAAGGGGGGCAAAGAAGTTGTAATCAGTCGGGTGAAAGAATTGGAGAATGATTGTTGTTGAAAGGGAGTTTCGGTATTTTTTCTTGGTTTTTGTTCCTCTATTTTATGGTTCTAAAAATTCTCCCATGGAATGTTAGAGGCTTGAGAAGGCTGGAGAAATTAAAGGCTATCCGGGATGTTATTAAAAGGCTAGATTCGAAGATAGTCTTCATTCAAGAAACAAAGATGGAGGTAATTACAGATAAAGAAATAAACAAATTCTGGAGAAATAAAGAAGTCCATTTTGCTTATTCTCCAGCAGTAGGATCGGCGGGGGGCATTCTTTGCAGTTGGGACTCCGCTTTCTTTCAGGTAACTGATATCAATACCAATAACAGGTTCATTAGTCTTATTGGTTATGTTAAGTCAAAGAGTTCCGTTGTGGGTCTGGTGAATGTGTATGGTCCAGTTGTTGAAGCCGAAAAGGAGGATTTTATGGTGGAATTTCTAAATGTGATTAGGAGTAGGAAAATTCCATGGTGTTTTGCGGGAGATTTTAACATGATCCTCGACCAAGAAGAAAATTTTGGGATCACTCTTAATCAACGTTCAATCGACAGATTCCGGGATTTCATTTTCCAATCCAATTTGATTAATCTCCCACTGATTGGCGGGAAATTCACGTGGGGCAACAACAGGGAAAAGTCGACGTATGTACGTTTAGACAGATTCCTCATTAATGCGGATTTCAGTAGGCTTTGCTCCAACGTATCTCAGTTTCTTCATCACAAATCTATTTCGGATCACAACGCTATTTCTTTGGAGGAAGAGAAGGCTAACTGGGGTCCCAAACCTTTTCGCTTTTTTAACTACTGGTGTATGGAAGAAGGCTTCGAAGAGACGGTAACTTCAGCGGTAAGGGGTCTAAAAATGAGGCAGCCAAGAGTTAAAATAAGTGGGTTGTTGAAGCATTCGAAAAAATCTCTGAAGATATGGGCTGAGCAAAAACATAGAAGCTTCGGAGGGAGAATTAATGAATTGGAAAAATTCATCTCTGACTTGGAACATCGGATACAAGATGGCCAAGACCCTGGTGATTCTTTCCAGACTTTGTGTAATTGGCGTAAGGAACTTTGGGCTCTCTACAGAAAGGAAGAAAGCAAATGGATTCAAAACTCTAGAATTCGCTGGTTTAAGGAGGGGGACCGGAACACGCATTTCTTTCATGCGGTAGCATCCAAACGTCGGAGGTCTAACGCTATCTTGCGAATCTGCAGTAAGGATGGTGATATTCAGGAACCAGATCGGGTGAAAGCGACTGTGAATGATTATTTTTTCGCAATTTATAATGATACACGGGAATTAGAAATTAAAGATATGTCGATTGGGTTCAGGAAACTATCTTTATATCAGGCTGATAGCCTCACGAGCAGTTTCAACGAAGAGGAAGTATGGTCAGCTCTGAGTTCAATGGACAGCAACAAAGCCCCGGGTCCCGACGGGTTTAATATGGGTTTTTACAAGAAGTTTTGGCCAGAGTTAAAAGAGAGCATCATGGGTTTCTTTTCTGATTTTTTTCATGGCAAGCCGTGGGAGGAGGATTTGAATCATTCATTCATCACACTCATTCCGAAAACGCTCAATCCTTCGTCGATGGAGGAGTACCGTCCGATTAGCCTAATTGGCGGGGTGTATAAACTGCTATCAAAAGTACTCACTAGGCGATTGAAATCGGTTATCGGAGATCTAATAGGGGATTCACAGTTCGCGTTCATTCAAGGTAGGCAGATTCTGGATTGTTCACTCATAGCTAATGAGGTAATTGATGAGATGAAGAAGTCTGGAAGAAGGGGTGTCGCTTTCAAAGTCGATTTTCACAAAGCCTACGATACGATAAGTTGGGGTTTTTTGCTAAGATGTTTGAAAAAAATGGGGTTTAACGATAGATGGTGCTTCTGGATCCGTCAATGTATTTCAACGGCCTCGATCTCCATTCTTGTGAATGGTTCCCCAACTAACTCTTTCAAGATGAAGAGAGGTTTTAGGCAGGGTTGTTCTTTGTCACCACTGTTATTTAATATAGTAGGCGAGGCGTTAAATTTGATGTTAACCAAGGCTTCAAATCTTGGGCTTTTTGACGGCGTTCGGATTGGCAAGGAAGGGTCAGAAGTGGTGGTTTCACACTTGCAATTCACTGACGATCTCCTTATTTTTTGCGGTGGAGAGGAAAGACAGATGAAGAATGTGAAAAGAGTGTTACGAGTTTTTGAAATCCCAGCTGGGTTGAAACTTAACATAGCAAAGAGCAAAATTTTCGGGGTGAACCTTCCTCAGCAAGTTACTGATACATGGGCTAGATCGATAGGATGCGCTACAGGAATTCTACCTACTGTGTATTTAGGCTTGCCTCTTGGGGCTAATAGAAACTCTCTCATGCTATGGGAACCGGTCATCAAGAATTTCTCGAAGAAATTGGAAGGGTGGAAATCGGGCTTCTTATCAAAAGCCGGCAGACTCACATTGATCAAATCTGTCCTAACAAGTCTACCGATATACTTCTTATCCTTGTTTAGGATTCCTTCGGCTGTTCTCAAGAAATTAAATAGTTTGATGGCATCTTTTTTGTGGGGGGATTCGAATGAGGCTTCCAAAATACATTGGGTAGGTTGGTCCAATGTATGCTCTCGGAAAGAAGCAGGAGGTCTAGGAGTAGCTAATTTGGATATTTTAAACAGATCGCTCCTTGGCAAATGGGCGTGGAGATTCGGGAATGAAACCTCGAGCTTATGGAGACGAGTCATCGCAGCTCGCTTTCCTGGTAATTCTACAAGTCTATTACCTCTACAACCTTCTCGGAAACAGTCCTCATGGGTTTGGAGAGGAATTACGGACTCTTTTCATTCGGATGATTTATTTATTCAGCACTTAAAAACAAATCTAGTTATTCAAGTAGGTGATGGTTCTAGGATACACTTTTGGACTGATAAGTGGATTGGACCCTTCACTTTAAAAGAAAATTTTCCACGCATCTTTATCTTGGCCGCTAAGAAGTCGGGGGTTCTATGTGAATTTGGCACCAAAATAGAAGAAGGTTGGTCTTGAAACATCTCCTTACGTCGACCCCTAAGAGATTGGGAAAGAGTTCAATGAAGTGAGTTTCTGAATATGCTATCCAACTTCAGATCTTCTAATTTACCGGATGATTGGACTAGTTAGAAGTCAGTGGGCGATGGAGTTTTCTCAGTGCAAGCAATTCGGAAGGAGTTCGATAGACCCTCAATTTCCAATTTTGAATATAAAGATATGATATGGTTGGGATTCGCCCCACCGAAGGTGGAATCTTTCGTTTGGCAACTAGCTTTGGGCCGAGTTCTAGTTTTAGCAGAGTTAAAGAAGAGAGGTATGGCATAGATCAATGACACGAGCTGCTCATTCTGTAAAAGAGATGAGGAAACAGTGGAGCATATCTTTTTTTGTTGCGACAAAGTTTGGAGAATTTGGATGTATTTTTGCGAAATGGCAGGGGTCAAAACAGTTTGGCCGAAATCCCCTCGTCTTTTTTATAGCATGGAGTGGCCTATTCGATAATCCGAGCATGAGATGGTGTTTGTCAGCCCCCTTCGCAGTCATTTGGACGACGTGGCTGATGCGGAACGAAATACAATTCAACGGTAAAACTTTCGATGGGGGGCAGTTGAGTTTTATGTTAAAATTCCGCTGGGCTTCATGGTTGAAAGCAAAAGTCAGCAACGAGAATGTTTCCATAGCAGATTTGGTGTTGAATCCGAAGTTAGCAAATAACCTATTGAATGCTGGTAATACGCAGAAACCAGTGCCTACTTGGTCTCCACCCCCCATGGCTTCCTAAAATTTAATGTAGATGGAGCATTAAGTTCATCTTCTGGAGCTTGTGGTATTGGAGGTATTTTACGGGATGCAAAAGGTGGGATCCTACTTGAATTTTCTGAAGCAACCGGATGTGGCCCGCCTGCATTTGTGGAGCTCGAAGCTATAAGGGTGAGTGTTTCCCTTTTCTTCAAATCGAGTTGGGCGATGTCACATAGGTTGGTAGTTGAATCAGACTGTAAGGTAGCCATCGACTGGATTACTGGAATCTTGACCCCCTGCAATTGTAGCACCAATTATAAAAGAACTGGGAATGCTTATCTCGAACAAAAGAGTTATTTTCAGATCGGTTCCGCGATGTATTAACATCTTAGCCGACGGCCTGGCCAAGAAAGGAATCGATTAATGCCTCTAATGATGTCAAAGGAAGGGTAAAGCATGCCAAGCATTATATTGTAATTTGGTATAGTTGCTGTAATGAAGGGAGATGGAGGATCGAGCGAAGTAAAGAAGGATTTTGGCTGTGGTGCTGTCAGTCAGTTGAGGCCTACGCGTTGAGGTGGTTCGATTGAATTAAGGTTGTAGCAGGTAAGCAGCGCAAAAGGTCAGAAATGCGGAAGTTCACATTTTGATTTAAGTTTAGCCTGCAGCTAGTTATGGTTCTGGTAATATATTGCGATTGGTATTTCCTATTACAGATTCTTATGTAATTCCCCCTTTGTTCCGATTGCACTCTTTTTCCTCCAATCTAGGTTAGGGAGGTTTTTTAATGAGGCATTGGTCAAAGGAGTTTTCGAGAATAAAATACAACTTTTCAAAAAAAAAAATTGGGTTAATTACACAATTAGTCATTCAATTATGTTAAAATAATCTTTTTAGTCACTAAACTTTCAAAAGTTGCAAAACAATCATTAAACTTATCGAACTATCACAAAATGTTCATTGAATCATTGCATGTTATAAATTATTGATAAATTTTGAAAAGTTTAATAACCATTTTAAAATAATTCAATAAATTTGATGATCATTTGTACTAATTGATAAAGTTCAATGACCATTTTATAATATATCAAAAAAAATCTAATGGTCATTTTATAACTTTTAAAAGTTTAGTAACCAAAAATAAATATATGTAATATATATAATATGTAATATATAATAATTTCAGTTAGTTCGGTTAATTAACCGATTTCGGCCCGAATTAACCGATAACCGAATTTAAAAAAAAAAACTCTTAGCGTTAACCAATCCTACATAAAATTAACCCATCGATTAGCCAAAAATTTTTCAATTCGGTCAAAATCCAATAATACACACCTAATGTTAACATATTATCGACTCAATTTAATGATATTTACACAAACATAAGAATATAAATCTACAATGTGGGTTATGATCAACTTACATTGTGTAAAACTCAATTACTTTTACACTTTTTTTTAGACCGTTAGATGATGGTAATTAATGACTAAGATTATTATTTTTATTTAATTTTTTCCAAGTGATAATCTTCACATTTTCTATTGTTAATCTCATCCATTCATTTCACTTATCCAATGACCATGGATTAATGTAAAACTAAATGAATTTTATATAGTGTAACTAGATCTCGTCCCTACAATATATATATACATTGTTATAAATAATTTAAATTTCGTAAATCAAATACAATCTTATTATTAAACTAATTGAATTATATGTTACAGAAAATATGTGAAGTTCAAAGTAATATAATTTAAATAACATTTTAAGAGTATGTCAGTAATTTAATTTTAACTCATATCGGCAACTTCATTTCAAGATTAAAATAATTTTATTTGTTTATTTCTCTATTACAAAATAGAACACGAGTGATTATTAGATTTACAGAGGGTGTATTTGAAAAGCAACTGTATAATTGGACTTTGAATATAAAAAAATGACATGAGTCGTGCTATTTTTTGTTGTAAAAAAATTAATTTAAATTAAATTAATCGTGAAATAAGTTTTATCGTTTGTCTGATCTAGATTTGATTATTGTTTAAATATAAAAATACGTTAATTAAAATTGAAATTTATATATTTTTAATAATAAAAATAATTTTTTTAAAATCAACCCACCATACCTTAAACCTAAATACAACAAATAATGTCATATTTGATTTTTTCCATGTAAATTAATAGATCCATAAATATCTAGAGTGACAAACTCCATTGATGGTTGCAAGAGAATATTAAATGTGCCCACCACACCCTGTAAACAACTAGAAAAACATAAATTCCCACAAAATAATATACTTCTATATATTTAATTGTTTTTTTTTCTTATACAATGATATGGTATTTTTTATTTCATGATTTGGAATATTTTTTTAAAAACAAAAATTTTGCTATAGTTATTTTAAAAACTTGTCAGGAAGTATTGATGTTTTCTGAAAGTCGTCAAAATTTTTTGACGGCTTGGTATATTTCTGGTTCATCCTTTCTTTGTCTTCACTTCGGCATTAAAATAAATTTCGTTAAAGTCGTCAGTATTTATTGACATTTTTTTATAAAAATTATCTATATTTTAACGAGTTTTCTAACCCTATTCAAATAGGAAAATTCTACAACGGGCGACGAACATTGATGAACACCACTAATGATGAACACCGATGAACACCATTAATTTTTTTTTTTAATTTTAAAAATCTAAAGGACTAAAATTATAATTAAAATTATCTCTTAAAACATAAAAATCAAATTTAATAGTTACTTTATAATATTTTTTAATAAATTAAAATCAAATATACCCAATTATCCTAAATCCTAACAAAATCAATCTCTTAAAAAAAATAAAAACCAGTTTATAATTAAACCTATTTTTTAAGATTCCTGGAAAACCTACAAATCTACCTAATAGTTCATTCGCATTATACCGCTACCCACTTCTCCCAAATTAATCCCTCTACTAATTACCAAAGCAAGGTTTAATTAATATTAATCGGATTTAGGCTTAGCACACGCCTTGCAGTAACTGCAGAGGATTTTTGGTTCATAAATTTATTTAAATAAATTAGAATCTGAAATCGAAATTGAAAGTATAGGCTGAATCCATGATGTCGTGCCTCGTGCACAATTAAATTTGGGTTTAAATTGATTTCTATCAAATAGATTTAAAAAAACTGATTTCTATTTTCTTAAGAGATTGATTTTGTTAGGGTTTAAGAAAATTGAGTATATTTCATTCTAATCTATTAAAAAATATTATAAAGTAACTATTAAATTTGATTTTTATTTTTTAAGAGATAATTTTAATTATAATTTTAGTCCTTTAAATTTTTAAATTTTTTTAAAAAAATTAATGGTGTTCATCGGTGTTCATCGTTAGTGGTGTTCATCAATGTTCGTCGCACGTGGTAGACTCGTCCATTCAAATATCTTTACTTTACGAAATAAAAACAAACTCATCTCAAATTGTGAAATAAATATCCTACATTGAGCTTTAAATAGTTTATAAGTATAATTTGTTTTTTGGGTTTATATTTAATTATTAGTCTCAAGTTTAAGAGGTTGATACATGTTAGCTGATTTCTATTTGAATAAAAGAAAAATATGATTATTCAAAAATTATAATTTTTCCTACATAATTAAAAGATTACAACTTTTATTAAAGTACATGTCAAATACAAATAAGAAACATAAATATTTAAAGAAAATAAAAAGATCTGAATTAAAGACAACTTGGCTCTTCTTAAGTGTGCTGTGCACAATTAAAATCAAGAATAAAAATAAAATAAAATCAGAATGGTTACAGCTGGTTCAAAAGGAAAATCTCAATATCTTGGAATAGTTTACGAATATCAACATTGCTTTTTGACTTCATTAATCACGTGGAAAATGATATTATTATTTTATTGTTTCGAAGCTGTCGGCAAACTCATTTGGAATGAGATATCGCAGTGTACGTAAACCCTTACCGTTGCACCATGACAAGCACACATTTAAAAAGGTCATTTATACGGGTGATTAACGAGGGAGTGAATGACGTGTTGAGTAATGTTTGATTCGTGTTTGTTAAAAATATTTTATTGCTCGATTTGATTTGTTGCTCGTTAAGTTCGATAAAATTTTGTTTGATTCATGATCATTAAAAATTTCGTTGCTCGACCAGCGGCAGATCCATAATTTTCATATAGTGGGGTCAGAGTAGAGTATGAAGTACGAAGATTCTCATACCACTACAAATCAAGTGAGGTCAATTCTAATATTTCCTACGAATATTTTATATTAGCTCCTTAAAAATTACTCATTGAAAATCTCATACCCAACATATCAAGTGGAATTAATTGACCCTACAATTTAAACGTGGATCCGCCACTGTGCTCAACTCGTTGCTCGTTAAACTCGTTAAAGTTTTTTACCTTATTTTTTTTTAAATATAGATATAATCTAGTGATACTATTCAGGCTTAATATAAACATAGAAATTCAAGAAAAAACGTGAGGTTTAAGGAGATAAATAGTCGAATCTGCCATAACCGAGTTAAAGATAAAGTCGATATTCAAATGTGAGAATCTTTTTAATTTCTCAACAATCTTCGATGAACAACAAATGAGAAAAAGCCTTAGGAATTTCAAGGTTTTAACTTTCAATCGTATTTTTTATATGGGAAGTGAAAATTGAAGAATTTCCCCATTTCTTAATTTTATGCATAAAGTAATAATAAAATAAAAAAATATTATTATAATTTAATTTCTTATTAATATAAATTAACTTTTTTTAATTCTCGAAAAATAAAAAACGTTTTGAAAATTTGAAACCAAAATTTTATGGGTAAATTACTTAGAAATTTAATGAACTTTTTTAGAGATTTTAACTATTATGTAAATTTTTTAGAACATACTTTTTGTAAGGTAGCCACCAAAAAAACCGTAAAAGAATTTATAAAAAACAACGAAATGCTTACGAACTTACTGAGTTGAGTTGGGCCTTGCTCGACTTGACTCGCTAATATCTCGAGTCAAGCGTTAATCGAATTTTGACTAAGTCGAGCTCGAATTGTTTGCGACTGTAGTCATTTATAGTCTAAAGAATTATAGGAAAATAATTTTATTTGATGGAGTTATCAGCTTGATTAATCTGAAATCACGCACAAGATCTCTTATTTGTTCGAGGGATGGATGTTAGACGTTGAGTAAGAAAAAGAAATCAAATCGTGACATTGTGAAACCCATCATCGAATAGGGCTAAGATCAGAAACCCAAACCAAAACTGAAAAAACAAAGAGAAATAATTTCCAGTCAAAACCCAAGAGTAGGAAAATCGAGCCTTTCATCAGGAAATTTCCTTCCGGAACTGCTCGAAGACTTGGGGCCTGAGGGAGGACAACAACTGATGTTTAGCAAATCGATTGGTGTGCTCCAAGCGGAGCTATCTTTTACCGGACTTCAAATTGCTTGGACCAAGGCTTTGTGTTCAATCCGATTCCATGGAGACTGTCAAATTGTTATGTTCATTGAGCAGCTCCTCAATCCTCTTATCTCTACCATATTTGCAAGCTTGCAAAAGCCGACTCTGTTATCGTTATTGATTATAATAACATTTGTTACGATCACAACTATAATAAATTAATATCCATAATTCAAATTAATGATGTATATGTACACCATAGTCCATAGTAGTATATGAAAACTTTTAAGAAAACTAACATATTTTTGTAGGATAAAAATCCGTATTGGACATTCATCTTGACTCCCGATGTTGAACTAAATCCCAAGACTTGAATCTTTAAATGGGAAAAACTTCATGAACCATGAACAAGAATTATAAAACCAGCAACTTCTCTGATTGAAACAAGCCACCACCACAAGTTTCTTGGAATGTTATAGAAACCAAACATTCAACAGAGTTTACAAATGAAATGATCCAATCAGTCATCATGTTTAAACCGGAAAAATGTACCATGTTTACTTCTCATCGTACTTCCACGGGAAGCCCCCTTATCTTTCTTACTTCGTGTTCCGGCAGTCACCGTCTCTGGTGCCCCAATCCCGATTGGCGGCAAACTCACCGGTGGATTGACCGGCAAAACAAAGGTTTGATGAGAAAACTTGGGTGGCTCAGCAATAGAAGTGTCACTACCTTCACTAACCAAGAACCCGTTTAATTATTCAATTAAAACAGTTACACATTTCCTTTATTCAATTATCATCTCTATAGAAATTTTAAAACAGTTGAGCATTTTACCTTCGAACAAGATAATGCACCACTGCAGACTAAAATCATGAACATGAATTATAGAACTAACTAGGAACAACTTCTCTCAGATTTACAGTATTATAACTAAGAAACATACCAGAATTGAATGTGAAAATGCACTACTATAGAAACCATGAACATTACTATTGAAATTAGGAATGTGATCGACTCTATACAAACTTATCAGATTTAAATTGTTAAAACTTTGAACCAAATCCAGAAATTTCATGGAATATTTAAAGAAACCAAGAATTCAACAGAAACAGAAACAACTATCGTTGGCATCAATGAAATGAAGTTATCAACCAGTAAACGCGTTTTAGAACGGAAAAATGTACCATGTTTACTTCTCATTGTGCCGCCGCCATGGAAAGCCACCTTATCTTTCTTGATTCGCGTTCCGACAGTCACCCTCTCCGAATCCCCACTCCCCGTCGGCGGAAAAATCCCCGGTGAGTTGGCCGGCGAGTTTTGATTAGAAAACTTGGGTGGCTCAGCAATAGAAGTGCCAGTGTCACTACCTTCACTAACCAAGGACCCGTATCTTGCAACAAGAATCCCGTCGAGTCCGTGGACAGCAATGTTGGACCCAATGAAAAGATCCGGGACCGATACCAGGACCCCGTCGACTGTAACAGTTACCAAGGCGGTGCCGTTGCGGGTGGACATAGTTCGTTCCACAAAGAGTCGACGGTTAGGGAGGAGAGTGTCGATGAAGGCGGGGCGAGGGAGGGCGAGGAGGTCCGAAGAGGAGAGGAAATGCGGGGAGACGTGGAGGAAGAGAGATACGGTGTAGAGGCGGGCGGAGGAGAGTAGGTCGAGGGAGAAGAGGAGGGAATCCGATGGTGCAAAGAGAGTGAATATGGAAGTGTTTTGGGACGAGAGGAGGCGGACTTGGAGATCGGAGGTGGTTATGGCGTTGGGGAAGAGGGTGTAGCCTCTTGATTGGAGGGTTAAGAGGGCGGCGTCCAGTTCTTTGGTGGTTAAGCCGGAAGTGGTGGCGGTGGCGAGGAGGAGGAGGAGGAGGGGAAGGATGGCGGTTGTTGGCTCGGAGGAAAGGATTTCCATTTTCTGTTTGTTTTGGCGGGTGGATTTCTTAGTTTCTTGGTTTATGCCATTTGGTAGTATTGGGTTATTGGGTGCGGGTGTTTCTATAGGAGTTATTATGGTCTTGAATCTTCTAATGGATTTCTGGCTGTTGGATGACTGAAATCTGTAATCCCTTGTTTAGCCTTCGAATTTTCAAGCTATCACCAATTCTCATCCCAAGTTATGGTATAGAAAGTTTGTTAAAAGAAAAATAAAATTATATGAATTTTAAAATAGTTTGTCAAAATATAAAAAATGATATAATTTTAAACAAATTATAAGTAAAATAAATCCTCAAATTTAGCACAAAGCTTAATAAATTTATAAATTAAATATATAATATTATAAAAATTATAAATAATATATTTATAACTTATTGTTATTCTTATAAAATTATTATTATTATTATTCGAATGAATTGAAATTTTTATAATCAATTACAATATTCATACTTTTATAACATCAATTAATAAATTATAAATAACTTTTTATAAAATTTATATATTGTGATCGATATTTAAACATATTCTTCTAATTAATATATTTTTGTAAAATAAATATAACTGATTTCAAACACAATTTAACTTGAATATTTTTAAGAACTATTTTTAGTATTATGCCTAAAAAATATTCCTACAAAACGTAAGATTTCATAGTTAATTGGTCCGTTTTTTTTTAAAAAGTGAAAATTAATTTAATTCAACTTTCATAAAAAATTAATCGAACGTCGAAACGACTCGCAAGAGTTTGAATCAAAACAAATAATAAGCTAAAAGTAATATGTGCAGAACTCATGAAAAAAGTTGTAGAATGAATTATCTTCCCTATATTAATACCATAAGATGAGACCATTCATTTGATTCTCCCTCTACCTAATATTCTATCAATCAGCTTAACCATTAATGCATTTTCCTTTTTCCATAGTCCTCCATGGAAATTTCAGTCATCAAATGGCCTTACATGGTATTCCGAACGATCAACCATACTTTCCGTGGGCTACGAGGTATACTTCGTATCCCGTTCTTCCTTACTATTGTACCATGAACTGAGGATTTCCAACAACGGGCTGTCTCTACTGTCCACTCCTAGCTTCGGTTGGGGTTGTGATCGCTCTGAAGTTGAGATTTCCCCTTTGGAATCTGAAATTTCGTCACCCCGGAGAGACGGTTCATAGTCAGGATATGTCATCTTTGGTTGCACTTCCTTTCTGGTTGAGCTTTTGTTCGAATCATCATCACCAGTTATTGGTGCATCATGCAATGAACAAGATGTCTTTCCAACAGCATGACTGCTATTTTCTCGAATGTTAGGAATAGCAGTTTGTAGGCCTGAGTTTCCTGGAGCTGTACTTGCAGGAATTATAAAGGTCGACTCGATTTTAACCCCGGGCATTATCTCCAGCAGAGATGACAACTTTTGGTAACCAAGTCCTTGTATATTGAGAGAATAACCATACCTCGAGAGGAACACATTCCTGAAATTGCTGATATTGTATCCTTCAGGGTGTTCCTTTAGTATCTCTTTCACAAGTTTTTCACAGTCACCCAATACGTCATATCGAGAACGATCTGAAGATTTCTCATTCACGAAGGTAGATGAAACACCAGAATGAGAAACATTCTGCAACTCTTTTTCTCCTTCATGTTTTGGCTGCAAGTTTGCCTCTGATGGATTGCTCATAAAGATTGATCCCAACCCATTCGCAGCATTCGAATGACCCAAATCCGGACTTTTGTAAACAGACCTATTGATCTTGAAAGGATTCGTTCGGGAGGGGCATTCTTCGATCCATTTCTTATCAGATATTAACAAATTAACCAATTGAAGAAGATCAGTGTTACTAAGAGATTTGAGAGCCAATGGTCCTCTCTTCTGCAGATTTTCCACCATCTCTTCCCTGCAAAAGTTTATCAAAAAATGTAAATTTTGTTTAAAACTACTTCACATTTTAAGTTGGAACTCGAATTTGCAATTCAATATATTCATTCGAACACTGCAACAGATTTTCAATTGCAATAACATTTTCTGAAAGCTGTATAATCTTCTTATATATTAAATTATATCCTTTGCATGTAAATACATGGTACCTGTCGAGCAACAAACAAAAAAAGCGTGTATGATTGAGCACACATACAAAACAAGAACTCCAGAAGAACACGAACATATGCAAAAAAATACTAACAATATATTAAAACAAGCACAGTATATGGCAAAAATCAGCAAGTCCGTGTAGTTCAACAAGTTAGAAGTCAATGCTATTCTGGATTCCATCACGAAACAAGGCACACATAAAACAAATGTAAACTAAAGGAGGAAACAAGCAAGGCACATGGTAAAATAACTACAGGGGAAAAATTAGCAAACCTAGTCCTAGACTGTGTGATAAGCAATGATCCCTTAGCCGAGTCCATTAAATTTTCCATGTCTTTCAAAAATGAACCCTGAGTGAAAACCTCATGCTTTAAGGAATTAGTCTTTATTTTCCCGTGCTTTTCACAGGACTCTTGGCTACTTCTCCAAAATTTACACCGGCTGGCAATACGGATAAATAAACCTGAAGTCTTTCCTTTGTTGTCAGCGGCCTCGCA
Source organism: Hibiscus trionum (assembly GCA_030270665.1). Lineage (NCBI taxonomy): Eukaryota > Viridiplantae > Streptophyta > Magnoliopsida > Malvales > Malvaceae > Hibiscus > Hibiscus trionum. The sequence goes on along the minus strand of BSYR01000006.1, from coordinate 20,971,727 downwards.
TGATTTTTCCTTGCACTCTTCTTTCATTCCTTCCTTTTCAGAGCTAATCCCAGTGCATTTTTTCAGATTATTGTTATTTTGTTTCACAGAACTACCTTCAGAATTGTCGTGTTTTTCAGTAGTGTCATGATTTTTTACCTCAGAATTGCAATTGCTATCACCAAGCCATCTTTGCCAAACTTTCCTAAAGAAACTTACTTCAGATTCAGAATCCCGTTCCAGCATAGGACCTTGATGACTCTCAGCTACCTGATCATTAGATTTATATCCTTCAGCAATCTTCTGACCAACTGGAAGAGTCTGTTCGACCGCCCCTGGAGGCTCTTCTGCATTAACTTTAACAAAATCATCATTTCCTGGAGGAGAATGTTGCACCTTTATTGGTGCAACCCCAGCATTAATTTCAGGGCAATGCTGCAATCTGGACTTATCGTTTACAGCACCACCAGTTGACCCGCCATCATCACTTGAACTAGAATAAACATTGAGCTCGTCTCCATCTCTACATAGAGTTCCTGCAGATAAAGCTGGACTACTCTCAGACAGTTCACCAGTTTTTGGGGTAACTCCACGTATAACAAACTGACCATCATGTGTAGACCGAAGCCTCAGGATGTGTGGCATGGATAAAAGAAAAGGAAGGAATTTTTTATAACCGTAAAAGTCTTTATCAAGCTCAATCTTACTACAGGTCAACAAAGTTCGAAGGTCCATAATGGAAATCCCCTTTGGGTAAGAGTTCAAAATCAGACGAATCCGATTGGTAACTGCCTTCGGAACTGGCCTAGGCCGTGGGCGCACTGGCTGTTCAACTAAAAACGGGTCCTCCAGCGACACGTTGTAATGGCCATACCAAGAACCATAAGGACCGTCGGGAGGTTTATTATAGTACTTTCCCCTCAGCTCCTCTCCTTTGAGCAGTGCACCCCAATTCCACATGATACTTGCAGCACTGCAAAGAACATTGGGAGCAGATTCTCGACTAGCAAGCAGTATATTGTAGTTGTTCATCCGTAATTTATGCAATACGGTGGCATAGTCCCTGTCACTAGAGATTAAAAAAAGATGTGCCGGAGGAGGATTCTGGGAAACCCAGGACAAAAGATCAACCAGAAGCAATCGATCAGCGCTGTTCTTTCCATCTGCATTAGTAGCACATTTACATGGTAAAATAACATGAACTTAGACAATTGATGAGAAAAAATCCCATTTCTCCAGCTAGGATTCAAATCTAGAACCACTTCAGCAAAATCTTTAATCTTTATGCATACATACACATATAAACGATGTATCTAACACCATTTTGCAAAATTGAGAAATAGAAAATATACCATTGGGAACATGATAAAGGTTAACCCCGGTAGAAGAAAGCGCCTCTTGGGTAGCTCTGGAGAGTTGCGAAATGTCTCCAAAAGCCGTAATCCGAAGAGGACCCATAATTCCATTGGCCCTGAGCGCGGCGGTGATCGTATTAGCAATCTTAAACACATTGACATATGCGGACACAGTGCAGTTCTCGAAATCCCACCAAACCGAGACCTTAACGTTTCGAGACTCCTCCTCGTGGCGCCGCGAGAAAGGGTGGGCTTGGGAAGTGGAGAAATAGGAAATGAACAGTGGGAATGAACATGATGGTGCCGGAGAGGAAAATGAAAGGAGGGATCTAAGAGGGAAAAGTTGAAGCCTCATTGTTTAGTGAGAAAATGAGTTTTTTAATCATTACAAAAGATCATGAATTTCTGGGAAATTTTTGAAGGAAGGTGATGACTGGTAGATACAACCGAGGGTTTTAGGAGAAAGAGAAAGAACTAAAACCCTTAATGCTTTCCTTTTTCATGTTTTTTTTTTTAAATTAAATAAAATTTTTGATTTATTTTAGCATCAGGCCTCCAATAAAATACTGAAAGTCCCGAAATGGAATGAGTTTGTTGGGCTGGGTTTATTGTTGGGTTTTAAATAATTATAACGATTGTCATAATTAATCAGTCAATAAATCAAATATCGTGGTTAAACCTTAAATAAATAAAACTCCTTACCAAACCATAAGCATGTACATCTCTAAGACTAAACAGTCTCAACCCTCGGGAACCTTTTAGACTGCTTTATTTAATTACCCGTCTATTCGAGAGCTTAACGTGCAACAAGTTTAGGTGCGGTTAGAAAACGATAAGTACGAAACTTGTTATCAATACTTGTCAAAAATCAAGAAAAAACAACTTAAAATATTATCTAAAAATCTAACATTTAAAATTATTGAACAAATTTTAAAACTTGCCGTTTTTTAGCCGCACCTTAAACATGTCGCACCACATACTCACCCCGTACATTCTCCTGATTTATGAATACCAGTAGGGATGTAAAAACAGGTAATCGGTCAGGTTTCAGGTCGGGTTCTGTCAGGTCGGGTAAAATCGGATACAGGTCATTTCAGGTAAAAAAAAAAATTGACTCGACTCGGGTCGGGTGCGGGTCCATTTCAGGTCGGGTCCATTTCAGGTCGGGTCCATTTCAGACCGGGTCTATTTCAGGTCGGGTCCATTTCAGGTCGGGTCCATTTCAGGTCGGGTTAGAACGGGTCGGGTCCAAAGCAGATAATTGGCAGGTTAATTCAGGTTCGGATTCATTTCAGATCGGGTCCATTTCAGGTCGGGTCCATTTCAGGTCGGGTTCGTTTCAGGTCGGGTTCGTTTCAGGTCGGGTCTATTTCAGGTCGGGTTCATTTCAGGTCGGGTTCATTTCAGGTCGGGTTCATTTCAGGTCGGGTGCATTTCAGGTCGGGTGCATTTCAGGTCGGGTAATTTCAGGTCGGGTAGCTTCAGGTCGGGTAATTCAGGTCGGACGTGTATTTTTGGGTTTGAAATTCGTATTCAGTTTGAGTTCGGTCGTAGAACCATATAAGTAGTTGATAGACTTTAGGTTGACCTTCGTCAATCGTCATTAATTTTGAGTTAATTATTTAAAGTCATATCAAATTATAATTATAAAACATTAGAGTAATTAAAAAATAATCAAAATGGGTCGATTTGGACAAAAATGGGTAAATTTGGATTACAAATAAAATTTCAGGGATTATAATGAACATAAATATCAAATTAAAATTATAAAACATTAGACAAATTAAAAAAAACAAGGAAAATGAGTATTTTGGAATAAAAATAAAGTTGTAGGGACTATAATGAACAAAAATATCAAATTAAAAGTATAAAAATTAGAGTAATGAAAAAAAAAACAATAAGTATATGTCAATTTAGAATAAAAATAAAGTTTAGGGTTTAGGGTTTTGTGTTGAGCGTTCATGCATTAATATGTACACACGTATGACGTATATACCTAGTTGCTTGTATATAATATGGTTGGGTTTGAGTGTTTAGGGTTTATGGTTTAGGGTTTAGGGTTTAGTGTTCATTAGTACGTACATATTTACATACTTACATACATTATAGGTTGTAGTGTATGTGGTTTAGGGTTTAGGGTGTATGGTTTAGGGTTTAGGGATAAGGGTTTATTAATATACATATATGTACATACTTACATACAATAGGGTTTGTGTTGTATGGTTTAGGGTTTAGGGTTTAGGGTTTATGGTTTAGGGTTTAGGGTTTAAGGTTTAGGGTTTAGGGTTTAGTGTCCATTAATATGTATATATTTACATACTTACATACATTATGGGTTGTGTTGTAATGTATGTGGTTTAGGGTTTAGGGTTAGGGTTTATGATTTAGGGTTTAGGGTTTAGGGTTAAGGGTTTTTTAATATGCATATATGTACATACTTACATACAATAGGGTTTGTGTTGTAGTTAAAGGTTTAGGGTTTAGGGTTTATGGTTTAGGGTTTAGGGTTTAGGGTTTAGGGTTTAGGGTTCAACCCATAATGATAACCCTATATCGTAAACCTTAAACCCTAAATTGATACTCATAAAATCAAAACCCTAAGTCACTTATTATCGTAACATTAAACCCTAAACCCTAAACCCTAGACCCTAACACTAAACCCTAAACCTTACAAACTAATCACTCGAACTAACCTTAGTTCATTACACTACCATAAAACCTAAATGCATAAATACTTACATACTTTAGGGCTTAGGGTTTAGGGTTTAGGATTTAAGGTTTGGGTTTTAGTGTTTAATGCTTATGGTTTTATGGTTTAGGGTTTAGGGTTTAGGGTTTCCAATTTTCTATATACATATATTGTAATATAACATTTAAAATTAAAAAAACATGAAACCCTAAACCCTAAACCCTAAACATTATACCCTAACCATGAGCATTATACCTTAACCATGAGCATTATACCCTAGACCCTAACACTAATCCCTAACACTAAACCTTAAACATTAAAACTAAATACTCGAAGTACATTGCTTCATGGAACCCTAAACCCCAAATCAAAACCCTACAAGTATTAAAACTGAAAATTAATTATTAAAACCCTAAATATTATACCCTAACCATAAGCATTATACATTAAGCATAAGCATTATACCCTAAACCCTAACACTAAACCCTAAACATTAAAACTAAACACTCGAAGTACATTGCTTCATGGAACCCTAAACCCCAAATCAAAACCCTACAAGTATTAAAACTAAAAATTAATTATTAAAAACCTAAACATTATACCCTAACCATAAGCATTATACATTAAGCATAAGCATTATACCCTAACACTAAACCCAAACATTAAAACTAAACACTCGAAGTACATTGCTTCATGGAACCCTAAACCCTAAATCAAAACCCTACAAGTATTAAAACTGAAAATTAATTACTAAAACCCTAAACATTATACCCTAACCATAAGCATTATACCTTAACCATAAGCATTATACCCTAAACCCTAACACTAAACCCTAAACATTAAAACTAAACACTCGAAGTACATTGCTTCATGAAACCCTAAACCCCAAATCAAAACCCTACAAGTATTAAAACTGAAAATTAATTACTAAAACCTAAAACCCTTCAACCCTAAACCTTTAAATTAAAACCCTAATCGAAGATCATAAACCCTAAACCCTATTAACATTAAATAAAAAACTCAAAACCCTTAATTTATACCCTAAATTAACATATTAACCCTAAACAAAAAACTAAATAAAATATATTAGCCATAACAAATCAGTAAACCCTTAATTTATACCCTAAATTAAAATCACAAGCCCTAAATTAAAACCACAAACCCTAAACATTAAAAGTTAAAACTGAATTAAGGATGCAATTGAAAACAAATCAAAGCTTTAAGCTCAATTTCTAAACAAAAAGGGACGAAATTGAAAGAAAGCAAAGAATGATAGCTTGCGGAGCAAAACCCGAATGACCCGACTCTATGTGCGCGGATCCTCTGACCCGACTCGAGCCTATAAATACGCCCTCACCCCTCAGCCAAAATTGCTCATTTCTCCCTACTGTTACTCTGCCGAAATATTGTCTCAAATTCTCTCTCATTCACAAACACCAAAATCCCAGATCTTCCTCATTTTTTTCGATCAAAATCCCAAGTTCTTCCCAAGTTCTTCCCTGTTCTTCAAAAATATCCTCCCAGATCTTCTACAAACACAAATTTCTTACTTAAACCTGTTTTTTTTCGATCAAAATCCCAAGTTCTTCCCCAGTTCTTCCCTGTTCTTCAAAAATATCATCCCAGATCTTCTACAAACACAAATTTCTTCCTTAAACCTGTTTTTTTCGATCAAAATCCCAAGTTCTTCCCCAGTTCTTCCCTGTTCTTCAAAAATATCCTCCCAGATCTTCTACAAACACAAATTTCTTCCTTAAACTTGTTTTTCTTCGATCAAACCCCCTACTTTTCTCAAGAACAACCTCGTGTTCTTGAGAATTTCTATCTTCAATCCTTCTAAACCCAAAACCCAAACTCATTTCTGTTTACCCTAAACCCTAATTTATTCTAAACCCTAACCCTAGATCTGAAACCCTAAACCCTAAACCCTAAACCCTAAACCCTAATTTATTCTAAACCCTAACCCTAGAACTGAAACCCTAAACCCTAAACCCTAAACCATAAACCCTAAATCTGAAACCCTAACCCTAAACATCAAAAACATCCTTTCGTATTCTCATCTTACCTCTTCAGATTCTGAGATCTGTTCTTCTCTGTCTTTTCATTTTCTGAGATCTGTTCGGGTAAGTTATATATTCTATTTTCTTCTATTTCATTTTTTGTTCGATTACAATTTACTTACTATTTTCCTTTTTTCCTCAGAATCGTTTCTGGCTTGTCATTCTGTTCCTGTGCGTGCGGGTGTGTTCATCAAGCTGGAAGGTTGTATATTTCCTTTTGCATGTTTCTTATGTATGTTTGTTTTTTGAGATCTGTTTTTGCATTTTATATCTGTTTGTTTCTATTAGTTTACATGTTATATGAGATCTGATTTTGCATGTTATATCTGTTATCTGAGATCTGTATCATGTATGTTTCTGTCACTTCGTATTTATGCATGTCAGTTTCTATGGTTTTATTTTTATGCATGTATGTTTCTGTATGGTCCGTGTCTGTTTTGTTATATGTATATTTCTTTTCTGAAATCTGTTTTTGCATGTTATATCTGTTTGTTTCTATCTTTATGCATGTATGTATTTGTATGGTCCGAGTCTTTAGGGTTTCGTTGGTTTAACCTGAGTATATCGGCTGGACTACCTGACCTGCGGGGCTACTGGTGCCAAAGGGGGATTTTAAATTTTGTCCCTGTGGATAGGTGTAACAATGCCACGTACAAGGGTTAAACTGAAACCATTAGAAATTTTATTCTTTGTTTATGGATGTCTGTATATATGATTTTGTGTATTTTTATGTTTGGTTCTCTGATTTGCACTCTGTTTTGTGACAGCTATGAATTCTTTCTCTTATGAGTTGGACTTTCCTGGTGAAAGAAACCTAAATGACCAAATAATACTGTCTCAAGGTAATTTATTAATCCTTGTTCACTATGATTTTTAACTTATATTTTGTATATTTCTGACTCTTTTTTCGTATGTTTTTGCTAGAAGAGGATGCGAATGATCAACTGTCTGAGACAGTTCGTACCTCCAAGAGGAAGTCTCCAGCTTCAACTGGAGGGGACATTGGGAGAAGAACATCTCCTGTTTGGGATCATTACACATTCATCAAGCTTCCAGAAGGGCTTTTTGCAGAATGTAAGTACTGCAAAAAGAAAAGGTATAAAGCTGACTCTTATATTGGTACTTCTAATCCTAAACGTCATACTGAAAAATGTGATGCTTATAAGGAGTTTCTTGCTATTAATCCCAATAGTAGTTCAGAAGCTTCTTTTGATCAGAAAAGATATTGTGAGTTGTTTGCTGAAGCAATTCTTTGTCATGGTTATGCTTTGAGTGTTGTTGAGCATGATAAACTTAGGGTTTTGCATAATTATTTAAATCCTAATGTGAAAGATATTTCAAGATATTCTATTACTAAGGCTTGCATGTTAAAGCATGAGATGCATAAGAAATTGCTTTTTGATTCAATGCAATCTGTTGTGAGTCGTATCTGTTTTACATGTGATGGCTGGTCTGCTTGCACTTCACGTTCTTATTTTGCACTGACTGCACATTATGTTGATAATAACTGGAAACTTCAGTCTAAGATTTTAAATTTTCGTCGTTTCCCCCCTCCCCATGATGGTGAATCTATTTACAAATTTGTTAAAAATATGTTAACTGAATGGGGTCTTGAGAAGAGAGCTTTTACAATGACTCTTGATAATGCTTCTGCAAATGAAAGAATGGTGAGGCGTCTGAAAGATGATTTGCATGCAATTTCTCCTCTGCCATGCAATGGTAAGTTTTTTCATATAAGGTGTGCTGCCCATATCCTGAACTTGATAGTTCAAAGGGGCTTGAAGGTAATCGACTCATCTGTTGTTAAATTGCGTGAGATTGTTAAATTTATAGATTCTTCTGATTCTAGACTCTGTTCCTTTGATTCTGCTATTAATGACTGTGGTACTGTTTTTTCTGGTAAGTTGGTCTTGGATGTTCCTACTCGATGGAACTCTACTTACCTGATGCTTCGTAGGGCACTAGAAGCTAAACATGCTATTAACTTGTTTGTTAATAGGGAAAATGGTTTGGATGTAATCTCTGATGTTGAGTGGGAAACTGCTCAATTAATTTGTGATTTCCTTGAGCCCTTCTTTGAAATTTCTACTCTGTTCTCAGGATCCAAGTATCCTACTGCTAATTTGTACTTGGCTAATGTTGTTGCCATTGAAAAACTTTTATGTGATGCTCACAATGATCCATGTGAGGGCATCTCTGCAATGGCTGGTCCTATGCTTGAATTGTATGAGAAATACTGGTCTGATCATTCAACTATTCTGTCTTTTGCTGTTTTACTTGATCCTCGGTATAAGTTACAACTTCTGAAGGAGTTGTATGGTGTCCTCTATGTTGAGGATGAGGTTGAAAGGAGGGTAAGTGTTGTTTATAATGAGTTTGTAAGTATGTATATTTATTATTCAAGATCTGCACGTACTTCTTCTAATAATTCTTCTGTCCAAAGTAACTCTACTCAAAGTTCAAGTCTGTCAAGTTCTGGTCGCCCTAGGACCTTCAAAAAATCTAATCTCTTTCAGGTCAGTTTATCTTTTCTCTTCTGATTTTATAGTTAGTTTTTTTTTCATTTACAGTTTACTAATTTTGTTTATTTAATGCAGAACTTTGATGCCAATTTGGCAGCTTCTAGGAGTGGTAAGTCTGATGTTGACTCCTACATTTCTTTGCCCCTTCTCCCTCGCACATCAGATGCTGAGTTCGATATTTTAGAGTATTGGAAAACACAATCTGTGTCTTTTCCAATACTTTCACTCATGGCTAGAGATGTGTTAGCCATTCCAATCACCTCTGTAGCTTCTGAATCATCATTTAGTATGGGAGGTCGAATTTTGAACAAGTTGAGGGCTAGGCTTTTGCCTAAAAATGTAGAAGTATTTGTAACAACCAGAAATTGGTTGTATGGTTTTGAGCCTGAGGAAAGGGATGAAGAATTTCTTGCTGTTGGGAAAGATGCCTCAGTCTCTGATGTGTCTGTTGAAGATCCACTTCAAGGTTAAGGTATAATCATTTTTCTGTTTTTTCAATTCTTGTTTTATTTTTATATTTGGTTACTGACTTTGTTTTGTTTTGCAGGAAACACTTAAATGTAGAAGTATCTGATGTGTATGTTGCTTCTGATGTTAAGTGAGGTATTTCCCTTAACTGTGCTTTTGTAAATTCTTGTTTTATTTTTCAATATAGTTTCTGACTTGAATCTGTTTTGCAGGAAACACTTTGGAGCTCAGGAGTCAACTATGTTGCTTCTGATTATTATGTGAGGTATTTTCCTTCACTGTTTTTTTAGTTGACTTAGTGATGCTGTTGTTATTTGGTTTTGCTGAGTGCTCCTCTTTAAGTGAGGTATTCCCTAGACTGTTTCTTTAATTTACTTAGTTAAGCTGTTGTTATTTGGTTTTGCTGATTGCTCCTGTTTAAGTAGGTATTCCCTTGACTGTTTCTTTTATTTGACTTGGTGATTATGTTCAAGTTATTTGATTTTGCTGAATGATCCTGTTTAAGTTATGTATTTTCTTTGACTGTTTTTTAACTTGTCTAAGTGATTCTGTTCTTCTTTAATATACATAGTTAAGCTGTTTTTATTTGGTTTTGCTGATTGCTCCTGTTTAAGTAGGTATTCCCTTGACTGTTTCTTTAATTTGACTTAGTGATTCTGTTCATGTTATTTGTTTTTGCTTAATGATCCTGTTTTAGTGAGGTATTACCTTGACTGCTTCTTTAAGTAACTTAGTGATTCTGTTGTTATTTGGTTTTGCTGAATGCTTATGTTTAAGTTATGTATTTTCTTTCACTGTTTTTTTAATTGTCTTACTGATTATATTTATTTTCTTGCTTCTTAGCTGAATGCTGCTGCTGTTTGTGAGTTGGAGATGCTGTTTGCTGCTGCTGTTAATGGCCTTGTGTTGGTGCTGGTTACTGGTAGCTTGCTGTTCCTCTCTTAGTGTTGCCCATAATTATGTTGGTTTCTTACCAGTTACCCATAATTAACTGTTGGTAGCACATAGATGAGGTTGCCCGATGAAGAATTATCTGGTAGCAAAGTGCTTTTAGCTTTGCTATAAGATCTGAGGGCTAATTTTATTACAAACTTGTATTTTGTGACATTCAGTTTGTAAAATTATGAGTGTAAACTTTTATCTTGTATTTTTTTACATTCTGTATTGATATTTTTTTAAGTAATAAAGTATTCATAATCTGGAATTCAAATAATTTTTATTTTATATCTGTTTTATATCTTAACTTAATTCTAAATTTTGTAAATTAAGACTTACAATTGTATATTCTAAAACTTTATCGATTTTGAACTGTAAAAGTTGGAAGGCTTACAATTTTTATAACTTGAATCTGTTGACTTTCAATTTTTTTATAAGTTCTAAATTTACTTGGTCGTTTTTCAATTATAAACATAAGTTATAATTTCACTAAGTTTGTAAAACTTAAATAATCTGTTAAGTGTCATCTGTTAAGTATAAAAAAATAAAATTGTAGACTTATAATATTGTAGACTTATAAATTTTTTAACTACAAATGCTATTATAACTTTAGTAAATTTTATGAACTACAAATAAGTTTACAATTGTTATTTAATTTTTTATAATTTATAAGTTTACAATTTTATTCAAGTTAATGAATAAACTTTAAAATTAAAAACAACTCTTATAAACTTTAGTACTTAACATATATATATATATATATGTATGCGCGTATATACATCACCTATATCAATATATGTAAGTGTATATGTATATACATTATATATGTATATGATATATCAACTTTTATAAATTTTTTAATTCATTATGTCATAAGTTTCGGGTTAATTTCAGCTCAGGTCAAGAACAGGTCGGGTCACTTAACAGGTCGGGTTCAAAAGCAGGTCGGGTCCATTTCAGTCGGGTCCATTTCAGGTCGGGTCCATTTCAGGTCGGGTCCATTTCAGGTCGGGTCCATTTTCAGGTCGGGTCCATTTCAGGTCGGGTCCATTTCAGGTCGGGTAAAATCGGATATCGGGTCAATTCAGTCGGGTAATTTCGGTTATTTGCCAGGTCGGCTTCGGGTTCGGGTTCTTTTCAGTCGGACGCAGGTCGGGTTTCAGGTCCAAATTAACAGGTCCAATTCGGGTTCGGGTCGTTTTCAGTCGGACGCAGATCGGGTTCGGTTGCTACAGTAACAGGTCCATTTCGGGTTCGGATCAACAACAGTCGGTTGCAGATCGGGTTCGGGTAAAAAAAAACTCGGGTCAAATCAGGTTCTGACTCGGGCAGGTTTCAGTCAGGTTACCAGGTTCTGACTTGTTTTTACATCCCTAAATACCAGACATCCTTTTCATTTCATATGAAACATACATTCAACTTTACTTCTTACAGTGATTTGTATTTAAATCTATCAGTTTTATGTTCAATCCTTAAATAGTGTCATTTATTTATTTTAATTAAAATTATATAAAAATGACAAATACAAAAACACCATCAAAATAATTTTTATAGATACATAGATAAGTATTACTTGACATGGTAAATGTTTTTCAGAACAAAATGCATGATTTTAAATACCTTAGTTTAATATAACTATACCAAGACCGATATAGGCTTAGCAACAAAACAACCTAAACCCTAAACTCTTTATTTTAAGTATATCTGTTTTGAAATTTTAAAAAAATTAATCTTTTTCCATCTTCCATATTTCGGTTCTTTTTTTTGTATTTTTTAAATACTAACTTAATATTTAAAATTTAAATTGGTGATTTAACAATTAAATATTGACTAGGATAGCCATTTGACCCATACTCGATGGGTTCTGATCCGACCCGATCTTATAGGATTGGGTTTTTTAAGAAAATTTTAGGTTCAAATTCGGGTTTGAATTTTTTTAGGATAAGGTTGGGTCAGGTTTGAGTTTAAGGTGACAAATACCCGACCCTACCCGAAATAGTAGTTTGATTTTATTCTAAATATTTAGGTATAATTGCTAGAATGCCCATCTCTTTATATATATATATATATATATATATATATATATATATATATATATATATATATATATATATATATATATATATAAGTTTTACATGTTTTTTGGATCGTTGGATGGGGGAAATGAATGACTGAGATTAACTCCTTATTTTTTTCTCTCATATTCTAATGTTTCACTCATCCATCCGTTTCACTCATCCAACGATCCAAAAAACGTGTAAAACTTAAAGAAATTTACATTGTGTAACTGGATCTTATCCCATATATATATGGAAAATACTTTGATGCACAAGCTTGTGTAAACTTTAGTTTACACAAGCCCTTTAATTTTAAGGTTTAGGGTTTAAGATTTTAGGTTAGGGTTTAGGGGTTTAGTATGTAGGGTATATAATTTAAGGTTTATGGTTAGAATTTAGAGTTTAGGGTTTAGGGCTTAGGTTTTAGGTTGCTAGGGTTTGTGATTTAAATTTTAAATTTTATAAAAGGGTTGTGTAAAAAAAATTTACACAGCTTGTGCATCAAAATAAAACCCTATATATATATATATATATATATATATATATATATATATTTCAATTATCTCCGTATTTTGTCTAACAAAAAATAGAATAATTACAATAATGCTCCTCTTCATTTTTATTTTTTCAATTAACTCTCTATTTTATCGAATAATAATGAAAAAATAATCGTTTTTATTTATGTCAGGTCGGGTCAGATTCAGGTTTTTACTCTAAAATTTGAGTTCGGGTCTAGTGGAACATCATAAAATATCAGGTTGAGTCGAGTTTGAATGAAAGTATTAAACTTTCGAATCAAGTACAGATCAACCAAAAACCCGCCTTATCCGACCCATGACAATTCTTAATACTGACATTCATTTTATTATACTATTAATATTTACCTCTAAATTCCATCTCATTCTGCACCTCCCTTAAAAACACAGTATACCACTAAATTACACAGTATACCACTAAATTACGGCCCATGTATAAAAAATACTACCAACCTTTAAAACTCTTCAAAACTACCACTAAATTTTAATATTTGAGTCAAAAACATCACTCCGTCGTTAACCGTTAACTCTCCGTTAAGTCAAAACGATGCCGTTTTGATGCGGTTGTTTTAAAGCCTAATTTAGCCCAAAATGATGTCGTTTTGCTGGAGGAAAAAAATTAGAACCATGCACTTGGGGTGGTTTGAACCCAAAACCTTTAAAAAGTAAAATTAAGTCTTAACCATTAAACCAACATAACATTATATAGTATTTTACCACAAATATTATATATCTTAAACTAATTCAGATTAATTCAAATTATTTTATGAAATAAATAATATTAGAAACAATATTAATATATATATATATATATATATATATTATAATATATATAAATAAAAGTGTATTGTTTTTATTTTGCATATAATACTTATAATATAAATAAAAGTGTATTGATTTTATATAAATATTATATATAAATAATATATTTATATTATAAATATTATATAAAAACTCTAAACTCTAAATCCTAAATCTTAAACTACAAAGCTCAAACCTCAAACCCTAAACTTTATGATTTGAGGTTTGGGATTTATAGTTTTTATATATTATTTATAATATAAATATATTTTTTATGAATATTTTTTTGTTTTTTTAAATAATATATTTTTTATTGATATATGTAAAAGTAATATATTTTATATTATTTATAGAATTATTTTTTATAAAATAATTTGGTTGAACTAATTAGATAAGTTTATATAATTTAAGTAAAAATATTTTATTTTTATATTATATATAATATAAATAAATTATTTAAAAGAATATAAAATTCAAATATAAAAAATATTTAAACCTTAAATCTTAAACTCTAAATTTTAGAATTTAAGTTTGAGGGTTAGGGTTTGTGGGTTAACAATTTAGGATTTAGGGTTTTTATATATTATTAATAATATAAATATATTATTTTTATAAATATTTTGGGTTTTTTTTTAAAATAATATATTTATATTATTAATAATATATAAAAATAATATTATTTTATTTATATATTTGTGCAAATAATATGTATTTATATATTAATATTATTTATTTTATAAAATAATTTGAATTAATATGAAGTAGTTTAAGATATATAATATTTGTGGTAAAATATTACATGATGTTATGTTTGTTTAATGGTTAAGGCTTAGCTTTACCTCTTAAATGTTTTAGGTTCAAAGTTCAAACCACCCCAAGTGCATGATTCTAATTTTTTTTCTTCCAGCAAAACGACGTCGTTTTAACTTAATGAGGGAGTTAACGGTTAACTGCAGAGTGATATTTTCGACTCAAATATTAAATTCAGTGCTAATTTTGAAGAATTTTAAAATTCGATAATATTTTTGACTAAAATGTCATAGTTTAGTGATACATGGTGTAATTTACCGTATAAAAAAAGTTCACGGCGTCACGCCATGTTTTTTTTTTAATTATTGTAAAAGTTACGTGCTTTGATAAGAGTTTTTTTTTGATAAAAAAATAATAAAACGCTTTTTTAAAAAATAAATCAATAGTGGAGTGCAAAGTAATAAAAATTACATCCATATATTTTTAAAATGGAAAGTTTTTAAAAAAGGGAACACTTTTTAAATATTATGATCATGGTAAAGAGTGGTTTGAGCTAAAATTAAAAGTTTGAATTAAAATTAGAGGTTTAACTGATCAAATCCGCTAATTTAGATGTTTGGTAAAGAACGAATTGTGTTAAAACCTCTAATTTTGGAAAAATTGTTAATAAAAACTTTTTAAATTAGAGGTTTTGACATAAAAGTTATAAAGACCCTTTTACCTTTAACAATTATAAAAAATTTTCAAATAACCTAAATTTAACCTTTTCCTTTTCAAATTTTCAACCTCACATATTTATATTGTGAGATTTATAAATTAATACTTTTCTTTTTTTTTTCTTTTTATTCTCACACATTTATATTTGTATTTAAATTTAATAATTAATTAAATTGTATTAAAAATAATTATATAAACAATAAATTAATATATAAATCCTTCAAATATGCTTAGTAATGTTATATTAAAAATTATTTTTCATAATCTAATCAATATTAATAGATACAAAATATTGATAACTAATAAACTATTCAAACGAGTATCGAATATAATCATGTTCTTATATACCATTTTGCTTGTTTAAATAATCAAACAACTATAAGCTATCAGTTAATTTTACCAAACACTTTTATACAATCAGCTAATACAATCTGCTAGTCAAACTCAAATAAGCTAATGCAATAAGCTATCAGCTAATGTAATCCGCTACCAACTAATTACCAAACATGGTCTATATAAATGAACTCAAGAATAGGGTATTAACCGATCAAATCAAAATTTATTTCAGTTAATGGCTGATTTTTTAATAAAATCTAATTATTGGTTAATTTAGTTAAAAATAATTAATTAATTGAATTAACCATATTAAATATTATATATTGTAAGCCCAAATTCATTAAGATCTCAGGAGACTTAACAATTTTTTAAACCTCAAACCTCTTAGGATTTCAAGAACTAACTAATTTTTAATCCGAAATGAAAAAAACCTAAATTAATATAATTTAACTAAAGAAAAAAAATAAATTCTAAAAATTATAACAAATTTTAGTTAATTTGAAAACTGGTCAAATTTTGATCGGTTCAATTAAAGAAAAATTCGGTTAATTTAATTTTAATTAATTTTCGGTAAGTGACCAAACTAACTGTTTAAATATGATAAAAAAAATAACCATTTGAACACTCCTTCTGAAGAAGTAGTTCAAGTGAAAAAGGAAATGATGTTCTCCCTAAGTGACTCAGATTTGAGCATTACCTGTAAGGTGTACGCAGGGCCGGTCCTGGATTTTTGGTGGCCCAGGGCGAATATAAAATATGGGCCCTAAATTAGAAATTTAAATTGCGATTGCCATCGTATTTACAGTCATGTTAGGTTTTATTGTGGTTGCGGGCATTATAGATGCTATTTCGGTCACTACAAATATCGTGGTTGTGAAATCTCTTAATAACATATGTTATTGTGGACATAAAAATTGCAAGTAACGCGGTTTTAGATGGTGCCGCTACCCATGAACAGATGTAGCATATAAATTGTGGGTGCAATTGACTCTACTTGATTTGTTGGGGCATAAGACTTTTAAGGAGGTAATATAAATTTTTCATAGGAAATATTAGATTTGACCCCACTTAATTTGTTTGGAGTATGTGGTCAACAATGCTTATTCTAGCGGTATAGAAATCCTCAATACATCATACTTCACTCATGACCTCACCATAAGAAAATTCTAGCTCCGCCACTACCACTATCGTCATGTAACAGTCGTTGTTGCGGTTGCATACTATTATTTAAATCTATGTCCCTAATAGCAAGTAATGAAAAATTTAATAATTTTCAGAGTAGGTCCATAATAACAAGTATTGAAAAATTGGGTCCCTAATAACAATAATTGAACAAAAATAAATTTTAAAAGTATGCCCAAAATAACAAATATTAAAAAAAACGGGCCCCTAATAACAAATATTAGAAAAAGTTGAATTTTAAGAGTAGGCCCCTAATAATAAATGTTGGAAAAAATTAAATTTTTATTAACAAATATTGAAAAAATTGTGCCCCTAATAACAAGTATTAAAAAATTAGACTACTAAAAATAAATATAATTCGAATAAAATTATAAACATATAACTTACTTAAGCTGTGGGCCCTGGGCGGGCGCCCTTTCTGCCCCTGCCCAGGGCCGGGCCTGGGTGTACGTAAGTTTTATTTGAGACTAAAAAATAGAACAAATACTACATGAAACCATATAAAAATGCTCAAAAAAGTATTATATAAATTTAAAGAAGTGATATAATATAATGATTTTTGTTTTTCTTTTGTCAAGTGTAATGATTTAATTTGATTGTAACATCACAGTGCATTAGAATTTTTCATTAGTACAAATTCATTTCTTATTCGTTATTGGAATATTGAATCACAAAACATGAACAAGTTGTGTACAAATCCTTTTTCTTATTTTCCTTTCCTTTAAAACAAACTTAATATAATACAAGTAGACGCTAAACACCAACAAAACACAGTCATGACATTGCACTTTGTGATGAAAAGCAAAGAATTATATATAAGAAAATAAGTGTAAATTACTGGATTAAATGGCCATAAAGAAAGAGTTATATAATTTATGATCGTATATGTTTTTTTTAGTCTTAACCCTTTAACAATATATACTATACAAATATATTGCTCGAACTTATATTTTTTTAGAGATATCAATAATTTTTTCGCTGAAACTACTCAATGAGTTCGGTTCATGAATAGTTTTTAATTCAATAAATATATTTTTATTATATTTCTTTCTTCAAAACTAAAAATAACATAATTATCTGATAACTTTCATATGGCTGCGTCAGTTTTCAAGTCTAAAAGCACTTAATTATTTAGTGGCACGGGATTGATAACAACAGATTAGGGCATGAAAGCTTTATTTTTTTTATTGAGTTATGAACATCTTGCTTTAACTTATTATGTCTATGCATGTCTGTATTATATATAATATAAACAATGACAAACACATGATTTTATTTTAGTAGTGTTAATATTTTAAAAATTATATTAAAAACTTATGAAGTATGAAGTACAAAATTTTAAGTAATACGAAATTAAATAATTAATAGAAATACAAAAAATATATAAAATATATGGAAATTTAAAATTTTCAGTGATATGATTGCTCCAAGCTTCCTAACACCTTTTGACCCATGCCGCATTGAAAGCAACCAAAAGAAAAAAGAAAAGGGAGAAGGAAAGCAAGACCTAACTTGAAAGGCATTTTGTTTCTTTGTGAATATGTGGATTTGGTGAAATGAAGTTATGCACTCTTCTTTTTGAAATATTTAACAAAATACAAGGTTTATAAAAAAAAAGAAGCTTAGGATTATTTAGTGTTTAAAGTGTTTAAATTAGCAAGGTTTCAAAGTGGGGTATAGAAGGGGCATAATAAAGAGGCAGACGATTTTGATCATTAGCGAGCTATATGTTTAAATTAAAAAAACTATAATCGTAGTTGAGTCGGGTAACAAAATAATAATAGAAAAGCCATAAAAACATTAAATACAATTAAAGTCCCTATAATTTTATTACTTTTATTTAGATAGATCCTTATACTTTTAGTAGGGTTGAACAAATCCTCAATCCTTTACCTTTTACTTTAATAAACCCTTGACCCTTTAACTTATACCCAAATAAGCTTTTTGACCTTAATTTTCTCCTAAAACAACTCTTAACATAAATCGACCTTTTCATTTGAAATAAAGACTTACTTCGAAACAAATCAAAGTGTAAGGTTTAATTTAGTCTATTAAGTTTAGTTCAACTAACAATATCGGTAATGTCACATATATGAGAGTGTGAGATCGTATATCTTTAAATTCAACATTCTTGAACCCAACAAGTGTCCCAATGGAAAAACGGATGATGTTCATCCTAGGAGACACGAGTTTAAATCGCTTTGTCTACAAGGTGTACACACATTGTCAAAGGGTTAAGAATATGTATGAACAAATACTACCTTATAATCACCTTTAAACTATTCAAAAAAAATTCAACATTCTTTAATTAAGGCTAGAGAAAAGTCTAAATAATCTAGACATCGTATAAAAAACTAGTATAATGTTTAATTTAGGCATAGAAAAAGTAAAGTTTAGATGAATCCAAGAATTTGGCAATTTGGGGACGGTTTTTTTTTTGTTTGTTGCATTTTAGACGTGGAAAAAAAATATGAACATGTTTTGTTACACTATCAAAACTCAAAAGGCATATTAGTAAATTTAGTCTATACTTTTTACTGTTTTTTCATTTTTGCCCCTATGCTCTTTTTCAAACAAAACATTGCAAAAATGTTTAAATAATCCTTTTGTTCACAATCAAATGACTTGATGTGAAATAATATCTCATTTCATCACGTAATTGTTAATAAAAAATAAAAAGTATTAACAAATTAAAAATATATTTTGTTTAAATTAAAAAAATAAAATATGAAAATATTTTAAAATTATAAAACTAAATATGAAAAAACATTACCAAAATCAGTTTGCTAAAATCCAATGTTTTTTTTATGTCTCTTTGTGCAAGAATTACAAACCATGAAATTAAAATTTTGATTTTGTAGCTTTTTGGGAAAGAAACTATTTTTGATAAAAAGGAATAAGTAAGGAGGGAGAAGCATTTGGAGGTTGTATTTGATCGGAGAAGCTATCGGACAATGGTGGAACGGCGGCGGCAGTATTATCGCTATGAAGGTGTGGAAAATTTTATGAGTTATTGTTTGGAAAGAAGAAGATATGGAGAAACATTAAATTTTATTTTTTAATATTTTCTGTTTTTTATGTAGTTAATTAAATACTTATTTTTTTTATTTTTTTACTGACGTTATAAATAAATAATAATAACATATCATATCTACAATAATCATTATTAGTGACAACGTGACAAAATAAGATACCATCAAGTCATTTTAATCATTAGCTGACCATTTAAAAAAATGCATTTGTAAAGAAAAAAATTTAAAGGTGAAATTAAAAAATTAATGAAACATTGATAATTAATTTTACTAATATGCAATATCAGAACATCTTATAAGTTCATTCAGAGGCTTTGTTTGACATTATTGTTTAAAAAATATTTTTAGAACAAAAAATAAAATAAAGTTTTTTCATAAAAAAAAACTTTTAAATTTTGGTTAAAAATATTTCTCAACAAGTTAAAATTTCTAGTTTTTTTTTTTTTTTACTTTTAACAAAATTATTCATTTACTTATTTCTATTATTAATTGTATATTTAAAATGCAACGTTAGTCTAACCTAAGGCTGTAATACATAAGATTGACTGATTGAGCAAATATGTATTCAATTCTTTTTGAAAGAAAGTGATTCACCAGCTAGAGGTGCAAGGTAAGTTAGGACCATATATAAGCCCTGTTTGGTAAGGAGAGGCTTGTACAAAAATTAGAGGTTTGACCAGTCAAATCTGCTAATATTGTTGTTTGGTAAACAACCGATTGAAAGAGCGGATTGGGGTGAAACCGCTAATTTTGAAAAAGTTCATAATAGGAACTTTTTGAGATTAGAGGTTTGATATTAGAGTTGTAAAGACTCTTTTACCCTTATTAGTTACCAAAAATCTCAAAATAACCTAAATTAAATATTTTCTCACCCTATGTATAAGCTAATCCTATTTACTTTTTTTTCTTTTTATTATCACATATTTATATGTGTATTTAAATTTATTTATTAATTAAATTATATAAATAATAGATTAATATATAAATCATTTGAATATGTTTAGAAATGTTATATTATGTAACCCCCTCGTCCCGGTCTGGACGACTGACCGGTCCGAGTAGGCTACACGGAAAAACTGAAGTGAAACCCGCTAAGGCTCCTCTCCGGTTAGCAACCCTAGAAAATTTCTTTAATTATTATCTTGTCTACATGGATTAAATTAATCCTAAGTGAAAGACAACAACGGAAGCAACAAGCAAGGCGATCAACCCAAACAGCATACCAAAAACAGTCCATTTTAGCTTAAATTGCAGGCCGTATCGAAACGCCAAGAGGGTGTATCGATACGCCTTGACTAGGTCAACTAGCCCAAGTCAACTCGAGCAGACCGTATCGATACGCCCTCATCGGTCAAATTCTCGTGGTCAACGCTACGAAGACCGTTCCGAAACGCCTAGGACTGTTTCGATACCCTCAATTTCTCGTCAAAATCTCAGATTTTCAGTAGCAAAATCGTATCGAAACACCCCCTTTGCGTATCGAAACGCCTGGCCTGAAACAAGAGACCGTATAGAAACGGTCCCAACTGTTTTCGATACACCTGCTGCGAACAAACAGGTTTTTGCTGGTTTATGGCACAAGGCTGCCTCAAACTTCAGCTAAAACCTCCCACAACCAAACATACAACGACTCTAGATGCTAGGCACCCTAATACAACATGCTTAGCACTCATCATACATATAAAAGCCATTTAAAGAGAACATCAATTCAACAAGGATTCATACATAGCATTTAAAAAAAACATACCTTAGACAAACACACATAGCATTCATGGGAAGGGTAAAGATTTTCAAACACAAGACATTTAAGCATTAGGTAAATATGGTTTCCAAACCAAGACATAAAAACATAAACATGACCATTAAGCATCAACAATTCAACATGCTCACTCAAACACAAATTAAACTAAGGAGTTTGACACCAACTCTACACAATCTACACCCCTATCGTCTAGGCATTATTAAAAACACGTAAATCATACTTGAGCTACTTGAGAACTCCAAAAGCTCCTCCCTTGCCCACTTGCCTCCAGAACTCTAATGATCTGCATGTTAGAAATAAAGGAGAGCGTAATGTCACAGACTTATTTCTTTAAGCTCAAATCCGTGCGGCACTAGCACTCTCGGCACGATGCTAGTCAGCCTTAATGTCGCAACGCTATGGCAAACACAAGGAGCAAGAGAGATTTACAAGGAAAGAACCTTGTATTACACAACGGAAGCTTACAAGAGAACTTTACAAGTATGACTTCTTAGGTTCATTTACAAATGAGGGAGGTAGCCCTATTTATAGGCTCCTTCCTCCTAAATGGACGGCTAAGATTTATTTGATCCAACGGTTAGGATCTTGCCTCCTAAAATATCTAAGATGCCTAGATATTTCTAGAGAATTCCATACTTATCCATATACATCCGTACTATTCTAGACTACTCCTATAGTTCTACATATGTCTATAGGATTCTAGAATGTTCCAGTGATGTCCGGAGCTGTCCCGAGTCTTTCGGACTTGTCTTGAGCCTTCCCGAGCCTTCCCGGGTTTTCTAGGTTCCTCCGGGTGAGCCTAGATGAGTGTGGAAGCTTCTGGAACCCCTCAGAATAGTGTGGAGACGTTTGGAGCTCACTAGGCCGTTCTAGATCCTTCCTTGGATCATCCTTGGCCTTAAAATGCTCAAGGCTTCCCATTTTGCCTGTGTTGGTTCGTGAGCACCTGGGTGGGGCTCCTCGGGCGCGCGTAGCGCACCTAGGTGGGGCACCTCGGTGCTTCTATGTGCACTCTGGCGGGTGTGCCCCTCGGCTTGCTTCGGTTCGACCTGGTGAGGCGTGACATCCTCCCCCACCCGATCTCGCGACGCCCTCGTCGCGTCTCGGTCTAGCTGCTGGGGTGTTGCTGGTGTGCCTCCCTCGGCTCCTAGCTTTCCTCGTCTTCACCCTCGGCTTGGCAGCTTGATCCTGGGCAATCGTATCTGGTTGTGCCTTACCATCAAACCCTTTGATGAAGGCAACAAGACGCATTCGTATCGGACATGACCTCATCACATGAGGTCCTTCACATAGGTAGCACTTTCCCCTCGTGCTAGCCTTTGTCGCGGACTTGGCCTGTGTTTTGCCACGATTCCCTCTCGTGGGCTTGTCTTTGGTGACGCCACCTTGCTTTCCTCGTGCAAGCTTGGTCGGTGACTTGGCCTTACCCTCGGCCTTCGGAGATGATGGGTCGTCCTTGTGCTCCACGTCGAGCCTTGACCCTGGCTTAAGTACCTTGGTGTCTTGACCCTTGGGGATGGAACTTCCCTCGTTCCTCTTGGTGTCCCCTACTGATTGAAGTGCTGAATTGAGTTGTAAGGATCCCATTTGTGCACCCTCGTCGCCACTGTCGGTGTCACTACCTTCTCGGTGCTTGGCTAGGAGTGAGTTAAGGGCTTGGCGTTGTGGGCATTCACGCGTCCAATGGTCACCATCACAAATGAAGCAACTGCTTGGTGGTGACTTCCTTACACCTTGGAACTCCTTGGACTTACCCTTGTCCTTGCTCTTCCAAGGGGATGAGTCTCGGTGCCTTAGCGAGTGGCCTTCTCGATGGCCCTCCTTATGTTGGCCCTTGTCTTCCCCTCCTTTAACATGACCGCCCTTCTCATCCCTCGGCTTAGGGGTGGTCTTCTTGGGGCTTGAGTAGTCGACGAGGCTCTCGGCCACGGCAATTGCGTCGGCAAGGGTTTGGACTCCCCTTCGCCTTAGCTCGGTTTTGGCCCAACTTTGGAGACCATCTAAGAAGTAGAAGAGCGAGTCTTTCTCGGACAAATCAGGGATCTCGAGCACCAAACTAGTGAACTCCCTCACGTAGTCTTGGATGCTCCCCGACTGCTTCAACCTTCGTAGGCGAGCTCTTGCCTCATCCTCGGCATTCTCCGGATAGAATTGCCTTTTGAGCTCCCTTTTGAAATCGGAAAAGGTAGAGATGGTGCACGTACCTCTCTCAATATCAAGGCGCCTCCTCCTCCATCAAAGCATGGCGGTGTCGGTGATTTATAAGGTCGTTGTCTGGACCTTCGAGGCATCTTCCCTGATGCTAACGGCTTCTAAGTATTGCTCCAAGCCATACAAGAAGTTGTCTACTTCTTTGGCGTTGCGTGTCCCTGAAAAGGTTTGAGGCTTGGGCACCTCGACCCTTCTGGCCTCCACGGTGGTGCTTGGCCCGGCTGCCATAGCACGTTTGCACAAGGCAAGGTCGCCTTGCAATGCTTCAAGTTGATCATACACGTTGGTAAGTTCTTGTTGGAACGACTCACGTACCTTTGTGAGTTCTGCTACGAGTGCGTCGCGTACTTCACTCATTTCCGCGCGCAGGGTCTCCTCTAGCTTGATCTTCATGGCCCTCACGGCCGTGTGGATCTCGGCATCCTCCGCCTCAAGGCCTTTAATCCGCTCCTGAAGGTCGTCCACGTGGGAACCCATGCCCGATACGCTTTCCTCCACGCGAGTCAAGCGCGACTCAAAGCTAGAGAGTACGTCCTTGGATTTGGAACGGGGCCTTCCCTCGGCAAGGTCGGCCTTTACTTCATGCCCTCCTTGGTCATGCGTGACCTCGGTCTCGGACGGGCTAGCAACTTGGGTTTTGCTGGTCTTGGCCATGCTCCCGAGCGATCGGAACTTGCTCTGATACCAACTGTCACGGACTTATTTCTTTAAGCTCAAATCCGTGCGGCACTAGCACTCTCGGCACGATGCTAGTCAGCCTTAATGTCGCAACGCTATGGCAAACACAAGGAGCAAGAGAGATTTACAAGGAAAGAACCTTGTATTACACAACGGAAGCTTACAAGAGAACTTTACAAGTATGACTTCTTAGGTTCATTTACAAATGAGGGAGGTAGCCCTATTTATAGGCTCCTTCCTCCTAAATGGACGACTAAGATTTATTTGATCCAACGGTTAGGATCTTGCCTCCTAAAATATCTAAGATGCCTAGATATTTCTAGAGAATTCCATACTTATCCATATACATCCATACTATTCTAGACTACTCCTATAGTTCTACATATGTCTATAGGATTCTAGAATGTTCCAGCGATGTCCGGAGCTGTCCCGAGTCTTCCGGACTTGTCTTGAGCCTTCCCGAGCCTTCCCGGGTTTTCTAGGTTCCTCCGGGTGAGCCTAGATGAGTGTGGAAGCTTCTGGAACCCCTCAGAATAGTGTGGAGACGTTTGGAGCTCACTAGGCCGTTCTAGATCCTTCCTTGGATCATCCTTGGCCTTAAAATGCTCAAGGCTTCCCATTTTGCCTGTGTTGGTTCGTGAGCACCTGGGTGGGGCTCCTCGGGCACGCGTCGCGCACCTAGGTGGGGCACCTCGGTGCTTCTATGTGCACTCTGGCGGGTGTGCCCCTCGGCTTGCTTCGGTTCGACCTGGTGAGGCGTGACAGTAAGCTATCTACCTTAGTGAGTGAAGCTCTAAAACTCAACAAGCATGCAGTTTTCAAAATACTTTTCATAATTGACAATTAAATCAAGGGATGCACAAATGATATCACAACAAGACTACACATGGCTTGCACATGCATAACCAACACACACGGTGGGACCACACATCACCGTTCAACTAGTAGTTTTCCGATGGGACCACTCATCACCTTACTCTACTACTAGTCACTACCGGTGGGACCACTCATCACCGTAGTTACGACAACCATCACGTGAGGCTCGACTTCGACACGACTACACAACATCAACGGGTGTAAAACAACTCAAAATGCACATGATACCACAATATATAGCCATTCATCAACACATAACAAAAGGGTAGGAGTAGTAGCTTACACTTGGGTTTAGGTGAACCCTCTAGGTCCTACCCAAACCCCCAAGAATCCCTTTTCGAAAGCAAATTAAAGTTAAACATTTCCACTCACCGTTGCTACCCAAACGAAAGCCGAATACCAAGCTCAAGTCTCAAATTCTCCGGATTCGCCCCTGAAGTTTCACCAACACAATTCCTTGCTTCTAATCATACCAACACAATTAAAATAACCACAAATCAGTCCACAATTCAATGTAGCCAACTCGGAACTCAAACCAAGCACAAAACACATGATTTCAACTAAGGACAACCCCAAAATCCTCATTCCTGAGCAGCCCTAAAGCACAGTCCAAATCCATTGATTCCAACACTTATATTACTCCTAAAAGCTTCCAAAACAACCCTTATATATAGTCTAAACATCAGCCAACAATTTCTCACACCAAACACCCCCAAAACTCAACATTTAAACTCTCCAAAACCTCCATAAAACCCAATTTTGGGAATCAACATAAAATCAAGTAAAAACCAAGTATGTTGGACCCTTTTTATTGTAAACAACTTATATAACATTAATAAATCAAAAGCTTAAGTTAAAGCTACTAAAGTTCACACTTTTAATCTAAAACTTCAAAACACCAAAATGAGAAATCACGAGTTTTAATGAAAAATAAAACCATACACTTGTAGAGAACGATGAGGACAAGTCAAAAGTGAGTTTACCTTTGAGAAATCTCCAACAATGAGCAAGATAGATAATGGAATAGTAGACTTGGGGGAATGGGAGTTTTTGTCGTGGGATTTTGGAAAGGAAGAGGGAAGAAGATGATGAATAAGCTCTTTTAAAATAAAATGGGTTTTTAATTTCACAAGTCCATTTATATACAAGAATGCCATTAATGAGATGTCTATCTCAAATATCCAAAAATCCATGGGATTTGAGTTTTAAATCAAATTAAGTCCAACATATATATTTGTTTTGAAAACACGAAGCCCCAAAATATTATTTTATTATTTTAATATCACCCGACCCCCAAACCCGGGTGTTACAGATTAAATTTTTTTATAGATCTAATTAATAATAATTAGATACAAAATATTGATAACTAATAAACTATTCAAACAAGTATTGAATATAATCATGTCCTTATATGTCATTTTGCTTGTTTAAATAATCTAACAGCTACCAGCTTTCAGTTAATTTTACCAAACACTTTTATACAATCAGCTAATACAATCCGCTAGTCAAATCAACTAATGCAATAAGCTATTAGCTATCAGCTAATGTAATTCGCTATACGCTATCAACTATCCGCTAATTGCCAAACATGACCATACTCTTTAAGATCGAATGAGGATTGGGACATAAAAGTATTGATAGATGGAACTAGGGGTGATAATGAGCCTGACCGGCTCACAAGCTACTCGGGTCCGACTCAATCAAAATTCGGTCAAAGCTCAACTCGAAACCTTAACAAGTCGAGTTAAGCAGACTCAAGCTCGGCTCGAAACACTCGTGAACAAGCTCAGAATAATTATATATATATTATATGTTTTAGTGTTGTTAACTTGTTATCATGGTTAAATATTTTAAATCCCTTCTCCTTATGGACTTTTATGATTTAATAAATGTACTATGGTTACTTGTGGACTTCAAAAAATAAATATTATCTTTTTCCAAATAAGTTTTCACATGTTATTTTTCAAAACTTTAATAAAAGTATTTAAAAGCAATTTGATAAAAGCAACGAGCCGAGCTCGAGCCTCGAGTCTAGTCGAGTCAAGCTCAAACTGTCCACTTCGAACTCGAACCGAGCCCAATAATATTATTTTTGAGCCGAGCCTACCCAAGCTTAGGCTCAGCTCGACTCGTTATCACCCCTAGCTAGAACAAAACTTGTATTCTCTACATGGTGAGGAACATCCTTAATTGAGAGGAATCTTTATGGGTGGCATGGATAAATCAACATGTTTTAAAGAGGGCAATTTTTTGACACATTGATTGCTATGCTCATTTTAGTTGGATAATGAGGAAGATTTTAAAGTTAAGAGAAAAAGTGAAGATTCGTTTTCTACTTATTGGTCTATTGTAAGGACTGATTGGATGTGAGAGAGAGGGTTAGAGAAATAAACACTAAGATTTCGCTTTTCATTGCAGTCCCCGAACCTTAGTTGGAGCTGCAACGTCCGTTTTTCAAAGTAAAAAAAAATTAGTTGTCGTCAAACGCCCGTTTGGGCATTAAAAATGATGGGCAAACAGTCGTTCGATGGCCAACGTTGGTTGTTTGGCAAGAAAAACATGGGCAAATGCTCATTTGAGCCGATAAACTCAACAAAAAATGTACCCTAAGACTCTTTGGCACAAGTTGACCTAGTACCCGTTTCACATCCCTAAACACTCCATTAGACCATTTTAAACAGGCTCCCTATTAAAAATCGTTTGATGCAAATGGGGATTATTATGAAGGATATATATGCATTATGTAAGATTATCTAGGAATTAATAAATCATTTGTTTTTTAATGTCTTTATTGTTTTATAGTTTGAAGTCTCATTTTGGAATTATGCAAGTTGAATGATGAAGATGAAAAGAGGATGTTGGTAGCAGATAGAATGACAGTAGATGGCAACGATGGAAAATAGATGCTGGTAGTTTGTGAAAATGACAGTGATAAATTAGATGATGGAGATGAAGAATGGATGTTGGTAGTAGATAGAATGACAAGTGAAATTACAGTAGATGAGGAAGATGAAAAGTGGATGTTGGTAGTGTGTGGAGATAACATGGATAAAATAGATGATGGAGATGAAGAGTGGATGATGGTAGTGTACAGAGATGACAATGGTAAAGTAGAAGATGAAGATAAAGAATGGATGTTGATAGTAAATAGGATGACATATGGGATTTTTGTAGATGGGAAGGATGAAGAGTGAATGCTGGTAGTTAGTGGAGATGATGATGATAGAATACACATTTGAGACAATCCAATAAATTGAATGCCATACCCTATACTTGGAGGGCCTATCTAACCGAACTTAACTCTGTTCATGAATTGGTCGGTATTATGAGGGCTAGTGGACATCCCAAAACTAGGAATAGCAATATGAGAGTTACTATCTAAAGGATACAAAAAATTAAAAAAAATTAATATTAGTAACTGTAGAAGTAACTTTAGACCAAATATTTTTATTATAAGCATAAGGCATAACACTTTCATCAAATCTAACATGTCCAGAGATGTACACATGACCAGTAAGAGCCATACACCTATATCTTTTATAAACATGAGAGTAACCAAAAAACAGACATGGTGTAGACCTATATTGTAACTTATTTTTATTATAATATATAAGATATGGATAACATAACGAACCAAAAACTCTAAGAAATCTATAATTAGTTTTTTATGAAAAAATATTTCAAATGGAGACTTACCTTGTAATGTTGTCGATTACAGCCTATTTACGAAAAAAATACAGTGAAGAACGCACCATTCGAGTAAGTCAGAGGCATTGAAGCCTGAGCCAGCAAAGTCAGACTTATTTCCACAACTTGCATGTGTTTTCTCTCAACAATTCTATTCTGTTCAGAAGTTTGTGAGTAGGAGAGCCTATGAACAATCTCTTGATCCTGAATGTAGGAATGTAAAGCTATAAACTCTCCACCATCATTTGTTTGCAGGACTTTAAGCTCTAAACCAAGTTGCAACTCGGCTTGCTTGTGAAACTGAACAAAAGCTTCCTTCACTTGAGACTTTTGCTTTAAGAAATAAATCTAAGAATACCTAAAGTAGGCATCAGTGAGAGTAAGATAATATTTAAAATTGTTAGATACAATGGGTGTAGGTCCTCATACATCTCCAACGGCTAACTCTAAAGAGGCAGAATAAATAGTATTAGACACAGAGAAGGGTAACTTATGAGCTTTACCAAGTTCGCATGCATTGCACATTGAGGAACTGTGTAACCCCCTCGTCTCGGTCTGGACGACTGACCGGTCCGAACGGGTTACACGGGGAAAACCGAAGCGAAACCCGTTAAGGCTCCACTTTGATTAGCAACCCTAATTTTTTCCCTTAATTATTATCTTGTCTAGAGGCATTCATACATCTTATGTGAACACGACAGCGGAAACACAACGAAAGGATATGAAGCATACGAAACAAGCAATTAAAACAACCCATTTTAACTTAAACTACAGGTCGTATCGAAACGCCTAGAGGGTGTATCAATACGCCTTGACTAGGTCAACTGGCCCAAGTCAACTCGAGGAGACCGTATCGAAACGCCGGTCAACCGTATCGATACGCCCTCATCGGTTAATTTCTCGTGGTCAACGCTACGAAGACCATTCCGAAACGCCTAGGACCGTTTCGATACCCTCAATTTCTCGTCAAAATCTCAGATTTCCAGTAGCAAAATCGTATCGAAACGCCCCTCCCGCGTATCGAAACGCCTGGCCTGAAACATGGGGGTCGTATCGAAACGGACACGACCGTTTCGATACGCCTGCTGCGAACATACATGTTTTAACTGGTTTAAGGCACAAGGCTGCCTCAAAACACCAATTAAACCACTTACAACCAACATACAACAACTCTAGATGCAAGGCACCCTAAAGCAAGCATGCTTAGCACCTAACATACATTTAAAAGCCATACATTAAGAGAAGCATCAACTCAACAAAAGAGCATACATAGCATTCAAGATTCATGCCTTAGACAAACATACATATACTAGACCATTGCATTCCTAAGAAGCAAACACTTACATAAACACTTCACATCAAGGTTTACATGCCTTAAAACATAACACGCAAGCAAACACGGAACATGGTCATAAGACTTTAAACACAAACATTTAGGAGTCTAGATACACGCTCCTAAAACACGTAGCATTTCCCATTGCTAAACTACTACATTATTTAATAAACCATACTTGAGCAAATTACCACACGCTTGGACGCCATTTTCTTGCTCCTTGCTAACTCCAAGCTAATGATCTGCATTCGGAAAAAATGAGAGTGTAAGCATAAAGCTTAGTGAGTGGAGCTCAAAAACATAACAACGAAAATGCAGGGTTCAAAGCTTTCTTTAAAATAAAGGCCAACATATACAATCCATCCAACGACATAATCATCTTACTAACATACAAGATCAACCATGAGTCACAATATAGACATTTATCATGGCATCACACTTCAAGTATGCATAAAGGCATAATCTTAGATTTAAAGCAAAACCATTAAGAGGGAATGATATAGTGAGACACAAACATGAACAACACATGGTATGCACAAGCAGAACCAAAACACACACAGTGGGACCACACATCACCGTTCGACTAGTAGTTTTCCGATGGGACCACACATCACCGTACTCTTCTACTAGTCACTACCGTCGGGACCACACATCACCGGAGTCTTATACTAGTCGCTACCGACGGGACCACACATCACCGGAGCAACGACAACCGTCACGTGAGGTTCGACACCAACCATGCAAGACGATATACAATTCACTCTCATGCAACATGGATACACCATATCATGCATGTCCAAAACAACTTGTAACAAAAACCACAATTATGCACAAACTTACTACTTACGATCCTACTAACCGCAATTGGTCTTACTTACCATTTATGTGCAAAACCTGCACCAACTTACAAACATTCTACAAGGCATATCAACAACACCATTGATTCCATCATACATGATCAATGACATAATAATAATAAGCAACATGCTTCCTTCCAAAGTATTGAAATTTCATGCACAACAAGTTATCATTATAAGAAATTGAAAAACAAACGATGAAATGGGAATTTAAAGAGGCGATACACATCAACTTACTCTTGAGTTTAGACTGACCTTTCAAGCTCAATCCAAACTCTTTCAAAACCACCTTTGAACCAAAACGATACTTAAAAACATTTCCACTCACCTTACTTCCTTAAGCAAACCAAGCAAAGCCGACTCAAGCCTCCACAACTTCCGGATTCGATCCTGAAGCTTCACCAACGCAAATCCTTGCTTCTAATCATCCCAAAAAACAATCAAAATAACCTTAAACCAGTCCACAAAACAATGTAGCAAACCCGGAACAAAAACCAAGCACAAAACACATGTTTTTCAAGCTAAGGACAACCCCAAAATGCCATTCCCGAGTAGCCCTTAAGCACAGTCAAAACCGACAATTCCCACACTTAAATTACTCCCAAAAGCTTTCAAAACAACCCTTATACATAGCCTAACCATCAGCCAACAAATTCTCACACAAAACACCCCCAAAACTCAACATTTCAACTCTCTAAAACCTCCCTAAAACCCAATTTCGGGAAACACCATAAAATCATGTAAAAATCGGATATGTTGGACCTTATAGATAGTAAACAACTCATATAACATTAATAAATCAAAAGCTTTAGTTAAAGCTAATAAAGTTCAAATTTTTAAACCAAACTTTCAAAACTCCAAAATACAAAATCATGGGTTTTAATGAGATCTAAGAGTACAAGCACGTATAGGAAAGAGAGGACAAGTCAAATATGTGTTTACCTTTCAAAAATCACCAAAGATGAGGAAGAATGGTGATGGAATAGTGGTTCCAATGGAGATGGTGTTTTTGTCGTGAAAATGGGGAGAAGGGGGAAGAAGAAGATGGTAAAAATTCTATTTTAAATAAATGAGATTTTTATTTTGCAAGACCACTTATTTACACTGTTTGCCATTAATGAGATGGCTATCACAAATAATCTAAAATCCATAGAATTGGGCTTTAAAATCAAAACAAGTCCAACATAAAATATTTGTTTTGAAAACATGAGGCCCAAAATGTTATTTTATTATTTTAATTCACCCGACCCCCAAACCCAGGTGTTACAACTCTCCCCCACTTAAGGAATTTCGTCCTCGAAATTACCTGACAGAAACAAGTACGGAAACTGCTCAAGCATATCAGCTTTCCTCTTCCACCCGAGAATTTCAAAAGGCGGATGAATATATTGCACAGAACTCGCTTATGCAGAACGCGAGGTCTGTGCGATTTTAGGTTGAAAACAAGGGTGGGTAGGCCTATTCGAGCCCAATTTCGGGCTTATAAATCGTATTCTTTTAGCGAACATCGAGTTTGGGTTCGTAGTACTGGAAATTCTCTACCGTATGACTCCAACATGGTCAATTTCTGTCCATTCGAAACTCGCCTAAAATGGCTTCCAAAACCCTATGCTATCATTGATCAGTGCTTAAAAGTTCTATATTTTACCCATCATTTATCCTTATTTTTGCTGCACTCAAGCATGTTTAACTGCATTTTAGGTTAAGTTTTGCATAAACATCACATTTAGATAAAACTGCGCAGATACTGCTAAATTTGGTTACTTTTGCAGGTATCTGCCGTGGCAGCAGTCGTGACAGCATCCAGGGCAGCAGTCGTGACAGCACCCAGGGCAGCAATCGTGGCAGGCGCTGGGCAGCGATGCAGAAAATCTGGAATGAGCAGTCAAGGAGGACGTTGCTGCCATGGTTGCCGCCGTAGCAGACGGTGAGGGCAGGCGCTGGGCAGAAAAGCAGAAGAGCTGAACTGGACAAGCAGATAAAGAGGACTATGCTGCCACGGTTGCTGCCGTGACAGCAGAGGACGACAACAGTTTTGAGGAGAAGAAGCAAAGTGGACCTCGATAGATAGAGAAAATTCAGCCCGTCTGTAGTGTGAAAACCTCATATTTTTCTGAGCCCCAGATCAAAAGATATGTCAAGCCCAAAGTTCAAGGAGAGAAAATCCCAAGAAACAAGGAGGACGGCTGGAAAGTAGATTCCTTGAAGATTTAGTCTTTATTAGAATCATACTTTTAATTAAAGTTGTAATCCTTGTTAAATTAGATAACTTGAGCCCAAAGCTTATATAAGGGCATGTATTTTAACCTAGAGGATATCCCATATCCCATAACCGATAACCAAAAACCCCTAGCCGTTTTCCTGCCCTCGACATGTTCTAAATTCCCCCTAGGGCCACGGGTTGATTTGTAAAGTAGTTGCAAGGGTTGCTTTTGTTTTAGGAATTTTCAGTTCAATAAAATAAACTTCAAGTTCTATTATTTTGGTTATTAATATCTTGCAAGAGCATCGGGAGAGCATTGTGAGGTTATCTATTTACTTAGCATCGGGAGAGTTAAGTATACGAAAGAAATAAGAGCAAGTTCTCTAGTTTATAGTTGAACTATCTCGTGCCTAGGGATAGGGCGAGGTTAAGTGGCTAAAGAAGAATTCATACACATCGGTGTTCATCCTTTGATTCACGTCGGGAGGTATCATCAAGACGTGATTATCGACAGACTTGGACCCAGGGATAGGCCAAGACAGATCTGGGATTCTTGCCAAACTTGAAAGTATTGAGTTGAGTG
This sequence comes from Hibiscus trionum, assembly GCA_030270665.1. Lineage (NCBI taxonomy): Eukaryota > Viridiplantae > Streptophyta > Magnoliopsida > Malvales > Malvaceae > Hibiscus > Hibiscus trionum. Next base: position 20,938,117 of record BSYR01000006.1, on the reverse strand, counting down.
TTTGCTGCCGCAACAATCAACGGACTGCCGCCGCGACAGGTGCTGCCCGTGACGGGCGCGACGACAGAACTGGATTTCCTAAACTCTGCAATACCTGCACTACTGAGCAATTCAATACCAGCCCATTCTCTCTATCTTGATATCTCGACTCTTTTATTTAAGTATTCTTTACTATTTTCGTGACAATATCTTAATCTATTCTTTTCCCCTTGTGCAGATAGTGAAGGAAAGGGTTAGCCCAGTCCCTGTGGAGACGATATCCGATACTCTAGTATCACTTTATTACTTGCGACGTGTACACTTGCACTCAATTGCGATAGACTATTTTACACGCAACAAGTTTTTGGCGCCGTTGCTGGGGACTGGCAACACACTCTTACCCTAGCTTCTGCACTTTTCTTTTCTTTTTCTTTTTTTTTCTTTTTATTTTTTTCTTTTTATTTTTCTATTTTTATCAAAAAAAAACTCAGGTGAAATACAGGTTTAAGGAGCATCAACATGCCAGGAAAAACCATTCGAGAGCTGATGTGGGAAAGTTCTTGCAATTACCGTAATGGTAATCATGCATTTGAAAGTCGTCCCTATTTTTTCGATGAATATATGGACAACCAACGAGGGAACCAACAAGAACAAGATATGCCGCCACAACAGCAACAGGGGCAGCAACTGCCGATGCCGCAGCAACAAAATTTTTTATGGTACGATCAAAACCCGCAAAATTTTTTATACCATAACAGTTTTGCTGCAGAACCCGACATGCCCTGGCAATGTCATCATCCTCAAAAGGAGTCAAAATCCTTAGAAGACACACTACAAGCCTTCTTGGCACTCACTCAAAAAGTGTCAGCTTCTACGAACGCAAGTATCGCCAAGATGGATGCACTATTGAGCAGACCGGCCCTTATTCATGCCACAGATGAACCTGAAATCCTGAGGCAAGGTGACGAGGATGCCCATGTGAAGGAATACCCAACATATGATGAGTCTGAGCAACAACTTGTCGTGGCAATGATCGAGGAGCCGGAATGGAGCAACACCGCGACAACGCTGAGTGAAATTCAAGAGAATGTCACGGCAGCAACCACTTCCGAGGCAGAAACCCCAGTCAAAGCGGAAACTGCCACCTTGGCAGAAACTGCCGCCTCGGCAGCAACTGATGCTGAAGAACCGACCACATCAGAGGTATTAGAGGAACCAACACCGGTGGACACAGAATCATCAAAGTCTCTACTGATGGAGATCTACGAGTGGTCAACAGAATTTGGTATAGAGAGTGATGGCACTTACCAATGTCCCATTGACCTGCAAAGTAACCTGACAACGGACTGTCAAAATAACTGGCTGCCGCAGCAGCAGACACGACAGCAAGGGCTACATTCAACCACAACAACATTCAACGAAAACAAGGTAAGTTTGTGGCCGAATGTCAATTTGATTTTTTCTAATCATATATTCATGCCCTCAGAAACATTACCAAGAAGGGAGGACTTCATGGACTACAAAGGGAAGAGAAAGAAAGGAGCCGCCACCATGAGAATAATCACCAGATGGAGGGTACGGATGGACTTCAAGAAGTACCGGAAACGACCCATCAAGCATCAATAGAACATGAAGTAGTTACTTTAGGAGATGCACCTCAAGGCACTCCTAATTTAACTTATTTTATTTTATTTTTATCTTATTTTTATTATTTTAGGAATTAGAAATTTGATATTGGTTTTAGTTTGTTTTTGTTATTAGGTAAACAAAGAAAAACCCTTGCAATGACGATACAAGCAACCCGAGGAAGCTCTGCCTCCACCCCTGCCGCGGCAGCACTCATACTCTCAGGGCAGCACCCACAGCTCCTCCGACAAAGTCCAAAGAGACTGCCCGCCGACAGCTCCTCATCCAAAGCTCCAGCGGCAGCGACGACAGCCGCACAACTTAAGTTTTCTTTTTCTTTTTCTCTGTCGCCTGCTATATATATTATCTTTTTGTGATGTTTAACTTTTCTGTCATTTTTTTTGTTTTTCATCTTTTGTGTCATGCATTGAGGACAATGCAACCCTTGAGTTTGGGGGTAGGCAGTCCTCCTAATTATTAACATAATATTGCATTTAGTTTTAATTGTGTCGCATTTATTTTATGCAAAAAAACTGAAAATATTGGAAATTTTGGCTGAAAACTTAAAACTGAACTTACCTGTCGTGACAGCTCTGTCGTGGCAGCAACTATAGGATAGTTTTAGGAGAAGTTTAGAGCCTTTCTATAGTTCTGAAAACTTAAACACCATTGTGACTGTTATACTGCTTAGACTTCTTTTAGCCAAACTAGAATAGAAAACTTAGCACTTAGAGTAGAAAAGAGACTAGACTCTCAGGAAAACTAGAGGTGCCTACCACTGGCTCTAGGCAGATAACCAGAGAAAAACTTCTAGAGGTGCCTATCACCGGCTCTAGACAGTTAACTAGAGGTGCCTGAAATAATGGCTCTAGTAGAAAATAGAAGAAATTACAAAAAAAAGGAAATAACTAGAGGTGCCCGATTCTGGCTCTAGTAAGAAAAAGAAAGAAATCAGTCTCGTAAGAAAAACTCTAAACAAGCTAAAGAATAATATTCTAGTGAAACTAAGAGAGTCTTGGCATATATCTGTTCACAAGCATGCACACACTGCACGAGGACTATAGAGAGATTCCGGATAGATCCTAGATTATCCGACAGGGTGCTGCCGTCACAGGGAACGAACGACGGGTAAGGGAAAATTCACTGTTTGAAAGCCAAAACAAAAATATTTCTTTTAGGTCTGAATTGCTTGAGGACAAGCAAAGATTCGAGTTTGGGGGTGTGATAAGTGCTTAAAAGTTCTATATTTTACCCATCATTTATCCTTATTTTTGCTGCACTCAAGCATGTTTAACTGCATTTTAGGTTAAGTTTTGCATAAACATCACATTTAGATAAAACTGCGTAGATACTGCTAAATTTGGTTACTTTTGCAGGTATCTGTCGTGGCAGCAGTCGTGACAGCATCTAGGGCAGCAGTCGTGACAGCACCCAGGGCAGCAATCGTGGCAGGCGCTGGGCAGCGATGCAGAAAATCTGGAATGAGCAGTCAAGGAGGACGTTGCTGCCATGGTTGCCGCCGTAGCAGACGGTGAGGGCAGGCGCTGGGCAGAAAAGCAGAAGAGCTGAACTGGACAAGCAGATAAAGAGGACTATGCTACCACGGTTGCTGCCATGACAGCAGAGGACGACAACAGTTTTGAGGAGAAGAAGCAAAGTGGACCTCGACAGATAGAGAAAATTTAGCCCGTCTGTCGTGTGAAAACCTCATATTTTTCCGAGCCCCAGATCAAAAGATATGTCAAGCCCAAAGTTCAAGGAGAGAAAATCCCAAGAAACAAGGAGGACGGCTGGAAAGTAGATTCCTTGAAGATTTAGTCTTTATTAGAATCATACTTTTAATTAAAGTTGTAATCCTTGTTAAATTAGATAACTTGAGCCCAAAGCTTATATAAGGGCATGTATTTTAACCTAGAGGATATCCCATATCCCATAACCGATAACCAAAAACCCCTAGCCGTTTTCCTGCCCTCGACATGTTCTAAATTCCCCCTAGGGCCACAGGTTGATTTGTAAAGTAGTTGCAAGGGTTGCTTTTGTTTTAGGAATTTTCAGTTCAATAAAATAAACTTCAAGTTCTCTTATTTTGGTTATTAATATCTTGCAAGAGCATCGGGAGAGTATTGTGAGGTTATCTATTTACTTAGCATCGGGAGAGTTAAGTATACGAAAGAAATAAGAGCAAGTTCTCTAGTTTATAGTTGAACTATCTCGTGCCTAGGGATAGGGCGAGGTTAAGTGGCTAAAGAAGAATTCATACACATCGGTGTTCATCCTTTGATTCACGCCGGGAGGTATCATCAAGACGTGATCATCGACAGACTTGGACCTAGGGATAGGCCAAGGCAGATCTGGGATTCTTGCCAAACTTGAAAGTACTGAGTTGAGTGTTTGCTGCCGCAACAATCAACGGACTGTCGCCGCGACAGGTGCTGCCCGCGACGGGCGCGACGACAGAACTGGATTTCCTAAACTCTGCAATACCTGCACTACTGAGCAATTCAATACCAGCCCATTCTCTCTATCTTGATATCTCGACTCTTTTATTTAAGTATTCTTTACTATTTTCGTGACAATATCTTAATCTATTCTTTTCCCCTTGTGCAGATAGTGAAGGAAAGGGTTAGCCCAGTCCCTGTGGAGACGATATACGATACTCTAGTATCACTTTATTACTTGCGACGTGTACACTTGCACTCAATTGCGATAGACTATTTTACACGCAACAATCATCATTTTTGAATGAAATTGCCTTTGAACAAAGGTCGATAGGCATGTTCGAGCAGAATTTCAGACGTATAAATCGTATTTTTTTAGCAAACATTGAGTGTGAGTTCGTAGTACTGGAAATTCTCTATTATATGGCACCAACACGATCAATTTTCGTCCATTCTACACTGACTTAAATTCACTTCGAAAGCGCTATCCTACCAATTTTTTGAATGGTTGAAAGTATAAGATGGTTTATTTTATAAAACGAATTAGTCTGATTTTATTGATCGATAATTATGGGCTAAAAGTGGGCGAATGTTTTACTGATTTTATTAATTAAGACGAGGGGCCGAGCGATTAGGACACTTGGTCTTTGAGTGTCCAGGATTTTTACATATACTACAATGCTTCTTTTGTCCAATTTTTTCTCGATATCCGACCATATCCTAGGCACAGTATATTCGTGTAGACCGTGGACGTCCTTTGTCTTTCAGTAGTGCTGGATCAGGGCGTATGGTCGGTTCAGTATCAACGGCATTCAGATCAACCTCATTTCTGATTGGAGGAAACTCTTTTTCGTAAACCTTAAACACTATTTGGAGTAAGTATACCAGATAAACTAGTTGCATGTAGTCTATCCGTTAGTTTGCGCAAGCAGCAATGGCGTGTGCACACGGGTTTTTGAATGTTTGGAATATTCCACACTCATAGGTTCTTGCCCTGAGATCTACCACGTACGCGTTGTGCTGAATGCCTTCCAACTGCCTGGAATATTCTAAAACACGGAACTTGTCTCTTTCGCACGAAAAGAGAGTTGCAGTCATCTGTCTTGATTGGTGCAATTGAGTATGCAGTTTTGTGTGAAAATCCGGATAGACTTTGTGTCCACCTGCTATGTACTCAATTTCTTGCCTTCCCAAGGTTGCAAATAGGGTAGCCAAACGATAGTAGGTCGCTTTGACAATGGAAGTGATAGGCAACTGCCGCACTCCCTTCAGTGATGAGTTCACTGCCTCAGCCAAGTTCGTTGTCATGTGACCACATCGTTTACCCTCGTCATACAATCGAAGCCATTTTTCCCTCGGGATTTTTTCAAGGTAGTCTGCGCCATGTTTGTTTCTCGCTCTCAGTTCCTCAAACACCACGTTCACCTCTTGTTTGTAGTGCGAGTTGCCTAAGGGATGACAGTTGAATAGTTATGGGCGAACAACCCATGCAAAGAGGTCGTAAATGAAAGCGAGCAGCAAGTAATATAGTAAATGAAAATGACATAAAGAACGTACCCATTGTGAGCACCAGTTCACGTTCATCACAGTTCTTGAATTGATGCAGGTAGTTTGCGGCTATGTGCCGCAAGCAAAAACGGTGGTAAATGTTTGGAGGCTGCCAATACTCACCCAAACGTTCTAGCGCCCACAAGAGCGATGTGCCTCTGTCAGAAATAAAACATACCCCATCGTCCTTTGCCCGTTTTACATGATCAAGGACATATTTTCATAGGTTCCGAAGGAAGAACATCCAAGACTCCAAATCCTCATTCGGGACGATTGCGAATGTAACAAGAACACATTTTCGATTGTCGTCCTGTGCAATAGCTAGAAGTAGGGTCTGTGTATATTTTCTGTACAACCATGTGTCATCGATTTGGACCATCGGTTTACAGTGCTTGAATGCATTGATGCACTGCAGGAAAGTCCAAAATAACCGATGGAAATGAGAAACACCTCGAACAACACTATCATTTTCGTGTGTTTCTACGACACTCCGGGGATATGTTTCTGCAGCAGATTTAGCCACAGGCGCAACTCTTTGTAAGAATCATCCCATCGGCCAAACAGTTGTTCTACGGCCCGCTTCTTTGCATACCATGCTTTGTAATATTCAGGATGGTAGCCGGTGACACCTTCAGCTGCAACATGACATGTGGGGACCGACACCTTGGGATTTGCTTTGACCAGTGGCATAAAGATGTCGGCGAGGTACTTTGCATCGAGGTTCTTGTGATCCTAGCTTAGGCTACCAACAGTGCATGTATGGGGCCCTACAAGTTTTATTATTCTCCAACGGTCGCCTGCCTTCTTCAATTGTGATATACGAATTTTCCATTTACAGTCGTGATCCTTTTAGGTGTAGTCCACCTTGTAGTATTTCGCTTGGGTTTTCTTCACTATCGTCTCAACAGCCTAGCGAATGTTGTACTGTTTAACTAGGGCCACCGCTAGTTCTTTTGTCAAGAACGTCATACCAATGGCCAGTTCACCATCAACACGGTTGAGTCTGCCGTCAATTGTTTGGTCAGGCAAAAATTCAGGAATGTCCATGGTATCCATATCAACCGTTATGAAGTGAGATGGTGGATGGTACATAGAAATAGGTGCCGCTAATACAGGAAAGTTGGTTGCTGCCGGCTGTTCTTCGAAATAAGCTGGTAGAACGGTCAAGTCTTCTGGTTCTTCATAGAATGGCCCCAGCTCGTCGTCGTCGGGCCCAGGTTCTCTAATCGGTTCTTCATTAGAAGTATCCCCCGAGAGCTAGTATAATACAACTTCGTCGATTGCTACCCTTGGTGGCGAGCATGATGGTCGAAGATCGCGGGACCTCTCACGAGATCGCTCAGGAACCGCATTTCCAAGACCAAAATCAAGAGCACCAAAAGAAGAATGTCTCCCCATAGATGGTTGAACGTACTCCGTGCTAGGGACAGACGTTGAGTGTCGTCCATATGAGGAATCATTGAAGGGGTTGAATGCTTCACGGTCGTGCGTAACATAAGACGACGACGCTTCCTCCCTTCCAAAACTATATGGATTGTATGGAGCGTACGTTGCATTTCTTGGCGTATCGAATTCATCTTTTGGGGGTTGGTTTAGGTCGAACCCGATACTAGCTACGCACGAATGTCTTGGCACAGCAGATGACGATGCACTTAACTCGTTGTTATGACACAGTATGTTAAAATCATTTCTTAGACTTGCGGTCGGGCTATCAACGTTGGCCTTCGGATCGAAGTCGAAATTCGCCTGACCCCAGCTTGGTATTTTGATAGCAGGATTAGAATCCGAAAGCGATGCTTACAGCTCTAGGGGCCCGCCCAATGAATACTCGAAGTGGGTAGCCAGCATCAACTCCACATTAGCACTGTCCACAATGCTGCATACAGAGTACGTTAACGGATCTATAGATATTTGCACCCGATACTTCACATCGGAGAAATGGTGGTTTTCGAAATGCGGGACCTTGCTCTCCAGTTCCTTAACCAACTTCTTGTACGATAATCTCCTAGGAATCTTTATCGTTACTGGATCTTCACACTAAAAAATGACGCCAAGTTCGGGATCGACGTTTATCTGCCCATCGTAGTATACTAGCGTAGTAACTCCTCATCGTCTCGCAATTTGAATATTTGTTCAAAGACTTGTGATATTTTAAAACTTTAAAAATTTTGACGATTTGTTTTGGCTATTCAAACATATATTTAGGGTTTATGGTTCTGCTTCATATAAGGGGACACTTATGGCTTATTATTGGTACAGGAAATCACGGAGAATCCGGGTGTGTAAGGAAAATTATTGTACTGGGAGGCAGCATTGTGAAACTCGCGTTCTACAGAACGCGAGAACCTGGAGATTCCATTACCTCGCGTTATGTATAACGCGAGTTCCTTGAAACCACGCGTTGTACAGAACGCGAGGTTCCTTTAGCTTTGAGAAGGCTGAGATTCCGTCAGAGTTAATAATACTCGTACTGTGTACTCGTGTTATGTTTGAATAATTGAGTACATGTTTGAATATTTGAGACAATTGGAGACTAGTAATGTAATTTGTTCGAGTCATTTAACGATAAATGAAACGTGTTGAGAAAATATAATTGAATACAAATTCTACATAACGCGAGGTCCCTTGAACATTCATAAAGGATGAAAAAAGACGTCATATAACATAATTCGACGACGATTTAAGAAGTTTATGGTTAATCTAAATGAACTTAAGTTTAGTTCTTCAATCATCTGTTGTTTTCTTTGTCTACACCTGTACATAAAAAGCTGCAGTGCGTCGGCAGATACATCAACATCCAGTGAAGACGGAACTTGTTCATTGGTCGGAGCAGGTTGTACGGGTGCAAACGTACTACCTTTGTCGGCGTTGACCTCATCAAACTTAACGTTTAAATCGACGTATTTAGCTCCAATGGAATTGAGCTGGTCATACATGTTACGAATGTTTGTTTCGTTCGTAAGCTTCAGAACATAGTGCGTTTCGTTTGCTGACGGTGTTGAGATTCGAAATTCCAAAGAAGAAATTGGTTTGTCGGTGTGTTTACTAACCTCGCTTGATGTCAACTTTTATAAATCTTTGAGTGACATTTTGCTGGTGATTGTTGATTCGAAAAAAGTACCGAGAAAATAAAATGTTGCGTGAAATTTTGCCATAAGAGGAGCAAAGATTAGCGTTGGGTGTTTTGGGAGAAACATGAATGAGTAAATGATGGTGGAATTGGTGGGTATTTATAGTAAAGGAAAAACACCACATAAGTAAATTTAATTCGAATAAAAAATTTAATTCACATTTCATTTAACAAAACTTTCAACAAGTCTTCCTTAGCAAAATAAGGCTGCATGTCATCTTCTGAAATGGTAGCAGCTTTGACCCGCATTAGCAAATGTAATCGGAACCGGCCGCATTAGCAAAATAGGGCTGCATCCGCAATATGGTCGATCTGAATCCGCACTCGCTTCTTTCAGTCTGGACTTTTTGCAGATGGTGAGGGCAAGCGGCGAACTTCACAAAAGAGTCGCCAAGAAGTGCCTAGAACGTTTAAAACCTTCTAGGCACTTCTTGGCGGTAAATGGTAGACGGCCACACGATCCCGAATATTGTGATATGTCGGTAAGTATTCTTCAATCAATGTATCACGCGGGGGTCTGAACCCAGCGGGACACAAAATCATGACACAACTCCAACTATCATGAACCCAGCGGAACAGAAAATACATAAACAACTCAAACTTCAAAAACCCAACAAAACACGAATTCATTTGAAACAACTTCACTGGATACGAAAATCCATCAGTGTGCAAATATATAGACCAACCTCGCTTTTTGTATAAAGCGACTTTGACAGAAATCTGACGTCACAGTGAACTCGCGTTTTGTATAACGCGAGTTTCCAAAGACCTCGCGTCCTACAAAACGTGAGTTTGCCACATTAGCATATCCACATCCATCTATAAATAACCAACTCTTGGGGAGGGAAGGACCACCCACCCATCAATTGTAAAATTTTTTGATCGCAACTACTAATTGCAACATATCGCATATTTGGGAAGTTTATTTTCAAACTAATTTCCCGGATATTGCGATATGTTGTTATTTGTAGTTGCATATATACGTCAGCATATCCATATCAGTAATTTTCGATTGCATCTACTATTGGCAACATATCGCGTATCTGGGAAGTTTGTTTTCAAACTAATTTCCCGGATATTACGATATGTTGTTATTTGTAGTTGCATATATACGTCCTCTTAGTTTAACTATGAGTAATTTTTTCATCGCTCTTGATCGACATCAACAAATCGTAATATCTGGGAATCTGGAAGACAAGCACGAGTTTTACCAAAGTTAAATACAAGTTTTTAAGGTACCCCATAATACGCTGAAAGGCCAGGTTTCTTGTCATTGCAAACAAAAATCATCACGAATTCCACCTTCATGATGATCATTATCGTCAGAACAATTTGAAGATCTTTTAAGAAATGTTGGGTTCGGTGTAACTACGATTTTATACATTCAATTGTTATGAAATACTCAAATTCGTTCAACTGTAAAAAAATATTATTATTTTTAATGAATAATACTAATAATAACAATTTATTTTAATCATAATATAAACTATTATTACATAATAATAATCTATTTACTACTACTACTACTACTAATAATAATAAATTTATATTTATTAGAATATTAATAATATTATTATAGGTATAACTGGCTTATTTATTTATTTATTTATTACATTTATTTAATAATAATAATAATATAATTAATAGAACATTAAATGACTCTCCCGCGGTGGAAGTCATCATTTAAAAATCCCACGACCTCGCGTCCTGTAAAAAGCGATTTCTTTAGAAACACGCGTTGTGCAGAACGCGAGGTCCCTTCTGCCCATTCAGATCACGCGTCTGTTGCGTGACGCGTCTTTTCAATGAACCTCGCGTCCTGTGAAACGCGAGGTCTTAAGAATATTGCGTTTCCCAGAACGCGAGGTTCATTAACATCGCTTCCCAAAGGACGCAAGCTCCTCTATAAATTGGTGGCCCTACCCCGTATCAACCACGCACAGAACGCGATTTCTTCTGTTTTTCACTATACTTACTTAATTTTCTTTCGATACAATGGCGGGCTTACGAAACGACGCGAAACACTGCTCTAACTATTTCAGGACAGCATAAGAGGTATTTTTTTATTTTTTTTATTTTATTTTTTTATTTTACACGCATTTTGCCAACTATTTTATTTTTTATTTTTTTTATTTTTGAAGGGATATGAACGTCGGTTAATTTGTTACCTTAGCCGTATCAACCATGCACATGATCCCGCCGTTATGACGTGGATTGATCAAGCTGGTTTTGGCCACGTAGCGAGGATCTTAGTGGGTGTGAAATGTAACCCATCGTTGATTAGCGCGCTAATAAAACGATGGAGGCCAGAGACGCACACTTTTCATTTCCCGATAGGTGAGACAACAATAACGTCGGAGGATATTGCCTATTATCTGGGTTGCCTATGGACGACAACCTTATTACGAGTATATCGTTGGCTAATTGGCCAGATCTATTTGCTCAAATAATGGGAGTGTCGCCCTCAGCGGATGCGTGGGACGGTGGGAAAATAGCCCTATCTTATTTGGAGGCTGAATTTGAAACCCCCCCATACGAATGACGAAACACTCCAAGTATTTTTTTTCTTCATTTTTTCACTAATTTTACCATTTTTAATATATTTCGTTTATTAAAAATTTATTATTTTCACAGCAGTTTGCGCGTGCCTACATCTTGCGCATTATCGGCGAGATATTAATGCCAGAAAAATCTCACACCAAAGTGCACGTGATGTGGCTTTATCATCTTATCAATTTCGATGAAGCTAGACAAAAATGTTGGGGAGCAGCTGTCTTGGCGTTTCTTTTTAGAGAGTTCTGCAGAAACGTTGACCATGATAGAGCAGCTATTGGAGGATGTTGTTTACTCCTTCAGTCTTGGGCTTGGTTTCGGATGCTTTTTTTAAGCCCGCAGCCTAGACAGCCCGCCCCTATTTATTTCCGCTTCTTCGGAGGTACTATTCAATTTATTATATTTATTGTATTTTTAAATTATTTTATTTAACAATTTTTTTTATATTTTCCATTAATGATAGGTGGAGCGAAACACTGACCCACCAGGGCCTGCTGAAAAACCAAGAAGACTACAGGCTTGTTATGGATAAGATGAGGCACGATCAGGTAATCCGAAAATTTATTTGAATTTTTTCATACTTTTTTTCCAATAATATTTCATATAACTGTTAGAAACGTTATAATTTTTTAGTTCGTGTGGATGCCCTACGCTTCTGAGGTGATTCAGCAGATTACTCCACCCGAGATTCTGCGTAACCAACACGTATGGCTTGCTCGAGTGCCGCTGATCAACTATGAAATTGTCGTGTGGCATCCTACGGATCGGGTTCTCCGACAGTTCGGGTACGTCCAAGGGGTTCCGCAAGAAGAACCACCAAATTTGGACGAATTCCACCTTCTGACGCGCCAGGGGAAGACGAAGATTAACTGGGCCCATTACCACGCTGACTGGGTTCAGCTTTGGGATGACCGATTTTCCAGTTGCCCACGCATCCTCCGACCCATTCTGGATTGGTCCGTTTCGGTCAATTTCGATTACTTTCAGTGGTATGGGCTCTATGGGAATCAACATATCCTTACTCCCGAAGAGCGCGAGCGACAGCTTCCCCAGGGTCCCCGAAGCCGCCCACGCCCCACACGTCGAGCGAGCTAGAGCCTTAGCCAGTCGAGGCAGCGCGGTCCGTGACCGCGAACTGACACTGCAGGGGCCTCATCTTCTGCCACAGCATTTCAGAATTTGAGCGGTCCTTCGACTTTCCAGCAGATGAGGCCTCCACCCGACTTCGGCTTCTTCGATGCCTACCGTCCCCATATGTCGACGAATGGTCCTCCGTTGATCGATATTCCACCGTTGACATCTCAGTTTGACTATAGCATTGCCCTGCAAACGTCGTCGGGTAGCTTGTTTTACTCCCCGCCCTGGCCCAGCACAAGTCTGCGTATCGCAGATGATTAGGAGGACCAGGAGGATGCAGCACAGCTTGTTCGGAGGAATCCAGATCGGGATCATCGTCTAGCCGACTGCGGAACGGGTGGACATAGACATCATTAGCCTTTTTTTCTAATGCATTTGTACTTTTGTTTCTAATATATTTATTCCAGACATTTGGTTTTTTTTAAATATCGTATTTTAATTTTCTTTATCTATTACAATTAAACTTTTAAATATTTATTTAATTTCAGTTTTTTATTAATTTTATACGATTACTAAACCAAAATTGTCAATCGTTCTTCAAAGTCAATTTCATTCAAAAAAGGATGATAGCATAGGGTTTTGGAAGCCATTTTAAGCGAGTTTAGAATGGACGGAAATTGACCGTGTTGATGTCATACGATAGAGAATTTTCAGTACTACGAACCCAAACTCGATGTTCGCTAAAAATATACGATTTATAAGCCCGAAATTGGGCTCAAACGGGCCTACCCACCCTTGTTTTTCAACCCAAAATCGCACAAACCTCGCGTTCTGCATAACGCTAGTTCTGTGCGATATATTCTGCCGCATTTTCAAATTCTCGGGGACCTCGCATTCTGCAGAACGCGAGTTCCTAGGAAACCGTTATTTCAAAAAACGATGCCAAGTAGATGGACCTCGCGCTCTGCAGAACACGAGTTCAAGCCTCGCTTCCCAGAGAACGCGAGGTTCAACTACGTGGCAAGTTTGGGGGTCATTTTTCCAAATAATCCTGGGAGGGAGCCAAAATTATATATAATTAATAAAAAAGGGTTTTTCACCCAAATATGCCAATATCTGTTCATAACTGTTCTTAATTCATTGACAAAGCACATACCTTACAGACTTTATGATTGAACCCGAGTCTCTCAGATGAATATCACCCGTTTTTCCACTTAGACCACTTATTGGGTTCAATACATTAATTAATTATATATATAATTCAAATATATCGTTTTAACAAACAAGCCTAAAGTTTGTTTTCAATTAATTAAAATGAATGGCGGTCGTGATGACCAGGGAATTGGAAACGTTTTTGCAGATGATGGGGTAGAGGTTGACGATTGGGACTCTATATCGGGGTCCTCAAATAATTCCTCGGAATCTGGTAATTCCTTTGCGGCTGAGGAGGTGGTGTCAGACACATTTTCGAGACAACGGTTTAATTCTCCAATTGTTAGTAGAGAACCAGTCAATAGCCACGTGGATGAAGAGGTATATCAGAGGAATAGTCTGGGTCATGAGCCAGATTTGAATAATAACTTAGATATGGGCCTCGTGGAAGTTGGGCCAAATATGGAGGTGTTGGGTTCCTTACCTTCTGGTGCAGTCCCCGATTTAGCCCAAGCAACCCTGGGGGATGGGAATTCTCTATCAATTGAACCCAATAGAACTAAAGACCATTGTGGTGGATCTGAGGTTCCAGACAGCATTGAAATCATCGATAGAAGGTTCCAAGTAGACCAAACGGAAAATATCAGTGGTACGATGGCGGGTGGTTTCTTGCTAGCAAGCTTTCGAAGACAATTAAGAAGACAAGTAAGGGATTCTGTTGAAGAAGGGATGTCGACTCCGGGTAATTGTAACCTTCTTTCCTTTTCTGAAGAAGTTGTTTCACTCGAAAAATTGGAGGCGGATTCGGTTTGGGAAGTAAGCAGGATCTTGGAAGTTAAATTCAAGGGAGGCAAGGATTCGGTTGTTAGGAGAGTCTGTGAACTAGAACAAGGTATTAGGTGTGAAGCTTAATCATGTCAGTATGGGTCTCTTCGTCAAGGTATTTTCCCCTTTGCAATTTTAATGAATTTAAGAATTCTATCGTGGAACATTCGTGGGATCAGAAGAAAGGAAAAAATCAGGGCGGTTAAACGTTTAATCCGTGAACAAAAGCCGAAGATTGTTCTTTTGCAAGAAACCAAACTGGAAGCTTTGGAAGCGAACTTTTGCAGGAAAGTCTGGAATGAATCGGATATATGCCATGCTTTCTCGCCTGCGATGGGCTCGTCGGGAGGTCTTTTGTGCTTCTGGGATAATAGCTTCTTCAAGGTATCTAATGTGGTAATCCGTACAAACTTCATTGTCACCTTTGGTACGTTCTCTAACTCTCAAGTGGAATTTGGTATTGCCAACATCTATGGCCCTCCTGTTGACTCTGAAAAAGGCTCATTCCTGGATGAAATTGCTTCTGTTATTCTCAATAAAAGTTTGCCGTGGATTTTGGGGGGTGATTGGAACATGATTCTCGACCCAAGTGAAAAATTAGGCTATTCTTTGAACAGGGGATTGATCGCTCGGTTTAAATCATTTGTCTTTGACTCGGCTCTACTCGACTTAACTCTGATCGGAGGTAAATACACCTGGTGCAACAATAGGGATCCTCCTACTTTTGTGAGGCTCGACCGGTTTCTAATCTCGGCTGAAGTTGAATTGATCCTCCAAAATATTAGTCAGGTTGCCTTAAATAAATCTTTATCAGATCACTGTGCTATTCTTTTCAAAGTGGAAGGTTCGGATTGGGGTCCCCGTCCCTTTAAATGTTATAACTTTTGGCTCGAGGATGAAGCGCTTGTTGAAGAGATCAAGTCCGCGTTGGGTAATATAAAACTTAACAACCCAAGGAGAAAAATTGGGGGATTGATTCGAGATTGCAAATCAGTTATAAAGCAATGGAATGTAAGCAAGGTTAGAAATATGCAGTGGAACATCCCCTCACTAGAAGCTGATATTAATGCGTTAGAGTTATCCATTCAAGGGGGGCAGCTACTTCGAACGATCTTGTTAGATTAAGAGAATTGAGGACTCGGTTGTGGATTGAATACAGGAATGAGGAAAGCGCATGGTTACAAAAATCCCGACTGCGCTGGTTCAAAGAAGGAGACAAAAATTCCAAGTTTTTTCATCTTACAGCCTCAGCTCGGAAAAAAAGAAATTTCATTGCGAAATTAGAGGTTGAAGGGAATGTCGTCTCGGATCCGAAAAAATTAAAAGAGCTGGTATACAATCATTTCTCGGAGGCATATAATTCGAAGCATTCACTGGATGTGGAGGACTTGAACATCGATGTATCTCGGATCAGCAATCAACAAGCAAATTTTTTGCAAAGCAATTTTTCGGAGGAGGAAATCTGGAGTGCTCTCTCTTCTTCGGATAGTAATCGAGCTCCGGGACCCGATGGTTTTAATCTCGGATTCTTAAAAAAAATTTGGGAGCTGCTGAAAGTGGATATTCTCAAATTTTTTGAAGATTTTTATCACGAGAGAAATTGGGAAACGGGCACAAATCACTCGTTTATAACTCTAATTCCCAAAGTCAACAATCCCGTCTCTTTGGAGGAATATCGGCCTATCAGCCTAGTCGGTGGTCTATACAAGCTATTATCCAAGGTGCTTACTAATCGACTAAGGCTAGTGATTGGTTCTATCGTGGGAGACTCCCAATTTGCTTTCGTTGCTGGCCGTCAAATCCTCGACTGCTCACTAATAGCAAACGAGGTAATTGATTTCATGTCGAAAGAGAAAAAGAAAGGTGTGGCTTTCAAAATCGATTTATACAAGGCCTACGATACTGTGGATTGGAATTTTCTTAAGCTGATCTTGAAGAAATGTGGATTTAAAAGCAAATGGTGCAGGTGGATCTGGAAATGTATTTCTTCTGCCCGGATATCGGTGTTGGTTAACGGATCGCCTACTGAATCATTTTCGATCTCACGAGGTCTTCGACAGGGATGTTCGCTCTCCCCTCTTCTATTTAACATTGTAGGGGAAGCTCTCAATTGTCTACTGAAAAAAGCCGTGACCAATGGCCTATTCTCGGGATTCTCGGTAGGCTGTGAAAATAATAGATTAGAGGTCTCCCATTTGCAATTTGCGGACGACCTTCTAATATTTTGTGGAGCCACTTGCCGGGAAATAAAAAATGTGAAGAGAACT
Organism: Hibiscus trionum; assembly: GCA_030270665.1. Classification (NCBI taxonomy): domain Eukaryota; kingdom Viridiplantae; phylum Streptophyta; class Magnoliopsida; order Malvales; family Malvaceae; genus Hibiscus; species Hibiscus trionum. The sequence continues at coordinate 20,921,522 of BSYR01000006.1, read as the reverse complement.
TTGCGGGTGTTCGAATTAGCCTCAGTTCTAAAATTGAATATGCATAAAAGCAAAATTCTGGGTATCAATGTCAGAATGGAGGAGTTAACTATTTGGGCTAAATCGGTAGGCTGTGCTGTTGATCAATTTCCTACCAAATACCTTGGCATGCCATTAGGAGCTAAGCGCAATTCTAGTGCATTATGGGATTCGGTTATCATAAATATTGAAAAAAAGTTAGAAGGCTGGATGCCTAAATTCTTATCGACTGGAGGAAGGCTAACTCTCATCAAATCTACCTTGTCTAGCATTTCGGTTTATTTCATGTCTCTCTTCAAAATGCCCACTGCTGTGTTGAATCGAATCAATAGCCTACTAGCAAAATTCTTATGGGGAGGTTCGTCGAATGCTCCCAAAATCCACTGGGTTAAGTGGGATAAGGTGTGCGAACCCAAATGGCGTGGAGGGCTTGGAGTGACTAACTTGAATTCGATGAATCGCTCATTACTAGGAAAATGGATTTGGCGTTTTGGTAATGAACCAAATGGATTCTGGAGAAAAATTATCTCATCCAAAATCCCAGGGAATAAGGTCGGTTTACTACCTATCGAACCTGCTCCCCGGCATACATCGTGGATTTGGAACGGCATCATATCCTCTTTTTATAAAGACGACAGAATTGGGACCATCTTAAGAGACCATTTGCGTCTTCAAGTGGGAGATGGGAATTCCATCCTTTTCTGGGAAGATTTGTGGATCGGCAATAAGACTTTGAAAGCTGAATTTCCCCGCTTATTCGCTTTATCTATAATCCAAATGGGGACCATTGATCAGTTTGGCCAAAAATCAAATGGGCGGTGGACTTGGAACATACCATTTAGAAGGGATCTGTTTGATCGCGAACTTCCATCGCTAGAGTCTCTTTTAGCTAAACTAAATGGTTTCCAATCGAGTGATATCGAACATGATTGGGTTATTTGGACAGGTACGAGTGCAGGATCCTTCTCGGTTAAATCCGTCAAATCCATTATTCTGGGCTCTGGACAGAAAAACAACCTCTGGAACAATTGTGTTTGGTTGGGACTGGCTCCTCCCAAGGTCGAACTTTTCTTGTGGTTAGTTATGCTGGGTCGAATTCCGACGAAGAGCGAACTTGTCAAAAGAGGGGTTGCCGCTGTGGGAAGTTTGGACTGCCCTCTTTGCAACCGAGAAATTGAAACTCCCTCGCATTTATTCTTCTCTTGTGATGTTAGCTGGAAAATTTGGAACACTTATCTCGGCAAGGTGGGTGTTTCGGCAGTTTTACCTTGTGTAGGACCATTGTTCTTGGAAGCTTGGAGCTCTCTCGGCCCTCCCTCCCACAGTAAAGTATGGTCGCTCATCCCTCTCGCTATTGTTTGGTCGATATGGCTGTTTCGGAATGACATAATTTTCAAGGGAAAGAAAGTGGACCTGCTGCAATTGGTATTGATTGTTAGCTTCAGATTAGCATATTGGCTAAGGGGAAGCTTTGCGAATTGTAAGATCTCTTTGGACTCGTTAATTGCCGATCCGATGTTAGCTACAAATTCAGCCTTATGTCCACATACTGCTCCTAGTCAAATGAGTTGGGTTGCTCCTCCCCCGGGTTGGATAAAGCTGAATGTAGATGGTTAATATCGAGCGAGAAAGGCTAAAGGAAGAGTCGGGGGACTTCTTAGAGATGATCTGGGTAATGTACTGTTCAAATTCTCTGAAGACTGTGATCCGGGCCCCCCTGCCCTTATTGAACTCGAAGCAATGAAGATTGGCATTGACCGTTTAATGAAGTCGAATTGGACAGCAAATCGACGAGTGGTTATTGAGAGCGACTGCAAGGAGGTTGTGGATTGGCTCAACTTAAAAGCAATCCCTCCTAATCTAATTTATAACAAGGTCTCGAAACTTATTCAAGTAACTAAGGAAAAAAGTTATTTGATAAGATGGATCCCTCGGAGATGTAATACGGCTGCGGATGAACTGGCGCGCAAAAGAATAGGGTAGTGTTTCTGATTTTTCGTGTATTTAGTAGGTGCAGGGGTGTGATGTGCATCTTTTGACAATTGATTTGGAACAAGGTGCTATGTATTGTCTGTACTCTCAGTTTTTTGGTGGTTTAATAATAATAGATTAGAGGCACTCTTTTCCCCCTTCTTAGAATTAGTGGGGGTTTTTATTGAGGCCTATTTACTTCTAAAAAAAAAATGAATTTTTATTTTTTTATTCAAACTATTTTAAATTTTTATTTATATAAGTTTTATGTGTTTTTCTTATACAAAGTTTAATACGTTAAGTCGTTAATGACTTTTTTTATGTTGGTTTTGCAACTCGTATTATATTCATGTTACTTTTATCAGTACACCAGACTTGTTATATAGTGGCGTTTTTCGATCAAACGTCGTTATAGAATTAAAAAAACGCGCAAAAAAAATTGTTCTACTGTAGTGTATATTGTATTTGTATTATTTTTATGGTTAATTTATTATAAATTTCTATATAAAACATTGGCACGCTAATAAATTATTATATAAATATTTTAACGTATTTGTGTTATTTTTTTTGAATATACGTATTTATGTTATTTTTTGTATGGAATATATTATACATAGTTTCTTCCAGTAATTCAATTTAGAGAATAATTTGTGTTTTTGTTGTGTCTTTAAGTCATATTAAATTTTACATAACCCTTTATGATTATTCAATTTTAAAAAATGAATCGTGTTTTGTTATTTTTTGTATCATAACTCATATCATTTTTTTGAAAATTTTGTATATTTTCATTTTATATTTTCTATAATTTATTACAATAGTTTGTTTTTTTTTAATTTACTTAAAAATTGAATCGAATCAAATCATTTTATTATGCATTAATACAATATAATTCTTAGTTTGTCCCAAAAATAAAAGCAATATACATACTTAATATTTTAAGATAGTATAATTGCAGCCATCAATCATGCTTAATAACTTTTGGTGGTCCCTTTGCCCCTAAAAAGCAGTCCCAATTAGATTCACCACACACATCTTGTTACAAAGAAGCAATCGTTGCTTTTGAGGGTGTGGCCAACCAAAGTTTATAAATATCATTTTAAGATAATCTTTTTTAATATTTTTCATTCAATAACTGATTACATTTTATCTGAATATCATCTTAATTACAGTTTCTCACTTTCCCCATATTTTCAATGGGCATTATTACTTTTCATTGGTCGGACATCTTATGCTTAAAAATATTATATAAGACCTTAGCTCAAACTAAAAAAAATATTATAACGATTCTGACCCACTTCTCCACTTCTTCATTTTCTCTGAGACGGCTACAAAATTTCTCTAAGTCTTTTTTCTTCATCTTCATCGTTTTTCTTTACCGGCAACGGCCTTTGGCCGTTCTGCTGGTTCTGTACATAAATAAAATTCATCTTTTTCGATGAATATTTCGTTTTTCAAGTTTGTTTCTTATTTTCTTCTACTTTGCCGGATTTTTATTCAAATCTGCTTTTATGGCAGTTCTTTTGTCTGCCTGGTGGCAGTTCTTTCGTCTGCTTTTTAGCAGTTTTTGTCTGTCTTAATGACAGTGGTCTGTCTTTTGACAGTTACGCGTTCGAGTGACGAGTATCAACGAGCGCTTTTCAACGAAGGAGGTCGTTCTATACATGCTATGATTCCCCTTTGTGGTTGTGCCGACATGCCAAGAACAAGTAACAAAAGAATTTTTGCTATATTCAAAGAGCACTCAAGGCAAAGTTATAGTTTTTCTGGATTTTTATCAGAAGATTTCTTCTGACAGTGTTAGGTATGGTATTTTAACGTTTTTCACACCTTTAGAATTTTATTATTTTGTTCTGCAATGTATTTATCTTGTAAAAGGTGTGATTCCTTTGTATTCCTTTCACTGTTGAATATAATCCAGATTCAAAAAAAAATATTATAACGAGTTATTAATTATTTTTATTTACTTGAAAAAGTTATTTTTTTAAGAAATATTTATAAAAAAGACTTCAAAAACGTTACTAATGAATTCGAAAGTCCTGAAACAAAACTATTTTGCCCAAATAAAATATAAAATTTTGAACACCAGCAACTGCAACAGGGTGATTAAGCATGTATGGTTGAAAGTATATTTAGAACATATACTACTTGTAATTACGTTAGCTTTCAAAAAATATAAAATTTTGAAACCCAAATTTAATATGGAAAAATAAAAAATCGATGAACAATTTAAAAAAAAAAAAACTACTGAATTGAACCGAACCGTGTACCCTAACAATTGTTCAACTTATATATAAACCTTCCTTCCATTGTTGCATGCACTTTATGTCCGAAAAACTTTGTTCAACAAGAAGGGGAAAATGGAGAAAAAGAAGCCGTATCTTGCAGTAATTCTGATACAAAGCATTTATGCAGGCATGTTCTTGGTGTCCAAGGCTGCATTCGACGGCGGTATGAACAATTTCGTCTTGGTTTTCTACAGACAAGCTGCTGCCACCGTTTTACTGGTCCCTCTCGCCTTGTTCTTGGAATGGTAAAATAAATGTCTAATTTCTTACATTTTCCTCTGAAAAAAACAAGTGATGTAATTATTGTTTTCTTCCCAAACTGAAGGAGAACTGCGCCACCTCTGTCATTAGTGACTTTCTGCAAGATCTTTATGCTATCATTGATCGGGTAAGTCTGGTTGAAGTTATCATTATACATACATGCATGAGTTTAGGGTTTCGAGTTTTGAGTTTCGAGTTTAGGGTTTCGAGTTCACGTACTGTGGAAAATTGGAAATATATCAGGATAACTTTGAGCTTGGATATCAATGGCATGGCCCTGGTTTATACATCGGCAACTCTAGCTGCTGCAATCACGAATTGCCTGCCCGTCATCACTTTTTTCATTGCTGTGTTACTGAGGTAAAATATTAGTGTCTATTTCTTAGATAAGTTTCCTTTTTTTTTCCTTTCTTTTTGGTTGTCAATCAATTATTTTGTCCGTGAATAACTTAATTGGTGAGTGTCAAAATCCGTGTATTTTGGTAAATAATTTAAATTTTCTTCATTAAGATCCAAGATTTGATTTGTGTGTAAACATACCATTTTTTCTCTCCTTTTAACTATAATTATATAATTTTTCCTATTCAAAAAATTATATAATATTTCAGTAAAATATAATTATATGACGGAATATTTAATTACATCATACAAGAAAATATTGGATTAAAGTTTATTATAAGTTTCTAAGTTATATTTAAAAATTTCTTTTAGTCTTTCTACTATAAAAATGATATTGTATTTAAAAATTTGTTTTAGTTTCTCTACTATAGACTAAGAACATTTTAGTCTATGTATTTTTGAAAATGAAACATTTTGAGCCAAAGTTATTATTAGTTGACTAAAATATTTTAGTTTAAACATCATTTAAGTCCTCACAATATTAAAATTGAGTAAATTGATTCCTCTTGTAAAAAGGAAAGTAATTTATTCAATGTATATTTTGAAAGTTAGTAAATCCATGTAATTTATGATGATGTTGACCTTTTTCATCAATACATGGCATGTGTTTAATTGTGATTGGATAATATTTTAAATAAAATAATAACAAAAATTTTATAATATTATCATAATTTTGAAAATTTTCATGAAATTTTAAATACGTTTATGGTTTTTATATATCTTTTACTCACTTCAAATCGGATGGAAATCATCTACCCTTTTCGGTGCCCCTACATATGCCTTCACGTTCAAAATTAATTTTATGGTTTAGGGTTTTAGGTTAGTGGTTGTGGTTAGGGTTTAGGAAATTTAGGGTAGGGTGTATTTTTTAGGGTATAGAGTGTAGGGTTTAGGATTTAGAATTTAGGGTTAAGGCTTAGAATTTAATTTTGTAGTGTTTTTTAGTGCTAGGGCATATGTAGAGGCACCGAAAAGGGGCAGACGAATTTCATCCGATTTGAAGTGAGTAAAAGATATATAAAAACCATAAAAGTATTTAAAAATTTTATGTAAAAATTCATAAAAAAATATTTTGTTAATGATTAATTTGTTTGGGTTCGAAATTAAAAGGGCTTAAAGAGTGTTAAAACTAAAATATCTAAGCAAGCATATACTATAATGATTTTTTTATATAATAGAGAGAATAAAATAAACTTTTAGGTTAATACAATGACTTTTTTTTGAACGGTCTAAAGGTGATTACAAGGTAATATTTGTTTATAGTTAATACAATGAATTTTTAATAAGAATTTTAACTGAAAATATTATGAGTTGGGCCTAAGATATATAGTGACATCAATTGCAATGTGATTTGCTTGTGACAGAACCTGAACTATACACCACACTAAACTTACTAAAACATTGAAATTTGTATTACAGAATGGAGGCATTGAGACTTAAGACAATTGTTGGGATTGCAAAGCTTGTAGGTATACTAATATGCTTGGCAGGTGCATTGACCCTTGCCTTTTACAAGGGTCCCCATTTCAAACTCTTTTGCCTCCACCAGCTGTTCGATCACCAACATAGCCGAACACCTCCGAGCCGGACATCCTCCGGTGACGAGACATGGATAAAGGGTTGTCTCCTCATGTTGCTTTCCAGCACGTTTTGGGGATTATGGCTGGTTCTACAGGTAGCCGACCATTTACCTTAATATTGGTACATGCACTATGTCTATATGATAAAATTGTACTTATTATTAGTTTTTGAAACAGGGTCTGGTTTTGAAGAGCTACCCTTCGAAACTTCTCTTTACAGCTCTTCAATGCCTGTTGAGCACATTCCAATCATTTGCTATAGCAATTGGCGTGGAACGAGACCCTTACCAATGGAGACTGGGCTGGAATCTTAGACTCCTTGCAGTGGCCTATTGCGTAAACATCTACCTACTACTACTACTACTCTTTCTTATTTATTCGATATTCGAATCCCGCTTGTGGAATTTTTTATTTATAATTATTCATGTATATGTGTACAGGGGATAGTGGTGACAGGCGTGACATATTACCTACAAGCTTGGGTTATTGAGGCGAAGGGGCCAGTGTTCTTGGCCATGTCCACACCATTGACTTTCATCCTCACAATCTTGTGTTCTGCACTTCTGTTATGCCAGGTTATAACTGCAGGAAGGTCAGTTTTTCTGTCTTCCTTTTGTTATTATTACAACCCATCTCCATTGTCAAGTTGAGTTAATTAATGTCTGAAATTTGTGCAGTCTGTTGGGGGGGCTTCTATTGATCATAGGGCTGTATAGTGTGTTGTGGGGAAAAACCAGAGAGCAAAGAATGATGGATGGTGAAAATACAAATAGTTTACCAGCACATCATGTAGACCAAGGTTGCACCGAGTTGAAAGTGGCGGCTGCCTCATGAATTCTATCACATTATTGTTTACTTGTTGAAATCATGGAGGACCAAGGCTCAGAAGGTTAGAATCAAACCATAATAGATATGAGAAACCTAATATTTAGGATTTATCATGTCAAATCATCAAGAATAATAAATTAAATAGTCTGAATGCGGGAGCGTACCTAAGTTAATTGATAAATTAAAAATCTTGAATCTTGTTGAAATCCCAAATCTTTGGTATCTATCTTTCAAGAAGATAGATTATCTCTTGAAGTAAAACTCTCTGACAAGGAAGAAGAGAAAAACAAGTTAACCTATTTCTTGGGACCACTACCTCTTTATATAATTGATTTAATCAACTATTAAATATTTATAACTCTGCCCCTCATTGAATTATAAATATATCTTATGGTATCTACACTTTTATTTCCATGACACTTTAATACCTATGACACGCCTAACATAATTGGTCACTTAATTTTGTGTCATACTTTAGAATAACAACATACATTTTACATATGTACCCACAATTGCGGATTTTAATCCAACACAGAACTCAAGGCAAAATGCCCACACTTTTCAACACTATCTGAAGATCATTTTGGAGAATAGATATAGCTTCCCAACTGATTATGTAATTCATTAGAGTTTGTATTGATGTTGTAAGATCTAGAAAATCTATGTCCTAATTTCAACCAGGACTAAAGTGATGGATTTTGGGTTAGGGAACATGTTTGATTGACTATATATAACATACTAATTTAAATATGGGTAAACTATACTGGTGGTCACTTTTGTTTTATTTTTTCTAATCTCGATCACTTAATTTTCAAAAGTTATATATGGTCACTTGCGTTATTGATGTATCACAAAATGATCACTTGAAAGTTAACTCTTGTTACATTGATAATAAGACAAGAAAAATCGATGGTGATGGCGGTAGCGACAAAGGCTTTAGAAAAAATGTATTTACAAAATTTGAGGCTCGTATCTCTAATAGAACTTAAATAATCATGAAATATATTAATCTCGTACATAATCCGACTGATAGTAGCCCATCAATTCGTCTGTCTAAAAGTCCAATAAAATCCATCAACTAACAAAACTTAACCATATTCAGCTTCCCATGCCCAAAAGAAAAAAAAAAACAAATTGAATTTGCCAAGAACTTATTCCAACCAAATCCGACCCAAATTGGATCGAATCTGTTGTGTCTAATAGGTCTATGATCTAATATATATGCTTATAAATTGAACATCATAAATAGAAAGCAAAAACACAAACACAAACTGAGATGAAAGAAAAATAAACATTTCAGAGCAACAAAAATAAGTCACATAAAGCCGCAAACCATGTGAACTAATTGTTTTCCATAACATACTAAACAACAATGCAAAATGTGTTTTTATCACACTTGTTTGAACATAAATGTTGCAACTTCACTTTGCTACTTCACTCTTCCCTTCTTCACCTTCAGCTACTGCTGCTGATGTTTCGTTCTTTTCTGTCGCAGCCGCATCCACTGTTGCTGTTGCCTCTGGTGCTGCTTCGGGTTCGACAGACAAAGGTTCTGGCTCCTTGGCCGACTCGATCGGCTCGGCCGGCACCTTCTCCTCTGCTGATTCTTGCTCCGCTGGTTCTGTTTTCGTCGGCTCTGATGGCGTGTTATTATCGGCCTCGATCACGGTCTCGGTCTCAGCTACCCCCTTCTTTTCATTCTGCAAAAAAATAGTGATGTTTTCGTTTATGATCCTTATTTTGTACTGATTCTCACAATTAAAAAAGTATGTAAAAATCCATCAAATTTTGTTCTCGTTATACCCTAACCTAAACAAACACACGAGAGAGACGGCCAAGAATTTTACATGGGAAACTTCACCGCGCTGTATTATTAGGAGTAGTAAATTATAAATCATTGATACTGACAAGATATCAGACAAGCAAAAAGACATGCGGGGCAGCGTACGTAGGGCAAGAATATTGAGAAATATTTGTTCCCCGTCAATCTCGTGCTTCGAATCTATCTAAATTGTTAATACAAAATCAACAGAAAAACATATGTGGAATTATTATTATTATTATTTCTTCTTTTTGAATCTTTCCCTCAATTTTCACTTTCTCACCAACCAAACGGCACACATGAACAAGTCATAATTCAGTGAAACAGACAACGTATTGCAAAGACAGGTATATATGAAAGTATATTCAAATGAAAGATCCAATAATTCCCTGCTTTAGGATAAAACCCTTATAATTTCTTCAATATATTAACACCATCAAAATGCTTTAGAACGCATACAATATATAGTCATGGAATTATAGAAAGTGGTACCTCATTCAACAAGTTACCAAGAGATTGTCGCGTGTTTGATTCATCGTCGACCTTTTCGGCCTCATCAACATCCTTACTCTTAACATCCTCACCAACAACATCAACTTCCGCCTTTTGATCGCCTTTTTCGGCAACGACAAGGCCACCCTCCTTGGCTTCAGAAGCCTCCGCAATGGCTTCTTTCGTCGACTCGGGAGGCGGTGCCGGGATACTGCGGTCGTCAGCCTTTAAAACCTTAGGTTTGGTGGCGCAACCTCCCATATTTTCTCAGCTATAGTAATCAAAGAAGAAAGGAATAGGAGTATTATAGGGGAAATTAAGGAAAGCGAGTATATCAATTCTAAAGGCTGGTTGGGTTCCGATAAATATATAATGCAATTTGCGGTAAAGAAAAATACAAAGACACAAAACAGAACATAAACCAACAACGGAAACTAATTGACATATTTTACTATGTTCCAAATAAAGTTGTAATAATAATAATAAGAAAAACAGGTGGCTCAAGCTGTAAAGCTTTTGATCAGCCTAGCGTTGATTAAGAGAATATTTTATTTTTGGAAGGTGGGGGGTTTCTTAATGGTATTGTTTGTGGACCAAGGAAGAAGTTGAGGAGCATGAGTTGGCTACATTTTTCTTTTAATTTCTTTGTAAATGGCTCCTTGTGTCAAACCATTGATGCCTGTAATTTGAAAGGAGAAGGGACCATATGCCATTAATGGAATCGGGTTGTAATAGAGCCAGGTGGGACATCTCATGCTTTCTTCCCAAGTCTATGTTTACATATGCAAACATGTATTTCAAATACTTTTTAACCAAATTTTCAATAAATGATTTTTTTATGTAAACATGGGTATTCAATTCATTGATTGACTAATTTATATCAGATATTAAAAAAAATCATAGGAGCAACACTTCCAACCCTATATCCTCCATTCACAACGTTAAAATTCAAACTCTTTTATTTTATTAAACGACATAGCGCCTTATACTGCTAAACTAACCGGTAATTGATTAAAAATTGTTATTAGAATTAAGACTCAATAATCAAATTATAAGCGTAATACCGAAAAACCCTTTCCTCTCATCTTATAAAAGATATATATTTTTTGGGTATCTGATTGGATATGTCATATATATTAATTAAATTAAATTAAATTTGTTTTTTAACATGTTTATATTCCATGCACATTACTTGAAGTCCACTAACTTGTTTTTAAAATAGGAATTATAATGCAAAATAAATAAACACATAGACTATTGATTTCAGCTATCAAGGATATTCGGTATTAAAGAAATAAGAGGGAGAATAGTGAATCAAGGAACAAGATATCCAATATTTACAATATGGAGTACATTAATGCAAACACCAAACAACATAACAGTAGAGTTCGGTGATTTTCAAGATGCCGGCTAGGACTGCAGTCTGCAGTTCGGAGCCATCAATGTCTGAAAGAGGCAGAATTATGCTAATATATACCATTAAATACATTCATGACTAACTTAGGAAAGATACATAAAATTCCCTACAAATTAGGGCCTAAGAATAGTGTCACGGTGATGTCATTAATTTCATATCGAAAAAAAGAAAAATATTAAGATATATAAACGGTAGCGCTGCACATCTTACCAGACATAATTTTTTTTAAAAAAGATAATAACCATGTAATAATATGCTCCAGATTAGTTAACAAACCGTCAAACGTGTTAAAGCAGTGAACAAGATCAATTACTACCCAACATAGGTCGGTTTAATAGTTCACTTTACTAATACTTGAATCCCATTAGTTTTATTTGTTTTTAAAAAATAAAATATATTATAAACCTCACAAAGATGTTTACTCTATTTTTTATCTGAAGTATTTTTAATTTTTCTTCTTCAAGAATATCGTATTTGATAGTGATTTTAGTGTTGATGTCTGATTTTTTTTTGTTTTTTAGTTATCTGTTTTGGATTCCTCATTTTTTTATCTCTTGTTGTATTTGCTTGTTTGCCTCTTGTGACACGATTTTTCATCTATTATGTGGTACGATTTTTGTCTATCACTATGTTTGGTATTCGTGTAATGATCAATATGATACCCCTTTTGTCAAAAAGATCAATAATGTAGCATAAGGTTTATTGTTAAATATAAATTAACTTCCTTTAAATTGTGGTGCATACATATCTCATATGCCCAATTTACATTCTAAAGTACGATAAATTTAAGTCATTCAATATATATATAATTAGACTTTTAATACAATTACAATAATGTGTATAGTTGTCACTAAAAAAAGCCAAACATTCATCTTGCATATATAATATAATTTGCATGATAATGGTGTCTAAATTTGTGTCAATTTATTTCCTTCAACATTTTCAATAAAAATAAGCAACCAATAAGTAGTGGGTATAATGACTAGTCACGTTACATATTTAAAGAAAAATATAGATTCAAATTTCAAATACAACATTATTAAAAGAAATAGTTATAAACGAACTTAAACAATATAATGAATATAAAATATAAAATAAATCCTATAACAAAATAATTTAGTAAAATATGCTAGTAACCATGTATTCTATCCATTGAAAAATAAAATTTAACATCATGTCCTCTTATTATCTATCTAGTCTAATCTATATATATAAAAGATTTTGATCTGAAGGTGAAAATGTTGGAGAAAATTAGACCTTTTTTTTAAAACGGAATTTTTTTTGAATAAGAAAAATATACTGAATTGAATTCAAAGTGAGAAGGATTACAAAAGGATCACACTACAACTATTAAAAATTTAATGTAAAAAATAAATACAGTAAATTTTAAAGAGTGTAAAAGACATGAGAAGCAAAACACATCATTTTGTAGAAAAACTAGCACAATCTTCTAAATAAAATACAACAACGATGTACTTTGACCAGAAAACTCTATGAATCAAGCATTCTTCCGCTGTGAGTTTTTGGCACATCAGCAAACTACCATAAATGAATCAGAAAAATATCAGACTGTCGACCGTCTTGTGACTAGAAACGCTTAATAATTCTTGTTATCTGGACGCTAAATTGTCATACTAACAAACAATACTGCCACAAAGACAAAAAAACTGAAAAAATACAAACAAAATACTGCCATACAAGCAGGCGAAAAAAACCAAAAAACAGATGTAAAATGACTCTAACAAAGCAAAACAAAGAAAAAACAAACAAACAAAAATTAAAAAGAACAAACGATTTTTCATCAAAGGAGAAGAACCTTATTTATCTACAATCAACATAAATATTAAAATTCAGTCGGCGGCATGAAAATCGTCGTCAGAAACGATTCCGACGAAGAAGAATAACTCAATTTTTTAAAAAAAAATAACTTCCTCATAGAAAATAGAAGTAGAATTTTTCTAAAAACAAATTAGATAGTATAAAATGTGAAAAATATTTTTAAATATTCTGGTATAATTACATGATAATATATGTTTTTTATTGTCAACTCTTTAAAATCGCACATGTCGTATAGATAATTTTTTTAATTTAAATTCGTTAAGAATTAAAAATATTACATTTTCTATTAAAATCATTCAATTAGTTGAATACGAAAAATAACTTATATGTGAGGCTCACGAGAATGATATGAATTTGCCTTACCAAACTTCCTGAAAAATATTATATGTGTAGTGTAAGAGATATAAATAAATCTTCCAACCCATCTCTAATATCCCTCCTAATTCATTGACTTTTTGATTCCTGTTTGCAACTTATGATTGTTCTCAGTCGGCGTTCATGTCGGTTTGCAACCCAACATGCCAGTTTTTCTCCAGAAATCCATAATATTTTTACTTTCTCTTAATTTGGTAACTCCACTTCATTCGGAATTTTGTAGCTTTCCTAGACCACTGGTTTCAAATTCCCAACCCAAAAAGTTTATTGAAATATTATTACCATTTGTTTTCTTTTTAGTTTTTTTTAATATGCTAGTATAATATAAGGGTAACATTTGTTTAATTTTTTTTAATCTTTTTTAATAAAACACACATCATGCAGAACTTGTGTTTAAACATAAACCACTTAACGAATTACATCATCATTTATCACTAGGACAATAAGAGGTGAGCTGTTATTACCTTTTGTTTCATATGCTAAAATTGAATATATAAATATATTTTTTCGACGGATTAATTTGTGACACAAGTTGGTAAGAGATGAAATTATAATATAGATATAAACGTGTTTGGGATTTGATTTAGGTGGACAGCAATTCCTCTCAATTACATTTACTTTTATGATTAGGAATAGAAACTGTATGTCATTTTCAGTGTTTCTACATATATGTTTTAATATTAAAAAAATAAAATTTATTAAGATTTAAAATTAAAGTTTAAAATTTATAGTTTAAATTGTAAGATTTATTTATACATTACTCCATTAACACCGAGTTCACCACCATTGCACACCAAGTTAGAAAGATAATGAAAAGATAAAATTATCATCAAGGATTTTAGATTAAAGGCTTAAAACAAATTTTCTCCCTAAATTTTACATGTTTTTTCAACTTACTTCCTAAACTATGTTTTGCTCACTTTTATCCTTTAAATTTTTCGTCTTTATTTATATTATCCAAAAAGTTAATACCGTTAAAAAAATTATCTTGACCAATCAGAACACGCCACGCCACCTAATTATTATTTTTATTTTAGGTTTAATATATAAAAATTAAAAATTAAAAAATATTTAATAAACCCATCTCCCCCAACCTCCCATTTCCCAATCAACTTTCTCGGCAACCAAACAGAATGTTGACATAGTTGACTTCCCCAACTTAAACCCTTCATCTCTTTGCGTAACTCTCCCATTTCCCACCGGCGAACAGACCCACAAAAATATGAAAAAGCTTATCATGTCCAACACAACCTTAAACGTTTCTTCCTTTCTTTCTTTTTTTTCAAAACCTTTTGGAAACAAAGCTGTGTTAGAGACAACATTAACCCGTACCTTGCCGAAGCAACGACCGTACATACAAATCCAATTATTTCCCCTTGAAAACTTGTGTGGAACCTGTAGATTCGTTTTGAAATATGAAAAAGGTTGAAAAGATTGTGAGGAGAACTAAAGAGTTGATTATGAAAGGGGAGAACTTCTGGAAATTAAGAAAGAAGGAAAACAAGGCATTGAAGGCTAATTGGTAAGCACAGATTGAAGCTAAGTCCCAATTTTTGAATTACAAAGATTGAAGCTTTTTCTTTGGTATTGGTGCAGGGTGTGTATCCCGGTGTTAGACTAATAACTAATTACCTGTTAATTGGTTATTAGTTTGTTATTAGAATTAGTTAGATTGTTAGTTGAATTTGTTGGAGTGTGGGTATAAATACTCAATTCATTGTATTGAGCTTAAAACTATATTTTAGTCATTGTTTAAATAAAAAGAAATCAGATTCTTTTTTTCTAATATTTGTCAAATCTCTATTGTCGTTCTCTTCTTTTCTTATGTTCTACTACCGGTAATCTATTTCGGCCACCACGATGTCTTTTTTCCCATATGGTCTCATTCGCCCCCGATGATCCTGAGACCTTCGTTCTTTCTTCCGCTGCTGTTACGCCATCGATATTCCAAAGGTTTTGACGTTGTTCCGCCATCATTCGCGAAGTCTCCACCGCCACATATTCTTTGTCTTTATTGTTGTTGTTGTTGTTTTCCTTTCGTTCATATCGAATGTTTGTTGATCTACCTCCTCTAAATCTGGTCGCATGGTTCAGATATATGTTGTTTCATCTCTGTTTTTCATCTATCTAATTTGAATTCGTTGCTCGAGGCTCATTGAGTTTCAGATCTGATTTCAAATATGTTGTGTTCTTCGATGTTGCGAATCTTGAAGACTTAAAATGGATCGAA
This sequence comes from Hibiscus trionum, assembly GCA_030270665.1. NCBI lineage: Eukaryota > Viridiplantae > Streptophyta > Magnoliopsida > Malvales > Malvaceae > Hibiscus > Hibiscus trionum. The sequence goes on along the minus strand of BSYR01000006.1, from coordinate 20,906,005 downwards.
GTTCCTGCATCATTCATTTTCTGCTCGATTGCCATTAGCTACGTTTTCAGTCATTCTCTTGCATACAATCTCTACTTTGATGCTCGTGATGCTACTGCTGAAAACCAATGGATTGATCTACTTGATTTGGGTGGGATCTAAAAATTTGCTTCAAGATATCTACAATAAATGTGGCAGAATATGATATTCACTTTGTTACGTTTTTGCATATGCGTCTGCTAGTTTTTAGATCTGGTTTAGTTTTGATAGTTATAATCTGGGTTGTGATGGTTGTTGGTTGTTAATTCTGCTGTCATCTATTCTTTTGCTCGACCAATATAATATGATTCTACTGCTACTGGTGTATCTCCTATTGCTGACAGTTCTGCTCTGAAAATTGTGGTGTTTCACTAGTCGTGTTGAGAGTTATTTTTGCATTGTGTAACCATAGTAGTTTCTGGAGTATATAGTTATGCAATGTATACTTCTCTTAATTGCTTGTACCACCTCAACATGCATTGTACACTTGAATTTTGAGTCTTCAATTGATACTGAAAGTTGTTGTCACTTTGCTAATGTTTAGATGTGCAAGTTCTATAGGTTTTATATAGCGGGGGTGATTTGGTTTTAAGGTCTTTTATTGAATGTTGGTTACCATTGCTAAGGGATTATGATGCTTAAATTGTTATTTGTTGTTTTAAAATTCTACTTGCAAGTGATAATGGAACTTGATAATGGGATTTTCGTCGTTTTTTGCTTTTGTCCACAAAGGGTACCTGAAACTTTGGTTTCACAACCAAGTTTGCATGATAGAAAATATATGGGGAGTATAGAGTTTAACAGCCTTGCTCTCCATTAATCAGACATAAGAAGGTGTCTTCTTGCTCGAAAGAGGGCTTCAGATTGCATCCGAGAGTTCGCAAATTAACCGCCTTACTCTAAACAAAAAAAAATGATCGAATAAGTGGTGAAGGAAGGCAATGAAGATGAAATATGAAAGTTTTTTAGAAAAAAAATTTGGATGAAAATGAACTGTATGATAAAAAAGTGAGTAAAGAAGAACAAAAGGGTGAAGAACACCTTCGATTCTTGGCAAGCTACAAAGTAAGAAATACAAGTTTTGTTTCAAAAAAAAATTCGGATGAAAAGAAAAATTGTACGACAAAAAAGCTCAATTTGAAGAAGTTCAGAGACTCCAGCAGGCAATTCACATTTTATTGTCAGCTCAAGATTCAATTCATTGAACAATGTTGGAATTTAAAAAAAAATAGAAAGTAGGGTGAATGTTAGACTAATAACTAATTAGTTGTTAATTGGTTATTAGTTTGTTATTAGAATTAGTTGGGTTGTTAGTTGAATTTGTTGGAGTTTGGGTATAAATACCCAATTCATTGTATTGGGCTTAAAATTATTTTTTAGTTATTGTTTAAATAAAAAGAAATCAGATTCCTTTTTTTTTTCTAATATTTGTCAAATTCCTATAGTCGTTCTCTTTCTTTCCTACGTTCTACTTCCGGTAATATACTCCGGCCATCACGATGCCTCCTTTCTCACACCCGATCTGATTTTTTTATAAGAAGCTAAAGAAACGTGGCTATGGTGGCTTTGAAGTTGCTTTAAGATAAGAAGAAAAAAAAACAAGAACCGTCTGTGATTTTCGAAACAGTTTAGGGAAAATTGGGAAAGAAGATGATGAGAGTATTTTGGGTATTCGAAAAATATTTTAATATATATTTTCATTTTATTTTATTTTAAAATTTAAAAATAAAAAATGTAGCGTGTTCTGATTGGTCAATGTAGATTTTTTTAACGGTGTTAGTTATTGGGGTAATATGAATAACGGCGAAAAAATTAAGGGACAAAAATGGACAAAACATAATTTAGGGGGCAAGTTGAGAAAATAAGTAAAATTTAAGGGGAAGTGTTTTAAGCCTAGATTAAAACTTGCATACCATAAAAAAGTTGGATTAGTTAACATTTGGGAAATATAATATTTGTTCATGGCTATGATCACAATTCGAATCCTTTCATTCTTTACATAGTTCTGGGTTGGTCCGGATTAAAAAACCCATTTCACCATTTAAAATCATATTAAACCTAGTTTTATAAGCATATTTTTAATTAAAATTAAATAAAAAGTTTTTAAATGGATATAAACATTAATTTGAATAGTGCTGCGACAAGTAAAATTGCAAAAACAAAAAACTCTCTGCCAAAAGCTCGACCATTGTTTAAGTCATAATGAATTTACAATATTTTAAGGGTTAAAATACAATTTTTTATTTTAGGAGGACAAGACCATTGTTTTTTCCCTCTTGCTCCACCCTTAAATAAGAATGGTAATTTGAACTAGATCCGACGGGTTTCGACCCAACTTCATCCTTTAGGATCAAGTTTTCTTAAAGATAATTTTAGGTTCGATTTAAATTTTTTTGAGGATGAGATAAGGTCGGGCCAGGTTCGAATTTAGGATGAAAATTATCCGACCTGAATCGACTCGACCTGAAATAATAGTTTATTCTATTCTAAATGTTTAGGTATAATTGCTATAATGTACATCTCAGGGATGGACAGAGGGGGGCTGGCGGAGGCCCTCGCCCACCTAAAATTTTAAAATTCTTATACGAATTAATTTTTTTTTAGAAAATTTCCATGTATTTTCTATTAAAAATTTATTTTCGCCCCCTAAAATTTTTATAAGTTTGTTACCCCTAAAAGTTTATAGGTTCGCCCCCTAACTTAAAGTCCTGCGTCCGTCCCTCGTTCATCTCTTTATATATTTTTTCAATCATTTTCCTATTTTGTCTAATAAAAATGGAATAATTGAAAAAATAGAATAATTATTATAATGTTCCTCAATTTTGTATTTTTTTTCAATTAACTCCTTATTTTATCAAATAAAAATGAAAAAATATTTTTTTTATGTCGGGTTGGGTTAAGTTCGGATTTTTACTCTAAAATTTGGGTCATATTCGATTCGAGTGAAGCATTATAAAATGTCAGATCGGATTCAGGTCGAGTGGAACATCATAAAATGTTGGGTCAGATCAGATTCAGGTAGAGGTGCTAAATTTTTGGGTCAGTGCGGGTCAACCAAAAAATCGACCCATGACCATCCCTACCCCTAAAATAATACTAATCAAATTAAGATTTAAAATGAGATCCACTAATTGGTCAACAATCAAGGATGGTTATATTATCTTATTTTGTATGAATTTAAATCCTAATATTATCCTAACATTTAATATCTCTATTTAATTAAAAGGGTAAACTACACTGGTAGTCACTAAACTTTTAGGGTACTTTCAATAAGGTCACCAAACTTTTAAAACTTTCATTACAGTCACCCAACTTTTAATTCGCTTTCAATAAGGTCACTGCCGTCAACCACCGTTAAAAAAGATGACGTGGCATGTTAAATGTAAGAGTAAAATACACTGTTAGTCACTGAACTTTTAAGAGGCTTTCAATATGGTCACCGAACTTTTAAAAATTTCATTACTATCACTCAACTTTTAATTCGCTTTCATTAAAAGTTCAGTGACTAACGGTGTATTTTACCCTTACATTTAACATGCCACGTCAGCTTTTTTAACGGTGGTTGACGGCAGTGACCTTATTGAAAGCGAATTAAAAGTTGGGTGACTGTAATGAAAGTTTTAAAAGTTCGGTGACCTTATTGAAAGCGCCCTAAAAGTTCGGTGACTACCAGTGTAGTTTACCCTAATTAAAAATTAAGATTTAAAACGATAAGGCCGTATCAAGCTAATCTTAAATTGAACTATCCTATGCTTTTGTAGATAATTTTTAAATACTCAACTAAGCTCATTTCATCTCATTATATTTTTAGCCCTAAAATATTGTCAATCGAGCTAAGGTGAGTAAAATTAGGTGAAAATTGGCCGAACTGATATAATATGCTTTTTTCGATTTGATTCGGTTATTTTCGATTTTAGCTTAACTTTTAAAGTTTATTAAGTCGGTACAGTTTTTTTAAGATAAATAGTTGTTCTCATTTATCCCAAACTAAAATTTTACTACATATTACAGTTCCATAGCCCAGAAAATTAGGCTAACCCTAAAGCTATACAAAGGGAAGAATGAACAAATGAAAATTTATCTATACCCCTATGTGCAATATTTACACGAACAATTTCCTTAGTTAAATCAAGAATATCAGCCTAAGAATGAGAATGGCCACGGAAAACCCTGTAATTCCTCTTCTTCCCAAAGTGTATAAATTGTCGCGTTCCAGACGAAAGCCTTCAAGGACAACCCTTTCATGGCATATTGGCATGGAATTATTAAATATATATTTGGATCCAAACCGAATAATATTACAGAACCAAATAAAAAACCTTAAAACTCGAGAAATTATTAAAAGGATCTGGCTTATTATATTTTCCGTGGCCCTAGCTAATTATTCCATTTTAACTTTTAAATAACTATCTACTTTTTGTTGACATGTAAGAAAGAGGTGAAAATACACCTTCAAAAAATTGAGATGGATGGACCCTTATCGGCTGGGGCCATAGATGAGGTGGTGAGCTGGGTCCATCTAATAATTTTTTCCTAAAATCCACACCTTTTTCTCTCTAATCTTGCTCTCTTTTGGTCAATTTTTATTTGATTTTTTTTTTCAATTCGAGACGAGTTTTCGAGTTCCTATACAAATTTAATTGTAATTTATTTATCATGTTATAGTAAATACGGTTTGATTCCAATTTAAATGACTTTCTCTAATCATATAAGATATGAATATATATATATTTCAGGAAAAATTGAGGGACTCATATCGAACTTAATAATAAATTCACTAATTACTAAAAATTTCGAGTCGAGTCAAGATGACGAATCAAGTATTTTCGCCTCGATTTGAGTCAAAACAATCGACTTTTTTAGTTGTCGAGTCGAATTTTAATTTCCCTTATTTTCGAAAAAAAATCCTCAAATGAAATAAATGATTCAACCCAAACTCAACTAATACAAAATATTTGTAGTTAAACAATTAAAGATAATGATAAGGATGAGTATACCACGTGCGACGAACATTGATGAACACCACTAACGATGAACACCGATGAACACTATTAATTTTTTTTTAAATTTTAAAAATCTGAAGGACTAAAATTATAATTATCTCTTAAAAAATAAAAATCAAATTTAATAATTACTTTATAATATTTTTTTAATATGTTAGAATCAAATATACCCAATTCTCCTAAACCCTAACAAAATCAATCTCTTAAAAAAATAGAAATCAGTTTATAATTTTTTAATAGATTAGAATCAAATATACCCAATTCTCATATTATTGATTATAATCTATTAAAAAATTATAATTTGATTTCTATTTTTTAAAAGATTGATTTTGTTAGGGTTTAGGAGAATTGAGTATATTTGATTCTAACATATTAAAAAAATATTATAAAGTAACTATTAAATTTAATTTTTATTTTTTAAGAGATAATTATAATTATAATTTTAGTCCTTTAAAATTTTAAAATTTTAAAAAAAAATTAATGGTGTTCATCAGTGTTCATCGTTAGTGGTGTTCATCAATGTTAGTCGCCCGTTGTAGAATTTTCCTAAAGATAATAATAAAAAAATAAAATTATAAAAAAAAACAAGAATTAAGCCTGATCCTTGAAACCAACCTTCTCATGATCTTCAATACTAATTATTATATAACATATATGGCAATATACATAAATGAATAAATAAAATATATATAGTAATAAACATAACTAATGTATTGATTTTTATTTTGTTTTACGGTATAAAAATCAATTTATTTTATTTTATTTTTAAAATAAATAAGAGTTGATGTAATCATTTTTTGATTTTCTGTGCCGACCCTTCAATATCATATCGTCAGAAAAACATTTCACTTAATAATAATGTGTGAGGTCACGTTGATAAATTTTTTTGAGTAATGATATCTAAATTCTATTAATCACTATAAAAGATAATATAATACAATACGTAAAAAAATAGAGAATAAAACTACTAAAAATCTTTTACAATGTTGTAAAAAAAACATATATTTCATCGAGATTAACATACCAAAATTTAAAAATCTTCTTGAATTTTTTTTGTTTTTATCCAAACGAGACGTTTTACGGGGATGAAAAAGGAGTGATGAGCGAACAAGCTATCAGGCAGATTGTTCCACTAACTAGGTCTAATTACATCGACAACCAACCATCAACTGAGTGAGAATCTGTAACCCCCTCGTCCCGGTCTGGCCGGATGACCAGTCCGAGTGGGCCGCACGGGGAAAACCGAAGCGAAACCCCTTAAGGTTTCCGCTCGGTTAGCAACCCTATTTTTTTTCTTTTACTTAATCTTTTCTAGAAATTCATTTAAGTCCTATGTGATCAAACAGCGGAATAAAATACATGAGATAATCATTCGAACCCAAAACAATATTTAAACAGCCCAATTTTAATCTTTTAAACATGCCGTTTCGAAACACCCTTGAGGCGTATCGAAACACCTTGACCAGGTCAACTGCCCCAAAGCCCATACAAGGGGTCGTATCGAAACGGAGGTCAACCGTTCCGAAACGCCCTCAACGGTCAACTTCTTGTGGTCAACGAGATTTTGACCGTTTCGAAACCCTTAGACCTGTTTCGATACGCTTCCATCTCGCCAATTTCTCAGAATTCCAGTAGCCAAAACGTTCCGATACGCGTTTCGGAACAAGGGTTTCAAAGGCCAAACCATATCGAAACGCGTTCCGATACGGGGTCCCTGAAGCCTTACCCGTTCCGAAACGACCCATCCCGTTTCGAAACGCAGGCTGTCTGCAATCTTTGAAAATCAGACTTAGGCGGATTTTAACAAGTCTAAAGGTCCCAAACAACCTCGAGGGCACACAGCTCAAGCAACCAAAGTCTAGAGGCATATATCCTATATCAAGCATACTCAACACACACAAGGCATATGGTAAATCATTCATACATGGCAATTACACATTAGTAGCCTTTCATACAAGTCATGCATGAAGACATTAAAAAGAACCATTAGGCATCATTCATCTCAAATAAGTTTACATGCCATTCAAGCAACTTAAGCATTCATAAGACATCCATCATACTAGCATTTGACAAGATATATCATGCTTACAAACCAAGTCAACCATAGACATACATCAAAACTCAAATCAACAATACATATCCCATTGCTTAACTACTACATTCTATCATTTAGAATTCATACATTGAGCTAACCAATAGCAACACTTGGAGACCTGTCCTTACCTTTGCCACCCTCAAGCTATTGATATGCATTATCGAACAAAAGAGAGCGTAAGCATAAAAGCTTAGTGAGGGTAAGCTCATAAAACAAACATTCGACAATGCAGGGTCCAAGCACGAGCAATTTCCATAATGAAATACATGATCTTACCTCCGATCCGCATAAGCCAAAATGAACATGATGCATGAACATAAAATCAACATTATGTCATGCTCAACATCTCATAAGCTCAACTTACAATGATACATATCTCAATGCATTAACCACATCATATATCGATTCATAAAGGGCGTCGCATTTCGTATCATATAAGCATATATGCATAATCTCATATTGGCACCTAGTTATGACTCGAATACGTGGATAACATGTTGGAACGCATTTCCAACATAACCATTACCTGCGGTGGGATTACACTCATCACCGGATCTCGCGGAGGGGATTCCACTCATCCTCACGCCCCGTCGATGGGATTCCACTCATCATCGACTAATATAAATATTTCTGGGCGTACCCGTACTCCTCCTTGGTGCCTTAACGCCACCAAGGCCACACGCGTTTTGACTCTCGTGTGCACACTCATCCTAATGATCGATCATTGTACCCAAGCATACTAGTGCTAATATTAATTAAAATCCACAACCTCTCATCACATCAATTTCAATATAATTTCTGTGCTTAGCATGTACTCACCATGATTCTCCAAAATCATGCAACCACCTCATAACCTCATTTCACAAACCAACACTACATGTATATCATCCAAACAATTATCACATCATATATCCACATTATATTTGTCATCAACATGCATATAATCAATGCATTAAGCCATACTTCAACATACATGTATATCACATTATACATTATCATCATGAGGCATAACAACAATTAAAGAGTGCATCCAAGGTCTCTAACTAAAGCTTAGGATTAGGCTACCACCTTAATCCTAACTCTAGGTGGGTCTACCAAGCCCAACCTAGTCCACATGCTTGAACCAACCGCTTAAAAACCAATCTAAAAACATTAACCACTCACCTCCACCTCCAAGCTCAAATACCAAGCAACCATGGTCTTCAATTTCCGGATTTGTTCCCAAGGCTTCACCAACTCAAAACCTCGCTTCTAATCACCTCAACACAAGCAAACCAACCTCAAATCAACTCAAACATCAAAGTGGCTAACCCGGAATACAATTCAAACATCAAACTCAACATTTCAAGTCATGATCAAACCCTAACTTTATCAAATTCGAGCAGCCCATAAACCTTGATCAAAACCCAAGTTTCTAACACATTTTATACCCACAAATGATCCCAAAGCAACCCCCAACCATAGCACTAACATTAGCCCACCAATTCCAACCTAAAACAACCCCCAAAATGCCCATTTTCGTGCTCCTTCAAACCCTAGCTGAAAATTCCATTTTCAAACATTCAAATGACCCCCAAATGGTCCCAAAACATCCTCCTAACATACATAAACCACCAGCCCTCTAATTTCAACCTAAAACCCACCAAAAACCAAGGTTTAGACATCTCAAAAATTGCCTCAAGAACCCATTTCGGGTTTTCACCCAAACCCAACCATTTTAACATATCTTAAGCATCTTAAGGTGGTTAAATCAAAACCCAACCTGACATTTCAAGACAAGATGAAAAACCCCATAAAAACCTTAACTTTCATTAAACCCTAACTTTTCAAAAGTGGGTAGTTTTAAAATCTATGACCATTGATAGATAGGAAATGAAGAGGAGAGTGGGAAAGTACCATTACCTTTGAAAAATGACCTTAGGTTGATGTAGAAATCAATGGAATAGTGTTTAGGGTTTGGGGAGGGGTTTAGAAGCTTTTCACAAAGGAGAGATGGGGAAGACAAAGATGAGCGACAGGAAGGTGTGGACAGTTTTCGTGGGTAATCTTTCAACGACAATTCACTGGAAAGGGGTTTGGCAGGTTTTCGATCGCCATGGGGTAGTGGTGGATGTGTTTATTCCCCGGAAAGTTAATAGGAATGGCTGCAGATTTGGATTCGTGCGGATGAGTAGCCGAGAGGATGCTGAACGGGTGATAGAACGATTGAACGATAAATGGATTTATGGTTCGTGGATTACTATATGTAAAGCGAAATATGGAGAACGCAACTCCTTTTGGAGACGGAAACAGGCTAAAGCCGATACTGCACAGTCGACAAAGGCAGGGAAGTTGAGATCAACGCCACTGGTGATACATCGATCGGAGGAGGAGGTTAACGATAGTAAGGCATTCAATTTTACAGTGAAGGGTTTCGTGGAAAGGGACAAGCTGGAGATCCTGCAAAATTGCGCAGTAGGGTGGTGCAAGAAACCGTGGAGCATTAAGGAGTTGGCCGCGAATTTGCACCTAGCGGTGGTGGAGGGACTATCGATATTGCGCATAGCCGGTGCTTTGATTTTACTTATGTTCAAGGATCCGTTAACACGTGACAAGGTAATGCAATTGGAATCGGTACAGGGGTGCTTCACAAGACTTGAACATTGGTCACCGGCAATAGCTTTGGAATCGAGAAGGGTTTGGATTTCGATCAAGGGTCTTCCGATTCATGCTTGGTCGCAACAATCTTTCGAAAGTATAGCGAACATATGGGGCAGCTTGGTTCGTTTAGCGAACTCTACTACCTCACCCCAATCGTTTGAGTATGGATGGATATTAATTGAAACATCGACCATGGCAACTATAGAGGCCAAAGTGAAGTTGGAGGTGGATGGTGTTTCTTTCCCTTTACAAATCCGAGAATGTACATTTGGACCATGGATGGAATGCGAATGCACAATGATACAATCTGAAGATGAGGACGATGCGTCTTCGACACAGGGATCAGATGGGGAAAATCAATGCAAAGGCAATCAACTCGAGCCTTTGCAACAGAAGGAGCCGCTCGGAAATCAAGTACAAATTGCTGAGGCAAGGCAGTGGCGTTGCAATAAACCATGGGAACATAGGATGGATCACAACCATGTTTCGCAGGATGAGGCTGGATCAAAAGATTCCACTGATTCGTCATAGTTGCAGGGAGGTGGTGTTGAGGCCGGTCCGGTGGAGGAACAGACCTCCGGGAGGATCACATGCGAGGGTGGGAAGAGTCCTACTGCAGCAAAACTAACCGAGGTAATTCAATCCCAATCAAACTCTGTGGATTTGAATGCAACTATTATAGAGATGGTTAAGCCAATCTCAAAATCGGTGGATTTGGTGGATAAGGCAGATTCAAAAATTGAGAAAACATGAGATAAGTCTGGAGGGAAAATAGGTGATTCAGACAATTGTAATTCGATTTGGATTAACGGCAGGAAAACGAAATCGGTTAATGTTCTCTCAGGAGTGGTTTCAACGCCAAGAATTAGTAGGGGCAGACCGCGCAAACAGGTGGTACACCAGCCTATTTCGACGCAAGTTGTGAACGCGTCACTCTCGGATTCGGATTTACAGAATCGTCAACAATTGCTATCTAAGGAAATAGAGGCGACAGTGGCTCTAGGCAGTATAGTGGGTGTGCGAACAGTGGGGTGTGAAGCGGACATCATAAAGGATCTTCAACAGGTTTTTTCCGGGGAAAGGCGGTAGAAGTAGCGATGCGCGTAGTATCATGGAATGTCAGGGGATTGGGATCGAGCTTGAAACGTAGGGCAGTGGGCGATGTAGTTAAGAAGCAACATGTGGATATGGTGATGTTGCAGGAGTCGAAGCTAGAGGATGTGCCATCTTTAGTGGTTGCGAGTTTGTGGGCATCGGACGGGTTTGATTTTGTTTTCTCACCTTTGGTAGGTGCTTCAGGGGGTTTGATCACGGTATGGGAAGAATCACGCTTCAGTGTCGCTTCATTGGAGGTGGATCGAAATTTTATTTTTATCAGAGGTAAGTGGCGTGCGGAAGAATTAAATTGTTGCATGTTGAATATTTATGCACCATGTGATGCGGAGGCACAGAGACAGCTGTGGCAACGGTTAGGGGAGCTTATTCTGGATATCACAGGACCATGGTGTATCACAGGGGATTTTAATTCGATGTGCTGGCTATCGGAACGTGCAGGGTGTAGTTCGGTGGCGACAGGTATGAAAGAATTTTCTGAATTTATTGATAATGCTGGACTTGTAGTCTTGCCGTTGATAGGGAAGCAATTCACGTGGTTTGGGAGGGGTTTTAGGCGTAGTCGTATTGATAGATTCTTGACATCATCTGCTTGGGTGGATGCGTTTAATAATATTGGCCAGCATGCTTTGCCGAGGGGGTATCGGATCACACACCTTTATTATTGTTGTGCGATGAACAGGATTGGGGGCCTCGACCCTTTCACTTTATAAATTGCTGGTTGGAGGATAATAATCATGTTCTTGAATTGTCTAAGGAATGTGGTTGCTATCAGTTGGGTGCTACATGTGGATAAACGACCATAGCGGTATGGGGAGGTGTTTCGTGAGATTGATAGTAGCTGTACCACTTTACACTCGGTATGTTTTTCACATATTTTCCGTGAGGCGAATGGCTTAGCAGATGCTTTGGCTAAGGAAGGGGTGGTGCGGGTTTCGTTATTTTGTGCTTGTTAGCGCTAGCGGTTGGTTTTTGTTTTCCGTTGGTTTGTTCGTTGGTTTTCGTTGTATAGTCACATACGGGCCGTACTCTTTTCCTCTATTAGGTTTTAGGGAGGTTTTTAACGAGGCGACCGTTGTGGAGTTTGGTTGTATATTTCTTTTTAAATATACGACATTATTGAGCAAAAAAAAAAGACAAAGATGACACCTTTATTTCTTTTTGTTTGTTCCTTTAATAACAAATAAAAGTTGTCTTCCTCCTTTTAAAAGTTTTGGGTTAAATCGCCAACTTGGTCCCTCCTAGATAATTAAAACTCAATTAACTCAAGTCAAGGTCAAATTGATTTAATTTAATTTTACCGACTCGGACCACTAACCCGACTAACTCCTAACCCCAAAATACGGGTGTTAAAGAATCTATCTTTCTAAGACTACCGACGGAACCATAATCAAAGATTAGCGCAGTGAAGATCTCTGTACGAGCATCAACCGATCGCTAAGGTATGTTGAAATCATGCCACACGGACAAAATGATACAAACCACAACAAAACAAAGAAAAACGTGTCACAAGAACAGAGAAAACGTGTGCCATAAAGACAAAGATTTTTATTAACATATGAAATAAATAAAAAATAATAGATACGACGGTCAACAACAAATATTAAAATTAATTGTCGACCACTTATCAAAAGAATTAAACAAAATTGACAGCGGTCATTTTTTAGCAGAAGAAAAGAGTTGAGAGCGAGGTCACGTTGATATTAAGAAAAACATATTTAAGTTACATTGATTTAATTTGCTTTTGTGACAAGTTATTAATTTTTAGCAGTTTTTTTTCATTTGAGAAGGTTAATGTTTTTTTTTATATATTTTGATAATTTTTTATGATTATTTTATTGACATGTCAAGATCTTATAACGAACATATTTACATAAATAATGAACATTTTAATTGAAGTAGATACTTGTTAGATTTTATTTTAAAGACTAAACAAAAGTTAAAAATGATAAATTTTAAAACAAGGGTTTTGGATTGGTTCTAGCCCCGCTGCAAGAATAAAATTTTTTAATTTTTTTCTCTAACATTCATGCGCCGTTTGCAAGTTTTTTTTTTTTAATTTTTTTCGTGTTAGTCGGCGATCGGCAATCACTTAACTATTGGTTGTCGCTCGTCGGTGTTTATTATTTTCTTGTTTTTCTTTTTTTAAAATGAAAATCTCTTTTATGAAACGCGTTTTCTCTGTCCTTGTGGCACATGTTTTCTTATGTTCTTGTGATATGTTTTCTTTGTTTTTGTGGTTTTGTTTCATCTGTTCTTGTGGCATGATTCAACATATCCTAGTAGTCGATTGTTGCTCACATAGAGTTTTTAATCGGCGCTAGTTCATGATTATGATTTTATTGATAGTCAAGAAAAGTTAGATCTCCACTGGTTAATGGTTGTTTGCTGATGTAATCAGTAGCGGAACATTCTGCTTGATACCTTTTCATCAGTTATAACTCCCGATTGGATAAAGACAAGAAGATTTATGAATCTTCTGAATTTTGATATATCTCCATAGAATTTTTTTAAGTTGTAAAAATTTTTGGTAGATTAGTCACATTATTTTTCTTTTTAAATGCGTTGTAATTGTGATATCCTCTATGGTTATAATAAAAATTAAGTGATCATATAAAAATAATAAAATTTACGTTTCTTATTTTCCCTCCTCTAATTTTAATATATCAAAATATTTAATATCGAATCAAAAATATTTTATTTTGAATTGAATTGGAATCAGCAATATTTAGGGGGAAAGCAAAGCCATAAATAAAATCCACCATCCATATAAAAAAATTTAGGTCTAAAAAATAATTTCCTTTATACTAGTGTGTAACAATTTTCAAAACATATTCTTTAACTTCCTACATGTGTTGAGCAAGCAACTGAGATAGAAGTTGGAACGAAGAGAAGGGGACGAGGAAGAGACCATCTCCACCTTTTTTCCTGTTAAAAAAACATCTCATTTTTGTCATTTAAAAATAGTTAAAAACCAGTCCTTTTTACCCAAAAAGAAATCCCCAGAGCTTTGATCGGCGCTGCGTGGTTTGGTCTCGTTTTTATCTAATTATGCAAATCTTCAGAAGCCGAAGCATCCTTCAACTCAAGAATTCGTTGATTCCAGCTTTCTTACCTGTAAAACAATCGGCTACAACCCATGTTTGTTCATTTCATTCCACGCCTTTCGCCTGTGACAAATGGAAGAACAAATGGGATTTTGTGAGTCTTTCTCCTCCTTTTCATTGGTTTATTTATTATATTTTAAATGCCATGGGTGAGCTTGAATTGAATAGCAAGTTCCTGAATTTGTACTAGAAAGATTGATGGGGTCTCTTCAATGAAAAAAGCAATCTTTTTTTAACCAAGTGCTGTGTGAATGACTGTGCTAACATCAAAATTAGATATGTTAACAATATCAATATCTGCTTGGTAATGTATTAAAATTTGGGTTTAGGAATTGGGATAAATCTGTACTTTGGCAAGAAAACTTAACAATTAACATTGTTTATACAGGAGAAAAGAAGCACTCATACTCAACAACCAACTAAGGTATGCAGCTTTGCAGGATTTATATTTGTGTAATCATCTGCGCATGTATCCCTTAACTGTCTTGATCCTATTATATGAGATAGGTGTGTCTTAAGAATGCTATTATTCTAGGCCGGGCATTTTGGCTCAGTCTGTTGGTGCATTATCTTCAAGTTCTACAAATCACCCTTTTCCCAAAATAAAATGAAAAAGAAGATTGGTGATTGTATGGTAACTTTCGGTAGACTAAACAGAAGTCCGAAGTCTGATATTCATAGGATGGTTTATTCTTTTTCTGCTTAGATTGGGAACTTCACTGTCATCATTTAGTGCAAATAGAAACCTGATGCATCTCCGGAAATGATTCAACATGATTAATTTTAATGTTTACGTTGATCGGATGATGGACATTATCTTCTAGTAATAGGTTAAGATACTGCTATTTGTTAATTTCATTCTTCCTCTAAGTAGCTTTGTATGAACAGTTCGTCTTCCTCTGTAAATTTACTTTCTTACTTTATTTGTTGTTTTCAAAAATAGAACTTCTTTGGCATTTCAAATATTAAATGCAGAGTTACATAAGATATGCAGTACGTCAAAAGCGTGCCGAAACAAAGAGAGCTTTGAGAAACCTTTGCTTTAGTGGCCGTGCCTCAAATATTTTGTTTCAGGTAAACTTTTCTGGACTCTTGTTTGATTTAGAACCTATACCTTATTGAAGGTGTTCACTTACATCTTCCTCATGCACTGTTTACATTATAGAAGTTGTAATAAGTAAAGCAAGCTGGAACATTTCTTGTTTTTCAACGTAAGTGCATGCCTTGGAATTGATTTTAGTCTCTTCATTATTTGCATTGCTGTAATTTAAATGTAATATAAAAATTTAAATTTTATTATTCCGTACTACATTTTCTATAAAATATCCAAATAGGATCTGCATATAGAAGAAGCTTATGATTTTAGTTATGCCATTGAAAGAGTGAGGTTGCAGCCTTTTGGAAGTGACAAATGACAAGTTCAATCTCATTTTGTTAAGCCTAAAAAATTTTCATTTATTTCCCAAGTAAACCAGTGGTCCCATACACCAAGTGTATGGACCAACACCATTATCCTGCTTCTCAATTGCATTATACCGGAGATTGAGTTTACGCATTTCATTAGTACTTGAAATTTGTATCAACTTATGCTTGCCTTTGGCTTCTATTTAGGATGAAGATCCAATATGGAAATTTGATGCGAAAGAAGGCTGGGATTCAGATGGCTCTGTTAAGAAGAACTGGTCGAGGTTTCCTGGACGACGTGCAGGGAAATCTAACCGCAGAAAAACTAAACGTGAGCTTCAACTTCCTTTTTTAATTCCTTTCATCTTTTCTCTCTTTAAATGATTAAATAAACAATTGCCTCTTTTATGCACTATTTTCACAGCTGAACTGGGCATATTTTGATGACCTAAATTATCTGCACATTTTCATAAAAATAACTTTAGAGTTTCCTTGTGCACACTAGTATCTGGTTTTGTTGGTATATACTTATGCCTTATTCATCTATCTATTATTTCAAATTAACTCAGTCCAAGACTATTGACATGATCACTACTAATTTCATTTATTCTTTCGGGTAAATTTTAGTAGGATGAAGGATGGAGAATGTACGTTTGTGTGCAATTACAGCTAGCCGTTTGAACGTAACATATAATCTCATTGTTGAAATACAAATTAATATTCCTGCTTTTTAAAAGTCGCATGCCTATCAGTGAAAAGACTTTTATCTTGTTCGAAAAAATGCAGACTTCATCGTAATATAGAAAAGCAATTGAATTCTGTTTTTATAACTTTGTTACTAAAAAACTGTTATTTTCCGTTCTGATTCACAAATATCATATTTATCTATCAGATTTGATGCACAAGAATTTACGGGCAATTACTTGCTTAAAATCAGAACTTTGGTTTGTTTATATAATCTTTATGTTGTGTATAATACCGATATATCAGCCATTTGGTTGATACAATAATAGATTAAGACCTAGCTAATTGCATTTCCAAGTTAAAAAACCAAATCCACATAACAGATGCTAGCGTTTTACAAGTGCTTGCCCTCATTTGTGGTTAACAAACTAGATGTTTTTCTATTACTTGCACAGGAAGGTTTAGAAGAGAGAGTTTCTCGGAGGACTTTGATAATCCCGACACAATATTTGAAGCTGCATTCAGGAGCAAGTGGTATACTTGGTCTTTTGGGGCTGATTTTACTTTCCGAAATTGGAACTCTGGATTCGAGTGGAGAGAAAAATCGGACTGGACTAATCAAAGAACAGAAAAGCAGGAGATTCATAGTGAAAGTGAGTCTGAGGACGAGTCATATGCTGTAGGATCATGTTCTGATAGAGCGATCCTTGGGTTACCTCCAACTGGCCGCTTAAAGCTCGAAGATGTTAAAAAGGCGTAAGTACTCTGCCTGTTTGAGTGTTTTCATTTCAAAGGCCTTTATATTAAAATATTTGATATATTTCAGTTTCTCCTTTTCTCTACTTTTTTTTTCTTTCCAATTATGTATTCCAAAATTGTTAAAATCATCTTGCAGCTTCCGCTTATCAGCTTTAAAGTGGCATCCTGATAAACATCAAGGTCCTTCACAGGTTAGTTATATCCTTTTTCGAGAACAATGCTTTATTCTTATGCCCTTGATTTAGTCGTGCCGATCTGCTGTGGCATCAATCTATTATGTGATTTCATTTCCTTTTTTTCAAGAATTCACATGATATCTACATATTTATGCAGGCAATGGCTGCAGAGAAATTTAAAACATGTGCTGCTGCATACAAATCATTATGTCATGCTTTAGCCTGAGATGACTACTGTTCCTTCAAATTTAAGCTCCAAGTAGAGAATAGCTACAACAATAATGGATTTTTTTAAAATAATTTGTAATCTTCTTCGCAAGCACTTGAATAAAATATTAGGTGATTAGAAATCTTGCTCAAATTTCATGGAAAGTGTGACTGGAAAATTCTTTATGAACTGTGAATTATGATTATATAAGCATATAATGACTAACATAAGCAAGCTAAGATGACCAGCCAATGACTCGAATAGCGATAGTTATAAAAAAATTTATCTGCATAAGTCTATCCCGAGTTTAAAAATCCACTGCACTATTTTAAATTAGAGTCATTTACATTTAAAGAATTGCATATATCATATAAAACAAACCTAGATCAAGTTAAAGCAGAAGTAATGAATTCCAAAAGGAAATGCAGTATGCAATGATGAGCTTAAGAAAAAATATATAGCTAAGATGAGACAATGTGTACAGGTTTTTTCTAATGCAGGCGCACGAGTGATATAATTACTACTTTTATCAAAAAGTTCAAACCTTGTTGAATGCTGATGCAATTCTACACTGAGTCATGCATTACAAACACAAGCAAACCATTCCCCACTTTTTCCCCTCACCTTTCAAAAGTTGAAAGAAAAGGTTTATTTGAATGACACACAAACAGCTTATTCCACTCTCACTTTGCCTCTCACATAGTTTATTCAAAACAAATGATGATGAAAATATACATTTATGGCTATCATTTTACCCAGTTGCCTCCATGCTGTATCAAAAGAAACTTCTCAAAACTCAAATCTGCTTTCCACACAATATTTTACAGACACCAACACTATGGACCCTGACACACTTCAACAAAATTTAAGCATTAAAAAAAAGGAAATATCACTATTTGCCACACAATCAACCAATAATTGCCATTGGAGAAGGACCATTACCTATGATTTGAAAAGCATCTCCTTCTTCAGTGTTTCTGTTTTCATCACGAGTTCGATCAGCGTTCTCACTTTCACCATCCTCCATTGCTGATTCTTGATGCGGTCGTTCTTCTTGGGCACCCATCATGTGCATCAAGAGTTCCT
The DNA here is from genome assembly GCA_030270665.1 of Hibiscus trionum. Taxonomy (NCBI): domain Eukaryota; kingdom Viridiplantae; phylum Streptophyta; class Magnoliopsida; order Malvales; family Malvaceae; genus Hibiscus; species Hibiscus trionum. Next base: position 20,887,712 of record BSYR01000006.1, on the reverse strand, counting down.
CAGGCTTTATATCATAACCGGAATTAACCGAGCCATCGATTCTTTTAGTTTTTTCTTTGTATAGAGCATCTAATTGGTTAAAGTAAGGACATGTCTTGGAATCCTCAGGCCGTTTCTTATTGCTTTCTTTCACCCTTTTGAAGTACTTGTTCATATTCTCCCATTTCTCTTTACACCTCTTAGCGCTTCGATCATAGCCACGCTTTTTCATTTCTGTTGATATTTCCTCCCATAGAGGACCTTTGGGGCTGTTGTCTTGATATTGCAATTCAAAATCAGTCCTCAATTTTATCAAAGCCTCTGCTTCATCTTTGGGCCAACGAGAACTACTTAGGTGCATATAACTCTCACTACCATTGCTATTTTCTTGCCTGTCAACAGCTTTCTCAACGGGGAATGTGGTCTCAGACAATTGCACCGAGGTCGATTGATCTGAAAACTTCTGTAGAAATGCTAGCACAGCAGCATCTTTAGCTGCTGCAATCGATCTCTCTTGCACCAAAAGCTCACGCTCCCTCTTAATCCGAGCCAATTCTTCTACCTTCCATGCTTCCTCTCTTGCCATCCTATCCTGTTCAGACTTCTCTATCGCCTCTATAAACTTCTTCTGCAAACTCTCTTGTTTCTCCATCATCTCCCTCATCAACCTCTCAAAAAAGTCTGTCAGTTTCCTCTTTTTCTTTCTAGTCCCATCCGATTCATCCGACTCCTTACTGGATGAAGAAGTCATCGAGATAGAGGTTACATTGAAATTTGAAGCTGGGTTTCGGACCGAAAACGGAATAGCATTATGGATAACATTCAAAGACTCTACTGAAGCATTGGAATTTCCACTTGCAGGTGGAACCAAAGAAGGTTGATGATCCAATGCTTCTAATTGCTCGAAAAACCTATAATTCTTTCCATTCGATTTCCCGGACCTACCTTCTTTGGTTCTCCTATGGTATTTGTAGATATTCTCAAATTTCTCTTTACATTTCTTGTCACTTCTAATATATCCCAGCTCAGCCATTTTCCTGATAAAAAGAATTCCCATTCTTCCATTAACTCGGCAAATTATAGTAATAAACGGGATTTAACTCACTACAAATATCAAAGATAGTTAAGATTATTTAACTTAACAGTGAAATTAAAACAGTATAATTAAACTAGAAAGAATTCAATATCCCAACATAAGTAAAACCCAAATGTTTCCCACATTTTCTGAGTATAACCCTTCATTTCCCAGTTAATTTTCTCGAGAAAAAATACCCAAACATAGTTCAGAGGGGAAAAAAACAAAGAAAGCAAACCTGGACACTTCTTCCCATAGAGGAGCCTTGACACCGGAGTCTCTAAAAGCAGTGTCCATTTCAGACCTTATCTTCAACAAAGCTAAAGTCTCTTGCCTCGGCCAACGGTTCCCTGAAGAAAAGTTCCGTTCATTCTCTAAGCTGACGTTGCCGGCGACGGTATTGTTTTCTGGAGAACTTGAGTTTTCCATCATCACTAAACAAATAACAACACTTCAGTAAATTAGTTTACAGTCCCCCCAAAGCCAACAAAATTGCGAAATTTTAATTGGTTTTTCCTGAAGGTGTGGAAAAAGTAAATATTTTGAGATTCAAGGGGTGGGTTTTCCTTTTTTTCTTTCTTTTTTAAGGTAAAGTTTTCATATTTTTTTTGCCTAGAGAATTCTACCATTTAATTGGGTTAAGTAAGAAAGGTAGACGTGAATTAGGGTTTTATATATATATATATATAAAGATAAGATAAGATGGGGAGAGGAGTTTGTGTGGGGCTGATACCAAGCTGATATTTTTTCACACATTTATATTGTTTATAATTATTATTTTTATTTGGTCAAAATTGTTTATAATTATTATGTTAAAATAATATAATAATAATTCATAAAATTTTATTTAATAATATTTTTACTCTATATTGGTTTTCTATTGTATTTTTAATTATATTTCATATAAATCTTAATATTGACAAATTTAATTTTACCTATACATTGTGTGTCTTTGACTTTTTTGAATGGTTTCACCCAACTCATTATTTTGAAATTGTGGTCAATATATGTGGGCTTTAGGCAATTTGAGCATGAAAAGATAAGTGACCCTAAATATCTTGGGAAGCCATGGGTAAATTTGGAAATAAAAGATTATTCATATTGCATTTAAATGTCTTCAAATCGTTATTAAAATTTTGAAATTTGAAATGTTTTAATCCAATCATTTTTCAAGTATTCTTCTAGCCATTGGTTTAGGATCAAATTCTAGTTTGAATACAAGGTGAAACATATTTAAAACATATAAATTTAAAGGTTTATAGGTTAATTTAGCCTTCAACAAAAAATTAAAAAATTAATTAAGTCCTTTATAATGTTGACCGTTATAGTTGACTGTTAACTCAAAAGTAATTCATTATGATGGTGACACGTGACACACTCTAGACGTGCCACGTCATCAAAATCGTAAATAATTATTTAAAATTATAAAATAATATATTAAAAATTCAAAAAGAATATTTTTAAAATTTTGAAAAAAATATATTTAAAATTATAAAAAAAAGTTAAAAATCATTTAAAAAATTCAATAATATCTAAAAAATATTTAAATGTGTAAAAAAATTAAAATTTTGTATAAAATTATAAAAAATATTTTTTTACTTAAAATCAAAAAAATATAAAAATAATTGTAATAATTATTAAAAAATATATAAATATTTATAATGAAATAATATTTAAAAATTATATGTATTTTTTAAAATATTTTTAATTATAAAACCCTAAAATTTTAAAAAAAATTAAAATGCCCAAAATTTTCAAATCCCTAAACCTTAACCATACATTCCCAAATCCTCACATTAGTTTAATTGACGATGAAAGTTGTTAGTATTGTGGCGGATAACGCTGCTAGTGAGAAGAAATATTGAGGGAGAACGGGTTGGGCGATGCAAAGGGTGTCGAGCGGTGAGAATGGTGCAAGGACGACGAAGATTGGATGGGTTTTCCTACAACAGGGAGTGGCTGGTGGTTGAATCGGTGCTAATGCTTGATTTAAGAATTTATGAGGTTTTTTTAAGAAATGAAACTTTGAGATTTTTTAGAAAAAAATATCATTTTATGTTATTTATATAAAAAAAATAACGCACACACACCATACACATATAGTGCTCAAATTAGAGTTACCTAAATAAAATATATTATATTTTACCATTAGGACCACTTCACGGTTTATTTTTAAGCTAAATTTAAATAAGTGTGAATAAGGATAGATATATGCATCAAGTAGAATGGATCTTGCTCCCATGCACTGATTTCTTTAACCTTTTATTTTTATATATTTTTAAAAATGAATTAATGAATTTTAAATATTTATGTTTTATTACAATCCCTAATTCAGGTTTCGTGCTTCCCTGAGTGTGTATCTGTCATATGATTTATATTGGATTAAATATGTTAAAAATAGTTCTCCTAGACTTCTATAACGATAATTGTTTTTTCTAAACACGTTGAACCTAAATTGTTTATGTAATACATGGTTATGCATTTAAAATTTGATTTACGTGATTTAAATTTTACTTTTCATCATATTCCAACTAATATTTAACAATTTGATTATATATATATATATATATATATATATATATATATTTCAAATATATATTTTTATTTTAACTCTTTAATAAAATATAAATCTTACAAATAAAAATATTCGAATTAAAAACTCTTAAAATAAACATCATCATCTTTCTTCACAACTGGTTAGATTCAGCTTGATTATATTTTACATACACGGTTAAAGATATTTGTTTAATGTTCTTTAATTATCTAGAAACAACTATGTGAAAGCATGAAGAATAACATGTATATAGACAGGCACGGAGCCAGGATTTGAAGTTAGGGGGGGCAAAACATAAATTTTAAAAGGTGGGGGGTAAATTAATAATTATCCTAATTTTTTAAGAAAAATATAAATAATCAAAGGATAAAAAAAAAAATTCCCCCTACCGGGGGCCACAGCCCCTCCCATGGAGCTTGGCTCCGTCCCTGTATATAGATAGAGACGAGTAAAAAGGTAAGAAATGACAAGTTGGTGTTTGGTGTTGGCAAAGATGCCACTTCCTTTTTGCACAAAAAAGAAAATATGTATGATCCATTGTAGAGAGAGTTTTGAGAAATTGTCAAAACAATAACTAGATGAAATATTAAAATCGGTAACCACTTTTTACGCTTATTCTCAAAACGAAAATTCGCTATAGATTACATCGACAAACTATTCAAAAAGAGATCAACTCTACATGACCATCAAAAAATACGAATGAAAAATAAATATTGTGAGAGTCATTGTACGAACACTAAAATCTTAAAAAAAAATAATAATTAACAACCTACGAAAATAATCACCTTTTCTAAATATAAATTTCAAGCTAGTTAAAAAGTTAGGGGGTGCCTTGTTTCTTACCATCATATAACTCATTCATTGTTATTCTGAGCCAAACCAAATCAGGTCACTTCTCTTCGTGCATGAACAACTATCTCTTGTTCTTTTATCTAAAATATATAGCTTTTTTATTCGAAATCTTTTAAAATCTTTTTTGTTTTTTAATATTAAACAAATTAAACACTCATACATGTAAAGATTTGTGTTAATAATTTCTTGGGTTAAACTCAATATCCGTAAGTATTGAGATTAAATCTCTACTTCAAAGTTTTTTAATAAATTTCTACCTCAATATCCGTAAATATTGACATGATAGTATGACATTAAATTTATTTCGGCATCTTTTAGTATCCCTTTTCTATCACTATAAAAATTCTAAACTATTGCCCTCTTAATTGTGCCCTAAGCCCTTCTAAATTTAACTTTTTTTTTACAATTTTATCAAAATATTTAAGCCATGTTTGGTAAAGAGAGATTTGAGCAAAAATTAGAGGTTTGAGGTATAATTAGAGGTTTAACCAGTCAAATCCGCTAATATTGTTGTTTGGTAAATAGCGGATTGAAAGAGCGGATTGGACTGAAACCGCTAATTTTGAAAAAGCTCATAATATGAGCCTTTTGAGATTAGAAGTTTGATATTAGAATTGTAAAGACTTTTTTACCCTTACAAGTTACCAAAAATCTCAAAATAACCTAAATTAAATATTTTCTCACCCTATTTATAAGTTAATCCTATTTACTTTTTTTCTTTTTATTATCACATATTTATATATGTATTTAAATTTATTAATTAATTAAATTATATTAAAATAATTATATAAATAATAAATTAATATATAAATCATTTGAATATATTTAGAAAAGTTATATTAAAAATAATTTTATAGATCTAATTAATAATAATTAGATTCAAAATATTGATAACTAATAAACTATTCAAACAAGTATTGAATATAAACATGTCCTTATATATCATTTTACTTGTTTAAATAATCTAACAGCTATCAGCTATCAGTTAATTTTACCAAACACTTTTATACATTTAGCTAATACAATCCGCTAGTCAAATCAGCTAATGCAACCAGCTATCAGCTAATGCAATCCACTATTCGCTATCCACTAATTGCCAAACATGTCCTATGAGCTTTTTGAGATTAGAGGTATGATATTAGAGTTGTAAAGACTCTTTTACCCTTACCAGTTACCAAAAATCTCAAAATAACCTAAATTAAATATTTTCTCACCCTATTTATAAGCTAATCTTATTTATTTTTTTCTTTTTATTATCACATATTTATATGTGTATTTAAATTTATTAATTAATTAAATTATATTAAAATAATTATATAAATAATAAATTAATATATAAATTATTTGAATATGTTTAGAAAAGATATTAAAAATAATTTTATAGATCTAATTAATAATAATTAGATACAAAATATTGATAACTAATAAACTATTCAAACAAGTATTGAATATAAACATGTCCTTATATGTCATTTTACTTGTTTAAATAATCTAGCAGCTATAAGCTATCAGTTAATTTTACCAAACACTTTTATACAATCAGCTAATACAATCCGCAAGTCAAATCAGCTAATGCAATCCGCTAGTCAAATCAGCTAATGCAATCCGTTATCAGCTATCCGCTAATTGCCAAACAGAGCCTTAGATTTATTTATTATTTTTAGGCTTAAGTGTTCAATAGGTCTCTAAAATTTTGAAAAAACAATTAAATTCAGCGAATAATTTTTTTTGCACTCAATTAAGACCTTAAAGCTCAGAAAAAAAAAAATTCAATTTGATCTTTTGACCAACGTTGACCGTTAACTTTAATAATTTTTTTTTGAAATTTTTTGCCACGTGTTGCAACATGATAATGCCACTGGCATTTAAAAAAATTTTAATTTTAATTTTTAAACAATATTTAAAAATGATAAAAAAATTCTTGCAAATTCTTGAAAATATATATATATATATATCGATATTTGAAGTTGTTGAGTTTGGTGTTAGTTAAAAATTAAAATGGCTATTTTGGTGAATAGTTGTTTGAGCCAAAATTAGAGATTTGACCGGCCAATTCGCTAATTTGAATGTTTAGAAAATAGCTAATTGGGGCGAAACCTCTAATTTTGAAAAAATTGCTAGTAGGAACTTTTTGAAATTAGATGTTTTGACATAAGAGTTATAAAGACAATTTTACTCTTAACAATTATCAAAAATCTTCAAATACCCTAAATTTAACCTTTTCAATTCTAATTATTCACCATCACGTAATTACATTGTGACATTTTGTAAACTAATATTTTTTTTTATTTTTTTCCTTTTTATTCTCACACGTTTATATTTGTATTTAAATTTAATAATTAATTAAATTGTATTAAAAATAATTATAAAAATAACAAGTTAATATATAGATCTTTCAAATATGCTTAGTAATGTTATATTAAAAGAATTATTTTTTCATAATCTAATTAATATTAATAGATACAAAATATTTTGAACAAAAAATAGATACAAAATATTGAAAATTAATAAACTATTCAAACAAGTATCGAATATAATCATGTCTTTATATGTCATTTTGTTTGCTTAAATAATCAAACCGCTATCAGCTATTAGTTAATTTTACCAAACACTTTTATCCAATCACCTAATCTGCTAGTCAATCAGCTAATGAAATCATCAGCTAATATAATCTGCCATAATCTATCCACTAATTACCAAATATGACCAATATCTCTTTTATTTATAAGAGTGTTATTTTTTTCCACACATTTACAAATTTTTAAATAAAACTACTAAAACTGATCACTTCAGATTCGAACACGTGAGCACAGACTTTTGTATATAAGTCTTGTACTACTCCACATATAATCATTTAATAATTTAGTTTTTAAAAACGAAATTGTTTTACATAAAATATTTATTTTTAATATATATTTTAAAGTATCTGCTTTAATTTAGTGTCATTTAACTTAAATGACACAATTTCAGTCTACAAAGTATGCTTAAACTAAAGTATACAATAAAAAATATATACTTACAAGGTTATAATATTTTTTTTGAAAATTATAAATATATTGATAATGAAGAGTTCCCAGTAACACGGACCTCGTTAAAAAACCTCCCTAAATCTAATTGGAGGAAAAAGAGTGTCACGTGCGACTGGTTATACAACGCATACATTTTACCCGGAACGCAACATATTTCACAATTCCAGCATATCAAGGAATAGTAACACACAAATGAACCATCTAATACAAATTAAACTGTTGCTTCGCAGAGGCTAGCCACCATCTCGTGTTTCCATAACAGTGGCGAGTCGTTCCCTAAGGCCCTTTTCGCAAGCCTATCAGCCGCCTGGTTTACTTGTCTAGGCACCGCGCAAATCGCCCATTTGAAACTTGCCCCTAAGCTGCAGCACTCCTGAACCGTCTTCGAGAAAATACCAGGCGCTGTTTTTGGGTTTTGGAGCCATTCCGCGCACATCGAACAATCCGTCTCAATAAGCAACTCACATGGACGTTTTAAGGGGAGACTTTTATAGATTCTCAGCGCTTCTTTAATGGCTAAAAGTTCCGCAGACGTCGCGTCCAAAAGGCCGACAAAGCTTGAAAACAGGATCAGCGAGGTATTGTCGCAATTTCTTAGGATTCCACCGATTCCTGCTCTTCCAAAACCACCGTTCACAGCCCCGTCAACGTTGAATTTCACAACGTTCAGACTCGGTTTCACCCAACTGTTATTGACTCTTACCTCTGGGACTGGTTTCAACTGTCTGAATAAGAGCGGATCCTGCAGTAGCGAATTCAAAGAAGGGAGGGTCGATGGCCATTTAACTCTGCACCACCATGCCAGTCTGTAAACACATTGCTCAAGGATCTTTGTTGGATCCGCACGGGCTCCCTTAAACGCTACCTCATTCCTGTGAAGCCAGATGGACCAAAAAAAACTAAAGAAACTAATATTCCAAACTATCTGGGATTTGAAGGGGTTTTGGGCACATCCCCAAATTTCCAGTAAAGACACGAAGTCCCTAGGGACTACGAACATCATGTCCCACCTGCAAAACCAATTCATCCACACATTCCAAGTAAAGTAACAGTGACAAAATAAATGACTAACCGTCTCGGGTGCTATCCCACATAGCGGACACGAGGTTCCATTAGGAAGGTTAACTCCTCTTTTCACCAACTCGGTATTGATGGGGATTCTGCCATGAACCAACTTCCAAATGAACGTTTCTACCTTCGGAGGCGCTGACTTTAGCCATACCCTATCCCAAATACTTCCCATGCCTCTTCCATCTGATGCAACACTTTCACAATAGCTTTTGACAGTGTAAATCCCGTTAGCATTGCCTTTCCATCTTAATCCGTCCTCCTTGATATAACCAGGCTTAACACTGTTTAGGGTGTTCATGAACTCTTCCCAAATCTGCAATTCACAATCGAATAATCGTCTTCTAAGGATAATTTCCCAAACCCATTCGTCATTCACAAAAGAGCCAAAATCAGTAATGTATCCTAATTTTTTAGTAGCCACTGCATATATCCTGGGGAATGAAATATTCAAGGGAGAGGTCCCCACCCATTTATCAGTCCAAAACAAGATGCGGCAACCATTACCAACTGCTAAGTGAAAGTTTGTAGCAGTGGAACTCTCATGGTGGCATATGGGAGAAACAATGCTCTTCCAAGTCGAAGAAGCATTTCGGGCCTTAAGGTTACGAGGCAAAACAGCATCATCATCCTCTTTATATTTGGCGTTAATAACTTTTCGCCAAAGGCTCTTCGGTTCCACACTAAATCTCCAGAGCCATTTATTAAGAAGGCCTCTGTTTTTTACCTTGAAATCACATAACCCCAACCCTCCATTTTGAACCGACTTTGTCAGAGTATCTTTTCCAATCCAGACTATACCTCTATTGTCAGATGATCCCCATAAGAACTTTGAAACCGTGGAGTTCAATGTTTTGTAGACCTTGCTGGGCATTTCAAAAACAGACATAAAAAACACCAGCAAACAATTCAGAACCGATTTAACTAGTAATATTTTCCCAGCAAAAGAAAGGTTACTGGTTTTCCATCCAGCTAATTTTGTTTTAAGGGTAAACTACATAAATAACCATCATACTATTACAAAAGTCGCGATTTGACCACCTTACTTTTTTTCGAAGCAATTAAACCATCATACTATTAAATTGGGTGCAATTTGACCACCAGCCGTTAGAGGTTAACGGCAGGGTGATGTGGCAGTTAAAAAAACGAGGGTATAATTACACATTTGGTCCTTATTATTTACACAATCTTTCAATTTACTCCTAATTTTAATTTAATAAAATTAATTAATTAATTAGGTGATGACATGTGTCACTAACTTATTGGAGGGATTTAATTATTTATATTTGATTAAATAAATCTATTTTCATCCTCCAATCAGGTGGTGACACGTGTCACCACCGATTAAAGGAAGAAATTGGCAAAATTCTCATATGCAGTTAAGGGGGATCGAACTTGAGACACCCAGCAACAAGGACTGCTGGTTTACCACCGCGCCAAATGCTTTGTTGTGAAGTAATTCCTGGCGAGAAATACAAATACAGAACATAAATGATATTTGAGAGTGGCTATTTTGCAAACAAATTCTCATATGCGGTTAAGGGGGATCGAACTTTCTTCAGCTTTTATAACAATGCATACATAAATGATTATATTTCTTCAATACGAAAATAAATCGAATCAAAAGAGATTTGTGTTTCTGGCTACTCTTCCTGCATAATTCCCACCACAAAATTCATTGTACCTCATGTAGAAACTGTTATAACTAAGTAGAAAACAGATTGCTTCATATTCGTTTGTAGTTTTCTAGTTGTCTGTTGTTAAGATCATGGTTTACGTGGATCTATAATGTAGGAGACAGTGAACTAACTGAACCCCAATACTGATGGAGTTATGTTCTGTAGGAAAACGATAATGCCTTAACAATTTTACATTAAGCACTCTCACATGTAGGTTTTAGGAGGTGGGCCTCCTTTATTTACTTCAATCTCTTTTGCAAAATAGCCACTCTCAAATACCAGTTTAATAATTACAAATGATAAGGAGATAAGGAATCTTTCAAACATAGGAAACACCATCGGCTATTGTTCATACTAACCGGGGATGACAATCGGGGAAAACGACACACTTGAAAGTTTCTTCTGCCTTTCAGAGCTCCAACAAGGAATGGACTACAAACCGTTCCACAACAACCTGCAAGGAAAGAGAAGGTCATTGAGTAATTGTATTTGTAAATTTCGTCAGGAATTACATCAAAATACTGCATTTGGCGTGGTGGTTAACCAGCTACTCCTTGTTGCTGGGTGTCATGAGTTTGATTCCCCTTAACCACATATGAGAATTTTGCCAATTTCTTCCTTTAATCGGTGGTGACACGTGTCACCACCTGATTGGAGGATGAAAATAGATTTATTTAATCAAATATAAATAATTAAATCCCTCCAATAAGGTAGTGACACGTGTCATCACCTAATTAATTAATTTATTTATTCTATTAAATTAAAATTAGGAGTAAATTGAAAGATTGTGTAAATAATAAGGACCAAATGTGTAATTATACCCTCGTTTTTTTAACTGCCATGTCACCCTACCGTTAAACTCTAACGGCTGGTGGTCAAATTGCACCCAATTTAATAGTAGGATGGTTTAATTGCTTCGAAAAAAGTAAGGTGGTCAAATCGCGACTTTTGTAATAGTATGGTGGTCATTTATGTAGTTTACCCTTGTTTTAAATCTGTCCACGACAGGGTCCCATATCTTTGCTGAATTGCTCGACACACCCAGGGGAAGGCCCAAGTACTTACATGGGAAAGAATCATGTTGATAATGTATAACTCCAGCCCATCTCGAAACTATGTTGTCCTCGACATTAATTCCCATGATTTTGGACTTTTTCCTATTAATCTTTAGGCCGGCAGCGATCTCAAACCCTTTCAACACTCTGTAAATATTCCTAAGTTGTGTTTCCCCAGCGCCACAAAACACAATGAGGTCATCGGCATACTGAATGTGCGAGATTTCACAGTCTCCTTTTCCGAAGCGGATCCCCTGAAAGAAACCTCTAATGTTTGCATTTGTCAGTGCACAACTCAGAGCTTCTGCAACACAGTTAAAAAGGAGAGGCGAAAGCGGACACCCTTGCCTAAGTCCTCTACCAATGGCGAATGGTGCAGTCGGTGAGCCGTTTACCAGAATTGAAACATACGCCGTCGAGATACACATCTGAATCCAGTTACACCAAGTTTCCCCGAAACCCATACTCTTCAATACCGAAATTAAAAACCTCCAATCAACGGAATCATACGCTTTATTGAAGTCAACCTTGAAGACTAACGCTTCGAAACCTTTCTTCTTGGCGTGTTCTATAGTCTCATTCGCGATCATTGAACAATCAATAAGCTGTTTCCCGGCGCTGAAAGCAAACTGCTTATCGCCAATAATTAAATCGACCACCTCATTCAAACGGATAGCTAACACTTTGGTCAACAACTTGTATATACAGCCCACCAAGCTAATGGGCCGGTAGTCCTCAATTGCCACTGGGTTGGAAATTTTCGGTACGAGCACAATAAATGAGTGATTGAAAGCAAAATCCGCAACTACCCCGTTCTGAATATTTCTGAAAAACTCAAGGATATTTCCTTTTAAGGAACTCCAAAATCTTTTAACAAACCCCATGTTAAAACCGTCAGGGCCCGGTGCCCTGGAAGATCCCAGACTATTAAGTGCCTCCAATAATTCTTTTTCCTCGAATGGCCTTTCGAGTCTTTTTGCTGTAACCGAATCAATGTGCTTCAGACCATCACCATTGAAAACCGCAGGAATTGTGTCACATCCCAAAAACCGGTCTAGTCGGAATTAGGTTCCGGTGACCGAGTATTTTATATCGGTTGTATAATTTATTCGATCTTATTTAGAGTATTCGAATTAAAATATGATTTATTATTATTATTATTAAAAAAATATATAAAAATGCAAAAGTGGTGTAAATTAGGTAACCACTAAATTAGTGGCCATGCCACCAATGTTATATAATTGAAGGGAAATGGGAAAAGGTGTCATCCAAATTAGTATAAATAGGGAGATATATAATTTATTCGATTTTATTTAGATTATTCGAGATAATTTATGAATCAAGGTCAAGTTCCAGTAAACAAATATTTTATTTCGATTAAGGGTTAGTTCGATTTGGTACCCAAAATAGATTAAACGGTTAGTTTATTATTAGTTTATTATTATTATTATTATTATTATTAAAAAGAGAAAATGATGGGACCCACGGCAATTCCAAATTGAAGGAATTCACCGTGGAATTCCCACTTCAAGAAACACAAAACATTAACATAATTTTGGGCGGCAAGTGCCAATGTGCGTGGCTAGCAAATAAAGAAAAAAGAAGTGGCCACTAAAATGCCACCAAAATGTCACTAAAATGCCACTAAAATGGAAATGAATTAAAAAGGGTGGGGAGTGGCCGGTCATGCTAGTATAAATAGGGGGAGATGAGTGCATTTGATAGGAAAAATGAGGAAGTGAGAAAGAAAAATAAGGAAGTCAGTGAAGAAGCGAAATTAGGTGGGATCGAGTGCAGAATTAGATTGGTGATTCGATAAATTCGATATAGTAATATCGAATTTTTGTCAACGTCGGGGTAAGCTCAAATCTCTAGTTAGTTTAAGTTTCGGTATCGAGTTTGATTAATATTTTTATATATTCGATACTGTCTTATTATTTTAATTAATTTTTATCGTAGTACACGAGGTCAATTCATATCAACTTTCAAGCCCAATAAATAAAAATAAAGCACCGGTCTGTCAAGGTGAGTGTAGATGCATTTGTCTCGGGTGACACGGTGTCATTCCGATATTTTTTTTATGTTCTGATATGTGGGTATAGTCGTGTCAGGGGTAGGCTCGGTGCCTTCCTATTGCATTAATTATGAATTTATTTGCATCTGGTAAGTACCCTGCATTATTTTGATATGCTTAAAAATGATTATAATATGCTACATGTATATGAAAATAATATGAAATATTATATGATATGGAGCTACGGCTCATCTTGCTATTTGATATGATATGATCTAAAAATCATGGACTATGTGAAATTATGTGTATTTATGGACGTTGGATACAATTGGCATGCCATAGGAATATTCGAGCTCACCATGTAAGGGAGGACTACGGTCCAGGGCTACGGCCTATATGTGGGAGATAAAAGGATGGAAGTGTAAGGGATACATGGAGCTACGGCTCAGGGCTACGGCTCAATTATGATACATGATATGGTGTACAGGGAATCCGCGTATCCAATGGTACCAATATAATATGTGTTCGATATGTTATACCATGACATGTTTATGATAAGATATATGATTATATTATGTTATGTTAGTGATATGGATATCTGATCATGTTTTGCTTATACTATTATAGAAGCATGCAAATAAGTTAGATTAAATTATATTTAATCATGACATTCATATTATTGTCAATTTACTATCATGACTACCTCACTAGGCTATGTAAGCCTAACATACGTGTCTCATGCATTTTCAGGACCCTGATAGATTTCCAACCTTTGATCGTGTGGTGCAGTTGCAAGTCACATCTCTACCATATATGTATGATATCTTTCATGAACTCCTAGTAAAGTGGCATATGAACCAACTTTTGAATAAATTGTATTTTATAATTTAATAATATGGTTTTATTTTAGTAATCTAGAAAAGTCCTATTAAATAAATGTTGGAATAATAGTAATGATAGATACGAGTAATAATCTAAAAAAATGATTAGAAAGATCTTTAAGATTTTTGTGAGTTGTTAGACTCATTTAAATTTGTAAATAATTTTAGTAAGATAATAAAAAGAAATAGATTTGAATATTTTACAAAATAGTCACTAAATATTGCATCGTCTAATCAGGTAGATAAATGACCTCCGATAGTAATGAGGTTTTACAGACTAATAATTAGTAAGTTTATTTTCAGTATATTTTCACGAATCTCAGATAAAGACCTTTAATTTGTGAAAATTACAATTTAGTCCCTAAGTTTGAAAAAGTTTGAAATTGACCCCAATTTGAGTAAGTTGTTAATAAGTTAAGTGTTAAGTCTTAAAAGAGATTAATAAAATGTTATGAAATGATTTTTGAACTTTGAATTTATGTCTCCGATCACCGCATTGTTTTCCGGTAGCGCTCTCCGACCCGGTTCTCTACCAGGCCGGGAAGGGGGTGTTACAAATTGTGTTGCAGTGATTATACATTTTTTAAAGTGATTCCCAATAGCTTTCTTGATTGCCTCTGGTTCGGAAATTATGTTATCACTAACCTTTATGCACCCAATGAAATTTTCTCTTCTTCTAGCCGATGCACATAAGTGGAAATACCTTGTATTTTTATCTCCCTTCTGAGCCCACTTGACCCTCGACTTTTGGATCCACTCTCTTTCTTCCTTACGGATGGCTTCCCAGAGGTTTTTTTTATTCATTATCAGCTCTTTCCGGGCAGCAGCAACAGGATTGCCTGACATCATTTTAGTTTCCAATTCAGCACATTTGTTTTCCAGGTAAGCTACCGAGCTATCCGAACCTTGGCGTTTTGAATTGACCCATTCTTTGGATGCTTTTTTACAGGCCACCAGCACCTTATCAATCCTTGAACCACTCATATTCCCACACACACCCTCAATTTTACGGATATACGCCTCATCATCCGCCAGGTAATCAAACCATTTGAAATATTTACCCCCTTCATCGTGTTCATCACGGACAACCCAATTGGGTTATGGTCAGAAATGCTCTTGGGGTGGAGTATTTGGAATAAGTTAGGCCAACACCACATAACTTCAGGGGATACTAGAAATCTGTCGAGACGACTGAAAGATGGGGGTCTCGAAAGTTTGACCATGTGTACATCCCACCCTGAAGTTGGAGATCCATCAAAGCCAATTCTTCAATAAAATTATCGAACTCAGCCATAGATTTCTTATTGATACATACTCCAATTTTTTCCTCTGATTTCCTTACCACGTTGAAATCGCCTCCCATGAGCACCGGCAACCCCTCATTTCTGATGACTGCTTGCAATTCATTGAAAAACACTCTTCTATATGCAACGTCGTTAGGGCCATAAACATTTATCAACAAACATTTGAGATCATCCGAAATAAACTCCCCTGTCATTGCCACATAGTTCCTGTTCAGCACACACTTTTGAAGCTTGAAAACTGTTATGTCCCAAATTGTTATTAAACCACCCGAAGCTCCAACAGACCCAGAATATCTGAAATCAAAACTAGATCCCCGCCCGCACATCTGGGTAAAGACCCTTTGATCGCACATCTCCATTTTGGACTCTTGCAGGAACACAATTTTTGCCTTTAATTTTCTGATAATTTTCCTCACTGCCACCCTTTTTTCCACACGACCAAGACCACGAATGTTCCAGGATAAACATATAGTATTATTCATAAGATCCTAAGATATTTCCGCACACAAAAACCAGCCGCACCCTCAAAGTTCTCCACCTTTTTCAATTTCTATGAATTTTTCAATAACCTCCCTTTCCGGCACTAAGAAATTCAAACCAACAGCCTTACATACCTCGAGAGACGCCCTAGCCTCTGCCATATCCTCCACCGCGGGGTCCATGCGCTCCGGAACCGCTGACCGGCTTCCATCGCTGGTGCCTGAACTCTCGCACCCCATGACTGGAACCTTCGCCATCGTCTTCAACGGGGGATGACCGGTTGCATTCTTGTGAGCTACAAGCTTCCCCTCCCTCGATCTGAGAATAGATGAGCACCTGCTACCGGCCCCCAAACCAGGAACTCCCCTTTTCACGATTTTGGGTCTCACCGAATAAAGCCCCGAGGAAGGGTTATACACCGGCTCAATAGAGACACTGTGCCCAGTAGACATATTGGACTCAGCTACCTCTGTGACTGGTATCTCAAATAGCCCATCGAAATTAATTGCACAAGTTGTCTTAGACGGCCCAAACTCAAGAGCCCCCTCGACTTGGGCTGTAGATGCCAGATTAATACGATCCATAGACTTCCTTTGTTTCCAAGGACCAAATGAACTATTGCCAGCCGACATTTGGGTTTGCCACCTGGCACTGCTACCAATAGGGGACAAACTTCTGCATCCCTTGTCTATTAGTGGGTACTCAAAAAACGGCTCATCATTATCCAGGAACTTGGGACTCTCAACTCCTGCCTTTTCCGAAACGACACCTTGGTCGAAGATGATATTGTCGGCTGACTCATCAGACCGACCGCTCACTAGATTTTCGTCGATCCATCTCCTGTCATCTTCATACTCAGCAACGGAGACCCTAAGCACGACGGTCATCCTCTTCGTTTGCACACAAACAACCGCTGGGATCGCATCCAGGCCGCGGACTCCGATGAGAATCCTAGCAACATCCAGCCTATTTCTCTGAATCGTGTCTGCGTCCAAACTATGAACCCTCCCCCACTTCCCAGCAATGGATCTCAAACATTCCTCGTTCCATACATCTAGGGGTACCCTTTCAATACAAACCCAGAGCATGAGTTTTTCCATTTTCCTAAAATTTCCAACCGTATCAACCTCGATGAACCATGTTTTTAGACTAGTCTCTTTCATGTCCCAGAAAATATCCTTTTGTTCTACCTCTTCGAAAGAAATGATGACATAGAAACCGAACCACCGCCGGACTTTAACTCTGAAACCCTCCGACGATAGCGCTTGTTGAATAACATCAGCATCAAACATGGGGTTAACTTGTCCAACTAGAGCGTTGTCTAACCATTGAGGGTTGTAAGTAACACTGTCGGGAAATAATACATGCTCTTCCTGGAGACAACCTGGCTTACCTTCTGCTCTTGCTTGATGTTCCTCCCCACCGTTCTGAGCTGGCTTTACCGGGATGGTATCCTGCTTCTCTGTGCTTTCCGTTGTAGATCTCCTCGACATTAAAACCTCCCTATAAGAACGATTGTCTCTTTTCTTTGCCCAAATCGTGCTGCTTGTTCCCTTGAATGATTGACTTTTCCTTTCCACCTCCTGAGCTTTTTCCTTTATCCCACTGTTTTTATCCAGAGAGACTTTGATGTAGCAACCGTCAAGTCTTCTGTAGTTTGCTAACTCAGCTGCGTTCATGGCTTCCCACAGATTTGAGAACCTAACAAACGCGAAGGTGCTCTTACTCTTTTCTCTTCTGATGTTGTTGAACGCAATATACACGTCCAAAACCCTTCCATACTCCTCAAAAGCTTTCTTAAGGGTCACTGGATGAATGTTCTTGCTGACGTTATCCACAAGCACTGATATGCCTTCTCTACGACGAAGCGTTTTCCAGCTATTGCTACCGACCCTCTGGAACCTCTTTCTGCCAGGGCGTCCGTGCCAGTCACTTAAGTGTCTACGGTCATTGTTTCCTCCACCGTAGCTGCTTCCCACACCAAAAGCGAACCTTCCGCTCTTCCGCTCCGACCGTTCCAAACGCTCTTTGAAGCCTCCGTCGTATATGCCACCCTTGCCGTAGACGCTCCTTCCTCTCTGACGCACCATAATCTACCCCTAAACCCTGATTAAATTAAAAAATTTAAACTCTTACAAGGTTATAATATTAACTCAATTTTATTTGTACCGGTTAATAGCTATCATTCTATTCAAAAAAAGTTAATAACTATCATTGAAATTTTTCCTAAATTGCGAGTACTTAGTTATTTTTTACAATGTAATTATATTTTATAAATTTAACTATTTTTTAAAAATAAATTATTTAAAAAATAAAATATCTCAATGTAAAAATAAGTATTATTCACACGAATACACATGCTAAATAAATAGAATATAAATATGTTTGAGGAACAACATAGTATACTTGGTAGCAATTTCCTATACCTTTCATATTATTTCAAATTGAACTTTATTTTAGATAATCAAATTGAACTGTTAACAGTGTTGCTTGAATTTGAAGAAAAAAATATTATGATAATCTAATTTTAACTACTTTGAAAATACATAACTCGTGTAGAGAAAGAAAAGTATTTATATGCTTAAGAGTTAAGATATTCTTTTATTTGATAAATTTTGTACATCCGTAAACTTAATTTATT
Organism: Hibiscus trionum; assembly: GCA_030270665.1. Lineage (NCBI taxonomy): Eukaryota > Viridiplantae > Streptophyta > Magnoliopsida > Malvales > Malvaceae > Hibiscus > Hibiscus trionum. The sequence goes on along the minus strand of BSYR01000006.1, from coordinate 20,869,101 downwards.
ATTCAGAAATATACATATTTTATATCAGTTTTATAATAAAAGTAAATAAGAATGATTTTATGGATTAAGTAATAATTCATATCAAATATTTAAAAATAAACGTAAAATATAAAACTCCAAAAATTCATCTGGAATTCGTCTGTGTCGGGAAAATCAAGAAAATGAAAACGAATAATTAGTCAACAATAATAAGTAAAAAGAAAAGAAATCAGTTTCAAGTTTCAAGTTTCAAGTTTCAATTGAATTTGTTACGTAACCACTACGCAAAGGAGCTTTCTTTCGTGTAGAACGTGTAAAGTAAGTTGAAAACAATAATATTTTAAGTGTAGTATTTTTGGGAAAACTACACAGGTGGTCATCAAACTCACTTTTTTTTTTGTTTTTGGACCTCTAACTATTTTTTTTAAATTGTCCTTATTATTAGATACCTTTTCTGTTTTGGTCCCTCTCCATTAAAAAACTAACGGAATCGCTAACATAAAATTTTATTTATTTACTTATTTTTCAAATTAACATTTTCTTTCCCGTCAGCATATTTTATAATATTTTTATTATTTCAATCGACCAACCGAGAAGTGACACGTGTCACTTCCAAATTTCAAACAAATTAAAGGAGATAAAAATACTCCTCATCTGTGCATGTGGGAGGAATCAAACTAGGGACCCCTTGCATAAGAGGTCCAATGCTTAACCATTGAGCTTGGGTTGAGGTTTGGTTAAATTTTAACCAAACAAATATTTAAGTTAGGGTAAAATACTTAAATCATCACTGAACTTTGCTCTCTAACTTATTTTGGTCACTGAACTCTCAAAACGATCAATTTGCTCATTAAACTTTATACATTAACCTATATTGGTCACTCTACAGTTAAATAATTAACAGTGTTATGACATGACACACTAAACCAAAGTGACATTATTTTAGAAAATTTTAATTTGCATCAAAACTACATTGTTTTATATTCTATAAAAACTTTTTTTTTTCATTTTTCTTTTTTCTTAGCGGTTTGAGTAAAGTAAACTCAAACCATTTCTTTCCCCCAATAAAACCTTAGCTGTTGTCTGTCTTCTCCCCTGCTACTCTGTTTTGCTTTTGTCGTTTTCATGGGAATGCCTTATGATCTCGTTTTTATCTCAGATATATATTCGCTTCAATAATTTTTTTGCCTAATATTATTCTTTTAATTTGTTCCTCTCTGTTTCTTACCGAATGGGTATACCTTATCTCTATTTTTTTTCTTGCCATAGACACCAGATCACCGAGTAAGCTTTTGACATCATATATGCTTATATTTAGATTAACAACGTGCTCATGTATGAACCCAAATTTCCCGATCAATATTTCTATTCTTTGGTTTTTTTTCATCTTGCTACACTTTGTTTATTGGTGTGACTTTTGTTAGATTTCTTCACTAAATAGTTTAACTTAACGGGAATTATATGTGGATTTTTCAAATGAAAAACGGTGAATTGGTGACCGAGATGAATGAAAGAATGTTTCGGGTGAAGCTTCGGGGCCATGTTTATTTATAGAGACGGTGAAGCTTTGGAGAGGGGAGAATGATGCCAGCGGGGTTCAGGTAAAATATAAGAATTTTATTCTTTTTATTTTAAATCTTACGGTCAAGTCATCCACACCTACATATTAAAATATCTTCCGTCTCTAGCATTGACTCCACTTCTCCACCTTTCTTTTCTTCCTTCATTTTCTTCACCACATATACCTCCAATTTTTCTTTTCATTCGAACATTGAAGATGTAATTAGGGTAAGGGATTTTAATTCCTTAAAATAAGAATTGACTCTTTAAATTTAATTTTTAATCAATTTTTAAATGATTCAAATCATATGTGGCTGCAGAAACTATTAAAAAAGCATAACTGAGTTAACAAATGAGTGATGAAAAAAACACAATGTTGAGAATTGAGTGAGTAAATTGATTTTTTTAAAGTTCAGTGACTAAAATAGGTCACCGAGCAAAGTTGGGTGATAATTTAAGTATTTTTCCCTTTAAGTTATACTCTCTCAACCTTAAAAAGTAAACAAAATTACATCTATAGAGGTTTAAACCAAGAACACTTTGAACTAAAAGCTGTATGCTTACCCACTGCACTAGGTTAATAATTTATTATGTATCTACAAAATTTAATATTTAATTTAAAATTTATTATCACCTAAAAAAAATCAAAATTAAGTTATTTTTCCAATTCGTTTGGAATAAAAAATAATTATTTAATATTTTTAAAATAAATTAGATCATTCTAAAAATTTTGAATATAAATATTGAATTATTTAAAAATAACTTTTTAGATTTAAACTTATTATTTTAATTTTTTTAAAACTTTTTAGCTTAAAATGTAATTAAAATTGAAGATCAAACTAGAATTGTTTTTCACTTCGTTATGAAATAAAAAATAATAATTAAATATTTATTTATTTATTTTATAAAATTAATATTAAAAATACTAAAAATTAAATTTATAATATTTATTTAGGATAAAATATAATTTTTTAAATAACATTTAATTCGTTGACATGTATATGAACAAATTATTTTACATTTACTTAATTTTAGAATGACCTAATATATTTGTATAAAAATAAATATTTAGTTTTTTAATTCCAAAAGAATTTTAAAAAATAATTTTAAATTGATTTTAGTAGTAATTTGATTTAAATTTGAGGTGATAATACAATTTAAATTAAATATTAAAATTTGAGGATACATAGCTTAGTGGTTAAACCCTTTGCTTTTGATGCAATGTGTTTTTGGTTGAAATCACCATAGAGGCAATTTTTCTTACTTTTGAGGCTGAGAGTGTATAACTTAAACATTTGTTTGGTTAAAACCAAATCTCAAGTCTAGCTCAATGATTAAGCATTAAACCCCTTATGCAAGGGATCCTTGGTTTGAGTCCTCCCTTATGCATATATGAGGAATATTTTTTCTCCTTTGATTTGTTTGAAATTTGGAGGTGACACGTGTCACCTCCCGGTTAGTCGATTGAAATAATAAAAAAATATCATATAATATGCTGATTTGAAAGAGAATGTTGATTTGAAAAATAAAAATATAAAAAATATTCCATGTTAGCGTTCCCGTTAGTTTTTTAATGGAGAGAGACCAAAACATGAAAGATATCTAACGGGAGTGACGATTTTGACGAACAAATTAGTTGGGGGACCAAAATAGGAAAATGTGATAGTTTGGTGACCACCAATGTAGTTTTCCCTATTTTTTTGGATGGTCTAAAGGTGATTATAAGGTAGTATTTGTTCATACATATTCTTAATCCTTTGACAATGGACATACACCTTGTAGAAAAAGCGATTTGAACTCGTGTCTCCTAAGATGAACATCTGCTTTTCCGCTAAGACACTTGTTGGGTTCATTTTAAGTGTAGTATTTGATTCATATTGATCGAATGTGTTGAGTTTTAAGGTGCTCGATTCCTTCAACCGTTCTTGCTCGCCAAGTGTGGAGAAGTGAGATATTTGGGTGTTTTTGTGGGATTGAAAAGATAGACAATTTACACAAGGATTTATAGTGGTTCAACCTTCTAACCAAGGTCTACATCCACTACCTTAGCTTCCCACTAAGGATTTCCAAACAAATTCACTAAGAATTTCGTCCCATTTTCTCGGATGAGGAGGAAACCGTTACAACGATCAAGCTTTCTACCCAAAGCTTGATCAAACACTCTCTTACACAAGAAAGACTTAACAAACTAGAAATCCCTCTAGAAGGTATATGTTTGCACTATAAAGCTCTCACCCAAAACCTAAACACTTGAGCAAATTTAACAATATTTAGCTCACTAGTGTTGTCTAAGCAAAGAATGTACAATTAAAGCTCTAGACACAATTTTTCATCATAATGTTGTAACAATTGAAGCATTAACCTTCTCTAGATGCTTGGAGGTCCCTTTTATACCCCCAATTGAATTTGTAGTCGTTGAGGACCGTTGAGGATGGATTAGATTCGTTGGAGCCTTTATTTCCCACCACAAATACAGTTCTGTAGCTTGGCGTATCGATACCCTTCAAATCGTATCGATACGGTCTCGATAAGGAAGTAGTCGTTGTGCACTTCAGCTGATGCGTATCGATACGCTTACCAAGCGTATCGATACGGTCCTGCAAATTAAAAGACCGTTGGGAAATATGATCGTTAGGGTAGTTATGCGTATCGGTACGCGATACAACCTTATCGGTACGCGACTAGCCGTTGGGCTGTTTCAAAACACACCGTATCGATACGGCTAAGCGTATCGGTACGAGTTTTGGCTACTGAAAAATTCATGTAGTTGAAACCCTAAGGCGTATCGGTACGGTACCAGGCCGTATCGGTACGAGCACGTGAAATGCTTGGTTTTGACTACTTTAAATGCACTTTAAATCATTCCAAAGCATTGTAAAACCCTTAAACATATTTTCAAGTTATTTTTTCTTTTCAATTTAGTCCAAAATATTTTTCAAATATTATATCAAAACACATAGTTCTCCAGAATGGAATAGTAATTATAATAAATGTATAAGTAAAAGAATTTACTCACCTTTAGTTTGATTTTTTTTAATATGCTGGTGTGATACAAGAGTATCATTTGTTCAACTTTTTTTTTAGTTTTTTTAATAAGGCACACATACCGTTTAGAATTGGTGCTCGAACTCGGATCACCTAGATGAATTACATCATCTTTAAACAATTGACACTTAAAGTATTTTATTATTAAATGTTCAATTGACACTTAATGTCGAATTTAAACTTTAAACAATTCTTATCTCTTGAAAAAAATCATAAGAAGTAAAATTAACGTAGAAATTACAATAAACCTATTCTTTTACTTTTAAGAAAAAAAAATAAAAATCGTTTTAAAAAAAGAAAAAAATATAAAAATAAGAAGATAATATGAAAGTAGTGTAGAATCGGTTCACGAAATCGTATGATGATGTTTTCACATTACGTGGCAAGCATGCATTAATTTTTAATGCAAAAATCCAAGTTCTCAACTCAAGCATTAAAGCATGGGTGATGAAAACTCAAAAATCAAAATGCATTTTCATGCACTAACACTGTAACACATAACTTTATGGTAAGAGAATAAGTTTATAAAAATTTAGAAAAGTAAATTTATGAAATTTTAAGAAAATAAAAATAGATTTTTAATAAAAATACATTAAAAAAATTAAAAATTATATATAATTTTAAATTTCAGAAGAACAACTGTTATCTCCAGTCCACTCCATCACTTTGCATGGATCAACGTGAACGCCATCCATTGACTTTTTATTTGTTTAAAATATCTAAGAGTGATTAAACTAAATTTGTAATAGTAATTAATATATGTATGATCTAATTAAGCGAGTGAAAATTCTCTGTACTTTTTGGTGCCCTTACTTATGTCCTTATGTTTAAAATTATGTTTAGGGTTTAAGGTTTAGAGTTTTAGGTTAAGGCTTAAGAAATTTAGGGTATGATGTATTTGTTAGGATATAAAGTGTAGGATTTAGGATTTAAAATTTAGAATTTAAGATTATGGCTTAGAATTTAATTTTTGTAGTGTTTTTTAATGTTGGAGCATAAGTATAGGCACCGAAAAGGGGCAGATGCTTTTTATCCTAATTAAGCCACCTCGTTTGTGGATAAAAATCCTCTGCCCTTTTCGGTGTCCTTATTTATAATCCAACACTAAAAAACACTACAAAATTAAATCTCAAGCCCTAACCCTAAATTCTAAATCCTAAACCCTATACCCTAAAAATTACACCATGTCCTAAATTCCCTAAACCCTAACCATAAACCTTAAATCCTCTACCATAAACCTAATTTTGAGCATAAATCACGGAGCACCGAAAAGGGACAGAAAATTTCCATCACTCGTTTGTTTTATTTAAAATTTTTATTTGTTTTAATTTAAGTTAAGGTTCGAGTCACAAAATTAATAATATAATGTGTGAGTATATATAAAAATATATTCAATAAATGAAGTGCTAATATAGGATTTATACAAATCTATTAATCTCATGTTTGATTCTTAAATAGTGATTTTAATTATTTTACTTTAAATTTTATATAAAAGTATCAAAAGATGATAAGAATATTTTTTAGTATATATTAATATTTACTCAATATATATATATAGAATATTTACAATGATTTCTCAAAACTTTATATTTATCGGCACGAGGTGTAATTGTTATATATAACTCTAATACTAACGGGTATCAAAAGTCTTAATAATAAAGCACATCAAAACCGAAAAATTAGGTGTTAAACAAAATACCCATGAAAGAGATTAGATATTTGGTGAAAACCAATGCATGAAAGAGGTGCTTTCAGATTTAACGCTCGGGAATCATCGTGTAATACTCCCATGAAACAATCACACATTTTCATTTTAATGTTTGTGAACCTTAAAAATCAAAACGTCAAATTCAAACAAATAATAATAAAAATTAATCTTAAATATATGTTTATAAATATATATATAATAATAGAAAAAATTGTTACCCTATACACTAGCGGTAGAAAATAAAATTTGCACAAGTAAGGTTATTTAGAGGGTTAGAATTTTAGTTTAATGTATAGAGATTAAGGGTTTAGGTTGTAGGGTTTAAAATTTAGGATTTATGGTTAGAATTTAAGTCTAAATCTTATAAACCCTAAACTCTAAACCCTAAATTTTAAACATAAATGTAAAACACTAAACATGACTTTCTAAACCCTAAAATTACTGGACTCTATGTAAACTTTGCACAATCTATAGATCAAAATAGTTTTCTATTTATAAATGTAAAAAATAGTTTTTTTAATAGTTTAAAGGTGATTATAAGGTAGTATCTGTTTATATATATTCTTAACCATTTGACAAAGGACATACACTTTGTAGACAGAGTGATTTTGATTTGAACTCGCATCTATTCAGATGGACATCATCCGCTTTTTCAATAAGATATTTGTTGGGTTCAAAAAAACAAAATTTTAAATTTAAGCTATGGTTTAATGAAGCCTCCGTTAGCAGGACAAGTTGCCGATTTTGTTAATTTTTTAATAGGAAAATACTTTGATGCACAAGCCGTGTAAACTTTAGTTTACACAAGCCCTTTAATTTTAGGGTTTAGGGTTTAAGGTTTTATGTTAGGGTTTAGGACTTTAGTATGTAGGGTATATAATTTAAGGTTCATGGTTAGAATTTAGAGTTTAGGGTTTAGGGCTTAAGGTTTAGGTTTTAGGTTGCTAGGGTTTGTGATTTAGATTTTAAATTTTATAAAAGGATTGTGTAAAAAAAAATTTACACAGCTTGTGCATCAAAATAAAACCCTTTTTAATATATGAATTTGTTTTACTTTTTATAATAAAAATTTTAAATCTTTTTAAAATGAGACTAGCGTTGTTATGTTCATTGGATTGGTCCTCAATCCTCTTAAAAACTGATAGATCGACCATGTCCAATACGCGTTTTATTTTGTAGATGTTAGTGATCTATAAAAACTGTCATATTTGCAGGCTTGCGGCAGTCATGCTCACAATACACATTACACCTACTTTGTTGCCATACTTGATTATAATAACACAAATCATGATCACAACTACTATAAATATTTGATAACTACACTCGGACCCGTAATTTAAATTAAGGGAAAACTACCCCACTGACCACCAAATAAATTAGGGATACTTATTTGGACCACCGAATTATAGAAATCGTCAATTAGACCACTGAACTTATAAAATCAACATATTTTGACCACCGTCATTAAAAATCTAACGGTGGAGTGACGAAAATGCCACGTGGCAATTGATAGAAAATTTAAAAATTACACATTTAGTCCCTATTATTTACACATTCTTTTAATTTAGTCCTAATTTTAAACTAATAAAATAATAAATTATTTAATTAAGTGGTGACACGTGTCAACACCTTATTGGATGATTTTAATTATTTATATTTAATTTTATTAATTTATTTCCCCCTCCAATCAGGTGGTGACACATGTCACCACCAATTTAGAGGAGAAAATTAAAATTTTCCTCACCTGCGCCAAACAGGATTCAAACATGGGACTCTAAAGAATAAAGTCAATGGCTTTGCCACTGCACCAAGCACAACTTTGTACTATAATTCTCCAGATATAATATATATCTCTTATTAGTTTCTACATTTATAAGCCAAAAGCTCAAACCCTAAACACTAATTTCACATATATAAATCCTAAACCGTAAACTCTAACCCTAAATATTTTAAATTAATTTCACACTAAATATTTCAAATTAAACCTCAAACCCCAAACCCTAAAAATTTCAAATTAATTCCACACTAAATATTTTAAATTAAACACTAAACCCCAAACCCTAAAAATTTCAAATTAATTCCAAGCTAAATATTTCAAATTAAGCCTTAAACCCTAAATGTTTCAAATTAATTTCTCGCTAAATATTTCAAATTAAACCCCAAACCCAAACCCTAACATTAAACCCTAAAAGTTTCAAATTAATTTCACATTAAATATTTCAAATTAAGCCTTAAACCCTAAACCCTAAATATTTCAAATTAATTCACGCTAAATATTTTAAATTAAACCCTAAACCCAAAACCCTAAAAATTTCAAATTAATTACATGTTAACTATTTTAATTTAAACCATAAACCCTAAATATTTCAAATTAATTTCACGCTAAATATTTCAAATTTAAGGCTTAATTTGAAATATTTAGCGTGAAATTAATTTGAAATTTTTAGGGTTTGAGGTTTAGGTTTAATTTAAAATATTTAGTGTGGAATTAATTTGAAATTTTTAGGGTTTGGGGTTTAATTTGAAATATTTTGTGTGAAATTAATTTGAAATATTTAGGGTTAGAGTTTAGGGTTTAAAATTTATATATGTGAAATTAGTGTTTAGGGTTTGAGCTTTTGGCTTATAAATGTAGAAACTAATAAGAGATATATATTATATCTAGAGAATTATAACACAAAGTTGTGCTTGGTGCAGTGGCAATTGGCAAAGCCACTGGCTTTACCCTTTAGAGTCCTAGGTTCGAAGGTGAGGAAAAATTTATTTTTCTCCTCTAAATTGGTGGTGACATGTGTCATCACCTGATTGGAGGGGGAAATAAAATTAAATATAAATAATTAAAATCATCCAATAAGGTGTTGACACGTGTCACCACTTAATTAAATAATTTATTATTTTTATTAATTTAAAATTAGGACTAAATTGAAAGAATGTGTAAATAATAGGGACTAAATGTGTAATTTTTAAATTTTTCTATCAATTGCCACGTGGCAGTTCCGTCACTCCACCGTTAGGTTTTTAACGGCGGTGGTCAAAATAGGTTGATTTTATAAATTCGGTGGTCTGATTGATGATTTCTATAATTCGGTGGTCCAAATAAGCATCCCCAATTTGTTTGGTGGTCAGTGGGGTAGTTTTCCTTAAATTAATGATACTAGTATGTCATTAATCATATACAAATTTTAATTATTTTATTAGATATTTATGTTGTTCTAGTCTCCATTTTATTAAGAAAATCCCAAGATTTTAACCCCTAGAGTAGGGCTGGTATGTTCTTTGAACAGGTCCTCAATCCTCTTTAAAACTGATATATCTGCCGTGTCCAATATGTGTTTTATTTTGTAGATGCTAGAATTTGTGGCAGTGTCACTGACAGATTGTGGTTTAGATTTGCGTCTTCATTTCCTTAAATGTTTGATGGACAATGAACATAAAATGGATCGACATGATCTATAAAAACTTTTAACTCTACCATATTTGCAGGCTTGCAGCAGCCATGGTCAGTTGGTCACCGACTCTGTTATCGTAATTGATATTTGTTATGATCACGAGTCACGACCATAACAAATTAATATCGATAATTACACTCGCAATCGTAATTTAAGTTAATGATGTATATGTATACTATAGATGTTGTCATGAATATATGGAAACTTTAAGAAAACTAACATATATTTGTAGGGTATAAATCCGTATTAGACATTCATCTTGACTCCGGATGTTGGACTAAATCCGTAGAGTTCAATCTTTAAAGAGGAAAAACTGGAAAATGGGAAAATCATGAACAGGAATTGCTATAAAGCTAGGATTGTGAGATTTACAGTATGCAAACATTCCACAGAGTTTAGAGAGGAAATGAGTCATCAAATGTAGTATGTGAAGCCAAGCCCCCTTATCTTTCATCCTGCAAAATCAACATGTCCAAATAATTAGCCAAAGCCTTAATTTGAGATATTATATATGCATGGATGTTCCTCCAGGCTTACCTCTTTCAGATATTATATATGCATGGATGTTCCTCCAGGCTTACCTCTTTCAGATCTTTCACATGAACTGAACGCGTTTTAAAACGGAAAAGTTGTATACCATGTTTACTTCTCAGACCGGTGCCGCAATGGAAAGCCACCTTATCTTTCTTCATTATCCAATCCCTCCTCTCCGTCGGTAATGTTCGAAAAGATAACTTGGGTGGCTCACTAATAGCAGCGTCAGTAACCAAGGACCCATCGAGTCCGTAGAGAGCAATGAAAACATAAATCATTGGGTTAAAGAAAATGTATTAAGAGAGCCATTAATTTGATAAAATAGGGGGCTCATTAAGGATTTCTAATTAAAATCCACGATTAGGGTTTGACCCATAAGTAAAAGGTTAAATTATGAGATAAAAATTATTTATCTTTTTTCGGTGTTTTTTTATGTCCCAACACTAAAAAATTAAATTTTAAGTCATAGCCTTAAATTTCAAATCCCAAATACTACACCATATATCCTAAAAAATACATCATACCCTAAATTCCCTAAACTCTAACAACAACTGCTAACCTTCAACCCTAAACCTAATTTTTAGTGTGGGGGCATACATAGGAGCACCGAAAAATGGCAAATGATTTATATTTTAAATTATGAGATGCCAGCGTGTTTTTAAGGGTATAGGTTAATTTCCATTCCAGTCATGTCACTTTTTATCTTTGTTAATTCAGACTCAGTCCTTGAATTTTTTCTAATTTAGAGTGCAAACTTTATTTTTTGTTCAATGTAGTCCTTTAATTTCAGTAATCTAAGTTCATAAGTGTTTGAAAACACTTTATAATCATTAAAAGTAACTTTTTATGATTATAATTATAATTATTATGTTTTATAATATGTGTTAGAAAACACTCTAACTGAAAAACACTTTAACTTTTTATGACTGCAATAGCCTCCGTTATGTCCGCAATCGCGAATACCGCGACACGACAAAAAACGCGACTGCAACCGAGATTTAAAGTCATGGTCTTCAGAGTTCTAAATTTTGTGAAGTTGCTCAAAATGAATTCGCAATAAATTTCCAGCTTGAAAATAACAAAAAGGCATTTTCAATTATAAGAGCTAAAATACAATCCATATATATATATACCTACATAAAATCTTTGTCTGACCTCAGAATTACAGATTGATTAAGCATCAAATTATGGTTTTAAAAGACGGTTTGCAATTTCGATTGCGGTCGTTATATAGCGGTATTGTCGTCGTCCGAAATCGATATCGTCGAAAATCGCCATGGGAATCAGATTCACACCAAAACGGTGAATTACGGCCGCGATTTAACGAGTAACACCCGATTGCAGTGATAACAGACCATTATTTCCGTTATTATCCCGTTAACGATCAACAGAGAAAAAAATACATATATTTTCTCAAAAAAAGAAAAATAAATAATCTTCAAAAGGTAATTTCAACTGGTATTTCCTACTATTATCGGCGACCCAAGCGTCGTCCACCAGATCCGAACGATCTTCCGGATGATTGTATGAAAGCGATGCGATGAAGTTGCATAGATGAAAAAGAAAGAAAAAAGAGAGAGAAGGATTCTAGAAAGTAAAAAGAAGAAATAGAAAGACATTTTTTAGTGTTTAAATGGTAAAAGTTAATTTTATTATTAAAAAAATATATTCATCAAGGGTCTTGATTCAAGGCAAAATACAAATACTAACGAGAATAAATTAACTGGGTCTTGGAAACCAACACTACACTACCTAGAAAAACTAAAAAAAAGAAAAGAATTAAATGCATCTTGAAAACCGACACTAATTTCTCCACTACTTGAATATTATAATTAGTATTTAAATTATATTGTACATTTATTACATTTAAATGGTAATAGTTAATTTTATTATTAAATGCATCTTGGGAACCGAAACTAATTTCTCCACTACTTGAAGAAATAATAGTCAAAGAAGAAGAATGAATAAGAAACAACAGCTGCGAATGAGGTTTAACCCTTACGACAACGTTTTCATAGAACTCTAAAACTACACCGTTTTGTTTACGTTGAACTGAAGAGAAGTGGTTGACAAAAAAAGAGAAATAGGAAACGCAAAACTAGGGTATAAAGTATTTTTATTTTAATAAACTAATTTCATAGCTTTAAAATATTATTTGAGTTAAAGTAATTTTTAATATAAATTTTGAATAAAAAATATTAAGTTCAACAAGATTATATTTAAAAAAAATAGATAGAAAATTATAATTTTTTGTTAATATCTTTTTAAAGGATTCAAAAAATCATTAGATTTTAATCGAAGAATAAACCACCACAACTAATGAGAATTTAACTCGGACTTCATTTTAATCTTTGAAAGTCATTAGATTTTCTAATTTACTATGAATTTTAATGTTTTTTTATGATTATATGTATTGATTTTTTTTTACATTTGTCGTACCCCTATTGTACTCGTACCTTGTAATTTTAAAAATTATCGTTTCTCGTCCTCGAATTCGTCATTGTACTCGTATTCGTATTCGTGCAAGATAGAGTAAAACTATCAAGTTTCATATTGAGATGGTGGGGAAGATTGAAACAAATATCGAACATGAACTGTATTTTGAGAACTATTTGGGCCTCAATGGACTTGAAAAGTTTGAGCTAAAGAAACACACGTACTATCCATTCTTTTTTATTAGTCAACTCTATTTACACTATCGTCAAAATTGGGATAAATAATAGTTAGTCCCTAAAATTGATGTTTTTTTAAAACTTGATTTCTAGATGTTTTAGAGTTAATTTCACAAGAAGTCTTCAAACTATGGCTCTTATTCTAAACTGTCTCTAAAATTAAAAAGAAAAAGTAAACAACTTTTGGTATCCATCCCTAGGATTTGAACCTTGCTTTAAAAGCCACCATTGGAGCTGTAACCAACGACCACTAACCAAATCGACTAATTTGAAACATTATTAGAACATATATATATATATATATATATATATATATATATATATATCAAAACATGTCACGTATCACATTCTAATTGGCCAACGTTTTTTAACAGTTAGATACTTAAAATGATTGAAATGAAACTTTAGGCATATATTTAGAGCGAAAAATAGGTTAAGCACCAAAAGTGAACCACGTGTATAGTTTTAACACCTATTTGGTTATTAAGCCTTTATTTTAAATCATACTTTAATTAAATTATATTATTTTTTATGAAAAAAATTATATTAATTATAATAGAAATTATTAACTAATTAAAATACATTTATTTTATAAAAAATATTTATATTTTGAGTTATTTGAATAATTATATTTTGAGTTAAAAGAACCATTTGTAGTTGTTTATGATACTACTCTAGGAAAGTTTATTTCATTCTACACCATTTACATGTATGTACCTTTTAATATAATAAAGACGACTCATATTTGTGAGACTTAGTACGAAACCGTTAAACTCTTTAAGTCTTTAACTCTATAATCAAAGTGAACACTACTTGACCATATTGTCATGGACCGCCAGTTTCAGTTCGAGTCACATGCACGCATGATTACCCAAGAGGTTCTAACGGAGATTTTGGGACTAAAGAGACCACCAGACTTAGTCTAAACTGTGGAGGATTCTAAAAGATAACCACCTTGACCTATGTGAACATTCCATGTAAACATAGGATTTGTTTCCTTAGATATGAGATATATTTTAAGGAATATTCCATTGTGGTTGGTGGGCTTCGATCATTGTCATCGATGTAAATCATTAGATACCGTCAGATGTAGGAGAACTCAATTATAAATAGAGGTCAACCTCACCTCATTTGTATCACACATCTTCTGAGTAATCAAGGCATTCACTCTAAAACTCTCTGTGTTGTTCTTGAGTTATCTTCTCTATACTTTGCTTCCGCTTAAAACGATTCAATTTCTTAGTGCCTTAATAGAATTTGATATCCCCAAGTGAGAATTCATGCTGACTTAATCGTTTTTCTATATTTATATTTATAATTATTATATTTAACAATAAGATATGCATATTTTATAAAAATCACACCCGCAGTGATCGCAATAGCATCTGTTATGTCTGCAACCGCGATAAACACGACGCGACCAAAAACGCAGCCGCAAACGTTTTTGAATCCCTAGCAGAGAGCAATGAAAAGATCAACGACCCCGTCTACTGTAAAGGTTAGCAAGGCGGACACGGTACGTTTCAAAAAGACTCGACGATTACTAGAGAGGAGGGTGACAAGAGATTTCAACTAAAATAATTATCTTCTACTTTAAAATAAAAAAAGAAAGAAAAAAAAAGAAACAAAAAGAAAAGAAAAGAAAAAGAAAGGATTAATATTATTTTCGATGTATGAAGATTATAACAATGATGGTTGTTAGAAGAAGATTATAACAATGATGGTTGTTAGAAAAAGAAAGACAACGAGTAACACAATCAAGAAAAATAGGCGCCATGTGATGTCTGTGCTCCTACGACTCTCCCTAGCTTGGAAGGCGTCTCCGAGTGGTAGTGGCAATGTGGGTCGCAGTACATCTAGTTGTTGTTGCCATTCTTCACTTCACACACTTTTCAACTACAATCCTTTCTATCCCTATTTATAGAATGAAAATCTCCTCTCCTCTTTCCTGCTTTTTACTCTAATTTACAATAAAATTCTTTCGGTTCAATGTTTAGTGTTTAAATGATTGATGTTTATTGTTTTTTCTTCCATTATCGTCGTGATTTTTTAGAACTTTAATATAATTTTAAATTGTACAAAGATTAAAAATTAATAATACAAATCCTAAATCATGTTCATTTTGTTTCTATTTGATTAAAATTGATATTATAAACCCAAACCCAAACACTAAACCCTAAAACTCTAGATCATAAACCTTAACCACATAACTCATAAACCGAAATCATGTTGATTTTGTTTTTATTTGATTAAAATTAATGATATAAGAGATCCACCAATTGGTCTAGTGGTCAATGATGCTCATATTGCTCTATCTTGTATGAGTTCAAATTTCGGTATGAAAATGTAAACCTCCTTAATTAATAAAAAAATTATATTAACTCTAAACCTTGAATCATATACACCAAACTATAAAAGCTTGAATCCAAAACCATAAACCTAAAACACATAAACCATGAGCACTAAACCATAACCCCTAACCTTGAACCTTAAACCTTAAACTATAAAACTAAATTGTATTATTTTTATTTGATTAAAAATTCTAATATAAACCCTAAACTTTGAATCCTAAACGACAAACTCTAAACCTTAACATTAAACCCCAAACCCTAAACACTAAAGATCAACACATAAAACCTAAACATTGAAGCCTAAACTCCTAAACCATAAACCATAAAATTATGAATCATAAAGCCTAAACCTTGAACCATAAACCATAAACTAAAAACCATGTTAATTTTGTTTTTATTTGATTAAAAGTAAAAAATAAAAAAAATAATTTATTTTTTGCTTTTAATCAAATAAAAATAAAATTAACATGATTTTAGTTTAGGGTTTAAAGTTTAGAATTATAGTTTATGTTTATGGCTTATGGTTCAAAGTATAAGTGCTTTAAGTTTATAGTTTTATGGTTTAAAAATTAAAATACCCAAAATCACTTATTGGCAGCAAAAGCTATACCAAAACACCATTTCATTTATCATCAAAAATGCTTTTAGACATGAGTTTTTAACCCAAGTTGAGAAAAAGATAAAATTTATTCTTATGCTCGTCAGATCGATTTTACTTCAACTTGTCTTTTTACCCACAAGAGATCAAACTCTCTATCTATCCCTAGCCTCGCTAAACAATGTGCATCAACATTTCGTTCTCTATAACAAAACTCTAATTTTCAGGTAACGTTGCCAAAAAATCCATACATTTTTACCAGCTCTAAAACACATGTAGGAGCCAGATGAGGCGTCTCAATCCATTTGACTGCTAGACATCTATCTGTCTCGATAATGATCGATTTTGACCCATACCACCTTGATGAAGAAAACAGGGAACATGCTTCCGAAATTCCTTTCAATTCAACACATGTTGGATCAAAAAAAACAAAAGAGCGTTTCACCCAGGTGGTCTCTCAGAATACCCCTATACTGGCAGATCCATAGAACCAAAATCAACAATCTTTTAGATTTCTTAACAGCAATTGAAAAGATTTTTGGAAAAGCCAATCTCAGTGACAATACCTCAGTCCAGAAATTTATATGACACACATCCCAACGACACATTTCAAATTCTTTGTTAACACGTCTTCCAAATTAAACAAAGGCCTTGTGATGTCCCTCCAAATCCAGGTCAGGTTTCCCCGTTCTCTACCATAGGAATCAATGACAACAGTTTATAATCATGTTTTTCCACGACCACCTTTCACTACATGTAAGGACGTGAGCTCAATCCTTAGAGATGATATTATTGGAGAGACAGCCTCGCACCTCGAATATAGACCATAAGATAGACATGCATATTAATGTATTATTATTTTATACATGTGGTCCACCTACTATTCCGTTACTTGGCCTTTTTGTCTTGAATTGTCCCATTCTTTCTTGATTCTTTCACTAAATATTTCAAGGAAAAAGAAATACACATCATAAATAACCTTATTCTGCAACAAGTTGCAAAGCCACAAGATATGCTAAACTAGGAAAGCGATCTCACTCCAATAATTTCCTTATTCCCGCTAATTTATACTTTTCTCCATGCCTTTATAATCCAGTTTTAAATATGAATAAATTCACGTGTAAATAAAAAATTAATTGTTTGAATTCGAATAATCTAAATAAATACATTGCATTTTATGATCCATTAGATTCATAACATTTGATAAAAGTCTATAAAATTGAGTCGTTTTCGTAATAAATTATTATACTTTTCGTAATCATCTAATTTTAAAGTTTGATCGGTTCAATTTTTTATATTTAATCGATTAAATTAAACAATAATTAAACCCATCGATTTTTATGTAAAAAATCAGATCCAAGAAATGTTATACTCCATTAAGTAAAGTTTTGAGACTAAAACCGAAGCCCAAAATCATAAACAATTGGGCCCGGGAATAAAAAACGCAAAAAAAAAGAACGACCACAGTGGGAGTCGAACCCACGACCTTCTGATCCGAAGTCAGACGCGCTAATCCACTGCGCTATGCGGTCGTAGATGAGAACACTGTGAAAATAAAAGAATTTAAACCTATTTCGTTTGACAATACTTTCAAGAAAATGGTTATAAAATATATTATATCTCACTCTTGTGGAATGCAATCCTTCGAGTTTGAAAACCGGAGATTACTCTTATCATGAAGTTGTACGGAGATGACTTAGGGTTGTTCATGGTAGATTAATCATATCGTTTAGTTTAAACGGTTGGTTAATTGTCATAGTAGTTACTCTTATCTTGAAGCACTCTAAACCTTATGTCTTAATTTTTTATCTTTCAAATTTTCTCCCTTCAATTTTTTAATAGCCAATTCACCACATCTTAGCCAATTGCCATTGATTGTCATCTCAAAAATTAATATCACATAATAATTTTCTCAACCACAAAATTTGATTAACAGTGGATGCTACAACAATAAATTCTGCTTGGATAGTATATTGAGCCACATTTTCTTGCTTCTTCGAGCTTCATGCAAAAAAACTTGATCCAAAAGTGAAACAATAGCCTGGGTTACTTCTCATGTCATCAATGAAACATCCCAATCACTATTACAGAATCCAACAAGCTTGAACTCCTATTTTCTTGTGAATTTGACATCAAAATTACTCGTGCCTTTGATATAAAAATTACTCTCTTAGCTGTTATGAAATGCAATTCACTCGCACACTGCATAAATCGAGACAAAATGCTTACAACATTTAAAATACTAGGACGTGTTGCTGTAAGACACATCAAGCAACCAATTAAGCTTCTGAACTATCCTTCATCAACTTTATTAGCTTCATCTTCTTTGCAAAGCTACTCCTTTTGATTCATAGGAGTGCTTACTTCCTTGCATTCTTTAAGCATGGACTTTTTCTAAGATTTTTTTAGCATACTTATTTTGGCATATGAATACTTTATGCTCAACCTATTTAATTTTTATTTCAAATAAAAAAGACATCAACCCGAGATCTGTAATGTTTCTGGTTGATCAAGTAATAGGTCTTATAAATAGATACTCAAATTTACTTTATCATTCTAAGCTTAATATATGTAATCTTTAGAGATTTTCTTTATCATTCTAATCTCATTACAAGATAGAATTTTATCTCGATAATGTCTGGATAAACTCACACGACTTACAAACTATGCTGCTCGAGTTCGAGTCATTTAAAAAGAACATTCTTTTTTTTTATTATTGAGGCCACTCATTAGATTCATCTTTAAAGATTCTTAGATGAGAATGATTTGTAGGTTTTTATATAAGAATTAAACATCATAGTGAGATGGCTTATAACTTTATAAAGAAATTTTGTCCCAGTTCAAGCTTTTGCACTAATTAATTAATTATGGACACCCTTTACCAACCCTTCGAACAATTCTACTCCATTTTATTAGGGATGTATAATGAAATTAGCCCAATAGATAAATAGTTATTGGGCTAAAAAGGTATATATAATGAAGCTCAATCTCACAGGCCCAAAATCAAGAAATAACTAAAATAAATTAAGGCCCCCCATTGAGCACCGGCTTCTGAAAAGTGAAGAAGAAGGAATAATTCTCCCATTTCCCACAGTTCCGTAGTATTCGCAGCCACAACACAGCCAAAGAAAGAAGGAGATGGCGTCGAACGCGGCGGTGCCGTTCTGGCGAGCAGCCGGCATGACTTATATCACCTATTCCAACATATGCGCCAACCTCGTGAGGAACTGCTTGAAGGAACCTCACAAGACTGAAGCCCTTACCCGTGAGAAAGTCCATTTCTCCATCTCCAAGTGGACCGATGGCAAGCCTGAAAAGCCCAGTATGTATCTTTTCAGTCTTCCTCATTTCATCTCAGATCTGGGATTTGTCTTTGTCATTCCCGATTCGTTTTCTATGATTTCGTTGCTGTTTTGATTGGATGTTTAATAAAAAGGTTTAATTGTCCTCTTTATGATTGCTATTGATTTTATGTCTAATCTGTTATATATTTGAAATCAGTTTAATCTCGCGCTTTTGATTGTTAATCTTTGTAGCCAAAAGAAAATTAATGAATAGAGAAAAGAGGCACCATTTTGAAGTTAAACTGAAACCCTAAAATATTTTAGCTTTTCGGCTTGTTTGGTTCTTACTTTCTCTTTTTTGCTTCTTAAATTCTGGCTGCAATATAAGAGCAATAATCAATTAAAAATGAATAAACTCATTTGAATCCATAACTGCGACTAACTTATATTTTTTTCATGGCCTATTCGAACCCGATGCAATGTTTAGTTTGGATAGGTTTTTGTAGCTGTAATTTTGCTTTGCATCTATTAAATTCCTTTTTTGCTGGGTAACTTTATCTGATTAGAAGATAACTATTGCGGTGGAAAGTGGCTTAAATTGTTCAATATACTGCTTGATCAAACGGAAGGTCATATCTGGTGGGTTTACTTGACATAGTTAGCGAAAATAAGTTGATCAGACCAAATTACATCGACTGTAGTTTTGCTTGCATGAATCGTTACCGTGTCTGGTCAATGGATTGTGTCACTGGATTCCAGTTTGATGCATTGGTTTATGACCTAGATAGCTTAAATCTTTTATGAGCACTTAGGTTTGGAATTCCTTTTAGTATGGGATTTTAAAGTCCTGAAGTTTATTTTGGTGTGAATCCTGTGGTATTTCCGCAATTCGAATTGTTTTCAAGCTTTCACATCATGTTGGAACTACAATATGTACATGAGTTAGGAGATGAAAAGTAAGATGTATTATCTTCTGCAGATCTTTCTGATATCTATATAGCAATGTGTATTTGTTTTATGATGTTGCAAAAATGAAAAAACTTTCTGGTTTGGTTAAATTTCTTCTCTCTCTTAGTATTTAACCATATCTTCACTTGTCTTGGATCATGGCATATATGAAGGCATGTGATTATAAGCTATATAACTAATCATATGATTCAATTGAGTTTTAGAATACTTTTGCTCTCATTGGCCCCTCCTGCTATAGTTCTTTTAATCCCTTTCCATGATAATGTTTTACTGATATCATTATTTTCCATTAATGAAAGTATTCTGATGACGTATCTTTTTGGTTTAATATCAGCTGTCCGCTCTGATTCGCCTGAAGAATGAGTTGCGAGTTTGGTCATCAAAGTATCGAGACAGGATGGATTTTAATATATTTTTTTGTAATTTTTCTGTAATGTCTGAAACATGAGGACAGATTTCAGGCTTTAAGACGATGTTGCTCGTCGTAATAATAATGCACTTTGCGAAACTTCATGGGTTATCTGCATCTCCAGTATTGTTAACAGTCAGGTATTTTGAGCTGCACCTTCCGGAACAGTCTCGTTTGATGGTTTGATTGAGCCAATGATTTTCTTGATTTTTGGTGGAAATGCATGCCTAGAATGGTTTAATACATCTTCAAAATCTGTCCCGGGCCTTAATCGGTGTTGCTGACTGTTGAGTTTTTTTCTCTTTGTTTTGTAATTCTCATCTCTGAATGGTTTTTTCTATAGGAGTAAAAAAAAAACCCCAACAAAAAGATGGTAGAGGGTGTTAATGAATTTTTTAGCAATAATTTTTTAAAATAGTAAAGGTATCTTTCAATTTTGAAGTTGGATAAATTTGATCGTTTTAAAAAAGTAATTTAATCGTTGTTAATTTCGAAAGTGAACAACTATGAATAATTATTCATGAATTTAGTCTTTTTCATCACTTTTATATATTTTGAACTAACATAAAAATAGGTGTAAATTATGTTGTTTTTTTTCAGTTAGGTGTCTAAACTATTTTTTAACGCTTTATTTCGCGACTCATTTAAATTCTCTTTTAATTTCTACTATTAAAGGACACATGTCATCTGAAGATTCTAAAATTATATTAAAAATAATAAAATTATTTAATTTTCAAAAAATCTCTAAATTTTTAAAATTTTATAAAACAGCCCTCAAATTTTAAAATCTCTTACTCCCACAACCTAAATTCAAATTTGGGACGATTTTAGCGTTAATTGCCACGTTGACGCCCATCACATCGGTCGTCTGATCATCACGATCATTTTCTCCACCACTTCGTCGCCGTGCGAAACGTTGAAATTATCGAATGGTTTCTTCGATCGACTCTCGACAAACGACGACAGGACGGATGACGAACGACGTGTGAGTTGTTCGGCGAGAAAATGGCGCTTCATTCTGTCGCTCGCAACGTGACCAACGTCGGTAGGAGTGGTTAAATTTGGGGTTTAAAGATTTTGGGACTATTTTGAGAATATTTTAAAATTTTAGGATATATTTTTATTTTGTTTTGTTAATTTTATTTATTTTTAATATAATTTTAAAATTTTCAAGAGATGGCACGTGTTCTTTAACGGTGTGAATTAACAGAGAACCTTAAATGGATCACGAAATGAAACGTTAAACACCTATTTAGTTCAAAAAATAATTGAGGCACCTAACTGAAAAAAAAAACATAGTTTGAACAATTATTTACGTATTAAGCCTAATTTATATATTAGGTAAATGTTGAGCGTAAAATTTATTATTATAATGTATTATATTAAAGTTAAAATTACTATTATTTTAATTAAAATTATATAACACTGATATAAATCTTTATTTTCCACTTTCGAAATTAATAAGAATGAATTGGTTTTTCTATTTTTTATTTGATAAAAAAAAAGAATTGGTTTTTTTTAATCTAATTTTAAATTGAGAGACCTAAAAAAAAGTTCCTTTTACCAAAACAAGAACAATATAAACAAGGTTGTTTTTTCCTAAATCTAATCAGCTCAACTCTACTCTCCCAGTGCCGACCAGCACACTCTGGCCTTCAAGTTTCCGACAGACCAGTAATTTGAATAAGGTAATTCTGAAACCCTAATTGGAGAGAGTTTGGGTTTGTGTTATTTGCATCAGTCTGCTATGTTTGATTTTCTGTTTTGAATCCTACTGCTTGTTACCACTCTCTCTGTTTACTCTGTCGAGGAGGGTTTTTATTAGCAAAATGGTATCAGTGCGTGCAGCTAAACGGCGGACTGTTATCGCCTATATTTTCCGTTAAACTGCTATTTGCGGCTATATGAAACCCTAAAGTTAATAATAAGGCTTAAAACCCGTTGTGTCATATTTATTACATTGTTTTCGTGTCTATTAAATGTGTAGCGTTCATGTCTCTAGAGATTACCATGTCTGAAATAGCTTCAGCTATTCATTGTTGCAGTTATGAAGGAAGAAGAAGTAAACCGATGTCAGATTCAAGAATGGTACCCAAAATTTAAATCAGTGTCGATTAGGACTTTGATTCATGAGCTTCCTGAATCTTTTGTCCAGTACCTGCTCGATGATTCGGGACCTTTTGTCCTTCCTGTTTCGATCTCAAACGAGGATGCCTTTCCGAATAGAATTCATAATCTAGATGAGGAAGAAGATTATCAAGTATCAGAAGGATCGGGAGACGAAGCAGAACCCTCATCGCCACCTTCTTTCCCTGAACTTGAGTTGAAGATTAAGGAGTCAATTGAAGCCCTTGGGGGTGCAATCTTCCCTAAGTTGAATTGGAGTGCACCAAAGGACTCTGCATGGATAAGTACGTCCGGGACTCTCCGATGCACTACATTCACTGACATTGCTCTCTTGCTTCGCTCATCCGACTCCTTGATCCA
This sequence comes from Hibiscus trionum, assembly GCA_030270665.1. Classification (NCBI taxonomy): domain Eukaryota; kingdom Viridiplantae; phylum Streptophyta; class Magnoliopsida; order Malvales; family Malvaceae; genus Hibiscus; species Hibiscus trionum. The sequence continues at coordinate 20,846,056 of BSYR01000006.1, read as the reverse complement.
CGATCTATGTCATGCATATGATTCGTGCAGTGACAAAACCATTTCAAGACCCCCAAGTTTCTTCCTTGCCCTTCGTAAATGGTACCAGTCTTTACGACCGGAAATGGAGTTCCGTTGCTTTGTAAGGGGCCAAATGCTTGTTGGAATTTCTCAGCGGGAGGCCACTACATTTTATCCAGTTCTTTGTGGGAAGAAAAATGATCTTCAAGTGTTGATTGAAGAATTCTTTGATGTCAATGTGAGGCTGAAATTTGAATCGGATGATTACACGTTTGATGTATATGTTACAGAGGATGGACGGGTAAAGGTGTTGGATTTCAATCCTTGGGGTGCTTTTACATTGCCGCTGCTGTTCACCTGGGAGGAATTGGAGAGGAATCCCGGGGATGGAGATGATTTGGACTTCAGAATTGTGGAGAGCCAATGCGGTGTTCGGCCAGGTCTGAAGACAGCAGTTCCATATGATTACTTGGATGTAAGTGAAGGCAGTGGTTGGGACCAATTCCTGAGAAATGCTGATGATGAGTTGCAGAGGCAGACCAAGTCTCCTGAAGCAGGAGCTTAAGAACTTCATTTTCGATTTCCGGTTTTTTATGTCGGTCGATGTTGTAATTGTTACGACCAAGAGCTTCTACTTTGTTCTCTAATGAATTACATGTTTTAGAGAGAAAATGAATAACTTAGAAGAACTTCCATTGTTGACGTTCACCACTTTTTTATGTTGGGACTGGTTGGAATTCAGTAATCTCTGCTTGCTTGTTGGTAAACATTTTTTTATTGTAATTTAAATTTAATTAATAAATAATAATTTAGGCCGAGGCTGGCTACCCTTGATCAGAGTGGACAGACAATCGCTTTGGTTTATTTTAAATTCTGATAGGCAATTTCACTGAGCAGACAGACACCTTGCACTTTGGTGTATATATAGCCTGTAACATCGGCATATCTACAAGATATATACAGTTACGTAGATTTGAGAAAAAAAGTTGCGTTTTACAAAGTTTTCCGGGCCAACAGATGCTTCTCTTGTAGAAGAATTCTTATCTAAAACTTGTATCAAATATACACAGAAGGGGAAAAAGTCTTCAGCCGTGGATAGCACGTAGTAATCTCAGGAACACCATAATGCTGTACATATGTGCAATATATACCAATCTAGTACAAGTTCATAATTCTCATGTGCCTTTGCTGATCCTGGAATGTTCAGCTGCAGAGGCAAAATCAGCGGATGTGTAAGCCTTACCCCCTTCACCAAGCAACATGTTTTTCATCACTTTGTAACCCCGAAGTTCCTCTAGTGCATCAGCAGTTGTCTTCGACGCAACGAGCCTAGAAGATGCAGTACTCGAAGCAGCAGCGGGTTGACCAGTCACAGTTTCTGAGACCTGACTTTGCTTTTGGATGCTGTTGCTCCACATTTCTGGCCTCGAGGCTTCTGAAAAATTATCCTGGCAAAGAGGGGGGGCTTTTTTCAGCATACGGACAAGAGCACCAACTGCAGCATCTTGGGATTTTATATTCATGAACAACCCTGCTTCATTTGGATCAGATGGATGCGCTCTTCTATCATACGACTCCACTCTACAGAATATGCAAAAAGAAGGGGCCAATTCAATTTACACAAGAATTCAGAAAGATTCGAAGCAGTATCAGAGGTAGAACAGGAAGGTCTAGCCGTTCAGTAAAGATTATCCATGCCAATTCAGATACAAGTATTGACAACCATGATAAAGGAGATATGGTGTTTTCTCCAATTTCAGAAATCATCGACTGATTGTGGCTTTTTGGAGATTACAGTCCACATACATCACATTCTAACAACATACTACCCTAAAGTGTTAGGCAAAAAGAATCTGGTCTTTTAACAATAACAAGCTAACCTTTGTGTAACTCGTACCAAAATGGGAAAAAATCAAATGAATGACAAGCAAGAAATTTATAATGCAAGTCCGGTTGTCTTTCTTAAAACTAGAGAGCAAAGTTTAGCTGGTAACTCTCCATAGATGATATATCTCGATTCCTGAACCAATATGTTCAGTATGGCCACTATCAACTCAATATTGAAATTTATAATGCACAATCTCCTTGCTGAAGAACATTTACTCAGTTTGCTAGAAAGTTCATCAATTTTGATGCTAACTTTAAATCTTGAGAGATAAAAACTCGTTCGAGACAAAATTCACACACACAAAAACAAAAGGGAAAAAAGATGATTTACAACTCTTAGCATATGCACAATGCCTGATGTATGTTGAGTGACAGAGAAACTCACACAGGAGTGCTGAAGAAGAGAGAACAGCTCTCGAGTGGTGAGTCAAGAAAACAGAAAAGAGAATAGAGAGAATAAGGAATTCTGTATAGATTCAAGCATAAACTGAACTAGTGCTTACAAGAGTTTATATGCAGAACCCTAGGTAGTTAACTGCTAGTAACTTCCAGTAGCAGAATAACTACCCCTTGACCACTAGCAAGTCACTGACAATAACAGACATAACTGTCGTGACTCGTGACCTACAAGATTAAGTACCTTATTTCTTTACACTTATCAATGGCTTACAAGTTTTTTTAATAAGCTTATACCACTTTGAGCAGTAAGACACAGAAGCATAGATAAACCACCCCAGGGTGAGTTAACACAACCAAATTAAGTCCTCAACTGATGATGCATAAAATTGATGCTGCATATCTCAAATTCATAAGAACAATAAAAAAGATATCAAATCATCAAAAAATCAGGATAAAAATAACATCTAGTAGTTAAAAGTAAACTTAGTAAATTAATTGTATACATTAGAATCATCCACAAATAATGCAAAAGGGTTAAGAAACAGTATTAAAAAAATACATGAATTCTGTGGATTACCTGCTACCAGGGTCCGTCATTTCATCATCCTCTACATCAAACGGACAAGGAAACTCAGAGTCATCAAAATCATCTTGTAAAGACCTACTGGAACTTCTGGAACATGAAATTTGTGGTGAACTGCAGGAAGATATCTTCACTCCAGAATATTTCCGACAGTCTTCTTTCCCAAAAGAGAACAGCTACAAGTGACAAAAGAGAAATAAATTCCAAGTTGCAAAACAAGATATACTAGAAATAACAAATAACAATGTACGATATGTATAAGAAATACCTTCTCAATTGTTGCACCAGTTTCAGCAGGTACCCTAATAATATCAGTCCTACAAGTACCAGCTCTTGTAATTTTAAGGGGAGGTGATGGAGGCAAATTCTGCTTGCCAGACAATGCAGGGGAATTAGCAAGCTTAGGACCCGGTATGTCAACAGGAGCACTTTCAGAGCGTAAAAGAGCTTTTGATAAATGAGACCTAGGAATGTGGATGGGGAGTGATGGGGATGGGGAAGCAGAGAAATTGGGGGAAGGACAAAACACATCTAAGTTCGTAATCTTCTTATGAGCTAGTGATGTTTCAGGATGATGAGGAGGTAAGCTCATAGGTGGCAACCGATGAGAGCTCGGGTTAGAAACCAAAGCATGTGACTCTGAATGTGTTGGTGATGGTGAGAAAGAAACCAAAGGTGGCGAAGCCTTGTAATGGTCATAACTCCAACTATGCCTTCTTGAGAATGGTAAAGATGACGGAGAGCCGTGTGACACAGGAAGAGAAGGAAATCTCCTCAGTGGATCTGCCAATGGGCTTCCAACATAATCTGGTATAAATTGAGGGGACATGGGGGTTGACGACTCCGAGCTCGTATCTGAGATTGATGAATAGTACAAAACAGAAAGGCAAAGCCTTCCGTAAGAAGTGTCGACAGGGGTAAACCAAAATCGCTGCATATCTGCCTCTTCTTTACGAGTCAAGGGTTCAACCAAAGAAGATACCCTAGGAACGAGCTTAAAGGCACGGATTTGACCGGATGAATTGAGATCGCGAAAAATGTTGTAAGCAGGTAAAAGCCTCACAGTCACGTATAAGGACCTCAACAACAATATCAATTTCTTATATAGTGCACTCAAATTATTACAACTTGACCTTCTATTCCCTATATTACAATCCCTACCCTTTCTACTTTCGTGCTGCACCAACCATCTTTCTACAATCTTTTCACTTTTTATCTCCCTGCCTGATTCTTCTTGATCAGAATTCCAGAAAAACGAATTCTTATCTTTAGAAGACAAATTCCTAACAAGATCTCTTTTGGGGGAAAAGCTTGCAGGTTCCCAATCAAGTGGCTTCTGCTCCAATATAACATCAACAACTACCGGCTCAAAATTACTCTGCCGACAAAGGTCAAGATTTTCTAGCGCCAAAGGGCACTCCCTAAGAGCTAAATTAAACCACTTATCTCTTGGTCTCACACTAGATGAAGAGGACGAGGACGAAGACGGTGATGACACAGTTTGTTCGCCACTATAATTACGCGATGACACATAAGGAGACCTCGATTCAAGTATTATAAAAAGACTCTTATAGAAGAATTCAGTGATAACTTGTTCCATTTTGGCTGCTTCAGTGTGAGAACTCGTATTACTTGATGCCATAACGTTTAAATTTGGTACAAGTGGAACAAACCAAACCCTTTTAAGATAAATTGAGATTATAAACTTGAAACACCTCGGGAGACAACATCACTGCAGATAGAATTGGAAAAGCCATAAGGAACAATAAAAAAAAACTCATACATCGATATAAACCCAGTAAGAAACAACTCAAAAGGAACTAAATTAACCAGTGAAAACAACAAATTAGAGTAGCTGACAGAAAGGGAAAAAAGTACTCCACAAGCAGCAGCCATACAAATATATATATCAAACAAAAGCTATTAGGAAAACTCAATTAAAACAAACAAACAAACAAAACGCTTAGGCTTTTGTTTTCTTATGTTCTTCTAAGTTTTGCCTTTTGGGTTTTTCTCGACATCATCCATCTCAGTTTCCCCAGAAATTGATTTCGAAAAAGAAAACAACTTTCAAAGCAGATGGAAAATTGCATACCCAAAAAGCAAAAGGCAAATTTTTTAAAATAATAATAGGGGAAAGTAAGGTAAGAGAAAAGCAAACTCACCTGTTTGTTAACGGAACATGGTTTAAAAGGCTTATCTCCTCCTTGTTTAGTAAAAATATATATTTTGGAATTGTTTATATATGAATATGATTATTTAGGGAAAGAAGAAGCAAAACAAGTTATGGTGTAGTTAGAACTTAGAAGTTGGAAGCAACAAGGGGAGAGGATGATGATGGATGGGGGACCCTTGATCTTGCCACGTCATCACTCTCGTTAGCTGTTGTCTTTATTTGGGTTATGGGCCGAATTATTGGGCTTTACTTACCCCTTCTTATTATTACACAAAACTGCTTAGTTGTATTAGATTAAAACCCATTATCCTACAACTTATGAATGGAAGAATTGCATTCATAAAAAGGCAGTAACTGGGTAATTCGAATTGGGTTTGGGTCGCTTCATTTTGATTTAATTTATGGCTTTACTACGTTTGGTTTAGGTTTGATTCCAGCTGGTTTGAATTTAATTTGAGTCTATGGTAGGTCAATTTTTTGGTCGAATTAATATCATATCCAATGTTTTTTTAGGTCAAACTAATATCGTATTAATCGACTTTCGGATCTTGTCAATATTGATTCGATTAGTTTTTAGGTCAAGTCAATATTAAATCAATCGATTTTTCAGGTCAATATTTTAATTTTTACGTTGGTCAATTTTCAATTAGGTTCAACTTTTAGATCTTTGAGTTGAGTGTGACTTCAATCAATATATATATATATATATAATTATTGATATATTCTAATAAAAATATATATTGTTTATATTGTATGAATGTTTCATATCAAATATATTTTATTCATATATAAAATTACTGATAATGTATGATTTATATCAAATATTTTTTTAAAAAATAGAAATCATGCATTAAATATGAAAATGATTTTTAAAAGGGAAGGTAATATTAAATCATTAAACCATTAGCAAATGCAACAGTTAACTAATAGTATAATATAAAAGGAGAATAAAATATACATCATTTATTATTTATTATATTGCTAAAATATATATAATAATAAAAATAAATTATTCGTTCACTTCCACTTAATTATCAAGTTAAAATCGAGTCGATGTTCGGTTTCATATCGAATTGAGTAAATTAAATTTAAATTATTTTCAGTTCGAATTACCTTCAGCTCGAGTCCACACCGGTCCATCTAAAATTTGAGTCGATTTTGGTTCAATTCAGTTTGTTTTGGGTTTTGGATCAATTTGAATCATCATGTTCAAGTCTATATCAAGTTTCGAGTCGGGTGAATCTGTTTGGGTCCATATTAATCTAACTAAAATTAGGGTCGATTTTAGTTCAATTTAGATTGTTTCGAAATTCAGATCAAGTTTGTTTGGTCTATCATTTTGGGGTCCATATCATGTCTTTAATCGAATGAACCGATTCGGGTAATGATAAGATTCAGGTCAAGTATATCAAATCTATAACATTTAATTTTTGCAATGGATATTTATTCAATACACAAGCGGTGAAAACAATAAATTTTCACAAGTGCCTTAGTTTTAGAGTTTAGGGCTAGATTTTAAAGTTTAAAGATTATTAGTTTAGATTTAGAGGTCTAGGGTTTAGGGTTGCGCTTAAAATTTAGTGAGTGAGGTTATAATTTAGGGTTTATATGTCAAAACTTAAATCCCTAACTATATTACACTAGAATCTAAACTCTTGTCACATCCCAAAAACCGGTCTAGTCGGAATTAAGTTCCGGTGACCGAATATTTTTATCGATTAAATAATTTATTCGACCTTATTTAGATTATTCGAGATAATTTATGAATCAAGGTCAAGTTCCAGCAAATGAATATTTTATTTCGATTAAGGGTTGGTTCGATTAGGTACCCAAAATAGATTAAATAGTTAGCTTATTATTATTATTATTATTATTATTATTATTATTATATAAAATAAAGTAGAAAGTATGGGTTGCCATGTAAAGGCAAACCCACCAAAACAAGTGGGAAACAAAGTTAAATGGGTAATAATTATATTAGGCATATTGGCCACTATAGTTATGATAATGAATAAAAAAAATATATTAGTGGGGGGGGATAGTCACGGCAAACTAGTATAAAAAAGGGGGAGGGATGAGTGAAATTCACGCCAAAAATTGAAGGAAAGAAAAATTAGTAGGATACGATCCAATGTTTGATTGGTAGTCCAATATTTTCGATATAGTAATATCGAATTTCTGCCGACGACGGGGTAAGCTCAAATCTCTAGTTAGTTTAAGTTTCGTTATCAAGTTTGATTAATATTTATATATATATTCGATACTGTCTTATTATTTTAATTAATTTTTATCGTAGTACACGAGGTCGATTCAGATCAGCTTTCAAGCCCAATAAATAAAAATAAAGCACCGGTCTGTCAAGGTGAGTGTAGATGCATTTGTCTCGGGTGACACGGTGTCATTCCGATATTTTTTTTGTGTTCTGATATGTGGGTATAGTCGTGTCAAGGGTAGGCTCGGTGCCTTCCTGTTGCATTAATTATGAATTTATTTGCATCTGGTAAGTACCCTACATTTTTTGATATGCTTAAAAATGATTATAATATGCTACATGTATAAGAAAATAATATGAAATACTATCTGATATGGAGCTACGGCTCATCTTGCTATTTGATATGATATGATCTAAAAATCATGGACTATGTGAAATTATGTGTATTTATGGACGTTGGATACAATTGGCATGTCATAGGAATATTCGAGCTCACCATGTAAGGGAGGACTACGGTCCAGGGCTACGGCCTATATGTGGGAGATAAAAGGATGGAAGTGTAAGGGATACATGGAGCTACGGCTCAGGGCTACGGCTCATTTATGATTTATGATATGGTGTATAGGGAATCCGCGTATCCAATGGTACCAATATAATATGTGTTCGATATGTTATACCATGACATGTTTATGATAAGATATATGATTATATTATATTATGTTAGTGATATGGATACCTGATCATGTTATGCTTATACTGTTATAGAAGCATGCAAATAAGTTAGATTAAATTTATATTTAATCATGACATTCATATTATTGTCAATTTACTATCATGACTACCTCACTAGGCTATGTAAGCCTAACATACGTGTCTCATGCATTTTCAGGACCCTGATAGATTTCCAACCTTTGATCGTGTGGTGCAGTTGCAAGTCACATCTCTACCTTATATGTATGATATCTTTCATGAACTCCTAGTAAAGTGGCATATGATCCAACTTTTGTATAAATTGTGTTTTGTAATTTAATAATGTGGTTTTATTTTAGTAATCTAGAAAAGTCCTATTAAATAAATGTTAGAACAATAATAATGATAGATACGAATAATTTTCTAATAAAAATGATTAGAAAGGACTCTAAGATTTTTGTAAGTTGTTAGGCTCATTTAAATATGTAAAGAATTTTAGTAAGATAATAAAAAGAAATAGATTTGAATATTTTACAAAATAGTCACTAAATATTGCATCGTCTAATCAGGTAGATAAATAACCTCCGATAGTAATAAGGTTTTACAGGCTAATAACTAGTTAGTTTAATTTCAGTATATTTTCACGAATTTTAGATAAAGACCTTTAATTTGTGAAAATTACAATTTAGTCCCTAAGTTTAAAATTGACCCCAATTGAGTAAGTTGTTAATAAGTTGAGTGTTAAGTCTTAAAAGAGATTAATAAAATATTACGAAATGATTTTTGAACTTTGAATTTATGTCTCCGATCTCCGTATTGTTTTCCGGTAGCGCTCTCTGACCCGGTTCTCTACCAGGCCGGGAAGGGGGTGTTACATTTGTGGTATCAGAGCTAGAGTTTAGTCGATTCTAGGACTAATCAGGCATTCGTTAACGAGTCTGTGTCTCATATGCCACTTAGGAGTTGATTAAATATGTATTTTGTGACTTGCAACTTACACGATTTAATTCTTATGTGTGTCTAGACCCAAAATGACCGCTCCTACTATTAGGAAAGAAACAAATGAGCCCGATCATGATTCCTCTTCCACTCGAGGGGAAAATGTGAGGCCAGAACCAAGTACCGAACAAGTGGCTCAGAATGATCCACCCCATCTTCCACCTATGTTATCGGCTCAACAAGACTATTTGATGTCTATGGCCGACATGATAAAACAAGTAGTGGTGTCTCTTCGACAAGAAGCACCTTCCTCATCTGCTGAAGCTGCTCAGCAGATCTCTCGAGCTCCAATAGATAAGCTAAAACGTTATCAAGTTTATACATTTACTGGCCAAGATCTGGATAATCCTGAAATCGCAGAATATTGGCTAGAAAATACTTTGAAAGTAATCAACAAGCAACTGAAGTGCCCCGAGGAACATAAGTTGGAGTGTGCCTTAGCCCTGATTGCAGATGAAGCACAAAGCTGGTGGCACACTGTAACTCTCACTGTACCCGAACATAAAGTAACCTGGGAATTTTTCCTCCAGGAATTTCGTAAAAAGTATATTAGTGAGCATTACCTCGCTGAAAGACGTAAAAAGTTCCTCCATTTGAAGCAAGGAGGAAGGCCAGTGGAGCAGTACATTCATGATTTCTGCAAATACGCTAGATATGGTACTGATATCATCCACACTGAAAAAGAAAAATGTAGAATGTTCATAGATGGCCTCTGCGATGAATTACGTCCTCTTTTTGTTGCTCTGGAAATCGAGGATTTTCAAATTCTGGTGAATCGAGCCATTGCAACTGAAGCTTCTCAAAGAGCCTCGGAAAGAAGGAAGGGAAACCAAGCTCGGCCTGATAAAAGATTCCGAGAAGATTCTAAACCTCCTCTATCTCAAAAAAGAGGAAGACAGTGGGACCAAAGGTCATCTGCCAATCAACAGCTACCTAACTCTAATTATGTCTCTCAATTTCCATCTGGTGGGACCACTGTTACGCGTACAACCTCAATAAACAGTACAGGAGGCTCTGCCAAAAGTTCTCAGATCCCTCTGTGTAATTTTTGTCAAAAGAGACATTTGGGACAGTGCCGTAAACAGTCAGGTTCTTGTTACCTGTGCGGAGAATCTGGTCATTTCATCCGACAATGCCCCCAAAATCCACAAGCCCCTACCTCTATAGCCTCTCATAACGTTCCAGTAAAAGGGAGGGGATTAAATCAAGCACCGTCTGGTTCTTCCGGAAGGCCCCATAACAATAATGCTCCTTCAGGAAGCCGAAATCCAAAGACCTCAGCCCAGATGTACCACGTTCGAGGACGCGAACAAGAAGACGACCCTGATGTTGTTGCAGGTATGGTGGAGTTAGGTTCTGAATTTGTTTATGCTTTGATAGATCCAGGCTCCACGCATTCCTTTATTAGTGAACCTTTGATTGAAAAATATGCCTTAAAATATGATCATGTTGCTTCTGAAATACTTGTGTCAAACCCATTAGGAGATAGTGTAGCAATCCAAAAGATCTGTAGATCTTGTCCCCTAAAAATCCAAGGAATTCCTTTTCCGGCCAATTTGATGGTCTTACCCTTTAATGAGTTCGACCTTATCCTTGGTCTAGATTGGCTAGCTGAACATCAAGCATGGGTAGATTGTTCTAAAAAGAAATTATATCTCCGTGGTCTAGGTAGAGAAAGCATCACCTTGATGAAATCTAAATGTCAGAGTAGTCTTATGTGTGCCTTAGAATCTAAGAAGGAATTGAAGCCTGAAGATATATCCATAATAAAAGATTTTCCTGACGTATTCCCTGAAGAACTTCCGGGACTCCCTCCTGTACGTGAAGTTGAGTTTGGGATAGAAGTTCAACCTGGAACTACTCCAATTTCTATCGCTCCATACAGAATGGCTCCAATGGAGTTAAAGGAGTTGAAGGCCCAAATCCAAGACCTTGAAAGTAAGGGGTTTATTCGACCGAGTTCCTCACCCTGGGGAGCACCGGTTTTATTTGTGAAAAAGAAAGATGGATCGATGCGCTTATGCATCGACTATCGACAACTGAATAAAGTAACAATAAAAAATAAGTACCCGCTTCCTAGAATAGACGACCTATTTGATCAACTAAAGGGTGCTTCTGTCTTTTCTAAGATAAACCTCCGATCTGGTTACTATCAAATGCTCGTGAAGGAATCAGATGTTTCAAAAACAGCCTTCCGAACCAGATATGGTCATTACGAATTCTTGGTGATGCCTTTTGGGCTCACCAATGCTCCTGCAGCCTTTATGGATTTGATGAACCGAATATTTCGACCTTATCTTGATAAATTTGTCGTTGTCTTCATAGACGACATTTTGATCTATTCGAAAGATTCTGTTACTCACGAAGAACATCTTCGGATTGTACTCCAAACCCTCCGTGAAAAACAGCTCTATGCTAAATTTAGTAAATGCGAGTTTTGGCTTACAGAAGTATCTTTTCTCGGTCATGTGATATCTTCTGCGGGAATTCAAGTGGACCCGAAGAAGATTCAAGCCATTCTCGAATGGATACCCCCGAAGAACGTGGGAGAAATTCGTAGTTTCCTGGGCCTTGCAGGATACTACCGTAGGTTCGTTAAGGGGTTCTCCTTGATTGCTTCACCCCTAACGAAGCTTCTCCGCAAAGACATTCCTTTCATGTGGACAGTGGACCAACAACGGAGTTTTGACCAGCTTAAACAAATCCTCACCCACGCTCCTGTCCTAGTACAACCGGAGCCAGGAAAAGATTTCACAGTATACAGTGATGCATCCCATCAAGGATTGGGCTGTGTCTTGATGCAAGAAGGTAAAGTTATAGCCTATGCCTCACGTCAACTCAAACCGCATGAGCTTAACTATCCAACTCATGACCTTGAGCTAGCTGCGGTTGTGTTCGCACTAAAGATCTGGCGACATTACCTCTATGGTGAAAAGTGTTATCTTTTTACTGACCACAAAAGCCTAAAATACCTTTTGACCCAAAAAGAATTAAACCTTCGTCAACGTCGTTGGATGGAGCTTTTGAAAGATTATGATTTGGTAATTGATTACCATCCCGGTAAAGCAAATGTGGTGGCGGACGCTCTTAGCCGGAAGCCCACTTCTTCTCCTAGATGTTTAAATGCTCACTTTCGGCTCATGAAGCGTGGCAAGTTATTAGCCGAGCTCAGGGTACAATCGACCATTGTGTCCCTGATTAAAGCACTTCAAGAAGATGATGAGGAGTTGCAACCTATTTTAGCCCGAATCAAGGATGAACCGGACCCTGATTTTGCCATAAATTCTGACGGCTTGTTATGCTTTCGTAATCGTATATGTGTTCCAAACAATGATGATCTTCGGAACCAGATCCTGCGTGAAGCACATGCTAGCCCTTTTTCTATTCACCCCGGAGCTGTTAAGATGTACAAGGATCTAAAAGAGATCTACTGGTGGTCCGGTATGAAAAGTAAAATCACAGATTTCGTAGCAAGGTGTTTGACTTGTCAACGGGTTAAAGCCGAACATAAAGTACCGACGGGACTTCTTCAACCCATTGAACTGCCACAGTGGAAGTGGGAACGTATCACTATGGACTTTGTAAGCGGATTACCCCCGACTCCAAAGAAAAACAACGCAATCTGGGTCATCGTAGATCGATTTACCAAGTCAGCTCACTTTCTTCCAGTAAGAATGGACTTCAGCTTATCCAAGCTAGCAGAGTTGTATATCAGCGAAGTTATACGCTTGCACGGAGTTCCAACATCAATAATTTCTGATCGAGACCCACGGTTTGCATCTCGATTTTGGAGAACCTTGCAAGAGGCATTGGGAACTAGAGTACATCTCAGTACTGCATTCCATCCCCAAACCGATGGCCAATCTGAAAGGGTTATTCAGGTAACCTCGTTAGTTTCTTTCTTTAAACATAAGCTAGGTATCCTATATCAATTACGATCTTCCTTGTAGATTCTGGAAGATATGCTCCGAGCCTGCATTATTGATTTTGGGAAAAATTGGGAGAAATCCCTACCCTTAGTAGAATTTTCCTACAACAATAGCTATCAGTCATCTATTCAGATGGCTCCTTTTGAAGCGTTGTATGGCAGAAAATGCAGAACTCCTCTGTGTTGGTCCGAACTTGGTGAAAACAAGGTGTTGGGACCACAACTGCTCAGAGAAACAGAAGAGAAAGTTCAAATCATCCACTCTCGATTGAAACAAGCTTTTGATAGGCAGAAAGCTTACGCTGATCTGAAACGAAGAGACATTCAGCATAATGTGGGAGACAAAGTATTTCTTAAAGTCTCTCCATGGAAGAAAGTATTTCGGTTTGGAAAGAGGGGAAAGCTCAGTCCTCGTTTCATTGGACCTTTTGAAATTACTGAAAGAATTGGCCCAGTGGCTTATCGACTTGCAGTTCCTAGCGAGTTCGATAAAATCCACAATATCTTCCACGTGTCAATGCTCAGAAAGTATAGATCCGATCCATCTCATATCTTAGAGCCGGAAGAATTGGAGCTGAATCCTGACTTGTCTTACGAAGAGGAACCAATTCAGATTCTGGATAGAGAAATCAAAAGACTAAGAAACAAAAATGTTGCATTGGTTAAAGTCTTGTGGAGAAATCACAAGAGGGAAGAGGCAACATGGGAACCTGAAGACACGATGAAAAAGCAATATCCTCATCTGTTCGACTCAGGTAAAAATTCGAGGACGAATTTTCTTAAGGGAGGGTGAGTTGTCACATCCCAAAAACCGGTCTAGTCGGAATTAAGTTCCGGTGACCGAATATTTTTATCGATTAAATAATTTATTCGACCTTATTTAGATTATTCGAGATAATTTATGAATCAAGGTCAAGTTCCAGCAAATGAATATTTTATTTCGATTAAGGGTTGGTTCGATTAGGTACCCAAAATAGATTAAATAGTTAGCTTATTATTATTATTATTATTATTATTATTATTATTATTATTATTATTATATAAAATAAAGTAGAACGTATGGGTTGCCATGTAAAGGCAAACCCACCAAAACAAGTGGGAAACAAAGTTAAATGGGTAATAATTATATTAGGCATATTGGCCACTATAGTTATGATAATGAATATAAAAAAATATTAGTGGGGGGGGGATAGTCACGGCAAACTAGTATAAAAAGGGGGGGAGGGATGAGTGAAATTCACGCCAAAAATTGAAGGAAAGAAAAATTAGTAGGATACGATCCAATGTTTGATTGGTAGTCCAATATTTTCGATATAGTAATATCGAATTTCTGTCGACGACGGGGTAAGCTCAAATCTCTAGTTAGTTTAAGTTTCGTTATCAAGTTTGATTAATATTTATATATATATTCGATACTGTCTTATTATTTTAATTAATTTTTATCGTAGTACACGAGGTCGATTCAGATCAGCTTTCAAGCCCAATAAATAAAAATAAAGCACCGGTCTGTCAAGGTGAGTGTAGATGCATTTGTCTCGGGTGACACGGTGTCATTCCGATATTTTTTTTGTGTTCTGATATGTGGGTATAGTCGTGTCAAGGGTAGGCTCGGTGCCTTCCTGTTGCATTAATTATGAATTTATTTGCATCTGGTAAGTACCCTACATTTTTTGATATGCTTAAAAATGATTATAATATGCTACATGTATAAGAAAATAATATGAAATACTATCTGATATGGAGCTACGGCTCATCTTGCTATTTGATATGATATGATCTAAAAATCATGGACTATGTGAAATTATGTGTATTTATGGACGTTGGATACAATTGGCATGTCATAGGAATATTCGAGCTCACCATGTAAGGGAGGACTACGGTCCAGGGCTACGGCCTATATGTGGGAGATAAAAGGATGGAAGTGTAAGGGATACATGGAGCTACGGCTCAGGGCTACGGCTCATTTATGATTTATGATATGGTGTATAGGGAATCCGCGTATCCAATGGTACCAATATAATATGTGTTCGATATGTTATACCATGACATGTTTATGATAAGATATATGATTATATTATATTATGTTAGTGATATGGATACCTGATCATGTTATGCTTATACTGTTATAGAAGCATGCAAATAAGTTAGATTAAATTTATATTTAATCATGACATTCATATTATTGTCAATTTACTATCATGACTACCTCACTAGGCTATGTAAGCCTAACATACGTGTCTCATGCATTTTCAGGACCCTGATAGATTTCCAACCTTTGATCGTGTGGTGCAGTTGCAAGTCACATCTCTACCTTATATGTATGATATCTTTCATGAACTCCTAGTAAAGTGGCATATGATCCAACTTTTGTATAAATTGTGTTTTGTAATTTAATAATGTGGTTTTATTTTAGTAATCTAGAAAAGTCCTATTAAATAAATGTTAGAACAATAATAATGATAGATACGAATAATTTTCTAATAAAAATGATTAGAAAGGACTCTAAGATTTTTGTAAGTTGTTAGGCTCATTTAAATATGTAAAGAATTTTAGTAAGATAATAAAAAGAAATAGATTTGAATATTTTACAAAATAGTCACTAAATATTGCATCGTCTAATCAGGTAGATAAATAACCTCCGATAGTAATAAGGTTTTACAGGCTAATAACTAGTTAGTTTAATTTCAGTATATTTTCACGAATTTTAGATAAAGACCTTTAATTTGTGAAAATTACAATTTAGTCCCTAAGTTTAAAATTGACCCCAATTGAGTAAGTTGTTAATAAGTTGAGTGTTAAGTCTTAAAAGAGATTAATAAAATATTACGAAATGATTTTTGAACTTTGAATTTATGTCTCCGATCTCCGTATTGTTTTCCGGTAGCGCTCTCCGACCCGGTTCTCTACCAGGCCGGGAAGGGGGTGTTACAACTCTCACCTCTAAACTCTAAATTATAATCACAATCCATAAATTCTAAGCACAACCCATCAATTTTAGACCACTAAATCTAAACCTGTGATCTTTAAACCATAAGTTATCTAGCCCTAAACCTTAAAACCAAGGCAATTGTGGAAAACTTTTTGTTTTCATTGCCTGTGTATTGAATATATGATCATTTTGCGATATACAAACTCTAAGGATTTATATTCAATATACTGGCGGTGAAAACTAAAAGTTTCCACAAGCTCCTTAGTTTTAGGGTTAGAGTTATAATTTAGTGATAATGGTTAGAATTTAATGTTTAGAGGTTAGGATAATATGACAAGTGCTTTATGTTTTAGCCTATAAACCTTAAATTCTAATCACAATACTTAAATTAAAAACTCTTAAACCCAAACCCCTAAATCATATATCATAAATTAAATCCCTAAACTCTACTACTAAAACATTCGCAGAAACTTTTAAGTTCCACAGCCAGTGCATGAAATAGTTACACTTTTTTGGACCGTTGAATGAAGATAATAAATGGCTAATTAAGATTATTTTCTTATCTTTTTTTCAAGTGATAATCTTCACATTTTCTACTGCTAATCTCATCCATCCATTTCACTCATCCAATGGTCATGGATTAGTGTAAAACTAAATGAGTTTTACACCATGTAAGTGGATCTTGTCCCCATATATAGGGTTAGGATCCACTTACATAGTGTAAAACTCAATTACTTTTACACTATTTTTGTATCGTTGGATGATGGTAATAAATGGTTAAAATTATTTATTTTTTTAAGTGATAATTTTTATATTTTTACTATTAATCTCATTCATCCATTTCACTCATCTAATGGTCATGGATTAGTGTAAAACTAAATGAGTTTTACACCATGTAAGCGTGTGTATATATATATATATATATCATCCGTGCCATTGACCCATTCTTGAACTATAGGACTTTTATCATGTGAGGAGCACTTGGGGGGTCAGTGCAGTTCATGTACTCAGCATACCTTTAACATTTGCGAATTAATGAATGAAAGGAGAACCTAGACCTAGTACAAACCAAAGCTAGCAACCCCACTCCGATGTTGTTTTTATTGGAATTTGGACATGAACTCCAAATTAATTTATTACCAAAAAGCATGGATTCCATCTCCAAGTAATAATACCTGCTGGTTAGCTGTACCCCAAAGCAATTCCAGATAATAAATAAGCTGCTGATTTTCCCAAACAAAACAAGATTCTGCAATCCAACCAAGAGGATATGGATTCTAGAAATACTTGACTGACACTAACACCATATGGATTCTTGAAAGCAACCCCATATCTTATCTGTGTTGCCTGTACATATGTGATTAGCTGCCCAAATTATTATATTATAAAGTGCAACTCATTTGTATGAGTTTGACCAATTTAGTAAGCCACTTGAAAAGAGAAGATCATGGTGTTTTTTCTTGCGGCTTTGAGCTCGAAACCAACAGCCGAACATGTATTGGCATCCGTTGATGTCCTTTCCAGCACGACTGGTTAGTGACTGAGCTTTCATTGATGGGAACAATGGATGAAAAGTTGTATCTTTTCCAATATATAAAAGGAAAAAACTTAGTGGGATCAAATATTACTAAAATATAGCCTCAGACCCCACCTTTTAGTTTAACTTTTAACTTTTTCATGTCTATTTAATCTTTCAATGGAACCAACTCTTGGAACAACAACTGAAAAACATGTCTACTTCTTCAAAACCTACCCAATTATCCCAACACTTGCTTGAAAACTTTCATCCCAGAAAATTTCTGCAACATTCATCTCTTTATTCGACCGAATCGCCGATGGTTTCCCCGGCTCAAGCCATCAATAACAACTTCCAAGCGAATGTAATTTTCGGTCTCTCGGTCCTTATATGTAGTGTGATTACGTCTCTGGGGTTGTTTTTTATGGTGAAGTGTGCGATTCGATGCTCGACTTCGATCGCTGCAAACGCTTCAGCCAAGTTGGCGACAGCAGGAGTTGAGAAAAATGCTTTGAAAGCCTTTCCGACGGTTAAATATACATCCGAGTTGAAACTGCCGGGCTTAGACTCGGCTTGTGTTATATGTTTGTCCGAGTTTGGTGCCGGGGAACGTCTTCGGATTTTGCCCCAGTGCAACCACGGGTTTCATATTCGATGCATCGATAAATGGCTTAGTTCGCATTCTTCGTGTCCTACGTGCAGGCACTGCCTGACTGAAACAGACCAAGAGACTGTTGTTGAGTGCGGCAGGGCAGAGTCATTGGAGCAGTCTGTTCCGGTGCAAGAAAGTTTATAGCAGCAAAGAAGTAGAAAATCCTGAATCTTTCAAGGCTCATAACTAGAGGGATTTGAACTAGGCAAGCTTAAGTGTAATTGTTCTTGGGCAAAGATGTTTGAACAATCAAAATTCTTCGTCTGTTGTAAAGTAGTAGAGGTCAATTGTGGGTTAAATAAAGATTTTTTTTGGACTGGATTGAATAGAAATATAATTGTATTTAAAATATTAGACTAAATTATAAAAATTAGAAAAAAATGGGGTTAATTTCAAGTTAAAAATGATTTTTGACTAAATTGAACAAAATACGGTTATATTTAAAATTTTAGAATAAATTGAACAAAAAAAATATAATTATATTTAATTTCAGGTTAAATAAAGATTTTATGACTAAATTGAACAAAAAATATTTATATTTAAAATATTAGACTAAATTATAAAAATTATAAAGTGGCAGGGATCAATTGTGGGTTAAATAAAGATTTTGATGACAAAATTGAACAAAAATATCAATATATTAAAAATATCGGACTAATTTATAAAAATTATAAAGTGGTAGGGGTTAATTGTGGGTTAAATAAAGATTGAGGACTAAATTGAACAAAAACATCAACATATTAAAAATATTGGACTAATTTATAAAAATTAGAAATAAATTTGGGTCAATTCGTGTTGAATAAAGATTTTTAGGACTAAATTGAATAAAAATAAAAATTTTACATACTCAACGTATAATTTACCCCTTTAAAATAAGTCAGTTGATTTTTTTTGTTTATCAGTAACATGTGGCACGTTCTGATAAAATCAACACTTTTTTCTAACGCTAGGGGCAACTGAGATCACAGTTTTAAATTTAGGGCGCAAAATATCCAAAAAAAAATATTTTAGAGGACAGGTCGATATTTTGTGTATACTTTAGGGGCGAAACGGGCTATTAAGCCAAAACTATATTATAAAAGTATATCATGAGTAAATGAAATTAAGTTTAACTGCACTATTATTTATGTACTATTTTCGTTAAGATTGTATCAAATATTTAACTTTGTTTGGTATTTTGGTGTAAAACTTTCATCCTAGAGGTCGTTAGTTAAATCCCCTTCAAATGCATTGTCTTCTTAATTTTTCACTACTAACAAAACGACATCGTTATGACATATCTTAGACATCAAAACAACAATACCAAAACGACATCGTTTTAAATTTAACGGTCCGTTATAGTTTACGGTCGAGTGTTTGGATTGAACAAAAAACAAAGTTCAATAGTACAATAGTATCATTTTATAGTTCAGTGGTATGTTCGATACAAAGATGAAAGTTTAGTAGTATTTTGTGTAGTTTACCCTTAAAAAATTAAAATATGTATTAAAATATATGAAATAAAAAGAAAAAAATGAAACAATACTCAATTAACGGGACTTCAGACTTTTTAAGAAAAAATTTAAACAATACAATGTTCGTTTGTATTCGTTTATTATTTTAATGAACGAATACGAACAAGAAATTATGTTCGATTAGTTATTCGTGTTCGTTCATTTATTCAGCTCAATTTAAACGAACGAATATAAACATACCCATACTCATGTTCGATTCGTTTACATGCATAGTCTGTATCTATATAGACTTAAATTGTCATTAGATAAAGAAAAGTTGACGAAAACTGCTCCCAGTAGGGATGGGAAAAAACCGTACAAACATCTATAGTTATTTTTTTAATTTTATAATTAAAAAGGTGTTATATACTTCAAATGTAATGAAAATTAATTACAAATATTATATTAGAATTATTAATTATTTTATGCATTTATAAATAAATAAATAAAAAATTATCAAATAAATGTAAAAACTTAAAACAACTTTATTTCGTCAAAATAAAGTCATAAAAACAAGATTGAAAATTAAAAATATATTAAATCCGGTTGATTTTTTTATTAAGTAATTTTACAATAATGTTCTCAAAGCAAATGTTGGTATTTGAACCTACACAAGGGATGAAACGGATGGGCATCCATGACCATAATCACTAAATCATTTAGTGGATCTTAACTTCGGTAGAATTTAATTAAACGAACAATTCAAACATCTATTAAATTTGAACGAACCTATTTCCAAACCTCAACTAGTTCCATCCCTCCGGATAAGTATATTTAAAAAAATAGATTTGAAGTCAGGGTAATTGATTTTTATTTTTTTAGTACTCTTGACGTGATTATAAAGTAATACATGTTCATATTTTTTCCTTAACCCTTTGAAAGTTATACACATCTTGTAAAAAAAATTGTTTAAACCTGAGCTTTACAGGATAATTATTATTTGTTTCACTAAAATCACTCGTTGAATTCGAACCATTACTTTTTAATTTTGAAAAAGCATTTTGTAAGTAGTTGAGGAGCACCTTTGCCTGCTAAGTATAGGAAAAAATAATGGAAGCAAAGATAAGGTGCAATTATTATTAAAGGCCCCCACTTTGATTTTTTAAGTCGTTGTATTTGGACAGCCCACATCACTTCGGCTCTAGTTTATTCCAAAGAAATTAATACTAATATTTACATTAATTTATTTGGAAAAATCTCATAAATATTGTTGTGGGAAATTTTTTTCCCTAAATTATTGTTGGGACCATATTATTTTCGAAAACATTGTACTTTGAACAATGCTAAAATCGGGTTGTGATGTAGTTGACTTCAAAAAAAATCTTAAAGGCTAGATCTGGTAGATCCGAATTTGGAGAAATCTGAGGAGGGAGAAAATCCCCTAAAGTCGGGCTCTAATGACAGCGACTCTAGAAAAAAATTCCCCTAAAGTCTCCTTCATTAGACTCTGACTTTGAGGTGAGGAATCTCTGCAAACCAAGAACTCATGTTGATGTATTCCCAAAGCTTTAGTCATGACATCTACAAGTTGTTCTCCAGATCTTACATGCTCAGTTTGTATCAACTTCTTTTTTTTTTATTATCTTTTTTCAGATAAAATGGCGGTCAATTTAGATATATTTTGTATGCTCATAGAATACTGAATTTGCAACAATTTGTAGAGTTGTCTTGCTGTCACATAATAAATTTGTTTTCTCCACTTCCTTTACTCCAAGCTCTAATAGTAGACTTTGCAACCATACAATTTTTGTTGTTGTAACTGTCATATTTCTGTATTCAGCTTCAGCTGGAGATCGTGCTACAAGATTTTACTTTTTTAATTTTCAAGATATCATAAAATCACCCAACATAATATAAAAATCGGTTACATCGCTCAATCTGAGTCGCAATAAGCAAGTAATTGACATTTACTTGATGAACTCAAGAAAAGTCCATTTTCAGGATTCCTCTTGATGCACCTTACAATTCTCAAGTCTGCTTTAAGATGAGACTTTTGAGGTTGTTTCATGAATTTACTCAATGTATGAACAACAAAAATGATGTCTGGCCTTGTATGAGTTAAGTATATTGACCTTCATATAAGCCTCTGGTATACTGTTCAATCTTGAAGTAACTCAGCATCTGCACTACAATCTTCATCATGTGCAACGGAAATAAGCTTCTTATTATGTTCTAGTGGTGTCATAGCAAATCTTGCTCCACTTATTCCAGTATCTTCTATTAGTTTTAAGGCATATTTACGTTGGTTCAAAATTATTCTTTCCTTTGATCTCATTATTACAAAACCTAAGAAATACTTTAGGTTTTAAAGATCTTTCATCTTAAAAATTCTTATTTAGTATAATCTTCAATTCTTCAATTAGTAACTGATCATTTTCAGTTATCAGAAGATTATCGACATATATAAGCATAATTACTACTTTTGCTCCTTGTTGTTTTATGAAAAGAGAGTAGTTATGACTGCTCTATTGATAGCCAGCTGTTATCAATGCTTCGGTCAGCTTGAGATTTCACTGCCTCGAAGCTTGCTTTAGTCTAAAAAGGGACTTTTGCAACCTACATACCCTAGACTCCCTTAGCTGCAAAAACCCTTAGGCAGAGTCATAAACACCTCTTCAAACAGATCACCTAGTAAAAAGGCATTGTAGACATCGAGTTGATAAAGGGGCCAATCAAAGATAGAGGCAAGGGCAAGCACAGTTCGAATAGTGACAATTTTGACAACGGGCGAGAAATTTTCAGCATAATCAACGCCTTCTTCCTGGGTGTAGCCTTTAGCAACAATGTGCGCCTTATATCTCTCCACCTTCCCATTCGCCTTGTATTTAATTTTATACACCCATTTACACCCAATTGGACGTTTACCAGAAGTCAAAGTAACCACAAACTAAGTTTTGTTAGATTTCAGGGCAGAGATTTTTTTCATTCATGGCTTGGATCCAAAGGGGATCTTTAATGGCTTCCTTATAGGATTTAGGTTCAGAAAGGTGGGAAATGGAAGAAAGAAAGACATGGGTTTGAACAGGTAAATGAGAATAAGAAAGAAAAGAGGAAATGTGATACTTACATGGAGGAGAAGTGGACTGGCGTCTGGCGAGAGAGAGCATACTCATTATGCCAAAGTGGAGGAGGAGTATTTCTAGCAGATCGCTTTGGTACCAGCACAGACTCATAGACAATAGGCCCAAAAGATTGAAAATGATCAGAAGATGAACCTTCAAGAATAGAGCTAGGATCAAGGGGAGGATTCAGATCAATGGGAGGACTAAGATCTGAAGAAGAAGAAGAAGCAAAATCAAAAATGAAAAAGAAAAAATGAGAAAAATAAGGAACATAAAGAACATGAGTAGTATCTGATGAAACTTGCTGTGTTGGAGAAGCAAGGACCAAAAAATTAGTATAAGGAAGTGAAGAAGAAGGGAAAAATAGAATCAGCAGAAAGTGGCAAATGAAATGGAAAAATAAATTTCTAAAAAATCA
The DNA here is from genome assembly GCA_030270665.1 of Hibiscus trionum. NCBI lineage: Eukaryota > Viridiplantae > Streptophyta > Magnoliopsida > Malvales > Malvaceae > Hibiscus > Hibiscus trionum. Next base: position 20,823,112 of record BSYR01000006.1, on the reverse strand, counting down.
CATCTCAATTTACAAATAATTTTTTATGTCAAGATTAAGTAACACATAACCCTTATGAGTAGAAGAATAGTCAAGAAACATAGAAGAAATAGCTCTAGGGAAAAACTTATCTAAAGGATGAACCTGAGTAGCATAGTAGAGGCATCCAAAAATTCTTAAATGAGAAAGATCAGGAAATTTGTTATATAAAACTTCAAAAGGAGTCTTCCCCCTCAAAACAGAGGAAGAAAACCTATTTACAATATAAAACACACTCACCCCCAGAATTTTAAGAAAACTTTAGAGTGAAAATAAAGAGCCCTAGCAACCTTTAAAAGATGTCTATGCTTTCTTTCAGCTACCCCATTCTGCTGAGGGGTCCTAAAACAAACTTTGGTGAATTATGCCATGTGAGATAAAAAAAGGCAGAACAGTCTGAATTGAAAAATTCAATACCATTATCACTTCTAAAAGTCTTAATAGTAGAAGAAAATTGATTATGAACAAGAGAACAAAACTGCTTTAAATGGAGAACAATATCACTTTTAAGTTTCATCAAATAGACTCGTGTCATTCTTGAAAAGTCATCAATAATAGTAAAAAAAACCTATGGCCACTATGTGTAGAGATTCTATAAGGACCCCAGAGATCAAGATGAACCAGTTCAATTTTTTTTTTGAGTTTTAGTAGTACTTAAAGAGAAAAGAAAACGTGTTTGTTTTGCCAAAGGACATATATAACAAGCAGAAGCAGATTTAGAATCCAAGTTAACATTATGTAAACAAGGAATTTTATTAAGAGTGCTAAGAGAAGCATGCCCTAAACGAACATGCCAAACAGAATTTTTATTAACAAGAGATTTTGACCTACATTCAGTAAAAGCAGAAATAGAAGCAACAGAACAAACAATATTGGAAAAAGAACTATGAGTGGTACCAGGTGATGCAGCAAGCAAAAAACTAGCAGAATCAAAGAAATACAATCCACGCGACTCTCTACCAATCCCCCTCATCCTTCCATTTCAAAGATCCTGCAAAATATAAAAGTTAGGATAAAAAGTGACACTACAGTTAAGTTTACTTGTGAGTTTGGACACCGAGAGAAAATTATGTGTAAAGTGAGGAACGTGAAGCACATTAGGAAGGGTAGTGGTAGCATTAGAGGAAAAAGAACCAGTGTGAGTGATGAGAATATTTTTACCATTTGGAAGGTGCACAATGTGAGAATCTGAAGCACATGAATTAGGAAAATCTAAACTATGAAAGTCAGACAACATATGACCATTAGCTCCTAAGTCCAGTATCCAATTAATAGAGGAACAACCAACAAAAGTATTATGAGCAAACGAATGAGTAAGAACAATAGAAGTCATACCTTTTAAATTGGAAGCAGACTCAATAAGAGGGGGCTTGTGAAGCAGATTAAACAATTGAGTGTACTACTCATGAGTGAAAACATGCACATTAGACGAACATGAAAGAGCCAACCGAACCACCAGTATCATCGGCCATAGTGGACGCAGTAACAACGGAAGAAGAATTATTCTTCCGAGTGAACTTAAAATCAGAAGGGAAACCATGAAGGCGATAGCAATTATCGCGTTTATGGCCACGAATCTTGCAATAATCGCAAGTACCATTGAACTTGCGACGATCAGAACCAACAGAGGTGAATATCACAGTAGGAGTTGAAATTAGGGAAATACCAGAAAGTTGAGAATGATGAGTCTTTTCACAATCATGGAATAAGCTTGATTGACCGTTGGAAGAGGCTTGCTCAAGAGAACTTGACTCCAAACCGCCATGTAGGTCTCATTGAGACCCATCAGGAACTGGAACAGTTGTTGTTGAGCAAGATGCGTGAGAAACTGTTGAGAATCCTCACAATCACTGATGGAAATGGTCACGAGAGAGTTGTATTTGTCTCACAAAAGTTTCAGGCGAGTAAAATACGTCAAAATCGATGAGTCGCCTTAACTAGCAGTGGTAATTTCATGGTGAAGATAGAAGATCCGGGAGCCGTCTACCTTGTCGAATCGCTCCTTGAGATCTCGCCAAACATGAGCCGCACTCAAGGAAAAGACGATTTCGGCCGAGAGTCTACTACTAACGGTGTTAAGTATTCAAGATAGGACAAAAGACGTTGCACCTCTCCCCCTAAAAAGACAGATTGGCACTATAGTTCTCTTTTTTTGCAGCTGCCATCGACGAATCCAAGTTTATTCTTCGCGAGAAGAGCAATACGCATCGAGCGATGCCCAATGTTGTAATTCTCGATGCCGATAAGACGATGAGAAATGAGAACACCACCTGGTGTATCGGAAGGATGCAAGAAAAGTTGGTGGTTGAAATCGATCTCCGATTCATCGATTTCTGGCGACATGGCTGAAAAAATAAGAAAAAGAGGGCAAAGAGAAAAAAAATCATAATTCGGAGAAGAGAAAACAAAGGGAATGTAACCCCCTAGACCCGCCTATACGTTAATACGGATCCTAGGAAGTCACATTAGAGTCACCGGAGCGACCCACTTTAAAATTTCAAATAAACAAATTAATAAACCTTTTAAAATCATAAATCAAGTTATGACTTAAAATACAATTTCAGAAAACATTCAGATAATGAAACAAAACAATGATACAAATTATTAAAACAAGTTTCAGACTCGAATAAAAGTCAAAACATAACATACATGCCCCCTAATTATACAGATGCCATACTTCGCAAGCAAGCCGAAGAAACTCTCATATCGATATTGATAGCTGCGACATGGTCGATCTTTTAACTTGTGATGGTAAAAACAACGTGAGCTTCGAAAACCTCACTAATACAGACTACCCAGGGATGCTAAAAGCACAAGCAGGTAAATGTCAAGCTTAACACTGTCATGATGAACTAGGCAATGATAAGCTCAAATTACGATTCGATATTTCAGTGAAGCATTATATCAGAAGGTAACACAGTTGTTCTTTATTTGATCACCTGAACCTTAAGAGATGTGTCTAAAGTCGGAGATTCAAAGAGGTTCAGATTTCAGAAATTGAATCAAGGAGTTCACAGTGGTTCATTAAGCGCGAATTGTAGGTTTACATAGAGTTCAACTTTGATACATTAATTTAGTAGGATATGTTTCAGAAGAGGTCAGAAAATTTTATTAATTTACTTAACTACCCTTCAACAAAACTCCAAAATGCAATTCCCCCTGAGCTGCATACATAAGGTCTTACCCTAGGCCTGAGGCGTAGGAGCCTACCTAAAAGAATGCCTTAGGTCCAGAAAGATTTACCCTAGGCTCGTGGGCGTAGGAGCTTAACAGAAAGGCTTACACTAGGCCCATTGGGCGTAGGAGCTTAGGTCCAAAAGAACTTACCAGCGCTGAGCCTACAGATCTTCATTCATATCCCATATAATATACCCCGGATGATTTCATTTTATATTCAAAAGACAATATTACAGAAAATAGATGTCAGGTCTACTTTTATGCTAGAAGACAGATGTCATATTTATTATTATTATTATTATTATTATTATTATTATTATTATTATTATTATTATTATTATTACATATTCAAAGCCATGTATCAGATATATTTTCATATAAGAGGACAGAAGCCATGGATCGCTTTCTTTCCGAATAACAGTGTCATACTTTTGAATTTTAGGTAGATAGTGTTTTGATTTAGAACATAGAGTATTTACGGATACATGGTACGCGCCTTACGACCCAATTTATTTTTCAGAAACACTCGATAAGTATCAGAAAGAGACATTCGACAATCTTTGGACAGATTTCAGAACGAGGTCCCTACGAATAGGGGAGTTCGATAAAATGACTCGGACCAACCATCAGAAGTTGATACACCAGGATTATCGGGATTTCAGATATATCGTGAGCGAATCAAACGTTACAACTTATGAGGGTATTATAGTCATTTTGACCTTCATGGGTAATTTGATAATTTAGACCAACCAAGCATAAGCAACGACACACAAAATTCAAGAATTCGAGTTGCTCTTCAGGTTTCCGAGTCCCTTGAACTGGTCAAAACCCAACAATACGATGTTTATTATTTAACCAGATAGGTACACCTTAAACATTTGTTTCGCAGAACTGACCACAACGTATAACTAAAAGTAGTTCACCTTCACCAATCGCCCACTAAACTTATTACCAGGAATCAAGCATATATTCGAACGGTATTTTTCAAGTATTCGAACATGTGCATTGCACTTGAACTCATTCCAAAACATCGAATGTGCCTTATGAGAATAGATCTCTCTTACTATTAACTATGTACTTTCTCCAAATAAATTGTACGCCTTCATATGGTATTCCTCCAATATCATCTTAGTATCAGAAACGACCAACAGACACGGGTCGTATTACCACTTTTTTGTTTGAGCCATTACATGATTGGCTTTATTTGGAGTTCTCAATTCCATGTCTTAGAAATATTCTCAGTCATTATACTATCCGAGGGTATTTCAGACAATTCGATGCCCGAAGGTGTTACGATTATTCAGAGTCTTCCGGTCCTTCCAACTATTCATTCGTTTCAGACCTCGAAGATATATCACATATGTCGGTTGAATGGCAACTAATGCCCGAAGAAATTTCAGTTTTTAGCGTCTGTCACATCCCAAAAACCGGTCTAGTCGGAATTAAATTCCGGTGACCGAATATTTCATCGATTAAATAATTTATTCGAACTAATCTGAACCAATAAATATTATTCGGGGTAAATTATAATAGTTTATTATTATTATTATAAAAAAAAACATAAAGTAAGTGGACGGCTGTGCAAAAGGATTGCACTAACCAATCCACTCATACAAATTGACAATTATGAGAACCACACAAGGCCACTAGGCCATTTAAAAATTTGGGTGATAATTGCCACTCTGCGTGGGATCCAACATAAAGGCAAGATTGAATTGAAGATAAGATAGCAAAATTGGAAAGTAGGATTGCCACCATATGTGGTTATAATTAAACCACTATTAGAATAATTGAATAAAAAAAGGTGGTGGGGAAAGCTTTTGACGCCAAATCAGCTATAAAAGGGGGCAAGGAGATTGATGAAATGCACAGCAAAGAAAGAAAGAAAGAAAGAAATTAGTAGGATAAACATACGATCCAATGTTTGATTGGTGGTTCGATATATTCGATATTATAATATCGAATATCTGCCGACGTCGGGGTAAGCTCAAATCCTTAGTTGGTCTAAGTTTCGGTATCGAGTTTAATTAAAATTTTTATATTTATTCGATACTGTCTTACCGATTTTAATTGATTTTTATCATAGTACACGAGGTCGATTCAGAACAACCATCAAGCTCAAGAAATAAAAATAAATTACCGATCTATCAAGGTGAGTGAAACAAATTAGAGTTGAGATTAGAGTCTCAACTATCTTTAAATTTGATGTTAGTATAAGCATAAAATTAGATTAATTAAAGGTTGGTAAAAGATAAGGGTAGAAAGAATAAAGAAATTCGGATTTGAAACTGTCCTGTAGAAAACTGCATTTTTGAGCATGTTAGAGTCATTTCTGGAAAACGTGTTCTTCTACAAAGTTGTAGAGGACAAAATTTTATATGGAATAGAGGTATGATTTGCTCAAAAATGTTAAGTATAGGTCTCTGAATTGTTCTTAGAAGTTACGGGACTGAAACTGAATAAAATTGGAAATCTGCTGGGCTAAATTGTGAAATTCGAAATGTTTAGGGGGTCAAATGGTGTTAATAAATTCTGAAAATTTATGATTAAAACAGGGGATTCATGAAATGAATTAAATTAAATGGCCAAGCTTGAATTAAGTCTCAATTGGTAGGTTAAAACCATTTAGATCACATATAGTATTATTAAAGAATAAAAAGGGGACTGTTTTGTGGAAATTGATAAATTGAGGACTTACATGTCCTATTTTTGAGGTTGCTGGATTATAAGAATAATGTTATAAGATTAAGGTAAACGTGGTTAAAAGCTCAAGATTAATAGTGTAGTGAAACATAGGTTATAAATGCACTAAGGTCACAAATTAAGCATAGACAGATTAGGTTTCTGAAAATGCCCTATGATCAAGTAATAAACTGTATTGATAGAGAAATGATAAAATTATGTGCCATACATGGTTGTAAAGGTGTGTTTATAAGCTTTCTATAATGGTAAAGAACTCCTTATTTGGAGTTGTGAGTAAAAAGATATGAATTTTTGAGTAAGTAAAGGTCATGAAAATAGGGTAACAGTTTGCCCCTAAATCTGCATCAACAACGACTTTAAAAATTCATTATAAATTGTATAAGAAGAATTAAAAGTTATAATTTATATGGTTTAAAAGGTTATTAAGTCTAGTTTCGTTTAAAACAAACGAAATCAGATTTTGAGTTATAGAACATTTTATATAAATATTTCTTTAAGGACAATGCAAGCTGCCTAATGTAATACATGATATGTTTCTTTAATGTTTGGTTAGAAAAGATGTAGAAATGAAGGAAACCACAAAGTTGGAGAATAAGGAAAATGTCTCTAAGCTTGGATTGAGGTGAGTGTGGATGCATTTGTCTCGGGTGACGCGGTGTCATTCCGATCATTGTTTTTATGTTCTGATATGTGAGTGTGGATGCATTTGTCTCGGGTGACGCGGTGTCATTCCGATCATTGTTTTTATGTTCTGATATGTGAGTGTGGATGCATTTGTCTCGGGTGACGCGGTGTCATTCCGATCATTGTTTTTATATTCTGATATGTGAGTGTGGATGCATTTGTCTCGAGTGACGCGATGTCATTCCGATCATTGTTTTTATATGTGAGTATGGATGCATTTGTCTCGGGTGACGCGGTGTCATTCTGATCATTGTTTTTATGTTCTGATATGTGAGTGTAGTTTTGTTTAAAGTGTTGGGATTAGTATCCTAACCTTGTTATTTTTTTTATTAGATAACATGAAGAAAGCATGAAATGAATTTAATAATGATTGGTAAAATTTAAAATGATAAGGAAGAAGGATTAAAGACAAGAATATTGATCTAAGTGTATGTTGCTTGTTAGAAAAGCATGCTTAGTATAAATATGATTAGTTGCTATGATGTGTTGATTGCTTGAGCTATGTGAAATGTGACTAAATGATAAGCTTTGCTACTGGTTTTTGATGATCATAAAATGAATATGATCTCATGTGCTTGCTGGAATTTTATGTTACCAAGATGCTTGATTGATTATATGTATATGCCTATTGAAATAGTTAAATGCCTTTAAAATTATGAATGATTGGCAAGTGAATGATCTTGTTAATAAAGAAAGATAAGTAAAGTCCTTGGTATGATTAGTGTCTATAGGTAGAAGGGCATGCCTTAGAGTCGTTGAGCTCCCCTGATCTTTGTTACATGATGGTGGTTAGTCACCTATAAACCTGATAAGGTGGTTAGTCACCTTGATAATTGAATGGTGGTAAGTCACCATTGATGCCTATGCATCCCCTGTTATATGTTGAAATGAGAAATGGATACTTTGAGTATCTAATGTTACATGTTACATGAAGACTTGATTACCTATTTCATTAATCATCCAAGGCAAAACATTTAAAAGTTACATGACTTGAAAGATAAGTACTTAAATGATAAGTACCAATGAAATGAAATTGATATGCCTAATTGCTTTGTATATGCTAATGTCTTTTAAATGATGCTTGTTGTTGTATATGATAATGTTTTGAATGATACTTGCTGTATGAATAAACATAAAAATATGTTGTTTATGCTGCATTTGTTAAGGGCTCACGTAGAGCAACTATGCTCAAATGGCAAATTTGGTAAGTGCCTTGCATTACTTTGATATGTTTGAATATAATTATGAAATGCTACATGATATGGAGCTACGTCTCATCTTGTTATTTCATATGACTTGATATGATATTATGCTTTGTTATGAATATGAAGTATGACATGTTATTGCATAATTAGCATGATGTTCATTTTTGGAAGCATGTTACATGACATAATATGTTCATTCATTGTCATTGGCTACCTCACTTAGACTATGTAAGTCTAATGCATTCATTGCATAACATTTCAGGTTAAGGAAAGTAACAGATCGAGATCGGGATTAGTTGGAAGGTTGACAAGTCACTACAATTAAAGAGTAATGTGTTTTGTCCTTATAAACTCCTAGTATGGTGGCAAAGTAGTTAAAGTAATTATACTAATCTTGTGGGCCTACTATTGTGAAATCTACCTATGTTTTATATAAGGTTTTAAAGCTATATAGACTATTGAGTTAGTAATAAAATTGACATAATTGGTAGTAAAACATTGATTAAAGGACTCTATGATTTTTGTGAGTTGTTAGGCTCATTTAAATATGTAAAGAATTTTAGTAAGATAATTCAAAAAGAAATAGATTTGAATACTTTACAAAATAGTCATTAAACATTACATCGTTTAATCAGATAGGTCAATGACCTCCGTTAGTAATGAGATTTTACAGGCTAATAACTAGTAAGTTTAATTTCAGTATAATATCACGAATTTAAGATAAGGACCCCCAATTTGTAAAAATTACAAATTAGTCCCTGAGTTTGAAAAAGTTTAAAATTGACCCCTTACTAGTTTCAATCTTTTAAAGTCTTATTCAATCTTTGAGGTTACTTAGCTAGGCTTAGCACACATTGAAATACCTAGCTAGTTCCATCAAAAACCAAGTTAACTTAGCTAGTCTCAAATACTAACCAATAGGGCAGCAAACTTTTACAATTCAAGCTAACATGGACAACAAACAACATGTAATCTCATTGTCATCTTGGAAGCAACATTTCATAGTTTCACATCACAACATAGTTCATTTCGAATCTCAACCAAGTACACATATTCATTTCATATCATAAGGGCTAATACCCAATTTGTTCATTTAAACATATATCATTGTTCTAATAAATGTTTTGCCTTGGATGATTAATGAAATAGGTAATCAAGTCTTCATGTAACATGTAACATTAGATACTCAAAGTATCCATTTCTCATTTCAACATATAACAGGGGATGCATAGGCATCAATGGTGACTTACCACCATTCAATTATCAAGGTGACTAACCACCTTATCAGGTTTATAGGTGACTAACCACCATCCTGTAACAAAGATCAGGGGAGCTCAACGACTCTAAGGCATGCCCTTCTACCTATAGACACTAATCAAACCAAGGACTTTACTTATCTTTCTTTATTAACAAGATCATTCACTTGCCAATTATTCATAATTTCAGAGGTATTTAATCACTTCAATAGGCATACACGTATAATCAATCAAGCATCATGGTAACATAAAATTCCAGCAAGCACAAGAGATCATTTTCATTTTATGATCATCAAAAACCAGTAGCAAAGCTTATCATTTAGTCACATTTCACATAGCTCAAGCAATCAACACATCATAGCAACTAATCATATTTATGCTAAGCATGCTTATCTAACAAACAATATACACTTAGATCAATATTCTTGCCTTTAATCCTTCTTCCTTATCATTTTAAATTTTACCAATCAACCTACTAATAATTCCAATAATAATTCCACCAATAATTCCACTAATAATTCCAATAATAATTCCACTAATAATTTCAATAATAATTCCACCAATAATTCCACTACTTATCATCCATATATCATATAATATACATATTTTAAATCATTAATTTATCACATTTTAATCTTATATATATATATATAGTTTGTACATATATATTTTCATCATCTCACCAAATTGTACATGTATTTATGAGTACACTAATTTACATCTTATATTATTCAACATGTGAATATATTAGTTACCAATTTAATTATAATTATTTACGTTATCATCGTCATTTTTCTATTGTTCGAACTAGGGTACTTTTCAGGGTGTTACAATTCCTCCCCCCTTAAAGAAAATTCGTCCTCGAATTTTTACCTGAATCGAACAAATGAGGATATTGTTTCTTCATCGTGTCCTCAGGTTCCCACGTCGCTTCTTCGACGTTGTGATTCCTCCAAAGAACTTTGACGAGAGGAACACTTTTGTTTCGAAGTTTCTTGACTTCTCTATCGAGGATTCGGATGTGTTCTTCTGAAGTTCCGGATCAATTTGTTGAAGTTCTTTGATCCTGGTGATCAGAGTAGATTGAACTTGAAGTTCATTCAGATAATTCCGAGCTTTGCATAGCCGGAAATGAGCGTTGATAGCCAAATAAGAGAGGTTCGGTTTTCGACTCAGAGCATCGGCAACAACATTGGCTTTTCCAGGATGATAATCGATAGTCAGATCGTAGTCTTTGAGCAACTCTAACCATCTTCTTTGTCTAAGGTTCAGATCTTTTTGAGTGAGTAAATACTTCAGGCTTTTGTGATCAGTGAACAGCTTGCATCTTTTACCGTACAAATAGTGTCACCAAATTTTGAGTGCGAACACAATGGCTGCAAGCTCGAGATCGTAAGTAGGATAATTCAATTCGTGTTGCTTCAGTTGCCGGGAGGCGTATGCAATCACATTGCCTTCTTGCATCAGAACACAACCTAGGCCCGAGTGTGATGCATCGCTGTATACTATGAATTCTTTACCCGATTCGGGTTGAATAAGGACTGGGGCATGTGTCAAAGCTTGTTTGAGTTGGTCAAAGCTTTGTTGCTGCTTTTCTGACCACTCAAAGATTACATCCTTTCGAAGGAGTTTAGTTAACGGTGCGGCAATCACCGAGAATCCCTTCACAAATCTTCGGTAATAGCCAGCTAATCCGAGGAAACTTCGGACTTCGCTCACATTTCTCGGAGGTCTCCAATCAAGAATAGCTTGAATTTTCTTGGAGTCAACTTTGATTCCTTCGGCAGAAATGATGTGTCCGAGAAATGAAACTTCGGATAACCAAAACTCACACTTAGTGAATTTGGCAAACAATTGGTGATTTCGGAGCGTTTGAAGTACAATCCGAAGATGATCAGCATGTTCTTCCTTGTTCCGGGAGTAAACAAGGATGTCGTCGATAAATACGACAACGAACTTGTTAAGATAGGGCTTGAATACTCGATTCATCAGATCCATGAATGCAGCAGGGGCATTTGTTAGACCGAATGGCATTACTAAGAATTCGTAATGTCCATATCGAGTTCGGAAAGCTGTTTTGGGTACATCTTCTTCTCTTACCCTCATTTGATAGTAACCAGACCGAAGATCAATCTTAGAGAACACGGCTGCGTGTTTGAGTTGATCGAACAAATCTTCGATTCTCGGTAGCGGATACTTATTCTTGATGGTTACTTTATTAAGTTGCCGGTAATCGATACAAAGCCGCATCGTACCATCCTTCTTTTTCACGAATAGGACAGGAGCACCCCAGGGAGATATGCTAGGTCGGATGAATCCTTTATCCTCGAGTTCTTGAATTTGCTTCTTTAGTTCTTTGAGTTCAACAGGTGCCATCCGATAAGGTGTAATGGACACCGGATTAGTTCCGGGTTGAACTTCGATTTTGAATTCAACTTCCCGAGTTGGAGGAAGGCCAGGGAGTTCCTCAGGAAAAACATCGGAAAATTCAGATACGACAGGCATTTCAGGTAAACTGAAATCAAGCTTGTCTTGCAATGCCATAGCGGCAAAAATAGAGGTCGGTTTCTTGTCTATCAATAGGATAGATTCTTTTCCTAAACCCCGTAAATATAACCTACGGTTTTGACAGTCTATCCAGGCTTCATGTTTTCCCAACCAATCTAGTCCTAAAACTAGATTAAATTCACATTTGGGTAATACATATAGATTACAAGGAAAGGGTATATTTTGAATTGTTATCTGACAATCTTTACAGATCAAATTTATTGGCATACTACCTCCTATAGGGTTCGAAACAATTAGCCCAGTTTGTACAGTTTCAGGTTTCAATTTAAGTTCATCTAACAAGTATGAGCATATAAATGAATGGGTTGATCCCGAATCTATCAATGCGTAAACAGGTTTAAGGTTAAGTTCAACCGTACCCGCGATGACATCAGGAGACTCTTCTTCTTCCTTGCCACGAATGTGATAGACACGAGCTGGGGCTCGGGACTCCTGATAAGTGGTGGCTTTTGACTGGGCAGCCTTGCCTTTCTCGGGATTGTTCGACTGAACTTGTCTCGGATGTTTGCCTCGGCTAGATGGTACAGAACTTTGGTTAGCCGGTCGAACAAAAGATTGATCATTTCGTTTTGGACAGTCTCGGATGTAATGATCGTCAGCGCCACAAGCATAACAGAGGTTCGCTTGGGTTCGGCATTGGCCAAAGTGATTCTTCTGACAGAATTTGCAAACAGGAGGTCTGTCGACATTTCCAGTACTGTTGATGGAAACAACCGGAGTAGCCATCTTGTTGGAGTGTTGGGGTTGGAAATTATTCCGAGTAAATGGTATATAGGTGGAGGATGATTCCTTCTGATGTTTCGGCTTCTTAGACCACTGAGACTTGTCGTCCCTCTTCTGCTTCTTATCAGTTCGGAATCCACTCTTTCGTTTCTCGGCATTCTGCATCTTAGATTCAGTGGCGATGACCCGATTCACAAGGATTTGAAAATCTGTAATGTCAAGTGCTGTGAACATCAGACTCAATTCATCACTTAGCCCGTCGATGAACATTCTGTATTTATCTTTCTCGGTCTTGATGTACTCCGAGCCATACTTGCAGTATTTGCAGAAATTGGCAACATATTGTTCAATCGGCCGATTGGCCTGTTTCAGATGTAAGAATTTCTTCCTCCGATCAGCAAGGTATTGTTCGTTAATATATTTCTTTTTGAATTCATCAACAAAGAATTTCCATGTAACTGACTCGGCATGGGCAGTTAGAGTCGTGGTTTCCCACCAACTTAGAGCTTCATCGGCTAGAAGTGCAATCGCACATTCAAGTTTATGTTCATCCGAACATTGGAGTTGGCGAGTTAAGATTTGAGTGGTTCTTTCTAGCCAATTCTCAGCTTCTTCCGGCTTTTCCTCGTTTTCACCGGTGAATGTAGTTGCTCGATGTTGTGCGAGCTTGTCGATAGGGGCTCGACTCGGGGTAGCAACCACCGGATTCGGTTGTTCTCGTCGGATGTTCGTTACTAATTGATCGAACATCTCCTTCATACTTAGGAGACATTCCCGCTGAGCACTTTGAACAGTTGGAATTGTCAGAGTTGTTTGATTAGGTTCAGGGGGCGGAGTCGGTTCTCGCGGTTCCGATCTTCTCGGAGGGTCCGCTTGCTCGAGAGGATTAGATTGTCCCGGAGCGTTGGTTTTCATCCGATCTCTTTTATAATTTAGATATGTGTCTCGAACTAACGAAACTTGTAATAATGAGTCTGTTGCTATCTCCTCGACTTATGGCGAGTAGGTGCAAGGAGGAAATCCTCCGAATTCTCAGAACCCTCCTATTCGAGGTGTAGAGCCTGAAGCTCCTACAGCTCAGGAAGAATGTTATTAGAACATGGCTGATATGTTTTAGCAATTTATGTGTTAAAGGCTAGTCAAGTCATGCAACCTACGCCACCTGTTGCGTAACTTCTTCGAACCCCAATCGATAAGTTATCGCAATACTGAGCTTACACCTTTACTGGTCGAGACATAGATGATCCCAAAATAGCCGAGTATTGGTTAGACAATACTTTAAGGATTTTTGATAAGCAATTAAGATGTTCGGATGAACATAAGCTTGAATGCGCTCTTGCGTTGAAGCCTTATAGTGATGGGAGACTACTGTCCTTACCGTCTCCTAGGAAACCGTAAGTTGGGAATTTTTCTTGAAAGAGTTCCATAATAAGTACATAAGTGTCAGATGTTTATTGTAGGGCTCAACGATGAGTTACGACCCATGTTTACAGCGTTATACATTAAAAATTTCCGAAATCTCGTAAATAGAGTTAAAGCTACGGAAGTAGCGAATAGAGCTCGGAAAGTTAGTAAATTTAATAAGTCTAAAAAGAAATCAAGACATGAGAATTTTTAAGTATAATTTTTTTTCAACGACGACATGAAGGACAATGTCGCAAAAAAAAATTTTGGAAAGGTGAATTCTTCATTTCTAGAAGATTCTGATCCCAAAGAGTGCTCGGATGAACAATCCGAAGCTACAGGTAAGAATTCGAGGACGAATTCTTTTCTAAGGGGGGGAGAGTTGTCACATCCCAAAAACCGGTCTAGTCGGAATTAAATTCCGGTGACCGAATATTTTTATCGATTGAATAATTTATTCGATCTTATCTGAACTAATAAATATTATTCGGGTTAATTTATGATAGTTTATTATTATTATTATTAAAAAAAAACATAAAGTAAGTGGACGGCTGTGCAAAGGATTGCACTAACCAATCCACTCATACAAATTGACAATTATGAGAACCACACAAGGCCACTAGGCCATTTAAAAATTTGGGTGATAATTGCCACTCTGCGTGAGATCCAACATAAAGGCAAGATTGAATTGAAGATAAGATAGCAAAATTGGAAAGTAGGATTGCCACCATATGTGGTTATAATTAAACCACTATTAGAATAATTGAATAAAAAAAAGGTGGTGGGGGAAAGCTTTTGACGCCAAATCAGCTATAAAAGGGGGCAAGGAGATTGATGAAATGCACAGCAAAGAAAGAAAGAAAGAAAGAAAGAAAGAAAGAAATTAGTAGGATAAACATACGATCCAGTGTTTGATTGGTAGTCCGATATTTTTGATATAGTAATATCGAATCTCTACCGACGTCGGGGTAAGCTCAAATCTCTAGTAAGTTTAAGTTTCAGTATCGAGTTTGATGAATATTTTTATATATATTCGATACTGTTTATTTGATTAGTTTTTATTAATTATCATGGTATACATGGTAGATTCGGAACAACCGTCAAGCCCAAGAAATAAAAATAAAGTACCGGTCTATCAAGGTGAGTGAAATAAATTAGAGTTGAGATTAGAGTCTCAACTATCTTTAATTTGATGTTAGTATATATATTAAGCATGAAATTAGATTAATTAAAGGTTGGTAAAAGATAAGGGTAGAAAGAATAAAGAAATTCGGATTTGTAAACTGTCCTGTAGAAAACTGCATTTTTGAGCATGTTAGAGTCATTTCTGGAAAACGGGTTCTTCTACAAAGTTGTAGAGGACAAAATTTTACATGAAATAGAGGTATGATTTGCTCAAAAATGTTAAGTATAGGTCTCGGAATTGTTGTTAGAAGTTACTGGACTAAAACTGAATAAATCTAGAATCTGCTATACTAAATTGTAAAATTCGAAAATTATAGGGGCTTAAATAATGCCAATAAAATTCTGAAAATTTATGATTAGAACAGGGGATTCATGAAATGAATTAAATTAAATGTTCAAGCTTGAATTAAGTCTCAATTGGTAGGTTAAAACCATTTAGATCATATATAGGATTATTAAAGAATAAAAAGGGGACTGTTTTGTGGAAATTGATAAATTGAGGACTTACATGTCCTATTTTTGAGGTTGCTGGATTATAAAAATAATGTTATAAGATTAATGTAAATGTGGTTAAAAGCTCAAGATTAATAGTGTAGTGAAACATAGGTTATAAATGCACTAAAGTCACATATTAAGCATAGACAGATTAGGTTTCTGAAAATGCCTTATGTTCAAGTAATAAACTGTATTAATACAAAAATGATAAAATTATATGCCATACATAGTTTTAAAGGTGTGTTTATAAGCTTTCTAGAATGGTAAAGAACTCCTTATTTGGAGTTGTGAGTAAAAAGATATGAATTTTTGAGTAAGTAAATGTCATAAAAACAGGGTAACAGTTTGCCCCTAAATCTGCATCAACAGTGATTTTAGAAATTCATTATAAATTGTATAAGAAGAATTAAAAGCTATAATTTATATGGTTTAAAAGGTTATTCAGTCTAGTTTCGTTTGAAACAAACGAAATCAGATTTTGAGTTATAGAACATTTTATATAAATATTTCTTTAAGGACAATGCAAGCTGCCTAATGTAATAAATGATATGTTTCTTTAATGTTTGGTTAGAAAAGATGTAGAAATGAAGGAAACCACAAAGTTGGAGAATAAGGAAAATGTCTCTAAGCTTGGATTGAGGTGAGTGTGGATGCATTTGTCTCGGGTGACGCGGTGTCATTCCGATCATTGTTTTTATGTTCTGATATGTGAGTGTGGATGCATTTGTCTCGGGTGACGCGGTGTCATTCCGATCATTGTTTTTATGTTCTGATATGTGAGTGTGGATGCATTTGTCTCGGGTGACGCGGTGTCATTCCGATCATTGTTTTTATGTTCTGATATGTGAGTGTAGATGCATTTGTCTCGGGTGACACGGTGTCATTCCGATATTTGTTTTATGTTATGATATGTGAGTGTAGTTTTGTTTGAAGTGTTGGGATTAGTATCCTAACCTTGTTATTTTTTTTATTAGATAACATGAAGAAAGCATGAAATGAATTTAATAATGATTGGTAAAATTTAAAATGATAAGGAAGAAGGATTAAAGGCAAGAATATTGATCTGTATATTGCTTGTTAGATAAGCATGCTTAGCATAAATATGATTAGTTGCTATGATGTGTTGATTGCTTGAGCTATGTGATATGTGACTAAATGATAAGCTTTGCTACTGATTTTTGATGATCATAAAATGAAAATGATCTCATGTGCTTGCTGGAATTTTATGTTACCATGATGCTTGATTGATTATATGTATATGTCTATTGAAATGGTTAAATGCCTTTGAAATTATGAATGATTGGCAAGTGAATGATCTTGTTAATAAAGAAAGATAAATAAAGTCTTTGGTATGATTAGTGTCTATAGGTAAAAGGGCATGTCTTAGAGTCGTTGAGCTCCCCTGATCTTTGTTACAGGATGGTGGTTAGTCACCTATAAACCTGATAAGGTGGTTAGTCACCTTGATAATTGAATGGTGGTAAGTCACCATTGATGCTTATGCATCCCCTGTTATATGTTGAAATGAGAAATGGATACTTTGAGTATCTAATGTTACATGTTACATGAAGACTCGATTACCTTGTTCATTAATCATCCAAGGCAAAACATTTAAAAGTTACATGACTTGAAAGATAAGTACTTAAATGATAAGTACCAATGAAATGAAATTGATATGCCTAATTGCTTTGTATATGCTAATGTCTTTTAAATGATGCTTGTTGTTGTATATGATAATGTTTGATCGATACTTGTTGTATAAATGAATATAAAAGTATGATGTTGCATCAATGGTTACTTGAAATGGTTACAAGATTAGCATGACCCCTGCGCAAGAATGACACGCACAAATCAAGAAATGGTACCAATATAATATGTGTTTGATACGTTATGTCATGCTATGGATATGATATGATATTATGCTTTGTTTTGAATATGAAGTATGTCATGTTATTGCATTATGATCATTTTTTGAAGCATGCTACATGACATAACATGTTCATTCATTGTCATTGGCTACCTCACTTAGACTATGTAAGTCTAATGCATTCATTGCATAACATTTCAGGTTAAGGAAAGAAACAGATCGAGATCGAGATTAGTTGGAAGGTTGGCAAGTCACTACAATTAAAGAGTAATGTGTTTTGTCCTTATGAACTCCTAGTATGGTGGCAAAGTAGTTAAAGTAGTTATATTAATCTTGTGGGTCTACTATTGTGAAATTTTACCTATGTTTTGTATAAGGTTTTAAAGCTATATTAACTATTGAGTTATGAATAAAATTGACATAATTGGTAATAAAATATTGATTAAAGGACTCTAAGATTTTTGTGAGTTGTTAGGCTCATTTAAATATGTAAAGAATTTTAGTAAGATAATTCAAAAAGAAATAGATTTGAATACTTTACAAAATAGTCACTAAACATTACATCGTCTAATCAGATAGGTAAATGACCTCCGTTAATAATGAGATTTTACAAGCTAATAACTAGTAGGTTTAATTTCAGTATAATATCACGAATTTCAGATAAGGACCCCTAATTTGTAAAAATTACAATTTAGTCCTTGAGTTTGAAAAAGTTTAAAATTGACCCCAATTCAAATAAGTTGTTAATAAGTTAAGTGTTAAGTCTTAAAAGAGATTAATAAAATATGCCGAAATGATTTTTGAACTTTGGAATAAGTTCTGATCTCTAATATGTTATGTCACTAAAAGATTTATGTCTCCGATCTCCGTATTATTTTTCGGTAGCGCTCTCCGACCCGGTTCTCTACCAGGCCTGGTAGAGAACCGGGTCGGAGAGCGCTACCGGAAAATAATACGGAGATCGGAGACATAAATCTTTTAGTGACATAACATATTAGAGATCAGAACTTATTCCAAAGTTTAAAAATCATTTCGGCATATTTTATTAATCTCTTTTAAGACTTAACACTTAACTTATTAACAACTTATTTGAATTGGGGTCAATTTTAAACTTTTTCAAACTCAGGGACTAATTTGTAATTTTTACAAATTGGGGGTCCTTATCTGAAATTCGTGATATTATACTGAAATTAAACTTACTAGTTATTAGCCTGTAAAATCTCATTACTAACGGAGGTCATTTACCTATCTGATTAGACTAGGTAATGTTCAATGACTATTTTGTAAAGTATTCAAATCTACTTCTTTTTGAATTATCTTACTAAAATTCTTTACATATTTCAATGAGCCTAACAACTCACAAAAATCTTAGAGTCCTTTAATCAATGTTTTACTACCAATTATGTCAATTTTATTACTAACTTAATAGTCTATATAGTTTTAAAACCTTATATAAAACATAGGCAAAATTTCACAATAGTAGGCCCACAAGATTAGTATAATTACTTTAACTACTTTGCCACCATACTAGGAGTTCATAAGGACAAAACACATTACTCTTTAATTGTAGTGACTTGCCAACCTTCCAACTAATCTCGATCTCGATCTGTTACTTTCCTTAACCTGAAATGTTATGCAATGAATGCATTAGACTTACATAGTCTAAGTGAGGTAGCCAAAGACAATGAATGATCATATTATGTCATGTAACATGCTTCCAAAAATGAATGTCATGCTAATTATGCAATAACATGGCATACTTCATATTCATAACAAAACATAATATCATATCATGAGCATAACATAGCATAATGTATCAAACACATAATATATTGGTACCATTTCTTGATTTGTGCGTGTCATCCTTGCACAGGGGCCATGCTAATCTTGTAACTATTTCAAGTAACCATTGATGCAACATAAACATCATACTTTTATATTCATTTATACAACAAGTATCGATCAAACATTATCATATACAACAACAAGCATCATTTAAAAGCATTAGCATATACAAGACAAGTAGGCATATCAATCTCATTTCATTGGTACTTATCATTTAAGTACTTATTCTTCAAGTCATGTAACTTTTAAATATTTTTGCCTTGGATGATTAATGAACAAGGTAATCGAGTCTTCATATAACATGTAACATTAGATACTCAAAGTATCCATTTCTCATTTCAACATATAACAGGGGATGCATAGGCATCAATGGTGACTTACAACCATTCAATTATCAAGGTGACTAACCACCTTATCAGGTTTATAGGTGACTAACCACCATCCTGTAACAAAGATCAGGGGAGCTCAACGACTCTAAGGCATGCCCTTCTACCTATAGACACTAATCATACCAAGGACTTTACTTATCTTTCTTTATTAACAAGATCATTCACTTGTCAATTATTCATAATTTCAAAGGCATTTAACCATTTCAATAGGCATATACATATAATCAATCAAGCATCATGGTAATATAAAATTCCAGCAAGTACATGAGATCATTTTCATTTTATGATCATCAAAAACCAGTAGCAAAGTTTATCATTTAGTCACATTTCACATAGCTCAAGTAATCAACACATCATAGCAACTAATCATATTTATGCTAAGCATGCTTATCTAACAAGCAATATACACTTAGATCAATATTTTTGCCTTTAATCCTTCTTCCTTATCATTTTAAATTTTACCAATCATTATTAAATTCATTTCATGCTTTCTTCATGTTATCTAAAAAATAACAAGGTTAGGATACTAATCCCAACACTTTAAACAAAACTACACTCACATATCATAACATAAAAACAATGATCGGAATGACACCGCGTCACCCGAGACAAATGCATCTACACTCACATATCAAAACATAAAAACAATGATCGGAATGACACCGCGTCACCCGAGACAAATGCATCCACACTCACATATAAAAACAATGATCGGAATGACACCGCGTCACCCGAGACAAATGCATCCACACTCACATATCAGAACATAAAAACAATGATCGGAATGACACCGCGTCACCCGAGACAAATGCATCCACACTCACATATCAGAACATAAAAACAATGATCGGAATGACACCGCGTCACCCGAGACAAATGCATCTACACTCACCTTGATCCAAGCTTAGAGACATTTTCCTTATTCTCCAATTTTGTGGTTTCCTTCATTTCTACATTTTTTTTTCTAACCAAACATTAAAGAAATATATCATTTAGTACATTAGGCAACTTGCATTGTCCTCAAAGAAATATTTATATAAAATGTTCTATAACTCAAAATCTGATTTCGTTTGTTTCAAACGAAACTAGACTGAATAACCTTTTAAACCATATAAATTATAGCTTTTAATTCCTCTTATACAATTTATAATGAATTTTTAAAGTCAATGTTGATGCAGATTTAGGGGCAAACTGTTACCCTGTTTTTATGACCTTTACTTACTCAAAAATTCATATCTTTTTACTCACAACTCCAAATAAGGAGTTCTTTACCATTCTGGAAAGCTTATAAACACACCTTTATAACTATGTATGGCACATAATTTTATCATTTCTTCATCAATACAGTTTATTACTTGAACATAAGGCATTTTCAGAAACCTAATCTGTTTATACTTAATTTGTGACTTTAGTGCATTTATAACCTATGTTTCACTACACTATTAATCTTGAGCTTTTAACCACATTTACAGTAATCTTATAACATTATTTTTATAATCCAGCAACCTCAAAAATAGGACATGTAAGTCCTCAATTTATCAATTTCCACAAAACAGTCCCCTTTTTATTCTTTAATAATCCTATATATGATCTAAATGGTTTTAACCTACCAATTGAGACTTAATTCAAGCTTGGCCATTTAATTTAATTCATTTCATGAATCCCCTGTTCTAATCATAAATTTTCAGAATTTATTAACATCATTTGACCCCTTAAACATTTCAAATTTCACAATTTAGCCCAGCAGATTCCAATTTTATTCAGTTTCAGTCCCGTAACTTCTAAGAACAATTAAGAGACCTATACTTAACATTTTTGAGCAAATCATACCTCTATTCCATGTAAAATTTTGTCCTCTACAACTTTGTAGAAGAACACTTTTTCCAGAAATGACTCTAACATGCTCGAAAATGCAGTTTTCTACAGGACAGTTTATAAATCCGAATTTCCTTATTCTTTCTTCACTTATCTTTTACCAACCTTTAATTAATCTAATTTTATGCTTATACTAACATCAAATTTAAAGATAGTTGAGACTCTAATCTCAACTCTAATTTGTTTCACTCACCTTGATAGATCGGTAATTTATTTTTATTTCTTGAGCTTGATGGTTGTTCTGAATCGACCTCGTGTACTATGATAAAAATCAATTAAAATCGGTAAGACAGTATCGAATAAATATAAAAATTTTAATTAAACTCGATACCGAAACTTAGACCAACTAAGGATTTGAGCTTATCCCGACGTCGGCAGATATTCGATATTATAATATCGAATATATCGAACCACCAATCTAATACTAAACAACCTAATTACTTGATGTATCTCACTAATTTCTTTCTTTCTTACTTGCCGTGAATGGCTAATGTCTCTTGCCCCTTATTTATACTACTATGGCTGGCACCCCCACCCCTTTTTTTAATGTATTTTCAATAATAGTAGTATATCCATTAAATGCATTATTTTTCCACCCATTCCTTATCCTTTAATTGTTTTCAATAATGCTTTCCATTTGTGGAGTGGTTGGCTGGCCTTCATTTTCATTTCCAACCTTCACGTGGTTCTTTTTTAGCCACATATAGTGCTAATTTGCCACTTGACTTCTTTAATTGATTTGTGTGGTTCAATTGATAATGGATTTGGTGGATTTGCTTTCTCATTTTTAATTGAATGAGTGGATTGGTTACAACCGTCCACATCACTTTATATCCCTTTTTTTTATTCAATTATTTCCAATAGTGGTTTAGTTGGCCAATTATTATTTATATAAAATTAAGCAAGTGGCCATTTGTGCCCATGTGTGGTAGGTTTGTGTCTCATCATCCCACTTTCTTTCTCTTTTTTTATAATAATAATACTAATAATAAACTATTATAAATTACCCCAAATAATATTTATTGGTTCAGATAAGATCGAATAAATTATTCAATCAATAAAAATATTCGGTCACCGGAATTTAATTCCGACTAGACCGGTTTTTGGGATGTGACAACTCTCCCCCCCTTAGAAAAGAATTCGTCCTCGAATTCTTAACTGTAGCTTCGAATTGTTCATCCGAGCACTTTTCGGGATCAGAATCTTTTAGAGATGAAGAATTCACCTTTCCTATTTTTTTTTTTGCGACATTGTCCTTCATGTCGTCGTTGACAAAAAAATTACACTTAAAAATTCTAATGTCTTGATTTCTTTTCAGACTTATTAATTTACTAACTTTCTGAGCTCTCTTTGCTACTTCCATAGCTTTGACTCTATTTACGAGATCTTGGAAATTTTTAATGTATAACGTTGTAAACATGGGTCGTAACTCATTGTTGAGCCCTACGATAAACATCTGACACTTATGTACTTATTATGGAACTCTTTCAAGAAGAATTCCCAACTCACGGTTTCCTCGGAGACGGTAAGGACAGTAGTCTCCCAACACTATAAGGCTTCAACGCAAGAGCGCATTCAAGCTTATGTTCATCCGAATATCTTAATTGTTTATCAAAAATCCTTAAAGTATTGTCTAACCAATACTCGGCTATTTTGGGATCATCTATGTCTCGACCAGTAAAGGTGTAAGCTCGGTATTGCGATAACTTATCGATTGGGGTTCGAAGAGGTTACGCAACAGGTGGCGTAGGTTGCATGACTTGACTAGCCTTTAACACATAAATTGATTAAACATTTCAGCTATATTCTGATAACATCCTGCCTGAGCTGTAGGAGCTTCAGGCTCTACACCTCGAACATGAGAGTTCTGAGGATTCGGAGGATTTCCTCATTGAACTTCCTCGCCATGAGTCGAGGAGTTAGCAACAGACTCATTATTACAAGTTTCGTTAGTTTGAGACACATATCTATATTATAAAAGAGATCGGATCAGTTGACAAGTCACAATACTTAACAGATTAACTCCTAGGTGGCAAAGTAACTTAACATATAATACAAACATACTTAAGTTTAGTCCAGAACCGACTAAACTCTAGCTCTGATACCAATTTATGTAACACCCCTCGCCCGGTTACGAGCGAGCGATGTTACTATTGTGTTGATAGACAGATTCATACATGTCAAGCTTGATTAACTTCAACATAGTTCATTCATATTAATCATCCAAGGCAAAACATTTATTAGAACAATGATATATGTTTAAATGAACAAGTTGGGTATTAGCCCTTATGATATGAAATGAATATGTGTACTTGGTTGAGATTCGAAATGAACTATGTTGTGATGTGAAACTATGAAATGTTGCTTCCAAGATGACAATGAGATTACATGTTGTTTGTTGTCCATGTTAGCTTGAATTGTAAAAGTTTGCTGCCCTATTGGTTAGTACATGAGACTAGCTAAGTTAACTTGGTTTTTGATGGAACTAGCTAGGTATTTCAATGTGTGCTAAGCCTAGCTAAGTAACCTCAAAGATTGAATAAGACTTTAAAAGATTGAAACTAGTAAAGTTAGGGCTGCCTCACTAAGTACATTATGTGTACTTATCACTCTCTTTGTTTCCTTCTTCCAAAATAACAGGTCCTTTGATATCAAAAAGTCATCCGTTTTGATTCGAGAGCTTCGCAAGCCAAGAACAAGTATGATATAATCTTGCTTAGACTCCTAGTTGGTGGCATAGTCTAAAATTAGTTTGTCATGCATTATGAATCATGTAATTCTTAAGTGTGGTTTGTATAAAACTAAGACATGTTATATTACGTAATGACTTAATAAATGTTTATGTAAATATGGATATGATAATATGAATGAACTATGTTGAAGTCACAAGATTAGTATAACTACTTTAATTACTTTAACCACTTTGCCACCATACTAGGAGTTCATAAGGACAAAACACATTACTCTTTAATTGTAGTGACTTGCCAACCTTCCAACTAATCTCGATCTCGATCTGTTACTTTCTTTAACCTGAAATGTTATGCAATGAATGCATTAGACTTACATAGTCTAAGTGAGGTAGCCAATGACAATGAATGATCATATTATGTCATGTAACATGCTTTCAAAAAAAATGAATGTCATGCTAATTATGCAATAACATGGCATACTTCATATTCATAACAAAACATAATATCATATCATGAGCATAACATAGCATAATGTATCAAACACATAATATATTGGTACCATTTCTTGATTTGTGCGTGTCATTCTTGCGCAGGGGTCATGCTAATCTTGTAACCATTTCAAGTAACCATTGATGCAACATAAACATCATACTTTTATATTCATTTATACAACAAGTATCGATCAAACATTATCATATACAACAACAAGCATCATTTAAAAGCATTAGCATATACAAGACAAGTAGGCATATCAGTTTCATTTCATTGGTACTTATCATTTAAGTACTTATCCTTCAAGTAATGTAACTTTTAAATATTTTGCCTTGGATGATTAATGAACAAGGTAATCGAGTCTTCATGTAACATGTAACATTAGATACTCAAAGTATCCATTTCTCATTACTTATAACAGGGGATGCATAGACATCAATGGTGACTTACCACCATTCAATTATCAAGGTGACTAACCACCTTATCAGGTTTATAGGTGACTAACCACCATCCTGTAACAAAGATCAGGGGAGCTCAACGACTCTAAGGCATGCCCTTCTACCTATAGACACTAATCATACCAAGGACTTTATTTATCTTTCTTTATTAACAAGATCATTCACTTGCCAATCATTCATAATTTCAAAGGCATTTAACCATTTCAATAGGCATATACATATAATCAATCAAGCATCATGGTAACATAAAATTCCAGCAAGCACATGAGATCATTTTCATTTTATGATCCTCAAAAATCAGTAGCAAAGCTTATCATTTAGTCACATTTCACATAACTCAAGCAATCAACACATCATAGCAACTAATCATATTTATACTAAGCATGCTTATCTAACAAGCAATATACACTTAGATCAATATTCTTGCCTTTAATCCTTCTTCCTTATCATTTTAAATTTTACCAATCATTATTAAATTCATTTCATGCTTTCTTCATGTTATCTAATAAAAAAAATAACAAGGTTAGGATACTAATCCCAACACTTCAAACAAAACTACACTCACATATCAGAACATAAAAACAATGATCGGAATGACACCGCGTCACCCGAGACAAATGCATCCATACTCACATATAAAAACAATGATCGGAATGACACCGCGTCACCCGAGACAAATGCATCCACACTCACATATAAAAAACAATGATCGGAATGACACCGCGTCACCCGAGACAAATGCATCCACACTCACATATCAGAACATAAAAACAATGATCGGAATGACACCGCGTCACCCGAGACAAATGCATCCACACTCACATATAAAAACAATGATCGGAATGACACCGCGTCACCCGAGACAAATGCATCCACACTCACATATCAGAACATAAAAACAATGATCGGAATGACACCGCGTCACCCGAGACAAATGCATCCACACTCACATATCAGAACATAAAAACAATGATCGGAATGACACCGCGTCACCCGAGACAAATGCATCCACACTCACATATCAGAACATAAAAACAATGATCGGAATGACACCGCGTCACCCGAGACAAATGCATCCACACTCACCTCAATCCACGCTTAGAGACATTTTCCTTATTCTCCAACTTTGTGGTTTCCTTCATTTCTACTCTTTTCTAACCAAACATTAAAGAAACACATCATTTATTACATTAGACAGCTTGCATTGTTCTCAAAGAAATATTTATATAAAATGTTTTATAACTCAAAATTTGATTTCGTTTGCTTCAAACGAAACTAGACTGAATAACCTTTTAAACCATATAAATTATAGCTTTTAATTCCTCTTATACAATTTATAATGAATTTCTAAAGTCGCTGTTGATGCAGATTTAGGGGCAAACTGTTACCCTGTTTTTTATGACCTTTACTTACTCAAAAATTCGTATCTTTTTACTCACAACTCCAAATAAGGAGTTCTTTACCATTATAGAAAGCTTATAAACACACCTTTATAACTATGTATGACATATAATTTTATCATTTCCCTATTAATACAGTTTATTACTTGAACATAAGACATTTTCAGAAACATAATCTGTCTATGCTTAATTTGTGACTTTAGTGCATTTATAACCTATGTTTCACTACATTATTAATATTGAGCTTTTAACCACGTTTACACTAATCTTATAACATTATTTTTATAATCCAGCAACCTCAAAAATAGGACATGTAAGTCCTCAATTTATCAATTTCTACAAAATAGTCCCCTTTTTATTCTTTAATAATTCTATATGTGATCTAAATGGTTTTAACCTACCAATTGAGACTTAATTCAAGCTTGGCCATTTAATTTATTTCATTTCATGAATCCCCTGTTCTAATCATAAATTTTCAGAATTTATTAACACCATTTGACCCCCTAAACATTTCGAATTCTATAATTTATCCCAACAGATTTCAATTATTCAGTTTCAGTCCCGAAACTTCTAAGAACAATTCAGAAACCTATACTTAACATTTTTGAGCAAATAATACCTCTATTTCATGTAAAATTTTGTCCTCTACAACTTTGTAGAAGAACACGTTTTCCAGAAATGACTCTAACATGCTCGAAAATGCAGTTTTCTACAGGACAGTTTATAAATCCGAATTTCTTTATTCTTTCTAATCTTTTAATTAATCCAATTTCATGCTTAATATATATACTAATATCAAATTAAAGATAGTTGAGACTCTAATCTCAACTCTAATTTGTTTTTATATTCTGATATGTGAGTGTGGATGCATTTGTCTCGAGTGACGCGATGTCATTCCGATCATTGTTTTTATATGTGAGTATGGATGCATTTGTCTCGGGTGACGCGGTGTCATTCTGATCATTGTTTTTATGTTCTGATATGTGAGTGTAGTTTTGTTTAAAGTGTTGGGATTAGTATCCTAACCTTGTTATTTTTTTTATTAGATAACATGAAGAAAGCATGAAATGAATTTAATAATGATTGGTAAAATTTAAAATGATAAGGAAGAAGGATTAAATACAAGAATATTGATCTAAGTGTATGTTGCTTGTTAGAAAAGCATGCTTAGTATAAATATGATTAGTTGCTATGATGTGTTGATTGCTTGAGCTATGTGAAATGTGACTAAATGATAAGCTTTGCTACTGGTTTTTGATGATCATAAAATGAATATGATCTCATGTGCTTGCTGGAATTTTATGTTACCAAGATGCTTGATTGATTATATGTATATGCCTATTGAAATAGTTAAATGCCTTTAAAATTATGAATGATTGGCAAGTGAATGATCTTGTTAATAAAGAAAGATAAGTAAAGTCCTTGGTATGATTAGTGTCTATAGGTAGAAGGGCATGCCTTAGAGTCGTTGAGCTCCCCTGATCTTTGTTACAGGATGGTGGTTAGTCACCTATAAACCTGATAAGGTGGTTAGTCACCTTGATAATTGAATGGTGGTAAGTCACCATTGATGCCTATGCATCCCCTGTTATATGTTGAAATGAGAAATGGATACTTTGAGTATCTAATGTTACATGTTACATGAAGACTTGATTACCTATTTCATTAATCATCCAAGGCAAAACATTTAAAAGTTACATGACTTGAAAGATAAGTACTTAAATGATAAGTACCAATGAAATGAAATTGATATGCCTAATTGCTTTGTATATGCTAATGTCTTTTAAATGATGCTTGTTGTTGTATATGATAATGTTTTGAATGATACTTGCTGTATGAATAAACATAAAAATATGTTGTTTATGCTGCATTTGTTAAGGGCTCACGTAGAGCAACTATGCTCAAATGGCAAATTTGGTAAGTGCCTTGCATTACTTTGATATGTTTGAATATAATTATGAAATGCTACATGATATGGAGCTACGTCTCATCTTGTTATTTCATATGACTTGATATGATATTATGCTTTGTTATGAATATGAAGTATGACATGTTCTTGCATAATTAGCATGATGTTCATTTTTGGAAGCATGTTACATGACATAATATGTTCATTCATTGTCATTGGCTACCTCACTTAGACTATGTAAGTCTAATGCATTCATTGCATAACATTTCAGGTTAAGGAAAGTAACAGATCGAGATCGGGATTAGTTGGAAGGTTGACAAGTCACTACAATTAAAGAGAAATGTGTTTTGTCCTTATAAACTCCTAGTATGGTGGCAAAGTAGTTAAAGCAATTATACTAATCTTGTGGGCCTACTATTGTGAAATTTTGCCTATGTTTTATATAAGGTTTTAAAGCTATATAGACTATTAAGTTAGTAATAAAATTGACATAATTGGTAGTAAAACATTGATTAAAGGACTCTATGATTTTTGTGAGTTGTTAGGCTCATTGAAATATGTAAAGAATTTTAGTAAGATAATTCAAAAAGAAGTGGATTTGAATACTTTACAAAATAGTCCCTGAGTTTGAAAAAGTTTAAAATTGACCCCAATTCAAGTAAGTTGTTAATAAGTTAAGTGTTAAGTCTTAAAAGAGATTAATAAAATATGCCGAAATAATTTTTGAACTTTGGATTTATGTCTCTGATCTCCGTTATGTTTTCCGGTAGCGCTCTCCGACCCGGTTCTCTACCAGGCCGGGAAGGGGGTGTTACAGCGTCATTCAATCCCATTCAATCTAAACAGTATTTTCAATCATTGCAATCAATTTCATCTTTATGCCACATTGATCAATTCATACATGTGAATATTTCCCGTAAATTTATATTCAAAAGATTATTCAGAATTCAAGCAAGCTCATGTACTTTACAAACTTGACGGTTAAGTCTTGTTATCATTACATTTCAGTAATCTGAAGTATTCAAATGTATCAGATGTCTTACCGGATCAAGTTTAGCTTATCGGGTTGTTTTTATAGATAGGGGTATTTTCACCATTCGTTAATCAAATATTTTCGACATTTCTTTTTAATCAAACGGATAATCAGACTTAGAAATTAACCGTCTAATTAATCGCGTACTAAATTCAGAAGTCCTTTCAATTTATTAAACCTCTTATTCGAATATTTTCCTTAGCCATTATTATTTTTATTTTATAATTGATCGACATAATCAGAAATAATCATATGCTCAAACATGGTCGTGCAAACATTAACCGAATACCAACATGTTACTAAAGCATGCATAATCTAGTAATGTATTACCTTGAATCCTTGTTATATCGGTCGTCCCTCGAATGACGTTCGAACACTCTTAAACCCGAATTTGACATCCTTCAACATCTCGTATTCAAGAAACTGAGAACACCTTCAATCACACAATATCCCATTTCAGTTCTTATTCAAAGTACTCTTAACTGAATAATTAAATACATATACAAGTTTGGGTTCAAGGTCAGATTCGGAGACCTTCAGGTTAGAATTTCACAAAACAGACTTCAAATACGGACACAGGACGTCGAAAAACGTAAAATAGGAGTTTTCGAAAAATTTGACTTTTAGGTCAAAGTTAACGGTCAAGGTCAACAGAGTTGACTCGGTCGAGTTGACTCGCGACTGACTCGGTCGAGTCGACTCAGCGGGCTGACTCGGGCTACCAGGTTTTGGGCTTGGGCCGGGTCGGACTGGGTCAGCCTCGGGTTGGATCGGTTAAGCGGGTTTGGACTATAGGCCATTGGGCCTTACACAGGCTGGCTCACTTCCTAAACAACTAGTAGGCCTGACCCGGTTTGTTGGGCCAGACCAGTTCTGGTCAGACCGAATTAATCGGTTTAGACCAGCTCGAACAACCTATCCCCACAGACCTCAAGTCGCTGGTCGGTCACTGGGAATCTCACCGGCGACCCCAACGGTTAAATTTTTGGCCGAAAACTGACGAACAACAACTCTACAAGCCAACCATTAAACGACTAGCCGAAAACACATCTGAAACACACCGGATTTACCTGAAATCCCAAGGAATGACCGGAAGGCAACGAAGCTCCGACGAGGCCCTTAGCGGCGACGGATCAAAGTTCGGCCACCTGGGATTGATTCTTCTCGGTGCCGGGAACTCACTAAAGGCGACGACGCGGCAAACGGATGGTGGACGGCGACGAAAATTGGCAAAAACCGTGGAGGCGATCTAGGTTTTTGGCCGAAACTTCAAACAAGTCTTGCCGGCGAAAGGCGGCTCACATATGCGTGTGACGGCCATGGGTGTGGTCGGGATGCGATGACACTCTCAACGGTGACGGCGGTGGTGGGTTAGGTGAGGGGATTTCTTTTTCTAGAATTTTCAACCTCATCTGATTCGAAAGATTTTTCGGGTAGGTGGATAGTCATATCAGATTTTAATTATCTTAGGTACACTACCATAAGGGTTCAAAAGAAAGAAGAGGAAATTTAAACACTAAGAGTTATCTAGCTTAGTTGGCTATGTTAAAAGTTTGGTTACCAAGAGATTGCAAGTTCATTTCCCTTTAACCCATAAACCCTTATTTTTTTCTTTTCTTTTTTTTAATTATCAATTTCATTTTAAGCTAATAAAAACAGAGTGTTACAGGGAAGACGCAAATGAGAATGTGAAAAATAATCTAGCTAACAAAATTGCGTCAGAAAGGATGGGAGGTTGGTTTTGAATGGAAGCCAACATGGCAGCGGATATGCTAGCGAGTAGCGAAGCAAGTTGTTAGTCACCATAGAAGTTGGCTTGATTCCTCTTTTAGATAGGGACATCTTTGGTTCCTGTATTGTAAGCCTAAACATTAAGTTGGCTCTTCTTAATTATTCACAAAAATAAATTAAATATATATTAGTAGAAAACTATTTTAAATTAAAGTGGATAATTTGGGGCATGATAATTCCGCCCGGTTTCGATTTTGAGCTTGAAATTTTTTGAAAGCAGGGATCCGCCCGGCCTAGCCCATAGACACACCTATCAAATAAAATGTAAAACTTTATGTTCATTTGTTGTTGTTTTGTTCAATTATTTTTGTAGTTTGCTCTAGGGGTGTGCAAAATAAACCGTAACCGTTAACCGGTATAACTGTTCATTTTATAGTTTAATTAACCTAACCGTTAAGGTTAAACGGTTTCGGTTAACCGAACCGCTAAAAAAGACAGATTAATGGTTAACCTATAGGTACTTTATTTTAACTAAGTATAAAGTTTGTGTTTAAAATTTCTCTATTTAAGTTAATTTTTTATAAAAAATTTAATACAATATTTATCGGAGAGATATATTTATTATTCTAAAAAAGAAATAATGAACATTTGAAAAGAAAATCGTAATAGGTTACAGGTTAACCTGTAACCGATCCGTTCCTTAACGGTTACCCACTATAATGGTTAACCATTTAAAAAATTAACGGTTAACCGTTTCTTAACTGTTAGTAACGGTTAAATTACGAATAATAACCGTTATAACGGTTAACCAACCGTTTAAGCTAAACGGTACGGTTAACCTACCATAAACAACCCTAGTTTGCTCTTACATAGACATGGCTTATGCCTCACATGAAAAAGTATATGCATTGTGTTAATAATATGTGCTTATGAAAGAAAACAGTATATTAACATTGTAGATAGGTGAACATATCCCCCAGTTTTCTTTTTAAGAAAATTGGTTCAAAATATTTTATACTATTTCTTTATAAATTTAAAGTTGTTCTAATAAAATATGATATCCGTAGAGTTAAAAAAGAAAGAATAATAACAGTACAGTAGTATCATAAGATAGATTCGGGCCAACCTTGGATTATACCAATTTGGCAATTAAAAAACAGCCCCACTGTTCTTGAAAGATCTCACAAATTATTCTGCTCTACTTGTAGCCACAAGTGTAGAACTTGTTTATTTTACTTTGAATGCTGGAAATACTTGAGCGATAATGACATGATTTGTAATGCGTAATAACTGGAAGAGAATTGGCTTACCTTATTAATTTAATGTTGTACACATAACAAGCTTACAAGTTGGTCGAAATAACAATGCAAATTGTACTTTTCACTTTTCTGCACACACCTGATTTGCTGGTTAGGATTTAGGGACCGAACTCCACTACTGTCCCTATTCCTTGTTACATCATTAAAGATTCAGTTCGATCTCGAACAATCTCTCATATCGAAAGGGAAAGATAGAGTTCGATCCGTTAATGTCCTTTCCAACACAACTGGTTACTGACTGAGCTTTCATTGATGGGAGCAATGGATGGAAAGTTGCATCTTTCCCATTATGTAAAAAGAAAAGGCTTAGTGGGATCAAATTTATCAGATATACTCGGCTGCATTAATCTTAAATTATATAGGCTAAGACCCCACCTTTTGATTTAACTTTTTCATGTGTATATAATCCTTCAATGGAACCAACTCTCAGAACAACAATTGCAGCCATCTGAAAACATGTCTACTTCTTCAACACCTGCCCAATTATCCCAGCACTTGCTTGGAACCTTTCATCCCAGAAAATTTCTGCAACATTCGTCTCTCTATTCAACCGAATCCCCCATGATTTCCCCGGCTCAAGAAAACAACCATGCCTTCGTCAACAACAACTTCGATGCGAATGTGATTTTTGTTCTCTCCGTCCTCGTATCTAGCGTGATTATCTCTTTGGGGTTGTTCTGTATCATCAAGTGTGCGATTCGGTTCTCGACTTCCGTTGCTGCAAACGCTTCAGCCAAGTTGGCAAAGGCGGGAGTCGAGAAAAATGCGTTAAAAGCCTTCCCGACCGTGAAATATGCATCCGAGTTGAAACTGCCGGGCTTAGACTCGGCTTGTGTTATATGCTTGTCCGAGTTTGCTACCGGGGAACGTCTGCGGATTTTGCCCAAGTGCAACCATGGATTTCATACCCGATGCATCGATAAATGGCTTAGCTCGCATTCTTCGTGTCCTACGTGCAGGCACTGCTTGACTGAAACAGACCAAAAGAGTGTTGTTGATTGCAGCAGGGCAGAGTCATTGGAACAGTCTGTTCCGGTGCAGGAAAGTGTATAGCAGCAAAGAAGTAGAAAATTGTGAATGTTGAAAGGCATAGTTAGATGGATTAAGTAGGCAGGCTTTGGTATAACTGTAATGTTCTTAGACAAGGATATTTCAACAATCTAAATTCTTTGTCTGTTGTCTGGTGACTGAAATTCAATGCCAGTGTTTGACAATTATTACTAGTTCGATTGTATTCAAGACCATTAAAATTCTCAGATTCATCGAAGCATTGTATATATAAAAAATTTCTACTAGAAGACTCACATACCATGATACCAATGTCAAGTGTACACAACATAAATCAATTGAATTAATCAAGATAAAGTTTTAAAAATCGAGAAGGTAACAAAAATACATCGAAATAACTTCTCGAGTTCTGACCGTCCCAACCACGTATGGAAAATTTTGGAGGTTGAGTTTAGTCTGTTTAGATACAATTCTCTCCATCACTCGGTATTTTTATTAAAATGTTAACAATAGCACACTTGAACTTGTGACCTTAAAAAAACTATCAAATTAAGATCCGATCATAATTTTACAAATATTTTATAAGGGCTTAAATATATATTTAGTATTTAAATTAGATTCTTTTTAAGTTAGTACATAAAAAAATTTTATTCTTAAATTAATACTCGAATTAGACATTTCTTTTCAAGTCAGTACCTAAAGAATTTTTGCTCCCAAGTCGGTACTTGAGCTAGACACCTTCTCTCAAATTGATATCAAAACTTATACATTTTATCAATTTGGTCCTAATTCGAAACGAATTAATAAATTTAACCTTCTATATTTAAAAATTCTATCAATCTACTTTTTATTCATAAATTGTTTGTTCTTCTACCAAAAATGTTACATTACTTTCTTGGTATAATAAAAATTTAACGGTAAATTGTTGTTTTTATCATAGAATGTAGTTATCCAACTATTACTTTGTTTTGATAGACTCGCTTAGTTTTACAGTATCGTAAAAATAACTAAATTGATGTAATTTTAAACATGAAAAAGTTAATTTATTAAATTGTTTTTAATTAGGATGAAATTGATAAAATGTATAAGTTTAAGTATTAAAAAGTATATTTAAGCTTTTTTCAAGTAGTTGGAGAAGCATAACGCGTTAATTAAAGCAAAGATAAGGTGCAACCTTTGACGTGCCCTACTTTATCTTACCAGACTCCACTGCCAAAAAAAAAAACACTAGTCGTTGTATTTGGACAACGCACATCACTTGGGCTCTAGTTCCTTCCCGGAAACTAATCATATGAATAATTTATTCAACGTGGCAAAAACATGTCCCAAGCTTTCGGTTCCACCTTTATTTTCATCTTCTCTTTAACAAAAACTCTTTCTACTTCGGTTGCTATACATGGAGAAGCAATCTTCACGCACTAAGCTTGATTATTTTTTATTGATGAACAAGTTAAGATGATTGGAGAGATTTTCCGCGGTTTATTTGATTTATATCGAAAAATTACGATAGTTGACGATCGAAATAAAAAAAACTAGATTGAAAGAAGGCTAGAGAAATTAAAAACTATAAAAAGGACAGTTCCCCATGCTGCTGTATGTGATCTCAAAATCAAATCATATACGTACCATAAAATAAAAGTACTAATAATTTATCAGATATGTATGGAATTTTGTTTTCCACAATTGAACTCACCAGGGGATAAGGTCATGTAAATTCAAACCATAAAACCAGATACATTCGACATCAAATCAAATGACAAAAATGAAATTTCCACCGTCCCTGATGGTCCTAAGGCAGCCTTGAAAAAACCAAAATTTCGTTTGCTATAATTCCAAACTTAAATTTATTGTTGTTATTTCTTTTTTTTAAGATTTTAGATAACGAAACCATACGTGTATTTGAAATGTAAGGTTGAATGGCAGAGCGATTCGACACGTGTTCCACTGTTTGTCCATCAATTTTGGAAAGGTCGATATTGTATTGACCATTAATGCTGCTTTTGGTCTTTTTTGGGTGCTACAAAACCTAATTCGTTTCTTCTGTTTCTTTTCTTTTTCTTTGGACATGTGAGAATTCCAATCAACCTCTAGATTTATTTCAAGAAATAAAACACCATCCATTCAAATTTACAATATTTTTTGACCACAAGTCACATTTCCTGTTGTTTAGAATTATATGTAGGTATTTATTTATACAAATAACAATGAATTTGAAAATTTAAATTCGTGTTTGGAGCAGATGGTTAAAGATTCTTGTTGACATCCAATCATTTACCTTAAGTTTTGAGTTCTAGTCCCAGTAAAAGTAATCCCATAGGTAGAGAATATAAAAAAATGGCCGCATTTGAAAAATATGTGTAATTAGGGCATTTTTTGTTGTGGCGAGCGTTTTCAGTATCCGTTTGACTCTCAATTTCAATTTCAAATAACTCCCGGTACGATAACAAAAGGACAGTTGCAGTCCAAAAATAGCCCTTTAAACGGACGTTCATGGCCCCCAAACTGGTTCCCAACCTCAACCCCAAACTAAGCATTGTTTTAAACATAAAATATTCGTATTGTGTGATTGATAAAATCTAATATTTATAAGGCATAAAATTAAAAAAATGTCTCTAATGTTTAATTGAATAGTCATTTTAGTTTATATCTTTTTTAAATCAATTTAATCTATAATGTTTCATTTTAGGTTAAAATGACCCCATCTACGGATGAAAATCGTTAGTCAAATGACGATAAACAACTTGAAATGACTTGACAGAATGAAGCGTCAGTAGAATTTTTCTTGTATTTTATACAATTTTTTAAAATATTTTTTGATTAACGTGTCATATGTAAAGTCAGCATATTTGTCTATATAATTGATGATGTTACCACGACGTGCACTATCATATAGACTTGTCACGTCATTTCAAGATATTTATTTATTGACTAACAGTTTTCATTCGCAAAAGTGCATTTTGACCTAAAATAAAATGTTGAGGTTAAATTAGTTAGAAAGATATGGACTAAAATGACTATTCAGTCAAACTTTAGATGCATTTTTTTTACTTTATGCCTCATAGATATTAAATTTTATCATTCAGTCAATCACACAATACAAGTATTTTATGTTTAAAACACGTTTTTTATTCAACCAAACATTAGAAACATTTTTTTGGTATTATGCTTATTTATAATTACAATTTTTAAAAAATGAATTATTGGCGGCATTTAATAAAATTAACTGGGTGATGATCTGCCACCAAACTGACTTTAATGATACTCCAACAAGGCGACTTCTTCTTATTCTTAATACTTAATAGCTAAGTTACGCAAAGTTTACTGACCTCAGGCTTGTAAGTCAAATAAATATACCACAACATATATAATTATCACTTCTTTGCTTTCAATTTACTTTTTCACATGCTCTCTGCTCACAACGTTCGCCTTGTTACGTTAAGATATAAATAATTCGAATTTAATGAGTGGTTTTAATAAAAATTAATATTTATTTTAAAAAATTAGAATTTGAGCACATGTGTATGTTATATGGTTAGAATTTAAGGTTTATGATTAAGTATTTAGACTTTAGTATTTAAATAATAAATATGTAAATTTGTGTAATTTTTATACACAATATGTATATAAAAAATTACTCAAAGTCTTGAAGATTAATCTCATTCGACTTAAGTCAAAATTTATTAGTTAATTTTTTATTCAAATTTAATTGTAAAATATTTAATATTAATTTAATTTATTTTTCAAAAATAAAATGAGTAATGAACTTAACGTTTATTTAGTATTTTTAATAAAAACCCGACTTTTTTTCAGCAACGAGAGTGTTGCATCCTTCTTTGCTTTTGCTTATCTAACCGGTGGTCGACTATCAATTTTAATATTGATTGTGGACTATTGGGTTTAATATTTTCTAGTTTTTTTTTTCTCTTTTATTATTTTAATAAGAATCTATGTCCTTGTGACACGTTTTTCTCTGGTTTTATGGCACGTTTTTTTATTTATTTTTATGGATCGTTTTATCTACCGTTTGACATACTTTTTGCATATTTTAGCGGTCGTTTGGTACTCGTACAGAGATCTTCACAGCACTAGTTTCTGATTTTGATTCTGCCGGTGGTCATAGAAAGATAGATCCCCACTCGGTTGATGGTTGTTTGCCAATATAATCAGACTTGAGTAACGGAGCATTCTGCTTGATAGTATGGTTCGCTCACCCCTCATTTTTCATCTCGTAAAGCGTCTCGTTTGGTTAGAGACAAGGAGATTCAAGAAGCTTTCTCAATTTTAATAGTATGCTAATTTCGATGAAAGTGTCTGCTTTTATTTACAATATTGTATAAGATTTTAGTAGATTAGTCCTTATTTTTCTCATTTTTAATGTATTATATTTGTAATATTTTTTTATAGTGATTAATAAAATTCAGATGCTATTGTTAAAAAAAACTTAACATTTATAGTTTGAAAAGTCGAATTACTGTTTAAGCTTTTTTTTAATACTTTACGATAATATAGTTGGCAAAAAAATATATAGTCTGAGATAATATAATAATATGTTCCCTACATAGCAATAATGTTGTACGTGAGGTACGTTCTATTTTTGTTTAGGGTAGTCATTGAATTTTTGTAAATTTTACAATTTAACAATTAAACTTTCAATTTATGTTAAAGTGGACATTAAGCTTTTAATTTTACTTTAAATTGGTCATCGAGCTATTAACAACTTTTAAAAGAGTGATATGACAATTATCAAAGTTATTATAATAATACATATAGTCCTTTAAATTTGTACGTTCAAATAAATTAGTCATAATTCAAAAAACTAATAAATTTATCATTCGCTATTTATACATTTATTCAATTTGGTCATATTTTAATTAAAAGTAACTTAATAATTCTTTTCAAAATGAAAAATGATTTTGAAACCATCCTCCCATAATCACCAACATAACAATAAAAATTAATATCCCCACTACCCTGTAACACCATCATCATCATAATTTGTTTAATTACCTTTTTATCATAATTTACATCTTAAAGCTATCATTGAAGTTTGAAACTTTTTTCGAAGATATTGTTAATTGCTTCTTTTGTTATGTTGATTGTTAATGTTTCTTTGATTGATTTGAATGTTTTCCAGAAAAATCAATTTAGTTCTCTTATAATATTGACCGTTATAAATTTTTTTATAAAAATTTAAAAAATCAATTAAGCTCTTATAAATTTTTTACACCAAATTTAGCCATCATAATTCAAATTACAATCAATCAGACTCTCATAATTCAAATTACGATCAATTTAGCCTTCTCATAACGTTGACCGTTATAGTTGATTGTTAGCTCACAAACAATTATTAAGATAGTGACACGTGGTACACCTAAAAATATTTAAAAAAAATCTTAAAAAACATAATTAAAATTAACCCCTCCACAACTGCCCACCTTAAAATAGTTTGCTAATTAGTTCCCCTCCACAACTACCGTCTTCACATGGATCCATTGAAACGTTGTGGAATTTGCATGGGTTGGAGTTAAATCTAACATCTCCAGGTTTCAACATCCATTTTCTTATTAAAACACATGGTTTGTTTGTTCGGGTTGTTTGTTTCCTAGGAAATTAGTAAAATTCCAGTGAAAAACTTGAATCGCGTAGATTGGAGGAAGAATGGATAGGGGATCTACAACAACTATGGTAGTTCTCACAGTAATGATAACAAACAAGATCTGGGATTCGAATTAAAAAAATCAATAAAGACCAAATTGAAAAACAAAAATCAACTAATCAGATGACGACACATGCCATCACCTGATTTGATAATTTTAATCTAATTTTTATTTAATTTAATTTAATATATTTAATTTTCTCTAATCAAATGGTGTCACTATTTGGTGGAAGGAAAATTCTTAACATAAGGATAGAACCCACAACCTCTTGGGAGAATGCCCACAACTTTACTACTACACCAACACATTCTTTTGTGAAATAGATTGCACTATTATATATATATAATGCACTAAATGTTAGGGAATAAAGAAGTAAAAATAGTTGCAAGAGAACTCGAACCTAAATCACTTAGTATGTGTAAAACCACACAAACCATTTTAAATTTTGCTTTAACTATACGTTAATTAAATTAATTGTTTGAACTGGTTAAGTGGTTTGTGTTATTTTACACATCTTAAGTGATTTAGGTTCGAGTCCCCTTGGAACCAATTTTATTTCTTTATTCCCTAACATTTACTGCATTATAAAGTATGTATAAAATGGTGCAATCTATTTCACAAAAGAATCCATTTCACAAACGAATGAGTTGTTGCATTAATAAAGTCATGAGTTTCCCCTTAAGAGGTTGTAGGTTCAAACCTCATGCCAAACACTTTTCTTATTCTTGAATTTTCCTTCCACCAAATGGTGACACTATTTGACTAGAGAAAAATAAATATATTAAATTAAATAAAATTAAAATTAAATTAAAATCATCCAATCGAGTGATGACTTGTCATCACTCGATTGGTTGATTAATTTTATTTATTTAAATTAAAATTAGGACTAAATTGATATAATAAGGAACTAACAAGTATCAACTGTGTAATTATACAAATTTTACTTTAACGACCAGTCACCACTCCGTTAGATTTTAACGGTCGGTGATCAAAATATGTCCATTTAAATAGTTGAATAATCAAATTTTAAATTTTTGTAATTCGACGATTAAAACAAGTCAGACTCAATAGATAATAGTTAGGTAGTCACCTAGATAATTTACGTTAAAAAACTAATGTTATACTATAGATCCAACTAATGGTCCATTAAAAAATAATATTTATTTTAAAAAAATCGTATTTAAATAATTTTATTCATAATGCGTGTATATTAGAACTATTAAAAAATTAATATTACGCTAATAACCGCATAAATTACAACAGTAACACATGATTAAAACATAAATTACTGCAAAAAAAATATTTTATTTGGAGGTATAAACGGTAAAACTTACAAGTAAAAGATCATCAAAACTCCTAGGGTAGAAAAAGTGCAAAACACGAGATAAGTGGGTCTGAACTCTGAAGAAAGGAAAGGCTGTCAGCCAGGTCACCCTATCTTTTCTCATGGTGGTCGAAATGATTTCCAATTGCCTTTTAATTTATACTAGTATTTTTTTTAAAATAAATTATAATAAAAAAAACCCAACACAAATACTCAATGTATACAAACAGCTAAACTTTTTTTGAACTTGACAACTAAATTTATTTTTATATTTCGAGTAATATTTAAATATAAATTTATTTAACTATCAATAAATTATGTAATATCAATTTTTATTAAAAAAACTAAAATTAAATATTTTCTATCCAGAATAAAAATAAATTCAATCCCTTGGGTTGGAACATTCCCTATTGTCTAATATTTTTCCATATATAAATACCCGTCTTTCTCTCCACTCAGTCTCCATTTCGTCTCCGTCTCCAACAGCAGCACCACCCGAGAGAAAGAGAGAAAATAAACGACGTCGTTTTCTCCGTCTCCGTTTATCTCTTTCTTCATCTGTTACTTCTCCTTGTTTCTGTTCACATTCAGGTAAATCTTTTAGTTTGCTTCTATTTCACTTTAAAACCAATCGATCTGTTGATTTTGATGTTTTACCGATGATGAAACTGAGATCTAAAGCACTCTTAGTTTCCAGAGAGTTTGATATAGCTGGATCTGCTTCTTTTTCTATCCGGATCTTTACTTAGCTTGCTTTGCTTCATTACATTTGCGATTTCTTTGTAGATCTTTATGAGAAGATTCTTTGTAGATCACTTATTTGGAGGCTCTAGTTTTTTTAATCGTTGGATAATTGATTTAGGTTCTTTTTAACTGTCCATGAATGCTGTCTATTTGAATTGTGAAATTGGTTGGCTAACAAACTTAATTTTTTTTAAAAGGTTTGCAAATCGGTATCAACTTTTATATATAGAAAACTGAATGAATCAATCACTACATCAAAATTGACCGACTTGATGGACTGACCATATATACCTTAACCGAGATAATCCTTCTTTCGGTTTGGTCAATTTTTCTCTTCGTTATCTATAGCTAAATATTCTGTCGGATGGGATTGCTTGGTCTGGGTTGCTGTTTGATTTGGGAAGGGGAGGGCGAGTATACTCAAAACTGATATTGATAGACACGTGTCACATCACGGTGGCTTATTTATTTGGTTGGGTTTTTAATTAATTAATTGTAAATTTATAATTTTGGGTTGGGTTTATAAATTTGTAGATTGTAAATGGATTTAAAACTAAAATGAGTTGTGTTGTGTATGGGTAATGGGTATTAAGTTTAAGATTGGATATAGATGGGAATGAGTTGGTTTAGGTAGGTAAGTCGGTTTAAAATTAAAATCGACAACTGACTGATTAAATCCTATTTAAACAGAACTTTGGAGCCAACAAAATTTAAAATCAACTAAACATAACTAATATGGTCAAATTGGTCTTGGTTAGTTTATTTGGTTAACTGACCTTTTGCACAACTGTATTTTCTTTAGCTAGCCAGGATACTGAATACTTTTGTTTTATATACTTGAAGAAAGGAATGATTACTTAAGCTTCTTTCATTTAAATAATATGTAAAACTAGAATAGGATCTGTAATTGACATAGATTTCCCTTTTTTCTTAATTATTTGAGATTGTATAGATTCCCAGTATAGAGTTATTTTCTAAAACTCACTCTCTCAAATCTTGTTTGTAGAATTTTAAAGGATGGCTGATACCGAGGATATTCAACCCCTTGTCTGTGATAATGGAACTGGAATGGTGAAGGTTAGTTGATTTGTAAACCTGAGTTATTCTCTCCATTACTGTTTATTTCTTTAATGAAGAGCTTTACTTTGTCTTGGTTGAGCTGATTTTTGTTTATCATTCAGGCTGGTTTTGCTGGTGATGATGCTCCCAGGGCAGTTTTTCCCAGCATTGTCGGTCGACCACGACACACTGGCGTCATGGTTGGGATGGGTCAGAAGGATGCCTATGTAGGAGATGAGGCACAATCTAAAAGAGGTATCCTTACTTTGAAATATCCCATTGAGCATGGTATTGTCAGCAACTGGGATGATATGGAAAAGATCTGGCATCATACATTCTACAACGAGCTCCGTGTTGCTCCAGAGGAGCACCCTGTTCTTCTCACCGAGGCCCCTCTGAACCCCAAGGCCAACAGAGAGAAGATGACCCAGATCATGTTTGAGACCTTCAATGTACCTGCCATGTATGTTGCCATCCAGGCAGTTCTCTCTTTGTATGCCAGTGGTCGTACAACAGGTTTGTAAAGTCCCTGTAGATGTTCCATAGTTGTATAGATTGTTTATAATCAACCCACCACTGAATTATCTCCCTATTGGAACGAACAGGTATTGTGCTGGATTCTGGTGATGGTGTCTCTCACACTGTGCCAATTTATGAAGGATATGCCCTTCCACATGCCATTCTACGTCTAGACCTTGCTGGTCGTGATCTTACTGATGCTTTGATGAAGATTCTTACTGAGAGAGGTTACATGTTCACCACCACTGCTGAACGGGAAATTGTCCGTGACATGAAAGAGAAGCTCGCATATGTTGCTCTGGACTACGAGCAAGAATTGGAGACTGCCAAGAGCAGCTCTTCTGTAGAGAAGAACTACGAGTTACCTGATGGACAAGTCATTACTATTGGGGCTGAGAGATTCCGTTGTCCTGAAGTCCTGTTCCAGCCATCTTTCATTGGAATGGAAGCTGCTGGAATCCATGAAACTACATACAACTCAATCATGAAGTGCGATGTGGATATCAGGAAGGATCTGTACGGCAACATTGTGCTCAGTGGTGGCTCAACTATGTTCCCTGGCATTGCAGACCGTATGAGCAAGGAAATCACTGCACTCGCTCCAAGCAGCATGAAGATCAAGGTTGTTGCACCACCAGAGAGAAAGTACAGTGTCTGGATTGGAGGATCTATCTTGGCATCGCTCAGCACCTTCCAGCAGGTGAAACATATTTTTGCATATAAATGGCTTCTATTATACTTCTGTGTGTGTTGGGTGCCTGAGACTGACATATCTTGGTTTACTTGTTGCATCAGATGTGGATTTCCAAGGGCGAGTATGATGAGTCTGGTCCATCCATTGTCCACAGGAAGTGTTTCTAAGAAACTTTGTGATTGCTTTCATGGTCAGTTACATTTTCTGTTTAGTTGGCTTTTTCGTGTCCTCTGTCAAGTCTGGTTCGTGTGGGGAAGCATTGAAGGCAGGGACAATTCGAGGGTGTTCTCCGGTATTACTGTATCCGGTGTCACTGCAGCTGAGATGGCAGCCCTTCAGATATGTTGGTGGGCAGAGAAGATTGGTTCTCGGGTTCTTGCTTTGCATGCATCTTTCAAACACGTTGCTTTAGGGTGTTTGTATCTGGAGAGTGATTGTGATGCTCCTTATATTTTGTTTATTTTCATTATTAAAAAGCATTTGTTTTTTTTTACCAAATTACATTTATGTGTGTTTGGATTGGC
Source organism: Hibiscus trionum (assembly GCA_030270665.1). Taxonomy (NCBI): domain Eukaryota; kingdom Viridiplantae; phylum Streptophyta; class Magnoliopsida; order Malvales; family Malvaceae; genus Hibiscus; species Hibiscus trionum. The sequence continues at coordinate 20,779,157 of BSYR01000006.1, read as the reverse complement.
GTTGGAAGCACAAAATCCCGATTCAACGGGAAAATGTGCCTAGAATATTGTGCCCAAATGTTTCGATCCAAAAATCCAAAATCAATTTTGGGGTCCAAACGTGATTTTGGGAAAAACAAAATAAAAGTAGTTTTTGTGTTTCGTCAATCGTGATTTTTAAGAAGAAAAACTCTCAAATATAAATCATATTATTTTTAAAATTAATTATACATCAAATCAATTTTATAAAATCATAATGATCTAAAATTAATTTTACCACCGCAAAATTAAACACACTAAATTTTCGGTGGTGAATGCATTTTATCTGAATTCATTTGTGGGCTGTTTATTTCTATTCCATGAAACATAAAATAAGATCTGCCCTGAACTACAAAAAAAAGAAAACAAAGAAGCAAAGGAAAGAGAAGGATGAGATTGGCGAGGAAGCGATTAGAATCTGGAGTTGAAGAGGAAACAAAATTATGAGATTGCACGAATGTAAGAGCTCTTTGGAGTGTACAATCCAGAAAAAAATAAAGCACGGATGTTTTCGCATTTTGTTAAGAATTTTCATTTTCTTACTTGTCTTGCTACTTATTTTGGATATAAAATCCAAAATTTTTTCCATCCCACGACTCTCAAGAGTAGAACTATCTTCGTTCCACACTCATGAGTCATCAGACTCACTTAGTACCCGCTATATCAGTCTCGCAATGTACTTCATATAATATATATTTATAATTGTTAAATATAAAATACATTTTTGAACTCCCACTATATATATAACATTATTTCAATTGTCGTTATTTTAAAATAATAATTTATCGTCTTAATTCTTTAAATGGATGAGAATTTAGAACCGGTGACTTTGTAAGTGCTATCTTTTTCATAAAAAATTAACAATGAATGTTAGTTGAATATTATAAAAATTATTTTTTTAAATATGCATATTATATAGGGTAAATTACATAAATGATCACCATACTACTGAAAAAGTCGCGATTTGACCACCTTACTTTTTTTCGAAGCAATTAAACCACCATACTATTAAATTGGGTGCAATGTGACAACCCGCCGTTAGAGGTTAACGGTAGGGTGACGTGGCAGTTAAAAAATTAAGGGTATAATTATACATTTGGTCCTTATTATTTATACATTCTTTCAATTTAGTCATAATTTTAAATTAATAAAATAAATTAATTAGGTGATGACACGTGTCAACACGTTATTGGAGAAATTTAATTATTTATATTTAATATAATAAATTATTTTCCTCCTCCAATCAGATGGTGACACGTGTCACCACCTATTTAGAGGAGAAATACAAAATCCTAAACTTGCACTAAGAGGGAATCAAACCTGGGTAAATCTGGGATAAAAGCAAGGCTTTAACCACTGAACTAAGCATATGTTTGTGTTATAATTCACCAATTATTTTATATGTCTTATTGTTTGTAACCATTCAAACTCATCTTCTTCCTTGTTGTTTTCCCTGCGTTTAAAACAGAGATTAAAGGGCATCGACAATTCATACTGCATTCCGTCTTCTAGTTGGTGTTATCTTTTTCCCTTATAATGGAAGTAGGCATTGATGCCTTTCTGTTTAACTTTTTTTTTCTTTAGATTTGGGGTATGGGAAGCGGCAAAAAGGGTCGCTCGAGTTCGGGAGCAAACTATCTATGACCCTAAACACCCCATACTACTGAATCTAATGACAAATATAGTAGAGGAAAATAGATATCTTCAATGCAAAGAGTCAACTATGGAGACTGCATTTCTTATAAAGGCAATGGATTCATAAATTGGATTTTAGCATTCATCCTATGGTTCTGCCACTACCTTACTGCAATGAATGGAAGCTATAGAGTTGAGGCACGTGATGGGATTCAGTTCCATACATAATATATACTATCTCGTAAAGAAGATAGGTTGAACCAATCGAATTAATCCCGAGTTGAACACCACTTTTTTCTTTATTGATTGCGAAGTTGGCTTAGCGAAATATTTTATGATTTCAAAGTTTATTAGAACGACGAGAAGATTTTAAATGTTAGAATTCGATTCTATACATGATATATATCATCTCTTAAAGATGATAGGATGAACAGATTAGATTAATCCTGATTTGACCACCTTACAAAAGTGAGAGGAAGAAGATGCCCTTTAATCTCTGTTTTAAACGCAGGGGGAACAACAAGGAAGAAGATGAGTTTGAATGGTTACAAACAATAAGAGATATAATATAATTGGTGATTTACAACACAAATGTGTGCTTAGTTCAATGGTTAAAGCCTTGCTTTTATCCCAGATGTACCCAGGTTCGATTCCCACTTAGTGCAAATTTGGGATTTTATTTTTCTCCTCTAAATATAAATAATTAAATTCCTCCAATAAGGTGTTGACATGTGTCATCACCTAATTAATTTATTTTATTAGTTTAAAATTAGGACTAAATTGAAAGAATGTGTAAATAATAAGGACCAAATGTGTAATTATACCCTTAATTTTTTAACTGCCACGTCACCCTACCGTTAACCTCTAACAGCGGGTGGTCACATTGCACCCAATTTAATAGTATGGTGGTTTAATTGCTTCGAAAAAAAGTAAGATGGTCAAATCGCGACTTTTTCAATAGTATGGTGGTCATTTATGTAGTTTACCCTATTATATATTGGTGAACACGGATGGAACAGGGCAGGTCAGGTGGAGACAAGATCATATCCACGTGTATCTCAGTATTGCACTACTCATGACGAGTCTAATTTTTGTAAAACATCTCACCGGAGAAATCTATACTCATTTATGTCCAATTGGGAGCGAAGTGGGACTAGGGATGGGCACGGGTAGGGTCAGGTTTTTGGCCCACCCGGACCCGGCCCGAAAATAAACACCCTAAACTCGCACCTGACCTGAACATATGCTTTAAAAAATCTGACCCGACCCGAAAATAAATATACTAAATTCGACCCCAACCCGACCTATATAAAATAAATTAATTTTAGGGGCCTGATTGTAAAAAAATAATTTTAAGGGATTTAATTATAAAAAATATAATTTAAAGGACTAAATTATAAATAAAAATTCAATTTTAAGGATTTAATTATAAAAAATATAAAGAGGGGTATTATTATAAATATCTCTAAAAATTTAGGGGAAAATTACACTATTAGTCCCAGATCGGATATTTTTTGCCCTAAATCCGAACCGATCTGAGTTTACCCTTAACAAAAACCCGACTCGGTCCATCATGAATCCAAATTTTTAATTAAAAAATCTGACCTGATCAGGTCGGGTCGGAACCCGTCAAATCTAGATAAAATGCCCATCCCTAAATGGGACAAATCTCATAAAACTTAACATCCCTTTTTTTTTTGAATATGCTAGTGTGATGAAGGGTAACATCTGTTCAACTTTCTTAGTCTTTTCAAAGACGGCACACACAGCATGGTATTACTGGTGCTCGAACCCGGGTCCTAAGGGATGATAAACATCAACCTTTGCCACCAGGACACAAGGGGATGAGTACATCCCTATTCTTAAGCATAGTTGAACCAAAAATGTGAGAAAAATTATATTACGACGCTTTTATCATATCAGACATAGTTCCAACCAATAAAAACTACTTACTTTATTTTTTTCCATATTATTTTCTTAGCAAGTGAATATTCACTCATATTTTTTTATATTTTTTAAACAATTTTTTAGAAGTTACTTTTGATCCGTTTTAAATTAATCCATAAACTTAAAAATATTCTATATAAATCCTCAAACTATGTCTCATTTCAATTTGATTTTTAAACTTTAAAACGGTTTACATCAATCTTTAAATTATCAATGCATCGTTAATTTTACTGGTTAAAAAATCAATCTACTTTTTGAAACTCTTGGTGATCACACTGTAGATGTTGCCGCATTAGTCAAGGAAAATCTTAAAAAGTTTTTAGCCTGAAACTATAACGGTACCAAACAAATATATTTATAAATAGAAAAATATTTTTGATATATATAGACTTTAAAGTTTACGTAGCGACTATTAATTTTAAAGTTTAAAATTTAAGATTTAAAATTAAGGTTAGAGATTTCGATCGTAGGATTTAAGCAGAAAATTAATAGATTATATAAAATTTATTTTATACACATTAAGTATCAAAATATTTATCTTATAAATAACTATAAAAATATTTATTATTAAAGAAATACATTTATAATAAAATTATTTAAACCCATCAAAGTTGATATAAGATCTAGTAATAATTATTTTGAAATAAATTACCCAAAAAAGCATAATTGCAATAGTTTTTTTTTAAACACACACACCATTAGTTTACAAATTTCATGAGAGTTAGGAAATATCAATAAGAATCTTAACGATGATCGATTACAATTTATCATATAAAATGCTTTTTCAATTATTTAATTAAATCAAAATAACTTATCTACCTAGAATGAAGAATTAAAGTCGTAATCTGCTTTTTTTGAACTTAATCTCAGATCAAAATAACTTATTTACCTAGATTGAGGAATTAAAGTCCTAATCATACTCTGGTCGTTAAACAAAACTATATATATGTGAGCCAAGTTAAATAATAAACCTAGCTATAGATACACCTTCTGTTATATCAATTATCTTTTTTTCTTCTTATCTTTTTTGTATTTCATATAGATGGGAATTAAAGTCCTAATCATATTCGGCTCTGTTTATTGGATGGGCTCGGTTCAGTTCACTAGACCGGTTGGCTCAAACGGTTCGGCTCAAGCTGGTTATAGCCTGCCTACTACAGCTGAGCCTCGCCCACGCACATGGGCAGTGCATGGGGGCGCGTGATGGCTGTTTCAGTGGTCGGACATCAGTAGCAAGTTATAATATCGTTGTCCCGACGTCGGTAAACGCAGTGGCGCCCTCTGTTTTGAGGTTTGCCACCGAAACTATCTCATTTCAAGCAATCCGAAGTTGCTTCCTCTCACCGTGACGAACGATGACTTCGATGGTGACTCCCCGACCATCGAAAAACTTGTCTCGGCGAGAAAAATACAATGGTACCGGCGGTGTCGTACACGACGACCTGAGCTACGGTAAAACGGAGTTCAAAATCTTCCCCTCACTTCCTCTTCTACTTTTCTCTCTCTCCAAAATATCTTACCCAATCTTCTTCTCCTTTTTCACTACTCACAACCCTTTTAAATTTCAAAATCCCCTTCTCTCAACTTGGATAAAATCATTTAATAAATACAAATCTTCCTATTCTTTTTCTTTGCTACGAGGCTCATATCTAATTTTCTTAATTGGACTCCCAACATAAAGGCCCAATACCCGAGTTCGAGACTCGATGTGCTAACCCGAAATTCGGGTCATTGCAATACCCAAACCCATCTAAATCTAAACCTTAAATTACAATCTCACCCTCCATCACTTTTTATCTTTATCACCGTCGACAACAAATTAGACATAGTCGTCGTCAGACCAAATTACCATCGGACATTTTCCTTCACCTCTTCGTCAAACCAAATCGACTCGCTTGTCAAAATCGAACACCCAAATCGATCCCTTTCGGCCGTGGAGGAGAGAGAAGCAACATACTAAGAAACGAGCTCCATCGACAGTGGAGGAGAGAGATCATAGAGAGAGAAATTAGAAAAATATTGATCTAATTCGCCGACTTTGGAACAATTTCTTACAAAATGGAGGTCGAATTTAGATTCAGGATCGAGACGAAACGATTGGTGAAATCTTGGACCGAACGACTATCATCTACAACCATCGACAGTGAGATCCAAAGACAACGAACGGTGGACGGTGTGGTAGAGATGATCGTCGACTGACAGTTGTGTTTAATTTTATTTTGATCACATAGTTAAATTTGTTCTTAATTAGACACCGAACTATTAAAGTACGTTTCCAATCACGCAACTGGTCGATACTTTTAACAGAAATGATGACTTGATAGTTAACAAAAATTAGTATAATTACATATTTAATCTTTCATATTTACACATATAATCAATTTAATCTTAATTTTAATATAAAAATAATTTTGTTGAGTGGATCGCAAGATCGATATTGACCAAGAGGGGGTGAATTGGAAATTTAAAGGTTTTATGGTGGAAATTGCAAATTGAAAATAATAGACAAGGGATTTAGAGTGGTTCAAGTTCCAAATGAACTCTACATCCACTACCTTAGCTTCACTAAGGATTTGCAACAATTCCACTAATTGCTCTTCCCCTTTTCTAGGACAAGGAGGCAACCCTTTACAATTTCGGTTGATTTTTCTACCCAAAAATCAACCCAATCCCCACACAAGTGAACAAAGAAATTTGATGGCTAATAGAGTATCTCTCAATACAAATGATAGCCCAATTACAAGCACTCAACCCAATTGAACAAGATATGAATGAAAATTACAATTGGGGTTTCTAGACAAAATGAGATTTTTGCACAATTGCTTGGATTTAATGTTTGGATGTTTGCTTTTGGATCAATAATTGTTGTTGGTGCTTTTAGAGGTCCCTTTTATACCTTCTCATTGATTTCTAGCCGTTGTGGTTGTTGCACTCATCAATAGAGCCGTTGGGGATGTTATCTCACCACCATAAATGCAGTCTGCAACAACCCGTTTCGAAACGCGGGGTACCTGTTTCGGAACGGACTAAAATAGAAAGATCCGTTGGGGTGCATTTAAGAGCCCGTTTCGAAACGCCTTAGGGCCGTTTCGAAACACTTTTGCCACTGTCAAGGGTCGTTTCGAAACGGTCTTAGCCCGTTTCGAAACACCTTAACGGTTTTCAGAAAGTCAGTTAAAAACTACTTCAACGGTCATATTTTTCAATTTAGACTTAAGAGCTGTTTCGAAACGCTTGACTTCGTTTCGAAACGGTTTTGCTACTGTCAAGGGTCGTTTCGAAACAGCCTTAGCCCGTTTCGAAACACCCTATTTATCTTTGTAAAATAGGTCAATTAATTTAACAACCGTTATGTTTTTCAAATTAAAATTGAAGAACTATTTCGAAACGTATGAGGCCGTTTCGAAACGGGTTCAAGTGTTTCGATACACGTTTCGGAACAAGTGTTGACAGTGATGAAAACGTTTCGAAACGCCTTAGGCCGTTTCGAAACAGGAGCTTGAAAATCACTGTTTTGGCTTTAAACACTTAGAAAAATATTTGAAAAACTTTGTTTTTAACTTTGGCATAATCTTGAAATTATATAGGGATGTTTTGAGGACTTAAAATTCGTTTTGACATTTTCAATTTAGTCCTTAGGTTTTTAGTTATATCAAAATTAAAATATTTGTTTCACAATCTCCCCCTTTTTGATATAACAAAACCAAAGTTAGAATTTTTAAGAATTTTGAAAGTTTTGAAAATATTCTAACTCCCCCTTAATTTAAGATAGGTTTTTAAAGTTAAAAAAAAATGTTTGACTTGAAATCCAAGTTGTAAAGCTTAGAAAACCTTTTAAAAATTTTTAAAACGAATTTTAGTTTGTGGCTCTTAAATTCCTTCTCCCCCTTTTTGTTAGATCAAAAAGAACAATGAAAGCTCATAGAGAAGACAAGGATTAGTACCAATAAGCATTAATAAGCAACAATAATATTAATTCATAATATCAAAATATCCAAAACATAACCAACATTAAGTTCATAATAAAATTCCAAACAAAAGATCAAAAACATAGGTTCCTAAAACATAATAAAACATAAAGATGCAATCTTAAACCTAAAAAGCATAGATAATATGATATGATATGATATGAAGATCCTAGGCCTCGTCATCATCATCCGAAGTATCATCATCGCTCTTGACTTGAGAACGGTGAAACTTCGTCCATTGCCCATAGAGAGTAGAGAAGGACAAATCCAAATTTGAATGAGAGGTCTCAAGAGTATGAAGACGATCCTTGACATTTTTCAAACGATTGTCCATGGCAGTAAAACCCGAAGCAATGCTAGTATCCAAAGCATTGAACCACTCGGTAATGAGAGCCGTGAGGGCTTCATTGTTTCCAACTTGAACTTGCGGTGGAGGAGCAACGGGAGGAGGAACAGCTTCTCTATCAACTCTTTCCCAAACATCATTCATATATGTAAACTCGGACTTGCGAAGGGAGGATTCACCAATCTTGGACTTGCGAGGTTCCGGAGAGTCGTAGGTACAATCGATACCAAGATCATTAAAGATGTAGCTCAAAAGTGTGCCATAGGCAAAAGACCTCAACTCGTTTGTGTCAATAAGCTTAATATTATTGACTATCTCGGCAAAAATGATTTTAGGTACATTAGGGCGCTCACCTCTACGGAAACATTCAAGCCAAAAATGATCAGTTTGACGGATATGAGAGTATTTACCGCCGGAAGGTCGAATGAACCATGAAACCATCAAGTGAAGAACGCGATCGTGCACATCCAAAGTAAGTGCCTTACCGGTGAAATTGCCAAAGTGACGTTCATCCTCAAGACCCTCATCTTTAAGTTGAAAAATTGACTCCAAGAGAGCAATATTAACAACAAACTTTTTGCCCAATAACAAAGATTCAATTCCTATAATCTCGGTTTTGGTCTCATCATGAATAAAACGAGCATTAGAGTAGAAAAGGAGTACCATGTGTTTGTAGCGAATATCCGGAATGCTCAAGAAAAAGAGAAGATTCCACTCACTCAAACGATCGAGATAACGGAATAGGAATCACTCGGAATTGAGGAAATCAAGATCAATGACACGTTCTCTACGAACTGCGAAATCCTTGACAAAAGAGAAGCGAGCTCGCATCTCCGGAGTTTTAAGGGATTTCTGAAAAAGCAGGGCAAGATTCGGACGAATGCTCGAATCACCGGTTTGAACGGCCTTACGCTTTTTGTTAGCTTGTTCCGCCATCTAAAAACATTAAGCAAGTATATTTTAAAATTAAGTGTATGCATTGATATTTAGAATCAATCCAATAATAAATCCCACTTAGGTTTTTGAAACAAAATTAAAAACAAACAAAAAGATAAAAAGAAAACAGTAAAAAAAAATTAAAAAAAATACGACTGAAAAATTTTATATTCGAATCAAAAATTTTGAGATTTTGAATTTTTTTTACAAGATATGGAAAACCCACAAAGGAAAACCTATAATTTATACAAAAATAAAATTTTCTAACCTAAGATTCGAACATAAATTGAAAGAAAAAAAAAGATAAAAAAATACCTTAGTTTGGGATTTTGGATGATTTGATGAAAATCCTTGCACAATGTTGATGAAACTTGCTTAGACTTGAGTTTTAGAGTAAAACCCCTCACAATTTTGTGAAAATCAATGAGTTTGAGAGGGTATTTATAGAGAGGGAGGTGGTTTAGGGTTTTTAAGAGTTTGATAAAAAATAGGATTTTAACATTAAAAGCCCTAAATAAAGCTATCCGCGATTCCGTTTCGGAACGGTCAGGACCGTTACGAAACGGGACGACTAGGGTTTGACCGTTTTGAGACCATAGGCTGACCGTTTCGATACGGTGTTGACCGTATCGAAGCCCTGTTGACCCGTATCGAAACACGTTTCGATACACCCCTTGGCAGTAGCCAAAACGTTTCGAAACACCTTGGAGGCGTTTCGAAACGCCCTTCTCTCAGAACTGGATTTAAGGTATCCGTATCGAAACAGGGTCACCCGTTTCGATACACCTGGGCCTGGAAGTGCAGATGAGGCTCTAAAAGTGCAGAAAATTGAGGTTTTAATAGGCCTAACATGCATAAATGTCATGAATGAGCAAGCAAAACATATTCAAGCATAAACATACTCCCCCTAACTATAAGCATGGATGAAATTAGGAGACTAAGCATACAAACATGGCATTTCACAAGATCAAGCATATTGAAGCACAAAAGAGGTCCTAAAAGGTCAAGATAGGCTAGCTAGACCTAACTCTCTCCTAAGGGACCAAAAACGCTCTTTGTCTAAGGGTTTTGTAAATATGTCCGCTAATTGATTCAAGGTGTCTACGTACTCTATAACAACATCTTCCTTAAGGACATGATCTCTAATGAAATGATGCCTTATTTCTATGTGTTTGGTTCTAGAGTGTTGGATGGGATTTTTAGTTAAACATATTGCACTAGTGTTGTCACATTTTAGGGGTATGGTTTCAACTTTAATTCCATAATCTAAGAGTTGTTGCTTCATCCAAAGGACTTGAGCACAACAACTCCCTAAGGATATGTACTCGGCTTCGGTGGTAGATAAGGCTACACTATTTTGTTTCTTAGAGAACCAAGATATGAGCATACTACCTAAGAATTGACAAGTTCCCGAAGTACTTTTCCTATCAATTTTGCAACCCCCATAATCCGCATCCGAGTAAGCATGAAGGTTGAAGATAGAGTCTCTAGGATACCAAAGACCTAAACAAGGAGTGTCTCTAAGGTATCTAAAGATTCTCTTAACGGCTATAAGGTGAGACTCTCTAGGACTAGCTTGAAACCTAGCACACAAGCAAACACTAAACAAGATATCCGGTCTACTTGCGGTAAGGTAAAGCAAAGATCCAATCATAGAACGATAAAGCTTAGAGTCAACACACTTACCTCCTTCATCTTTGTCAAGCTTTGTAGATGAGCTCATAGGAGTGGCTTGAGGCTTTGCATTCTCCAAGCCAAACTTCTTGAGCATATCCTTTATGTATTTTGCTTGGTTGATAAAGGTGCCATCCTTCTTTTGCTTGATTTGGAGTCCCAAAAAGAATGAGAGCTCCCCCATCATGCTCATCTCAAATTCACCTTGCATTAACTTAGCAAACTCTTGACAATGACATTCATTAGTAGAACAAAAAATAATATCATTAACATAAATTTGAACTACTAAGATGTCATTTTTATACATTTTTATAAAGAGTGTAGTGTCCACCTTACCTTTTTCAAATCCTTTTTCAATCAAAAAATTTGAGAGCCTTTCATACCAAGCTCTAGGAGCTTGTTTTAAACCATAAAGAGCTTTGGTAAGTTTGAAAACATGATTTGGAAATTTTGAATCTTCAAAACCCGGTGGTTGTTCCACATACACTTCTTCATTTATAAAACCATTTAAAAATGCGCTTTTAACATCCATTTGAAAAAGCTTGAAATTATGATAACATGCATATGCAAGCAACATCCTAATGGCTTCCATTCTAGCTACGGGTGCATAGGTTTCATCAAAATCTATTCCCTCTTCTTGAGTGTAACCTTGTGCTACAAGTCTAGCTTTATTTCTCACAATGTTACCACTCTCATCTAGTTTGTTCCTAAATACCCATTTAGTTCCTATTGTAGATTGATTACTAGGTTTATCAACTAGTGTCCAAACATTACTTCTCTCAAATTGATTTAACTCTTCTTGCATAGCCATAATCCAAAAGTCATCTTTCAATGCTTCTTTTATATTTTTAGGCTCTATGCATGAGATAAATGCAACATGGTTCATTAATCTAAGAGAAGAACGAGTGGTTACCCCCTTGGATGGATCACCCAAGATTTCACCATCTTTGACATAGTTCAACTCCCTTGGGTAGCTCACTTCCTTTTCCTCAATAGCCAAGTCCTTCAAGGCTTCAAGCGGTGGATCTTGTGAGTCCTCTTCCTTTGTTGGAATCTCATCCTCCTTTGAAGTTTGACCTCCATCAAAGGCATTTATGATCCCTACATCATCATCATCACAAGAATCCTTCCTAGGAATGAGGTTATCATCGAATACAACATGAATAGATTCTTCTACTACTAAAGTTCTTTTGTTAAATACTCGATAGGTTTTAGAGGTTAAAGAGTAACCTATAAAAATGGCTTCATCACTTTTTGCATCAAATTTACCTAAGTTATCTTTTCCATTATTTAAAACAAAATGTAGAACTAAGGTTTTGATATAATATTTGAAAAATGTTTTGGACTAAATTAAAAAGAATTTAAAATATGTTTTTAGTCAAAAACAACTTGAAAATATGTTTAAAGGTTTTTAAAGCTCTGGAATGGACTTAAAATACATTTAAAGTGGTCAAAACCATGCATTCCAAGTGACCGTATCGATACTGTATCTAAGTGTATCGATACGCCTTGAGGTTTTCAGGCAAATAGAATTCCAGTAGCTAAAACCCGTATCGATACGGCTACGCGTATCGATACGGTGTCTAAAACCCGTACCGATACGCTTACCCGTATCGATACGGTATGTTTTTAAATAGCCCAACGGCTAGTCGCGTACCGATACGGTGGTATCGCGTACCGATACGCCCAACGGTCATTCCCAACGGTCATTTGAATTTGCAGGACCGTACCGATACGCCAGGCAAGCGTATCGATACGCAACAGCTGAAAGAGCTCAACGGCTATATTGATTTCAAGACCGTATCGATACAGGGGAGAGTGTATCGATACACTAGGCTGCTGAACTGCATTTTGTGGGAAATAAACGGCTATTTTGTATCCCCAACGGCTATGAAACATCCCCAACGGCCATAAACGGCTAGAAACTCAATTTGGAGTATAAATAAGACCTCCAAGCATCAAGATTGATAAGAGCTTCAATTGTTACAACATTATGAGTGAAAAACTTGTCTAGAGCTTAAATCGTTCATTTCTTGCTTACTGGGCTAGACTTATATGGCTAGCTCGTGCGGCACTTGGTCGGGAAAGGAACTTTGAAAGGGACCAAGTAAGCCTTGAAGCTAAGTCTTGGCTTGGCTAGAGTTGCGGAAGCGTTGCGAAGAAAGAAAGAAAGGAGATGGCTCGAGTAATTGCAAAACGAAGAGCCTCGTTAAAAACCCCCTCTAAGCCTAGTTAGGGGGAAAAGAGTACTCGACGTTGCTAAGCTTCTATTAATGAAAGAAAGATGAAAGCAAAGAGAATTCAGGATGATTACAAATGAGGGGGTGAGGCCCTTTTTATAGCCTAGCACCTCCTGATCTAACGGTCACTAATGATTACATCCAATGGCCAAGATTGGCCTAAGCCACCTAATAAAGCAAGAAATAATTATCCATGATTCCTTCAATCATGGTGGGTCCTCTTTCCATGAAACATGGGTTTTGGTCCTCCATAAATCAAGGCATGATTGGATGCTTGATTCAAGGGATGAGTGGATGCTTTATTATTATAGATATTCCCCAAGGAGTGGGCTTGGATGGCCATGGATGGTAAAAATCCGGATAGGCCCATAGGGGTGGCTGGCCGGGCTGCTCGGTCAGGCCCTTGGGTGCTACGCGGACAGGCCCTCGGGTGCTGCTGGGCGGCCTGTTTGGTGCTGGTCGGACAGGCCCTACGGTGTACGCGGACAGGGCTGCACGGACAGGCCCAGGGTGCTTGACAAGGCCCCCTTGGGCGGACGGCTCGGCTGGATTGTAGCCCCATGGGTGCGGTAGAGTGGGCTGAACGGATTGAGGCCCCATGGGTGCTGGAAATGGCCCCTAGGTGTGCGGCAGATTGGGCCCTAGGGTGCACCACGGTAACATTCTCCTCCACCGAATTGAGCGACGCCCTCGTCGCTCGTTGGGCTTCAAAATCGGCAATCTTGTCTTCAAATTGCCACAAGTCTTTGTCTAGCTCCCAACTACCCTCGGCTTCGGTTAGACCCTTCCAAAGCACAAAGTATTCGTGCCTTGGTTGGTAGCCTTTGCGTCGAATGACTCGATCGGCTTTGATGGCTTCGACTTCTCTCTCGAACGAGGCCCTAATTCCAACGGGTGCTCGCTTGGAAGTGTTCCTCTCCGGATCTTCCTCGTCCTTGTGATACGGCTTAAGGACACTAACATGGAAGACAGGATGGACTTGAATGTTGGGCGGCAAGTCTAGTTTGTAGGCCACTTTTCCTACTCTCTTGATCACACGAAATGGGCCTTCATACTTTCTTACAAGAGCCCTGTGAACAGAAGCATTTCGAAGTGTTAGATTAAGTTTGGCCAAAACTAAATCATTTACCTGAAATTCGACGTCGCGTCGCTTCTTGTCGGCCCACTTCTTCATGCGTTTGCTTGCTTTGTGGAGGCAAGCGTTGGCTAAGTCTCGTTGCTCTTGCAAGTCCTTCACTACATGGAAGGCGGCTGGATTCGGACCTTGGTACTTGGTCACGATCGCATCGGGTGTGAGCGGTTGTTGGCCCATCACTATCTCGAACGGACTTTGGTTCGTGGCTTCGCTCCTATGCAAGTTATAGGAGAATTGGGCCACGTCTAGCAAGTCGGGCCAATTCTTTTGAGATGCACTGACGAAATGTCTCAAGTAGATCTCCAATAATGCGTTGGCCCTCTCGGTTTGCCCATCGGATTGTGGATGAAAACTTGTTGAAAGGTTCAAGGAGGAACCCATCAACTTGAACAACTCGGTCCAAAACTTACCCGTGAACCGAGCGTCCCGATCACTTACTATTGACTTTGGAATACCCCAAAGCTTTACGACATGCTTTAAGAAAAGGCGAGCGGCTTCGTCGGCGGGGCATGTCTTGTTGGCGGGAATGAAGGTAGCATACTTCGAAAATCTGTCTACTACAACCATGATGCTCGAAAAGTTATTAACACAAGGAAAACCAATAATAAAGTCAAGAGAAATACTTTCCCATGGTCTTTCCGGTATTGGAAAAGGTTGGAGAAGTCCCATCGGCTTGTTTGCTTCGATCTTGTCTTGTTGGCAAACAAGACAAGTCTTCACGTATGCTTCTACATCTTCATTCATACGAGGCCAATAATAACGTTCATTAAGTAAAGCTAAGGTACGATGCATACCTGGGTGTCCGGCCCACTTCGAATCGTGACATTCTCTCATCAATGTCCTTCTCAAATTGTTGAAGTAGGGGACGAAAATACGTTGGCCTCTTGTGAATAGAAGATCATCTTCGACCCAAAATCGGCGTGACTTACCCTCTTTGGCAAAGGTGATCAAATTCTTTGCGGTGGGGTCGTGCGTCAAGCCTTCCTTGATGGATTCTAACAACTCACCACTTGGTTGGCTAATGGAGGCAAGGCTAGCTTTTCGGCTAAGCGCATCGGCCACGGTGTTAGTCTTTCCGGGCTTGTGCTCCATTGTAAAATTGAATTCCGCCAAGAAATCTTGCCACCTAGCTTGCTTAGGAGACAATTTCTTTTGGGTTAGAAAATAGGAAATGGCAGAATTATCGGTAAAGACGACAAACCTAGAACCCAATATATAATGTCGCCATGTGCGAAGGCAATGGATGACGGCGGTCATCTCCTTCTCTTGAACGGTGTAGCGCCTTTCGGTGTCGTTCAACTTTCGGCTTTCGAAGGCAATGGGATGGCCTTCTTGCATCAAAACTCCACCAATGGCATAATCGGATGCATCGGTGTGGATGATGAATTGCTTGGAATGGTCGGGCAAGGCAAGAACGGGCTCACTTACCATGGCTTGTTTAAGCCTTTCGAACGCTTGTTGACAACTTGGACTCCATTCCCAAGCTTTGTCCTTCTTTAAGAGTTCGGTCAAAGGCGTAGCTATGGCGGAGTAACCTTGCACAAACTTGCGATAATAGTTAGTTAAACCAAGGAAAGAACGAAGTTCGGTTACCTTAGTCGGCGGTTCCCAATCGTCGATGGCTCGAACTTTGCTTGGATCCATTCGGATCTTGCCACCTCCAATGATGTGGCCTAAGAACGGAACCTCTTGTTGAGCGAAACTACACTTTTCGCGTTTGATGTAGAGTTCGTTCTCGCGAAGAACCTGCAAAACCTTCCTCAAGTGCATTAAGTGTTCATGGAAAGTCTTACTATAGATGACAATGTCATCTAAGTAGACAACAACAAAGCGGTCAAGAAAAGGTGAAAGTACCTTATTCATTAAAATGCAAAATGTTGCGGGAGCGTTTGTAAGGCCAAATGGCATTACAAGAAACTCAAAAGAACCATACCTTGTGATACACGCGGTTTTGGGCTCGTCACCTTCGGCTATGCGAACTTGGTAATACCCCGAACGTAGATCTAACTTTGTGAAGAATCTAGCACTTCCAAGTTGATCGAATAAATCGGTAATTAAAGGAATAGGGTATTTATTCTTTACCGTGAGTTTGTTTAAAGCGCGGTAGTCGACACACATGCG
The DNA here is from genome assembly GCA_030270665.1 of Hibiscus trionum. Lineage (NCBI taxonomy): Eukaryota > Viridiplantae > Streptophyta > Magnoliopsida > Malvales > Malvaceae > Hibiscus > Hibiscus trionum. The sequence goes on along the minus strand of BSYR01000006.1, from coordinate 20,763,137 downwards.
CAAGCTACCGTCTTTCTTCTTTTGAAAGAGGATGGGTGCTCCAAACGGACCCTTAGATGGGCGAATGTACCCGGCATCCAAGAGCTCTTTAAGTTGCTTTCGGAGTTCTTCTAACTCCGGTGGCGCCATTCGATAAGGTGCTTTACTCGGCGGTTCGGCATTTGGTACCAACTCAATGTGATGATCCACCTCACGCTTGGGTGGCAAAGCCTTCGGCAATTCGGAAGGCATAGTGTCCTTGAACTCCACGAGGACACGTTCCACTTCTTCGGGAACTTCTTCGGCTTTTATCGCCTCGTCTTCCTTGAGCACGGCAAGGAAAGACTCTTCCTCCTTTCGCACACCATTGCGGAACTGGATGGAAGATAACATCTTGGATTGGATACCTACATCTCGACTCACGGGGACCAAACATTGTTGGGCGCGGTCGAGCACAACCAATACATCGGCAAATGGCAAGAGAAGTGCATTAATCTTGTCCAAAAAGGATAATCCAACCACAAGATCATAATCATCAAGAGGAATTACCTTAATATCCTCGCGGCCTTTCCAACTACCAAGTTGGATCTCGACCCTCTTTGCAACTCCGGCAATGGGCGCTTCTTTCGAGTTGACCGTCTTAATCCACCCACTCGTCTTCAACACGGTGAGATTGAGTTTTTGGGCGGCTCCTTCAGAAATGAACAACTCGGATGCTCCGGTGTCCACAAGTGCACGCAATTGCTTTCCGGCAATCGTGACTTTTACAAACATAAGACCACTTTTGGGCTTGTTAGATAAAGAATTTACTTGGAGATTACTTACAATTGCTCTGTCACGGGGTCAGAGTCTTCACGCAGGGACATCTCCCCCGTGCGGCAACCCAGGGCTCCCATAAGCCCGGGGCTCAGCCTTATCCGCTCGATGCTTACTGGTTTCGCCCTCCCATGGGCTCATCAGGGAAGCGGGGACAGCTCCCGACTAGTGTGGTGCCTACCAGCACGCCAGGCCCGAAGGACTGAACGGCTGTACGGCACGTACTACACCCTTATTGCTATCCCGCATCCCGCATTAAGCACAGCCAGCAAGCATCTGTCACGGTCTCGAGCATTACGCGAATAGACACGTGACAAACTCCCCCACTTGAATCATGCACGCCCTCGTGCATGGGGAGTAAGCTCTTCACCCTCTTCTTTAATTCGCCAGGATCGAGTGTGCAATTCCCTGCCTGCTCGCCCTCATTACCGAGGTTCTGCGAGTGCTTGGTGAACTTTCGCTGTAGCTTCCTGCCTACCCTACCTCGTCTCAATCTCTTTCTAGAGGTCCCACTCGCGGACACCACTTCACTCGGGTGTGAGGCAACGCTCGTTCACTTGACCCGCTACGCGCAGCACATGGAGCGCTTGGTAAGCTCACAACTAGCACACCGACTGGCTCTGATACCATCTGTCACGGGGTCAGAGTCTTCACGCAGGGACATCTCCCCCGTGCGGCAACCCAGGGCTCCCATAAGCCCGGGGCTCAGCCTTATCCGCTCGATGCTTACTGGTTTCGCCCTCCCATGGGCTCATCAGGGAAGCGGGGACAGCTCCCGACCAGTGTGGTGCCTACCAGCACGCCAGGCCCGAAGGACTGAACGGCTGTACGGCACGTACTACACCCTTATTGCTATCCCGCATCCCGCATTAAGCACAGCCAGCAAGCATCTGTCACGGTCTCGAGCATTACGCGAATAGACACGTGACAAACTCCCCCACTTGAATCATGCACGCCCTCGTGCATGGGGAGTAAGCTCTTCACCCTCTTCTTTAATTCGCCAGGATCGAGTGTGCAATTCCCTGCCTGCTCGCCCTCATTACCGAGGTTCTGCGAGTGCTTGGTGAACTTTCGCTGTAGCTTCCTGCCTACCCTACCTCGTCTCAATCTCTTTCTAGAGGTCCCACTCGCGGACACCACTTCACTCGGGTGTGAGGCAACGCTCGTCCACTTGACCCGCTACGCGCAGCACATGGAGCGCTTGGCAAGCTAACAACTAGCACACCGACTGGCTCTGATACCATCTCCCCCGTGCGGCACCCGTTGGAGTTAGGTTTGAAAAATTGAATTTTCAAATGAATAAGGGGGAGCTTTATTTTGATTTCATATCCTTAATCTCTTATTCACATTTTTAAAATTAAAGGGGGAGAATCCCAAACAATTTTTTAAGTTGGTTTTATTATATCAAAAAGGGGGAGATTGTAGAACTAAGGTTTTGATATAATATTTGAAAAATGTTTTGGACTAAATTAAAAAGAATTTAAAATATGTTTTTAGTCAAAAACAACTTGAAAATATGTTTAAAGGTTTTTAAAGCTCTGGAATGGACTTAAAATACATTTAAAGTGGTCAAAACCATGCATTCCAAGTGACCGTATCGATACTGTATCTAAGTGTATCGATACGCCTTGAGGTTTTCAGGCAAATAGAATTCCAGTAGCTAAAACCCGTATCGATACGGCTACGCGTATCGATACGGTGTCTAAAACCCGTACCGATACGCTTACCCGTATCGATACGGTATGTTTTTAAATAGCCCAACGGCTAGTCGCGTACCGATACGGTGGTATCGCGTACCGATACGCCCAACGGTCATTCCCAACGGTCATTTGAATTTGCAGGACCGTACCGATACGCCAGGCAAGCGTATCGATACGCAACAGCTGAAAGAGCTCAACGGCTATATTGATTTCAAGACCGTATCGATACAGGGGAGAGTGTATCGATACACTAGGCCGCTGAACTGCATTTTGTGGGAAATAAACGGCTATTTTGTATCCCCAACGGCTATGAAACATCCCCAACGGCCATAAACGGCTAGAAACTCAATTTGGAGTATAAACAAGACCTCCAAGCATCAAGATTGATAAGAGCTTCAATTGTTACAACATTATGAGTGAAAAACTTGTCTAGAGCTTAAATCGTTCATTTCTTGCTTAGACAACACTTGTGAGCTTACATTGTTAAAATTGCTCAAGTGTTTTAGGTTTTGGGTGAGTGCGTAATTGTGCAAACAAACACCTATTAGAGGGTTTCAAGTTTGCTTATTGTTTCTCTTTGTAAAGAGGGTTTTCCTTCAAGCTTTGGGTAGAAAGCTTCGAGGGTTGTAAAGGGTTTCCTCCTAAGCCTAGAAAAGGGGACGAATCAATTAGTGGATTGATTGTGAAATCCTTAGTAGGAAGCTAAGGTAGTGGATGTAGACCTTCGTTAGAAGGTTGAACCACTATAAATCATCGTGTCTTTATTCTTTTAGCTTCCTAAACCCTTCCACCCAAAAATCCACCTCTCCACCACTTGGCGAGCATAATCGGTTGATCGAATCGAGCGTCGAAAAACCCAACACAAAACACTTGCACCCAAAAGGGTGGAAATAGCCAATGTTAGGCTTTTTAGATTTTAAAATCTCATAGGGTGTTTTCTTTAAAATTGGCCTAATCATTACTCGATTTACAATATAACAAGCGGTGTTTGTGGCTTCCGCCCAAAAATATTTAGGTAAATTGTTTTCACAAAGCATAGTTCTAGTCATTTCTTGTAAAGTTCTATTTTTCCTCTCAACTACCCCATTTTGTTGAGGAGTTCGAGGAGCCGAAAAATTATGGCTAATACCATTTTCATTTAAAAAGTCTTCAAACCCTAAATTTTGAAACTCGGTTCCATGATCACTTCTAATATGTGAAATTCTAAGTTCAAGGTCATTTTGGGTTAATTTTGAAAATGTGATGAATTTTTCCAAAGCCTCATCTTTAGTACTTAAAAAGAGAACCCAAGTAAATCTAGAAAAATCATCAACTAGCACAAAAGCATAAGACTTACCACCCAAGCTCATAGTCCTAATTGGCCCAAATAAATCCATGTGAATTAGTTGTAAACATCTACTAATAGAAACATCATTTATGGATTTAAAGGAAGACCTATGTTGTTTACCTTTTGAGCATGCATCACAAATTTTATCATTTGAAAATTTTATCTTGGGTAAACCTCTAACTAGATTTAGAGAGACTAGTTTTTCTAAAACACTTATGCTAGCATGTCCTAGCTTCCTATGCCATAACCATGCATCATTTTCATTTTGAGCAACTAAGCATGCATGAGATGTATGAATGTCATCTAGATGCACCATGTATATATTCCCTATGCGATGACCTATGAGCATAATATTATTAGATTTAATGTTTACAATTTTGCATCCATTTTTATCAAATAAAACATTAAATCCTTTATCACACAATTGACTTATGCTCAATAAATTGTGTTTAAGACCATCGACATATAAAACATTTTCAATGAGAATAGTAGAGTGATTACCTATGGAGCCAATACCTTTAATGTGGCCTTTGGAGTTGTCACCAAATGTTACTACTCCTCCACTTTTTGGCTTTAGATCCATGAATCGACTCTTGTCTCCGGTCATGTGCCTCGAGCATCCACTATCAAGGTACCATGAGTTTTGACTTTGTACTTTGGCCTTGTAGCAATGCTCCCCCATGGAGGAATCTTCCTCAAGTGCCATGAGGCAAAGGTTAGCCACTTCTTGTTTGTCATCCTCCGATGACTCCTCATCACTCCAAGTAGCAAGCTTGGCTTTGAGCTTTTTCCTCTTCTCAAAGCCCTTCTTCTTGAGTTGAGGGCACTCCGAACGAATGTGGCCGGGTTGTTTGCACTCAAAGCAAGTGATAGGATCCCTTCCTTCTTCTTTGTTCTTGCTTTTGAAATCCATTTTTCTTTGGATTTTTCTTCCACGGTTGGACCTCATGAAGCGTGAGAATCGTTTGGCTATCATAGCCAATTCTTCAAGTTCATCCTCCTCACTAGATGAGCTCTCATCACGTTGTGAAGTTTTAGCCTTGAGAGCTATTCCCATCTTCTTCTTCTTCTCAACCTCAAGCTTCTCTACCCTTTTCTCTTCTTTCTTCTTCTCATCTTCCCTTCCTTGCTTCATGATCTCATGAGTAAGGAGAGAACCCACAAGCTCATCAAGCTTCAAGGTTTTCAAGTTCTTTGCTTCGATGATAGTGATTCTCTTCCCATCCCAAGACTCGGGAAGTGAATACTCAGCTTCCGGACAAGCTTGTCTTCCGGTATAATCTCTCCATAGCCCTTTAGCCCATTGACAATCGTGGAGAAACGATCGAACATCTTTGACACCGTCTCATCGGGCTCCATCTTGAAATTCTCATAACTAAGATTGAGAATTCCAATCTTAGTTTCTTTAACATCGTTGGTGCCTTCATATGTGGTCTCTAGAGTGTCCCATACTTCTTTGGCACTTTCAATGGATGAGACCTTGGAATAGATGTCCGGACCGAAGGAACAAAATAGCATGTGGAGAGCTTTATCATTGACTTGAATCTTTTTCCTCTCCTCTTCACTCATCTCCACTTTCTTCTTTAAGACCATCTTGCCTTCACTATCTTGCTTCAAAGGGATATATGGCCCATCTTCAATGACATCCCACACTAGATAGTCATTTGATTTGATAAAGAGACGCATCCTATTCTTCCAAAAAGAATAGTTATCACCGTTGAAGAAAAGAGGCTTTGTAGTGGATTGTGACTCGTACATGCCCGAACCGGAGGTTGAAGCCATCTCTTGATATTTGATGATCACACTCTTCCAAGGATATCCTCTTGTGGTTGTTAATCCTCAAAGAGTTAAGCTCTGATACCAATTGTTGAGTGGATCACAAGATCGATATTGACCAAGAGGGGGTGAATTGGAAATTTAAAGGTTTTATGGTGGAAATTGCAAATTGAAAATAATAGACAAGGGATTTAGAGTGGTTAAAGTTCCAAATGAACTCTACATCCACTACCTTAGCTTCACTAAGGATTTGCAACAATTCCACTAATTGCTCTTCCCATTTTCTAGGACAAAGAGGCAACCCTTTACAATTTCGGTTGATTTTTCTACCCAAAAATCAACCCAATCCTCACACAAGTGAACAAAGAAATTTGATGGCTAATAGAGTATCTCTCAATACAAATGATAGCCCAATTACAAGCACTCAACCCAATTGAACAAGATATGAATGAAAATTACAATTGGGGTTTCTAGACAAAATGGGATTTTTGCACAATTGCTTGGATTTAATGTTTGGATGTTTGCTTTTGGATCAATAATTGTTGCTGGTGCTTTTAGAGGTCCCTTTTATACCTTCTCATTGATTTCTAGCCGTTGTGGTTGTTGCACTCATCAATAGAGCCGTTAGGGATGTTATCTCACCACCATAAATGCAGTCTGCAACAACCCGTTTCGAAACGCGGGGTACCTGTTTCGGAACGGGCTAAAATAGAAAGATCTGTTGGGGTGCATTTAAGAGCCCGTTTCGAAACGCCTTAGGGCCGTTTCGAAACACTTTTGCCACTGTCAAGGGTCGTTTCGAAACGGTCTTAGCCCGTTTCGAAACACCTTAACGGTTTTCAGAAAGTCAGTTAGAAACTACTTCAACGGTCATATTTTTCAATTTAGACTTAAGAGCTGTTTCGAAATGCTTGGCTTCGTTTCGAAACGATTTTGCTACTTTCAAGGGTCGTTTCGAAACAGCCTTAGCCCGTTTCGAAACACCCTATTTATCTTTGTAAAATAGGTCAATTAATTTAACAACCGTTATGTTTTTCAAATTAAAATTGAAGAACTGTTTCGAAACGTATGAGGCCGTTTCGAAACGGGTTCAAGTGTTTCGATACACGTTTCGGAACAAGTGTTGACAGTGATGAAAACGTTTCGAAACGCCTTAGGCCGTTTCGAAACAGGAGCTTGAAAATCACTGTTTTGGCTTTAAACACTTAGAAAAATATTTGAAAAACTTTGTTTTTAACTTTGGCATAATCTTGAAATTATATAGGGATGTTTTGAGGACTTAAAATTCGTTTTGACATTTTCAATTTAGTCCTTAGGTTTTTAGTTATATCAAAATTAAAATATTTGTTTCACAAATTTTAATCATCATATTGGGAGAATTATTAGAACTTAATATTTAATTTAATAATTTTTCTACGTGAGATAATGACACATGTTACCAATAGAATGGTGTAATTTTTGATAAATAGAATGGTGTATAGAACAAAGGAAACAAAGAAAATAAAAATGTAAGGGAGAGAGGAAGGCAGGCGCAAGAACCATGGGGCCAGCCCTATCAATTAGTTAGATGTTAACAACATATAGTATTAATCTTTTGGCAAAAACTATTATTATTATTATTATTATTATTATTATTATTATTATTATTATTATTATTATATAAAAATATATTCTTATATCGATATTGTATTGTATACCATTAACATAAAAATAGAACATTATATATTATTAAAATAAAATATTATATATCATTAATATTAGAATAAAATAGGTTAAAGTATATGTTATGGCCCAAAGTTCTTGGTCCGAGACAGTGGCGCAAAGATCAGCCCCAGAGGTTCAAGATGGATCATCAGGCTTGCTAAGACCACCAAAATTGGCCCGATACTTGGAGAATGCTAGTGAGCCCGTCCACATTGATTCGGTAAACATGGCAGAAGACAACATATCAGAGAGGATCATGGAAGAATCTTGCCATATTCGGTGTGGAGACCTATCAGAGGAAAGTTTCCTACTAATGGATGTAATTAGATAGGATTTTAATTCTCTTTCCATAGATAGGTAATTTTGTAAGGATTTGGGCTAATCTTGGTCATCTATGTAATTCGATCTCGATCATTGATTTGGAGGGTGCTCAACTATAAATAGAGAGCACCTCCTTCATTTGTATTCATCCATCATTTGAGTAATACACTTGGCATTTACTCTAAACACTCGGTGGCGTTCTTCGCGTTCTTGAGCGTTCTTTCTACTGTTCTTGTTGCCTTTCTCTTTTGATCGCTTCCTCTTGAAACGATCTTATGTTTGTGAGACTTGGAAGTTTCGATCTTCCAGAGAAAGTTTTTAAGCTTACTTAGTCGTTCGTCTAAGAACATCGACTAAGGCCGCACATTGGGCTAGTCGAAACTCTAGAACCATGACAATTGGTATCAAAGCGAGTGTTCGAGAGCAAACACAACTTCGAGATGGCAAAGAAAGGAGGGAATGCCGCAGCACAAAAGGGTACAGAAACCCAGGCTGATGATGGAAAACGAGACAGTCCAGGCAACACTGTGGTTACGCTGGAAGAAAGGGTGGAAAAGCTTGAGGGGTCCATGAAGGATGCCCAAGAAGAGTTTGACGTTGTGAAAATGCGCCTTGAAGAGCTAGACTCTGCTGGAGAGGAGCTCAAGGGAAGTGTGCGGGAACTTAAGAGCAGCGTGCAAGACCTTGACCGATGTGCCGATAGTGCGGATAGATGGAGTGATGCACTCGAAGCCGAGCTGAAGGCGAAGATGATGGAGGAAATCACGAAGCTCAAGGGAGAGCTTCAGATTTATAAGGCTGTTGTGAATGGTATGTTAACCACGGCAACAGCCGGACCAAAGTTGGACGTGCCAAAGCCGAAGGAGTTTAATGGGACTAGGTCGGCCCAGGACGTGGAGAACTTTGTGTGGAGCATGGAACAGTACTTTCGTGCCGTTGGCATCAAGGATGATGCGAATAAGGTAAATATTGCTTCAGTTTACTTGACTGACTTTGCCCTTTTATGGCGGCGACGCAAATGCTCTGAGGAAAAGAGCAAGGATTGTCCCATTAGGACGTGGGGAGAGTTCCAGGCCGAGTTCAAAGAGCAATTCTACCCAACAAACGCCCAACAAGAGGCTCAGGAGAAGCTACACGAACTCAAACATGAGGGTTTCATCATAGAGTACGTCGGACGGTTCACCGAACTCAAACTTCAAGTCACGGACATGACTAAAACAGAAGGCCTCTTTGTCTTCAAGAACGGGTTGAAACGATGGGCCAAAATGAAGTTAAAGAGGATGGGAGTCGAGGAACTTTCCAAGGCTATGGCCGCAGCCGAATCCATAGCCGAGTTCGAGGTAACCGAGTCCACCAAGCCCCAAGGCAAGGGCTATGGTGGTGGAGTCAAGAACATTGAAGTTCTCAAATGTTTCACATGCGGTGGGAATCACATGAAGAGTGATTGTCCCATGAATGATCGCCTCAATGCTATCCAAGGTGATGAGATCGGGGAGTCAGAAGAAGAGGTGATGAGACTTGGCGCAATTGCAAGTGTCAATAAGCCAAGGGAGAGTCGTAGGGAAACTACATCTGTCAAAGTAGCCGAGCCAAGGCTGAGACCCGGTGTGATAGAGGATGATAAAGTCGTCAAGTCGAGGGTTGAGAAGACGCCAATGGAGTGCCACCGATGCAAGGGGCCTCACAGGGTGCGTGAATGCCCACGTCGAGTCAAGCCATCCAAGGTGGTGGACGAGCCCGAACAGAGCGAGGCTGCGAGACTTGGTTCAATGATATTGAATTCTGCTAAGGCGAAGGGACGCAAGCAGAAAGGGTTGATGTTTGTTGACATCAACGTTACGGGAAGACCAAGGAATGCTCTAATGGACACCGGAGCAACCGATCTATTCATGTTCAAGAAGGCTGCCTAGAAACTTGGTCTTAAAGTTGAAAGTTCAACCGGTAAGATCAAGACTGCGAACACTAAGGAAGTTCCGAGATTCGGGGAGGCAAGGAAGGTGGAGCTGCAGATTGGTCAATGGAAGGGCAAGGAAAACTTCAAGGTAATCCATTTGGACAACTTTGATTACATTTTGGGACTGAAATTCCTTGACTGCATAAAGGCTTACGTTGTTTCTTGTGTCGACGCCATTTGCATTTTTTATTCCAATCAACAATGTGTTGTGCCCACATACCGAGACGAGGGACAAGGAAACAAAACGGTGATTGCCATACAGTTTATCAAGGATGCTCCAAGTCAAGGAGACATCGCTTCGAAGGCTACTGTTGGAGGGACTACTTTAGTGGGGCAAGAGTTGCCTAAGCCAGCTAACGACATGAGACTCGTGGGAAAATCACCTTTGGGCAAGGTGGGAGAAGCATTGGACTTCAAGTGTGAAGATGGGTCAATGCGGGAAAAGTTTTCAATGGGCAACGAGGCACCAAACTTCACGAGCGGAGGGTTGATGTCGAGGCACCACGTCGAGGCAGCGAGTAGCAATATCCAAAGTGGCCCTACCCAGGATCGTTCTAGTGCAACGAAGAGGGCGTCGCTAAGTTCGGTAGGGGAGAATGTCACGGCCTAAAGTTCTTGGTCCGAGACAATGGCACAGAGATCCGCCCCAGAGGTTCAAGACCGATCACCGGGCTTGCCAAGACCACCAGACTTGGCCCGACACTTGGAGAATGCTAGTGAGCCCGTCCACATTGATTCGGTAAACATGACAGAAGACAACATATCAGAGAGGATCATGGAAGAATCTTGCCATATTCGGTGTGGAGACATATCTGAGGAAAGTTTCCTACTAATGGATGTAATTAGATAGGATTTTGATTATCTTTTCATAGATATGTGATTTTGTAAGTATTTGGGCTAATCCTGACCATCCATGTAATTCGATCTCGATCATTGATTTGAAGGGTGCTCAACTATAAATAGAGAGCCCCTCCCTCATTTGTATTCATCCATCATTTGAGTAATACACTTGGCATTTACTCTAAACACTCTGTGGTGTTCTTCGCGCTCTTGAGCGTTCTTTCTACTGTTCTTCTTGCCTTTCTCTTTTGATCGCTTCCTCTTGGAACGATCTTGTGTTTGTGAGACTTGGAAGTTTTGATCTTCCGAAAAAAGTTTTCAGGCTTACTTAGTCGTTCGTCTAAGAACATCGACTAAGGCCGCACGTTGGGCTAGTCGAAACTCTAGCCACGTGACACATAATATAAGTCCTCGTACTATACTTAAAAAATGGTTTTAGTCCTCCACTAGAAAAAGGAACACATTAGTCCCTAAACTATACCTAAAAGTTCATTTAGTTTCAAATCTTACTTAGTGAAAAAATTTCAAATATGTATTTTTCCGGGCAATAGTACATCCACCCACTGAATAATGAAATCGACTGATGTGGCACATGACATGACCACCAAAATAAATATAAGTGACTTTTTAATATTTTGTTGAAAGTTTCACTAATACAAAACAATTAATATATTTTTTTATCCGTAAACAATTCTTTAATCACAAAACGAGATGGGTAATCAGCGAACTTGCACTCACGTCATCATAGGGAATGGTAGAAATCGTCGAAGGGACAATATGTGAAAGCGGCCCCGAAGCAGTGGAATGTCTCTATTCCGGCTTGGAATATTTATACGCTTAGTTGTTCTGATCATTCTTGTAACAATCATAGTAATCCGGTTGCTGGATTACTAGTGTTTTTCCTTCTTTTTTTTCGTTTTCTTTAGTTTACTGTCTGATAACTGATTAAGTATGTATTGCCAACTCGTTTTATTGTTATGCATGAGATTACTCAAACTTTTGTAATTAGAATATTTGATTCTCAGTATGAAAGACAAATAATTTCTTGTTTATGGAAGCAGAAGAAATGTGAGACATGGGGTGATAGAGCAACAAGACAAGTGCTGAATTTTCATAGGTATTTCTATTCTTTTTCTTATTGAAAGATCGAAAATGTTGTTTCTGGTCGAAATCATGATCTGTGAGAAGTAAACATGGTACGTTTTTTGGGTTTAAATGTATGAATATATGTGGAAGATTAGGCGTGAATAATTGAAAATATGTTTCCATGAAGTTAAATGATTAATGTTGATGTGTTTGAAAAACAAGCAGTTGAGTCTGCATGGTTTAGTTTTTCTGTGGAATGATCAACTAATATTGGATATGTGATTTTAGGTAGGGGATGAACAGTCTTGCTCTTGAGATTATCGAATCAAGAGTCAAATTTCAGCAGGTAAACAGAGTTTAGACAAGTAAATTTAGATACAAGTATTTAATGGCATCTTACCATTTGACAAGAAATTTGATTCCTAATGTTTTTATTAAATAACGGGTCATTGGTTATTGAAGCTACACTGCTGTTGCTGAGCCACCGTAGAGTTTACACATCCAATGCTCATTTCTTCTGTTGAATGGTTTCTGGAATAATTAATTCTACTTGTTGTTAATCATACTATTTGGCATTAAGTTTACTAATATATGATCGCCTGAATTTGATGGGTTTCCAAACTTTCTTGGGAATGGTTCTCAAATCGCGATTGTTCAAGAAAATAACAAAAACAGTGATGCTTTTAATCCAGTGGAGCCGGAGGTGAAGGTGGTGGCGGACATTGCTTTGTAACGAGCTCTTTCTGTAGCTGGAACTGTGTTGGTGAGCACTGAGCAGTTTCAGTTAAGGTGTTGCCGGTGGTAAGCTGTTTGAATTATAAAATAAGACTTGTCAACTCCATCAATTAACTCGTAATTTTTTAAGTTCTAACTCTAGTCCTATCTCATATGATAACGAGAGAAATGAAAATCCCATGATTTTAACGTAGCATTTTGTTATAGCATTATGATCTTTTTTTTTTTTTTTTTTGTAATAACATTCACCTAATTCTACCTCCACAAGCAATTCCCTTTCTGACTTGACTATCTACAGGCTAGAGACTACAAAGCACACAGAAAGTCGAAATACATAATTTTATATTTATTTAGTTTATACTTCTTATAATATATATATATTTAACAGTATAATTGAATTTTATTAGAAATAATAAAAGATTCAACAAATAGAACGCACCTAACGAGAGATTTAGAGAATATTACTAAAAAAGTTATAAAAATAAAATAAAAAATGAAACCTAAAGACCTTATGATCATCGAACCCTTCCCTTGAGACCATAGACACCCAACAACTGTTGTAGGAACTTTTTGCATCTATCCATCGAGACGTATAAGAGGTGATATGACTGAACAAAACAAGTAATCTTGTATGCTGCTCCGCTACACATAATTGATTATTTCGACAAACAATTACAAAAGATGATCAAACTATATGTGAACATCGACAACCCCAAATCAGAACTAACAACGTAAGAATCTCTAATAAACATATATAATAGTTCAATGTTTAGGGTTTATGCTTTGATGTTTAGGGTTAGGGTTCAATATTTGGGATTAATGTTTAATGTTTAAGGTTTAGAGTTTGATGTTTAGGATTCAAGGTTTAGAGTTTATATTATTAATTTTTAATCAAATAAAAATAACATGGTTTAGTTTTATGGTTTAGACCTCAATGTTTAGGGTTTAGGGTTTAATATTTAAGGTTTGGGTTCAACGTTTTGGTTTAATATTTAAGGTTTAGGGTTTGGTGTTTAGTATTCAAGGTTCAGGGTTTATATTATTAATTTTTAATCAAATAAAAATGAACATGGATTAATTTTATGGTTCATGGGTTATGATGTTAGGGTTTAGAGTTTAGAATTTAAGATTCAATATTTTTTGTTTGGTGTATAGGATTCAACGTTTAGGATTTGTATCATTAATTTTTAATCAAATAAAAACAAAATCAACAATATTTAGGTTTATGAGTTATGTAGTTAGGGTTTATAATTTATAATTTTATGGTTTAATGTTTGGGGTCTGAGTTTATAATATCAGTTTTAATAAAATAGAAATAAAATTAACTGATTTAAGATCTAGTGTTTATGGTCTGGTGTTTAGGATTTAGCATTCGAGTTGTGGGTTTGTATTATTAATTTTTAATTTTTGTACAATATAAAATTAAATTACATTTTAAAAAAACACAACGTAAATAGAAGAAAAAAACAATAAACATCAATCATTTAAACACTAAACATTGAACCTGAAGCAATTTATTGTAAATTATAGTAAGAAGCAAAAAGAAGGGGAGGAGATTTTCATCTTACAAATAGGGATGGAGAGGATATGTTGTTAATGCTAAAAAAACTAACGAATTTCATAATGTAATTTAATTCTATTATAAATAGAATTAAATTGTACTTTCGAAATGATATTTTTGTCTTTACTATTTAGCCTATAAATAGTGAATATCTTTTTTTTCATTTAAGACATCTCTAAGAAAGTGCTTTAGAAACACTCTCTTTGGTTTAAACCTATTTCGAGTGTTGTTTTTGAGTTGAGAGTATCATCAGAGTCCACTCCATCTTTTGGGTGTACGAATTTGGAGAGTTGTGCTAGCCTCAGAGGTCGTTCGTCCATTGTAGCGTTTACACACATCGGGGCGAATTCGCTTCTAAGGCAGTGGTTAATGCCACGACACGGTTATAATTTCATTTAATTATTTTATCATTTTTTAGTTAGTGCTAACTTCTTGTTTATAACTAGTGATGATCATTCTCTAAAGTAAGGTGCTTGTGATTTACTAGAATCAGTAGTTAGACTGAAAATTATGTGCAGTGACAGAAATCTCGAATTTGTTTCATTTGGTAAGAGTACCTCTACTGCAAAGTATGTCTATCCAATTTTATTTCATTTTACGTCTTTGATTAGCATTGAAAGCATTATAACATATTTCATTGAATGAGGAAATATGAGAAATGCTTTTAATAAGAATTAGGGTAAACTAACCCAATGACCATCATATTATTGTGTTAAAAGTGTTGAAAATGGCTTTGAAATTTCAAAACAAAATTCAACAAAGTAGGCACCAATTGACAAATTGAATTTGTCAAGTTTGGGTGCAGCAAATGGAGAAAAATGATGCAGCAAATGTTGAAAATGTGGAATGGGGAAATTGATTTTTGGTCCCTAAACTTTAGGTTATTTATAAGTTAGTCCCTAAAGCTCAACTATAAATAGCCTAGCCATTTGCCATTTGAAAACATCCCAAATCATTCTAACCTCCTCCCAATACTAGAGAAATTAGAGAGTTTTCATAGAGTTGTTTTCTCCTTTTTATCAAGAGAGAATTGTCATTGTTTTCTCCTTGTTAGACTGAGAGAAGTTGTAATTCCTATTTTCTCATAGTGAAATTCTTCTACCTTTGTCCGTGGTTTTTACCCTATATTATTTAGGGGTTTTCCACGTAAAATCTGTGTCTCTTTTATCTTCATTATTATTTTCTCAAATTATCAGTTGCGTTTTTGCTCTATCCGACGATCGTATTTCGCAACAATTGGTATCAGAGCCAGATTTGGGTGCGTATATCTACTTACCGTATTCTCTGTTGGTTGCCACTGAAAAGTGGATCCTCCATCATAAGAAAGTAAGTTAGATATTACTCATTCATTGAAGGTGGTGGGCACTATTCACGTCAAAAAGGTGAAATAGTGGGAGCTATCTGAAATAGAAGCTATGGCAACGAAATTTGATATTGAAAAGTTCAATGGGAGAAATTTCTCACTGTGGAAATTGAAGATAAAGGCCATCCTAAGAAAAAACGGATGTCTAGCGGCTATCAGCGAAAGGCCGGCAGATTTTACGGATAACAAGAAATGGAATGAGATGGACGAGAATGCTATTGCAGACCTTCATTTAGCATTAGCAGATGAAGTACTATCAAGCATCGAGGAGAAGAAGACAGCCAAGGAGATTTGGGATCACCTCGCAAAATTATACGAGGTCAAATCGTTGCACAATAAAATTTTCCTTAAGAGGAAATTGTACACTCTTCGGATGTCAGAATCTACTTCAGTGACAGAGCACTTAAACACGTTGAATACTCTATTTTCTCAGCTTACATCCCTAAGCTATAAAATAGATTCACAAGAACGTGCTGAACTTCTGCTTCAAAGTCTACCTGATTCGTATGATCAACTCATCATCAACTTGACGAACAACAACCTTACAAGTGATCTAGTCTTCGATGACGTTGCAGCTGCTGTTCTGGAAGAAGAAAATCGGCGCAAGAACAAGGAAGACAGACAAGGAAATCTGCAACAAGCAGAGGCCTTAACAGTGATGAGAGGAAGATCAATAGAACGTGGCCAAAATAGCAGTCACAATCATGGTAGATCAAAGTCAAGGAGTAAGAAGAATTTAAAGTGCTACAACTGTGGAAAGAAGGGTCACATGAAGAAGGATTGTTGGAGTTTACCTAAAAACTCCAATCCTCAAGGAAATATGGCAAACACTTCAGATGATGGAGATGCTCACTGTTGTGAAGCAGCAACAGCCATGGAAGGCAGAAAAAGATTTGCAGACATATGACTTATTGACTCGGGAGCCACATATCACATGACCTCAAGAAGAGAATGGTTCTATAATTATGAACCTATCTCAGGAGGATCTGTGTACAGCTGCAATAATCATGCCTTGGAAATTGTTGGCGTTGGAACCATCAAATTGAAGATGTATGACGGGACAACCAAAGTTGTTCGAGATGTGCGACACGTGAAAGGCTTGAAGAAAAACTTATTATCCTACGGATTGTTGGATAATAATACAAGCAAGATTGAAACACAAAAAGGAATCATGAAGGTGTTCCATGGAGCGCTTGTGGTAATGAAAGGTGAAAAGATAGCTGCAAATTTGTACATGATGAAGGGAGAGACTTTGCTAGAAGCTGAAGCCTCTGTTGCCTCATGTAGTTCAGATTCTACCATGTTATGGCATCGGAAACTTGGACACATGTCAGAACAGGGAATGAAAGTCCTTGTGGAGCAAAAGCTACTTCCGGGTTTAACAAAGGTATCACTTCTTTTGTGTGAACATTGTATTACAAGTAAGCAGCATCGATTAAAATTCAACACATCAAATTCTAGAGGCAAGGCTGTTCTAGAATTGGTTCATTCTGATGTATGGCAAGCACCGGTTACATCCCTAGGCGGAGCAAAGTATTTTGTCTCCTTCATTGATGACTACTCTAGGAGATGTTGGGTGTATCCTATCAAGAGGAAGGCAGATGTGTTTTCAACCTTCAAAGTTTTCAAAGCGCGGGTGGAACTTGATTCTGGAAATAAGATCAAGTGTTTCAGATCAGATAATGGAGGTGAATATACAAGTGAAGAATTTGATGACTTCTGCAGAAAAGAAGGCATCAAAAGACAGTTCACAACAGTATACACTCCTCAACAAAATGGAGTGGCAGAGCGGATGAACAGAACTCTGTTAGAAAGAACACGAGCAATGTTGAGAGCTGCAGGGCTAGAAAAAGCTTTCTGGGCAGAAGCAGTCAATACCGCCTGTTATTTGGTGAATCGGGCTCCATCAACTGCAATTGAGTTGAAGACACCGATGGAAATGTGGACTGGTAAACCAGTTGATTATTCAAACCTCCATATATTTGGAAGTATTGTGTATGTGATGTACAATGCCCAAGAAATTTCAAAGTTGGATCCAAAATCCAGAAAATGTAAATTCTTGGGGTATGCTGATGGAGTAAAGGGGTATCGCTTGTGGGATCCCACTGCCCGCAAAGTGATTATCAACAGAGATGTTATTTTTGTAGAAGATAATCTACAAAGAAAAGAAGAAGATGATAGCACTGATAAAGAAAAGCCAGAGACTACACAGATACATGTTGAAAATGAGTTTGAACAGAGAGATTGTTCTGAAGCAGAACCAGAGCTCGAGGAACCAGAACCAGAGAATTCTGAAGCTCCAACAACTCGTCAATCAGATCGTGTGAGAAGACGTCCCAATTGGCACTCAGATTATGTTATAGAAGGTAATGTTGCATACTGCCTTTTAACGGAGGACGGTGAGCCATCATCATTCGAGGAGGCAATGAACAACTCAGATGCTTCACAGTGGATGGCGGCAATGCAAGAAGAAATCGAAGCCCTTCATAAAAATAATACATGGAAACTTGTGCCACTACCACAAGGAAGGAAGCCAATTGGTAACAAATGGGTCTTCAAAATCAAGAGGAATGGTGACGATCAAGTGGAGAGGTATCGTGCAAGACTGGTGGTCAAAGGATATGCTCAGAAAGAAGGTATTGATTTCAATGAAATCTTTTCTCCTGTGGTTAGACTAACAACGGTTCGAGTTGTCCTGGCAATGTGTGCTACATTGAATTTACATCTAGAGCAGCTAGATGTTAAAACAGCTTTTCTTCATGGAGATCTTGAAGAAGAGATTTACATGCTCCAGCCTGAAGGTTTTGAAGAAAAAGAAAAGAAGAACTTGGTTTGCAGGTTGAACAAATCTCTGTACGGTTTAAAGCAGGCGCCGAGGTGTTGGTACAAGAGATTTGACTCCTTCATCATGAGCCTTGGATACAACAGACTTAATGCAGACCCTTGTGCTTACTTCAAGAGGTTTGGTGAAAACGACTTTGTTATATTGCTGTTGTATGTAGATGACATGTTGGTTGCAGGCCCCAACAAAGATCATATTGAAGATTTAAAGGCACGACTGGCTAGGGAATTTGAAATGAAGGACTTGGGACCAGCAAACAAGATTCTAGGGATGCAAATTCACCGAGACAGAAGTAGTAGGAAGATTTGGCTTTCACAAAAGAATTACTTGAAAAAGATCTTGTCACGATTCAGCATGCAAGATTGTAAGCCAATTTCTACCCCTCTTCCTATTAACTTTAAATTATCCTCCAGTATGAGTCCTAGCAGTGAAGAAGAGAGGATGGAGATGTCTCGAGTACCGTATGCATCAGCAGTGGGAAGTTTAATGTTCGCTATGATTTGTACAAGACCAGACATTGCACAAGCAGTGGGAGTGGTTAGTCGGTACATGGCGAATCCAGACAGAGAGCATTGGAATGCTGTGAAAAGGATCCTGAGATACATCAAAGGGACCTTAAATGTTGCATTATGTTACGGGGGATCAGACTTTCTTATCAGCGGGTATGTCGATTCTGACTATGCAGGAGATTTGGATAAAAGCAAATCTACAACAGGGTATGTGTTTACAGTTGCTGGTGGAGCTGTAAGCTGGGTTTCAAAACTGCAATCGGTTGTGGCTACGTCAACAACGGAGGCAGAATATGTAGCAGCTACACAAGCCAGTAAAGAAGCAATATGGTTGAAAATGCTATTGGAGGAGCTCGGGCACAAACAAGAGAATGTCTCTTTGTTTTGTGACAGTCAGAGCGCCTTGCATCTTGCAAGGAATCCTGCTTTTCACTCAAGAACAAAACACATTCGGGTCCAATACCACTTCATTCGTGAGAAAGTGGAAGAAGGGACGATAGATATGCAGAAGATCCATACCGATGACAACATAGCAGATTTCATGACAAAAGCAATCAACACTGATAAGTTTACTTGGTGTCGATCCTCTTGTGGCTTGTTAGAGACGTAAGCAACATGGAAAGTACGAGGTAGAAAGAATGGTGTGAAGATATGATTGTTCCAATCAAATCTTCAAGTGGGAGATTGTTAAAAGTGTTGAAAATGGCTTTGAAATTTCAAAGCAAAATTCAACAAAGTAGGCACCAATTGACAAATTGAATTTGTCAAGTTTGGGTGCAGCAAATGGAGAAAAATGATGCAGCAAATGTTGAAAATGTGGAATGGGGAAATTGATTTTTGGTCCCTAAACTTTAGGTTATTTATAAGTTAGTCCCTAAAGCTCAACTATAAATAGCCTAGCCATTTGCCATTTGAAAACATCCCAAATCATTCTAACCTCCTCCCAATACTAGAGAAATTAGAGAGTTTTCATAGAGTTGTTTTCTCTTTTTTATCAAGAGAGAATTGTCATTGTTTTCTCCTTGTTAGACTGAGAGAAGTTGTAATTCCTATTTTCTCATAGTGAAATTCTTCTACCTTTGTCCGTGGTTTTTACCCTATATTATTTAGGGGTTTTCCACGTAAAATCTGTGTCTCTTTTATCTTCATTATTATTTTCTCAAATTATCAGTTGCGTTTTTGCTCTATCCGACGATCGTATTCCGCAACATATTGTAAATGTATTAAAATGACCACATTAAAAAAACGATTCAATTGACCACCCAAACTATTGAAATTGGATCAATGTGACCACCAGCCGTTAATGGGCTAACGGAAGGTGACGTGGCAGTTAAAAAATTAAAGGTATAATCACACATTTGGTCTTTATTATTTACACATTCTTTTAATTTAGTCCTAATTTTAAACTAATAAAATAAATTAATTAGGTGGTGACACGTGTCAACACCTTATTGGAGGAATTTAATTATTTATATTTGATTAATAAATTATTTTCCTCCTCCAATCAGGTGGTGACACGTGTCACCACCTATTTAGAAGAGAAAAACAAAATTCCTAAACTTGCTTTAGATGGGAATCGAACTTGGGTTCAACAAGGACAAAAGTAATGCCTTAACCACTACACCAAGGACATATTTGTATTAAAAATCACCAATTATATTATATGTCTTATTATTTGTTACCATTTAAATTCATCTTCTTCCTTATCACTTTTGTCCTGTTGCAATTCGTTTGGATCTTTCATTCTCATTCAACCCTAAACACAAAGGTGCTTCGGTTCAAAACATTTCAGGAACTGAAGCATGAAAGACAAAGCTCAAGGACAACACATGTGAACGCCACTGCAATGAGGTCAAAATCATGGCGGTCTTTCATTACAGAGCATCTCTAAGGCTGCAAGTTAATAGTGTTTTTGTTTTCAGATTTCATTTGTAAGGTGTAGATTAGGATTTGAGAATGGCAATAAACTGCCTCTTTTGTTTAATGAAGGCCCCAAATTAAGGGAAATGGAAATTCGCCAATTGAATGAAGGTGATAACCAAGATTTCCTGATTGCAATCAAAGCTTCCATATTGAAATCTGTTTCTACTTTCTAGAAATTAAAACATGTATAGCTTATCAGTTCAGAAGTTGGATCCTACACTGAAATGAAATTAAGACTTCCAGTCTTTCCCTCACTACTTCATACAAAATCCAAACTTGATCAGTTACTAGAAGTACAGTGAGATGATAATGTGAAAAAAATGTTATGAATTATGTGGAGGAAATCAATTGGGAGACTTGGAGTTCCAAACCTCCCAATCATGATCGACGTAATTTTGGGCCCATAACAACGACGTCCGAGCAGCCACAGGTGCTCCGGGCAATTTCTTCTCCTTCAAAGCTACAAACATATCTGTGAAAGGCTCCACCAACAGTGTTCCAGGTCCTCCATACTCATTGTGCAAGAAATTACTAAAAACCTGTTTTCAACAATAGAAAATATTCAGCTTTACAAAAATGTTAAAGTTTCATATCAGAACTGAAATCTTCTGAAGCTGAAGCCTAATACAGGTAGAAGTAACCTTCAACACTAACTATCGAATGTATGTAGAGTCAAATTCAGAGAAATCCCTACACTGGGCCAACATTCACACAGGGAAGAACTGAAATCTTCTCGCCATCGAATTGCAACAGGACAAAAGTGATGAGGAAGAAGATGAATTTGAATGGTAACAAATAATAAGACATATAATATAATTAGTGATTTTTAAGACAAATATGTGTTTGGTGTAGTGGTTAAGGCGTTGCCTTTTTTCCTGCTGCACCCAAGTTCAATTCTCACCTAAAGCAAATTTGGGGATTTTGTTTTTCTCCTCTAAATAGGTGATGACACGTGTCAACACTTTATTGGAGGAATTTAATTATTTATAAAATAAAATTAATTTATTTTATTAGTTTAAAATTAGGACTGAATTGAAAGAATGTGTAAATAATAAGGACCAAATGTGTGATTATACCTTTAATTTTTTTAACTGCCACGTCACCTTCCGTTAGCCCATTAACGGCTGGTGGTCATATTGATCAAATTTCAATAGTTTGGGTGGTCAATTGAGTCGATTTTTTTTAATGTTGTCATTTTAATACATTTATCATAGTATGGTGGTCATTGGGTTAGTTTACCCTAAGAATTAAAACAAGATGGAGAATCTTAGAAACGTCTTTTTTTTTGGATAAATTTTTGATATTATTACCCAAAAGAAAGCAGTAAAAACTGCTACAAAGTACAAGGAACAAGGTCAAGGCAAAATGCCCCAAGCACGACAAAGTTGAAAATTTACATAATCCAATCTGTCAATATCTTTCCCACTGAATTGAATACTAACCACTTCTTTGATAAGCCTAAGGATATTCTCAGCAGTGTTTTGCTTGTTCTGAAAAATCTTAGAGTTCTTCTCAGCCTATACAAGGTAGAGATGAGCACTCCAAGCAATCTTTAGGATACTCACAATTAGGGTCTTTCCCTTGAGGTAAGAGGTAGCCCATAAGAGCTCTTGGTTCCAATCCATAACCTGTCGAGGAAGATTGCAAAGCTGGAGAACGCCACGCCAAACAACCCTCGAAAAGGGGCAAGAAAAAAACAGGTGCTCCCTGCTCTCGATGTCACCACAAAAAACACAACTAGACTCAGCCATGATACCCCATTTCACAAGACGTGATTTTGTAGGTAATCTGTCCAAGAGAGCAAGCCAAGCAATGATGGCATGCTTTGGCACATGCAAAGGAAACCAGATTAAACGTTGCCAAGGTACAACAACATTTTTTGCGCGAAGTTCAGACCATATGTAATTGGTATTAATCAAAGACCAATCTCTAATCGAGCCAAATAGGGGAAAAGTCTCATCACCAGCTTTTAGAATCTTCCTCATACACCAATTGAAATGAGGTCTAATGTCTACCTGCCTTAAGCTAGCACCCTTCAACACATAAACACGGATCAAAACAATGTAGAGAGATCCCTGTCCAGCTAAAATGTTCTTCATAAGAGTGAAAAGACATGCTTTATTCCAAGTCTTCAAATCCTAACACTAGTAAATATTATTATAATTAGTGAGCTTTTAGAAACGTCTATTGACGTTTATTATATATTTATATCATCATTAAACGTCTATTGACGTGACTTTAAAAATACTAGAAACGTTTTAATTATAGTAATCACTAGTAAATATTATTATAATTAGTGAGGTACTAAGATTACAGATAAAATTTTTTGTCCTTTTTTGATGTCTCTCTGTATATACCTAACACTAAAAGATAATAAATAAATAAATTTTAAATTTTAAATCTTAAACCCTATACCCTAAAAATATACCTTATCACAAATTACCTAAACTCTAATCACAAATCTTAACCTTAAACCCTATCCTAAGAACATTTCTCGGAAAGAAACCTTAGACTCAGAGTCAACTGAGTTTACACCGATATGAGCAGCTGGGGTAGACTCCACCACGTTGACACTCGTGGGATGGTCCTTCCTGAGCGGGAACCGAACCATCCACATCAGTTGCGTTCCTATTTTTTGTATTTCATTGTAAGATTAAGACTAGGTTTTACAAAAATCCTTACCTTCTTTAAAATTGGATTGAGCTCCTTTTTCAAGAAAATAAAAAATCACGAAAAGATTTAAATAGGTTTGAATATTTATCGAATCATAAAAACCCATTTTTCAAAGACCTCTTCCCTACCTCTTTCCTCTCTTCAGGATCGAACATTGATTGCAACAATTTGATAAACAGCTCATTGGGATAGATGTAGTTAAATAATACCCCTAAAAACTATAATAAATTTTATCCTCGTACAGCTCAAGAAAAAATGATTAATTAAAAGTTGGGCCCAAAACTGAAAAAAGGGTATAAATTGAGCCCATTTTAACTATTAAGCCTTCCATTAACTAACCCTAGATTATTGCCCCTGAAGAAGTAAATGTTTCTCTTCGAGCTCCATTCAATGTTATTTAGATTATAACCCTATAAAAATCGGATTATAATCGAACAAAGGATGTCGAGGAAAATATTGTAATAGGCGTTATCCTCCTCCTCCTAATAACCACCGTGCTCATTACCTTTCTTGATCGAAAACAAACTTGTGGAATATATATACCTAATCAAATAATTACAATGATTAAATTTGTGTACGATTAATGACATACTAGTATCTATGATATATGTACCTTATATTTTTTTTATAAAAAAAAAACACTCCAAAAACTTATTCTACAAATTAGAAGAGACAAAAAATAATTAATTTTAATATATTAAAAACCTAGGATTAACCTATTAGTATTACCAGAAAATCAAAATAACATCACAATTTTAATAATAACAGTCAAGAAATATAGGGTTGATGAGAAAAGTCAACATAACAACGCATATTGGATTTACGAAGTAGGATTTAGTGTTTAAGATTTATGTTTAGAATTTAGATTTTAAAGTTTAGAATTAAAGGTTTATATTGGATTTAGACTTAAATTCTAACCATAAATCTTAAATTTTAAACCCTACAACTTAAACCCCTAAATTCTACACCCTAAACTAAAACTCTAACCTCTAAATAACTCTACTTGCGAAAACTTTATTTTCTACCATCGGTGTATAGGATAATAATCCATAATTATAATAGAAATAAATTACCCAAAACATTATAATTAAAATTGGTTTTATTTAAAAAAACAAATTTCACGAGAATTTGGAAAGATTAATAAGAATGCTAACGATGATCGAGTACAACTTATCATATAAAATGCTTTTTGAATTACTTAATTAGATAAAAATATTGAGGAATTAAAGTCCTAATCATACTCTGGTCGTTAAACAAAACTATATATATGTGAGCCAAGTTAAGTTATTAACGTAGCTATAGATAATAGATCCACCTTCTGTTTTATCAATTACTACTATCGATGGGGATAATTAAATATATGTTTCATGCATATAAAACTGTGTGGTTTAATCTATTGAGAGGCTGTCCTTTCTTCTCCAAAGTCATGCCAAGCAAAAGGATGGTTGATGCACCTTGGGAAAAACTCCGAATTGATATTTCATGTTTAATTTTCGAGCGTTTGGATTTAGAAGATCGCATTATTAGAGGATGTTAGCTGGCAGTTAGTTAAGTTTGTTAGTTTTAGTTTCTTGGTTCTTTAAGCCTATATAAAGGCACTTTGTATCTCAAACTATTTGATTCAGTTTTACATAAAAAAGATTCTTTTACTTTGTTTCTGTTACAATAGTGAAACGCTACCGTTTCTATTTTTCCTTCTTGGTTTACACGGCGTCGTATTGTTTACATTGTAAACACCCAAATTCCCAAATCAGTTTTCCCTATCGTATTTCCCATTCTCAATATGGTATCAGATTTGAGAGACGACTCTTCCGCGCTTGAAGGATCGAGAGGCTTCAAGAACGACGATCCGACCGATCCTTACTACATTCATCCCGGTGAGAATCCGGCACTGGTTTTAACCTCGACGCTGTTGACCGGCTCCAACTATCATCCTTGGGCGCGCTCCATGAAGATGAGTTTGATATCGAAGAACAAATTAGGGTTCGTCGACGGTTCGATTGCGCAGCCACGATCTGACGCTTCTCGTTTTGATGCCTGGACAAAATGCAATAATTTGGTCCTGTCTTGGATTTAAAGAGCCCTAAGCCCAGAAATTGCGCAAAGCGTGATATGGTTCGATAGTGCATCGGAGGTTTGGACAGATTTGTTTGATCGCTTTAATCAAGGTGATGTTCTCCGAATCTCGGATTTAATTCAAGAATTTTATTCTCTTCAGCAAGGTTCTTTGTCTGTTACTGCTTTTCATACCCAACTGAAAACCGTATGGGATGAAATTTGCAATTTGCGTCCTCTAATGGCATGTGATTGTTCTGCATTAGAGTATAGGAAACAAGATTTTCTTATCCGTTTCTTGCGGGGTTTGAATGATAATTACTCTGTGCAAAAGTCACAGATTCTCATGATGAAGCCTCTGCCTAAAATAAATGAGGTTTTTTCTATTGTTGTTCAACAAGAAAGGTCTTTCAATTTCAGTGTTTCTGTTGAATCCAGTGCCTTCTTGGCTGATAGATATTCTGTTAGGCATGATATTAGGCAAGATGCTAGGCAAGACCGTTCATGGTTTTAAAAGGGGATATCCTGGAAGTAAGAAACCTTTATGCTCTTTTTGTGGGTTGTATGGGCATAGTGTAGACAAATGCTACAAGAAACATGGCTATCCACCAAGTTATAAGGCTAGAAATTTTAGTTCTAATAGGACAAATAGTGTCTCTTCTACTGGTAATCTTCTTGATACTGGTAGTCTGGTCAAAGATAGTCCTAAAGATGACAATATTGTCAAGTTCACTAAGGAGCAGTATGACAGCATTTTAAGTTTGATCAATGACAAGGGTAGAATGGCTAGTTCTTCTGGTCAGTTCAATAAAGACTCGAATGTGAACATGATCTTGTCTTCTGATGATATTCAAGATTGTGCTGCTTTAAACTCAGGTAACTCAGGTATGGTTCCTTTCATTTTTTCTACTTGTTCTTCTGACAGTAGTGTTTTGACCCCCTGGATTTTAGATTCAGGGGCCACGGATCATATTGTAAATGTTTTAGATTATTTTATTGATTATAAAGAAGTTTTTGGTAAGTTTGTGAGACTGCCTAATAATCATTTGGTTCAAATTAAACATGTTGGTACAGTTCAATACAATGAATCTTTACAATTACTTAATGTTTTTCATATACCTGATTTTGGTTTCAATTTAGTGTCTGTTTCACAACTTGTTAAATCTGGTAATATTTCTATTATCTTTAACACTAGTTTTTGTGTTATACAGGATATCATCCAATGGAGGATGATTGGTTTAGCTAAACAAGCAAATGGACTATACTTTCTGGAAATGGATAAGTGCAGTTTTGCAAATGCTGTATGTTCTTCTGTTAACTCTAATATTTCTTTCCTTAAATGGCATGCTAGATTAGGGCATCCTTGTCAGGGTAGAATGAGTGTTTTTTCTGATACTTATGATGATATACCTAGTGGGGTGATTTCTAATTGTGAAGTTTGTCATTTAGCTAAACAAAAAAAGATAGCTTTTCCCACAAGTAATTCTGTTAGTGATGAAATTTTTGATCTCGTTCACATGGATGTTTGGGGGCCTTTCCCTATTAAATCTATACATGGATACTCTTATTTTTTAACTGTGGTTGATGATAAGAGTAGGTTTACATGGATCTTTCCTATGCAATTAAAATCAGAAGTTAAGACTCACATAAGTAATTTTTGTTCCATGGTCAAGACACAATTTTCTAAAACACCTAAGTGCATTAGAACTGATAATGCTAGGGAATTTGAGATGCTAGAATTTTATAATTCCACTGGAATTATTCACCAGAATTCTTGCAACTACACACCTCAACAGAACAGTGTAGTTGAGAGGAAACATCAACACCTTTTAATGGTAGCTAGATCTTTAAAAATTCATGCATCTTTACCCTTAAATTTCTGGCTGGATTGTGTTGTTCATAGGGCTTATTTGATAAATTTAACTCCCACTCCTCTTTTAAAACAGAAATCTCCTTTTGAAGTTTTGTTTAATTCAAAACTCTTGATTACCAATTTAAGAGTCTTTGGTTGTTTAGCTTATGCTAGTGTCCTTCCTAAGGCTGCTACTAAGTTAGATCCTAGAGCTATTAGATGTGTGTTTGTTGGCTTTCCTAAAAATGTTAAGGGCTATAGATTGTTTAATCTTGAGTCTAAGAGTTTTTTTATCTCAAGGGATGTTAAGTTTGTTGAAAATTCTTTCCCTTTTCAAGAAAAATCCAAATTTCAATCCTTGGATAATATTGTTTTGCCAAGCTATGAAAATAAACTTCTTCAAGATTTTTCAAATCCTGTTTCAAATGACAGTGATGATTATACTGATAAAATTCAAGATTTTGATTTGTCTCCTGTGTCTCATGGTTCTATAAATACTGATAATGCTATAACTCCAAGCTTTGGTGATAACATTGAGTCTGTGTCTCCTGATCTTGATGATTCTGATGATGTTATTTCTGCTGAACCAAGTAATCAGAATTTTCCTAAGCAACATACTGTTGATATTCCTTTAGTCACTAGGCCATCTAGAGTTTCTAAACTTCCTCAAAAATTCAATGATTATCAGGTTTCCTTACCAAAGCAGTCTTCCAAAGTTGTTTCAAAACAGAAGACATCTCATTCTCTTGCAAATGTTATATCCTATAAACATGTTTCTGACAGTCATTTGAGTTATATAAATAATATAACCATTCTAAAGGAACCTAAGAACTACAAGGAAGCTGTTTTGCATAAGGAATGGCAACAAGCTATGGAAGAAGAAATTTTTGCCTTAGAAAAGAATAATACTTGGACTCTAGTTGATCTTCCTCCTAATAAGAAAACAATAGAGTGTAAATGGGTTTATAAGACTAAGCTGAAATCTGATGGAACTTTAGAACGTTATAAAGCTAGGTTAGTGGCAAAAGGCTATACTCAATAAAATGGGGTTGATTTTCTTAATACTTTCAGTCCTGTTGCAAAATTAACAACTGTTAGAACTTTAATTGCCATTGCTGCTTCTAAAAACTGGTTTTTACAACAACTTGACATAAACAATACTTTTTTGCATGGTTTCCTTACTGAAGAAGTCTATATGGTACCTCCCCCTGGTTTTAATTCTGCTAATTCTAAATTAGTTTGTAAACTAAACAAAAGTTTATATGGCCTAAGGCAAGCCAGCAGGCAGTGGAATGAGAGATTGACCACTGTTCTTTTAGCTCAGGGTTTTAAGCAATCATCTGCTGATTCTTCCTTGTTCACTAAGGGTACTGGTTCCTCTTTTCTTGTTTTAAGTGTCTATGTAGATGATATTATCTTGGCAAGCCCTAGTTTAGATGAAATTTTTAAAATAAAGGCCTTCTTACATGATACCTTTAGAATTAAAGACTTAGGGGATTTGAAATATTTTCTAGGCTTTGAGGTAGCTAGATCTTCTAAAGGTATTAACTTGTGTCAAAGAAAATACACTATTGAACTTCTAGAAGAAACTGGTTTTATAGATTCAAAACCTGTTCCAACACCTATGGTTCCAAAGACTAAAATTTTAAAATTCAGTGGTTCTTTGCTAGAGGATGTTAGCTTGTATAGGAAGATTATAGGGAAATTACTTTATCTCACCAATACAAGGCCTGACATCTCTTATGCTGTTCAATAGCTTTCTCAATATATTTCAACCCCTACTGATGTCCATTTATCAGCTTTACATAGGGTTCTCAGATATTTGAAAGGAACCATTGGACAAGGCTTATTTTTTCCAACTGATAACCCTATTCAGCTTAATGCCTTTTCTGACTCAGATTGGGCATCATGTCCTGATTCCAGGAAGTCCACCACATGGTATTGTGTCTTCTTAGGCACTGCACTGATTTCCTGGAAGTCTAAGAAGCAGCAAACCATTTCGAGATCCTCCAGTGAGGCAGAGTACCGTGCTTTAGCTGCAGTCACTTGTGAAATACAGTGGCTCGTTTATTTGCTCTCTGATCTTCACTTTTCTTTACAACCTGCAAACATTTTTTGTGACAATCTGTCTGCTATTAAAATTGCAGAGAATCCGGTGCAGCATGAGAGAACAAAACATATAGAGATTGACTGCCATATTGTTCGTGAAAAGTTGCAGCAGCAGTTGATCAGAATCCTTCCTGTATCCACTCACAACCAGCTTGCGGACTGTTTCACCAAACTTTTGCATCCTTCTGTTTTTCAAACACTTATCTTCAAGTTGGGCATACATAACATATATGCTCCAACTTGAGGGGGGCTATTAGAGGATGTTAGCTGGCAGTTAGTTAAGTTTGTTAGTTTTAGTTTCTTGGTTCTTTAAGCCTATATAAAGGCACTTTGTATCTCAAACTATTTGATTTAGTTTTACATAAAAAAGATTCTTTTACTTTGTTTCTGTTACAATAGTGAAACGCTACCGTTTCTATTTTTCCTTCTTGGTTTACACGGCGTCGTATTGTTTACATTGTAAACACCCAAATTCCCAAATCAGTTTTCCCTATCGTATTTCCCATTCTCAATACGCATCCGATTCAACCTTGTGTGCAAGCAATGGGGAAAGAATACAAAGCAAATTCCGCAGCCATTATGGTTGATGCTTCCTTGCCAACTAGATGACGAATATTTGAGCTTTTTCGACATATATGATGCCAAAGTTCGTAACTTGAATCTTCCTAAATCTGTACGAGGAGGTTGGTTTTTTGGGTCCTCCTGTGGATGGCTTTTCCTGGCCTTGGGCACAACTTTCGGTAACCTGCGAATTTTATTGTTCGATCCAATCTCAAGAGCTCAAATTCCGCTTCCTCCGTTGTCGACGATATCAAATATTGAAGATTGGTTCTATGCCAATCGTTGCTCTGAATGGAACCCATGTGCTTGCACAATAGGATCAATTGAACCATCTTCCTCGCAGTGCATTGTTGCGATAACATTCTGTGACTTGGAATACAATACAAGTTTGGCACTATGTAGGCCAGGGGACGAGAGGTGGACCATAGTTGAAGGAGTACTCTTGGCCGAGGGATATTCTTATGGGAATATTATCTTTTTTGGTGGAGAATTATACGCTACCGTTTTGAGTTTAGATTTGGAAAATAATAATAATCAAGCTCCTTTTCAAACACATTGCATAACGATAGGAAGCCAG
This sequence comes from Hibiscus trionum, assembly GCA_030270665.1. Classification (NCBI taxonomy): domain Eukaryota; kingdom Viridiplantae; phylum Streptophyta; class Magnoliopsida; order Malvales; family Malvaceae; genus Hibiscus; species Hibiscus trionum. The sequence goes on along the minus strand of BSYR01000006.1, from coordinate 20,732,874 downwards.
CGTGTGAAGCTGAAGGTAATCTATTCCACACCTCCACCCTCTTGTTTATTTAATGATGAAGATGTCGATGCGAAACTTTTGTATCTCACGGACTGCAACCGATGGCCATGTTTGGTGGAATCAGACGGTCAACTACTAATGATCACTCAAATATGGGATGCCATATGCACTTGGGATGGTGATGGTGATGGTGATGGGGATGGCGATGGCGAGGGCGAGGAAAGAGAGGATGGCAATGGCGAGGGCGAAGGCGAAGGCGAGGAAGGAGAGGAAGAGGGTGAAGTGGAAGAATGGGGCGTTGAAAGTAGATTAACGTATTTTGAAGCTGCAAGGTTTGAAATTTTAAAGATCGAAACAAGTGAAGATACAATGTGTGCAACAAGTTTAAGTGAGCTGGGTAATCCCAATCAATCCTTGTTTTTGGGAATTGGGGATTGTCTTGCACTGGAAAATACCAATAAATTTGATAAAAATTGCATTTACTTCTTACAACTGTATAGTTATCTAAAGAACAGGATGGTGGAGAAGCCATATCCCTCAGTTTGTCGTGAAGCTGGTGTCTATCACCTTGACGATGGAAGCATTACACGATGTTTCCCCAGCGTTAATACTCAAAGCACCTCTTTCATGCATTGGTTTTTACCAAATATCTAATCTATTTAGTATTTAGATTAACACCTAATTGTTCATTAGATGTAATTGTTTTAGTGACGTAATTCAATTTTAATTTTTTTACTTTTTTATTGTATCATTTGTGTGATTAACATTTATTGGTGTGGATTGAAACTCTATGTATCCTATATGGTTTTGATGTGCTTTACTATTAAGGTTGCGTTTCGCAACCAAAAATCATTTTTAAGTGCTTTTAGTTAAAATATATTGTTTTTGGTTGCTTTTAAAACTAACTTTTCCACCCAAACCAAGAAGCTGGATTTTATAGCTTCTTGGGTGGAAAAGCTAGTTTGAAAATAAAATTATTTTTTTACCCTTATTATTTAATTATAATTTATTGTTAAAATAATGTTTATGCATACATAATTGTAAAATAATATATATTTTATAATATTTATACTGAAAATAAAATTGTTTTATTTGTACTTTATTTTATATTTATTATTAATGTGTAAGTGGTATGTCTGTATATAATCTAGAATGTAGTTTATATTTTCAAATTAAATTTTATAAAAAATAATTTTTTATTATAATTGAAATTGATTTATTTCATAAATCATAACATTAATTAATTTGAACAATCACCCAAATTTACTTTTATTTTTCAATATCATGTCTAAAATAGACATTTTATCTCCTCAAAATCACTTTTTGACATCAATAACAAACACTAACCAGCTTTTCAAAATTACTTTTCAACGGTTAGTTTGAAAATCACTTTTTTCACCGCACTTTTTAAAAGCAACCACAAACTAAGCCTAAGACTTTAATACCCATTCAGTATTAGAGTTATATATAACAATTAAATCTCATGTCGATAAATATAAAATTTAAGGAAATCATTGTAAATATTCTATATTGAGTAAATATTAATATATATATATATATACTAATAAATATTCTTATCATCTTTTGATACTTTTATATAAAATTTAAAATAAAATAATTAAAATCAATATTTAAGAATCAAACATGAGATTAATAGATTTGTATATAAATCTTATATTATCACTTCATTTATTCAATATGTTTTTATATTATTAATTTTGTGACTCCAACCTTAACTTAAATGCCAATGAATCAAAATCTAATAGAAAACTTATAAAAAAATGTTAATTATTGCTCACGACGCAAACGAACCTATATCTTTTGCGTTGACGGCGACGATGAGGTAACCTGGAAAGCATGATAAAACTTGAAACTGTTTCATAAAGTACAAACCCATTAATTTAGTGGTGTGTACAAAACATGATTCGGTTAACGGTTAGTAAATTATTTCGATTAATTTATAAAATTAAATAGCTCAATTTTAGATCTTAAATTGAATAATTGATTAACTGGATAATTAAAATATTTAACTCGATTCAGTTCAAATATGACTTTTTTATTTTACTTACGAAATATATTAAATTTAATAACATAATAAAAATATATATTACTTTACAAATATCAATATATTACTCGATACTATCAAATTAAACTTCTTAAAAATCTGATAACCATAACATTTTATAAATGCACACTTTACACTAAAGAGTAAAATTTTCACTCCCCACTACCAAGGCCAATATAAATAATCAGATATTAATATATCATTTCTTTAATTTTTTAGGAATAATATATTATTATATATTATATAATCGGTTAGATCTGTCAATCGATTTTCTCAAAAATATGGACCGTAATCATATTAAAATTGTTTAAAAAAATTCATCTAACTCGAATTTTTTGATTTAGATAACTAAATTTTTTCAGATCAATTTTGATTTGTCGGATTTTTTTTCACATCCCTACCCATTACATATTGACCAAATTTTATCTTTTTTTTCTTCAATCATAGATTATAAGAAAAAGAAAACCCATTTCCTTTTGTTTCGTATCATGTTCATAATGCTTTTGATTTGAAAAGACAGAAACGGAAGGCGGACAAATAATACAGATTTTTGCTTGATTTAGGGTTTAAGAAAAATATTGACCTGAAAATGTGTTTAAAAAAATAAGTATTTATAATATATATTCCTTCTATCTCATTCAATAAGTTAGTATTCACTTTTTAAAAGTTAATTTTTTTAACTTTGACTATAATTATTTTAAACATTTTAATTAATTAAAAATTATAAAATATATATTTTAAACTATTTGATTGAAGGTTTCTAAAACATATATTTTTTAATTTTTATTAATAATAAATTTAAAGCAATAATGAGTTAAAATTAAAAAAAATTGACAAAAAAATCAATACTAGACCTATTAGATGGGACGGAGGTTGTATATAGATAAAATGCGTTTACACAATATAATAATTTTTAAATTTTACACATTATAAGTGAATACTAACCCTATGTATAAAAGTGACTGATGTATACACCCCCTATGGGTAGCAAACGCATACCCAATTTTTAGAGAAAACTGTCAAGTTTAGTTTACACAGTTTAATGTGTAGAGGGAAGACATTTTTTTAAGGAAATTTGGGTACCTATTTGAAAACGATATTATAATCTTTATTTTAAAACACCACTTTTTAGCTCCTGAATTCACCACTGATATTTAAATTATTTTATTATATAAATAATATTAAAGTATATAAATAAAATAAACATATTATTTCTAATGTAAATGTATCCAAAACAATATTAATATATAATAAATAATTTTAATTAATCTCAAATATATTTTAACGTATAGATTATTTGTGGTAAAATATTATATAATCTCGTATTAACGCAATGGTTAAGGTTTAACCTTTCTATCTAAAAGTATTGGGTCCAAACCCTTCTAAAAGCATGTTTTTAATCTTTCCTCCGACGTCGTTTTGAGCCGTTTTAGCCATCAAAAGTGATATACTAAAATGATGTCATTTTGACGTATTGTACACGTAGGCTGTCATTAATCACGTTATTGTTCGTTAATGAGTTAACGTCAAAGTAACGTAAACGAATCGAAAACTAAAGTTTAGTGTTAAATTTGAACAATTTAGAAATTCAATGGTATAACGAGTCAATACAAATAGTTTGGTGGTATATGATCTAGTTGACCATTAAATTTAACAAAAACTCGAACAACTCGACTAAAAAATTCAATTAAATTTTAAGTTATAAAATATGATTTGTCAACTCGACTAACTCAATTTTCTTAACTTGACTCAACTCGAATAAATCGAATGTACACTTCTAATCATGTCTCCTGTGATAACAAGATAAATGAAAATCCCATGATTTTAACGTAGCATTTTGTAATAACATTTACCTAATTCTAACATCCAGGGACGTACCTAGGACTTTAGATTAGGGGGGCGAACCTATAAATTTTTAGGGGGACAAACTTATAAAAATTTAAGGGGCGAAAATAGATTTTTAATAGAAAATATATAGAAAAATTTTAGAATCATATATAATTTTCAAAATTTTAAGAGAGATGATTGCTCCCACCAGCACCCCTCGCTCCATCCCTGCTAACCTCCCCAAGCAATTCCCTTTATGACTTGACTACCTGCAAAGCACTAGAAAGTCGAAATACATAATTTTCTACTTGTTCAGTTTATACTCCTTATAATAAATATATCTTTTAACAGATTAATTGAATTTGATCAAAAATAATGGAAGATTCAACAAATATAATTCGTTTAAACATAACGAGAAATTTAAAGATTGTGTCCGCAAAAATTTTATACAAATAAAACAAAAAACATGAAACCTAAAGACGTAAAAAATCATCAAAACTTTTCACTTGAGATTATAAAAACCCAACAATCATTATAAAAATTTATTGTCTCTATCCATCAAGACAAATAGGAGGTAATAGGAGTGAGCGAAACAAGCACTGTTTCATACTGTTTCATTATGCAGTTCTGATTACATCGACAAACAATTACAAAAGATGCTCAAGCTATATGTAACCACCGACAACCCCAAATTAGAAATTAAAGTCGTAAAAATCTCTGTGCAAGCACCAAATGACCGTAGAGATAGACATAAATCGTGCCATAAGACATAAGACGTACCACAAAGACAGGAAAAAGCGCACAAAATGTGAGAAAAATTAAAAAAATGAAATAAATAGATTTTTATTAAAACTTTACTAATAACAAAGAAAATAAAAAATAACAATAAAATATAAGAAAACAAAATAAATTATAAGTTATTATCGGTCGGCAGACAGTAATAAAATTACTGTCATCGCCGGTCAAATAAAAAAATAAGCGACTAAGTAGAAAAAAGAGAGTTATGATTTTTTTACGTACGACGTGATTTTTTATCACCGAAGACTTATATACTAATTATAATTTATATCTTTTTAATATATATTAGAAAAAAGAGAGCGGTTATGCCTGGCTGGCGGTAGGAACAGGATTATCGTTTCTCCTCTAAGTCGGCCTACATGGTCTTAAGCATCGAATCTAATATCTAGGTTAACTTTAATTGGAAGATAATTTGGTCGTTGAAACTTCCTCAAAGGATTAGAATGTTTCTTTGGCTTGCGTTGCACGAACGTTTGCTGACTAATGTTGAAAGGAACCGTCAGCATTTAGCACTATCATATACGTGTGAAGTATGTGCTGGGGGGCCTGAAACTGTCATACATGTGCTCGGGGAGTATACGTTGGTGCAATCAGTTTCTGGGGCTGTGGTTTGCTCGAGTCGGTTATTTGCGTTTTTAGCATTGCCGTTCCATGAATGGTTGGTCGCAAATATTAGCGATGTTGGGGGATTTGCACGCGATTCGGCTCATTAGAAGGAATTTTTTGTGGTTGTAATTGTGAAAAGTTGATGAAAGGGATGATCTTTTCATTGATATTTGCAGGGTATTTATACAGCTGAAAATAACAAACCTAGCAACAAACTTTCTACTATAATGCTGACTCATAGTTTTTTACCCTATTCTGTTAAGAATTACAGTGATTACAGCTGTTATTCTTCAACATTCCCATCGTTTCTTTTTTCTTCAGAAGAAGACACAGTGGCAGGTGGTAGAACATGGAGTTTGCGTCAAAGATCTTCAAAATGCTGAACTGCAGAAGGTTTGGTTAAGATATCCACAAGTTGACAGTGAGCAGGCACATAGTTTACTTGGAGTGATCCAGTTGCCACCTTCTCTCGTACAAAGTGAAGGTCGAGGTCAACGTGTTTGGTCTTGGCATGAAGAGTAGGGTTTGCCGCCATGGAAACAGTGCGGGTGTTATCACACCAGATGATTGGAACATCAAGTAGTTGAATTCCCATCTCTGTGAGGACAGAACGAATCCAAAGAACTTCAGCAGACGTGTCAGCAAGGCTCCTATATTCTGATTCAGCAGTAGAGCGTGAAACAGCTCGCTGCTTACGAGCACTCCAGGAGATTGTATGATGGCCAAGTAGAACACAATGACCGGAAGTGGAACGACGATCGTCGATGTCACTGCCCCAGTCAGCATCGGAGAAGGCAGTAAGAAGAAGAGATTCAGGTTGTTGACGTTCAAACCAAAGACCAAAGTGGAGGGTGGTTTTGATGTAACGAAGTATACGTTGAACAGCATGCCAATGAACATCAGTGGGAGCTTGCATATATTGAGCTACCTTGTTGACAGCATAAGCCAAATCTGGACGTGTATGACATAAGTATTAGAGTGCTCCTACTAGGCTACGAAAGCCTTGAACATCACTCAATGGCTCACCAATATGTTTGCTGAGCTTAGGATAGATAACCATAGGTGTGGATGTTTCTTTGCATTCAAGAAAGTCAGTCTTCTTAAGCAAGTCAGTAGCATACTGATGTTGATGCAGAAATAATCCATTATTTGTGCGTTGAACCTCAAGACCCAAGAAGAATTGAAGCTGGCCAAGATCTTTGATAGTAAATTGAGCATGTAAAAAGTCAATGACAGTTTGAACAACAGTGATGGAATTGCCAGTGAGGAGGATGTCATCCACATAAACAACAATATAGAGTGTAGTGGAGGATATTTTTCGAAGAAATAAGGAACTGTCAGCTTGGGAAGCTTGAAAACCAAGAGATTGCAGGCTGTGCTTAAGCTTTTCGAACCAATTCCTGGGAGCTTGACGCAACCCATAGATGGCCTTCTTCAGTTTGCATACAAGAGGAACACCTTCAGAATCAAGTTGAACAAAGCCAGGAGGCTGATGCATATACACAACCTCGGATAGATCGCCTTTCAAGAAGGCATTATTGACATCAATATGATGAAGAGGCCAAGAGTATGTGACTGCCAATGATATTAAAATATTGATAGTAGGAAAACGAACAACTGGACTGAATGTTTCCAAGAAATCACAGCCAGGTACTTGTGTATAGCCTTTTGCAACAAGGCGTGCTTTGAATCGATTCACAGTACCATCAGGGTTGTGTTTGATTCGAAAAATCCACTTACAACCAATAGCATGCTTCCCAATAGGTAATGAAACTAAGTCCCATGTGTCATTTGTTGTAAGAGCAGTGAATTCATCATGAACAGCAGTAGACCATGCTGAATCTTGAAAGGCCTCATGAACTGTAGTAGGAGTAGTATGTACTTGAACATGATAAATCTTTGGTTTGAAGATGCCATGTTTACTCCTTGTAAGCATAGTGTGAGTGTTACCAGTGGTTTGTGAAGGTTGCATAGGGTCAATATGATCAGTAGAGGTAGTGGTAGGTGGATGTGAAAGATCTGGAAGGGGTATCGAAGAGGAAATGTCATGTGGAGTAGTTTCAGGTGGGGAGACATCTGGAGCTTCAGGTATAGTAGAGGTGGATGGCATAGTAGGAGGATCAGGTGTTGTAGTAGGGGAAGTTATAGGAGGAGAAGGTGAAGTGATGGAAGAGCCAGGAACATGTGGAAAAGGTGGTGTAGAAATGGAATTGGATGATGTGGGCATAGAAGGAGATGAGAAGGGAAAGATGTGCTCATTAAATACCATGTTTCGAGTGATGTAGATTTTTCCAGTTTCATCAACACACTGATAGCCATGGTGTTTAGGGGAGTAACCAAGAAATAAGCAGGGTTTGGATCGAAAGGATAATTTGTGTTGTTGAAAAGGACGCAAATGGGGAAAACACTCACAACCAAAAACCTTGAGAAAGGAGTAATCTGGTACCTTGGATGTAAGCTGCTGATGGGGTGAAATATGACCAAGTGTCTTGCTGGGCAAGCGATTGATAATGTAGACAGCAGTTAAAACTGCATAGGACCAGAACTTCAATGGCATGGATGCCTGAGCAAGAAGAGTGAGAGCCATTTCTGTGATATGCCTGTGCTTGCGTTCCACTACACCATTCTGTTGAGAGGTGTAGGGACACGTAATGCGTCGTTGAATGCCAAGAGAAGGAAGCAGATTGTCAAGGAAAAAGAATTCACTGCCACCATCTGTTTGAATAGCTTTGATGGTGCTATTGTAGTGGTTACTCACAAGAGCATGAAAAAGATGAAAGGCTGCAGAGGCCTCAGATTTCCTTTTAAGCAAATAAATCCAGCAGTGTCTTGTATGAAGATCAACAAAAGAAATATAGTAGAGAAATCCATTTGAATTTTCAGCAGCAGGACCCCAAAGGTCTATTTCAACTAGATCAAAAGCAGATGAGTACACTGTCGTAGAATCATGGAAAGGAAGTACATGACTCTTGCCAGCTTGACAAGCTTTACAAATGGTATGTTTATCTAAAACTAATTGTTTTTTGAGTGTATGCTGAAGCACTTCTTTGGATGGGTGACCAAGCCGTTGGTGCCATAACCAGTAAGGAGAGGGAGGAGTAACTGTGCAGGAGAGAGCTGAACTAGAATCTGAAACACCAGTGAAGGTATAGAGACCTCCTTCTTGTTTGCCATGCAGAATTATCTAACCAGTAGCTTCATCCTTCACACAACAAGAATGGGCATGAAATTCCAAGAACACATTATTATCTTCTGTAAATTTCGAAACAGAAAGAAGGTTGCGTGTAATCTGAGGTACATGAAGTAAATGAGAGAGCTTAAGTCTATGTGTAGGAGTAAGAAACTCTGATTGCCCTACACTAGATATTGCAAGTGCTGATCCATCACCAACATGAACCATTCCTTTACCAGAATAAGGTTGAGATGAGTGCAGAGTACCTGAAGCATTAGTGATATGGTGAGTGGCACCAGAGTCGGGGAACCAAGTTACCGAAGAAAAAGGGGAAATTGTAGCCATGAGACTGTTGATCTGAGGGGATTCAGTTGTAGAAGCTGGAGCAGCAAGGTCAGGTGCAACGGTTGTAACAAAAGGGTCATAAGCAACATCAGCATGGTCAGGAGCATAGCAGGTGTTGATCTGGGTAGGTGCAGGATTTTTTGGTGCAACAGTGGTGTTAGGTTTATAATCCCTGTCAAAGCGGTGCCAACATCTATCAGCAAGGTGGCCTAGTTTGCCACAGACCTGGCATTGAACACGGGGCCTGCCTTTGAAACGCCCACCGGAGTACATGGGGGAATCACGACGACGAGAATCATCAGAAAACTGTGTATTGTGAATACCAATAGGCATTCGTAGAGGATCAGCAACACGTGTCTCGGCATCTATAAGAACAGATACTGCATTATCAACTGTATAAGGATCCCTGCTGGCCGAGATGACTGCAACGAACGGATCGTACTCGGGTGGTAAGCCGTTGAGAATGGTGGCAATTTGCTCAATGGAAGAGACCGGACTGCCACAAGACGCAAGGAGATCACAGATCTCTTTGATCTGCATGGTGTATGCTCTCATCGAAAGATCACACTTCTTGATAGATCGCAGGCGACAGTGTAAATGCATCAAACGGGTAGTAGACAGTTGGGAGTACATACCAGTGATGATTTGCCAAATTTTGGAAGATGTATCAGCACCAACAAGACGAGGAAGGACCTCTGGACTGACTGTGGAAAGGAGCCACGAGGCCAAGGAGCTATCTTGCTGAACAAAGCGCGTATATGCTGGGTTAAGTGATGGAGGAGCAGCAGAATCAGTAGAGGGAAGAAACTGAGATGGTGGAGCAGCTGTGGAAGCCAGAAAACTCTCAAGACCATGGCCACGGATCATCAGCAACACTTGTTGCTTCCAAAGGAGAAAATTGGTTTCATCCAATCGAACACTAATACGTTTCTTTGAGAACGATTGGTCAGAGGAATCTTCACGCGAGGAAGTATCAGGCGAAGCAGTGATAGGAGTAACCATGGTGAGAGGCGAAGGATCAAATGGGAAAAAGAAGGAAGATAATGAACCCTACTGGTCAGCTGATACCATGTGAAAAGTTGATGAAAGGGATGATCTTTTCATTGATATTTGCAGGGTATTTATACAGCTGAAAATAACAAACCTAGCAACAAACTTTCTACTATAATGCTGACTCATAGTTTTTTACCCTATTCTGTTAAGAATTACAGTGATTACAGCTGTTATTCTTCAACAGTAATTTGGATGTTAAGGAAGCATCGGTGTAGTCTTCTTTTTGATGCAAATTATGTGCCGCATGGTGATTTTATTAGTTGTTGTACGAGACTTGTGGCAGAATATGTAGTTGCTTTCGATAAGCCTCCTTCTTTTGCAAGACAGGCAGCTCCAGCCGCAATCGTTTGGTAAAGACCACCGACCGGATGGATCAAGGCGAACTCGGTTGGTGCGGTTCGTGGTTCTTATAGCATGGCAGCCGTAGGGGGAGTGTTACACGATGAATATGGTGCTTGAATTTATGGCTGTAACACCCAAAAAATTACGCCCAAATTGTAAACTCTAAATTTAAAAAGTCCTTAATTTAAAACCCTAATTTTAAAATCCCTAATTCCTAAAATCTAATGATTTGAGAATTTTTAATTCAGAACCCTAATTTTCTATGAGGGACTAAATAAATTTTTTTATCAAACTTAAAAGTTAATATGAAATTTCTTGAAAGTCTAAGGATTGACTTCATAAGTAACCATTTTTATATAAACTGAATTCTAATTCCCTGCTCCACTCGTCTTCTTTTAATTATTTTATTTATTTTTATTCTTTTCTACCCTATATCACTTTCATTATTTTACTTAAATTAGGTTTACTCTCCCTATATATATACACATAGTTCAAATAAGATCACCCCAAGAACCCTACTTTTTATATAATTTCATGCCGCCAAAATCTCTTATTGATTTGTTAAATTCTTATTTTTTTTAATCTCGACCGCTCTATACTCCTTCTTGTTCGTTAGTCCCTTCAACCCCAAGTTTAGTCTGATACCAATACAATTAGATCATATACTTCTGATCATGAAAAATCACATCATACAGGGGGTTGAGTTTGATTTGGCTAAGGTGTGTTTTCTCACTGTGCTATATAAATGGTTTTATTGTGTGATGTTGTTTTTAAATTATGGGTATTTTATATGAGATGTGTTGTTGCATAAAGAATTTTCTATGCATTCATACTTGAAATAGAGATTTATTTAAATAATGGTTTTGAGGACTACGAACTTGGATTACAGTACATGATTCAATAGAGATTTGAGTATTTTGATTTAATACCGTTGTGTGCATGGGTTGGGATTTTATGGTGGAAGATTGTGGTGACGACCACTTACCGATTGGTGGATGTAGTGAGGAGTTATGGGAAACTTTCCTCTTATTGATTAGTGCGTTATAGTTGGGTACACTGCATTGTGTTTATTAAATTAAATCGTTTTGTGTTGTGAATTATTATTGTTTTGAACTTAAAGATTTTATAAAAATTATTGTGTTTGTGTTTATGGTTTCTCTTGCACTTTAGAGACACACTAAACTTTTTAGCTTACTCCCCATAGTTTTCTCTTACAGATATCATTAGACTTTAAGCGACGAGGTACTTGGAGGATATCAGATTTTATCCAGTTATTTTACTATTCAGTGTGAACTTATTTTAAACTATTATTATTATTATTATTATTTTGGGACTATGTTTCAGCATGTATTTACAGATATTATTTTAGATATTTATTAAATGATCAGAATATTTTTATAACATTTGAGTTTTGAAAATAATTGTAATATTTTACGATACTTATCGTTAATTAATAAATAAATTGTTTTATAAATGATTTAAACCTAAAATCTATTACTTAAGAGTTAAGTTTTCAAACGTGATTTTCTAAATTCGGCTATTTCTTTTAGGCCGGGTTTAGGGAGTTACAATGGCGTTTTTCGAAGTATCGGATGTTGCCCGATCTTAATGGTAGAGCTTTGGACGACTTACGATATTTTTCAAGCTGCTTGAAATCTTGGTTTTCGACAGGTACACTTGGAATTGGATAGCAAGGAGGTGGTTTGGATTCTACAGAGGCGGTCCAAAGCCCTTGCTGGTTGCGCACTTGTGGAGATGCTCCTCTCGTTGTTATCTCGCTCATGGTGTGTGCAGGTCCAACACATCCCACATTGCATGAACATGGTGGCTGATGATCTTGTTGCACTGCATCGTAGTGGCCCAATGGGCACATAGGAGTTTGAAGCTTCTCCAACAAGCCTCGCTGGTCTAGTGATTGAGGAGGCCAATGCGGGATAATTATGTCTACTGGTGCCTGGTGAATAGGTGCCGTGTGTGCTTTTTTTATTTTTATCCTGACGGAAAATTTGTTGCTAAATTTTGACTTGTTTTATTATTGTAACTATTATCATATGTACTCTTTTTCCTCCACCAAAAATCAAAAAAAAATTAACAAGGCATATAATAATAGACCCATTCTTAATAAAAAATTAATGATTATATGTCATATCTTATTAGCAACAATACCATGTCACTCATTATCAATGTTATGATTACATATGAACAGTGCATCAAATATAAGCTTGTATTTAATACTTTAGTATACATCAAAAAATAAATTTAGTTATTTCAATGAAAAAATGATATTTTTCATAAGAGATTTGATTTTAAATTATTTTATATGTAAGGTGTGTTTAGGGTCGTCTTCGAGGGTGAGTCATAAAGGCGATGGCCCAGGGCCCACCTCTATCCAGGGCTCACAGTTTATAACTATAAGTATTTAATTTTAATGATAGTTTAATTTTTTAACATTTATTATTATGGTATAATTTTTAATAGTTGTTATCAGGGTCTACTATTAAAATTTAATTTTGTTTTCAATATTTGTTATTAAGGCTCCATTTTTTCAACATTTGTTATTAGGCGTACTCTTAAAATTCATTATTCTCAATATTTGTTATTATGAGTCCAATTTTTTACAATATTTTTATTAGGGGCCCAATTTTTTTCTAATACTTGTTATTAGGGTTCTAATCTTAAAATGTATTTTTTTTCAATATTTGTTATTAGGAGTCTATTTTTTTCAATACTTGTTATTAGAGTCTATTTTTTTTTACAATATTTATTAATAGGTACAAATTATTAAAATTTATTTTTTTCGTTACTTGTTATTAGAGTCTATTTTAGGCACTTATAATTCATTTTTATTACTTATTATTAGGGCCTAATTTTTAGGTTCATCCGTGGGCTACCAAAATCTCAAGAACAGACTTGGGTGTGTGCGTTGTCAAAGGGTTAAGAATGTGTATAAACAAATACTACCTTTGAATGTGTATGAACAAATATTACATGAAGTGGGTCGTGGGACTGATATAGAGAAGATTAGGGGGGTCTCAGAATCAACATAAGTGATGGGGCAGAGATGATTTTAATCTTGTAGATCGCTAGAAGGGAATGGATGGTCTTGGGCTTTGTACTCACATGATAGAGATAAAAATGAAATAATTCTTGATAAAAATGAGTGTTGGGAGAACACCCTACGCACATGTCCCGTCAATTTGACATCCCTAAAAATAACGCATCAAACTTTCTAAAAAAATAACTCGAACCCAAACCATCATCTTGATTCTAACTTGAATTCAGAAAGCCCCCATCCTGGCATCCATCTGAACCTTAATTGATTGATAAACCTGTCAATCACAATAATGCAGTGAAGTCTTGGGTGTACGATATGATCTACATCTACACATGCGCGTACGAGATCATATGAAGAGGAAGGCGATGTAAGAAATGAAAACAAGCTTTCGGGCATGCACATCGGTATGATGCCAAGACAACCTTAACATCATCAGACGAGATGTTTGAACCTGCACGTACTCCCTATCATGACCATTAGCTGGCTCGTTGAATCTGCATCTGAATGATACAGCTTCCTTTGGATTTCACGCACATTGTACGTTTCTGCTTGGACCTTTTTTGTTACAATATTCTAACAACAACGCTTCAAATAGATTTGAATTATCGTCTATGTGTATATGATTTATGCATTATCCTAGTTTCTGTTTTCGAATATATCACTATTATTCCAATTAACGATATCTTTTTAAAAATATAATGTGTCTTACTATTAATTATGACCGTACAAATAAGTAACGACCAATAAAGAATGAATCCTAAGCTACCTTAATTTTTCTTTCTTATGTAATATATGGTTGATGAGAAAAGTCAACAAAATCACATGGGTATTAAATAAAATACGATGATTTTTTGACTAAATAATAGAGACATGTTGAAATAAATTACCCACCGACCTCCAAACAGTGCACTTTAAAATCCAACCGGCCAAGAATTTCAAAGGGAAGATTATAAAAGAATCGTATTTCATATTAATGCAGGTAGCTTTGTGGGGTTCCATTTGACTAAAAAAATCACATTGATTTCAACACATTAGTTACATGTCTATTATTAAATTAGTTAAGTAAACTAACATTTGATTTACTAAAACCTAATACTTAATCAATATATTCCTTTTGCTTAACTAAAAAGTAAGATTTTGTTTCTATCAAAAAAAAAAAAAGGTAAGATTTTGTTACTATTAGATTTCGAGTTTAATCGGAAAGAATGCCACTAAAAAGCTACTAAAAAGTGGATTTGATTTGAATTAAACAGTTGAATTTACTATGGAATGGTTTTAGGTCATACCTATATTAGATTTGATTTGATTTTAAAAGTGGAAGCTACTAAAAAGTAAATAAATACCCTTCGTAGAAGAAAGAATGCCACGTTGTTTTGAAAAATTCAAATGCTGAGACGAATCCAATGGAACCTTTGAATGATGACCAACAACCCCACCACCATGGGAGGCTGGAGGGAGAATTGATAGAAGCTATCAACTTCTTTGCATTTCTTACCACTAAAGAAGAACCTTGTGTTATAATAACCGGTCCGGTTTAGATATCATCTAATTCTGACCGGCTACATGACACTAATAATATTTAACAAGTATGAGATCTACTAATTGGCTTAGTCGCTAAAGATGGTCATATTGTTCTCATCTTGCATGAGTTCGGATCTCGATATGAGAATGTAATACCTATCTATTTAATTAAAAAATAACATTTTAAAAGTATAATTACACGATATAAACACACAAATCATTGAATCTAATTATAGATTGCGTAATTAATGTTTAGTGTTAAGTTTATCGTAGAAATATTCATGCATATTTACAATTTTTCAATTTTTTTTAAAAAAAGATTCATTTTCCGATTAAAAAAAGAATTTCTAACATTTTGACAAAGCATACATATGCTTGAAGGCGAGTCTTTTAACATGAACTTATTCTCTTTTTCACTGAACTACTCGTTGAGTTCTCATAAATAAATATTATATATGTTATGCCTCTGTTTTTTATATTTTTTTCCAATTCCCTTAAATGTATCGGTAGGAAGATTTATTAAACAAATATTTTTCTAAACATATAGATTTTTTAAATAAAAATAACACATGTTTATACTTGATTCTAATTTCTAATACCAAATATCATATGTTTTTTTCTTGTATATAAATTAATATTATTTGTGAAAATATATTTTCATTAATTTCTTTTGACATAATAAGTCAGACAAAGTATGGGTAAGTTCAACAACTCTTGAGGTTAATCGCGATTGTCTGATCTGAATGCATGGTTGATTGTACGAACTTGAGCTTGCCTTACCTAAGACTGACGATAAATATGATTCAACATCTTCTTCTTCCTAACCATCTGATATTTTTTTATAATTACGTATACTTGATTCGTTGTTCGACTAATTCAAATTGAATATTATATAAACTTATTATAGATATACTTTTAATCTAATTCATTTTATTCTCAATATCATAATTTGAGCTTATGAGAGCACTAACAGAAAAATGAATACTCCATGTAAGAAAGTTGAGAAGAAAAGGGAAGTAAAACTGAAATTTTTGCATGTATTAATAATTATATATACACGAGAGAATAGATGAACCAAAATAATCTAGTAATTAAAACTCCCTTTCCTGCCATGCTAATTGCTATTACTACTTTTCTTTCTCTGATTCACAATCAAAACAAAAATAAAGATAAACCCAAATATTTCCCTTTTGCTAAAACCAAAGACTTCAAAAATGATTCAACTTAACAACTCCATATACATCACCGAGTAGGCCACCCACTCCTCATATTCAAATCCCATATCCTTGTAAGAACACTGAAAAATAAAATTAAAATTTTAAAAATAATAACAAACTCATCATCACCTTCTTCTTCTTCTTCTTCTCCTATGATCCTCATGGCGATCTCCAACTTTGTAAGCCGAGGTCATTGTGTTTCCTCGAAGGACCGGACGACGGAATCGGGAGATGTCTAGGCAAGAATCCGACGAAATGGCCTACATAAG
Source organism: Hibiscus trionum (assembly GCA_030270665.1). NCBI lineage: Eukaryota > Viridiplantae > Streptophyta > Magnoliopsida > Malvales > Malvaceae > Hibiscus > Hibiscus trionum. The sequence goes on along the minus strand of BSYR01000006.1, from coordinate 20,716,604 downwards.
GAGATTTCGGTTTGATTTTGAAAACGTTGTCGGCGGCGGCCGTGGTTCTTGAACCGTGGCAGTGGCTGACAATGAACGTAAGCATTAACAAGAGCCAGAGGAGAAGTAGTGGAACCAGTTGCCTTCTGCAATCAACCATCATGTTGCAGGCTGCAGCTCAGCTAGAGTAAAAGGGAAAGGGATGTGTTAAGAGAGAAATAGAGGTGGAAATTAACAAGTATTCTAATGAGAGAAAAAAGGTTGTAACTTGTAAGTAAGCAAGCAAGGGAGAGGAAAGAGAGAGAGAAAACAAAAGGGGCGACCTTTCAAACAAAATCATATACTTGTAGTACAGTGCTAGTACTTAGCAATAGAAGTAAACATTGGAAGCATAGTGTTTAAAAGATTAAAGAAATCAGTTTAGTTAGATTGGTTATTTGCTCTCACGTTCTGATTTCTTTATTTTGTTCGAGTTAACCGCATGTATTGAAACCCCTAAATTTTATTTAAAAGATTTAACGTTTCATCTCACCAGATCAACTTTGATCCAAATATTCATGTTTAAAATGAATAGTACATAATTCGAACTTCGATCTTTGATATCAACTTATAACAATTTTATTATTCGAGCTATGACAAATCGGTTATAAAAACGCGTAGGGGGAGAAAAAGGAAGAGGAGAAGGTATGGGATTGGGAGCAAAAGGATTGCAAAAATAAAGTTTGGGGGAAGGTGGGGAGAGTGTTATGTTATGTCTTCTCTTTTTTCTTCCATGGTTAGGTTGGGGTTTGGTCCCACTCCAATAAGGGAATTCCAACTTTTCTCAGTTTCTACTCCCCTATTCTGTAGGGCTCTGATTTGAAGTTTACCTGCATCAAATATATTACACTATACTTACCATATTCTACATATAAAAAATAAAATATATACTCAATAATGTTTAAAAAAATTGAACTAGAAATCCAACTATTTAATATATGGATAAATATTCTATACACAGGCGGTGGAAATTGAAAGTTTCCACAAGCGCCTTAGTTTTAGGGTATAGGGAGTTAGTTTAGGGTATAGGATTTAAGGGTTTAGGTGTAGGGGGTTAAAATTTAGGGATAGTTGTTTCAATTTAAGGTTTAGAGTTATAATTTAAGGTTTATAGGTTAAAACCTAAATCCTCACCATATTACCCTAAAAACTAAACCCTAAATTATAACCCTAAACCTGAAATTGAAACAACTATCCCTAAATTCTAAACACATACACCTAAATCCCTAAACCTTATACCCTAAACTAACTCTCTATACCCTAAAACTAAGGTGCTTGTGGAAACTTTCGGTTTCCACTGCCATTATATAGGATATTAATCCTTAATATATTACATGTTTGATATGAAAAATTATAAATTCTTGATACAATTTGAAGCTACACCATATTCAACCGATACCGGTCAATTGCATTAAATAATCAAAGATTTCATAGTCCTTTTTTCCTCTTTACAGTTTCAGTGTACTATTTTCCCTAACCATCTCCACAACTTCAATATTTTGTACTCCCTCTTTTGAGAAAGCAATTACTATCACAAGAATTGATCTTCATGGCATCAATGAGTTGATGGTAAATTTGTTGTTACATTGGAAGGGACAGGATTTTGTTTCAAGAAAATTGAATTTCCCAAATGGAATTAAAACTTTACTTTGTCACACACAGGGAAGTAAATGCAATTGTCAGGTTTCTTCAGGTACACCCATACCCTTTTTCATATAACCTATTGAACCTATGAGGCCTCCTCAGTAACCTTTGCCTTTTCCCCTGTCTCCCACTTTCCCTTCTTATAGGAATCAATTCTTTTTTAGATTTTTTAATATATTAGTGTAATTATATAAGGATTAATATCCTATATACTGGCGGTGAAAACTGAAAGTTTTCACAAACGCCTTAGTTTTAAGGTATAAGGAGTTAGTTTAGGGTATAGGTTTATGGGTTTAGGTGTAGGGTTAAAATTTAGGGATAGTTGTTTTAATTTAAGGTTTATGATTATAATTTAGGGTTTATAGGTTAGGATAATATGGTGAGGATTTAGGTTTTAACCTATAGACCCTAAATTATAACCCTAAACCTTAAATTAAAACAATTATTCCTAAATTCTAACCCCCTACACCTAAATCCATAAACCTTATACCCTAAACTAACTCCCTATACCCTAAAACTAAGGCGCTTGTGGAAACTGAAAGTTTCCACCGCCTGTGTATAGAATATTTATCCATTATATAATAGTATATGTTTATATTTCGAAAAGGATTAATATCTTATACACTGGCGATGGAAACTGAAAGTTTCCACAAATGCCTTAGTTTTAGGGTATATAGAGTTAGTTTAGGGTATATAGAGTTAGTTTAGGGGTTTAGGTGAATGGGTTTAGAATTTAAGGATAGTTGTTTCAATTTAAGGTTTAGGGTTATAATTTATGGTTTAGAGGTTAGAGTTTAGTTTTTAGGGTAATATGGTGATGATTTAGGTTTTAACCTATAAACCCTAAATTATAACCATAAACCTTAAATCGAAACAAATATCCTTAAATTCTAAACCTCTACACCTAAACCCCTAAATCATATACCCTAAACTAACTCTCTATACCCTAAAACTAAGTCGCTTGTGTATAGAATATTTATCCTTTCGAAAACACATATAAACTTTATACACATTGGTGGTCGAACTTAAGTCTCTTAGGATGAATATCATCTTCTTTTTCACGGGAATTATTCGTTGGATTCTTTTATGGGTTTTCTTAAAACAAAGCTCGTGGTTTACTTTGGATAACTTCAACGTCAACATGGTTTACTTAGTTTTCTCATGCCAATGTTACAATCATTGTAGCTGTGGGAAAGTCCACATGAACAACATTGTTGTTGAACTGTGACTGTGCGGCATGCATTGGTGCCCCAATTTTTTGTCCAGTGACATTTTAAGTTCCTATCAATTTGAATATTTGCTAAAGTGAGTATCATTTTTTATTTTTTATTTTGTTTAAATACTTGTCGTTTGAAATCGGACAACTTGATTCATTTCAAATTTTAATGTTTGATCTTAATTTTGTCTCTAATCACACAAACTTTTTTCTATAGAAAAACATCATAGCTAGTATCATATAATAAGCTCAATCCTTTTACTTAACTAAATTCCGAGATAAGATTTTGATTGAATAAAAGATAATTGTGAAAATGAAATGTAGAATTTGCAAAAAGGGCATTTAGAAAAAGGAAATAAAGAGAGAGGAGAATGTAAAACTTTTGACAATATTGGAGGCCCCAATCCTGCTTTACTTTAAACAATTCTAAAGCGTGTAGGTAAATTCCCAAGCAGCAAAATCAATTTTGCTGTGAGGAAAACTCTTTTCACAGTTTGTTTTCTTAATTAAAACAATTTAAGTTCGAAATTTAAAGATAATATTGTTAAACAGACATTCATAAAATTTAAAAAATTAATTCTCATAATTCGTTAAATGAACTTAAAAAAATACGGGTTAAAAAAGAAAAGTCGAGAAAGAAAAAGAAATTGAGCATTGGATTTATTAATGGTACAACTACAAGGCATCCAATCCAAGGGTCCTACTAAGTGAGGACATGGGGGAAGAACAAGAAGTTCATTTCGACTTATCCCATGCTTTTGTTTTTTATTTATTTGTGTAGGTTAGGTTTATAGATGCCATGAACTCATAAAGTGAATAGTGGGCGTAGTCTCTTGAATAGATAGAAATTTTTTTGATGCAACACTAAAGTCCTGTTATTACATTGTCCCACTGATTCGGAACTGTGTTTCGGATTTGGGGACCCATTTTTTGAGTGTAAGAAAAGGAGAGTTGAAACATACAAGTAGTTGTATCACATGGTTTCCTTCCTTTTTCTTTTGAGCTTTCATTATCTTCAAAAATCTCCATCTTTTCATGAGAAGCTTCAGCTCCCACACAGTCCCATCCTCTTTTGAGGCAGACATGTTAAAAAGGCGTGGATTATCTGTTAGAATGTAAAGTTTTATTCCATACTCGAAAAGATTTCTATATAATATTAAACTTGGACAACATCGAGATTATTTAAAGAATAGATTTGAGTACTTTATTTAATGTTAGTTTAATTGAGGGATTCACAAGTCTAAAACATACCATCTCTTAATGCTTAATGGAGGAGACAGGTTCATTTGTCGTTTGAAATGCATAATAGAGGGAGGGTTTGAAAGTCTAAAATAGACCATCTCTTAGCATTATATATCAAAGGAAGCTAATTTAATCTCACTAGTCAATCTATTATTTTTTTTCTTTGACGATGTTTATACTATTTAAACTCCTCTCTACCTATAGATAGGTGATATTAAATGATTAAACAAGTTTGATTACATAACCTTCTATATATAGTATCAATAACAATGTTAATCAGAGGTATACTCAATTGACATCAATCAAATGTTGAGTTTTTTTCTCAAGTAGTGTTGTGAGATTTTATTTTATTTTGTGAGGTATAGATGTTTTGAAATTATTTCACGATCTAGAGATGTTTGATTGGCGTTCTAGAGTTGCCTATGCTTTACGGCGACTTCATGCAAAATTCCTTCGACATCACCAATCGTATGCGTGTATGGGAAGAGAAGTCGTCTTCCACCAACCACTTCAAGTAATTTTTTTATATAAAAAAACTCTAACAACACTTACACTTTTCGAGGACTTCAACTTCAATTGTTCAAACATATTTAAACTATAACATAATTTTAAAACATCTCTACTTCATGAAATCATTTTTTCAATCACCTCATCCAAGCAAAATACACATCAATTGTTAAATGGTCATCGGATAGAGTTGTCATTGTGCTGACCATAGCACTAGTTGTGGTACAATGCAAATGTGACAGGACAAGCGCCTTCAATTTTCTTTTTCTTTTTCTTTAGTCCAAATAATTAATTATAAGCTACGTTTGACAATTAGCGAACAGCTGATAGCAAATTACATTAGCTGATAGCTTATTGTATTAGCTGATTTGATTAACGAAATGTATTAGTTGATTGTATAAAAGTGTTTGGTAAAATTAATTGATAGTTGATAGCTGTTTGATTATTCAAACAAGCAAAATAACGGCCATGTTTGGTAAAGAGAGGTTTGGGCAAAACTTAGAGGTTTGAGGCATAATTAGAGGTTTGACCAATCAAATCCGCTAATATTGTTGTTTGGTAAACAGCGGATTGGGGTGAAACCGCTAATTTTGAAAAAGCTCCTATTATGAGCTTTTTCAAAATTAGCGGTTTCACCCCAATCCGCTCTTTCAATCCGCTGTTTACCAAACAACAATATTAGCGGATTTGATTGGTCAAACCTCTAATTATGCCTCAAACCTCTAAGTTTTGCCCAAACCTCTCTTTACCAAACAGGGTCATAATATTACTGAGCATATTTGAAGGATCTATATATTAATTTATTATTTATATAATTATTTTTAATATAATATAATTAATTATTAAATTTAAATACAAATGTAAATGTGTGAGAATAAAAAATAAAAAATATTAGTTTACAAATATCATGTAAATACGTGAGGGTGAACAATTAAATAGAAAAAATTCAATTTAAGTTATTTGGAGATTTTTTATCATTGTTAAAGATAAAAGTGTACTTATAACTCTTATGTCAAAACCTATAATTTTAAAAAGCTCTTATTAACAATTTTTTAAAATTAGAGGTTTTACCCCAATTCGCTATTCACCAAACATCTATATTAATAGATATACCGATCAAACCTCTAATTTTAGCAAATCAATTTATGCACAATGAGATTTGGACGAAGTAATAAAAATTATATAAACAATCAGTAGAATGATTAAAGGATATAGCAATGTAGACTTGCAGGGGAAAATAAAATGCTTCCAAATTTAATTCAATAACAAGGATCAAATTAGCAATAAATTAATACATATTAGAGGTTAAAACTTAAAATTATCATTACTTTCTACTAATTCCGCACTCACGTATAGTATTTCAATTTTGATAACTCATGATCTTATGCTCACTTAACAATAATTTATTTTTAAAATTAGTATTTATTTATGAGGTAAATTATATAAACCATCACTGAAATTTACTCTTAAATTTAGTTCGGTCACTGAAGTTTCAAAACGTTCAATGTTTAGATTGCAATGAGTAAACTGAACGTTTTTTGTCACTCTTAAACCCCATACGATCGTAGATGGTGGTCGTTCGACCTTAAATTTCACTAGTCACTTTGTCTCGGCCCCATGTGTCTGAATTTGACCTACATTTTACCGGAAAGTGCTCCGAAGTTTATAAATCGACCAAAAACCTTTTAATTTCTCTCTCGTCGATCTCCTTCCCCTGTCGTCGGATGGAGTTCATTTCTCCATATGTTACCTCTCTCGTGCTAATAAAGTTTTTCACTATTCAGATCTTAGAGAAGTACATTCGATCTCCTATAAATGACCGTCACAAAAAGTTAACATATGAGTGACCAAAAATGTTTAATGTCTGAACTTTAGTGAATAAATTAAAATTTTTAAAACTCTAATAATCAAAATAGATTTAAGAGTAACATTCAGTGATGATTTATATAATTTACACTTATTTACGTGCATGAATATGTCATCTACGAGTTTCCATGTCTAAGGATTGGGTATCTATCAAATCAGGTGGGTTGACCGAGCTATCGAATCTTTGATATTAATCTACTTAATTAATTAACAAAAATATTTTAAAATTTTGGGTAATCTTCACCAGTGGTCCCTTTCGTTTAGGGTGTGTTTTATTTTGGTCACCAGAATTCAAAAACGATTATTCTGGTCACTTACGTTTAAAATCGTTTCTATTTTGGTCCCTTAGCCGTTAGTCTCCGTTACTTTAAAAAATTAGTTTCTAATTTAACCCCCAAACTTTCAAAATTTTATTTTTCACCATCTTTCCCAAAAATTATAAAACTAAAACCCCATAAAATTAAATCAATGGCTATAACCCACCACTACAACCCATTCCCACAAGATTAAAAGCGTCCACTACAACCCATAATGGCCCCACATATATCTCTTCTCCATCTTCCCCAAAAATTATAAAACTAAAACCCATACAATTATATCTCTTCTCAAAGGCTACATATTTATTCGAAGAAGAAAAAAACAAAGGTAAAGATTAGCTCTGCTTAACAAAGAGGCGTAAGTTTTAGTAGGTAAGCAATACTCACGGTTTAGAAAGGTAAGAGATAGATTAAAGCAAAAGTTGAACACTAATACGAATACAATCAATGCCCCTATTGCAATCCAATACCAATTTGAATCTTGGCGGAAACTCCTCGACTGTAAAACTTGAATTCCCAGCGATTCGTTTGAGTTGGGAAGGGCCTTCAATATGAAAGCAAACATGAAAGATGAGCATTTTGTTAAGAGACAAAAGCAGAATTATAGACATTTCAACTTCAAAAGCCATTACTCGTCTCCACTGGTGTCCAAGGAACTCATTAACCATCAACCCATTTTGGCCATACATCAAAGGCGAGATCCAGTAACCCCATATCCACCAGCCCTTTATGTCACCTGTAGCATTAAACATAAAAAGTAGATTAGAACTGTCTAAAGTTTAATTTCCATTAAACTTTTTCTAAGACGTATTATACCTCGTGCTAGGACGAATCCACTCAATGCAAAAAGTACAAGTAAAGAAAATGTCCCAAAAGTGTTAGCAACAATCATGTTTCTAGCAGTTGCTGCAATACATCGAAATAATGACGAAGCCATCTGGTTAATGAGAACAAGGATGAGGTACTGTCTTAACAACCTATGCCAGAATTTTTTTTTTGAATAAAGGGCACCTTCCATGAGCCTCGTTAAAAAACCTCCGGGAGGAGAAAAAAGAGTGCTCATGTAAGGCGATTAAACAAGTACAACGTTTGCAGAGGAATCGCCTCTACCAATATGAAACGACATTACATCACCTCTAACCTCCATTGGAGGTTCGAGAAATCTATAGTAGTCTAAAGGAAGGCCTTTAGCCAACTTCGCCATTTTATCCGCAATAGCATTCACCTCCCGGTGAACCCAAGTAAACCGCACCTCCCAATCTCGCGAGATCATCTCCGCAATGTGTACCCGAAGATTAGAAGGCAAACATAAAGGATCATTCATACTCAAACCTTCAAACACATTCTTGTTATCCGTCTCCACAATAACACGATTAAACCCAAGCGCCCAAGCCGTCGCTAACCCCTCATAAACCGCCCACACTTCCGCGTCAAAAGCCGAGCAAACGCCAATTTTCTTAGTGAAACCAAACTTCCATTGGCCCGCGTCATCGCGCCCCAAGCCACCACAAAAAACCAGCCCGGAGTCCAGCGTTCGAGCACCATCGACGTTGATTTTAATCCAATCCCTCGGGGGACACTGCCAATTAACATCATTCCCCGCATTCGAGCCGCTGCTGCGCTCTTGCGTAGCCCTGCTGCGCGTCTGGTGCATCTCGCTGCTGAGGTGCCAGGCGTGCTGCAGGATGTCCTGCACGCATCCCTCCGCTCCAAAGATCAGCGCATTCCGGCGCTGCCACGCCAACCAGACCAGGCACCCAAACAACAGGTCACACTCTGCTGCAACAATCGCAAAACTGCACCCAGGTTCTAAATTGGCCGCCAACCACTACTGCAGCGGCAAGCTGAAGAAGACCGCTGCTTTGTCCGGTCGGATTAGTTGCAACCATACCGTCTTCATCAGTCCACAATCCCGAAGCACATGCGCTGCATCTTCCATAGCAGCCCCACACAAGCTACAACTCGGATTATTCGCGATATGGCGACGAACCCGCTCCACATTCGTCATAAGGCGCCCATGAAAAGCTAACCAAAGAAACATGCGCACCCGTGGAAGCCCGCGATACTTCGCAATCCTACGCCATATCGGATCCCTCGGAACATTCTCGTGACCCCGTCGCGCCTCATATGCTGAGCGAACAGTAAACTTTCGATTAGATTCCAAAGACCAACCCGGGCGATCAGCATAATTCGCTTCCCCTGGTGGTTTCACAGCCGCAAGGCTCTGCAAAACATGCAAAGATAGCTTGTTTCCCAACTCGCCCCACTTCCAATTCCCAGAAGAGTCAACCATATCCCTAACGCGCACATCCACGGACTCACTCTCAAGATCAACGGTCGTATATTGTCGCAAAGGTCCAAGATTACCCACCCAAGCGTCATCCCAAAACCGGGTGCGGCGCCCATCACCAATATTCCACACAACATTCCGGCACAGATCTTCCCAAACAAATCGGATACCTTTCAAAATTCTTGAACCTGGTTTATCCGGTAAAATCATAGGCATCACATCATGAATCCCATATTTTGAACGAATAACACGAACCCAAAGTTTAGCCGGTTCAGAAATCATAACGAACCCCAATTTCAACAAGAAGGCCTCATTTTGATTCTCTAATCTTTTGATACCCAGACCGCCATCTTCAATTGGAGAGCAAATCACATCCCATCGCACCACATGCACCTTTTTACTCTCACTGTCATGACCCCAAATAAAGTTTCGGATTAAAGCTTCAATTTCATCACAAACACTCTTAGGCAATCTAGTCGATTGCATCACATACATCGGAATGGAGGCTAAAACAGCTTTCGCTAATACAATACGGCCAGCAAAGGATAACAACCGTATCTTCCAACCCGCCAGCCTATCAGCCACTCTCTGAATTAAATATCTATATGTATCGGCCGTAACCCGACCATGCAGTAAAGGCACACCCAAATATCTCCCCAAATTCGACACACATTGAAACCCAAAGGAGTTACTGATATCCTCCTTACTAGCACTCTCCACATTTTGCGAAAAGAAAATATTAGTTTTGGAAATACTAACCTTATGTCCAGAACACTCGCAAAAATCACGCAAAACACTACTAATCACCTCAAATTGCTCCATCGATGCCTTTGCAAAAAGAACGAGATCGTCTGCAAAGAATATAGGGCGATACACAATTGGACCATTTTTCCTAAACTGAAACGCCTACCAATTACCTTGATCCACCTCCCGTTGAATCGCATGGGCTAATCTTTCCATGCATAAAACAAAAATATAGGGCGAAAGCGGATCCCCCTGTCTGATACCTCTAGTAGGTTTAAAGGAATCCGAGACCCCTCCGTTCCACTGAATTTGCGTCGAGACCGACGATATACAGCTCATGATCAAAGAACGCAGATGGTCGGGTAAGCCTAGTTCACCAAGCGTATCATCAATAAAGGACCATTCCAGGCGATCGTACGCCTTCTCCAAATCAACTTTAATTGCAAACCAACCATTTTTTCCTCTCTTTTGCCGCATCGAGTGAATTATTTCCTGGGCAAGAACAACATTATCAGTAATTAATCGCCCAGGGACAAAACTCGTCTGGTTTTCGGAAACCCATCTTGGCAAATAGGGTTTCAAATGGTTAACCAGCACCTTACTCAAGATTTTATACACAACCGTACACAGACTGATAGGCCTAAAGTTCACAATAGACTCCGGGGCCTCTACTTTGGGGATCAGGACAAGAAGTGTGCGGTTCAAATCTGGATTCACCAAACCTGTGGAAAACATGTGCTGAATGTATCTACATACCACATCACCAACAACATCCCAGTGTCTCTGAAAGAACAATGCGTGAAAACCATCGACCCCAGGAGCTTTAGATGGGTGCATTTGGAATAATGCAAGATGAATCTCTTCGCGGCTTACTTGCATATCCAACCCAGACTTTTCTCGAATCGATAAGCCCTTGAAGAAGCCTCTACAATTATATGTATAACCATTATCACCTTCGGACGAAAACAGCTTAGCAAAGAAATCCAGAGCAATACGTTTCAACACCTCCGGGTCTGATATCCATTTACCCATATCGTCCTTTAAGCAAACAATGGCATTACGTTTTTTCCGACCATTTGCAAGCGCATGGTAATACTTTGTATTGCGATCACCCCCTATCACCCACTCACATCTAGCTTTCTGCCTCCAAATACTCTCCTCCATATCAAGAATCTCTTCCAGTTCCACTTTGAGGGTTCGCGCAAGCTCATAAAGATGATCCGAATGCCTTTGCTCCAGCGCTCGTTCAATACCACCAAGTCTCGCAAAAATTCGTCGCTTTCTATGCCCCAGGGAACCAAAAGATTGCGAGTTCCAAATAGATAAATCAGCCTGCATTTTACTAATGTTATCCGCATAGGATATCGAACCATCCCACGCCTTCTCTACCACATCATCATACCCCTCCGAGCCATGCCAAGCAAACACATATCGGAAAACCTTAGCATTCATCGTAGGAACACCACTTTCCATACATAATAAGATAGGCCGATGGTCTGATCCAATCCTCTGAAGATGTCAAACCATACAATTCGGATAGCTATCAGCCCATTTCGCGTTTATCAGAAAACGGTCCAGCCTCTCATATAAGTCCCCTCTACTCCATGTGTATTTTGACCCCTTAAAAACAACCTCCTGAAGCGCACACGAAAACACAAAATCCTGGAATTTTCGGCAAACATAGTTACGACCACTTTGACCACCACGGCGATCATCCAAGTGAAGCAAAGCATTAAAATCTCCCCCTATAAGCCATGGTCTCTCATCCCCCGGATTAAGATCACAAAGTTGGTCCCAAAGATGGCGCCTATACTGAGCTTGTGGGCTAGCATAAACCACAGTCAAAAAACACGGTTCATCAAGCAACGCACCTTGTATCATAGTGTGGATGAACTGATTGGATACAGAGATAACACTAACAGTAACATCACCATTCCAGAGTAACCAAATACCCCCACAGAACCCTTGAGCTTCCACCCGAAACGAAAATTGAAATCCCAGACGACTAATAATACGGTCAGCCTTATCACCACTCAACCAAGTCTCCATAAGAGCAATAATCGACGGCTTTGAATCAGCTTTAATCCTGCGTAAATGGTCCCTAAAGGCGGAGCCAGCCGCTCCTTGTATATTCCACGTTAAAATATTAATCATTAAAAAAAGATGATAAAGGTAAACACACCTCAATTAGGCATCCGCCGCCGTTGAGGCCGGGGCATCGGAAACCATCTCATCCGCGCGGGCTTGTCCGTCCACCTCCATCCGAGCGGCCGGCCCTTCCTGCACAACAACTCCACCACCTTCTTGTCCACCCCCATGTCAACATCTAGAGGAGGAATTTCCTTCTGTATCGCGTCCAGTTTTGCGGAAGCTGAACGTACCCAATCTGAGAGTAAAGGCATCGTAGGGGAACGTTCATTCTTCTTTTTCCCACGAGAAATAGGTTTCATTAGACCTTTCGTGCCTTTTTGCACTCCTTGTAGGCGAACTTTATTACTCGTCTTCTGTGAAGTGTTCAGCTTGCGACCATCATTAGTTATCGAAACAGCAATATGCTGAGCACCTACCCCATTTTCCCCACTCTTGACCACTATCGGTTCACAACCCGACACCACAGGAACAACCTTCAAAACAGGTGAAACAACCGGACCATGGTCCATTGTAACCACGCCCGTAGGCACTTCCCCACCATCGTCCTTTCGACCACCATTGAGACGTACTTGCAACCTCCCGAGTATCCATATTTTTGCGCGACGAACCAACCACATCCGCTCCTTGGACCGCCTGCTTGCCCTTATCCGAACCACTCCTAGCCACGGGTTGCGGCTCAGTTACACTCTCCCGCACCCTAGACTCCTCATGCGGTTCAAACCCATCTAGCTCTCTAAGGACATGGAACCGAGAATTTCCAGTACCATTGCGAGCTTCCTTGACATATTTGTTACTTTCCCCAGCTCGACGTGTCCGCCGCCTCCTATTCTCCGCTATCATCCACGGCCCATAAAGTTCCTGCCGCTCACTTTCCACCTCAGTCATCTTCGACACCCCCTCATGCTCCTTAGTAACTTCCGCAATTTTCCTAGCACAAAAATCAACCGTGTGGCCATAGATACCGCAGTGATAACAAATGTTTTGTAGCCCCTCATATTCAATTTTTTGCAACACATTGTCAATACCAATACAAGCCAGTAAAGGCTTTGAGAGATCAATCAGAACAGCAAAGCGAGCAAATTTACCCCTTTCTCCTAGCACTGTATTATAGTCAATCTTAATGACTTTCCCTATCACCTCAGCTATTCTCCTAAATAAACACTTCGAATAATACCTGATAGGAAGGCCCGAAAGTCTAACCCAAACCACCACATGGTTAGGATGAGCCTGAGTTGTGGTAAAATCACGCCTCCAAGGCTGAACTGTGAGGTAACTCCCGAAGATGGTCCAAGGTCCTGCTGTAAGGGCTCTAATATAGTCATCTTCCTTCTCCAATTTCACGAGGAAGTAGTCATTCGCTAAATCAACCAACTGAATCGACCTTCCAACTGCCACAACGGTTTGAGTCGGTTCCATAAGACCCGATAACTGATAGAGCGTCCAAGCAGACGAACAACTACGGCCTTTTCCATGCTACGATCGATCAACTCATGAATTCTCTCCTGAAAACTTGATAACCGGGTATGGTCCTTCCTCATTTACTGTCACATCCTCATTGCAAACATCAAAGTCGCCATCCGTTATACCCGGAAAGGGTGGAGGTTTGACTTCGCCGCTCCCGGCTAAAATATTGGCATATGTTTTAGTACCTTCCGTGATCGTAACCGGAATCTCCCCGTCCTCCATAAGAACATCCTTAGTTACCGAACCATCCGAAACTGTTTCCTCGAACGTCGGATTTCCCACCACACGCATCACGCCATGATCGCCATGAACCACACAATTTCCATTCCCTGTGCCCTCAACAACCTCCAACCCTGCGTCATATGATTTACTCCGCTTTCCTCCCCGCTCCGGTTCTACAGACAAACGGCGATCCCGGCCGCTCAAGAGAGTCAGACCCCGTTACCTGTGGCACCCCCTTCGCAATCCCTGTATCACACGCAACCGTCCGTTGATCAGTAAGAGCAACCCGTGTAGTCCCCGGCGGCCGTCCCCCAGAGTCCAACGGAACCCCTTTCCCTGGCGAGCCAAGGCCGTTCACGTTCGGATCACAGTTCTCCAAATTCCCCTGATTTCCCGGAGCCGTCATTAGGTCTTTTCTAAGATTCCTTCTGGATTCATTTACTTTTATGCCAGAAAAATTACTTCCACGTCAATTTGAATCAAAGTCACTACTGTTAAAGTTCACAAGAAATTTGTGTTGTCATTTTTCACTACCTTTCAACATTTGGATCAAATCCAATGGCGTAGTAGGTAATAAATACCCATATGGAAACTTCTATAAATGTCATAGGGATCTTCAGAATCCAAGATGGTAGACCATAGGTCCATGAAGGAAAGAAAAGGAGGTCTCTTTGCTTGTAAAAGACTGGGAGCTTAGTAATGGTCATCGAAAGCTCAGGCATTCCATTGAACATGATAAATATCATACCAAAAAACAAAGCCCCCATATAGATTCCTCCTCCTTGAACAGAATCTTTATGCATCTCAGTTCTCAAAAAGAGTGTCATAGCAATGATGGCCATTATTGTGAGCTAGTAGCACAAAGAAAAATTAGTGTTAGTCAACATCCTTAATGCGCTGAGAAAAAATATCCTTAAAGCACAACAATTGCAGTACAGGGTTCAAAAATGATATGTACACACTTGTATACACTTGAAGATGTAGACGAAGGAGTTTCTCTTCATCAGCAGGAATTCCCTTGCGATGCAAGCTCTCAACAACTCCCCCTTCCCAACACCATATTTTCTGGTTGTCAAAGCAGCTGGGTGGCTCCTTGCTTTTTCAAATGGAGTTCCAAGTTCATCCCCAATTTTCATTCCCACGTGGAATGATTGGAATGCCTCAGCAAATTCATCGGCTGTGATAAACCTATAAGGTTGATCTTTACGTACCCAATACTGCATTTGATCTTTCCTTGATGTAACCTGCAGTTAACAAAGCTAAATGAGAAGATGGTGGGTTATAACCATTGATTTAATTTTATGGGGTTTTAGTTTTATAATTTTTGGGGAAGATGGTGAAAAATAAAATTTTGAAAGTTTGGGGGTTAAATTAGAAACTATTTTTTTAAAGTAACGGAGACTAACGGCTAAGGGACCAAAATAGAAACGATTTTAAACGTAAGTGACCAGAATAATCGTTTTTGAATTCTGGTGACCAAAATAAAACACACCCTAAACGAAAGGGACCACTGGTGAAGATTACCTTAAAATTTTTAATTTTGAGGGAATTAAATATCATTATTTTTAAAATTTAAATAAAACTCAATAGATCTAATAAAAAATTGGAAAATATTTAAAATTTAATTAAATTGAATTTATATAATTTCGACAAAATTTATTGATTGACCATATCAAATCAAACTGTAATTTACAGTATGTTTTTTTTTAATTAATTATTAGACAATTTTAGCTTACTGTATTAGTTGTAGTATAGAATAGAGGTTATGTTATTGGTTACCATGTGTACTATTTTTTTTCATTTAAATTTAGAGAGGTTTTTAATGAGGCATATGGTACTAAATATTTTTATTTTTCACCAAAAAATTAAACTGTAATTTAAATAATTTTATTTTCTTTACCAGGTTTTAGTCGAGCGTTTAACCTAGAACTTATAAAATTATGTAGAATAATGTTAAAAAAACATTATGTTTTGTATAATATTTATTTTTACAAATAAATTTAAATGAAAATAATGTCAATTAGCTAATAGTAATTCAAATAAACGGTAGACCCGACAAATGCACAAGTCTGGTCTAGAACGGCCCAAGTTTGCGAAGTTTAATTCCAAATCTAATTTCATTTAACTACTCACCAGTCACCAAGAACGAGTTTACGACTATTAAAAATAAAATGAGAGTTTTTCCGGAGTGAACTCGGTAAAAAAAAGAATATTTGTTATTGATAAAAAAAAATTCAAACAATTTATCTGTAACGTGAGTACAAACTATAAAAAATAGTTGGATATAATCATTACATCTTTGCACGTGATGCTCCAAAAATAACCTTTAATTTAGATTTATTCATAGATTGGGCCACGATTCAAAATTCTTTTTCGGAATTTAATTCAAACATTTTTATCCAACTATCTAAATATATGTTTAAAAAAAAAACTATCTGAATATATTCTAAAAAAAAACTATCTGAATATATTATTGGTCTAACATCATTTGTACCCCTCAAACCTTATAAGAAAAGATATTTTAGTCTTTAAATTTTTGTCTGTTTTGGTCTTCGAAATTCAAATTGTTTGTTAAATTGAACCAACAGACAAAAAATTAACAGATATATTAAGTTAACATCAGTTATTTTGTATTTTTGTCAATTTTATAATTCTTTTACAATTTTTAATAATTGTAATATATATATATATATATATATATATATATAATTATAGTTCTATCATTTTTTTGAATGTTTGCGCTAAAGGAAAATATTGATATCCACATCGACAGAAAATACTAAATATCTAATGCTAGCTTAACAAGTTTGTTACTTTTTTCGTCACATGTTTTATTTTGACAATAAATTAAGACCTCGAAAGAGAATAGAAGAAAAGAAGAAATCCAATGACTAAAATGACTTTTCTAAAAAGTTTGATGACTAAAAATGTCATTTAGATAAATATTATTTTATTAAAAAATAATTAAAAGGGCAAAAGTACATCAACTTG
Organism: Hibiscus trionum; assembly: GCA_030270665.1. Classification (NCBI taxonomy): domain Eukaryota; kingdom Viridiplantae; phylum Streptophyta; class Magnoliopsida; order Malvales; family Malvaceae; genus Hibiscus; species Hibiscus trionum. The sequence goes on along the minus strand of BSYR01000006.1, from coordinate 20,699,932 downwards.
AGTTATTGGTATCCAATCCAAGTGGACTAAACTTTTTTTTTTTAATTTGGATGAGTAATTCAATAATTGAATATGTCTATTTTAAGGGAAATTCTCAAAAAAAAAAAATTATTGTGGGATTTTTTCTCTCAATCTATTGCTGGTATTAGAATAATTTCTGAAATAGTGCACTTTAAACAGTACAAAGAGAAGTCGAATTCTAATGGTCACGGTTTCAAAAAAAAACCTAAAGTCTTGTTCATTAGAATCCAACTTTGGTTGGAATCTTTGTGTGTGCATGCATGAGGAGGCAGAGGGGCACGGCATGAGAATCTGATTCTCAATCAAGTGGGTGACGAGACCAGTCACTGAATTCTGATTCAAATATAGATTTAGGTTGGGTTTTATTTTTTAGGAAGGGTTCTGATTCGAATATAGGTATAAGTTTAGGCTGGATTTACTGTTTATTTTTTGGAACAATGGGTAGCAGATTAATTTTTTTTGGAGTGGTGGATGTGATTTTTGAATGATAATGGGTTTAGGGTATTTTAAAATGTATATGGATAGAGGTTAAAAATTTATAGTTGTTAGTTAGGCAGAGGTAGGGGTAGTATAAGGGATAAAAAAATTATTTTTTTGTTAAATAATTAAGTTAAGGTTGAATGGAAAGGAAGTTAAGATTGAAGGAGTAGAAGAAGAAGAAAATAAAGAAAGTAGTGAAGAAAAGATCGTAAGTAGATTCGAATTTTTTTAGAGTTTTATTTTTTTAGTTTGGTAATTTTATTTTGTTATTTTGTAAGTAGATTCGAATTTTTGAGTTTGGTAATTTTTTTTCAGTTTGTTATTTTTATTTTGTTATTTTGTGTGTTTCATATATTTTTAATTTTTTTCATGTAGTTTATTTGAGTTAGTTCGAATTTCGATTGGACAAGTGATATATTTTTTCATGTAGTTTTTTTAGTTAGTTTGATAATTTTAATTTTTAATTTCATTTTATTTTCTAAGTTGATTTACTATGTTAGAAAAAAATATATTCAAAATATATTTATTTTTTATTTTATTATGAGCATTTTGATTTACTATGTTTTATTTCAATCATGCAACGAAAATGAGCAACAACAAATTTATGGTGATTGTTCATTACAATGGACAAATGGTGAAAACTGATGTCGAGGTTGTATTTGATTGTGAGAGATGTACGAAGATGAGATTCGAGAAGGAAATCATGCTTCAAGAAATGAAGGAGAAAATATCACAGAAAATTAAGAAATAAATTCATAGTTTACGTTACTGATGAATGACATATGACAATCTGGTTAGATATTGTGCAATCACTCTCCAAGTTATTAACTACTTGAAATAAAAAAGCTAACAATGCTTATGTCCACCAGTACCACACCCCGGTGGATGACGAGATCGATCAAGATTGCGTCGACGACGAGGCTGAAGCTTCTGCTCTTCATCGTCATCTTCATCGTTCTCGGCTCCAATTGGCCCACCTGTGAAGAACAAGGACTGTGGTGGTGTTTGTTGAACACAGGGGGTCTTAAAATCGGGTTGATACGGATAAATATAGATCGATCCTTGAGGAACACTGAACGAGGCAATCATCATCGGCGAAACTGCATCGTAGGGGTTGGCTACAAGAGGTGTAAAAAAATTCATGTTCTCGCCCAAGTTCGTGTATTTAAGTTTTTGTGGCGAAATAAACTTGGGTCTGTATAAATTAGGATCATCAAACTCTACATTACATGAAGACCTCTCTCTCACATTACCTGAATAGCTCGAGCTCAGTGGTGGATATACAAATGTAGCAGGCTAAAAAACCGTTATATTATTCGAAGATCTCGGGGGCACTTCCGGTTGTACACAAGTAGAAGTCGGTTCTTTTTCCCATATAGCCATTGGTGGCTCCCATGTCGTTGGCCAACCCGTAGGGTCTCTACTACCAATCAGTTGCCCCTGTGATGAGCACGTTGCAGCCTTCGATGATTTATTTTTACCTTCATATTTTTTTTGGAACCTTTCGTATTCTTCTCGTTCATACTGATCTGTTAAGTATGACATTCTATGACTACGATAGTAGATCATGTACTCTAAACTCTCGAAATTAAAATCGGTTGCTTCCGTTGGACGGCGTTCCGACAACGATGAACCTCTGTTGTTCCACAAAGCAATATACTCGCTATGTTTGACTTCTCAATCCGTATCTGACTTGCCACGTCCATCATAGGCATGAAGATGGTAATGGTCACATGGAATGCGCAGAATAGGCTGGTGAAAGCCAAATTGCCTTAACATTCTATCTGCAAAGTGGAACTCGACAGTAGAGAAATGGATCAACGGTGTAACACTATACCATAAAGTGAATCCTTCGTCAAATATTCTGGTACAAATATATGGTCATCTTCATAGGCCTTTCAAATAAGCTGCAAAAAATAATGGTTTAAAATAATACATCTAACTAACTAAGATGTGAAAAACACATTTAACGTCAAAAATTACTTTTCATTCATATACCTGTTTTTGACAATGAGAATCAATAAGAGATCTACAAACTCTGGCGTTGTTGTGCGTCAACCCCGTCTTATGCTTCTCCTCGCACCATTTGCATACAAATCAAAATATATATATATTTTTTTTTGCTCAAACGTATGATTTTTTATTAAATCGAAAAAAATCATACAACGCATCCACCCCGGGTCTCATTAAAAACCTCCTTACACCTAGATGGAGGAAAAGAGTACCCGAAGAGGACAACCGAATGACATACACCAATGACGTAACCGTGCGCATGACATACACAACCGAGACCCTCCCCCTACCTGCCAACATCTCGAACCGCCCAGGCCAGCACCCTATTATTGCCCGACTCCAAATCGCCCACACAACCCCCAGCGGCATGCCCCAGTCGGCTCCCACATGTCCATCACCCATCTCAACCACCCCTTCGATGCTAAATCCCCACCCGCAACCAATCACACCGGTCCACCCCACCCTTAGCCAAAGCGTCGGCTACACCATTCACCTCACGTACGACATGATGGAACACACAACGCACCGCCACACATACATCATCAATGCGTCGAAATAACGAGAAAAGTCTCCAAGGCCGACCCTCCCCATTAAGAACACAGGAAATCGCAACCACAGAATCGGATTCAATGATACAAGGCCACTCACACCATTGCGACGTCCGAAACGATTCAATTGCATAGCCAATCGCATGTAATTCTGCCTCGTTCGAGTCCAACACTCCCAACGGCCTTGAAAATAACGCCAACATATGTCCCCAATCATTTCGCAACACACCATCGCACCCCGCCGGACCCGGTTTCCCACGCGCCAAACTGTCAACATTAAATTTCACACTGTCGGGTACCGGTGGCGACCATGCAAGACCCACACAGAGCACCCTGGACCGCACCTCTCCCGCACCCCACCAAGGGCAATCCCACCACATTGATTCAACAATAGTCGCTTGTGAGTCTAACGCTCGCACCCAATAAAAAGCGCGTAACTTAATGAGGAAAAATTGATCGATATCGGATACCCTCTTATCATTAAAAATCAAGTCATTTCTAGCTAACCACAATGACCATAATGCTGCAGCACATCCCGTCAACCACCACTGTCTTAATGGTCCCCGGAAAAAACTATCCAACGCCATTACTACAAAATCAACCACCGATGTTGGGCGCACCACCTCAACCCGCCACCATGCAAAAAACATCGACCATACTCCCTACACAAACTTACATCAAAACAGAATATGGTACGTTTCCTCCTCCCCTTCTCCACACCAACGTCATCCAAAGTTGTGTACATCTAACCGCATCCCCCGATCTCTCAAGAAGCATAACGTGGGCAGCCGTCGCAACAACACAAACCATACAAAACACTGTATCTTCGGTGGAATTTGCAACGACCAAATTCCCTACATATTTGTGTCACACTCCAAACCAAAGGACGCCATTAACCGAGACAACATTGCAACCGAAAACTATCCCGTCAACGTATGTTTCCAAACCAATCTATCCTCTAATTCCTCTAATAACACCACCGATCCTACCACACTTCGCAATTCCCGCAGCAAATTTAACTCAAAAGAACATAACGAGCGTGAGAAAAACTCACACCAACCCCCATGCTCCAACGAATTCTCCCAAGAATAATCCTTCATTAATGCCCACTTATTCGTAGCAAGACGGAATAAGCGAGGGAAAACCAAACATAGGGGCACGTCCGAACACCAAATATCACGCCAAAATAATACCTTGCACCCATTCCAAACTAACCAAACGAAATTTGACAGCCCCATATATCGATGAACACCTTCATCCTCTTGTAATTCCACAATCTGCCTCCAAACTGTCGACATTGCATGTCGCCTCACGTGCGTGATCTGCCTAACCAACACATCCGCCCCATACTTCGCTAGCAAAATCGAGCGCCACAACGACTCCCCCTCTACCGCAAAACGCCACCTCCACTTCGCAAAAGAGCCAAATTACGCTGATGTAAGTCCACCAACCCCAACCCACCAAACTTCCTTGGCCGGCACACCACCTTCCAACTCACCCGGCTCAGTTTACGTCGCTCCTCCGAACCACCCCATAAAAATGACCTCCGTATTCGGTCAATACGTCGGATGATACCCTTAGGCACCAAGAAAGTTCCCATATAATAAACTGGTAGTTGTAACCCCCTCGCCCCGGTCTGGTCGGCTGACCGGTTCGAGTAGGCCACACGGGGAAAACCGATGTGAAACCCGTGAAGGACCCACCTCGGTTAGCAACCCTAGAAAATTTCTTTTAATATTTATTTTGTCTAAAGGCACATTCTATTCCTAAGTGATTACAACATCGGAAAACATCACGAACAAAAGCAATCAAGCCCGAACAATATGTTAAACAGCCCATTTTAAAGACACAGAGCAGGCCGTATCGATACACTTGTCAAGGGTATCGATACTCCTTGACCAAGTCAACTCATTAAGTCAACTTAGGGGAGACCGTATCGATACAACCCTTGGGCGTATCGATACACCCTCCTCGATCAACATCTTGTGGTCAACGAGACAAAACCGTATCGATACGCCCTAACACCGTACCGATACGCCAAAATCTCAAAATTCCAGTAAGTTTTGGGCGTATCGATACACCCCCGCGTATCGATACTCCAAGCCAAAACTGAGTCCTGAAGGCAAGACCGTATTGATACGGCCCTCAGGCGTATCGATACGCCCTGCACTGCAAGTCTTCAAATCTCAGCTAAGGACTCTCAAACACGACTCTAAAAGCATTTTAAGACTTCCCTAGCCACATACAAGCATTCATAAAACATTGCACGACCAAGAACTAACATGAAGGACGATTTAGGTGATCAACAAAGCATTCAACCATGGCATTCACAAAAAGGATAAATATTGCATAAATAGGCATGCTTAAAAGCTCAAAAGCCAAATGGCACATGTCTTCACATATAAGGTTTGCATGCTCAACCAAAAGCAACATAAACATCCAAGGCATAGCCTCATCAACACAAGCATTCAACAAGACATAACATGGTTTACAATCCAAAGTAAAGCATAATCAACATTCAACAATTATGAGTCATACAATGCTCATACAAATACATAGTAGCCTCATTGCTAAACTACTACTTTATTTACTAAACCATACTTGAGCAACTACAAGCTTGGAATGTCCCTTCGCCTTGCTCCTTGCTAACACCACGCTAATGATTTGCATTGTCGAAAATGATAGCGTAAGCTAGAAGCTTAGTGAGGGTGCTCTAAAAACCAAAAACAACGACAATGCAGGGTTCAAGCATATAATCCTTAACATCACACACAATCATACATGAGCATCATCATAGCAATTAGCTAGCAACACAAGAGGCAATAATATGGCATCTTACATCATATTAAGCTCAACAATATAAGGCAAGTATCTCAACATAATAATCACAAGAGCAAGTACATTGGCCACTATTAGTTTACTCAGATATTCGGATTTACTCTCAACAACAACATTACCTCGGTGGGATTACACTCATCACCGGACCTTGCATGGATGGGATTCCACTCATCATCACATACCTTACGGATGGGATTCCACTCATCATCACGTATAATATAAACAATTTCCGGTGGAATATTACATCACCGTACTCCTCCTTGATGACTTAACGCCATCAAGGCCACGCGCGAATTTGACTCAACCGTGTGCACACTAATCCTAATGATCGATCATTTATACCCGGTAAGTTAACTAGTACCAATTACTTTTAAACCACATCACACATCCATCATTTATAACACATATTCATCATCACACATATCAATGTATACTCATACATACACAATTCTTGCTTCACAAGAATAGAATAGGCATAATTATATTAAGCTTGTAAACACACAAGAAGTTAAACTACCAATTTAACTTCTACCTTGGAATGGCCTACCAAGCTCATTCCAACACCTCCACTACACACACATTTGAACCAATTTAAACAAGTTTGAAGTTTCACTGACCACCCTTCCTTAGCAAACCAAGCAAGCTAGTTAGGCCTCCACAATTTCCGGATTCGATCTCGATCCTTCCCCGATGTTTTCTCTTACTTCTAACCAATCAAAAGACAAGTATTAATCAACCAAATCAATGCTAAACTCAGCCAAATATCTCAACCCACAAACACAAGCCAAACTTCACAATTTCAAACCCAAACTAACCACAAAACTCTCATTTTCGTGCTCCCCAAATACCCAGCTGAAAACCACCTTTTCCAACACCCAAATGAAATCTAAAGGTTTCCAAAACACCTTCCTAACAACCCTATACCATCAGCCCTTCAACCCAACACAAAAACACATCAAAAATTTAAGTTTTGACACTTTGAAAAATGCCCCAAAGACCCACTTCGGGATTTTTCCCAAAATCCTTCCATTTTAAGATATTAGGTGTATCTAAGTGAGATTAACTCAAAACCTAACTCAACAAACCAAAAACAAATGAAAAAACCCATTAAAAATCCATACTTTCATCAAACTTGAAAAACTTGGAAATTTGAAAAGATGATGGTTTTGAAATCTAAAACCATGGAAATGCTTGGGATGATGATAACTCATATATGAAATTACCTTCGAAAAAGCTCTTGAATTGGTGGAGAAAATGGATGGAATAGTGTTTTAGGGTTTTGGGAGGGGTTTGGGGCTTTCCAACGTGAAAAGCAAAAGGTGGGAGAAGATGATCTCTTTTTTTTTCTTTTTGATTCAAAAAGGTTGTCTACTTTATTTCAACCTATTTACAAAAATGCCATCACTTAAAATTTAAATCTCATTTAAATCAAAGCTAAGGTCTAATTAAATTAAATCAGTTTTGACGACTCGAACCAAACACACACACCTAACTCCCAACCTCAAAACACGGGTGTTACAACTCCCTCCTACTTAAGGAATTTCGTCCCTGAAATTACCTGACTAAAAGAGATAAGGAAACTGCCTTTCCATATCCCCCTTCCTCTCCCAAGTGGCCTCGTCCACCCCTCGACGTTGCCACCGCACTTTTACTAACTCAATCGATCTACCCCGCAACACCTTACTGTCAGAAGCTAAGATTTCAACTGGTTCTTCCTCATAAGTCAAATCCGGATTCAATTCAATCTCTTCTACAGGCATAACATGTGATGGATCTGACCTATACTTACGGAGCATCGAAACATGAAATACATCGTGTATCTTCTCTAGCTCGAATGGCAAACGCAACTGATAAGCAACTGGGCCAACCCTCTTCATCGATTGTCCCCTTAAGCAAGTCTGGCATAGGTAACAACTTATGTCCCACTTCGGCCAAACAAACTGGAGTTCTACACTTTCTACCATACAAGGCCTCATACGGAGCCATCTGAATGCTCGACTGAAAACTATTATTGTAAGCAAACTCAACTAGAGGCAAGTGCTTCTCCCACGTACCCTGAAAATCAATGATGCAACAACGCAACATATCCTCTAGAATCTGTATAACCCTCTCTGACTGACCATCGGTCTGAGGATGATAAGACGTGCTGAAATTCAAACGGGTACCCAAAGCTGTATACCGTCACTCCCAAAATCGAGCTGTAAACCTCGAATCTTTATCGGACACAATAGACTTCGGCACACCATGTAGCCTAACAATCTCACCAATATACAGATCAGACAATCTATATAATGTATAAGTCGTATTGACTGCTAAGAAGTGAGCACACTTCGTGAAGCGGTCTACTATAACCCAAACTGAGTTCTTCTTCGTAGGAGTCAAAGGCAAGCCCGAAACAAAATCCATGGTGATATTCTCCCATTTCCATTCTGGAATTCTCAACGGTTGCAACAAACCTGAGGGAACCTGATGTTCCGCCTTCACTCTCTGACACACCATACACTTACTCACGAAGTCGGTTACGTCTCTCTTCAAACCAACCCAAAAGTACTCATTCTTCAAATCGCGGTACATCTTCGTACTTCCAGGATGCATAGCAAACGGACTACTGTGCGCTTCAGTCAAGATCGTACGTCTCAAATCATTGTCTTCCGGTACAACTATCCTACTTCCGAAACACAACACCCCATCGGTACTGAAACTGTAATCTGAAGATCTACCCTCGGCTATGTCTTGCACGTGAGGTGCCAAAGATCTATCTAGGAGCTGCTTCTCCCTAATAAACTGACCTAGAGTAGGCCTAACCTGAAGCTCGACCACCAAGCCACCATCTCCAGACAAGCTCAATCTAGCAAACATGACCCTCAAATCTACAGCTACCCTTCTACTCAAAGCATCGGCCACTACATTGGCCTTACCCGGATGGTACTCAATCGTAAGATCATAGTCCTTTAGCAACTCTAACCACCTACGCTGTCTGAGATTCAAATCTCGCTGAGTCATGATGTACTTCAAACTCTTGTGATCTGTGTACACTGTGCATTTCTCACCGTACAAGTAATGTCTCCAAATCTTCAGAGCAAACACAACTGCAGCTAACTCTATGTTATGGGTCGGATAGTTACGCTCGTGAGTCTTCAACTGTATTGAGGCATAAGCCACTACTCTCTTGTCTTGCATGAGAACACAACCTAGGCCTACATAGAAAGCATCACTGTAAACTTCATATTCTTTCCCTGACTCTGGCTGAATCAAAATCGGTGCTTGGGTCAAAGCTTCTTTCAACTTCTCAAAGGCTCTCTGTCTTGCATCTGACCACTCAAACTGAACACTCTTCTGAAGTAACTGTGTCAATAGAGCGGCTAACTTTGAGAAACCTTCTATGAATCTTCTATAATATCCAGCCAAACCTAGAAAGCTATGAATCTCTATTACTGACTTCGGTTGCTTCCACTCAACAATGGCCTCTATTTTCTTCGGATCAACTCTAATCCCATCGGCTGACACTATGTGCCCTAGGAAAACTATCTCTCGAATCCAGAACTCACACTTGCTCAACTTCGTATACAACTGATTATCTAACAAAGTCTGTAAAACTAACCTCAAGTGTCGGTCGTGGCCTTCTTCGGTACGCGAATATGTTGAGTGTGTAAAAGTTCTATTATTTACACCCTATTTGACCCATATTTCTGCTGCATTCAAGCATTATTCATTGCATTTAGGTTAGTTTACAACAAAACATCACAATTATATTCAAAGGCACAGTTTCTACTAAAAAAAGGCTATTTTTGCAGGTTGCTGCCATAGCAGACGGAAAGGGCAGGTGCTGGGCAGAAAAGTATGAGAACTGAACCGGCCAAGTAGACAAAGAGGACGATGCTGCCATGGTGCTACCGTGACAGCAGAGGACGACAGCAGTTTTGTGGAGAAAAAGCAAAGTGGACCTCGACAGATAGAGAAAATTCAGCCCGTCTGTCGTGTGAAAACCTTACATTTTTCCAAGCCCCAGATCAAAAGATATGTCAAGCCAAAAGCTCAAGGAGAGAAAATCCCAAGAAACAAGGAAGACGGCTGGAAAGTAGATTCCTTGAAGATTTAGTCTTTATTAGAATCATACTTTTAATTAAAGTTGTAATCATTGTTAAATTAGATAACTTGAGCTCAAAGCTTATATAAGGGCATGTATTTTAACCTAGGGCAAGGCGAATACCCCAGAACCGATAACAAAAACCCCTAGTCGTTTTCCCGCCGCCGACATGTTCTAAATCCTCCCTAGGGCCACGGGTTGTTTTGTAAAGTAGTTGCAAGGGTTGTTTTGTTTTAGGAATTTTCAGTTCAATAAAATAAACTTCAAGTTCTCTTATTTTGGTTATTAATATCTTGCAAGAGCATCGGGAGAGCATTGTGAGGTTATCTATTTACTTAGCATCGGGAGAGTTAAGTATACGAAAGAAATAAGAGCAAGTTCTCTAGTTTATAGTTGAACTATCTTGTGCCTAGGGATAGGGCGAGGTTAAGTGGCTAAAGAAGAATTCATACACATCGGTGTTCATCCTTCGATTCACGCCGGGAGGTATCATCAAGACGTGATCATCGACAGACTTGGACCTAGGGATAGGCCAAGGCAGATCTGGGATTCTTGCCAAACTTGAAAGTACTGAGTTGAGTGTTTGCTGCCGCAATAATCAACGGACTGCTGCCCCGACAGGTGCTGCCGCGACGGGCGCGACGACAGAACTGGATTTCCTAAACTCTGCAATACCTGCACTACTGAGCAATTCAATACCAGCCCATTCTCTCTATCTTGATATCTTTACTCTTTTATTTACGTTTTCTTTATTATTTTCGTGACAACTCTCAAATATTTCCTTTACTTTCGTGCAGTGAATTAAGGTGAAGCTATTAGCCCAATCCATGTGGAGACGATATCTGATACTTTGTATCACTTTACTACTTGCGTCGTGTATACTTGCACTACCATTGCGATAGACTATTTTACACGCAACAAGTTTTTGGAATACACCAAAATGTCATCTATAAAGACAACTACAAACTGATCTAGGCACTGATGGAAGATCCTATTCATCATATCCATGAAAGCAGCCGGTGCGTTTGTCAACCCAAAAGGCATGACTAAAAACTCATAGTGACTATATCTAGTCCTAAAGGCCGTCTTCGGTACATCAACCTCTCTTACCTTTAGCTGGTAGTAACCGAATCTCAAGTCAATCTTCGAAAAGACTGATGCTCCTCTCAACTGGTCAAATAAGTCATCAATTCTCGGCAACGGATACTTGTTCTTCACTGTTAACTGATTCAACTGTCTGTAATCTATACACATTCTCATGTTTCCATCTTTCTTCTTTACAAACAAAACTGGAGCGCCCCAAGGCGAAGAACTAGGTCGGATGAAGCCTCTATCTGTTAACTCTTGCAACTGAGTCTTCAACTCTTTCAGTTCTTTCGGTGCCATACGATACGGAGCAATCGAAACAGGAGCTGAATTTGAATAAGTCTCTATAGCAAACTCTACCTCTCTATCAGGTGGTAAACCTGGCAACTCTTCTGGAAACACACTAGGAAAGTCACACACTGTCTGAATGTCTTGAGGTCTAACCTCACTCATGTTTGGATTCATCACATAGGCCAAATACGCCTCGCAACCCATCTTAACTAACCTCTTAGCCTCTAGGACTGAAACTACATTCGATAAGAACTTCACGTTCTTACCTACCACTACTATCTCATAATCATCCGCGAGTCTCAAAGAAATCCTCTTAGTCTCAAAGTCTATCCTAGCTTTATGCTCAGTGAGCCAGTCCATACCCAGAATCACATCAAAGCCATAAAATGGTAGCTCCATCATATCCACTGGAAACACATGCCCCTGAACCATTAACGGACATCTTCTGTACATCTTTCTAACTACTACCGTATCCCCGAAGGAACTAGTAACACTAACTCCTACTTCTAATATTTCACAAGGCAATTTCAACAACTTTGCATGCTCACTCGGTATATAAGAATATGTAGACCCGGAGTCAATCAAAGAAAGCAAACCCAAAGACTGTATCGAGAAGTTACTTGCAATCACATCTGTGTCATGCTGATCCCCACGCTGAGCGTAAACTCTGGCCTGGCCTCCGCCCTCTGGCTGGACTGCAACTACATGTGCTATGTTTCTCTGGCCATCATTCCTTGTCTGGAAGTTACCTCTACCGCGCCCGCGGCCTCTCTGAAAGTCATTGGCTCTAGCAGGAGCCTGAATTGGTGCCTGCCCCACCTGATGTGGACAGTCACGCCTAATATAGTCCCTAGCTCCACAGCCCCAACACGAGTGGAAATTCCCCCAACACTCACCGGTGCGGTTCCTCCCGCAACTAGCACACGTGGGCAACCTTCCACCAGCCCTCTGGCCCTGATGGCCCCTACCGTGGTTACCTCCACCACGTCTATGGTCATAGTGATGTCTGTTGTCTCGATGCCTCTTGGCATCACCTCTATCAAAGTCACTAGATCTCTTACCAGAACTAGATCCACCAGATCGTTTGGTCAAGCCCAAACTATGCTCTAAGTCCTTGGCCCTCGCGACCAAGACATCAAAATCTGAGTAGTCAGAAGCCAAAGTGTACCTCTTGATCTCTTCATTCAACTCATAGCGGAAACGGTTACAACGTTCCACTTCAGTAGGAACAAGCTCAGACGCATACTAACTCAGTCTAACAAATCTGATCTCATAGTCTGTCACAGTCATACTCCCCTGAAGCAAAGCCATAAATTCCCTCTTCTTCTCATCGAGATATCGAGGACCCAGATATTTCTTACGGAAAGCTAACTCGAAAAACTCCCAAGTGATCTCAGCCTCTTCCAAACTCGTAGTGATGGTGACCCACCAAGTGTAGGTATCACCCTGAAGCAGAGATATAACACACCCTAACTTACGTTTTATGCGTATCGATACACCCCCGCGTATCGATACTCCAAGCCAAAACTGAGTTTTGAAGGCAAGATCGTATCGATACGGCCTTCAGGTGTATCGATACGCCCTGCAATGCAAGTCTTCAAATTTCAGCTAAGGACTCTCAAACACGACTCTAAAAGCATTTTAAGACTTCCCTAGCCACATACAAGCATTCATACAACATTACACGACCAAGAACTAACATGAAGGACGATTTAGGTGATCAACAAAGAATTCAACCATGGCATTCACAAAAAGGATAAATATTGCATAAATAGGCATGCTTAAAAGCTCAAAAGCCAAATGGCACATGTCTTCACATATAAGGTTTGCATGCTCAACCAAAAGCAACATAAACATTCAAGGCATAGCCTCATCAACACAAGCATTCAACAAGACATAACATGGTTTACAATCCAAAGTAAATCATAATCAACATTCAACAATTATGAGTCATACAACGCTCATACAAATACATAGTAGCCCCATTGCTAAACTACTACTTTATTTACTAAACCATACTTGAGCAACTACAAGCTTGGAATGTCCCTTCGCCTTGCTCCTTGCTAACACCACGCTAATGATCTGCATTGTCGAAAATGAGAGCGTAAGCTAGAAGCTTAGTGAGGATGCTCTAAAAACCAAAAACAACGACAATGCAGGGTTCAAGCATATAATCCTTAACATCACACACAATCATACATGAGCATCATCATAGCAATTAGCTAGCAACACAAGAGGCAATAATATGGCATCTTACATAATATTAAGCTCAACAATATAAGGCAAGTATCTCAACATAATAATCACAAGAGCAAGTACATTGGTCAATATTAGTTTACTCGGATATGCGGATTTACTCTCAACAACAACATTACCTTGGTGGGTTTACACTCATCACCGGACCTTGCATGGATGGGATTCCACTCATCGTCACATGCCTTACGGATGGGATTCCACTCATCATCACGTATAATATAAACAATTTCCGGTGGAATATTACATCACCGTACTATTCCTTGATGACTTAACGCCATCAAGGCCACGCGCGAATTTGACTTAACCGTGTGCACACTAATCCTAATGATCGATCATTTATACCCGGTAAGTTAACTAGTGCCAATTATATTTAAACCACATCACACATCCATCATTTATAACACATATTCATCATCACACATATCAATGTATACTCATACATACACAATTCATGCTTCACAAGAATAGAATAGGCATAATTATATTAAGCTTGTAAACACACAAAAAGTTAAACTACCAATTTAACTTCTACCTTGGAATGGCCTACCAAGCTCATTCCAACACCTCCACTACACACACACTTGAACCAATTTAAACAAGTTTGAAGTTTCACTCACCACCCTTCCTTAGCAAACCAAGCAAAGCTAGTTAGGCCTCCACAATTTCCGGATTCGATCCTGATCCTTCCCCGATGTTTCCTCTTGCTTCTAACCAATCAAAAGACAAGTATTACTCAACAAAATCAATGCTAAACTCAGCAAAATATCTCAACCCACAAACACAAGCCAAACTTCACAATTTCAAACCCAAACTAACCACAAAACTCTCATTTTCGTGCTCCCCAAATACCCAGCTGAAAACCACCTTTTCCAACACCCAAATGACATCTAAAGGTTTCCAAAACACTTTCCTAACAACCCTATACCATCAGCCCTTCAACCCAACACAAAAACACATCAAAAATTTAAGTTTTGACACTTTGAAAAATGTCCCAAAGACCCACTTCGGGATTTTTCCCAAAATCCTTCCATTTTAAGATATTAGGTGTATCTAAGTGAGATTAACTCAAAACCTAACTCAACAAACCAAAAACAAATGAAAAACCCATTAAAAATCCATACTTTCATCAAACTTGAAAAACTTGGAAATTTGAAAAGATGATGGTTTTGAAATCTAAAACCATGGAAATGCTTGGGATGATGAGGAGAACTCAGATATGAAATTACCTTCGAAAAAGCTCTTGAATTGGTAGAGAAAATGGATGGAATAATGTTTTAGGATTTTGGGAGGGGTTTGGGGCTTTCCAACATGAAAAGCAAAAGGTGGGAGAAGATTATCTCTTTTTTTTTCTTTTTGTTTTTTCTTTTTGATTTAAAATGGTTGTCTACTTTATTTCAACCTATTTACAAAAATGTCATCACTTAAAATTTAAATCCTATTTAAATCAAAGCTAAGGTCTAATTAAATTAAATCGGTTTTGACGACTCGAACCAAACACACACACACCTAACCCCCAAAACACGGGTGTTACAGTAGTGCAGACAACACCGAATTCAGCAATGTCAAACGAGTCGCGAACGATAGAGAGTCCCTTTTCCATCCCGCCAAACTCTGACGGAAATGCTGCAACAATGGCTCCCACATGCTTAAACTACGCTGATTAACTCCAATTGGCAGCCCAAGGTACACCGTCGGTAACGTACCCCGATTACACCCCATAATGCCTACCATCGCGCCCAAAACCTCCTCCTCGACTCCCACTCCATACATACACGATTTAGAGTAGTTAATTTGCAACCCCGAGATGTATTCAAAACATGTGAACACCCTCTTTAAATTAGTAGCGAAGTTAGGAAAATTATCGTGTCATCTGCGAACTGAAGATGTGACACCAAACAATCGTTCACAACTCTTACACCCCTAATCAAACATTTCCTTTTCGCCTCACATAAAAGTTGATACAACAACTCCGCCACTATCAAAAACAACAAAGGCGAGAGTGGGTCACCTTGCCGTAGTCCACGCCTTATTGGAAATTCTTGAGTCAGACACCCATTTAGTGGCACCGAAAGCCTCTCTGTATGGGTGCAAACTCGCATCCAATTTCTCCAAGTCGACCCAAAACCCATGCGGCATTGAATTGATTCAAGGCACTCCCACTTGACACAATCGTATGCTTTTGCAAAATCCAATTTCAAAAGCACCCCCATCACCAAACGATCGTTGTTGCATAGAATGTATCACTTCATTGGCCAGCAAAATATCGTCCACAATCTGACGGCCTTTAACAAATGCTGATTGAACATCACTAATTATAACAGGTAACACACGTTGCAGCCTCTTCGCCAAGCATTTTGCAATAATTTTGTACAGCGAATTCAGCAGACAAATAGGTTTATACTCTCCCAGTTGTCGTGGTTTATCTCGTTTCGGAATCAACACCACAAAAGTCGAGTTGGCACCCTTCGGCAGGGCACTTGTCGTATAAAATTGTCGTATAAAATCCCAGCCCTTCTTGTAAAACTTGAATGTATAACCATCCGACATCGGTGCCTTCGACCCCTCACACCCCCATATCACTGTTCGCACCTCTTCCTCACCAAACGGCTTCTCTAACGCTGCCACCATATCCCCCGGCAGTCGATTAAAGCCCACACCCATGTCCATCGCACCCAAGCTTTCTCGTGGCGAGAAATGAGCTCGAAACTCCTTATATACTGCCTTATGTAAGCGGTCCGAATTGGTTTCCCATACCCCATCAACCAGCAAACCTGAAAGGCAATTGCGCATCGCTCGCAATTTCGCCGATCTATGAAAGAAAGTTGTATTATCACCCCCCTCTCGCAACCATCGCACTCTTGATTTTTGCCTCCATACTGATTCACTTAGACGCGTTAGTGTCCATAATTCATGCTGAATGTTACGGATATTCATCACTTGTGTGTCGGACACATTGCCCGCACCTACCACCCCATCAATCTCATCAAGTTCCTTTGTTACCAGCTCAATCATGTGCTCAATATTACCAAACACCAATTTATTCCATCCACGCAAGAAAACTTTCAGCAAACGTAGTTTCTCACTCATACCCCTTTCCCCGATAAACTGGAAATTCGCAACCATTCCGCTTCCAATTCCCTCGCAAACCTTCGCTCCCCCACCCAAGCATTGAGGAACCGAAATGGCCCCGAGCCCCAATCCAAATTATCACTCACTAGCAGCAAAGGCGTATGGTCCGATAGACCTCGCGGCAGCGCGGACAAGCTTAAATTTTCAAACCGATCCACCCATGTCGTTGAGACCAAACAATGATAAATTCGGCTACATCTACTCTCAGGGCCAAACCATGTGAAAGACTGGCCACATAACTCCATATCCCAAAAACCATGCGTCTGAATAAACTCCACAAAAGCTTCTATACCGCGCGTCGTAGAGATACAACCCTGCCTATCTGATAAGCACGTGATCATATTGAAATCCCCGATCAAGCACCATGGGATATCCCGAGATAGCACTACGGCTGATAATTCTTGCCAAAGCACCCCCTGTTGTTCCACCTCACACGGCGCGTAAATCCCAATCAACCCACAAACCCAACTGTCAAGAATCCAAAATCCTTCAATAGCAACATACCGATCCCCCACAACCGTCCTACTTACCTGAAACCGGTCCTTGTCCCAACACACAAGAATTCCTCCTAATCTTCCTACCGATGGTGCAAATGCAAAACCAAATTTGTCCGACACCCAAATCTTACTCACTAAGAAATCAGAAATCACTTCCAATTTAGTCTCCACAAGAATAACACACTCACCTCGATGTTGTCGTATCAGATTGTGGACCGCTCTTTTCTTCGCTGCCGCTCCTAAACCTCGCACATTCCACGACAACACCCGCATGTCTCCTCTAATTGTGATGTGTATCCCTCGCCTCAATGATCTGGGCGATATCCCTTATGACATTCTCCTCATTTCCTATCGTTTCCGCACCCAATAGCTTCCCTAACTCCAACGTCGCATTTGCCTCATTTAAAATACTTCTCATTCTCTGCAAGAAATATGAATCCGATAATGATCCATTCGCCAACTTTGAAAATTCTGATGGAGGATTTTTTCTAGGTCGACCTCGTCCTCTCTTCACCACTGTCGGCACACTCTCCCCTGCTGGTTCAGTCCCCCCTGATGTGCGAAGAATTTCTGATAACTGCCTTACTCGGCGTTGATGACTCTTATATTCAACTAACGCTGCTACCCCAACCCTATTTACTTCAGACTGAGGCCCAATCGCATCCTCATAACTGGTCACATGTCCCACTTCCTCCTCACACTCACTCATGTCTATGCTTTGTTGTTCAACGACCGCCCTATCCACCATTCCAATGTCCTCATCCGCCACTCCCGACGTTGTACGTTCCTTAGATATAATTTCCTATTGCATGGACACGAAATCCACCACCCGATCATCAATCATTTGATTATCCTCCCATAATTTGTTGAGCTTCCAATTATTCGGTGATGCCTCACTTATGGAATTCGGAACCACCGTATCGTCCTTTGTCTCATTCATACAATCCAATGGTAATTGTTGTTCTGCCACCACTACCTCGTTAACCACCTCATCTGTCCTACTCACACCCTCTGATTCCTCATCATTAAAGCACTCGTCGCCTTCCAACTCCACCCTCCTTTCATTTCGATACACTTCGCTAATCTCCGTCACACGAATACGGTACTGCTTATCGCCAATCATAATGTCTAAAGTTTCCTCAATTGGCATAAACCAATCTGTTTCGATTAAGAATCGCGCTCTTTCAAATGACACAGGTGTCGTTGTTGCCTCCTCGATTAGAACCAGTTCCCCCCATAAGCTTGCAATATTCTGAAATGTTCCCTCTGACCAGGCGTGGATTGGTATCCCACGTGCTGCGACCCACACTCTCATATTTGGTATTACACTATCCGGTGTCCATTCCATGACATTCTCTAGCCACTGGTCAAAACAACTCGACTTGACATACTTGTTTCCCGTTTCCTGATTTGGGAATATTAGCAACATTAAAGAACCTGCCACTCGCATTAATGACACATCAATAATTTGTGCTTTCTTAAATTCCGTCGCCAAATCCATTACCAACAATGGCTTTCTACAATACCCCACTGCACAATTTCTCAACACCCCTAGTTTTTCCTCTTCAATTATCCCCTCCACTTTCCGATATTCATGTGATTTTTCTTTCAATTCCACCAATGTGTCGCGCTTTCTTTCATATATGTTCCCCTCTAATCGACCAGGCGTTGCCCTATCCCATCCTGCGCTTCCAATCGAATTCGAACCAGCCGGCAATTCCACCCTCCTGCGACGCCAGAAAGAAGTGTAATTATCCCTCTGTGCCATCCGAACGGTGATTTTCGATCCGTATAGTCTGAAGCCGTCGAACCTCTCAATAACCCTATCAGCATCCTCTCTAGTTTTCATCCTCACAAACCCAAACCTTGATCCGTCTCGAGCCTTTTTTATCGATATAAATACATCAACCACAACCTCATGTCGATCAAAAACCTGTCAAACCCCCTTCCAATGTAATTGTGGTGGTAGATTTCCGATGAATAGTGTCCACCATCGTCGCCCATTTTCTTTCTCAAATTCTTATGCCAACCCGACTTGTTGTAAAATATATTTAAATAACAAGTTAATTTAAATAATTTACAGATTCAACTAAGAATAATGATATATATTTACCTTGCAACGACAAAAAATTGCACATGTGTTCAAGTAAGTGGTGTAAAAAAGGGAAGTCGTTGCCAAGCCCATGATTGTAACAATAATAGGCAACCACCAATATCGCCTACCCTCTGACCCTTTTGCGGTAAAGCGCCTTTGCACAACTCGCGATACAAGCACGCTAAATATAGCTGATCCCCAACTATATTGACAATCAGTTTCCCAAGGAGTATCCAAAAAATGAAGATATCTTACACTGACCATATTGCCAGATTTATCCGGCATCAATATACCTCCGATCATCTGTAGGATATATGCTCGACTGACCATATAAATTTCTTCAACTGTATTATACTCGGTAAATTGAAATTCTCTCTCTAGACAACTCATTTTCACACGAGACCCTTTCGCGTTACATCCATAGGGTTCCTTCCTAATGAACCTTTGACAAATTTCAGATGTTGAGTCTTCGATACGCTCGACCACTGGCTTCCCGTTTACTGAGACCCCAATAAGATAAACCACGTCCTCGAGGTTGATCGTGCATTCTCCGCAAGGCATATGGAAGGTATGTGTTTCAGGTCTCCAACACTCAATTAGAGCGGTAATCAATCCGGGCACCAACTTTTACCCACGGAGGAACGTGGCATGATAAAATCCTGCCATATATAAAAATTTCTTGATTATGTGGTCTAAGGGTTTGTCTACCATGCACAAATGATGTTTAAATGTTTCCTCAGCATCCTATAAATAACACATTATTTAAACATAATTACTAACAAAAAAACACAGAAGTGACATATTTCGTAATGAAACAATTTTTAAAAAAGTATACCAACTCATCAACTCTAAGGCTAGTAATATGTCGATTCTGTAAATGCATCAATGGAGCTTGCTCAGCCATCTTAAATGATAAGTAAGAAAATATTAGTAAACCGAGACTAAACCTATCATGTTAAAAAATAACAATTAAAATAAATGTCGTATTTACTTATTGTCTATTAAATCATCAATTTAACGTTATTTTTTATTCAACCACCTATATATAAATATAAATGAATTAACGAACTTAAATAAAATAATAAAATATATCCACCTATTTTTCTATATTCTCAAAATAAACGTTTATTCTCTTATATTCAAACAATTTTTCTATATTCTCAAAATCTCTCCACCTATTATTTAACACAAAATATTTAAACTATATTCTCTCCAAATAGCATAGAAAATTAAAACATCAAATAAAAATTACAAAAAAATACGAACTTAAGTTAAATAATAAAATATTAATTTACTTACTATATTTTCTTCTCAAATCTTTACCTATTTAACACAAAATTTTCAAATTATATTCTCTCCTAATAACATCAAAAATTCAAGGAACATCAAAATAAAAATTAAAAAAAAATAACGAATTTAAATTGAACAATATACAACAAAATATTTCTCAAATCTCCACATATTTAACATAAAAATTCAAACAACAACTTCAAATTTGCACCATTCACAATATTTGTGACTTACTTTGGGTAGTGCAATAGTCCGGGAAAAAAATATTCAAAATAATAATGATAAATTACAAAAATAAAATACTTAGTTACTTACTCTTATAAAATTCTTCAAATCGTCTTCTTCTTCTTCTTATTTAAAATATTTTCTCTCCCTCTACACTAACTACCTTCAACCCACCTCTATTTAACCTCATAAAAATTAAATATCAACCACTCATATCACCTACCCAATTAAATTTCACCATTCATCCAACCAATCTCACTTATACTCAATTTATGAGGCATGTTTTTTACCCTTTCTCAATTTTCCGTCATGCATGCATAGCATGCAGAGTCGGTGCATGCAGGCTGCCTGACATGGCAGATATTCCCCAAAGTTGGATTCAACTGGAGTAGACTTTGGGACAAAGTCGGAGCCTTATGCCCAAGACTTTAGGGTATTTTTTCCCTTAAAGTCGAATTTAGCTGACTTAGTCTTTGGGTATTTTTTTCACACTCGAGTTCATCAGAATCCGACTTCAAATGCACTGTTCAAACCACAATATTTGTAGAAATAATTTGGGCAGTGCAATAGTATGGGGAAAAAATTAACCATCACAATATTTTAGTAAATTTTCCTTATTCTAAGTGTATTAATTTTACATTTTATTTTATTATCAATAGTTTGAATCTAAGTATAATAATTAAAATTTTAAAAGACTGTCGCTTTCAAGCTAATGAGTTTATCCAATACAGTCAAACCTAAGTCGTGAAAATTCAATATTATTTATGTGATTATCATCATTGAAAATAACTAAAATATTATCATAATAACTTCTCAATTAAAGTAATTTACTCGAAATAAAGTTTAAGCTTTCTACTAGATCTAGCAAAAATGTTTGGAAATGAACAACACATCTATCAACTAGAGAAACGATAACAAATTTAATTTTGGAAGAAAAATAAAATAACTGATAAGACAAGATCAAAATTTATACGAGATAATACACATAATATGCATGGGACAAGAAAGAAAACTTCCACTATTTTTTTTTTGTAAAAAAATGAGATGACTTATTTTAAAAAAAGATCTTATATCAACTAAGCAAATCATGGATCTGTAAAATAGATAAGTAAAATAAGAGTAGTTTGTGATTAAATTATTTACTAGCAACATGAGAAATCGTGAGAGAATAAAGAAAATAGTGAGTCAAATAAAAAAAATAAAATTTGTATGAGACGATAAAAACTGATTATTTTCGTAACAAATGATAAGACGTATTAAAAACATATATTTACAAAATAAATGAATGATCATGAAAAGTAGACATGAAAAATGGGTATTCATGAAAAAAACATTAAATCAAACAAGAGAAATGTTAAAACGAAGAAAAGAATGAACGGCAAAATAAGAAGAAAAAATGATAAGATGATTGATGGCAGTTTTTATACTGTCGATTATGACAATCAACTAAAACTATTGTCTAAAAATTTAAAATGAAAAAATAGAATTGAAATTTATTGCATATGCTAAAATTGAGAAAGAAATATGAGTAGTTTTAATAGATTGGATCCCAAGTCTCCAAGCAATAACTAAAACAAGAAAAATGGAATTTAGGGATAGAGGAGACCCCACCAGTCCATGTTTGGACCATTCGAGTGGGAATTAGCCAGGAACAGCAACAGCCGTAGTTGTTTTGGTCTAAATTTCGGAGTTGGGAGTCTCCAATCAATCTTTGAAAAACTGTTGGGTGTTGCAATCAACTGTTCAACCGCATACCCAAAACTCCCACCCTATTTGTCGAGAAATTATATTATGGGTGATTCCTACCACGTCATCCATGGGACCAACCACTAGAAACCACCCACTTCATATTTTTATCCATGTCATTAATTTAATAATAAAATAACTTCCAAAAAACAGTTTTTAAAATAACATGGAAAAATTTTAGTGAAGATTCATTGGTTGGAAAAAATGACATGGAAAAATCATGGTGAAGTGGGTGGTTTTCATTGGTTGGTCCCATGGATGACGTGGTGAGAATTACCCATAATATAATTTTTCCTCTTTGTCGGATTTGGCCTACCTACTTTCACAAGTAACAATTTAATACCATCCCTTGCCCTGCAACTTAATTTTTATTGAGTCCATGCAATAAATTCTATGTTCGGATTATTTTTAGTATAATTTAAATAATTTAGAATAAAATTTTAAATATAATATCAAATTTGATTTGACTTGATCCAAAAACACTAAATATATCTTTTTATTAAGAATCAAAAGCTTCAAATTAGAGGAGGAAATGTGTATCATCAAGATTCATATCAATAATGGACTATTATATGTGTGGGATTTTAACCATTGCTTCCTTATGAGAGCATGCCGTTGGCGAACTTACACTTTATCAATTCATATTTTTATTATTTTATTATTTGTTATTTTCCCTTTATTTTTGTTTTATATTATTTCGTCTTTACTATTCAATTTGTTTTTTTTTAAATCAACTAAACAAAGAGTCATTTATTTTAAGACACTTTTTTCAAAAGCTTGAATTGCTAAATCTCATTGCTCCATTCCTCTTAAGGTTCCTTTTTAAGATAAAAATAGATTTTTAACCAATAATCACTATAACCACACGTATGAACCTATATAAAATATATTTTGATAGGAATAACAAACAGAATATGCAATTTTGTATAGCTTGGAGATCATTCTTTGATTTTTTATAGGTTTGATGTTGATTTATAACAGTTTTTGTTGTTTCTCTGAATAATAATATAATAATTTATTTTAAATATATTTCGATATTTTTTACTATATTAAATTTTGTCTCACGTACAAAATATAATTTATAATTTAATTAGAAATTTTATATAGTTTTAAAATTTTGAATTTGTTTTCATATTCTTGTGTTAATTTTTTGACTTATTTCAGATAATAATTTTTTCTTGACCGGTTAACTATAATTTTATGATGAGTGGTGTTTTGTCACATACTTGAATTCTTTTAAGTATTGAAGTGAAAAAAATATATAGAATTAATTTTATGTAACACGATTATTTGACGTATTATTTGTAGAAAAATTACAAACATCAATTTTTTTTATGTTTTACACATTAACCGAACAATTTTATTGATAAATAAAAGTAGAATAAAAACATAATGTAATAAAGGTTTTAAAACTTTCAAAAAAAACAAAAAAATAGTAAATCTAAAAAAAGTGTTACATCAGTCAGATTAAACATTTTTATACCAAAATTTTTGTCTAAAGTGCATCGTAGAAATGGTCCATAGAGAATTGTCAAAATACGAACTAGATAAAATTTTTAAAATCGGCAATCATTTTTCACACTTATTCCCAAAAATGATCCGCTATAGATTACATCGACAAACAACTCAAACAATGATCAAACTTTACGTGACCACTGAAAACACAAATCTAAAACAAACGTTGTGAGAATCACTATACGAATACTACAAACCTATAAAAATAACCATAGAAACGTGCGATAAAATAAAGACGTGACATAAAGCTAGATAAAAGGTGTCATAGAGAAAGAGAAAAGTGCAACAAAATTGTGCAAAAAAAGAAATAAAATAAAAAATAATATATATATATATATATAAATCAATAACGGTCGACAACCAACACCAAATTTAGTATCACTGCTGATTAGACAAAAACAAATAAAAAGGGAAAATATACGTATAGGAGAAATTATATCATAGGTCTTTTTCGACACATCATTCATGAGACCAACCAATAAAATGCATCTATTTCATTAAAAAAATTCATCTCATTTTTTACCAAGTGAATCTTCACTTATATTTATAATAAATCAAATTTAAAAACAATTTTTACCAAGTAAATTTTTACTTGATAAAAAGATAACATGAAAAAGTAATAAAAATCAATGCATTTTATTAGTTGGTCTCATAAATAACGTAGTAAGAATGATTCATGATATAATTTCTCTACATATAGAGTTTGAATAACTAATCGGCAAAGTTTTTTAAAAATCACAAACATCCTTAAATGATGATAACTGATAAGTATCATTTTAAAAATTAAAAAAATTAAACTATCATAAAACGAGACGATTATACCATTTCAAAAACGATACGAACTTTTTTTCATTATATGTAATATTTTTATGTATACAGTTATTTATATAAAAACAAACAAGATAATATGTGACGCGAATTTCGAAATTATGTTTGAAAATTTAAAAATGATAGAAACAGGGAAAGAAGTAGATATGATGAGGTTTGTAGATTATCAAGACAAATAATGTTGGGTGCACCACCCCCATTATGTGAAGCTTTCGGTGCTGTTGCACTTGCAAATTGCAATCATGTTTTTAGAATCAAGTGCATGCATTATTCATTCTACTGCATAGCTCTTGACTTATCCACGGTGCCATTATTTACTTAGTTGCTGCATTTCAACTGAGTACATGAGTACATTTAATTGTTTGGTCGAAATCGAATTATTTATTTTTGTTCTTTTATATTTTTAAATTGTGTGTTTTAAACTCAAAGTCGGTATGAACACCTATTCTTTGCCTTAAAATCTTCATTCCCTTTTCTTTAAATAAAATTAAAATTAAAATTTGTAAAAAATAAATAATTTATGTTCAAATAATGCACGCACATATTCAGCATTTTAAAATAATTCCCTTTGAATCGTCCGACGAGAGTGGGTCATAATGTAGTTATAGTACCCAAAATTAGAAAGTACATCATCCTTCCGCAAGCAATCATCTACTCGTAAATAGGGGTAAATAGAAATTGTGCAATTTTACATCAAAAACTACTTTTTTATATTTAATTACGAAAATGACCCTTGCCAAAGTTATGTAGAAAAAAAACCCTAAATCTGCCACGTAAAGTGTCCTCACATTTTATAAAATGAGATTATAGACCTCGCGTGATACAAAACACGAGTTTTGTCCGACGTGGGTTGCCTTTTCATATTTTGAAATTTAAAACTAGTGGATGCGACCTCGCGTTTTGGGAAACGTGAGGTCTCCGAGAAAATGAAAATATCACGTCTAAATTAAAATAGACCTCGTGTTTTGAGAAAGAAAAACGAGGTCTTCAAAAATCTAGGCTTGAATACAATGGTGTATAGGCATGTTCGAGGCATTTTATCGTGCCATTAGCCCGACAATTTTGGTAATTTTTAAGCTTAGATATGCCGTATTGGAACTGATCTTCCATTTGAGATTGATATTGGCACGTACGAAACATTGCACATTGTATTAAAAGCGCGTTGAAAATGCTTCCAACGCTTGTTTAAGAAGTTGAAATGGCTTGGTTGGCATGTTGGAGGTGTTTTCTCAGGTAATTATTAGAATAATCTTCGTAATATCTTAGGCTAGAGGCCTAGTATTGGAACTTATCTTTCGTTTGAGACTGATATTGGCACATAACAGACTTTTTGAATGATATAAAAATGGCCATGAGAATGGTTCCAAACCTTAGTTTTTGGATTGAATAAAAAGGTAAAATGGTTTGAGAATCATGTTTGATGGGTTTATCCAAAAAGTTAATCGTCGCATTCGTGTAATCCTTGAGAATCGTGTAATACATTTCTATTAAAAAGCTAAAAAAGTGACATTGCTCGTTGTAGAAAGCGAGTTCATTTTGAACGTTTTAATTAATTCCTTAATTATTTTGATGATTATGCCAAAATTAAGAATAAGTTGAAAAATTTGTCCATATTTTCCTTTAATAGGACCTCACGCTCTGCATATAGCGAGGTCCGTTGAGCCTATAAATTGAGGATGATTTTCTTCGTATATTCTCATAACTCATCTTCGTTCTTCGTTCTTCTTCTTCTTAGTCTACTATTCAATATTATTTGTAAATAGTTTGAACGATATAATATGTCGAGACGAGAAACTATTACAACTTTGGTATACTACGATGAGCAGATAGTCGATGATGCATCTGTCGGCGTCGTATTTCAGTCCTCAAGTACTATATTGCTTCCGCTGCCATACAACTTATCATATAAGAAGTTGATGAATGAAGTGAAGAAACATGTTCTACATCGTCGTGGAAAAAGTTGGAATCGTTGAAGTTTCGACTGCCAACATCGTTAAAACCATTAACGTATTCATTATACCACGTTGTGGACAACACTGATGTGAATTTGATGGTGGAATCTTACCTACAGTTTTTTAGGCGGGGCCCTTAAACTTGAGTTGTATGTAATGTTTTCTGATGATGATGATGTATTTATGTAATTTAATGTTGGTGTATTTATGTTAATTAACAATCTTGTAGTACGCACTGTTAATATAATTTTCGTTAATATAATTTTCTGCATCTATCCGATTACATTTTAGAAACTGGTCGTTCATTTATTTTTTCAAAGTATAGTATTTATAGCAGACATGCATTGAAACACGTAAAATATTACATAAATAAACACATTAATTTGTTACAATTAAATTGTACAATTGTACCCTTTGGAGTATGCATCTTCCGAAGTCTTTGACGAAGTGGGCAGATAAATAAGCATCTTCTGAAGTCTTTGATGAATTAATTTATACGAGAGGTGCAATAGTTTGTCCGACTTGTATGGCCGCTGAGAGATGTGTCGTTGATATAGACAAATGGCACCATAATTTGTCCTAGTTGTTGGAACCCTAAAGCTTCGTGAATTTTGTGAGCATCTTATAATGATCATCATCCAAGATACAGATGTCACCAACAACGTGTTATGTGGTGGACTTCTTGTATCCTTCACGATGAAGGCGTACGAAGAAGCTACCGGAAGCCTCGAACAAAAGTTAAAGACTGATTTCGGTACTTCAAAAGGACCACTCATTCCCTGATATTGCGATTTATCGTAGATCTTGAACCAAAACAAGAAAGATACATATTGTCAAATATTATTAACCGACCAAAATGAAGTCATCATATAAATGCAACTACTTATACCAACATATCGCAATATCAGGAAAATTGATTTGTAAAAAAAAATTTCGATATGTGATTTGTTACCATTAGTAGCAACAGTTGTATCTTCTCTTCGAATCTGACACAGGTTTAAATGGAGCGATAGCAAATGTTAGTGGGTTGATTTGCCCTCGATTTTGCCTTAAATAAGCAAACATTTGCGCTCTCCAAAACGTGAGGTATTCAGTCACGTTTTAAATGGACCTCGCGCTTTGTAGAACGCGAGGTCTACAGATATTCCTAACGTGGCAGGACAAGTACGTAGTGTCATGTCACTGAACCTTTTTTAATGTAACAAACGCGTGAAAAAAATAGTTTCGAAGCTTTTTTTAGTGTAAGAATAACAATATAAGTTTATTACATTTCAAACAAATACATCACGTGAAGAAAATAAATTATGATAGTTAGGCCACATAAAATGAAGAAAATAGATTACGATAGTTAGGCCACTGATCCCGGTCAAATATGTCATCTTCTATATAACTGGGACGAGGTAAGCGACTTCCTAACCGGTCAATTGTACCCCCTAAACATGATTTAGACAAATGGTGTCATAGTCAAATAATTGATACTCGGGCCAGACTGATAGCGAGGTCCTATATACCACATCAAATCTACGAACAGTTGCCACGTTAGGAATCTCAATGAACCATAGAAACTCGCAATTTGTAGAAAGCGAGGTTGATGCTAAATTAAGAAATAATTGTAATTACAAATTTTATATGCAATTAAAATTAAAAAAAACTAAAAAAATCTACGACAATATAAGAATATAATTTTATTAGATTATAATACTAATGTTGTTTTACATAAATAAAAAAAAAAATTACAAAATCATTGTTTAGTGCATAAAAGTTCTATATTTTATCCCTTATTTACCCGTATTTTTGCTGCACTCAAGCATGATTCATTGCATTTAGGATAGATTTTTGCATACACATCTCAATTAGATAAAATTGCACAGTTGCTGCTGAATTTGGTTACTTTTGCAAGTTTCTGCTGCGGCAGACCTAGGGCAGCAAAGGAGTATGGGCGAGTTGCTGAGCTGGAGTCGTCAAGCACAGTCTGTCGTGACATCTGCTGTGGCAGCCATGACGATAGTGATATGCTGAGGTGGAAAAGTGAAGCGGATCTCGACAGATAGAGGATTTCAAGCCAGTCTGTCGTGGACCACTCCTATACTTTTCTAAGCCCTGAAGCAAAAGGAAAGCCAAGCCCAAAGTTCAAGAAAGAAACTCAAGGTAAGAAAAGATGACAAATTCAAAGCATCTACTCAGAAGATTTAATCTTCAATTAGAGTTGTACTTTAATTTAAACTTGTATTCTTGCCATATTAGAAAACTTGGACTCAAGGCCTATATAAAGGCATGTACTTCGACCTACGGAAGGATATCTCACTTCTAGCCGTCTTCCCCCAAAACCTTTGTCGTTTTCCATTCTTTACCATGTTCTAAACTCCCCCTAGGGCTAAGGGTTGATTTGTAAAGTAGTTGCAAGGATTGTATTGTTTTAGGAATTTTCTGTCAAGTAATAAAAACTTCAAGTTTATTTACTCTGGTTTTTCATATCTCATAAGAGCATCGGGAGGGCATTGTGAGGTTATCCATTTGTTTGATATCGGGAGAGTCAAGCATACGAAAGGAGTAAATATGTGTTTTCCAGTTTATGGTTAAACCATCTTGGCTTAGGGATAAGTACAAAGTTAAGTGGCTAAAGAAGAATTAAATAACATTGGTGTTCACCCTTCGATTCACGCCGAGAGGTATCATCCAAGAAGTGTTCATCAACAGAACTTGGACCCAGGGATAGGACAAGTCATAACAGGGATTCTTGCCAAGCTTGGAGTACAGAGTTGTTGATCGCTGCCGCGACATTAACAGACCTCTACCGCAACAGGTGCTGCCGCGACAGGATCGACGACAAACAACAGAAGTTCCTCTAATAGTGCAACACCTACACTACTGAGCAATTCAATACCGACCTATTCTCTAAATCTGAATCTTTTATCTTTTACTTTAGTTTTTACTCAAGATTACTTCACCCATTCATTTAAACTATTTCTTTCTCTTGTGCAACAATTCAAGGATAGAGTTATTTCCAGTCCCTATGGAGACGATATTTGATACTCTAGTATCATTTTACTACTTGCATCGTGTACACTTGCACTATTTGCGATAGTTCTATTTACACGCAATAATCATCCTAGTGACCCCTATGTCCACCCGTACCGCACGACGGTGCACAATGTTCCTGACGCGGATTCCTTCGAACATTTGCACCATCGGCATCATCATCATTATCATCATTGTCATTATCGTCGTCATCATCATCCTCTAATGAAAGATGAATCCCACCACTCGCACTAAAGTCGGTGAAGAATAGGCTCTACGGCGGTGTCTGATCCATAATACCAGATCCGAACTATGCCTAATTATAGAATAGATGCACAAATGCAGAAGGTTGTGGCGCATAGTAGACTGGGGGAACCACAATAAGTGGACGAAATACTTCCGTGAAAAAACCTTCTGTCGGACTCCTCATTTGCTGAAACAATGGACTACTTCCCGTGGGGTGAAATGCCGAGAAAGTTGACAACTAGAATGTAGGTGATGGTTGGGGTGTCTATGGTTGGGCGGCTGAATGAGCAGGTTCTTACGTTGCTCTAAATGATGATGCCCTGAGAGCGTGTGTTCTTCTCCTTTGGTCATCTATCGTCGTACGGGTACCACACTACGTCGAAGGATGTTGTGTCGGTAGATGTTGTGTCGGTGGAAGATTTTGAGGAGGCTGATCTAAATCACGTGCTCGCTCTTCTGGGGTTAATAGATGCAACTTCCCATTAAGATAGTACCAATGCATATACTCAAATGTAGAGCCATAGTCCTGAATGGGATCCAAAATGGAGGGTCGTCTACCGAAATGGGTCGTCCACTACCCCACCCAGTCAACGTGATGATGTCCCCAATGGACTTCCATCTTGCCTTGCCGGGTTAACTTGTGCAATGTGTCCAAATTCGGTGGGTCACTCGGAATCCCTTGGACATAGTTGAATTGCCGCAGCACGCGATTCGTAGGATGCCACTCCACTATCTCATAGTGTATGAGTGGAACCATCAGTATCCAGACGGCCTTACTCAGCGTTATTTCAAGCGAAATGCATGCTTGAATTTTAAGATCCACTTACGGCATCCACAAGAACTGCAAAAAAAATTAACTAATAATTTCTGATTTAAATAAATTTAGATAATAAATACCATACCAAATAACGTGGATCTAGGCCATTTATCTTATTGATCAACAGTCGGTAATTCTGTTGGTTGGTCGGTAGTCTCACGTGTGTTAATTGACCCAACCACCTATCATTAAAAAAATCCTATGTAATATTATATTAAAAATAATAATAAAATAAATTTTTGGCGATTTTATTAGTACCTCCGAACAAGTGGGAATTGGTATGAGACCGGGTTTCGAGGCGTCGGGCTTAAAAATGACAATTGAATCTGTTGAGTGTGTAAAAGTTCTATTATTTACACCCTTTTTAACCCATATTTCTGCTGCATTCAAGCATCATTGCATTGCATTGCATTTAGGTTAGTTTACATTAAAACATCACAAATGGATTAAAGGCACGGATTCTACTAAAAGATGGCTTATTTTGCAGGTTACTGCCATCGTAGACGGTGAAGGCAGGCGCTGGGCAGAGAAGCAGAAGAGCTGAACTGGACAAGCAGACGACGAGGACGAAGCTGCCATGGAGCTGTCGTGACAGCAAGGTGACAGCGGCCTTATGAAGAGGAAAAGTAAAGTGGACCTCGATAGATAGAGAAAAATCTGCTCGTCTGTCGTGTGAAAGCCAACTATTTTTCCAAGCCCCGGATCAAAAGATATATCAAGCCAAAGCTCAAGGAGAGGAATTCCCATGAAACAAGGAGGGCGGCTGAAAAGTAGGAATCCTTAGAGATTAAGCATTCATTAGAATCTTACTTTTCATTAAAGTTGTAATCCTTGTTAACTTAGAATACTTGAGCCCAAAGCTTATATAAGGGCATAGATTTAACCTAGGAGGCATCATACCCCATAACCGATAACCTAAACCCCTCTGCCGTTTACCCGTCACCGACATGTTCTAAATTCCCCCTAGGGCCACGGGTTGTTTTGTAAAGTAGTTGCAAGAGTTGTTTTGTTTTAGGATTTTCCAAGTTCAATAAAATAAACTTCAAGTTCTCTTATTTTGGTTTTAATATCTTGCAAGAGCATCGGGAGAGCATTGTGAGGTTATCTATTTACTTAGCATCGGGAGAGTTAAGTATACGAAAGAAATAAGAGCGAGTTCTCTTGTTTATAGTTGAACTATCTTGTGCCTAGGGATAGGGCAAGGTTAAGTGGCTAAGGAAGAATTCATACACATCGGTGTTCATCCTTCGATTCACGCCGGGAGGTATCGTCAAAGACGTGATCATCGACAGACTTGGACCTAGGGATAGGCCAAGGCAGATCTGGGATTCTTGCCAAACTTGAACGTACTGAGTTATTGTGTTTGCTGCCGCGACGACCAACGGACAGCTGCCGCGACAGGTGCTGTCGGC
This sequence comes from Hibiscus trionum, assembly GCA_030270665.1. Taxonomy (NCBI): domain Eukaryota; kingdom Viridiplantae; phylum Streptophyta; class Magnoliopsida; order Malvales; family Malvaceae; genus Hibiscus; species Hibiscus trionum. Next base: position 20,667,542 of record BSYR01000006.1, on the reverse strand, counting down.
GACAGGCGTGACGACAGAATTGGAATTCCTAAGCAATACAATACCTGCACTACTGAGCAATTCAATACCAGCCCATTCTCTCTATCTTGATTTCTCTATTCTTTTATTTACGTTTTCCTTTATTATTCTCGTGACAACTCTCAATTATTTCCTTTACTTTCGTGCAGTAAAACTAGGTGAAGCTATTAGCCCAATCCCTGTGGAGACGATATCCGATACTTCGTATCACATTACTACTTGCGTCGTGTACACTTGCACTACAATTGCGATAGACTCTTTTACACGTAACAAGTTTTTGGCGCCGTTGCCGGGGATTGGCAACATAACTACACCTTTCTTTTATTGCACTTTTCGTTTTTGTTTTTGTTTTTTTCTTTTATTTTTTCTTTTTCTATTTTTCGTTAGTACTTTAAACTCTTACTTTTCACAAGGCTATCTTGTTTATGCACAGATCTAAAAGAGGCGAAGATCCTGAGTATAAATTAGATCCGGAAATCGAACGTTCCTTCAATCTCAAGAAACAACTTCGCCACCTTTTAGACAGGAACGAGTACCTTGAGGAACAGCTAGAGAAGATGGCCCGTAATCCGCCCGATGGTGATGGTGTACCGCCTGTCGGCGACCCGCCCGCAGCAGCTGGACGACGGTCATGTCGTGACTACATGCTGAACGATCATGTAGAGCTAGAGACCACACTGCCGGATATTGATGTTGATAACTTCGAACTCAAGCCTGTCATGTTTAGTATGATCAACAACGCTGGGCAGTTTAGTGGTGCTGTGACAGAAGATGCTAGGGAGCATCTCAAGACGTTCCAGGAGATCTGTGGTTCGTTTAGACTGCCATGAGTTAATCCGGAGATACTGAGGCTTCGGTTATTTCCCCATTCATTGAGGGACAGAGCTAAGACTTGGTGGAATAAACTAACACCGGGTTCAATCGTAACTTGGGCAGATTTGTCTCGTGAATTCTTATCTCGTTTTAATCCTTCGCATTTATCTGAGCGATTACGTAACGAAATTGCTACTTTTCAACAGGAAGATGACAAGCCAATGCACGAGGCCTGGGACAGATTTACTACTCTTCTTCGAAACTGCCCCATGCATGGATTCCCCGTCTGGAATCAGGTAACTAAGTTCTATAATGCTGCTAACTTACAAACTCGCATTAGAATTGATTCTGCAGCAAATAGACTATTATTGGATAAAGATCCAGACGAGGCATTGCAAGTTTTGAAAAATCTGGCTAAGAATGAGGAGCAGTTTTCGACTGCAAGAAGAGGGGGTAAACGGGTACTTGTTGTCAAGGATTATGAAGCCGACAACACTATGAAATCACAGGTAGCATTCCTTACTAAAGCAATGAAAAGATTATTGAATGATGATGGATTACAAGGATTTGCTGTTGAGGAAGTATGTGATATCTGTGAGGGAAATCATAGTAGGGATAAGTGCCCAATACAAGTAGAAGAAGGAAAATATGTTGGAAATTACAAGCCAAATTACAATTCCAACAATTATAACCCCAATTGGAGGAAGGATCCCAAATTTTCTTGGAGTAATCCTAACAACGCCCTGAATCCTCAAGCACACAATCAAAATCAGAGAGGTCCTAGACTGCTGACGCGACAGCAGCTGCCGCAGAACCTGCCGCCGCAGCAGCAACAGCAGCCACCACCTGCCACGAGCAGTATATTGGAACAGACTCTGGCCACCTTTATGTCTCAGACCGGTACTTATATTGAGAATATGAATCAGTTTGTTAAGAAGACAGAGAACTTCATGGATAAAACCGAGATGAGAATGACAAATCATGAAGCTACCTTGAAATCTCTGGAGACACAAATGAGTCAAGTTTCTCAACATATTAAGCCGAGGCAAAATGGAGGATTCCCTAGCAATACTGAAAATGCTAGACCACCCACACATGAGCAATGTAAGGCAATTACTACGAGGAGTGGGAAGAAACTACCAGGGCCGGAAAAAGAAGCTGAAACAGAAAAGGAACCAGCCGTGGATAAACCTGCCGAGGAAGCTGCCCCGACAGGTGATAAACAGACTGTTGCCGATGAACCTGTCACGACAGCAGAAGCGACAGAGGAGAAAAATGAAGAACATCGTCCTCAGATTCGTATGCAGTGGGAAGGACGTATTGCTGATTACCGTCCCCCACCACCCTTTCCTCAACGGATACAGCAAACTAAACAGGAATCTCAACTTAAAAAGATTTATGATATTTTTAAGCAGGTTCAAATTAATATTCCGCTGTTAGATGTCGTTAGGGAGATGCCTGGTTACGCCAAATTTCTCAAGAATGTCATGTCAAAGAAATATAAATTTGGGGAATTTGAAACGGTAAGGATGACAGATGGTTGCATGAGTATTCTTCATCGGCAGCCACCCCAGAAAAAGAAGGATCCGGGGAGCTTCATCATACCTTGTGTAATCGGAGACAAATTTGTGGGTAAGGCACTTTGTGATCTTGGTGCTAGTGTTAATTTAATGCCAAAGTCTGTTTTTCAGAAACTAGGTATTGGAAAGGCGCGGCCCACGACAGTAACTATGCAGCTGGCAGACCGCTCTTACGTTCATCCAGAGGGAAAAATTGAAGATATTCTGGTAAGAGTGGATAAGTTTATTTTTCCTGCTGACTTTCTTGTTTTAGATTGTGAGGCAGACGAAAACGCACCAGTCATCCTAGGGCGACCCTTCTTAGCCACGGGAAGATCACTGATTGATGTGGAGAAAGGAGAACTCACCATGCGCGTGAACGATCAAGAGATTAAGTTGAATGTTCTCCAAGCAATGAAACATGCTGATGTGGATGAAGAATGCAAGGCTATCATTGAAGTAACCCTTGATCATCCATACATTAGGTCGGGCTGTCATGATATAAACTTCGGTCACTGCTGCGACAACCACTTACAAGCCTGTCACGACAGCAACGAAGACAGCACCGACGACAGCAACTCATCTGAATCCGATACATCTGATACTGAATATCAGGAGGAGGTAAACTGGTTAGGCTATCGTCCAGGTAAGTTATTCGAACATTTGAATTATACTTCGGATAACCATTTAATCCAAAAGCCATCTACTATTGAACCACCTGCCTTAGAACTGAAGCCCCTGCCAGGGCAGCTTAAATATGCTTTTCTTGGTTCAAATGACACACTGCCCGTAATCATCTCTGCTAAGCTGCCGCAGGAACAGGAACGACAGCTAGTCAGCATGCTAAGGCAGCACAAGAAGGCGATTGGATGGACGATAGCAGACATTCAAGGCATCAGTCCGGCGTTATGCATGCACAAAATCCTCCTAGAGGAAGATCATAAGCCGACTATTGATGCCCAAAGGCGGCTAAACCATGCGATGAAAGAGGTGGTGCGTAAAGAGATAGTTAAATGGTTAGATGCTGGTATTATTTACGCCATCTCCGACAGCAAATGGGTAAGCCCGGTGCAATGCGTTCCCAAGAAAGGAGGAATGACCGTGGTGACCAACGAGAACAATGAGTTAATCCCAACCAGGACTGTGACCGGTTGGAGGGTTTGTATGGACTATCGGAAGCTTAACAAAGCTACCCGAAAGGACCACTTTCCTTTACCCTTTATTGATCAAATGCTTGATAGATTAGCGGGTAAACCTTACTATTGTTTTCTTGATGGTTATTCAGGTTATAACCAAATTGCTATTGCACCAGAGGATCAAGAAAAGATGACCTTCACATGCCCCTACAGAACGTACGCTTTTAGGAGAATGCCATTTGGACTCTGTAATGCACATGCCACTTTCCGAAGGTGCATGATGGCAATATTCTCCGACATAGTAGAGGACTTCCTAGAGATTTTTATGGATGACTTTTCCGTCTTTGGAGACGATTTTGAAAGCTGCCTTGGCAATCTTCAAAAGGTACTTGAAAGATGTGAAAAAGCTAATCTTGTTTTGAATTGGGAAAAATGCCACTTTATGGTGGATGAAGGGATAGTCTTTGGCCATAAGATTCGCTGCCGTGGGATAGAAGTCGACAGGGCCAAAATAGAAGTCATAGAGAAGCTGCCGCCGCCAACCACAGTCAAGGGCATAAGGAGTTTTTTAGGGCATGCTGGTTTTTATCGAAGATTTATCGCAAATTTCTCAAAAATCACCAAGCCCCTATGCCATCTCTTAGAGCAGAACCGACCCTTTGACTTTAATGATGAATGTACTGAAGCATTCAAGGTTCTGAAGGAAAAACTAGTGACAGCCCCCATAGTATAGCCACCAGACTGGACACAGCCATTTGAGATTATGTGTGATGCTAGTGACTATGCTGTCGGGGCAGCACTTGAGCAGCGCAGAAATAAGCTGTTTCATGTCATATACTACGCCAGCAAGACATTAAATGACGCCCAAGTGAACTACACCACCACAGAAAAGGAGCTATTAGCTGTGGTGTTCTCCATTGACAAGTTTCGTTCTTACATACTTGGGACGAAGGTGATAGTGCACACAGACCATTCTGCCCTAAAATATTTGTTCGCAAAGAAGGATGCAAAGCCTAGATTGATACGGTGGATCTTGCTATTACAAGAATTCGACCTAGAGATCAAGGACAAAAAGGGGACAGAAAATCAGGTGGCAGACCACTTGTCAAGATTGGAGAAGGGACAGAGTCTACCAATTGATGAGACAAACATACTGGAGACCTTCCCAGATGAGCAGCTCTTTGCTGCCGCAATCGTTTCCGCGACAGCCATGGCGGCAGGTAAGTCTTCTGAACTCCCCTGGTATGCTGATTTCGTTAATTTTATAGTTAGCGGAATATTCCCTTCTGATCTTAATTATCAAGCCAGGAAGAGGTTCCAAAATGATGTCAAGCATTATTATTGGGACGAACCTCTTCTTTTCAAATTATGTGCAGATCAGGTTATAAGGAGGTGAAGCTACTGAGCAATTCAATACCAGCCCATTCTCTCTATCTTGATTTCTCTATTCTTTTATTTACGTTTTCCTTTATTATTCTCGTGACAACTCTCAATTATTTCCTTTACTTTCGTGCAGTAAAACTAGGTGAAGCTATTAGCCCAATCCCTGTGGAGACGATATCCGATACTTCGTATCACATTACTACTTGCGTCGTGTACACTTGCACTACAATTACGATAGACTCTTTTACACGCAACAGAATCTATGCCCAACACTGCAGCAACCAAAGGCACCCGTCAATTGCATGTCTGCCCAGGTTGACAGTTCTGCACAACTCCCAAAATAGAAATGCCAAGACTGCCCCTCCCCAACATTTGTTTCTCGATTCAACAGGACTCGCCAGATGAGGCAACCACATCAAATGGACCTTGTTGCGAGATTTGTTTGTCATCAAGACCCCCAATAACTCGTAGAATATGGGCACGATTAAACTTCTGCAAAAACAATTTTTTTAATATAAATTTATTTTCTATAATTTAAATTTCACACGAATAAATAATAATAAACAATAAAAATTATACCATCTTCGTATCATCATCAGCGTGGGAGTAGGTTGGTCAAATTGTTGTTCAAGAGTTTAATTTTGAGTTTGCCACCATCCAAATCGATATCTTCCGACCTTAGTCCAAGCAAGGCTTCGCGCACACAGGCCCAGTCCGCCTCCACAATCTCGGTGATAAGCTCATCATCAACGGGTAAATTGAGAATAAATGCAACATCTTGCAAGGTAACGGTCGCCTTACCGCAGGGAAGATGAAACGTGTGTGTCTCGGGCCTCCACCTTTCTAGTAACACGTTAATCAACGAAGGGCTCAACTTCGGACCGTCAAATAGGTGAGAAACCTGACCAAAACGAACGCATGCAAATATCTGTCAAGATTCGGATGCGGTCATCCCGTGCGATTGATGTAACACTACAATGCACGTTCATACCCCTTCAAAATAAAATTTTAAGTACATAAATTAGTAAATAGAATATTAACAATTACAAAATTAAACAAATAAAAAAATTAAAATTCAAAAACTTACAAATTATAAGACTTTAAAAATAAAACCAAAGTAGAATAGTAATTGAAGATAAAGCAAACAATTTGATATGAAAATAAATGATATAATGAGTCCTATTTATAGGAGTCCTCGCACCCTACACGAAGCGGCGTTAAAAGGACCTCGCTATTTGCAAAACGTGAGGTCCTTTGAGAATCCGCGATGATTCGATTCGTTTCAGTCCGAACAGAATCAGACTCTTTGACTGAACATCGTTATCCGCAAAACGTGAGGTCCGTTTTTTATTTAGATAAGATTTTGATTTGTTAATTTCACTCATTACAAATTATGTTTTAATAAGATTTAAGTTTCTTACTATAATTAAAAAATAACGAATATTTTGATTGAAATAATTAATTACAAATATAACATAAATTAAATACAAATAAAATTTTACATTCATTACAAATTATGTTTTAACAAGAGTTAAATTTCTTACTGTAATTAAAAATAACAAATATTTTGATTAGGATAATTAATTACAAATATAACATACATTAAATAAAAATAAAGTTTTACCTTCATTACAATTTTTTTAATAAGATTTAAATTTCTTATTGTGATTAAAAAATAACAAATATTTTGATTGTGATGATTAATTACAAATATAGCATATATTAAATACAAATAAAATTTAAATACCGTATTTTCTTTTAAATAATATATTTTTATAGACAATATATTGATCATAATAAATATGAAATACTTTAGGATCTGTTCAAATAATTAGAATATTGCATTTACTAAAATTAACTTCCAAAAAATTAAGACTTTTCGAATAATTAGTTCTAATTACATTTTATATACGATTAAATATCATCTTCCGAATATTGAACCCGTTTTCAAATAATTATTTTTTAAGATTTTGATTTTAACTAAGTCACATAATTATCACCTAAAATAAATTTCAAACGGTTAAAGGAAACTCGCTATGTGCATAACGCGAGGTCCCTACACAGTAATTATCGCGGTCCGTTAATGTGATTATTCAATTTCTCGGGAACCTTGTGCTTTCCAGAACGCGAGATCGTACCCGGCCCAAATCGAATAAAATTCTCTTTTTACATCACGCGAGGTCTATAATTATATTTTGCAAAACACAAAGACGTCTTACGTGACAGATTTAGGGCCCTTTTTCTACATAACTTTGGCAGGAGTTATTTTCGTAAATTACTTTTTAGGGGGTTTGGTGTAAAATGCCTAGAAATTGACACGAAAAAAAATGAATTATTTATGTGATTTAAAAGATTTGGAAAAATTACACAAATATTGCACTTAATTTTTTCCCTACAAATATGACACAACCCAGATTATTTTCATAAATATTGTATTTGTTATAATGAAAGTGAAGATGATAAAAATACCCACAGTCTTTGAACAATATTTTCTGTGTAAAGTGCATTTCTACCGCTTATCTTCATTATTTTTTAATAAAAAAATTGTAACGAACAGTGAAGTCAGATTGAGTGCACACCGACTTCGATTTTACTGTTCAAATTGCAATATTTGTGTAAATAATTTTACTTTGTGCCATATTTGTGGAAAAAAAGTCAATAACAATAAAAATGTAAAGCTTCCAAAAAAATTTGACTCGTATTGATTCGACTAAAAAAAATTAAATAAAATTTGAGTTATCAAAAGTAAAATTCAAATAACTAGAGCTTTTTAGTAATTAGTGCATCGCTTCTTAAGTTCGAGTAGAGTTTCTCAATTATATTTGATATATATCACAAATGAAAAAATATAAAGGAATGCATATGGATTGTATAGGCTTATAGAAAATCGTACAAAATAAAAGTAATTAATTACATAACATTATAAATATTTTTACAATTGTATTTGAATAAAAGCTCGAACAACTCAACTTGAATCGAAAAATTTTCTAATAAAATTTAAATTATAAAATAAGACTCATCATCTCAATCAATTTGATTTTTTTGACTCAGTCAAATACTCACTCCTACTCCTACTCGTAGAAGCCTTCATCTATGATGTCCACGGCTACCTGATTAGGGGTGAACATTTTACTCGACCTGGTCCGGTTTCGACCCGGCCTGATCAGGTCAGATTTTTTTTGTAGAAAATTCAGGTACGAATCAGGTTTTTATTAAAAGTGTTTTCGGGTCAAGCTCGGTTTTTGGGTGAAAAATATCCGACCCAACCCGAACTAATAGTGTAATTTTCCCTTATATTTTTTAGGGATATTGTAATAATGCTCCCTCTTTATTTATATATATATATACAATTAGGTCCATAAAATTGACTTTTTTAATAACTCGGTCGGGTCAGATTTAAGTATATAATTTTTGAATCAATTTTTTTTAAGTATGAAATCAGGCCGGATTCAAATTTAGAATATATATTTTTGAGTCTGATTCGGGTGAGTTAAAACCCCGACCCATGCCCCCTATTAACCCGATCCCACGAAAATGATTCACCTTTAAGTCACTGTTGACAAGATCTATCTCACTAACCGTCAACCAAATTTTAAAAGTATATTTATTTTGAGTTGGACTATACAATATTTCGATAACAATTCATTTTTTTTCTTTTTTCTCGATTTCCTAAAATAAAAAATAAGTCAAAGTGGAATGAATAAAAGGCTTTTCAACGAAAACATTAATGAAAATTTATTTATTAATATATTAAATTTTAAATATTGTTCGTTAAAATATCAAATTTATTGTTAATCAGTGTATTAAATCTCAAGACTGATAAGCGTCAAAATTTGTACAACTTTAAAATATAAATATCAAATTTCATAAGTGTCAATGCATAAAATCATTCAGATTATTCTAGTGAAATAATTTCGAAAAACTCAAACAAATAAAAAAATACAACTTTTTAGTAAGCTAAGTTCATCATTTGTGGTTGTTGAGATACTAATATAAATAATAAACTTAGTATTTTAATAATTATATTTGAAATTTAATATTTTAATAAATAAAATTATAAATTAAATATTTTGACTACAAGTGGTTTCATTGGACAAGTAGATGAAGTTCATCCTAAGATGCCCGAGTTCAATCGCTATGTCTACAAAATATTGATGCATTGTTAAAGAGTTAATATATATATATATGAACAAATATTTATATCACCTTTAGACTATTCAACAATAAATAAATTAAATATTTTGACTAAAAGACATTAATAAAGCTCAAAACCTGCTGATAAATTAAAAGGCGAAAATTAAAAAATTTCATAATAGTCACAAATCTCGAACATAAATTATAAAAAATAGACGTATAATTTATCAAAAAAATCACAAACATTAACTATAAGGAAAAAAGAAAAAAGCCAAAAAAAAAAAGGCACTTCCACAAAATCAAAGGTGCACGGGTCTCCTTAGTCCTTAAACTACAAATGATGCGAAATCAAGACCGACCAACTGAACCTCATGTGGGCCCCTCCACCTTTCCATCCTCAATCTACGCTTGTATATTTCTCCTTCATCTAATCTCTACCGTTCATTGGACCTCGTGATCCGTTATATTTATTTTCTAACATCCATCTCACGGCTCAGAGCTTCAATCCCAAAATATTAACTTATACGCGCGTGAAGATTCCCTCCCAAAAAAACTTTGACCGACGACTCATAAAAAAGTGAAAAAAAGAATATTACTTAAAAATTAAAATAAAAAAGTGAATTTTATGACGTCAGTTATCCTTTGACTAATTCTCTCTCTTCTTTAAACCCGCACCGTTCTCTCCCTCTCCCCATCTCTCCCACTTCACTTTCTCTCTGAAACTTTCACTTTTTCTCTCATTTTCTTTCCGTCCAAACAAGGTAAAAGAAAACAAAATATATGGGAAGAGGAAGACACGATTTGCACATTACGGTTCCGAGTATTTTTCGGTGTCCGATATCGTTGGACGTGATGAAATCCCCGGTAAGCTTGTGCACGGGCGTAACCTACGACCGAGCCTGCATCCAACGGTGGCTGGAAAGCGGAAACAACACGTGTCCGGCCACCATGCAAGTTCTCCAAAGCAAGGAATTCGTGCCGAACAGGAATTTACAACGGCTCATTCAGATCTGGTCCGACTCAGTTGCTCGCCGTCAACTCGAAGCCGATTCGGCGGCCAATTCAGCTGTTCCTTCTCAAGATCAGATCAATCTCTTGGTCAAGCAGCTCGACAACAACAATTTCTTTTCATCGTTGACGAAGATCGTTTGTTTTGCCAGAGAATCGGAGGAGAACCGCGAATTCCTGGCCAAAATCGACGGGTTTCTGAACGCGGTGTTCGATTTCATGAGAAATGTAGAATCGGACGTCAAATTAATCGAACAAGTGGTTGAGATTTTGAATTTGATGTCAAGTAAAATTTTGGAGAAGAAGCCGTTGTTGGAATCAAATTGCTTGTCGACGATCCTTCTGGTTCTACAACGAGGAAGTTTAGATTCGCAAATCCAGTCGATTGGATTACTGAAGTCCATTGCGGTCGATGGAGAGTCCAAGCTCAAAATAGCCGAACAAGAGGGCTTACTGCAGGAATTGGTGAAATCATTAAGCAAAGAAAAGGATCCAAGCTTGATCGAAGCGAGCTTATCTTGTTTGATCGAAATCACAATGGCCAGAAGAGTAAAAATCAAAGCAATCGAATCCGAAACAATCCCAGAATTAAAGAAACACATATCCGAGCCAAACACGAGCGTTTCAATAATTGAGAAGTCATTAAAACTGCTGGAAACGTTGTCGTCTTGCAGAGAAGGGAGGGTGGAGATATGTCACGATTCCATATTGCTACAAGCGATTGTGCAGAAAGTGTTGAAAGTATCGAACAAAGCGACGGAGCACACGGTGACCATACTCTGGTGCGTTTGCTATTTGTTTAGGGACGAGAAAGCGCAAGAAGCGGTGGTTAGTAGCAATGGGATGACCAAGTTCTTGTTGCTGATGCAAAGCAATTGCTCGGCAGCCGTTCGGCAAATGTCGTCGGATTTGCTTAAGATTTTCCGGGTTAATTCCAAGTCTTGTTTATCCAGTTATGATACTAAAACTACCCATATTATGCCCTTCTGATCAAGAAAAAAAAAACCCCAAGTTTGTAAATCAAAGGAAATTTTTTGTTAGTGAAGTATTAAAATTTAAAACAGGAATTCATCTGAATGGTACACGATTGGTGTTGCATCTGGTGACAATGTTTTGGGATTCATTAATTGCTGGCTTTGTTTTGTTGTTGTTTCGGATGGTACAGTTTTGTTTTGTTTTGATTTGATTTTCAACTAAGAAGCGTCAAAGCCTGGCAGGGGCTCATTCAATGAAAACACTCATAAATAGTTGTGATTGTAGCAATTTGCAGCTCCAAGTTGTGGTACTGTCTGTCATGCTCAATGAAGGGGCTGTAAATTGCATACTGATCCACAGTTGTCAACTGTTTTCTCAGGACCTTTTTTTGAAACGATTTTTCGAATTAACATTTTTATATTTATAATAATCTAAAATTAAAATTCCTAACATCAAGTCCCTAAATATTAAATATACACCGACGGTGAAAATTAAAAGTTTCTACAAGCGTCTTAGTTTTAGGGTATAGAAAGTTAGTTTAAGTTATAGTATTTAGGGGTTTAGGTATAGGGTGTTATGATTTAGGGATAGTTTTTTCAATTTAATGTTTAGGGTTATAATTTAGGGTTTATATGTTAAAATCTAAATCATCACCATATTATCCTAAAAATTAAACCCTAACCTATAAACCCTAAATTATAACCTTAAACATTAAATTGAAACAACTATCCCTAAATTCTAAATCCCTACACCTAAACCCCTAAACCATATACCCTAAACTAACTCCCTATACCCTAAAACTAAGGCGCTTCTGGAAACTTTCAGTTTCCATCCTGTGTATAGGATATTAATCCAATATTAAAATTTAAATTTTATATCCTACAATCTAAACTCTTACCTTCTAAACCTTAAATACTTAAACTAACACACCCGCTATTGATATATAAGATAATAATCCTTTATAATATTCGAATTTGAGATCTTGTTTAAAAAATTTGTTCGTGATATCTAGTACCTAGATAGAAATTGCGTGTAGCCATCTACTAAGAACCTAAGAAGGAGAAGCAAAGGCATGTGAGTTTACTTGTAAAAGTAAAACGAAGCAAAGGATCCAAGGCAAGGAGAGATTAGAGGGCAAAGGAGTCAATAAATTAGATTCGAATTAGTTAATCAATAAATCAGATACCAACTGTTAACAAAAAATACAAAGAACTTGGACAAAAGAAAAGCCAAGTATTAGGGAAGCGGCCGGGCTTACTTAATTAGAGAGAAAGCAACAAGAGGAGGACAAAGTACCCGCAATGTCTGAAATGGAGTTTGCTTTGCTGACTGTGATTTTCAACACTTGGACCTTTAATTAACATAAAACTAAATTGGTTTTCTCATCACGAAAAGGATTGGAATCACAATCAGAAAAAAAGGATAAATTTGTTAATAAGAAATAAAGAGTGAGGGGAGATAGATTTGAACACCCCACTTTACTATAAAATCTTAAACAAACATGTAAGATTAGAAAAGAGAGGTGTTGAATGCACCCAAACCCTTAATTTGAATTTCTTAATCACAAATCACAACCCAAAAAAATTATAAACAATGGCTGCTTGATTTGGTTTCATGGTTTTTAAAAAGTTGGGAGGGAGGGATTTGGTTCTTTCGACCACTTCAGCTTTCCCTTTACCCTTTTTTTTCTTTCTTCTGGGGTTCTCCATTATTCATATATTTTATTGAATTTTCATATCTTATATTTGATTGAGATATTATGTTTGATTCTTTTTATGTTTCTGATTTCAAAGCTAGATTTGAGGACAATGGATCATGTATGCGTGATAATCCCAATTGTATAGATGCAATACAATTAATCATGGTCTATAACAAATTGGTTTGGTTATATAACTATAAGTAATGCACTCGAGCATGGTAGAGCCAAAAATTTATATAGAGGGTCATTTTTTAACGGTATTTAAGAAAAATTAATTATTTATAAAGAGTGTCAATTATATATATTTTTAATTTTTTTATATAAAAAATATGATTTCCAAAATAAAATTGGGATGTCATTAAACACTCTAATTACATACGTGGCTCCTCCCAAGCTCCCGAGTATTTGCCTCTTAAAAAGAATGGTTTGAATTGATTTTTTAACCCAACTCATATGATTATTCTTGTAATATTGTATAATTATGAGTTTAAATATGTTTGAATATGGTAATATATGATTGAAAATTTCGAGTTCGCGACTGTTTTAGACATTACATAAAAAATTATAGTAATACATTTTAAAGCATGTTGTATTTTTTTTTTAATATGCTAAGTGTGATGAAAGAGTAGGCATCTATTCAACTTTCTTAGTCTTTTTTTTAAGAAAGTACACACAGCATGCCAACACTGGTGCTCGAACCCAGGTCACCAAGATGATGAACATATCTTTTGCCACTGGGACACAAGGGGTTGAGCTCAAGCATGTTGTATTTGATTATGTAAATTTTTTGGTTAATGAATTGTATGAACCAATTAATACAAAGTATGATCAAAATAAATTCAGATCTAGCTTGGAATAAATTTGGAATCAATCATACAAACAATCAATTAGTTTAGTAAAATAAGACACTGAATTTCTTAAATGTTGTCTGAATATTAACGTTGTGAAGGTTATCGATATAATGTGCTTCCACAGTATTCTATTTGAATTAATCAATTAATAAATTAAATATCAATGATTATACAAAATTTTATTGATATAATGTATTAAATATAAAAAAGTTTATAAATAATAATTAAATGATTATTAATTATTGCCCATAGAAAATTCTTAACCAAACCATTGAATCAATGATAGATTTAGGAGTGCAAGTTGATGGTTTTAATTTAGTGGGATGTTTCATGATTCCATGGCTAAAATGTTGGGACACATCCTACATTTATAATTATTTTTAACCTTTAAGCTATCATATTCTATAATTAAAAATATTAAATTAATGTTTATGGGTTTTTGGAATGCAAATTGTTGCTTGTAGTTTTGTGGGACGTGTCACGAAGCCAAGATGCTGGGTATCATTAGATTTAATCATGGATTTGGGATTTTAATGATGCTTTAGGATTTAGTTTGCGAGAGTGGGTAAACAGTTAACTTTTTAACGATTATTAGTGTGCTTTTATTTTGGTTGCCAAATTATAAATATAATTTTGTCATTACTATTTTTGGTTATTTTTGTTTCTGGTCATCCTCTATTAAATTGTTAACATAATCAATGACACAACCTAATTATATAGAGATAATATTCTCTAAGTCTCATAATTTTTGTTATTTATTAATTTTTTTGGTCAATTTTTTTAACTTTGACTCATAATTATTTAAAATGTATCATTGATAAAAATATAAAAAAATATTTTAAAAACCTCTAATCGAGTAGTTTTTAAATATATATTTTATAAAAATTAATTATATAAAATATTCAATATAATAATAGTCAAAGTTTAAAAAATTTAACTTTTAAAAAGTTAATAAAGGACATTTTTTTATGGGGCGGAGGGAGTAACATATTTAACATTCAATATTTATGTATTCTACTGTATTCAAAAAAATGTTTAGTATTATATTAATATGGCCTTAATTTTAAACAATTCAATTATTTCAATCATCATTATATATTTAATAAATTTAATTTTCTAAAAAACTAAACTTATAATTATAAAAATTAAAAATAATAAAAAATGCATAAAATATTCAAAAATATAAAAAAAAATGAAAAATAGAAATCCAACAAACCAGTTACTTACATCAACCTCGTGTTTATTAAACAATGAAAAAAACTCACAAAAAGAACCATTTGACTTGATATTTTGACTCAAAGATGTCATTTTCTGACTGAGATTACGAGAACATTACACATTTTATATTTTAAATTATTTTTCAAATAGCATCTTAAAAATATGTACAGTTCCTTTAGTTTTATTTGTGTGACTTTAAAAACGTCTTGTTAGAGAGTGTGCTAAAGATGACGGTTCGGTAATGGTGGTGTCCAGGGGATGCAATGGATGGACAGGAACAGACAAAAGATTTTGTGCTTGGAGTGTGAAATTTTTAGTAAGTTAAACTAGAAATCAAGAGTAAGAAATTACAAACAAAAAATCTCGTATTATATAAAAATTTAAAAATTTTAAAGTACAACCGTCTTCTAACACCTTTGGTCCATCCTAGTACATATGGACGACCAAAAACGATGATGATTCGAGTTTTGGATATAGTTTGACTTGAATAATACTAGTTTTTGGTCATGGGATTCATTGGTTAAGACGATGAGTATGATATTTGCTCGGTTTAAGGGTTAGATTGGGTTTGATGAAAGGTGTTTAGATTTGAAGGTATGGTTTGGAGAGGAAGGTGATAGTCAATGGAGAAGCTTGAAGAGTAAATTTTTGGTGTATAACCATCGGTATCGATCTATTGGCTGTTCAATTCGGATCGGGTACTGTATATGTCTATTACGTGGTGATTCTCTTAATCTAATTGTTTCAATGTAACGTCAAGATTCGAGCCTCTAACTTTATTCAATGAATCTAGTGCCTCATCCTACTAGACAAACTTGTTGTTAGTGGATGTATTTTTTTAGATAATTTATTGTATATATATTTAATTTTTCTAAAATGATTAAATCTTTAGAATATACTAATATAGAGAGTTGAAATAGTTGAATTAATTGATTTCATAATGATCATTTCCCTAGAGAACCGTAAGTCTTTGCTTTGAACCTTTGCCAAATTGCAGCCCTACTTTTTACTAAAACATATTGGGTTTCTTTCCCATGAATTGTTTTGAGGCTTCAATTGGTTGACCCAAAGGCTGGAATATGAAAAGAAAATCATTAGTCAATGACCTATTGTTTTAAAAAGAAAATCAATAGCCCATGGCATATGGGCCAACAAGCATATGTGTAGTTACCAAATCAATAAAAGCTATCTTATTTATATACATATAATAATTTGATATGCAGACTTTTTTTGACATGATGGTGTGATTTAATGTAATATCTGTTCAATTTTCTTAGCCATTTAATAAAATACACACGCCATGCACATATAGTGCTCGAACTCGGATCACTTAAATAAAATATATCATCATTTATCACTGTTACTGAGAACACTCCACGGGTTCTACACGACATTATACATTTCAACTTCAAATCCTAATTCACTAGAAAATGACAAAAACTTAGGGTAAGATTTAAAGGTCAATTTTATTTTTTTAATTGAAGGCTTAAACTAAAATTTTTAAATTTTTTGAATGTTTAACTAAATTTTTAATAGTTGTGAGATTTAATAAGAAATTTTAAAAATTATGTGAGGATATTTAATTAAAAAAAATAAAATTTCGAAGCTTAATGTGGGTTTTTAGAAATTTTGAGGGATACGAATTAGATTTTTTTTAAAATTCAAGGGACAAATTCTAATTTCTCAAGATTCTGGAGGGCCATGGCCCCCAGTCCCTTATACCTTCCCTTGTATTAGAAGAGTCTAGAGGACTGTAGAAATCTCAAGAGAAAGCTGAGTCATCAGCTTTCTGTTATCATTTTGTTATTTGTTATTATTGGCGGGAAATGCTGTTACAAACAGCTGTATAAAGGCACCTATGAGTGCACTGTGTAAACCAACAAGTTTTGGAATGAAATGGATGAGTATTAGCTCAAATTAACATGGTATCATCCGCCTCTTCGATCCTGGTTCATTCCTCTTTCTAGTTTTTTTTTTGTTTTGATCGTCAATCATGCCTGCCGACGGTGTTTCTTCCTCCGCCTCCGATCCCAATGCATCTGATGATTCCTCTCAAGGATTTTTCAACAAACAAATCAGTGTGAAGCTCGATGATACGAACTTCCTCCTCTGGCGTCAACAGGTCCTGTTTATGGTTCGTGGGCAGGGTCTTGAACACTACCTTGATGAGGACTACACTCATCCGGTGAAGTTTCTGGTGGCTGCTGATGGATCCAAATCTCCCAACCCTCCCTATCAAAGGTTCTTCAAACAAGACAATTCCTTAGCCTCATGGCTACTTTCCACGGTCAGTAACTCCGTTCTTACTCATTTAGTTGGCTGTGAATCTTCCTCATCCATTTGGAAGACACTTGTTCTTCGTTACTCTAGTCTCTCCACAACGCGAGTCATGCATCTTCATGTTCGTTTGAGATCTCTCAAGAAAGGATCCTTATCCATTAGTGCTTACACTGCCCAGATTAAGGAAATCTGTGACTTACTTGCTGTGTGTGGAAGTCCTATTTCTGAGCTTGAACAGGTGGCTACCATTCTCAATGGACTTCCCCCAGAGTTTGAATCGGTGGTAGCTGTCATCACTGCCAGCAAGGATCTGTACACCTTTGATGGAGCTGTCTCGTTGCTCACTGATGCTGAAACAAGACTTGAAGATCCGCTTCGCCTATCTGTGGGAATTCATAACACCACTCTTGATGCTGACTCTCGCACAGAGGCCAATTACACATCTGGATCCTCCACTCGTGGTGGCCGTGCTCCATCGACTGCAACTGCTGGTGGTAGATTCAAAGGACGCCCACGCTTCCAATGTCAAATCTGTGGCAAATTGGGGCATCTTGCCGATCGCTGTTGGTACAGATTCAACCAAAATTATCAAAGCTCTCAGAAGACCACTACTGAAGCTCATAACTGTTGTTGCACTCACACTGATCCAGAGAAAGGCTACTCACCATATGTTGCTACTGATGCTGGGCCTTCTCCATCTGCTGATACACCCCAGGTCAACTCACTTGTTGCTACTCCAGGGGTCTGGTACCCTGATTCCGGTGCCACGCACCATGTGACTCGTGACAACTCTCAGCTTCAAGCTCCTCATTCTTATGAAGGTCAAGGTAAAGTACATATTGGGGATGGTTCGTCCCTAGCAATCACACACGTTGGTCACAGTTGCTTGCCCACTGAATCTCGTACCTTACATCTTGAGCAACTTCTTCTTGTTCCTGATATCACACGCAACCTCTTATCTGTTTCCAAGTTTACATCCGATAATGATGTTTTTTTTGAATTTCATGCCTCTTCTTGCTGTATCAAGGATGAACGCACAGGTTCTGTTTTGCTTCGAGGGGTTCAAGCTAATGGCCTCTATGAGTTTCCTCCACACTTTCCTCCCATGCATGCGTGTTCTTCTTCCTCCTCAGTTGATTACTGGCTTTGGCACAATAGGATGGGGCATCCTTCCTCTGATGTTGTTAGTCTGGCCTTGAATAAACGTGTTTCTCCTCCCAAAGACTCCTTCAGCCATGCTTGTCACTTGGGCAAGAGTCACACCCTACCATTTCACGAGTCTTCTACAGTTTATAGTTCTATTTTCCAGCTTGTTGAAATTGACATTTGGGGACCTGCCTCAGTGGCCTCCGATGGTTATCTTTATTATATGTCTTGTATTGACATGTATTCACGCAACACTTGGTTGTTTCTGCTTAGAAGAAAGTCTGGTGCATGTAATGCTTTTACTCAGTTTTACAACTTAATAAAAACTCAGTTTGGAAAGACTCTATTAGCAGTACAAGTTGATGGAGGAGGAGAGTTTCGGTTTCTTCATACTCTACTGGCTCAATTAGGAGTACAGCTGTGTATCACTTGTCCACATACTTCCTCTCAAAATGGTGTGGTTGAGAGGAAGCACAGGCACATAGTGGAGACATCTCTCACATTGCTTGCTCAGGCATCGTTTCCCCTTCATTTCTGGTCTTATGCAACCCTCAGTGCTGTGTTTCTAATCAACAGAATGCCCTCCACTGTTCTTACTGGGCAATCACCATTTCGAATCTTATACAACAAAGATCCTGACTACAGTTTTCTCAAGGTATTTGGGTGTCTTTGCTACCCTTATCTTCGGCCTTACAATGCTCACAAATTGGATTTTCGATCTCGAGCCTGTGTGTTCCTTGGTTACTCTCCCTTACATAAGGGTTATTGGTGTTTTGATCGTGTTACAGGTCGTATATTTGTCTCACGAAATGTCATTTTCCATGAAACTGTTTTCCCCTTTCACAATGATACACCTTCCACTTCTCCATCTTCCTCAACCTCAAATGACCTTTCCTCCACGCTTCATGTTGTCCCAGATCATCCCTCTGACCATATTGAACCACCTTTACCCACCCCCACTCCTACTGAACCCTTGCATCCTGCTGTTGACACACCTCAACCACCACCTTCCCCTATCCCACCTCCCTTGCATCAGTCTTCACCTACATCTGAACCACCCCTAGTTAATATTCCACCATCCCCTCCTACAACTATTGATAACCCTTCTACCACAAATGAAATACCACCAACTCACTCTCCCACTGTGCCCTCTACCTCTCCTCCTAATTCCCACCCTATGGTTACTCGCAGCAAAGCTGGAGTATTTAAACCTAAAGCCTATCACCTTCACCTTGCTGATGACATTCCTGGGGACGTGCATGCAACCATGCAAAACCCTAATTGGTTAAGTGCTGTAAATGCTGAGTATGCTGCGTTACTTGCAAATGACACCTGGGATCTTGTTTCATTGCCTCCAGATCGCCGTGCTATTGGATGTAAATGGCTTTTTCGGATTAAAAGGCTTGCTGATGGCACTGTTGATCGCTACAAAGCACGCCTTGTAGCGAAGGGTTACTCTCAGCTTGCAGGATGTGATTACAGGGAAACCTTTAGCCCGGTGGTTAAAGCTTCTACAGTGAATTTGCTCCTCTCTCTTGCTGTGACTCATTCCTGGGGCATACGCCAAGTGGACGTTAATAACGCCTTTTTAAAAGGTGATCTAAATGAAGATGTTTATATGCTTCAGCCCGACGGTTTTCAGCAGGTTGCTGAGGATGGTACTCAACTTGTCTGTAAGCTTAAGAAAGCTTTGTATGGACTCCGTCAGGCTCCTCGAAATTGGTTCGACAAGCTCAAGTCCTTTCTTCATACACTGAACTTTCGATCCTCAAATGCTGACACCTCCCTATTTGTTTACTCGGATACCTCAATCATGACATACATCATTGTTTATGTCGATGATATTCTAGTTACAGGATCGTCCTCAATACACATCAATGAAGTAGTTCAGCAGTTACATCGAAAGTTTTCCTTAAAAGATCTTGGGGAGCTCAATTTTTTCCTTGGCATTGAAGTGTTTCGTACATCTGCTGGTCTCCTTCTTTCACAAAAGAAATATATTACAGAGCTCCTTGTTAAGTTTGATTTTCGTGATCTCACAACTGCTCCAACTCCTATGGTTGCCTCTGTCAAGCTTCATAAGGATGTTGATTCCCCTGTTGAACGTGCCACTGACTTTAGAAGCCTTGTGGGATCTCTTCAATATGTATGTCACACACGTCCAGACATTGCTTTCTCTGTTAACAAAATTGCTCAATTTATGCAACGACCTACTGCTCTTAACTGGATGGCTGTCAAGAGAGTCCTACGCTATCTTACTGGCACGCTTGACCTTGGTTTGTGGTTCACTGCTCAACCATCCTCTACCTATACACTTCACTCCTTCTCTGATGCCGATTGGGGCAGTGACCCTGATGATCGTCGGTCAACCTCAGGTCACTGCACATTCATAGGCCCTCATCTTCTTTCTTGGAGCTCACGCAAACAAAGGTCTGTTTCGAGGTCAACTGCTGAGGCTGAATTTAGGAGTCTTGCTGATGCCGCTGCGGACATTCTTTGGTTTCAGGCACTTCTTCATGACATGCATATTCAGCTTCTTCAACCTCCTGTTCTTTGGAGTGACAATACGAGTGCGGTTGCAATGGCTGCAAACCCTGTCTTGCATTCGAAAACGAAGCACGTCGATCTTGATTTATTCTTCCTTCGAGAGAAAGTTATGGCTCGTATCCTTCAAGTCAATTACGTTCCAGCTGCCGCACAAGTTGCAGATATCTTCACTAAAGCCAACTCCACTGCCAGCCTTGAGGATTTTCGACTACAACTATGTGTTCAATCTCTCTCCAGGGATCTTGTGAAGCGGGGGGAATATTAGAAGAGTCTAGAGGACTGTAGAAATCTCAAGAGAAAGCTGAGTCATCAGCTTTCTGTTATCATTTTGTTATTTGTTATTATTGGCGGGAAATGCTGTTACAAACAGCTGTATAAAGGCACCTATGAGTGCACTGTGTAAACCAACAAGTTTTGGAATGAAATGGATGAGTATTAGCTCAAATTAACACCTTGTTACTAGATATTGGATATTAAACATTATAACCTAAAATCTTAAACCTTAAATAAGACATGTATATGTGCATAATGAAGCAAAAATATATATATAAAAAAGAAACTTAACTAAATCAGATATCAAACCCATAAGAAATAATAAATCTACCGCAATTACTTAAACATGTTCTGAAATATGAAAAATTATAAAAAAAACGTAATTATCAAATTCCAATAGCAAGGATTTTCTGATAACACCAGCAATGGCAAATGGAGTGAGTTGCAAATGAGGATGGTTCTAACGGTGTAGTGATTTTGATTAGAGTTGTGGTAGTAGACATGGGGTTGGTTGAGAGATGAGGAACAAGAAGTTGAAGATGGGGTCCAAATGAGTTTTATTGTGACGAGTTAAAAGTGAATTTTTATTATCACACATAAAAGGTCATATTAATATATGTCACGAGATTTAACAGTTGTATGATTATAATACATAAAGAATCAGTGATTAAAATAATAATACTTTAAAAGTTAAGTGCTCAATTAAGTAGTTTATCGCCAACAACTTATAGGGCTACTAGTTAAAAGTTTTCAGTTGACAGCTCTTTTTTTTAAATTGTGAATTTTAAATCTAATAAAAATAATTTCTTTTTTCTTCTAAGTAGGAATTGTTCAAAAAAAAATTAAGTAGTTTACTAATAATGACATTTGCGTTTTTAACGTTGGTTAAAATGAACAATTTGTTTAACATGATGATTAATTTCTGCAAAAATCATTTGAACCGACCAATACGATTATCCATTGATCCGACCTGAAAATACGAATATCTGATTTGATTTTTATTTTCGAATTGGTATTCGATCCGATTTTTAATTTTTCGAATGGGATACAGATCATAATATTTCAAATTTCAGAAAATCTGAAAATCAAAATTTCACGAATATTAATTTTGTTATATTTAACAATTTGATGTTTATTATATTCAAAAAATCGAAATTTTCGTATACATATATATGAATATTGTTATATTTAGCAATTTGTTGCTTGTTATATTCGAAATTCTAAAACTTTCATAAATACGACCGTTAAATTCAAAAAAAAAATACTTAAATTAAATTATATATTCAAATATACAAATATCTGATCTGATATCCGAATATTCAATTTTTTTAGATCGAATACGAATTATTATTATACCGATCCGAATTTTCGGATCGAATCCGATTTGATAACCGAAAATGAACACCCCTACTGTGTAATGTTTATTATGTTGGCATAATGTCAAAAAATGACCCTGAAGTTTAATGAATTGTCATTTTGGCTCATATTCCTTTTTTTTGAACCAATTTAACTCTCAACGTTTCATTTTGGGTCAAAATGACCCCTATGTGAATAAAAACTATTAGTCAATTGACGATAAACAACTTCAATGACTTGACAGAATGACATGTCAGAAGAAAAAAAAAATTTAACTTTATAAAATTATTTTTTGACTGGTGTGTCATTATGTAAAGTCCGTATATTTCACTATATGATAATGCTATCACGACGTGCACTGTTATGTAGGTTTGTCACGTTATTTCAAGCCATTTAACATCAGTTGACTAACAATTTTCATCTGTAGATGGACCATTTTGACCAAAAAATATTAAGTGTTAAATTGCTTTAAAAAAATAATAGCCAAAATAACTATTTAACTAAATATTATAAACATTTTTTAGCATTATGCCTATATTTTTTAGTCTTGAACATAGGCGGATGGTAATGGGTGCCAGTGGGAGCTCTGCCCCCCAAACTTTTAAAATTTTATTATTTTGTCTTTAATATTTTGAAAATTTTCAATTTGACCCCTTCAAAAATTTAAAATGTTTTTATTATATTTCATTTTTATGAATATTTTTAATTAAGTACCCTCCTTAAAATTCTAAAAAAGTTCTCTTCAAAATATTATTTCTTTTTGAAAATTTTAGTCGGCTCTAATTTTTTTTTTTAAAAAAATTAAATTAAACCCATCAAAAATTTTAAAATTTTTAATTTAAACATTCAAATATTTTAAAAATTTTAAGTAGGCCCCCTCAAACTCCGACTCCAAGATTCGCCCATGGTCTTGAATAACTCACAATGTGACATTGTGAAATAACTAACCATTTAGAATAAATGACTCATTTTTTCATTAAGATCATCTTTTAGTTTTTTTTAATTAATATAAAAAAGTTGGAGAAGTTGTGTAACATCCGAATAATATATGAACGTGATGAATAATGGCGATTACCATTTCCCATTATAGAACTATTTATCACGTGTTAACATTCTGTCGTGAGTTGTGAGCCCTCTTTTTAGCCGATTATTGTGTTATGATCGTCATTCCAATCACTCTGAGAATTATTCTATCTGTTGCATGTCAATTGTCAGGTGCACAACATATTATTTGTGTTTAATTTCAAGTTTCAATAAATGTTCGAATTTAGATCACCTAAATATAATATATAGACCACTCCGGTTTCAAGGTATCTTCCCTAGTTTGAATTTTAAGTATGAAAGATTAGAAATTAATTAATTTAGCAGAAAAAATAAATACTAATATTTGCATTGACTTTTCTTTTCTTCGTGTTTTCCGAAGTCAAATAATTTTGCCAGAAAGTGTGTTCAAAATGATTCACTTCAACTTCATCTACCTACAATTCTGCTCCTCTCTTTCCCTTCTCCTCCTTCCCCGCAAAAAAAAAAAACCCCTTCTTCGCCGCTCATCATCAGTCATGGATTCCCAATTTCCCGCCGGCGGGACAACCCCAAAGCGTCAGCTACAAATCCAAGGTCCGCGCCCAGCCCCACTCAAAGTCAGCAAAGATTCCCATAGAATCAGAAAACCGCCTCACCCACCACCCCATGCCGCCGCTGCCGGCCCACCGCTAGCTGCTGCTGCAGCAGATCAACGCCGTCAGCCGGTAATCATCTATGCCGTCTCACCCAAAGTCATCCACGCCAACGAATCCGAGTTCATGTCCATCGTCCAACGCTACACGGGTCTTTCATCCGGAGACTTCTCTAGCGGCGGCGATGTATCCCCGGCGGCAAGGCTGGCAGTGACGGAGAAGGCGAGCCCGAGCCCGAGAGAGAAGATTGTGGACTCGGGGATTATGGGGGAAGGCGGGATGGACGAGGGTCTGATTCGACCGCCGATAGGGATACTTTCGCCTGCACCGGAGGCTTTGCCGGCGGTATCGACGGCGACTATCTTTACACCAGCTTCGGATGCAAGAATGTTGTCGCCTTGGCATGATTGGAGCCCGATGATACATGGAAGTGGGTTCATGATGTCGCCTTTAATTTCTTCTCCAAACTCCGACATTTTTGCTCAAATTTGGAACTTTTAGAAAATTCTTTTTCAATATCCGAATCAAATTTTGGGTTTACAAATTTGGGGATTCTATTATTAGATTAGATTCAGGGGCTTCATCAAATTGTAATAATGTTAAGAATGCCACAAAGCACTAACTTCTTTCTCATTTATAGCATTATAAAGAGACTAATATTTAGAAATTTAGGGTTTAGGATGGTAACTTTGTTTTCAAGGGATTTGTGTCTGTATTTTTTTCTCTAATTGTAATTTTATTTTATTGAGTATTTGGATCTGAATTGTAAAGTTTGGTAATTCCATGGAATAAAGGAGACTGATTATGATGACAGAATGATTGTTCATATTGATATCCTTTAGTTTATCGTGTTCCTTCCATTTTAGTTGTTTTTCACTAAAATTAGTGATTCTTAAGAAGAAAATGAACAAACAGTTCATAATATTGGAAGAGAAGAGGAAGAAGAAAAAGGGAAAGATCCCCAGATTCCAACTTCCAAGCATAGCAAGATTCTAAACTTACAGGAAATCTGTTCAATAATAGCTTCTAATGTGATGACATTGGAATTTATTGGTACATTTTTCGTCTAACCTGCTGATTATTCCTCCTAAGCTAGAACTGACCCCAAAATCTGGAAAATATGTGTGTGTGCATGTATATATTTCTCAACTTTGGTCCCAACAGTGCAATGTGGTGGTCCATTTCTCAATTATTGAGTTTTGTTCCATTTTCCACAAGAACCTAAGATACCATAGATACTTTCTTTGACATAAATATAGATGTGGATGCCATTTGCAGAGAAGCAGGAGGTAGCCACCGGAGATGTTAACGGCACACAGTTCCTTGAATTTTTTTGGCGGCCAGGGGGGGACCAGAAATGATTATGTTTAAATAATAGTAAAGATTTGTACAAGTTATACCTTTTCGCCATCAATTTCTGGAACCAGGGGTAGAAAACCTGTGAAGCATTCAAAATCGAGACATCAGACGTAAATACAAGACAGTTTTTCACAGTTAAAATGTTAAAGAGCAAAAGCAAGTGACATACTGAAATAACCTGGAGTTTCGTTAGCAGCTAGGGCTCCAATGAACTCTAATAGGTCATCTTTAAACGTTAGATCTCTTGCACAGGTAAAGGTACAAATGCTATAAGAATATAAATAAGAAGCAAAAATATAATACTTTGTCCCTAGTGTCCCTCACAAGTCACAACTGCTTACCACAAACATTAAACAATTATGCTTACAAACATGTCAACAGTTATCGAAGAATCACTTGTTTGATTGAGATTGCTACAATGTTCGAATAAGACAACATTCCACGTATTTATGTATGAAATCAACAATGATTATAATCATGGTTTTCTTCTTGGTTTTCAAATGAAAACTCTCGGCATGCTCGAGCAATGAAAAACCATCAAACACCTTTTTTCTCAAAAAATGAAAAGCAAAGAAGGAGAAGTCGCTACATGTTAGGAAACTGCACTGGATATCTTCTTCATGTCCTTGCCACCGCTGAGTTCTATGTTCCTCCAATCAATGTACCGACTCTCTCTCCCTTTATTGCTTTTGAGATGTTACCGGGTTTGTTTAAATTGAAGACAACAACTGCATAAGACACTTAGATAAATTAACTCCTATTCCCTTCAGTTTACTCACTTTGGGCAGTTTACAAATCCAAAACATAAGCCACTTCTAAGTCACACCAGATTACAAAAGTTTAAACATACCAGGAATGTTATTTTCTTGGCACAGAGTAATGGCGGTCATGTCCATGACAGAGAGATCTTTAGAAGTCACCTCCTGATAAGTTAGTGTATCATGAAGACGAGCATTTGGATTACGCCTAGGATCATCATCGAAAACCCCATCAACATTCGTGGCTTTCAGCACAACCTCTGCATTGACTGGGCCAAAAAATAGAAAATCAATTTTATTCCAGACAATAGCATTATCTTGGCATTAACAGAACATTTACTGAAAAAACAAAAGTTAAACAAATTCCCGTGTTAAGTCCGTTAACACTTTCAACAAAAATTCATTTGTGCAGATTTATATATAGTACAGTTGAATAGTGTCAATGGCCTTGGATATATTTCCATCCTATGTCAATATACTTTCTGGCAACGGGGGTAAACAGGCATTGGAGCTCACAAGCTTTGGGTTTGGCTAGAAAATAAATTGAATTTAGTTGAACAATTGGCAAGTCGAGCTCAAGCAGCTTGAGTTATTGAGCGAGCCAATTTGCGCATCCCAATGCCCTGCTTGAGTAATATGTGAGATAAAACGAGCCTTTTTGTTTCTAATATATATATATATATATATATATATATATATATATATATATATATATATATATTGTTTTTAATTAGAATTAAAAAATGACAATTCAAATTCAAGCTTGAGCACAAACAATTGAGATCAAAGTTGGGAGCTGAGCTTGTATTTAATAGGAAAGATAACGTAATAGAGTGAGCTTGAGCAGTTCAATATTTAGCTCCAATTGAGCTAGAGCTTTAAAGATGGAACTCGATCAAACTTGAGTTGAGTTTTGAGCTCCTAATTTCGACTGAAGAAAAATTCACTTACTTTCTGCACAACGAAGGGCTGCAGCAGTATCTGTGGTGAAGAACGGATTACCAGTTCCAGCTGCAAAAATGACAACCCTACCTTTCTCCAAATGCCTCACAGCCCTTCTACGAATATATGGCTCTGCAACCTCTGACATACGAAATGCAGTCTGGACACGTGTTGGAATGCCAATACTCTCCATAGTTGCTTGAAGAAATATAGCATTCATTACGGTTGCTAACATTCTAGTAAAACAATGCAGCAATAATACACATAAGAAAGAGATAAGATTATAATTTTGATGAATAACCAACTCTTTCTTTCCGTTATTCTTTTCCAGTCTTTTAATAAAAAAGCAGGATCGTCCAATGTATAAAATAAGAATTCCAATGGCTTTTGCAACTTTAACTGTCCCGACCACGATTTTTTCTTTCTTTTTTCTACAAATTTCATTTCTCTCTGAAGTAAGAAATTGTCTCAAAGGTATAAAAAGCATATAATAAACTACAATAAAGGAATACCATAAAATACTGTAAATGGTCAATCAAGGAAATACATTCTCAGTAAAAAACCAAAAAGACTTCTGAAACAGATAAGAAAAACATCAAACAAAATTAAACATTTACCCAATGTAGTCAGCAGATGAACGGTCAAGCCCACTTGATCCTGCCCAAGAGGATCCACGGAAAATATTACCCCCGCCAACTACAATTGCAACCTGTGGACAGGTACTTAAAATGATTTAGACATATAAAAGAAATCAAACAGTGTTACAGGTTGATGCCATTTTATTTTGTAGTGAGCCCATACAAGCAACATGGTGTAACTCTTTCTTGCTAAGCAATGTCCTCCCAGAATATTTTAATAATTTCGTATAAAGCATTTATCAAGTTACAAGTACATTTAATTCATAGTCTGCCCAACTTCATTAACAAGACAGATTGATGCCATTTTATTTTGTAGTATGAATTGTTTATCCTACAAAGATTTCTTTATGAATCCTGCAACCAAATCTAAAGAGTATTAGAGAAGAAAGAAAAAGGCAAAAAGTATATAAATGGAAGAAAGGGCTTCAGACTGGCCTCAATGCCCAAGCGAGTTACAGATGCAACCTCCCTTGCAATAGACATGGTAATCTGTATCCAAGCAGACACTTCGTATTTCAGTTATTATGAAGAAAAGAAAATATAATACACAAACTAAAACAATTATTCACATCACAACCTTTGGGTCAATGTTTTGAGACTGATCGCCTGCAAGTGCTTCTCCACTTACTTTAAGCAAAACCCTTTGCCATTTATAAGATGGTTTGTCATTCATTTGCATTCCAAAGGGATCCATGGATGGCATGTGATTATGCCTGCTAAAACAAGGTGGTTAAAAATGTTAAGCAAACCATGGGGGGGGGGGGGGGGGATCAAATATCCACTTTTAAACTACTTTTAAACTACAATCAGAGTCAAGAATTTCAATTCAGTAATCCTCAAAACAGCAATGAGAGATTGAACTCTCAAGCATGAAAGATTATAATAGCATCCTCAGTAAGAGCTAAAAACATAAAATTATAAGGAGAAATCAATCATTCTGATTCATTAACCATAGAACTACCCAAGGAGAAAATCACTCTCAAGTATTAAATATGAGGGGTCCCTAAAATGATTTCCTATGCACGTGAAAGCACCGACCAACAATGCTCAAGGCTGAGACCATAGAACATTGAATGGTTTTAACATATAACAAGGATGGTTTTGGACATCCAACTAATACAACATGACTCCAAATGCTACTTTATTGTACTTGAGAGAACAATTTGACTATTAGGAATTAGAAGTCATTGTTTTACATGGCTAAAGTCCACCATAAAATGCTAGTTTCCTCACAACAACAATTCTATTTCACTTTTACATTAGTCATAGTAACTTCAACTTTTTATAGAGACTCTGCAACTGAAAAAGGATTTACAAAAATCGAAAGATATTGTTTAAAGAGCAAATCCATTTCCACTATTTTCTGATTTCTACCGACATCCAATATAGAAGTGCAAGAATTTTGGAATTTCCACTTTTGATGCCCACTTGTTATCAGAATTATAAAAGAATTATCAGCATAAGCACATAACATTGAATATTTCATCAAATTCTAACAATACGACTACAAGACCCAGACTGAGCATCAACACTCAAAGGCTAAGACAAACTCCTACTGTTCCAGAGAAATTTTCACAAAAATCCAAAAGACATAAACAAAGATGAAACGATGAGACCAACCTGGAGTTCATGGGGTCTGGGGAGGAACCCAGCTCAGAAGAAGCCGAACAGTTGATAACCAACCGTCTAAATGAGCGCTGCTGAGTCATAATTAAGCTATCTTGGTGATGGGTTTTTACAGGAGTACGACTTAAAAATGATGATGAACATGAAGAGATTGGACCAAATGAGATGATGGGTAGAAAAGAAGTGGAGACTGCCATGAGAAAAAACTGGGATTTTTTTCTTTTTTAGAAATAAAAATTGAAACTTTGATTACTACAGGAGAAACTGTGTCTGTGTGATGTGCCGCCAAAGTGATAAGCTTTATGAACTTGGTTGGGTCATAAACTAGAAGAGATATAAAAGAAGCCCAATTTTGGCCGAAACCAAAACAAATCCTTTCATTTAAAGCCCAATCGACTTCCCAAAGAGTTAAAAACTTAAACCCCTAAAAAAAGCTTAAGAAAGAAATCGAACACTCTTCTCCAACTTTCTCTCTCACTCTGCTCCTCTCTTCCTCCTAAAACAAGCAAAACCCTAGCAGCAATGGCGTCCATGCTGGTAACTTCACTTGTCTTCACTCATTTTTCTTAGTGTATTGAATTCCTTTTATAAACTCTAGTAAATCTCTTTCTTTTTCCTTTTCATTTCAGCAACCTCAAATCATTCTTTTGAAAGAAGGGACGGACACTTCCCAGGGGAAAGCGCAGCTAGTCAGCAACATAAACGCTTGCACGGCCGTGGCTGATGTGGTTAGAACGACTCTGGGTCCCAGGGGTATGGACAAGCTCATCCACGACGACAAAGGAAATGTCACCATTTCCAACGATGGCGCCACCATCATGAAGCTTCTGGATATTGTCCATCCTGCCGCCAAGATCCTCGTCGATATCGCCAAGTCTCAGGACTCCGAGGTCACTCTCGCTATTCATTTTCTTTTGCTCTTTTTTGTTGTAGATTCCGAATCGTTTTCTCCAGTTTTAGGTCAATTGTAGTTTAAATAGTCGCTTGGACATTGGGTTTTCATTAGCGTCATGAATCTGCTTAAAGGTATTGATGTTATCGGGATCCACTGTTTATTGTGCTATTTATATGATTTAAGTAACTCTGTTCTTGTGTCTTGCAGGTTGGTGACGGTACTACAACTGTTGTACTGCTAGCTGGAGAATTTTTAAAAGAGGCCAAGCCTTTTGTTGAGGATGGAGTCCACCCTCAAAATCTTATTCGCAGTTATAGAACTGCTTGCAATTTGGTGAGTTTGGGTTTTGCCCCCTATCATGGTTTAGATGTGGCTGTAATTTTTACGTGTCTGTTAAATGCTGAATGTTGTACCTGATGGACAGGCAATTGAGAAGATCAAAGAAATAGCTGTTAGCATAGAGGGGAAGAGTCTAGAAGAGAAGAAAAGCTTATTAGCTAAGTGTGCTGCAACAACACTTTCTTCGAAACTCATTGGTGGAGAAAAGGAGTTTTTTGCATCAATGGTTGTGGATGCTGTTGTTGCGATCGGCAATGAAGATAGATTAAATATGATTGGAATTAAGAAGGTAATCTTCTGTTTCATGCCTTATTTTCGACCCTTTTTGTTCTTTTACTTTTTTTTCTTCTGATTTTTATACTTGGGTCTTTTGAAATAATGATGCCATAAATTTTGTTGTTGAATGATATTTTGGATGCAGTGTGTCTTATATCGCACTATCTTACTTTCTAGCAGTGTGTAGCACTTGGCTGTTCTTTATGTTTAGATT
The DNA here is from genome assembly GCA_030270665.1 of Hibiscus trionum. Classification (NCBI taxonomy): domain Eukaryota; kingdom Viridiplantae; phylum Streptophyta; class Magnoliopsida; order Malvales; family Malvaceae; genus Hibiscus; species Hibiscus trionum. The sequence continues at coordinate 20,636,423 of BSYR01000006.1, read as the reverse complement.
CTCATCCATTAGTGAGTTAGCGTCATGTAAGTGTCAATGTTGCAATGTACCATTAGTAAATGAGGTGTGCATAGATTTGACTTTGATTTTTATAAGGTTGAAAATGTGAGTCTAGGTTTATGTTTCTTGTACCTAATCTGTCGCATCAAAAACTGATAATTATTATTTTTTCTTCCTCAAGGTTCCTGGTGGTAATATGAGGGACTCCTTTTTGGTTAATGGTGTTGCCTTTAAAAAGACATTTTCATATGCTGGTTTTGAACAGCAGCCAAAGAAGTTTTTGAATCCCAAAATACTTATGTTAAACATTGAGTTGGAACTGAAATCCGAGAAAGAAAATGCTGAGATAAGGTAGTTGTTTTTGCTATCTCTGATTTGAATTATTTGTTCATAGTCAGTATTGACTCTACCTTTTGTATATGCTACAGACTTTCAGATCCATCACAGTATCAATCAATTGTTGATGCCGAATGGAATATCATTTATGACAAGTTGGATAAATGTGTGAAGAGTGGTGCAAAAATTGTACTTTCACGGTTGGCTATTGGTGATTTGGCAACACAGGTGTGAGATTTTGCCTTGATTGTAACTGTGCATTTCATCTTTCTTAAAACTCTTTAACTATTCATAACTAACACAGTCTTTATAAAGCATTTTCCTTTTGGGGTTATGTTCCGACTAAATTGAGCTGATACATATTTTTGGTTGTGAAAATAAGTTTTATCTGGTGACTAAAAAAACTATGGCCTTCTCTCTGGCTACTATGTTACCTGCTTGTATGAGTTCTTTCATTGGGCCTTGTAAAAAGGATAATGTAGTCATGTGCATGTTCTTATTTAACACTTCATAATTCTAACATATCTATTTCTTTCTAGCTCTTATGTTCTCTCTATTGACAGTTTTTCTTTTACATGGAACTTGGAGTGATGTTTTTCAGTAATTATGACGAGTTTTTATTCTCTCTAAAGTTTTATTGACCTGAATGTTTGTTGGCAGTACTTTGCAGACAGAGATATTTTCTGTGCTGGTCGTGTAGCTGAGGAAGATCTTAACCGGGTGGCTGCTGCAGCTGGTGGAACCATACAAACATCTGTTAACAACATAATTGATGAGGTTTACATATACCTATGGAAATGCAGCCAATCCCCCCCCCCCCAAGTTTAACCTTTCCAACTTTTCAGTGCTTATTGAACCTTTTGAATTTAAATTCCTTCTTTGTTTTTTTAAAGGTTCTGGGAACATGTGAGGTTTTCGAGGAAAAGCAGGTTGGAAACGAAAGGTTCAATATATTCAGCGGTTGCCCATCCGGACGGACAGCGACCATAGTTCTACGTGGTGGAGCTGATCAGGTTTTCATATTGTTACTAGTGATAGTTATTAACGTGTATTACTTTTTCATGCTGATGCTGGAGACTATATGCATTGTTATTTTCAGTTCATTGAAGAAGCTGAGAGGAGCTTACATGATGCTATTATGATTGTTAGAAGAGCTTTGAAGAACTCTACTGTGGTTCCTGGAGGTGGTGCAATAGATGTATGTATTTACAATAACTAGTGAATTTTTAAGCATATTCGAAAACAATTTTTTATCTCTATATGTGAAACTTGCCTTTGCTGGTAGATGGAGATAAGTCGATACTTGAGGCAGCATGCACGCACAATAGCTGGGAAATCTCAACTTTTTATTAACTCTTATGCAAAAGCACTTGAGGTAGGTGTTTCTGCCCTTTGTTTTTTCTTGGCTGTAGCCCAAATCACCACCCATCTTCCTTAGGTGATACTTGATAGATTCTTGCAAAGCTGGGTCTTGGTCCCTAGAACTTTTGAATTTCCCTTCCCCAGTTTTCCCCTAGGCTTTGGCTTCTTCCGAACCAAAAAGAAAAGAAAAGTTGTTTTTGATTTTTTATACAAAATAAGTCATTACTTAATGTGCATATACACATGTAGACAGGCCACAATATTAATTTTATGCTGAAGTCTCACTTCTTGATTTTGCTGAGCCTTTTGAATTATCAGTATATTTTTCTTCAATATGGATATACAAATTTGAATTTATTTTCATGTCGTATTGAATTATTACCAGAAAAAAGTGTATTTGATATATCCGTGGGAAGATTTTATATATACAGTTTATTGTCCTTGTGTATGCTTTTATTTGGAGATCGCTGTATAATGCTGCCGCCTGCCGTAGTATGACTTCCTCGTGAATGTATGGAAACAATTTTTATCATGAGAACAATTTATTTGGGAAGGGAGGATGTAATTCTGCCTTCTATTCAAGATGAAACTTCTGCAATTAAACTATGGGGCAAATATTTGACATCTTGATGTTTCTTCTCATCTTCAGGTTATCCCACGGCAGCTTTGTGACAATGCTGGCTTTGATGCAACTGATGTGTTGAACAAATTAAGGCAGAAGCATGCACTTCCATCTGGTTTTATTCTTTTCAAAATCTCTTTTAATAATTTGTTCCTAATGTTATCTGTTAAAGATTCTCCTTTTAACAGTTTGAGGTTCTGTGCAGGTGAGGGTGCACCTTATGGAGTGGACATCAACACTGGCGGAATAGCAGATTCATTTGCAAACTTTGTGTGGGAGCCATCAGTTGTAAAGGTGGTTTGATCAATCTCCAACTAATATTCTGTACATTTTAGTTCTGTGCTAATCTTAACTTTCATAAATTTTGTGCCTCTGCCATCTAAAATGTTTGTTGACAGATCAATGCCATCAATGCTGCATCTGAGGCTGCATGTCTTATTCTAAGCGTAGACGAGACTGTTAAGAATCCCAAGGTAATGCATTGTTCCCTGTCTAGAAGTGCATGCATGCCTTTTTATATTCTGGGGTTTATCATTTTCTCTTGTCCGTGTCATCCTTATATCTGTATATTGCTCAATCATTTGTGGATGAAAACACTCTAAAATTTCAGGGTTTGGTGTCTTTATGATAATCATAATCATTGTTGACAAGGTGTATGTTGTAATGCTAGTCAACAAAATATATTTGAATTTTTGGTTCTGAGTTCTCTGCTCAAAAATAGACTAGAAAGTGCAAATGAGAGTTAGTTTATTTATCTAGTTATTTTCCTTTTTGATCATCTGAAAATGTCCTTAATGAAATTTTAAAGAGGAAAAATTAAGAAAAGTGGATGATAGTTAAAATGTTGAATATTCCAGTCACCCATCTCTAGGAAATCTCCTTGAGTTTAAAATTACAGTAAACCCTTCATTAATAAAAAGAAACTGAAATTGGAAGCCTGCTTTAGTGAGCACCTTTACTAGTGTATCCATCTAGGAAACTGAGACTTTTAACTACATAGTTTTGTTCTTGCTTCTATTGAATATTGGTGTCACAAATTCTACCTATTTTAGTAGTGACCTACATTATGTCCATATTTGTCGGCTTTGATGTGTTCCCGTGCATTTTCTGTGGCTGTAAAGCTCCTTATTTGCTTTCAATTTTGCAGTCGGAGAGTGCACAAGGAGAAGCTGCTGCAAGTGCCATGGGTGGCAGAGGGCGTGGAGGTGGTTTCCCTGGCCGTGGACGAGGAATGAGGAGGCGATAGAGATGACCCTCTTTCATGTTTGTTATCAAATTGTCTGTCTGATCAAAGAACGAGGAGAGATTTCAGTTTCTTTTTTTTTTTTTTGTTATTGCTTGGTATTCAGTGTTTTTGCTTATTCGGACTTGGGATTGAATGTTTAGCTTTATGGCTACTGCTTTGGTTTGATGTAGGAAATGAAACTTGGTCCTTTAATCTATTTTTCAAAGGAATTTGTGTCAAAATCCGGTTCCTTTCTTTGTCCATGATGTTGAAATTGTAGGGTGATAGTTTTGTAAGAAAGAAAAAACAGGATTGAATTTCATCAAAATTCAAATTATAACATTATATCAATGTTGGATATCTTATCTTCACTAGATAAGATGCTAAACATCCCATGTTCGAGGTTGATTGATTTAGTAAATAGCCCTTCAAATATTCGTGTTGACTGTTGATGTATAATTTATCAAGATATTCTAACTATTAACTATTTTTATGATTAATTGTATAAGACATCATTTTAAATTAGTCTCCAAGTTTAAGATCACTTTAACTGAATTCTCAAAATATTAACATTTAATGTACAAATTAATTATAAGACGAACAACACTTCAAAGACTTGTTTACCAAACAGTCGCACTAATGTACTACTCCATAGAAACACCTTAATATAAGCCAGGGCTAATTCAGAATTACTCCTTAAAAAGGATGAAAATTTTAACTGAAGGACTCATTTTGAAATATACAAGGACCAATTTGCCTATCTATTGGATAGAGTGACCAAAATGCAATCTTTTTTTCCTTCCATTAATAGATTACATGAACGTTTCCCTTTGAACAGGTTAACCACTTTCACCGGTATTTTATTTCCTCATTCAACGGTTTATATCGATTTGCCTTAAATTTACAGTGTTCCGAATATTAAGTTGGAAATTCCCGGTTTTTAATGAGAGTGTTGAATTATATAATAAGCCAAAGGCATGGCTGAAACACAGAGAGTGAAGCCGGAGATAAGCTGGTTGGAATGTTTAACCATAGAGGTTCATCCCTTATGAAAAACGTTTCAACAACAACAAAATTCATCTCTAGGAAATCCCCCAGGGCCATTGCTCTTTACATCTTCTTGCTCTTTGCTTTCTCCATCTTCATTTTTGTCTTCAATGCTGGTAACATTGAGGATGATCAATTCAACCCAATCTCTCTCCAGGTCTGTGCTCCATTATTTCAATGCTGCTAACATGTCTTTTTGCGCTAAATGTTATTTCTTTTTGAGTTGTGCAGATAACTGATGAAGAACTTTGGATTCCTCCTCCTAGCCGTGGCTTACGTGCGTGTGCCCATCCTACCAGCAGATATATACGTAAAAATCTACAAATACATTTCTTCTCCTCTCATTCCTACCATAATTTTAGTTTTGTTCAATGTCTAGTTGTTTATCTGTTTGTAATCCATCATTCTGGTTTTCTCTAATTCCGTTTAATGCTATGTCAGCTACGTACGGAACTGACCGATATTTAACAATGGATTGCGATGGAGGATTGAATCAAATACGCACTGGGGTATGTTTTCTTATGTCTTTTTCTTACAATCAGAGTTACATTCTACGGTTAGTGATTTGATAGAGTTACATGCTACCACTCATAGATATCAGACATGGTGGCTGTGGCACACATAATGAATGCAACCTTAGTTATTCCAAAACTGGATACACAATCCTCCTGGCATGACTCAAGGTATTCTCATTTGTTTCTCTCTCATAACTCCATCAAAGTCTGTAATTGTTTTGGTCTTATCTAGTTTCCTGTAATTACTTGACCTCTCTTATCTTGAATGGAACAGTAAATTTTCTGATATATTTGATGAGCTTCATTTCATCACAACTTTACAAAAAGATGTGAGGATTCTTAAGGAGCTTCCAAAGGAACTTGAACTTGTTCCCCGAGTCGAAAAGCAGTTTACTTCCGGGTCTAATGTGGGTTACTACAAAGAAATGACACAGCTGTGGAACGAGTATCAGGTATCTACTTGTTGCGATTGATCTGCAGCGATGATGGCGTGCAATCTGTTTGAGTTTCAGAATACAATTCACTGTTAGGTTTTGTTTAATGCAGTTATACCAAGTAGAATAGAATGCATTCTATTACTGAAATGGTAGCTTAATATTAAGGCAAAGTTCTTCAAATGCTCTCATACCTGTCTTGACAATTGGATAAATATCATGCCTGTGTGATGCAACCATCAAATATTACGGTAAGTTTTAATTCCAAGGATGCTGACCGAGAAACATTTGCAGGTTATCCATGTTGTTAAATCAGAATCTAGACTCGCGAACAATAATCTTCCTCTCGACATACAGAGGTTGAGATGTCGTTCTATGTTCCATGCTCTCCGCTTCATTCCCCCTATTGAGAGCTTAGGAAAGGTGAATTGCTACTCTTTGGTGTTTATGCCCCTATTAATTTACTGCCCTGCGCATGAAATAAAAGGCATTAAAAGGCTTTCAAAGTGCAGCAAGAATTTAAGATCTTATAGCAAATTCATCGTGCAACGCTAGAATATAATAAGCACAACAAACAACATTCATGTTTGATTTAAGAGATCTCCCACTGGACTTCCTTTTAAATTGTGATCTGATTATGCATGATGGTGACACCACAGGAGCTGGTGGATCGTCTGAGAACACAGAGTGGAAAATACATTGCACTTCACTTAAGATATGAGAAAGAACTGCTTGCTTTCACTGGTTGCACTTCTGGTTTGACTGATGCAGAATCCGAAGAGCTGCGAATAATGAGGTGGGAACCTATCCTCTGTTCTCATGCATTTACTTTCAATCTTAACAGGAATCCTTCTCTTTACCAAATTTTCTTATTGAAAACAAGACGTTTTACAAAAGTAACCTGTATGAATAAACTAGCCTGATAATAGTCTCAGTATACAGACTTCAAAATTTTGGATAAAGTTAGGTAGTTTCACCTTATTCTTTATGCTTTGTTAGTTAGATTTACTAAAAATTGGGGAAGAATGTGACTAAATTGACCAATTTGAGCACGAAAGTAGTCATCTTTTTGGTGCTTAGGTGTGGTTCTGATTTTTCTAAATATCTTTCCAGGGAGAACACAAAAGATTGGAAGGTGAAAGATATAAACCCTACACAACAGAGAAAAGGTGGCTTTTGTCCACTAACCCCCAAAGAAGTGGGAATATTTCTTCGAGCTATTGGTTATCCTCCATCAACACTAATTTATGTCGCATCTGGTGAAATATATGGTGGTGATGCTCGCCTTTCAGAGCTCAAGTCGTATTTCCCAAATATAGTTTTCAAGGTTTGCTATTCTTATTTTGCCTTGTTATAAATGGTTTGAATCTTGATGTGCGTAATATGTCTTGACTTGGTGCGTTTGTTGATGACAGGAGAAACTGGCAACAAAGGAAGAGTTGAATTCAATTGCTAAGCATGCAACTCAAAGTGTTGCACTAGATTACATTGTTTCTGTGGAAAGTGATGTGTTTGTTCCATCATATTCAGGTAAAATGGCACGAGCTATTGAGGGGCACCGCAGATTCTTAGTCCACGGGAAGACAATCTCCCCCGACAGGTAACAAATACCATGGCCTTGCCTTGTCTTGTCTTGTTACTTTGTTTGTCTGGTTTAAAGATGGTTTTTTAACTTCTTTTCTAGAAATACTTTGTATTGTTGAGTGTCATCCTATAAGAACATTTTTTTGTGATTTTTTTCCCTCGAAAGAACTATCATTCTTATTAAAGTAACCTATACTTGTATCTCAAATTGTTAGTATTTTATGCAGGAAAGGACTTGCCAAGCTTTTTGATGAGTTAGAAAAAGGACAACTAAAAACATCCCAATTTTCCGAACTTGTGCGGCTGAGTCAGAAAAACAAGTACTTAGCTATGTCGCAACTATCAGTTATCTGTTTTCCAGAATTAGACCATTCTTATTGCAGTGTTCAATGGAATGACATATTTTGTAATGAATTTCGATATTGTAGAAAAGGAGGTCCAAGAAAAAGAAAAGGTCCTGCCGCAGGAACGAAAGGGGAAGAAGCTTTCAGGACTGAAGAATTCTTCTATGATAATCCATACCATGAGTGTGTATGTAGCCCAAAGGGTTTATAAGATAGTCGTGACCTGATTCGGCTTGCCGTCTGCAATATGATCATAAGAGTTGCCTGAACGAAAGGATCCCCATGTGTGCGGGTATGGTAAGTTAAACCGAGGTGGAAGGTGCCCCGGATACGAGCTTCAGCAATGGCTGCCTTGCTTCTATCTGATTGACCCAATGTTCTGAATGCACAACTCAATTATAGTTACATAGCATAATGCTGTAGTTAATAGGTAATTACATTTCTTGAACACCCTTTCTTTTTTATAGGATTTGAGTTCCGTTGGCAGGCAAAGCTTGTAGTACCCTATTTTTTGTAAGACAGTTCACATTTTTGGTCTCTGAATTTCATTTCAGATAAAATCATTTTTTCTTTCTTTTGTTCTCAGTTTTAAAGACATGGTAGTTTTCATGCATGATGAGAACATAGATAAGAGGAAACCATGATTGTAATGTATATATATAGTTTAAAGGCAACCAAGACAGTTTATATATGGCAATTTTCCCCCTAGCATATTCTGGTATTCACTATACTTTCAGCATATGGCAATTTCCCCCCTACCATGATTGTAAAAATATTTGACAAGTGTTGACAAATCTAAAACGACATGCAAAAACATATCGGTCGCGATTCGCATTTCAAAGAACTAGGCTTTGAAATTCAACTTCCAGGACAAGGCATAGTGTTTCATCTTTTATCCAAACATTAATAAGGCTAAAGCCACTCTTATTGGTTACAAGAAAATTCCAACTTAAGAAAGAAGAGTCCAAGTGTCATTTTGATGATGGCACTTCACTGATTGTTATTTCTTTTATAACTTCAATGGCATCCATGGAAGTTTCTTAAAACACATTGACATTGCATTTCCCAGTTTTTGCCACTGTAAAAGTTCCCAATCTACACGCAAAAGGGCAAGGTATTTTTCTACTTCTCTGACTTCTAATGAGAAAAATATACCTAAACCTTTGCATTTGATAATGTACTAATTACTTAAGAAACCTATTTTCAATTGGGGTCTCCGAGATCTTTCAGGATGATTGAAATTTATCTGGTGAAGCTTCCCGTTCTAGACGACGCCGTTCTCGCTGAAACAAACAGAGTGAACGCGGAAAAAATCAGCCATGTAAATACAGTACATATTTGATGACACCTTACATCCAATGTGCATCAGCAAACCAAGATAGAAAACAGGAGCAAATTTGAATGAAATGAAAACCAAGAAGATTGCAATAGAATAGATAACTCATGCCAAAACAAGAAACAAAAGCATACGGTTCTTCAGTTGATCAGAATCACTCTCACTCAAGTATAGAGATGACAAAAGGGTATGTATCCACATATATTATCACATGATTACTTACATCCTATATCTGCGAACATCCTAAAGAAACCAATACAAACTATGTTGAAGTAAAAGCATCTTCAACCAAAAGGGAAAGACAAGACAAACAGCAATAATTGCCCATTTTAGTTTGTCATCCCAGTTCTCAGAGGATGAGTCAACAGAAACATGCTATCATTAGATAATTGTTACTCGGAGTAGCATTTTATACCTTCCCTATGACAGAATATCTGCAAAGATGACTGTTGGTTGGTATGGATTACAACTTGAGCAGTTCAATTCAAAGATTCTTTGAGTTATTTTTCACTCAAGCATCGGTAAGAGATCAACTATAAAACATTGCAAGATTGTTCAAACATAACACGAACCTTTATACAATTCATTTCGGATGCCATTTAATATGAGCTATTTTATAGCCATCCATTATCTGATGAATCTCTTTACTTACAAATAAACTACTAGTATCTGACGTGCATATCACTTTAAAGATTTAATTATGTTGTTTGAGTGGCAAATTTTCAGTTAGTGAAAGATTGATACTAGCAAGAACCAGCTTTAAGATTGATAATAGCAAGCAAGTGAAAGACAAAATCCAAATTCATCATGTTGAAAGGAACAAAATTTGAGCACATTTAAGCAACAATCCTTGGGAAGAAAAGAAGCAATGGAAAGAGTAAGGAGAAACAAACCCGTCTCTCCCAGTAAGGAAGGAAGCAGACAAAATCATAGACAGGAGTAATGGTTGAGACCAGCACAGCGTTGAGGCCAGTGAACACTAATAGGGCTGTCATAGGACGTGTTCTGTGAGGCATCTTTGATTTATCCTCTGCGAATCATAAAGTTAGTAATTTCATTCATCAGCCATAAGATTTGATCGATTTCCAAAATACCCAAAGCAGAAAAAACACAAGACAAGTAGACAATGATAGGGTGTCGGATCAATAATTAGCCTGTTAATCCGTTTCAAATTACAGAGAGAAAAGGCAGCAAAAGTTTGGGGTTTGAAAGGGATGAGAAGAAGATTAGAGCAGCATAGGGTTTTACATTTTCTGGGTTACCAAGTCGATGAACCATTACTTCTTTTTGGTCCAAAACAACTTTTTTTCTGCGCCGGTGACTCCACCTTATGTAAACTTATCGGGATTATGATAGCAATTAACTTACAGCTAGAAGAAATCTCCAAGCTAAGTTTAGGGTTTCAAAATTACCTCCTGCTCTGTCAGAGAATTGAAGGCACGAGAAGGCTTGGGAAAGGACTGGACGAGGAGAGGAAGAAGGACACCAATTAATTGTATTTACATTTAAAGAAAATATTTTATACATAAAAAATATTTATAAAATTAAATTGAATTGGTGATGTATCTTTTAATTTTAGGTTTTAGATGTTTTTGTTATAATTTAAGGTTTAAGAGTGTATGATTTAAGATTTATGGTGTTAAAATTAGGTATTTAGATTTCAATTTTTTTTTAATAATGGGAGTAATCTACTCAAATTTTTTATAATCCAAAAATAAAGAAAAGTGAAAAACTTCTATGGAGAAAAGCATACCATCAAGATTTAGTTGTTTCCTAATTCTTCTTGTCTCTATTCAACCGGGACTCATAACTGATGAAAATGAGTTGTGAGCGATCCAAATTATAGGTAAAATGTTCCGCTACTCAGGACTGATTACATCGGCAAACAACCATCAATCGAGTGCGGATCTAACTTTCTGTGACCACCGAAAAAATCATAATCAGAAACTAGTGCCGATTAAAAACTCTATGCGAGCAACGATCGACCGCTAGAGTATGTTGAATCATGCTACAAGGACAGATGAAATAAAACTACAAAAACAAAGAAAACATGTCACAAGGACAGAAGAAAACGTGTGTCACAAGGACAGAGAAAACGTGTGTCGTAAAGGCAGAGATTCTTATTCAAAAATTAAAAAAAAAATAAGAAAATAATAAAAAAACGGCGATCAACAACCAATAGCTAGGTGATTGTCGATCGCCGGCTAACATAGAAAAACTGAAGAAACTTGTAAGCGGCTCAGGGTTGTTGGAAAAAATTAGGGTTTTTTAAGTTTCAAATTTTATAATTTAAATACAAATTATTAGGTAAATTTTTTACCCAACGTGTGTATCAAAATATAACAAATTTAAATTACGTGTTTATATATGATGTTATAATTTTTTACACAAACATATCTATTTTAATTCCATAATATAATTTTTAAATCTTAAATTATAATTCCTAAATTCTAAATTTAGATCTTAAACATTAATATCTAAACCTAAACATCAAATTTTAAAGTAAATATTTAACCCTAAATTAAAACTGTTTTTGTGTCGGTACATGAAAATTTTCTCTTATATTACATTAAATATGATTCCGAATTTATATGTTCTATTTTAATTTTATAGAAGTATATGAAAAGAAAAGAAAAAAGCAATATTGTAATAATAATTATTATTGCATGGAAAGAGAATATTGTGAACAGTAAATTACATTTTGAGTCTCATTTTTCCTACTCTTATTTTTGTCCGTAAAATTTAAAAAATATTATTTAATTTTTGAATTGGTTTTATTTTAATCATTTAATCGTTAAAGTCTAATCATTAAACTTTTAAATTAATTTTGTTTTAATCATTCACTTTAAATAATTAACAATGTTATAACATATGACACACACTTGGGTGTCGTCGTTTTGACAAAAAGAAAAACAGTGAAACGACATTGTTTTGTAGCATTATAAAAACAATTTTTTGCCCTTTTTTTTTTCTTTATTTCTTCCTCTCATCTTCTCCACCTCTACTTAAATTTCGACAACCGGCCATGGCGATAAACCACCACATCGGCCTGAGGTTCAACTCTCTATGATTTAGGCACCAAATGAAAACTCTCATTTTATTGTTTCTCTTTGTGGGTCGGAGTCGTCGTGTGCTACCGACCAATGATAGTCCCAAACAATTCTGATGGGTTTGATTTTTAGAAGAAGAAGAAGAAAAAAAGTGCAGGGATTGTTTCACCCTAATTCCAAAAGGAAAATATATCCAAAGCAAACAGTTTCTATTCTAATGAACAAACCTCACACTAAAGGAAATGTGATGAAGAATAATGTCATATGATACAATCAAGCATACTTTCCTTGCTGAGAAACACTATATATGTAAAGGGGGAAATTACAAACATGAATTCAACCACAAACTTTACTTATACCATGCATTGCCATCCATCTTTTTATTGTCAAAATGCAACTTTAAATGTGCCAAAATGGCAAACTGGTTCAAGTTCGACCTCCTCTTACCTTAATTCTTGTCCATGTTCAAATCATTCTGTACAGTATCCGATGTCCGACGATGGGTAGGCACCAAGAGCCAAACAACTGAAGACAGCTCTGCTATGGAAGAGTATGACTGCTAGCCTTCCTATGTTTATATTCGCCGATACAATTACAAATTCCTCAAACCAAGATAAGACAGGCCACATACGGGTACGAACCATCCTTCCCCCCCTCTTAAGAAAAATTATATCTCGTAGAAAAACTTTGAAGCCATTGCATAGCAAAGCGAACCATCCTTGTATAACACGAGTATCTTTTTCGTATGAAAATCTTCACTAGTCTGATTTTAGCAAAACATGCGACAATAGGGCAACAAATCTAATCTGAATTCACAATATTCCATTCAAAACCCTTTGATAATAATCATACTGCCGCGTCCGCCATGCATCTAAACTGTTGCTGATCAGGGAAAGCACCAATGACACACATTGCTGCAAGAAACCAACAGATAACCACCATCAACATTAAATGCAGGGCAGTATTAAAAATGGATAAAAATCTTAAGACAACAAACCTCTTCTGTCAGGCTTAAGTGGAACCGTTTTCTTAAGTTCTGTATCGCTCGAGGGCCACCTTTGAAGCATGGGTAACCAGAATCCTAACACAAAAAATGAAAATATGTTGAGCATATATGTTCTTTCTCCAGCCTTACATGTTAACATATCTTTCTAAACAGCACAACCTTATCTGTTTCTCAACTATATATATTGTGTTAGTCTGCGAGATACAACCAGGCTCAGTGAATTGTAAGTGACTAACAGCCTAGAGAAATACAGGCTATCCTGACTCCATCATTCTCTAATTACCATGATTTATAAGTAGTTGTTTGTTACAAGAACATTGGTAACAAGCATAAGCAATTTAACCAGGGGACACTTTGGTAAACTTTCAGAGTTCAGTAAGAGAGCTACCAGAGTCAGGTCTCATCATGTTATGATTATGTACAAAAATATAGTATGACCATTTCAATAAACTAAAGCATGTTACCTGCAACATTTCAATAAGGAGAATTATGCGCTCTGCATGCTTACGGCAGGTTAGGAAGCCTTGGATGCATAATACCTGAATTTAATGGGTAAAGATATCAGCTTCAATTTAGCACAAGAAGAATAAATACTAATTAAAAGCTGGAGTTTCAGTTTGTACAGATCAACTTGGTTTAAGATCTATGAAATAAGAAGAAAGATTATAGTATTACATAAAGCTCGACATATTGGTCTTTTAGAAAGTATCGATATGTCTTTATCATTCACTTCATGTTTCCATAACATTTATTTTCAGTAAGCAAGCAACTTCCAACAACTTCCGCTAATTTGCTATATGTTGGTGTGCATGAGGCCCATCACAAACTTATGTAAAAGAGTGAACAAACCACACAGGCCTTAAACAGAGAAAAGGGGCTTAAATACCTTAAAGTAGTCAAAAAATTCACTTGGAACTCCCTCAGCATCAGAATCCATGACCTACCACACCCGACAATTAGGCATTAAGAGCAATTCCTAAGTGACTGATAGAATTGCGTTGGACCAACAAAAATTGAGCTACAAGATAGAACCTCATGTTCAGCAGACTTACCTCAAGAAGTTCACGGGTTAATTTGAATGGTGCACTCTCAAAATTTACACCACCAGGTGAATTGGAGAGCATGAAGCCAAAATCTATATGTATTATGTGACCTTCTTCATCCAGTAGCAGATTTCCATTATGCCTATCCTTCACCTACATTTGGATAAATTGGAAAATTAAAAATAAAAAGAGTATATAACATACTAGCTCATCAAATTTATAACCCCCAAGAATCAAATGCTGTTATTGTAGATTGTAGAGGTGTAAAGTTAGTAGTTAGTTTACTTTGTACATGTTAAGAGTTAGTAGTTAAGCTGTATGAGTCTTATCCTTAGTAGATAAAGTACTAACTAGATTAGTCCTAGTTATACTATAACTCTATGTATCAAGCCTATTTAATAAAGGCTTACTTTGTACACCCTTTTTAATAAGCAGAATACAGAGAATAAATTGATTCTCTGCCTCAAATACCCTATGATCTACAGTTATAATATGCTTTCAATACAAAATACAACCACCACCACAATAAAAAGGAATTTAGAAAATGACATCTGCCATTCAATCGATCTTATTCATTGCTTTAACCTCTTAAAAGTTTCTATTCCATGATGCTCACTTGATTTTTGCATTGAATTGACAAAACAGAGAGAAAGAAACCCATATATACCTGCAGAAGATAGCACACAAGGGAATACCCAGCCATACTTTCAACAAAGTTTCTCTGCAATAAAATAACCTTAATGTGAGCAATAGAAACATTCAACAAAAGTATATCTAAGCACCTTCCATAGACAAAATGACATCACAATTCAACTGGTTAAAACATTAAGGAAACACAATTACAAAACTCGTCAGAAACTTTACAAGCACAACCAAAAATAGCAAACTACAAACGTTTTTCTAGTGCATAAAAAAAACACCAAAAACAAAGAGTGAAACCTAGTATTTCATTAACTTTAGCTAATAAAATATAGGACATAAGCATGCAAGGTAACAAAGCATATTAACAGAATACCCTTCATATAGCTCTTGGGTAATATCAACCAAATCAGCAAACCACAGAAACGCTCATCTTTCCTAAAACAAACGTACACAATACAGGAGCAACTGATTACCATCCAACAGAACACTGCAACTAAAGTATCTTGCTCCTACATCCCATTACTCAAGAAGTGTCTTGGATTTGACCAGTGAAGTTAATCAAGAAGTGTACCACAATCACAAATCTTATTACTAAAGAAAGATATCAACAAGAGGGATCCACCAACTTCCAATATCAAGATAATTTGCATAAATCAGAACCCAGCACATCAAGCAGTCAACATATACTACCAGGTAACTGCCATCGGCTAGCAAGATTTGTTAGTAACCACAGAAAACTGGTTACCATAGGATGATTGGTTCAAAATGAAAGTAACCTTAAGGTAACTCAGAAACAATTTAAAAATAGCAGAAAATGTAAATCACACTGCAGCTTAAAAAAGAGTAGGAAATTGTCCATGACGACACAAACCAAAATTGCTGTCAAACTCTAAAATAGTATAGTGGAAAGGAATGTTCCTGTTTTCTCTTATTTAACAACATTCCTTTCAATTAATAGAGCATTACAATCATAGTATCTGCAGTTATAAAGAAAAACAACATTTTTCCAGGGGAAAAAGAGAAAGAGAAGCAAATTCTGACTCGTCCTAATGGTCCAACCACACTCCCAAAAGATTAAATATAAAGCCAAAATATTTTAGTAAAATGTGACAATTATTTGAAATGTAAGAATGAACTTTCCTAACAAACAAAACAGCAGGAGAGACCTGCCTCTTGCCACTAGATTACCTGTGCCAGTTTAAAACTTGGAGAATTTTCCTGATATTTAGCAGCAAAGAATTCACGTAAACTAGATAGATTGGGATATCTACTTTTGATAGAATGAAGAGAGGCCTGCAGAAAACAGCAGGGCTATTACCATTTAAACAGCCAAAGTTTCCATCATAGATGCAATTGAGTCGGTTGAACAGAAAAAGTTTGTGTTACCGTATCTGGAATTGTTTCAATAAGAGCTGTGTAAGAAGATGTAACCAAAACTTCATAAGGGCGCAACCATAGAGGAAGACCTGCTTCTTGGAATATATCTGGCATTTAAAACCATAAACACACACTTCAACCAACTATGATCATGGGACAATAAATCAGTTCTGAGATCACTAATGTTTGAAATACATATACATTATACACTTACGAATGTAATTTATACAGTTTATTCAACATCATGCATTCTAAATCATCTTTGTGCATGCAGAATTATGTCTCCCTTTCTAGAAGGGAAAAATAAATTCACAGCCTTGACATTTTCTCATATCATTTCCACAAACATATGATGTAGAAAGAAAACTTTACTCCAAAAGTTGAAGGTTACAGCAACTAGATTGGACACAAAGCAAATGAGCAAAGAATATTGGGAGAAAAGCACAAAAAAATTGTAATAAATTAAAGGCACATACCATAAAAATGAGAGATAAGCTGCACAGCAAGATGCTCTTGCCTACAATCATCCCCACTCTTCACAATAACCTTCATGATACAAATAACAAAGGGGGCATATTTACTTAAACCAATCCAAAATAGCACATATTAGGAAGAAACAAATAGTACAGAATTAAATAACATTCACCAAAAAGTCAGCTTTACACCAAAATGATAATATCAAATGCCTTACACAATCAACTTAATGCCAAATACATAGAAAAGGGACAAAAAGGTTCATGTTCAAGTTGTAAATGCAAGAATTAGTTGAACAAATACCCACTGATCCAAAACCAATTAGTTGTAAATTGACTCACCCACATATTTCGTTGAAATAATACTGTATCAGTTTCTAAGCTTCAGGACTAGTGTCTTATGTAGGACCAATCAATTATTTCTTGCAATTGAACAAGCACCTCTACCAGCTGCATCAATGGGACTAAATAAACAATAAACGTTGGTATTATCCATTTCAAGAGCTATGTGGTGACACGGTGCCGTTTAAAAGCAGCAATGAAATGAAAACAAATTGAACTAAGGTCTGTTTGTTTAGTAAAAATGGCTTCCATAAATAAAGACTTTCAACTTTCTCTCACAACAAAGCCAACTTACTACCCATTACCATACAATCAAATACCACCAGAACGAGCAGTACCTTTGCCTCTCCTTCAATCTCCATCTTCACTTAAGGAATCTCCATTTTTCCAATTTCAAATTGGCCCTTTCACAGGCAGCATTTCTCTCTCTCACCCCCACCCCCTTGCTTCCAATCACCAGTGAGTCAGTGACCCTCCCTTGCTTCACTTCAACATGAACAGCTTCTTTCTCCCTTTCTCACCTTTGAATCACCACTCCAAACTATCCCTTCCTCCTTTCTCTTACAAATAGAGACTTCTTCCATATTTTCTCCTTTCTCTTCTCTGTCACTGTCAACCTTGACATATTAAAAATTTCTGTCCACAAACTTCACAAACCCAAGGTCCCCAAACCCATCTATTCACTACATCTCAAGTTTTAAAGACATTGTCTTTTTGTCAGTTTTTCTTTTGTTCCAAAGAACTGGAGAAGAGAAGTTTTAGTTATTTGATTAAAATTTGCAGGGCTAGGAGAAATTTTGCTGGTTAGGGATTCACGGTTAGTCATTGTGATAGTTATGGCAGATGGTGGATTGAAATTTCTCTACTAAAGACGAACAATAGAAAACATTTGTTAGTAATCTTACCAAACAGAAATCCATTTCTTTATACAAATATTTCCCTTTTACCAGAAGTTCATTTCTATGAAAAACTAACAGAATAATTATTTATGTTTTTCCAAAAAAATAATTAACGAATATGAGATGAGAACAATATAGAACCATCCACAAGTAGTTAAGGACTTTCAAATATGTCAAATAATCAAATTTGAACCTATAAGACCTTTATCATATAAAGCTTGAAACCAGTGCTACTCTCCTTTTCGTAATCAGTCAAAACTCTAAGTAAATCAACTCCATGTGGAAGCAAATAAAATAAGTTTACGACTTAAATCTGCTACTGTGAGGAGTAAATCATTAGCAAAATGCAGAAAAAGAAAAACAACAAGATCTCATAGCAACTACTCCCTAGTCCCTATAAAAAATTTCCTCTTTGAAATGTTTATTATACTAACTGTTAAAAATAGATATTCTAGTTCAGTTCCTCATAAATGGATGGAAGAACTTATTTGGTTCCTTCTGTAACAAGAGATGAATGTTACAGTACATGGCTTTCAGTTGGGAAAAAATTATTGGACTTTGGCTTCCGATTGGGAACAAACATTTCAAACATCTCGACAGAAATGATTTTGGGAAACGGACCGTTATTACAGAAGTCCACTTCAGTAAATCTTTTTTTTAAAGGATGAGCTCCACAAAGCAATCTTTAACCTTGGCAAAGGACCCACCCCATCAAGTCAATTGAAAAAACATTGTTTTGCAGGATGTACAACAAATGCTGAAGAAAATTATACCTATAATGGTACGATCTGAAATATTTGAGGACTAGGGAGAAAAAAGTCTATAAACACACCGCAGAAAATTACTATAAGCAACTCTTAAAGACAAAAATGCCTCAAAAGGAAATGCCATCACAACAGCAGCTACGACTAGCTGACACTAATAATGGAAGATCACAGAAAAGAACACATGTTGATGTACCTAATATACTTTTCAATATTTCATCAAAGAAATTAAAAGGAAAAAAAAATTTCATCTTGCACTTAAACCCTTAAGCAATTGATTTGCATTATGCCCCTCTTACAAGACTAACCACTATGATTACATGTATATATGTTACACTAGCATTAAGATAAGTAATGATATGATGACATGTATGTATGTTATTGGTTAGTCTTGCGGGAGAAGCATGAAACAAATAAAATTGCTAAGTGATTTATGAAGGAAATAAAACCATTCTGCAACTGATTAGGCACATAGTCATACAACCACAATGCAAAGGGAAGTAAAGAAGCAAAAAGAGCAATTGCTTGAGAGAACTTACAGAACGCAAGTCCCAACCAAGTATTTTCCCATATATTGAAGCTTTCCGTATTCTCTCTTTCTTCACCTCCCAAAGCTCACCAGATAATGCATCGCCAGCATTAGGCACACCGCCATTAGCCTGGTGGGAAATTACAATGTTTCAAGGATAAGAAAAATAGAAGAGAGAGAGAGATCTTCAGTTTCAATAATATTACCCTTGGTTGTGCATCTGATGAATCCTGACCAGCCCCTTTCAAAGGGAGTCCAGGAGGAGCTTCTCCCTTTGCAGCAGCTGCCTGCACAACAATTTTATGTTTCAGTAGTAGCATCTAAAATGGGACAAATTAAATAAATTTATAAAGGAAACTCATTTCAAATTAATATAAGTCAAAAGACTGAATGGAAAGCATTTCTTCCTCTATTAAACTTTATACTTCTGACAACAACTTGAAATGGTCTTAAAGCAAATAAGCATCTCCAAAAAGTTTTACAATAAAATCATGATGATGATAAGAAGACACACCCTTGAAAACGTTTGATTAAATTGTTACAGGCTAAAGCAACATATCTCCCAATATTTAAATTGATATCAGCACATGGGAATGGAAAAACCCCCCTTCTAGACTACTGGCATATGCCATGCATATTATAACATATTTTAACAACTTACAGATTACACCTTATACGTATTCCTCAGTTCATAGAAGCTCTTAATCGATCTAACCTAGAGAATTAACAAACCCAAATCTAGGACTAAAAGAAGGAAATTGTATAAAGCATGCTCCCAGGTAAACCATGTCACTGATGAAATGGTCATGCTTTCATGTCATACTAGGATGCAATATCAAGTAGACCTTTAGACTGACAACAGTTCACCATGTGGTCAGAAAAGTTAGAATGTGCCATGAATAATTTTATAGTTAAAATCCTGCACACTTCTAAGACTTCAAGGACTTAACTATGAATCTACAAACAAGAAGAAAAACATAACCTAACAAAACTAAACAGTCCAAGACAGATCAAGTTTAGACATCTAAGTATGTCAATGTGGCATTGACAAGCCATGCACAGACCTATAGGTTAATACCTTAACAATTAGCAAAAATAATGTCAAAATAAAATGAGACGCCCACTCTTATTTACATAAAAACATGCACATAAAAATTTACAGACTTAATATTTTAACCATGATAGAATGATGTCATCTACTTCAAATGTTTATAATCAGATTCCCACCTTTACTTCCTCTATGGCAATCGTACTTGGAACACGGCGGTGCTCCTTCCGACGTGGTCTCCCCTGCCCCTCAATATCTTCCATTCGGAGCCCAGGATCTGCAGACAGTACCACCCTTACCCACTCCATATCACTAGCATGAGCTTTAGTTAAATCCCGTCCACCCTGAACTGAAACAGCACCCAAATTGCAACGATTCACACCGCACTGTGGATCAGGTGTATCAGTACTCCCAGACGGGCTGACTGATTGCCTTTCTACAGAGAAACCCACATTGACAAATTTCACTTTTGCATCAGACTTGTGTGTCATTGCTTGGTCAATGGCTTGTGCAGTGGAACTTGACATCCTATCACTACTATTACGATATGCCTCTTGAGCAGTCCATAAAGGATAAGCCCATGGAGGTGGCTTTTGGAGTAATGCATCGCCATTTGCTAGAGGGATTCCACCTCTAGAAAGTTTCTGAGCATTAGATGTGTCCTTTGTACTGCTAAATAAGATTCACGAAAAGGATTTAGAAACCACACTTAGTTCCTTTGAGTTATGTACAAATTTTCCGAAGTAAATTGAAAAACCGGGACTGCATCTAGGTCATATGGACAATTGACTCAAAACTTACCTCGGCAATTCACATTTCAAAACTTCAACGCAGATCAGGTAAGGTGCTTTTTCCCTAGAATTCAAAAGAACAGCTTCATCTTCAGGAATATGAACCACACGATACATCCCTTTTCCCATTGGAAAGCAAACTCCTAAAAGTATTCCCAGGGATACTCAAATAAGGGTATGGAGCAATATATTATAAGCAACAATCCAGTTCACCCAATAAATCAAAAGTAAAGTAACAATGGAAACGCAGGCTAACTGCCAATTAATAATGCAGAAATTTTATCTTAGCCAAAAATAAAGCCTTAAAAGTTTGAATGGCAGAATATCCCAGAAAAGAAAAAGGAAATTCTCATTACATGTAAATTTCATTAACAAATGTGAAAGCATTAAATCACATAGGAACTGGCGTCACCAAATTACAGAACAATCAGTCAATCACAGAATTCACTTGGCCTAGCTATTTAACCAGGTTAATATGGCTTGGCCAGGTACATTTGTGTTGTTTTCCTCCCTTAAACTAACAAAATAAAATAAAACCTTCACTTCCTATTTCCAAACATTAATTACTTGTACATTGCACATTTAATTGAATCCAAGTATTGCAACACTTTTCAGTAGATTAAAATATTGAAAATTTATCACAAAAATCACTTCTAAGGAACTTGTTCTAGCAAAAATTATCATTACATGAGCGTTCGTTGTTATTTTCACCATAAAGTTGAACTACAGCTATATGAGGACAAAAGTTAAATAAAAAATTAAAGTGCTAAAAAGTATATTTAACATTCTTTTCTTAAGTTACATAAGCAGAAAGTTAAGCAATATCAGATTGGATCACCCGCAGGTTAATCTGAGATTCAACCCCGCCCAAAAAGCCTAGGAACTAAGATAGCCACAGAGTATAAAAGGAGCAAGCAACCCAACCCAACCAACCCATGTTGCATAAAGTACCAACACAAACCCTCAATTTTAGATATTACATGTTCACAACCAATATCACCATAAGCAGAACGCACATCTTCTCAGACATTTACCCTTTTTTCTCATTTTAATGAAAAAAATAGCTGCAGTCAGAAAGACAGAATAGTACGAGATGTAAAAGAAAAATGAAAATATATTTCAGGACACCAAAATAAATTGCTTCCAACTGAATGTGCAAATAAAATATGAGTAAGCAAACGAAAAATAACAATTAAAAACTATAAAAAGGATTATACATCACCTCAAAAGGTTTTAAGAAGTCATAATCCAAATGACCAGTAAACATATGGTGGTAAATTCTAGTCACCAATTCACAGTTCAGACCACATTGGAAATCATAAGAAAACTTATTAAAGATGATAAATAATGCCACTCAATGCCATTGCTTTGATCAAATCCATCAGAAACAAATACATACCTCCATTGTTTTGGGCCTCAGCTAGATGTGAATTAATCTCTGCAAGTGACTAAGAGGAAAAAATGACAAGAACAATTAACAAGTCATATAACATCCTAGCAGAATATTTGATAAGTTAATTGAAGCATCAATTAAAGTTTGAAATGAGCAAACCACCTCACAAAGAGCAGTTTTGCGATCTTCAATTGGAAAAACATCCACCAAGCCAAACGATGTGTCACATAATGACAGCACAAAATCCAATGAATCATGATAAGCCCCTTTCCGTAATTGAGATACAGAATTATTTGGAAGCGGGGGTTTGGAGTTCGATTTATCATTCTGTCGCTTTGGTGAACCAGGATGCTTCTGCAAAATTGTGGGCACAGAAAATTAACATAAATTCCCAGGAGCAGTAAAATCACGTGAAACCTGTAAAACTCTTGCTTCAAATCCTTCTCCAAAAACAAATAAAGGAAATTTCTCAGTATCAAAAAACCTTTCCATATCCTTTATGATATTTTTCTATCATTTAATTATAATAGTCCATCTTATGTTACTCCAACTCTTCTTCCTTTTTCTTGAAGCATCCACGTCTGACACAAATGTCAAATGCACATTCAGGTATGGGTAGGAGGATATAACACTCCAAATACATGGAAAAACTTATTTTGATGCTCTTTTTGGACATTTAGGATTTTTTGAATTTATGCTCTCCTTCAATGTTATTCAGCTTAACAATTACTACAGGGAATTGTACTTTATTTCCTTAACAATGTGAATTTGTTTCATCAAGTCCAGTGCTCTAAATCCCAATAAAAAGCATACCACCAAGTTCAAAGTAGGCCTATAAGTTGGTTCAGCCAATCCAAAGTAATCTCCAGTCACATCACACAGATTTCAAGTTATCAACAATTTCAAAGAATAGAAAGCAAAACAAACTGATCCATCTGAAGTTCCCTTGTGTTGCTAAGAGGTTTCCACAACATTTTCAAATCATTACAAATTACAAGGTTTTAATCAAAGAGAAGGACATCCTTAAAACCACATATTCTAAAAGGCAAGTCAAGCACATGGGGACACATACCAATAACCAAACAATATAATACGAAAGAAAAGGAAGAAGAACCAAAATCCTTAATGTCAAAGCCGGTCTAATGAGAAAGGAGTATGTTCAGTGTTCAAAACTCTCAAACAATCTTCACGGTTATTACAGAATATATTCTCAATTCCATTCAATAAGCCTAATGCCTAAACCTTAATTTAAAAAAGTAAGACAGTTATTTATGAAACAATCTACAGCCCTAAGGTCAATAAAGCTTCTCACTCCCTGGTGATTAGGATCATGTCAGGCAAATGGTGAAAGCCACAATTTAGACAGAATGAAGGGGAAGTAGAAGAATGTTCCTTGGATCAATCAAGTATCCTAGTACTAACCTAATAACAAAAGGTTGCTAACAGAGGGGAAGCTGTTATTTGTTTAAATTTTTTAATGAAAAAATAAAAATGTCAAAAGCGGGGAAATTCCAGTACACAAGTCAAAAACAATAGAACAATAATATAGGAAAAAGAGACAGGATCCATTGACACAGTGTAAAGCTTTTAAGTTTTACAATTTTTTGGATAATTGGATGAGGGAAAATTAATGGCTGAGAATAACAGCAGCAAATGAGTAGATTTTTACGGGGGGGGGGGGGAAATAAGTGGATAATCCTCGATTGAAAAGTTCTAATCTCAACCATTAATTTTACACTGTGTAAGTGGATCCTAACCCTAGGAAAAAAATCGATAAATACAAGTATAATAAATCATATCCTATAAGTTTAGACAGCCCATAGTCCAGAAGATGACAAAATGGTAGAATTGAAAAGATTACTAAGCTCTATTTTTCCAATTGTGGCCCCAACATAAAACAAATAACCTGATATGTATCTTTCACAAAGCCTATTGTATCAAATTAAAAACACAAAGTTCACAAAAGACCATCCATATGATACGATGAGAGGAATTTTGGACAAATGGTAAGAATGTAACACTGAAAGTTGATGTATCATGGGTGCATACATTGGAAACCAAAGGACTAAAAATGAACAGACCTCAAAGCATGAAGACATTATGTCAACAAAAACGAAAGTGAACAAACCTCTTTATGCTTCTTTGAATTGAACAGCTCCGAATCTTCTATTGAACGATCCCGGTCCCTAAAGAGTTTGCGGAAGAAGTTCTCAGTCCCTGGACTGCTCTCAAACAAACTGTCACTGTTGCTGCATTCATTTGCTGTACTAATTTTACTCTCTTCAGGATGCACTCTGAAGAGTCTTCTGAACAGTGAGAAATCTGAAGAATCTTCTTCCTCATCATCATCATTCTTATAATTCCCATCTTTCCTTTCCTCGGATTTATCCTTGAAAAGTTTTCGGAAAAAACCCTCCTTTTCATCAAATTCACCTGATTTTGAAGCTTTTTCAGCAGAATTCCCCATATGTGCATCATCAATTCTATCATTTACATCATCATTCTTATCATTCCCGTCTTTCTTTTCCTCAGATTTATCCCTGAAAAGTTTCCGGAAAAAGCCCTCCTTTTCATCATCTTCACTTGATTTAGAAGCTTTTTCTGCAGAGTTCACCATATGTACATCATCAATTCTATCATTTACATCTTTCTTATCCTCAAATTTATCTTTAAATAACTTCTTAAAGAATCCCTCTTTCTCATCATCTTCTGCTGGCTTCGAAACCACTTTATCATCAGATTCACTCTTACTATCTCGAAACAATTTCTTAAAAAACCCTTCAGAACTTGAAGTCATTTCTTCCTCCTCTCCTTTACTATCCTTTAAAAGCCTCTTAAAGAACCCATCTGAACTCGATGTTAACTCCTCTTCCCCTCTGCTGTCCCTCAAAATCCTCTTGAAAAACCCATCCTTTTCATTCTCCTCTTCATCCTTCTCAGCTGACTTCCTAAACAACTCTCTGACTTTAGGACTTGGAATAAACTTTTTAAAAATCTTATTATCCTCTGGGGACAACAATGGATTACCATCTTCCTGCAAATGGTTCCCTGAAGAGGGGGAAGACAATGATATTGATCTCTGTGGAGAAGGTGAAGTCAACGACAAAAACAGCTGTTTTGAGGATAGGAATCGATTCAAAACTTGATTTTTACTCCCTGGACTTGAGCCTGCATTGGGTGGCCGCACAAGAGGAGGCCACTCACCCATCAAAGTAGCAGCAATTTGACACTTCTCTTGAATCCTATTAATCCCTTCGTTATCATCTGAATCCTCTAACTCAGCCAACAAAAACCAATGCACCTTCATTGCCATTTTCAGTGATTTTGAGCACATATCAATAACGAACTTATCCAATGAAGGGCTTGGCTTATGTACCATCATGTAACAAATCTGGAACAGATAGCTTTCAATTCCAGATAATGGAAGCGTGTACATCCTGTTACATAGATAATCTCGTACCCCGGCATGATCATGCTTGTAAAGATAGCTAACGGCGATCCACTCGCAGAAAAACGACGAGTCAAAGAATCTGATGAGCCACCCGTTTTCACCTGACTCGCTTGTTAGAGGAGTCCTCGAGGTCGTGATTTCACGAGGTGACTCATCCGATTCTCCTCGACTCAGTCCTAGAAGCCTCACCATCGTTACCAAACTAGCATCCTAAAACCTAATTTCGCTGTCTAGTTTGGGAAAACGAAACCAAATTATCAAGTAGAAAGTCTTGAAATCTAATACAAAACCCCTAGAGTCTTCCAAAAACTTCCATAGAGAACCCCAATTCCCTCTCACCTGAACGAATTCGGAAACGCATCGCTAATCCATTTCCCGTATTGCTCTCACTGTTGAACTCCTCTAGGGGAATCACAGTGACAGAGAAAAGCAGAAACACTGATTCAGAGGTGAAAAAAGACAGGAGAGTATAATTGATAGTGGTTTTTCCTCAGCTGCTTGGCTGTCAGGAAAAAGGGTCAAATGATGGGGGGAAAGGGGTGAAGGTTTGAAAAAGTTGATCTTTTAGAGAAAGAATTTTGGAATTTCTTCTTAGATGATACAGAATACAAAATTCTGAATTTTGTGCGAGGAATAAAAGAAAAAGGAGAGGGTGGATCGGTTCCCCCCACCGGCGTCGTGAGAATGGCGGACGTGGTGGCGATGCTGGCGGTGGTGGCCTTCTTTGGTGTTGTTGGAAAGAGAAAGACAATGGCGAGGTAATTACGTTTATTTTTAGTATTTTAATTTTTTTTTCTTTTTTAAAATTCAAATAAAAATACATTGAATATAATATTATTATTATATTTTTGTGAGACAAGGGTTTTGCTAACTTGAACGTAAAGAATAACGGCGTATTTTATGAATTTTCATTTCGTTTTCCCTCCAAATATGTGATTAAGACGAAACATGTTGCTCTTCATTTTTTTTAGATTGGACTCTCACTCTCTCAGCTTAAAGTTTACTTTTTTAAAATTAAATTTAATTTGATTTATGATTTTGGGAAAATAAATATTATTGGAATATTAAATATATTTATAATATCACTTTAATTTAAAAAAATTTAAGTTGAGTCGAATCAAATGTATTTATTCAAACTTTAATAAAATTAATTGTAATTGTAACACCCTAAATTTGGTAAAAATATGGAGAAAAAAAAATAAGGTTATTGCTGCCATGGGGTATTGAACCCATGGTCTGTGCTTAATAAACTAAGGCTTTAGCCAACCAAGCTAAGGCAATCCTTGGCTATTGTTTAGATCCTTTTGATATTAAACTATGGTTTTAAGGTTTGACTAAGCATTAGATAAAAGTCTGAATCAAGTTTTTCCCCATGTGTTAATTAAGCCCCTCCAAAGAATGTCAATCGACACCTCTTCTTCATCGACCCATCATCTCCCCTCCGGCCTTGCACCGATCTCAGCCACAGCCGGCTCGTGGCGTGCACTGTCATCACCGGCATGCTCGTCGTCGTGCAGCGAACCCAAGGCCACCAGCCACTCGCGGTGAGATGTCGTTGCCCGCCGTGGAGAAGGCCTTGAGGGTTCGTGAAGAACCCATGGTCGCCCCTCTCAATTTCTTTCCCAGATTCGTCCGTCGCCGGTGGAAGTCACCGTCACCACCTGTTGCTGCACCGTCATACTCTGATCCTTTAGCCGCCTGTCACGCGCGCTATCGAGCCGCCCATCGCTGGTGAAAACTCATTCGAGGGTTCGACATAACAAGCCCTAATTACCGCCTTTGTCTCCTCTGATTTCTCGTCTATGCCGCCGTCGCCTCGTGTTATCGTTGGTACGGCTGAGTTCACCGCGTCGAGCTGTGCAAACCCCAGCCGACCATTTGTCCGTCCGACGCCGGCAAGCTCCTCATCGGAGTCTCGTCGTTTTTTTTTGCCGTTTGAGTGCGTGTTAGGTAATTTTCGATAGATTTCCGGCTTGTTTCGCTTAATATTTGTATGGGTTGAAATCGTGGTTGATCGATCTATATTTTTATTGCAGAATCGTGTCTGTCGAGATCTCCGGCGACCATTTTTCCGGCGACCTGAGATTTTGGGTAAGTGAACCGGCCTGAACCGGTTAAACCGGTCGGCCCATAACCCTGACCCGAACCGTCCTGACCCGAGTCCGACCCGAACCGCCTTTGAACCAAAACCCGAGCTGAGTCAACTCGTCCGAGTCAGCCGAGTCAACTCGTCCGAGTCAACTCAGTTGACATTCTCAGTTGACTGCTGACGTCAGCATTGACTTGATGACGTCAGCGTTGACTCTGACCCCGATGACCGTTGACCGTTGACCTGCTGACGTCAGCGTTGACTTTGACCGTTGACCAAAAGTCAAATTTTTCGAAAACTCATATTTTATGTTTTTTGACGTCCTGAGTCCGTTTTTGAAGCCCGTTTTGCAAAATTCTGATCCGAAAGCCTCCGAATCTGACCTTGAACCCGAACTTCTTTATGTACTTAATTAATTAGTTAAGAGCTTGTGAGTAAGGTCTGAACTTGGAATTTGTGTAATTGAAGGTATTCTTGGTTCCTTGGATGCACGATGTTGAGGAATGTCGAATTCGGGTTCGAGGGTATTCGAATGTTATATCATGAATCGACTGATGTAGCTCGGAGTTAAGGTAATACACTACTACCCCTTGTATGCTTTATGAACATGTTGATATTCGGTTAACGCATGCATGCTTATGATGATGTATACTGTAAATTCTGCTTAAATTGAATTAGATTCTAGCAATAAGTATGGATATTAATAAGACCAAATTATCCGAATAAGATTACTAATGGGCTAACAGTATGAGAAGTTCTAATAGTTAAAATTCAGTTAATCCGCAACTCAATCAACAGTGTGTAAGAATCGAGGCTCAGGATACGGAGTGAGAGATTTTAATTATGAAATTAAAAAAATGCCCTTGGAGCATAAGTATGACTAAACTACCCTTCTAATAAAGGAAATGACCTAAAATCTGCATTCGACCTGATTATGCAATTTACTCTACCCAAGATGTATGTTTTAATGGAAAGACTCCGGCATCATTATGCAATACGTGTGATACAAACTTGGACAATCCCTCAAACTCTGTATAACACATGAATGAGAATTCTTTGGAAATATTGTTGAAATCCTAAGTCGATCCTTATGACAGTAATGCGTGAATTAAATGAGAATGGTCGTAATGACCAAAAAGACAGTAATGCCCTCGAGCACCGAAATGTCTAATTAATTTGAATGACGTTATACCCTCAAGTTCTGTAATGAATGAATCGTCTGTAAAGGGCCGGAGAGTTAGGACGACTTAATCTCGTTTGAGTACGTGAATGATGGAGGTACCAAATGGTAATTCAGAAAGAAATGGTAGATTTATCTTAGTTAAAATAACCGAAATACCCTCCTGAGTTAATCGGTAACTATGTATTTGACGAAATTCTGGATTTGTTAATAAGACTTAAATAGCTAAGGTTCCCTTAAGTGTTGAGAAATACGACACATGTATGCCCATCGCTCACCATATCGATGTAAGGTAGGAAGATCCGTATAGATTGTATGTTCAATTACTCAAAGTTAAACCGTATAGTAAAGTAAGAGGGCCATTGTTCAGACATACAATACAGTCAATGTTAAGTTCTGATGCACGCTAATTACTCACATCTGAACGTTGGTAAGTATTGTCAAGTTGGGTTACGCCGCATTAAACAAATCCTGGAGGTATGATAATTTGTTAGAGCCCCTGAGAATTATAATTTTCGTTCTGCTATGATTGTGCCATAGTATAAAATTTGTCATGACAGTCAAATAACTAAAAGGCCATGATAGCCTAAATAATCGGAACATCACTGAAAATATCCGATAACTTAAAAGACTTTAATTTAGAAATTCTTGGATGTCCGATTAGAAAACTGATGAGCAAATAGGATACCTGAGTTCCGTGAACCACTGCTTATTCAATGTTGGTATAATTACCAGAATGTCCACGAACGTCGAAATGACCATAATGCCCTTGTATGCTTAAATGACTAAAGTACTCATAATATATCTGAACTTTCTAAGATCTTGATGTATCAATTCTTAAATACATGATATTAATCATTTTACAAACCCCTTACTAATAGGGACCTCGTTTCAGAAATCCGTTCAAATTATCAAAAGTTTAATGCGTCTTCTTCCGTAAATGCCAAGTATCTTTAAGAAATGATTTGTCCCACCTAGTGTGTTCCATGTGTGCTATATTTTGTTGAATGAACTGCATAATGATTTAATCATAAACAATACTATGTTTGATTAATATCTTAATTATTATTGAGATTGCCTCACTATGTTAGAAAAATGAGATGAAATGATGAACTGGTTATATAATGACATTCTCTGCCTACTTGATGTATGCTTGCTCAATCCGTATACTTGTTATGTGATTATTTGACCTATGATGGCACAATATGTTTGCATGAGGAATAATGAGTGTCCGCTTTGCTCAATGGTATGCCCAATTATCTGTCAAAAGCATGAATCTTCTGTTTCTGATACTCTGAATAGAATGCCTGCCACATGTACTCTGTTATTTATATCTGAAATCTGAACACTGATTGATATCTGGGGTATACTATTGGGTTATGATGTGAAGTCTCTGTTGGTACAGCCCTGATCAAGCTGGTAAATCCTTATGGACTCAAGGTCTCCCCTTGAGTGGCATCTATGCCCATCGGGCCTAGGGTAAGTCCTTATGGACCTAAGGCATCCCCTTAGGTGGCACATATGCCCATCGGGCCTAGGGTAAGTCCTTATGGACCTAAGGCATCCCCTTAGGTGGCACCTATGCCCATCAGGCCTAGGGTAAGTCCTTATGGATGCAGTTCTGGGGGACTGCATATTGGTGTAAGGTTGGAGGGTAGTTCTTGTAAACTTCTGTATGAACATTGAACATTTGCATTTAATTTGTTATGTGCTCATATGATATGATGTTAAGTACTTATGTATGTTCGATCTGTAACTTAATAAAACACACTAGGCTTCGTGGTTTAACTTCTCCAACCCGCCACTCTGTTGATTCTCTGAACAATAAGCTCTCTTTTAATACTCAGTAACATAGAAAGAACAAACCTTGTTGTCCTCAAGAATAGTGCTTCACTAAATTAGCAAAACATAAATGGAGACAAGTATTGCCTGGAACATCATAAAAAATGTTATGCCTACCCTATATCTGCATGAGTTTATAGAATCTTTTGGTAGTTCTGTATTACTGAGCTTTCCCAAGCTCATGTTGTTTTTACCATCTCAAGATAAAAGATCAGACAAGTTGCACCTATCAACGCCGGTATGGGAGTTTCTTCGGCTCGTCAGGGAGTATGGTATATGTGTAACTAGGGGGCATGTGTGTCGTGTTTGTATTATACAAATGAGTCTGAAACTTATTTCCGCAACTTGTATCATAATTGTTTTATCATTTTGAACGATTTCTGAAATTGTATTTTAAATCATATATTTGATTTATGATTTTTACAGGTTTAACTATATGTTTATTTGAAATCTTATCGTGGGTCGCTCTAGTGACCCTAATGTGACTTCCTAGGATCCGTCGTAACGCATAGGTGGGTCTAGAGGGTTACAGTAATTGTTTATAACATTTATGATACTAATTAATTTCAATTTAAACGATCGACATATATATTTTATATTCTTTTACACCTGTATAAGTAAAATTTATAATGTTATTTAATAAATATTTGAACTCAACTCAATAAGTTCTTGACCCGACCCGTTAAGTCGAATTAAAAAATGGATATGGGGAGTCAGAGTGGGTTTAGTGAGAAAATAGTTGGATTCGAATGGAATCAAAGTTAGAGTTTAAAATCAACTACCTGGCCCAATTTACACTTTGTATGATATATAAGGTTGGGTAAACTATACCATTGACCACCGAATTAATTGAGAATTTTTATTTTGACCACCGAACTAACGAATTCGTCAATCAGACCACTGAACTTATTAAATTAACCTATTTTAACCACCGCCGTTAAAGAAATAATAGAGGACTGACGTGGCAGTTAACGAACTTTTATAAAATTACACATTTAATCCTTGCTATTTACACATTCTTTCAGTTTAGTCCTAATTTTAAATTAATAAAATAAATTAATTATTTAATTAAGTGATGACATGTGTCACCACCTGGTTGGAGGAAAATTAAGCAAATTTGGAAGAATGGGGCTAGGGTGGATCAAACCTAGGACTTGTGGGTTTCAAACCCACACCTTTACCACTACATTAAGTCTCTCTCAATGGCATGAATTGTGCCATTTAATATATATGTTATAATGCAGTAAATGTTATGGGAAAAAAGTAAAAATGATTGAAAGGGGATTCGAACCTAGACCACTTGGAATGTGTATAATCACACAAACATTCGATTTAAAATATTCAAATATTTTTTCTTTTTCGTATTTAAATTAATTTGAATACTTGATTTAAATATTTTAAATCGAATATTTTAAAAATATTGTTTTCTTTTTCATACTTTAAATATTCGATTTAATTTAAATACTTTAAAATATTCGATTTAATACAAATTTTGCTCTTCCAATTAAAAAAATATTTCTTAAAATGTTTAATAAATTTTATTACAAATTTTAATAAAAATTTTCCATTTTAATACAAATATTTGATTTTAATAAATATTAGATTTAATACAAATTTTGCTTTTCCAGTTTAAAAATATTTGTTAAAATATTTGAATATTTTAAATCAAAATTTTAAAGTACTTAAATTAAGTCGAATATTTAAACTATGAAAAAAGAAGAAAATATTATTAAAATATTTTATTTAAAATATTTAAATCAAATATTTGATTTAATTTAAATATGAAAAAAAAAATCGAATATTTTAATGAAATTTCTTTTCTTTATATCGAATGTTTGTGTGATTGTACACATTTGTTGGGGTTTACGGTGCTCGATTCCTTCAACCGTTCTTGCTCGCCAAGTGGTGAAGAAGTGGAATTTTGGGTGATAGAGGCGTGGAAGCTAAAAATGATAAAGACAAGATGATTATAGTGGTTCAACCTTCTAATCAAGGTCTACATCCACTACCTTAGATTCCCACTAAGGATTTCCAATCAATCCACTATTATTTCGTCCCCTTTTCTAGGCTTAGGAGGAAACATTTACAAACCGATCAAGCTTTCTACTCAAAGCCTTGATCAAACCCTCTTTACAAAGAGATAAAGATAAGCAAACTCAAATCACTCTAATAGGTATTTGTTTGCACAATAAAGCTCTCGCCCAATCTTAAAACACTTGAGCAAATCTAACAATTTTGGTTCACTAGTGTTTATCTATACAAAGAATTGACACTTAAGCACTAAGACACATTTTGATCATATGTTGTATTACAATTGAAGCATTAACCATTCTTGATGCTTGGAGGTCTCTTTTATACTCCTTATTGAGTTTGTAGCCGTTGGGGTTAAATTGGAGCCGTTGGAGACTTCATTTCCCACCATAAATGCAGTTTTGCAGCTCCCCGTTTCGAAACACTCTTGAAATAAAAGAGTCGTTGCAGTCTGATGCAGTACTCTTATCGAAACGCCCTTGGCCGTATCGAAACGTGTGTTCCCGTATTGAAACGCTCTGCATTAAAAAGGTAGTTGGGAAATAACCGTTGGGGGTTTATAATCGTTGAGGTCAATGCCACATAGGCGTATCGAAACGGCAGAGGCCGTATCGAAACGCTATGCAAAAATCTCACCCAGATTAAAGCCCGTTTCGAAACCCGTTTCAAAACGTTTTGCCACTGTAAAGACCCGTATCGAAACACCTATGGGCGTTTCGAAACGCCTGGATGGTTTTGTTGAATTTGGCTTTGAAAACACTTAAAACCCTTTTGAAATATGTCATAAACATAGTTTCAAGTTGTTTGGACTTAGAAATGGTTCTGAATTCTTTTTAACTTTGTCCAAAACATTTTTCAATTATTATATCAAAACATTAGTTCTACAATCTCCCCATTTTTGATATAATAAAACCAACTTGAAAAATTGTTTGGGATTCTCCCCTTTTAAGTTAAAAATGTGAATAAGAGATGAAAAAATTAAAATAAAGTAAAGCTCCACTTATTCATTTGAAAATGCAATTTTTCAAACCAAACTCTCCCCCTTTTTGTTATATCAAAAAGAATTCAAAAGACATTAATTTCAAAATAACTTAGGAGGTTTGAAAAGATGACAAAAATTTAGAATTTTGGTTTTAAAATGGCTCCCCCTTACTCAAAGCATCATCACAATGTTAGTCCAACATATGTCATAATATAGTTTAAAAATAAATCAAATTAAACGAATAAAACAACTAGATTTTTTTACCACACTTGACTACAATGGAGGATGTGAAACCTTCCTTCTTCAAGTGTCTTTCTTTGTGTGCATGGAGCTCTCCCTCATGTTTGACTTGTTGATCACTCTCCATCACATCTATCATAAGACAATCAAGCATTTTTTGGTATCCAAATTACTTTGGATCCATAGACGTTAGTAGCACAAAACTTAGTCCCCTTAGGAATCCATTTTTCAATTTCATCCTTTTTGGTTGAAGTACTTAATCCTTTTGGGACCCCAATACTTCTAAAACATTTACCACTTACAAATCTAGGGGCACTAGATTGTCTTACATAAAAATTTGACTTTCCAACATTATTTTTCTTTTCAAGCTCTTTGGAAATCAAAATTTTCTCTTCTTGAACTTTATGAAGCAAATTTCGTAAATCAAAACATTTTTGTTCAAACTCATTGATTTTTGCTTCAAGTTCAAGTTTGGTTTTAGAAATCAAGTCATTTTGAATTTTTAAATTTGAGATTACTTTCTTGTTTTTCAAAATATGATTTTTAAATTCTAAAATCAAATCGTCATAGGCATCTCGTAATTCATCAAAAGAATATGAACATGAAGTAGATGAATTAGAAGTTACCCTTGAATCTTCTTCTATGGCCATAAGACAAAGGTTGGCCTCATCACTCCAAGTAGCCACATATGCCTTCTTCTTATGGCTTGAAGTGTTTGCCCTCTTCTTTTTTATGGATTCTTGTTCAAGCTCTTTCAAGGCTTTCTTCATGTAAGAGGCACACTTCTTGAAGAGATGAACTCTTTCTTCTTCTTCATCCTCCTCCTAACTTGAATCTACATGATGGCATGTGGAGGATTTGAGAGCAATGACATTTGTGTTGATGCCAAGCCCTTTGAGCTTCTTCTCCCCCATAGCTCTAATTTCTTCCCTCTTCTTTATTTTTCTTCATAATTTGGTGAGTGAGAAGTGACCCCATGAGTTCATCAAGCTTCAGGGTCTTCAAATTCTTAGCTTCGATGATGGTGGTCCTCTTTGAGTCCCATGACTCGGGGAAGGAGTAGATGAGCTTTCGGACAAGCTTCTCTTCCGAGATAGCTTCTCTATAGCCTTTGAGACCATTGGTGATACTTGATAGTGGAGAACCTATCAAACATCTTCTCGATGTTCTCTTCCGGATCCATCTTGAAGTTTTCATACACTAGGTTGAGAAGCCCGATCTTGGTCTCCTTTACTTCGTCGGTTCCTTCGTGACTTCAAGCTTGTCCCATGCCTCCTTGGCACTCTCACAATAAGACATCTTCTCATAGATGTTTGGGCCAAATGCACAAAATAAGATATGCAAGGCTTTGCAATTAAGCTCCATCTTCTTGCGATCTTCGACACTCTAATCCGCCTTGCTTTGTTGAGGCACGAACGGACCATCTTCTACTATGTCCCAAAGCTTGTGGTCCCTTGACTTTATGAAGAACTTCATTCTTGTCTTCCAATGGGCATAATGTGTTCCGTCGAAGAATGGCAGTTTGTCGATGGATTACGCCATTAAACCGGTTGTTTGAAATGTTGATCGAGCTTCCCGAATATTCTTAATAGGATGTTAATCCTCTTCAATTGAGCCAAGCTCTGATACCAATTGTTGGGTTTTACAGTGCTCGATTCCTTCAACCGTTCTTGCTCGCCAAGTGGTGAAGAAGTGGAATTTTGGGTGATAGAGGTGTGGAAGCTAAAAATGATAAAGACAAGATGATTTATAGTGGTTCAACCTTCTAACCAAGGTCTACATCCACTACCTTAGCTTCCCACTAAGGATTTCCAATCAATCCACTATTGATTCATCCCCTTTTCTAGGCTTAGAAGGAAACCCTTACAAACCGATCAAGCTTTCTACCCAAAGCCTTGATCAAACCCTCTTTACAAATAGATAAAGATAAGCAAACTCAAATCCCTTTAATAGGTATTTGTTTGCACAATAAAGCTCTTACCCAATCCTAAAACACTTGAGCAAATCTAACAATTTTGGCTCACTAGTGTTTGTCTATACAAAGAATTGACACTTAAGCACCAAGACACATTTTGATCATATGTTGTATTAAAATTGAAGCATTAACCATTACTTGATGCTTGGATGTCCCTTTTATACTCCTTATTGAGTTTGTAGTCGTTACTAGCCGTTGGGATTGAATTGGAGCCGTTGGAGACTTCATTTCCTACCATAAATGCAGTTCTGCAGCTCCCCGTTTTGAAACGCTCAACCCCGTTTCGAAACACTCTTGAAATAGAAAGAGTTGTTGCAGTCTGATGCAGCACCCGTATCGAAACGCCCTTGGCTTGTTCCCGTATTGAAACGCTCTGCATTTAAAAGGTAGTTGGAAAATAGTCGTTGGGGGTTTATGACCATTGAGGTCAGTGCCATATTGGCGTATCGAAACGGCAGAGGCCGTATCGAA